>CM053151.1:17525580-22525580 GCA_028571685.1 Heterohyrax brucei
GAATCCTCTGTGTAAACCTCTGTTAGCTTCTCTAGGTAGATGAATCACTGTGTACTTTCTCTTGTTTCTATCTGTTACCAATCTTGAGAAACTCATACATTCTCTGTTCACTGTTTCCCAGTCTTAGAGAAGTCGATTTCTTTCAGCGAAAGTGCTGTTTTCACAGTGCTAAGTACTCCCAACTCTATCAACAATGTAGGTTTTACCAGTTTTCTAAGTCTCTCTTATTTTCTTGTACTTATACGTGGAATTCTCTGTGTAAACCTCCGTAACTTATCCAGGTAGATGAATCACTGTGTACTTTCTCTTGTTTCTATCTGTTACCAATCTTGAGAAACTCATACATTCTCTGTTCACTGTTTCCCAGTCTTAGAGAAGTCGATTTCTTTCGGCGAAAGTGCTGTTTTCACAGTGCTAAGTACTCCCAACTCTATCCACAATGTAGGTTTTACCAGTTTTCTAAGTCTCTCTTATTTTCTTTTACTTATACTTGGAATTGTCTGTGTAAACCTCTGTAACTTTTCCAGGTAGATGAATCACTGTGTACTTTCTCTTGTTTCTATCTGTTACCAATCTTGAGAAACTCATACATTCTCTGTTCACTGTTTCCCAGTCTTAGAGAAGTCGATTTCTTTCGGCGAAAGTGCTGTTTTCACAGTGCTAAGTACTCCCAACTCTATCCACAATGTAGGTTTTACCAGTTTTCTAAGTCTCTCTTATTTGCTTGTACTTATACTTGGAATTCTCTGTGTAAACCTCTGTAACTTTTCCAGGTAGATGAATCACTGTGTACTTTCTCTTGTTTCTATCTGTTACCAATCTTGAGAACTCAACATTCTCTGTTCACTGTTTCACAGACTTAGAGAAATAAATTTCCTTAGGCGAAAGTGCTGTTTTCACACTGCTAAGTACTCCGAAATCTGTCAACAATGTTGGTTTTACCAGTTTTCTAAGACTCTCTTTTTTGCTTGTACTTATACTTGGAATTCTGTGTGTAAACCACTGTTACTTCTCTAGGTAGATGAATCACTGTGTACTTTCTCTTGTTTCTATCTGTTACCAATCTTGAGAAACTCATATATTCTCTGTTCACTGTTTCCCAGTCTTAGGGAAGTCGATTTCTGTCGGCGAAAGTGCTGTTTTCACAGTGCTAAGTACTCCCAACTCTATCCACAAAGTAGGTTTTACCAGTTTTCTAAGTCTCTCTTATTTGCTTGTACTTATACTTGGAATTCTCTGTGTAAACCTCTGTAACTTTTCCAGGTAGATGAATCACTGTGTACTTTCGCTTGTTTCTATCTGTTACCAATCTTGAGAAACTCATACATTCTCTGTTCACTGTTTCACGGTCTTAGAGAACTAAATTTCCTTCGGCGAAAGTGCTGTTTTCACAGTGCTAAGTACTCCGAAATCTGTCAACAATGTAGGTTTTACCAGTTTTCTAAGTCTCTCTTATTTGCTTGTACTTATACTTGGAATTGTGTGTGTAAACCACTGTAACTTCTCTAGGTAGATGAATCACTGTGTACTTTCTCTTGTTTCTATCTGTTACCAATCTTGAGAAACTCATACATTCTCTGTTCACTGTTTCCCAGTCTTAGAGAAGTCGATTTCTTTCAGCGAAAGTGCTGTTTTCACAGTGCTAAGTACTCCCAACTCTATCCACAATGTAGGTTTTAACAGTTTTCTAAGTCTCTCTTATTTGCTTGTACGTATACTTGGAATTCTCTGTGTAAACCTCTGTAGCTTCTCTAGGTAGATGAATCACTGTGTACTTTCTCTTGTTTCTATCTGTTACCAATCTTGAGAAACTCATACATTCTCTGTTCACTGTTTCCCAGTCTTAGAGAAGTCGATTTCTTTCGGCGAAAGTGCTGTTTTCACAGTGCTAAGTACTCCCAACTCTATCCACAATGTAGGTTTTACCAGTTTTCTAAGTCTCTCTTATTTGCTTGTACTTATACTTGGAATTGTCTGTGTAAACCTCTGTAACTTTTCCAGGAACATGAATCACTGTGTACTTTCTCTTGTTTCTATCTGTTACCAATCTTGAGAAACTCATACATTCTCTGTTCACTGTTTCCCAGTGTTAGAGAAGGCGATTTCTTTCGGCGAAAGTGCTGTTTTCACAGTGCTAAGTACTCCCAACTCTATCCACAAAGTAGGTTTTACCAGTTTTCTAAGTCTCTCTTATTTGCTTGTACTTATACTTGGAATTCTCTCTGTAAACCTCTGTAACTTTTCCAGGTAGATGAATCACTGTGTACTTTCGCTTGTTTCTATCTGTTACCAATCTTGAGAAACTCATACATTCTCTGTTCACTGTTTCACGGACTTAGAGAACTAAATTTCCTAAGGCGAAAGTGCTGTTTTCACAGTGCTAAGTACTCCGAAATCTGTCAAAAATGTAGGTTTTACCAGTTTTCTAAGTCTCTCTTATTTGCTTGTACTTATACTTGGAATTCTATGTGTAAACCACTGTAACTTCTCTAGGTAGATGAATCACTGTGTACTTTCTCTTGTTTCTATCTGTTACCAAACTTGAGAAACTCATACATTCACTGTTCACTGTTTCCCAGTCTTAGAGAAGTCGATTTCTTTCAGCGAAAGTGCTGTTTTCACAGTGCTAAGTACTCCCAACACTATCCTCAATGTAGGTTTTACCAGTTTTCTAAGTCTCTCTTATTTGCTTGTACTTATACTAGGAATCCTCTGTGTAAACCTCTGTTAGCTTCTCTAGGTAGATGAATCACTGTGTACTTTCTCTTGTTTCTATCTGTTACCAATCTTGAGAAACTCATACATTCTCTGTTCACTGTTTCCCAGTCTTAGAGAAGTCGATTTCTTTCAGCGAAAGTGCTGTTTTCACAGTGCTAAGTACTCCCAACACTATCCGCAATGTAGGTTTTACTAGTTTTCTAAGTCTCTCTTATTTGCCTGTACTTATACTTGGAATTCTCTGTGTAAACCTCTGTAACTTCTCTAGGTAGATGAATCACTGTGTACTTTCTCTTGTTTCTATCTGTTACCAATCTTGGGAAACTCATACATTCTCTGTTCACTGTTTCCCAGTCTTAGAGAAGTCGATTTCTTTCGGCGAAAGTGCTGTTTTCACAGTGCTAAGTACTCCCAACTCTGTCCACAATGTAGGTTTTAACAGTTTTCTAAGTCTCTCTTATTTGCTTGTACGTATACTTGAAATTCTCTGTGTAAACCTCTGTAGCTTCTCTAGGTAGATGAATCACTGTGTACTTTCTCTTGTTTCTATCTGTTACCAATCTTGAGAAACTCATACATTCTCTGTTCACTGTTTCCCAGTCTTAGAGAAGTCGATTTCTTTCGGCGAAAGTGCTGTTTTCACAGTGCTAAGTACTCCCAACTCTATCCACAATGTAGGTTTTACCAGTTTTCTAAATCTCTCTTATTTGCCTGTACTTATACTTGGAATTCTCTGTGTAAACCTCTGTAACTTTTCTAGGTAGATGAATCACTGTGTACTTTCTCTTGTTTCTATCTGTTACCAATCTTGAGAAACTCATACATTCACTGTTCACTGTTTCCCAGTCTTAGAGAAGTCGATTTCTTTCAGCGAAAGTGCTGTTTTCACAGTGCTAAGTACTCCCAACTCTATCAACAATGTAGGTTTTACCAGTTTTCTAAGTCTCTCTTATTTTCTTGTACTTATACGTGGAATTCTCTGTGTAAACCTCCGTAACTTATCCAGGTAGGTGAATCACTGTGTACTTTCTCTTGTTTCTATCTGTTACCAATCTTGAGAAACTCATACATTCTCTGTTCACTGTTTCCCAGTCTTAGAGAAGTCGATTTCTTTCGGCGAAAGTGCTGTTTTCACAGTGCTAAGTACTCCCAACTCTATCCACAATGTAGGTTTTACCAGTTTTCTAAGTCTCTCTTATTTTCTTGTACTTATACTTGGAATTGTCTGTGTAAACCTCTGTAACTTTTCCAGGTAGATGAATCACTGTGTACTTTCTCTTGTTTCTATCTGTTACCAATCTTGAGAAACTCATACATTCTCTGTTCACTGTTTCCCAGTCTTAGAGAAGTCGATTTCTTTCGGCGAAAGTGCTGTTTTCACAGTGCTAAGTACTCCCAACTCTATCCACAATGTAGGTTTTACCAGTTTTCTAAGTCTCTCTTACTTTCTTGTGCTTATACATGAAATTCCTTGTGTAAACTTCTGTAATTTCTGTAGGTAGATGAATCACTGTGTACTTTCTCTTGTTTCTATCTGTTACCAGTCTTGAGAAACTCATGCATTCTCTGTTCAGTTATTCCCGTTTCTTAGAGAGGTAGATTTCTTTCTTCAAAAGTGCTGTTTTCATAGTGCTGAGTGCTCCCAACTCTATCCACAATATAGGTTTTACCAGTTTTCTAAGTCTCTCGTATTTGCTTGTACTTATACTTGGAATTCTCTGTGTAAACCTCTGTAACTTTTCCAGGTAGATGAATCACTGTGTACTTTCTCTTGTTTCTATCTGTTACCAATCTTGAGAAACTCATACATTCTCTGTTCACTGTTTCCCAGTCTTAGAGAAGTCGATTTCTTTCGGCGAAAGTGCTGTTTTCACAGTGCTAAGTACTCCCAACTCTATCCACAATGCAGGTTTTACCAGTTTTCTAAATCTCTCTTTTTTGCCTGTACTTATACTTGGAATTCTCTGTGTAAACCTCTGTAACTTTTCTAAGTAGATGAATCACTGTGCACTTTCTCTTGTTTCTATCTGTTACCAATCTTGAGAAACTCATACATTCACTGTTCACTGTTTCCCAGTCTTAGAGAAGTCGATTTCTTTCAGCGAAAGTGCTGTTTTCACAGTGCTAAGTACTCCCAACTCTATCAACAATGTAGGTTTTACCAGTTTTCTAAGTCTCTCTTATTTTCTTGTACTTATACGTGGAATTCCCTGTGTAAACCTCCGTAACTTATCCAGGTAGATGAATCACTGTGTACTTTCTCTTGTTTCTATCTGTTACCAATCTTGAGAAACTCATACATTCTCTGTTCACTGTTTCCCAGTCTTAGAGAAGTCGATTTCTTTCGGCGAAAGTGCTGTTTTCACAGTGCTAAGTACTCCCAACTCTATCCACAATGTAGGTTTTACCAGTTTTCTAAGTCTCTCTTATTTTCTTGTACTTATACTTGGAATTGTCTGTGTAAACCTCTGTAACTTTTCCAGGTAGATGAATCACTGTGTACTTTCTCTTGTTTCTATCTGTTACCAATCTTGAGAAACTCATACATTCTCTGTTCACTCTTTCCCAGTCTTAGAGAAGTCGATTTCTTTCGGCGAAAGTGCTGTTTTCACAGTGCTAAGTACTCCCAACTCTATCCACAATGTAGGTTTTACCAGTTTTCTAAGTCTCTCTTATTTGCTTGTACTTATACTTGGAATTCTCTGTGTAAACCTGTGTAACTTCTCTAGGTAGATGAATCACTGTGTACTTTCTCTTGTTTCTATCTGTTGCCAATCTTGAGAAACTCATACATTCTCTGTTCACTGTTTCCCAGTCTTAGAGAAGTCGATTTCTTTCGGCGAAAGTGCTGTTTTCACAGTGCTAAGTACTCCCAACTCTATCCACAATGTAGGTTTTACCAGTTTTCTAAGTCTCTCTTACTTTCTTGTACTTATACATGAAATTCTTTGTGTAAACTTCTGTAATTTCTATAGGTAGATGAATCACTGTGTACTTTCTCTTGTTTCTATCTGTTACCAGTCTTGAGAAACTCATACATTCTCTGTTCAGTTATTCCCGTTTCTTAGAGAGGTAGATTTCTTTCTTCAAAAGTGCTGTTTTCAGAGTGCTGAGTGCTCCCAACTCTATCCACAATGTAGGTTTTACCAGTTTTCTAAGTCTCTCTTATTTGCTTCTACTTATACATGAAATTCTCTGTGTAAACTTCTGTAACTTCTCTAGGTAGATGAATCACTGTGTACTTTCTCTTGTTTCTATGTGTTACGAATCTTCAGAAACTCATACATTCTCTGTTCACTGTTTCCCAGTCTTAGAGAAGTCGATTTCCTTCAGCGAAAGTGCTGTTTTCATAGCGCTAAGTACTCCCAACTCTATCCACAATGTAGGTTTTACCAGTTTTCTATGTCTCTCTTATTTGCCTGTACTTATACTTGGAATTCTCTGTGTAAACCTCTGTAACTTCTCTAGGTAGATGAATCACTGTGTACTTTCTCTTGTTTCTATCTGTTACCAATCTTGAGAAACTCATACATTCTCTGTTCACTGTTTCCCAGTCTTAAAGAAGTATATTTGTTTCTGCGAAAGTGCTGTTTTCACAGTGCTAAGTACTCCGAACTCTATCCACAATGTAGGTTTTAACAGTTTTCTAAGTCTCTCTTATTTGCTTGTACTTATACTTGGAATTCTCTGTGTAAACCTCTGTAACTTTTCCAGGTAGATGAATCACTGTGTACTTTCGCTTGTTTCTATCTGTTACCAATCTTGAGAAACTCATACATTCTCTGTTCACTGTTTCACGGACTTAGAGAACTAAATTTCCTTCGGCGAAAGTGCTGTTTTCACAGTGCTAAGTACTCCGAAATCTGTCAACAATGTAGGTTTTACCAGTTTTCTAAGTCTCTCTTATTTGCTTGTACTTATACTTGGAATTCTGTGTGTAAACCACTGTAACTTCTCTAGGTAGATGAATCACTGTGTACCTTCTCTTGTTTCTATCTGTTACCAAACTTGAGAAACTCATACATTCACTGTTCACTGTTTCCCAGTCTTAGAGAAGTCTATTTCTTTCAGCGAATGTGCTGTTTTCACAGTGCTAAGTACTCCCAACACTATCCGCAATGTAGGTTTTACAAGTTTTCTAAGTCTCTCTTATTTGCTTTTACTTATACTTGAAATTCTCTGTGTAAACCTCTGTAGCTTCTCTAGGTAGATGAATCACTGTGTACTTTCTCTTGTTTCTATCTGTTACCAATCTTGAGAAACTCATACATTCTCTGTTCACTGTTTCCCAGTCTTAGAGAAGTCGATTTCTTTCGGCGAAAGTGCTGTTTTCACAGTGCTAAGTACTCCCAACTCTATACACAATGTAGGTTTTACCAGTTTTCTAAATCTCTCTTATTTGCCTGTACTTATACTTGGAATTCTCTGAGTAAACCTCTGTAACTTTTCTAGGTAGATGAATCACTGTGTACTTTCTCTTGTTTCTATCTGTTGCCAATCTTGAGAAACTCACACATTCTCTGTTCACTGTTTCCCAGACTTAGAGAAGTCGATTTCTTTCGGCGAAAGTGCTGTTTTCACAGTGCTAAGTACTCCCAACTCTATCCACAATGTAGGTTTTACCAGTTTTCTAAGTCTCTCTTACTTTCTTGTACTTATACATGAAATTCTTTGTGTAAACTTCTGTAATTTCTATAGGTAGATGAATCACTGTGTACTTTCTCTTGTTTCTATCTGTTACCAGTCTTGAGAAACTCATACATTCTCTGTTCAGTTATTCCCGTTTCCTAGAGAGGTAGATTTCTTTCTTCAAAAGTGCTGTTTTCAGAGTGCTGAGTGCTCCCAACTCTATCCACAATGTAGGTTTTACCAGTTTTCTAAGTCTCTCTTATTTGCTTCTACTTATACATGAAATTCTCTGTGTAAACTTCTGTAACTTCTCTAGGTAGATGAATCACTGTGTACTTTCTCTTGTTTCTATGTGTTACGAATCTTGAGAAACTCATACATTCTCTGTTCACTGTTTCCCAGTCTTAGAGAAGTCGATTTCTTTCAGCGAAAGTGCTGTTTCACAGTGCTAAGTACTCCCAACTCTATCCACAATGCATGTTTTACCAGTTTTCTAAATCTCTCTTTTTTGCCTGTACTTATACTTGGAATTCTCTGTGTAAACCTCTGTAACTTCTCTAGGTAGATGAATCACTGTGTACTTTCTCTTGTTTCTATCTGTTACCAATCTTGGGAAACTCATACATTCTCTGTTCACTGTTTCCCTGTCTTAGAGAAGTCGATTTCTTTCGGCGAAAGTGCTGTTTTCACAGTGCTAAGTACTCCCAAATCTATCCAAAATGTAGGTTTTAACAGTTTTCTAAGTCTCTCTTATTTGCTTGTACGTATACTTGAAATTCTCTGTGTAAACCTCTGTAGGTTCTCTAGGTAGATGAATCACTGTGTACTTTCTCTTGTTTCTATCTGTTACCAATCTTGAGAAACTCATACATTCTCTGTTCACTGTTTCCCAGTCTTAGAGAAGTCGATTTCTTTCGGCGAAAGTGCTGTTTTCACAGTGCTAAGTACTCCCAACTCTATCCACAATGTAGGTTTTACCAGTTTTCTAAATCTCTCTTATTCGCCTGTACTTATACTTGGAATTCTCTGTGTAAACCTCTGTAACTTTTCTAGGTAGATGAATCACTGTGTACTTTCTCTTGTTTCTATCTGTTACCAATCTTGAGAAACTCATACATTCACTGTTCACTGTTTCCCAGTCTTAGAGAAATCGATTTCTTTCAGCGAAAGTGCTGTTTTCACAGTGCTAAGTACTCCCAACTCTATCCACAATGTAGGTTTTACCAGTTTTCTAAGTCTCTCTTATTTTCTTGTACTTATACTTGGAATTGTCTGTGTAAACCTCTGTAACTTTTCCAGGTAGATGAATCACTGTGTACTTTCTCTTGTTTCTATCTGTTACCAATCTTGAGAAACTCATACATTCTCTGTTCACTGTTTCCCAGTCTTAGAGAAGTCGATTTCTTTCGGCGAAAGTGCTGTTTTCACAGTGCTAAGTACTCCCAACTCTATCCACAATGTAGGTTTTACCAGTTTTCTAAGTCTCTCTTATTTGCTTGTACTTATACTTGGAATTCTCTGTGTAAACCTCTGTAACTTTTCCAGGTAGATGAATCACTGTGTACTTTCTCTTGTTTCTATCTGTTACCAATCTTGAGAAACTCAACATTCTCTGTTCACTGTTTCACGGACTTAGAGAAATAAATTTCCTTCGGCGAAAGTGCTGTTTTCACACTGCTAAGTACTCCGAAATCTGTCAACAATGTTGGTTTTACCAGTTTTCTAAGACTCTCTTTTTTGCTTGTACTTATACTTGGAATTCTGTGTGTAAACCACTGTTACTTCTCTAGGTAGATGAATCACTGTGTACTTTCTCTTGTTTCTATCTGTTACCAATCTTGAGAAACTCATATATTCTCTGTTCACTGTTTCCCAGTCTTAGGGAAGTCGATTTCTGTCGGCGAAAGTGCTGTTTTCACAGTGCTAAGTACTCCCAACTCTATCCACAAAGTAGGTTTTACCAGTTTTCTAAGTCTCTCTTATTTGCTTGTACTTATACTTGGAATTCTCTGTGTAAACCTCTGTAACTTTTCCAGGTAGATGAATCACTGTGTACTTTCGCTTGTTTCTATCTGTTACCAATCTTGAGAAACTCATACATTCTCTGTTCACTGTTTCACGGTCTTAGAGAAGTAAATTTCCTTCGGCGAAAGTGCTGTTTTCACAGTGCTAAGTACTCCGAAATCTGTCAACAATGTAGGTTTTACCAGTTTTCTAAGTCTCTCTTATTTGCTTGTACTTATACTTGGAATTGTGTGTGTAAACCACTGTAACTTCTCTAGGTAGATGAATCACTGTGTACTTTCTCTTGTTTCTATCTGTTACCAATCTTGAGAAACTCATACATTCTCTGTTCACTGTTTCCCAGTCTTAGAGAAGTCGATTTCTTTCAGCGAAAGTGCTGTTTTCACAGTGCTAAGTACTCCCAACTCTATCCACAATGTAGGTTTTAACAGTTTTCTAAGTCTCTCTTATTTGCTTGTACGTATACTTGGAATTCTCTGTGTAAACCTCTGTAGCTTCTCTAGGTAGATGAATCACTGTGTACTTTCTCTTGTTTCTATCTGTTACCAATCTTGAGAAACTCATACATTCTCTGTTCACTGTTTCCCAGTCTTAGAGAAGTCGATTGCTTTCGGCGAAAGTGCTGTTTTCACAGTGCTAAGTACTCCCAACTCTATCCACAATGTAGGTTTTACCAGTTTTCTAAGTCTCTCTTATTTGCTTGTACTTATACTTGGAATTGTCTGTGTAAACCTCTGTAACTTTTCCAGGAACATGAATCACTGTGTACTTTCTCTTGTTTCTATCTGTTACCAATCTTGAGAAACTCATACATTCTCTGTTCACTGTTTCCCAGTGTTAGAGAAGGCGATTTCTTTCGGCGAAAGTGCTGTTTTCACAGTGCTAAGTACTCCCAACTCTATCCACAAAGTAGGTTTTACCAGTTTTCTAAGTCTCTCTTATTTGCTTGTACTTATACTTGGAATTCTCTCTGTAAACCTCTGTAACTTTTCCAGGTAGATGAATCACTGTGTACTTTCTCTTGTTTCTATCTGTTACCAATCTTGAGAAACTCATACATTCTCTGTTCACTGTTTCACGGACTTAGAGAACTAAATTTCCTAAGGCGAAAGTGCTGTTTTCACAGTGCTAAGTACTCCGAAATCTGTCAAAAATGTAGGTTTTTCCAGTTTTCTAAGTCTCTCTTATTTGCTTGTACTTATACTTGGAATTCTATGTGTAAACCACTGTAACTTCTCTAGGTAGATGAATCACTGTGTACTTTCTCTTGTTTCTATCTGTTACTAAACTTGAGAAACTCATACATTCACTGTTCACTGTTTCCCAGTCTTAGAGAAGTCGATTTCTTTCAGCGAAAGTGCTGTTTTCACAGTGCTAAGTACTCCCAACACTATCCTCAATGTAGGTTTTACCAGTTTTCTAAGTCTCTCTTATTTGCTTGTACTTATACTAGGAATCCTCTGTGTAAACCTCTGTTAGCTTCTCTAGGTAGATGAATCACTGTGTACTTTCTCTTGTTTCTATCTGTTACCAATCTTGAGAAACTCATACATTCTCTGTTCACTGTTTCCCAGTCTTAGAGAAGTCGATTTCTTTCAGCGAAAGTGCTGTTTTCACAGTGCTAAGTACTCCCAACTCTATCAACAATGTAGGTTTTACCAGTTTTCTAAGTCTCTCTTATTTTCTTGTACTTATACGTGGAATTCTCTGTGTAAACCTCCGTAACTTATCCAGGTAGATGAATCACTGTGTACTTTCTCTTGTTTCTATCTGTTACCAATCTTGAGAAACTCATACATTCTCTGTTCACTGTTTCCCAGTCTTAGAGAAGTCGATTTCTTTCGGCGAAAGTGCTGTTTTCACAGTGCTAAGTACTCCCAACTCTATCCACAATGTAGGTTTTACCAGTTTTCTAAGTCTCTCTTATTTTCTTTTACTTATACTTGGAATTGTCTGTGTAAACCTCTGTAACTTTTCCAGGTAGATGAATCACTGTGTACTTTCTCTTGTTTCTATCTGTTACCAATCTTGAGAAACTCATACATTCTCTGTTCACTGTTTCCCAGTCTTAGAGAAGTCGATTTCTTTCGGCGAAAGTGCTGTTTTCACAGTGCTAAGTACTCCCAACTCTATCCACAATGTAGGTTTTACCAGTTTTCTAAGTCTCTCTTATTTGCTTGTACTTATACTTGGAATTCTCTGTGTAAACCTCTGTAACTTTTCCAGGTAGATGAATCACTGTGTACTTTCTCTTGTTTCTATCTGTTACCAATCTTGAGAAACTCAACATTCTCTGTTCACTGTTTCACGGACTTAGAGAAATAAATTTCCTTCGGCGAAAGTGCTGTTTTCACACTGCTAAGTACTCCGAAATCTGTCAACAATGTTGGTTTTACCAGTTTTCTAAGACTCTCTTATTTGCTTGTACTTATACTTGGAATTCTGTGTGTAAACCACTGTTACTTCTCTAGGTAGATGAATCACTGTGTACTTTCTCTTGTTTCTATCTGTTACCAATCTTGAGAAACTCATATATTCTCTGTTCACTGTTTCCCAGTCTTAGGGAAGTCGATTTCTGTCGGCGAAAGTGCTGTTTTCACAGTGCTAAGTACTCCCAACTCTATCCACAAAGTAGGTTTTACCAGTTTTCTAAGTCTCTCTTATTTGCTTGTACTTATACTTGGAATTCTCTGTGTAAACCTCTGTAACTTTTCCAGGTAGATGAATCACTGTGTACTTTCGCTTGTTTCTATCTGTTCCCAATCTTGAGAAACTCATACATTCTCTGTTCACTGTTTCACGGTCTTAGAGAACTAAATTTCCTTCGGCGAAAGTGCTGTTTTCACAGTGCTAAGTACTCCGAAATCTGTCAACAATGTAGGTTTTACCAGTTTTCTAAGTCTCTCTTATTTGCTTGTACTTATACTTGGAATTGTGTGTGTAAACCACTGTAACTTCTCTAGGTAGATGAATCACTGTGTACTTTCTCTTGTTTCTATCTGTTACCAATCTTGAGAAACTCATACATTCTCTGTTCACTGTTTCCCAGTCTTAGAGAAGTCGATTTCTTTCAGCGAAAGTGCTGTTTTCACAGTGCTAAGTACTCCCAACTCTATCCACAATGTAGGTTTTAACAGTTTTCTAAGTCTCTCTTATTTGCTTGTACGTATACTTGGAATTCTCTGTGTAAACCTCTGTAGCTTCTCTAGGTAGATGAATCACTGTGTACTTTCTCTTGTTTCTATCTGTTACCAATCTTGAGAAACTCATACATTCTCTGTTCACTGTTTCCCAGTCTTAGAGAAGTCGATTTCTTTCGGCGAAAGTGCTGTTTTCACAGTGCTAAGTACTCCCAACTCTATCCACAATGTAGGTTTTACCAGTTTTCTAAGTCTCTCTTATTTGCTTGTACTTATACTTGGAATTGTCTGTGTAAACCTCTGTAACTTTTCCAGGAACATGAATCACTGTGTACTTTCTCTTGTTTCTATCTGTTACCAATCTTGAGAAACTCATACATTCTCTGTTCACTGTTTCCCAGTGTTGGAGAAGGCGATTTCTTTCGGCGAAAGTGCTGTTTTCACAGTGCTAAGTACTCCCAACTCTATCCACAAAGTAGGTTTTACCAGTTTTCTTAGTCTCTCTTATTTGCTTGTACTTATACTTGGAATTCTCTCTGTAAACCTCTGTAACTTTTCCAGGTAGATGAATCACTGTGTACTTTCGCTTGTTTCTATCTGTTACCAATCTTGAGAAACTCATACATTCTCTGTTCACTGTTTCACGGACTTAGAGAACTAAATTTCCTAAGGCGAAAGTGCTGTTTTCACAGTGCTAAGTACTCCGAAATCTGTCAAAAATGTAGGTTTTACCAGTTTTCTAAGTCTCTCTTATTTGCTTGTACTTATACTTGGAATTCTATGTGTAAACCACTGTAACTTCTCTAGGTAGATGAATCACTGTGTACTTTCTCTTGTTTCTATCTGTTACCAAACTTGAGAAACTCATACATTCACTGTTCACTGTTTCCCAGTCTTAGAGAAGTCGATTTCTTTCAGCGAAAGTGCTGTTTTCACAGTGCTAAGTACTCCCAACACTATCCTCAATGTAGGTTTTACCAGTTTTCTAAGTCTCTCTTATTTGCTTGTACTTATACTAGGAATCCTCTGTGTAAACCTCTGTTAGCTTCTCTAGGTAGATGAATCACTGTGTACTTTCTCTTGTTTCTATCTGTTACCAATCTTGAGAAACTCATACATTCTCTGTTCACTGTTTCCCAGTCTTAGAGAAGTCGATTTCTTTCAGCGAAAGTGCTGTTTTCACAGTGCTAAGTACTCCCAACACTATCCGCAATGTAGGTTTTACTAGTTTTCTAAGTCTCTCTTATTTGCCTGTACTTATACTTGGAATTCTCTGTGTAAACCTCTGTAACTTCTCTAGGTAGATGAATCACTGTTTACTTTCTCTTGTTTCTATCTGTTACCAATCTTGGGAAACTCATACATTCTCTGTTCACTGTTTCCCAGTCTTAGAGAAGTCGATTTCTTTCGGCGAAAGTGCTGTTTTCACAGTGCTAAGTACTCCCAACTCTGTCCACAATGTAGGTTTTAACAGTTTTCTAAGTCTCTCTTATTTGCTTGTACGTATACTTGAAATTCTCTGTGTAAACCTCTGTAGCTTCTCTAGGTAGATGAATCACTGTGTACTTTCTCTTGTTTCTATCTGTTACCAATCTTGAGAAACTCATACATTCTCTGTTCACTGTTTCCCAGTCTTAGAGAAGTCGATTTCTTTCGGCGAAAGTGCTGTTTTCACAGTGCTAAGTACTCCCAACTCTATCCACAATGTAGGTTTTACCAGTTTTCTAAATCTCTCTTATTTGCCTGTACTTATACTTGGAATTCTCTGTGTAAACCTCTGTAACTTTTCTAGGTAGATGAATCACTGTGTACTTTCTCTTGTTTCTATCTGTTACCAATCTTGAGAAACTCATACATTCACTGTTCACTGTTTCCCAGTCTTAGAGAAGTCGATTTCTTTCAGCGAAAGTGCTGTTTTCACAGTGCTAAGTACTCCCAACTCTATCAACAATGTAGGTTTTACCAGTTTTCTAAGTCTCTCTTATTTTCTTGTACTTATACGTGGAATTCTCTGTGTAAACCTCCGTAACTTATCCAGGTAGGTGAATCACTGTGTACTTTCTCTTGTTTCTATCTGTTACCAATCTTGAGAAACTCATACATTCTCTGTTCACTGTTTCCCAGTCTTAGAGAAGTCGATTTCTTTCGGCGAAAGTGCTGTTTTCACAGTGCTAAGTACTCCCAACTCTATCCACAATGTAGGTTTTACCAGTTTTCTAAGTCTCTCTTATTTTCTTGTACTTATACTTGGAATTGTCTGTGTAAACCTCTGTAACTTTTCCAGGTAGATGAATCACTGTGTACTTTCTCTTGTTTCTATCTGTTACCAATCTTGAGAAACTCATACATTCTCTGTTCACTGTTTCCCAGTCTTAGAGAAGTCGATTTCTTTCGGCGAAAGTGCTGTTTTCACAGTGCTAAGTACTCCCAACTCTATCCACAATGTAGGTTTTACCAGTTTTCTAAGTCTCTCTTACTTTCTTGTGCTTATACATGAAATTCCTTGTGTAAACTTCTGTAATTTCTGTAGGTAGATGAATCACTGTGTACTTTCTCTTGTTTCTATCTGTTACCAGTCTTGAGAAACTCATGCATTCTCTGTTCAGTTATTCCCGTTTCTTAGAGAGGTAGATTTCTTTCTTCAAAAGTGCTGTTTTCATAGTGCTGAGTGCTCCCAACTCTATCCACAATATAGGTTTTACCAGTTTTCTAAGTCTCTCGTATTTGCTTGTACTTATACTTGGAATTCTCTGTGTAAACCTCTGTAACTTTTCCAGGTAGATGAATCACTGTGTACTTTCTCTTGTTTCTATCTGTTACCAATCTTGAGAAACTCATACATTCTCTGTTCACTGTTTCCCAGTCTTAGAGAAGTCGATTTCTTTCGGCGAAAGTGCTGTTTTCACAGTGCTAAGTACTCCCAACTCTATCCACAATGCAGGTTTTACCAGTTTTCTAAATCTCTCTTTTTTGCCTGTACTTATACTTGGAATTCTCTGTGTAAACCTCTGTAACTTTTCTAAGTAGATGAATCACTGTGCACTTTCTCTTGTTTCTATCTGTTACCAATCTTGAGAAACTCATACATTCACTGTTCACTGTTTCCCAGTCTTAGAGAAGTCGATTTCTTTCAGCGAAAGTGCTGTTTTCACAGTGCTAAGTACTCCCAACTCTATCAACAATGTAGGTTTTACCAGTTTTCTAAGTCTCTCTTATTTTCTTGTACTTATACGTGGAATTCCCTGTGTAAACCTCCGTAACTTATCCAGGTAGATGAATCACTGTGTACTTTCTCTTGTTTCTATCTGTTACCAATCTTGAGAAACTCATACATTCTCTGTTCACTGTTTCCCAGTCTTAGAGAAGTCGATTTCTTTCGGCGAAAGTGCTGTTTTCACAGTGCTAAGTACTCCCAACTCTATCCACAATGTAGGTTTTACCAGTTTTCTAAGTCTCTCTTATTTTCTTGTACTTATACTTGGAATTGTCTGTGTAAACCTCTGTAACTTTTCCAGGTAGATGAATCACTGTGTACTTTCTCTTGTTTCTATCTGTTACCAATCTTGAGAAACTCATACATTCTCTGTTCACTCTTTCCCAGTCTTAGAGAAGTCGATTTCTTTCGGCGAAAGTGCTGTTTTCACAGTGCTAAGTACTCCCAACTCTATCCACAATGTAGGTTTTACCAGTTTTCTAAGTCTCTCTTATTTGCTTGTACTTATACTTGGAATTCTCTGTGTAAACCTGTGTAACTTCTCTAGGTAGATGAATCACTGTGTACTTTCTCTTGTTTCTATCTGTTGCCAATCTTGAGAAACTCATACATTCTCTGTTCACTGTTTCCCAGTCTTAGAGAAGTCGATTTCTTTCGGCGAAAGTGCTGTTTTCACAGTGCTAAGTACTCCCAACTCTATCCACAATGTAGGTTTTACCAGTTTTCTAAGTCTCTCTTACTTTCTTGTACTTATACATGAAATTCTTTGTGTAAACTTCTGTAATTTCTATAGGTAGATGAATCACTGTGTACTTTCTCTTGTTTCTATCTGTTACCAGTCTTGAGAAACTCATACATTCTCTGTTCAGTTATTCCCGTTTCTTAGAGAGGTAGATTTCTTTCTTCAAAAGTGCTGTTTTCAGAGTGCTGAGTGCTCCCAACTCTATCCACAATGTAGGTTTTACCAGTTTTCTAAGTCTCTCTTATTTGCTTCTACTTATACATGAAATTCTCTGTGTAAACTTCTGTAACTTCTCTAGGTAGATGAATCACTGTGTACTTTCTCTTGTTTCTATGTGTTACGAATCTTCAGAAACTCATACATTCTCTGTTCACTGTTTCCCAGTCTTAGAGAAGTCGATTTCCTTCAGCGAAAGTGCTGTTTTCATAGCGCTAAGTACTCCCAACTCTATCCACAATGTAGGTTTTACCAGTTTTCTATGTCTCTCTTATTTGCCTGTACTTATACTTGGAATTCTCTGTGTAAACCTCTGTAACTTCTCTAGGTAGATGAATCACTGTGTACTTTCTCTTGTTTCTATCTGTTACCAATCTTGAGAAACTCATACATTCTCTGTTCACTGTTTCCCAGTCTTAAAGAAGTATATTTGTTTCTGCGAAAGTGCTGTTTTCACAGTGCTAAGTACTCCGAACTCTATCCACAATGTAGGTTTTAACAGTTTTCTAAGTCTCTCTTATTTGCTTGTACTTATACTTGGAATTCTCTGTGTAAACCTCTGTAACTTTTCCAGGTAGATGAATCACTGTGTACTTTCGCTTGTTTCTATCTGTTACCAATCTTGAGAAACTCATACATTCTCTGTTCACTGTTTCACGGACTTAGAGAACTAAATTTCCTTCGGCGAAAGTGCTGTTTTCACAGTGCTAAGTACTCCGAAATCTGTCAACAATGTAGGTTTTACCAGTTTTCTAAGTCTCTCTTATTTGCTTGTACTTATACTTGGAATTCTGTGTGTAAACCACTGTAACTTCTCTAGGTAGATGAATCACTGTGTACCTTCTCTTGTTTCTATCTGTTACCAAACTTGAGAAACTCATACATTCACTGTTCACTGTTTCCCAGTCTTAGAGAAGTCTATTTCTTTCAGCGAATGTGCTGTTTTCACAGTGCTAAGTACTCCCAACACTATCCGCAATGTAGGTTTTACAAGTTTTCTAAGTCTCTCTTATTTGCTTTTACTTATACTTGAAATTCTCTGTGTAAACCTCTGTAGCTTCTCTAGGTAGATGAATCACTGTGTACTTTCTCTTGTTTCTATCTGTTACCAATCTTGAGAAACTCATACATTCTCTGTTCACTGTTTCCCAGTCTTAGAGAAGTCGATTTCTTTCGGCGAAAGTGCTGTTTTCACAGTGCTAAGTACTCCCAACTCTATACACAATGTAGGTTTTACCAGTTTTCTAAATCTCTCTTATTTGCCTGTACTTATACTTGGAATTCTCTGAGTAAACCTCTGTAACTTTTCTAGGTAGATGAATCACTGTGTACTTTCTCTTGTTTCTATCTGTTACCAATCTTGAGAAACTCATACATTCTCTGTTAACTGTTTCCCAGTCTTAGAGAAGTCGATTTTTTTCGGCGAAAGTGCTGTTTTCACAGTGCTAAGTACTCTCAACTCTATCCACAATGTAGGTTTTACCAGTTTTCTAAGTCTCTCTTATTTTCTTGTACTTATACTTGGAATTGTCTGTGTAAACCTCTGTAACTTTTCCAGGTAGATGAATCACTGTGTAGTTTCTCTTGTTTCTATCTGTTACCAATCTTGAGAAACTCATACATTCTCTGTTCACTGTTTCCCAGTCTTAGAGAAGTCGATTTCTTTCGGCGAAAGTGCTGTTTTCACAGCGCTAAGTACTCCCAACTCTATCCACAATGTAGGTTTTACCAGTTTTCTAAGTCTCTCTTATTTGCCTGTACTTATACTTGGAATTCTCTGTGTAAACCTCTGTAACTTCTCTAGGTAGATGAATCACTGTGTACTTTCTCTTGTTTCTATCTGTTACCAATCTTGAGAAACTCATACATTCTCTGTTCACTGTTTCCCAGTCTTAGAGAAGTCGATTTCTTTCAGCGAAAGTGCTGTTTTCACAGTGCTAAGTACTCCCAACGCTATCCACAATGTAGGTTTTAACAGTTTTCTAAGTCTCTCTTATTTGCTTGTACGTATACTTGGAATTCTCTGTGTAATCCTGTGTAGCTTCTCTACGTAGATGAATCACTGTGTACTTTCTCTTGTTTCTATCTGTTATCAATCTTGAGAAACTCATACATTCTCTGTTCACTGTTTCCCAGTCTTAGAGAAGTCGATTTCTTTCGGCGAAAGTGCTGTTTTCACAGTGCTAAGTACTCCCAAATCTATCCACAATGTAGGTTTTAACAGTTTTCTAAGTCTCTCTTATTTGCTTGTACGTATACTTGAAATTCTCTGTGTAAACCTCTGTAGCTTCTCTAGGTAGATGAATCACTGTGTACTTTCTCTTGTTTCTATCTGTTACCAATCTTGAGAAACTCATACATTCTCTGTTCACTGTTTCCCAGTCTTAGAGAAGTCAATTTCTTTCGGCGAAAGTGCTGTTTTCACAGTGCTAAGTACTCCCAACTCTATCCACAATGTAGGTTTTACCAGTTTTCTAAATCTCTCTTATTTGCCTGTACTTATACTTGGAATTCTCTGTGTAAACCTCTGTAACTTTTCTAGGTAGATGAATCACTGTGTACTTTCTCTTGTTTCTATCTGTTACCAATCTTGAGAAACTCATACATTCACTGTTCACTGTTTCCCAGTCTTAGAGAAATCGATTTCTTTCAGCGAAAGTGCTGTTTTCACAGTGCTAAGTACTCCCAACTCTGTCCACAATGTAGGTTTTACCAGTTTTCTAAGTCTCTCTTATTTGCTTGTACTTATACTTGGAATTCTCTGTGTAAACCTCTGTAAGTTTTCCAGGTAGGTGAATCACTGTGTACTTTCTCTTGTTTCTATCTGTTACCAATCTTGAGAAACTCATACATTCTCTGTTCACTGTTTCCCAGTCTTAGAGAAGTCGATTTCTTTCAGCGAAAGTGCTGTTTTCACAGTGCTAAGTACTCCCAACACTATCCGCAATGTAGGTTTTACCAGTTTTCTAAGTCTCTCTTATTTGCCTGTACTTATACTTGGAATTCTCTGTGTAAACCTCTGTAACTTCTCTAGGTAGATGAATCACTGTGTACTTTCTCTTGTTTCTATCTGTTACCAATCTTGGGAAACTCATACATTCTCTGTTCACTGTTTCCCAGTCTTAGAGAAGTCGATTTCTTTCGGCGAAAGTGCTGTTTTCACAGTGCTAAGTATTCCCAACTCTATCCACAATGTAGGTTTTAACAGTTTTCTAAGTCTCTCTTATTTGCTTGTACGTATACTTGAAATTCTCTGTGTAAACCTCTGTAGCTTCTCTAGGTAGATGAATCACTGTGTACTTTCTCTTGTTTCTATCTGTTACCAATCTTGAGAAACTCATACATTCTCTGTTCACTGTTTCCCAGTCTTAGAGAAGTCGATTTCTTTCGGCGAAAGTGCTGTTTTCACAGTGCTAAGTACTCCCAACTCTATCCACAATGTAGGTTTTACCAGTTTTCTAAGTCTCTCTTACTTTCTTGTACTTATACATGAAATTCTTTGTGTAAACTTCTGTAATTTCTATAGGTAGATGAATCACTGTGTGCTTTCTCTTGTTTCTATCTGTTACCAGTCTTGAGAAACTCATACATTCTCTGTTCAGTTATTCCCCTTTCTTAGAGAGGTAGATTTCTTTCTTAAAAAGTGCTGTTTTCAGAGTGCTGAGTGCTCCCAACTCTATCCACAATGTAGGTTTTACCAGTTTTCTAAGTCTCTCTTATTTGCTTCTACTTATACATGAAATTCTCTGTGTAAACTTCTGTAACTTCTCTAGGTAGATGAATCACTGTGTACTTTCTCTTGTTTCTATGTGTTACAAATCTTGAGAAACTCATACATTCTCTGTTCACTGTTTCCCAGTCTTAGAGAAGTCGATTTCTTTCGGCGAAAGTGCTGTTTTCATAGCGCTAAGTACTCCCAACTCTATCCACAATGTAGGTTTTACCAGTTTTCTAAGTCTCTCTTATTTGCCTGTACTTATACTTGGAATTCTCTGTGTAAACCTCTGTAACTTCTCTAGGTAGATGAATCACTGTGTACTTTCTCTTGTTTCTATCTGTTACCAATCTTGAGAAACTCATACATTCTCTGTTCACTGTTTCCCAGTCTTAAAGAAGTAGATTTGTTTCTGCGAAAGTGCTGTTTTCACAGTGCTAAGTACTCCCAACTCTATCCACAATGTGGGTTTTACCAGTTTTCTAAGTCTCTCTTATTTGCTTGTACTTACACTTGGAATTCTCTGTGTAAACCTCTGTAACTTCTCTAGGTAGATGAATCACTGTGTACTTTCTCTTGTTTCTATCTGTTACCAATCTTGAGTAACTCATACATTCACTGTTCACTGTTTCCCAGTCTTAGAGAAGTCGATTTCTTTCAGCGAAAGTGCTGTTTTCACAGTGCTAAGTAGTCCCAAATCTGTCAACAATGTAGGTTTTACCAGTTTTCTAAGTCTCTCTTATTTGCTTGTACTTATACTTGGAATTCTCTGTGTAAACCTCTGTAACTTTTCCAGGTAGATGAATCACTGTGTACTTTCTCTTGTTTCTATCTGTTACCAATCTTGAGAAACTCATATATTCTCTGTTCACTGTTTCCCAAACTTAGGGAAGTCGATTTCTTTCAGCGAAAGTGCTGTTTTCACAGTGCTAAGTACTCCCAACTCTATCCACAAAGTAGGTTTTACCAGTTTTCTAAGTCTCTCTTATTTGCTTGTACTTATACTTGGAATTCTCTGTGTAAACCTCTGTAACTTTTCCAGGTAGATGAATCACTGTGTACTTTCGCTTGTTTCTATCTGTTACCAATCTTGAGAAACTCATACATTCTCTGTACACTGTTTCACGGTCTTAGAGAACTAAATTTCCTTCGGCCAAAGTGCTGTTTTCACAGTGCTAAGTACTCCGAAATCTGTCAACAATGTAGGTTTTACCAGTTTTCTAAGTCTCTCTTATTTGCTTGTACTTATACTTGGAATTCTGTGTGTAAACCACTGTAACTTCTCTAGGTAGATGAATCACTGTGTACTTTCTCTTGTTTCTATCTGTTACCAAACTTGAGAAACTCATACATTCACTGTTCACTGTTTCCCAGTCTTAGCGAAGTCGATTTCTTTCAGCGAAAGTGCTGTTTTCACAGTGCTAAGTACTCCCAACTGTATCCACAATGTAGGTTTTAACAGTTTTCTAAGTCTCTCTTATTTGCTTGTACGTATACTTGAAATTCTCTGTGTAAACCTCTGTAGCTTCTCTAGGTAGATGAATCACTGTGTACTTTCTCTTGTTTCTGTCTGTTACCAATCTTGAGAAACTCATACATTCTCTGTTCACTGTTTCCCAGTCTTAGAGAAGTCGATTTCTTTCGGCGAAAGTGCTGTTTTCACAGTGCTAAGTACTCCCAACTCTATCCACAATGTAGGTTTTACCAGTTTTCTAAATCTCTCTTATTTGCCTGTACTTATACTTGGAATTCTCTGTGTAAACCTCTGTAACTTTTCTAGGTAGATGAATCACTGTGCACTTTCTCTTGTTTCTATCTGTTACCAATCTTGAGAAACTCATACATTCACTGTTCACTGTTTCCCAGTCTTAGAGAAGTCGATTTCTTTCAGCGAAAGTGCTGTTTTCACAGTGCTAAGTACTCCCAACTCTATCAACAATGTAGGTTATACCAGTTTTCTAAGTCTCTCTTATTTTCTTGTACTTATACGTGGAATTCTCTGTGTAAACCTCCGTAACTTATGCAGGTAGATGAATCACTGTGTACTTTCTCTTGTTTCTATCTGTTGCCAATCTTGAGAAACTCATACATTCTCTGTTCACTGTTTCCCAGTCTTAGAGAAGTCGATTTCTTTCGGCGAAAGTGCTGTTTTCACAGTGCTAAGTACTCCCAACTCTAGCCACAATGTAGGTTTTACCAGTTTTCTAAGTCTCTCTTACTTTCTTGTACTTATACATGAAATTCTTTGTGTAAACTTCTGTAATTTCTATAGGTAGATGAATCACTGTGTACTTTCTCTTGTTTCTATCTGTTACCAGTCTTGAGAAACTCATACATTCTCTGTTCAGTTATTCCCGTTTCTTAGAGAGGTAGATTTCTTTCTTCAAAAGTGCTGTTTTCAGAGTGCTGAGTGCTCCCAACTCTATCCACAATGTAGGTTTTACCAGTTTTCTAAGTCTCTCTTATTTGCTTCTACTTATACATGCAATTCTCTGTGTAAACTTCTGTAACTTCTCTAGGTTGATGAATCACTGTGTACTTTCTCTTGTTTCTATGTGTTACAAATCTTGAGAAACTCATACATTCTCTGTTCACTGTTTCCCAGTCTTAGAGAAGTCGATTTCTTTCGGCGAAAGTGCTGTTTTCATAGCGCTAAGTACTCCCAACTCTATCCACAATGTAGGTTTTACCAGTTTTCTAAGTCTCTCTTATTTGCCTGTACTTATACTTGGAATTCTCTGTGTAAACCTCTGTAACTTCTCTAGGTAGATGAATCACTGTGTACTTTCTCTTGTTTCTATCTGTTACCAATCTTGAGAAACTCATACATTCTCTGTTCACTGTTTCATGGACTTAGAGAACTAAATTTCCTTCGGCGAAAGTGCTGTTTTCACAGTGCTAAGTACTCCGAAATCTGTCAACAATGTAGGTTTTACCAGTTTTCTAAGTCTCTCTTATTTGCTTGTACGTATACTTGGAATTCTCTGTGTAAACCTCTGTAGCTTCTCTAGGTAGATGAATCACTGTGTACTTTCTCTTGTTTCTATCTGTTACCAATCTTGAGAAACTCATACATTCTCTGTTCACTGTTTCCCAGTCTTAGAGAAGTCGATTTCTTTCAGCGAAAGTGGTGTTTTCACAGTGCTAAGTACTCCCAACTCTATCCACAATGTAGGTTTTAACAGTTTTCTAAGTCTCTCTTATTTGCTTGTACGTATACTTGGAATTCTCTGTGTAAACCTCTGTAGCTTCTCTAGGTAGATGAATCACTGTGTACTTTCTCTTGTTTCTATCTGTTACCAATCTTGAGAAACTCATACATTCTCTGTTCACTGTTTCACGGACTTAGAGAACTAAATTTCCTTCGGCGAAAGTGCTGTTTTCACAGTGCTAAGTACTCCGAAATCTGTCAACAATGTAGGTTTTACCAGTTTTCTAAGTCTCTCTTATTTGCTTGTACTTATACTTGGAATTCTGTGTGTAAACCACTGTAACTTCTCTAGGTAGATGAATCACTGTGTACTTTCTCTTGTTTCTATCTGTTACCAAACTTGAGAAACTCATACATTCACTGTTCACTGTTTCCCAGTCTTAGAGAAGTCGATTTCTTTCAGCGAAAGTGCTGTTTTCACAGTGCTAAGTACTCCCAACACTATCCGCAATGTAGGTTTTACCAGTTTTCTAAGTCTCTCTTATTTGCCTGCACTTATACTTGGAATCCTCTGTGTAAACCTCTGTTAGCTTCTCTAGGTAGATGAATCACTGTGTACTTTCTCTTCTTTGTATCTGTTACCAATCTTGGGAAACTCATACATTCTCTGTTCACTGTTTCCCAGTCTTAGAGAAGTCGATTTCTTTCAGCGAAAGTGCTGTTTTCACAGTGCTAAGTACTCCCAACTCTATCCACAATGTAGGTTTTACCAGTTTTCTAAGTCTCTCTTATTTTCTTGTACTTATACTTGGAATTGTCTGTGTAAACCTCTGTAACTTTTCCAGGTAGATGAATCACTGTGTACTTTCTCTTGTTTCTATCTATTACCAATCTTGAGAAACTCATACATTCTCTGTTCACTGTTTCCGAGTCTTAGAGAAGTCGATTTCTTTCAGCGAAAGTGCTGTTTTCACAGTGCTAAGTACTCCCAACTCTATCCACAATGTAGGTTTTAACAGTTTTCTAAGTCTCTCTTATTTGCTTGTACGTATACTTGGAATTCTCTGTGTAAACCTCTGTAGCTTCTCTAGGTAGATGAATCACTGTGTACTTTCTCTTGTTTCTATCTGTTACCAATCTTGAGAAACTCATACATTCTCTGTTCACTGTTTCCCAGTCTTAGAGAAGTCGATTTCTTTCAGCGAAAGTGCTGTTTTCACAGTGCTAAGTACTCCCAACTCTATCCACAATGTAGGTTTTACCAGTTTTCTAAATCTCTCTTATTTGCCTGTACTTATACTTGGAATTCTCTGTGTAAACCTCTGTAACTTTTCCAGGTAGATGAATCACTGTGTACTTTATCTTGTTTCTATCTGTTACCAATCTTGAGAAACTCATACATTCTCTGTTCACTGTTTCCCAGTCTTAGAGAAGTCGATTTCTTTCGGCGAAAGTGCTGTTTTCACAGCGCTAAGTACTCCCAACTCTATCCACAATGTAGGTTTTAACAGTTTTCTAAGTCTCTCTTATTTGCCTGTACTTGTACTTGGAATTCTCTGTGTAAACCTCTGTAACTTCTCTAGGTAGATGAATCACTGTGTACTTTCTCTTGTTTCTATCTGTTACCAATCTTGAGAAACTCAAACATTCTCTGTTCACTGTTTCCCAGTCTTAGAGAAGTCGATTTCTTTCAGCGAAAGTGCTGTTTTCACAGTGCTAAGTACTCCCAACTCTATCCACCCTGTAGGTTTTAACAGTGTTCTAAGTCTCTCTTATTTGCTTGTACGTATACTTGGAATTCTCTGTGTAATCCTCTGTAGCTTCTCTACGTAGATGAATCACTGTGTACTTTCTCTTCTTTCTATCTGTTACCAATCTTGAGAAACTCATACATTCTCTGTTCACTGTTTCCCAGTCTTAGAGAAGCCGATTTCTTTCGGCGAAAGTGCTGTTTTCACAGTGCTAAGTACTCCCAACTCTATCCACAATGTAGGTTTTACCAGTTTTCTAAGTCTCTCTTATTTTCTTGTACTTATACTTGGAATTGTCTGTGTAAACTTCTGTAACTTTTCCAGGAAGATGAATCACTGTGTACTTTCTCTTGTTTCTATCTGTTACCAATCTTGAGAAACTCATGCATTCTCTGTTCCCTGTTTCCCAGTCTTAGAGAAGTCGATTTCTTTCGGCGAAAGTGCTGTTTTCACAGTGCTAAGTACTCCCAACTCTATCCACAAAGTAGGTTTTACCAGTTTTCTAAGTCTCTCTTATTTGCTTGTACTTATACTTGGAATTCTCTGTGTAAACCTCTGTAACTTTTCAAGGTAGATGAATCACTGTGTACTTTCGCTTGTTTCTATCTGTTACCAATCTTGAGAAACTGATACATTCTCTGTTCACTGTTTCATGGACTTAGAGAACTAAATTTCCTTCGGCGAAAGTGCTGTTTTCACAGTGCTAAGTACTCCGAAATCTGTCAACAATGTAGGTTTTACCAGTTTTCTAAGTCTCTCTTATTTGCTTGTACGTATACTTGGAATTCTCTGTGTAAACCTCTGTAGCTTCTCTAGGTAGATGAATCACTGTGTACTTTCTCTTGTTTCTATCTGTTACCAATCTTGAGAAACTCATACATTCTCTGTTCACTGTTTCCCAGTCTTAGAGAAGTCGATTTCTTTCAGCGAAAGTGCTGTTTTCACAGTGCTAAGTACTCCCAACTCTATCCACAATGTAGGTTTTAACAGTTTTCTAAGTCTGTCTTATTTGCTTGTACGTATACTTGGAATTCTCTGTGTAAACCTCTGTAGCTTCTCTAGGTAGATGAATCACTGTGTACTTTCTCTTGTTTCTATCTGTTACCAATCTTGAGAAACTCATACATTCTCTGTTCACTGTTTCACGGACTTAGAGAACTAAATTTCCTTCGGCGAAAGTGCTGTTTTCACAGTGCTAAGTACTCCGAAATCTGTCAACAATGTAGGTTTTACCAGTTTTCTAAGTCTCTCTTATTTGCTTGTACTTATACTTGGAATTCTGTGTGTAAACCACTGTAACTTCTCTAGGTAGATGAATCACTGTGTACTTTCTCTTGTTTCTATCTGTTACCAAACTTGAGAAACTCATACATTCACTGTTCACTGTTTCCCAGTCTTAGAGAAGTCTATTTCTTTCAGGGAAAGTGCTGTTTTCACAGTGCTAAGTACTCCCAACACTATCTGCAATGTAGGTTTTACCAGTTTTCTAAGTCTCTCTTATTTGCTTTTACTTATACTTGGAATCCTCTGTGTAAACCTCTGTTAGCTTCTCTAGGTAGATGAATCACTGTGTACTTTCTCTTGTTTCTATCTGTTACCAATCTTGAGAAACTCGTACATTCTCTGTTCACTGTTTCCCAGTCTTAGAGAAGTCGATTTCTTTCAGCGAAAGTGCTGTTTTCACAGTGCTAAGTACTCCCAACACTATCCGCAATGTAGGTTTTACCAGTTTTCTAAGTCTCTCTTATTTGCCTGTACTTATACTTGGAATTCTCTGTGTAAACCTCTGTAACTTCTCTAGGTAGATGAATCACTGTGTACTTTCTCTTGTTTCTATCTGTTACCAATCTTGGGAAACTCATACATTCTCTGTTCACTGTTTCCCAGTCTTAGAGAAGTCGATTTCTTTCGGCGAAAGTGCTGTTTTCACAGTGCTAAGTACTCCCAACTCTATCCACAATGTAGGTTTTAACAGTTTTCTAAGTCTCTCTTATTTGCTTGTACGTATACTTGAAATTCTCTGTGTAAACCTCTGTAGCTTCTCTAGGTAGATGAATCACTGTGTACTTTCTCTTGTTTCTATCTGTTACCAATCTTGAGAAACTCATACGTTCTCTGTTCACTGTTTCCCAGTCTTAGAGAAGTCGATTTCTTTCGGCGAAAGTGCTGTTTTCACAGTGCTAAGTACTCCCAACTCTATCCACAATGCAGGTTTTACCAGTTTTCTAAATCTCTCTTTTTTGCCTGTACTTATACTTGGAATTCTCTGTGTAAACCTCTGTAACTTTTCTAAGTAGATGAATCACTGTGTACTTTCTCTTGTTTCTATCTGTTACCAATCTTGAGAAACTCATACATTCACTGTTCACTGTTTCCCAGTCTTAGAGAAGTCGATTTCTTTCAGCGAAAGTGCTGTTTTCACAGTGCTAAGTACTCCCAACACTATCCGCAATGTAGGTTTTACCAGTTTTCTAAGTCTCTCTTATTTGCTTGTACTTATACTTGGAATCCTCTGTGTAAACCTCTGTTAGCTTCCCTAGGTAGATGAATCAATGTGTACTTTCTCTTGTTTCTATCTGTTACCAATCTTGAGAAACTCATACATTCTCTGTTCACTGTTTCCCAGTCTTAGAGAAGTCGATTTCTTTCAGCGAAAGTGCTGTTCTCACAGTGCTAAGTACTCCCAACACTATCCGCAATGTAGGTTTTACCAGTTTTCTAAGTCTCTCTTATTTGCCTGTACTTATACTTGGAAATCTCTGTGTAAACCTCTGTCACTTCTCTAGGTAGATGAATCACTGTGTACTTTCTCTTGTTTCTATCTGTTACCAATCTTGGGAAACTCATACATTCTCTGTTCACTGTTTCCCAGTCTTAGAGAAGTCGATTTCTTTCAGCGATAGTGCTGTTTTCACAGTGCTAAGTACTCCCAACTCTATCCACAATGTAGGTTTTACCAGTTTTCTAAGTCTCTCTTATTTTCTTGTACTTATACTTGGAATTGTCTGTGTAAACCTCTGTAACTTTTCCAGGTAGATGAATCACTGTGTACTTTCTCTTGTTTCTATCTGTTACCAATCTTGAGAAACTCATACATTCTCTGTTCACTGTTTCCCAGTCTTAGAGAAGTCGATTTCTTTCGGCGAAAGTGCTGTTTTCACAGCGCTAAGTACTCCCAACTCTATCCACAATGTAGGTTTTACCAGTTTTCTAAGTCTCTCTTATTTGCCTGTACTTATACTTGGAAATCTCTGTGTAAACCTCTGTAACTTCTCTAGGTAGATGAATCACTGTGTACTTTCTCTTGTTTCTATCTGTTACCAAACTTGAGAAACTCATACATTCACTGTTCACTGTTTCCCAGTCTTAGAGAAGTCGATTTCTTTCGGCGAAAGTGCTGTTTTCACAGTGCTAAGTACTCCCAACTCTATCCACAATGTAGGTTTTACCAGTTTTCTAAGTCTCTCTTATTTTCTTGTACTTATACTTGGAATTCTCTGTGTAAACCTCTGTAACTTTTCCAGGTAGATGAATCACTGTGTACTTTCTCTTGTTTCTATCTGTTACCAATCTTGAGAAACTCATACATTCTCTGTTCACTGTTTCACGGACTTAGAGAACTAAATTTCCTTTGGCGAAAGTGCTGTTTTCACACTGCTAAGTACTCCGAAATCTGTCAACAATGTTGGTTTTACCAGTTTTCTAAGTCTGTCTTATTTGCTTGTACTTATACTTGGAATTCTGTGTGTAAACCACTGTAACTTCTCTAGGTAGATGAATCACTGTGTACTTTCTCTTGTTTCTATCTGTTACCAATCTTGAGAAACTCATACATTCACTGTTCACTGTTTCCCAGTCTTAGAGAAGTCGATTTCTTTAAGCGAAAGTGCTGTTTTCACAGTGCTAAGTACTCCCAACACTATCCGCAATGTAGGTTTTACCAGTTTTCTAAGTCTCTCTTATTTGCTTGTACTTATACTTGGAATTCTCTGTGTAAACCTGTGTAACTTCTCTAGGTAGATGAATCACTGTGTACTTTCTCTTGTTTCTATCTGTTGCCAATCTTGAGAAACTCATACATTCTCTGTTCACTGTTTCCCAGTCTTAGAGAAGTCGATTTCTTTCGGCGAAAGTGCTGTTTTCACAGTGCTAAGTACTCCCAACTCTATCCACAATGTAGGTTTTACCAGTTTTCTAAGTCTCTCTTACTTTCTTGTACTTATACATGAAATTCCTTGTGTAAACTTCTGTAATTTCTATAGGTAGATGAATCACTGTGTACTTTCTCTTGTTTCTATCTGTTACCAGTCTTGAGAAACTCATACATTCTCTGTTCAGTTATTCCCGTTTCTTAGAGAGGTAGATTTCTTTCTTCAAAAGTGCTGTTTTCAGAGTGCTGAGTGCTCCCAACTCTATCCACAATGTAGGTTTTACCAGTTTTCTAAGTCTCTCTTATTTGCTTCTACTTATACATGAAATTCTCTGTGTAAACTTCTGTAACTTCTCTAGGTAGATGAATCACTATGTACTTTCTCTTGTTTCTATGTGTTACGAATCTTCAGAAACTCATACATTCTCTGTTCACTGTTTCCCAGTCTTAGAGAAGTCGATTTCTTTCAGCGAAAGTGCTGTTTTCATAGCGCTAAGTACTCCCAACTCTATCCACAATGTAGGTTTTACCAGTTTTCTATGTCTCTCTTATTTGCCTGTACTTATACTTGGAATTCTCTGTGTAAACCTCTGTAACTTCTCTAGGTAGATGAATCACTGTGTACTTTCTCTTGTTTCTATCTGTTACCAATCTTGAGAAACTCATACATTCTCTGTTCACTGTTTCCCAGTCTTAAAGAAGTAGATTTGTTTCTGCGAAAGTGCTGTTTTCACAGTGCTAAGTACTCCCAACTCTATCCACAATGTGGGTTTTACCAGTTTTCTAAGTCTCTCTTATTTGCTTGTACTTACACTTGGAATTCTCTGTGTAAACCTCTGTAACTTCTCTAGGTAGATGAATCACTGTGTACTTTCTCTTGTTTCTATCTGTTCCCAATCTTGAGAAACTCATACATTCACTGTTCACTGTTTCGCAGTCTTAGAGAAGTCGATTTCTTTCAGCGAAAGTGCTGATTTCACAGTGCTAAGTACTCCCAACACTATCCGCAATGTAGGTTTTACCAGTTTTCTAAGTCTCTCTTATTTGCCTGTACTTATACTTGGAATTCTCTGTGTAAACCTCTGTAACTTCTCTAGGTAGATGAATCACTGTGTACTTTCTCTTGTTTCTATCTGTTACCAATCTTGAGAAACTCATACGTTCTCTGTTCACTGTTTCCCAGTCTTAGAGAAGTCGATTTCTTTCGGCGAAAGTGCTGTTTTCACAGTGCTAAGTACTCCCAACTCTATCCACAATGCAGGTTTTACCAGTTTTCTAAATCTCTCTTTTTTGCCTGTACTTATACTTGGAATTCTCTGTGTAAACCTCTGTAACTTTTCTAAGTAGATGAATCACTGTGTACTTTCTCTTGTTTCTATCTGTTACCAATCTTGAGAAACTCATACATTCACTGTTCACTGTTTCCCAGTCTTAGAGAAGTCGATTTCTTTCAGCGAAAGTGCTGTTTTCACAGAGCTAAGTACTCCCAACTCTATCAACAATGTAGGTTTTACCAGTTTTCTAAGTCTCTCTTATTTTCTTGTACTTATACGTGGAATTCCCTGTGTAAACCTCCGTAACTTATCCAGGTAGATGAATCACTGTGTACTTTCTCTTGTTTCTATCTGTTACCAATCTTGAGAAACTCTTAATTCTCTGTTCACTGTTTCCCAGTCTTAGAGAAGTCGATTTCTTTCGGCGAAAGTGCTGTTTTCACAGTACTAAGTACTCCCAACTCTATCCACAATGTAGGTTTTACCAGTTTTCTAAGTCTCTCTTATTTTCTTGTACTTATACTTGGAATTGTCTGTGTAAACCTCTGTAACTTTTCCAGGTAGATGAATCACTGTGTACTTTCTCTTGTTTCTATCTGTTACCAATCTTGAGAAACTCATACATTCTCTGTTCACTGTTTCCCAGTCTTAGAGAAGTCGATTTCTTTCGGCGAAAGTGCTGTTTTCACAGTGCTAAGTACTCCCAACTCTATCCACAAAGTAGGTTTTACCAGTTTTCTAAGTCTCTCTTATTTGCTTGTACTTATACTTGGAATTCTCTGTGTAAACCTCTGTAACTTTTCCAGGTAGATGAATCACTGTGTACTTTCTCTTGTTTCTATCTGTTACCAATCTTGAGAAACTCATACATTCTCTGTTCACTGTTTCACGGACTTAGAGAACTAAATTTCCTTCGGCGAAAGTGCTGTTTTCACAGTGCTAAGTACTCCGAAATCTGTCAACAATGTAGGTTTTACCAGTTTTCTTAGTCTCTCTTATTTGCTTGTACTTATACTTGGAATTCTGTGTGTAAACCACTGTAACTTCTCTAGGTAATGAATCACTGTGTACTTTCTCTTGTTTCTATCTGTTACCAAACTTGAGAAATTCATACATTCACTGTTCACTGTTTCCCAGTCTTAGAGAAGTCGATTTCTTTCAGCGAAAGTGCTGTTTTCACAGTGCTAAGTACTCCCAACACTATCCGCAGTGTAGGTTTTACCAGTTTTCTAAGTCTCTCTTATTTGCTTGTACTTATACTTGGAATTCTCTGTGTAAACCTGTGTAACTTCTCTAGGTAGATGAATCACTGTGTACTTTCTCTTGTTTCTATCTGTTGCCAATCTTGAGAAACTCAAACATTGTGTGTTCACTGTTTCCCAGTCTTAGAGAAGTCGATTTCTTTCGGCGAAAGTGCTGTTTTCACAGTGCTAAGTACTCCCAACTCTATCCACAATGTAGGTTTTACCAGTTTTCTAAGTCTGTCTTATTTTCTTGTACATATACATGAAATTCTTTGTGTAAACTTCTGTAATTTCTATAGGTAGATGAATCACTGTGTACTTTCTCTTGTTTCTATCTGTTACCAGTCTTGAGAAACTCATACATTCTCTGTTCAGTTATTCCCGTTTCTTAGAGAGGTAGATTTCTTTCTTCAAAAGTGCTGTTTTCACAGTGCTGAGTGCTCCCAACTCTATCCACAATGTAGGTTTTACCAGTTTTCTTAGTCTCTCTTATTTGCTTGTACTTATATATGAAATTCTCTGTGTAAACTTCTGTAACTTCTCTAGGTAGATGAATCACTGTGTACTTTCTCTTGTTTCTATCTGTTACCAATCTTGAGAAACTCATACATTCTTTGTTCACGGTTTCCCAGTCTTAGAGAAGTAGATTTCTTTCTGCGAAAGTGCTGTTTTCACAGTGCTAAGTACTCCCAACTCTATCCACAATGTAGTTTTTACCAGTTTTCTAAGTCTCTCTTATTTTCCTGTACTTATACGTGGAATTCTCTGTGTAAACTTCTGAAACTTCTCTAGGTAGATGAATCACTATGTACTTTCTCTTGTTTCTATCTGTTACCAATCTTGAGAAACTCATACATTCTTTGTTCACTGTTTCCCAGTCTGAGAAAAGTAGATTTGTTTCTGCGAAAGTGCTGTTTTCACAGTGCTAAGTACTCCCAACTCTATCCACAATGTGGGTTTTACCAGTTTTCTAAGTCTCTCTTATTTGCTTGTACTTATACTTGGAATTCTCTGTGTAAACCTCTGTAACTTCTCTAGGTAGATGAATCACTGTGTACTTTCTCTTGTTTCTATCTGTTACCAATCTTGAGAAACTCATACATTCACTGTTCACTGTTTCCCAGTCTTAGAGAAGTCGATTTCTTTCAGCGAAAGTGCTGTTTTCACAGTGCTAAGTACTCCCAACTCTATCAACAATGTAGGTTTTACCAGTTTTCTAAGTCTCTCTTATTTTCTTGTACTTATACGTGGAATTCTCTGTCTAAACCTCTGGAACTTTTCCAGGTAGATGAATCACTGTGTACTTTCTCTTGTTTCTATCTGTTACCAATCTTGAGAAACTCATACATTCACTGTTCACTGTTTCCCAGTCTTAGAGAAGTCGATTTCTTTCAGCGAAAGTGCTGTTTTCACACTGCTAAGTACTCCCAACTCTATCAACAATGTAGGTTTTACCCGTTTTCTAAGTCTCTCTTATTTTCTTGTACTTATACGTGGAATTCTCTGTGTAAACCTCCGTAACTTATCCAGGTAGATGAATCACTGTGTACTTTCTCTTGTTTCTATCTGTTGCCAATCTTGAGAAACTCATACATTCTCTGTTCACTGTTTCCCAGTCTTAGAGAAGTCGATTTCTTTCGGCGAAAGTGCTGTTTTCACAGTGCTAAGTACTCCCAACTCTATCCACAATGTAGGTTTTACCAGTTTTCTAAGTCTCTCTTACTTTCTTGTACTTATACATGAAATTCTTTGTGTAAACTTCTGTAATTTCTATAGGTAGATGAATCACTGTGTACTTTCTCTTGTTTCTATCTGTTACCAGTCTTGAGAAACTCATACATTCTCTGTTCAGTTATTCCCGTTTCTTAGAGAGGTAGATTTCTTTCTTCAAAAGTGCTGTTTTCAGAGTGCTGAGTGCTCCCAACTCTATCCACAATGTAGGTTTTACCAGTTTTCTAAGTCTCTCTTATTTGCTTCTACTTATACATGAAATTCTCTGTGTAAACTTCTGTAACTTCTCTAGGTAGATGAATCACTGTGTACTTTCTCTTGTTTCTATGTGTTACAAATCTTGAGAAACTCATACATTCTCTGTTCACTGTTTCCCAGTCTTAGAGAAGTCGATTTCTTTCGGCGAAAGTGCTGTTTTCATAGCGCTAAGTACTCCCAACTCTATCCACAATGTAGGTTTTACCAGTTTTCTAAGTCTCTCTTATTTGCATGTACTTATACTTGGAATTCTCTGTGTAAACCTCTGTAACTTCTCTAGGTAGATGAATCACTGTGTACTTTCTCTTGTTTCTATCTGTTACCAATCTTGAGAAACTCATACATTCTCTGTTCACTGTTTCCCAGTCTTAAAGAAGTAGATTTGTTTCTGCGAAAGTGCTGTTTTCACAGTGCTAAGTACTCCCAACTCTATCCACAATGTGGGTTTTACCAGTTTTCTAAGTCTCTCTTATTTGCTTGTACTTACACTTGGAATTCTCTGTGTAAACCTCTGTAACTTCTCTAGGTAGATGAATCACTGTGTACTTTCTCTTGTTTCTATCTGTTACCAATCTTGAGTAACTCATACATTCACTGTTCACTGTTTCCCAGTCTTAGAGAAGTCGATTTCTTTCAGCGAAAGTGCTGTTTTCACAGTGCTAAGTAGTCCCAAATCTGTCAACAATGTAGGTTTTACCAGTTTTCTAAGTCTCTCTTATTTGCTTGTACTTATACTTGGAATTCTCTGTGTAAACCTCTGTAACTTTTCCAGGTAGATGAATCACTGTGTACTTTCTCTTGTTTCTATCTGTTACCAATCTTGAGAAACTCATATATTCTCTGTTCACTGTTTCCCAAACTTAGGGAAGTCGATTTCTTTCAGCGAAAGTGCTGTTTTCACAGTGCTAAGTACTCCCAACTCTATCCACAAAGTAGGTTTTACCAGTTTTCTAAGTCTCTCTTATTTGCTTGTACTTATACTTGGAATTCTCTGTGTAAACCTCTGTAACTTTTCCAGGTAGATGAATCACTGTGTACTTTCGCTTGTTTCTATCTGTTACCAATCTTGAGAAACTCATACATTCTCTGTACACTGTTTCACGGTCTTAGAGAACTAAATTTCCTTCGGCCAAAGTGCTGTTTTCACAGTGCTAAGTACTCCGAAATCTGTCAACAATGTAGGTTTTACCAGTTTTCTAAGTCTCTCTTATTTGCTTGTACTTATACTTGGAATTCTGTGTGTAAACCACTGTAACTTCTCTAGGTAGATGAATCACTGTGTACTTTCTCTTGTTTCTATCTGTTACCAAACTTGAGAAACTCATACATTCACTGTTCACTGTTTCCCAGTCTTAGCGAAGTCGATTTCTTTCAGCGAAAGTGCTGTTTTCACAGTGCTAAGTACTCCCAACTGTATCCACAATGTAGGTTTTAACAGTTTTCTAAGTCTCTCTTATTTGCTTGTACGTATACTTGAAATTCTCTGTGTAAACCTCTGTAGCTTCTCTAGGTAGATGAATCACTGTGTACTTTCTCTTGTTTCTGTCTGTTACCAATCTTGAGAAACTCATACATTCTCTGTTCACTGTTTCCCAGTCTTAGAGAAGTCGATTTCTTTCGGCGAAAGTGCTGTTTTCACAGTGCTAAGTACTCCCAACTCTATCCACAATGTAGGTTTTACCAGTTTTCTAAATCTCTCTTATTTGCCTGTACTTATACTTGGAATTCTCTGTGTAAACCTCTGTAACTTTTCTAGGTAGATGAATCACTGTGCACTTTCTCTTGTTTCTATCTGTTACCAATCTTGAGAAACTCATACATTCACTGTTCACTGTTTCCCAGTCTTAGAGAAGTCGATTTCTTTCAGCGAAAGTGCTGTTTTCACAGTGCTAAGTACTCCCAACTCTATCAACAATGTAGGTTATACCAGTTTTCTAAGTCTCTCTTATTTTCTTGTACTTATACGTGGAATTCTCTGTGTAAACCTCCGTAACTTATGCAGGTAGATGAATCACTGTGTACTTTCTCTTGTTTCTATCTGTTGCCAATCTTGAGAAACTCATACATTCTCTGTTCACTGTTTCCCAGTCTTAGAGAAGTCGATTTCTTTCGGCGAAAGTGCTGTTTTCACAGTGCTAAGTACTCCCAACTCTAGCCACAATGTAGGTTTTACCAGTTTTCTAAGTCTCTCTTACTTTCTTGTACTTATACATGAAATTCTTTGTGTAAACTTCTGTAATTTCTATAGGTAGATGAATCACTGTGTACTTTCTCTTGTTTCTATCTGTTACCAGTCTTGAGAAACTCATACATTCTCTGTTCAGTTATTCCCGTTTCTTAGAGAGGTAGATTTCTTTCTTCAAAAGTGCTGTTTTCAGAGTGCTGAGTGCTCCCAACTCTATCCACAATGTAGGTTTTACCAGTTTTCTAAGTCTCTCTTATTTGCTTCTACTTATACATGCAATTCTCTGTGTAAACTTCTGTAACTTCTCTAGGTTGATGAATCACTGTGTACTTTCTCTTGTTTCTATGTGTTACAAATCTTGAGAAACTCATACATTCTCTGTTCACTGTTTCCCAGTCTTAGAGAAGTCGATTTCTTTCGGCGAAAGTGCTGTTTTCATAGCGCTAAGTACTCCCAACTCTATCCACAATGTAGGTTTTACCAGTTTTCTAAGTCTCTCTTATTTGCCTGTACTTATACTTGGAATTCTCTGTGTAAACCTCTGTAACTTCTCTAGGTAGATGAATCACTGTGTACTTTCTCTTGTTTCTATCTGTTACCAATCTTGAGAAACTCATACATTCTCTGTTCACTGTTTCATGGACTTAGAGAACTAAATTTCCTTCGGCGAAAGTGCTGTTTTCACAGTGCTAAGTACTCCGAAATCTGTCAACAATGTAGGTTTTACCAGTTTTCTAAGTCTCTCTTATTTGCTTGTACGTATACTTGGAATTCTCTGTGTAAACCTCTGTAGCTTCTCTAGGTAGATGAATCACTGTGTACTTTCTCTTGTTTCTATCTGTTACCAATCTTGAGAAACTCATACATTCTCTGTTCACTGTTTCCCAGTCTTAGAGAAGTCGATTTCTTTCAGCGAAAGTGGTGTTTTCACAGTGCTAAGTACTCCCAACTCTATCCACAATGTAGGTTTTAACAGTTTTCTAAGTCTCTCTTATTTGCTTGTACGTATACTTGGAATTCTCTGTGTAAACCTCTGTAGCTTCTCTAGGTAGATGAATCACTGTGTACTTTCTCTTGTTTCTATCTGTTACCAATCTTGAGAAACTCATACATTCTCTGTTCACTGTTTCACGGACTTAGAGAACTAAATTTCCTTCGGCGAAAGTGCTGTTTTCACAGTGCTAAGTACTCCGAAATCTGTCAACAATGTAGGTTTTACCAGTTTTCTAAGTCTCTCTTATTTGCTTGTACTTATACTTGGAATTCTGTGTGTAAACCACTGTAACTTCTCTAGGTAGATGAATCACTGTGTACTTTCTCTTGTTTCTATCTGTTACCAAACTTGAGAAACTCATACATTCACTGTTCACTGTTTCCCAGTCTTAGAGAAGTCGATTTCTTTCAGCGAAAGTGCTGTTTTCACAGTGCTAAGTACTCCCAACACTATCCGCAATGTAGGTTTTACCAGTTTTCTAAGTCTCTCTTATTTGCCTGCACTTATACTTGGAATCCTCTGTGTAAACCTCTGTTAGCTTCTCTAGGTAGATGAATCACTGTGTACTTTCTCTTCTTTGTATCTGTTACCAATCTTGGGAAACTCATACATTCTCTGTTCACTGTTTCCCAGTCTTAGAGAAGTCGATTTCTTTCAGCGAAAGTGCTGTTTTCACAGTGCTAAGTACTCCCAACTCTATCCACAATGTAGGTTTTACCAGTTTTCTAAGTCTCTCTTATTTTCTTGTACTTATACTTGGAATTGTCTGTGTAAACCTCTGTAACTTTTCCAGGTAGATGAATCACTGTGTACTTTCTCTTGTTTCTATCTATTACCAATCTTGAGAAACTCATACATTCTCTGTTCACTGTTTCCGAGTCTTAGAGAAGTCGATTTCTTTCAGCGAAAGTGCTGTTTTCACAGTGCTAAGTACTCCCAACTCTATCCACAATGTAGGTTTTAACAGTTTTCTAAGTCTCTCTTATTTGCTTGTACGTATACTTGGAATTCTCTGTGTAAACCTCTGTAGCTTCTCTAGGTAGATGAATCACTGTGTACTTTCTCTTGTTTCTATCTGTTACCAATCTTGAGAAACTCATACATTCTCTGTTCACTGTTTCCCAGTCTTAGAGAAGTCGATTTCTTTCAGCGAAAGTGCTGTTTTCACAGTGCTAAGTACTCCCAACTCTATCCACAATGTAGGTTTTACCAGTTTTCTAAATCTCTCTTATTTGCCTGTACTTATACTTGGAATTCTCTGTGTAAACCTCTGTAACTTTTCCAGGTAGATGAATCACTGTGTACTTTATCTTGTTTCTATCTGTTACCAATCTTGAGAAACTCATACATTCTCTGTTCACTGTTTCCCAGTCTTAGAGAAGTCGATTTCTTTCGGCGAAAGTGCTGTTTTCACAGCGCTAAGTACTCCCAACTCTATCCACAATGTAGGTTTTAACAGTTTTCTAAGTCTCTCTTATTTGCCTGTACTTGTACTTGGAATTCTCTGTGTAAACCTCTGTAACTTCTCTAGGTAGATGAATCACTGTGTACTTTCTCTTGTTTCTATCTGTTACCAATCTTGAGAAACTCAAACATTCTCTGTTCACTGTTTCCCAGTCTTAGAGAAGTCGATTTCTTTCAGCGAAAGTGCTGTTTTCACAGTGCTAAGTACTCCCAACTCTATCCACCCTGTAGGTTTTAACAGTGTTCTAAGTCTCTCTTATTTGCTTGTACGTATACTTGGAATTCTCTGTGTAATCCTCTGTAGCTTCTCTACGTAGATGAATCACTGTGTACTTTCTCTTCTTTCTATCTGTTACCAATCTTGAGAAACTCATACATTCTCTGTTCACTGTTTCCCAGTCTTAGAGAAGCCGATTTCTTTCGGCGAAAGTGCTGTTTTCACAGTGCTAAGTACTCCCAACTCTATCCACAATGTAGGTTTTACCAGTTTTCTAAGTCTCTCTTATTTTCTTGTACTTATACTTGGAATTGTCTGTGTAAACTTCTGTAACTTTTCCAGGAAGATGAATCACTGTGTACTTTCTCTTGTTTCTATCTGTTACCAATCTTGAGAAACTCATGCATTCTCTGTTCCCTGTTTCCCAGTCTTAGAGAAGTCGATTTCTTTCGGCGAAAGTGCTGTTTTCACAGTGCTAAGTACTCCCAACTCTATCCACAAAGTAGGTTTTACCAGTTTTCTAAGTCTCTCTTATTTGCTTGTACTTATACTTGGAATTCTCTGTGTAAACCTCTGTAACTTTTCAAGGTAGATGAATCACTGTGTACTTTCGCTTGTTTCTATCTGTTACCAATCTTGAGAAACTGATACATTCTCTGTTCACTGTTTCATGGACTTAGAGAACTAAATTTCCTTCGGCGAAAGTGCTGTTTTCACAGTGCTAAGTACTCCGAAATCTGTCAACAATGTAGGTTTTACCAGTTTTCTAAGTCTCTCTTATTTGCTTGTACGTATACTTGGAATTCTCTGTGTAAACCTCTGTAGCTTCTCTAGGTAGATGAATCACTGTGTACTTTCTCTTGTTTCTATCTGTTACCAATCTTGAGAAACTCATACATTCTCTGTTCACTGTTTCCCAGTCTTAGAGAAGTCGATTTCTTTCAGCGAAAGTGCTGTTTTCACAGTGCTAAGTACTCCCAACTCTATCCACAATGTAGGTTTTAACAGTTTTCTAAGTCTGTCTTATTTGCTTGTACGTATACTTGGAATTCTCTGTGTAAACCTCTGTAGCTTCTCTAGGTAGATGAATCACTGTGTACTTTCTCTTGTTTCTATCTGTTACCAATCTTGAGAAACTCATACATTCTCTGTTCACTGTTTCACGGACTTAGAGAACTAAATTTCCTTCGGCGAAAGTGCTGTTTTCACAGTGCTAAGTACTCCGAAATCTGTCAACAATGTAGGTTTTACCAGTTTTCTAAGTCTCTCTTATTTGCTTGTACTTATACTTGGAATTCTGTGTGTAAACCACTGTAACTTCTCTAGGTAGATGAATCACTGTGTACTTTCTCTTGTTTCTATCTGTTACCAAACTTGAGAAACTCATACATTCACTGTTCACTGTTTCCCAGTCTTAGAGAAGTCTATTTCTTTCAGGGAAAGTGCTGTTTTCACAGTGCTAAGTACTCCCAACACTATCTGCAATGTAGGTTTTACCAGTTTTCTAAGTCTCTCTTATTTGCTTTTACTTATACTTGGAATCCTCTGTGTAAACCTCTGTTAGCTTCTCTAGGTAGATGAATCACTGTGTACTTTCTCTTGTTTCTATCTGTTACCAATCTTGAGAAACTCGTACATTCTCTGTTCACTGTTTCCCAGTCTTAGAGAAGTCGATTTCTTTCAGCGAAAGTGCTGTTTTCACAGTGCTAAGTACTCCCAACACTATCCGCAATGTAGGTTTTACCAGTTTTCTAAGTCTCTCTTATTTGCCTGTACTTATACTTGGAATTCTCTGTGTAAACCTCTGTAACTTCTCTAGGTAGATGAATCACTGTGTACTTTCTCTTGTTTCTATCTGTTACCAATCTTGGGAAACTCATACATTCTCTGTTCACTGTTTCCCAGTCTTAGAGAAGTCGATTTCTTTCGGCGAAAGTGCTGTTTTCACAGTGCTAAGTACTCCCAACTCTATCCACAATGTAGGTTTTAACAGTTTTCTAAGTCTCTCTTATTTGCTTGTACGTATACTTGAAATTCTCTGTGTAAACCTCTGTAGCTTCTCTAGGTAGATGAATCACTGTGTACTTTCTCTTGTTTCTATCTGTTACCAATCTTGAGAAACTCATACGTTCTCTGTTCACTGTTTCCCAGTCTTAGAGAAGTCGATTTCTTTCGGCGAAAGTGCTGTTTTCACAGTGCTAAGTACTCCCAACTCTATCCACAATGCAGGTTTTACCAGTTTTCTAAATCTCTCTTTTTTGCCTGTACTTATACTTGGAATTCTCTGTGTAAACCTCTGTAACTTTTCTAAGTAGATGAATCACTGTGTACTTTCTCTTGTTTCTATCTGTTACCAATCTTGAGAAACTCATACATTCACTGTTCACTGTTTCCCAGTCTTAGAGAAGTCGATTTCTTTCAGCGAAAGTGCTGTTTTCACAGTGCTAAGTACTCCCAACACTATCCGCAATGTAGGTTTTACCAGTTTTCTAAGTCTCTCTTATTTGCTTGTACTTATACTTGGAATCCTCTGTGTAAACCTCTGTTAGCTTCCCTAGGTAGATGAATCAATGTGTACTTTCTCTTGTTTCTATCTGTTACCAATCTTGAGAAACTCATACATTCTCTGTTCACTGTTTCCCAGTCTTAGAGAAGTCGATTTCTTTCAGCGAAAGTGCTGTTCTCACAGTGCTAAGTACTCCCAACACTATCCGCAATGTAGGTTTTACCAGTTTTCTAAGTCTCTCTTATTTGCCTGTACTTATACTTGGAAATCTCTGTGTAAACCTCTGTCACTTCTCTAGGTAGATGAATCACTGTGTACTTTCTCTTGTTTCTATCTGTTACCAATCTTGGGAAACTCATACATTCTCTGTTCACTGTTTCCCAGTCTTAGAGAAGTCGATTTCTTTCAGCGATAGTGCTGTTTTCACAGTGCTAAGTACTCCCAACTCTATCCACAATGTAGGTTTTACCAGTTTTCTAAGTCTCTCTTATTTTCTTGTACTTATACTTGGAATTGTCTGTGTAAACCTCTGTAACTTTTCCAGGTAGATGAATCACTGTGTACTTTCTCTTGTTTCTATCTGTTACCAATCTTGAGAAACTCATACATTCTCTGTTCACTGTTTCCCAGTCTTAGAGAAGTCGATTTCTTTCGGCGAAAGTGCTGTTTTCACAGCGCTAAGTACTCCCAACTCTATCCACAATGTAGGTTTTACCAGTTTTCTAAGTCTCTCTTATTTGCCTGTACTTATACTTGGAAATCTCTGTGTAAACCTCTGTAACTTCTCTAGGTAGATGAATCACTGTGTACTTTCTCTTGTTTCTATCTGTTACCAAACTTGAGAAACTCATACATTCACTGTTCACTGTTTCCCAGTCTTAGAGAAGTCGATTTCTTTCGGCGAAAGTGCTGTTTTCACAGTGCTAAGTACTCCCAACTCTATCCACAATGTAGGTTTTACCAGTTTTCTAAGTCTCTCTTATTTTCTTGTACTTATACTTGGAATTCTCTGTGTAAACCTCTGTAACTTTTCCAGGTAGATGAATCACTGTGTACTTTCTCTTGTTTCTATCTGTTACCAATCTTGAGAAACTCATACATTCTCTGTTCACTGTTTCACGGACTTAGAGAACTAAATTTCCTTTGGCGAAAGTGCTGTTTTCACACTGCTAAGTACTCCGAAATCTGTCAACAATGTTGGTTTTACCAGTTTTCTAAGTCTGTCTTATTTGCTTGTACTTATACTTGGAATTCTGTGTGTAAACCACTGTAACTTCTCTAGGTAGATGAATCACTGTGTACTTTCTCTTGTTTCTATCTGTTACCAATCTTGAGAAACTCATACATTCACTGTTCACTGTTTCCCAGTCTTAGAGAAGTCGATTTCTTTAAGCGAAAGTGCTGTTTTCACAGTGCTAAGTACTCCCAACACTATCCGCAATGTAGGTTTTACCAGTTTTCTAAGTCTCTCTTATTTGCTTGTACTTATACTTGGAATTCTCTGTGTAAACCTGTGTAACTTCTCTAGGTAGATGAATCACTGTGTACTTTCTCTTGTTTCTATCTGTTGCCAATCTTGAGAAACTCATACATTCTCTGTTCACTGTTTCCCAGTCTTAGAGAAGTCGATTTCTTTCGGCGAAAGTGCTGTTTTCACAGTGCTAAGTACTCCCAACTCTATCCACAATGTAGGTTTTACCAGTTTTCTAAGTCTCTCTTACTTTCTTGTACTTATACATGAAATTCCTTGTGTAAACTTCTGTAATTTCTATAGGTAGATGAATCACTGTGTACTTTCTCTTGTTTCTATCTGTTACCAGTCTTGAGAAACTCATACATTCTCTGTTCAGTTATTCCCGTTTCTTAGAGAGGTAGATTTCTTTCTTCAAAAGTGCTGTTTTCAGAGTGCTGAGTGCTCCCAACTCTATCCACAATGTAGGTTTTACCAGTTTTCTAAGTCTCTCTTATTTGCTTCTACTTATACATGAAATTCTCTGTGTAAACTTCTGTAACTTCTCTAGGTAGATGAATCACTATGTACTTTCTCTTGTTTCTATGTGTTACGAATCTTCAGAAACTCATACATTCTCTGTTCACTGTTTCCCAGTCTTAGAGAAGTCGATTTCTTTCAGCGAAAGTGCTGTTTTCATAGCGCTAAGTACTCCCAACTCTATCCACAATGTAGGTTTTACCAGTTTTCTATGTCTCTCTTATTTGCCTGTACTTATACTTGGAATTCTCTGTGTAAACCTCTGTAACTTCTCTAGGTAGATGAATCACTGTGTACTTTCTCTTGTTTCTATCTGTTACCAATCTTGAGAAACTCATACATTCTCTGTTCACTGTTTCCCAGTCTTAAAGAAGTAGATTTGTTTCTGCGAAAGTGCTGTTTTCACAGTGCTAAGTACTCCCAACTCTATCCACAATGTGGGTTTTACCAGTTTTCTAAGTCTCTCTTATTTGCTTGTACTTACACTTGGAATTCTCTGTGTAAACCTCTGTAACTTCTCTAGGTAGATGAATCACTGTGTACTTTCTCTTGTTTCTATCTGTTCCCAATCTTGAGAAACTCATACATTCACTGTTCACTGTTTCGCAGTCTTAGAGAAGTCGATTTCTTTCAGCGAAAGTGCTGATTTCACAGTGCTAAGTACTCCCAACACTATCCGCAATGTAGGTTTTACCAGTTTTCTAAGTCTCTCTTATTTGCCTGTACTTATACTTGGAATTCTCTGTGTAAACCTCTGTAACTTCTCTAGGTAGATGAATCACTGTGTACTTTCTCTTGTTTCTATCTGTTACCAATCTTGAGAAACTCATACGTTCTCTGTTCACTGTTTCCCAGTCTTAGAGAAGTCGATTTCTTTCGGCGAAAGTGCTGTTTTCACAGTGCTAAGTACTCCCAACTCTATCCACAATGCAGGTTTTACCAGTTTTCTAAATCTCTCTTTTTTGCCTGTACTTATACTTGGAATTCTCTGTGTAAACCTCTGTAACTTTTCTAAGTAGATGAATCACTGTGTACTTTCTCTTGTTTCTATCTGTTACCAATCTTGAGAAACTCATACATTCACTGTTCACTGTTTCCCAGTCTTAGAGAAGTCGATTTCTTTCAGCGAAAGTGCTGTTTTCACAGAGCTAAGTACTCCCAACTCTATCAACAATGTAGGTTTTACCAGTTTTCTAAGTCTCTCTTATTTTCTTGTACTTATACGTGGAATTCCCTGTGTAAACCTCCGTAACTTATCCAGGTAGATGAATCACTGTGTACTTTCTCTTGTTTCTATCTGTTACCAATCTTGAGAAACTCTTAATTCTCTGTTCACTGTTTCCCAGTCTTAGAGAAGTCGATTTCTTTCGGCGAAAGTGCTGTTTTCACAGTACTAAGTACTCCCAACTCTATCCACAATGTAGGTTTTACCAGTTTTCTAAGTCTCTCTTATTTTCTTGTACTTATACTTGGAATTGTCTGTGTAAACCTCTGTAACTTTTCCAGGTAGATGAATCACTGTGTACTTTCTCTTGTTTCTATCTGTTACCAATCTTGAGAAACTCATACATTCTCTGTTCACTGTTTCCCAGTCTTAGAGAAGTCGATTTCTTTCGGCGAAAGTGCTGTTTTCACAGTGCTAAGTACTCCCAACTCTATCCACAAAGTAGGTTTTACCAGTTTTCTAAGTCTCTCTTATTTGCTTGTACTTATACTTGGAATTCTCTGTGTAAACCTCTGTAACTTTTCCAGGTAGATGAATCACTGTGTACTTTCTCTTGTTTCTATCTGTTACCAATCTTGAGAAACTCATACATTCTCTGTTCACTGTTTCACGGACTTAGAGAACTAAATTTCCTTCGGCGAAAGTGCTGTTTTCACAGTGCTAAGTGCTCCGAAATCTGTCAACAATGTAGGTTTTACCAGTTTTCTTAGTCTCTCTTATTTGCTTGTACTTATACTTGGAATTCTGTGTGTAAACCACTGTAACTTCTCTAGGTAATGAATCACTGTGTACTTTCTCTTGTTTCTATCTGTTACCAAACTTGAGAAATTCATACATTCACTGTTCACTGTTTCCCAGTCTTAGAGAAGTCGATTTCTTTCAGCGAAAGTGCTGTTTTCACAGTGCTAAGTACTCCCAACACTATCCGCAGTGTAGGTTTTACCAGTTTTCTAAGTCTCTCTTATTTGCTTGTACTTATACTTGGAATTCTCTGTGTAAACCTGTGTAACTTCTCTAGGTAGATGAATCACTGTGTACTTTCTCTTGTTTCTATCTGTTGCCAATCTTGAGAAACTCAAACATTGTGTGTTCACTGTTTCCCAGTCTTAGAGAAGTCGATTTCTTTCGGCGAAAGTGCTGTTTTCACAGTGCTAAGTACTCCCAACTCTATCCACAATGTAGGTTTTACCAGTTTTCTAAGTCTGTCTTATTTTCTTGTACATATACATGAAATTCTTTGTGTAAACTTCTGTAATTTCTATAGGTAGATGAATCACTGTGTACTTTCTCTTGTTTCTATCTGTTACCAGTCTTGAGAAACTCATACATTCTCTGTTCAGTTATTCCCGTTTCTTAGAGAGGTAGATTTCTTTCTTCAAAAGTGCTGTTTTCACAGTGCTGAGTGCTCCCAACTCTATCCACAATGTAGGTTTTACCAGTTTTCTTAGTCTCTCTTATTTGCTTGTACTTATATATGAAATTCTCTGTGTAAACTTCTGTAACTTCTCTAGGTAGATGAATCACTGTGTACTTTCTCTTGTTTCTATCTGTTACCAATCTTGAGAAACTCATACATTCTTTGTTCACGGTTTCCCAGTCTTAGAGAAGTAGATTTCTTTCTGCGAAAGTGCTGTTTTCACAGTGCTAAGTACTCCCAACTCTATCCACAATGTAGTTTTTACCAGTTTTCTAAGTCTCTCTTATTTTCCTGTACTTATACGTGGAATTCTCTGTGTAAACTTCTGAAACTTCTCTAGGTAGATGAATCACTATGTACTTTCTCTTGTTTCTATCTGTTACCAATCTTGAGAAACTCATACATTCTTTGTTCACTGTTTCCCAGTCTGAGAAAAGTAGATTTGTTTCTGCGAAAGTGCTGTTTTCACAGTGCTAAGTACTCCCAACTCTATCCACAATGTGGGTTTTACCAGTTTTCTAAGTCTCTCTTATTTGCTTGTACTTATACTTGGAATTCTCTGTGTAAACCTCTGTAACTTCTCTAGGTAGATGAATCACTGTGTACTTTCTCTTGTTTCTATCTGTTACCAATCTTGAGAAACTCATACATTCACTGTTCACTGTTTCCCAGTCTTAGAGAAGTCGATTTCTTTCAGCGAAAGTGCTGTTTTCACAGTGCTAAGTACTCCCAACTCTATCAACAATGTAGGTTTTACCAGTTTTCTAAGTCTCTCTTATTTTCTTGTACTTATACGTGGAATTCTCTGTCTAAACCTCTGGAACTTTTCCAGGTAGATGAATCACTGTGTACTTTCTCTTGTTTCTATCTGTTACCAATCTTGAGAAACTCATACATTCACTGTTCACTGTTTCCCAGTCTTAGAGAAGTCGATTTCTTTCAGCGAAAGTGCTGTTTTCACACTGCTAAGTACTCCCAACTCTATCAACAATGTAGGTTTTACCCGTTTTCTAAGTCTCTCTTATTTTCTTGTACTTATACGTGGAATTCTCTGTGTAAACCTCCGTAACTTATCCAGGTAGATGAATCACTGTGTACTTTCTCTTGTTTCTATCTGTTGCCAATCTTGAGAAACTCATACATTCTCTGTTCACTGTTTCCCAGTCTTAGAGAAGTCGATTTCTTTCGGCGAAAGTGCTGTTTTCACAGTGCTAAGTACTCCCAACTCTATCCACAATGTAGGTTTTACCAGTTTTCTAAGTCTCTCTTACTTTCTTGTACTTATACATGAAATTCTTTGTGTAAACTTCTGTAATTTCTATAGGTAGATGAATCACTGTGTACTTTCTCTTGTTTCTATCTGTTACCAGTCTTGAGAAACTCATACATTCTCTGTTCAGTTATTCCCGTTTCTTAGAGAGGTAGATTTCTTTCTTCAAAAGTGCTGTTTTCAGAGTGCTGAGTGCTCCCAACTCTATCCACAATGTAGGTTTTACCAGTTTTCTAAGTCTCTCTTATTTGCTTCTACTTATACATGAAATTCTCTGTGTAAACTTCTGTAACTTCTCTAGGTAGATGAATCACTGTGTACTTTCTCTTGTTTCTATGTGTTACAAATCTTGAGAAACTCATACATTCTCTGTTCACTGTTTCCCAGTCTTAGAGAAGTCGATTTCTTTCGGCTAAAGTGCTGTTTTCATAGCGCTAAGTACTCCCAACTCTATCCACAATGTAGGTTTTACCAGTTTTCTAAGTCTCTCTTATTTGCCTGTACTTATACTTGGAATTCTCTGTGTAAACCTCTGTAACTTCTCTAGGTAGATGAATCACTGTGTACTTTCTCTTGTTTCTGTCTGTTACCAATCTTGAGAAACTCATACATTCTCTGTTCACTGTTTCCCAAACTTAGAGAAGTCGATTTCTTTCAGCGAAAGTGCTGTTTTCACAGTGCTAAGTACTCCCAACTCTATCCACAATGTAGGTTTTAACTGTTTTCTAAGTCTCTCTTATTTTCTTGTACTTATACTTGGAATTCTCTGTGTAAACCTCTGTAACTTTTCCAGGTAGATGAATCACTGTGTACTTTCTCTTGTTTCTATCTGTTACCAATCTTGAGAAACTCATACATTCTCTGTTCACTGTTTCCCAGTCTTAGAGAAGTCGATTTCTTTCGGCTAAAGTGCTGTTTTCACAGTGCTAAGTACTCCCAACTCTATCCACAAAGTAGGTTTTAGCAGTTTTCTAAGTCTCTCTTATTTGCTTGTACTTATACTTGGAATTCTCTGTGTAAACCTCTGTAACTTTTCCAGGTAGATGAATCAGTGTGTACTTTCTCTTGTTTCTATCTGTTACCAATCTTGAGAAACTCATACATTCTCTGTTCACTGTTTCACGGACTTAGAGAACTAAATTTCCTTTGGCGAAAGTGCTGTTTTCACACTGCTAAGTACTCCGAAATCTCTCAACAATGTTGGTTTTACCAGTTTTCTAAGTCTCTCTTATTTGCTTGTACTTATACTTGGAATTCTGTGTGTAAACCACTGTAACTTCTCTAGGTAGATGAATCACTGTGTACTTTCTCTTCTTTCTATCTGTTACCAATCTTGAGAAACTCATACATTCACTGTTCACTGTTTCCCAGTCTTAGAGAAGTCGATTTCTTTAAGCGAAATTGCTGTTTTCACAGTGCTAAGTACTCCCAACACTATCCGCAATGTAGGTTTTACCAGTTTTCTAAGTCTCTCTTATTTGCTTGTACTTATACTTGGAATTCTCTGTGTAAACCTGTGTAACTTCTCTAGTTAGGTGAATCACTGTGTACTTTCTCTTGTTTCTATCTGTTGCCAATCTTGAGAAACTCATACATTCTCTGTTCACTGTTTCCCAGTCTTAGAGAAGTCGATTTCTTTCGGCGAAAGTGCTGTTTTCACAGTGCTAAGTACTCCCAACTCTATCCACAATGTAGGTTTTACCAGTTTTCTAAGTCTCTCTTACTTTCTTGTACTTATACATGAAATTCTTTGTGTAAACTTCTGTAATTTCTATAGTTAGATGAATCACTGTGTACTTTCTCTTGTTTCTATCTGTTACCAGTCTTGAGAAACTCATACATTCTCTGTTCAGTTATTCCCGTTTCTTAGAGAGGTAGATTTCTTTCTTCAAAAGTGCTGTTTTCAGAGTGCTGAGTGCTCCCAACTCTATCCACAATGTAGGTTTTACCAGTTTTCTAAGTCTCTCTTATTTGCTTCTACTTATACATGAAATTCTCTGTGTAAACTTCTGTAACTTCTCTAGGTAGATGAATCACTGTGTACTTTCTCTTGTTTCTATGTGTTACGAATCTTGAGAAACTCATACATTCTCTGTTCACTGTTTCCCAGTCTTAGAGAAGTCGATTTCTTTCAGCGAAAGTGCTGTTTTCATAGCGCTAAGTACTCCCAACTGTATCCACAATGTAGGTTTTACCAGTTTTCTAAGTCTCTCTTATTTGCCTGTACTTATACTTGGAATTCTCTGTGTAAACCTCTGTAACTTTTCCAGGTAGATGAATCACTGTGTACTTTCTCTTGTTTCTATCTTTTACCAATCTTGGGAAACTCATACATTCTCTGTTCACTGTTTCCCAGTCTTAGAGAAGTCAATTTCTTTCGGCGAAAGTGCTGTTTTCACAGTGCTAAGTACTCCCAACTCTATCCACAATGTAGGTTTTAACAGTTTTCTAAGTCTCTCTTATTTGCTTGTACGTATACTTGAAATTCTCTGTGTAAACTTCTGTAGCTTCTCTAGGTAGATGAATCACTGTGTACTTTCTCTTGTTTCTATCTGTTACCAATCTTGAGAAACTCATACATTCTCTGTTCACTGTTTCCCAGTCTTAGAGAAGTCGATTTCTTTCGGCGAAAGTGCTGTTTTCACAGTGCTAAGTACTCCCAACTCTATCCACAATGTAGGTTTTACCAGTTTTCTAAATCTCTCTTATTTGCCTGTACTTATACTTGGAATTCTCTGTGTAAACCTCTGTAACTTTTCTAGGTAGATGAATCACTGTGTACTTTCTCTTGTTTCTATCTGTTACCAATCTTGAGAAACTCATACATTCACTGTTCACTGTTTCCCAGTCTTAGAGAAGTCGATTTCTTTCAGCGAAAGTGCTGTTTTCACAGTGCTAAGTACTCCCAACTCTATCAACAATGTAGGTTTTACCAGTTTTCTAAGTCTCTCTTATTTTCTTGTACTTATACGTGGAATTCTCTGTGTAAACCTCCGTAACTTATCCAGGTAGATGAATCAGTGTGTACTTTCTCTTGTTTCTATCTGTTACCAATCTTGAGAAACTCATACATTCTCTGTTCACTGTTTCCCAGTCTTAGAGAAGTCGATTTCTTTCGGCGAAAGTGCTGTTTTCACAGTGCTAAGTACTCCCAACTCTATCCACAATGTAGGTTTTACCTGTTTTCTAAGTCTCTCTTATTTTCTTGTACTTATTCTTGGAATTGTCTGTGTAAACCTCTGTAACTTTTCCAGGTAGATGTTTCACTGTGTACTTTCTCTTGTTTCTATCTGTTACCAATCTTGAGAAACTCATACATTCTCTGTTCACTGTTTCCCAGTCTTAGAGAAGTCGATTTCTTTCGGCGAAAGTGCTGTTTTCACAGTGCTAAGTACTCCCAACTCTATCCACAATGTAGGTTTTACCAGTTTTCTAAGTCTCTCTTACTTTCTTGTACTTATACATGAAATTCTTTGTGTAAACTTCTGTAATTTCTATAGGTAGATGAATCACTGTGTACTTTCTCTTGTTTCTATCTGTTACCAGTCTTGAGAAACTCATGCATTCTCTGTTCAGTTATTCCCGTTTCTTAGAGAGGTAGATTTCTTTCTTCAAAAGTGCTGTTTTCATAGTGCGGAGTGCTCCCAACTCTATCCACAATATAGGTTTTACCAGTTTTCTAAGTCTCTCTTATTTGCTTGTACTTATACATGAAATTCTCTGTATAAACTTCTGTAACTTCTCTAGGTAGATGAATCACTGTGTACTTTCTCTTGTTTCTATGTGTTACGAATCTTGAGAAACTCATACATTCTCTGTTCACTGTTTCCCAGTCTTAGAGAAGTCGATTTCTTTCGGCGAAAGTGCTGTTTTCATAGCGCTAAGTACTCCCAACTCTATCCACAATGTAGGTTTTACCAGTTTTCTAAGTCTCTCTTATTTGCTTCTACGTATACTTGGAATTCTCTGTGTAAACCTCTGTAACTTTTCCAGGTAGATGAATCACTGTGTACTTTCTCTTGTTTCTATCTGTTACCAATCTTGAGAAACTCATACATTCTCTGTTCACTGTTTCACGGACTTAGAGAACTAAATTTCCTTCGGCGAAAGTGCTGTTTTCACAGTGCTAAGTACTCCGAAATCTGTCAACAATGTAGGTTTTACCAGTTTTCTTAGTCTCTCTTATTTGCTTGTACTTATACTTGGAATTCTGTGTGTAAACCACTGTAACTTCTCTAGGTAATGAATCACTGTGTACTTTCTCTTGTTTCTATCTGTTACCAAACTTGAGAAATTCATACATTCACTGTTCACTGTTTCCCAGTCTTAGAGAAGTCGATTTCTTTCAGCGAAAGTGCTGTTTTCACAGTGCTAAGTACTCCCAACACTATCCGCAGTGTAGGTTTTACCAGTTTTCTAAGTCTCTCTTATTTGCTTGTACTTATACTTGGAATTCTCTGTGTAAACCTGTGTAACTTCTCTAGGTAGATGAATCACTGTGTACTTTCTCTTGTTTCTATCTGTTACCAATCTTGAGAAACTCATACATTCTCTGTTCACTGTTTCCCAGTCTTAGAGAAGTCGATTTCTTTCGGTGAAAGTGCTGTTTTCACAGTGCTAAGTACTCCCAACTCTATCCACAATGTAGGTTTTACCAGTTTTCTAAGTCTCTCTTATTTTCTTGTACTTATACTTGGAATTGTCTGTGTAAACCTCTGTAACTTTTCCAGGTAGATGAATCACTGTGTAGTTTCTCTTGTTTCTATCTGTTACCAATCTTGAGAAACTCATACATTCTCTGTTCACTGTTTCCCAGTCTTAGAGAAGTCGATTTCTTTCGGCGAAAGTGCTGTTTTCACAGCGCTAAGTACTCCCAACTCTATCCACAATGTAGGTTTTACCAGTTTTCTAAGTCTCTCTTATTTGCCTGTACTTATACTTGGAATTCTCTGTGTAAACCTCTGTAACTTCTCTAGGTAGATGAATCACTGTGTACTTTCTCTTGTTTCTATCTGTTACCAATCTTGAGAAACTCATACATTCTCTGTTCACTGTTTCCCAGTCTTAGAGAAGTCGATTTCTTTCAGCAAAAGTGCTGTTTTCACAGTGCTAAGTACTCCCAACTCTATCCACAATGTAGGTTTTAACAGTTTTCTAAGTCTCTCTTATTTGCTTGTACGTATACTTGGAATTCTCTGTGTAATCCTGTGTAGCTTCTCTACGTAGATGAATCACTGTGTACTTTCTCTTGTTTCTATCTGTTATCAATCTTGAGAAACTCATACATTCTCTGTTCACTGTTTCCCAGTCTTAGAGAAGTCGATTTCTTTCGGCGAAAGTGCTGTTTTCACAGTGCTAATTACTCCCAACTCTATCCACAATGTAGGTTTTACCAGTTTTCTAAGTCTCTCTTATTTTCTTGTACTTATACTTGGAATTCTCTGTGTAAACCTCTGGAACTTTTCCAGGTAGATGAATCACTGTGTACTTTCTCTTGTTTCTATCTGTTACCAATCTTGAGAAACTCATACATTCTCTGTTCACTGTTTCCCAGTCTTAGAGAAGTCGATTTCTTTCGGCGAAAGTGCTGTTTTCACAGTGCTAAGTACTCCCAACTCTATCCACAATGTAGGTTTTACCAGTTTTCTAAATCTCTCTTATTTGCTTGTACTTATACTTGCAATTCTCTGTGTAAACCTCTGTAACTTTTCCAGGTAGATGAATCACTGTGTACTTTCGCTTGTTTCTATCTGTTACCAATCTTGAGAAACTCATACATTCTCTGTTCACTGTTTCACGGACTTAGAGAACTAAATTTCCTTCGGCGAAAGTGCTGTTTTCACAGTGCTAAGTACTCCGAAATCTGTCAACAATGTAGGTTTTACCAGTTTTCTAAGTCTCTCTTATTTGCTTGTACTTATACTTGGAATTCTGTGTGTAAACCACTGTAACTTCTCTAGGTAGATGAATCACTGTGTACTTTCTCTTGTTTCTATCTGTTACCAATCTTCAGAAACTCATACATTCACTGTTCACTGTTTCCCAGTCTTAGAGAAGTCGATTTCTTTCAGCGAAAGTGCTGTTTTCACAGTGCTAAGTACTCCCAACACTATCCGCAGTGTAGGTTTTACCAGTTTTCTAAGTCTCTCTTATTTGCTTGTACTTATACTTGGAATTCTCTGTGTAAACCTGTGTAACTTCTCTAGGTAGATGAATCACTGTGTACTTTCTCTTGTTTCTATCTGTTGCCAATCTTGAGAAACTCAAACATTGTCTGTTCACTGTTTCCCAGTCTTAGAGAAGTCGATTTCTTTCGGCGAAAGTGCTGTTTTCACAGTGCTAAGTACTCCCAACTCTATCCACAATGTAGGTTTTAACAGTTTTCTAAGTCTGTCTTATTTTCTTGTACATATACATGAAATTCTTTGTGTAAACTTCTGTAATTTCTATAGGTAGATGAATCACTGTGTACTTTCTCTTGTTTCTATCTGTTACCAGTCTTGAGAAACTCATACATTCTCTGTTCAGTTATTCCCGTTTCTTAGAGAGGTAGATTTCTTTCTTCAAAAGTGCTGTTTTCACAGTGCTGAGTGCTCCCAACTCTATCCACAATGTAGGTTTTACCAGTTTTCTAAGTCTCTCTTATTTGCTTGTACTTATATATGAAATTCTCTGTGTAAACTTCTGTAACTTCTCTAGGTAGATGAATCACTGTGTACTTTCTCTTGTTTCTATCTGTTACCAATCTTGAGAAACTCGTACATTCTTTGTTCACTGTTTCCCAGTCTTAGAGAAGTAGATTTCTTTCTGCGAAAGTGCTGTTTTCACAGTGCTAAGTACTCCCAACTCTATCCACAATGTAGTTTTTACCAGTTTTCTAAGTCTCTCTTATTTTCCTGTACTTATACGTGGAATTCTCTGTGTAAACTTCTGAAACTTCTCTAGGTAGATGAATCACTATGTACTTTCTCTTGTTTCTATCTGTTACCAATCTTGAGAAACTCATACATTCTTTGTTCACTGTTTCCCAGTCTGAGAAAAGTAGATTTGTTTCTGCGAAAGTGCTGTTTTCACAGTGCTAAGTACTCCCAACTCTATCCACAATGTGGGTTTTACCAGTTTTCTAAGTCTCTCTTATTTGCTTGTACTTATACTTGGAATTCTCTGTGTAAACCTCTGTAACTTCTCTAGGTAGATTAATCACTGTGTACTTTCTCTTGTTTCTATCTGTTACCAATCTTGAGAAACTCATACATTCACTGTTCACTGTTTCCCAGTCTTAGAGAAGTCGATTTCTTTCAGCGAAAGTGCTGTTTTCACAGTGCTAAGTACTCCCAACTCTATCAACAATGTAGGTTTTACCAGTTTTCTAAGTCTCTCTTATTTTCTTGTACTTATACGTGGAATTCTCTGTCTAAACCTCTGGAACTTTTCCAGGTAGATGAATCACTGTGTACTTTCTCTTGTTTCTATCTGTTACCAATCTTGAGAAACTCATACATTCACTGTTCACTGTTTCCCAGTCTTAGAGAAGTCGATTTCTTTCAGCGAAAGTGCTGTTTTCACAGTGCTAAGTACTCCCAACTCTATCAACAATGTAGGTTTTACCCGTTTTCTAAGTCTCTCTTATTTTCTTGTACTTATACGTGGAATTCTCTGTGTAAACCTCCGTAACTTATCCAGGTAGATGAATCACTGTGTACTTTCTCTTGTTTCTATCTGTTGCCAATCTTGAGAAACTCATACATTCTCTGTTCACTGTTTCCCAGTCTTAGAGAAGTCGATTTCTTTCGGCGAAAGTGCTGTTTTCACAGTGCTAAGAACTCCCAACTCTATCCACAATGTAGGTTTTACCAGTTTTCTAAGTCTCTCTTACTTTCTTGTACTTATACATGAAATTCTTTGTGTAAACTTCTGTAATTTCTATAGGTAGATGAATCACTGTGTACTTTCTCTTGTTTCTATCTGTTACCAGTCTTGAGAAACTCATACATTCTCTGTTCAGTTATTCCCGTTTCTTAGAGAGGTAGATTTCTTTCTTCAAAAGTGCTGTTTTCAGAGTGCTGAGTGCTCCCAACTCTATCCACAATGTAGGTTTTACCAGTTTTCTAAGTCTCTCTTATTTGCCTGTACTTATACTTGGAATTCTCTGTGTAAACCTCTGTAACTTCTCTAGGTAGGTGAATCACTGTGTACTTTCTCTTGTTTCTATCTGTTACCAATCTTAAGAAACTCATACATTCTCTGTTCACTGTTTCCCAGTCTTAAAGAAGTAGATTTGTTTCTGCGAAAGTGCTGTTTTCACAGTGCTAAGTACTCCCAACTCTATCCACAATGTGGGTTTTACCAGTTTTCTAAGTCTCTCTTATTTGCTTGTACTTATACTTGGAATTCTCTGTGTAAACCTCTGTAACTTTTCCAGGTAGATGAATCACTGTGTACTTTCTCTTGTTTCTATCTGTTACCAATCTTGAGAAACTCATACATTCTCTGTTCACTGTTTCCCAAACTTAGAGAAGTCGATTTCTTTCAGCGAAAGTGCTGTTTTCACAGTGCTAAGTACTCCCAACTCTATCCACAATGTAGGTTTTAACTGTTTTCTAAGTCTCTCTTATTTTCTTGTACTTATACTTGGAATTGTCTGTGTAAACCTCTGTAACTTTTCCAGGTAGATGAATCACTGTGTACTTTCTCTTGTTTCTATCTGTTACCAATCTTGAGAAACTCATACATTCACTGTTCACTGTTTCCCAGTCTTAGAGAAATCGATTTCTTTCAGCGAAAGTGCTGTTTTCACAGTGCTAAGTACTCCCAACTCTATCAACAATGTAGGTTTTACCAGTTTTCTAAGTCTCTCTTATTTTCTTGTACTTATACGTGGAATTCTCTGTGTAAACCTCCATAACTTATCCAGGTAGATGAATCACTGTGTACTTTCTCTTGTTTCTATCTGTTACCAATCTTGAGAAACTCATACATTCTCTGTTCACTGTTTCCCAGTCTTAGAGAAGTCGATTTCTTTCGGCGAAAGTGCTGTTTTCACAGTGCTAAGTACTCCCAACTCTATCCACAATGTAGGTTTTACCAGTTTTCTAAGTCTCTCTTATTTGCTTGTAGTTATACTTGGAATTCTCTGTGTAAACCTCTGTAACTTTTCCAGGTAGATGAATCACTGTGTACTTTCTCTTGTTTCTATCTGTTACCAATCTTGAGAAACTCAACATTCTCTGTTCACTGTTTCACGGACTAAGAGAAATAAATTTCCTTCGGCGAAAGTGCTGTTTTCACACTGCTAAGTACTCCGAAATCTGTCAACAATGTTGGTTTTACCAGTTTTCTAAGTCTCTCTTATTTGCTTGTACTTATACTTGGAATTCTGTGTGTAAACCACTGTTACTTCTCTAGGTAGATGAATCACTGTGTACTTTCTCTTGTTTCTATCTGTTACCAATCTTGAGAAACTCATATATTCTCTGTTCACTGTTTCCCAGTCTTAGGGAAGTCGATTTCTTTCGGCGAAAGTGCTGTTTTCACAGTGCTAAGTACTCCCAACTCTATCCACAAAGTAGGTTTTACCAGTTTTCTAAGTCTCTCTTATTTGCTTGTACTTATACTTGAAATTCTCTGTGTAAACCTCTGTAACTTTTCCAGGTAGATGAATCACTGTGTACTTTCGCTTGTTTCTATCTGTTACCAATCTTGAGAAACTCATACATTCACTGTTCACTGTTTCACGGTCTTAGAGAACTAAATTTCCTTCGGCGAAAGTGCTGTTTTCACAGTGCTAAGTACTCCGAAATCTGTCAACAATGTAGGTTTTACCAGTTTTCTAAGTCTCTCTTATTTGCTTGTACTTATACTTGGAATTCTGTGTGTAAACCACTGTAACTTCTCTAGGTAGATGAATCACTGTGTACTTTCTCTTGTTTCTCTCTGTTACCAATCTTGCGAAACTCATACATTCACTGTTCACTGTTTCCCAGTCTTAGAGAAGTCGATATCTTTCAGTGAAAGTGCTGTTTTCACAGTGCTAAGTACTCCCAACTCTATCAACAATGTAGGTTTTAGCAGTTTTCTAAGTCTCTCTTATTTGCTTGTACTTATACTAGGAATCCTCTGTGTAAACCTCTGTTAGCTTCTCTAGGTAGATGAATCACTGTGTACTTTCGCTTGTTTCTATCTGTTACCAATCTTGAGAAACTCATACATTCTCTGTTCACTGTTTCCCAGTCTTAGAGAAGTCGATTTCCTTCGGCGAAAGTGCTGTTTTCACAGCGCTAAGTACTCCCAACTCTATCCACAATGTAGGTTTTACCAGTTTTCTAAGTCTCTCTTATTTGCCTGTACTTATACTTGCAATTCTCTGTGTAAACCTCTGTAACTTCTCTAGGTAGATGAATCACTGTGTACTTTCTCTTGTTTCTATCTGTTACCAATCTTGAGAAACTCATACATTCTCTGTTCACTGTTTCCCAGTCTTAGAGAAGTCGATTTCTTTCAGCAAAAGTGCTGTTTTCACAGTGCTAAGTACTCCCAACTCTATCCACAATGTAGGTTTTAACAGTTTTCTAAGTCTCTCTTATTTGCTTGTACGTATACTTGGAATTCTCTGTGTAATCCTGTGTAGCTTCTCTACGTAGATGAATCACTGTGTACTTTCTCTTGTTTCTATCTGTTATCAATCTTGAGAAACTCATACATTCTCTGTTCACTGTTTCCCAGTCTTAGAGAAGTCGATTTCTTTCGGCGAAAGTGCTGTTTTCACAGTGCTAAGTACTCCCAACTCTATCCACAATGTAGGTTTTAACAGTTTTCTAAGTCTCTCTTATTTTCTTGTACTTTTACTTGGAATTCTCTGTGTAAACCTCTGGAACTTTTCCAGGTAGATGAATCACTGTGTACTTTCTCTTGTTTCTATCTGTTACCAATCTTGAGAAACTCATACATTCTCTGTTCACTGTTTCCCAGTCTTAGAGAAGTCGATTTCCTTCGGCGAAAGTGCTGTTTTCACAGCGCTAAGTACTCCCAACTCTATCCACAATGTAGGTTTTACCAGTTTTCTAAGTCTCTCTTATTTGCCTGTACTTATACTTGCAATTCTCTGTGTAAACCTCTGTAACTTCTCTAGGTAGATGAATCACTGTGTACTTTCTCTTGTTTCTATCTGTTACCAATCTTGAGAAACTCATACATTCTCTGTTCACTGTTTCCCAGTCTTAGAGAAGTCGATTTCTTTCAGCAAAAGTGCTGTTTTCACAGTGCTAAGTACTCCCAACTCTATCCACAATGTAGGTTTTAACAGTTTTCTAAGTCTCTCTTATTTGCTTGTACGTATACTTGGAATTCTCTGTGTAATCCTGTGTAGCTTCTCTACGTAGATGAATCACTGTGTACTTTCTCTTGTTTCTATCTGTTATCAATCTTGAGAAACTCATACATTCTCTGTTCACTGTTTCCCAGTCTTAGAGAAGTCGATTTCTTTCGGCGAAAGTGCTGTTTTCACAGTGCTAAGTACTCCCAACTCTATCCACAATGTAGGTTTTAACAGTTTTCTAAGTCTCTCTTATTTTCTTGTACTTTTACTTGGAATTCTCTGTGTAAACCTCTGGAACTTTTCCAGGTAGATGAATCACTGTGTACTTTCTCTTGTTTCTATCTGTTACCAATCTTGAGAAACTCATACATTCTCTGTTCACTGTTTCCCAGTCTTAGAGAAGTCGATTTCTTTCGGCGAAAGTGCTATTTTCACAGTGCTAAGTACTCCCAACTCTATCCACAATGTAGGTTTTACCAGTTTTCTAAATCTCTCTTATTTGCTTGTACTTATACTTGGAATTCTCTGTGTAAACCTCTGTAACTTTTCCAGGTAGATGAATCACTGTGTACTTTCGCTTGTTTCTATCTGTTACCAATCTTGAGAAACTCATACATTCTCTGTTCACTGTTTCACGGACTTAGAGAACTAAATTTCCTTCGGCGAAAGTGCTGTTTTCACAGTGCTAAGTACTCCGAAATCTGTCAACAATGTAGGTTTTACCAGTTTTCTAAGTCTCTCTTATTTGCTTGTACTTATACTTGGAATTCTGTGTGTAAACCACTGTAACTTCTCTAGGTAGATGAATCACTGTGTACTTTCTCTTGTTTCTATCTGTTACCAATCTTGAGAAACACATACATTCACTGTTCACTGTTTCCCAGTCTTAGAGAAGTCGATTTCTTTCAGCGAAAGTGCTGTTTTCACAGTGCTAAGTACTCCCAACACTATCCGCAATGTAGGTTTTACCAGTTTTCTAAGTCTCTCTTATTTGCTTGTACTTATACTTGGAATCCTCTGTGTAAACCTCTGTTAGCTTCTCTAGGTAGATGAATCACTGTGTACTTTCTCTTGTTTCTATCTGTTACCAATCTTGAGAAACTCATACATTCTCTATTCACTGTTTCCCAGTCTTAGAGAAGTCGATTTCTTTCAGCGAAAGTGCTGTTTTCACAGTGCTAAGTACTCCCAACACTATCCGCAATGTAGGTTTTACCAGTTTTCTAAGTCTCTCTTATTTGCCTGTACTTATACTTGGAATTCTCTGTGTAAACCTGTGTAACTTCTCTAGGTAGATGAATCACTGTGTACTTTCTCTTGCTTCTATCTGTTACCAATCTTGGGAAACTCATACATTCTCTGTTCACTGTTTCCCAGTCTTAGAGAAGTTGATTTCTTTCGGCGAAAGTGCTGTTTTCACAGTGCTAAGTACTCCCAAATCTATCCACAAAGTAGGTTTTAACAGTTTTCTAAGTCTCTCTTATTTGCTTGTACGTATACTTGAAATTCTCTGTGTAAACCTCTGTAGCTTCTCTAGGTAGATGAATCACTGTGTACTTTCTCTTGTTTCTATCTGTTACCAATCTTGAGAAACTCATACATTCTCTGTTCACTGTTTCCCAGTCTTAGAGAAGTCGATTTCTTTCGGCGAAAGTGCTGTTTTCACAGTGCTAAGTACTCCCAACTCTATCCACAATGTAGGTTTTACCAGTTTTCTAAATCTCTCTTATTTGCCTGTACTTATACTTGGAATTCTCTGTGTAAACCTCTGTAACTTTTCCAGGTAGATGAATCACTGTGTACTTTCTCTTGTTTCTATCTGTTACCAATCTTGAGAAACTCATACATTCTCTGTTCACTGTTTCCCAGTCTTAGAGAAGTCGATTTCTTTCAGCGAAAGTGCTGTTTTCACAGTGCTACGTACTCCCAACTCTATCCACAATGTAGGTTTTAACTGTTTTCTAAGTCTCTCTTATTTGCTTGTACGTATACTTGGAATTCTCTGTGTAATCCTGTGTAGCTTCTCTATGTAGATGAATCACTGTGTACTTTCTCTTGTTTCTATCTGTTACCAATCTTGAGAAACTCATACATTTTCTGTTCACTGTTTCCCAGTCTTAGAGAAGTCGATTTCTTTCGGCGAAAGTGCTGTTTTCACAGTGCTAAGTACTCCCAACTCTATCCACAATGTTGGTTTTACCAGTTTTCTAAGTCTCTCTTATTTTCTTGTACTTATACTTGGAATTTTCTGTGTAAACCTCTCTAACTTTTCCAGGAAGATGAATCACTGTGTACTTTCTCTTGTTTCTATCTGTTACCAATCTTGAGAAACTCATACATTCTCTGTTCACTGTTTCCCAGTCTTAGAGAAGTCGATTTCTTTCGGCGAAAGTGCTGTTTTCACAGTGCTAAGTACTCCCAACTCTATCCACAAAGTAGGTTTTACCAGTTTTCTAAGTCTCTCTTATTTGCTTGTACTTATACTTGGAATTCTCTGTGTAAACCTCTGTAACTTTTCCAGGTAGATGAATCACTGTGTACTTTCGCTTGTTTCTATCTGTTACCAATCTTCAGAAACTCATACATTCTCTGTTCACTGTTTCACGGACTTAGAGAACTAAATTTCCTTCGGCGAAAGTGCTGTTTTCACAGTGCTAAGTACTCCGAAATCTGTCAACAATGTAGGTTTTAGTAGTTTTCTAAGTCTCTCTTATTTGCTTGTACTTATACTAGGAATCCTCTGTGTAAACCTCTGTTAGCTTCTCTAGGTAGATGAATCACTGTGTACTTTCTCTTGTTTCTATCTGTTACCAATCTTGAGAAACTCATACATTCACTGTTCACTGTTTCCCAGTCTTAGAGAAGTCGATTTCTTTCGGCGAAAGTGCTGTTTTCACAGTGCTAAGTACTCCCAACTCTATCCACAATGTAGGTTTTACCAGTTTTCTAAGTCTCTCTTATTTTCTTGTACTTATACTTGGAATTCTCTGTGTAAACCTCTGGAACTTTTCCAGGTAGATGAATCACTGTGTACTTTCTCTTGTTTCTATCTGTTACCAATCTTGAGAAACTCATACATTCTCTGTTCACTGTTTCCCAGTCTTAGAGAAGTCGATTTCTTTCGGCGAAAGTGCTGTTTTCACAGTGCTAAGTACTCCCAACTCTATCCACAATGTAGGTTTTACCAGTTTTCTAAATCTCTCTTATTTGCTTGTACTTATACTTGGAATTCTCTGTGTAAACCTCTGTAACTTTTCCAGGTAGATGAATCACTGTGTACTTTCGCTTGTTTCTATCTGTTACCAATCTTGAGAAACTCATACATTCTCTGTTCACTGTTTCACGGATTTAGAGAACTAAATTTCCTTCGGCGAAAGTGCTGTTTTCACAGTGCTAAGTACTCCGAAATCTGTCAACAATGTAGGTTTTACCAGTTTTCTAATTCTCTCTTATTTGCTTGTACTTATACTTGGAATTCTGTGTGTAAACCACTGTAACTTCTCTAGGTAGATGAATCACTGTGTACTTTCTCTTGTTTCTATCTGTTACCAAACTTGAGAAACTCATACATTCACTGTTCACTGTTTCCCAGTCTTAGAGAAGTCGATTTCTTTCAGCGAAAGTGCTGTTTTCACAGTGCTAAGTACTCCCAACACTATCCGCAATGTAGGTTTTACCAGTTTTCTAAGTCTCTCTTATTTGCTTGTACTTATACGTGGAATTCTCTGTGTAAACCTCCATAACTTATCCAGGTAGATGAATCACTGTGTACTTTCTCTTGTTTCTATCTGTTACCAATCTTGAGAAACTCATACATTCTCTGTTCACTGTTTCCCAGTCTTAGAGAAGTCGATTTCTTTCGGCGAAAGTGCTGTTTTCACAGTGCTAAGTACTCCCAACTCTATCCACAATGTAGGTTTTACCAGTTTTCTAAGTCTCTCTTATTTGCTTGTAGTTATACTTGGAATTCTCTGTGTAAACCTCTGTAACTTTTCCAGGTAGATGAATCACTGTGTACTTTCTCTTGTTTCTATCTTTTACCAATCTTGAGAAACTCAACATTCTCTGTTCACTGTTTCACGGACTAAGAGAAATAAATTTCCTTCGGCGAAAGTGCTGTTTTCACACTGCTAAGTACTCCGAAATCTGTCAACAATGTTGGTTTTACCAGTTTTCTAAGTCTCTCTTATTTGCTTGTACTTATACTTGGAATTCTGTGTGTAAACCACTGTTACTTCTCTAGGTAGATGAATCACTGTGTACTTTCTCTTGTTTCTATCTGTTACCAATCTTGAGAAACTCATATATTCTCTGTTCACTGTTTCCCAGTCTTAGGGAAGTCGATTTCTTTCGGCGAAAGTGCTGTTTTCACAGTGCTAAGTACTCCCAACTCTATCCACAAAGTAGGTTTTACCAGTTTTCTAAGTCTCTCTTATTTGCTTGTACTTATACTTGAAATTCTCTGTGTAAACCTCTGTAACTTTTCCAGGTAGATGAATCACTGTATACTTTCGCTTGTTTCTATCTGTTACCAATCTTGAGAAACTCATACATTCACTGTTCACTGTTTCACGGTCTTAGAGAACCAAATTTCCTTCGGCGAAAGTGCTGTTTTCACAGTGCTAAGTACTCCGAAATCTGTCAACAATGTAGGTTTTACCAGTTTTCTAAGTCTCTCTTATTTGCTTGTACTTATACTTGGAATTCTGTGTGTAAACCACTGTAACTTCTCTAGGTAGATGAATCACTGTGTACTTTCTCTTGTTTCTCTCTGTTACCAATCTTGCGAAACTCATACATTCACTGTTCACTGTTTCCCAGTCTTAGAGAAGTCGATATCTTTCAGCGAAAGTGCTGTTTTCACAGTGCTAAGTACTCCCAACTCTATCAACAATGTAGGTTTTAGCAGTTTTCTAAGTCTCTCTTATTTGCTTGTACTTATACTAGGAATCCTCTGTGTAAACCTCTGTTAGCTTCTCTAGGTAGATGAATCACTGTGTACTTTCTCTTGTTTCTATCTGTTACCAATCTTGAGAAACTCATACATTCACTGTTCACTGTTTCCCAGTCTTAGAGAAGTCGATTTCTTTCAGCAAAAGTGCTGTTTTCACAGTGCTAAGTACTCCCAACACTATCCGCAATGTAGGTTTTACCAGTTTTCTAAGTCTCTCTTATTTTCTTGTACTTATACTTGGAATTGTCTGTGTAAACCTCTGTAACTTTTCCAGGAAGATGAATCACTGTGTACTTTCTCTTGTTCCTATCTGTTACCAATCTTGAGAAACTCATACATTCTCTGTTCACTGTTTACCAGTCATAGAGAAGTCGATTTCTTTCGGCGAAAGTGCTGTTTTCACAGTGCTAAGTACTCCCAACTCTATCCACAAAGTAGGTTTTACCAGTTTTCTAAGTCTCTCTTATTTGCTTGTACTTATACTTGGAATTCTCTGTGTAAACCTCTGTAACCTTTCTAGGTAGATGAATCACTGTGTACTTTCTCTTGTTTCTCTCTGTTACCAATCTTGCGAAACTCATACATTCACTGTTCACTGTTTCCCAGTCTTAGAGAAGTCGATATCTTTCAGCGAAAGTGCTGTTTTCACAGTGCTAAGTACTCCCAACTCTATCAACAATGTAGGTTTTACCAGTTTTCTAAGTCTCTCTTATTTTCTTGTACTTATACGTGGAATTCTCTGTGTAAACCTCCGTAACTTATCCAGGTAGATGAATCACTGTGTACTTTCTCTTGTTTCTATCTGTTACCAATCTTGAGAAACTCACACATTCTCTGTTCACTGTTTCCCAGTCTTAGAGAAGTCGATTTCTTTCGGCGAAAGTGCTGTTTTCACAGTGCTAAGTACTCCCAACTCTATCCACAATGTAGGTTTTACCAGTTTTCTAAGTCTCTCTTATTTGCTTGTACTTATACTTGGAATTCTCTGTGTAAACCTCTGTAACTTTTCCAGGTAGATGAATCACTGTGTACTTTCGCTTGTTTCTATCTGTTACCAATATTGAGAAACTCATACATTCTCTGTTCACTGTTTCCCAGTCTTAGAGAAGTCGATTTCTTTCGGCGAAAGTGCTGTTTTCACAGTGCTAAGTACTCCCAACTCTATCCACAAAGTAGGTTTTACCAGTTTTCTAAGTCTCTCTTATTTGCTTGTACTTATACTTGGAATTCTCTGTGTAAACCTCTGTAACTTTTCCAGGTAGATGAATCACTGTGTACTTTCTCTTGTTTCTATCTGTTACCAATCTTGAGAAACTCATACATTCTCTGTTCACTGTTTCACGGACTTAGAGAACTAAATTTCCTTCGGCGAAAGTGCTGTTTTCACAGTGCTAAGTACTCCGAAATCTGTCAACAATGTAGGTTTTACCAGTTTTCTAAGTCTCTCTTATTTGCTTGTACTTATACTTGGAATTCTGTGTGTAAACCACTGTAACTTCTCTAGGTAGATGAATCACTGTGTACTTTCTCTTGTTTCTATCTGTTACCAAACTTGAGAAACTCATACATTCACTGTTCACTGTTTCCCAGTCTTAGAGAAGTCGATTTCTTTCAGCGAAAGTGCTGTTTTCACAGTGCTAAGTACTCCCAACACTATCCGCAATGTAGGTTTTACCAGTTTTCTAAGTCTCTCTTATTTGCTTGTACTTATACTTGGAATCCTCTGTGTTAACCTCTGTTAGCTTCTCTAGGTAGAAGAATCACTGTGTACTTTCTCTTGTTTCTATCTGTTACCAATCTTGAGAAACTCATACATTCTCTGTTCACTGTTTCCCAGTCTTAGAGAAGTCGATTTCTTTCGGCGAAAGTGCTGTTTTCACAGTGCTAAGTACTCCCAACTCTATCCACAATGTAGGTTTTAACAGTTTTCTAAGTCTCTCTTATTTGCTTGTACGTATACTTGAAATTCTCTGTGTAAACCTCTGTAGCTTCTCTAGGTAGATGAATCACTGTGTACTTTCTCTTGTTTCTATCTGTTACCAATCTTGAGAAACTCATACATTCTCTGTTCACTGTTTCCCAGTCTTAGAGAAGTCGATTTCTTTCGGCGAAAGTGCTGTTTTCACAGTGCTAAGTACTCCCAACTCTATCCACAATGTAGGTTTTACCAGTTTTCTAAGTCTCTCTTATTTGCTTGTAGTTATACTTGGAATTCTCTGTGTAAACCTCTGTAACTTTTCCAGGTAGATGAATCACTGTGTACTTTCTCTTGTTTCTATCTTTTACCAATCTTGAGAAACTCAACATTCTCTGTTCACTGTTTCACGGACTAAGAGAAATAAATTTCCTTCGGCGAAAGTGCTGTTTTCACACTGCTAAGTACTCCGAAATCTGTCAACAATGTTGGTTTTACCAGTTTTCTAAGTCTCTCTTATTTGCTTGTACTTATACTTGGAATTCTGTGTGTAAACCACTGTTACTTCTCTAGGTAGATGAATCACTGTGTACTTTCTCTTGTTTCTATCTGTTACCAATCTTGAGAAACTCATATATTCTCTGTTCACTGTTTCCCAGTCTTAGGGAAGTCGATTTCTTTCGGCGAAAGTGCTGTTTTCACAGTGCTAAGTACTCCCAACTCTATCCACAAAGTAGGTTTTACCAGTTTTCTAAGTCTCTCTTATTTGCTTGTACTTATACTTGAAATTCTCTGTGTAAACCTCTGTAACTTTTCCAGGTAGATGAATCACTGTGTACTTTCTCTTGTTTCTATCTGTTACCAATCTTGAGAAACTCATACATTCTCTGTTCACTGTTTCACGGACTTAGAGAACTAAATTTCCTTCGGCGAAAGTGCTGTTTTCACAGTGCTAAGTACTCCGAAATCTGTCAACAATGTAGGTTTTACCAGTTTTCTAAGTCTCTCTTATTTGCTTGTACTTATACTTGGAATTCTGTGTGTAAACCACTGTAACTTCTCTAGGTAGATGAATCACTGTGTACTATCTCCTGTTTCTATCTGGTACCAAACTTGAGAAACTCATACATTCACTGTTCACTGTTTCCCAGTCTTAGAGAAGTCGATTTCTTTCAGCGAAAGTGCTGTTTTCACAGTGCTAAGTACTCCCAACACTATCCTCAATGTAGGTTTTAGCAGTTTTCTAAGTCTCTCTTATTTGCTTGTACGTATACTAGGAATCCTCTGTGTAAACCTCTGTTAGCTTCTCTAGGTAGATGAATCACTGTGTACTTTCTCTTGTTTCTATCTGTTACCAATCTTGAGAAACTCATACATTCACTGTTCACTGTTTCCCAGTCTTAGAGAAGTCGATTTCTTTCAGCGAAAGTGCTGTTTTCACAGTGCTAAGTACTCCCAACACTATCCGCAATGTAGGTTTTACCAGTTTTCTAAGTCTCTCTTATTTGCCTGTACTTATACTTGGAATTCTCTGTGTAAACCTCTGTAACTTCTCTAGGTAGATGAATCACTGTGTACTTTCTCTTGTTTCTATCTGTTACCAATCTTGGGAAACTCATACATTCTCTGTTCACTGTTTCCCAGTCTTAGAGAAGTCGATTTCTTTCGGCGAAAGTGCTGTTTTCACAGTGCTAAGTACTCCCATATCTATCCACAATGTAGGTTTTAACAGTTTTCTAAGTCTCTCTTATTTGCTTGTACGTATACTTGAAATTCTCTGTGTAAACCTCTGTAGCTTCTCTAGGTAGATGAATCACTGTGTACTTTCTCTTGTTTCTATCTGTTACCAATCTTGAGAAACTCATACATTCTCTGTTCACTGTTTCCCAGTCTTAGAGAAGTCGATTTCTTTCGGCGAAAGTGCTGTTTTCACAGTGCTAAGTACTCCCAACTCTATCCACAATGTAGGTTTTACCAGTTTTCTAAATCTCTCTTATTTGCCTGTACTTATACTTGGAATTCTCTGTGTAAACCTCTGTAACTTTTCTAGGTAGATGAATCACTGTGTACTTTCTCTTGTTTCTCTCTGTTACCAATCTTGCGAAACTCATACATTCACTGTTCACTGTTTCCCAGTCTTAGAGAAGTCGATTTCTTTCAGCGAAAGTGCTGTTTTCACAGTGCTAAGTACTCCCAACTCTATCAACAAAGTAGGTTTTAACAGTTTTCTAAGTCTCTCTTATTTGCTTGTACTTATACGTGGAATTCTCTGTGTAAACCTCCGTAACTTATCCAGGTAGATGAATCACTGTGTACTTTCTCTTGTTTCTATCTGTTACCAATCTTGAGAAACTAATACATTCTCTGTTCACTGTTTCCCAGTCTTAGAGAAGTCGATTTCTTTCGGCGAAAGTGCTGTTTTCACAGTGCTAAGTACTCCCAACTCTATCCACAATGTAGGTTTTACCAGTTTTCTAAGTCTCTCTTATTTTCTTGTACTTATACTTGGAATTGTCTGTGTAAACCTCTGTAACTTTTCCAGGTAGATGAATCACTGTGTAGTTTCTCTTGTTTCTATCTGTTACCAATCTTGAGAAACTCATACATTCTCTGTTCACTGTTTCCCAGTCTTAGAGAAGTCGATTTCCTTCGGCGAAAGTGCTGTTTTCACAGCGCTAAGTACTCCCAACTCTATCCACAATGTAGGTTTCACCAGTTTTCTAAGTCTCTCTTATTTGCCTGTACTTATACTTGGAATTCTCTGTGTAAACCTCTGTAACTTCTCTAGGTAGATGAATCACTGTGTACTTTCTCTTGTTTCTATCTGTTACCAATCTTGAGAAACTCATACATTCTCTGTTCACTGTTTCCCAGTCTTAGAGAAGTCGATTTCTTTCAGCAAAAGTGCTGTTTTCACAGTGCTAAGTACTCCCAACTCTATCCACAATGTAGGTTTTAACAGTTTTCTAAGTCTCTCTTATTTGCTTGTACGTATACTTGGAATTCTCTGTGTAATCCTGTGTAGCTTCTCTACGTAGATGAATCACTGTGTACTTTCTCTTGTTTCTATCTGTTATCAATCTTGAGAAACTCATACATTCTCTGTTCACTGTTTCCCAGTCTTAGAGAAGTCGATTTCTTTCGGCGAAAGTGCTGTTTTCACAGTGCTAAGTACTCCCAACTCTATCCACAATGTAGGTTTTAACAGTTTTCTAAGTCACTCTTATTTTCTTGTACTTTTACTTGGAATTCTCTGTGTAAACCTCTGGAACTTTTCCAGGTAGATGAATCACTGTGTACTTTCTCTTGTTTCTATCTGTTACCAATCTTGAGAAACTCATACATTCTCTGTTCACTGTTTCCCAGTCTTAGAGAAGTCGATTTCTTTCGGCGAAAGTGCTGTTTTCACAGTGCTAAGTACTCCCAACTCTATCCACAATGTAGGTTTTACCAGTTTTGTAAATCTCTCTTATTTGCTTGTACTTATACTTGGAATTCTCTGTGTAAACCTCTGTAACTTTTCCAGGTAGATGAATCACTGTGTACTTTCGCTTGTTTCTATCTGTTACCAATCTTGAGAAACTCATACATTCTCTGTTCACTGTTTCACGGACTTAGAGAACTAAATTTCCTTCGGCGAAAGTGCTGTTTTCACAGTGCTAAGTACTCCGAAATCTGTCAACAATGTAGGTTTTACCAGTTTTCTAAGTCTCTCTTATTTGCTTGTACTTATACTTGGAATTCTGTGTGTAAACCACTGTAACTTCTCTAGGTAGATGAATCACTGTGTACTTTCTCTTGTTTCTATCTGTTACCAATCTTGAGAAACACATACATTCACTGTTCACTGTTTCCCAGTCTTAGAGAAGTCGATTTCTTTCAGCGAAAGTGCTGTTTTCACAGTGCTAAGTACTCCCAACACTATCCGCAATGTAGGTTTTACCAGTTTTCTAAGTCTCTCTTATTTGCTTGTACTTATACTTGGAATCCTCTGTGTAAACCTCTGTTAGCTTCTCTAGGTAGATGAATCACTGTGTACTTTCTCTTGTTTCTATCTGTTACCAATCTTGAGAAACTCATACATTCTCTATTCACTGTTTCCCAGTCTTAGAGAAGTCGATTTCTTTCAGCGAAAGTGCTGTTTTCACAGTGCTAAGTACTCCCAACACTATCCGCAATGTAGGTTTTACCAGTTTTCTAAGTCTCTCTTATTTGCCTGTACTTATACTTGGAATTCTCTGTGTAAACCTGTGTAACTTCTCTAGGTAGATGAATCACTGTGTACTTTCTCTTGTTTCTATCTGTTACCAATCTTGGGAAACTCATACATTCTCTGTTCACTGTTTCCCAGTCTAAGAGAAGTCGATTTCTTTCGGCGAAAGTGCTGTTTTCACAGTGCTAAGTACTCCCAAATCTATCCACAAAGTAGGTTTTAACAGTTTTCTAAGTCTCTCTTATTTGCTTGTACGTATACTTGAAATTCTCTGTGTAAACCTCTGTAGCTTCTCTAGGTAGATGAATCACTGTGTACTTTCTCTTGTTTCTATCTGTTACCAATCTTGAGAAACTCATACATTCTCTGTTCACTGTTTCCCAGTCTTAGAGAAGTCGATTTCTTTCGGCGAAGGTGCTGTTTTCACAGTGCTAAGTACCCCCAACTCTATCCACAATGTAGGTTTTACCAGTTTTCTAAATCTCTCTTATTTGCCTGTACTTATACTTGGAATTCTCTGTGTAAACCTCTGTAACTTTTCTAGGTAGATGAATCACTGTGTACTTTCTCTTGTTTCTATCTGTTACCAATCTTGAGAAACTCAGACATTCACTGTTCACTGTTTCCCAGTCTTAGAGAAATCGATTTCTTTCAGCGAAAGTGCTGTTTTCACAGTGCTAAGTACTCCCAACTCTATCAACAATGTAGGTTTTACCAGATTTCTAAGTCTCTCTTATTTTCTTGTACTTATACGTGGAATTCTCTGTGTAAACCTCCGTAACTTATCCAGGTAGATGAATCACTGTGTACTTTCTCTTGTTTCTATCTGTTACCAATCTTGAGAAACTCATACATTCTCTGTTAACTGTTTCCCAGTCTTAGAGAAGTCGATTTCTTTCGGCGAAAGTGCTGTTTTCACAGTGCTAAGTACTCCCAACTCTATCAACAATGTAGGTTTTACCAGTTTTCTAAGTCTCTCTTATTTTCTTGTACTTATACTTGGAATTGTCTGTGTAAACCTCTGTAACTTTTCCAGGTAGATGAATCACTGTGTACTTTCTCTTGTTTCTATCTGTTACCAATCTTGAGAAACTCATACATTCTCTGTTCACTGTTTCCCAGTCTTAGAGAAGTCGATTTCTTTCAGCGAAAGTGCTGTTTTCACAGTGCTACGTACTCCCAACTCTATCCACAATGTAGGTTTTAACTGTTTTCTAAGTCTCTCTTATTTGCTTGTACGTATACTTGGAATTCTCTGTGTAATCCTGTGTAGCTTCTCTATGTAGATGAATCACTGTGTACTTTCTCTTGTTTCTATCTGTTACCAATCTTGAGAAACTCATACATTTTCTGTTCACTGTTTCCCAGTCTTAGAGAAGTCGATTTCTTTCGGCGAAAGTGCTGTTTTCACAGTGCTAAGTACTCCCAACTCTATCCACAATGTAGGTTTTACCAGTTTTCTAAGTCTCTCTTATTTTCTTGTACTTATACTTGGAATTGTCTGTGTAAACCTCTCTAACTTTTCCAGGAAGATGAATCACTGTGTACTTTCTCTTGTTTCTATCTGTTACCAATCTTGAGAAACTCATACATTCTCTGTTCACTGTTTCCCAGTCTTAGAGAAGTCGATTTCTTTCGGCGAAAGTGCTGTTTTCACAGTGCTAAGTACTTCCAACTCTATCCACAAAGTAGGTTTTACCAGTTTTCTAAGTCTCTCTTATTTGCTTGTACTTATACTTGGAATTCTCTGTGTAAACCTCTGTAACTTTTCCAGGTAGATGAATCACTGTGTACTTTCGCTTGTTTCTATCTGTTACCAATCTTCAGAAACTCATACATTCTCTGTTCACTGTTTCACGGACTTAGAGAACTAAATTTCCTTCGGCGAAAGTGCTGTTTTCACAGTGCTAAGTACTCCGAAATCTGTCAACAATGTAGGTTTTACCAGTTTTCTAAGTCTCTCTTATTTGCTTGTACTTATACTTGGAATTCTGTGTGTAAACCACTGTAACTTCTCTAGGTAGATGAATCACTGTGTACTTTCTCTTGTTTCTATCTGTTACCAAACTTGAGAAACTCATACATTTACTGTTCACTGTTTCCCAGTCTTAGAGAAGTCGATTTTTTTCAGCGAAAGTGCTGTTTTCGCAGTGCTAAGTACTCCCAACACTATCCTCAATGTAGGTTTTAGTAGTTTTCTAAGTCTCTCTTATTTGCTTGTACTTATACTAGGAATCCTCTGTGTAAACCTCTGTTAGCTTCTCTAGGTAGATGAATCACTGTGTACTTTCTCTTGTTTCTATCTGTTACCAATCTTGAGAAACTCATACATTCACTGTTCACTGTTTCCCAGTCTTAGAGAAGTCGATTTCTTTCGGCGAAAGTGCTGTTTTCACAGTGCTAAGTACTCCAAACTCTATCCACAATGTAGGTTTTAACAGTTTTCTAAGTCTCTCTTATTTGCTTGTACGTATACTTGAAATTCTCTGTGTAAACCTCTGTAGCTTCTCTAGGTAGATGAATCACTGTGTACTTTCTCTTGTTTCTATCTGTTACCAATCTTGAGAAACTCATACATTCTCTGTTCACTGTTTCCCAGTCTTAGAGAAGTCGATTTCTTTCGGCGAAAGTGCTGTTTTCACAGTGCTAAGTACTCCCAACTCTATCCACAATGTAGGTTTTACCAGTTTTCTAAATCTCTCTTATTTGCCTGTACTTATACTTGGAATTCTCTGTGTAAACCTCTGTAACTTTTCTAGGTAGATGAATCACTGTGTACTTTCTCTTGTTTCTCTCTGTTACCAATCTTGAGAAACTCATACATTCACTGTTCACTGTTTCCCAGTCTTAGAGAAGTCGATTTCTTTCAGCGAAAGTGCTGTTTTCACAGTGCTAAGTACTCCCAACTCTATCAACAATGTAGGTTTTACCAGTTTTCTAAGTCTCTCTTATTTTCTTGTACTTATACGTGGAATTCTCTGTGTAAACCTCCGTAACTTATCCAGGTAGATGAATCACTGTGTACTTTCTCTTGTTTCTCTCTGTTACCAATCTTGAGAAACTCATACATTCTCTGTTCACTGTTTCCCAGTCTTAGAGAAGTCGATTTCTTTCGGCGAAAGTGCTGTTTTCACAGTGCTAAGTACTCCCAACTCTATCCACAATGTAGGTTTTACCAGTTTTCTAAGTCTCTCTTATTTTCTTGTACTTATACTTGGAATTCTCTGTGTAAACCTCTGGAACTTTTCCAGGTAGATGAATCACTGTGTACTGTCTCTTGTTTCTATCTGTTACCAATCTTGAGAAACTCATACATTCTCTGTTCACTGTTTCCCAGTCTTAGAGAAGTCGATTTCTTTCGGCGAAAGTGCTGTTTTCACAGTGCTAAGTACTCCCAACTCTATCCACAATGTAGGTTTTACCAGTTTTCTAAATCTCTCTTATTTGCTTGTACTTATCCTTGGAATTCTCTGTGTAAACCTCTGTAACTTTTCCAGGTAGATGAATCACTGTGTACTTTCGCTTGTTTCTATCTGTTACCAATCTTGAGAAACTCATACATTCTCTGTTCACTGTTTCACGGACTTAGAGAACTAAATTTCCTTCGGCGAAAGTGCTGTTTTCACAGTGCTAAGTACTCCGAAATCTGTCAACAATGTAGGTTTTACCAGTTTTCTAATTCTCTCTTATTTGCTTGTACTTATACTTGGAATTCTGTGTGTAAACCACTGTAACTTCTCTAGGTAGATGAATCACTGTGTACTTTCTCTTGTTTCTATCTGTTACCAAACTTGAGAAACTCATACATTCACTGTTCACTGTTTCCCAGTCTTAGAGAAGTCGATTTCTTTCAGCGAAAGTGCTGTTTTCACAGTGCTAAGTACTCCCAACACTATCCGCAATGTAGGTTTTACCAGTTTTCTAAGTCTCTCTTATTTGCTTGTACTTATATTAGGAATCCTCTGTGTAAACCTCTGTTAGCTTCTCTAGGTAGATGAATCAATGTGTACTTTCTCTTGTTTCTATCTGTTACCAATCTTGAGAAACTCATGCATTCTCTGTTCACTGTTTCCCAGTCTTAGAGAAGTCGATTTCTTTCAGCGAAAGTGCTGTTCTCACAGTGCTAAGTACTCCCAACACTATCCGCAATGTAGGTTTTACCAGTTTTCTAAGTCTCTCTTATTTGCCTGTACTTATACTTGGAATTCTCTGTGTAAACCTCTGTAACTTCTCTAGGTAGATGAATCACTGTGTACTTTCTCTTGTTTCTATCTGTTACCAATCTTGGGAAACTCATACATTCTCTGTTCACTGTTTCCCAGTCTTAGAGAAGTCGATTTCTTTCAGCGAAAGTGCTGTTTTCACAGTGCTAAGTACTCCCAACTCTATCCACAATGTAGGTTTTAACAGTTTTCTAAGTCTCTCTTATTTGCTTGTACGTATACTTGGAATTCTCTGTGTAATCCTCTGTAGCTTCTCTACGTAGATGAATCACTGTGTACTTTCTCTTGTTTCTATCTGTTACCAATCTTGAGAAACTCATACATTCTCTGTTCACTGTTTCACGGAGTTAGAGAACTAAGTTTCCTTCGGCGAAAGTGCTGTTTTCACACTGCTAAGTACTCCGAAATCTGTCAACAATGTTGGTTTTACCAGTTTTCTAAGTCTCTCTTATTTGCTTGTACTTATACTTGGAATTCTGTGTGTAAACCACTGTAACTTCTCTAGGTAGATGAATCACTGTGTACTTTCTCTTGTTTCTATCTGTTACCAATCTTGAGAAACTCATACATTCTCTGTTCACTGTTTCCCAGTCTTAGAGAAGTCGATTTCTTTCAGCGAAAGTGCTGTTTTCACAGTGCTACGTACTCCCAACTCTATCCACAATGTAGGTTTTAACAGTTTTCTAAGTCTCTCTTATTTGCTTGTAGGTATACTTGGAATTCTCTGTGTAATCCTGTGTAGCTTCTCTACGTAGATGAATCAGTGTGTACTTTCTCTTGTTTCTATCTGTTACCAATCTTGAGAAACTCATACATTCTCTGTTCACTGTTTCCCAGTCTTAGAGAAGTCGATTTCTTTCGGCGAAAGTGCTGTTTTCACAGTGCTAAGTACTCCCAACTCTATCCACAATGTAGGTTTTACCAGTTTTCTAAGTCTCTCTTATTTTCTTGTACTTGTACTTGGAATTGTCTGTGTAAACCTCTGTAACTTTTCCAGGAAGATGAATCACTGTGTACTTTCTCTTGTTTCTATCTGTTACCAATCTTGAGAAACTCATACATTCTCTGTTCACTGTTTCCCAGTCTTAGAGAAGTCGATTTCTTTCGGCGAAAGTGCTGTTTTCACAGTGCTAAGTACTGCCAACTCTATCCACAAAGTAGGTTTTACCAGTTTTCTAAGTCTCTCGTATTTGCTTGTACTTATACTTGGAATTCTGTGTGTAAACCACTGTTACTTCTCTAGGTAGATGAATCACTGTGTACTTTCTCTTGTTTCTATCTGTTACCAATCTTGAGAAACTCATATATTCTTTGTTCACTGTTTCCCAGTCTTAGGGAAGTCGATTTCTTTCGGCGAAAGTGCTGTTTTCACAGTGCTAAGTACTCCCAACTCTATCCACTAGTAGGTTTTACCAGTTTTCTAAGTCTCTCTTATTTGCTTGTACTTATACTTGGAATTCTCTGTGTAAACCTCTGTAACTTTTCCAGGTAGATGAATCACTGTGTGCTTTCGCTTGTTTCTATCTGTTACCAATCTTGAGAAACTCATACATTCTCTGTTCACTGTTTCACGGTCTTAGAGAACTAAATTTCCTTCGGCGAAAGTGCTGTTTTCACAGTGCTAAGTACTCCGAAATCTGTCAACAATGTAGGTTTTACCAGTTTTCTAAGTCTCTCTTATTTGCTTGTACTTATACTTGGAATTCTGTGTGTAAACCACTGTAACTTCTCTAGGTAGATGAATCACTGTGTACTTTCTCTTGTTTCTCTCTGTTACCAATCTTGCGAAACTCATACATTCACTGTTCACTGTTTCCCAGTCTTAGAGAAGTCGATATCTTTCAGCGAAAGTGCTGTTTTCACAGTGCTAAGTACTCCCAACTCTATCAACAATGTAGGTTTTAGCAGTTTTCTAAGTCTCTCTTATTTGCTTGTACTTATACTAGGAATCCTCTGTGTAAACCTCTGTTAGCTTCTCTAGGTAGATGAATCACTGTGTACTTTCTCTTGTTTCTATCTGTTACCAATCTTGAGAAACTCATACATTCACTGTTCACTGTTTCCCAGTCTTAGAGAAGTCGATTTCTTTCAGCAAAAGTGCTGTTTTCACAGTGCTAAGTACTCCCAACACTATCCGCAATGTAGGTTTTACCAGTTTTCTAAGTCTCTCTTATTTTCTTGTACTTATACTTGGAATTGTCTGTGTAAACCTCTGTAACTTTTCCAGGAAGATGAATCACTGTGTACTTTCTCTTGTTCCTATCTGTTACCAATCTTGAGAAACTCATACATTCTCTGTTCACTGTTTACCAGTCATAGAGAAGTCGATTTCTTTCGGCGAAAGTGCTGTTTTCACAGTGCTAAGTACTCCCAACTCTATCCACAAAGTAGGTTTTACCAGTTTTCTAAGTCTCTCTTATTTGCTTGTACTTATACTTGGAATTCTCTGTGTAAACCTCTGTAACCTTTCTAGGTAGATGAATCACTGTGTACTTTCTCTTGTTTCTCTCTGTTACCAATCTTGCGAAACTCATACATTCACTGTTCACTGTTTCCCAGTCTTAGAGAAGTCGATATCTTTCAGCGAAAGTGCTGTTTTCACAGTGCTAAGTACTCCCAACTCTATCAACAATGTAGGTTTTACCAGTTTTCTAAGTCTCTCTTATTTTCTTGTACTTATACGTGGAATTCTCTGTGTAAACCTCCGTAACTTATCCAGGTAGATGAATCACTGTGTACTTTCTCTTGTTTCTATCTGTTACCAATCTTGAGAAACTCACACATTCTCTGTTCACTGTTTCCCAGTCTTAGAGAAGTCGATTTCTTTCGGCGAAAGTGCTGTTTTCACAGTGCTAAGTACTCCCAACTCTATCCACAATGTAGGTTTTACCAGTTTTCTAAGTCTCTCTTATTTGCTTGTACTTATACTTGGAATTCTCTGTGTAAACCTCTGTAACTTTTCCAGGTAGATGAATCACTGTGTACTTTCGCTTGTTTCTATCTGTTACCAATCTTGAGAAACTCATACATTCTCTGTTCACTGTTTCCCAGTCTTAGAGAAGTCGATTTCTTTCGGCGAAAGTGCTGTTTTCACAGTGCTAAGTACTCCCAACTCTATCCACAAAGTAGGTTTTACCAGTTTTCTAAGTCTCTCTTATTTGCTTGTACTTATACTTGGAATTCTCTGTGTAAACCTCTGTAACTTTTCCAGGTAGATGAATCACTGTGTACTTTCTCTTGTTTCTATCTGTTACCAATCTTGAGAAACTCATACATTCTCTGTTCACTGTTTCACGGACTTAGAGAACTAAATTTCCTTCGGCGAAAGTGCTGTTTTCACAGTGCTAAGTACTCCGAAATCTGTCAACAATGTAGGTTTTACCAGTTTTCTAAGTCTCTCTTATTTGCTTGTACTTATACTTGGAATTCTGTGTGTAAACCACTGTAACTTCTCTAGGTAGATGAATCACTGTGTACTTTCTCTTGTTTCTATCTGTTACCAATCTTGAGAAACTCATACATTCTCTGTTCACTGTTTCCCAGTCTTAGAGAAGTCGATTTCTTTCGGCGAAAGTGCTGTTTTCACAGTGCTAAGTACTCCCAACTCTATCCACAATGTAGGTTTTAACAGTTTTCTAAGTCTCTCTTATTTGCTTGTACGTATACTTGAAATTCTCTGTGTAAACCTCTGTAGCTTCTCTACGTAGATGAATCACTGTGTACTTTCTCTTGTTTCTATCTGTTACCAATCTTGAGAAACTCATACATTCTCTGTTCACTGTTTCCCAGTCTTAGAGAAGTCGATTTCTTTCGGCGAAAGTGCTGTTTTCACAGTGCTAAGTACTCCCAACTCTATCCACAATGTAGGTTTTACCAGTTTTCTAAATCTCTCTTATTTGCCTGTACTTATACTTGGAATTCTCTGTGTAAACCTCTGTAACTTTTCTAGGGAGATGAATCACTGTGTACTTTCTCTTGTTTCTATCTGTTACCAATCTTGAGAAACTCATACATTCACTGTTCACTGTTTCCCAGTCTTAGAGAAATCGATTTCTTTCAGCGAAAGTGCTGTTTTCACAGTGCTAAGTACTCCCAACTCTATCAACAATGTAGGTTTTACCAGTTTTCTAAGTCTCTCTTATTTTCTTGTACTTATACGTGGAATTCTCTGTGTAAACCTCCATAACTTATCCAGGTAGATGAATCACTGTGTACTTTCTCTTGTTTCTATCTGTTACCAATCTTGAGAAACTCATACATTCTCTGTTCACTGTTTCCCAGTCTTAGAGAAGTCGATTTCTTTCGGCGAAAGTGCTGTTTTCACAGTGCTAAGTACTCCCAACTCTATCCACAATGTAGGTTTTACCAGTTTTCTAAGTCTCTCTTATTTGCTTGTAGTTATACTTGGAATTCTCTGTGTAAACCTCTGTAACTTTTCCAGGTAGATGAATCACTGTGTACTTTCTCTTGTTTCTATCTTTTACCAATCTTGAGAAACTCAACATTCTCTGTTCACTGTTTCACGGACTAAGAGAAATAAATTTCCTTCGGCGAAAGTGCTGTTTTCACACTGCTAAGTACTCCGAAATCTGTCAACAATGTTGGTTTTACCAGTTTTCTAAGTCTCTCCTATTTGCTTGTACTTATACTTGGAATTCTGTGTGTAAACCATTGTTACTTCTCTAGGTAGATGAATCACTGTGTACTTTCTCTTGTTTCTATCTGTTACCAATCTTGAGAAACTCATATATTCTCTGTTCACTGTTTCCCAGTCTTAGGGAAGTCGATTTCTTTCGGCGAAAGTGCTGTTTTCACAGTGCTAAGTACTCCCAACTCTATCCACAAAGTAGGTTTTACCAGTTTTCTAAGTCTCTCTTATTTGCTTGTACTTATACTTGAAATTCTCTGTGTAAACCTCTGTAACTTTTCCAGGTAGATGAATCACTGTATACTTTCGCTTGTTTCTATCTGTTACCAATCTTGAGAAACTCATACATTCACTGTTCACTGTTTCACGGTCTTAGAGAACTAAATTTCCTTCGGCGAAAGTGCTGTTTTCACAGTGCTAAGTACTCCGAAATCTGTCAACAATGTAGGTTTTACCAGTTTTCTAAGTCTCTCTTATTTGCTTGTACTTATACTTGGAATTCTGTGTGTAAACCACTGTAACTTCTCTAGGTAGATGAATCACTGTGTACTTTCTCTTGTTTCTCTCTGTTACCAATCTTGCGAAACTCATACATTCACTGTTCACTGTTTCCCAGTCTTAGAGAAGTCGATATCTTTCAGCGAAAGTGCTGTTTTCACAGTGCTAAGTACTCCCAACTCTATCAACAATGTAGGTTTTAGCAGTTTTCTAAGTCTCTCTTATTTGCTTGTACTTATACTAGGAATCCTCTGTGTAAACCTCTGTTAGCTTCTCTAGGTAGATGAATCACTGTGTACTTTCTCTTGTTTCTATCTGTTACCAATCTTGAGAAACTCATACATTCACTGTTCACTGTTTCCCAGTCTTAGAGAAGTCGATTTCTTTCAGCAAAAGTGCTGTTTTCACAGTGCTAAGTACTCCCAACACTATCCGCAATGTAGGTTTTACCAGTTTTCTAAGTCTCTCTTATTTTCTTGTACTTATACTTGGAATTGTCTGTGTAAACCTCTGTAACTTTTCCAGGAAGATGAATCACTGTGTACTTTCTCTTGTTCCTATCTGTTACCAATCTTGAGAAACTCATACATTCTCTGTTCACTGTTTACCAGTCATAGAGAAGTCGATTTCTTTCGGCGAAAGTGCTGTTTTCACAGTGCTAAGTACTCCCAACTCTATCCACAAAGTAGGTTTTACCAGTTTTCTAAGTCTCTCTTATTTGCTTGTACTTATACTTGGAATTCTCTGTGTAAACCTCTGTAACCTTTCTAGGTAGATGAATCACTGTGTACTTTCTCTTGTTTCTCTCTGTTACCAATCTTGCGAAACTCATACATTCACTGTTCACTGTTTCCCAGTCTTAGAGAAGTCGATATCTTTCAGCGAAAGTGCTGTTTTCACAGTGCTAAGTACTCCCAACTCTATCAACAATGTAGGTTTTACCAGTTTTCTAAGTCTCTCTTATTTTCTTGTACTTATACGTGGAATTCTCTGTGTAAACCTCCGTAACTTATCCAGGTAGATGAATCACTGTGTACTTTCTCTTGTTTCTATCTGTTACCAATCTTGAGAAACTCACACATTCTCTGTTCACTGTTTCCCAGTCTTAGAGAAGTCGATTTCTTTCGGCGAAAGTGCTGTTTTCACAGTGCTAAGTACTCCCAACTCTATCCACAATGTAGGTTTTACCAGTTTTCTAAGTCTCTCTTATTTGCTTGTACTTATACTTGGAATTCTCTGTGTAAACCTCTGTAACTTTTCCAGGTAGATGAATCACTGTGTACTTTCGCTTGTTTCTATCTGTTACCAATCTTGAGAAACTCATACATTCTCTGTTCACTGTTTCCCAGTCTTAGAGAAGTCGATTTCTTTCGGCGAAAGTGCTGTTTTCACAGTGCTAAGTACTCCCAACTCTATCCACAAAGTAGGTTTTACCAGTTTTCTAAGTCTCTCTTATTTGCTTGTACTTATACTTGGAATTCTCTGTGTAAACCTCTGTAACTTTTCCAGGTAGATGAATCACTGTGTACTTTCTCTTGTTTCTATCTGTTACCAATCTTGAGAAACTCATACATTCTCTGTTCACTGTTTCACGGACTTAGAGAACTAAATTTCCTTCGGCGAAAGTGCTGTTTTCACAGTGCTAAGTACTCCGAAATCTGTCAACAATGTAGGTTTTACCAGTTTTCTAAGTCTCTCTTATTTGCTTGTACTTATACTTGGAATTCTGTGTGTAAACCACTGTAACTTCTCTAGGTAGATGAATCACTGTGTACTTTCTCTTGTTTCTATCTGTTACCAAACTTGAGAAACTCATACATTCACTGTTCACTGTTTCCCAGTCTTAGAGAAGTCGATTTCTTTCAGCGAAAGTGCTGTTTTCACAGTGCTAAGTACTCCCAACACTATCCGCAATGTAGGTTTTACCAGTTTTCTAAGTCTCTCTTATTTGCTTGTACTTATACTTGGAATCCTCTGTGTTAACCTCTGTTAGCTTCTCTAGGTAGAAGAATCACTGTGTACTTTCTCTTGTTTCTATCTGTTACCAATCTTGAGAAACTCATACATTCTCTGTTCACTGTTTCCCAGTCTTAGAGAAGTCGATTTCTTTCGGCGAAAGTGCTGTTTTCACAGTGCTAAGTACTCCCAACTCTATCCACAATGTAGGTTTTAACAGTTTTCTAAGTCTCTCTTATTTGCTTGTACGTATACTTGAAATTCTCTGTGTAAACCTCTGTAGCTTCTCTACGTAGATGAATCACTGTGTACTTTCTCTTGTTTCTATCTGTTACCAATCTTGAGAAACTCATACATTCTCTGTTCACTGTTTCCCAGTCTTAGAGAAGTCGATTTCTTTCGGCGAAAGTGCTGTTTTCACAGTGCTAAGTACTCCCAACTCTATCCACAATGTAGGTTTTACCAGTTTTCTAAATCTCTCTTATTTGCCTGTACTTATACTTGGAATTCTCTGTGTAAACCTCTGTAACTTTTCTAGGGAGATGAATCACTGTGTACTTTCTCTTGTTTCTATCTGTTACCAATCTTGAGAAACTCATACATTCACTGTTCACTGTTTCCCAGTCTTAGAGAAATCGATTTCTTTCAGCGAAAGTGCTGTTTTCACAGTGCTAAGTACTCCCAACTCTATCAACAATGTAGGTTTTACCAGTTTTCTAAGTCTCTCTTATTTTCTTGTACTTATACGTGGAATTCTCTGTGTAAACCTCCATAACTTATCCAGGTAGATGAATCACTGTGTACTTTCTCTTGTTTCTATCTGTTACCAATCTTGAGAAACTCATACATTCTCTGTTCACTGTTTCCCAGTCTTAGAGAAGTCGATTTCTTTCGGCGAAAGTGCTGTTTTCACAGTGCTAAGTACTCCCAACTCTATCCACAATGTAGGTTTTACCAGTTTTCTAAGTCTCTCTTATTTGCTTGTAGTTATACTTGGAATTCTCTGTGTAAACCTCTGTAACTTTTCCAGGTAGATGAATCACTGTGTACTTTCTCTTGTTTCTATCTTTTACCAATCTTGAGAAACTCAACATTCTCTGTTCACTGTTTCACGGACTAAGAGAAATAAATTTCCTTCGGCGAAAGTGCTGTTTTCACACTGCTAAGTACTCCGAAATCTGTCAACAATGTTGGTTTTACCAGTTTTCTAAGTCTCTCCTATTTGCTTGTACTTATACTTGGAATTCTGTGTGTAAACCACTGTTACTTCTCTAGGTAGATGAATCACTGTGTACTTTCTCTTGTTTCTATCTGTTACCAATCTTGAGAAACTCATATATTCTCTGTTCACTGTTTCCCAGTCTTAGGGAAGTCGATTTCTTTCGGCGAAAGTGCTGTTTTCACAGTGCTAAGTACTCCCAACTCTATCCACAAAGTAGGTTTTACCAGTTTTCTAAGTCTCTCTTATTTGCTTGTACTTATACTTGAAATTCTCTGTGTAAACCTCTGTAACTTTTCCAGGTAGATGAATCACTGTATACTTTCGCTTGTTTCTATCTGTTACCAATCTTGAGAAACTCATACATTCACTGTTCACTGTTTCACGGTCTTAGAGAACTAAATTTCCTTCGGCGAAAGTGCTGTTTTCACAGTGCTAAGTACTCCGAAATCTGTCAACAATGTAGGTTTTACCAGTTTTCTAAGTCTCTCTTATTTGCTTGTACTTATACTTGGAATTCTGTGTGTAAACCACTGTAACTTCTCTAGGTAGATGAATCACTGTGTACTTTCTCTTGTTTCTCTCTGTTACCAATCTTGCGAAACTCATACATTCACTGTTCACTGTTTCCCAGTCTTAGAGAAGTCGATATCTTTCAGCGAAAGTGCTGTTTTCACAGTGCTAAGTACTCCCAACTCTATCAACAATGTAGGTTTTAGCAGTTTTCTAAGTCTCTCTTATTTGCTTGTACTTATACTAGGAATCCTCTGTGTAAACCTCTGTTAGCTTCTCTAGGTAGATGAATCACTGTGTACTTTCTCTTGTTTCTATCTGTTACCAATCTTGAGAAACTCATACATTCACTGTTCACTGTTTCCCAGTCTTAGAGAAGTCGATTTCTTTCAGCAAAAGTGCTGTTTTCACAGTGCTAAGTACTCCCAACACTATCCGCAATGTAGGTTTTACCAGTTTTCTAAGTCTCTCTTATTTTCTTGTACTTATACTTGGAATTGTCTGTGTAAACCTCTGTAACTTTTCCAGGAAGATGAATCACTGTGTACTTTCTCTTGTTCCTATCTGTTACCAATCTTGAGAAACTCATACATTCTCTGTTCACTGTTTACCAGTCATAGAGAAGTCGATTTCTTTCGGCGAAAGTGCTGTTTTCACAGTGCTAAGTACTCCCAACTCTATCCACAAAGTAGGTTTTACCAGTTTTCTAAGTCTCTCTTATTTGCTTGTACTTATACTTGGAATTCTCTGTGTAAACCTCTGTAACCTTTCTAGGTAGATGAATCACTGTGTACTTTCTCTTGTTTCTCTCTGTTACCAATCTTGCGAAACTCATACATTCACTGTTCACTGTTTCCCAGTCTTAGAGAAGTCGATATCTTTCAGCGAAAGTGCTGTTTTCACAGTGCTAAGTACTCCCAACTCTATCAACAATGTAGGTTTTACCAGTTTTCTAAGTCTCTCTTATTTTCTTGTACTTATACGTGGAATTCTCTGTGTAAACCTCCGTAACTTATCCAGGTAGATGAATCACTGTGTACTTTCTCTTGTTTCTATCTGTTACCAATCTTGAGAAACTCACACATTCTCTGTTCACTGTTTCCCAGTCTTAGAGAAGTCGATTTCTTTCGGCGAAAGTGCTGTTTTCACAGTGCTAAGTACTCCCAACTCTATCCACAATGTAGGTTTTACCAGTTTTCTAAGTCTCTCTTATTTGCTTGTACTTATACTTGGAATTCTCTGTGTAAACCTCTGTAACTTTTCCAGGTAGATGAATCACTGTGTACTTTCGCTTGTTTCTATCTGTTACCAATCTTGAGAAACTCATACATTCTCTGTTCACTGTTTCACGGACTTAGAGAACTAAATTTCCTTCGGCGAAAGTGCTGTTTTCACAGTGCTAAGTACTCCGAAATCTGTCAACAATGTAGGTTTTACCAGTTTTCTAAGTCTCTCTTATTTGCTTGTACTTATACTTGGAATTCTGTGTGTAAACCACTGTAACTTCTCTAGGTAGATGAATCACTGTGTACTATCTCCTGTTTCTATCTGGTACCAAACTTGAGAAACTCATACATTCACTGTTCACTGTTTCCCAGTCTTAGAGAAGTCGATTTCTTTCAGCGAAAGTGCTGTTTTCACAGTGCTAAGTACTCCCAACACTATCCTCAATGTAGGTTTTAGCAGTTTTCTAAGTCTCTCTTATTTGCTTGTACGTATACTTGAAATTCTCTGTGTAAACCTCTGTAGCTTCTCTAGGTAGATGAATCACTGTGTACTTTCTCTTGTTTCTATCTGTTACCAATCTTGAGAAACTCATACATTCTCTGTTCACTGTTTCCCAGTCTTAGAGAAGTCGATTTCTTTCGGCGAAAGTGCTGTTTTCACAGTGCTAAGTACTCCCAACTCTATCCACAATGTAGGTTTTACCAGTTTTCTAAATCTCTCTTATTTGCCTGTACTTATACTTGGAATTCTCTGTGTAAACCTCTGTAACTTTTCTAGGTAGATGAATCACTGTGTACTTTCTCTAGTTTCTCTCTGTTACCAATCTTGCGAAACTCATACATTCACTGTTCACTGTTTCCCAGTCTTAGAGAAGTCGATTTCTTTCAGCGAAAGTGCTGTTTTCACAGTGCTAAGTACTCCCAACTCTATCAACAAAGTAGGTTTTAACAGTTTTCTAAGTCTCTCTTATTTGCTTGTACTTATACGTGGAATTCTCTGTGTAAACCTCCGTAACTTATCCAGGTAGATGAATCACTGTGTACTTTCTCTTGTTTCTATCTGTTACCAATCTTGAGAAACTAATACATTCTCTGTTCACTGTTTCCCAGTCTTAGAGAAGTCGATTTCTTTCGGCGAAAGTGCTGTTTTCACAGTGCTAAGTACTCCCAACTCTATCCACAATGTAGGTTTTACGAGTTTTCTAAGTCTCTCTTATTTTCTTGTACTTATACTTGGAATTGTCTGTGTAAACCTCTGTAACTTTTCCAGGTAGATGAATCACTGTGTAGTTTCTCTTGTTTCTATCTGTTACCAATCTTGAGAAACTCATACATTCCCTGTTCACTGTTTCCCAGTCTTAGAGAAGTCGATTTCCTTCGGCGAAAGTGCTGTTTTCACAGCGCTAAGTACTCCCAACTCTATCCACAATGTAGGTTTTACCAGTTTTCTAAGTCTCTCTTATTTGCCTGTACTTATACTTGGAATTCTCTGTGTAAACCTCTGTAACTTCTCTAGGTAGATGAATCACTGTGTACTTTCTCTTGTTTCTATCTGTTACCAATCTTGAGAAACTCATACATTCTCTGTTCACTGTTTCCCAGTCTTAGAGAAGTCGATTTCTTTCAGCAAAAGTGCTGTTTTCACAGTGCTAAGTACTCCCAACTCTATCCACAATGTAGGTTTTAACAGTTTTCTAAGTCTCTCTTATTTGCTTGTACGTATACTTGGAATTCTCTGTGTAATCCTGTGTAGCTTCTCTACGTAGATGAATCACTGTGTACTTTCTCTTGTTTCTATCTGTTATCAATCTTGAGAAACTCATACATTCTCTGTTCACTGTTTCCCAGTCTTAGAGAAGTCGATTTCTTTCGGCGAAAGTGCTGTTTTCACAGTGCTAAGTACTCCCAACTCTATCCACAATGTAGGTTTTAACAGTTTTCTAAGTCTCTCTTATTTTCTTGTACTTTTACTTGGAATTCTCTGTGTAAACCTCTGGAACTTTTCCAGGTAGATGAATCACTGTGTACTTTCTCTTGTTTCTATCTGTTACCAATCTTGAGAAACTCATACATTCTCTGTTCACTGTTTCCCAGTCTTAGAGAAGTCGATTTCTTTCGGCGAAAGTGCTGTTTTCACAGTGCTAAGTACTCCCAACTCTATCCACAATGTAGGTTTTACCAGTTTTGTAAATCTCTCTTATTTGCTTGTACTTATACTTGGAATTCTCTGTGTAAACCTCTGTAACTTTTCCAGGTAGATGAATCACTGTGTACTTTCGCTTGTTCCTATCTGTTACCAATCTTGAGAAACTCATACATTCTCTGTTCACTGTTTCACGGACTTAGAGAACTAAATTTCCTTCGGCGAAAGTGCTGTTTTCACAGTGCTAAGTACTCCGAAATCTGTCAACAATGTAGGTTTTACCAGTTTTCTAAGTCTCTCTTATTTGCTTGTACTTATACTTGGAATTCTGTGTGTAAACCACTGTAACTTCTCTAGGTAGATGAATCACTGTGTACTTTCTCTTGTTTCTATCTGTTACCAATCTTGAGAAACACATACATTCACTGTTCACTGTTTCCCAGTCTTAGAGAAGTCGATTTCTTTCAGCGAAAGTGCTGTTTTCACAGTGCTAAGTACTCCCAACACTATCCGCAATGTAGGTTTTACCAGTTTTCTAAGTCTCTCTTATTTGCTTGTACTTATACTTGGAATCCTCTGTGTAAACCTCTGTTAGCTTCTCTAGGTAGATGAATCACTGTGTACTTTCTCTTGTTTCTATCTGTTACCAATCTTGAGAAACTCATACATTCTCTATTCACTGTTTCCCAGTCTTAGAGAAGTCGATTTCTTTCAGCGAAAGTGCTGTTTTCACAGTGCTAAGTACTCCCAACACTATCCGCAATTTAGGTTTTACCAGTTTTCTAAGTCTCTCTTATTTGCCTGTACTTATACTTGGAATTCTCTGTGTAAACCTGTGTAACTTCTCTAGGTAGATGAATCACTGTGTACTTTCTCTTGTTTCTATCTGTTACCAATCTTGGGAAACTCATACATTCTCTGTTCACTGTTTCCCAGTCTTAGAGAAGTCGATTTCTTTCGGCGAAAGTGCTGTTTTCACAGTGCTAAGTACTCCCAAATCTATCCACAAAGTAGGTTTTAACAGTTTTCTAAGTCTCTCTTATTTGCTTGTACGTATACTTGAAATTCTCTGTGTAAACCTCTGTAGCTTCTCTAGGTAGATGAATCACTGTGTACTTTCTCTTGTTTCTATCTGTTACCAATCTTGAGAAACTCATACATTCTCTGTTCACTGTTTCCCAGTCTTAGAGAAGTCGATTTCTTTCGGCGAAGGTGCTGTTTTCACAGTGCTAAGTACCCCCAACTCTATCCACAATGTAGGTTTTACCAGTTTTCTAAATCTCTCTTATTTGCCTGTACTTATACTTGGAATTCTCTGTGTAAACCTCTGTAACTTTTCTAGGTAGATGAATCACTGTGTACTTTCTCTTGTTTCTATCTGTTACCAATCTTGAGAAACTCAGACATTCACTGTTCACTGTTTCCCAGTCTTAGAGAAATCGATTTCTTTCAGCGAAAGTGCTGTTTTCACAGTGCTAAGTACTCCCAACTCTATCAACAATGTAGGTTTTACCAGATTTCTAAGTCTCTCTTATTTTCTTGTACTTATACGTGGAATTCTCTGTGTAAACCTCCGTAACTTATCCAGGTAGATGAATCACTGTGTACTTTCTCTTGTTTCTATCTGTTACCAATCTTGAGAAACTCATACATTCTCTGTTAACTGTTTCCCAGTCTTAGAGAAGTCGATTTCTTTCGGCGAAAGTGCTGTTTTCACAGTGCTAAGTACTCCCAACTCTATCAACAATGTAGGTTTTACCAGTTTTCTAAGTCTCTCTTATTTTCTTGTACTTATACTTGGAATTGTCTGTGTAAACCTCTGTAACTTTTCCAGGTAGATGAATCACTGTGTACTTTCTCTTGTTTCTATCTGTTACCAATCTTGAGAAACTCATACATTCTCTGTTCACTGTTTCCCAGTCTTAGAGAAGTCGATTTCTTTCAGCGAAAGTGCTGTTTTCACAGTGCTACGTACTCCCAACTCTATCCACAATGTAGGTTTTAACTGTTTTCTAAGTCTCTCTTATTTGCTTGTACGTATACTTGGAATTCTCTGTGTAATCCTGTGTAGCTTCTCTATGTAGATGAATCACTGTGTACTTTCTCTTGTTTCTATCTGTTACCAATCTTGAGAAACTCATACATTCTCTGTTCACTGTTTCCCAGTCTTAGAGAAGTCGATTTCTTTCGGCGAAAGTGCTGTTTTCACAGTGCTAAGTACTTCCAACTCTATCCACAAAGTAGGTTTTACCAGTTTTCTAAGTCTCTCTTATTTGCTTGTACTTATACTTGGAATTCTCTGTGTAAACCTCTGTAACTTTTCCAGGTAGATGAATCACTGTGTACTTTCGCTTGTTTCTATCTGTTACCAATCTTCAGAAACTCATACATTCTCTGTTCACTGTTTCACGGACTTAGAGAACTAAATTTCCTTCGGCGAAAGTGCTGCTTTCACAGTGCTAAGTACTCCGAAATCTGTCAACAATGTAGGTTTTACCAGTTTTCTAAGTCTCTCTTATTTGCTTGTACTTATACTTGGAATTCTGTGTGTAAACCACTGTAACTTCTCTAGGTAGATGAATCACTGTGTACTTTCTCTTGTTTCTATCTGTTACCAAACTTGAGAAACTCATACATTTACTGTTCACTGTTTCCCAGTCTTAGAGAAGTCGATTTTTTTCAGCGAAAGTGCTGTTTTCGCAGTGCTAAGTACTCCCAACACTATCCTCAATGTAGGTTTTAGTAGTTTTCTAAGTCTCTCTTATTGGCTTGTACTTATACTAGGAATCCTCTGTGTAAACCTCTGTTAGCTTCTCTAGGTAGATGAATCACTGTGTACTTTCTCTTGTTTCTATCTGTTACCAATCTTGAGAAACTCATACATTCACTGTTCACTGTTTCCCAGTCTTAGAGAAGTCGATTTCTTTCGGCGAAAGTGCTGTTTTCACAGTGCTAAGTACTCCAAACTCTATCCACAATGTAGGTTTTAACAGTTTTCTAAGTCTCTCTTATTTGCTTGTACGTATACTTGAAATTCTCTGTGTAAACCTCTGTAGCTCTCTAGGTAGATGAATCACTGTGTACTTTCTCTTGTTTCTATCTGTTACCAATCTTGAGAAACTCATACATTCTCTGTTCACTGTTTCCCAGTCTTAGAGAAGTCGATTTCTTTCGGCGAAAGTGCTGTTTTCACAGTGCTAAGTACTCCCAACTCTATCCACAATGTAGGTTTTACCAGTTTTCTAAATCTCTCTTATTTGCCTGTACTTATACTTGGAATTCTCTGTGTAAACCTCTGTAACTTTTCTAGGTAGATGAATCACTGTGTACTTTCTCTTGTTTCTCTCTGTTACCAATCTTGAGAAACTCATACATTCACTGTTCACTGTTTCCCAGTCTTAGAGAAGTCGATTTCTTTCAGCGAAAGTGCTGTTTTCACAGTGCTAAGTACTCCCAACTCTATCAACAATGTAGGTTTTACCAGTTTTCTAAGTCTCTCTTATTTTCTTGTACTTATACGTGGAATTCTCTGTGTAAACCTCCGTAACTTATCCAGGTAGATGAATCACTGTGTACTTTCTCTTGTTTCTCTCTGTTACCAATCTTGAGAAACTCATACATTCTCTGTTCACTGTTTCCCAGTCTTAGAGAAGTCGATTTCTTTCGGCGAAAGTGCTGTTTTCACAGTGCTAAGTACTCCCAACTCTATCCACAATGTAGGTTTTACCAGTTTTCTAAGTCTCTCTTATTTTCTTGTACTTATACTTGGAATTCTCTGTGTAAACCTCTGGAACTTTTCCAGGTAGATGAATCACTGTGTACTTTCTCTTGTTTCTATCTGTTACCAATCTTGAGAAACTCATACATTCTCTGTTCACTGTTTCCCAGTCTTAGAGAAGTCGATTTCTTTCGGCGAAAGTGCTGTTTTCACAGTGCTAAGTACTCCCAACTCTATCCACAATGTAGGTTTTACCAGTTTTCTAAATCTCTCTTATTTGCTTGTACTTATCCTTGGAATTCTCTGTGTAAACCTCTGTAACTTTTCCAGGTAGATGAATCACTGTGTACTTTCGCTTGTTTCTATCTGTTACCAATCTTGAGAAACTCATACATTCTCTGTTCACTGTTTCACGGACTTAGAGAACTAAATTTCCTTCGGCGAAAGTGCTGTTTTCACAGTGCTAAGTACTCCGAAATCTGTCAACAATGTAGGTTTTACCAGTTTTCTAATTCTCTCTTATTTGCTTGTACTTATACTTGGAATTCTGTGTGTAAACCACTGTAACTTCTCTAGGTAGATGAATCACTGTGTACTTTCTCTTGTTTCTATCTGTTACCAAACTTGAGAAACTCATACATTCACTGTTCACTGTTTCCCAGTCTTAGAGAAGTCGATTTCTTTCAGCGAAAGTGCTGTTTTCACAGTGCTAAGTACTCCCAACACTATCCGCAATGTAGGTTTTACCAGTTTTCTAAGTCTCTCTTATTTGCTTGTACTTATATTAGGAATCCTCTGTGTAAACCTCTGTTAGCTTCTCTAGGTAGATGAATCAATGTGTACTTTCTCTTGTTTCTATCTGTTACCAACCTTGAGAAACTCATGCATTCTCTGTTCACTGTTTCCCAGTCTTAGAGAAGTCGATTTCTTTCAGCGAAAGTGCTGTTCTCACAGTGCTAAGTACTCCCAACACTATCCGCAATGTAGGTTTTACCAGTTTTCTAAGTCTCTCTTATTTGCCTGTACTTATACTTGGAATTCTCTGTGTAAACCTCTGTAACTTCTCTAGGTAGATGAATCACTGTGTACTTTCTCTTGTTTCTATCTGTTACCAATCTTGGGAAACTCATACATTCTCTGTTCACTGTTTCCCAGTCTTAGAGAAGTCGATTTCTTTCAGCGAAAGTGCTGTTTTCACAGTGCTAAGTACTCCCAACTCTATCCACAATGTAGGTTTTAACAGTTTTCTAAGTCTCTCTTATTTGCTTGTACGTATACTTGGAATTCTCTGTGTAATCCTCTGTAGCTTCTCTACGTAGATGAATCACTGTGTACTTTCTCTTGTTTCTATCTGTTACCAATCTTGAGAAACTCATACATTCTCTGTTCACTGTTTCACGGAGTTAGAGAACTAAGTTTCCTTCGGCGAAAGTGCTGTTTTCACACTGCTAAGTACTCCGAAATCTGTCAACAATGTTGGTTTTACCAGTTTTCTAAGTCTCTCTTATTTGCTTGTACTTATACTTGGAATTCTGTGTGTAAACCACTGTAACTTCTCTAGGTAGATGAATCACTGTGTACTTTCTCTTGTTTCTATCTGTTACCAATCTTGAGAAACTCATACATTCTCTGTTCACTGTTTCCCAGTCTTAGAGAAGTCGATTTCTTTCAGCGAAAGTGCTGTTTTCACAGTGCTACGTACTCCCAACTCTATCCACAATGTAGGTTTTAACAGTTTTCTAAGTCTCTCTTATTTGCTTGTAGGTATACTTGGAATTCTCTGTGTAATCCTGTGTAGCTTCTCTACGTAGATGAATCAGTGTGTACTTTCTCTTGTTTCTATCTGTTACCAATCTTGAGAAACTCATACATTCTCTGTTCACTGTTTCCCAGTCTTAGAGAAGTCGATTTCTTTCGGTGAAAGTGCTGTTTTCACAGTGCTAAGTACTCCCAACTCTATCCACAATGTAGGTTTTACCAGTTTTCTAAGTCTCTCTTATTTTCTTGTACTTATACTTGGAATTGTCTGTGTAAACCTCTGTAACTTTTCCAGGAAGATGAATCACTGTGTACTTTCTCTTGTTTCTATCTGTTACCAATCTTGAGAAACTCATACATTCTCTGTTCACTGTTTCCCAGTCTTAGAGAAGTCGATTTCTTTCGGCGAAAGTGCTGTTTTCACAGTGCTAAGTACTGCCAACTCTATCCACAAAGTAGGTTTTACCAGTTTTCTAAGTCTCTCTTATTTGCTTGTACTTATACTTGGAATTCTCTGTGTAAACCTCTGTAACTTTTCCAGGTAGATGAATCACTGTGTACTTTCGCTTGTTTCTATCTGTTACCAATCTTGAGAAACTCATACATTCTCTGTTCACTGTTTCACGGACTTAGAGAACTAAATTTCCTTCGGCGAAAGTGCTGTTTTCACAGTGCTAAGTACTCCGAAATCTGTCAACAATGTAGGTTTTACCAGTTTTCTAAGTCTCTCTTATTTGCTTGTACTTATACTTGGAATTCTGTGTGTAAACCACTGTAACTTCTCTAGGTAGATGAATCACTGTGTACTTTCTCTTGTTTCTATCTGTTACCAAACTTGAGAAACTCATACATTCACTGTTCACTGTTTCCCAGTCTTAGAGAAGTCGATTTCTTTCAGCGAAAGTGCTGTTTTCGCAGTGCTAAGTACTCCCAACACTATCCTCAATGTAGGTTTTAGCAGTTTTCTAAGTCTCTCTTATTTGCTTGTACTTATACTAGGAATCCTCTGTGTAAACCTCTGTTAGCTTCTCTAGGTAGATGAATCACTGTGTACTTTCTCTTGTTTCTATCTGTTACCAATCTTGAGAAACTCATACATTCACTGTTCACTCTTTCCCAGTCTTAGAGAAGTCGATTTCTTTCGGCGAAAGTGCTGTTTTCACAGTGCTAAGTACTCCCAACTCTATCCACAATGTAGGTTTTAACAGTTTTCTAAGTCTCTCTTATTTTCTTGTACTTATACTTGGAATTGTCTGTGTAAACCTCTGTAACTTTTCCAGGAAGATGAATCACTGTGTACTTTCTCTTGTTTCTATCTGTTACCAATGTTGAGAAACTCATACATTCTCTGTTCACTGTTTCCCAGTCTTAGAGAAGTCGATTTCTTTCGGCGAAAGTGCTGTTTTCACAGTGCTAAGTACTCCCAACTCTATCCACAATGTAGGTTTTACCAGTTTTCTAAGTCTCTCTTATTTGCTTGTACTTATACTTGGAATTCTCTGTGTAAACCTCTGTAACTTTTCCAGGTAGATGAATCACTGTGTACTTTCTCTTGTTTCTATCTGTTACCAATCTTGAGAAACTCAACATTCTCTGTTCACTGTTTCACGGACTTAGAGAAATAAATTTCCTTCAGCGAAAGTGCTGTTTTCACACTGCTAAGTACTCCGAAATCTGTCAACAATGTTGGTTTTACCAGTTTTCTAAGTCTCTCTTATTTGCTTGTACTTATACTTGAAATTCTGTGTGTAAACCACTGTTACTTCTCTAGGTAGATGAATCACTGTGTACTTTCTCTTGTTTCTATCTGTTACCAATCTTGAGAAACTCATACATTCTCTGTTCACTGTTTCCCAGTCTTAGGGAAGTCGATTTCTTTCGGCGAAAGTGCTGTTTTCACAGTGCTAAGTACTCCCAACTCTATCCACAAAGTAGGTTTTACCAGTTTTCTAAGTCTCTCTTATTTGCTTGTACTTATACTTGGAATCCTCTGTGTAAACCTGTGTAACTTCTCTAGGTAGATGAATCACTGTGTACTTTCTCTTGTTTCTATCTGTTACCAATCTTGAGAAACTCATACATTCTCTGTTCACTGTTTCCCAGTCTTAGAGAAGTCGATTTCTTTCGGCGAAAGTGCTGTTTTCACAGTGCTAAGTACTCCCAACTCTATCCACAATGTAGGTTTTACCAGTTTTCTAAATCTCTCTTATTTGCCTGTACTTATACTTGGAATTCTCTGTGTAAACCGCTGTAACTTTTCCAGGTAGATGAATCACTGTGTACTTTCTCTTGTTTCTATCTGTTACCAATCTTGAGAAACTCATACATTCTCTGTTCACTGTTTCCCAGTCTTAGAGAAGTCGATTTCTTTCGGCGAAAGTGCTGTTTTCACAGCGCTAAGTACTCCCAACTCTATCCACAATGTAGGTTTTACCAGTTTTCTAAGTCTCTCTTATTTGCCTGTACTTATACTTGGAATTCTCTGTGTAAACCTCTGTAACTTCTGTAGGTAGATGAATCACTGTGTACTTTTTCTTGTTTCTATCTGTTACCAATCTTGAGAAACTCATACATTCTCTGTTCACTGTTTCCCAGTCTTAGAGAAGTCGATTTCTTTCAGCGAAAGTGCTGTTTTCACAGTGCTAAGTACTCCCAACTCTATCCACAATGTAGGTTTTAACAGTTTTCTAAGTCTCTCTTATTTGCTTGTACGTATACTTGGAATTCTCTGTGTAATCCTCTGTAGCTTCTCTACGTAGATGAATCACTGTGTACTTTCTCTTGTTTCTATCTGTTACCAATCTTGAGAAACTCATACATTCTCTGTTCACTGTTTCCTAGTCTTAGAGAAGTCGATTTCTTTCGGCGAAAGTGCTGTTTTCACACTGCTAAGTACTCCCAACTCTATCCACAATGTAGGTTTTACCAGTTTTCTAAGTCTCTCTTATTTTCTTGTACTTATACTTGGAATTGTCTGTGTAAACCTCTGTAACTTTTCCAGGCAGATGAATCACTGTTTACTTTCTCTTGTTTCTATCTGTTACCAATCTTGAGAAACTTATACATTCGCTGTTCACTGTTTCCCAGTCTTAGAGAAGTCGATTTCTTTCGGCGAAAGTGCTGTATTCACAGCGCTAAGTACTCCCAACTCTATCCACAATGTAGGTTTTACCAGTTTTCTAAGTCTCTCTTATTTGCCTGTACTTGTACTTGGAATTCTCTGTGTAAACCTCTGTAACTTCTCTAGGTAGATGAATCACTGTGTACTTTCTCTTGTTTCTATCTGTTACCAATCTTGAGAAACTCATAATTCTCTGTTCACTGTTTCCCAGTCTTAGAGAAGTCGATTTCTTTCAGCGAAAGTGCTGTTTTCACAGTGCTAAGTACTCCCAACACTATCTGCAATGTAGGTTTTACCAGTTTTCTAAGTCTCTCTTACTTTCTTGTACTTATACATGAAATTCTTTGTGTAAACTTCTGTAATTTCTATAGGTAGATGAATCACTGTGTACTTTCTCTTGTTTCTATCTGTTACCAGTCTTGAGAAACTCATACATTCTCTGTTCAGTTATTCCCGTTTCTTAGAGAGGTAGATTTCTTTCTTCAAAAGTGCTGTTTTCAGAGTGCTGAGTGCTCCCAACTCTATCCACAATGTAGGTTTTACCAGTTTTCTAAGACTCTCTTATTTGCTTCTACTTATACATGAAATTCTCTGCGTAAACTTCTGTAACTTCTCTAGGTAGATGAATCACTGTGTACTTTCTCTTGTTTCTATGTGTTACGAATCTTGAGAAACTCATACATTCTCTGTTCACTGTTTCCCAGTCTTAGAGAAGTCGATTTCTTTCGGCGAAAGTGCTGTTTTCATAGCGCTAAGTACTCCCAACTCTATCCACAATGTAGGTTTTACCAGTTTTCTAAGTCTCTCTTATTTGCCTGTACTTATACTTGGAATTCTCTGTGTAAACCTCTGTAACTTCTCTAGGTAGATGAATCACTGTGTACTTTCTCTTGTTTCTATCTGTTACCAATCTTGAGAAACTCATACATTCTCTGTTCACTGTTTCCCAGTCTTAAAGAAGTAGATTTGTTTCTGCGAAAGTGCTGTTTTCACAGTGCTAAGTACTCCCAACTCTATCGACAATGTGGGTTTTACCAGTTTTCTAAGTCTCTCTTATTTGCTTGTACTTACACTTGAAATTCTCTGTGTAAACCTCTGTAGCTTCTCTAGGTAGATGAATCACTGTGTACTTTCTCTTGTTTCTATCTGTTACCAATCTTGGGAAACTCATACATTCTCTGTTCACTGTTTCCCAGTCTTAGAGAAGTCGATTTCTTTCAGCGAAAGTGCTGTTTTCACAGTGCTAAGTACTCCCACCTCTATCCACAATGTAGGTTTTAACAGTTTTCTAAGTCTCTCTTATTTGCTTGTACGTATACTTGGAATTCTCTGTGTAATCCTCTGTAGCTTCTCTACGTAGATGAATCACTGTGTACTTTCTCTTGTTTCTATCTGTTACCAATCTTGAGAAACTCATACATTCTCTGTTCACTGTTTCACGGACTTAGAGAACTAAATTTCGTTCGGCGAAAGTGCTGTTTTCACACTGCTAAGTACTCCGAAATCTGTCAACAATGTTGGTTTTACCAGTTTTCTAAGTCTCTCTTATTTGCTTGTACTTATACTTGGAATTCTGTGTGTAAACCACTGTAACTTCTCTAGGTAGATGAATCACTGTGTACTTTCTCTTGTTTCTATCTGTTACCAATCTTGAGAAACTCATACATTCTCTGTTCACTGTTTCCCAGTCTTAAAGAAGTAGATTTGTTTCTGCGAAAGTGCTGTTTTCACAGTGCTAAGTACTCCCAACTCTATCCACAATGTGGGTTTTACCAGTTTTCTAAGTCTCTCTTATTTGCTTGTACTTACACTTGAAATTCTCTGTGTAAACCTCTGTAGCTTCTCTAGGTAGATGAATCACTGTGTACTTTCTCTTGTTTCTATCTGTTACCAATCTTGGGAAACTCATACATTCTCTGTTCACTGTTTCCCAGTCTTAGAGAAGTCGATTTCTTTCAGCGAAAGTGCTGTTTTCACAGTGCTACGTACTCCCAACTCTATCCACAATGTAGGTTTTAACAGTTTTCTAAGTCTCTCTTATTTGCTTGTACGTATACTTGGAATTCTCTGTGTAATCCTGTGTAGCTTCTCTACGTAGATGAATCACTGTGTACTTTCTCTTGTTTCTATCTGTTACCAATCTTGAGAAACTCATACATTCTCTGTTCACTGTTTCCCAGTCTTAGAGAAGTCGATTTCTTTCGGCGAAAGTGCTGTTTTCACAGTGCTAAGTACTCCCAACTCTATCCACAATGTAGGTTTTACCAGTTTTCTAAGTCTCTCTTATTTTCTTGTACTTATACTTGGAATTGTCTGTGTAAACCTCTGTAACTTTTCCAGGAAGATGAATCACTGTGTACTTTCTCTTGTTTCTATCTGTTACCAATCTTGAGAAACTCATACATTCTCTGTTTACTGTTTCCCAGTCTTAGAGAAGTCTATTTCTTTCGGCGAAAGTGCTGTTTTCATAGCGCTAAGTACTCCCAACTCTATCCACAATGTAGGTTTTACCAGTTTTCTAAGTCTCTCTTATTTGCCTGTACTTGTACTTGGAATTCTCTGTGTAAACCTCTGTAACTTCTCTAGGTAGATGAATCACTGTGTACTTTCTCTTGTTTCTATCTGTTACCAATCTTGAGAAACTCATACATTCTCTGTTCACTGTTTCCCAGTCTTAAAGAAGTAGATTTGTTTCTGCGAAAGTGCTGTTTTCACAGTGCTAAGTACTCCCAACTCTATCCACAATGTGGGTTTTATCAGTTTTCTAAGTCTCTCTTATTTGCTTGTACTTACACTTGGAATTCTCTGTGTAAACCTCTGTAACTTCTCTAGGTAGATGAATCACTGTGTACTTTCTCTTGTTTCTATCTGTTACCAATCTTGAGAAACTCATACATTCTCTGTTCACTGTTTCACGGACTTAGAGAACTAAATTTCCTTCGGCGAAAGTGCTGTTTTCACAGTGCTAAGTACTCCGAAATCTGTCAACAATGTAGGTTTTACCAGTTTTCTAAGTCTCTCTTATTTGCTTGTACTTATACTTGGAATTCTCTGTGTAAACCTCTGTAACTTTTCCAGGTAGATGATTCACTGTGTACTTTCTCTTGTTTCTATCTGTTACCAATCTTGAGAAACTCATACATTCTCTGTTCACTGTTTCCCAAACTTAGAGAAGTCGATTTCTTTCAGCGAAAGTGCTGTTTTCACAGTGCTAAGTACTCCCAACTCTATCCACAATGTAGGTTTTAACAGTTTTCTAAGTCTCTCTTATTTGCTTGTACGTATACTTGGAATTCTCTGTGTAAACCTCTGTAGCTTCTCTAGGTAGATGAATCACTGTGTACTTTCTCTTGTTTCTATCTGTTACCAATCTTGAGAAACGCATACATTCTCTGTTCACTGTTTCCCAGTCTTAGAGAAGTCGATTTCTTTCGGCGAAAGTGCTGTTTTCACAGTGCTAAGTACTCCCAACTCTATCCACAATGTAGGTTTTACCAGTTTTCTAAGTCTCTCTTATTTTCTTGGACTTATACTTGGAATTCTCTGTGTAAACCTCTGTAACTTTTCCAGGTAGATGAATCACTGTGTACTTTCTCTTGTTTCTATCTGTTACCAATCTTGAGAAACTCATACATTCTCTGTTCACTGTTTCCCAGTCTTAGAGAAGTCGATTTCTTTCGGCGAAAGTGCTGTATTCACAGCGCTAAGTACTCCCAACTCTATCCACAATGTAGGTTTTACCAGTTTTCTAAGTCTCTCTTATTTGCCTGTACTTGTACTTGGAATTCTCTGTGTAAACCTCTGTAACTTCTCTAGGTAGATGAATCACTGTGTACTTTCTCTTGTTTCTATCTGTTACCAATCTTGAGAAACTCATACATTCTCTGTTCACTGTTTCCCAGTCTTAGAGAAGTCGATATCTTTCAGCGAAAGTGCTGTTTTCACAGTGCTAAGTACTCCCAACTCTATCCACCATGTAGGTTTTAACAGTGTTCTAAGTCTCTCTTATTTGCTTGTACGTATACTTGGAATTCTCTGTGTAATCCTGTGTAGCTTCTCTACGTAGATGAATCACTGTGTACTTTCTCTTGTTTCTATCGGTTACCAATCTTGAGAAACTCATACATTCTCTGTTCACTGTTTCCCAGTCTTAGAGAAGTCGATTTCTTTCGGCGAAGGTGCTGTTTTCACAGTGCTAAGTTCTCCCAACACTATCCACAATGTAGGTTTTACCAGTTTTCTAAGTCTCTCTTATTTTCTTGTACTTATACTTGGAATTGTCTGTGTAAACCTCTGTAACTTTTCCAGGAAGATGAATCACTGTGTACTTTCTCTTGTTTCTATCTGTTACCAATCTTGAGAAACTCATACATTCTCTGTTCACTGTTTCCCAGTCTTAGAGAAGTCGATTTCTTTCGGCGAAAGTGCTGTTTTCACAGTGCTAAGTACTCCCAACTCTATCCACAAAGTAGGTTTTACCAGTTTTCTAAGTCTCTCTTATTGGCTTCTACTTATACTTGGAATTCTCTGTGTAAACCTCTGTAACTTTTCCAGGTAGATGAATCACTGTGTACTTTCGCTTGTTTCTATCTGTTACCAATCTTGAGAAACTCATACATTCTCTGTTCACTGTTTCACGGACTTAGAGAACTAAATTTCCTTCGGCGAAAGTGCTGTTTTCACAGTGCTAAGTACTCCAAAATCTGTCAACAATGTAGGTTTTACCAGTTTTCTAAGTCTCTCTTATTTGCTTGTACTTATACTTGGAATTCTGTGTGTAAACCATTGTAACTTCTCTAGGTAGATGAATCACTGTGTACTTTCTCTTGTTTCTATCTGTTACCAAACTTGAGAAACTCATACATTCACTGTTCACTGTTTCCCAGTCTTAGAGAAGTCGATTTCTTTCAGCGAAAGTGCTGTTTTCACAGTGCTAAGTACTCCCAACACTATCCGCAATGTAGGTTTTAACAGTTTTTTAAGTCTCTCTTATTTGCTTTTACTTATACTTGGAATCCTCTGTGTAAACCTCTGTTAGCTTCTCTAGGTAGATGAATCACTGTGTACTTTCTCTTGTTTCTATCTGTTACCAATCTTGAGAAACTCATACATTCTCTGTTCACTGTTTCCCAGTCTTAGAGAAGTCGATTTCTTTCAGCGAAAGTGCTGTTTTCACAGTGCTAAGTACTCCCAACACTATCCGCAATGTAGGTTTTACCAGTTTTCTAAGTCTCTCTTATTTGCCTGTACTTATACTTGGAATTCTCTGTGTAAACCTCTGTAACTTCTCTAGGTAGATGAATCACTGTGTACTTTCTCTTGTTTCTATCTGTTACCAATCTTGGGAAACTCATACATTCTCTGTTCACTGTTTCCCAGTCTTAGAGAAGTCGATTTCTTTCGGCGAAAGTGCTGTTTTCACAGTGCTAAGTACTCCCAACTCTATCCACAATGTAGGTTTTACCAGTTTTCTAAGTCTCTCTTATTTGCTTGTACGTATACTTGAAATTCTCTGTGTAAACCTCTGTAGCTTCTCTAGGTAGATGAATCACTGTGTACTTTCTCTTGTTTCTATCTGTTACCAAACTTGAGAAACTCATACATTCTCTGTTCACTGTTTCCCAGTCTTAGAGAAGTCGATTTCTTTCGGCGAAAGTGCTGTTTTCACAGTGCTAAGTACTCCCAACTCTATCCACAATGTAGGTTTTACCAGTTTTCTAAATCTCTCTTATTTGCCTATACTTATACTTGGAATTCTCTGTGTAAACCTCTGTAACTTTTCTAGGTAGATGAATCACTGTGTACTTTCTCTTGTTTCTATCTGTTACCAATCTTGAGAAACTCATACATTCACTGTTCACTGTTTCCCAGTCTTAGAGAAGTCGATTTCTTTCAGCGAAAGTGCTGTTTTCACAGTGCTAAGTACTCAAAACTCTATCAACAATGTAGGTTTTACCAGTTTTCTAAGTCTCTCTTATTTTCTTGTACTTATACGTGGAATTCTCTGTGTAAACCTCCGTAACTTATCCAGGGAGATGAATCACTGTGTACTTTCTCTTGTTTCTATCTGTTACCAATCTTGAGAAACTCATACATTCTCTGTTCACTGTTTCCCAGTCTTAGAGAAGTCGATTTCTTTCAGCGAAAGTGCTGTTTTCACAGTGCTAAGTACTCCCAACTCTATCAACAATGTAGGTTTTACCAGTTTTCTAAGTCTCTCTTATTTTCTTGTACTTATACGTGGAATTCTCTGTGTAAACCTCCGTAACTTATCCAGGGAGATGAATCACTGTGTACTTTCTCTTGTTTCTATCTGTTACCAATCTTGAGAAACTCATACATTCTCTGTTCACTGTTTCCCAGTCTTAGAGAAGTCGATTTCTTTCGGCGAAAGTGCTGTTTTCACAGTGCTAAGTACTCCCAACTCTATCCACAATGTAGGTTTTACCAGTTTTCTAAGTCTCTCTTATTTTCTTGGACTTATACTTGGAATTGTCTGTGTAAACCTCTGTAACTTTTCCAGGTAGATGAATCACTGTGTACTTTCTCTTGTTTCTATCTGTTACCAATCTTGAGAAACTCATACATTCTCTGTTCACTGTTTCCCAGTCTTAGAGAAGTCGATTTCTTTCGGCGAAAGTGCTGTTTTCACAGTGCTAAGTACTCCCAATCTATCCACAATGTAGGTTTTACCAGTTTTCTAAGTCTCTCTTATTTGCTTGTACTTATACATGAATTCTCTGTGTAAACCTCTGTAACTTTTCCAGGTAGATGAATCACTGTGTACTTTCTCTTGTTTCTATCTGTTACCAATCTTGAGAAACTCATACATTCTCTGTTCAGTGTTTCACGGACTTAGAGAACTAAATTTCCTTCGGCGAAAGTGCTGTTTTCACACTGCTAAGTACTCCGAAATCTGTCAACAATGTTGGTTTTACCAGTTTTCTAAGTCTCTCTTATTTGCTTGTACTTATACTTGGAATTCTGTGTGTAAACCAGTGTAACTTCTCTAGGTAGATGAATCACTGTGTACTTTCTCTTGTTTCTATCTGTTACCAATCTTGAGAAACTCATACATTCACTGTTCACTGTTTCCCAGTCTTAGAGAAGTCGATTTCTTTCAGCGAAAGTGCTGTTTTCACAGTGCTAAGTACTCCCAACACTATCCGCAGTGTAGGTTTTACCAGTTTTCTAAGTCTCTCTTATTTGCTTGTACTTATACTTGGAATTCTCTGTGTAAACCTGTGTAACTTCTCTAGGTAGATGAATCACTGTGTACTTTCTCTTCTTTCTATCTGTTGCCAATCTTGAGAAACTCATACATTCTCTGTTCACTGTTTCCCAGTCTTAGAGAAGTCGATTTCTTTCGGTGAAAGTGCTGTTTTCACAGTGATAAGTACTCCCAACTCTATGCACAATGTAGGTTTTACCAGTTTTCTAAGTCTCTCTTACTTTCTTGTACTTATGCATGAAATTCTTTGTGTAAACTTCTGTAATTTCTATAGGTAGATGAATCACTGTGTACTTTCTCTTGTTTCTATCTGTTACCAGTCTTGAGAAACTCATACATTCTCTGTTCAGTTATTCCCGTTTCTTAGAGAGGTAGATTTCTTTCTTCAAAAGTGCTGTTTTCAGAGTGCTGAGTGCTCCCAACTCTATCCACAATGTAGGTTTTACCAGTTTTCTAAGTCTCTCTTATTTGCTTCTACTTATACATGAAATTCTCTGCGTAAGCTTCTGTAACTTCTCTAGGTAGATGAATCACTGTGTACTTTCTCTTGTTTCTATGTGTTACGAATCTTGAGAAACTCATACATTCTCTGTTCACTGTTTCCCAGTCTTAGAGAAGTCGATTTCTTTCGGCGAAAGTGCTGTTTTCATAGCGCTAAGTACTCCCAACTCTATCCACAATGTAGGTTTTACCAGTTTTCTAAGTCTCTCTTATTTGCCTGTACTTATACTTGGAATTCTCTGTGTAAACCTCTGTAACTTCTCTAGGTAGATGAATCACTGTGTACTTTCTCTTGTTTCTATCTGTTACCAATCTTGAGAAACTCATACATTCTCTGTTCACTGTTTCCCAGTCTTAGAGAAGTCGATTTCTTTCTGCGAAAGTGCTGTTTTCACAGTGCTAAGTACTCCCAACTCTATCCACAATGTGGGTTTTACCAGTTTTCTAAGTCTCTCTTATTTGCTTGTACTTACACTTGGAATTCTCTGTGTAAACCTCTGTAACTTCTCTAGGTAGATGAATCACTGTGTACTTTCTCTTGTTTATATCTGTTACCAATCTTGAGAAACTCATACATTCACTGTTCACTGTTTCCCAGTCTTAGAGATGTCGATTTCTTTCAGCGAAAGTGCTGTTTTCACAGTACTATGTACTCCCAAATCTGTCAACAATGTAGGTTTTACCAGTTTTCTAAGTCTCTCTTATTTGCTTGTACTTATACTTGGAATTCTCTGTGTAAACCTCTGTAACTTTTCCAGGTAGATGAATCACTGTGTACTTTCTCTTGTTTCTATCTGTTACCAATCTTGAGAAACTCATACATTCTCTGTTCACTGTTTCCCAAACTTAGAGAAGTCGATTTCTTTCAGCGAAAGTGCTGTTTTCACAGTGCTAAGTACTCCCAACTCTATCCACAATGTAGGTTTTAACAGTTTTCTAAGTCTCTCTTATTTGCTTGTACGTATACTTGGAATTCTCTGTGTAAACGTCTGTAGCTTCTCTAGGTAGATGAATCACTGTGTACTTTCTCTTGTTTCTATCTGTTACCAATCTTGAGAAACGCATACATTCTCTGTTCACTGTTTCCCAGTCTTAGAGAAGTCGATTTCTTTCGGCGAAAGTGCTGTTTTCACAGTGCTAAGTACTCCCTACTCTATCCACAAAGTAGGTTTTACCAGTTTTCTAATTCTCTCTTATTTGCTTGTACTTATACTTGGAATTCTCTGTGTAAACCTCTGTAACTTTTCCAGGTAGATGAATCACTGTACTTTCTCTTGTTTATATCTGTTACCAATCTTGAGAAACTCATACATTCTCTATTCACTGTTTCACGGACTTAGAGAACTAAATTTCCTTCGGCGAAAGTGCTGTTTTCACAGTGCTAAGTAGCCCGAAATCTGTCAACAATGTAGGTTTTACCAGTTTTCTAAGTCTCTCTTATTTGCTTGTACTTATACTTGGAATTCTGTGTGTAAACCACTGTAACTTCTCTAGGTAGATGAATCACTGTGTACTTTCTCTTGTTTCTATCTGTTACCAAACTTGAGAAACTCATACATTCACTGTTCACTGTTTCCCAGTCTTAGAGAAGTCGATTTCTTTCAGCGAAAGTGCTGTTTTCACAGTGCTAAGTACTCCCAACACTATCCGCAATGTAGGTTTTACCAGTTTTCTAAGTCTCTCTTATTTGCTTTTACTTATACTTGGAATCCTCTGTGTAAACCTCTGTTATCTTCTCTAGGTAGATGAATCACTGTGTACTTTCTCTTGTTTCTATATGTTACCAATCTTGGGAAACTCATACATTCTCTGTTCACTGTTTCCCAGTCTTAGAGAAGTCGATTTCTTTCGGCGAAAGTGCTGTTTTCACAGTGCTAAGTACTCCCAAATCTATCCACAATGTAGGTTTTAACAGTTTTCTAAGTCTCTCTTATTTGCTTGTACTTATACTTGAAATTCTCTGTGTAAACCTCTGTAACTTTTCCAGGTAGATGAATCACTGTGTACTTTCTCTTGTTTCTATCTGTTACCAATCTTGAGAAACTCATACATTGTCTGTTCACTGTTTCCCAAACTTAGAGAAGTCGATTTCTTTCAGCGAAAGTGCTGTTTTCACAGTGCTAAGTACTCCCAACTCTATCCACAATGTAGGTTTTAACAGTTTTCTAAGTCTCTCTTATTTGCTTGTACGTATACTTGGAATTCTCTGTGTAAACCTCTGTAGCTTCTCTAGGTAGATGAATCACTGTGTACTTTCTCTTGTTTCTATCTGTTACCAATCTTGAGAAACGCATACATTCTCTGTTCACTGTTTCCCAGTCTTAGAGAAGTCGATTTCTTTCGGCGAAAGTGCTGTTTTCACAGTGCTAAGTACTCCCAACTCTATCCACAATGTAGATTTTACCAGTTTTCTAAGTCTCTCTTATTTTCTTGGACTTATACTTGGAATTCTCTGTGTAAACCTCTGTAACTTTTCCAGGTAGATGAATCACTGTGTACTTTCGCTTGTTTCTATCTGTTACCAATCTTGAGAAACTCATACATTCTCTGTTCACTGTTTCACGGACTTAGAGAACTAAATTTCCTTCGGCGAAAGTGCTGTTTTCACAGTGCTAAGTACTCCAAAATCTGTCAACAATGTAGGTTTTACCAGTTTTCTAAGTCTCTCTTATTTGCTTGTACTTATACTTGGAATTCTGTGTGTAAACCACTGTAACTTCTCTAGGTAGATGAATCACTGTGTACTTTCTCTTGTTTCTATCTGTTACCAAACTTGAGAAACTCATACATTCACTGTTCACTGTTTCCCAGTCTTAGAGAAGTCTATTTCTTTCAGCGAAAGTGCTGTTTTCACAGTGCTAAGTACTCCCAACACTATCCGCAATGTAGGTTTTAACAGTTTTCTAAGTCTCTCTTATTTGCTTTTACTTATACTTGGAATCCTCTGTGTAAACCTCTGTTAGCTTCTCTAGGTAGATGAATCACTGTGTACTTTCTCTTGTTTCTATCTGTTACCAATCTTGAGAAACTCATACATTCTCTGTTCACTGTTTCCCAGTCTTAGAGAAGTCGATTTCTTTCAGCGAAAGTGCTGTTTTCACAGTGCTAAGTACTCCCAACACTATCCGCAATGTAGGTTTTACCAGTTTTCTAAGTCTCTCTTATTTGCCTGTACTTATACTTGGAATTCTCTGTGTAAACCTCTGTAACTTCTCTAGGTAGATGAATCACTGTGTACTTTCTCTTGTTTCTATCTGTTACCAATCTTGGGAAACTCATACATTCTCTGTTCACTGTTTCCCAGTCTTAGAGAAGTCGATTTCTTTCGGCGAAAGTGCTGTTTTCACAGTGCTAAGTACTCCCAACTCTATCCACAATGTAGGTTTTACCAGTTTTCTAAGTCTCTCTTATTTGCTTGTACGTATACTTGAAATTCTCTGTGTAAACCTCTGTAGCTTCTCTAGGTAGATGAATCACTGTGTACTTTCTCTTGTTTCTATCTGTTACCAATCTTGAGAAACTCATACATTCTCTGTTCACTGTTTCCCAGTCTTAGAGAAGTCGATTTCTTTCGGCGAAAGTGCTGTTTTCACAGTGCTAAGTACTCCCAACTCTATCCACAATGTAGGTTTTACCAGTTTTCTAAATCTCTCTTATTTGCCTATACTTATACTTGGAATTCTCTGTGTAAACCTCTGTAACTTTTCTAGGTAGATGAATCACTGTGTACTTTCTCTTGTTTCTATCTGTTACCAATCTTGAGAAACTCATACATTCACTGTTCACTGTTTCCCAGTCTTAGAGAAGTCGATTTCTTTCAGCGAAAGTGCTGTTTTCACAGTGCTAAGTACTCCCAACTCTATCAACAATGTAGGTTTTACCAGTTTTCTAAGTCTCTCTTATTTTCTTGTACTTATACGTGGAATTCTCTGTGTAAACCTCCGTAACTTATCCAGGGAGATGAATCACTGTGTACTTTCTCTTGTTTCTATCTGTTACCAATCTTGAGAAACTCATACATTCTCTGTTCACTGTTTCCCAGTCTTAGAGAAGTCGATTTCTTTCAGCGAAAGTGCTGTTTTCACAGTGCTAAGTACTCCCAACTCTATCAACAATGTAGGTTTTACCAGTTTTCTAAGTCTCTCTTATTTTCTTGTACTTATACGTGGAATTCTCTGTGTAAACCTCCGTAACTTATCCAGGGAGATGAATCACTGTGTACTTTCTCTTGTTTCTATCTGTTACCAATCTTGAGAAACTCATACATTCTCTGTTCACTGTTTCCCAGTCTTAGAGAAGTCGATTTCTTTCGGCGAAAGTGCTGTTTTCACAGTGCTAAGTACTCCCAACTCTATCCACAATGTAGGTTTTACCAGTTTTCTAAGTCTCTCTTATTTTCTTGTACTTATACTTGGAATTGTCTGTGTAAACCTCTGTAACTTTTCCAGGTAGATGAATCACTGTGTACTTTCTCTTGTTTCTATCTGTTACCAATCTTGAGAAACTCATACATTCTCTGTTCACTGTTTCCCAGTCTTAGAGAAGTCGATTTCTTTCGGCGAAAGTGCTGTTTTCACACCGCTAAGTACTCCCAATCTATCCACAATGTAGGTTTTACCAGTTTTCTAAATCTCTCTTATTTGCTTGTACTTATACTTGGAATTCTCTGTGTAAACCTCTGTAACTTTTCCAGGTAGATGAATCACTGTGTACTTTCTCTTGTTTCTATCTGTTACCAATCTTGAGAAACTCATACATTCTCTGTTAACTGCTTCACGGACTTAGAGAACTAAATTTCCTTCGGCGAAAGTGCTGTTTTCACACTGCTAAGTACTCCGAAATCTGTCAACAATGTTGGTTTTACCAGTTTTCTAAGTCTCTCTTATTTGCTTGTACTTATACTTGGAATTCTGTGTGTAAACCAGTGTAACTTCTCTAGGTAGATGAATCACTGTGTACTTTCTCTTGTTTCTATCTGTTACCAATCTTGAGAAACTCATACATTCACTGTTCACTGTTTCCCAGTCTTAGAGAAGTCGATTTCTTTCGGCGAAAGTGGTGTTTTCACAGTGCTAAGTACTCCCAACTCTATGCACAATGTAGGTTTTACCAGTTTTCTAAGTCTCTCTTACTTTCTTGTACTTATGCATGAAATTCTTTGTGTAAACTTCTGTAATTTCTATAGGTAGATGAATCACTGTGTACTTTCTCTTGTTTCTATCTGTTACCAGTCTTGAGAAACTCATACATTCTCTGTTCAGTTATTCCCGTTTCTTAGAGAGGTAGATTTCTTTCTTCAAAAGTGCTGTTTTCAGAGTGCTGAGTGCTCCCAACTCTATCCACAATGTAGGTTTTACCAGTTTTCTAAGTCTCTCTTATTTGCTTCTACTTATACATGAAATTCTCTGCGTAAGCTTCTGTAACTTCTCTAGGTAGATGAATCACTGTGTACTTTCTCTTGTTTCTATGTGTTACGAATCTTGAGAAACTCATACATTCTCTGTTCACTGTTTCCCAGTCTTAGAGAAGTCGATTTCTTTCGGCGAAAGTGCTGTTTTCATAGCGCTAAGTACTCCCAACTCTATCCACAATGTAGGTTTTACCAGTTTTCTAAGTCTCTCTTATTTGCCTGTACTTATACTTGGAATTCTCTGTGTAAACCTCTGTAACTTCTCTAGGTAGATGAATCACTGTGTACTTTCTCTTGTTTCTATCTGTTACCAATCTTGAGAAACTCATACATTCTCTGTTCACTGTTTCCCAGTCTTAAAGAAGTAGATTTGTTTCTGCGAAAGTGCTGTTTTCACAGTGCTAAGTACTCCCAACTCTATCCACAATGTGGGTTTTACCAGTTTTCTAAGTCTCTCTTATTTGCATGTACTTACACTTGGAATTCTCTGTGTAAACCTCTGTAACTTCTCTAGGTAGATGAATCACTGTGTACTTTCTCTTGTTTCTATCTGTTACCAATCTTGAGAAACTCATACATTCACTGTTCACTGTTTCCCAGTCTTAGAGATGTCGATTTCTTTCAGCGAAAGTGCTGTTTTCACAGTACTAAGTACTCCCAAATCTGTCAACAATGTAGGTTTTACCAGTTTTCTAAGTCTCTCTTATTTGCTTGTACTTATACTTGGAATTCTCTGTGTCAACCTCTGTAACTTTTCCAGGTAGATGAATCACTGTGTACTTTCTCTTGTTTCTATCTGTTACCAATCTTGAGAAACTCATACATTCTCTGTTCACTGTTTCCCAAACTTAGAGAAGTCGATTTCTTTCAGCGAAAGTGCTGTTTTCACAGTGCTAAGTACTCCCAACTCTATCCACAATGTAGGTTTTAACAGTTTTCTAAGTCTCTCTTATTTGCTTGTACGTATACTTGGAATTCTCTGTGTAAACCTCTGTAGCTTCTCTAGGTAGATGAATCACTGTGTACTTTCTCTTGTTTCTATCTGTTACCAATCTTGAGAAACGCATACATTCTCTGTTCACTGTTTCCCAGTCTTAGAGAAGTCGATTTCTTTCGGCGAAAGTGCTGTTTTCACAGTGCTAAGTACTCCCAACTCTATCCACAATGTAGGTTTTACCAGTTTTCTAAGTCTCTCTTATTTTCTTGTACTTATACTTGGAATTGTCTGTGTAAACCTCTGTAACTTTCCCAGGAAGATGAATCACTGTGTACTTTCTCTTGTTTCTATCTGTTACCAATCTTGAGAAACTCATACATTCTCTGTTCACTGTTTCCCAGTCTTAGAGAAGTCGATTTCTTTCGGCGAAAGTGCTGTTTTCACAGTGCTAAGTACTCCCAACTCTATCCACAAAGTAGGTTTTACCAGTTTTCTAAGTCTCTCTTATTTGCTTGTACTTATACTTGGAATTCTCTGTGTAAATCTCTGTAACTTTTCTAGTTAGATGAATCACTGTGTAGTTTCGCTTGTTTCTATCTGTTACTAATCTTGAGAAACTCATACATTCTCTGTTCACTGTTTCACGGACTTAGAGAACTAAATTTCCTTCGGCGAAAGTGCTGTTTTCACAGTGCTAAGTACTCCGAAATCTGTCAACAATGTAGGTTTTACCAGTTTTCTAAGTCTCTCTTATTTGCTTGTACTTATACTTGGAATTCTGTGTGTAAACCAGTGTAACTTCTCTAGGTAGATGAATCACTGTGTACTTTCTCTTGTTTCTATCTGTTACCAAACTTGAGAAACTCATACATTCACTGTTCACTGTTTCCCAGTCTTAGAGAAGTCTATTTCTTTCAGCGAAAGTGCTGTTTTCACAGTGCTAAGTACTCCCAACACTATCCGCAATGTAGGTTTTACCAGTTTTCTAAGTCTCTCTTATTTGCTTTTACTTATACTTGGAATCCTCTGTGTAAACCTCTGTAACTTTTCCAGGTAGATGAATCACTGTGTACTTTCTCTTGTTTCTATCTGTTACCAATCTTGAGAAACTCATACATTCTCTGTTCACTGTTTCCCAGTCTTAGAGAAGTCGATTTCTTTCGGCGAAAGTGCTGTTTTCACAGCGCTAAGTACTCCCAACTCTATCCACAATGTAGGTTTTACCAGTTTTCTACGTCTCTCTTATTTGCTTGTACTTATACTTGGAATTCTCTGTGTAAACCTCTGTAACTTTTCCAGGTAGATGAATCACTGTGTACTTTCTCTTGTTTCTATCTGTTACCAATCTTGAGAAACTCATACATTCTCTGTTCACTGTTTCACGGACTTAGAGAACTAAATTTCCTTCGGCGAAAGTGCTGTTTTCACACTGCTAAGTACTCCGAAATCTGTCAACAATGTTGGTTTTACCAGTTTTCTAAGTCTCTCTTATTTGCTTGTACTTATACTTGGAATTCTGTGTGTAAACCACTGTAACTTCTCTAGGTAGATGAATCACTGTGTACTTTCTCTTGTTTCTATCTGTTACCAATCTTGAGAAACTCATACATTCACTGTTCACTGTTTCCCAGTCTTAGAGAAGTCGATTTCTTTCAGCGAAAGTGCTGTTTTCACAGTGCTAAGTACTCCCAACACTATCCGCAATGTAGGTTTTACCAGTTTTCTAAGTCTCTCTTATTTGCTTGTACTTATACTTGGAATTCTCTGTGTAAACCTGTGTAACTTCTCTAGGTAGATGAATCACTGTGTACTTTCTCTTGTTTCTATCTGTTGCCAATCTTGAGAAACTCATACATTCTCTGTTCACTGTTTCCCAGTCTTAGAGATGTCGATTTCTTTCGGCGAAAGTGCTGTTTTCACAGTGCTAAGTACTCCCAACTCTATCCACAATGTAGGTTTTACCAGTTTTCTAAGTCTCTCTTACTTTCTTGTACTTATACATGAAATTCTTTGTGTAAACTTCTGTAATTTCTATAGGTAGATGAATCACTGTGTACTTTCTCTTGTTTCTATCTGTTACCAGTCTTGAGAAACTCATACATTCTCTGTTCAGTTATTCCCGTTTCTTAGAGAGGTAGATTTCTTTCTTCAAAAGTGCTGTTTTCAGAGTGCTGAGTGCTCCCAACTCTATCCACAATGTAGGTTTTACCAGTTTTCTAAGTCTCTCTTATTTGCTTCTACTTATACATGAAATTCTCTGCGTAAACTTCTGTAACTTCTCTAGGTAGATGAATCACTGTGTACTTTCTCTTGTTTCTATCTGTTACCAATCTTGAGAAACTCATACATTCTCTGTTCACTGTTTCTCAGTCTTAGAGAAGTCGATTTCTTTCGGCGAAAGTGCTGTTTTCATAGCGCTAAGTACTCCCAACTCTATCCACAATGTAGGTTTTACCAGTTTTCTAAGTCTCTCTTATTTGCCTGTACTTATTCTTGGAATTCTCTGTGTAAACCTCTGTAACTTCTCTAGGTAGATGAATCACTGTGTACTTTCTCTTGTTTCTATCTGTTACCAATCTTGAGAAAGTCATACATTCTCTGTTCACTGTTTCCCAGTCTTAAAGAAGTAGATTTGTTTCTGCGAAAGTGCTGTTTTCACAGTGCTAAGTACTCCCAACTCTATCCACAATGTGGGTTTTACCAGTTTTCTAAGTCTCTCTTATTTGCTTGTACTTACACTTGGAATTCTCTGTGTAAACCTCTGTAACTTCTCTAGGTAGATGAATCACTGTGTACTTTCTCTTGTTTCTATCTGTTACCAATCTTGAGAAACTCATACATTCACTGTTCACTGTTTCCCAGTCTTAGAGAAGTCGATTTCTTTCAGCGAAAGTGCTGTTTTCACAGTGCTAAGTACTCCCAAATCTGTCAACAATGTAGGTTTTACCAGTTTTCTAAGTCTCTCTTATTTGCTTGTACTTATACTTGGAATTCTCTGTGTAAACCTCTGTAACTTTTCCAGGTAGATGAATCACTGTGTACTTTCTCTTGTTTCTATCTGTTACCAATCTTGAGAAACTCATACATTCTCTGTTCACTGTTTACCAAACTTAGAGAAGTCGATTTCTTTCAGCGAAAGTGCTGTTTTCACAGTGCTAAGTACTCCCAACTCTATCCACAATGTAGGTTTTAACAGTTTTCTAAGTCTCTCTTATTTGCTTGTACGTATACTAGGAATTCTCTGTGTAAACCTCTGTAGCTTCTCTAGGTAGATGAATCACTGTGTACTTTCTCTTGTTTCTATCTGTTACCAATCTTGAGAAACGCATACATTCTCTGTTCACTGTTTCCCAGTCTTAGAGAAGTCGATTTCTTTCGGCGAAAGTGCTGTTTTCACAGTGCTAAGTACTCCCAACTCTATCCACAATGTAGGTTTTACCAGTTTTCTAAGTCTCTCTTATTTTCTTGGACTTATACTTGGAATTCTCTGTGTAAACCTCTGTAACTTTTCCAGGTAGATGAATCACTGTGTACTTTCTCTTGTTTCTATCTGTTACCAATCTTGAGAAACTCATACATTCTCTGTTCACTGTTTCCCAGTCTTAGAGAAGTCGATTTCTTTCGGCGAAAGTGCTGTTTTCACAGTGCTAAGTACTCCCAACTCTATCCACAAAGTAGGTTTTACCAGTTTTCTAAGTCTCTCTTATTTGCTTGTACTTATACTTGGAATTCTCTGTGTAAACCTCTGTAACTTTTCCAGGTAGATGAATCACTGTGTACTTTCTCTTGTTTATATCTGTTACCAATCTTGAGAAACTCATACATTCTCTGTTCACTGTTTCACGGACTTAGAGAACTAAATTTCCTTCGGCCAAAGTGCTGTTTTCACAGTGCTAAGTACTCCGAAATCTGTCAACAATGTAGGTTTTACCAGTTTTCTAAGTCTCTCTTATTTGCTTGTACTTATACTTGGAATTCTGTGTGTAAACCACTGTAACTTCTCTAGGTAGATGAATCACTGTGTACTTTCTCTTGTTTCTATCTGTTACCAAACTTCAGAAACTCATACATTCACTGTTCACTGTTTCCCAGTCTTAGAGAAGTCGATTTCTTTCAGCGAAAGTGCTGTTTTCACAGTGCTAAGTTCTCCCAACACTATCCGCAATGTAGGTTTTACCAGTTTTCTAAGTCTCTCTTATTTGCTTGTACTTATACTTGAAATCCTCTGTGTAAACCTCTGTTAGCTTCTCTAGGTAGATGAATCACTGTGTACTTTCTCTTGTTTCTATCTGTTACCAATCTTGAGAAACTCATACATTCTCTGTTCACTGTTTCCCAGTCTTAGAGAAGTCGATTTCTTTCAGCGAAAGTGCTGTTTTCACAGTGCTAAGTACTCCCAACACTATCCGCAATGTAGGTTTTACCAGTTTTCTAAGTCTCTCTTATTTGCCTGTACTTATACTTGGAATTCTCTGTGTAAACCTCTGTAACTTCTCTAGGTAGATGAATCACTGTGTACTTTCTCTTGTTTCTATCTGTTACCAATCTTGGGAAACTCATACATTCTCTGTTCACTGTTTCCCAGTCTTAGAGAAGTCGATTTCTTTCGGCGAAAGTGCTGTTTTCACAGTGCTAAGTACTCCCAAATCTATCCACAATGTAGGTTTTAACAGTTTTCTAAGTCTCTCTTATTTGCTTGTACGTATACTTGAAATTCTCTGTGTAAACCTCTGTAGCTTCTCTAGGTAGATGAATCACTGTGTACTTTCTCTTGTTTCTATCTGTTACCAATCTTGAGAAACTCATACATTCTCTGTTCACTGTTTCCCAGTCTTAGAGAAGTCGATTTCTTTCGGCGAAAGTGCTGTTTTCACAGTGCTAAGTACTCCCAACTCTATCCACAATGTAGGTTTTAGCAGTTTTCTAAATCTCTCTTATTTGCCTGTACTTATACTTGGAATTCTCTGTGTAAACCTCTGTAACTTTTCTAGGTAGATGAATCACTGTGTACTTTCTCTTGTTTCTATCTGTTACCAATCTTGAGAAACTCATACATTCACTGTTCACTGTTTCCCAGTCTTAGAGAAATCGATTTCTTTCAGCGAAAGTGCTGTTTTCACAGTGCTAAGTACTCCCAACTCTATCCACAATGTAGGTTTTACCAGTTTTCTAAGTCTCTCTTATTTTCTTGTACTTATACTTGGAATTGTCTGTGTAAACCTCTGTAACTTTTCCAGGTAGATGAATCACTGTGTACTTTCTCTTGTTTCTATCTGTTACCAATCTTGAGAAACTCATACATTCTCTGTTCACTGTTTCCCAGTCTTAGAGAAGTCGATTTCTTTCGGCGAATGTGCTGTTTTCACAGTGCTAAGTACTCCCAACTCTATCCACAATGTAGGTTTTACCAGTTTTCTAAGTCTGTCTTATTTGCTTGTACTTATACTTGGAATTCTCTGTGTAAACCTCTGTAACTTTTCCAGGTAGATGAATCACTGTGTACTTTCTCTTGTTTCTATCTGTTACCAATCTTGAGAAACTCAACATTCTCTGTTCACTGTTTCACGGACTTAGAGAAATAAATTTCCTTCGGCGAAAGTGCTGTTTTCACACTGCTAAGTACTCCGAAATCTGTCAACAATGTTGGTTTTACCAGTTTTCTAAGTCTCTCTTATTTGCTTGTACTTATACTTGGAATTCTGTGTGTAAACCACTGTTACTTCTCTAGGTAGATGAATCACTGTGTACTTTCTCTTGTTTCTATCTGTTACCAATCTTGAGAAACTCATATATTCTCTGTTCACTGTTTCCCAGTCTTAGGGAAGTCGATTTCTTTCGGCGAAAGTGCTGTTTTCACAGTGCTAAGTACTCCCAACTCTATCCACAAAGTAGGTTTTACCAGTTTTCTAAGTCTCTCTTATTTGCTTGTACTTATACTTGGAATTCTCTGTGTAAACCTCTGTAACTTTTCCAGGTAGATGAATCACTGTGTACTTTCGCTTGTTTTTGTATCTGTAACCAATCTTGAGAAACTCATACATTCTCTGTTCACTGTTTCACGGTCTTAGAGAACTAAATTTCCTTCGGCGAAAGTGCTGTTTTCACAGTGCTAAGTACTCCGAAATCTGTCAACAATGTAGGTTTTACCAGTTTTCTAAGTCTCTCTTATTTGCTTGTACTTATACTTGGAATTGTCTGTGTAAACCTCTGTAACTTTTCCAGGTAGATGAATCACTGTGTACTTTCTCTTTTTTCTATCTGTTACCAATCTTGAGAAACTCATACATTCTCTGTTCACTGTTTCCCAGTCTTAGAGAAGTCGATTTCTTTCGGCGAAAGTGCTGTTTTCACAGCGCTAAGTACTCCCAACTCTATCCACAATGTAGGTTTTACCAGTTTTCTAAGTCTCTCTTATTTGCCTGTACTTATACTTGGAATTCTCTGTGTCAACCTCTGTAACTTCTCTAGGTAGATGAATCACTGTGTACTTTCTCTTGTTTCTATCTGTTACCAATCTTGAGAAACTCATACATTCTCTGTTCACTGTTTCCCAGTCTTAGAGAAGTCGATTTCTTTCAGCGAAAGTGCTGTTTTCACAGTGCTAAGTACTCCCAACTCTATCCACAATGTAGGTTTTAACAGTTTTCTAAGTCTCTCTTATTTGCTTGTACGTATACTTGGAATTCTCTGTGTAAACCTCTGTAGCTTCTCTAGGTAGATGAATCACTGTGTACTTTCTCTTGTTTCTATCTGTTACCAATCTTGAGAAACTCATACATTCTCTGTTCACTGTTTCCCAGTCTTAGAGAAGTCGATTTCTTTCGGCGAAAGTGCTGTTTTCACAGTGCTAAGTACTCCGAACTCTATCCACAATGTAGGTTTTACCAGTTTTCTAAATCTCTCTTATTTTCTTGTACTTATACTTGGAATTGTCTGTGTAAACCTCTGCAACTTTTCGAGGTAGATGAATCACTGTGTACTTTCTCTTGTTTCTATCTGTTACCAATCTTGAGAAACTCATACATTCTCTGTTCACTGTTTCCCAGTCTTAGAGAAGTCGATTTCTTTCGGCGAAAGTGCTGTTTTCACAGTGCTAAGTACTCCCAACTCTATCCACAAAGTAGGTTTTACCAGTTTTCTAAATCTCTCTTATTTGCTTGTACTTATACTTGGAATTCTCTGTGTAAACCTCTGTAACTTTTCCAGGTAAATGAATCACTGTGTACTTTCGCTTGTTTCTATCTGTTACCAATCTTGAGAAACTCATACATTCTCTGTTCACTGTTTCACGGACTTAGAGAACTAAATTTCCTTCGGCGAAAGTGCTGTTTTCACAGTGCTAAGTACTCCCAACACTATCCGCAATGTAGGTTTTACCAGTTTTCTAAGTCTCTCTTATTTGCCTGTACTTATACTTGGAATTCTCTGTGTAAACCTCTGTAACTTCTCTAGGTAGATGAATCACTGTGTACTTTCTCTTGTTTCTATCTGTTACCAATCTTGGGAAACTCATACATTCTCTGTTCACTGTTTCCCAGTCTTAGAGAAGTCGATTTCTTTCGGCGAAAGTGCTGTTTTCACAGTGCTAAGTACTCCCAACTCTATCCACAATGTAGGTTTTAACAGTTTTCTAAGTCTCTCTTATTTGCTTGTACGTATACTTGAAATTCTCTGTGTAAACCTCTGTAGCTTCTCTAGGTAGATGAATCACTGTGTACTTTCTCTTGTTTCTATCTGTTACCAATCTTGAGAAACTCATACATTCTCTGTTCACTGTTTCCCAGTCTTAGAGAAGTCGATTTCTTTCGGCGAAAGTGCTGTTTTCACAGTGCTAAGTTCTCCCAACTCTATCCACAATGTAGGTTTTACCAGTTTTCTAAATCTCTCTTATTTGCCTGTACTTATACTTGGAATTCTCTGTGTAAACCTCTGTAACTTTTCTAGGTAGATGAATCACTGTGTACTTTCTCTTGTTTCTATCTGTTACCAATCTTGAGAAACTCATACATTCACTGTTCACTGTTTCCCAGTCTTAGAGAAGTCGATTTCTTTCAGCGAAAGTGCTGTTTTCACAGTGCTAAGTACTCCCAACTCTATCAACAATGTAGGTTTTACCAGTTTTCTAAGTCTCTCTTATTTTCTTGTACTTATACGTGGAATTCTCTGTGTAAACCTCCGCAACTTATCCAGGTAGATGAATCACTGTGTACTTTCTCTTGTTTCTATCTGTTACCAATCTTGAGAAACTCATACATTCTCTGTTCACTGTTTCCCAGTCTTAGAGAAGTCAATTTCTTTCGGCGAAAGTGCTGTTTTCACAGTGCTAAGTACTCCCAACTCTATCCACAATGTAGGTTTTACCAGTTTTCTAAGTCTCTCTTATTTTCTTGTACTTATACTTGGAATTGTCTGTGTAAACCTCTGTAACTTTTCCAGGTAGATGAATCACTGTGTACTTTCTCTTGTTTCTATCTGTTACCAATCTTGAGAAACTCATACATTCTCTGTTCACTGATTCCCAGTCTTAGAGAAGTCGATTTCTTTCGGCGAAAGTGCTGTTTTCACAGTGCTAAGTACTCCCAACTCTATCCACAATGTAGGTTTTACCAGTTTTCTAAGTCTCTCTTATTTGCTTGTACTTATACTTGGAATTCTGTGTGTAAACCACTGTTACTTCTCTAGGTAGATGAATCACTGTGTACTTTCTCTTGTTTCTATCTGTTACCAATCTTGAGAAACTCAACATTCTCTGTTCACTGTTTCACGGACTAAGAGAAATAAATTTCCTTCGGCGAAAGTGCTGTTTTCACACTGCTAAGTACTCCAAAATCTGTCAACAATGTTGGTTTTACCAGTTTTCTAAGTCTCTCTTATTTGCTTGTACTTATACTTGGAATTCTGTGTGTAAACCACTGTTACTTCTCTAGGTAGATGAATCACTGTGTACTTTCTCTTGTTTCTATCTGTTACCAATCTTGAGAAACTCATATATTCTCTTTTCACTGTTTCCCAGTCTTAGGGAAGTCGATTTCTTTCGGCGAAAGTGCTGTTTTCACAGTGCTAAGTACTCCCAACTCTATCCACAAAGTAGGTTTTACCAGTTCTCTAAGTCTCTCTTATTTGCTTGTACTTATACTTGGAATTCTCTGTGTAAACCTCTGTAACTTTTCCAGGTAGATGAATCACTGTGTACTTTCGCTTGTTTCTATCTGTTACCAATCTTGAGAAACTCATACATTCTCTGTTCACTGTTTCAGGGTCTTAGAGAACTAAATTTCCTTCGGCGAAAGTGCTGTTTTCACAGTGCTAAGTACTCCGAAATCTGTCAACAATGTAGGTTTTACCAGTTTTCTAAGTCTCTCTTATTTGCTTGTACTTATACTTGGAATTCTGTGTGTAAACCACTGTAACTTCTCTAGGTAGATGAATCAGTGTGTACTTTCTCTTGTTTCTATCTGTTACCAAACTTGAGAAACTCATACATTCACTGTTCACTGTTTCCCAGTCTTAGAGAAGTCGATTTCTTTCAGCGAAAGTGCTGTTTTCACAGTGCTAAGTACTCCCAACACTATCCGCAATGTAGGTTTTACCAGTTTTCTAAGTCTCTCTTATTTGCTTGTACTTATACTTGGAATCCTCTGTGTAAACCTCTGTTAGCTTCTCTAGGTAGATGAATCATTGTGTACTTTCTCTTCTTTCTATCTGTTACCAATCTTGGGAAACTCATACATTCTCTGTTCACTGTTTCCCAGTCTTAGAGAAGTCGATTTCTTTCAGCGAAAGTGCTGTTTTCACAGTGCTAAGTACTCCCAACTCTATCCACAATGTAGGTTTTACCAGTTTTCTAAGTCTCTCTTATTTTCCTGTACTTATACTTGGAATTGTCTGTGTAAACCTCTGTAACTTTTCCAGGTAGATGAATCACTGTGTACTTTCTCTTTTTTCTATCTGTTACCAATCTTGAGAAACTCATACATTCTCTGTTCACTGTTTCCCAGTCTTAGAGAAGTCGATTTCTTTCGGCGAAAGTGCTGTTTTCACAGCGCTAAGTACTCCCAACTCTATCCACAATGTAGGTTTTACCAGTTTTCTAAGTCTCTCTTATTTGCCTGTACTTATACTTGGAATTCTCTGTTTAAACCTCTGTAACTTTTCTAGGTAGATGAATCACTGTGTACTTTCTCTTGTTTCTATCTGTTACCAATCTTGAGAAACTCATACATTCTCTGTTCACTGTTTCCCAGTCTTAGAGAAGTCGATTTCTTTCAGCGAAAGTGCTGTTTTCACAGTGCTAAGTACTCCCAACTCTATCCACAATGTAGGTTTTAACAGTTTTCTAAGTCTCTCTTATTTGCTTGTACGTATACTTGGAATTCTCTGTGTAAACCTCTGTAGCTTCTCTAGGTAGATGAATCACTGTGTACTTTCTCTTGTTTCTATCTGTTACCAATCTTGAGAAACTCATACATTCTCTGTTCACTGTTTCCCAGTCTTAGAGAAGTCGATTTCTTTCGGCGAAATTGCTGTATTCACAGCGCTAAGTACTCCCAACTCTATCCACAATGTAGGTTTTACCAGTTTTCTAAGTCTCTCTTATTTGCCTGTACTTGTACTTGGAATTCTCTGTGTAAACCTCTGTAACTTCTCTAGGTAGATGAATCACTGTGTACTTTCTCTTGTTTCTATCTGTTACCAATCTTGAGAAACTCATAATTCTCTGTTCACTGTTTCCCAGTCTTAGAGAAGTCGATTTCTTTCAGCGAAAGTGCTGTTTTCACAGTGCTAAGTAATCCCAACACTATCCGCAATGTAGGTTTTACCAGTTTTCTAAGTCTCTCTTACTTTCTTGTACTTATACATGAAATTCTTTGTGTAAACTTCTGTAATTTCTATAGGTAGATGAATCACTGTGTACTTTCTCTTGTTTCTATCTGTTACCAGTCTTGAGAAACTCATACATTCTCTGTTCAGTTATTCCCGTTTCTTAGAGAGGTAGATTTCTTTCTTCAAAAGTGCTGTTTTCAGAGTGCTGAGTGCTCCCAACTCTATCCACAATGTAGGATTTACCAGTTTTCTAAGACTCTCTTATTTGCTTCTACTTATACATGAAATTCTCTGCGTAAACTTCTGTAACTTCTCTAGGTAGATGAATCACTGTGTACTTTCTCTTGTTTCTATGTGTTACGAATCTTGAGAAACTCATACATTCTCTGTTCACTGTTTCCCAGTCTTAGAGAAGTCGATTTCTTTCGGCGAAAGTGCTGTTTTCATAGCGCTAAGTACTCCCAACTCTATCCACAATGTAGGTTTTACCAGTTTTCTAAGTCTCTCTTATTTTCCTGTACTTATACTTGGAATTCTCTGTGTAAACCTCTGTAACTTCTCTAGGTAGATGAATCACTGTGTACTTTCTCTTGTTTCTATCTGTTCCCAATCTTGAGAAACTCATACATTCTCTGTTCACTGTTTCCCAGTCTTAAAGAAGTAGATTTCTTTCGGCGAAAGTGCTGTTTTCACAGTGCTAAGTACTCCCAACTCTATCCACAATGTGGGTTTTACCAGTTTTCTAAGTCTCTCTTATTTGCTTGTACTTACACTTGAAATTCTCTGTGTAAACCTCTGTAGCTTCTCTAGGTAGATGAATCACTGTGTACTTTCTCTTGTTTCTATCTGTTACCAATCTTGGGAAACTCATACATTCTCTGTTCACTGTTTCCCAGTCTTAGAGAAGTCTATTTCTTTCAGTGAAAGTGCTGTTTTCACAGTGCTAAGTACTCCCAACTCTATCCACAATGTAGGCTTTAACAGTTTTCTAAGTCTCTCTTATTTGCTTGTACGTATACTTGGAATTCTCTGTGTAATCCTCTGTAGCTTCTCTACGTAGATGAATCACTGTGTACTTTCTCTTGTTTCTATCTGTTACCAATCTTGAGAAACTCATACATTCTCTGTTCCCTGTTTCCCAGTCTTAGAGAAGTCGATTTCTTTCGGCGAAAGTGCTGTTTTCACAGTGCTAAGTACTCCCAACTCTATCCACAATGTAGGTTTTACCAGTTTTCTAAGTCTCTCTTATTTGCCTGTACTTATACTTGGAATTGTCTGTGTAAACCTCTGTAACTTTTCCAGGAAGATGAATCACTGTGTACTTTCTCTTGTTTCTATCTGTTACCAATCTTGAGAAACTCATACATTCTCTGTTTACTGTTTCCCAGTCTTAGAGAAGTCGATTTCTTTCGGCGAAAGTGCTGTTTTCATAGCGCTAAGTACTCCCAACTCTATCCACAATGTAGGTTTTACCAGTTTTCTAAGTCTCTCTTATTTGCCTGTACTTGTACTTGGAATTCTCTGTGTAAACCTCTGTAACTTCTCTAGGTAGATGAATCACTGTGTACTTTCTCTTGTTTCTATCTGTTACCAATCTTGAGAAACTCATACATTCTCTGTTCACTGTTTCCCAGTCTTAAAGAAGTAGATTTGTTTCTGCGAAAGTGCTGTTTTCACAGTGCTAAGTACTCCCAACTCTATCCACAATGTGGGTTTTATCAGTTTTCTAAGTCTCTCTTATTTGCTTGTACTTACACTTGGAATTCTCTGTGTAAACCTCTGTAACTTCTCTAGGTAGATGAATCACTGTGTACTTTCTCTTGTTTCTATCTGTTACCAATCTTGAGAAACTCATACATTCTCTGTTCACTGTTTCACGGACTTAGAGAACTAAATTTCCTTCGGCGAAAGTGCTGTTTTCACAGTGCTAAGTACTCCGAAATCTGTCAACAATGTAGGTTTTACCAGTTTTCTAAGTCTCTCTTATTTGCTTGTACTTATACTTGGAATTCTGTGTGTAAACCACTGTAACTTCTCTAGGTAGATGAATCACTGTGTACTTTCTCTTGTTTCTATCTGTTACCAAACTTGAGAAACTCATACATTCACTGTTCACTGTTTCCCAGTCTTAGAGAAGTCTATTTCTTTCAGCGAAAGTGCTGTTTTCACAGTGCTAAGTACTCCCAACACTATCCGCAATGTAGGTTTTACCAGTTTTCTAAGTCTCTCTTATTTGCTTTTACTTATACTTGGAATCCTCTGTGTAAACCTCTGTTAGCTTCTCTAGGTAGATGAATCACTGTGTACTTTCTCTTGTTTCTATCTGTTACCAATCTTGAGAAACTCATACATTCTCTGTTCACTGTTTCCCAGTCTTAGAGAAGTCGATTTCTTTCAGCGAAAGTGCTGTTTTCACAGTGCTAAGTACTCCCAACACTATCCGCAATGTAGGTTTTACCAGTTTTCTAAGTCTCTCTTATTTGCCTGTACTTATACTTGGAATTCTCTGTGTAAACCTCTGTAACTTCTCTAGGTAGATGAATCACTGTGTACTTTCTCTTGTTTCTATCTGTTACCAATCTTGGGAAACTCATACATTCTCTGTTCACTGTTTCCCAGTCTTAGAGAAGTCGATTTCTTTCGGCGAAAGTGCTGTTTTCACAGTGCTAAGTACTCCCAACTCTATCCACAATGTAGGTTTTAACAGTTTTCTAAGTCTCTCTTATGTGCTTGTACGTATACTTGAAATTCTCTGTGTAAACCTCTGTAGCTTCTCTAGGTAGATGAATCACTGTGTACTTTCTCTTGTTTCTATCTGTTACCAATCTTGAGAAACTCATACATTCTCTGTTCACTGTTTCCCAGTCTTAGAGAAGTCGATTTCTTTCGGCGAAAGTGCTGTTTTCACAGTGCTAAGTACTCCCAACTCTATCCACAATGTAGGTTTTACCAGTTTTCTAAATCTCTCTTATTTGCCTGTACTTATACTTGGAATTCTCTGTGTAAACCTCTGTAACTTTTCTAGGTAGATGAATCACTGTGTACTTTCTCTTGTTTCTATCTGTTACCAATCTTGAGAAACTCATACATTCACTGTTCACTGTTTCCCAGTCTTAGAGAAGTCGATTTCTTTCAGAGAAAGTGCTGTTTTCACAGTGCTAAGTACTCCCAACTCTATCAACAATGTAGGTTTTACCAGTTTTCTAAGTCTCTCTTATTTTCTTGTACTTATACATGGAATTCTCTGTGTAAACGTCCGTAACTTATCCAGGGAGATGAATCACTGTGTACTTTCTCTTGTTTCTATCTGTTACCAATCTTGAGAAACTCATACATTCTCTGTTCACTGTTTCCCAGTCTTAGAGAAGTCGATTTCTTTCAGCGAAAGTGCTGTTTTCACAGTGCTAAGTACTCCCAACTCTATCAACAATGTAGGTTTTACCAGTTTTCTAAGTCTCTCTTATTTTCTTGTACTTATACTTGGAATTGTCTGTGTAAACCTCTGTAACTTTTCCAGGTAGATGAATCACTGTGTACTTTCTCTTGTTTCTATCTGTTACCAATCTTGAGAAACTCATACATTCTCTGTTCACTGTTTCCCAGTCTTAGAGAAGTCGATTTCTTTCGGCGAAAGTGCTGTTTTCACAGCGCTAAGTACTCCCAATCTATCCACAATGTAGGTTTTACCAGTTTTCTAAGTCTCTCTTATTTGCTTGTACTTATACTTGGAATTCTCTGTGTAAACCTCTGTAACTTTTCCAGGTAGATGAATCACTGTGTACTTTCTCTTGTTTCTATCTGTTACCAATCTTGAGAAACTCATACATTCTCTGTTCACTGTTTCACGGACTTAGAGAACTAAATTTCCTCGGCGAAAGTGCTGTTTTCACACTGCTAAGTACTCCGAAATCTGTCAACAATGTTGGTTTTACCAGTTTTCTAAGTCTCTCTTATTTGCTTGTACTTATACTTGGAATTCTGTGTGTAAACCAGTGTAACTTCTCTAGGTAGATGAATCACTGTGTACTTTCTCTTGTTTCTATCTGTTACCAATCTTGAGAAACTCATACATTCACTGTTCACTGTTTCCCAGTCTTAGAGAAGTCGATTTCTTTCAGCGAAAGTGCTGTTTTCACAGTGCTAAGTACTCCCAACACTATCCGCAATGTAGGTTTTACCAGTTTTCTAAGTCTCTCTTATTTGCTTGTTCTTATACTTGGAATTCTCTGTGTAAACCTGTGTAACTTCTCTAGGTAGATGAATCACTGTGTACTTTCTCTTGTTTCTATCTGTTGCCAATCTTGAGAAACTCATACATTCTCTGTTCACTGTTTCCCAGTCTTAGAGAAGTCGATTTCTTTCGGCGAAAGTGCTGTTTTCACAGTGCTAAGTACTCCCAACTCTATCCACAATGTAGGTTTTACCAGTTTTCTAAGTCTCTCTTACTTTCTTGTACTTATACATGAAATTCTTTGTGTAAACTTCTGTAATTTCTATAGGTAGATGAATCACTGTGTACTTTCTCTTGTTTCTATCTGTTACCAGTCTTGAGAAACTCATACATTCTCTGTTCAGTTATTCCCGTTTCTTAGAGAGGTAGATTTCTTTCTTCAAAAGTGCTGTTTTCAGAGTGCTGAGTGCTCCCAACTCTATCCACAATGTAGGTTTTACCAGTTTTCTAAGTCTCTCTTATTTGCTTCTACTTATACAAGAAATTCTCTGCGTAAACTTCTGTAACTTCTCTAGGTAGATGAATCACTGTGTACTTTCTCTTGTTTCTATGTGTTACGAATCTTGAGAAACTCATACATTCTCTGTTCACTGTTTCCCAGTCTTAGAGAAGTCGATTTCTTTCGGCGAAAGTGCTGTTTTCATAGCGCTAAGTACTCCCAACTCTATCCACAATGTAGGTTTTACCAGTTTTCTAAGTCTCTCTTATTTGCCTGTACTTATACTTGGAATTCTCTGTGTAAACCTCTGTAACTTCTCTAGGTAGATGAATCACTGTGTACTTTCTCTTGTTTCTATCTGTTACCAATCTTGAGAAACTCATACATTCTCTGTTCACTGTTTCCCAGTCTTAAAGAAGTAGATTTGTTTCTGCGAAAGTGCTGTTTTCACAGTGCTAAGTACTCCCAACTCTATCCACAATGTGGGTTTTACCAGTTTTCTAAGTCTCTCTTATTTGCTTGTACTTACACTTGGAATTCTCTGTGTAAACCTCTGTAACTTCTCTAGGTAGATGAATCACTGTGTACTTTCTCTTGTTTCTATCTGTTACCAATCTTGAGAAACTCATACATTCACTGTTCACTGTTTCCCAGTCTTAGAGAAGTCGATTTCTTTCAGCGAAAGTGCTGTTTTCACAGTGCTAAGTACTCCCAAATCTGTCAACAATGTAGGTTTTACCAGTTTTCTAAGTCTCTCTTATTTGCTTGTACTTATACTTGGAATTCTCTGTGTAAACCTCTGTAACTTTTCCAGGTAGATGAATCACTGTGTACTTTCTCTTGTTTCTATCTGTTACCAATCTTGAGAAACTCATACATTCTCTGTTCACTGTTTACCAAACTTAGAGAAGTCGATTTCTTTCAGCGAAAGTGCTGTTTTCACAGTGCTAAGTACTCCCAACTCTATCCACAATGTAGGTTTTAACAGTTTTCTAAGTCTCTCTTATTTGCTTGTACGTATACTTGGAATTCTCTGTGTAAACCTCTGTAGCTTCTCTAGGTAGATGAATCACTGTGTACTTTCTCTTGTTTCTATCTGTTACCAATCTTGAGAAACTCATACATTCACTGTTCACTGTTTCCCAGTCTTAGAGAAGTCGATTTCTTTCAGCGATAGTGCTGTTTTCACAGTGCTAAGTACTCCCAACTCTATCAACAATGTAGGTTTTACCAGTTTTCTAAGTCTCTCTTATTTTCTTGTACTTATACGTGGAATTCTCTGTGTAAACCTTCGTAACTTATCCAGGGAGATGAATCACTGTTTACTTTCTCTTGTTTCTATCTGTTATCAATCTTGAAAAACTCATACATTCTCTGTTCACTGTTTCCCAGTCTTAGAGAAGTCGATTTCTTTCAGCGAAAGTGCTGTTTTCACAGTGCTAAGTACTCCCAACTCTATCAACAATGTAGGTTTTACCAATTTTCTAAGTCTCTCTTATTTTCTTGTACTTATACGTGGAATTCTCTGTGTAAACCTCCGTAACTTATCCAGGGAGATGAATCACTGTGTACTTTCTCTTGTTTCTATCTGTTACCAATCTTGAGAAACTCATACATTCTCTGTTCACTGTTTCCCAGTCTTAGAGAAGTCTATTTCTTTCGGCGAAAGTGCTGTTTTCACAGTGCTAAGTACTCCCAACTCTATCCACAATGTAGGTTTTACCAGTTTTCTAAGTCTCTCTTATTTTCTTGTACTTAGACTTGGAATTGTCTGTGTAAACCTCTGTAACTTTTCCAGGTAGATGAATCACTGTGTACTTTCTCTTGTTTCTATCTGTTCCCAATCTTGAGAAACTCATACATTCTCTGTTCACTGTTTCCCAGTCTTAGAGAAGTCGATTTCTTTCGGCGAAAGTGCTGTTTTCACAGTGCTAAGTACTCCCAACTCTATCCACAATGTAGGTTTTACCAGTTTTCTAAGTCTCTCTTACTTTCTTGTACTTATACATGAAATTCTTTGTGTAAACTTCTGTAATTTCTATAGGTAGATGAATCACTGTGTACTTTCTCTTGTTTCTATCTGTTACCAGTCTTGAGAAACTCATACATTCTCTGTTCAGTTATTCCCGTTTCTTAGAGAGGTAGATTTCTTTCTTCAAAAGTGCTGTTTTCAGAGTGCTGAGTGCTCCCAACTCTATCCACAATGTAGGTTTTACCAGTTTTCTAAGTCTCTCTTATTTGCTTCTACTTATACAAGAAATTCTCTGCGTAAACTTCTGTAACTTCTCTAGGTAGATGAATCACTGTGTACTTTCTCTTGTTTCTATGTGTTACGAATCTTGAGAAACTCATACATTCTCTGTTCACTGTTTCCCAGTCTTAGAGAAGTCGATTTCTTTCGGCGAAAGTGCTGTTTTCATAGCGCTAAGTACTCCCAACTCTATCCACAATGTAGGTTTTACCAGTTTTCTAAGTCTCTCTTATTTGCCTGTACTTATACTTGGAATTCTCTGTGTAAACCTCTGTAACTTCTCTAGGTAGATGAATCACTGTGTACTTTCTCTTGTTTCTATCTGTTACCAATCTTGAGAAACTCATACATTCTCTGTTCACTGTTTCCCAGTCTTAAAGAAGTAGATTTGTTTCTGCGAAAGTGCTGTTTTCACAGTGCTAAGTACTCCCAACTCTATCCACAATGTGGGTTTTACCAGTTTTCTAAGTCTCTCTTATTTGCTTGTACTTACACTTGGAATTCTCTGTGTAAACCTCTGTAACTTCTCTAGGTAGATGAATCACTGTGTACTTTCTCTTGTTTCTATCTGTTACCAATCTTGAGAAACTCATACATTCACTGTTCACTGTTTCCCAGTCTTAGAGAAGTCGATTTCTTTCAGCGAAAGTGCTGTTTTCACAGTGCTAAGTACTCCCAAATCTGTCAACAATGTAGGTTTTACCAGTTTTCTAAGTCTCTCTTATTTGCTTGTACTTATACTTGGAATTCTCTGTGTAAACCTCTGTAACTTTTCCAGGTAGATGAATCACTGTGTACTTTCTCTTGTTTCTATCTGTTACCAATCTTGAGAAACTCATACATTCTCTGTTCACTGTTTACCAAACTTAGAGAAGTCGATTTCTTTCAGCGAAAGTGCTGTTTTCACAGTGCTAAGTACTCCCAACTCTATCCACAATGTAGGTTTTAACAGTTTTCTAAGTCTCTCTTATTTGCTTGTACGTATACTTGGAATTCTCTGTGTAAACCTCTGTAGCTTCTCTAGGTAGATGAATCACTGTGTACTTTCTCTTGTTTCTATCTGTTACCAATCTTGAGAAACTCATACATTCACTGTTCACTGTTTCCCAGTCTTAGAGAAGTCGATTTCTTTCAGCGATAGTGCTGTTTTCACAGTGCTAAGTACTCCCAACTCTATCAACAATGTAGGTTTTACCAGTTTTCTAAGTCTCTCTTATTTTCTTGTACTTATACGTGGAATTCTCTGTGTAAACCTTCGTAACTTATCCAGGGAGATGAATCACTGTTTACTTTCTCTTGTTTCTATCTGTTATCAATCTTGAAAAACTCATACATTCTCTGTTCACTGTTTCCCAGTCTTAGAGAAGTCGATTTCTTTCAGCGAAAGTGCTGTTTTCACAGTGCTAAGTACTCCCAACTCTATCAACAATGTAGGTTTTACCAATTTTCTAAGTCTCTCTTATTTTCTTGTACTTATACGTGGAATTCTCTGTGTAAACCTCCGTAACTTATCCAGGGAGATGAATCACTGTGTACTTTCTCTTGTTTCTATCTGTTACCAATCTTGAGAAACTCATACATTCTCTGTTCACTGTTTCCCAGTCTTAGAGAAGTCTATTTCTTTCGGCGAAAGTGCTGTTTTCACAGTGCTAAGTACTCCCAACTCTATCCACAATGTAGGTTTTACCAGTTTTCTAAGTCTCTCATATTTTCTTGTACTTAGACTTGGAATTGTCTGTGTAAACCTCTGTAACTTTTCCAGGTAGATGAATCACTGTGTACTTTCTCTTGTTTCTATCTGTTCCCAATCTTGAGAAACTCATACATTCTCTGTTCACTGTTTCCCAGTCTTAGAGAAGTCGATTTCTTTCGGCGAAAGTGCTGTTTTCACAGTGCTAAGTACTCCCAACTCTATCCACAATGTAGGTTTTACCAGTTTTCTAAGTCTCTCTTATTTTCTTGTACTTATACTTGGAATTGTCTGTGTAAACCTCTGTAACTTTTCCAGGAAGATGAATCACTGTGTACTTTCTCTTGTTTCTATCTGTTACCAATCTTGAGAAACTCATACATTCTCTGTTTACTGTTTCCCAGTCTTAGAGAAGTCGATTTCTTTCGGCGAAAGTGCTGTTTTCATAGCGCTAAGTACTCCCAACTCTATCCACAATGTAGGTTTTACCAGTTTTCTAAGTCTCTCTTATTTGCCTGTACTTGTACTTGGAATTCTCTGTGTAAACCTCTGTAACTTCTCTAGGTAGATGAATCACTGTGTACTTTCTCTTGTTTCTATCTGTTACCAATCTTGAGAAACTCATACATTCTCTGTTCACTGTTTCCCAGTCTTAAAGAAGTAGATTTGTTTCTGCGAAAGTGCTGTTTTCACAGTGCTAAGTACTCCCAACTCTATCCACAATGTGGGTTTTATCAGTTTTCTAAGTCTCTCTTATTTGCTTGTACTTACACTTGGAATTCTCTGTGTAAACCTCTGTAACTTCTCTAGGTAGATGAATCACTGTGTACTTTCTCTTGTTTCTATCTGTTACCAATCTTGAGAAACTCATACATTCACTGTTCACTGTTTCCCAGTCTCAGAGAAGTCGATTTTTTCAGCGAAAGTGCTGTTTTCACAGTGCTAAGTACTCCCAAATCTGTCAACAATGTAGGTTTTACCAGTTTTCTAAGTCTCTCTTATTTGCTTGTACTTATACTTGGAATTCTCTGTGTAAACTTCTGTAACTTTTCCAGGTAGATGATTCACTGTGTACTTTCTCTTGTTTCTATCTGTTACCAATCTTGAGAAACTCATACATTCTCTGTTCACTGTTTCCCAAACTTAGAGAAGTCGATTTCTTTCAGCGAAAGTGCTGTTTTCACAGTGCTAAGTACTCCCAACTCTATCCACAATGTAGGTTTTAACAGTTTTCTAAGTCTCTCTTATTTGCTTGTACGTATACTTGGAATTCTCTGTGTAAACCTCTGTAACTTCTCTAGGTAGATGAATCACTGTGTACTTTCTCTTGTTTCTATCTGTTACCAATCTTGAGAAACGCATACATTCTCTGTTCACTGTTTCTCAGTCTTAGAGAAGTCGATTTCTTTCGGCGAAAGTGCTGTTTTCACAGTGCTAAGTACTCCCAACTCTATCCACAATGTAGGTTTTACCAGTTTTCTAAGTCTCTCTTATTTTCTTGGACTTATACTTGGAATTCTCTGTGTAAACCTCTGTAACTTTTCCAGGTAGATGAATCACTGTGTACTTTCTCTTGTTTCTATCTGTTACCAATCTTGAGAAACTCATACATTCTCTGTTCACTGTTTCCCAGTCTTAGAGAAGTCGATTTCTTTCGGCGAAAGTGCTGTATTCACAGCGCTAAGTACTCCCAACTCTATCCACAATGTAGGTTTTACCAGTTTTCTAAGTCTCTCTTATTTGCCTGTACTTGTACTTGGAATTCTCTGTGTAAACCTCTGTAACTTCTCTAGGTAGATGAATCACTGTGTACTTTCTCTTGTTTCTATCTGTTACCAATCTTGAGAAACTCATACATTCTCTGTTCACTGTTTCCCAGTCTTAGAGAAGTCGATTTCTTTCAGCGAAAGTGCTGTTTTCACAGTGCTAAGTACTCCCAACTCTATCCACCATGTGGGTTTTAACAGTGTTCTAAGTCTCTCTTATTTGCTTGTACGTATACTTGGAATTCTCTGTGTAATCCTCTGTAGCTTCTCTACGTAGATGAATCACTGTGTACTTTCTCTTGTTTCTATCTGTTACCAATCTTGAGAAACTCATACATTCTCTGTTCACTGTTTCCCAGTCTTAGAGAAGTCGATTTCTTTCAGCGAAAGTGCTGTTTTCACAGTGCTATGTACTCCCAACACTATTCGCAATGTAGGTTTTACCAGTTTTCTAAGTCTCTCTTATTTGCCTGTACTTATACTTGGAATTCTCTGCGTAAACCTCTGTAACTTCTCTAGGTAGATGAATCACTGTGTACTTTCTCTTGTTTCTATCTGTTACCAAACTTGAGAAACTCATACATTCACTGTTCACTGTTTCCCAGTCTTAGAGAAGTCGATTTCTTTCAGCGAAAGTGCTGTTTTCACAGTGCTAAGTTCTCCCAACACTATCCGCAATGTAGGTTTTACCAGTTTTCTAAGTCTCTCTTATTTGCTTGTACTTATACTTGGAATCCTCTGTGTAAACCTCTGTTAGCTTCTCTAGGTAGATGAATCACTGTGTACTTTCTCTTGTTTCTATCTGTTACCAATCTTGAGAAACTCATACATTCTCTGTTCACTGTTTCCCAGTCTTAGAGAAGTCGATTTCTTTCAGCGAAAGTGCTGTTTTCACAGTGCTAAGTACTCCCAACAGTATCCGCAATGTAGGTTTTACCAGTTTTCTAAGTCTCTCTTATTTGCCTGTACTTATACTTGGAATTCTCTGTGTAAACCTCTGTAACTTCTCTAGGTAGATGAATCACTGTGTACTTTCTCTTGTTTCTATCTGTTACCAATCTTGGGAAACTCATACATTCTCTGTTCACTGTTTCCCAGTCTTAGAGAAGTCGATTTCTTTCGGCGAAAGTGCTGTTTTCACAGTGCTAAGTACTCCCAAATCTATCCGCAATGTAGGTTTTAACAGTTTTCTAAGTCTCTCTTATTTGCTTGTACTTATACTTGGAATTCTCTGTGTAAACCTCTGTAACTTTTCCAGGTAGATGAATCACTGTGTACTTTTTCTTGTTTCTATCTGTTACCAATCTTGAGAAACTCATACATTCTCTGTTCACTGTTTCCCAGTCTTAGAGAAGTCGATTTCTTTCAGCGAAAGTGCTGTTTTCACAGTGCTAAGTACTCCCAACTCTATCCACAATGTAGGTTTTAACAGTTTTCTAAGTCTCTCTTATTTGCTTGTACGTATACTTGGAATTCTCTGTGTAAACTTCTGTAGCTTCTCTAGGTAGATGAATCACTGTGTACTTTCTCTTGTTTCTATCTGTTACCAATCTTGAGAAACGCATACATTCTCTGTTCACTGTTTCCCAGTCTTAGAGAAGTCGATTTCTTTCGGCGAAAGTGCTGTTTTCACAGTGCTAAGTACTCCCAACTCTATCCGCAATGTAGGTTTTACCAGTTTTCTAAGTCTCTCTTATTTTCTTGGACTTATACTTGGAATTCTCTGTGTAAACCTCTGTAACTTTTCCAGGTAGATGAATCACTGTGTACATTCTCTTGTTTCTATCTGTTACCAATCTTGAGAAACTCATACATTCTCTGTTCACTGTTTCCCAGTCTTAGAGAAGTCGATTTCTTTCGGCGAAAGTGCTGTTTTCACAGTGCTAAGTACTCCCAACTCTATCCACAAAGTAGGTTTTACCAGTTTTCTAAGTCTCTCTTATTTGCTTGTACTTATACTTGGAATTCTCTGTGTAAACCTCTGTAACTTTTCCAGGTAGATGAATCACTGTGTACTTTCTCTTGTTTATATCTGTTACCAATCTTGAGAAACTCATACATTCTCTGTTCACTGTTTCACGGACTTAGAGAACTAAATTTCCTTCGGCGAAAGTGCTGTTTTCACAGTGCTAAGTACTCCCAACACTATCCGCAATGTAGGTTTTACCAGTTTTCTAAGTCTCTCTTATTTGCTTGTACTTATACTTGGAATCCTCTGTGTAAACCTCTGTTAGCTTCTCTAGGTAGATGAATCACTGTGTACTTTCTCTTGTTTCTATCTGTTACCAATCTTGAGAAACTCATACATTCTCCGTTCACTGTTTCCCAGTCTTAGAGAAGTCGATTTCTTTCAGCGAAAGTGCTGTTTTCACAGTGCTAAGTACTCCCAACACTATCCGCAATGTAGGTTTTACCAGTTTTCTAAGTCTCTCTTATTTGCCTGTACTTATACTTGGAATTCTCTGTGTAAACCTCTGTAACTTCTCTAGGTAGATGAATCACTGTGTACTTTCTCTTGTTTCTATCTGTTACCAATCTTGGGAAACTCATACATTCTCTGTTCACTGTTTCCCAGTCTTAGAGAAGTCGATTTCTTTCGGCGAAAGTGCTGTTTTCACAGTGCTAAGTACTCCCAAATCTATCCACAATGTAGGTTTTAACAGTTTTCTAAGTCTCTCTTATTTGCTTGTACTTATACTTGGAATTCTCTGTGTAAACCTCTGTAACTTTTCCAGGTAGATGAATCACTGTGTACTTTTTCTTGTTTCTATCTGTTACCAATCTTGAGAAACTCATACATTCTCTGTTCACTGTTTCCCAGTCTTAGAGAAGTCGATTTCTTTCAGCGAAAGTGCTGTTTTCACAGTGCTAAGTACTCCCAACTCTATCAAGAATGTAGGTTTTACCAGTTTTCTAAGTCTCTCTTATTTGCTTGTACTTATACTTGGAATTCTCTGTGTAAACCTCTGTAACTTTTCCAGGTAGATGAATCACTGTGTACTTTCTCTTGTTTCTATCTGTTACCAATCTTGAGAAACTCAACATTCTCTGTTCACTGTTTCACGGACTTAGAGAAATAAATTTCCTTCGGCGAAAGTGCTGTTTTCACACTGCTAAGTACTCCGAAATCTGTCAACAATGTTGGTTTTACCAGTTTTCTAAGTCTCTCTTATTTGCTTGTACTTATACTTGGAATTCTGTGTGTAAACCACTGTTACTTCTCTAGGTAGATGAATCACTGTGTACTTTCTCTTGTTTCTATCTGTTACCAATCTTGAGAAACTCATATATTCTCTGTTCACTGTTTCCCAGTCTTAGGGAAGTCGATTTCTTTCGGCGAAAGTGCTGTTTTCACAGTGCTAAGTACTCCCAACTCTATCCACAAAGTAGGTTTTACCAGTTTTCTAAGTCTCTCTTATTTGCTTGTACTTATACTTGGAATTCTCTGTGTAAACCTCTGTAACTTTTCCAGGTAGATGAATCACTGTGTACTTTCGCTTGTTTCTATCTGTAACCAATCTTGAGAAACTCATACATTCTCTGTTCACTGTTTCACGGTCTTAGAGAACTAAATTTCCTTCGGCGAAAGTGCTGTTTTCACAGTGCTAAGTACTCCGAAATCTGTCAACAATGTAGGTTTTACCAGTTTTCTAAGTCTCTCTTATTTGCTTGGACTTATACTTGGAATTCTCTGTGTAAACCTCTGTAACTTTTCCAGGTAGATGAATCACTGTGTACTTTCTCTTGTTTCTATCTGTTACCAATCTTGAGAAACTCAACATTCTCTGTTCACTGTTTCACGGACTTAGAGAAATAAATTTCCTTCGGCGAAAGTGCTGTTTTCACACTGCTAAGTACTCCGAAATCTGTCAACAATGTTGGTTTTACCAGTTTTCTAAGTCTCTCTTATTTGCTTGTACTTATACTTGGAATTCTGTGTGTAAACCACTGTTACTTCTCTAGGTAGATGAATCACTGTGTACTTTCTCTTGTTTCTATCTGTTACCAATCTTGAGAAACTCATATATTCTCTGTTCACTGTTTCCCAGTCTTAGGGAAGTCGATTTCTTTCGGCGAAAGTGCTGTTTTCACAGTGCTAAGTACTCCCAACTCTATCCACAAAGTAGGTTTTACCAGTTTTCTAAGTCTCTCTTATTTGCTTGTACTTATACTTGGAATTCTCTGTGTAAACCTCTGTAACTTTTCCAGGTAGATGAATCACTGTGTACTTTCGCTTGTTTCTATCTGTAACCAATCTTGAGAAACTCATACATTCTCTGTTCACTGTTTCCCAGTCTTAGAGAAGTCGATTTCTTTCGGCGAAAGTGCTGTTTTCACAGTGCTAAGTAGTCCCAACTCTATCCACAATGTAGGTTTTACCAGTTTTCTAAGTCTCTCTTATTTGCCTGTACTTATACTTGGAATTCTCTGTGTCAACCTCTGTAACTTCTCTAGGTAGATGAATCACTGTGTACTTTCTCTTGTTTCTATCTGTTACCAATCTTGAGAAACTCATACATTCTCTGTTCACTGTTTCCCAGTCTTAGAGTAGTCGATTTCTTTCGGTGAAAGTGCTGTTTTCACAGTGCTAAGTACTCCCAACTCTATCCACAATGTAGGTTTTACCAGTTTTCTAAATCTCTCTTATTTGCCTGTACTTATACTTGGAATTCTCTGTGTAAACCTCTGTAACTTTTCTAGGTAGATGAATCACTGTGTACTTTCTCTTGTTTCTATCTGTTACCAATCTTGAGAAACTCATACATTCACTGTTCACTGTTTCCCAGTCTTAGAGAAGTCGATTTCTTTCAGCGAAAGTGCTGTTTTCACAGTGCTAAGTACTCCCAACTCTATCAACAATGTAGGTTTTACCAGTTTTCTAAGTCTCTCTTATTTTCTTGTACTTATACGTGGAATTCTCTGTGTAAACCTCCGTAACTTATCCAGGTAGATGAATCACTGTGTACTTTCTCTTGTTTCTATCTGTTACCAATCTTGAGAAACTCATACATTCTCTGTTCACTGTTTCTCAGTCTTAGAGAAGTCGATTTCTTTCGGCGAAAGTGCTGTTTTCACAGTGCTAAGTACTCCCAACTCTATCCACAATGTAGGTTTTACCAGTTTTCTAAGTCTCTCCTATTTTCTTGTACTTATACTTGGAATTGTCTGTGTAAACCTCTGTAACTTTTCCAGGTAGATGAATCACTGTGTACTTTCTCTTGTTTCTATCTGTTACCAATCTTGAGAAACTCATACATTCTCTGTTCACTGATTCCCAGTCTTAGAGAAGTCGATTTCTTTCGGCGAAAGTGCTGTTTTCACAGTGCTAAGTACTCCCAACTCTATCCACAATGTAGGTTTTACCAGTTTTCTAAGTCTCTCTTATTTGCTTGTACTTATACTTGGAATTCTCTGTGTAAACCTCTGTAACTTTTCCAGGTAGATGAATCACTGTGTACTGTCTCTTGTTTCTATCTGTTACCAATCTTGAGAAACTCAACATTCTCTGTTCACTGTTTCACGGACTTAGAGAAATAAATTTCCTTCGGCGAAAGTGCTGTTTTCACACTGCTAAGTACTCCGAAATCTGTCAACAATGTTGGTTTTACCAGTTTTCTAAGTCTCTCTTATTTGCTTGTACTTATACTTGGAATTCTGTGTGTAAACCACTGTTACTTCTCTAGGTAGATGAATCACTGTGTACTTTCTCTTGTTTCTATCTGTTACCAATCTTGAGAAACTCATATATTCTCTGTTCACTGTTTCCCAGTCTTAGGGAAGTCGATTTCTTTCGGCGAAAGTGCTGTTTTCACAGTGCTAAGTACTCCCAACTCTATCCACAAGTAGGTTTTACCAGTTTTCTAAGTCTCTCTTATTTGCTTGTACTTATACTTGGAATTCTCTGTGTAAACCTCTGTAACTTTTCCAGGTAGATGAATCACTGTGTACTTTCTCTTGTTTCTATCTGTTACCAATCTTGAGAAACTCAACATTCTCTGTTCACTGTTTCACGGACTTAGAGAAATAAATTTCCTTCGGCGAAAGTGCTGTTTTCACAGTGCTAAGTACTCCGAAATCTGTCAACAATGTTGGTTTTACCAGTTTTCTAAGTCTCTCTTATTTGCTTGCACTTATACTTGGAATTCTGTGTGTAAACCACTGTTACTTCTCTAGGTAGATGAATCACTGTGTACTTTCTCTTGTTTCTATCTGTTACCAATCTTGAGAAACTCATATATTCTCTGTTCACTGTTTCCCAGTCTTAGGGAAGTCGATTTCTTTCGGCGAAAGTGCTGTTTTCACAGTGCTAAGTACTCCCAACTCTATCCACAAGTAGGTTTTACCAGTTTTCTAAGTCTCTCTTATTTGCTTGTACTTATACTTGGAATTCTCTGTGTAAACCTCTGTAACTTTTCCCGGTAGATGAATCACTGTGTGCTTTCGCTTGTTTCTATCTGTTACCAATCTTGAGAAACTCATACATTCTCTGTTCACTGTTTCACGGTCTTAGAGAACTAAATTTCCTTCGGCGAAAGTGCTGTTTTCACAGTGCTAAGTATTCCGAAATCTGTCAACAATGTAGGTTTTACCAGTTTTCTAAGTCTCTCTTATTTGCTTGCACTTATACTTGGAATTCTGTGTGTAAACCACTGTAACTTCTCTAGGTAGATGAATCACTGTGTACTTTCTCTTGTTTCTATCTGTTTCCAAACTTGAGAAACTCATACATTCACTGTTCACTGTTTCCCAGTCTTAGAGAAGTCGATTTCTTTCAGCGAAAGTGCTGTTTTCACAGTGCTAAGTACTCCCAACACTATCCGCAATGTAGGTTTTACCAGTTTTCTAAGTCTCTCTTATTTGCTTGTACTTATACTTGGAATCCTCTGTGTAAACCTCTGTTAGCTTCTCTAGGTAGATGAATCACTGTGTACTTTCTCTTGTTTCTATCTGTTACCAATCTTGAGAAACTCATACATTCTCTGTTCACTGTTTCCCAGTCTTAGAGAAGTCGATTTCTTTCGGCGAAAGTGCTGTTTTCACAGTGCTAAGTACTCCGAACTCTATCCACAATGTAGGTTTTACCAGTTTTCTAAATCTCTCTTATTTGCCTGTACTTATACTTGGAATTCTCTGTGTAAACCTCTGTAACTTTTCCAGGTAGATGAATCACTGTGTACTTTCTCTTGTTTCTATCTGTTACCAGTCTTGAGAAACTCATACATTCTCTGTTCAGTTATTCCCGTTTCTTAGAGAGGTAGATTTCTTTCTTCAAAAGTGCTGTTTTCAGAGTGCTGAGTGCTCCCAACTCTATCCACAATATAGGTTTTACCAGTTTTCTAAGTCTCTCTTATTTGCTTGTACTTATACATGAAATTCTCTGTGTAAACTTCTGTAACTTCTCTAGGTAGATGAATCACTGTGTACTTTCTCTTGTTTCTATGTGTTACGAATCTTGAGAAACTCATACATTCTCTGTTCACTGTTTCCCAGTCTTAGAGAAGTCGATTTCTTTCGGCAAAAGTGCTGTTTTCATAGCGCTAAGTACTCCCAACTCTATCCACAATGTAGGTTTTACCAGTTCTGTAAGTCTCTCTTATTTGCCTGTACTTATACTTGGAATTCTCTGTGTAAACCTCTGTAACTTCTCTAGGTAGATGAATCACTGTGTACTTTCTCTTGTTTCTATCTGTTACCAATCTTGAGAAACTCATACATTCTCTGTTCACTGTTTCCCAGTCTTAAAGAAGTAGATTTGTTTCTGCGAAAGTGCTGTTTTCACAGTGCTAAGTACTCCCAACTCTATCCACAATGTGGGTTTTACCAGTTTTCTAAGTCTCTCTTATTTGCTTGTACTTACACTTGGAATTCTCTGTGTAAACCTCTGTAACTTCTCTAGGTAGATGAATCACTGTGTACTTTCTCTTGTTTCTATCTGTTACCAATCTTGAGAAACTCATACATTCACTGTTCACTGTTTCGCAGTCTTAGAGAAGTCGATTTCTTTCAGCGAAAGTGCTGTTTTCACAGTGCTAAGTACTCCCAAATCTGTCAACAATGTAGGTTTTACCAGTTTTCTAAGTCTCTCTTATTTGCTTGTACTTATACTTGGAATTCTCTGTGTAAACCCCTGTAACTTTTCCAAGTAGATGAATCACTGTGTACTTTCTCTTGTTTCTATCTGTTACCAATCTTGAGAAACTCATACATTCTCTGTTCACTGTTTCCCAATCTTAGAGAAGTCGATTTCTTTCAGCGAAAGTGCTGTTTTCACAGTGCTAAGTACTCCCAACTCTATCCACAATGTAGGTTTTAACAGTTTTCTAAGTCTCTCTTATTTGCTTGTACGTATACTTGGAATTCTCTGTGTAAACCTCTGTAGCTTCTCTAGGTAGATGAATCACTGTGTACTTTCTCTTGTTTCTATCTGTTACCAATCTTGAGAAACTCATACATTCTCTGTTCACTGTTTCCCAGTCTTAGAGAAGTCGATTTTTTTCGGCGAAAGTGCTGTTTTCACAGTGCTAAGTACTCTCAACTCTATCCACAATGTAGGTTTTACCAGTTTTCTAAGTCTTTCTTATTTTCTTGTACTTATACTTGGAATTCTCTGTGTAAACCTCTGTAACTTTTCCAGGTAGATGAATCACTGTGTACTTTCTCTTGTTTCTATCTGTTACCAATCTTGAGAAACTCATACATTCTCTGTTCACTGTTTCACGGACTTAGAGAACTAAATTTCCTTCGGCGAAAGTGCTGTTTTCACAGTGCTAAGTACTCCGAAATCTGTCAACAATGTAGGTTTTACCAGTTTTCTTAGTCTCTCTTATTTGCTTGTACTTATACTTGGAATTCTGTGTGTAAACCACTGTAACTTCTCTAGGTAGATGAATCACTATGTACTTTCTCTTGTTTCTATCTGTTACCAATCTTGAGAAACTCATACATTCTCTGTTCACTGTTTCCCAGTCTTAGAGAAGTCGATTTCTTTCAGCGAAAGTGCTGTTTTCACAGTGCTAAGTACTCCCAACACTATCCGCAATGTAGGTTTTACCAGTTTTCTAAGTCTCTCTTATTTGCCTGTACTTATACTTGGAATTCTCTGTGTAAACCTCTGTAACTTCTCTAGGGAGATGAATCACTGTGTACTTTCTCTTGTTTCTATCTGTTACCAATCTTGGGAAACTCATACATTCTCTGTTCACTGTTTCCCAGTCTTAGAGAAGTCGATTTCTTTCAGCGAAAGTGCTGTTTTCACCGTGCTAAGTACTCCCAACTCTATCCACAATGTAGGTTTTACCAGTTTTCTAAGTCTCTCTTATTTTCTTGTACTTATACTTGGAATTGTCTGTGTAAACCGCTGTAACTTTTCCAGGTAGATGAATCACTGTGTACTTTCTCTTGTTTCTATCTGTTACAAATCTTGAGAAACTCATACATTCTCTGTTCACTGTTTCCCAGTCTTAGAGAAGTCGATTTCTTTCGGCGAAAGTGCAGTTTTCACAGCGCTAAGTACTCCCAACTCTATCCACAATGTAGGTTTTACCAGTTTTCTAAGTCTCTCTTATTTGCCTGTACTTTTACTTGGAATTCTCTGTGTAAACCTCTGTAACTTCTCTAGGTAGATGAATCACTGTGTACTTTCTCTTGTTTCTATCTGTTACCAATCTTGAGAAACTCATACATTCTCTGTTCACTGTTTCCCAGTCTTAGAGAAGTCGATTTCTTTCAGCGAAAGTGCTGTTTTCACAGTGCTAAGTACTCCCAACTCTATCCACAATGTAGGTTTTAACATTTTTCTAAGTCTCTCTTATTTGCTTGTACGTATACTTGGAATTCTCTGTGTAAACCTCTGTAGCTTCTCTAGGTAGATGAATCACTGTGTACTTTCCCTTGTTTCTATCTGTTACCAATCTTGAGAAACTCATACATTCTCTGTTCACTGTTTCCCAGTCTTAGAGAAGTCGATTTCTTTCGGCGAAAGTGCTCTTTTCACAGTGCTAAGTACTCCAAACTCTATCCACAATGTAGGTTTTACCAGTTTTCTAAATCTCTCTTATTTGCCTGTACTTATACTTGGAATTCTCTGTGTAAACCTCTGTAACTTTTCCAGGTAGATGAATCACTGTGTACTTTCTCTTGTTTCTATCTGTTACCAATCTTGAGAAACTCATACATGCTCTGTTCACTGTTTCCCAGTCTTAGAGAAGTCGATTTCTTTCGGCGAAAGTGCTGTTTTCACAGCGCTAAGTACTCCCAACTCTATCCACAATGTACGTTTTACCAGTTTTCTAAGTCTCTCTTATTTGCCTGTACTTATACTTGGAATTCTCTGTGTAAACCTCTGTAACTTCTCTAGGTAGATGAATCACTGTGTACTTTCTCTTGTTTCTATCTGTTACCAATCTTGAGAAACTCATACATTCTCTGTTCACTGTTTCCCAGTCTTAGAGAAGTCGATTTCTTTCGGCGAAAGTGCTGTTTTCACAGTGCTAAGTACTCCCAACTCTATCCACAATGTAGGTTTTAACAGTTTTCTCAGTCTCTCTTATTTGCTTGTACGTATACTTGGAATTCTCTGTGTAATCCTGTGTAGCTTCTCTACGTAGATGAATCACTGTGTACTTTCTCTTGTTTCTATCTGTTACCAATCTTGAGAAACTCATACATTCTCTGTTCACTGTTTCCCAGTCTTAGAGAAGTCGATTTCTTTCGGCGAAAGTGCTGTTTTCACAGTGCTAAGTCCTCCCAACTCTATCCACAATGTAGGTTTTACCAGTTTCCTAAGTCTCTCTTATTTTCTTGTACTTATACTTGGAATTGTCTGTGTAAACCTCTGTAACTTTTCCAGGCAGATGAATCACTGTTTACTTTCTCTTGTTTCTATCTGTTACCAATCTTGAGAAACTCATACATTCGCTGTTCACTGTTTCCCAGTCTTAGAGAAGTCGATTTCTTTCGGCGAAAGTGCTGTTTTCACAGTGCTAAGTACTCCCAACTCTATCCACAAAGTTAGTTTTACCAGTTTTCTAAATCTCTCTTATTTGCTTGTACTTATACTTGGAATTCTCTGTGTAAACCTCTGTAACTTTTCCAGGTAGATGAATCACTGTGTACTTTCGCTTGTTTCTATCTGTTACCAATCTTGAGAAACTCATACATTCTCTGTTCACTGTTTCACCGACTTAAAGAACTAAATTTCCTTCGGCGAAAGTGCTGTTTTCACAGTGCTAAGTACTCCGAAATCTGTCAACAATGTAGGTTTTACCAGTTTTCTAAGTCTCTCTTATTTGCTTGTACTTATACTTGGAATTCTGTGTGTAAACCACTGTAACTTCTCTAGGTAGATGAATCACTGTGTACTTTCTCTTGTTTCTATCTGTTACCAAACTTGAGAAACTCATACATTCACTGTTCACTGTTTCCCAGTCTTAGAGAAGTCGATTTCTTTCAGCGAAAGTGCTGTTTTCACAGTGCTAAGTACTCCCAACACTATCCGCAATGTAGGTTTTCCCAGTTTTCTAAGTCTCTCTTATTTGCTTGTACTTATACTTTGAATCCTCTGTGTAAACCTCTGTTAGCTTCTCTAGGTAGATGAATCACTGTGTACTTTCTCTTGTTTCTATCTGTTACCAATCTTGAGAAACTCATACATTCTCTGTTCACTGTATCCCAGTCTTAGAGAAGTCGATTTCTTTCAGCGAAATTGCTGTTTTCACAGTGCTAAGTACTCCCAACACTATCCGCAATGTAGGTTTTACCAGTTTTCTAAGTCTCTCTTATTTGCCTGTACTTATACTTGGAATTCTCTGTGTAAACCTCTGTAACTTCTCTAGGTAGATGAATCACTGTGTACTTTCTCTTGTTTCTATCTGTTACCAATCTTGGGAAACTCATAGATTCTCTGTTCACTGTTTCCCAGTCTTAGAGAAGTCGATTTCTTTCGGCGAAAGTGCTGTTTTCACAGTGCTAAGTACTCCCAACTCTATCCACAATGTAGGTTTTAACAGTTTTCTAAGTCTCTTATTTGCTTGTACGTATACTTGAAATTCTCTGTGTAAACCTCTGTAGCTTCTCTAGGTAGATGAATCACTGTGTACTTTCTCTTGTTTCTATCTGTTACCAATCTTGAGAAACTCATACATTCTCTGTTCACTGTTTCCCAGTCTTAGAGAAGTCGATTTCTTTCGGCGAAAGTGCTGTTTTCACAGTGCTAAGTACTCCCAACTCTATCCACAATGTAGGTTTTACCAGTTTTCTAAATCTCTCTTATTTGCCTGTACTTATACTTGGAATTCTCTGTGTAAACCTCTGTAACTTTTCTAGGTAGATGAATCACTGTGTACGTTCTCTTGTTTCCATCTGTTACCAATCTTGAGAAACTCATACATTCACTGTTCACTGTTTCCCAGTCTTAGAGAAGTCGATTTCTTCCAGCGAAAGTGCTGTTTTCACAGTGCTAAGTACTCCCAACTCTATCAACAATGTAGGTTTTACCAGTTTTCTAAGTCTCTCTTATTTGCTTGTACTTATACTTGGAATTCTCTGTGTAAACTTCTGTAACTTTTCCAGGTAGATGAATCACTGTGTACTTTCTCTTGTTTCTATCTGTTACCAATCTTGAGAAACTCATACATTCTCTGTTCACTGTTTCACGGACTTAGAGAACTAAATTTCCTTCGGCGAAAGTGCTGTTTTCACACTGGTAAGTACTCCGAAATCTGTCAACAATGTTGGTTTTACCAGTTTTCTAAGTCTCTATTATTTGCTTGTACTTATACTTGGAATTCTGTGTGTAAACTACTGTAACATCTCTAGGTAGATGAATCACTGTGTACTTTCTCTTGTTTCTATCTGTTACCAGTCTTAAGAAACTCATACATTCTCTGTTCAGTTATTCTCGTTTCTTAGAGAGGTAGATTTCTTTCTTCAAAAGTGCTGTTTTCAGAGTGCTGAGTGCTCCCAACTCTATCCACAATATAGGTTTTACCAGTTTTCTAAGTCTCTCTTATTTGCTTGTACTTATACTTGGAATTCTCTGTGTAAACCTGTAACTTCTCTAGGTAGATGAATCACTGTGTACTTTCTCTTGTTTCTATCTGTTGCCAATCTTGAGAAACTCATACATTCTCTGTTCACTGTTTCCCAGTCTTAGAGAAGTCGATTTCTTTCAGCGAAACTGCTGTTTTCACAGTGCTAAGTACTCCCAACTCTATCCACAATGTAGGTTTTACCAGTTTTCTAAGTCTCTCTTACTTTCTTGTACTTATACATGAAATTCTTTGTGTAAACTTCTGTAATTTCTATAGGTAGATGAATCACTGTGTACTTTCTCTTGTTTCTATCTGTTACCAATCTTGGGAAACTCATACATTCTCTGTTCACTGTTTCCCAGTCTTAGAGAAGTCGATTTCTTTCAGCGAAAGTGCTGTTTTCACAGTGCTAAGTACTCCCAACTCTATCCACAATGTAGGTTTTAACAGTTTTCTAAGTCTCTCTTATTTGCTTGTACGTATACGTGAAATTCTCTGTGTAAACCTCTGTAGCTTCTCTAGGTAGATGAATCACTGTGTACTTTCTCTTGTTTCTATCTGTTACCAATCTTGCGAAACTCATACATTCTCTGTTCACTGTTTCCCAGTCTTAGAGAAGTCGATTTCTTTCGGCGAAAGTGCTGTTTTCACAGTGCTAAGTACTCGCAACTCTATCCACAATGTAGGTTTTACCAGTTTTCTAAGTCTCTCTTATTTGCCTGTACTTATACTTGGAATTCTCTGTGTAAACCTCTGTAACTTTTCTAGGTAGATGAATCACTGTGTACTTTCACTTGTTTCTATCTGTTACCAATCTTGAGAAACTCATACATTCACTGTTCACTGTTTCCCAGTCTTAGAGAAGTCGATTTCTTTCAGCGAAAGTGCTGTTTTCACAATGCTAAGTACTCCCAACTCTATCAACAATGTAGGTTTTACCAGTTTTCTAAGTCTCTCTTATTTTCTTGTACTTATACGTGGAATTCTCTGTGTAAACCTCCGTAACTTATCCAGGTAGATGAATCACTGTGTACTTTCTCTTGTTTCTGTCTGTTACCAATCTTGAGAAACTCATACATTCTCTGTTCACTGTTTCCCAGTCTTAGAGAAGTCGATTTCTTTCGGCGAAAGTGCTGTTTTCACAGTGCTAAGTACTCCCAACTCTATCCACAATGTAGGTTTTACCAGTTTTCTAAGTCTCTCTTATTTTCTTGTACTTATACTTGGAATTGTCTGTGAAAACCTCTGTAACTTTTCCAGGTAGATGAATCACTGTGTACTTTCTCTTGTTTCTATCTGTTACCAATCTTGAGAAACTCATACATTCTCTGTTCACTGTTTCCCGGTCTTAGAGAAGTCGATTTCTTTCCGCGAAAGTGCTGTTTTCACAGTGCTAAGTACTCCCAACTCTATCCACATGTAGGTTTTACCAGTTTTCTAAGTCTCTCTTATTTGCTTGTACTTATACTTGGAATTCTCTGTGTAAACCTCTGTAACTTTTCCAGGTAGATGAATCACTGTGTACTTTCTCTTGTTTCTATCTGTTACCAATCTTGAGAAACTCAACATTCTCTGTTCACTGTTTCACGGACGTAGAGAAATAAATTTCCTTCGGGGAAAGTGCTGTTTTCACACTGCTAAGTACTCCGAAATCAGTCAACAATGTTGGTTTTACCAGTTTTCCAAGTCTCTCTTATTTGCTTACTTATACTTGGAATTCTGTGTGTAAACCACTGTTACTTCTCTAGGTAGATGAATCACTGTGTACTTTCTCTTGTTTCTATCTGTTACCAATCTTGAGAAACTCATACATTCACTGTTCACTGTTTCCCAGTCTTAGAGAAGTCGATTTCTTTCAGCGAAAGTGCTGTTTTCACAGTGCTAAGTACTCCCAAATCTGTCAACAATGTAGGTTTTACCAGTTTTCTAAGTCTCTCTTATTTGCTTGTACTTATACTTGGAATTGTCTGTGTAAACCTCTGTAACTTTTCCAGGCAGATGAATCACTGTTTACTTTCTCTTGTTTCTATCTGTTACCAATCTTGAGAAACTCATACATTCTCTGTTCACTGTTTCCCAATCTTAGAGAAGTCGATTTCTTTCAGCGAAAGTGCTGTTTTCACAGTGCTAAGTACTCCCAACTCTATCCACAATGTAGGTTTTAACAGTTTTCTAAGTCTCTCTTATTTGCTTGTACGTATACTTGGAATTCTCTGTGTAAACCTCTGTAGCTTCTCTAGGTAGATGAATCACTGTGTACTTTCTCTTGTTTCTATCTGTTACCAATCTTGAGAAACTCATACATTCTCTGTTCACTGATTCACGGACTTAGAGAACTAAATTTCCTTCGGCGAAAGTGCTGTTTTCACAGTGCTAAGTACTCCCAACTCTATCCACAATGTAGGTTTTACCAGTTTTCTAAGTCTCTCTTACTTTCTTGTACTTATACATGAAATTCTTTGTGTAAACTTCTGTAATTTCTATAGGTAGAAGAATCACTGTGGACTTTGTCTTTTTTCTATCTGTTACCAGTCTTGAGAAACTCATACATTCTCTGTTCAGTTATTCCCGTTTCTTAGAGAGGTAGATTTCTTTCTTCAAAAGTGCTGTTATCAGAGTGCTGAGTGCTCCCAACTCCATCCACAATGTAGGTTTTACCAGTTTTCTAAGTCTCTCTTATTTGCTTGTACTTATACATGAAATTCTCTGTGTAAACTTCTGTAACTTCTCTAGGTAGATGAATCACTGTGTACTTTCTCTTGTTTCTATGTGTTACCAATCTTGAGAAACTCATACATTCTCTGTTCACTGTTTCCCAGTCTTAGAGAAGTAGATTTCTTTCTGCGAAAGTGCTGTTTTCACAGTGCTAAGTACTCCCAACTCTATGCACCATGTAGTTTTTCCCAGTTTTCTAAGTCTCTCTTATTTGCTTATACTTATACTTGGAATTCTCTGTGTAAACCTCTGTAACTTTTCCAGGTAGATGAATCACTGTGTACTTTCTCTTGTTTCTATCTGTTACCAATCTTGAGAAACTCATACATTCTCTGTTCACTGTTTCCGAGTCTTAGAGAAGTCGATTTCTTTCGGCGAAAGTGCTGTTTTCACATTGCTAAGTACTCCCAACTCTATCAACAATGTAGGTTTTACCAGTTTTCTAAGTCTCTCTTATTTTCTTGTACTTATTATACTTGGAATTCTCTGTGTAAACCTCTGTAACTTTTCCAGGTAGATGAATCACTGTGTACTTTCTCTTGTTTCTATCTGTTACCAATCTTGAGAAACTCATACTTTCACTGTTCACTGTTTCCCAGTCTTAGAGAAGTCGATTTCTTTCAGCGAAAGTGCTGTTTTCACAGTGATAAGTACTCCCAACTCTATCCACAATGTAGGTTTTACCAGTTTTCTAAGTCTCTCTTATTTGCTTGTACTTATACTTGGAATTCTCTGTGTAAACCTCTGTTAGCTTCTCTAGGTAGATGAATCACTGTGTACTTTCTCTTGTTTCTATCTGTTACCAATCTTGAGAAACTCATACATTCTCTGTTCACTGTTTCCCAGTCTTAGAGAAGTCGATTTCTAAGAGTGAAAGTGCTGTTTTCACAGTGCTAAGTACTCCCAACTCTATCCACAATGTAGGTTTTACCAGTTTTCTAAGTCTCTCTTATTTGCTTGTACTTATACTTGGGATTCTCTGTGTAAACCTCTGTAGCTTCTCTAAGTAGATGAATCACTGTGTACTTTCTCTTGTTTCTATCTGTTACCAATCTTGGGAAACTCATACATTCTCTGTTCACTGTTTCCCAGTCTTAGAGAAGTCGATTTCTTTCGGCGAAAGTGCTGTTTTCACAGTGCTAAGTACTCCCAACTCTATCCACAATGTAGGTTTTACCAGTTTTCTAAGTCTCTCTTATTTGCTTGTACGTATACTTGAAATTCTCTGTGTAAACCTCTGTAGCTTCTCGAGGTAGATGAATCACTGTGTACTTTCTCTTGTTTCTATCTGTTACCAATCTTGAGAAACTCATACATTCTCTGTTCACTGTTTCCCAGTCTTAGAGAAGTCGATTTCTTTCGGCGAAAGTGCTGTTTTCACAGTGCTAAGTACTCCCAACTCTATCCACAATGTAGGTTTTACCAGTTTTCTAAATCTCTCTTATTTGCCTGTACTTATACTTGGAATTCTCTGTGTAAACCTCTGTAACTTTTCTAGGTAGATGAATCACTGTGTACTTTCTCTTGTTTCTATCTGTTACCAATCTTGAGAAACTCATACATTCACTGTTCACTGTTTCCCAGTCTTAGAGAAGTCGATTTCTTTTAGCGAAAGTGCTGTTTTCACAGTCCTAAGTACTCCCAACTCTATCAACAATGTAGGTTTTACCAGTTTTCTAAGTCTCTCTTATTTTCTTGTACTTATACGTGGAATTCTCTGTGTAAACCTCCGTAACTTATCCAGGTAGATGAATCACTGTGTACTTTCTCTTGTTTCTATCTGTTACCAATCTTGAGAAACTCATACATTCTCTGTTCACTGTTTCCCAGTCTTAGAGAAGTCGATTTCTTTCGGCGAAAGTGCTGTTTTCACAGTGCTAAGTACTCCCAACTCTATCCACAATGTAGGTTTTACCAGTTTTCTAAGTCTCTCTTATTTTCTTGTACTTATTCTTGGAATTGTCTGTGTAAACCTCTGTAACTTTTCCAGGTAGATGAATCACTGTGTACTTTCTCTTGTTTCTATCTGTTACCAATCTTGAGAAACTCATACATTCTCTGTTCACTGTTTCCCAGTCTTAGAGAAGTCGATTTCTTTCGGCGAAAGTGCTGTTTTCACAGTGCTAAGTACTCCCAACTCTATTCACAATGTAGGTTTTACCAGTTTTCTAAGTCTCTCTTATTTGCTTGTACTTATACTTGGAATTCTCTGTGTAAACCTCTGTAACTTTTCCAGGTAGATGAATCACTGTGTACTTTCTCTTGTTTCTATCTGTTACCAATCTTGAGAAACTCATACATTCTCTGTTCACTGTTTCACGGACTTAGAGAACTAAATTTCCTTCGGCGACAGTGCTGTTTTCACACTGCTAAGTACTCCGAAATCTGTCAACAATGTTGGTTTTACCAGTTTTCTAAGTCTCTCTTATTTGCTTGTACTTATACTTGGAATTCTGTGTGTAAACCACTGTAACTTCTCTAGGTAGAACAATCAATGTGTACTTTCTCTTGTTTCTATCTGTTACCAATCTTGAGAAACTCACACATTCACTGTTCGCTGTTTCCCAGTCTTAGAGAAGTCGATTTCTTTCAGCGAAAGTGCTGTTTTCACAGTGCTAAGTACTCCCAACTCTATCCACAATGTAGGTTTTACCAGTTTTCTAAGTCTCTCTTACTTTCTTGTACTTATACATGAAATTCTTTGTGTAAACTTCTGTAATTTCTATAGGTACATGAATCACTGTGTACTTTCTTTTGTTTCTATCTGTTACCAGTCTTGAGAAATTCATACATTCTCTGTTCAGTTATTCCCGTTTCTTAGAGAGGTAGATTTCTTTCTTCAAAAGTGCTGTTTTCAGAGTGCTGAGTGCTCCCAACTCTATCCACAATATAGGTTTTACCAGTTTTCTAAGTCTCTCTTATTTGCTTCTACTTATACATGAAATTCTCTGTGTAAACTTCTGTAACTTCTCTAGGTAGATGAATCACTGTGTACTTTCTCTTGTTTCTATGTGTTACGAATCTTGAGAAACTCATACATTCTCTGTTCACTGTTTCCCAGTCTTAGAGAAGTCGATTTCTTTCGGCAAAAGTGCTGTTTTCATAGCGCTAAGTACTCCCAACTCTATCCACAATGTAGGTTTTACCAGTTTTCTAAGTCTCTCTTATTTGCCTGTACTTATACTTGGAATTCTCTGTGTAAACCTCTGTAACTTCTCTAGGTAGATGAATCACTGTGTACTTTCTCTTGTTTCTATCTGTTACCAATCTTGAGAAACTCATACATTCTCTGTTCACTGTTTCCCAGTCTTAAAGAAGTAGATTTGTTTCTGCGAACGTGCTGTTTTCACAGTGCTAAGTACTCCCAACTCTATCCACGATGTGGGTTTTACCAGTTTTCTAAGTCTCTCTTATTTGCTTGTACTTACACTTGGAATTCTCTGTGTAAACCTCTGTAACTTCTCTAGGTAGATGAATCACTGTGTACTTTCTCTTGTTTCTATCTGTTACCAATCTTGAGAAACTCATACATTCACTGTTCACTGTTTCCCAGTCTTAGAGAAGTCGATTTCTTTCAGCGAAAGTGCTGTTTTCACAGTGCTAAGTACTCCCAACTCTGTCAACAATGTAGGTTTTACCAGTTTTCTAAGTCTCTCTTATTTGCTTGTACTTATACTAGGAATCCTCTGTGTAAACCTCTGTTAGCTTCTCTAGGTAGATGAATCACTGTGTACTTTCTCTTGTTTCTATCTGTTACCAATCTTGAGAAACTCATACATTCTCTGTTCACTGTTTCCCAGTCTTAGAGAAGTCGATTTCTTTCAGCGAAAGTGCTGTTTTCACAGTGCTAAGTACTCCCAACACTATCCGCAATGTAGGTTTTACCACTTTTCTAAGTCTCTCTTATTTGCCTGTACTTATACTTGGAATTCTCTGTGTAAACCTCTGTAACTTCTCTAGGTAGATGAATCACTGTGTACTTTCTCTTGTTTCTATCTGTTACCAATCTTGGGAAACGCATACATTCTCTGTTCACTGTTTCCCAGTCTTAGAGAAGTCGATTTCTTTCGGCGAAAGTGCTGTTTTCACAGTGCTAAGTACTCCCAACTCTATCCACAATGTAGGTTTTACCAGTTTTCTAAGTCTCTCTTATTTGCTTGTACGTATACTTGAAATTCTCTGTGTAAACCTCTGTAGCTTCTCTAGGTAGATGAATCACTGTGTACTTTCTCTTCTTTCTATCTGTTACCAATCTTGAGAAACTCATACATTCTCTGTTCACTGTTTCCCAGTCTTAGAGAAGTCGATTTCTTTCGGCGAAAGTGCTGTTTTCACAGTGCTAAGTACTCCCAACTCTATCCACAATGTAGGTTTTACCAGTTTTCTAAATCTCTCTTATTTGCCTGTACTTATACTTGGAATTCTCTGTGTAAACCTCTGTAACTTTTCTAGGTAGATGAATCACTGTGTACTTTCTCTTGTTTCTATCTGTTACCAATCTTGAGAAACTCATACATTCACTGTTCACTGTTTCCCAGTCTTAGAGAAGTCGATTTCTTTTAGCGAAAGTGCTGTTTTCACAGTGCTAAGTACTCCCAACTCTATCAACAATGTAGGTTTTACCAGTTTTCTAAGTCTCTCTTATTTTCTTGTACTTATACGTGGAATTCTCTGTGTAAACTTCTTTAACTTCTCTAGGTAGATGAATCACTATGTACTTTCTCTTGTTTCTATCTGTTACCAATCTTGAGAAACTCATACATTCTCTGTTCACTGTTTCCCAGTCTTAGAGAAGTCGATTTCTTTCGGCGAAAGTGCTCTTTTCACAGTGCTAAGTACTCCCAACTCTATCCACAATGTAGGTTTTACCAGTTTTCTAAGTCTCTCTTATTTTCTTGTACTTATACTTGGAATTGTCTGTGTAAACCTCTGTAACTTTTCCAGGTAGATGAATCACTGTGTACTTTCTCTTGTTTCTATCTGTTACCAATCTTGAGAAACTCATACATTCTCTGTTCACTGTTTCCCAGTCTTAGAGAAGTCGATTTCTTTCGGCGAAAGTGCTGTTTTCACAGTGCTAAGTACTCCCAACTCTATTCACAATGTAGGTTTTACCAGTTTTCTAAGTCTCTCTTATTTGCTTGTACTTATACTTGGAATTCTCTGTGTAAACCTCTGTAACTTTTCCAGGTAGATGAATCACTGTGTACTTTCTCTTGTTTCTATCTGTTACCAATCTTGAGAAACTCATACATTCTCTGTTCACTGTTTCACGGACTTAGAGAACTAAATTTCCTTCGGCGACAGTGCTGTTTTCACACTGCTAAGTACTCCGAAATCTGTCAACAATGTTGGTTTTACCAGTTTTCTAAGTCTCTCTTATTTGTTTGTACTTATACTTGGAATTCTGTGTGTAAACCACTGTAACTTCTCTAGGTAGATGAATCACTGTGTACTTTCTCTTGTTTCTATCTGTTACCAATCTTGAGAAACTCACACATTCACTGATCACTGTTTCCCAGTCTTAGAGAAGTCGATTTCTTTCAGCGAAAGTGCTGTTTTCACAGTGCTAAGTACTCCCAACACTATCCGCAATGTAGGTTTTACCAGTTTTCTAAGTCTCTCTTATTTGCTTGTACTTATACTTGGAATTCTCTGTGTAAACCTGTGTAACTTCTCTAGGTAGATGAATCACTGTGTACTTTCTCTTGTTTCTATCTGTTGCCAATCTTGAGAAACTCATACATTGTCTGTTCACTGTTTCCCAGTCTTAGAGAAGTCGATTTCTTTCAGCGAAAGTGCTGTTTTCACAGTGCTAAGTACTCCCAACTCTATCCACAATGTAGGTTTTACCAGTTTTCTAAGTCTCTCTTACTTTCTTGTACTTATACATGAAATTCTTTGTGTAAACTTCTGTAATTTCTATAGGTAGATGAATCACTGTGTACTTTCTCTTGTTTCTATCTGTTACCAGTCTTGAGAAACTCATACATTCTCTGTTCAGTTATTCCCGTTTCTTAGTGAGGTAGATTTCTTTCTTCAAAAGTGCTGTTATCAGAGTGCTGAGTGCTCCCAACTCCATCCACAATGTAGGTTTTACCAGTTTTCTAAGTCTCTCTTATTTGCTTGTACTTATACATGAAATTCTCTGTGTAAACTTCTGCAACTTCTCTAGGTAGATGAATCACTGTGTACTTTCTCTTGTTTCTATGTGTTACCAATCTTGAGAAACTCATACATTCTCTGTTCACTGTTTCCCAGTCTTAGAGAAGTAGATTTCTTTCTGCGAAAGTGCTGTTTTCACAGTGCTAAGTACTCCCAACTCTATGCACAATGTAGTTTTTACCAGTTTTCTAAGTCTCTCTTATTTTCTTGTACTTATACGTTGAATTCTCTGTGTAAACTTCTGTAACTTCTCTAGGTAGATGAATCACTGTGTACTTTCTCTTGTTTCTATCTGTTACCAATCTTGAGAAACTCATACATTCACTGTTCACTGTTTCCCAGTCTTAGAGAAGTCGATTTCTTTCAGCGAAAGTGCTGTTTTCACAGTGCTAAGTACTCCCAAATCTGTCAACAATGTAGGTTTTACCAGTTTTCTAAGTCTCTCTTATTTTCTTGTACTTATACTTGGAATTCTCTGTGTAAACCTCTGTAACTTTTCCAGGTAGATGAATCACTGTGTACTTTCTCTTGTTTCTATCTGTTACCAATCTTGAGAAACTCATACATTCTCTGTTCACTGTTTCCCAATCTTAGAGAAGTCGATTTCTTTCAGCGAAAGTGCTGTTTTCACAGTGCTAAGTACTCCCAACTCTATCCACAATGTAGGTTTTAACAGTTTTGTAAGTCTCTCTTATTTGCTTGTACGTATACTTGGAATTCTCTGTGTAAACCTCTGTAGCTTCTCTAGGTAGATGAATCACTGTGTACTTCTCTTGTTTCTATCTGTTACCAATCTTGAGAAACTCATACATTCTCTGTTCACTGTTTCCCAGTCTTAGAGAAGTCGATTTCTTTCGGCGAAAGTGCTGTTTTCACAGTGCTAAGTACTCCCAACTCTATCCACAATGTAGGTTTTACCAGTTTTCTAATTCTCTCTTATTTTCTTGTACTTATACTTGGAATTCTCTGTGTAAACCTCTGTAACTTTTCCAGGTAGATGAATCACTGTGTACTTTCTCTTGTGTCTATCTGTTACCAATCTTGAGAAACTCATACATTCTCTGTTCACTGTTTCCCAGTCTTAGAGAAGTCGATTTCTTTCGGCGAAAGTGCTGTTTTCACAGTGCTAAGTACTCCCAACTCTATCCACAAAGTAGGTTTTACCAGTTTTCTAAGTCTCTCTTATTTGCTTGTACTTATACTTGGAATTCTCTGCGTAAACCTCTGTAACTTTTCCAGGTAGATGAATCACTGTGTATTTTCTCTTGTTTCTATCTGTTACCAATCTTGAGAAACTCATACATTCTCTGTTCACTGTTTCACGGACTTAGAGAACTAAATTTCCTTCGGCGAAAGTGCTGTTTTCACAGTGCTAAGTACTCCGAAATCTGTCAACAATGTAGGTTTTACCAGTTTTCTAAGTCTCTCTTACTTTCTTGTACTTATACATGAAATTCTTTGTGTAAACTTCTGTAATTTCTATAGGTAGATGAATCACTGTGTACTTTCTCTTGTTTCTATCTGTTACCAGTCTTGAGAAACCCATACATTCTCTGTTCAGTTATTCCCGTTTCTTAGAGAGGTAGATTTCTTTCTTCAAAAGTGCTGTTTTCAGAGTGCTGAGTGCTCCCAACTCTATCCACAATGTAGGTTTTACCAGTTTTCTAAGTCTCTCTTATTTGCTTCTAGTTATACATGAAATTCTCTGTGTAAACTTCTGCAACTTCTCTAGGTAGATGAATCACTGTGTACTTTCTCTTGTTTCTATCTGTTACCAATCTTGAGAAACTCATACATTCTCTGTTCACTGTTTCCCAGTCTTAGAGAAGTCGATTTCTTTCGGCAAAAGTGCTGTTTTCATAGCGCTAAGTACTCCCAACTCTATCCACAATATAGGTTTTACCAGTTTTCTAAGTCTCTCTTATTTGCCTATACTTATACTTGGAATTCTCTGTGTAAACCTCTGTAACTTCTCTAGGTAGATGAATCACTGTGTACTTTCTCTTGTTTCTATCTGTTACCAATCTTGAGAAACTCATACATTCTCTGTTCACTGTTTCCCAGTCTTAAAGAAGTAGATTTGTTTCTGCGAAAGTGCTGTTTTCACAGTGCTAAGTACTCCCAACTCTATCCACAATGTGGGTTTTACCAGTTTTCTAAGTCTCTCTGATTTGCTTGTACTTACACTTGGAATTCTCTGTGTAAACCTCTGTAACTTCTCTAGGTAGATGAATCACTGTGTACTTTCTCTTGTTTCTATCTGTTACCAATCTTGAGAAACTCATACATTCACTGTTCACTGTTTCCCAGTCTTAGAGAAGTCGATTTCTTTCAGCGAAAGTGCTGTTTTCACAGTGCTAAGTACTCCCAAATCTGTCAACAATGTAGGTTTTATCAGTTTTCTAAGTCTCTCTTATTTGCTTGTACTTATACTTGGAATTCTCTGTGTAAACCTCTGTAACTTTTCCAGGTAGATGAATCACTGTGTACTTTCTCTTGTTTCTATCTGTTACCAATCTTGAGAAACTCATACATTCTCTGTTCACTGTTTCCCAATCTTAGAGAAGTCGATTTCTTTCAGCGAAAGTGCTGTTTTCACAGTGCTAAGTACTCCCAACTCTATCCACAATGTAGGTTTTAACAGTTTTCTAAGTCTCTCTTATTTGCTTGTACGTATACTTGGAATTCTCTGTGTAAACCTCTGTAGCTTCTCTAGGTAGATGAATCACTGTGTACTTTCTCTTGTTTCTGTCTGTTACCAATCTTGAGAAACTCATACATTCTCTGTTCACTGTTTCCCAGTCTTAGAGAAGTCGATTTCTTTCGGCGAAAGTGCTGTTTTCACAGTGCTAAGTACTCCCAACTCTATCCACAATGTAGGTTTTACCAGTTTTCTAAGTCTCTCTTATTTTCTTGTACTTATACTTGGAATTCTCTGTGTAAACCTCTGTAACTTTTCCAGGTAGATGAATCACTGTGTACTTTCTCTTGTTTCTATCTGTTACCAATCTTGAGAAACTCATACATTCTCTGTTCACTGTTTCCCAGTCTTAGAGAAGTCGATTTCTTTCGGCGAAAGTGCTGTTTTCACAGTGCTAAGTACTCCCAACTCTATCCACAAAGTAGGTTTTACCAGTTTTCTAAGTCTCTCTTATTTGCTTGTACTTATACTTGGAATTCTCTGCGTAAACCTCTGTAACTTTTCCAGGTAGATGAATCACTGTGTACTTTCTCTTGTTTCTATCTGTTACCAATCTTGAGAAACTCATACATTCTCTGTTCACTGTTTCACGGACTTAGAGAACTAAATTTCCTTCGGCGAAAGTGATGTTTTCACAGTGCTAAGTACTCCGAAATCTGTCAACAATGTAGGTTTTACCAGTTTTCTTAGTCTCTCTTATTTGCTTGTACTTATACTTGGAATTCTGTGTGTAAACCACTGTAACTTCTCTAGGTAGATGAATCACTGTGTACTTTCTCTTGTTTCTATCTGTTACCAAACTTGAGAAACTCATACATTCACTGTTCACTGTTTCCCAGTCTTAGAGAAGTCGATTTCTTTCAGCGAAAGTGCTGTTTTCACAGTGCTAAGTACTCCCAACACTATCCTCAATGTAGGTTTTACCAGTTTTCTAAGTCTCTCTTATTTGCTTGTACTTATACTAGGAATCCTCTGTGTAAACCTCTGTTAGCTTCTCTAGGTAGATGAATCACTGTGTACTTTCTCTTGTTTCTATCTGTTACCAATCTTGAGAAACTCATACATTCTCTGTTCACTGTTTCCCAGTCTTAGAGAAGTCGATTTCTTTCAGCGAAAGTGCTGTTTTCACAGTGCTAAGTACTCCCAACACTATCCGCAATGTAGGTTTTACCAGTTTTCTAAGTCTCTCTTATTTGCCTGTACTTATACTTGGAATTCTCTGTGTAAACCTCTGTAACTTCTCTAGGTAGATGAATCACTGTGTACTTTCTCTTGTTTCTATCTGTTACCAATCTTGGGAAACTCATACATTCTCTGTTCACTGTTTCCCAGTCTTAGAGAAGTCGATTTCTTTCGGCGAAAGTGCTGTTTTCACAGTGCTAAGTACTCCCAACTCTATCCACAATGTAGGTTTTAACAGTTTTCTAAGTCTCTCTTATTTGCTTGTACGTATACTTGAAATTCTCTGTGTAAACCTCTGTAGCTTCTCTAGGTAGATGAATCACTGTGTACTTTCTCTTGTTTCTATCTGCTACCAATCTTGGGAAACTCATACATTCTCTATTCACTGTTTCCCAGTCTTAGAGAAGTCGATTTATTTCGGCGAAAGTGCTGTTTTCACAGTGCTAAGTACTCCCAACTCTATCCACAAAGTAGGTTTTACCAGTTTTCTAAGTCTCTCTTATTTGCTTGTACTTATACTTGGAATTCTCTGCGTAAACCTCTGTAACTTTTCCAGGTAGATGAATCACTGTGTACTTTCTCTTGTTTCTATCTGTTACCAATCTTGAGAAACTCATACATTCTCTGTTCACTGTTTCCCAGTCTTAAAGAAGTCGATTTCTTTCAGCGAAAGTGCTGTTTTCACAGTGCTAAGTACTCCCAACTCTATCCACAATGTGGGTTTTACCAGTTTTCTAAGTCTCTCTTATTTGCATGTACTTACACTTGGAATTCTCTGTGTAAACTTCTGTAACTTCTCTAGGTAGATGAATCACTGTGTACTTTCTCTTGTTTCTATCTGTTACCAATCTTGAGAAACTCATACATTCACTGTTCACTGTTTCCCAGTCTTAGAGAAGTCGATTTCTTTCAGCGAAAGTGCTGTTTTCACAGTGCTAAGTACTCCCAAATCTGTCAACAATGTTGGTTTTACCAGTTTTCTAAGTCTCATTTGCTTGTACTTATACTTGGAATTCTCTGTGTAAACCTCTGTAACTTTTCCAGGTAGATGAATCACTGTGTACTTTCTCTTGTTTCTATCTGTTACCAATCTTGAGAAACTCATACATTCTCTGTTCACTGTTTCCCAATCTTAGAGAAGTCGATTTCTTTCAGCGAAAGTGCTGTTTTCACAGTGCTAAGTACTCCCAACTCTATCCACAATGTAGGTTTTACCAGTTTTCTAAGTCTCTCTTATTTTCTTGTACTTATACTTGGAATTGTCTGTGTAAACCTCTGTAACTTTTCCAGGTAGATGAATCACTGTGTACTTTCTCTTGTTTCTATCTGTTACCAATCTTGAGAAACTCATACATTCTCTGTTCACTGTTTCCCAGTCTTAGAGAAGTCGATTTCTTTCGGCGAAAGTGCTGTTTTCACAGCGCTAAGTACTCCCAACTCTATCCACAATGTAGGTTTTACCAGTTTTCTAAGTCTCTCTTATTTGCCTGTACTTATACTTGGAATTCTCTGTGTAAACCTCTGTAACTTCTCTAGGTAGATGAATCACTGTGTACTTTCTCTTGTTTCTATCTGTTACCAATCTTGAGAAACTCATACATTCTCTGTTCACTGTTTCCCAGTCTTAGAGAAGTCGATTTCTTTCAGCGAAAGTGCTGTTTTCACAGTGCTAAGTACTCCCAACTCTATCCACAATGTAGGATTTAACAGTTTTCTAAGTCTCTCTTATTTGCTTGTACGTATACTTGGAATTTTCTGTGTAAACCTCTGTAGCTTCTCTAGGTAGATGAATCACTGTGTACTTTCTCTTGTTTCTATCTGTTACCAATCTTGAGAAACTCATACATTCTCTGTTCACTGTTTCCCAGTCTTAGAGAAGTCGATTTCTTTCGGCGAAAGTGCTGTTTTCACAGTGCTAAGTAATCCGAACACTATCCACAATGTAGGTTTTACCAGTTTTCTAAATCTCTCTTATTTGCCTGTACTTATACTTGGAATTCTCTGTGTAAACCTCTGTAACTTTTCCAGGTAGATGAATCACTGTGTACTTTCTCTTGTTTCTATCTGTTACCAATCTTGAGAAACTCATACATTCTCTGTTCACTGTTTCCCAGTCTTAGAGAAGTCGATTTCTTTCGGCGAACGTGCTGTTTTCACAGCGCTAAGTACTCCCAACTCTATCCACAATGTAGGTTTTACCAGTTTTCTAAGTCTCTCTTATTTGCCTGTACTTATACTTGGAATTCTCTGTGTAAACCTCTGTAACTTCTCTAGGTAGATGAATCACTGTGTACTTTCTCTTGTTTCTATCTGTTACCAATCTTGAGAAACTCATACATTCTCTGTTCACTGTTTCCCAGTCTTAGAGAAGTCGATTTCTTTCAGCGAAAGTGCTGTTTTCACAGTGCTAAGTACTCCGAACTCTATCCACAATGTAGGTTTTAACAGTTTTCTAAGTCTCTCTTATTTGCTTGTACGTATACTTGGAATTCTCTGTGTAATCCTCTGTAGCTTCTCTACGTAGATGAATCACTGTGTACTTTCTCTTGTTTCTATCTGTTACCAATCTTGAGAAAATCATACATTCTCTGTTCACTGTTTCACGGACTTAGAGAACTAAATTTTCTTCGGCGAAAGTGCTGTTTTCACACTGGTAAGTACTCCGAAATCTGTCAACAATGTTGGTTTTACCAGTTTTCTAAGTCTCTCTTATTTGCTTGTACTTATACTTGGAATTCTGTGTGTAAACCACTGTAACTTCTCTAGGTAGATGAATCACTGTGTACTTTCTCTTGTTTCTATCTGTTACCAATGTTGAGAAACTCATACATTCTCTGTTCACTGTTTCCTAGTCTTAGAGAAGTCGATTTCTTTCAGCGAAAGTGCTGTTTTCAAAGTGCTAAGTACTCTCAACTCTATCCACAATGTAGGTTTTAACAGTTTTCTAAGTCTCTCTTATTTGCTTGTACGTATACTTGGAATACTCTGTGTAATCCTGTGTAGCTTCTCTACGTAGATGAATCACTGTGTACTTTCTCTTGTTTCTATCTGTTACCAATCTTGAGAAACTCATACATTCTCTGTTCACTGTTTCCCAGTCTTAGAGAAGTCGATTTCTTTCGGCGAAAGTGCTGTTTTCACAGTGCTAAGTACTCCCAACTCTATCCACAATGTAGGTTTTACCAGTTTTCTAAGTCTCTCTTATTTTCTTGTACTTATCCTTGGAATTGTCTGTGTAAACCTCTGTAACTTTTCCAGGAAGATGAATCACTGTGTACTTTCTCTTGTTTCTATCTGTTACCAATCTTGAGAAACTCATACATTCTCTGTTCACTGTTTCCCAGTCTTAGAGAAGTCGATTTCTTTCGGCGAAAGTGCTGTTTTCACAGTGCTAAGTACTCCCAACTCTATCCACAAAGTAGGTTTTACCAGTTTTCTAAGTCTCTCTTATTTGCTTGTACTTATACTTGGAATTCTCTGTGTAAACCTCTGTAACTTTTCCAGGTAGATGAATCACTGTGTACTTTCGCTTGTTTCTATCTGTTACCAATCTTGAGAAACTCATACATTCTCTGTTCACTGTTTCACGGACTTAGAGAATTAAATTTCCTTCGGCGAAAGTGCTGTTTTCACAGTGCTAAGTACTCCGAAATCTGTCAACAATGTAGGTTTTACCAGTTTTCTAAGTCTCTCTTATTTGCTTGTACTTATACTTGGAATTCTGTGTGTAAACCACTGTAACTTCTCTAGGTAGATGAACCACTGTGTACTTTCTCTTGTTTCTATCTGTTACCAAACTTGAGAAACTCATACATTCACTGTTCACTGTTTCCCAGTCTTAGAGAAGTCGATTTCTTTCAGCGAAAGTGCTGTTTTCACAGTGCTAAGTACTTCCAACACTATCCTCAATGTAGGTTTTAGCAGTTTTCTAAGTCTCTCTTATTTGCTTGTACTTATACTAGGAATCCTCTGTGTAAACCTCTGTTAACTTCTCTAGGTAGATGAATCACTGTGTACTTTCTCTTGTTTCTATCTGTTACCAATCTTGAGAAACTCATACATTCTCTGTTCACTGTTTCCCAGTCTTAGAGAAGTCGATTTCTTTCAGCGAAAGTGCTGTTTTCACAGTGCTAAGTACTCCCAACACTATCCGCAATGTAGGTTTTAGCAGTTTTCTAAGTCTCTCTTATTTACCTGTACTTATACTTCGAATTCTCTGTGTAAACCTCTGTAACTTCTCTAGGTAGATGAATCACTGTGTACTTTCTCTTGTTTCTATCTGTTACCAATCTTGAGAAACTCATACATTCTCTGTTCACTGTTTCCCAGTCTTAGAGAAGTCGATTTCTTTCGGCGAAAGTGCTGTTTTCACAGTGCTAAGTACTCCCAACTCTATCCACAATGTAGGTTTTACCAGTTTTCTAAGTCTCTCTTATTTGCTTGTACTTATACTTGGAATTGTCTGTGTAAACCTCTGTAACTTTTCCAGGTAGATGAATCACTGTGTACTTTCTCTTGTTTCTATCTGTTTCCAATCTTGAGAAACTCAACATTCTCTGTTCACTGTTTCACGGACTTAGAGAAATAAATTTCCTTCGGCGAAAGTGCTGTTTTCACACTGCTAAGTACTCCGAAATCTGTCAATAATGTTGGTTTTACCAGTTTTCTAAGTCTCTCTTATTTACTTGTACTTATACTTGGAATTCTGTGTGTAAACCACTGTTACTTCTCTAGGTAGATGAATCACTGTGTACTTTCTCTTGTTTCTATCTGTTACCTATCTTGAGAAACTCATATATTCTCTGTTCACTGTTTCCCAGTCTTAGGGAAGTCGATTTCTTTCGGCGAAAGTGCTGTTTAAACAGTGCTAAGTACTCCCAACTCTATCCACAAAGTAGGTTTTACCAGTTTTCTAAGTCTCTCTTATTTGCTTGTACTTATACTTGGAATTCTCTGTGTAAACCTCTGTAACTTCTCTAGGTAGATGAATCACTGTGTACTTTCTCTTGTTTCTATCTGTTACCAATCTTGAGAAACTCATACATTCTCTGTTCACTGTTTCCCAGTCTTAGAGAAGTCGATTTCTTTCAGCGAAAGTGCTGTTTTCACAGTGCTAAGTACTCCCAACTCTATCCACAATGTAGGCTTTAACAGTTTTCTAAGTCTCTCTTATTTGCTTGTACGTATACTTGGATTTCTCTGTGTAATCCTCTGTAGCTTCTCTACGTAGATGAATCACTGTGTACTTTCTCTTGTTTCTATCTGTTACCAATCTTGAGAAACTCATACATTCTCTGTTCACTGTTTCCCAGTCTTAGAGAAGTCGATTTCTTTCGACGAAAGTGCTGTTTTCACAGTGCTAAGTACTCCCAACTCTATCCACAAAGTAGGTTTTACCAGTTTTCTAAGTCTCTCTTATTTGTTTGTACTTATACTTGGAATTCTCTCTGTAAACCTGTGTAACTTCTCTAGGTAGATGAATCACTGTGTACTTTCTCTTGTTTCTATCTGTTGCCAATCTTGAGAAACTCATACATTGTCTGTTCACTGTTTCCCAGTCTTAGAGAAGTCGATTTCTTTCGGCGAAAGTGCTGTTTTCACAGTGCTAAGTACTCCCAACTCTATCCACAATGTAGGTTTTACCAGTTTTCTAAGTCTCTCTTATTTTCTTGTACATATACATGAAATTCTTTGTGTAAACTTCTGTAATTTCTATAGGTAGATGAATCACTGTGTACTTTCTCTTGTTTCTATCTGTTACCAGACTTGAGAAACTCATACATTCTCTGTTCAGTTATTCCCGTTTCTTAGAGAGGTAGATTTCTTTCTTCAAAAGTGCTGTTTTCACAGTGCTGAGTGCTCCCAACTCTATCCACAATGTAGGTTTCACCAGTTTTCTAAGTCTCTCTTATTTGCTTGTACTTATATATGAAATTCTCTGTGTAAACTTCTGTAACTTCTCTAGGTAGATGAATCACTGTGTACTTTCTCTTGTTTCTATCTGTTACCAATCTTGAGAAACTCATACATTCTTTGTTCACTGTTTCCCAGTCTTAGAGAAGTCGATTTCTTTCGGCGAAAGTGCTGTTTTCACAGTGCTAAGAACTCCCAGCTCTATCCACAATGTAGGTTTTAACAGCTTTCTAAGTCTCTCTTATTTGCTTGTACGTATACTTGAAATTCTCTGTGTAAACCTCTGTAGCTTCTCTAGGTAGATGAATCACTGTGTACTTTCTCTTGTTTCTATCTGTTACCAATCTTGAGAAACTCATACATTCTCTGTTCACTGTTTCCCAGTCTTAGAGAAGTCGATTTCTTTCGGCGAAAGTGCTGTTTTCACAGTGGTAAGTACTCCCAAGTCTATCCACAATGTAGGTTTTACCAGTTTTCTAAATCTCTCTTATTTGCCTGTACTTATACTTGGAATTCTCTGTGTAAACCTCTGTAACTTTTCTAGGTAGATGAATCACTGTGTACTTTCTCTTGTTTCTATCTGTTACCAATCTTGAGAAACTCATACATTCACTGTTCACTGTTTCCCAGTCTTAGAGAAGTCGATTTCTTTCAGCGAAAGTGCTGTTTTCACAGTGCTAAGTACTCTCAACTCTATCAACAATGTAGGTTTTACCAGTTTTCTAAGTCTCTCTTATTTTCTTGTACTTATACGTGGAATTCTCTGTGTAAACCTCCGTAACTTATCCAGGTAGATGAATCACTGTGTACTTTCTCTTGTTTCTATCTGTTACCAATCTTGAGAAACTCATACATTCTCTGTTCACTGTTTCACGGACTTAGAGAACTAAATTTCCTTCGGCGAAAGTGCTGTTTTCACAGTGCTAAGTACTCCGAAATCTGTCAACAATGTAGGTTTTACCAGTTTTCTTAGTCTCTCTTATTTGCTTGTACTTATACTTGCAATTCTGTGTGTAAACCACTGTAACTTCTCTAGGTAGATGAATCACTGTGTACTTTCTCTTGTTTCTATCTGTTACCAATCTTGAGAAACTCACACATTCACTGTTCACTGTTTCCCAGTCTTAGAGAAGTCGATTTCTTTCAGCGAAAGTGCTGTTTTCACAGTGCTAAGTACTCCCAACTCTATCCACAATGTAGGTTTTACCAGTTTTCTAAGTCTCTCTTACTTTCTTGTACTTATACATGAAATTCTTTGTGTAAACTTCTGTAATTTCTATAGGTAGATGAATCACTGTGTACTTTCTCTTGTTTCTATCTGTTACCAGTCTTGAGAAACTCATACATTCTCTGTTCAGTTATTCCCGTTTCTTAGTGAGGTAGATTTCTTTCTTCAAAAGTGCTGTTATCAGAGTGCTGAGTGCTCCCAACTCCATCCACAATGTAGGTTTTACCAGTTTTCTAAGTCTCTCTTATTTGCTTGTACTTATACATGAAATTGTCTGTGTAAACTTCTGCAACTTCTCTAGGTAGATGAATCACTGTGTACTTTCTCTTGTTTCTATGTGTTACCAATCTTGAGAAACTCATACATTCTCTGTTCACTGTTTCCCAGTCTTAGAGAAGTAGATTTCTTTCTGCGAAAGTGCTGTTTTCACAGTGCTAAGTACTCCCAACTCTATGCACAATGTAGTTTTTACCAGTTTTCTAAGTCTCTCTTATTTTCTTGTACTTATACGTTGAATTCTCTGTGTAAACTTCTGTAACTTCTCTAGGTAGATGAATCACTGTGTACTTTCTCTTGTTTCTATCTGTTACCAATCTTGAGAAACTCATACATTCACTGTTCACTGTTTCCCAGTCTTAGAGAAGTCGATTTCTTTCAGCGAAAGTGCTGTTTTCACAGTGCTAAGTACTCCCAAATCTGTCAACAATGTAGGTTTTACCAGTTTTCTAAGTCTCTCTTATTTTCTTGTACTTATACTTGGAATTCTCTGTGTAAACCTCTGTAACTTTTCCAGGTAGATGAATCACTGTGTACTTTCTCTTGTTTCTATCTGTTACCAATCTTGAGAAACTCATACATTCTCTGTTCACTGTTTCCCAATCTTAGAGAAGTCGATTTCTTTCAGCGAAAGTGCTGTTTTCACAGTGCTAAGTACTCCCAACTCTATCCACAATGTAGGTTTTAACAGTTTTGTAAGTCTCTCTTATTTGCTTGTACGTATACTTGGAATTCTCTGTGTAAACCTCTGTAGCTTCTCTAGGTAGATGAATCACTGTGTACTTCTCTTGTTTCTATCTGTTACCAATCTTGAGAAACTCATACATTCTCTGTTCACTGTTTCCCAGTCTTAGAGAAGTCGATTTCTTTCGGCGAAAGTGCTGTTTTCACAGTGCTAAGTACTCCCAACTCTATCCACAATGTAGGTTTTACCAGTTTTCTAATTCTCTCTTATTTTCTTGTACTTATACTTGGAATTCTCTGTGTAAACCTCTGTAACTTTTCCAGGTAGATGAATCACTGTGTACTTTCTCTTGTGTCTATCTGTTACCAATCTTGAGAAACTCATACATTCTCTGTTCACTGTTTCCCAGTCTTAGAGAAGTCGATTTCTTTCGGCGAAAGTGCTGTTTTCACAGTGCTAAGTACTCCCAACTCTATCCACAAAGTAGGTTTTACCAGTTTTCTAAGTCTCTCTTATTTGCTTGTACTTATACTTGGAATTCTCTGCGTAAACCTCTGTAACTTTTCCAGGTAGATGAATCACTGTGTATTTTCTCTTGTTTCTATCTGTTACCAATCTTGAGAAACTCATACATTCTCTGTTCACTGTTTCACGGACTTAGAGAACTAAATTTCCTTCGGCGAAAGTGCTGTTTTCACAGTGCTAAGTACTCCGAAATCTGTCAACAATGTAGGTTTTACCAGTTTTCTAAGTCTCTCTTACTTTCTTGTACTTATACATGAAATTCTTTGTGTAAACTTCTGTAATTTCTATAGGTAGATGAATCACTGTGTACTTTCTCTTGTTTCTATCTGTTACCAGTCTTGAGAAACCCATACATTCTCTGTTCAGTTATTCCCGTTTCTTAGAGAGGTAGATTTCTTTCTTCAAAAGTGCTGTTTTCAGAGTGCTGAGTGCTCCCAACTCTATCCACAATGTAGGTTTTACCAGTTTTCTAAGTCTCTCTTATTTGCTTCTAGTTATACATGAAATTCTCTGTGTAAACTTCTGCAACTTCTCTAGGTAGATGAATCACTGTGTACTTTCTCTTGTTTCTATCTGTTACCAATCTTGAGAAACTCATACATTCTCTGTTCACTGTTTCCCAGTCTTAGAGAAGTCGATTTCTTTCGGCAAAAGTGCTGTTTTCATAGCGCTAAGTACTCCCAACTCTATCCACAATATAGGTTTTACCAGTTTTCTAAGTCTCTCTTATTTGCCTGTACTTATACTTGGAATTCTCTGTGTAAACCTCTGTAACTTCTCTAGGTAGATGAATCACTGTGTACTTTCTCTTGTTTCTATCTGTTACCAATCTTGAGAAACTCATACATTCTCTGTTCACTGTTTCCCAGTCTTAGAGAAGTCGATTTCTTTCAGCGAAAGTGCTGTTTTCACAGTGCTAAGTACTCCCAACACTATCCGCAATGTAGGTTTTACCAGTTTTCTAAGTCTCTCTTATTTGCCTGTACTTATACTTGGAATTCTCTGTGTAAACCTCTGTAACTTCTCTAGGTAGATGAATCACTGTGTACTTTCTCTTGTTTCTATCTGTTACCAATCTTGAGAAACTCATACATTCTCTGTTCACTGTTTCACGGACTTAAAGAACTAAATTTCCTTCGGCGAAAGTGCTGTTTTCACACTGCTAAGTACTCCGAAATCTGTCAACAATGTTGGTTTTACCAGTTTTCTAAGTCTCTCTTATTTGTTTGTACTTATACTTGGAATTCTGTGTGTAAACCACTGTAACTTCTCTAGGTAGATGAATCACTGTGTACTTTCTCTTGTTTCTATCTGTTACCAATCTTGAGAAAGTCATACATTCACTGTTCACTGTTTCCCAGTCTTAGAGAAGTCGATTTCTTTCAGCGAAAGTGCTGTTTTCACAGTGCTACGTACTCCCAACACTATCCGCAATGTAGGTTTTACCAGTTTTCTAAGTCTCTCTTATTTGCTTGTACTTATACTTGGAATTCTCTGTGTAATCCTGTGTAACTTCTCTAGGTAGATGAATCACTGTGTACTTTCTCTTGTTTCTATCTGTTGCCAATCTTGAGAAACTCATACATTCTCTGTTCACTGTTTCCCAGTCTTAGAGAAGTCGATTTCTTTCGGCGAAAGTGCTGTTTTCACAGTGCTAAGTACTCCCAACTCTATCCACAATGTAGGTTTTACCAGTTTTCTAAGTCTCTCTTACTTTCTTGTACTTATACATGAAATTCTTTGTGTAAACTTCTGTAATTTCTATAGGTAGATGAATCACTGTGTACTTTCTCTTGTTTCTATCTGTTACCAGTCTTGAGAAACTCATACATTCTCTGTTCAGTTATTCCGGTTTCTTAGAGAGGTAGATTTCTTTCTTCAAAAGTGCTGTTTTCAGAGTGCTGAGTGCTCCCAACTCTATCCACAATGTAGGTTTTACCAGTTTTCTAAGTCTCTCTTATTTGCTTCTACTTATACATGAAATTCTCTGTGTAAACTTCTGTAACTTCTCTAGGTAGATGAATCACTGTGTACTTTCTCTTGTTTCTATGTGTTACGAATCTTGAGAAACTCATACATTCTCTGTTCACTGTTTCCCAGTCTTAGAGAAGTCGATTTATTTCGCCGAAAGTGCTGTTTTCACAGTGCTAAGTACTCCCAACTCTATCCACAATGTAGGTTTTACCAGTTTTCTAAATCTCTCTTATTTGCCTGTACTTATACTTGGAATTCTTTGTGTAAACCTCTGTAACTTTTCTATGTAGATGAATCACTGTGTACTTTCTCTTTTTTCTATCTTTTACCAATCTTGAGAAACTCATACATTCACTGTTCACTGTTTCCCAGTCTTAGAGAAGTCGATTTCTTTCAGCGAAAGTGCTGTTTTCACAGTGTTAAGTACTCCCAACTCTATCAACAATGTAGGTTTTACCAGTTTTCTAAGTCTCTCTTATTTTCTTGTACTTATACGTGGAATTCTCTGTGTAAACCTCCGTAACTTATCCAGGTAGATGAATCACTGTGTACTTTGTCTTGTTTCTATCTGTTACCAATCTTGAGAAACTCATACATTCTCTGTTCACTGTTTCCCAGTCTTAGAGAAGTCGATTTCTTTCGGCGAAAGTGCTGTTTTCACAGTGCTAAGTCCTCCCAACTCTATCCACAATGTAGGTTTTAGCAGTTTTCTAAGTCTCTCTTATTTTCTTGTACTTATACTTGGAATTGTCTGTGTAAACCTCTGTAACTTTTCCAGGTAGATGAATCACTGTGTACTTTCTCTTGTTTCTATCTGTTACCAATCTTGAGAAACTCATACATTCTCTGTTCACTGTTTCCCAGTCTTAGAGAAGTCGATTTCTTTCGGCGAAAGTGCTGTTTTCACAGTGCTAAGTACTCCCAACTCTATCCACAATGTAGGTTTTACCAGTTTTCTAAGTCTCTCTTATTTGCTTGTACTTATACTTGGAATTCTCTGTGTAAACCTCTGTAACTTTTCCAGGTAGATGAATCACTGTGTACTTTCTCTTGTTTCTATCTGTTACCAATCTTGAGAAACTCATACATTCTCTGTTCACTGTTTCACGGACTTAGAGAACTAAATTTCCTTCGGCGAAAGTGCTGTTTTCACACTGCTAAGTACTCCGAAATCTGTCAACAATGTTGGTTTTACCAGTTTTCTAAGTCTCTCTTATTTGTTTGTACTTATACTTGGAATTCTGTGTGTAAACCACTGTAACTTCTCTAGGTAGATGAATCACTGTGTACTTTCTCTTGTTTCTATCTGTTACCAATCTTGAGAAAGTCATACATTCACTGTTCACTGTTTCCCAGTCTTAGAGAAGTCGATTTCTTTCAGCGAAAGTGCTGTTTTCACAGTGCTAAGTACTCCCAACACTATCCGCAATGTAGGTTTTACCAGTTTTCTAAGTCTCTCTTATTTGCTTGTACTTATACTTGGAATTCTCTGTGTAATCCTGTGTAACTTCTCTAGGTAGATGAATCACTGTGTACTTTCTCTTGTTTCTATCTGTTGCCAATCTTGAGAAACTCATACATTCTCTGTTCACTGTTTCCCAGTCTTAGAGAAGTCGATTTCTTTCGGCGAAAGTGCTGTTTTCACAGTGCTAAGTACTCCCAACTCTATCCACAATGTAGGTTTTACCAGTTTTCTAAGTCTCTCTTACTTTCTTGTACTTATACATGAAATTCTTTGTGTAAACTTCTGTAATTTCTATAGGTAGATGAATCACTGTGTACTTTCTCTTGTTTCTATCTGTTACCAGTCTTGAGAAACTCATACATTCTCTGTTCAGTTATTCCCGTTTCTTAGAGAGGTAGATTTCTTTCTTCAAAAGTGCTGTTTTCAGAGTGCTGAGTGCTCCCAACTCTATCCACAATGTAGGTTTTACCAGTTTTCTAAGTCTCTCTTATTTGCTTCTACTTATACATGAAATTCTCTGTGTAAACTTCTGTAACTTCTCTAGGTAGATGAATCACTGTGTACTTTCTCTTGTTTCTATGTGTTACGAATCTTGAGAAACTCATACATTCTCTGTTCACTGTTTCCCAGTCTTAGAGAAGTCGATTTCTTTCGGCGAAAGTGCTGTTTTCACAGTGCTAAGTACTCCCAACTCTATCCACAATGTGGGTTTTACCAGTTTTCTAAGTCTCTCTTATTTGCCTGTGCTTATACTTGGAATTCTCTGTGTAAACCTCTGTAACTTCTCTAGGTAGATGAATCACTGTGTACTTTCTCTTGTTTCTATCTGTTACCAATCTTGAGAAACTCATACATTCACTGTTCACTGTTTCCCAGTCTTAAAGAAGTAGATTTGTTTCTGCGAAAGTGCTGTTTTCACAGTGCTAAGTACTCCCAACTCTATCCACAATGTGGGTTTTACCAGTTTTCTAAGTCTCTCTTATTTGCTTGTACTTACACTTGGAATTCTCTGTGTAAACCTCTGTAACTTCTCTAGGTAGATGAATCACTGTGTACTTTCTCTTGTTTCTATCTGTTACCAATCTTGAGAAACTCATACATTCACTATTCACTGTTTCCCAGTCTTAGAGAAGTCGATTTCTTTCAGCGAAAGTGCTGTTTTCACAGTGCTATGTACTCCCAAATCTGTCAACAATGTAGGTTTTACCAGTTTTCTAAGTCTCTCTTATTTGCTTGTACTTATACTTGGAATTCTCTGTGTAAACCTCTGTAACTTTTCCAGGTAGATGAATCACTGTGTACTTTCTCTTGTTTCTATCTGTTACCAATCTTGAGAAACTCATACATTCTCTGTTCACTGTTTCCCAATCTTAGAGAAGTCGATTTCTTTCAGCGAAAGTGCTGTTTTCACAGTGCTAAGTACTCCCAACTCTATCCACAATGTAGGTTTTAACAGTTTTCTAAGTCTCTCTTATTTGCTTGTACGTATACTTGGAATTCTCTGTGTAAACCTCTGTAGCTTCTCTAGGTAGATGAATCACTGTGTACTTTCTCTTGTTTCTATCTGTTACCAATCTTGAGAAACTCATACATTCTCTGTTCACTGTTTCCCAGTCTTAGAGAAGTCGATTTCTTTCGGCGAAAGTGCTGTTTTCACAGTGCTAAGTACTCCCAACTCTATCCACAATGTAGGTTTTACCAGTTTTCTAAGTCTCTCTTATTTTCCTGTACTTATACTTGGAATTCTCTGTGTAAACCTCTGTAACTTTTCCAGGTAGATGAATCACTGTGTACTTTCTCTTGTTTCTATCTGTTACCAATCTTGAGAAACTCATACATTCTCTGTTCACTGTTTCCCAGTCTTAGAGAAGTCGATTTCTTTCGGCGAAAGTGCTGTTTTCACAGTGCTAAGTACTCCCAACTCTATCCACAAAGTAGGTTTTACCAGTTTTCTAAGTCTCTCTTATTTGCTTGTACTTATACTTGGAATTCTCTGCGTAAACCTCTGTAACTTTTCCAGGTAGATGAATCACTGTGTACTTTCTCTTGTTTCTCTCTGTTACCAATCTTGAGAAACTCATACATTCTCTGTTCACTGTTTCACGGACTTAGAGAACTAAATTTCCTTCGGCGAAAGTGCTGTTTTCACAGTGCTAAGTACTCCGAAATCTGTCAACAATGTAGGTTTTACCAGTTTTCTTAGTCTCTCTTATTTGCTTGTACTTATACTTGGAATTCTGTGTGTAAACCACTGTAACTTTTCTAGGTAGATGAATCACTGTGTACTTTCTCTTGTTTCTATCTGTTACCAGTCTTGAGAAACTCATACATTCTCTGTTCACTGTTTCCCAGTCTTAAAGAAGTAGATTTGTTTCTGCGAAAGTGCTGTTCTCACAGTGCGAAGTACTCCCAACTCTATCCACAATGTGTGTTTTACCAGTTTTCTAAGTCTCTCTTATTTGCTTGTACTTACGCTTGGAATTCTCTGTGTAAACCTCTGTAACTTCTCTAGGTAGATGAATCACTGTGTACTTTCTCTTGTTTCTATCTGTTACCAATCTTGAGAAACTCATACATTCACTGTTCACTGTTTCCCAGTCTTAGAGAAGTCGATTTCTTTCAGCGAAAGTGCTGTTTTCACAGTGCTAAGTACTCCCAAATCTGTCAACAATGTAGGTTTTACCAGTTTTCTAAGTCTCTCTTATTTGCTTGTACTTATACTTGGAAATCTCGGTGTAAACCTCTGTAACTTTTCCAGGTAGATGAATCACTGTGTACTTTCTCTTGTTTCTATCTGTTACCAATCTTGAGAAACTCATACATTCTCTGTTCACTGTTTCCCAATCTTAGAGAAGTCGATTTCTTTCAGCGAAAGTGCTGTTTTCACAGTGCTGAGTGCTCCCAACTCTATCCACAATGTAGGTTTTACCAGTTTTCTAAGTCTCTCTTATTTGCTTGTACTTATATATGAAATTCTCTGTGTAAACTTCTGTAACTTCTCTAGGTAGATGAATCACTGTGTACTTTCTCTTGTTTCTATCTGTTACCAATCTTGAGAAAGTCATACATTCACTGTTCACTGTTTCCCAGTCTTAGAGAAGTCGATTTCTTTCAGCGAAAGTGCTGTTTTCACAGTGCTACGTACTCCCAACACTATCCGCAATGTAGGTTTTACCAGTTTTCTAAGTCTCTCTTATTTGCTTGTACTTATACTTGGAATTCTCTGTGTAATCCTGTGTAACTTCTCTAGGTAGATGAATCACTGTGTACTTTCTCTTGTTTCTATCTGTTGCCAATCTTGAGAAACTCATACATTCTCTGTTCACTGTTTCCCAGTCTTAGAGAAGTCGATTTCTTTCGGCGAAAGTGCTGTTTTCACAGTGCTAAGTATTCCCAACTCTATCCACAATGTAGGTTTTACCAGTTTTCTAAGTCTCTCTTACTTTCTTGTACTTATACATGAAATTCTTTGTGTAAACTTCTGTAATTTCTATAGGTAGATGAATCACTGTGTACTTTCTCTTGTTTCTATCTGTTACCAGTCTTGAGAAACTCATACATTCTCTGTTCAGTTATTCCGGTTTCTTAGAGAGGTAGATTTCTTTCTTCAAAAGTGCTGTTTTCAGAGTGCTGAGTGCTCCCAACTCTATCCACAATGTAGGTTTTACCAGTTTTCTAAGTCTCTCTTATTTGCTTCTACTTATACATGAAATTCTCTGTGTAAACTTCTGTAACTTCTCTAGGTAGATGAATCACTGTGTACTTTCTCTTGTTTCTATGTGTTACGAATCTTGAGAAACTCATACATTCTCTGTTCACTGTTTCCCAGTCTTAGAGAAGTCGATTTATTTCGCCGAAAGTGCTGTTTTCACAGTGCTAAGTACTCCCAACTCTATCCACAATGTAGGTTTTACCAGTTTTCTAAATCTCTCTTATTTGCCTGTACTTATACTTGGAATTCTTTGTGTAAACCTCTGTAACTTTTCTATGTAGATGAATCACTGTGTACTTTCTCTTTTTTCTATCTTTTACCAATCTTGAGAAACTCATACATTCACTGTTCACTGTTTCCCAGTCTTAGAGAAGTCGATTTCTTTCAGCGAAAGTGCTGTTTTCACAGTGTTAAGTACTCCCAACTCTATCAACAATGTAGGTTTTACCAGTTTTCTAAGTCTCTCTTATTTTCTTGTACTTATACGTGGAATTCTCTGTGTAAACCTCCGTAACTTATCCAGGTAGATGAATCACTGTGTACTTTGTCTTGTTTCTATCTGTTACCAATCTTGAGAAACTCATACATTCTCTGTTCACTGTTTCCCAGTCTTAGAGAAGTCGATTTCTTTCGGCGAAAGTGCTGTTTTCACAGTGCTAAGTCCTCCCAACTCTATCCACAATGTAGGTTTTAGCAGTTTTCTAAGTCTCTCTTATTTTCTTGTACTTATACTTGGAATTGTCTGTGTAAACCTCTGTAACTTTTCCAGGTAGATGAATCACTGTGTACTTTCTCTTGTTTCTATCTGTTACCAATCTTGAGAAACTCATACATTCTCTGTTCACTGTTTCCCAGTCTTAGAGAAGTCGATTTCTTTCGGCGAAAGTGCTGTTTTCACAGTGCTAAGTACTCCCAACTCTATCCACAATGTAGGTTTTACCAGTTTTCTAAGTCTCTCTTATTTGCTTGTACTTATACTTGGAATTCTCTGTGTAAACCTCTGTAACTTTTCCAGGTAGATGAATCACTGTGTACTTTCTCTTGTTTCTATCTGTTACCAATCTTGAGAAACTCATACATTCTCTGTTCACTGTTTCACGGACTTAGAGAACTAAATTTCCTTCGGCGAAAGTGCTGTTTTCACACTGCTAAGTACTCCGAAATCTGTCAACAATGTTGGTTTTACCAGTTTTCTAAGTCTCTCTTATTTGTTTGTACTTATACTTGGAATTCTGTGTGTAAACCACTGTAACTTCTCTAGGTAGATGAATCACTGTGTACTTTCTCTTGTTTCTATCTGTTACCAATCTTGAGAAAGTCATACATTCACTGTTCACTGTTTCCCAGTCTTAGAGAAGTCGATTTCTTTCAGCGAAAGTGCTGTTTTCACAGTGCTAAGTACTCCCAACACTATCCGCAATGTAGGTTTTACCAGTTTTCTAAGTCTCTCTTATTTGCTTGTACTTATACTTGGAATTCTCTGTGTAATCCTGTGTAACTTCTCTAGGTAGATGAATCACTGTGTACTTTCTCTTGTTTCTATCTGTTGCCAATCTTGAGAAACTCATACATTCTCTGTTCACTGTTTCCCAGTCTTAGAGAAGTCGATTTCTTTCGGCGAAAGTGCTGTTTTCACAGTGCTAAGTACTCCCAACTCTATCCACAATGTAGGTTTTACCAGTTTTCTAAGTCTCTCTTACTTTCTTGTACTTATACATGAAATTCTTTGTGTAAACTTCTGTAATTTCTATAGGTAGATGAATCACTGTGTACTTTCTCTTGTTTCTATCTGTTACCAGTCTTGAGAAACTCATACATTCTCTGTTCAGTTATTCCCGTTTCTTAGAGAGGTAGATTTCTTTCTTCAAAAGTGCTGTTTTCAGAGTGCTGAGTGCTCCCAACTCTATCCACAATGTAGGTTTTACCAGTTTTCTAAGTCTCTCTTATTTGCTTCTACTTATACATGAAATTCTCTGTGTAAACTTCTGTAACTTCTCTAGGTAGATGAATCACTGTGTACTTTCTCTTGTTTCTATGTGTTACGAATCTTGAGAAACTCATACATTCTCTGTTCACTGTTTCCCAGTCTTAGAGAAGTCGATTTCTTTCGGCGAAAGTGCTGTTTTCACAGTGCTAAGTACTCCCAACTCTATCCACAATGTGGGTTTTACCAGTTTTCTAAGTCTCTCTTATTTGCCTGTGCTTATACTTGGAATTCTCTGTGTAAACCTCTGTAACTTCTCTAGGTAGATGAATCACTGTGTACTTTCTCTTGTTTCTATCTGTTACCAATCTTGAGAAACTCATACATTCACTGTTCACTGTTTCCCAGTCTTAAAGAAGTAGATTTGTTTCTGCGAAAGTGCTGTTTTCACAGTGCTAAGTACTCCCAACTCTATCCACAATGTGGGTTTTACCAGTTTTCTAAGTCTCTCTTATTTGCTTGTACTTACACTTGGAATTCTCTGTGTAAACCTCTGTAACTTCTCTAGGTAGATGAATCACTGTGTACTTTCTCTTGTTTCTATCTGTTACCAATCTTGAGAAACTCATACATTCACTATTCACTGTTTCCCAGTCTTAGAGAAGTCGATTTCTTTCAGCGAAAGTGCTGTTTTCACAGTGCTATGTACTCCCAAATCTGTCAACAATGTAGGTTTTACCAGTTTTCTAAGTCTCTCTTATTTGCTTGTACTTATACTTGGAATTCTCTGTGTAAACCTCTGTAACTTTTCCAGGTAGATGAATCACTGTGTACTTTCTCTTGTTTCTATCTGTTACCAATCTTGAGAAACTCATACATTCTCTGTTCACTGTTTCCCAATCTTAGAGAAGTCGATTTCTTTCAGCGAAAGTGCTGTTTTCACAGTGCTAAGTACTCCCAACTCTATCCACAATGTAGGTTTTAACAGTTTTCTAAGTCTCTCTTATTTGCTTGTACGTATACTTGGAATTCTCTGTGTAAACCTCTGTAGCTTCTCTAGGTAGATGAATCACTGTGTACTTTCTCTTGTTTCTATCTGTTACCAATCTTGAGAAACTCATACATTCTCTGTTCACTGTTTCCCAGTCTTAGAGAAGTCGATTTCTTTCGGCGAAAGTGCTGTTATCACAGTGCTAAGTACTCCCAACTCTATCCACAATGTAGGTTTTACCAGTTTTCTAAGTCTCTCTTATTTTCCTGTACTTATACTTGGAATTCTCTGTGTAAACCTCTGTAACTTTTCCAGGTAGATGAATCACTGTGTACTTTCTCTTGTTTCTATCTGTTACCAATCTTGAGAAACTCATACATTCTCTGTTCACTGTTTCCCAGTCTTAGAGAAGTCGATTTCTTTCGGCGAAAGTGCTGTTTTCACAGTGCTAAGTACTCCCAACTCTATCCACAAAGTAGGTTTTACCAGTTTTCTAAGTCTCTCTTATTTGCTTGTACTTATACTTGGAATTCTCTGCGTAAACCTCTGTAACTTTTCCAGGTAGATGAATCACTGTGTACTTTCTCTTGTTTCTCTCTGTTACCAATCTTGAGAAACTCATACATTCTCTGTTCACTGTTTCACGGACTTAGAGAACTAAATTTCCTTCGGCGAAAGTGCTGTTTTCACAGTGCTAAGTACTCCGAAATCTGTCAACAATGTAGGTTTTACCAGTTTTCTTAGTCTCTCTTATTTGCTTGTACTTATACTTGGAATTCTGTGTGTAAACCACTGTAACTTTTCTAGGTAGATGAATCACTGTGTACTTTCTCTTGTTTCTATCTGTTACCAGTCTTGAGAAACTCATACATTCTCTGTTCACTGTTTCCCAGTCTTAAAGAAGTAGATTTGTTTCTGCGAAAGTGCTGTTCTCACAGTGCGAAGTACTCCCAACTCTATCCACAATGTGTGTTTTACCAGTTTTCTAAGTCTCTCTTATTTGCTTGTACTTACGCTTGGAATTCTCTGTGTAAACCTCTGTAACTTCTCTAGGTAGATGAATCACTGTGTACTTTCTCTTGTTTCTATCTGTTACCAATCTTGAGAAACTCATACATTCACTGTTCACTGTTTCCCAGTCTTAGAGAAGTCGATTTCTTTCAGCGAAAGTGCTGTTTTCACAGTGCTAAGTACTCCCAAATCTGTCAACAATGTAGGTTTTACCAGTTTTCTAAGTCTCTCTTATTTGCTTGTACTTATACTTGGAAATCTCGGTGTAAACCTCTGTAACTTTTCCAGGTAGATGAATCACTGTGTACTTTCTCTTGTTTCTATCTGTTACCAATCTTGAGAAACTCATACATTCTCTGTTCACTGTTTCCCAATCTTAGAGAAGTCGATTTCTTTCAGCGAAAGTGCTGTTTTCACAGTGCTGAGTGCTCCCAACTCTATCCACAATGTAGGTTTTACCAGTTTTCTAAGTCTCTCTTATTTGCTTGTACTTATATATGAAATTCTCTGTGTAAACTTCTGTAACTTCTCTAGGTAGATGAATCACTGTGTACTTTCTCTTGTTTCTATCTGTTACCAATCTTGAGAAACTCATACATTCTTTGTTCACTGTTTCCCAGTCTTAGAGAAGTAGATTTCTTTCTGCGTAAGTGCTGTTTTCACAGTGCTAAGTACTCCCAACTCTATCCACAATGTAGTTTTTACCAGTTTTCTAAGTCTCTCTTATTTTCCTGTACTTATACGTGGAATTCTCTGTGTAAACTTCTGAAACTTCTCTAGGTAGATGAATCACTATGTACTTTCTCTTGTTTCTATCTGTTACCAATCTTGAGAAACTCATACATTCTCTGTTCACTGTTTCCCAGTGTTAGAGAAGTCGATTTCTTTCGGCGAAAGTGCTGTTTTCACAGTGCTAAGTACTCCCAACTCTATCCACAATGTAGGTTTTACCAGTTTTCTAAGTCTCTCTTATTTTCTTGTACTTATACTTGGAATTGTCTGTGTAAACCTCTGTAACTTTTCCAGGTAGATGAATCACTGTGTACTTTCTCTTGTTTCTATCTGTTACCAATCTTGAGAAACTCATACATTCAATGTTCACTGTTTCCCAGTCTTAGAGAAGTCGATTTCTTTCGGCGAAAGTGCTGTTTTCACAGTGCTAAGTACTGCCAACTCTATCCACAATGTAGGTTTTACCAGTTTTCTAAGTCTCTCTTATTTGCTTGTACTTATACTTGGAATTCTCTGTGTAAACCTCTGTAACTTTTCCAGGTAGATGAATCACTGTGTACTTTCTCTTGTTTCTATCTGTTACCAATCTTGATAAACTCATACATTCTCTGTTCACTGTTTCACGGACTTAGAGAACTAAATTTCCTTCGGCGAAAGTGCTGTTTTCACACTGCTAAGTACTCCGAAATCTGTCAACAATGTTGGTTTTACCAGTTTTCTAAGTCTCTCTTATTTGCTTGTACTTATACTTGGAATTCTGTGTGTAAACCACTGTAACTTCTCTAGGTAGATGAATCACTGTGTACTTTCTCTTGTTTCTATCTGTTGCCAATCTTGAGAAACTCATACATTCTCTGTTCACTGTTTCCCAGTCTTAGAGAAGTCGATTTCTTTCGGCGAAAGTGCTGTTTTCACAGTGCTAAGTACTCCCAACTCTATCCACAATGTAGGTTTTACCAGCCTTCTAAGTCTCTCTTACTTTCTTGTACTTATACATGAAATTCTTTGTGTAAACTTCTGTAATTTCTATAGGTAGATGAATCACTGTGTACTTTCTCTTGTTTCTATCTGTTACCAGTCTTGAGAAACTCATACATTCTCTGTTCAGTTATTCCCGTTTCTTAGAGAGATAGATTTCTTTCTTCAAAAGTGCTGTTTTCAGAGTGCTGAGTGCTCCCAACTCTATCCACAATGTAGGTTTTACCAGTTTTCTAAGTCTCTCTTATTTGCTTCTACTTATACAAGAAATTCTCTGTGTAAACTTCTGTAACTTCTCTAGGTAGATGAATCACTGTGTACTTTCTCTTGTTTCTATGTGTTGCGAATCTTGAGAAACTCATAAATTCTCTGTTCACTGTTTCCCAGTCTTAGAGAAGTCGATTTCTTTCGGCGAAAGTGCTGTTTTCATAGCGCTAAGTACTCCCAACTCTATCCACAATGTAGGTTTTACCAGTTTTCTAAGTCTCTCTTATTTGCCTGTACTTATACTTGGAATTCTCTGTGTAAACCTCTGTAACTTCTCTAGGTAGATGAATCACTGTGTACTTTCTCTTGTTTCTATCTGTTACCAATCTTGAGAAACTCATACATTCTCTGTTCACTGTTTCCCAGTGTTAGAGAAGTCGATTTCTTTCGGCGAAAGTGCTGTTTTCACAGTGCTAAGTACTCCCAACTCTATCCACAATGTAGGTTTTACCAGTTTTCTAAGTCTCTCTTATTTGCTTGTACTTATACTTGGAATTCTCTGTGTAAACCTCTGTAACTTTTCCAGGTAGATGAATCACTGTGTACTTTCTCTTGTTTCTATCTGTTACCAATCTTGAGAAACTCATACATTCTCTGTTCACTGTTTCACGGACTTAGAGAACTAAATTTCCTTCGGCGACAGTGCTGTTTTCACACTGCTAAGTACTCCGAAATCTGTCAACAATGTTGGTTTTACCAGTTTTCTAAGTCTCTCTTATTTGCTTGTACTTATACTTGGAATTCTGTGTGTAAACCACTGTAACTTCTCTAGGTAGATGAATCACTGTGTACTTTCTCTTGTTTCTATCTTTTACCAATCTTGAGAAACTCATACACTCACTGTTCACTGTTTCCCAGTCTTAGAGAAGTCGATTTCTTTCAGCGAAAGTGCTGTTTTCACAGTGCTAAGTACTCCCAACACTATCCGCAATGTAGGTTTTACCAGTTTTCTAAGTCTCTCTTATTTGCTTGTACTTATACTTGGAATTCTCTGTGTAAACCTGTGTAACTTCTCTAGGTAGATGAATCACTGTGTACTTTCTCTTGTTTCTATCTGTTGCCAATCTTGAGAAACTCATACATTCTCTGTTCACTGTTTCCCAGTCTTAGAGAAGTCGATTTCTTTCGGCCAAAGTGCTGTTTTCACAGTGCTAAGTACTCCCAACTCTATCCACAATGTAGGTTTTACCAGTTTTCTAAGTCTCTCTTACTTTCTTGTACTTATACATGAAATTCTTTGTGTAAACTTCTGTAATTTCTATAGGTAGATGAATCACTGTGTACTTTCTCTTGTTTCTATCTGTTACCAGTCTTGAGAAACTCATACATTCTCTGTTCAGTTATTCCCGTTTCTTAGAGAGGTAGATTTCTTTCCTCAAAAGTGCTGTTTTCAGAGTGCTGAGTGCTCCCAACTCTATCCACAATATAGGTTTTACCAGTTTTCTAAGTCTCTCTTATTTGCTTCTACTTATACATGAAATTCTCTGTGTAAACTTCTGTAACTTCTCTAGGTAGATGAATCACTGTGTACTTTCTCTTGTTTCTATCTGTTACGAATCTTGAGAAACTCATACATTCTCTGTTCACTGTTTCCCACTCTTAGAGAAGTCGATTTCTTTCGGCAAAAGTGCTGTTTTCATAGCGCTAAGTACTCCCAACTCTATCCACAATGTAGGTTTTACCAGTTTTCTAAGTCTCTCTTATTTGCCTGTACTTATACTTGGAATTCTCTGTGTAAACCTCTGTAACTTCTCTAGGTAGATGAATCACTGTGTACTTTCTCTTGTTTCTATCTGTTACCAATCTTGAGAAACTGATACATTCTCTGTTCACTGTTTCCCAGTCTTAAAGAAGTAGATTTGTTTCTGCGAAAGTGCTGTTTTCACAGTGCTAAGTACTCCCAACTCTATCCACAATGTGGGTTTTACCAGTTTTCTAAGTCTCTCTTATTTGCTTGTACTTACACTTGGAATTCTCTGTGTAAACCTCTGTAACTTCTCTAGGTAGATGAATCACTGTGTACTTTCTCTTGTTTCTATCTGTTACCAATCTTGAGAAACTCATACATTCACTGTTCACTGTTTCCCAGTCTTAGAGAAGTCGATTTCTTTCAGCGAAAGTGCTGTTTTCACAGTGCTAAGTACTCCCAAATCTGTCAACAATGTAGGTTTTACCACTTTTCTAAGTCTCTCTTATTTGCTTGTACTTATACTTGGAATTCTCTGTGTAAACCTCTGTAACTTTTCCAGGTAGATGAATCACTGTGTACTTTCTCTTGTTTCTATCTGTTACCAATCTTGAGAAACTCATACATTCTCTGTTCACTGTTTCCCAGTCTTAGAGAAGTCGATTTCTTTCGGCGAAAGTGCTGTTTTCACAGTGCTAAGTACTCCCAACTCTATCCACAATGTAGGTTTTACCAGTTTTCTAAGTCTCTCTTATTTGCTTGTACTTATACTTGGAATTCTCTGCGTAAACCTCTGTAACTTTTCCAGGTAGATGAATCACTGTGTACTTTCTCTTGTTTCTATCTGTTACCAATCTTGAGAAACTCATACATTCTCTGTTCACTGTTTCACGGACTTAGAGAACTAAATTTCCTTCGGCGACAGTGCTGTTTTCACACTGCTAAGTACTCCGAAATCTGTCAACAATGTTGGTTTTACCAGTTTTCTAAGTCTCTCTTATTTGCTTGTACTTATACTTGGAATTCTGTGTGTAAACCACTGTAACTTCTCTAGGTAGATGAATCACTGTGTACTTTCTCTTGTTTCTATCTGTTGCCAATCTTGAGAAACTCATACATTCTCTGTTCACTGTTTCCCAGTCTTAGAGAAGTCGATTTCTTTCGGCCAAAGTGCTGTTTTCACAGTGCTAAGTACTCCCAACTCTATCCACAATGTAGGTTTTACCAGTTTTCTAAGTCTCTCTTACTTTCTTGTACTTATACATGAAATTCTTTGTGTAAACTTCTGTAATTTCTATAGGTAGATGAATCACTGTGTACTTTCTCTTGTTTCTATATGTTACCAGTCTTGAGAAACTCATACATTCTCTGTTCAGTTATTCCCGTTTCTTAGAGAGGTAGATTTCTTTCCTCAAAAGTGCTGTTTTCAGAGTGCTGAGTGCTCCCAACTCTATCCACAATATAGGTTTTACCAGTTTTCTAAGTCTCTCTTATTTGCTTCTACTTATACATGAAATTCTCTGTGTAAACTTCTGTAACTTCTCTAGGTAGATGAATCACTGTGTACTTTCTCTTGTTTCTATCTGTTACGAATCTTGAGAAACTCATACATTCTCTGTTCACTGTTTCCCACTCTTAGAGAAGTCGATTTCTTTCGGCAAAAGTGCTGTTTTCATAGCGCTAAGTACTCCCAACTCTATCCACAATGTAGGTTTTACCAGTTTTCTAAGTCTCTCTTATTTGCCTGTACTTATACTTGGAATTCTCTGTGTAAACCTCTGTAACTTCTCTAGGTAGATGAATCACTGTGTACTTTCTCCTGTTTCTATCTGTTACCAATCTTGAGAAACTGATACATTCTCTGTTCACTGTTTCCCAGTCTTAAAGAAGTAGATTTGTTTCTGCGAAAGTGCTGTTTTCACAGTGCTAAGTACTCCCAACTCTATCCACAATGTGGGTTTTACCAGTTTTCTAAGTCTCTCTTATTTGCTTGTACTTACACTTGGAATTCTCTGTGTAAACCTCTGTAACTTCTCTAGGTAGATGAATCACTGTGTACTTTCTCTTGTTTCTATCTGTTACCAATCTTGAGAAACTCATACATTCACTGTTCACTGTTTCCCAGTCTTAGAGAAGTCGATTTCTTTCAGCGAAAGTGCTGTTTTCACAGTGCTAAGTACTCCCAAATCTGTCAACAATGTAGGTTTTACCACTTTTCTAAGTCTCTCTTATTTGCTTGTACTTATACTTGGAATTCTCTGTGTAAACCTCTGTAACTTTTCCAGGTAGATGAATCACTGTGTACTTTCTCTTGTTTCTATCTGTTACCAATCTTGAGAAACTCAACATTCTCTGTTCACTGTTTCACGGACTTAGAGAAATAAATTTCCTTCGGCGAAAGTGCTGTTTTCACACTGCTAAGTACTCCGAAATCTGTCAACAATGTTGGTTTTACCAGTTTTCTAAGTCTCTCTTATTTGCTTGTACTTATACTTGGAATTCTGTGTGTAAACCACTGTAACTTCTCTAGGTAGATGAATCACTGTGTACTTTCTCTTGTTTCTATCTGTTACCAAACTTGAGAAACTCATACATTCACTGTTCACTGTTTCCCAGTCTTAGAGAAGTCGATTTCTTTCAGCGAAAGTGCTGTTTTCACAGTGCTAAGTACTCCCAACACTATCCGCAATGTAGGTTTTAACAGTTTTCTAAGTCTCTCTTATTTGCTTGTACTTATACTTGGAATCCTCTGTGTAAACCTCTGTTAGCTTCTCTAGGTAGATGAATCAATGTGTACTTTCTCTTGTTTCTATCTGTTACCAATCTTGAGAAACTCATACATTCTCTGTTCACTGTTTCCCAGTCTTAGAGAAGTCGATTTCTTTCAGCGAAAGTGCTGTTCTCACAGTGCTAAGTACTCCCAACACTATCCGCAATGTAGGTTTTACCAGTTTTCTAAGTCTCTCTTATTTGCCTGTACTTATACTTGGAATTCTCTGTGTAAACCTCTGTAACTTCTCTAGGTAGATGAATCACTGTGTAGTTTCTCTTGTTTCTATCTGTTACCAATCTTGGGAAACTCATACATTCTCTGTTCACTGTTTCCCAGTCTTAGAGAAGTCGATTTCTTTCAGCGAAAGTGCTGTTTTCACAGTGCTAAGTACTCCCAACTCTATCCACAATGTAGGTTTTACCAGTTTTCTAAGTCTCTCTTATTTTCTTGTACTTATACTTGGAATTGTCTGTGTAAACCTCTGTAACTTTTCCAGGTAGATGAATCACTGTGTACTTTCTCTTGTTTCTATCTGTTACCAATCTTGAGAAACTCATACATTCTCTGTTCACTGTTTCCCAGTCTTAGAGAAGTCGATTTCTTTCGGCGAAAGTGCTGTTTTCACAGCGCTAAGTACTCCCAACTCTATCCACAATGTAGGTTTTACCAGTTTTCTAAGTCTCTCTTATTTGCCTGTACTTATAGTTGGAATTCTCTGTGTAAACCTCTGTAACTTCTCTAGGTAGATGAATCACTGTGTACTTTCTCTTGTTTCTATCTGTTACCAATCTTGAGAAACTCATACATTCTCTGTTCACTGTTTCCCAGTCTTAGAGAAGTCGATTTCTTTCAGCGAAAGTGCTGTTTTCACAGTGCTAAGTACTCCCAACTCTATCCACAATGTAGGTTTTAACAGTTTTCTAAGTCTCTCTTATTTGCTTGTACGTATTCTTGGAATTCTCTGTGTAAACCTCTGTAGCTTCTCTAGGTAGATGAATCACTGTGTACTTTCTCTTGTTTCTATCTGTTACCAATCTTGAGAAACTCATACATTCTCTGTTCACTGTTTCCCAGTCTTAGAGAAGTCGATTTCTTTCGGCGAAAGTGCTGTTTTCACAGTGCTAAGTACTCCGAAGTCTATGCACAATGTAGGTTTTACCAGTTTTCTAAATCTCTCTTATTTGCCTGTACTTATACTTGGAATTCTCTGTGTAAACCTCTGTAACTTTTCCAGGTAGATGAATCACTGTGTACTTTCTCTTGTTTCTATCTGTTACCAATCTTGAGAAACTCATACATTCTCTGTTCACTGTTTCCCAGTCTTAGAGAAGTCGATTTCTTTCGGCGAAAGTGCTGTTTTCACAGCGCTAAGTACTCCCAACTCTATCCACAATGTAGGTTTTACCAGTTTTCTAAGTCTCTCTTATTTGCCTGTACTTATACTTGGAATTCTCTGTGTAAACCTCTGTAACTTCTCTAGGTAGATGAATCACTGTGTACTTTCTCTTGTTTCTATCTGTTACCAATCTTGAGAAACTCATACATTCTCTGTTCACTGTTTCCCAGTCTTAGAGAAGTCGATTTCTTTCAGCGAAAGTGCTGTTTTCACAGTGCTAAGTACTCCCAACTCTATCCACAATGTAGGTTTTACCAGTTTTCTAAGTCTCTCTTATTTTCTTGTACTTATACTTGGAATTGTCTGTGTAAACCTCTGTAACTTTTCCAGGTAGATGAATCACTGTGTACTTTCTCTTGTTTCTATCTGTTACCAATCTTGAGAAACTCATACATTCTCTGTTCACTGTTTCCCAGTCTTAGAGAAGTCGATTTCTTTCGGCGAAAGTGCTGTTTTCACAGCGCTAAGTACTCCCAACTCTATCCACAATGTAGGTTTTACCAGTTTTCTAAGTCTCTCTTATTTGCCTGTACTTATAGTTGGAATTCTCTGTGTAAACCTCTGTAACTTCTCTAGGTAGATGAATCACTGTGTACTTTCTCTTGTTTCTATCTGTTACCAATCTTGAGAAACTCATACATTCTCTGTTCACTGTTTCCCAGTCTTAGAGAAGTCGATTTCTTTCAGCGAAAGTGCTGTTTTCACAGTGCTAAGTACTCCCAACTCTATCCACAATGTAGGTTTTAACAGTTTTCTAAGTCTCTCTTATTTGCTTGTACGTATTCTTGGAATTCTCTGTGTAAACCTCTGTAGCTTCTCTAGGTAGATGAATCACTGTGTACTTTCTCTTGTTTCTATCTGTTACCAATCTTGAGAAACTCATACATTCTCTGTTCACTGTTTCCCAGTCTTAGAGAAGTCGATTTCTTTCGGCGAAAGTGCTGTTTTCACAGTGCTAAGTACTCCGAAGTCTATGCACAATGTAGGTTTTACCAGTTTTCTAAATCTCTCTTATTTGCCTGTACTTATACTTGGAATTCTCTGTGTAAACCTCTGTAACTTTTCCAGGTAGATGAATCACTGTGTACTTTCTCTTGTTTCTATCTGTTACCAATCTTGAGAAACTCATACATTCTCTGTTCACTGTTTCCCAGTCTTAGAGAAGTCGATTTCTTTCGGCGAAAGTGCTGTTTTCACAGCGCTAAGTACTCCCAACTCTATCCACAATGTAGGTTTTACCAGTTTTCTAAGTCTCTCTTATTTGCCTGTACTTATACTTGGAATTCTCTGTGTAAACCTCTGTAACTTCTCTAGGTAGATGAATCACTGTGTACTTTCTCTTGTTTCTATCTGTTACCAATCTTGAGAAACTCATACATTCTCTGTTCACTGTTTCCCAGTCTTAGAGAAGTCGATTTCTTTCAGCGAAAGTGCTGTTTTCACAGTGCTAAGTACTCCCAACTCTATCCACAATGTAGGTTTTAACAGTTTTCTAAGTCTCTCTTATTTGCTTGTACGTATACTTGGAATTCTCTGTGTAATCCTCTGTAGCTTCTCTACGTAGATGAATCACTGTGTACTTTCTCTTGTTTCTATCTGTTACCAATCTTGAGAAACTCATACATTCTCTGTTCACTGTTTCACGGACTTAGAGAACTAAATTTCCTTCGGCTAAAGTGCTGTTTTCACACTGCTAAGTACTCCGAAATCTGTCAACAATGTTGGTTTTACCAGTTTTCTAAGTCTCTCTTATTTGCTTGTACTTATACTTGGAATTCTGTGTGTAAACCACTGTAACTTCTCTAGGTAGATGAATCACTGTGTACTTTCTCTTGTTTCTATCTGTTACCAATCTTGAGAAACTCATACATTCTCTGTTCACTGTTTCCCAGTCTTAGAGAAGTCGATTTCTTTCGGCGAAAGTGCTGTTTTCACAGTGCTAAGTACTCCCAACTCTATCCACAATGTAGGTTTTACCAGTTTTCTAAGTCTCTCTTATTTTCTTGTACTTATACTTGGAATTGTCTGTGTAAACCTCTGTAACTTTTCCAGGAAGATGAATCGCTGTGTACTTTCTCTTGTTTCTATCTGTTACCAATCTTGAGAAACTCATACATTCTCTGTTCACTGTTTCCCAGTCTTAGAGAAGTCGATTTCTTTCGGCGAAAGTGCTGTTTTCACAGTGCTAAGTACTCCCAACTCTATCCACAAAGTAGGTTTTACCAGTTTTCTAAGTCTCTCTTATTTGCTTGTACTTATACTTGGAATTCTCTGTGTAAACCTCTGTAACTTTTCCAGGTAGATGAATCACTGTGTACTTTCGCTTGTTTCTATCTGTTACCAATCTTGAGAAACTCATACATTCTCTGTTCACTGTTTCACGGACTTAGAGAACTAAATTTCCTTCGGCGAAAGTGCTGTTTTCACAGTGCTAAGTACTCCGAAATCTGTCAACAATGTAGGTTTTACCAGTTTTCTAAGTCTCTCTTATTTGCTTGTACGTATTCTTGAAATTCTCTGTGTAAACCTCTGTAGCTTCTCTAGGTAGATGAATCACTGTGTACTTTCTCTTGTTTCTATCTGTTACCAATCTTGAGAAACTCATACATTCTCTGTTCACTGTATCCCAGTCTTAGAGAAGTCGATTTCTTTCAGCGAAAGTGCTGTTTTCACAGTGCTAAGTACTCCCAACTCTATCCACAATGTAGGTTTTACCAGTTTTCTAAGTCTCTCTTATTTTCTTGTACTTATACGTGGAATTCTCTGTGTAAACCTCCGTAACTTATCCAGGTAGATGAATCACTGTGTACTTTCTCTTGTTTCTATCTGTTACCAATCTTGAGAAACTCATACATTCTCTGTTCACTGTTTCCCAGTCTTAGAGAAGTCGATTTCTTTCGGCGAAAGTGCTGTTTTCACAGTGCTAAGTACTCCCAACTCTATCCACAATGTAGGTTTTACCAGTTTTCTAAGTCTCTCTTATTTTCTTGTACTTATACTTGGAATTGTCTGTGTAAACCTCTGTAACTTTTCCAGGTAGATGAATCACTGTGTACTTTCTCTTGTTTCTATCTGTTACCAATCTTGAGAAACTCATACATTCTCTGTTCACTGTTTCCCAGTCTTAGAGAAGTCGATTTCATTCGGCGAAAGTGCTGTTTTCACAGTGCTAAGTACTCCCAACTCTATCCACAATGTAGGTTTTACCAGTTTTCTAAGTCTCTCTTATTTGCTTGTACTTATACTTGGAATTGTCTGTGTAAACCTCTGTAACTTTTCCAGGTAGATGAATCACTGTGTACTTTCTCTTGTTTCTATCTGTTACCAATCTTGAGAAACTCAACATTCTCTGTTCACTGTTTCACGGACTTAGAGAAATAAATTTCCTTCGGCGAAAGTGCTGTTTTCACACTGCTAAGTACTCCGAAATCTGTCAACGATGTAGGTTTTACCAGTTTTCTAAGTCTCTCTTATTTGCTTGTACTTATACTTGGAATTCTGTGTGTAAACCACTGTAACTTCTCTAGGTAGATGAATCACTGTGTACTTTCTCTTGTTTCTATCTGTTACCAAACTTGAGAAACTCATACATTCACTGTTCACTGTTTCCCAGTCTTAGAGAAGTCGATTTCTTTCAGCGAAAGTGCTGTTTTCACAGTGCTAAGTACTCCCAACACTATCCGGAATGTAGGTTTTACCAGTTTTCTAAGTCTCTCTTATTTGCTTGTACTTATACTTGGAATCCTCTGTGTAAACCTCTGTTAGCTTCTCTAGGTAGATGAATCACTGTGTACTTTCTCTTGTTTCTATCTGTTACGAATCTTGAGAAACTCATACATTCTCTGTTCTCTGTTTCCCAGTCTTAGAGAAGTCGATTTCTTTCAGCGAAAGTGCTGTTTTCACAGTGCTAAGTACTCCCAACACTATCCGCAATGTAGGTTTTACCAGTTTTCTAAGTCTCTCTTATTTGCCTGTACTTATACTTGGAATTCTCTGTGTAAACCTCTGTAACTTCTCTAGGTAGATGAATCACTGTGTACTTTCTCTTGTTTCTATCTGTTACCAATCTTGGGAAACTCATACATTCTCTGTTCACTGTTTCCCAGTCTTAGAGAAGTCGATTTCTTTCAGCGAAAGTGCTGTTTTCACAGTGCTAAGTACTCCCAACTCTATCCACAATGTAGGTTTTACCAGTTTTCTAAGTCTCTCTTATTTTCTTGTACTTATACTTGGAATTGTCTGTGTAAACCTCTGTAACTTTTCCAGGTAGATGAATCACTGTGTACTTTCTCTTGTTTCTATCTGTTACCAATCTTGAGACACTCATACATTCTCTGTTCACTGTTTCCCAGTCTTAGAGAAGTCGATTTCTTTCGGCGAAAGTGCTGTTTTCACAGCGCTAAGTACTCCCAACTCTATCCACAATGTAGGTTTTACCAGTTTTCTAAGTCTCTCTTATTTGCCTGTACTTATACTTGGAATTCTCTGTGTAAACCTCTGTAACTTCTCTAGGTAGATGAATCACTGTGTACTTTCTCTTGTTTCTATCTGTTACCAATCTTGAGAAACTCATACATTCTCTGTTCACTGTTTCCCAGTCTTAGAGAAGTCGATTTCTTTCAGCGAAAGTGCTGTTTTCACAGTGCTAAGTACTCCCAACTCTATCCACAATGTAGGTTTTAACAGTTTTCTAAGTCTCTCTTATTTGCTTGTACGTATACTTGGAATTCTCTGTGTAAACCTCTGTAGCTTCTCTAGGTAGATGAATCACTGTGTACTTTCTCTTGTTTCTATCTGTTACCAATCTTGAGAAACTCATACATTCTCTGTTCACTGTTTCCCAGTCTTAGAGAAGTCGATTTCTTTCGGCGAAAGTGCTGTTTTCACAGTGCTAAGTACTCCGAACTCTATCCACAATGTAGGTTTTACCAGTTTTCTAAATCTCTCTTATTTGCCTGTACTTATATTTGGAATTCTCTGTGTAAACCTCTGTAACTTTTCCAGGTAGATGAATCACTGTGTACTTTCTCTTGTTTCTATCTGTTACCAATCTTGAGAAACTCATACATTCTCTGTTCACTGTTTCCCAGTCTTAGAGAAGTCGATTTCTTTCGGCGAAAGTGCTGTTTTCACAGCGCTAAGTACTCCCAACTCTATCCACAATGTAGGTTTTACCAGTTTTCTAAGTCTCTCTTATTTTCTTGTACTTATACTTGGAATTCTCTGTGTAAACCTCTGTAACTTCTCTAGGTAGATGAATCACTGTGTACTTTCTCTTGTTTCTATCTGTTACCAATCTTGAGAAACTCATACATTCTCTGTTCACTGTTTCCCAGTCTTAGAGAAGTCGATTTCTTTCAGCGAAAGTGCTGTTTTCACAGTGCTAAGTACTCCCAACTCTATCCACAATGTAGGTTTTAACAGTTTTCTAAGTCTCTCTTATTTGCTTGTACGTATACTTGGAATTCTCTGTGTAAACCTCTGTAGCTTCTCTAGGTAGATGAATCACTGTGTACTTTCTCTTGTTTCTATCTGTTACCAATCTTGAGAAACTCATACATTCTCTGTTCACTGTTTCCCAGTCTTAGAGAAGTCGATTTCTTTCGGCGAAAGTGCTGTTTTCACAGTGCTAAGTACTCCGAACTCTATCCACAATGTAGGTTTTACCAGTTTTCTAAATCTCTCTTATTTGCCTGTACTTATACTTGGAATTCTCTGTGTAAACCTCTGTAACTTTTCCAGGTAGATGAATCACTGTGTACTTTCTCTTGTTTCTATCTGTTACCAATCTTGAGAAACTCATACATTCTCTGTTCACTGTTTCCCAGTCTTAGAGAAGTCGATTTCTTTCGGCGAAAGTGCTGTTTTCACAGCGCTAAGTACTCCCAACTCTATCCACAATGTAGGTTTTACCAGTTTTATAAGTCTCTCTTATTTGCCTGTACTTATACTTGGAATTCTCTGTGTAAACCTCTGTAACTTCTGTAGGTAGATGAATCACTGTGTACTTTCTCTTGTTTCTATCTGTTACCAATCTTGAGAAACTCATACATTCTCTGTTCACTGTTTCCCAGTCTTAGAGAAGTCGATTTCTTTCAGCGAAAGTGCTGTTTTCACAGTGCTAAGTACTCCCAACACTATCCGCAATGTAGGTTTTACCAGTTTTCTAAGTCTCTCTTATTTGCCTGTACTTATACTTGGAATTCTCTGTGTAAACCTCTGTAACTTCTCTAGGTAGATGAATCACTGTGTACTTTCTCTTGTTTCTATCTGTTACCAATCTTGGGAAACTCATACATTCTCTGTTCACTGTTTCCCAGTCTTAGAGAAGTCGATTTCTTTCAGCGAAAGTGCTGTTTTCACAGTGCTAAGTACTCCCAACTCTATCCACAATGTAGGTTTTACCAGTTTTCTAAGTCTCTCTTATTTTCTTGTACTTATACTTGGAATTGTCTGTGTAAACCTCTGTAACTTTTCCAGGTAGATGAATCACTGTATACTTTCTCTTGTTTCTATCTGTTACCAATCTTGAGAAACTCATACATTCTCTGTTCACTGTTTCCCAGTCTTAGAGAAGTCGATTTCTTTCGGCGAAAGTGCTGTTTTCACAGCGCTAAGTACTCCCAACTCTATCCACAATGTAGGTTTTACCAGTTTTCTAAGTCTCTCTTATTTGCCTGTACTTATACTTGGAATTCTCTGTGTAAACCTCTGTAACTTCTCTAGGTAGATGAATCACTGTGTACTTTCTCTTGTTTCTATCTGTTACCAATCTTCAGAAACTCATACATTCTCTGTTCACTGTTTCCCAGTCTTAGAGAAGTCGATTTCTTTCGGCGAAAGTGCTGTTTTCACAGTGCTAAGTACTCCGAACTGTATCCACAATGTAGGTTTTACCAGTTTTCTAAATCTCTCTTATTTGCCTGTACTTATACTTGGAATTTTCTGTGTAAACCTCTGTAACTTTTCCAGGTAGATGAATCACTGTGTACTTTCTCTTGTTTCTATCTGTTACCAATCTTGAGAAACTCATACATTCTCTGTTCACTGTTTCCCAGTCTTAGAGAAGTCGATTTCTTTCGGCGAAAGTGCTGTTTTCACAGCGCTAAGTACTCCCAACTCTATCCACAATGTAGGTTTTACCAGTTTTCTAAGTCTCTCTTATTTGCCTGTACTTATACTTGGAATTCTCTGTGTAAACCTCTGTAACTTCTCTAGGTAGATGAATCACTGTGTACTTTCGCTTGTTTCTATCTGTTACCAATCTTGAGAAACTCATACATTCTCTGTTCAGTTATTCCCGTTTCTTAGAGAGGTAGATTTCTTTCTTCAAAAGTGCTGTTTTCAGAGTGCTGAGTGCTCCCAACTCTATCCACAATATAGGTTTTACCAGTTTTCTAAGTCTCTCTTATTTGCTTGTACTTATACATGAAATTCTCTGTGTAAACTTCTGTAACTTCTCTAGGTAGATGAATCACTGTGTACTTTCTCTTGTTTCTATGTGTTACGAATCTTGAGAAACTCATACATTCTCTGTTCACTGTTTCCCAGTCTTAGAGAAGTCGATTTCTTTCGACAAAAGTGCTGTTTTCATAGCGCTAAGTACTCCCAACTCTATCCACAATGTAGGTTTTATCAGTTTTGTAAGTCTCTCTTATTTGCCTGTACTTATACTTGGAATTCTCTGTGTAAACCTCTGTAACTTCTCTAGGTAGATGAATCACTGTGTACTTTCTCTTGTTTCTATCTGTTACCAATCTTGAGAAACTCATACATTCTCTGTTCACTGTTTCCCAGTCTTAAAGAAGTAGATTTGTTTCTGCGAAAGTGCTGTTTTCACAGTGCTAAGTACTCCCAACTCTATCCACAATGTGGGTTTTACCAGTTTTCTAAGTCTCTCTTATTTGCTTGTACTTACACTTGGAATTCTCTGTGTAAACCTCTGTAACTTCTCTAGGTAGATGAATCACTGTGTACTTTCTCTTGTTTCTATCTGTTACCAATCTTGAGAAACTCATACATTCACTGTTCACTGTTTCGCAGTCTTAGAGAAGTCGATTTCTTTCAGCGAAAGTGCTGTTTTCACAGTGCTAAGTACTCCCAAATCTGTCAACAATGTAGGTTTTACCAGTTTTCTAAGTCTCTCTTATTTGCTTGTACTTATACTTGGAATTCTCTGTGTAAACCTCTGTAACTTTTCCAGGTAGATGAATCACTGTGTACTTTCTCTTGTTTCTATCTGTTACCAATCTTGAGAAAATCATACATTCTCTGTTCACTGTTTCCCAATCTTAGAGAAGTCGATTTCTTTCAGCGAAAGTGCTGTTTTCACAGTGCTAAGTACTCCCAACTCTATCCATAATGTAGGTTTTACCACTTTTCTAAGTCTCTCTTATTTTCTTGTACTTATACTTGGAATTCTCTGTGTAAACCTCTGTAACTTTTCCAGGTAGATGAATCACTGTGTACTTTCTCTTGTTTCTATCTGTTACCAAACTTGAGAAATTCATACATTCACTGTTCACTGTTTCCCAGTCTTAGAGAAGTCGATTTCTTTCAGCGAAAGTGCTGTTTTCACAGTGCTAAGTACTCCCAACACTATCCGCGGTGTAGGTTTTACCAGTTTTCTAAGTCTCTCTTATTTGCTTGTACTTATACTTGGAATTCTCTGTGTAAACCTGTGTAATTTCTCTAGGTAGATGAATCACTGTGTACTTTCTCCTGTTTCTATCTGTTGCCAATCTTGAGAAACTCATACATTGTCTGTTCACTGTTTCCCAGTCTTAGAGAAGTCGATTTCTTTCGGCGAAAGTGCTGTTTTCACAGTGCTAAGTACTCCCAACTCTATCCACAATGTAGGTTTTACCAGTTTTCTAAGTCTCTCTTATTTTCTTGTACATTTACATGAAATTCTTTGTGTAAACTTCTGTAATTTCTATAGGTAGATGAATCACTGTGTACTTTCTCTTGTTTCTATCTGTAACCAGTCTTGAGAAACTCATACATTCTCTGTTCAGTTATTCCCGTTTCTTAGAGAGGTAGATTTCTTTCTTCAAAAGTGCTGTTTTCAGAGTGCTGAGTGCTCCCAACTCTATCCACCATGTAGGTTTTACCAGTTTTCTAAGTCTCTCTTATTTGCTTGTACTTATATATGAAATTCTCTGTGTAAACTTCTGTAACTTCTCTAGGTAGATGAATCACTGTGTACTTTCTCTTGTTTCTATCTGTTACCAATCTTGAGAAACTCATACATTCTCTGTTCTCTGTTTCCCAGTCTTAGAGAAGTCGATTTCTTTCGGCGAAAGTGCTGTTTTCACAGTGCTAAGTACTCCCAACTCTATCCACAATGTAGGTTTTACCAGTTTTCTAAGTCTCTCTTATTTTCTTGTACTTATACTTGGAATTCTCTGTGTAAACCTCTGTAACTTTTCCAGGTAAATGAATCACTGTGTACTTTCTCTTGTTTCTATCTGTTACCAATCTTGAGAAACTCATACATTCTCTGTTCACTGTTTCACGGACTTAGAGAACTAAATTTCCTTCGGCGAAAGTGCTGTTTTCACAGTGCTAAGTACTCCGAAATCTGTCAACAATGTAGGTTTTACCAATTTTCTTAGTCTCTCTTATTTGCTTGTACTTATACTTGGAATTCTGTGTGTAAACCACTGTAACTTCTCTAGGTAGATGAATCACTGTGTACTTTCTCTTGTTTCTATCTGTTACCAAACTTGAGAAATTCATACATTCACTGTTCACTGTTTCCCAGTCTTAGAGAAGTCGATTTCTTTCAGCGAAAGTGCTGTTTTCACAGTGCTAAGTACTCCCAACACTATCCGCAGTGTAGGTTTTACCAGTTTTCTAAGTCTCTCTTATTTGCTTGTACTTATACTTGGAATTGTCTGTGTAAACCTGTGTAACTTCTCTAGGTAGATGAATCACTGTGTACTTTCTCTTGTTTCTATCTGTTGCCAATCTTGAGAAACTCATACATTGTCTGTTCACTGTTTCCCAGTCTTAGAGAAGTCGATTTCTTTCGGCGAAAGTGCTGTTTTCACAGTGCTAAGTACTCCCAACTCTATCCACAATGTAGGTTTTACCAGTTTTCTAAATCTCTCTTATTTGCCTGTACTTATACTTGGAATTCTCTGTGTAAACCTCTGTAACTTTTCTAGGTAGATGAATCACTGTGTACTTTCTCTTGTTTCTATCTGTTACCAATCTTGAGAAACTCATACATTCACTGTTCACTGTTTCCCAGTCTTAGAGAAGTTGATTTCTTTCAGCGAAAGTGCTGTTTTCACAGTGCTAAGTACTCCCAACTCTATCAACAATGTAGGTTTTACCAGTTTTCTAAGTCTCTCTTATTTTCTTGTATTTATACGAGGAATTCTCTGTGTAAACTTCCGTAACTTATCCAGGTAGATGAATCACTGTGTACTTTCTCTTGTTTCTATCTGTTACCAATCTTGAGAAACTCATACATTCTCTGTTCACTGTTTTCCAGTCTTAGAGAAGTCGATTTCTTTCGGCGAAAGTGCTGTTTTCACTGTGCTAAGTACTTCCAACTCTATCCACAATGTAGGTTTTACCAGTTTTCTAAGTGTCTCTTATTTTCTTGTACTTATACTTGGAATTGTCTGTGTAAACCTCTGTAACTTTTCCAGGTAGATGAATCACTGTGTACTTTCTCTTGTTTCTATCTGTTACCAATTTTGAGAAACTCATACATTCTCTGTTCACTGTTTCCCAGTCTTAGAGGAGTCGATTTCTTTCGGCGAAAGTGCTGTTTTCACAGTGCTAAGTACTCCCAACTCTATCCACAAGGTAGGTTTTACCAGTTTTCTAAGTCTCTCTTATTTGCTTGTACTTATACTTGGAATTCTCTGTGTAAACCTCTGTAACTTTTCCAGGTAGATGAGTCACTGTGTACTTTCTCTTGTTTCTATCTGTTACCAATCTTGAGAAACTCATACATTCTCTGTTCACTGTTTCCCAGTCTTAGAGAAGTCGATTTCTTTCGGCGAAAGTGCTGTTTTCACAGTCCTAAGTACTCCCAACTCTATCCACAATGTAGGTTTTACCAGTTTTCTAAGTCTCTCTTATTTGCTTGTACTTATACTTGGAATTCTCTGTGTAAACCTCTGTAACTTTTCCAGGTAGATGAATCACTGTGTACTTTCTCTTGTTTCTATGTGTTACCAATCTTGAGAAACTCATACATTCTCTGTTCACTGTTACACGGACTTAAAGAACTAAATTTCCTTCGGCGAAAGTGCTGCTTTCACAGTGCTAAGTACTCCGAAATCTGTCAACAATGTTGGTTTTACCAGTTTTCTAAGTCTCTCTTATTTGCTTGTACTTATACTTGGAATTCTGTGTGTAAACCACTGTAACTTCTCTAGGTAGATGAATCACTGTGTACTTTCTCTTGTTTCTATCTGTTACCAATCTTGAGAAACTCAAACATTCACTGTTCACTGTTTCCCAGTCTTAGAGAAGTCGATTTCTTTCAGCGAAAGTGCTGTTTTCACAGTGCTAAGTACTCCCAACTCTATCCACAATGTAGGTTTTAACAGTTTTCTAAGTCTCTATTATTTGCTTGTACGTATACTTGAAATTCTCTGTGTAAACCTCTGTAGCTTCTCTAGGTAGATGAATCACTGTGTACTTTCTCTTGTTTCTATCTGTTACCAATCTTGAGAAACTCATACATTCTCTGTTCACTGTTTCCCAGTCTTAGAGAAGTCGATTTCTTTCGGCGAAAGTGCTGTTTTCACAGTGCTAAGTACTCCCAACTCTATCCACAATGTAGGTTTTACCAGTTTTCTAAATCTCTCTTATTTGCCTGTACTTATACTTGGAATTCTCTGTGTAAACCTCTGTAACTTTTCTAGGTAGATGAATCACTGTGTACTTTCTCTTGTTTCTATCTGTTACCAATCTTGAGAAACTCATACATTTACTCTTCACTGTTTCCCAGTCTTAGAGAAGTCGATTTCTTTCAGCGAAAGTGCTGTTTTCACAGTGCTAAGTACTCCCAACTCTATCAACAATGTAGGTTTTACCAGTTTTCTAAGTCTCTCTTATTTTCTTGTACTTATACGAGGAATTCTCTGTGTAAACTTCCGTAACTTATCCAGGTAGATGAATCACTGTGTACTTTCTCTTGTTTCTATCTGTTACCAATCTTGAGAAATTCATACATTCTCTGTTCACTGTTTCCCAGTCTTAGAGAAGTCGATTTCTTTTGGCGATAGAGCTGTTTTCACTGTGCTAAGTACTCCCAACTCTATCCACAATGTAGGTTTTGCCAGTTTTCTAAGTGTCTCTTATTTTCTTGTACTTATACTTGGAATTGTCTGTGTAAACCTCTGTAACTTTTCCAGGTAGATGAATCACTGTGTACTTTCTCTTGTTTCTATCTGTTACCAATCTTGAGAAACTCATACATTCTCTGTTCACTGTTTCCCAGTCTTAGAGGAGTCGATTTCTTTCGGCGAAAGTGCTGTTTTCACAGTGCTAAGTACTCCCAACTCTATCCACAAGGTAGGTTTTACCAGTTTTCTAAGTCTCTCTTATTTGCTTGTACTTATACTTGGAATTCTCTGTGTAAACCTGTGTAACTTTTCCAGGTAGATGAGTCACTGTGTACTTTCTCTTGTTTCTATCTGTTACCAATCTTGAGAAACTCATACATTCACTGTTCACTGTTTCCCAGTCTTAGAGAAGTCGATTTCTTTCAGCGAAAGTGCTGTTTTCACAGTGCTAAGTACTCCCAACACTATCCGCAATGTAGGTTTTACCAGTTTTCTAAGTCTCTCTTATTTGCTTGTACTTATACTTGGAATTCTCTGTGTAAACCTGTGTAACTTCTCTAGGTAGATGAATCACTGTGTACTTTCTCTTGTTTCTGTCTGTTGCCAATCTTCAGAAACTCATACATTCTCTGTTCACTGTTTCCCAGTCTTAGAGAAGTCGATTTCTTTCGGCGAAAGTGCTGTTTTCACAGTGCTAAGTACTCCCAACTCTATCCACAATGTAGGTTTTACCAGTTTTCTAAGTCTCTCTTACTTTCTTTTACTTATACATGAAATTCTTTGTGTAAACTTCTGTAATTTCTATAGGTGGATGAATCACTGTGTACTTTCTCTTGTTTCTATCTGTTACCAGTCTTGAGAAACTCATACATTCTCTGTTCAGTTATTCCCGTTTCTTAGAGAGGTAGATTTCTTTCTTCAAAAGTGCTGTTATGAGAGTGCTGAGTGCTCCCAACTCCATCCACAATGTAGGTTTTACCAGTTTTCTAAGTCTCTCTTATTTGCTTGTACTTATACATGAAATTCTCTGTGTAAACTTCTGTAACTTCTCTAGGTAGATGAATCACTGTGTACTTTCTCTTGTTTCTATGTGTTACCAATCTTGAGAAACTCATACATTCTCTGTTCACTGTTTCCCAGTCTTAGAGAAGTAGATTTCTTTCTGCGAAAGTGCTGTTTTCACAGTGCTAAGTACTCCCAACTCTATGCACAATGTAGTTTTTACCAGTTTTCTAAGTCTCTCTTATTTTTTTGTACTTATACTTGGAATTCTCTGTGTAAACTTCTGTAACTTCTCTAGGTAGATGAATCACTGTGTACTTTCTCTTGTTTCTATCTGTTACCAATCTTGAGAAAGTCATACATTCTCTGTTCACTGTTTCCCAGTCTTAGAAAAGTAGATTTGTTTCTGCGAACGTGCTGTTTTCACAGTGCTAAGTACTCCCAACTCTATCCACAATGTGGGTTTTACCAGTTTTCTAAGTCTCTCTTATTTGCTTGTACTTACACTTGGAATTCTCTGTGTAAACCTCTGTAACTTCTCTAGGTAGATGAATCACTGTGTACTTTCTCTTGTTTCTATCTGTTACCAATCTTGAGAAACTCATACATTCACTGTTCACTGTTTCCCAGTCTTAGAGAAGTCGATTTCTTTCAGCGAAAGTGCTGTTTTCACAGTGCTAAGTACTCCCAAATCTGTCAACAATGTAGGTTTTACCAGTTTTCTAAGTCTCTCTTATTTGCTTGTACTTATACTTGGAATTCTCTGTGTAAACCTCTGTAACTTTTCCAGGTAGATGAATCACTGTGTACTTTCTCTTGTTTCTATCTGTTACCAATCTTGAGAAACTCATACATTCTCTGTTCACTGTTTCCGAGTCTTAGAGAAGTCGATTTCTTTCGGCGAAAGTGCTGTTTTCACATTGCTAAGTACTCCCAACTCTATCAACAATGTAGGTTTTACCAGTTTTCTAAGTGTCTCTTATTTTCTTGTACTTATACTTGGAATTCTCTGTGTAAACCTCTGTAACTTTTCCAGGTAGATGAATCACTGTGTACTTTCTCTTGTTTCTATCTGTTACCAATCTTGAGAAACTCATACATTCTCTGTTCACTGTTTCCCAATCTTAGAGAAGTCGATTTCTTTCAGCGAAAGTGCTGTTTTCACAGTGCTAAGTACTCCCAACTCTATCCACAATGTAGGTTTTAACAGTTTTCTAAGTCTCTCTTATTTGCTTGTACGTATACTTGGAATTCTCTGTGTAAACCTCTGTAGCTTCTCTAGGTAGATGAATCACTGTGTACTTTCTCTTGTTTCTATCTGTTACCAATCTTGAGAAACTCATACATTCTCTGTTCACTGTTTCCCAGTCTTAGAGAAGTCGATTTCTTTCGGCGAAAGTGCTGTTTTCACAGTGCTAAGTACTCCCAACTCTATCCACAATGTAGGTTTTACCAGTTTTCTAAGTCTCTCTTATTTTCTTGTACTTATACTTGGAATTCTCTGTGTAAACCTCTGTAACTTTTCCAGGTAGATGAATCACTGTGTACTTTCTCTTGTTTCTATCTGTTACCAATCTTGAGAAACTCATACATTCTCTGTTCACTGTTTCCCAGTCTTAGAGAAGTCGATTTCTTTCGGCGAAAGTGCTGTTTTCACAGTGCTAAGTACTCCCAACTCTATCCACAAAGTAGGTTTTACCAGTTTTCTAAGTCTCTCTTATTTGCTTGTACTTATACTTGGAATTCTCTGCGTAAACCTCTGTAACTTTTCCAGGTAGATGAATCACTGTGTACTTTCTCTTGTTTCTATCTGTTACCAATCTTGAGAAACTCATACATTCTCTGTTCACTGTTTCACGGACTTAGAGAACTAAATTTCCTTCGGCGAAAGTGCTGTTTTCACAGTGCTAAGTACTCCGAAATCTGTCAACAATGTAGGTTTTACCAGTTTTCTTAGTCTCTCTTATTTGCTTGTACTTATACTTGGAATTCTGTGTGTAAACCACTGTAACTTCTCTAGGTAGATGAATCACTGTGTACTTTCTCTTGTTTCTATCTGTTACCAATCTTGAGAAACTCATACATTCTCTGTTCACTGTTTCCCAGTCTTAAAGAAGTAGATTTGTTTCTGCGAAAGTGCTGTTTTCACAGTGCTAAGTACTCCCAACTCTATCCACAATGTGGGTTCTACCAGTTTTCTAAGTCTCTCTTATTTGCTTGTACTTACGCTTGGAATTCTCTGTGTAAACCTCTGTAACTTCTCTAGGTAGATGAATCACTGTGTACTTTCTCTTGTTTCTATCTGTTACCAATCTTGAGAAACTCATACATTCACTGTTCACTGTTTCCCAGTCTTAGAGAAGTCGATTTCTTTCAGCGAAAGTGCTGTTTTCACAGTGCTAAGTACTCCCAAATCTGTCAACAATGTAGGTTTTACCAGTTTTCTAAGTCTCTCTTATTTGCTTGTACTTATACTTGGAATTCTCTGTGTAAACCTCTGTAACTTTTCCAGGTAGATGAATCACTGTGTACTTTCTCTTGTTTCTATCTGTTACCAATCTTGAGAAACTCATACATTCTCTGTTCACTGTTTCCCAATCTTAGAGAAGTCGATTTCTTTCAGCGAAAGTGCTGTTTTCACAGTGCTAAGTACTCCCAACTCTATCAACAATGTAGGTTTTAACAGTTTTCTAAGTCTCTCTTATTTGCTTGTACGTATACTTGGAATTCTCTGTGTAAACCTCTGTAGCTTCTCTAGGTAGATGAATGACTGTGTGCTTTCTCTTGTTTCTATCTGTTACCAATCTTGAGAAACTCATACATTCTCTGTTCACTGTTTCCCAGTCTTAGAGAAGTCGATTTCTTTCGGCGAAAGTGCAGTTTTCACAGTGCTAAGTACTCCCAACTCTATCCACAATGTAGGTTTTACCAGTTTTCTAAGTCTCTCTTATTTTCTTGTACTTATACTTGGAATTCTCTGTGTAAACCTCTGTAACTTTTCCAGGTAGATGAATCACTGTGTACTTTCTCTTGTTTCTGTTACCAATCTTGAGAAACTCATACATTCTCTGTTCACTGTTTCCCAGTCTTAGAGAAGTCGATTTCTTTCAGCGAAAGTGCTGTTTTCACAGTGCTAAGTACTCCCAACACTATCCGCAGTGTAGGTTTTACCAGTTATCTAAGTCTCTCTTATTTGCTTGTACTTATACTTGGAATTCTCTGTGTAAACCTGTGTAACTTCTCTAGGTAGATGAATCACTGTGTACTTTCTCTTGTTTCTATCTGTTGCCAATCTTGAGAAACTCATACATTGTCTGTTCACTGTTTCCCAGTCTTAGAGAAGTCGATTTCTTTCGGCGAAAGTGCTGTTTTCACAGTGCTAAGTACTCCCAACTCTATCCACAATGTAGGTTTTACCAGTTTTCTAAGTCTCTCTTATTTTCTTGTACGTATACATGAAATTCTTTATGTAAACTTCTGTAATTTCTATAGGTAGATGAATCACTGTGTACTTTCTCTTGTTTCTATCTGTTACCAGTCTTGAGAAACTCATACATTCTCTGTTCAGTTATTCCCGTTTCTTAGAGAGGTAGATTTCTTTCTTCAAAAGTGCTGTTTTCACAGTGCTGAGTGCTCCCAACTCTATCCACAATGTAGGTTTTACCAGTTTTCTAAGTCTCTATTATTTGCTTGTACTTATATATGAAATTCTCTGTGTAAACTTCTGTAACTTCTCTAGGTAGATGAATCACTGTGTACTTTCTCTTGTTTCTATCTGTTACCAATCTTGAGAAACTCATACATTCTTTGTTCACTGTTTCCCAGTCTTAGAGAAGTAGATTTCTTTCTGCGAAAGTGCTGTTTTCACAGTGCTAAGTACTCCCAACTCTATCCACAATGTAGTTTTTACCAGTTTTCTAAGTCTCTCTTATTTTCCTGTACTTATACGTGGAATTCTCTGTGTAAACTTCTGAAACTTCTCTAGGTAGATGAATCACTATGTACTTTCTCTTGTTTCTATCTGTTACCAATCTTGAGAAACTCAAACATTCTCTGTTCACTGTTTCCCAGTCTTAGAGAAGTCGATTTCTTTCGGCGAAAGTGCTGTTTTCACAGTGCTAAGTACTCCCAACTCTATCCACAATGTAGGTTTTACCAGTTTTCTAAGTCTCTCTTATTTTCTTGTACTTATACTTGGAATTGTCTGTGTAAACCTCTGTAACTTTTCCAGGTAGATGAATCATTGTGTACTTTCTCTTGTTTCTATCTGTTACCAATCTTGAGAAACTCATACATTCTCTGTTCACTGTTTCCCAGTCTTAGAGAAGTCGATTTCTTTCGGCGAAAGTGCTGTTTTCACAGTGCTAAGTACTCCCAACTCTATCCACAATGTAGGTTTTACCAGTTTTCTAAGTCTCTCTTATTTGCTTGTACTTATACTTGGAATTCTCTGTGTAAACCTCTGTAACTTTTCCAGGTAGATGAATCACTGTGTACTTTCTCTTGTTTCTATCTGTTACCAATCTTGAGAAACTCATACATTCTCTGTTCACTGTTTCACGGACTTAGAGAACTAAATTTCCTTCGGCGAAAGTGCTGTTTTCACACTGCTAAGTACTCCGAAATCTGTCAACAATGTTGGTTTTACCAGTTTTCTAAGTCTCTCTTATTTGCTTGTACTTATACTTGGAATTCTGTGTGTAAACCACTGTAACTTCTCTAGGTAGATGAATCACTGTGTACTTTCTCTTGTTTCTATCTGTTACCAATCTTGAGAAACTCATACATTCACTGTTCACTGTTTCCCAGTCTTAGAGAAGTCGATTTCTTTCAGCGAAAGTGCTGTTTTCACAGTGCTAAGTACTCCCAACACTATCCGCAATGTAGGTTTTACCAGTTTTCTAAGTCTCTCTTATTTGCTTGTACTTATACTTGGAATTCTCTGTGTAAACCTGTGTAACTTCTCTAGGTAGATGAATCACTGTGTACTTTCTCTTGTTTCTATCTGTTGCCAATCTTGAGAAACTCATACATTCTCTGTTCACTGTTTCCCAGTCTTAGAGAAGTCGATTTCTTTCGGCGAAAGTGCTGTTTTCACAGTGCTAAGTACTCCCAACTCTATCCACAATGTAGGTTTTACCAGTTTTCTAAGTCTCTCTTACTTTCTTGTACTTATACATGAAATTCTTTGTGTAAACTTCTGTAATTTCTATAGGTAGATGAATCACTGTGTACTTTCTCTTGTTTCTATCTGTTACCAGTCTTGAGAAACTCATACATTCTCTGTTCAGTTATTCCCGTTTCTTAGAGAGATAGATTTCTTTCTTCAAAAGTGCTGTTTTCAGAGTGCTGAGTGCTCCCAACTCTATCCACAATGTAGGTTTTACCAGTTTTCTAAGTCTCTCTTATTTGCTTCTACTTATACATGAAATTCTCTGTGTAAACTTCTGTAACTTCTCTAGGTAGATGAATCACTGTGTACTTTCTCTTGTTTCTATGTGTTACGAATCTTGAGAAACTCATACATTCTCTGTTCACTGTTTCCCAGTCTTAGAGAAGTCGATTTCTTTCGGCGAAAGTGCTGTTTTCATAGCGCTAAGTACTCCCAACTCTATCCACAATGCGGGTTTTACCAGTTTTCTAAGTCTCTCTTATTTGGTTGTACTTACACTTGGAATTCTCTGTGTAAACCTCTGTAACTTCTCTAGGTAGATGAATCACTGTGTACTTTCTCTTGTTTCTATCTGTTACCAATCTTGAGAAACTCATACATTCACTGTTCACTGTTTCCCAGTCTTAGAGAAGTCGATTTCTTTCAGCGAAAGTGCTGTTTTCACAGTGCTAAGTACTCCCAAATCTGTCAACAATGTAGGTTTTACCACTTTTCTAAGTCTCTCTTATTTGCTTGTACTTATACTTGGAATTCTCTGTGTAAACCTCTGTAACTTTTCCAGGTAGATGAATCACTGTGTACTTTCTCTTGTTTCTATCTGTTACCAATCTTGAGAAACTCAACATTCTCTGTTCACTGTTTCACGGACTTAGAGAAATAAATTTCCTTCGGCGAAAGTGCTGTTTTCACACTGCTAAGTACTCCGAAATCTGTCAACAATGTTGGTTTTACCAGTTTTCTAAGTCTCTCTTATTTGCTTGTACTTATACTTGGAATTCTGTGTGTAAACCACTGTAACTTCTCTAGGTAGATGAATCACTGTGTACTTTCTCTTGTTTCTATCTGTTACCAAACTTGAGAAACTCATACATTCACTGTTCACTGTTTCCCAGTCTTAGAGAAGTCGATTTCTTTCAGCGAAAGTGCTGTTTTCACAGTGCTAAGTACTCCCAACACTATCCGCAATGTAGGTTTTAACAGTTTTCTAAGTCTCTCTTATTTGCTTGTACTTATACTTGGAATCCTCTGTGTAAACCTCTGTTAGCTTCTCTAGGTAGATGAATCAATGTGTACTTTCTCTTGTTTCTATCTGTTACCAATCTTGAGAAACTCATACATTCTCTGTTCACTGTTTCCCAGTCTTAGAGAAGTCGATTTCTTTCAGCGAAAGTGCTGTTCTCACAGTGCTAAGTACTCCCAACACTATCCGCAATGTAGGTTTTACCAGTTTTCTAAGTCTCTCTTATTTGCCTGTACTTATACTTGGAATTCTCTGTATAAACCTCTGTAACTTCTCTAGGTAGATGAATCACTGTGTAGTTTCTCTTGTTTCTATCTGTTACCAATCTTGGGAAACTCATACATTCTCTGTTCACTGTTTCCCAGTCTTAGAGAAGTCGATTTCTTTCAGCGAAAGTGCTGTTTTCACAGTGCTAAGTACTCCCAACTCTATCCACAATGTAGGTTTTACCAGTTTTCTAAGTCTCTCTTATTTTCTTGTACTTATACTTGGAATTGTCTGTGTAAACCTCTGTAACTTTTCCAGGTAGATGAATCACTGTGTACTTTCTCTTGTTTCTATCTGTTACCAATCTTGAGAAACTCATACATTCTCTGTTCACTGTTTCCCAGTCTTAGAGAAGTCGATTTCTTTCGGCGAAAGTGCTGTTTTCACAGCGCTAAGTACTCCCAACTCTATCCACAATGTAGGTTTTACCAGTTTTCTAAGTCTCTCTTATTTGCCTGTACTTATAGTTGGAATTCTCTGTGTAAACCTCTGTAACTTCTCTAGGTAGATGAATCACTGTGTACTTTCTCTTGTTTCTATCTGTTACCAATCTTGAGAAACTCATACATTCTCTGTTCACTGTTTCCCAGTCTTAGAGAAGTCGATTTCTTTCAGCGAAAGTGCTGTTTTCACAGTGCTAAGTACTCCCAACTCTATCCACAATGTAGGTTTTAACAGTTTTCTAAGTCTCTCTTATTTGCTTGTACGTATTCTTGGAATTCTCTGTGTAAACCTCTGTAGCTTCTCTAGGTAGATGAATCACTGTGTACTTTCTCTTGTTTCTATCTGTTACCAATCTTGAGAAACTCATACATTCTCTGTTCACTGTTTCCCAGTCTTAGAGAAGTCGATTTCTTTCGGCGAAAGTGCTGTTTTCACAGTGCTAAGTACTCCGAAGTCTATCCACAATGTAGGTTTTACCAGTTTTCTAAATCTCTCTTATTTGCCTGTACTTATACTTGGAATTCTCTGTGTAAACCTCTGTAACTTTTCCAGGTAGATGAATCACTGTGTACTTTCTCTTGTTTCTATCTGTTACCAATCTTGAGAAACTCATACATTCTCTGTTCACTGTTTCCCAGTCTTAGAGAAGTCGATTTCTTTCGGCGAAAGTGCTGTTTTCACAGCGCTAAGTACTCCCAACTCTATCCACAATGTAGGTTTTACCAGTTTTCTAAGTCTCTCTTATTTGCCTGTACTTATACTTGGAATTCTCTGTGTAAACCTCTGTAACTTCTCTAGGTAGATGAATCACTGTGTACTTTCTCTTGTTTCTATCTGTTACCAATCTTGAGAAACTCATACATTCTCTGTTCACTGTTTCCCAGTCTTAGAGAAGTCGATTTCTTTCAGCGAAAGTGCTGTTTTCACAGTGCTAAGTACTCCCAACTCTATCCACAATGTAGGTTTTAACAGTTTTCTAAGTCTCTCTTATTTGCTTGTACGTATACTTGGAATTCTCTGTGTAATCCTCTGTAGCTTCTCTACGTAGATGAATCACTGTGTACTTTCTCTTGTTTCTATCTGTTACCAATCTTGAGAAACTCATACATTCTCTATTCACTGTTTCACGGACTTAGAGAACTAAATTTCCTTCGGCGAAAGTGATGTTTTCACACTGCTAAGTACTCCGAAATCTGTCAACAATGTTGGTTTTACCAGTTTTCTAAGTCTCTCTTATTTGCTTGTACTTATACTTGGAATTCTGTGTGTAAACCACTGTAACTTCTCTAGGTAGATGAATCACTGTGTACTTTCTCTTGTTTCTATCTGTTACCAATCTTGAGAAACTCATACATTCTCTGTTCACTGTTTCCCAGTCTTAGAGAAGTCGATTTCTTTCGGCGAAAGTGCTGTTTTCACAGTGCTAAGTACTCCCAACTCTATCCACAATGTAGGTTTTAACAGTTTTCTAAGTCTCTCTTATTTTCTTGTACTTATACTTGGAATTGTCTGTGTAAACCTCTGTAACTTTTCCAGGAAGATGAATCGCTGTGTACTTTCTCTTGTTTCTATCTGTTACCAATCTTGAGAAACTCATACATTCTCTGTTCACTGTTTCCCAGTCTTAGAGAAGTCGATTTCTTTCGGCGAAAGTGCTGTTTTCACAGTGCTAAGTACTCCCAACTCTATCCACAAAGTAGGTTTTACCAGTTTTCTAAGTCTCTCTTATTTGCTTGTACTTATACTTGGAATTCTCTGTGTAAACCTCTGTAACTTTTCCAGGTAGATGAATCACTGTGTACTTTCGCTTGTTTCTATCTGTTACCAATCTTGAGAAACTCATACATTCTCTGTTCACTGTTTCACGGACTTAGAGAACTAAATTTCCTTCGGCGAAAGTGCTGTTTTCACAGTGCTAAGTACTCCGAAATCTGTCAACAATGTAGGTTTTACCAGTTTTCTAAGTCTCTCTTATTTTCTTGTACTTATACTTGGAATTCTGTGTGTAAACCACTGTAACTTCTCTAGGTAGATGAATCACTGTGTACTTTCTCTTGTTTCTATCTGTTACCAATCTTGAGAAACTCATACATTCACTGTTCACTGTTTCCCAGTCTTAGAGAAGTCGATTTCTTTCAGCGAAAGTGCTGTTTTCACAGTGCTACGTACTCCCAACAATATCCGCAATGTAGGTTTTACCAGTTTTCTAAGTCTCTCTTATTTGCCTGTACTTATACTTGGAATTCTCTGTGTAAACCTCTGTAACTTCTCTAGGTAGATGAATCACTGTGTACTTTCTCTTGTTTCTATCTGTTACCAATCTTGAGAAACTCATACATTCTCTGTTCACTGTTTCCCAGTCTTAGAGAAGTCGATTTCTTTCGGCGAAAGTGCTGTTTTCACAGTGCTAAGTACTCCCAACTCTATCGACAATGTAGGTTTTAACAGTTTTCTAAGTCTCTCTTATTTGCTTGTACGTATTCTTGAAATTCTCTGTGGAAACCTCTGTAGCTTCCCTAGGTAGATGAATCACTGTGTACTTTCTCTTGTTTCTATCTGTTACCAATCTTGAGAAACTCATACATTCTCTGTTCACTGTATCCCAGTCTTAGAGAAGTCGATTTCTTTCGGCGAAAGTGCTGTTTTCACAGTGCTAAGTACTCCCAACTCTATCCACAATGTAGGTTTTACCAGTTTTCTAAATCTCTCTTATTTGCCTGTACTTATACTTGGAATTGTCTGTGTAAACCTCTGTAACTTTTCTAGGTAGATGAATCACTGTGTACTTTCTCTTGTTTCTATCTGTTACCAATCTTGAAAAACTCATACATTCACTGTTCACTGTTTCCCAGTCTTAGAGAAATCGATTTCTTTCAGCGAAAGTGCTGTTTTCACAGTGCTAAGTACTCCCAACTCTATCAACAATGTAGGTTTTACCAGTTTTCTAAGTCTCTCTTATTTTCTTGTACTTATACGTGGAATTCTCTGTGTAAACCTCCGTAACTTATCCAGGTAGATGAATCACTGTGTACTTTCTCTTGTTTCTATCTGTTACCAATCTTGAGAAACTCATACATTCTCTGTTCACTGTTTCCCAGTCTTAGAGAAGTCGATTTCTTTCGGCGAAAGTGCTGTTTTCACAGTGCTAAGTACTCCCAACTCTATCCACAATGTAGGTTTTACCAGTTTTCTAAGTCTCTCTTATTTTCTTGTACTTATACTTGGAATTGTCTGTGTAAACCTCTGTAACTTTTCCAGGTAGATGAATCACTGTGTACTTTCTCTTGTTTCTATCTGTTACCAATCTTGAGAAACTCATACATTCTCTGTTCACTGTTTCCCAGTCTTAGAGAAGTCGATTTCTTTCGGCGAAAGTGCTGTTTTCACAGTGCTAAGTACTCCCAACTCTATCCACAATGTAGGTTTTACCAGTTTTCTAAGTCTCTCTTATTTGCTTGTACTTATACTTGGAATTGTCTGTGTAAACCTCTGTAACTTTTCCAGGTAGATGAATCACTGTGTACTTTCTCTTGTTTCTATCTGTTACCAATCTTGAGAAACTCAACATTCTCTGTTCACTGTTTCACGGACTTAGAGAAATAAATTTCCTTCGGCGAAAGTGCTGTTTTCACACTGCTAAGTACTCCGAAATCTGTCAACAATGTAGGTTTTACCAGTTTTCTAAGTCTCTCTTATTTGCTTGTACTTATACTTGGAATTCTGTGTGTAAACCACTGTAACTTCTCTAGGTAGATGAATCACTGTGTACTTTCTCTTGTTTCTATCTGTTACCAAACTTGAGAAACTCATACATTCACTGTTCACTGTTTCCCAGTCTTAGAGAAGTCGATTTCTTTCAGCGAAAGTGCTGTTTTCACAGTGCTAAGTACTCCCAACACTATCCGGAATGTAGGTTTTACCAGTTTTCTAAGTCTCTCTTATTTGCTTGTACTTATACTTGGAATCCTCTGTGTAAACCTCTGTTAGCTTCTCTAGGAAGATGAATCACTGTGTACTTTCTCTTGTTTCTATCTGTTACCAATCTTGAGAAACTCATACATTCTCTGTTCTCTGTTTCCCAGTCTTAGAGAAGTCGATTTCTTTCAGCGAAAGTGCTGTTTTCACAGTGCTAAGTACTCCCAACACTATCCGCAATGTAGGTTTTACCAGTTTTCTAAGTCTCTCTTATTTGCCTGTACTTATACTTGGAATTCTCTGTGTAAACCTCTGTAACTTCTCTAGGTAGATGAATCACTGTGTACTTTCTCTTGTTTCTATCTGTTACCAATCTTGGGAAACTCATACATTCTCTGTTCACTGTTTCCCAGTCTTAGAGAAGTCGATTTCTTTCAGCGAAAGTGCTGTTTTCACAGTGCTAAGTACTCCCAACTCTATCCACAATGTAGGTTTTACCAGTTTTCTAAGTCTCTCTTATTTTCTTGTACTTATACTTGGAATTCTGTGTGTAAACCTCTGTAACTTTTCCAGGTACATGAATCACTGTGTACTTTCTCTTGTTTCTATCTGTTACCAATCTTGAGAAACTCATACATTCTCTGTTCACTGTTTCCCAGTCTTAGAGAAGTCGATTTCTTTCGGCGAAAGTGCTGTTTTCAGAGCGCTAAGTACTCCCAACTCTATCCACAATGTAGGTTTTACCAGTTTTCTAAGTCTCTCTTATTTGCCTGTACTTATACTTGGAATTCTCTGTGTAAACCTCTGTAACTTCTCTAGGTAGATGAATCACTGTGTACTTTCTCTTGTTTCTATCTGTTACCAATCTTGAGAAACTCATACATTCTCTGTTCACTGTTTCCCAGTCTTAGAGAAGTCGATTTCTTTCAGCGAAAGTGCTGTTTTCACAGTGCTAAGTACTCCCAACTCTATCCACAATGTAGGTTTTAACAGTTTTCTAAGTCTCTCTTATTTGCTTGTACGTATACTTGGAATTCTCTGTGTAAACCTCTGTAGCTTCTCTAGGTAGATGAATCACTGTGTACTTTCTCTTGTTTCTATCTGTTACCAATCTTGAGAAACTCATACATTCTCTGTTCACTGTTTCCCAGTCTTAGAGAAGTCGATTTCTTTCGGCGAAAGTGCTGTTTTCACAGTGCTAAGTACTCCGAACTCTATCCACAATGTAGGTTTTACCAGTTTTCTAAATCTCTCTTATTTGCCTGTACTTATACTTGGAATTCTCTGTGTAAACCTCTGTAACTTTTCCAGGTAGATGAATCACTGTGTACTTTCTCTTGTTTCTATCTGTTACCAATCTTGAGAAACTCATACATTCTCTGTTCACTGTTTCCCAGTCTTAGAGAAGTCGATTTCTTTCGGCGAAAGTGCTGTTTTCACAGCGCTAAGTACTCCCAACTCTATCCACAATGTAGGTTTTACCAGTTTTCTAAGTCTCTCTTATTTGCCTGTACTTATACTTGGAATTCTCTGTGTAAACCTCTGTAACTTCTCTAGGTAGATGAATCACTGTGTACTTTCTCTTGTTTCTATCTGTTACCAATCTTGAGAAACGCATACATTCTCTGTTCACTGTTTCCCAGTCTTAGAGAAGTCGATTTCTTTCGGCGAAAGTGCTGTTTTCACAGTGCTAAGTACTCCGAACTGTATCCACAATGTAGGTTTTACCAGTTTTCTAAATCTCTCTTATTTGCCTGTACTTATACTTGGAATTCTCTGTGTAAACCTCTGTAACTTTTCCAGGTAGATGAATCACTGTGTACTTTCTCTTGTTTCTATCTGTTACCAATCTTGAGAAACTCATACATTCTCTGTTCACTGTTTCCCAGTCTTAGAGAAGTCGATTTCTTTCGGCGAAAGTGCTGTTTTCACAGCGCTAAGTACTCCCAACTCTATCCACAATGTAGGTTTTACCAGTTTTCTAAGTCTCTCTTATTTGCCTGTACTTATACTTGGAATTCTCTGTGTAAACCTCTGTAACTTCTCTAGGTAGATGAATCACTGTGTACTTTCGCTTGTTTCTATCTGTTACCAATCTTGAGAAACTCATACATTCTCTGTTCACTGTTTCACGGACTTAGAGAACTAAATTTCCTTCGGCGAAAGTGCTGTTTTCACAGTGCTAAGTACTCCGAAATCTGTCAACAATGTAGGTTTTACCAGTTTTCTAAGTCTCTCTTATTTGCTTGTACTTATACTTGGAATTCTGTGTGTAAACCACTGTAACTTCTCCAGGTAGATGAATCACTGTGTACTTTCTCTTGTTTCTATCTGTTACCAGTCTTGAGAAACTCATACATTCTCTGTTCAGTTATTCCCGTTTCTTAGAGAGGTAGATTTCTTTCTTCAAAAGTGCTGTTTTCAGAGTGCTGAGTGCTCCCAACTCTATCCACAATATATGTTTTACCAGTTTTCTAAGTCTCTCTTATTTGCTTGTACTTATACATGAAATTCTCTGTGTAAACTTCTGTAACTTCTCTAGGTAGATGAATCACTGTGTACTTTCTCTTGTTTCTATGTGTTACGAATCTTGAGAAACTCATACATTCTCTGTTCACTGTTTCCCAGTCTTAGAGAAGTCGATTTCTTTCGACAAAAGTGCTGTTTTCATAGCGCTAAGTACTCCCAACTCTCTCCACAATGTAGGTTTTATCAGTTTTGTAAGTCTCTCTTATTTGCCTGTACTTATACTTGGAATTCTCTGTGTAAACCTCTGTAACTTCTCTAGGTAGATGAATCACTGTGTACTTTCTCTTGTTTCTATCTGTTACCAATCTTGAGAAACTCATACATTCTCTGTTCACTGTTTCCCAGTCTTAAAGAAGTAGATTTGTTTCTGCGAAAGTGCTGTTTTCACAGTGCTAAGTACTCCCAACTCTATCCACAATGTGGGTTTTACGAGTTTTCTAAGTCTCTCTTATTTGCTTGTACTTACACTTGGAATTCTCTGTGTAAACCTCTGTAACTTCTCTAGGTAGATGAATCACTGTGTACTTTCTCTTGTTTCTATCTGTTACCAATCTTGAGAAACTCATACATTCACTGTTCACTGTTTCGCAGTCTTAGAGAAGTCGATTTCTTTCAGCGAAAGTGCTGTTTTCACAGTGCTAAGTACTCCCAAATCTGTCAACAATGTAGGTTTTACCAGTTTTCTAAGTCTCTCTTATTTGCTTGTACTTATACTTGGAATTCTCTGTGTAAACCTCTGTAACTTTTCCAGGTAGATGAATCACTGTGTACTTTCTCTTGTTTCTATCTGTAACCAGTCTTGAGAAACTCATACATTCTCTGTTCAGTTATTCTCGTTTCTCAGAGAGGTAGATTTCTTTCTTCAAAAGTGCTGTTTTCAGAGTGCTGAGTGCTCCCAACTCTATCCACCATGTAGGTTTTACCAGTTTTCTAAGTCTCTCTTATTTGCTTGTACTTATATATGAAATTCTCTGTGTAAACTTCTGTAACTTCTCTAGGTAGATGAATCACTGTGTACTTTCTCTTGTTTCTATCTGTTACCAATCTTGAGAAACTCATACATTCTCTGTTCTCTGTTTCCCAGTCTTAGAGAAGTCGATTTCTTTCGGCGAAAGTGCTGTTTTCACAGTGCTAAGTACTCCCAACTCTATCCACAATGTAGGTTTTACCAGTTTTCTAAGTCTCTCTTATTTTCTTGTACTTATACTTGGAATTCTCTGTGTAAACCTCTGTAACTTTTCCAGGTAAATGAATCACTGTGTACTTTCTCTTGTTTCTATCTGTTACCAATCTTGAGAAACTCATACATTCTCTGTTCTCTGTTTCACGGACTTAGAGAACTAAATTTCCTTCGGCGAAAGTGCTGTTTTCACAGTGCTAAGTACTCCGAAATCTGTCAACAATGTAGGTTTTCCCAATTTTCTTAGTCTCTCTTATTTGCTTGTATTTATACTTGGAATTCTGTGTGTAAACCACTGTAACTTCTCTAGGTAGATGAATCACTGTGTACTTTCTCTTGTTTCTATCTGTTACCAAACTTGAGAAATTCATACATTCACTGTTCACTGTTTCCCAGTCTTAGAGAAGTCGATTTCTTTCAGCGAAAGTGCTGTTTTCACAGTGCTAAGTACTCCCAACACTATCCGCAGTGTAGGTTTTACCAGTTTTCTAAGTCTCTCTTATTTGCTTGTACTTATACTTGGAATTGTCTGTGTAAACCTGTGTAACTTCTCTAGGTAGATGAATCACTGTGTACTTTCTCTTGTTTCTATCTGTTGCCAATCTTGAGAAACTCATACATTGTCTGTTCACTGTTTCCCAGTCTTAGAGAAGTCGATTTCTTTCGGCGAAAGTGCTGTTTTCACAGTGCTAAGTACTCCCAACTCTATCCACAATGTAGGTTTTACCAGTTTTCTAAATCTCTCTTATTTGCCTGTACTTATACTTGGAATTCTCTGTGTAAACCTCTGTAACTTTTCTAGGTAGATGAATCACTGTGTACTTTCTCTTGTTTCTATCTGTTACCAATCTTGAGAAACTCATACATTCACTGTTCACTGTTTCCCAGTCTTAGAGAAGTTGATTTCTTTCAGCGAAAGTGCTGTTTTCACAGTGCTAAGTACTCCCAACTCTATCAACAATGTAGGTTTTACCAGTTTTCTAAGTCTCTCTTATTTTCTTGTACTTATACGAGGAATTCTCTGTGTAAACTTCCGTAACTTATCCAGGTAGATGAATCACTGTGTACTTTCTCTTGTTTCTATCTGTTACCAATCTTGAGAAACTCATACATTCTCTGTTTACTGTTTTCCAGTCCTAGAGAAGTCGATTTCTTTCGGCGAAAGTGCTGTTTTCACTGTGCTAAGTACTCCCAACTCTATCCACAATGTAGGTTTTACCAGTTTTCTAAGTGTCTCTTATTTTCTTGTACTTATACTTGGAATTGTCTGTGTAAACCTCTGTAACTTTTCCAGGTAGATGAATCACTGTGTACTTTCTCTTGTTTCTATCTGTTACCAATCTTGAGAAACTCATACATTCTCTGTTCACTGTTTCCCAGTCTTAGAGGAGTCGATTTCTTTCGGCGAAAGTGCTGTTTTCACAGTGCTAAGTACTCCCAACTCTATCCACAAGGTAGGTTTTACCAGTTTTCTAAGTCTCTCTTATTTGCTTGTACTTATACTTGGAATTCTCTGTGTAAACCTCTGTAACTTTTCCAGGTAGATGAGTCACTGTGTACTTTCTCTTGTTTCTATCTGTTACCAATCTTGAGAAACTCATACATTCTCTGTTCACTGTTTCCCAGTCTTAGAGAAGTCGATTTCTTTCGGCGAAAGTGCTGTTTTCACAGTGCTAAGTACTCCCAACTCTATCCACAATGTAGGTTTTACCAGTTTTCTAAGTCTCTCTTATTTGCTTGTACTATACTTGGAATTCTCTGTGTAAACCTCTGTAACTTTTCCAGGTAGATGAATCACTGTGTACTTTCTCTTGTTTCTATGTGTTACCAATCTTGAGAAACTCATACATTCTCTGTTCACTGTTACACGGACTTAAAGAACTAAATTTCCTTCGGCGAAAGTGCTGCTTTCACAGTGCTAAGTACTCCGAAATCTGTCAACAATGTTGGTTTTACCAGTTTTCTAAGTCTCTCTTATTTGCTTGTACTTATACTTGGAATTCTGTGTGTAAACCACTGTAACTTCTCTAGGTAGATGAATCACTGTGTACTTTCTCTTGTTTCTATCTGTTACCAATCTTGAGAAACTCATACATTCACTGTTCACTGTTTCCCAGTCTTAGAGAAGTCGATTTCTTTCAGCGAAAGTGCTGTTTTCACAGTGCTAAGTACTCCCAACTCTATCCACAATGTAGGTTTTAACAGTTTTCTAAGTCTCTATTATTTGCTTGTACGTATACTTGAAATTCTCTGTGTAAACCTCTGTAGCTTCTCTAGGTAGATGAATCACTGTGTACTTTCTCTTGTTTCTATCTGTTACCAATCTTGAGAAACTCATACATTCTCTGTTCACTGTTTCCCAGTCTTAGAGAAGTCGATTTCTTTCGGCGAAAGTGCTGTTTTCACAGTGCTAAGTACTCCCAACTCTATCCACAATGTAGGTTTTACCAGTTTTCTAAATCTCTCTTATTTGCCTGTACTTATACTTGGAATTCTCTGTGTAAACCTCTGTAACTTTTCTAGGTAGATGAATCACTGTGTACTTTCTCTTGTTTCTATCTGTTACCAATCTTGAGAAACTCATACATTTACTGTTCACTGTTTCCCAGTCTTAGAGAAGTTGATTTCTTTCAGCGAAAGTGCTGTTTTCACAGTGCTAAGTACTCCCAACTCTATCAACAATGTAGGTTTTACCAGTTTTCTAAGTCTCTCTTATTTTCTTGTACTTATACGAGGAATTCTCTGTGTAAACTTCCGTAACTTATCCAGGTAGATGAATCACTGTGTACTTTCTCTTGTTTCTATCTGTTACCAATCTTGAGAAACTCATACATTCTCTGTTCACTGTTTCCCAGTCTTAGAGAAGTCGATTTCTTTTGGCGATAGAGCTGTTTTCACTGTGCTAAGTACTCCCAACTCTATCCACAATGTAGGTTTTACCAGTTTTCTAAGTGTCTCTTATTTTCTTGTACTTATACTTGGAATTGTCTGTGTAAACCTCTGTAACTTTTCCAGGTAGATGAATCACTGTGTACTTTCTCTTGTTTCTATCTGTTACCAATCTTGAGAAACTCATACATTCTCTGTTCACTGTTTCCCAGTCTTAGAGGAGTCGATTTCTTTCGGCGAAAGTGCTGTTTTCACAGTGCTAAGTACTCCCAACTCTATCCACAAGGTAGGTTTTACCAGTTTTCTAAGTCTCTCTTATTTGCTTGTACTTATACTTGGAATTCTCTGTGTAAATCTCTGTAACTTTTCCAGGTAGATGAGTCACTGTGTACTTTCTCTTGTTTCTATCTGTTACCAATCTTGAGAAACTCATACATTCACTGTTCACTGTTTCCCAGTCTTAGAGAAGTCGATTTCTTTCAGCGAAAGTGCTGTTTTCACAGTGCTAAGTACTCCCAACACTATCCGCAATGTAGGTTTTACCAGTTTTCTAAGTCTCTCTTATTTGCTTGCACTTATACTTGGAATTCTCTGTGTAAACCTGTGTAACTTCTCTAGGTAGATGAATCACTGTGTACTTTCTCTTGTTTCTATCTGTTGCCAATCTTGAGAAACTCATACATTCTCTGTTCACTGTTTCCCAGTCTTAGAGAAGTCGATTTCTTTCGGCGAAAGTGCTGTTTTCACAGTGCTAAGTACTCCCAACTCTATCCACAATGTAGGTTTTACCAGTTTTCTAAGTCTCTCTTACTTTCTTTTACTTATACATGAAATTCTTTGTGTAAACTTCTGTAATTTCTATAGGTGGATGAATCACTGTGTACTTTCTCTTGTTTCTATCTGTTACCAGTCTTGAGAAACTCATACATTCTCTGTTCAGTTATTCCCGTTTCTTAGAGAGGTAGATTTCTTTCTTCAAAAGTGCTGTTATGAGAGTGCTGAGTGCTCCCAACTCCATCCACAATGTAGGTTTTACCAGTTTTCTAAGTCTCTCTTATTTTCTTGTACTTATACTTGGAATTGTCTGTGTAAACCTCTGTAACTTTTCCAGGTAGATGAATCACTGTGTACTTTCTCTTGTTTCTATCTGTTACCAATCTTGAGAAACTCATACATTCTCTGTTCACTGTTTCCCAGTCTTAGAGAAGTCGATTTCTTTCGGCGAAAGTGCTGTTTTCACAGTGCTAAGTACTCCCAACTCTATCCACAATGTAGGTTTTACCAGTTTTCTAAGTCTCTCTTATTTGCTTGTACTTATACTTGGAATTCTCTGTGTAAACCTCTGTAACTTTTCCAGGTAGATGAATCACTGTGTACTTTCTCTTGTTTCTATCTGTTACCAATCTCGAGAAACTCATACATTCTCTGTTCACTGTTTCACGGACTTAGAGAACTAAATTTCCTTCGGCGAAAGTGCTGTTTTCACACTGCTAAGTACTCCGAAATCTGTCAACAATGTTGGTTTTACCAGTTTTCTAAGTCTCTCTTATTTGCTTGTACTTATACTTGGAATTCTGTGTGTAAACCACTGTAACTTCTCTAGGTAGATGAATCACTGTGTACTTTCTCTTGTTTCTATCTGTTACCAATCTTGAGAAACTCATACATTCACTGTTCACTGTTTCCCAGTCTTAGAGAAGTCGATTTCTTTCAGCGAAAGTGCTGTTTTCACAGTGCTAAGTACTCCCAACACTATCCGCAATGTAGGTTTTACCAGTTTTCTAAGTCTCTCTTATTTGCTTGCACTTATACTTGGAATTCTCTGTGTAAACCTGTGTAACTTCTCTAGGTAGATGAATCACTGTGTACTTTCTCTTGTTTCTATCTGTTGCCAATCTTGAGAAACTCATACATTCTCTGTTCACTGTTTCCCAGTCTTAGAGAAGTCGATTTCTTTCGGCGAAAGTGCTGTTTTCACAGTGCTAAGTACTCCCAACTCTATCCACAATGTAGGTTTTACCAGTTTTCTAAGTCTCTCTTACTTTCTTTTACTTATACATGAAATTCTTTGTGTAAACTTCTGTAATTTCTATAGGTGGATGAATCACTGTGTACTTTCTCTTGTTTCTATCTGTTACCAGTCTTGAGAAACTCATACATTCTCTGTTCAGTTATTCCCGTTTCTTAGAGAGGTAGATTTCTTTCTTCAAAAGTGCTGTTATGAGAGTGCTGAGTGCTCCCAACTCCATCCACAATGTAGGTTTTACCAGTTTTCTAAGTCTCTCTTATTTTCTTGTACTTATACTTGGAATTGTCTGTGTAAACCTCTGTAACTTTTCCAGGTAGATGAATCACTGTGTACTTTCTCTTGTTTCTATCTGTTACCAATCTTGAGAAACTCATACATTCTCTGTTCACTGTTTCCCAGTCTTAGAGAAGTCGATTTCTTTCGGCGAAAGTGCTGTTTTCACAGTGCTAAGTACTCCCAACTCTATCCACAATGTAGGTTTTACCAGTTTTCTAAGTCTCTCTTATTTGCTTGTACTTATACTTGGAATTCTCTGTGTAAACCTCTGTAACTTTTCCAGGTAGATGAATCACTGTGTACTTTCTCTTGTTTCTATCTGTTACCAATCTCGAGAAACTCATACATTCTCTGTTCACTGTTTCACGGACTTAGAGAACTAAATTTCCTTCGGCGAAAGTGCTGTTTTCACACTGCTAAGTACTCCGAAATCTGTCAACAATGTTGGTTTTACCAGTTTTCTAAGTCTCTCTTATTTGCTTGTACTTATACTTGGAATTCTGTGTGTAAACCACTGTAACTTCTCTAGGTAGATGAATCACTGTGTACTTTCTCTTGTTTCTATCTGTTACCAATCTTGAGAAACTCATACATTCACTGTTCACTGTTTCCCAGTCTTAGAGAAGTCGATTTCTTTCAGCGAAAGTGCTGTTTTCACAGTGCTAAGTACTCCCAACTCTATCCACAATGTAGGTTTTACCAGTTTTCTAAGTCTCTCTTACTTTCTTGTACTTATACATGAAATTCTTTGTGTAAACTTCTGTAATTTCTATAGGTAGATGAATCACTGTGTACTTTCTCTTGTTTCTATCTGTTACCAGTCTTGAGAAACTCATACATTCTCTGTTCAGTTATTCCCGTTTCTTAGAGAGATAGATTTCTTTCTTCAAAAGTGCTGTTTTCAGAGTGCTGAGTGCTCCCAACTCTATCCACAATGTAGGTTTTACCAGTTTTCTAAGTCTCTCTTATTTGCTTCTACTTATACATGAAATTCTCTGTGTAAACTTCTGTAACTTCTCTAGGTAGATGAATCACTGTGTACTTTCTCTTGTTTCTATGTGTTACGAATCTTGAGAAACTCATACATTCTCTGTTCACTGTTTCCCAGTCTTAGAGAAGTCGATTTCTTTCGGCGAAAGTGCTGTTTTCATAGCGCTAAGTACTCCCAACTCTATCCACAATGCGGGTTTTACCAGTTTTCTAAGTCTCTCTTATTTGGTTGTACTTACACTTGGAATTCTCTGTGTAAACCTCTGTAACTTCTCTAGGTAGATGAATCACTGTGTACTTTCTCTTGTTTCTATCTGTTACCAATCTTGAGAAACTCATACATTCACTGTTCACTGTTTCCCAGTCTTAGAGAAGTCGATTTCTTTCAGCGAAAGTGCTGTTTTCACAGTGCTAAGTACTCCCAAATCTGTCAACAATGTAGGTTTTACCACTTTTCTAAGTCTCTCTTATTTGCTTGTACTTATACTTGGAATTCTCTGTGTAAACCTCTGTAACTTTTCCAAGTAGATGAATCACTGTGTACTTTCTCTTGTTTCTATCTGTTACCAATCTTGAGAAACTCAACATTCTCTGTTCACTGTTTCACGGACTTAGAGAAATAAATTTCCTTCGGCGAAAGTGCTGTTTTCACACTGCTAAGTACTCCGAAATCTGTCAACAATGTTGGTTTTACCAGTTTTCTAAGTCTCTCTTATTTGCTTGTACTTATACTTGGAATTGTCTGTGTAAACCTCTGTAACTTTTCCAGGTAGATGAATCACTGTGTACTTTCTCTTGTTTCTATCTGTTAGCAATCTTGAGAAACTCATACATCCTCTGTTCACTGTTTCCCAGTCTTAGAGAAGTCGATTTCTTTCGGCGAAAGTGCTGTTTTCACAGCGCTAAGTACTCCCAACTCTATCCACAATGTAGGTTTTACCAGTTTTCTAAGTCTCTCTTATTTGCCTGTACTTATAGTTGGAATTCTCTGTGTAAACCTCTGTAACTTCTCTAGGTAGATGAATCACTGTGTACTTTCTCTTGTTTCTATCTGTTACCAATCTTGAGAAACTCATACATTCTCTGTTCACTGTTTCCCAGTCTTAGAGAAGTCGATTTCTTTCAGCGAAAGTGCTGTTTTCACAGTGCTAAGTACTCCCAACTCTATCCACAATGTAGGTTTTAACAGTTTTCTAAGTCTCTCTTATTTGCTTGTACGTATTCTTGGAATTCTCTGTGTAAACCTCTGTAGCTTCTCTAGGTAGATGAATCACTGTGTACTTTCTCTTGTTTCTATCTGTTACCAATCTTGAGAAACTCATACATTCTCTGTTCACTGTTTCCCAGTCTTAGAGAAGTCGATTTCTTTCGGCGAAAGTGCTGTTTTCACAGTGCTAAGTACTCCGAAGTCTATCCACAATGTAGGTTTTACCAGTTTTCTAAATCTCTCTTATTTGCCTGTACTTATACTTGGAATTCTCTGTGTAAACCTCTGTAACTTTTCCAGGTAGATGAATCACTGTGTACTTTCTCTTGTTTCTATCTGTTACCAATCTTGAGAAACTCATACATTCTCTGTTCACTGTTTCCCAGTCTTAGAGAAGTCGATTTCTTTCGGCGAAAGTGCTGTTTTCACAGCGCTAAGTACTCCCAACTCTATCCACAATGTAGGTTTTACCAGTTTTCTAAGTCTCTCTTATTTGCCTGTACTTATACTTGGAATTCTCTGTGTAAACCTCTGTAACTTCTCTAGGTAGATGAATCACTGTGTACTTTCTCTTGTTTCTATCTGTTACCAATCTTGAGAAACTCATACATTCTCTGTTCACTGTTTCCCAGTCTTAGAGAAGTCGATTTCTTTCAGCGAAAGTGCTGTTTTCACAGTGCTAAGTACTCCCAACTCTATCCACAATGTAGGTTTTAACAGTTTTCTAAGTCTCTCTTATTTGCTTGTACGTATACTTGGAATTCTCTGTGTAATCCTCTGTAGCTTCTCTACGTAGATGAATCACTGTGTACTTTCTCTTGTTTCTATCTGTTACCAATCTTGAGAAACTCATACATTCTCTGTTCACTGTTTCACGGACTTAGAGAACTAAATTTCCTTCGGCGAAAGTGCTGTTTTCACACTGCTAAGTACTCCGAAATCTGTCAACAATGTTGGTTTTACCAGTTTTCTAAGTCTCTCTTATTTGCTTGTACTTATACTTGGAATTCTGTGTGTAAACCACTGTAACTTCTCTAGGTAGATGAATCACTGTGTACTTTCTCTTGTTTCTATCTGTTACCAATCTTGAGAAACTCATACATTCTCTGTTCACTGTTTCCCAGTCTTAGAGAAGTCGATTTCTTTCGGCGAAAGTGCTGTTTTCACAGTGCTAAGTACTCCCAACTCTATCCACAATGTAGGTTTTAACAGTTTTCTAAGTCTCTCTTATTTTCTTGTACTTATACTTGGAATTGTCTGTGTAAACCTCTGTAACTTTTCCAGGAAGATGAATCGCTGTGTACTTTCTCTTGTTTCTATCTGTTACCAATCTTGAGAAACTCATACATTCTCTGTTCACTGTTTCCCAGTCTTAGAGAAGTCGATTTCTTTCGGCGAAAGTGCTGTTTTCACAGTGCTAAGTACTCCCAACTCTATCCACAAAGTAGGTTTTACCAGTTTTCTAAGTCTCTCTTATTTGCTTGTACTTATACTTGGAATTCTCTGTGTAAACCTCTGTAACTTTTCCAGGTAGATGAATCACTGTGTACTTTCGCTTGTTTCTATCTGTTACCAATCTTGAGAAACTCATACATTCTCTGTTCACTGTTTCACGGACTTAGAGAACTAAATTTCCTTCGGCGAAAGTGCTGTTTTCACAGTGCTAAGTACTCCGAAATCTGTCAACAATGTAGGTTTTACCAGTTTTCTAAGTCTCTCTTATTTTCTTGTACTTATACTTGGAATTCTGTGTGTAAACCACTGTAACTTCTCTAGGTAGATGAATCACTGTGTACTTTCTCTTGTTTCTATCTGTTACCAATCTTGAGAAACTCATACATTCACTGTTCACTGTTTCCCAGTCTTAGAGAAGTCGATTTCTTTCAGCGAAAGTGCTGTTTTCACAGTGCTACGTACTCCCAACTATATCCGCAATGTAGGTTTTACCAGTTTTCTAAGTCTCTCTTATTTGCCTGTACTTATACTTGGAATTCTCTGTGTAAACCTCTGTAACTTCTCTAGGTAGATGAATCACTGTGTACTTTCTCTTGTTTCTATCTGTTACCAATCTTGAGAAACTCATACATTCTCTGTTCACTGTTTCCCAGTCTTAGAGAAGTCGATTTCTTTCGGCGAAAGTGCTGTTTTCACAGTGCTAAGTACTCCCAACTCTATCGACAATGTAGGTTTTAACAGTTTTCTAAGTCTCTCTTATTTGCTTGTACGTATTCTTGAAATTCTCTGTGGAAACCTCTGTAGCTTCCCTAGGTAGATGAATCACTGTGTACTTTCTCTTGTTTCTATCTGTTACCAATCTTGAGAAACTCATACATTCTCTGTTCACTGTATCCCAGTCTTAGAGAAGTCGATTTCTTTCGGCGAAAGTGCTGTTTTCACAGTGCTAAGTACTCCCAACTCTATCCACAATGTAGGTTTTACCAGTTTTCTAAATCTCTCTTATTTGCCTGTACTTATACTTGGAATTGTCTGTGTAAACCTCTGTAACTTTTCTAGGTAGATGAATCACTGTGTACTTTCTCTTGTTTCTATCTGTTACCAATCTTGAAAAACTCATACATTCACTGTTCACTGTTTCCCAGTCTTAGAGAAGTCGATTTCTTTCAGCGAAAGTGCTGTTTTCACAGTGCTAAGTACTCCCAACTCTATCAACAATGTAGGTTTTACCAGTTTTCTAAGTCTCTCTTATTTTCTTGTACTTATACGTGGAATTCTCTGTGTAAACCTCCGTAACTTATCCAGGTAGATGAATCACTGTGTACTTTCTCTTGTTTCTATCTGTTACCAATCTTGAGAAACTCATACATTCTCTGTTCACTGTTTCCCAGTCTTAGAGAAGTCGATTTCTTTCGGCGAAAGTGCTGTTTTCACAGTGCTAAGTACTCCCAACTCTATCCACAATGTAGGTTTTACCAGTTTTCTAAGTCTCTCTTATTTTCTTGTACATATACATGAAATTCTTTGTGTAAACTTCTGTAATTTCTATAGGTAGATGAATCACTGTGTACTTTCTCTTGTTTCTATCTGTTACCAGTCTTGAGAAACTCATACATTCTCTGTTCAGTTATTCCCGTTTCTTAGAGAGGTAGATTTCCTTCTTCAAAAGTGCTGTTTTCAGAGTGCTGAGTGCTCCCAACTCTATCCACAATGTAGGTTTTACCAGTTTTCTAAGTCTCTCTTATTTGCTTGTACTTATATATGAAATTCTCTGTGTAAACTTCTGTAACGTCTCTAGGTAGATGAATCACTGTGTACTTTCTCTTGTTTCTATCTGTTACCAATCTTGAGAAACTCATACATTCTTTGTTCACTGTTTCCCAGTCTTAGAGAAGTAGATTTCTTTCTGCGAAAGTGCTGTTTTCACAGTGCTAAGTACTCCCAACTCTATCCACAATGTAGTTTTTACCAGTTTTCTAAGTCTCTCTTATTTTCCTGTACTTATACGTGGAATTCTCTGTGTAAACTTCTGAAACTTCTCTAGGTAGATGAATCACTATGTACTTTCTCTTGTTTCTATCTGTTACCAATCTTGAGAAACTCATACATTCTCTGTTCACTGTTTTCCAGTCTTAGAGAAGTCGATTTCTTTCGGCGAAAGTGCTGTTTTCACAGTGCTAAGTACTCCCAACTCTATCCACAATGTAGGTTTTACCAGTTTTCTAAGTCTCTCTTATTTTCTTGTACTTATACTTGGAATTGTCTGTGTAAACCTCTGTAACTTTTCCAGGTAGATGAATCACTGTGTACTTTCTCTTGTTTCTATCTGTTACCAATCTTGAGAAACTCATACATTCTCTGTTCACTGTTTCTCAGTCTTAGAGAAGTCGATTTCTTTCGGCGAAAGTGCTGTTTTCACAGTGCTAAGTACTCCCAACTCTATCCACAATGTAGGTTTTACCAGTTTTTTAAGTCTCTCTTATTTGCTTGTACTTATACTTGGAATTCTCTGTGTAAACCTCTGTAACTTCTCTAGGTAGATGAATCACTGTGTACTTTCTCTTGTTTCTATCTGTTACCAAACTTGAGAAATTCATACACTCACTGTTCACTGTTTCCCAGTCTTAGAGAAGTCGATTTCTTTCAGCGAAAGTGCTGTTTTCACAGTGCTAAGTACTCCAAACACTATCCGCAGTGTAGGTTTTACCAGTTTTCTAAGTCTCTCTTATTTGCTTGTACTTATACTTGGAATTCTCTGTGTAAACCTGTGTAACTTCTCTAGGTAAATGAATCACTGTGTACTTTCTCTTGTTTCTATCTGTTGCCAATCTTGAGAAACTCATACATTGTCTGTTCACTGTTTCCCAGTCTTAGAGAAGTCGATTTCTTTCGCCGAAAGTGCTGTTTTCACAGTGCTAAGTACTCCCAACTCTATCCACAATGTAGGTTTTACCAGTTTTCTAAGTCTCTCTTATTTTCTTGTACATATACATGAAATTCTTTGTGTAAACTTCTGTAATTTCTATAGGTAGATGAATCACTGTGTACTTTCTCTTGTTTCTATCTGTTACCAGTCTTGAGAAACTCATACATTCTCTGTTCAGTTATTCCCGTTTCTTAGAGAGGTAGATTTCTTTCTTCAAAAGTGCTGTTTTCACAGTGCTGAGTGCTCCCAACTCTATCCACAATGTAGGTTTTACCAGTTTTCTAAGTCTCTCTTATTTGCTTGTACTTATATATGAAATTCTCTGTGTAAACTTCTGTAACTTCTCTAGGTAGATGAATCACTGTGTACTTTCTCTTGTTTCTATCTGTTACCAATCTTGAGAAACTCATACATTCTTTGTTCACTGTTTCCCAGTCTTAGAGAAGTAGATTTCTTTCTGCGAAAGTGCTGTTTTCACAGTGCTAAGTACTCCCAACTCTATCCACAATGTAGTTTTTACCAGTTTTCTAAGTCTCTCTTATTTTCCTGTACTTATACGTGGAATTCTCTGTGTAAACTTCTGAAACTTCTCTAGGTAGATGAATCACTATGTACTTTCTCTTGTTTCTATCTGTTACCAATCTTGAGAAACTCATACATTCTCTGTTCACTGTTTCCCAGTCTTAGAGAAGTCGATTTCTTTCGGCGGAAGTGCTGTTTTCACAGTGCTAAGTACTCCCAACTCTATCCACAATGTAGGTTTTACCAGTTTTCTAAGTCTCTCTTATTTTCTTGTACTTATACTTGGAATTGTCTGTGTAAAACTCTGTAACTTTTCCAGGTAGATGAATCACTGTGTACTTTCTCTTGTTTCTATCTGTTACCAATCTTGAGAAACTCATACATTCTCTGTTCACTGTTTCCCAGTCTTAGAGAAGTCGATTACTTTCGGCGAAAGTGCTGTTTCACAGTGCTAAGTACTCCCAAATCTATCAACAATGTAGGTTTTACCAGTTTTCTAAGTCTCTCTTATTTGCTTGTACTTATACTTGGAATTCTCTGCGTAAACCTCTGTAACTTTTCCAGGTAGATGAATCACTGTGTACTTTCTCTTGTTTCTATCTGTTACCAATCTTGAGAAACTCATACATTCTCTGTTCACTGTTTCACGGACTTAGAGAACTAAATTTCCTTCGGCGAAAGTGCTGTTTTCACAGTGCTAAGTACTCCGAAATCTGTCAACAATGTAGGTTTTACCAGTTTTCTTAGTCTCTCTTATTTGCTTGTACTTATACTTGGAATTCTGTGTGTAAACCACTGTAACTTCTATAGGTAGATAAATCACTGTGTACTTTCTCTTGTTTCTATCTGTTACCAAACTTGAGAAATTCATACATTCACTGTTCACTGTTTCCCAGTCTTAGAGAAGTCGATTTCTTTCAGCGAAAGTGCTGTTTTCACAGTGCTAAGTACTCCCAACACTATCCGCAGTGTAGGTTTTACCAGTTTTCTAAGTCTGTCTTATTTGCTTGTACTTATACTTGGAATTCTCTGTGTAAACCTGTGTAACTTCTCTAGGTAGATGAATCACTGTGTACTTTCTCTTGTTTCTATCTGTTGCCAATCTTGAGAAACTCATACATTGTCTGTTCACTGTTTCCCAGTCTTAGAGAAGTCGATTTCTTTCGGCGAAAGTGCTGTTTTCACAGTGCTAAGTACTCCCAACTCTATCCACAATGTAGGTTTTACCAGTTTTCTAAGTCTCTCTTATTTTCTTGTACATATACATGAAATTCTTTGTGTAAACTTCTGTAATTTCTATAGGTAGATGAATCACTGTGTACTTTCTCTTGTTTCTATCTGTTACCAGTCTTGAGAAACTCATACATTCTCTGTTCAGTTATTCCCGTTTCTTAGAGAGGTAGATTTCTTTCTTCAAAAGTGCTGTTTTCACAGTGCTGAGTGCTCCCAACTCTATCCACAATGTAGGTTTTACCAGTTTTCTAAGTCTCTCTTATTTGCTTGTACTTATATATGAAATTCTCTGTGTAAACTTCTGTAACGTCTCTAGGTAGATGAATCACTGTGTACTTTCTCTTGTTTCTATCTGTTACCAATCTTGAGAAACTCATACATTCTTTGTTCACTGTTTCCCAGTCTTAGAGAAGTAGATTTCTTTCTGCGAAAGTGCTGTTTTCACAGTGCTAAGTACTCCCAACTCTATCCACAATGTAGTTTTTACCAGTTTTCTAAGTCTCTCTTATTTTCCTGTACTTATACGTGGAATTCTCTGTGTAAACTTCTGAAACTTCTCTAGGTAGATGAATCACTATGTACTTTCTCTTGTTTCTATCTGTTACCAATCTTGAGAAACTCATACATTCTCTGTTCACTGTTTTCCAGTCTTAGAGAAGTCGATTTCTTTCGGCGAAAGTGCTGTTTTCACAGTGCTAAGTACTCCCAACTCTATCCACAATGTAGGTTTTACCAGTTTTCTAAGTCTCTCTTATTTTCTTGTACTTATACTTGGAATTGTCTGTGTAAACCTTTGTAACTTTTCCAGGTAGATGAATCACTGTGTACTTTCTCTTGTTTCTATCTGTTACCAATCTTGAGAAACTCATACATTCTCTGTTCACTGTTTCTCAGTCTTAGAGAAGTCGATTTCTTTCGGCGAAAGTGCTGTTTTCACAGTGCTAAGTACTCCCAACTCTATCCACAATGTAGGTTTTACCAGTTTTCTAAGTCTCTCTTATTTGCTTGTACTTATACTTGGAATTCTCTGTGTAAACCTCTGTAACTTCTCTAGGTAGATGAATCACTGTGTACTTTCTCTTGTTTCTATCTGTTACCAAACTTGAGAAATTCATACACTCACTGTTCACTGTTTCCCAGTCTTAGAGAAGTCGATTTCTTTCAGCGAAAGTGCTGTTTTCACAGTGCTAAGTACTCCAAACACTATCCGCAGTGTAGGTTTTACCAGTTTTCTAAGTCTCTCTTATTTGCTTGTACTTATACTTGGAATTCTCTGTGTAAACCTGTGTAACTTCTCTAGGTAGATGAATCACTGTGTACTTTCTCTTGTTTCTATCTGTTGCCAATCTTGAGAAACTCATACATTGTCTGTTCACTGTTTCCCAGTCTTAGAGAAGTCGATTTCTTTCGGCGAAAGTGCTGTTTTCACAGTGCTAAGTACTCCCAACTCTATCCACAATGTAGGTTTTACCAGTTTTCTAAGTCTCTCTTATTTTCTTGTACATATACATGAAATTCTTTGTGTAAACTTCTGTAATTTCTATAGGTAGATGAATCACTGTGTACTTTCTCTTGTTTCTATCTGTTACCAGTCTTGAGAAACTCATACATTCTCTGTTCAGTTATTCCCGTTTCTTAGAGAGGTAGATTTCTTTCTTCAAAAGTGCTGTTTTCACAGTGCTGAGTGCTCCCAACTCTATCCACAATGTAGGTTTTACCAGTTTTCTAAGTCTCTCTTATTTGCTTGTACTTATATATGAAATTCTCTGTGTAAACTTCTGTAACTTCTCTAGGTAGATGAATCACTGTGTACTTTCTCTTGTTTCTATCTGTTACCAATCTTGAGAAACTCATACATTCTTTGTTCACTGTTTCCCAGTCTTAGAGAAGTAGATTTCTTTCTGCGAAAGTGCTGTTTTCACAGTGCTAAGTACTCCCAACTCTATCCACAATGTAGTTTTTACCAGTTTTCTAAGTCTCTCTTATTTTCCTGTACTTATACGTGGAATTCTCTGTGTAAACTTCTGAAACTTCTCTAGGTAGATGAATCACTATGTACTTTCTCTTGTTTCTATCTGTTACCAATCTTGAGAAACTCATACATTCTCTGTTCACTGTTTCCCAGTCTTAGAGAAGTCGATTTCTTTCGGCGAAAGTGCTGTTTTCACAGTGCTAAGTACTCCCAACTCTATCCACAATGTAGGTTTTACCAGTTTTCTAAGTCTCTCTTATTTTCTTGTACTTATACTTGGAATTGTCTGTGTAAACCTCTGTAACTTTTCCAGGTAGATGAATCACTGTGTACTTTCTCTTGTTTCTATCTGTTACCAATCTTGAGAAACTCATACATTCTCTGTTCACTGTTTCCCAGTCTTAGAGAAGTCGATTTCTTTCGGCGAAAGTGCTGTTTTCACAGTGCTAAGTACTCCCAACTCTATCCACAATGTAGGTTTTACCAGTTTTCTAAGTCTCTCTTACTTTCTTGTACTTATACATGAAATTCTTTGTGTAAACTTCTGTAATTTCTATAGGTAGATGAATCACTGTGTACTTTCTCTTGTTTCTATCTGTTACCAGTCTTGAGAAACTCATACATTCTCTGTTCAGTTATTCCCGTTTCTTAGAGAGGTAGATTTCTTTCTTCAAAAGTGCTGTTTTCAGAGTGCTGAGTGCTCCCAACTCTATCCACAATGTAGGTTTTACCAGTTTTCTAAGTCTCTCTTATTTGCTTCTACTTATACATGAAATTCTCTTTGTAAACTTCTGTAACTTCTCTAGGTAGATGAATCACTGTGTACTTTCTCTTGTTTCTATGTGTTACGAATCTTGAGAAACTCATACATTCTCTGTTCACTGTTTCCCAGTCTTAGAGAAGTCGATTTCTTTCGGCGAAAGTGCTGTTTTCATAGCGCTAAGTACTCCCAACTCTATCCACAATGTAGGTTTTACCAGTTTTCTAAGTCTCTCTTATTTGCCTGTACTTATACTTGGAATTCTCTGTGTAAACCTCTGTAACTTCTCTAGGTAGATGAATCACTGTGTACTTTCTCTTGTTTCTATCTGTTACCAATCTTGAGAAACTCATACATTCTCTGTTCACTGTTTCCCAGTCTTAGAGAAGTCGATTTCTTTCAGTGAAAGTGCTGTTTTCACAGTGCTAAGTACTCCCAACTCTATCCACAATGTAGGTTTTACCAGTTTTCTAAGTCTCTCTTATTTGCTTGTACTTATACTTGGAATTGTCTGTGTAAACCTCTGTAACTTTTCCAGGTAGATGAATCACTGTGTACTTTCTCTTGTTTCTATCTGTTACCAATCTTGAGAAACTCATACATTCTCTGTTCACTGTTTCACGGACTTAGAGAACTAAATTTCCTTCGGCGACAGTGCTGTTTTCACACTGCTAAGTACTCCGAAATCTGTCAACAATGTTGGTTTTACCAGTTTTCTAAGTCTCTCTTATTTGCTTGTACTTATACTTGGAATTCTGTGTGTAAACCACTGTAACTTCTCTAGGTAGATGAATCACTGTGTACTTTCTCTTGTTTCTATCTGTTACCAATCTTGAGAAACTCATACATTCACTGTTCACTGTTTCCCAGTCTTAGAGAAGTCGATTTCTTTCAGCGAAAGTGCTGTTTTCACAGTGCTAAGTACTCCCAACACTATCCGCAATGTAGGTTTTACCAGTTTTCTAAGTCTCTCTTATTTGCTTGTACTTATACTTGGAATTCTCTGTGTAAACCTGTGTAACTTCTCTAGGTAGATGAATCACTGTGTACTTTCTCTTGTTTCTATCTGTTGCCAATCTTGAGAATCTCATACATTCTCTGTTCACTGTTTCCCAGTCTTAGAGAAGTCGATTTCTTTCGGCGAAAGTGCTGTTTTCACAGTGCTAAGTACTCCCAACTCTATCCACAATGTAGGTTTTACCAGTTTTCTAAGTCTCTCTTACTTTCTTGTACTTATACATGAAATTCTTTGTGTAAACTTCTGTAATTTCTATAGGTAGATGAATCACTGTGTACTTTCTCTTGTTTCTATCTGTTACCAGTCTTGAGAAACTCATACATTCTCTGTTCAGTTATTCCCGTTTCTTAGAGAGGTAGATTTCTTTCTTCAAAAGTGCTGTTTTCAGAGTGCTGAGTGCTCCCAACTCTATCCACAATATAGGTTTTACCAGTTTTCTAAGTCTCTCTTATTTGCTTCTACTTATACATGAAACTCTCTGTGTAAACTTCTGTAACTTCTCTAGGTAGATGAATCACTGTGTACTTTCTCTTGTTTCTATGTGTTATGAATCTTGAGAAACTCATACATTCTCTGTTCACTGTTTCCCAGTCTTAGAGAAGTCGATTTCTTTCGGCAAAAGTGCTGTTTTCATAGCGCTAAGTACTCCCAACTCTATCCACAATGTAGGTTTTACCAGTTTTCTAAGTCTCTCTTATTTGCCTGTACTTATACTTGGAATTCTCTGTGTAAACCTCTGTAACTTCTCTAGGTAGATGAATCACTGTGTACTTTCTCTTGTTTCTATCTGTTACCAATCTTGAGAAACTCATACATTCTCTGTTCACTGTTTCCCAGTCTTAAAGAAGTAGATTTGTTTCTGCGAAAGTGCTGTTTTCACAGTGCTAAGTACTCCCAACTCTATCCACAATGTGGGTTTTACCAGTTTTATAAGTCTCTCTTATTTGCTTGTACTTATATATGAAATTCTCTGTGTAAACTTCTGTAACTTATCTAGGTAGATGAATCACTGTGTACTTTCTCTTGTTTCTATCTGTTACCAATCTTGAGAAACTCATACATTCTTTGTTCACTGTTTCCCAGTCTTAGAGAAGTAGATTTCTTTCTGCGAAAGTGCTGTTTTCACAGTGCTAAGTACTCCCAACTCTATCCACAATGTAGTTTTTACCAGTTTTCTAAGTCTCTCTTATTTTCCTGTACTTATACGTGGAATTCTCTGTGTAAACTTCTGAAACTTCTCTAGGTAGATGAATCACTATGTACTTTCTCTTGTTTCTATCTGTTACCAATCTTGAGAAACTCATACATTCTCTGTTCACTGTTTCCCAGTCTTAGAGAAGTCGATTTCTTTCGGCGAAAGTGCTGTTTTCACAGTGCTAAGTACTCCCAACTCTATCCACAATGTAGGTTTTAACAGTTTTCTAAGTCTCTCTTATTTGCTTGTACGTATACTTGAAATTCTCTGTGTAAACCTCTGTAGCTTCTCTAGGTAGATGAATCACTGGGTACTTTCTCTTGTTCCTATCTGTTACCAATCTTGAGAAACTGATACATTCTCTGTTCACTGTTTCCCAGTCTTAGAGAAGTCGATTTCTTTCGGCGAAAGTGCTGTTTTCACAGTGCTAAGTACTCCCAACTCTATCCACAATGTAGGTTTTACCAGTTTTCTAAATCTCTCTTATTTTCTTGTACTTATACGAGGAATTCTCTGCGTAAACCTCCGTAAATTATCCAGGTAGATGAATCACTGTGTACTTTCTCTTGTTTCTATCTGTTACCAATCTTGAGAAACTCATACATTCTCTGTTCACTGTTTCCCAGTCTTAGAGAAGTCGATTTCTTTCGGCGAAAGTGCTGTTTTCACTGTGCTAAGTATTCCCAACTCTATCCACAATGTAGGTTTTACCAGTTTTCTAAGTGTCTCTTATTTTCTTGTACTTATACTTGGAATTGTCTGTGTAAACCTCTGTAACTTTTCCAGGTAGATGAATCACTGTGTACTTTCTCTTGTTTCTATCTGTTACCAATCTTGAGAAACTCATACATTCTCTGTTCACTGTTTCCCAGTCTTAGAGAAGTCGATTTCTTTCGGCGAAAGTGCTGTTTTCACAGTGCTAAGTACTCCCAACTCTATCCACAATGTAGGTTTTACCAGTTTTCTAAGTCTCTCTTATTTGCTTGTACTTATACTTGGAATTCTCTGTGTAAACCTCTGTAACTTTTCCAGGTAGATGAATCACTGTGTACTTTCTCTTGTTTCTATCTGTTACCAATCTTGAGAAACTCATACATTCTCTGTTCACTGTTTCCCAGTCTTAGAGAAGTCGATTTCTTTCGGCGAAAGTGCTGTTTTCACAGTGCTAAGTACTCCCAACTCTATCCACAATGTAGGTTTTACCAGTTTTCTAAGTCTCTCTTATTTGCTTGTACTTATACTTGGAATTCTCTGTGTAAACCTCTGTAACTTTTCCAGGTAGATGAATCACTGTGTACTTTCTCTTGTTTCTATGTGTTACCAATCTTGAGAAACAAATACATTCTCTGTTCACTGTTTCACGGACTTAGAGAACTAATTTTCCTTCGGCGAAAGTGCTGCTTTCACAGTGCTAAGTACTCCGAAATCTGTCAACAATGTTGGTTTTACCAGTTTTCTAAGTCTCTCTTATTTGCTTGTACTTATACTTGGAATTCTGTGTGTAAACCACTGTAACTTCTCTAGGTAGATGAATCACTGTGTACTTTCTCTTGTTTCTATCTGTTACCAATCTTGAGAAACTCATACATTCACTGTTCACTGTTTCCCAGTCTTAGAGAAGTTGATTTCTTCAGCGAAAGTGCTGTTTTCACAGTGCTAAGTACTCCCAACACTATCCGCAATGTAGGTTTTACCAGTTTTCTAAGTCTCTCTTATTTGTTTGTACTTATATTTGGAATTCTCTGTGTAAACCTGTGTAACTTCTCTAGGTAGATGAATCACTGTGTACTTTCTCTTGTTTCTATCTGTTGCCATTCTTGAGAAACTCATACATTCTCTGTTCACTGTTTCCCAGTCTTAGAGAAGTCGATTTCTTTCGGCGAAAGTGCTGTTTTCACAGTGCTAAGTACTCCCAACTCTATCCACAATGTAGGTTTTACCAGTTTTCTAAGTCTCTCTTACTTTCTTGTACTTATACATGAAATTCTTTGTGTAAACTTCTGTAATTTCTATAGGTGGATGAATCACTGTGTACTTTCTCTTGTTTCTATCTGTTACCAGTCTTGAGAAACTCATACATTCTCTGTTCAGTTATTCCCGTTTCTTAGAGAGGTAGATTTCTTTCTTCAAAAGTGCTGTTATCAGAATGCTGAGTGCTCCCAACTCCATCGACAATGTAGGTTTTACCAGTTTTCTAAGTCTCTCTTATTTGCTTGTACTTATACATGAAATTCTCTGTGTAAACTTCTGTAACTTCTCTAGGTAGATGAATCACTGTGTACTTTCTCTTGTTTCTATGTGTTACCAATCTTGGGAAACTCATACATTCTCTGTTCACTGTTTCCCAGTCTTAGAGAAGTAGATTTGTTTCTGCGAAAGTGCTGTTTTCACAGTGCTCAGTACTCCCAACTCTATGCACAATGTATTTTTTACCAGTTTTCTAAGTCTCCTTATTTTCTTGTACTTATACTTGGAATTCTCTGTGTAAACTTCTGTAACTTCTCTAGGTAGATGAATCACTGTGTACTTTCTCTTGTTTCTATCTGTTACCAATCTTGAGAAACTCATACATTCTCTGTTCACTGTTTCCCAGTCTTAGAAAAGTAGATTTGTTTCTGCGAAAGTGCTGTTTTCACAGTGCTAAGTACTCCCAACTCTATCCACAATGTGGGTTTTACCAGTTTTCTAAGTCTCTCTTATTGCTTGTACTTACACTTGGAATTCTCTGTGTAAACCTCTGTAACTTCTCTAGGTAGATGAATCACTGTGTACTTTCTCTTGTTTCTATCTGTTACCAATCTTGAGAAACTCATACATTCACTGTTCACTGTTTCCCAGTCTTAGAGAAGTCGATTTCTTTCAGCGAAAGTGCTGTTTTCACAGTGCTAAGTACTCCCAAATCTGTCAACAAGGTAGGTTTTACCAGTTTTCTAAGTCTCTCTTATTTGCTTGTACTTATACTTGGAATTCTCTGTGTAAACCTCTGTAACTTTTCCAGGTAGATGAATCACTGTGTACTTTCTCTTGTTTCTATCTGTTACCAATCTTGAGAAACTCATACTTTCACTGTTCACTGTTTCCCAGTCTTAGAGAAGTCGATTTCTTTCAGCGAAAGTGCTGTTTTCACAGTGATAAGTACTCCCAACTCTATCCACAATGTAGGTTTTACCAGTTTTCTAAGTCTCTCTTATTTGCTTGTACTTATACTTGGAATTCTCTGTGTAAACCTGTGTAACTTCTCTAGGTAGATGAATCACTGTGTACTTTCTCTTGTTTCTATCTGTTGCCAATCTTGAGAAACTCATACATTGTCTGTTCACTGTTTCCCAGTCTTAGAGAAGTCGATTTCTTTCGGCGAAAGTGCTGTTTTCACAGTGCTAAGTACTCCCAACTCTATCCACAATGTAGGTTTTACCAGTTTTCTAAGTCTCTCTTATTTTCTTGTACATATACATGAAATTCTTTGTGTAAACTTCTGTAATTTCTATAGGTATATGAATCACTGTGTACTTTCTCTTGTTTCTATCTGTTACCAGTCTTGAGAAACTCATACATTCTCTGTTCAGTTATTCCCGTTTCTTAGAGAGGTAGATTTCTTTCTTCAAAAGTGCTGTTTTCACAGTGCTGAGTGCTCCCAACTCTATTCACAATGTAGGTTTTACCAGTTTTCTAAGTCTCTCTTATTTGCTTGTACTTATATATGAAATTCTCTGTGTAAACTTTTGTAACTTCTCTAGGTAGATGAATCACTGTGTACTTTCTCTTGTTTCTATCTGTTACCAATCTTGAGAAACTCATACATTCTTTGTTCACTGTTTCCCAGTCTTAGAGAAGTAGATTTCTTTCTCCGAAAGTGCTGTTTTCACAGTGCTAAGTACTCCCAACTCTATCCACAATGTAGTTTTTACCAGTTTTCTAAGTCTCTCTTATTTTCCTGTACTTATACGTGGAATTCTCTGTGTAAACTTCTGAAACTTCTCTAGGTAGATGAATCACTATGTACTTTCTCTTGTTTCTATCTGTTACCAATCTTGAGAAACTCATACATTCTCTGTTCACTGTTTCCCAGTCTTAGAGAAGTCGATTTCTTTCGGCGAAAGTGCTGTTTTCATAGCGCTAAGTACTCCCAACTCTATCCACAATGTAGGTTTTACCAGTTTTCTAAGTCTCTCTTATTTGCCTGTACTTATACTTGGAGTTCTCTGTGTAAACCTCTGTAACTTCTCTAGGTAGATGAATCACTGTGTACTTTCTCTTGTTTCTATCTGTTACCAATCTTGAGAAACTCATACATTCTCTGTTCACTGTTTCCCAGTCTTAGAGAAGTCGATTTCTTTCAGTGAAAGTGCTGTTTTCACAGTGCTAAGTACTCCCAACTCTATCCACAATGTAGGTTTTACCAGTTTTCTAAGTCTCTCTTATTTGCTTGTACTTATACTTGGAATTGTCTGTGTAAACCTCTGTAACTTTTCCAGGTAGATGAATCACTGTGTACTTTCTCTTGTTTCTATCTGTTACCAATCTTGAGAAACTCATACATTCTCTGTTCACTGTTTCACGGACTTAGAGAACTAAATTTCCTTCGGCGACAGTGCTGTTTTCACACTGCTAAGTACTCCGAAATCTGTCAACAATGTTGGTTTTACCAGTTTTCTAAGTCTCTCTTATTTGCTTGTACTTATACTTGGAATTCTCTGTGTAAACCACTGTAACTTCTCTAGGTAGATGAATCACTGTGTACTTTCTCTTGTTTCTATCTGTTACCAATCTTGAGAAACTCATACATTCACTGTTCACTGTTTCCCAGTCTTAGAGAAGTCGATTTCTTTCAGCGAAAGTGCTGTTTTCACAGTGCTAAGTACTCCCAACACTATCCGCAATGTAGGTTTTACCAGTTTTCTAAGTCTCTCTTATTTGCTTGTACTTATACTTGGAATTCTCTGTGTAAACCTGTGTAACTTCTCTAGGTAGATGAATCACTGTGTACTTTCTCTTGTTTCTATCTGTTGCCAATCTTGAGAATCTCATACATTCTCTGTTCACTGTTTCCCAGTCTTAGAGAAGTCGATTTCTTTCGACGAAAGTGCTGTTTTCACAGTGCTAAGTACTCCCAACTCTATCCACAATGTAGGTTTTACCAGTTTTCTAAGTCTCTCTTACTTTCTTGTACTTATACATGAAATTCTTTGTGTAAACTTCTGTAATTTCTATAGGTAGATGAATCACTGTGTACTTTCTCTTGTTTCTATCTGTTACCAGTCTTGAGAAACTCATACATTCTCTGTTCAGTTATTCCCGTTTCTTAGAGAGGTAGATTTCTTTCTTCAAAAGTGCTGTTTTCAGAGTGCTGAGTGCTCCCAACTCTATCCACAATATAGGTTTTACCAGTTTTCTAAGTCTCTCTTATTTGCTTCTACTTATACATGAAACTCTCTGTGTAAACTTCTGTAACTTCTCTAGGTAGATGAATCACTGTGTACTTTCTCTTGTTTCTATGTGTTATGAATCTTGAGAAACTCATACATTCTCTGTTCACTGTTTCCCAGTCTTAGAGAAGTCGATTTCTTTCGGCAAAAGTGCTGTTTTCATAGCGCTAAGTACTCCCAACTCTATCCACAATGTAGGTTTTACCAGTTTTCTAAGTCTCTCTTATTTGCCTGTACTTATACTTGGAATTCTCTGTGTAAACCTCTGTAACTTCTCTAGGTAGATGAATCACTGTGTACTTTCTCTTGTTTCTATCTGTTACCAATCTTGAGAAACTCATACATTCTCTGTTCACTGTTTCCCAGTCTTAAAGAAGTAGATTTGTTTCTGCGAAAGTGCTGTTTTCACAGTGCTAAGTACTCCCAACTCTATCCACAATGTGGGTTTTACCAGTTTTATAAGTCTCTCTTATTTGCTTGTACTTATATATGAAATTCTCTGTGTAAACTTCTGTAACTTATCTAGGTAGATGAATCACTGTGTACTTTCTCTTGTTTCTATCTGTTACCAATCTTGAGAAACTCATACATTCTTTGTTCACTGTTTCCCAGTCTTAGAGAAGTAGATTTCTTTCTGCGAAAGTGCTGTTTTCACAGTGCTAAGTACTCCCAACTCTATCCACAATGTAGTTTTTACCAGTTTTCTAAGTCTCTCTTATTTTCCTGTACTTATACGTGGAATTCTCTGTGTAAACTTCTGAAACTTCTCTAGGTAGATGAATCACTATGTACTTTCTCTTGTTTCTATCTGTTACCAATCTTGAGAAACTCATACATTCTCTGTTCACTGTTTCGCAGTCTTAGAGAAGTCGATTTCTTTCGGCGAAAGTGCTGTTTTCACAGTGCTAAGTACTCCCAACTCTATCCACAATGTAGGTTTTAACAGTTTTCTAAGTCTCTCTTATTTGCTTGTACGTATACTTGAAATTCTCTGTGTAAACCTCTGTAGCTTCTCTAGGTAGATGAATCACTGGGTACTTTCTCTTGTTCCTATCTGTTAACAATCTTGAGAAACTGATACATTCTCTGTTCACTGTTTCCCAGTCTTAGAGAAGTCGATTTCTTTCGGCGAAAGTGCTGTTTTCACAGTGCTAAGTACTCCCAACTCTATCCACAATGTAGGTTTTACCAGTTTTCTAAATCTCTCTTATTTTCTTGTACTTATACGAGGAATTCTCTGCGTAAACCTCCGTAAATTATCCAGGTAGATGAATCACTGTGTACTTTCTCTTGTTTCTATCTGTTACCAATCTTGAGAAACTCATACATTCTCTGTTCACTGTTTCCCAGTCTTAGAGAAGTCGATTTCTTTCGGCGAAAGTGCTGTTTTCACTGTGCTAAGTATTCCCAACTCTATCCACAATGTAGGTTTTACCAGTTTTCTAAGTGTCTCTTATTTTCTTGTACTTATACTTGGAATTGTCTGTGTAAACCTCTGTAACTTTTCCAGGTAGATGAATCACTGTGTACTTTCTCTTGTTTCTATCTGTTACCAATCTTGAGAAACTCATACATTCTCTGTTCACTGTTTCCCAGTCTTAGAGAAGTCGATTTCTTTCGGCGAAAGTGCTGTTTTCACAGTGCTAAGTACTCCCAACTCTATCCACAATGTAGGTTTTACCAGTTTTCTAAGTCTCTCTTATTTGCTTGTACTTATACTTGGAATTCTCTGTGTAAACCTCTGTAACTTTTCCAGGTAGATGAATCACTGTGTACTTTCTCTTGTTTCTATCTGTTACCAATCTTGAGAAACTCATACATTCTCTGTTCACTGTTTCCCAGTCTTAGAGAAGTCGATTTCTTTCGGCGAAAGTGCTGTTTTCACAGTGCTAAGTACTCCCAACTCTATCCACAATGTAGGTTTTACCAGTTTTCTAAGTCTCTCTTATTTGCTTGTACTTATACTTGGAATTCTCTGTGTAAACCTCTGTAACTTTTCCAGGTAGATGAATCACTGTGTACTTTCTCTTGTTTCTATGTGTTACCAATCTTGAGAAACAAATACATTCTCTGTTCACTGTTTCACGGACTTAGAGAACTAATTTTCCTTCGGCGAAAGTGCTGCTTTCACAGTGCTAAGTACTCCGAAATCTGTCAACAATGTTGGTTTTACCAGTTTTCTAAGTCTCTCTTATTTGCTTGTACTTATACTTGGAATTCTGTGTGTAAACCACTGTAACTTCTCTAGGTAGATGAATCACTGTGTACTTTCTCTTGTTTCTATCTGTTACCAATCTTGAGAAACTCATACATTCACTGTTCACTGTTTCCCAGTCTTAGAGAAGTTGATTTCTTCAGCGAAAGTGCTGTTTTCACAGTGCTAAGTACTCCCAACACTATCCGCAATGTAGGTTTTACCAGTTTTCTAAGTCTCTCTTATTTGTTTGTACTTATATTTGGAATTCTCTGTGTAAACCTGTGTAACTTCTCTAGGTAGATGAATCACTGTGTACTTTCTCTTGTTTCTATCTGTTGCCATTCTTGAGAAACTCATACATTCTCTGTTCACTGTTTCCCAGTCTTAGAGAAGTCGATTTCTTTCGGCGAAAGTGCTGTTTTCACAGTGCTAAGTACTCCCAACTCTATCCACAATGTAGGTTTTACCAGTTTTCTAAGTCTCTCTTACTTTCTTGTACTTATACATGAAATTCTTTGTGTAAACTTCTGTAATTTCTATAGGTGGATGAATCACTGTGTACTTTCTCTTGTTTCTATCTGTTACCAGTCTTGAGAAACTCATACATTCTCTGTTCAGTTATTCCCGTTTCTTAGAGAGGTAGATTTCTTTCTTCAAAAGTGCTGTTATCAGAATGCTGAGTGCTCCCAACTCCATCGACAATGTAGGTTTTACCAGTTTTCTAAGTCTCTCTTATTTGCTTGTACTTATACATGAAATTCTCTGTGTAAACTTCTGTAACTTCTCTAGGTAGATGAATCACTGTGTACTTTCTCTTGTTTCTATGTGTTACCAATCTTGGGAAACTCATACATTCTCTGTTCACTGTTTCCCAGTCTTAGAGAAGTAGATTTGTGTCTGCGAAAGTGCTGTTTTCACAGTGCTCAGTACTCCCAACTCTATGCACAATGTATTTTTTACCAGTTTTCTAAGTCTCCTTATTTTCTTGTACTTATACTTGGAATTCTCTGTGTAAACTTCTGTAACTTCTCTAGGTAGATGAATCACTGTGTACTTTCTCTTGTTTCTATCTGTTACCAATCTTGAGAAACTCATACATTCTCTGTTCACTGTTTCCCAGTCTTAGAAAAGTAGATTTGTTTCTGCGAAAGTGCTGTTTTCACAGTGCTAAGTACTCCCAACTCTATCCACAATGTGGGTTTTACCAGTTTTCTAAGTCTCTCTTATTGCTTGTACTTACACTTGGAATTCTCTGTGTAAACCTCTGTAACTTCTCTAGGTAGATGAATCACTGTGTACTTTCTCTTGTTTCTATCTGTTACCAATCTTGAGAAACTCATACATTCACTGTTCACTGTTTCCCAGTCTTAGGGAAGTCGATTTCTTTCAGCGAAAGTGCTGTTTTCACAGTGCTAAGTACTCCCAAATCTGTCAACAAGGTAGGTTTTACCAGTTTTCTAAGTCTCTCTTATTTGCTTGTACTTATACTTGGAATTCTCTGTGTAAACCTCTGTAACTTTTCCAGGTAGATGAATCACTGTGTACTTTCTCTTGTTTCTATCTGTTACCAATCTTGAGAAACTCATACTTTCACTGTTCACTGTTTCCCAGTCTTAGAGAAGTCGATTTCTTTCAGCGAAAGTGCTGTTTTCACAGTGATAAGTACTCCCAACTCTATCCACAATGTAGGTTTTACCAGTTTTCTAAGTCTCTCTTATTTGCTTGTACTTATACTTGGAATTCTCTGTGTAAACCTGTGTAACTTCTCTAGGTAGATGAATCACTGTGTACTTTCTCTTGTTTCTATCTGTTGCCAATCTTGAGAAACTCATACATTGTCTGTTCACTGTTTCCCAGTCTTAGAGAAGTCGATTTCTTTCGGCGAAAGTGCTGTTTTCACAGTGCTAAGTACTCCCAACTCTATCCACAATGTAGGTTTTACCAGTTTTCTAAGTCTCTCTTATTTTCTTGTACATATACATGAAATTCTTTGTGTAAACTTCTGTAATTTCTATAGGTAGATGAATCACTGTGTACTTTCTCTTGTTTCTATCTGTTACCAGTCTTGAGAAACTCATACATTCTCTGTTCAGTTATTCCCGTTTCTTAGAGAGGTAGATTTCTTTCTTCAAAAGTGCTGTTTTCACAGTGCTGAGTGCTCCCAACTCTATCCACAATGTAGGTTTTACCAGTTTTCTAAGTCTCTCTTATTTGCTTGTACTTATATATGAAATTCTCTGTGTAAACTTCTGTAACTTCTCTAGGTAGATGAATCACTGTGTACTTTCTCTTGTTTCTATCTGTTACCAATCTTGAGAAACTCATACATTCTTTGTTCACTGTTTCCCAGTCTTAGAGAAGTAGATTTCTTTCTGCGAAAGTGCTGTTTTCACAGTGCTAAGTACTCCCAACTCTATCCACAATGTAGTTTTTACCAGTTTTCTAAGTCTCTCTTATTTTCCTGTACTTATACGTGGAATTCTCTGTGTAAACTTCTGAAACTTCTCTAGGTAGATGAATCACTATGTACTTTCTCTTGTTTCTATCTGTTACCAATCTTGAGAAACTCATACATTCTCTGTTCACTGTTTCCCAGTCTTAGAGAAGTCGATTTCTTTCGGCGAAAGTGCTGTTTTCACAGTGCTAAGTACTCCCAACTCTATCCACAATGTAGGTTTTACCAGTTTTCTAAGTCTCTCTTATTTTCTTGTACTTATACTTGGAATTGTCTGTGTAAACCTCTGTAACTTTTCCAGGTAGATGAATCACTGTGTACTTTCTCTTGTTTCTATCTGTTACCAATCTTGAGAAACTCATACATTCTCTGTTCACTGTTTCCCAGTCTTAGAGAAGTCGATTACTTTCGGCGAAAGTGCTGTTTCACAGTGCTAAGTACTCCCAAATCTATCAACAATGTAGTTTTTACCAGTTTTCTAAGTCTCTCTTATTTGCTTGTACTTATACTTGGAATTCTCTGCGTAAACCTCTGTAACTTTTCCAGGTAGATGAATCACTGTGTACTTTCTCTTGTTTCTATCTGTTACCAATCTTGAGAAACTCATACATTCTCTGTTCACTGTTTCACGGACTTAGAGAACTAAATTTCCTTCGGCGAAAGTGCTGTTTTCACAGTGCTAAGTACTCCGAAATCTGTCAACAATGTAGGTTTTACCAGTTTTCTTAGTCTCTCTTATTTGCTTGTACTTATACTTGGAATTCTGTGTGTAAACCACTGTAACTTCTCTAGGTAGATAAATCACTGTGTACTTTCTCTTGTTTCTATCTGTTACCAAACTTGAGAAATTCATACATTCACTGTTCACTGTTTCCCAGTCTTAGAGAAGTCGATTTCTTTCAGCGAAAGTGCTGTTTTCACAGTGCTAAGTACTCCCAACACTATCCGCAGTGTAGGTTTTACCAGTTTTCTAAGTCTGTCTTATTTGCTTGTATTTATACTTGGAATTCTCTGTGTAAACCTGTGTAACTTCTCTAGGTAGATGAATCACTGTGTACTTTCTCTTGTTTCTATCTGTTGCCAATCTTGAGAAACTCATACATTGTCTGTTCACTGTTTCCCAGTCTTAGAGAAGTCGATTTCTTTCGGCGAAAGTGCTGTTTTCACAGTGCTAAGTACTCCCAACTCTATCCACAATGTAGGTTTTACCAGTTTTCTAAGTCTCTCTTATTTTCTTGTACATATACATGAAATTCTTTGTGTAAACTTCTGTAATTTCTATAGGTAGATGAATCACTGTGTACTTTCTCTTGTTTCTATCTGTTACCAGTCTTGAGAAACTCATACATTCTCTGTTCAGTTATTCCCGTTTCTTAGAGAGGTAGATTTCTTTCTTCAAAAGTGCTGTTATCAGAATGCTGAGTGCTCCCAACTCCATCGACAATGTAGGTTTTACCAGTTTTCTAAGTCTCTCTTATTTGCTTGTACTTATACATGAAATTCTCTGTGTAAACTTCTGTAACTTCTCTAGGTAGATGAATCACTGTGTACTTTCTCTTGTTTCTATGTGTTACCAATCTTGGGAAACTCATACATTCTCTGTTCACTGTTTCCCAGTCTTAGAGAAGTAGATTTGTTTCTGCGAAAGTGCTGTTTTCACAGTGCTCAGTACTCCCAACTCTATGCACAATGTATTTTTTACCAGTTTTCTAAGTCTCCTTATTTTCTTGTACTTATACTTGGAATTCTCTGTGTAAACTTCTGTAACTTCTCTAGGTAGATGAATCACTGTGTACTTTCTCTTGTTTCTATCTGTTACCAATCTTGAGAAACTCATACATTCTCTGTTCACTGTTTCCCAGTCTTAGAAAAGTAGATTTGTTTCTGCGAAAGTGCTGTTTTCACAGTGCTAAGTACTCCCAACTCTATCCACAATGTGGGTTTTACCAGTTTTCTAAGTCTCTCTTATTGCTTGTACTTACACTTGGAATTCTCTGTGTAAACCTCTGTAACTTCTCTAGGTAGATGAATCACTGTGTACTTTCTCTTGTTTCTATCTGTTACCAATCTTGAGAAACTCATACATTCACTGTTCACTGTTTCCCAGTCTTAGAGAAGTCGATTTCTTTCAGCGAAAGTGCTGTTTTCACAGTGCTAAGTACTCCCAAATCTGTCAACAAGGTAGGTTTTACCAGTTTTCTAAGTCTCTCTTATTTGCTTGTACTTATACTTGGAATTCTCTGTGTAAACCTCTGTAACTTTTCCAGGTAGATGAATCACTGTGTACTTTCTCTTGTTTCTATCTGTTACCAATCTTGAGAAACTCATACTTTCACTGTTCACTGTTTCCCAGTCTTAGAGAAGTCGATTTCTTTCAGCGAAAGTGCTGTTTTCACAGTGATAAGTACTCCCAACTCTATCCACAATGTAGGTTTTACCAGTTTTCTAAGTCTCTCTTATTTGCTTGTACTTATACTTGGAATTCTCTGTGTAAACCTGTGTAACTTCTCTAGGTAGATGAATCACTGTGTACTTTCTCTTGTTTCTATCTGTTGCCAATCTTGAGAAACTCATACATTGTCTGTTCACTGTTTCCCAGTCTTAGAGAAGTCGATTTCTTTCGGCGAAAGTGCTGTTTTCACAGTGCTAAGTACTCCCAACTCTATCCACAATGTAGGTTTTACCAGTTTTCTAAGTCTCTCTTATTTTCTTGTACATATACATGAAATTCTTTGTGTAAACTTCTGTAATTTCTATAGGTATATGAATCACTGTGTACTTTCTCTTGTTTCTATCTGTTACCAGTCTTGAGAAACTCATACATTCTCTGTTCAGTTATTCCCGTTTCTTAGAGAGGTAGATTTCTTTCTTCAAAAGTGCTGTTTTCACAGTGCTGAGTGCTCCCAACTCTATCCACAATGTAGGTTTTACCAGTTGTCTAAGTCTCTCTTATTTGCTTGTACTTATATATGAAATTCTCTGTGTAAACTTCTGTAACTTCTCTAGGTAGATGAATCACTGTGTACTTCCTCTTGTTTCTATCTGTTACCAATCTTGAGAAACTCATACATTCTTTGTTCACTGTTTCCCAGTCTTAGAGAAGTAGATTTCTTTCTCCGAAAGTGCTGTTTTCACAGTGCTAAGTACTCCCAACTCTATCCACAATGTAGTTTTTACCAGTTTTCTAAGTCTCTCTTATTTTCCTGTACTTATACGTGGAATTCTCTGTGTAAACTTCTGAAACTTCTCTAGGTAGATGAATCACTATGTACTTTCTCTTGTTTCTATCTGTTACCAATCTTGAGAAACTCATACATTCTCTGTTCACTGTTTCCCAGTCTTAGAGAAGTCGATTTCTTTCTGCGAAAGTGCTGTTTTCACAGTGCTAAGTACTCCCAACTCTATCCACAATGTAGGTTTTACCAGTTTTCTAAGTCTCTCTTATTTTCTTGTACTTATACTTGGAATTGTCTGTGTAAACCTCTGTAACTTTTCCAGGTAGATGAATCACTGTGTACTTTCTCTTGTTTCTATCTGTTACCAATCTTGAGAAACTCATACATTCTCTGTTCACTGTTTCTCAGTCTTAGAGAAGTCGATTTCTTTCGGCGAAAGTGCTGTTTTCACAGTGCTAAGTACTCCCAACTCTATCCACAATGTAGGTTTTACCAGTTTTTTAAGTCTCTCTTATTTGCTTGTACTTATACTTGGAATTCTCTGTGTAAACCTCTGTAACTTCTCTAGGTAGATGAATCACTGTGTACTTTCTCTTGTTTCTATCTGTTACCAAACTTGAGAAATTCATACACTCACTGTTCACTGTTTCCCAGTCTTAGAGAAGTCGATTTCTTTCAGCGAAAGTGCTGTTTTCACAGTGCTAAGTACTCCAAACACTATCCGCAGTGTAGGTTTTACCAGTTTTCTAAGTCTCTCTTATTTGCTTGTACTTATACTTGGAATTCTCTGTGTAAACCTGTGTAACTTCTCTAGGTAGATGAATCACTGTGTACTTTCTCTTGTTTCTATCTGTTGCCAATCTTGAGAAACTCATACATTGTCTGTTCACTGTTTCCCAGTCTTAGAGAAGTCGATTTCTTTCGGCGAAAGTGCTGTTTTCACAGTGCTAAGTACTCCCAACTCTATCCACAATGTAGGTTTTACCAGTTTTCTAAGTCTCTCTTATTTTCTTGTACATATACATGAAATTCTTTGTGTAAACTTCTGTAATTTCTATAGGTAGATGAATCACTGTGTACTTTCTCTTGTTTCTATCTGTTACCAGTCTTGAGAAACTCATACATTCTCTGTTCAGTTATTCCCGTTTCTTAGAGAGGTAGATTTCTTTCTTCAAAAGTGCTGTTTTCACAGTGCTGAGTGCTCCCAACTCTATCCACAATGTAGGTTTTACCAGTTTTCTAAGTCTCTCTTATTTGCTTGTACTTATATATGAAATTCTCTGTGTAAACTTCTGTAACTTCTCTAGGTAGATGAATCACTGTGTACTTTCTCTTGTTTCTATCTGTTACCAATCTTGAGAAACTCATACATTCTCTGTTCACTGTTTCCCAGTCTTAGAGAAGTCGATTTCTTTCGGCGAAAGTGCTGTTTTCACAGTGCTAAGTACTCCCAACTCTATCCACAATGTAGGTTTTACCAGTTTTCTAAGTCTCTCTTATTTTCTTGTACTTATACTTGGAATTGTCTGTGTAAAACTCTGTAACTTTTCCAGGTAGATGAATCACTGTGTACTTTCTCTTGTTTCTATCTGTTACCAATCTTGAGAAACTCATACATTCTCTGTTCACTGTTTCCCAGTCTTAGAGAAGTCGATTTCTTTCGGCGAAAGTGCTGTTTTCACAGTGCTAAGTACTCCCAACTCTATCCACAATGTAGGTTTTACCAGTTTTCTAAGTCTCTCTTACTTTCTTGTACTTATACATGAAATTCTTTGTGTAAACTTCTGTAATTTCTATAGGTAGATGAATCACTGTGTACTTTCTCTTGTTTCTATCTGTTACCAGTCTTGAGAAACTCATACATTCTCTGTTCAGTTATTCCCGTTTCTTAGAGAGGTAGATTTCTTTCTTCAAAAGTGCTGTTTTCAGAGTGCTGAGTGCTCCCAACTCTATCCACAATGTAGGTTTTACCAGTTTTCTAAGTCTCTCTTATTTGCTTCTACTTATACATGAAATTCTCTTTGTAAACTTCTGTAACTTCTCTAGGTAGATGAATCACTGTGTACTTTCTCTTGTTTCTATGTGTTACGAATCTTGAGAAACTCATACATTCTCTGTTCACTGTTTCCCAGTCTTAGAGAAGTCGATTTCTTTCGGCGAAAGTGCTGTTTTCATAGCGCTAAGTACTCCCAACTCTATCCACAATGTAGGTTTTACCAGTTTTCTAAGTCTCTCTTATTTGCCTGTACTTATACTTGGAATTCTCTGTGTAAACCTCTGTAACTTCTCTAGGTAGATGAATCACTGTGTACTTTCTCTTGTTTCTATCTGTTACCAATCTTGAGAAACTCATACATTCTCTGTTCACTGTTTCCCAGTCTTAGAGAAGTCGATTTCTTTCAGTGAAAGTGCTGTTTTCACAGTGCTAAGTACTCCCAACTCTATCCACAATGTAGGTTTTACCAGTTTTCTAAGTCTCTCTTATTTGCTTGTACTTATACTTGGAATTGTCTGTGTAAACCTCTGTAACTTTTCCAGGTAGATGAATCACTGTGTACTTTCTCTTGTTTCTATCTGTTACCAATCTTGAGAAACTCATACATTCTCTGTTCACTGTTTCACGGACTTAGAGAACTAAATTTCCTTCGGCGACAGTGCTGTTTTCACACTGCTAAGTACTCCGAAATCTGTCAACAATGTTGGTTTTACCAGTTTTCTAAGTCTCTCTTATTTGCTTGTACTTATACTTGGAATTCTGTGTGTAAACCACTGTAACTTCTCTAGGTAGATGAATCACTGTGTACTTTCTCTTGTTTCTATCTGTTACCAATCTTGAGAAACTCATACATTCACTGTTCACTGTTTCCCAGTCTTAGAGAAGTCGATTTCTTTCAGCGAAAGTGCTGTTTTCACAGTGCTAAGTACTCCCAACACTATCCGCAATGTAGGTTTTACAAGTTTTCTAAGTCTCTCTTATTTGCTTGTACTTATACTTGGAATTCTCTGTGTAAACCTGTGTAACTTCTCTAGGTAGATGAATCACTGTGTACTTTCTCTTGTTTCTATCTGTTGCCAATCTTGAGAATCTCATACATTCTCTGTTCACTGTTTCCCAGTCTTAGAGAAGTCGATTTCTTTCGGCGAAAGTGCTGTTTTCACAGTGCTAAGTACTCCCAACTCTATCCACAATGTAGGTTTTACCAGTTTTCTAAGTCTCTCTTACTTTCTTGTACTTATACATGAAATTCTTTGTGTAAACTTCTGTAATTTCTATAGGTAGATGAATCACTGTGTACTTTCTCTTGTTTCTATCTGTTACCAGTCTTGAGAAACTCATACATTCTCTGTTCAGTTATTCTCGTTTCTTAGAGAGGTAGATTTCTTTCTTCAAAAGTGCTGTTTTCAGAGTGCTGAGTGCTCCCAACTCTATCCACAATATAGGTTTTACCAGTTTTCTAAGTCTCTCTTATTTGCTTCTACTTATACATGAAACTCTCTGTGTAAACTTCTGTAACTTCTCTAGGTAGATGAATCACTGTGTACTTTCTCTTGTTTCTATGTGTTATGAATCTTGAGAAACTCATACATTCTCTGTTCACTGTTTCCCAGTCTTAGAGAAGTCGATTTCTTTCGGCAAAAGTGCTGTTTTCATAGCGCTAAGTACTCCCAACTCTATCCACAATGTAGGTTTTACCAGTTTTCTAAGTCTCTCTTATTTGCCTGTACTTATACTTGGAATTCTCTGTGTAAACCTCTGTAACTTCTCTAGGTAGATGAATCACTGTGTACTTTCTCTTGTTTCTATCTGTTACCAATCTTGAGAAACTCATACATTCTCTGTTCACTGTTTCCCAGTCTTAAAGAAGTAGATTTGTTTCTGCGAAAGTGCTGTTTTCACAGTGCTAAGTACTCCCAACTCTATCCACAATGTGGGTTTTACCAGTTTTATAAGTCTCTCTTATTTGCTTGTACTTATATATGAAATTCTCTGTGTAAACTTCTGTAACTTATCTAGGTAGATGAATCACTGTGTACTTTCTCTTGTTTCTATCTGTTACCAATCTTGAGAAACTCATACATTCTTTGTTCACTGTTTCCCAGTCTTAGAGAAGTAGATTTCTTTCTGCGAAAGTGCTGTTTTCACAGTGCTAAGTACTCCCAACTCTATCCACAATGTAGTTTTTACCAGTTTTCTAAGTCTCTCTTATTTTCCTGTACTTATACGTGGAATTCTCTGTGTAAACTTCTGAAACTTCTCTAGGTAGATGAATCACTATGTACTTTCTCTTGTTTCTATCTGTTACCAATCTTGAGAAACTCATACATTCTCTGTTCACTGTTTCCCAGTCTTAGAGAAGTCGATTTCTTTCGGCGAAAGTGCTGTTTTCACAGTGCTAAGTACTCCCAACTCTATCCACAATGTAGGTTTTAACAGTTTTCTAAGTCTCTCTTATTTGCTTGTACGTATACTTGAAATTCTCTGTGTAAACCTCTGTAGCTTCTCTAGGTAGATGAATCACTGGGTACTTTCTCTTGTTCCTATCTGTTACCAATCTTGAGAAACTGATACATTCTCTGTTCACTGTTTCCCAGTCTTAGAGAAGTCGATTTCTTTCGGCGAAAGTGCTGTTTTCACAGTGCTAAGTACTCCCAACTCTATCCACAATGTAGGTTTTACCAGTTTTCTAAATCTCTCTTATTTTCTTGTACTTATACGAGGAATTCTCTGCGTAAACCTCCGTAAATTATCCAGGTAGATGAATCACTGTGTACTTTCTCTTGTTTCTATCTGTTACCAATCTTGAGAAACTCATACATTCTCTGTTCACTGTTTCCCAGTCTTAGAGAAGTCGATTTCTTTCGGCGAAAGTGCTGTTTTCACTGTGCTAAGTATTCCCAGCTCTATCCACAATGTAGGTTTTACCAGTTTTCTAAGTGTCTCTTATTTTCTTGTACTTATACTTGGAATTGTCTGTGTAAACCTCTGTAACTTTTCCAGGTAGATGAATCACTGTGTACTTTCTCTTGTTTCTATCTGTTACCAATCTTGAGAAACTCATACATTCTCTGTTCACTGTTTCCCAGTCTTAGAGAAGTCGATTTCTTTCGGCGAAAGTGCTGTTTTCACAGTGCTAAGTACTCCCAACTCTATCCACAATGTAGGTTTTACCAGTTTTCCAAGTCTCTCTTATTTGCTTGTACTTATACTTGGAATTCTCTGTGTAAACCTCTGTAACTTTTCCAGGTAGATGAATCACTGTGTACTTTCTCTTGTTTCTATCTGTTACCAATCTTGAGAAACTCATACATTCTCTGTTCACTGTTTCCCAGTCTTAGAGAAGTCGATTTCTTTCGGCGAAAGTGCTGTTTTCACAGTGCTAAGTACTCCCAACTCTATCCACAATGTAGGTTTTACCAGTTTTCTAAGTCTCTCTTATTTGCTTGTACTTATACTTGGAATTCTCTGTGTAAACCTCTGTAACTTTTCCAGGTAGATGAATCACTGTGTACTTTCTCTTGTTTCTATGTGTTACCAATCTTGAGAAACAAATACATTCTCTGTTCACTGTTTCACGGACTTAGAGAACTAATTTTCCTTCGGCGAAAGTGCTGCTTTCACAGTGCTAAGTACTCCGAAATCTGTCAACAATGTTGGTTTTACCAGTTTTCTAAGTCTCTCTTATTTGCTTGTACTTATACTTGGAATTCTGTGTGTAAACCACTGTAACTTCTCTAGGTAGATGAATCACTGTGTACTTTCTCTTGTTTCTATCTGTTACCAATCTTGAGAAACTCATACATTCACTGTTCACTGTTTCCCAGTCTTAGAGAAGTTGATTTCTTCAGCGAAAGTGCTGTTTTCACAGTGCTAAGTACTCCCAACACTATCCGCAATGTAGGTTTTACCAGTTTTCTAAGTCTCTCTTATTTGTTTGTACTTATATTTGGAATTCTCTGTGTAAACCTGTGTAACTTCTCTAGGTAGATGAATCACTGTGTACTTTCTCTTGTTTCTATCTGTTGCCAATCTTGAGAAACTCATACATTCTCTGTTCACTGTTTCCCAGTCTTAGAGAAGTCGATTTCTTTCGGCGAAAGTGCTGTTTTCACAGTGCTAAGTACTCCCAACTCTATCCACAATGTAGGTTTTACCAGTTTTCTAAGTCTCTCTTACTTTCTTGTACTTATACATGAAATTCTTTGTGTAAACTTCTGTAATTTCTATAGGTGGATGAATCACTGTGTACTTTCTCTTGTTTCTATCTGTTACCAGTCTTGAGAAACTCATACATTCTCTGTTCAGTTATTCCCGTTTCTTAGAGAGGTAGATTTCTTTCTTCAAAAGTGCTGTTATCAGAATGCTGAGTGCTCCCAACTCCATCCACAATGTAGGTTTTACCAGTTTTCTAAGTCTCTCTTATTTGCTTGTACTTATACATGAAATTCTCTGTGTAAACTTCTGTAACTTCTCTAGGTAGATGAATCACTGTGTACTTTCTCTTGTTTCTATGTGTTACCAATCTTGGGAAACTCATACATTCTCTGTTCACTGTTTCCCAGTCTTAGAGAAGTAGATTTGTTTCTGCGAAAGTGCTGTTTTCACAGTGCTCAGTACTCCCAACTCTATGCACAATGTAGTTTTTACCAGTTTTCTAAGTCTCCTTATTTTCTTGTACTTATACTTGGAATTCTCTGTGTAAACTTCTGTAACTTCTCTAGATAGATGAATCACTGTGTACTTTCTCTTGTTTCTATCTGTTACCAATCTTGAGAAACTCATACATTCTCTGTTCACTGTTTCCCAGTCTTAGAAAAGTAGATTTGTTTCTGCGAAAGTGCTGTTTTCACAGTGCTAAGTACTCCCAACTCTATCCACAATGTGGGTTTTACCAGTTTTCTAAGTCTCTCTTATTGCTTGTACTTACACTTGGAATTCTCTGTGTAAACCTCTGTAACTTCTCTAGGTAGATGAATCACTGTGTACTTTCTCTTGTTTCTATCTGTTACCAATCTTGAGAAACTCATACATTCACTGTTCACTGTTTCCCAGTCTTAGAGAAGTCGATTTCTTTCAGCGAAAGTGCTGTTTTCACAGTGCTAAGTACTCCCAAATCTGTCAACAAGGTAGGTTTTACCAGTTTTCTAAGTCTCTCTTATTTGCTTGTACTTATACTTGGAATTCTCTGTGTAAACCTCTGTAACTTTTCCAGGTAGATGAATCACTGTGTACTTTCTCTTGTTTCTATCTGTTACCAATCTTGAGAAACTCATACTTTCACTGTTCACTGTTTCCCAGTCTTAGAGAAGTCGATTTCTTTCAGCGAAAGTGCTGTTTTCACAGTGATAAGTACTCCCAACTCTATCCACAATGTAGGTTTTACCAGTTTTCTAAGTCTCTCTTATTTGCTTGTACTTATACTTGGAATTCTCTGTGTAAACCTGTGTAACTTCTCTAGGTAGATGAATCACTGTGTACTTTCTCTTGTTTCTATCTGTTGCCAATCTTGAGAAACTCATACATTGTCTGTTCACTGTTTCCCAGTCTTAGAGAAGTCGATTTCTTTCGGCGAAAGTGCTGTTTTCACAGTGCTAAGTACTCCCAACTCTATCCACAATGTAGGTTTTACCAGTTTTCTAAGTCTCTCTTATTTTCTTGTACATATACATGAAATTCTTTGTGTAAACTTCTGTAATTTCTATAGGTAGATGAATCACTGTGTACTTTCTCTTGTTTCTATCTGTTACCAGTCTTGAGAAACTCATACATTCTCTGTTCAGTTATTCCCGTTTCTTAGAGAGGTAGATTTCTTTCTTCAAAAGTGCTGTTTTCACAGTGCTGAGTGCTCCCAACTCTATCCACAATGTAGGTTTTACCAGTTTTCTAAGTCTCTCTTATTTGCTTGTACTTATATATGAAATTCTCTGTGTAAACTTCTGTAACTTCTCTAGGTAGATGAATCACTGTGTACTTTCTCTTGTTTCTATCTGTTACCAATCTTGAGAAACTCATACATTCTTTGTTCACTGTTTCCCAGTCTTAGAGAAGTAGATTTCTTTCTCCGAAAGTGCTGTTTTCACAGTGCTAAGTACTCCCAACTCTATCCACAATGTAGTTTTTACCAGTTTTCTAAGTCTCTCTTATTTTCCTGTACTTATACGTGGAATTCTCTGTGTAAACTTCTGAAACTTCTCTAGGTAGATGAATCACTATGTACTTTCTCTTGTTTCTATCTGTTACCAATCTTGAGAAACTCATACATTCTCTGTTCACTGTTTCCCAGTCTTAGAGAAGTCGATTTCTTTCGGCGAAAGTGCTGTTTTCACAGTGCTAAGTACTCCCAACTCTATCCACAATGTAGGTTTTACCAGTTTTCTAAGTCTCTCTTATTTTCTTGTACTTATACTTGGAATTGTCTGTGTAAACCTCTGTAACTTTTCCAGGTAGATGAATCACTGTGTACTTTCTCTTGTTTCTATCTGTTACCAATCTTGAGAAACTCATACATTCTCTGTTCACTGTTTCCCAGTCTTAGAGAAGTCGATTTCTTTCGGCGAAAGTGCTGTTTTCACAGTGCTAAGTACTCCCAACTCTATCCACAATGTAGGTTTTACCAGTTTTCTAAGTCTCTCTTATTTGCTTGTACTTATACTTGGAATTCTCTGTGTAAACCTCTGTAACTTTTCCAGGTAGATGAATCACTGTGTACTTTCTCTTGTTTCTATCTGTTACCAATCTTGAGAAACTCATACATTCTCTGTTCACTGTTTCACGGATTTAGAGAACTAAATTTCCTTCGGCGAAAGTGCTGTTTTCACACTGCTAAGTACTCCGAAATCTGTCAACAATGTTGGTTTTACCAGTTTTCTAAGTCTCTCTTATTTGCTTGTACTTATACTTGGAATTCTCTGTGTAAACCTGTGTAACTTCTCTACGTAGATGAATCACTGTGTACTTTCTCTTATTTCTATCTGTTGCCAATCTTGAAAAACTCATACATTCTCTGTTCACTGTTTCCCAGTCTTAGAGAAGTCGATTTCTTTCGGCGAAAGTGCTGTTTTCACAGTGCTAAGTACTCCCAACTCTATCCACAATGTAGGTTTTACCAGTTTTCTAAGTCTCTCTTACTTTCTTGTACTTATACATGAAATTCTTTGTGTAAACTTCTGTAATTTCTATAGGTAGATGAATCACTGTGTACTTTCTCTTGTTTCTATCTGTTACCAGTCTTGAGAAACTCATACATTCTCTGTTAAGTTATTCCCGTTTCTTAGAGAGGTAGATTTCTTTCTTCAAAAGTGCTGTTTTCAGAGTGCTGAGTGCTCCCAACTCTATCCACAATGTAGGTTTTACCAGTTTTCTAAGTCTCTCTTATTTGCTTCTACTTATACATGAAATTCTCTTTGTAAACTTCTGTAACTTCTCTAGGTAGATGAATCACTGTGTACTTTCTGTTGTTTCTATGTGTTACGAATCTTGAGAAACTCATACATTCTCTGTTCACTGTTTCCCAGTCTTAGAGAAGTCGATTTCTTTCGGCGAAAGTGCTGTTTTCATAGCGCTAAGTACTCCCAACTCTATCCACAATGTAGGTTTTACCAGTTTTCTAAGTCTCTCTTATTTGCCTGTACTTATACTTGGAATTCTCTGTGTAAACCTCTGTAACTTCTCTAGGTAGATGAATCACTGTGTACTTTCTCTTGTTTCTATCTGTTACCAATCTTGAGAAACTCATACATTCTCTGTTCACTGTTTCCCAGTCTTAGAGAAGTCGATTTCTTTCAGTGAAAGTGCTGTTTTCACAGTGCTAAGTACTCCCAACTCTATCCACAATGTAGGTTTTACCAGTTTTCTAAGTCTCTCTTATTTGCTTGTACTTATACTTGGAATTGTCTGTGTAAACCTCTGTAACTTTTCCAGGTAGATGAATCACTGTGTACTTTCTCTTGTTTCTATCTGTTACCAATCTTGAGAAACTCATACATTCTCTGTTCACTGTTTCACGGACTTAGAGAACTAAATTTCCTTCGGCGACAGTGCTGTTTTCACACTGCTAAGTACTCCGAAATCTGTCAACAATGTTGGTTTTACCAGTTTTCTAAGTCTCTCTTATTTGCTTGTACTTATACTTGGAATTCTGTGTGTAAACCACTGTAACTTCTCTAGGTAGATGAATCACTGTGTACTTTCTCTTGTTTCTATCTGTTACCAATCTTGAGAAACTCATACATTCACTGTTCACTGTTTCCCAGTCTTAGAGAAGTCGATTTCTTTCAACGAAAGTGCTGTTTTCACAGTGCTAAGTACTCCCAACACTATCCGCAATGTAGGTTTTACCAGTTTTCTAAGTCTCTCTTATTTGCTTGTACTTATACTTGGAATTCTCTGTGTAAACCTGTGTAACTTCTCTAGGTAGATGAATCACTGTGTACTTTCTCTTGTTTCTATCTGTTGCCAATCTTGAGAATCTCATACATTCTCTGTTCACTGTTTCCCAGTCTTAGAGAAGTCGATTTCTTTCGGCGAAAGTGCTGTTTTCACAGTGCTAAGTACTCCCAACTCTATCCACAATGTAGGTTTTACCAGTTTTCTAAGTCTCTCTTACTTTCTTGTACTTATACATGAAATTCTTTGTGTAAACTTCTGTAATTTCTATAGGTAGATGAATCACTGTGTACTTTCTCTTGTTTCTATCTGTTACCAGTCTTGAGAAACTCATACATTCTCTGTTCAGTTATTCCCGTTTCTTAGAGAGGTAGATTTCTTTCTTCAAAAGTGCTGTTTTCAGAGTGCTGAGTGCTCCCAACTCTATCCACAATATAGGTTTTACCAGTTTTCTAAGTCTCTCTTATTTGCTTCTACTTATACATGAAATTCTCTGTGTAAACTTCTGTAACTTCTCTAGGTAGATGAATCACTGTGTACTTTCTCTTGTTTCTATGTGTTACGAATCTTGAGAAACTCATACATTCTCTCTTCACTGTTTCCCAGTCTTAGAGAAGTCGATTTCTTTCGGCAAAAGTGCTGTTTTCATAGCGCTAAGTACTCCCAACTCTATCCACAATGTAGGTTTTACCAGTTTTCTAAGTCTCTCTTATTTGCCTGTACTTATACTTGGAATTCTCTGTGTAAACCTCTGTAACTTCTCTAGGTAGATGAATCACTGTGTACTTTCTCTTGTTTCTATCTGTTACCAATCTTGAGAAACTCATACATTCTCTGTTCACTGTTTCCCAGTCTTAAAGAAGTAGATTTGTTTCTGCGAAAGTGCTGTTTTCACAGTGCTAAGTACTCCCAACTCTATCCACAATGTGGGTTTTACCAGTTTTATAAGTCTCTCTTATTTGCTTGTACTTATATATGAAATTCTCTGTGTAAACTTCTGTAACTTATCTAGGTAGATGAATCACTGTGTACTTTCTCTTGTTTCTATCTGTTACCAATCTTGAGAAACTCATACATTCTTTGTTCACTGTTTCCCAGTCTTAGAGAAGTAGATTTCTTTCTTCGAAAGTGCTGTTTTCACAGTGCTAAGTACTCCCAACTCTATCCACAATGTAGTTTTTACTAGTTTTCTAAGTCTCTCTTATTTTCCTGTACTTATACGTGGAATTCTCTGTGTAAACTTCTGAAACTTCTCTAGGTAGATGAATCACTATGTACTTTCTCTTGTTTCTATCTGTTACCAATCTTGAGAAACTCATACATTCTCTGTTCACTGTTTCCCAGTCTTAGAGAAGTCGATTTCTTTCGGCGAAAGTGCTGTTTTCACAGTGCTAAGTACTCCCAACTCTATCCACAATGTAGGTTTTAACAGTTTTCTAAGTCTCTCTTATTTGCTTGTACGTATACTTGAAATTCTCTGTGTAAACCTCTGTAGCTTCTCTAGGTAGATGAATCACTGGGTACTTTCTCTTGTTTCTATCTGTTACCAATCTTGAGAAACTGATACATTCTCTGTTCACTGTTTCCCAGTCTTAGAGAAGTCGATTTCTTTCGGCGAAAGTGCTGTTTTCACAGTGCTAAGTACTCCCAACTCTATCCACAATGTAGGTTTTACCAGTTTTCTAAATCTCTCTTATTTTCTTGTACTTATACGAGGAATTCTCTGCGTAAACCTCCGTAAATTATCCAGGTAGATGAATCACTGTGTACTTTCTCTTGTTTCTATCTGTTACCAATCTTGAGAAACTCATACATTCTCTGTTCACTGTTTCCCAGTCTTAGAGAAGTCGATTTCTTTCGGCGAAAGTGCTGTTTTCACTGTGCTAAGTATTCCCAACTCTATCCACAATGTAGGTTTTACCAGTTTTCTAAGTGTCTCTTATTTTCTTGTACTTATACTTGGAATTGTCTGTGTAAACCTCTGTAACTTTTCCAGGTAGATGAATCACTGTGTACTTTCTCTTGTTTCTATCTGTTACCAATCTTGAGAAACTCATACATTCTCTGTTCACTGTTTCCCAGTCTTAGAGAAGTCGATTTCTTTCGGCGAAAGTGCTGTTTTCACAGTGCTAAGTACTCCCAACTCTATCCACAATGTAGGTTTTACCAGTTTTCTAAGTCTCTCTTATTTGCTTGTACTTATACTTGGAATTCTCTGTGTAAACCTCTGTAACTTTTCCAGGTAGATGAATCACTGTGTACTTTCTCTTGTTTCTATCGGTTACCAATCTTGAGAAACTCATACATTCTCTGTTCACTGTTTCCCAGTCTTAGAGAAGTCGATTTCTTTCGGCGAAAGTGCTGTTTTCACAGTGCTAAGTACTCCGAACTCTATCCACAATGTAGGTTTTACCAGTTTTCTAAGTCTCTCTTATTTGCTTGTACTTATACTTGGAATTCTCTGTGTAAACCTCTGTAACTTTTCCAGGTAGATGAATCACTGTGTACTTTCTCTTGTTTCTATGTGTTACCAATCTTGAGAAACAAATACATTCTCTGTTCACTGTTTCACGGACTTAGAGAACTAATTTTCCTTCGGCGAAAGTGCTGCTTTCACAGTGCTAAGTACTCCGAAATCTGTCAACAATGTTGGTTTTACCAGTTTTCTAAGTCTCTCTTATTTGCTTGTACTTATACTTGGAATTCTGTGTGTAAACCACTGTAACTTCTCTAGGTAGATGAATCACTGTGTACTTTCTCTTGTTTCTATCTGTTACCAATATTGAGAAACTCATACATTCACTGTTCACTGTTTCCCAGTCTTAGAGAAGTTGATTTCTTCAGCGAAAGTGCTGTTTTCACAGTGCTAAGTACTCCCAACACTATCCGCAATGTAGGTTTTACCAGTTTTCTAAGTCTCTCTTATTTGTTTGTACTTATATTTGGAATTCTCTGTGTAAACCTGTGTAACTTCTCTAGGTAGATGAATCACTGTGTACTTTCTCTTGTTTCTATCTGTTGCCAATCTTGAGAAACTCATACATTCTCTGTTCACTGTTTCCCAGTCTTAGAGAAGTCGATTTCTTTCGGCGAAAGTGCTGTTTTCACAGTGCTAAGTACTCCCAACTCTATCCACAATGTAGGTTTTACCAGTTTTCTAAGTCTCTCTTACTTTCTTGTACTTATACATGAAATTCTTTGTGTAAACTTCTGTAATTTCTATAGGTGGATGAATCACTGTGTACTTTCTCTTGTTTCTATCTGTTACCAGTCTTGAGAAACTCATACATTCTCTGTTCAGTTATTCCCGTTTCTTAGAGAGGTAGATTTCTTTCTTCAAAAGTGCTGTTATCAGAATGCTGAGTGCTCCCAACTCCATCCACAATGTAGGTTTTACCAGTTTTCTAAGTCTCTCTTATTTGCTTGTACTTATACATGAAATTCTCTGTGTAAACTTCTGTAACTTCTCTAGGTAGATGAATCACTGTGTACTTTCTCTTGTTTCTATGTGTTACCAATCTTGGGAAACTCATACATTCTCTGTTCACTGTTTCCCAGTCTTAGAGAAGTAGATTTCTTTCTGCGAAAGTGCTGTTTTCACAGTGCTCAGTACTCCCAACTCTATGCACAATGTATTTTTTACCAGTTTTCTAAGTCTCCTTATTTTCTTGTACTTATACTTGGAATTCTCTGTGTAAACTTCTGTAACTTCTCTAGGTAGATGAATCACTGTGTACTTTCTCTTGTTTCTATCTGTTACCAATCTTGAGAAACTCATACATTCTCTGTTCACTGTTTCCCAGTCTTAGAGAAGTCGATTTCTTTCGGCGAAAGTACTGTTTTCATAGCGCTAAGTACTCCCAACTCTATCCACAATGTAGGTTTTACCAGTTTTCTAAGTCTCTCTTATTTGCCTGTACTTATACTTGGAATTCTCTGTGTAAACCTCTGTAACTTCTCTAGGTAGATGAATCACTGTGTACTTTCTCTTGTTTCTATCTGTTACCAATCTTGAGAAACTCATACATTCTCTGTTCACTGTTTCCCAGTCTTAGAGTAGTCGATTTCTAAGAGTGAAAGTGCTGTTTTCACAGTGCTAAGTACTCCCAACTCTATCCACAATGTAGGTTTTACCAGTTTCCTAAGTCTCTCTTATTTGCTTGTACTTATACTTGGTATTCTCTGTGTAAACCTGTGTAGCTTCTCTAAGTAGATGAATCACTGTGTACTTTCTCTTGTTTCTATCTGTTACTAATCTTGAGAAACTCATACATTCTCTGTTCCCTGTTTCCCAGTCTTAGAGAAGTCGATTTCTTTCGGCGAAAGTGCTGTTTTCACAGTGCTAAGTACTCCCAACTCTATCCGAAATGTAGGTTTTACCAGTTTTCTAAGTCTCTCTTATTTTCTTGTACTTATACATGGAATTCTCTGTGTAAACTTCTGTAACTTCTCTAGGTAATGAATCACTGTGTACTTTCTCTTGTTTCTATCTGTTACCACTCTTGGGAAACTCATACATTCTCTGTTCAGTTATTCCCGTTTCTTAGAGAGGTAGATTTCTTTCTTCAAAAGTGCTGTTTTCACAGTACAAAGTACTCACAAATCTGTCAACAATGTAGGTTTTACCAGTTTTCTAAGTCTCTCTTATTTGCTTGTACTTATACTTGGAATTTTCTGTGTAAACCTCTGTAACTTCTCTAGGTAGATGAATCACTGTGTGCTTTCTCTTGTTTCTATCTGTTACCAATCTTGTGAAACCTATACATTCACTGTTCACTGTTTCCCAGTCTTAGAGAAGTCGATTTCTTTCGACGAAAGTGCTGTTTTCACAGTGCTGAGTGCTCCCAACTCTATCCACAATGTAGGTTTTACCAGTTTTCTAAGTGTTTCTTGTTTGCTTGTACTTATACATGAAATTCTCTGTGTAAACTTCTGTAACTTCTCTAGGTAGATGAATCACTGTGTACTTTCTCTTGTTTCTATCTGTTACCAATCTTGAGAAACTCATACATTCTCTGTTCACTGTTTCCCAGTCTTAGAGAAGTCGATTTCTTTCAGCGAAAGTGCTGTTTTCACAGTGCTAAGTACTCCCAACTCTATCCGCAATGTAGGTTTTACTAGTTTTCTAAGTCTCTCTTATTTGCTTGTACTTATAGTTGGAATTCTCTGTGTAAACCTCTGTAACTTCTCTAGGTAGATGAATCACTGTGTACTTTCTCTTGTTTCTATCTGTTCCCAATCTTGGGAAACTCATACATTCTCTGTTCACTGTTTCCGAGTCTTAGAGAAGTCGATTTCTTTTGGCGAAAGTGCTGTTTTCACAGTGATAAGTGCTCCCAACTCTATCCACAATGTAGGTTTTACCAGTTTTCTAAGTCTCTCTTATTTGCTTGTACTTATACTTGGAATTCTCTGTGTAAACCTGTGTAACTTCTCTATTTAGATGAATCACTGTGTACTTTCTCTTGTTTCTATCTGTTACCAATCTTGAGAAACTCATACATTCTCTGTTGACTGTTTCCCAGTCTTAGAAAACTAGATTTCTTTCTTCGAAAGTGCTGTTTTCACAGTGCTAAGTACTCCCAACTCTATCCGCAATGTAGGTTTTACCAGTTTTCTAAGTGTCTCTTATTTTCTTGTACTTATACATGGAATTCTCTGTGTAAACTTCTGTAACTGCTCTAGGTAATGAATCACTGTGTACTTTCTCTTGTTTCTATCTGTTACCACTCTTGGGAAACTCATACATTCTCTGTTCAGTTATTCCTGTTTCTTAGAGAGGTAGATTTCTTTCTGCGAAAGTGCTGTTTTCACAGTGCTAAGTACTCCCAACTCTATCCGCAATGTAGGTTTTACCAGTATTCTAAGTCTCTCTTATTTGCTTGTACTTATACTTGGAATTCTGTGTGTAAACCTCTGTAGCTTTTCCAGGTAGATGAATCACTGTGTACCTTCTCTTGTTTCTATCTGTTACCAATCTTGAGAAACTCATACATTCTCTGTTCACTGTTTCACGGACTTAGAGAACTAAATTTCCTTCGGCGAAAGTGCCTTTTTCACAGTGCTAAGTACTCCCAACTCTATCCACAATGTGGGTTTTACCTGTTTTCTAAGTCTCTCTTATTTGCTTGTACTTACACTTGGAATTCTCTGTGTAAACCTCTGTAACTTCTCTAGGTAGATGAATCACTGTGTACTTTCTCTTGTTTCTATCTGTTACCAATCTTGAGAAACTCATACATTCACTGTTCACTGTTTCCCAGTCTTAGAGAAGTCGATTTCTTTCAGCGAAAGTGCTGTTTTCACAGTGCTAAGTACTCCCAAATCTGTCAACAATGTAGGTTTTACCAGTTTTCTAAGTCTCTCTTATTTGCTTGTACTTATACTTGGAATTCTCTGTGTAAACCTCTGTAACTTTTCCAAGTAGATGAATCACTGTGTACTTTCTCTTGTTTCTATCTGTTACCAATCATGAGAAACTCATACATTCTCTGTTCACTGTTTCCCAATCTTAGAGAAGTCGATTTCCTTCAGCGAAAGTGCTGTTTTCACAGTGCTAAGTACTCCCAACTCTATCCACAATGTAGGTTTTAACAGTTTTCTAAGTCTCTCTTATTTGCTTGTACGTCTACTTGGAATTCTCTGTGTAAACCTCTGTAGCTTCTCTAGGTAGATGAATCACTGTGTACTTTCTCTTGTTTCTATCTGTTACCAATCTTGAGAAACTCATACATTCTCTGTTCACTGTTTCCCAGTCTTAGAGAAGTCGATTTCTTTCGGCGAAAGTGCTGTTTTCACAGTGCTAAGTACTCCCAACTCTATCCACAATGTAGGTTTTACCAGTTTTCTAAGTCTCTCTTATTTTCTTGTACTTATACTTGGAATTCTCTGTGTAAACCTCTGTAACTTTTCCAGGTAGATGAATGACTGTGTACTTTCTCTTGTTTCTATCTGTTACCAATCTTGAGAAACTCATACATTCTCTGTTCACTGTTTCACGGACTTAGAGAACTAAATTTCCTTCGGCGAAAGTGCTGTTTTCACAGTGCTAAGTACTCCGAAATCTGTCAACAATGTAGGTTTTACCAGTTTTCTTAGTTTCTCTTATTTGCTTGTACTTATACTTGGAATTCTGTGTGTAAACCACTGTAACTTCTCTAGGTAGATGAATCACTGTGTACTTTCTCTTGTTTCTATCTGTTACCAATCTTGAGAAACTCATACATTCTCTGTTCACTGTTTCCCAGTCTTAAAAAAGTAGATTTGTTTCTGCGAAAGTGCTGTTTTCACAGTGCTAAGTACTCCCAACTCTATCCACAATGTGGGTTTTACCAGTTTTCTAAGTCTCTCTTATTTGCTTGTACTTACACTTGGAATTCTCTGTGTAAACCTCTGTAACTTCTCTAGGTAGATGAATCACTGTGTACTTTCTCTTGTTTCTATCTGTTACCAATCTTGAGAAACTCATACATTCACTGTTCACTGTTTCCCAGTCTTAGAGAAGTCGATTTCTTTCAGCGAAAGTGCTGTTTTCACAGTGATAAGTACTCCCAAATCTGTCAACAATGTAGGTTTTACCAGTTTTCTAAGTCTCTCTTATTTGCTTGTACTTATACTTGGAATTCTCTGTGTAAACGTTTGTAACTTTTCCAGGTAGATGAATCACTGTGTACTTTCTCTTGTTTCTATCTGTTACCAATCTTGAGAAACTCATACATTCTCTGTTCACTGTTTCCCAATCTTAGAGAAGTCGATTTCTTTCAGCGAAAGTGCTGTTTTCACAGTGCTAAGTACTCCCAACTCTATCAACAATGTAGGTTTTAACAGTTTTCTAAGTCTCTCTTATTTACTTGTACGTATACTTGGAATTCTCTGTGTAAACCTCTGTAGCTTCTCTAGGTAGATGAATCACTGTGTACTTTCTCTTGTTTCTATCTGTTACCAATCTTGAGAAACTCATACATTCTCTGTTCACTGTTTCCCAGTCTTAGAGAAGTCGATTTCTTTCGGCGAAAGTGCTGTTTTCACAGTGCTAAATACTCCCAACTCTATCCACAATGTAGGTTTTACCAGTTTTCTAAGTCTCTCTTATTTTCTTGTACTTATACTTGGAATTGTCTGTGTAAACCTCTGTAACTTTTCCAGGTAGATGAACCACTGTGTACTTTCTCTTGTTTCTATCTGTTACCAATCTTGAGAAACTCATACATTCTCTGTTCACTGTTTCCCAGTCTTAGAGAAGTCGATTTCTTTCGGCGAAAGTGCTGTTTTCACCGTGCTAAGTACTCCCAACTCTATCCACAAATTAGGTTTTACCAGTTTTCTAAGTCTCTCTTATTTGCTTGTACTTATACTTGGAATTCTCTGCGTAAACCTCTGTAACTTTTCCAGGTAGATGAATCACTGTGTACTTTCTCTTGTTTCTATCTGTTACCAATCTTGAGAAACTCATACATTCTCTGTTCACTGTTTCACGGACTTAGAGAACTAAATTTCCTTCGGCGAAAGTGCTGTTTTCACAGTGCTAAGTACTCCGAAATCTGTCAACAATGTAGGTTTTACCAGTTTTCTTAGTCTCTCTTATTTGCTTGTACTTATACTTGGAATTCTGTGTGTAAACCACTGTAACTTCTCTAGGTAGATGAATCGCTGTGTACTTTCTCTTGTTTCTATCTGTTACCAAACTTGAGAAATTCATACATTCACTGTTCACTGTTTCCCAGTCTTAGAGAAGTCGATTTCTTTCAGCGAAAGTGCTGTTTTCACAGTGCTAAGTACTCCCAACACTATCCGCAGTGTAGGTTTTACCAGTTTTCTAAGTCTCTCTTATTTGCTTGTACTTATACTTGGAATTCTCTGTGTAAACCTGTGTAACTTCTCTAGGTAGATGAATCACTGTGTACTTTCTCTTGTTTCTATCTGTTACCAATCTTGAGAAACTCATACATTCTCTGTTCACTGTTTCCCAGTCTTAGAAAAGTAGATTTGTTTCTGCGAAAGTGCTGTTTTCACAGTGCTAAGTACTCCCAACTCTATCCACAATGTGGGTTTTACCAGTTTACTAAGTCTCTCTTATTGCTTGTACTTACACTTGGAATTCTCTGTGTAAACCTCTGTAACTTCTCTAGGTAGATGAATCACTGTGTACTTTCTCTTGTTTCTATCTGTTACCAATCTTGAGAAACTCATACATTCACTTTTCACTGTTTCCCAGTCTTAGAGAAGTCGATTTCTTTCAGCGAAAGTGCTGTTTTCACAGTGCTAAGTACTCCCAAATCTGTCCACAAGGTAGGTTTTACCAGTTTTCTAAGTCTCTCTTATTTGCTTGTACTTATACTTGGAATTCTCTGTGTAAACCTCTGTAACTTTTCCAGGTAGATGAATCACTGTGTACTTTCTCTTGTTTCTATCTGTTACCAATCTTGAGAAACTCATACTTTCACTGTTCACTGTTTCCCAGTCTTAGAGAAGTCGATTTCTTTCAGCGAAAGTGCTGTTTTCACAGTGATAAGTACTCCCAACTCTATCCACAATGTAGGTTTTACCAGTTTTCTAAGTCTCTCTTATTTGCTTGTACTTATACTTGGAATTCTCTGTGTAAACCTGTGTAACTTCTCTAGGTAGATGAATCACTGTGTACTTTCTCTTGTTTCTATCTGTTGCCAATCTTGAGAAACTCATACATTGTCTGTTCACTGTTTCCCAGTCTTAGAGAAGTCGATTTCTTTCGGCGAAAGTGCTGTTTTCACAGTGCTAAGTACTCCCAACTCTATCCACAATGTAGATTTTACCAGTTTTCTAAGTCTCTCTTATTTTCTTGTACATATACATGAAATTCTTTGTGTAAACTTCTGTAATTTCTATAGGTAGATGAATCACTGTGTACTTTCTCTTGTTTCTATCTGTTACCAGTCTTGAGAAACTCATACATTCTCTGTTCAGTTATTCCCGTTTCTTAGAGAGGTAGATTTCTTTCTTCAAAAGTGCTGTTTTCACAGTGCTGAGTGCTCCCAACTCTATCCACAATGTAGGTTTTACCAGTTTTCTAAGTCTCTCTTATTTGCTTGTACTTATATATGAAATTCTCTGTGTAAACTTCTGTAACTTCTCTAGGTAGATGAATCACTGTGTACTTTCTCTTGTTTCTATCTGTTACCAATCTTGAGAAACTCATACATTCTTTGTTCACTGTTTCCCAGTCTTAGAGAAGTAGATTTCTTTCTCCGAAAGTGCTGTTTTCACAGTGCTAAGTACTCCCAACTCTATCCACAATGTAGTTTTTACCAGTTTTCTAAGTCTCTCTTATTTTCCTGTACTTATACGTGGAATTCTCTGTGTAAACTTCTGAAACTTCTCTAGGTAGATGAATCACTATGTACTTTCTCTTGTTTCTATCTGTTACCAATCTTGAGAAACTCATACATTCTCTGTTCACTGTTTCCCAGTCTTAGAGAAGTCGTTTTCTTTCGGCGAAAGTGCTGTTTTCACAGTGCTAAGTACTCCCAACTCTATCCACAATGTAGGTTTTACCAGTTTTCTAAGTCTCTCTTATTTTCTTGTACTTATACTTGGAATTGTCTGTGTAAACCTCTGTAACTTTTCCAGGTAGATGAATCACTGTGTACTTTCTCTTGTTTCTATCTGTTACCAATCTTGAGAAACTCATACATTCTCTGTTCACTGTTTCCCAGTCTTAGAGAAGTCGATTTCTTTCGGCGAAAGTGCTGTTTTCACAGTGCTAAGTACTCCCAACTCTATCCACAATGTAGGTTTTACCAGTTTTCTAAGTCTCTCTTATTTGCTTGTACTTATACTTGGAATTCTCTGTGTAAACCTCTGTAACTTTTCCAGGTAGATGAATCACTGTGTACTTTCTCTTGTTTCTATCTGTTACCAATCTTGAGAAACTCATACATTCTCTGTTCACTGTTTCACGGATTTAGAGAACTAAATTTCCTTCGGCGAAAGTGCTGTTTTCACACTGCTAAGTACTCCGAAATCTGTCAACAATGTTGGTTTTACCAGTTTTCTAAGTCTCTCTTATTTGCTTGTACTTATACTTGGAATTCTCTGTGTAAACCTGTGTAACTTCTCTACGTAGATGAATCACTGTGTACTTTCTCTTATTTCTATCTGTTGCCAATCTTGAAAAACTCATACATTCTCTGTTCACTGTTTCCCAGTCTTAGAGAAGTCGATTTCTTTCGGCGAAAGTGCTGTTTTCACAGTGCTAAGTACTCCCAACTCTATCCACAATGTAGGTTTTACCAGTTTTCTAAGTCTCTCTTACTTTCTTGCACTTATACATGAAATTCTTTGTGTAAACTTCTGTAATTTCTATAGGTAGATGAATCACTGTGTACTTTCTCTTGTTTCTATCTGTTACCAGTCTTGAGAAACTCATACATTCTCTGTTCAGTTATTCCCGTTTCTTAGAGAGGTAGATTTCTTTCTTCAAAAGTGCTGTTTTCAGAGTGCTGAGTGCTCCCAACTCTATCCACAATGTAGGTTTTACCAGTTTTCTAAGTCTCTCTTATTTGCTTCTACTTATACATGAAATTCTCTTTGTAAACTTCTGTAACTTCTCTAGGTAGATGAATCACTGTGTACTTTCTGTTGTTTCTATGTGTTACGAATCTTGAGAAACTCATACATTCTCTGTTCACTGTTTCCCAGTCTTAGAGAAGTCGATTTCTTTCGGCGAAAGTGCTGTTTTCATAGCGCTAAGTACTCCCAACTCTATCCACAATGTAGGTTTTACCAGTTTTCTAAGTCTCTCTTATTTGCCTGTACTTATACTTGGAATTCTCTGTGTAAACCTCTGTAACTTCTCTAGGTAGATGAATCACTGTGTACTTTCTCTTGTTTCTATCTGTTACCAATCTTGAGAAACTCATACATTCTCTGTTCACTGTTTCCCAGTCTTAGAGAAGTCGATTTCTTTCAGTGAAAGTGCTGTTTTCACAGTGCTAAGTACTCCCAACTCTATCCACAATGTAGGTTTTACCAGTTTTCTAAGTCTCTCTTATTTGCTTGTACTTATACTTGGAATTGTCTGTGTAAACCTCTGTAACTTTTCCAGGTAGATGAATCACTGTGTACTTTCTCTTGTTTCTATCTGTTACCAATCTTGAGAAACTCATACATTCTTTGTTCACTGTTTCCCAGTCTTAGAGAAGTAGATTTCTTTCTCCGAAAGTGCTGTTTTCACAGTGCTAAGTACTCCCAACTCTATCCACAATGTAGTTTTTACCAGTTTTCTAAGTCTCTCTTATTTTCCTGTACTTATACGTGGAATTCTCTGTGTAAACTTCTGAAACTTCTCTAGGTAGATGAATCACTATGTACTTTCTCTTGTTTCTATCTGTTACCAATCTTGAGAAACTCATACATTCTCTGTTCACTGTTTCCCAGTCTTAGAGAAGTCGTTTTCTTTCGGCGAAAGTGCTGTTTTCACAGTGCTAAGTACTCCCAACTCTATCCACAATGTAGGTTTTACCAGTTTTCTAAGTCTCTCTTATTTTCTTGTACTTATACTTGGAATTGTCTGTGTAAACCTCTGTAACTTTTCCAGGTAGATGAATCACTGTGTACTTTCTCTTGTTTCTATCTGTTACCAATCTTGAGAAACTCATACATTCTCTGTTCACTGTTTCCCAGTCTTAGAGAAGTCGATTTCTTTCGGCGAAAGTGCTGTTTTCACAGTGCTAAGTACTCCCAACTCTATCCACAATGTAGGTTTTACCAGTTTTCTAAGTCTCTCTTATTTGCTTGTACTTATACTTGGAATTCTCTGTGTAAACCTCTGTAACTTTTCCAGGTAGATGAATCACTGTGTACTTTCTCTTGTTTCTATCTGTTACCAATCTTGAGAAACTCATACATTCTCTGTTCACTGTTTCACGGATTTAGAGAACTAAATTTCCTTCGGCGAAAGTGCTGTTTTCACACTGCTAAGTACTCCGAAATCTGTCAACAATGTTGGTTTTACCAGTTTTCTAAGTCTCTCTTATTTGCTTGTACTTATACTTGGAATTCTCTGTGTAAACCTGTGTAACTTCTCTACGTAGATGAATCACTGTGTACTTTCTCTTATTTCTATCTGTTGCCAATCTTGAAAAACTCATACATTCTCTGTTCACTGTTTCCCAGTCTTAGAGAAGTCGATTTCTTTCGGCGAAAGTGCTGTTTTCACAGTGCTAAGTACTCCCAACTCTATCCACAATGTAGGTTTTACCAGTTTTCTAAGTCTCTCTTACTTTCTTGTACTTATACATGAAATTCTTTGTGTAAACTTCTGTAATTTCTATAGGTAGATGAATCACTGTGTACTTTCTCTTGTTTCTATCTGTTACCAGTCTTGAGAAACTCATACATTCTCTGTTCAGTTATTCCCGTTTCTTAGAGAGGTAGATTTCTTTCTTCAAAAGTGCTGTTTTCAGAGTGCTGAGTGCTCCCAACTCTATCCACAATGTAGGTTTTACCAGTTTTCTAAGTCTCTCTTATTTGCTTCTACTTATACATGAAATTCTCTTTGTAAACTTCTGTAACTTCTCTAGGTAGATGAATCACTGTGTACTTTCTGTTGTTTCTATGTGTTACGAATCTTGAGAAACTCATACATTCTCTGTTCACTGTTTCCCAGTCTTAGAGAAGTCGATTTCTTTCGGCGAAAGTGCTGTTTTCATAGCGCTAAGTACTCCCAACTCTATCCACAATGTAGGTTTTACCAGTTTTCTAAGTCTCTCTTATTTGCCTGTACTTATACTTGGAATTCTCTGTGTAAACCTCTGTAACTTCTCTAGGTAGATGAATCACTGTGTACTTTCTCTTGTTTCTATCTGTTACCAATCTTGAGAAACTCATACATTCTCTGTTCACTGTTTCCCAGTCTTAGAGAAGTCGATTTCTTTCAGTGAAAGTGCTGTTTTCACAGTGCTAAGTACTCCCAACTCTATCCACAATGTAGGTTTTACCAGTTTTCTAAGTCTCTCTTATTTGCTTGTACTTATACTTGGAATTGTCTGTGTAAACCTCTGTAACTTTTCCAGGTAGATGAATCACTGTGTACTTTCTCTTGTTTCTATCTGTTACCAATCTTGAGAAACTCATACATTCTCTGTTCACTGTTTCACGGACTTAGAGAACTAAATTTCCTTCGGCGACAGTGCTGTTTTCACACTGCTAAGTACTCCGAAATCTGTCAACAATGTTGGTTTTACCAGTTTTCTAAGTCTCTCTTATTTGCTTGTACTTATACTTGGAATTCTGTGTGTAAACCACTGTAACTTCTCTAGGTAGATGAATCACTGTGTACTTTCTCTTGTTTCTATCTGTTACCAATCTTGAGAAACTCATACATTCACTGTTCACTGTTTCCCAGTCTTAGAGAAGTCGATTTCTTTCAGCGAAAGTGCTGTTTTCACAGTGCTAAGTACTCCCAACACTATCCGCAATGTAGGTTTTACCAGTTTTCTAAGTCTCTCTTATTTGCTTGTACTTATACTTGGAATTCTCTGTGTAAACCTGTGTAACTTCTCTAGGTAGATGAATCACTGTGTACTTTCTCTTGTTTCTATCTGTTGCCAATCTTGAGAATCTCATACATTCTCTGTTCACTGTTTCCCAGTCTTAGAGAAGTCGATTTCTTTCGGCGAAAGTGCTGGTTTCACAGTGCTAAGTACTCCCAACTCTATCCACAATGTAGGTTTTACCAGTTTTCTAAGTCTCTCTTACTTTCTTGTACTTATACATGAAATTCTTTGTGTAAACTTCTGTAATTTCTATAGGTAGATGAATCACTGTGTACTTTCTCTTGTTTCTATCTGTTACCAGTCTTGAGAAACTCATACATTCTCTGTTCAGTTATTCCCGTTTCTTAGAGAGGTAGATTTCTTTCTTCAAAAGTGCTGTTTTCAGAGTGCTGAGTGCTCCCAACTCTATCCACAATATAGGTTTTACCAGTTTTCTAAGTCTCTCTTATTTGCTTCTACTTATACATGAAATTCTCTGTGTAAACTTCTGTAACTTCTCTAGGTAGATGAATCACTGTGTACTTTCTCTTGTTTCTATGTGTTACGAATCTTGAGAAACTCATACATTCTCTGTTCACTGTTTCCCAGTCTTAGAGAAGTCGATTTCTTTCGGCAAAAGTGCTGTTTTCATAGCGCTAAGTACTCCCAACTCTATCCACAATGTAGGTTTTACCAGTTTTCTAAGTCTCTCTTATTTGCCTGTACTTATACTTGGAATTCTCTGTGTAAACCTCTGTAACTTCTCTAGGTAGATGAATCACTGTGTACTTTCTCTTGTTTCTATCTGTTACCAATCTTGAGAAACTCATACATTCTCTGTTCACTGTTTCCCAGTCTTAAAGAAGTAGATTTGTTTCTGCGAAAGTGCTGTTTTCACAGTGCTAAGTACTCCCAACTCTATCCACAATGTGGGTTTTACCAGTTTTATAAGTCTCTCTTATTTGCTTGTACTTATATATGAAATTCTCTGTGTAAACTTCTGTAACTTATCTAGGTAGATGAATCACTGTGTACTTTCTCTTGTTTCTATCTGTTACCAATCTTGAGAAACTCATACATTCTTTGTTCACTGTTTCCCAGTCTTAGAGAAGTAGATTTCTTTCTGCGAAAGTGCTGTTTTCACAGTGCTAAGTACTCCCAACTCTATCCACAATGTAGTTTTTACTAGTTTTCTAAGTCTCTCTTATTTTCCTGTACTTATACGTGGAATTCTCTGTGTAAACTTCTGAAACTTCTCTAGGTAGATGAATCACTATGTACTTTCTCTTGTTTCTATCTGTTACCAATCTTGAGAAACTCATACATTCTCTGTTCACTGTTTCCCAGTCTTAGAGAAGTCGATTTCTTTCGGCGAAAGTGCTGTTTTCACAGTGCTAAGTACTCCCAACTCTATCCACAATGTAGGTTTTAACAGTTTTCTAAGTCTCTCTTATTTGCTTGTACGTATACTTGAAATTCTCTGTGTAAACCTCTGTAGCTTCTCTAGGTAGATGAATCACTGGGTACTTTCTCTTGTTTCTATCTGTTACCAATCTTGAGAAACTGATACATTCTCTGTTCACTGTTTCCCAGTCTTAGAGAAGTCGATTTCTTTCGGCGAAAGTGCTGTTTTCACAGTGCTAAGTACTCCCAACTCTATCCACAATGTAGGTTTTACCAGTTTTCTAAATCTCTCTTATTTTCTTGTACTTATACGAGGAATTCTCTGCGTAAACCTCCGTAAATTATCCAGGTAGATGAATCACTGTGTACTTTCTCTTGTTTCTATCTGTTACCAATCTTGAGAAACTCATACATTCTCTGTTCACTGTTTCCCAGTCTTAGAGAAGTCGATTTCTTTCGGCGAAAGTGCTGTTTTCACTGTGCTAAGTATTCCCAACTCTATCCACAATGTATTTTTTACCAGTTTTCTAAGTGTCTCTTATTTTCTTGTACTTATACTTGGAATTGTCTGTGTATACCTCTGTAACTTTTCCAGGTAGATGAATCACTGTGTACTTTCTCTTGTTTCTATCTGTTACCAATCTTGAGAAACTCATACATTCTCTGTTCACTGTTTCCCAGTCTTAGAGAAGTCGATTTCTTTCGGCGAAAGTGCTGTTTTCACAGTGCTAAGTACTCCCAACTCTATCCACAATGTAGGTTTTACCAGTTTTCTAAGTCTCTCTTATTTGCTTGTACTTATACTTGGAATTCTCTGTGTAAACCTCTGTAACTTTTCCAGGTAGATGAATCACTGTGTACTTTCTCTTGTTTCTATCGGTTACCAATCTTGAGAAACTCATACATTCTCTGTTCACTGTTTTCCAGTCTTAGAGAAGTCGATTTCTTTCGGCGAAAGTGCTGTTTTCACAGTGCTAAGTACTCCCAACTCTATCCACAATGTAGGTTTTACCAGTTTTCTAAGTCTCTCTTATTTGCTTGTACTTATACTTGGAATTCTCTGTGTAAACCTCTGTAACTTTTCCAGGTAGATGAATCACTGTGTACTTTCTCTTGTTTCTATGTGTTACCAATCTTGAGAAACAAATACATTCTCTGTTCACTGTTTCACGGACTTAGAGAACTAATTTTCCTTCGGCGAAAGTGCTGCTTTCACAGTGCTAAGTACTCCGAAATCTGTCAACAATGTTGGTTTTACCAGTTTTCTAAGTCTCTCTTATTTGCTTGTACTTATACTTGGAATTCTGTGTGTAAACCACTGTAACTTCTCTAGGTAGATGAATCACTGTGTACTTTCTCTTGTTTCTATCTGTTACCAATATTGAGAAACTCATACATTCACTGTTCACTGTTTCCCAGTCTTAGAGAAGTTGATTTCTTCAGCGAAAGTGCTGTTTTCACAGTGCTAAGTACTCCCAACACTATCCGCAATGTAGGTTTTACCAGTTTTCTAAGTCTCTCTTATTTGTTTGTACTTATATTTGGAATTCTCTGTGTAAACCTGTGTAACTTCTCTAGGTAGATGAATCACTGTGTACTTTCTCTTGTTTCTATCTGTTGCCAATCTTGAGAAACTCATACATTCTCTGTTCACTGTTTCCCAGTCTTAGAGAAGTCGATTTCTTTCGGCGAAAGTGCTGTTTTCACAGTGCTAAGTACTCCCAACTCTATCCACAATGTAGGTTTTACCAGTTTTCTAAGTCTCTCTTACTTTCTTGTACTTATACATGAAATTCTTTGTGTAAACTTCTGTAATTTCTATAGGTGGATGAATCACTGTGTACTTTCTCTTGTTTCTATCTGTTACCAGTCTTGAGAAACTCATACATTCTCTGTTCAGTTATTCCCGTTTCTTAGAGAGGTAGATTTCTTTCTTCAAAAGTGCTGTTATCAGAATGCTGAGTGCTCCCAACTCCATCCACAATGTAGGTTTTACCAGTTTTCTAAGTCTCTCTTATTTGCTTGTACTTATACATGAAATTCTCTGTGTAAACTTCTGTAACTTCTCTAGGTAGATGAATCACTGTGTACTTTCTCTTGTTTCTATGTGTTACCAATCTTGGGAAACTCATACATTCTCTGTTCACTGTTTCCCAGTCTTAGAGAAGTAGATTTCTTTCTGCGAAAGTGCTGTTTTCACAGTGCTCAGTACTCCCAACTCTATGCACAATGTATTTTTTACCAGTTTTCTAAGTCTCCTTATTTTCTTGTACTTATACTTGGAATTCTCTGTGTAAACTTCTGTAACTTCTCTAGGTAGATGAATCACTGTGTACTTTCTCTTGTTTCTATCTGTTACCAATCTTGAGAAACTCATACATTCTCTGTTCACTGTTTCCCAGTCTTAGAAAAGTAGATTTGTTTCTGCGAAAGTGCTGTTTTCACAGTGCTAAGTACTCCCAACTCTATCCACAATGTGGGTTTTACCAGTTTTCTAAGTGTCTCTTATTGCTTGTACTTACACTTGGAATTCTCTGTGTAAACCTCTGTAACTTCTCTAGGTAGATGAATCACTGTGTACTTTCTCTTGTTTCTATCTGTTACCAATCTTGAGAAACTCATACATTCACTGTTCACTGTTTCCCAGTCTTAGAGAAGTCGATTTCTTTCAGCGAAAGTGCTGTTTTCACAGTGCTAAGTACTCCCAAATCTGTCAACAAGGTAGGTTTTACCAGTTTTCTAAGTCTCTCTTATTTGCTTGTACTTATACTTGGAATTCTCTGTGTAAACCTCTGTTAGCTTCTCTAGGTAGATGAATCACTGTGTACTTTCTCTTGTTTCTATCTGTTACCAATCTTGAGAAACTCATACATTCTCTGTTCACTGTTTCCCAGTCTTAGAGAAGTCGATTTCTTTCGGCGAAAGTACTGTTTTCATAGCGCTAAGTACTCCCAACTCTATCCACAATGTAGGTTTTACCAGTTTTCTAAGTCTCTCTTATTTGCCTGTACTTATACTTGGAATTCTCTGTGTAAACCTCTGTAACTTCTCTAGGTAGATGAATCACTGTGTACTTTCTCTTGTTTCTATCTGTTACCAATCTTGAGAAACTCATACATTCTCTGTTCACTGTTTCCCAGTCTTAGAGTAGTCGATTTCTAAGAGTGAAAGTGCTGTTTTCACAGTGCTAAGTACTCCCAACTCTATCCACAATGTAGGTTTTACCAGTTTCCTAAGTCTCTCTTATTTGCTTGTACTTATACTTGGGATTCTCTGTGTAAACCTGTGTAGCTTCTCTAAGTAGATGAATCACTGTGTACTTTCTCTTGTTTCTATCTGTTACTAATCTTGAGAAACTCATACATTCTCTGTTCCCTGTTTCCCAGTCTTAGAGAAGTCGATTTCTTTCGGCGAAAGTGCTGTTTTCACAGTGCTAAGTACTCCCAACTCTATCCGAAATGTAGGTTTTACCAGTTTTCTAAGTCTCTCTTATTTTCTTGTACTTATACATGGAATTCTCTGTGTAAACTTCTGTAACTTCTCTAGGTAATGAATCACTGTGTACTTTCTCTTGTTTCTATCTGTTACCACTCTTGGGAAACTCATACATTCTCTGTTCAGTTATTCCCGTTTCTTAGAGAGGTAGATTTCTTTCTTCAAAAGTGCTGTTTTCACAGTACAAAGTACTCACAAATCTGTCAACAATGTAGGTTTTACCAGTTTTCTAAGTCTCTCTTATTTGCTTGTACTTATACTTGGAATTTTCTGTGTAAACCTCTGTAACTTCTCTAGGTAGATGAATCACTGTGTGCTTTCTCTTGTTTCTATCTGTTACCAATCTTGTGAAACCTATACATTCACTGTTCACTGTTTCCCAGTCTTAGAGAAGTCGATTTCTTTCGACGAAAGTGCTGTTTTCACAGTGCTGAGTGCTCCCAACTCTATCCACAATGTAGGTTTTACAAGTTTTCTAAGTGTTTCTTGTTTGCTTGTACTTATACATGAAATTCTCTGTGTAAACTTCTGTAACTTCTCTAGGTAGATGAATCACTGTGTACTTTCTCTTGTTTCTATCTGTTACCAATCTTGAGAAACTCATACATTCTCTGTTCACTGTTTCCCAGTCTTAGAGAAGTCGATTTCTTTCAGCGAAAGTGCTGTTTTCACAGTGCTAAGTACTCCCAACTCTATCCGCAATGTAGGTTTTACTAGTTTTCTAAGTCTCTCTTATTTGCTTGTACTTATAGTTGGAATTCTCTGTGTAAACCTCTGTAACTTCTCTAGGTAGATGAATCACTGTGTACTTTCTCTTGTTTCTATCTGTTCCCAATCTTGGGAAACTCATACATTCTCTGTTCACTGTTTCCGAGTCTTAGAGAAGTCGATTTCTTTTGGCGAAAGTGCTGTTTTCACAGTGATAAGTGTTCCCAACTCTATCCACAATGTAGGTTTTACCAGTTTTCTAAGTCTCTCTTATTTGCTTGTACTTATACTTGGAATTCTCTGTGTAAACCTGTGTAACTTCTCTAGGTAGATGAATCACTGTGTACTTTCTCTTGTTTCTATCTGTTACCAATCTTGAGAAACTCATACATTCTCTGTTGACTGTTTCCCAGTCTTAGAAAACTAGATTTCTTTCTTCGAAAGTGCTGTTTTCACAGTGCTAAGTACTCCCAACTCTATCCGCAATGTAGGTTTTACCAGTTTTCTAAGTCTCTCTTATTTTCTTGTACTTATACATGGAATTCTCTGTGTAAACTTCTGTAACTGCTCTAGGTAATGAATCACTGTGTACTTTCTCTTGTTTCTATCTGTTACCACTCTTGGGAAACTCATACATTCTCTGTTCAGTTATTCCTGTTTCTTAGAGAGGTAGATTTCTTTCTGCGAAAGTGCTGTTTTCACAGTGCTAAGTACTCCCAACTCTATCCGCAATGTAGGTTTTACCAGTATTCTAAGTCTCTCTTATTTGCTTGTACTTATACTTGGAATTCTGTGTGTAAACCTCTGTAGCTTTTCCAGGTAGATGAATCACTGTGTACCTTCTCTTGTTTCTATCTGTTACCAATCTTGAGAAACTCATACATTCTCTGTTCACTGTTTCACGGACTTAGAGAACTAAATTTCCTTCGGCGAAAGTGCCTTTTTCACAGTGCTAAGTACTCCCAACTCTATCCACAATGTGGGTTTTACCTGTTTTCTAAGTCTCTCTTATTTGCTTGTACTTACACTTGGAATTCTCTGTGTAAACCTCTGTAACTTCTCTAGGTAGATGAATCACTGTGTACTTTCTCTTGTTTCTATCTGTTACCAATCTTGAGAAACTCATACATTCACTGTTCACTGTTTCCCAGTCTTAGAGAAGTCGATTTCTTTCAGCGAAAGTGCTGTTTTCACAGTGCTAAGTACTCCCAAATCTGTCAACAATGTAGGTTTTACCAGTTTTCTAAGTCTCTCTTATTTGCTTGTACTTATACTTGGAATTCTCTGTGTAAACCTCTGTAACTTTTCCAAGTAGATGAATCACTGTGTACTTTCTCTTGTTTCTATCTGTTACCAATCATGAGAAACTCATACATTCTCTGTTCACTGTTTCCCAATCTTAGAGAAGTCGATTTCTTTCAGCGAAAGTGCTGTTTTCACAGTGCTAAGTACTCCCAACTCTATCCACAATGTAGGTTTTAACAGTTTTCTAAGTCTCTCTTATTTGCTTGTACGTCTACTTGGAATTCTCTGTGTAAACCTCTGTAGCTTCTCTAGGTAGATGAATCACTGTGTACTTTCTCTTGTTTCTATCTGTTACCAATCTTGAGAAACTCATACATTCTCTGTTCACTGTTTCCCAGTCTTAGAGAAGTCGATTTCTTTCGGCGAAAGTGCTGTTTTCACAGTGCTAAGTACTCCCAACTCTATCCACAATGTAGGTTTTACCAGTTTTCTAAGTCTCTCTTATTTTCTTGTACTTATACTTGGAATTCTCTGTGTAAACCTCTGTAACTTTTCCAGGTAGATGAATGACTGTGTACTTTCTCTTGTTTCTATCTGTTACCAATCTTGAGAAACTCATACATTCTCTGTTCACTGTTTCACGGACTTAGAGAACTAAATTTCCTTCGGCGAAAGTGCTGTTTTCACAGTGCTAAGTACTCCGAAATCTGTCAACAATGTAGGTTTTACCAGTTTTCTTAGTCTCTCTTATTTGCTTGTACTTATACTTGGAATTCTGTGTGTAAACCACTGTAACTTCTCTAGGTAGATGAATCACTGTGTACTTTCTCTTGTTTCTATCTGTTACCAATCTTGAGAAACTCATACATTCTCTGTTCACTGTTTCCCAGTCTTAAAAAAGTAGATTTGTTTCTGCGAAAGTGCTGTTTTCACAGTGCTAAGTACTCCCAACTCTATCCACAATGTGGGTTTTACCAGTTTTCTAAGTCTCTCTTATTTGCTTGTACTTACACTTGGAATTCTCTGTGTAAACCTCTGTAACTTCTCTAGGTAGATGAATCACTGTGTACTTTCTCTTGTTTCTATCTGTTACCAATCTTGAGAAACTCATACATTCACTGTTCACTGTTTCCCAGTCTTAGAGAAGTCGATTTCTTTCAGCGAAAGTGCTGTTTTCACAGTGATAAGTACTCCCAAATCTGTCAACAATGTAGGTTTTACCAGTTTTCTAAGTCTCTCTTATTTGCTTGTACTTATACTTGGAATTCTCTGTGTAAACGTTTGTAACTTTTCCAGGTAGATGAATCACTGTGTACTTTCTCTTGTTTCTATCTGTTACCAATCTTGAGAAACTCATACATTCTCTGTTCACTGTTTCCCAATCTTAGAGAAGTCGATTTCTTTCAGCGAAAGTGCTGTTTTCACAGTGCTAAGTACTCCCAACTCTATCAACAATGTAGGTTTTAACAGTTTTCTAAGTCTCTCTTATTTACTTGTACGTATACTTGGAATTCTCTGTGTAAACCTCTGTAGCTTCTCTAGGTAGATGAATCACTGTGTACTTTCTCTTGTTTCTATCTGTTACCAATCTTGAGAAACTCATACATTCTCTGTTCACTGTTTCCCAGTCTTAGAGAAGTCGATTTCTTTCGGCGAAAGTGCTGTTTTCACAGTGCTAAATACTCCCAACTCTATCCACAATGTAGGTTTTACCAGTTTTCTAAGTCTCTCTTATTTTCTTGTACTTATACTTGGAATTGTCTGTGTAAACCTCTGTAACTTTTCCAGGTAGATGAATCACTGTGTACTTTCTCTTGTTTCTATCTGTTACCAATCTTGAGAAACTCATACATTCTCTGTTCACTGTTTCCCAGTCTTAGAGAAGTCGATTTCTTTCGGCGAAAGTGCTGTTTTCACCGTGCTAAGTACTCCCAACTCTATCCACAAATTAGGTTTTACCAGTTTTCTAAGTCTCTCTTATTTGCTTGTACTTATACTTGGAATTCTCTGCGTAAACCTCTGTAACTTTTCCAGGTAGATGAATCACTGTGTACTTTCTCTTGTTTCTATCTGTTACCAATCTTGAGAAACTCATACATTCTCTGTTCACTGTTTCACGGACTTAGAGAACTAAATTTCCTTCGGCGAAAGTGCTGTTTTCACAGTGCTAAGTACTCCGAAATCTGTCAACAATGTAGGTTTTACCAGTTTTCTTAGTCTCTCTTATTTGCTTGTACTTATACTTGGAATTCTGTGTGTAAACCACTGTAACTTCTCTAGGTAGATGAATCGCTGTGTACTTTCTCTTGTTTCTATCTGTTACCAAACTTGAGAAATTCATACATTCACTGTTCACTGTTTCCCAGTCTTAGAGAAGTCGATTTCTTTCAGCGAAAGTGCTGTTTTCACAGTGCTAAGTACTCCCAACACTATCCGCAGTGTAGGTTTTACCAGTTTTCTAAGTCTCTCTTATTTGCTTGTACTTATACTTGGAATTCTCTGTGTAAACCTCTGTAACTTCTCTAGGTAGATGAATCACTGTGTACTTTCTCTTGTTTCTATCTGTTACCAATCTTGAGAAACTCATACATTCACTGTTCACTGTTTCCCAGTCTTAGAGAAGTCGATTTCTTTCAGCGAAAGTGCTGTTTTCACAGTGCTAAGTACTCCCAAATCTGTCAACAATGTAGGTTTTACCAGTTTTCTAAGTCTCTCTTATTTGCTTGTACTTATACTTGGAATTCTCTGTGTAAACCTCTGTAACTTTTCCAGGTATTTGAATCACTGTGTACTTTCTCTTGTTTCTATCTGTTACCAATCTTGAGAAACTCATACATTCTCTGTTCACTGTTTCCCAATCTTAGAGAAGTCGATTTCTTTCAGCGAAATTGCTGTTTTCACAGTGCTAAGTACTCCCAACTCTATCAACAATGTAGGTTTTAACAGTTTTCTAAGTCTCTCTTATTTGCTTGTACGTATACTTGGAATTCTCTGTGTAAACCTCTGTAGCTTCTCTAGGTAGATGAATCACTGTGTACTTTCTCTTGTTTCTATCTGTTATCAATCTTGAGAAACTCATACATTCTCTGTTCACTGTTTCCCAGTCTTAGAGAAGTCGATTTCTTTCGGCGAAAGTGCTGTTTTCACAGTGCTAAGTACTCCCAACTCTATCCACAATGTAGGTTTTACCAGTTTTCTAAGTCTCTCTTATTTTCTTGTACTTATACTTGGAATTGTCTGTGTAAACCTCTGTAACTTTTCCAGGTAGATGAATCACTGTGTACTTTCTCTTGTTTCTATCTGTTACCAATCTTGAGAAACTCATACATTCTCTGTTCACTGTTTCCCAGTCTTAGAGAAGTCGATTTCTTTCGGCGAAAGTGCTGTTTTCACAGTGCTAAGTACTCCCATCTCTATCCACAATGTAGGTTTTACCAGTTTTCTAAGTCTCTCTTATTTGCTTGTACTTATACTTGGAATTCTCTGTGTAAACCTCTGTAACTTTTCCAGGTAGATGAATCACTGTGTACTTTCTCTTGTTTCTATCTGTTACCAATCTTGAGAAACTCATACATTCTCTGTTCACTGTTTCACGGACTTAGAGAACTAAATTTCCTTCGGCGAAAGTGCTGTTTTCACACTGCTAAGTACTCCGAAATCTGTCAACAATGTTGGTTTTACCAGTTTTCTAAGTCTCTCTTATTTGCTTGTACTTATACTTGGAATTCTGTGTGTAAACCACTGTAACTTCTCTAGGTAGATGAATCACTGTGTACTTTCTCTTGTTTCTATCTGTTACCAATCTTGAGAAACTCATACATTCTCTGTTCACTGTTTCCCAGTCTTAGAGAAGTCGATTTCTTTCAGCGAAAGTGCTGTTTTCACAGTGATAAGTACTCCCAACACTATCCGCAATGTAGGTTTTACCAGTTTTCTAAGTCTCTCTTATTTGCTTGTACTTATACTTGGAATTCTCTGTGTAAACCTGTGTAACTTCTCTAGGTAGATGAATCACTGTGTACTTTCTCTTGTTTCTATCTGTTGCCAATCTTGAGAAACTCATACATTCTCTGTTCACTGTTTCCCAGTCTTAGAGAAGTCGATTTCTTTCGGCGAAAGTGCTGTTTTCACAGTGCTAAGTACTCCCAACTCTATCCACAATGTAGGTTTTACCAGTTTTCTAAGTCTCTCTTACTTTCTTGTACTTATACATGAAGTTCTTTGTGTAAACTTCTGTAATTTCTATAGGTAGATGAATCACTGTGTACTTTCTCTTGTTTCTTTCTGTTACCAGTCTTGAGAAACTCATACATTCTCTGTTCAGTTATTCCCGTTTCTTAGAGAGGTAGATTTCTTTCTTCAAAAGTGCTGTTTTCAGAGTGCTGAGTGCTCCCAACTCTATGCACAATGTAGGTTTTACCAGTTTTCTAAGTCTCTCTTATTTGCTTCTACTTATACATGAAATTCTCTGTGTAAACTTCTGTAACTTCTCTAGGTAGATGAATCACTGTGTACTTTCTCTTGTTTCTATGTGTTACGAATCTTGAGAAACTCATACATTCTCTGTTCACTGTTTCCCAGTCTTAGAGAAGTCGATTTCTTTCGCCGAAAGTGCTGTTTTCATAGCGCTAAGTACTCCCAACTCTATCCACAATGTAGGTTTTACCAGTTTTCTAAGTCTCTCTTATTTGCCTGTACTTATACTTGGAATTCTCTGTGTAAACCTCTGTAACTTCTCTAGGTAGATGAATCACTGTGTACTTTCTCTTGTTTCTATCTGTTACCAATCTTGAGAAACTCATACATTCTCTGTTGACTGTTTCCCAGTCTTAGAGAAGTCGATTTCTTTCGGCGAAAGTGCTGTTTTCACAGTGCTAAGTACTCGTAACTCTATCCACAATGTAGGTTTTACCAGTTTTCTAAGTCTCTCTTATTTGCTTGTACTTATACTTGGAATTCTCTGTGTAAACCTCCGTAACTTATCCAGGTAGATGAATCACTGTGTACTTTCTCTTGTTTCTATCTGTTACCAATCTTGAGAAACTCATACCTTCTCTGTTCACTGTTTCACGGACTTAGAGAACTAAATTTCCTTCGGCGACAGTGCTGTTTTCACACTGCTAAGTACTCCGAAATCTGTCAACAATGTTGGTTTTACCAGTTTTCTAAGTCTCTCTTATTTGCTTGTACTTATACTTGGAATTCTGTGTGTAAACCACTGTAACTTCTCTAGGTAGATGAATCACTGTGTACTTTCTCTTGTTTCTATCTGTTACCAATCTTGAGAAACTCATACATTCACTGTTCACTGTTTCCCAGTCTTAGAGAAGTCGATTTCTTTCAGCGAAAGTGCTGTTTTCACAGTGCTAAGTACTCCCAACACTATCCGCAATGTAGGTTTTACCAGTTTTCTAAGTCTCTCTTATTTGCTTGTACTTATACTTGGAATTCTCTGTGTAAACCTGTGTAACTTCTCTAGGTAGATGAATCACTGTGTACTTTCTCTTGTTTCTATCTGTTACCAATCTTGAGAAACTCATACATTCACTGTTCACTGTTTCCCAGTCTTAGAGAAGTCGATTTCTTTCAGCGAAAGTGCTGTTTTCACAGTGCTAAGTACTCCCAAATCTGTCAACAATGTAGGTTTTACCAGTTTTCTAAGTCTCTCTTATTTGCTTGTACTTATACTTGGAATTCTCTGTGTAAACGTCTGTAACTTTTCCAGGTAGATGAATCACTGTGTACTTTCTCTTGTTTCTATCTGTTACCAATCTTGAGAAACTCATACATTCTCTGTTCACTGTTTCCCAATCTTAGAGAAGTCGATTTCTTTCAGCGAAAGTGCTGTTTTCACAGTGCTAAGTACTCCCAACTCTATCAACAATGTAGGTTTTAACAGTTTTCTAAGTCTCTCTTATTTACTTGTACGTATACTTGGAATTCTCTGTGTAAACCTCTGTAGCTTCTCTAGGTAGATGAATCACTGTGTACTTTCTCTTGTTTCTATCTGTTACCAATCTTGAGAAACTCATACATTCTCTGTTCACTGTTTCCCAGTCTTAGAGAAGTCGATTTCTTTCGGCGAAAGTGCTGTTTTCACAGTGCTAAGTACTCCCAACTCTATCCACAATGTAGGTTTTACCAGTTTTCTAAGTCTCTCTTATTTGCTTGTACTTATACTTGGAATTCTGTGAGTAAACCACTGTAACTTCTCTAGGTAGATGAATCACTGTGTACTTTCTCTTGTTTCTATCTGTTACCAATCTTGAGAAACTCATACATTCTCTGTTCACTGTTTCCCAGTCTTAGAGAAGTCGATTTCTTTCGGCGAAAGTGCTGTTTTCACCGTGCTAAGTACTCCCAACTCTATCCACAAAGTAGGTTTTACCAGTTTTCTAAGTCTCTCTTATTTGCTTGTACTTATACTTGGAATTCTCTGCGTAAACCTCTGTAACTTTTCCAGGTAGATGAATCACTGTGTACTTTCTCTTGTTTCTATCTGTTACCAATCTTGAGAAACTCATACATTCTCTGTTCACTGTTTCACGGACTTAGAGAACTAAATTTCCTTCGGCGAAAGTGCTGTTTTCACAGTGCTAAGTACTCCGAAATCTGTCAACAATGTAGGTTTTACCAGTTTTCTTAGTCTCTCTTATTTGCTTGTACTTATACTTGGAATTCTGTGTGTAAACCACTGTAACTTCTCTAGGTAGATGAATCACTGTGTACTTTCTCTTGTTTCTATCTGTTACCAAACTTGAGAAATTCATACATTCACTGTTCACTGTTTCCCAGTCTTAGAGAAGTCGATTTCTTTCAGCGAAAGTGCTGTTTTCACAGTGCTAAGTACTCCCAACACTATCCGCAGTGTAGGTTTTACCAGTTTTCTAAGTCTCTCTTATTTGCTTGTACTTATACTTGGAATTCTCTGTGTAAACCTGTGTAACTTCTCTAGGTAGATGAATCACTGTGTACTTTCTCTTGTTTCTATCTGTTACCAATCTTGAGAAACTCATACATTGTCTGTTCACTGTTTCCCAGTCTTAGAGAAGTCGATTTCTTTCGGCGAAAGTGCTGTTTTCACAGTGCTAAGTACTCCCAACTCTATCCACAATGTAGGTTTTACCAGTTTTCTAAGTCTCTCTTATTTTCTTGTACATATACATGAAATTCTTTGTGTAAACTTCTGTAATTTCTATAGGTAGATGAATCACTGTGTACTTTCTCTTGTTTCTATCTGTTACCAGTCTTGAGAAACTCATACATTCTCTGTTCAGTTATTCCCGTTTCTTAGAGAGGTAAATTTCTTTCTTCAAAAGTGCTGTTTTCACAGTGCTGAGTGCTCCCAACTCTATCCACAATGTAGGTTTTACCAGTTTTCTAAGTCTCTCTTATTTGCTTGTACTTATATATGAAATTCTCTGTGTAAACTTCTGTAACTTCTCTAGGTAGATGAATCACTGTGTACTTTCTCTTGTTTCTATCTGTTACCAATCTTGAGAAACTCATACATTCTTTGTTCACTGTTTCCCAGTCTTAGAGAAGTAGATTTCTTTCTGCGAAAGTGCTGTTTTCACAGTGCTAAGTACTCCCAACTCTATCCACAATGTAGTTTTTACCAGTTTTCTAAGTCTCTCTTATTTTCCTGTACTTATACGTGGAATTCTCTGTGTAAACTTCTGAAACTTCTCTAGGTAGATGAATCACTATGTACTTTCTCTTGTTTCTATCTGTTACCAATCTTGAGAAACTCATACATTCTCTGTTCACTGTTTCCCAGTCTTAGAGAAGTCGATTTCTTTCGGCGAAAGTGCTGTTTTCACAGTGCTAAGTACTCCCAACTCTATCCACAATGTAGGTTTTACCAGTTTTCTAAGTCTCTCTTATTTTCTTGTACGTATACTTGGAATTGTCTGTGTAAACCTCTGTAACTTTTCCAGGTAGATGAATGACTGTGTACTTTCTATTGTTTCTATCTGTTACCAATCTTGAGAAACTCATACATTCTCTGTTCACTGTTTCCCAGTCTTAGAGAAGTCGATTTCTTTCGGCGAAAGTGCTGTTTTCACAGTGCTAAGTACTCCCAACTCTATCCACAATGTAGGTTTTACCAGTTTTCTAAGTCTCTCTTACTTTCTTGTACTTATACATGAAATTCTTTGTGTAAACTTCTGTAATTTCTATAGGTAGATGAATCACTGTGTACTTTCTCTTGTTTCTATCTGTTACCAGTCTTGAGAAACTCATACATTCTCTGTTCAGTTATTCCCGTTTCTTAGAGAGGTAGATTTCTTTCTTCAAAAGTGCTGTTTTCAGAGTGCTGAGTGCTCCCAACTCTATCCACAATGTAGGTTTTACCAGTTTTCTAAGTCTCTCTTATTTGCTTCTACTTATACATGAAATTCTCTGAGTAAACTTCTGTAACTTCTCTAGGTAGATGAATCACTGTGTACTTTCTCTTGTTTCTATGTGTTACGAATCTTGAGAAACTCATACATTCTCTGTTCACTGTTTCCCAGTCTTAGAGAAGTCGATTTCTTTCGGCGAAAGTGCTGTTTTCATAGCGCTAAGTACTCCCAACTCTATCCACAATGTAGGTTTTACCAGTTTTCTAAGTCTCTCTTATTTGCCTGTACTTATACTTGGAATTCTCTGTGTAAACCTCTGTAACTTCTCTAGGTAGATGAATCACTGTGTACTTTCTCTTGTTTCTATCTGTTACCAATCTTGAGAAACTCATACATTCTCTGTTCACTGTTTCCCAGTCTTAGAGAAGTCGATTTCTTTCGGCGAAAGTGCTGTTTTACAGTGCTAAGTACTCCCAACTCTATCCACAATGTAGGTTTTACCAGTTTTCTAAGTCTCTCTTATTTGCTTTTACTTATACTTGGAATTCTCTGTGTAAACCTCTGTAACTTTTCCAGGTAGATGAATCACTGTGTAGTTTCTCTTGTTTCTATCTGTTACCAATCTTGAGAAACTCATACATTCTCTGTTCACTGTTTCACGGACTTAGAGAACTAAATTTCCTTCGGCGACAGTGCTGTTTTCACACTGCTAAGTACTCCGAAATCTGTCAACAGTGTTGGTTTTACCAGTTTTCTAAGTCTCTCTTATTTGCTTGTACTTATACTTGGAATTCTGTGTGTAAACCACTGTAACTTCTCTAGGTAGATGAATCATTGTGTACTTTCTCTTGTTTCTATCTGTTACCAATCTTGAGAAACTCATACATTCACTGTTCCCTGTTTCCCAGTCTTAGAGAAGTCGATTTCTTTCAGCGAAAGTGCTGTTTTCACAGTGCTAAGTACTCCCAACACTATCCGCAATGTAGGTTTTACCAGTTTTCTAAGTCTCTCTTATTTGCTTGTACTTATACTTGGAATTCTCTGTGTAAACCTGTGTAAATTCTCTAGGTAGATGAATCACTGTGTACTTTCTCTTGTTTCTATCTGTTACCAATCTTGAGAAACTGATACATTCTCTGTTCACTGTTTCCCAGTCTTAAAGAAGTAGATTTGTTTCTGCGAAAGTGCTGTTTTCACAGTGCTAAGTACTCCCAACTCTATCCACAATGTGGGTTTTACCAGTTTTCTAAGTCTCTCTTATTTGCTTGTACTTACACTTGGAATTCTCTGTGTAAACCTCTGTAACTTCTCTAGGTAGATGAATCACTATGTACTTTCTCTTGTTTCTATCTGTTACCAATCTTGAGAAACTCATACATTCACTGTTCACTGTTTCCCAGTCTTAGAGAAGTCGATTTCTTTCAGCGAAAGTGCTGTTTTCACAGTGCTAAGTACTCCCAAATCTGTCAACAATGTAGGTTTTACCAGTTTTCTAAGTCTCTCTTATTTGCTTGTACTTATACTTGGAATTCTCTGTGTAAACCTCTGTAACTTTTCCAGGTATTTGAATCACTGTGTACTTTCTCTTGTTTCTATCTGTTACCAATCTTGAGAAACTCATACATTCTCTGTTCACTGTTTCCCAATCTTAGAGAAGTCGATTTCTTTCAGCGAAAGTGCTGTTTTCACAGTGCTAAGTACTCCCAACTCTATCAACAATGTAGGTTTTAACAGTTTTCTAAGTCTCTCTTATTTGCTTGTACGTATACTTGGAATTCTCTGTGTAAACCTCTGTAGCTTCTCTAGGTAGATGAATAACTGTGTACTTTCTCTTGTTTCTATCTGTTATCAATCTTGAGAAACTCATACATTCTCTGTTCACTGTTTCCCAGTCTTAGAGAAGTCGATTTCTTTCGGCGAAAGTGCTGTTTTCACAGTGCTAAGTACTCCCAACTCTATCCACAATGTAGGTTTTACCAGTTTTCTAAGTCTCTCTGATTTTCTTGTACTTATACTTGGAATTCTCTGTGTAAACCTCTGTAACTTTTCCAGGTAGATGAATCACTGTGTACTTTCTCTTGTTTCTATCTGTTACCAATCTTGAGAAACTCATACATTCTCTGTTCACTGTTTCCCAGTCTTAGAGAAGTCGATTTCTTTCGGCGAAAGTGCTGTTTTCACAGTGCTAAGTACTCCCAACTCTATCCACAAAGTAGGTTTTACCAGTTTTCTACGTCTCTCTTATTTGCTTGTACTTATACTTGGAATTCTCTGCGTAAACCTCTGTAACTTTTCCAGGTAGATGAATCACTGTGTACTTTCTCTTGTTTCTATCTGTTTCCAATCTTGAGAAACTCATACATTCTCTGTTCACTGTTTCACGGACTTAGAGAACTAAATTTCCTTCGGCGAAAGTGCTGTTTTCACAGTGCTAAGTACTCCGCAATCTGTCAACAATGTAGGTTTTACCAGTTTTCTTAGTCTCTCTTATTTGCTTGGACTTATACTTGGAATTCTGTGTGTAAACCACTGTAACTTCTCTCGGTAGATGAATCACTGTGTACTTTCTCTTGTTTCTATCTGTTACCAAACTTGAGAAATTCATACATTCACTGTTCACTGTTTCCCAGTCTTAGATTAGTCGATTTCTTTCAGCGAAAGTGCTGTTTTCACAGTGCTAAGTACTCCCAACACTATCCGCAGTGTAGGTTTTACCAGTTTTCTAAGTCTCTCTTATGTGCTTGTACTTATACTTGGAATTCTCTGTGTAAACCTGTGTAACTTCTCTAGGTAGATGAATCACTGTGTACTTTCTCTTGTTTCTATCTGTTGCCAATCTTGAGAAACTCATACATTGTCTGTTCACTGTTTCCCAGTCTTAGAGAAGTCGATTTCTTTCAGCGAAAGTGCTGTTTTCACAGTGCTAAGTACTCCCAACTCTATCCACAATGTAGGTTTTACCAGTTTTCTAAGTCTCTCTTATTTTCTTGTACATATACATGAAATTCTTTGTGTAAACTTCTGTAATTTCTATAGGTAGATGAATCACTGTGTACTTTCTCTTGTTTCTATCTGTTACCAGTCTTGAGAAACTCATACATTCTCTGTTCAGTTATTCCCGTTTATTAGAGAGGTAGATTTCTTTCTTCAAAAGTGCTGTTATCAGAGTGCTGAGTGCTCCCAACTCCATCCACAATGTAGGTTTTACCAGTTTTCTAAGTCTCTCTTATTTGCTTGTACTTATACATGAAATTCTCTGTGTAAACTTCTGTAACTTCTCTAGGTAGATGAATCACTGTGTACTTTCTCTTGTTTCTATGTGTTACCAATCTTGAGAAACTCATACATTCTCTGTTCACTGTTTCCCAGTCTTAGAGAAGTAGATTTCTTTCTGCGAAAGTGCTGTTTTCACAGTGCTAAGTACTCCCAACTCTATGCACAATGTAGGTTTTACCAGTTTTCTAAGTCTCTCTTATTTTCTTGTACTTATACGTTGAATTCTCTGTGTAAACTTCTGTAACTTCTCTAGGTAGATGAATCACTGTGTACTTTCTCTTGTTTCTATCTGTTACCAATCTTGAGAAACTCATACATTCTCTGTTCACTGTTTCACGGACTTAGAGAACTAAATTTCCTTCGGCGACAGTGCTGTTTTCACACTGCTAAGTACTCCGAAATCTGTCAACAATGTTGGTTTTACCAGTTTTCTAAGTCTCTCTTATTTGCTTGTACTTATACTTGGAATTCTGTGTGTAAACCACTGTAACTTCTCTAGGTAGATGAATCACTGTGTACTTTCTCTTGTTTCTATCTGTTGCCAATCTTGAGAAACTCATACATTCACTGTTCACTGTTTCCCAGTCTTAGAGAAGTCGATTTCTTTCAGCGAAAGTGCTGTTTTCACAGTGCTAAGTACTCCCTACACTATCCGCAATGTAGGTTTTACCAGTTTTCTAAGTCTCTCTTATTTGCTTGTACTTATACTTGGAATTCTCTGTGTAAACCTGTGTAACTTCTCTAGGTAGATGAATCACTGTGTACTTTCTCTTGTTTCTATCTGTTGCCAATCTTGAGAAACTCATACATTGTCTGTTCACTGTTTCCCAGTCTTAGAGAAGTCGATTTCTTTCGGCGAAAGTGCTGTTTTCACAGTGCTAAGTACTCCCAACTCTATCCACAATGTAGGTTTTACCAGTTTTCTAAGTCTCTCTTATTTTCTTGTACATATACATGAAATTCTTTGTGTAAACTTCTGGAATTTCTATAGGTAGATGAATCACTGTGTACTTTCTCTTGTTTCTATCTGTTACCCGTCTTGAGAAACTCATACATTCTCTGTTCAGTTATTCCCGTTTCTTAGAGAGGTAGATTTCTTTCTTCAAAAGTGCTGTTATCAGAGTGCTGACTGCTCCCAACTCCATCCACAATGTAGGTTTTACCAGTTTTCTAAGTCTCTCTTATTTGCTTGTACTTATACATGAAATTCTCTGTGTAAACTTGTGTAACTTCTCTAGGTAGATGAATCACTGTGTACTTTCTCTTATTTCTATGTGTTACCAATCTTGAGAAACTCATACATTCTCTGTTCACTGTTTCCCAGTCTTAGAGAAGTAGATTTCTTTCTGCGAAAGTGCTGTTTTCACAGTGCTAAGTATTCCCAACTCTATGCACAATGTAGTTTTTACCAGTTTTCTAAGTCTCTCTTATTTTCTTGTACTTATACGTTGAATTCTCTGTGTAAACTTCTGTAACTTCTCTAGGCAGATGAATCACTGTGTACTTTCTCTTGTTTCTATCTGTTACCAATCTTGAGAAACTCATACATTCACTGTTCACTGTTTCCCCGTCTTAGAGAAGTCGATTTCTTTCAGCGAAAGTGCTGTTTTCACAGTGCTAAGTACTCCCAAATCTGTCAACAATGTAGGTTTTACCAGTTTTCTAAGTCTCTCTTATTTGCTTGTAGTTATACTTGGAATTCTCTGTGTAAACCTCTGTAACTTTTCCAGGTAGATGAATCACTGTGTACTTTCTCTTGTTTCTATCTGTTACCAATCTTGAGAAACTCATACATTCTCTGTTCACTGTTTCCCAGTCTTAGAGAAGTCGATTTCTTTCGGCCAAAGTGCTGTTTTCACAGTGCTAAGTACTCCCAACTCTATCCACAATGTAGGTTTTACCAGTTTTCTAAGTCTCTCTTATTTTCTTGTACTTATACTTGGAATTGTCTGTGTAAACCTCTGTAACTTTTCCAGGAAGATGAATCACTGTGTACTTTCTCTTGTTTCTATCTGTTACCAATCTTGAGAAACTCATACATTCTCTGTTCACTGTTTCCCAGTCTTAGAGAAGTCGATTTCTTTCGGCGAAAGTGCTGTTTTCACAGTGCTAAGTACTCCCAACTCTATCCACAATGTAGGTTTTAACAGTTTTCTAAGTCTCTCTTATTTGCTTGTACGTATACTTGAAATTCTCTGTGTAAACCTCTGTAGCTTCTCTAGGTACATGAATCACTGTGTACTTTCTCTTGTTTCTATCTGTTACCAATCTTGAGAAACTCATACATTCTCTGTTCACTGTTTCCCAGTCTTAGAGAAGTCGATTTCTTTCGGCGAAAGTGCTGTTTTCACAGTGCTAAGTACTCCCAACTCTATCCACAATGTAGGTTTTACCAGTTTTCTAAATCTCTCTTATTTGCCTGTACTTATACTTGGAATTCTCTGGGTAAACCTCTGTAACTTTTCTAGGTAGATGAATCACTGTGTACTTTCTCTTGTTTCCATCTGTTACCAATCTTGAGAAACTCATACATTCACTGTTCACTGTTTCCCAGTCTTAGAGAAGTCGATTTCTTTCGACGAAAGTGCTGTTTTCACAGTGCTAAGTACTCCCAACTCTATCCACAAAGTAGGTTTTACCAGTTTTGTAAGTCTCTCTTATTTGCTTGTACTTATACTTGGAATTCTCTGTGTAAACCTCTGTAACTTTTCCAGTTAGATGAATCACTGTGTACTTTCTCTTGTTTCTATCTGTTACCAATCTTGAGAAACTCATACATTCTCTGTTCACTGTTTCCCAGTCTTAGAGAAGTCGATTTCTTTCGGCGAAAGTGCTGTTTTCACAGTGCTAAGTACTCCCAACTCTATCCACAATGTAGGTTTTACCAGTTTTCTAAGTCTCTCTTATTTTCTTGTACTTATCCTTGGAATTGTCTGTGTAAACCTCTGTAACTTTTCCAGGAAGATGAATCACTGTGTACTTTCTCTTGTTTCTATCTGTTACCAATCTTGAGAAACTCATACATTCTCTGTTCACTGTTTCCCAGTCGTAGAGAAGTCGATTTCTTTCGGCGAAAGTGCTGTTTTCACAGTGCTAAGTACTCCCAACTCTATCCACAAAGTAGGTTTTACCAGTTTTCTAAGTCTCTCTTATTTGCTTGTACTTATACTTGGAATTCTCTGTGTAAACCTCTGTAACTTTTCCAGGTAGATGAATCACTGTGTACTTTCGCTTGTTTCTATCTGTTACCAATCTTGAGAAACTCATACATTCTCTGTTCACTGTTTCACGGACTTAGAGAATTAAATTTCCTTCGGCGAAAGTGCTGTTTTCACAGTGCTAAGTACTCCGAAATCTGTCAACAATGTAGGTTTTACCAGTTTTCTAAGTCTCTCTTATTTGCTTTTACTTATACTTGGAATTCTGTGTGTAAACCACTGTAACTTCTCTAGGTAGATGAACCACTGTGTACTTTCTCTTGTTTCTATCTGTTACCAAACTTGAGAAACTCATACATTCACTGTTCACTGTTTCCCAGTCTTAGAGAAGTCGATTTTTCAGCGAAAGTGCTGTTTTCACAGTGCTAAGTACTCCCAACACTATCCTCAATGTAGGTTTTAGCAGTTTTCTAAGTCTCTCTTATTTGCTTGTACTTATACTAGGAATCCTCTGTGTAAACCTCTGTTAGCTTCTCTAGGTAGATGAATCACTGTGTACTTTCTCTTATTTCTATCTGTTACCAATCTTGAGAAACTCATACATTCTCTGTTCACTGTTTCCCAGTCTTAGAGAAGTCGATTTCTTTCAGCGAAAGTGCTGTTTTCACAGTGCTAAGTACTCCCAACACTATCCGCAATGTAGGTTTTACCAGTTTTCTAAGTCTCTCTTATTTGCCTTTACTTATACTTGGAATTCTCTGTGTAAACCTCTGTAACTTCTCTAGGTAGATGAATCACTGTGTACTTTCTCTTGTTTCTATCTGTTACCAATCTTGAGAAACTCATACATTCTCTGTTCACTGTTTCCCAGTCTTAGAGAAGTCGATTTCTTTCGGCGAAAGTGCTGTTTTCACAGTGCTAAGTACTCCCAACTCTATCCACAATGTAGGTTTTACCAGTTTTCTAAGTCTCTCTTATTTGCTTGTACTTATACTTGGAATTGTCTGTGTAAACCTCTGTAACTTTTCCAGGTAGATGAATCACTGTGTACTTTCTCTTGTTTCTATCTGTTACCAATCTTGAGAAACTCAACATTCTCTGTTCACTGTTTCACGGACTTAGAGAAATAAATTTCCTTCGGCGAAAGTGCTGTTTTCACACTGCTAAGTACTCCGAAATCTGTCAATAATGTTGGTTTTACCAGTTTTCTAAGTCTCTCTTATTTGCTTGTACTTATACTTGGAATTCTGTGTGTAAACCACTGTTACTTCTCTAGGTAGATGAATCACTGTGTACTTTCTCTTGTTTCTATCTGTTACCAATCTTGAGAAACTCATATATTCTCTGTTCACTGTTTCCCAGTCTTAGGGAAGTCGATTTCTTTCGGCGAAAGTGCTGTTTTCACAGTGCTAAGTACTCCCAACTCTATCCACAAAGTAGGTTTTACCAGTTTTCTAAGTCTCTCTTATTTGCTTGTACTTATACTTGGAATTCTCTGTGTAAACCTCTGTAACTTCTCTAGGTAGATGAATCACTGTGTACTTTCTCTTGTTTCTATCTGTTACCAATCTTGAGAAACTCATACATTCTCTGTTCACTGTTTCCCAGTCTTAGAGAAGTCGATTTCTTTCAGCGAAAGTGCTGTTTTCACAGTGCTAAGTACTCCCAACTCTATCCACAATGTAGGTTTTAACAGTTTTCTAAGTCTCTCTTATTTGCTTGTACGTATACTTGGAATTCTCTGTGTAATCCTCTGTAGCTTCTCTACGTAGATGAATCACTGTGTACTTTCTCTTGTTTCTATCTGTTACCAATCTTGAGAAACTCATACATTCTCTGTTCACTGTTTCCCAGTCTTAGAGAAGTCGATTTCTTTTGGCGAAAGTGCTGTTTTCACATTGCTAAGTACTCCCAACTCTATCCACAATGTAGGTTTTACCAGTTTTCTAAGTCTCTCTTATTTTCTTGTACTTATACTTGGAATTGTCTGTGTAAACCTCTGTAACTTTTCCAGGCAGATGAATCACTGTTTACTTTCTCTTGTTTCTATCTGTTACCAATCTTGAGAAACTCATACATTCGCTGTTCACTGTTTCCCAGTCTTAGAGAAGTCGATTTCTTTCGGCGAAAGTGCTGTTTTCACAGTGCTAAGTACTCCCAACTCTATCCACAAAGTAGGTTTTACCAGTTTTCTAAGTGTCTCTTATTTGCTTGTACTTATACTTGGAATTCTCTGTGTAAACCTCTGTAACTTTTCCAGGTAGATGAATCACTGTGTACTTTCGCTTGTTTCTATCTGTTACCAATCTTGAGAAACTCATACATTCTCTGTTCACTGTTTCACGGACTTAGAGAACTAAATTTCCTTCGGCGAAAGTGCTGTTTTCACAGTGCTAAGTACTCCGAAATCTGTCAACAATGTAGGTTTTACCAGTTTTCTAAGTCTCTCTTATTTGCTTGTACTTATACTTGGAATTCTGTGTGTAAACCACTGTAACTTCTCTAGGTAGATGAATCACTGTATACTTTCTCTTGTTTCTATCTGTTACCAAACTTGAGAAACTCATACATTCACTGTTCACTGTTTCCCAGTCTTAGACAAGTCGATTTCTTTCAGCGAAAGTGCTGTTTTCACAGTGCTAAGTACTCCCAACACTATCCGCAATGTAGGTTTTACCAGTTTTCTAAATCTCTCTTATTTGCTTGTACTTATACTTGGAATCCTCTGTGTAAACCTCTGTTAGCTTCTCTAGGTAGATGAATCACTGTGTACTTTCTCTTGTTTCTATCTGTTACCAATCTTGAGAAACTCATACATTCTCTGTTCACTGTTTCCCAGTCTTAGAGAAGTCGATTTCTTTCAGCGAAAGTGCTGTTTTCACAGTGCTAAGTACTCCCAACACTATCCGCAATGTAGGTTTTACCAGTTTTCTAAGTCTCTCTTATTTGCCTGTACTTATACTTGGAATTCTCTGTGTAAACCTCTGTAACTTCTCTAGGTAGATGAATCACTGTGTACTTTCTCTTGTTTCTATCTGTTACCAATCTTGGGAAACCCATACATTCTCTGTTCACTGTTTCCCAGTCTTAGAGAAGTCGATTTCTTTCGGCGAAAGTGCTGTTTTCACAGTGCTAAGTACTCCCAACTCTATCCACAATGTAGGTTTTACCAGTTTTCTAAGTCTCTCTTATTTGCTTGTACGTATACTTGAAATTCTCTGTGTAAACCTCTGTAGCTTCTCTAGGTAGATGAATCACTGTGTACTTTCTCTTGTTTCTATCTGTTACCAATCTTGAGAAACTCATACATTCTCTGTTCACTGTTTCCCAGTCTTAGAGAAGTCGATTTCTTTCGGCGAAAGTGCTGTTTTCACAGTGCTAAGTACTCCCAACTCTATCCACAATGTAGGTTTTACCAGTTTTCTAAGTCTCTCTTATTTTCTTGTACATATACATGAAATTCTTTGTGTAAACTTCTGTAATTTCTATAGGTAGATGAATCACTGTGTACTTTCTCTTGTTTCTATCTGTTACCAGTCTTGAGAAACTCATACATTCTCTGTTCAGTTATTCCCGTTTCTTAGAGAGGTAGATTTCTTTCTTCAAAAGTGCTGTTTTCACAGTGCTGAGTGCTCCCAACTCTATCCACAATGTAGGTTTTACCAGTTTTCTAAGTCTCTCTTATTTGCTTGTACTTATATATGAAATTCTCTGTGTAAACTTCTGTAACTTCTCTAGGTAGATGAATCACTGTGTACTTTCTCTTGTTTCTATCTGTTACCAATCTTGAGAAACTCATACATTCTTTGTTCACTGTTTCCCAGTCTTAGAGAAGTCGATTTCTTTCGGCGAAAGTGCTGTTTTCACAGTGCTAAGAACTCCCAGCTCTATCCACAATGTAGGTTTTAACAGTTTTCTAAGTCTCTCTTATTTGCTTGTACGTATACTTGAAATTCTCTGTGTAAACCTCTGTAGCTTCTCTAGGTAGATGAATCACTGTGTACTTTCTCTTGTTTCTATCTGTTACCAATCTTGAGAAACTCATACATTCTCTGTTCACTGTTTCCCAGTCTTAGAGAAGTCGATTTCTTTCAGCGAAAGTGCTGTTTTCACAGTGCTAAGTACTCCCAACTCTATCCACAATGTAGGTTTTACCAGTTTTCTAAATCTCTCTTATTTGCCTGTACTTATACTTGGAATTCTCTGTGTAAACCTCTGTAACTTTTCTAGGTAGATGAATCACTGTGTACTTTCTCTTGTTTCTATCTGTTACCAATCTTGAGAAACTCATACATTCACTGTTCACTGTTTCCCAGTCTTAGAGAAGTCGATTTCTTTCAGCGAAAGTGCTGTTTTCACAGTGCTAAGTACTCTCAACTCTATCAACAATGTAGGTTTTACCAGTTTTCTAAGTCTCTCTTATTTTCTTGTACTTATACGTGGAATTCTCTGTGTAAACCTCCGTAACTTATCCAGGTAGATGAATCACTGTGTACTTTCTCTTGTTTCTATCTGTTACCAATCTTGAGAAACTCATACATTCTCTGTTCACTGTTTCACGGACTTAGAGAACTAAATTTCCTTCGGCGAAAGTGCTGTTTTCACAGTGCTAAGTACTCCGAAATCTGTCAACAATGTAGGTTTTACCAGTTTTCTTAGTCTCTCTTATTTGCTTGTACTTATACTTGAAATTCTGTGTGTAAACCACTGTAACTTCTCTAGGTAGATGAATCACTGTGTACTTTCTCTTGTTTCTATCTGTTACCAATCTTGAGAAACTCACACATTCACTGTTCACTGTTTCCGAGTCTTAGAGAAGTCGATTTCTTTCAGCGAAAGTGCTGTTTTCACAGTGCTAAGTACTCCCAACTCTATCCACAATGTAGGTTTTACCAGTTTTCTAAGTCTCTCTTACTTTCTTGTACTTATACATGAAATTCTTTGTGTAAACTTCTGTAATTTCTATAGGTAGATGAATCACTGTGTACTTTCTCTTGTTTCTATCTGTTACCAGTCTTGAGAAACTCATACATTCTCTGTTCAGTTATTCCCGTTTCTTAGAGAGGTAGATTTCTTTCTTCAAAAGTGCTGTTATCAGAGTGCTGAGTGCTCCCAACTCCATCCACAATGTAGGTTTTACCAGTTTTCTAAGTCTCTCTTATTTGCTTGTACTTATACATGAAATTCTCTGTGTAAACTTCTGTAACTTCTCTAGGTAGATGAATCACTGTGTACTTTCTCTTGTTTCTATGTGTTACCAATCTTGAGAAACTCATACATTCTCTGTTCACTGTTTCCCAGTCTTAGAGAAGTAGATTTCTTTCTGCGAAAGTGCTGTTTTCACAGTGCTAAGTACTCCCAACTCTATGCACAATGTAGTTTTTACCAGTTTTCTAAGTATCTCTTATTTTCTTGTACTTATACGTTGAATTCTCTGTGTAAACTTCTGTAACTTTTCTAGGTAGATGAATCACTGTGTACTTTCTCTTGTTTCTATCTGTTACCAATCTTGAGAAACTCATACATTCACTGTTCACTGTTTCCCAGTCTTAGAGAAGTCGATTTCTTTCAGCGAAAGTGCTGTTTTCACAGTGCTAAGTACTCCCAAATCTGTCAACAATGTAGGTTTTACCAGTTTTCTAAGTCTCTCTTATTTGCTTGTACTTATACTTGGAATTCTCTGTGTAAACCTCTGTAACTTTTCCAAGTAGATGAATCACTGTGTACTTTCTCTTGTTTCTATCTGTTACCAATCTTGAGAAACTCATACATTCTCTGTTCACTGTTTCCCAGTCTTAGAGAAGTCGATTTCTTTCGGCGAAAGTGCTGTTTTCACAGTGCTAAGTACTCCCAACTCTATCCACAATGTAGGTTTTACCAGTTTTCTAAGTCTCTCTTATTTTCTTGTACTTATACTTGGAATTGTCTGTGTAAACCTCTGTAACTTTTCCAGGAAGATGAATCACTGTGTACTTTCTCTTGTTTCTATCTGTTACCAATCTTGAGAAACTCATACATTCTCTGTTCACTGTTTCACGGACTTAGAGAACTAAATTTCCTTCGGCGAAAGTGCTGTTTTCACAGTGCTAAGTACTCCCAAATCTGTCAACAATGTAGGTTTTACCAGTTTTCTAAGTCTCTCTTACTTTCTTGTACTTATACATGCAATTCTTTGTGTAAACTTCTGTAATTTCTATAGGTAGATGAATCACTGTGTACTTTCTCTTGTTTCTATCTGTTACCAGTCTTGAGAAACTCATACATTCTCTGTTCAGTTATTCCCGTTTCTTAGAGAGGTAGATTTCTTTCTTCAAAAGTGCTGTTTTCAGAGTGCTGAGTGCTCCCAACTCTATCCACAATATAGGTTTTACCAGTTTTCTAAGTCTCTCTTATTTGCTTCTACTTATACATGGAATTCTCTGTGTAAACTTCTGTAACTTCTCTAGGTAGATGAATCACTGTGTACTTTCTCTTGTTTCTATCTGTTACCAATCTTGAGAAACTCATACATTCTCTGTTCACTGTTTCCCAGTCTTAGAGAAGTCGATTTCTTTCGGCGAAAGTGCTGTTTTCACAGTGCTAAGTACTCCCAACACTATCCGCAATGTAGGTTTTACCAGTTTTCTAAGTCTCTCTTATTTGCCTGTACTTATACTTGGAATTCTCTGTGTAAACCTCTGTAACTTCTCTAGGTAGATGAATCACTGTGTACTTTCTCTTGTTTCTATCTGTTACCAATCTTCGGAAACTCATACATTCTCTGTTCACTGTTTCCCAGTCTTAGAGAAGTCGATTTCTTTCGGCGAAAGTGCTGTTTTCACAGTGCTAAGTACTCCCAACTCTATCCACAATGTAGGTTTTAACAGTTTTCTAAGTCTCTCTTATTTGTTTGTACGTATACTTGAAATTCTCTGTGTAAACCTCTGTAGCTTCTCTAGGTAGATGAATCACTGTGTACTTTCTCTTGTTTCTATCTGTTACCAATCGTGGGAAACTCATACATTCTCTGTTCACTGTTTCCCAGTCTTAGAGAAGTCGATTTATTTCGGCGAAAGTGCTGTTTTCACAGTGCTAAGTACTCCCAACTCTATCCACAATGTAGGTTTTACCAGTTTTCTAAATCTCTCTTATTTGCCTGTACTTATACTTGGAATTCTTTGTGTAAACCTCTGTAACTTTTCTAGGTAGATGAATCACTGTGTACTTTCTCTTGTTTCTATCTGTTACCAATCTTGAGAAACTCATACATTCACTGTTCACTGTTTCCCAGTCTTAGAGAAGTCGATTTCTTTCAGCGAAAGTGCTGTTTTCACAGTGCTAAGTACTCCCAACTCTATCAACAATGTAGGTTTTACCAGTTTTCTAAGTCTCTCTTATTTTCTTGTACTTATACGTGGAATTCTCTGTGTAAACCTCCGTAACTTATCCAGGTAGATGAATCACTGTGTACTTTCTCTTGTTTCTATCTGTTACCAATCTTGAGAAACTCATACATTCTCTGTTCACTGTTTCCCAGTCTTAGAGAAGTCGATTTCTTTCGGCGAAAGTGCTGTTTTCACAGTGCTAAGTACTCCCAACTCTATCCACAATGTAGGTTTTACCAGTTTTCTAAGTCTCTCTTATTTGCTTGTACTTATACTTGGAATTCTCTGTGTAAACCTCTGTAACTTTTCCAGGTAGATGAATCACTGTGTACATTCTCTTGTTTCTATCTATTACCAATCTTGAGAAACTCATACATTCTCTGTTCACTGTTTCACGGACTTAGAGAACTAAATTTCCTTCGGCGAAAGTGCTGCTTTCACAGTGCTAAGTACTCCGAAATCTGTCAACAATGTTGGTTTTACCAGTTTTCTAAGTCTCTCTTATTTGCTTGTACTTATACTTGGATTTCTGTGTGTAAACCACTGTAACTTCTCTAGGTAGATGAATCACTGTGTACTTTCTCTTGTTTCTATCTGTTGCCAATCTTGAGAAACTCATACATTCTCTGTTCACTGTTTCCCAGTCTTAGAGAAGTCGATTTCTTTCAGCGAAAGTGCTGTTTTCACAGTGCTAAGTACTCCCAACTCTATCCACAATGTAGGTTTTACCAGTTTTCTAAGTCTCTCTTACTTTCTTGTACTTATACATGAAATTCTTTGTGTAAACTTCTGTAATTTCTATAGGTAGATGAATCACTGTGTACTTTCTCTTGTTTCTATCTGTTACCAGTCTTGAGAAACTCATACATTCTCTGTTCAGTTATTCCCGTTTCTTAGAGAGGTAGATTTCTTTCTTCAAAAGTGCTGTTATCAGAGTGCTGAGTGCTCCCAACTCCATCCACAATGTAGGTTTTACCAGTTTTCTAAGTCTCTCTTATTTGCTTGTACTTATACATGAAATTCTCTGTGTAAACTTCTGTAACTTCTCTAGGTAGATGAATCACTGTGTACTTTCTCTTGTTTCTATGTGTTACCAATCTTGAGAAACTCATACATTCTCTGTTCACTGTTTCCCAGTCTTAGAGAAGTAGATTTCTTTCTGCGAAAGTGCTGTTTTCACAGTGCTAAGTACTCCCAACTCTATGCACAATGTAGTTTTTACCAGTTTTCTAAGTCTCTCTTATTTTCTTGTACTTATACGTTGAATTCTCTGTGTAAACTTCTGTAACTTCTCTAGGTAGATGAATCACTGTGTACTTTCTCTTGTTTCTATCTGTTACCAATCTTGAGAAACTCATACATTCTCTGTTCACTGTTTCACGGACTTAGAGAACTAAATTTCCTTCGGCGACAGTGCTGTTTTCACACTGCTAAGTACTCCGAAATCTGTCAACAATGTTGGTTTTACCAGTTTTCTAAGTCTCTCTTATTTGCTTGTACTTATACTAGGAATCCTCTGTGTAAACCTCTGTTAGCTTCTCTAGGTAGATGAATCACTGTGTCCTTTCTCTTGTTTCTATCTGTTACCAATCTTGAGAAACTCATACATTCACTGTTCACTGTTTCCCAGTCTTAGAGAAGTCGATTTCTTTCAGCGAAAGTGCTGTTTTCACAGTGCTAAGTACTCCCAACACTATCCGCAATGTAGGTTTTACCAGTTTTCTAAGTCTCTCTTATTTGCCTGTACTTATACTTGGAATTCTCTGTGTAAACCTCTGTAACTTCTCTAGGTAGATGAATCACTGTGTACTTTCTCTTGTTTCTATCTGTTGCCAAACTTGAGAAACTCATACATTCTCTGTTCACTGTTTCCCAGTCTTAGAGAAGTCGATTTCTTTCGGCGAAAGTGCTGTTTTCACAGTGCTAAGTACTCCCAACTCTATCCACAATGTAGGTTTTAACAGTTTTCTAAGTCTCTCTTATTTGCTTGTACGTATACTTGAAATTCTCTGTGTAAACCTCTGTAGCTTCTCTAGGTAGATGAATCACTGTGTACTTTCTCTTGTTTCTATCTGCTACCAATCTTGGGAAACTCATGCATTCTCTGTTCACTGTTTCCCAGTCTTAGAGAAGTCGATTTATTTCGGCGAAAGTGCTGTTTTCACAGTGCTAAGTACTCCCAACTCTATCCACAATGTAGGTTTTACCAGTTTTCTAAATCTCTCTTATTTGCCTGTACTTATACTTGGAATTCTCTGTGTAAACCTCTGTAACTTTTCTGGATAGATGAATCACTGTGTACTTTCTCTTGTTTCTATCTGTTACCAATCTTGAGAAACTCATACATTCACTGTTCACTGTTTCCCAGTCTTAGAGAAGTCGATTTATTTCGGCGAAAGTGCTGTTTTCACAGTGCTAAGTACTCCCAACTCTATCAACAATGTAGGTTTTACCAGTTTTCTAAGTCTCTCTTATTTTCTTGTACTTATACGTGGAATTCTCTGTGTAAACCTCCGTAACTTATCCAGGTAGATGAATCACTGTGTACTTTCTCTTGTTTCTATCTGTTACCAATCTTGAGAAACTCATACATTCTCTGTTCACTGTTTCACGGACTTAGAGAACTAAATTTCCTTCGGCGACAGTGCTGTTTTCACACTGCTAAGTACTCCGAAATCTGTCAACAATGTTGGTTTTACCAGTTTTCTAAGTCTCTCTTATTTGCTTGTACTTATACTTGGAATTCTGTGTGTAAACCACTGTAACTTCTCTAGGTAGATGAATCACTGTGTACTTTCTCTTGTTTCTATCTGTTACCAAACTTGAGAAACTCATACATTCACTGTTCACTGTTTCCCAGTCTTAGAGAAGTCGATTTCTTTCAGCGAAAGTGCTGTTTTCACAGTGCTAAGTACTCCCAACACTATCCTCAATGTAGGTTTTACCAGTTTTCTAAGTCTCTCTTATTTGCTTGTACTTATACTAGGAATCCTCTGTGTAAACCTCTGTTAGCTTCTCTAGGTAGATGAATCACTGTGTACTTTCTCTTGTTTCTATCTGTTACCAATCTTGAGAAACTCATACATTCTCTGTTCACTGTTTCACGGACTTAGAGAACTAAATTTCCTTCGGCGAAAGTGCTGCTTTCACAGTGCTAAGTACTCCGAAATCTGTCAACAATGTTGGTTTTACCAGTTTTCTAAGTCTCTCTTATTTGCTTGTACTTATACTTGGAATTCTCTGTGTAAACCACTGTAACTTCTCTAGGTAGATGAATCACTGTGTACTTTCTCTTGTTTCTATCTGTTGCCAATCTTGAGAAACTCATACATTCTCTGTTCACTGTTTCCCAGTCTTAGAGAAGTCGATTTCTTTCGGCGAAAGTGCTGTTTTCACAGTGCTAAGTACTCCCAACTCTATCCACAATGTAGGTTTTACCAGTTTTCTAAGTCTCTCTTACTTTCTTGTACTTATACATGAAATTCTTTGTGTAAACTTCTGTAATTTCTATAGGTAGATGAATCACTGTGTACTTTCTCTTGTTTCTATCTGTTACCAGTCTTGAGAAACTCATACATTCTCTGTTCAGTTATTCCCGTTTCTTAGAGGTAGATTTCTTTCTTCAAAAGTGCTGTTATCAGAGTGCTGAGTGCTCCCAACTCCATCCACAATGTAGGTTTTACCAGTTTTCTAAGTCTCTCTTATTTGCTTGTACTTATACATGAAATTCTCTGTGTAAACTTCTGTAACTTCTCTAGGTAGATGAATCACTGTGTACTTTCTCTTGTTTCTATGTGTTACCAATCTTGAGAAACTCATACATTCTCTGTTCAATGTTTCCCAGTCTTAGAGAAGTAGATTTCTTTCTGGGAAAGTGCTGTTTTCACAGTGCTAAGTACTCCCAACTCTATGCACAATGTAGTTTTTACCACTTTTCTAAGTCTCTCTTATTTTCTTGTACTTATACGTTGAATTCTCTGTGTAAACTTCTGTAACTTTTCTAGGTAGATGAATCACTGTGTACTTTCTCTTGTTTCTATCTGTTACCAATCTTGAGAAACTCATACATTCTCTGTTCACTGTTTCACGGACTTAGAGAACTAAATTTCCTTCGGCGACAGTGCTGTTTTCACACTGCTAAGTACTCCGAAATCTGTCAACAATGTTGGTTTTACCAGTTTTCTAAGTCTCTCTTATTTGCTTGTACTTATACTTGGAATTCTGTGTGTAAACCACTGTAACTTCTCTAGGTAGATGAATCACTGTGTACTTTCTCTTGTTTCTATCTGTTACCAAACTTGAGAAACTCATACATTCACTGTTCAATGTTTCCCAGTCTTAGAGAAGTCGATTTCTTTCAGCGAAAGTGCTGTTTTCACAGTGCTAAGTACTCCCAACACTATCCTCAATGTAGGTTTTACCAGTTTTCTAAGTCTCTCTTATTTGCTTGTACTTATACTAGGAATCCTCTGTGTAAACCTCTGTTAGCTTCTCTAGGTAGATGAATCACTGTGTACTTTCTCTTGTTTCTATCTGTTACCAATCTTGAGAAACTCATACATTCTCTGTTCACTGTTTCCCAGTCTTAGAGAAGTCGATTTCTTTCAGCGCAAGTGCTGTTTTCACAGTGCTAAGTACTCCCAACACTATCCGCAATGTAGGTTTTACCAGTTTTCTAAGTCTCTCTTATTTGCCTGTACTTATACTTGGAATTCTCTGTGTAAACCTCTGTAACTTCTCTAGGTAGATGAATCACTGTGTACTTTCTCTTGTTTCTATCTGTTACCAATCTTCGGAAACTCATACATTCTCTGTTCACTGTTTCCCAGTCTTAGAGAAGTCGATTTCTTTCGGCGAAAGTGCTGTTTTCACAGTGCTAAGTACTCCCAACTCTATCCACAATGTAGGTTTTAACAGTTTTCTAAGTCTCTCTTATTTGCTTGTACGTATACTTGAAATTCTCTGTGTAAACCTCTGTAGCTTCTCTAGGTAGATGAATCACTGTGTACTTTCTCTTGTTTCTATCTGTTACCAATCGTGGGAAACTCATACATTCTCTGTTCACTGTTTCCCAGTCTTAGAGAAGTCGATTTATTTTGGCGAAAGTGCTGTTTTCACAGTGCTAAGTACTCCCAACTCTATCCACAATGTAGGTTTTACCAGTTTTCTAAATCTCTCTTATTTGCCTGTACTTATACTTGGAATTCTTTGTGTAAACCTCTGTAACTTTTCTAGGTAGATGAATCACTGTGTACTTTCTCTTGTTTCTATCTGTTACCAATCTTGAGAAACTCATACATTCACTGTTCACTGTTTCCCAGTCTTAGAGAAGTCGATTTCTTTCAGCGAAAGTGCTGTTTTCACAGTGCTAAGTACTCCCAACTCTATCAACAATGTAGGTTTTACCAGTTTTCTAAGTCTCTCTTATTTTCTTGTACTTATACGTGGAATTCTCTGTGTAAACCTCCGTAACTTATCCAGGTAGATGAATCACTGTGTACTTTCTCTTGTTTCTATCTGTTACCAATCTTGAGAAACTCATACATTCTCTGTTCACTGTTTCCCAGTCTTAGAGAAGTCGATTTCTTTCGGCGAAAGTGCTGTTTTCACAGTGCTAAGTACTCCCAACTCTATCCACAATGTAGGTTTTACCAGTTTTCTAAGTCTCTCTTATTTGCTTGTACTTATACTTGGAATTCTCTGTGTAAACCTCTGTAACTTTTCCAGGTAGATGAATCACTGTGTACTTTCTCTTGTTTCTATCTGTTACCAATCTTGAGAAACTCATACATTCTCTGTTCACTGTTTCACGGACTTAGAGAACTAAATTTCCTTCGGCGAAAGTGCTGCTTTCACAGTGCTAAGTACTCCGAAATCTGTCAACAATGTTGGTTTTACCAGTTTTCTAAGTCTCTCTTATTTGCTTGTACTTATACTTGGAATTCTCTGTGTAAACCACTGTAACTTCTCTAGGTAGATGAATCACTGTGTACTTTCTCTTGTTTCTATCTGTTGCCAATCTTGAGAAACTCATACATTCTCTGTTCACTGTTTCCCAGTCTTAGAGAAGTCGATTTCTTTCAGCGAAAGTGCTGTTTTCACAGTGCTAAGTACTCCCAACTCTATCCACAATGTAGGTTTTACCAGTTTTCTAAGTCTCTCTTACTTTCTTGTACTTATACATGAAATTCTTTGTGTAAACTTCTGTAATTTCTATAGGTAGATGAATCACTGTGTACTTTCTCTTGTTTCTATCTGTTACCAGTCTTGAGAAACTCATACATTCTCTGTTCAGTTATTCCCGTTTCTTAGAGAGGTAGATTTCTTTCTTCAAAAGTGCTGTTATCAGAGTGCTGAGTGCTCCCAACTCCATCCACAATGTAGGTTTTACCAGTTTTCTAAGTCTCTCTTATTTGCTTGTACTTATACATGAAATTCTCTGTGTAAACTTCTGTAACTTCTCTAGGTAGATGAATCACTGTGTACTTTCTCTTGTTTCTATGTGTTACCAATCTTGAGAAACTCATACATTCTCTGTTCACTGTTTCCCAGTCTTAGAGAAGTAGATTTCTTTCTGCGAAAGTGCTGTTTTCACAGTGCTAAGTACTCCCAACTCTATGCACAATGTAGTTTTTACCAGTTTTCTAAGTCTCTCTTATTTTCTTGTACTTATACGTTGAATTCTCTGTGTAAACTTCTGTAACTTCTCTAGGTAGATGAATCACTGTGTACTTTCTCTTGTTTCTATCTGTTACCAATCTTGAGAAACTCATACATTCTCTGTTCACTGTTTCACGGACTTAGAGAACTAAATTTCCTTCGGCGACAGTGCTGTTTTCACACTGCTAAGTACTCCGAAATCTGTCAACAATGTTGGTTTTACCAGTTTTCTAAGTCTCTCTTATTTGCTTGTACTTATACTAGGAATCCTCTGTGTAAACCTCTGTTAGCTTCTCTAGGTAGATGAATCACTGTGTCCTTTCTCTTGTTTCTATCTGTTACCAATCTTGAGAAACTCATACATTCACTGTTCACTGTTTCCCAGTCTTAGAGAAGTCGATTTCTTTCAGCGAAAGTGCTGTTTTCACAGTGCTAAGTACTCCCAACACTATCCGCAATGTAGGTTTTACCAGTTTTCTAAGTCTCTCTTATTTGCCTGTACTTATACTTGGAATTCTCTGTGTAAACCTCTGTAACTTCTCTAGGTAGATGAATCACTGTGTACTTTCTCTTGTTTCTATCTGTTGCCAAACTTGAGAAACTCATACATTCTCTGTTCACTGTTTCCCAGTCTTAGAGAAGTCGATTTCTTTCGGCGAAAGTGCTGTTTTCACAGTGCTAAGTACTCCCAACTCTATCCACAATGTAGGTTTTAACAGTTTTCTAAGTCTCTCTTATTTGCTTGTACGTATACTTGAAATTCTCTGTGTAAACCTCTGTAGCTTCTCTAGGTAGATGAATCACTGTGTACTTTCACTTGTTTCTATCTGCTACCAATCTTGGGAAACTCATGCATTCTCTGTTCACTGTTTCCCAGTCTTAGAGAAGTCGATTTATTTCGGCGAAAGTGCTGTTTTCACAGTGCTAAGTACTCCCAACTCTATCCACAATGTAGGTTTTACCAGTTTTCTAAATCTCTCTTATTTGCCTGTACTTATACTTGGAATTCTCTGTGTAAACCTCTGTAACTTTTCTGGATAGATGAATCACTGTGTACTTTCTCTTGTTTCTATCTGTTACCAATCTTGAGAAACTCATACATTCACTGTTCACTGTTTCCCAGTCTTAGAGAAGTCGATTTATTTCGGCGAAAGTGCTGTTTTCACAGTGCTAAGTACTCCCAACTCTATCAACAATGTAGGTTTTACCAGTTTTCTAAGTCTCTCTTATTTTCTTGTACTTATACGTGGAATTCTCTGTGTAAACCTCCGTAACTTATCCAGGTAGATGAATCACTGTGTACTTTCTCTTGTTTCTATCTGTTACCAATCTTGAGAAACTCATACATTCTCTGTTCACTGTTTCACGGACTTAGAGAACTAAATTTCCTTCGGCGACAGTGCTGTTTTCACACTGCTAAGTACTCCGAAATCTGTCAACAATGTTGGTTTTACCAGTTTTCTAAGTCTCTCTTATTTGCTTGTACTTATACTTGGAATTCTGTGTGTAAACCACTGTAACTTCTCTAGGTAGATGAATCACTGTGTACTTTCTCTTGTTTCTATCTGTTACCAAACTTGAGAAACTCATACATTCACTGTTCACTGTTTCCCAGTCTTAGAGAAGTCGATTTCTTTCAGCGAAAGTGCTGTTTTCACAGTGCTAAGTACTCCCAACACTATCCTCAATGTAGGTTTTACCAGTTTTCTAAGTCTCTCTTATTTGCTTGTACTTATACTAGGAATCCTCTGTGTAAACCTCTGTTAGCTTCTCTAGGTAGATGAATCACTGTGTACTTTCTCTTGTTTCTATCTGTTACCAATCTTGAGAAACTCATACATTCTCTGTTCACTGTTTCCCAGTCTTAGAGAAGTCGATTTCTTTCAGCGCAAGTGCTGTTTTCACAGTGCTAAGTACTCCCAACACTATCCGCAATGTAGGTTTTACCAGTTTTCTAAGTCTCTCTTATTTGCCTGTACTTATACTTGGAATTCTCTGTGTAAACCTCTGTAACTTCTCTAGGTAGATGAATCACTGTGTACTTTCTCTTGTTTCTATCTGTTACCAATCTTCGGAAACTCATACATTCTCTGTTCACTGTTTCCCAGTCTTAGAGAAGTCGATTTCTTTCGGCGAAAGTGCTGTTTTCACAGTGCTAAGTACTCCCAACTCTATCCACAATGTAGGTTTTAACAGTTTTCTAAGTCTCTCTTATTTGCTTGTACGTATACTTGAAATTCTCTGTGTAAACCTCTGTAGCTTCTCTAGGTAGATGAATCACTGTGTACTTTCTCTTGTTTCTATCTGTTACCAATCGTGGGAAACTCATACATTCTCTGTTCACTGTTTCCCAGTCTTAGAGAAGTCGATTTATTTTGGCGAAAGTGCTGTTTTCACAGTGCTAAGTACTCCCAACTCTATCCACAATGTAGGTTTTACCAGTTTTCTAAATCTCTCTTATTTGCCTGTACTTATACTTGGAATTCTTTGTGTAAACCTCTGTAACTTTTCTAGGTAGATGAATCACTGTGTACTTTCTCTTGTTTCTATCTGTTACCAATCTTGAGAAACTCATACATTCACTGTTCACTGTTTCCCAGTCTTAGAGAAGTCGATTTCTTTCAGCGAAAGTGCTGTTTTCACAGTGCTAAGTACTCCCAACTCTATCAACAATGTAGGTTTTACCAGTTTTCTAAGTCTCTCTTATTTTCTTGTACTTATACGTGGAATTCTCTGTGTAAACCTCCGTAACTTATCCAGGTAGATGAATCACTGTGTACTTTCTCTTGTTTCTATCTGTTACCAATCTTGAGAAACTCATACATTCTCTGTTCACTGTTTCCCAGTCTTAGAGAAGTCGATTTCTTTCGGCGAAAGTGCTGTTTTCACAGTGCTAAGTACTCCCAACTCTATCCACAATGTAGGTTTTACCAGTTTTCTAAGTCTCTCTTATTTGCTTGTACTTATACTTGGAATTCTCTGTGTAAACCTCTGTAACTTTTCCAGGTAGATGAATCACTGTGTACTTTCTCTTGTTTCTATCTGTTACCAATCTTGAGAAACTCATACATTCTCTGTTCACTGTTTCACGGACTTAGAGAACTAAATTTCCTTCGGCGAAAGTGCTGCTTTCACAGTGCTAAGTACTCCGAAATCTGTCAACAATGTTGGTTTTACCAGTTTTCTAAGTCTCTCTTATTTGCTTGTACTTATACTTGGAATTCTCTGTGTAAACCACTGTAACTTCTCTAGGTAGATGAATCACTGTGTACTTTCTCTTGTTTCTATCTGTTGCCAATCTTGAGAAACTCATACATTCTCTGTTCACTGTTTCCCAGTCTTAGAGAAGTCGATTTCTTTCGGCGAAAGTGCTGTTTTCACAGTGCTAAGTACTCCCAACTCTATCCACAATGTAGGTTTTACCAGTTTTCTAAGTCTCTCTTACTTTCTTGTACTTATACATGAAATTCTTTGTGTAAACTTCTGTAATTTCTATAGGTAGATGAATCACTGTGTACTTTCTCTTGTTTCTATCTGTTACCAGTCTTGAGAAACTCATACATTCTCTGTTCAGTTATTCCCGTTTCTTAGAGGTAGATTTCTTTCTTCAAAAGTGCTGTTATCAGAGTGCTGAGTGCTCCCAACTCCATCCACAATGTAGGTTTTACCAGTTTTCTAAGTCTCTCTTATTTGCTTGTACTTATACATGAAATTCTCTGTGTAAACTTCTGTAACTTCTCTAGGTAGATGAATCACTGTGTACTTTCTCTTGTTTCTATGTGTTACCAATCTTGAGAAACTCATACATTCTCTGTTCACTGTTTCCCAGTCTTAGAGAAGTAGATTTCTTTCTGCGAAAGTGCTGTTTTCACAGTGCTAAGTACTCCCAACTCTATGCACAATGTAGTTTTTACCACTTTTCTAAGTCTCTCTTATTTTCTTGTACTTATACGTTGAATTCTCTGTGTAAACTTCTGTAACTTTTCTAGGTAGATGAATCACTGTGTACTTTCTCCTGTTTCTATCTGTTACCAATCTTGAGAAACTCATACATTCTCTGTTCACTGTTTCACGGACTTAGAGAACTAAATTTCCTTCGGCGACAGTGCTGTTTTCACACTGCTAAGTACTCCGAAATCTGTCAACAATGTTGGTTTTACCAGTTTTCTAAGTCTCTCTTATTTGCTTGTACTTATACTTGGAATTCTGTGTGTAAACCACTGTAACTTCTCTAGGTAGATGAATCACTGTGTACTTTCTCTTGTTTCTATCTGTTAACAATCTTGAGAAACTCACACATTCACTGTTCACTGTTTCCCAGTCTTAGAGAAGTCGATTTCTTTCAGCGAAAGTGCTGTTTTCACAGTGCTAAGTACTCCCTACACTATCCGCAATGTAGGTTTTACCAGTTTTCTAAGTCTCTCTTATTTGCTTGTACTTATACTTGGAATTCTCTGTGTAAACCTCTGTAACTTCTCTAGGTAGATGAATCACTGTGTACTTTCTCTTGTTTCTATCTGTTGCCAATCTTGAGAAACTCATACATTGTCTGTTCACTGTTTCCCAGTCTTAGAGAAGTCGATTTCTTTCGGCGAAAGTGCTGTTTTCACAGTGCTAAGTACTCCCAACTCTATCCACAATGTAGGTTTTACCAGTTTTCTAAGTCTCTCTTATTTTCTTGTACATATACATGAAATTCTTTGTGTAAACTTCTGGAATTTCTATAGGTAGATGAATCACTGTGTACTTTCTCTTGTTTCTATCTGTTACCAGTCTTGAGAAACTCATACATTCTCTGTTCAGTTATTCCCGTTTCTTAGAGAGGTAGATTTCTTTCTTCAAAAGTGCTGTTTTCACAGTGCTGAGTGCTCCCAACTCCATCCACAATGTAGGTTTTACCAATTTTCTAAGTCTCTCTTATTTGCTTGTACTTATACATGAAATTCTCTGTGTAAACTTCTGTAACTTCTCTAGGTAGATGAATCACTGTGTACTTTCTCTTGTTTCTATGTGTTACCAATCTTGAGAAACTCATACATTTTCTGTTCACTGTTTCCCAGTCTTAGAGAAGTAGATTTCTTTCTGCGAAAGTGCTGTTTTCACAGTGCTAAGTACTCCCAACTCTATGCACAATGTAGTTTTTACCAGTTTTCTAAGTCTCTCTTATTTTCTTGTACTTATACGTTGAATTCTCTGTGTAAACTTCTGTAACTTCTCTAGGTAGATGAATCACTGTGTACTTTCTCTTGTTTCTATCTGTTACCAATCTTGAGAAACTCATACATTCTCTGTTCACTGTTTCACGGACTTAGAGAACTAAATTTCCTTCGGCGACAGTTCTGTTTTCACACTGCTAAGTACTCCGAAATCTGTCAACAATGTTGGTTTTACCAGTTTTCTAAGTCTCTCTTATTTGCTTGTACTTATACTAGGAATCCTCTGTGTAAACCTCTGTTAGCTTCTCTAGGTAGATGAATCACTGTGTCCTTTCTCTTGTTTCTATCTGTTACTAATCTTGAGAAACTCATACATTCACTGTTCACTGTTTCCCAGTCTTAGAGAAGTCGATTTCTTTCAGCGAAAGTGCTGTTTTCACAGTGCTAAGTACTCCCAACACTATCCGCAATGTAGGTTTTACCAGTTTTCTAAGTCTCTCTTATTTGCCTGTACTTATACTTGGAATTCTCTGTGTAAACCTCTGTAACTTCTCTAGGTAGATGAATCACTGTGTACTTTCTCTTGTTTCTATCTGTTGCCAATCTTGAGAAACTCATACATTCTCTGTTCACTGTTTCCCAGTCTTAGAGAAGTCGATTTCTTTCGGCGAAAGTGCTGTTTTCACAGTGCTAAGTACTCCCAACTCTATCCACAATGTAGGTTTTAACAGTTTTCTAAGTCTCTCTTATTTGCTTGTACGTATACTTGAAATTCTCTGTGTAAACCTCTGTAGCTTCTCTAGGTAGATGAATCACTGTGTACTTTCTCTTGTTTCTATCTGCTACCAATCTTGGGAAACTCATACATTCTCTGTTCACTGTTTCCCAGTCTTAGAGAAGTCGATTTATTTCGGCGAAAGTGCTGTTTTCACAGTGCTAAGTACTCCCAACTCTATCCACAATGTAGGTTTTACCAGTTTTCTAAATCTCTCTTATTTGCCTGTACTTATACTTGGAATTCTCTGTGTAAACCTCTGTAACTTTTCTGGATAGATGAATCACTGTGTACTTTCTCTTGTTTCTATCTGTTACCAATCTTGAGAAACTCATACATTCACTGTTCACTGTTTCCCAGTCTTAGAGAAGTCGATTTATTTCGGCGAAAGTGCTGTTTTCACAGTGCTAAGTACTCCCAACTCTATCAACAATGTAGGTTTTACCAGTTTTCTAAGTCTCTCTTATTTTCTTGTACTTATACGTGGAATTCTCTGTGTAAACCTCCGTAACTTATCCAGGTAGATGAATCACTGTGTACTTTCTCTTGTTTCTATCTGTTACCAATCTTGAGAAACTCATACATTCTCTGTTCACTGTTTCACGGACTTAGAGAACTAAATTTCCTTCGGCGACAGTGCTGTTTTCACACTGCTAAGTACTCCGAAATCTGTCAACAATGTTGGTTTTACCAGTTTTCTAAGTCTCTCTTATTTGCTTGTACTTATACTTGGAATTCTGTGTGTAAACCACTGTAACTTCTCTAGGTAGATGAATCACTTTGTACTTTCTCTTGTTTCTATCTGTTACCAATCTTGAGAAACTCATACATTCACTGTTCACTGTTTCCCAGTCTTAGAGAAGTCGATTTCTTTCAGCGAAAGTGCTGTTTTCACAGTGCTAAGTACTCCCAACACTATCCGCAATGTAGGTTTTACCAGTTTTCTAAGTCTCTCTTATTTGCTTGTACTTATACTTGGAATTCTCTGTGTAAACCTGTGTAACTTCTCTAGGTAGATGAATCACTGTGTACTTTCTCTTGTTTCTATCTGTTGCCAATCTTGAGAAACTCATACATTGTCTGTTCACTGTTTACCAGTCTTAGAGAAGTCGATTTCTTTCGGCGAAAGTGCTGTTTTCACAGTGCTAAGTACTCCCAACTCTATCCACAATGTAGGTTTTACCAGTTTTCTAAGTCTCTCTTATTTTCTTGTACATATACATGAAATTCTTTGTGTAAACTTCTGTAATTTCTATAGGTAGATGAATCACTGTGTACTTTCTCTTGTTTCTATCTGTTACCAGTCTTGAGAAACTCATACATTCTCTGTTCAGTTATTCCCGTTTCTTAGAGAGGTAGATTTCTTTCTTCAAAAGTGCTGTTTTCACAGTGCTGAGTGCTCCCAACTCTATCCACAATGTAGGTTTTACCAGTTTTCTAAGTCTCTCTTATTTGCTTGTACTTATATATGAAATTCTCTGTGTAAACTTCTGTAACTTCTCTAGGTAGATGAATCACTGTGTACTTTCTCTTGTTTCTATCTGTTACCAATCTTGAGAAACTCATACATTCTTTGTTCACTGTTTCCCAGTCTTAGAGAAGTAGATTTCTTTCTGCGAAAGTGCTGTTTTCACAGTGCTAAGTACTCCCAACTCTATCCACATTGTAGTTTTTACCAGTTTTCTAAGTCTCTCTTATTTTCCTGTACTTATACGTGGAATTCTCTGTGTAAACTTCTGAAACTTCTCTAGGTAGATGAATCACTCTGTACTTTCTCTTGTTTCTATCTGTTACCAATCTTGAGAAACTCATACATTCTCTGTTCACTGTTTCCCAGTCTTAGAGAAGTCGATTTCTTTCGGCGAAAGTGCTGTTTTCACAGTGCTAAGTACTCCCAACTCTATCCACAATGTAGGTTTTACCAGTTTTCTAAGTCTCTCTTATTTTCTTGTACTTATACTTGAAATTGTCTGTGTAAACCTCTGTAACTTTTCCAGGTAGATGAATCACTGTGTACTTTCTCTTGTTTCTATCTGTTACCAATCTTGAGAAACTCATACATTCTCTGTTCACTGTTTCCCAGTCTTAGGGAAGTCGATTTCTTTCGGCGAAAGTGCTGTTTTCACAGTGCTAAGTACTCCCAACTCTATCCACAATGTAGGTTTTACCAGTTTTCTAAGTCTCTCTTATTTTCTTGTACATATACATGAAATTCTTTGTGTAAACTTCTGTAATTTCTATAGGTAGATGAATCACTGTGTACTTTCTCTTGTTTCTATCTGTTACCAGTCTTGAGAAACTCATACATTCTCTGTTCAGTTATTCCCGTTTCTTAGAGAGGTAGATTTCTTTCTTCAAAAGTGCTGTTTTCACAGTGCTGAGTGCTCCCAACTCTATCCACAATGTAGGTTTTACCAGTTTTCTAAGTCTCTCTTATTTGCTTGTACTTATACTTGGAATTCTCTGTGTAAACCTCTGTAACTTTTCCAGGTAGATGAATCACTGTGTACTTTCTCTTGTTTCTATCTGTTACCAATCTTGAGAAACTCATACATTCTCTGTTCACTGTTTCACGGACTTAGAGAACTAAATTTCCTTCGGCGAAAGTGCTGTTTTCACACTGCTAAGTACTCCGAAATCTGTCAACAATGTTGGTTTTACCAGTTTTCTAAGTCTCTCTTATTTGCTTGTACTTATACTTGGAATTCTGTGTGTAAACCACTGTAACTTCTCTAGGTAGATGAATCACTGTGTACTTTCTCTTGTTTCTATCTGTTACCAATCTTGAGAAACTCATACATTAACTGTTCACTGTTTCCCAGTCTTAGAGAAGTCGATTTCTTTCAGCGAAAGTGCTGTTTTCACAGTGCTAAGTACTCCCAACACTATCCGCAATGTAGGTTTTACCAGTTTTCTAAGTCTCTCTTATTTGCTTGTACTTATACTTGGAATTCTCTGTGTAAACCTGTGTAACTTCTCTAGGTAGATGAATCACTGTGTACTTTCTCTTGTTTCTATCTGTTGCCAATCTTGAAAAACTCATACATTCTCTGTTCACTGTTTCCCAGTCTTAGAGAAGTCGATTTCTTTCGGCGAAAGTGCTGTTTTCACAGTGCTAAGTACTCCCAACTCTATCCACAATGTAGGTTTTACCAGTTTTCTAAGTCTCTCTTATTTGCTTGTACTTATACTTGGAATTCTGTGTGTAAACCACTGTAACTTCTCTAGGTAGATGAATCACTGTGTACTTTCTCTTGTTTCTATCTGTTACCAATCTTGGGAAACTCATACATTCACTGTTCACTGTTTCCCAGTCTTAGAGAAGTCGATTTCTTTCAGCGAAAGTGCTGTTTTCACAGTGCTAAGTACTCCCAACACTATCCGCAATGTAGGTTTTACCAGTTTTCTAAGTCTCTCTTATTTGCTTCTACTTATACATGAAATTCTCTGTGTAAACTTCTGTAAGTTCTCTAGGTAGATGAATCACTGTGTACTTTCTCTTGTTTCTATGTGTTACGAATCTTGAGAAACTCATACATTCTCTGTTCACTGTTTCCCAGTCTTAGAGAAGTCGATTTCTTTCGGCGAAAGTGCTGTTTTCATAGCGCTAAGTACTCCCAACTCTATCCACAATGTAGGTTTTACCAGTTTTCTAAGTCTCTCTTATTTGCCTGTACTTATACTTGGAATTCTCTGTGTAAACCTCTGTAACTTCTCTAGGTAGATGAATCACTGTGTACTTTCTCTTGTTTCTATCTGTTACCAATCTTGAGAAACTCATACATTCTCTGTTCACTGTTTCCCAGTCTTAGAGAAGTCGATTTCTTTCAGTGAAAGTGCTGTTTTCACAGTGCTAAGTACTCCCAACTCTATCCACAATGTAGGTTTTACCAGTTTTCTAAGTCTCTCTTATTTGCTTGTACTTATACTTGGAATTCTCTGTGTAAACCTCTGTAACTTTTCCAGGTAGATGAATCACTGTGTACTTTCTCTTGTTTCTATCTGTTACCAATCTTGAGAAACTCATACATTCTCTGTTCACTGTTTCACGGACTTAGAGAACTAAATTTCCTTCGGCGACAGTGCTGTTTTCACACTGCTAAGTACTCCGAAATCTGTCAACAATGTTGGTTTTACCAGTTTTCTAAGTCTCTCTTATTTGCTTGTACTTATACTTGGAATTCTGTGTGTAAACCACTGTAACTTCTCTAGGTAGATGAATCACTGTGTACTTTCTCTTGTTGCTATCTGTTACCAATCTTGGGAAACTCATACATTCACTGTTCACTGTTTCCCAGTCTTAGAGAAGTCGATTTCTTTCAGCGAAAGTGCTGTTTTCACAGTGCTAAGTACTCCCAACACTATCCGCAATGTAGGTTTTACCAGTTTTCTAAGTCTCTCTTATTTGCTTGTACTTACACTTGGAATTCTCTGTGTAAACCTGTGTAACTTCTCTAGGTAGATGAATCACTGTGTACTTTCTCTTGTTTCTATCTGTTGCCAATCTTGAGAATCTCATACATTCTCTGTTCACTGTTTCCCAGTCTTAGAGAAGTCGATTTCTTTCGGCGAAAGTGCTGTTTTCACAGTGCTAAGTACTCCCAACTCTATCCACAATGTAGGTTTTACCAGTTTTCTAAGTCTCTCTTACTTTCTTGTACTTATACATGAAATTCTTTGTGTAAACTTCTGTAATTTCTATAGGTAGATGAATCACTGTGTACTTTCTCTTGTTTCTATCTGTTACCAGTCTTGAGAAACTCATACATTCTCTGTTCAGTTATTCCAGTTTCTTAGAGAGGTAGATTTCTTTCTTCAAAAGTGCTGTTTTCAGAGTGCTGAGTGCTCCCAACTCTATCCACAATATAGGTTTTACCAGTTTTCTAAGTCTCTCTTATTTGCTTCTACTTATACATGAAATTCTCTGTGTAAACTTCTGTAACTTCTCTAGGTAGATGAATCACTGTGTACTTTCTCTTGTTTCTATGTGTTACGAATCTTGAGAAACTCATACATTCTCTGTTCACTGTTTCCCAGTCTTAGAGAAGTCGATTTCTTTCGGCAAAAGTGCTGTTTTCATAGTGCTAAGTACTCCCAACTCTATCCACAATGTAGGTTTTACCAGTTTTCTAAGTCTCTCTTATTTGCCTGTACTTATACTTGGAATTCTCTGTGTAAACCTCTGTAACTTCTCTAGGTAGATGAATCACTGTGTACTTTCTCTTGTTTCTATCTGTTACCAATCTTGAGAAACTCATACATTCTCTGTTCACTGTTTCCCAGTCTTAAAGAAGTAGATTTGTTTCTGCGAAAGTGCTGTTTTCACAGTGCTAAGTATTCCCAACTCTATCCACAATGTGGGTTTTACCAGTTTTCTAAGTCTCTCTTATTTGCTTGTACTTATATATGAAATTCTCTGTGTAAACTTCTGTAACTTATCTAGGTAGATGAATCACTGTGTACTTTCTCTTGTTTCTATCTGTTACCAATCTTGAGAAACTCATACATTCTTTGTTCACTGTTTCCCAGTCTTAGAGAAGTAGATTTCTTTCTGCGAAAGTGCTGTTTTCACAGTGCTAAGTACTCCCAACTCTATCCACAATGTAGTTTTTACCAGTTTTCTAAGTCTCTCTTATTTTCCTGTACTTATACGTGGAATTCTCTGTGTAAACTTCTGAAACTTCTCTATGTAGATGAATCACTATGTACTTTCTCTTGTTTCTATCTGTTACCAATCTTGAGAACCTCATACATTCTCTGTTCACTGTTTCCCAGTCTTAGAGAAGTCGATTTCTTTCGGCGAAAGTGCTGTTTTCACAGTGCTAAGTACTCCCAACTCTATCCACAATGTAGGTTTTAACAGTTTTCTAAGTCTCTCTTATTTGCTTGTACGTATACTTGAAATTCTCTGTTTAAACCTCTGTAGCTTCTCTAGGTAGATGAATCACTGTGTACTTTCTCTTGTTTCTATCTGTTACCAATCTTGAGAAACTCATACATTCTCTGTTCACTGTTTCCCAGTCTTAGAGAAGTCGATTTCTTTCGGCGAAAGTGCTGTTTTCACAGTGCTAAGTACTCCCAACTCTATCCACAATGTAGGTTTTACCAGTTTTCTAAATCTCTCTTATTTTCTTGTACTTATACGAGGAATTCTCTGTGTAAACATCCGTAACTTATCCAGGTAGATGAATCACTGTGTACTTTCTCTTGTTTCTATCTGTTACCAATCTTGAGAAACTCATACATTCTCTGTTCACTGTTTCCCAGTCTTAGAGAAGTCGATTTCTTTCGGCGAAAGTGCTGTTTTCACTGTGCTAAGTATTCCCAACTCTATCCACAATGTAGGTTTTACCAGTTTTCTAAGTGTCTCTTATTTTCTTGTACTTATACTTGGAATTGTCTGTGTAAACCTCTGTAACTTTTCCAGGTAGATGAATCACTGTGTACTTTCTCTTGTTTCTATCTGTTACCAATCTTGAGAAACTCATACATTCACTGTTCACTGTTTCCCAGTCTTAGAGAAGTCGATTTCTTCAGCGAAAGTGCTGTTTTCACAGTGCTAAGTACTCCCAACACTATCCGCAATGTAGGTTTTACCAGTTTTCTAAGTCTCTCTTATTTGCTTGTACTTATATTTGGAATTCTCTGTGTAAACCTGTGTAACTTCTCTAGGTAGATGAATCACTGTGTACTTTCTCTTGTTTCTATCTGTTGCCAATCTTGAGAAACTCATACATTCTCTGTTCACTGTTTCCCAGTCTTAGAGAAGTCGATTTCTTTCGGCGAAAGTGCTGTTTTCACAGTGCTAAGTACTCCCAACTCTATCCACAATGTAGGTTTTACCAGTTTTCGAAGTCTCTCTTACTTTCTTGTACTTATACATGAAATTCTTTGTGTAAACTTCTGTAATTTCTATAGGTGGATGAATCACTGTGTACTTTCTCTTGTTTCTATCTGTTACCCGTCTTGAGAAACTCATACATTCTCTGTTCAGTTATTCCCGTTTCTTAGAGAGGTAGATTTCTTTCTTCAAAAGTGCTGTTATCAGAATGCTGAGTGCTCCCAACTCCATCCACAATGTAGGTTTTACCAGTTTTCTAAGTCTCTCTTATTTGCTTGTACTTATACATGAAATTCTCTGTGTAAACTTCTGTAACTTCTCTAGGTAGATGAATCACTGTGTACTTTCTCTTGTTTCTATGTGTTACCAATCTTGAGAAACTCATACATTCTCTGTTCACTGTTTCCCAGTCTTAGAGAAGTAGATTTCTTTCTGCGAAAGTGCTGTTTTCACAGTGCTCAGTACTCCCAACTCTATGCACAATGTAGTTTTTACCAGTTTTCTAAGTCTCTCTTATTATCTTGTACTGATACTTGGAATTCTCTGTGTAAACTTCTGTAACTTCTCTAGGTAGATGAATCACTGTGTACTTTCTCTTGTTTCTATCTGTTACCAATCTTGAGAAACTCATACATTCTCTGTTCACTGTTTCCCAGTCTTAGAAAAGTAGATTTGTTTCTGCGAAAGTGCTGTTTTCACAGTACTAAGTACTCCCAACTCTATCCACAATGTGGGTTTTACCAGTTTTCTAAGTCTCTCTTATTTGCTTGTACTTACACTTGGAATTCTCTGTGTAAACCTCTGTAACTTCTCTAGGTAGATGAATCACTGTGTACTTTCTCTTGTTTCTATCTGTTACCAATCTTGAGAAACTCATACATTCACTGTTCACTGTTTCCCAGTCTTAGAGAAGTCGATATCTTTCAGCGAAAGTGCTGTTTTCACAGTGCTAAGTACTCCCAAATCTGTCAACAAGGTAGGTTTTACCAGTTTTCTAAGTCTCTCTTATTTGCTTGTACTTATACTTGGAATTCTCTGTGTAAACCTCTGTAACTTTTCCAGGTAGATGAATCACTGTGTACTTTCTCTTGTTTCTATCTCTTACCAATCTTGAGAAACTCATACTTTCACTGTTCACTGTTTCCCAGTCTTAGAGAAGTCGATTTCTTTCAGCGAAAGTGCTGTTTTCACAGTGATAAGTACTCCCAACTCTATCCACAATGTAGGTTTTACCAGTTTTCTAAGTCTCTCTTATTTGCTTGTACTTATACTTGGAATTCTCTGTGTAAACCTCTGTAACTTTTCCAGGTAGATGAATCACTGTGTACTTTCTCTTGTTTCTATCTGTTACCAATCTTGAGAAACTCATACTTTCACTGTTCACTGTTTCCCAGTCTTAGAGAAGTCGATTTCTTTCAGCGAAAGTGCTGTTTTCACAGTGATAAGTACTCCCAACTCTATCCACAATGTAGGTTTTACCAGTTTTCTAAGTCTCTCTTATTTGCTTGTACTTATACTTGGAATTCTCTGTGTAAACCTCTGTTAGCTTCTCTAGGTAGATGAATCACTGTGTACTTTCTCTTGTTTCTATCTGTTACCAATCTTGAGAAACTCATACATTCTCTGTTCACTGTTTCCCAGTCTTAGAGTAGTCGATTTCTAAGAGTGAAAGTGCTGTTTTCACAGTGCTAAGTACTCCCAACTCTATCCACAATGTAGGTTTTACCAGTTTCCTAAGTCTCTCTTATTTGCTTGTACTTATACTTGGGATTCTCTGTGTAAACCTCTGTAGCTTCTCTAAGTAGATGAATCACTGTGTACTTTCTCTTGTTTCTATCTGTTACCAATCTTGAGAAACTCATACATTCTCTGTTCACTGTTTCACGGACTTAGAGAACTAAATTTCTTTCGGCGAAAGTTCTGTTTCACAGTGCAAAGTACTCCCAACTCTATCAACAATGTAGGTTTTACCAGTTTTCTAAGTCTCTCTTATTTTCTTGTACTTATACTTGGAATTCTCTGTGTAAACCTCTGTAACTTTTCCAGGTAGACGAATCACTGTGTACTTTCTCTTGTTTCTATCTGTTACCAATCTTGAGAAACTCATACATTCTCTGTTCCCTGTTTCCCAGTCTTAGAGAAGTCGATTTCTTTCGGCGAAAGTGCTGTTTTCACAGTGCTAAGTACTCCCAACTCTATCCTAAATGTAGGTTTTACCAGTTTTCTAAGTCTCTCTTATTTTCTTGTACTTATACATGGAATTCTCTGTGTAAACTTCTGTAACTTCTCTAGGTAATGAATCACTGTGTACTTTCTCTTGTTTCTATCTGTTACCACTCTTGGGAAACTCATACATTCTCTGTTCAGTTATTCCCGTTTCTTAGAGAGGTAGATTTCTTTCTGCGAAAGTGCTGATTTCACAGTGCTAAGTACTCCCAACTCTATCCGCAATGTAGGTTTTACCAGTATTCTAAGTCTCTCTTATTTGCTTGTACTTATATTTGGAATTCTGTGTGTAAACCTCTGTAGCTTTTCCAGGTAGATGAATCACCGTGTACTTTCTCTTGTTTCTATCTGTTACCAGTCTTGAGAAACTCATACATTCACTGTTCACTGTTTCCCAGTCTTAGAGAAGTCGATTTCTTTCAGTGAAAGTGCTGTTTTCACAGTGCTAAGTACTCCCAACTCTATCCACAATGTAGGTTTTAACAGTTTTCTAAGTCTCTCTTATTTGCTTGTACTTATACTTGGGATTCTCTGTGTAAACCTCTGTAGCTTCTCTAAGTAGATGAATCACTGTGTACTTTCTCTTGTTTCTATCTGTTACCAATCTTGAGAAACTCATACATTCTCTGTTCACTGTTTCCCAGTCTTAGAGAAGTCGATTACTTTCGGCGAAAGTGCTGTTTCACAGTGCTAAGTACTCCCAACTCTATCAACAATGTAGGTTTTACCATTTTTCTAAGTCTCTCTTATTTTCTTGTACTTATACTTGGAATTCTCTGTGTAAACCTCTGTAACTTTTCCAGGTAGATGAATCACTGTGTACCTTCTCTTGTTTCTATCTGTTACCAATCTTGAGAAACTCATACATTCTCTGTTCACTGTTTCACGGACTTAGAGAACTAAATTTCCTTCGGCGAACGTGCTGTTTTCACAGCGCTAAGTACTCCCAACTCTATCCACAATTTAGATTTTACCAGTTTTCTAAGTCTCTCTTATTTTCTTGTACTTATACATGGAATTCTCTGTGTAAACCTCTGTAACTTTTCCAGGTAGATGAATCACTGTGTACTTTCTCTTGTTTCTATCTGTTACCAATCTTGAGAAACTCATACATTCTCTGTTCACTGTTTCCCAGTCTTAGAGAAGTCGATTTCTTTCGGCGAAAGTGCTGTTTTCATAGCGCTAAGTACTCGCAACTCTATCCACAATGTAGGTTTTACCAGTTTTCTAAGTCTCTCTTATTTTCTTGTACTTATACATGAAATTCTTTGTGTAAACGTCTGTAATTTCTATAGGTAGATGAATCACTGTGTACTTTCTCTTGTTTCTATCTGTTACCAGTCTTGAGAAACTCATACATTCTCTGTTCAGTTATTCCCGTTTCTTAGAGAGGTAGATTTCTTTCTTCAAAAGTGCTGTTTTCACAGTACTAAGTACTCACAAATCTGTCAACAATGTAGGTTTTACCAGTTTTCTAAGTCTCTCTTATTTGCTTGTACTTATACTTGGAATTTTCTGTGTAAACCTCTGTAACTTCTCTAGGTAGATGAATCACTGTGTGCTTTCTCTTGTTTCTATCTGTTACCAATCTTGTGAAACCTATACATTCACTGTTCACTGTTTCCCAGTCTTAGAGAAGTTGATTTCTTTCGACGAAAGTGCTGTTTTCACAGTGCTGAGTGCTCCCAACTCTATCCACAATGTAGGTTTTACCAGTTTTCTAAGTGTCTCTTGTTTGCTTGTACTTATACATGAAATTCTCTGTGTAAACTTCTGTAACTTCTCTAGGTAGATGAATCACTGTGTACTTTCTCTTGTTTCTATCTGTTACCAATCTTGAGAAACTGATACATTCTCTGTTCACTGTTTCCCAGTCTTAGAGAAGTCGATTTCTTTCAGCGAAAGTGCTGTTTTCACAGTGCTAAGTACTCTCAACTCTATCCGCAATGTAGGTTTTACTAGTTTTCTAAGTCTCTCTTATTTGCTTGTACTTATAGTTGGAATTCTCTGTGTAAACCTCTATAACTTCTCTAGGTAGATGAATCACTGTGTACTTTCTCTTGTTTCTATCTGTTCCCAATCTTGGGAAACTCATACATTCTCTGTTCACTGTTTCCGAGTCTTAGAGAAGTCGATTTCTTTTGGCGAAAGTGCTGTTTTCACAGTGATAAGTGCTCCCAACTCTATCCACAATGTAGGTTTTACCAGTTTTCTAAGTCTCTCTTATTTGCTTGTACTTATACTTGGAATTCTCTGTGTAAACCTGTGTAACTTCTCTAGGTAGATGAATCACTGTGTACTTTCTCTTGTTTCTATCTGTTACCAATCTTGAGAAACTCATACATTCTCTGTTGACTGTTTCCCAGTCTTAGAAAACTAGATTTCTTTCTTCGAAAGTGCTGTTTTCACAGTGCTAAGTACTCCCAACTCTATCCGCAATGTAGGTTTTACCAGTTTTCTAAGTCTCTCTTATTTTCTTGTACTTATACATGGAATTCTCTGTGTAAACTTCTGTAACTGCTCTAGGTAATGAATCACTGTGTACTTTCTCTTGTTTCTATCTGTTACCACTCTTGGGAAACTCATACATTCTCTGTTCAGTTATTCCTGTTTCTTAGAGAGGTAGATTTCTTTCTGCGAAAGTGCTGTTTTCACAGTGCTAAGTACTCCCAACTCTATCCGCAATGTAGGTTTTACCAGTATTCTAAGTCTCTCTTATTTGCTTGTACTTATACTTGGAATTCTGTGTGTAAACCTCTGTAGCTTTTCCAGGTAGATGAATCACTGTGTACCTTCTCTTGTTTCTATCTGTTACCAATCTTGAGAAACTCATACATTCTCTGTTCACTGTTGCACGGACTTAGAGAACTAAATTTCCTTCGGCGAAACTGCCGTTTTCACAGTGCTAAGTACTCCCAACTCTATCCACAATGTGGGTTTTACCAGTTTTCTAAGTCTCTCTTATTTGCTTGTACTTACACTTGGAATTCTCTGTGTAAACCTCTGTAACTTCTCTAGGTAGATGAATCACTGTGTACTTTCTCTTGTTTCTATCTGTTACCAATCTTGAGAAACTCATACATTCACTGTTCACTGTTTCCCAGTCTTAGAGAAGTCGATTTCTTTCAGCGAAAGTGCTGTTTTCACAGTGCTAAGTACTCCCAAATCTGTCAACAATGTAGGTTTTACCAGTTTTCTAAGTCTCTCTTATTTGCTTGTACTTATACTTGGAATTATCTGTGTAAACCTCTGTAACTTTTCCAAGTAGATGAATCACTGTGTACTTTCTCTTGTTTCTATCTGTTACCAATCTTGAGAAACTCATACATTCTCCGTTCACTGTTTCCCAGTCTTAGAGAAGTCGATTTCTTTCGGCGAAAGTGCTGTTTTCACAGTGCTAAGTACTCCCAACTCTATCCACAATGTAGGTTTTACCAGTTTTCTAAGTCTCTCTTATTTTCTTGTACTTATACTTGGAATTCTCTGTGTAAACCTCTGTAACTTTTCCAGGTAGATGAATCACTGTGTACTTTCTCTTGTTTCTATCTGTTACCAATCTTGAGAAACTCATACATTCTCTGTTCACTGTTTCCCAGTCTTAGAGAAGTCGATTTCTTTCAGCGAAAGTGCTGTTTTCACAGTGCTAAGTACTCTCAACTCTATCCGCAATGTAGGTTTTACTAGTTTTCTAAGTCTCTCTTATTTGCTTGTACTTATAGTTGGAATTCTCTGTGTAAACCTCTATAACTTCTCTAGGTAGATGAATCACTGTGTACTTTCTCTTGTTTCTATCTGTTCCCAATCTTGGGAAACTCATACATTCTCTGTTCACTGTTTCCGAGTCTTAGAGAAGTCGATTTCTTTTGGCGAAAGTGCTGTTTTCACAGTGATAAGTGCTCCCAACTCTATCCACAATGTAGGTTTTACCAGTTTTCTAAGTCTCTCTTATTTGCTTGTACTTATACTTGGAATTCTCTGTGTAAACCTGTGTAACTTCTCTAGGTAGATGAATCACTGTGTACTTTCTCTTGTTTCTATCTGTTACCAATCTTGAGAAACTCATACATTCTCTGTTGACTGTTTCCCAGTCTTAGAAAACTAGATTTCTTTCTTCGAAAGTGCTGTTTTCACAGTGCTAAGTACTCCCAACTCTATCCGCAATGTAGGTTTTACCAGTTTTCTAAGTCTCTCTTATTTTCTTGTACTTATACATGGAATTCTCTGTGTAAACTTCTGTAACTGCTCTAGGTAATGAATCACTGTGTACTTTCTCTTGTTTCTATCTGTTACCACTCTTGGGAAACTCATACATTCTCTGTTCAGTTATTCCTGTTTCTTAGAGAGGTAGATTTCTTTCTGCGAAAGTGCTGTTTTCACAGTGCTAAGTACTCCCAACTCTATCCGCAATGTAGGTTTTACCAGTATTCTAAGTCTCTCTTATTTGCTTGTACTTATACTTGGAATTCTGTGTGTAAACCTCTGTAGCTTTTCCAGGTAGATGAATCACTGTGTACCTTCTCTTGTTTCTATCTGTTACCAATCTTGAGAAACTCATACATTCTCTGTTCACTGTTGCACGGACTTAGAGAACTAAATTTCCTTCGGCGAAACTGCCGTTTTCACAGTGCTAAGTACTCCCAACTCTATCCACAATGTGGGTTTTACCAGTTTTCTAAGTCTCTCTTATTTGCTTGTACTTACACTTGGAATTCTCTGTGTAAACCTCTGTAACTTCTCTAGGTAGATGAATCACTGTGTACTTTCTCTTGTTTCTATCTGTTACCAATCTTGAGAAACTCATACATTCACTGTTCACTGTTTCCCAGTCTTAGAGAAGTCGATTTCTTTCAGCGAAAGTGCTGTTTTCACAGTGCTAAGTACTCCCAAATCTGTCAACAATGTAGGTTTTACCAGTTTTCTAAGTCTCTCTTATTTGCTTGTACTTATACTTGGAATTATCTGTGTAAACCTCTGTAACTTTTCCAAGTAGATGAATCACTGTGTACTTTCTCTTGTTTCTATCTGTTACCAATCTTGAGAAACTCATACATTCTCCGTTCACTGTTTCCCAGTCTTAGAGAAGTCGATTTCTTTCGGCGAAAGTGCTGTTTTCACAGTGCTAAGTACTCCCAACTCTATCCACAATGTAGGTTTTACCAGTTTTCTAAGTCTCTCTTATTTTCTTGTACTTATACTTGGAATTCTCTGTGTAAACCTCTGTAACTTTTCCAGGTAGATGAATCACTGTGTACTTTCTCTTGTTTCTATCTGTTACCAATCTTGAGAAACTCATACATTCTCTGTTCACTGTTTCCCAGTCTTAGAGAAGTCGATTTCTTTCGGCGAAAGTGCTGTTTTCACAGTGCTAAGTACTCCCAACTCTATCCACAAAGTAGGTTTTACCAGTTTTCTAAGTCTCTCTTATTTGCTTGTACTTATACTTGGAATTCTCTGCGTAAACCTCTGTAACTTTTCCAGGTAGATGAATCACTGTGTACTTTCTCTTGTTTCTATCTGTTACCAATCTTGAGAAACTCATACATTCTCTGTTCACTGTTTCACGGACTTAGAGAACTAAATTTCCTTCGGCGAAAGTGCTGTTTTCACAGTGCTAAGTACTCCGAAATCTGTCAACAATGTAGGTTTTACCAGTTTTCTTAGTCTCTCTTATTTGCTTGTACTTATACTTGGAATTCTGTGTGTAAACCACTGTAACTTCTCTAGGTAGATGAATCACTGTGTACTTTCTCTTGTTTCTATCTGTTACCAATCTTGAGAAACTCATACATTCTCTGTTCACTGTTGCCCAGTCTTAAAGAAGTAGATTTGTTTCTGCGAAAGTGCTGTTTTCACAGTGCTAAGTACTCCCAACTCTATCCACAATGTGGGTTTTACCAGTTTTCTAAGTCTCTCTTATTTGCTTGTACTTACACTTGGAATTCTCTGTGTAAACCTCTGTAACTTCTCTAGGTAGATGAATCACTGTGTACTTTCTCTTGTTTCTATCTGTTACCAATCTTGAGAAACTCATACATTCACTGTTCACTGTTTCCCAGTCTTAGAGAAGTCGATTTCTTTCAGCGAAAGTGCTGTTTTCACAGTGCTAAGTACTCCCAAATCTGTCAACAATGTAGGTTTTACCAGTTTTCTAAGTCTCTCTCATTTGCTTGTACTTATACTTGGAATTCTCTGTGTAAACGTCTGTAACTTTTCCAGGTAGATGAATCACTGTGTACTTTCTCTTGTTTCTATCTGTTACCAATCTTGAGAAACTCATACATTCTCTGTTCACTGTTTCCCAGTCTTAGAGAAGTCGATTTCTTTCAGCGAAAGTGCTGTTTTCACAGTGCTAAGTACTCCCAACTCTATCAACAATGTAGGTTTTAACAGTTTTCTAAGTCTCTCTTATTTACTTGTACGTATACTTGGAATTCTCTGTGTAAACCTCTGTAGCTTCTCTAGGTAGATGAATCACTGTGTACTTTCTCTTGTTTCTATCTGTTACCAATCTTGAGAAACTCATACATTCTCTGTTCACTGTTTCCCAGTCTTAGAGAAGTCGATTTCTTTCGGCGAAAGTGCTGTTTTCACAGTGCTAAGTACTCCCAACTCTATCCACAATGTAGGTTTTACCAGTTTTCTAAGTCTCTCTTATTTTCTTGTACTTATACTTGGAATTCTCTGTGTAAACCTCTGTAACTTTTCCAGGTAGATGAATCACTGTGTACTTTCTCTTGTTTCTATCTGTTACCAATCTTGAGAAACTCATACATTCTCTGTTCACTGTTTCCCAGTCTTAGAGAAGTCGATTTCTTTCGGCGAAAGTGCTGTTTTCACAGTGCTAAGTACTCCCAACTCTATCCACAAAGTAGGTTTTACCAGTTTTCTAAGTCTCTCTTATTTTCTTGTACTTATACTTGGAATTCTCTGCGTAAACCTCTGTAACTTTTCCAGGTAGATGAATCACTGTGTACTTTCTCTTGTTTCTATCTGTTACCATTCTGAGAAACTCATACATTCTCTGTTCACTGTTTCACGAAGTTAGAGAACTAAATTTCCTTCGGCGAAAGTGCTGTTTTCACAGTGCTAAGTACTCCGAAATCTGTCAACAATGTAGGTTTTACCAGTTTTCTTAGTCTCTCTTATTTGCTTGTACTTATACTTGGAATTCTGTGTGTAAACCACTGTAACTTCTCTAGGTAGATGAATCACTGTGTACTTTCTCTTGTTTCTATCTGTTACCAAACTTGAGAAATTCATACATTCACTTTTCACTGTTTCCCAGTATTAGAGAAGTCGATTTCTTTCAGCGAAAGTGCTGTTTTCACAGTGCTAAGTACTCCCAACACTATCCGCAGTGTAGGTTTTACCGGTTTTCTAAGTCTCTCTTATTTGCTTGTACTTATACTTGGAATTCTCTGTGTAAACCTGTGTAACTTCTCTAGGTAGATGAATCACTGTGTACTTTCTCTTGTTTCTATCTGTTGCCAATCTTGAGAAACTCATACATTCTCTGTTCACTGTTTCCCAGTCTTAGAGAAGTCGATTTCTTTCGGCGAAAGTGCTGTTTTCACAGTGCTAAGTACGCCCAACTCTATCCACAATGTAGGTTTTACCAGTTTTCTAAGTCTCTCTTATTTTCTTGTACATATACATGAAATTCTTTGTGTAAACTTCTGTAATTTCTATAGGTAGATGAATCACTGTGTACTTTCTCTTGTTTCTATCTGTTACCAATCTTGAGAAACTCATACATTCACTGTTCACTGTTTCCCAGTCTTAGAGAAGTGGATTTCTTTCAGCGAAAGTGCTGTTTTCACAGTGCTAAGTACTCCCAAATCTGTCAACAATGTAGGTTTTACCAGTTTTCTAAGTCTCTCTTATTTGCTTGTACTTATACTTGGAATTCTCTGTGTAAACCTCTGTAACTTTTCCAGGTATTTGAATCACTGTGTACTTTCTCTTGTTTCTATCTGTTACCAATCTTGAGAAACTCATACATTCTCTGTTCACTGTTTCCCAATCTTAGAGAAGTCGATTTCTTTCAGCGAAAGTGCTGTTTTCACAGTGCTAAGTACTCCCAACTCTATCAACAATGTAGGTTTTAACAGTTTTCTAAGTCTCTCTTATTTGCTTGTACTTATACTTGGAATTCTGTGTGTAAACCACTGTAACTTCTCTAGGTAGATGAATCACTGTGTACTTTCTCTTGTTTCTATCTGTTACCAATCTTGAGAAACTCATACATTCACTGTTCACTGTTTCCCAGTCTTAGAGAAGTCGATTTCTTTCAGCGAAAATGCTGTTTTCACAGTGATAAGTACTCCCAACACTATCCGCAATGTAGGTTTTACCAGTTTTCTAAGTCTCTCTTATTTGCTTGTACTTATACTTGGAATTCTCTGTGTAAACCTGTGTAACTTCTCTAGGTAGATGAATCACTGTGTACTTTCTCTTGTTTCTATCTGTTGCCAATCTTGAGAAACTCATACATTCTCTGTTCACTGTTTCCCAGTCTTAGAGAAGTCGATTTCTTTCGGCGAAAGTGCTGTTTTCACAGTGCTAAGTACTCCCAACTCTATCCACAATGTAGGTTTTACCAGTTTTCTAAGTCTCTCTTACTTTCTTGTACTTATACATGAAGTTCTTTGTGTAAACTTCTGTAATTTCTATAGGTAGATGAATCACTGTGTACTTTCTCTTGTTTCTATCTGTTACCAGTCTTGAGAAACTCATACATTCTCTGTTCAGTTATTCCCGTTTCTTAGAGAGGTAGATTTCTTTCTTCAAAAGTGCTGTTTTCAGAGTGCTGAGTGCTCCCAACTCTATCCACAATGTAGGTTTTACCAGTTTTCTAAGTCTCTCTTATTTGCTTCTACTTATACATGAAATTCTCTGTGTAAACTTCTGTAACTTCTCTAGGTAGATGAATCACTGTGTACTTTCTCTTGTTTCTATGTGTTACGAATCTTGAGAAACTCATACATTCTCTGTTCACTGTTTCCCAGTCTTAGAGAAGTCGATTTCTTTCGGCGAAAGTGCTGTTTTCATAGCGCTAAGTACTCCCAACTCTATCCACAATGTAGGTTTTACCAGTTTTCTAAGTCTCTCTTATTTGCCTGTATTTATACTTGGAATTCTCTGTGTAAACCTCTGTAACTTCTCTAGGTAGATGAATCACTGTGTACTTTCTCTTGTTTCTATCTGTTACCAATCTTGAGAAACTCATACATTCTCTGTTCACTGTTTCCCAGTCTTAGAGAAGTCGATTTCTTTCGGCGAAAGTGCTGTTTTCACAGTGCTAAGTACTCCCAACTCTATCCACAATGTAGGTTTTACCAGTTTTCTAAGTCTCTCTTATTTGCTTGTACTTATACTTGGAATTCTCTGTGTAAACCTCTGTAACTTTTCCAGGTAGATGAATCACTGTGTACTTTCTCTTGTTTCTATCTGTTACCAATCTTGAGAAACTCATACATTCTCTGTTCACTGTTTCACGGACTTAGAGAACTAAATTTCCTTCGGCGATAGTGCTGTTTTCACACTGCTAAGTACTCCGAAATCTGTCAACAATGTTGGTTTTATCAGTTTTCTAAGTCTCTCTTATTTGCTTGTACTTATACTTGGAATTCTGTGTGTAAACCACTGTAACTTCTCTAGGTAGATGAATCACTGTGTACTTTCTCTTGTTTCTATCTGTTACCAATCTTGAGAAACTCATACATTCACTGTTCACTGTTTCCCAGTCTTAGAGAAGTCGATTTCTTTCAGCGAAAGTGCTGTTTTCACAGTGCTAAGTACTCCCAACACTATCCGCAATGTAGGTTTTACCAGTTTTCTAAGTCTCTCTTATTTGCTTGTACTTATACTTGGAATTCTCTGTGTAAACCTGTGTAACTTCTCTAGGTAGATGAATCACTGTGTACTTTCTCTTGTTTCTATCTGTTACCAATCTTGAGAAACTCATACATTCACTGTTCACTGTTTCCCAGTCTTAGAGAAGTCGATTTCTTTCAGCGAAAGTGCTGCTTTCACAGTGCTAAGTACTCCCAAATCTGTCAACAATGTAGGTTTTACCAGTTTTCTAAGTCTCTCTTATTTGCTTGTACTTATACTTGGAATTCTCTGTGTAAACGTCTGTAACTTTTCCAGGTAGATGAATCACTGTGTACTTTCTCTTGTTTCTATCTGATACCAATCTTGAGAAACTCATACATTCTCTGTTCACTGTTTCCCAATCTTAGAGAAGTCGATTTCTTTCAGCGAAAGTGCTGTTTTCACAGTGCTAAGTACTCCCAACTCTATCAACAATGTAGGTTTTAACAGTTTTCTAAGTCTCTCTTTTTTACTTGTACGTATACTTGGAATTCTCTGTGTAAACCTCTGTAGCTTCTCTAGGTAGATGAATCACTGTGTACTTTCTCTTGTTTCTATCTGTTACCAATCTTGAGAAACTCATACATTCTCTGTTCACTGTTTCCCAGTCTTAGAGAAGTCGATTTCTTTCGGCGAAAGTGCTGTTTTCACAGTGCTAAGTACTCCCAACTCTATCCACAATGTAGGTTTTACCAGTTTTCTAAGTCTCTCTTATTTTCTTGTACTTATACTTGGAATTGTCTGTGTAAACCTCTGTAACTTTTCCAGGTAGATGAATCACTGTGTACTTTCTCTTGTTTCTATCTGTTACCAATCTTGAGAAACTCATACATTCTCTGTTCACTGTTTCCCAGTCTTAGAGAAGTCGATTTCTTTCGGCGAAAGTGCTGTTTTCACAGTGCTAAGTACTCCCAACTCTATCCACAAAGTAGGTTTTACCAGTTTTCTAAGTCTCTCTTATTTGCTTGTACTTATACTTGGAATTCTCTGCGTAACCCTCTGTAACTTTTCCAGGTAGATGAATCACTGTGTACTTTCTCTTGTTTCTATCTGTTACCAATCTTGAGAAACTCATACATTCTCTGTTCACTGTTTCACGGACTTAGAGAACTAAATTTCCTTCGGCGAAAGTGCTGTTTTCACAGTGCTAAGTACTCCGAAATCTGTCAACAATGTAGGTTTTACCAGTTTTCTTAGTCTCTCTTATTTGCTTGTACTTATACTTGGAATTCTGTGTGTAAACCACTGTAACTTCTCTAGGTAGATGAATCACTGTGTACTTTCTCTTGTTTCTATCTGTTACCAAACTTGAGAAATTCATACATTCACTGTTCACTGTTTCCCAGTCTTAGAGAAGTCGATTTCTTTCAGCGAAAGTGCTGTTTTCACAGTGCTAAGTACTCCCAACACTATCCGCAGTGTAGGTTTTACCAGTTTTCTAAGTCTCTCTTATTTGCTTGTACTTATACTTGGAATTCTCTGTGTAAACCTGTGTAACTTCTCTAGGTAGATGAATCACTGTGTACTTTCTCTTGTTTCTATCTGTTGCCAATCTTGAGAAACTCATACATTGTCTGTTCACTGTTTCCCAGTCTTAGAGAAGTCGATTTCTTTCGGCAAAAGTGCTGTTTTCTCAGTGCTAAGTACTCCCAACTCTATCCACAATGTAGGTTTTACCAGTTTTCTAAGTCTCTCTTATTTTCTTGTACATATACATGAAATTCTTTTTGTAAACTTCTGTAATTTCTATAGGTAGATGAATCACTGTGTACTTTCTCTTGTTTCTATCTGTTACCAGTCTTGAGAAACTCATACATTCTCTGTTCAGTTATTCCCGTTTCTTAGAGAGGTAGATTTCTTTCTTCAAAAGTGCTGTTTTCACAGTGCTGAGTGCTCCCAACTCTATCCACAATGTAGGTTTTACCAGTTTTCTAAGTCTCTCTTATTTGCTTGTACTTATATATGAAATTCTCTGTGTAAACTTCTGTAACTTCTCTAGGTAGATGAATCACTGTGTACTTTCTCTTGTTTCTATCTGTTACCAATCTTGAGAAACTCATACATTCTTTGTTCACTGTTTCCCAGTCTTAGAGAAGTAGATTTCTTTCTGCGAAAGTGCTGTTTTCACAGTGCTAAGTACTCCCAACTCTATCCACAATGTAGTTTTTACCAGTTTTCTAAGTCTCTCTTATTTTCCTGTACTTATACGTGGAATTCTCTGTGTAAACTTCTGAAACTTCTCTAGGTAGATGAATCACTATGTACTTTCTCTTGTTTCTATCTGTTACCAATCTTGAGAAACTCATACATTCTCTGTTCACTGTTTCCCAGTCTTAGAGAAGTCGATTTCTTTCGGCGAAAGTGCTGTTTTCACAGTGCTAAGTACTCCCAACTCTATCCACAATGTAGGTTTTACCAGTTTTCTAAGTCTCTCTTATTTTCTTGTACTTATACTTGGAATTGTCTGTGTAAACCTCTGTAACTTTTCCAGGTAGATGAATCACTGTGTACTTTCTCTTGTTTCTATCTGTTACCAATCTTGAGAAACTCATACATTCTCTGTTCACTGTTTCCCAGTCTTAGAGAAGTCGATTTCTTTCGGCGAAAGTGCTGTTTTCACAGTGCTAAGTACTCCCATCTCTATCCACAATGTAGGTTTTACCAGTTTTCTAAGTCTCTCTTATTTGCTTGTACTTATACTTGGAATTCTCTGTGTAAACCTCTAACTTTTCCAGGTAGATGAATCACTGTGTACTTTCTCTTGTTTCTATCTGTTACCAATCTTGAGAAACTCATACATTCTCTGATCACTGTTTCCCAGTCTTAGAGAAGTCGATTTCTTTCGGCGAAAGTGCTGTTTTCACAGTGCTCAGTACTCCCAACTCTATCCACAATGTAGGTTTTACCAGTTTTCTAAGTCTCTCTTACTTTCTTGTACTTATACATGAAATTCTTTGTGTAAACTTCTGTAATTTCTATAGGTAGATGAATCACTGTGTACTTTCTCTTGTTTCTATCTGTTACCAGTCTTGAGAAACTCATATATTCTCTGTTCAGTTATTCCCGTTTCTTAGAGATGTAGATTTCTTTCTTCAAAAGTGCTGTTTTCAGAGTGCTGAGTGCTCCCAACTCTATCCACAATGTAGGTTTTACCAGTTTTCTAAGTCTCTCTTATTTGCTTCTACTTATACATGAAATTCTCTGTGTAAACTTCTGTAACTTCTCTAGGTAGATGAATCACTGTGTACTTTCTCTTGTTTCTATGTGTTACGAATCTTGAGAAACTCATACATTCTCTGTTCACTGTTTCCCAGTCTTAGAGAAGTCGATTTCTTTCGGCGAAAGTGCTGTTTTCATAGCGCTAAGTACTCCCAACTCTATCCACAATGTAGGTTTTACCAGTTTTCTAAGTCTCTCTTATTTGCCTGTACTTATACTTGGAATTCTCTGTGTAAACCTCTGTAACTTCTCTAGGTAGATGAATCACTGTGTACTTTCTCTTGTTTCTATCTGTTACCAATCTTGAGAAACTCATACATTCTCTGTTCACAGTTTCCCAGTCTTAGAGAAGTCGATTTCTTTCGGCGAAAGTGCTGTTTTCACAGTGCTAAGTACTCCCAACTCTATCCACAATGTAGGTTTTACCAGTTTTCTAAGTCTCTCTTATTTGCTTGTACTTATACTTGGAATTCTCTGTGTAAACCTCTGTAACTTTTCCAGGTAGATGAATCACTGTGTACTTTCTCTTGTTTCTATCTGTTACCAATCTTGAGAAACTCATACATTCTCTGTTCACTGTTTCACGGACTTAGAGAACTAAATTTCCTTCGGCGAAAGTGCTGTTTTCACAGCGCTAAGTACTCCCAACTCTATCCACAATTTAGATTTTACCAGTTTTCTAAGTCTCTCTTATTTTCTTGTACTTATACATGGAATTCTCTGTGTAAACCTCTGTAACTTTTCCAGGTAGATGAATCACTGTGTACTTTCTCTTGTTTCTATCTGTTACCAATCTTGAGAAACTCATACATTCTCTGTTCACTGTTTCCCAGTCTTAGAGAAGTCGATTTCTTTCGGCGAAAGTGCTGTTTTCATAGCGCTAAGTACTCGCAACTCTATCCACAATGTAGGTTTTACCAGTTTTCTAAGTCTCTCTTATTTTCTTGTACTTATACATGAAATTCTTTGTGTAAACGTCTGTAATTTCTATAGGTAGATGAATCACTGTGTACTTTCTCTTGTTTCTATCTGTTACCAGTCTTGAGAAACTCATACATTCTCTGTTCAGTTATTCCCGTTTCTTAGAGAGGTAGATTTCTTTCTTCAAAAGTGCTGTTTTCACAGTACTAAGTACTCACAAATCTGTCAACAATGTAGGTTTTACCAGTTTTCTAAGTCTCTCTTATTTGCTTGTACTTATACTTGGAATTTTCTGTGTAAACCTCTGTAACTTCTCTAGGTAGATGAATCACTGTGTGCTTTCTCTTGTTTCTATCTGTTACCAATCTTGTGAAACCTATACATTCACTGTTCACTGTTTCCCAGTCTTAGAGAAGTTGATTTCTTTCGACGAAAGTGCTGTTTTCACAGTGCTGAGTGCTCCCAACTCTATCCACAATGTAGGTTTTACCAGTTTTCTAAGTGTCTCTTGTTTGCTTGTACTTATACATGAAATTCTCTGTGTAAACTTCTGTAACTTCTCTAGGTAGATGAATCACTGTGTACTTTCTCTTGTTTCTATCTGTTACCAATCTTGAGAAACTGATACATTCTCTGTTCACTGTTTCCCAGTCTTAGAGAAGTCGATTTCTTTCAGCGAAAGTGCTGTTTTCACAGTGCTAAGTACTCTCAACTCTATCCGCAATGTAGGTTTTACTAGTTTTCTAAGTCTCTCTTATTTGCTTGTACTTATAGTTGGAATTCTCTGTGTAAACCTCTATAACTTCTCTAGGTAGATGAATCACTGTGTACTTTCTCTTGTTTCTATCTGTTCCCAATCTTGGGAAACTCATACATTCTCTGTTCACTGTTTCCGAGTCTTAGAGAAGTCGATTTCTTTTGGCGAAAGTGCTGTTTTCACAGTGATAAGTGCTCCCAACTCTATCCACAATGTAGGTTTTACCAGTTTTCTAAGTCTCTCTTATTTGCTTGTACTTATACTTGGAATTCTCTGTGTAAACCTGTGTAACTTCTCTAGGTAGATGAATCACTGTGTACTTTCTCTTGTTTCTATCTGTTACCAATCTTGAGAAACTCATACATTCTCTGTTGACTGTTTCCCAGTCTTAGAAAACTAGATTTCTTTCTTCGAAAGTGCTGTTTTCACAGTGCTAAGTACTCCCAACTCTATCCGCAATGTAGGTTTTACCAGTTTTCTAAGTCTCTCTTATTTTCTTGTACTTATACATGGAATTCTCTGTGTAAACTTCTGTAACTGCTCTAGGTAATGAATCACTGTGTACTTTCTCTTGTTTCTATCTGTTACCACTCTTGGGAAACTCATACATTCTCTGTTCAGTTATTCCTGTTTCTTAGAGAGGTAGATTTCTTTCTGCGAAAGTGCTGTTTTCACAGTGCTAAGTACTCCCAACTCTATCCGCAATGTAGGTTTTACCAGTATTCTAAGTCTCTCTTATTTGCTTGTACTTATACTTGGAATTCTGTGTGTAAACCTCTGTAGCTTTTCCAGGTAAATGAATCACTGTGTACCTTCTCTTGTTTCTATCTGTTACCAATCTTGAGAAACTCATACATTCTCTGTTCACTGTTGCACGGACTTAGAGAACTAAATTTCCTTCGGCGAAAGTGCCGTTTTCACAGTGCTAAGTACTCCCAACTCTATCCACAATGTGGGTTTTACCAGTTTTCTAAGTCTCTCTTATTTGCTTGTACTTACACTTGGAATTCTCTGTGTAAACCTCTGTAATTTCTCTAGGTAGATGAATCACTGTGTACTTTCTCTTGTTTCTATCTGTTATCAATCTTGAGAAACTCATACATTCACTGTTCACTGTTTCCCAGTCTTAGAGAAGTCGATTTCTTTCAGCGAAAGTGCTGTTTTCACAGTGCTAAGTACTCCTAAATCTGTCAACAATGTAGGTTTTACCAGTTTTCTAAGTCTCTCTTATTTGCTTGTACTTATACTTGGAATTCTCTGTGTAAACCTCTGTAACTTTTCCAAGTAGATGAATCACTGTGTACTTTCTCTTGTTTCTATCTGTTACCAATCTTGAGAAACTCATACATTCTCTGTTCACTGTTTCCCAGTCTTAGAGAAGTCGATTTCTTTCGGCGAAAGTGCTGTTTTCACAGTGCTAAGTACTCCCAACTCTATCCACAATGTAGGTTTTACCAGTTTTCTAAGTCTCTCTTATTTTCTTGTACTTATACTTGGAATTCTCTGTGTAAACCTCTGTAACTTTTCCAGGTAGATGAATCACTGTGTACTTTCTCTTGTTTCTATCTGTTACCAATCTTGAGAAACTCATACATTCTCTGTTCACTGTTTCCCAGTCTTAGAGAAGTCGATTTCTTTCGGCGAAAGTGCTGTTTTCACAGTGCTAAGTACTCCCAACTCTATCCACAAAGTAGGTTTTACCAGTTTTCTAAGTCTCTCTTATTTGCTTGTACTTATACTTGGAATTCTCTGCGTAAACCTCTGTAACTTTTCCAGGTAGATGAATCACTGTGTACTTTCTCTTGTTTCTATCTGTTACCAATCTTGAGAAACTCATACATTCTCTGTTCACTGTTTCACGGACTTAGAGAACTAAATTTCCTTCGGCGAAAGTGCTGTTTTCACAGTGCTAAGTACTCCGAAATCTGTCAACAATGTAGGTTTTACCAGTTTTCTTAGTCTCTCTTATTTGCTTGTACTTATACTTGGAATTCTGTGTGTAAACCACTGTAACTTCTCTAGGTAGATGAATCACTGTGTACTTTCTCTTGTTTCTATCTGTTACCAATCTTGAGAAACTCATACATTCTCTGTTCACTGTTTCCCAGTCTTAAAGAAGTAGATTTGTTTCTGCGAAAGTGCTGTTTTCACAGTGCTAAGTACTCCCAACTCTATCCACAATGTGGGTTTTACCAGTTTTCTAAGTCTCTCTTATTTGCTTGTACTTACACTTGGAATTCTCTGTGTAAACCTCTGTAACTTCTCTAGGTAGATGAATCACTGTGTACTTTCTCTTGTTTCTATCTGTTACCAATCTTGAGAAACTCATACATTCACTGTTCACTGTTTCCCAGTCTTAGAGAAGTCGATTTCTTTCAGCGAAAGTGCTGTTTTCACAGTGCTAAGTACTCCCAAATCTGTCAACAATGTAGGTTTTACCAGTTTTCTAAGTCTCTCTCATTTGCTTGTACTTATACTTGGAATTCTCTGTGTAAACGTCTGTAACTTTTCCAGGTAGATGAATCACTGTGTACTTTCTCTTGTTTCTATCTGTTACCAATCTTGAGAAACTCATACATTCTCTGTTCACTGTTTCCCAATCTTAGAGAAGTCGATTTCTTTCAGCGAAAGTGCTGTTTTCACAGTGCTAAGTACTCCCAACTCTATCAACAATGTAGGTTTTAACAGTTTTCTAAGTCTCTCTTATTTACTTGTACGTATACTTGGAATTCTCTGTGTAAACCTCTGTAGCTTCTCTAGGTAGATGAATCACTGTGTACTTTCTCTTGTTTCTATCTGTTACCAATCTTGAGAAACTCATACAGTCTCTGTTCACTGTTTCCCAGTCTTAGAGAAGTCGATTTCTTTCGGCGAAAGTGCTGTTTTCACAGTGCTAAGTACTCCCAACTCTATCCACAATGTAGGTTTTACCAGTTTTCTAAGTCTCTCTTATTTTCTTGTACTTATACTTGGAATTCTCTGTGTAAACCTCTGTAACTTTTCCAGGTACATGAATCACTGTGTACTTTCTCTTGTTTCTATCTGTTACCAATCTTGAGAAACTCATACATTCTCTGTTCACTGTTTCCCAGTCTTAGAGAAGTCGATTTCTTTCGGCGAAAGTGCTGTTTTCACAGTGCTAAGTACTCCCAACTCTATCCACAAAGTAGGTTTTACCAGTTTTCTAAGTCTCTCTTATTTTCTTGTACTTATACTTGGAATTCTCTGCGTAAACCTCTGTAACTTTTCCAGGTAGATGAATCACTGTGTACTTTCTCTTGTTTCTATCTGTTACCATTCTTGAGAAACTCATACATTCTCTGTTCACTGTTTCACGAAGTTAGAGAACTAAATTTCCTTCGGCGAAAGTGCTGTTTTCACAGTGCTAAGTACTCCGAAATCTGTCAACAATGTAGGTTTTACCAGTTTTCTTAGTCTCTCTTATTTGCTTGTACTTATACTTGGAATTCTGTGTGTAAACCACTGTAACTTCTCTAGGTAGATGAATCACTGTGTACTTTCTCTTGTTTCTATCTGTTACCAAACTTGAGAAATTCATACATTCACTTTTCACTGTTTCCCAGTATTAGAGAAGTCGATTTCTTTCAGCGAAAGTGCTGTTTTCACAGTGCTAAGTACTCCCAACACTATCCGCAGTGTAGGTTTTACCGGTTTTCTAAGTCTCTCTTATTTGCTTGTACTTATACTTGGAATTCTCTGTGTAAACCTGTGTAACTTCTCTAGGTAGATGAATCACTGTGTACTTTCTCTTGTTTCTATCTGTTGCCAATCTTGAGAAACTCATACATTCTCTGTTCACTGTTTCCCAGTCTTAGAGAAGTCGATTTCTTTCGGCGAAAGTGCTGTTTTCACAGTGCTAAGTACGCCCAACTCTATCCACAATGTAGGTTTTACCAGTTTTCTAAGTCTCTCTTATTTTCTTGTACATATACATGAAATTCTTTGTGTAAACTTCTGTAATTTCTATAGGTAGATGAATCACTGTGTACTTTCTCTTGTTTCTATCTGTTACCAATCTTGAGAAACTCATACATTCACTGTTCACTGTTTCCCAGTCTTAGAGAAGTGGATTTCTTTCAGCGAAAGTGCTGTTTTCACAGTGCTAAGTACTCCCAAATCTGTCAACAATGTAGGTTTTACCAGTTTTCTAAGTCTCTCTTATTTGCTTGTACTTATACTTGGAATTCTCTGTGTAAACCTCTGTAACTTTTCCAGGTATTTGAATCACTGTGTACTTTCTCTTGTTTCTATCTGTTACCAATCTTGAGAAACTCATACATTCTCTGTTCACTGTTTCCCAATCTTAGAGAAGTCGATTTCTTTCAGCGAAAGTGCTGTTTTCACAGTGCTAAGTACTCCCAACTCTATCAACAATGTAGGTTTTAACAGTTTTCTAAGTCTCTCTTATTTGCTTGTACTTATACTTGGAATTCTGTGTGTAAACCACTGTAACTTCTCTAGGTAGATGAATCACTGTGTACTTTCTCTTGTTTCTATCTGTTACCAATCTTGAGAAACTCATACATTCACTGTTCACTGTTTCCCAGTCTTAGAGAAGTCGATTTCTTTCAGCGAAAATGCTGTTCTCACAGTGATAAGTACTCCCAACACTATCCGCAATGTAGGTTTTACCAGTTTTCTAAGTCTCTCTTATTTGCTTGTACTTATACTTGGAATTCTCTGTGTAAACCTGTGTAACTTCTCTAGGTAGATGAATCACTGTGTACTTTCTCTTGTTTGTATCTGTTGCCAATCTTGAGAAACTCATACATTCTCTGTTCACTGTTTCCCAGTCTTAGAGAAGTCGATTTCTTTCGGCGAAAGTGCTGTTTTCACAGTGCTAAGTACTCCCAACTCTATCCACAATGTAGGTTTTACCAGTTTTCTAAGTCTCTCTTACTTTCTTGTACTTATACATGAAGTTCTTTGTGTAAACTTCTGTAATTTCTATAGGTAGATGAATCACTGTGTACTTTCTCTTGTTTCTATCTGTTACCAGTCTTGAGAAACTCATACATTCTCTGTTCAGTTATTCCCGTTTCTTAGAGAGGTAGATTTCTTTCTTCAAAAGTGCTGTTTTCAGAGTGCTGAGTGCTCCCAACTCTATCCACAATGTAGGTTTTACCAGTTTTCTAAGTCTCTCTTATTTGCTTCTACTTATACATGAAATTCTCTGTGTAAACTTCTGTAACTTCTCTAGGTAGATGAATCACTGTGTACTTTCTCTTGTTTCTATGTGTTACGAATCTTGAGAAACTCATACATTCTCTGTTCACTGTTTCCCAGTCTTAGAGAAGTCGATTTCTTTCGGCGAAAGTGCTGTTTTCATAGCGCTAAGTACTCCCAACTCTATCCACAATGTAGGTTTTACCAGTTTTCTAAGTCTCTCTTATTTGCCTGTATTTATACCTGGAATTCTCTGTGTAAACCTCTGTAACTTCTCTAGGTAGATGAATCACTGTGTACTTTCTCTTGTTTCTATCTGTTACCAATCTTGAGAAACTCATACATTCTCTGTTCACTGTTTCCCAGTCTTAGAGAAGTCGATTTCTTTCGGCGAAAGTGCTGTTTTCACAGTGCTAAGTACTCCCAACTCTATCCACAATGTAGGTTTTACCAGTTTTCTAAGTCTCTCTTATTTGCTTGTACTTATACTTGGAATTCTCTGTGTAAACCTCTGTAACTTTTCCAGGTAGATGAATCACTGTGTACTTTCTCTTGTTTCTATCTGTTACCAATCTTGAGAAACTCATACATTCTCTGTTCACTGTTTCACGGACTTAGAGAACTAAATTTCCTTCGGCGATAGTGCTGTTTTCACACTGCTAAGTACTCCGAAATCTGTCAACAATGTTGGTTTTACCAGTTTTCTAAGTCTCTCTTATTTGCTTGTACTTATACTTGGAATTCTGTGTGTAAACCACTGTAACTTCTCTAGGTAGATGAATCACTGTGTACTTTCTCTTGTTTCTATCTGTTACCAATCTTGAGAAACTCATACATTCACTGTTCACTGTTTCCCAGTCTTAGAGAAGTCGATTTCTTTCAGCGAAAGTGCTGTTTTCACAGTGCTAAGTACTCCCAACACTATCCGCAATGTAGGTTTTACCAGTTTTCTAAGTCTCTCTTATTTGCTTGTACTTATACTTGGAATTCTCTGTGTAAACCTGTGTAACTTCTCTAGGTAGATGAATCACTGTGTACTTTCTCTTGTTTCTATCTGTTACCAATCTTGAGAAACTCATACATTCACTGTTCACTGTTTCCCAGTCTTAGAGAAGTCGATTTCTTTCAGCGAAAGTGCTGCTTTCACAGTGCTAAGTACTCCCAAATCTGTCAACAATGTAGGTTTTACCAGTTTTCTAAGTCTCTCTTATTTTCTTGTACTTATACTTGGAATTGTCTGTGTAAACCTCTGTAACTTTTCCAGGTAGATGAATCACTGTGTACTTTCTCTTGTTTCTATCTGTTACCAATCTTGAGAAACTCATACATTCTCTGTTCACTGTTTCCCAGTCTTAGAGAAGTCGATTTCTTTCGGCGAAAGTGCTGTTTTCACAGTGCTAAGTACTCCCAACTCTATCCACAAAGTAGGTTTTACCAGTTTTCTAAGTCTCTCTTATTTGCTTGTACTTATACTTGGAATTCTCTGCGTAACCCTCTGTAACTTTTCCAGGTAGATGAATCACTGTGTACTTTCTCTTGTTTCTATCTGTTACCAATCTTGAGAAACTCATACATTCTCTGTTCACTGTTTCACGGACTTAGAGAACTAAATTTCCTTCGGCGAAAGTGCTGTTTTCACAGTGCTAAGTACTCCGAAATCTGTCAACAATGTAGGTTTTACCAGTTTTCTTAGTCTCTCTTATTTGCTTGTACTTATACTTGGAATTCTGTGTGTAAACCACTGTAACTTCTCTAGGTAGATGAATCACTGTGTACTTTCTCTTGTTTCTATCTGTTACCAAACTTGAGAAATTCATACATTCACTGTTCACTGTTTCCCAGTCTTAGAGAAGTCGATTTCTTTCAGCGAAAGTGCTGTTTTCACAGTGCTAAGTACTCCCAACACTATCCGCAGTGTAGGTTTTACCAGTTTTCTAAGTCTCTCTTATTTGCTTGTACTTATACTTGGAATTCTCTGTGTAAACCTGTGTAACTTCTCTAGGTAGATGAATCACTGTGTACTTTCTCTTGTTTCTATCTGTTGCCAATCTTGAGAAACTCATACATTGTCTGTTCACTGTTTCCCAGTCTTAGAGAAGTCGATTTCTTTCGGCAAAAGTGCTGTTTTCACAGTGCTAAGTACTCCCAACTCTATCCACAATGTAGGTTTTACCAGTTTTCTAAGTCTCTCTTATTTGCTTGTACTTATATATGAAATTCTCTGTGTAAACTTCTGTAACTTCTCTAGGTAGATGAATCACTGTGTACTTTCTCTTGTTTCTATCTGTTACCAATCTTGAGAAACTCATACATTCTTTGTTCACTGTTTCCCAGTCTTAGAGAAGTAGATTTCTTTCTGCGAAAGTGCTGTTTTCACAGTGCTAAGTACTCCCAACTCTATCCACAATGTAGTTTTTACCAGTTTTCTAAGTCTCTCTTATTTTCCTGTACTTATACGTGGAATTCTCTGTGTAAACTTCTGAAACTTCTCTAGGTAGATGAATCACTATGTACTTTCTCTTGTTTCTATCTGTTACCAATCTTGAGAAACTCATACATTCTCTGTTCACTGTTTCCCAGTCTTAGAGAAGTCGATTTCTTTCGGCGAAAGTGCTGTTTTCACAGTGCTAAGTACTCCCAACTCTATCCACAATGTAGGTTTTACCAGTTTTCTAAGTCTCTCTTATTTTCTTGTACTTATACTTGGAATTGTCTGTGTAAACCTCTGTAACTTTTCCAGGTAGATGAATCACTGTGTACTTTCTCTTGTTTCTATCTGTTACCAATCTTGAGAAACTCATACATTCTCTGTTCACTGTTTCCCAGTCTTAGAGAAGTCGATTTCTTTCGGCGAAAGTGCTGTTTTCACAGTGCTAAGTACTCCCATCTCTATCCACAATGTAGGTTTTACCAGTTTTCTAAGTCTCTCTTATTTGCTTGTACTTATACTTGGAATTTTCTGTGTAAACCTCTAACTTTTCCAGGTAGATGAATCACTGTGTACTTTCTCTTGTTTCTATCTGTTACCAATCTTGAGAAACTCATACATTCTCTGTTCACTGTTTCCCAGTCTTAGAGAAGTCGATTTCTTTCGGCGAAAGTGCTGTTTTCACAGTGCTCAGTACTCCCAACTCTATCCACAATGTAGGTTTTACCAGTTTTCTAAGTCTCTCTTACTTTCTTGTACTTATACATGAAATTCTTTGTGTAAACTTCTGTAATTTCTATAGGTAGATGAATCACTGTGTACTTTCTCTTGTTTCTATCTGTTACCAGTCTTGAGAAACTCATATATTCTCTGTTCAGTTATTCCCGTTTCTTAGAGATGTAGATTTCTTTCTTCAAAAGTGCTGTTTTCAGAGTGCTGAGTGCTCCCAACTCTATCCACAATGTAGGTTTTACCAGTTTTCTAAGTCTCTCTTATTTGCTTCTACTTATACATGAAATTCTCTGTGTAAACGTCTGTAATTTCTATAGGTAGATGAATCACTGTGTACTTTCTCTTGTTTCTATCTGTTACCAGTCTTGAGAAACTCATACATTCTCTGTTCAGTTATTCCCGTTTCTTAGAGAGGTAGATTTCTTTCTTCAAAAGTGCTGTTTTCACAGTACTAAGTACTCACAAATCTGTCAACAATGTAGGTTTTACCAGTTTTCTAAGTCTCTCTTATTTGCTTGTACTTATACTTGGAATTTTCTGTGTAAACCTCTGTAACTTCTCTAGGTAGATGAATCACTGTGTGCTTTCTCTTGTTTCTATCTGTTACCAATCTTGTGAAACCTATACATTCACTGTTCACTGTTTCCCAGTCTTAGAGAAGTTGATTTCTTTCGACGAAAGTGCTGTTTTCACAGTGCTGAGTGCTCCCAACTCTATCCACAATGTAGGTTTTACCAGTTTTCTAAGTGTCTCTTGTTTGCTTGTACTTATACATGAAATTCTCTGTGTAAACTTCTGTAACTTCTCTAGGTAGATGAATCACTGTGTACTTTCTCTTGTTTCTATCTGTTACCAATCTTGAGAAACTGATACATTCTCTGTTCACTGTTTCCCAGTCTTAGAGAAGTCGATTTCTTTCAGCGAAAGTGCTGTTTTCACAGTGCTAAGTACTCTCAACTCTATCCGCAATGTAGGTTTTACTAGTTTTCTAAGTCTCTCTTATTTGCTTGTACTTATAGTTGGAATTCTCTGTGTAAACCTCTATAACTTCTCTAGGTAGATGAATCACTGTGTACTTTCTCTTGTTTCTATCTGTTCCCAATCTTGGGAAACTCATACATTCTCTGTTCACTGTTTCCGAGTCTTAGAGAAGTCGATTTCTTTTGGCGAAAGTGCTGTTTTCACAGTGATAAGTGCTCCCAACTCTATCCACAATGTAGGTTTTACCAGTTTTCTAAGTCTCTCTTATTTGCTTGTACTTATACTTGGAATTGTCTGTGTAAACCTCTGTAACTTTTCCAGGTAGATGAATCACTGTGTACTTTCTCTTGTTTCTATCTGTTACCAATCTTGAGAAACTCATACATTCTCTGTTCACTGTTTCCCAGTCTTAGAGAAGTCGATTTCTTTCGGCGAAAGTGCTGTTTTCACAGTGCTAAGTACTCCCAACTCTATCCACAAAGTAGGTTTTACCAGTTTTCTAAGTCTCTCTTATTTGCTTGTACTTATACTTGGAATTCTCTGCGTAACCCTCTGTAACTTTTCCAAGTAGATGAATCACTGTGTACTTTCTCTTGTTTCTATCTGTTACCAATCTTGAGAAACTCATACATTCTCTGTTCACTGTTTCACGGACTTAGAGAACTAAATTTCCTTCGGCGAAAGTGCTGTTTTCACAGTGCTAAGTACTCCGAAATCTGTCAACAATGTAGGTTTTACCAGTTTTCTTAGTCTCTCTTATTTGCTTGTACTTATACTTGGAATTCTGTGTGTAAACCACTGTAACTTCTCTAGGTAGATGAATCACTGTGTACTTTCTCTTGTTTCTATCTGTTACCAAACTTGAGAAATTCATACATTCACTGTTCACTGTTTCCCAGTCTTAGAGAAGTCGATTTCTTTCAGCGAAAGTGCTGTTTTCACAGTGCTAAGTACTCCCAACACTATCCGCAGTGTAGGTTTTACCAGTTTTCTAAGTCTCTCTTATTTGCTTGTACTTATACTTGGAATTCTCTGTGTAAACCTGTGTAACTTCTCTAGGTAGATGAATCACTGTGTACTTTCTCTTGTTTCTATCTGTTGCCAATCTTGAGAAACTCATACATTGTCTGTTCACTGTTTCCCAGTCTTAGAGAAGTCGATTTCTTTCGGCAAAAGTGCTGTTTTCACAGTGCTAAGTACTCCCAACTCTATCCACAATGTAGGTTTTACCAGTTTTCTAAGTCTCTCTTATTTGCTTGTACTTATATATGAAATTCTCTGTGTAAACTTCTGTAACTTCTCTAGGTAGATGAATCACTGTGTACTTTCTCTTGTTTCTATCTGTTACCAATCTTGAGAAACTCATACATTCTTTGTTCACTGTTTCCCAGTCTTAGAGAAGTAGATTTCTTTCTGCGAAAGTGCTGTTTTCACAGTGCTAAGTACTCCCAACTCTATCCACAATGTAGTTTTTACCAGTTTTCTAAGTCTCTCTTATTTTCCTGTACTTATACGTGGAATTCTCTGTGTAAACTTCTGAAACTTCTCTAGGTAGATGAATCACTATGTACTTTCTCTTGTTTCTATCTGTTACCAATCTTGAGAAACTCATACATTCTCTGTTCACTGTTTCCCAGTCTTAGAGAAGTCGATTTCTTTCGGCGAAAGTGCTGTTTTCACAGTGCTAAGTACTCCCAACTCTATCCACAATGTAGGTTTTACCAGTTTTCTAAGTCTCTCTTATTTTCTTGTACTTATACTTGGAATTGTCTGTGTAAACCTCTGTAACTTTTCCAGGTAGATGAATCACTGTGTACTTTCTCTTGTTTCTATCTGTTACCAATCTTGAGAAACTCATACATTCTCTGTTCACTGTTTCCCAGTCTTAGAGAAGTCGATTTCTTTCGGCGAAAGTGCTGTTTTCACAGTGCTAAGTACTCCCATCTCTATCCACAATGTAGGTTTTACCAGTTTTCTAAGTCTCTCTTATTTGCTTGTACTTATACTTGGAATTTTCTGTGTAAACCTCTAACTTTTCCAGGTAGATGAATCACTGTGTACTTTCTCTTGTTTCTATCTGTTACCAATCTTGAGAAACTCATACATTCTCTGTTCACTGTTTCCCAGTCTTAGAGAAGTCGATTTCTTTCGGCGAAAGTGCTGTTTTCACAGTGCTCAGTACTCCCAACTCTATCCACAATGTAGGTTTTACCAGTTTTCTAAGTCTCTCTTACTTTCTTGTACTTATACATGAAATTCTTTGTGTAAACTTCTGTAATTTCTATAGGTAGATGAATCACTGTGTACTTTCTCTTGTTTCTATCTGTTACCAGTCTTGAGAAACTCATATATTCTCTGTTCAGTTATTCCCGTTTCTTAGAGATGTAGATTTCTTTCTTCAAAAGTGCTGTTTTCAGAGTGCTGAGTGCTCCCAACTCTATCCACAATGTAGGTTTTACCAGTTTTCTAAGTCTCTCTTATTTGCTTCTACTTATACATGAAATTCTCTGTGTAAACGTCTGTAATTTCTATAGGTAGATGAATCACTGTGTACTTTCTCTTGTTTCTATCTGTTACCAGTCTTGAGAAACTCATACATTCTCTGTTCAGTTATTCCCGTTTCTTAGAGAGGTAGATTTCTTTCTTCAAAAGTGCTGTTTTCACAGTACTAAGTACTCACAAATCTGTCAACAATGTAGGTTTTACCAGTTTTCTAAGTCTCTCTTATTTGCTTGTACTTATACTTGGAATTTTCTGTGTAAACCTCTGTAACTTCTCTAGGTAGATGAATCACTGTGTGCTTTCTCTTGTTTCTATCTGTTACCAATCTTGTGAAACCTATACATTCACTGTTCACTGTTTCCCAGTCTTAGAGAAGTTGATTTCTTTCGACGAAAGTGCTGTTTTCACAGTGCTGAGTGCTCCCAACTCTATCCACAATGTAGGTTTTACCAGTTTTCTAAGTGTCTCTTGTTTGCTTGTACTTATACATGAAATTCTCTGTGTAAACTTCTGTAACTTCTCTAGGTAGATGAATCACTGTGTACTTTCTCTTGTTTCTATCTGTTACCAATCTTGAGAAACTGATACATTCTCTGTTCACTGTTTCCCAGTCTTAGAGAAGTCGATTTCTTTCAGCGAAAGTGCTGTTTTCACAGTGCTAAGTACTCTCAACTCTATCCGCAATGTAGGTTTTACTAGTTTTCTAAGTCTCTCTTATTTGCTTGTACTTATAGTTGGAATTCTCTGTGTAAACCTCTATAACTTCTCTAGGTAGATGAATCACTGTGTACTTTCTCTTGTTTCTATCTGTTCCCAATCTTGGGAAACTCATACATTCTCTGTTCACTGTTTCCGAGTCTTAGAGAAGTCGATTTCTTTTGGCGAAAGTGCTGTTTTCACAGTGATAAGTGCTCCCAACTCTATCCACAATGTAGGTTTTACCAGTTTTCTAAGTCTCTCTTATTTGCTTGTACTTATACTTGGAATTCTCTGTGTAAACCTGTGTAACTTCTCTAGGTAGATGAATCACTGTGTACTTTCTCTTGTTTCTATCTGTTACCAATCTTGAGAAACTCATACATTCTCTGTTGACTGTTTCCCAGTCTTAGAAAACTAGATTTCTTTCTTCGAAAGTGCTGTTTTCACAGTGCTAAGTACTCCCAACTCTATCCGCAATGTAGGTTTTACCAGTTTTCTAAGTCTCTCTTATTTTCTTGTACTTATACATGGAATTCTCTGTGTAAACTTCTGTAACTGCTCTAGGTAATGAATCACTGTGTACTTTCTCTTGTTTCTATCTGTTACCACTCTTGGGAAACTCATACATTCTCTGTTCAGTTATTCCTGTTTCTTAGAGAGGTAGATTTCTTTCTGCGAAAGTGCTGTTTTCACAGTGCTAAGTACTCCCAACTCTATCCGCAATGTAGGTTTTACCAGTATTCTAAGTCTCTCTTATTTGCTTGTACTTATACTTGGAATTCTGTGTGTAAACCTCTGTAGCTTTTCCAGGTAAATGAATCACTGTGTACCTTCTCTTGTTTCTATCTGTTACCAATCTTGAGAAACTCATACATTCTCTGTTCACTGTTGCACGGACTTAGAGAACTAAATTTCCTTCGGCGAAAGTGCCGTTTTCACAGTGCTAAGTACTCCCAACTCTATCCACAATGTGGGTTTTACCAGTTTTCTAAGTCTCTCTTATTTGCTTGTACTTACACTTGGAATTCTCTGTGTAAACCTCTGTAATTTCTCTAGGTAGATGAATCACTGTGTACTTTCTCTTGTTTCTATCTGTTACCAATCTTGAGAAACTCATACATTCACTGTTCACTGTTTCCCAGTCTTAGAGAAGTCGATTTCTTTCAGCGAAAGTGCTGTTTTCACAGTGCTAAGTACTCCCAAATCTGTCAACAATGTAGGTTTTACCAGTTTTCTAAGTCTCTCTTATTTGCTTGTACTTATACTTGGAATACTCTGTGTAAACCTCTGTAACTTTTCCAAGTAGATGAATCACTGTGTACTTTCTCTTGTTTCTATCTGTTACTTATCTTGAGAAACTCATACATTCTCTGTTCACTGTTTACCAGTCTTAGAGAAGTCGATTTCTTTCGGCGAAAGTGCTGTTTTCACAGTGCTAAGTACTCCCAACTCTATCCACAATGTAGGTTTTACCAGTTTTCTAAGTCTCTCTTATTTTCTTGTACTTATACTTGGAATTCTCTGTGTAAACCTCTGTAACTTTTCCAGGTAGATGAATCACTGTGTACTTTCTCTTGTTTCTATCTGTTACCAATCTTGAGAAACTCATACATTCTCTGTTCACTGTTTCCCAGTCTTAGAGAAGTCGATTTCTTTCGGCGAAAGTGCTGTTTTCACAGTGCTAAGTACTCCCAACTCTATCCACAAAGTAGGTTTTACCAGTTTTCTAAGTCTCTCTTATTTGCTTGTACTTATACTTGGAATTCTCTGCGTAAACCTCTGTAACTTTTCCAGGTAGATGAATCACTGTGTACTTTCTCTTGTTTCTATCTGTTACCAATCTTGAGAAACTCATACATTCTCTGTTCACTGTTTCACGGACTTAGAGAACTAAATTTCCTTCGGCGAAAGTGCTGTTTTCACAGTGCTAAGTACTCCGAAATCTGTCAACAATGTAGGTTTTACCAGTTTTCTTAGTCTCTCTTATTTGCTTGTACTTATACTTGGAATTCTGTGTGTAAACCACTGTAACTTCTCTAGGTAGATGAATCACTGTGTACTTTCTCTTGTTTCTATCTGTTACCAATCTTGAGAAACTCATACATTCTCTGTTCACTGTTTCCCAGTCTTAAAGAATTAGATTTGTTTCTGCGAAAGTGCTGTTTTCACAGTGCTAAGTACTCCCAACTCTATCCACAATGTGGGTTTTACCAGTTTTCTAAGTCTCTCTTATTTGCTTGTACTTACACTTGGAATTCTCTGTGTAAACCTCTGTAACTTCTCTAGGTAGATGAATCACTGTGTACTTTCTCTTGTTTCTATCTGTTACCAATCTTGAGAAACTCATACATTCACTGTTCACTGTTTCCCAGTCTTAGAGAAGTCGATTTCTTTCAGCGAAAGTGCTGTTTTCACAGTGCTAAGTACTCCCAAATCTGTCAACAATGTAGGTTTTACCAGTTTTCTAAGTCTCTCTTATTTGCTTGTACTTATACTTGGAATTCTCTGTGTAAACGTCTGTAACTTTTCCAGGTAGATGAATCACTGTGTACTTTCTCTTGTTTCTATCTGTTACCAATCTTGAGAAACTCATACATTCTCTGTTCACTGTTTCCCAATCTTAGAGAAGTCGATTTCTTTCAGCGAAAGTGCTGTTTTCACAGTGCTAAGTACTCCCAACTCTATCAACAATGTAGGTTTTAACAGTTTTCTAAGTCTCTCTTATTTACTTGTACGTATACTTGGAATTCTCTGTGTAAACCTCTGTAGCTTCTCTAGGTAGATGAATCACTGTGTACTTTCTCTTGTTTCTATCTGTTACCAATCTTGAGAAACTCATACATTCTCTGTTCACTGTTTCCCAGTCTTAGAGAAGTCGATTTCTTTCGGCGAAAGTGCTGTTTTCACAGTGCTAAGTACTCCCAACTCTATCCACAATGTAGGTTTTACCAGTTTTCTAAGTCTCTCTTATTTTCTTGTACTTATACTTGGAATTCTCTGTGTAAACCTCTGTAACTTTTCCAGGTAGATGAATCACTGTGTACTTTCTCTTGTTTCTATCTGTTACCAATCTTGAGAAACTCATACATTCTCTGTTCACTGTTTCCCAGTCTTAGAGAAGTCGATTTCTTTCGGCGAAAGTGCTGTTTTCACAGTGCTAAGTACTCCCAACTCTATCCACAAAGTAGGTTTTACCAGTTTTCTAAGTCTCTCTTATTTGCTTGTACTTATACTTGGAATTCTCTGCGTAAACCTCTGTAACTTTTCCAGGTAGATGAATCACTGTGTACTTTCTCTTGTTTCTATCTGTTACCAATCTTGAGAAACTCATACATTCTCTGTTCACTGTTTCACGGACTTAGAGAACTAAATTTCCTTCGGCGAAAGTGCTGTTTTCACAGTGCTAAGTACTCCGAAATCTGTCAACAATGTAGGTTTTACCAGTTTTCTTAGTCTCTCTTATTTGCTTGTACTTATACTTGGAATTCTGTGTGTAAACCACTGTAACTTCTCTAGGTAGATGAATCACTGTGTACTTTCTCTTGTTTCTATCTGTTACCAAACTTGAGAAATTCATACATTCACTGTTCACTGTTTCCCAGTCTTAGAGAAGTCGATTTCTTTCAGCGAAAGTGCTGTTTTCACAGTGCTAAGTACTCCCAACACTATCCGCAGTGTAGGTTTTACCGGTTTTCTAAGTCTCTCTTATTTGCTTGTACTTATACTTGGAATTCTCTGTGTAAACCTGTGTAACTTCTCTAGGTAGATGAATCACTGTGTACTTTCTCTTGTTTCTATCTGTTGCCAATCTTGAGAAACTCATACATTGTCTGTTCACTGTATCCCAGTCTTAGAGAAGTCGATTTCTTTCGGCGAAAGTGCTGTTTTCACAGTGCTAAGTACGCCCAACTCTATCCACAATGTAGGTTTTACCAGTTTTCTAAGTCTCTCTTATTTTCTTGTACATATACATGAAATTCTTTGTGTAAACTTCTGTAATTTCTATAGGTAGATGAATCACTGTGTACTTTCTCTTGTTTCTATCTGTTACCAATCTTGAGAAACTCATACATTCACTGTTCACTGTTTCCCAGTCTTAGAGAAGTGGATTTCTTTCAGCGAAAGTGCTGTTTTCACAGTGCTAAGTACTCCCAAATCTGTCAACAATGTAGGTTTTACCAGTTTTCTAAGTTTCTCTTATTTGCTTGTACTTATACTTGGAATTCTCTGTGTAAACCTCTGTAACTTTTCCAGGTATTTGAATCACTGTGTACTTTCTCTTGTTTCTATCTGTTACCAATCTTGAGAAACTCATACATTCTCTGTTCACTGTTTCCCAATCTTAGAGAAGTCGATTTCTTTCAGCGAAAGTGCTGTTTTCACAGTGCTAAGTACTCCCAACTCTATCAACAATGTAGGTTTTAACAGTTTTCTAAGTCTCTCTTATTTGCTTGTACTTATACTTGGAATTCTGTGTGTAAACCACTGTAACTTCTCTAGGTAGATGAATCACTGTGTACTTTCTCTTGTTTCTATCTGTTACCAATCTTGAGAAACTCATACATTCACTGTTCACTGTTTCCCAGTCTTAGAGAAGTCGATTTCTTTCAGCGAAAGTGCTGTTTTCACAATGATAAGTACTCCCAACACTATCCGCAATGTAGGTTTTACCAGTTTTCTAAGTCTCTCTTATTTGCTTGTACTTATACTTGGAATTCTCTGTGTAAACCTGTGTAACTTCTCTAGGTAGATGAATCACTGTGTACTTTCTCTTGTTTCTATCTGTTGCCAATCTTGAGAAACTCATACATTCTCTGTTCACTGTTTCCCAGTCTTAGAGAAGTCGATTTCTTTCGGCGAAAGTGCTGTTTTCACAGTGCTAAGTACTCCCAACTCTATCCACAATGTAGGTTTTACCAGTTTTCTAAGTCTCTCTTACTTTCTTGTACTTATACATGAAGTTCTTTGTGTAAACTTCTGTAATTTCTATAGGTAGATGAATCACTGTGTACTTTCTCTTGTTTCTATCTGTTACCAGTCTTGAGAAACTCATACATTCTCTGTTCAGTTATTCCCGTTTCTTAGAGAGGTAGATTTCTTTCTTCAAAAGTGCTGTTTTCAGAGTGCTGAGTGCTCCCAACTCTATCCACAATGTAGGTTTTACCAGTTTTCTAAGTCTCTCTTATTTGCTTCTACTTATACATGAAATTCTCTGTGTAAACTTCTGTAACTTCTCTAGGTAGATGAATCACTGTGTACTTTCTGTTGTTTCTATGTGTTACGAATCTTGAGAAACTCATACATTCTCTGTTCACTGTTTCCCAGTCTTAGAGAAGTCGATTTCTTTCGGCGAAAGTGCTGTTTTCATAGCGCTAAGTACTCCCAACTCTATCCACAATGTAGGTTTTACCAGTTTTCTAAGTCTCTCTTATTTGCCTGTATTTATACTTGGAATTCTCTGTGTAAACCTCTGTAACTTCTCTAGGTAGATGAATCACTGTGTACTTTCTCTTGTTTCTATCTGTTACCAATCTTGAGAAACTCATACATTCTCTGTTCACTGTTTCCCAGTCTTAGAGAAGTCGATTTCTTTCGGCGAAAGTGCTGTTTTCACAGTGCTAAGTACTCCCAACTCTATCCACAATGTAGGTTTTACCAGTTTTCTAAGTCTCTCTTATTTGCTTGTACTTATACTTGGAATTCTCTGTGTAAACCTCTGTAACTTTTCCAGGTAGATGAATCACTGTGTACTTTCTCTTGTTTCTATCTGTTACCAATCTTGAGAAACTCATACATTCTCTGTTCACTGTTTCACGGACTTAGAGAACTAAATTTCCTTCGGCGACAGTGCTGTTTTCACACTGCTAAGTACTCCGAAATTTGTCAACAATGTTGGTTTTACCAGTTTTCTAAGTCTCTCTTATTTGCTTGTACTTATACTTGGAATTCTGTGTGTAAACCACTGTAACTTCTCTAGGTAGATGAATCACTGTGTACTTTCTCTTGTTTCTATCTGTTACCAATCTTGAAAAACTCATACATTCAATGTTCACTGTATCCCAGTCTTAGAGAAGTCGATTTCTTTCAGCGAAAGTGCTGTTTTCACAGTGCTAAGTACTCCCAACACTATCCGCAATGTAGGTTTTACCAGTTTTCTAAGTCTCTCTTATTTGCTTGTACTTATACTTGGAATTCTCTGTGTAAACCTGTGTAACTTCTCTAGGTAGATGAATCACTGTGTACTTTCTCTTGTTTCTATCTGTTACCAATCTTGAGAAACTCATACATTCACTGTTCACTGTTTCCCAGTTTTAGAGAAGTCGATTTCTTTCAGCGAAAGTGCTGCTTTCACAGTGCTAAGTACTCCCAAATCTGTCAACAATGTAGGTTTTACCAGTTTTCTAAGTCTCTCTTATTTGCTTGTACTTATACTTGGAATTCTCTGTGTAAACGTCTGTAACTTTTCCAGGTAGATGAATCACTGTGTACTTTCTCTTGTTTCTATCTGATACCAATCTTGAGAAACTCATACATTCTCTGTTCACTGTTTCCCAATCTTAGAGAAGTCGATTTCTTTCAGCGAAAGTGCTGTTTTCACAGTGCTAAGTACTCCCAACTCTATCAACAATGTAGGTTTTAACAGTTTTCTAAGTCTCTCTTATTTACTTGTACGTATACTTGGAATTCTCTGTGTAAACCTCTGTAGCTTCTCTAGGTAGATGAATCACTGTGTACTTTCTCTTGTTTCTATCTGTTACCAATCTTGAGAAACTCATACATTCTCTGTTCACTGTTTCCCAGTCTTAGAGAAGTCGATTTCTTTCGGCGAAAGTGCTGTTTTCACAGTGCTAAGTACTCCCAACTCTATCCACAATGTAGGTTTTACCAGTTTTCTAAGTCTCTCTTATTTTCTTGTACTTATACTTGGAATTGTCTGTGTAAACCTCTGTAACTTTTCCAGGTAGATGAATCACTGTGTACTTTCTCTTGTTTCTATCTGTTACCAGTCTTGAGAAACTCATACATTCTCTGTTCACTGTTTCCCAGTCTTAGAGAAGTCGATTTCTTTCGGCGAAAGTGCTGTTTTCACAGTGCTAAGTACTCCCAACTCTATCCACAAAGTAGGTTTTACCAGTTTTCTAAGTCTCTCTTATTTGCTTGTACTTATACTTGGAATTCTCTGCGTAACCCTCTGTAACTTTTCCAGGTAGATGAATCACTGTGTACTTTCTCTTGTTTCTATCTGTTACCAATCTTGAGAAACTCATACATTCTCTGTTCACTGTTTCACGGACTTAGAGAACTAAATTTCCTTCGGCGAAAGTGCTGTTTTCACAGTGCTAAGTACTCCGAAATCTGTCAACAATGTAGGTTTTACCAGTTTTCTTAGTCTCTCTTATTTGCTTGTACTTATAATTGGAATTCTGTGTGTAAACCACTGTAACTTCTCTAGGTAGATGAATCACTGTGTACTTTCTCTTGTTTCTATCTGTTACCAAACTTGAGAAATTCATACATTCACTGTTCACTGTTTCCCAGTCTTAGAGAAGTCGATTTCTTTCAGCGAAAGTGCTGTTTTCACAGTGCTAAGTACTCCCAACACTATCCGCAGTGTAGGTTTTACCAGTTTTCTAAGTCTCTCTTATTTTCCTGTACTTATACGTGGAATTCTCTGTGTAAACTTCTGAAACTTCTCTAGGTAGATGAATCACTATGTACTTTCTCTTGTTTCTATCTGTTACCAATCTTGAGAAACTCATACATTCTCTGTTCACTGTTTCCCAGTCTTAGAGAAGTCGATTTCTTTCGGCGAAAGTGCTGTTTTCACAGTGCTAAGTACTCCCAACTCTATCCACAATGTAGGTTTTACCAGTTTTCTAAGTCTCTCTTACTTTCTTGTACTTATACATGAAATTCTTTGTGTAAACTTCTGTAATTTCTATAGGTAGATGAATCACTGTGTACTTTCTCTTGTTTCTATCTGTTACCAGTCTTGAGAAACTCATACATTCTCTGTTCAGTTATTCCCGTTTCTTAGAGAGGTAGATTTCTTTCTTCAAAAGTGCTGTTTTCAGAGTGCTGAGTGCTCCCAACTCTATCCACAATGTAGGTTTTACCAGTTTTCTAAGTCTCTCTTATTTGCTTCTACTTATACATGAAATTCTCTGTGTAAACTTCTGTAACTTCTCTAGGTAGATGAATCACTGTGTACTTTCTCTTGTTTCTATGTGTTACAAATCTTGAGAAACTCATACATTCTCTGTTCACTGTTTCCCAGTCTTAGAGAAGTCGATTTCTTTCGTCGAAAGTGCTGTTTTCATAGCGCTAAGTACTCCCAACTCTATCCACAATGTAGGTTTTACCAGTTTTCTAAGTCTCTCTTATTTGCCTGTACTTATACTTGGAATTCTCTGTGTAAACCTCTGTAACTTCTCTAGGTAGATGAATCACTGTGTACTTTCTCTTGTTTCTATCTGTTACCAATCTTGAGAAACTCATACATTCTCTGTTCACTGTTTCCCAGTCTTAGAGAAGTCGATGTCTTCGGCGAAAGTGCTGTTTTCACAGTGCTAAGTACTCCCAACTCTATCCACAATGTAGGTTTTACCAGTTTTCTAAGTCTCTCTTATTTGCTTGTACTTATACTTGGAATTCTCTGTGTAAACCTCTGTAACTTTTCCAGGTAGATGAATCACTGTGTACTTTCTCTTGTTTCTATCTGTTACCAATCTTGAGAAACTCATACATTCTCTGTTCACTGTTTCACGGACTTAGAGAACTAAATTTCCTTCGGCGACAGTGCTGTTTTCACACTGCTATGTACTCCGAAATCTGTCAACAATGTTGGTTTTACCAGTTTTCTAAGTCTCTCTTATTTGCTTGTACTTATACTTGGAATTCTGTGTGTAAACCACTGTAACTTCTCTAGGTAGATGAATCACTGTGTACTTTCTCTTGTTTCTATCTGTTACCAATCTTGAGAAACTCATACATTCACTGTTCACTGTTTCCCAGTCTTAGAGAAGACGATTTCTTTCAGCGAAAGTGCTGTTTTCACAGTGCTAAGTACTCCCAACACTATCCGCAATGTAGGTTTTACCAGTTTTCTAAGTCTTTCTTATTTGCTTGTACTTATACTTGGAATTCTCTGTGTAAACCTATGTAACTTCTCTAGGTAGATGAATCACTGTGTACTTTCTCTTGTTTCTATCTGTTACCAATCTTGAGAAACTGATACATTCTCTGTTCACTGTTTCCCAGTCTTAAAGAAGTAGATTTGTTTCTGCGAAAGTGCTGTTTTCACAGTGCTAAGTACTCCCAACTCTATCCACAATGTGGGTTTTACCAGTTTTCTAAGTCTCTCTTATTTGCTTGTACTTACACTTGGAATTCTCTGTCTAAACCTCTGTAACTTCTCTAGGTAGATGAATCACTGTGTACTTTCTCTTGTTTCTATCTGTTACCAATCTTGAGAAACTCATACATTCACTGTTCACTGTTTCCCAGTCTTAGAGAAGTCGATTTCTTTCAGCGAAAGTGCTGTTTTCACAGTGCTAAGTACTCCCAAATCTGTCAACAATGTAGGTTTTACCAGTTTTCTAAGTCTCTCTTATTTGCTTGTACTTATACTTGGAATTCTCTGTGTAAACCTCTGTAACTTTTCCAGGTATTTGAATCACTGTGTACTTTCTCTTGTTTCTATCTGTTACCAGTCTTGAGAAACTCATACATTCTCTGTTCAGTTATTCCCGTTTCTTAGAGAGGTAGATTTCTTTCTTCAAAAGTGCTGTTTTCACAGTGCTGAGTGCTCCCAACTCTATCCACAATGTAGGTTTTACCAGTTTTCTAAGTCTCTCTTATTTGCTTCTACTTATACATGAAATTCTCTGTGTAAACTTCTGTAACTTCTCTAGGTAGATGAATCACTGTGTACTTTCTCTTCTTTCTATCTGTTACGAATCTTGAGAAACTCATACATTCTCTGTTCACTGTTTCCCAGTCTTAGAGAAGTCGATTTCTTTCGGCAAAAGTGCTGTTTTCATAGCGCTAAGTACTCCCAACTCTATCCACAATGTAGGTTTTACCAGTTTTCTAAGTCTCTCTTATTTGCCTGTACTTATACTTGGAATTCTCTGTGTAAACCTCTGTAACTTCTCTAGGTAGATGAATCACTGTGTACTTTCTCTTGTTTCTATCTGTTACCAATCTTGAGAAACTCATACATTCTCTGTTCACTGTTTCCCAGTCTTAGAGAAGTCGATTTCTTTCAGCGAAAGTGCTGTTTTCACAGTGCTAAGTACTCCCAAATCTGTCAACAATGTAGGTTTTACCAGTTTTCTAAGTCTCTCTTATTTGCTTGTACTTATACTTGGAATTCTCTGTGTAAACCTGTGTAACTTCTCTAGGTAGATGAATCACTGTGTACTTTCTCTTGTTTCTATCTGTTGCCAATCTTGAGAAACTCATACATTCTCTGTTCACTGTTTCCCAGTCTTAGAGAAGTCGATTTCTTTCGGCGAAAGTGCTGTTTTCACAGTGCTAAGTACTCCCAACTCTATCCACAATGTAGGTTTTACCAGTTTTCTAAGTCTCTCTTACTTTCTTGTACTTATACATGAAATTCTTTGTGTAAACTTCTGTAATTTCTATAGGTAGATGAATCACTGTGTACTTTCTCTTGTTTCTATCTGTTACCAGTCTTGAGAAACTCATACATTCTCTGTTCAGTTATTCCCGTTTCTTAGAGAGGTAGATTTCTTTCTTCAAAAGTGCTGTTTTCAGAGTGCTGAGTGCTCCCAACTCTATCCACAATATAGGTTTTACCAGTTTTCTAAGTCTCTCTTATTTGCTTCTACTTATACATGAAATTCTCTGTGTAAACTTCTGTAACTTCTCTAGGTAGATGAATCACTGTGTACTTTCTCTTGTTTCTATCTGTTACCAATCTTGAGAAACTCATACATTCTCTGTTCACTGTTTCCCAATCTTAGAGAAGTCGATTTCTTTCAGCGAAAGTGCTGTTTTCACAGTGCTAAGTACTCCCAACTCTATCCACAATGTAGGTTTTAACAGTTTTCTAAGTCTCTCTTATTTCCTTGTACGTATACTTGGAATTCTCTGTGTAAACCTCTGTAGCTTCTCTAGGTAGATGAATCACTGTGTACTTTCTCTTGTTTCTATCTGTTACCAATCTTGAAAAACTCATACATTCTCTGTTCACTGTTTCCCAGTCTTAGAGAAGTCTATTTCTTTCGGCGAAAGTGCTGTTTTCACAGTGCTAAGTACTCCCAACTCTATCCACAATGTAGGTTTTACCAGTTTTCTAAGTCTCTCTTATTTTCTTGTACTTATACTTGGAATTCTCTGTGTAAACCTCTGTAACTTTTCCAGGTAGATGAATCACTGTGTACTTTCTCTTGTTTCTATCTGTTACCAATCTTGAGAAACTCATACATTCTCTGTTCACTGTTTCCCAGTCTTAGAGAAGTCGATTTCTTTCGGCGAAAGTGCTGTTTTCACAGTGCTAAGTACTCCCAACTCTATCCACAAAGTAGGTTTTACCAGTTTTCTAAGTCTCTCTTATTTGCTTGTACTTATACTTGGAATTCTCTGTGTAAACCTCTGTAACTTTTCCAGGTAGATGAATCACTGTGTACTTTCTCTTGTTTCTATCTGTTACCAATCTTGAGAAACTCATACATTCTCTGTTCACTGTTTCACGGACTTAGAGAACTAAATTTCCTTCGGCGAAAGTGCTGTTTTCACAGTGCTAAGTACTCCGAAATCTGTCAACAATGTCGGTTTTACCAGTTTTCTAAGTCTCTCTTATTTGCTTGTACTTATACTTGGAATTCTCTGTGTAAACCTGTGTAACTTCTCTAGGTAGATGAATCACTGTGTACTTTCTCTTGTTTCTATCTGTTGCCAATCTTGAGAAACTCATACATTGTCTGTTCACTGTTTCCCAGTCTTAGAGAAGTCGATTTCTTTCGGCGAAAGTGCTGTTTTCACAGTGCTAAGTACTCCCAACTCTATCCACAATGTAGGTTTTACCAGTTTTCTAAGTCTCTCTTATTTTCTTGTACTTATACATGAAATTCTTTGTGTAAACTTCTGTAATTTCTATAGGTAGATGAATCACTGTGTACTTTCTCTTGTTTCTATCTGTTACCAGTCTTGAGAAACTCATACATTCTCTGTTCAGTTATTTCCGTTTCTTAGAGAGGTAGATTTCTTTCTTCAAAAGTGCTGTTTTCACAGTGCTGAGTGCTCCCAACTCTATCCACAATGCAGGTTTTACCAGTTTTCTAAGTCTCTCTTATTTGCTTGTACTTATACATGAAATTCTCTGTGTAAACCTCTGTAGCTTCTCTAGGTAGATGAATCACTGTGTACTTTCTCTTGTTTCTATCTGTTACCAATCTTGAGAAACTCATACATTCTCTGTTCACTGTTTCCCAGTCTTAGAGAAGTCGATTTCTTTCGGCGAAAGTGCTGTTTTCACAGTGCTAAGTACTCCCAACTCTATCCACAATGTAGGTTTTACCAGTTTTCTAAGTCTCTCTTATTTTCTTGTACTTATACTTGGAATTGTCTGTGTAAACCTCTGTAACTTTTCCAGGTAGATGAATCACTGTGTACTTTCTCTTGTTTCTATCTGTTACCAATCTTGAGAAACTCATACATTCTCTGTTCACTGTTTCCCAGTCTTAGAGAAGTCGATTTCTTTCGGCGAAAGTGCTGTTTTCACAGTGCTAAGTACTCCCAACTCTATCCACAAAGTAGGTTTTACCAGTTTTCTAAGTCTCTCTTATTTGCTTGTACTTATACTTGGAATTCTCTGCGTAACCCTCTGTAACTTTTCCAGGTAGATGAATCACTGTGTACTTTCTCTTGTTTCTATCTGTTACCAATCTTGAGAAACTCATACATTCTCTGTTCACTGTTTCACGGACTTAGAGAACTAAATTTCCTTCGGCGAAAGTGCTGTTTTCACAGTGCTAAGTACTCCGAAATCTGTCAACAATGTAGGTTTTACCAGTTTTCTTAGTCTCTCTTATTTGCTTGTACTTATACTTGGAATTCTGTGTGTAAACCACTGTAACTTCTCTAGGTAGATGAATCACTGTGTACTTTCTCTTGTTTCTATCTGTTACCAAACTTGAGAAATTCATACATTAACTGTTCACTGTTTCCCAGTCTTAGAGAAGTCGATTTCTTTCAGCGAAAGTGCTGTTTTCACAGTGCTAAGTACTCCCAACACTATCCGCAGTGTAGGTTTTACCAGTTTTCTAAGTCTCTCTTATTTTCCTGTACTTATACGTGGAATTCTCTGTGTAAACTTCTGAAACTTCTCTAGGTAGATGAATCACTATGTACTTTCTCTTGTTTCTATCTGTTACCAATCTTGAGAAACTCATACATTCTCTGTTCACTGTTTCCCAGTCTTAGAGAAGTCGATTTCTTTCGGCGAAAGTGCTGTTTTCACAGTGCTAAGTACTCCCAACTCTATCCACAATGTAGGTTTTACCAGTTTTCTAAGTCTCTCTTACTTTCTTGTACTTATACATGAAATTCTTTGTGTAAACTTCTGTAATTTCTATAGGTAGATGAATCACTGTGTACTTTCTCTTGTTTCTATCTGTTACCAGTCTTGAGAAACTCATACATTCTCTGTTCAGTTATTCCCGTTTCCTAGAGAGGTAGATTTCTTTCTTCAAAAGTGCTGTTTTCAGAGTGCTGAGTGCTCCCAACTCTATCCACAATGTAGGTTTTACCAGTTTTCTAAGTCTCTCTTATTTGCTTCTACTTATACATGAAATTCTCTGTGTAAACTTCTGTAACTTCTCTAGGTAGATGAATCACTGTGTACTTTCTCTTGTTTCTATGTGTTACAAATCTTGAGAAACTCATACATTCTCTGTTCACTGTTTCCCAGTCTTAGAGAAGTCGATTTCTTTCGTCGAAAGTGCTGTTTTCATAGCGCTAAGTACTCCCAACTCTATCCACAATGTAGGTTTTACCAGTTTTCTAAGTCTCTCTTATTTGCCTGTACTTATACTTGGAATTCTCTGTTTAAACCTCTGTAACTTCTCTAGGTAGATGAATCACTGTGTACTTTCTCTTGTTTCTATCTGTTACCAATCTTGAGAAACTCATACATTCTCTGTTCACTGTTTCCCAGTCTTAGAGAAGTCGATGTCTTCGGCGAAAGTGCTGTTTTCACAGTGCTAAGTACTCCCAACTCTATCCACAATGTAGGTTTTACCAGTTTTCTAAGTCTCTCTTATTTGCTTGTACTTATACTTGGAATTCTCTGTGTAAACCTCTGTAACTTTTCCAGGTAGATGAATCACTGTGTACTTTCTCTTGTTTCTATCTGTTACCAATCTTGAGAAACTCATACATTCTCTGTTCACTGTTTCACGGACTTAGAGAACTAAATTTCCTTCGGCGACAGTGCTGTTTTCACACTGCTAAGTACTCCGAAATCTGTCAACAATGTTGGTTTTACCAGTTTTCTAAGTCTCTCTTATTTGCTTGTACTTATACTTGGAATTCTGTGTGTAAACCACTGTAACTTCTCTAGGTAGATGAATCACTGTGTACTTTCTCTTGTTTCTATCTGTTACCAATCTTGAGAAACTCATACATTCACTGTTCACTGTTTCCCAGTCTTAGAGAAGACGATTTCTTTCAGCGAAAGTGCTGTTTTCACAGTGCTAAGTACTCCCAACACTATCCGCAATGTAGGTTTTACCAGTTTTCTAAGTCTTTCTTATTTGCTTGTACTTATACTTGGAATTCTCTGTGTAAACCTATGTAACTTCTCTAGGTAGATGAATCACTGTGTACTTTCTCTTGTTTCTATCTGTTACCAATCTTGAGAAACTGATACATTCTCTGTTCACTGTTTCCCAGTCTTAAAGAAGTAGATTTGTTTCTGCGAAAGTGCTGTTTTCACAGTGCTAAGTACTCCCAACTCTATCCACAATGTGGGTTTTACCAGTTTTCTAAGTCTCTCTTATTTGCTTGTACTTACACTTGGAATTCTCTGTGTAAACCTGTGTAACTTCTCTAGGTAGATGAATCACTGTGTACTTTCTCTTGTTTCTATCTGTTACCAATCTTGAGAAACTCATACATTCACTGTTCACTGTTTCCCAGTCTTAGAGAAGTCGATTTCTTTCAGCGAAAGTGCTGTTTTCACAGTGCTAAGTACTCCCAAATCTGTCAACAATGTAGGTTTTACCAGTTTTCTAAGTCTCTCTTATTTGCTTGTACTTATACTTGGAATTCTCTGTGTAAACCTCTGTAACTTTTCCAGGTATTTGAATCACTGTGTACTTTCTCTTGTTTCTATCTGTTACCAATCTTGAGAAACTCATACATTCTCTGTTCACTGTTTCCCAATCTTAGAGAAGTCGATTTCTTTCAGCGAAAGTGCTGTTTTCACAGTGCTAAGTACTCCCAACTCTATCCAGAATGTAGGTTTTAACAGTTTTCTAAGTCTCTCTTATTTGCTTGTACTTATACTTGGAATTCTCTGTGTAAACCTCTGTAGCTTCTCTAGGTAGATGAATCACTGTGTACTTTCTCTTGTTTCTATCTGTTATCAATCTTGAGAAACTCATACATTCTCTGTTCGCTGTTTCCCAGTCTTAGAGAAGTCGATTTCTTTCGGCGAAAGTGCTGTTTTCACAGTGCTAAGTACTGCCAACTCTATCCACAAAGTAGGTTTTACCAGTTTTCTATGTCTCTCTTATTTGCTTGTACTTATACTTGGAATTCTCTGCGTAAACCTCTGTAACTTTTCCAGGTAGATGAATCACTGTGTACTTTCTCTTGTTTCTATCTGTTACCAGTCTTGAGAAACTCATACATTCTCTGTTCAGTTATTCCCGTTTCTTAGAGAGGTAGATTTCTTTCTTCAAAAGTGCTGTTTTCACAGTGCTGAGTGCTCCCAACTCTATCCACAATGTAGGTTTTACCAGTTTTCTAAGTCTCTCTTATTTGCTTCTACTTATACATGAAATTCTCTGTGTAAACTTCTGTAACTTCTCTAGGTAGATGAATCACTGTGTACTTTCTCTTCTTTCTATCTGTTACGAATCTTGAGAAACTCATACATTCTCTGTTCACTGTTTCCCAGTCTTAGAGAAGTCGATTTCTTTCGGCAAAAGTGCTGTTTTCATAGCGCTAAGTACTCCCAACTCTATCCACAATGTAGGTTTTACCAGTTTTCTAAGTCTCTCTTATTTGCCTGTACTTATACTTGGAATTCTCTGTGTAAACCTCTGTAACTTCTCTAGGTAGATGAATCACTGTGTACTTTCTCTTGTTTCTATCTGTTACCAATCTTGAGAAACTCATACATTCTCTGTTCACTGTTTCCCAGTCTTAGAGAAGTCGATTTCTTTCAGCGAAAGTCCTGTTTTCACAGTGCTAAGTACTCCCAAATCTGTCAACAATGTAGGTTTTACCAGTTTTCTAAGTCTCTCTTATTTGCTTGTACTTATACTTGGAATTCTCTGTGTAAACCTGTGTAACTTCTCTAGGTAGATGAATCACTGTGTACTTTCTCTTGTTTCTATCTGTTGCCAATCTTGAGAAACTCATACATTCTCTGTTCACTGTTTCCCAGTCTTAGAGAAGTCGATTTCTTTCGGCGAAAGTGCTGTTTTCACAGTGCTAAGTACTCCCAACTCTATCCACAATGTAGGTTTTACCAGTTTTCTAAGTCTCTCTTACTTTCTTGTACTTATACATGAAATTCTTTGTGTAAACTTCTGTAATTTCTATAGGTAGATGAATCACTGTGTACTTTCTCTTGTTTCTATCTGTTACCAGTCTTGAGAAACTCATACATTCTCTGTTCAGTTATTCCCGTTTCTTAGAGAGGTAGATTTCTTTCTTCAAAAGTGCTGTTTTCAGAGTGCTGAGTGCTCCCAACTCTATCCACAATATAGGTTTTACCAGTTTTCTAAGTCTCTCTTATTTGCTTCTACTTATACATGAAATTCTCTGTGTAAACTTCTGTAACTTCTCTAGGTAGATGAATCACTGTGTACTTTCTCTTGTTTCTATCTGTTACCAATCTTGAGAAACTCATACATTCTCTGTTCACTGTTTCCCAGTCTTAGAGAAGTCGATTTCTTTCGGCAAAAGTGCTGTTTTCATAGCGCTAAGTACTCCCAACTCTATCCACAATGTAGGTTTTACCAGTTTTCTAAGTCTCTCTTATTTGCCTGTACTTATACTTGGAATTCTCTGTGTAAACCTCTGTAACTTCTCTAGGTAGATGAATCACTGTGTACTTTCTCTTGTTTCTATCTGTTACCAATCTTGAGAAACTGATACATTCTCTGTTCACTGTTTCCCAGTCTTAGAGAAGTCGATTTCTTTCAGCGAAAGTGCTGTTTTCACAGTGCTAAGTACTCCCAAATCTATCAACAATGTAGGTTTTACCAGTTTTCTAAGTCTCTCTTATTTGCTTGTACTTATACTTGGAATTCTCTGTGTAAAGGTCTGTAACTTTTCCAGGTAGATGAATCACTGTGTACTTTCTCTTGTTTCTATCTGTTACCAATCTTGAGAAACTCATACATTCTCTGTTCACTGTTTCCCAATCTTAGAGAAGTCGATTTCTTTCAGCGAAAGTGCTGTTTTCACAGTGCTAAGTACTCCCAACTCTATCCACAATGTAGGTTTTAACAGTTTTCTAAGTCTCTCTTATTTCCTTGTACGTATACTTGGAATTCTCTGTGTAAACCTCTGTAGCTTCTCTAGGTAGATGAATCACTGTGTACTTTCTCTTGTTTCTATCTGTTACCAATCTTGAGAAACTCATACATTCTCTGTTCACTGTTTCCCAGTCTTAGAGAAGTCTATTTCTTTCGGCGAAAGTGCTGTTTTCACAGTGCTAAGTACTCCCAACTCTATCCACAATGTAGGTTTTACCAGTTTTCTAAGTTTCTCTTATTTTCTTGTACTTATACTTGGAATTCTCTGTGTAAACCTCTGTAACTTTTCCAGGTAGATGAATCACTGTGTACTTTCTCTTGTTTCTATCTGTTACCAATCTTGAGAAACTCATACATTCTCTGTTCACTGTTTCCCAGTCTTAGAGAAGTCGATTTCTTTCGGCGAAAGTGCTGTTTTCACAGTGCTAAGTACTCCCAACTCTATCCACAAAGTAGGTTTTACCAGTTTTCTAAGTCTCTCTTATTTGCTTGTACTTATACTTGGAATTCTCTGTGTAAACCTCTGTAACTTTTCCAGGTAGATGAATCACTGTGTACTTTCTCTTGTTTCTATCTGTTACCAATCTTGAGAAACTCATACATTCTCTGTTCACTGTTTCCCAGTCTTAGAGAAGTCGATTTCTTTCGGCGAAAGTGCTGTTTTCACAGTGCTAAGTACTCCCAACTCTATCCACAATGTAGGTTTTACCAGTTTTCTAAGTCTCTCTTATTTTCTTGTACTTATACATGAAATTCTTTGTGTAAACTTCTGTAATTTCTATAGGTAGATGAATCACTGTGTACTTTCTCTTGTTTCTATCTGTTACCAGTCTTGAGAAACTCATACATTGTCTGTTCAGTTATTTCCGTTTCTTAGAGAGGTAGATTTCTTTCTTCAAAAGTGCTGTTTTCACAGTGCTGAGTGCTCCCAACTCTATCCACAATGCAGGTTTTACCAGTTTTCTAAGTCTCTCTTATTTGCTTGTACTTATACATGAAATTCTCTGTGTAAACCTCTGTAGCTTCTCTAGGTAGATGAATCACTGTGTACTTTCTCTTGTTTCTATCTGTTACCAATCTTGAGAAACTCATACATTCTCTGTTCACTGTTTCCCAGTCTTAGAGAAGTCGATTTCTTTCGGCGAAAGTGCTGTTTTCCCAGTGCTAAGTACTCCCAACTCTATCCACAATGTAGGTTTTACCAGTTTTCTAAATCTCTCTTATTTGCCTGTACTTATACTTGGAATTCTCTGTGTAAACCTCTGTAACTTTTCTAGGTAGATGAATCACTGTGTACTTTCTCTTGTTTCTATCTGTTACCAATCTTGAGAAACTCATACATTCACTGTTCACTGTTTCCCAGTCTTAGTGAAGTCGATTTCTTTCAGCGAAAGTGCTGTTTTCACAGTGCTAAGTACTCCCAACTCTATCAACAATGTAGGTTTTACCAGTTTTCTAAGTCTCTCTTATTTTCTTGTACTTATACGTGGAATTCTCTGTGTAAACCTCCGTAACTTATCCAGGTAGATGAATCACTGTGTACTTTCTCTTGTTTCTATCTGTTACCAATCTTGAGAAACTCATACATTCACTGTTCACTGTTTCCGAGTCTTAGAGAAGTCGATTTCTTTCAGCGAAAGTGCTGTTTTCACAGTGCTAAGTACTCCCAACACTATCCACAATGTAGGTTTTACCAGTTTTCTAAGTCTCTCTTACTTTCTTGTACTTATACATGAAATTCTTTGTGTAAACTTCTGTAATTTCTATAGGTAGATGAATCACTGTGTACTTTCTCTTGTTTCTATCTGTTACCAGTCTTGAGAAACTCATACATTCTCTGTTCAGTTATTCCCGTTTCTTAGAGAGGTAGATTTCTTTCTTCAAAAGTGCTGTTTTCAGAGTGCTGAGTGCTCCCAACTCTATCCACAATGTAGGTTTTACCAGTTTTCTAAGTCTCTCTTATTTTCTTGTACTTATACTTGGAATTCTCTGTGTAAACCTCTGTAACTTTTCCAGGTAGATGAATCACTGTGTACTTTCTCTTGTTTCTATCTGTTACCAATCTTGAGAAACTCATACATTCTCTGTTCACTGTTTCCCAGTCTTAGAGAAGTCGATTTCTTTCGGCGAAAGTGCTGTTTTCACAGTGCTAAGTACTCCCAACTCTATCCACAAAGTAGGTTTTACCAGTTTTCTAAGTCTCTCTTATTTGCTTGTACTTATACTTGGAATTCTCTGTGTAAACCTCTGTAACTTTTCCAGGTAGATGAATCACTGTGTACTTTCTCTTGTTTCTATCTGTTACCAATCTTGAGAAACTCATACATTCTCTGTTCACTGTTTCACGGACTTAGAGAACTAAATTTCCTTCGGCGAAAGTGCTGTTTTCACAGTGCTAAGTACTCCGAAATCTGTCAACAATGTCGGTTTTACCAGTTTTCTAAGTCTCTCTTATTTGCTTGTACTTATACTTGGAATTCTCTGTGTAAACCTGTGTAACTTCTCTAGGTAGATGAATCACTGTGTACTTTCTCTTGTTTCTATCTGTTGCCAATCTTGAGAAACTCATACATTGTCTGTTCACTGTTTCCCAGTCTTAGAGAAGTCGATTTCTTTCGGCGAAAGTGCTGTTTTCACAGTGCTAAGTACTCCCAACTCTATCCACAATGTAGGTTTTACCAGTTTTCTAAGTCTCTCTTATTTTCTTGTACTTATACATGAAATTCTTTGTGTAAACTTCTGTAATTTCTATAGGTAGATGAATCACTGTGTACTTTCTCTTGTTTCTATCTGTTACCAGTCTTGAGAAACTCATACATTCTCTGTTCAGTTATTTCCGTTTCTTAGAGAGGTAGATTTCTTTCTTCAAAAGTGCTGTTTTCACAGTGCTGAGTGCTCCCAACTCTATCCACAATGCAGGTTTTACCAGTTTTCTAAGTCTCTCTTATTTGCTTGTACTTATACATGAAATTCTCTGTGTAAACCTCTGTAGCTTCTCTAGGTAGATGAATCACTGTGTACTTTCTCTTGTTTCTATCTGTTACCAATCTTGAGAAACTCATACATTCTCTGTTCACTGTTTCCCAGTCTTAGAGAAGTCGATTTCTTTCGGCGAAAGTGCTGTTTTCACAGTGCTAAGTACTCCCAACTCTATCCACAATGTAGGTTTTACCAGTTTTCTAAGTCTCTCTTATTTTCTTGTACTTATACTTGGAATTGTCTGTGTAAACCTCTGTAACTTTTCCAGGTAGATGAATCACTGTGTACTTTCTCTTGTTTCTATCTGTTACCAATCTTGAGAAACTCATACATTCTCTGTTCACTGTTTCCCAGTCTTAGAGAAGTCGATTTCTTTCGGCGAAAGTGCTGTTTTCACAGTGCTAAGTACTCCCAACTCTATCCACAAAGTAGGTTTTACCAGTTTTCTAAGTCTCTCTTATTTGCTTGTACTTATACTTGGAATTCTCTGCGTAACCCTCTGTAACTTTTCCAGGTAGATGAATCACTGTGTACTTTCTCTTGTTTCTATCTGTTACCAATCTTGAGAAACTCATACATTCTCTGTTCACTGTTTCACGGACTTAGAGAACTAAATTTCCTTCGGCGAAAGTGCTGTTTTCACAGTGCTAAGTACTCCGAAATCTGTCAACAATGTAGGTTTTACCAGTTTTCTTAGTCTCTCTTATTTGCTTGTACTTATACTTGGAATTCTGTGTGTAAACCACTGTAACTTCTCTAGGTAGATGAATCACTGTGTACTTTCTCTTGTTTCTATCTGTTACCAAACTTGAGAAATTCATACATTAACTGTTCACTGTTTCCCAGTCTTAGAGAAGTCGATTTCTTTCAGCGAAAGTGCTGTTTTCACAGTGCTAAGTACTCCCAACACTATCCGCAGTGTAGGTTTTACCAGTTTTCTAAGTCTCTCTTATTTTCCTGTACTTATACGTGGAATTCTCTGTGTAAACTTCTGAAACTTCTCTAGGTAGATGAATCACTATGTACTTTCTCTTGTTTCTATCTGTTACCAATCTTGAGAAACTCATACATTCTCTGTTCACTGTTTCCCAGTCTTAGAGAAGTCGATTTCTTTCGGCGAAAGTGCTGTTTTCACAGTGCTAAGTACTCCCAACTCTATCCACAATGTAGGTTTTACCAGTTTTCTAAGTCTCTCTTACTTTCTTGTACTTATACATGAAATTCTTTGTGTAAACTTCTGTAATTTCTATAGGTAGATGAATCACTGTGTACTTTCTCTTGTTTCTATCTGTTACCAGTCTTGAGAAACTCATACATTCTCTGTTCAGTTATTCCCGTTTCCTAGAGAGGTAGATTTCTTTCTTCAAAAGTGCTGTTTTCAGAGTGCTGAGTGCTCCCAACTCTATCCACAATGTAGGTTTTACCAGTTTTCTAAGTCTCTCTTATTTGCTTCTACTTATACATGAAATTCTCTGTGTAAACTTCTGTAACTTCTCTAGGTAGATGAATCACTGTGTACTTTCTCTTGTTTCTATGTGTTACAAATCTTGAGAAACTCATACATTCTCTGTTCACTGTTTCCCAGTCTTAGAGAAGTCGATTTCTTTCGTCGAAAGTGCTGTTTTCATAGCGCTAAGTACTCCCAACTCTATCCACAATGTAGGTTTTACCAGTTTTCTAAGTCTCTCTTATTTGCCTGTACTTATACTTGGAATTCTCTGTTTAAACCTCTGTAACTTCTCTAGGTAGATGAATCACTGTGTACTTTCTCTTGTTTCTATCTGTTACCAATCTTGAGAAACTCATACATTCTCTGTTCACTGTTTCCCAGTCTTAGAGAAGTCGATGTCTTCGGCGAAAGTGCTGTTTTCACAGTGCTAAGTACTCCCAACTCTATCCACAATGTAGGTTTTACCAGTTTTCTAAGTCTCTCTTATTTGCTTGTACTTATACTTGGAATTCTCTGTGTAAACCTCTGTAACTTTTCCAGGTAGATGAATCACTGTGTACTTTCTCTTGTTTCTATCTGTTACCAATCTTGAGAAACTCATACATTCTCTGTTCACTGTTTCACGGACTTAGAGAACTAAATTTCCTTCGGCGACAGTGCTGTTTTCACACTGCTAAGTACTCCGAAATCTGTCAACAATGTTGGTTTTACCAGTTTTCTAAGTCTCTCTTATTTGCTTGTACTTATACTTGGAATTCTGTGTGTAAACCACTGTAACTTCTCTAGGTAGATGAATCACTGTGTACTTTCTCTTGTTTCTATCTGTTACCAATCTTGAGAAACTCATACATTCACTGTTCACTGTTTCCCAGTCTTAGAGAAGACGATTTCTTTCAGCGAAAGTGCTGTTTTCACAGTGCTAAGTACTCCCAACACTATCCGCAATGTAGGTTTTACCAGTTTTCTAAGTCTTTCTTATTTGCTTGTACTTATACTTGGAATTCTCTGTGTAAACCTATGTAACTTCTCTAGGTAGATGAATCACTGTGTACTTTCTCTTGTTTCTATCTGTTACCAATCTTGAGAAACTGATACATTCTCTGTTCACTGTTTCCCAGTCTTAAAGAAGTAGATTTGTTTCTGCGAAAGTGCTGTTTTCACAGTGCTAAGTACTCCCAACTCTATCCACAATGTGGGTTTTACCAGTTTTCTAAGTCTCTCTTATTTGCTTGTACTTACACTTGGAATTCTCTGTGTAAACCTGTGTAACTTCTCTAGGTAGATGAATCACTGTGTACTTTCTCTTGTTTCTATCTGTTACCAATCTTGAGAAACTCATACATTCACTGTTCACTGTTTCCCAGTCTTAGAGAAGTCGATTTCTTTCAGCGAAAGTGCTGTTTTCACAGTGCTAAGTACTCCCAAATCTGTCAACAATGTAGGTTTTACCAGTTTTCTAAGTCTCTCTTATTTGCTTGTACTTATACTTGGAATTCTCTGTGTAAACCTCTGTAACTTTTCCAGGTATTTGAATCACTGTGTACTTTCTCTTGTTTCTATCTGTTACCAATCTTGAGAAACTCATACATTCTCTGTTCACTGTTTCCCAATCTTAGAGAAGTCGATTTCTTTCAGCGAAAGTGCTGTTTTCACAGTGCTAAGTACTCCCAACTCTATCCAGAATGTAGGTTTTAACAGTTTTCTAAGTCTCTCTTATTTGCTTGTACTTATACTTGGAATTCTCTGTGTAAACCTCTGTAGCTTCTCTAGGTAGATGAATCACTGTGTACTTTCTCTTGTTTCTATCTGTTATCAATCTTGAGAAACTCATACATTCTCTGTTCGCTGTTTCCCAGTCTTAGAGAAGTCGATTTCTTTCGGCGAAAGTGCTGTTTTCACAGTGCTAAGTACTGCCAACTCTATCCACAAAGTAGGTTTTACCAGTTTTCTATGTCTCTCTTATTTGCTTGTACTTATACTTGGAATTCTCTGCGTAAACCTCTGTAACTTTTCCAGGTAGATGAATCACTGTGTACTTTCTCTTGTTTCTATCTGTTACCAGTCTTGAGAAACTCATACATTCTCTGTTCAGTTATTCCCGTTTCTTAGAGAGGTAGATTTCTTTCTTCAAAAGTGCTGTTTTCACAGTGCTGAGTGCTCCCAACTCTATCCACAATGTAGGTTTTACCAGTTTTCTAAGTCTCTCTTATTTGCTTCTACTTATACATGAAATTCTCTGTGTAAACTTCTGTAACTTCTCTAGGTAGATGAATCACTGTGTACTTTCTCTTCTTTCTATCTGTTACGAATCTTGAGAAACTCATACATTCTCTGTTCACTGTTTCCCAGTCTTAGAGAAGTCGATTTCTTTCGGCAAAAGTGCTGTTTTCATAGCGCTAAGTACTCCCAACTCTATCCACAATGTAGGTTTTACCAGTTTTCTAAGTCTCTCTTATTTGCCTGTACTTATACTTGGAATTCTCTGTGTAAACCTCTGTAACTTCTCTAGGTAGATGAATCACTGTGTACTTTCTCTTGTTTCTATCTGTTACCAATCTTGAGAAACTCATACATTCTCTGTTCACTGTTTCCCAGTCTTAGAGAAGTCGATTTCTTTCAGCGAAAGTCCTGTTTTCACAGTGCTAAGTACTCCCAAATCTGTCAACAATGTAGGTTTTACCAGTTTTCTAAGTCTCTCTTATTTGCTTGTACTTATACTTGGAATTCTCTGTGTAAACCTGTGTAACTTCTCTAGGTAGATGAATCACTGTGTACTTTCTCTTGTTTCTATCTGTTGCCAATCTTGAGAAACTCATACATTCTCTGTTCACTGTTTCCCAGTCTTAGAGAAGTCGATTTCTTTCGGCGAAAGTGCTGTTTTCACAGTGCTAAGTACTCCCAACTCTATCCACAATGTAGGTTTTACCAGTTTTCTAAGTCTCTCTTACTTTCTTGTACTTATACATGAAATTCTTTGTGTAAACTTCTGTAATTTCTATAGGTAGATGAATCACTGTGTACTTTCTCTTGTTTCTATCTGTTACCAGTCTTGAGAAACTCATACATTCTCTGTTCAGTTATTCCCGTTTCTTAGAGAGGTAGATTTCTTTCTTCAAAAGTGCTGTTTTCAGAGTGCTGAGTGCTCCCAACTCTATCCACAATATAGGTTTTACCAGTTTTCTAAGTCTCTCTTATTTGCTTCTACTTATACATGAAATTCTCTGTGTAAACTTCTGTAACTTCTCTAGGTAGATGAATCACTGTGTACTTTCTCTTGTTTCTATCTGTTACCAATCTTGAGAAACTCATACATTCTCTGTTCACTGTTTCCCAGTCTTAGAGAAGTCGATTTCTTTCGGCAAAAGTGCTGTTTTCATAGCGCTAAGTACTCCCAACTCTATCCACAATGTAGGTTTTACCAGTTTTCTAAGTCTCTCTTATTTGCCTGTACTTATACTTGGAATTCTCTGTGTAAACCTCTGTAACTTCTCTAGGTAGATGAATCACTGTGTACTTTCTCTTGTTTCTATCTGTTACCAATCTTGAGAAACTGATACATTCTCTGTTCACTGTTTCCCAGTCTTAGAGAAGTCGATTTCTTTCAGCGAAAGTGCTGTTTTCACAGTGCTAAGTACTCCCAAATCTATCAACAATGTAGGTTTTACCAGTTTTCTAAGTCTCTCTTATTTGCTTGTACTTATACTTGGAATTCTCTGTGTAAAGGTCTGTAACTTTTCCAGGTAGATGAATCACTGTGTACTTTCTCTTGTTTCTATCTGTTACCAATCTTGAGAAACTCATACATTCTCTGTTCACTGTTTCCCAATCTTAGAGAAGTCGATTTCTTTCAGCGAAAGTGCTGTTTTCACAGTGCTAAGTACTCCCAACTCTATCCACAATGTAGGTTTTAACAGTTTTCTAAGTCTCTCTTATTTCCTTGTACGTATACTTGGAATTCTCTGTGTAAACCTCTGTAGCTTCTCTAGGTAGATGAATCACTGTGTACTTTCTCTTGTTTCTATCTGTTACCAATCTTGAGAAACTCATACATTCTCTGTTCACTGTTTCCCAGTCTTAGAGAAGTCTATTTCTTTCGGCGAAAGTGCTGTTTTCACAGTGCTAAGTACTCCCAACTCTATCCACAATGTAGGTTTTACCAGTTTTCTAAGTTTCTCTTATTTTCTTGTACTTATACTTGGAATTCTCTGTGTAAACCTCTGTAACTTTTCCAGGTAGATGAATCACTGTGTACTTTCTCTTGTTTCTATCTGTTACCAATCTTGAGAAACTCATACATTCTCTGTTCACTGTTTCCCAGTCTTAGAGAAGTCGATTTCTTTCGGCGAAAGTGCTGTTTTCACAGTGCTAAGTACTCCCAACTCTATCCACAAAGTAGGTTTTACCAGTTTTCTAAGTCTCTCTTATTTGCTTGTACTTATACTTGGAATTCTCTGTGTAAACCTCTGTAACTTTTCCAGGTAGATGAATCACTGTGTACTTTCTCTTGTTTCTATCTGTTACCAATCTTGAGAAACTCATACATTCTCTGTTCACTGTTTCCCAGTCTTAGAGAAGTCGATTTCTTTCGGCGAAAGTGCTGTTTTCACAGTGCTAAGTACTCCCAACTCTATCCACAATGTAGGTTTTACCAGTTTTCTAAGTCTCTCTTATTTTCTTGTACTTATACATGAAATTCTTTGTGTAAACTTCTGTAATTTCTATAGGTAGATGAATCACTGTGTACTTTCTCTTGTTTCTATCTGTTACCAGTCTTGAGAAACTCATACATTGTCTGTTCAGTTATTTCCGTTTCTTAGAGAGGTAGATTTCTTTCTTCAAAAGTGCTGTTTTCACAGTGCTGAGTGCTCCCAACTCTATCCACAATGCAGGTTTTACCAGTTTTCTAAGTCTCTCTTATTTGCTTGTACTTATACATGAAATTCTCTGTGTAAACCTCTGTAGCTTCTCTAGGTAGATGAATCACTGTGTACTTTCTCTTGTTTCTATCTGTTACCAATCTTGAGAAACTCATACATTCTCTGTTCACTGTTTCCCAGTCTTAGAGAAGTCGATTTCTTTCGGCGAAAGTGCTGTTTTCCCAGTGCTAAGTACTCCCAACTCTATCCACAATGTAGGTTTTACCAGTTTTCTAAATCTCTCTTATTTGCCTGTACTTATACTTGGAATTCTCTGTGTAAACCTCTGTAACTTTTCTAGGTAGATGAATCACTGTGTACTTTCTCTTGTTTCTATCTGTTACCAATCTTGAGAAACTCATACATTCACTGTTCACTGTTTCCCAGTCTTAGTGAAGTCGATTTCTTTCAGCGAAAGTGCTGTTTTCACAGTGCTAAGTACTCCCAACTCTATCAACAATGTAGGTTTTACCAGTTTTCTAAGTCTCTCTTATTTTCTTGTACTTATACGTGGAATTCTCTGTGTAAACCTCCGTAACTTATCCAGGTAGATGAATCACTGTGTACTTTCTCTTGTTTCTATCTGTTACCAATCTTGAGAAACTCATACATTCACTGTTCACTGTTTCCGAGTCTTAGAGAAGTCGATTTCTTTCAGCGAAAGTGCTGTTTTCACAGTGCTAAGTACTCCCAACACTATCCACAATGTAGGTTTTACCAGTTTTCTAAGTCTCTCTTACTTTCTTGTACTTATACATGAAATTCTTTGTGTAAACTTCTGTAATTTCTATAGGTAGATGAATCACTGTGTACTTTCTCTTGTTTCTATCTGTTACCAGTCTTGAGAAACTCATACATTCTCTGTTCAGTTATTCCCGTTTCTTAGAGAGGTAGATTTCTTTCTTCAAAAGTGCTGTTTTCAGAGTGCTGAGTGCTCCCAACTCTATCCACAATGTAGGTTTTACCAGTTTTCTAAGTCTCTCTTATTTGCTTGTACTTATACTTGGAATTCTGTGTGTAAACCACTGTAAGTTCTCTAGGTAGATGAATCACTGTGTACTTTCTCTTGTTTCTATCTCTTACCAAACTTGAGAAACTCATACATTCACTGTTCACTGTTTCCCAGTCTTAGAGAAGTCGATTTCTTTCAGCGAAAGTGCTGTTTTCACAGTGCTAAGTACTCCCAACACTATCCGCAATGTAGGTTTTACCAGTTTTCTAAGTCTCTCTTATTTGCTTGTACTTATACTTGGAATCCTCTGTGTAAACCTCTGTTAGCTTCTCTAGGTAGACGAATCACTGTGTACTTTCTCTTGTTTCTATCTGTTACCAATCTTGAGAAACTCATACATTCTCTGTTCACTGTTTCCCAGTCTTAGAGAAGTCGATTTCTTTCAGCGAAAGTGCTGTTTTCACAGTGCTAAGTACTCCCAACACTATCCGCAATGTAGGTTTTACCAGTTTTCTAAGTCTCTCTTATTTGCCTGTCCTTATACTTGGAATTCTCTGTGTAAACCTCTGTAACTTCTCTAGGTAGATGAATCACTGTGTACTTTCTCTTGTTTCTATCTGTTACCAATCTTGGGAAACTCATACATTCTCTGTTCACTGTTTCCCAGTCTTAGAGAAGTCGATTTCTTTCGGCGAAAGTGCTGTTTTCACAGTGCTAAGTACTCCCAACTCTATCCACAATGTAGGTTTTAACAGTTTTCTAAGTCTCTCTTATTTGCTTGTACGTATACTTGAAATTCTCTTTGTAAACCTCTGTAGCTTCTCTAGGTAGATGAATCACTGTGTACTTTCTCTTGTTTCTATCTGTTACCAATCTTGAGAAACTCATACGTTCTCTGTTCACTGTTTCCCAGTCTTAGAGAAGTCGATTTCTTTCGGCGAAAGTGCTGTTTTCACAGTGCTAAGTACTCCCAACTCTATCCACAATGTAGGTTTTACCAGTTTTCTAAATCTCTCTTATTTGCCTGTACTTATACTTGGAATTCTCTGTGTAAACCTCTGTAACTTTTCTAGGTAGATGAATCACTGTGTACTTTCTCTTGTTTCTATCTGTTACCAATCTTGAGAAACTCATACATTCACTGTTCACTGTTTCCCAGTCTTAGAGAAGTCGATTTCTTTCAGCGAAAGTGCTGTTTTCACAGTGCTAAGTACTCCCAACTCTATCAACAATGTAGGTTTCACCAGTTTTCTAAGTCTCTCTTATTTTCTTGTACTTATACGTGGAATTCTCTGTGTAAACCTCCGTAACTTATCCAGGTAGAAGAATCACTGTGTACTTTCTCTTGTTTCTATCTGTTACCAATCTTGAGAAACTCATACATTCTCTGTTCACTGTTTCACGGACTTAGAGAACTAAATTTCCTTCGGCGAAAGTGCTGTTTTCACACTGCTAAGTACTCCGAAATCTGTCAACAATGTTGGTTTTACCAGTTTTCTAAGTCTCTCTTATTTGCTTGTACTTATACTTGGAATTCTGTGTGTAAACCACTGTAACTTCTCTAGGTAGATGAATCACTGTGTACTTTCTCTTGTTTCTATCTGTTACCAATCTTGAGAAACTCATACATTCACTGTTCACTGTTTCCGAGTCTTAGAGAAGTCGATTTCTTTCAGCGAAAGTGCTGTTTTCACAGTGCTAAGTACTCCCAACACTATCCGCAATGTAGGTTTTACCAGTTTTCTAAGTCTCTCTTATTTGCTTGTACTTATACTTGGAATTCTCTGTGTAAACCTGTGTAACTTCTCTAGGTAGATGAATCACTGTGTACATTCTCTTGTTTCTATCTGTTGCCAATCTTGAGAAACTCATACATTCTCTGTTCACTGTTTCCCAGTCTTAGAGAAGTCGATTTCTTTTGGCGAAACTGCTGTTTTCACAGTGCTAAGTACTCCCAACTCTATCCACAATGTAGGTTTTACCAGTTTTCTAAGTCTCTCTTACTTTCTTGTACTTATACATGAAATTCTTTGTGTAAACTTCTGTAATTTCTATAGGTAGATGAATCACTGTGTACTTTCTCTTGTTTCTATCTGTTACCAGTCTTGAGAAACTCATACATTCTCTGTTCAGTTATTCCCGTTTCTTAGAGAGGTAGATTTCTTTCTTCAAAAGTGCTGTTTTCAGAGTGCTGAGTGCTCCCAACTCTATCCACAATGTAGGTTTTACCAGTTTTCTAAGTCTCTCTTACTTGCTTCTACTTATACATGAAATTCTCTGTGTAAACTTCTGTAACTTCTCTAGGTAGATGAATCACTGTGTACTTTCTCTTGTTTCTATGTGTTACGAATCTTGAGAAACTGATACATTCTCTGTTCACTGTTTCCCAGTCTTAGAGAAGTCGGTTTCTTTCGCCGAAAGTGCTGTTTTCATAGCGCTAAGTACTCCCAACTCTATTCACAATGTAGGTTTTACCAGTTTTCTAAGTCTCTCTTATTTGCCTGTACTTATACTTGGAATTCTCTGTGTAAACCTCTGTAACTTCTCTAGGTAGATGAATCACTGTGTACTTTCTCTTGTTTCTATCTGTTACCAATCTTGAGAAACTCATACATTCTCTGTTCACTGTTTCCCAGTCTTAAAGAAGTAGATTTGTTTCTGCGAAAGTGCTGTTTTCACAGTGCTAAGTACTCCCAACTCTATCCACAATGTGGGTTTTACCAGTTTTCTAAGTCTCTCTTATTTGCTTGTACCTATACTTGGAATTCCCTGTGTAAACCTCTGTAACTGTTCCAGGTAGATGAATCACTGTGTACTTTCTCTTGTTTCTATCTGTTACCAATCTTGAGAAACTCATACATTCTCTGTTCACTGTTTCCCAGTCTTAGAGAAGTCGATTTCATTCGGCGAAAGTGCTGTTTTCACAGTGCTAAGTACTCCCAACTCTATCCACAATGTAGGTTTTACCAGTTTTCTCAGTGTCTCTTATTTGCTTGTACTTATACTTGGAATTCTCTGTGTAAACCTCTGTAACTTTTCCAGGTAGATGAATCACTGTGTACTTTCTCTTGTTTCTATCTGTTACCAATCTTGAGAAAGTCATACATTCTCTGTTCACTGTTTCACGGACTTAGAGAACTAAATTTCCTTCGGCGAAAGTGCTGTTTTCACAGTGCTAAGTACTCCGAAATCTGTCAACAATGTAGGTTTTACCAGTTTTCTAAGTCTCTCTTATTTGCTTCTACTTATACTTGGAATTCTGTGTGTAAACCACTGTAACCTCTCTAGGTAGATGAATCACTGTGTACTTTCTCTTCTTTCTATCTGTTACCAAACTTGAGAAACTCATACATTCACTGTTCACTGTTTCCCAGTCTTAGAGAAGTCGATTTCTTTCAGCGAAAGTGGTGTTTTCACAGTGCTAAGTACTCCCAACAAAATCCGCAGTGTAGGTTTTACCAGTTTTCTAAGTCTCTCTTATTTGCTTGTACTTATACTTGGAATTCTCTGTGTAAACCTGTGTAACTTCTCTAGGTAGATGAATCACTGTGTACTTTCTCTTGTTTCTATCTGTTGCCAATCTTGAGAAACTCATACATTGTCTGTTCACTGTTTCCCAGTCTTAAAGAAGTCGATTTCTTTCGGCGAAAGTGCTGTTTTCACAGTGCTAAGTACTCCCAACTCTATCCACAATGTAGGTTTTACCAGTTTTCTAAGTCTCTCTTATTTTCTTGTACTTATACATGAAATTCTTTGTGTAAACTTCTGTAATTTCTATAGGTAGATGAATCACTGTGTACTTTCTCTTGTTTCTATCTGATACCAGTCTTGAGAAACTCATACATTCTCTGTTCAGTTATTCCCGTTTCTTTGAGAGGTAGATTTCTTTCTTCAAAAGTGCTGTTTTCACAGTGCTGAGTGCTCCCAACTCTATGCACAATGTAGGTTTTACCAGTTTTCTAAGTCTCTCTTATTTGCTTGTACTTATACATGAAATCCTCTGTGTAAACTTCTGTAACTTCTCTAGGTAGATGAATCACTGTGTACTTTCTCTTGTTTCTATCTGTTACCAATCTTGAGAAACTCATACATTCTCTCTTCACTGTTTCCCAGTCTTAGAGAAGTAGATTTCTTTCTGCGAAAGTGCTGTTTTCACAGTGCTAAGTACTCCGAAATCTGTCAACAATGTAGGTTTTACCAGTTTTCTAAGTCTCTCTTATTTTCCTGTACTTATACGTGGAATTCTCTGTGTAAACTTCTGTAACTTCTCTAGGTAGATGAATCACTATGTACTTTCTCTTGTTTCTATCTGTTACCAATCTTGAGAAACTCATACATTCTCTGTTCACTGTTTCCCAGTATTAGAAAAGTAGATTTCTTTCTGCGAAATTACTGTTTTCACAGTGCTAAGTACTCCCAACTCTATCCACAATGTGGGTTTTACCAGTTTTCTAAGTCTCTCTTATTTGCTTGTACTTATACTTGGAATTCTCTGTGTAAACCTCTGTAACTTCTCTAGGTAGATGAATCACTGTGTACTTTCTCTTGTTTCTATCTGTTACCAATTTTGAGAAACTAATACATTCACTGTTCACTGTTTCCCAGTCTTAGAGAAGTCGATTTCTTACAGCGAAAGTGCTGTTTTCACAGTGGTAAGTACTCCCAACTCTATCAACAATGTAGGTTTTACCAGTTTTCTAAGTCTCTCTTATTTTCTTGTACTTATACGTGGAATTCTCTGTGTAAACCTCTGTAACTTTTCCAGGTAGATGAATCACTGTGTACTTTCTCTTGTTTCTATCTGTTACCAATCTTGAGAAACTCATACATTCTCTGTTCACTGTTTCCCAGTCTTAGAGAAGTCGATTTCTTTCGGCGAAAGTGCTGTTTTCACAGTGCTAAGTACTCCCAACTCTATCCACAATGTAGGTTTTACCAGTTTTCTAAGTCTCTCTTATTTTCTTGTACTTATACTTGGAATTGTCTGTGTAAACCTCTGTAACTTTTCCAGGTAGATGAATCACTGTGTACTTTCTCTTGTTTCTATCTGTTACCAATCTTGAGAAACTCATACATTCACTGTTCACTGTTTCCCAGTCTTAGAGAAGTCGATTTCTTTCGGCGAAAGTGCTGTTTTCACAGCGCTAAGTACTCCCAACTCTATCCACAATGTAGGTTTTACCAGTTTTCTAAGTGTCTCTTATTTGCCAGTACTTATACTTGGAATTCTCTGTGTAAACCTCTGTAACTTCTCTAGGTAGATGAATCACTGTGTACTTTCTCTTGTTTCTATCTGTTACCAATCTTGAGAAACTCATACATTCTCTGTTCACTGTTTCACGGACTTAGAGAACTAAATTTCCTTCGGCGAAAGTGGTGTTTTCACACTGCTAAGTACTCCGAAATCTGTCAACAATGTTGGTTTTACCAGTTTTCTAAGTCTCTCTTATTTGCTTGTAGTTATACTTGGAATTCTGTGTGTAAACCACTGTAACTTCTCTAGGTAGCTGAATCACTGTGTACCTTCTCTTGTTTCTATCTGTTACCAATCTTGAGAAACTCATACATTCTCTGTTCACTGTTTCCCAGTCTTAGAGAAGTCGATTTCTTTCAGCGAAAGTGCTGATTTCATAGTGCTAAGTACTCCCAACTCTATACATAATGTAGGTTTTAACAGTTTTCTAAGTCTCTCTTATTTGCTTGTACGTATACTTGGAATTCTCTGTGTAATCCTCTGTAGCTTCTCTAGGTAGATGAATCACTGTGTACTTCCTCTTGTTTCTATCTGTTACCAATCTTGAGAAACTCATACATTCTCTGTTCACTGTTTACCAGTCTTAGAGAAGTCGATTTCTTTCGGCGAAAGTGCTGTTTTCACAGTGCTAAGTACTCCCAACTCTATCCACAATGTAGGTTTTACCAGTTTTCTAAGTCTCTCTTATTTTCTTGTACTTATACTTGGAATTCTCTGTGTAAACCTCTGTAACTTTTCCAGGTAGATGAATCACTGTGTACTTTCTCTTGTTTCTATCTGTTACCAATCTTGAGAAACTCATACATTCTCTGTTCACTGTTTCCCAGTCTTAGAGAAGTCGATTTCTTTCGGCGAAAGTGCTGTTTTCACAGTGCTAAGTACTCCCAACTCTATCCACAATGTAGGTTTTACCAGTTTTCTAAGTCTCTCTTATTTGCTTGTACTTATACTTGGAATTCTCTGTGTAAACCTCTGTAACTTTTCCAGGTAGATGAATCACTGTGTACTTTCTCTTGTTTCTATCTGTTACCAATCTTGAGAAACTCATACATTCTCTGTTCACTGTTTCACGGACTTAGAGAACTAAATTTCCTTCGGCGAAAGTGCTGTTTTCACAGTGCTAAGTACTCCGAAATCTGTCAGCAATGTAGGTTTTACCAGTTTTCTAAGTCTCTCTTATTTGCTTGTACTTATACTTGGAATTCTGTGTGTAAACCACTGTAACTTCTCTAGGTAGATGAATCACTGTGTACTTTCTCTTGTTTCTATCTGTTACCAAACTTGAGAAACTCATACATTCACTGTTCACTGTTTCCCAGTCTTAGAGAAGTCGATTTCTTTCAGCGAAAGTGCTGTTTTCACAGTGCTAAGTACTCCCAACACTATCCGCAATGTAGGTTTTACCAGTTTTCTAAGTCTCTCTTATTTGCTTGTACTTATACTTGGAATCCTCTGTGTAAACCTCTGTTAGCTTCTCTAGGTAGATGAATCACTGTGTACTTTCTCTTGTTTCTATCTGTTACCAATCTTGAGAAACTCATACATTCTCTGTTCACTGTTTCCCAGTCTTAGAGAAGTCGATTTCTTTCAGCGAAAGTGCTGTTTTCACAGTGCTAAGTACTCCCAACACTATCCGCAATGTAGGTTTTACCAGTTTTCTAAGTCTCTCTTATTTGCCTGTCCTTATACTTGGAATTCTCTGTGTAAACCTCTGTAACTTCTCTAGGTAGATGAATCACTGTGTACTTTCTCTTGTTTCTATCTGTTACCAATCTTGGGAAACTCATACATTCTCTGTTCACTGTTTCCCAGTCTTAGAGAAGTCGATTTCTTTCGGCGAAAGTGCTGTTTTCACAGTGCTAAGTACTCCCAACTCTATCCACAATGTAGGTTTTAACAGTTTTCTAAGTCTCTCTTATTTGCTTGTACGTATACTTGATATTCTCTTTGTAAACCTCTGTAGCTTCTCTAGGTAGATGAATCACTGTGTACTTTCTCTTGTTTCTATCTGTTACCAATCTTGAGAAACTCATACATTCTCTGTTCACTGTTTCCCAGTCTTAGAGAAGTCGATTTCTTTCGGCGAAAGTGCTGTTTTCACAGTGCTAAGTACTCCCAAATCTATCCACAATGTAGGTTTTACCAGTTTTCTAAATCTCTCTTATTTGCCTGTACTTATACTTGGAATTCTCTGTGTAAACCTCTGTAACTTTTCTAGGTAGATGAATCACTTTGTACTTTCTCTTGTTTCTATCTGTTGCCAATCTTGAGAAACTCATACATTCTCTTTTCACTGTTTCCCGGTCTTAGAGAAGTCGATTTCTTTCAGCGAAAGTGCTGTTTTCACAGTGCTAAGTACTCCCAACTCTATCAACAATGTAGGTTTTACCAGTTTTCTAAGTCTCTCTTATTTTCTTGTACTTATACGTGGAATTCTCTGTGTAAACCTCCGTAACTTATCCAGGTAGATGAATCACTGTGTACTTTCTCTTGTTTCTATCTGTTACCAATCTTGAGAAACTCATACATTCTCTGTTCACTGTTTCCCAGTCTTAGAGAAGTCGATTTCTTTCGGCGAAAGTGCTGTTTTCACAGTGCTAAGTACTCCCAACTCTATCCACAATGTAGGTTTTACCAGTTTTCTAAGTCTCTCTTATTTGCTTGTACTTATACTTGGAATTCTCTGTGTAAACCTCTGTAACTTTTCCAGGTAGATGAATCACTGTGTACTTTCTCTTGTTTCTATCTGTTACCAATCTTGAGAAACTCATACATTCTCTGTTCACTGTTTCACGGACTTAGAGAACTAAATTTCCTTCGGCGAAAGTGCTGTTTTCACACTGCTAAGTACTCCGAAATCTGTCAACAATGTAGGTTTTACCAGTTTTCTAAGTCTCTCTTATTTGCTTGTACTTATACTTGGAATTCTGTGTGTAAACCACTGTAACTTCTCTAGGTAGATGAATCACTGTGTACTTTCTCTTGTTTCTATCTGTTACCAATCTTGAGAAACTCATACATTCTCTGTTCACTGTTTCCCAGTCTTAGAGAAGTCGATTTCTTTCAGCGACAGTGCTGTTTTCACAGTGCTAAGTACTCCCAACTCTATCCACAATGTAGGTTTTAACAGTTTTCTAAGTCTCTCTTATTTGCTTGTACGTATACTTGGAATTCTCTGTGTAATCCTCTGTAGCTTCTCTACGTAGATGAATCACTGTGTACTTTCTCTTGTTTCTATCTGTTATCAATCTTGAGAAACTTATACATTCTCTGTTAACTGTTTCCCAGTCTTAGAGAAGTCGATTTCTTTCGGCGAAAGTGCTGTTTTCACAGTGCTAAGTACTCCCAACTCTATCCACAATGTAGGTTTTACCAGTTTTCTAAGTCTCTCTTAATTTCTTGTACTTATACTTGGAATTCTCTGTGTAAACCTCTGTAACTTTTCCAGGTAGATGAATCACTGTGTACTTTCTCTTGTTTCTATCTGTTACCAATCTTGAGAAACTCATACATTCTCTGTTCACTGTTTCACGAACTTAGAGAACTAAATTTCCTTCGGCGAAAGTGCTGTTTTCACACTGCTAAGTACTCCGAAATCTGTCAACAATGTTGGTTTTAACAGTTTTCTAAGTCTCTCTTATTTGCTTGTACTTATACTTGGAATTCTGTGTGTAATCCACTGTAACTTCTCTAGGTAGATGAATCACTGTGTACTTTCTTTTGTTTCTATCTGTTACCAATCTTGAGAAACTCATACATTCACTGTTCACTGTTTCCCAGTCTTAGAGAAGTCGATTTCTTTCAGCGAAAGTGCTGTTTTCACAGTGCTAAGTACTCCCAACACTATCCGCAATGTAGGTTTTACCAGTTTTCTAAGTCTCTCTTATTTGCTTGTACTTATACTTGGAAATCTCTGTGTAAACCTGTGTAACTTCTCTAGGTAGATGAATCACTGTGTACTTTCTCTTGTTTCTATCTCTTACCAGTCTTGAGAAACTCATACATTCTCTGTTCAGTTATTCCCGTTTCTTAGAGAGGTAGATTTCTTTCTTCAAAAGTGCTGTTTTCACAGTGCTGAGTGCTCCCAACTCTATCCACAATATAGGTTTTACCAGTTTTCTAAGTCTGTCTTATTTGCTTGTACTTATACATGAAATTCTCTGTGTAAACTTCTGTAACTTCTCTAGGTAGATGAATCACTGTGTACTTTCTCTTCTTTCTATCTGTTACCAATCTTGAGAAACTCATACATTCTCTGTTCACTGTTTCCCAGTCTTAGAGAAGTAGATTTCTTTCTGCGAAAGTGCTGTTTTCACAGTGCTAAGTACTCCCAACACTATCCGCAATGTAGGTTTTACCAGTTTTCTAAGTCTCTCTTATTTGCTGGTACTTATACTTGGAATTCTCTGTGTAAACCTGTGTAACTTCTCTAGGTAGATGAATCACTGTGTACTTTCTCTTGTTTCTATCTGTTGCCAATCTTGAGAAACTCATACATTCTCTGTTCACTGTTTCCCAGTCTTAGAGAAGTTGATTTCTTTCGGCGAAACTGCTGTTTTCACAGTGCTAAGTACTCCCAACTCTATCCACAATGTAGGTTTTACCAGTTTTCTAAGTCTCTCTTACTTTCTTGTACTTATACATGAAATTCTTTGTGTAAACTTCTGTAATTTCTATAGGTAGATGAATCACTGTGTACTTTCTCTTGTTTCTATCTGTTACCAGTCTTGAGAAACTCATACATTCTCTGTTCAGTTATTCCCGTTTCTTAGAGAGGTAGATTTCTTTCTTCAAAAGTGCTGTTTTCAGAGTGCTGAGTGCTCCCAACTCTATCCACAATGTAGGTTTTACCAGTTTTCTAAGTCTCTCTTATTTGCCTGTACTTATACTGGGAATTCTCTGTGTAAACCTCTGTAACTTCTCTAGGTAGATGAATCACTGTGTACTTTCTCTTGTTTCTATCTGTTATCAATCTTGAGAAACTTATACATTCTCTGTTCACTGTTTCCCAGTCTTAGAGAAGTCGATTTCTTTCGGCGAAAGTGCTGTTTTCACAGTGCTAAGTACTCCCAACTCTATCCACAATGTAGGTTTTACCAGTTTTCTAAGTCTCTCTTAATTTCCTGTACTTATACTTGGAATTCTCTGTGTAAACCTCTGTAACTTTTCCAGGTAGATGAATCACTGTGTACTTTCTCTTGTTTCTATCTGTTACCAATCTTGAGAAACTCATACATTCTCTGTTCACTGTTTCACGGACTTAGAGAACTAAATTTCCTTCGGCGAAAGTGCTGTTTTCACACTGCTAAGTACTCCGAAATCTGTCAACAATGTTGGTTTTAACAGTTTTCTAAGTCTCTCTTATTTGCTTGTACTTATACTTGGAATTCTGTGTGTAAACCACTGTAACTTCTCTAGGTAGATGAATCACTGTGTACTTTCTTTTGTTTCTATCTGTTACCAATCTTGAGAAACTCATACATTCACTGTTCACTGTTTCCCAGTCTTAGAGAAGTCGATTTCTTTCAGCGAAAGTGCTGTTTTCACAGTGCTAAGTACTCCCAACACTATCCGCAATGTAGGTTTTACCAGTTTTCTAAGTCTCTCTTATTTGCTTGTACTTATACTTGGAAATCTCTGTGTAAACCTGTGTAACTTCTCTAGGTAGATGAATCACTGTGTACTTTCTCTTGTTTCTATCTGTTGCCAATCTTGAGAAACTCATACATTCTCTGTTCACTGTTTCACAGTCTTAGAGAAGTCGATTTCTTTCGGCGAAAGTGCTGTTTTCACAGTGCTAAGTACTCCCAACTCTATCCACAATGTATGTTTTACCAGTTTTCTAAGTCTCTCTTACTTTCTTGTACTTATACATGAAATTCTTTGTGTAAACTTCTGTAATTTCTATAGGTAGATGAATCACTGTGTACTTTCTCTTGTTTCTATCTGTTACCAGTCTTGAGAAACTCATACATTCTCTGTTCAGTTATTCCCGTTTCTTAGAGAGGTAGATTTCTTTCTTCAAAAGTGCTGTTTTCACAGTGCTGAGTGCTCCCAACTCTATCCACAATGTAAGTTTTACCAGTTTTCTAAGTCTCTCTTATTTGCTTGTACTTATACTTGGAATTCTCTGTGTAAACCTCTGTAACTTTTCCAGGTAGATGAGTCACTGTGTACTTTCTCTTGTTTCTATCTGTTACCAATCTTGAGAAACTCATACATTCTCTGTTCAATGTTTCACGGAGTTAGAGAACTAAATTTCCTTCGGCGAAAGTGCTGTTTTCAAAGTGCTAAGTACTCCGAAATCTGTCAACAATGTAGGTTTTACCAGTTTTCTAAGTCTCTCTTATTTGCTTGTACTTATACTTGGAATTCTGTGTGTAAACCACTGTAACTTCTCTAGGTAGATGAATCACTGTGTACTTTCTCTTGTTTCTATCTGTTACCAAACTTGAGAAACTCATACATTCACTGTTCACTGTTTCCCAGTCTTAGAGAAGTCGATTTCTTTCAGCGAAAGTGCTGTTTTCACAGTGCTAAGTACTCCCAACAATATCCGCAGTGTAGGTTTTACCAGTTTTCTAAGTCTCTCTTATTTGCTTGTACTTATACTTGGAATTCTCTGTGTAAACCTGTGTAACTTCTCTAGGTAGATGAATCACTGTGTACTTTCTCTTGTTTCTATCTGTTGCCAATCTTGAGAAACTCATACATTGTCTGTTCACTGTTTCCCAGTCTTAGAGAAGTCGATTTCTTTCGGCGAAAGTGCTGTTTTCACAGTGCTAAGTACTCCCAACTCTATCCACAATGTAGGTTTTACCAGTTTTCTAAGTCTCTCTTATTTTCTTGTACTTATACATGAAATTCTTTGTGTAAACTTCTGTAATTTCTACAGGTAGATAAATCACTGTGTACTTTCTCTTGTTTCTATCTGTTACCAGTCTTGAGAAACTCATACATTCTCTGTTCAGTTATTCCCGTTTCTTAGAGAGGTAGATTTCTTTCTTCAAAAGTGCTGTTTTCACAGTGCTGAGTGCTCCCAACTCTATCCACAATGTAAGTTTTACCAGTTTTCTAAGTCTGTCTTATTTGCTTGTACTTATACATGAAATTCTCTGTGTAAACTTCTGTAACTTCTCTACGTAGATGAATCACTGTGTACTTTCTCTTGTTTCTATCTGTTACCAATCTTGAGAAACTCATACATTCTCTGTTCACGGTTTCCCAGTCTTAGAGAAGTAGATTTCTTTCTGCGAAAGTGCTGTTTTCACAGTGCTAAGTACTCCCAACTCTATCCACAATGTAGTTTTTACCAGTTTTCTAAGTCTCTCTTATTTTCCTGTACTTATACGTGGAATTCTCTGTGTAAACTTCTGTAACTTCTCTAGGTAGATGAATCACTATGTACTTTCTCTTGTTTCTATCTGTTACCAATCTTGAGAAACTCATACATTCTCTGTTCACTGTTTCCCAGTCTTAGAAAAGTAGATTTCTTTCTGCGAAAGTGCTGTTTTCACAGTGCTAAGTACTCCCAACTCTATCCACAATGTGGGTTTTACCAGTTTTCTAAGTCTCTCTTATTTGCTTGTACTTATACTTGGAATTCTCTGTGTAAACCTCTGTAACTTCTCTAGGTAGATGAATCACTGTGTACTTTCTCTTGTTTCTATCTGTTACCAATCTTGAGAAACTCATACATTCACTGTTCACTGTTTCCCAGTCTTAGAGAAGTCGATTTCTTTCAGCGAAAGTGCTGTTTTCACAGTGCTAAGTACTCCCAACACTATCCGCAATGTAGGTTTTACCAGTTTTCTAAGTCTCTCTTATTTGCTTGTACTTATACTTGGAATTCTCTGTGTAAACCTGTGTAACTTCTCTAGGTAGATGAATCACTGTGTACTTTCTCTTGTTTCTATCTGTTGCCAATCTTGAGAAACTCATACATTCTCTGTTCACTGTTTCCCAGTCTTAGAGAAGTCGATTTCTTTCGGCGAAAGTGCTGTTTTCACAGTGCTAAGTGCTCCCAACTCTATCCACAATGTAGGTTTTACCAGTTTTCTAAGTCTCTCTTACTTTCTTGTACTTATACATGAAATTCTTTGTGTAAACTTCTGTAATTTCTATAGGTAGATGAATCACTGTGTACTTTCTCTTGTTTCTATCTGTTACCAGTCTTGAGAAACTCATACATTCTCTGTTCAGTTATTCCCGTTTCTTAGAGAGGTAGATTTCTTTCTTCAAAAGTGCTGTTTTCAGAGTGCTGAGTGCTGCCAACTCTATCCACAATGTAGGTTTTACCAGTTTTCTAAGTCTCTCTTATTTGCTTGTACTTATACTTGGAATTCTCTGTGTAAACCTCTGTAACTTTTCCAGGTAGATGAATCACTGTGTACTTTCTCTTGTTTCTATCTGTTACCAATCTTGAGAAACTCATACATTCTCTGTTCACTGTTTCACGGACTTAGAGAACTAAATTTCCTTCGGCGAAAGTGCTGTTTTCACAGTGCTAAGTACTCCGAAATCTGTCAACAATGTAGGTTTTACCAGTTTTCTAAGTCTCTCTTATTTGCTTGTACTTATACTTGGAATTCTGTGTGTAAACCACTGTAACTTCTCTAGGTAGATGAATCACTGTGTACATTCTCTTGTTTCTATCTGTTACCAAACTTGAGAAACTCATACATTCACTGTTCACTGTTTCCCAGTCTTAGAGAAGTCGATTTCTTTCAGCGAAAGTGCTGTTTTCACAGTGCTAAGTACTCCCAACAATATCCGCAGTGTAGGTTTTACCAGTTTTCTAAGTCTCTCTTATTTGCTTGTACTTATACTTGGAATTCTCTGTGTAAACCTGTGTAACTTCTCTAGGTAGATGAATCACTGTGTACTTTCTCTTGTTTCTATCTGTTGCCAATCTTGAGAAACTCATACATTGTCTGTTCACTGTTTCCCAGTCTTAGAGAAGTCGATTTCTTTCGGCGAAAGTGCTGTTTTCACAGTGCTAAGTACTCCCAACGCTATCCACAATGTAGGTTTTACCAGTTTTCTAAGTCTCTCTTATTTTCTTGTACTTATACATGAAATTCTTTGTGTAAACTTCTGTAATTTCTATAGGTAGATGAATCACTGTGTACTTTCTCTTGTTTCTATCTGTTACCAGTCTTGAGAAACTCATACATTCTCTGTTCAGTTATTCCCGTTTCTTAGAGAGGTAGATTTCTTTCTTCAAAAGTGCTGTTTTCACAGTGCTGAGTGCTCCCAACTCTATCCACAATGTAGGTTTTACCAGTTTTCTAAGTCTGTCTTATTTGCTTGTACTTATACATGAAATTCTCTGTGTAAACTTCTGTAACTTCCCTAGGTAGATGAATCACTGTGTACTTTCTCTTGTTTCTATCTGTTACCAATCTTGAGAAACTCATACATTCTCTGTTCACTGTTTCCCAGTCTTAGAGAAGTAGATTTCTTTCTGCAAAAGTGCTGTTTTCACAGTGCTAAGTACTCCCAACTCTATCCACAATGTAGTTTTTACCAGTTTTCTAAGTCTCTCTTATTTTCCTGTACTTATACGTGGAATTCTCTGTGTAAACTTCTGTAACTTCTCTAGGTAGATGAATCACTATGTACTTTCTCTTGTTTCTATCTGTTACCAATCTTGAGAAACTCATACATTCTCTGTTCACTGTTTCCCAGTCTTAGAAAAGTAGATTTCTTTCTGCGAAAGTGCTGTTTTCACAGTGCTAAGTACTCCCAACTCTATCCACAATGTGGGTTTTACCAGTTTTCTAAGTCTCTCTTATTTGCTTGTACTTATACTTGGAATTCTCTGTGTAAACCTCTGTAACTTCTCTAGGTAGATGAATCACTGTGTACTTTCTCTTGTTTCTATCTGTTACCAATCTTGAGAAACTCATACATTCACTGTTCACTGTTTCCCAGTCTTAGAGAAGTCGATTTCTTTCAGCGAAAGTGCTGTTTTCACAGTGCTAAGTACTCCCAACACTATCCGCAATGTAGGTTTTACCAGTTTTCTAAGTCTCTCTTATTTGCTTGTACTTATACTTGGAATTCTCTGTGTAAACCTGTGTAACTTCTCTAGGTAGATGAATCACTGTGTACTTTCTCTTGTTTCTATCTGTTGCCAATCTTGAGAAACTCATACATTCTCTGTTCACTGTTTCCCAGTCTTAGAGAAGTCGATTTCTTTCGGCGAAAGTGCTGTTTTCACAGTGCTAAGTGCTCCCAACTCTATCCACAATGTAGGTTTTACCAGTTTTCTAAGTCTCTCTTACTTTCTTGTACTTATACATGAAATTCTTTGTGTAAACTTCTGTAATTTCTATAGGTAGATGAATCACTGTGTACTTTCTCTTGTTTCTATCTGTTACCAGTCTTGAGAAACTCATACATTCTCTGTTCAGTTATTCCCGTTTCTTAGAGAGGTAGATTTCTTTCTTCAAAAGTGCTGTTTTCAGAGTGCTGAGTGCTGCCAACTCTATCCACAATGTAGGTTTTACCAGTTTTCTAAGTCTCTCTTATTTGCTTGTACTTATACTTGGAATTCTCTGTGTAAACCTCTGTAACTTTTCCAGGTAGATGAATCACTGTGTACTTTCTCTTGTTTCTATCTGTTACCAATCTTGAGAAACTCATACATTCTCTGTTCACTGTTTCACGGACTTAGAGAACTAAATTTCCTTCGGCGAAAGTGCTGTTTTCACAGTGCTAAGTACTCCGAAATCTGTCAACAATGTAGGTTTTACCAGTTTTCTAAGTCTCTCTTATTTGCTTGTACTTATACTTGGAATTCTGTGTGTAAACCACTGTAACTTCTCTAGGTAGATGAATCACTGTGTACATTCTCTTGTTTCTATCTGTTACCAAAGTTGAGAAACTCATACATTCACTGTTCACTGTTTCCCAGTCTTAGAGAAGTCGATTTCTTTCAGCGAAAGTGCTGTTTTCACAGTGCTAAGTACTCCCAACAATATCCGCAGTGTAGGTTTTACCAGTTTTCTAAGTCTCTCTTATTTGCTTGTACTTATACTTGGAATTCTCTGTGTAAACCTGTGTAACTTCTCTAGGTAGATGAATCACTGTGTACTTTCTCTTGTTTCTATCTGTTGCCAATCTTGAGAAACTCATACATTGTCTGTTCACTGTTTCCCAGTCTTAGAGAAGTCGATTTCTTTCGGCGAAAGTGCTGTTTTCACAGTGCTAAGTACTCCCAACTCTATCCACAATGTAGGTTTTACCAGTTTTCTAAGTCTCTCTTATTTTCTTGTACTTATACATGAAATTCTTTGTGTAAACTTCTGTAATTTCTATAGGTAGATGAATCACTGTGTACTTTCTCTTGTTTCTATCTGTTACCAGTCTTGAGAAACTCATACATTCTCTGTTCAGTTATTCCCGTTTCTTAGAGAGGTAGATTTCTTTCTTCAAAAGTGCTGTTTGCACAGTGCTGAGTGCTCCCAACTCTATCCACAATGTAGGTTTTACCAGTTTTCTAAGTCTGTCTTATTTGCTTGTACTTATACATGAAATTCTCTGTGTAAACTTCTGTAACTTCTCTAGGTAGATGAATCACTGTGTACTTTCTCTAGTTTCTATCTGTTACCAATCTTGAGAAACTCATACATTCTCTGTTCACTGTTTCCCAGTCTTAGAGAAGTCGATTTCTTTCAGCGACAGTGCTGTTTTCACAGTGCTAAGTACTCCCAACTCTATCCACAATGTAGGTTTTAACAGTTTTCTAAGTCTCTCTTATTTGCTTGTACGTATACTTGGAATTCTCTGTGTAATCCTCTGTAGCTTCTCTACGTAGATGAATCACTGTGTACTTTCTCTTGTTTCTATCTGTTATCAATCTTGAGAAACTTATACATTCTCTGTTAACTGTTTCCCAGTCTTAGAGAAGTCGATTTCTTTCGGCGAAAGTGCTGTTTTCACAGTGCTAAGTACTCCCAACTCTATCCACAATGTAGGTTTTACCAGTTTTCTAAGTCTCTCTTAATTTCTTGTACTTATACTTGGAATTCTCTGTGTAAACCTCTGTAACTTTTCCAGGTAAATGAATCACTGTGTACTTTCTCTTGTTTCTATCTGTTACCAATCTTGAGAAACTCATACATTCTCTGTTCACTGTTTCACGGACTTAGAGAACTAAATTTCTTTCGGCGAAAGTGCTGTTTTCACACTGCTAAGTACTCCGAAATCTGTCAACAATGTTGGTTTTAACAGTTTTCTAAGTCTCTCTTATTTGCTTGTACTTATACTTGGAATTCTGTGTGTAAACCACTGTAACTTCTCTAGGTAGATGAATCACTGTGTACTTTCTTTTGTTTCTATCTGTTACCAATCTTGAGAAACTCATACATTCACTGTTCACTGTTTCCCAGTCTTAGAGAAGTCGATTTCTTTCAGCGAAAGTGCTGTTTTCACAGTGCTAAGTACTCCCAACACTATCCGCAATGTAGGTTTTACCAGTTTTCTAAGTCTCTCTTATTTGCTTGTACTTATACTTGGAAATCTCTGTGTAAACCTGTGTAACTTCTCTAGGTAGATGAATCACTGTGTACTTTCTCTTGTTTCTATCTGTTGCCAATCTTGAGAAACTCATACATTCTCTGTTCACTGTTTCACAGTCTTAGAGAAGTCGATTTCTTTCGGCGAAAGTGCTGTTTTCACAGTGCTAAGTACTCCCAACTCTATCCACAATGTATGTTTTACCAGTTTTCTAAGTCTCTCTTACTTTCTTGTACTTATACATGAAATTCTTTGTGTAAACTTCTGTAATTTCTATAGGTAGATGAATCACTGTGTACTTTCTCTTGTTTCTATCTGTTACCAGTCTTGAGAAACTCATACATTCTCTGTTCAGTTATTCCCGTTTCTTAGAGAGGTAGATTTCTTTCTTCAAAAGTGCTGTTTTCAGAGTGCTGAGTGCTGCCAACTCTATGCACAATGTAAGTTTTACCAGTTTTCTAAGTCTCTCTTATTTGCTTGTACTTATACTTGGAATTCTCTGTGTAAACCTCTGTAACTTTTCCAGGTAGATGAGTCACTGTGTACTTTCTCTTGTTTCTATCTGTTACCAATCTTGAGAAACTCATACATTCTCTGTTCAATGTTTCACGGAGTTAGAGAACTAAATTTCCTTCGGCGAAAGTGCTGTTTTCAAAGTGCTAAGTACTCCGAAATCTGTCAACAATGTAGGTTTTACCAGTTTTCTAAGTCTCTCTTATTTGCTTGTACTTATACTTGGAATTCTGTGTGTAAACCACTGTAACTTCTCTAGGTAGATGAATCACTGTGTACTTTCTCTTGTTTCTATCTGTTACCAAACTTGAGAAACTCATACATTCACTGTTCACTGTTTCCCAGTCTTAGAGAAGTCGATTTCTTTCAGCGAAAGTGCTGTTTTCACAGTGCTAAGTACTCCCAACAATATCCGCAGTGTAGGTTTTACCAGTTTTCTAAGTCTCTCTTATTTGCTTGTACTTATACTTGGAATTCTCTGTGTAAACCTGTGTAACTTCTCTAGTTAGATGAATCACTGTGTACTTTCTCTTGTTTCTATCTGTTGCCAATCTTGAGAAACTCATACATTGTCTGTTCACTGTTTCCCAGTCTTAGAGAAGTCGATTTCTTTCGGCGAAAGTGCTGTTTTCACAGTGCTAAGTACTCCCAACTCTATCCACAATGTAGGTTTTACCAGTTTTCTAAGTCTCTCTTATTTTCTTGTACTTATACATGAAATTCTTTGTGTAAACTTCTGTAATTTCTACAGGTAGATAAATCACTGTGTAATTTCTCTTGTTTCTATCTGTTACCAGTCTTGAGAAACTCATACATTCTCTGTTCAGTTATTCCCGTTTCTTAGAGAGGTAGATTTCTTTCTTCAAAAGTGCTGTTTTCACAGTGCTGAGTGCTCCCAACTCTATCCACAATGTAGGTTTTACCAGTTTTCTAAGTGTGTCTTATTTGCTTGTACTTATACATGAAATTCTCTGTGTAAACTTCTGTAACTTCTCTAGGTAGATGAATCACTGTGTACTTTCTCTTGTTTCTATCTGTTACCAATCTTGAGAAACTCATACATTCTCTGTTCACTGTTTCCCAGTCTTAGAGAAGTAGATTTCTTTCTGCGAAAGTGCTGTTTTCACAGTGCTAAGTACTCCCAACTCTATCCACAATGTAGTTTTTACCAGTTTTCTAAGTCTCTCTTATTTTCCTGTACTTATACGTGGAATTCTCTGTGTAAACTTCTGTAACTTCTCTAGGTAGATGAATCACTATGTACTTTCTCTTGTTTCTATCTGTTACCAATCTTGAGAAACTCATACATTCTCTGTTCACTGTTTCCCAGTCTTAGAAAAGTAGATTTCTTTCTGCGAAAGTGCTGTTTTCACAGTGCTAAGTACTCCCAACTCTATCCACAATGTGGGTTTTACCAGTTTTCTAAGTCTCTCTTATTTGCTTGTACTTATACTTGGAATTCTCTGTGTAAACCTCTGTAACTTCTCTAGGTAGATGAATCACTGTGTACTTTCTCTTGTTTCTATCTGTTACCAATCTTGAGAAACTCATACATTCACTGTTCACTGTTTCCCAGTCTTAGAGAAGTCGATTTCTTTCAGCGAAAGTGCTGTTTTCACAGTGCTAAGTACTCCCAACACTATCCGCAATGTAGGTTTTACCAGTTTTCTAAGTCTCTCTTATTTGCTTGTACTTATACTTGGAATTCTCTGTGTAAACCTGTGTAACTTCTCTAGGTAGATGAATCACTGTGTACTTTCTCTTGTTTCTATCTGTTGCCAATCTTGAGAAACTCATACATTCTCTGTTCACTGTTTCCCAGTCTTAGAGAAGTCGATTTCTTTCGGCGAAAGTGCTGTTTTCACAGTGCTAAGTGCTCCCAACTCTATCCACAATGTAGGTTTTACCAGTTTTCTAAGTCTCTCTTACTTTCTTGTACTTATACATGAAATTCTTTGTGTAAACTTCTGTAATTTCTATAGGTAGATGAATCACTGTGTACTTTCTCTTGTTTCTATCTGTTACCAGTCTTGAGAAACTCATACATTCTCTGTTCAGTTATTCCCGTTTCTTAGAGAGGTAGATTTCTTTCTTCAAAAGTGCTGTTTTCAGAGTGCTGAGTGCTGCCAACTCTATCCACAATGTAGGTTTTACCAGTTTTCTAAGTCTCTCTTATTTGCTTGTACTTATACTTGGAATTCTCTGTGTAAACCTCTGTAACTTTTCCAGGTAGATGAATCACTGTGTACTTTCTCTTGTTTCTATCTGTTACCAATCTTGAGAAACTCATACATTCTCTGTTCACTGTTTCACGGACTTAGAGAACTAAATTTCCTTCGGCGAAAGTGCTGTTTTCACAGTGCTAAGTACTCCGAAATCTGTCAACAATGTAGGTTTTACCAGTTTTCTAAGTCTCTCTTATTTGCTTGTACTTATACTTGGAATTCTGTGTGTAAACCACTGTAACTTCTCTAGGTAGATGAATCACTGTGTACTTTCTCTTGTTTCTATCTGTTACCAAACTTGAGAAACTCATACATTCACTGTTCACTGTTTCCCAGTCTTAGAGAAGTCGATTTCTTTCAGCGAAAGTGCTGTTTTCACAGTGCTAAGTACTCCCAACAATATCCGCAGTGTAGGTTTTACCAGTTTTCTAAGTCTCTCTTATTTGCTTGTACTTATACTTGGAATTCTCTGTGTAAACCTGTGTAACTTCTCTAGTTAGATGAATCACTGTGTACTTTCTCTTGTTTCTATCTGTTGCCAATCTTGAGAAACTCATACATTGTCTGTTCACTGTTTCCCAGTCTTAGAGAAGTCGATTTCTTTCGGCGAAATTGCTGTTTTCACAGTGCTAAGTACTCCCAACTCTATCCACAATGTAGGTTTTACCAGTTTTCTAAGTCTCTCTTATTTTCTTGTACTTATACATGAAATTCTTTGTGTAAACTTCTGTAATTTCTACAGGTAGATAAATCACTGTGTAATTTCTCTTGTTTCTATCTGTTACCAGTCTTGAGAAACTCATACATTCTCTGTTCAGTTATTCCCGTTTCTTAGAGAGGTAGATTTCTTTCTTCAAAAGTGCTGTTTTCACAGTGCTGAGTGCTCCCAACTCTATCCACAATGTAGGTTTTACCAGTTTTCTAAGTCTGTCTTATTTGCTTGTACTTATACATGAAATTCTCTGTGTAAACTTCTGTAACTTCTCTAGGTAGATGAATCACTGTGTACTTTCTCTTGTTTCTATCTGTTACCAATCTTGAGAAACTCATACATTCTCTGTTCACTGTTTCCCAGTCTTAGAGAAGTAGATTTCTTTCTGCGAAAGTGCTGTTTTCACAGTGCTAAGTACTCCCAACTCTATCCACAATGTAGTTTTTACCAGTTTTCTAAGTCTCTCTTATTTTCCTGTACTTATACGTGGAATTCTCTGTGTAAACTTCTGTAACTTCTCTAGGTAGATGAATCACTATGTACTTTCTCTTGTTTCTATCTGTTACCAATCTTGAGAAACTCATACATTCTCTGTTCACTGTTTCCCAGTCTTAGAAAAGTAGATTTCTTTCTGCGAAAGTGCTGTTTTCACAGTGCTAAGTACTCCCAACTCTATCCACAATGTGGGTTTTACCAGTTTTCTAAGTCTCTCTTATGTGCTTGTACTTATACTTGGAATTCTCTGTGTAAACCTCTGTAACTTCTCTAGGTAGATGAATCACTGTGTACTTTCTCTTGTTTCTATCTGTTACCAATCTTGAGAAACTCATACATTCACTGTTCACTGTTTCCCAGTCTTAGAGAAGTCGATTTCTTTCAGCGAAAGTGCTGTTTTCACAGTGCTAAGTACTCCCAACACTATCCGCAATGTAGGTTTTACCAGTTTTCTAAGTCTCTCTTATTTGCTTGTACTTATACTTGGAATTCTCTGTGTAAACCTGTGTAACTTCTCTAGGTAGATGAATCACTGTGTACTTTCTCTTGTTTCTATCTGTTGCCAATCTTGAGAAACTCATACATTCTCTGTTCACTGTTTCCCAGTCTTAGAGAAGTCGATTTCTTTCGGCGAAAGTGCTGTTTTCACAGTGCTAAGTGCTCCCAACTCTATCCACAATGTAGGTTTTACCAGTTTTCTAAGTCTCTCTTACTTTCTTGTACTTATACATGAAATTCTTTGTGTAAACTTCTGTAATTTCTATAGGTAGATGAATCACTGTGTACTTTCTCTTGTTTCTATCTGTTACCAGTCTTGAGAAACTCATACATTCTCTGTTCAGTTATTCCCGTTTCTTAGAGAGGTAGATTTCTTTCTTCAAAAGTGCTGTTTTCAGAGTGCTGAGTGCTGCCAACTCTATCCACAATGTAGGTTTTACCAGTTTTCTAAGTCTCTCTTATTTGCTTGTACTTATACTTGGAATTCTCTGTGTAAACCTCTGTAACTTTTCCAGGTAGATGAATCACTGTGTACTTTCTCTTGTTTCTATCTGTTACCAATCTTGAGAAACTCATACATTCTCTGTTCACTGTTTCACGGACTTAGAGAACTAAATTTCCTTCGGCGAAAGTGCTGTTTTCACAGTGCTAAGTACTCCGAAATCTGTCAACAATGTAGGTTTTACCAGTTTTCTAAGTCTCTCTTATTTGCTTGTACTTATACTTGGAATTCTGTGTGTAAACCACTGTAACTTCTCTAGGTAGATGAATCACTGTGTACATTCTCTTGTTTCTATCTGTTACCAAACTTGAGAAACTCATACATTCACTGTTCACTGTTTCCCAGTCTTAGAGAAATCGATTTCTTTCAGCGAAAGTGCTGTTTTCACAGTGCTAAGTACTCCCAACAATATCCGCAGTGTAGGTTTTACCAGTTTTCTAAGTCTCTCTTATTTGCTTGTACTTATACTTGGAATTCTCTGTGTAAACCTGTGTAACTTCTCTAGGTAGATGAATCACTGTGTACTTTCTCTTGTTTCTATCTGTTGCCAATCTTGAGAAACTCATACATTGTCTGTTCACTGTTTCCCAGTCTTAGAGAAGTCGATTTCTTTCGGCGAAAGTGCTGTTTTCACAGTGCTAAGTACTCCCAACTCTATCCACAATGTAGGTTTTACCAGTTTTCTAAGTCTCTCTTATTTTCTTGTACTTATACATGAAATTCTTTGTGTAAACTTCTGTAATTTCTATAGGTAGATGAATCACTGTGTACTTTCTCTTGTTTCTATCTGTTACCAGTCTTGAGAAACTCATACATTCTCTGTTCAGTTATTCCCGTTTCTTAGAGAGGTAGATTTCTTTCTTCAAAAGTGCTGTTTTCACAGTGCTGAGTGCTCACAACTCTATCCACAATGTAGGTTTTACCAGTTTTCTAAGTCTGTCTTATTTGCTTGTACTTATACATGAAATTCTCTGTGTAAACTTCTGTAACTTCTCTAGGTAGATGAATCACTGTGTACTTTCTCTAGTTTCTATCTGTTACCAATCTTGAGAAACTCATACATTCTCTGTTCACTGTTTCCCAGTCTTAGAGAAGTAGATTTCTTTCTGCGAAAGTGCTGTTTTCACAGTGCTAAGTACTCCCAACTCTATCCACAATGTAGTTTTTACCAGTTTTCTAAGTCTCTCTTATTTTCCTGTACTTATACGTGGAATTCTCTGTGTAAACTTCTGTAACTTCTCTAGGTAGATGAATCACTATGTACTTTCTCTTGTTTCTATCTGTTACCAATCTTGAGAAACTCATACATTCTCTGTTCACTGTTTCCCAGTCTTAGAAAAGTAGATTTCTTTCTGCGAAAGTGCTGTTTTCACAGTGCTAAGTACTCCCAACTCTATCCACAATGTGGGTTTTACCAGTTTTCTAAGTCTCTCTTATTTGCTTGTACTTATACTTGGAATTCTCTGTGTAAACCTCTGTAACTTCTCTAGGTAGATGAATCACTGTGTACTTTCTCTTGTTTCTATCTGTTACCAATCTTGAGAAACTCATACATTCACTGTTCACTGTTTCCCAGTCTTAGAGAAGTCGATTTCTTTCAGCGAAAGTGCTGTTTTCACAGTGCTAAGTACTCCCAACACTATCCGCAATGTAGGTTTTACCAGTTTTCTAAGTCTCTCTTATTTGCTTGTACTTATACTTGGAATTCTCTGTGTAAACCTGTGTAACTTCTCTAGGTAGATGAATCACTGTGTACTTTCTCTTGTTTCTATCTGTTGCCAATCTTGAGAAACTCATACATTCTCTGTTCACTGTTTCCCAGTCTTAGAGAAGTCGATTTCTTTCGGCGAAAGTGCTGTTTTCACAGTGCTAAGTACTCCCAACTCTATCCACAATGTAGGTTTTACCAGTTTTCTAAGTCTCTCTTACTTTCTTGTACTTATACATGAAATTCTTTGTGTAAACTTCTGTAATTTCTATAGGTAGATGAATCACTGTGTACTTTCTCTTGTTTCTATCTGTTACCAGTCTTGAGAAACTCATACATTCTCTGTTCAGTTATTCCCGTTTCTTAGAGAGGTAGATTTCTTTCTTCAAAAGTGCTGTTTTCAGAGTGCTGAGTGCTGCCAACTCTATCCACAATGTAGGTTTTACCAGTTTTCTAAGTCTCTCTTATTTGCTTGTACTTATACTTGGAATTCTCTGTGTAAACCTCTGTAACTTTTCCAGGTAGATGAATCACTGTGTACTTTCTCTTGTTTCTATCTGTTACCAATCTTGAGAAACTCATACATTCTCTGTTCACTGTTTCACGGACTTAGAGAACTAAATTTCCTTCGGCGAAAGTGCTGTTTTCACAGTGCTAAGTACTCCGAAATCTGTCAACAATGTAGGTTTTACCAGTTTTCTAAGTCTCTCTTATTTGCTTGTACTTATACTTGGAATTCTGTGTGTAAATCACTGTAACTTCTCTAGGTAGATGAATCACTGTGTACATTCTCTTGTTTCTATCTGTTACCAAACTTGAGAAACTCATACATTCACTGTTCACTGTTTCCCAGTCTTAGAGAAATCGATTTCTTTCAGCGAAAGTGCTGTTTTCACAGTGCTAAGTACTCCCAACAATATCCGCAGTGTAGGTTTTACCAGTTTTCTAAGTCTCTCTTATTTGCTTGTACTTATACTTGGAATTCTCTGTGTAAACCTGTGTAACTTCTCTAGGTAGATGAATCACTGTGTACTTTCTCTTGTTTCTATCTGTTGCCAATCTTGAGAAACTCATACATTGTCTGTTCACTGTTTCCCAGTCTTAGAGAAGTCGATTTCTTTCGGCGAAAGTGCTGTTTTCACAGTGCTAAGTACTCCCAACTCTATCCACAATGTAGGTTTTACCAGTTTTCTAAGTCTCTCTTATTTTCTTGTACTTATACATGAAATTCTTTGTGTAAACTTCTGTAATTTCTATAGGTAGATGAATCACTGTGTACTTTCTCTTGTTTCTATCTGTTACCAGTCTTGAGAAACTCATACATTCTCTGTTCAGTTATTCCCGTTTCTTAGAGAGGTAGATTTCTTTCTTCAAAAGTGCTGTTTTCACAGTGCTGAGTGCTCCCAACTCTATCCACAATGTAGGTTTTACCAGTTTTCTAAGTCTGTCTTATTTGCTTGTACTTATACATGAAATTCTCTGTGTAAACTTCTGTAACTTCTCTAGGTAGATGAATCACTGTGTACTTTCTCTAGTTTCTATCTGTTACCAATCTTGAGAAACTCATACATTCTCTGTTCACTGTTTCCCAGTCTTAGAGAAGTAGATTTCTTTCTGCGAAAGTGCTGTTTTCACAGTGCTAAGTACTCCCAACTCTATCCACAATGTAGTTTTTACCAGTTTTCTAAGTCTCTCTTATTTTCCTGTACTTATACGTGGAATTCTCTGTGTAAACTTCTGTAACTTCTCTAGGTAGATGAATCACTATGTACTTTCTCTTGTTTCTATCTGTTACCAATCTTGAGAAACTCATACATTCTCTGTTCACTGTTTCCCAGTCTTAGAAAAGTAGATTTCTTTCTGCGAAAGTGCTGTTTTCACAGTGCTAAGTACTCCCAACTCTATCCACAATGTGGGTTTTACCAGTTTTCTAAGTCTCTCTTATTTGCTTGTACTTATACTTGGAATTCTCTGTGTAAACCTCTGTAACTTCTCTAGGTAGATGAATCACTGTGTACTTTCTCTTGTTTCTATCTGTTACCAATCTTGAGAAACTCATACATTCACTGTTCACTGTTTCCCAGTCTTAGAGAAGTCGATTTCTTTCAGCGAAAGTGCTGTTTTCACAGTGCTAAGTACTCCCAACACTATCCGCAATGTAGGTTTTACCAGTTTTCTAAGTCTCTCTTATTTGCTTGTACTTATACTTGGAATTCTCTGTGTAAACCTGTGTAACTTCTCTAGGTAGATGAATCACTGTGTACTTTCTCTTGTTTCTATCTGTTGCCAATCTTGAGAAACTCATACATTCTCTGTTCACTGTTTCCCAGTCTTAGAGAAGTCGATTTCTTTCGGCGAAAGTGCTGTTTTCACAGTGCTAAGTACTCCCAACTCTATCCACAATGTAGGTTTTACCAGTTTTCTAAGTCTCTCTTACTTTCTTGTACTTATACATGAAATTCTTTGTGTAAACTTCTGTAATTTCTATAGGTAGATGAATCACTGTGTACTTTCTCTTGTTTCTATCTGTTACCAGTCTTGAGAAACTCATACATTCTCTGTTCAGTTATTCCCGTTTCTTAGAGAGGTAGATTTCTTTCTTCAAAAGTGCTGTTTTCAGAGTGCTGAGTGCTGCCAACTCTATCCACAATGTAGGTTTTACCAGTTTTCTAAGTCTCTCTTATTTGCTTGTACTTATACTTGGAATTCTCTGTGTAAACCTCTGTAACTTTTCCAGGTAGATGAATCACTGTGTACTTTCTCTTGTTTCTATCTGTTACCAATCTTGAGAAACTCATACATTCTCTGTTCACTGTTTCACGGACTTAGAGAACTAAATTTCCTTCGGCGAAAGTGCTGTTTTCACAGTGCTAAGTACTCCGAAATCTGTCAACAATGTAGGTTTTACCAGTTTTCTAAGTCTCTCTTATTTGCTTGTACTTATACTTGGAATTCTGTGTGTAAACCACTGTAACTTCTCTAGGTAGATGAATCACTGTGTACATTCTCTTGTTTCTATCTGTTACCAAACTTGAGAAACTCATACATTCACTGTTCACTGTTTCCCAGTCTTAGAGAAATCGATTTCTTTCAGCGAAAGTGCTGTTTTCACAGTGCTAAGTACTCCCAACAATATCCGCAGTGTAGGTTTTACCAGTTTTCTAAGTCTCTCTTATTTGCTTGTACTTATACTTGGAATTCTCTGTGTAAACCTGTGTAACTTCTCTAGGTAGATGAATCACTGTGTACTTTCTCTTGTTTCTATCTGTTGCCAATCTTGAGAAACTCATACATTGTCTGTTCACTGTTTCCCAGTCTTAGAGAAGTCGATTTCTTTCGGCGAAAGTGCTGTTTTCACAGTGCTAAGTACTCCCAACTCTATCCACAATGTAGGTTTTACCAGTTTTCTAAGTCTCTCTTATTTTCTTGTACTTATACATGAAATTCTTTGTGTAAACTTCTGTAATTTCTATAGGTAGATGAATCACTGTGTACTTTCTCTTGTTTCTATCTGTTACCAGTCTTGAGAAACTCATACATTCTCTGTTCAGTTATTCCCGTTTCTTAGAGAGGTAGATTTCTTTCTTCAAAAGTGCTGTTTTCACAGTGCTGAGTGCTCCCAACTCTATCCACAATGTAGGTTTTACCAGTTTTCTAAGTCTGTCTTATTTGCTTGTACTTATACATGAAATTCTCTGTGTAAACTTCTGTAACTTCTCTAGGTAGATGAATCACTGTGTACTTTCTCTAGTTTCTATCTGTTACCAATCTTGAGAAACTCATACATTCTCTGTTCACTGTTTCCCAGTCTTAGAGAAGTAGATTTCTTTCTGCGAAAGTGCTGTTTTCACAGTGCTAAGTACTCCCAACTCTATCCACAATGTAGTTTTTACCAGTTTTCTAAGTCTCTCTTATTTTCCTGTACTTATACGTGGAATTCTCTGTGTAAACTTCTGTAACTTCTCTAGGTAGATGAATCACTATGTACTTTCTCTTGTTTCTATCTGTTACCAATCTTGAGAAACTCATACATTCTCTGTTCACTGTTTCCCAGTCTTAGAAAAGTAGATTTCTTTCTGCGAAAGTGCTGTTTTCACAGTGCTAAGTACTCCCAACTCTATCCACAATGTGGGTTTTACCAGTTTTCTAAGTCTCTCTTATTTGCTTGTACTTATACTTGGAATTCTCTGTGTAAACCTCTGTAACTTCTCTAGGTAGATGAATCACTGTGTACTTTCTCTTGTTTCTATCTGTTACCAATCTTGAGAAACTCATACATTCACTGTTCACTGTTTCCCAGTCTTAGAGAAGTCGATTTCTTTCAGCGAAAGTGCTGTTTTCACAGTGCTAAATACTCCCAACACTATCCGCAATGTAGGTTTTACCAGTTTTCTAAGTCTCTCTTATTTGCTTGTACTTATACTTGGAATTCTCTGTGTAAACCTGTGTAACTTCTCTAGGTAGATGAATCACTGTGTACTTTCTCTTGTTTCTATCTGTTGCCAATCTTGAGAAACTCATACATTCTCTGTTCACTGTTTCCCAGTCTTAGAGAAGTCGATTTCTTTCGGCGAAAGTGCTGTTTTCACAGTGCTAAGTACTCCCAACTCTATCCACAATGTAGGTTTTACCAGTTTTCTAAGTCTCTCTTACTTTCTTGTACTTAACATGAAATTCTTTGTGTAAACTTCTGTAATTTCTATAGGTAGATGAATCACTGTGTACTTTCTCTTGTTTCTATCTGTTACCAGTCTTGAGAAACTCATACATTCTCTGTTCAGTTATTCCCGTTTCTTAGAGAGGTAGATTTCTTTCTTCAAAACTGCTGTTTTCAGAGTGCTGAGTGCTGCCAACTCTATCCACAATGTAGGTTTTACCAGTTTTCTAAGTCTCTCTTATTTGCTTGTACTTATACTTGGAATTCTCTGTGTAAACCTCTGTAACGTTTCCAGGTAGATGAGTCACTGTGTACTTTCTCTTGTTTCTATCTGTTACCAATCTTGAGAAACTCATACATTCTCTGTTCACTGTTTCACGGACTTAGAGAACTAAATTTCCTTCGGCGAAAGTGCTGTTTTCACAGTGCTAAGTACTCCGAAATCTGTCAACAATGTAGGTTTTACCAGTTTTCTAAGTCTCTCTTATTTGCTTGTACTTATACTTGGAATTCTGTGTGTAAACCACTGTAACTTCTCTAGGTAGATGAATCACTGTGTACTTTCTCTTGTTTCTATCTGTTACCAAACTTGAGAAACTCATACATTCACTGTTCACTGTTTCCCAGTCTTAGAGAAGTCGATTTCTTTCAGCGAAAGTGCTGTTTTCACAGTGCTAAGTACTCCCAACAATATCCGCAGTGTAGGTTTTACCAGTTTTCTAGTCTCTCTTATTTGCGTGTACTTATACTTGGAATTCTCTGTGTAAACCTGTGTAACTTCTCTAGGTAGATGAATCACTGTGTACTTTCTCTTGTTTCTATCTGTTGCCAATCTTGAGAAACTCATACATTGTCTGTTCACTGTTTCCCAGTCTTAGAGAAGTCGATTTCTTTCGGCGAAAGTGCTGTTTTCACAGTGCTAAGTACTCCCAACTCTATCCACAATGTAGGTTTTACCAGTTTTCTAAGTCTCTCTTATTTTCTTGTACTTATACATGAAATTCTTTGTGTAAACTTCTGTAATTTCTATAGGTAGATGAATCACTGTGTACTTTCTCTTGTTTCTATCTGTTACCAGTCTTGAGAAACTCATACATTCTCTGTTCAGTTATTCCCGTTTCTTAGAGAGGTAGATTTCTTTCTTCAAAAGTGCTGTTTTCACAGTGCTGAGTGCTCCCAACTCTATCCACAATGTAGGTTTTACCAGTTTTCTAAGTCTGTCTTATTTGCTTGTACTTATACATGAAATTCTCTGTGTAAACTTCTGTAACTTCTCTAGGTAGATGAATCACTGTGTACTTTCTCTAGTTTCTATCTGTTACCAATCTTGAGAAACTCATACATTCTCTGTTCACTGTTTCCCAGTCTTAGAGAAGTAGATTTCTTTCTGCGAAAGTGCTGTTTTCACAGTGCTAAGTACTCCCAACTCTATCCACAATGTAGTTTTTACCAGTTTTCTAAGTCTCTCTTATTTTCCTGTACTTATACGTGGAATTCTCTGTGTAAACTTCTGTAACTTCTCTAGGTAGATGAATCACTATGTACTTTCTCTTGTTTCTATCTTTTACCAATCTTGAGAAACTCATACATTCTCTGTTCACTGTTTCCCAGTCTTAGAAAAGTAGATTTCTTTCTGCGAAAGTGCTGTTTTCACAGTGCTAAGTACTCCCAACTCTATCCACAATGTGGGTTTTACCAGTTTTCTAAGTCTCTCTTATTTGCTTGTACTTATACTTGGAATTCTCTGTGTAAACCTCTGTAACTTCTCTAGGTAGATGAATCACTGTGTACTTTCTCTTGTTTCTATCTGTTACCAATCTTGAGAAACTCATACATTCACTGTTCACTGTTTCCCAGTCTTAGAGAAGTCGATTTCTTTCAGCGAAAGTGCTGTTTTCACAGTGCTAAATACTCCCAACACTATCCGCAATGTAGGTTTTACCAGTTTTCTAAGTCTCTCTTATTTGCTTGTACTTATACTTGGAATTCTCTGTGTAAACCTGTGTAACTTCTCTAGGTAGATGAATCACTGTGTACTTTCTCTTGTTTCTATCTGTTGCCAATCTTGAGAAACTCATACATTCTCTGTTCACTGTTTCCCAGTCTTAGAGAAGTCGATTTCTTTCGGCGAAAGTGCTGTTTTCACAGTGCTAAGTACTCCCAACTCTATCCACAATGTAGGTTTTACCAGTTTTCTAAGTCTCTCTTACTTTCTTGTACTTATACATGAAATTCTTTGTGTAAACTTCTGTAATTTCTATAGGTAGATGAATCACTGTGTACTTTCTCTTGTTTCTATCTGTTACCAGTCTTGAGAAACTCATACATTCTCTGTTCAGTTATTCCCGTTTCTTAGAGAGGTAGATTTCTTTCTTCAAAACTGCTGTTTTCAGAGTGCTGAGTGCTGCCAACTCTATCCACAATGTAGGTTTTACCAGTTTTCTAAGTCTCTCTTATTTGCTTGTACTTATACTTGGAATTCTCTGTGTAAACCTCTGTAACGTTTCCAGGTAGATGAGTCACTGTGTACTTTCTCTTGTTTCTATCTGTTACCAATCTTGAGAAACTCATACATTCTCTGTTCACTGTTTCACGGACTTAGAGAACTAAATTTCCTTCGGCGAAAGTGCTGTTTTCACAGTGCTAAGTACTCCGAAATCTGTCAACAATGTAGGTTTTACCAGTTTTCTAAGTCTCTCTTATTTGCTTGTACTTATACTTGGAATTCTGTGTGTAAACCACTGTAACTTCTCTAGGTAGATGAATCACTGTGTACTTTCTCTTGTTTCTATCTGTTACCAAACTTGGGAAACTCATACATTCACTGTTCACTGTTTCCCAGTCTTAGAGAAGTCGATTTCTTTCAGCGAAAGTGCTGTTTTCACAGTGCTAAGTACTCCCAACAATATCCGCAGTGTAGGTTTTACCAGTTTTCTAGTCTCTCTTATTTGCGTGTACTTATACTTGGAATTCTCTGTGTAAACCTGTGTAACTTCTCTAGGTAGATGAATCACTGTGTACTTTCTCTTGTTTCTATCTGTTGCCAATCTTGAGAAACTCATACATTGTCTGTTCACTGTTTCCCAGTCTTAGAGAAGTCGATTTCTTTCGGCGAAAGTGCTGTTTTCACAGTGCTAAGTACTCCCAACTCTATCCACAATGTAGGTTTTACCAGTTTTCTAAGTCTCTCTTATTTTCTTGTACTTATACATGAAATTCTTTGTGTAAACTTCTGTAATTTCTATAGGTAGATGAATCACTGTGTACTTTCTCTTGTTTCTATCTGTTACCAGTCTTGAGAAACTCATACATTCTCTGTTCAGTTATTCCCGTTTCTTAGAGAGGTAGATTTCTTTCTTCAAAAGTGCTGTTTTCACAGTGCTGAGTGCTCCCAACTCTATCCACAATGTAGGTTTTACCAGTTTTCTAAGTCTGTCTTATTTGCTTGTACTTATACATGAAATTCTCTGTGTAAACTTCTGTAACTTCTCTAGGTAGATGAATCACTGTGTACTTTCTCTTGTTTCTATCTGTTACCAATCTTGAGAAACTCATACATTCTCTGTTCACTGTTTCCCAGTCTTAGAGAAGTAGATTTCTTTCTGCGAAAGTGCTGTTTTCACAGTGCTAAGTACTCCCAACTCTATCCACAATGTAGTTTTTACCAGTTTTCTAAGTCGCTCTTATTTTCCTGTACTTATACGTGGAATTCTCTGTGTAAACTTCTGTAACTTCTCTAGGTAGATGAATCACTATGTACTTTCTCTTGTTTCTATCTGTTACCAATCTTGAGAAACTCATACATTCTCTGTTCACTGTTTCCCAGTCTTAGAAAAGTAGATTTCTTTCTGCGAAAGTGCTGTTTTCACAGTGCTAAGTACTCCCAACTCTATCCACAATGTGGGTTTTACCAGTTTTCTAAGTCTCTCTTATTTGCTTGTACTTATACTTGGAATTCTCTGTGTAAACCTCTGTAACTTCTCTAGGTAGATGAATCACTGTGTACTTTCTCTTGTTTCTATCTGTTACCAATCTTGAGAAACTCATACATTCACTGTTCACTGTTTCCCAGTCTTAGAGAAGTCGATTTCTTTCAGCGAAAGTGCTGTTTTCACAGTGCTAAGTACTCCCAACACTATCCGCAATGTAGGTTTTACCAGTTTTCTAAGTCTCTCTTATTTGCTTGTACTTATACTTGGAATTCTCTGTGTAAACCTGTGTAACTTCTCTAGGTAGATGAATCACTGTGTACTTTCTCTTGTTTCTATCTGTTGTCAATCTTGAGAAACTCATACATTCTCTGTTCACTGTTTCCCAGTCTTAGAGAAGTCGATTTCTTTCGGCGAAAGTGCTGTTTTCACAGTGCTAAGTGCTCCCAACTCTATCCACAATGTAGGTTTTACCAGTTTTCTAAGTCTCTCTTACTTTCTTGTACTTATACATGAAATTCTTTGTGTAAACTTCTGTAATTTCTATAGGTAGATGAATCACTGTGTACTTTCTCTTGTTTCTATCTGTTACCAGTCTTGAGAAACTCATACATTCTCTGTTCAGTTATTCCCGTTTCTTAGAGAGGTAGATTTCTTTCTTCAAAAGTGCTGTTTTCAGAGTGCTGAGTGCTGCCAACTCTATCCACAATGTAGGTTTTACCAGTTTTCTAAGTCTCTCTTATTTGCTTGTACTTATACTTGGAATTCTCTGTGTAAACCTCTGTAACTTTTCCAGGTAGATGAATCACTGTGTACTTTCTCTTGTTTCTATCTGTTACCAATCTTGAGAAACTCATACATTCTCTGTTCACTGTTTCACGGACTTAGAGAACTAAATTTCCTTCGGCGAAAGTGCTGTTTTCACAGTGCTAAGTACTCCGAAATCTGTCAACAATGTAGGTTTTACCAGTTTTCTAAGTCTCTCTTATTTGCTTGTACTTATACTTGGAATTCTGTGTGTAAACCACTGTAACTTCTCTAGGTAGATGAATCACTGTGTACATTCTCTTGTTTCTATCTGTTACCAAACTTGAGAAACTCATACATTCACTGTTCACTGTTTCCCAGTCTTAGAGAAGTCGATTTCTTTCAGCGAAAGTGCTGTTTTCACAGTGCTAAGTACTCCCAACAATATCCGCAGTGTAGGTTTTACCAGTTTTCTAAGTCTCTCTTATTTGCTTGTACTTATACTTGGAATTCTCTGTGTAAACCTGTGTAACTTCTCTAGGTAGATGAATCACTGTGTACTTTCTCTTGTTTCTATCTGTTGCCAATCTTGAGAAACTCATACATTGTCTGTTCACTGTTTCCCAGTCTTAGAGAAGTCGATTTCTTTCGGCGAAAGTGCTGTTTTCACAGTGCTAAGTACTCCCAACTCTATCCACAATGTAGGTTTTACCAGTTTTCTAAGTCTCTCTTATTTTCTTGTACTTATACATGAAATTCTTTGTGTAAACTTCTGTAATTTCTATAGGTAGATGAATCACTGTGTACTTTCTCTTGTTTCTATCTGTTACCAGTCTTGAGAAACTCATACATTCTCTGTTTAGTTATTCCCGTTTCTTAGAGAGGTAGATTTCTTTCTTCAAAAGTGCTGTTTTCACAGTGCTGAGTGCTCCCAACTCTATCCACAATGTAGGTTTTACCAGTTTTCTAAGTCTGTCTTATTTGCTTGTACTTATACATGAAATTCTCTGTGTAAACTTCTGTAACTTCTCTAGGTAGATGAATCACTATGTACTTTCTCTTGTTTCTATCTGTTACCAATCTTGAGAAACTCATACATTCACTGTTCACTGTTTCCCATTCTTAGAGAAGTCGATTTCTTTCAGCGAAAGTGCTGTTTTCACAGTGCTAAGTACTCCCAACTCTATCCACAATGTAGGTTTTACAAGTTTTCTAAGTCTCTCTTATTTTCTTGTACTTATACTTGGAATTGTCTGTGTAAACCTCTGTAACTTTTCCAGGTAGATGAATCACTGTGTACTTTCTCTTGTTTCCATCTGTTACCAATCTTGAGAAACTCATACATTCTCTGCTCACTGTTTCCCAGTCTTAGAGAAGTCGATTTCTTTCGGCGAAAGTGCTGTTTTCACAGTGCTAAGTACTCCCAACTCTATCCACAATGTAGGTTTTACCAGTTTTCTAAGTCTCTCTTATTTTCTTGTACTTATACTTGGAATTGTCTGTGTAAACCTCTGTAACTTTTCCAGGTAGATGAATCACTGTGTACTTTCTCTTGTTTCTATCTTTTACCAATCTTGAGAAACTTATACATTCTCTGTTCACTGTTTCCGAGTCTTAGAGAAGTCGATTTCTTTCGGCGAAAGTGCTGTTTTCACAGCGCTAAGTACTCCCAACTCTATGCACAATGTAGGTTTTACCAGTTTTCTAAGTCTCTCTTATTTGCCTGTACTTATACTTGAAATTCTCTGTGTAAACCTCTGTAACTTTTCCAGGTAGATGAATCACTGTGTACTTTCTCTTGTTTCTATCTGTTACCAATCTTGAGAAACTCATACATTGTCTGTTCACTGTTTCCCAGTCTTAGAGAAGTCGATTTCTTTCGGCGAAAGTGCTGTTTTCACAGTGCTAATTACACCCACCTCTATCCACAATGTAGGTTTTACCAGTTTTCTAAGTCTCTCTTATTTTCTTGTACTTATACATGAAATTCTTTGTGTAAACTTCTGTAATTTCTATAGGTAGATGAATCACTGTGTACTTTCTCTTGTTTCTATCTGTTACCAGTCTTGAGAAACTCATACATTCTCTGTTCAGTTATTCCCGTTTCTTAGAGAGGTAGATTTCTTTCTTCAAAAGTGCTGTTTTCAGAGTGCTGAGTGCTCCCAACTCTATCCACAATGTAGGTTTTACCAGTTTTCTAAGTCTCTCTTATTTGCTTGTACTTATACATGAAATTCTCTGTGTAAACTTCTGTAACTTCTCCAGGTAGATGAATCACTGTGTACTTTCTCTTGTTTCTATGTGTTACCAATCTTGAGAAACTCATACATTCTCTGTTCACTGTTTCCCAGTCTTAGAGAAGTAGATTTCTTTCTGCGAAAGTGCTGTTTTCACAGTGCTAAGTACTCCCAACTCTATGCATAATGTAGTTTTTACCAGTTTTCTAAGTCTCTCTTATTTGCTTGTACTTATACATGAAATTCTCTGTGTAAACTTCTGTAACTTCTCTAGGTAGATGAATCACTGTGTACTTTCTCTTGTTTCTATGTGTTACCAATCTTCAGAAACTCATACATTCTCTGTTCACTGTTTCCCAGTCTTAGAAAAGTAGATTTGTTTCTGCGAAAGTGCTGTTTTCACAGTGCTAAGTACTCCCAACTCTATCCACAATGTGGGTTTTACCAGTTTTCTAAGTCTCTCTTATTTGCTTGTACTTATACTTGGAATTCTCTGTGTAAACCTCTGTAACTTTTTAGGTAGATGAATCACTGTGTACTTTCTCTTGTTTCTATCTGTTACCAATCTTGAGAAACTCATACATTCTCTGTTCACTGTTTCCCAGTCTTAGAGAAGTCGATTTCTTTCGGCGAAAGTGCTGTTTTCACAGTGCTAAGTACTCCCAACTCTATCCACAAAGTAGGTTTTACCAGTTTTCTAAGTCTCTCTTATTTGCTTGTACTTATACTTGGAATTCTCTGTGTGAACCTCTGTAACTTTTCCAGGTAGATGAATCACTGTGTACTTTCTCTTGTTTCTATCTGTTACCAATCTTGAGAAACTCATACATTCTCTCTTTACTGTTTCACGAACTTAGAGAACTAAATTTCCTTCGGCGAAAGTGCTGTTTTCACAGTGCTAAGTACTCCGAAATCTGTCAACAATGTAGGTTTTACCAGTTTTCTAAGTCTCTCTTATTTGCTTGTACTTATACTTGGAATTCTGTGTGTAAACCACTGTAACTTCTCTAGGTAGATGAATCACTGTGTACTTTCTCTTGTTTCTATCTGTTACCAAACTTGAGAAACTCATACATTCACTGCTCACTGTTTCCCAGTCTTATAGAAGTCGATTTCTTTCAGCGAAAGTGCTGTTTTCACAGTGCTAAGTACTCCCAACACTATCCGCAATGTAGGTTTTACCAGTTTTCTAAGTCTCTCTTATTTGCTTGTACTTATACATGGAATTCTCTGTGTAAACCTGTGTAAGTTCTCTAGGTAGATGAATCACTGTGTACTTTCTCTTGTTTCTATCTGTTGCCAATCTTGAGAAACTCATACATTGTCTGTTCACTGTTTCCCAGTCTTAGAGAAGTCTATTTCTTTCGGCGAAAGTGCTGTTTTCACAGTGCTAAGTACTCCCAACTCTATCCACAATGTAGGTTTTACCAGTTTTCTAAGTCTCTCTCATTTTCTTGTACTTATACATGAAATTCTTTGTGTAAACTTCTGTAATTTCTATAGGTAGATGAATCACTGTGTACTTTCTCTTGTTTCTATCTGTTACCAGTCTTGAGAAACTCATACATTCTCTGTTCAGTTATTCCCGTTTCTTAGAGAGGTAGATTTCTTTCTTCAAAAGTGCTGTTTTCACAGTGCTGAGTGCTCCCAACTCTTTCCACAATGTAGGTTTTACCAGTTTTTTAAGTCTCTCTTATTTGCTTGTACTTATACTTGGAATTCTCTGTGTAAACCTCTGTAACTTTTCCAGGTAGATGAATCACTGTGTACTTTCTCTTGTTTCTATCTGTTACCAATCTTGAGAAACTCATACATTCTCTGTTCACTGTTTCCCAGTCTTAGAGAAGTCGATTTCTTTCGGCGAAAGTGCTGTTTTCACAGCGCTAAGTACTCCCAACTCTATCCACAATGTAGGTTTTACCAGTTTTCTAAGTCTCTCTTATTTGCCTGTACGTATACTTGGAATTCTCTGTGTAAACCTCTGTAACTTCTCTAGGTAGATGAATCACTGTGTACTTTCTCTTGTTTCTATCTGTTACCAATCTTGAGAAACTCATACATTCTCTGTTCACTGTTTCCCAGTCTTAGAGAAGTCGATTTCTTTCGGCGAAAGTGCTGTTTTCACAGTGCTAAGTACTCCTAACTCTATCAACAATGTAGGTTTTACCAGTTTTCTAAATCTCTCTTATTTGCCTGTACTTATACGTGGAATTCTCTGTGTAAACCTCTGTAACTTCTCTAGGTAGATGAATCACTGTGTAGTTTCTCTTGTTTCTATCTGTTACTAATCTTGAGAAACTCATACATTCACTGTTCACTGTTTCCCATTCTTAGAGAAGTCGATTTCTTTCAGCGAAAGTGCTGTTTTCACAGTGCTAAGTACTCCCAACTCTATCAACAATGTAGGTTTTACCAGTTTTCTAAGTCTCTCTTATTTTCTTGTACTTATACGTGGAATTCTCTGTGTAAACCTCTGTAACTTTTCCAGGTAGATGAATCACTGTGTACTTTCTCTTGTTTCTATCTGTTACCAATCTAGAGAAAGTCATACATTCTCTGTTCACTGTTTCCCAGTCTTAGAGAAGTCGATTTCTTTCGGCGAAAGTGCTGTTTTCACAGTGCTAAGTATTCCCAACTCTATCCACAATGTAGGTTTTACCAGTTTTCTAAGTCTCTCTTATTTTCTTGTACTTATACATGGAATTCTCTGTGTAAACTTCTGTAACATCTCTAGGTAGATGAATCACTGTGTAGTTTCTCTTGTTTCTATCTGTTACCAATCTTGAGAAACTCATACATTCACTGTTCACTGTTTCCCATTCTTAGAGAAGTCGATTTCTTTCAGCGAAAGTGCTGTTTTCACAGTGCTAAGTACTCCCAACTCTATCCACAATGTAGGTTTTACAAGTTTTCTAAGTCTCTCTTATTTTCTTGTACTTATACTTGGAATTGTCTGTGTAAACCTCTGTAACTTTTCCAGGTAGATGAATCACTGTGTACTTTCTCTTGTTTCCATCTGTTACCAATCTTGAGAAACTCATACATTCTCTGTTCACTGTTTCCCAGTCTTAGAGAAGTCGATTTCTTTCGGCGAAAGTGCTGTTTTCACAGCGCTAAGTACTCCCAACTCTATACACAATGTAGGTTTTACCAGTTTTCTAAGTCTCTCTTATTTGCCTGTACTTATACTTGGAATTCTCTGTGTAAACCTGTGTAACTTTTCCAGGTAGATGAATCACTGTGTACTTTCTCTTGTTTCTATCTGTTACCAATCTTGAGAAACTCATACATTGTCTGTTCACTGTTTCCCAGTCTTAGAGAAGTCGATTTCTTTCGGCGAAAGTGCTGTTTTCACAGTGCTAATTACTCCCACCTCTATCCACAATGTAGGTTTTACCAGTTTTCTAAGTCTCTCTTATTTTCTTGTACTTATACATGAAATTCTTTGTGTAAACTTCTGTAATTTCTATAGGTAGATGAATCACTGTGTACTTTCTCTTGTTTCTATCTGTTACCAGTCTTGAGAAACTCATACGTTCTCTGTTCAGTTATTCCCGTTTCTTAGAGAGGTAGATTTCTTTCTTCAAAAGTGCTGTTTTCAGAGTGCTGAGTGCTCCCAACTCTATCCACAATGTAGGTTTTACCAGTTTTCTAAGTCTCTCTTATTTGCTTGTACTTATACATGAAATTCTCTGTGTAAACTTCTGTAACTTCTCTAGGTAGATGAATCACTGTGTACTTTCTCTTGTTTCTATGTGTTACCAATCTTGAGAAACTCATACATTCTCTGTTCACTGTTTCCCAGTCTTAGAGAAGTAGATTTCTTTCTGCGAAAGTGCTGTTTTCACAGTGCTAAGTACTCCCAACTCTATGCATAATGTAGTTTTTACCAGTTTTCTAAGTCTCTCTTATTTGCTTGTACTTATACATGAAATTCTCTGTGTAAACTTCTGTAACTTCTCTAGGTAGATGAATCACTGTGTACTTTCTCTTGTTTCTATGTGTTACCAATCTTCAGAAACTCATACATTCTCTGTTCACTGTTTCCCAGTCTTAGAAAAGTCGATTTCTTTCAGCGAAAGTGCTGTTTTCACAGTGCTAAGTACTCCCAACTCTATCCACAATGTGGGTTTTACCAGTGTTCTAAGTCTCTCTTATTTGCTTGTACTTATACTTGGAATTCTCTGTGTAAACCTCTGTAACTTTTTAGGTAGATCAATCACTGTGTACTTTCTCTTGTTTCTATCTGTTACCAATCTTGAGAAACTCATACATTCTCTGTTCACTGTTTCCCAGTCTTAGAGAAGTCGATTTCTTTCGGCGAAAGTGCTGTTTTCACAGTGCTAAGTACTCCCAACTCTATCCACAAAGTAGGTTTTACCAGTTTTCTAAGTCTCTCTTATTTGCTTGTACTTATACTTGGAATTCTCTGTGTGAACCTCTGTAACTTTTCCAGGTAGATGAATCACTGTGTACTTTCTCTTGTTTCTATCTGTTACCAATCTTGAGAAACTCATACATTCTCTCTTTACTGTTTCACGAACTTGGAGAACTAAATTTCCTTCGGCGAAAGTGCTGTTTTCACAGTGCTAAGTACTCCGAAATCTGTCAACAATGTAGGTTTTACCAGTTTTCTAAGTCTCTCTTATTTGCTTGTACTTATACTTGGAATTCTGTGTGTAAACCACTGTAACTTCTCTAGGTAGATGAATCACTGTGTACTTTCTCTTCTTTCTATCTGTTACCAAACTTGAGAAACTCATACATTCACTGTTCACTGTTTCCCAGTCTTATAGAAGTCGATTTCTTTCAGCGAAAGTGCTGTTTTCACAGTGCTAAGTACTCCCAACACTATCCGCAATGTAGGTTTTACCAGTTTTCTAAGTCTCTCTTATTTGCTTGTACTTATACATGGAATTCTCTGTGTAAACCTGTGTAAGTTCTCTAGGTAGATGAATCACTGTGTACTTTCTCTTGTTTCTATCTGTTGCCAATCTTGAGAAACTCATACATTGTCTGTTCACTGTTTCCCAGTCTTAGAGAAGTCTATTTCTTTCGGCGAAAGTGCTGTTTTCACAGTGCTAAGTACTCCCAACTCTATCCACAATGTAGGTTTTACCAGTTTTCTAAGTCTCTCTCATTTTCTTGTACTTATACATGAAATTCTTTGTGTAAACTTCTGTAATTTCTGTAGGTAGATGAATCACTGTGTACTTTCTCTTGTTTCTATCTGTTACCAGTCTTGAGAAACTCATACATTCTCTGTTCAGTTATTCCCGTTTCTTAGAGAGGTAGATTTCTTTCTTCAAAAGTGCTGTTTTCACAGTGCTGAGTGCTCCCAACTCTTTCCACAATGTAGGTTTTACCAGTTTTTTAAGTCTCTCTTATTTGCTTGTACTTATACTTGGAATTCTCTGTGTAAACCTATGTAACTTTTCCAGGTAGATGAATCACTGTGTACTTTCTCTTGTTTCTATCTGTTACCAAACTTGAGAAACTCATACATTCACTGTTCACTGTTTCCGAGTCTTAGAGAAGTCGATTTCTGTCGGCGAAAGTGTTGTTTTCACAGTGCTAAGTACTCCCAACTCTATCCACAATGTAGGTTTTAGCAGTTTTCTAAGTCTCTCTTATTTTCTTGTACTTATACATGGAATTCTCTGTGTAAACTTCTGTAACATCTCTAGGTAGATGAATCACTGTGTAGTTTCTCTTGTTTCTATCTGTTACCAATCTTGAGAAACTCATACATTCACTGTTCACTGTTTCCCATTCTTAGAGAAGTCGATTTCTTTCAGCGAAAGTGCTGTTTTCACAGTGCTAAGTACTCCCAACTCTATCCACAATGTAGGTTTTACAAGTTTTCTAAGTCTCTCTTATTTGCTTGTACTTATACTTGGAATTCTGTGTGTGAACCACTGTAACTTCTCTAGGTAGATGAATCACTGTGTACTTTCTCTTGTTTCTATCTGTTACCAAACTTGAGAAACTCATACATTCACTGTTCACTGTTTCCCAGTCTTATAGAAGTCGATTTCTTTCAGCGAAAGTGCTGTTTTCACAGTGCTAAGTACTCCCAACACTATCCGCAATGTAGGTTTTACCAGTTTTCTAAGTCTCTCTTATTTGCTTGTACTTATACATGGAATTCTCTGTGTAAACCTGTGTAAGTTCTCTAGGTAGATGAATCACTGTGTACTTTCTCTTGTTTCTATCTGTTGCCAATCTTGAGAAACTCATACATTGTCTGTTCACTGTTTCCCAGTCTTAGAGAAGTCTATTTCTTTCGGCGAAAGTGCTGTTTTCACAGTGCTAAGTACTCCCAACTCTATCCACAATGTAGGTTTTACCAGTTTTCTAAGTCTCTCTCATTTTCTTGTACTTATACATGAAATTCTTTGTGTAAACTTCTGTAATTTCTATAGGTAGATGAATCACTGTGTACTTTCTCTTGTTTCTATCTGTTACCAGTCTTGAGAAACTCATACATTCTCTGTTCAGTTATTCCCGTTTCTTAGAGAGGTAGATTTCTTTCTTCAAAAGTGCTGTTTTCACAGTGCTGAGTGCTCCCAACTCTTTCCACAATGTAGGTTTTACCAGTTTTTTAAGTCTCTCTTATTTGCTTGTACTTATACTTGGAATTCTCTGTGTAAACCTCTGTAACTTTTCCAGGTAGATGAATCACTGTGTACTTTCTCTTGTTTCTATCTGTTGCCAATCTTGAGAAACTCATACATTCTCTGTTCACTGTTTCCCAGTCTTAGAGAAGTCGATTTCTTTCGGCGAAAGTGCTGTTTTCACAGTGCTAAGTGCTCCCAACTCTATCCACAATGTAGGTTTTACCAGTTTTCTAAGTCTCTCTTACTTTCTTGTACTTATACATGAAATTCTTTGTGTAAACTTCTGTAATTTCTATAGGTAGATGAATCACTGTGTACTTTCTCTTGTTTCTATCTGTTACCAGTCTTGAGAAACTCATACATTCTCTGTTCAGTTATTCCCGTTTCTTAGAGAGGTAGATTTCTTTCTTCAAAAGTGCTGTTTTCAGAGTGCTGAGTGCTGCCAACTCTATCCACAATGTAGGTTTTACCAGTTTTCTAAGTCTCTCTTATTTGCTTGTACTTATACTTGGAATTCTCTGTGTAAACCTCTGTAACTTTTCCAGGTAGATGAATCACTGTGTACTTTCTCTTGTTTCTATCTGTTACCAATCTTGAGAAACTCATACATTCTCTGTTCACTGTTTCATGGACTTAGAGAACTAAATTTCCTTCAGCGAAAGTGCTGTTTTCACAGTGCTAAGTACTCCGAAATCTGTCAACAATGTAGGTTTTACCAGTTTTCTAAGTCTCTCTTATTTGCTTGTACTTATACTTGGAATTCTGTGTGTAAACCACTGTAACTTCTCTAGGTAGATGAATCACTGTGTACATTCTCTTGTTTCTATCTGTTGCCAATCTTGAGAAACTCATACATTTTCTGTTCACTGTTTCCCAGTCTTAGAGAAGTCGATTTCTTTCGGCGAAAGTGCTGTTTTCACAGTGCTAAGTACTCCCAACTCTATCCACAATGTAGGTTTTACCAGTTTTCTAAGTCTCTCTTATTTTCTTGTACTTATACATGAAATTCTTTGTGTAAACTTCTGTAATTTCTATAGGTAGATGAATCACTGTGTACTTTCTCTTGTTTCTATCTGTTACCAGTCTTGAGAAACTCATACATTCTCTGTTTAGTTATTCCCGTTTCTTAGAGAGGTAGATTTCTTTCTTCAAAAGTGCTGTTTTCACAGTGCTGAGTGCTCCCAACTCTATCCACAATGTAGGTTTTACCAGTTTTCTAAGTCTGTCTTATTTGCTTGTACTTATACATGAAATTCTCTGTGTAAACTTCTGTAACTTCTCTAGGTAGATGAATCACTATGTACTTTCTCTTGTTTCTATCTGTTACCAATCTTGAGAAACTCATACATTCTCTGTTCACTGTTTCCCAGTCTTAGAAAAGTAGATTTCTTTCTGCGAAAGTGCTGTTTTCACAGTGCTAAGTACTCCCAACTCTATCCACAATGTGGGTTTTACCAGTTTTCTAAGTCTCTCTTATTTGCTTGTACTTATACTTGGAATTCTCTGTGTAAACCTCTGTAACTTCTCTAGGTAGATGAATCACTGTGTACTTTCTCTTGTTTCTATCTGTTACCAATCTTGAGAAACTCATACATTCACTGTTCACTGTTTCCCAGTCTTAGAGAAGTCGATTTCTTTCAGCGAAAGTGCTGTTTTCACAGTGCTAAGTACTCCCAACACTATCCGCAATGTAGGTTTTACCAGTTTTCTAAGTCTCTCTTATTTGCTTGTACTTATACTTGGAATTCTCTGTGTAAACCTGTGTAACTTCTCTAGGTAGATGAATCACTGTGTACTTTCTCTTGTTTCTATCTGTTGCCAATCTTGAGAAACTCATACATTCTCTGTTCACTGTTTCCCAGTCTTAGAGAAGTCGATTTCTTTCGGCGAAAGTGCTGTTTTCACAGTGCTAAGTACTCCCAACTCTATCCACAATGTAGGTTTTACCAGTTTTCTAAGTCTCTCTTACTTTCTTGTACTTATACATGAAATTCTTTGTGTAAACTTCTGTAATTTCTATAGGTAGATGAATCACTGTGTACTTTCTCTTGTTTCTATCTGTTACCAGTCTTGAGAAACTCATACATTCTCTGTTCAGTTATTCCCGTTTCTTAGAGAGGTAGATTTCTTTCTTCAAAACTGCTGTTTTCAGAGTGCTGAGTGCTGCCAACTCTATCCACAATGTAGGTTTTACCAGTTTTCTAAGTCTCTCTTATTTGCTTGTACTTATACTTGGAATTCTCTGTGTAAACCTCTGTAACTTTTCCAGGTAGATGAGTCACTGTGTACTTTCTCTTGTTTCTATCTGTTACCAATCTTGAGAAACTCATACATTCTCTGTTCACTGTTTCACGGACTTAGAGAACTAAATTTCCTTCGGCGAAAGTGCTGTTTTCACAGTGCTAAGTACTCCGAAATCTGTCAACAATGTAGGTTTTACCAGTTTTCTAAGTCTCTCTTATTTGCTTGTACTTATACTTGGAATTCTGTGTGTAAACCACTGTAACTTCTCTAGGTAGATGAATCACTGTGTACTTTCTCTTGTTTCTATCTGTTACCAAACTTGAGAAACTCATACATTCACTGTTCACTGTTTCCCAGTCTTAGAGAAGTCGATTTCTTTCAGCGAAAGTGCTGTTTTCACAGTGCTAAGTACTCCCAACAATATCCGCAGTGTAGGTTTTACCAGTTTTCTAGTCTCTCTTATTTGCGTGTACTTATACTTGGAATTCTCTGTGTAAACCTGTGTAACTTCTCTAGGTAGATGAATCACTGTGTACTTTCTCTTCTTTCTATCTGTTGCCAATCTTGAGAAACTCATACATTGTCTGTTCACTGTTTCCCAGTCTTAGAGAAGTCGATTTCTTTCGGCGAAAGTGCTGTTTTCACAGTGCTAAGTACTCCCAACTCTATCCACAATGTCTTTTTTACCAGTTTTCTAAGTCTCTCTTATTTTCTTGTACTTATACATGGAATTCTCTGTGTAAACTTCTGTAACATCTCTAGGTACATGAATCACTGTGTACTTTCTCTTGTTTCTATCTGTTACCAATCTTGAGAAACTCATACATTCACTGTTCACTGTTTCCCATTCTTAGAGAAGTCGATTTCTTTCAGCGAAAGTGCTGTTTTCACAGTGCTAAGTACTCCCAACTCTATCCACAATGTAGGTTTTACAAGTTTTCTAAGTCTCTCTTATTTTCTTGTACTTATACTTGGAATTGTCTGTGTAAACCTCTGTAACTTTTCCAGGTAGATGAATCACTGTGTACTTTCTCTTGTTTCCATCTGTTACCAATCTTGAGAAACTCATACATTCTCTGCTCACTGTTTCCCAGTCTTAGAGAAGTCGATTTCTTTCGGCGAAAGTGCTGTTTTCACAGTGCTAAGTACTCCCAACTCTATCCACAATGTAGGTTTTACCAGTTTTCTAAGTCTCTCTTATTTTCTTGTACTTATACTTGGAATTGTCTGTGTAAACCTCTGTAACTTTTCCAGGTAGATGAATCACTGTGTACTTTCTCTTGTTTCTATCTTTTACCAATCTTGAGAAACTCATACATTCTCTGTTCACTGTTTCCGAGTCTTAGAGAAGTCGATTTCTTTCGGCGAAAGTGCTGTTTTCACAGCGCTAAGTACTCCCAACTCTATGCACAATGTAGGTTTTACCAGTTTTCTAAGTCTCTCTTATTTGCCTGTACTTATACTTGAAATTCTCTGTGTAAACCTCTGTAACTTTTCCAGGTAGATGAATCACTGTGTACTTTCTCTTGTTTCTATCTGTTACCAATCTTGAGAAACTCATACATTGTCTGTTCACTGTTTCCCAGTCTTAGAGAAGTCGATTTCTTTCGGCGAAAGTGCTGTTTTCACAGTGCTAATTACTCCCACCTCTATCCACAATGTAGGTTTTACCAGTTTTCTAAGTCTCTCTTATTTTCTTGTACTTATACATGAAATTCTTTGTGTAAACTTCTGTAATTTCTATAGGTAGATGAATCACTGTGTACTTTCTCTTGTTTCTATCTGTTACCAGTCTTGAGAAACTCATACATTCTCTGTTCAGTTATTCCCGTTTCTTAGAGAGGTAGATTTCTTTCTTCAAAAGTGCTGTTTTCAGAGTGCTGAGTGCTCCCAACTCTATCCACAATGTAGGTTTTAACAGTTTTCTAAGTCTCTCTTATTTGCTTGTACTTATACATGAAATTCTCTGTGTAAACTTCTGTAACTTCTCCAGGTAGATGAATCACTGTGTACTTTCTCTTGTTTCTATGTGTTACCAATCTTGAGAAACTCATACATTCTCTGTTCACTGTTTCCCAGTCTTAGAGAAGTAGATTTCTTTCTGCGAAAGTGCTGTTTTCACAGTGCTAAGTACTCCCAACTCTATGCATAATGTAGTTTTTACCAGTTTTCTAAGTCTCTCTTATTTGCTTGTACTTATACATGAAATTCTCTGTGTAAACTTCTGTAACTTCTCTAGGTAGATGAATCACTGTGTACTTTCTCTTGTTTCTATGTGTTACCAATCTTCAGAAACTCATACATTCTCTGTTCACTGTTTCCCAGTCTTAGAAAAGTAGATTTGTTTCTGCGAAAGTGCTGTTTTCACAGTGCTAAGTACTCCCAACTCTATCCACAATGTGGGTTTTACCAGTTTTCTAAGTCTCTCTTATTTGCTTGTACTTATACTTGGAATTCTCTGTGTAAACCTCTGTAACTTTTTAGGTAGATGAATCACTGTGTACTTTCTCTTGTTTCTATCTGTTACCAATCTTGAGAAACTCATACATTCTCTGTTCACTGTTTCCCAGTCTTAGAGAAGTCGATTTCTTTCGGCGAAAGTGCTGTTTTCACAGTGCTAAGTACTCCCAACTCTATCCACAAAGTAGGTTTTACCAGTTTTCTAAGTCTCTCTTATTTGCTTGTACTTATACTTGGAATTCTCTGTGTGAACCTCTGTAACTTTTCCAGGTAGATGAATCACTGTGTACTTTCTCTTGTTTCTATCTGTTACCAATCTTGAGAAACTCATACATTCTCTCTTTACTGTTTCACGAACTTAGAGAACTAAATTTCCTTCGGCGAAAGTGCTGTTTTCACAGTGCTAAGTACTCCGAAATCTGTCAACAATGTAGGTTTTACCAGTTTTCTAAGTCTCTCTTATTTGCTTGTACTTATACTTGGAATTCTGTGTGTAAACCACTGTAACTTCTCTAGGTAGATGAATCACTGTGTACTTTCTCTTGTTTCTATCTGTTACCAAACTTGAGAAACTCATACATTCACTGCTCACTGTTTCCCAGTCTTATAGAAGTCGATTTCTTTCAGCGAAAGTGCTGTTTTCACAGTGCTAAGTACTCCCAACACTATCCGCAATGTAGGTTTTACCAGTTTTCTAAGTCTCTCTTATTTGCTTGTACTTATACATGGAATTCTCTGTGTAAACCTGTGTAAGTTCTCTAGGTAGATGAATCACTGTGTACTTTCTCTTGTTTCTATCTGTTGCCAATCTTGAGAAACTCATACATTGTCTGTTCACTGTTTCCCAGTCTTAGAGAAGTCTATTTCTTTCGGCGAAAGTGCTGTTTTCACAGTGCTAAGTACTCCCAACTCTATCCACAATGTAGGTTTTACCAGTTTTCTAAGTCTCTCTCATTTTCTTGTACTTATACATGAAATTCTTTGTGTAAACTTCTGTAATTTCTATAGGTAGATGAATCACTGTGTACTTTCTCTTGTTTCTATCTGTTACCAGTCTTGAGAAACTCATACATTCTCTGTTCAGTTATTCCCGTTTCTTAGAGAGGTAGATTTCTTTCTTCAAAAGTGCTGTTTTCACAGTGCTGAGTGCTCCCAACTCTTTCCACAATGTAGGTTTTACCAGTTTTTTAAGTCTCTCTTATTTGCTTGTACTTATACTTGGAATTCTCTGTGTAAACCTCTGTAACTTTTCCAGGTAGATGAATCACTGTGTACTTTCTCTTGTTTCTATCTGTTACCAATCTTGAGAAACTCATACATTCTCTGTTCACTGTTTCCCAGTCTTAGAGAAGTCGATTTCTTTCGGCGAAAGTGCTGTTTTCACAGCGCTAAGTACTCCCAACTCTATCCACAATGTAGGTTTTACCAGTTTTCTAAGTCTCTCTTATTTGCCTGTACGTATACTTGGAATTCTCTGTGTAAACCTCTGTAACTTCTCTAGGTAGATGAATCACTGTGTACTTTCTCTTGTTTCTATCTGTTACCAATCTTGAGAAACTCATACATTCTCTGTTCACTGTTTCCCAGTCTTAGAGAAGTCGATTTCTTTCGGCGAAAGTGCTGTTTTCACAGTGCTAAGTACTCCTAACTCTATCCACAATGTAGGTTTTACCAGTTTTCTAAATCTCTCTTATTTGCCTGTACTTATACTTGGAATTCTCTGTGTAAACCTCTGTAACTTCTCTAGGTAGATGAATCACTGTGTAGTTTCTCTTGTTTCTATCTGTTACCAATCTTGAGAAACTCATACATTCACTGTTCACTGTTTCCCATTCTTAGAGAAGTCGATTTCTTTCAGCGAAAGTGCTGTTTTCACAGTGCTAAGTACTCCCAACTCTATCAACAATGTAGGTTTTACCAGTTTTCTAAGTCTCTCTTATTTTCTTGTACTTATACGTGGAATTCTCTGTGTAAACCTCTGTAACTTTTCCAGGTAGATGAATCACTGTGTACTTTCTCTTGTTTCTATCTGTTACCAATCTAGAGAAAGTCATACATTCTCTGTTCACTGTTTCCCAGTCTTAGAGAAGTCGATTTCTTTCGGCGAAAGTGCTGTTTTCACAGTGCTAAGTATTCCCAACTCTATCCACAATGTAGGTTTTACCAGTTTTCTAAGTCTCTCTTATTTTCTTGTACTTATACATGGAATTCTCTGTGTAAACTTCTGTAACATCTCTAGGTAGATGAATCACTGTGTAGTTTCTCTTGTTTCTATCTGTTACCAATCTTGAGAAACTCATACATTCACTGTTCACTGTTTCCCATTCTTAGAGAAGTCGATTTCTTTCAGCGAAAGTGCTGTTTTCACAGTGCTAAGTACTCCCAACTCTATCCACAATGTAGGTTTTACAAGTTTTCTAAGTCTCTCTTATTTTCTTGTACTTATACTTGGAATTGTCTGTGTAAACCTCTGTAACTTTTCCAGGTAGATGAATCACTGTGTACTTTCTCTTGTTTCCATCTGTTACCAATCTTGAGAAACTCATACATTCTCTGTTCACTGTTTCCGAGTCTTAGAGAAGTCGATTTCTTTCGGCGAAAGTGCTGTTTTCACAGTGCTAAGTACTCCCAACTCTATCCACAATGTAGGTTTTACCAGTTTTCTAAGTCTCTCTTATTTTCTTGTACTTATACTTGGAATTGTCTGTGTAAACCTCTGTAACTTTTCCAGGTAGATGAATCACTGTGTACTTTCTCTTGTTTCTATCTTTTACCAATCTTGAGAAACTCATACATTCTCTGTTCACTGTTTCCGAGTCTTAGAGAAGTCGATTTCTTTCGGCGAAAGTGCTGTTTTCACAGCGCTAAGTACTCCCAACTCTATGCACAATGTAGGTTTTACCAGTTTTCTAAGTCTCTCTTATTTGCCTGTACTTATACTTGGAATTCTCTGTGTAAACCTGTGTAACTTTTCCAGGTAGATGAATCACTGTGTACTTTCTCTTGTTTCTATCTGTTACCAATCTTGAGAAACTCATACATTGTCTGTTCACTGTTTCCCAGTCTTAGAGAAGTCGATTTCTTTCGGCGAAAGTGCTGTTTTCACAGTGCTAATTACTCCCACCTCTATCCACAATGTAGGTTTTACCAGTTTTCTAAGTCTCTCTTATTTTCTTGTACTTATACATGAAATTCTTTGTGTAAACTTCTGTAATTTCTATAGGTAGATGAATCACTGTGTACTTTCTCTTGTTTCTATCTGTTACCAGTCTTGAGAAACTCATACATTCTCTGTTCAGTTATTCCCGTTTCTTAGAGAGGTAGATTTCTTTCTTCAAAAGTGCTGTTTTCAGAGTGCTGAGTGCTCCCAACTCTATCCACAATGTAGGTTTTACCAGTTTTCTAAGTCTCTCTTATTTGCTTGTACTTATACATGAAATTCTCTGTGTAAACTTCTGTAACTTCTCTAGGTAGATGAATCACTGTGTACTTTCTCTTGTTTCTATGTGTTACCAATCTTGAGAAACTCATACATTCTCTGTTCACTGTTTCCCAGTCTTAGAGAAGTAGATTTCTTTCTGCGAAAGTGCTGTTTTCACAGTGCTAAGTACTCCCAACTCTATGCATAATGTAGTTTTTACCAGTTTTCTAAGTCTCTCTTATTTGCTTGTACTTATACATGAAATTCTCTGTGTAAACTTCTGTAACTTCTCTAGGTAGATGAATCACTGTGTACTTTCTCTTGTTTCTATGTGTTACCAATCTTCAGAAACTCATACATTCTCTGTTCACTGTTTCCCAGTCTTAGAAAAGTCGATTTCTTTCAGCGAAAGTGCTGTTTTCACAGTGCTAAGTACTCCCAACTCTATCCACAATGTGGGTTTTACCAGTGTTCTAAGTCTCTCTTATTTGCTTGTACTTATACTTGGAATTCTCTGTGTAAACCTCTGTAACTTTTTAGGTAGATCAATCACTGTGTACTTTCTCTTGTTTCTATCTGTTACCAATCTTGAGAAACTCATACATTCTCTGTTCACTGTTTCCCAGTCTTAGAGAAGTCGATTTCTTTCGGCGAAAGTGCTGTTTTCACAGTGCTAAGTACTCCCAACTCTATCCACAAAGTAGGTTTTACCAGTTTTCTAAGTCTCTCTTATTTGCTTGTACTTATACTTGGAATTCTCTGTGTGAACCTCTGTAACTTTTCCAGGTAGATGAATCACTGTGTACTTTCTCTTGTTTCTATCTGTTACCAATCTTGAGAAACTCATACATTCTCTCTTTACTGTTTCACGAACTTGGAGAACTAAATTTCCTTCGGCGAAAGTGCTGTTTTCACAGTGCTAAGTACTCCGAAATCTGTCAACAATGTAGGTTTTACCAGTTTTCTAAGTCTCTCTTATTTGCTTGTACTTATACTTGGAATTCTGTGTGTAAACCACTGTAACTTCTCTAGGTAGATGAATCACTGTGTACTTTCTCTTGTTTCTATCTGTTACCAAACTTGAGAAACTCATACATTCACTGTTCACTGTTTCCCAGTCTTATAGAAGTCGATTTCTTTCAGCGAAAGTGCTGTTTTCACAGTGCTAAGTACTCCCAACACTATCCGCAATGTAGGTTTTACCAGTTTTCTAAGTCTCTCTTATTTGCTTGTACTTATACATGGAATTCTCTGTGTAAACCTGTGTAAGTTCTCTAGGTAGATGAATCACTGTGTACTTTCTCTTGTTTCTATCTGTTGCCAATCTTGAGAAACTCATACATTGTCTGTTCACTGTTTCCCAGTCTTAGAGAAGTCTATTTCTTTCGGCGAAAGTGCTGTTTTCACAGTGCTAAGTACTCCCAACTCTATCCACAATGTAGGTTTTACCAGTTTTCTAAGTCTCTCTCATTTTCTTGTACTTATACATGAAATTCTTTGTGTAAACTTCTGTAATTTCTATAGGTAGATGAATCACTGTGTACTTTCTCTTGTTTCTATCTGTTACCAGTCTTGAGAAACTCATACATTCTCTGTTCAGTTATTCCCGTTTCTTAGAGAGGTAGATTTCTTTCTTCAAAAGTGCTGTTTTCACAGTGCTGAGTGCTCCCAACTCTTTCCACAATGTAGGTTTTACCAGTTTTTTAAGTCTCTCTTATTTGCTTGTACTTATACTTGGAATTCTCTGTGTAAACCTATGTAACTTTTCCAGGTAGATGAATCACTGTGTACTTTCTCTTGTTTCTATCTGTTACCAATCTTGAGAAACTCATACATTCTCTGTTCACTGTTTCCCAGTCTTAGAGAAGTCGATTTCTTTCGGCGAAAGTGCTGTTTTCACAGCGCTAAGTACTCCCAACTCTATCCACAATGTAGGTTTTACCAGTTTTCTAAGTCTCTCTTATTTGCCTGTACGTATACTTGGAATTCTCTGTGTAAACCTCTGTAACTTCTCTAGGTAGATGAATCACTGTGTACTTTCTCTTGTTTCTATCTGTTACCAATCTTGAGAAACTCATACATTCTCTGTTCACTGTTTCCCTGTCTTAGAGAAGTCGATTTCTTTCGGCGAAAGTGCTGTTTTCACAGTGCTAAGTACTCCTAACTCTATCCACAATGTAGGTTTTACCAGTTTTCTAAATCTCTCTTATTTGCCTGTACTTATACTTGGAATTCTCTGTGTAAACCTCTGTAACTTCTCTAGGTAGATGAATCACTGTGTAGTTTCTCTTGTTTCTATCTGTTACCAATCTTGAGAAACTCATACATTCACTGTTCACTGTTTCCCATTCTTAGAGAAGTCGATTTCTTTCAGCGAAAGTGCTGTTTTCACAGTGCTAAGTACTCCCAACTCTATCAACAATGTAGGTTTTACCAGTTTTCTAAGTCTCTCTTATTTTCTTGTACTTATACGTGGAATTCTCTGTGTAAACCTCTGTAACTTTTCCAGGTAGATGAATCACTGTGTACTTTCTCTTGTTTCTATCTGTTACCAATCTAGAGAAAGTCATACATTCTCTGTTCACTGTTTCCCAGTCTTAGAGAAGTCGATTTCTTTCGGCGAAAGTGCTGTTTTCACAGTGCTAAGTACTCCCAACTCTATCCACAATGTAGGTTTTACCAGTTTTCTAAGTCTCTCTTATTTTCTTGTACTTATACATGGAATTCTCTGTGTAAACTTCTGTAACATCTCTAGGTAGATGAATCACTGTGTAGTTTCTATTGTTTCTATCTGTTACCAATCTTGAGAAACTCATACATTCACTGTTCACTGTTTTCCATTCTTAGAGAAGTCGATTTCTTTCAGCGAAAGTGCTGTTTTCACAGTGCTATGTACTCCCAACTCTATCCACAATGTAGGTTTTACCAGTTTTCTAAGTCTCTCTTATTTTCTTGTACTTATACTTGGAATTGTCTGTGTAAACCTCTGTACCTTTTCCAGGTAGATGAATCACTGTGTACTTTCTCTTGTTTCTATCTGTTACCAATCTAGAGAAACTCATACATTCTCTGTTCACTGTTTCCCAGTCTTACAGAAGTCGATTTCTTTCGGCGAAAGTGTTGTTTTCACAGTGCTAAGTACTCCCAACTCTATCCACAATGTAGGTTTTACCAGTTTTCTAAGTCTCTCTTATTTTCTTGTACTTATACATGGAATTCTCTGTGTAAACTTCTGTAACATCTCTAGGTAGATGAATCACTGTGTAGTTTCTCTTGTTTCTATCTGTTACCAATCTTGAGAAACTCATACATTCACTGTTCACTGTTTCCCATTCTTAGAGAAGTCGATTTCTTTCAGCGAAAGTGCTGTTTTCACAGTGCTAAGTACTCCGAACTCTATCCACAATGTAGGTTTTACAAGTTTTCTAAGTCTCTCTTATTTTCTTGTACTTATACTTGGAATTGTCTGTGTAAACCTCTGTAACTTTTCCAGGTAGATGAATCACTGTGTACTTTCTCTTGTTTCCATCTGTTACCAATCTTGAGAAACTCATACATTCTCTGTTCACTGTTTCCCAGTCTTAGAGAAGTCGATTTCTTTCGGCGAAAGTGCTGTTTTCACAGTGCTAAGTACTCCCAACTCTATCCACAATGTAGGTTTTACCAGTTTTCTAAGTCTCTCTTATTTTCTTGTACTTATACTTGGAATTGTCTGTGTAAACCTCTGTAACTTTTCCAGGTAGATGAATCACTGTGTACTTTCTCTTGTTTCTATCTTTTACCAATCTTGAGAAACTCATACATTCTCTGTTCACTGTTTCCGAGTCTTAGAGAAGTCGATTTCTTTCGGCGAAAGTGCTGTTTTCACAGCGCTAAGTACTCCCAACTCTATGCACAATGTAGGTTTTACCAGTTTTCTAAGTCTCTCTTATTTGCCTGTACTTATACTTGGAATTCTCGGTGTAAACCTCTGTAACTTTTCCAGGTAGATGAATCACTGTGTACTTTCTCTTGTTTCTATCTGTTACCAATCTTGAGAAACTCATACATTGTCTGGTCACTGTTTCCCAGTCTTAGAGAAGTCGATTTCTTTCGGCGAAAGTGCTGTTTTCACAGTGCTAATTACTCCCACCTCTATCCACAATGTAGGTTTTACCAGTTTTCTAAGTCTCTCTTATTTTCTTGTACTTATACATGAAATTCTTTGTGTAAACTTCTGTAATTTCTATAGGTAGATGAATCACTGTGTACTTTCTCTTGTTTCTATCTGTTACCAGTCTTGAGAAACTCATACATTCTCTGTTCAGTTATTCCCGTTTCTTAGAGAGGTAGATTTCTTTATTCAAAAGTGCTGTTTTCAGAGTGCTGAGTGCTCCCAACTCTATCCACAATGTAGGTTTTACCAGTTTTCTAAGTCTCTCTTATTTGCTTGTACTTATACATGAAATTCTCTGTGTAAACTTCTGTAACTTCTCTAGGTAGATGAATCACTGTGTACTTTCTCTTGTTTCTATGTGTTACCAATCTTGAGAAACTCATACATTCTCTGTTCACTGTTTCCCAGTCTTAGAGAAGTAGATTTCTTTCTGCGAAAGTGCTGTTTTCACAGTGCTAAGTACTCCCAACTCTATGCATAATGTAGTTTTTACCAGTTTTCTAAGTCTCTCTTATTTGCTTGTACTTATACATGAAATTCTCTGTGTAAACTTCTGTAACTTCTCTAGGTAGATGAATCACTGTGTACTTTCTCTTGTTTCTATGTGTTACCAATCTTCAGAAACTCATACATTCTCTGTTCACTGTTTCCCAGTCTTAGAAAAGTAGATTTGTTTCTGCGAAAGTGCTGTTTTCACAGTGCTAAGTACTCCCAACTCTATCCACAATGTGGGTTTTACCAGTGTTCTAAGTCTCTCTTATTTGCTTGTACTTATACTTGGAATTCTCTGTGTAAACCTCTGTAACTTTTTAGGTAGATCAATCACTGTGTACTTTCTCTTGTTTCTATCTGTTACCAATCTTGAGAAACTCATACATTTTCTGTTCACTGTTTCCCAGTCTTAGAGAAGTCGATTTCTTTCGGCGAAAGTGCTGTTTTCACAGTGCTAAGTACTCCCAACTCTATCCACAAAGTAGGTTTTACCAGTTTTCTAAGTCTCTCTTATTTGCTTGTACTTATACTTGGAATTCTCTGTGTGAACCTCTGTAACTTTTCCAGGTAGATGAATCACTGTGTACTTTCTCTTGTTTCTATCTGTTACCAATCTTGAGAAACTCATACATTCTCTCTTTACTGTTTCACGAACTTAGAGAACTAAATTTCCTTCGGCGAAAGTGCTGTTTTCACAGTGCTAAGTACTCCGAAATCTGTCAACAATGTAGGTTTTACCAGTTTTCTAAGTCTCTCTTATTTGCTTGTACTTATACTTGGAATTCTGTGTGTAAACCACTGTAACTTCTCTAGGTAGATGAATCACTGTGTACTTTCTCTTGTTTCTATCTGTTGCCAATCTTGAGAAACTCATACATTGTCTGTTCACTGTTTCCCAGTCTTAGAGAAGTCTATTTCTTTCGGCGAAAGTGCTGTTTTCACAGTGCTAAGTACTCCCAACTCTATCCACAATGTAGGTTTTACCAGTTTTCTAAGTCTCTCTCATTTTCTTGTACTTATACATGAAATTCTTTGTGTAAACTTCTGTATTTTCTATAGGTAGATGAATCACTGTGTACTTTCTCTTGTTTCTATCTGTTACCAGTCTTGAGAAACTCATACATTCTCTGTTCAGTTATTCCCGTTTCTTAGAGAGGTAGATTTCTTTCTTCAAAAGTGCTGTTTTCACAGTGCTGAGTGCTCCCAACTCTTTCCACAATGTAGGTTTTACCAGTTTTCTAAGTCTCTCTTATTTGCTTGTACTTATACATGAAATTCTCTGTGTAAACTTCTGTAACTTCTCTAGGTAGATGAATCACTGTGTACTTTCTCTTGTTTCTATCTGTTACCAATCTTGAGAAATTCATACATTCCCTGTTGACTGTTTCCCAGTCTTAGAGAAGTAGATTTCTTTCGGCGAAAGTGCTGTTTTCACAGTGCTAAGTAGTCCCAACTCTATCCACAATGTAGTTTTTACCAGTTTTCTAAGTCTCTCTTATTTTCCTGTACTTTTACGTGGAATTCTCTGTGTAAACTTCTGTAACTTCTCTAGGTAGACGAATCACTATGTACTTTCTCTTGTTTCTATCTGTTACCAATCTTGAGAAACTCATACATTCTCTGTTCACTGTTTCCCAGTCTTAGAGAAGTCGATTTCTTTCGCCGAAAGTGCTGTTTTCACAGTGCTAATTACTCCCAACTCTATCCACAATGTAGGTTTTACCAGTTTTCTAAATCTCTCTTATTTGCCTGTACTTATACTTGGAATTCTCTGTGTAAACCTCTGTAACTTCTCTAGGTAGATGAATCACTGTGTAGTTTCTCTTGTTTCTATCTGTTACCAATCTTGAGAAACTCATACATTCACGGTTCACTGTTTCCCATTCTTAGAGAAGTCGATTTCTTTCAGCGAAAGTGCTGTTTTCACAGTGCTAAGTACTCCCAAATCTATCAACAATGTAGGTTTTAGCAGTTTTCTAAGTCTCTCTTATTTGCTTGTACTTATACTTGGAATTCTCTGTGTAAACCTCTGTTAGCTTCTCTAGGTAGATGAATCACTGTGTACTTTCTCTTGTTTCTATCTGTTACCAATCTTGAGAAACTCATACATTCTCTGTTCACTGTTTCCCAGTCTTAGAGAAGTCGATTTCTTTCGGCGAAAGTGCTGTTTTCACAGCGCTAAGTACTCCCAACTCTATCCACAATGTAGGTTTTACCAGTTTTCTAAGTCTCTCTTATTTGCCTGTACTTATACTTGGAATTCTCTGTGTAAACCTGTGTAACTTCTCTAGGTAGATGAATCACTGTGTACTTTCTCTTGTTTCTATCTGTTGCCAATCTTGAGAAACTCATACGTTCTCTGTTCACTGTTTCCCAGTCTTAGAGAAGTCGATTTCCTTCGGCGAAAGTGCTGTTTTCACAGTGCTAAGTACTCCCAACTCTATCCACAATGTAGGTTTTACCAGTTTTCTAAGTCTCTCTTATTTTCTTGTACTTATATATGGAATTCTCTGTGTAAACTTCTGTAACATCTCTAGGTAGATGAATCACTGTGTAGTTTCTCTTGTTTCTATCTGTTACCAATCTTGAGAAACTCATACATTCACTGTTCACTGTTTCCCATTCTTAGAGAAGTCGATTTCTTTCAGCGAAAGTGCTGTTTTCACAGTGCTAAGTACTCCCAACTCTATCCACAATGTAGGTTTTACAAGTTTTCTAAGTCTCTCTTATTTTCTTGTACTTATACTTGGAATTGTCTGTGTAACCTCTGTAACTTTTCCAGGTAGATGAATCACTGTGTACTTTCTCTTGTTTCCATCTGTTACCAATCTTGAGAAACTCATACATTCTCTGTTCACTGTTTCCCAGTCTTAGAGAAGTCGATTTCTTTCGGCGAAAGTGCTGTTTTCACAGTGCTAAGTACTCCCAACTCTATCCACAATGTAGATTTTACGAATTTTCTAAGTCTCTCTTATTTTCTTGTACTTATATATGGAATTCTCTGTGTAAACTTCTGTAACATCTCTAGGTAGATGAGTCACTGTGTACTTTCTCTTGTTTCTATCTGTTACCAATCTCGAGAAACTCATACATTCTCTGTTAACTGTTTCTCAGTGTTAGAGAAGTCGATTTCTTTCGGCGAAAGTGCTGTTTTCACAGTGCTAATTACTCCCAACTCTATCCACAATGTAGGTTTTACCAGTTTTCTAAGTCTCTCTTATTTACTTGTACTTATACTTGGAATTCTCTGTGTAAACCTCTGTACCTTCTCTAGGTAGATGAATCACTGTGTAATTTCTCTTGTTTCTATCTGTTGCCAATCTTGAGAAACTCATACGTTCTCTGTTCACTGTTTCCCAGTCTTAGAGAAGTCGATTTCTTTCAGCGAAAGTGCTGTTTTCACAGTGATAAGTACTCCCAACTGTATCCACAATGTAGGTTTTACCAGTTTTCTAAGTCTCTCTTATTTGCTTGTACTTATACTTGGAATTCTCTGTGTAAACCTCTGTAGCTTCTCTAGATAGATGAATCACTGTGTACTTTCTCTTGTTTCTATCTGTTACCAATCTTGAGAAACTCATACATTCTCTGTTCACTGTTTCCCAGTCTTAGAGAAGTCGATTTCTTTCGGCGAAAGTGCTGTTTTCACAGCGCTAAGTACTCCCAACTCTATCGAAAATGTAGGTTTTACCAGCTTTCTAAGTCTCTCTTATTTGCCTGTACTTATACTTGGAATTCTCTGTGTAAACCTCTGTAGCTTCTCTAGGTAGATGAATCACTGTGTACTTTCTCTTGTTTCTATCTGTTACCAATCTTGAGAAACTCATACATTCTCTGTTCACTGTTTCCCAGTCTTAGAGAAGTCGATTTCTTTCGGCGAAAGTGCTGTTTTCACAGTGCTAATTACTCCCAACTCTATCAACAATGTAGGTTTTACCAGTTTTCTAAATCTCTCTTATTTGCCTGTACTTATACTTGGAATTCTCTGTGTAAACTTCTGTAACATCTCTAGGTAGATGAATCACTGTGTACTTTCTCTTGTTTCTATCTGTTACCAATCTTGAGAAACTCATACATTCACTGTTCACTGTTTCCCAGTCTTAGAGAAGTCGATTTCTTTCAGCGAAAGTGCTGTTTTCACAGTGCTAAGTACTCCCAACACTATCCGCAATGTAGGTTTTACCAGTTTTCTAAGTCTCTCTTATTTGCTTGTACTTATACTTGGAATTCTCTGTGTAAACCTCTGTAACTTTTCCAGGTAGATGAATCAGTGTGTGCTTTCTCTTGTTTCTATCTGTTACCAATCTTGAGAAACTCATACATTCTCTGTTCACTGTTTCACGGACTTAGAGAACTAAATTTCCTTCGGCGAAAGTGCTGCTTTCACACTGCTAAGTACTCCGAAATCTGTCAACAATGTAGGTTTTACCAGTTTTCTAAGTTTCTCTTATTTGCTTGTACTTATACTTGGAATTCTCTGTGTAAACCTGTGTAACTTTTCCAGGTAGATGAATCACTGTGTACTTTCTCTTGTTTCTATCTGTTACCAATCTTGAGAAACTCATACATTCTCTGTTCAGTGTTTCCCAGTCTTAGAGAAGTCGATTTCTTTCTGCGAAAGTGCTGTTTTCACAGTGCTAAGTATTCCCAACTCTATCCACAATGTCGTTTTTACCAGTTTGCTAAGTCTCTCTTATTTTCTTGTACTTATACATGGAATTCTCTGTGTAAACCTCTGTACCTTCTCTAGGTAGATGAATCACTGTGTACTTTCTCTTGTTTCTATCTGTTACCAATCTTGAGAAACTCATACTTTCACTGTTTACTGTTTCCCAGTCTTAGACAAGTCGATTTCTTTCAGCGAAAGTGCTGTTTTTACAGTGATAAGTACTCCCAACTCTATCCACAATGTAGGTTTTACCAGTTTTCTAAGTCTCTCTTATTTGCTTGTACTTATACTTGGAATTCTCTGTGTAAACCTCTGTAGCTTCTCTAGGTAGATGAATCACTGTGTACTTTCTCTTTTTTCTATCTTTTACCAATCTTGAGAAACTCATACATTCTCTGTTCACTGTTTCCCAGTCTTAGAGAAGTCGATTTCTTTCAGCGAAAGTGCTGTTTTCACAGTGATAAGTACTCCCAACTCTATCCACAATGTAGGTTTTACCAGTTTTCTAAGTCTCTCTTATTTGCTTGTACTTATACTTGGAATTCTCTGTGTAAACCTCTGTTAGCTTCTCTAGGTAGATGAATCACTGTGTACTTTCTCTTGTTTCTATCTGTTACCAATCTTGAGAAACTCATACATTCTCTGTTCACTGTTTCCCAGTCTTAGAGAAGTCGATTTCTTTCGGCGAAAGTGCTGTTTTCACAGCGCTAAGTACTCCCAACTCTATCCACAATTTAGGTTTTACCGGTTTTCTAAGTCTCTCTTATTTGCCTATACTTATACTTGGAATTCTCTGTGTAAACCTGTGTAACTTCTCTAGGTAGATGAATCACTGTGTACTTTCTCTTGTTTCTATCTGTTGCCAATCTTGAGAAACTCATACGTTCTCTGTTCACTGTTTCCCAGTCTTAGAGAAGTCGATTTCCTTCGGCGAAAGTGCTGTTTTCACAGTGCTAAGTACTCCCAACTCTATCCACAATGTAGGTTTTACCAGTTTTCTAAGTCTCTCTTATTTTCTTGTACTTATACATGAAATTCTTTGTGTAAACTTCTGTAATTTCTATAGGTAGATGAATCACTGTGTACTTTCTCTTGTTTCTATCTGTTACCAGTCTTCAGAAACTCATACATTCTCTTTTCAGTTATTCCCGTTTCTTAGAGGTAGATTTCTTTCTTCAAAAGTGCTGTTTTCACAGTGCTAAGTACTCCCAAATCTGTCAACAATGTAGGTTTTACCAGTTTTCTAAGTCTCTCTTATTTGCTTGTACTTATACTTGGAATTTTCTGTGTAAACTTCTGTAACTTCTCTAGGTAGATGAATCACTGTGTAGTTTCTCTTGTTTCTATCTGTTACCAATCTTGAGAAACTCATACATTCACTGTTCACTGTTTCCCATTCTTAGAGAAGTCGATTTCTTTCAGCGAAAGTGCTGTTTTCACAGTGCTAAGTACTCCCAACTCTATCCACAATGTAGGTTTTATCAGTTTTCTAAGTCTCTCTTATTTTCTTGTACTTATACATGGAATTCTCTGTGTAAACTTCTGTAACATCTCTAGGTAGATGAATCACTGTGTACTTTCTCTTGTTTCTATCTGTTACCAATCTTGAGAAACTCATACATTCTCTGTTAACTGTTTCTCAGTGTTAGAGAAGTCGATTTCTTTCGGCGAAAGTGCTGTTTTCACAGTGCTAATTACTCCCAACTCTATCCACAATATAGGTTTTACCAGTTTTCTAAGTCTCTCTTATTTACTTGTACTTATACTTGGAATTCTCTGTGTAAACCTCTGTACCTTCTCTAGGTAGATGAATCACTGTGTACTTTCTCTTGTTTCTATCTGTTACCAATCTTGAGAAACTCATACTTTCACTGTTCACTGTTTCCCAGTCTTAGACAAGTCGATTTCTTTCAGCGAAAGTGCTGTTTTCACAGTGATAAGTACCCCCAACTCTATCCACAATGTAGGTTTTAGCAGTTTTCTAAGTCTCTCTTATTTGCTTGTACTTATACTTGGAATTCTCTGTGTAAACCTCTGTAGGTTCTCTAGGTAGATGAATCACTGTGTACTTTCTCTTTTTTCTATGTTTTACCAATCTTGAGAAACTCATACATTCTCTGTTCACTGTTTCCCAGTCTTAGAGAAGTCGATTTCTTTCAGCGAAAGTGCTGTTTTCACAGTGCTAAGTACTCCCAAATCTGTCAACAATGTAGGTTTTACTAGTATTCTAAGTCTCTCTTATTTGCTTGTACTTATACTTGGAATTTTCTGTGTAAACTTCTGTAACTTCTCTAGGTAGATGAATCACTATGTACTTTCTCTTGTTTCTATCTGTTACCAATCTTGAGAAACTCATACATTCTCTGTTCACTGTTTCCCAGTCTTAGAGAAGTCGATTTCTTTCGGCGAAAGTGCAGTTTTCACAGTGCTAAGTACTCCCAACTCTATCCACAATGTAGGTTTTAACAGTTTTCTAAGTCTCTCTTATTTGCTTGTACTTATACTTGGAATTCTCTGTGTAAACCTCTGTAGCTTCTCTAGGTAGATAAATCACTGTGTACTTTCTCTTGTTTCTATCTGTTACCAATCGTGAGAAACTCATACATTCTCTGTTCATTGTTTCCCAGTCTTAGAGAAGTGGATTTCTTTCGGCGAAAGTGCTGTTTTCACAGTGCTAAGTACTCCCAACTCTATCCACAATGTAGGTTTTACCAGTTTTCTAAATCTCTCTTATTTGCCTGTACTTATACTTGGAATTCTCTGTGTAAACCTCTGTAACTTCTCTAGGTAGATGAATCACTGTGTAGTTTCTCTTGTTTCTATCTGTTACCAATCTTGAGAAACTCATACATTCACTGTTCACTGTTTCCCATTCTTAGAGAAGTCGATTTCTTTCAGCGAAAGTGCTGTTTTCACAGTGCTAAGTACTCCCAACTCTATCCACAATGTAGGTTTTATCAGTTTTCTAAGTCTCTCTTATTTTCTTGTACTTATACATGGAATTCTCTGTGTAAACTTCTGTAACATCTCTAGGTAGATGAATCACTGTGTACTTTCTCTTGTTTCTATCTGTTACCAATCTTGAGAAACTCATACATTCTCTGTTAACTGTTTCTCAGTGTTAGAGAAGTCGATTTCTTTCGGCGAAAGTGCTGTTTTCACAGTGCTAATTACTCCCAACTCTATCCACAATATAGGTTTTACCAGTTTTCTAAGTCTCTCTTATTTACTTGTACTTATACTTGGAATTCTCTGTGTAAACCTCTGTACCTTCTCTAGGTAGATGAATCACTGTGTACTTTCTCTTGTTTCTATCTGTTACCAATCTTGGGAAACTCATACTTTCACTGTTCACTGTTTCCCAGTCTTAGACAAGTCGATTTCTTTCAGCGAAAGTGCTGTTTTCACAGTGATAAGTACCCCCAACTCTATCCACAATGTAGGTTTTAGCAGTTTTCTAAGTCTCTCTTATTTGCTTGTACTTATACTTGGAATTCTCTGTGTAAACCTCTGTAGCTTCTCTAGGTAGATGAATCACTGTGTACTTTCTCTTTTTTCTATCTTTTACCAATCTTGAGAAACTCATACATTCTCTGTTCACTGTTTCCCAGTCTTAGAGAAGTCGATTTCTTTCAGCGAAATTGCTGTTTTCACAGTGCTAAGTACTCCCAAATCTGTCAACAATGTAGGTTTTACTAGTATTCTAAGTCTCTCTTATTTGCTTGTACTTATACTTGGAATTCTCTGTGTAAACCTCTGTAACTTTTCCAGGTAGATGAATCAGTGTGTGCTTTCTCTTGTTTCTATCTGTTACCAATCTTGAGAAACTCATACATTCTCTGTTCACTGTTTCACGGAATTAGAGATCTAAATTTCCTTCGGCGAAAGTGCTGCTTTCACAGTGCTAAGTACTCCGCAATCTGTCAACAATGTAGGTTTTACCAGTTTTCTAAGTCTCTCTTATTTGCTTGTACTTATACTTGGAATTCTGTGTGTAAACCACTGTAACTTCTCTAGGTAGATGAATCACTGTGTACTTTCTATTGTTTCTATCTGTTACCAATCTTGAGAAACTCATACATTCACTGTTCACTGTTTCCCAGTCTTAGAGAAGTCGATTTCTTTCAGCGAAAGTGCTGTTTTCACAGTGCTAAGTACTCCCAACACTATCCGCAATGTAGGTTTTACCAGTTTTCTAAGTCTCTGTTATTTGCTTGTACTTATACTTGGAATTCTCTGTGTAAACCTGTGTAACTTCTCTAGGTAGATGAATCACTGTGTACTTTCTCTTGTTTCTATCTGTTGCCAATCTTGAGAAACTCATACGTTCTCTGTTCACTGTTTCCCACTCTTAGAGAAGTCGATTTGTTTCGGCGAAAGTGCTGTTTTCACAGTGCTAAGTACTCCCAACTCTATCCACAATGTAGGTTTTACCAGTTTTCTAAGTCTCTCTTATTTGCTTGTACTTATACATGAAATTCTCTGTGTAAACTTCAGTAACTTCTCTAGGTAGATGAATCACTGTGTACTTTCTCTTGTTTCTATCTGTTACCAATCTTGAGAAACTCATACATTCTCTGTTCACTGTTTCCTAGTCTTAGAGAAGTAGATTTCTTTCTGCGAAAGTGCTGTTTTCACAGTGCTAAGTACTCCCAACTCTATCCACAATGTAGTTTTTACCAGTTTTCTAAGTCTCTCTTATTTTCCTGTACTTATACGTGGAATTCTCTGTGTAAACTTCTGTAACTTCTCTAGGTAGATGAATCACTATGTACTTTCTCTTGTTTCTATCTGTTACCAATCTTGAGAAACTCATACATTCTCTTTTCACTTTTTCCCAGTCTTAGAGAAGTCGATTTCTTTTGGCGAAAGTGCTGTTTTCACAGTGCTAAGTACTCCCAACTCTATCCACAATGTAGGTTTTACCAGTTTTCTCAATCTCTCTTATTTGCCTGTACTTATACTTGGAATTCTCTGTGTAAACCTCTGTAACTTCTCTAGGTAGATGAATCACTGTATAGTTTCTCTTGTTTCTATCTGTTACCAATCTTGAGAAACTCATACATTCACTGTTCACTGTTTCCGAGTCTTAGAGAAGTCGATTTCTTTCAGCGAAAGTGCTGTTTTCACAGTGCTAAGTACTCCCAACTCTATCAACAATGTAGGTTTTACCAGTTTTCTAAGTCTCTCTTATTTGCTTGTACTTATACGTGGAATTCTCTGTGTAAACGTCTGTAACTTTTACAGGTAGATGAATCACTGTGTACTTTCTCTTGTTTCTATCTGTTACCAATCTTGAGAAACTCATACATTCTCTGTTCACTGTTTCCCAGTCTTAGAGAAGTCGATTTCTTTCGGCGAAAGTGCTGTTTTCACAGTGCTAAGTACTCCCAACACTATCCGAAATGTAGGTTTTACCAGTTTTCTAAGTCTCTCTTATTTGCTTGTACTTATACTTGGAATTCTCTGTGTAAACCTCTGTTAGCTTCTCTAGGTAGATGAATCACTGTGTACTTTCTGTTGTTTCTATCTGTTACCAATCTTGAGAAACTCATACATTCTCTGTTCACTGTTTCCCAGTCTTAGAGAAGTCGATTTCTTTCGGCGAAAGTGCTGTTTTCACAGCGCTAAGTACTCCCAACTCTATCCACAATTTAGGTTTTACCGGTTTTCTAAGTCTCTCTTATTTGCCTGTACTTATACTTGGAATTCTCTGTGTAAACCTGTGTAACTTCTCAAGGTAGATGAATCACTGTGTACTTTCTCTTGTTTCTATCTGTTGCCAATCTTGAGAAACTCATACGTTCTCTGTTCACTGTTTCCCAGTCTTAGAGAAGTCGATTTCCTTCGGCGAAAGTGCTGTTTTCACAGTGCTAAGTACTCCCAACTCTATCCACAATGTAGGTTTTACCAGTTTTCTAAGTCTCTCTTATTTTCTTGTACTTATACATGAAATTCTTTGTGTAAACTTCTGTAATTTCTATAGGTAGATGAATCACTGTGTACTTTCTCTTGTTTCTATCTGTTACCAGTCTTCAGAAACTCATACATTCTCTTTTCAGTTATTCCCGTTTCTTAGAGGTAGATTTCTTTCTTCAAAAGTGCTGTTTTCACAGTGCTTAGTACTCCCAAATCTGTCAACAATGTAGGTTTTACCAGTTTTCTAAGTCTCTCTTATTTGCTTGTACTTATACTTGGAATTTTCTGTGTAAACTTCTGTAACTTCTCTAGGTAGATGAATCACTGTGTAGTTTCTCTTGTTTCTATCTGTTACCAATCTTGAGAAACTCATACATTCACTGTTCACTGTTTCCCATTCTTAGAGAAGTCGATTTCTTTCAGCGAAAGTGCTGTTTTCACAGTGCTAAGTACTCCCAACTCTATCCACAATGTAGGTTTTATCAGTTTTCTAAGTCTCTCTTATTTTCTTGTACTTATACATGGAATTCTCTGTGTAAACTTCTGTAACATCTCTAGGTAGATGAATCACTGTGTACTTTCTCTTGTTTCTATCTGTTACCAATCTTGAGAAACTCATACATTCTCTGTTAACTGTTTCTCAGTGTTAGAGAAGTCGATTTCTTTCGGCGAAAGTGCTGTTTTCACAGTGCTAATTACTCCCAACTCTATCCACAATATAGGTTTTACCAGTTTTCTAAGTCTCTCTTATTTACTTGTACTTATACTTGGAATTCTCTGTGTAAACCTCTGTACCTTCTCTAGGTAGATGAATCACTGTGTACTTTCTCTTGTTTCTATCTGTTACCAATCTTGAGAAACTCATACTTTCACTGTTCACTGTTTCCCAGTCTTAGACAAGTCGATTTCTTTCAGCGAAAGTGCTGTTTTCACAGTGATAAGTACCCCCAACTCTATCCACAATGTAGGTTTTAGCAGTTTTCTAAGTCTCTCTTATTTGCTTGTACTTATACTTGGAATTCTCTGTGTAAACCTCTGTAGGTTCTCTAGGTAGATGAATCACTGTGTACTTTCTCTTTTTTCTATGTTTTACCAATCTTGAGAAACTCATACATTCTCTGTTCACTGTTTCCCAGTCTTAGAGAAGTCGATTTCTTTCAGCGAAAGTGCTGTTTTCACAGTGCTAAGTACTCCCAAATCTGTCAACAATGTAGGTTTTACTAGTATTCTAAGTCTCTCTTATTTGCTTGTACTTATACTTGGAATTTTCTGTGTAAACTTCTGTAACTTCTCTAGGTAGATGAATCACTATGTACTTTCTCTTGTTTCTATCTGTTACCAATCTTGAGAAACTCATACATTCTCTGTTCACTGTTTCCCAGTCTTAGAGAAGTCGATTTCTTTCGGCGAAAGTGCAGTTTTCACAGTGCTAAGTACTCCCAACTCTATCCACAATGTAGGTTTTAACAGTTTTCTAAGTCTCTCTTATTTGCTTGTACTTATACTTGGAATTCTCTGTGTAAACCTCTGTAGCTTCTCTAGGTAGATAAATCACTGTGTACTTTCTCTTGTTTCTATCTGTTACCAATCGTGAGAAACTCATACATTCTCTGTTCATTGTTTCCCAGTCTTAGAGAAGTGGATTTCTTTCGGCGAAAGTGCTGTTTTCACAGTGCTAAGTACTCCCAACTCTATCCACAATGTAGGTTTTACCAGTTTTCTAAATCTCTCTTATTTGCCTGTACTTATACTTGGAATTCTCTGTGTAAACCTCTGTAACTTCTCTAGGTAGATGAATCACTGTGTAGTTTCTCTTGTTTCTATCTGTTACCAATCTTGAGAAACTCATACATTCACTGTTCACTGTTTCCCATTCTTAGAGAAGTCGATTTCTTTCAGCGAAAGTGCTGTTTTCACAGTGCTAAGTACTCCCAACTCTATCCACAATGTAGGTTTTATCAGTTTTCTAAGTCTCTCTTATTTTCTTGTACTTATACATGGAATTCTCTGTGTAAACTTCTGTAACATCTCTAGGTAGATGAATCACTGTGTACTTTCTCTTGTTTCTATCTGTTACCAATCTTGAGAAACTCATACATTCTCTGTTAACTGTTTCTCAGTGTTAGAGAAGTCGATTTCTTTCGGCGAAAGTGCTGTTTTCACAGTGCTAATTACTCCCAACTCTATCCACAATATAGGTTTTACCAGTTTTCTAAGTCTCTCTTATTTACTTGTACTTATACTTGGAATTCTCTGTGTAAACCTCTGTACCTTCTCTAGGTAGATGAATCACTGTGTACTTTCTCTTGTTTCTATCTGTTACCAATCTTGGGAAACTCATACTTTCACTGTTCACTGTTTCCCAGTCTTAGACAAGTCGATTTCTTTCAGCGAAAGTGCTGTTTTCACAGTGATAAGTACCCCCAACTCTATCCACAATGTAGGTTTTAGCAGTTTTCTAAGTCTCTCTTATTTGCTTGTACTTATACTTGGAATTCTCTGTGTAAACCTCTGTAGCTTCTCTAGGTAGATGAATCACTGTGTACTTTCTCTTTTTTCTATCTTTTACCAATCTTGAGAAACTCATACATTCTCTGTTCACTGTTTCCCAGTCTTAGAGAAGTCGATTTCTTTCAGCGAAATTGCTGTTTTCACAGTGCTAAGTACTCCCAAATCTGTCAACAATGTAGGTTTTACTAGTATTCTAAGTCTCTCTTATTTGCTTGTACTTATACTTGGAATTCTCTGTGTAAACCTCTGTAACTTTTCCAGGTAGATGAATCAGTGTGTGCTTTCTCTTGTTTCTATCTGTTACCAATCTTGAGAAACTCATACATTCTCTGTTCACTGTTTCACGGAATTAGAGATCTAAATTTCCTTCGGCGAAAGTGCTGCTTTCACAGTGCTAAGTACTCCGCAATCTGTCAACAATGTAGGTTTTACCAGTTTTCTAAGTCTCTCTTATTTGCTTGTACTTATACTTGGAATTCTGTGTGTAAACCACTGTAACTTCTCTAGGTAGATGAATCACTGTGTACTTTCTATTGTTTCTATCTGTTACCAATCTTGAGAAACTCATACATTCACTGTTCACTGTTTCCCAGTCTTAGAGAAGTCGATTTCTTTCAGCGAAAGTGCTGTTTTCACAGTGCTAAGTACTCCCAACACTATCCGCAATGTAGGTTTTACCAGTTTTCTAAGTCTCTGTTATTTGCTTGTACTTATACTTGGAATTCTCTGTGTAAACCTGTGTAACTTCTCTAGGTAGATGAATCACTGTGTACTTTCTCTTGTTTCTATCTGTTGCCAATCTTGAGAAACTCATACGTTCTCTGTTCACTGTTTCCCACTCTTAGAGAAGTCGATTTGTTTCGGCGAAAGTGCTGTTTTCACAGTGCTAAGTACTCCCAACTCTATCCACAATGTAGGTTTTACCAGTTTTCTAAGTCTCTCTTATTTGCTTGTACTTATACATGAAATTCTCTGTGTAAACTTCAGTAACTTCTCTAGGTAGATGAATCACTGTGTACTTTCTCTTGTTTCTATCTGTTACCAATCTTGAGAAACTCATACATTCTCTGTTCACTGTTTCCTAGTCTTAGAGAAGTAGATTTCTTTCTGCGAAAGTGCTGTTTTCACAGTGCTAAGTACTCCCAACTCTATCCACAATGTAGTTTTTACCAGTTTTCTAAGTCTCTCTTATTTTCCTGTACTTATACGTGGAATTCTCTGTGTAAACTTCTGTAACTTCTCTAGGTAGATGAATCACTATGTACTTTCTCTTGTTTCTATCTGTTACCAATCTTGAGAAACTCATACATTCTCTTTTCACTTTTTCCCAGTCTTAGAGAAGTCGATTTCTTTTGGCGAAAGTGCTGTTTTCACAGTGCTAAGTACTCCCAACTCTATCCACAATGTAGGTTTTACCAGTTTTCTCAATCTCTCTTATTTGCCTGTACTTATACTTGGAATTCTCTGTGTAAACCTCTGTAACTTCTCTAGGTAGATGAATCACTGTATAGTTTCTCTTGTTTCTATCTGTTACCAATCTTGAGAAACTCATACATTCACTGTTCACTGTTTCCGAGTCTTAGAGAAGTCGATTTCTTTCAGCGAAAGTGCTGTTTTCACAGTGCTAAGTACTCCCAACTCTATCAACAATGTAGGTTTTACCAGTTTTCTAAGTCTCTCTTATTTGCTTGTACTTATACGTGGAATTCTCTGTGTAAACGTCTGTAACTTTTACAGGTAGATGAATCACTGTGTACTTTCTCTTGTTTCTATCTGTTACCAATCTTGAGAAACTCATACATTCTCTGTTCACTGTTTCCCAGTCTTAGAGAAGTCGATTTCTTTCGGCGAAAGTGCTGTTTTCACAGTGCTAAGTACTCCCAACACTATCCGAAATGTAGGTTTTACCAGTTTTCTAAGTCTCTCTTATTTGCTTGTACTTATACTTGGAATTCTCTGTGTAAACCTCTGTTAGCTTCTCTAGGTAGATGAATCACTGTGTACTTTCTGTTGTTTCTATCTGTTACCAATCTTGAGAAACTCATACATTCTCTGTTCACTGTTTCCCAGTCTTAGAGAAGTCGATTTCTTTCGGCGAAAGTGCTGTTTTCACAGCGCTAAGTACTCCCAACTCTATCCACAATTTAGGTTTTACCGGTTTTCTAAGTCTCTCTTATTTGCCTGTACTTATACTTGGAATTCTCTGTGTAAACCTGTGTAACTTCTCAAGGTAGATGAATCACTGTGTACTTTCTCTTGTTTCTATCTGTTGCCAATCTTGAGAAACTCATACGTTCTCTGTTCACTGTTTCCCAGTCTTAGAGAAGTCGATTTCCTTCGGCGAAAGTGCTGTTTTCACAGTGCTAAGTACTCCCAACTCTATCCACAATGTAGGTTTTACCAGTTTTCTAAGTCTCTCTTATTTTCTTGTACTTATACATGAAATTCTTTGTGTAAACTTCTGTAATTTCTATAGGTAGATGAATCACTGTGTACTTTCTCTTGTTTCTATCTGTTACCAGTCTTCAGAAACTCATACATTCTCTTTTCAGTTATTCCCGTTTCTTAGAGGTAGATTTCTTTCTTCAAAAGTGCTGTTTTCACAGTGCTTAGTACTCCCAAATCTGTCAACAATGTAGGTTTTACCAGTTTTCTAAGTCTCTCTTATTTGCTTGTACTTATACTTGGAATTTTCTGTGTAAACTTCTGTAACTTCTCTAGGTAGATGAATCACTATGTACTTTCTCTTGTTTCTATCTGTTACCAATCTTGAGAAACTCATACATTCTCTGTTCACTGTTTCCCAGTCTTAGAGAAGTCGATTTCTTTCGGCGAAAGTGCTGTTTTCACACTGCTAAGTACTCCCAACTCTATCCACAATGTAGGTTTTAACAGTTTTCTAAGTCTCTCTTATTTGCTTGTACTTATACTTGGAATTCTCTGTGTAAACCTCTGTAGCTTCTCTAGGTAGATGAATCACTGTGTACTTTCTCTTGTTTCTATCTGTTACCAATCGTGAGAAACTCATACATTCTCTGTTCATTGTTTCCCAGTCTTAGAGAAGTGGATTTCTTTCGGCGAAAGTGCTGTTTTCACAGTGCTAAGTACTCCCAACTCTATCCACAATGTAGGTTTTACCAGTTTTCTAAATCTCTCTTATTTGCCTGTACTTATACTTGGAATTCTCTGTGTAAACCTCTGTAACTTCTCTAGGTAGATGAATCACTGTGTAGTTTCTCTTGTTTCTATCTGTTACCAATCTTGAGAAACTCATACATTCACTGTTCACTGTTTCCCATTCTTAGAGAAGTCGATTTCTTTCAGCGAAAGTGCTGTTTTCACAGTGCTAAGTACTCCCAACTCTATCCACAATGTAGGTTTTATCAGTTTTCTAAGTCTCTCTTATTTTCTTGTACTTATACATGGAAATCTCTGTGTAAACTTCTGTAACATCTCTAGGTAGATGAATCACTGTGTACTTTCTCTTGTTTCTATCTGTTACCAATCTTGAGAAACTCATACATTCTCTGTTAACTGTTTCTCAGTGTTAGAGAAGTCGATTTCTTTCGGCGAAAGTGCTGTTTTCACAGTGCTAATTACCCCCAACTCTATCCACAATATAGGTTTTACCAGTTTTCTAAGTCTCTCTTATTTACTTGTACTTATACTTAGAATTCTCTGTGTAAACCTCTGTACCTTCTCTAGGTAGATGAATCACTGTGTACTTTCTCTTGTTTCTATCTGTTACCAATCTTGAGAAACTCATACTTTCACTGTTCACTGTTTCCCAGTCTTAGACAAGTCGATTTCTTTCAGCGAAAGTGCTGTTTTCACAGTGATAAGTACCCCCAACTCTATCCACAATGTAGGTTTTAGCAGTTTTCTAAGTCTCTCTTATTTGCTTGTACTTATACTTGGAATTCTCTGTGTAAACCTCTGTAGCTTCTCTAGGTAGATGAATCACTGTGTACTTTCTCTTTTTTCTATCTTTTACCAATCTTGAGAAACTCATACATTCCCTGTTCACTGTTTCCCAGTCTTAGAGAAGTCGATTTCTTTCAGCGAAAGTGCTGTTTTCACAGTGCTAAGTACTCCCAAATCTGTCAACAATGTAGGTTTTACTAGTATTCTAAGTCTCTCTTATTTGCTTGTACTTATACTTGGAATTTTCTGTGTAAACTTCTGTAACTTCTCTAGGTAGATGAATCACTATGTACTTTCTCTTGTTTCTATCTGTTACCAATCTTGAGAAACTCATACATTCTCTGTTCACTGTTTCCCAGTCTTAGAGAAGTCGATTTCATTCGGCGAAAGTGCTGTTTTCACAGTGCTAAGTACTCCCAACTCTATCCACAATGTAGGTTTTAACAGTTTTCTAAGTCTCTCTTATTTGCTTGTACTTATACTTGGAATTCTCTGTGTAAACCTCTGTAGCTTCTCTAGGTAGATAAATCACTGTGTACTTTCTCTTCTTTCTATCTGTTACCAATCGTGAGAAACTCATACATTCTCTGTTCATTGTTTCCCAGTCTTAGAGAAGTGAATTTCTTTCGGCGAAAGTGCTGTTTTCACAGTGCTAAGTACTCCCAACTCTATCCACAATGTAGGTTTTACCAGTTTTCTAAATCTCTCTTATTTGCCTGTACTTATACTTGGAATTCTCTGTGTAAACCTCTGTAACTTCTCTAGGTAGATGAATCACTGTGTAGTTTCTCTTGTTTCTATCTGTTACCAATCTTGAGAAACTCATACATTCACTGTTCACTGTTTCCCATTCTTAGAGAAGTCGATTTCTTTCAGCGAAAGTGCTGTTTTCACAGTGCTAAGTACTCCCAACTCTATCCACAATGTAGGTTTTATCAGTTTTCTAAGTCTCTCTTATTTTCTTGTACTTATACATGGAATTCTCTGTGTAAACTTCTGTAACATCTCTAGGTAGATGAATCACTGTGTACTTTCTCTTGTTTCTATCTGTTACCAATCTTGAGAAACTCATACATTCTCTGTTAACTGTTTCTCAGTGTTAGAGAAGTCGATTTCTTTCGGCGAAAGTGCTGTTTTCACAGTGCTAATTACTCCCAACTCTATCCACAATATAGGTTTTACCAGTTTTCTAAGTCTCTCTTATTTGCCTGTACTTATACTTGGAATTCTCTGTGTAAACCTCTGTAACTTTTCCAGGTAGATGAATCAGTGTGTGCTTTCTCTTGTTTCTATCTGTTACCAATCTTGAGAAACTCATACATTCTCTGTTCACTGTTTCACGGAATTAGAGATCTAAATTTCCTTCGGCGAAAGTGCTGCTTTCACAGTGCTAAGTACTCCGCAATCTGTCAACAATGTAGGTTTTACCAGTTTTCTAAGTCTCTCTTATTTGCTTGTACTTATACTTGGAATTCTGTGTGTAAACCACTGTAACTTCTCTAGGTAGATGAATCACTGTGTACTTTCTATTGTTTCTATCTGTTACCAATCTTGAGAAACTCATACATTCACTGTTCACTGTTTCCCAGTCTTAGAGAAGTCGATTTCTTTCAGCGAAAGTGCTGTTTTCACAGTGCTAAGTACTCCCAACACTATCCGCAATGTAGGTTTTACCAGTTTTCTAAGTCTCTGTTATTTGCTTGTACTTATACTTGGAATTCTCTGTGTAAACCTGTGTAACTTCTCTAGGTAGATGAATCACTGTGTACTTTCTCTTGTTTCTATCTGTTGCCAATCTTGAGAAACTCATACGTTCTCTGTTCACTGTTTCCCACTCTTAGAGAAGTCGATTTGTTTCGGCGAAAGTGCTGTTTTCACAGTGCTAAGTACTCCCAACTCTATCCACAATGTAGGTTTTACCAGTTTTCTAAGTCTCTCTTATTTGCTTGTACTTATACATGAAATTCTCTGTGTAAACTTCAGTAACTTCTCTAGGTAGATGAATCACTGTGTACTTTCTCTTGTTTCTATCTGTTACCAATCTTGAGAAACTCATACATTCTCTGTTCACTGTTTCCTAGTCTTAGAGAAGTAGATTTCTTTCTGCGAAAGTGCTGTTTTCACAGTGCTAAGTACTCCCAACTCTATCCACAATGTAGTTTTTACCAGTTTTCTAAGTCTCTCTTATTTTCCTGTACTTATACGTGGAATTCTCTGTGTAAACTTCTGTAACTTCTCTAGGTAGATGAATCACTATGTACTTTCTCTTGTTTCTATCTGTTACCAATCTTGAGAAACTCATACATTCTCTTTTCACTGTTTCCCAGTCTTAGAGAAGTCGATTTCTTTTGGCGAAAGTGCTGTTTTCACAGTGCTAAGTACTCCCAACTCTATCCACAATGTAGGTTTTACCAGTTTTCTCAATCTCTCTTATTTGCCTGTACTTATACTTGGAATTCTCTGTGTAAACCTCTGTAACTTCTCTAGGTAGATGAATCACTGTATAGTTTCTCTTGTTTCTATCTGTTACCAATCTTGAGAAACTCATAAATTCACTGTTCACTGTTTCCCATTCTTAGAGAAGTCGATTTCTTTCAGCGAAAGTGCTGTTTTCACAGTGCTAAGTACTCCCAACTCTATCCACAATGTAGGTTTTAACAGTTTTCTAAGTCTCTCTTATTTGTTTGTACGTATACTTGGAATTCTCTGTGTAAACCTCTGTAGCTTCTCTAGGTAGATGAATCACTGTGTACTTTCTCTTGTTTCTATCTGTTACCAATCTTGAGAAACTCATACATTCTCTGTTCACTGTTTCCCAGTCTTAGAGAAGTCGATTTCTTTCGGCGAAAGTGCTGTTTTCACAGTGCTAATTACTCCCAACTCTATCAACAATGTAGGTTTTACCAGTTTTCTAAATCTCTCTTATTTGCCTGTACTTATACTTGAAATTCTCTGTGTAAACCTCTGTAACTTCTCTAGGTAGATGAATCACTGTGTACTTTCTCTTGTTTCTATCTGTTACCAATCTTGAGAAACTCATACATTCACTGTTCACTGTTTCCGAGTCTTAGAGAAGTCGATTTCTTTCAGCGAAAGTGCTGTTTTCACAGTGCTAAGTACTCCCAACTCTATCAACAATGTAGGTTTTACCAGTTTTCTAAGTCTCTCTTATTTGCTTGTACTTATACGTGGAATTCTCTGTGTAAACGTCTGTAACTTTTACAGGTAGATGAATCACTGTGTACTTTCTCTTGTTTCTATCTGTTACCAATCTTGAGAAACTCATACATTCTCTGTTCACTGTTTCCCAGTCTTAGAGAAGTCGATTTCTTTCGGCGAAAGTGCTGTTTTCACAGTGCTAAGTACTCCCAACACTATCCGAAATGTAGGTTTTACCAGTTTTCTAAGTCTCTCTTATTTGCTTGTACTTATACTTGGAATTCTCTGTGTAAACCTCTGTTAGCTTCTCTAGGTAGATGAATCACTGTGTACTTTCTCTTGTTTCTATGTGTTGCCAATCTTGAGAAACACATACGTTCTCTGTTCACTGTTTCCCAGTCTTAGAGAAGTCGATTTCTTTCGGTGAAAGTGCTGTTTTCACAGTGCTAAGTACTCCCAACTCTATCCACAATGTAGGTTTTACCAGTTTTCTAAGTCTCTCTTATTTTCTTGTACTTATACATGAAATTCTTTGTGTAAACTTCTGTAATTTCTATATGTAGATGAATCACTGTGTACTTTCTCTTGTTTCTATCTGTTACCAGTCTTCAGAAACTCATACATTCTCTTTTCAGTTATTCCCGTTTCTTAGAGGTAGATTTCTTTCTTCAAAAGTGCTTTTTTCACAGTGCTAAGTATTCCCAAATCTGTCAACAATGTAGGTTTTACCAGTTTTCTAAGTCTCTCTTATTTGCTTGTACTTATACTTGGAATTCTGTGTGTAAACCACTGTAACTTCTCTAGGTAGATGAATCACTGTGTACTTTCTCTTGTTTCTATCTGTTACCAAACTTGAGAAACTCATACATTCACTGTTCACTGTTTCCCAGTCTTAGAGAAGTCGATTTCTTTCAGCGAAAGTGCTGTTTTCACAGTGCTAAGTACTCCCAACACTATCCGCAATGCAGGTTTTACCAGTTTTCTAAGTCTCTCTTATTTGCTTGTACTTATACTTGGAATTCTCTGTGTAAACCTGTGTAACTTCTCTCGGTAGATGAATCACTGTGTACTTTCTCTTGTTTCTATCTGTTGCCAATCTTGAGAAACTCATACATTGTCTGTTCACTGTTTCCCAGTCTTAGAGAAGTCGATTTCTTTCGGCGAAAGTGCTGTTTTCACAGTGCTAAGTACTCCCAACTCTATCCACAATGTCGGTTTTACCAGTTTTCTAAGTCTCTCTTATTTTCTTGTACTTATACATGAAATTCTTTGTGTAAACTTCTGTAATTTCTATAGGTAGATGAATCACTGTGTACTTTCTCTTGTTTCTATCTGTTACCAGTCTTGAGAAACTCATACATTCTCTGTTCAGTTATTCCCGTTTCTTAGAGAGGTAGATTTCTTTCTTCAAAAGTGCTGTTTTCACAGTGCTGAGTGCTCCCAACTCTATCCACAATGTAGGTTTTACCAGTTTTCTAAGTCTCTCTTATTTGCTTGTACTTATACATGAAATTCTCTGTGTAAACTTCAGTAACTTCTCTAGGTAGATGAATCACTGTGTACTTTCTCTTGTTTCTATCTGTTACCAATCTTGAGAAACTCATACATTCTCTGTTCACTGTTTCCTAGTCTTAGAGAAGTAGATTTCTTTCTGCGAAAGTGCTGTTTTCACAGTGCTAAGTACTCCCAACTCTATCCACAATGTAGTTTTTACCAGTTTTCTCAATCTCTCTTATTTGCCTGTACTTATACTTGGAATTCTCTGTGTAAACCTCTGTAACTTCTCTAGGTAGATGAATCACTGTGTACTTTCTCTTGTTTCTATCTGTTACCAATCTTGAGAAACTCATACATTCTCTGTTCACTGTTTCCTAGTCTTAGAGAAGTAGATTTCTTTCTGCGAAAGTGCTGTTTTCACAGTGCTAAGTACTCCCAACTCTATCCACAATGTAGGTTTTACCAGTTTTCTCAATCTCTCTTATTTGCCTGTACTTATACTTGGAATTCTCTGTGTAAACCTCTGTAACTTCTCTAGGTAGATGAATCACTGTGTAGTTTCTCTTGTTTCTATCTGTTACCAATCTTGAGAAACTCATACATTCACTGTTCACTTTTTCCCATTCTTAGAGAAGTCGATTTCTTTCAGCGAAAGTGCTGTTTTCACAGTGCTAAGTACTCCCAACTCTATCAACAATGTAGGTTTTACCAGTTTTCTAAGTCTCTCTTATTTTCTTGTACTTATACGTGGAATTCTCTGTGTAAACCTCTGTAACTTTTCCAGGTAGATGAATCACTGTGTACTTTCTCTTGTTTCTATCTGTTACCAATCTTGAGAAACTCATACATTCTCTGTTCACTGTTTCCCAGTCTTAGAGAAGTCGATTTCTTTCGGCGAAAGTGCTGTTTTCACAGTGCTAAGTACTCCCAACTCTATCCACAATGTAGGTTTTACCAGTTTTCTAAGTCTCTCTTATTTGCCTGTCCTTATACTTGGAATTCTCTGTGTAAACCTCTGTAACTTCTCTAGGTAGATGAATCACTGTGTACTTTCTCTTGTTTCTATCTGTTACCAATCTGGAGAAACTCATACATTCTCTGTTCATCGTTTCCCAGTCTTAGAGAAGTCGATTTCTTTCAGCGAAAGTGCTGTTTTCACAGTGCTAAGTACTCCCAACTCTATCCACAATGTAGGTTTTAGCAGTTTTCTAAGTCTGTCTTATTTGCCTGTACTTATACTTGGAATTCTCTGTGTAAACCTCTGTAACTTTTCCAGGTAGATGAATCAGTGTGTGCTTTCTCTTGTTTCTATCTGTTACCAATCTTGAGAAACTCATACATTCTCTGTTCACTGTTTCACGGAATTAGAGAACTAAATTTCCTTCGGCGAAAGTGCTGCTTTCACAGTGCTAAGTACTCCGCAATCTGTCAACAATGTAGGTTTTACCAGTTTTCTAAGTCTCTCTTATTTTCTTGTACTTATACTTGGAATTCTCTGTGTAAACCTCTGTAACTTCTCTAGGTAGATTAATCACTGTGTAGTTTCTCTTGTTTCTATCTGTTACCAATCTTGAGAAACTCTTCCTTTCACTGTTTCCCAGTCTTAGAGAAGTCGATTTCTTTCAGCGAAAGTGCTGTTTTCACAGTGATAAGTACTCCCAACTGTATCCACAATGTAGGTTTTACCAGTTTTCTAAGTCTCTCTTATTTGCTTGTACTTATACTTGGAATTCTCTGTGTAAACCTCTGTAGCTTCTCTAGATAGATGAATCACTGTGTACTTTCTCTTGTTTCTATCTGTTACCAATCTTGAGAAACTCATACATTCTCTGTTCACTGTTTCTCAGTCTTAGAGAAGTCGATTTCTTTCGGCGAAAGTGCTGTTTTCACAGCGCTAAGTACTCCCGACTGTATCGAAAATGTAGGTTTTACCAGGTTTCTAAGTCTCTCTTATTTGCCTGTACTTATACTTGGAATTCTCTGTGTAAATCTCTGGAACTTCTCTAGGTAGTTGAATCACTGTGTACTTTCTCTTGTTTCTATCTGTTACCAATCTTGAGAAACTCATACATTCTCTGTTCACTGTTTCCCAGTCTTAGAGAAGTCGATTTCTTTCGGTGAAAGTGCTGTTTTCACAGTGCTAAGTACTCCCAACTCTATCCACAATGTAGGTTTTACCAGTTTTCTAAGTCTCTCTTATTTTCTTGTACTTATACGTGGAATTCTCTGTGTAAACGTCTGTAACTTTTACAGGTAGATGAATCACTGTGTACTTTCTCTTGTTTCTATCTGTTACCAATCTTGAGAAACTCATACATTCTCTGTTCAGTGTTTCCCAGTCTTAGAGAAGTCGATTTCTTTCGGCGAAAGTGCTGTTTTCACAGTGCTAAGTACTCCGAAATCTGTCAACAATGTAGGTTTTACCAGTTTTCTAAGTTTCTCTTATTTGCTTGTACTTATACTTGGAATTCTGTGTGTAAACCACTGTAACTTCGCTAGGTAGATGAATCACTGTGTACTTTCTCTTGTTTCTATCTGTTACCAATCTTGAGAAACTCATACATTCTCTGTTCACTGTTTCCCAGTCTTAGAGAAGTCGATTTCTTTCGGCGAAAGTGCTGTTTTCACAGTGCTAAGTACTCCCAACTCTATCCACAATGTAGGTTTTACCAGTTTTGTAAGTCTCTCTTATTTTCTTGTACTTATACTTTTAATTGTCTGTGTAAACCTCTGTAACTTTTTCAGGTAGATGAATCACTGTGTACTTTCTCTTGTTTCTATCTGTTACCAATCTTGAGAAACTCATACATTCTCTGTTCACTGTTTCCCAGTCTTAGAGAAGTCGATTTCTTTCGGCGAAAGTGCTGTTTTCACAGTGCTAAGTACTCCCAACACTATCCGAAATGTAGGTTTTACCAGTTTTCTAAGTCTCTCTTATTTGCTTGTACTTATACTTGGAATTCTCTGTGTAAACCTGTGTAACTTCTCTAGGTAGATGAATCACTGTGTACTTTCTCTTGTTTCTATCTGTTGCCAATCTTGAGAAACTCATACGTTCTCTGTTCACTGTTTCCCAGTCTTAGAGAAGTCGATTTCTTTCGGTGAAAGTGCTGTTTTCACAGTGCTAAGTACTCCCAACTCTATCCACAATGTAGGTTTTACCAGTTTTCTAAGTCTCTCTTATTTTCTTGTACTTATACATGAAATTCTTTGTGTAAACTTCTGTAATTTCTATAGGTAGATGAATCACTGTGTACTTTCTCTTGTTTCTATCTGTTACCAGTCTTCAGAAACTCATACATTCTCTTTTCAGTTATTCCCGTTTCTTAGAGGTAGATTTCTTTCTTCAAAAGTGCTGTTTTCACAGTGCTAAGTACTCCCAAATCTGTCAACAATGTAGGTTTTACCAGTTTTCTAAGTCTCTCTTATTTGCTTGTACTTATACTTGGAATTCTGTGTGTAAACCACTGTAACTTCTCTAGGTAGATGAATCACTGTGTACTTTCTCTTGTTTCTATCTGTCACCAAACTTGAGAAACTCATACATTCACTGTTCACTGTTTCCCAGTATTAGAGAAGTCGATTTCTTTCAGCGAAAGTGCTGTTTTCACAGTGCTAAGTACTCCCAACACTATCCGCAATGTAGGTTTTACCAGTTTTCTAAGTCTCTCTTATTTGCTTGTACTTATACTTGGAATTCTCTGTGTAAACCTGTGTAACTTCTCTCGGTAGATGAATCACTGTGTACTTTCTCTTGTTTCTATCTGTTGCCAATCTTGAGAAACTCATACACTGTCTGTTCACTGTTTCCCAGTCTTAGAGAAGTCGATTTCTTTCGGCGAAAGTGCTGTTTTCACAGTGCTAAGTACTCCCAACTCTATCCACAATGTAGGTTTTACCAGTTTTCTAAGTCTCTCTTATTTTCTTGTACTTATACATGAAATTCTTTGTGTAAACTTCTGTAATTTCTATAGGTAGATGAATCACTGTGTACTTTCTCTTGTTTCTATCTGTTACCAGTCTTGAGAAACTCATACATTCTCTGTTCAGTTATTCCCGTTTCTTAGAGAGGTAGATTTCTTTCTTCAAAAGTGCTGTTTTCACAGTGCTGAGTACTCCCAACTCTATCCACAATGTAGGTTTTACCAGTTTTCTAAGTCTCTCTTATTTGCTTGTACTTATACATGAAATTCTCTGTGTAAACTTCAGTAACTTCTCTAGGTAGATGAATCACTGTGTACTTTCTCTTGTTTCTATCTGTTACCAATCTTGAGAAACTCATACATTCTCTGTTCACTGTTTCCTAGTCTTAGAGAAGTAGATTTCTTTCTGCGAAAGTGCTGTTTTCACAGTGCTAAGTACTCCCAACTCTATCCACAATGTAGTTTTTACCAGTATTCTAAGTCTCTCTTATTTTCCTGTACTTATACGTGGAATTCTCTGTGTAAACTTCTGTAACTTCTCTAGGTAGATGAATCACTATGTACTTTCTCTTGTTTCTATCTGTTACCAATCTTGAGAAACTCATACATTCTCTGTTCACTGTTTCCCACTCTTAGACAAGTCGATTTCTTTCGGCGAAAGTGCTGTTTTCACAGTGCTAAGTACTCCCAACTCTATCCACAATGTAGGTTTTACCAGTTTTCTCAATCTCTCTTATTTGCCTGTACTTATACTTGGAATTCTCTGTGTAAACCTCTGTAACTTCTCTAGGTAGATGAATCACTGTGTAGTTTCTCTTGTTTCTATCTGTTACCAATCTTGAGAAACTCATACATTCACTGTTCACTGTTTCCCATTCTTAGAGAAGTCGATTTCTTTCAGCGAAAGTGCTGTTTCCACAGTGCTAAGTACTCCCAACTCTATCCACAATGTAGGTTTTAACAGTTTTCTAAGTCTCTCTTATTTGTTTGTACGTATACTTGGAATTCTCTGTGTAAACCTCTGTAGCTTCTCTAGGTAGATGAATCACTGTGTACTTTCTCTTGTTTCTATCTGTTACCAATCTTGAGAAACTCATACATTCTCTTTTCACTGTTTCCCAGTCTTAGAGAAGTCGATTTCTTTCGGCGAAAGTGCTGTTTCCACAGTGCTAATTACTCCCAACTCTATCAACAATGTAGGTTTTACCAGTTTTCTAAATCTCTCTTATTTGCCTGTACTTATACTTGGAATTCTCTGTGTAAACCTCTGTAACTTCTCTAGGTAGATGAATCACTGTGTACTTTCTCTTGTTTCTATCTGTTACCAATCTTGAGAAACTCATACATTCACTGTTCACTGTTTCCGAGTCTTAGAGAAGTCGATTTCTTTCAGCGAAAGTGCTGTTTTCACAGTGCTAAGTACTCCCAAATCTATCAACAATGTAGGTTTTACCCGTTTTCTAAGTCTCTCTTATTTTCTTGTACTTATACGTGGAATTCTCTGTGTAAACCTCTGTAACTTATCCAGGTAGATGAATCACTGTGTACTTTCTCTTGTTTCTATCTGTTACCAATCTAGAGAAACTCATACATTCTCTGTTCACTGTTTCCCAGTCTTAGAGAAGTCGATTTCTTTCGGCGAAAGTGCTGTTTTCACAGTGCTAAGTACTCCCAACTCTATCCACAATGTAGGTTTTACCAGTTTTCTAAGTCTCTCTTATTTGCTTGTACTTATACTTGGAATTCTCTGTGTAAACCTCTGTAGCTTCTCTAGGTAGATGAATCACTGTGTACTTTCTCTTGTTTCTATCTGTTACCAATCTTGAGAAACTCATACATTCTCTGTTCACTGTTTCCCAGTCTTAGAGAAGTCGATTTCTTTCAGCGAAATTGCTGTTTTCACAGTGCTAAGTACTCCCAACTCTATCCACAATGTAGGTTTTAGCAGTTTTCTAAGTCTCTCTTATTTGCCTGTACTTATACTTGGAATTCTCTGTGTAAACCTCTGTAACTTTTCCAGGTAGATGAATCAGTGTGTGCTTTCTCTTGTTTCTATCTGTTACCAATCTTGAGAAACTCATACATTCTCTGTTCACTGTTTCACGGAATTAGAGAACTAAATTTCCTTCGGCGAAAGTGCTGCTTTCACAGTGCTAAGTACTCCGCAATCTGTCAACAATGTAGGTTTTACCAGTTTTCTAAGTCTCTCTTATTTGCTTGTACTTATACTTGGAATTCTGTGTGTAAACCACTGTAACTTCTCTAGGTAGATGAATCACTGTGTACTTTCTCTTGTTTCTATCTGTTGCCAATCTTGAGAAACTCATACGTTCTCTGTTCACTGTTTCCCAGTCTTAGAGAAGTCGATTTGTTTCGGCGAAAGTGCTGTTTTCACAGTGCTAAGTACTCCCAACTCTATCCACAATGTAGGTTTTACCAGTTTTCTAAGTCTCTCTTATTTGCTTGTACTTATACTTGGAATTCTCTGTGTAAACCTCTGTAGCTTCTCTAGGTAGATGAATCACTGTGTACTTTCTCTTGTTTCTATCTGTTACCAGTCTTGAGAAACTCATACATTCTCTGTTCAGTTATTCCCGTTTCTTAGAGAGGTAGATTTCTTTCTTCAAAAATGCTGTTTTCACAGTGCTAAGTACTCCCAAATCTGTCAACAATGAAGGTTTTACCAGTTTTCTAAGTCTCTCTTATTTGCTTGTACTTATACTTGGAATTTTCTGTGTAAACTTCTGTAACTTCTTTAGGTAGATGAATCACTATGTACTTTCTCTTGTTTCTATCTGTTACCAATTTTGAGAAACTCATACATTCTCTGTTCACTGTTTCCCAGTCTTAGAGAAGTCGATTTCTTTCGACGAAAGTGCTGTTTTCACAGTGCTGAGTGCTCCCAACTCTATCCACAATGTAGTTTTTACCAGTTTTCTAAGTCTCTCTTATTTTCTTGTACTTATACGTGCAATTCTCTGTGTAAACTTCTGTAACTTCTCTAGGTAGATGAATCACTGTTTACTTTCTCTTGTTTCTATCTGTTACCAACCTTGAGAAACTCATACATTCTCTGTTCGCTGTTTCCCAGTCTTAGAGAAGTCGATTTCTTTCTGCGAAAGTGCTGTTTTCACAGTGCTAAGTACTCCCAACTCTATCCACAATGTAGGTTTTACCAGTTTTCTAAGTCACTCTTATTTTCTTGTACTTACACATGGAATTCTCTATCTAAACTTCTGTAACATCTCTAGGTACATGAATCACTGTGTACTTTCTCTTGTTTCTATCTGTTACCAATCTTGAGAAAGTCATACATTCTCTGTTAACTGTTTCCCAGTGTTAGAGAAGTCGATTTCTTTCGGCGAAAGTGCTGTTTTCACAGTGCTAAGTACTCCCAACTCTATCCACAATGTAGGTTTTACCAGTTTTCTAAGTCTCTCTTATTTGCTTGTACTTATACTTGGAATTCTCTGTGTAAACCTCTGTAACTTCTCTAGGTAGATTAATCACTGTGTACTTTCTCTTGTTTCTATCTGCTACCAATCTTGAGAAACTCATCCTTTCACTGTTTCCCAGTCTTAGAGAAGTCTATTTCTTTCAGCGAAAGTGCTGTTTTCACAGTGATAAGTACTTCCAACTGTATCCACAATGTAGGTTTTACCAGTTTTCTAAGTCTCTCTTATTTGCTTGTACTTATACTTGGAATTCTCTGTGTAAACCTCTGTAGCTTCTCTAGATAGATGAATCACTGTGTACTTTCTGTTGTTTCTATCTGTTACCAATCTTGAGAAACTCATACATTCTCTGTTCACTGTTTCCCAGTCTTAGAGAAGTCGATTTCTTTCGGCGAAAGTGCTGTTTTCACAGCCCTAAGTACTCCCAACTCTATCGAAAATGTACGTTTTACCAGGTTTCTAAGTCTCTCTTATTTGCCTGTACTTATACTTGGAATTCTCTGTGTAAACCTCTGTAACTTCTCTAGGTAGATGAATCACTGTGTACTTTCTCTTGTTTCTATCTGTTACCAATCTTGAGAAACTCATACATTCTCTGTTCACTGTTTCCCAGTCTTAGAGAAGTCGATTTCTTTCAGCGAAAGTGTTGTTTTCACAGTGCTAAGTACTCCCAACTCTATCCACAATGTAGGTTTTAACAGTTTTCTAAGTCTCTCTTATTTGCTTGTACGTATACTTGGAATTCTCTGTGTAAACCTCTGTAGCTTCTCTAGGTAGATGAATCACTGTGTACTTTCTCTTGTTTCTATCTGTTACCAATCTTGAGAAACTCATACATTCTCTGTTCACTGTTTCCCAGTCTTAGAGAAGTCGATTTCTTTCGGCGAAAGTGCTGTTTTCACAGTGCTAATTACTCCCAACTCTATCAACAATGTAGGTTTTACCAGTTTTCTAAATCTCTCTTATTTGCCTGTACTTATACTTGGAATTCTGTGTGTAAACCTCTGTAGCTTCTCTACCTAGATGAATCACTGTGTACTTTCTCTTGTTTCTATCTGTTACCAATCTTGAGAAACTCATACATTCTCTGTTCACTGTTTCCCAGTCTTAGAGAAGTCGATTTCTTTCAGCGAAAGTGCTGTTTTCACAGTGCTAAGTACTCCCAACTCTATCCACAATGTAGGTTTTAGCAGTTTTCTAAGTCTCTCTTATTTGCCTGTACTTATACTTGGAATTCTCTGTGTAAACCTCTGTAACTTTTCCAGGTAGATGAATCAGTGTGTGCTTTCTCTTGTTTCTATCTGTTACCAATCTTGAGAAACTCATACATTCTCTGTTCACTGTTTCACGGAATTAGAGAACTAAATTTCCTTCGGCGAAAGTGCTGCTTTCACAGTGCTAAGTACTCTGCAATCTGTCAACAATGTAGGTTTTACCAGTTTTCTAAGTCTCTCTTATTTGCTTGTACTTATACTTGGAATTCTCTGTGTAAACCTGTGTAACTTCTCTAGGTAGATGAATCACTGTGTACTTTCTCTTGTTTCTATCTGTTGCCAATCTTGAGAAACTCATACGTTCTCTGTTCACTGTTTCCCAGTCTTAGAGAAGTCGATTTGTTTCGACGAAAGTGCTGTTTTCACAGTGCTAAGTACTCCCAACTCTATCCACAATGTAGGTTTTACCAGTTTTCTAAGTCTCTCTTATTTTCTTGTACTTATACATGAAATTCTTTGTGTAAAATTCTGTAATTTTTCTAGGTAGATGAATCACTGTGTACTTTCTCTTGTTTCTATCTGTTACCAGTCTTGAGAAACTCATACATTCTCTGTTCAGTTATTCCCATTTCTTAGAGAGGTAGATTTCTTTCTTCAAAAATGTTGTTTTCACAGTGCTAAGTACTCCGAAATCTGTCAACAATGTAGGTTTTACCAGTTGCCTAAGTCTCTCTTATTTGCTTGTACTTATACTTGGAATTTTCTGTGTAAACTTCTGTAACTTCTCTAGGTATATGAATGACTATGTACTTTCTCTTGTTTCTATCTGTTACCAATTTTGAGAAACTCATACATTCTCTGTTCACTGTTTCCCAGTCTTAGAGAAGTCGATTTCTTACGACGAAAGTGCTGTTTTCACAGTGCTGAGTGCTCCCAACTCTATCCACAATGTAGTTTTTACCAGTTTTCTAAGTCTCTCTTATTTGCTTGTACTTATACATGAAATTCTCTGTGTAAACTTCTGTAACTTCTCTAGGTAGATGAATCACTGTTTACTTTCTCTTGTTTCTATCTGTTACCAATCTTGAGAAACTCATACATTCTCTGTTCGCTGTTTCCCAGTCTTCGAGAAGTCGATTTGTTTCTGCGAAAGTGCTGTTTTCACAGTGCTAAGTACTCCCAACTCTATCCACAATGTAGGTTTTACCAATTTTCTAAGTCTCTCTTATTTTCTTGTACTTACACATGGAATTCTCTGTGTAAACTTCTGTAACATCTCTAGGTACATGAATCACTGTGTACTTTCTCTTGTTTCTATCTGTTACCAATCTTGAGAAAGTCATACATTCTCTGTTAACTGTTTCCCAGTGTTAGAGAAGTCGATTTCTTTCGGCGAAAGTGCTGTTTTCACAGTGCTAAGTACTCCCAACTCTATCCACAATGTAGGTTTTACCAGTTTTCTAAGTCTCTCTTATTTGCTTGTACTTATACTTGGAATTCTCTGTGTAAACCTCTGTAACTTCTCTAGGTAGATTAATCACTGTGTACTTTCTCTTGTTTCTATCTGTTACCAATCTTGAGAAACTCATACATTCACTGTTCACTGTTTCCGAGTCTTAGAGAAGTCGATTTCTTTCAGCGAAAGTGCTGTTTTCACAGTGATAAGTACTCCCAACTCTATCCACAATGTAGGTTTTAGCAGTTTTCTAAGTCTCTCTTATTTCCTTGTACTTATACTTGGAATTCTCTGTGTAAACCTCTGTAGCTTCTCTAGGTAGATGAATCACTGTGTACTTTCTCTTTTTTCTATCTGTTGCCAATCTTGAGAAACTCATACATTGTCTGTTCACTGTTTCCCAGTCTTAGAGAAGTCGATTTCTTTCAGCGAAAGTGCTGTTTTCACAGTGCTAAGTACTCCCAACTCTATCCACAATGTAGGTTTTACCAGTTTTCTAAGTCTCTCTTATTTTCTTGTACTTATACATGAAATTCTTTGTGTAAACTTCTGTAATTTCTATAGGTAGATGAATCACTGTGTACTTTCTCTTGTTTCTATCTGTTACCAGTCTTGAGAAACTCATACATTCTCTGTTCAGTTATTCCCGTTTCTTAGAGAGGTAGATTTCTTTCTTCAAAAGTGCTGTTTTCACAGTGCTGAGTGCTCCCAACTCTATCCACAATGTAGGTTTTACCAGTTTTCTAAGTCTCTCTTATTTGCTTGTACTTATACGTGGAATTCTCTGTGTAAACCTCTGTAACTTTTCCAGGTAGATGAATCACTGTGTACTTTCTCTTGTTTCTATCTGTTACCAATCTTGAGAAACTCATACATTCTCTGTTCACTGTTTCCCATTCTTAGAGAAGTCGATTTCTTTCAGCGAAAGTGCTGTTTTCACAGTGCTAAGTACTCCCAACTCTATCAACAATGTAGGTTTTACCAGTTTTCTAAGTCTCTCTTATTTTCCTGTACTTATACGTGGAATTCTCTGTGTAAACCTCTGTAACTTTTCCAGGTAGATGAATCACTGTGTACTTTCTCTTGTTTCTATCTGTTACCAATCTTGAGAAACTCATACATTCTCTGTTCACTGTTTCCCAGTCTTAGAGAAGTCGATTTCTTTCGGCGAAAGTGCTGTTTTCACAGTGCTAAGTACTCCCAAGTCTATCCACAATGTAGGTTTTACCAGTTTTCTAAGTCTCTCTTATTTGCCTGTACTTATACTTGCAATTCTCTGTGTAAACCTCTGTAACTTCTCTAGGTAGATGAATCACTGTGTACTTTCTCTTGTTTCTATCTGTTACCAATCTGGAGAAACTCATACATTCTCTGTTCACTGTTTCCCAGTCATAGAGAAGTCGATTTCTTTCAGCGAAAGTGCTGTTTTCACAGTGCTAAGTACTCCCAACTCTATCCACAATGTAGGTTTTAACAGTTTTCTAAGTCTCTCTTATTTGCTTGTACGTATACTTGGAATTCTCTGTGTAAACCTCTGTAGCTTCTCTACGTAGATGAATCACTGTGTACTTTCTCTTGTTTCTATCTGTTACCAATCTTGAGAAACTCATACATTCTCTGTTCACTGTTTCCCAGTCTTAGAGAAGTCGATTTCTTTCGGCGAAAGTGCTGTTTTCACAGTGCTAAGTACTCCCAACTCTATCCACAATGTAGGTTTTACCAGTTTTCTAAGTCTCTCTTATTTGCCTGTACTTATACTTGGAATTCTCTGTGTAAACCTCTGTAACTTCTCTAGGTAGATGAATCACTGTGTACTTTCTCTTGTTTCTATCTGTTACCAATCTGGAGAAACTCATACATTCTCTGTTCATCGTTTCCCAGTCTTAGAGAAGTCGATTTCTTTCAGCGAAAGTGCTGTTTTCACAGTGCTAAGTACTCCCAACTCTATCCACAATGTAGGTTTTAGCAGTTTTCTAAGTCTGTCTTATTTGCCTGTACTTATACTTGGAATTCTCTGTGTAAACCTCTGTAACTTTTCCAGGTAGATGAATCAGTGTGTGCTTTCTCTTGTTTCTATCTGTTACCAATCTTGAGAAACTCATACATTCTCTGTTCACTGTTTCACGGAATTAGAGAACTAAATTTCCTTCGGCGAAAGTGCTGCTTTCACAGTGCTAAGTACTCCGCAATCTGTCAACAATGTAGGTTTTACCAGTTTTCTAAGTCTCTCTTATTTTCTTGTACTTATACTTGGAATTCTCTGTGTAAACCTCTGTAACTTCTCTAGGTAGATTAATCACTGTGTAGTTTCTGCTGTTTCTATCTGTTACCAATCTTGAGAAACTCTTCCTTTCACTGTTTCCCAGTCTTAGAGAAGTCGATTTCTTTCAGCGAAAGTGCTGTTTTCACAGTGATAAGTACTCCCAACTGTATCCACAATGTAGGTTTTACCAGTTTTCTAAGTCTCTCTTATTTGCTTGTACTTATACTTGGAATTCTCTGTGTAAACCTCTGTAGCTTCTCTAGATAGATGAATCACTGTGTACTTTCTCTTGTTTCTATCTGTTACCAATCTTGAGAAACTCATACATTCTCTGTTCACTGTTTCTCAGTCTTAGAGAAGTCGATTTCTTTCGGCGAAAGTGCTGTTTTCACAGCGCTAAGTACTCCCGACTGTATCGAAAATGTAGGTTTTACCAGGTTTCTAAGTCTCTCTTATTTGCCTGTACTTATACTTGGAATTCTCTGTGTAAATCTCTGGAACTTCTCTAGGTAGTTGAATCACTGTGTACTTTCTCTTGTTTCTATCTGTTACCAATCTTGAGAAACTCATACATTCTCTGTTCACTGTTTCCCAGTCTTAGAGAAGTCGATTTCTTTCGGTGAAAGTGCTGTTTTCACAGTGCTAAGTACTCCCAACTCTATCCACAATGTAGGTTTTACCAGTTTTCTAAGTCTCTCTTATTTTCTTGTACTTATACGTGGAATTCTCTGTGTAAACGTCTGTAACTTTTACAGGTAGATGAATCACTGTGTACTTTCTCTTGTTTCTATCTGTTACCAATCTTGAGAAACTCATACATTCTCTGTTCAGTGTTTCCCAGTCTTAGAGAAGTCGATTTCTTTCGGCGAAAGTGCTGTTTTCACAGTGCTAAGTACTCCGAAATCTGTCAACAATGTAGGTTTTACCAGTTTTCTAAGTTTCTCTTATTTGCTTGTACTTATACTTGGAATTCTGTGTGTAAACCACTGTAACTTCGCTAGGTAGATGAATCACTGTGTACTTTCTCTTGTTTCTATCTGTTACCAATCTTGAGAAACTCATACATTCTCTGTTCACTGTTTCCCAGTCTTAGAGAAGTCGATTTCTTTCGGCGAAAGTGCTGTTTTCACAGTGCTAAGTACTCCCAACTCTATCCACAATGTAGGTTTTACCAGTTTTGTAAGTCTCTCTTATTTTCTTGTACTTATACTTTTAATTGTCTGTGTAAACCTCTGTAACTTTTTCAGGTAGATGAATCACTGTGTACTTTCTCTTGTTTCTATCTGTTACCAATCTTGAGAAACTCATACATTCTCTGTTCACTGTTTCCCAGTCTTAGAGAAGTCGATTTCTTTCGGCGAAAGTGCTGTTTTCACAGTGCTAAGTACTCCCAACACTATCCGAAATGTAGGTTTTACCAGTTTTCTAAGTCTCTCTTATTTGCTTGTACTTATACTTGGAATTCTCTGTGTAAACCTGTGTAACTTCTCTAGGTAGATGAATCACTGTGTACTTTCTCTTGTTTCTATCTGTTGCCAATCTTGAGAAACTCATACGTTCTCTGTTCACTGTTTCCCAGTCTTAGAGAAGTCGATTTCTTTCGGTGAAAGTGCTGTTTTCACAGTGCTAAGTACTCCCAACTCTATCCACAATGTAGGTTTTACCAGTTTTCTAAGTCTCTCTTATTTTCTTGTACTTATACATGAAATTCTTTGTGTAAACTTCTGTAATTTCTATAGGTAGATGAATCACTGTGTACTTTCTCTTGTTTCTATCTGTTACCAGTCTTCAGAAACTCATACATTCTCTTTTCAGTTATTCCCGTTTCTTAGAGGTAGATTTCTTTCTTCAAAAGTGCTGTTTTCACAGTGCTAAGTACTCCCAAATCTGTCAACAATGTAGGTTTTACCAGTTTTCTAAGTCTCTCTTATTTGCTTGTACTTATACTTGGAATTCTGTGTGTAAACCACTGTAACTTCTCTAGGTAGATGAATCACTGTGTACTTTCTCTTGTTTCTATCTGTCACCAAACTTGAGAAACTCATACATTCACTGTTCACTGTTTCCCAGTATTAGAGAAGTCGATTTCTTTCAGCGAAAGTGCTGTTTTCACAGTGCTAAGTACTCCCAACACTATCCGCAATGTAGGTTTTACCAGTTTTCTAAGTCTCTCTTATTTGCTTGTACTTATACTTGGAATTCTCTGTGTAAACCTGTGTAACTTCTCTCGGTAGATGAATCACTGTGTACTTTCTCTTGTTTCTATCTGTTGCCAATCTTGAGAAACTCATACACTGTCTGTTCACTGTTTCCCAGTCTTAGAGAAGTCGATTTCTTTCGGCGAAAGTGCTGTTTTCACAGTGCTAAGTACTCCCAACTCTATCCACAATGTAGGTTTTACCAGTTTTCTAAGTCTCTCTTATTTTCTTGTACTTATACATGAAATTCTTTGTGTAAACTTCTGTAATTTCTATAGGTAGATGAATCACTGTGTACTTTCTCTTGTTTCTATCTGTTACCAGTCTTGAGAAACTCATACATTCTCTGTTCAGTTATTCCCGTTTCTTAGAGAGGTAGATTTCTTTCTTCAAAAGTGCTGTTTTCACAGTGCTGAGTACTCCCAACTCTATCCACAATGTAGGTTTTACCAGTTTTCTAAGTCTCTCTTATTTGCTTGTACTTATACATGAAATTCTCTGTGTAAACTTCAGTAACTTCTCTAGGTAGATGAATCACTGTGTACTTTCTCTTGTTTCTATCTGTTACCAATCTTGAGAAACTCATACATTCTCTGTTCACTGTTTCCTAGTCTTAGAGAAGTAGATTTCTTTCTGTGAAAGTGCTGTTTTCACAGTGCTAAGTACTCCCAACTCTATCCACAATGTAGTTTTTACCAGTATTCTAAGTCTCTCTTATTTTCCTGTACTTATACGTGGAATTCTCTGTGTAAACTTCTGTAACTTCTCTAGGTAGATGAATCACTATGTACTTTCTCTTGTTTCTATCTGTTACCAATCTTGAGAAACTCATACATTCTCTGTTCACTGTTTCCCACTCTTAGACAAGTCGATTTCTTTCGGCGAAAGTGCTGTTTTCACAGTGCTAAGTACTCCCAACTCTATCCACAATGTAGGTTTTACCAGTTTTCTCAATCTCTCTTATTTGCCTGTACTTATACTTGGAATTCTCTGTGTAAACCTCTGTAACTTCTCTAGGTAGATGAATCACTGTGTAGTTTCTCTTGTTTCTATCTGTTACCAATCTTGAGAAACTCATACATTCACTGTTCACTGTTTCCCATTCTTAGAGAAGTCGATTTCTTTCAGCGAAAGTGCTGTTTCCACAGTGCTAAGTACTCCCAACTCTATCCACAATGTAGGTTTTAACAGTTTTCTAAGTCTCTCTTATTTGTTTGTACGTATACTTGGAATTCTCTGTGTAAACCTCTGTAGCTTCTCTAGGTAGATGAATCACTGTGTACTTTCTCTTGTTTCTATCTGTTACCAATCTTGAGAAACTCATACATTCTCTGTTCACTGTTTCCCAGTCTTAGAGAAGTCGATTTCTTTCGGCGAAAGTACTGTTTTCACAGTGCTAATTACTCCCAACTCTATCAACAATGTAGGTTTTACCAGTTTTCTAAATCTCTCTTATTTGCCTGTACTTATACTTGGAATTCTCTGTGTAAACCTCTGTAACTTCTCTAGGTAGATGAATCACTGTGTACTTTCTCTTGTTTCTATCTGTTACCAATCTTGAGAAACTCATACATTCACTGTTCACTGTTTCCGAGTCTTAGAGAAGTCGATTTCTTTCAGCGAAAGTGCTGTTTTCACAGTGCTAAGTACTCCCAAATCTATCAACAATGTAGGTTTTACCCGTTTTCTAAGTCTCTCTTATTTTCTTGTACTTATACGTGGAATTCTCTGTGTAAACCTCTGTAACTTATCCAGGTAGATGAATCACTGTGTACTTTCTCTTGTTTCTATCTGTTACCAATCTAGAGAAACTCATACATTCTCTGTTCACTGTTTCCCAGTCTTAGAGAAGTCGATTTCTTTCGGCGAAAGTGCTGTTTTCACAGTGCTAAGTACTCCCAACTCTATCCACAATGTAGGTTTTACCAGTTTTCTAAGTCTCTCTTATTTGCTTGTACTTATACTTGGAATTCTCTGTGTAAACCTCTGTAGCTTCTCTAGGTAGATGAATCACTGTGTACTTTCTCTTGTTTCTATCTGTTACCAATCTTGAGAAACTCATACATTCTCTGTTCACTGTTTCCCAGTCTTAGAGAAGTCGATGTCTTTCAGCGAAATTGCTGTTTTCACAGTGCTAAGTACTCCCAACTCTATCCACAATGTAGGTTTTAGCAGTTTTCTAAGTCTCTCTTATTTGCCTGTACTTATACTTGGAATTCTCTGTGTAAACCTCTGTAACTTTTCCAGGTAGATGAATCAGTGTGTGCTTTCTCTTGTTTCTATCTGTTACCAATCTTGAGAAACTCATACATTCTCTGTTCACTGTTTCACGGAATTAGAGAACTAAATTTCCTTCGGCGAAAGTGCTGCTTTCACAGTGCTAAGTACTCCGCAATCTGTCAACAATGTAGGTTTTACCAGTTTTCTAAGTCTCTCTTATTTGCTTGTACTTATACTTGGAATTCTGTGTGTAAACCACTGTAACTTCTCTAGGTAGATGAATCACTGTGTACTTTCTCTTGTTTCTATCTGTTGCCAATCTTGAGAAACTCATACGTTCTCTGTTCACTGTTTCCCAGTCTTAGAGAAGTCGATTTGTTTCGGCGAAAGTGCTGTTTTCACAGTGCTAAGTACTCCCAACTCTATCCACAATGTAGGTTTTACCAGTTTTCTAAGTCTCTCTTATTTGCTTGTACTTATACTTGGAATTCTCTGTGTAAACCTCTGTAGCTTCTCTAGGTAGATGAATCACTGTGTACTTTCTCTTGTTTCTATCTGTTACCAGTCTTGAGAAACTCATACATTCTCTGTTCAGTTATTCCCGTTTCTTAGAGAGGTAGATTTCTTTCTTCAAAAATGCTGTTTTCACAGTGCTAAGTACTCCCAAATCTGTCAACAATGAAGGTTTTACCAGTTTTCTAAGTCTCTCTTATTTGCTTGTACTTATACTTGGAATTTTCTGTGTAAACTTCTGTAACTTCTTTAGGTAGATGAATCACTATGTACTTTCTCTTGTTTCTATCTGTTACCAATTTTGAGAAACTCATACATTCTCTGTTCACTGTTTCCCAGTCTTAGAGAAGTCGATTTCTTTCGACGAAAGTGCTGTTTTCACAGTGCTGAGTGCTCCCAACTCTATCCACAATGTAGTTTTTACCAGTTTTCTAAGTCTCTCTTATTTTCTTGTACTTATACGTGCAATTCTCTGTGTAAACTTCTGTAACTTCTCTAGGTAGATGAATCACTGTTTACTTTCTCTTGTTTCTATCTGTTACCAACCTTGAGAAACTCATACATTCTCTGTTCGCTGTTTCCCAGTCTTAGAGAAGTCGATTTCTTTCTGCGAAAGTGCTGTTTTCACAGTGCTAAGTACTCCCAACTCTATCCACAATGTAGGTTTTACCAGTTTTCTAAGTCACTCTTATTTTCTTGTACTTACACATGGAATTCTCTATGTAAACTTCTGTAACATCTCTAGGTACATGAATCACTGTGTACTTTCTCTTGTTTCTATCTGTTACCAATCTTGAGAAAGTCATACATTCTCTGTTAACTGTTTCCCAGTGTTAGAGAAGTCGATTTCTTTCGGCGAAAGTGCTGTTTTCACAGTGCTAAGTACTCCCAACTCTATCCACAATGTAGGTTTTACCAGTTTTCTAAGTCTCTCTTATTTGCTTGTACTTATACTTGGAATTCTCTGTGTAAACCTCTGTAACTTCTCTAGGTAGATTAATCACTGTGTACTTTCTCTTGTTTCTATCTGTTACCAATCTTGAGAAACTCATCCTTTCACTGTTTCCCAGTCTTAGAGAAGTCTATTTCTTTCAGCGAAAGTGCTGTTTTCACAGTGATAAGTACTTCCAACTGTATCCACAATGTAGGTTTTACCAGTTTTCTAAGTCTCTCTTATTTGCTTGTACTTATACTTGGAATTCTCTGTGTAAACCTCTGTAGCTTCTCTAGATAGATGAATCACTGTGTACTTTCTGTTGTTTCTATCTGTTACCAATCTTGAGAAACTCATACATTCTCTGTTCACTGTTTCCCAGTCTTAGAGAAGTCGATTTCTTTCGGCGAAAGTGCTGTTTTCACAGCCCTAAGTACTCCCAACTCTATCGAAAATGTACGTTTTACCAGGTTTCTAAGTCTCTCTTATTTGCCTGTACTTATACTTGGAATTCTCTGTGTAAACCTCTGTAACTTCTCTAGGTAGATGAATCACTGTGTACTTTCTCTTGTTTCTATCTGTTACCAATCTTGAGAAACTCATACATTCTCTGTTCACTGTTTCCCAGTCTTAGAGAAGTCGATTTCTTTCAGCGAAAGTGTTGTTTTCACAGTGCTAAGTACTCCCAACTCTATCCACAATGTAGGTTTTAACAGTTTTCTAAGTCTCTCTTATTTGCTTGTACGTATACTTGGAATTCTCTGTGTAAACCTCTGTAGCTTCTCTAGGTAGATGAATCACTGTGTACTTTCTCTTGTTTCTATCTGTTACCAATCTTGAGAAACTCATACATTCTCTGTTCACTGTTTCCCAGTCTTAGAGAAGTCGATTTCTTTCGGCGAAAGTGCTGTTTTCACAGTGCTAATTACTCCCAACTCTATCAACAATGTAGGTTTTACCAGTTTTCTAAATCTCTCTTATTTGCCTGTACTTATACTTGGAATTCTGTGTGTAAACCTCTGTAGCTTCTCTACCTAGATGAATCACTGTGTACTTTCTCTTGTTTCTATCTGTTACCAATCTTGAGAAACTCATACATTCTCTGTTCACTGTTTCCCAGTCTTAGAGAAGTCGATTTCTTTCAGCGAAAGTGCTGTTTTCACAGTGCTAAGTACTCCCAACTCTATCCACAATGTAGGTTTTAGCAGTTTTCTAAGTCTCTCTTATTTGCCTGTACTTATACTTGGAATTCTCTGTGTAAACCTCTGTAACTTTTCCAGGTAGATGAATCAGTGTGTGCTTTCTCTTGTTTCTATCTGTTACCAATCTTGAGAAACTCATACATTCTCTGTTCACTGTTTCACGGAATTAGAGAACTAAATTTCCTTCGGCGAAAGTGCTGCTTTCACAGTGCTAAGTACTCTGCAATCTGTCAACAATGTAGGTTTTACCAGTTTTCTAAGTCTCTCTTATTTGCTTGTACTTATACTTGGAATTCTCTGTGTAAACCTGTATAACTTCTCTAGGTAGATGAATCACTGTGTACTTTCTCTTGTTTCTATCTGTTGCCAATCTTGAGAAACTCATACGTTCTCTGTTCACTGTTTCCCAGTCTTAGAGAAGTCGATTTGTTTCGACGAAAGTGCTGTTTTCACAGTGCTAAGTACTCCCAACTCTATCCACAATGTAGGTTTTACCAGTTTTCTAAGTCTCTCTTATTTTCTTGTACTTATACATGAAATTCTTTGTGTAAAATTCTGTAATTTTTCTAGGTAGATGAATCACTGTGTACTTTCTCTTGTTTCTATCTGTTACCAGTCTTGAGAAACTCATACATTCTCTGTTCAGTTATTCCCATTTCTTAGAGAGGTAGATTTCTTTCTTCAAAAATGTTGTTTTCACAGTGCTAAGTACTCCGAAATCTGTCAACAATGTAGGTTTTACCAGTTGCCTAAGTCTCTCTTATTTGCTTGTACTTATACTTGGAATTTTCTGTGTAAACTTCTGTAACTTCTCTAGGTATATGAATGACTATGTACTTTCTCTTGTTTCTATCTGTTACCAATTTTGAGAAACTCATACATTCTCTGTTCACTGTTTCCCAGTCTTAGAGAAGTCGATTTCTTTCGACGAAAGTGCTGTTTTCACAGTGCTGAGTGCTCCCAACTCTATCCACAATGTAGTTTTTACCAGTTTTCTAAGTCTCTCTTATTTGCTTGTACTTATACATGAAATTCTCTGTGTAAACTTCTGTAACTTCTCTAGGTAGATGAATCACTGTTTACTTTCTCTTGTTTCTATCTGTTACCAATCTTGAGAAACTCATACATTCTCTGTTCGCTGTTTCCCAGTCTTCGAGAAGTCGATTTGTTTCTGCGAAAGTGCTGTTTTCACAGTGCTAAGTACTCCCAACTCTATCCACAATGTAGGTTTTACCAATTTTCTAAGTCTCTCTTATTTTCTTGTACTTACACATGGAATTCTCTGTGTAAACTTCTGTAACATCTCTAGGTACATGAATCACTGTGTACTTTCTCTTGTTTCTATCTGTTACCAATCTTGAGAAAGTCATACATTCTCTGTTAACTGTTTCCCAGTGTTAGAGAAGTCGATTTCTTTCGGCGAAAGTGCTGTTTTCACAGTGCTAAGTACTCCCAACTCTATCCACAATGTAGGTTTTACCAGTTTTCTAAGTCTCTCTTATTTGCTTGTACTTATACTTGGAATTCTCTGTGTAAACCTCTGTAACTTCTCTAGGTAGATTAATCACTGTGTACTTTCTCTTGTTTCTATCTGTTACCAATCTTGAGAAACTCATACATTCACTGTTCACTGTTTCCGAGTCTTAGAGAAGTCGATTTCTTTCAGCGAAAGTGCTGTTTTCACAGTGATAAGTACTCCCAACTCTATCCACAATGTAGGTTTTAGCAGTTTTCTAAGTCTCTCTTATTTCCTTGTACTTATACTTGGAATTCTCTGTGTAAACCTCTGTAGCTTCTCTAGGTAGATGAATCACTGTGTACTTTCTCTTTTTTCTATCTGTTGCCAATCTTGAGAAACTCATACATTGTCTGTTCACTGTTTCCCAGTCTTAGAGAAGTCGATTTCTTTCAGCGAAAGTGCTGTTTTCACAGTGCTAAGTACTCCCAACTCTATCCACAATGTAGGTTTTACCAGTTTTCTAAGTCTCTCTTATTTTCTTGTACTTATACATGAAATTCTTTGTGTAAACTTCTGTAATTTCTATAGGTAGATGAATCACTGTGTACTTTCTCTTGTTTCTATCTGTTACCAGTCTTGAGAAACTCATACATTCTCTGTTCAGTTATTCCCGTTTCTTAGAGAGGTAGATTTCTTTCTTCAAAAGTGCTGTTTTCACAGTGCTGAGTGCTCCCAACTCTATCCACAATGTAGGTTTTACCAGTTTTCTAAGTCTCTCTTATTTGCTTGTACTTATACGTGGAATTCTCTGTGTAAACCTCTGTAACTTCTCTAGGTAGATGAATCACTGTGTACTTTCTCTTGTTTCTATCTGTTACCAATCTTGAGAAACTCATACATTCACTGTTCACTGTTTCCGAGTCTTAGAGAAGTCGATTTCTTTCAGCGAAAGTGCTGTTTTCACAGTGCTAAGTACTCCCAACTCTATCAACAATGTAGGTTTTACCAGTTTTCTAAGTCTCTCTTATTTTCTTGTACTTATACGTGGAATTCTCTGTGTAAACCTCTGTAACTTTTCCAGGTAGATGAATCAGTGTGTGCTTTCTCTTGTTTCTATCTGTTACCAATCTTGAGAAACTCATACATTCTCTGTTCACTGTTTCACGGAATTAGAGAACTAAATTTCCTTCGGCGAAAGTGCTGCTTTCACAGTGCTAAGTACTCCGCAATCTGTCAACAATGTAGGTTTTACCAGTTTTCTAAGTCTCTCTTATTTGCTTGTACTTATACTTGGAATTCTGTGTGTAAACCACTGTAACTTCTCTAGGTAGATGAATCACTGTGTACTTTCTCTTGTTTCTATCTGTTGCCAATCTTGAGAAACTCATACGTTCTCTGTTCACTGTTTCCCAGTCTTAGAGAAGTCGATTTGTTTCGGCGAAAGTGCTGTTTTCACAGTGCTAAGTACTCCCAACTCTATCCACAATGTAGGTTTTAACAGTTTTCTAAGTCTCTCTTATTTGCTTGTACTTATACTTGGAATTCTCTGTGTAAACCTCTGTAGCTTCTCTAGGTAGATGAATCACTGTGTACTTTCTCTTGTTTCTATCTGTTACCAGTCTTGAGAAACTCATACATTCTCTGTTCAGTTATTCCCGTTTCTTAGAGAGGTAGATTTCTTTCTTCAAAAATGCTGTTTTCACAGTGCTAAGTACTCCCAAATCTGTCAACAATGAAGGTTTTACCAGTTTTCTAAGTCTCTCTTATTTGCTTGTACTTATACTTGGAATTTTCTGTGTAAACTTCTGTAACTTCTTTAGGTAGATGAATCACTATGTACTTTCTCTTGTTTCTATCTGTTACCAATTTTGAGAAACTCATACATTCTCTGTTCACTGTTTCCCAGTCTTAGAGAAGTCGATTTCTTTCGACGAAAGTGCTGTTTTCACAGTGCTGAGTGCTCCCAACTCTATCCACAATGTAGTTTTTACCAGTTTTCTAAGTCTCTCTTATTTTCTTGTACTTATACGTGCAATTCTCTGTGTAAACTTCTGTAACTTCTCTAGGTAGATGAATCACTGTTTACTTTCTCTTGTTTCTATCTGTTACCAACCTTGAGAAACTCATACATTCTCTGTTCGCTGTTTCCCAGTCTTAGAGAAGTCGATTTCTTTCTGCGAAAGTGCTGTTTTCACAGTGCTAAGTACTCCCAACTCTATCCACAATGTAGGTTTTACCAGTTTTCTAAGTCACTCTTATTTTCTTGTACTTACACATGGAATTCTCTATGTAAACTTCTGTAACATCTCTAGGTACATGAATCACTGTGTACTTTCTCTTGTTTCTATCTGTTACCAATCTTGAGAAAGTCATACATTCTCTGTTAACTGTTTCCCAGTGTTAGAGAAGTCGATTTCTTTCGGCGAAAGTGCTGTTTTCACAGTGCTAAGTACTCCCAACTCTATCCACAATGTAGGTTTTACCAGTTTTCTAAGTCTCTCTTATTTGCTTGTACTTATACTTGGAATTCTCTGTGTAAACCTCTGTAACTTCTCTAGGTAGATTAATCACTGTGTACTTTCTCTTGTTTCTATCTGTTACCAATCTTGAGAAACTCATCCTTTCACTGTTTCCCAGTCTTAGAGAAGTCTATTTCTTTCAGCGAAAGTGCTGTTTTCACAGTGATAAGTACTTCCAACTGTATCCACAATGTAGGTTTTACCAGTTTTCTAAGTCTCTCTTATTTGCTTGTACTTATACTTGGAATTCTCTGTGTAAACCTCTGTAGCTTCTCTAGATAGATGAATCACTGTGTACTTTCTGTTGTTTCTATCTGTTACCAATCTTGAGAAACTCATACATTCTCTGTTCACTGTTTCCCAGTCTTAGAGAAGTCGATTTCTTTCGGCGAAAGTGCTGTTTTCACAGCCCTAAGTACTCCCAACTCTATCGAAAATGTACGTTTTACCAGGTTTCTAAGTCTCTCTTATTTGCCTGTACTTATACTTGGAATTCTCTGTGTAAACCTCTGTAACTTCTCTAGGTAGATGAATCACTGTGTACTTTCTCTTGTTTCTATCTGTTACCAATCTTGAGAAACTCATACATTCTCTGTTCACTGTTTCCCAGTCTTAGAGAAGTCGATTTCTTTCAGCGAAAGTGTTGTTTTCACAGTGCTAAGTACTCCCAACTCTATCCACAATGTAGGTTTTAACAGTTTTCTAAGTCTCTCTTATTTGCTTGTACGTATACTTGGAATTCTCTGTGTAAACCTCTGTAGCTTCTCTAGGTAGATGAATCACTGTGTACTTTCTCTTGTTTCTATCTGTTACCAATCTTGAGAAACTCATACATTCTCTGTTCACTGTTTCCCAGTCTTAGAGAAGTCGATTTCTTTCGGCGAAAGTGCTGTTTTCACAGTGCTAATTACTCCCAACTCTATCAACAATGTAGGTTTTACCAGTTTTCTAAATCTCTCTTATTTGCCTGTACTTATACTTGGAATTCTGTGTGTAAACCTCTGTAGCTTCTCTACCTAGATGAATCACTGTGTACTTTCTCTTGTTTCTATCTGTTACCAATCTTGAGAAACTCATACATTCTCTGTTCACTGTTTCCCAGTCTTAGAGAAGTCGATTTCTTTCAGCGAAAGTGCTGTTTTCACAGTGCTAAGTACTCCCAACTCTATCCACAATGTAGGTTTTAGCAGTTTTCTAAGTCTCTCTTATTTGCCTGTACTTATACTTGGAATTCTCTGTGTAAACCTCTGTAACTTTTCCAGGTAGATGAATCAGTGTGTGCTTTCTCTTGTTTCTATCTGTTACCAATCTTGAGAAACTCATACATTCTCTGTTCACTGTTTCACGGAATTAGAGAACTAAATTTCCTTCGGCGAAAGTGCTGCTTTCACAGTGCTAAGTACTCTGCAATCTGTCAACAATGTAGGTTTTACCAGTTTTCTAAGTCTCTCTTATTTGCTTGTACTTATACTTGGAATTCTCTGTGTAAACCTGTGTAACTTCTCTAGGTAGATGAATCACTGTGTACTTTCTCTTGTTTCTATCTGTTGCCAATCTTGAGAAACTCATACGTTCTCTGTTCACTGTTTCCCAGTCTTAGAGAAGTCGATTTGTTTCGACGAAAGTGCTGTTTTCACAGTGCTAAGTACTCCCAACTCTATCCACAATGTAGGTTTTACCAGTTTTCTAAGTCTCTCTTATTTTCTTGTACTTATACATGAAATTCTTTGTGTAAAATTCTGTAATTTTTCTAGGTAGATGAATCACTGTGTACTTTCTCTTGTTTCTATCTGTTACCAGTCTTGAGAAACTCATACATTCTCTGTTCAGTTATTCCCATTTCTTAGAGAGGTAGATTTCTTTCTTCAAAAATGTTGTTTTCACAGTGCTAAGTACTCCGAAATCTGTCAACAATGTAGGTTTTACCAGTTGCCTAAGTCTCTCTTATTTGCTTGTACTTATACTTGGAATTTTCTGTGTAAACTTCTGTAACTTCTCTAGGTATATGAATGACTATGTACTTTCTCTTGTTTCTATCTGTTACCAATTTTGAGAAACTCATACATTCTCTGTTCACTGTTTCCCAGTCTTAGAGAAGTCGATTTCTTTCGACGAAAGTGCTGTTTTCACAGTGCTGAGTGCTCCCAACTCTATCCACAATGTAGTTTTTACCAGTTTTCTAAGTCTCTCTTATTTGCTTGTACTTATACATGAAATTCTCTGTGTAAACTTCTGTAACTTCTCTAGGTAGATGAATCACTGTTTACTTTCTCTTGTTTCTATCTGTTACCAATCTTGAGAAACTCATACATTCTCTGTTCGCTGTTTCCCAGTCTTCGAGAAGTCGATTTGTTTCTGCGAAAGTGCTGTTTTCACAGTGCTAAGTACTCCCAACTCTATCCACAATGTAGGTTTTACCAATTTTCTAAGTCTCTCTTATTTTCTTGTACTTACACATGGAATTCTCTGTGTAAACTTCTGTAACATCTCTAGGTACATGAATCACTGTGTACTTTCTCTTGTTTCTATCTGTTACCAATCTTGAGAAAGTCATACATTCTCTGTTAACTGTTTCCCAGTGTTAGAGAAGTCGATTTCTTTCGGCGAAAGTGCTGTTTTCACAGTGCTAAGTACTCCCAACTCTATCCACAATGTAGGTTTTACCAGTTTTCTAAGTCTCTCTTATTTGCTTGTACTTATACTTGGAATTCTCTGTGTAAACCTCTGTAACTTCTCTAGGTAGATTAATCACTGTGTACTTTCTCTTGTTTCTATCTGTTACCAATCTTGAGAAACTCATACATTCACTGTTCACTGTTTCCGAGTCTTAGAGAAGTCGATTTCTTTCAGCGAAAGTGCTGTTTTCACAGTGATAAGTACTCCCAACTCTATCCACAATGTAGGTTTTAGCAGTTTTCTAAGTCTCTCTTATTTCCTTGTACTTATACTTGGAATTCTCTGTGTAAACCTCTGTAGCTTCTCTAGGTAGATGAATCACTGTGTACTTTCTCTTTTTTCTATCTGTTGCCAATCTTGAGAAACTCATACATTGTCTGTTCACTGTTTCCCAGTCTTAGAGAAGTCGATTTCTTTCAGCGAAAGTGCTGTTTTCACAGTGCTAAGTACTCCCAACTCTATCCACAATGTAGGTTTTACCAGTTTTCTAAGTCTCTCTTATTTTCTTGTACTTATACATGAAATTCTTTGTGTAAACTTCTGTAATTTCTATAGGTAGATGAATCACTGTGTACTTTCTCTTGTTTCTATCTGTTACCAGTCTTGAGAAACTCATACATTCTCTGTTCAGTTATTCCCGTTTCTTAGAGAGGTAGATTTCTTTCTTCAAAAGTGCTGTTTTCACAGTGCTGAGTGCTCCCAACTCTATCCACAATGTAGGTTTTACCAGTTTTCTAAGTCTCTCTTATTTGCTTGTACTTATACGTGGAATTCTCTGTGTAAACCTCTGTAACTTTTCCAGGTAGATGAATCACTGTGTACTTTCTCTTGTTTCTATCTGTTACCAATCTTGAGAAACTCATACATTCTCTGTTCACTGTTTCCCATTCTTAGAGAAGTCGATTTCTTTCAGCGAAAGTGCTGTTTTCACAGTGCTAAGTACTCCCAACTCTATCAACAATGTAGGTTTTACCAGTTTTCTAAGTCTCTCTTATTTTCTTGTACTTATACGTGGAATTCTCTGTGTAAACCTCTGTAACTTTTCCAGGTAGATGAATCACTGTGTACTTTCTCTTGTTTCTATCTGTTACCAATCTTGAGAAACTCATACATTCTCTGTTCACTGTTTCCCAGTCTTAGAGAAGTCGATTTCTTTCGGCGAAAGTGCTGTTTTCACAGTGCTAAGTACTCCCAAGTCTATCCACAATGTAGGTTTTACCAGTTTTCTAAGTCTCTCTTATTTGCCTGTACTTATACTTGCAATTCTCTGTGTAAACCTCTGTAACTTCTCTAGGTAGATGAATCACTGTGTACTTTCTCTTGTTTCTATCTGTTACCAATCTGGAGAAACTCATACATTCTCTGTTCACTGTTTCCCAGTCATAGAGAAGTCGATTTCTTTCAGCGAAAGTGCTGTTTTCACAGTGCTAAGTACTCCCAACTCTATCCACAATGTAGGTTTTAACAGTTTTCTAAGTCTCTCTTATTTGCTTGTACGTATACTTGGAATTCTCTGTGTAAACCTCTGTAGCTTCTCTACGTAGATGAATCACTGTGTACTTTCTCTTGTTTCTATCTGTTACCAATCTTGAGAAACTCATACATTCTCTGTTCACTGTTTCCCAGTCTTAGAGAAGTCGATTTCTTTCGGCGAAAGTGCTGTTTTCACAGTGCTAAGTACTCCCAACTCTATCCACAATGTAGGCTTTACCAGTTTTCTAAGTCTCTCTTATTTTCTTGTACTTATACTTGGAATTCTCTGTGTAAACCTCTGTAACTTCTCTAGGTAGATGAATCACTGTGTACTTTCTCTTGTTTCTATCTGTTACCAATCTTGAGAAACTCATACATTCTCTGTTCACTGTTTCCCAGTCTTAGAGAAGTCGATTTCTTTCGGCGAAAGTGCTGTTTTCACAGTGCTAAGTACTCCCAACTCTATCCACAAAGTAGGTTTTACCAGTTTTCTAAGTCTCTCTTATTTGCTTGTACTTATACTTGGAATTCTCTGTGTGAACCTCTGTAACTTTTCCAGGTAGATGAATCACTGTGTACTTTCTCTTGTTTCTATCTGTTACCAATCTTGAGAAACTCATACATTCTCTCTTTACTGTTTCACGAACTTAGAGAACTAAATTTCCTTCGGCGAAAGTGCTGTTTTCACAGTGCTAAGTACTCCGAAATCTGTCAACAATGTAGGTTTTACCAGTTTTCTAAGTCTCTCTTATTTGCTTGTACTTATACTTGGAATTCTGTGTGTAAACCACTGTAACTTCTCTAGGTAGATGAATCACTGTGTACTTTCTCTTGTTTCTATCTGTTACCAAACTTGAGAAACTCATACATTCACTGCTCACTGTTTCCCAGTCTTATAGAAGTCGATTTCTTTCAGCGAAAGTGCTGTTTTCACAGTGCTAAGTACTCCCAACACTATCCGCAATGTAGGTTTTACCAGTTTTCTAAGTCTCTCTTATTTGCTTGTACTTATACATGGAATTCTCTGTGTAAACCTGTGTAAGTTCTCTAGGTAGATGAATCACTGTGTACTTTCTCTTGTTTCTATCTGTTGCCAATCTTGAGAAACTCATACATTGTCTGTTCACTGTTTCCCAGTCTTAGAGAAGTCTATTTCTTTCGGCGAAAGTGCTGTTTTCACAGTGCTAAGTACTCCCAACTCTATCCACAATGTAGGTTTTACCAGTTTTCTAAGTCTCTCTCATTTTCTTGTACTTATACATGAAATTCTTTGTGTAAACTTCTGTAATTTCTATAGGTAGATGAATCACTGTGTACTTTCTCTTGTTTCTATCTGTTACCAGTCTTGAGAAACTCATACGTTCTCTGTTCAGTTATTCCCGTTTCTTAGAGAGGTAGATTTCTTTCTTCAAAAGTGCTGTTTTCAGAGTGCTGAGTGCTCCCAACTCTATCCACAATGTAGGTTTTACCAGTTTTCTAAGTCTCTCTTATTTGCTTGTACTTATACATGAAATTCTCTGTGTAAACTTCTGTAACATCTCTAGGTAGATGAATCACTGTGTAGTTTCTCTTGTTTCTATCTGTTACCAATCTTGAGAAACTCATACATTCACTGTTCACTGTTTCCCATTCTTAGAGAAGTCGATTTCTTTCAGCGAAAGTGCTGTTTTCACAGTGCTAAGTACTCCCAACTCTATCCACAATGTAGGTTTTACAAGTTTTCTAAGTCTCTCTTATTTTCTTGTACTTATACTTGGAATTGTCTGTGTAAACCTCTGTAACTTTTCCAGGTAGATGAATCACTGTGTACTTTCTCTTGTTTCCATCTGTTACCAATCTTGAGAAACTCATACATTCTCTGTTCACTGTTTCCCAGTCTTAGAGAAGTCGATTTCTTTCGGCGAAAGTGCTGTTTTCACAGTGCTAAGTACTCCCAACTCTATCCACAATGTAGGTTTTACCAGTTTTCTAAGTCTCTCTTATTTTCTTGTACTTATACTTGGAATTGTCTGTGTAAACCTCTGTAACTTTTCCAGGTAGATGAATCACTGTGTACTTTCTCTTGTTTCTATCTTTTACCAATCTTGAGAAACTCATACATTCTCTGTTCACTGTTTCCGAGTCTTAGAGAAGTCGATTTCTTTCGGCGAAAGTGCTGTTTTCACAGCGCTAAGTACTCCCAACTCTATGCACAATGTAGGTTTTACCAGTTTTCTAAGTCTCTCTTATTTGCCTGTACTTATACTTGGAATTCTCTGTGTAAACCTGTGTAACTTTTCCAGGTAGATGAATCACTGTGTACTTTCTCTTGTTTCTATCTGTTACCAATCTTGAGAAACTCATACATTGTCTGTTCACTGTTTCCCAGTCTTAGAGAAGTCGATTTCTTTCGGCGAAAGTGCTGTTTTCACAGTGCTAATTACTCCCACCTCTATCCACAATGTAGGTTTTACCAGTTTTCTAAGTCTCTCTTATTTTCTTGTACTTATACATGAAATTCTTTGTGTAAACTTCTGTAATTTCTATAGGTAGATGAATCACTGTGTACTTTCTCTTGTTTCTATCTGTTACCAGTCTTGAGAAACTCATACGTTCTCTGTTCAGTTATTCCCGTTTCTTAGAGAGGTAGATTTCTTTCTTCAAAAGTGCTGTTTTCAGAGTGCTGAGTGCTCCCAACTCTATCCACAATGTAGGTTTTACCAGTTTTCTAAGTCTCTCTTATTTGCTTGTACTTATACATGAAATTCTCTGTGTAAACTTCTGTAACTTCTCTAGGTAGATGAATCACTGTGTACTTTCTCTTGTTTCTATGTGTTACCAATCTTGAGAAACTCATACATTCTCTGTTCACTGTTTCCCAGTCTTAGAGAAGTAGATTTCTTTCTGCGAAAGTGCTGTTTTCACAGTGCTAAGTACTCCCAACTCTATGCATAATGTAGTTTTTACCAGTTTTCTAAGTCTCTCTTATTTGCTTGTACTTATACATGAAATTCTCTGTGTAAACTTCTGTAACTTCTCTAGGTAGATGAATCACTGTGTACTTTCTCTTGTTTCTATGTGTTACCAATCTTCAGAAACTCATACATTCTCTGTTCACTGTTTCCCAGTCTTAGAAAAGTCGATTTCTTTCAGCGAAAGTGCTGTTTTCACAGTGCTAAGTACTCCCAACTCTATCCACAATGTGGGTTTTACCAGTGTTCTAAGTCTCTCTTATTTGCTTGTACTTATACTTGGAATTCTCTGTGTAAACCTCTGTAACTTTTTAGGTAGATCAATCACTGTGTACTTTCTCTTGTTTCTATCTGTTACCAATCTTGAGAAACTCATACATTCTCTGTTCACTGTTTCCCAGTCTTAGAGAAGTCGATTTCTTTCGGCGAAAGTGCTGTTTTCACAGTGCTAAGTACTCCCAACTCTATCCACAAAGTAGGTTTTACCAGTTTTCTAAGTCTCTCTTATTTGCTTGTACTTATACTTGGAATTCTCTGTGTGAACCTCTGTAACTTTTCCAGGTAGATGAATCACTGTGTACTTTCTCTTGTTTCTATCTGTTACCAATCTTGAGAAACTCATACATTCTCTCTTTACTGTTTCACGAACTTGGAGAACTAAATTTCCTTCGGCGAAAGTGCTGTTTTCACAGTGCTAAGTACTCCGAAATCTGTCAACAATGTAGGTTTTACCAGTTTTCTAAGTCTCTCTTATTTGCTTGTACTTATACTTGGAATTCTGTGTGTAAACCACTGTAACTTCTCTAGGTAGATGAATCACTGTGTACTTTCTCTTGTTTCTATCTGTTACCAAACTTGAGAAACTCATACATTCACTGTTCACTGTTTCCCAGTCTTATAGAAGTCGATTTCTTTCAGCGAAAGTGCTGTTTTCACAGTGCTAAGTACTCCCAACACTATCCGCAATGTAGGTTTTACCAGTTTTCTAAGTCTCTCTTATTTGCTTGTACTTATACATGGAATTCTCTGTGTAAACCTGTGTAAGTTCTCTAGGTAGATGAATCACTGTGTACTTTCTCTTGTTTCTATCTGTTGCCAATCTTGAGAAACTCATACATTGTCTGTTCACTGTTTCCCAGTCTTAGAGAAGTCTATTTCTTTCGGCGAAAGTGCTGTTTTCACAGTGCTAAGTACTCCCAACTCTATCCACAATGTAGGTTTTACCAGTTTTCTAAGTCTCTCTCATTTTCTTGTACTTATACATGAAATTCTTTGTGTAAACTTCTGTAATTTCTGTAGGTAGATGAATCACTGTGTACTTTCTCTTGTTTCTATCTGTTACCAGTCTTGAGAAACTCATACATTCTCTGTTCAGTTATTCCCGTTTCTTAGAGAGGTAGATTTCTTTCTTCAAAAGTGCTGTTTTCACAGTGCTGAGTGCTCCCAACTCTTTCCACAATGTAGGTTTTACCAGTTTTTTAAGTCTCTCTTATTTGCTTGTACTTATACTTGGAATTCTCTGTGTAAACCTATGTAACTTTTCCAGGTAGATGAATCACTGTGTACTTTCTCTTGTTTCTATCTGTTACCAAACTTGAGAAACTCATACATTCACTGTTCACTGTTTCCGAGTCTTAGAGAAGTCGATTTCTGTCGGCGAAAGTGTTGTTTTCACAGTGCTAAGTACTCCCAACTCTATCCACAATGTAGGTTTTAGCAGTTTTCTAAGTCTCTCTTATTTTCTTGTACTTATACATGGAATTCTCTGTGTAAACTTCTGTAACATCTCTAGGTAGATGAATCACTGTGTAGTTTCTCTTGTTTCTATCTGTTACCAATCTTGAGAAACTCATACATTCACTGTTCACTGTTTCCCATTCTTAGAGAAGTCGATTTCTTTCAGCGAAAGTGCTGTTTTCACAGTGCTAAGTACTCCCAACTCTATCCACAATGTAGGTTTTACAAGTTTTCTAAGTCTCTCTTATTTGCTTGTACTTATACTTGGAATTCTGTGTGTGAACCACTGTAACTTCTCTAGGTAGATGAATCACTGTGTACTTTCTCTTGTTTCTATCTGTTACCAAACTTGAGAAACTCATACATTCACTGTTCACTGTTTCCCAGTCTTATAGAAGTCGATTTCTTTCAGCGAAAGTGCTGTTTTCACAGTGCTAAGTACTCCCAACACTATCCGCAATGTAGGTTTTACCAGTTTTCTAAGTCTCTCTTATTTGCTTGTACTTATACATGGAATTCTCTGTGTAAACCTGTGTAAGTTCTCTAGGTAGATGAATCACTGTGTACTTTCTCTTGTTTCTATCTGTTGCCAATCTTGAGAAACTCATACATTGTCTGTTCACTGTTTCCCAGTCTTAGAGAAGTCTATTTCTTTCGGCGAAAGTGCTGTTTTCACAGTGCTAAGTACTCCCAACTCTATCCACAATGTAGGTTTTACCAGTTTTCTAAGTCTCTCTCATTTTCTTGTACTTATACATGAAATTCTTTGTGTAAACTTCTGTAATTTCTATAGGTAGATGAATCACTGTGTACTTTCTCTTGTTTCTATCTGTTACCAGTCTTGAGAAACTCATACATTCTCTGTTCAGTTATTCCCGTTTCTTAGAGAGGTAGATTTCTTTCTTCAAAAGTGCTGTTTTCACAGTGCTGAGTGCTCCCAACTCTTTCCACAATGTAGGTTTTACCAGTTTTTTAAGTCTCTCTTATTTGCTTGTACTTATACTTGGAATTCTCTGTGTAAACCTCTGTAACTTTTCCAGGTAGATGAATCACTGTGTACTTTCTCTTGTTTCTATCTGTTGCCAATCTTGAGAAACTCATACATTCTCTGTTCACTGTTTCCCAGTCTTAGAGAAGTCGATTTCTTTCGGCGAAAGTGCTGTTTTCACAGTGCTAAGTGCTCCCAACTCTATCCACAATGTAGGTTTTACCAGTTTTCTAAGTCTCTCTTACTTTCTTGTACTTATACATGAAATTCTTTGTGTAAACTTCTGTAATTTCTATAGGTAGATGAATCACTGTGTACTTTCTCTTGTTTCTATCTGTTACCAGTCTTGAGAAACTCATACATTCTCTGTTCAGTTATTCCCGTTTCTTAGAGAGGTAGATTTCTTTCTTCAAAAGTGCTGTTTTCAGAGTGCTGAGTGCTGCCAACTCTATCCACAATGTAGGTTTTACCAGTTTTCTAAGTCTCTCTTATTTGCTTGTACTTATACTTGGAATTCTCTGTGTAAACCTCTGTAACTTTTCCAGGTAGATGAATCACTGTGTACTTTCTCTTGTTTCTATCTGTTACCAATCTTGAGAAACTCATACATTCTCTGTTCACTGTTTCATGGACTTAGAGAACTAAATTTCCTTCAGCGAAAGTGCTGTTTTCACAGTGCTAAGTACTCCGAAATCTGTCAACAATGTAGGTTTTACCAGTTTTCTAAGTCTCTCTTATTTGCTTGTACTTATACTTGGAATTCTGTGTGTAAACCACTGTAACTTCTCTAGGTAGATGAATCACTGTGTACATTCTCTTGTTTCTATCTGTTACCAAACTTGAGAAACTCATACATTCACTGTTCACTGTTTCCCAGTCTTAGAGAAGTCGATTTCTTTCAGCGAAAGTGCTGTTTTCACAGTGCTAAGTACTCCCAACAATATCCGCAGTGTAGGTTTTACCAGTTTTCTAAGTCTCTCTTATTTGCTTGTACTTATACTTGGAATTCTCTGTGTAAACCTGTGTAACTTCTCTAGGTAGATGAATCACTGTGTACTTTCTCTTGTTTCTATCTGTTGCCAATCTTGAGAAACTCATACATTTTCTGTTCACTGTTTCCCAGTCTTAGAGAAGTCGATTTCTTTCGGCGAAAGTGCTGTTTTCACAGTGCTAAGTACTCCCAACTCTATCCACAATGTAGGTTTTACCAGTTTTCTAAGTCTCTCTTATTTTCTTGTACTTATACATGAAATTCTTTGTGTAAACTTCTGTAATTTCTATAGGTAGATGAATCACTGTGTACTTTCTCTTGTTTCTATCTGTTACCAGTCTTGAGAAACTCATACATTCTCTGTTTAGTTATTCCCGTTTCTTAGAGAGGTAGATTTCTTTCTTCAAAAGTGCTGTTTTCACAGTGCTGAGTGCTCCCAACTCTATCCACAATGTAGGTTTTACCAGTTTTCTAAGTCTGTCTTATTTGCTTGTACTTATACATGAAATTCTCTGTGTAAACTTCTGTAACTTCTCTAGGTAGATGAATCACTATGTACTTTCTCTTGTTTCTATCTGTTACCAATCTTGAGAAACTCATACATTCTCTGTTCACTGTTTCCCAGTCTTAGAAAAGTAGATTTCTTTCTGCGAAAGTGCTGTTTTCACAGTGCTAAGTACTCCCAACTCTATCCACAATGTGGGTTTTACCAGTTTTCTAAGTCTCTCTTATTTGCTTGTACTTATACTTGGAATTCTCTGTGTAAACCTCTGTAACTTCTCTAGGTAGATGAATCACTGTGTACTGTCTCTTGTTTCTATCTGTTACCAATCTTGAGAAACTCATACATTCACTGTTCACTGTTTCCCAGTCTTAGAGAAGTCGATTTCTTTCAGCGAAAGTGCTGTTTTCACAGTGCTAAGTACTCCCAACACTATCCGCAATGTAGGTTTTACCAGTTTTCTAAGTCTCTCTTATTTGCTTGTACTTATACTTGGAATTCTCTGTGTAAACCTGTGTAACTTCTCTAGGTAGATGAATCACTGTGTACTTTCTCTTGTTTCTATCTGTTGCCAATCTTGAGAAACTCATACATTCTCTGTTCACTGTTTCCCAGTCTTAGAGAAGTCGATTTCTTTCGGCGAAAGTGCTGTTTTCACAGTGCTAAGTACTCCCAACTCTATCCACAATGTAGGTTTTACCAGTTTTCTAAGTCTCTCTTACTTTCTTGTACTTATACATGAAATTCTTTGTGTAAACTTCTGTAATTTCTATAGGTAGATGAATCACTGTGTACTTTCTCTTGTTTCTATCTGTTACCAGTCTTGAGAAACTCATACATTCTCTGTTCAGTTATTCCCGTTTCTTAGAGAGGTAGATTTCTTTCTTCAAAACTGCTGTTTTCAGAGTGCTGAGTGCTGCCAACTCTATCCACAATGTAGGTTTTACCAGTTTTCTAAGTCTCTCTTATTTGCTTGTACTTATACTTGGAATTCTCTGTGTAAACCTCTGTAACTTTTCCAGGTAGATGAGTCACTGTGTACTTTCTCTTGTTTCTATCTGTTACCAATCTTGAGAAACTCATACATTCTCTGTTCACTGTTTCACGGACTTAGAGAACTAAATTTCCTTCGGCGAAAGTGCTGTTTTCACAGTGCTAAGTACTCCGAAATCTGTCAACAATGTAGGTTTTACCAGTTTTCTAAGTCTCTCTTATTTGCTTGTACTTATACTTGGAATTCTGTGTGTAAACCACTGTAACTTCTCTAGGTAGATGAATCACTGTGTACTTTCTCTTGTTTCTATCTGTTACCAAACTTGAGAAACTCATACATTCACTGTTCACTGTTTCCCAGTCTTAGAGAAGTCGATTTCTTTCAGCGAAAGTGCTGTTTTCACAGTGCTAAGTACTCCCAACAATATCCGCAGTGTAGTTTTTACCAGTTTTCTAGTCTCTCTTATTTGCGTGTACTTATACTTGGAATTCTCTGTGTAAACCTGTGTAACTTCTCTAGGTAGATGAATCACTGTGTACTTTCTCTTCTTTCTATCTGTTGCCAATCTTGAGAAACTCATACATTGTCTGTTCACTGTTTCCCAGTCTTAGAGAAGTCGATTTCTTTCGGCGAAAGTGCTGTTTTCACAGTGCTAAGTACTCCCAACTCTATCCACAATGTCTTTTTTACCAGTTTTCTAAGTCTCTCTTATTTTCTTGTACTTATACATGGAATTCTCTGTGTAAACTTCTGTAACATCTCTAGGTACATGAATCACTGTGTACTTTCTCTTGTTTCTATCTGTTACCAATCTTGAGAAACTCATACATTCACTGTTCACTGTTTCCCATTCTTAGAGAAGTCGATTTCTTTCAGCGAAAGTGCTGTTTTCACAGTGCTAAGTACTCCCAACTCTATCCACAATGTAGGTTTTACAAGTTTTCTAAGTCTCTCTTATTTTCTTGTACTTATACTTGGAATTGTCTGTGTAAACCTCTGTAACTTTTCCAGGTAGATGAATCACTGTGTACTTTCTCTTGTTTCCATCTGTTACCAATCTTGAGAAACTCATACATTCTCTGCTCACTGTTTCCCAGTCTTAGAGAAGTCGATTTCTTTCGGCGAAAGTGCTGTTTTCACAGTGCTAAGTACTCCCAACTCTATCCACAATGTAGGTTTTACCAGTTTTCTAAGTCTCTCTTATTTTCTTGTACTTATACTTGGAATTGTCTGTGTAAACCTCTGTAACTTTTCCAGGTAGATGAATCACTGTGTACTTTCTCTTGTTTCTATCTTTTACCAATCTTGAGAAACTCATACATTCTCTGTTCACTGTTTCCGAGTCTTAGAGAAGTCGATTTCTTTCGGCGAAAGTGCTGTTTTCACAGCACTAAGTACTCCCAACTCTATGCACAATGTAGGTTTTACCAGTTTTCTAAGTCTCTCTTATTTGCCTGTACTTATACTTGAAATTCTCTGTGTAAACCTCTGTAACTTTTCCAGGTAGATGAATCACTGTGTACTTTCTCTTGTTTCTATCTGTTACCAATCTTGAGAAACTCATACATTGTCTGTTCACTGTTTCCCAGTCTTAGAGAAGTCGATTTCTTTCGGCGAAAGTGCTGTTTTCACAGTGCTAATTACTCCCACCTCTATCCACAATGTAGGTTTTACCAGTTTTCTAAGTCTCTCTTATTTTCTTGTACTTATACATGAAATTCTTTGTGTAAACTTCTGTAATTTCTATAGGTAGATGAATCACTGTGTACTTTCTCTTGTTTCTATCTGTTACCAGTCTTGAGAAACTCATACATTCTCTGTTCAGTTATTCCCGTTTCTTAGAGAGGTAGATTTCTTTCTTCAAAAGTGCTGTTTTCAGAGTGCTGAGTGCTCCCAACTCTATCCACAATGTAGGTTTTAACAGTTTTCTAAGTCTCTCTTATTTGCTTGTACTTATACATGAAATTCTCTGTGTAAACTTCTGTAACTTCTCCAGGTAGATGAATCACTGTGTACTTTCTCTTGTTTCTATGTGTTACCAATCTTGAGAAACTCATACATTCTCTGTTCACTGTTTCCCAGTCTTAGAGAAGTAGATTTCTTTCTGCGAAAGTGCTGTTTTCACAGTGCTAAGTACTCCCAACTCTATGCATAATGTAGTTTTTACCAGTTTTCTAAGTCTCTCTTATTTGCTTGTACTTATACATGAAATTCTCTGTGTAAACTTCTGTAACTTCTCTAGGTAGATGAATCACTGTGTACTTTCTCTTGTTTCTATGTGTTACCAATCTTCAGAAACTCATACATTCTCTGTTCACTGTTTCCCAGTCTTAGAAAAGTAGATTTGTTTCTGCGAAAGTGCTGTTTTCACAGTGCTAAGTACTCCCAACTCTATCCACAATGTGGGTTTTACCAGTTTTCTAAGTCTCTCTTATTTGCTTGTACTTATACTTGGAATTCTCTGTGTAAACCTCTGTAACTTTTTAGGTAGATGAATCACTGTGTACTTTCTCTTGTTTCTATCTGTTACCAATCTTGAGAAACTCATACATTCTCTGTTCACTGTTTCCCAGTCTTAGAGAAGTCGATTTCTTTCGGCGAAAGTGCTGTTTTCACAGTGCTAAGTACTCCCAACTCTATCCACAAAGTAGGTTTTACCAGTTTTCTAAGTCTCTCTTATTTGCTTGTACTTATACTTGGAATTCTCTGTGTGAACCTCTGTAACTTTTCCAGGTAGATGAATCACTGTGTACTTTCTCTTGTTTCTATCTGTTACCAATCTTGAGAAACTCATACATTCTCTCTTTACTGTTTCACGAACTTAGAGAACTAAATTTCCTTCGGCGAAAGTGCTGTTTTCACAGTGCTAAGTACTCCGAAATCTGTCAACAATGTAGGTTTTACCAGTTTTCTAAGTCTCTCTTATTTGCTTGTACTTATACTTGGAATTCTGTGTGTAAACCACTGTAACTTCTCTAGGTAGATGAATCACTGTGTACTTTCTCTTGTTTCTATCTGTTACCAAACTTGAGAAACTCATACATTCACTGCTCACTGTTTCCCAGTCTTATAGAAGTCGATTTCTTTCAGCGAAAGTGCTGTTTTCACAGTGCTAAGTACTCCCAACACTATCCGCAATGTAGGTTTTACCAGTTTTCTAAGTCTCTCTTATTTGCTTGTACTTATACATGGAATTCTCTGTGTAAACCTGTGTAAGTTCTCTAGGTAGATGAATCACTGTGTACTTTCTCTTGTTTCTATCTGTTGCCAATCTTGAGAAACTCATACATTGTCTGTTCACTGTTTCCCAGTCTTAGAGAAGTCTATTTCTTTCGGCGAAAGTGCTGTTTTCACAGTGCTAAGTACTCCCAACTCTATCCACAATGTAGGTTTTACCAGTTTTCTAAGTCTCTCTCATTTTCTTGTACTTATACATGAAATTCTTTGTGTAAACTTCTGTAATTTCTATAGGTAGATGAATCACTGTGTACTTTCTCTTGTTTCTATCTGTTACCAGTCTTGAGAAACTCATACATTCTCTGTTCAGTTATTCCCGTTTCTTAGAGAGGTAGATTTCTTTCTTCAAAAGTGCTGTTTTCACAGTGCTGAGTGCTCCCAACTCTTTCCACAATGTAGGTTTTACCAGTTTTTTAAGTCTCTCTTATTTGCTTGTACTTATACTTGGAATTCTCTGTGTAAACCTCTGTAACTTTTCCAGGTAGATGAATCACTGTGTACTTTCTCTTGTTTCTATCTGTTACCAATCTTGAGAAACTCATACATTCTCTGTTCACTGTTTCCCAGTCTTAGAGAAGTCGATTTCTTTCGGCGAAAGTGCTGTTTTCACAGCGCTAAGTACTCCCAACTCTATCCACAATGTAGGTTTTACCAGTTTTCTAAGTCTCTCTTATTTGCCTGTACGTATACTTGGAATTCTCTGTGTAAACCTCTGTAACTTCTCTAGGTAGATGAATCACTGTGTACTTTCTCTTGTTTCTATCTGTTACCAATCTTGAGAAACTCATACATTCTCTGTTCACTGTTTCCCAGTCTTAGAGAAGTCGATTTCTTTCGGCGAAAGTGCTGTTTTCACAGTGCTAAGTACTCCTAACTCTATCCACAATGTAGGTTTTACCAGTTTTCTAAATCTCTCTTATTTGCCTGTACTTATACTTGGAATTCTCTGTGTAAACCTCTGTAACTTCTCTAGGTAGATGAATCACTGTGTAGTTTCTCTTGTTTCTATCTGTTACCAATCTTGAGAAACTCATACATTCACTGTTCACTGTTTCCCATTCTTAGAGAAGTCGATTTCTTTCAGCGAAAGTGCTGTTTTCACAGTGCTAAGTACTCCCAACTCTATCAACAATGTAGGTTTTACCAGTTTTCTAAGTCTCTCTTATTTTCTTGTACTTATACGTGGAATTCTCTGTGTAAACCTCTGTAACTTTTCCAGGTAGATGAATCACTGTGTACTTTCTCTTGTTTCTATCTGTTACCAATCTAGAGAAAGTCATACATTCTCTGTTCACTGTTTCCCAGTCTTAGAGAAGTCGATTTCTTTCGGCGAAAGTGCTGTTTTCACAGTGCTAAGTATTCCCAACTCTATCCACAATGTAGGTTTTACCAGTTTTCTAAGTCTCTCTTATTTTCTTGTACTTATACATGGAATTCTCTGTGTAAACTTCTGTAACATCTCTAGGTAGATGAATCACTGTGTAGTTTCTCTTGTTTCTATCTGTTACCAATCTTGAGAAACTCATACATTCACTGTTCACTGTTTCCCATTCTTAGAGAAGTCGATTTCTTTCAGCGAAAGTGCTGTTTTCACAGTGCTAAGTACTCCCAACTCTATCCACAATGTAGGTTTTACAAGTTTTCTAAGTCTCTCTTATTTTCTTGTACTTATACTTGGAATTGTCTGTGTAAACCTCTGTAACTTTTCCAGGTAGATGAATCACTGTGTACTTTCTCTTGTTTCCATCTGTTACCAATCTTGAGAAACTCATACATTCTCTGTTCACTGTTTCCGAGTCTTAGAGAAGTCGATTTCTTTCGGCGAAAGTGCTGTTTTCACAGTGCTAAGTACTCCCAACTCTATCCACAATGTAGGTTTTACCAGTTTTCTAAGTCTCTCTTATTTTCTTGTACTTATACTTGGAATTGTCTGTGTAAACCTCTGTAACTTTTCCAGGTAGATGAATCACTGTGTACTTTCTCTTGTTTCTATCTTTTACCAATCTTGAGAAACTCATACATTCTCTGTTCACTGTTTCCGAGTCTTAGAGAAGTCGATTTCTTTCGGCGAAAGTGCTGTTTTCACAGCGCTAAGTACTCCCAACTCTATGCACAATGTAGGTTTTACCAGTTTTCTAAGTCTCTCTTATTTGCCTGTACTTATACTTGGAATTCTCTGTGTAAACCTGTGTAACTTTTCCAGGTAGATGAATCACTGTGTACTTTCTCTTGTTTCTATCTGTTACCAATCTTGAGAAACTCATACATTGTCTGTTCACTGTTTCCCAGTCTTAGAGAAGTCGATTTCTTTCGGCGAAAGTGCTGTTTTCACAGTGCTAATTACTCCCACCTCTATCCACAATGTAGGTTTTACCAGTTTTCTAAGTCTCTCTTATTTTCTTGTACTTATACATGAAATTCTTTGTGTAAACTTCTGTAATTTCTATAGGTAGATGAATCACTGTGTACTTTCTCTTGTTTCTATCTGTTACCAGTCTTGAGAAACTCATACATTCTCTGTTCAGTTATTCCCGTTTCTTAGAGAGGTAGATTTCTTTCTTCAAAAGTGCTGTTTTCAGAGTGCTGAGTGCTCCCAACTCTATCCACAATGTAGGTTTTACCAGTTTTCTAAGTCTCTCTTATTTGCTTGTACTTATACATGAAATTCTCTGTGTAAACTTCTGTAACTTCTCTAGGTAGATGAATCACTGTGTACTTTCTCTTGTTTCTATGTGTTACCAATCTTCAGAAACTCATACATTCTCTGTTCACTGTTTCCCAGTCTTAGAAAAGTCGATTTCTTTCAGCGAAAGTGCTGTTTTCACAGTGCTAAGTACTCCCAACTCTATCCACAATGTGGGTTTTACCAGTGTTCTAAGTCTCTCTTATTTGCTTGTACTTATACTTGGAATTCTCTGTGTAAACCTCTGTAACTTTTTAGGTAGATCAATCACTGTGTACTTTCTCTTGTTTCTATCTGTTACCAATCTTGAGAAACTCATACATTCTCTGTTCACTGTTTCCCAGTCTTAGAGAAGTCGATTTCTTTCGGCGAAAGTGCTGTTTTCACAGTGCTAAGTACTCCCAACTCTATCCACAAAGTAGGTTTTACCAGTTTTCTAAGTCTCTCTTATTTGCTTGTACTTATACTTGGAATTCTCTGTGTGAACCTCTGTAACTTTTCCAGGTAGATGAATCACTGTGTACTTTCTCTTGTTTCTATCTGTTACCAATCTTGAGAAACTCATACATTCTCTCTTTACTGTTTCACGAACTTGGAGAACTAAATTTCCTTCGGCGAAAGTGCTGTTTTCACAGTGCTAAGTACTCCGAAATCTGTCAACAATGTAGGTTTTACCAGTTTTCTAAGTCTCTCTTATTTGCTTGTACTTATACTTGGAATTCTGTGTGTAAACCACTGTAACTTCTCTAGGTAGATGAATCACTGTGTACTTTCTCTTGTTTCTATCTGTTACCAAACTTGAGAAACTCATACATTCACTGTTCACTGTTTCCCAGTCTTATAGAAGTCGATTTCTTTCAGCGAAAGTGCTGTTTTCACAGTGCTAAGTACTCCCAACACTATCCGCAATGTAGGTTTTACCAGTTTTCTAAGTCTCTCTTATTTGCTTGTACTTATACATGGAATTCTCTGTGTAAACCTGTGTAAGTTCTCTAGGTAGATGAATCACTGTGTACTTTCTCTTGTTTCTATCTGTTGCCAATCTTGAGAAACTCATACATTGTCTGTTCACTGTTTCCCAGTCTTAGAGAAGTCTATTTCTTTCGGCGAAAGTGCTGTTTTCACAGTGCTAAGTACTCCCAACTCTATCCACAATGTAGGTTTTACCAGTTTTCTAAGTCTCTCTCATTTTCTTGTACTTATACATGAAATTCTTTGTGTAAACTTCTGTAATTTCTATAGGTAGATGAATCACTGTGTACTTTCTCTTGTTTCTATCTGTTACCAGTCTTGAGAAACTCATACATTCTCTGTTCAGTTATTCCCGTTTCTTAGAGAGGTAGATTTCTTTCTTCAAAAGTGCTGTTTTCACAGTGCTGAGTGCTCCCAACTCTTTCCACAATGTAGGTTTTACCAGTTTTTTAAGTCTCTCTTATTTGCTTGTACTTATACTTGGAATTCTCTGTGTAAACCTATGTAACTTTTCCAGGTAGATGAATCACTGTGTACTTTCTCTTGTTTCTATCTGTTACCAATCTTGAGAAACTCATACATTCTCTGTTCACTGTTTCCCAGTCTTAGAGAAGTCGATTTCTTTCGGCGAAAGTGCTGTTTTCACAGCGCTAAGTACTCCCAACTCTATCCACAATGTAGGTTTTACCAGTTTTCTAAGTCTCTCTTATTTGCCTGTACGTATACTTGGAATTCTCTGTGTAAACCTCTGTAACTTCTCTAGGTAGATGAATCACTGTGTACTTTCTCTTGTTTCTATCTGTTACCAATCTTGAGAAACTCATACATTCTCTGTTCACTGTTTCCCTGTCTTAGAGAAGTCGATTTCTTTCGGCGAAAGTGCTGTTTTCACAGTGCTAAGTACTCCTAACTCTATCCACAATGTAGGTTTTACCAGTTTTCTAAATCTCTCTTATTTGCCTGTACTTATACTTGGAATTCTCTGTGTAAACCTCTGTAACTTCTCTAGGTAGATGAATCACTGTGTAGTTTCTCTTGTTTCTATCTGTTACCAATCTTGAGAAACTCATACATTCACTGTTCACTGTTTCCCATTCTTAGAGAAGTCGATTTCTTTCAGCGAAAGTGCTGTTTTCACAGTGCTAAGTACTCCCAACTCTATCAACAATGTAGGTTTTACCAGTTTTCTAAGTCTCTCTTATTTTCTTGTACTTATACGTGGAATTCTCTGTGTAAACCTCTGTAACTTTTCCAGGTAGATGAATCACTGTGTACTTTCTCTTGTTTCTATCTGTTACCAATCTAGAGAAAGTCATACATTCTCTGTTCACTGTTTCCCAGTCTTAGAGAAGTCGATTTCTTTCGGCGAAAGTGCTGTTTTCACAGTGCTAAGTACTCCCAACTCTATCCACAATGTAGGTTTTACCAGTTTTCTAAGTCTCTCTTATTTTCTTGTACTTATACATGGAATTCTCTGTGTAAACTTCTGTAACATCTCTAGGTAGATGAATCACTGTGTAGTTTCTATTGTTTCTATCTGTTACCAATCTTGAGAAACTCATACATTCACTGTTCACTGTTTTCCATTCTTAGAGAAGTCGATTTCTTTCAGCGAAAGTGCTGTTTTCACAGTGCTATGTACTCCCAACTCTATCCACAATGTAGGTTTTACCAGTTTTCTAAGTCTCTCTTATTTTCTTGTACTTATACTTGGAATTGTCTGTGTAAACCTCTGTACCTTTTCCAGGTAGATGAATCACTGTGTACTTTCTCTTGTTTCTATCTGTTACCAATCTAGAGAAACTCATACATTCTCTGTTCACTGTTTCCCAGTCTTACAGAAGTCGATTTCTTTCGGCGAAAGTGTTGTTTTCACAGTGCTAAGTACTCCCAACTCTATCCACAATGTAGGTTTTACCAGTTTTCTAAGTCTCTCTTATTTTCTTGTACTTATACATGGAATTCTCTGTGTAAACTTCTGTAACATCTCTAGGTAGATGAATCACTGTGTAGTTTCTCTTGTTTCTATCTGTTACCAATCTTGAGAAACTCATACATTCACTGTTCACTGTTTCCCATTCTTAGAGAAGTCGATTTCTTTCAGCGAAAGTGCTGTTTTCACAGTGCTAAGTACTCCGAACTCTATCCACAATGTAGGTTTTACAAGTTTTCTAAGTCTCTCTTATTTTCTTGTACTTATACTTGGAATTGTCTGTGTAAACCTCTGTAACTTTTCCAGGTAGATGAATCACTGTGTACTTTCTCTTGTTTCCATCTGTTACCAATCTTGAGAAACTCATACATTCTCTGTTCACTGTTTCCCAGTCTTAGAGAAGTCGATTTCTTTCGGCGAAAGTGCTGTTTTCACAGTGCTAAGTACTCCCAACTCTATCCACAATGTAGGTTTTACCAGTTTTCTAAGTCTCTCTTATTTTCTTGTACTTATACTTGGAATTGTCTGTGTAAACCTCTGTAACTTTTCCAGGTAGATGAATCACTGTGTACTTTCTCTTGTTTCTATCTTTTACCAATCTTGAGAAACTCATACATTCTCTGTTCACTGTTTCCGAGTCTTAGAGAAGTCGATTTCTTTCGGCGAAAGTGCTGTTTTCACAGCGCTAAGTACTCCCAACTCTATGCACAATGTAGGTTTTACCAGTTTTCTAAGTCTCTCTTATTTGCCTGTACTTATACTTGGAATTCTCGGTGTAAACCTCTGTAACTTTTCCAGGTAGATGAATCACTGTGTACTTTCTCTTGTTTCTATCTGTTACCAATCTTGAGAAACTCATACATTGTCTGGTCACTGTTTCCCAGTCTTAGAGAAGTCGATTTCTTTCGGCGAAAGTGCTGTTTTCACAGTGCTAATTACTCCCACCTCTATCCACAATGTAGGTTTTACCAGTTTTCTAAGTCTCTCTTATTTTCTTGTACTTATACATGAAATTCTTTGTGTAAACTTCTGTAATTTCTATAGGTAGATGAATCACTGTGTACTTTCTCTTGTTTCTATCTGTTACCAGTCTTGAGAAACTCATACATTCTCTGTTCAGTTATTCCCGTTTCTTAGAGAGGTAGATTTCTTTCTTCAAAAGTGCTGTTTTCAGAGTGCTGAGTGCTCCCAACTCTATCCACAATGTAGGTTTTACCAGTTTTCTAAGTCTCTCTTATTTGCTTGTACTTATACATGAAATTCTCTGTGTAAACTTCTGTAACTTCTCTAGGTAGATGAATCACTGTGTACTTTCTCTTGTTTCTATGTGTTACCAATCTTGAGAAACTCATACATTCTCTGTTCACTGTTTCCCAGTCTTAGAGAAGTAGATTTCTTTCTGCGAAAGTGCTGTTTTCACAGTGCTAAGTACTCCCAACTCTATGCATAATGTAGTTTTTACCAGTTTTCTAAGTCTCTCTTATTTGCTTGTACTTATACATGAAATTCTCTGTGTAAACTTCTGTAACTTCTCTAGGTAGATGAATCACTGTGTACTTTCTCTTGTTTCTATGTGTTACCAATCTTCAGAAACTCATACATTCTCTGTTCACTGTTTCCCAGTCTTAGAAAAGTAGATTTGTTTCTGCGAAAGTGCTGTTTTCACAGTGCTAAGTACTCCCAACTCTATCCACAATGTGGGTTTTACCAGTGTTCTAAGTCTCTCTTATTTGCTTGTACTTATACTTGGAATTCTCTGTGTAAACCTCTGTAACTTTTTAGGTAGATCAATCACTGTGTACTTTCTCTTGTTTCTATCTGTTACCAATCTTGAGAAACTCATACATTTTCTGTTCACTGTTTCCCAGTCTTAGAGAAGTCGATTTCTTTCGGCGAAAGTGCTGTTTTCACAGTGCTAAGTACTCCCAACTCTATCCACAAAGTAGGTTTTACCAGTTTTCTAAGTCTCTCTTATTTGCTTGTACTTATACTTGGAATTCTCTGTGTGAACCTCTGTAACTTTTCCAGGTAGATGAATCACTGTGTACTTTCTCTTGTTTCTATCTGTTACCAATCTTGAGAAACTCATACATTCTCTCTTTACTGTTTCACGAACTTAGAGAACTAAATTTCCTTCGGCGAAAGTGCTGTTTTCACAGTGCTAAGTACTCCGAAATCTGTCAACAATGTAGGTTTTACCAGTTTTCTAAGTCTCTCTTATTTGCTTGTACTTATACTTGGAATTCTGTGTGTAAACCACTGTAACTTCTCTAGGTAGATGAATCACTGTGTACTTTCTCTTGTTTCTATCTGTTGCCAATCTTGAGAAACTCATACATTGTCTGTTCACTGTTTCCCAGTCTTAGAGAAGTCTATTTCTTTCGGCGAAAGTGCTGTTTTCACAGTGCTAAGTACTCCCAACTCTATCCACAATGTAGGTTTTACCAGTTTTCTAAGTCTCTCTCATTTTCTTGTACTTATACATGAAATTCTTTGTGTAAACTTCTGTATTTTCTATAGGTAGATGAATCACTGTGTACTTTCTCTTGTTTCTATCTGTTACCAGTCTTGAGAAACTCATACATTCTCTGTTCAGTTATTCCCGTTTCTTAGAGAGGTAGATTTCTTTCTTCAAAAGTGCTGTTTTCACAGTGCTGAGTGCTCCCAACTCTTTCCACAATGTAGGTTTTACCAGTTTTCTAAGTCTCTCTTATTTGCTTGTACTTATACATGAAATTCTCTGTGTAAACTTCTGTAACTTCTCTAGGTAGATGAATCACTGTGTACTTTCTCTTGTTTCTATCTGTTACCAATCTTGAGAAATTCATACATTCCCTGTTGACTGTTTCCCAGTCTTAGAGAAGTAGATTTCTTTCGGCGAAAGTGCTGTTTTCACAGTGCTAAGTAGTCCCAACTCTATCCACAATGTAGTTTTTACCAGTTTTCTAAGTCTCTCTTATTTTCCTGTACTTTTACGTGGAATTCTCTGTGTAAACTTCTGTAACTTCTCTAGGTAGATTAATCACTGTGTACTTTCTCTTGTTTCTATCTGTTACCAATCTTGAGAAACTCATACATTCTCTGTTCACTGTTTCCCAGTCTTAGAGAAGTCGATTTCTTTCGCCGAAAGTGCTGTTTTCACAGTGCTAATTACTCCCAACTCTATCCACAATGTAGGTTTTACCAGTTTTCTAAATCTCTCTTATTTGCCTGTACTTATACTTGGAATTCTCTGTGTAAACCTCTGTAACTTCTCTAGGTAGATGAATCACTGTGTAGTTTCTCTTGTTTCTATCTGTTACCAATCTTGAGAAACTCATACATTCACGGTTCACTGTTTCCCATTCTTAGAGAAGTCGATTTCTTTCAGCGAAAGTGCTGTTTTCACAGTGCTAAGTACTCCCAAATCTATCAACAATGTAGGTTTTAGCAGTTTTCTAAGTCTCTCTTATTTGCTTGTACTTATACTTGGAATTCTCTGTGTAAACCTCTGTTAGCTTCTCTAGGTAGATGAATCACTGTGTACTTTCTCTTGTTTCTATCTGTTACCAATCTTGAGAAACTCATACATTCTCTGTTCACTGTTTCCCAGTCTTAGAGAAGTCGATTTCTTTCGGCGAAAGTGCTGTTTTCACAGCGCTAAGTACTCCCAACTCTATCCACAATGTAGGTTTTACCAGTTTTCTAAGTCTCTCTTATTTGCCTGTACTTATACTTGGAATTCTCTGTGTAAACCTGTGTAACTTCTCTAGGTAGATGAATCACTGTGTACTTTCTCTTGTTTCTATCTGTTGCCAATCTTGAGAAACTCATACGTTCTCTGTTCACTGTTTCCCAGTCTTAGAGAAGTCGATTTCCTTCGGCGAAAGTGCTGTTTTCACAGTGCTAAGTACTCCCAACTCTATCCACAATGTAGGTTTTACCAGTTTTCTAAGTCTCTCTTATTTTCTTGTACTTATATATGGAATTCTCTGTGTAAACTTCTGTAACATCTCTAGGTAGATGAATCACTGTGTAGTTTCTCTTGTTTCTATCTGTTACCAATCTTGAGAAACTCATACATTCACTGTTCACTGTTTCCCATTCTTAGAGAAGTCGATTTCTTTCAGCGAAAGTGCTGTTTTCACAGTGCTAAGTACTCCCAACTCTATCCACAATGTAGGTTTTACAAGTTTTCTAAGTCTCTCTTATTTTCTTGTACTTATACTTGGAATTGTCTGTGTAACCTCTGTAACTTTTCCAGGTAGATGAATCACTGTGTACTTTCTCTTGTTTCCATCTGTTACCAATCTTGAGAAACTCATACATTCTCTGTTCACTGTTTCCCAGTCTTAGAGAAGTCGATTTCTTTCGGCGAAAGTGCTGTTTTCACAGTGCTAAGTACTCCCAACTCTATCCACAATGTAGATTTTACGAATTTTCTAAGTCTCTCTTATTTTCTTGTACTTTTATATGGAATTCTCTGTGTAAACTTCTGTAACATCTCTAGGTAGATGAGTCACTGTGTACTTTCTCTTGTTTCTATCTGTTACCAATCTCGAGAAACTCATACATTCTCTGTTAACTGTTTCTCAGTGTTAGAGAAGTCGATTTCTTTCGGCGAAAGTGCTGTTTTCACAGTGCTAATTACTCCCAACTCTATCCACAATGTAGGTTTTACCAGTTTTCTAAGTCTCTCTTATTTACTTGTACTTATACTTGGAATTCTCTGTGTAAACCTCTGTACCTTCTCTAGGTAGATGAATCACTGTGTAATTTCTCTTGTTTCTATCTGTTGCCAATCTTGAGAAACTCATACGTTCTCTGTTCACTGTTTCCCAGTCTTAGAGAAGTCGATTTCTTTCAGCGAAAGTGCTGTTTTCACAGTGATAAGTACTCCCAACTGTATCCACAATGTAGGTTTTACCAGTTTTCTAAGTCTCTCTTATTTGCTTGTACTTATACTTGGAATTCTCTGTGTAAACCTCTGTAGCTTCTCTAGATAGATGAATCACTGTGTACTTTCTCTTGTTTCTATCTGTTACCAATCTTGAGAAACTCATACATTCTCTGTTCACTGTTTCCCAGTCTTAGAGAAGTCGATTTCTTTCGGCGAAAGTGCTGTTTTCACAGCGCTAAGTACTCCCAACTCTATCGAAAATGTAGGTTTTACCAGCTTTCTAAGTCTCTCTTATTTGCCTGTACTTATACTTGGAATTCTCTGTGTAAACCTCTGTAGCTTCTCTAGGTAGATGAATCACTGTGTACTTTCTCTTGTTTCTATCTGTTACCAATCTTGAGAAACTCATACATTCTCTGTTCACTGTTTCCCAGTCTTAGAGAAGTCGATTTCTTTCGGCGAAAGTGCTGTTTTCACAGTGCTAATTACTCCCAACTCTATCAACAATGTAGGTTTTACCAGTTTTCTAAATCTCTCTTATTTGCCTGTACTTATACTTGGAATTCTCTGTGTAAACTTCTGTAACATCTCTAGGTAGATGAATCACTGTGTACTTTCTCTTGTTTCTATCTGTTACCAATCTTGAGAAACTCATACATTCACTGTTCACTGTTTCCCAGTCTTAGAGAAGTCGATTTCTTTCAGCGAAAGTGCTGTTTTCACAGTGCTAAGTACTCCCAACACTATCCGCAATGTAGGTTTTACCAGTTTTCTAAGTCTCTCTTATTTGCTTGTACTTATACTTGGAATTCTCTGTGTAAACCTCTGTAACTTTTCCAGGTAGATGAATCAGTGTGTGCTTTCTCTTGTTTCTATCTGTTACCAATCTTGAGAAACTCATACATTCTCTGTTCACTGTTTCACGGACTTAGAGAACTAAATTTCCTTCGGCGAAAGTGCTGCTTTCACACTGCTAAGTACTCCGAAATCTGTCAACAATGTAGGTTTTACCAGTTTTCTAAGTTTCTCTTATTTGCTTGTACTTATACTTGGAATTCTCTGTGTAAACCTGTGTAACTTTTCCAGGTAGATGAATCACTGTGTACTTTCTCTTGTTTCTATCTGTTACCAATCTTGAGAAACTCATACATTCTCTGTTCAGTGTTTCCCAGTCTTAGAGAAGTCGATTTCTTTCTGCGAAAGTGCTGTTTTCACAGTGCTAAGTATTCCCAACTCTATCCACAATGTCGTTTTTACCAGTTTGCTAAGTCTCTCTTATTTTCTTGTACTTATACATGGAATTCTCTGTGTAAACCTCTGTACCTTCTCTAGGTAGATGAATCACTGTGTACTTTCTCTTGTTTCTATCTGTTACCAATCTTGAGAAACTCATACTTTCACTGTTTACTGTTTCCCAGTCTTAGACAAGTCGATTTCTTTCAGCGAAAGTGCTGTTTTTACAGTGATAAGTACTCCCAACTCTATCCACAATGTAGGTTTTACCAGTTTTCTAAGTCTCTCTTATTTGCTTGTACTTATACTTGGAATTCTCTGTGTAAACCTCTGTAGCTTCTCTAGGTAGATGAATCACTGTGTACTTTCTCTTTTTTCTATCTTTTACCAATCTTGAGAAACTCATACATTCTCTGTTCACTGTTTCCCAGTCTTAGAGAAGTCGATTTCTTTCAGCGAAAGTGCTGTTTTCACAGTGATAAGTACTCCCAACTCTATCCACAATGTAGGTTTTACCAGTTTTCTAAGTCTCTCTTATTTGCTTGTACTTATACTTGGAATTCTCTGTGTAAACCTCTGTTAGCTTCTCTAGGTAGATGAATCACTGTGTACTTTCTCTTGTTTCTATCTGTTACCAATCTTGAGAAACTCATACATTCTCTGTTCACTGTTTCCCAGTCTTAGAGAAGTCGATTTCTTTCGGCGAAAGTGCTGTTTTCACAGCGCTAAGTACTCCCAACTCTATCCACAATTTAGGTTTTACCGGTTTTCTAAGTCTCTCTTATTTGCCTATACTTATACTTGGAATTCTCTGTGTAAACCTGTGTAACTTCTCTAGGTAGATGAATCACTGTGTACTTTCTCTTGTTTCTATCTGTTGCCAATCTTGAGAAACTCATACGTTCTCTGTTCACTGTTTCCCAGTCTTAGAGAAGTCGATTTCCTTCGGCGAAAGTGCTGTTTTCACAGTGCTAAGTACTCCCAACTCTATCCACAATGTAGGTTTTACCAGTTTTCTAAGTCTCTCTTATTTTCTTGTACTTATACATGAAATTCTTTGTGTAAACTTCTGTAATTTCTATAGGTAGATGAATCACTGTGTACTTTCTCTTGTTTCTATCTGTTACCAGTCTTCAGAAACTCATACATTCTCTTTTCAGTTATTCCCGTTTCTTAGAGGTAGATTTCTTTCTTCAAAAGTGCTGTTTTCACAGTGCTAAGTACTCCCAAATCTGTCAACAATGTAGGTTTTACCAGTTTTCTAAGTCTCTCTTATTTGCTTGTACTTATACTTGGAATTTTCTGTGTAAACTTCTGTAACTTCTCTAGGTAGATGAATCACTGTGTAGTTTCTCTTGTTTCTATCTGTTACCAATCTTGAGAAACTCATACATTCACTGTTCACTGTTTCCCATTCTTAGAGAAGTCGATTTCTTTCAGCGAAAGTGCTGTTTTCACAGTGCTAAGTACTCCCAACTCTATCCACAATGTAGGTTTTATCAGTTTTCTAAGTCTCTCTTATTTTCTTGTACTTATACATGGAATTCTCTGTGTAAACTTCTGTAACATCTCTAGGTAGATGAATCACTGTGTACTTTCTCTTGTTTCTATCTGTTACCAATCTTGAGAAACTCATACATTCTCTGTTAACTGTTTCTCAGTGTTAGAGAAGTCGATTTCTTTCGGCGAAAGTGCTGTTTTCACAGTGCTAATTACTCCCAACTCTATCCACAATATAGGTTTTACCAGTTTTCTAAGTCTCTCTTATTTACTTGTACTTATACTTGGAATTCTCTGTGTAAACCTCTGTACCTTCTCTAGGTAGATGAATCACTGTGTACTTTCTCTTGTTTCTATCTGTTACCAATCTTGAGAAACTCATACTTTCACTGTTCACTGTTTCCCAGTCTTAGACAAGTCGATTTCTTTCAGCGAAAGTGCTGTTTTCACAGTGATAAGTACCCCCAACTCTATCCACAATGTAGGTTTTAGCAGTTTTCTAAGTCTCTCTTATTTGCTTGTACTTATACTTGGAATTCTCTGTGTAAACCTCTGTAGCTTCTCTAGGTAGATGAATCACTGTGTACTTTCTCTTTTTTCTATCTTTTACCAATCTTGAGAAACTCATACATTCTCTGTTCACTGTTTCCCAGTCTTAGAGAAGTCGATTTCTTTCAGCGAAAGTGCTGTTTTCACAGTGCTAAGTACTCCCAAATCTGTCAACAATGTAGGTTTTACTAGTATTCTAAGTCTCTCTTATTTGCTTGTACTTATACTTGGAATTTTCTGTGTAAACTTCTGTAACTTCTCTAGGTAGATGAATCACTATGTACTTTCTCTTGTTTCTATCTGTTACCAATCTTGAGAAACTCATACATTCTCTGTTCACTGTTTCCCAGTCTTAGAGAAGTCGATTTCTTTCGGCGAAAGTGCAGTTTTCACAGTGCTAAGTACTCCCAACTCTATCCACAATGTAGGTTTTAACAGTTTTCTAAGTCTCTCTTATTTGCTTGTACTTATACTTGGAATTCTCTGTGTAAACCTCTGTAGCTTCTCTAGGTAGATAAATCACTGTGTACTTTCTCTTGTTTCTATCTGTTACCAATCGTGAGAAACTCATACATTCTCTGTTCATTGTTTCCCAGTCTTAGAGAAGTGGATTTCTTTCGGCGAAAGTGCTGTTTTCACAGTGCTAAGTACTCCCAACTCTATCCACAATGTAGGTTTTACCAGTTTTCTAAATCTCTCTTATTTGCCTGTACTTATACTTGGAATTCTCTGTGTAAACCTCTGTAACTTCTCTAGGTAGATGAATCACTGTGTAGTTTCTCTTGTTTCTATCTGTTACCAATCTTGAGAAACTCATACATTCACTGTTCACTGTTTCCCATTCTTAGAGAAGTCGATTTCTTTCAGCGAAAGTGCTGTTTTCACAGTGCTAAGTACTCCCAACTCTATCCACAATGTAGGTTTTATCAGTTTTCTAAGTCTCTCTTATTTTCTTGTACTTATACATGGAATTCTCTGTGTAAACTTCTGTAACATCTCTAGGTAGATGAATCACTGTGTACTTTCTCTTGTTTCTATCTGTTACCAATCTTGAGAAACTCATACATTCTCTGTTAACTGTTTCTCAGTGTTAGAGAAGTCGATTTCTTTCGGCGAAAGTGCTGTTTTCACAGTGCTAATTACTCCCAACTCTATCCACAATATAGGTTTTACCAGTTTTCTAAGTCTCTCTTATTTACTTGTACTTATACTTGGAATTCTCTGTGTAAACCTCTGTACCTTCTCTAGGTAGATGAATCACTGTGTACTTTCTCTTGTTTCTATCTGTTACCAATCTTGGGAAACTCATACTTTCACTGTTCACTGTTTCCCAGTCTTAGACAAGTCGATTTCTTTCAGCGAAAGTGCTGTTTTCACAGTGATAAGTACCCCCAACTCTATCCACAATGTAGGTTTTAGCAGTTTTCTAAGTCTCTCTTATTTGCTTGTACTTATACTTGGAATTCTCTGTGTAAACCTCTGTAGCTTCTCTAGGTAGATGAATCACTGTGTACTTTCTCTTTTTTCTATCTTTTACCAATCTTGAGAAACTCATACATTCTCTGTTCACTGTTTCCCAGTCTTAGAGAAGTCGATTTCTTTCAGCGAAAGTGCTGTTTTCACAGTGCTAAGTACTCCCAAATCTGTCAACAATGTAGGTTTTACTAGTATTCTAAGTCTCTCTTATTTGCTTGTACTTATACTTGGAATTCTCTGTGTAAACCTCTGTAACTTTTCCAGGTAGATGAATCACTGTGTACTTTCTCTTGTTTCTATCTGTTACCAATCTTGAGAAACTCATACATTCTCTGTTCACTGTTTCCCAGTCTTAGAGAAGTCGATTTCTTTCGGCGAAAGTGCTGTTTTCACAGTGCTAAGTACTCCCAACTCTATCCACAATGTAGGTTTTACCAGTTTTCTAAGTCTCTCTTATTTGCTTGTACTTATACTTGGAATTCTCTGTGTAAACCTCTGTAGCTTCTCTAGGTAGATGAATCACTGTGTACTTTCTCTTGTTTCTATCTGTTACCAATCTTGAGAAACTCATACATTCTCTGTTCACTGTTTCCCAGTCTTAGAGAAGTCGATTTCTTTCAGCGAAAGTGCTGTTTTCACAGTGCTAAGTACTCCCAACTCTATCCACAATGTAGGTTTTAGCAGTTTTCTAAGTCTCTCTTATTTGCCTGTACTTATACTTGGAATTCTCTGTGTAAACCTCTGTAACTTTTCCAGGTAGATGAATCAGTGTGTGCTTTCTCTTGTTTCTATCTGTTACCAATCTTGAGAAACTCATACATTCTCTGTTCACTGTTTCACGGAATTAGAGATCTAAATTTCCTTCGGCGAAAGTGCTGCTTTCACAGTGCTAAGTACTCCGCAATCTGTCAACAATGTAGGTTTTACCAGTTTTCTAAGTCTCTCTTATTTGCTTGTACTTATACTTGGAATTCTGTGTGTAAACCACTGTAACTTCTCTAGGTAGATGAATCACTGTGTACTTTCTATTGTTTCTATCTGTTACCAATCTTGAGAAACTCATACATTCACTGTTCACTGTTTCCCAGTCTTAGAGAAGTCGATTTCTTTCAGCGAAAGTGCTGTTTTCACAGTGCTAAGTACTCCCAACACTATCCGCAATGTAGGTTTTACCAGTTTTCTAAGTCTCTGTTATTTGCTTGTACTTATACTTGGAATTCTCTGTGTAAACCTGTGTAACTTCTCTAGGTAGATGAATCACTGTGTACTTTCTCTTGTTTCTATCTGTTGCCAATCTTGAGAAACTCATACGTTCTCTGTTCACTGTTTCCCACTCTTAGAGAAGTCGATTTGTTTCGGCGAAAGTGCTGTTTTCACAGTGCTAAGTACTCCCAACTCTATCCACAATGTAGGTTTTACCAGTTTTCTAAGTCTCTCTTATTTGCTTGTACTTATACATGAAATTCTCTGTGTAAACTTCAGTAACTTCTCTAGGTAGATGAATCACTGTGTACTTTCTCTTGTTTCTATCTGTTACCAATCTTGAGAAACTCATACATTCTCTGTTCACTGTTTCCTAGTCTTAGAGAAGTAGATTTCTTTCTGCGAAAGTGCTGTTTTCACAGTGCTAAGTACTCCCAACTCTATCCACAATGTAGTTTTTACCAGTTTTCTAAGTCTCTCTTATTTTCCTGTACTTATACGTGGAATTCTCTGTGTAAACTTCTGTAACTTCTCTAGGTAGATGAATCACTATGTACTTTCTCTTGTTTCTATCTGTTACCAATCTTGAGAAACTCATACATTCTCTTTTCACTGTTTCCCAGTCTTAGAGAAGTCGATTTCTTTTGGCGAAAGTGCTGTTTTCACAGTGCTAAGTACTCCCAACTCTATCCACAATGTAGGTTTTACCAGTTTTCTCAATCTCTCTTATTTGCCTGTACTTATACTTGGAATTCTCTGTGTAAACCTCTGTAACTTCTCTAGGTAGATGAATCACTGTATAGTTTCTCTTGTTTCTATCTGTTACCAATCTTGAGAAACTCATACATTCACTGTTCACTGTTTCCGAGTCTTAGAGAAGTCGATTTCTTTCAGCGAAAGTGCTGTTTTCACAGTGCTAAGTACTCCCAACTCTATCAACAATGTAGGTTTTACCAGTTTTCTAAGTCTCTCTTATTTGCTTGTACTTATACGTGGAATTCTCTGTGTAAACGTCTGTAACTTTTACAGGTAGATGAATCACTGTGTACTTTCTCTTGTTTCTATCTGTTACCAATCTTGAGAAACTCATACATTCTCTGTTCACTGTTTCCCAGTCTTAGAGAAGTCGATTTCTTTCGGCGAAAGTGCTCTTTTCACAGTGCTAAGTACTCCCAACACTATCCGAAATGTAGGTTTTACCAGTTTTCTAAGTCTCTCTTATTTGCTTGTACTTATACTTGGAATTCTCTGTGTAAACCTCTGTTAGCTTCTCTAGGTAGATGAATCACTGTGTACTTTCTGTTGTTTCTATCTGTTACCAATCTTGAGAAACTCATACATTCTCTGTTCACTGTTTCCCAGTCTTAGAGAAGTCGATTTCTTTCGGCGAAAGTGCTGTTTTCACAGCGCTAAGTACTCCCAACTCTATCCACAATTTAGGTTTTACCGGTTTTCTAAGTCTCTCTTATTTGCCTGTACTTATACTTGGAATTCTCTGTGTAAACCTGTGTAACTTCTCAAGGTAGATGAATCACTGTGTACTTTCTCTTGTTTCTATCTGTTGCCAATCTTGAGAAACTCATACGTTCTCTGTTCACTGTTTCCCAGTCTTAGAGAAGTCGATTTCCTTCGGCGAAAGTGCTGTTTTCACAGTGCTAAGTACTCCCAACTCTATCCACAATGTAGGTTTTACCAGTTTTCTAAGTCTCTCTTATTTTCTTGTACTTATACATGAAATTCTTTGTGTAAACTTCTGTAATTTCTATAGGTAGATGAATCACTGTGTACTTTCTCTTGTTTCTATCTGTTACCAGTCTTCAGAAACTCATACATTCTCTTTTCAGTTATTCCCGTTTCTTAGAGGTAGATTTCTTTCTTCAAAAGTGCTGTTTTCACAGTGCTTAGTACTCCCAAATCTGTCAACAATGTAGGTTTTACCAGTTTTCTAAGTCTCTCTTATTTGCTTGTACTTATACTTGGAATTTTCTGTGTAAACTTCTGTAACTTCTCTAGGTAGATGAATCACTATGTACTTTCTCTTGTTTCTATCTGTTACCAATCTTGAGAAACTCATACATTCTCTGTTCACTGTTTCCCAGTCTTAGAGAAGTCGATTTCTTTCGGCGAAAGTGCTGTTTTCACACTGCTAAGTACTCCCAACTCTATCCACAATGTAGGTTTTAACAGTTTTCTAAGTCTCTCTTATTTGCTTGTACTTATACTTGGAATTCTCTGTGTAAACCTCTGTAGCTTCTCTAGGTAGATGAATCACTGTGTACTTTCTCTTGTTTCTATCTGTTACCAATCGTGAGAAACTCATACATTCTCTGTTCATTGTTTCCCAGTCTTAGAGAAGTGGATTTCTTTCGGCGAAAGTGCTGTTTTCACAGTGCTAAGTACTCCCAACTCTATCCACAATGTAGGTTTTACCAGTTTTCTAAATCTCTCTTATTTGCCTGTACTTATACTTGGAATTCTCTGTGTAAACCTCTGTAACTTCTCTAGGTAGATGAATCACTGTGTAGTTTCTCTTGTTTCTATCTGTTACCAATCTTGAGAAACTCATACATTCACTGTTCACTGTTTCCCATTCTTAGAGAAGTCGATTTCTTTCAGCGAAAGTGCTGTTTTCACAGTGCTAAGTACTCCCAACTCTATCCACAATGTAGGTTTTATCAGTTTTCTAAGTCTCTCTTATTTTCTTGTACTTATACATGGAAATCTCTGTGTAAACTTCTGTAACATCTCTAGGTAGATGAATCACTGTGTACTTTCTCTTGTTTCTATCTGTTACCAATCTTGAGAAACTCATACATTCTCTGTTAACTGTTTCTCAGTGTTAGAGAAGTCGATTTCTTTCGGCGAAAGTGCTGTTTTCACAGTGCTAATTACCCCCAACTCTATCCACAATATAGGTTTTACCAGTTTTCTAAGTCTCTCTTATTTACTTGTACTTATACTTAGAATTCTCTGTGTAAACCTCTGTACCTTCTCTAGGTAGATGAATCACTGTGTACTTTCTCTTGTTTCTATCTGTTACCAATCTTGAGAAACTCATACTTTCACTGTTCACTGTTTCCCAGTCTTAGACAAGTCGATTTCTTTCAGCGAAAGTGCTGTTTTCACAGTGATAAGTACCCCCAACTCTATCCACAATGTAGGTTTTAGCAGTTTTCTAAGTCTCTCTTATTTGCTTGTACTTATACTTGGAATTCTCTGTGTAAACCTCTGTAGCTTCTCTAGGTAGATGAATCACTGTGTACTTTCTCTTTTTTCTATCTTTTACCAATCTTGAGAAACTCATACATTCCCTGTTCACTGTTTCCCAGTCTTAGAGAAGTCGATTTCTTTCAGCGAAAGTGCTGTTTTCACAGTGCTAAGTACTCCCAAATCTGTCAACAATGTAGGTTTTACTAGTATTCTAAGTCTCTCTTATTTGCTTGTACTTATACTTGGAATTTTCTGTGTAAACTTCTGTAACTTCTCTAGGTAGATGAATCACTATGTACTTTCTCTTGTTTCTATCTGTTACCAATCTTGAGAAACTCATACATTCTCTGTTCACTGTTTCCCAGTCTTAGAGAAGTCGATTTCTTTCGGCGAAAGTGCTGTTTTCACAGTGCTAAGTACTCCCAACTCTATCCACAATGTAGGTTTTAACAGTTTTCTAAGTCTCTCTTATTTGCTTGTACTTATACTTGGAATTCTCTGTGTAAACCTCTGTAGCTTCTCTAGGTAGATAAATCACTGTGTACTTTCTCTTCTTTCTATCTGTTACCAATCGTGAGAAACTCATACATTCTCTGTTCATTGTTTCCCAGTCTTAGAGAAGTGAATTTCTTTCGGCGAAAGTGCTGTTTTCACAGTGCTAAGTACTCCCAACTCTATCCACAATGTAGGTTTTACCAGTTTTCTAAATCTCTCTTATTTGCCTGTACTTATACTTGGAATTCTCTGTGTAAACCTCTGTAACTTCTCTAGGTAGATGAATCACTGTGTAGTTTCTCTTGTTTCTATCTGTTACCAATCTTGAGAAACTCATACATTCACTGTTCACTGTTTCCCATTCTTAGAGAAGTCGATTTCTTTCAGCGAAAGTGCTGTTTTCACAGTGCTAAGTACTCCCAACTCTATCCACAATGTAGGTTTTATCAGTTTTCTAAGTCTCTCTTATTTTCTTGTACTTATACATGGAATTCTCTGTGTAAACTTCTGTAACATCTCTAGGTAGATGAATCACTGTGTACTTTCTCTTGTTTCTATCTGTTACCAATCTTGAGAAACTCATACATTCTCTGTTAACTGTTTCTCAGTGTTAGAGAAGTCGATTTCTTTCGGCGAAAGTGCTGTTTTCACAGTGCTAATTACTCCCAACTCTATCCACAATATAGGTTTTACCAGTTTTCTAAGTCTCTCTTATTTGCCTGTACTTATACTTGGAATTCTCTGTGTAAACCTCTGTAACTTTTCCAGGTAGATGAATCAGTGTGTGCTTTCTCTTGTTTCTATCTGTTACCAATCTTGAGAAACTCATACATTCTCTGTTCACTGTTTCACGGAATTAGAGATCTAAATTTCCTTCGGCGAAAGTGCTGCTTTCACAGTGCTAAGTACTCCGCAATCTGTCAACAATGTAGGTTTTACCAGTTTTCTAAGTCTCTCTTATTTGCTTGTACTTATACTTGGAATTCTGTGTGTAAACCACTGTAACTTCTCTAGGTAGATGAATCACTGTGTACTTTCTATTGTTTCTATCTGTTACCAATCTTGAGAAACTCATACATTCACTGTTCACTGTTTCCCAGTCTTAGAGAAGTCGATTTCTTTCAGCGAAAGTGCTGTTTTCACAGTGCTAAGTACTCCCAACACTATCCGCAATGTAGGTTTTACCAGTTTTCTAAGTCTCTGTTATTTGCTTGTACTTATACTTGGAATTCTCTGTGTAAACCTGTGCAACTTCTCTAGGTAGATGAATCACTGTGTACTTTCTCTTGTTTCTATCTGTTGCCAATCTTGAGAAACTCATACGTTCTCTGTTCACTGTTTCCCACTCTTAGAGAAGTCGATTTGTTTCGGCGAAAGTGCTGTTTTCACAGTGCTAAGTACTCCCAACTCTATCCACAATGTAGGTTTTACCAGTTTTCTAAGTCTCTCTTATTTGCTTGTACTTATACATGAAATTCTCTGTGTAAACTTCAGTAACTTCTCTAGGTAGATGAATCACTGTGTACTTTCTCTTGTTTCTATCTGTTACCAATCTTGAGAAACTCATACATTCTCTGTTCACTGTTTCCTAGTCTTAGAGAAGTAGATTTCTTTCTGCGAAAGTGCTGTTTTCACAGTGCTAAGTACTCCCAACTCTATCCACAATGTAGTTTTTACCAGTTTTCTAAGTCTCTCTTATTTTCCTGTACTTATACGTGGAATTCTCTGTGTAAACTTCTGTAACTTCTCTAGGTAGATGAATCACTATGTACTTTCTCTTGTTTCTATCTGTTACCAATCTTGAGAAACTCATACATTCTCTTTTCACTGTTTCCCAGTCTTAGAGAAGTCGATTTCTTTCAGCGAAAGTGCTGTTTTCACAGTGCTAAGTACTCCCAACTCTATCCACAATGTAGGTTTTAACAGTTTTCTAAGTCTCTCTTATTTGTTTGTACGTATACTTGGAATTCTCTGTGTAAACCTCTGTAGCTTCTCTAGGTAGATGAATCACTGTGTACTTTCTCTTGTTTCTATCTGTTACCAATCTTGAGAAACTCATACATTCTCTGTTCACTGTTTCCCAGTCTTAGAGAAGTCGATTTCTTTCGGCGAAAGTGCTGTTTTCACAGTGCTAATTACTCCCAACTCTATCAACAATGTAGGTTTTACCAGTTTTCTAAATCTCTCTTATTTGCCTGTACTTATACTTGAAATTCTCTGTGTAAACCTCTGTAACTTCTCTAGGTAGATGAATCACTGTGTACTTTCTCTTGTTTCTATCTGTTACCAATCTTGAGAAACTCATACATTCACTGTTCACTGTTTCCGAGTCTTAGAGAAGTCGATTTCTTTCAGCGAAAGTGCTGTTTTCACAGTGCTAAGTACTCCCAACTCTATCAACAATGTAGGTTTTACCAGTTTTCTAAGTCTCTCTTATTTGCTTGTACTTATACGTGGAATTCTCTGTTTAAACGTCTGTAACTTTTACAGGTAGATGAATCACTGTGTACTTTCTCTTGTTTCTATCTGTTACCAATCTTGAGAAACTCATACATTCTCTGTTCACTGTTTCCCAGTCTTAGAGAAGTCGATTTCTTTCGGCGAAAGTGCTGTTTTCACAGTGCTAAGTACTCCCAACACTATCCGAAATGTAGGTTTTACCAGTTTTCTAAGTCTCTCTTATTTGCTTGTACTTATACTTGGAATTCTCTGTGTAAACCTCTGTTAGCTTCTCTAGGTAGATGAATCACTGTGTACTTTCTCTTGTTTCTATGTGTTGCCAATCTTGAGAAACACATACGTTCTCTGTTCACTGTTTCCCAGTCTTAGAGAAGTCGATTTCTTTCGGTGAAAGTGCTGTTTTCACAGTGCTAAGTACTCCCAACTCTATCCACAATGTAGGTTTTACCAGTTTTCTAAGTCTCTCTTATTTTCTTGTACTTATACATGAAATTCTTTGTGTAAACTTCTGTAATTTCTATATGTAGATGAATCACTGTGTACTTTCTCTTGTTTCTATCTGTTACCAGTCTTCAGAAACTCATACATTCTCTTTTCAGTTATTCCCGTTTCTTAGAGGTAGATTTCTTTCTTCAAAAGTGCTTTTTTCACAGTGCTAAGTATTCCCAAATCTGTCAACAATGTAGGTTTTACCAGTTTTCTAAGTCTCTCTTATTTGCTTGTACTTATACTTGGAATTCTGTGTGTAAACCACTGTAACTTCTCTAGGTAGATGAATCACTGTGTACTTTCTCTTGTTTCTATCTGTTACCAAACTTGAGAAACTCATACATTCACTGTTCACTGTTTCCCAGTCTTAGAGAAGTCGATTTCTTTCAGCGAAAGTGCTGTTTTCACAGTGCTAAGTACTCCCAACACTATCCGCAATGCAGGTTTTACCAGTTTTCTAAGTCTCTCTTATTTGCTTGTACTTATACTTGGAATTCTCTGTGTAAACCTGTGTAACTTCTCTCGGTAGATGAATCACTGTGTACTTTCTCTTGTTTCTATCTGTTGCCAATCTTGAGAAACTCATACATTGTCTGTTCACTGTTTCCCAGTCTTAGAGAAGTCGATTTCTTTCGGCGAAAGTGCTGTTTTCACAGTGCTAAGTACTCCCAACTCTATCCACAATGTCGGTTTTACCAGTTTTCTAAGTCTCTCTTATTTTCTTGTACTTATACATGAAATTCTTTGTGTAAACTTCTGTAATTTCTATAGGTAGATGAATCACTGTGTACTTTCTCTTGTTTCTATCTGTTACCAGTCTTGAGAAACTCATACATTCTCTGTTCAGTTATTCCCGTTTCTTAGAGAGGTAGATTTCTTTCTTCAAAAGTGCTGTTTTCACAGTGCTGAGTGCTCCCAACTCTATCCACAATGTAGGTTTTACCAGTTTTCTAAGTCTCTCTTATTTGCTTGTACTTATACATGAAATTCTCTGTGTAAACTTCAGTAACTTCTCTAGGTAGATGAATCACTGTGTACTTTCTCTTGTTTCTATCTGTTACCAATCTTGAGAAACTCATACATTCTCTGTTCACTGTTTCCTAGTCTTAGAGAAGTAGATTTCTTTCTGCGAAAGTGCTGTTTTCACAGTGCTAAGTACTCCCAACTCTATCCACAATGTAGTTTTTACCAGTTTTCTCAATCTCTCTTATTTGCCTGTACTTATACTTGGAATTCTCTGTGTAAACCTCTGTAACTTCTCTAGGTAGATGAATCACTGTGTACTTTCTCTTGTTTCTATCTGTTACCAATCTTGAGAAACTCATACATTCTCTGTTCACTGTTTCCTAGTCTTAGAGAAGTAGATTTCTTTCTGCGAAAGTGCTGTTTTCACAGTGCTAAGTACTCCCAACTCTATCCACAATGTAGGTTTTACCAGTTTTCTCAATCTCTCTTATTTGCCTGTACTTATACTTGGAATTCTCTGTGTAAACCTCTGTAACTTCTCTAGGTAGATGAATCACTGTGTAGTTTCTCTTGTTTCTATCTGTTACCAATCTTGAGAAACTCATACATTCACTGTTCACTTTTTCCCATTCTTAGAGAAGTCGATTTCTTTCAGCGAAAGTGCTGTTTTCACAGTGCTAAGTACTCCCAACTCTATCAACAATGTAGGTTTTACCAGTTTTCTAAGTCTCTCTTATTTTCTTGTACTTATACGTGGAATTCTCTGTGTAAACCTCTGTAACTTTTCCAGGTAGATGAATCACTGTGTACTTTCTCTTGTTTCTATCTGTTACCAATCTTGAGAAACTCATACATTCTCTGTTCACTGTTTCCCAGTCTTAGAGAAGTCGATTTCTTTCGGCGAAAGTGCTGTTTTCACAGTGCTAAGTACTCCCAACTCTATCCACAATGTAGGTTTTACCAGTTTTCTAAGTCTCTCTTATTTGCCTGTCCTTATACTTGGAATTCTCTGTGTAAACCTCTGTAACTTCTCTAGGTAGATGAATCACTGTGTACTTTCTCTTGTTTCTATCTGTTACCAATCTGGAGAAACTCATACATTCTCTGTTCATCGTTTCCCAGTCTTAGAGAAGTCGATTTCTTTCAGCGAAAGTGCTGTTTTCACAGTGCTAAGTACTCCCAACTCTATCCACAATGTAGGTTTTAGCAGTTTTCTAAGTCTGTCTTATTTGCCTGTACTTATACTTGGAATTCTCTGTGTAAACCTCTGTAACTTTTCCAGGTAGATGAATCAGTGTGTGCTTTCTCTTGTTTCTATCTGTTACCAATCTTGAGAAACTCATACATTCTCTGTTCACTGTTTCACGGAATTAGAGAACTAAATTTCCTTCGGCGAAAGTGCTGCTTTCACAGTGCTAAGTACTCCGCAATCTGTCAACAATGTAGGTTTTACCAGTTTTCTAAGTCTCTCTTATTTTCTTGTACTTATACTTGGAATTCTCTGTGTAAACCTCTGTAACTTCTCTAGGTAGATTAATCACTGTGTAGTTTCTCTTGTTTCTATCTGTTACCAATCTTGAGAAACTCTTCCTTTCACTGTTTCCCAGTCTTAGAGAAGTCGATTTCTTTCAGCGAAAGTGCTGTTTTCACAGTGATAAGTACTCCCAACTGTATCCACAATGTAGGTTTTACCAGTTTTCTAAGTCTCTCTTATTTGCTTGTACTTATACTTGGAATTCTCTGTGTAAACCTCTGTAGCTTCTCTAGATAGATGAATCACTGTGTACTTTCTCTTGTTTCTATCTGTTACCAATCTTGAGAAACTCATACATTCTCTGTTCACTGTTTCTCAGTCTTAGAGAAGTCGATTTCTTTCGGCGAAAGTGCTGTTTTCACAGCGCTAAGTACTCCCGACTGTATCGAAAATGTAGGTTTTACCAGGTTTCTAAGTCTCTCTTATTTGCCTGTACTTATACTTGGAATTCTCTGTGTAAATCTCTGGAACTTCTCTAGGTAGTTGAATCACTGTGTACTTTCTCTTGTTTCTATCTGTTACCAATCTTGAGAAACTCATACATTCTCTGTTCACTGTTTCCCAGTCTTAGAGAAGTCGATTTCTTTCGGTGAAAGTGCTGTTTTCACAGTGCTAAGTACTCCCAACTCTATCCACAATGTAGGTTTTACCAGTTTTCTAAGTCTCTCTTATTTTCTTGTACTTATACGTGGAATTCTCTGTGTAAACGTCTGTAACTTTTACAGGTAGATGAATCACTGTGTACTTTCTCTTGTTTCTATCTGTTACCAATCTTGAGAAACTCATACATTCTCTGTTCAGTGTTTCCCAGTCTTAGAGAAGTCGATTTCTTTCGGCGAAAGTGCTGTTTTCACAGTGCTAAGTACTCCGAAATCTGTCAACAATGTAGGTTTTACCAGTTTTCTAAGTTTCTCTTATTTGCTTGTACTTATACTTGGAATTCTGTGTGTAAACCACTGTAACTTCGCTAGGTAGATGAATCACTGTGTACTTTCTCTTGTTTCTATCTGTTACCAATCTTGAGAAACTCATACATTCTCTGTTCACTGTTTCCCAGTCTTAGAGAAGTCGATTTCTTTCGGCGAAAGTGCTGTTTTCACAGTGCTAAGTACTCCCAACTCTATCCACAATGTAGGTTTTACCAGTTTTGTAAGTCTCTCTTATTTTCTTGTACTTATACTTTTAATTGTCTGTGTAAACCTCTGTAACTTTTTCAGGTAGATGAATCACTGTGTACTTTCTCTTGTTTCTATCTGTTACCAATCTTGAGAAACTCATACATTCTCTGTTCACTGTTTCCCAGTCTTAGAGAAGTCGATTTCTTTCGGCGAAAGTGCTGTTTTCACAGTGCTAAGTACTCCCAACACTATCCGAAATGTAGGTTTTACCAGTTTTCTAAGTCTCTCTTATTTGCTTGTACTTATACTTGGAATTCTCTGTGTAAACCTGTGTAACTTCTCTAGGTAGATGAATCACTGTGTACTTTCTCTTGTTTCTATCTGTTGCCAATCTTGAGAAACTCATACGTTCTCTGTTCACTGTTTCCCAGTCTTAGAGAAGTCGATTTCTTTCGGTGAAAGTGCTGTTTTCACAGTGCTAAGTACTCCCAACTCTATCCACAATGTAGGTTTTACCAGTTTTCTAAGTCTCTCTTATTTTCTTGTACTTATACATGAAATTCTTTGTGTAAACTTCTGTAATTTCTATAGGTAGATGAATCACTGTGTACTTTCTCTTGTTTCTATCTGTTACCAGTCTTCAGAAACTCATACATTCTCTTTTCAGTTATTCCCGTTTCTTAGAGGTAGATTTCTTTCTTCAAAAGTGCTGTTTTCACAGTGCTAAGTACTCCCAAATCTGTCAACAATGTAGGTTTTACCAGTTTTCTAAGTCTCTCTTATTTGCTTGTACTTATACTTGGAATTCTGTGTGTAAACCACTGTAACTTCTCTAGGTAGATGAATCACTGTGTACTTTCTCTTGTTTCTATCTGTCACCAAACTTGAGAAACTCATACATTCACTGTTCACTGTTTCCCAGTATTAGAGAAGTCGATTTCTTTCAGCGAAAGTGCTGTTTTCACAGTGCTAAGTACTCCCAACACTATCCGCAATGTAGGTTTTACCAGTTTTCTAAGTCTCTCTTATTTGCTTGTACTTATACTTGGAATTCTCTGTGTAAACCTGTGTAACTTCTCTCGGTAGATGAATCACTGTGTACTTTCTCTTGTTTCTATCTGTTGCCAATCTTGAGAAACTCATACACTGTCTGTTCACTGTTTCCCAGTCTTAGAGAAGTCGATTTCTTTCGGCGAAAGTGCTGTTTTCACAGTGCTAAGTACTCCCAACTCTATCCACAATGTAGGTTTTACCAGTTTTCTAAGTCTCTCTTATTTTCTTGTACTTATACATGAAATTCTTTGTGTAAACTTCTGTAATTTCTATAGGTAGATGAATCACTGTGTACTTTCTCTTGTTTCTATCTGTTACCAGTCTTGAGAAACTCATACATTCTCTGTTCAGTTATTCCCGTTTCTTAGAGAGGTAGATTTCTTTCTTCAAAAGTGCTGTTTTCACAGTGCTGAGTACTCCCAACTCTATCCACAATGTAGGTTTTACCAGTTTTCTAAGTCTCTCTTATTTGCTTGTACTTATACATGAAATTCTCTGAGTAAACTTCAGTAACTTCTCTAGGTAGATGAATCACTGTGTACTTTCTCTTGTTTCTATCTGTTACCAATCTTGAGAAACTCATACATTCTCTGTTCACTGTTTCCTAGTCTTAGAGAAGTAGATTTCTTTCTGCGAAAGTGCTGTTTTCACAGTGCTAAGTACTCCCAACTCTATCCACAATGTAGTTTTTACCAGTATTCTAAGTCTCTCTTATTTTCCTGTACTTATACGTGGAATTCTCTGTGTAAACTTCTGTAACTTCTCTAGGTAGATGAATCACTATGTACTTTCTCTTGTTTCTATCTGTTACCAATCTTGAGAAACTCATACATTCTCTGTTCACTGTTTCCCACTCTTAGACAAGTCGATTTCTTTCGGCGAAAGTGCTGTTTTCACAGTGCTAAGTACTCCCAACTCTATCCACAATGTAGGTTTTACCAGTTTTCTCAATCTCTCTTATTTGCCTGTACTTATACTTGGAATTCTCTGTGTAAACCTCTGTAACTTCTCTAGGTAGATGAATCACTGTGTAGTTTCTCTTGTTTCTATCTGTTACCAATCTTGAGAAACTCATACATTCACTGTTCACTGTTTCCCATTCTTAGAGAAGTCGATTTCTTTCAGCGAAAGTGCTGTTTCCACAGTGCTAAGTACTCCCAACTCTATCCACAATGTAGGTTTTAACAGTTTTCTAAGTCTCTCTTATTTGTTTGTACGTATACTTGGAATTCTCTGTGTAAACCTCTGTAGCTTCTCTAGGTAGATGAATCACTGTGTACTTTCTCTTGTTTCTATCTGTTACCAATCTTGAGAAACTCATACATTCTCTGTTCACTGTTTCCCAGTCTTAGAGAAGTCGATTTCTTTCGGCGAAAGTGCTGTTTCCACAGTGCTAATTACTCCCAACTCTATCAACAATGTAGGTTTTACCAGTTTTCTAAATCTCTCTTATTTGCCTGTACTTATACTTGGAATTCTCTGTGTAAACCTCTGTAACTTCTCTAGGTAGATGAATCACTGTGTACTTTCTCTTGTTTCTATCTGTTACCAATCTTGAGAAACTCATACATTCACTGTTCACTGTTTCCGAGTCTTAGAGAAGTCGATTTCTTTCAGCGAAAGTGCTGTTTTCACAGTGCTAAGTACTCCCAAATCTATCAACAATGTAGGTTTTACCCGTTTTCTAAGTCTCTCTTATTTTCTTGTACTTATACGTGGAATTCTCTGTGTAAACCTCTGTAACTTATCCAGGTAGATGAATCACTGTGTACTTTCTCTTGTTTCTATCTGTTACCAATCTAGAGAAACTCATACATTCTCTGTTCACTGTTTCCCAGTCTTAGAGAAGTCGATTTCTTTCGGCGAAAGTGCTGTTTTCACAGTGCTAAGTACTCCCAACTCTATCCACAATGTAGGTTTTACCAGTTTTCTAAGTCTCTCTTATTTGCTTGTACTTATACTTGGAATTCTCTGTGTAAACCTCTGTAGCTTCTCTAGGTAGATGAATCACTGTGTACTTTCTCTTGTTTCTATCTGTTACCAATCTTGAGAAACTCATACATTCTCTGTTCACTGTTTCCCAGTCTTAGAGAAGTCGATTTCTTTCAGCGAAATTGCTGTTTTCACAGTGCTAAGTACTCCCAACTCTATCCACAATGTAGGTTTTAGCAGTTTTCTAAGTCTCTCTTATTTGCCTGTACTTATACTTGGAATTCTCTGTGTAAACCTCTGTAACTTTTCCAGGTAGATGAATCAGTGTGTGCTTTCTCTTGTTTCTATCTGTTACCAATCTTGAGAAACTCATACATTCTCTGTTCACTGTTTCACGGAATTAGAGAACTAAATTTCCTTCGGCGAAAGTGCTGCTTTCACAGTGCTAAGTACTCCGCAATCTGTCAACAATGTAGGTTTTACCAGTTTTCTAAGTCTCTCTTATTTGCTTGTACTTATACTTGGAATTCTGTGTGTAAACCACTGTAACTTCTCTAGGTAGATGAATCACTGTGTACTTTCTCTTGTTTCTATCTGTTGCCAATCTTGAGAAACTCATACGTTCTCTGTTCACTGTTTCCCAGTCTTAGAGAAGTCGATTTGTTTCGGCGAAAGTGCTGTTTTCACAGTGCTAAGTACTCCCAACTCTATCCACAATGTAGGTTTTACCAGTTTTCTAAGTCTCTCTTATTTGCTTGTACTTATACTTGGAATTCTCTGTGTAAACCTCTGTAGCTTCTCTAGGTAGATGAATCACTGTGTACTTTCTCTTGTTTCTATCTGTTACCAGTCTTGAGAAACTCATACATTCTCTGTTCAGTTATTCCCGTTTCTTAGAGAGGTAGATTTCTTTCTTCAAAAATGCTGTTTTCACAGTGCTAAGTACTCCCAAATCTGTCAACAATGAAGGTTTTACCAGTTTTCTAAGTCTCTCTTATTTGCTTGTACTTATACTTGGAATTTTCTGTGTAAACTTCTGTAACTTCTTTAGGTAGATTAATCACTATGTACTTTCTCTTGTTTCTATCTGTTACCAATTTTGAGAAACTCATACATTCTCTGTTCACTGTTTCCCAGTCTTAGAGAAGTCGATTTCTTTCGACGAAAGTGCTGTTTTCACAGTGCTGAGTGCTCCCAACTCTATCCACAATGTAGTTTTTACCAGTTTTCTAAGTCTCTCTTATTTTCTTGTACTTATACGTGCAATTCTCTGTGTAAACTTCTGTAACTTCTCTAGGTAGATGAATCACTGTTTACTTTCTCTTGTTTCTATCTGTTACCAACCTTGAGAAACTCATACATTCTCTGTTCGCTGTTTCCCAGTCTTAGAGAAGTCGATTTCTTTCTGCGAAAGTGCTGTTTTCACAGTGCTAAGTACTCCCAACTCTATCCACAATGTAGGTTTTACCAGTTTTCTAAGTCACTCTTATTTTCTTGTACTTACACATGGAATTCTCTATCTAAACTTCTGTAACATCTCTAGGTACATGAATCACTGTGTACTTTCTCTTGTTTCTATCTGTTACCAATCTTGAGAAAGTCATACATTCTCTGTTAACTGTTTCCCAGTGTTAGAGAAGTCGATTTCTTTCGGCGAAAGTGCTGTTTTCACAGTGCTAAGTACTCCCAACTCTATCCACAATGTAGGTTTTACCAGTTTTCTAAGTCTCTCTTATTTGCTTGTACTTATACTTGGAATTCTCTGTGTAAACCTCTGTAACTTCTCTAGGTAGATTAATCACTGTGTACTTTCTCTTGTTTCTATCTGCTACCAATCTTGAGAAACTCATCCTTTCACTGTTTCCCAGTCTTAGAGAAGTCTATTTCTTTCAGCGAAAGTGCTGTTTTCACAGTGATAAGTACTTCCAACTGTATCCACAATGTAGGTTTTACCAGTTTTCTAAGTCTCTCTTATTTGCTTGTACTTATACTTGGAATTCTCTGTGTAAACCTCTGTAGCTTCTCTAGATAGATGAATCACTGTGTACTTTCTGTTGTTTCTATCTGTTACCAATCTTGAGAAACTCATACATTCTCTGTTCACTGTTTCCCAGTCTTAGAGAAGTCGATTTCTTTCGGCGAAAGTGCTGTTTTCACAGCCCTAAGTACTCCCAACTCTATCGAAAATGTACGTTTTACCAGGTTTCTAAGTCTCTCTTATTTGCCTGTACTTATACTTGGAATTCTCTGTGTAAACCTCTGTAACTTCTCTAGGTAGATGAATCACTGTGTACTTTCTCTTGTTTCTATCTGTTACCAATCTTGAGAAACTCATACATTCTCTGTTCACTGTTTCCCAGTCTTAGAGAAGTCGATTTCTTTCAGCGAAAGTGTTGTTTTCACAGTGCTAAGTACTCCCAACTCTATCCACAATGTAGGTTTTAACAGTTTTCTAAGTCTCTCTTATTTGCTTGTACGTATACTTGGAATTCTCTGTGTAAACCTCTGTAGCTTCTCTAGGTAGATGAATCACTGTGTACTTTCTCTTGTTTCTATCTGTTACCAATCTTGAGAAACTCATACATTCTCTGTTCACTGTTTCCCAGTCTTAGAGAAGTCGATTTCTTTCGGCGAAAGTGCTGTTTTCACAGTGCTAATTACTCCCAACTCTATCAACAATGTAGGTTTTACCAGTTTTCTAAATCTCTCTTATTTGCCTGTACTTATACTTGGAATTCTGTGTGTAAACCTCTGTAGCTTCTCTACCTAGATGAATCACTGTGTACTTTCTCTTGTTTCTATCTGTTACCAATCTTGAGAAACTCATACATTCTCTGTTCACTGTTTCCCAGTCTTAGAGAAGTCGATTTCTTTCAGCGAAAGTGCTGTTTTCACAGTGCTAAGTACTCCCAACTCTATCCACAATGTAGGTTTTAGCAGTTTTCTAAGTCTCTCTTATTTGCCTGTACTTATACTTGGAATTCTCTGTGTAAACCTCTGTAACTTTTCCAGGTAGATGAATCAGTGTGTGCTTTCTCTTGTTTCTATCTGTTACCAATCTTGAGAAACTCATACATTCTCTGTTCACTGTTTCACGGAATTAGAGAACTAAATTTCCTTCGGCGAAAGTGCTGCTTTCACAGTGCTAAGTACTCTGCAATCTGTCAACAATGTAGGTTTTACCAGTTTTCTAAGTCTCTCTTATTTGCTTGTACTTATACTTGGAATTCTCTGTGTAAACCTGTGTAACTTCTCTAGGTAGATGAATCACTGTGTACTTTCTCTTGTTTCTATCTGTTGCCAATCTTGAGAAACTCATACGTTCTCTGTTCACTGTTTCCCAGTCTTAGAGAAGTCGATTTGTTTCGACGAAAGTGCTGTTTTCACAGTGCTAAGTACTCCCAACTCTATCCACAATGTAGGTTTTACCAGTTTTCTAAGTCTCTCTTATTTTCTTGTACTTATACATGAAATTCTTTGTGTAAAATTCTGTAATTTTTCTAGGTAGATGAATCACTGTGTACTTTCTCTTGTTTCTATCTGTTACCAGTCTTGAGAAACTCATACATTCTCTGTTCAGTTATTCCCATTTCTTAGAGAGGTAGATTTCTTTCTTCAAAAATGTTGTTTTCACAGTGCTAAGTACTCCGAAATCTGTCAACAATGTAGGTTTTACCAGTTGCCTAAGTCTCTCTTATTTGCTTGTACTTATACTTGGAATTTTCTGTGTAAACTTCTGTAACTTCTCTAGGTATATGAATGACTATGTACTTTCTCTTGTTTCTATCTGTTACCAATTTTGAGAAACTCATACATTCTCTGTTCACTGTTTCCCAGTCTTAGAGAAGTCGATTTCTTTCGACGAAAGTGCTGTTTTCACAGTGCTGAGTGCTCCCAACTCTATCCACAATGTAGTTTTTACCAGTTTTCTAAGTCTCTCTTATTTGCTTGTACTTATACATGAAATTCTCTGTGTAAACTTCTGTAACTTCTCTAGGTAGATGAATCACTGTTTACTTTCTCTTGTTTCTATCTGTTACCAATCTTGAGAAACTCATACATTCTCTGTTCGCTGTTTCCCAGTCTTCGAGAAGTCGATTTGTTTCTGCGAAAGTGCTGTTTTCACAGTGCTAAGTACTCCCAACTCTATCCACAATGTAGGTTTTACCAATTTTCTAAGTCTCTCTTATTTTCTTGTACTTACACATGGAATTCTCTGTGTAAACTTCTGTAACATCTCTAGGTACATGAATCACTGTGTACTTTCTCTTGTTTCTATCTGTTACCAATCTTGAGAAAGTCATACATTCTCTGTTAACTGTTTCCCAGTGTTAGAGAAGTCGATTTCTTTCGGCGAAAGTGCTGTTTTCACAGTGCTAAGTACTCCCAACTCTATCCACAATGTAGGTTTTACCAGTTTTCTAAGTCTCTCTTATTTGCTTGTACTTATACTTGGAATTCTCTGTGTAAACCTCTGTAACTTCTCTAGGTAGATTAATCACTGTGTACTTTCTCTTGTTTCTATCTGTTACCAATCTTGAGAAACTCATACATTCACTGTTCACTGTTTCCGAGTCTTAGAGAAGTCGATTTCTTTCAGCGAAAGTGCTGTTTTCACAGTGATAAGTACTCCCAACTCTATCCACAATGTAGGTTTTAGCAGTTTTCTAAGTCTCTCTTATTTCCTTGTACTTATACTTGGAATTCTCTGTGTAAACCTCTGTAGCTTCTCTAGGTAGATGAATCACTGTGTACTTTCTCTTTTTTCTATCTGTTGCCAATCTTGAGAAACTCATACATTGTCTGTTCACTGTTTCCCAGTCTTAGAGAAGTCGATTTCTTTCAGCGAAAGTGCTGTTTTCACAGTGCTAAGTACTCCCAACTCTATCCACAATGTAGGTTTTACCAGTTTTCTAAGTCTCTCTTATTTTCTTGTACTTATACATGAAATTCTTTGTGTAAACTTCTGTAATTTCTATAGGTAGATGAATCACTGTGTACTTTCTCTTGTTTCTATCTGTTACCAGTCTTGAGAAACTCATACATTCTCTGTTCAGTTATTCCCGTTTCTTAGAGAGGTAGATTTCTTTCTTCAAAAGTGCTGTTTTCACAGTGCTGAGTGCTCCCAACTCTATCCACAATGTAGGTTTTACCAGTTTTCTAAGTCTCTCTTATTTGCTTGTACTTATACGTGGAATTCTCTGTGTAAACCTCTGTAACTTTTCCAGGTAGATGAATCACTGTGTACTTTCTCTTGTTTCTATCTGTTACCAATCTTGAGAAACTCATACATTCTCTGTTCACTGTTTCCCATTCTTAGAGAAGTCGATTTCTTTCAGCGAAAGTGCTGTTTTCACAGTGCTAAGTACTCCCAACTCTATCAACAATGTAGGTTTTACCAGTTTTCTAAGTCTCTCTTATTTTCCTGTACTTATACGTGGAATTCTCTGTGTAAACCTCTGTAACTTTTCCAGGTAGATGAATCACTGTGTACTTTCTCTTGTTTCTATCTGTTACCAATCTTGAGAAACTCATACATTCTCTGTTCACTGTTTCCCAGTCTTAGAGAAGTCGATTTCTTTCGGCGAAAGTGCTGTTTTCACAGTGCTAAGTACTCCCAAGTCTATCCACAATGTAGGTTTTACCAGTTTTCTAAGTCTCTCTTATTTGCCTGTACTTATACTTGCAATTCTCTGTGTAAACCTCTGTAACTTCTCTAGGTAGATGAATCACTGTGTACTTTCTCTTGTTTCTATCTGTTACCAATCTGGAGAAACTCATACATTCTCTGTTCACTGTTTCCCAGTCATAGAGAAGTCGATTTCTTTCAGCGAAAGTGCTGTTTTCACAGTGCTAAGTACTCCCAACTCTATCCACAATGTAGGTTTTAACAGTTTTCTAAGTCTCTCTTATTTGCTTGTACGTATACTTGGAATTCTCTGTGTAAACCTCTGTAGCTTCTCTACGTAGATGAATCACTGTGTACTTTCTCTTGTTTCTATCTGTTACCAATCTTGAGAAACTCATACATTCTCTGTTCACTGTTTCCCAGTCTTAGAGAAGTCGATTTCTTTCGGCGAAAGTGCTGTTTTCACAGTGCTAAGTACTCCCAACTCTATCCACAATGTAGGTTTTACCAGTTTTCTAAGTCTCTCTTATTTGCCTGTACTTATACTTGGAATTCTCTGTGTAAACCTCTGTAACTTCTCTAGGTAGATGAATCACTGTGTACTTTCTCTTGTTTCTATCTGTTACCAATCTGGAGAAACTCATACATTCTCTGTTCATCGTTTCCCAGTCTTAGAGAAGTCGATTTCTTTCAGCGAAAGTGCTGTTTTCACAGTGCTAAGTACTCCCAACTCTATCCACAATGTAGGTTTTAGCAGTTTTCTAAGTCTGTCTTATTTGCCTGTACTTATACTTGGAATTCTCTGTGTAAACCTCTGTAACTTTTCCAGGTAGATGAATCAGTGTGTGCTTTCTCTTGTTTCTATCTGTTACCAATCTTGAGAAACTCATACATTCTCTGTTCACTGTTTCACGGAATAGAGAACTAAATTTCCTTCGGCGAAAGTGCTGCTTTCACAGTGCTAAGTACTCCGCAATCTGTCAACAATGTAGGTTTTACCAGTTTTCTAAGTCTCTCTTATTTTCTTGTACTTATACTTGGAATTCTCTGTGTAAAACCTCTGTAACTTCTCTAGGTAGATTAATCACTGTGTAGTTTCTGCTGTTTCTATCTGTTACCAATCTTGAGAAACCTCTTCCTTTCACTGTTTCCCAGTCTTAGAGAAGTCGATTTCTTTCAGCGAAAGTGCTGTTTTCACAGTGATAAGTACTCCCAACTGTATCCACAATGTAGGTTTTACCAGTTTTCTAAGTCTCTCTTATTTGCTTGTACTTATACTTGGAATTCTCTGTGTAAACCTCTGTAGCTTCTCTAGATAGATGAATCACTGTGTACTTTCTCTTGTTTCTATCTGTTACCAATCTTGAGAAACTCATACATTCTCTGTTCACTGTTTCTCAGTCTTAGAGAAGTCGATTTCTTTCGGCGAAAGTGCTGTTTTCACAGCGCTAAGTACTCCCGACTGTATCGAAAATGTAGGTTTTACCAGGTTTCTAAGTCTCTCTTATTTGCCTGTACTTATACTTGGAATTCTCTGTGTAAATCTCTGGAACTTCTCTAGGTAGTTGAATCACTGTGTACTTTCTCTTGTTTCTATCTGTTACCAATCTTGAGAAACTCATACATTCTCTGTTCACTGTTTCCCAGTCTTAGAGAAGTCGATTTCTTTCGGTGAAAGTGCTGTTTTCACAGTGCTAAGTACTCCCAACTCTATCCACAATGTAGGTTTTACCAGTTTTCTAGTCTCTCTTATTTTCTTGTACTTATACGTGGAATTCTCTGTGTAAACGTCTGTAACTTTTACAGGTAGATGAATCACTGTGTACTTTCTCTTGTTTCTATCTGTTACCAATCTTGAGAAACTCATACATTCTCTGTTCAGTGTTTCCCAGTCTTAGAGAAGTCGATTTCTTTCGGCGAAAGTGCTGTTTTCACAGTGCTAAGTACTCCGAAATCTGTCAACAATGTAGGTTTTACCAGTTTTCTAAGTTTCTCTTATTTGCTTGTACTTATACTTGGAATTCTGTGTGTAAACCACTGTAACTTCGCTAGGTAGATGAATCACTGTGTACTTTCTCTTGTTTCTATCTGTTACCAATCTTGAGAAACTCATACATTCTCTGTTCACTGTTTCCCAGTCTTAGAGAAGTCGATTTCTTTCGGCGAAAGTGCTGTTTTCACAGTGCTAAGTACTCCCAACTCTATCCACAATGTAGGTTTTACCAGTTTTGTAAGTCTCTCTTATTTTCTTGTACTTATACTTTTAATTGTCTGTGTAAACCTCTGTAACTTTTTCAGGTAGATGAATCACTGTGTACTTTCTCTTGTTTCTATCTGTTACCAATCTTGAGAAACTCATACATTCTCTGTTCACTGTTTCCCAGTCTTAGAGAAGTCGATTTCTTTCGGCGAAAGTGCTGTTTTCACAGTGCTAAGTACTCCCAACACTATCCGAAATGTAGGTTTTACCAGTTTTCTAAGTCTCTCTTATTTGCTTGTACTTATACTTGGAATTCTCTGTGTAAACCTGTGTAACTTCTCTAGGTAGATGAATCACTGTGTACTTTCTCTTGTTTCTATCTGTTGCCAATCTTGAGAAACTCATACGTTCTCTGTTCACTGTTTCCCAGTCTTAGAGAAGTCGATTTCTTTCGGTGAAAGTGCTGTTTTCACAGTGCTAAGTACTCCCAACTCTATCCACAATGTAGGTTTTACCAGTTTTCTAAGTCTCTCTTATTTTCTTGTACTTATACATGAAATTCTTTGTGTAAACTTCTGTAATTTCTATAGGTAGATGAATCACTGTGTACTTTCTCTTGTTTCTATCTGTTACCAGTCTTCAGAAACTCATACATTCTCTTTTCAGTTATTCCCGTTTCTTAGAGGTAGATTTCTTTCTTCAAAAGTGCTGTTTTCACAGTGCTAAGTACTCCCAAATCTGTCAACAATGTAGGTTTTACCAGTTTTCTAAGTCTCTCTTATTTGCTTGTACTTATACTTGGAATTCTGTGTGTAAACCACTGTAACTTCTCTAGGTAGATGAATCACTGTGTACTTTCTCTTGTTTCTATCTGTCACCAAACTTGAGAAACTCATACATTCACTGTTCACTGTTTCCCAGTATTAGAGAAGTCGATTTCTTTCAGCGAAAGTGCTGTTTTCACAGTGCTAAGTACTCCCAACACTATCCGCAATGTAGGTTTTACCAGTTTTCTAAGTCTCTCTTATTTGCTTGTACTTATACTTGGAATTCTCTGTGTAAACCTGTGTAACTTCTCTCGGTAGATGAATCACTGTGTACTTTCTCTTGTTTCTATCTGTTGCCAATCTTGAGAAACTCATACACTGTCTGTTCACTGTTTCCCAGTCTTAGAGAAGTCGATTTCTTTCGGCGAAAGTGCTGTTTTCACAGTGCTAAGTACTCCCAACTCTATCCACAATGTAGGTTTTACCAGTTTTCTAAGTCTCTCTTATTTTCTTGTACTTATACATGAAATTCTTTGTGTAAACTTCTGTAATTTCTATAGGTAGATGAATCACTGTGTACTTTCTCTTGTTTCTATCTGTTACCAGTCTTGAGAAACTCATACATTCTCTGTTCAGTTATTCCCGTTTCTTAGAGAGGTAGATTTCTTTCTTCAAAAGTGCTGTTTTCACAGTGCTGAGTACTCCCAACTCTATCCACAATGTAGGTTTTACCAGTTTTCTAAGTCTCTCTTATTTGCTTGTACTTATACATGAAATTCTCTGTGTAAACTTCAGTAACTTCTCTAGGTAGATGAATCACTGTGTACTTTCTCTTGTTTCTATCTGTTACCAATCTTGAGAAACTCATACATTCTCTGTTCACTGTTTCCTAGTCTTAGAGAAGTAGATTTCTTTCTGCGAAAGTGCTGTTTTCACAGTGCTAAGTACTCCCAACTCTATCCACAATGTAGTTTTTACCAGTATTCTAAGTCTCTCTTATTTTCCTGTACTTATACGTGGAATTCTCTGTGTAAACTTCTGTAACTTCTCTAGGTAGATGAATCACTATGTACTTTCTCTTGTTTCTATCTGTTACCAATCTTGAGAAACTCATACATTCTCTGTTCACTGTTTCCCACTCTTAGACAAGTCGATTTCTTTCGGCGAAAGTGCTGTTTTCACAGTGCTAAGTACTCCCAACTCTATCCACAATGTAGGTTTTACCAGTTTTCTCAATCTCTCTTATTTGCCTGTACTTATACTTGGAATTCTCTGTGTAAACCTCTGTAACTTCTCTAGGTAGATGAATCACTGTGTAGTTTCTCTTGTTTCTATCTGTTACCAATCTTGAGAAACTCATACATTCACTGTTCACTGTTTCCCATTCTTAGAGAAGTCGATTTCTTTCAGCGAAAGTGCTGTTTCCACAGTGCTAAGTACTCCCAACTCTATCCACAATGTAGGTTTTAACAGTTTTCTAAGTCTCTCTTATTTGTTTGTACGTATACTTGGAATTCTCTGTGTAAACCTCTGTAGCTTCTCTAGGTAGATGAATCACTGTGTACTTTCTCTTGTTTCTATCTGTTACCAATCTTGAGAAACTCATACATTCTCTGTTCACTGTTTCCCAGTCTTAGAGAAGTCGATTTCTTTCGGCGAAAGTGCTGTTTTCACAGTGCTAATTACTCCCAACTCTATCAACAATGTAGGTTTTACCAGTTTTCTAAATCTCTCTTATTTGCCTGTACTTATACTTGGAATTCTCTGTGTAAACCTCTGTAACTTCTCTAGGTAGATGAATCACTGTGTACTTTCTCTTGTTTCTATCTGTTACCAATCTTGAGAAACTCATACATTCACTGTTCACTGTTTCCGAGTCTTAGAGAAGTCGATTTCTTTCAGCGAAAGTGCTGTTTTCACAGTGCTAAGTACTCCCAAATCTATCAACAATGTAGGTTTTACCCGTTTTCTAAGTCTCTCTTATTTTCTTGTACTTATACGTGGAATTCTCTGTGTAAACCTCTGTAACTTATCCAGGTAGATGAATCACTGTGTACTTTCTCTTGTTTCTATCTGTTACCAATCTAGAGAAACTCATACATTCTCTGTTCACTGTTTCCCAGTCTTAGAGAAGTCGATTTCTTTCGGCGAAAGTGCTGTTTTCACAGTGCTAAGTACTCCCAACTCTATCCACAATGTAGGTTTTACCAGTTTTCTAAGTCTCTCTTATTTGCTTGTACTTATACTTGGAATTCTCTGTGTAAACCTCTGTAGCTTCTCTAGGTAGATGAATCACTGTGTACTTTCTCTTGTTTCTATCTGTTACCAATCTTGAGAAACTCATACATTCTCTGTTCACTGTTTCCCAGTCTTAGAGAAGTCGATGTCTTTCAGCGAAATTGCTGTTTTCACAGTGCTAAGTACTCCCAACTCTATCCACAATGTAGGTTTTAGCAGTTTTCTAAGTCTCTCTTATTTGCCTGTACTTATACTTGGAATTCTCTGTGTAAACCTCTGTAACTTTTCCAGGTAGATGAATCAGTGTGTGCTTTCTCTTGTTTCTATCTGTTACCAATCTTGAGAAACTCATACATTCTCTGTTCACTGTTTCACGGAATTAGAGAACTAAATTTCCTTCGGCGAAAGTGCTGCTTTCACAGTGCTAAGTACTCCGCAATCTGTCAACAATGTAGGTTTTACCAGTTTTCTAAGTCTCTCTTATTTGCTTGTACTTATACTTGGAATTCTGTGTGTAAACCACTGTAACTTCTCTAGGTAGATGAATCACTGTGTACTTTCTCTTGTTTCTATCTGTTGCCAATCTTGAGAAACTCATACGTTCTCTGTTCACTGTTTCCCAGTCTTAGAGAAGTCGATTTGTTTCGGCGAAAGTGCTGTTTTCACAGTGCTAAGTACTCCCAACTCTATCCACAATGTAGGTTTTACCAGTTTTCTAAGTCTCTCTTATTTGCTTGTACTTATACTTGGAATTCTCTGTGTAAACCTCTGTAGCTTCTCTAGGTAGATGAATCACTGTGTACTTTCTCTTGTTTCTATCTGTTACCAGTCTTGAGAAACTCATACATTCTCTGTTCAGTTATTCCCGTTTCTTAGAGAGGTAGATTTCTTTCTTCAAAAATGCTGTTTTCACAGTGCTAAGTACTCCCAAATCTGTCAACAATGAAGGTTTTACCAGTTTTCTAAGTCTCTCTTATTTGCTTGTACTTATACTTGGAATTTTCTGTGTAAACTTCTGTAACTTCTTTAGGTAGATGAATCACTATGTACTTTCTCTTGTTTCTATCTGTTACCAATTTTGAGAAACTCATACATTCTCTGTTCACTGTTTCCCAGTCTTAGAGAAGTCGATTTCTTTCGACGAAAGTGCTGTTTTCACAGTGCTGAGTGCTCCCAACTCTATCCACAATGTAGTTTTTACCAGTTTTCTAAGTCTCTCTTATTTTCTTGTACTTATACGTGCAATTCTCTGTGTAAACTTCTGTAACTTCTCTAGGTAGATGAATCACTGTTTACTTTCTCTTGTTTCTATCTGTTACCAACCTTGAGAAACTCATACATTCTCTGTTCGCTGTTTCCCAGTCTTAGAGAAGTCGATTTCTTTCTGCGAAAGTGCTGTTTTCACAGTGCTAAGTACTCCCAACTCTATCCACAATGTAGGTTTTACCAGTTTTCTAAGTCACTCTTATTTTCTTGTACTTACACATGGAATTCTCTATGTAAACTTCTGTAACATCTCTAGGTACATGAATCACTGTGTACTTTCTCTTGTTTCTATCTGTTACCAATCTTGAGAAAGTCATACATTCTCTGTTAACTGTTTCCCAGTGTTAGAGAAGTCGATTTCTTTCGGCGAAAGTGCTGTTTTCACAGTGCTAAGTACTCCCAACTCTATCCACAATGTAGGTTTTACCAGTTTTCTAAGTCTCTCTTATTTGCTTGTACTTATACTTGGAATTCTCTGTGTAAACCTCTGTAACTTCTCTAGGTAGATTAATCACTGTGTACTTTCTCTTGTTTCTATCTGTTACCAATCTTGAGAAACTCATCCTTTCACTGTTTCCCAGTCTTAGAGAAGTCTATTTCTTTCAGCGAAAGTGCTGTTTTCACAGTGATAAGTACTTCCAACTGTATCCACAATGTAGGTTTTACCAGTTTTCTAAGTCTCTCTTATTTGCTTGTACTTATACTTGGAATTCTCTGTGTAAACCTCTGTAGCTTCTCTAGATAGATGAATCACTGTGTACTTTCTGTTGTTTCTATCTGTTACCAATCTTGAGAAACTCATACATTCTCTGTTCACTGTTTCCCAGTCTTAGAGAAGTCGATTTCTTTCGGCGAAAGTGCTGTTTTCACAGCCCTAAGTACTCCCAACTCTATCGAAAATGTACGTTTTACCAGGTTTCTAAGTCTCTCTTATTTGCCTGTACTTATACTTGGAATTCTCTGTGTAAACCTCTGTAACTTCTCTAGGTAGATGAATCACTGTGTACTTTCTCTTGTTTCTATCTGTTACCAATCTTGAGAAACTCATACATTCTCTGTTCACTGTTTCCCAGTCTTAGAGAAGTCGATTTCTTTCAGCGAAAGTGTTGTTTTCACAGTGCTAAGTACTCCCAACTCTATCCACAATGTAGGTTTTAACAGTTTTCTAAGTCTCTCTTATTTGCTTGTACGTATACTTGGAATTCTCTGTGTAAACCTCTGTAGCTTCTCTAGGTAGATGAATCACTGTGTACTTTCTCTTGTTTCTATCTGTTACCAATCTTGAGAAACTCATACATTCTCTGTTCACTGTTTCCCAGTCTTAGAGAAGTCGATTTCTTTCGGCGAAAGTGCTGTTTTCACAGTGCTAATTACTCCCAACTCTATCAACAATGTAGGTTTTACCAGTTTTCTAAATCTCTCTTATTTGCCTGTACTTATACTTGGAATTCTGTGTGTAAACCTCTGTAGCTTCTCTACCTAGATGAATCACTGTGTACTTTCTCTTGTTTCTATCTGTTACCAATCTTGAGAAACTCATACATTCTCTGTTCACTGTTTCCCAGTCTTAGAGAAGTCGATTTCTTTCAGCGAAAGTGCTGTTTTCACAGTGCTAAGTACTCCCAACTCTATCCACAATGTAGGTTTTAGCAGTTTTCTAAGTCTCTCTTATTTGCCTGTACTTATACTTGGAATTCTCTGTGTAAACCTCTGTAACTTTTCCAGGTAGATGAATCAGTGTGTGCTTTCTCTTGTTTCTATCTGTTACCAATCTTGAGAAACTCATACATTCTCTGTTCACTGTTTCACGGAATTAGAGAACTAAATTTCCTTCGGCGAAAGTGCTGCTTTCACAGTGCTAAGTACTCTGCAATCTGTCAACAATGTAGGTTTTACCAGTTTTCTAAGTCTCTCTTATTTGCTTGTACTTATACTTGGAATTCTCTGTGTAAACCTGTGTAACTTCTCTAGGTAGATGAATCACTGTGTACTTTCTCTTGTTTCTATCTGTTGCCAATCTTGAGAAACTCATACGTTCTCTGTTCACTGTTTCCCAGTCTTAGAGAAGTCGATTTGTTTCGACGAAAGTGCTGTTTTCACAGTGCTAAGTACTCCCAACTCTATCCACAATGTAGGTTTTACCAGTTTTCTAAGTCTCTCTTATTTTCTTGTACTTATACATGAAATTCTTTGTGTAAAATTCTGTAATTTTTCTAGGTAGATGAATCACTGTGTACTTTCTCTTGTTTCTATCTGTTACCAGTCTTGAGAAACTCATACATTCTCTGTTCAGTTATTCCCATTTCTTAGAGAGGTAGATTTCTTTCTTCAAAAATGTTGTTTTCACAGTGCTAAGTACTCCGAAATCTGTCAACAATGTAGGTTTTACCAGTTGCCTAAGTCTCTCTTATTTGCTTGTACTTATACTTGGAATTTTCTGTGTAAACTTCTGTAACTTCTCTAGGTATATGAATGACTATGTACTTTCTCTTGTTTCTATCTGTTACCAATTTTGAGAAACTCATACATTCTCTGTTCACTGTTTCCCAGTCTTAGAGAAGTCGATTTCTTTCGACGAAAGTGCTGTTTTCACAGTGCTGAGTGCTCCCAACTCTATCCACAATGTAGTTTTTACCAGTTTTCTAAGTCTCTCTTATTTGCTTGTACTTATACATGAAATTCTCTGTGTAAACTTCTGTAACTTCTCTAGGTAGATGAATCACTGTTTACTTTCTCTTGTTTCTATCTGTTACCAATCTTGAGAAACTCATACATTCTCTGTTCGCTGTTTCCCAGTCTTCGAGAAGTCGATTTGTTTCTGCGAAAGTGCTGTTTTCACAGTGCTAAGTACTCCCAACTCTATCCACAATGTAGGTTTTACCAATTTTCTAAGTCTCTCTTATTTTCTTGTACTTACACATGGAATTCTCTGTGTAAACTTCTGTAACATCTCTAGGTACATGAATCACTGTGTACTTTCTCTTGTTTCTATCTGTTACCAATCTTGAGAAAGTCATACATTCTCTGTTAACTGTTTCCCAGTGTTAGAGAAGTCGATTTCTTTCGGCGAAAGTGCTGTTTTCACAGTGCTAAGTACTCCCAACTCTATCCACAATGTAGGTTTTACCAGTTTTCTAAGTCTCTCTTATTTGCTTGTACTTATACTTGGAATTCTCTGTGTAAACCTCTGTAACTTCTCTAGGTAGATTAATCACTGTGTACTTTCTCTTGTTTCTATCTGTTACCAATCTTGAGAAACTCATACATTCACTGTTCACTGTTTCCGAGTCTTAGAGAAGTCGATTTCTTTCAGCGAAAGTGCTGTTTTCACAGTGATAAGTACTCCCAACTCTATCCACAATGTAGGTTTTAGCAGTTTTCTAAGTCTCTCTTATTTCCTTGTACTTATACTTGGAATTCTCTGTGTAAACCTCTGTAGCTTCTCTAGGTAGATGAATCACTGTGTACTTTCTCTTTTTTCTATCTGTTGCCAATCTTGAGAAACTCATACATTGTCTGTTCACTGTTTCCCAGTCTTAGAGAAGTCGATTTCTTTCAGCGAAAGTGCTGTTTTCACAGTGCTAAGTACTCCCAACTCTATCCACAATGTAGGTTTTACCAGTTTTCTAAGTCTCTCTTATTTTCTTGTACTTATACATGAAATTCTTTGTGTAAACTTCTGTAATTTCTATAGGTAGATGAATCACTGTGTACTTTCTCTTGTTTCTATCTGTTACCAGTCTTGAGAAACTCATACATTCTCTGTTCAGTTATTCCCGTTTCTTAGAGAGGTAGATTTCTTTCTTCAAAAGTGCTGTTTTCACAGTGCTGAGTGCTCCCAACTCTATCCACAATGTAGGTTTTACCAGTTTTCTAAGTCTCTCTTATTTGCTTGTACTTATACGTGGAATTCTCTGTGTAAACCTCTGTAACTTTTCCAGGTAGATGAATCACTGTGTACTTTCTCTTGTTTCTATCTGTTACCAATCTTGAGAAACTCATACATTCTCTGTTCACTGTTTCCCATTCTTAGAGAAGTCGATTTCTTTCAGCGAAAGTGCTGTTTTCACAGTGCTAAGTACTCCCAACTCTATCAACAATGTAGGTTTTACCAGTTTTCTAAGTCTCTCTTATTTTCTTGTACTTATACGTGGAATTCTCTGTGTAAACCTCTGTAACTTTTCCAGGTAGATGAATCACTGTGTACTTTCTCTTGTTTCTATCTGTTACCAATCTTGAGAAACTCATACATTCTCTGTTCACTGTTTCCCAGTCTTAGAGAAGTCGATTTCTTTCGGCGAAAGTGCTGTTTTCACAGTGCTAAGTACTCCCAAGTCTATCCACAATGTAGGTTTTACCAGTTTTCTAAGTCTCTCTTATTTGCCTGTACTTATACTTGCAATTCTCTGTGTAAACCTCTGTAACTTCTCTAGGTAGATGAATCACTGTGTACTTTCTCTTGTTTCTATCTGTTACCAATCTGGAGAAACTCATACATTCTCTGTTCACTGTTTCCCAGTCATAGAGAAGTCGATTTCTTTCAGCGAAAGTGCTGTTTTCACAGTGCTAAGTACTCCCAACTCTATCCACAATGTAGGTTTTAACAGTTTTCTAAGTCTCTCTTATTTGCTTGTACGTATACTTGGAATTCTCTGTGTAAACCTCTGTAGCTTCTCTACGTAGATGAATCACTGTGTACTTTCTCTTGTTTCTATCTGTTACCAATCTTGAGAAACTCATACATTCTCTGTTCACTGTTTCCCAGTCTTAGAGAAGTCGATTTCTTTCGGCGAAAGTGCTGTTTTCACAGTGCTAAGTACTCCCAACTCTATCCACAATGTAGGCTTTACCAGTTTTCTAAGTCTCTCTTATTTTCTTGTACTTATACTTGGAATTCTCTGTGTAAACCTCTGTAACTTCTCTAGGTAGATGAATCACTGTGTACTTTCTCTTGTTTCTATCTGTTACCAATCTTGAGAAACTCATACATTCTCTGTTCACTGTTTCCCAGTCTTAGAGAAGTCCATTTCTTTCGGCGAAAGTGCTGTTTTCACAGTGTTAAGTACTCCCAACTCTATCCACAATGTAGGTTTTAACAGTTTTCTAAGTCTCTCTTATTTGCTTGTACATATACTTGGAATTCTCTGTGTAATCCTCTGTAGCTTCTCTACGTAGATGAATCACTGTGTACTTTCTCTTGTTTCTATCTGTTACCAATCTTGAGAAACTCATACATTCTCTGTTCACTGTTTCCCAGTCTTAGAGAAGTCGATTTCTTTCGGCGAAAGTGCTGTTTTCACAGTGCTAAGTACTCCCAACTCTATCCACAATGTAGGTTTTACCAGTTTTCTAAGTCTCTCTTATTTTCTTGTAGGTATACATGAAATTCTTTGTGTAAACTTCTGTAATTTCTATAGGTAGATGAATCACTGTGTACTTTCTCTTGTTTCTATCTGTTACCAGTCTTGAGAAACTCATACATTCTCTGTTCAGTTATTCCCGTTTCTTAGAGAGGTAGATTTCTTTCTTCAAAAGTGCTGTTTTCACAGTGCTGAGTGCTCCCAACTCTATCCACAATGTAGGTTTTACCAGTTTTCTAAGTCTCTCTTATTTGCTTGTACTTATACATGAAATTCTCTGTGTAAACTTCTGTAACTTCTCTAGGTAGATGAATCACTGTGTATTTTCTCTTGTTTCTATCTGTTACCAATCTTGAGAAACTCATACATTCTCTGTTCACTGTTTCCCAGTCTTAGAGAAGTAGATTTCTTTCTGTGAAAGTGCTGTTTTCACAGCGCTAAGTACTTCCAACTCTATCGAAAATGTAGGTTTTACCAGGTTTCTAAGTCTCTCTTATTTGCCTGTAGTTATACTTGGAATTCTCTGTGTAAACCTCTGTAGCTTCTCTAGGTAGATGAATCACTGTGTACTTTCTCTTGTTTCTATCTGTTACCAATCTTGAGGAACTCATACATTCTCTGTTCACTGTTTCCCAGTCTTAGAGAAGTCGATTTCTTTCGGCGAAAGTGCTGTTTTCACAGTGCTAATTACTCCCAACTCTATCAACAATGTAGGTTTTACCAGTTTTCTAAATCTCTCTTATTTGCCTGTACTTATACTTGGAATTCTCTGTGTAAACCTCTGTAACTTCTCTAGGTAGATGAATCACTGTGTACTTTCTCTTGTTTCTATCTGTTACCAATCTTGAGAAACTCATACATTCACTGTTCACTGTTTCCGAGTCTTAGAGAAGTCGATTTCTTTCAGCGAAAGTGCTGTTTTCACAGTGCTAAGTACTCCCAACTCTATCAACAATGTAGGTTTTACCAGTTTTCTAAGTCTCTCTTATTTTCTTGTACTTATACGTGGAATTCTCTGTGTAAACCTCTGTAACTTTTCCAGGTAGATGAATCAGTGTGTGCTTTCTCTTGTTTCTATCTGTTACCAATCTTGAGAAACTCATACATTCTCTGTTCACTGTTTCACGGAATTAGAGAACTAAATTTCCTTCGGCGAAAGTGCTGCTTTCACAGTGCTAAGTACTCCGCAATCTGTCAACAATGTAGGTTTTACCAGTTTTCTAAGTCTCTCTTATTTGCTTGTACTTATACTTGGAATTCTGTGTGTAAACCACTGTAACTTCTCTAGGTAGATGAATCACTGTGTACTTTCTCTTGTTTCTATCTGTTGCCAATCTTGAGAAACTCATACGTTCTCTGTTCACTGTTTCCCAGTCTTAGAGAAGTCGATTTGTTTCGGCGAAAGTGCTGTTTTCACAGTGCTAAGTACTCCCAACTCTATCCACAATGTAGGTTTTAACAGTTTTCTAAGTCTCTCTTATTTGCTTGTACTTATACTTGGAATTCTCTGTGTAAACCTCTGTAGCTTCTCTAGGTAGATGAATCACTGTGTACTTTCTCTTGTTTCTATCTGTTACCAGTCTTGAGAAACTCATACATTCTCTGTTCAGTTATTCCCGTTTCTTAGAGAGGTAGATTTCTTTCTTCAAAAATGCTGTTTTCACAGTGCTAAGTACTCCCAAATCTGTCAACAATGAAGGTTTTACCAGTTTTCTAAGTCTCTCTTATTTGCTTGTACTTATACTTGGAATTTTCTGTGTAAACTTCTGTAACTTCTTTAGGTAGATGAATCACTATGTACTTTCTCTTGTTTCTATCTGTTACCAATTTTGAGAAACTCATACATTCTCTGTTCACTGTTTCCCAGTCTTAGAGAAGTCGATTTCTTTCGACGAAAGTGCTGTTTTCACAGTGCTGAGTGCTCCCAACTCTATCCACAATGTAGTTTTTACCAGTTTTCTAAGTCTCTCTTATTTTCTTGTACTTATACGTGCAATTCTCTGTGTAAACTTCTGTAACTTCTCTAGGTAGATGAATCACTGTTTACTTTCTCTTGTTTCTATCTGTTACCAACCTTGAGAAACTCATACATTCTCTGTTCGCTGTTTCCCAGTCTTAGAGAAGTCGATTTCTTTCTGCGAAAGTGCTGTTTTCACAGTGCTAAGTACTCCCAACTCTATCCACAATGTAGGTTTTACCAGTTTTCTAAGTCACTCTTATTTTCTTGTACTTACACATGGAATTCTCTATGTAAACTTCTGTAACATCTCTAGGTACATGAATCACTGTGTACTTTCTCTTGTTTCTATCTGTTACCAATCTTGAGAAAGTCATACATTCTCTGTTAACTGTTTCCCAGTGTTAGAGAAGTCGATTTCTTTCGGCGAAAGTGCTGTTTTCACAGTGCTAAGTACTCCCAACTCTATCCACAATGTAGGTTTTACCAGTTTTCTAAGTCTCTCTTATTTGCTTGTACTTATACTTGGAATTCTCTGTGTAAACCTCTGTAACTTCTCTAGGTAGATTAATCACTGTGTACTTTCTCTTGTTTCTATCTGTTACCAATCTTGAGAAACTCATCCTTTCACTGTTTCCCAGTCTTAGAGAAGTCTATTTCTTTCAGCGAAAGTGCTGTTTTCACAGTGATAAGTACTTCCAACTGTATCCACAATGTAGGTTTTACCAGTTTTCTAAGTCTCTCTTATTTGCTTGTACTTATACTTGGAATTCTCTGTGTAAACCTCTGTAGCTTCTCTAGATAGATGAATCACTGTGTACTTTCTGTTGTTTCTATCTGTTACCAATCTTGAGAAACTCATACATTCTCTGTTCACTGTTTCCCAGTCTTAGAGAAGTCGATTTCTTTCGGCGAAAGTGCTGTTTTCACAGCCCTAAGTACTCCCAACTCTATCGAAAATGTACGTTTTACCAGGTTTCTAAGTCTCTCTTATTTGCCTGTACTTATACTTGGAATTCTCTGTGTAAACCTCTGTAACTTCTCTAGGTAGATGAATCACTGTGTACTTTCTCTTGTTTCTATCTGTTACCAATCTTGAGAAACTCATACATTCTCTGTTCACTGTTTCCCAGTCTTAGAGAAGTCGATTTCTTTCAGCGAAAGTGTTGTTTTCACAGTGCTAAGTACTCCCAACTCTATCCACAATGTAGGTTTTAACAGTTTTCTAAGTCTCTCTTATTTGCTTGTACGTATACTTGGAATTCTCTGTGTAAACCTCTGTAGCTTCTCTAGGTAGATGAATCACTGTGTACTTTCTCTTGTTTCTATCTGTTACCAATCTTGAGAAACTCATACATTCTCTGTTCACTGTTTCCCAGTCTTAGAGAAGTCGATTTCTTTCGGCGAAAGTGCTGTTTTCACAGTGCTAATTACTCCCAACTCTATCAACAATGTAGGTTTTACCAGTTTTCTAAATCTCTCTTATTTGCCTGTACTTATACTTGGAATTCTGTGTGTAAACCTCTGTAGCTTCTCTACCTAGATGAATCACTGTGTACTTTCTCTTGTTTCTATCTGTTACCAATCTTGAGAAACTCATACATTCTCTGTTCACTGTTTCCCAGTCTTAGAGAAGTCGATTTCTTTCAGCGAAAGTGCTGTTTTCACAGTGCTAAGTACTCCCAACTCTATCCACAATGTAGGTTTTAGCAGTTTTCTAAGTCTCTCTTATTTGCCTGTACTTATACTTGGAATTCTCTGTGTAAACCTCTGTAACTTTTCCAGGTAGATGAATCAGTGTGTGCTTTCTCTTGTTTCTATCTGTTACCAATCTTGAGAAACTCATACATTCTCTGTTCACTGTTTCACGGAATTAGAGAACTAAATTTCCTTCGGCGAAAGTGCTGCTTTCACAGTGCTAAGTACTCTGCAATCTGTCAACAATGTAGGTTTTACCAGTTTTCTAAGTCTCTCTTATTTGCTTGTACTTATACTTGGAATTCTCTGTGTAAACCTGTGTAACTTCTCTAGGTAGATGAATCACTGTGTACTTTCTCTTGTTTCTATCTGTTGCCAATCTTGAGAAACTCATACGTTCTCTGTTCACTGTTTCCCAGTCTTAGAGAAGTCGATTTGTTTCGACGAAAGTGCTGTTTTCACAGTGCTAAGTACTCCCAACTCTATCCACAATGTAGGTTTTACCAGTTTTCTAAGTCTCTCTTATTTTCTTGTACTTATACATGAAATTCTTTGTGTAAAATTCTGTAATTTTTCTAGGTAGATGAATCACTGTGTACTTTCTCTTGTTTCTATCTGTTACCAGTCTTGAGAAACTCATACATTCTCTGTTCAGTTATTCCCATTTCTTAGAGAGGTAGATTTCTTTCTTCAAAAATGTTGTTTTCACAGTGCTAAGTACTCCGAAATCTGTCAACAATGTAGGTTTTACCAGTTGCCTAAGTCTCTCTTATTTGCTTGTACTTATACTTGGAATTTTCTGTGTAAACTTCTGTAACTTCTCTAGGTATATGAATGACTATGTACTTTCTCTTGTTTCTATCTGTTACCAATTTTGAGAAACTCATACATTCTCTGTTCACTGTTTCCCAGTCTTAGAGAAGTCGATTTCTTTCGACGAAAGTGCTGTTTTCACAGTGCTGAGTGCTCCCAACTCTATCCACAATGTAGTTTTTACCAGTTTTCTAAGTCTCTCTTATTTGCTTGTACTTATACATGAAATTCTCTGTGTAAACTTCTGTAACTTCTCTAGGTAGATGAATCACTGTTTACTTTCTCTTGTTTCTATCTGTTACCAATCTTGAGAAACTCATACATTCTCTGTTCGCTGTTTCCCAGTCTTCGAGAAGTCGATTTGTTTCTGCGAAAGTGCTGTTTTCACAGTGCTAAGTACTCCCAACTCTATCCACAATGTAGGTTTTACCAATTTTCTAAGTCTCTCTTATTTTCTTGTACTTACACATGGAATTCTCTGTGTAAACTTCTGTAACATCTCTAGGTACATGAATCACTGTGTACTTTCTCTTGTTTCTATCTGTTACCAATCTTGAGAAAGTCATACATTCTCTGTTAACTGTTTCCCAGTGTTAGAGAAGTCGATTTCTTTCGGCGAAAGTGCTGTTTTCACAGTGCTAAGTACTCCCAACTCTATCCACAATGTAGGTTTTACCAGTTTTCTAAGTCTCTCTTATTTGCTTGTACTTATACTTGGAATTCTCTGTGTAAACCTCTGTAACTTCTCTAGGTAGATTAATCACTGTGTACTTTCTCTTGTTTCTATCTGTTACCAATCTTGAGAAACTCATACATTCACTGTTCACTGTTTCCGAGTCTTAGAGAAGTCGATTTCTTTCAGCGAAAGTGCTGTTTTCACAGTGATAAGTACTCCCAACTCTATCCACAATGTAGGTTTTAGCAGTTTTCTAAGTCTCTCTTATTTCCTTGTACTTATACTTGGAATTCTCTGTGTAAACCTCTGTAGCTTCTCTAGGTAGATGAATCACTGTGTACTTTCTCTTTTTTCTATCTGTTGCCAATCTTGAGAAACTCATACATTGTCTGTTCACTGTTTCCCAGTCTTAGAGAAGTCGATTTCTTTCAGCGAAAGTGCTGTTTTCACAGTGCTAAGTACTCCCAACTCTATCCACAATGTAGGTTTTACCAGTTTTCTAAGTCTCTCTTATTTTCTTGTACTTATACATGAAATTCTTTGTGTAAACTTCTGTAATTTCTATAGGTAGATGAATCACTGTGTACTTTCTCTTGTTTCTATCTGTTACCAGTCTTGAGAAACTCATACATTCTCTGTTCAGTTATTCCCGTTTCTTAGAGAGGTAGATTTCTTTCTTCAAAAGTGCTGTTTTCACAGTGCTGAGTGCTCCCAACTCTATCCACAATGTAGGTTTTACCAGTTTTCTAAGTCTCTCTTATTTGCTTGTACTTATACGTGGAATTCTCTGTGTAAACCTCTGTAACTTTTCCAGGTAGATGAATCACTGTGTACTTTCTCTTGTTTCTATCTGTTACCAATCTTGAGAAACTCATACATTCTCTGTTCACTGTTTCCCATTCTTAGAGAAGTCGATTTCTTTCAGCGAAAGTGCTGTTTTCACAGTGCTAAGTACTCCCAACTCTATCAACAATGTAGGTTTTACCAGTTTTCTAAGTCTCTCTTATTTTCTTGTACTTATACGTGGAATTCTCTGTGTAAACCTCTGTAACTTTTCCAGGTAGATGAATCACTGTGTACTTTCTCTTGTTTCTATCTGTTACCAATCTTGAGAAACTCATACATTCTCTGTTCACTGTTTCCCAGTCTTAGAGAAGTCGATTTCTTTCGGCGAAAGTGCTGTTTTCACAGTGCTAAGTACTCCCAAGTCTATCCACAATGTAGGTTTTACCAGTTTTCTAAGTCTCTCTTATTTGCCTGTACTTATACTTGCAATTCTCTGTGTAAACCTCTGTAACTTCTCTAGGTAGATGAATCACTGTGTACTTTCTCTTGTTTCTATCTGTTACCAATCTGGAGAAACTCATACATTCTCTGTTCACTGTTTCCCAGTCATAGAGAAGTCGATTTCTTTCAGCGAAAGTGCTGTTTTCACAGTGCTAAGTACTCCCAACTCTATCCACAATGTAGGTTTTAACAGTTTTCTAAGTCTCTCTTATTTGCTTGTACGTATACTTGGAATTCTCTGTGTAAACCTCTGTAGCTTCTCTACGTAGATGAATCACTGTGTACTTTCTCTTGTTTCTATCTGTTACCAATCTTGAGAAACTCATACATTCTCTGTTCACTGTTTCCCCGTCTTAGAGAAGTCGATTTCTTTCGGCGAAAGTGCTGTTTTCACAGTGCTAAGTACTCCCAACTCTATCCACAATGTAGGCTTTACCAGTTTTCTAAGTCTCTCTTATTTTCTTGTACTTATACTTGGAATTCTCTGTGTAAACCTCTGTAACTTCTCTAGGTAGATGAATCACTGTGTACTTTCTCTTGTTTCTATCTGTTACCAATCTTGAGAAACTCATACATTCTCTGTTCACTGTTTCCCAGTCTTAGAGAAGTCCATTTCTTTCGGCGAAAGTGCTGTTTTCACAGTGCTAAGTACTCCCAACTCTATCCACAATGTAGGTTTTAACAGTTTTCTAAGTCTCTCTTATTTGCTTGTACATATACTTGGAATTCTCTGTGTAATCCTCTGTAGCTTCTCTACGTAGATGAATCACTGTGTACTTTCTCTTGTTTCTATCTGTTACCAATCTTGAGAAACTCATACATTCTCTGTTCACTGTTTCCCAGTCTTAGAGAAGTCGATTTCTTTCGGCGAAAGTGCTGTTTTCACAGTGCTAAGTACTCCCAACTCTATCCACAATGTAGGTTTTACCAGTTTTCTAAGTCTCTCTTATTTTCTTGTAGGTATACATGAAATTCTTTGTGTAAACTTCTGTAATTTCTATAGGTAGATGAATCACTGTGTACTTTCTCTTGTTTCTATCTGTTACCAGTCTTGAGAAACTCATACATTCTCTGTTCAGTTATTCCCGTTTCTTAGAGAGGTAGATTTCTTTCTTCAAAAGTGCTGTTTTCACAGTGCTGAGTGCTCCCAACTCTATCCACAATGTAGGTTTTACCAGTTTTCTAAGTCTCTCTTATTTGCTTGTACTTATACATGAAATTCTCTGTGTAAACTTCTGTAACTTCTCTAGGTAGATGAATCACTGTGTATTTTCTCTTGTTTCTATCTGTTACCAATCTTGAGAAACTCATACATTCTCTGTTCACTGTTTCCCAGTCTTAGAGAAGTAGATTTCTTTCTGTGAAAGTGCTGTTTTCACAGCGCTAAGTACTTCCAACTCTATCGAAAATGTAGGTTTTACCAGGTTTCTAAGTCTCTCTTATTTGCCTGTAGTTATACTTGGAATTCTCTGTGTAAACCTCTGTAGCTTCTCTAGGTAGATGAATCACTGTGTACTTTCTCTTGTTTCTATCTGTTACCAATCTTGAGGAACTCATACATTCTCTGTTCACTGTTTCCCAGTCTTAGAGAAGTCGATTTCTTTCGGCGAAAGTGCTGTTTTCACAGTGCTAATTACTCCCAACTCTATCAACAATGTAGGTTTTACCAGTTTTCTAAATCTCTCTTATTTGCCTGTACTTATACTTGGAATTCTCTGTGTAAACCTCTGTAACTTCTCTAGGTAGATGAATCACTGTGTACTTTCTCTTGTTTCTATCTGTTACCAATCTTGAGAAACTCATACATTCACTGTTCACTGTTTCCGAGTCTTAGAGAAGTCGATTTCTTTCAGCGAAAGTGCTGTTTTCACAGTGCTAAGTACTCCCAACTCTATCAACAATGTAGGTTTTACCAGTTTTCTAAGTCTCTCTTATTTTCTTGTACTTATACGTGGAATTCTCTGTGTAAGCGTCTGTAACTTTTACAGGCAGATGAATCACTGTGTACTTTCTCTTGTTTCTATCTGTTCCCAATCTTGAGAAACTCATACAGTCTCTGTTCACTGTTTCCCAGTCTTAGATAAGTCGATTTCTTTCAGCGAAAGTGCTGTTTTCACAGTGCTAAGTACTCCGAAATCTGTCAACAATGTAGGTTTTACCAGTTTTCTAAGTTTCTCTTATTTGCTTGTACTTATACTTGGAATTCTGTGTGTAAACCACTGTAACTTCTCTAGGTAGATGAATCACTGTGTACTTTCTCTTGTTTCTATCTGTTACCAATCTTGAGAAACTCATACATTCTCTGTTCACTGTTTCCCAGTCTTAGAGAAGTCGATTTCTTTCGGCGAAAGTGCTGTTTTCACAGTGCTAAGTACTCCCAACTCTATGCACAATGTAGGTTTTACCAGTTTTCTAAGTCTCTCTTATTTTCTTGTACTTATACTTGGAATTGTCTGTGTAAACCTCTGTAACTTTTCCAGGTAGATGAATCACTGTGTACTTTCTCTTGTTTCTATCTGTTACCAATCTTGAGAAACTCATACATTCTCTGTTCACTGTTTCCCAGTCTTAGAGAAGTCGATTTCTTTCAGCGAAAGTGCTGTTTTCACAGTGCTAAGTACTCCCAACTCTATCCACAATGTAGGTTTTACCCGTTTTCTAAGTCTCTCTTATTTTCTTGTACTTATACATGGAATTCTCTGTGTAAACTTCTGTAACATCTCTAGGTAGATGAATCACTGTGTACTTTCTCTTCTTTCTGTCTGTTACCAATCTTGAGAAACTCATACATTCTCTGTTAACTGTTTCTCAGTGTTAGAGAAGTCGATTTATTTCGGCGAAAGTGCTGTTTTCACAGTGCCAGGTACTCCCAACTCTATCCACAATGTAGGTTTTACCAGTTTTCTAAGTCTCTCTTATTTACTTGTACTTATACTTGGAATTCTCTGTGTAAACCTCTGTAACTTCTCTAGGTAGATGAATCACTGTGTACTTTCTCTTGTTTCTATCTGTTACCAATCTTGAGAAACTCATACTTTCACCGTTCACTGTTTCCCAGTCTTAGACAAGTCGATTTCTTACAGCGAAAGTGCTGTTTTCACAGTGATAAGTACTCCCAACTCTATCCACAGTGTAGGTTTTAGCAGTTTTCTAAGTCTCTCTTATTTGCTTGTACTTATACTTGGAATTCTCTGTGTAAACCTGTGTAACTTCTCTAGGTAGATGAATCACTGTGTACTTTCTCTTGTTTCTATCTGTTGCCAATCTTGAGAAACTCATACATTGTCTGTTCACTGTTTCCCAGTCTTAGAGAAGTCGATTTCTTTCGGCGAAAGTGCTGTTTTCACAGTGCTAAGTACTCCCAACTCTATCCACAATGTAGGTTTTACCAGTTTTCTAAGTCTCTCTTATTTTCTTGTACTTATACATGAAATTCTTTGTGTAAACTTCTGTAATTTCTATAGGTAGATGAATCACTGTGTACTTTCTCTTGTTTTTATCTGTTACCAGACTTGAGAAACTCATACATTCTCTGTTCAGTTATTCCCGTTTCTTAGAGAGGTAGATTTCTTTCTTCAAAAGTGCTGTTTTCACAGTGCTGAGTGCTCCCAACTCTATCCACAATGTAGGTTTTACCAGTTTTCTAAGTCTCTCTTATTTTCCTGTACTTATACGTGGAATTCTCTGTGTAAACTTCTGTAACTTCTCTAGGTAGATGAATCACTATGTACTTTCTCTTGTTTCTATCTGTTACCAATCTTGAGAAACTCATACATTCTCTGTTCACTGTTTCCCAGTCTTAGAGAAGTCGATTTCTTTCGGCGAAAGTGCTGTTTTCACAGTGCTAAGTACTCCCAGCTCTATCCACAATGTAGGTTTTACCAGTTTTCTAAGTCTCTCTTATTTTCTTGTACTTATACATGGAATTCTCTGTGTAAACTTCTGTAACATCTCTAGGTAGATGAATCACTGTGTACTTTCTCTTGTTTCTATCTGTTACCAATCTTGAGAAACTCATACATTCTCTGTTAACTGTTTCTCAGTGTTAGAGAAGTCGATTTCTTTCGGCGAAAGTGCTGTTTTCACAGTGCTAATTACTCCAAACTCTATTCACAATGTAGGTTTTACCAGTTTTCTAAGTCTCTCTTATTTACTTGTGCTTATACTTGGAATTCTCTGTGTAAACCTCTGTACCTTCTCTAGGTAGATGAATCACTGTGTACTTTCTCTTGTTTCTATGTGTTACCAATCTTGAGAAACTCATAATTTCACTGTTCACTGTTTCCCAGTCTTAGACAAGTCGATTTCTTTCAGCGAAAGTGCTGTTTTCACAGTGCTAAGTACTCCCAAATCTGTCAACAATGTAGGTTTTACCAGTATTCTAAGTCTCTCTTATTTGCTTGTACTTATACTTGGAATTCTCTGTGTAAACCTCTGTAACTTTTCCAGGTAGATGAATCACTGTGTACTTTCTCTTGTTTCTATCTATTACCAATCTTGAGAAACTCATACATTCTCTGTTCACTGTTTCCCAGTCTTAGAGAAGTCGATTTCTTTCGGCGAAAGTGCTGTTTTCACAGTGCTAAGTACTCCCAACTCTATCCACAATGTAGGTTTTACCAGTTTTCTAAGTCTCTCTTATTTGCTTGTACTTATACTTGGAATTCTCTGTGTAAACCTCTGTAGCTTCTCTAGGTAGATGAATCACTGTGTACTTTCTCTTGTTTCTATCTGTTACCAATCTTGAGAAACTCATACATTCTCTGTTCACTGTTTCCCAGTCTTAGAGTAGTCGATTTCTTTCAGCGAAAGTGCTGTTTTCACAGTGCTACGTACTCCCAACTCTATCCACAATGTAGGTTTTAGCAGTTTTCTAAGTCTCTCTTATTTGCCTGTACTTATCCTTGGAATTCTCTGTGTAAACCTCTGTAACTTTTCCAGGTAGATGAATCAGTGTGTGCTTTCTCTTGTTTCTATCTGTTACCAATCTTGAGAAACTCATACATTCTCTGTTCACTGTTTCACGGACTTAGAGAACTAAATTTCCTTCGGCGAAAGTGCTGCTTTCACAGTGCTAAGTACTCCGAAATCTGTCAACAATGTAGGTTTTACCAGTTTTCTAAGTCTCTCTTATTTGCTTGTACTTATACTTGGAATTCTGTGTGTAAACCACTGTAACTTCTCTAGGTAGATGAATCACTGTGTACTTTCTCTTGTTTCTATCTGTTACCAATCTTGAGAAACTCATACATTCTCTGTTCAGTTATTCCCGTTTCTTAGAGAGGTAGATTTCTTTCTTCAAAAATGCTGTTTTCACAGTGCTAAGTACTCCCAAATCTGTCAACAATGTAGGTTTTACCAGTTTTCTAAGTCTCTCTTATTTGCTTGTACTTATACTTGGAATTTTCTGTGTAAACTTCTGTAACTTCTCTAGGTAGATGAATCACTATGTACTTTCTCTTGTTTCTATCTGTTACCAATCTTGAGAAACTCATACATTCTCTGTTCACTGTTTCCCAGTCTTAGAGAAGTCGATTTCTTTCGACGAAAGTGCTGTTTTCACAGTGCTGAGTGCTCCCAACTCTATCCACAATGTAGTTTTTACCAGTTTTCTAAGTCTCTCTTATTTTCTTGTACTTATACGTGCAATTCTCTGTGTAAACTTCTGTAACTTCTCTAGGTAGATGAATCACTGTGTACTTTCTCTTGTTTCTATCTGTTACCAATCTTGAGAAACTCATACATTCTCTGTTCACTGTTTCCCAGTCTTAGAGAAGTAGATTTCTTTCTGCGAAAGTGCTGTTTTCACAGTGCTAAGTACTCCCAACTCTATCCACAATGTAGTTTTTACCAGTTTTCTAAGTCTCTCTTATTTTCCTGTACTTATACGTGGAATTCTCTGTGTAAACTTCTGTAACTTCTCTAGGTAGATGAATCACTATGTACTTTCTCTTGTTTCTATCTGTTACCAATCTTGAGAAACTCATACATTCTCTGTTCACTGTTTCCCAGTCTTAGAGAAGTCGATTTCTTTCGGCGAAAGTGCTGTTTTCACAGTGCTAAGTACTCCCAACCCTATCCACAATGTAGGTTTTACCAGTTTTCTAAATCTCTCTTATTTGCCTGTACTTATACTTGGAATTCTCTGTGTAAACCTCTGTAACTTCTCTAGGTAGATGAATCACTGTGTAGTTTCTCTTGTTTCTATCTGTTACCAATCTTGAGAAACTCATAAATTCACTGTTCATTGTTTCCCATTCTTAGAGAAGTCGATTTCTTTCAGCGAAAGTGCTGTTTTCACAGTGCTAAGTACTCCCAACTCTATCAACAATGTAGGTTTTACCAGTTTTCTAAGTCTCTCTTATTTTCTTGTACTTATACGTGGAATTCTCTGTGTAAACCTCTGTAGCTTCTCTAGGTAGATGAATCACTGTGTACTTTCTCTTGTTTCTATCTGTTACCAATCTTGAGAAACTCATACATTCTCTGTTCACTGTTTCCAGTCTTAGAGAAGTCGATTTCTTTCGACGAAAGTGCTGTTTTCACAGTGCTAAGTACTCCCAACTCTATCCACAATGTAGGTTTTACCAGTTTTCTAAGTCTCTCTTATTTTCTTATACTTATACATGAAATTCTTTGTGTAAACTTCTGTAATTTCTATAGGTAGATGAATCACTGTGTACTTTCTCTTGTTTCTATCTGTTACCAGTCTTGAGAAACTCATACATTCTCTGTTCAGTTATTCCCATTTCTTAGAGAGGTAGATTTCTTTCTTCAAAAGTGCTGTTTTCAGAGTGCTGAGTGCTCCCAACTCTATCCACAATGTGGGTTTTAACAGTTTTCTAAGTCTCTCTTATTTGCTTGTACCTACACTTGGAATTCTCTGTGTAAACCTCTGTAACTTCTCTAGGTAGATGAATCACTGTGTACTTTCTCTTGTTTCTATCTGTTACCAATCTTGAGAAACTCATACACTCTCTGTTCACTGTTTCCGAGTCTTAGAGAAGTCGATTTCTTTCAGCGAAAGTGCTGTTTTCACATTGCTAAGTACTCCCAACTCTATCAACAATGTAGGTTTTACCAGTTTTCTAAGTCTCTCTTATTTTCTTGTACTTATACTTGGAATTGTCTGTGTAAACCTCTGTAACTTTTCCAGGTATATGAATCACTGTGTACTTTCTCTTGTTTCTATCTGTTACCAATCTTGAGAAACTCATACATTCTCTGTTCACTGTTTCCCAGTCTTAGAGAAGTCGATTTCTTTCAGCGAAACTGCTGTTTTCACAGCGCTAAGTACTCCTAACTCTATCCACAATGTAGGTTTTACCAGTTTTCTAAGTCTCTCTTATTTGCCTGTACTTATACTTGGAATTCTCTGTGTAAACCTCTGTAACTTCTCTAGTTAGATGAATCACTGTGTACTTTCTCTTGTTTCTATCTGTTACCAATCTTGAGAAACTCATACATTCTCTGTTCACTGTTTCCCAGTCTTAGAGAAGTAGATTTGTTTCTGCGAAAGTGCTGTTTTCACAGTGCTAAGTACTCCCAACTCTATCCACAATGTGGGTTTTACCAGTTTTCTAAGTCTCTCTTATTTGCTTGTACTTACACCTGGAATTCTCTGTGTAAACCTCTGTAACTTCTCTAGGTAGATGAATCACTGTGTACTTTCTCTTGTTTCTATCTGTTACCAATCTTGAGAAACTCATACATTCACTGTTCACTGTTTCCCAGTCTTAGAGAAGTCGATTTCTTTCAGCGAAAGTGCTGTTTTCACAGTGCTAAGTACTCCCAAATCTGTCAACAATGTAGGTTTTACCAGTTTTCTAAGTCTCTCTTATTTTCTTGTACTTATACTTGGAATTCTCTGTGTAAACCTCTGTAACTTTTCCAGGTAGATGAATCACTGTGTACTTTCTCTTGTTTCTATCTGTTACCAATCTTGAGAAACTCATACATTCTCTGTTCACTGTTTCCGAGTCTTAGAGAAGTCGATTTCTTTCGGCGAAAGTGCTGTTTTCACATTGCTAAGTACTCCCAACTCTATCAACAATGTAGGTTTTACCAGTTTTCTAAGTCTCTCTTATTTTCTTGTACTTATACTTGGAATTCTCTGTGTAAACCTCTGTAACTTTTCCAGGTAGATGAATCACTGTGTACTTTCTCTTGTTTCTATCTCTTACCAAACTTGAGAAACTCATACATTCACTGTTCACTGTTTCCCAGTCTTAGGGAAGTCGATTTCTTTCAGCGAAAGTGCTGTTTTCACAGTGCTAAGTACTCCCAACACTATCCGCAATGTAGGTTTTACCAGTTTTCTAAGTCTCTCTTATTTGCTTGTACTTATACTTGGAATTCTCTGTGTAAACCTCTGTTAGCTTCTCTAGGTAGATGAATCACTGTGTACTTTCTCTTGTTTCTATCTGTTACCAATCTTGAGAAACTCATACATTCTCTGTTCACTGTTTCCCAGTCTTAGACAAGTCGATTTCTTTCAGCGAAAGTGCTGTTTTCACAGTGCTAAGTACTCCCAACACTATCCGCAATGTAGGTTTTACCAGTTTTCTAAGTCTCTCTTATTTGCCTGTACTTATACTTGGAATTCTCTGTGTAAACCTCTGTAACTTCTCTAGGTAGATGAATCACTGTGTACTTTCTCTTGTTTCTATCTGTTACCAATCTTGAGAAACTCATACATTCTCTATTCACTGTTTCCCAGTCTTAGAGAAGTCGATTTCTTTCAGCGAAAGTGCTGTTTTCACAGTGCTAAGTACTCCCAACTATATCCACAATGTAGGTTTTAACAGTTTTCTAAGTCTCTCTTATTTGCTTGTACGTATACTTGGAATTCTCTGTGTAAACCTCTGTAGCTTCTCTAGGTAGATGAATCACTGTGTACTTTCTCTTGTTTCTATCTGTTACCAATCTTGAGAAACTCATACATTCTCTGTTCACTGTTTCCCAGTCTTAGAGAAGTCGATTTCTTTCAGCGAAAGTGCTGTTTTCACAGTGCTAAGTACTCCCAACTATATCCACAATGTAGGTTTTAACAGTTTTCTAAGTCTCTCTTATTTGCTTGTACGTATACTTGGAATTCTCTGTGTAAACCTCTGTAGCTTCTCTAGGTAGATGAATCACTGTGTACTTTCTCTTGTTTCTATCTGTTACCAGTCTTGAGAAACTCATACATTCTCTGTTCAGTTATTCCCGTTTCTTAGAGAGGTAGATTTCTTTCTTCAAAAGTGCTGTTTTCACAGTGCTGAGTGCACCCAACTCTATCCACAATGTAGGTTTTACCAGTTTTCTAAGTCTCTCTTATTTGCTTGTACTTACACATGAAATTCTCTGTGTAAACTTCTGTAACCTCTCTAGGTAGATGAATCACTGTGTACTTTCTCTTGTTTCTATCTGTTACCAATCTTGAGAAACTCATACATTCACTGTTCACTGTTTCCCAGTCTTAGAGAAGTCGATTTCTTTCAGCGAAAGTGCTGTTTTCACAGTGCTAAGTACTCCCAAATCTGTCAACAATGTAGGCTTTACCAGTTTTCTAAGTTTCTCTTATTTGCTTGTACTTATACTTGGAATTCTCTGTGTAAACCTGTGTAACTTTTCCAGGTATATGAATCACTGTGTACTTTCTCTTGTTTCTATCTGTTACCAATCTTGAGAAACTCATACATTCTCTGTTCACTGTTTCCCAGTCTTAGAGAAGTCGATTTCTTTCGGCGAAAGTGCTGTTTTCACAGTGCTAAGTACTCCCAACTCTATCAACAATGTAGGTTTTACCAGTTTTCTAAGTCTCTCTTATTTGCTTGTACTTATACTTGGAATTCTCTGTGTAAACCTCTGTAACTTTTCCAGGTAGATGAATCACTGTGTACTTTCTCTTGTTTCTATCTGTTACCAATCTTGAGAAACTCATGCATTCTCTGTTCACTGTTTCCCAGTCTTAGAGAAGTCGATTTCTTTCTGCGAAAGTGCTGTTTTCACAGTGCTAAGTACTCCCAACTCTATCCACAATGTCGTTTTTACCAGTTTGCTAAGTCTCTCTTATTTTCTTGTACTTATACATGGAATTCTCTGTGTAAACTTCTGTAACATCTCTAGGTACATGAATCACTGTGTACTTTCTCTTGTGTCTATCTGTTACCAATCTTGAGAAAGTCATACATTCTCTGTTAACTGTTTCCCAGTGTAAGAGAAGTCGATTTCTTTCGGCGAAAGTGCTGTTTTCACAGTGCTAAGTACTCCCAACTCTATCCACAATGTAGGTTTTACCAGTTTTCTAAGTCTCTCTTATTTGCTTGTACTTATACTTGGAATTCTCTGGGTAAACCTCTGTAACTTCTCTAGGTAGATTAATCACTGTGTACTTTCTCTTGTTTCTGTTACCAATCTTGAGAAACTCATACTTTCACTATTCACTGTTTCCCAGTCTTAGAGAAGTCGATTTCTTTCAGCGAAATTGCTGTTTTCACAGTGATAAGTACTCCCAACTCTATCCACAATGTAGGTTTTACCAGTTTTCTAAATCTCTCTTATTTGCTTGTACTTATACTTGGAATTCTCTTTGTAAACCTCTGTTAGCTTCTCTAGGTAGATGAATCACTGTGTACTTTCTCTTGTTTCTATCTGTTACCAATCTTGAGAAACTCATACATTCTCTGTTCACTGTTTCCCAGTCTTAGAGAAGTCGATTTCGTTCGGCGAAAGTGCTGTTTTCACAGCGCTAAGTACTCCCAACTCTATCCACAATGTAGGTTTTACCAGTTTTCTAAGTCTCTCTTATTTGCCTGTACTTATACTTGGAATTCTCTGTGTAAACCTGTGTAACTTCTCTAGGTAGATGAATCACTGTGTACTTTCTCTTGTTTCTATCTGTTGCCAATCTTGAGAAACTCATACGTTCTCTGTTCACTGTTTCCCAGTCTTAGAGAAGTCGATTTCTTTCGGCGAAAGTGCTGTTTTCACAGTGCTAAGTACTCCCAACTCTATCCACAATGTAGCTTTTACCAGTTTTCTAAGTCTCTCTTATTTTCTTGTACTTATACATGAAATTCTTTGTGTAAACTTCTGTAATTTCTATAGGTAGATGAATCACTGTGTACTTTCTCTTGTTTCTATCTGTTACCAGTCTTCAGAAACTCATACATTCTCTTTTCAGTTATTCCCGTTTCTTAGAGGTAGATTTCTTTCTTCAAAAGTGCTGCTTTCACAGTGCTAAGTACTCCGAAATCTGTCAACAATCTTGGTTTTACCAGTTTTCTAAGTCTCTCTTATTTGCTTGTACTTATACTTGGAATTCTGTGTGTAAACCACTGTAACTTCTCTAGGTAGATGAATCACTGTGTACTTTCTCTTGTTTCTATCTGTTACCAATCTTGAGAAACTCATACATTCACTGTTCACTGTTTCCCCGTCTTAGAGAAGTCGATTTCTTTCAGCGAAAGTGCTGTTTTCACAGTGCTAAGTACTCCCAACACTATCCGCAATGTAGGTTTTACCAGTTTTCTAAGTCTCTCTTATTTGCTTGTACTTATACTTGGAATTCTCTGTGTAAACCTCTGTAACTTTTCCAGGTAGATGAATCACTGTGTACTTTCTCTTGTTTCTATCTGTTACCAATCTTGAGAAACTCATACATTCTCTGTTCACTGTTTCCGAGTCTTAGAGAAGTCGATTTCTTACGGCGAAAGTGCTGTTTTCACATTGCTAAGTACTCCCAACTCTATCAACAATGTAGGTTTTACCAGTTTTCTAAGTCTCTCTTATTTTCTTGTACTTATACTTGGAATTCTCTGTGTAAACCTCTGTAACTTTTCCAGGTAGATGAATCACTGTGTACTTCCTCTTGTTTCTATCTGTTACCAATCTTGAGAAACTCATACTTTCACTGTTCACTGTTTCCCAGTCTCAGAGAAGTCGATTTCTTTCAGCGAAAGTGCTGTTTTCACAGTGATAAGTACTCCCAACTCTATCCACAATGTAGGTTTTACCAGTTTTCTAAGTCTCTCTTATTTGCTTGTACTTATACTTGGAATTCTCTGTGTAAACCTCTGTTAGCTTCTCTACGTAGATGAATCACTGTGTACTTTCTCTTGTTTCTATCTGTTACCAATCTTCAGAAACTCATACATTCTCTGTTCACTGTTTCCCAGTCTTAGAGAAGTCGATTTCTTTCGGCGAAAGTGCTGTTTTCACAGTGCTAAGTACTCCCAACTCTATCAACAATGTAGGTTTTACCAGTTTTCTAAGTCTCTCTTATTTTCCTGTACTTATACATGGAATTCTCTGTGTAAACTTCTGTAACATCTCTAGGTAGATGAATCACTGTGTACTTTCTCTTTTTTCTATCTGTTACCAATCTTGAGAAACTCATACATTCTCTGTTCACTGTTTCACGGACTTAGAGAAATAAATTTCCTTCGGCGAAAGTGCTGTTTTCACAGTGCTAAGTACTCCCAACTCTATCCACAATGTAGGTTTTACCAGTTTTCTAAGTCTCTCTTACTTTCTTGTACTTATACATGAAATTCCTTGTGTAAACTTCTGTAATTTCTATAGGTAGATGAATCACTGTGTACTTTCTCTTGTTTCTATCTGTTACCAGTCTTGAGAAACTCATACATTCTCTGTTCACTGTTTCCCAGTCTTAGAGAAGTAGATTTCTTTCTGCGAAAGTGCTGTTTTCACAGTGCTAAGTACTCCCAACTCTATCCACAATGTGGGTTTTACCAGTTTTCTAAATCTCTCTTATTTGCTTGTACTTATACTTGGAATTCTCTGTGTAAACCTCTGTAACTTCTCTAGGTAGATGAATCAATGTGTACTCTCTCTTGCTTCTATCTGTTACTAATCTTGAGAAACTCATACATTCACTGTTCACTGTTTCCCAGTCTTAGAGAAGTCGATTTCTTTCAGCGAAAGTGCTGTTTTCACAGTGTTAAGTACTCCCAAATCTGTCATCAATGTAGGTTTTACCAGTTTTCTAAGTCTCTCTTATTTGCTTGTACTTATACTTGGAATTCTCTGTGTAAACCTCTGTAACTTTTCCAGGTAGATGAATCACTGTGTACTTTCTCTTGTTTCTATCTGTTACCAATCTTGAGAAACTCATACATTCTCTGTTCACTGTTTCCCAGTCTTAGAGAAGTCGATTTCTTTCGGCGAAAGTGCTGTTTTCACAGTGCTAAGTACTCCCAACTCTATGCACAATGTAGGTTTTACCAGTTTTCTAAGTCTCTCTTATTTTCTTGTACTTATACATGGAATTCTCTGTGTAAACTTCTGTAACATCTCTAGGTAGATGAATCACTGTGTACTTTCTCTTTTTTCTATCTGTTACCAATCTTGAGAAACTCATACATTCTCTGTTCACTGTTTCACGGACTTAGAGAAATAAATTTCCTTCGGCGAAAGTGCTGTTTTCACAGTGCTAAGTACTCCGAAATCTGTCAACAATGTAGATTTTACCAGTTTTCTAAGTCTCTCTTATTTACTTGTACTTACACTTGGAATTCTGTGTGTAAACCACTGTAACTTCTCTAGGTAGATGAATCACTGTGTACTTTCTCTTGGTTCTATCTGTTACCAATCTTGAGAAACTCATACATTCACTGTTCACTGTTTCCCAGTCTTAGAGAATTCGATTTCTTTCAGCGAAAGTGCTGTTTTCACAGTGCTAAGTACTCCCAACACGATCCGCAATGTAGGTTTTACCAGTTTTCTATGTCTCTCTTATATGCTTGTACTTATTCTTGGAATTCTCTGTGTAAACCTCTGTAACTTCTCTAGGTAGATGAATCACTGTGTACTTTCCCTTGTTTCTATCTCTTACCAATCTTGAGAAACTCATACATTCTCTGTTCACTGTTTCCCAGTCTTAGAGAAGTCGATTTCTTTCGGCGAAAATGCTGTTTTCACAGCGCTAAGTACTCCCAACTCTATCCACAATGTAGGTTTTACCAGTTTTCTAAGTCTCTCTTATTTGCCTTTACTTATACTTGGAATTCTCTGTGTAAACCTCTGTAACTTTTCTAGGTGGATGAATCACTGTGTACTTTCTCTTGTTTCTATCTGTTACCAATCTTGAGAAACTCATACATTCTCTGTTCACTGTTTCCCAGTCTTAGAGAAGTCGATTTCTTTCAGCGAAAGTGCTGTTTTCACAGTGCTAAGTACTCCAAACTCTATCCACAATGTAGGTTTTAACAGTTTTCTAAGTCTCTCTTATTTGATTGTATGTATACTTGGAATTCTCTGTGTAAACCTCTGTAGCTTCTGTAGGTAGATGAATCACTGTGTACTTTCTCTTGTTTCTATCTGTTACCAATCTTGAGAAACTCATACATTCTCTGTTCACTGTTTCCCAGTCTTAGAGAAGTCGATTTCTTTCCACGAAAGTGCTGTTTTCACAGTGCTAAGTACTCCCAACTCTATCCACAATGTAGGTTTTACCAGTTTTCTAAGTCTCTCTTATTTTCTTGTACTTATACTTGGAATTGTCTGTGTAAACCTCTGTAACTTTTCCAGGTAGATGAATCACTGTGTACTTTCTCTTGTTTCTATCTGTTACCAATCTTGAGAAACTCATACATTCTCTGTTCACTGTTTCCCAGTCTTAGAGAATCCGATTTCTTTTGGCGAAAGTGCTGTTTTCACAGTGCTAAGTACTCCCAACTCTATCCACAATGTAGGTTTTACCAGTTTTCTAAGTCTCTCTTATTTGCTTGTACTTATACTTGGAATTCTCTGTGTAAACCTCTGTAACTTTTCCAGGTAGATGAATCACTGTGTACTTTCTCTTGTTTCTATCTGTTACCAATCTTGAGAAACTCATACATTCTCTGTTCACTGTTTCACGGACTTAGAGAACTAAATTTCCTTCAGCGAAAGTGCTGCTTTCACAGTGCTAAGTACTCCGAAATCTGTCAACAATGTTGGTTTTACCAGTTTTCTAAGTCTCTCTTATTTGCTTGTACTTATACTTGGAATTCTGTGTGTAAACCACTGTAACTTCTCTAGGTAGATGAATCACTGTGTACTTTCTCTTGGTTCTATCTGTTACCAATCTTGAGAAACTCATACATTCACTGTTCACTGTTTCCCAGTCTTAGAGAAGTCGATTTCTTTCAGCGAAAGTGCTGTTTTCACAGTGCTAAGTACTCCCAACACGATCCGCAATGTAGGTTTTACCAGTTTTCTATGTCTCTCTTATATGCTTGTACTTATTCTTGGAATTCTCTGTGTAAACCTCTGTAACTTCTCTAGGTAGATGAATCACTGTGTACTTTCTCTTGTTTCTATCTCTTACCAATCTTGAGAAACTCATACATTCTCTGTTCACTGTTTCCCAGTCTTAGAGAAGTCGATTTCTTTCGGCGAAAATGCTGTTTTCACAGCGCTAAGTACTCCCAACTCTATCCACAATGTAGGTTTTACCAGTTTTCTAAGTCTCTCTTATTTGCCTGTACTTATACTTGGAATTCTCTGTGTAAACCTCTGTAACTTTTCTAGGTGGATGAATCACTGTGTACTTTCTCTTGTTTCTATCTGTTACCAATCTTGAGAAACTCATACATTCTCTGTTCACTGTTTCCCAGTCTTAGAGAAGTCGATTTCTTTCAGCGAAAGTGCTGTTTTCACAGTGCTAAGTACTCCAAACTCTATCCACAATGTAGGTTTTAACAGTTTTCTAATTCTCTCTTATTTGATTGTATGTATACTTGGAATTCTCTGTGTAAACCTCTGTAGCTTCTGTAGGTAGATGAATCACTGTGTACTTTCTCTTGTTTCTATCTGTTACCAATCTTGAGAAACGCATACATTCTCTGTTCACTGTTTCCCAGTCTTAGAGAAGTCGATTTCTTTCGGCGAAAGTGCTGTTTTCACAGTGCTAAGTACTCCCAACTCTATCCACAATGTAGGTTTTACCAGTTTTCTAAGTCTCTCTTATTTTCTTGTACTTATACTTGGAATTGTCTGTGTAAACCTCTGTAACTTTTCCAGGTAGATGAATCACTGTGTACTTTCTCTTGTTTCTATCTGTTACCAATCTTGAGAAACTCATACATTCTCTGTTCACTGTTTCCCAGTCTTAGAGAATCCGATTTCTTTTGGCGAAAGTGCTGTTTTCACAGTGCTAAGTACTCCCAACTCTATCCACAAGGTAGGTTTTACCAGTTTTCTAAGTGTCTCTTATTTGCTTGTACTTATACTTGGAATTCTCTGTGTAAACCTCTGTAACTTTTCCAGGTAGATGAATCACTGTGTACTTTCTCTTGTTTCTATCTGTTACCAATCTTGAGAAACTCATACATTCTCTGTTCACTGTTTCACGGACTTAGAGAACTAAATTTCCTTCAGCGAAAGTGCTGCTTTCACAGTGCTAAGTACTCCGAAATCTGTCAACAATGTTGGTTTTACCAGTTTTCTAAGTCTCTCTTATTTGCTTGTACTTATACTTGGAATTCTGTGTGTAAACCACTGTAACTTCTCTAGGTAGATGAATCACTGTGTACTTTCTCTTGTTTCTATCTGTTACCAATCTTGAGAAACTCATACATTCACTGTTCACTGTTTCCCAGTCTTAGAGAAGTCGATTTCTTTCAGCGAAAGTGCTGTTTTCACAGTGCTAAGTACTCCCAACACTATCCGCAATGTAGGTTTTACCAGTTTTCTAAGTCTCTCTTATTTGCTTGTACTTATACTTGGAATTCTCTGTGTAAACCTCTGTAACTTTTCCAGGTAGATGAATCACTGTGTACTTTCTCTTGTTTCTATCTGTTACCAATCTTGAGAAACTCATACATTCTCTGTTCACTGTTTCCGAGTCTTAGAGAAGTCGATTTCTTTCGGCGAAAGTGCTGTTTTCACATTGCTAAGTACTCCCAACTCTATCAACAATGTAGGTTTTACCAGTTTTCTAAGTCTCTCTTATTTTCTTGTACTTATACTTGGAATTCTCTGTGTAAACCTCTGTAACTTTTCCAGGTAGATGAATCACTGTGTACTTTCTCTTGTTTCTATCTGTTACCAATCTTGAGAAACTCATACTTTCACTGTTCACTGTTTCCCAGTCTCAGAGAAGTCGATTTCTTTCAGCGAAAGTGCTGTTTTCACAGTGATAAGTACTCCCAACTCTATCCACAATGTAGGTTTTACCAGTTTTCTAAGTCTCTCTTATTTGCTTGTACTTATACTTGGAATTCTCTGTGTAAACCTCTGTTAGCTTCTCTACGTAGATGAATCACTGTGTACTTTCTCTTGTTTCTATCTGTTACCAATCTTCAGAAACACATACATTCTCTGTTCACTGTTTCCCAGTCTTAGAGAAGTCGATTTCTTTCGGCGAAAGTGTTGTTTTCACAGTGCTAAGTACTGCCAACTCTATCAACAATGTAGGTTTTACCAGTTTTCTAAGTCTCTCTTATTTTCCTGTACTTATACATGGAATTCTCTGTGTAAACTTCTGTAACATCTCTAGGTAGATGAATCACTGTGTACTTTCTCATTTTTCTATCTGTTACCAATCTTGAGAAACTCATACATTCTCTGTTCACTGTTTCACGGACTTAGAGAAATAAATTTCCTTCGGCGAAAGTGCTGTTTTCACAGTGCTAAGTACTCCCAACTCTATCCACAATGTAGGTTTTACCAGTTTTCTAAGTCTCTCTTACTTTCTTGTACTTATACATGAAATTCTTTGTGTAAACTTCTGTAATTTCTATAGGTAGATGAATCACTGTGTACTTTCTCTTGTTTCTATCTGTTACCAGTCTTGAGAAACTCATACATTCTCTGTTCACTGTTTCACGGACTTAGAGAAATAAATTTCCTTCGGCGAAATTGCTGTTTTCACAGTGCTAAGTACTCCGAAATCTGTCAACAATGTAGATTTTACCAGTTTTCTAAGTCTCTCTTATTTACTTGTACTTACACTTGGAATTCTGTGTGTAAACCACTGTAACTTCTCTAGGTAGATGAATCACTGTGTACTTTCTCTTGGTTCTATCTGTTACCAATCTTGAGAAACTCATACATTCACTGTTCACTGTTTCCCAGTCTTAGAGAAGTCGATTTCTTTCAGCGAAAGTGCTGTTTTCACAGTGCTAAGTACTCCCAACACGATCCGCAATGTAGGTTTTACCAGTTTTCTATGTCTCTCTTATATGCTTGTACTTATTCTTGGAATTCTCTGTGTAAACCTCTGTAACTTCTCTAGGTAGATGAATCACTGTGTACTTTCTCTTGTTTCTATCTCTTACCAATCTTGAGAAACTCATACATTCTCTGTTCACTGTTTCCCAGTCTTAGAGAAGTCGATTTCTTTCGGCGAAAATGCTGTTTTCACAGCGCTAAGTACTCCCAACTCTATCCACAATGTAGGTTTTACCAGTTTTCTAAGTCTCTCTTATTTGCCTGTACTTATACTTGGAATTCTCTGTGTAAACCTCTGTAAATTTTCTAGGTGGATGAATCACTGTGTACTTTCTCTTGTTTCTATCTGTTACCAATCTTGAGAAACTCATACATTCTCTGTTCACTGTTTCCCAGTCTTAGAGAAGTCGATTTCTTTCAGCGAAAGTGCTGTTTTCACAGTGCTAAGTACTCCAAACTCTATCCACAATGTAGGTTTTAACAGTTTTCTAAGTCTCTCTTATTTGCTTGTACTTATACTTGGAATTCTCTGTGTAAACCTCTGTAACTTTTCCAGGTAGATGAATCACTGTGTACTTTCTCTTGTTTCTATCTGTTACCAATCTTGAGAAACTCATACATTCTCTGGTCACTGTTTCACGGACTTAGAGAACTAAATTTCCTTCAGCGAAAGTGCTGCTTTCACAGTGCTAAGTACTCCGAAATCTGTCAACAATGTTGGTTTTACCAGTTTTCTAAGTCTCTCTTATTTGCTTGTACTTATACTTGGAATTCTCTGTGTAAACCTCTGTTAGCTTCTCTACGTAGATGAATCACTGTGTACTTTCTCTTGTTTCTATCTGTTACCAATCTTCAGAAACTCATACATTCTCTGTTCACTGTTTCCCAGTCTTAGAGAAGTCGATTTATTTCGGCGAAAGTGCTGTTTTCACAGTGCTAAGTACTCCCAACTCTATCAACAATGTAGGTTTTACCAGTTTTCTAAGTCTCTCTTATTTTCCTGTACTTATACATGGAATTCTCTGTGTAAACTTCTGTAACATCTCTAGGTAGATGAATCACTGTGTACTTTCTCTTTTTTCTATCTGTTACCAATCTTGAGAAACTCATACATTCTCTGTTCACTGTTTCACGGACTTAGAGAAATAAATTTCCTTCGGCGAAAGTGCTGTTTTCACAGTGCTAAGTACTCCCAACTCTATCCACAATGTAGGTTTTACCAGTTTTCTAAGTCTCTCTTACTTTCTTGTACTTATACATGAAATTCTTTGTGTAAACTTCTGTAATTTCTATAGGTAGATGAATCACTGTGTACTTTCTCTTGTTTCTATCTGTTACCAATCTTGAGAAACTCATACATTCTCTGTTCACTGTTTCCCAGTCTTAGAGAAGTCGATTTCTTTCGGCGAAAATGCTGTTTTCACAGCGCTAAGTACTCCCAACTCTATCCACAATGTAGGTTTTACCAGTTTTCTAAGTCTCTCTTATTTGCCTGTACTTATACTTGGAATTCTCTGTGTAAACCTCTGTAACTTTTCTAGGTGGATGAATCACTGTGTACTTTCTCTTGTTTCTATCTGTTACCAATCTTGAGAAACTCATACATTCTCTGTTCACTGTTTCCCAGTCTTAGAGAAGTCGATTTCTTTCAGCGAAAGTGCTGTTTTCACAGTGCTAAGTACTCCAAACTCTATCCACAATGTAGGTTTTAACAGTTTTCTAAGTCTCTCTTATTTGATTGTATGTATACTTGGAATTCTCTGTGTAAACCTCTGTAGCTTCTGTAGGTAGATGAATCACTGTGTACTTTCTCTTGTTTCTATCTGTTACCAATCTTGAGAAACTCATACATTCTCTGTTCACTGTTTCCCAGTCTTAGAGAAGTCGATTTCTTTCCGCGAAAGTGCTGTTTTCACAGTGCTAAGTACTCCCAACTCTATCCACAATGTAGGTTTTACCAGTTTTCTAAGTCTCTCTTATTTTCTTGTACTTATACTTGGAATTGTCTGTGTAAACCTCTGTAACTTTTCCAGGTAGATGAATCACTGTGTACTTTCTCTTGTTTCTATCTGTTACCAATCTTGAGAAACTCATACATTCTCTGTTCACTGTTTCCCAGTCTTAGAGAATCCGATTTCTTTTGGCGAAAGTGCTGTTTTCACAGTGCTAAGTACTCCCAACTCTATCCACAATGTAGGTTTTACCAGTTTTCTAAGTCTCTCTTATTTGCTTGTACTTATACTTGGAATTCTCTGTGTAAACCTCTGTAACTTTTCCAGGTAGATGAATCACTGTGTACTTTCTCTTGTTTCTATCTGTTACCAATCTTGAGAAACTCATACATTCTCTGTTCACTGTTTCACGGACTTAGAGAACTAAATTTCCTTCAGCGAAAGTGCTGCTTTCACAGTGCTAAGTACTCCGAAATCTGTCAACAATGTTGGTTTTACCAGTTTTCTAAGTCTCTCTTATTTGCTTGTACTTATACTTGGAATTCTGTGTGTAAACCACTGTAACTTCTCTAGGTAGATGAATCACTGTGTACTTTCTCTTGTTTCTATCTGTTACCAATCTTGAGAAACTCATACATTCACTGTTCACTGTTTCCCCGTCTTAGAGAAGTCGATTTCTTTCAGCGAAAGTGCTGTTTTCACATTGCTAAGTACTCCCAACTCTATCAACAATGTAGGTTTTACCAGTTTTCTAAGTCTCTCTTATTTTCTTGTACTTATACTTGGAATTCTCTGTATAAACCTCTGTAACTTTTCCAGGTAGATGAATCACTGTGTACTTTCTCTTGTTTCTATCTGTTACCAATCTTGAGAAACTCATACTTTCACTGTTCACTGTTTCCCAGTCTCAGAGAAGTCGATTTCTTTCAGCGAAAGTGCTGTTTTCACAGTGATAAGTACTCCCAACTCTATCCACAATGTAGGTTTTACCAGTTTTCTAAGTCTCTCTTATTTGCTTGTACTTATACTTGGAATTCTCTGTGTAAACCTCTGTTAGCTTCTCTACGTAGATGAATCACTGTGTACTTTCTCTTGTTTCTATCTGTTACCAATCTTCAGAAACTCATACATTCTCTGTTCACTGTTTCCCAGTCTTAGAGAAGTCGATTTCTTTCGGCGAAAGTGCTGTTTTCACAGTGCTAAGTACTCCCAACTCTATCAACAATGTAGGTTTTACCAGTTTTCTAAGTCTCTCTTATTTTCCTGTACTTATACATGGAATTCTCTGTGTAAACTTCTGTAACATCTCTAGGTAGATGAATCACTGTGTACTTTCTCTTTTTTCTATCTGTTACCAATCTTGAGAAACTCATACATTCTCTGTTCACTGTTTCACGGACTTAGAGAAATAAATTTCCTTCGGCGAAAGTGCTGTTTTCACAGTGCTAAGTACTCCCAACTCTATCCACAATGTAGGTTTTACCAGTTTTCTAAGTCTCTCTTACTTTCTTGTACTTATACATGAAATTCTTTGTGTAAACTTCTGTAATTTCTATAGGTAGATGAATCACTGTGTACTTTCTCTTGTTTCTATCTGTTACCAGTCTTGAGAAACTCATACATTCTCTGTTCACTGTTTCCCAGTCTTAGAGAAGTAGATTTCTTTCTGCGAAAGTGCTGTTTTCACAGTGCTAAGTACTCCCAACTCTATCCACAATGTGGGTTTTACCAGTTTTCTAAATCTCTCTTATTTGCTTGTACTTATACTTGGAATTCTCTGTGTAAACCTCTGTAACTTCTCTAGGTAGATGAATCAATGTGTACTCTCTCTTGCTTCTATCTGTTACTAATCTTGAGAAACTCATACATTCACTGTTCACTGTTTCCCAGTCTTAGAGAAGTCGATTTCTTTCAGCGAAAGTGCTGTTTTCACAGTGTTAAGTACTCCCAAATCTGTCATCAATGTAGGTTTTACCAGTTTTCTAAGTCTCTCTTATTTGCTTGTACTTATACTTGGAATTCTCTGTGTAAACCTCTGTAACTTTTCTAGGTAGATGAATCACTGTGTACTTTCTCTTGTTTCTATCTGTTACCAATCTTGAGAAACTCATACATTCTCTGTTCACTGTTTCCCAGTCTTAGAGAAGTCGATTTCTTTCGGCGAAAGTGCTGTTTTCACAGTGCTAAGTACTCCCAACTCTATGCACAATGTAGGTTTTACCAGTTTTCTAAGTCTTTCTTATTTTCTTGTACTTATACATGGAATTCTCTGTGTAAACTTCTGTAACATCTCTAGGTAGATGAATCACTGTGTACTTTCTCTTTTTTCTATCTGTTACCAATCTTGAGAAACTCATACATTCTCTGTTCACTGTTTCACGGACTTAGAGAAATAAATTTCCTTCGGCGAAAGTGCTGTTTTCACAGTGCTAAGTACTCCGAAATCTGTCAACAATGTAGATTTTACCAGTTTTCTAAGTCTCTCTTATTTACTTGTACTTACACTTGGAATTCTGTGTGTAAACCACTGTAACTTCTCTAGGTAGATGAATCACTGTGTACTTTCTCTTGGTTCTATCTGTTACCAATCTTGAGAAACTCATACATTCACTGTTCACTGTTTCCCAGTCTTAGAGAATTCGATTTCTTTCAGCGAAAGTGCTGTTTTCACAGTGCTAAGTACTCCCAACACGATCCGCAATGTAGGTTTTACCAGTTTTCTATGTCTCTCTTATATGCTTGTACTTATTCTTGGAATTCTCTGTGTAAACCTCTGTAACTTCTCTAGGTAGATGAATCACTGTGTACTTTCCCTTGTTTCTATCTCTTACCAATCTTGAGAAACTCATACATTCTCTGTTCACTGTTTCCCAGTCTTAGAGAAGTCGATTTCTTTCGGCGAAAATGCTGTTTTCACAGCGCTAAGTACTCCCAACTCTATCCACAATGTAGGTTTTACCAGTTTTCTAAGTCTCTCTTATTTGCCTTTACTTATACTTGGAATTCTCTGTGTAAACCTCTGTAACTTTTCTAGGTGGATGAATCACTGTGTACTTTCTCTTGTTTCTATCTGTTACCAATCTTGAGAAACTCATACATTCTCTGTTCACTGTTTCCCAGTCTTAGAGAAGTCGATTTCTTTCAGCGAAAGTGCTGTTTTCACAGTGCTAAGTACTCCAAACTCTATCCACAATGTAGGTTTTAACAGTTTTCTAAGTCTCTCTTATTTGATTGTATGTATACTTGGAATTCTCTGTGTAAACCTCTGTAGCTTCTGTAGGTAGATGAATCACTGTGTACTTTCTCTTGTTTCTATCTGTTACCAATCTTGAGAAACTCATACATTCTCTGTTCACTGTTTCCCAGTCTTAGAGAAGTCGATTTCTTTCGGCGAAAGTGCTGTTTTCACAGTGCTAAGTAGTCCCAACTCTATCCACAATGTAGGTTTTACCAGTTTTCTAAGTCTCTCTTATTTTCTTGTACTTATACTTGGAATTGTCTGTGTAAACCTCTGTAACTTTTCCAGGTAGATGAATCACTGTGTACTTTCTCTTGTTTCTATCTGTTACCAATCTTGAGAAACTCATACATTCTCTGTTCACTGTTTCCCAGTCTTAGAGAATCCGATTTCTTTTGGCGAAAGTGCTGTTTTCACAGTGCTAAGTACTCCCAACTCTATCCACAATGTAGGTTTTACCAGTTTTCTAAGTGTCTCTTATTTGCTTGTACTTATACTTGGAATTCTCTGTGTAAACCTCTGTAACTTTTCCAGGTAGATGAATCACTGTGTACTTTCTCTTGTTTCTATCTGTTACCAATCTTGAGAAACTCATACATTCTCTGTTCACTGTTTCACGGACTTAGAGAACTAAATTTCCTTCAGCGAAAGTGCTGCTTTCACAGTGCTAAGTACTCCGAAATCTGTCAACAATGTTGGTTTTACCAGTTTTCTAAGTCTCTCTTATTTGCTTGTACTTATACTTGGAATTCTGTCTGTAAACCACTGTAACTTCTCTAGGTAGATGAATCACTGTGTACTTTCTCTTGTTTCTATCTGTTACCAATCTTGAGAAACTCATACATTCACTGTTCACTGTTTCCCAGTCTTAGAGAAGTCGATTTCTTTCAGCGAAAGTGCTGTTTTCACAGTGCTAAGTACTCCCAACACTATCCGCAATGTAGGTTTTACCAGTTTTCTAAGTCTCTCTTATTTGCTTGTACTTATACTTGGAATTCTCTGTGTAAACCTCTGTAACTTTTCCAGGTAGATGAATCACTGTGTACTTTCTCTTGTTTCTATCTGTTACCAATCTTGAGAAACTCATACATTCTCTGTTCACTGTTTCCGAGTCTTAGAGAAGTCGATTTCTTTCGGCGAAAGTGCTGTTTTCACATTGCTAAGTACTCCCAACTCTATCAACAATGTAGGTTTTACCAGTTTTCTAAGTCTCTCTTATTTTCTTGTACTTATACTTGGAATTCTCTGTGTAAACCTCTGTAACTTTTCCAGGTAGATGAATCACTGTGTACTTTCTCTTGTTTCTATCTGTTACCAATCTTGAGAAACTCATACTTTCACTGTTCACTGTTTCCCAGTCTCAGAGAAGTCGATTTCTTTCAGCGAAAGTGCTGTTTTCACAGTGATAAGTACTCCCAACTCTATCCACAATGTAGGTTTTACCAGTTTTCTAAGTCTCTCTTATTTGCTTGTACTTATACTTGGAATTCTCTGTGTAAACCTCTGTTAGCTTCTCTACGTAGATGAATCACTGTGTACTTTCTCTTGTTTCTATCTGTTACCAATCTTCAGAAACACATACATTCTCTGTTCACTGTTTCCCAGTCTTAGAGAAGTCGATTTCTTTCAGCGAAAGTGCTGTTTTCACAGTGCTAAGTACTCCCAACACTATCCGCAATGTAGATTTTACCAGTTTTCTAAGTCTCTCTTATTTGCTTGTACTTATACTTGGAATTCTCTGTGTAAACCTCTGTAACTTCTCTAGGTAGATGAATCACTGTGTACTTTCTCTTGGTTCTATCTGTTACCAATCTTGAGAAACTCATACATTCACTGTTCACTGTTTCCGAGTCTTAGAGAAGTCGATTTCTTTCAGCGAAAGTGCTGTTTTCACAGTGCTAAGTACTCCCAACACTATCCGCAATGTAGGTTTTACCAGTTTTCTAAGTCTCTCTTATTTGCTTGTATTTATACTTGGAATTCTCTGTGTAAACCTCTGTAACTTCTCTAGGTAGATGAATCACTGTGTACTTTCTCTTGTTTCTATCTGTTACCAATCTTGAGAAACTCATACATTCACTGTTCACTGTTTCCCAGTCTTAGAGAAGTCGATTTCTTTCAGCGAAAGTGCTGTTTTCACAGCGCTAAGTACTCCCAACACTATCCGCAATGTAGGTTTTACCAGTTTTCTAAGTCTCTCTTATTTGCTTGTATTTATACTTGGAATTCTCTGTGTAAACCTCCGTAACTTTTCCAGGTAGATGACTCACTGTGTACTTTCTCTTGTTTCTATCTGTTACCAATCTTGAGAAACTCATACATTCTCTGTTCAGTGTTTCCGAGTCTTAGAGAAGTCGATTTCTTTCGGCGAAAGTGCTGTTTTCACATTGCTAAGTACTCCCAACTCTATCAACAATGTAGGTTTTACCAGTTTTCTATGTCTCTCTTATTTTCTTGTACTTATACTTGGAATTGTCTGTGTAAACCTCTGTAACTTTTCCAGGTAGATGAATCACTGTGTACTTTCTCTTGTTTCTATCTGTTACCAATCTTGAGAAACTCATACATTCTCTGTTCACTGTTTCCCAGTCTTAGAGAATCCGATTTCTTTTGGCGAAAGTGCTGTTTTCACAGTGCTAAGTACTCCCAACTCTATCCACAATGTAGGTTTTACCAGTTTTCTAAGTCTCTCTTATTTGCTTGTACTTATACTTGGAATTCTCTGTGTAAACCTCTGTAACTTTTCCAGGTAGATGAATCACTGTGTACTTTCTCTTGTTTCTATCTGATACCAATCTTGAGAAACTCATACATTCTCTGTTCACTGTTTCACGGACTTAGAGAACTAAATTTCCTTCAGCGAAAGTGCTGCTTTCACAGTGCTAAGTACTCCGAAATCTGTCAACAATGGTGGTTTTACCAGTTTTCTAAGTCTCTCTTATTTGCTTGTACTTGTACTTGGAATTCTGTGTGTAAACCACTGTAACTTCTCTAGGTAGATGAATCACTGTGTACTTTCTCTTGTTTCTATCTGTTACCAATCTTGAGAAACTCATACATTCACTGTTCACTGTTTCCCAGTCTTAGAGAAGTCGATTTCTTTCAGCGAAAGTGCTGTTTTCACAGTGCTAAGTACTCCCAACACTAATCGCAATGTAGGTTTTACCAGTTTTCTAAGTCTCTCTTATTTGCTTGTACTTATACTTGGAATTCTCTGTGTAAACCTCTGTAACTTTTCCAGGTAGATGAATCACTGTTTACTTTCTCTTGTTTCTATCTGTTACCAATCTTGAGAAACTCATACATTCTCTGTTCACTGTTTCCGAGTCTTAGAGAAGTCGATTTCTTTCGGCGAAAGTGCTGTTTTCACATTGCTAAGTACTCCCAACTCTATCAACAATGTAGGTTTTACCAGTTTTCTAAGTCTCTGTTATTTTCTTGTACTTATACTTGGAATTCTCTGTGTAAACCTCTGTAACTTTTCCAGGTAGATGAATCACTGTGTACTTTCTCTTGTTTCTATCTGTTACCAATCTTGAGAAACTCATACTTTCACTGTTCACTGTTTCCCAGTCTCAGAGAAGTCGATTTCTGTCAGCGAAAGTGCTGTTTTCACAGTGATAAGTACTCCCACCTCTATCCACAATGTAGGTTTTACCAGTTTTCTAAGTCTCTCTTATTTGCTTGTACTTATACTTGGAATTCTCTGTGTAAACCTCTGTTAGCTTCTCTACGTAGATGAATCACTGTGTACTTTCTCTTGTTTCTATCTGTTACCAATCTTCAGAAACTCATACATTCTCTGTTCACTGTTTCCCAGTCTTAGAGAAGTCGATTTCTTTCGGCGAAAGTGCTGTTTTCACAGTGCTAAGTACTCCCAACTCTATGCACAATGTAGGTTTTACCAGTTTTCTAAATCTCTCTTATTTTCCTGTACTTATACATGGAATTCTCTGTGTAAACTTCTGTAACATCTCTAGGTAGATGAATCACTGTGTACTTTCTCTTTTTTCTATCTGTTACCAATCTTGAGAAACTCATACATTCTCTGTTCACTGTTTCACGGACTTAGAGAAATAAATTTCCTTCGGCGAAAGTGCTGTTTTCACAGTGCTAAGTACTCCCAACTCTATCCACAATGTAGGTTTTACCAGTTTTCTAAGTCTCTCTTACTTTCTTGTACTTATACATGAAATTATTTGTGTAAACTTCTGTAATATCTATAGGTAGATGAATCACTGTGTACTTTCTCTTGTTTCTATCTGTTACCAGTCTTGAGAAACTCATACATTCTCTGTTCAGTTATTCCCGTTTCTTAGAGAGGTAGATTTCTTTCTTCAAAAGTGCTGTTATCAGAGTGCTGAGTGCTCCCAACTCCATCCACAATGTATGTTTTACCACTTTTCTAAGTCTCTCTTATTTGCTTGTACTTATACATGAAATTCTCTGTGTAAACTTCTGTAACTTCTCTAGGTAGATGAATCACTGTGTACTTTCTCTTGTTTCTATGTGTTACCAATCTTGAGAAACTCATACATTCTCTGTTCACTGTTTCCCAGTCTTAGAGAAGTAGATTTCTTTCTGCGAAAGTGCTGTTTTCACAGTGCTAAGTACTCCCAACTCTATGCACAATGTAGTTTTTACCAGCTTTCTAAGTCTCTCTTATTTTCTTGTACTTATACGTGGAATTCTCTGTGTAAACCTCTGTAACTTCTCTAGGTAGATGAATCACTGTGTACTTTCTCTTGTTTCTATCTGTTACCAATCTTGAGAAACTCATACATTCTCTGTTCACTGTTTCCCAGTCTTAGAAAAGTAGATTTGTTTCTGCGAAAGTGCTGTTTTCACAGAGCTAAGTACTCCCAACTCTATCCACAATGTGGGTTTTACCAGTTTTCTAAGTCTCTCTTATTTGCTTGTACTTACACTTGGAATTCTCTGTGTAAACCTGTGTAACTTCTCTAGGTAGATGAATCACTGTGTACTTTCTCTTGTTTCTATCTGTTACCAATCTTGAGAAACTCATACATTCACTGTTCACTGTTTCCCAGTCTTAGACAAGTCGATTTCTTTCAGCGAAAGTGCTGTTTTCACAGTGCTAAGTACTCCCAAATCTGTCAACAATGTAGGTTTTACCAGTTTTCTAAGTCTCTCTTATTTGCTTGTACTTATACTTGGAATTCTCTGTGTAAACCTCTGTAACTTTTCCAGGTAGATGAATCACTGTGTACTTTCTCTTGTTTCTATCTGTTACCAATCTTGAGAAACTCATACATTCTCTGTTCACTGCTTCCGAGTCTTAGAGAAGTCGATTTCTTTCGGCGAAAGTGCTGTTTTCACATTGCTAAGTACTCCCAACTCTATCAACAATGTAGGTTTTACCAGTTTTCTAAGTCTCTCTTATTTGCTTGTACTTATACTTGGAATTCTCTGTGTAAACCTTTGTAACTTTTCCAGGTAGATGAATCACTGTGTACTTTCTCTTGTTTCTATCTGTTACCAATCTTGAGAAACTCATACATTCTCTGTACACTGTTTCCCAGTCTTAGAGAAGTCGATTTCTTTCGGCGAAAGTGCTGTTTTCACAGTGCTAAGTACTCCGAAATCTGTCAACAATGTTGGTTTTACCAGTTTTCTAAGTCTCTCTTATTTTCTTGTACTTATACTTGGAATTCTCTGTGTAAACCTCTGTTAGCTTCTCTAGGTAGATGAATCACTGTGTACTTTCTCTTGTTTCTATCTGTTACCAATCTTGAGAAACTCATACATTCTCTGTTCACTGTTTCACGGACTTAGAGAACTAAATTTCCTTCGGCGAAAGTGCTGTTTTCACAGCGCTAAGTACTCCCAACTCTATCCACAATTTAGATTTTACCAGTTTTCTAAGTCTCTCTTATTTTCTTGTACTTATACATGGAATTCTCTGTGTAAACCTCTGTAACTTTTCCAGGTAGATGAATCACTGTGTACTTTCTCTTGTTTCTATCTGTTACCAATCTTGAGAAACTCATACATTCTCTGTTCACTGTTTCACGGACTTAGAGAACTAAATTTCCTTCGGCGAAAGTGCTGTTTTCACAGTGCTAAGTACTCCCAACTCTATCCACAATGTAGGTTTTACCAGTTTTCTATCTCTCTCTTATTTGCTTGTACTTGTACTTGGAATTCTCTGTGTAAACCTCTGTGGCTTCTCTAGGTAGATGAATCACTGTGTACTTTCTCTTGTTTCTATCTGTTACCAATCTTGAGAAACTCATACATTCTCTGTTCAGCGTTTCCCAGTCTTAGAGAAGTCGAATTCTTTCGGCGAAAGTGCTGTTTTCACAGTGCTAAGTACTCCCAACTCTATCCACAATGTAGGTTTTACCAGTTTTCTAAGTCTCTCTTATTTTCTTGTACTTATACTTGGAATTCTCTGTAAACCTCTGTAACTTTTCCAGGTAGATGAATCACTGTGTACTTTCTCTTGTTTCTATCTGTTACCAATCTTGAGAAACTCATGCATTCTGTGTTCACTGTTTCCCAGTCTTAGAGAAGTCGATTTCTTTCGGCGAAAGTGCTGTTTTCACAGTGCTAAGTACTCCCAACTCTATGCACAATGTAGGTTTTACCAGTTTTCTAAGTCTCTCTTATTTTCTTGTACTTATACATGGAATTCTCTGTGTAAACTTCTGTAACGTCTCTAGGTAGATGAATCACTGTGTAATTTCTCTTTTTTCTATCTGTTACCAATCTTGAGAAACTCATACATTCTCTGTTCACTGTTTCACGGACTTAGAGAAATAAATTTCCTTCGGCGAAAGTGCTGTTTTCACAGTGCTAAGTACTCCCAACTCTATCCGCAATGTAGGTTTTACCAGTTTTCTAAGTCTCTCTTATTTGCTTGTACTTATACATGAAATTCTCTGTGTAAACTTCTGTAACTTCTCTAGGTAGATGAAACACTGTGTACTTTCTCTTGTTTCTATCTGTTACCAATCTTGAGAAACTCATACATTCTCTGTTCACTGTTTCCCAGTCTTAGAGAAGTCGATTTCTTTCGGCGAAAGTGCTGTTTTCACAGTGCTAAGTACTCCCAACTCTATCCACAATGTGGGTTTTACCAGTTTTCTAAATCTCTCTTATTTGCTTGTACTTATACTTGGAATTCTCTGTTTAAACCTCTGTAACTTCTCTAGGTAGATGAATCAATGTGTACTCTCTCTTGCTTCTATCTGTTACTAATCTTGAGAAACTCATACATTCACTGTTCACTGTTTCCCAGTCTTAGAGAAGTCGATTTCTTTCAGCGAAAGTGCTGTTTTCACAGTGTTAAGTACTCCCAAATCTGTCATCAATGTAGGTTTTACCAGTTTTCTAAGTCTCTCTTATTTGCTTGTACTTATACTTGGAATACTCTGTGTAAACCTCTGTAACTTTTCCAGGTAGATGAATCACTGTGTACTTTCTCTTGTTTCTATCTGTTACCAATCTTGAGAAACTCATGCATTCTCTGTTCACTGTTTCCCAGTCTTAGAGAAGTCGATTTCTTTCGGCGAAAGTGCTGTTTTCACAGTGCTAAGTACTCCCAACTCTATGCACAATGTAGGTTTTACCAGTTTTCTAAGTCTCTCTTATTTTCTTGTACTTATACTTGGAATTGTCTGTGTAAACCTCTGTAACTTTTCCAGGTAGATGAATCACTGTGTACTTTCTCTTGTTTCTATCTGTTACCAATCTTGAGAAACTCATACATTCTCTGTTCACTGTATCCCAGTCTTAGAGAATCCGATTTCTTTTGGCGAAAGTGCTGTTTTCACAGTGCTAAGTACTCCCAAATCTATCCACAATGTAGGTTTTACCAGTTTTCTAAGTCTCTCTTATTTGCTTGTACTTATACTTGGAATTCTCTGTGTAAACCTCTGTAACTTTTCCAGGTAGATGAATCACTGTGTACTTTCTCTTGTTTCTATCTGTTACCAATCTTGAGAAACTCATACTTTCACTGTTCACTGTTTCCCAGTCTCAGAGAAGTCGATTTCTTTCAGCGAAAGTGCTGTTTTCACAGTGATAAGTACTCCCAAATCTATCCACAATGTAGGTTTTACCAGTTTTCTAAGTCTCTCTTATTTGCTTGTACTTATACTTGGAATTCTCTGTGTAAACCTCTGTTAGCTTCTCTACGTAGATGAATCACTGTGTACTTTCTCTTGTTTCTATCTGTTACCAATCTTCAGAAACTCATACATTCTCTGTTCACTGTTTCCCAGTCTTAGAGAAGTCGATTTCTTTCGGCGAAAGTGCTGTTTTCACAGTGCTAAGTACTCCCAACTCTATGCACAATGTAGGTTTTACCAGTTTTCTAAGTCTCTCTTATTTTCCTGTACTTATACATGGAATTCTCTGTGTAAACTTCTGTAACATCTCTAGGTAGATGAATCACTGTGTACTTTCTCTTTTTTCTATCTGTTACCAATCTTGAGAAACTCATACATTCTCTGTTCACTGTTTCACGGACTTAGAGAAATAAATTTCCTTCGGCGAAAGTGCTGTTTTCACAGTGCTAAGTACTCCCAACTCTATCCACAATGTAGGTTTTACCAGTTTTCTAAGTCTCTCTTACTTTCTTGTACTTATACATGAAATTCTTTGTGTAAACTTCTGTAATTTCTATAGGTAGATGAATCACTGTGTACTTTCTCTTGTTTCTATCTGTTACCAGTCTTGAGAAACTCATACATTCTCTGTTCAGTTATTCCCGTTTCTTAGAGAGGTAGATTTCTTTCTTCAAAAGTGCTGTTATCAGAGTGCTGAGTGCTCCCAACTCCATCCACAATGTATGTTTTACCACTTTTCTAAGTCTCTCTTATTTGCTTGTACTTATACATGAAATTCTCTGTGTAAACTTCTGTAACTTCTCTAGGTAGATGAATCACTGTGTACTTTCTCTTGTTTCTATGTGTTACCAATCTTGAGAAACTCATACATTCTCTGTTCACTGTTTCCCAGTCTTAGAGAAGTAGATTTCTTTCTGCGAAAGTGCTGTTTTCACAGTGCTAAGTACTCCCAACTCTATGCACAATGTAGTTTTTACCAGTTTTCTAAGTCTCTCTTATTTGCTTGTACTTATACTTGGAATTCTCTGTGTAAACCTCTGTAACTTTTCCAGGTAGATGAATCACTGTGTACTTTCTCTTGTTTCTATCTGTTACCAATCTTGAGAAACTCATACATTCTCTGTTCACTGCTTCCGAGTCTTAGAGAAGTCGATTTCTTTCGGCGAAAGTGCTGTTTTCACATTGCTAAGTACTCCCAACTCTATCAACAGTGTAGGTTTTACCAGTTTTCTAAGTCTCTCTTATTTTCTTGTACTTATACATGGAATTCTCTGTGTAAACTTCTGTAACTTCTCGAGGTAGATGAATCACTGTGTACTTTCTCTTATTTCTATCTGTTACCAATCTTGAGAAACTCATACATTCTCTGTTAACTGTTTAGCAGTGTTAGAGAAGTCGATTTCTTTCGGCGAAAGTGCTGTATTCACAGTGCTAAGTACTCCCAACTCTATCCACAATGTAGGTTTTACCAGTTTTCTAAGTCTCTCTTATTTTCTTGTACTTATACTTGGAATTCTCTGTGTAAACCTCTGTAACTTTTCCAGGTAGATGAATCACTGTGTACTTTCTCTTGTTTCTATCTGTTACCAATCTTGAGAAACTCATACATTCTCTGTTCACTGTTTCCCAGTCTTAGAGAAGTCGATTTCTTTCGGCGAAAGTGCTGTTTTCACAGTGCTAAGTACTCCCAACTCTATCCGCAATGTAGGTTTTACCAGTTTTCTAAGTCTCTCTTATTTGCTTGTACTTATACATGAAATTCTCTGTGTAAACTTCTGTAACTTCTCTAGGTAGATGAAACACTGTTTACTTTCTCTTGTTTCTATCTGTTACCAATCTTGAGAAACTCATACATTCTCTGTTCACTGTTTCCCAGTCTTAGAGAAGTAGATTTCTTTCTGCGAAAGTGCTGTTTTCACAGTGCTAAGTACTCCCAACTCTATCCACAATGTGGGTTTTACCAGTTTTCTAAATCTCTCTTATTTGCTTGTACTTATACTTGGAATTCTCTGTGTAAACCTCTGTAACTTCTCTAGGTAGATGAATCAATGTGTACTCTCTCTTGCTTCTATCTGTTACTAATCTTGAGAAACTCATACATTCTCTGTTCACTGTTTCCCAGTCTTAGAGAAGTCGAATTCTAAGAGTGAAAGTGCTGTTTTCACAGTGCTAAGTACTCCCAACTCTATCCACAATGTAGGTTTACCAGTTTTCTAAGTCTCTCTTATTTGCTTGTACTTATACTTGGAATTCTCTGTGTAAACCTCTGTAACTTTTCCAGGTAGATGAATCACTGTGTACTTTCTCTTGTTTCTATCTGTTACCAATCTTGAGAAACTCATACATTCTCTGTTCACTGTTTCACGGACTTAGAGAACTAAATTTCCTTCGGCGAAAGTGCTACTTTCACAGTGCTAAGTACTCCGAAATCTGTCAACAATGTTGGTTTTACCAGTTTTCTAAGTATCTCTTACTTTCTTGTACTTATAAATGAAATTCTTTGTGTAAACTTCTGTAATTTCTATAGGTAGATGAATCACTGTGTACTTTCTCTTGTTTCTATCTGTTAACAGTCTTGAGAAACTCATACATTCTCTGTTCAGTTATTCCCGTTTCTTAGACAGGTAGATTTCTTTCTTCAAAAGTGCTGTTATCAGATTGCTGAGTGCTCCCAACTCCATCCACAATGTAGGTTTTACCAGTTTTCTAAGTCTCTCTTATTTGCTTGTACTTATACATGAAATTCTCTGTGTAAACTTCTGTAACTTCTCTAGGTAGATGAATCACTGTGTACTTTCTCTTGTTTCTATGTGTTACCAATCTTGAGAAACTCATACATTCTCTGTTCAGTTATTCCCGTTTCTTAGAGAAGTAGATTTCTTTCTGCGAAAGTGCTGTTTTCACAGTGCTAAGTACTCCCAACTCTATCCACAATGTGGGTTTTACCAGTTTTCTAAATCTCTCTTATTTGCTTGTACTTATACTTGGAATTCTCTGTGTAAACCTCTCTAACTTCTCTAGGTAGATGAATCAATGTGTACTCTCTCTTGCTTCTATCTGTTACTAATCTTGAGAAACTCATACATTCTCTGTTCACTGTTTCCCAGTCTTAGAGAAGTCGATTTCTAAGAGTGAAAGTGCTGTTTTCACAGTGCTAAGTACTCCCAACTCTATCCACAATGTAGGTTTTACCAGTTTTCTAAGTCTCTCTTATTTGCTTGTACTTATACTTGGGATTCTCTGTGTAAACCTCTGTAGCTTCTCTAAGTAGATGAATCACTGTGTACTTTCTCTTGTTTCTATCTGTTACCAATCTTGAGAAACTCATACATTCTCTGTTCACTGTTTCACGGACTTAGAGAACTAAATTTCTTTCGGCGAAAGTGCTGTTTCACAGTGCTAAGTACTCCCAACTCTATCCACAATGTAGGTTTTACCAGTTTTCTATCTCTCTCTTATTTGCTTGTACTTTTACTTGGAATTCTCTGTGTAAACCTCTGTAACTTCTCTACGTAGATGAATCACTGTGTACTTTCTCTTGTTTCTATCTGTTACCAGTCTTGAGAAACTCATACATTCTCTGTTCAGTTATTCCCGTTTCTTAGAGAGGTAGATTTCTTTCTTCAAAAGTGCTGTTATCAGAGTGCTGAGTGCTCCCAACTCCATCCACAATGTATGTTTTACCACTTTTCTAAGTCTCTCTTATTTGCTTGTACTTATACATGAAATTCTCTGTGTAAACTTCTGTAACTTCTCTAGGTAGATGAATCACTGTGTACTTTCTCTTGTTTCTATCTGTTACCAATCTTGAGAAACTCATACATTCTCTGTTCACTGTTTCCCAGACTTAGAAAAGTAGATTTGTTTCTGCGAAAGTGCTGTTTTCACAGTGCTAAGTACTCCCAACTCTATCCACAATGTAGGTTTTACCAGTTTTCTATCTCTCTCTTATTTGCTTGTACTTTTACTTGGAATTCTCTGTGTAAACCTCTGTAACTTCTCTAGGTAGATGAATCACTGTGTACTTTCTCTTGTTTCTATCTGTTACCAGTCTTGAGAAACTCATACATTCTCTGTTCAGTTATTCCCGTTTCTTAGAGAGGTAGATTTCTTTCTTCAAAAGTGCTGTTATCAGAGTGCTGAGTGCTCCCAACTCCATCCACAATGTATGTTTTACCACTTTTCTAAGTCTCTCTTATTTGCTTGTACTTATACATGAAATTCTCTGTGTAAACTTCTGTAACTTCTCTAGGTAGATGAATCACTGTGTACTTTCTCTTGTTTCTATCTGTTACCAATCTTGAGAAACTCATACATTCTCTGTTCACTGTTTCCCAGTCTTAGAGAAGTCGAATTCTTTCGGCGAAAGTACTGTTTTCACAGTGCTAAGTACTCCCAACTCTATCAACAGTGTAGGTTTTACCAGTTTTCTAAGTCTCTCTTATTTTCTTGTACTTATACATGGAATTCTCTGTGTAAACTTCTGTAACTTCTCGAGGTAGATGAATCACTGTGTACTTTCTCTTATTTCTATCTGTTACCAATCTTGAGAAACTCATACATTCTCTGTTAACTGTTTAGCAGTGTTAGAGAAGTCGATTTCTTTCGGCGAAAGTGCTGTATTTACAGTGCTAAGTACTCCCAACTCTATCCACAATGTAGGTTATACCAGTTTTCTAAGTCTCTCTTATTTTCTTGTACTTATACTTGGAATTCTCTGTGTAAACCTCTGTAACTTTTCCAGGTAGATGAATCACTGTGTACTTTCTCTTGTTTCTATCTGTTACCAATCTTGAGAAACTCATACATTCTCTGTTCACTGTTTCCCAGTCTTAGAGAAGTCGATTTCTTTCGGCGAAAGTGCTGTTTTCACAGTGCTAAGTACTTCCAACTCTATCCGCAATGTAGGTTTTACCAGTTTTCTAAGTCTCTCTTATTTGCTTGTACTTATACATGAAATTCTCTGTGTAAACTTCTGTAACTTCTCTAGGTAGATGAAACACTGTTTACTTTCTCTTGTTTCTATCTGTTACCAATCTTGAGAAACTCATACATTCTCTGTTCACTGTTTCCCAGTCTTAGAGAAGTAGATTTCTTTCTGCGAAAGTGCTGTTTTCACAGTGCTAAGTACTCCCAACTCTATCCACAATGTGGGTTTTACCAGTTTTCTAAATCTCTCTTATTTGCTTGTACTTATACTTGGAATTCTCTGTGTAAACCTCTGTAACTTCTCTAGGTAGATGAATCAATGTGTACTCTCTCTTGCTTCTATCTGTTACTAATCTTGAGAAACTCATACATTCTCTGTTCACTGTTTCCCAGTCTTAGAGAAGTCGAATTCTAAGAGTGAAAGTGCTGTTTTCACAGTGCTAAGTACTCCCAACTCTATCCACAATGTAGGTTTTACCAGTTTTCTAAGTCTCTCTTATTTGCTTGTACTTATACTTGGGATTCTCTGTGTAAACCTCTGTAGCTTCTCTAAGTAGATGAATCACTGTGTACTTTCTCTTGTTTCTATCTGTTACCAATCTTGAGAAACTCATACATTCTCTGTTCACTGTTTCACGGACTTAGAGAACTAAATTTCTTTCGGCGAAAGTGCTGTTTCACAGTGCTAAGTACTCCCAACTCTATCAACAATGTAGGTTTTACCAGTTTTCTAAGTCTCTCTTATTTTCTTGTACTTATACTTGGAATTCTCTGTGTAAACCTCTGTAACTTTTCCAGGTAGATGAATCACTGTGTACCTTCTCTTGTTTCTATCTGTTACCAATCTTGAGAAACTCATACATTCTCTGTTCACTGTTTCACGGACTTAGAGAACTAAATTTCCTTCGGCGAAAGTGCTGTTTTCACAGCGCTAAGTACTCCCAACTCTATCCACAATTTAGATTTTACCAGTTTTCTAAGTCTCTCTTATTTTCTTGTACTTATACATGGAATTCTCTGTGTAAACCTCTGTAACTTTTCCAGGTAGATGAATCACTGTGTACTTTCTCTTGTTTCTATCTGTTACCAATCTTGAGAAACTCATACATTCTCTGTTCACTGTTTCACGGACTTAGAGAACTAAATTTCCTTCGGCGAAAGTGCTGTTTTCACAGTGCTAAGTACTCCCAAATCTGTCAACAATGTAGGTTTTACCAGTTTTCTAAGTCTCTCTTATTTTCTTGTACTTATACATGGAATTCTCTGTGTAAACTTCTGTAACTTCTCGAGGTAGATGAATCACTGTGTACTTTCTCTTATTTCTATCTGTTACCAATCTTGAGAAACTCATACATTCACTGTTCACTGTTTCCCAGTCTTAGAGAAGTCGATTACTTTCGGCGAAAGTGCTGTTTCACAGTGCTAAGTACTCCCAACTCTATCAACAGTGTAGGTTTTACCAGTTTTCTAAGTCTCTCTTATTTTCTTGTACTTATACTTGGAATTCTCTGTGTAAACCTCTGTAACTTTTCCAGGTAGATGAATCACTGTGTACCTTCTCTTGTTTCTATCTGTTACCAATCTTGAGAAACACATACATTCTCTGTTCACTGTTTCCCAGTCTTAGAGAAGTCGATTTCTTTCGGCGAAAGTGCTGTTTTCATAGCGCTAAGTACTCCCAACTCTATCCACAATGTAGGTTTTACCAGTTTTCTAAGTCTCTCTTAATTTCTTGTACTTATACATGAAATTCTTTGTGTAAACGTCTGTAATTTTTATAGGTAGATGAATCACTGTGTACTTTCTCTTGTTTCTATCTGTTACCAGTCTTGAGAAACTCATACATTCTCTGTTCAGTTATTCCCGTTTCTTAGAGAGGTAGATTTCTTTCTTCAAAAGTGCTGTTTTCACAGTACTAAATACTCACAAATCTGTCAACAATGTAGGTTTTACCAGTTTTCTAAGTCTCTCTTATTTGCTTGTACTTATACTTGGAATTTTCTGTGTAAACCTCTGTAACTTCTCTAGGTAGATGAATCACTGTGTGCTTTCTCTTGTTTCTATCTGTTACCAATCTTGTGAAACCTATACATTCACTGTTCAGCGTTTCCCAGTCTTAGAGAAGTCGATTTCTTTCGACGAAAGTGCTGTTTTCACAGTGCTGAGTGCTCCCAACTCTATCCACCATGTAGGTTTCACCAGTTTTCTAAGTGTCTCTTATTTGCTTGTACTTATACATGAAATTCTCTGTGTAAACTTCTGTAACTTCTCTAGGTAGATGAATCACTGTGTACTTTCTCTTGTTTCTATCTGTTACCAATCTTGAGAAACTCATACATTCTCTGTTCACTGTTTCCCAGTCTTAGAGAAGTCGATTTCTTTCAGCGAAAGTGCTGTTTTCACAGTGCTAAGTACTCTCAACTCTATCCGCAATGTAGGTTTTACCAGTTTTCTAAGTCTCTCTTATTTGCTTGTACTTATAGTTGGAATTCTCTGTGTAAACCTCTGTAGCTTCTCTAGGTAGATGAATCACTGTGTACTTTCTCTTGTTTCTATCTGTTACCAATCTTGAGAAACTCATACATTCTCTGTTCACTGTTTCCGAGTCTTAGAGAAGTCGATTTCTTTTGTCGAAAGTGCTGTTTTCACAGTGATAAGTGCTCCCAACTCTATCCACAATGTAGGTTTTACCAGTTTTCTAAGTCTCTCTTATTTGCTTGTACTTATACATGAAATTCTCTGTGTAAACTTCTGTAACTTCTCTAGGTAGATGAATCACTGTGTACTTTCTCTTGTTTCTATCTGTTACCAATCTTGAGAAACTCATACATTCTCTGTTGACTGTTTCCCAGTCTTAGAAAACTAGATTTCTTTCTTCGAAAGTGCTGTTTTCACAGTGCTAAGTACTCCCAAATCTGTCAACAATGTAGGTTTTACCAGTTTTCTAAGTCTCTCTTATTTATTTGTACTTATACTGGAATTCTGTGTGTAAACCTCTGTAACTTCTCTAGGTAGATGAATCACTGTGTACTTTCTCTTGTTTCTATCTGTTACCAATCTTGAGAAACTCATACATTCTCTGTTCACTGTTTCCCAGTCTTAGAGAAGTCGAATTCTTTCGGTGAAAGTACTGTTTTCACAGTGTTAAGTACTCCCAACTCTATCAACAATGTAGGTTTTACCAGTTTTCTAAGTCTCTCTTATTTTCTTGTACTTATACATGGAATTCTCTGTGTAAACTTCTGTAACTTCTCGAGGTAGATGAATCACTGTGTACTTTCTCTTATTTCTATCTGTTACCAATCTTGAGAAACTCATACATTCTCTGTTTACTGTTTCCCAGTGTTAGAGAAGTCGATTTCTTTCAGCGAAAGTGCTGTTTTCACAGTGCTAAGTACTCCCAACTCTATCCACAATGTAGGTTTTACCAGTTTTCTATCTCTCTCTTATTTGCTTGTACTTCTACTTGGAATTCTCTGTGTAAACCTCTGTAACTTTTCCAGGTAGATGAATGACTGTGTACCTTCTCTTGTTTCTATCTGTTACCAATCTTGAGAAACTCATACATTCTCTGTTCACTGTTTCCCAGTCTTAGAGAAGTCGATTTCTTTCGGCGAAAGTGCTGTTTTGATAGCGCTACGTACTCCCAACTCTATCCACAATGTAGGTTTTACCAGTTTTCTAAGTCTCTCTTAATTTCTTGTACTTATACATGAAATTCTTTGTGTAAACGTCTGTAATTTTTATAGGTAGATGAATCACTGTGTACTTTCTCTTGTTTCTATCTGTTACCAGTCTTGAGAAACTCATGCATTCTCTGTTCAGTTATTCCCGTTTCTTAGAGAGGTAGATTTCTTTCTTCAAAAGTGCTGTTTTCACAGTACTAAGTACTCACAATTCTGTCAACAATGTAGGTTTTACCAGTTTTCTAAGTCTCTCTTATTTGCTTGTACTTATACTTGGAATTTTCTGTGTAAACCTCTGTAACTTCTCTAGGTAGATGAATCACTGTGTGCTTTCTCTTGTTTCTATCTGTTACCAATCTTGAGAAACTCATACATTCTCTGTTCACTGTTTCACGGACTTAGAGAACTAAATTTCTTTCGGCGAGAGTGCTGTTTCACAGTGCTAAGTACTCCCAACTCTATGAACAATGTAGGTTTTACCAGTTTTCTAAGTCTCTCTTATTTTCTTGTACTTATACTTGGAATTCTCTGTGTAAACCTCTGTAACTTTTCCAGGTAGATGAATCACTGTGTACCTTCTCTTGTTTCTATCTGTTACCAATCTTGAGAAACTCATACATTCTCTGTTCACTGTTTCACGGACTTAGAGAACTAAATTTCATTCGGCGAAAGTGCTGTTTTCACAGTGCTAAGTACTCCCAACTCTATCCACAATGTAGGTTTTACCAGTTTTCTAAATCTCTCTTATTTGCCTGTACTTATACTTGGAATTCTCTGTGTAAACTTCTGTAATTTCTCTAGGTAGATGAATCACTGTGTACTTTCTCTTGTTTCTATCTGTTACCAATCTTGAGAAACTCATACATTCACTGTTCACTGTTTCCCAGTCTTAAAGAAGTCGATTTCTTTCAGCGAATGTGCTGTTTTCACAGTGCTAAGTACTCCCAACACTATCCACAATGTAGGTTTTACCAGTTTTCTAAGTCTCTCTTATTTGCTTGTACTTATACTTGGAATTCTCTGTGTAAACCTCTGTGGCTTCTCTAGGTAGATGAATCACTGTGTACTTTCTCTTGTTTCCATCTGTTACCAATCTTGAGAAACTCATACATTCTCTGTTCACTGTTTCCCAGTCTTAGAGAAGTCGATTTCTTTCGGCGAAAGTGCTGTTTTCACAGTGCTATGTACTCCCAACTCTATCCACAATGTAGGTTTTACCAGTTTTCTAAGTCTCTCTTATTTTCTTGTACTTATACATGAAATTCTTTGTGTAAACTTCTGAAATTTCTATAGGTAGATGAATCACTGTGTACTTTCTCTTGTTTCTATATGTTACCAATCTTGAGAAACTCATACATTCTCTGTTCAGTTATTCCCGTTTCTTAGAGAGGTAGATTTCTTTCTTCAAAAGTGCTGTTTTCACAGTGCTAAGTACTCCCAAATCTGTCAACAATGTAGGTTTTACCAGTTTTCTAAGTCTCTCTTATTTGCTTGTACTTATACTTGGAATTTTCTGTGTAAACCTCTGTAACTTCCCTAGGTAGATGAATCACTGTGTGCTTTCTCTTGTTTCTATCTGTTACCAATCTTGAGAAACCTATACATTCACTGTTCACTGTTTCCCAGTCTTAGAGAAGTCGATTTCTTTCGGCGAAAGTGCTGTTTTCACATTGCTAAGTACTCCCAACTCTATCAACAATGTAGGTTTTACCAGTTTTCTAAGTCTCTCTTATTTTCTTGTACTTATACTTGGAATTCTCTGTGTAAACCTCTGTAACTTTTCCAGGTAGATGAATCAGTGTGTACTTTCTCTTGTTTCTATCTGTTACCAATCTTGAGAAACTCATACTTTCACTGTTCACTGTTTCCCAGTCTCAGAGAAGTCGATTTCTTTCAGCGAAAGTGCTGTTTTCACAGTGCTAAGTACTCCCAACTCTATCCACAATGTAGGTTTTACCAGTTTTCTATCTCTCTCTTATTTCCTTGTACTTTTACTTGGAATTCTCTGTGTAAACCTCTGTAACTTCTCTAGGTAGATGAATCACTGTGTACTTTCTCTTGTTTCTATCTGTTACCAGTCTTGAGAAACTCATACATTCTCTGTTCAGTTATTCCCGTTTCTTAGAGAGGTAGATTTCTTTCTTCAAAAGTGCTGTTATCAGAGTGCTGAGTGCTCCCAACTCCATCCACAATGTATGTTTTACCACTTTTCTAAGTCTCTCTTATTTGCTTGTACTTATACATGAAATTCTCTGTGTAAACTTCTGTAACTTCTCTAGGTAGATGAATCACTGTGTACTTTCTCTTGTTTCTATGTGTTACCAATCTTGAGAAACTCATACATTCTCTGTTCACTGTTTCACGGACTTAGAGAACTAAATGTCTTTCGGCGAGAGTGCTGTTTCACAGTGCTAAGTACTCCCAACTCTATGAACAATGTAGGTTTTACCAGTTTTCTAAGTCTCTCTTATTTTCTTGTACTTATACTTGGAATTCTCTGTGTAAACCTCTGTAACTTTTCCAGGTAGATGAATCACTGTGTACCTTCTCTTGTTTCTATCTGTTACCAATCTTGAGAAACTCATACATTCTCTGTTCACTGTTTCACGGACTTAGAGAACTAAATTTCATTCGGCGAAAGTGCTGTTTTCACAGTGCTAAGTACTCCCAACTCTATCCACAATGTAGGTTTTACCAGTTTTCTAAATCTCTCTTATTTGCCTGTACTTATACTTGGAATTCTCTGTGTAAACTTCTGTAATTTCTCTAGGTAGATGAATCACTGTGTACTTTCTCTTGTTTCTATCTGTTACCAATCTTGAGAAACTCATACATTCACTGTTCACTGTTTCCCAGTCTTAAAGAAGTCGATTTCTTTCAGCGAATGTGCTGTTTTCACAGTGCTAAGTACTCCCAACACTATCCACAATGTAGGTTTTACCAGTTTTCTAAGTCTCTCTTATTTGCTTGTACTTATACTTGGAATTCTCTGTGTAAACCTCTGTGGCTTCTCTAGGTAGATGAATCACTGTGTACTTTCTCTTGTTTCCATCTGTTACCAATCTTGAGAAACTCATACATTCTCTGTTCACTGTTTCCCAGTCTTAGAGAAGTCGATTTCTTTCGGCGAAAGTGCTGTTTTCACAGTGCTATGTACTCCCAACTCTATCCACAATGTAGGTTTTACCAGTTTTCTAAGTCTCTCTTATTTTCTTGTACTTATACATGAAATTCTTTGTGTAAACTTCTGAAATTTCTATAGGTAGATGAATCACTGTGTACTTTCTCTTGTTTCTATATGTTACCAATCTTGAGAAACTCATACATTCTCTGTTCAGTTATTCCCGTTTCTTAGAGAGGTAGATTTCTTTCTTCAAAAGTGCTGTTTTCACAGTGCTAAGTACTCCCAAATCTGTCAACAATGTAGGTTTTACCAGTTTTCTAAGTCTCTCTTATTTTCTTGTACTTATACTTGGAATTCTCTGTGTAAACCTCTGTAACTTTTCCAGGTAGATGAATCAGTGTGTACTTTCTCTTGTTTCTATCTGTTACCAATCTTGAGAAACTCATACTTTCACTGTTCACTATTTCCCAGTCTCAGAGAAGTCGATTTCTTTCAGCGAAAGTGCTGTTTTCACAGTGCTAAGTACTCCCAACTCTATCCACAATGTAGGTTTTACCAGTTTTCTATCTCTCTCTTATTTCCTTGTACTTTTACTTGGAATTCTCTGTGTAAACCTCTGTAACTTCTCTAGGTAGATGAATCACTGTGTACTTTCTCTTGTTTCTATCTGTTACCAGTCTTGAGAAACTCATACATTCTCTGTTCAGTTATTCCCGTTTCTTAGAGAGGTAGATTTCTTTCTTCAAAAGTGCTGTTATCAGAGTGCTGAGTGCTCCCAACTCCATCCACAATGTATGTTTTACCACTTTTCTAAGTCCCTCTTATTTGCTTGTACTTATACATGAAATTCTCTGTGTAAACTTCTGTAACTTCTCTAGGTAGATGAATCACTGTGTACTTTCTCTTGTTTCTATGTGTTACCAATCTTGAGAAACTCATACATTCTCTGTTCACTGTTTCCCAGTCTTAGAGAAGTAGATTTCTTTCTGCGAAAGTGTTGTTTTCACAGTGTTAAGTACTCCCAACTCTATGCACAATGTAGTTTTTACCAGTTTTCTAAGTCTCTCTTATTTTCTTGTACTTATACGTGGAATTCTCTGTGTAAACTTCTGTAATTTCTCTAGGTAGATGAATCACTGTGTACTTTCTCTTGTTTCTATCTGTTACCAATCTTGAGAAACTCATACATTCTCTGTTCACTGTTTCCCAGTCTTAGAGAAGTCGATTTCTTTCGGCGAAAGTGCTGTTTTCACAGTGCTAAGTACTCCCAACTCTATGCACAATGTAGGTTTTACCAGTTTTCTAAGTCTCTCTTATTTTCTTGTACTTATACATGGAATTCTCTGTGTAAACTTCTGTAACATCTCTAGGAAGATGAATCACTGTGTACTTTCTCTTTTTTCTATCTGTTACCAATCTTGAGAAACTCATACATTCTCTGTTCACTGTTTCACGGACTTAGAGAAATTAATTTCCTTCGGCGAAAGTGCTGTTTTCACAGTGCTAAGTACTCCGAAATCTGTCAACAATGTAGATTTTACCAGTTTTCTAAGTCTCTCTTATTTGCTTGTACTTACACTTGGAATTCTGTGTGTAAACCACTGTAACTTCTCTAGGTAGATGAATCACTGTGTACTTTCTCTTGGTTCTATCTGTTACCAATCTTGAGAAACTCATACATTCACTGTTCACTGTTTCCCAGTCTTAGAGAAGTCGATTTCTTTCAGCGAAAGTGCTGTTTTCACAGTTCTAAGTACTCCCAACACGATCCGCAATGTAGGTTTTACCAGTTTTCTATGTCTCTCTTATATGCTTGTACTTATTCTTGGAATTCTCTGTGTAAACCTGTGTAACTTCTCTAGGTAGATGAATCACTGTGTACTTTCTCTTGTTTCTATCTCTTACCAATGTTGAGAAACTCATACATTGTCTGTTCACTGTTTCCCAGTCTTAGAGAAGTCGATTTCTTTCGGCGAAAGTGCTGTTTTCACAGCGCTAAGTACTCCCAACTCTATCCACAATGTAGGTTTTACCAGTTTTCTAAGTCTCTCTTATTTTCTTGTACTTATACTTGGAATTGTCTGTGTAAACCTCTGTAACTTTTCCAGGTAGATGAATCACTGTGTACTTTCTCTTGTTTCTATCTGTTACCAATCTTGAGACACTCATACATTCTCTGTTCACTGTTTCCCACTCTTAGAGAAGTCGATTTCTTTCGGCGAAAGTGCTGTTTTCACAGTGCTAAGTACTCCCAACTCTATCCACAATGTAGGTTTTACCAGTTTTCTAAGTCTCTCTTATTTGCTTGTACTTATACTTGGAATTCTCTGTGTAAACCTCTGTAACTTTTCCAGGTAGATGAATCACTGTGTACTTTCTCTTGTTTCTATCTGTTACCAATCTTGAGAAACTCATACATTCTCTGTTCACTGTTTCACGGACTTAGAGAACTAAATTTCCTTCAGTGAAAGTGCTGCTTTCACAGTGCTAAGTACTCCGAAATCTGTCAACAATGTTGGTTTTACCAGTTTTCTAAGTCTCTCTTATTTGCTTGTACTTATACTTCGAATTCTGTGTGTAAACCACTGTAACTTCTCTAGGTAGATGAATCACTGTGTACTTTCTCTTGTTTCTATCTGTTACCAATCTTGAGAAACTCATACATTCACTGTTCACTGTTTCCCAGTCTTAGAGAAGTCGATTTCTTTCAGCGAAAGTGCTGTTTTCACAGTGCTAAGTACTCCCAACACTATCCGCAATGTAGGTTTTACCAGTTTTCTAAGTCTCTCTTATTTGCTTGTACTTATACTTGGAATTCTCTGTGTAAACCTGTGTAACTTCTCTAGGTAGATGAATCACTGTGTACTTTCTCTTGTTTCTATCTGTTACCAATCTTGAGAAACTCATACATTCTCTGTTCACTGTTTCCCAGTCTTAGAGAAGTCGATTTCTTTCGGCGAAAGTGCTGTTTTCACAGTGCTAAGTACTCCCAACTCTATCCACAATGTAGGTTTTACCAGTTTTCTAAGTCTCTCTTACTTTCTTGTACTTATACATGAAATTCTTTGTGTAAACTTCTGTAATTTCTATAGGTAGATGAATCACTGTGTACTTTCTCTTGTTTCCATCTGTTACCAATCTTGAGAAACTCATACATTCTCTGTTCAGTTATTCCCGTTTCTTAGAGAGGTAGATTTCTTTCTTCAAAAGTGCTGTTTTCACAGTGCTAAGTACTCCCAAATCTGTCAACAATGTAGGTTTTACCAGTTTTCTAAGTCTCTCTTATTTGCTTGTACTTATACTTGGAATTTTCTGTGTAAACCTCTGTAACTTCTCTAGGTAGATGAATCACTGTGTGCTTTCTCTTGTTTCTATCTGTTACCAATCTTGAGAAACCTATACATTCACTGTTCACTGTTTCCCAGTCTTAGAGAAGTCGATTTCTTTCGACGAAAGTGCTGTTTTCACAGCGCTAAGTACTCCCAACTCTATCTACAATTTAGATTTTACCAGTTTTCTAAGTCTCTCTTATTTTCTTGTACTTATACATGGAATTCTCTGTGTAAACCTCTGTAACTTTTCCAGGTAGATGAATCACTGTGTACTTTCTCTTGTTTCCATCTGTTACCAATCTTCAGAAACTCATACATTCTCTGTTCACTGTTTCACGGACTTAGAGAACTAAATTTCCTTCGGCGAAAGTCCTGTTTTCACAGTGCTAAGTACTCCCAAATCTGTCAACAATGTAGGTTTTACCAGTTTTCTAAGTCTCTCTTATTTGCTTGTACTTGTACTTGGAATTCTCTGTGTAAACCTCTGTAACTTCTCTAGGTAGATGAATCACTGTGTACTTTCTCTTATTTCTATCTGTTACCAATCTTGAGAAACTCATACATTCTCTCTTAACTGTTTAGCAGTGTTAGAGAAGTCGATTTCTTTCGGCGAAAGTGCTGTTTTCACAGTGCTAAGTACTCCCAACTCTATCCACAATGTAGGTTTTACCAGTTTTCTATCTCTCTCTTGTTTGCTTGTACTTTTACTTGGAATTCTCTGTGTAAACCTCTGTAACTTCTCTAGGTAGATGAATCACTGTGTACTTTCTCTTGTTTCTATCTGTTACCAGTCTTGAGAAACTCATACATTCTCTGTTCAGTTATTCCCGTTTCTTAGAGAGGTAGATTTCTTTCTTCAAAAGTGCTGTTATCAGAGTGCTGAGTGCTCCCAACTCCATCCACAATGTATGTTTTACCACTTTTCTAAGTCTCTCTTATTTGCTTGTACTTATACATGAAATTCTCTGTGTAAACTTCTGTAACTTCTCTAGGTAGATGAATCACTGTGTACTTTCTCTTGTTTCTATCTGTTACCAATCTTGAGAAACTCATACATTCTCTGTTCACTGTTTCCCAGTCTTAGAAAAGTAGATTTGTTTCTGCGAAAGTGCTGTTTTCACAGAGCTAAGTACTCCCAACTCTATCCACAATGTGGGTTTTACCAGTTTTCTAAGTCTCTCTTATTTGCTTGTACTTACACTTGGAATTCTCTGTGTAAACCTCTGTAACTTCTCTAGGTAGATGAATCACTGTGTACTTTCTCTTGTTTCTATCTGTTACCAATCTTGAGAAACTCATACATTCTCTGTTCACTGTTTCCCAGTCTTAGAGAAGTCGAATTCTTTTGGCGAAAGTACTGTTTTCACAGTGCTAAGTACTCCCAACTCTATCAACAGTGTAGGTTTTACCAGTTTTCTAAGTCTCTCTTATTTTCTTGTACTTATACATGGAATTCTCTGTGTAAACTTCTGTAACTTCTCGAGGTAGATGAATCACTGTGTACTTTCTCTTATTTCTATCTGTTTCCAATCTTGAGAAACTCATACATTCTCTGTTAACTGTTTAGCAGTGTTAGAGAAGTCGATTTCTTTCGGCGAAAGTGCTGTATTCACAGTGCTAAGTACTCCCAACTCTATCCACAATGTAGGTTTTACCAGTTTTCTAAGTCTCTCTTATTTGCTTGTACTTATACTTGGAATTCTCTGTGTAAACCTCTGTAACTTTTCCAGGTAGATGAATCACTGTGTACTTTCTCTTGTTTCTATCTGTTACCAATCTTGAGAAACTCATACATTCTCTGTTCACTGTTTCACGGACTTAGAGAACTAAATTTCCTTCAGCGAAAGTGCTGCTTTCACAGTGCTAAGTACTCCGAAATCTGTCAACAATGTTGGTTTTACCAGTTTTCTAAGTCTCTCTTATTTGCTTGTACTTATACTTCGAATTCTGTGTGTAAACCACTGTAACTTCTCTAGGTAGATGAATCACTGTGTACTTTCTCTTGTTTCTATCTGTTACCAATCTTGAGAAACTCATACATTCACTGTTCACTGTTTCCCAGTCTTAGAGAAGTCGATTTCTTTCAGCGAAAGTGCTGTTTTCACAGTGCTAAGTACTCCCAACACTGTCCGCAATGTAGGTTTTACCAGTTTTCTAAGTCTCTCTTATTTGCTTGTACTTATACTTGGAATTCTCTGTGTAAACCTGTGTAACTTCTCTAGGTAGATGAATCACTGTGTACTTTCTCTTGTTTCTATCTGTTACCAATCTTGAGAAACTCATACATTCTCTGTTCACTGTTTCCCAGTCTTAGAGAAGTCGATTTCTTTCGGCGAAAGTGCTGTTTTCACAGTGCTAAGTACTCCCAACTCTATCCACAATGTAGGTTTTACCAGTTTTCTAAGTCTCTCTTACTTTTTTGTACTTATACATGAAATTCTTTGTGTAAACTTCTGTAATTTCTATAGGTAGATGAATCACTGTGTACTTTCTCTTGTTTCTATCTGTTACCAGTCTTGAGAAACTCATACATTCTCTGTTCAGTTATTCCCGTTTCTTAGAGAGGTAGATTTCTTTCTTCAAAAGTGCTGTTATCAGAGTGCTGAGTGCTCCCAACTCCATCCACAATGTATGTTTTACCACTTTTCTAAGTCTCTCTTATTTGCTTGTACTTATACATGAAATTCTCTGTGTAAACTTCTGTAACTTCTCTAGGTAGATGAATCACTGTGTACTTTCTCTTGTTTCTATCTGTTCCCAATCTTGAGAAACTCATACATTCTCTGTTCACTGTTTCCCAGTCTTAGAGAAGTAGATTTCTTTCTGCGAAAGTGTTGTTTTCACAGTGCTAAGTACTCCCAACTCTATGCACAATGTAGTTTTTACCAGTATTCTAAGTCTCTCTTATTTGCTTGTACTTATACGTGGAATTCTCTGTGTAAACTTCTGTAATTTCTCTAGGTAGATGAATCACTGTGTACTTTCTCTTGTTTCTATCTGTTACCAATCTTGAGAAACACATACATTCTCTGTTCACTGTTTCCCAGTCTTAGAAAAGTAGATTTGTTTCTGCGAAAGTGCTGTTTTCACAGAGCTAAGTACTCCCAACTCTATCCACAATGTGGGTTTTACCAGTTTTCTAAGTCTCTCTTATTTGCTTGTACTTACACTTGGAATTCTCTGTGTAAACCTCTGTAACTTCTCTAGGTAGATGAATCACTGTGTACTTTCTCTTGTTTCTATCTGTTACCAATCTTGAGAAACTCATAAATTCACTGTTCACTGTTTCCCAGTCTTAGACAAGTCGATTTCTTTCAGCGATAGTGCTGTTTTCACAGTGCTAAGTACTCCCAAATCTGTCAACAAATAGGTTTTACCAGTTTTCTAAGTCTCTCTTATTTGCTTATACTTATACTTGGAATTCTCTGTGTAAACCTCTGTAACTTTTCCAGGTAGATGAATCACTGTGTACTTTCTCTTGTTTCTATCTGTTACCAATCTTGAGAAACTCATACATTCTCTATTCACTGTTTCCGAGTCTTAGAGAAGTCGATTTCTTTCGGCGAAAGTGCTGTTTTCACACTGCTAAGTACTCCCAACTCTATCAACAATGTAGGTTTTACCAGTTTTCTAAGTCTCTCTTATTTTCTTGTACTTATACTTGGAATTCTCTGTGTAAACCTCTGTAACTTTTCCAGGTAGATGAATCACTGTGTACTTTCTCTTGTTTCTATCTGTTACCAATCTTGAGAAACTCATACTTTCACTGTTCACTGTTTCCCAGTCTCAGAGAAGTCGATTTCTTTCAGCGAAAGTGCTGTTTTCACAGTGATAAGTACTCCCAACTCTATCCACAATGTAGGTTTTACCAGTTTTCTAAGTCTCTCTTATTTGCTTGTACTTATACTTGGAATTCTCTGTGTAAACCTCTGTTAGCTTCTCTAGGTAGATGAATCACTGTGTACTTTCTCTTGTTTCTATCTGTTACCAATCTTGAGAAACTCATACATTCTCTGTTCACTGTTTCCCAGTCTTAGAGAAGTCGATTTCTTTCGGCGAAAGTACTGTTTTCATAGCGCTAAGTACTCCCAACTCTATCCACAATGTAGGTTTTACCAGTTTTCTAAGTCTCTCTTATTTGCTTGTACTTATACATGAAATTCTCTGTGTAAACTTCTGTAACTTCTCTAGGTAGATGAAACACTGTTTACTTTCTCTTGTTTCTATCTGTTACCAATCTTGAGAAACTCATACATTCTCTGTTCACTGTTTCCCAGTCTTAGAGAAGTAGATTTCTTTCTGCGAAAGTGCTGTTTTCACAGTGCTAAGTACTCCCAACTCTATCCACAATGTGGGTTTTACCATTTTCTAAATCTCTCTTATTTGCTTGTACTTATACTTGGAATTCTCTGTGTAAACCTCTCTAACTTCTCTAGGTAGATGAATCAATGTGTACTCTCTCTTGCTTCTATCTGTTACTAATCTTGAGAAACTCATACATTCTCTGTTCACTGTTTCCCAGTCTTAGAGAAGTCGATTTCTAAGAGTGAAAGTGCTGTTTTCACAGCGCTAAGTACTCCCAACTCTATCCACAATTTAGATTTTACCAGTTTTCTAAGTCTCTCTTATTTTCTTGTACTTATACATGGAATTCTCTGTGTAAACCTCTGTAACTTTTCCAGGTAGATGAATCACTGTGTACTTTCTCTTGTTTCCATCTGTTACCAATCTTGAGAAACTCATACATTCTCTGTTCACTGTTTCACGGACTTAGAGAACTAAATTTCCTTCGGCGAAAGTCCTGTTTTCACAGTGCTAAGTACTCCCAAATCTGTCAACAATGTAGGTTTTACCAGTTTTCTAAGTCTCTCTTATTTGCTTGTACTTGTACTTGGAATTCTCTGTGTAAACCTCTGTAACTTCTCTAGGTAGATGAATCACTGTGTACTTTCTCTTATTTCTATCTGTTACCAATCTTGAGAAACTCATACATTCTCTGTTCACTGTTTCCCAGTCTTAGAAAAGTAGATTTCTTTCGGCGAAAGTGCTGTTTTCACAGTGCTAAGTACTCCCAACTCTATCCACAATGTAGGTTTTACCAGTTTTCTATCTCTCTCTTATTTGCTTGTACTTTTACTTGGAATTCTCTGTGTAAACCTCTGTAACTTCTCTAGGTAGATGAATCACTGTGTACTTTCTCTTGTTTCTATCTGTTACCAGTCTTGAGAAACTCATACATTCTCTGTTCAGTTATTCCCGTTTCTTAGAGAGGTAGATTTCTTTCTTCAAAAGTGCTGTTATCAGAGTGCTGAGTGCTCCCAACTCCATCCACAATGTATGTTTTACCACTTTTCTAAGTCTCTCTTATTTGCTTGTACTTATACATGAAATTCTCTGTGTAAACTTCTGTAACTTCTCTAGGTAGATGAATCACTGTGTACTTTCTCTTGTTTCTATCTGTTACCAATCTTGAGAAACTCATACATTCTCTGTTCACTGTTTCCCAGTCTTAGAGAAGTCGAATTCTTTCGGCGAAAGTACTGTTTTCACAGTGCTAAGTACTCCCAACTCTATCAACAGTGTAGGTTTTACCAGTTTTCTAAGTCTCTCTTATTTTCTTGTACTTATACATGGAATTCTCTGTGTAAACTTCTGTAACTTCTCGAGGTAGATGAATCACTGTGTACTTTCTCTTATTTCTATCTGTTACCAATCTTGAGAAACTCATACGTTCTCTGTTAACTGTTTAGCAGTGTTAGAGAAGTCGATTTCTTTCGGCGAAAGTGCTGTATTCACAGTGCTAAGTACTCCCAACTCTATCCACAATGTAGGTTTTACCAGTTTTCTAAGTCTCTCTTATTTTCTTGTACTTATACTTGGAATTCTCTGTGTAAACCTCTGTAACTTTTCCAGGTAGATGAATCACTGTGTACTTTCTCTTGTTTCTATCTGTTACCAATCTTGAGAAACTCATACATTCTCTGTTCACTGTTTCCCAGTCTTAGAGAAGTCGATTTCTTTCGGCGAAAGTGCTGTTTTCACAGTGCTAAGTACTCCCAACTCTATCCGCAATGTAGGTTTTACCAGTTTTCTAAGTCTCTCTTATTTGCTTGTACTTATACATGAAATTCTCTGTGTAAACTTCTGTAACTTCTCTAGGTAGATGAAACACTGTTTACTTTCTCTTGTTTCTATCTGTTACCAATCTTGAGAAACTCATACATTCTCTGTTCACTGTTTCCCAGTCTTAGAGAAGTAGATTTCTTTCTGCGAAAGTGCTGTTTTCACAGTGCTAAGTACTCCCAACTCTATCCACAATGTGGGTTTTACCAGTTTTCTAAATCTCTCTTATTTGCTTGTACTTATACTTGGAATTCTCTGTGTAAACCTCTGTAACTTCTCTAGGTAGATGAATCAATGTGTACTCTCTTTTGCTTCTATCTGTTACTAATCTTGAGAAACTCATACATTCTCTGTTCACTGTTTCCCAGTCTTAGAGAAGTCGAATTCTAAGAGTGAAAGTGCTGTTTTCACAGTGCTAAGTACTCCCAACTCTATCCACAATGTAGGTTTTACCAGTTTTCTAAGTCTCTCTTATTTGCTTGTACTTATACTTGGGATTCTCTGTGTAAACCTCTGTAGCTTCTCTAAGTAGATGAATCACTGTGTACTTTCTCTTGTTTCTATCTGTTACCAATCTTGAGAAACTCATACATTCTCTGTTCACTGTTTCACGGACTTAGAGAACTAAATTTCTTTCGGCGAAAGTGCTGTCTCACAGTGCTACGTACTCCCAACTCTATCAACAATGTAGGTTTTACCAGTTTTCTAAGTCTCTCTTATTTTCTTGTACTTATACTTGGAATTCTCTGTGTAAACCTCTGTAACTTTTCCAGGTAGATGAATCACTGTGTACCTTCTCTTGTTTCTATCTGTTACCAATCTTGAGAAACTCATACATTCTCTGTTCACTGTTTCACGGACTTAGAGAACTAAATTTCCTTCGGCGAAAGTGCTGTTTTCACAGCGCTAAGTACTCCCAACTCTATCCACAATTTAGATTTTACCAGTTTTCTAAGTCTCTCTTATTTTCTTGTACTTATACATGGAATTCTCTGTGTAAACCTCTGTAACTTTTCCAGGTAGATGAATCACTGTGTACTTTCTCTTGTTTCTATCTGTTACCAATCTTGAGAAACTCATACATTCTCTGTTCACTGTTTCACCGACTTAGAGAACTAAATTTCCTTCGGCGAAAGTGCTGTTTTCACAGTGCTAAGTACTCCCAAATCTGTCAACAATGTAGGTTTTACCAGTTTTCTAAGTCTCTCTTATTTTCTTGTACTTATACATGGAATTCTCTGTGTAAACTTCTGTAACTTCTCGAGGTAGATGAATCACTGTGTACTTTCTCTTATTTCTATCTGTTACCAATCTTGAGAAACTCATACATTCACTGTTCACTGTTTCCCAGTCTTAGAGAAGTCGATTACTTTCGGCGAAAGTGCTGTTTCACAGTGCTAAGTACTCCCAACTCTATCAACAGTGTAGGTTTTACCAGTTTTCTAAGTCTCTCTTATTTTCTTGTACTTATACTTGGAATTCTCTGTGTAAACCTCTGTAACTTTTCCAGGTAGATGAATCACTGTGTACCTTCTCTTGTTTCTATCTGTTACCAATCTTGAGAAACACATACATTCTCTGTTCACTGTTTCCCAGTCTTAGAGAAGTCGATTTCTTTCGGCGAAAGTGCTGTTTTCATAGCGCTAAGTACTCCCAACTCTATCCACAATGTAGGTTTTACGAGTTTTCTAAGTCTCTCTTAATTTCTTGTACTTATACATGAAATTCTTTGTGTAAACGTCTGTAATTTTTATAGGTAGATGAATCACTGTGTACTTTCTCTTGTTTCTATCTGTTACCAGTCTTCAGAAACTCATACATTCTCTGTTCAGTTATTCCCGTTTCTTAGAGAGGTAGATTTCTTTCTTCAAAAGTGCTGTTTTCACAGTACTAAATACTCACAAATCTGTCAACAATGTAGGTTTTACCAGTTTTCTAAGTCTCTCTTATTTGCTTGTACTTATACTTGGAATTTTCTGTGTAAACCTCTGTAACTTCTCTAGGTAGATGAAACACTGTGTGCTTTCTCTTGTTTCTATCTGTTACCAATCTTCTGAAACCTATACATTCACTGTTCAGTGTTTCCCAGTCTTAGAGAAGTCGATTTCTTTCGACGAAAGTGCTGTTTTCACAGTGCTGAGTGCTCCCAACTCTATCCACAATGTAGGTTTCACCAGTTTTCTAAGTGTCTCTTATTTGCTTGTACTTATACATGAAATTCTCTGTGTAAACTTCTGTAACTTCTCTAGGTAGATGAATCACTGTGTACTTTCTCTTTTTTCTATCTGTTACCAATCTTGAGAAACTCATACATTCTCTGTTCACTGTTTCACGGACTTAGAGAAATAAATTTCCTTCGGCGAAAGTGCTGTTTTCACAGTGCTAAGTACTCCGAAATCTGTCAACAATGTAGATTTTACCAGTTTTCTAACTCTCTCTTATTTGCTTGTACTTACACTTGGAATTCTGTGTGTAAACCACTGTAACTTCTCTAGGTAGATGAATCACTGTGTACTTTCTCTTGGTTCTATCTGTTACCAATCTTGAGAAACTCATACATTCACTCTTCACTGTTTCCCAGTCTTAGAGAAGTCGATTTCTTTCATCGAAAGTGCTGTTTTCACAGTGCTAAGTACTCCCAACACAATCCGCAATGTAGATTTTACCAGTTTTCTATGTCTCTCTTATATGCTTGTACTTATTCTTGGAATTCTCTGTGTAAACCTCTGTAACTTCTCTAGGTAGATGAATCACTGTGTACTTTCTCTTGTTTCTATCTCTTACCAATCTTGAGAAACTCATACATTGTCTGTTCACTGTTTCCCAGTCTTAGAGAAGTCGATTTCTTTCGGCGAAAGTGCTGTTTTCACAGCGCTAAGTACTCCCAACTCTATCCACAATGTAGGTTTTACCAGTTTTCTAAGTCTCTCTTATTTGCCTGTACTTATACTTGGAATTCTCTGTGTAAACCTCTGTAACTTTTCTAGGTGGATGAATCACTGTGTACTTTCTCTTGTTTCTATCTGTTACCAATGTTGAGAAACTCATACATTCTCTGTTCACTGTTTCCCAGTCTTAGAGAAGTCGATTTCTTTCGGCGAAAGTGCTGTTTTCACAGTGCTAAGTACTCCCAACTCTATCCACAATGTAGGTTTTAACAGTTTTCTAAGTCTCTCTTATTTGATTGTATGTATACTTGGAATTCTCTGTGTAAACCTCTGTAGCTTCTGTAGGTAGATGAATCACTGTGTACTTTCTCTTGTTTCTATCTGTTACCAATCTTGAGAAACTCATACATTCTCTGTTCACTGTTTCCCAGTCTTAGAGAAGTCGATTTCTTTCGGCGAAAGTGCTGTTTTCACAGTGCTAAGTACTCCCAACTCTATCCACAATGTAGGTTTTACCAGTTTTCTAAGTCTCTCTTATTTTCTTGTACTTATACTTGGAATTCTCTGTGTAAACCTCTGTAACTTTTCCAGGTAGATGAATCACTGTGTACTTTCTCTTGTTTCTATCTGTTACCAATCTTGAGAAACTCATACATTCTCTGTTCACTGTTTCACGGACTTAGAGAACTAAATTTCCTTCAGCGAAAGTGCTGCTTTCACAGTGCTATGTACTCCCAACTCTATCCACAATGTAGGTTTTACCAGTTTTCTAAGTCTCTCTTATTTTCTTGTACTTATACATGAAATTCTTTGTGTAAACTTCTGAAATTATATAGGTAGATGAATCACTGTGTACTTTCTCTTGTTTCTATATGTTACCAATCTTGAGAACCTCATACATTCTCTGTTCAGTTATTCCCGTTTCTTAGAGAGGTAGATTTCTTTCTTCAAAAGTGCTGTTTTCACAGTGCTAAGTACTCCCAAATCTGTCAACAATGTAGGTTTTACCAGTTTTCTAAGTCTCTCTTATTTGCTTGTACTTATACTTGGAATTTTCTGTGTAAACCTCTGTAACTTCCCTAGGTAGATGAATCACTGTGTGCTTTCTCTTGTTTCTATCTGTTACCAATCTTGAGAAACCTATACATTCACTGTTCACTGTTTCCCAGTCTTAGAGAAGTCGATTTCTTTCGACGAAAGTGCTGTTTTCACAGTGCTGAGTGCTCCCAACTCTATCCACAATGTAGGTTTTACCAGTTTTCTAAGTGTCTCTTATTTGCTTGTACTTATACATGAAATTCTCTGTGTAAACTTCTGTAACTTCTCTAGGTAGATGAAACACTGTTTACTTTCTCTTGTTTCTATCTGTTACCAATCTTGAGAAACTCATACATTCTGTGTTCACTGTTTCCCAGTCTTAGAGAAGTAGATTTCTTTCTGCGAAAGTGCTGTTTTCACAGTGCTAAGTACTCTCAACTCTATTCACAATGTGGGTTTTACCAGTTTTCTAAATCTCTCTTATTTGCTTGTACTTATACTTGGAATTCTCTGTGTAAACCTCTGTAACTTCTCTAGGTAGATGAATCAATGTGTACTCTCTCTTGCTTCTATCTGTTACTAATCTTGAGAAACTCATGCATTCACTGTTCACTGTTTCCCAGTCTTAGAGAAGTCGATTTCTAAGAGTGAAAGTGCTGTTTTCACAGTGTTAAGTACTCCCAAATCTGTTATCAATGTAGGTTTTACCAGTTTTCTAAGTCTCTCTTATTTGCTTGTACTTATACTTGGAATTCTCTGTGTAAACCTCTGTAACTTTTCCAGGTAGATGAATCACTGTGTACTTTCTCTTGTTTCTATCTGTTACCAATCTTGAGAAACTCATACATTCTCTGTTCACTGTGTCCCAGTCTTAGAGAAGTCGATTTCTTTCGGCGAAAGTGCTGTTTTCACAGTGCTAAGTACTCCCAACTCTATCCACAATGTAGGTTTTACCAGTTTTCTATCTCTCTCTTATTTGCTTGTACTTTTACTTGGAATTCTCTGTGTAAACCTCTGTAACTTCTCTAGGTAGATGAATCACTGTGTACTTTCTCTTATTTCTATCTGTTACCAATCTTGAGAAACTCATACATTCACTGTTCACTGTTTCCCAGTCTTAAAGAAGTCGATTTCTTTCAGCGAAAGTGCTGTTTTCACAGTGCTAAGTACTCCCAACACTATCCACAATGTAGGTTTTACCAGTTTTCTAAGTCTCTCTTATTTATTTGTACTTATACTGGAATTCTGTGTGTAAACCTCTGTAACTTCTCTAGGTAGATGAATCAATGTGTACTCTCTCTTGCTTCTATCTGTTACTAATCTTGAGAAACTCATACATTCACTGTTCACTGTTTCCCAGTCTTAGAGAAGTCGATTTCTAAGAGTGAAAGTGCTGTTTTCACAGTGTTAAGTACTCCCAAATCTGTCATCAATGTAGGTTTTACCAGTTTTCTAAGTCTCTCTTATTTGCTTGTACTTATACTTGGAATTCTCTGTGTAAACCTCTGTAACTTTTCCAGGTAGATGAATCACTGTGTACTTTCTCTTGTTTCTATCTGTTACCAATCTTGAGAAACTCATACATTCTCTGTTCACTGTTTCCCAGTCTTAGAGAAGTCTATTTCTTTCGGCGAAAGTGCTGTTTTCACAGTGCTAAGTACTCCCAACTCTATGCACAATGTAGGTTTTACCAGTTTTCTAAGTCTCTCTTATTTTCTTGTACTTATACATGGAATTCTCTGTGTAAACTTCTGTAACATCTCTAGGTAGATGAATCACTGTGTACTTTCTCTTTTTTCTATCTGTTACCAATCTTGAGAAACTCATACATTCTCTGTTCACTGTTTCACGGACTTAGAGAAATAAATTTCCTTCGGCGAAAGTGCTGTTTTCACAGTGCTAAGTACTCCGAAATCTGTCAACAATGTAGATTTTACCAGTTTTCTAAGTCTCTCTTATTTGCTTGTACTTACACTTGGAATTCTGTGTGTAAACCACTGTAACTTCTCTAGGTAGATGAATCACTGTGCACTTTCTCTTGGTTCTATCTGTTACCAATCTTGAGAAACTCATACATTCACTGGTCACTGTTTCCCAGTCTTAGAGAAGTCGATTTCTTTCAGCGAAAGTGCTGTTTTCACAGTGCTAAGTATTCCCAACACGATCCGCAATGTAGGTTTTACCAGTTTTCTATGTCTCTCTTATATGCTTGTACTTATTCTTGGAATTCTCTGTGTAAACCTCTGTAACTTCTCTAGGTAGATGAATCACTGTGTACTTTCTCTTGTTTCTATCTCTTACCAATCTTGAGAAACTCATACATTGTCTGTTCACTGTTTCCCAGTCTTAGAGAAGTCGATTTCTTTCGGCGAAAGTGCTGTTTTCACAGCGCTAAGTACTCCCAACTCTATCCACAATGTAGGTTTTACCAGTTTTCTAAGTCTCTCTTATTTGCCTGTACTTATACTTGGAATTCTCTGTGTAAACCTCTGTAACTTTTCTAGGTGGATGAGTCACTGTGTACTTTCTCTTGTTTCTATCTGTTACCAATCTTGAGAAACTCATACATTCTCTGTTCACTGTTTCCCAGTCTTAGAGAAGTCGATTTCTTTCAGCGAAAGTGCTGTTTTCACAGTGCTAAGTACTCCCAACTCTATCCACAATGTAGGTTTTAACAGTTTTCTAAGTCTCTCTTATTTGATTGTATGTATACTTGGAATTCTCTGTGTAAACCTCTGTAGCTTCTGTAGGTAGATGAATCACTGTGTACTTTCTCTTGTTTCTATCTGTTACCAATCTTGAGAAACTCATACATTCTCTGTTCACTGTTTCCCAGTCTTAGAGAAGTCGTTTTCTTTCGGCGAAAGTGCTGTTTTCACAGTGCTAAGTACTCCCAACTCTATCCACAAATGTAGGTTTTACCAGTTTTCTAAGTCTCTCTTATTTTCTTGTACTTATACTTGGAATTGTCTGTGTAAACCTCTGTAACTTTTCCAGGTAGATGAATCACTGTGTACTTTCTCTTGTTTCTATCTGTTACCAATCTTGAGAAACTCATACATTCTCTGTTCACTGTTTCCCAGTCTTATTGAAGTCGATTTCTTTCGGCGAAAGTGCTGTTTTCACAGTGCTAAGTACTCCCAACTCTATCCACAATGTAGGTTTTACCAGTTTTCTAAATCTCTCTTATTTGCCTGTACTTATACTTGGAATTCTCTGTGTAAACCTCTGTAATTTCTCTAGGTAGATGAATCACTGTGTACTTTCTCTTGTTTCTATCTGTTACCAATCTTGAGAAACTCATACATTCACTGTTCACTGTTTCCCAGTCTTAAAGAAGTCGATTTCTTTCAGCGAAAGTGCTGTTTTCACAGTGCTAAGTACTCCCAACACTATCCACAATGTAGGTTTTGCCAGTTTTCTAAGTCTCTCTTATTTGGTTGTACTTATACTTGGAATTCTCTGTGTAAACTTCTGTGGCTTCTCTAGGTAGATGAATCACTGTGTACTTTCTCTTGTTTCTATCTGTTACCAATCTTGAGAAACTCATACATTCTCTGTTCACTGTTTCCCAGTCTTTGAGAAGTCGATTTCTTTCGGCGAAAGTGCTGTTTTCACAGTGCTATGTACTCCCAACTCTATCCACAATGTAGGTTTTCCCAGTTTTCTAAGTCTCTCTTATTTTCTTGTACTTATACATGAAATTCTTTGTGTAAACTTCTGAAATTTCTATAGGTAGATGAATCACTGTGTACTTTCTCTTGTTTCTATATGTTACTAATCTTGAGAAACTCATACATTCTCTGTTCAGTTATTCCCGTTTCTTAGAGAGGTAGATTTCTTTCTTCAAAAGTGCTGTTTTCACAGTGCTAAGTACTCCCAAATCTGTCAACAATGTAGGTTTTACCATTTTTCTAAGTCTCTCTTATTTGCTTGTACTTATACTTGGAATTTTCTGTGTAAACCTCTGTAACTTCCCTAGGTAGATGAATCACTGTGTGCTTTCTCTTGTTTCTATCTGTTACCAATCTTGAGAAACCTATACATTCACTATTCACTGTTTCCCAGTCTTAGAGAAGTCGATTTCTTTCGACGAAAGTGCTGTTTTCACAGTGCTGAGTGCTCCCAACTCTATCCACAATGTAGGTTTTACCAGTTTTCTAAGTGTCTCTTATTTGCTTGTACTTATACATGAAATTCTCTGTGTAAACTTCTGTAACTTCTCTAGGTAGATGAAACACTGTTTACTTTCTCTTGTTTCTATCTGTTACCAATCTTGAGAAACTCATACATTCTCTGTTCACTGTTTCCCAGTCTTAGAGAAGTAGATTTCTTTCTGCGAAAGTGCTGTTTTCACAGTGCTAAGTACTCTCAACTCTATCCACAATGTGGGTTTTACCAGTTTTCTAAATCTCTCTTATTTGCTTGTACTTATACTTGGAATTCTCTGTGTAAACCTCTATAACTTCTCTAGGTAGATGAATCAATGTGTACTCTCTCTTGCTTCTATCTGTTACTAATCTTGAGAAACTCATACATTCACTGTTCACTGTTTCCCAGTCTTAGAGAAGTCGATTTCTAAGAGTGAAAGTGCTGTTTTCACAGTGTTAAGTACTCCCAAATCTGTCATCAATGTAGGTTTTACCAGTTTTCTAAGTCTCTCTTATTTGCTTGTACTTATACTTGGAATTCTCTGTGTAAACCTCTGTATCTTTTCCAGGTAGATGAATCACTGTGTACTTTCTCTTGTTTCTATCTGTTACCAATCTTGAGAAACTCATACATTCTCTGTTCACTGTTTCCCAGTCTTAGAGAAGTCGATTTCTTTCGGCGAAAGTGCTGTTTTCACAGTGCTAAGTACTCCCAACTCTATGCACAATGTAGGTTATACCAGTTTTCTAAGTCTCTCTTATTTTCTTCTACTTATACATGGAATTCTCTGTGTAAACTTCTGTAACATCTCTAGGTAGATAAATCACTGTGTACTTTCTCTTTTTTCTATCTGTTACCAATCTTGAGAAACTCATACATTCTCTGTTCACTGTTTCACGGACTTAGAGAAATAAATTTCCTTCGGCGAAAGTGCTGTTTTCACAGTGCTAAGTACTCCGAAATCTGTCAACAATGTAGATTTTACCAGTTTTCTAAGTCTCTCTTATTTGCTTGTACTTACACTTGGAATTCTGTGTGTAAACCACTGTAACTTCTCTAGGTAGATGAATCACTGTGTACTTTCTCTTGGTTCTATCTGTTACCAATCTTGAGAAACTCATACATTCACTGTTCACTGTTTCCCAGTCTTAGAGAAGTCGATTTCTTTCAGCGAAAGTGCTGTTTTCACAGTGCTAAGTACTCCCAACACGATCCGCAATGTAGGTTTTACCAGTTTTCTATGTCTCTCTTATATGCTTGTACTTATTCTTGGAATTCTCTGTGTAAACCTCTGTAACTTCTCTAGGTAGATGAATCACTGTGTACTTTCTCTTGTTTCTATCTCTTACCAATCTTGAGAAACTCATACATTGTCTGTTCACTGTTTCCCAGTCTTAGAGAAGTCGATTTCTTTCGGCGAAAGTGCTGTTTTCACAGCGCTAAGTACTCCCAACTCTATCCACAATGTAGGTTTTACCAGTTTTCTAAGTCTCTCTTATTTGCCTGTACTTATACTTGGAATTCTCTGTGTAAACCTCTGTAACTTTTCTAGGTGGATGAATCACTGTGTACTTTCTCTTGTTTCTATCTGTTACCAATCTTGAGAAACTCATACATTCTCTGTTCACTGTTTCCCAGTCTTAGAGAAGTTGATTTCTTTCAGCGAAAGTGCTGTTTTCACAGTGCTAAGTACTCCCAACTCTATCCACAATGTAGGTTTTAACAGTTTTCTAAGTCTCTCTTATTTGATTGTATGTATACTTGGAATTCTCTGTGTAAACCTCTGTAGCTTCTGTAGGTAGATGAATCACTGTGTACTTTCTCTTGTTTCTATCTGTTACCAATCTTGAGAAACTCATACATTCTCTGTTCACTGTTTCCCAGTCTTAGAGAAGTCGATTTCTTTCAGCGAAAGTGCTGTTTTCACGGTGCTAAGTACTCCCAACTCTATCCACAATGTAGGTTTTACCAGTTTTCTAAGTCTCTCTTATTTTCTTGTACTTATACTTGGAATTGTCTGTGTAAACCTCTGTATCTTTTCCAGGTAGATGAATCACTGTGTACTTTCTCTTGTTTCTATCTGTTACCAATCTTGAGAAACTCATACATTCACTGTTCACTGTTTCCCAGTCTTAAAGAAGTCGATTTCTTTCAGCGAAAGTGCTGTTTTCACAGTGCTAAGTACTCCCCACACTATCCACAATGTAGGTTTTACCAGTTTTCTAAGTCTCTCTTATTTGCTTGTACTTGTACTTGGAATTCTCTGTGTAAACCTGTGTGGCTTCTCTAGGTAGATGAATCACTGTGTACTTTCTCTTGTTTCTATCTGTTACCAATCTTGAGAAACTCATAGTTTCACTGTTCACTGTTTCCGAGTCTTAGAGAAGTCGATTTCTTTCAGCGAAAGTGCTGTTTTCACAGTGCTAAGTACTCCCAAATCTGTCAACAATGTAGGTTTTACCAGTTTTCTAAGTCTCTCTTATTTGCTTGTACTTATACTTGGAATTCTCTGTGTAAACCTCTGTAACTTTTCCAGGTAGATGAATCACTGTGTACTTTCTCTTGTTTCTATCTGTTACCAATCTTCAGAAACTCATAGTTTCACTGTTCACTGTTTCGCAGTCTTAGAGAAGTCGATTTCTTTCAGCGAAAGTGCTGTTTTCACAGTGCTAAGTACTCCCAACTCTATCCACAATGTAGGTTTTAACAGTTCTCTAAGTCTCTCTTATTTGCTTGTACGTATACTTGGAATTCTCTGTGTAAACCTCTGTAGCTTCTCTAGGTAGATGAATCACTGTGTACTTTCTCTTGTTTCTATCTGTTACCAATCTTGAGAAACTCATACATTCTCTGTTCACTGTTTCCCAGTCTTAGAGAAGTCGATTTCTTTCGGCGAAAGTGCTGTTTTCACAGTGCTAAGTACTCCCAACTCTATCCACAATGTAGGTTTTACCAGTTTTCTAAATCTCTCTTATTTGCCTGTACTTATACTTGGAATTCTCTGTGTAAACCTCTGTAATTTCTCTAGGTAGATGAATCACTGTGTACTTTCTCATGTTTCTATCTGTTACCAATCTTGAGAAACTCATACATTCACTGTTCACTGTTTCCCAGTCTTAAAGAAGTCGATTTCTTTCAGCGAAAGTGCTGTTTTCACAGTGCTAAGTACTCCCAACACTATCCACAATGTAGGTTTTACCAGTTTTCTAAGTCTCTCTTATTTGCTTGTACTTATACTTGGAATTCTCTGTGTAAACCTCTGTGGCTTCTCTAGGTAGATGAATCACTGTGTACTTTCTCTTGTTTCTATCTGTTACCAATCTTGAGAAACTCATACATTCTCTGTTCACTGTTTCCCAGTCTTAGAGAAGTCGATTTCTTTCGGCGAAAGTGCTGTTTTCACAGTGCTATGTACTCCCAACTCTATCCACAATGTAGGTTTTACCAGTTTTCTAAGTCTCTCTTATTTTCTTGTACTTATACATGAAATTCTTTGTGTAAACTTCTGAAATTTCTGTAGGTAGATGAATCGCTGTGTGCTTTCTCTTGTTTCTATATGTTACCAATCTTGAGAAACTCATACATTCTCTGTTCAGTTATTCCCGTTTCTTAGAGAGGTAGATTTCTTTCTTCAAAAGTGCTGTTTTCACAGTGCTAAGTACTCCCAAATCTGTCAACAATGTAGGTTTTACCAGTTTTCTAAGTCTCTCTTATTTGCTTGTACTTATACTTGGAATTTTCTGTGTAAACCTCTGTAACTTCCCTAGGTAGATGAATCACTGTGTGCTTTCTCTTGTTTCTATCTGTTACCAATCTTGAGAAACTCATACATTCTCTGTTCACTGTTTCCCAGTCTTAGAGAAGTAGATTTCTTTCTGCGAAAGTGCTGTTTTCACAGTGCTAAGTACTCTCAACTCTATCCACAATGTGGGTTTTACCAGTTTTCTAAAACTCTCTTATTTGCTTGTACTTATACTTGGAATTCTCTGTGTAAACCTCTGTAACTTCTCTAGGTAGATGAATCAATGTGTACTCTCTCTTGCTTCTATCTGTTACTAATCTTGAGAAACTCATACATTCACTGTTCACGGTTTCCCAGTCTTAGAGAAGTCGATTTCTAAGAGTGAACGTGCTGTTTTCACAGTGTTAAGTACTCCCAAATCTGTCATCAATGTAGGTTTTACCAGTTTTCTAAGTCTCTCTTATTTGCTTGTACTTATACTTGGAATTCTCTGTGTAAACCTCTGTAACTTTTCCAGGTAGATGAATCACTGTGTACTTTCTCTTGTTTCTATCTGTTACCAATCTTGAGAAACTCATACATTCTCTGTTCACTGTTTCCCAGTCTTGGAGAAGTCGATTTCTTTCAGCGAAAGTGCTGTTTTCACAGTGCTAAGTACTCCCAACTCTATGCACAATGTAGGTTTTACCAGTTTTCTAAGTCTCTCTTATTTTCTTGTACTTATACATGGAATTCTCTGTGTAAACTTCTGTAACATCTCTAGGTAGATGAATCACTGTGTACTTTCTCTTTTTTCTATCTGTTACCAATCTTGAGAAACTCATACATTCTCTGTTCACTGTTTCACGGACTTAGAGAAATAAATTTCCTTCGGCGAAAGTGCTGTTTTCACAGTGCTAAGTACTCCGAAATCTGTCAACAATGTAGATTTTACCAGTTTTCTAAGTCTCTCTTATTTGCTTGTACTTATACTTGGAATTCTGTGTGTAAACCACTGTAACTTCTCTAGGTAGATGAATCACTGTGTACTTTCTCTTGTTTCTATCTCTTACCAATCTTGAGAAACTCATACATTCACAGTTCACTGTTTCCCAGTCTTAGAGAAGTCGATTTCTTTCAGCGAAAGTGCTGTTTTCACAGTGCTAAGTACTCCCAACACTATCCGCAATGTAGGTTTTACCAGTTTTCTAAGTCTCTCTTATTTGCTTGTACTTATACTTGGAATTCTCTGTGTAAACCTGTGTAACTTCTCTAGGTAGATGATTCACTGTGTACTTTCTCTTGTTTCTATCTGTTGCCAATCTTGACAAACTCATACATTCTCTGTTCACTGTTTCCCAGTCTTAGAGAAGTCGATTTCTTTCGGCGAAAGTGCTGTTTTCACAGTGCTAAGTACTCCCAACTCTATCCACAATGTAGGTTTTACCAGTTTTCTAAGTCTCTCTTACTTTCTTGTACTTATACATGAAATTCTTTGTGTAAACTTCTGTAATTTCTATAGGTAGATGAATCACTGTGTACTTTCTCTTGTTTCTATCTGTTACCAGTCTTGAGAAACTCATACATTCTCTGTTCAGTTATTCCCGTTTCTTAGAGAGGTAGATTTTTTTCTTCAAAAGTGCTGTTATCAGAGTGCTGAGTGCTCCCAACTCCATCCACAATGTATGTTTTACCACTTTTCTAAGTCTCTCTTATTTGCTTGTACTTATACATGAAATTCTCTGTGTAAACTTCTGTAACTTCTCTAGGTAGATGAATCACTGTGTACTTTCTCTTGTTTCTATGTGTTACCAATCTTGAGAAACTCATACATTCTCTGTTCACTGTTTCCCAGTCTTAGAGAAGTAGATTTCTTTCTGTGAAAGTGTTGTTTTCACAGTGCTAAGTACTCCCAACTCTATGCACAATGTAGTTTTTACCAGTTTTCTAAGTCTCTCTTATTTTCTTGTACTTATACGTGGAATTCTCTGTGTAAACTTCTGTAACTTTTCTAGGTAGATGAATCACTGTGTACTTTCTCTTGTTTCTATCTGTTACCAATCTTGAGAAACTCATACATTCTCTGTTCACTGTTTCCCAGTCTTAGAAAAGTAGATTTGTTTCTGCGAAAGTGCTGTTTTCACAGAGCTAAGTACTCCCAACTCTATCCACAATGTGGGTTTTACCAGTTTTCTAAGTCTCTCTTATTTGCTTGTACTTATACTTGGAATTCTCTGTGTAAACCTCTGTAACTTCTCTAGGTAGATGAATCACTGTGTACTTTCTCTTGTTTCTATCTGTTACCAATCTTGAGAAACTCATACATTCTCTGTTCACTGTTTCCCAGTCTTAGAGAAGTCGATTTCTAAGAGTGAAAGTGCTGTTTTCACAGTGCTAAGTACTCCCAACTCTATCCACAATGTAGGTTTTACCAGTTTTCTAAGTCTCTCTTATTTGCTTGTACTTATACTTGGGATTCTCTGTGTAAACTTCTGTAGCTTCTCTAAGTAGATGAATCACTGTGTACTTTCTCTTGTTTCTATGTGTTACCAATCTTGAGAAACTCATACATTCTCTGTTCACTGTTTCACGGACTTAGAGAACTAAATTTCTTTCGGCGAAAGTGCTGTTTCACAGTGCTAAGTACTCCCAACTCTATCAACAATGGAGGTTTTACCAGTTTTCTAAGTCTCTCTTATTTTCTTGTACTTATACTTGGAATTCTCTGTGTAAACCTCTGTAACTTTTCCAGGTAGATGAATCACTGTGTACCTTCTCTTGTTTCTATCTGTTACCAATCTTGAGAAACACATACATTCTATGTTCACTGTTTCACGGACTTAGAGAACTAAATTTCCTTCGGCGAAAGTGCTGTTTTCACAGTGCTAAGTACTCCGAAATCTGTCAACAATGTAGATTTTACCAGTTTTCTAAGTCTCTCTTATTTGCTTGTACTTACACTTGGAATTCTGTGTGTAAACCACTGTAACTTCTCTAGGTAGATGAATCACTGTGTACTTTCTCTTGGTTCTATCTGTTACCAATCTTGAGAAACTCATACATTCACTGTTCACTGTTTCCCAGTCTTAGAGAAGTCGATTTCTTTCAGCGAAAGTGCTGTTTTCACAGTGCTAAGTACTCCCAACACGATCCGCAATGTAGGTTTTACCAGTTTTCTATGTCTCTCTTATATGCTTGTACTTATTCTTGGAATTCTCTGTGTAAACCTCTGTAACTTCTCTAGGTAGATGAATCACTGTGTACTTTCTCTTGTTTCTATCTCTTACCAATCTTGAGAAACTCATACATTGTCTGTTCACTGTTTCCCAGTCTTAGAGAAGTCGATTTCTTTCGGCGAAAGTGCTGTTTTCACAGCGCTAAGTACTCCCAACTCTATCCACAATGTAGGTTTTACCAGTTTTCTAAGTCTCTCTTATTTGCCTGTACTTATACTTGGAATTCTCTGTGTAAACCTCTGTAACTTTTCTAGGTGGATGAATCACTGTGTACTTTCTCTTGTTTCTATCTGTTACCAATCTTGAGAAACTCATACATTCTCTGTTCACTGTTTCCCAGTCTTAGAGAAGTCGATTTCTTTCAGCGAAAGTGCTGTTTTCACAGTGCTAAGTACTCCCAACTCTATCCACAATGTAGGTTTTAACAGTTTTCTAAGTCTCTCTTATTTGATTGTATGTATACTTGGAATTCTCTGTGTAAACCTCTGTAGCTTCTGTAGGTAGATGAATCACTGTGTACTTTCTCTTGTTTCTATCTGTTACCAATCTTGAGAAACTCATACATTCTCTGTTCACTGTTTCCCAGTCTTAGAGAAGTCGATTTCTTTCAGCGAAAGTGCTGTTTTCACGGTGCTAAGTACTCCCAACTCTATCCACAATGTAGGTTTTACCAGTTTTCTAAGTCTCTCTTATTTTCTTGTACTTATACTTGGAATTGTCTGTGTAAACCTCTGTATCTTTTCCAGGTAGATGAATCACTGTGTACTTTCTCTTGTTTCTATCTGTTACCAATCTTGAGAAACTCATACATTCACTGTTCACTGTTTCCCAGTCTTAAAGAAGTCGATTTCTTTCAGCGAAAGTGCTGTTTTCACAGTGCTAAGTACTCCCCACACTATCCACAATGTAGGTTTTACCAGTTTTCTAAGTCTCTCTTATTTGCTTGTACTTGTACTTGGAATTCTCTGTGTAAACCTGTGTGGCTTCTCTAGGTAGATGAATCACTGTGTACTTTCTCTTGTTTCTATCTGTTACCAATCTTGAGAAACTCATAGTTTCACTGTTCACTGTTTCCGAGTCTTAGAGAAGTCGATTTCTTTCAGCGAAAGTGCTGTTTTCACAGTGCTAAGTACTCCCAAATCTGTCAACAATGTAGGTTTTACCAGTTTTCTAAGTCTCTCTTATTTGCTTGTACTTATACTTGGAATTCTCTGTGTAAACCTCTGTAACTTTTCCAGGTAGATGAATCACTGTGTACTTTCTCTTGTTTCTATCTGTTTCCAATCTTCAGAAACTCATAGTTTCACTGTTCACTGTTTCGCAGTCTTAGAGAAGTCGATTTCTTTCAGCGAAAGTGCTGTTTTCACAGTGCTAAGTATTCCCAACTCTATCCACAATGTAGGTTTTAACAGTTCTCTAAGTCTCTCTTATTTGCTTGTACGTATACTTGGAATTCTCTGTGTAAACCTCTGTAGCTTCTCTAGGTAGATGAATCACTGTGTACTTTCTCTTGTTTCTATCTGTTACCAATCTTGAGAAACTCATACATTCTCTGTTCACTGTTTCCCAGTCTTAGAGAAGTCGATTTCTTTCGGCGAAAGTGCTGTTTTCACAGTGCTAAGTACTCCCAACTCTATCCACAATGTAGGTTTTACCAGTTTTCTAAATCTCTCTTATTTGCCTGTACTTATACTTGGAATTCTCTGTGTAAACCTCTGTAATTTCTCTAGGTAGATGAATCACTGTGTACTTTCTCATGTTTCTATCTGTTACCAATCTTGAGAAACTCATACATTCACTGTTCACTGTTTCCCAGTCTTAAAGAAGTCGATTTCTTTCAGCGAAAGTGCTGTTTTCACAGTGCTAAGTACTCCCAACACTATCCACAATGTAGGTTTTACCAGTTTTCTAAGTCTCTCTTATTTGCTTGTACTTATACTTGGAATTCTCTGTGTAAACCTCTGTGGCTTCTCTAGGTAGATGAATCACTGTGTACTTTCTCTTGTTTCTATCTGTTACCAATCTTGAGAAACTCATACATTCTCTGTTCACTGTTTCCCAGTCTTAGAGAAGTCGATTTCTTTCGGCGAAAGTGCTGTTTTCACAGTGCTATGTACTCCCAACTCTATCCACAATGTAGGTTTTACCAGTTTTCTAAGTCTCTCTTATTTTCTTGTACTTATACATGAAATTCTTTGTGTAAACTTCTGAAATTTCTGTAGGTAGATGAATCGCTGTGTGCTTTCTCTTGTTTCTATATGTTACCAATCTTGAGAAACTCATACATTCTCTGTTCAGTTATTCCCGTTTCTTAGAGAGGTAGATTTCTTTCTTCAAAAGTGCTGTTTTCACAGTGCTAAGTACTCCCAAATCTGTCAACAATGTAGGTTTTACCAGTTTTCTAAGTCTCTCTTATTTGCTTGTACTTATACTTGGAATTTTCTGTGTAAACCTCTGTAACTTCCCTAGGTAGATGAATCACTGTGTGCTTTCTCTTGTTTCTATCTGTTACCAATCTTGAGAAACTCATACATTCTCTGTTCACTGTTTCCCAGTCTTAGAGAAGTAGATTTCTTTCTGCGAAAGTGCTGTTTTCACAGTGCTAAGTACTCTCAACTCTATCCACAATGTGGGTTTTACCAGTTTTCTAAAACTCTCTTATTTGCTTGTACTTATACTTGGAATTCTCTGTGTAAACCTCTGTAACTTCTCTAGGTAGATGAATCAATGTGTACTCTCTCTTGCTTCTATCTGTTACTAATCTTGAGAAACTCATACATTCACTGTTCACGGTTTCCCAGTCTTAGAGAAGTCGATTTCTAAGAGTGAACGTGCTGTTTTCACAGTGTTAAGTACTCCCAAATCTGTCATCAATGTAGGTTTTACCAGTTTTCTAAGTCTCTCTTATTTGCTTGTACTTATACTTGGAATTCTCTGTGTAAACCTCTGTAACTTTTCCAGGTAGATGAATCACTGTGTACTTTCTCTTGTTTCTATCTGTTACCAATCTTGAGAAACTCATACATTCTCTGTTCACTGTTTCCCAGTCTTGGAGAAGTCGATTTCTTTCAGCGAAAGTGCTGTTTTCACAGTGCTAAGTACTCCCAACTCTATGCACAATGTAGGTTTTACCAGTTTTCTAAGTCTCTCTTATTTTCTTGTACTTATACATGGAATTCTCTGTGTAAACTTCTGTAACATCTCTAGGTAGATGAATCACTGTGTACTTTCTCTTTTTTCTATCTGTTACCAATCTTGAGAAACTCATACATTCTCTGTTCACTGTTTCACGGACTTAGAGAAATAAATTTCCTTCGGCGAAAGTGCTGTTTTCACAGTGCTAAGTACTCCGAAATCTGTCAACAATGTAGATTTTACCAGTTTTCTAAGTCTCTCTTATTTGCTTGTACTTATACTTGGAATTCTGTGTGTAAACCACTGTAACTTCTCTAGGTAGATGAATCACTGTGTACTTTCTCTTGTTTCTATCTCTTACCAATCTTGAGAAACTCATACATTCACAGTTCACTGTTTCCCAGTCTTAGAGAAGTCGATTTCTTTCAGCGAAAGTGCTGTTTTCACAGTGCTAAGTACTCCCAACACTATCCGCAATGTAGGTTTTACCAGTTTTCTAAGTCTCTCTTATTTGCTTGTACTTATACTTGGAATTCTCTGTGTAAACCTGTGTAACTTCTCTAGGTAGATGATTCACTGTGTACTTTCTCTTGTTTCTATCTGTTGCCAATCTTGACAAACTCATACATTCTCTGTTCACTGTTTCCCAGTCTTAGAGAAGTCGATTTCTTTCGGCGAAAGTGCTGTTTTCACAGTGCTAAGTACTCCCAACTCTATCCACAATGTAGGTTTTACCAGTTTTCTAAGTCTCTCTTACTTTCTTGTACTTATACATGAAATTCTTTGTGTAAACTTCTGTAATTTCTATAGGTAGATGAATCACTGTGTACTTTCTCTTGTTTCTATCTGTTACCAGTCTTGAGAAACTCATACATTCTCTGTTCAGTTATTCCCGTTTCTTAGAGAGGTAGATTTTTTTCTTCAAAAGTGCTGTTATCAGAGTGCTGAGTGCTCCCAACTCCATCCACAATGTATGTTTTACCACTTTTCTAAGTCTCTCTTATTTGCTTGTACTTATACATGAAATTCTCTGTGTAAACTTCTGTAACTTCTCTAGGTAGATGAATCACTGTGTACTTTCTCTTGTTTCTATGTGTTACCAATCTTGAGAAACTCATACATTCTCTGTTCACTGTTTCCCAGTCTTAGAGAAGTAGATTTCTTTCTGTGAAAGTGTTGTTTTCACAGTGCTAAGTACTCCCAACTCTATGCACAATGTAGTTTTTACCAGTTTTCTAAGTCTCTCTTATTTTCTTGTACTTATACGTGGAATTCTCTGTGTAAACTTCTGTAACTTTTCTAGGTAGATGAATCACTGTGTACTTTCTCTTGTTTCTATCTGTTACCAATCTTGAGAAACTCATACATTCTCTGTTCACTGTTTCACGGACTTAGAGAACTAAATTTCTTTCGGCGAAAGTGCTGTTTCACAGTGCTAAGTACTCCCAACTCTATCAACAATGGAGGTTTTACCAGTTTTCTAAGTCTCTCTTATTTTCTTGTACTTATACTTGGAATTCTCTGTGTAAACCTCTGTAACTTTTCCAGGTAGATGAATCACTGTGTACCTTCTCTTGTTTCTATCTGTTACCAATCTTGAGAAACACATACATTCTATGTTCACTGTTTCACGGACTTAGAGAACTAAATTTCCTTCGGCGAAAGTGCTGTTTTCACAGTGCTAAGTACTCCGAAATCTGTCAACAATGTAGATTTTACCAGTTTTCTAAGTCTCTCTTATTTGCTTGTACTTACACTTGGAATTCTGTGTGTAAACCACTGTAACTTCTCTAGGTAGATGAATCACTGTGTACTTTCTCTTATTTCTATCTGTTACCAATCTTGAGAAACTCATACATTCTCTGTTCACTGTTTCCCAGTCTTAGAGAAGTCGATTTCTTTCAGCGAAAGTGCTGTTTTCACAGTGCTAAGTACTCCCAACACGATCCGCAATGTAGGTTTTACCAGTTTTCTATGTCTCTCTTATATGCTTGTACTTATTCTTGGAATTCTCTGTGCAAACCTCTGTAACTTCTCTAGGTAGATGAATCACTGTGTACTTCCTCTTGTTTCTATCTCTTACCAATCTTGAGAAACGCATACATTGTCTGTTCACTGTTTCCCAGTCTTAGAGAAGTCGATTTCTTTCGTCGAAAGTGCTGTTTTCACAGCGCTAAGTACTCCCAACTCTAACCACAATGTAGGTTTTACCAGTTTTCTAAGTCTCTCTTATTTGCCTGTACTTATACTTGGAATTCTCTGTGTAAACCTCTGTAACTTTTCCAGGTAGATGAATCACTGTGTACTTTCTCTTGTTTCTATCTGTTACCAATCTTGAGAAACTCATACATTCTCTGTTCACTGTTTCCCAGTCTTAGAGAAGTCGATTTCTTTCAGCGAAAGTGCTGTTTTCACAGTGCTAAGTACTCCAAACTCTATCCACAATGTAGGTTTTAACAGTTTTCTAAGTCTCTCTTATTTGATTGTATGTATACTTGGAATTCTCTGTGTAAACCTCTGTAGCTTCTGTAGGTAGATGAATCACTGTGTACTTTCTCTTGTTTCTATCTGTTACCAATCTTGAGAAACTCATACATTCTCTGTTCACTGTTTCCCAGTCTTAGAGAAGTCGATTTCTTTCGGCGAAAGTGCTGTTTTCACAGTGCTAAGTACTCCCAACTCTATCCACAATGTAGGTTTTACCAGTTTTCTAAGTCTCTCTTATTTTCTTGTACTTATACTTGGAATTGTCTGTGTAAACCTCTGTAACTTTTTCAGGTAGAGGAATCACTGTGTACTTTCTCTTGTTTCTATCTGTTACCAATCTTGAGAAACTCATACATTCTCTGTTCACTGTATCCCAGTCTTAGAGAATCCGATTTCTTTTGGCGAAAGTGCTGTTTTCACAGTGCTAAGTACTCCCAAATCTATCCACAATGTAGGTTTTACCAGTTTTCTAAGTCTCTCTTATTTGCTTGTACTTATACTTGGAATTCTCTGTGTAAACCTCTGTAACTTTTCCAGGTAGATGAATCACTGTGTACTTTCTCTTGTTTCTATCTGTTACCAATCTTGAGAAACTCATACTTTCACTGTTCACTGTTTCCCAGTCTCAGAGAAGTCGATTTCTTTCAGCGAAAGTGCTGTTTTCACAGTGATAAGTACTCCCAAATCTATCCACAATGTAGGTTTTACCAGTTTTCTAAGTCTCTCTTATTTGCTTGTACTTATACTTGGAATTCTCTGTGTAAACCTCTGTTAGCTTCTCTACGTAGATGAATCACTGTGTACTTTCTCTTGTTTCTATCTGTTACCAATCTTCAGAAACTCATACATTCTCTGTTCACTGTTTCCCAGTCTTAGAGAAGTCGATTTCTTTCGGCGAAAGTGCTGTTTTCACAGTGCTAAGTACTCCCAACTCTATGCACAATGTAGGTTTTACCAGTTTTCTAAGTCTCTCTTATTTTCCTGTACTTATACATGGAATTCTCTGTGTAAACTTCTGTAACATCTCTAGGTAGATGAATCACTGTGTACTTTCTCTTTTTTCTATCTGTTACCAATCTTGAGAAACTCATACATTCTCTGTTCACTGTTTCACGGACTTAGAGAAATAAATTTCCTTCGGCGAAAGTGCTGTTTTCACAGTGCTAAGTACTCCCAACTCTATCCACAATGTAGGTTTTACCAGTTTTCTAAGTCTCTCTTACTTTCTTGTACTTATACATGAAATTCTTTGTGTAAACTTCTGTAATTTCTATAGGTAGATGAATCACTGTGTACTTTCTCTTGTTTCTATCTGTTACCAGTCTTGAGAAACTCATACATTCTCTGTTCAGTTATTCCCGTTTCTTAGAGAGGTAGATTTCTTTCTTCAAAAGTGCTGTTATCAGAGTGCTGAGTGCTCCCAACTCCATCCACAATGTATGTTTTACCACTTTTCTAAGTCTCTCTTATTTGCTTGTACTTATACATGAAATTCTCTGTGTAAACTTCTGTAACTTCTCTAGGTAGATGAATCACTGTGTACTTTCTCTTGTTTCTATGTGTTACCAATCTTGAGAAACTCATACATTCTCTGTTCACTGTTTCCCAGTCTTAGAGAAGTAGATTTCTTTCTGCGAAAGTGCTGTTTTCACAGTGCTAAGTACTCCCAACTCTATGCACAATGTAGTTTTTACCAGTTTTCTAAGTCTCTCTTATTTTCTTGTACTTATACGTGGAATTCTCTGTGTAAACTTCTGTAACTTCTCTAGGTAGATGAATCGCTGTGTACTTTCTCTTGTTTCTATCTGTTACCAATCTTGAGAAACTCATACATTTTCTGTTCACTGTTTCCCAGTCTTAGAAAAGTAGATTTGTTTCTGCGAAAGTGCTGTTTTCACAGAGCTAAGTACTCCCAACTCTATCCACAATGTGGGTTTTACCAGTTTTCTAAGTCTCTCTTATTTGCTTGTACTTACACTTGGAATTCTCTGTGTAAACCTCTGTAACTTCTCTAGGTAGATGAATCACTGTGTACTTTCTCTTGTTTCTATCTGTTACCAATCTTGAGAAACTCATACATTCACTGTTCACTGTTTCCCAGTCTTAGACAAGTCGATTTCTCTCAGCGAAAGTGCTGTTTTCACAGTACTAAGTACTCCCAAATCTGTCAACAATGTAGGTTTTACCAGTTTTCTAAGTCTCTCTTATTTGCTTGTACTTATACTTGGAATTCTCTGTGTAAACCTCTGTAACTTTTCCAGGTAGATGAATCACTGTGTACTTTCTCTTGTTTCTATCTGTTACCAATCTTGAGAAACTCATACATTCTCTGTTCACTGCTTCCGAGTCTTAGAGAAGTCGATTTCTTTCGGCGAAAGTGCTGTTTTCACATTGCTAAGTACTCCCAACTCTATCAACAGTGTAGGTTTTACAAGTTTTCTAAGTCTCTCTTATTTTCTTGTACTTATACATGGAATTCTCTGTGTAAACTTCTGTAACTTCTCGAGGTAGATGAATCACTGTGTACTTTCTCTTATTTCTATCTGTTACCAATCTTGAGAAACTCATACATTCTCTGTTAACTGTTTAGCAGTGTTAGAGAAGTCGATTTCTTTCGGCGAAAGTGCTGTATTCACAGTGCTAAGTACTCCCAACTCTATCCACAATGTAGGTTTTACGAGTTTTCTAAGTCTCTCTTATTTTCTTGTACTTATACTTGGAATTCTCTGTGTAAACCTCTGTAACTTTTCCAGGTAGATGAATCACTGTGTACTTTCTCTTGTTTCTATCTGTTACCAATCTTGAGAAACTCATACATTCTCTGTTCACTGTTTCCCAGTCTTAGAGAAGTCGATTTCTTTCGGCGAAAGTGCTGTTTTCACAGTGCTAAGTACTCCCAACTCTATCCACAATGTGGGTTTTACCAGTTTTCTAAATCTCTCTTATTTGCTTGTACTTATACTTGGAATTCTCTGTGTAAACCTCTGTAACTTCTCTAGGTAGATGAATCAATGTGTACTCTCTCTTGCTTCTATCTGTTACTAATCTTGAGAAACTCATACATTCTCTGTTCACTGTTTCCCAGTCTTAGAGAAGTCGAATTCTAAGAGTGAAAGTGCTGTTTTCACAGTGCTAAGTACTCCCAACTCTATCCACAATGTAGGTTTTACCAGTTTTCTAAGTCTCTCTTATTTGCTTGTACTTATACTTGGGATTCTCTGTGTAAACCTCTGTAGCTTCTCTAAGTAGATGAATCACTGTGTACTTTCTCTTGTTTCTATCTGTTACCAATATTGAGAAACTCATACATTCTCTGTTCACTGTTTCACGGACTTAGAGAACTAAATTTCTTTCGGCGAAAGTGCTGTTTCACAGTGCTAAGTACTCCCAACTCTATCAACAATGTAGGTTTTACCAGTTTTCTAAGTCTCTCTTATTTTCTTGTACTTATACTTGGAATTCTCTGTGTAAACCTCTGTAACTTTTCCAGGTAGATGAATCACTGTGTACCTTCTCTTGTTTCTATCTGTTACCAATCTTGAGAAACTCATACATTCTCTGTTCACTGTTTCACGGACTTAGAGAAATAAATTTCCTTCGGCGAAAGTGCTGTTTTCACAGTGCTAAGTACTCCGAAATCTGTCAACAATGTAGATTTTACCAGTTTTCTAAGTCTCTCTTATTTGCTTGTACTTACACTTGGAATTCTGTGTGTAAACCACTGTAACTTCTCTAGGTAGATGAATCACTGTGTACTTTCTCTTGGTTCTATCTGTTACCAATCTTGAGAAACTCATACATTCACTGTTCACTGTTTCCCAGTCTTAGAGAAGTCGATTTCTTTCAGCGAAAGTGCTGTTTTCACAGTGCTAAGTACTCCCAACACGATCCTCAATGTAGGTTTTACCAGTTTTCTATGTCTCTCTTATATGCTTGTACTTATTCTTGGAATTCTCTGTGCAAACCTCTGTAACTTCTCTAGGTAGATGAATCACTGTGTACTTCCTCTTGTTTCTATCTCTTACCAATCTTGAGAAACGCATACATTGTCTGTTCACTGTTTCCCAGTCTTAGAGAAGTCGATTTCTTTCGTCGAAAGTGCTGTTTTCACAGCGCTAAGTACTCCCAACTCTAACCACAATGTAGGTTTTACCAGTTTTCTAAGTCTCTCTTATTTGCCTGTACTTATACTTGGAATTCTCTGTGTAAACCTCTGTAACTTTTCCAGGTAGATGAATCACTGTGTACTTTCTCTTGTTTCTATCTGTTACCAATCTTGAGAAACTCATACATTCTCTGTTCACTGTTTCCCAGTCTTAGAGAAGTCGATTTCTTTCAGCGAAAGTGCTGTTTTCACAGTGGTAAGTACTCCCAACTCTATCCACAATGTAGGTTTTACCAGTTTTCTAAGTCTCTCTTATTTTCTCGTACTTATACTTGGAATTGTCTGCGTAAACCTCTGTAACTCTTCCAGGTAGATGAATCACTGTGTACTTTCTCTTGTTTCTATCTGTTACCAACCTTGAGAAACTCATACATTCTCTGTTCACTGTTTCTCAGTCTTAGAGAAGTCGATTTCTTTCGGCGAAAGTGCTGTTTTCACAGTGCTAAGTACTCCCAACTCTATCCACAATGTAGGTTTACCAGTTTTCTAAGTCTCTCTTATTTGCTTGTACTTATACTTGGAATTCTCTGTGTAAACCTCTGTAACTTTTCCAGGTAGATGAATCACTGTGTACTTTCTCTTGTTTCTATCTGTTACCAATCTTGAGAAACTCATACATTCTCTGTTCACTGTTTCACGGACTTAGAGAACTAAATTTCCTTCGGCGAAAGTGCTACTTTCACAGTGCTAAGTACTCCGAAATCTGTCAACAATGTTGGTTTTACCAGTTTTCTAAGTCTCTCTTACTTTCTTGTACTTATACATGAAATTCTTTGTGTAAACTTCTGTAATTTCTATAGGTAGATGAATCACTCTGTACTTTCTCTTGTTTCTATCTGTTAACAGTCTTGAGAAACTCATACATTCTCTGTTCAGTTATTCCCGTTTCTTAGACAGGTAGATTTCTTTCTTCAAAAGTGCTGTTATCAGATTGCTGAGTGCTCCCAACTCCATCCACAATGTAGGTTTTACCAGTTTTCTAAGTCTCTCTTATTTGCTTGTACTTATACATGAAATTCTCTGTGTAAACTTCTGTAACTTCTCTAGGTAGATGAATCACTGTGTACTTTCTCTTGTTTCTATGTGTTACCAATCTTGAGAAACTCATACATTCTCTGTTCAGTTATTCCCGTTTCTTAGAGAAGTAGATTTCTTTCTGCGAAAGTGCTGTTTTCACAGTGCTAAGTACTCCCAACTCTATCCACAATGTGGGTTTTACCAGTTTTCTAAATCTCTCTTATTTGCTTGTACTTATACTTGGAATTCTCTGTGTAAACCTCTCTAACTTCTCTAGGTAGATGAATCAATGTGTACTCTCTCTTGCTTCTATCTGTTACTAATCTTGAGAAACTCATACATTCTCTGTTCACTGTTTCCCAGTCTTAGAGAAGTCGATTTCTAAGAGTGAAAGTGCTGTTTTCACAGTGCTAAGTACTCCCAACTCTATCCACAATGTAGGTTTTACCAGTTTTCTAAGTCTCTCTTATTTGCTTGTACTTATACTTGGGATTCTCTGTGTAAACCTCTGTAGCTTCTCTAAGTAGATGAATCACTGTGTACTTTCTCTTGTTTCTATCTGTTACCAATCTTGAGAAACTCATACATTCTCTGTTCACTGTTTCACGGACTTAGAGAACTAAATTTCTTTCGGCGAAAGTGCTGTTTCACAGTGCTAAGTACTCCCAACTCTATCAACAATGTAGGTTTTACCAGTTTTCTAAGTCTCTCTTATTTTCTTGTACTTATACTTGGAATTCTCTGTGTAAACCTCTGTAACTTTTCCAGGTAGATGAATCACTGTGTACTTTCTCTTGTTTCCATCTGTTACCAATCTTGAGAAACTCATACATTCTCTGTTCAGTTATTCCCGTTTCTTAGAGAGGTAGATTTCTTTCTTCAAAAGTGCTGTTTTCACAGTGCTAAGTACTCCCAAATCTGTCAACAATGTAGGTTTTACCAGTTTTCTAAGTCTCTCTTATTTGCTTGTACTTATACTTGGAATTTTCTGTGTAAACCTCTGTAACTTCCCTAGGTAGATGAATCACTGTGTGCTTTCTCTTGTTTCTATCTGTTACCAATCTTGAGAAACCTATACATTCACTGTTCACTGTTTCCCAGTCTTAGAGAAGTCGATTTCTTTCGACGAAAGTGCTGTTTTCACAGCGCTAAGTACTCCCAACTCTATCCACAATTTAGATTTTACCAGTTTTCTAAGTCTCTCTTATTTGCTTGTACTTGTACTTGGAATTCTCTGTGTAAACCTCTGTAACTTCTCTAGGTAGATGAATCACTCTGTACTTTCTCTTATTTCTATCTGTTACCAATCTTGAGAAACTCATACATTCTCTCTTAACTGTTTAGCAGTGTTAGAGAAGTCGATTTCTTTCGGCGAAAGTGCTGTTTTCACAGTGCTAAGTACTCCCAACTCTATCCACAATGTAGGTTTTACCAGTTTTCTATCTCTCTCTTATTTGCTTGTACTTTTACTTGGAATTCTCTGTGTAAACCTCTGTAACTTCTCTAGGTAGATGAATCACTGTTTACTTTCTCTTGTTTCTATCTGTTACCAGTCTTGAGAAACTCATACATTCTCTGTTCAGTTATTCCTGTTTCTTAGAGAGGTAGATTTCTTTCTTCAAAAGTGCTGTTATCAGAGTGCTGAGTGCTCCCAACTCCATCCACAATGTATGTTTTACCACTTTTCTAAGTCTCTCTTATTTGCTTGTACTTATACATGAAATTCTCTGTGTAAACTTCTGTAACTTCTCTAGGTAGATGAATCACTGTGTACTTTCTCTTGTTTCTATCTGTTACCAATCTTGAGAAACTCATACATTCTCTGTTCACTGTTTCCCAGACTTAGAAAAGTAGATTTGTTTCTGCGAAAGTGCTGTTTTCACAGTGCTAAGTACTCCCAACTCTATCCACAATGTAGGTTTTACCAGTTTTCTATCTGTCTCTTATTTGCTTGTACTTTTACTTGGAATTCTGTGTGTAAACCTCTGTAACTTCTCTAGGTAGATGAATCACTGTGTACTTTCTCTTCTTTCTATCTGTTACCAGTCTTGAGAAACTCACACATTCTCTGTTCAGTTATTCCCGTTTCTTAGAGAGGTAGATTTCTTTCTTCAAAAGTGCTGTTATCAGAGTGCTGAGTGCTCCCAACTCCATCCACAATGTATGTTTTACCACTTTTCTAAGTCTCTCTTATTTGCTTGTACTTATACATGAAATTCTCTGTGTAAACTTCTGTAACTTCTCTAGGTAGATGAATCACTGTGTACTTTCTCTTGTTTCTATCTGTTACCAATCTTGAGAAACTCATACATTCTCTGTTCACTGTTTCCCAGTCTTAGAGAAGTCGAATTCTTTCGGCGAAAGTACTGTTTTCACAGTGCTAAGTACTCCCAACTCTATCAACAGTGTAGGTTTTACCAGTTTTCTAAGTCTCTCTTATTTTCTTGTACTTATACATGGAATTCTCTGTGTAAACTTCTGTAACTTCTCGAGGTAGATGAATCACTGTGTACTTTCTCTTATTTCTATCTGTTACCAATCTTGAGAAACTCATACATTCTCTGTTAACTGTTTAGCAGTGTTAGAGAAGTCGATTTCTTTCGGCGAAAGTGCTGTATTCACAGTGCTAAGTACTCCCAACTCTATCCACAATGTAGGTTTTACCAGTTTTCTAAGTCTCTCTTATTTTCTTGTACTTATACTTGGAATTCTCTGTGTAAACCTCTGTAACTTTTCCAGGTAGATGAATCACTGTGTACTTTCTCTTGTTTCTATCTGTTACCAATCTTGAGAAACTCATACATTCTCTGTTCACTGTTTCCCAGTCTTAGAGAAGTCGATTTCTTTCGGCGAAAGTGCTGTTTTCACAGTGCTAAGTACTCCCAACTCTATCCGCAATGTAGGTTTTACCAGTTTTCTAAGTCTCTCTTATTTGCTTGTACTTATACATGAAATTCTCTGTGTAAACTTCTGTAACTTCTCTAGGTAGATGAAACACTGTTTACTTTCTCTTGTTTCTATCTGTTACCAATCTTGAGAAACTCATACATTCTCTGTTCACTGTTTCCCAGTCTTAGAGAAGTAGATTTCTTTCTGCGAAAGTGCTGTTTTCACAGTGCTAAGTACTCCCAACTCTATCCACAATGTGGGTTTTACCAGTTTTCTAAATCTCTCTTATTTGCTTGTACTTATACTTGGAATTCTCTGTGTAAACCTCTGTAACTTCTCTAGGTAGATGAATCAATGTGTACTCTCTCTTGCTTCTATCTGTTACTAATCTTGAGAAACTCATACATTCTCTGTTCACTGTTTCCCAGTCTTAGAGAAGTCGAATTCTAAGAGTGAAAGTGCTGTTTTCACAGTGCTAAGTACTCCCAACTCTATCCACAATGTAGGTTTTACCAGTTTTCTAAGTCTCTCTTATTTGCTTGTACTTATACTTGGGATTCTCTGTGTAAACCTCTGTAGCTTCTCTAAGTAGATGAATCACTGTGTACTTTCTCTTGTTTCTATCTGTTACCAATCTTGAGAAACTCATACATTCTCTGTTCACTGTTTCACGGACTTAGAGAACTAAATTTCTTTCGGCGAAAGTGCTGTTTCACAGTGCTAAGTACTCCCAACTCTATCAACAATGTAGGTTTTACCAGTTTTCTAAGTCTCTCTTATTTTCTTGTACTTATACTTGGAATTCTCTGTGTAAACCTCTGTAACTTTTCCAGGTAGATGAATCACTGTGTACCTTCTCTTGTTTCTATCTGTTACCAATCTTGAGAAACTCATACATTCTCTGTTCACTGTTTCACGGACTTAGAGAAATAAATTTCCTTCGGCGAAAGTGCTGTTTTCACAGTGCTAAGTACTCCGAAATCTGTCAACAATGTAGATTTTACCAGTTTTCTAAGTCTCTTATTTGCTTGTACTTACACTTGGAATTCTGTGTGTAAACCACTGTAACTTCTCTAGGTAGATGAATCACTGTGTACTTTCTCTTGGTTCTATCTGTTACCAATCTTGAGAAACTCATACATTCACTGTTCACTGTTTCCCAGTCTTAGAGAAGTCGATTTCTTTCAGCGAAAGTGCTGTTTTCACAGTGCTAAGTACTCCCAACACGATCCGCAATGTAGGTTTTACCAGTTTTCTATGTCTCTCTTATATGCTTGTACTTATTCTTGGAATTCTCTGTGTAAACCTGTGTAACTTCTCTAGGTAGATGAATCACTGTGTACTTTCTCTTGTTTCTATCTCTTACCAATCTTGAGAAACTCATACATTGTCTGTTCACTGTTTCCCAGTCTTAGAGAAGTCGATTTCTTTCGGCGAAAGTGCTGTTTTCACAGCGCTAAGTACTCCCAACTCTATCCACAATGTAGGTTTTACCAGTTTTCTAAGTCTCTCTTATTTTCTTGTACTTATACTTGGAATTGTCTGTGTAAACCTCTGTAACTTTTCCAGGTAGATGAATCACTGTGTACTTTCTCTTGTTTCTATCTGTTACCAATCTTGAGACACTCATACATTCTCTGTTCACTGTTTCCCACTCTTAGAGAAGTCGATTTCTTTCGGCGAAAGTGCTGTTTTCACAGTGCTAAGTACTCCCAACTCTATCCACAATGTAGGTTTTACCAGTTTTCTAAGTCTCTCTTATTTGCTTGTACTTATACTTGGAATTCTCTGTGTAAACCTCTGTAACTTTTCCAGGTAGATGAATCACTGTGTACTTTCTCTTGTTTCTATCTGTTACCAATCTTGAGAAACTCATACATTCTCTGTTCACTGTTTCACGGACTTAGAGAACTAAATTTCCTTCAGCGAAAGTGCTGCTTTCACAGTGCTAAGTACTCCGAAATCTGTCAACAATGTTGGTTTTACCAGTTTTCTAAGTCTCTCTTATTTGCTTGTACTTATACTTCGAATTCTGTGTGTAAACCACTGTAACTTCTCTAGGTAGATGAATCACTGTGTACTTTCTCTTGTTTCTATCTGTTACCAATCTTGAGAAACTCATACATTCACTGTTCACTGTTTCCCAGTCTTAGAGAAGGCGATTTCTTTCAGCGAAAGTGCTGTTTTCACAGTGCTAAGTACTCCCAACACTATCCGCAATGTAGGTTTTACCAGTTTTCTAAGTCTCTCTTATTTGCTTGTACTTATACTTGGAATTCTCTGTGTAAACCTGTGTAACTTCTCTAGGTAGATGAATCACTGTGTACTTTCATTTGTTTCTATCTGTTACCAATCTTGAGAAACTCATACATTCTCTGTTCACTGTTTCCCAGTCTTAGAGAAGTCGATTTCTTTCGGCGAAAGTGCTGTTTTCACAGTGCTAAGTACTCCCAACTCTATCCACAATGTAGGTTTTACCAGTTTTCTAAGTCTCTCTTACTTTCTTGTACTTATACATGAAATTCTTTGTGTAAACTTCTGTAATTTCTATAGGTAGATGAATCACTGTGTACTTTCTCTTGTTTCTATCTGTTACCAGTCTTGAGAAACTCATACATTCTCTGTTCAGTTATTCCCGTTTCTTAGAGAGGTAGATTTCTTTCTTCAAAAGTGCTGTTATCGGAGTGCTGAGTGCTCCCAACTCCATCCACAATGTATGTTTTACCACTTTTCTAAGTCTCTCTTATTTGCTTGTACTTATACATGAAATTCTCTGTGTAAACTTCTGTAACTTCTCTAGGTAGATGAATCACTGTGTACTTTCATTTGTTTCTATCTGTTACCAATCTTGAGAAACTCATACATTCTCTGTTCACTGTTTCCCAGTCTTAGAGAAGTAGATTTCTTTCTGCGAAAGTGTTGTTTTCACAGTGCTAAGTACTCCCAACTCTATGCACAATGTAGTTTTTACCAGTATTCTAAGTCTCTCTTATTTTCTTGTACTTATACGTGGAATTCTCTGTGTAAACTTCTGTAATTTCTCTAGGTAGATGAATCACTGTGTACTTTCTCTTGTTTCTATCTGTTACCAATCTTGAGAAACTCATACATTCTCTGTTCACTGTTTCCCAGTCTTAGAAAAGTAGATTTGTTTCTGCGAAAGTGCTGTTTTCACAGAGCTAAGTACTCCCAACTCTATCCACAATGTGGGTTTTACCAGTTTTCTAAGTCTCTCTTACTTTCTTGTACTTATACATGAAATTCTTTGTGTAAACTTCTGTAATTTCTATAGGTAGATGAATCACTGTGTACTTTCTCTTGTTTCTATCTGTTACCAGTCTTGAGAAACTCATACATTCTCTGTTCAGTTATTCCCGTTTCTTAGACAGGTAGATTTCTTTCTTCAAAAGTGCTGTTATCAGATTGCTGAGTGCTCCCAACTCCATCCACAATGTAGGTTTTACCAGTTTTCTAAGTCTCTCTTATTTGCTTGTACTTATACATGAAATTCTCTGTGTAAACTTCTGTAACTTCTCTAGGTAGATGAATCACTGTGTACTTTCTCTTGTTTCTATGTGTTACCAATCTTGAGAAACTCATACATTCTCTGTTCAGTTATTCCCGTTTCTTAGAGAAGTAGATTTCTTTCTGCGAAAGTGCTGTTTTCACAGTGCTAAGTCCTCCCAACTCTATCCACAATGTGGGTTTTACCAGTTTTCTAAATCTCTCTTATTTGCTTGTACTTATACTTGGAATTCTCTGTGTAAACGTCTCTAACTTCTCTAGGTAGATGAATCAATGTGTACTCTCTCTTGCTTCTATCTGTTACTAATCTTGAGAAACTCATACATTCTCTGTTCACTGTTTCCCAGTCTTAGAGAAGTCGATTTCTAAGAGTGAAAGTGCTGTTTTCACAGTGCTAAGTACTCCCAACTCTATCCACAATGTAGGTTTTACCAGTTTTCTAAGTCTCTCTTATTTGCTTGTACTTATACTTGGGATTCTCTGTGTAAACCTCTGTAGCTTCTCTAAGTAGATGAATCACTGTGTACTTTCTCTTGTTTCTATTTGTTACCAATCTTGAGAAACTCATACATTCTCTGTTCACTGTTTCACGGACTTAGAGAACTAAATTTCTTTCGGCGAAAGTGCTGTTTCACAGTGCTAAGTACTCCCAACTCTATCAACAATGTAGGTTTTACCAGTTTTCTAAGTCTCTCTTATTTTCTTGTACTTATACTTGGAATTCTCTGTGTAAACCTCTGTAACTTTTCCAGGTAGATGAATCACTGTGTACTTTCTCTTGTTTCCATCTGTTACCAATCTTGAGAAACTCATACATTCTCTGTTCAGTTATTCCCGTTTCTTAGAGAGGTAGATTTCTTTCTTCAAAAGTGCTGTTTTCACAGTGCTAAGTACTCCCAAATCTGTCAACAATGTAGGTTTTACCAGTTTTCTAAGTCTCTCTTATTTGCTTGTACTTATACTTGGAATTTTCTGTGTAAACCTCTGTAACTTCCCTAGGTAGATGAATCACTGTGTGCTTTCTCTTGTTTCTATCTGTTACCAATCTTGAGAAACCTATACATTCACTGTTCACTGTTTTCCAGTCTTAGAGAAGTCGATTTCTTTCGACGAAAGTGCTGTTTTCACAGCGCTAAGTACTCCCAACTCTATCCACAATTTAGATTTTACCAGTTTTCTAAGTCTCTCTTATTTGCTTGTACTTGTACTTGGAATTCTCTGTGTAAACCTCTGTAACTTCTCTAGGTAGATGAATCACTCTGTACTTTCTCTTATTTCTATCTGTTACCAATCTTGAGAAACTCATACATTCTCTCTTAACTGTTTAGCAGTGTTAGAGAAGTCGATTTCTTTCGGCGAAAGTGCTGTTTTCACAGTGCTAAGTACTCCCAACTCTATCCACAATGTAGGTTTTACCAGTTTTCTATCTCTCTCTTATTTGCTTGTACTTTTACTTGGAATTCTCTGTGTAAACCTCTGTAACTTCTCTAGGTAGATGAATCACTGTGTACTTTCTCTTGTTTCTATCTGTTACCAGTCTTGAGAAACTCATACATTCTCTGTTAAGTTATTCCCGTTTCTTAGAGAGGTAGAATTCTTTCTTCAAAAGTGCTGTTATCAGAGTGCTGAGTGCTCCCAACTCCATCCACAATGTATGTTTTACCACTTTTCTAAGTCTCTCTTATTTGCTTGTACTTATACATGAAATTCTCTGTGTAAACTTCTGTAACTTCTCTAGGTAGATGAATCACTGTGTACTTTCTCTTGTTTCTATCTGTTACCAATCTTGAGAAACTCATACATTCTCTGTTCACTGTTTCCCAGACTTAGAAAAGTAGATTTGTTTCTGCGAAAGTGCTGTTTTCACAGTGCTAAGTACTTCCAACTCTATCCACAATGTAGGTTTTACCAGTTTTCTATCTCTCTCTTATTTGCTTGTACTTTTACTTGGAATTCTCTGTGTAAACCTCTGTAACTTCTCTAGGTAGATGAATCACTGTGTACTTTCTCTTGTTTCTATCTGTTACCAGTCTTGAGAAACTCATACATTCTCTGTTCAGTTATTCCCGTTTCTTAGAGAGGTAGATTTCTTTCTTCAAAAGTGCTGTTATCAGAGTGCTGAGTGCTCCCAACTCCATCCACAATGTATGTTTTACCACTTTTCTAAGTCTCTCTTATTTGCTTGTACTTATACATGAAATTCTCTGTGTAAACTTCTGTAACTTCTCTAGGTAGATGAATCACTGTGTACTTTCTCTTGTTTCTATCTGTTACCAATCTTGAGAAACTCATACATTCTCTGTTCACTGTTTCCCAGTCTTAGAGAAGTCGAATTCTTTCGGCGAAAGTACTGTTTTCACAGTGCTAAGTACTCCCAACTCTATCAACAGTGTAGGTTTTACCAGTTTTCTAAGTCTCTCTTATTTTCTTGTACTTATACATGGAATTCTCTGTGTAAACTTCTGTAACTTCTCGAGGTAGATGAATCACTGTGTACTTTCTCTTATTTCTATCTGTTACCAATCTTGAGAAACTCATACATTCTCTGTTAACTGTTTAGCAGTGTTAGAGAAGTCGATTTCTTTCGGCGAAAGTGCTGTATTTACAGTGCTAAGTACTCCCAACTCTATCCACAATGTAGGTTATACCAGTTTTCTAAGTCTCTCTTATTTTCTTGTACTTATACTTGGAATTCTCTGTGTAAACCTCTGTAACTTTTCCAGGTAGATGAATCACTGTGTACTTTCTCTTGTTTCTATCTGTTACCAATCTTGAGAAACTCATACATTCTCTGTTCACTGTTTCCCAGTCTTAGAGAAGTCGATTTCTTTCGGCGAAAGTGCTGTTTTCACAGTGCTAAGTACTCCCAACTCTATCCGCAATGTAGGTTTTACCAGTTTTCTAAGTCTCTCTTATTTGCTTGTACTTATACATGAAATTCTCTGTGTAAACTTCTGTAACTTCTCTAGGTAGATGAAACACTGTTTACTTTCTCTTGTTTCTATCTGTTACCAATCTTGAGAAACTCATACATTCTCTGTTCACTGTTTCCCAGTCTTAGAGAAGTAGATTTCTTTCTGCGAAAGTGCTGTTTTCACAGTGCTATGTACTCCCAACTCTATCCACAATGTGGGTTTTACCAGTTTTCTAAATCTCTCTTATTTGCTTGTACTTATACTTGGAATTCTCTGTGTAAACCTCTGTAACTTCTCTAGGTAGATGAATCAATGTGTACTCTCTCTTGCTTCTATCTGTTACTAATCTTGAGAAACTCATACATTCTCTGTTCACTGTTTCCCAGTCTTAGAGAAGTCGAATTCTAAGAGTGAAAGTGCTGTTTTCACAGTGCTAAGTACTCCCAACTCTATCCACAATGTAGGTTTTACCAGTTTTCTAAGTCTCTCTTATTTGCTTGTACTTATACTTGGGATTCTCTGTGTAAACCTCTGTAGCTTCTCTAAGTAGATGAATCACTGTGTACTTTCTCTTGTTTCTATCTGTTACCAATCTTGAGAAACTCATACATTCTCTGTTCACTGTTTCACGGACTTAGAGAACTAAATTTCTTTCGGCGAAAGTGCTGTTTCACAGTGCTAAGTACTCCCAACTCTATCAACAATGTAGGTTTTACCAGTTTTCTAAGTCTCTCTTATTTTCTTGTACTTATACTTGGAATTCTCTGTGTAAACCTCTGTAACTTTTCCAGGTAGATGAATCACTGTGTACCTTCTCTTGTTTCTATCTGTTACCAATCTTGAGAAACTCATACATTCTCTGTTCACTGTTTCACGGACTTAGAGAACTAAATTTCCTTCGGCGAAAGTGCTGTTTTCACAGCGCTAAGTACTCCCAACTCTATCCACAATTTAGATTTTACCAGTTTTCTAAGTCTCTCTTATTTTCTTGTACTTATACATGGAATTCTCTGTGTAAACCTCTGTAACTTTTCCAGGTAGATGAATCACTGTGTACTTTCTCTTGTTTCTATCTGTTACCAATCTTGAGAAACTCATACATTCTCTGTTCACTGTTTCACGGACTTAGAGAACTAAATTTCCTTCGGCGAAAGTGCTGTTTTCACAGTGCTAAGTACTCCCAAATCTGTCAACAATGTAGGTTTTACCAGTTTTCTAAGTCTCTCTTATTTTCTTGTACTTATACATGGAATTCTCTGTGTAAACTTCTGTAACTTCTCGAGGTAGATGAATCACTGTGTACTTTCTCTTATTTCTATCTGTTACCAATCTTGAGAAACTCATACATTCACTGTTCACTGTTTCCCAGTCTTAGAGAAGTCGATTACTTTCGGCGAAAGTGCTGTTTCACAGTGCTAAGTACTCCCAACTCTATCAACAGTGTAGGTTTTACCAGTTTTCTAAGTCTCTCTTATTTTCTTGTACTTATACTTGGAATTCTCTGTGTAAACCTCTGTAACTTTTCCAGGTAGATGAATCACTGTGTACCTTCTCTTGTTTCTATCTGTTACCAATCTTGAGAAACACATACATTCTCTGTTCACTGTTTCCCAGTCTTAGAGAAGTCGATTTCTTTCGGCGAAAGTGCTGTTTTCATAGCGCTAAGTACTCCCAACTCTATCCACAATGTAGGTTTTACCAGTTTTCTAAGTCTCTCTTAATTTCTTGTACTTATACATGAAATTCTTTGTGTAAACGTCTGTAATTTTTATAGGTAGATGAATCACTGTGTACTTTCTCTTGTTTCTATCTGTTACCAGTCTTGAGAAACTCATACATTCTCTGTTCAGTTATTCCCGTTTCTTAGAGAGGTAGATTTCTTTCTTCAAAAGTGCTGTTTTCACAGTACTAAATACTCACAAATCTGTCAACAATGTAGGTTTTACCAGTTTTCTAAGTCTCTCTTATTTGCTTGTACTTATACTTGGAATTTTCTGTGTAAACCTCTGTAACTTCTCTAGGTAGATGAATCACTGTGTGCTTTCTCTTGTTTCTATCTGTTACCAATCTTGTGAAACCTATACATTCACTGTTCAGTGTTTCCCAGTCTTAGAGAAGTCGATTTCTTTCGACGAAAGTGCTGTTTTCACAGTGCTGAGTGCTCCCAACTCTATCCACCATGTAGGTTTCACCAGTTTTCTAAGTGTCTCTTATTTGCTTGTACTTATACATGAAATTCTCTGTGTAAACTTCTGTAACTTCTCTAGGTAGATGAATCACTGTGTACTTTCTCTTGTTTCTATCTGTTACCAATCTTGAGAAACTCATACATTCTCTGTCACTGTTTCCCAGTCTTAGAGAAGTCGATTTCTTTCAGCGAAAGTGCTGTTTTCACAGTGCTAAGTACTCTCAACTCTATCCGCAATGTAGGTTTTACCAGTTTTCTAAGTCTCTCTTATTTGCTTGTACTTATAGTTGGAATTCTCTGTGTAAACCTCTGTAGCTTCTCTAGGTAGATGAATCACTGTGTACTTTCTCTTGTTTCTATCTGTTACCAATCTTGAGAAACTCATACATTCTCTGTTCACTGTTTCCGAGTCTTAGAGAAGTCGATTTCTTTTGGCGAAAGTGCTGTTTTCACAGTGATAAGTGCTCCCAACTCTATCCACAATGTAGGTTTTACCAGTTTTCTAAGTCTCTCTTATTTGCTTGTACTTATACATGAAATTCTCTGTGTAAACTTCTGTAACTTCTCTAGGTAGATGAATCACTGTGTACTTTCTCTTGTTTCTATCTGTTACCAATCTTGAGAAACTCATACATTCTCTGTTGACTGTTTCCCAGTCTTAGAAAACTAGATTTCTTTCTTCGAAAGTGCTGTTTTCACAGTGCTAAGTACTCCCAAATCTGTCAACAATGTAGGTTTTACCAGTTTTCTAAGTCTCTCTTATTTATTTGTACTTATACTGGAATTCTGTGTGTAAACCTCTGTAACTTCTCTAGGTAGATGAATCACTGTGTACTTTCTCTTGTTTCTATCTGTTACCAATCTTGAGAAACTCATACATTCTCTGTTCACTGTTTCCCAGTCTTAGAGAAGTCGAATTCTTTCGGCGAAAGTACTGTTTTCACAGTGTTAAGTACTCCCAACTCTATCAACAATGTAGGTTTTACCAGTTTTCTAAGTCTCTCTTATTTTCTTGTACTTATACATGGAATTCTCTGTGTAAACTTCTGTAACTTCTCGAGGTAGATGAATCACTGTGTACTTTCTCTTATTTCTATCTGTTACCAATCTTGAGAAACTCATACATTCTCTGTTTACTGTTTCCCAGTGTTAGAGAAGTCGATTTCTTTCAGCGAAAGTGCTGTTTTCACAGTGCTAAGTACTCCCAACTCTATCCACAATGTAGGTTTTACCAGTTTTCTATCTCTCTCTTATTTGCTTGTACTTCTACTTGGAATTCTCTGTGTAAACCTCTGTAACTTTTCCAGGTAGATGAATGACTGTGTACCTTCTCTTGTTTCTATCTGTTACCAATCTTGAGAAACTCATACATTCTCTGTTCACTGTTTCCCAGTCTTAGAGAAGTCGATTTCTTTCGGCGAAAGTGCTGTTTTGATAGCGCTACGTATTCCCAACTCTATCCACAATGTAGGTTTTACCAGTTTTCTAAGTCTCTCTTAATTTCTTGTACTTATACATGAAATTCTTTGTGTAAACGTCTGTAATTTTTATAGGTAGATGAATCACTGTGTACTTTCTCTTGTTTCTATCTGTTACCAGTCTTGAGAAACTCATGCATTCTCTGTTCAGTTATTCCCGTTTCTTAGAGAGGTAGATTTCTTTCTTCAAAAGTGCTGTTTTCACAGTACTAAGTACTCACAATTCTGTCAACAATGTAGGTTTTACCAGTTTTCTAAGTCTCTCTTATTTGCTTGTACTTATACTTGGAATTTTCTGTGTAAACCTCTGTAACTTCTCTAGGTAGATGAATCACTGTGTGCTTTCTCTTGTTTCTATCTGTTACCAATCTTGAGAAACTCATACATTCTCTGTTCACTGTTTCACGGACTTAGAGAACTAAATTTCTTTCGGCGAGAGTGCTGTTTCACAGTGCTAAGTACTCCCAACTCTATGAACAATGTAGGTTTTACCAGTTTTCTAAGTCTCTCTTATTTGCTTGTACTTATACTTGGAATTCTCTGTGTAAACCTCTGTGGCTTCTCTAGGTAGATGAATCACTGTGTACTTTCTCTTGTTTCCATCTGTTACCAATCTTGAGAAACTCATACATTCTCTGTTCACTGTTTCCCAGTCTTAGAGAAGTCGATTTCTTTCGGCGAAAGTGCTGTTTTCACAGTGCTATGTACTCCCAACTCTATCCACAATGTAGGTTTTACCAGTTTTCTAAGTCTCTCTTATTTTCTTGTACTTATACATGAAATTCTTTGTGTAAACTTCTGAAATTTCTATAGGTAGATGAATCACTGTGTACTTTCTCTTGTTTCTATATGTTACCAATCTTGAGAAACTCATACATTCTCTGTTCAGTTATTCCCGTTTCTTAGAGAGGTAGATTTCTTTCTTCAAAAGTGCTGTTTTCACAGTGCTAAGTACTCCCAAATCTGTCAACAATGTAGGTTTTACCAGTTTTCTAAGTCTCTCTTATTTGCTTGTACTTATACTTGGAATTTTCTGTGTAAACCTCTGTAACTTCCCTAGGTAGATGAATCACTGTGTGCTTTCTCTTGTTTCTATCTGTTACCAATCTTGAGAAACCTATACATTCACTGTTCACTGTTTCCCAGTCTTAGAGAAGTCGATTTCTTTCGGCGAAAGTGCTGTTTTCACATTGCTAAGTACTCCCAACTCTATCAACAATGTAGGTTTTACCAGTTTTCTAAGTCTCTCTTATTTTCTTGTACTTATACTTGGAATTCTCTGTGTAAACCTCTGTAACTTTTCCAGGTAGATGAATCAGTGTGTACTTTCTCTTGTTTCTATCTGTTACCAATCTTGAGAAACTCATACTTTCACTGTTCACTGTTTCCCAGTCTCAGAGAAGTCGATTTCTTTCAGCGAAAGTGCTGTTTTCACAGTGCTAAGTACTCCCAACTCTATCCACAATGTAGGTTTTACCAGTTTTCTATCTCTCTCTTATTTCCTTGTACTTTTACTTGGAATTCTCTGTGTAAACCTCTGTAACTTCTCTAGGTAGATGAATCACTGTGTACTTTCTCTTGTTTCTATCTGTTACCAGTCTTGAGAAACTCATACATTCTCTGTTCAGTTATTCCCGTTTCTTAGAGAGGTAGATTTCTTTCTTCAAAAGTGCTGTTATCAGAGTGCTGAGTGCTCCCAACTCCATCCACAATGTATGTTTTACCACTTTTCTAAGTCTCTCTTATTTGCTTGTACTTATACATGAAATTCTCTGTGTAAACTTCTGTAATTTCTCTAGGTAGATGAATCACTGTGTACTTTCTCTTGTTTCTATGTGTTACCAATCTTGAGAAACTCATACATTCTCTGTTCACTGTTTCCCAGTCTTAGAGAAGTAGATTTCTTTCTGCGAAAGTGTTGTTTTCACAGTGTTAAGTACTCCCAACTCTATGCACAATGTAGTTTTTACCAGTTTTCTAAGTCTCTCTTATTTTCTTGTACTTATACGTGGAATTCTCTGTGTAAACTTCTGTAATTTCTCTAGGTAGATGAATCACTGTGTACTTTCTCTTGTTTCTATCTGTTACCAATCTTGAGAAACTCATACATTCTCTGTTCACTGTTTCCCAGTCTTAGAGAAGTCGATTTCTTTCGGCGAAAGTGCTGTTTTCACAGTGCTAAGTACTCCCAACTCTATGCACAATGTAGGTTTTACCAGTTTTCTAAGTCTCTCTTATTTTCTTGTACTTATACATGGAATTCTCTGTGTAAACTTCTGTAACATCTCTAGGAAGATGAATCACTGTGTACTTTCTCTTTTTTCTATCTGTTACCAATCTTGAGAAACTCATACATTCTCTGTTCACTGTTTCACGGACTTAGAGAAATAAATTTCCTTCGGCGAAAGTGCTGTTTTCACAGTGCTAAGTACTCCGAAATCTGTCAACAATGTAGGTTTTACCAGTTTTCTAAGTCTCTCTTATTTGCTTGTACTTATACTTGGAATTTTCTGTGTAAACCTCTGTAACTTCTCTAGGTAGATGAATCACTGTGTGCTTTCTCTTGTTTCTATCTGTTACCAATCTTGTGAAACCTATACATTCACTGTTCAGTGTTTCCCAGTCTTAGAGAAGTCGATTTCTTTCGACGAAAGTGCTGTTTTCACAGTGCTGAGTGCTCCCAACTCTATCCACCATGTAGGTTTCACCAGTTTTCTAAGTGTCTCTTATTTGCTTGTACTTATACATGAAATTCTCTGTGTAAACTTCTGTAACTTCTCTAGGTAGATGAATCACTGTGTACTTTCTCTTGTTTCTATCTGTTACCAATCTTGAGAAACTCATACATTCTCTGTTCACTGTTTCCCAGTCTTAGAGAAGTCGATTTCTTTCAGCGAAAGTGCTGTTTTCACAGTGCTAAGTACTCTCAACTCTATCCGCAATGTAGGTTTTACCAGTTTTCTAAGTCTCTCTTATTTGCTTGTACTTATAGTTGGAATTCTCTGTGTAAACCTCTGTAACTTCTCTAGGTAGATGAATCACTGTGTACTTTCTCTTGTTTCTATCTGTTACCAATCTTGAGAAACTCATACATTCTCTGTTCACTGTTTCCGAGTCTTAGAGAAGTCGATTTCTTTTGGCGAAAGTGCTGTTTTCACAGTGATAAGTGCTCCCAACTCTATCCACAATGTAGGTTTTACCAGTTTTCTAAGTCTCTCTTATTTGCTTGTACTTATACATGAAATTCTCTGTGTAAACTTCTGTAACTTCTCTAGGTAGATGAATCACTGTGTACTTTCTCTTGTTTCTATCTGTTACCAATCTTGAGAAACTCATACATTCTCTGTTGACTGTTTCCCAGTCTTAGAAAACTAGATTTCTTTCTTCGAAAGTGCTGTTTTCACAGTGCTAAGTACTCCCAAATCTGTCAACAATGTAGGTTTTACCAGTTTTCTAAGTCTCTCTTATTTATTTGTACTTATACTGGAATTCTGTGTGTAAACCTCTGTAACTTCTCTAGGTAGATGAATCACTGTGTACTTTCTCTTGTTTCTATCTGTTACCAATCTTGAGAAACTCATACATTCTCTGTTCACTGTTTCCCAGTCTTAGAGAAGTCGAATTCTTTCGGCGAAAGTACTGTTTTCACAGTGTTAAGTACTCCCAACTCTATCAACAATGTAGGTTTTACCAGTTTTCTAAGTCTCTCTTATTTTCTTGTACTTATACATGGAATTCTCTGTGTAAACTTCTGTAACTTCTCGAGGTAGATGAATCACTGTGTACTTTCTCTTATTTCTATCTGTTACCAATCTTGAGAAACTCATACATTCTCTGTTTACTGTTTCCCAGTGTTAGAGAAGTCGATTTCTTTCAGCGAAAGTGCTGTTTTCACAGTGCTAAGTACTCCCAACTCTATCCACAATGTAGGTTTTACCAGTTTTCTATCTCTCTCTTATTTGCTTGTACTTCTACTTGGAATTCTCTGTGTAAACCTCTGTAACTTTTCCAGGTAGATGAATGACTGTGTACCTTCTCTTGTTTCTATCTGTTACCAATCTTGAGAAACTCATACATTCTCTGTTCACTGTTTCCCAGTCTTAGAGAAGTCGATTTCTTTCGGCGAAAGTGCTGTTTTGATAGCGCTACGTACTCCCAACTCTATCCACAATGTAGGTTTTACCAGTTTTCTAAGTCTCTCTTAATTTCTTGTACTTATACATGAAATTCTTTGTGTAAACGTCTGTAATTTTTATAGGTAGATGAATCACTGTGTACTTTCTCTTGTTTCTATCTGTTACCAGTCTTGAGAAACTCATGCATTCTCTGTTCAGTTATTCCCGTTTCTTAGAGAGGTAGATTTCTTTCTTCAAAAGTGCTGTTTTCACAGTACTAAGTACTCACAATTCTGTCAACAATGTAGGTTTTACCAGTTTTCTAAGTCTCTCTTATTTGCTTGTACTTATACTTGGAATTTTCTGTGTAAACCTCTGTAACTTCTCTAGGTAGATGAATCACTGTGTGCTTTCTCTTGTTTCTATCTGTTACCAATCTTGAGAAACTCATACATTCTCTGTTCACTGTTTCACGGACTTAGAGAACTAAATTTCTTTCGGCGAGACTGCTGTTTCACAGTGCTAAGTACTCCCAACTCTATGAACAATGTAGGTTTTACCAGTTTTCTAAGTCTCTCTTATTTGCTTGTACTTATACTTGGAATTCTCTGTGTAAACCTCTGTGGCTTCTCTAGGTAGATGAATCACTGTGTACTTTCTCTTGTTTCCATCTGTTACCAATCTTGAGAAACTCATACATTCTCTGTTCACTGTTTCCCAGTCTTAGAGAAGTCGATTTCTTTCGGCGAAAGTGCTGTTTTCACAGTGCTATGTACTCCCAACTCTATCCACAATGTAGGTTTTACCAGTTTTCTAAGTCTCTCTTATTTTCTTGTACTTATACATGAAATTCTTTGTGTAAACTTCTGAAATTTCTATAGGTAGATGAATCACTGTGTACTTTCTCTTGTTTCTATATGTTACCAATCTTGAGAAACTCATACATTCTCTGTTCAGTTATTCCCGTTTCTTAGAGAGGTAGATTTCTTTCTTCAAAAGTGCTGTTTTCACAGTGCTAAGTACTCCCAAATCTGTCAACAATGTAGGTTTTACCAGTTTTCTAAGTCTCTCTTATTTGCTTGTACTTATACTTGGAATTTTCTGTGTAAACCTCTGTAACTTCCCTAGGTAGATGAATCACTGTGTGCTTTCTCTTGTTTCTATCTGTTACCAATCTTGAGAAACCTATACATTCACTGTTCACTGTTTCCCAGTCTTAGAGAAGTCGATTTCTTTCGGCGAAAGTGCTGTTTTCACATTGCTAAGTACTCCCAACTCTATCAACAATGTAGGTTTTACCAGTTTTCTAAGTCTCTCTTATTTTCTTGTACTTATACTTGGAATTCTCTGTGTAAACCTCTGTAACTTTTCCAGGTAGATGAATCAGTGTGTACTTTCTCTTGTTTCTATCTGTTACCAATCTTGAGAAACTCATACTTTCACTGTTCACTGTTTCCCAGTCTCAGAGAAGTCGATTTCTTTCAGCGAAAGTGCTGTTTTCACAGTGCTAAGTACTCCCAACTCTATCCACAATGTAGGTTTTACCAGTTTTCTATCTCTCTCTTATTTCCTTGTACTTTTACTTGGAATTCTCTGTGTAAACCTCTGTAACTTCTCTAGGTAGATGAATCACTGTGTACTTTCTCTTGTTTCTATCTGTTACCAGTCTTGAGAAACTCATACATTCTCTGTTCAGTTATTCCCGTTTCTTAGAGAGGTAGATTTCTTTCTTCAAAAGTGCTGTTATCAGAGTGCTTAGTGCTCCCAACTCCATCCACAATGTATGTTTTACCACTTTTCTAAGTCTCTCTTATTTGCTTGTACTTATACATGAAATTCTCTGTGTAAACTTCTGTAATTTCTCTAGGTAGATGAATCACTGTGTACTTTCTCTTGTTTCTATGTGTTACCAATCTTGAGAAACTCATACATTCTCTGTTCACTGTTTCCCAGTCTTAGAGAAGTAGATTTCTTTCTGCGAAAGTGTTGTTTTCACAGTGTTAAGTACTCCCAACTCTATGCACAATGTAGTTTTTACCAGTTTTCTAAGTCTCTCTTATTTTCTTGTACTTATACGTGGAATTCTCTGTGTAAACTTCTGTAATTTCTCTAGGTAGATGAATCACTGTGTACTTTCTCTTGTTTCTATCTGTTACCAATCTTGAGAAACTCATACATTCTCTGTTCACTGTTTCCCAGTCTTAGAGAAGTCGATTTCTTTCGGCGAAAGTGCTGTTTTCACAGTGCTAAGTACTCCCAACTCTATGCACAATGTAGGTTTTACCAGTTTTCTAAGTCTCTCTTATTTTCTTGTACTTATACATGGAATTCTCTGTGTAAACTTCTGTAACATCTCTAGGAAGATGAATCACTGTGTACTTTCTCTTTTTTCTATCTGTTACCAATCTTGAGAAACTCATACATTCTCTGTTCACTGTTTCACGGACTTAGAGAAATAAATTTCCTTCGGCGAAAGTGCTGTTTTCACAGTGCTAAGTACTCCGAAATCTGTCAACAATGTAGATTTTACCAGTTTTCTAAGTCTCTCTTATTTGCTTGTACTTACACTTGGAATTCTGTGTGTAAACCACTGTAACTTCTCTAGGTAGATGAATCACTGTGTACTTTCTCTTGGTTCTATCTGTTACCAATCTTGAGAAACTCATACATTCACTGTTCACTGTTTCCCAGTCTTAGAGAAGTCGATTTCTTTCAGCGAAAGTGCTGTTTTCACAGTGCTAAGTACTCCCAACACGATCCGCAATGTAGGTTTTACCAGTTTTCTATGTCTCTCTTATATGCTTGTACTTATTCTTGGAATTCTCTGTGTAAACCTGTGTAACTTCTCTAGGTAGATGAATCACTGTGTACTTTCTCTTGTTTCTATCTCTTACCAATCTTGAGAAACTCATACATTGTCTGTTCACTGTTTCCCAGTCTTAGAGAAGTCGATTTCTTTCGGCGAAAGTGCTGTTTTCACAGCGCTAAGTACTCCCAACTCTATCCACAATGTAGGTTTTACCAGTTTTCTAAGTCTCTCTTATTTTCTTGTACTTATACTTGGAATTGTCTGTGTAAACCTCTGTAACTTTTCCAGGTAGATGAATCACTGTGTACTTTCTCTTGTTTCTATCTGTTACCAATCTTGAGACACTCATACATTCTCTGTTCACTGTTTCCCACTCTTAGAGAAGTCGATTTCTTTCGGCGAAAGTGCTGTTTTCACAGTGCTAAGTACTCCCAACTCTATCCACAATGTAGGTTTTACCAGTTTTCTAAGTCTCTCTTATTTGCTTGTACTTATACTTGGAATTCTCTGTGTAAACCTCTGTAACTTTTCCAGGTAGATGAATCACTGTGTACTTTCTCTTGTTTCTATCTGTTACCAATCTTGAGAAACTCATACATTCTCTGTTCACTGTTTCACGGACTTAGAGAACTAAATTTCCTTCAGTGAAAGTGCTGCTTTCACAGTGCTAAGTACTCCGAAATCTGTCAACAATGTTGGTTTTACCAGTTTTCTAAGTCTCTCTTATTTGCTTGTACTTATACTTCGAATTCTGTGTGTAAACCACTGTAACTTCTCTAGGTAGATGAATCACTGTGTACTTTCTCTTGTTTCTATCTGTTACCAATCTTGAGAAACTCATACATTCACTGTTCACTGTTTCCCAGTCTTAGAGAAGTCGATTTCTTTCAGCGAAAGTGCTGTTTTCACAGTGCTAAGTACTCCCAACACTATCCGCAATGTAGGTTTTACCAGTTTTCTAAGTCTCTCTTATTTGCTTGTACTTATACTTGGAATTCTCTGTGTAAACCTGTGTAACTTCTCTAGGTAGATGAATCACTGTGTACTTTCTCTTGTTTCTATCTGTTACCAATCTTGAGAAACTCATACATTCTCTGTTCACTGTTTCCCAGTCTTAGAGAAGTCGATTTCTTTCGGCGAAAGTGCTGTTTTCACAGTGCTAAGTACTCCCAACTCTATCCACAATGTAGGTTTTACCAGTTTTCTAAGTCTCTCTTACTTTCTTGTACTTATACATGAAATTCTTTGTGTAAACTTCTGTAATTTCTATAGGTTGATGAATCACTGTGTACTTTCTCTTGTTTCCATCTGTTACCAATCTTGAGAAACTCATACATTCTCTGTTCAGTTATTCCCGTTTCTTAGAGAGGTAGATTTCTTTCTTCAAAAGTGCTGTTTTCACAGTGCTAAGTACTCCCAAATCTGTCAACAATGTAGGTTTTACCAGTTTTCTAAGTCTCTCTTATTTGCTTGTACTTATACTTGGAATTTTCTGTGTAAACCTCTGTAACTTCTCTAGGTAGATGAATCACTGTGTGCTTTCTCTTGTTTCTATCTGTTACCAATCTTGAGAAACCTATACATTCACTGTTCACTGTTTCCCAGTCTTAGAGAAGTCGATTTCTTTCGACGAAAGTGCTGTTTTCACAGCGCTAAGTACTCCCAACTCTATCTACAATTTAGATTTTACCAGTTTTCTAAGTCTCTCTTATTTTCTTGTACTTATACATGGAATTCTCTGTGTAAACCTCTGTAACTTTTCCAGGTAGATGAATCACTGTGTACTTTCTCTTGTTTCCATCTGTTACCAATCTTCAGAAACTCATACATTCTCTGTTCACTGTTTCACGGACTTAGAGAACTAAATTTCCTTCGGCGAAAGTCCTGTTTTCACAGTGCTAAGTACTCCCAAATCTGTCAACAATGTAGGTTTTACCAGTTTTCTAAGTCTCTCTTATTTGCTTGTACTTGTACTTGGAATTCTCTGTGTAAACCTCTGTAACTTCTCTAGGTAGATGAATCACTGTGTACTTTCTCTTATTTCTATCTGTTACCAATCTTGAGAAACTCATACATTCTCTCTTAACTGTTTAGCAGTGTTAGAGAAGTCGATTTCTTTCGGCGAAAGTGCTGTTTTCACAGTGCTAAGTACTCCCAACTCTATCCACAATGTAGGTTTTACCAGTTTTCTATCTCTCTCTTATTTGCTTGTACTTTTACTTGGAATTCTCTGTGTAAACCTCTGTAACTTCTCTAGGTAGATGAATCACTGTGTACTTTCTCTTGTTTCTATCTGTTACCAGTCTTGAGAAACTCATACATTCTCTGTTCAGTTATTCCCGTTTCTTAGAGAGGTAGATTTCTTTCTTCAAAAGTGCTGTTATCAGAGTGCTGAGTGCTCCCAACTCCATCCACAATGTATGTTTTACCACTTTTCTAAGTCTCTCTTATTTGCTTGTACTTATACATGAAATTCTCTGTGTAAACTTCTGTAACTTCTCTAGGTAGATGAATCACTGTGTACTTTCTCTTGTTTCTATGTGTTCCCAATCTTGAGAAACTCATACATTCTCTGTTCACTGTTTCCCAGTCTTAGAGAAGTAGATTTCTTTCTGCGAAAGTGTTGTTTTCACAGTGCTAAGTACTCCCAACTCTATGCACAATGTAGTTTTTACCAGTATTCTAAGTCTCTCTTATTTTCTTGTACTTATACGTGGAATTCTCTGTGTAAACTTCTGTAATTTCTCTAGGTAGATGAATCACTGTGTACTTTCTCTTGTTTCTATCTGTTACCAATCTTGAGAAACTCATACATTCTCTGTTCACTGTTTCCCAGTCTTAGAAAAGTAGATTTGTTTCTGCGAAAGTGCTGTTTTCACAGAGCTAAGTACTCCCAACTCTATCCACAATGTGGGTTTTACCAGTTTTCTAAGTCTCTCTTATTTGCTTGTACTTACACTTGGAATTCTCTGTGTAAACCTCTGTAACTTCTCTAGGTAGATGAATCACTGTGTACTTTCTCTTGTTTCTATCTGTTACCAATCTTGAGAAACTCATAAATTCACTGTTCACTGTTTCCCAGTCTTAGACAAGTCGATTTCTTTCAGCGATAGTGCTGTTTTCACAGTGCTAAGTACTCCCAAATCTGTCAACAAATAGGTTTTACCAGTTTTCTAAGTCTCTCTTATTTGCTTATACTTATACTTGGAATTCTCTGTGTAAACCTCTGTAACTTTTCCAGGTAGATGAATCACTGTGTACTTTCTCTTGTTTCTATCTGTTACCAATCTTGAGAAACTCATACATTCTCTGTTCACTGTTTCCGAGTCTTAGAGAAGTCGATTTCTTTCGGCGAAAGTGCTGTTTTCACATTGCTAAGTACTCCCAACTCTATCAACAATGTAGGTTTTACCAGTTTTCTAAGTCTCTCTTATTTTCTTGTACTTATACTTGGAATTCTCTGTGTAAACCTCTGTAACTTTTCCAGGTAGATGAATCACTGTGTACTTTCTCTTGTTTCTATCTGTTACCAATCTTGAGAAACTCATACTTTCACTGTTCACTGTTTCCCAGTCTCAGAGAAGTCGATTTCTTTCAGCGAAAGTGCTGTTTTCACAGTGATAAGTACTCCCAACTCTATCCACAATGTAGGTTTTACCAGTTTTCTAAGTCTCTCTTATTTGCTTGTACTTATACTTGGAATTCTCTGTGTAAACCTCTGTTAGCTTCTCTAGGTAGATGAATCACTGTGTACTTTCTCTTGTTTCTATCTGTTACCAATCTTGAGAAACTCATACATTCTCTGTTCACTGTTTCCCAGTCTTAGAGAAGTCGATTTCTTTCGGCGAAAGTACTGTTTTCATAGCGCTAAGTACTCCCAACTCTATCCACAATGTAGGTTTTACCAGTTTTCTAAGTCTCTCTTATTTGCTTGTACTTATACATGAAATTCTCTGTGTAAACTTCTGTAACTTTTCTAGGTAGATGAAACACTGTTTACTTTCTCTTGTTTCTATCTGTTACCAATCTTGAGAAACTCATACATTCTCTGTTCACTGTTTCCCAGTCTTAGAGAAGTAGATTTCTTTCTGCGAAAGTGCTGTTTTCACAGTGCTAAGTACTCCCAACTCTATCCACAATGTGGGTTTTACCAGTTTTCTAAATCTCTCTTATTTGCTTGTACTTATACTTGGAATTCTCTGTGTAAACCTCTCTAACTTCTCTAGGTAGATGAATCAATGTGTACTCTCTCTTGCTTCTATCTGTTACTAATCTTGAGAAACTCATACATTCTCTGTTCACTGTTTCCCAGTCTTAGAGAATTCGATTTCTAAGAGTGAAAGTGCTGTTTTCACAGCGCTAAGTACTCCCAACTCTATCCACAATTTAGATTTTACCAGTTTTCTAAGTCTCTCTTATTTTCTTGTACTTATACATGGAATTCTCTGTATAAACCTCTGTAACTTTTCCAGGTAGATGAATCACTGTGTACTTTCTCTTGTTTCCATCTGTTACCAATCTTGAGAAACTCATACATTCTCTGTTCACTGTTTCACGGACTTAGAGAACTAAATTTCCTTCGGCGAAAGTCCTGTTTTCACAGTGCTAAGTACTCCCAAATCTGTCAACAATGTAGGTTTTACCAGTTTTCTAAGTCTCTCTTATTTGCTTGTACTTGTACTTGGAATTCTCTGTGTAAACCTCTGTAACTTCTCTAGGTAGATGAATCACTGTGTACTTTCTCTTATTTCTATCTGTTACCAATCTTGAGAAACTCATACATTCTCTGTTCACTGTTTCCCAGTCTTAGAAAAGTAGATTTCTTTCGGCGAAAGTGCTGTTTTCACAGTGCTAAGTACTCCCAACTCTATCCACAATGTAGGTTTTACCAGTTTTCTATCTCTCTCTTATTTGCTTGTACTTTTACTTGGAATTCTCTGTGTAAACCTCTGTAACTTCTCTAGGTAGATGAATCACTGTGTACTTTCTCTTGTTTCTATCTGTTACCAGTCTTGAGAAACTCATACATTCTCTGTTCAGTTATTCCCGTTTCTTAGAGAGGTAGATTTCTTTCTTCAAAAGTGCTGTTATCAGAGTGCTGAGTGCTCCCAACTCCATCCACAATGTATGTTTTACCACTTTTCTAAGTCTCTCTTATTTGCTTGTACTTATACATGAAATTCTCTGTGTAAACTTCTGTAACTTCTCTAGGTAGATGAATCACTGTGTACTTTCTCTTGTTTCTATCTGTTACCAATCTTGAGAAACTCATACATTCTCTGTTCACTGTTTCCCAGTCTTAGAAAAGTAGATTTGTTTCTGCGAAAGTGCTGTTTTCACAGAGCTAAGTACTCCCAACTCTATCCACAATGTGGGTTTTACCAGTTTTCTAAGTCTCTCTTATTTGCTTGTACTTACACTTGGAATTCTCTGTGTAAACCTCTGTAACTTCTCTAGGTAGATGAATCACTGTGTACTTTCTCTTGTTTCTATCTGTTACCAATCTTGAGAAACTCATACATTCTCTGTTCACTGTTTCCCAGTCTTAGAGAAGTCGAATTCTTTCGGCGAAAGTACTGTTTTCACAGTGCTAAGTACTCCCAACTCTATCAACAGTGTAGGTTTTACCAGTTTTCTAAGTCTCTCTTATTTTCTTGTACTTATACATGGAATTCTCTGTGTAAACTTCTGTAACTTCTCAAGGTAGATGAATCACTGTGTACTTTCTCTTATTTCTATCTGTTACCAATCTTGAGAAACTCATACGTTCTCTGTTAACTGTTTAGCAGTGTTAGAGAAGTCGATTTCTTTCGGCGAAAGTGCTGTATTCACAGTGCTAAGTACTCCCAACTCTATCCACAATGTAGGTTTTACCAGTTTTCTAAGTCTCTCTTATTTTCTTGTACTTATACTTGGAATTCTCTGTGTAAACCTCTGTAACTTTTCCAGGTAGATGAATCACTGTGTACTTTCTCTTGTTTCTATCTGTTACCAATCTTGAGAAACTCATACATTCTCTGTTCACTGTTTCCCAGTCTTAGAGAAGTCGATTTCTTTCGGCGAAAGTGCTGTTTTCACAGTGCTAAGTACTCCCAACTCTATCCGCAATGTAGGTTTTACCAGTTTTCTAAGTCTCTCTTATTTGCTTGTACTTATACATGAAATTCTCTGTGTAAACTTCTGTAACTTCTCTAGGTAGATGAAACACTGTTTACTTTCTCTTGTTTCTATCTGTTACCAATCTTGAGAAACTCATACATTCTCTGTTCACTGTTTCCCAGTCTTAGAGAAGTAGATTTCTTTCTGCGAAAGTGCTGTTTTCACAGTGCTAAGTACTCCCAACTCTATCCACAATGTGGGTTTTACCAGTTTTCTAAATCTCTCTTATTTGCTTGTACTTATACTTGGAATTCTCTGTGTAAACCTATGTAACTTCTCTAGGTAGATGAATCAATGTGTACTCTCTTTTGCTTCTATCTGTTACTAATCTTGAGAAACTCATACATTCTCTGTTCACTGTTTCCCAGTCTTAGAGAAGTCGAATTCTAAGAGTGAAAGTGCTGTTTTCACAGTGCTAAGTACTCCCAACTCTATCCACAATGTAGGTTTTACCAGTTTTCTAAGTCTCTCTTATTTGCTTGTACTTATACTTGGGATTCTCTGTGTAAACCTCTGTAGCTTCTCTAAGTAGATGAATCACTGTGTACTTTCTCTTGTTTCTATCTGTTACCAATCTTGAGAAACTCATACATTCTCTGTTCACTGTTTCACGGACTTAGAGAACTAAATTTCTTTCGGCGAAAGTGCTGTTTCACAGTGCTACGTACTCCCAACTCTATCAACAATGTAGGTTTTACCAGTTTTCTAAGTCTCTCTTATTTTCTTGTACTTATACTTGGAATTCTCTGTGTAAACCTCTGTAACTTTTCCAGGTAGATGAATCACTGTGTACCTTCTCTTGTTTCTATCTGTTACCAATCTTGAGAAACTCATACATTCTCTGTTCACTGTTTCACGGACTTAGAGAACTAAATTTCCTTCGGCGAAAGTGCTGTTTTCACAGCGCTAAGTACTCCCAACTCTATCCACAATTTAGATTTTACCAGTTTTCTAAGTCTCTCTTATTTTCTTGTACTTATACATGGAATTCTCTGTGTAAACCTCTGTAACTTTTCCAGGTAGATGAATCACTGTGTACTTTCTCTTGTTTCTATCTGTTACCAATCTTGAGAAACTCATACATTCTCTGTTCACTGTTTCACCGACTTAGAGAACTAAATTTCCTTCGGCGAAAGTGCTGTTTTCACAGTGCTAAGTACTCCCAAATCTGTCAACAATGTAGGTTTTACCAGTTTTCTAAGTCTCTCTTATTTATTTGTACTTATACTTGGAATTTTCTGTGTAAACCTCTGTAACTTCCCTAGGTAGATGAATCACTGTGTGCTTTCTCTTGTTTCTATCTGTTACCAATCTTGAGAAACCTATACATTCACTGTTCACTGTTTCCCAGTCTTAGAGAAGTCGATTTCTTTCGACGAAAGTGCTGTTTTCACAGTGCTGAGTGCTCCCAACTCTATCCACAATGTAGGTTTTACCAGTTTTCTAAGTGTCTCTTATTTGCTTGTACTTATACATGAAATTCTCAGTGTAAACTTCTATAACTTCTCTAGGTAGATGAAACACTGTTTACTTTCTCTTGTTTCTATCTGTTACCAATCTTGAGAAACTCATACATTCTCTGTTCAGTGTTTCCCAGTCTTAGAGAAGTAGATTTCTTTCTGCGAAAGTGCTGTTTTCACAGTGCTAAGTACTCTCAACTCTATCCACAATGTGGGTTTTACCAGTTTTCTAAATCTCTCTTATTTGCTTGTACTTATACTTGGAATTCTCTGTGTAAACCTCTGTAACTTCTCTAGGTAGATGAATCAATGTGTACTCTCTCTTGCTTCTATCTGTTACTAATCTTGAGAAACTCATACATTCACTGCTCACTGTTTCCCAGTCTTAGAGAAGTCGATTTCTAAGAGTGAAAGTGCTGTTTTCACAGTGTTAAGTACTCCCAAATCTGTCATCAATGTAGGTTTTACCAGTTTTCTAAGTCTCTCTTATTTGCTTGTACTTATACTTGGAATTCTCTGTGTAAACCTCTGTAACTTTTCCAGGTAGATGAATCACTGTGTACTTTCTCTTGTTTCTATCTGTTACCAATCTTGCGAAACTCATACATTCTCTGTTCACTGTTTCCCAGTCTTAGAGAAGTCGATTTCTTTCGGCGAAAGTGCTGTTTTCACAGTGCTAAGTACTCTCAACTCTATGCACAATGTAGGTTTTACCAGTTTTCTATGTCTCTCTTATTTTCTTGTACTTATACATGGAATTCTCTGTGTAAACTTCTGTAACATCTCTAGGTAGATGAATCACTGTGTACTTTCTCTTTTTTCTATCTGTTACCAATCTTGAGAAACTCATACATTCTCTGTTCACTGTTTCACGGACTTAGAGAAATAAATTTCCTTCGGCGAAAGTGCTGTTTTCACAGTGCTAAGTACTCCGAAATCTGTCAACAATGTAGATTTTACCAGTTTTCTAACTCTCTCTTATTTGCTTGTACTTACACTTGGAATTCTGTGTGTAAACCACTGTAACTTCTCTAGGTAGATGAATCACTGTGTACTTTCTCTTGGTTCTATCTGTTACCAATCTTGAGAAACTCATACATTCACTCTTCACTGTTTCCCAGTCTTAGAGAAGTCGATTTCTTTCATCGAAAGTGCTGTTTTCACAGTGCTAAGTACTCCCAACACAATCCGCAATGTAGATTTTACCAGTTTTCTATGTCTCTCTTATATGCTTGTACTTATTCTTGGAATTCTCTGTGTAAACCTCTGTAACTTCTCTAGGTAGATGAATCACTGTGTACTTTCTCTTGTTTCTATCTCTTACCAATCTTGAGAAACTCATACATTGTCTGTTCACTGTTTCCCAGTCTTAGAGAAGTCGATTTCTTTCGGCGAAAGTGCTGTTTTCACAGCGCTAAGTACTCCCAACTCTATCCACAATGTAGGTTTTACCAGTTTTCTAAGTCTCTCTTATTTGCCTGTACTTATACTTGGAATTCTCTGTGTAAACCTCTGTAACTTTTCTAGGTGGATGAATCACTGTGTACTTTCTCTTGTTTCTATCTGTTACCAATGTTGAGAAACTCATACATTCTCTGTTCACTGATTCCCAGTCTTAGAGAAGTCGATTTCTTTCAGCGAAAGTGCTGTTTTCACAGTGCTAAGTACTCCCAACTCTATCCACAATGTAGGTTTTAACAGTTTTCTAAGTCTCTCTTATTTGATTGTATGTATACTTGGAATTCTCTGTGTAAACCTCTGTAGCTTCTGTAGGTAGATGAATCACTGTGTACTTTCTCTTGTTTCTATCTGTTACCAATCTTGAGAAACTCATACATTCTCTGTTCACTGTTTCCCAGTCTTAGAGAAGTCGATTTCTTTCGGCGAAAGTGCTGTTTTCACAGTGCTAAGTACTCCCAACTCTATCCACAATGTAGGTTTTACCAGTTTTCTAAGTCTCTCTTATTTTCTTCTACTTATACTTGGAATTCTCTGTGTAAACCTCTGTAACTTTTCCAGGTAGATGAATCACTGTGTACTTTCTCTTGTTTCTATCTGTTACCAATCTTGAGAAACTCATACATTCTCTGTTCACTGTTTCACGGACTTAGAGAACTAAATTTCCTTCAGCGAAAGTGCTGCTTTCACAGTGCTAAGTACTCCGAAATCTGTCAACAATGTTGGTTTTACCAGTTTTCTAAGTCTCTCTTATTTGCTTGTACTTATACTTGGAATTCTGTGTGTAAACCACTGTAACTTCTCTAGGTAGATGAATCACTGTGTACTTTCTCTTGTTTCTATCTGTTACCAATCTTGAGAAACTCATACATTCACTGTTCACTGTTTCCCAGTCTTAGAGAAGTCGATTTCTTTCAGCGAAAGTGCTGTTTTCACAGTGCTAAGTACTCCCAACACTATCCGCAATGTAGGTTTTACCAGTTTTCTAAGTCTCTCTTATTTGCTTGTACTTATACTTGGAATTCTCTGTGTAAACCTGTGTAACTTCTCTAGGTAGATGAATCACTGTGTACTTTCTCTTGTTTCTATCTGTTGCCAATCTTGAGAAACTCATACATTCTCTGTTCACTGTTTCCCAGTCTTTGAGAAGTCGAATTCTTTCGGCGAAAGTACTGTTTTCACAGTGCTAAGTACTCCCAACTCTATCAACAATGTAGGTTTTACCAGTTTTCTAAGTCTCTCTTATTTTCTTGTACTTATACATGGAATTCTCTGTGTAAACTTCTGTAACTTCTCGAGGTAGATGAATCACTGTGTACTTTCTCTTATTTCTATCTGTTACCAATCTTGAGAAACTCATACATTCTCTGTTCACTGTTTCACGGACTTAGAGAACTAAATTTCTTTCGGCGAAAGTGCTGTTTCACAGTGCTAAATACTCCCAACTCTATGAACAATGTAGGTTTTACCAGTTTTCTAAGTCTCTCTTATTTTCTTGTACTTATACTTGGAATTCTCTGTGTAAACCTCTGTAACTTTTCCAGGTAGATGAATCACTGTGTACCTTCTCTTGTTTCTATCTGTTACCAATCTTGAGAAACTCATACATTCTCTGTTCACTGTTTCACGGACTTAGAGAACTAAATTTCATTCGGCGAAAGTGCTGTTTTCACAGCGCTAAGTACTCCCAACTCTATCCACAATTTAGATTTTACCAGTTTACTAAGTCTCTCTTATTTTCTTGTACTTATACATGGAATTCTCTGTGTAAACCTCTGTAACTTTTCCAGGTAGATGAATCACTGTGTACTTTCTCTTGTTTCTATCTGTTACCAATCTTGAGAAACTCATACATTCTCTGTTCACTGTTTCACGGACTTAGAGAACTAAATTTCCTTCGGCGAAAGTGCTGTTTTCACAGTGCTAAGTACTCCCAAATCTGTCAACAATGTAGGTTTTACCAGTTTTCTAAGTCTCTCTTATTTGTTTGTACTTATACTGGAATTCTGTGTGTAAACCTCTGTAACTTCTCTAGGTAGATGAATCACTGTGTACTTTCTCTTGTTTCTATCTGTTACCAATCTTGAGAAACTCATACATTCACTGTTCACTGTTTCCCAGTCTTAGAGAAGTCGAATTCTTTCAGCGAAAGTACTGTTTTCACAGTGCTAAGTACTCCCAACTCTATCAACAATGTAGGTTTTACCAGTTTTCTAAGTCTCTCTTATTTTCTTGTACTTATACATGGAATTCTCTGTGTAAACTTCTGTAACTTCTCGAGGTAGATGAATCACTGTGTACTTTCTCTTATTTCTATCTGTTACCAATCTTGAGAAACTCATACATTCTCTGTTAACTGTTTAGCAGTGTTAGAGAAGTCGATTTCTTTCGGCGAAAGTGTTGTATTCACAGTGCTAAGTACTCCCAACTCTATCCACAATGTAGGTTTTACCAGTTATCTATCTCTCTCTTATTTGCTTGTACTTTTACTTGGAATTGTCTGTGTAAACCTCTGTAACTTCTCTATGTAGATGAATCACTGTGTACTTTCTCTTATTTCTATCTGTTACCAATCTTGAGAAACTCATACATTGACTGTTCACTGTTTCCCAGTCTTAAAGAAGTCGATTTCTTTCAGCGAAAGTGCTGTTTTCACAGCGCTAAGTACTCCCAACACTATCCACAATGTAGGTTTTACCAGTTTTCTAAGTCTCTCTTATTTGCTTGTACTTGTACTTGGAATTCTCTGTGTAAACCTCTGTGGCTTCTCTAGGTAGATGAATCACTGTGTACTTTCTCTTGTTTCTATCTGTTACCAATCTTGAGAAACTCATAGTTTCACTGTTCACTGTTTCCGAGTCTTAGAGAAGTCGATTTCTTTCAGCGAAAGTGCTGTTTTCACAGTGCTAAGTACTCCCAAATCTGTCAACAATGTAGGTTTTACCAGTTTTCTAAGTCTCTCTTATTTGCTTGTACTTATACTTGGAATTCTCTGTGTAAACCTCTGTAACTTTTCCAGGTAGATGAATCACTGTGTACTTTCTCTTGTTCCTATCTGTTACCAATCTTGAGAAACTCATAGTTTCATTGTTCACTGTTTCCCAGTCTTAGAGAAGTCGATTTCTTTCAGCGAAAGTGCTGTTTTCACAGTGCTAAGTGCTCCCAACTCTATCCACAATGTAGGTTTTAACAGTTTTCTAAGTCTCTCTTATTTGCTTGTACGTATACTTGGAATTCTCTGTGTAAACCTCTTTAGCTTCTCTACGTAGATGAATCACTGTGTACTTTCTCTTGTTTCTATCTGTTACCAATCTTGAGAAACTCATACATTCTCTGTTCACTGTTTCCCAGTCTTAGAGAAGTCGATTTCTTTCGGCGAAAGTGCTGTTTTCACAGTGCTAAGTACTCCCAACTCTATCCACAATGTAGGTTTTACCAGTTTTCTAAATCTCTCTTATTTGCCTGTACTTATACTTGGAATTCTCTGTGTAAACTTCTGTAATTTCTCTAGGTAGATGAATCACTGTGTACTTTCTCTTGTTTCTATCTGTTACCAATCTTGAGAAACTCATACATTCACTGTTCACTGTTTCCCAGTCTTAGAGAAGTCGATTTCTTTCAGCGAAAGTGCTGTTTTCACAGTGCTAAGTACTCCCAACACTATCCACAATGTAGGTTTTACCAGTTTTCTAAGTCTCTCTTATTTGCTTGTACTTATACTTGGAATTCTCTGTGTAAACCTCTGTGGCTTCTCTAGGTAGATGAATCACTGTGTACTTTCTCTTGTTTCTATCTGTTACCAATCTTGAGAAACTCATACATTCTCTGTTCACTTTTTCCCAGTCTTAGAGAAGTCGATTTCTTTCGGCGAAAGTGCTGTTTTCACAGTGCTATGTACTCCCAACTCTATCCACAATGTAGGTTTTACCAGTTTTCTAAGTCTCTCTTATTTTCTTGTACTTATACATGAAATTCTTTCTGTAAACTTCTGAAATTATATAGGTAGATGAATCACTGTGTACTTTCTCTTGTTTCTATATGTTACCAATCTTGAGAACCTCATACATTCTCTGTTCAGTTATTCCCGTTTCTTAGAGAGGTAGATTTCTTTCTTCAAAAGTGCTGTTTTCACAGTGCTAAGTACTCCCAAATCTGTCAACAATGTAGGTTTTACCAGTTTTCTAAGTCTCTCTTATTTGCTTGTACTTATACTTGGAATTTTCTGTGTAAACCTCTGTAACTTCCCTAGGTAGATGAATCACTGTGTGCTTTCTCTTGTTTCTATCTGTTACCAATCTTGAGAAACCTATACATTCACTGTTCACTGTTTCCCAGTCTTAGAGAAGTCGATTTCTTTCGACGAAAGTGCTGTTTTCACAGTGCTGAGTGCTCCCAACTCTATCCACAATGTAGGTTTTACCAGTTTTCTAAGTGTCTCTTATTTGCTTGTACTTATACATGAAATTCTCTGTGTAAACTTCTGTAACTTCTCTAGGTAGATGAAACACTGTTTACTTTCTCTTGTTTCTATCTGTTACCAATCTTGAGAAACTCATACATTCTGTGTTCACTGTTTCCCAGTCTTAGAGAAGTAGATTTCTTTCTGCGAAAGTGCTGTTTTCACAGTGCTAAGTACTCTCAACTCTATTCACAATGTGGGTTTTACCAGTTTTCTAAATCTCTCTTATTTGCTTGTACTTATACTTGGAATTCTCTGTGTAAACCTCTGTAACTTCTCTAGGTAGATGAATCAATGTGTACTCTCTCTTGCTTCTATCTGTTACTAATCTTGAGAAACTCATGCATTCACTGTTCACTGTTTCCCAGTCTTAGAGAAGTCGATTTCTAAGAGTGAAAGTGCTGTTTTCACAGTGTTAAGTACTCCCAAATCTGTCATCAATGTAGGTTTTACCAGTTTTCTAAGTCTCTCTTATTTGCTTGTACTTATACTTGGAATTCTCTGTGTAAACCTCTGTAACTTTTCCAGGTAGATGAATCACTGTGTACTTTCTCTTGTTTCTATCTGTTACCAATCTTGAGAAACTCATACATTCTCTGTTCACTGTGTCCCAGTCTTAGAGAAGTCGATTTCTTTCAGCGAAAGTGCTGTTTTCACAGTGCTAAGTACTCCCAACTCTATCCACAATGTAGGTTTTACCAGTTTTCTATCTCTCTCTTATTTGCTTGTACTTTTACTTGGAATTCTCTGTGTAAACCTCTGTAACTTCTCTAGGTAGATGAATCACTGTGTACTTTCTCTTATTTCTATCTGTTACCAATCTTGAGAAACTCATACATTCACTGTTCACTGTTTCCCAGTCTTAAAGAAGTCGATTTCTTTCAGCGAATGTGCTGTTTTCACAGTGCTAAGTACTCCCAACACTATCCACAATGTAGGTTTTACCAGTTTTCTAAGTCTCTCTTATTTATTTGTACTTATACTGGAATTCTGTGTGTAAACCTCTGTAACTTCTCTAGGTAGATGAATCAATGTGTACTCTCTCTTGCTTCTATCTGTTACTAATCTTGAGAAACTCATACATTCACTGTTCACTGTTTCCCAGTCTTAGAGAAGTCGATTTCTAAGAGTGAAAGTGCTGTTTTCACAGTGTTAAGTACTCCCAAATCTGTCATCAATGTAGGTTTTACCAGTTTTCTAAGTCTCTCTTATTTGCTTGTACTTATACTTGGAATTCTCTGTGTAAACCTCTGTAACTTTTCCAGGTAGATGAATCACTGTGTACTTTCTCTTGTTTCTATCTGTTACCAATCTTGAGAAACTCATACATTCTCTGTTCACTGTTTCCCAGTCTTAGAGAAGTCGATTTCTTTCGGCGAAAGTGCTGTTTTCACAGTGCTAAGTACTCCCAACTCTATGCACAATGTAGGTTTTACCAGTTTTCTAAGTCTCTCTTATTTTCTTGTACTTATACATGGAATTCTCTGTGTAAACTTCTGTAACATCTCTAGGTAGATGAATCACTGTGTACTTTCTCTTTTTTCTATCTGTTACCAATCTTGAGAAACTCATACATTCTCTGTTCACTGTTTCACGGACTTAGAGAAATAAATTTCCTTCGGCGAAAGTGCTGTTTTCACAGTGCTAAGTACTCCGAAATCTGTCAACAATGTAGATTTTACCAGTTTTCTAAGTCTCTCTTATTTGCTTGTACTTACACTTGGAATTCTGTGTGTAAACCACTGTAACTTCTCTAGGTAGATGAATCACTGTGCACTTTCTCTTGGTTCTATCTGTTACCAATCTTGAGAAACTCATACATTCACTGTTCACTGTTTCCCAGTCTTAGAGAAGTCGATTTCTTTCAGCGAAAGTGCTGTTTTCACAGTGCTAAGTATTCCCAACACGATCCGCAATGTAGGTTTTACCAGTTTTCTATGTCTCTCTTATATGCTTGTACTTATTCTTGGAATTCTCTGTGTAAACCTCTGTAACTTCTCTAGGTAGATGAATCACTGTGTACTTTCTCTTGTTTCTATCTCTTACCAATCTTGAGAAACTCATACATTGTCTGTTCACTGTTTCCCAGTCTTAGAGAAGTCGATTTCTTTCGGCGAAAGTGCTGTTTTCACAGCGCTAAGTACTCCCAACTCTATCCACAATGTAGGTTTTACCAGTTTTCTAAGTCTCTCTTATTTGCCTGTACTTATACTTGGAATTCTCTGTGTAAACCTCTGTAACTTTTCTAGGTGGATGAGTCACTGTGTACTTTCTCTTGTTTCTATCTGTTACCAATCTTGAGAAACTCATACATTCTCTGTTCACTGTTTCCCAGTCTTAGAGAAGTCGATTTCTTTCAGCGAAAGTGCTGTTTTCACAGTGCTAAGTACTCCCAACTCTATCCACAATGTAGGTTTTACCAGTTTTCTAAATCTCTCTTATATGCCTGTACTTATACTTGGAATTCTCTGTGTAAACCTCTGTAATTTCTCTAGGTAGATGAATCACTGTGTACTTTCTCTTGTTTCTATCTGTTACCAATCTTGAGAAACTCATACATTCACTGTTCACTGTTTCCCAGTCTTAAAGAAGTCGATTTCTTTCAGCGAAAGTGCTGTTTTCACAGTGCTAAGTACTCCCAACACTATCCACAATGTAGGTTTTGCCAGTTTTCTAAGTCTCTCTTATTTGGTTGTACTTATACTTGGAATTCTCTGTGTAAACTTCTGTGGCTTCTCTAGGTAGATGAATCACTGTGTACTTTCTCTTGTTTCTATCTGTTACCAATCTTGAGAAACTCATACATTCTCTGTTCACTGTTTCCCAGTCTTTGAGAAGTCGATTTCTTTCGGCGAAAGTGCTGTTTTCACAGTGCTATGTACTCCCAACTCTATCCACAATGTAGGTTTTCCCAGTTTTCTAAGTCTCTCTTATTTTCTTGTACTTATACATGAAATTCTTTGTGTAAACTTCTGAAATTTCTATAGGTAGATGAATCACTGTGTACTTTCTCTTGTTTCTATATGTTACTAATCTTGAGAAACTCATACATTCTCTGTTCAGTTATTCCCGTTTCTTAGAGAGGTAGATTTCTTTCTTCAAAAGTGCTGTTTTCACAGTGCTAAGTACTCCCAAATCTGTCAACAATGTAGGTTTTACCAGTTTTCTAAGTCTCTCTTATTTGCTTGTACTTATACTTGGAATTTTCTGTGTAAACCTCTGTAACTTCCCTAGGTAGATGAATCACTGTGTGCTTTCTCTTGTTTCTATCTGTTACCAATCTTGAGAAACTCATACATTCTCTGTTCACTGTTTCCCAGTCTTAGAGAAGTAGATTTCTTTCTGCGAAAGTGCTGTTTTCACAGTGCTAAGTACTCTCAACTCTATCCACAATGTGGGTTTTACCAGTTATCTAAAACTCTCTTATTTCCTTGTACTTATACTTGGAATTCTCTGTGTAAACCTCTGTAACTTCTCTAGGTAGATGAATCAATGTGTACTCTCTCTTGCTTCTATCTGTTACTAATCTTGAGAAACTCATACATTCACTGTTCACGGTTTCCCAGTCTTAGAGAAGTCGATTTCTAAGAGTGAACGTGCTGTTTTCACAGTGTTAAGTACTCCCAAATCTGTCATCAATGTAGGTTTTACCAGTTTTCTAAGTCTCTCTTATTTGCTTGTACTTATACTTGGAATTCTCTGTGTAAACCTCTGTAACTTTTCCAGGTAGATGAATCACTGTGTACTTTCTCTTGTTTCTATCTGTTACCAATCTTGAGAAACTCATACATTCTCTGTTCACTGTTTCCCAGTCTTAGAGAAGTCGATTTCTTTCAGCGAAAGTGCTGTTTTCACAGTGCTAAGTACTCCCAACTCTATGCACAATGTAGGTTTTACCAGTTTTCTAAGTCTCTCTTATTTTCTTGTACTTATACATGGAATTCTCTGTGTAAACTTCTGTAACATCTCTAGGTAGATGAATCACTGTGTACTTTCTCTTTTTTCTATCTGTTACCAATCTTGAGAAACTCATACATTCTCTGTTCACTGTTTCACGGACTTAGAGAAATAAATTTCCTTCGGCGAAAGTGCTGTTTTCACAGTGCTAAGTACTCCGAAATCTGTCAACAATGTAGATTTTACCAGTTTTCTAAGTCTCTCTTATTTGCTTGTACTTATACTTGGAATTCTGTGTGTAAACCACTGTAACTTCTCTAGGTAGATGAATCACTGTGTACTTTCTCTTGTTTCTATCTCTTACCAATCTTGAGAAACTCATACATTCACAGTTCACTGTTTCCCAGTCGTAGAGAAGTCGATTTCTTTCAGCGAAAGTGCTGTTTTCACAGTGCTAAGTACTCCCAACACTATCCGCAATGTAGGTTTTACCAGTTTTCTAAGTCTCTCTTATTTGCTTGTACTTATACTTGGAATTCTCTGTGTAAACCTGTGTAACTTCTCTAGGTAGATGATTCACTGTGTACTTTCTCTTGTTTCTATCTGTTGCCAATCTTGACAAACTCATACATTCTCTGTTCACTGTTTCCCAGTCTTAGAGAAGTCGATTTCTTTCGGCGAAAGTGCTGTTTTCACAGTGCTAAGTACTCCCAACTCTATCCATAATGTAGGTTTTACCAGTTTTCTAAGTCTCTCTTACTTTCTTGTACTTATACATGAAATTCTTTGTGTAAACTTCTGTAATTTCTATAGGTAGATGAATCACTGTGTACTTTCTCTTGTTTCTATCTGTTACCAGTCTTGAGAAACTCATACATTCTCTGTTCAGTTATTCCCGTTTCTTAGAGACGTAGATTTTTTTCTTCAAAAGTGCTGTTATCAGAGTGCTGAGTGCTCCCAACTCCATCCACAATGTATGTTTTACCACTTTTCTAAGTCTCTCTTATTTGCTTGTACTTATACATGAAATTCTCTGTGTAAACTTCTGTAACTTCTCTAGGTAGATGAATCACTGTGTACTTTCTCTTGTTTCTATGTGTTACCAATCTTGAGAAACTCATACATTCTCTGTTCACTGTTTCCCAGTCTTAGAGAAGTAGATTTCTTTCTGCGAAAGTGTTGTTTTCACAGTGCTAAGTACTCCCAACTCTATGCACAATGTAGTTTTTACCAGTTTTCTAAGTCTCTCTTATTTTCTTGTACTTATACGTGGAATTCTCTGTGTAAACTTCTGTAACTTTTCTAGGTAGATGAATCACTGTGTACTTTCTCTTGTATCTATCTGTTACCAATCTTGAGAAACTCATACATTCTCTGTTCACTGTTTCCCAGTCTTAGAAAAGTAGATTTGTTTCTGCGAAAGTGCTGTTTTCACAGAGCTAAGTACTCCCAACTCTATCCACAATGTGGGTTTTACCAGTTTTCTAAGTCTCTCTTATTTGCTTGTACTTATACTTGGAATTCTCTGTGTAAACCTCTGTAACTTCTCTAGGTAGATGAATCACTGTGTACTTTCTCTTGTTTCTATCTGTTACCAATCTTGAGAAACTCATACATTCTCTGTTCACTGTTTCCCAGTCTTAGAGAAGTCGATTTCTAAGAGTGAAAGTGCTGTTTCCACAGTGCTAAGTACTCCCAACTCTATCCACAATGTAGGTTTTACCAGTTTTCTAAGTCTCTCTTATTTGCTTGTACTTATACTTGGGATTCTCTGTGTAAACCTCTGTAGCTTCTCTAAGTAGATGAATCACTGTGTACTTTCTCTTGTTTCTATGTGTTACCAATCTTGAGAAACTCATACATTCTCTGTTCACTGTTTCACGGACTTAGAGAACTAAATTTCTTTCGGCGAAAGTGCTGTTTCACAGTGCTAAGTACTCCCAACTCTATCAACAATGGAGGTTTTACCAGTTTTCTAAGTCTCTCTTATTTTCTTGTACTTATACTTGGAATTCTCTGTGTAAACCTCTGTAACTTTTCCAGGTAGATGAATCACTGTGTACCTTCTCTTGTTTCTATCTGTTACCAATCTTGAGAAACACATACATTCTATGTTCACTGTTTCACGGACTTAGAGAACTAAATTTCCTTCGGCGAAAGTGCTGTTTTCACAGCGCTAAGTACTCCCAACTCTATCCACAATTTAGATTTTACCAGTTTTCTAAGTCTCTCTTATTTTCTTGTACTTATACATGGAATTCTCTGTGTAAACCTCTGTAACTTTTCCAGGTAGATGAATCACTGTGTACTTTCTCTTGTTTCTATCTGTTACCAATCTTGAGAAACTCATACATTCTCTGTTCAGTTATTCCCGTTTCTTAGAGAGGTAGATTTCTTTCTTCAAAAGTGCTGTTTTCACAGTGCTAAGTACTCCCAAATCTGTCAACAATGTAGGTTTTACCAGTTTTCTAAGTCTCTCTTATTTGCTTGTACTTATACTTGGAATTTTCTGTGTAAACCTCTGTAACTTCCCTAGGTAGATGAATCACTGTGTGCTTTCTCTTGTTTCTATCTGTTACCAATCTTGAGAAACCTATACATTCACTGTTCACTGTTTCCCAGTCTTAGAGAAGTCGATTTCTTTCGACGAAAGTGCTGTTTTCACAGTGCTGAGTGCTCCCAACTCTATCCACAATGTAGGTTTTACCAGTTTTCTAAGTGTCTCTTATTTGCTTCTACTTATACATGAAATTCTCTGTGTAAACTTCTGTAACTTCTCTAGGTAGATGAAACACTGTTTACTTTCTCTTGTTTCTATCTGTTACGAATCTTGAGAAACTCATACATTCTCTGTTCACTGTTTCCCAGTCTTAGAGAAGTCGATTTCTTTCTGCGAAAGTGCTGTTTTCACAGTGCTAAGTACTCTCAACTCTATCCACAATGTGGGTTTTACCAGTTTTCTAAATCTCTCTTATTTGCTTGTACTTATACTTGGAATTCTCTGTGTAAACCTATGTAACTTCTCTAGGTAGATGAATCAATGTGTACTCTCTCTTGCTTCTATCTGTTACTAATCTTGAGAAACTCATACATTCACTGTTCACTGTTTCCCAGTCTTAGAGAAGTCGATTTCTAAGAGTGAAAGTGCTGTTTTCACAGTGTTAAGTACTCCCAAATCTGTCATCAATGTAGGTTTTACCAGTTTTCTAAGTCTCTCTTATTTGCTTGTACTTATACTTGGAATTCTCTGTGTAAACCTCTGTAACTTTTCCAGGTAGATGAATCACTGTGTACTTTCTCTTGTTTCTATCTGTTACCAATCTTGAGAAACTCATACATTCTCTGTTCACTGTTTCCCAGTCTTAGAGAAGTCGATTTCTTTCGGCGAAAGTGCTGTTTTCACAGTGCTAAGTACTCCCAACTCTATGCACAATGTAGGTTTTACTAGTTTTCTAAGTCTCTCTTATTTTCTTGTACTTATACATGGAATTCTCTGTGTAAACTTCTGTAACATCTCTAGGTAGATGAATCACTGTGTACTTTCTCTTTTTTCTATCTGTTACCAATCTTGAGAAACTCATACATTCTCTGTTCACTGTTTCACGGACTTAGAGAAATAAATTTCCTTCGGCGAAAGTGCTGTTTTCACAGTGCTAAGTACTCCGAAATCTGTCAACAATGTAGATTTTACCAGTTTTCTAAGTCTCTCTTATTTGCTTGTACTTACACTTGGAATTCTGTGTGTAAACCACTGTAACTTCTCTAGGTAGATGAATCACTGTGTACCTTCTCTTGGTTCTATCTGTTATCAATCTTGAGAAACTCATACATTCACTGTTCACTGTTTCCCAGTCTTAGAGAAGTCGATTTCTTTCAGCGAAAGTGCTGTTTTCACAGTGCTAAGTACTCCCAACACGATCCGCAATGTAGGTTTTACCAGTTTTCTATGTCTCTCTTATATGCTTGTACTTATTCTTGGAATTCTCTGTGTAAACCTCTGTAACTTCTCTAGGTAGATGAATCACTGTGTACTTTCTCTTGTTTCTATCTCTTACCAATCTTGAGAAACTCATACATTGTCTGTTCACTGTTTCCCAGTCTTAGAGAAGTCGATTTCTTTCGGCGAAAGTGCTGTTTTCACAGCGCTAAGTACTCCCAACTCTATCCACAATGTAGGTTTTACCAGTTTTCTAAGTCTCTCTTATTTGCCTGTACTTATACTTGGAATTCTCTATGTAAACCTCTGTAACTTTTCTAGGTGGATGAATCACTGTGTACTTTCTCTTGTTTCTATCTGTTACCAATCTTGAGAAACTCATACATTCTCTGTTCACTGTTTCCCAGTCTTAGAGAAGTCGATTTCTTTCAGCGAAAGTGCTGTTTTCACAGTGCTAAGTACTCCCAACTCTATCCACAATGTAGGTTTTAACAGTTTTCTAAGTCTCTCTTATTTGACTGTATGTATACTTGGAATTCTCTGTGTAAACCTCTGTAGCTTCTGTGAGTAGATGAATCACTGTGTACTTTCTCTTGTTTCTATCTGTTACCAATCTTGAGAAACTCATACATTCTCTGTTCACTGTTTCCCAGTCTTAGAGAAGTCGATTTCTTTCGGCGAAAGTGCTGTTTTCACAGTGCTAAGTACTCCCAACTCTATCCACAATGTAGGTTTTACCAGTTTTCTAAGTCTCTCTTATTTGCTTGCACTTATACTTGGAATTCTCTGTGTAAACCTCTGTAACTTTTCCAGGTAGATGAATCACTGTGTACTTTCTCTTGTTTCTATCTGTTACCAATCTTGAGAAACTCATACATTCTCTGTTCACTGTTTCCCAGTCTTAGAGAAGTCGATTTCTTTCGGCGAAAGTGCTGTTTTCACAGTGCTAAGTACTCCCAACTCTATGCACAATGTAGGTTTTACCAGTTTTCTAAGTCTCTCTTATTTTCTTGTACTTATACATGGAATTCTCTGTGTAAACTTCTGTAACATCTCTAGGTAGATGAATCACTGTGTACTTTCTCTTTTTTCTATCTGTTACCAATCTTGAGAAACTCATACATTCTGTGTTCACTGTTTCACGGACTTAGAGAAATAAATTTCCTTCGGCGAAAGTGCTGTTTTCACAGTGCTAAGTACTCCGAAATCTGTCAACAATGTAGATTTTACAAGTTTTCTAAGTCTCTCTTATTTGCTTGTACTTACACTTGGAATTCTGTGTGTAAACCACTGTAACTTCTCTAGGTAGATGAATCACTGTGTACTTTCTCTTGGTTCTATCTGTTACCAATCTTGAGAAACTCATACATTCACTGTTCACTGTTTCCCAGTCTTAGAGAAGTCGATTTCTTTCAGCGAAAGTGCTGTTTTCACAGTGCTAAGTACTCCCAACACGATCCGCAATGTAGGTTTTACCAGTTTTCTATGTCTCTCTTATATGCTTGTACTTATTCTTGGAATTCTCTGTGTAAACCTCTGTAACTTCTCTAGGTAGATGAATCACTGTGTACTTTCTCTTGTTTCTATCTCTTACCAATCTTGAGAAACTCATACATTGTCTGTTCACTGTTTCCCAGTCTTAGAGAAGTCGATTTCTTTCGGCAAAAGTGCTGTTTTCACAGCGCTAAGTACTCCCAACTGTATCCACAATGTAGGTTTTACCAGTTTTCTAAGTCTCTCTTATTTGCCTGTACTTATACTTGGAATTCTCTGTGTAAACCTCTGTAACTTTTCTAGGTGGATGAATCACTGTGTACTTTCTCTTGTTTCTATCTGTTACCAATCTTGAGAAACTCATACATTCTCTGTTCACTGTTTCCCAGTCTTAGAGAAGTCGATTTCTTTCAGCGAAAGTGCTGTTTTCACAGTGCTAAGTACTCCCAACTCTATCCACAATGTAGGTTTTAACAGTTTTCTAAGTCTCTCTTATTTGATTGTATGTATACTTGGAATTCTCTGTGTAAACCTCTGTAGCTTCTGTAGGTAGATGAATCACTGTGTACTTTCTCTTGTTTCTATCTGTTACCAATCTTGAGAAACTCATACATTCTCTGTTCACTGTTTCCCAGTCTTAGAGAAGTCGATTTCTTTCGGCGAAAGTGCTGTTTTCACAGTGCTAAGTACTCCCAACTCTATCCACAATGTAGGTTTTACCAGTTTTCTAAGTCTCTCTTATTTTCTTGTACTTATACTTGGAATTGTCTGTGTAAACCTCTGTATCTTTTCCAGGTAGATGAATCACTGTGTACTTTCTCTTGTTTCTATCTGTTACCAATCTTGAGAAACTCATACATTCACTGTTCACTGTTTCCCAGTCTTAAAGAAGTCGATTTCTTTCAGCGAAAGTGCTGTTTTCACAGTGCTAAGTACTCCCCACACTATCCACAATGTAGGTTTTACCAGTTTTCTAAGTCTCTCTTATTTGCTTGTACTTGTACTTGGAATTCTCTGTGTAAACCTCTGTGGCTTCTCTAGGTAGATGAATCACTGTGTACTTTCTCTTGTTTCTATCTGTTACCAATCTTGAGAAACTCATAGTTTCACTGTTCACTGTTTCCGAGTCTTAGAGAAGTCGATTTCTTTCAGCGAAAGTGCTGTTTTCACAGTGCTAAGTACTCCCAAATCTGTCAACAATGTAGGTTTTACCAGTTTTCTAAGTCTCTCTTATTTGCTTGTACTTATACTTGGAATTCTCTGTGTAAACCTCTGTAACTTTTCCAGGTAGATGAATCACTGTGTACTTTCTCTTGTTTCTATCTGTTACCAATCTTCAGAAACTCATAGTTTCACTGTTCACTGTTTCGCAGTCTTAGAGAAGTCGATTTCTTTCAGCGAAAGTGCTGTTTTCACAGTGCTAAGTACTCCCAACTCTATCCACAATGTAGGTTTTAACAGTTCTCTAAGTCTCTCTTATTTGCTTGTACGTATACTTGGAATTCTCTGTGTAAACCTCTGTAGCTTCTCTAGGTAGATGAATCACTGTGTACTTTCTCTTGTTTCTATCTGTTACCAATCTTGAGAAACTCATACATTCTCTGTTCACTGTTTCCCAGTCTTAGAGAAGTCGATTTCTTTCGGCGAAAGTGCTGTTTTCACAGTGCTAAGTACTCCCAACTCTATCCACAATGTAGGTTTTACCAGTTTTCTAAATCTCTCTTATTTGCCTGTACTTATACTTGGAATTCTCTGTGTAAACCTCTGTAATTTCTCTAGGTAGATGAATCACTGTGTACTTTCTCATGTTTCTATCTGTTACCAATCTTGAGAAACTCATACATTCACTGTTCACTGTTTCCCAGTCTTAAAGAAGTCGATTTCTTTCAGCGAAAGTGCTGTTTTCACAGTGCTAAGTACTCCCAACACTATCCACAATGTAGGTTTTACCAGTTTTCTAAGTCTCTCTCATTTGCTTGTACTTATACTTGGAATTCTCTGTGTAAACCTCTGTGGCTTCTCTAGGTAGATGAATCACTGTGTACTTTCTCTTGTTTCTATCTGTTACCAATCTTGAGAAACTCATACATTCTCTGTTCACTGTTTCCCAGTCTTAGAGAAGTCGATTTCTTTCGGCAAAAGTGCTGTTTTCACAGTGCTATGTACTCCCAACTCTATCCACAATGTAGGTTTTACCAGTTTTCTAAGTCTCTCTTATTTTCTTGTACTTATACATGAAATTCTTTGTGTAAACTTCTGAAATTTCTGTAGGTAGATGAATCACTGTGTGCTTTCTCTTGTTTCTATATGTTACCAATCTTGAGAAACTCATACATTCTCTGTTCAGTTATTCCCGTTTCTTAGAGAGGTAGATTTCTTTCTTCAAAAGTGCTGTTTTCACAGTGCTAAGTACTCCCAAATCTGTCAACAATGTAGGTTTTACCAGTTTTCTAAGTCTCTCTTATTTGCTTGTACTTATACTTGGAATTTTCTGTGTAAACCTCTGTAACTTCCCTAGGTAGATGAATCACTGTGTGCTTTCTCTTGTTTCTATCTGTTACCAATCTTGAGAAACCTATACATTCACTGTTCACTGTTTCCCAGTCTTAGAGAAGTCGATTTCTTTCGACGAAAGTGCTGTTTTCACAGTGCTGAGTGCTCCCAACTCTATCCACAATGTAGGTTTTACCAGTTTTCTAAGTGTCTCTTATTTGCTTGTACTTATACATGAAATTCTCTGTGTAAACTTCTGTAACTTCTCTAGGTAGATGAAACACTGTTTACTTTCTCTTGTTTCTATCTGTTACCAATCTTGAGAAACTCATACATTCTCTGTTCACTGTTTCCCAGTCTTAGAGAAGTCGATTTCTTTCTGCGAAAGTGCTGTTTTCACAGTGCTAAGTACTCTCAACTCTATCCACAATGTGGGTTTTACCAGTTTTCTAAAACTCTCTTATTTGCTTGTACTTATACTTGGAATTCTCTGTGTAAACCTCTGTAACTTCTCTAGGTAGATGAATCAATGTGTACTCTCTCTTGCTTCTATCTGTTACTAATCTTGAGAAACTCATACATTCACTGTTCACTGTTTCCCAGTCTTAGAGAAGTCGATTTCTAAGAGTGAAAGTGCTGTTTTCACAGTGTTAAGTACTCCCAAATCTGTCATCAATGTAGGTTTTACCAGTTTTCTAAGTCTCTCTTATTTGCTTGTACTTATACTTGGAATTCTCTGTGTAAACCTCTGTAACTTTTCCAGGTAGATGAATCACTGTGTACTTTCTCTTGTTTCTATCTGTTACCAATCTTGAGAAACTCATACATTCTCTGTTCACTGTTTCCCAGTCTTAGAGAAGTCGATTTCTTTCAGCGAAAGTGCTGTTTTCACAGTGTTAAGTACTCCCAACTCTATGCACAATGTAGGTTTTACCAGTTTTCTAAGTCTCTCTTATTTTCTTGTACTTATACATGGAATTCTCTGTGTAAACTTCTGTAACATCTCTAGGTAGATGAATCACTGTGTACTTTCTCTTTTTTCTATCTGTTACCAATCTTGAGAAACTCATACATTCTGTGTTCACTGTTTCACGGACTTAGAGAAATAAATTTCCTTCGGCGAAAGTGCTGTTTTCACAGTGCTAAGTACTCCGAAATCTGTCAACAATGTAGATTTTACCAGTTTTCTAAGTCTCTCTTATTTGCTTGTACTTACACTTGGAATTCTGTGTGTAAACCATTGTAACTTCTCTAGGTAGATGAATCACTGTGTACTTTCTCTTGGTTCTATCTGTTACCAATCTTGAGAAACTCATACATTCACTGTTCACTGTTTCCCAGTCTTAGAGAAGTCGATTTCTTTCAGCGAAAGTGCTGTTTTCACAGTGCTAAGTACTCCCAACACTATCCGCAATGTAGGTTTTACCAGTTTTCTAAGTCTCTCTTATTTGCTTGTACTTATACTTGGAATTCTCTGTGTAAACCTGTGTAACTTCTCTAGGTAGATGATTCACTGTGTACTTTCTCTTGTTTCCATCTGTTGCCAATCTTGACAAACTCATACATTCTCTGTTCACTGTTTCCCAGTCTTAGAGAAGTCGATTTCTTTCGGCGAAAGTGCTGTTTTCACAGTGCTAAGTACTCCCAACTCTATCCACAATGTAGGTTTTACCAGTTTTCTAAGTCTCTCTTACTTTCTTGTACTTATACGTGAAATTCTTTGTGTAAACTTCTGTAATTTCTATAGGTAGATGAATCACTGTGTACTTTCTCTTGTTTCTATCTGTTACCAGTCTTGAGAAACTCATACATTCTCTGTTCAGTTATTCCCGTTTCTTAGAGAGGTAGATTTTTTTCTTCAAAAGTGCTGTTATCAGAGTGCTGAGTGCTCCCAACTCCATCCACAATGTATGTTTTACCACTTTTCTAAGTCTCTCTTATTTGCTTGTACTTATACATGAAATTCTCTGTGTAAACTTCTGTAACTTCTCTAGGTAGATGAATCACTGTGTACTTTCTCTTGTTTCTATGTGTTACCAATCTTGAGAAACTCATACATTCTCTGTTCACTGTTTCCCAGTCTTAGAGAAGTAGATTTCTTTCTGCGAAAGTGGTGTTTTCACAGTGCTAAGTACTCCCAACTCTATGCACAATGTAGTTTTTACCAGTTTTCTAAGTCTCTCTTATTTTCTTGTACTTATACGTGGAATTCTCTGTGTAAACTTCTGTAACTTCTCTAGGTAGATGAATCACTGTGTACTTTCTCTTGTTTCTATCTGTTACCAATCTTGAGAAACTCATACATTCTCTGTTCACTGTTTCCCAGTCTTAGAAATGTAGATTTGTTTCTGCGAAAGTGCTGTTTTCACAGAGCTAAGTACTCCCAACTCTATCCACAATGTGGGATTTACCAGTTTTCTAAGTCTCTCTTATTTGCTTGTACTTATACTTGGAATTCTCTGTGTAAACCTCTGTAACTTCTCTAGGTAGATGAATCACTGTGTACTTTCTCTTGTTTCTATCTGTTACCAATCTTGAGAAACTCATACATTCTCTGTTCACTGTTTCCCAGTCTTAGAGAAGTCGATTTCTAAGAGTGAAAGTGCTGTTTTCACAGTGCTAAGTACTCCCAACTCTATCCACAATGTAGGTTTTACCAGTTTTCTAAGTCTCTCTTATTTGCTTGTACTTATACTTGGGATTCTCTGTGTAAACCTCTGTAGCTTCTCTAAGTAGATGAATCACTGTGTACTTTCTCTTGTTTCTATGTGTTACCAATCTTGAGAAACTCATACATTCTCTGTTCACTGTTTCACGGACTTAGAGAACTAAATTTCTTTCGGCGAAAGTGCTGTTTCACAGTGCTAAGTACTCCCAACTCTATCAACAATGTAGGTTTTACCAGTTTTCTAAGTCTCTCTTATTTTCTTGTACTTATACTTGGAATTCTCTGTGTAAACCTCTGTAACTTTTCCAGGTAGATGAATCACTGTGTACCTTCTCTTGTTTCTATCTGTTACCAACCTTGAGAAACACATACATTCTATGTTCACTGTTTCACGGACTTAGAGAACTAAATTTCCTTCGGCGAAAGTGCTGTTTTCACAGCGCTAAGTACTCCCAACTCTATCCACAATTTAGATTTTACCAGTTTTCTAAGTCTCTCTTATTTTCTTGTACTTATACATGGAATTCTCTGTGTAAACCTCTGTAACTTTTCCAGGTAGATGAATCACTGTGTACTTTCTCTTGTTTCTATCTGTTACCAATCTTGAGAAACTCATACATTCTCTGTTCAGTTATTCCCGTTTCTTAGAGAGGTAGATTTCTTTCTTCAAAAGTGCTGTTTTCACAGTGCTAAGTACTCCCAAATCTGTCAACAATGTAGGTTTTACCAGTTTTCTAAGTCTCTCTTATTTGCTTGTACGTATACTTGGAATTCTCTGTGTAAACCTCTGTAGCTTCTCTAGGTAGATGAATCACTGTGTACTTTCTCTTGTTTCTATCTGTTACCAATCTTCAGAAACTCATAGTTTCACTGTTCACTGTTTCGCAGTCTTAGAGAAGTCGATTTCTTTCAGCGAAAGTGCTGTTTTCACAGTGGTAAGTACTCCCAACTCTATCCACAATGTAGGTTTTAACAGTTCTCTAAGTCTCTCTTATTTGCTTGTACGTATACTTGGAATTCTCTGTGTAAACCTCTGTAGCTTCTCTAGGTAGATGAATCACTGTGTACTTTCTCTTGTTTCTATCTGTTACCAATCTTGAGAAACTCATACATTCTCTGTTCACTGTTTCCCAGTCTTAGAGAAGTCGATTTCTTTCGGCGAAAGTGCTGTTTTCACAGTGCTAAGTACTCCCAACTCTATCCACAATGTAGGTTTTACCAGTTTTCTAAATCTCTCTTATTTGCCTGTACTTATACTTGGAATTCTCTGTGTAAACCTCTGTAATTTCTCTAGGTAGATGAATCACTGTGTACTTTCTCATGTTTCTATCTGTTACCAATCTTGAGAAACTCATACATTCACTGTTCACTGTTTCCCAGTCTTAAAGAAGTCGATTTCTTTCGGCGAAAGTGCTGTTTTCACAGTGCTAAGTACTCCCAACTCTATCCACAATGTAGGTTTTACCAGTTTTCTAAATCTCTCTTATTTGCCTGTACTTATACTTGGAATTCTCTGTGTAAACTTCTGTAATTTCTCTAGGTAGATGAATCACTGTGTACTTTCTCTTGTTTCTATCTGTTACCAATCTTGAGAAACTCATACATTCACTGTTCACTGTTTCCCAGTCTTAGAGAAGTCGATTTCTTTCAGCGAAAGTGCTGTTTTCACAGTGCTAAGTACTCCCAACACTATCCACAATGTAGGTTTTACCAGTTTTCTAAGTCTCTCTTATTTGCTTGTACTTATACTTGGAATTCTCTGTGTAAACCTCTGTGGCTTCTCTAGGTAGATGAATCACTGTGTACTTTCTCTTGTTTCTATCTGTTACCAATCTTGAGAAACTCATACATTCTCTGTTCACTTTTTCCCAGTCTTAGAGAAGTCGATTTCTTTCGGCGAAAGTGCTGTTTTCACAGTGCTATGTACTCCCAACTCTATCCACAATGTAGGTTTTACCAGTTTTCTAAGTCTCTCTTATTTTCTTGTACTTATACATGAAATTCTTTCTGTAAACTTCTGAAATTATATAGGTAGATGAATCACTGTGTACTTTCTCTTGTTTCTATATGTTACCAATCTTGAGAACCTCATACATTCTCTGTTCAGTTATTCCCGTTTCTTAGAGAGGTAGATTTCTTTCTTCAAAAGTGCTGTTTTCACAGTGCTAAGTACTCCCAAATCTGTCAACAATGTAGGTTTTACCAGTTTTCTAAGTCTCTCTTATTTGCTTGTACTTATACTTGGAATTTTCTGTGTAAACCTCTGTAACTTCCCTAGGTAGATGAATCACTGTGTGCTTTCTCTTGTTTCTATCTGTTACCAATCTTGAGAAACCTATACATTCACTGTTCACTGTTTCCCAGTCTTAGAGAAGTCGATTTCTTTCGACGAAAGTGCTGTTTTCACAGTGCTGAGTGCTCCCAACTCTATCCACAATGTAGGTTTTACCAGTTTTCTAAGTGTCTCTTATTTGCTTGTACTTATACATGAAATTCTCTGTGTAAACTTCTGTAACTTCTCTAGGTAGATGAAACACTGTTTACTTTCTCTTGTTTCTATCTGTTACCAATCTTGAGAAACTCATACATTCTGTGTTCACTGTTTCCCAGTCTTAGAGAAGTAGATTTCTTTCTGCGAAAGTGCTGTTTTCACAGTGCTAAGTACTCTCAACTCTATTCACAATGTGGGTTTTACCAGTTTTCTAAATCTCTCTTATTTGCTTGTACTTATACTTGGAATTCTCTGTGTAAACCTCTGTAACTTCTCTAGGTAGATGAATCAATGTGTACTCTCTCTTGCTTCTATCTGTTACTAATCTTGAGAAACTCATGCATTCACTGTTCACTGTTTCCCAGTCTTAGAGAAGTCGATTTCTAAGAGTGAAAGTGCTGTTTTCACAGTGTTAAGTACTCCCAAATCTGTCATCAATGTAGGTTTTACCAGTTTTCTAAGTCTCTCTTATTTGCTTGTACTTATACTTGGAATTCTCTGTGTAAACCTCTGTAACTTTTCCAGGTAGATGAATCACTGTGTACTTTCTCTTGTTTCTATCTGTTACCAATCTTGAGAAACTCATACATTCTCTGTTCACTGTGTCCCAGTCTTAGAGAAGTCGATTTCTTTCAGCGAAAGTGCTGTTTTCACAGTGCTAAGTACTCCCAACTCTATCCACAATGTAGGTTTTTACCAGTTTTCTATCTCTCTCTTATTTGCTTGTACTTTTACTTGGAATTCTCTGTGTAAACCTCTGTAACTTCTCTAGGTAGATGAATCACTGTGTACTTTCTCTTATTTCTATCTGTTACCAATCTTGAGAAACTCATACATTCACTGTTCACTGTTTCCCAGTCTTAAAGAAGTCGATTTCTTTCAGCGAATGTGCTGTTTTCACAGTGCTAAGTACTCCCAACACTATCCACAATGTAGGTTTTACCAGTTTTCTAAGTCTCTCTTATTTATTTGTACTTATACTGGAATTCTGTGTGTAAACCTCTGTAACTTCTCTAGGTAGATGAATCAATGTGTACTCTCTCTTGCTTCTATCTGTTACTAATCTTGAGAAACTCATACATTCACTGTTCACTGTTTCCCAGTCTTAGAGAAGTCGATTTCTAAGAGTGAAAGTGCTGTTTTCACAGTGTTAAGTACTCCCAAATCTGTCATCAATGTAGGTTTTACCAGTTTTCTAAGTCTCTCTTATTTGCTTGTACTTATACTTGGAATTCTCTGTGTAAACCTCTGTAACTTTTCCAGGTAGATGAATCACTGTGTACTTTCTCTTGTTTCTATCTGTTACCAATCTTGAGAAACTCATACATTCTCTGTTCACTGTTTCCCAGTCTTAGAGAAGTCGATTTCTTTCGGCGAAAGTGCTGTTTTCACAGTGCTAAGTACTCCCAACTCTATGCACAATGTAGGTTTTACCAGTTTTCTAAGTCTCTCTTATTTTCTTGTACTTATACATGGAATTCTCTGTGTAAACTTCTGTAACATCTCTAGGTAGATGAATCACTGTGTACTTTCTCTTTTTTCTATCTGTTACCAATCTTGAGAAACTCATACATTCTCTGTTCACTGTTTCACGGACTTAGAGAAATAAATTTCCTTCGGCGAAAGTGCTGTTTTCACAGTGCTAAGTACTCCGAAATCTGTCAACAATGTAGATTTTACCAGTTTTCTAAGTCTCTCTTATTTGCTTGTACTTACACTTGGAATTCTGTGTGTAAACCACTGTAACTTCTCTAGGTAGATGAATCACTGTGCACTTTCTCTTGGTTCTATCTGTTACCAATCTTGAGAAACTCATACATTCACTGTTCACTGTTTCCCAGTCTTAGAGAAGTCGATTTCTTTCAGCGAAAGTGCTGTTTTCACAGTGCTAAGTATTCCCAACACGATCCGCAATGTAGGTTTTACCAGTTTTCTATGTCTCTCTTATATGCTTGTACTTATTCTTGGAATTCTCTGTGTAAACCTCTGTAACTTCTCTAGGTAGATGAATCACTGTGTACTTTCTCTTGTTTCTATCTCTTACCAATCTTGAGAAACTCATACATTGTCTGTTCACTGTTTCCCAGTCTTAGAGAAGTCGATTTCTTTCGGCGAAAGTGCTGTTTTCACAGCGCTAAGTACTCCCAACTCTATCCACAATGTAGGTTTTACCAGTTTTCTAAGTCTCTCTTATTTGCCTGTACTTATACTTGGAATTCTCTGTGTAAACCTCTGTAACTTTTCTAGGTGGATGAGTCACTGTGTACTTTCTCTTGTTTCTATCTGTTACCAATCTTGAGAAACTCATACATTCTCTGTTCACTGTTTCCCAGTCTTAGAGAAGTCGATTTCTTTCAGCGAAAGTGCTGTTTTCACAGTGCTAAGTACTCCCAACTCTATCCACAATGTAGGTTTTACCAGTTTTCTAAATCTCTCTTATATGCCTGTACTTATACTTGGAATTCTCTGTGTAAACCTCTGTAATTTCTCTAGGTAGATGAATCACTGTGTACTTTCTCTTGTTTCTATCTGTTACCAATCTTGAGAAACTCATACATTCACTGTTCACTGTTTCCCAGTCTTAAAGAAGTCGATTTCTTTCAGCGAAAGTGCTGTTTTCACAGTGCTAAGTACTCCCAACACTATCCACAATGTAGGTTTTGCCAGTTTTCTAAGTCTCTCTTATTTGGTTGTACTTATACTTGGAATTCTCTGTGTAAACTTCTGTGGCTTCTCTAGGTAGATGAATCACTGTGTACTTTCTCTTGTTTCTATCTGTTACCAATCTTGAGAAACTCATACATTCTCTGTTCACTGTTTCCCAGTCTTTGAGAAGTCGATTTCTTTCGGCGAAAGTGCTGTTTTCACAGTGCTATGTACTCCCAACTCTATCCACAATGTAGGTTTTCCCAGTTTTCTAAGTCTCTCTTATTTTCTTGTACTTATACATGAAATTCTTTGTGTAAACTTCTGAAATTTCTATAGGTAGATGAATCACTGTGTACTTTCTCTTGTTTCTATATGTTACTAATCTTGAGAAACTCATACATTCTCTGTTCAGTTATTCCCGTTTCTTAGAGAGGTAGATTTCTTTCTTCAAAAGTGCTGTTTTCACAGTGCTAAGTACTCCCAAATCTGTCAACAATGTAGGTTTTACCAGTTTTCTAAGTCTCTCTTATTTGCTTGTACTTATACTTGGAATTTTCTGTGTAAACCTCTGTAACTTCCCTAGGTAGATGAATCACTGTGTGCTTTCTCTTGTTTCTATCTGTTACCAATCTTGAGAAACTCATACATTCTCTGTTCACTGTTTCCCAGTCTTAGAGAAGTAGATTTCTTTCTGCGAAAGTGCTGTTTTCACAGTGCTAAGTACTCTCAACTCTATCCACAATGTGGGTTTTACCAGTTATCTAAAACTCTCTTATTTCCTTGTACTTATACTTGGAATTCTCTGTGTAAACCTCTGTAACTTCTCTAGGTAGATGAATCAATGTGTACTCTCTCTTGCTTCTATCTGTTACTAATCTTGAGAAACTCATACATTCACTGTTCACGGTTTCCCAGTCTTAGAGAAGTCGATTTCTAAGAGTGAACGTGCTGTTTTCACAGTGTTAAGTACTCCCAAATCTGTCATCAATGTAGGTTTTACCAGTTTTCTAAGTCTCTCTTATTTGCTTGTACTTATACTTGGAATTCTCTGTGTAAACCTCTGTAACTTTTCCAGGTAGATGAATCACTGTGTACTTTCTCTTGTTTCTATCTGTTACCAATCTTGAGAAACTCATACATTCTCTGTTCACTGTTTCCCAGTCTTAGAGAAGTCGATTTCTTTCAGCGAAAGTGCTGTTTTCACAGTGCTAAGTACTCCCAACTCTATGCACAATGTAGGTTTTACCAGTTTTCTAAGTCTCTCTTATTTTCTTGTACTTATACATGGAATTCTCTGTGTAAACTTCTGTAACATCTCTAGGTAGATGAATCACTGTGTACTTTCTCTTTTTTCTATCTGTTACCAATCTTGAGAAACTCATACATTCTCTGTTCACTGTTTCACGGACTTAGAGAAATAAATTTCCTTCGGCGAAAGTGCTGTTTTCACAGTGCTAAGTACTCCGAAATCTGTCAACAATGTAGATTTTACCAGTTTTCTAAGTCTCTCTTATTTGCTTGTACTTATACTTGGAATTCTGTGTGTAAACCACTGTAACTTCTCTAGGTAGATGAATCACTGTGTACTTTCTCTTGTTTCTATCTCTTACCAATCTTGAGAAACTCATACATTCACAGTTCACTGTTTCCCAGTCGTAGAGAAGTCGATTTCTTTCAGCGAAAGTGCTGTTTTCACAGTGCTAAGTACTCCCAACACTATCCGCAATGTAGGTTTTACCAGTTTTCTAAGTCTCTCTTATTTGCTTGTACTTATACTTGGAATTCTCTGTGTAAACCTGTGTAACTTCTCTAGGTAGATGATTCACTGTGTACTTTCTCTTGTTTCTATCTGTTGCCAATCTTGACAAACTCATACATTCTCTGTTCACTGTTTCCCAGTCTTAGAGAAGTCGATTTCTTTCGGCGAAAGTGCTGTTTTCACAGTGCTAAGTACTCCCAACTCTATCCATAATGTAGGTTTTACCAGTTTTCTAAGTCTCTCTTACTTTCTTGTACTTATACATGAAATTCTTTGTGTAAACTTCTGTAATTTCTATAGGTAGATGAATCACTGTGTACTTTCTCTTGTTTCTATCTGTTACCAGTCTTGAGAAACTCATACATTCTCTGTTCAGTTATTCCCGTTTCTTAGAGACGTAGATTTTTTTCTTCAAAAGTGCTGTTATCAGAGTGCTGAGTGCTCCCAACTCCATCCACAATGTATGTTTTACCACTTTTCTAAGTCTCTCTTATTTGCTTGTACTTATACATGAAATTCTCTGTGTAAACTTCTGTAACTTCTCTAGGTAGATGAATCACTGTGTACTTTCTCTTGTTTCTATGTGTTACCAATCTTGAGAAACTCATACATTCTCTGTTCACTGTTTCCCAGTCTTAGAGAAGTAGATTTCTTTCTGCGAAAGTGTTGTTTTCACAGTGCTAAGTACTCCCAACTCTATGCACAATGTAGTTTTTACCAGTTTTCTAAGTCTCTCTTATTTTCTTGTACTTATACGTGGAATTCTCTGTGTAAACTTCTGTAACTTTTCTAGGTAGATGAATCACTGTGTACTTTCTCTTGTATCTATCTGTTACCAATCTTGAGAAACTCATACATTCTCTGTTCACTGTTTCCCAGTCTTAGAAAAGTAGATTTGTTTCTGCGAAAGTGCTGTTTTCACAGAGCTAAGTACTCCCAACTCTATCCACAATGTGGGTTTTACCAGTTTTCTAAGTCTCTCTTATTTGCTTGTACTTATACTTGGAATTCTCTGTGTAAACCTCTGTAACTTCTCTAGGTAGATGAATCACTGTGTACTTTCTCTTGTTTCTATCTGTTACCAATCTTGAGAAACTCATACATTCTCTGTTCACTGTTTCCCAGTCTTAGAGAAGTCGATTTCTAAGAGTGAAAGTGCTGTTTCCACAGTGCTAAGTACTCCCAACTCTATCCACAATGTAGGTTTTACCAGTTTTCTAAGTCTCTCTTATTTGCTTGTACTTATACTTGGGATTCTCTGTGTAAACCTCTGTAGCTTCTCTAAGTAGATGAATCACTGTGTACTTTCTCTTGTTTCTATGTGTTACCAATCTTGAGAAACTCATACATTCTCTGTTCACTGTTTCACGGACTTAGAGAACTAAATTTCTTTCGGCGAAAGTGCTGTTTCACAGTGCTAAGTACTCCCAACTCTATCAACAATGGAGGTTTTACCAGTTTTCTAAGTCTCTCTTATTTTCTTGTACTTATACTTGGAATTCTCTGTGTAAACCTCTGTAACTTTTCCAGGTAGATGAATCACTGTGTACCTTCTCTTGTTTCTATCTGTTACCAATCTTGAGAAACACATACATTCTATGTTCACTGTTTCACGGACTTAGAGAACTAAATTTCCTTCGGCGAAAGTGCTGTTTTCACAGCGCTAAGTACTCCCAACTCTATCCACAATTTAGATTTTACCAGTTTTCTAAGTCTCTCTTATTTTCTTGTACTTATACATGGAATTCTCTGTGTAAACCTCTGTAACTTTTCCAGGTAGATGAATCACTGTGTACTTTCTCTTGTTTCTATCTGTTACCAATCTTGAGAAACTCATACATTCTCTGTTCAGTTATTCCCGTTTCTTAGAGAGGTAGATTTCTTTCTTCAAAAGTGCTGTTTTCACAGTGCTAAGTACTCCCAAATCTGTCAACAATGTAGGTTTTACCAGTTTTCTAAGTCTCTCTTATTTGCTTGTACTTATACTTGGAATTTTCTGTGTAAACCTCTGTAACTTCCCTAGGTAGATGAATCACTGTGTGCTTTCTCTTGTTTCTATCTGTTACCAATCTTGAGAAACCTATACATTCACTGTTCACTGTTTCCCAGTCTTAGAGAAGTCGATTTCTTTCGACGAAAGTGCTGTTTTCACAGTGCTGAGTGCTCCCAACTCTATCCACAATGTAGGTTTTACCAGTTTTCTAAGTGTCTCTTATTTGCTTCTACTTATACATGAAATTCTCTGTGTAAACTTCTGTAACTTCTCTAGGTAGATGAAACACTGTTTACTTTCTCTTGTTTCTATCTGTTACGAATCTTGAGAAACTCATACATTCTCTGTTCACTGTTTCCCAGTCTTAGAGAAGTCGATTTCTTTCTGCGAAAGTGCTGTTTTCACAGTGCTAAGTACTCTCAACTCTATCCACAATGTGGGTTTTACCAGTTTTCTAAATCTCTCTTATTTGCTTGTACTTATACTTGGAATTCTCTGTGTAAACCTATGTAACTTCTCTAGGTAGATGAATCAATGTGTACTCTCTCTTGCTTCTATCTGTTACTAATCTTGAGAAACTCATACATTCACTGTTCACTGTTTCCCAGTCTTAGAGAAGTCGATTTCTAAGAGTGAAAGTGCTGTTTTCACAGTGTTAAGTACTCCCAAATCTGTCATCAATGTAGGTTTTACCAGTTTTCTAAGTCTCTCTTATTTGCTTGTACTTATACTTGGAATTCTCTGTGTAAACCTCTGTAACTTTTCCAGGTAGATGAATCACTGTGTACTTTCTCTTGTTTCTATCTGTTACCAATCTTGAGAAACTCATACATTCTCTGTTCACTGTTTCCCAGTCTTAGAGAAGTCGATTTCTTTCGGCGAAAGTGCTGTTTTCACAGTGCTAAGTACTCCCAACTCTATGCACAATGTAGGTTTTACTAGTTTTCTAAGTCTCTCTTATTTTCTTGTACTTATACATGGAATTCTCTGTGTAAACTTCTGTAACATCTCTAGGTAGATGAATCACTGTGTACTTTCTCTTTTTTCTATCTGTTACCAATCTTGAGAAACTCATACATTCTCTGTTCACTGTTTCACGGACTTAGAGAAATAAATTTCCTTCGGCGAAAGTGCTGTTTTCACAGTGCTAAGTACTCCGAAATCTGTCAACAATGTAGATTTTACCAGTTTTCTAAGTCTCTCTTATTTGCTTGTACTTACACTTGGAATTCTGTGTGTAAACCACTGTAACTTCTCTAGGTAGATGAATCACTGTGTACCTTCTCTTGGTTCTATCTGTTACCAATCTTGAGAAACTCATACATTCACTGTTCACTGTTTCCCAGTCTTAGAGAAGTCGATTTCTTTCAGCGAAAGTGCTGTTTTCACAGTGCTAAGTACTCCCAACACGATCCGCAATGTAGGTTTTACCAGTTTTCTATGTCTCTCTTATATGCTTGTACTTATTCTTGGAATTCTCTGTGTAAACCTCTGTAACTTCTCTAGGTAGATGAATCACTGTGTACTTTCTCTTGTTTCTATCTCTTACCAATCTTGAGAAACTCATACATTGTCTGTTCACTGTTTCCCAGTCTTAGAGAAGTCGATTTCTTTCGGCGAAAGTGCTGTTTTCACAGCGCTAAGTACTCCCAACTCTATCCACAATGTAGGTTTTACCAGTTTTCTAAGTCTCTCTTATTTGCCTGTACTTATACTTGGAATTCTCTATGTAAACCTCTGTAACTTTTCTAGGTGGATGAATCACTGTGTACTTTCTCTTGTTTCTATCTGTTACCAATCTTGAGAAACTCATACATTCTCTGTTCACTGTTTCCCAGTCTTAGAGAAGTCGATTTCTTTCAGCGAAAGTGCTGTTTTCACAGTGCTAAGTACTCCCAACTCTATCCACAATGTAGGTTTTAACAGTTTTCTAAGTCTCTCTTATTTGACTGTATGTATACTTGGAATTCTCTGTGTAAACCTCTGTAGCTTCTGTGAGTAGATGAATCACTGTGTACTTTCTCTTGTTTCTATCTGTTACCAATCTTGAGAAACTCATACATTCTCTGTTCACTGTTTCCCAGTCTTAGAGAAGTCGATTTCTTTCGGCGAAAGTGCTGTTTTCACAGTGCTAAGTACTCCCAACTCTATCCACAATGTAGGTTTTACCAGTTTTCTAAGTCTCTCTTATTTGCTTGCACTTATACTTGGAATTCTCTGTGTAAACCTCTGTAACTTTTCCAGGTAGATGAATCACTGTGTACTTTCTCTTGTTTCTATCTGTTACCAATCTTGAGAAACTCATACATTCTCTGTTCACTGTTTCCCAGTCTTAGAGAAGTCGATTTCTTTCGGCGAAAGTGCTGTTTTCACAGTGCTAAGTACTCCCAACTCTATGCACAATGTAGGTTTTACCAGTTTTCTAAGTCTCTCTTATTTTCTTGTACTTATACATGGAATTCTCTGTGTAAACTTCTGTAACATCTCTAGGTAGATGAATCACTGTGTACTTTCTCTTTTTTCTATCTGTTACCAATCTTGAGAAACTCATACATTCTGTGTTCACTGTTTCACGGACTTAGAGAAATAAATTTCCTTCGGCGAAAGTGCTGTTTTCACAGTGCTAAGTACTCCGAAATCTGTCAACAATGTAGATTTTACAAGTTTTCTAAGTCTCTCTTATTTGCTTGTACTTACACTTGGAATTCTGTGTGTAAACCACTGTAACTTCTCTAGGTAGATGAATCACTGTGTACTTTCTCTTGGTTCTATCTGTTACCAATCTTGAGAAACTCATACATTCACTGTTCACTGTTTCCCAGTCTTAGAGAAGTCGATTTCTTTCAGCGAAAGTGCTGTTTTCACAGTGCTAAGTACTCCCAACACGATCCGCAATGTAGGTTTTACCAGTTTTCTATGTCTCTCTTATATGCTTGTACTTATTCTTGGAATTCTCTGTGTAAACCTCTGTAACTTCTCTAGGTAGATGAATCACTGTGTACTTTCTCTTGTTTCTATCTCTTACCAATCTTGAGAAACTCATACATTGTCTGTTCACTGTTTCCCAGTCTTAGAGAAGTCGATTTCTTTCGGCAAAAGTGCTGTTTTCACAGCGCTAAGTACTCCCAACTGTATCCACAATGTAGGTTTTACCAGTTTTCTAAGTCTCTCTTATTTGCCTGTACTTATACTTGGAATTCTCTGTGTAAACCTCTGTAACTTTTCTAGGTGGATGAATCACTGTGTACTTTCTCTTGTTTCTATCTGTTACCAATCTTGAGAAACTCATACATTCTCTGTTCACTGTTTCCCAGTCTTAGAGAAGTCGATTTCTTTCAGCGAAAGTGCTGTTTTCACAGTGCTAAGTACTCCCAACTCTATCCACAATGTAGGTTTTAACAGTTTTCTAAGTCTCTCTTATTTGATTGTATGTATACTTGGAATTCTCTGTGTAAACCTCTGTAGCTTCTGTAGGTAGATGAATCACTGTGTACTTTCTCTTGTTTCTATCTGTTACCAATCTTGAGAAACTCATACATTCTCTGTTCACTGTTTCCCAGTCTTAGAGAAGTCGATTTCTTTCGGCGAAAGTGCTGTTTTCACAGTGCTAAGTACTCCCAACTCTATCCACAATGTAGGTTTTACCAGTTTTCTAAGTCTCTCTTATTTTCTTGTACTTATACTTGGAATTGTCTGTGTAAACCTCTGTATCTTTTCCAGGTAGATGAATCACTGTGTACTTTCTCTTGTTTCTATCTGTTACCAATCTTGAGAAACTCATACATTCACTGTTCACTGTTTCCCAGTCTTAAAGAAGTCGATTTCTTTCAGCGAAAGTGCTGTTTTCACAGTGCTAAGTACTCCCCACACTATCCACAATGTAGGTTTTACCAGTTTTCTAAGTCTCTCTTATTTGCTTGTACTTGTACTTGGAATTCTCTGTGTAAACCTCTGTGGCTTCTCTAGGTAGATGAATCACTGTGTACTTTCTCTTGTTTCTATCTGTTACCAATCTTGAGAAACTCATAGTTTCACTGTTCACTGTTTCCGAGTCTTAGAGAAGTCGATTTCTTTCAGCGAAAGTGCTGTTTTCACAGTGCTAAGTACTCCCAAATCTGTCAACAATGTAGGTTTTACCAGTTTTCTAAGTCTCTCTTATTTGCTTGTACTTATACTTGGAATTCTCTGTGTAAACCTCTGTAACTTTTCCAGGTAGATGAATCACTGTGTACTTTCTCTTGTTTCTATCTGTTACCAATCTTCAGAAACTCATAGTTTCACTGTTCACTGTTTCGCAGTCTTAGAGAAGTCGATTTCTTTCAGCGAAAGTGCTGTTTTCACAGTGCTAAGTACTCCCAACTCTATCCACAATGTAGGTTTTAACAGTTCTCTAAGTCTCTCTTATTTGCTTGTACGTATACTTGGAATTCTCTGTGTAAACCTCTGTAGCTTCTCTAGGTAGATGAATCACTGTGTACTTTCTCTTGTTTCTATCTGTTACCAATCTTGAGAAACTCATACATTCTCTGTTCACTGTTTCCCAGTCTTAGAGAAGTCGATTTCTTTCGGCGAAAGTGCTGTTTTCACAGTGCTAAGTACTCCCAACTCTATCCACAATGTAGGTTTTACCAGTTTTCTAAATCTCTCTTATTTGCCTGTACTTATACTTGGAATTCTCTGTGTAAACCTCTGTAATTTCTCTAGGTAGATGAATCACTGTGTACTTTCTCATGTTTCTATCTGTTACCAATCTTGAGAAACTCATACATTCACTGTTCACTGTTTCCCAGTCTTAAAGAAGTCGATTTCTTTCAGCGAAAGTGCTGTTTTCACAGTGCTAAGTACTCCCAACACTATCCACAATGTAGGTTTTACCAGTTTTCTAAGTCTCTCTCATTTGCTTGTACTTATACTTGGAATTCTCTGTGTAAACCTCTGTGGCTTCTCTAGGTAGATGAATCACTGTGTACTTTCTCTTGTTTCTATCTGTTACCAATCTTGAGAAACTCATACATTCTCTGTTCACTGTTTCCCAGTCTTAGAGAAGTCGATTTCTTTCGGCAAAAGTGCTGTTTTCACAGTGCTATGTACTCCCAACTCTATCCACAATGTAGGTTTTACCAGTTTTCTAAGTCTCTCTTATTTTCTTGTACTTATACATGAAATTCTTTGTGTAAACTTCTGAAATTTCTGTAGGTAGATGAATCACTGTGTGCTTTCTCTTGTTTCTATATGTTACCAATCTTGAGAAACTCATACATTCTCTGTTCAGTTATTCCCGTTTCTTAGAGAGGTAGATTTCTTTCTTCAAAAGTGCTGTTTTCACAGTGCTAAGTACTCCCAAATCTGTCAACAATGTAGGTTTTACCAGTTTTCTAAGTCTCTCTTATTTGCTTGTACTTATACTTGGAATTTTCTGTGTAAACCTCTGTAACTTCCCTAGGTAGATGAATCACTGTGTGCTTTCTCTTGTTTCTATCTGTTACCAATCTTGAGAAACCTATACATTCACTGTTCACTGTTTCCCAGTCTTAGAGAAGTCGATTTCTTTCGACGAAAGTGCTGTTTTCACAGTGCTGAGTGCTCCCAACTCTATCCACAATGTAGGTTTTACCAGTTTTCTAAGTGTCTCTTATTTGCTTGTACTTATACATGAAATTCTCTGTGTAAACTTCTGTAACTTCTCTAGGTAGATGAAACACTGTTTACTTTCTCTTGTTTCTATCTGTTACCAATCTTGAGAAACTCATACATTCTCTGTTCACTGTTTCCCAGTCTTAGAGAAGTCGATTTCTTTCTGCGAAAGTGCTGTTTTCACAGTGCTAAGTACTCTCAACTCTATCCACAATGTGGGTTTTACCAGTTTTCTAAAACTCTCTTATTTGCTTGTACTTATACTTGGAATTCTCTGTGTAAACCTCTGTAACTTCTCTAGGTAGATGAATCAATGTGTACTCTCTCTTGCTTCTATCTGTTACTAATCTTGAGAAACTCATACATTCACTGTTCACTGTTTCCCAGTCTTAGAGAAGTCGATTTCTAAGAGTGAAAGTGCTGTTTTCACAGTGTTAAGTACTCCCAAATCTGTCATCAATGTAGGTTTTACCAGTTTTCTAAGTCTCTCTTATTTGCTTGTACTTATACTTGGAATTCTCTGTGTAAACCTCTGTAACTTTTCCAGGTAGATGAATCACTGTGTACTTTCTCTTGTTTCTATCTGTTACCAATCTTGAGAAACTCATACATTCTCTGTTCACTGTTTCCCAGTCTTAGAGAAGTCGATTTCTTTCAGCGAAAGTGCTGTTTTCACAGTGTTAAGTACTCCCAACTCTATGCACAATGTAGGTTTTACCAGTTTTCTAAGTCTCTCTTATTTTCTTGTACTTATACATGGAATTCTCTGTGTAAACTTCTGTAACATCTCTAGGTAGATGAATCACTGTGTACTTTCTCTTTTTTCTATCTGTTACCAATCTTGAGAAACTCATACATTCTGTGTTCACTGTTTCACGGACTTAGAGAAATAAATTTCCTTCGGCGAAAGTGCTGTTTTCACAGTGCTAAGTACTCCGAAATCTGTCAACAATGTAGATTTTACCAGTTTTCTAAGTCTCTCTTATTTGCTTGTACTTACACTTGGAATTCTGTGTGTAAACCATTGTAACTTCTCTAGGTAGATGAATCACTGTGTACTTTCTCTTGGTTCTATCTGTTACCAATCTTGAGAAACTCATACATTCACTGTTCACTGTTTCCCAGTCTTAGAGAAGTCGATTTCTTTCAGCGAAAGTGCTGTTTTCACAGTGCTAAGTACTCCCAACACTATCCGCAATGTAGGTTTTACCAGTTTTCTAAGTCTCTCTTATTTGCTTGTACTTATACTTGGAATTCTCTGTGTAAACCTGTGTAACTTCTCTAGGTAGATGATTCACTGTGTACTTTCTCTTGTTTCCATCTGTTGCCAATCTTGACAAACTCATACATTCTCTGTTCACTGTTTCCCAGTCTTAGAGAAGTCGATTTCTTTCGGCGAAAGTGCTGTTTTCACAGTGCTAAGTACTCCCAACTCTATCCACAATGTAGGTTTTACCAGTTTTCTAAGTCTCTCTTACTTTCTTGTACTTATACGTGAAATTCTTTGTGTAAACTTCTGTAATTTCTATAGGTAGATGAATCACTGTGTACTTTCTCTTGTTTCTATCTGTTACCAGTCTTGAGAAACTCATACATTCTCTGTTCAGTTATTCCCGTTTCTTAGAGAGGTAGATTTTTTTCTTCAAAAGTGCTGTTATCAGAGTGCTGAGTGCTCCCAACTCCATCCACAATGTATGTTTTACCACTTTTCTAAGTCTCTCTTATTTGCTTGTACTTATACATGAAATTCTCTGTGTAAACTTCTGTAACTTCTCTAGGTAGATGAATCACTGTGTACTTTCTCTTGTTTCTATGTGTTACCAATCTTGAGAAACTCATACATTCTCTGTTCACTGTTTCCCAGTCTTAGAGAAGTAGATTTCTTTCTGCGAAAGTGGTGTTTTCACAGTGCTAAGTACTCCCAACTCTATGCACAATGTAGTTTTTACCAGTTTTCTAAGTCTCTCTTATTTTCTTGTACTTATACGTGGAATTCTCTGTGTAAACTTCTGTAACTTCTCTAGGTAGATGAATCACTGTGTACTTTCTCTTGTTTCTATCTGTTACCAATCTTGAGAAACTCATACATTCTCTGTTCACTGTTTCCCAGTCTTAGAAATGTAGATTTGTTTCTGCGAAAGTGCTGTTTTCACAGAGCTAAGTACTCCCAACTCTATCCACAATGTGGGATTTACCAGTTTTCTAAGTCTCTCTTATTTGCTTGTACTTATACTTGGAATTCTCTGTGTAAACCTCTGTAACTTCTCTAGGTAGATGAATCACTGTGTACTTTCTCTTGTTTCTATCTGTTACCAATCTTGAGAAACTCATACATTCTCTGTTCACTGTTTCCCAGTCTTAGAGAAGTCGATTTCTAAGAGTGAAAGTGCTGTTTTCACAGTGCTAAGTACTCCCAACTCTATCCACAATGTAGGTTTTACCAGTTTTCTAAGTCTCTCTTATTTGCTTGTACTTATACTTGGGATTCTCTGTGTAAACCTCTGTAGCTTCTCTAAGTAGATGAATCACTGTGTACTTTCTCTTGTTTCTATGTGTTACCAATCTTGAGAAACTCATACATTCTCTGTTCACTGTTTCACGGACTTAGAGAACTAAATTTCTTTCGGCGAAAGTGCTGTTTCACAGTGCTAAGTACTCCCAACTCTATCAACAATGTAGGTTTTACCAGTTTTCTAAGTCTCTCTTATTTTCTTGTACTTATACTTGGAATTCTCTGTGTAAACCTCTGTAACTTTTCCAGGTAGATGAATCACTGTGTACCTTCTCTTGTTTCTATCTGTTACCAACCTTGAGAAACACATACATTCTATGTTCACTGTTTCACGGACTTAGAGAACTAAATTTCCTTCGGCGAAAGTGCTGTTTTCACAGCGCTAAGTACTCCCAACTCTATCCACAATTTAGATTTTACCAGTTTTCTAAGTCTCTCTTATTTTCTTGTACTTATACATGGAATTCTCTGTGTAAACCTCTGTAACTTTTCCAGGTAGATGAATCACTGTGTACTTTCTCTTGTTTCTATCTGTTACCAATCTTGAGAAACTCATACATTCTCTGTTCAGTTATTCCCGTTTCTTAGAGAGGTAGATTTCTTTCTTCAAAAGTGCTGTTTTCACAGTGCTAAGTACTCCCAAATCTGTCAACAATGTAGGTTTTACCAGTTTTCTAAGTCTCTCTTATTTGCTTGTACGTATACTTGGAATTCTCTGTGTAAACCTCTGTAGCTTCTCTAGGTAGATGAATCACTGTGTACTTTCTCTTGTTTCTATCTGTTACCAATCTTCAGAAACTCATAGTTTCACTGTTCACTGTTTCGCAGTCTTAGAGAAGTCGATTTCTTTCAGCGAAAGTGCTGTTTTCACAGTGGTAAGTACTCCCAACTCTATCCACAATGTAGGTTTTAACAGTTCTCTAAGTCTCTCTTATTTGCTTGTACGTATACTTGGAATTCTCTGTGTAAACCTCTGTAGCTTCTCTAGGTAGATGAATCACTGTGTACTTTCTCTTGTTTCTATCTGTTACCAATCTTGAGAAACTCATACATTCTCTGTTCACTGTTTCCCAGTCTTAGAGAAGTCGATTTCTTTCGGCGAAAGTGCTGTTTTCACAGTGCTAAGTACTCCCAACTCTATCCACAATGTAGGTTTTACCAGTTTTCTAAATCTCTCTTATTTGCCTGTACTTATACTTGGAATTCTCTGTGTAAACCTCTGTAATTTCTCTAGGTAGATGAATCACTGTGTACTTTCTCATGTTTCTATCTGTTACCAATCTTGAGAAACTCATACATTCACTGTTCACTGTTTCCCAGTCTTAAAGAAGTCGATTTCTTTCAGCGAAAGTGCTGTTTTCACAGTGCTAAGTACTCCCAACACTATCCACAATGTAGGTTTTACCAGTTTTCTAAGTCTCTCTCATTTGCTTGTACTTATACTTGGAATTCTCTGTGTAAACCTCTGTGGCTTCTCTAGGTAGATGAATCACTGTGTACTTTCTCTTGTTTCTATCTGTTACCAATCTTGAGAAACTCATACATTCTCTGTTCACTGTTTCCCAGTCTTAGAGAAGTCGATTTCTTTCGGCGAAAGTGCTGTTTTCACAGTGCTATGTACTCCCAACTCTATCCACAATGTAGGTTTTACCAGTTTTCTAAGTCTCTCTTATTTTCTTGTACTTATACATGAAATTCTTTGTGTAAACTTCTGAAATTTCTGTAGGTAGATGAATCACTGTGTGCTTTCTCTTGTTTCTATATGTTACCAATCTTGAGAAACTCATACATTCTCTGTTCAGTTATTCCCGTTTCTTAGAGAGGTAGATTTCTTTCTTCAAAAGTGCTGTTTTCACAGTGCTAAGTACTCCCAAATCTGTCAACAATGTAGGTTTTACCAGTTTTCTAAGTCTCTCTTATTTGCTTGTACTTATACTTGGAATTTTCTGTGTAAACCTCTGTAACTTCCCTAGGTAGATGAATCACTGTGTGCTTTCTCTTGTTTCTATCTGTTACCAATCTTGAGAAACCTATACATTCACTGTTCACTGTTTCCCAGTCTTAGAGAAGTCGATTTCTTTCGACGAAAGTGCTGTTTTCACAGTGCTGAGTGCTCCCAACTCTATCCACAATGTAGGTTTTACCAGTTTTCTAAGTGTCTCTTATTTGCTTGTACTTATACATGAAATTCTCTGTGTAAACTTCTGTAACTTCTCTAGGTAGATGAAACACTGTTTACTTTCTCTTGTTTCTATCTGTTACCAATCTTGAGAAACTCATACATTCTCTGTTCACTGTTTCCCAGTCTTAGAGAAGTCGATTTCTTTCTGCGAAAGTGCTGTTTTCACAGTGCTAAGTACTCTCAACTCTATCCACAATGTGGGTTTTACCAGTTTTATAAAACTCTCTTATTTGCTTGTACTTATACTTGGAATTCTCTGTGTAAACCTCTGTAACTTCTCTAGGTAGATGAATCAATGTGTACTCTCTCTTGCTTCTATCTGTTACTAATCTTGAGAAACTCATACATTCACTGTTCACTGTTTCCCAGTCTTAGAGAAGTCGATTTCTAAGAGTGAAAGTGCTGTTTTCACAGTGTTAAGTACTCCCAAATCTGTCATCAATGTAGGTTTTACCAGTTTTCTAAGTCTCTCTTATTTGCTTGTACTTATACTTGGAATTCTCTGTGTAAACCTCTGTAACTTTTCCAGGTAGATGAATCACTGTGTACTTTCTCTTGTTTCTATCTGTTACCAATCTTGAGAAACTCATACATTCTCTGTTCACTGTTTCCCAGTCTTAGAGAAGTCGATTTCTTTCAGCGAATGTGCTGTTTTCACAGTGCTAAGTACTCCCAACTCTATGCACAATGTAGGTTTTACCAGTTTTCTAAGTCTCTCTTATTTTCTTGTACTTATACATGGAATTCTCTGTGTAAAGTTCTGTAACATCTCTAGGTAGATGAATCACTGTGTACTTTCTCTTTTTTCTATCTGTTACCAATCTTGAGAAACTCATACATTCTCTGTTCACTGTTTCACGGACTTAGAGAAATAAATTTCCTTCGGCGAAAGTGCTGTTTTCACAGTGCTAAGTACTCCGAAATCTGTCAACAATGTAGATTTTACCAGTTTTCTAAGTCTCTCTTATTTGCTTGTACTTACACTTGGAATTCTGTGTGTAAACCACTGTAACTTCTCTAGGTAGATGAATCACTGTGTACTTTCTCTTGGTTCTATCTGTTACCAATCTTGAGAAACTCATACATTCACTGTTCACTGTTTCCCAGTCTTAGAGAAGTCGATTTCTTTCAGCGAAAGTGCTGTTTTCACAGTTCTAAGTACTCCCAACACGATCCGCAATGTAGGTTTTACCAGTTTTCTATGTCTCTCTTATATGCTTGTACTTATTCTTGGAATTCTCTGTGTAAACCTCTGTAACTTCTCTAGGTAGATGAATCACTGTGTACTTTCTCTTGTTTCTATCTCTTACCAATCTTGAGAAACTCATACATTGTCTGTTCACTGTTTCCCAGTCTTAGAGAAGTCGATTTCTTTCGGCGAAAGTGCTGTTTTCACAGCGCTAAGTACTCCCAACTCTATCCACAATGTAGGTTTTACCAGTTTTCTAAGTCTCTCTTATTTGCTTGTACTTATACTTGGAATTCTGTGTGTAAACCACTGTAACTTCTCTAGGTAGATGAATCACTGTGTACTTTCTCTTGTTTCTATCTGTTACCAATCTTGAGAAACTCATACATTCACTGTTCACTGTTTCCCAGTCTTAGAGAAGTCGATTTCTTTCAGCGAAAGTGCTGTTTTCACAGTGCTAAGTACTCCCAACACTATCCGCAATGTAGGTTTTACCAGTTTTCTAAGTCTCTCTTATTTGCTTGTACTTATACTTGGAATTCTCTGTGTAAACCTGTGTAACTTCTCTAGGTAGATGATTCACTGTGTACTTTCTCTTGTTTCCATCTGTTGCCAATCTTGACAAACTCATACATTCTCTGTTCACTGTTTCCCAGTCTTAGAGAAGTCGATTTCTTTCGGCGAAAGTGCTGTTTTCACAGTGCTAAGTACTCCCAACTCTATCCACAATGTAGGTTTTACCAGTTTTCTAAGTCTCTCTTACTTTCTTGTACTTATACGTGAAATTCTTTGTGTAAACTTCTGTAATTTCTATAGGTAGATGAATCACTGTGTACTTTCTCTTGTTTCTATCTGTTACCAGTCTTGAGAAACTCATACATTCTCTGTTCAGTTATTCCCGTTTCTTAGAGAGGTAGATTTTTTTCTTCAAAGGTGCTGTTATCAGAGTGCTGAGTGCTCCCAACTCCATCCACAATGTATGTTTTACCACTTTTCTAAGTCTCTCTTATTTGCTTGTACTTATACATGAAATTCTCTGTGTAAACTTCTGTAACTTCTCTAGGTAGATGAATCACTGTGTACTTTCTCTTATTTCTATGTGTTACCAATCTTGAGAAACTCATACATTCTCTGTTCACTGTTTCCCAGTCTTAGAGAAGTAGATTTCTTTCTGCGAAAGTGTTGTTTTCACAGTGCTAAGTACTCCCAACTCTATGCACAATGTAGTTTTTACCAGTTTTCTAAGTCTCTCTTATTTTCTTGTACTTATACGTGGAATTCTCTGTGTAAACTTCTGTAACTTCTCTAGGTAGATGAATCACTGTGTACTTTCTCTTGTTTCTATCTGTTACCAATCTTGAGAAACTCATACATTCTCTGTTCACTGTTTCCCAGTCTTAGAAATGTAGATTTGTTTCTGCGAAAGTGCTGTTTTCACAGAGCTAAGTACTCCCAACTCTATCCACAATGTGGGATTTACCAGTTATCTAAGTCTCTCTTATTTGCTTGTACTTATACTTGGAATTCTCTGTGTAAACCTCTGTAACTTCTCTAGGTAGATGAATCACTGTGTACTTTCTCTTGTTTCTATCTGTTACCAATCTTGAGAAACTCATACATTCTCTGTTCACTGTTTCCCAGTCTTAGAGAAGTCGATTTCTAAGAGTGAAAGTGCTGTTTTCACAGTGCTAAGTACTCCCAACTCTATCCACAATGTAGGTTTTACCAGTTTTCTAAGTCTCTCTTATTTGCTTGTACTTATACTTGGGATTCTCTGTGTAAACCTCTGTAGCTTCTCTAAGTAGATGAATCACTGTGTACTTTCTCTTGTTTCTATGTGTTACCAATCTTGAGAAACTCATACATTCTCTGTTCACTGTTTCACGGACTTAGAGAACTAAATTTCTTTCGGCGAAAGTGCTGTTTCACAGTGCTAAGTACTCCCAACTCTATCAACAATGTAGGTTTTACCAGTTTTCTAAGTCTCTCTTATTTTCTTGTACTTATACTTGGAATTCTCTGTGTAAACCTCTGTAACTTTTCCAGGTAGATGAATCACTGTGTACCTTCTCTTGTTTCTATCTGTTACCAATCTTGAGAAACACATACATTCTATGTTCACTGTTTCACGGACTTAGAGAACTAAATTTCCTTCGGCGAAAGTGCTGTTTTCACAACGCTAAGTACTCCCAACTCTATCCACAATTTAGATTTTACCAGTTTTCTAAGTCTCTCTTATTTTCTTGTACTTATACATGGAATTCTCTGTGTAAACCTCTGTAACTTTTCCAGGTAGATGAATCACTGTGTACTTTCTCTTGTTTCTATCTGTTGCCAATCTTCAGAAACTCATACATTCTCTGTTCACTGTTTCCCAGTCTTAGAGAAGTCGATTTCTTTCGGCGAAAGTGCTGTTTTCACAGTGCTAAGTACTCCCAACTCTATCCACAATGTAGGTTTTACCAGTTTTCTAAGTCTCTCTTACTTTCTTGTACTTATACATGAAATTCTTTGTGTAAACTTCTGTAATTTCTATAGGTAGATGAATCACTGTGTACTTTCTCTTGTTTCTATCTGTTACCAGTCTTGAGGAACTCATACATTCTCTGTTCAGTTATTCCCGTTTCTTAGAGAGGTAGATTTCTTTCTTCAAAAGTGCTGTTATCAGAGTGCTGAGTGCTCCCAACTCCATCCACAATGTATCTTTTACCACTTTTCTAAGTCTCTCTTATTTGCTTGTACTTATACATGAAATTCTCTGTGTAAACTTCTGTAACTTCTCTAGGTAGATGAATCACTGTGTACTTTCTCTTGTTTCTATGTGTTACCAATCTTGAGAAACTCATACATTCTCTGTTCACTGTTTCACGGACTTAGAGAACTAAATTTCTTTCGGCGAAAGTGCTGTTTTCACAGCGCTAAGTACTCCCAACACTATCCACAATTTAGATTTTACCAGTTTTCTAAGTCTCTCTTATTTTCTTGTATTTATACATGGAATTCTCTGTGTAAACCTCTGTAACTTTTCCAGGTAGATGAATCACTGTGTACTTTCTCTTATTTCTATCTGTTACCAATCTTGAGAAACTCATACATTCTCTGTTTACTGTTTCCCAGTGTTAGAGAAGTGGATTTCTTTCAGCGAAAGTGCTGTTTTCACAGTGCTAAGTACTCCCAACTCTATCCACCATGTAGGTTTTACCAGTTTTCTATCTCTCTCTTATTTGCTTGTACTTCTACTTGGAATTCTCTGTGTAAACCTCTGTAACTTTTCCAGGTAGATGAATCACTGTGTACCTTCTCTTGTTTCTATCTGTTACCAATCTTGAGAAACTCATACATTCTCTGTTCACTGTTTCCCAGTCTTAGGGAAGTCGATTTCTTTCGGCGAAAGTGCTGTTTTCATAGCGCTAAGTACTCCCAACTCTATCCACAATGTAGGTTTTACCAGTTTTCTAAGTCTCTCTTAATTTCTTGTACTTATACATGAAATTCTTTGTGTAAACGTCTGTAATTTTTATAGGTAGATGAATCACTGTGTACTTTCTCTTGTTTCTATCTGTTACCAGTCTTGAGAAACTCATACATTCTCTGTTCAGTTATTCCCGTTTCTTAGAGAGGTAGATTTCTTTCTTCAAAAGTGCTGTTTTCACAGTACTAAGTACTCACAAATCTGTCAACAATGTAGGTTTATCCAGTTTTCTAAGTCTCTCTTATTTGCTTGTACTTATACTTGGAATTTTCTTTGTAAACCTCTGTAACTTCTCTAGGTAGATGAATCACTGTGTGCTTTCTCTTGTTTCTATCTGTTACCAATCTTGTGAAACCTATACATTCACTGTTCAGTGTTTCCCAGTCTTAGAGAAGTCGATTTCTTTCGACGAAAGTGCTGTTTTCACAGTGCTGAGTGCTCCCAACTCTATCCACAATGTAGGTTTCACCAGTTTTCTAAGTGTCTCTTATTTGCTTGTACTTATACATGAAATTCTCTGTGTAAACTTCTGTAACTTCTCTAGGTAGATGAATCACTGTGTACTTTCTCTTCTTTCTATCTGTTACCAATCTTGAGAAACTCATACATTCTCTGTTCACTGTTTCCCAGTCTTAGAGAAGTCGATTTCTTTCAGCGAAGGTGCTGTTTTCACAGTGCTAAGTACTCTCAACTCTATCCGCAATGTAGGTTTTACCAGTTTTCTAAGTCTCTCTTATTTGCTTGTACTTATACATGAAATTCTCTGTGTAAACTTCTGTAACTTCTCTAGGTAGATGAATCACTGTGTACTTTCTCTTGTTTCTATCTGTTACCAATCTTGAGAAACTCATACATTCTCTGTTGACTGTTTCCCAGTCTTAGAAAACTAGATTTCTTTCTTCGAAAGTGCTGTTTTCACAGTGCTAAGTACTCCCAAATCTGTCAACAATGTAGGTTTTACCAGTTTTCTAAGTCTCTCTTATTTATTTGTACTTATACTGGAATTCTGTGTGTAAACCTCTGTAACTTCTCTAGGTAGATGAATCACTGTGTACTTTCTCTTGTTTCTATCTGTTACCAATCTTGAGAAACTCATACATTCTCTGTTCACTGTTTCCCAGTCTTAGAGAAGTCGAATTCTTTCGGCGAAAGTACTGTTTTCACAGTGCTAAGTACTCCCAACTCTATCAACAATGTAGGTTTTACCAGTTTTCTAAGTCTCTCTTATTTTCTTGTACTTATACATGGAATTCTCTGTGTAAACTTCTGTAACTTCTCGAGGTAGATGAATCACTGTGTACTTTCTCTTATTTCTATCTGTTACCAATCTTGAGAAACTCATACATTCTCTGTTAACTGTTTAGCAGTGTTAGAGAAGTCGATTTCTTTCGGCGAAAGTGCTGTTTTCACAGTGCTAAGTACTCCCAACTCTATCCACAATGTAGGTTTTACCAGTTTTCTAAGTCTCTCTTATTTTCTTATACTTATACTTGGAATTCTCTGTGTAAACCTCTGTAACTTTTCCAGGTAGATGAATCACTGTGTACTTTCTCTTGTTTCTATCTGTTACCAATCTTGAGAAACTCATACATTCTCTGTTCACTGTTTCCCAGTCTTAGAGAAGTCGATTTCTTTCGGCGAAAGTGCTGTTTTCACAGTGCTAAGTACTCCCAACTCTATCCGCAATGTAGGTTTTACCAGTTTTCTAAGTCTCTCTTATTTGCTTGTACTTATACATGAAATTCTCTGTGTAAACTTCTGTAACTTCTCTAGGTAGATGAAACACTGTTTACTTTCTCTTGTTTCTATCTGTTACCAATCTTGAGAAACTCATACATTCTCTGTTCACTGTTTCCCAGTCTTAGAGAAGTAGATTTCTTTCTGCGAAAGTGCTGTTTTCACAGTGCTAAGTACTCCAAACTCTATCCACAATGTGGGTTTTACCAGTTTTCTAAATCTCTCTTATTTGCTTGTACTTATACTTGGAATTCTCTGTGTAAACCTCTCTAACTTCTCTAGGTAGATGAATCAATGTGTACTCTCTCTTGCTTCTATCTGTTACTAATCTTGAGAAACTCATACATTCTCTGTTCACTGTTTCCCAGTCTTAGAGAAGTCGATTTCTAAGAGTGAAAGTGCTGTTTTCACAGTGCTAAGTACTCCCAACTCTATCCACAATGTAGGTTTTACCAGTTTTCTAAGTCTCTCTTATTTGCTTGTACTTATACTTGGGATTCTCTGTGTAAACCTCTGTAGCTTCTCTAAGTAGATGAATCACTGTCTACTTTCTCTTGTTTCTATCTGTTACCAATCTTGAGAAACTCATACATTCTCTGTTCACTGATTCACGGACTTAGAGAACTAAATTTCTTTCGGCGAAAGTGCTGTTTCACAGTGCTAAGTACTCCCAACTCTATCAACAATGTAGGTTTTACCAGTTTTCTAAGTCTCTCTTATTTTCTTGTACTTATACTTGGAATTCTCTGTGTAAACCTCTGTAACTTTTCCAGGTAGATGAATCACTGTGTACCTTCTCTTGTTTCTATCTGTTACCAATCTTGAGAAACTCATACATTCTCTGTTCACTGTTTCCCAGTCTTAGGGAAGTCGATTTCTTTCGGCGAAAGTGCTGTTTTCATAGCGCTAAGTACTCCCAACTCTATCCGCAATGTAGGTTTTACCAGTTTTCTAAGTCTCTCTTAATTTCTTGTACTTATACATGAAATTCTTTGTGTAAACGTCTGTAATTTTTATAGGTTGATGAATCACTGTGTACTTTCTCTTGTTTCTATCTGTTACCAGTCTTGAGAAACTCATACATTCTCTGTTCAGTTATTCCCGTTTCTTAGAGAGGTAGATTTCTTTCTTCAAAAGTGCTGTTTTCACAGTACTAAGTACTCACAAATCTGTCAACAATGTAGGTTTATCCAGTTTTCTAAGTCTCTCTTATTTGCTTGTACTTATACTTGGAATTTTCTTTGTAAACCTCTGTAACTTCTCTAGGTAGATGAATCACTGTGTGCTTTCTCTTGTTTCTATCTGTTACCAATCTTGTGAAACCTATACATTCACTGTTCAGTGTTTCCCAGTCTTAGAGAAGTCGATTTCTTTCGACGAAAGTGCTGTTTTCACAGTGCTGAGTGCTCCCAACTCTATCCACAATGTAGGTTTCACCAGTTTTCTAAGTGTCTCTTATTTGCTTGTACTTATACATGAAATTCTCTGTGTAAACTTCTGTAACTTCTCTAGGTAGATGAATCACTGTGTACTTTCTCTTGTTTCTATCTGTTACCAATCTTGAGAAACTCATACATTCTCTGTTTACTGTTTCCCAGTCTTAGAGAAGTCGATTTCTTTCAGCGAAGGTGCTGTTTTCACAGTGCTAAGTACTCTCAACTCTATCCGCAATGTAGGTTTTACCAGTTTTCTAAGTCTCTCTTATTTGCTTGTACTTATACATGAAATTCTCTGTGTAAACTTCTGTAACTTCTCTAGGTAGATGAATCACTGTGTACTTTCTCTTGTTTCTATCTGTTACCAATCTTGAGAAACTCATACATTCTCTGTTGACTGTTTCCCAGTCTTAGAAAACTAGATTTCTTTCTTCGAAAGTGCTGTTTTCACAGTGCTAAGTACTCCCAAATCTGTCAACAATGTAGGTTTTACCAGTTTTCTAAGTCTCTCTTATTTATTTGTACTTATACTGGAATTCTGTGTGTAAACCTCTGTAACTTCTCTAGGTAGATGAATCACTGTGTACTTTCTCTTGTTTCTATCTGTTACCAATCTTGAGAAACTCATACATTCTCTGTTCACTGTTTCCCAGTCTTAGAGAAGTCGAATTCTTTCGGCGAAAGTACTGTTTTCACAGTGCTAAGTACTCCCAACTCTATCAACAATGTAGGTTTTACCAGTTTTCTAAGTCTCTCTTATTTTCTTGTACTTATACATGGAATTCTCTGTGTAAACTTCTGTAACTTCTCGAGGTAGATGAATCACTGTGTACTTTCTCTTATTTCTATCTGTTACCAATCTTGAGAAACTCATACATTCTCTGTTAACTGTTTAGCAGTGTTAGAGAAGTCGATTTCTTTCGGCGAAAGTGCTGTTTTCACAGTGCTAAGTACTCCCAACTCTATCCACAATGTAGGTTTTACCAGTTTTCTAAGTCTCTCTTATTTTCTTATACTTATACTTGGAATTCTCTGTGTAAACCTCTGTAACTTTTCCAGGTAGATGAATCACTGTGTACTTTCTCTTGTTTCTATCTGTTACCAATCTTGAGAAACTCATACATTCTCTGTTCACTGTTTCCCAGTCTTAGAGAAGTCGATTTCTTTCGGCGAAAGTGCTGTTTTCACAGTGCTAAGTACTCCCAACTCTATCCGCAATGTAGGTTTTACCAGTTTTGTAAGTCTCTCTTATTTGCTTGTACTTATACATGAAATTCTCTGTGTAAACTTCTGTAACTTCTCTAGGTAGATGAAACACTGTTTACTTTCTCTTGTTTCTATCTGTTACCAATCTTGAGAAACTCATACATTCTCTGTTCACTGTTTCCCAGTCTTAGAGAAGTAGATTTCTTTCTGCGAAAGTGCTGTTTTCACAGTGCTAAGTACTCCCAACTCTATCCACAATGTGGGTTTTACCAGTTTTCTAAATCTCTCTTATTTGCTTATACTTATACTTGGAGTTCTCTGTGTAAACCTCTCTAACTTCTCTAGGTAGATGAATCAATGTGTACTCTCTCTTGCTTCTATCTGTTACTAATCTTGAGAAACTCATACATTCTCTGTTCACTGTTTCCCAGTCTTAGAGAAGTCGATTTCTTTCAGCGAAAGTGCTGTTTTCACAGTGCTAAGTACTCCCAACTCTATCCACAATGTAGGTTTTAACAGTTTTCTAAGTCTCTCTTATTTGATTGTATGTATACTTGGAATTCTCTGTGTAAACCTCTGTAGCTTCTGTAGGTAGATGAATCACTGTGTACTTTCTCTTGTTTCTATCTGTTACCAATCTTGAGAAACTCATACATTCTCTGTTCAGTTATTCCCGTTTCTTAGAGAGGTAGATTTTTTTCTTCAAAAGTGCTGTTATCAGAGTGCTGAGTGCTCCCAACTCCATCCACAATGTATGTTTTACCACTTTTCTAAGTCTCTCTTATTTGCTTGTACTTATACATGAAATTCTCTGTGTAAACTTCTGTAACTTCTCTAGGTAGATGAATCACTGTGTACTTTCTCTTGTTTCTATGTGTTACCAATCTTGAGAAACTCATACATTCTCTGTTCACTGTTTCCCAGTCTTAGAGAAGTAGATTTCTTTCTGCGAAAGTCTTGTTTTCACAGTGCTAAGTACTCCCAACTCTATGCACAATGTAGTTTTTACCAGATTTCTAAGTCTCTCTTATTTTCTTGTACTTATACGTGGAATTCTCTGTGTAAACTTCTGTAACTTCTCTAGGTAGATAAATCACTGTGTACTTTCTCTTGTTTCTATCTGTTACCAATCTTGAGAAACTCATACATTCTCTGTTCACTGTTTCCCAGTCTTAGAAATGTAGATTTGTTTCTGCGAAAGTGCTGTTTTCACAGAGCTAAGTACTCCCAACTCTATCCACAATGTGGGATTTACCAGTTTTCTAAGTCTCTCTTATTTGCTTGTACTTATACTTGGAATTCTCTGTGTAAACCTCTGTAACTTCTCTAGGTAGATGAATCACTGTGTACTTTCTCTTGTTTCTATCTGTTACCAAGCTTGAGAAACTCATACATTCTCTGTTCACTGTTTCCCAGTCTTAGAGAAGTCGATTTCTAAGAGTGAAAGTGCTGTTTTCACAGTGCTAAGTACTCCCAACTCTATCCACAATGTAGGTTTTACCAGTTTTCTAAGTCTCTCTTATTTGCTTGTACTTATACTTGGGATTCTCTGTGTAAACCTCTGTAGCTTCTCTAAGTAGATGAATCACTGTGTACTTTCTCTTGTTTCTATGTGTTACCAATCTTGAGAAACTCATACATTCTCTGTTCACTGTTTCACGGACTTAGAGAACTAAATTTCTTTCGGCGAAAGTGCTGTTTCACAGTGCTAAGTACTCCCAACTCTATCAACAATGTAGGTTTTACCAGTTTTCTAAGTCTCTCTTATTTTCTTGTACTTATACTTGGAATTCTCTGTGTAAACCTCTGTAACTTTTCCAGGTAGATGAATCACTGTGTACCTTCTCTTGTTTCTATCTGTTACCAATCTTGAGAAACACATACATTCTATGTTCACTGTTTCACGGACTTAGAGAACTAAATTTCCTTCGGCGAAAGTGCTGTTTTCACAGCGCTAAGTACTCCCAACTCTATCCACAATTTAGATTTTACCAGTTTTCTAAGTCTCTCTTATTTTCTTGTACTTATACAAGGAATTCTCTGTGTAAACCTCTGTAACTTTTCCAGGTAGATGAATCACTGTGTACTTTCTCTTGTTTCTATCTGTTACCAATCTTGAGAAACTCATACATTCTCTGTTCAGTTATTCCCGTTTCTTAGAGAGGTAGATTTCTTTCTTCAAAAGTGCTGTTTTCACAGTGCTAAGTACTCCCAAATCTGTCAACAATGTAGGTTTTACCAGTTTTCTAAGTCTCTCTTATTTGCTTGTACTTATACTTGGAATTTTCTGTGTAAACCTCTGTAACTTCCCTAGGTAGATGAATCACTGTGTGCTTTCTCTTGTTTCTATCTGTTACCAATCTTGAGAAACCTATACATTCACTCTTCACTGTTTCCCAGTCTTAGAGAAGTCGATTTCTTTCGACGAAAGTGCTGTTTTCACAGTGCTGAGTGCACCCAACTCTATCCACAATGTAGGTTTTACCAGTTTTCTAAGTGTCTCTTATTTGCTTCTACTTATACATGAAATTCTCTGTGTAAACTTCTGTAACTTCTCTAGGTAGATGAAACACTGTTTACTTTCTCTTGTTTCTATCTGTTACCAATCTTGGGAAACTCATACATTCTCTGTTCACTGTTTCCCAGTCTTAGAGAAGTCGATTTCTTTCTGCGAAAGTGCTGTTTTCACAGTGCTAAGTACTCTCAACTCTATCCATAATGTGGGTTTTACCAGTTTTCTAAATCTCTCTTATTTGCTTGTACTTATACTTGGAATTCTCTGTGTAAACCTCTGTAACTTCTCTAGGTAGATGAATCAATGTGTACTCTCTCTTGCTTCTATCTGTTACTAATCTTGAGAAACTCATACATTCACTGTTCACTGTTTCCCAGTCTTAGAGAAGTCGATTTCTAAGAGTGAAAGTGCTGTTTTCACAGTGTTAAGTACTCCCAAATCTGTCATCAATGTAGGTTTTACCAGTTTTCTAAGTCTCTCTTATTTGCTTGTACTTATACTTGGAATTCTCTGTGTAAACCTCTGTAACTTTTCCAGGTAGATGAATCACTGTGTACTTTCTCTTGTTTCTATCTGTTACCAATCTTGAGAAACTCATACATTCTCTGTTCACTGTTTCCCAGTCTTAGAGAAGTCGATTTCTTTCGGCGAAAGTGCTGTTTTCACAGTGCTTAGTACTCCCAACTCTATGCACAATGTAGGTTTTACCAGTTTTCTAAGTCTCTCTTATTTTCTTGTACTTATACATGGAATTCTCTGTGTAAACTTCTGTAACATCTCTAGGTAGATGAATCACTGTGTACTTTCTCTTTTTTCTATCTGTTACCAATCTTGAGAAAGTCATACATTCTCTGTTCACTGTTTCACGGACTTAGAGAATTAAATTTCCTTCGGCGAAAGTGCTGTTTTCACAGTGGTAAGTACTCCGAAATCTGTCAACAATGTAGATTTTACCAGTTTTCTAAGTCTCTCTTATTTGCTTGTACTTACACTTGGAATTCTGTGTGTAAACCACTGTAACTTCTCTAGGTAGATGAATCACTGTGTACTTTCTCTTGGTTCTATCTGTTACCAATCTTGAGAAACTCATACATTCACTGTTCACTGTTTCCCAGTCTTAGAGAAGTCGATTTCTTTCAGCGAAAGTGCTGTTTTCACAGTGCTAAGTACTCCCAACACGATCCGCAATGTAGGTTTTACCAGTTTTCTATGTCTCTCTTATATGCTTGTACTTATTCTTGGAATTCTCTGTGTAAACCTCTGTAACTTCTCTAGGTAGATGAATCACTGTGTACTTTCTCTTGTTTCTATCTCTTACCAATCTTGAGAAACTCATACATTGTCTGTTCACTGTTTCCCAGTCTTAGAGAAGTCGATTTCTTTCTTCGAAAGTGCTGTTTTCACAGCGCTAAGTACTCCCAACTCTATCCACAATGTAGGTTTTACCAGTTTTCTAAGTCTCTCTTATTTGCCTGTACTTATACTTGGAATTCTCTGTGTAAACCTCTGTAACTTTTCTAGGTGGATGAATCACTGTGTACTTTCTCTTGTTTCTATCTGTTATCAATCTTGAGAAACTCATACATTCTCTGTTCACTGTTTCCCAGTCTTAGAGAAGTCGATTTCTTTCAGCGAAAGTGCTGTTTTCACAGTGCTAAGTACTCCCAACTCTATCCACAATGTAGTTTTTACCAGTTTTCTAAGTCTCTCTTATTTGCTTGTACTTATACTTGGAACTCTCTGTGTAAACCTCTGTAACTTTTCCAGGTAGATGAATCACTGTGTACTTTCTCTTGTTTCTATCTGTTACCAATCTTGAGAAACTCATACATTCTCTGTTCACTGTTTCCCAGTCTTAGAGAAGTCGATTTCTTTCGGCGAAAGTGCTGTTTTCACAGTGCTAAGTACTCCCAACTCTATCCGCAATGTAGGTTTTACCAGTTTTCTAAGTCTCTCTTATTTGCTTGTACTTATACATGAAATTCTCTGTGTAAACTTCTGTAACTTCTCTAGGTAGATGAAACACTGTTTACTTTCTCTTGTTTCTATCTGTTACCAATCTTGAGAAACTCATACATTCTCTGTTCACTGTTTCCCAGTCTTAGAGAAGTAGATTTCTTTCTGCGAAAGTGCTGTTTTCACAGTGCTAAGTACTCCCAACTCTATCCACAATGTGGGTTTTACCAGTTTTCTAAATCTCTCTTATTTGCTTGTACTTATACTTGGAATTCTCTGTGTAAACCTCTCTAACTTCTCTAGGTAGATGAATCAATGTGTACTCTCTCTTGCTTCTATCTGTTACTAATCTTGAGAAACTCATACATTCTCTGTTCACTGTTTCCCAGTCTTAGAGAAGTCGATTTCTAAGAGTGAAAGTGCTGTTTTCACAGTGCTAAGTACTCCCAACTCTATCCACAATGTAGGTTTTACCAGTTTTCTAAGTCTCTCTTATTTGCTTGTACTTATACTTGGGATTCTCTGTGTAAACCTCTGTAGCTTCTCTAAGTAGATGAATCACTGTCTACTTTCTCTTGTTTCTATCTGTTACCAATCTTGAGAAACTCATACATTCTCTGTTCACTGATTCACGGACTTAGAGAACTAAATTTCTTTCGGCGAAAGTGCTGTTTCACAGTGCTAAGTACTCCCAACTCTATCAACAATGTAGGTTTTACCAGTTTTCTAAGTCTCTCTTATTTTCTTGTACTTATACTTGGAATTCTCTGTGTAAACCTCTGTAACTTTTCCAGGTAGATGAATCACTGTGTACCTTCTCTTGTTTCTATCTGTTACCAATCTTGAGAAACTCATACATTCTCTGTTCACTGTTTCAGGGACTTAGAGAACTAAATTTCCTTCGGCGAAAGTGCTGTTTTCACAGCGCTAAGTACTCCCAACTCTATCCACAATTTAGATTTTACCAGTTTTCTAAGTCTCTCTTATTTTCTTGTACTTATACATGGAATTCTCTGTGTAAACCTCTGTAACTTTTCCAGGTAGATGAATCACTGTGTACTTTCTCTTGTTTCTATCTGTTACCAATCTTGAGAAACTCATACATTCTCTGTTCACTGTTTCACGGACTTAGAGAACTAAATTTCCTTCGGCGAAAGTGCTGTTTTCACAGTGCTAAGTACTCCCAAATCTGTCAACAATGTAGGTTTTACCAGTTTTCTAAGTCTCTCTTATTTTCTTGTACTTATACATGGAATTCTCTGTGTAAACTTCTGTAACTTCTCGAGGTAGATGAATCACTGTGTACTTTCTCTTATTTCTATCTGTTACCAATCTTGAGAAACTCATACATTCTCTGTTAACAGTTTAGCAGTGTTAGAGACGTCGATTTCTTTCGGCGAAAGTGCTGTTTTCACAGTGCTAAGTACTCCCAACTCTATCCACAATGTAGGTTTTACCAGTTTTCTAAGTCTCTCTTATTTGCTTGTACTTATACTTGGAATTCTCTGTGTAAACCTCTGTAACTTTTCCAGGTAGATGAATCACTGTGTACTTTCTCTTGTTTCTATCTGTTACCAATCTTGAGAAACTCATAGTTTCACTGTTCACTGTTTCCCAGTCTTAGAGAAGTCGATTTCTTTCAGCGAAAGTGCTGTTTTCACAGTGCTAAGTACTCCCAACTCTATCCACAATGTAGGTTTTAACAGTTTTCTAAGTCTCTCTTATTTTCTTGTACTTATACATGGAATTCTCTGTGTAAACCTCTGTAACTTTTCCAGGTAGATGAATCACTGTGTACTTTCTCTTGTTTCTATCTGTTACCAATCTTGAGAAACTCATACATTCTCTGTTCAGTTATTCCCGTTTCTTAGAGAGGTAGATTTCTTTCTTCAAAAGTGCTGTTTTCACAGTGCTAAGTACTCCCAAATCTGTCAACAATGTAGGTTTTACCAGTTTTCTAAGTCTCTCTTATTTGCTTGTACTTATACTTGGAATTTTCTGTGTAAACCTCTGTAACTTCCCTAGGTAGATGAATCACTGTGTGCTTTCTCTTGTTTCTATCTGTTACCAATCTTGAGAAACCTATACATTCACTCTTCACTGTTTCCCAGTCTTAGAGAAGTCGATTTCTTTCGACGAAAGTGCTGTTTTCACAGTGCTGAGTGCTCCCAACTCTATCCACAATGTAGGTTTTACCAGTTTTCTAAGTGTCTCTTATTTGCTTCTACTTATACATGAAATTCTCTGTGTAAACTTCTGTAACTTCTCTAGGTAGATGAAACACTGTTTACTTTCTCTTGTTTCTATCTGTTACCAATCTTGGGAAACTCATACATTCTCTGTTCACTGTTTCCCAGTCTTAGAGAAGTCGATTTCTTTCTGCGAAAGTGCTGTTTTCACAGTGCTAAGTACTCTCAACTTTATCCATAATGTGGGTTTTACCAGTTTTCTAAATCTCTCTTATTTGCTTGTACTTATACTTGGAATTCTCTGTGTAAACCTCTGTAACTTCTCTAGGTAGATGAATCAATGTGTACTCTCTCTTGCTTCTATCTGTTACTAATCTTGAGAAACTCATACATTCACTGTTCACTGTTTCCCAGTCTTAGAGAAGTCGATTTCTAAGAGTGAAAGTGCTGTTTTCACAGTGTTAAGTACTCCCAAATCTGTCATCAATGTAGGTTTTACCAGTTTTCTAAGTCTCTCTTATTTTCTTGTACTTATACATGGAATTCTCTGTGTAAACTTCTGTAACATCTCTAGGTAGATGAATCACTGTGTACTTTCTCTTTTTTCTATCTGTTACCAATCTTGAGAAAGTTATACATTCTCTGTTCACTGTTTCACGGACTTAGAGAAATAAATTTCCTTCGGCGAAAGTGCTGTTTTCACAGTGGTAAGTACTCCGAAATCTGTCAACAATGTAGATTTTACCAGTTTTCTAAGTCTCTCTTATTTGCTTGTACTTACACTTGGAATTCTGTGTGTAAACCACTGTAACTTCTCTAGGTAGATGAATCACTGTGTACTTTCTCTTGGTTCTATCTGTTACCAATCTTGAGAAACTCATACATTCACTGTTCACTGTTTCCCAGTCTTAGAGAAGTCGATTTCTTTCAGCGAAAGTGCTGTTTTCACAGTGCTAAGTACTCCCAACACGATCCGCAATGTAGGTTTTACCAGTTTTCTATGTCTCTCTTATTTGCTTGTACTTATACTTGGAATTCTCTGTCTAAACCTCTGTAACTTTTCCAGGTAGATGAATCACTGTGTACTTTCGCTTGTTTCTATCTGTTACCAATCTTGAGAAACTCATACATTCTCTGTTCACTGTTTCACGGACTTAGAGAACTAAATTTCCTTTGGCGAAAGTGCTGTTTTCACACTGCTAAGTACTCCGAAATCTGTCAACAATGTTGGTTTTACCAGTTTTCTAAGTCTCTCTTATTTGCTTGTACTTATACTTGGAATTCTGTGTGTAAACCTCTGTAACTTCTCTAGGTAGATGAATCACTGTGTACTTTCCCTTGTTTCTATCTGTTACCAATCTTGAGAAACTCATACATTCTCTGTTCACTGTTTCCCAGTCTTAGAGAAGTCGATTTCTTTCAGCGAAAGTGCTGTTTTCACAGTGCTAAGTACTCCCAACTCTATCCACAATGTAGGTTTTAACAGTTTTCTAAGTCTCTCTTATTTGCTTGTACGTATACTTGGAATTCTCTGTGTAAACCTCTGTAGCTTCTCTAGGTAGATGAATCACTGTGTACTTTCTCTTGTTTCTATCTGTTACCAATCTTGAGAAACTCATACATTCTCTGTTCACTGTTTCCCAGTCTTAGAGAAGTCGATTTCTTTCGGCGAAAGTGCTGTTTTCACAGTGCTAAGTACTCCCAACTCTATCCACAATGTAGGTTTTACCAGTTTTCTAAATCTCTCTTATTTGCCTGTACTTATACTTGGAATTCTCTGTGTAAACCTCTGTAACTTTTCCAGGTAGATGAATCACTGTGTACTTTCTCTTGTTTCTATCTGTTACCAATCTTGAGAAACTCATACATTCTCTGTTCACTGTTTCCCAGTCTTAGAGAAGTCGATTTCTTTCGGCGAAAGTGCTGTTTTCACAGCGCTAAGTACTCCCAACTCTATCCACAATGTAGGTTTTACCAGGTTTCTAAGTCTCTCTTATTTGCCTGTACTTATACTTGGAATTCTCTGTGTAAACCTCTGTAACTTCTCTAGGTAGATGAATCACTGTGTACTTTCTCTTGTTTCTATCTGTTACCAATCTTGAGAAACTCATACATTCTCTGTTCACTGTTTCCCAGTCTTAGAGAAGTCGATTTCTTTCAGCGAAAGTGCTGTTTTCACAGTGCTAAGTACTCCCAACTCTATCCACCATGTAGGTTTTAACAGTTTTCTAAGTCTCTCTTATTTGCTTGTACGTGTACTTGGAATTCTCTGTGTAATCCTCTGTAGCTTCTCTACGTAGATGAATCACTGTGTACTTTCTCTTGTTTCTATCTGTTACCAATCTTGAGAAACTCATACATTCACTGTTCACTGTTTCCCAGTCTTAGAGAAGTCGATTTCTTTCGGCGAAAGTGCTGTTTTCACAGTGCTAAGTACTCCCAACTCTATCCACAATGTAGGTTTTACCAGTTTTCTAAGTCTCTCTTATTTTCTTGCACTTATACTTGGAATTGTCTGTGTAGACCTCTGTAACTTTTCCAGGAAGATGAATCACTGTGTACTTTCTCTTGTTTCTATCTGTTACCAATCTTGAGAAACTCATACATTCTCTGTTCACTGTTTCCCAGTCTTAGAGAAGTCGATTTCTTTCGGCGAAAGTGCTGTTTTCACAGTGCTAAGTACTCCCAACTCTATCCACAAAGTAGGTTATACCAGTTCTCTGAGTCTCTCTTATTTGCTTGTACTTATACTTGGAATTCTCTGTGTAAACCTCTGTAACTTTTCCAGGTAGATGAATCACTGTGTACTTTCGCTTGTTTCTATCTGTTACCAATCTTGAGAAACTCATACATTCTCTGTTCACTGTTTCACGGACTTAGAGAACTAAATTTCCTTCGGCGAAAGTGCTGTTTTCACAGTGCTAAGTACTCCGAAATCTGTCAACAATGTAGGTTTTACCAGTTTTCTAAGTCTCTCTTATTTACTTGTACTTATACTTGGAATTCTGTGTGTAAACCACTGTAACTTCTCTAGGTAGATGAATCACTGTGTACTTTCTCTTGTTTCTATCTGTTACCAAACTTGAGAAACTCATACATTCACTGTTCCCTGTTTCCCAGTCTTAGAGAAGTCTATTTCTTTCAGCGAAAGTGCTGTTTTCACAGTGCTAAGTACTCCCAACACTATCCGCAATGTAGGTTTTACCAGTTTTCTAAGTCTCTCTTATTTGCTTTTATTTATACTTGGAATCCTCTGTGTAAACCTCTGTTAGCTTCTCTAGGTAGATGAATCACTGTGTACTTTCTCTTGTTTCTATCTGTTACCAATCTTGAGAAACTCATACATTCTCTGTTCACTGTTTACCAGTCTTAGAGAAGTCGATTTCTTTCAGCGAAAGTGCTGTTTTCACAGTGCTAAGTACTCCCAACACTATCCGCAATGTAGGTTTTACCAGTTTTCTAAGTCTCTCTTATTTGCCTGTACTTATACTTGGAATTCTCTGTGTAAACCTCTGTAACTTCTCTAGGTAGATGAATCACTGTGTACTTTCTCTTGTTTCTATCTGTTACCAATCTTGGGAAACTCATACATTCTCTGTTCACTGTTTCCCAGTCTTAGAGAAGTCGATTTCTTTCGGCGAAAGTGCTGTTTTCACAGTGCTAAGTACTCCCAACTCTATCCACAATGTAGGTTTTAACAGTTTTCTAAGTCTCTCTTATTTGCTTTTACGTATACTTGAAATTCTCTGTGTAAACCTCTGTAGCTTCTCTAGGTAGATGAATCACTGTGTACTTTCTCTTGTTTCTATCTGTTACCAATCTTGAGAAACTCATACATTCTCTGTTCACTGTTTCCCAGTCTTAGAGAAGTCGATTTCTTTCGGCGAAAGTGCTGTTTTCACAGTGCTAAGTACTCCCAACTCTATCCACAATGTAGCTTTTACCAGTTTTCTAAATCTCTCTTATTTGCCTGTACTTATACTTGGAATTCTCTGTGTAAACCTCTGTAACTTTTCTAGGTAGATGAATCACTGTGTACTTTCTCTTGTTTCTATCTGTTACCAATCTTGAGAAACTCATACATTCACTGTTCACTGTTTCCCAGTCTTAGAGAAGTCGATTTCTTTCAGCGAAAGTGCTGTTTTCACAGTGCTAAGTACTCCCAACTCTATCAACAATGTAGGTTTTACCAGTTTTCTAAGTCTCTCTTATTTTCTTGTACTTATACGTGGAATTCCCTGTGTAAACCTCCGTAACTTATCCAGGTAGATGAATCACTGTGTACTTTCTCTTGTTTCTATCTGTTACCAATCTTGAGAAACTCATACATTCTCTGTTCACTGTTTCCCAGTCTTAGAGAAGTCGATTTCTTTCGGCGAAAGTGCTGTTTTCACAGTGCTAAGTACTCCGAACTCTATCCACAATGTAGGTTTTACCAGTTTTCTAAGTCTCTCTTATTTGCTTGTACTTATACTTGGAATTCTCTGTCTAAACCTCTGTAACTTTTCCAGGTAGATGAATCACTGTGTACTTTCGCTTGTTTCTATCTGTTACCAATCTTGAGAAACTCATACATTCTCTGTTCACTGTTTCACGGACTTAGAGAACTAAATTTCCTTTGGCGAAAGTGCTGTTTTCACACTGCTAAGTACTCCGAAATCTGTCAACAATGTTGGTTTTACCAGTTTTCTAAGTCTCTCTTATTTGCTTGTACTTATACTTAGAATTCTGTGTGTAAACCTCTGTAACTTCTCTAGGTAGATGAATCACTGTGTACTTTCTCTTGTTTCTGTTACCAATCTTGAGAAACTCATACATTCTCTGTTCACTGTTTCCCAGTCTTAGAGAAGTCGATTTCTTTCAGCGAAAGTGCTGTTTTCACAGTGCTAAGTACTCCCAACACTATCCGCAATGTAGGTTTTACCAGTTTTCTAAGTCTCTCTTATTTGCCTGTACTTATACTTGGAATTCTCTGTGTAAACCTCTGTAACTTCTCTAGGTAGATGAATCACTGTGTACTTTCTCTTGTTTCTATCTGTTACCAATCTTGGGAAACTCATACATTCTCTGTTCACTGTTTCCCAGTCTTAGAGAAGTCGATTTCTTTCGGCGAAAGTGCTGTTTTCACAGTGCTAAGTACTCCCAACTCTATCCACAATGTAGGTTTTAACAGTTTTCTAAGTCTCTCTTATTTGCCTGTACTTATACTTGGAATTCTCTGTGTAAACCTCTGTAACTTTTCTAGGTAGATGAATCACTGTGTACTTTCTCTTGTTTCTATCTGTTACCAATCTTGAGAAACTCATACATTCACTGTTCACTGTTTCCCAGTCTTAGAGAAGTCGATTTCTTTCAGCGAAAGTGCTGTTTTCACAGTGCTAAGTACTCCCAACTCTATCAACAATGTAGGTTTTACCAGTTTTCTAAGTCTCTCTTATTTTCTTGTACTTATACGTGGAATTCCCTGTGTAAACCTCCGTAACTTATCCAGGTAGATGAATCACTGTGTACTTTCTCTTGTTTCTATCTGTTACCAATCTTGAGAAACTCATACATTCTCTGTTCACTGTTTCCCAGTCTTAGAGAAGTCGATTTCTTTCGGCGAAAGTGCTGTTTTCACAGTGCTAAGTACTCCCAACTCTATCCACAATGTAGGTTTTACCAGTTTTCTAAGTCTCTCTTATTTTCTTGTACTTATACTTGGAATTGTCTGTGTAAACCTCTGTAACTTTTCCAGGTAGATGAATCACTGTGTACTTTCTCTTGTTTCTATCTGTTACCAATCTTGAGAAACTCATACATTCTCTGTTCACTGTTTCCCAGTCTTAGAGAAGTCGATTTCTTTCGGCGAAAGTGCTGTTTTCACAGTGCTAAGTACTCCCAACTCTATCCACAATGTAGGTTTTACCAGTTTTCTAAGTCTCTCTTATTTGCTTGTACTTATACTTGGAATTCTCTGTCTAAACCTCTGTAACTTTTCCAGGTAGATGAATCACTGTGTACTTTCGCTTGTTTCTATCTGTTACCAATCTTGAGAAACTCATACATTCTCTGTTCACTGTTTCACGGACTTAGAGAACTAAATTTCCTTTGGCGAAAGTGCTGTTTTCACACTGCTAAGTACTCCGAAATCTGTCAACAATGTTGGTTTTACCAGTTTTCTAAGTCTCTCTTATTTGCTTGTACTTATACTTGGAATTCTGTGTGTAAACCTCTGTAACTTCTCTAGGTAGATGAATCACTGTGTACTTTCCCTTGTTTCTATCTGTTACCAATCTTGAGAAACTCATACATTCTCTGTTCACTGTTTCCCAGTCTTAGAGAAGTCGATTTCTTTCAGCGAAAGTGCTGTTTTCACAGTGCTAAGTACTCCCAACTCTATCCACAATGTAGGTTTTAACAGTTTTCTAAGTCTCTCTTATTTGCTTGTACGTATACTTGGAATTCTCTGTGTAAACCTCTGTAGCTTCTCTAGGTAGATGAATCACTGTGTACTTTCTCTTGTTTCTATCTGTTACCAATCTTGAGAAACTCATACATTCTCTGTTCACTGTTTCCCAGTCTTAGAGAAGTCGATTTCTTTCGGCGAAAGTGCTGTTTTCACAGTGCTAAGTACTCCCAACTCTATCCACAATGTAGGTTTTACCAGTTTTCTAAATCTCTCTTATTTGCCTGTACTTATACTTGGAATTCTCTGTGTAAACCTCTGTAACTTTTCCAGGTAGATGAATCACTGTGTACTTTCTCTTGTTTCTATCTGTTACCAATCTTGAGAAACTCATACATTCTCTGTTCACTGTTTCCCAGTCTTAGAGAAGTCGATTTCTTTCGGCGAAAGTGCTGTTTTCACAGCGCTAAGTACTCCCAACTCTATCCACAATGTAGGTTTTACCAGGTTTCTAAGTCTCTCTTATTTGCCTGTACTTATACTTGGAATTCTCTGTGTAAACCTCTGTAACTTCTCTAGGTAGATGAATCACTGTGTACTTTCTCTTGTTTCTATCTGTTACCAATCTTGAGAAACTCATACATTCTCTGTTCACTGTTTCCCAGTCTTAGAGAAGTCGATTTCTTTCAGCGAAAGTGCTGTTTTCACAGTGCTAAGTACTCCCAACTCTATCCACCATGTAGGTTTTAACAGTTTTCTAAGTCTCTCTTATTTGCTTGTACGTGTACTTGGAATTCTCTGTGTAATCCTCTGTAGCTTCTCTACGTAGATGAATCACTGTGTACTTTCTCTTGTTTCTATCTGTTACCAATCTTGAGAAACTCATACATTCACTGTTCACTGTTTCCCAGTCTTAGAGAAGTCGATTTCTTTCGGCGAAAGTGCTGTTTTCACAGTGCTAAGTACTCCCAACTCTATCCACAATGTAGGTTTTACCAGTTTTCTAAGTCTCTCTTATTTTCTTGCACTTATACTTGGAATTGTCTGTGTAGACCTCTGTAACTTTTCCAGGAAGATGAATCACTGTGTACTTTCTCTTGTTTCTATCTGTTACCAATCTTGAGAAACTCATACATTCTCTGTTCACTGTTTCCCAGTCTTAGAGAAGTCGATTTCTTTCGGCGAAAGTGCTGTTTTCACAGTGCTAAGTACTCCCAACTCTATCCACAAAGTAGGTTTTACCAGTTCTCTGAGTCTCTCTTATTTGCTTGTACTTATACTTGGAATTCTCTGTGTAAACCTCTGTAACTTTTCCAGGTAGATGAATCACTGTGTACTTTCGCTTGTTTCTATCTGTTACCAATCTTGAGAAACTCATACATTCTCTGTTCACTGTTTCACGGACTTAGAGAACTAAATTTCCTTCGGCGAAAGTGCTGTTTTCACAGTGCTAAGTACTCCGAAATCTGTCAACAATGTAGGTTTTACCAGTTTTCTAAGTCTCTCTTATTTGCTTGTACTTATACTTGGAATTCTGTGTGTAAACCACTGTAACTTCTCTAGGTAGATGAATCACTGTGTACTTTCTCTTGTTTCTATCTGTTACCAAACTTGAGAAACTCATACATTCACTGTTCCCTGTTTCCCAGTCTTAGAGAAGTCTATTTCTTTCAGCGAAAGTGCTGTTTTCACAGTGCTAAGTACTCCCAACACTATCCGCAATGTAGGTTTTACCAGTTTTCTAAGTCTCTCTTATTTGCTTTTATTTATACTTGGAATCCTCTGTGTAAACCTCTGTTAGCTTCTCTAGGTAGATGAATCACTGTGTACTTTCTCTTGTTTCTATCTGTTACCAATCTTGAGAAACTCATACATTCTCTGTTCACTGTTTACCAGTCTTAGAGAAGTCGATTTCTTTCAGTGAAAGTGCTGTTTTCACAGTGCTAAGTACTCCCAACACTATCCGCAATGTAGGTTTTACCAGTTTTCTAAGTCTCTCTTATTTGCCTGTACTTATACTTGGAATTCTCTGTGTAAACCTCTGTAACTTCTCTAGGTAGATGAATCACTGTGTACTTTCTCTTGTTTCTATCTGTTACCAATCTTGGGAAACTCATACATTCTCTGTTCACTGTTTCCCAGTCTTAGAGAAGTCGATTTCTTTCGGCGAAAGTGCTGTTTTCACAGTGCTAAGTACTCCCAACTCTATCCACAATGTAGGTTTTAACAGTTTTCTAAGCCTCTCTTATTTGCTTGTACGTATACTTGAAATTCTCTGTGTAAACCTCTGTAGCTTCTCTAGGTAGATGAATCACTGTGTACTTTCTCTTGTTTCTATCTGTTACCAATCTTGAGAAACTCATACATTCTCTGTTCACTGTTTCCCAGTCTTAGAGAAGTCGATTTCTTTCGGCGAAAGTGCTGTTTTCACAGTGCTAAGTACTCCCAACTCTATCCACAATGTAGGTTTTACCAGTTTTCTAAATCTCTCTTATTTGCCTGTACTTATACTTGGAATTCTCTGTGTAAACCTCTGTAACTTTTCTAGGTAGATGAATCACTGTGTACTTTCTCTTGTTTCTATCTGTTACCAATCTTGAGAAACTCATACATTCACTGTTCACTGTTTCCCAGTCTTAGAGAAGTCGATTTCTTTCAGCGAAAGTGCTGTTTTCACAGTGCTAAGTACTCCCAACTCTATCAACAATGTAGGTTTTACCAGTTTTCTAAGTCTCTCTTATTTTCTTGTACTTATACGTGGAATTCCCTGTGTAAACCTCCGTAACTTATCCAGGTAGATGAATCACTGTGTACTTTCTCTTGTTTCTATCTGTTACCAATCTTGAGAAACTCATACATTCTCTGTTCACTGTTTCCCAGTCTTAGAGAAGTCGATTTCTTTCGGCGAAAGTGCTGTTTTCACAGTGCTAAGTACTCCCAACTCTATCCACAATGTAGGTTTTACCAGTTTTCTAAGTCTCTCTTATTTGCTTGTACTTATACTTGGAATTCTCTGTCTAAACCTCTGTAACTTTTCCAGGTAGATGAATCACTGTGTACTTTCGCTTGTTTCTATCTGTTACCAATCTTGAGAAACTCATACATTCTCTGTTCACTGTTTCACGGACTTAGAGAACTAAATTTCCTTTGGCGAAAGTGCTGTTTTCACACTGCAAAGTACTCCGAAATCTGTCAACAATGTTGGTTTTACCAGTTTTCTAAGTCTCTCTTATTTGCTTGTACTTATACTTGGAATTCTGTGTGTAAACCTCTGTAACTTCTCTAGGTAGATGAATCACTGTGTACTTTCTCTTGTTTCTGTTACCAATCTTGAGAAACTCATACATTCTCTGTTCACTGTTTCCCAGTCTTAGAGAAGTCGATTTCTTTCAGCGAAAGTGCTGTTTTCACAGTGCTAAGTACTCCCAACTCTATCCACAATGTAGGTTTTAACAGTTTTCTAAGTCTCTCTTATTTGCTTGTACGTATACTTGGAATTCTCTGTGTAAACCTCTGTAGCTTCTCTAGGTAGATGAATCACTGTGTACTTTCTCTTGTTTCTATCTGTTACCAATCTTGAGAAACTCATACATTCTCTGTTCACTGTTTCCCAGTCTTAGAGAAGTCGATTTCTTTCGGCGAAAGTGCTGTTTTCACAGTGCTAAGTACTCCCAACTCTATCCACAATGTAGGTTTTACCAGTTTTCTAAATCTCTCTTATTTGCCTGTACTTATACTTGGAATTCTCTGTGTAAACCTCTGTAACTTTTCCAGGTAGATGAATCACTGTGTACTTTCTCTTGTTTCTATCTGTTACCAATCTTGAGAAACTCATACATTCTCTGTTCACTGTTTCCCAGTCTTAGAGAAGTCGATTTCTTTCGGCGAAAGTGCTGTTTTCACAGCGCTAAGTACTCCCAACTCTATCCACAATGTAGGTTTTACCAGGTTTCTAAGTCTCTCTTATTTGCCTGTACTTATACTTGGAATTCTCTGTGTAAACCTCTGTAACTTCTCTAGGTAGATGAATCACTGTGTACTTTCTCTTGTTTCTATCTGTTACCAATCTTGAGAAACTCATACATTCTCTGTTCACTGTTTCCCAGTCTTAGAGAAGTCGATTTCTTTCAGCGAAAGTGCTGTTTTCACAGTGCTAAGTACTCTCAACTCTATCCACCATGTAGGTTTTAACAGTTTTCTAAGTCTCTCTTATTTGCTTGTACGTGTACTTGGAATTCTCTGTGTAATCCTCTGTAGCTTCTCTACGTAGATGAATCACTGTGTACTTTCTCTTGTTTCTATCTGTTACCAATCTTGAGAAACTCATACATTCACTGTTCACTGTTTCCCAGTCTTAGAGAAGTCGATTTCTTTCGGCGAAAGTGCTGTTTTCACAGTGCTAAGTACTCCCAACTCTATCCACAATGTAGGTTTTACCAGTTTTCTAAGTCTCTCTTAATTTCTTGCACTTATACTTGGAATTGTCTGTGTAGACCTCTGTAACTTTTCCAGGAAGATGAATCACTGTGTACTTTCTCTTGTTTCTATCTGTTACCAATCTTGAGAAACTCATACATTCTCTGTTCACTGTTTCCCAGTCTTAGAGACGTCGATTTCTTTCGGCGAAAGTGCTGTTTTCACAGTGCTAAGTACTCCCAACTCTATCCACAATGTAAGTTTTACCAGTTTTCTAAGTCTCTCTTATTTGCTTGTACTTATACTTGGAATTCTCTGTGTAAACCTCTGTAACTTTTCCAGGTAGATGAATCACTGTGTACTTTCTCTTGTTTCTATCTGTTACCAATCTTGAGAAACTCATACATTCTCTGTTCACTGTGTCACGGACTTAGAGAACTAAATTTCCTTTGGCGAAAGTGCTGTTTTCACACTGCTAAGTACTCCGAAATCTGTCAACAATGTTGGTTTTACCAGTTTTCTAAGTCTCTCTTATTTGCTTGTACTTATACTTGGAATTTTGTGTGTAAACCACTGTAACTTCTCTAGGTAGATGAATCACTGTGTACTTTCTCTTGTTTCGATCTGTTGCCAATCTTGAGAAACTCATACATTCTCTGTTCACTGTTTCCCAGTCTTAGAGAAGTCGATTTCTTTCGGCGAAAGTGCTGTTTTCACAGTGCTAAGTACTCCCAACTCTATCCACAATGTAGGTTTTACCACTTTTCTAAGTCTCTCTTACTTTCTTGTACTTATACATGAAATTCTTTGTGTAAACTTCTGTAATTTCTATAGGTAGATGAATCACTGTGTACTTTCTCTTGTTTCTATCTGTTACCAATCTTGAGAAACTCATACATTCTCTGTTCAGTTATTCCCGTTTCTTAGAGAGGTAGATTTCTTTCTTCAGAAGTGCTGTTTTCGGAGTGCTGAGTGCTCCCAACTCTATCCACAATGTAGGTTTTACCAGTTTTCTAAGTCTCTCTTATTTGCTTCTACTTATACATGAAATTCTCTGTGTAAACTTCTGTAACTTCTCTAGGTAGATGAATCACTGTGTACTTTCTCTTGTTTCTATGTGTTACGAATCTTGAGAAACTCATACATTCTCTGTTCACTGTTTCCCAGTCTTAGAGAAGTCGATTTCTTTCAGCGAAAGTGCTGTTTTCATAGCGCTAAGTACTCCCAACTCTATCCACAATGTAGGTTTTACCAGTTTTCTAAGTCTCTCTTATTTGCCTGTACTTATACTTGGAATTCTCTGTGTAAACCTCTGTAACTTCTCTAGGTAGATGAATCACTGTGTACTTTCTCTTGTTTCTATCTGTTACCAATCTTGAGAAACTCATACATTCTCTGTTCACTGTTTCCCAGTCTTAAAGAAGTAGATTTGTTTCTGCGAAAGTGCTGTTTTCACAGTGCTAAGTACTCCCAACTCTATCCACAATGTGGGTCTTACCAGTTTTCTAAGTCTCTCTTATTTGCTTGTACTTACACTTGGAATTCTCTGTGTAAACCTCTGTAACTTCTCTAGGTAGATGAATCACTGTGTACTTTCTCTTGTTTCTATCTGTTCCCAATCTTGAGAAACTCATACATTCACTGTTCACTGTTTCCCAGTCTTAGAGAAGTCAATTTCTTTCAGCGAAAGTGCTGTTTTCACAGTGCTAAGTACTCCCAAATCTGTCCACAATGTAGGTTTTACCAGTTTTCTAAGTCTCTCTTATTTGCTTGTACTTATACTTGGAATTCTCTGTGTAAACCTCTGTAGCTTTTCCAGGTAGATGAATCACTGTGTACTTTCTCTTGTTTCTATCTGTTACCAATCTTGAGAAACTCATACATTCTCTGTTCACTGTTTCCCAAACTTAGAGAAGTCGATTTCTTTCAGCGAAAGTGCTGTTTTCACCGTGCTAAGTACTCCCAACTCTGTCCACAATGTAGGTTTTAACAGTTTTCTAAGTCTCTCTTACTTGCTTGTACGTATACTTGGAATTTTCTGTGTAAACCTCTGTAACTTTTCCAGGTAGATGAATCACTGTGTACTTTCTCTTGTTTCTATCTGTTACCAATCTTGAGAAACTCATACATTCTCTGTTCACTGTTTTCCAGTCTTAGAGAAGTCGATTTCTTTCGGCGAAAGTGCTGTTTTCACAGTGCTAAGTACTCCCAACTCTATCCACAAAGTAGGTTTTACAGTTTTCTAAGTCTCTCTTATTTGCTTGTACTTATACTTGGAATTCTCTGTGTAAACCTCTGTAACTTTTCCAGGTAGATGAATCACTGTGTACTTTTTCTTGTTTCTATCTGTTACCAATCTTGAGAAACTCATACATTCTCTGTTCACTGTGTCACGGACTTAGAGAACTAAATTTCCTTCGGCGAAAGTGCTGTTTTCACAGTGCTAAGTACTCCGAAATCTGTCAACAATGTAGGTTTTACCAGTTTTCTAAGTCTCTCTTATTTGCTTGTACTTATACTTGGAATTCTGTGTGTAAACCACTGTAACTTCTCTAGGTAGATGAATCACTGTGTACTTTCTCTTGTTTCTATCTGTTACCAATCTTGAGAAACTCATACATTCACTGTTCACTGTTTGCCAGTCTTAGAGAAGTCGATTTCTTTAAGCGAAAGTGCTGTTTTCACAGTGCTAAGTACTCCCAACACTATCCGCAATGTAGGTTTTACCAGTTTTCTAAGTCTCTCTTATTTGCTTGTACTTATACTTGGAATTCTCTGTGTAAACCTGTGTAACTTCTCTAGGTAGATGAATCACTGTGTACTTTCTCTTGTTTCTATCTGTTGCCAATCTTGAGAAACTCATACATTCTCTGTTCACTGTTTCCCAGTCTTAGAGAAGTCGATTTCTTTCGGCGAAAGTGCTGTTTTCACAGTGCTAAGTACTCCCAACTCTATCCACAATGTAGGTTTTACCAGTTTTCTAAGTCTCTCTTACTTTCTTGTACTTATACATGAAATTCTTTGTGTAAACTTCTGTAATTTCTATAGGTAGATGAATCACTGTGTACTTTCTCTTGTTTCTATCTGTTACCAGTCTTGAGAAACTCATACATTCTCTGTTCAGTTATTCCCGTTTCTTAGAGAGGTAGATTTCTTTCTTCAAAAGTGCTGTTTTCAGAGTGCTAAGTGCTCCCAACTCTATCCACAATGTAGGTTTTACCAGTTTTCTAAGTCTCTCTTATTTGCTTCTACTTATACATGAAATTCTCTGTGTAAACTTCTGTAACTTCTCTAGGTAGATGAATCACTGTGTACTTTCTCTTGTTTCTATGTGTTACGAATCTTGAGAAACTCATACATTCTCTGTTCACTGTTTCCCAGTCTTAGAGAAGTCGATTTCTTTCAGCGAAAGTGCTGTTTTCATAGCGCTAAGTACTCCCAACTCTATCCACAATGTAGGTTTTACCAGTTTTCTAAGTCTCTCTTATTTGCCTGTACTTATACTTGGAATTCTGTGTGTAAACCTCTGTAACTTCTCTAGGTAGATGAATCACTGTGTACTTTCTCTTGTTTCTATCTGTTACCAATCTTGAGAAACTCATACATTCTCTGTTCACTGTTTCCCAGTCTTAAAGAAGTAGATTTGTTTCTGCGAAAGTGCTGTTTTCACAGTGCTAAGTACTCCCAACTCTATCCACAATGTGGGTTTTACCAGTTTTCTAAGTCTCTCTTATTTGCTTGTACTTACACTTGGAATTCTCTGTGTAAACCTCTGTAACTTCTCTAGGTAGATGAATCACTGTGTACTTTCTCTTGTTTCTATCTGTTACCAAACTTGAGAAACTCATACATTCTCTGTTCACTGTTTCCCAGTCTTAGAGAAGTCGATTTCTTTCGGCGAAAGTGCTGTTTTCACAGTGCTAAGTACTCCCAACTCTATCCACAATGTAGGTTTTACCAGTTTTCTAAGTCTCTCTTATTTGCTTGTACTTATACTTGGAATTGTCTGTGTAAACCTCTGTAACTTTTCCAGGTAGATGAATCACTGTGTACTTTCTCTTGTTTCTATCTGTTACCAATCTTGAGAAACTCAACATTCTCTGTTCACTGTTTCACGGACTTAGAGAAATAAATTTCCATCGGCGAAAGTGCTGTTTTCACACTGCTAAGTACTCCGAAATCTGTCAACAATGTTGGTTTTACCAGTTTTCTAAGTCTCTCTTATTTGCTTGTACTTATACTTGGAATTCTGTGTGTAAACCACTGTTACTTCTCTAGGTAGATGAATCACTGTGTACTTTCTCTTGTTTCTATCTGTTACCAATCTTGAGAAACTCATATATTCTCTGTTCACTGTTTCCCAGTCTTAGGGAAGTCGATTTCTTTCGGCGAAAGTGCTGTTTTCACAGTGCTAAGTACTCCCAACTCTATCCACAAAGTAGGTTTTACCAGTTTTCTAAGTCTCTCTTATTTGCTTGTACTTATACTTGGAATTCTCTGTGTAAACCTCTGTAACTTTTCCAGGTAGATGAATCACTGTGTACTTTCGCTTGTTTCTATCTGTTACCAATCTTGAGAAATTCATACATTCTCTGTTCACTGTTTCACGGTCTTAGAGAACTAAATTTCCTTCGGCGAAAGTGCTGTTTGCACAGTGCTAAGTACTCCGAAATCTGTCAACAATGTAGGTTTTACCAGTTTTCTAAGTCTCTCTTATTTGCTTGTACTTATACTTGGAATCCTCTGTGTAAACCTCTGTTAGCTTCTCTAGGTAGATGAATCACTGTGTACTTTCTCCTGTTTCTATCTGTTACCAATCTTGAGAAACTCATACATTCTCTGTTCACTGTTTCCCAGTCTTAGAGAAGTCGATTTCTTTCAGCGAAAGTGCTGTTTTCACAGTGCTAAGTACTCCCAAATCTATCCACAATGTAGGTTTTACCAGTTTTCTAAGTCTCTCTTATTTTCTTGTACTTATACTTGGAATTGTCTGTGTAAACCTCTGTAACTTTTCCAGGTAGATGAATCACTGTGTACTTTCTCTTGTTTCTATCTGTTACCAATCTTGAGAAACTCATACATTCTCTGTTCACTGTTTCCCAGTCTTAGAGAAGTCGATTTCTTTCAGCGAAAGTGCTGTTTTCACAGTGCTAAGTACTCCCAACTCTATCCACAATGTAGGTTTTAACAGTTTTCTAAGTCTCTCTTATTTGCTTGTACGTATACTTGGAATTCTCTGTGTAAACCTCTGTAGCTTCTCTAGGTAGATGAATCACTGTGTACTTTCTCTTGTTTCTATCTGTTACCAATCTTGAGAAACTCATACATTCTCTGTTCACTGTTTCCCAGTCTTAGAGAATTCGATTTCTTTCGGCGAAAGTGCTGTTTTCACAGTGCTAAGTACTCCCAACACTATTCACAATGTAGGTTTTACCAGTTTTCTAAATCTCTCTTATTTGCCTGTACTTATACTTGGAATTCTCTGTGTAAACCTCTGTAACTTTTCCAGGTAGATGAATCACTGTGTACTTTCTCTTGTTTCTATCTGTTACCAATCTTGAGAAACTCATACATTCTCTGTTCACTGTTTCCCAGTCTTAGAGAAGTCGATTTCTTTCGGCGAAAGTGCTGTTTTCACAGCGCTAAGTACTCCCAACTCTATCCACAATGTAGGTTTTACCAGGTTTCTAAGTCTCTCTTATTTGCCTATACTTATACTTGGAATTCTCTGTTAAACCTCTGTAACTTCTCTAGGTAGATGAATCACTGTGTACTTTCTCTTGTTTCTATCTGTTACCAATCTTGAGAAACTCATACATTCTCTGTTCACTGTTTCCCAGTCTTAGAGAAGTAGATTTCTTTCAGCGAAAGTGCTGTTTTCACAGTGCTAAGTACTCCCAACTCTATCCACCATGTAGGTTTTAACAGTTTTCTAAGTCTCTCTTATTTGCTTGTACGTATACTTGTAATTCTCTGTGTAATCCTCTGTAGCTTCTCTAGGTAGATGAATCACTGTGTACTTTCTCTTGTTTCTATCTGTTACCAATCTTGAGAAACTCATACATTCTCTGTTCACTGTTTCCCAGTCTTAGAGAAGTCGATTTCTTTCGGCGAAAGTGCTGTTTTCACAGTGCTAAGTACTCCCAACTCTATCCACAAAGTAGGTTTTACCAGTTCTCTAAGTCTCTCTTATTTGCTTGTACTTATACTTGGAATTCTCTGTGTAAACCTCTGTAACTTTTCCAGGTAGATGAATCACTGTGTACTTTCGCTTGTTTCTATCTGTTACCAATCTTGAGAAACTCATACATTCTCTGTTCACTGTTTCACGGACTTAGAGAACTAAATTTCCTTCGGCGAAAGTGCTGTTTTCACAGTGCTAAGTACTCCGAAATCTGTCAACAATGTAGGTTTTACCAGTTTTCTAAGTCTCTCTTATTTGCTTGTACTTATACTTGGAATTCTGTGTGTAAACCACTGTAACTTCTCTAGGTAGATGAATCACTGTGTACTTTCTCTTGTTTCTATCTGTTACCAAACTTGAGAAACTCATACATTCTCTGTTCACTGTTTCCCAGTCTTAGAGAAGTCTATTTCTTTCAGGGAAAGTGCTGTTTTCACAGTGCTAAGTACTCCCAACACTATCCGCAATGTAGGTTTTACCAGTTTTCTAAGTCTCTCTTATTTGCTTTTACTTATACTTGCAATCCTCTGTGTAAACCTCTGTTAGCTTCTCTAGGTAGATGAATCACTGTGTACTTTCTCTTGTTTCTATCTGTTACCAATCTTGAGAAACTCATACATTCTCTGTTCACTGTTTCCCAGTCTTAGAGAAGTCGATTTCTTTCAGCGAAAGTGCTGTTTTCACAGTGCTAAGTACTCCCAACACTATCCGCAATGTAGGTTTTACCAGTTTTCTAAGTCTCTCTTATTTGCTTGTACGTATACTTGAAATTCTCTGTGTAAACCTCTGTAGCTTCTCTAGGTAGATGAATCACTGTGTACTTTCTCTTGTTTCTATCTGTTACCAATCTTGAGAAACTCATACATTCTCTGTTCACTGTTTCCCAGTCTTAGAGAAGTCGGTTTCTTTCGGCGAAAGTGCTGTTTTCACAGTGCTAAGTACTCCCAACTCTATCCACAATGTAGGTTTTACCAGTTTTCTAAATCTCTCTTTTTTGCCTGTACTTATACTTGGAATTCTCTGTGTAAACCTCTGTAACTTTTCTAGGTAGATCAATCACTGTGTACTTTCTCTTGTTTCTATCTGTTACCAATCTTGAGAAACTCATACATTCACTGTTCACTGTTTCCCAGTCTTAGAGAAGTCGATTTCTTTCAGCGAAAGTGCTGTTTTCACAGTGCTAAGTACTCCCAACTCTATCAACAATGTAGGTTTTACCAGTTTTCTAAGTCTCTCTTATTTTCTTGTACTTATACGTGGAATTCCCTGTGTAAACCTCCGTAACTTGTCCAGGTAGATGAATCACTGTGTACTTTCTCTTGTTTCTATCTGTTACCAATCTTGAGAAACTCATACATTCTCTGTTCACTGTTTCCCAGTCTTAGAGAAGTCGATTTCTTTCGGCGAAAGTGCTGTTTTCACAGTGCTAAGTACTCCCAACTCTATCCACAATGTAGGTTTTACCAGTTTTCTAAGTCTCTCTTATTTTCTTGTACTTATACTTGGAATTGTCTGTGTAAACCTCTGTAACTTTTCCAGGTAGATGAATCACTGTGTACTTTCTCTTGTTTCTATCTGTTACCAATCTTGAGAAACTCATACATTCTCTGTTCACTGTTTTACGGACTTAGAGAACTAAATTTCCTTCGGCGAAAGTGCTGTTTTCACAGTGCTAAGTACTCCGAAATCTGTCACCAATGTAGGTTTTACCAGTTTTCTAAGTCTCTCTTATTTGCTTGTACTTATACTTGGAATTCTGTGTGTAAACCACTGTAACATCTCTAGGTAGATGAATCGCTGTGTACTTTCTCCTGTTTCTATCTGTTACCAATCTTGAGAAACTCATACATTCACTGTTCACTGTTTCCCAGTCTTAGAGAAGTCGATTTCTTTAAGCGAAAGTGCTGTTTTCACAGTGCTAATTACTCCCAACACTATCCGCAATGTAGGTTTTACCAGTTTTCTAAGTCTCTCTTATTTCCTTGTACTTATACTTGGAATTCTCTGTGTAAACCTGTGTAACTTCTCTAGGTAGATGAATCACTGTGTACTTTCTCTTGTTTCTATCTGTTGCCAATCTTGAGAAACTCATACATTCTCTGTTCACTGTTTCCCAGTCTTAGAGAAGTCGATTTCTTTCGGCGAAAGTGCTGTTTTCACAGTGCTAAGTAGTCCCAACTCTATCCACAATGTAGGTTTTACCAGTTTTCTAAGTCTCTCTTACTTTCTTGTACTTATGCATGAAATTCTTTGTGTAAACTTCTGTAATTTCTATAGGTAGATGAATCACCATGTACTTTCTCTTGTTTCTATCTGTTACCAGTCTTGAGAAACTCATACATTCTCTGTTCAGTTATTCCCGTTTCTTAGAGAGGTAGATTTCTTTCTTCAAAAGTGCTGTTTTCAGAGTGCTGAGTGCTCCCAACTCTATCCACAATGTAGGTTTTACCAGTTTTCTAAGTCTCTCTTATTTGCTTCTACTTATACATGAAATTCTCTGTGTAAACTTCTGTAACTTCTCTAGGTAGATGAATCACTGTGTACTTTCTCTTGTTTCTATGTGTTACGAATCTTGAGAAACTCATACATTCTCTGTTCACTGTTTCCCAGTCTTAGAGAAGTCGATTTCTTTCAGCGAAAGTGCTGTTTTCACAGTGCTAAGTACTCCCAACACTATCCGCAATGTAGGTTTTACCAGTTTTCTAAGTCTCTCTTATTTGCCTGTACTTATACTTGGAATTCTCTGTGTAAACCTCTGTAACTTCTCTAGGTAGATGAATCACTGTGTACTTTCTCTTGTTTCTATCTGTTACCAATCTTGGGAAACTCATACATTCTCTGTTCACTGTTTCCCAGTCTTAGGGAAGTCGATTTCTTTCGGCGAAAGTGCTGTTTTCACAGTGCTAAGTACTCCCAACTCTATCCACAATGTAGGTTTTAACAGTTTTCTAAGTCTCTCTTATTTGCTTGTACGTATACTTGAAATTCTCTGTGTAAACCTCTGTAGCTTCTCTAGGTAGATGAATCACTGTGTACTTTCTCTTGTTTCTATCTGTTACCAATCTTGAGAAACTCATACATTCTCTGTTCACTGTTTCCCAGTCTTAGAGAAGTCGGTTTCTTTCGGCGAAAGTGCTGTTTTCACAGTGCTAAGTACTCCCAACTCTATCCACAATGTAGGTTTTACCAGTTTTCTAAATCTCTCTTTTTTGCCTGTACTTATACTTGGAATTCTCTGTGTAAACCTCTGTAACTTTTCTAGGTAGATCAATCACTGTGTACTTTCTCTTGTTTCTATCTGTTACCAATCTTGAGAAACTCATACATTCACTGTTCACTGTTTCCCAGTCTTAGAGAAGTCGATTTCTTTCAGCGAAAGTGCTGTTTTCACAGTGCTAAGTACTCCCAACTCTATCAACAATGTAGGTTTTACCAGTTTTCTAAGTCTCTCTTATTTTCTTGTACTTATACGTGGAATTCCCTGTGTAAACCTCCGTAACTTGTCCAGGTAGATGAATCACTGTGTACTTTCTCTTGTTTCTATCTGTTACCAATCTTGAGAAACTCATACATTCTCTGTTCACTGTTTCCCAGTCTTAGAGAAGTCGATTTCTTTCGGCGAAAGTGCTGTTTTCACAGTGCTAAGTACTCCCAACTCTATCCACAATGTAGGTTTTACCAGTTTTCTAAGTCTCTCTTATTTTCTTGTACTTATACTTGGAATTGTCTGTGTAAACCTCTGTAACTTTTCCAGGTAGATGAATCACTGTGTACTTTCTCTTGTTTCTATCTGTTACCAATCTTGAGAAACTCATACATTCTCTGTTCACTGTTTTACGGACTTAGAGAACTAAATTTCCTTCGGCGAAAGTGCTGTTTTCACAGTGCTAAGTACTCCGAAATCTGTCACCAATGTAGGTTTTACCAGTTTTCTAAGTCTCTCTTATTTGCTTGTACTTATACTTGGAATTCTGTGTGTAAACCACTGTAACATCTCTAGGTAGATGAATCGCTGTGTACTTTCTCCTGTTTCTATCTGTTACCAATCTTGAGAAACTCATACATTCACTGTTCACTGTTTCCCAGTCTTAGAGAAGTCGATTTCTTTAAGCGAAAGTGCTGTTTTCACAGTGCTAATTACTCCCAACACTATCCGCAATGTAGGTTTTACCAGTTTTCTAAGTCTCTCTTATTTCCTTGTACTTATACTTGGAATTCTCTGTGTAAACCTGTGTAACTTCTCTAGGTAGATGAATCACTGTGTACTTTCTCTTGTTTCTATCTGTTGCCAATCTTGAGAAACTCATACATTCTCTGTTCACTGTTTCCCAGTCTTAGAGAAGTCGATTTCTTTCGGCGAAAGTGCTGTTTTCACAGTGCTAAGTAGTCCCAACTCTATCCACAATGTAGGTTTTACCAGTTTTCTAAGTCTCTCTTACTTTCTTGTACTTATACATGAAATTCTTTGTGTAAACTTCTGTAATTTCTATAGGTAGATGAATCACCATGTACTTTCTCTTGTTTCTATCTGTTACCAGTCTTGAGAAACTCATACATTCTCTGTTCAGTTATTCCCGTTTCTTAGAGAGGTAGATTTCTTTCTTCAAAAGTGCTGTTTTCAGAGTGCTGAGTGCTCCCAACTCTATCCACAATGTAGGTTTTACCAGTTTTCTAAGTCTCTCTTATTTGCTTCTACTTATACATGAAATTCTCTGTGTAAACTTCTGTAACTTCTCTAGGTAGATGAATCACTGTGTACTTTCTCTTGTTTCTATGTGTTACGAATCTTGAGAAACTCATACATTCTCTGTTCACTGTTTCCCAGTCTTAGAGAAGTCGATTTCTTTCAGCGAAAGTGCTGTTTTCATAGCGCTAAGCACTCCCAACTCTATCCACAATGTAGGTTTTACCAGTTTTCTAAGTCTCTCTTATTTGCCTGTACTTATACTTGGAATTCTCTGTGTAAACCTCTGTAACTTCTCTAGGTAGATGAATCACTGTGTACTTTCTCTTGTTTCTATCTGTTACCAATCTTGAGAAACTCATACATTCTCTGTTCACTGTTTCCCAGTCTTAAAGAAGTAGATTTGTTTCTGCGAAAGTGCTGTTTTCACAGTGCTAAGTACTCCCAACTCTATCCACAATGTGGGTTTTACCAGTTTTCTAAGTCTCTCTTATTTTCTTGTACTTACACTTGGAATTCTCTGTGTAAACCTCTGTAACTTCTCTAGGTAGATGAATCACTGTGTACTTTCTCTTGTTTCTATCTGTTACCAAACTTGAGAAACTCATACATTCACTGTTCACTGTTTCCCAGTCTTAGAGAAGTCGATTTCTTTCAGCGAAAGTGCTGTTTTCACAGTGCTAAGTACTCCCAACACTATCCGGAATGTAGGTTTTACCAGTTTTCTAAGTCTCTCTTATTTGCTTTTACTTATACTTGGAATTCTCTGTGTAAACCTCTGTTAGCTTCTCTAGGTAGATGAATCACTGTGTACTTTCCCTTGTTTCTATCTGTTACCAATCTTGAGAAACTCATACATTCTCTGTTCACTGTTTCCCAGTCTTAGAGAAGTCGATTTCTTTCGGCGAAAGTGCTGTTTTCACAGTGCTAAGTACTCCCAACTCTATCCACAATGTAGGTTTTACCAGTTTTCTAAGTCTCTCTTATTTTCTTGTACTTATACTTGGAATTGTCTGTGTAAACCTCTGTAACTTTTCCAGATAGATGAATCACTGTGTACTTTCTCTTGTTTCTATCTGTTACCAATCTTGAGAAACTCATACATTCTCTGTTCACTGTTTCCCAGTCTTAGAGAAGTCGATTTCTTTCGGCGAAAGTGCTGTTTTCACAGTGCTAAGTACTCCCAACTCTATCCACAAAGTAGGTTTTACCAGTTTTCTAAGTCTCTCTTATTTGCTTGTACTTATACTTGGAATTCTCTGTGTAAACCTCTGTAACTTTTCCAGGTAGATGAATCGCTGTGTACTTTCGCTTGTTTCTATCTGTTACCAATCTTGAGAAATTCATACATTCTCTGTTCACTGTTTCACGGTCTTAGAGAACTAAATATCCTTCGGCGAAAGTGCTGTTTGCACAGTGCTAAGTACTCCGAAATCTGTCAACAATGTAGGTTTTACCAGTTTTCTAAGTCTCTCTTATTTGCTTGTACTTATACTTGGAATCCTCTGTGTAAACCTCTGTTAGCTTCTCTAGGTAGATGAATCACTGTGTACTTTCTCTTGTTTCTATCTGTTACCAATCTTGAGAAACTCATACATTCTCTGTTCACTGTTTCCCAGTCTTAGAGAAGTCGATTTCTTTCGGCGAAAGTGCTGTTTTCACAGTGCTAAGTACTCCCAACTCTATCCACAATGTAGGTTTTACCAGTTTTCTAAGTCTCTCTTATTTTCTTGTACTTATACTTGGAATTGTCTGTGTAAACCTCTGTAACTTTTCCAGGTAGATGAATCACTGTGTACTTTCTCTTGTTTCTATCTGTTACCAATCTTGAGAAACTCATACATTCTCTGTTCACTGTTTCCCAGTCTTAGAGAAGTCGATTTCTTTCGGCGAAAGTGCTGTTTTCACAGCGCTAAGTACTCCCAACTCTATCCACAATGTAGGTTTTACCAGTTTTCTAAGTCTCTCTTATTTGCCTGTACTTATACTTGGAATTCTCTGTGTAAACCTCTGTAACTTCTCTAGGTAGATGAATCACTGTGTACTTTCTCTTGTTTCTATCTGTTACCAATCTTGAGAAACTCATACATTCTCTGTTCACTGTTTCCCAGTCTTAGAGAAGTCGATTTCTTTCGGCGAAAGTGCTGTTTTCACAGTGCTAAGTACTCCCAACTCTATTCACAATGTAGGTTTTACCAGTTTTCTAAATCTCTCTTATTTGCCTGTACTTATACTTGGAATTCTCTGTGTAAACCTCTGTAACTTTTCCAGGTAGATGAATCACTGTGTACTTTCTCTTGTTTCTATCTGTTACCAATCTTGAGAAACTCATACATTCTCTGTTCACTGTTTCCCAGTCTTAGAGAAGTCGATTTCTTTCGGCGAAAGTGCTGTTTTCACAGCGCTAAGTACTCCCAACTCTATCCACAATGTAGGTTTTACCAGGTTTCTAAGTCTCTCTTATTTGCCTGTACTTATACTTGGAATTCTCTGTGTAAACCTCTGTAACTTCTCTAGGTAGATGAATCACTGTGTACTTTCTCTTGTTTCTATCTGTTACCAATCTTGAGAAACTCATACATTCTCTGTTCACTGTTTCACAGTCTTAGAGAAGTCGATTTCTTTCAGCGAAAGTGCTGTTTTCACAGTGCTAAGTACTCCCAACTCTATCCACCAGGTAGGTTTTAACAGTTTTCTAAGTCTCTCTTATTTGCTTGTACGTATACTTGTAATTCTCTGTGTAATCCTCTGTAGCTTCTCTAGGTAGATGAATCACTGTGTACTTTCTCTTGTTTCTATCTGTTACCAATCTTGAGAAACTCATACATTCTCTGTTCACTGTTTCCCAGTCTTAGAGAAGTCGATTTCTTTCGGCGAAAGTGCTGTTTTCACAGCGCTAAGTACTCCCAACTCTATCCACAATGTAGGTTTTACCAGTTTTCTAAGTCTCTCTTATTTACCTGTACTTATACTTGGAATTCTCTGTGTAAACCTCTGTAACTTCTCTAGGTAGATGAATCACTGTGTACTTTCTCTTGTTTCTATCTGTTACCAATCTTGAGAAACTCATACATTCTCTGTTCACTGTTTCCCAGTCTTAGAGAAGTCGATTTCTTTCAGCGAAAGTGCTGTTTTCACAGTGCTAAGTACTCCCAACTCTATCCACAATGTAGGTTTTAACAGTTTTCTAAGTCTCTCTTATTTGCTTGTACGTATACTTGGAATTCTCTGTGTAAACCTCTGTAGCTTCTCTAGGTAGATGAATCACTGTGTACTTTCTCTTGTTTCTATCTGTTACCAATCTTGAGAAACTCATACATTCTCTGTTCACTGTTTCCCAGTCTTAGAGAAGTCGATTTCTTTCGGCGAAAGTGCTGTTTTCACAGTGCTAAGTACTCCCAACTCTATTCACAATGTAGGTTTTACCAGTTTTCTAAATCTCTCTTATTTGCCTGTACTTATACTTGGAATTCTCTGTGTAAACCTCTGTAACTTTTCCAGGTAGATGAATCACTGTGTACTTTCTCTTGTTTCTATCTGTTACCAATCTTGAGAAACTCATACATTCTCTGTTCACTGTTTCCCAGTCTTAGAGAAGTCGATTTCTTTCGACGAAAGTGCTGTTTTCACAGCGCTAAGTACTCCCAACTCTATCCACAATGTAGGTTTTACCAGGTTTCTAAGTCTCTCTTATTTGCCTGTACTTATACTTGGAATTCTCTGTGTAAACCTCTGTAACTTCTCTAGGTAGATGAATCACTGTGTACTTTCTCTTGTTTCTATCTGTTACCAATCTTGAGAAACTCATACATTCTCTGTTCACTGTTTCACAGTCTTAGAGAAGTCGATTTCTTTCAGCGAAAGTGCTGTTTTCACAGTGCTAAGTACTCCCAACTCTATCCACCAGGTAGGTTTTAACAGTTTTCTAAGTCTCTCTTATTTGCTTGTACGTATCCTTGTAATTCTCTGTGTAATCCTCTGTAGCTTCTCTAGGTAGATGAATCACTGTGTACTTTCTCTTGTTTCTATCTGTTACCAATCTTGAGAAACTCATACATTCTCTGTTCACTGTTTCCCAGTCTTAGAGAAGTCGATTTCTTTCGGCGAAAGTGCTGTTTTCACAGTGCTAAGTACTCCCAACTCTATCCACAAAGTAGGTTTTACCAGTTCTCTAAGTCTCTCTTATTTGCTTGTACTTATACTTGGAATTCTCTGTGTAAACCTCTGTAAGTTTTCCAGGTAGATGAATCACTGTGTACTTTCGCTTGTTTCTATCTGTTACCAATCTTGAGAAACTCATACATTCTCTGTTCACTGTTTCACGGACTTAGAGAACTAAATTTCCTTCGGCGAAAGTGCTGTTTTCACAGTGCTAAGTACTCCGAAATCTGTCAACAATGTAGGTTTTACCAGTTTTCTAAGTCTCTCTTATTTGCTTGTACTTATACTTGGAATTCTGTGTGTAAACCACTGTAACTTCTCTAGGTAGATGAATCACTGTGTACTTTCTCTTGTTTCTATCTGTTACCAAACTTGAGAAACTCATACATGCACTGTTCACTGTTTCCCAGTCTTAGAGAAGTCGATTTCTTTCAGGGAAAGTGCTGTTTTCACAGTGCTAAGTACTCCCAACACTATCCGCAATGTAGGTTTTACCAGTTTTCTAAGTCTCTCTTATTTGCTTTTACTTATACTTGGAATCCTCTGTGTAAACCTCTGTTAGCTTCTCTAGGTAGATGAATCACTGTGTACTTTCTCTTGTTTCTATCTGTTACCAATCTTGAGAAACTCATACATTCTCTGTTCACTGTTTCCCAGTCTTAGAGAAGTCGATTTCTTTCAGCGAAAGTGCTGTTTTCACAGTGCTAAGTACTCCCAACACTATCCGCAATGTAGGTTTTACCAGTTTTCTAAGTCTCTCTTATTTGCCTGTACTTATACTTGGAATTCTCTGTGTAAACCTCTGTAACTTCTCTAGGTAGATGAATCACTGTGTACTTCCTCTTGTTTCTATCTGTTACCAATCTTGGGAAACTCATACATTCTCTGTTCACTGTTTCCCAGTCTTAGAGAAGTCTATTTCTTTCGGCGAAAGTGCTGTTTTCACAGTGCTAAGTACTCCCAACTCTATCCACAATGTAGGTTTTACCAGTTTTCTAAGTCTCTCTTATTTGCTTGTACGTATACTTGAAATTCTCTGTGTAAACCTCTGTAGCTTCTCTAGGTAGATGAATCACTGTGTACTTTCTCTTGTTTCTATCTGTTACCAATCTTGAGAAACTCATACATTCTCTGTTCACTGTTTCCCAGTCTTAGAGAAGTCGATTTCTTTCAGCGAAAGTGCTGTTTTCACAGTGCTAAGTACTCCCAACTCTATCCACAATGTAGGTTTTACCAGTTTTCTAAATCTCTCTTTTTTGCCTGTACTTATACTTGGAATTCTCTGTGTAAACCTCTGTAACTTTTCTAGGTAGATGAATCACTGTGTACTTTCTCTTGTTTCTATCTGTTACCAATCTTGAGAAACTCATACATTCACTGTTCACTGTTTCCCAGTCTTAGAGAAGTCGATTTCTTTCAGCGAAAGTGCTGTTTTCACAGTGCTAAGTACTCCCAACTCTATCAACAATGTAGGTTTTACCAGTTTTCTAAGTCTCTCTTATTTTCTTGTACTTATACGTGGAATTCCCTGTGTAAACCTCCGTAACTTATTCAGGTAGATGAATCACTGTGTACTTTCTCTTGTTTCTATCTGTTACCAATCTTGAGAAACTCATACATTCTCTGTTCACTGTTTCCCAGTCTTAGAGAAGTCGATTTCTTTCGGCGAAAGTGCTGTTTTCACAGTGCTAAGTACTCCCAACTCTATCCACAATGTAGGTTTTACCAGTTTTCTAAGTCTCTCTTATTTTCTTGTACTTATACTTGGAATTGTCTGTGTAAACCTCTGTAACTTTTCCAGGTAGATGAATCACTGTGTACTTTCTCTTGTTTCTATCTGTTACCAATCTTGAGAAACTCATACATTCTCTGTTCACTGTTTCCCAGTCTTAGAGAAGTCTATTTCTTTCGGCGAAAGTGCTGTTTTCACAGTGCTAAGTACTCCCAACTCTATCCACAATCTAGGTTTTACCAGTTTTCTAAGTCTCTCTTATTTGCTTGTACTTATACTTGGAATTCTCTGTGTAAACCTCTGTAACTTTTCCAGGTAGATGAATCACTGTGTACTTTCTCTCGTTTCTATCTGTTACCAATCTTGAGAAACTCATACGTTCTCTGTTCACTGTTTCACGGACTTAGAGAACTAAATTTCCTTTGGCGAAAGTGCTGTTATCACACTGCTAAGTACTCCGAAATCTGTCAACAATGTTGGTTTTACCAGTTTTCTAAGTCTCTCTTATTTGCTTGTACTTATACTTGGAATTCTGTGTGTAAACCACTGTAACTTCTCTAGGTAGATGAATCACTGTGTACTTTCTCTTGTTTCTATCTGTTACCAATCTTGAGAAACTCATACATTCTCTGTTCACTGTTTCCCAGTCTTAAAGAAGTAGATTTGTTTCTGCGAAAGTGCTGTTTTCACAGTGCTAAGTACTCCCAACTCTATCCACAATGTGGGTTTTACCAGTTTTCTAAGTCTCTCTTATTTGCTTGTACTTACACTTGGAATTCTCTGTGTAAACCACTGTAACTTCTCTAGGTAGATGAATCACTGTGTACTTTCTCTTGTTTCTATCTGTTCCCAATCTTGAGAAACTCATACGTTCACTGTTCACTGTTTCCCAGTCTTAGAGAAGTCGATTTCTTTCAGCGAAAGTGCTGTTTTCACAGTGCTAAGTACTCCCAAATCTGTCAACAATGTAGGTTTTAACAGTTTTCTAAGTCTCTCTTATTTGCTTGTACGTATACTTGGAATTCTCTGTGTAAACCTCTGTAGCTTCTCTAGGTAGATGAATCACTGTGTACTTTCTCTTGTTTCTATCTGTTACCAATCTTGAGAAACTCATACATTCTCTGTTCACTGTTTCCCAGTCTTAGAGAAGTCGATTTCTTTCGGCGAAAGTGCTGTTTTCACAGTGCTAAGTACTCCCAACTCTATCCACAATGTAGGTTTTACCAGTTTTCTAGGTCTCTCTTATTTGCTTCTACTTATACATGAAATTCTCTGTGTAAACTTCTGTAACTTCTCTAGGTAGATGAATCACTGTGTACTTTCTCTTGTTTCTATGTGTTACGAATCTTGAGAAACTCATACATTCTCTGTTCACTGTTTCCCAGTCTTAGAGAAGTCGATTTCTTTCAGCGAAAGTGCTGTTTTCATACCGCTAAGTACTCCCAACTCTATCCACAATGTAGGTTTTACCAGTTTTCTAAGTCTCTCTTATTTGCCTGTACTTATACTTAGAATTCTCTGTGTAAACCTCTGTAACTTCTCTAGGTAGATGAATCACTGTGTACTTTCTCTTGTTTCTATCTGTTACCAATCTTGAGAAACTCATACATTCTCTGTTCACTGTTTCCCAGTCTTAAAGAAGTAGATTTGTTTCTGCGAAAGTGCTGTTTTCACAGTGCTAAGTACTCCCAACTCTATCCACAATGTGGGTTTTACCAGTTTTCTAAGTCTCTCTTATTTGCTTGTACTTACACTTGGAATTCTCTGTGTAAACCTCTGTAACTTCTCTAGGTAGATGAATCACTGTGTACTTTCTCTTGTTTCTATCTGTTCCCAATCTTGAGAAACTCATACGTTCACTGTTCACTGTTTCCCAGTCTTAGAGAAGTCGATTTCTTTCAGCGAAAGTGCTGTTTTCACAGTGCTAAGTACTCCCAAATCTGTCAACAATGTAGGTTTTAACAGTTTTCTAAGTCTCTCTTATTTGCTTGTACGTATACTTGGAATTCTCTGTGTAAACCTCTGTAGCTTCTCTAGGTAGATGAATCACTGTGTACTTTCTCTTGTTTCTATCTGTTACCAATCTTGAGAAACTCATACATTCTCTGTTCACTGTTTCCCAGTCTTAGAGAAGTCGATTTCTTTCGGCGAAAGTGCTGTTTTCACAGTGCTAAGTACTCCCAACTCTATCCACAAAGTAGGTTTTACCAGTTTTCTAAGTCTCTCTTATTTGCTTGTACTTATACTTGGAATTCTCTGTGTAAACCTCTGTAACTTTTCCAGGTAGATGAATCACTGTGTACTTTCTCTTGTTTCTATCTTTTACCAATCTTGAGAAACTCATACATTCTCTGTTCACTGTTTTACGGACTTAGAGAACTAAATTTCCTTCGGCGAAAGTGCTGTTTTCACAGTGCTAAGTACTCCGAAATCTGTCAACAGTGTAGGTTTTACCAGTTTTCTAAGTCTCTCTTATTTGCTTGTACTTATACTTGGAATTCTGTGTGTAAACCACTGTAACTTCTCTAGGTAGATGAATCACTGTGTACTTTCTCTTGTTTCTATCTGTTACCAATCTTGAGAAACTCATACATTCACTGTTCACTGTTTCCCAGTCTTAGAGAAGTCGATTTCTTTCAGCGAAAGTGCTGTTTTCACAGTGCTAAGTACTGCCAACACTATCCGCAATGTAGGTTTTACCAGTTTTCTAAGTCTCTCTTATTTGCTTTTACTTATACTTGGAATTCTCTGTGTAAACCTGTGTAACTTCTCTAGGTAGATGAATCACTGTGTACTTTCTCTTGTTTCTATCTGTTGCCAATCTTGAGAAACTCATACATTCTCTGTTCACTGTTTCCCAGTCTTAGAGAAGTCGATTTCTTTCGGCGAAAGTGCTGTTTTCACAGTGCTAAGTACCCCCAACTCTATCCACAATGTAGGTTTTACCAGTTTTCTAAGTCTCTCTTACTTTCTTGTACTTATACATGAAATTCTTTGTGTAAACTTCTGTAATTTCTATAGGTAGATGAATCACTGTGTACTTTCTCTTGTTTCTATCTGTTACCAGTCTTGAGAAACTCATACATTCTCTGTTCAGTTATTCCCGTTTCTTAGAGAGGTAGATTTCTTTCTTCAAAAGTGCTGTTTTCAGAGTGCTGAGTGCTCCCAACTCTATCCACAATGTAGGTTTTACCAGTTTTCTAAGTCTCTCTTATTTGCTTGTACTTATACTTGGAATTCTCTTTGTAAACCTCTGTAACTTTTCCAGGTAGATGAATCACTGTGTACTTTCTCTTGTTTCTATCTGTTACCAATCTTGAGAAACTCAACATTCTCTGTTCACTGTTTCACGGACTTAGAGAAATAAATTTCCTTCGGCGAAAGTGCTGTTTTCACACTGCTAAGTACTCCGAAATCTGTCAACAATGTTGGTTTTACCAGTTTTCTAAGTCTCTCTTTTTTGCTTGTACTTATACTTGGAATTCTGTGTGTAAACCACTGTTACTTCTCTAGGTAGATGAATCACTGTGTACTTTCTCTTGTTTCTATCTGTTACCAATCTTGAGAAACTCATATATTCTCTGTTCACTGTTTCCCAGTCTTAGGTAAGTCGATTTCTGTCGGCGAAAGTGCTATTTTCACAGTGCTAAGTACACCCAACTCTATCCACAAAGTAGGTTTTACCAGTTTTCTAAGTCTCTCTTATTTGCTTGTACTTATACTTGGAATTCTCTGTGTAAACCTCTGTAACTTTTCCAGGTAGATGAATCACTGTGTACTTTCGCTTGTTTCTATCTGTTACCAATCTTGAGAAACTCATACATTCTCTGTTCACTGTTTCACGGTCTTAGAGAACTAAATTTCCTTCGGCGAAAGTGCTGTTTTCACAGTGCTAAGTACTCCGAAATCTGTCAACAATGTAGGTTTTATCAGTTTTCTAAGTCTCTCTTATTTGCTTGTACTTATACTTGGAATTGTGTGTGTAAACCACTGTAACTTCTCTAGGTAGATGAATCACTGTGTACTTTCTCTTGTTTCTATCTGTTACCAATCTTGAGAAACTCATACATTCTCTGTTCACTGTTTCCCAGTCTTAGAGAAGTCGATTTCTTTCAGCGAAAGTGCTGTTTTCACAGTGCTAAGTACTCCCAACTCTATCCACAATGTAGGTTTTAACAGTTTTCTAAGTCTCTCTTATTTGCTTGTACGTATACTTGGAATTCTCTGTGTAAACCTCTGTAGCTTCTCTAGGTAGATGAATCACTGTGTACTTTCTCTTGTTTCTATCTGTTACCAATCTTGAGAAACTCATACATTCTCTGTTCACTGTTTCCCAGTCTTAGAGAAGTCGATTTCTTTCGGCGAAAGTGCTGTTTTCACAGTGCTAAGTACTCCCAACTCTATCCACAATGTAGGTTTTACCAGTTTTCTAAGTCTCTCTTATTTGCTTGTACTTATACTTGGAATTCTGTGTGTCAACCACTGTAACTTCTCTAGGTAAATGAATCACTGTGTACTTTCTCTTGTTTCTATCTGTTACCAATCTTGAGAAACTCATACATTCTCTGTTCACTGTTTCCCACTCTTAGAGAAGTCGATTTCTTTCGGCGAAAGTGCTGTTTTCACAGTGCTAAGTACTCCCAACTCTATCCACAATGTAGGTTTTACCAGTTTTCTAAGTCTCTCTTATTTTCTTGTACTTATACGTGGAATTCTCTGTGTAAACCTCTGTAACTTTTCCAGGTAGATGAATCACTGTGTACTTTCTCTTGTTTCTATCTGTTACCAATCTTGACAAACTCATACATTCTCTGTTCACTGTTTCCCAGTCTTAGAGAAGTCGATTTCTTTAGGCGAAAGTGCTGTTTTCACAGTGCTAAGTACTCCCAACTCTATCAACAATGTAGGTTTTACCAGTTTTCTAAGTCTCTCTTATTTGCTTGTACTTATACTTGGAATTCTCTGTGTAAACCTCTGTAACTTTTCCAGGTAGATGAATCACTGTGTACTTTCTCTTGTTTCTATCTGTTACCAATCTTGAGAAACTCAACATTCTCTGTTCACTGTTTCACGGACTTAGAGAAATAAATTTCCTTCGGCGAAAGTGCTGTTTTCACACTGCTAAGTACTCCGAAATCTGTCAACAATGTTGGTTTTACCAGTTTTCTAAGTCTCTCTTTTTTGCTTGAACTTATACTTGGAATTCTGTGTGTAAACCACTGTTACTTCTCTAGGTAGATGAATCACTGTGTACTTTCTCTTGTTTCTATCTGTTACCAATCTTGAGAAACTCATATATTCTCTGTTCACTGTTTCCCAGTCTTAGGGAAGTCGATTTCTGTCGGCGAAAGTGCTGTTTTCACAGTGCTAAGTACTCCCAACTCTATCCACAAAGTAGGTTTTACCAGTTTTCTAAGTCTCTCTTATTTGCTTGTACTTATACTTGGAATTCTCTGTGTAAACCTCTGTAACTTTTCCAGGTAGATGAATCACTGTGTACTTTCGCTTGTTTCTATCTGTTACCAATCTTGAGAAACTCATACATTCTCTGTTCACTGTTTCACAGTCTTAGAGAACTAAATTTCCTTCGGCGAAAGTGCTGTTTTCACAGTGCTAAGTACTCCGAAATCTGTCAAAAATGTAGGTTTTACCAGTTTTCTAAGTCTCTCTTATTTACTTGTACTTATACTTGGAATTGTGTGTGTAAACCACTGAAACTTCTCTAGGTAGATGATTCACTGTGTACTTTCTCTTGTTTCTATCTGTTACCAATCTTGAGAAACTCATACATTCTCTGTTCACTGTTTCCCAGTCTTAGAGAAGTCGATTTCTTTCAGCGAAAGTGCTGTTTTCACAGTGCTAAGTACTCCCAACTCTATCCACAATGTAGGTTTTAACAGTTTTCTAAGTCTCTCTTATTTGCTTGTACGTATACTTGGAATTCTCTGTGTAAACCTCTGTAGCTTCTCTAGGTAGATGAATCACTGTGTACTTTCTCTTGTTTCTATCTGTTACCAATCTTGAGAAACTCATACATTCTCTGTTCACTGTTTCCCAGTCTTAGAGAAGTCGATTTCTTTCGGCGAAAGTGCTGTTTTCACAGTGCTAAGTACTCCCAACTCTATCCACAATGTAGGTTTTACCAGTTTTATAAGTCTCTCTTATTTGCTTGTACTTATACTTGGAATTCTGTGTGTCAACCACTGTAACTTCTCTAGGTAAATGAATCACTGTGTACTTTCTCTTGTTTCTATCTGTTACCAATCTTGAGAAACTCATACATTCTCTGTTCACTGTTTCCCAGTCTTAGAGAAGTCGATTTCTGTCGGCGAAAGTGCTGTTTTCACAGTGCTAAGTACTCCCAACTCTATCCACAATGTAGGTTTTACCAGTTTTCTAAGTCTCTCTTATTTGCTTGTACTTATACTTGGAATTCTCTGTGTAAACCTCTGTAACTTTTCCAGGTAGATGAATCACTGTGTACTTTCTCTTGTTTCTATCTGTTACCAATCTTGAGAAACTCAACATTCTCTGTTCACTATTTCACGGACTTAGAGAAATAAATTTCCTTCGGCGAAAGTGCTGTTTTCACACTGCTAAGTACTCCGAAATCTGTCAACAATGTTGGTTTTACCAGTTTTCTAAGTCTCTCTTTTTTGCTTGTACTTACACTTGGAATTCTGTGTGTAAACCACTGTTACTTCTCTAGGTAGATGAATCACTGTGTACTTTCTCTTGTTTCTATCTGTTACCAATCTTGAGAAACTCATATATTCTCTGTTCACTGTTTCCCAGTCTTAGGGAAGTCGATTTCTGTCGGCGAAAGTGCTGTTTTCACAGTGCTAAGTACTCCCAACTCTATCCACAAAGTAGGTTTTACCAGTTTTCTAAGTCTCTCTTATTTGCTTGTACTTATACTTGGAATTCTCTCTGTAAACCTCTGTAACTTTTCCAGGTAGATGAATCACTGTATACTTTCGCTTGTTTCTATCTGTTACCAATCTTGAGAAACTCATACATTCTCTGTTCACTGTTTCACGGTCTTAGAGAACTAAATTTCCTTCGGCGAAAGTGCTGTTTTCACAGTGCTAAGTACTCCGAAATCTGTCAAAAATGTAGGTTTTACCAGTTTTCTAAGTCTCTCTTATTTACTTGTACTTATACTTGGAATTGTGTGTGTAAACCACTGAAACTTCTCTAGGTAGATGAATCACTGTGTACTTTCTCTTGTTTCTATCTGTTACCAATCTTGAGAAACTCATACATTCTCTGTTCACTGTTTCCCAGTCTTAGAGAAGTCGATTTCTTTCAGCGAAAGTGCTGTTTTCACAGTGCTAAGTACTCCCAACTCTATCCACAATGTAGGTTTTAACAGTTTTCTAAGTCTCTCTTATTTGCTTGTACGTATACTTGGAATTCTCTGTGTAAACCTCTGTAGCTTCTCTAGGTAGATGAATCACTGTGTACTTTCTCTTGTTTCTATCTGTTACCAATCTTGAGAAACTCATACATTCTCTGTTCACTGTTTCAAAGTCTTAGAGAAGTCGATTTCTTTCGGCGAAAGTGCTGTTTTCACAGTGCTAAGTACTCCCAACTCTATCCACAATGTAGGTTTTACCAGTTTTCTAAGTCTCTCTTATTTTCTTGTACTTATACTTGGAATTGTCTGTGTAAACCTCTGTAACTTTTCCAGGTAGATGAATCACTGTGTACTTTCTCTTGTTTCTATCTCTTACCAATCTTGAGAAACTCATACATTCTCTGTTCACTGTTTCCCAGTCTTAGAGAAGTCGATTTCTTTCGGCGAAAGTGCTGTTTTCACAGTGCTAAGTACTCCCAACTCTATCCACAATGTAGGTTTTACCAGTTTTCTAAGTCTCTCTTACTTTCTTGTGCTTATACATGAAATTCTTTGTGTAAACTTCTGTAATTTCTATAGGTAGATGAATCACTGTGTACTTTCTCTTGTTTCTATCTGTTACCAGTCTTGAGAAACTCATGCATTCTCTTTTCAGTTATTCCCGTTTCTTAGAGAGGTAGATTTCTTTCTTCAAAAGTGCTGTTTTCATAGTGCTGAGTGCTCCCAACTCTATCCACAATATAGGTTTTACCAGTTTTCTAAGTCTCTCTTATTTGCTTGTACTTATACTTGGAATTCTCTGTGTAAACCTCTGTAACTTTTCCAGGTAGATGAATCACTGTGTACTTTCTCTTGTTTCTATCTGTTACCAATCTTGAGAAACTCAACATTCTCTGTTCACTGTTTCACGGACTTAGAGAAATAAATTTCCTTCGGCGAAAGTGCTGTTTTCACACTGCTAAGTACTCCGAAATCTGTCAACAATGTTGGTTTTACCACATTTCTAATTCTCTCTTCTTTGCTTGTACTTATACTTGGAATTCTGTGTGTAAACCACTGTAACTTCTCTAGGTAGATGAATCACTGTGTACTTTCTCTTGTTTCTATCTGTTACCAAACTGGAGAAACTCATACATTCACTGTTCACTGTTTCCCAGTCTTAGAGAAGTCGATTTCTTTCAGCGAAAGTGCTGTTTTCACAGTGCTAAGTACTCCCAACACTATCCGCAATGTAGGTTTTACCAGTTTTCTAAGTCTCTTTATTTGCTTGTACTTATACTTGGAATCCTCTGTGTAAATCTCTGTTAGCTTCTCTAGGTAGATGAATCACTGTGTACTTTCTCTTGTTTCTATCTGTTACCAATCTTGGGAAACTCATACATTCTCTGTTCACTGTTTCCCAGTCTTAGAGAAGTCGATTTCTTTCAGCGAAAGTGCTGTTTTCACAGTGCTAAGTACTCCCAACTCTATCCACAATGTAGGTTTTACCAGTTTTCCAAGTCTCTCTTATTTCCCTGTACTTGTACTTGGAATTCTCTGTGTAAACCTCTGTAACTTCTCTAGGTAGATGAATCACTGTGTACTTTCTCTTGTTTCTATCTGTTACCAATCTTGAGAAACTCATACATTCTCTGTTCACTGTTTCCCAGTCTTAGAGAAGTCGATTTCTTTCAGCGAAAGTGCTGTTTTCACAGTGCTAAGTACTCCCAACTGTATCCACCATGTAGGTTTTAACAGTTTTCTAAGTCTCTCTTATTTGCTTGTACGTATACTTGGAATTCTCTGTGTAATCCTCTGTAGCTTCTCTACGTAGATGAATCACTGTGTACTCTCTCTTGTTTCTATCTGTTACCAATCTTGAGAAACTCATACATTCTCTGTTCACTGTTTCCCAGTCTTAGCGAAGTCGATTTCTTTCAGCGAAAGTGCTGTTTTCACAGTGCTAAGTACTACCAACTCTATCCACAATGTAGGTTTTACCAGTTTTCTAAGTCTCTCTTATTTTCTTGTACTTATACTTGGAATTGTCTGTGTAAACCTCTGTAACTTTTCCAGGAAGATGAATCACTGTGTACTTTCTCTTGTTTCTATCTGTTACCAATCTTGAGAAACTCATACATTCTCTGTTCACTGTTTCCCAGTCTTAGAGAAGTCGATTTCTTTCGGCGAAAGTGCTGTTTTCACAGTGCTAAGTACTCCCAACTCTATCCACAAAGTAGGTTTTACCAGTTTTCTAAGTCTCTCTTATTTGCTTGTACTTATACTTGGAATTCTCTGTGTAAACCTCTGTAACTTTTCCAGGTAGATGAATCACTGTGTACTTTCGCTTGTTTCTATCTGTTACCAATCTTGAGAAACTCATACATTCTCTGTTCACTGTTTCACGGACTTAGAGAACTAAATTTCCTTCGGCGAAAGTGCTGTTTTCACAGTGCTAAGTACTCCGAAATCTGTCAACAATGTAGGTTTTACCAGTTTTCTAAGTCTCTGTTATTTGCTTGTACTTATACGTGGAATTCTGTGTGTAAAACACTGTAACTTCTCTAGGTAGATGAATCACTGTGTACTATCTCTTGTTTCTATCTGTTACCAAACTTGAGAAACTCATACATTCACTGTTCACTGTTTCCCAGTCTTAGAGAAGTCTATTTCTTTCAGCGAAAGTGCTGTTTTCACAGTGCTAAGTACTCCCAACACTATCCGCAATGTAGGTTTTACCAGTTTTCTAAGTCTCTCTTATTTGCTTGTACTTATACTTGGAATCCTCTGTGTAAACCTCTGTTAGCTTCTCTAGGTAGATGAATCACTGTGTACTTTCTCTTGTTTCTATCTGTTACCAATCTTGAGAAACTCATACATTCTCTGTTCACTGTTTCCCAGTCTTAGGGAAGTCGATTTCTTTCAGCGAAAGTGCTGTTTTCACAGTGCTAAGTACTCCCAACACTATCCGCAATGTAGGTTTTACCAGTTTTCTAAGTCTCTCTTATTTGCCTGTACTTATACTTGGAATTCTCTGTGTAAACCTCTGTAACTTCTCTAGGTAGATGAATCACTGTGTACTTTCTCTTGTTTCTATCTGTCACCAATCTTGGGAAACTCATACATTCTCTGTTCACTGTTTCCCAGTCTTAGAGAAGTCGATTTCTTTCGGCGAAAGTGCTGTTTTCACAGTGCTAAGTACTCCCAACTCTATCCACAATGTAGGTTTTAACAGTTTTCTAAGTCTCTCTTATTTGCTTGTACGTATACTTGAAATTCTCTGTGTAAACCTCTGTAGCTTCTCTAGGTAGATGAATCACTGTGTACTTTCTCTTGTTTCTATCTGTTACCAATCTTGAGAAACTCATACATTCACTGTTCACTGTTTCCCAGTCTTAGAGAAGTCGATTTCTTTCAGCGAAAGTGCTGTTTTCACAGTGCTAAGTACTCCCAACTCTATCAACAATGTAGGTTTTACCAGTTTTCTAAGTCTCTCTTATTTTCTTGTACTTATACGTGGAATTCTCTGTGTAAACCTCCGTAACTTATCCAGGTAGATGAATCACTGTGTACTTTCTCTTGTTTCTATCTGTTGCCAATCTTGAGAAACTCATACATTCTCTGTTCACTGTTTCCCAGTCTTAGAGAAGTCGATTTCTTTCGGCGAAAGTGCTGTTTTCACAGTGCTAAGTACTCCCAACTCTATCCACAATGTAGGTTTTACCAGTTTTCTAAGTCTCTCTTACTTTCTTGTACTTATACATGAAATTCTTTGTGTAAACTTCTGTAATTTCTATAGGTAGATGAATCACTGTGTGCTTTCTCTTGTTTCTATCTGTTACCAGTCTTGAGAAACTCATACATTCTCTGTTCAGTTATTCCCGTTTCTTAGAGAGGTAGATTTCTTTCTTCAAAAGTGCTGTTTTCAGAGTGCTGAGTGCTCCCAACTCTATCCACAATGTATGTTTTACCAGTTTTCTACGTCTCTCTTATTTGCTTCTACTTATACATGAAATTCTCTGTGTAAACTTCTGTAACTTCTCTAGGTAGATGAATCACTGTGTACTTTCTCTTGTTTCTATGTTTTACAAATCTTGAGAAACTCATACATTCTCTGTTCACTGTTTCCCAGTCTTAGAGAAGTCGATTTCTTTCGGCGAAAGTGCTGTTTTCATAGCGCTAAGTACTCCCAACTCTATCCACAATGTAGGTTTTACCAGTTTTCTAAGTCTCTCTTATTTGCTTGTACTTACACTTGGAATTCTCTGTGTAAACCTCTGTAACTTCTCTAGGTAGATGAATCACTGTGTACTTTCTCTTGTTTCTATCTGTTACCAATCTTGAGAAACTCATACATTCTCTGTTCACTGTTTCCCAGTCTTAAAGAAGTAGATTTGTTTCTGCGAAAGTGCTGTTTTCACAGTGCTAAGTACTCCCAACTCTATCCACAATGTGGGATTTACCAGTTTTCTAAGTCTCTCTTATTTGCTTGTACTTACACTTGGAATTCTCTGTGTAAACCTCTGTAACTTCTCTAGGTAGATGAATCACTGTGTACTTTCTCTTGTTTCTATCTGTTACCAATCTTGAGAAACTCATACATTCTCTGTTCACTGTTTCCCAAACTTAGAGAAGTCGATTTCTTTCAGCGAAAGTGCTGTTTTCACAGTGCTAAGTACTCCCAACTCTATCCACAAAGTAGGTTTTACAGTTTTCTAAGTCTCTCTTATTTGCTTGTACTTATACTTGGAATTCTCTGTGTAAACCTCTGTAACTTTTCCAGGTAGATGAATCACTGTGTACTTTCGCTTGTTTCTATCTGTTACCAATCTTGAGAAACTCATACATTCTCTGTTCACTGTTTCACGGTCTTAGAGAACTAAATTTCCTTCGGCGAAAGTGCTGTTTTCACAGTGCTAAGTACTCCGAAATCTGTCAACAATGTAGGTTTTACCAGTTTTCTAAGTCTCTCTTATTTGCTTGTACTTATACTTGGAATTCTGTGTGTAAACCACTGTAACTTCTCTAGGTAGATGAATCACTGTGTACTTTCTCTTGTTTCTATCTGTTACCAAACTTGAGAAACTCATACATTCACTGTTCACTGTTTCCCAGTCTTAGAGAAGTCGATTTCTTTCAGCGAAAGTGCTGTTTTCACAGTGCTAAGTACTCCCAACACTATCCGCAATGTAGGTTTTACCAGTTTTCTAAGTCTCTCTTATTTGCTTGTACTTATACTTGGAATCCTCTGTGTAAACCTCTGTTAGGTTCTCTAGGTAGATGAATCACTGTGTACTTTCTCTTCTTTCTATCTGTTACCAATCTTGGGAAACTCATACATTCTCTGTTCACTGTTTCCCAGTCTTAGAGAAGTCGATTTCTTTCAGCGAAAGTGCTGTTTTCACAGTGCTAAGTACTCCCAACTCTATCCACAATGTAGGTTTTACCAGTTTTCTAAGTCTCTCTTATTTTCTTGTACTTATACTTGGAATTGTCTGTGTAAACCTCTGTAACTTTTCCAGGTAGATGAATCACTGTGTACTTTCTCTTGTTTCTATCTGTTACCAATCTTGAGAAACTCATACATTCTCTGTTCACTGTTTCCCAGTCTTAGAGAAGTCGATTTCTTTCAGCGAAAGTGCTGTTTTCACAGTGCTAAGTACTCCCAACTCTATCCACAATGTAGGTTTTAACAGTTTTCTAAGTCTCTCTTATTTGCTTGTACGTATACTTGGAATTCTCTGTGTAAACCTCTGTAGCTTCTCTAGGTAGATGAATCACTGTGTACTTTCTCTTGTTTCTATCTGTTACCAATCTTGAGAAACTCATACATTCTCTGTTCACTGTTTCCCAGTCTTAGAGAAGTCGATTTCTTTCGGCGAAAGTGCTGTTTTCACAGTGCTAAGTACTCCCAACTCTATCCACAATGTAGGTTTTACCAGTTTTCTAAATCTCTCTTATTTGCCTGTACTTATACTTGGAATTCTCTGTGTAAACCTCTGTAACTTTTCCAGGTAGATGAATCACTGTGTACTTTATCTTGTTTCTATCTGTTACCAATCTTGAGAAACTCATACATTCTCTGTTCACTGTTTCCCAGTCTTAGAGAAGTCGATTTCTTTCGGCGAAAGTGCTGTATTCACAGCGCTAAGTACTCCCAACTCTATCCACAATGTAGGTTTTACCAGTTTTCTAAGTCTCTCTTATTTGCCTGTACTTGTACTTGGAATTCTCTGTGTAAACCTCTGTAACTTCTCTAGGTAGATGAATCACTGTGTACTTTCTCTTGTTTCTATCTGTTACCAATCTTGAGAAACTCATACATTCTCTGTTCACTGTTTGCCAGTCTTAGAGAAGTCGATTTCTTTCAGCGAAAGTGCTGTTTTCACAGTGCTAAGTACTCCCAACTCTATCCACCATGTAGGTTTTAACAGTGTTCTAAGTCTCTCTTATTTGCTTGTACGTATACTTGGAATTCTCTGTGTAATCCTCTGTAGCTTCTCTACGTAGATGAATCACTGTGTACTTTCTCTTCTTTCTATCTGTTACCAATCTTGAGAAACTCATACATTCTCTGTTCACTGTTTCCCAGTCTTAGAGAAGTCGATTTCTTTCGGCGAAAGTGCTGTTTTCACAGTGCTAAGTACTCCCAACTCTATCCACAATGTAGGTTTTACCAGTTTTCTAAGTCTCTCTTATTTTCTTGTACTTATACTTGGAATTGTCTGTGTAAACCTCTGTAACTTTTCCAGGAAGATGAATCACTGTGTACTTTCTCTTGTTTCTATGTGTTACCAATCTTGAGAAACTCATGCATTCTCTGTTCACTGTTTCCCAGTCTTAGAGAAGTCGATTTCTTTCGGCGAAAGTGCTATTTTCACAGTGCTAAGTACTCCCAACTCTATCCACAAAGTAGGTTTTACCAGTTTTCTAAGTCTCTCTTATTTGCTTGTACTTATACTTGGAATTCTCTGTGTAAACCTCTGTAACTTTTCCAGGTAGATGAATCACTGTGTACTTTCTCTTGTTTCTATCTGTTACCAATCTTGAGAAACTCATACATTCTCTGTTCACTGTTTCACGGACTTAGAGAACTAAATTTCCTTCGGCGAAAGTGCTGTTTTCACAGTGCTAAGTACTCCGAAATCTGTCAACAATGTAGGTTTTACCAGTTTTCTAAGTCTCTCTTATTTGCTTGTACTTATACTTGGAATTCTGTGTGTAAACCACTGTAACTTCTCTAGGTAGATGAATCACTGTGTACTTTCTCTTGTTTTTATCTGTTACCAAACTTGAGAAACTCATACATTCACTGTTCACTGTTTCCCAGTCTTAGAGAAGTCGATTTCTTTCAGCGAAAGTGCTGTTTTCACAGTGCTAAGTACTCCCAACACTATCCGCAATGTAGGTTTTACCAGTTTTCTAAGTCTCTCTTATTTGCTTGTACTTATACTTGGAATCCTCTGTGTAAACCTCTGTTAGCTTCTCTAGGTAGATGAATCAATGTGTACTTTCTCTTGTTTCTATCTGTTACCAATCTTGAGAAACTCATACATTCTCTGTTCACTGTTTCCCAGTCTTAGAGAAGTCGATTTCTTTCAGCGAAAGTGCTGTTTTCACAGTGCTAAGTACTCCCAACACTATCCGCAATGTAGGTTTTACCAGTTTTCTAAGTCTCTCTTATTTGCCTGTACTTATACTTGGAATTCTCTGTGTAAACCTCTGTAACTTCTCTAGGTAGATGAATCACTGTGTACTTTCTCTTGTTTCTATCCGTTACCAATCTTGGGAAACTCATACATTCTCTGTTCACTGTTTCCCAGTCTTAGAGAAGTCGATTTCTTTCAGCGAAAGTGCTGTTTTCACAGTGCTAAGTACTCCCAACTCTATCCACAATGTAGGTTTTACCAGTTTTCTAAGTCTCTCTTATTTTCTTGTACTTATACTTGGAATTGTCTGTGTAAACCTCTGTAACTTTTCCAGGTAGATGAATCACTGTGTACTTTCTCTTGTTTCTATCTGTTACCAATCTTGAGAAACTCATACATTCTCTGTTCACTGTTTCCCAGTCTTAGAGAAGTCGATTTCTTTCGGCGAAAGTGCTGTTTTCACAGCGCTAAGTACTCCCATCTCTATCCACAATGTAGGTTTTACCAGTTTTCTAAGTCTCTCTTATTTGCCTGTACTTATACTTGGAATTCTCTGTGTAAACCTCTGTAACTTCTCTAGATAGATGAATCACTGTGTACTTTCTCTTGTTTCTATCTGTTACCAATCTTGAGAAACTCATACATTCTCTGTTCACTGTTTCCCAGTCTTAGAGAAGTCGATTTCTTTCAGCGAAAGTGCTGTTTTCACAGTGCTAAGTACTCCCAACTCTATCCACAATGTAGGTTTTAACAGTTTTCTAAGTCTCTCTTATTTGCTTGTACGTATACTTGGAATTCTCTGTGTAAACCTCTGTAGCTTCTCTAGGTAGATGAATCACTGTGTACTTTCTCTTGTTTCTATCTGTTACCAATCTTGAGAAACTCATACATTCTCTGTTCACTGTTTCCCAGTCTTAGAGAAGTCGATTTCTTTCGGCGAAAGTGCTGTTTTCACAGTGCTAAGTACTCCCAACTCTATCCACAAAGTAGGTTTTACCAGTTCTCTAAGTCTCTCTTATTTGCTTGTACTTATACTTGGAATTCTCTGTGTAAACCTCTGTAACTTTTCCAGGTAGATGAATCACTGAGTACTTTCGCTTGTTTCTATCTGTTACCAATCTTGAGAAACTCATACATTCTCTGTTCACTGTTTCACGGACTTAGAGAACTAAATTTCCTTCGGCGAAAGTGCTGTTTTCACAGTGCTAAGTACTCCGAAATCTGTCAACAATGTAGGTTTTACCAGTTTTCTAAGTCTCTCTTATTTACTTGTACTTATACTTGGAATTCTGTGTGTAAACCACTGTAACTTCTCTAGGTAGATGAATCACTGTGTACTTTCTCTTGTTTCTATCTGTTACCAATCTTGAGAAACTCATACATTCTCTGTTCACTGTTTCCCAGTCTTAGAGAAGTCGATTTCTTTCGGCGAAAGTGCTGTTTTCACAGTGCTAAGTACTCCCAACTCTATCCACAATGCAGGTTTTACCAGTTTTCTAAATCTCTCTTTTTTGCCTGTACTTATACTTGGAATTCTCTGTGTAAACCTCTGTAACTTTTCTAAGTAGATGAATCACTGTGTACTTTCTCTTGTTTCTATCTGGTACCAATCTTGAGAAACTCATACATTCACTGTTCACTGTTTCCCAGTCTTAGAGAAGTCGATTTCTTTCAGCGAAAGTGCTGTTTTCACAGTGCTAAGTACTCCCAACTCTATCAACAATGTAGGTTTTACCAGTTTCTAAGTCTCTCTTATTTTCTTGTACTTATACGTGGAATTCCCTGTGTAAACCTCCGTAACTTATCCAGGTAGATGAATCACTGTGTACTTTCTCTTGTTTCTATCTGTTACCAATATTGAGAAACTCATACATTCTCTGTTCACTGTTTCCCAGTCTTAGAGAAGTCGATTTCTTTCAGCGAAAGTGCTGTTTTCACAGTGCTAAGTACTCCCAACTCTATCCACAATGTAGGTTTTAACAGTTTTCTAAGTCTCTCTTATTTGCTTGTACGTATACTTGGAATTCTCTGTGTAAACCTCTGTAGCTTCTCTAGGTAGATGAATCACTGTGTACTTTCTCTTGTTTCTATCTGTTACCAATCTTGAGAAACTCATACATTCTCTGTTCACTGTTTCCCAGTCTTAGAGAAGTCGATTTCTTTCGGCGAAAGTGCTGTTTTCACAGTGCTAAGTACTCCCAACTCTATCCACAATGTAGGTTTTACCAGTTTTCTAAATCTCTCTTATTTGCCTGTACTTATACTTGGAATTCTCTGTGTAAACCTCTGTAACTTTTCCAGGTAGATGAATCACTGTGTACTTTATCTTGTTTCTATCTGTTACCAATCTTGAGAAACTCATACATTCTCTGTTCACTGTTTCCCAGTCTTAGAGAAGTCGATTTCTTTCGGCGAAAGTGCTGTATTCACAGCGCTAAGTACTCCCAACTCTATCCACAATGTGGGTTTTACCAGTTTTCTAAGTCTCTCTTATTTGCCTGTACTTGTACTTGGAATTCTCTGTGTAAACCTCTGTAACTTCTCTAGGTAGATGAATCACTGTGTACTTTCTCTTGTTTCTATCTGTTACCGATCTTGAGAAACTCATACATTCTCTGTTCACTGTTTGCCAGTCTTAGAGAAGTCGATTTCTTTCAGCGAAAGTGCTGTTTTCACAGTGCTAAGTACTCCCAACTCTATCCACCATGTAGGTTTTAACAGTGTTCTAAGTCTCTCTTATTTGCTTGTACGTATACTTGGAATTCTCTGTGTAATCCTCTGTAGCTTCTCTACGTAGATGAATCACTGTGTACTTTCTCTTCTTTCTATCTGTTACCAATCTTGAGAAACTCATACATTCTCTGTTCACTGTTTCCCAGTCTTAGAGAAGTCGATTTCTTTCGGCGAAAGTGCTGTTTTCACAGTGCTAAGTACTCCCAACTCTATCCACAATGTAGGTTTTACCAGTTTTCTAAGTCTCTCTTATTTTCTTGTACTTATACTTGGAATTGTCTGTGTAAACCTCTGTAACTTTTCCAGGAAGATGAATCACTGTGTACTTTCTCTTGTTTCTATGTGTTACCAATCTTGAGAAACTCATGCATTCTCTGTTCACTGTTTCCCAGTCTTAGAGAAGTCGATTTCTTTCGGCGAAAGTGCTATTTTCACAGTGCTAAGTACTCCCAACTCTATCCACAAAGTAGGTTTTACCAGTTTTCTAAGTCTCTCTTATTTGCTTGTACTTATACTTGGAATTCTCTGTGTAAACCTCTGTAACTTTTCCAGGTAGATGAATCACTGTGTACTTTCTCTTGTTTCTATCTGTTACCAATCTTGAGAAACTCATACATTCTCTGTTCACTGTTTCACGGACTTAGAGAACTAAATTTCCTTCGGCGAAAGTGCTGTTTTCACAGTGCTAAGTACTCCGAAATCTGTCAACAATGTAGGTTTTACCAGTTTTCTAAGTCTCTCTTATTTGCTTGTACTTATACTTGGAATTCTGTGTGTAAACCACTGTAACTTCTCTAGGTAGATGAATCACTGTGTACTTTCTCTTGTTTTTATCTGTTACCAAACTTGAGAAACTCATACATTCACTGTTCACTGTTTCCCAGTCTTAGAGAAGTCGATTTCTTTCAGCGAAAGTGCTGTTTTCACAGTGCTAAGTACTCCCAACACTATCCGCAATGTAGGTTTTACCAGTTTTCTAAGTCTCTCTTATTTGCTTGTACTTATACTTGGAATCCTCTGTGTAAACCTCTGTTAGCTTCTCTAGGTAGATGAATCAATGTGTACTTTCTCTTGTTTCTATCTGTTACCAATCTTGAGAAACTCATACATTCTCTGTTCACTGTTTCCCAGTCTTAGAGAAGTCGATTTCTTTCAGCGAAAGTGCTGTTTTCACAGTGCTAAGTACTCCCAACACTATCCGCAATGTAGGTTTTACCAGTTTTCTAAGTCTCTCTTATTTGCCTGTACTTATACTTGGAATTCTCTGTGTAAACCTCTGTAACTTCTCTAGGTAGATGAATCACTGTGTACTTTCTCTTGTTTCTATCCGTTACCAATCTTGGGAAACTCATACATTCTCTGTTCACTGTTTCCCAGTCTTAGAGAAGTCGATTTCTTTCAGCGAAAGTGCTGTTTTCACAGTGCTAAGTACTCCCAACTCTATCCACAATGTAGGTTTTACCAGTTTTCTAAGTCTCTCTTATTTTCTTGTACTTATACTTGGAATTGTCTGTGTAAACCTCTGTAACTTTTCCAGGTAGATGAATCACTGTGTACTTTCTCTTGTTTCTATCTGTTACCAATCTTGAGAAACTCATACATTCTCTGTTCACTGTTTCCCAGTCTTAGAGAAGTCGATTTCTTTCGGCGAAAGTGCTGTTTTCACAGCGCTAAGTACTCCCAACTCTATCCACAATGTAGGTTTTACCAGTTTTCTAAGTCTCTCTTATTTGCCTGTACTTATACTTGGAATTCTCTGTGTAAACCTCTGTAACTTCTCTAGGTAGATGAATCACTGTGTACTTTCTCTTGTTTCTATCTGTTACCAATCTTGAGAAACTCATACATTCTCTGTTCACTGTTTCCCAGTCTTAGAGAAGTCGATTTCTTTCAGCGAAAGTGCTGTTTTCACAGTGCTAAGTACTCCCAACTCTATCCACAATGTAGGTTTTAACAGTTTTCTAAGTCTCTCTTATTTGCTTGTACGTATACTTGGAATTCTCTGTGTAAACCTCTGTAGCTTCTCTAGGTAGATGAATCACTGTGTACTTTCTCTTGTTTCTATCTGTTACCAATCTTGAGAAACTCATACATTCTCTGTTCACTGTTTCCCAGTCTTAGAGAAGTCGATTTCTTTCGGCGAAAGTGCTGTTTTCACAGTGCTAAGTACTCCCAACTCTATCCACAAAGTAGGTTTTACCAGTTCTCTAAGTCTCTCTTATTTGCTTGTACTTATACTTGGAATTCTCTGTGTAAACCTCTGTAACTTTTCCAGGTAGATGAATCACTGTGTACTTTCGCTTGTTTCTATCTGTTACCAATCTTGAGAAACTCATACATTCTCTGTTCACTGTTTCACGGACTTAGAGAACTAAATTTCCTTCGGCGAAAGTGCTGTTTTCACAGTGCTAAGTACTCCGAAATCTGTCAACAATGTAGGTTTTACCAGTTTTCTAAGTCTCTCTTATTTGCTTGTACTTATACTTGGAATTCTGTGTGTAAACCACTGTAACTTCTCTAGGTAGATGAATCACTGTGTACTTTCTCTTGTTTCTATCTGTTACCAATCTTGAGAAACTCATACATTCTCTGTTCACTGTTTCCCAGTCTTAGAGAAGTCGATTTCTTTCGGCGAAAGTGCTGTTTTCACAGTGCTAAGTACTCCCAACTCTATCCACAATGCAGGTTTTACCAGTTTTCTAAATCTCTCTTTTTTGCCTGTACTTATACTTGGAATTCTCTGTGTAAACCTCTGTAACTTTTCTAAGTAGATGAATCACTGTGTACTTTCTCTTGTTTCTATCTGGTACCAATCTTGAGAAACTCATACATTCACTGTTCACTGTTTCCCAGTCTTAGAGAAGTCGATTTCTTTCAGCGAAAGTGCTGTTTTCACAGTGCTAAGTACTCCCAACTCTATCAACAATGTAGGTTTTACCAGTTTCTAAGTCTCTCTTATTTTCTTGTACTTATACGTGGAATTCCCTGTGTAAACCTCCGTAACTTATCCAGGTAGATGAATCACTGTGTACTTTCTCTTGTTTCTATCTGTTACCAATCTTGAGAAACTCATACATTCTCTGTTCACTGTTTCCCAGTCTTAGAGAAGTCGATTTCTTTCGGCGAAAGTGCTGTTTTCACAGTGCTAAGTACTCCCAACTCTATCCACAATGTAGGTTTTACCAGTTTTCTAAGTCTCTCTTATTTTCTTGTACTTATACTTGGAATTGTCTGTGTAAACCTCTGTAACTTTTCCAGGCAGATGAATCACTGTGTACTTTCTCTTGTTTCTATCTGTTACCAATCTTGAGAAACTCATACATTCTCTGTTCACTGTTTCACGGACTTAGAGAACTAAATTTCCTTTGGCGAAAGTGCTGTTTTCACACTGCTAAGTACTCCGAAATCTGTCCACAATGTTGGTTTTACCAGTTTTCTAAGTCTCTCTTATTTGCTTGTACTTATACTTGGAATTCTGTGTGTAAACCACTGTAACTTCTCTAGGTAGATGAATCACTGTGTACTTTCTCTTGTTTCTATCTGTTACCAATCTTGAGAAACTCATACATTCACTGTTCACTGTTTCCCAGTCTTAGAGAAGTCGATTTCTTTAAGCGAAAGTGCTGTTTTCACAGTGCTAAGTACTCCCAACACTATCCGCAATGTAGGTTTTACCAGTTTTCTAAGTCTCTCTTATTTGCTTGTACTTATACTTGGAATTCTCTGTGTAAACCTGTGTAACTTCTCTAGGTAGATGAATCACTGTGTACTTTCTCTTGTTTCTATCTGTTGCCAATCTTGAGAAACTCATACATTCTCTGTTCACTGTTTCCCAGTCTTAGAGAAGTCGATTTCTTTCGGCGAAAGTGCTGTTTTCACAGTGCTAAGTACTCCCAACTCTATCCACAATGTAGGTTTTACCAGTTTTCTAAGTCTCTGTTACTTTCTTGTACTTATACATGAAATTCTTTGTGTAAACTTCTGTAATTTCTATAGGTAGATGAATCACTGTGTACTTTCTCTTGTTTCTATCTGTTACCAGTCTTGAGAAACTCATACATTCTCTGTTCAGTTATTCCCGTTTCTTAGAGAGGTAGATTTATTTCTTCAAAAGTGCTGTTTTCAGAGTGCTGAGTGCTCCCAACTCTATCCACAATGTAGGTTTTACCAGTTTTCTAAGTCTCTCTTATTTGCTTCTACTTATACATGAAATTCTCTGTGTAAACTTCTGTAACTTCTCTAGGTAGATGAATCACTGTGTACTTTCTCTTGTTTCTATGTGTTACGAATCTTCAGAAACTCATACATTCTCTGTTCACTGTTTCCCAGTCTTAGAGAAGTCGATTTTTTTCAGCGAAAGTGCTGTTTTCATAGAGCTAAGTACTCCCAACTCTATCCACAATGTAGGTTTTACCAGTTTTCTATGTCTCTCTTATTTGCCTGTACTTATACTTGGAATTCTCTGTGTAAACCTCTGTAACTTCTGTAGGTAGATGAATCACTGTGTACTTTCTCTTGTTTCTATCTGTTACCAATCTTGAGAAACTCATACATTCTCGGTTCACTGTTTCCCAGTCTTAAAGAAGTAGATTTGTTTCTACGAAAGTGCTGTTTTCACAGTGCTAAGTACTCCCAACTCTATCCACAATGTGGGTTTTACCAGTTTTCTAAGTCTCTCTTATTTGCTTGTACTTACACTTGGAATTCTCAGTGTAAACCTCTGTAACTTCTCTAGGTAGATGAATCACTGTGTACTTTCTCTTGTTTCTATCTGTTCCCAATCTTGAGAAACTTATACATTCACTGTTCACTGTTTCCCAGTCTTAGAGAAGTCGATTTCTTTCAGCGAAAGTGCTGTTTTCACAGTGCTAAGTACTCCCAACTCTATCCACAATGTAGGTTTTACCAGTTTTCTAAGTCTCTCTTATTTTCTTGTACTTATACTTGGAATTGTCTGTGTAAACCTCTGTAACTTTTCCAGGTAGATGAATCACTGTGTACTTTCTCTTGTTTCTATCTGTTACCAATCTTGAGAATCTCATACATTCTCTGTTCACTGTTTCCCAGTCTTAGAGAAGTCGATTTCTTTCGGCGAAAGTGCTGTTTTCACAGCGCTAAGTACTCCCAACTCTATCCACAATGTAGGTTTTACCAGTTTTCTAAGTCTCTCTTATTTGCCTGTACTTATACTTGGAATTCTCTGTGTAAACCTCTGTAACTTCTCTAGGTAGATGAATCACTGTGTACTTTCTCTTGTTTCTATCTGTTACCAATCTTGAGAAACTCATACATTCTCTGTTCACTGTTTCCCAGTCTTAGAGAAGTCGATTTCTTTCAGCGAAAGTGCTGTTTTCACAGTGCTAAGTACTCCCAACTCTATCCACAATGTAGGTTTTAACAGTTTTCTAAGTCTCTCTTATTTGCTTGTACGTATACTTGGAATTCTCTGTGTAAACCTCTGTAGCTTCTCTAGGTAGATGAATCACTGTGTACTTTCTCTTGTTTCTATCTGTTACCAATCTTGAGAAACTCATACATTCTCTGTTCACTGTTTCCCAGTCTTAGAGAAGTCGATTTCTTTCGGCGAAAGTGCTGTTTTCACAGTGCTAAGTACTCCCAACTCTATCCACAAAGTAGGTTTTACCAGTTCTCTAAGTCTCTCTTATTTGCTTGTACTTATACTTGGAATTCTCTGTGTAAACCTCTGTAACTTTTCCAGGTAGATGAATCACTGTGTACTTTCGCTTGTTTCTATCTGTTACCAATCTTGAGAAACTCATACATTCTCTGTTCACTGTTTCACGGACTTAGAGAACTTAATTTCCTTCGGCGAAAGTGCTGTTTTCACAGTGCTAAGTACTCCGAAATCTGTCAACAATGTAGGTTTTACCAGTTTTCTAAGTCTCTCTTATTTGCTTGTACTTATACTTGGAATTCTGTATGTAAACCACTGTAACTTCTCTAGGTAGATGAATCACTGTGTACTTTCTCTTGTTTCTATCTGTTACCAATCTTGAGAAACTCATACATTCTCTGTTCACTGTTTCCCAGTCTTAGAGAAGTCGATTTCTTTCGGCGAAAGTGCTGTTTTCACAGTGCTAAGTACTCCCAACTCTATCCACAATGCAGGTTTTACCAGTTTTCTAAATCTCTCTTTTTTGCCTGTACTTATACTTGGAATTCTCTGTGTAAACCTCTGTAACTTTTCTAAGTAGATGAATCACTGTGTACTTTCTCTTGTTTCTATCTGGTACCAATCTTGAGAAACTCATACATTCACTGTTCACTGTTTCCCAGTCTTAGAGAAGTCGATTTCTTTCAGCGAAAGTGCTGTTTTCACAGTGCTAAGTACTCCCAACTCTATCAACAATGTAGGTTTTACCAGTTTCTAAGTCTCTCTTATTTTCTTGTACTTATACGTGGAATTCCCTGTGTAAACCTCCGTAACTTATCCAGGTAGATGAATCACTGTGTACTTTCTCTTGTTTCTATCTGTTACCAATCTTGAGAAACTCATACATTCTCTGTTCACTGTTTCCCAGTCTTAGAGAAGTCGATTTCTTTCGGCGAAAGTGCTGTTTTCACAGTGCTAAGTACTCCCAACTCTATCCACAATGTAGGTTTTACCAGTTTTCTAAGTCTCTCTTATTTTCTTGTACTTATACTTGGAATTGTCTGTGTAAACCTCTGTAACTTTTCCAGGTAGATGAATCACTGTGTACTTTCTCTTGTTTCTATCTGTTACCAATCTTGAGAAACTCATACATTCTCTGTTCACTGTTTCACGGACTTAGAGAACTAAATTTCCTTTGGCGAAAGTGCTGTTTTCACACTGCTAAGTACTCCGAAATCTGTCAACAATGTTGGTTTTACCAGTTTTCTATGTCTCTCTTATTTGCTTGTACTTATACTTGGAATTCTGTGTGTAAACCACTGTAACTTCTCTAGGTAGATGAATCACTGTGTACTTTCTCTTGTTTCTATCTGTTACCAATCTTGAGAAACTCATACATTCACTGTTCACTGTTTCCCAGTCTTAGAGAAGTCGATTTCTTTAAGCGAAAGTGCTGTTTTCACAGTGCTAAGTACTCCCAACACTATCCGCAATGTAGGTTTTACCAGTTTTCTAAGTCTCTCTTATTTGCTTGTACTTATACTTGGAATTCTCTGTGTAAACCTGTGTAACTTCTCTAGGTAGATGAATCACTGTGTACTTTCTCTTGTTTCTATCTGTTGCCAATCTTGAGAAACTCATACATTCTCTGTTCACTGTTTCCCAGTCTTAGAGAAGTCGATTTCTTTCGGCGAAAGTGCTGTTTTCACAGTGCTAAGTACTCCCAACTCTATCCACAATGTAGGTTTTACCAGTTTTCTAAGTCTCTGTTACTTTCTTGTACTTATACATGAAATTCTTTGTGTAAACTTCTGTAATTTCTATAGGTAGATGAATCACTGTGTACTTTCTCTTGTTTCTATCTGTTACCAGTCTTGAGAAACTCATACATTCTCTGTTCAGTTATTCCCGTTTCTTAGAGAGGTAGATTTATTTCTTCAAAAGTGCTGTTTTCAGAGTGCTGAGTGCTCCCAACTCTATCCACAATGTAGGTTTTAACAGTTTTCTAAGTCTCTCTTATTTGCTTCTACTTATACATGAAATTCTCTGTGTAAACTTCTGTAACTTCTCTAGGTAGATGAATCACTGTGTACTTTCTCTTGTTTCTATGTGTTACGAATCTTCAGAAACTCATACATTCTCTGTTCACTGTTTCCCAGTCTTAGAGAAGTCGATTTCTTTCAGCGAAAGTGCTGTTTTCATAGCGCTAAGTACTCCCAACTCTATCCACAATGTAGGTTTTACCAGTTTTCTATGTCTCTCTTATTTGCCTGTACTTATACTTGGAATTCTCTGTGTAAACCTCTGTAACTTCTGTAGGTAGATGAATCACTGTGTACTTTCTCTTGTTTCTATCTGTTACCAATCTTGAGAAACTCATACATTCTCGGTTCACTGTTTCCCAGTCTTAAAGAAGTAGATTTGTTTCTACGAAAGTGCTGTTTTCACAGTGCTAAGTACTCCCAACTCTATCCACAATGTGGGTTTTACCAGTTTTCTAAGTCTCTCTTATTTGCTTGTACTTACACTTGGAATTCTCTGTGTAAACCTCTGTAACTTCTCTAGGTAGATGAATCACTGTGTACTTTCTCTTGTTTCTATCTGTTCCCAATCTTGAGAAACTTATACATTCACTGTTCACTGTTTCCCAGTCTTAGAGAAGTCGATTTCTTTCAGCGAAAGTGCTGTTTTCACAGTGCTAAGTACTCCCAAATCTGTCAACAATGTCGGTTTTAACAGTTTTCTAAGTCTCTCTTATTTGCTTGTACTTATACTTGGAATTCTCTGTGTAAACCTCTGTAACTTTTCCAGGTAGATGAATCACTGTGTACTTTCTCTTGTTTCTATCTGTTACCAATCTTGAGAAACTCATACATTCTCTGTTCACTGTTTCCCAAACTTAGAGAAGTCGATTTCTTTCAGCGAAAGTGCTGTTTTCACAGTGCTAAGTACTCCCAACTCTATCCACAATGTAGGTTTTAACAGTTTTCTAAGTCTCTCTTATTTGCTTGTACGTATACTTGGAATTCTCTGTGTAAACCTCTGTAGCTTCTCTAGGTCTATGAATCACTGTGTACTTTCTCTTGTTTCTATCTGTTACCAATCTTGAGAAACTCATACATTCTCTGTTCACTGTTTCCCAGTCTTAGAGAAGTCGATTTCTTTCGGCGAAAGTGCTGTTTTCACAGTGCTAAGTACTCCCAACTCTATCCGCAATGTAGGTTTTACCAGTTTTCTAAGTCTCTCCTATTTTCTTGTACTTATATTTGGAATTCTCTGTGTAAACCTCTGTAACTTTTCCAGGTAGATGAATCACTGTGTACTTTCTCTTGTTTCTATCTGTTACCAATCTTGAGAAACTCATACATTCTCTGTTCACTGTTTCCCAGTCTTAGAGAAGTCGATTTCTTTCGGCGAAAGTGCTGTTTTCACAGTGCTAAGTACTCCCAACTCTATCCACAAAGTAGGTTTTACCAGTTTTCTAAGTCTCTCTTATTTGCTTGTACTTATACTTGGAATTCTCTGTGTAAACCTCTGTAACTTTTCCAGGTAGATGAATCACTGTGTACTTTCTCTTGTTTCTATCTGTTACCAATCTTGAGAAACTCATACATTCTCTGTTCACTGTTTTACGGACTTAGAGAACTAAATTTCCTTCGGCGAAAGTGCTGTTTTCACAGTGCTAAGTACTCCGAAATCTGTCAACAATGTAGGTTTTACCAGTTTTCTAAGTCTCTCTTATTTGCTTGTACTTATACTTGGAATTCTGTGTGTAAACCACTGTAACTTCTCTAGGTAGATGAATCACTGTGTACTTTCTCTTGTTTCTATCTGTTACCAATCTTGAGAAACTCATACATTCACTGTTCACTGTTTCCCAGTCTTAGAGAAGTCGATTTCTTTCAGCGAAAGTGCTGTTTTCACAGTGCTAAGTACTCCCAACACTATCCGCAATGTAGGTTTTACCAGTTTTCTAAGTCTCTCTTATTTGCTTGTACTTATACTTGGAATTCTCTGTGTAAACCTGTGTAACTTCTCTAGGTATATGAATCACTGTGTACTTTCTCTTGTTTCTATCTGTTGGCAATCTTGAGAAACTCATACATTCTCTGTTCACTGTTTCCCAGTCTTAGAGAAGTCGATTAATTTCGGCGAAAGTGCTGTTTTCACATTGCTAAGTACTCCCAACTCTATCCAAAATGTAGGTTTTACCAGTTTTCTAAGTCTCTCTTACTTTCTTGTACTTATACATGAAATTCTTTGTGTAAACCTCTGTTAGCTTCTCTAGGTAGATGAATCAATGTGTACTTTCTCTTGTTTCTATCTGTTACCAATCTTGAGAAACTCATACATTCTCTGTTCACTGTTTCCCAGTCTTAGAGAAGTCGATTTCTTTTGGCGAAAGTGCTGTTTTCACAGTGCTAAGTACTCCCAACTCTATCCACAATGCAGGTTTTACCAGTTTTCTAAATCTCTCTTTTTTGCCTGTACTTATACTTGGAATTCTCTGTGTAAACCTCTGTAACTTTTCTAAGTAGATGAACCACTGTGTACTTTCTCTTGTTTCTATCTGTTACCAGTCTTGAGAAACTCATACATTCACTGTTCACTGTTTCCCAGTCTTAGAGAAGTCGATTTCTTTCAGCGAAAGTGCTGTTTTCACAGTGCTAAGTACTCCCAACTCTATCAACAATGTAGGTTTTACCAGTTTTCTAAGTCTCTCTTATTTTCTTGTACTTATACGTGGAATTCCCTGTGTAAACCTCCGTAACTTATCCAGGTAGATGAATCACTGTGTACTTTCTCTTGTTTCTATCTGTTACCAATCTTGAGAAACTCATACATTCTCTGTTCACTGTTTCCCAGTCTTAGAGAAGTCGATTTCTTTCGGCGAAAGTGCTGTTTTCACAGTGCTAAGTACTCCCAACTCTATCCACAATGTAGGTTTTACCAGTTTTCTAAGTCTCTCTTATTTTCTCGTACTTATACTTGGAATTGTCTGTGTAAACCTCTGTAACTTTTCCAGGTAGATGAATCACTGTGTACTTTCTCTTGTTTCTATCTGTTACCAATCTTGAGAAACTCATACATTCTCTGTTCACTGTTTCCCAGTCTTAGAGAAGTCGATTTCTTTCGGCGAAAGTGCTGTTTTCACAGTGCTAAGTACTCCCAACTCTATCCACAATGTAGGTTTTACCAGTTTTCTAAGTCTCTCTTATTTGCTTGTACTTATACTTGGAATTCTGTGTGTACACCTCTGTAACTTTTCCAGGTAGATGAATCACTGTGTACTTTCTCTTGTTTCTATCTGTTACCAATCTTGAGAAACTCATACATTCTCTGTTCACTGTTTCACGGACTTAGAGAACTAAATTTCCTTTGGCGAAAGTGCTGTTTTCACACTGCTAAGTACTCCGAAATCTGTCAACAATGTTGGTTTTACCAGTTTTCTAAGTCTCTCTTACTTTCTTGTACTTATACATGAAATTCTTTGTGTAAACTTCTGTAATTTTATAGGTAGATGAATCACTGTGTACTTTCTCTTGTTTCTATCTGTTACCAGTCTTGAGAAACTCATACATTCTCTGTTCAGTTATTCCCGTTTCTTAGAGAGGTAGATTTCTTTCTTCAAAAGTGCTGTTTTCAGAGTGCTGAGTGCTCCCAACTCTATCCACAATGTAGGTTTTACCAGTTTTCTAAGTCTCTCTTATTTGCTTCTACTTATACATGAAATTCTCTGTGTAAACTTCTGTAACTTCTCTAGGTAGATGAATCACTGTGTACTTTCTCTTGTTTCTATGTGTTACGAATCTTCAGAAACTCATACATTCTCTGTTCACTGTTTCCCAGTCTTAGAGAAGTCGATTTCTTTAAGCGAAAGTGCTGTTTTCATAGCGCTAAGTACTCCCAACTCTATCCACAATGTAGGTTTTACCAGTTTTCTATGTCTCTCTTTTTTGCCTGTACTTATACTTGGAATTCTCTGTGTAAACCTCTGTAACTTCTCTAGGTAGATGAATCACTGTGTACTTTCTCTTGTTTCTATCTGTTACCAATCTTGAGAAACTCATACATTCTCTGTTCACTGTTTCCCAGTCTTAAAGAAGTAGATTTGTTTCTGCGAAAGTGCTGTTTTCACAGTGCTAAGTACTCCCAACTCTATCCACAATGTGGGTTTTACCAGTTTTCTAAGTCTCTCTTATTTGCTTGTACTTACACTTGGAATTCTCTGTGTAAACCTCTGTAACTTCTCTAGGTAGATGAATCACTGTGTACTTTCTCTTGTTTCTATCTGTTCCCAATCTTGAGAAACTCATACATTCACTGTTCACTGTTTCCCAGTCTTAGAGAAGTCGATTTCTTTCAGCGAAAGTGCTGTTTTCACAGTGCTAAGTACTCCCAAATCTGTCAACAATGTAGGTTTTACCAGTTTTCTAAGTCTCTCTTATTTGCTTGTACTTATACTTGGAATTCTCTGTGTAAACCTCTGTAACTTTTCCAGGTAGATGAATCACTGTGTACTTTCTCTTGTTTCTATCTGTTACCAATCTTGGGAAACTCATACATTCTCTGTTCACTGTTTCCCAGTCTTAGAGAAGTCGATTTCTTTCAGCGAAAGTGCTGTTTTCACAGTGCTAAGTACTCCCAACTCTATCCACAATGTAGGTTTTACCAGTTTTCTAAGTCTCTCTTATTTGCTTGTACGTATACTTGGAATTCTCTGTGTAAACCTCTGTAACATTTCCAGGTAGATGAATCACTGTGTACTTTCTCTTGTTTCTATCTGTTACCAATCTTGAGAAACTCATACATTCTCTGTTCACTGTTTCCCAGTCTTAGAGAAGTCGATTTCTTTCGGCGAAAGTGCTGTTTTCACAGCGCTAAGTACTCCCAACTCTATCCACAATGTAGGTTTTACCAGTTTTCTAAGTCTCTCTTATTTGCCTGTACTTATACTTGGAATTCTCTGTGTAGACCTCTGTAACTTCTCTAGGTAGATGAATCACTGTGTACTTTCTCTTGTTTCTATCTGTTACCAATCTTGAGAAACTCATACATTCTCTGTTCACTGTTTCCCAGTCTTACAGAAGTCGATTTCTTTCAGCGAAAGTGCTGTTTTCACAGTGCTAAGTACTCCCAACTCTATCCACAATGTAGGTTTTAACAGTTTTCTAAGTCTCTCTTATTTGCTTGTACGTATACTTGGAATTCTCTGTGTAAACCTCTGTAGCTTCTCTAGGTAGATGAATCACTGTGTACTTTCTCTTGTTTCTATCTGTTACCAATCTTGAGAAACTCATACATTCTCTGTTCACTGTTTCCCAGTCTTAGAGAAGTCGATTTCTTTCGGCGAAAGTGCTGTTTTCACAGTGCTAAGTACTCCCAACTCTATCCACAATGCAGGTTTTACCAGTTTTCTAAATCTCTCTTTTTTGCCTCTACTTATACTTGGAATTCTCTGTGTAAACCTCTGTAACTTTTCTAAGTAGATGAATCACTGTGTACTTTCTCTTGTTTCTATCTGTTACCAATCTTGAGAAACTCATACATTCACTGTTCACTGTTTCCCAGTCTTACAGAAGTCGATTTCTTTCAGCGAAAGTGCTGTTTTCACAGTGCTAAGTACTCCCAACTCTATCAACAATGTAGGTTTTACCAGTTTTCTAAGTCTCTCTTATTTTCTTGTACTTATACGTGGAATTCCTTGTGTAAACCTCCGTAACTTATCCAGGTAGATGAATCACTGTGTACTTTCTCTTGTTTCTATCTGTTACCAATCTTGAGAAACTCATACATTCTCTGTTCACTGTTTCCCAGTCTTAGAGAAGTCGATTTCTTTCGGCGAAAGTGCTGTTTTCACAGTGCTAAGTACTCCCAACTCTATCCACAATGTAGGTTTTACCAGTTTTCTAAGTCTCTCTTATTTTCTTGTACTTATACTTGGAATTGTCTGTGTAAACCTCTGTAACTTTTCCAGGTAGATGAATCACTGTGTACTTTCTCTTGTTTCTATCTGTTACCAATCTTGAGAAACTCATACATTCTCTGTTCACTGTTTCCCAGTCTTAGAGAAGTCGATTTCTTTCGGCGAAAGTGCTGTTTTCACAGTGCTAAGTACTCCCAACTCTATCCACAATGTAGGTTTTACCAGTTTTCTAAGCCTCTCTTATTTGCTTGTACTTATACTTGGAATTCTCTGTGTACACCTCTGTAACTTTTACAGGTAGATGAATCACTGTGTACTTTCTCTTGTTTCTATCTGTTACCAGTCTTGAGAAACTCATACATTCTCTGTTCACTGTTTCACGGACTTAGAGAACTAAATTTCCTTTGGCGAAAGTGCTGTTTTCACACTGCTAAGTACTCCGAAATCTGTCAACAATGTTGGTTTTACCAGTTTTCTAAGTCTCTCTTATTTGCTTGTACTTATACTTGGAATTCTGTGTGTAAACCACTGTAACTTCTCTAGGTAGATGAATCACTGTGTACTTTCTCTTGTTTCTATCTGTTACCAATCTTGAGAAACTCATACATTCACTGTTCACTGTTTCCCAGTCTTAGAGAAGTCGATTTCTTTCAGCGAAAGTGCTGTTTTCATAGCGCTAAGTACTCCCAACTCTATCCACAATGTAGGTTTTACCAGTTTTCTATGTCTCTCTTATTTGCCTGTACTTATACTTGGAATTCTCTGTGTAAACCTCTGTAACTTCTCTAGGTAGATGAATCACTGTGTACTTTCTCTTGTTTCTATCTGTTACCAATCTTGAGAAACTCATACATTCTCTGTTCACTGTTTCCCAGTCTTAAAGAAGTAGATTTGTTTCTACGAAAGTGCTGTTTTCACAGTGCTAAGTACTCCCAACTCTATCCACAATGTGGGTTTTACCAGTTTTCTAAGTCTCTCTTATTTGCTTGTACTTACACTTGGAATTCTCTGTGTAAACCTCTGTAACTTCTCTAGGTAGATGAATCACTGTGTACTTTCTCTTGTTTCTATCTGTTCCCAATCTTGAGAAACTCATACATTCACTGTTCACTGTTTCCCAGTCTTAGAGAAGTCGATTTCTTTCAGCGAAAGTGCTGTTTTCACAGTGCTAAGTACTCCCAAATCTGTCAACAATGTAGGTTTTACCAGTTTTCTAAGTCTCTCTTATTTGCTTGTACTTATACTTGGAATTCTCTGTGTAAACCTCTGTAACTTTTCCAGGTAGATGAATCACTGTGTACTTTCTCTTGTTTCTATCTGTTACCAATCTTGAGAAACTCATACATTCTCTGTTCATTGTTTCCCAAACTTAGAGAAGTCGATTTCTTTCAGCGAAAGTGCTGTTTTCACAGTGCTAAGTACTCCCAACTCTATCCACAATGTAGGTTTTAACAGTTTTCTAAGTCTCTCTTATTTGCTTGTACGTATACTTGGAATTCTCTGTGTAAACCTCTGTAGCTTCTCTAGGTAGATGAATCACTGTGTACTTTCTCTTGTTTCTATCTGTTACCAATCTTCAGAAACTCATACATTCTCTGTTCACTGTTTCCCAGTCTTAGAGAAGTCGATTTCTTTCGGCGAAAGTGCTGTTTTCACAGTGCTAAGTACTCCCAACTCTATCCGCAATGTAGGTTTTACCAGTTTTCTAAGTCTCTCCTATTTTCTTGTACTTATATTTGGAATTCTCTGTGTAAACCTCTGTAACTTTTCCAGGTAGATGAATCACTGTGTACTTTCTCTTGTTTCTATCTGTTACCAATCTTGAGAAACTCATACATTCTCTGTTCACTGTTTCCCAAACTTAGAGAAGTCGATTTCTTTCAGCGAAAGTGCTGTTTTCACAGTGCTAAGTACTCCCAACTCTATCCACAATGTAGGTTTTAACAGTTTTCTAAGTCTCCCTTATTTGCTTGTACGTATACTTGGAATTCTCTGTGTAAACCTCTGTAGCTTCTCTAGGTAGATGAATCACTGTGTACTTTCTCTTGTTTCTATCTGTTACCAATCTTGACAAACTCATACATTCTCTGTTCACTGTTTCCCAGTCTTAGAGAAGTCGATTTCTTTCGGCGAAAGTGCTGTTTTCACAGTGCTAAGTACTCCCAACTCTATCCGCAATGTAGGTTTTACCAGTTTTCTAAGTCTCTCCTATTTTCTTGTACTTATATTTGGAATTCTCTGTGTAAACCTCTGTAACTTTTCCAGGTAGATGAATCACTGTGTACTTTCTCTTGTTTCTATCTGTTACCAATCTTGAGAAACTCATACATTCTCTGTTCACTGTTTCCCAGTCTTAGAGAAGTCGATTTCTTTCGGCGAAAGTGCTGTTTTCACAGTGCTAAGTACTCCGAAATCTGTCAACAATGTAGGTTTTACCAGTTTTCTAAGTCTCTCTTATTTGCTTGTACTTATACTTGGAATTCTGTGTGTAAACCACTGTAACTTCTCTAGGTAGATGAATCACTGTGTACTTTCTCTTGTTTCTATCTGTTACCAATCTTGAGAAACTCATACATTCACTGTTCACTGTTTCCCAGTCTTAGAGAAGTCGATTTCTTTCAGCGAAAGTGCTGTTTTCACAGTGCTAAGTACTCCCAACACTATCCGCAATGTAGGTTTTACCAGTTTTCTATGTCTCTTATTTGCTTGTACTTATACTTGGAATTCTCTGTGTAAACCTGTGTAACTTCTCTAGGTAGATGAATCACTGTGTACTTTCTCTTGTTTCTATCTGTTGCCAATCTTGAGAAACTCATACATTCTCTGTTTACTGTTTCCCAGTCTTAGAGAAGTCGATTTCTTTCGGCGAAAGTGCTGTTTTCACAGTGCTAAGTACTCCCAACTCTATCCAAAATTTAGGTTTTACCAGTTTTCTAAGTCTCTCTTACTTTCTTGTACCTATACATGAAATTCTTTGTGTAAACCTCTGTTAGCTTCTCTAGGTAGATGAATCACTGTGTACTTTCTCTTGTTTCTATCTGTTACCAATCTTGAGAAACTCATACATTCTCTGTTCACTGTTTCCCAGTCTTAGAGAAGTCGATTTCTTTCAGCGAAAGTGCTGTTCTCACAGTGCTAAGTACTCCCAACACTATCCGCAATGTAGGTTTTACCAGTTTTCTAAGTCTCTCTTATTTGCCTGTACTTATACTTGGAATTCTCTGTGTAAACCTCAGTAACTTCTCTAGGTAGATGAATCACTGTGTACTTTCTCTTGTTTCTATCTGTTACCAATCTTGGGAAACTCATACATTCTCTGTTCACTGTTTCCCAGTCTTAGAGAAGTCGATTTCTTTCAGCGAAAGTGCTGTTTTCACAGTGCTAAGTACTCCCAACTCTATCCACAATGTAGGTTTTACCAGTTTTCTAAGTCTCTCTTATTTTCTTGTACTTATACTTGGAATTGTCTGTGTAAACCTCTGTAACATTTCCAGGTAGATGAATCACTGTGTACTTTCTCTTGTTTCTATCTGTTACCAATCTTGAGAAACTCATACATTCTCTGTTCACTGTTTCCCAGTCTTAGAGAAGTCGATTTCTTTCGGCGAAAGTGCTGTTTTCACAGCGCTAAGTACTCCCAACTCTATCCACAATGTAGGTTTTACCAGTTTTCTAAGTCTCTCTTATTTGCCTGTACTTATACTTGGAATTCTCTGTGTAAACCTCTGTAACTTCTCTAGGTAGATGAATCACTGTGTACTTTCTCTTGTTTCTATCTGTTACCAATCTTGAGAAACTCATACATTCACTGTTCACTGTTTCCCAGTCTTACAGAAGTCGATTTCTTTCGGCGAAAGTGCTGTTTTCACAGTGCTAAGTACTCCCAACTCTATCCGCAATGTAGGTTTTACCAGTTTTCTAAGTCTCTCCTATTTTCTTGTACTTCTATTTGGAATTCTCTGTGTAAACCTCTGTAACTTTTCCAGGTAGATGAATCACTGTGTACTTTCTCTTGTTTCTATCTGTTACCAATCTTGAGAAACTCATACATTCTCTGTTCACTGTTTCCCAAACTTAGAGAAGTCGATTTCTTTCAGCGAAAGTGCTGTTTTCACAGTGCTAAGTACTCCCAACTCTATCCACAATGTAGGTTTTAACAGTTTTCTAAGTCTCCCTTATTTGCTTGTACGTATACTTGGAATTCTCTGTGTAAACCTCTGTAGCTTCTCTAGGTAGATGAATCACTGTGTACTTTCTCTTGTTTCTATCTGTTACCAATCTTGAGAAACTCATACATTCTCTGTTCACTGTTTCCCAGTCTTAGAGAAGTCGATTTCTTTCGGCGAAAGTGCTGTTTTCACAGTGCTAAGTACTCCCAACTCTATCCACAATGTAGGTTTTACCAGTTTTCTAAGTCTCTCCTATTTTCTTGTACTTATATTTGGAATTCTCTGTGTAAACCTCTGTAACTTTTCCAGGTAGATGAATCACTGTGTACTTTCTCTTGTTTCTATCTGTTACCAATCTTGAGAAACTCATACATTCTCTGTTCACTGTTTCCCAGTCTTAGAGAAGTCGATTTCTTTCGGCGAAAGTGCTGTTTTCACAGTGCTAAGTACTCCCAACTCTATCCACAAAGTAGGTTTTACCAGTTTTCTAAGTCTCTCTTATTTGCTTGTACTTATACTTGGAATTCTCTGTGTAAACCTCTGTAACTTTTCCAGGTAGATGAATCACTGTGTACTTTCTCTTGTTTCTATCTGTTACCAATCTTGAGAAACTCATACATTCTCTGTTCACTGTTTTACGGACTTAGAGAACTAAATTTCCTTCGGCGAAAGTGCTGTTTTCACAGTGCTAAGTACTCCGAAATCTGTCAACAATGTAGGTTTTACCAGTTTTCTAAGTCTCTCTTATTTGCTTGTACTTATACTTGGAATTCTGTGTGTAAACCACTGTAACTTCTCTAGGTAGATGAATCACTGTGTACTTTCTCTTGTTTCTATCTGTTACCAATCTTGAGAAACTCATACATTCACTGTTCACTGTTTCCCAGTCTTAGAGAAGTCGATTTCTTTCGGCGAAAGTGCTGTTTTCACAGTGCTAAGTACTCCCAACTCTATCCAAAATGTAGGTTTTACCAGTTTTCTAAGTCTCTCTTACTTTCTTGTACCTATACATGAAATTCTTTGTGTAAACCTCTGTTAGCTTCTCTAGGTAGATGAATCACTGTGTACTTTCTCTTGTTTCTATCTGTTACCAATCTTGAGAAACTCATACATTCTCTGTTCACTGTTTCCCAGTCTTAGAGAAGTCGATTTCTTTCGGCGAAAGTGCTGTTTTCACAGCGCTAAGTACTCCCAACTCTATCCACAATGTAGGTTTTACCAGTTTTCTAAGTCTCTCTTATTTGCCTGTACTTATACTTGGAATTCTCTGTGTAAACCTCTGTAACTTCTCTAGGTAGATGAATCACTGTGTACTTTCTCTTGTTTCTATCTGTTACCAATCTTGAGAAACTCATACATTCTCTGTTCACTGTTTCCCAGTCTTAGAGAAGTCGATTTCTTTCAGCGAAAGTGCTGTTTTCACAGTGCTAAGTACTCCCAACTCTATCCACAATGTAGGTTTTAACAGTTTTCTAAGTCTCTCTTATTTGCTTGTACGTATACTTGGAATTCTCTGTGTAAACCTCTGTAGCTTCTCTAGGTAGATGAATCACTGTGTACTTTCTCTTGTTTCTATCTGTTACCAATCTTGAGAAACTCATACATTCTCTGTTCACTGTTTCCCAGTCTTAGAGAAGTCGATTTCTTTCGGCGAAAGTGCTGTTTTCACAGTGCTAAGTACTCCCAACTCTATCCACAATGCAGGTTTTACCAGTTTTCTAAATCTCTCTTTTTTGCCTGTACTTATACTTGGAATTCTCTGTGTAAACCTCTGTAACTTTTCTAAGTAGATGAATCACTGTGTACTATCTCTTGTTTCTATCTGTTACCAATCTTGAGAAACTCATACATTCACTGTTCACTGTTTCCCAGTCTTACAGAAGTCGATTTCTTTCAGCGAAAGTGCTGTTTTCACAGTGCTAAGTACTCCCAACTCTATCAACAATGTAGGTTTTACCAGTTTTCTAAGTCTCTCTTATTTTCTTGTACTTATACGTGGAATTCCCTGTGTAAACCTCCGTAACTTATCCAGGTAGATGAATCACTGTGTACTTTCTCTTGTTTCTATCTGTTACCAATCTTGAGAAACTCATACATTCTCTGTTCACTGTTTCCCAGTCTTAGAGAAGTCGATTTCTTTCGGCGAAAGTGCTGTTTTCACAGTGCTAAGTACTCCCAACTCTATCCACAATGTAGGTTTTACCAGTTTTCTAAGTCTCTCTTATTTTCTTGTACTTATACTTGGAATTGTCTGTGTAAACCTCTGTAACTTTTCCAGGTAGATGAATCACTGTGTACTTTCTCTTGTTTCTATCTGTTACCAATCTTGAGAAACTCATACATTCTCTGTTCACTGTTTCCCAGTCTTAGAGAAGTCGATTTCTTTCGGCGAAAGTGCTGTTTTCACAGTGCTAAGTACTCCCAACTCTATCCACAATGTAGGTTTTACCAGTTTTCTAAGTCTCTCTTATTTGCTTGTACTTATACTTGGAATTCTCTGTGTACACCTCTGTAACTTTTCCAGGTAGATGTATCACTGTGTACTTTCTCTTGTTTCTATCTGTTACCAATCTTGAGAAACTCATACATTCTCTGTTCACTGTTTCACGGACTTAGAGAACTAAATTTCCTTTGGCGAAAGTGCTGTTTTCACACTGCTAAGTACTCCGAAATCTGTCAACAATGTTGGTTTTACCAGTTTTCTAAGTCTCTCTTATTTGCTTGTACTTATACTTGGAATTCTGTGTGTAAACCACTGTAACTTCTCTAGGTAGATGAATCACTGTGTACTTTCTCTTGTTTCTATCTGTTACCAATCTTGAGAAACTCATACATTCACTGTTCACTGTTTCCCAGTCTTAGAGAAGTCGATTTCTTTAAGCGAAAGTGCTGTTTTCACAGTGCTAAGTACTCCCAACACTATCCGCAATGTAGGTTTTACCAGTTTTCTAAGTCTCTCTTATTTGCTTGTACTTATACTTGGAATTCTCTGTGTAAACCTGTGTAACTTCTCTAGGTAGATGAATCACTGTATACTTTCTCTTGTTTCTATCTGTTGCCAATCTTGAGAAACTCATACATTCTCTGTTCACTGTTTCCCAGTCTTAGAGAAGTTGATTTCTTTCGGCGAAAGTGCTGTTTTCACAGTGCTAAGTACTCCCAACTCTATCCACAATGTAGGTTTTACCAGTTTTCTAAGTCTCTCTTACTTTCTTTTACTTATACATGAAATTCTTTGTGTAAACTTCTGTAATTTCTATAGGTAGATGAATCACTGTGTACTTTCTCTTGTTTCTATCTGTTACCAGTCTTGAGAAACTCATACATTCTCTGTTCAGTTATTCCCGTTTCTTAGAGAGGTTGATTTCTTTCTTCAAAAGTGCTGTTTTCAGAGTGCTGAGTGCTCCCAACTCTATCCACAATGTAGGTTTTACCAGTTTTCTAAGTCTCTCTTATTTGCTTCTACTTATACATGAAATTCTCTGTGTAAACTTCTGTAACTTCTCTAGGTAGATGAATCACTGTGTACTTTCTCTTGTTTCTATGTGTTACGAATCTTCAGAAACTCATACATTCTCTGTTCACTGTTTCCCAGTCTTAGAGAAGTCGATTTCTTTCAGCGAAAGTGCTGTTTTCATAGCGCTAAGTACTCCCAACTCTATCCACAATGTAGGTTTTAACAGTTTTCTATGTCTCTCTTTTTTGCCTGTACTTATACTTGGAATTCTCTGTGTAAACCTCTGTAACTTCTCTAGGTAGATGAATCACTGTGTACTTTCTCTTGTTTCTATCTGTTACCAATCTTGAGAAACTCATACATTCTCTGTTCACTGTTTCCCAGTCTTAAAGAAGTAGATTTGTTTCTGCGAAAGTGCTGTTTTCACAGTGCTAAGTACTCCCAACTCTATCCACAATGTGGGTTTTACCAGTTTTCTAAGTCTCTCTTATTTGCTTGTACTTACACTTGGAATTCTCTGTGTAAACCTCTGTAACTTCTCTAGGTAGATGAATCACTGTGTACTTTCTCTTGTTTCTATCTGTTCCCAATCTTGAGAAACTCATACATTCACTGTTCACTGTTTCCCAGTCTTAGAGAAGTCGATTTCTTTCAGGGAAAGTGCTGTTTTCACAGTGCTAAGTACTCCCAAATCTGTCAACAATGTAGGTTTTACCAGTTTTCTAAGTCTCTCTTATTTGCTTGTACTTATACTTGGAATTCTCTGTGTAAACCTCTGTAACTTTTCCAGGTAGATGAATCACTGTGTACTTTCTCTTGTTTCTATCTGTTACCAATCTTGAGAAACTCATACATTCTCTGTTCACTGTTTCCCAAACTCAGAGAAGTCGATTTCTTTCAGCGAAAGTGCTGTTTTCACAGTGCTAAGTACTCCCCAACTCTATCCACAATGTAGGTTTTAACAGTTTTCTAAGTCTCTCTTATTTGCTTGTACGTATACTTGGAATTCTCTGTGTAAACCTCTGTAGCTTCTCTAGGTAGATGAATCACTGTGTACTTTCTCTTGTTTCTATCTGTTACCAATCTTGAGAAACTCCATACATTCTCTGTTCACTGTTTCCCAGTCTTAGAGAAGTCGATTTCTTTCGGCGAAAGTGCTGTTTTCACAGTGCTAAGTACTCCCAACTCTATCCGCAATGTAGGTTTTACCAGTTTTCTAAGTCTCTCCTATTTTCTTGTACTTATATTTGGAATTCTCTGTGTAAACCTCTGTAACTTTTCCAGGTAGATGAATCACTGTGTACTTTCTCTTGTTTCTATCTGTTACCAATCTTGAGAAACTCATACATTCTCTGTTCACTGTTTCCCAGTCTTAGAGAAGTCGATTTTCTTTCGGCGAAAGTGCTGTTTTCACAGTGCTAAGTACTCCCAACTCTATCCACAAAGTAGGTTTTACCAGTTTTCTAAGTCTCTCTTATTTGCTTGTACTTATACTTGGAATTCTCTGTGTAAACCTCTGTAACTTTTCCAGGTAGATGAATCACTGTGTACTTTCTCTTGTTTCTATCTGTTACCAAACTTGAGAAACTCATACATTCTCTGTTCACTGTTTTACGGACTTAGAGAACTAAATTTCCTTCGGCGAAAGTGCTGTTTCACAGTGCTTAAGTACTCCGAAATCTGTCAACAATGTAGGTTTTACCAGTTTTCTAAGTCTCTCTTATTTGCTTGTACTTATACTTGGAATTCTGTGTGTAAACCACTGTAACTTCTCTAGGTAGATGAATCACTGTGTACTTTCTCTTGCTTCTATCTGTTACCAATCTTGAGAAACTCATACATTCACTGTTCACTGTTTCCCAGTCTTAGAGAAGTCGATTTCTTTCAGCGAAAGTGCTGTTTTCACAGTGCTAAGTACTCCCAACACTATCCGCAATGTAGGTTTTACCAGTTTTCTAAGTCTCTCTTATTTGCTGGTACTTATACTTGGAATTCTCTGTGTAAACCTGTGTAACTTCTCTAGGTAGATGAATCACTGTGTACTTTCTCGTGTTTCTATCTGTTGCCAATCTTGAGAAACTCATACATTCTCTGTTCACTGTTTCCCAGTCTTAGAGAAGTCGATTTCTTTCGGCGAAAGTGCTGTTTTCACAGTGCTAAGTACTCCCAACTGTATCCAAAATGTAGGTTTTACCAGTTTTCTAAGTCTCTCTTACTTTCTTGTACTTATACATGAAATTCTTTGTGTAAACCTCAGTTAGCTTCTCTAGGTAGATGAATCAATGTGTACTTTCTCTTGTTTCTATCTGTTACCAATCTTGAGAAACTCATACATTCTCTGTTCACTGTTTCCCAGTCTTAGAGAAGTCGATTTCTTTCAGCGAAAGTGCTGTTCTCACAGTGCTAAGTACTCCCAACACTATCCGCAATGTAGGTTTTACCAGTTTTCTAAGTCTCTCTTATTTGCCTGTACTTATACTTGGAATTCTCTGTGTAAACCTCTGTAACTTCTCTAGGTAGATGAATCACTGTGTACTTTCTCTTGTTTCTATCTGTTACCAATCTTGGGAAACTCATACATTCTCTGTTCACTGTTTCCGAGTCTTAGAGAAGTCGATTTCTTTCAGCGAAAGTGCTGTTTTCACAGTGCTAAGTACTCCCAACACTATCCGCGATGTAGGTTTTACCAGTTTTCTAAGTCTCTCTTATTTGCTTTTACTTATACTTGGAATCCTCTGTGTAAACCTCTGTTAGCTTCTCTAGGTAGATGAATCACTGTGTACTTTCTCTTGTTTCTATCTGTTGCCAATCTTGAGAAACTCATACATTCTCTGTTCACTGTTTCCCAGTCTTAGAGAAGTCGATTTCTTTCAGCGAAAGTGCTGTTTTCACAGTGATAAGTACTCCCAACACTATCCGCAATGTAGGTTTTACCAGTTTTCTAAGTCTCTCTTATTTGCCTGTACTTATACTTGGAATTCTCTGTGTAAACCTCTGTAACTTCTCTAGGTAGATGAATCACTGTGTACTTTCTCTTGTTTCTATCTGTTACCAATCTTGGGAAACTCATACATTCTCTGTTCACTGTTTCCCAGTCTTAGAGAAGTCGATTTCTTTCGGCGAAAGTGCTGTTTTCACAGTGCTAAGTACTCCCAACTCTATCCACAATGTAGGTTTTAACAGTTTTCTAAGTCTCTCTTATTTGCTTGTACGTATACTTGAAATTCTCTGTGTAAACCTCTGTAGCTTCTCTAGGTAGATGAATCACTGTGTACTTTCTCTTGTTTCTATCTGTTACCAATCTTGAGAAACTCATACATTCTCTGTTCACTGTTTCCCAGTCTTAGAGAAGTCGATTTCTTTCAGCGAAAGTGCTGTTTTCACAGTGCTAAGTACTCCCAACTCTATCCACAATGTAGGTTTTACCAGTTTTCTAAGTCTCTCTTATTTTCTTGTACTTATACTTGGAATTGTCTGTGTAAACCTCTGTAACTTTTCCAGGTAGATGAATCACTGTGTACTTTCTCTTGTTTCTATCTGTTACCAATCTTGAGAAACTCATACATTCTCTGTTCACTGTTTCCCAGTCTTAGAGAAGTCGATTTCTTTCGGCGAAAGTGCTGTTTTCACAGTGCTAAGTACTCCCAACTCTATCCACAATGTAGGTTTTACCAGTTTTCTAAGTCTCTCTTATTTGCTTGTACTTATACTTGGAATTATCTGTGTAAACCTCTGTAACTTTTCCAGGTAGATGAATCACTGTGTACTTTCTCTTGTTTCTATCTGTTACCAATCTTGAGAAACTCACACATTCTCTGTTCACTCTTTCACGGACTTAGAGAACTAAATTTCCTTTGGCGAAAGTGATGTTTTCACACTGCTAAGTACTCCGAAATCTGTCAACAATGTTGGTTTTACCAGTTTTCTAAGTCTCTCTTATTTGCTTGTACTTATACTTGGAATTCTGTGTGTAAACCACTGTAACTTCTCTAGGTAGATGAATCACTGTGTACTTTCTCTTATTTCTATCTGTTACCAATCTTGAGAAACTCATACATTCACTGTTCACTGTTTCCCAGTCTTAGAGAAGTCGATTTCTTTAAGCGAAAGTGCTGTTTTCACAGTGCTAAGTACTCCCAACACTATCCGCAATGTAGGTTTTACCAGTTTTCTAAGTCTCTCTTATTTGCTTGTACTTATACTTGGAATTCTCTGTGTAAACCTGTGTAACTTCTCTAGGTAGATGAATCACTGTGTACTTTCTCTTGTTTCTATCTGTTGCCATTCTTGAGAAACTCATACATTCTCTGTTCACTGTTTCCCAGTCTTAGAGAAGTCGATTTCTTTCGGCGAAAGTGCTGTTTTCACAGTGCTAAGTACTCCCAACTCTATCCACAATGTAGGTTTTACCAGTTTTCTAAGTCTCTCTTACTTTCTTGTACTTATACATGAAATTCTTTGTGTAAACTTCTGTAATTTCTATAGGTAGATGAATCACTGTGTACTTTCTCTTGTTTCTATCTGTTACCAGTCTTGAGAAACTCATACATTCTCTGTTCAGTTATTCCCGTTTCTTAGAGAGGTAGATTTCTTTCTTCAAAAGTGCTGTTTTCAGAGTGCTGAGTGCTCCCAACTCTATCCACAATGTAGGTTTTACCAGTTTTCTAAGTCTCTCTTATTTGCTTCTACTTATACATGAAATTCTCTGTGTAAACTTCTGTAACTTCTCTAGGTAGATGAATCACTGTGTACTTTCTCTTGTTTCTATGTGTTACGAATCTTGAGAAACTCATACATTCTCTGTTCACTGTTTCCCAGTCTTAGAGAAGTCGATTTCTTTCAGCGAAAGTGCTGTTTTCATAGCGCTAAGTACTCCCAACTCTATCCACAATGTAGGTTTTACCAGTTTTCTAAGTCTCTCTTATTTGCCTGTACTTATACTTGGAATTCTCTGTGTAAACCTCTGTAACTTTTCCAGGTAGATGAATCACTGTGTACTTTCTCTTGTTTCTATCTGTTACCAATCTTGAGAAACTCATACATTCTCTGTTCACTGTTTCACGGACTTAGAGAACTAAATTTCCTTCGGCGAAAGTGCTGTTTTCACACTGCTAAGTACTCCGAAATCTGTCAACAATGTTGGTTTTACCAGTTTTCTAAGTCTCTCTTATTTGCTTGTACTTATACTTGGAATTCTGTGTGTAAACCACTGTAACTTCTCTAGGTAGATGAATCACTGTGTACTTTCTCTTGTTTCTATCTGTTACCAATCTTGAGAAACTCATACATTCTCTGTTCACTGTTTCCCAGTCTTAGAGAAGTCGATTTCTTTCAGCGAAAGTGCTGTTTTCACAGTGCTAAGTACTCCCAACTCTATCCACAATGTAGGTTTTAACAGTTTTCTAAGTCTCTCTTATTTGCTTGTACGTATACTTGGAATTCTCTGTGTAATCCTGTGTAGCTTCTCTACGTAGATGAATCACTGTGTACTTTCTCTTGTTTCTATCTGTTACCAATCTTGAGAAACTCATACATTCTCTGTTCACTGTTTCCCAGTCTTAGAGAAGTCGATTTCTTTCGACGAATGTGCTGTTTTCACAGTGCTAAGTACTCCCAACTCTATCCACAAAGTAGGTTTTACCAGTTTTCTAAGTCTCTCTTATTTGCTTGTACTTATACTTTAATTCTCTGTGTAAACCTCTGTAACTTTTCCAGGTAGATGAATCACTGTGTACTTTCTCTTGTTTCTATCTGTTACCAATCTTGAGAAACTCATACATTCTCTGTTCACTGTTTCACGGACTTAGAGAACTAAATTTCCTTCGGCGAAAGTGCTGTTTTCACAGTGCTAAGTACTCCGAAATCTGTCAACAATGTAGGTTTTACCAGTTTTCTTAATCTCTCTTATTTGCTTGTACTTATACTTGGAATTCTGTGTGTAAACCACTGTAACTTCTCTAGGTAATGAATCACTGTGTACTTTATCTTGTTTCTATCTGTTACCAAACTTGAGAAATTCATACATTCACTGTTCACTGTTTCCCAGTCTTAGAGAAGTCGATTTCTTTCAGCGAAAGTGCTGTTTTCACAGTGCTAAGTACTCCCAACACTATCCGCAGTGTAGGTTTTACCAGTTTTCTAAGTCTCTCTTATTTGCTTGTACTTATACTTGGAATTGTCTGTGTAAACCTCTGTAACTTTTCCAGGTAGATGAATCACTGTGTAGTTTCTCTTGTTTCTATCTGTTACCAATCTTGAGAAACTCATACATTCTCTGTTCACTGTTTCCCAGTCTTAGAGAAGTCGATTTCTTTCGGCGAAAGTGCTGTTTTCACAGCGCTAAGTACTCCCAACTCTATCCACAATGTAGGTTTTACCAGTTTTCTAAGTCTCTCTTATTTGCCTGTACTAATACTTGGAATTCTCTGTGTAAACCTCTGTAACTTCTCTAGGTAGATGAATCACTGTGTACTTTCTCTTGTTTCTATCTGTTACCAATCTTGAGAAACTCATACATTCTCTGTTCACTGTTTCCCAGTCTTAGAGAAGTCGATTTCTTTCAGCGAAAGTGCTGTTTTCACAGTGCTAAGTACTCCCAACTCTATCCACAATGTAGGTTTTAACAGTTTTCTAAGTCTCTCTTATTTGCTTGTACGTATACTTGGAATTCTCTGTGTAATCCTCTGTAGCTTCTCTACGTAGATGAATCACTGTGTACTTTCTCTTGTTTCTATCTGTTACCAATCTTGAGAAACTCATACATTCTCTGTTCACTGTTTCCCAGTCTTAGAGAAGTCGATTTCTTTCGGCGAAAGTGCTGTTTTCACAGTGCTAAGTACTCCCAACTCTATCCACAATGTAGGTTTTACCAGTTTTCTAAGTCTCTCTTACTTTCTTGTACTTATACATGAAATTCTTTGTGTAAACTTCTGTAATTTCTATAGGTAGATGAATCACTGTGTACTTTCTCTTGTTTCTATCTGTTACCAGTCTTGAGAAACTCATACATTCTCTGTTCAGTTATTCCCGTTTCTTAGAGAGGTAGATTTCTTTCTTCAAAAGTGCTGTTTTCAGAGTGCTGAGTGCTCCCAACTCTATCCACAATGTAGGTTTTACCAGTTTTCTAAGTCTCTCTTATTTGCTTCTACTTATACATGAAATTCTCTGTGTAAACTTCTGTAACTTCTCTAGGTAGATGAATCACTGTGTACTTTCTCTTGTTTCTATGTGTTACGAATCTTGAGAAACTCATACATTCTCTGTTCACTGTTTCCCAGTCTTAGAGAAGTCGATTTCTTTCAGCGAAAGTGCTGTTTTCATAGCGCTAAGTACTCCCAACTCTATCCACAATGTAGGTTTTACCAGTTTTCTAAGTCTCTCTTATTTGCCTGTACTTATACTTGGAATTCTCTGTGTAAACCTCTGTAACTTTTACAGGTAGATGAATCACTGTGTACTTTCTCTTGTTTCTATCTGTTACCAATCTTGAGAAACTCATACATTCTCTGTTCACTGTTTCACGGACTTAGAGAACTAAATTTCCTTCGGCGAAAGTGCTGTTTTCACACTGCTAAGTACTCCGAAATCTGTCAACAATGTTGGTTTTACCAGTTTTCTAAGTCTCTCTTATTTGCTTGTACTTATACTTGGAATTCTGTGTGTAAACCACTGTAACTTCTCTAGGTAGATGAATCACTGTGTACTTTCTCTTGTTTCTATCTGTTACCAATCTTGAGAAACTCATACATTCTCTGTTCACTGTTTCCAAGTCTTAGAGAAGTCGATTTCTTTCAGCGAAAGTGCTGTTTTCACAGTGCTAAGTACTCCCAACTCTATCCACAATGTAGGTTTTAACAGTTTTCTAAGTCTCTCTTATTTGCTTGTACGTATACTTGGAATTCTCTGTGTAATCCTGTGTAGCTTCTCTACGTAGATGAATCACTGTGTACTTTCTCTTGTTTCTATCTGTTACCAATCTTGAGAAACTCATACATTCTCTGTTCACTGTTTCCCAGTCTTAGAGAAGTCGATTTCTTTCGGCGAAAGTGCTGTTTTCACAGTGCTAAGTACTCCCAACTCTATCCACAAAGTAGGTTTTACCAGTTTTCTAAGTCTCTCTTATTTGCTTGTACTTATACTTGGAATTCTCTGTGTAAACCTCTGTAACTTTTCCAGGTAGATGAATCACTGTGTACTTTCTCTTGTTTCTATCTGTTACCAATCTTGAGAAACTCATACATTCTCTGTTCACTGTTTCACGGACTTAGAGAACTAAATTTCCTTCGGCGAAAGTGCTGTTTTCACAGTGCTAAGTACTCCGAAATCTGTCAACAATGTAGGTTTTACCAGTTTTCTTAGTCTCTCTTATTTGCTTGTACTTATACTTGGAATTCTGTGTGTAAACCACTGTAACTTCTCTAGGTAATGAATCACTGTGTACTTTCTATTGTTTCTATCTGTTACCAATCTTGAGAAATTCATACATTCACTGTTCACTGTTTCCCAGTCTTAGAGAAGTCGATTTCTTTCAGCGAAAGTGCTGTTTTCACAGTGCTAAGTACTCCCAACACTATCCGCAGTGTAGGTTTTACCAGTTTTCTAAGTCTCTCTTATTTGCTTGTACTTATACTTGGAATTGTCTGTGTAAACCTCTGTAACTTTTCCAGGTAGATGAATCACTGTGTAGTTTCTCTTGTTTCTCTCTGTTACCAATCTTGAGAAACTCATACATTCTCTGTTCACTGTTTCCCAGTCTTAGAGAAGTCGATTTCTTCCGGCGAAAGTGCTGTTTTCACAGCGCTAAGTACTCCCAACTCTATCCACAATGTAGGTTTTACCAGTTTTCTAAGTCTCTCTTATTTGCCTGTACTTATACTTGGAATTCTCTGTGTAAACCTCTGTAACTTCTCTAGGTAGATGAATCACTGTGTACTTTCTCTTGTTTCTATCTGTTACCAATCTTGAGAAACTCATACATTCTCTGTTCACTGTTTCCCAGTCTTAGAGAAGTCGATTTCTTTCAGCGAAAGTGCTGTTTTCACAGTGCTAAGTACTCCCAACTCTATCCACAATGTAGGTTTTAACAGTTTTCTAAGTCTCTCTTATTTGCTTGTACGTATACTTGGAATTCTCTGTGTAATCCTCTGTAGCTTCTCTACGTAGATGAATCACTGTGTACTTTCTCTTGTTTCGATCTGTTACCAATCTTGAGAAACTCATACATTCACTGTTCACTGTTTCCCAGTCTTAGAGAAGTCGATTTCTTTCAGCGAAAGTGCTGTTTTCACAGTGCTAAGTACTCCCAACTCTATCAACAATGTAGGTTTTACCAGTTTTCTAAGTCTCTCTTATTTTCTTGTACTTATACGTGGAATTCTCTGTGTAAACCTCCGTAACTTATCCAGGTAGATGAATCACTGTGTACTTTCTCTTGTTTCTATCTGTTACCAATCTTGAGAAACTCATACATTCTCTGTTCACTGTTTCCCAGTCTTAGAGAAGTCGATTTCTTTCAGCGAAAGTGCTGTTTTCACAGTGCTAAGTACTCCCAACTCTATCCACCATGTAGGTTTTAACAGTTTTCTAAGTCTCTCTTATTTGCTTGTACGTATACTTGGAATTCTCTGTGTAATCCTCTGTAGCTTCTCTAGGTAGATGAATCACTGTGTACTTTCTCTTGTTTCTATCTGTTACCAATCTTGAGAAACTCATACATTCTCTGTTCACTGTTTCCCAGTCTTAGAGAAGTCGATTTCTTTCGGCGAAAGTGCTGTTTTCACAGTGCTAAGTACTCCCAACTCTATCCACAAAGTAGGTTTTACCAGTTCTCTAAGTCTCTCTTATTTGCTTGTACTTATACTTGGAATTCTCTGTGTAAACCTCTGTAACTTTTCCAGGTAGATGAATCACTGTGTACTTTCGCTTGTTTCTATCTGTTACCAATCTTGAGAAACTCATACATTCTCTGTTCACTGTTTCACGGACTTAGAGAACTAAATTTCCTTCGGCGAAAGTGCTGTTTTCACAGTCCTAAGTACTCCGAAATCTGTCAACAATGTAGGTTTTACCAGTTTTCTAAGTCTCTCTTATTTGCTTGTACTTATACTTGGAATTCTCTGTGTAAACCACTGTAACTTCTCTAGGTAGATGAATCACTGTGTACTTTCTCTTGTTTCTATCTGTTACCAAACTTGAGAAACTCATACATTCACTGTTCACTGTTTCCCAGTCTTAGAGAAGTCTATTTCTTTCAGGGAAAGTGCTGTTTTCACAGTGCTAAGTACTCCCAACACTATCTGCGATGTAGGTTTTACCAGTTTTCTAAGTCTCTCTTATTTGCTTTTACTTATACTTGGAATCCTCTGTGTAAACCTCTGTTAGCTTCTCTAGGTAGATGAATCACTGTGTACTTTCTCTTGTTTCTATCTGTTACCAATCTTGAGAAACTCATACATTCTCTGTTCACTGTTTCCCAGTCTTAGAGAAGTCGATTTCTTTCAGCGAAAGTGCTGTTTTCACAGTGCTAAGTACTCCCAACACTATCCGCAATGTAGGTTTTACCAGTTTTCTAAGTCTTTCTTATTTGCCTGTACTTATACTTGGAATTCTCTGTGTAAACCTCTGTAACTTCTCTAGGTAGATGAATCACTGTGTACTTTCTCTTGTTTCTATCTGTTACCAATCTTGGGAAAGTCATACATTCTCTCTTCACTGTTTCCCAGTCTTAGAGAAGTCGATTTCTTTCGCCGAAAGTGCTGTTTTCACAGTGCTAAGTACTCCCAACTCTATCCACAATGTAGGTTTTAACAGTTTTCTAAGTCTCTCTTATTTGCTTGTACGTATACTTGAAATTCTCTGTGTAAACCTCTGTAGCTTCTCTAGGTAGATGAATCACTGTGTACTTTCTCTTGTTTCTATCTGTTACCAATCTTGAGAAACTCATACATTCTCTGTTCACTGTTTCCCAGTCTTAGAGAAGTCGATTTCTTTCGGCGAAAGTGCTGTTTTCACAGTGCTAAGTACTCCCAACTCTATCCACAATGCAGGTTTTACCAGTTTTCTAAATCTCTCTTTTTTGCCTGTACTTATACTTGGAATTCTCTGTGTAAACCTCTGTAACTTTTCTAGGTAGATGAATCACTGTGTACTTTCTCTTGTTTCTATCTGTTACCAATCTTGAGAAACTCATACATTCTCTGTTCACTGTTTCCCAGTCTTAGAGAAGTCGATTTCTTTCAGCGAAAGTGCTGTTTTCACAGTGCTAAGTACTCCCAACTCTATCCACAATGTAGGTTTTACCAGTTTTCTAAGTCTCTCTTATTTTCTTGTACTTATACTTGGAATTGTCTGTGTAAACCTCTGTAACTTTTCCAGGTAGATGAATCACTGTGTACTTTCTCTTGTTTCTATCTGTTACCAATCTTGAGAAACTGATACATTCTCTGTTCACTGTTTCCCAGTCTTAGAGAAGTCGATTTCTTTCGGCGAAAGTGCTGTTTTCACAGTGCTAAGTACTCCCAACTCTATCCACAATGTAGGTTTTACCAGTTTTCTAAGTCTCTCTTATTTGCTTGTACTTATACTTGGAATTCTCTGTGTAAACCTCTGTAACTTTTCCAGGTAGATGAATCACTGTGTACTTTCTCTTGTTTCTATCTGTTACCAATCTTGAGAAACTCACACATTCTCTGTTCACTGTTTCACGGACTTAGAGAACTAAATTTCCTTTGGCGAAAGTCCTGTTTTCACACTGCTAGGTACTCCGAAATCTGTCAACAATGTTGGTTTTACCAGTTTTCTAAGTCTCTCTTTTTTGCTTGTACTTATACTTGGAATTCTGTGTGTAAACCACTGTAACTTCTCTAGGTAGATGAATCACTGTGTACTTTCTCTTGTTTCTATCTGTTACCAATCTTGAGAAACTCATACATTCACTGTTCACTGTTTCCCAGTCTTAGAGAAGTCGATTTCTTTAAGCGAAAGTGCTGTTTTCACAGTGCTAAGTACTCCCAACACTATCCGCAATGTAGGTTTTACCAGTTTTCTAAGTCTCTCTTATTTGCTTGTACTTATACTTGGAATTCTCTGTGTAAACCTGTGTAACTTCTCTAGGTAGATGAATCACTGTGTACTTTCTCTTGTTTCTATCTGTTGCCAATCTTGAGAAACTCATACATTCTCTGTTCACTGTTTCCCAGTCTTAGAGAAGTCGATTTCTTTCGGCGAAAGTGCTGTTTTCACAGTGCTAAGTACTCCCAACTCTATCCACAATGTAGGTTTTACCAGTTTTCTAAGTCTCTCTTACTTTCTTGTACTTATACATGAAATTCTTTGTGTAAACTTCTGTAATTTCTATAGGTAGATGAATCACTGTGTACTTTCTCTTGTTTCTATCTGTTACCAGTCTTGAGAAACTCATACATTCTCTGTTCAGTTATTCCCGTTTCTTAGAGAGGTAGATTTCTTTCTTCAAAAGTGCTGTTTTCAGAGTGCTGAGTGCTCCCAACTCTATCCACAATGTAGGTTTTACCAGTTTTCTAAGTCTCTCTTATTTGCTTCTACTTATACATGAAATTCTCTGTGTAAACTTCTGTAACTTCTCTAGGTAGATGAATCACTGTGTACTTTCTCTTGTTTCTATGTGTTACGAATCTTGAGAAACTCATACATTCTCTGTTCACTGTTTCCCAGTCTTAGAGAAGTCGATTTCTTTCAGCGAAAGTGCTGTTTTCATAGCGCTAAGTACTCCCAACTCTATCCACAATGTAGGTTTTACCAGTTTTCTAAGTCTCTCTTATTTGCCTGTACTTATACTTGGAATTCTCTGTGTAAACCTCTGTAACTTTTCCAGGTAGATGAATCACTGTGTACTTTCTCTTGTTTCTATCTGTTACCAATCTTGAGAAACTCATACATTCTCTGTTCACTGTTTCACGGACTTAGAGAACTAAATTTCCTTCGGCGAAAGTGCTGTTTTCACACTGCTAAGTACTCCGAAATCTGTCAACAATGTTGGTTTTACCAGTTTTCTAAGTCTCTCTTATTTGCTTGTACTTATACTTGGAATTCTGTGTGTAAACCACTGTAACTTCTGTAGGTAGATGAATCACTGTGTACTTTCTCTTGTTTCTATCTGTTACCAATCTTGAGAAACTCATACATTCTCTGTTCACTGTTTCCCAGTCTTAGAGAAGTCGATTTCTTTCAGCGAAAGTGCTGTTTTCACAGTGCTAAGTACTCCCAACTCTATCCACAATGTAGGTTTTAACAGTTTTCTAAGTCTCTCTTATTTGCTTGTACGTATACTTGGAATTCTCTGTGTAATCCTGTGTAGCTTCTCTACGTAGATGAATCACTGTGTACTTTCTCTTGTTTCTATCTGTTACCAATCTTGAGAAACTCATACATTCTCTGTTCACTGTTTCCCAGTCTTAGAGAAGTCGATTTCTTTCGGCGAAAGTGCTGTTTTCACAGTGCTAAGTACTCCCAACTCTATCCACAAAGTAGGTTTTACCAGTTTTTTAAGTCTCTCTTATTTGCTTGTACTTATACTTGGAATTCTCTGTGTAAACCTCTGTAACTTTTCCAGGTAGATGAATCACTGTGTACTTTCTCTTGTTTCTATCTGTTACCAATCTTGAGAAACTCATACATTCTCTGTTCACTGTTTCACGGACTTAGAGAACAAAATTTCCTTCGGCGAAAGTGCTGTTTTCACAGTGCTAAGTACTCCGAAATCTGTCAACAATGTAGGTTTTACCAGTTTTCTTATTCTCTCTTATTTGCTTGTACTTATACTTGGAATTCTGTGTGTAAACCACTGTAACTTCTCTAGGTAATGAATCACTGTGTACTTTCTCTTGTTTCTATCTGTTACCAAACTTGAGAAACTCATACATTCACTGTTCACTGTTTCCCAGTCTTAGAGAAGTCGATTTCTTTCAGCGAAAGTGCTGTTTTCACAGTGCTAAGTACTCCCAACTCTATCAACAATGTAGGTTTTACCAGTTTTCTAAGTCTCTCTTATTTTCTTGTACTTATACGTGGAATTCTCTGTGTAAACCTCCGTAACTTATCCAGGTAGATGAATCACTGTGTACTTTCTCTTGTTTCTATCTGTTGCCAATCTTGAGAAACTCATACATTCTCTGTTCACTGTTTCCCAGTCTTAGAGAAGTCGATTTCTTTCGGCGAAAGTGCTGTTTTCACAGTGCTAAGTACTCCCAACTCTATCCACAATGTAGGTCTTACCAGTTTTCTAAGTCTCTCTTACTTTCTTGTACTTATACATGAAATTCTTTGTGTAAACTTCTGTAATTTCTGTAGGTAGATGAATCACTGTGTACTTTCTCTTGTTTCTATCTGTTACCAGTCTTGAGAAACTCATACATTCTCTGTTCAGTTATTCCCGTTTCTTAGAGAGGTAGATTTCTTTCTTCAAAAGTGCTGTTTTCAGAGTGCTGAGTGCTCCCAACTCTATCCACAATGTAGGTTTTACCAGTTTTCTAAGTCTCTCTTATTTGCTTCTACTTATACATGAAATTCTCTGCGTAAACTTCTGTAACTTCTCTAGGTAGATGAATCACTGTGTACTTTCTCTTGTTTCTATGTGTTACAAATCTTGAGAAACTCATACATTCTCTGTTCACTGTTTCCCAGTCTTAGAGAAGTCGATTTCTTTCGGCTAAAGTGCTGTTTTCATAGCGCTAAGTACTCCCAACTCTATCCACAATGTAGGTTTTACCAGTTTTCTAAGTCTCTCTTATTTGCCTGTACTTATACTTGGAATTCTCTGTGTAAACCTCTGTAACTTCTCTAGGTAGATGAATCACTGTGTACTTTCTCTTGTTTCTATCTGTTACCAATCTTGAGAAACTCATACATTCTCTGTTCACTGTTTCCCAGTCTTAAAGAAGTAGATTTGTTTCTGCGAAAGTGCTGTTTTCACAGTGCTAAGTACTCCCAACTCTATCCACAATGTGGGTTTTACCAGTTTTCTAAGTCTCTCTTATTTGCTTGTACTTATACTTGGAATTCTCTGTGTAAACCTCTGTAACTTTTCCAGGTAGATGAATCACTGTGTACTTTCTCTTGTTTCTATCTGTTACCAATCTTGAGAAACTCATACATTCTCTGTTCACTGTTTCCCAAACTTAGAGAAGTCGATTTCTTTCAGCGAAAGTGCTGTTTTCACAGTGCTAAGTACTCCCAACTCTATCCACAATGTAGGTTTTAACTGTTTTCTAAGTCTCTCTTATTTTCTTGTACTTATACTTGGAATTCTCTGTGTAAACCTCTGTAACTTTTCCAGGTAGATGAATCACTGTGTACTTTGTCTTGTTTCTATCTGTTACCAATCTTGAGAAACTCATACATTCTCTGTTCACTGTTTCCCAGTCTTAGAGAAGTCGATTTCTTTCGGCGAAAGTGCTGTTTTCACAGTGCTAAGTACTCCCAACTCTATCCACAAAGTAGGTTTTACCAGTTTTCTAAGTCTCTCTTATTTGCTTGTACTTATACTTGGAATGCTCTGTGTAAACCTCTGTAACTTTTCCAGGTAGATGAATCACTGTGTACTTTCTCTTGTTTCTATCAGTTACCAATCTTGAGAAACTCATACATTCTCTGTTCACTGTTTCACGGACTTAGAGAACTAAATTTCCTTCGGCGAAAGTGCTGTTTTCACAGTGCTAAGTACTCCGAAATCTGTCAACAATGTAGGTTTTACCAGTTTTCTAAGTCTCTCTTATTTGCTTGTACTTATACTTGGAATTCTGTGTGGAAACCACTGTAACTTCTCTAGGTAATGAATCACTGTGTACTTTCTCTTGTTTCTATCTGTTACCAAACTTGAGAAACTCATACATTCACTGTTCACTGTTTCCCAGTCTTAGAGAAGTCGATTTCTTTCAGCGAAAGTGCTGTTTTCACAGTGCTAAGTACTCCCAACTCTATCAACAATGTAGGTTTTACCAGTTTTCTAAGTCTCTCTTATTTTCTTGTACTTATACGTGGAATTCTCTGTGTAAACCTCCGTAACTTATCCAGGTAGATGAATCACTGTGTACTTTCTCTTGTTTCTATCTGTTGCCAATCTTGAGAAACTCATACATTCTCTGTTCACTGTTTCCCAGGCTTAGAGAAGTCGATTTCTTTCGGCGAAAGTGCTGTTTTCACAGCGCTAAGTACTCCCAACTCTATCCACAATGTAGGTCTTACCAGTTTTCTAAGTCTCTCTTACTTTCTTGTACTTATACATGAAATTCTTTGTGTAAACTTCTGTAATTTCTATAGGTAGATGAATCACTGTGTACTTTCTCTTGTTTCTATCTGTTACCAGTCTTGAGAAACTCATACATTCTCTGTTCAGTTATTCCCGTTTCTTAGAGAGGTAGATTTCTTTCTTCAAAAGTGCTGTTTTCAGAGTGCTGAGTGCTCCCAACTCTATCCACAATGTAGGTTTTACCAGTTTTCTAAGTCTCTCTTATTTGCTTCTACTTATACATGAAATTCTCTGTGTAAACTTCTGTAACTTCTCTAGGTAGATGAATCACTGTGTACTTTCTCTTGTTTCTATGTGTTACAAATCTTGAGAAACTCATACATTCTCTGTTCACTGTTTCCCAGTCTTAGAGAAGTCGATTTCTTTCGGCTAAAGTGCTGTTTTCATAGCGCTAAGTACTCCCAACTCTATCCACAATGTAGGTTTTACCAGTTTTCTAAGTCTCTCTTATTTGCCTGTACTTATACTTGGAATTCTCTGTGTAAACCTCTGTAACTTCTCTAGGTAGATGAATCACTGTGTACTTTCTCTTGTTTCTATCTGTTACCAATCTTGAGAAACTCATACATTCTCTGTTCACTGTTTCCCAGTCTTAAAGAAGTAGATTTGTTTCTGCGAAAGTGCTGTTTTCACAGTGCTAAGTACTCCCAACTCTATCCACAATGTGGGTTTTACCAGTTTTCTAAGTCTCTCTTATTTGCTTGTACTTATACTTGGAATTCTCTGTGTAAACCTCTGTAACTTTTCCAGGTAGATGAATCACTGTGTACTTTCTCTTGTTTCTATCTGTTACCAATCTTGAGAAACTCATACATTCTCTGTTCACTGTTTCCCAAACTTAGAGAAGTCGATTTCTTTCAGCGAAAGTGCTGTTTTCACAGTGCTAAGTACTCCCAACTCTATCCACAATGTAGGTTTTAACTGTTTTCTAAGTCTCTCTTATTTTCTTGTACTTATACTTGGAATTCTCTGTGTAAACCTCTGTAACTTTTCCAGGTAGATGAATCACTGTGTACTTTGTCTTGTTTCTATCTGTTACCAATCTTGAGAAACTCATACATTCTCTGTTCACTGTTTCCCAGTCTTAGAGAAGTCGATTTCTTTCGGCGAAAGTGCTGTTTTCACAGTGCTAAGTACTCCCAACTCTATCCACAAAGTAGGTTTTACCAGTTTTCTAAGTCTCTCTTATTTGCTTGTACTTATACTTGGAATGCTCTGTGTAAACCTCTGTAACTTTTCCAGGTAGATGAATCACTGTGTACTTTCTCTTGTTTCTATCTGTTACCAATCTTGAGAAACTCATACATTCTCTGTTCACTGTTTCACGGACTTAGAGAACTAAATTTCCTTCGGCGAAAGTGCTGTTTTCACAGTGCTAAGTACTCCGAAATCTGTCAACAATGTAGGTTTTACCAGTTTTCTAAGTCTCTCTTATTTGCTTGTACTTATACTTGGAATTCTGTGTGTAAACCACTGTAACTTCTCTAGGTAGATGAATCACTGTGTACTTTCTCTTGTTTCTATCTGTTACCAAACTTGAGAAACTCATACATTCACTGTTCACTGTTTCCCAGTCTTAGAGAAGTCGATTTCTTTCAGCGAAAGTGCTGTTTTCAGAGTGCTAAGTACTCCCAACACTATCCGCAATGTAGGTTTTACCAGTTTTCTAAGTCTCTCTTATTTGCTTGTACTTATACTTGGAATCCTCTGTGTAAACCTCTGTTAGCTTCTCTAGGTAGATGAATCACTGTGTACTTTCTCTTGTTTCTATCTGTTACCAATCTTGAGAAACTCATACATTCTCTGTTCACTGTTTCCCAGTCTTAGAGAAGTCGATTTCTTTCGGCGAAAGTGCTGTTTTCACAGTGCTAAGTACTCCCAACTCTATCCACAATGTAGGTTTTAACAGTTTTCTAAGTCTCTCTTATTTGCTTGTACGTATACTTGAAATTCTCTGTGTAAACCTCTGTAGCTTCTCTAGGTAGATGAATCACTGTGTACTTTCTCTTGTTTCTATCTGTTACCAATCTTGAGAAACTCATACATTCTCTGTTCACTGTTTCCCAGTCTTAGAGAAGTCGATTTCTTTCGGCGAAAGTGCTGTTTTCACAGTGCTAAGTACTCCCAACTCTATCCACAATGTAGGTTTTACCAGTTTTCTAAATCTCTCTTATTTGCCTGTACTTATACTTGGAATTCTCTGTGTAAACCTCTGTAACTTTTCTAGGGAGATGAATCACTGTGTACTTTCTCTTGTTTCTATCTGTTACCAATCTTGAGAAACTCATACATTCACTGTTCACTGTTTCCCAGTCTTAGAGAAATCGATTTCTTTCAGCGAAAGTGCTGTTTTCACAGTGCTAAGTACTCCCAACTCTATCAACAATGTAGGTTTTACCAGTTTTCTAAGTCTCTCTTATTTGCTTGTACTTATACTTGGAATTCTCTGTGTAAACCTCCATAACTTATCCAGGTAGATGAATCACTGTGTACTTTCTCTTGTTTCTATCTGTTACCAATCTTGAGAAACTCATACATTCTCTGTTCACTGTTTCCCAGTCTTAGAGAAGTCGATTTCTTTCGGCGAAAGTGCTGTTTTCACAGTGCTAAGTACTCCCAACTCTATCCACAATGTAGGTTTTACCAGTTTTCTAAGTCTCTCTTATTTGCTTGTACTTATACTTGGAATTCTCTGTGTAAAACTCTGTAACTTTTCCAGGTAGATGAATCACTGTGTACTTTCTCTTGTTTCTATCTGTTACCAATCTTGAGAAACTCAACATTCTCTGTTCACTGTTTCACGGACTAAGAGAAATAACTTTCCTTCGGCGAAAGTGCTGTTTTCACACTGCTAAGTACTCCGAAATCTGTCAACAATGTTGGTTTTACCAGTTTTCTAAGTCTCTCTTATTTGCTTGTACTTATACTTGGAATTCTGTGTGTAAACCACTGTTACTTCTCTAGGTAGATGAATCACTGTGTACTTTCTCTTGTTTCTATCTGTTACCAATCTTGAGAAACTCATATATTCTCTGTTCACTGTTTCCCAGTCTTAGGGAAGTCGATTTCTTTCGGCGAAAGTGCTGTTTTCACAGTGCTAAGTACTCCGAAATCTGTCAACAATGTAGGTTTTACCAGTTTTCTAAGTCTCTCTTATTTACTTGTACTTATACTTGGAATTCTGTGTGTAAGCCACTGTAACTTCTCTAGGTAATGAATCACTGTGTACTTTCTCTTGTTTCTATCTGTTACCAAACTTTTAAATTCATACATTCACTGTTCACTGTTTCCCAGTCTTAGAGAAGTCGATTTCTTTCAGCGAAAGTGCTGTTTTCACAGTGCTAAGTACTCCCAACTCTATCCACAATGTAGGTTTTACCAGTTTTCTAAGTCTCTCTTACTTTCTTGTACTTATACATGAAATTCTTTGTGTAAACTTCTGTAATTTCTATAGGTAGATGAATCACTGTGTACTTTCTCTTGTTTCTATCTGTTACCAGTCTTGAGAAACTCATACATTCTCTGTTCAGTTATTCCCGTTTCTTAGAGAGGTAGATTTCTTTCTTCAAAAGTGCTGTTTTCAGAGTGCTGAGTGCTCCCAACTCTATCCACAATGTAGGTTTTACCAGTTTTCTAAGTCTCTCTTATTTGCTTCTACTTATACATGAAATTCTCTGTGTAAACTTCTGTAACTTCTGTAGGTAGATGAATCACTGTGTACTTTCTCTTGTTTCTATGTGTTACAAATCTTGAGAAACTCATACATTCTCTGTTCACTGTTTCCCAGTCTTAGAGAAGTCGATTTCTTTCGGCTAAAGTGCTGTTTTCATAGCGCTAAGTACTCCCAACTCTATCCACAACGTTGGTTTTACCAGTTTTCTAAGTCTCTCTTATTTGCCTGTACTTATACTTGGAATTCTCTGTGTAAACCTCTGTAACTTCTCTAGGTAGATGAATCACTGTGTACTTTCTCTTGTTTCTATCTGTTACCAATCTTGAGAAACTCATACATTCTCTGTTCACTGTTTCCCAGTCTTAAAGAAGTAGATTTGTTTCTGCGAAAGTGCTGTTTTCACAGTGCTAAGTACTCCCAACTCTATCCACAATGTGGGTTTTACCAGTTTTCTAAGTCTCTCTTATTTGCTTGTACTTATACTTGGAATTCTCTGTGTAAACCTCTGTAACTTTTCCAGGTAGATGAATCACTGTGTACTTTCTCTTGTTTCTATCTGTTACCAATCTTGAGAAACTCATACATTCTCTGTTCACTGTTTCCCAAACTTAGAGAAGTCGATTTCTTTCAGCGAAAGTGCTGTTTTCACAGTGCTAAGTACTCCCAACTCTATCCACAATGTAGGTTTTAACTGTTTTCTAAGTCTCTCTTATTTTCTTGTACTTATACTTGGAATTCTCTGTGTAAACCTCTGTAACTTTTCCAGGTAGATGAATCACTGTGTACTTTCTCTTGTTTCTATCTGTTACCAATCTTGAGAAACTCATACATTCTCTGTTCACTGTTTCCCAGTCTTAGAGAAGTCGATTTCTTTCGGCGAAAGTGCTGTTTTCACAGTGCTAAGTACTCCCAACTCTATCCACAAAGTAGGTTTTACCAGTTTTCTAAGTCTCTCTTATTTGCTTGTACTTATACTTGGAATGCTCTGTGTAAACCTCTGTAACTTTTCCAGGTAGATGAATCACTGTGTACTTTCTCTTGTTTCTGTCTGTTACCAATCTTGAGAAACTCATACATTCTCTGTTCACTGTTTCACGGACTTAGAGAACTAAATTTCCTTCGGCGAAAGTGCTGTTTTCACAGTGCTAAGTACTCCGAAATCTGTCAACAATGTAGGTTTTACCAGTTTTCTAAGTCTCTCTTATTTCCTTGTACGTATACTTGGAATTCTGTGTGTAAACCACTGTAACTTCTCTAGGTAGATGAATCACTGTGTACTTTCTCTTGTTTCTATCTGTTACCAAACTTGAGAAACTCATACATTCACTGTTCACTGTTTCCCAGTCTTAGAGAAGTCGATTTCTTTCAGCGAAAGTGCTGTTTTCAGAGTGCTAAGTACTCCCAGCACTATCCGCAATGTAGGTTTTACCAGTTTTCTAAGTCTCTCTTATTTGCTTGTACTTATACTTGGAATCCTCTGTGTAAACCTCTGTTAGCTTCTCTAGGTAGATGAATCACTGTGTACTTTCTCTTGTTTCTATCTGTTACCAATCTTGAGAAACTCATACATTCTCTGTTCACTGTTTCCCAGTCTTAGAGAAGTCGATTTCTTTCGGCGAAAGTGCTGTTTTCACAGTGCTAAGTACTCCCAACTCTATCCACAATGTAGGTTTTAACAGTTTTCTAAGTCTCTCTTATTTGCTTGTACGTATACTTGAAATTCTCTGTGTAAACCTCTGTAGCTTCTCTAGGTAGATGAATCACTGTGTACTTTCTCTTGTTTCTATCTGTTACCAATCTTGAGAAACTCATACATTCTCTGTTCACTGTTTCCCAGTCTTAGAGAAGTCGATTTCTTTCGGCGAAAGTGCTTTTTTCACAGTGCTAAGTACTCCCAACTCTATCCACAATGTAGGTTTTACCAGTTTTCTAAATCTCTCTTATTTGCCTGTACTTATACTTGGAATTCTCTGTGTAAACCTCTGTAACTTTTCTAGGGAGATGAATCACTGTGTACTTTCTCTTGTTTCTATCTGTTACCAATCTTGAGAAAATCATACATTCACTGTTCACTGTTTCCCAGTCTTAGAGAAATCGATTTCTTTCAGCGAAAGTGCTGTTTTCACAGTGCTAAGTACTCCCAACTCTATCAACAATGTAGGTTTTACCAGTTTTCTAAGTCTCTCTTATTTTCTTGTACTTATACGTGGAATTCTCTGTGTAAACCTCCATAACTTATCCAGGTAGATGAATCACTGTGTACTTTCTCTTGTTTCTATCTGTTACCAATCTTGAGAAACTCATACATTCTCTGTTCACTGTTTCCCAGTCTTAGAGAAGTCGATTTCTTTCGGCGAAAGTGCTGTTTTCACAGTGCTAAGTACTCCCAACTCTATCCACAATGTAGGTTTTACCAGTTTTCTAAGTCTCTCTTATTTGCTTGTACTTATACTTGGAATTCTCTGTGTAAACCTCTGTAACTTTTCCAGGTAGATGAATCACTGTGTACTTTCTCTTGTTTCTATCTGTTACCAATCTTGAGAAACTCAACATTCTCTGTTCACTGTTTCACGGACTAAGAGAAATAAATTTCCTTCGGCGAAAGTGCTGTTTTCACACTGCTAAGTACTCCGAAATCTGTCAACAATGTTGGTTTTACCAGTTTTCTAAGTCTCTCTTATTTGCTTGTACTTATACTTGGAATTCTGTGTGTAAACCACTGTTACTTCTCTAGGTAGATGAATCACTGTGTACTTTCTCTTGTTTCTATCTGTTACCAATCTTGAGAAACTCATATATTCTCTGTTCACTGTTTCCCAGTCTTAGGGAAGTCGATTTCTTTCGGCGAAAGTGCTGTTTTCACAGTGCTAAGTACTCCCAACTCTATCCACAAAGTAGGTTTTACCAGTTTTCTAAGTCTCTCTTATTTGCTTGTACTTATACTTGAAATTCTCTGTGTAAACCTCTGTAACTTTTCCAGGTAGATGAATCACTGTGTACTTTCGCTTGTTTCTATCTGTTACCAATCTTGAGAAACTCATACATTCTCTGTTCACTGTTTCACGGTCTTAGAGAACTAAATTTCCTTCGGCGAAAGTGCTGTTTTCACAGTGCTAAGTACTCCGAAATCTGTCAACAATGTAGGTTTTACCAGTTTTCTAAGTCTCTCTTATTTGCTTGTACTTATACTTGGAATTCTGTGTGTAAACCACTGTAACTTCTCTAGGTAGATGAATCGCTGTGTACTTTCTCTTGTTTCTATCTGTTACCAAACTTGAGAAACTCATACATTCACTGTTCACTGTTTCCCAGTTTTAGAGAAGTCGATTTCTTTCAGCGAAAGTGCTGTTTTCACAGTGCTAAGTACTCCCAACACTATCCGCAATGTAGGTTTTACCAGTTTTCTAAGTCTCTCTTATTTGCTTGTACTTATACTTGGAATCCTCTGTGTAAACCTCTGTTAGCTTCTCTAGGTAGATGAATCACAGTGTACTTTCTCTTCTTTCTATCTGTTACCAATCTTGGGAAACTCATACATTCTCTGTTCACTGTTTCCCAGTCTTAGAGAAGTCGATTTCTTTCAGCGAAAGTGCTGTTTTCACAGTGCTAAGTACTCCCAACTCTATCCACAATGTAGGTTTTACCAGTTTTCTAAGTCTCTCTTATTTTCTTGTACTTATACTTGGAATTGTCTGTGTAAACCTCTGTAACTTTTCCAGGTAGATGAATCACTGTGTACTTTCTCTTGTTTCTATCTGTTACCAATCTTGAGAAACTCATACATTCTCTGTTCACTGTTACCCAGTCTTAGAGAAGTCGATTTCTTTCGGCGAAAGTGCTGTTTTCACAGCGCTAAGTACTCCCAACTCTATCCACAATGTAGGTTTTACCAGTTTTCTAAGTCTCTCTTATTTGCCTGTACTTATACTTGGAATTCTCTGTGTAAACCTCTGTAACTTTTCTAGGTAGATGAATCACTGTGTACTTTCTCTTGTTTCTATCTGTTACCAATCTTGAGAAACTCATACATTCTCTGTTCACTGTTTCCCAGTCTTAGAGAAGTCGATTTCTTTCAGCGAAAGTGCTGTTTTCACAGTGCTAAGTACTCTCAACTCTATCCACAATGTAGGCTTTAACAGTTTTCTAAGTCTCTCTTATTTGCTTGTACGTATAATTGTAATTCTCTGTGTAAACCTCTGTAGCTTCTCTAGGTAGATGAATCACTGTGTACTTTCTCTTGTTTCTATCTGTTACCAATCTTGAGAAACTCATACATTCTCTTCACTGTTTCCCAGTCTTAGAGAAGTCGATTTCTTTCAGCGAAAGTGCTGTTTTCACAGTGGTAAGTACTCCCAACTCTATCCACCATGTAGGTTTTAACAGTGTTCTAAGTCTCTCTTATTTGCTTGTACGTATACTTGGAATTCTCTGTGTAATCCTCTGTAGCTTCTCTACGTAGATGAATCACTGTGTACTTTCTCTTCTTTCTATCTGTTACCAATCTTGAGAAACTCATATATTCTCTGTTCACTGTTTCCCAGTCTTAGAGAAGTCGATTTCTTTCGGCGAAAGTGCTGTTTTCACAGTGCTAAGTACTCCCAACTCTATCCACAATGTAGGTTTTACCAGTTTTCTAAGTCTCTCTTATTTTCTTGTACTTATACTTGGAATTGTCTGTGTAAACCTCTGTAACTTTTCCAGGAAGATGAATCACTGTGTACTTTCTCTTGTTTCTATCTGTTACCAATCTTGAGAAACTCATACATTCTCTGTTCACTGTTTCCCAGTCTTAGAGAAGTCGATTTCTTTCGGCGAAAGTGCTGTTTTCACAGTGCTAAGTACTCCCAACTCTATCCACAAAGTAGGTTTTACCAGTTTTCTAAGTCTCTCTTATTTGCTTGTACTTATACTTGGAATTCTCTGTGTAAACCTCTGTAACTTTTCCAGGTAGATGAATCACTGTGTACTTTCGCTTGTTTCTGTCTGTTACCAATCTTGAGAAACTCATACATTCTCTGTTCACTGTTTCACGGACTTAGAGAACTAAATTTCCTTCGGCGAAAGTGCTGTTTTCACAGTGCTAAGTACTCCGAAATCTGTCAACAATGTTGGTTTTACCAGTTTTCTAAGTCTCTCTTATTTGCTTGTACTTATACTTGGAATTCTGTGTGTAAACCACTGTTACTTCTCTAGGTAGATGAATCACTGTGTACTTTCTCTTGTTTCTATCTGTTACCAATCTTGAGAAACTCATATATTCTCTGTTCACTGTTTCCCAGTCTTAGGGAAGTCGATTTCTTTCGGCGAAAGTGCTGTTTTCACAGTGCTAAGTACTCCCAACTCTATCCACAAAGTAGGTTTTACCAGTTTTCTAAGTCTCTCTTATTTGCTTGTACTTATACTTGGAATTCTCTGTGTAAACCTCTGTAACTTTTCCAGGTAGATGAATCACTGTGTACTTTCGCTTGTTTCTATCTTTTACCAATCTTGAGAAACTCATACATTCTCTGTTCACTGTTTCACGGTCTTAGAGAACTAAATTTCCTTCGGCGAAAGTGCTGTTTTCACAGTGCTAAGTACTCCGAAATTTGTAAACAATGTAGGTTTTACCAGTTTTCTAAGTCTCTCTTATTTGCTTGTACTTATACTTGGAATTCTGTGTGTAAACCACTGTAACTTCTCTAGGTAGATGAATCACTGTGTACTTTCTGTTGTTTCTATCTGTTACCAAACTTGAGAAACTCATACATTCACTGTTCACTGTTTCCCAGTCTTAGAGAAGTCGATTTCTTTCAGCGAAAGTGCTGTTTTCACAGTGCTAAGTACTCCCAACACTATCCGCAATGTAGGTTTTACCAGTTTTCTAAGTCTCTCTTATTTGCTTGTACTTATACTTGGAATCCTCTGTGTAAACCTCTGTTAGCTTCTCTAGGTAGATGAATCAATGTGTACTTTCTCTTGTTTCTATCTGTTACCAATCTTGAGAAACTCATACATTCTCTGTTCACTGTTTCCCAGTCTTAGAGAAGTCGATTTCTTTCAGCGAAAGTGCTGTTCTCACAGTGCTAAGTACTCCCAACACTATCCGCAATGTAGGTTTTACCAGTTTTCTAAGTCTCTCTTATTTGCCTGTACTTATACTTGGAATTCTCTGTGTAAACCTCTGTAACTTCTCTAGGTAGATGAATCACTGTGTACTTTCGCTTGTTTCTATCTGTTACCAATCTTGAGAAACTCATACATTCTCTGTTCACTGTTTCCCAGTCTTAGAGAAGTCGATTTCTTTCAGCGAAAGTGCTGTTTTCACAGTGCTAAGTACTCCCAACTCTATCCACAATGTAGGTTTTACCAGTTTTCTAAGTCTCTCTTATTTTCTTGTACTTATACTTGGAATTGTCTGTGTAAACCTCTGTAACTTTTCCAGGTAGATGAATCACTGTGTACTTTCTCTTGTTTCTATCTGTTACCAATCTTGAGAAACTCATACATTCTCTGTTCACTGTTTCCCAGTCTTAGAGAAGTCGATTTCTTTCGGCGAAAGTGCTGTTTTCACAGCGCTAAGTACTCCCAACTCTATCCACAATGTAGGTTTTACCAGTTTTCTAAGTCTCTCTTATTTGCCTGTACTTATACTTGGAATTCTCTGTGTAAACCTCTGTAACTTCTCTAGGTAGATGAATCACTGTGTACTTTCTCTTGTTTCTATCTGTTACCAATCTTGAGAAACTCATACATTCTCTGTTCACTGTTTCCCAGTCTTAGAGAAGTCGATTTCTTTCAGCGAAAGTGCTGTTTTCACAGTGCTAAGTACTCCCAACTCTATCCACAATGTAGGTTTTAACAGTTTTCTAAGTCTCTCTTATTTGCTTGTACGTATATTTGGAATTCTCTGTGTAAACCTCTGTAACTTCTCTAGGTAGATGAATCACTGTGTACTTTCTCTTGTTTCTATCTGTTACCAATCTTGAGAAACTCATACATTCTCTGTTCACTGTTTCCCAGTCTTAGAGAAGTCGATTTCTTTCAGCGAAAGTGCTGTTTTCACAGTGCTAAGTACTCCCAACTCTATCCACAATGTAGGTTTTAACAGTTTTCTAAGTCTCTCTTATTTGCTTGTACGTATACTTGGAATTCTCTGTGTAATCCTCTGTAGCTTCTCTACGTAGATCAATCACTGTGTACTTTCTCTTGTTTCTATCTGTTACCAATCTTGAGAAACTCATACATTCTCTGTTCACTGTTTCACGGACTTAGAGAACTAAATTTCCTTCGGCGAAAGTGCTGTTTTCACACTGCTAAGTACTCCGAAATCTGTCAACAATGTTGGTTTTACCTGTTTTCTAAGTCTCTCTTATTTGCTTGTACTTATACTTGGAATTCTGTGTGTAAACCACTGTAACTTCTCTAGGCAGATGAATCACTGTGTACTTTCTCTTGTTTCTATCTGTTACCAATCTTGAGAAACTCATACATTCTCTGTTCAGTGTTTCCCAGTCTTAGAGAAGTAGATTTCTTTCGGCGAAAGTGCTGTTTTCACAGTGCTAAGTACTCCCAACTCTATCCACAATGTAGGTTTTACCAGTTTTCTAAGTCTCTCTTATTTTCTTGTACTTATACTTGGAATTGTCTGTGTAAACCTCTGTAACTTTTCCAGGAAGATGAATCACTGTGTACTTTCTCTTGTTTCTATCTGTTACCAATCTTGAGAAACTCATACATTCTCTGTTCACTGTTTCCCAGTCTTAGAGAAGTCGATTTCTTTCGGCCAAAGTGCTGTTTTCACAGTGCTAAGTACTCCCAACTCTATCCACAAAGTAGGTTTTACCAGTTTTCTAAGTTTCTCTTATTTGCTTGTACTTATACTTGGAATTCTCTGTGTAAACCTCTGTAACTTTTCCAGGTAGATGAATCACTGTGTACTTTCGCTTGTTTCTATCTGTTACCAATCTTGAGAAACTCATACATTCTCTGTTCACTGTTTCACGGACTTAGAGAACTAAATTTCCTTCGGCGAAAGTGCTGTTTTCACAGTGCTAAGTACTCCGAACTCTATGCACAATGTAGGTTTTACCAGTTTTCTAAATCTCTCTTATTTGCCTGTACTTATACTTGGAATTCTCTGTGTAAACCGCTGTAACTTTTCCAGGTAGATGAATCACTGTGTACTTTCTCTTGTTTCTATCTGTTACCAATCTTGAGAAACTCATACATTCTCTGTTCACTGTTTCCCAGTCTTAGAGAAGTCGATTTCTTTCAGCGAAAGTGCTGTTTTCACAGCGCTAAGTACTCCCAACTCTATCCACAATGTAGGTTTTACCAGTTTTCTAAGTCTCTCTTATTTGCCTGTACTTATACTTGGAATTCTCTGTGTAAACCTCTGTAACTTCTCTAGGTAGATGAATCACTGTGTACTTTCTCTTGTTTCTATCTGTTACCAATCTTGGGAAACTCATACATTCTCTGTTCACTGTTTCCCAGTCTTAGAGAAGTCGATTTCTTTCAGCGAAAGTGCTGTTTTCACAGTGCTAAGTACTCCCAACTCTATCCACAATGTAGGTTTTACCAGTTTTCTAAGTCTCTCTTATTTTCTTGTACTTATACTTGGAATTGTCTGTGTAAACCTCTGTAACTTTTCCAGGTAGATGAATCACTGTGTACTTTCTCTTGTTTCTATCTGTTACCAATCTTGAGAAACTCATACATTCTCTGTTCACTGTTTCCCAGTCTTAGAGAAGTCGATTTCTTTAGGCGAAAGTGCTGTTTTCACAGCGCTAAGTACTCCCAACTCTATCCACAATGTAGGTTTTACCAGTTTTCTAAGTCTCTCTTATTTGCCTGTACTTATACTTGGAATTCTCTGTGTAAACCTCTGTAACTTCTCTAGGTAGATGAATCACTGTGTACTTTCTCTTGTTTCTATCTGTTACCAATCTTGAGAAACTCATACATTCTCTGTTCACTGTTTCCCAGTCTTAGAGAAGTCGATTTCTTTCAGCGAAAGTGCTGTTTTCACAGTGCTAAGTACACCCAACTCTATTCACAATGTAGGTTTTAACAGTTTTCTAAGTCTCTCTTATTTGCTTGTACGTATACTTGGAATTCTCTGTGTAAACCTCTGTAGCTTCTCTAGGTAGATGAATCACTGTGTACTTTCTCTTGTTTCTATCTGTTACCAATCTTGAGAAACTCATACATTCTCTGTTCACTGTTTCCCAGTCTTAGAGAAGTCGATTTCTTTCGGCGAAAGTGCTGTTTTCACAGTGCTAAGTACTCCGAACTCTATCCACAATGTAGGTTTTACGAGTTTTTTAAATCTCTCTTATTTGCCTGTACTTATACTTGGAATTCTCTGTGTAAACCTCTGTAACTTTTCCAGGTAGATGAATCACTGTGTACTTTCTCTTGTTTCTATCTGTTACCAATCTTGAGAAACTCATACATTCTCTGTTCACTGTTTCCCAGTCTTAGAGAAGTCGATTTCTTTCGGCGAAAGTGCTGTTTTCACAGCGCTAAGTACTCCCAACTCTATCCACAATGTAGGTTTTACCAGTTTTCTAAGTCTCTCTTATTTTCTTGTACTTATACTTGGAATTCTCTGTGTAAACCTCTGTAACTTCTCTAGGTAGATGAATCACTGTGTACTTTCTCTTGTTTCTATCTGTTACCAATCTTGAGAAACTCATACATTCTCTGTTCACTGTTTCCCAGTCTTAGAGAAGTCGATTTCTTTCAGCGAAAGTGCTGTTTTCACAGTGCTAAGTACTCCCAACTCTATCCACAATGTAGGTTTTAACAGTTTTCTAAGTCTCTCTTATTTGCTTGTACGTATACTTGGAATTCTCTGTGTAATCCTCTGTAGCTTCTCTACGTAGATGAATCACTGTGTACTTTCTCTTGTTTCTATCTGTTACCAATCTTGAGAAACTCATACATTCTCTGTTCACTGTTTCACGGACTTAGAGAACTAAATTTCCTTCGGCGAAAGTGCTGTTTTCACACTGCTAAGTACTCCGAAATCTGTCAACAATGTTGGTTTTACCTGTTTTCTAAGTCTCTCTTATTTGCTTGTACTTATACTTGGAATCCTCTGTGTAAACCTCTGTTAGCTTCTCTAGGTAGATGAATCAATGTGTACTTTCTCTTGTTTCTATCTGTTACCAATCTTGAGAAACTCATACATTCTCTGTTCACTGTTTCCCAGTCTTAGAGAAGTCGATTTCTTTCAGCGAAAGTGCTGTTCTCACAGTGCTAAGTACTCCCAACACTATCCGCAATGTAGGTTTTACCAGTTTTCTAAGTCTCTCTTATTTGCCTGTACTTATACTTGGAATTCTCTGTGTAAACCTCTGTAACTTCTCTAGGTAGATGAATCACTGTGTACTTTCTCTTCTTTCTATCTGTTACCAATCTTGGGAAACTCATACATTCTCTGTTCACTGTTTCCCAGTCTTAGAGAAGTCGATTTCTTTCAGCGAAAGTGCTGTTTTCACAGTGCTAAGTACTCCCAACTCTATCCACAATGTAGGTTTTAACAGTTTTCTAAGTCTCTCTTATTTGCTTGTACGTATACTTGGAATTCTCTGTGTAATCCTGTGTAGCTTCTCTACGATGATGAATCACTGTGTACTTTCTCTTGTTTCTATCTGTTATCAATCTTGAGAAACTCATACATTCTCTGTTCACTGTTTCCCAGTCTTAGAGAAGTCGATTTCTTTCGGCGAAAGTGCTGTTTTCACAGTGCTAATTACTCCCAACTCTATCCACAATGTAGGTTTTACCAGTTTTCTAAGTCTCTCTTATTTTCTTGTACTTATACTTGGAATTCTCTGTGTAAACCTCTGGAACTTTTCCAGGTAGATGAATCACTGTGTACTTTCTCTTGTTTCTATCTGTTACCAATCTTGAGAAACTCATACATTCTCTGTTCACTGTTTCCCAGTCTTAGAGAAGTCGATTTCTTTCGGCGAAAGTGCTCTTTTCACAGTGCTAAGTACTCCCAACTCTATCCACAATGTAAGTTTTACCAGTTTTCTAAATCTCTCTTATTTGCTTGTACTTATACTTGGAATTCTCTGTGTAAACCTCTGTAACTTTTCCAGGTAGATGAATCACTGTGTACTTTCGCTTGTTTCTATCTGTTACCAATCTTGAGAAACTCATACATTCTCTGTTCACTGTTTCACGGACTTAGAGAACTAAATTTCCTTCGGCGAAAGTGCTGTTTTCACAGTGCTAAGTACTCCGAAATCTGTCAACAATGTAGGTTTTAGCAGTTTTCTAAGTCTCTCTTATTTGCTTGTACTTATACTAGGAATCCTCTGTGTAAACCTCTGTTAGCTTCTCTAGGTAGATGAATCACTGTGTACTTTCTCTTGTTTCTATCTGTTACCAATCTTGAGAAACTCATACATTCACTGTTCACTGTTTCCCAGTCTTAGAGAAGTCGATTTCTTTCAGCGAAAGTGCTGTTTTCACAGTGCTAAGTACTCCCAACACTATCCGCAATGTAGGTTTTACCAGTTTTCTAAGTCTCTCTTATTTGCCTGTACTTATACTTGGAATTCTCTGTGTAAACCTCTGTAACTTCTCTAGGTAGATGAATCACTGTGTACTTTCTCTTGTTTCTATCTGTTACCAATCTTGGGAAACTCATACTTTCTCTGTTCACTGTTTCCCAGTCTTAGAGAAGTCGATTTCTTTCGGCGAAAGTGCTGTTTTCACAGTGCTAAGTACTCCCATATCTATCCACAATGTAGGTTTTAACAGTTTTCTAAGTCTCTCTTATTTGCTTGTACGTATACTTGAAATTCTCTGTGTAAACCTCTGTAGCTTCTCTAGGTAGATGAATCACTGTGTACTTTCTCTTGTTTCTATCTGTTACCAATCTTGAGAAACTCATACATTCTCTGTTCACTGTTTCCCAGTCTTAGAGAAGTCGATTTCTTTCGGCGAAAGTGCTGTTTTCACAGTGCTAAGTACTCCCAACTCTATCCACAATGTAGGTTTTACCAGTTTTCTAAATCTCTCTTATTTGCCTATACTTATACTTGGAATTCTCTGTGTAAACCTCTGTAACTGTTCTAGGTAGATGAATCACTGTCTACTTTCTCTTGTTTCTCTCTGTTACCAATCTTGAGAAACTCATACATTCACTGTTCACTGTTTCCCAGTCTTAGAGAAGTCGATTTCTTTCAGCGAAAGTGCTGTTTTCACAGTGCTAAGTACTCCCAACTCTATCAACAATGTAGGTTTTACCAGTATTCTAAGTCTCTCTTATTTTCTTGTACTTATACGTGGAATTCTCTGTGTAAACCTCCGTAACTTATCCAGATAGATGAATCACTGTGTACTTTCTCTTGTTTCTATCTGTTACCAATCTTGAGAAACTCATACATTCTCTGTTCACTGTTTCCCAGTCTTAGAGAAGTCGATTTCTTTCGGCGAAAGTGCTGTTTTCACAGTGCTAAGTACTCCCAACTCTATCCACAATGTAGGTTTTACCAGTTTTCTAAGTCTCTCTTATTTTCTTGTACTTATACTTGGAATTGTCTGTGTAAACCTCTGTAACTTTTCCAGGTAGATGAATCACTGTGTAGTTTCTCTTGTTTCTATCTGTTACCAATCTTGAGAAACTCATACATTCTCTGTTCACTGTTTCCCAGTCTTAGAGAAGTCGATTTCTTTCGGCGAAAGTGCTGTTTTCACAGCGCTAAGTACTCCCAACTCTATCCACAATGTAGGTTTTACCAGTTTTCTAAGTCTCTCTTATTTGCCTGTACTTATACTTGGAATTCTCTGTGTAAACCTCTGTAACTTCTCTAGGTAGATGAATCACTGTGTACTTTCTCTTGTTTCTATCTGTTACCAATCTTGAGAAACTCATACATTCTCTGTTCACTGTTTCCCAGTCTTAGAGAAGTCGATTTCTTTCAGCGAAAGTGCTGTTTTCACAGTGCTAAGTACTCCCAACTCTATCCACAATGTAGGTTTTAACAGTTTTCTAAGTCTCACTTATTTGCTTGTACGTATACTTGGAATTCTCTGTGTAATGCTGTGTAGCTTCTCTACGTACATGAATCACTGTGAACTTTCTCTTGTTTCTATCTGTTATCAATCTTGAGAAACTCATACATTCTCTGTTCACTGTTTCCCAGTCTTAGAGAAGTCGATTTCTTTCGGCGAAAGTGCTGTTTTCACAGTGCTAATTACTCCCAACTCTATCCACAATGTAGGTTTTACCAGTTTTCTAAGTCTCTCTTATTTTCTTGTACTTATACTTGGAATTCTCTGTGTAAACCTCTGGAACTTTTCCAGGTAGATGAATCACTGTGTACTTTCTCTTGTTTCTATCTGTTACCAATCTTGAGAAACTCATACATTCTCTGTTCACTGTTTCCCAGTCTTAGAGAAGTCGATTTCTTTCGGCGAAAGTGCTGTTTTCACAGTGCTAAGTACTCCCAACTCTATCCACAATGTAGGTTTTACCAGTTTTCTAAATCTCTCTTATTTGCTTGTACTTATACTTGGAATTCTCTGTGTAAACCTCTGTAACTTTTCCAGGTAGATGAATCACTGTGTACTTTCGCTTGTTTCTATCTGTTACCAATCTTGAGAAACTCATACATTCTCTGTTCACTGTTTCAAGGACTTAGAGAACTAAATTTCCTTCGGCGAAAGTGCTGTTTTCACAGTGCTAAGTACTCCGAAATCTGTCAACAATGTAGGTTTTACCAGTTTTCTAAGTCTCTCTTATTTGCTTGTACTTATACTTGGAATTCTGTGTGTAAACCACTGTAACTTCTCTAGGTAGATGAATCACTGTGTACTTTCTCTTGTTTCTATCTGTTACCAAACTTGAGAAACACATACATTCACTGTTCACTGTTTCCCAGTCTTAGAGAAGTCGATTTCTTTCAGCGAAAGTGCTGTTTTCACAGTGCTAAGTACTCCCAACACTATCCGCAATGTAGGTTTTACCAGTTTTCTAAGTCTCTCTTATTTGCTTGTACTTATACTTGGAATCCTCTGTGTAAACCTCTGTTAGCTTCTCTAGGTAGATGAATCACTGTGTACTTTCTCTTGTTTCTATCTGTTACCAATCTTGAGAAACTCATACATTCTCTGTTCACTGTTTCCCAGTCTTAGAGAAGTCGATTTCTTTCAGCGAAAGTGCTGTTTTCACAGTGCTAAGTACTCCCAACACTATCCGCAATGTAGGTTTTACCAGTTTTCTAAGTCTCTCTTATTTGCCTGTACTTATACTTGGAATTCTCTGTGTAAACCTCTGTAACTTCTCTAGGTAGATGAATCACTGTGTACTTTCTCTTGTTTCTATCTGTTACCAATCTTGGGAAACTCATACATTCTCTGTTCACTGTTTCCCAGTCTTAGAGAAGTCGATTTCTTTCGGCGAAAGTGCTGTTTTCACAGTGCTAAGTACTCCCAAATCTATCCACAATGTAGGTTTTAACAGTTTTCTAAGTCTCTCTTATTTGCTTGTACGTATACTTGAAATTCTCTGTGTAAACCTCTGTAGCTTCTCTAGGTAGATGAATCACTGTGTACTTTCTCTTGTTTCTATCTGTTAGCAATCTTGAGAAACTCATACATTCTCTGTTCACTGTTTCCCAGTCTTAGAGAAGTCGATTTCTTTCGGCGAAAGTGCTGTTTTCACAGTGCTAAGTACTCCCAACTCTATCCACAATGTAGGTTTTACCAGTTTTCTAAATCTCTCTTATTTTCTTGTACTTATACGTGGAATTCTCTGTGTAAACCTCCGTAACTTATCCAGGTAGATGAATCACTGTGTACTTTCTCTTGTTTCTATCTGTTACCAATCTTGAGAAACTCATACATTCTCTGTTAACTGTTTCCCAGTCTTAGAGAAGTCGATTTCTTTCGGTGAAAGTGCTGTTTTCACAGTGCTAAGTACTCCCAACTCTATCCACAATGTAGGTTTTACCAGTTTTCTAAGTCTCTCTTATTTGCTTGTACTTATACTTGGAATTCTCTGTGTAAACCTCTGTAACTTTTCCAGGTAGGTGAATCACTGTGTACTTTCTCTTGTTTCTATCTGTTACCAATCTTGAGAAACTCAACATTCTCTGTTCACTGTTTCACGGACTTAGAGAAATAAATTTCCTTCGGCGAAAGTGCTGTTTTCACACTGCTAAGTACTCCGAAATCTGTCAACAATGTTGGTTTTACCACTTTTCTAAGTCTCTCTTATTTGCTTGTACTTATACTTGGAATTCTGTGTGTAAACCACTGTTACTTCTCTAGGTAGATGAATCACTGTGTACTTTCTCTTGTTTCTATCTGTTACCAATCTTGAGAAACTCATATATTCTCTGTTCACTGTTTCCCAGTCTTAGGGAAGTCGATTTCTTTCGGCGAAAGTGCTGTTTTCACAGTGCTAAGTACTCCCAAATCTATCCACAATGTAGGTTTTAACAGTTTTCTAAGTCTCTCTTATTTGCTTGTACGTATACTTGAAATTCTCTGTGTAAACCTCTGTAGCTTCTCTAGGTAGATGAATCACTGTGTACTTTCTCTTGTTTCTATCTGTTACCAATCTTGAGAAACTCATACATTCTATGTTCACTGTTTCCCAGTCTTAGAGAAGTCGATTTCTTTCGGCGAAAGTGCTGTTTTCACAGTGCTAAGTACTCCCAACTCTATCCACAATGTAGGTTTTACCAGTTTTCTAAATCTCTCTTATTTGCCTGTACTTATACTTGGAATTCTCTGTGTAAACCTCTGTAACTTTTCTAGGTAGATGAATCACTGTGTACTTTCTCTTGTTTCTATCTGTTACCAATCTTGAGAAACTCATACATTCACTGTTCACTGTTTCCCAGTCTTAGAGAAATCGATTTCTTTCAGTGAAAGTGCTGTTTTCACAGTGCTAAGTACTCCCAACTCTATCAACAATGTAGGTTTTACCAGATTTCTAAGTCTCTCTTATTTTCTTGTACTTATACGTGGAATTCTCTGTGTAAACCTCCGTAACTTATCCAGGTAGATGAATCACTGTGTACTTTCTCTTGTTTCTATCTGTTACCAATCTTGAGAAACTCATACATTCTCTGTTAACTGTTTCCCAGTCTTAGAGAAGTCGATTTCTTTCGGTGAAAGTGCTGTTTTCACAGTGCTAAGTACTCCCAACTCTATCCACAATGTAGGTTTTACCAGTTTTCTAAGTCTCTCTTATTTGCTTGTACTTATACTTGGAATTCTCTGTGTAAACCTCTGTAACTTTTCCAGGTAGGTGAATCACTGTGTACTTTCTCTTGTTTCTATCTGTTACCAATCTTGAGAAACTCAACATTCTCTGTTCACTGTTTCACGGACTTAGAGAAATAAATTTCCTTCGGCGAAAGTGCTGTTTTCACACTGCTAAGTACTCCGAAATCTGTCAACAATGTTGGTTTTACCACTTTTCTAAGTCTCTCTTATTTGCTTGTACTTATACTTGGAATTCTGTGTGTAAACCACTGTTACTTCTCTAGGTAGATGAATCACTGTGTACTTTCTCTTGTTTCTATCTGTTACCAATCTTGAGAAACTCATATATTCTCTGTTCACTGTTTCCCAGTCTTAGGGAAGTCGATTTCTTTCGGCGAAAGTGCTGTTTTCACAGTGGTAAGTACTCCCAACTCTATCCACAAAGTAGGTTTTACCAGTTTTCTAAGTCTCTCTTATTTGCTTGTACTTATACTTGGAATTCTCTGTGTAAACCTCTGTAACTTTTCCAGGTAGATGAATCACTGTGTACTTTCGCTTGTTTCTATCTTTTACCAATCTTGAGAAACTCATACATTCTCTGTTCACTGTTTCACGGACTTAGAGAACTAAATTTCCTTCGGCGAAAGTGCTGTTTTCACAGTGCTAAGTACTCCGAAATCTGTAAACAATGTAGGTTTTACCAGTTTTCTAAATCTCTCTTATTTGCTTGTACTTATACTTGGAATTCTGTGTGTAAACCACTGTAACTTCTCTAGGTAGATGAATCACTGTGTACTTTCTCTTGTTTCTATCTGTTACCAAACTTGAGAAACTCATACATTCACTGTTCACTGTTTCCCAGTCTTAGAGAAGTCGATTTCTTTCAGCGAAAGTGCTGTTTTCACAGTGCTAAGTACTCCCAACACTATCCGCAATGTAGGTTTTACCAGTTTTCTAAGTCTCTCTTATTTGCTTGTACTTATACTTGGAATCCTCTGTGTAAACCTCTGTTAGCTTCTCTAGGTAGATGAATCACTGTGTACTTTCTCTTGTTTCTATCTGTTACCAATCTTGAGAAACTCATACATTCTCTGTTCACTGTTTCCCAGTCTTAGAGAAGTCGATTTCTTTCAGCGAAAGTGCTGTTCTCACAGTGCTAAGTACTCCCAAATCTGGCAACAATGTAGGTTTTACCAGTTTTCTAAGTCTCTCTTATTTGCCTGTACTTATACTTGGAATTCTCTGTGTAAACCTCTGTAACTTCTCTAGGTAGATGAATCACTGTGTACTTTCTCTTCTTTCTATCTGTTACCAATCTTGGGAAACTCATACATTCTCTGTTCACTGTTTCCCAGTCTTAGAGATGTCGATTTCTTTCAGCGAAAGTGCTGTTTTCACAGTGCTAAGTACTCTCAACTCTATCCACAATGTAGGCTTTAACAGTTTTCTAAGTCTCTCTTATTTGCTTGTACGTATACTTGGAATTCTCTGTGTAATCCTGTGTCGCTTCTCTACGTAGATGAATCACTGTGTACTTTCTCTTGTTTCTATCTGTTATCAATCTTGAGAAACTCATACATTCTCTGTTCACTGTTTCCCAGTCTTAGAGAAGTCGATTTCTTTCGGCGAAAGTGCTGTTTTCACAGTGCTAATTACTCCCAACTCTATCCACAATGTAGGTTTTACCAGTTTTCTAAGTCTCTCTTATTTTCTTGTACTTATACTTGGAATTCTCTGTGTAAACCTCTGGAACTTTTCCAGGTAGATGAATCACTGTGTACTTTCTCTTGTTTCTATCTGTTACCAATCTTGAGAAACTCATACATTCTCTGTTCACTGTTTCCCAGTCTTAGAGAAGTCGATTTCTTTCGGCGAAAGTGCTGTTTTCACAGTGCTAAGTACTCCCAACTCTATCCACAATGTAGGTTTTACCAGTTTTCTAAATCTCTCTTATTTGCTTGTACTTATACTTGGAATTCTCTGTGTAAACCTCTGTAACTTTTCCAGGTAGATGAATCACTGTGTACTTTCGCTTGTTTCTATCTGTTACCAATCTTGAGAAACTCATACATTCTCTGTTCACTGTTTCACGGACTTAGAGAACTAAATTTCCTTCGGCGAAAGTGGTGTTTTCACAGTGCTAAGTACTCCGAAATCTGTCAACAATGTAGGTTTTACCAGTTTTCTAAGTCTCTCTTATTTGCTTGTACTTATACTTGGAATTCTGTGTGTAAACCACTGTAACTTCTCTAGGTAGATGAATCACTGTGTACTTTCTCTTGTTTCTATCTGTTACCAAACTTGAGAAACTCATACATTCACTGTTCACAGTTTCCCAGTCTTAGAGAAGTCGATTTCTTTCAGCGAAAGTGCTGTTTTCACAGTGCTAAGTACTCCCAACACTATCCACAATGTAGGTTTTACCAGTTTTCTAAGTCTCTCTTATTTGCTTGTACTTATACTTGGAATCCTCTGTGTAAACCTCTGTTAGCTTCTCTAGGTAGGTGAATCACTGTGTACTTTCTCTTGTTTCTATCTGTTACCAATCTTGAGAAACTCATACATTCTCTGTTCACTGTTTCACAGTCTTAGAGAAGTCGATTTCTTTCAGCGAAAGTGCTGTTTTCACAGTGCTCAGTACTCCCAACACTATCCGCAATGTAGGTTTTACCAGTTTTCTAAGTCTCTCTTATTTGCCTGTACTTATACTTGGTATTCTCTGTGTAAACCTCTGTAACTTCTCTAGGTAGATGAATCACTGTGTACTTTCTCTTGTTTCTATCTGTTACCAATCTTGGGAAACTCATACATTCTCTGTTCACTGTTTCCCAGTCTTAGAGAAGTCGATTTCTTTCAGCGAAAGTGCTGTTTTCACAGTGCTAAGTACTCCCAAATCTATCCACAATGTAGGTTTTAACAGTTTTCTAAGTCTCTCTTATTTGCTTGTACGTATACTTGAAATTCTCTGTGTAAACCTCTGTAGCTTCTCTAGGTAGATGAATCACTGTGTACTTTCTCTTGTTTCTATCTGTTACCAATCTTGAGAAACTCATACATTCTCTGTTCACTGTTTCCCAGTCTTAGAGAAGTCGATTTCTTTCGGCGAAAGTGCTGTTTTCACAGTGCTAAGTACTCCCAACTCTATCCACAATGTAGGTTTTACCAGTTTTCTAAATCTCTCTTATTTGCTTGTACTTATACTTGGAATTCTCTGTGTAAACCTCTGTAACTTTTCTAGGTAGATGAATCACTGTGTACTTTCTCTTGTTTCTATCTGTTACCAATCTTGAGAAACTCATACATTCACTGTTCACTGTTTCCCAGTCTTAGAGAAATCGATTTCTTTCAGCGAAAGTGCTGTTTTCACAGTGCTAAGTACTCCCAACTCTATCAACAATGTAGGTTTTACCAGTTATCTAAGTCTCTCTTATTTTCTTGTACTTATACGTGGAATTCTCTGTGTAAACCTCCGTAACTTATCCAGGTAGATGAATCACTGTGTACTTTCTCTTGTTTCTATCTGTTACCAATCTTGAGAAACTCATACATTCTCTGTTAACTGTTTCCCAGTCTTAGAGAAGTCGATTTCTTTCGGCGAAAGTGCTGTTTTCACAGTGCTAAGTACTCCCAACTCTATCCACAATGTAGGTTTTGCCAGTTTGCTAAGTCTCTCTTATTTTCTTGTACTTATACTTGGAATTCTCTGTGTAAACCTCTGTAACTTTTCCAGGTAGATGAATCACTGTGTACTTTCTCTTGTTTCTATCTGTTACCAATCTTGAGAAACTCATACATTCTCTGTTCACTGTTTCCCAGTCTTAGAGAAGTCGATTTCTTTCGGCGAAAGTGCTGTTTTCACAGTGCTAAGTACTCCCAACTCTATCCACAATGTAAGTTTTACCAGTTTTCTAAGTTTCTCTTATTTGCTTGTACTTATACTTGGAATTCTCTGTGTAAACCTCTGTAACTTTTCCAGGTAGATGAATCACTGTGTACTTTCTCTTGTTTCTATCTGTTACCAATCTTGAGAAACTCAACATTCTCTGTACACTGTTTCACGGACTTAGAGAAATAAATTTCCTTTGGCGAAAGTGCTGTTTTCACACTGCTAAGTACTCCGAAATCTGTCAACAATGTTGGTTTTACCAGTTTTCTAAGTCTCTCTTATTTGCTTGTACTTATACTTGGAATTCTGTGTGTAAACCACTGTTACTTCTCTAGGTAGATGAATCACTGTGTACTTTCTCTTGTTTCTATCTGTTACCAATCTTGAGAAACTCATATATTCTCTGTTCACTGTTTCCCAGTCTTAGGGAAGTCGATTTCTTTCGGCGAAAGTGCTGTTTTCACAGTGCTAAGTACTCCCAACTCTATCCACAAAGTAGGTTTTACCAGTTTTCTAAGTCTCTCTTATTTGCTTGTACTTATACTTGGAATTCTCTGTGTAAACCTCTGTAACTTTTCCAGGTAGATGAATCACTGTGTACTTTCGCTTGTTTCTATCTTTTACCAATCTTGAGAAACTCATACATTCTCTGTTCACTGTTTCACGGTCTTAGAGAACTAAATTTCCTTCGGCGAAAGTGCTGTTTTCACAGTGCTAAGTACTCCGAAATCTGTAAACAATGTAGGTTTTACCAGTTTTCTAAGTCTCTCTTATTTGCTTGTACTTATACTTGGAATTCTGTGTGTAAACCACTGTAACTTCTCTAGGTAGATGAATCACTGTGTACTTTCTCTTGTTTCTATCTGTTACCAAACTTGAGAAACTCATACATTCACTGTTCACTGTTTCCCAGTTTTAGAGAAGTCGATTTCTTTCAGCGAAAGTGCTGTTTTCACAGTGCTAAGTACTCCCAACACTATCCGCAATGTAGGTTTTAACAGTTTTCTAAGTCTCTCTTATTTGCTTGTACTTATACTAGGAATCCTCTGTGTAAACCTCTGTTAGCTTCTCTAGGTAGATGAATCAATGTGTACTTTCTCTTGTTTCTATCTGTTACCAATCTTGAGAAACTCATACATTCTCTGTTCACTGTTTCCCAGTCTTAGAGAAGTCGATTTCTTTCAGCGAAAGTGCTGTTCTCACAGTGCTAACTACTCCCAACACTATGCGCAATGTAGGTTTTACCAGTTTTCTAAGTCTCTCTTATTTGCCTGTACTTATACTTGGAATTCTCTGTGTAAACCTCTGTAACTTCTCTAGGTATGTGAATCACTGTGTACTTTCTCTTGTTTCTATCTGTTACCAATCTTGGGAAACTCATACATTCTCTGTTCACTGTTTCCGAGTCTTAGAGAAGTCGATTTCTTTCAGCGAAAGTGCTGTTTTCACAGTGCTAAGTACTCCCAACTCTATCCACGATGTAGGTTTTAACAGTTTTCTAAGTCTCTCTTATTTGCTTGTACGTATACTTGGAATTCTCTGTGTAATCCTCTGTAGCTTCTCTACGTAGATGAATCACTGTGTACTTTCTCTTGTTTCTATCTGTTACCAATCTTGAGAAACTCATACATTCTCTGTTCACTGTTTCACGGACTTAGAGAACTAAATTTCCTTCGGCGAAAGTGCTGTTTTCACACTGCTAAGTACTCCGAAATCTGTCAACAATGTTGGTTTTACCAGTTTTCTAAGTCTCTCTTATTTGCTTGTACTTATACTTGGAATTCTGTGTGTAAACCACTGTAACTTCTCTAGGTAGATGAATCACTGTGTACTTTCTCTTGTTTCTATCTGTTACCAATCTTGAGAAACTCATACATTCTCTGTTCACTGTTTCCCAGTCTTAGAGAAGTCGATTTCTTTCAGCGAAAGTGCTGTTTTCACAGTGCTACGTACTCCCAACTCTATCCACAATGTAGGTTTTAACAGTTTTCTAAGTCTCTCTTATTTGCTTGTACGTATACTTGGAATTCTCTGTGTAATCCTGTGTAGCTTCTCTATGTAGATGAATCACTGTGTACTTTCTCTTGTTTCTATCTGTTACCAATCTTGAGAAACTCATACATTCTCTGTTCACTGTTTCCCAGTCTTAGAGAAGTCGATTTCTTTCAGCGAAAGTGCTGTTTTCACAGTGCTAAGTACTCCCAACTCTATCCACAATGTAGGTTTTACCAGTTTTCTAAGTCTCTCTTATTTTCTTGTACTTATACTTGGAATTCTCTGTGTAAACCTCTGGAACTTTTCCAGGTAGATGAATCACTGTGTACTTTCTCTTGTTTCTATCTGTTACCAATCTTGAGAAACTCATACATTCTCTGTTCACTGTTTCCCAGTCTTAGAGAAGTCGATTTCTTTCGGCGAAAGTGCTGTTTTCACAGTGCTAAGTACTCCCAACTCTATCCACAATGTAGGTTTTACCAGTTTTCTAAATCTCTCTTATTTGCTTGTACTTATACTTGGAATTCTCTGTGTAAACCTCTGTAACTTTTCCAGGTAGATGAATCACTGTGTACTTTCGCTTGTTTCTATCTGTTACCAATCTTGAGAAACTCATACATTCTCTGTTCACTGTTTCACGGACTTAGAGAACTAAATTTCCTTCGGCGAAAGTGCTGTTTTCACAGTGCTAAGTACTCCGAAATCTGTCAACAATGTAGGTTTTACCAGTTTTCTAAGTCTCTCTTATTTGCTTATACTTATACTTGGAATTCTGTGTGTAAACCACTGTAACTTCTCTAGGTAGATGAATCACTGTGTACTTTCTCTTGTTTCTATCTGTTACCAAACTTGAGAAACTCATACATTCACTGTTCACAGTTTCCCAGTCTTAGAGAAGTCGATTTCTTTCAGCGAACGTGCTGTTTTCACAGTGCTAAGTACTCCCAACACTATCCACAATGTAGGTTTTACCAGTTTTCTAAGTCTCTCTTATTTGCTTGTACTTATACTTGGAATCCTCTGTGTAAACCTCTGTTAGCTTCTCTAGGTAGATGAATCACTGTGTACTTTCTCTTGTTTCTATCTGTTACCAATCTTGAGAAACTCATACATTCTCTGTTCACTGTTTCACAGTCTTAGAGAAGTCGATTTCTTTCAGCGAAAGTGCTGTTTTCACAGTGCTCAGTACTCCCAACACTATCCGCAATGTAGGTTTTACCAGTTTTCTAAGTCTCTCTTATTTGCCTGTACTTATACTTGGTATTCTCTGTGTAAACCTCTGTAACTTCTCTAGGTAGATGAATCACTGTGTACTTTCTCTTGTTTCTATCTGTTACCAATCTTGGGAAACTCATACATTCTCTGTTCACTGTTTCCCAGTCTTAGAGAAGTCGATTTCTTTCAGCGAAAGTGCTGTTTTCACAGTGCTAAGTACTCCCAAATCTATCCACAATGTAGGTTTTAACAGTTTTCTAAGTCTCTCTTATTTGCTTGTACGTATACTTGAAATTCTCTGTGTAAACCTCTGTAGCTTCTCTAGGTAGATGAATCACTGTGTACTTTCTCTTGTTTCTATCTGTTACCAATCTTGAGAAACTCATACATTCTCTGTTCACTGTTTCCCAGTCTTAGAGAAGTCGATTTCTTTCGGCGAAAGTGCTGTTTTCACAGTGCTAAGTACTCCCAACTCTATCCACAATGTAGGTTTTACCAGTTTTCTAAATCTCTCTTATTTGCCTGTACTTATACTTGGAATTCTCTGTGTAAACCTCTGTAACTTTTCTAGGTAGATGAATCACTGTGTACTTTCTCTTGTTTCTATCTGTTACCAATCTTGAGAAACTCATACATTCACTGTTCACTGTTTCCCAGTCTTAGAGAAATCGATTTCTTTCAGCGAAAGTGCTGTTTTCACAGTGCTAAGTACTCCCAACTCTATCAACAATGTAGGTTTTACCAGTTATCTAAGTCTCTCTTATTTTCTTGTACTTATACGTGGAATTCTCTGTGTAAACCTCCGTAACTTATCCAGGTAGATGAATCACTGTGTACTTTCTCTTGTTTCTATCTGTTACCAATCTTGAGAAACTCATACATTCTCTGTTAACTGTTTCCCAGTCTTAGAGAAGTCGATTTCTTTCGGCGAAAGTGCTGTTTTCACAGTGCTAAGTACTCCCAACTCTATCCACAATGTAGGTTTTGCCAGTTTGCTAAGTCTCTCTTATTTTCTTGTACTTATACTTGGAATTCTCTGTGTAAACCTCTGTAACTTTTCCAGGTAGATGAATCACTGTGTACTTTCTCTTGTTTCTATCTGTTACCAATCTTGAGAAACTCATACATTCTCTGTTCACTGTTTCCCAGTCTTAGAGAAGTCGATTTCTTTCGGCGAAAGTGCTGTTTTCACAGTGCTAAGTACTCCCAACTCTATCCACAATGTAAGTTTTACCAGTTTTCTAAGTTTCTCTTATTTGCTTGTACTTATACTTGGAATTCTCTGTGTAAACCTCTGTAACTTTTCCAGGTAGATGAATCACTGTGTACTTTCTCTTGTTTCTATCTGTTACCAATCTTGAGAAACTCAACATTCTCTGTACACTGTTTCACGGACTTAGAGAAATAAATTTCCTTTGGCGAAAGTGCTGTTTTCACACTGCTAAGTACTCCGAAATCTGTCAACAATGTTGGTTTTACCAGTTTTCTAAGTCTCTCTTATTTGCTTGTACTTATACTTGGAATTCTGTGTGTAAACCACTGTTACTTCTCTAGGTAGATGAATCACTGTGTACTTTCTCTTGTTTCTATCTGTTACCAATCTTGAGAAACTCATATATTCTCTGTTCACTGTTTCCCAGTCTTAGGGAAGTCGATTTCTTTCGGCGAAAGTGCTGTTTTCACAGTGCTAAGTACTCCCAACTCTATCCACAAAGTAGGTTTTACCAGTTTTCTAAGTCTCTCTTATTTGCTTGTACTTATACTTGGAATTCTCTGTGTAAACCTCTGTAACTTTTCCAGGTAGATGAATCACTGTGTACTTTCGCTTGTTTCTATCTTTTACCAATCTTGAGAAACTCATACATTCTCTGTTCACTGTTTCACGGTCTTAGAGAACTAAATTTCCTTCGGCGAAAGTGCTGTTTTCACAGTGCTAAGTACTCCGAAATCTGTAAACAATGTAGGTTTTACCAGTTTTCTAAGTCTCTCTTATTTGCTTGTACTTATACTTGGAATTCTGTGTGTAAACCACTGTAACTTCTCTAGGTAGATGAATCACTGTGTACTTTCTCTTGTTTCTATCTGTTACCAAACTTGAGAAACTCATACATTCACTGTTCACTGTTTCCCAGTTTTAGAGAAGTCGATTTCTTTCAGCGAAAGTGCTGTTTTCACAGTGCTAAGTACTCCCAACACTATCCGCAATGTAGGTTTTAACAGTTTTCTAAGTCTCTCTTATTTGCTTGTACTTATACTAGGAATCCTCTGTGTAAACCTCTGTTAGCTTCTCTAGGTAGATGAATCAATGTGTACTTTCTCTTGTTTCTATCTGTTACCAATCTTGAGAAACTCATACATTCTCTGTTCACTGTTTCCCAGTCTTAGAGAAGTCGATTTCTTTCAGCGAAAGTGCTGTTCTCACAGTGCTAACTACTCCCAACACTATGCGCAATGTAGGTTTTACCAGTTTTCTAAGTCTCTCTTATTTGCCTGTACTTATACTTGGAATTCTCTGTGTAAACCTCTGTAACTTCTCTAGGTATGTGAATCACTGTGTACTTTCTCTTGTTTCTATCTGTTACCAATCTTGGGAAACTCATACATTCTCTGTTCACTGTTTCCGAGTCTTAGAGAAGTCGATTTCTTTCAGCGAAAGTGCTGTTTTCACAGTGCTAAGTACTCCCAACTCTATCCACGATGTAGGTTTTAACAGTTTTCTAAGTCTCTCTTATTTGCTTGTACGTATACTTGGAATTCTCTGTGTAATCCTCTGTAGCTTCTCTACGTAGATGAATCACTGTGTACTTTCTCTTGTTTCTATCTGTTACCAATCTTGAGAAACTCATACATTCTCTGTTCACTGTTTCACGGACTTAGAGAACTAAATTTCCTTCGGCGAAAGTGCTGTTTTCACACTGCTAAGTACTCCGAAATCTGTCAACAATGTTGGTTTTACCAGTTTTCTAAGTCTCTCTTATTTGCTTGTACTTATACTTGGAATTCTGTGTGTAAACCACTGTAACTTCTCTAGGTAGATGAATCACTGTGTACTTTCTCTTGTTTCTATCTGTTACCAATCTTGAGAAACTCATACATTCTCTGTTCACTGTTTCCCAGTCTTAGAGAAGTCGATTTCTTTCAGCGAAAGTGCTGTTTTCACAGTGCTACGTACTCCCAACTCTATCCACAATGTAGGTTTTAACAGTTTTCTAAGTCTCTCTTATTTGCTTGTACGTATACTTGGAATTCTCTGTGTAATCCTGTGTAGCTTCTCTATGTAGATGAATCACTGTGTACTTTCTCTTGTTTCTATCTGTTACCAATCTTGAGAAACTCATACATTCTCTGTTCACTGTTTCCCAGTCTTAGAGAAGTCGATTTCTTTCAGCGAAAGTGCTGTTTTCACAGTGCTAAGTACTCCCAACTCTATCCACAATGTAGGTTTTACCAGTTTTCTAAGTCTCTCTTATTTTCTTGTACTTATACTTGGAATTCTCTGTGTAAACCTCTGGAACTTTTCCAGGTAGATGAATCACTGTGTACTTTCTCTTGTTTCTATCTGTTACCAATCTTGAGAAACTCATACATTCTCTGTTCACTGTTTCCCAGTCTTAGAGAAGTCGATTTCTTTCGGCGAAAGTGCTGTTTTCACAGTGCTAAGTACTCCCAACTCTATCCACAATGTAGGTTTTACCAGTTTTCTAAATCTCTCTTATTTGCTTGTACTTATACTTGGAATTCTCTGTGTAAACCTCTGTAACTTTTCCAGGTAGATGAATCACTGTGTACTTTCGCTTGTTTCTATCTGTTACCAATCTTGAGAAACTCATACATTCTCTGTTCACTGTTTCACGGACTTAGAGAACTAAATTTCCTTCGGCGAAAGTGCTGTTTTCACAGTGCTAAGTACTCCGAAATCTGTCAACAATGTAGGTTTTACCAGTTTTCTAAGTCTCTCTTATTTGCTTATACTTATACTTGGAATTCTGTGTGTAAACCACTGTAACTTCTCTAGGTAGATGAATCACTGTGTACTTTCTCTTGTTTCTATCTGTTACCAAACTTGAGAAACTCATACATTCACTGTTCACAGTTTCCCAGTCTTAGAGAAGTCGATTTCTTTCAGCGAACGTGCTGTTTTCACAGTGCTAAGTACTCCCAACACTATCCACAATGTAGGTTTTACCAGTTTTCTAAGTCTCTCTTATTTGCTTGTACTTATACTTGGAATCCTCTGTGTAAACCTCTGTTAGCTTCTCTAGGTAGATGAATCACTGTGTACTTTCTCTTGTTTCTATCTGTTACCAATCTTGAGAAACTCATACATTCTCTGTTCACTGTTTCACAGTCTTAGAGAAGTCGATTTCTTTCAGCGAAAGTGCTGTTTTCACAGTGCTCAGTACTCCCAACACTATCCGCAATGTAGGTTTTACCAGTTTTCTAAGTCTCTCTTATTTGCCTGTACTTATACTTGGTATTCTCTGTGTAAACCTCTGTAACTTCTCTAGGTAGATGAATCACTGTGTACTTTCTCTTGTTTCTATCTGTTACCAATCTTGGGAAACTCATACATTCTCTGTTCACTGTTTCCCAGTCTTAGAGAAGTCGATTTCTTTCAGCGAAAGTGCTGTTTTCACAGTGCTAAGTACTCCCAAATCTATCCACAATGTAGGTTTTAACAGTTTTCTAAGTCTCTCTTATTTGCTTGTACGTATACTTGAAATTCTCTGTGTAAACCTCTGTAGCTTCTCTAGGTAGATGAATCACTGTGTACTTTCTCTTGTTTCTATCTGTTACCAATCTTGAGAAACTCATACATTCTCTGTTCACTGTTTCCCAGTCTTAGAGAAGTCGATTTCTTTCGGCGAAAGTGCTGTTTTCACAGTGCTAAGTACTCCCAACTCTATCCACAATGTAGGTTTTACCAGTTTTCTAAATCTCTCTTATTTGCCTGTACTTATACTTGGAATTCTCTGTGTAAACTTCTGTAACTTTTCTAGGTAGATGAATCACTGTGTACTTTCTCTTGTTTCTATCTGTTACCAATCTTGAGAAACTCATACATTCACTGTTCACTGTTTCCCAGTCTTAGAGAAATCGATTTCTTTCAGCGAAAGTGCTGTTTTCACAGTGCTAAGTACTCCCAACTCTATCAACAATGTAGGTTTTACCAGTTTTCTAAGTCTCTCTTATTTTCTTGTACTTATACGTGGAATTCTCTGTGTAAACCTCCGTAACTTATCCAGGTAGATGAATCACTGTGTACTTTCTCTTGTTTCTATCTGTTACCAATCTTGAGAAACTCATACATTCTCTGTTAACTGTTTCCCAGTCTTAGAGAAGTCGATTTCTTTCGGCGAAAGTGCTGTTTTCACAGTGCTAAGTACTCCCAACTCTATCCACAATGTCGGTTTTGCCAGTTTGCTAAGTCTCTCTTATTTTCTTGTACTTATACTTGGAATTCTCTGTGTAAACCTCTGTAACTTTTCCAGGTAGATGAATCACTGTGTACTTTCTCTTGTTTCTATCTGTTACCAATCTTGAGAAACTCATACATTCTCTGTTCACTGTTTCCCAGTCTTAGAGAAGTCGATTTCTTTCGGCGAAAGTGCTGTTTTCACAGTGCTAAGTACTCCCAACTCTATCCACAATGTAGGTTTTACCAGTTTTCTAAGTTTCTCTTATTTGCTTGTACTTATACTTGGAATTCTCTGTGTAAACCTCTGTAACTTTTCCAGGTAGATGAATCACTGTGTACTTTCTCTTGTTTCTATCTGTTACCAATCTTGAGAAACTCAACATTCTCTGTACACTGTTTCACGGACTTAGAGAAATAAATTTCCTTCGGCGAAAGTGCCGTTTTCACACTGCTAAGTACTCCGAAATCTGTCAACAATGTTGGTTTTACCAGTTTTCTAAGTCTCTCTTATTTGCTTGTACTTATACTTGGAATTCTGTGTGTAAACCACTGTTACTTCTCTAGGTAGATGAATCACTGTGTACTTTCTCTTGTTTCTATCTGTTACCAATCTTGAGAAACTCATATATTCTCTGTTCACTGTTTCCCAGTCTTAGGGAAGTCGATTTCTTTCGGCGAAAGTGCTGTTTTCACAGTGCTAAGTACTCCCAACTCTATCCACAAAGTAGGTTTTACCAGTTTTCTAAGTCTCTCTTATTTGCTTGTACTTATACTTGGAATTCTCTGTGTAAACCTCTGTAACTTTTCCAGGTAGATGAATCACTGTGTACTTTCGCTTGTTTCTATCTTTTACCAATCTTGAGAAACTCATACATTCTCTGTTCACTGTTTCACGGTCTTAGAGAACTAAATTTCCTTCGGCGAAAGTGCTGTTTTCACAGTGCTAAGTACTCCGAAATCTGTAAACAATGTAGGTTTTACCAGTTTTCTAAGTCTCTCTTATTTGCTTGTACTTATACTTGGAATTCTGTGTGTAAACCACTGTAACTTCTCTAGGTAGATGAATCACTGTGTACTTTCTCTTGTTTCTATCTGTTACCAAACTTGAGAAACTCATACATTCACTGTTCACTGTTTCCCAGTTTTAGAGAAGTCGATTTCTTTCAGCGAAAGTGCTGTTTTCACAGTGCTAAGTACTCCCAACACTATCCGCAATGTAGGTTTTAACAGTTTTCTAAGTCTCTCTTATTTGCTTGTACTTATACTAGGAATCCTCTGTGTAAACCTCTGTTAGCTTCTCTAGGTAGATGAATCAATGTGTACTTTCTCTTGTTTCTATCTGTTACCAATCTTGAGAAACTCATACATTCTCTGTTCACTGTTTCCCAGTCTTAGAGAAGTCGATTTCTTTCAGCGAAAGTGCTGTTCTCACAGTGCTAAGTACTCCCAACACTATGCGCAATGTAGGTTTTACCAGTTTTCTAAGTCTCTCTTATTTGCCTGTACTTATACTTGGAATTCTCTGTGTAAACCTCTGTAACTTCTCTAGGTATGTGAATCACTGTGTACTTTCTCTTGTTTCTATCTGTTACCAATCTTGGGAAACTCATACATTCTCTGTTCACTGTTTCCCAGTCTTAGAGAAGTCGATTTCTTTCAGCGAAAGTGCTGTTTTCACAGTGCTAAGTACTCCCAACTCTATCCACGATGTAGGTTTTAACAGTTTTCTAAGTCTCTCTTATTTGCTTGTACGTATACTTGGAATTCTCTGTGTAATCCTCTGTAGCTTCTCTACGTAGATGAATCACTGTGTACTTTCTCTTGTTTCTATCTGTTACCAATCTTGAGAAACTCATACATTCTCTGTTCACTGTTTCACGGACTTAGAGAACTAAATTTCCTTCGACGAAAGTGCTGTTTTCACACTGCTAAGTACTCCGAAATCTGTCAACAATGTTGGTTTTACCAGTTTTCTAAGTCTCTCTTATTTGCTTGTACTTATACTTGGAATTCTGTGTGTAAACCACTGTAACTTCTCTAGGTAGATGAATCACTGTGTACTTTCTCTTGTTTCTATCTGTTACCAATCTTGAGAAACTCATACATTCTCTGTTCACTGTTTCCCAGTCTTAGAGAAGTCGATTTCTTTCAGCGAAAGTGCTGTTTTCACAGTGCTACGTACTCCCAACTCTATCCACAATGTAGGTTTTAACAGTTTTCTAAGTCTCTCTTATTTGCTTGTACGTATACTTGGAATTCTCTGTGTAATCCTGTGTAGCTTCTCTATGTAGATGAATCACTGTGTACTTTCTCTTGTTTCTATCTGTTACCAATCTTGAGAAACTCATACATTCTCTGTTCACTGTTTCCCAGTCTTAGAGAAGTCGATTTCTTTCGGCGAAAGTGCTGTTTTCACAGTGCTAAGTACTCCCAACTCTATCCACAATGTAGGTTTTACCAGTTTTCTAAGTCTCTCTTATTTTCTTGTACTTATACTTGGAATTGTCTGTGTAAACCTCTGTAACTTTTCCAGGAAGATGAATCACTGTGTACTTTCTCTTGTTTCTATCTGTTACCAATCTTGAGAAACTCATACATTCTCTGTTCACTGTTTCCCAGTCTTAGAGAAGTCGATTTCTTTCGGCGAAAGTGCTGTTTTCACAGTGCTAAGTACTCCCAACTCTATCCACAAAGTAGGTTTTACCAGTTTTCTAAGTCTCTCTTATTTGCTTGTACTTATACTTGGAATTCTCTGTGTAAACCTCTGTAACTTTTCCAGGTAGATGAATCACTGTGTACTTTCGCTTGTTTCTATCTGTTACCAATCTTGAGAAACTCATACATTCTCTGTTCACTGTTTCACGGACTTAGAGAACTAAATTTCCTTCGGCGAAAGTGCTGTTTTCACAGTGCTAAGTACTCCGAAATCTGTCAACAATGTAGGTTTTAGCAGTTTTCTAAGTCTCTCTTATTTGCTTGTACTTATACTTGGAATTCTGTGTGTAAACCACTGTAACTTCTCTAGGTAGATGAATCACTGTGTACTTTCTCTTGTTTCTATCTGTTACCAATCTTGAGAAACTCATACATTCACTGTTCACTGTTTCCCAGTCTTAGAGAAGTCGATTTCTTTCGGCGAAAGTGCTGTTTTCACAGTGCTAAGTACTCCCAACTCTATCCACAATGTAGGTTTTACCAGTTTTCTAAGTCTCTCTTATTTTCTTGTACTTATAATTGGAATTGTCTGTGTAAACCTCTGTAACTTTTCCAGGTAGATGAATCACTGTGTACTTTCTCTTGTTTCTATCTGTTACCAATCTTGAGAAACTCATACATTCTCTGTTCACTATTTCCCAGTCTTAGAGAAGTCGATTTCTTTCCGCGAAAGTGCTGTTTTCACAGCGCTAAGTACTCCCAACTCTATCCACAATGTAGGTTTTACCAGTTTTCTAAGTCTCTCTTATTTGCCTGTACTTATACTTGGAATTCTCTGTGTAAACCTCTGTAACTTCTCTAGGTAGATGAATCACTGTGTACTTTCTCTTGTTTCTATCTGTTACCAATCTTGAGAAACTCATACATTCTCTGTTCACTGTTTCCCAGTCTTAGAGAAGTCGATTTCTTTCAGCGAAAGTGCTGTTTTCACAGTGCTAAGTACTCCCAACTCTATCCACAATGTAGGTTTTAACAGTTTTCTAAGTCTCTCTTATTTGCTTGTACGTATACTTGGAATTCTCTGTGTAATCCTGTGTAGCTTCTCTACGTAGATGAATCACTGTGTACTTTCTCTTGTTTCTATCTGTTATCAATCTTGAGAAACTCATACATTCTCTGTTCACTGTTTCCCAGTCTTAGAGAAGTCGATTTCTTTCGGCGAAAGTGCTGTTTTCACAGTGCTAATTACTCCCAACTCTATCCACAATGTAGGTTTTAACAGTTTTCTAAGTCTCTCTTATTTTCTTGTACTTATACTTGGAATTCTCTGTGTAAACCTCTGGAACTTTTCCAGGTAGATGAATCACTGTGTACTTTCTCTTGTTTCTATCTGTTACCAATCTTGAGAAACTCATACATTCTCTGTTCACTGTTTCCCAGTCTTAGGGAAGTCGATTTCTTTCGGCGAAAGTGCTGTTTTCACAGTGCTAAGTACTCCCAACTCTATCCACAATGTAGGTTTTACCAGTTTTCTAAATCTCTCTTATTTGCTTGTACTTATACTTGGAATTCTCTGTGTAAACCTCTGTAACTTTTCCAATAGATGAATCACTGTGTACTTTCTCTTGTTTCTATCTGTTACCAATCTTGAGAAACTCAACATTCTCTGTTCACTGTTTCACGGACTTAGAGAAATAAATTTCCTTCGGCGAAAGTGCTGTTTTCACACTGCTAAGTACTCCGAAATCTGTCAACAATGTTGGTTTTACCAGTTTTCTAAGTCTCTCTTATTTGCTTGTACTTATACTTGGAATTCTGTGTGTAAACCACTATTTCTTCTCTAGGTAGATGAATCACTGTGTACTTTCGCTTGTTTCTATCTGTTACCAATCTTGAGAAACTCATATATTCTCTGTTCACTGTTTTCCAGTCTTAGGGAAGTCGATTTCTTTCGGCGAAAGTGCTGTTTTCACAGTGCTAAGTACTCCCAACTCTATCCACAAAGTAGGTTTTACCAGTTTTCTAAGTCTCTCTTATTTGCTTGTACTTATACTTGGAATTCTCTGTGTAAACCTCTGTAATTTTTCCAGGTAGATGAATCACTGTGTACTTTCACTTGTTTCTATCTTTTACCAATCTTGAGAAACTCATACATTCTCTGTTCACTGTTTCACGGTCTTAGAGAACTAAATTTCCTTCGGCGAAAGTGCTGTTTTCACAGTGCTAAGTACTCCCAACTCTATCAACAATGTAGGTTTTACCAGTTTTCTAAGTCTCTCTTATTTGCTTGTACTTATACTTGGAATTCTGTGTGTAAACCACTGTAACTTCTCTAGGTAGATGAATCACTGTGTACTTTCTCTTGTTTCTATCTGTTACCAAACTTGAGAAACTCATACATTCACTGTTCACAGTTTCCCAGTCTTAGAGAAGTCGATTTCTTTCAGCGAAAGTGCTGTTTTCACAGTGCTAAGTACTCCCAACACTATCCGCAATGTAGGTTTTACCAGTTTTCTAAGTCTCTCTTATTTGCCTGTACTTATACTTGGTATTCTCTGTGTAAACCTCTGTAACTTCTCTAGGTAGATGAATCACTGTGTACTTTCTCTTGTTTCTATCTGTTACCAATCTTGGGAAACTCATACATTCTCTGTTCACTGTTTCCCAGTCTTAGAGAAGTCGATTTCTTTCGGCGAAAGTGCTGTTTTCACAGTGCTAAGTACTCCCAAATCTATCCACAATGTAGGTTTTAACAGTTTTCTAAGTCTCTCTTATTTGCTTGTACGTATACGTGAAATTCTCTGTGTAAACCTCTGTAGCTTCTCTAGGTAGATGAATCACTGTGTACTTTCTCTTGTTTCTATCTGTTACCAATCTTGAGAAACTCATACATTCTCTGTTCACTGTTTCCCAGTCTTAGAGAAGTCGATTTCTTTCGGCGAAAGTGCTGTTTTCACAGTGCTAAGTACTCCCAACTCTATCCACAATGTAGGTTTTACCAGTTTTCTAAATCTCTCTTATTTGCCTGTACTTATACTTGGAATTCTCTGTGTAAACCTCTGTAACTTTTCTAGGTAGATGAATCACTGTGTACTTTCTCTTGTTTCTATCTGTTACCAATCTTGAGAAACTCATACATTCACTGTTAACTGTTTCCCAGTCTTAGAGAAATCGATTTCTTTCAGCGAAAGTGCTGTTTTCACAGTGCTAAGTACTCCCAACTCTATCCACAATGTAGGTTTTACCAGTTTTCTAAGTCTCTCTTATTTTCTTGTACTTATACGTGGAATTCTCTGTGTAAACCTCCGTAACTTATCCAGGTAGATGAATCACTGTGTACTTTCTCTTGTTTCTATCTGTTACCAATCTTGAGAAACTCATACATTCTCTGTTAACTGTTTCCCAGTCTTAGAGAAGTCGATTTCTTTCGGCCAAAGTGCTGTTTTCACAGTGCTAAGTACTCCCAACTCTATCCACAATGTAGGTTTTGCCAGTTTGCTAAGTCTCTCTTATTTTCTTGTACTTATACTTGGAATTCTCTGTGTAAACCTCTGTAACTTTTCCAGGTAGATGAATCACTGTGTACTTTCTCTTGTTTCTATCAGTTACCAATCTTGAGAAAATCATACATTCTCTGTTCACTGTTTCCCAGTCTTAGAGAAGTCGATTTCTTTCGGCGAAAGTGCTGTTTTCACAGTGCTAAGTACTCCCAACTCTATCCACAATGTAGGTTTTACCAGTTTTCTAAGTCTCTCTTATTTGCTTGTACTTATACTTGGAATTCTCTGTGTAAACCTCTGTAACTTTTCCAGGTAGATGAATCACTGTGTACTTTCTCTTGTTTCTATCTGTTACCAATCTTGAGAAACTCAACATTCTCTGTTCACTGTTTCACGGACTTAGAGAAATAAATTTCCTTCGGCGAAAGTGCTGTTTTCACACTGCTAAGTACTCCGAAATCTGTCAACAATGTTGGTTTTACCAGTTTTCTAAGTCTCTCTTATTTGCTTGTACTTATACTTGGAATTCTGTGTGTAAACCACTGTAACTTCTCTAGGTAGATGAATCACTGTGTACTTTCTCTTGTTTCTATCTGTTACCAAACTTGAGAAACTCATACATTCACTGTTCACTGTTTCCCAGTCTTAGAGAAGTCGATTTCTTTCAGCGAAAGTGCTGTTTTCACAGTGCTAAGTACTCCCAACACTATCCGCAATGTAGGTTTTACCAGTTTTCTAAGTCTCTCTTATTTGCTTGTACTTATACTAGGAATCCTCTGTGTAAACCTCTGTTAGCTTCTCTAGGTAGATGAATCAATGTGTACTTTCTCTTGTTTCTATCTGTTACCAATCTTGAGAAACTCATACATTCTCTGTTCACTGTTTCCCAGTCTTAGAGAAGTCGATTTCTTTCAGCGAAAGTGCTGTTCTCACAGTGCTAAGTACTCCCAACACTATCCGCAATGTAGGTTTTACCAGTTTTCTAAGTCTCTCTTATTTGCCTGTACTTATACTTGGAATTCTCTGTGTAAACCTCTGTAACTTCTCTAGGTAGTTGAATCACTGTGTACTTTCTCTTGTTTCTATCTGTTACCAATCTTGGGAAACTCATACATTCTCTGTTCACTGTTTCCCAGTCTTAGAGAAGTCGATTTCTTTCAGCGAAAGTGCTGTTTTCACAGTGCGAAGTACTCCCAACTCTATCCACGATGTAGGTTTTAACAGTTTTCTAAGTCTCTCTTATTTGCTTGTACGTATACTTGGAATTCTCTGTGTAATCCTCTGTAGCTTCTCTACGTAGATGAATCACTGTGTACTTTCTCTTGTTTCTATCTGTTACCAATCTTGAGAAACTCATACATTCTCTGTTCACTGTTTCACGGACTTAGAGAACTAAATTTCCTTCGGCGAAAGTGCTGTTTTCACACTGCTAAGTTACTCCGAAATCTGTCAACAATGTTGGTTTTACCAGTTTTCTAAGTCTCTCTTATTTGCTTGTACTTATACTTGGAATTCTGTGTGTAAACCACTGTAACTTCTCTAGGTAGATGAATCACTGTGTACTATTCTCTTGTTTCTATCTGTTACCAATCTTGAGAAACTCATACATTCTCTGTTCACTGTTTCCCAGTCTTAGAGAAGTCGATTTCTTTCAGCGAAAGTGCTGTTTTCACAGTGCTACGTACTCCCAACTCTATCCACAATGTAGGTTTTAACAGTTTTCTAAGTCTCTCTTATTTGCTTGTACGTATACTTGGAATTCTCTGTGTAATCCTGTGTAGCTTCTCTATGTAGATGAATCACTGTGTACTTTCTCTTGTTTCTATCTGTTACCAATCTTGAGAAACTCATACATTCTCTGTTCACTGTTTCCCAGTCTTAGAGAATTCGATTTCTTTCGGCGAAAGTGCTGTTTTCAAAGTGCTAAGTACTCCCAACTCTATCCACAATGTAGGTTTTACCAGTTTTCTAAGTCTCTCTTATTTTCTTGTACTTATACTTGGAATTGTCTGTGTAAACCTCTGTAACTTTTCCAGGAAGATGAATCACTGTGTACTTTCTCTTGTTTCTATCTGTTACCAATCTTGAGAAACTCATACATTCTCTGTTCACTGTTTCCCAGTCTTAGAGAAGTCGATTTCTTTCGGCGAAAGTGCTGTTTTCACAGTGCTAAGTACTCCCAACTCTATCCACAAAGTAGGTTTTACCAGTTTTCTAAGTCTCTCTTATTTGCTTGTACTTATACTTGAAATTCTCTGTGTAAACCTCTGTAACTTTTCCAGGTAGATGAATCACTGTGTACTTTCGCTTGTTTCTATCTGTTACCAATCTTGAGAAACTCATACATTCTCTGTTCACTGTTTCACGGACTTAGAGAACTAAATTTCCTTCGGCGAAAGTGCTGTTTTCACAGTGCTAAGTACTCCGAAATCTGTCAACAATGTAGGTTTTACCAGTTTTCTAAGTCTCTCTTATTTGCTTGTACTTATACTTGGAATTCTGTGTGTAAACCACTGTAACTTCTCTAGGTAGATGAATCACTGTGTACTTTCTCTTGTTTCTATCTGTTACCAATCTTGAGAAACTCATACATTCACTGTTCACTGTTTCCCAGTCTTAGAGAAGTCGATTTCTTTCGGCGAAAGTGCTGTTTTCACAGTGCTAAGTACTCCCAACTCTATCCACAATGTAGGTTTTACCAGTTTTCTAAGTCTCTCTTATTTTCTTGTACTTATAATTGGAATTGTCTGTGTAAACCTCTGTAACTTTTCCAGGTAGATGAATCACTGTGTACTTTCTCTTGTTTCTATCTGTTACCAATCTTGAGAAACTCATACATTCTCTGTTCACTGTTTCCCAGTCTTAGAGAAGTCGATTTCTTTCCGCGAAAGTGCTGTTTTCACAGCGCTAAGTACTCCCAACTCTATCCACAATGTAGGTTTTACCAGTTTTCTAAGTCTCTCTTATTTGCCTGTACTTATACTTGGAATTCTCTGTGTAAACCTCTGTAACTTCTCTAGGTAGATGAATCACTGTGTACTTTCTCTTGTTTCTATCTGTTACCAATCTTGAGAAACTCATACATTCTCTGTTCACTGTTTCCCAGTCTTAGAGAAGTCGATTTCTTTCAGCGAAAGTGCTGTTTTCACAGTGCTAAGTACTCCCAACTCTATCCACAATGTAGGTTTTAACAGTTTTCTAAGTCTCTCTTATTTGCTTGTACGTATACTTGGAATTCTCTGTGTAATCCTGTGTAGCTTCTCTACGTAGATGAATCACTGTGTACTTTCTCTTGTTTCTATCTGTTATCAATCTTGAGAAACTCATACATTCTCTGTTCACTGTTTCCCAGTCTTAGAGAAGTCGATTTCTTTCGGCGAAAGTGCTGTTTTCACAGTGCTAATTACTCCCAACTCTATCCACAATGTAGGTCTTAACAGTTTTCTAAGTCTCTCTTATTTTCTTGTACTTATACTTGGAATTCTCTGTGTAAACCTCTGGAACTTTTCCAGGTAGATGAATCACTGTGTACTTTCTCTTGTTTCTATCTGTTACCAATCTTGAGAAACTCATACATTCTCTGTTCACTGTTTCCCAGTCTTAGGGAAGTCGATTTCTTTCGGCGAAAGTGCTGTTTTCACAGTGCTAAGTACTCCCAACTCTATCCACAATGTAGGTTTTACCAGTTTTCTAAATCTCTCTTATTTGCTTGTACTTATACTTGGAATTCTCTGTGTAAACCTCTGTAACTTTTCCAGGTAGATGAATCACTGTGTACTTTCTCTTGTTTCTATCTGTTACCAATCTTGAGAAACTCAACATTCTCTGTTCACTGTTTCACGGACTTAGAGAAATAAATTTCCTTCGGCGAAAGTGCTGTTTTCACACTGCTAAGTACCCCGAAATCTGTCAACAATGTTGGTTTTACCAGTTTTCTAAGTCTCTCTTATTTGCTTGTACTTATACTTGGAATTCTGTGTGTAAACCACTGTTTCTTCTCTAGGTAGATGAATCACTGTGTACTTTCTCTTGTTTCTATCTGTTACCAATCTTGAGAAACTCATATATTCTCTGTTCACTGTTTTCCAGTCTTAGGGAAGTCGATTTCTTTCGGCGAAAGTGCTGTTTTCACAGTGCTAAGTACTCCCAACTCTATCCACAAAGTAGGTTTTACCAGTTTTCTAAGTCTCTCTTATTTGCTTGTACTTATACTTGGAATTCTCTGTGTAAACCTCTGTAATTTTCCAGGTAGATGAATCACTGTGTACTTTCGCTTGTTTCTATCTTTTACCAATCTTGAGAAACTCATACATTCTCTGTTCACTGTTTCACGGTCTTAGAGAACTAAATTTCCTTCGGCGAAAGTGCTGTTTTCACAGTGCTAAGTACTCCGAAATCTGTAAACAATGTAGGTTTTACCAGTTTTCTAAGTCTCTCTTATTTGCTTGTACTTATACTTGGAATTCTGTGTGTAAACCACTGTAACTTCTCTAGGTAGATGAATCACTGTGTACTTTCTCTTGTTTCTATCTGTTACCAAACTTGAGAAACTCATACATTCACTGTTCACTGTTTCCCAGTCTTAGAGAAGTCGATTTCTTTCAGCGAAAGTGCTGTTTTCACAGTGCTAAGTACTCCCAACACTATCCGCAATGTAGGTTTTACCAGTTTTCTAAGTCTCTCTTATTTGCTTGTACTTATACTAGGAATCCTCTGTGTAAACCTCTGTTAGCTTCTCTAGGTAGATGAATCAATGTGTACTTTCTCTTGTTTCTATCTGTTACCAATCTTGAGAAACTCATACATTCTCTGTTCACTGTTTCCCAGTCTTAGAGAAGTCGATTTCTTTCAGCGAAAGTGCTGTTCTCACAGTGCTAAGTACTCCCAACACTATCCGCAATGTAGGTTTTACCAGTTTTCTAAGTCTCTCTTATTTGCCTGTACTTATACTTGGAATTCTCTGTGTAAACCTCTGTAACTTCTCTAGGTAGGTGAATCACTGTGTACTTTCTCTTGTTTCTATCTGTTACCAATGTTGGGAAACTCATACATTCTCTGTTCACTGTTTCCCAGTCTTAGAGAAGTCGATTTCTTTCAGCGAAAGTGCTGTTTTCACAGTGCGAAGTACTCCCAACTCTATCCACGATGTAGGTTTTAACAGTTTTCTAAGTCTCTCTTATTTGCTTGTACGTATACTTGGAATTCTCTGTGTAATCCTCTGTAGCTTCTCTACGTAGATGAATCACTGTGTACTTTCTCTTGTTTCTATCTGTTACCAATCTTGAGAAACTCATACATTCTCTGTTCACTGTTTCACGGACTTAGAGAACTAAATTTCCTTCGGCGAAAGTGCTGTTTTCACACTGCTAAGTACTCCGAAATCTGTCAACAATGTTGGTTTTACCAGTTTTCTAAGTCTCTCTTATTTGCTTGTACTTATACTTGGAATTCTGTGTGTAAACCACTGTAACTTCTCTAGGTAGATGAATCACTGTGTACTTTCTCTTGTTTCTATCTGTTACCAATCTTGAGAAACTCATACATTCTCTGTTCACTGTTTCCCAGTCTTAGAGAAGTCGATTTCTTTCAGCGAAAGTGCTGTTTTCACAGTGCTACGTACTCCCAACTCTATCCACAATGTAGGTTTTAACAGTTTTCTAAGTCTCTCATTTGCTTGTACGTATACTTGGAATTCTCTGTGTAATCCTGTGTAGCTTCTCTAAGTAGATGAATCACTGTGTACTTTCTCTTGTTTCTATCTGTTACCAATCTTGAGAAACTCATACATTCTCTGTTCACTGTTTCCCAGTCTTAGAGAAGTCGATTTCTTTCGGCGAAAGTGCTGTTTTCACAGTGCTAAGTACTCCCAACTCTATCCACAATGTAAGTTTTACCAGTTTTCTAAGTCTCTCTTATTTTCTTGTACTTATACTTGGAATTGTCTGTGTAAACCTCTGTAACTTTTCCAGGAAGATGAATCACTGTGTACTTTCTCTTGTTTCTATCTGTTACCAATCTTGAGAAACTCATACATTCTCTGTTCACTGTTTCCCAGTCTTAGAGAAGTCGATTTCTTTCGGCGAAAGTGCTGTTTTCACAGTGCTAAGTACTCCCAACTCTATCCACAAAGTAGGTTTTACCAGTTTTCTAAGTCTCTCTTATTTGCTTGTACTTATACTTGGAATTCTCTGTGTAAACCTCTGTAACTTTTCCAGGTAGATGAATCACTGTGTACTTTCGCTTGTTTCTATCTGTTACCAATCTTGAGAAACTCATACATTCTCTGTTCACTGTTTCACGGACTTAGAGAAGTCGATTTCTTTCGGCGAAAGTGCTGTTTTCACAGTGCTAAGTACTCCCAACTCTATCCACAATGTAGGTTTTACCAGTTTTCTAAGTCTCTCTTATTTGCTTGTACTTATACTTGGAATTCTGTGTGTAAACCACTGTAACTTCTCTAGGTAGATGAATCACTGTGTACTTTCTCTTGTTTCTATCTGTTACCAATCTTGAGAAACTCATACATTCACTGTTCACTGTTTCCCAGTCTTAGAGAAGTCGATTTCTTTCGGCGAAAGTGCTGTTTTCACAGTGCTAAGTACTCCCAACTCTATCCACAATGTAGGTTTTACCAGTTTTCTAAGTCTCTCTTATTTTCTTGTACTTATAATTGGAATTGTCTGTGTAAACCTCTGTAACTTTTCCAGGTAGATGAATCACTGTGTACTTTCTCTTGTTTCTATCTGTTACCAATCTTGAGAAACTCATACATTCTCTGTTCACTGTTTCCCAGTCTTAGAGAAGTCGATTTCTTTCCGCGAAAGTGCTGTTTTCACAGCGCTGAGTACTCCCAACTCTATCCACAATGTAGGTTTTACCAGTTTTCTAAGTCTCTCTTATTTGCCTGTACTTATACTTGGAATTCTCTGTGTAAACCTCTGTAACTTCTCTAGGTAGATGAATCACTGTGTACTTTCTCTTGTTTCTATCTGTTACCAATCTTGAGAAACTCATACATTCTCTGTTCACTGTTTCCCAGTCTTAGAGAAGTCGATTTCTTTCAGCGAAAGTGCTGTTTTCACAGTGCTAAGTACTCCCAACTCTATCCACAATGTAGGTTTTAACAGTTTTCTAAGTCTCTCTTATTTGCTTGTACGTATACTTGGAATTCTCTGTGTAATCCTGTGTAGCTTCTCTACGTAGATGAATCACTGTGTACTTTCTCTTGTTTCTATCTGTTATCAATCTTGAGAAACTCATACATTCTCTGTTCACTGTTTCCCAGTCTTAGAGAAGTCGATTTCTTTCGGCGAAAGTGCTGTTTTCACAGTGCTAAGTACTCCCAACTCTATCCACAAAGTAAGTTTTACCAGTTTTCTAAGTCTCTCTTATTTGCTTGTACTTATACTTGGAATTCTCTGTGTAAACCTCTGTAACTTTTCCAGGTAGATGAATCACTGTGTACTTTCGCTTGTTTCTATCTGTTACCAATCTTGAGAAACTCATACATTCTCTGTTCACTGTTTCCCAGTCTTAGGGAAGTCGATTTCTTTCGGCGAAAGTGCTGTTTTCACAGTGCTAAGTACTCCCAACTCTATCCACAATGTAGGTTTTACCAGTTTTCTAAATCTCTCTTATTTGCTTGTACTTATACTTGGAATTCTCTGTGTAAACCTCTGTAACTTTTCCAGGTAGATGAATCACTGTGTACTTTCTCTTGTTTCTATCTGTTACCAATCTTGAGAAACTCAACATTCTCTGTTCACTGTTTCACGGACTTAGAGAAATAAATTTCCTTCGGCGAAAGTGCTGTTTTCACACTGCTAAGTACCCCGAAATCTGTCAACAATGTTGGTTTTACCAGTTTTCTAAGTCTCTCTTATTTGCTTGTACTTATACTTGGAATTCTGTGTGTAAACCACTGTTTCTTCTCTAGGTAGATGAATCACTGTGTACTTTCTCTTGTTTCTATCTGTTACCAATCTTGAGAAACTCATATATTCTCTGTTCACTGTTTTCCAGTCTTAGGGAAGTCGATTTCTTTCGGCGAAAGTGCTGTTTTCACAGTGCTAAGTACTCCCAACTCTATCCACAAAGTAGGTTTTACCAGTTTTCTAAGTCTCTCTTATTTGCTTGTACTTATACTTGGAATTCTCTGTGTAAACCTCTGTAATTTTCCAGGTAGATGAATCACTGTGTACTTTCGCTTGTTTCTATCTTTTACCAATCTTGAGAAACTCATACATTCTCTGTTCACTGTTTCACGGTCTTAGAGAACTAAATTTCCTTCGGCGAAAGTGCTGTTTTCACAGTGCTAAGTACTCCGAAATCTGTAAACAATGTAGGTTTTACCAGTTTTCTAAGTCTCTCTTATTTGCTTGTACTTATACTTGGAATTCTGTGTGTAAACCACTGTAACTTCTCCAGGTAGATGAATCACTGTGTACTTTCTCTTGTTTCTATCTGTTACCAAACTTGAGAAACTCATACATTCACTGTTCACTGTTTCCCAGTCTTAGAGAAGTCGATTTCTTTCAGCGAAAGTGCTGTTTTCACAGTGCTAAGTACTCCCAACACTATCCGCAATGTAGGTTTTACCAGTTTTCTAAGTCTTTCTTATTTGCTTGTACTTATACTAGGAATCCTCTGTGTAAACCTCTGTTAGCTTCTCTAGGTAGATGAATCAATGTGTACTTTCTCTTGTTTCTATCTGTTACCAATCTTGAGAAACTCATACATTCTCTGTTCACTGTTTCCCAGTCTTAGAGAAGTCGATTTCTTTCAGCGAAAGTGCTGTTCTCACAGTGCTAAGTACTCCCAACACTATCCGCAATGTAGGTTTTACCAGTTTTCTAAGTCTCTCTTATTTGCCTGTACTTATACTTGGAATTCTCTGTGTAAACCTCTGTAACTTCTCTAGGTAGATGAATCACTGTGTACTTTCTCTTGTTTCTATCTGTTACCAATCTTGGGAAACTCATACATTCTCTGTTCACTGTTTCCCAGTCTTAGAGAAGTCGATTTCTTTCAGCGAAAGTGCTGTTTTCACAGTGCTAAGTACTCCCAACTCTATCCACGATGTAGGTTTTAACAGTTTTCTAAGTCTCTCTTATTTGCTTGTACGTATACTTGGAATTCTCTGTGTAATCCTCTGTAGCTTCTCTACGTAGATGAATCACTGTGTACTTTCTCTTGTTTCTATCTGTTACCAATCTTGAGAAACTCATACATTCTCTGTTCACTGTTTAACGGACTTAGAGAACTAAATTTCCTTCGGCGAAAGTGCTGTTTTCACACTGCTAAGTACTCCGAAATCTGTCAACAATGTTGGTTTTACCAGTTTTCTAAGTCTCTCTTATTTGATTGTACTTATACTTGGAATTCTGTGTGTAAACCACTGTAACTTCTCTAGGTAGATGAATCACTGTGTACTTTCTCTTGTTTCTATCTGTTACCAATCTTGAGAAACTCATACATTCTCTGTTCACTGTTTCCCAGTCTTAGAGAAGTCGATTTCTTTCAGCGAAAGTGCTGTTTTCACAGTGCTACGTACTCCCAACTCTATCCACAATGTAGGTTTTAACAGTTTTCTAAGTCTCTCTTATTTGCTTGTACGTATACTTGGAATTCTCTGTGTAATCCTGTGTAGCTTCTCTATGTAGATGAATCACTGTGTACTTTCTCTTGTTTCTATCTGTTACCAATCTTGAGAAACTCATACATTCTCTGTTCACTGTTTCCCAGTCTTAGAGAAGTCGATTTCTTTCGGCGAAAGTGCTGTTTTCACAGTGCTAAGTACTCCGAAATCTGTCAACAATGTTGGTTTTACCAGTTTTCTAAGTCTCTCTTATTTGCTTGTACTTATACTTGGAATTCTGTGTGTAAACCACTGTTACTTCTCTAGGTAGATGAATCACTGTGTACTTTCTCTTGTTTCTATCTGTTACCAATCTTGAGAAACTCATATATTCTCTGTTCACTGTTTCCCAGTCTTAGGAAAGTCGATTTCTTTCGGCGAAAGTGCTGTTTTCACAGTGCTAAGTACTCCCAACTCTATCCACAAAGTAGGTTTTACCAGTTTTCTAAGTCTCTCTTATTTGCTTGTACTTATACTTGGAATTCTCTGTGTAAACCTCTGTAACTTTTCCAGGTAGATGAATCACTGTGTACTTTCGCTTGTTTCTATCTTTTACCAATCTTGAGAAACTCATACATTCTCTGTTCACTGTTTCACGGTCTTAGAGAACTAAATTTCCTTCGGCGAAAGTGCTGTTTTCACAGTGCTAAGTACTCCGAAATCTGTAAACAATGTAGCTTTTACTAGTTTTCTAAGTCTCTCTTATTTGCTTGTACTTATACTTGGAATTCTGTGTGTAAACCACTGTAACTTCTCTAGGTAGATGAATCACTGTGTACTTTCTCTTGTTTCTATCTGTTACCAAACTTGAGAAACTCATACATTCACTGTTCACTGTTTCCCAGTCTTAGAGAAGTCGATTTCTTTCAGCGAAAGTGCTGTTTTCACAGTGCTAAGTACTCCCAACACTATCCGCAATGTAGATTTTACCAGTTTTCTAAGTCTCTCTTATTTGCTTGTACTTATACTAGGAATCCTCTGTGTAAACCTCTGTTAGCTTCTCTAGGTAGATGAATCAATGTGTACTTTCTCTTGTTTCTATCTGTTACCAATCTTGAGAAACTCATACATTCTCTGTTCACTTTTTCCCAGTCTTAGAGAAGTCGATTTCTTTCAGCGAAAGTGCTGTTCTCACAGTGCTAAGTACACCCAACACTATCCGCAATGTAGGTTTTACCAGTTTTCTAAGTCTCTCTTATTTGCCTGTACTTATACTTGGAATTCTCTGTGTAAACCTCTGTAACTTCTCTAGGTAGGTGAATCACTGTGTACTTTCTCTTGTTTCTATCTGTTACCAATCTTGGGAAACTCATACATTCTCTGTTCACTGTTTCCCAGTCTTAGAGAAGTCGATTTCTTTCAGCGAAAGTGCTGTTTTCACAGTGCTAAGTACTCCCAACTCTATCCACGATGTAGGTTTTAACAGTTTTCTAAGTCTCTCTTATTTGCTTGTACGTATACTTGGAATTCTCTGTGTAATCCTCTGTAGCTTCTCTACGTAGATGAATCACTGTGTACTTTCTCTTGTTTCTATCTGTTACCAATCTTGAGAAACTCATACATTCTCTGTTCACTGTTTCACGGACTTAGAGAACTAAATTTCCTTCGGCGAAAGTGCTGTTTTCACACTGCTAAGTACTCCGAAATCTGTCAACAATGTTGGTTTTACCAGTTTTCTAAGTCTCTCTTATTTGCTTGTACTTATACTTGGAATTCTGTGTGTAAACCACTGTAACTTCTCTAGGTAGATGAATCACTGTGTACTTTCTCTTGTTTCTGTTACCAATCTTGAGAAACTCATACATTCTCTGTTCACTGTTTCCCAGTCTTAGAGAAGTCGATTTCTTTCAGCGAAAGTGCTGTTTTCACAGTGCTACGTACTCCCAACTCTATCCACAATGTAGGCTTTAACAGTTTTCTAAGTCTCTCTTATTTGCTTGTACGTATACTTGGAATTCTCTGTGTAATCCTCTGTAGCTTCTCTATGTAGATGAATCACTGTGTACTTTCTCTTGTTTCTATCTGTTACCAATCTTGAGAAACTCATACATTCTCTGTTCACTGTTTCCCAGTCTTAGAGAAGTCGATTTCTTTCGGCGAAAGTGCTGTTTTCACAGTGCTAAGTACTCCCAACTCTATCCACAATGTAGGTTTTACCAGTTTTCTAAGTCTCTCTTATTTTCTTGTACTTATACTTGGAATTGTCTGTGTAAACCTCTGTAACTTTTCCAGGAAGATGAATCACTGTGTACTTTCTCTTGTTTCTATCTGTTACCAATCTTGAGAAACTCATACATTCTCTGTTCACTGTTTCCCAGTCTTAGAGAAGTCGATTTCTTTCGGCGAAAGTGCTGTTTTCACAGTGCTAAGTACTCCCAACTCTATCCACAAAGTAGGTTTTACCAGTTTTCTAAGTCTCTCTTATTTGCTTGTACTTATACTTGGAATTCTCTGTGTAAACCTCTGTAACTTTTCCAGGTAGATGAATCACTGTGTACTTTCGCTTGTTTCTATCTGTTACCAATCTTGAGAAACTCATACATTCTCTGTTCACTGTTTCACGGACTTAGAGAACTAAATTTCCTTCGGCGAAAGTGCTGTTTTCACAGTGCTAAGTACTCCGAAATCTGTCAAAAATGTAGGTTTTACCAGTTTTCTAAGTCTCTCTTATTTGCTTGTACTTATACTTGGAATTCTGTGTGTAAACCACTGTAACTTCTCTAGGTAGATGAATCACTGTGTACTTTCTCTTGTTTCTATCTGTTACCAATCTTGAGAAACTCATACATTCACTGTTCACTGTTTCCCAGTCTTAGAGAAGTCGATTTCTTTCGGCGAAAGTGGTGTTTTCACAGTGCTAAGTACTCCCAACTCTATCCACAATGTAGGTTTTACCAGTTTTCTAAGTCTCTCTTATTTTCTTGTACTTATACTTGGAATTGTCTGTGTAAACCTCTGTAACTTTTCCAGGTAGATGAATCACTGTGTACTTTCTCTTGTTTCTATCTGTTACCAATCTTGAGAAACTCATACATTCTCTGTTCACTGTTTCCCAGTCTTAGAGAAGTCGATTTCTTTCCGCGAAAGTGCTGTTTTCACAGCGCTAAGTACTCCCAACTCTATCCACAATGTAGGTTTTACCAGTTTTCTAAGTCTCTCTTATTTGCCTGTACTTATACTTGGAATTCTCTGTGTAAACCTCTGTAACTTCTCTAGGTAGATGAATCACTGTGTACTTTCTCTTGTTTCTATCTGTTACCAATCTTGAGAAACTCATACATTCTCTGTTCACTGTTTCCCAGTCTTAGAGAAGTCGATTTCTTTCAGCGAAAGTGCTGTTTTCACAGTGCTAAGTACTCCCAACTCTATCCACAATGTAGGTTTTAACAGTTTTCTAAGTCTCTCTTATTTGCTTGTACGTATACTTGGAATTCTCTGTGTAATCCTGTGTAGCTTCTCTACGTAGATGAATCACTGTGTACTTTCTCTTGTTTCTATCTGTTATCAATCTTGAGAAACTCATACATTCTCTGTTCACTGTTTCCCAGTCTTAGAGAAGTCGATTTCTTTCGGCGAAAGTGCTGTTTTCACAGTGCTAATTACTCCCAACTCTATCCACAATGTAGGTTTTAACAGTTTTCTAAGTCTCTCTTATTTTCTTGTACTTATACTTGGAATTCTCTGTGTAAACCTCTGGAACTTTTCCAGGTAGATGAATCACTGTGTACTTTCTCTTGTTTCTATCTGTTACCAATCTTGAGAAACTCATACATTCTCTGTTCACTGTTTCCCAGTCTTAGGGAAGTCGATTTCTTTCGGCGAAAGTGCTGTTTTCACAGTGCTAAGTACTCCCAACTCTATCCACAATGTAGGTTTTACCAGTTTTCTAAATCTCTCTTATTTGCTTGTACTTATACTTGGAATTCTCTGTGTAAACCTCTGTAACTTTTCCAGGTAGATGAATCACTGTGTACTTTCTCTTGTTTCTATCTGTTACCAATCTTGAGAAACTCAACATTCTCTGTTCACTGTTTCACGGACTTAGAGAAATAAATTTCCTTCGGCGAAAGTGCTGTTTTCACACTGCTAAGTACTCCGAAATCTGTCAACAATGTTGGTTTTACCAGTTTTCTAAGTCTCTCTTATTTGCTTGTACTTATACTTGGAATTCTGTGTGTAAACCACTGTTTCTACTCTAGGTAGATGAATCACTGTGTACTTTCTCTTGTTTCTATCTGTTACCAATCTTGAGAAACTCATATATTCTCTGTTCACTGTTTCCCAGTCTTAGGGAAGTCGATTTCTTTCGGCGAAAGTGCTGTTTTCACAGTGCTAAGTACTCCCAACTCTATCCACAAAGTAGGTTTTACCAGTTTTCTAAGTCTCTCTTATTTGCTTGTACTTATACTTGGAATTCTCTGTGTAAACCTCTGTAATTTTTCCAGGTAGATGAATCACTGTGTACTTTCGCTTGTTTCTATCTTTTACCAATCTTGAGAAACTCATACATTCTCTGTTCACTGTTTCACGGTCTTAGAGAACTAAATTTCCTTCGGCGAAAGTGCTGTTTTCACAGTGCTAAGTACTCCGAAATCTGTAAACAATGTAGGTTTTACCAGTTTTCTAAGTCTCTCTTATTTGCTTGTACTTATACTTGGAATTCCGTGTGTAAACCACTGTAACTTCTCTAGGTAGATGAATCACTGTGTACTTTCTCTTGTTTCTATCTGTTACCAAACTTGAGAAACTCATACATTCACTGTTCACTGTTTCCCAGTCTTAGAGAAGTCGATTTCTTTCAGCGAAAGTGCTGTTTTCACAGTGCTAAGTACTCCCAACACTATCCGCAATGTAGGTTTTACCAGTTTTCTAAGTCTTTCTTATTTGCTTGTACTTATACTAGGAATCCTCTGTGTAAACCTCTGTTAGCTTCTCTAGGTAGATGAATCAATGTGTACTTTCTCTTGTTTCTATCTGTTACCAATCTTGAGAAACTCATACATTCTCTGTTCACTGTTTCCCAGTCTTAGAGAAGTCGATTTCTTTCAGCGAAAGTGCTGTTCTCACAGTGCTAAGTACTCCCAACACTATCCGCAATGTAGGTTTTACCAGTTTTCTAAGTCTCTCTTATTTGCCTGTACTTATACTTGGAATTCTCTGTGTAAACCTCTGTAACTTCTCTAGGTAGATGAATCACTGTGTACTTTCTCTTGTTTCTATCTGTTACCAATCTTGGGAAACTCATACATTCTCTGTTCACTGTTTCCCAGTCTTAGAGAAGTCGATTTCTTTCAGCGAAAGTGCTGTTTTCACAGTGCTAAGTACTCCCAACTCTATCCACGATGTAGGTTTTAACAGTTTTCTAAGTCTCTCTTATTTTCTTGTACTTATACTTGGAATTGTCTGTGTAAACCTCTGTAACTTTTCCAGGAAGATGAATCACTGTGTACTTTCTCTTGTTTCTATCTGTTACCAATCTTGAGAAACTCATACATTCTCTGTTCACTGGTTCCCAGTCTTAGAGAAGTCGATTTCTTTCGGCGAAAGTGCTGTTTTCACAGTGCTAAGTACTCCCAACTCTATCCACAAAGTAGGTTTTACCAGTTTTCTAAGTCTCTCTTATTTGCTTGTACTTATACTTGGAATTCTCTGTGTAAACCTCTGTAACTTTTCCAGGTAGATGAATCACTGTGTACTTTCGCTTGTTTCTATCTGTTACCAATCTTGAGAAACTCATACATTCTCTGTTCACTGTTTCACGGACTTAGAGAACTAAATTTCCTTCGGCGAAAGTGCTGTTTTCACAGTGCTAAGTACTCCGAAATCTGTCAACAATGTAGGTTTTACCAGTTTTCTAAGTCTCTCTTATTTGCTTGTACTTATACTTGGAATTCTGTGTGTAAACCACTGTAACTTCTCTAGGTAGATGAATCACTGTGTACTTTCTCTTGTTTCTATCTGTTACCAAACTTGAGAAACTCATAAATTCACTGTTCACTGTTTCCCAGTCTTAGAGAAGTCGATTTCTTTCAGCGAAAGTGCTGTTTTCACAGTGCTAAGTACTCCCAACACTATCCTCAATGTAGGTTTTAGCAGTTTTCTAAGTCTCTCTTATTTGCTTGTACTTATACTAGGAATCCTCTGTGTAAACCTCTGTTAGCTGCTCTAGGTAGATGAATCACTGTGTACTTTCTCTTGTTTCTATCTGTTACCAATCTTGAGAAACTCATACATTCTCTGTTCACTGTTTCCCAGTCTTAGCGAAGTCGATTTCTTTCGGCGAAAGTGCTGTTTTCACAGTGCTAAGTACTCCCAACTCTATCCACAAAGTAGGTTTTACCAGTTTTCTAAGTCTCTCTTATTTGCTTGTACTTATACTTGGAATTCTCTGTGTAAACCTCTGCAATTTTCCAGGTAGATGAATCACTGTGTACTTTCGCTTGTTTCTATCTTTTACCAATCTTGAGAAACTCATACATTCTCTGTTCACTGTTTCACGGTCTTAGAGAACTAAATTTCCTTCGGCGAAAGTGCTGTTTTCACAGTGCTAAGTACTCCGAAATCTGTAAACAATGTAGGTTTTACCAGTTTTCTAAGTCTCTCTTATTTGCTTGTACTTATACTTGGAATTCCGTGTGTAAACCACTGTAACTTCTCTAGGTAGATGAATCACTGTGTACTTTCTCTTGTTTCTATCTGTTACCAAACTTGAGAAACTCATACATTCACTGTTCACTGTTTCCCAGTCTTAGAGAAGTCGATTTCTTTCAGCGAAAGTGCTGTTTTCACAGTGCTAAGTACTCCCAACACTATCCGCAATGTAGGTTTTACCAGTTTCCTAAGTCTTTCTTATTTGCTTGTACTTATACTAGGAATCCTCTGTGTAAACCTCTGTTAGCTTCTCTAGGTAGATGAATCAATGTGTACTTTCTCTTGTTTCTATCTGTTACCAATCTTGAGAAACTCATACATTCTCTGTTCACTGTTTCCCAGTCTTAGAGAAGTCGATTTCTTTCAGCGAAAGTGCTGTTCTCACAGTGCTAAGTACTCCCAACACTATCCGCAATGTAGGTTTTACCAGTTTTCTAAGTCTCTCTTATTTGCCTGTACTTATACTTGGAATTCTCTGTGTAAACCTCTGTAACTTCTCTAGGTAGATGAATCACTGTGTACTTTCTCTTGTTTCTATCTGTTACCAATCTTGGGAAACTCATACATTCTCTGTTCACTGTTTCCCAGTCTTAGAGAAGTCGATTTCTTTCAGCGAAAGTGCTGTTTTCACAGTGCTAAGTACTCCCAACTCTATCCACGATGTAGGTTTTAACAGTTTTCTAAGTCTCTCTTATTTGCTTGTACGTATACTTGGAATTCTCTGTGTAATCCTCTGTAGCTTCTCTACGTAGATGAATCACTGTGTACTTTCTCTTGTTTCTATCTGTTACCAATCTTGAGAAACTCATACATTCTCTGTTCACTGTTTCACGGACTTAGAGAACTAAATTTCCTTCGGCGAAAGTGCTGTTTTCACACTGCTAAGTACTCCGAAATCTGTCAACAATGTTGGTTTTACCAGTTTTCTAAGTCTCTCTTATTTGCTTGTACTTATACTTGGAATTCTGTGTGTAAACCACTGTAACTTCTCTAGGTAGATGAATCACTGTGTACTTTCTCTTGTTTCTATCTGTTACCAATCTTGAGAAACTCATACATTCTCTGTTCACTGTTTCCCAGTCTTAGAGAAGTCGATTTCTTTCAGCGAAAGTGCTGTTTTCACAGTGCTACGTACTCCCAACTCTATCCACAATGTAGGTTTTAACAGTTTTCTAAGTCTCTCTTATTTGCTTGTACGTATACTTGGAATTCTCTGTGTAATCCTGTGTAGCTTCTCTATGTAGATGAATCACTGTGTACTTTCTCTTGTTTCTATCTGTTACCAATCTTGAGAAACTCATACATTCTCTGTTCACTGTTTCCCAGTCTTAGAGAAGTCGATTTCTTTCGGCGAAAGTGCTGTTTTCACAGTGCTAAGTACTCCGAAATCTGTCAACAATGTTGGTTTTACCAGTTTTCTAAGTCTCTCTTATTTGCTTGTACTTATACTTGGAATTCTGTGTGTAAACCACTGTTACTTCTCTAGGTAGATGAATCACTGTGTACTTTCTCTTGTTTCTATCTGTTACCAATCTTGAGAAACTCATATATTCTCTGTTCACTGTTTCCCAGTCTTAGGGAAGTCGATTTCTTTCGGCGAAAGTGCTGTTTTCACAGTGCTAAGTACTCCCAACTCTATCCACAAAGTAGGTTTTACCAGTTTTCTAAGTCTCTCTTATTTGCTTGTACTTATACTTGGAATTCTCTGTGTAAACCTCTGTAACTTTTCCAGGTAGATGAATCACTGTGTACTTTCGCTTGTTTCTATCTTTTACCAATCTTGAGAAACTCATACATTCTCTGTTCACTGTTTCACGGTCTTAGAGAACTAAATTTCCTTCGGCGAAAGTGCTGTTTTCACAGTGCTAAGTACTCCGAAATCTGTAAACAATGTAGGTTTTACCAGTTTTCTAAGTCTCTCTTATTTGCTTGTACTTATACTTGGAATTCTGTGTGTAAACCACTGTAATTTCTCTAGGTAGATGAATCACTGTGTACTTTCTCTTGTTTCTATCTGTTACCAAACTTGAGAAACTCATACATTCACTGTTCACTGTTTCCCAGTCTTAGAGAAGTCGATTTCTTTCAGCGAAAGTGCTGTTTTCACAGTGCTAAGTACTCCCAACACTATCCGCAATGTAGATTTTACCAGTTTTCTAAGTCTCTCTTATTTGCTTGTACTTATACTAGGAATCCTCTGTGTAAACCTCTGTTAGCTTCTCTAGGTAGATGAATCAATGTGTACTTTCTCTTGTTTCTATCTGTTACCAATCTTGAGAAACTCATACATTCTCTGTTCACTGTTTCCCAGTCTTAGAGAAGTCGATTTCTTTCAGCGAAAGTGCTGTTCTCACAGTGCTAAGTACTCCCAACACTATCCGCAATGTAGGTTTTACCAGTTTTCTAAGTCTCTCTTATTTGCCTGTACTTATACTTGGAATTCTCTGTGTAAACCTCTGTAACTTCTCTAGGTAGATGAATCACTGTGTACTTTCTCTTGTTTCTATCTGTTACCAATCTTGGGAAACTCATACATTCTCTGTTCACTGTTTCCCAGTCTTAGAGAAGTCGATTTCTTTCAGCGAAAGTGCTGTTTTCACAGTGCTAAGTACTCCCAACTCTATCCACGATGTAGGTTTTAACAGTTTTCTAAGTCTCTCTTATTTGCTTGTACGTATACTTGGAATTCTCTGTGTAATCCTCTGTAGCTTCTCTACGTAGATGAATCACTGTGTACTTTCTCTTGTTTCTATCTGTTACCAATCTTGAGAAACTCATACATTCTCTGTTAACTGTTTCACGGACTTAGAGAACTAAATTTCCTTCGGCGAAAGTGCTGTTTTCACACTGCTAAGTACTCCGAAATCTGTCAACAATGTTGGTTTTACCAGTTTTCTAAGTCTCTCTTATTTGCTTGTACTTATACTTGGAATTCTGTGTGTAAACCACTGTAACTTCTCTAGGTAGATGAATCACTGTGTACTTTCTCTTGTTTCTATCTGTTACCAATCTTGAGAAACTCATACATTCTCTGTTCACTGTTTCCCAGTCTTAGAGAAGTCGATTTCTTTCAGCGAAAGTGCTGTTTTCACAGTGCTACGTACTCCCAACTCTATCCACAATGTAGGTTTTAACGGTTTTCTAAGTCTCTCTTATTTGCTTGTACGTATACTTGGAATTCTCTGTGTAATCCTGTGTAGCTTCTCTATGTAGATGAATCACTGTGTACTTTCTCTTGTTTCTATCTGTTACCAATCTTGAGAAACTCATACATTCTCTGTTCACTGTTTCCCAGTCTTAGAGAAGTCGATTTCTTTCGGCGAAAGTGCTGTTTTCACAGTGCTAAGTACTCCCAACTCTATCCACAATGTAGGTTTTACCAGTTTTCTAAGTCTCTCTTATTTTCTTGTACTTATACTTGGAATTGTCTGTGTAAACCTCTGTAACTTTTCCAGGAAGATGAATCACTGTGTACTTTCTCTTGTTTCTATCTGTTACCAATCTTGAGAAACTCATACATTCTCTGTTCACTGTTTCCCAGTCTTAGAGAAGTCGATTTCTTTCGGCGAAAGTGCTGTTTTCACAGTGCTAAGTACTCCCAACTCTATCCACAAAGTAGGTTTTACCAGTTTTCTAAGTCTCTCTTATTTGCTTGTACTTATACTTGGAATTCTCTGTGTAAACCTCTGTAACTTTTCCAGGTAGATGAATCACTGTGTACTTTCGCTTGTTTCTATCTGTTACCAATCATGAGAAACTCATACATTCTCTGTTCACTGTTTCACGGACTTAGAGAACTAAATTTCCTTCGGCGAAAGTGCTGTTTTCACAGTGCTAAGTACTCCGAAATCTGTCAACAATGTAGGTTTTACCAGTTTTCTAAGTCTCTCTTATTTGCTTGTACTTATACTTGGAATTCTGTGTGTAAACCACTGTAACTTCTCTAGGTAGATGAATCACTGTGTACTTTCTCTTGTTTCTATCTGTTACCAATCTTGAGAAACTCATACATTCACTGTTCACTGTTTCCCAGTCTTAGAGAAGTCGATTTCTTTCAGCGAAAGTGCTGTTTTCACAGTGCTAAGTACTCCCAACACTATCCACAATGTAGGTTTTACCAGTTTTCTAAGTCTCTCTTATTTGCTTGTACTTATACTTGGAATCCTCTGTGTAAACCTCTGTTAGCTTCTCTAGGTAGATGAATCACTGTGTACTTTCTCTTGTTTCTATCTGTTTCCAATCTTGAGAAACTCATACATTCTCTGTTCACTGTTTCCCAGTCTTAGAGAAGTCGATTTCTTTCAGCGAAAGTGCTGTTTTCACAGTGCTAAGTACTCCCAACACTATCCGCAATGTAGGTTTTACCAGTTTTCTAAGTCTCTCTTATTTGCCTGTACTTATACTTGGAATTCTCTGTGTAAACCTCTGTAACTTCTCTAGGTAGATGAATCACTGTGTACTTTCTCTTGTTTCTATCTGTTACCAATCTTGGGAAACTCATACATTCTCTGTTCACTGTTTCCCAGTCTTAGAGAAGTCGATTTCTTTCGGCGGAAGTGCTGTTTTCACAGTGCTAAGTACTCCCAAATCTATCCACAATGTAGGTTTTAACAGTTTTCTAAGTCTCTCTTATTTGCTTGTACGTATACTTGAAATTCTCTGTGTAAACCTCTGTAGCTTCTCTAGGTAGATAAATCACTGTGTACTTTCTCTTGTTTCTATCTGTTACCAATCTTGAGAAACTCATACATTCTCTGTTCACTGTTTCCCAGTCTTAGAGAAGTCGATTTCTTTCGGCGAAAGTGCTGTTTTCACAGTGCTAAGTACTCCCAACTCTATCCACAATGTAGGTTTTACCAGTTTTCTAAATCTCTCTTATTTGCCTGTACTTATACTTGGAATTCTCTGTGTAAACCTCCGTAACTTATCCAGGTAGATGAATCACTGTGTACTTTCAATTGTTTCTATCTGTTACCAATCTTGAGAAACTCATACATTCTCTGTTAACTGTTTCCCAGTCTTAGAGAAGTCGATTTCTTTCGGCGAAAGTGCTGTTTTCACAGCGCTAAGTACTCCCAACTCTATCCACAATGTAGGTTTTACCAGTTTTCTAAGTCTCTCTTATTTTCTTGTACTTATACTTGGAATTCTCTGTGTAAACCTCTGTAACTTTTCCAGGTAGATGAATCACTGTGTACTTTCTCTTGTTTCTATCTGTTACCAATCTTGAGAAACTCATACATTCTCTGTTCACTGTTTCCCAGTCTTAGAGAAGTCGATTTCTTTCGGCGAAAGTGCTGTTTTCACAGTGCTAAGTACTCCCAACTCTATCCACAAAGTAGGTTTTACCAGTTTTCTAAGTCTCTCTTATTTGCTTGTACTTATACTTGGAATTCTCTGTGTAAACCTCTGTAACTTTTCCAGGTAGATGAATCACTGTGTACTTTCTCTTGTTTCTATCTGTTACCAATCTTGAGAAACTCATACATTCTCTGTTCACTGTTTCACGGAGTTAGAGAACTAAATTTCCTTCGGCGAAAGTGCTGTTTTCACACTGCTAAGTACTCCGAAATCTGTCAACAATGTTGGTTTTACCAGTTTTCTAAGTCTCTCTTATTTGCTTGTACTTATACTTGGAATTCTGTGTGTAAACCACTGTAACTTCTCTAGGTTGATGAATCACTGTGTACTTTCTCTTGTTTCTATCTGTTACCAATCTTGAGAAACTCATACATTCTCTGTTCACTGTTTCCCAGTCTTAGAGAAGTCGATTTCTTTCAGCGAAAGTGCTGTTTTCACAGTGCTACGTACTCCCAACTCTATCCACAATGTAGGTTTTAACAGTTTTCTAAGTCTCTCTTATTTGCTTGTACGTATACTTGGAATTCTCTGTGTAATCCTGTGTAGCCTCTCTACGTAGATGAATCACTGTGTACTTTCTCTTGTTTCTATCTGTTACCAATCTTGAGAAACTCATACATTCTCTGTTCACTGTTTCCCAGTCTTAGAGAAGTCGATTTCTTTCGGCGAAAGTGCTGTTTTCACAGTGCTAAGTACTCCCAACTCTATCCACAAAGTAGGTTTTACCAGTTTTCTAAGTCTCTCTTATTTGCTTGTACTTATACTTGGAATTCTCTGTGTAAACCTCTGTAACTTTTCCAGGTAGATGAATCACTGTGTACTTTCGCTTGTTTCTATCTGTTACCAATCTTGAGAAACTCATACATTCTCTGTTCACTGTTTCACGGACTTAGAGAACTAAATTTCCTTCGGCGAAAGTGCTGTTTTCACAGTGCTAAGTACTCCGAAATCTGTCAACAATGTAGGTTTTACCAGTTTTCTAAGTCTCTCTTATTTGCTTGTACTTATACTTGGAATTCTGTGTGTAAACCACTGTAACTTCTCTAGGTAGATGAATCACTGTGTACTTTCTCTTGTTTCTATCTGTTACCAAACTTGAGAAACTCATAAATTCACTGTTCACTGTTTCCCAGTCTTAGAGAAGTCGATTTCTTTCAGCGAAAGTGCTGTTTTCACAGTGCTAAGTACTCCCAACACTATCCTCAATGTAGGTTTTAGCAGTTTTCTAAGTCTCTCTTATTTGCTTGTACTTATACTAGGAATCCTCTGTGTAAACCTCTGTTAGCTGCTCTAGGTAGATGAATCACTGTGTACTTTCTCTTGTTTCTATCTGTTACCAATCTTGAGAAACTCATACATTCTCTGTTCACTGTTTCCCAGTCTTAGAGAAGTCGATTTCTTTCGGCGAAAGTGCTGTTTTCACAGTGCTAAGTACTCCCAACTCTATCCACAATGTAGGTTTTACCAGTTTTCTAAGTCTCTCTTATTTGCTTGTACTTATACTTGGAATTGTCTGTGTAAACCTCTGTAACTTTTCCAGGTAGATGAATCACTGTGTACTTTCTCTTGTTTCTATCTGTTACCAATCTTGAGAAACTCAACATTCTCTGTTCACTGTTTCACGGACTAAGAGAAATAAATTTCCTTCGGCGAAAGTGCTGTTTTCACACTGCTAAGTACTCCGAAATCTGTCAACAATGTTGGTTTTACCAGTTTTCTAAGTCTCTCTTATTTGCTTGTACTTATACTTGGAATTCTGTGTGTAAACCACTGTTACTTCTCTAGGTAGATGAATCACTGTGTACTTTCTCTTGTTTCTATCTGTTACCAATCTTGAGAAACTCATACATTCTCTGTTCACTGTTTCCCAGTCTTAGGGAAGTCGATTTCTTTCGGCGAAAGTGCTGTTTTCACAGTGCTAAGTACTCCCAACTCTATCCACAAAGTAGGTTTTACCAGTTTTCTAAGTCTCTCTTATTTGTTGTACTTATACTTGGAATTCTCTGTGCAAACCTCTGTAACTTTTCCAGGTAGATGAATCACTGCGTACTTTCGCTTGTTTCTATCTGTTACCAATCTTGAGAAACTCATACATTCTCTGTTCACTGTTTCAGGGTCTTAGAGAACTAAATTTCCTTCGGCGAAAGTGCTGATTTCACAGTGCTAAGTACTCCGAAATCTGTCAACAATGTAGGTTTTACCAGTTTTCTAAGTCTCTCTTATTTGCTTGTACTTATACTTGGAATTCTGTGTGTAAACCACTGTAACTTCTCTAGGTAGATGAATCACTGTGTACTTTCTCTTGTTTCTATCTGTTACCAAACTTGAGAAACTCATACATTCACTGTTCACTGTTTCCCAGTCTTAGAGAAGTCGATTTCTTTCAGCGAAAGTGTTGCTTTCACAGTGCTAAGTACTCCCAACACTATCCGCAATGTAGGTTTTACCAGTTTTCTAAGTCTCTCTTATTTGCTTGTACTTATACTTGGAATCCTCTGTGTAAACCTCTGTTAGCTTCTCTAGGTAGATGAATCATTGTGTACTTTCTCTTCTTTCTATCTGTTACCAATCTTGGGAAACTCATACATTCTCTGTTCACTGTTTCCCAGTCTTAGAGAAGTCGATTTCTTTCAGCGAAAGTGCTGTTTTCACAGTGCTAAGTACTCCCAACTCTATCCACAATGTAGGTTTTACCAGTTTTCTAAGTCTCTCTTATTTTCTTGTACTTATTCTTGGAATTGTCTGTGTAAACCTCTGTAACTTTTCCAGGTAGATGAATCACTGTGTACTTTCTCTTTTTTCTATCTGTTACCAATCTTGAGAAACTCATACATTCTCTGTTCACTGTTTCCCAGTCTTAGAGAAGTCGATTTCTTTCGGCGAAAGTGCTGTTTTCACAGCGCTAAGTACTCCCAACTCTATCCACAATGTAGGTTTTACCAGTTTTCTAAGTCTCTCTTATTTGCCTGTACTTATACTTGGAATTCTCTGTGTAAACCGTTGTAACTTTTCTAGGTAGATGAATCACTGTGTACTTTCTCTTGTTTCTATCTGTTACCAATCTTGAGAAACTCATACATTCTCTGTTCACTGTTTCCCAGTCTTAGAGAAGTCGATTTCTTTCAGCGAAAGTGCTGTTTTCACAGTGCTAAGTACTCCCAACTCTATCCACAATGTAGGTTTTAACAGTTTTCTAAGTCTCTCTTATTTGCTTGTACGTATACTTGGAATTCTCTGTGTAAACCTCTGTAGCTTCTCTAGGTAGATAAATCACTGTGTACTTTCTCTTGTTTCTATCTGTTACCAATCTTGAGAAACTCATACATTCTCTGTTCACTGTTTCCCAGTCTTAGAGAAGTCGATTTCTTTCGGCGAAAGTGCTGTTTTCACAGTGCTAAGTACTCCCAACTCTATCCACAATGTAGGTTTTACCAGTTTTCTAAATCTCTCTTATTTGCCTGTACTTGGAATTCTCTGTGTAAACCTCTGTAACTTTTCCAGGTAGATGAATCACTGTGTACTTTCTCTTGTATCTATCTGTTACCAATCTTGAGAAACTCATACATTCTCTGTTCACTGTTTCCCAGTCTTAGAGAAGTCGATTTCTTTCGGCGAAAGTGCTGTATTCACAGCGCTAAGTACTCCCAACTCCATCCACAATGTAGGTTTTACCAGTTTTCTAAGTCTCTCTTATTTGCTTGTACTTATACTTGGAATTCTCTGTGTAAACCTCTGTAACTTTTCCAGGTAGATGAATCACTGTGTACTTTCGCTTGTTTCTATCTGTTACCAATCTTGAGAAACTCATACATTCTCTGTTCACTGTTTCACGGACTTAGAGAACTAAATTTCCTTCGGCGAAAGTGCTGTTTTCACAGTGCTAAGTACTCCGAAATCTGTCAACAATGTAGGTTTTACCAGTTTTCTAAGTCTCTCTTATTTGCTTGTACTTATACTTGGAATTCTGTGTGTAAACCACTGTAACTTCTCTAGGTAGATGAATCACTGTGTACTTTCTCTTGTTTCTATCTGTTACCAAACTTGAGAAACTCATACATTCACTGTTCACTGTTTCCCAGTCTTAGAGAAGTCTATTTCTTTCAGCGAAAGTGCTGGTTTCACAGTGCTAAGTACTCCCAACACTATCCGCAATGTAGGTTTTACCAGTTTTCTAAGTCTCTCTTATTTGCTTTTACTTATACTTGGAATCCTCTGTGTAAACCTCTGTTAGCTTCTCTAGGTAGATGAATCACTGTGTACTTTCTCTTGTTTCTATCTGTTACCAATCTTGAGAAACTCATACATTCTCTGTTCACTGTTTCCCAGTCTTAAAGAAGTCGATTTCTTTCAGCGAAAGTGCTGTTTTCACAGTGCTACGTACTCCCAACACTATCCGCAATGTAGGTTTTACCAGTTTTCTAAGTCTCTCTTATTTGCCTGTACTTATACTTGGAATTCTCTGTGTAAACCTCTGTAACTTCTCTAGGTAGATGAATCACTGTGTACTTTCTCTTGTTTCTATCTGTTACCAATCTTGGGAAACTCATACATTCTCTGTTCACTGTTTCCCAGTCTTAGAGAAGTCGATTTCTTTCGGCGAAAGTGCTGTTTTCACAGTGCTAAGTACTCCCAACTCTATCCACAATGTAGGTTTTACCAGTTTTCTAAGTCTCTCTTACTTTCTTGTACTTATACATGAAATTCTTTGTGTAAACTTCTGTAATTTCTATAGGTAGATGAATCACTGTGTACTTTCTCTTGTTTCTATCTGTTACCAGTCTTGAGAAACTCATACATTCTCTGTTCAGTTATTCCCGTTTCTTAGAGAGGTAGATTTCTTTCTTCAAAAGTGCTGTTTTCAGAGTGCTGAGTGCTCCCAACTCTATCCACAATGTAGGTTTTACCAGTTTTCTAAGTCTCTCTTATTTGCTTGTACTTATACATGAAATTCTCTGCGTAAACTTCTGTAACTTCTCTAGGTAGATGAATCACTGTGTACTTTCTCTTGTTTCTATGTGTTACGAATCTTGAGAAACTCATACATTCTCTGTTCACTGTTTCCCAGTCTTAGAGAAGTCGATTTCTTTCGGCGAAAGTGCTGTTTTCATAGCGCTAAGTACTCCCAACTCTATCCACAATGTAGGTTTTACCAGTTTTCTAAGTCTCTCTTATTTGCCTGTACTTATACTTGGAATTCTCTGTGTAAACCTCTGTAACTTCTCTAGGTAGATGAATCACTGTGTACTTTCTCTTGTTTCTATCTGTTACCAATCTTGAGAAACTCATACATTCTCTGTTCACTGTTTCCCAGTCTTAAAGAAGTAGATTTGTTTCTGCGAAAGTGCTGTTTTCACAGTGCTAAGTACTCCCAACTCTATCCACAATGTGGGTTTTACCAGTTTTCTAAGTCTCTCTTATTTACTTGTACTTACACTTGAAATTCTCTGTGTAAACCTCTGTAGCTTCTCTAGGTAGATGAATCACTGTGTACTTTCTCTTGTTTCTATCTGTTACCAATCTTGGGAAACTCATACATTCTCTGTTCACTGTTTCCCAGTCTTAGAGAAGTCGATTTCTTTCGGCGAAAGTGCTGTTTTCACAGTGCTAAGTACTCCCAACTCTATCCACAATGTAGGTTTTAACAGTTTTCTAAGTCTCTCTTATTTGCTTGTACGTATACTTGGAATTCTCTGTGTAAACCTCTGTAGCTTCTCTAGGTAGATGAATCACTGTGTACTTTCTCTTGTTTCTATCTGTTACCAATCTTGAGAAACGCATACATTCTCTGTTCACTGTTTCCCAGTCTTAGAGAAGTCGATTTCTTTCGGCGAAAGTGCTGTTTTCACAGTGCTAAGTACTCCCAACTCTATCCACAATGTAGGTTTTACCAGTTTTCTAAGTCTCTCTTATTTTCTTGGACTTATACTTGGAATTCTCTGTGTAAACCTCTGTAACTTTTCCAGGTAGATGAATCACTGTGTACTTTCTCTTTTTTCTATCTGTTACCAATCTTGAGAAACTCATACATTCTCTGTTCACTGTTTCCCAGTCTTAGAGAAGTCGATTTCTTTCGGCGAAAGTGCTGCATTCACAGCGCTAAGTACTCCGAACTCTATCCACAATGTAGGTTTTACCAGTTTTCTAAGTCTCTCTTATTTGCCTGTACTTGTACTTGGAATTCTCTGTGTAAACCTCTGTAACTTCTCTAGGTAGATGAATCACTGTGTACTTTCTCTTGTTTCTATCTGTTACCAATCTTGAGAAACTCATACATTTTCTGTTCACTGTTTCCCAGTCTTAGAGAAGTCGATTTCTTTCAGCGAAAGTGCTGTTTTCACAGTGCTAAGTACTCCCAACTCTATCCACCATGTAGGTTTTAACAGTGTTCTAAGTCTCTCTTATTTGCTTGTACGTATACTTGGAATTCTCTGTGTAATCCTCTGTAGCTTCTGTACGTAGATGAATCACTGTGTACTTTCTCTTGTTTCTATCTGTTACCAATCTTGAGAAACTTATACATTCTCTGTTCACTGTTTCCCAGTCTTAGAGAAGTCGATTTCTTTCGGCGAAAGTGCTGTTTTCACAGTGCTAAGTACTCCCAACTCTATCCACAATGTAGGTTTTACCAGTTTTCTAAGTCTCTCTTATTTTCTTGTACTTATACTTGGAATTGTCTGTGTAAACCTCTGTAACTTTTCCAGGAAGATGAATCACTGTGTACTTTCTCTTGTTTCTATCTGTTACCAATCTTGAGAAACTCATACATTCTCTGTTCACTGTTTCACGGACTTAGAGAACTAAATTTCCTTCGGCGAAAGTGCTGTTTTCACAGTGCTAAGTACTCCGAAATCTGTCAACAATGTAGGTTTTACCAGTTTTCTAAGTCTCTCTTATTTGCTTGTACTTATACTTGGAATTCTGTGTGTAAACCACTGTAACTTCTCTAGGTAGATGAATCACTGTGTACTTTCTCTTGTTTCTATCTGTTACCAAACTTGAGAAACTCATACATTCACTGTTCACTGTTTCCCAGTCTTAGAGAAGTCTATTTCTTTCAGCGAAAGTGCTGTTTTCACAGTGCTAAGTACTCCCAACACTATCCGCAATGTAGGTTTTACCAGTTTTCTAAGTCTCTCTTATTTGCTTTTACTTATACTTGGAATCCTCTGTGTAAACCTCTGTTAGCTTCTCTAGGTAGATGAATCACTGTGTACTTTCTCTTGTTTCTATCTGTTACCAATCTTGAGAAACTCATACATTCTCTGTTCACTGTTTCCCAGTCTTAGAGAAGTCGATTTCTTTCAGCGAAAGTGCTGTTTTCACAGTGCTAAGTACTCCCAACACTATCCGCAATGTAGGTTTTACCAGTTTTCTAAGTCTCTCTTATTTGCCTGTACTTATACTTGGAATTCTCTGTGTAAACCTCTGTAACTTCTCTAGGTAGATGAATCACTGTGTACTTTCTCTTGTTTCTATCTGTTACCAATCTTGGGAAACTCATACATTCTCTGTTCACTGTTTCCCAGTCTTAGAGAAGTCGATTTCTTTCGGCGAAAGTGCTGTTTTCACAGTGCTAAGTACTCCCAACTCTATCCACAATGTAGGTTTTAACACTTTTCTAAGTCTCTCTTATTTGCTTGTACGTATACTTGAAATTCTCTGTGTAAACCTCTGTAGCTTCTCTAGGTAGATGAATCACTGTGTACTTTCTCTTGTTTCTATCTGTTACCAATCTTGAGAAACTCATACATTCTCTGTTCACTGTTTCCCAGTCTTAGAGAAGTCGATTTCTTTCGGCGAATGTGCTGTTTTCACAGTGCTAAGTACTCCCAACTCTATCCACAATGTAGGTTTTATCAGTTTTCTAAATCTCTCTTATTTGCCTGTACTTATACTTGGAATTCTCTGTGTAAACCTCTGTAACTTTTCTAGGTAGATGAATCACTGTGTACTTTCTCTTGTTTCTATCTGTTACCAATCTTGAGAAACTCATACATTCACTGTTCACTGTTTCCCAGTCTTAGAGAAGTCGATTTCTTTCAGCGAAAGTGCTGTTTTCACAGTGCTAAGTACTCCCAACTCTATCAACAATGTAGGTTTTACCAGTTTTCTAAGTCTCTCTTATTTTCTTGTACTTATACGTGGAATTCTCTGTGTAAACCTCCGAAACTTATCCAGGGAGATGAATCACTGTGTACTTTCTCTTGTTTCTATCTGTTACCAATCTTGAGAAACTCATACATTCTCTGTTCACTGTTTCCCAGTCTTAGAGAAGTCGATTTCTTTCAGCGAAAGTGCTGTTTTCACAGTGCTAAGTACTCCCAACTCTATCAACAATGTAGGTTTTACCAGTTTTCTAAGTCTCTCTTATTTTCTTGTACTTATACGTGGAATTCTCTGTGTAAACCTCCGTAACTTATCCAGGGAGATGAATCACTGTGTACTTTCTCTTGTTTCTATCTGTTACCAATCTTGAGAAACTCATACATTCTCTGTTCACTGTTTCCCAGTCTTAGAGAAGTCGATTTCTTTCGGCGAAAGTGCTGTTTTCACAGTGCTAAGTACTCCCAACTCTATCCACAATGTAGGTTTTACCAGTTTTCTAAGTCTCTCTTATTTTCTTGTACTTATACTTGGAATTGTCTGTGTAAACCTCTGTAACTTTTCCAGGTAGATGAATCACTGTGTACTTTCTCTTGTTTCTATCTGTTACTAATCTTGAGAAACTCATACATTGTCTGTTCACTGTTTCCCAGTCTTAGAGAAGTCGATTTCTTTCGGCGAAAGTGCTGTTTTCACAGCGCTAAGTACTCCCAATCTATCCACAATGTAGGTTTTACCAGTTTTCTAAGTCTCTCTTATTTGCTTGTACTTATACTTGGAATTCTCTGTGTAAACCTCTGTAACATTTCCAGGTAGATGAATCACTGTGAACTTTCTCTTGTTTCTATCTGTTACCAATCTTGAGAAACTCATACATTCTCTGTTCACTGTTTCACGGACTTAGAGAACTAAATTTCCTTCGGCGAAAGTGCTGTTTTCACACTGCTAAGTACTCCGAAATCTGTCAACAATGTTGGTTTTACCAGTTTTCTTAGTCTCTCTTATTTGCTTGTACTTATACTTGGAATTCTGTGTGTAAACCAGTGTAACTTCTCTAGGTAGATGAATCACTGTGTACTTTCTCTTGTTTCTATCTGTTACCAATCTTGAGAAAGTCATACATTCACTGTTCACTGTTTCCCAGTCTTAGTTAAGTCGATTTCTTTCAGCGAAAGTGCTGTTTTCACAGTGCTAAGTACTCCCAACACTATCCGCAATGTAGGTTTTACCAGTTTTCTAAGTCTCTCTTATTTGCTTGTACTTATACTTGGAATTCTCTGTGTAAACCTGTGTAACTTCTCTAGGTAGATGAATCACTGTGTACTTTCTCTTGTTTCTATCTGTTGCCAATCTTGAGAAACTCATACATTCTCTGTTCACTGTTTCCCAGTCTTAGAGAAGTCGATTTCTTTCGGCGAAAGTGCTGTTTTCACAGTGCTAAGTACTCCCAACTCTATCCACAATGTAGGTTTTACCAGTTTTCTAAGTCTCTCTTACTTTCTTGTACTTATACATGAAATTCTTTGTGTAAACTTCTGTAATTTCTATAGGTAGATGAATCACTGTGTACTTTCTCTTGTTTCTATCTGTTACCAGTCTTGAGAAACTCATACATTCTCTGTTCAGTTATTCCCGTTTCTTAGAGAGATAGATTTCTTTCTTCAAAAGTGCTGTTTTCGGAGTGCTGAGTGCTCCCAACTCTATCCACAATGTAGGTTTTACCAGTTTTCTAAGTCTCTCTTATTTGCTTCTACTTATACATGAAATTCTCTGCGTAAACTTCTGTAACTTCTCTAGGTAGATGAATCACTGTGTACTTTCTCTTGTTTCTATGTGTTACGAATCTTGAGAAACTCATACATTCTCTGTTCAGTGTTTCCCAGTCTTAGAGAAGTCAATTTCTTTCGGCGAAAGTGCTGTTATCATAGCGCTAAGTACTCCCAACTCTATCCACAATGTAGGTTTTACCAGTTTTCTAAGTCTCTCTTATTTGCCTGTACTTATACTTGGAATTCTCTGTGTAAACCTCTGTAACTTCTCTAGGTAGATGAATCACTGTGTACTTTCTCTTGTTTCTATCTGTTACCAATCTTGAGAAACTCATACATTCTCTGTTCACTGTTTCCCAGTCTTAAAGAAGTAGATTTGTTTCTGCGAAAGTGCTGTTTTCACAGTGCTAAGTACTCCCAACTCTATCCACAATGTGGGTTTTACCAGTTTTCTAAGTCTCTCTTATTTGCTTGTACTTACACTTGGAATTCTCTGTGTAAACCTCTGTAACTTCTCTAGGTAGATGAATCACTGTGTACTTTCTCTTGTTTCTATCTGTTACCAATCTTGAGAAACTCATACATTCACTGTTCACTGTTTCCCAGTCTTAGAGAAGTCGATTTCTTTCAGCGAAAGTGCTGTTTTCACAGTGCTAAGTACTCCCAAATCTGTCAACAATGTAGGTTTTACCAGTTTTCTAAGTCTCTCTTATTTGCTTGTACTTATACTTCGAATTCTCTGTGTAAACCTCTGTGACTTTTCCAGGTAGATGAATCACTGTGTACTTTCTCTTGTTTCTATCTGTTACCAATCTTGAGAAACTCAAACATTCTCTGTTCACTGTTTCCCAAACTTAGAGAAGTCGATTTCTTTCAGCGAAAGTGCTGTTTTCACAGTGCTAAGTACTCCCAACTCTATCCACAATGTAGGTTTTAACAGTTTTCTAAGTCTCTCTTATTTGCTTGTACGTATACTTGGAATTCTCTGTGTAAACCTCTGTAGCTTCTCTAGGTAGATGAATCACTGTGTACTTTCTCTTGTTTCTATCTGTTACCAATCTTGAGAAACTCATACATTCACTGTTCACTGTTTCCCAGTCTTAGAGAAGTCGATTTCTTTCAGCGAAAGTGCTGTTTTCACAGTGCTAAGTACTCCCAACTCTATCCACAATGTAGGTTTTACCAGTTTTCTAAGTCTCTCTTATTTTCTTGTACTTATACTTGGAATTGTCTGTGTAAACCTCTTTAACTTTTCCAGGTAGATGAGTCACTGTGTACTTTCTCTTGTTTCTATCTGTTACCAATCTTGAGAAACTCATACATTCTCTGTTCACTGTTTCCCAGTCTTAGAGAAGTCGATTTCTTTCGGCGAAAGTGCTGTTTTCACAGTGCTAAGTACTCCCAACTCTATCCACCATGTAGGTTTTAACAGTGTTCTAAGTCTCTCTTATTTGCTTGTACGTATACTTGGAATTCTCTGTGTAATCCTCTGTAGCTTCTCTACGTAGATGAATCACTGTGTACTTTCTCTTGTTTCTATCTGTTACCAATCTTGAGAAACTCATACATTCTCTGTTCACTGTTTCCCAGTCTTAGAGAAGTCGATTTCTTTCGGCGAAAGTGCTGTTTTCACAGTGCTAATTACTCCCAACTCTATCCACAATTTAGGTTTTACCAGTTTTCTAAATCTCTCTTATTTGCCTGTACTTATACTTGGAATTCTCTGTGTAAACCTCTGTAACTTTTCTAGGTAGATGAATCACTGTGTACTTTCTATTGTTTCTATCTGTTACCAATCTTGAGAAACTCATACATTCACTGTTCACTGTTTCCCAGTCTTAGAGAAGTCGATTTCTTTCGGCGAAAGTGCTGTTTTCACAGTGCTAAGTACTCCCAACTCTATCCACAATGTAGGTTTTACCAGTTTTCTAAGTCTCTCTTATTTTCTTGTACTTATACTTGGAATTGTCTGTGTAAACCTCTGTAACTTTTCCAGGTAGATGAATCACTGTGTACTTTCTCTTGTTTCTATCTGTTACCAATCTTGAGAAACTCATAAATTCTCTGTTCACTGTTTCACGGACTTAGAGAACTAAATTTCCTTCGGCGAAAGTGCTGTTTTCACACTGCTAAGTACTCCGAAATCTGTCAACAATGTTGGTTTTACCAGTTTTCTAAGTCTCTCTTATTTGCTTGTACTTATACTTGGAATTCTGTGTGTAAACCACTGTAACTTCTCTAGGTAGATGAATCACTGTGTACTTTCTCTTGTTTCTATCTGTTACCAATCTTGAGAAACTCATACATTCTCGGTTCACTGTTTCCCAGTCTTAGAGAAGTCGATTTCTTTCGGCGAAAGTGCTGTTTTCACAGTGCTAAGTACTCCCAACTCTATCCACAATGTAGGTTTTACCAGTTTTCTAAGTCTCTCTTACTTTCTTGTACTTATACATGAAATTCTTTGTGTAAACTTCTGTAATTTCTATAGGTAGATGAATCACTGTGTACTTTCTCTTGTTTCTATCTGTTACCAGTCTTGAGAAACTCATACATTGTCTGTTCATTTATTCCCGTTTCTTAGAGAGGTAGATTTCTTTCTTCAAAAGTGCTGTTTTCAGAGTGCTGAGTGCTCCCAACTCTATCCACAATGTAGGTTTTAACAGTTTTCTAAGTCTCTCTTATTTGCTTGTACGTATACTTGAAATTCTCTGTGTAAACCTCTGTAGCTTCTCTAGGTAGATGAATCACTGTGTACTTTCTCTTGTTTCTATCTGTTACCAATCTTGAGAAACTCATACATTCTCTGTTCACTGTTTCCCAGTCTTAGAGAAGTCGATTTCTTTCGGCGAAAGTGCTGTTTTCACAGTGCTAAGTACTCCCAACTCTATCCACAATGTACGTTTTACCAGTTTTCTAAATCTCTCTTATTTGCCTGTACTTATACTTGGAATTCTCTGTGTAAACCTCTGTAACTTTTCTAGGTAGATGAATCACTGTGTACTTTCTCTTGTTTCTATCTGTTACCAATCTTGAGAAACTCATACATTCACTGTTCACTGTTTCCCAGTCTTAGAGAAGTCGATTTCTTTCAGCGAAAGTGCTGTTTTCACAGTGCTAAGTACTCCCAACTCTATCCACAATGTACGTTTTACCAGTTTTCTAAGTCTCTCTTATTTGCTTGTACTTATACTTGGAATTCTCTGTGTAAACCTCTGTAACTTCTCTAGGTAGATGAATCACTGTGTACTTTCTCTTGTTTCTATCTGTTACCAAATTTGAGAAACTCATACATTCACTGTTCACTGTTTCCCAGTCTTAGAGAAGTCGATTTCTTTCAGCGAAAGTGCTGTTTTCACAGTGCTAAGTACTCCCAACACTATCCGCAATGTAGGTTTTACCAGTTTTCTAAGTCTCTCTTATTTTCTTGTACTTATACTTGGAATTGTCTGTGTAAACCTCTGTAACTTTTCCAGGTAGATGAATCACTGTGTACTTTCTCTTGTTTCTATCTGTTACCAATCTTGAGAAACTCATACATTCTCTGCTCACTGTTTCCCAGTCTTAGAGAAGTCGATTTCTTTCGGCGAAAGTGCTGTTTTCACAGTGCTAAGTACTCCCAACTCTATCCACAAAGTAGGTTTTACCAGTTTTCTAAGTCTCTCTTATTTGCTTGTACTTATACTTGGAATTCTCTGTGTAAACCTCTGTAACTTTTCCAGGTAGATGAATCACTGTGTACTTTCGCTTATTTCTATCTGTTACCAATCTTGAGAAACTCATACATTCTCTGTTCACTGTTTCACGGACTTAGAGAACTAAATTTCCTTCGGCGAAAGTGCTGTTTTAACAGTGCTAAGTACTCCGAAATCTGTCAACAATGTAGGTTTTACCAGTTTTCTAAGTCTCTCTTATTTGCTTGTACTTATACTTGGAATTCTGTGTGTAAACCACTGTAACTTCTCTAGGTAGATGAATCACTGTGTACTTTCTCTTGTTTCTATCTGTTACCAATCTTGAGAAACTCATACATTCACTGTTCACTGTTTCCCAGTCTTAGAGAAGTCGATTTCTTTCAGCGAAAGTGCTGTTTCACAGTGCTAAGTACTCCCAACACTATCCGCAATGTAGGTTTTACCAGTTTTCTAAGTCTCTCTTATTTGCCTGTACTTATACTTGGAATTCTCTGTGTAAACCTCTGTAACTTCTCTAGGTAGATGAATCACTGTGTACTTTCTCTTGTTTCTATCTGTTACCAATCTTGGGAAACTCATACATTCTCTGTTCACTGTTTCCCAGTCTTAGAGAAGTCGATTTCTTTCGGCGAAAGTGCTGTTTTCACAGTGCTAAGTACTCCCAACTCTATCCACAATGTAGGTTTTAACAGTTTTCTAAGTCTCTCTTATTTGCTTGTACGTATACTTGAAATTCTCTGTGTAAACCTCTGTAGCTTCTCTGGGTAGATGAATCACTGTGTACTTTCTCTTGTTTCTATCTGTTACCAATCTTGAGAAACTCATACATTCTCTGTTCACTGTTTCCCAGTCTTAGAGAAGTCGATTTCTTTCGGCGAAAGTGCTGTTTTCACAGTGCAAAGTACTCCCAACTCTATCCACAATGTAGGTTTTACCAGTTTTCTAAATCTCTCTTATTTGCCTGTACTTATACTTGGAATTCTCTGTGTAAACCTCTGTAACTTTTCTAGGTAGATGAATCACTGTGTACTTTCTCTTGTTTCTATCTGTTACCAATCTTGAGAAACTCATACATTCACTGTTCACTGTTTCCCAGTCTTAGAGAAGTCGATTTCTTTCAGCGAAAGTGCTGTTTTCACAGTGCTAAGTACTCTCAACTCTATCAACAATGTAGGTTTTACCAGTTTTCTAAGTCTCTCTTATTTTCTTGTACTTATACGTGGAATTCTCTGTGTAAACCTCCGTAACTTATCCAGGTAGATGAATCACTGTGTACTTTCTCTTGTTTCTATCTGTTACCAATCTTGAGAAACTCATACATTCTCTGTTCACTGTTTCCCAGTCTTAGAGAAGTCGATTTCTTTCGGCGAAAGTGCTGTTTTCACAGTGCTAAGTACTCCCAACTCTATCCACAATGTAGGTTTTACCAGTTTTCTAAGTCTCTCTTATTTTCTTGTACTTATACTTGGAATTGTCTGTGTAAACCTCTGTAACTTTTCCAGGTAGATGAATCACTGCGTACTTTCTCTTGTTTCTATCTGTTACCAATCTTGAGAAACTCATACATTCTCTGTTCACTGTTTCCCAGTCTTAGAGAAGTCGATTTCTTTCGGCAAAAGTGCTGTTTTCACAGTGCTAAGTACTCCCAACTCTATCCACAATGTAGGTTTTACCAGTTTTCTAAGTCTCTCTTATTTGCTTGTACTTATACTTGGAATTCTCTGTGTAAACCTCTGTAACTTTTCCAGGTAGATGAATCACTGTGTACTTTCTCTTGTTTCTATCTGTTACCAATCTTGAGAAACTCAACATTCTCTGTTCACTGTTTCACGGACTTAGAGAAATAAATTTCCTTCGGCGAAAGTGCTGTTTTCACACTGCTAAGTACTCCGAAATCTGTCAACAATGTTGGTTTTACCAGTTTTCTAAGTCTCTCTTATTTGCTTGTACTTATACTTGGAATTCTGTGTGTAAACCACTGTTAGTTCTCTAGGTAGATGAATCACTGTGTACTTTCTCTTGTTTCTATCTGTTACCAATCTTGAGAAACTCATATATTCTCTGTTCACTGTTTCCCAGTCTTAGGGAAGTCGATTTCTTTCGGCGAAAGTGCTGTTTTTAAAGTGCTAAGTACTCCCAACTCTATCCACAATGTAGGTTTTACCAGTTTTCTAAGTCTCTCTTATTTGCTTGTACTTATACTTGGAATTCTCTGTGTAAACCTCTGTAACTTTTCCAGGTAGATGAATCACTGTGTACTTTCGCTTGTTTCTATCTGTTACCAATCTTGAGAAACTCATACATTCTCTGTTCACTGTTTCACGGTCTTAGAGAACTAAATTTCCTTCGGCGAAAGTGCTGTTTTCACAGTGCTAAGTACTCCGAAATCTGTCAACAATGTAGGTTTTACCAGTTTTCTAAGTCTCTCTTATTTGCTTGTACTTATACTTGGAATTCTGTGTGTAAACCACTGTAACTTCTCTAGGTAGATGAATCACTGTGTACTTTCTCTTGTTTCTATCTGTTACCAATCTTGAGAAACTCATACATTCTCTGTTCTCTGTTTCCCAGTCTTAGAGAAGTCGATTTCTTTCAGCGAAAGTGCTGTTTTCACAGTGCTAAGTACTCCCAACACTATCCGCAATGTAGGTTTTACCAGTTTTCTAAGTCTCTCCTATTTGCCTGTACTTATACTTGGAATTCTCTGTGTAAACCTCTGTAACTTCTCTAGGTAGATGAATCACTGTGTACTTTCTCTTGTTTCTATCTGTTACCAATCTTGGGAAACTCATACATTCTCTGTTCACTGTTTCCCAGTCTTAGAGAAGTCGATTTCTTTCAGCGAAAGTGCTGTTTTCACAGTGCTAAGTACTCCCAACTCTATCCACAATGTAGGTTTTACCAGTTTTCTACGTCTCTCTTATTTTCTTGTACTTATACTTGGAATTGTCTGTGTAAACCTCTGTAACTTTTCCAGGTAGATGAATCACTGTGTACTTTCTCTTGTTTCTATCTGTTACCAATCTTGAGAAACTCATACATTCTCTGTTCACTGTTTCCCAGTCTTAGAGAAGTCGATTTCTTTCGGCGAAAGTGCTGTTTTCACAGCGCTAAGTACTCCCAACTCTATCCACAATGTAGGTTTTACCAGTTTTCTACGTCTCTCTTATTTGCCTGTACTTATACTTGGAATTCTCTGTGTAAACCTCTGTAACTTCTCTAGGTAGATGAATCACTGTGTACTTTCTCTTGTTTCTATCTGTTACCAATCTTGAGAAACTCATACATTCTCTGTTCACTGTTTCCCTGTCTTAGAGAAGTCGATTTCTTTCAGCGAAAGTGCTGTTTTCACAGTGCTAAGTACTCCCAACTCTATCCACAATGTAGGTTTTAACAGTTTTCTAAGTCTCTCTTATTTGCTTGTACGTATACTTGGAATTCTCTGTGTAAACCTCTGTAGCTTCTCTAGGTAGATGAATCACTGTGTACTTTCTCTTGTTTCTATCTGTTACCAATCTAGAGAAACTCATACATTCTCTGTTCACTGTTTCCCAGTCTTAGAGAAGTCGATTTCTTTCGGCGAAAGTGCTGTTTTCACAGTGCTAAGTACTCCGAACTCTATCCACAATGTAGGTTTTACCAGTTTTCTAAATCTCTCTTATTTGCCTGTACTTATACTTGGAATTCTCTGTGTAAACCTCTGTAACTTTTCCAGGTAGATGAATCACTGTGTACTTTCTCTTGTTTCTATCTGTTACCAATCTTGAGAAACTCATACATTCTCTGTTCACTGTTTCCCAGTCTTAGAGAAGTCGATTTCTTTCGGCGAAAGTGCTGTTTTCACAGCGCTAAGTACTCCCAACTCTATCCACAATGTAGGTTTTACCAGTTTTCTAAGTCTCTCTTATTTGCTTGTACTTATACTTGGAATTCTCTGTGTAAACCTCTGTAACTTTTCCAGGTAGATGAATCACTGTGTACTTTCTCTTGTTTCTATCTGTTACCAATCTTGAGAAACTCAACATTCTCTGTTCACTGTTTCACGGACTTAGAGAAATAAATTTCCTTCGGCGAAAGTGCTGTTTTCACACTGCTAAGTACTCCGAAATCTGTCAGCAATGTTGGTTTTACCAGTTTTCTAAGTCTCTCTTATTTGCTTGTACTTATACTTGGAATTCTGTGTGTAAACCACTGTTAGTTCTCTAGGTAGATCAATCACTGTGTACTTTCTCTTGTTTCTATCTGTTACCAATCTTTAGAAACTCATATATTCTCTGTTCACTGTTTCCCAGTCTTAGGGAAGTCGATTTCTTTCGGCGAAAGTGCTGTTTTCACAGTGCTAAGTACTCCCAACTCTATCCACAAAGTAGGTTTTACCAGTTTTCTAAGTCTCTCTTATTTGCTTGTACTTATACTTGGAATTCTCTGTGTAAACCTCTGTAACTTTTCCAGGTAGATGAATCACTGTGTACTTTCGCTTGTTTCTATCTGTTACCAATCTTGAGAAACTCATACATTCTCTGTTCACTGTTTCACGGACTTAGAGAACTAAATTTCCTTCGGCGAAAGTGCTGTTTTCACAGTGCTAAGTACTCCGAAATCTGTCAACAATGTAGGTTTTACCAGTTTTCTAAGTCTCTCTTATTTGCTTGTACTTATACTTGGAATTCTGTGTGTAAACCACTGTAACTTCTCTAGGTAGATGAATCACTGTGTACTTTCTCTTGTTTCTATCTGTTACCAAACTTGAGAAACTCATACATTCACTGTTCACTGTTTCCCAGTCTTAGAGAAGTCGATTTCTTTCAGCGAAAGTGCTGTTTTCACAGTGCTAAGTACTCCCAACACTATCCGCAATGTAGGTTTTACCAGTTTTCTAAGTCTCTCTTATTTGCCTGTACTTATACTTGGAATTCTCTGTGTAAACCTCTGTAACTTCTCTAGGTAGATGAATCACTGTGTACTTTCTCTTGTTTCTATCTGTTACCAATCTTGGGAAACTCATACATTCTCTGTTCACTGTTTCCCAGTCTTAGAGAAGTCGATTTCTTTCAGCGAAAGTGCTGTTTTCACAGTGCTAAGTACTCCCAACTCTATCCACAATGTAGGTTTTACTAGTTTTCTAAGTCTCTCTTATTTTCTTGTACTTATACTTGGAATTGTCTGTGTAAACCTCTGTAACTTTTCCAGGTAGATGAATCACTGTGTACTTTCTCTTGTTTCTATCTGTTACCAATCTTGAGAAACTCATACATTCTCTGTTCACTGTTTCCCAGTCTTAGAGAAGTCGATTTCTTTCGGCGAAAGTGCTGTTTTCACAGCGCTAAGTACTCCCAACTCTATCCACAATGTAGGTTTTACCAGTTTTCTAAGTCTCTCTTATTTGCCTGTACTTATACTTGGAATTCTCTGTGTAAACCTCTGTAACTTCTCTAGGTAGATGAATCACTGTGTACTTTCTCTTGTTTCTATCTGTTACCAATCTTGAGAAACTCATACATTCTCTGTTCACTGTTTCCCTGTCTTAGAGAAGTCGATTTCTTTCAGCGAAAGTGCTGTTTTCACAGTGCTAAGTACTCCCAACTCTATCCACAATGTAGGTTTTAACAGTTTTCTAAGTCTCTCTTATTTGCTTGTACGTATACTTGGAATTCTCTGTGTAAACCTCTGTAGCTTCTCTAGGTAGATGAATCACTGTGTACTTTCTCTTGTTTCTATCTGTTACCAATCTAGAGAAACTCATACATTCTCTGTTCACTGTTTCCCAGTCTTAGAGAAGTCGATTTCTTTCGGCGAAAGTGCTGATTTCACAGTGCTAAGTACTCCGAACTCTATCCACAATGTAGGTTTTACCAGTTTTCTAAATCTCTCTTATTTGCCTGTACTTATACTTGGAATTCTCTGTGTAAACCTCTGTAACTTTTCCAGGTAGATGAATCACTGTGTACTTTCTCTTGTTTCTATCTGTTACCAATCTTGAGAAACTCATACATTCTCTGTTCACTGTTTCCCAGTCTTAGAGAAGTCGATTTCTTTCGGCGAAAGTGCTGTTTTCCCAGCGCTAAGTACTCCCAACTCTATCCACAATGTAGGTTTTACCAGTTTTCTAAGTCTCTCTTATTTGCCTGTACTTATACTTGGAATTCTCTGTGTAAACCTCTGTAACTTCTCTAGGTAGATGAATCACTGTGTACTTTCTCTTGTTTCTATCTGTTACCAATCTTGAGAAACTTATACATTCTCTGTTCACTGTTTCCCAGTCTTAGAGAAGTCGATTTCTTTCAGCGAAAGTGCTGTTTTCACAGTGCTAAGTACTCCCAACTCTATCCACAATGTAGGTTTTAACAGTTTTCTAAGTCTCTCTTATTTGCTTGTACGTATACTTGGAATTCTCTGTGTAATCCTCTGTAGCTTCTCTACGTAGATGAATCACTGTGTACTTTCTCTTGTTTCTATCTGTTACCAATCTTGAGAAACTCATACATTCTCTGTTCACTGTTTCCCAGTCTTAGAGAAGTCGATTTCTTTCGGCGAAAGTGCTGTTTTCACAGTGCTAAGTACTCCCAACTCTATCCACAATGTAGGTTTTACCAGTTTTCTAAGTCTCTCTTATTTTCTTGTACTTATACTTGGAATTGTCTGTGTAAACCTCTGTAACTTTTCCAGGCAGATGAATCACTGTTTACTTTCTCTTGTTTCTATCTGTTACCAATCTTGAGAAACTCATACATTCGCTGTTCACTGTTTCCCAGTCTTAGAGAAGTCGATTTCTTTCGGCGAAAGTGCTGTTTTCACAGTGCTAAGTACTCCCAACTCTATCCACAAAGTAAGTTTTACCAGTTTTCTAAGTCTCTCTTATTTGCTTGTACTTATACTTGGAATTCTCTGTGTAAACCTCTGTAACTTTTCCAGGTAGATGAATCACTGTGTACTTTCTCTTGTTTCTATCTGTTACCAATCTTGAGAAACTCATACATTCTCTGTTCACTGTTTCCCAGTCTTAGAGAAGTCGATTTCTTTCAGCGAAAGTGCTGTTTTCACAGTGCTAAGTACTCCCAACTCTATCCACAATGTAGGTTTTAACAGTTTTCTAAGTCTCTCTTATTTGCTTGTACGTATACTTGGAATTCTCTGTGTAATCCTCTGTAGCTTCTCTACGTAGATGAATCACTGTGTACTTTCTCTTGTTTCTATCTGTTACCAATCTTGAGAAACTCATACATTCTCTGTTCACAGTTTCCCAGTCTTAGAGAAGTCGATTTCTTTCGGCGAAAGTGCTGTTTTAACAGTGCTATGTACTCCCAACTGTATCCACAATGTAGGTTTTACCAGTTTTCTAAGTCTCTCTTATTTTCTTGTACTTATACTTGGAATTGTCTGTGTAAACCTCTGTAACTTTTCCAGGCAGATGAATCACTGTTTACTTTCTCTTGTTTCTATCTGTTACCAATCTTGAGAAACTCATACATTCGCTGTTCACTGTTTCCCAGTCTTAGAGAAGTCGATTTCTTTCGGCGAAAGTGCTGTTTTCACAGTGCTAAGTACTCCCAACTCTATCCACAAAGTAAGTTTTACCAGTTTTCTAAGTCTCTCTTATTTGCTTGTACTTATACTTGGAATTCTCTGTGTAAACCTCTGTAACTTTTCCAGGTAGATGAATCACTGTGTACTTTCGCTTGTTTCTATCTGTTACCAATCTTGAGAAACTCATACATTCTCTGTTCACTGTTTCACGGACTTAGAGAACTAAATTTCCTTCGGCGAAAGTGCTGTTTTCACAGTGCTAAGTACTCCGAAATCTGTCAACAATGTAGGTTTTACCAGTTTTCTAAGTCTCTCTTATTTGCTTGTACTTATACTTGGAATTCTGTGTGTAAACCACAGTAACTTCTCTAGGTAGATGAATCACTGTGTACTTTCTCTTGTTTCTATCTGTTACCAAACTTGAGAAACTCATACATTCACTGTTCACTGTTTGCCAGTCTTAGAGAAGTCGATTTCTTTCAGCGAAAGTGCTGTTTTCACAGTGCTACGTACTCCCAACACTATCCGCAATGTAGGTTTTACGAGTTTTCTAAGTCTCTCTTATTTGCTTGTACTTATACTTGGAATCCTCTGTGTAAACCTCTGTTAGCTTCTCTAGGTAGATGAATCACTGTGTACTTTCTCTTGTTTCTATCTGTTACCAATCTTGAGAAACTCATACATTCTCTGTTCACTGTTTCCCAGTCTTAGAGAAGTCGATTTCTTTCAGCGAAAGTGCTGTTTTCACAGTGCTAAGTACTCCCAACACTATCCGCAATGTAGGTTTTACCAGTTTTCTAAGTCTCTCTTATTTGCCTGTACTTATTCTTGGAATTCTCTGTGTAAACCTCTGTAACTTCTCTAGGTAGATGAATCACTGTGTACTTTCTCTTGTTTCTATCTGTTACCAATCTTGGGAAACTCATACATTCTCTGTTCACGTTTTCCCAGTCTTAGAGAAGTCGATTTCTTTCGGCGAAAGTGCTGTTTTCACAGTGCTAAGTACTCCCAACTCTATCCACAATGTAGGTTTTAACAGTTTTCTAAGTCTCTCTTATTTGCTTGTACGTATACTTGAAATTCTCTGTGTAAACCTCTGTAGCTTCTCTAGGTAGATGAATCACTGTGTACTTTCTCTTGTTTCTATCTGTTACCAATCTAGAGAAACTCATACATTCTCTGTTCACTGTTTCCCAGTCTTAGAGAAGTCGATTTCTTTCGGCGAAAGTGCTGTTTTCACAGTGCTAAGTACTCCCAACTCTATCCACAATGTAGGTTTTACCAGTTTTCTAAATCTCTCTTATTTGCCTGTACTTATACTTGGAATTCTCTGTGTAAACCTCTGTAACTTTTCTAGGTAGATGAATCACTGTGTACTTTCTCTTGTTTCCATCTGTTACCAATCTTGAGAAACTCATACATTCACTGTTCACTGTTTCCCAGTCTTAGAGAAGTCGATTTCTTTCAGCGAAAGTGCTGTTTTCACAGTGCTAAGTACTCCCAACTCTATCAACAATGTAGGTTTTACCAGTTTTCTAAGTCTCTCTTATTTGCTTGTACTTATACTTGGAATTCTCTGTGTAAACCTCTGCAACTTTTCCAGGTAGATGAATCACTGTGTACTTTCTCTTGTTTCTATCTGTTACCAATCTTGAGAAACTCATACATTCTCTGTTCACTGTTTCCCAGTCTTAGAGAAGTCGATTTCTTTCGGCGAAAGTGCTGTTTTCACAGCGCTAAGTACTCCCAACTCTATCCACAATGTAGGTTTTACCAGTTTTCTAAGTCTCTCTTATTTGCCTGTACTTATACTTGGAATTCTCTGTGTAAACCTCTGTAACTTCTCTAGGTAGATGAATCACTGTGTACTTTCTCTTGTTTCTATCTGTTACCAATCTTCAGAAACTCATACATTCTCTGTTCACTGTTTCCCAGTCTTAGAGAAGTCGATTTCTTTCAGCGAAAGTGCTGTTTTCACAGTGCTAAGTACTCCCAACTCTATCCACAATGTAGGTTTTAACAGTTTTCTAAGTCTCTCTTATTTGCTTGTACGTATACTTGGAATTCTCTGTGTAAACCTCTGTAGCTTCTCTAGGTAGATGAATCACTGTGTACTTTCTCTTGTTTCTATCTGTTACCAATCTTCAGAAACTCATACATTCTCTGTTCACTGTTTCCCAGTCTTTGAGAAGTCGATTTCTTTCGGCGAAAGTGCTGTTTTCACAGTGCTAAGTACTCCGAACTCTATCCAAAATGTAGGTTTTACCAGTTTTCTAAATCTCTCTTATTTGCCTGTACTTATACTTGGAATTCTCTGTGTAAACCTCTGTAACTTTTCCAGGTAGATGAATCACTGTGTACTTTCTCTTCTTTCTATCTGTTACCAATCTTGAGAAACTCATACATTCTCTGTTCACTGTTTCCCAGTCTTAGAGAAGTCGATTTCTTTCGGCGAAAGTGCTGTTTCCACAGCGCTAAGTACTCCCAACTCTATCCACAATGTAGGTTTTACCAGTTTTCTAAGTCTCTCTTATTTGCCTGTACTTATACTTGGAATTCTCTGTGTAAACCTCTGTAACTTCTCTAGGTAGATGAATCACTGTGTACTTTCTCTTGTTTCTATCTGTTACCAATCTTGAGAAACTCATACATTCTCTGTTCACTGTTTCCCAGTCTTAGAGAAGTCGATTTCTTTCAGCGAAAGTGCTGTTTTCACAGTGCTAAGTACTCCCAGCTCTATCCACAATGTAGGTTTTAACAGTTTTCTAAGTCTCTCTTATTTGCTTGTACGTATACTTGGAATTCTCTGTGTAATCCTCTGTAGCTTCTCTACGTAGATGAATCACTGTGTACTTTCTCTTGTTTCTATCTGTTACCAATCTTGAGAAACTCATACATTCTCTGTTCACTGTTTCCCAGTCTTAGAGAAGTCGATTTCTTTCGGCGAAAGTGCTGTTTTCACAGTGCTAAGTACTCCCAACTCTATCCACAATGTAGGTTTTACCAGTTTTCTAAGTCTCTCTTATTTTCTTGTACTTATACTTGGAATTGTCTGTGTAAACCTTTGTAACTTTTCCAGGCAGATGAATCACTGTTTACTTTCTCTTGTTTCTATCTGTTACCAATCTTGAGAAACTCATACATTCGCTGTTCACTGTTTCCCAGTCTTAGAGAAGTCGATTTCTTTCGGCGAAAGTGCTGTTTTCACAGTGCTAAGTACTCCCAACTCTATCCACAAAGTAGGTTTTACCAGTTTTCTAAGTCTCTCTTATTTGCTTGTACTTATACTTGGAATTCTCTGTGTAAACCTCTGTAACTTTTCCAGGTAGATGAATCACTGTGTACTTTCGCTTGTTTCTATCTGTTACCAATCTTGAGAAACTCATACATTCTCTGTTCACTGTTTCACGGTCATAGAGAACTAAATTTCCTTCAGCGAAAGTGCTGTTTTCACAGTGCTAAGTACTCCGAAATCTGTCAACAATGTAGGTTTTACCAGTTTTCTAAGTCTCTCTTATTTGCTTGTACTTATACTTGGAATCCTCTGTGTAAACCTCTGTTAGCTTCTCTAGGTAGATGAATCAATGTGTACTTTCTCTTGTTTCTATCTGTTACCAATCTTGAGAAACTCATACATTCTCTGTTCACTGTTTCCCAGTCTTACAGAAGTCGATTTCTTTCAGCGAAAGTGCTGTTCTCACAGTGCTAAGTACTCCCAACACTATCCGCAATGTAGGTTTTACCAGTTTTCTAAGTCTCTCTTATTTGCCTGTACTTATACTTGGAATTCTCTGTGTAAACCTCTGTAACTTCTCTAGGTAGATGAATCACTGTGTACTTTCTCTTGTTTCTATCTGTTACCAATCTTGGGAAACTCATACATTCTCTGTTCACTGTTTCCCAGTCTTAGAGAAGTCGATTTCTTTCAGCGAAAGTGCTGTTTTCACAGTGCTAAGTACTCCCAACTCTATCCACAATGTAGGTTTTACCAGTTTTCTAAGTCTCTCTTATTTTCTTGTACTTATACTTGGAATTGTCTGTGTAAACCTATGTAACTTTTCCAGGTAGATGAATCACAGTGTACTTTCTCTTGTTTCTATCTGTTACCAATCTTGAGAAACTCATACATTCTCTGTTCACTGTTTCCCAGTCTTAGAGAAGTCGATTTCTTTCGGCGAAAGTGCTGTTTTCACAGCGCTAAGTACTCCCAACTCTATCCACAATTTAGGTTTTACCAGTTTTCTAAGTCTCTCTTATTTGCCTGTACTTATACTTGGAATTCTCTGTGTAAACCTCTGTAACTTCTCTAGGTAGATGAATCACTGTGTACTTTCTCTTGTTTCTATCTGTTACCAATCTTGAGAAACTCATACATTCTCTGTTCACTGTTTCCCAGTCTTAGAGAAGTCGATTTCTTTCAGCGAAAGTGCTGTTTTCACAGTGCTAAGTACTCCCAACTCTATCCACAAGGTAGGTTTTAACAGTTTTCTAAGTCTCTCTTATTTGCTTGTACATATACTTGGAATTCTCTGTGTAAACCTCTGTAGCTTCTCTAGGTAGATGAATCACTGTGTTCTTTCTCTTGTTTCTATCTGTTACCAATCTTGAGAAACTCAACATTCTCTGTTCACTGTTTCACGGACTTAGAGAAATAAATTTCCTTCGGCGAAAGTGCTGTTTTCACACTGCTAAGTACTCCGAAATCTGTCAACAATGTTGGTTTTACCAGTTTTCTAAGTCTCTCTTATTTGCTTGTACTTATACTTGGAATTCTGTGTGTAAACCACTGTTAGTTCTCTAGGTAGATGAATCACTGTGTACTTTCTCTTGTTTCTATCTGTTACCAATCTTGAGAAACTCATATATTCTCTGTTCACTGTTTCCCAGTCTTAGGGAAGTCGATTTCTTTCGGCGAAAGTGCTGTTTTCACAGTGCTAAGTACTCCCAACTCTATCCACAAAGTAGGTTTTACCAGTTTTCTAAGTCTCTCTTATTTGCTTGTACTTATACTTGGAATTCTCTGTGTAAACCTCTGTAACTTTTCCAGGTAGATGAATCACTGTGTACTTTCGCTTGTTTCTATCTGTTACCAATCTTGAGAAACTCATACATTCTCTGTTCACTGTTTCACGGTCTTAGAGAACTAAATTTCCTTCGGCGAAAGTGCTGTTTTCACAGTGCTTAGTACTCCGAAATCTGTCAACAATGTAGGTTTTACCAGTTTTCTAAGTCTCTCTTATTTGCTTGTACTTATACTTGGAATTCTGTGTGTAAACCACTGTAACTTCTCTAGGTAGATGAATCACTGTGTACTTTCTCTTGTTTCTATCTGTTACCAAACTTGAGAAACTCATACATTCACTGTTCACTGTTTCCCAGTCTTAGAGAAGTCGATTTCTTTCAGCGAAAGTGCTGTTTTCACAGTGCTAAGTACTCCCAACACTATCCGCAATGTAGGTTTTACCAGTTTTCTAAGTCTCTCTTATTTGCCTGTACTTATACTTGGAATTCTCTGTGTAAACCTCTGTAACTTCTCTAGGTAGATGAATCACTGTGTACTTTCTCTTGTTTCTATCTGTTACCAATCTTGGGAAACTCATACATTCTCTGTTCACTGTTTCCCAGTCTTAGAGAAGTCGATTTCTTTCAGCGAAAGTGCTGTTTTCACAGTGCTAAGTACTCCCAACTCTATCCACAATGTAGGTTTTACCAGTTTTCTAAGTCTCTCTTATTTTCTTGTACTTATACTTGGAATTGTCTGTGTAAACCTCTGTAACTTTTCCAGGTAGATGAATCACTGTGTACTTTCTCTTGTTTCTATCTGTTACCAATCTTGAGAAACTCATACATTCTCTGTTCACTGTTTCCCAGTCTTAGAGAAGTCGATTTCTTTCGGCGAAAGTGCTGTTTTCACAGCGCTAAGTACTCCCAACTCTATCCACAATGTAGGTTTTACCAGTTTTCTAAGTCTCTCTTATTTGCCTGTACTTATACTTGGAATTCTCTGTGTAAACCTCTGTAACTTCTCTAGGTAGATGAATCACTGTGTACTTTCTCTTGTTTCTATCTGTTACCAATCTTGAGAAACTCATACATTCTCTGTTCACTGTTTCACGGACTTAGAGAACTAAATTTGCTTCGGCGAAAGTGCTGTTTTCACAGTGCTAAGTACTCCGAAATCTGTCAACAATGTAGGTTTTACCAGTTTTCTAAGTCTCTCTTATTTGCTTGTACTTATACTTGGAATTCTGTGTGTAAACCACTGTAACTTCTCTAGGTAGATGAATCACTGTGTACTTTCTCTTGTTTCTATCTGTTACCAATCTTGAGAAACTCATACATTCTCTGTTCACTGTTTCACGGTCTTAGAGAACTAAATTTCCTTCAGCGAAAGTGCTGTTTTCACAGTGCTAAGTACTCCGAAATCTGTCAACAATGTAGGTTTTACCAGTTTTCTAAGTCTCTCTTATTTGCTTGTACTTATACTTGGAATCCTCTGTGTAAACCTCTGTTAGCTTCTCTAGGTAGATGAATCAATGTGTACTTTCTCTTGTTTCTATCTGTTACCAATCTTGAGAAACTCATACATTCTCTGTTCACTGTTTCCCAGTCTTAGAGAAGTCGATTTCTTTCAGCGAAAGTGCTGTTCTCACAGTGCTAAGTACTCCCAACACTATCCGCAATGTAGGTTTTACCAGTTTTCTAAGTCTCTCTTATTTGCCTGTACTTATACTTGGAATTCTCTGTGTAAACCTCTGTAACTTCTCTAGGTAGATGAATCACTGTGTACTTTCTCTTGTTTCTATCTGTTACCAATCTTGGGAAACTCATACATTCTCTGTTCACTGTTTCCCAGTCTTAGAGAAGTCGATTTCTTTCAGCGAAAGTGCTGTTTTCACAGTGCTAAGTACTCCCAACTCTATCCACAATGTAGGTTTTACCAGTTTTCTAAGTCTCTCTTATTTTCTTGTACTTATACTTGGAATTGTCTGTGTAAACCTCTGTAACTTTTCCAGGTAGATGAATCACAGTGTACTTTCTCTTGTTTCTATCTGTTACCAATCTTGAGAAACACATACATTCTCTGTTCACTGTTTCCCAGTCTTAGAGAAGTCGATTTCTTTCGGCGAAAGTGCTGTTTTCACAGCGCTAAGTACTCCCAACTCTATCCACAATTTAGGTTTTACCAGTTTTCTAAGTCTCTCTTATTTGCCTGTACTTATACTTGGAATTCTCTGTGTAAACCTCTGTAACTTCTCTAGGTAGATGAATCACTGTGTACTTTCTCTTGTTTCTATCTGTTACCAATCTTGAGAAACTCATACATTCTCTGTTCACTGTTTCCCAGTCTTAGAGAAGTCGATTTCTTTCAGCGAAAGTGCTGTTTTCACAGTGCTAAGTACTCCCAACTCTATCCACAATGTAGGTTTTAACAGTTTTCTAAGTCTCTCTTATTTGCTTGTACATATACTTGGAATTCTCTGTGTAAACCTCTGTAGCTTCTCTAGGTAGATGAATCACTGTGTTCTTTCTCTTGTTTCTATCTGTTACCAATCTTGAGAAACTCAACATTCTCTGTTCACTGTTTCACGGACTTAGAGAAATAAATTTCCTTCGGCGAAAGTGCTGTTTTCACACTGCTAAGTACTCCGAAATCTGTCAACAATGTTGGTTTTACCAGTTTTCTAAGTCTCTCTTATTTGCTTGTACTTATACTTGGAATTCTGTGTGTAAACCACTGTTAGTTCTCTAGGTAGATGAATCACTGTGTACTTTCTCTTGTTTCTATCTGTTACCAATCTTGAGAAACTCATATATTCTCTGTTCACTGTTTCCCAGTCTTAGGGAAGTCGATTTCTTTCGGCGAAAGTGCTGTTTTCACAGTGCTAAGTACTCCCAACTCTATCCACAAAGTAGGTTTTACCAGTTTTCAAAGTCTCTCTTATTTGCTTGTACTTATACTTGGAATTCTCTGTGTAAACCTCTGTAACTTTTCCAGGTAGATGAATCACTGTGTACTTTCGCTTGTTTCTATCTGTTACCAATCTTGAGAAACTCATACATTCTCTGTTCACTGTTTCACGGTCTTAGAGAACTAAATTTCCTTCGGCGAAAGTGCTGTTTTCACAGTGCTTAGTACTCCGAAATCTGTCAACAATGTAGGTTTTACCAGTTTTCTAAGTCTCTCTTATTTGCTTGTACTTATACTTGGAATTCTGTGTGTAAACCACTGTAACTTCTCTAGGTAGATGAATCACTGTGTACTTTCTCTTGTTTCTATCTGTTACCAAACTTGAGAAACTCATACCTTCACTGTTCACTGTTTCCCAGTCTTAGAGAAGTCGATTTCTTTCAGCGAAAGTGCTGTTTTCACAGTGCTAAGTACTCCCAACACTATCCGCAATGTAGGTTTTACCAGTTTTCTAAGTCTCTCTTATTTGCTTGTACTTATACTTGGAATCCCCTGTGTAAACCTCTGTTAGCTTCTCTAGGTAGATGAATCACTGTGTACTTTCTCTTGTTTCTATCTGTTACCAATCTTGAGAAACTCATACATTCTCTGTTCTCTGTTTCCCAGTCTTAGAGAAGTCGATTTCTTTCAGCAAAAGTGCTGTTTTCACAGTGCTAAGTACTCCCAACACTATCCGCAATGTAGGTTTTACCAGGTTTCTAAGTCTCTCTTATTTGCCTGTACTTATACTTGGAATTCTCTGTGTAAACCTCTGTAACTTCTCTAGGTAGATGAATCACTGTGTACTTTCTCTTGTTTCTATCTGTTACCAATCTTGGGAAACTCATACATTCTCTGTTCACTGTTTCCCAGTCTTAGAGAAGTCGATTTCTTTCAGCGAAAGTGCTGTTTTCACAGTGCTAAGTACTCCCAACTCTATCCACAATGTAGGTTTTACCAGTTTTCTAAGTCTCTCTTATTTTCTTGTACTTATACTTGGAATTGTCTGTGTAAACCTCTGTAACTTTTCCAGGTAGATGAATCACTGTGTACTTTCTCTTGTTTCTATCTGTTACCAATCTTGAGAAACTCATACATTCTCTGTTCACTGTTTCCCAGTCTTAGAGAAGTCGATTTCTTTCGGCGAAAGTGCTGTTTTCACAGCGCTAAGTACTCCCAACTCTATCCACAATATAGGTTTTACCAGTTTTCTAAGTCTCTCTTATTTGCCTGTACTTATACTTGGAATTCTCTGTGTAAACCTCTGTAACTTCTCTAGGTAGATGAATCACTGTGTACTTTCTCTTGTTTCTATCTGTTACCAATCTTGAGAAACTCATACATTCTCTGTTCACTGTTTCACGGACTTAGAGAACTAAATTTCCTTCGGCGAAAGTGCTGTTTTCACAGTGCTAAGTACTCCGAAATCTGTCAACAATATAGGTTTTACCAGTTTTCTAAGTCTCTCTTATTTGCTTGTACTTATACTTGGAATTCTGTGTGTAAACCACTGTAACTTCTCTAGGTAGATGAATCACTGTGTACTTTCTCTTGTTTCTATCTGTTACCAAACTGGAGAAACTCATACATTCACTGTTCACTGTTTCCCAGTCTTAGAGAAGTCGATTTCTTTCAGCGAAAGTGCTGTTTTCACAGTGCTAAGTACTCCCAACACTATCCGCAATGTAGGTTTTACCAGTTTTCCAAGTCTCTCTTATTTGCTTGTACTTATACTTGGAATTGTCTGTGGAAACCTCTGTAACTTTTCCAGGTAGATGAATCACTGTGTACTTTCTCTTGTTTCTATCTGTTACCAATCTTGAGAAACTCATACATTCTCTGTTCACTGTTTCCCAGTCTTAGAGAAGTCGATTTCTTTCGGCGAAAGTGCTGTTTTCACAGCGCTAAGTACTCCCAACTCTATCCACAATGTAGGTTTTACCAGTTTTCTAAGTCTCTCTTATTTGCCTGTACTTATACTTGGAATTCTCTGTGTAAACCTCTGTAACTTCTCTAGGTAGATGAATCACTGTGTACTTTCTCTTGTTTCTATCTGTTACCAATCTTCAGAAACTCATACATTCTCTGTTCACTGTTTCCCAGTCTTAGAGAAGTCGATTTCTTTCGGCGAAAGTGCTGTTTTCACAGTGCTAAGTACTCCGAACTCTATCCACAATGTAGGTTTTACCAGTTTTCTAAATCTCTCTTATTTGTCTGTACTTATACTTGGAATTCTCTGTGTAAACCTCTGTAACTTTTCCAGGTAGATGAATCACTGTGTACTTTCTCTTGTTTCTATCTGTTACCAATCTTGAGAAACTCATACATTCTCTGTTCACTGTTTCCCAGTCTTAGAGAAGTCGATTTCTTTCGGCGAAAGTGCTGTTTTCACAGCGCTAAGTACTCCCAACTCTATCCACAATGTAGGTTTTACCAGTTTTCTAAGTCTCTCTTATTTGCCTGTACTTATACTTGGAGTTCTCTGTGTAAACCTCTGTAACTTCTCTAGGTAGATGAATCACTGTGTACTTTCTCTTGTTTCTATCTGTTACCAATCTTGAGAAACTCATACATTCTCTGTTCACTGTTTCCCAGTCTTAGAGAAGTCTATTTCTTTCAGCGAAAGTGCTGTTTTCACAGTGCTAAGTACTCCCAACTCTATCCACAATGTAGGTTTTAACAGTTTTCTAAGTCTCTCTTATTTGCTTGTACGTATACTTGGAATTCTCTGTGTAATCCTCTGTAGCTTCTCTACGTAGATGAATCACTGTGTACTTTCTCTTGTTTCTATCTGTTACCAATCTTGAGAAACTCATACATTCTCTGGTCACTGTTTCCCAGTCTTAGAGAAGTCGATTTCTTTAGGCGAAAGTGCTGTTTTAACAGTGCTAAGTACTCCCAACTGTATCCACAATGTAGGTTTTACCAGTTTTCTAAGTCTCTCTTATTTTCTTGTACTTATACTTGGAATTGTCTGTGTAAACCTCTGTAACTTTTCCAGGCAGATGAATCACTGTTTACTTTCTCTTGTTTCTATCTGTTACCAATCTTGAGAAACTCATACATTCGCTGTTCACTGTTTCCCAGTCTTAGAGAAGTCGATTTCTTTCGGCGAAAGTGCTGTTTTCACAGTGCTAAGTACTCCCAACTCTATCCACAAAGTAAGTTTTACCAGTTTTCTAAGTCTCTCCTATTTGCTTGTACTTATACTTGGAATTCTCTGTGTAAACCTCTGTAACTTTTCCAGGTAGATGAATCACTGTGTACTTTCGCTTGTTTCTATCTGTTACCAATCTTGAGAAACTCATACATTCTCTGTTCACTGTTTCACGGACTTAGAGAACTAAATTTCCTTCGGCGAAAGTGCTGTTTTCACAGTGCTAAGTACTCCGAAATCTGTCAACAATGTAGGTTTTACCAGTTTTCTAAGTCTCTCTTATTTGCTTGTACTTATACTTGGAATTCTGTGTGTAAACCACTGTAACTTCTCTAGGTAGATGAATCACTGTGTACTTTCTCTTGTTTCTATCTGTTACCAAACTTGAGAAACTCATACATTCACTGTTCACTGTTTGCCAGTCTTAGAGAAGTCGATTTCTTTCAGCGAAAGTGCTGTTTTCACAGTGCTACGTACTCCCAACACTATCCGCAATGTAGGTTTTACGAGTTTTCTAAGTCTCTCTTATTTGCTTGTACTTATACTTGGAATCCTCTGTGTAAACCTCTGTTAGCTTCTCTAGGTAGATGAATCACTGTGTACTTTCTCTTGTTTCTATCTGTTACCAATCTTGAGAAACTCATACATTCTCTGTTCACTGTTTCCCAGTCTTAGAGAAGTCGATTTCTTTCAGCGAAAGTGCTGTTTTCACAGTGCTAAGTACTCCCAACACTATCCGCAATGTAGGTTTTACCAGTTTTCTAAGTCTCTCTTATTTGCCTGTACTTATACTTGGAATTCTCTGTGTAAACCTCTGTAACTTCTCTAGGTAGATGAATCACTGTGTACTTTCTCTTGTTTCTATCTGTTACCAATCTTGGGAAACTCATACATTCTCTGTTCACTGTTTCCAGTCTTAGAGAAGTCGATTTCTTTCGGCGAAAGTGCTGTTTTCACAGTGCGAAGTACTCCCAACTCTATCCACAATGTAGGTTTTAACAGTTTTCTAAGTCTCTCTTATTTGCTTGTACGTATACTTGAAATTCTCTGTGTAGACCTCTGTAGCTTCTCTAGGTAGATGAATCACTGTGTACTTTCTCTTGTTTCTATCTGTTACCAATCTTGAGAAACTCATACATTCTCTGTTCACTGTTTCCCAGTCTTAGAGAAGTCGATTTCTTTCGGCGAAAGTGCTGTTTTCACAGTGCTAAGTACTCCCAACTCTATCCACAATGTAGGTTTTACCAGTTTTCTAAATCTCTCTTATTTGCCTGTACTTATACTTGGAATTCTCTGTGTAAACCTCTGTAACTTTTCTAGGTAGATGAATCACTGTGTACTTTCTCTTGTTTCCATCTGTTACCAATCTTGAGAAACTCATACATTCACTGTTCACTGTTTCCCAGTCTTAGAGAAGTCGATTTCTTTCAGCGAAAGTGCTGTTTTCACAGTGCTAAGTACTCCGAACTCTATCCACAATGTAGGTTTTAACAGTTTTCTAAGTCTCTCTTATTTGCTTGTACATATACTTGGAATTCTCTGTGTAAACCTCTGTAGCTTCTCTAGGTAGATGAATCACTGTGTTCTTTCTCTTGTTTCTATCTGTTACCAATCTTGAGAAACTCAACATTCTCTGTTCACTGTTTCACGGACTTAGAGAAATAAATTTCCTTCGGCGAAAGTGCTGTTTTCACACTGCTAAGTACTCCGAAATCTGTCAACAATGTTGGTTTTACCAGTTTTCTAAGTCTCTCTTATTTGCTTGTACTTATACTTGGAATTCTGTGTGTAAACCACTGTTAGTTCTCTAGGTAGATGAATCACTGTGTACTTTCTCTTGTTTCTATCTGTTACCAATCTTGAGAAACTCATATATTCTCTGTTCACTGTTTCCCAGTCTTAGGGAAGTCGATTTCTTTCGGCGAAAGTGCTGTTTTCACAGTGCTAAGTACTCCCAACTCTATCCACAAAGTAGGTTTTACCAGTTTTCTAAGTCTCTCTTATTTGCTTGTACTTATACTTGGAATTCTCTGTGTAAACCTCTGAAACTTTTCCAGGTAGATGAATCAATGTGTACTTTCGCTTGTTTCTATCTGTTACCAATCTTGAGAAACTCATACATTCTCTGTTCACTGTTTCACGGTCTTAGAGAACTAAATTTCCTTCGGCGAAAGTGCTGTTTTCACAGTGCTTAGTACTCCGAAATCTGTCAACAATGTAGGTTTTACCAGTTTTCTAAGTCTCTCTTATTTGCTTGTACTTATACTTGGAATTCTGTGTGTAAACCACTGTAACTTCTCTAGGTAGATGAATCACTGTGTACTTTCTCTTGTTTCTATCTGTTACCAAACTTGAGAAACTCATACATTCACTGTTCACTGTTTCCCAGTCTTAGAGAAGTCGATTTCTTTCAGCGAAAGTGCTGTTTTCACAGTGCTAAGTACTCCCAACACTATCCGCAATGTAGGTTTTACCAGTTTTCTAAGTCTCTCTTATTTGCTTGTACTTATACTTGGAATCCCCTGTGTAAACCTCTGTTAGCTTCTCTAGGTAGATGAATCACTGTGTACTTTCTCTTGTTTCTATCTGTTACCAATCTTGAGAAACTCATACATTCTCTGTTCTCTGTTTCCCAGTCTTAGAGAAGTCGATTTCTTTCGGCGAAAGTGCTGTTTTCACAGCGCTAAGTACTCCCAACTCTATCCACAATGTAGGTTTTACCAGTTTTCTAAGTCTCTCTTATTTGCCTGTACTTATACTTGGAGTTCTCTGTGTAAACCTCTGTAACTTCTCTAGGTAGATGAATCACTGTGTACTTTCTCTTGTTTCTATCTGTTACCAATCTTGAGAAACTCATACATTCTCTGTTCACTGTTTCCCAGTCTTAGAGAAGTCTATTTCTTTCAGCGAAAGTGCTGTTTTCACAGTGCTAAGTACTCCCAACTCTATCCACAATGTAGGTTTTAACAGTTTTCTAAGTCTCTCTTATTTGCTTGTACGTATACTTGGAATTCTCTGTGTAATCCTCTGTAGCTTCTCTACGTAGATGAATCACTGTGTACTTTCTCTTGTTTCTATCTGTTACCAATCTTGAGAAACTCATACATTCTCTGTTCACTGTTTCCCAGTCTTAGAGAAGTCGATTTCTTTCGGCGAAAGTGCTGTTTTAACAGTGCTAAGTACTCCCAACTGTATCCACAATGTAGGTTTTACCAGTTTTCTAAGTCTCTCTTATTTTCTTGTACTTATACTTGGAATTGTCTGTGTAAACCTCTGTAACTTTTCCAGGCAGATGAATCACTGTTTACTTTCTCTTGTTTCTATCTGTTACCAATCTTGAGAAACTCATACATTCGCTGTTCACTGTTTCCCAGTCTTAGAGAAGTCGATTTCTTTCGGCGAAAGTGCTGTTTTCACAGTGCTAAGTACTCCCAACTCTATCCACAAAGTAAGTTTTACCAGTTTTCTAAGTCTCTCCTATTTGCTTGTACTTATACTTGGAATTCTCTGTGTAAACCTCTGTAACTTTTCCAGGTAGATGAATCACTGTGTACTTTCGCTTGTTTCTATCTGTTACCAATCTTGAGAAACTCATACATTCTCTGTTCACTGTTTCACGGACTTAGAGAACTAAATTTCCTTCGGCGAAAGTGCTGTTTTCACAGTGCTAAGTACTCCGAAATCTGTCAACAATGTAGGTTTTACCAGTTTTCTAAGTCTCTCTTATTTGCTTGTACTTATACTTGGAATTCTGTGTGTAAACCACTGTAACTTCTCTAGGTAGATGAATCACTGTGTACTTTCTCTTGTTTCTATCTGTTACCAAACTTGAGAAACTCATACATTCACTGTTCACTGTTTGCCAGTCTTAGAGAAGTCGATTTCTTTCAGCGAAAGTGCTGTTTTCACAGTGCTACGTACTCCCAACACTATCCGCAATGTAGGTTTTACGAGTTTTCTAAGTCTCTCTTATTTGCTTGTACTTATACTTGGAATCCTCTGTGTAAACCTCTGTTAGCTTCTCTAGGTAGATGAATCACTGTGTACTTTCTCTTGTTTCTATCTGTTACCAATCTTGAGAAACTCATACATTCTCTGTTCACTGTTTCCCAGTCTTAGAGAAGTCGATTTCTTTCAGCGAAAGTGCTGTTTTCACAGTGCTAAGTACTCCCAACACTATCCGCAATGTAGGTTTTACCAGTTTTCTAAGTCTCTCTTATTTGCCTGTACTTATACTTGGAATTCTCTGTGTAAACCTCTGTAACTTCTCTAGGTAGATGAATCACTGTGTACTTTCTCTTGTTTCTATCTGTTACCAATCTTGGGAAACTCATACATTCTCTGTTCACTGTTTCCCAGTCTTAGAGAAGTCGATTTCTTTCGGCGAAAGTGCTGTTTTCACAGTGCGAAGTACTCCCAACTCTATCCACAATGTAGGTTTTAACAGTTTTCTAAGTCTCTCTTATTTGCTTGTACGTATACTTGAAATTCTCTGTGTAGACCTCTGTAGCTTCTCTAGGTAGATGAATCACTGTGTACTTTCTCTTGTTTCTATCTGTTACCAATCTTGAGAAACTCATACATTCTCTGTTCACTGTTTCCCAGTCTTAGAGAAGTCGATTTCTTTCGGCGAAAGTGCTGTTTTCACAGTGCTAAGTACTCCCAACTCTATCCACAATGTAGGTTTTACCAGTTTTCTAAATCTCTCTTATTTGCCTGTACTTATACTTGGAATTCTCTGTGTAAACCTCTGTAACTTTTCTAGGTAGATGAATCACTGTGTACTTTCTCTTGTTTCAATCTGTTACCAATCTTGAGAAACTCATACATTCACTGTTCACTGTTTCCCAGTCTTAGAGAAGTCGATTTCTTTCAGCGAAAGTGCTGTTTTCACAGTGCTAAGTACTCCGAACTCTATCCACAATGTAGGTTTTAACAGTTTTCTAAGTCTCTCTTATTTGCTTGTACATATACTTGGAATTCTCTGTGTAAACCTCTGTAGCTTCTCTAGGTAGATGAATCACTGTGTTCTTTCTCTTGTTTCTATCTGTTACCAATCTTGAGAAACTCAACATTCTCTGTTCACTGTTTCACGGACTTAGAGAAATAAATTTCCTTCGGCGAAAGTGCTGTTTTCACACTGCTAAGTACTCCGAAATCTGTCAACAATGTTGGTTTTACCAGTTTTCTAAGTCTCTCTTATTTGCTTGTACTTATACTTGGAATTCTGTGTGTAAACCACTGTTAGTTCTCTAGGTAGATGAATCACTGTGTACTTTCTCTTGTTTCTATCTGTTACCAATCTTGAGAAACTCATATATTCTCTGTTCACTGTTTCCCAGTCTTAGGGAAGTCGATTTCTTTCGGCGAAAGTGCTGTTTTCACAGTGCTAAGTACTCCCAACTCTATCCACAAAGTAGGTTTTACCAGTTTTCTAAGTCTCTCTTATTTGCTTGTACTTATACTTGGAATTCTCTGTGTAAACCTCTGAAACTTTTCCAGGTAGATGAATCACTGTGTACTTTCGCTTGTTTCTATCTGTTACCAATCTTGAGAAACTCATACATTCTCTGTTCACTGTTTCACGGTCTTAGAGAACTAAATTTCCTTCGGCGAAAGTGCTGTTTTCACAGTGCTTAGTACTCCGAAATCTGTCAACAATGTAGGTTTTACCAGTTTTCTAAGTCTCTCTTATTTGCTTGTACTTATACTTGGAATTCTGTGTGTAAACCACTGTAACTTCTCTAGGTAGATGAATCACTGTGTACTTTCTCTTGTTTCTATCTGTTACCAAACTTGAGAAACTCATACATTCACTGTTCACTGTTTCCCAGTCTTAGAGAAGTCGATTTCTTTCAGCGAAAGTGCTGTTTTCACAGTGCTAAGTACTCCCAACACTATCCGCAATGTAGGTTTTACCAGTTTTCTAAGTCTCTCTTATTTGCTTGTACTTATACTTGGAATCCCCTGTGTAAACCTCTGTTAGCTTCTCTAGGTAGATGAATCACTGTGTACTTTCTCTTGTTTCTATCTGTTACCAATCTTGAGAAACTCATACATTCTCTGTTCTCTGTTTCCCAGTCTTAGAGAAGTCGATTTCTTTCAGCGAAAGTGCTGTTTTCACAGTGCTAAGTACTCCCAACACTATCCGCAATGTAGGTTTTACCAGTTTTCTAAGTCTCTCTTATTTGCCTGTACTTATACTTGGAATTCTCTGTGTAAACCTCTGTAACTTCTCTAGGTAGATGAATCACTGTGTACTTTCTCTTGTTTCTATCTGTTACCAATCTTGGGAAACTCATACATTCTCTGTTCACTGTTTCCCAGTCGTAGAGAAGTCGATTTCTTTCAGCGAAAGTGCTGTTTTCACAGTGCTAAGTACTCCCAACTCTATCCACAATGTAGGTTTTACCAGTTTTCTAAGTCTCTCTTATTTTCTTGTACTTATACTTGGAATTGTCTGTGTAAACCTCTGTAACTTTTCCAGGTAGATGAATCACTGTGTACTTTCTCTTGTTTCTATCTGTTACCAATCTTGAGAAACTCATACATTCTCTGTTCACTGTTTCCCAGTCTTAGAGAAGTCGATTTCTTTCGGCGAAAGTGCTGTTTTCACAGCGCTAAGTACTCCCAACTCTATCCACAATATAGGTTTTACCAGTTTTCTAAGTCTCTCTTATTTGCCTGTACTTATACTTGGAATTCTCTGTGTAAACCTCTGTAACTTCTCTAGGTAGATGAATCACTGTGTACTTTCTCTTGTTTCTATCTGTTACCAATCTTGAGAAACTCATACATTCTCTGTTCACTGTTTCACGGACTTAGAGAACTAAATTTCCTTCGGCGAAAGTGCTGTTTTCACAGTGCTAAGTACTCCCAACTCTATCCACAATGTAGGTTTTAACAGTTTTCTAAGTCTCTCTTATTTGCTTGTACGTATACTTGGAATTCTCTGTGTAATCCTCTGTAGCTTCTCTACGTAGATGAATCACTGTGTACTTTCTCTTGTTTCTATCTGTTACCAATCTTGAGAAACTCATACATTCTCTGTTCACTGTTTCCCAGTCTTAGAGAAGTCGATTTCTTTCGGCGAAAGTGCTGTTTTAACAGTGCTAAGTACTCCCAACTGTATCCACAATGTAGGTTTTACCAGTTTTCTAAGTCTCTCTTATTTTCTTGTACTTATACTTGGAATTGTCTGTGTAAACCTCTGTAACTTTTCCAGGCAGATGAATCACTGTTTACTTTCTCTTGTTTCTATCTGTTACCAATCTTGAGAAACTCATACATTCGCTGTTCACTGTTTCCCAGTCTTAGAGAAGTCGATTTCTTTCGGCGAAAGTGCTGTTTTCACAGTGCTAAGTACTCCCAACTCTATCCACAAAGTAAGTTTTACCAGTTTTCTAAGTCTCTCTTATTTGCTTGTACTTATACTTGGAATTCTCTGTGTAAACCTCTGTAACTTTTCCAGGTAGATGAATCACTGTGTACTTTCGCTTGTTTCTATCTGTTACCAATCTTGAGAAACTCATACATTCTCTGTTCACTGTTTCACGGACTTAGAGAACTAAATTTCCTTCGGCGAAAGTGCTGTTTTCACAGTGCTAAGTACTCCGAAATCTGTCAACAATGTAGGTTTTACCAGTTTTCTAAGTCTCTCTTATTTGCTTGTACTTATACTTGGAATTCTGTGTGTAAACCACTGTAACTTCTCTAGGTAGATGAATCACTGTGTACTTTCTCTTGTTTCTATCTGTTACCAAACTTGAGAAACTCATACATTCACTGTTCACTGTTTGCCAGTCTTAGAGAAGTCGATTTCTTTCAGCGAAAGTGCTGTTTTCACAGTGCTACGTACTCCCAACACTATCCGCAATGTAGGTTTTACGAGTTTTCTAAGTCTCTCTTATTTGCTTGTACTTATACTTGGAATCCTCTGTGTAAACCTCTGTTAGCTTCTCTAGGTAGATGAATCACTGTGTACTTTCTCTTGTTTCTATCTGTTACCAATCTTGAGAAACTCATACATTCTCTGTTCACTGTTTCCCAGTCTTAGAGAAGTCGATTTCTTTCAGCGAAAGTGCTGTTTTCACAGTGCTAAGTACTCCCAACACTATCCGCAATGTAGGTTTTACCAGTTTTCTAAGTCTCTCTTATTTGCCTGTACTTATACTTGGAATTCTCTGTGTAAACCTCTGTAACTTCTCTAGGTAGATGAATCACTGTGTACTTTCTCTTGTTTCTATCTGTTACCAATCTTGGGAAACTCATACATTCTCTGTTCACTGTTTCCCAGTCTTAGAGAAGTCGATTTCTTTCGGCGAAAGTGCTGTTTTCACAGTGCTAAGTACTCCCAACTCTATCCACAATGTAGGTTTTAACAGTTTTCTAAGTCTCTCTTATTTGCTTGTACGTATACTTGAAATTCTCTGTGTAGACCTCTGTAGCTTCTCTAGGTAGATGAATCACTGTGTACTTTCTCTTGTTTCTATCTGTTACCAATCTTGAGAAACTCATACATTCTCTGTTCACTGTTTCCCAGTCTTAGAGAAGTCGATTTCTTTCGGCGAAAGTGCTGTTTTCACAGTGCTAAGTACTCCCAACTCTATCCACAATGTAGGTTTTACCAGTTTTCTAAATCTCTCTTATTTGCCTGTACTTATACTTGGAATTCTCTGTGTAAACCTCTGTAACTTTTCTAGGTAGATGAATCACTGTGTACTTTCTCTTGTTTCCATCTGTTACCAATCTTGAGAAACTCATACATTCACTGTTCACTGTTTCCCAGTCTTAGAGAAGTCGATTTCTTTCAGCGAAAGTGCTGTTTTCACAGTGCTAAGTACTCCGAACTCTATCCAAAATGTAGGTTTTACCAGTTTTCTAAGTCTCTCTTATTTGCTTGTACTTATACTTGGAATTCTCTGTGTAAACCTCTGCAACTTTTCCAGGTAGATGAATCACTGTGTACTTTCTCTTGTTTCTATCTGTTACCAATCTTGAGAAACTCATACATTCTCTGTTCACTGTTTCCCAGTCTTAGAGAAGTCGATTTCTTTCGGCGAAAGTGCTGTTTTCACAGCGCTAAGTACTCCCAACTCTATCCACAATGTAGGTTTTACCAGTTTTCTAAGTCTCTCTTATTTGCCTGTACTTATACTTGGAATTCTCTGTGTAAACCTCTGTAACTTCTCTAGGTAGATGAATCACTGTGTACTTTCTCTTGTTTCTATCTGTTACCAATCTTCAGAAACTCGTACATTCTCTGTTCACTGTTTCCCAGTCTTAGAGAAGTCGATTTCTTTCAGCGAAAGTGCTGTTTTCACAGTGCTAGGTACTCCCAACTCTATCCACAATGTAGGTTTTAACAGTTTTCTAAGTCTCTCTTATTTGCTTGTACGTATACTTTTAATTCTCTGTGTAAACCTCTGTAGCTTCTCTAGGTAGATGAATCACTGTGTACTTTCTCTTGTTTCTATCTGTTACCAATCTTCAGAAACTCATACATTCTCTGTTCACTGTTTCCCAGTCTTTGAGAAGTCGATTTCTTTCGGCGAAAGTGCTGTTTTCACAGTGCTAAGTACTCCGAACTCTATCCAAAATGTAGGTTTTACCAGTTTTCTAAATCTCTCTTATTTGCCTGTACTTATACTTGGAATTCTCTGTGTAAACCTCTGTAACTTTTCCAGGTAGATGAATCACTGTGTACTTTCTCTTGTTTCTATCTGTTACCAATCTTGAGAAACTCATACATTCTCTGTTCACTGTTTCCCAGTCTTAGAGAAGTCGATTTCTTTCGGCGAAAGTGCTGTTTTCACAGCGCTAAGTACTCCCAACTCTATCCACAATGTAGGTTTTAACAGTTTTCTAAGTCTCTCTTATTTTCTTGTACTTACACTTGGAATTGTCTGTGTAAACCTTTGTAACTTTTCCAGGCAGATGAATCACTGTTTACTTTCTCTTGTTTCTATCTGTTACCAATCTTGAGAAACTCATACATTCGCTGTTCACTGTTTCCCAGTCTTAGAGAAGTCGATTTCTTTCGGCGAAAGTGCTGTTTTCACAGTGCTAAGTACTCCCAACTCTATCCACAAAGTAGGTTTTACCAGTTTTCTAAGTCTCTCTTATTTCCTTGTACTTATACTTGGAATTCTCTGTGTAAACCTCTGTAACTTTTCCAGGTAGATGAATCACTGTGTACTTTCGCTTGTTTCTATCTGTTACCAATCTTGAGAAACTCATACATTCTCTGTTCACTGTTTCACGGTCTTAGAGAACTAAATTTCCTTCAGCGAAAGTGCTGTTTTCACAGTGCTAAGTACTCCGAAATCTGTCAACAATGTAGGTTTTACCAGTTTTCTAAGTCTCTCTTATTTGCTTGTACTTATACTTGGAATCCTCTGTGTAAACCTCTGTTAGCTTCTCTAGGTAGATGAATCAATGTGTACTTTCTCTTGTTTCTATCTGTTACCAATCTTGAGAAACTCATACATTCTCTGTTCACTGTTTCCCAGTCTTAGAGAAGTCGATTTCTTTCAGCGAAAGTGCTGTTCTCACAGTGCTAAGTACTCCCAACACTATCCGCAATGTAGGTTTTACCAGTTTTCTAAGTCTCTCTTATTTGCCTGTACTTATACTTGGAATTCTCTGTGTAAACCTCTGTAACTTCTCTAGGTAGATGAATCACTGTGTACTTTCTCTTGTTTCTATCTGTTACCAATCTTGGGAAACTCATACATTCTCTGTTCACTGTTTCCCAGTCTTAGAGAAGTCGATTTCTTTCAGCGAAAGTGCTGTTTTCACAGTGCTAAGTACTCCCAACTCTATCCACAATGTAGGTTTTACCAGTTTTCTAAGTCTCTCTTATTTTCTTGTACTTATACTTGGAATTGTCTGTGTAAACCTCTGTAACTTTTCCAGGTAGATGAATCACAGTGTACTTTCTCTTGTTTCTATCTGTTACCAATCTTGAGAAACTCATACATTCTCTGTTCACTGTTTCCCAGTCTTAGAGAAGTCGATTTCTTTCGGCGAAAGTGCTGTTTTCACAGCGCTAAGTACTCCCAACTCTATCCACAATGTAGGTTTTACCAGTTTTCTAAGTCTCTCTTATTTGCCTGTACTTATACTTGGAATTCTCTGTGTAAACCTCTGTAACTTCTCTAGGTAGATGAATCACTGTGTACTTTCTCTTGTTTCTATCTGTTACCAATCTTGAGAAACTCATACATTCTCTGTTCACTGTTTCCCAGTCTTAGAGAAGTCGATTTCTTTCAGCGAAAGTGCTGTTTTCACAGTGCTAAGTACTCCCAACTCTATCCACAATGTAGGTTTTAACAGTTTTCTAAGTCTCTCTTATTTGCTTGTACATATACTTGGAATTCTCTGTGTAAACCTCTGTAGCTTCTCTAGGTAGATGAATCACTGTGTACTTTCTCTTGTTTCTATCTGTTACCAATCTTGAGAAACTCAACATTCTCTGTTCACTGTTTCACGGACTTAGAGAAATAAATTTCCTTCGGCGAAAGTGCTGTTTTCACACTGCTAAGTACTCCGAAATCTGTCAACAATGTTGGTTTTACCAGTTTTCTAAGTCTCTCTTATTTGCTTGTACTTATACTTGGAATTCTGTGTGTAAACCACTGTTAGTTCTCTAGGTAGATGAATCACTGTGTACTTTCTCTTGTTTCTATCTGTTACCAATCTTGAGAAACTCATATATTCTCTGTTCACTGTTTCCCAGTCTTAGGGAAGTCGATTTCTTTCGGCGAAAGTGCTGTTTTCACAGTGCTAAGTACTCCCAACTGTATCCACAAAGTAGGTTTTACCAGTTTTCTAAGTCTCTCTTATTTGCTTGTACTTATACTTGGAATTCTCTGTGTAAACCTCTGTAACTTTTCCAGGTAGATGAATCACTGTGTACTTTCGCTTGTTTCTATCTGTTACCAATCTTGAGAAACTCATACATTCTCTGTTCACTGTTTCACGGTCTTAGAGAACTAAATTTCCTTCGGCGAAAGTGCTGTTTTCACAGTGCTTAGTACTCCGAAATCTGTCAACAATGTAGGTTTTACCAGTTTTCTAAGTCTCTCTTATTTGCTTGTACTTATACTTGGAATTCTGTGTGTAAACCACTGTAACTTCTCTAGGTAGATGAATCACTGTGTACTTTCTCTTGTTTCTATCTGTTACCAAACTTGAGAAACTCATACATTCACTGTTCACTGTTTCCCAGTCTTAGAGAAGTCGATTTCTTTCAGCGAAAGTGCTGTTTTCACAGTGCTAAGTACTCCCAACACTATCCGCAATGTAGGTTTTACCAGTTTTCTAAGTCTCTCTTATTTGCTTGTACTTATACTTGGAATCCCCTGTGTAAACCTCTGTTAGCTTCTCTAGGTAGATGAATCACTGTGTACTTTCTCTTGTTTCTATCTGTTACCAATCTTGAGAAACTCATACATTCTCTGTTCTCTGTTTCCCAGTCTTAGAGAAATCGATTTCTTTCAGCGAAAGTGCTGTTTTCACAGTGCTAAGTACTCCCAACACTATCCGCAATGTAGGTTTTACCAGTTTTCTAAGTCTCTCTTATTTGCCTGTACTTATACTTGGAATTCTCTGTGTAAACCTCTGTAACTTCTCTAGGTAGATGAATCACTGTGTACTTTCTCTTGTTTCTATCTGTTACCAATCTTGGGAAACTCATACATTCTCTGTTCACTGTTTCCCAGTCTTAGAGAAGTCGATTTCTTTCAGCGAAAGTGCTGTTTTCACAGTGCTAAGTACTCACAACTCTATCCACAATGTAGGTTTTACCAGTTTTCTAAGTCTCTCTTATTTTCTTGTACTTATACTTGGAATTGTCTGTGTAAACCTCTGTAACTTTTCCAGGTAGATGAATCACTGTGTACTTTCTCTTGTTTCTATCTGTTACCAATCTTGAGAAACTCATACATTCTCTGTTCACTGTTTCCCAGTCTTAGAGAAGTCGATTTCTTTCGGCGAAAGTGCTGTTTTCACAGCGCTAAGTACTCCCAACTCTATCCACAATGTAGGTTTTACCAGTTTTCTAAGTCTCTCTTATTTGCCTGTACTTATTCTTGGAATTCTCTGTGTAAACCTCTGTATCTTCTCTAGGTAGATGAATCACTGTGTACTTTCTCTTGTTTCTATCTGTTACCAATCTTGAGAAACTCATACATTCTCTGTTCACTGTTTCCCTGTCTTAGAGAAGTCGATTTCTTTCAGCGAAAGTGCTGTTTTCACAGTGCTAAGTACTCCAAACTCTATCCACAATGTAGGTTTTAACAGTTTTCTAAGTCTCTCTTATTTGCTTGTACGTATACTTGGAATTCTCTGTGTAAACCTCTGTAGCTTCTCTAGGTAGATGAATCACTGTGTACTTTCTCTTGTTTCTATCTGTTACCAATCTAGAGAAACTCATACATTCTCTGTTCACTGTTTCCCAGTCTTAGAGAAGTCGATTTCTTTCGGCGAAAGTGCTGTTTTCACAGTGCTAAGTACTCCGAACTCTATCCACAATGTAGGTTTTACCAGTTTTCTAAATCTCTCTTATTTGCCTGTACTTATACTTGGAATTCTCTGTGTAAACCTCTGTAACTTTTCGAGGTAGATGAATCACTGTGTACTTTCTCTTGTTTCTATCTGTTACCAATCTTGAGAAACTCATACATTCTCTGTTCACTGTTTCCCAGTCTTAGAGAAGTCGATTTCTTTCGGCGAAAGTGCTGTTTTCACAGCGCTAAGTACTCCCAACTCTATCCAAAATGTAGGTTTTACCAGTTTTCTAAGTCTCTCTTATTTGCCTGTACTTATACTTGGAATTCTCTGTGTAAACCTCTGTAACTTCTCTAGGTAGATGAATCACTGTGTACTTTCTCTTGTTTCTATCTGTTACCAATCTTGAGAAACTCATACATTCTCTGTTCACTGTTTCCCAGTCTTAGAGAAGTCGATTTCTTTCAGCGAAAGTGCTGTTTTCACAGTGCTAAGTACTCCCAACTCTATCCACAATGTAGGTTTTAACAGTTTTCTAAGTCTCTCTTATTTGCTTGTACGTATACTTGGAATTCTCTGTGTAATCCTCTGTAGCTTCTCTACGTAGATGAATCACTGTGTACTTTCTCTTGTTTCTATCTGTACCAATCTGAGAAACTCATACATTCTCTGTTCACTGTTTCCCAGTCTTAGAGAAGTCGATTTCTTTCGGCGAAAGTGCTGTTTTCACAGTGCTAAGTACTCCCAACTCTATCCACAATGTAGGTTTTACCAGTTTTCTAAGTCTCTCTTATTTGCTTGTACTTATACTTGGAATTCTGTGTGTAAACCACAGTAACTTCTCTAGGTAATGAATCACTGTGTACTTTCTCTTGTTTCTATCTGTTACCAATCTTGAGAAACTCATACATTCACTGTTCACTGTTTCCCAGTCTTAGAGAAGTCGATTTCTTTCAGCGAAAGTGCTGTTTTCACAGTGCTAAGTACTCCCAACACTATCCGCAATGTAGGTTTTACCAGTTTTCTAAGTCTCTCTTATTTGCCTGTACTTATACTTGGAATTCTCTGTGTAAACCTCTGTAACTTCTCTAGGTAGATGAATCACTGTGTACTTTCTCTTGTTTCTATCTGTTACCAATCTTGGGAAACTCATACATTCTCTGTTCACTGTTTCCCAGTCTTAGAGAAGTCGATTTCTTTCGGCGAAAGTGCTGTTTTCACAGTGCTAAGTACTCCCAACTCTATCCACAATGTAGGTTTTAACAGTTTTCTAAGTCTCTCTTATTTGCTTGTACGTATACTTGAAATTCTCTGTGTAAACCTCTGTAGCTTCTCTGGGTAGATGAATCACTGTGTACTTTCTCTTGTTTCTATCTGTTACCAATCTTGAGAAACTCATACATTCTCTGTTCACTGTTTCCCAGTCTTAGAGAAGTCGATTTCTTTCGGCGAAAGTGCTGTTTTCACAGTGCTAAGTACTCCCAACTCTATCCACAATGTAGGTTTTACCAGTTTTCTAAATCTCTCTTATTTGCCTGTACTTATACTTGGAATTCTCTGTGTAAACCTCTGTAACTTTTCTAGGTAGATGAATCACTGTGTACTTTCTCTTGTTTCTATCTGTTACCAATCTTGAGAAACTCAACATTCTCTGTTCACTGTTTCACGGACTTAGAGAAATAAATTTCCTTCGGCGAAAGTGCTGTTTTCACACTGCTAAGTACTCCGAAATCTGTCAACAATGTTGGTTTTACCAGTTTTCTAAGTCTCTCTTATTTGCTTGTACTTATACTTGGAATTCTGTGTGTAAACCACTGTTACTTCTCTCGGTAGATGAATCACTGTGTACTTTCTCTTGTTTCTATCTGTTACCAATCTTGAGAAACTCATATATTCTCTGTTCACTGTTTCCCAGTCTTAGGGAAGTCGATTACTTTCGGCGAAAGTGCTGTTTTCACAGTGCTAAGTACTCCCAACTCTATCCACAAAGTAGGTTTTACCAGTTTTCTAAGTCTCTCTTATTTGCTTGTACTTATACTTGGAATTCTCTGTGTAAACCTCTGTAACTTTTCCAGGTAGATGAATCACTGTGTACTTTCGCTTGTTTCTATCTGTTACCAATCTTGAGAAACTCATACATTCTCTGTTCACTGTTTCACGGTCTTAGAGAACTAAATTTCCTTCGGCGAAAGTGCTGTTTTCACAGTGCTAAGTACTCCGAAATCTGTCAACAATGTAGGTTTTACCAGTTTTCTAAGTCTCTCTTATTTGCTTGTACTTATACTTGGAATTCTGTGTGTAAACCACTGTAACTTCTCTAGGTAGATGAATCACTGTGTACTTTCTCTTGTTTCTATCTGTTACCAAACTTTAGAAACTCATACATTCACTGTTCACTGTTTCCCAGTCTTAGAGAAGTCGATTTCTTTCAGCGAAAGTGCTGTTTTCACAGTGCTAAGTACTCCCAACACTATCCGCAATGTAGGTTTTACCAGTTTTCTAAGTCTCTCTTATTTGCTTGTACTTATACTTGGAATCCTCTGTGTAAACCTCTGTTAGCTTCTCTAGGTAGATGAATCACTGTGTACTTTCTCTTGTTTCTATCTGTTACCAATCTTGAGAAACTCATACATTCTCTGTTCTCTGTTTCCCAGTCTTAGAGAAGTCGATTTCTGTCAGCGAAAGTGCTGTTTTCACAGTGCTAAGTACTCCCAACACTATCCGCAATGTAGGTTTTACCAGTTTTCTAAGTCTCTCTTATTTGCCTGTACTTATACTTGGAATTCTCTGTGTAAACCTCTGTAACTTCTCTAGGTAGATGAATCACTGTGTACTTTCTCTTGTTTCTATCTGTTACCAATCTGGGGAAACTCATACATTCTCTGTTCACTGTTTCCCAGTCTTAGAGAAGTCGATTTCTTTCAGCGAAAGTGCTGTTTTCACAGTGCTAAGTACTCCCAACTCTATCCACAATGTAGGTTTTACCAGTTTTCTAAGTCTCTCTTATTTTCTTGTACTTATACTTGGAATTGTCTGTGTAAACCTCTGTAACTTTTCCAGGTAGATGAATCACTGTGTACTTTCTCTTGTTTCTATCTGTTACCAATCTTGAGAAACTCATACATTCTCTGTTCACTGTTTCCCAGTCTTAGAGAAGTCGATTTCTTTCGGCGAAAGTGCTGTTTTCACAGCGCTAAGTACTCCCAACTCTATCCACAATGTAGGTTTTACCAGTTTTCTAAGTCTCTCTTATTTGCCTGTACTTATACTTGGAATTCTCTGTGTAAACCTCTGTAACTTCTCTAGGTAGATGAATCACTGTGTACTTTCTCTTGTTTCTATCTGTTACCAATCTTCAGAAACTCATACATTCTCTGTTCACTGTTTCCCTATCTTAGAGAAGTCGATTTCTTTCAGCGAAAGTGCTGTTTTCACAGTGCTAAGTACTCCCAACTCTATCCACAATGTAGGTTTTAACAGTTTTCTAAGTCTCTCTTATTTGCTTGTACGTATACTTGGAATTCTCTGTGTAAACCTCTGTAGCTTCTCTAGGTAGATGAATCACTGTGTACTTTCTCTTGTTTCTATCTGTTACCAATCTTGAGAAACTCATACATTCTCTGTTCACTGTTTCCCAGTCTTAGAGAAGTCGATTTCTTTCGGCGAAAGTGCTGTTTTCACAGTGCTAAGTACTCCGAACTCTATCCACAATGTAGGTTTTACCAGTTTTCTAAATCTCTCTTATTTGCCTGTACTTATACTTGGAATTCTCTGTGTAAACCTCTGTAACTTTTCCAGGTAGATGAATCACTGTGTACTTTCTCTTGTTTCTATCTGTTACCAATCTTGAGAAACTCATACATTCTCTGTTCACTGTTTCCCAGTCTTAGAGAAGTCGATTTCTTTCGGCGAAAGTGCTGTTTTCACAGCGCTAAGTACTCCCAACTCTATCCACAATGTAGGTTTTACCAGTTTTCTAAGTCTCTCTTATTTGTCTGTACTTATACTTGGAATTCTCTGTGTAAACCTCTGTAACTTCTCTAGGTAGATGAATCACTGTGTACTTTCTCTTGTTTCTATCTGTTACCAATCTTGAGAAACTCATACATTCTCTGTTCACTGTTTCCGAGTCTTAGAGAAGTCGATTTCTTTCAGCGAAAGTGCTGTTTTCACAGTGCTAAGTACTCCCAACTCTATCCACAATGTAGGTTTTAACAGTTTTCTAAGTCTCTCTTATTTGCTTGTACGTATACTTGGAATTCTCTGTGTAATCCTCTGTAGCTTCTCTACGTAGATGAATCACTGTGTACTTTCTCTTGTTTCTATCTGTTACCAATCTTGAGAAACTCATACATTCTCTGTTCACTGTTTCCCAGTCTTAGAGAAGTCGATTTCTTTCGGCGAAAGTGCTGTTTTCACAGTGCTAAGTACTCCCAACTCTATCCACAATGTAGGTTTTACCAGTTTTCTAAGTCTCTCTTATTTTCTTGTACTTATACTTGGAATTGTCTGTGTAAACCTCTGTAACTTTTCCAGGCAGATGAATCACTGTTTACTTTCTCTTGTTTCTATCTGTTACCAATCTTGAGAAACTCATACATTCGCTGTTCACTGTTTCCCAGTCTTAGAGAAGTCGATTTCTTTCGGCGAAAGTGCTGTTTTCACAGTGCTAAGTACTGCCAACTCTATCCACAAAGTAAGTTTTACCAGTTTTCTAAGTCTCTCTTATTTGCTTGTACTTATACTTGGAATTCTCTGTGTAAACCTCTGTAACTTTTCCAGGTAGATGAATCACTGTGTACTTTCGCTTGTTTCTATCTGTTACCAATCTTGAGAAACTCATACATTCTCTGTTCACTGTTTCACGGACTTAGAGAACTAAATTTCCTTCGGCGAAAGTGCTGTTTTCACAGTACTAAGTACTCCGAAATCTGTCAACAATGTAGGTTTTACCAGTTTTCTAAGTCTCTCTTATTTGCTTGTACTTATACTTGGAATTCTGTGTGTAAAGCACTGTAACTTCTCTAGGTAGATGAATCACTGTGTACTTTCTCTTGTTTCTATCTGTTACCAAACTTGAGAAACTCATACATTCACTGTTCACTGTTTGCCAGTCTTAGAGAAGTCGATTTCTTTCAGCGAAAGTGCTGTTTTCACAGTGCTAAGTACTCCCAACACTATCCGCAATGTAGGTTTTACCAGTTTTCTAAGTCTCTCTTATTTGCTTGTACTTATACTTGGAATCCTCTGTGTAAACCTCTGTTAGCTTCTCTAGGTAGATGAATCACTGTGTACTTTCTCTTGTTTCTATCTGTTACCAATCTTGAGAAACTCATACATTCTCTGTTCACTGTTTCCCAGTCTTAGAGAAGTCGATTTCTTTCAGCGAAAGTGCTGTTTTCACAGTGCTAAGTACTCCCAACACTATCCGCAATGTAGGTTTTACCAGTTTTCTAAGTCTCTCTTATTTGCCTGTACTTATACTTGGAATTCTCTGTGTAAACCTCTGTAACTTCTCTAGGTAGATGAATCACTGTGTACTTTCTCTTGTTTCTATCTGTTACCAATCTTGGGAAACTCATACATTCTCTGTTCACTGTTTCCCACTCTTAGAGAAGTCGATTTCTTTCGGCGAAAGTGCTGTTTTCACAGTGCTAAGTACTCCCAACTCTATCCACAATGTAGGTTTTAACAGTTTTCTAAGTCTCTCTTATTTGCTTGTACTTATACTTGGAATTGTCTGTGTAAACCTCTGTAACTTTTCCAGGCAGATGAATCACTGTTTACTTTCTCTGGTTTCTATCTGTTACCAATCTTGAGAAACTCATACATTCGCTGTTCACTGTTTCCCAGTCTTAGAGAAGTCGATTTCTTTCGGCGAAAGTGCTGTTTTCACAGTGCGAAGTACTCCCAACTCTATCCACAATGTAGGTTTTACCAGTTTTCTAAATCTCTCTTATTTGCCTGTACTTATACTTGGAATTCTCTGTGTAAACCTCTGTAACTTTTCTAGGTAGATGAATCACTGTGTACTTTCTCTTGTTTCTATCTGTTACCAATCTTGAGAAACTCATACATTCACTGTTCACTGTTTCCCAGTCTTAGAGAAGTCGATTTCTTTCAGCGAAAGTGCTGTTTTCACAGTGCTAAGTACTCTCAACTCTATCAACAATGTAGGTTTTACCAGTTTTCTAAGTCTCTCTTATTTTCTTGTACTTATACGTGGAATTCTCTGTGTAAACCTCCGTAACTTATCCAGGTAGATGAATCACTGTGCACTTTCTCTTGTTTCTATCTGTTACCAATCTTGAGAAACTCATACATTCTCTGTTCACTGTTTCCCAGTCTTAGAGAAGTCGATTTCTTTCGGCGAAAGTGCTGTTTTCACAGTGCTAAGTACTCCCAACTCTATCCACAATGTAGGTTTTACCAGTTTTCTAAGTCTCTCTTATTTTCTTCTACTTATACTTGGAATTGTCTGTGTAAACCTCTGTAACTTTTCCAGGTAGATGAATCACTGTGTACTTTCTCTTGTTTCTATCTGTTACCAATCTTGAGAAACTCATACATTCTCTGTTCACTGTTTCCCAGTCTTAGAGAAGTCGATTTCTTTCGGCGAAAGTGCTGTTTTCACAGTGCTAAGTACTCCCAACTCTATCCACAATGTAGGTTTTACCAGTTTTCTAAGTCTCTCTTATTTGCTTGTACTTATACTTGGAATTCTCTGTGTAAACCTCTGTAACTTTTCCAGGTAGATGAATCACTGTGTACTTTCTCTTGTTTCTATCTGTTACCAATCTTGAGAAACTCAACATTCTCTGTTCACTGTTTCACGGACTTAGAGAAATAAATTTCCTTCGGCGAAAGTGCTGTTTTCACACTGCTAAGTACTCCGAAATCTGTCAACAATGTTGGTTTTACCAGTTTTCTAAGTCTCTCTTATTTGCTTGTACTTATACTTGGAATTCTGTGTGTAAACCACTGTTACTTCTCTAGGTAGATGAATCACTGTGTACTTTCTCTTGTTTCTATCTGTTACCAATCTTGAGAAACTCATATATTCTCTGTTCACTGTTTCCCAGTCTTAGGGAAGTCGATTACTTTCGGCGAAAGTGCTGTTTTCACAGTGCTAACTACTCCCAACTCTATCCACAAAGTAGGTTTTACCAGTTTTCTAAGTCTCTCTTATTTGCTTGTACTTATACTTGGAATTCTCTGTGTAAACCTCTGTAACTTTTCCAGGTAGATGAATCACTGTGTACTTTCGCTTGTTTCTATCTGTTACCAATCTTGAGAAACTCATACATTCTCTGTTCACTGTTTCACGGTCTTAGAGAACTAAATTTCCTTCGGCGAAAGTGCTGTTTTCACAGTGCTAAGTACTCCGAAATCTGTCAACAATGTAGGTTTTACCAGTTTTCTAAGTCTCTCTTATTTGCTTGTACTTATACTTGGAATTCTGTGTGTAAACCACTGTAACTTCTCTAGGTAGATGAATCACTGTGTACTTTCTCTTGTTTCTATCTGTTACCAAACTTTAGAAACTCATACATTCACTGTTCACTGTTTCCCAGTCTTAGAGAAGTCGATTTCTTTCAGCGAAAGTGCTGTTTTCACAGTGCTAAGTACTCCCAACACTATCCGCAATGTAGGTTTTACCAGTTTTCTAAGTCTCTCTTATTTGCTTGTACTTATACTTGGAATCCTCTGTGTAAACCTCTGTTAGCTTCTCTAGGTAGATGAATCACTGTGTACTTTCTCTTGTTTCTATCTGTTACCAATCTTGAGAAACTCATACATTCTCTGTTCTCTGTTTCCCAGTCTTAGAGAAGTCGATTTCTGTCAGCGAAAGTGCTGTTTTCACAGTGCTAAGTACTCCCAACACTATCCGCAATGTAGGTTTTACCAGTTTTCTAAGTCTCTCTTATTTGCCTGTACTTATACTTGGAATTCTCTGTGTAAACCTCTGTAACTTCTCTAGGTAGATGAATCACTGTGTACTTTCTCTTGTTTCTATCTGTTACCAATCTTCAGAAACTCATACATTCTCTGTTCACTGTTTCCCTATCTTAGAGAAGTCGATTTCTTTCGGCGAAAGTGCTGTTTTCACAGTGCTAAGTACTCCGAACTCTATCCACAATGTAGGTTTTACCAGTTTTCTAAATCTCTCTTATTTGCCTGTACTTATACTTGGAATTCTCTGTGTAAACCTCTGTAACTTTTCCAGGTAGATGAATCACTGTGTACTTTCTCTTGTTTCTATCTGTTACCAATCTTGAGAAACTCATACATTCTCTGTTCACTGTTTCCCAGTCTTAGAGAATTCGATTTCTTTCGGCGAAAGTGCTGTTTTCACAGCGCTAAGTACTCCCAACTCTATCCACAATGTAGGTTTTACCAGTTTTCTAAGTCTCTCTTATTTGTCTGTACTTATACTTGGAATTCGCTGTGTAAACCTCTGTAACTTCTCTAGGTAGATGAATCACTGTGTACTTTCTCTTGTTTCTATCTGTTACCAATCTTGAGAAACTCATACATTCTCTGTTCACTGTTTCCCAGTCTTAGAGAAGTCGATTTCTTTCAGCGAAAGTGCTGTTTTCACAGTGCTAAGTACTCCCAACTCTATCCACAATGTAGGTTTTAACAGTTTTCTAAGTCTCTCTTATTTGCTTGTACGTATACTTGGAATTCTCTGTGTAATCCTCTGTAGCTTCTCTACGTAGATGAATCACTGTGTACTTTCTCTTGTTTCTATCTGTTACCAATCTTGAGAAACTCATACATTCTCTGTTCACTGTTTCCCAGTCTTAGAGAAGTCGATTTCTTTCGGCGAAAGTGCTGTTTTCACAGTGCTAAGTACTCCCAACTCTATCCACAATGTAGGTTTTACCAGTTTTCTAAGTCTCTCTAATTTTCTTGTACTTATACTTGGAATTGTCTGTGTAAACCTCTGTAACTTTTCCAGGCAGATGAATCACTGTTTACTTTCTCTTGTTTCTATCTGTTACCAATCTTGAGAAACTCATACATTCGCTGTTCACTGTTTCCCAGTCTTAGAGAAGTCGATTTCTTTCGGCGAAAGTGCTGTTTTCACAGTGCTAAGTACTCCCAACTCTATCCACAAAGTAAGTTTTACCAGTTTTCTAAGTCTCTCTTATTTGCTTGTACTTATACTTGGAATTCTCTGTGTAAACCTCTGTAACTTTTCCAGGTAGATGAATCACTGTGTACTTTCGCTTGTTTCTATCTGTTACCAATCTTGAGAAACTCATACATTCTCTGTTCACTGTTTCACGGACTTAGAGAACTAAATTTCCTTCGGCGAAAGTGCTGTTTTCACAGTGCTAAGTACTCCGAAATCTGTCAACAATGTAGGTTTTACCAGTTTTCTAAGTCTCTCTTATCTGCTTGTACTTATACTTGGAATTCTGTGTGTAAAGCACTGTAACTTCTCTAGGTAGATGAATCACTGTGTACTTTCTCTTGTTTCTATCTGTTACCAAACTTGAGAAACTCATACATTCACTGTTCACTGTTTGCCAGTCTTAGAGAAGTCGATTTCTTTCAGCGAAAGTGCTGTTTTCACAGTGCTAAGTACTCCCAACACTATCCGCAATGTAGGTTTTACCAGTTTTCTAAGTCTCTCTTATTTGCTTGTACTTATACTTGGAATCCTCTGTGTAAACCTCTGTTAGCTTCTCTAGGTAGATGAATCACTGTGTACTTTCTCTTGTTTCTATCTGTTACCAATCTTGAGAAACTCATACATTCTCTGTTCACTGTTTCCCAGTCTTAGAGAAGTCGATTTCTTTCAGCGAAAGTGCTGTTTTCACAGTGCTAAGTACTCCCAACACTATCCGCAATGTAGGTTTTACCAGTTTTCTAAGTCTCTCTTATTTGCCTGTACTTATACTTGGAATTCTCTGTGTAAACCTCTGTAACTTCTCTAGGTAGATGAATCACTGTGTACTTTCTCTTGTTTCTATCTGTTACCAATCTTGGGAAACTCATACATTCTCTGTTCACTGTTTCCCAGTCTTAGAGAAGTCGATTTCTTTCGGCGAAAGTGCTGTTTTCACAGTGCTAAGTACTCCCAACTCTATCCACAATGTAGGTTTTAACAGTTTTCTAAGTCTCTCTTATTTGCTTGTACTTATACTTGGAATTGTCTGTGTAAACCTCTGTAACTTTTCCAGGCAGATGAATCACTGTTTACTTTCTCTTGTTGCTATCTGTTACCAATCTTGAGAAACTCATACATTCTCTGTTCACTGTTTCCCAGTCTTAGAGAAGTCGATTTCTTTCGGCGAAAGTGCTGTTTTCACAGTGCTAAGTACTCCCAACTCTATCCACAAAGTAAGTTTTACCAGTTTTCTAAGTCTCTCTTATTTGCTTGTACTTATACTTGGAATTCTCTGTGTAAACCTCTGTTACTTTTCCAGGTAGATGAATCACTGTGTACTTTCGCTTGTTTCTATCTGTTACCAATCTTGAGAAACTCATACATTCTCTGTTCACTGTTTCACGGACTTAGAGAACTAAATTTCCTTCGGCGAAAGTGCTGTTTTCACAGTGCTAAGTACTCCGAAATCTGTCAACAATGTAGGTTTTACCAGATTTCTAAGTCTCTCTTATTTGCTTGTACTTATACTTGGAATTCTGTGTGTAAACCACTGTAACTTCTCTAGGTAGATGAATCACTGTGTACTTTCTCTTGTTTCTATCTGTTACCAAACTTGAGAAACTCATACATTCACTGTTCACTGTTTCCCAGTCTTAGAGAAGTCGATTTCTTTCAGCGAAAGTGCTGTTTTCACAGTGCTAAGTACTCCCAACACTATCCGCAATGTAGGTTTTACCAGTTTTCTAAGTCTCTCTTATTTGCTTGTACTTATACTTGGAATCCTCTATGTAAACCTCTGTTAGCTTCTCTAGGTAGATGAATCACTGTGTACTTTCTCTTGTTTCTATCTGTTACCAATCTTGAGAAACTCATACATTCTCTGTTCACTGTTTCCCAGTCTTAGAGAAGTCGATTTCTTTCGGCGAAAGTGCTGTTTTCACAGCGCTAAGTACTCCCAACTCTATCCACAATGTAGGTTTTACCAGTTTTCTAAGTCTCTCTTATTTTCTTGTACTTATACTTGGAATTGTCTGTGTAAACCTCTGTAACTTTTCCAGGTAGATGAATCACTGTGTACTTTCTCTTGTTTCTATCTGTTACCAATCTTGAGAAACTCATACATTCTCTGTTCACTGTTTCCCAGTCTTAGAGAAGTCGATTTCTTTCGGCGAAAGTGCTGTTTTCACAGCGCTAAGTACTCCCAACTCTATCCACAATGTAGGTTTTACCAGTTTTCTAAGTCTCTCTTATTTGCCTGTACTTATACTTGGAATTCTCTGTGTAAACCTCTGTAACTTCTCTAGGTAGATGAATCACTGTGTACTTTCTCTTGTTTCTATCTGTTACCAATCTTGAGAAACTCATACATTCTCTGTTCACTGTTTCCCAGTCTTAGAGAAGTCGATTTCTTTCGGCGAAAGTGCTGTTTTCACAGTGCTAAGTACTCCCAACTCTATCCACAATGTAGGTTTTACCAGTTTTCTAAGTCTCTCTTATTTTCTTGTACTTACACTTGGAATTGTCTGTGTAAACCTCTGTAACTTTTCCAGGCAGATGAATCACTGTTTACTTTCTCTTGTTTCTATCTGTTACCAATCTTCAGAAACTCATACATTCGCTGTTCACTGTTTCCCAGTCTTAGAGAAGTCGATTTCTTTCGGCGAAAGTGCTGTTTTCACAGTGCTAAGTACTCCCAACTCTATCCACAAAGTAAGTTTTACCAGTTTTCTAAGTCTCTCTTATTTGCTTGTACTTATACTTGGAATTCTCTGTGTAAACCTCTGTAACTTTTCCAGGTAGATGAATCACTGTGTACTTTCGCTTGTTTCTATCTGTTACCAATCTTGAGAAACTCATACATTCTCTGTTCACTGTTTCACGGACTTAGAGAACTAAATTTCCTTCAGCGAAAGTGGTGTTTTCACAGTGCTAAGTACTCCGAAATCTGTCAACAATGTAGGTTTTACCAGTTTTCTAAGTCTCTCTTATTTGCTTGTACTTATACTTGGAATTCTGTGTGTAAACCACTGTAACTTCTCTAGGTAGATGAATCACTGTGTACTTTCTCTTGTTTCTATCTGTTACCAATCTTGAGAAACTCATACATTCACTGTTCACTGTTTCCCAGTCTTAGAGAAGTCGATTTCTTTCAGCGAAAGTGCTGTTCTCACAGTGCTAAGTACTCCCAACACTATCCGCAATGTAGGTTTTACCAGTTTTCTAAGTCTCTCTTATTTGCCTGTACTTATACTTGGAATTCTCTGTGTAAACCTCTGTAACTTTTCCAGGTAGATGAATCACTGTGTACTTTCTCTTGTTTCTATCTGTTACCAATCTTGAGAAACTCATACATTCTCTGCTCACTGTTTCCCAGTCTTAGAGAAGTCGATTTCTTTCGGCGAAAGTGCTGTTTTCACAGTGCTAAGTACTCCCAACTCTATCCACAAAGTAGGTTTTACCAGTTTTCTAAGTCTCTCTTATTTGCTTGTACTTATACTTGGAATTCTCTGTGTAAACCTCTGTAACTTTTCCAGGTAGATGAATCACTGTGTACTTTCGCTTGTTTCTATCTGTTACCAATCTTGAGAAACTCATACATTCTCTGTTCACTATTTCACGGACTTAGAGAACTAAATTTCCTTCGGCGAAAGTGCTGTTTTCACAGTGCTAAGTACTCCGAAATCTGTCAACAATGTAGGTTTTACCAGTTTTCTAAGTCTCTCTTATTTGCTTGTACTTATACTTGGAATTCTGTGTGTAAACCACTGTAACTTCTCTAGGTAGATGAATCACTGTGTACTTTCTCTTGTTTCTATCTGTTACCAATCTTGAGAAACTCATACATTCACTGTTCACTGTTTCCCAGTCTTAGAGAAGTCGATTTCTTTCAGCGAAAGTGCTGTTTTCACAGTGCTAAGTACTCCCAACACTATCCGCAATGTAGGTTTTACCAGTTTTCTAAGTCTCTCTTATTTGCCTGTACTTATACTTGGAATTCTCTGTGTAAACCTCTGTAACTTCTCTAGGTAGATGAATCACTGTGTACTTTCTCTTGTTTCTATCTGTTACCAATCTTGGGAAACTCATACATTCTCTGTTCACTGTTTCCCAGTCTTAGAGAAGTCGATTTCTTTCGGCGAAAGTGCTGTTTTCACAGTGCTAAGTACTCCCAACTCTATCCACAATGTAGGTTTTAACAGTTTTCTAAGTCTCTCTTATTTGCTTGTACGTATACTTGAAATTCTCTGTGTAAACCTCTGTAGCTTCTCTGGGTAGATGAATCACTGTGTACTTTCTCTTGTTTCTATCTGTTACCAATCTTGAGAAACTCATACATTCTCTGTTCACTGTTTCCCAGTCTTAGAGAAGTCGATTTCTTTCGGCGAAAGTGCTGTTTTCACAGTGCTAAGTACTCCCAACTCTATCCACAATGTAGGTTTTACCAGTTTTCTAAATCTCTCTTATTTGCTTGTACTTATACTTGGAATTCTCTGTGTAAACCTCTGTAACTTTTGTAGGTAGATGAATCACTGTGTACTTTCTCTTGTTTCTATCTCTTACCAATCTTGAGAAACTCATACATTCACTGTTCACTGTTTCCCAGTCTTAGAGAAGTCGATTTCTTTCAGCGAAAGTGCTGTTTTCACAGTGCTAAGTACTCTCAACTCTATCAACAATGTAGGTTTTACCAGTTTTCTAAGTCTCTCTTATTTTCTTGTACTTATACGTGGAATTCTCTGTGTAAACCTCCGTAACTTATCCAGGTAGATGAATCACTGTGTACTTTCTCTTGTTTCTATCTGTTACCAATCTTGAGAAACTCATACATTCTCTGTTCACTGTTTCCCAGTCTTAGAGAAGTCGATTTCTTTCGGCGAAAGTGCTGTTTTCACAGTGCTAAGTACTCCCAACTCTATCCACAATGTAGGTTTTACCAGTTTTCTAAGTCTCTCTTATTTGCTTGTACTTATACTTGGAATTCTCTGTGTAAACCTCTGTAACTTTTCCAGGTAGATGAATCACTGTGTACTTTCTCTTGTTTCTATCTGTTACCAATCTTGAGAAACTCAACATTCTCTGTTCACTGTTTCACGGACTTAGAGAAATAAATTTCCTTCGGCGAAAGTGCTGTTTTCACACTGCTAAGTACTCCGAAATCTGTCAACAATGTTGGTTTTACCAGTTTTCTAAGTCTCTCTTATTTGCTTGTACTTATACTTGGAATTCTGTGTGTAAACCACTGTTAGTTCTCTAGGTAGATGAATCACTGTGTACTTTCTCTTGTTTCTATCTGTTACCAATCTTGAGAAACTCATATATTCTCTGTTCACTGTTTCCCAGTCTTAGGGAAGTCGATTTCTTTCGGCGAAAGTGCTGTTTTCACAGTGCTAAGTACTCCCAACTCTATCCACAAAGTAGGTTTTACCAGTTTTCTAAGTCTCTCTTATTTGCTTGTACTTATACTTGGAATTCTCTGTGTAAACCTCTGTAACATTTCCAGGTAGATGAATCACTGTGTACTTTCGCTTGTTTCTATCTGTTACCAATCTTGAGAAACTCATACATTCTCTGTTCACTGTTTCACGGTCTTAGAGAACTAAATTTCCTTCGGCGAAAGTGCTGTTTTCACAGTGCTAAGTACTCCGAAATCTGTCAACAATGTAGGTTTTACCAGTTTTCTAAGTCTCTCTTATTTGCTTGTACTTATACTTGGAATTCTGTGTGTAAACCACTGTAACTTCTCTAGGTAGATGAATCACTGTGTACTTTCTCTTGTTTCTATCTGTTACCAATCTTGAGAAACTCATACATTCTCTGTTCTCTTTCCCAGTCTTAGAGAAGTCGATTTCTTTCAGCGAAAGTGCTGTTTTCACAGTGCTAAGTACTCCCAACACTATCTGCAATGTAGGTTTTGCCAGTTTTCTAAGTCTCTCTTATTTGCCTGTACTTATACTTGGAATTCTCTGTGTAAACCTCTGTAACTTCTCTAGGTAGATGAATCACTGTGTACTTTCTCTTGTTTCTATCTGTTACCAATCTTCAGAAACTCATACATTCTCTGTTCACTGTTTCACGGACTTAGAGAACTAAATTTCCTTCGGCGAAAGTGCTGTTTTCACAGTGCTAAGTACTCCGAAATCTGTCAACAATGTAGGTTTTACCAGTTTTCTAAGTCTCTCTTATTTGTTTGTACTTATACTTGGAATTCTGTGTGTAAACCACTGTAACTTCTCTAGGTAGATGAATCACTGTGTACTTTCTCTTGTTTCTATCTGTTACCAAACTTGAGAAACTCATACATTCACTGTTCACTGTTTCCCAGTCTTAGAGAAGTCGATTTCTTTCAGCGAAAGTGCTGTTTTCACAGTGCTAAGTACTCCCAACACTATCCGCAATGTAGGTTTTACCAGTTTTCTAAGTCTCTCTTATTTGCTTGTACTTATACTTGGAATCCTCTGTGTAAACCTCTGTTAGCTTCTCTAGGTAGATGAATCACTGTGTACTTTCTCTTGTTTCTATCTGTTACCAATCTTGAGAAACTCATACATTCTCTGTTCACTGTTTCCCAGTCTTAGAGAAGTCGATTTCTTTCAGCGAAAGTGCTGTTTTCACAGTGCTAAGTACTCCCAACACTATCCGCAATGTAGGTTTTACCAGTTTTCTAAGTCTCTCTTATTTGCCTGTACTTATACTTGGAATTCTCTGTGTAAACCTCTGTAACTTCTCTAGGTAGATGAATCACTGTGTACTTTCTCTTGTTTCTATCTGTTACCAATCTTGGGAAACTCATACATTCTCTGTTCACTGTTTCCCAGTCTTAGAGAAGTCGATTTCTTTCAGCGAAAGTGCTGTTTTCACAGTGCTAAGTACTCCCAACTCTATCCACAATGTAGGTTTTACCAGTTTTCTAAGTCTCTCTTATTTTCTTGTACTTATACTTGGAATTGTCTGTGTAAACCTCTGTAACTTTTCCAGGTAGATGAATCACTGTGTACTTTCTCTTGTTTCTATCTGTTTCCAATCTTGAGAAACTCATACATTCTCTGTTCACTGTTTCCCAGTCTTAGAGAAGTCGATTTCTTTCGGCGAAAGTGCTGTTTTCACAGCGCTAAGTACTCCCAACTCTATCCACAATGTAGGTTTTACCAGTTTTCTAAGTCTCTCTTATTTGCCTGTACTTATACTTGGAATTCTCTGTGTAAACCTCTGTAACTTCTCTAGGTAGATGAATCACTGTGTACTTTCTCTTGTTTCTATCTGTTACCAATCTTCAGAAACTCATACATTCTCTGTTCACTGTTTCCCAGTCTTAGAGAAGTCGATTTCTTTCGGCGAAAGTGCTGTTTTCACAGTGCTAAGTACTCCGAACTCTATCCACAATGTAGGTTTTACCAGTTTTCTAAATCTCTCTTATTTGCCTGTACTTATACTTGGAATTCTCTGTGTAAACCTCTGTAACTTTTCCAGGTAGATGAATCACTGTGTACTTTCTCTTGTTTCTATCTGTTACCAATCTTGAGAAACTCATACATTCTCTGTTCACTGTTTCCCAGTCTTAGAGAAGTCGATTTCTTTCAGCGAAAGTGCTGTTTTCACAGCGCTAAGTACTCCCAACTCTATCCACAATGTAGGTTTTACCAGTTTTCTAAGTCTCTCTTATTTGCCTGTACTTATACTTGGAATTCTCTGTGTAAACCTCTGTAACTTCTCTAGGTAGATGAATCACTGTGTCCTTTCTCTTGTTTCTATCTGTTACCAATCTTGAGAAACTCATACATTCTCTGTTCACTGTTTCCCAGTCTTAGAGAAGTCGATTTCTTTCAGCGAAAGTGCTGTTTTCACAGTGCTAAGTACTCCCAACTCTATCCACAATGTAGGTTTTAACAGTTTTCTAAGTCTCTCTTATTTGCTTGTACGTATACTTGGAATTCTCTGTGTAATCCTCTGTAGCTTCTCTACGTAGATGAATCACTGTGTACTTTCTCTTGTTTCTATCTGTTACCAATCTTGAGAAACTCATACATTCTCTGTTCACTGTTTCCCAGTCTTAGAGAAGTCGATTTCTTTCGGCGAAAGTGCTGTTTTCACAGTGCTAAGTACTCCCAACTCTATCCACAATGTAGGTTTTACCAGTTTTCTAAGTCTCTCTTATTTTCTTGTACTTATACTTGGAATTGTCTGTGTAAACCTCTGTAACTTTTCCAGGCAGATGAATCACTGTTTACTTTCTCTTGTTTCTATCTGTTACCAATCTTGAGAAACTCATACATTCGCTGTTCACTGTTTCCCAGTCTTAGAGAAGTCGATTTCTTTCGGCGAAAGTGCTGTTTTCACAGTGCTAAGTACTCCCAACTCTATCCACAAAGTAAGTTTTACCAGTTTTCTAAGTCTCTCTTATTTGCTTGTACTTATACTTGGAATTCTCTGTGTAAACCTCTGTAACTTTTCCAGGTAGATGAATCACTGTGTACTTTCGCTTGTTTCTATCTGTTACCAATCTTGAGAAACTCATACATTCTCTGTTCACTGTTTCACGGACTTAGAGAACTAAATTTCCTTCGGCGAAAGTGCTGTTTTCACAGTGCTAAGTACTCCGAAATCTGTCAACAATGTTTGTTTTACCAGTTTTCTAAGTCTCTCTTATTTGCTTGTACTTATACTTGGAATTCTGTGTGTAAACCACTGTAACTTCTCTAGGTAGATGAATCACTGTGTACTTTCTCTTGTTTCTATCTGTTACCAAACTTGAGAAACTCATACATTCACTGTTCACTGTTTGCCAGTCTTAGAGAAGTCGATTTCTTTCAGCGAAAGTGCTGTTTTCACAGTGCTAAGTACTCCCAACACTATCCGCAATGTAGGTTTTACCAGTTTTCCAAGTCTCTCTTATTTGCTTGTACTTATACTTGGAATCCTCTGTGTAAACCTCTGTTAGCTTCTCTAGGTAGATGAATCACTGTGTACTTTCTCTTGTTTCTATCTGTTACCAATCTTGAGAAACTCATACATTCTCTGTTCACTGTTTCCCAGTCTTAGAGAAGTCGATTTCTTTCAGCGAAAGTGCTGTTTTCACAGTACTAAGTACTCCCAACACTATCCGCAATGTAGGTTTTACCAGTTTTCTAAGTCTCTCTTATTTGCCTGTACTTATACTTGGAATTCTCTGTGTAAACCTCTGTAACTTCTCTAGGTAGATGAATCACTGTGTACTTTCTCTTGTTTCTATCTGTTACCAATCTTGGGAAACTCATACATTCTCTGTTCACTGTTTCCCAGTCTTAGAGAAGTCGATTTCTTTCGGCGAAAGTGCTGTTTTCACAGTGCTAAGTACTCCCAACTCTATCCACAATGTAGGTTTTAACAGTTTTCTAAGTCTCTCTTATTTGCTTGTACGTGTACTTGAAATTCTCTGTGTAAACCTCTGTAGCTTCTCTAGGTAGATGAATCACTGTGTACTTTCTCTTGTTTCTATCTGTTACCAATCTTGAGAAACTCATACATTCTCTGTTCACTGTTTCCCACTCTTAGAGAAGTCGATTTCTTTCGGCGAAAGTGCTGTTTTCACAGTGCTAAGTACTCCCAACTCTATCCACAATGTAGGTTTTACCAGTTTTCTAAATCTCTCTTATTTGCCTGTACTTATACTTGGAATTCTCTGTGTAAACCTCTGTAACTTTTCTAGGTAGATGAATTACTGTGTACTTTCTCTTGTTTCCATCTGTTACCAATCTTGAGAAACTCATACATTCACTGTTCACTGTTTCCCAGGCTTAGAGAAGTCGATTTCTTTCAGCGAAAGTGCTGTTTTCACAGTGCTAAGTACTCCCAACTCTATCAACAATGTAGGTTTTACCAGTTTTCTAAGTCTCTCTTATTTGCTTGTACTTATACTTGGAATTCTCTGTGTAAACCTCTGTAACTTCTCTAGGTAGATGAATCACTGTGTACTTTCTCTTGTTTCTATCTGTTACCAATCTTGAGAAACTCATACATTCTCTGTTCACTGTTTCCCAGTCTTAGAGAAGTCGATTTCTTTCGGCGAAAGTGCTGTTTTCACAGTGCTAAGTACTCCCAACTCTATCCACAATGTAGGTTTTACCAGTTTTCTAAGTCTCTCTTATTTTCTTGTACTTATACTTGGAATTGTCTGTGTAAACCTTTGTAACTTTTCCAGGCAGATGAATCACTGTTTACTTTCTCTTGTTTCTATCTGTTACCAATCTTGAGAAACTCATACATTCTCTGTTCTCTGTTTCACGGACTTAGAGAACTAAATTTCCTTCGGCGAAAGTGCTGTTTTCACAGTGCTAAGTACTCCGAAATCTGTCAACAATGTAGGTTTTACCAGTTTTCTAAGTCTCTCTTATTTGCTTGTACTTATACTTGGAATTCTGTGTGTAAACCACTGTAACTTCTCTAGGTAGATGAATCACTGTGTACTTTCTCTTGTTTCTATCTGTTACCAATCTTCAGAAACTCATACATTCACTGTTCACTGTTTGCCAGTCTTAGAGAAGTCGATTTCTTTCAGCGAAAGTGCTGTTTTCACAGTGCTAAGTACTCCCAACACTATCCGCAATGTAGGTTTTACCAGTTTTCTAAGTCTCTCTTATTTGCTTGTACTTATACTTGGAATCCTCTGTGTAAACCTCTGTTAGCTTCTCTAGGTAGATGAATCACTGTGTACTTTCTCTTGTTTCTATCTGTTACCAATCTTGAGAAACTCATACATTCTCTGTTCACTGTTTCCCAGTCTTAGAGAAGTCGATTTCTTTCAGCGAAAGTGCTGTTTTCACAGTGCTAAGTACTCCCAACACTATCGGCAATGTAGGTTTTACCAGTTTTCTAAGTCTCTCTTATATGCCTGTACTTATACTTGGAATTCTCTGTGTAAACCTCTGTAACTTCTCTAGGTAGATGAATCACTGTGTACTTTCTCTTGTTTCTATCTGTTACCAATCTTGGGAAACTCATACATTCTCTGTTCACTGTTTCCCAGTCTTAGAGAAGTCGATTTCTTTCGGCGAAAATGCTGTTTTCACAGTGCTAAGTACTCCCAACTCTATCCACAATGTAGGTTTTAACAGTTTTCTAAGTCTCTCTTATTTGCTTGTACTTATACTTGGAATTGTCTGTGTAAACCTCTGTAACTTTTCCAGGTAGATGAATCACTGTTTACTTTCTCTGGTTTCTATCTGTTACCAATCTTGAGAAACTCATACATTCGCTGTTCACTGTTTCCCAGTCTTAGAGAAGTCGATTTCTTTCGGCGAAAGTGCTGTTTTCACAGTGCTCAGTACTCCCAACTCTATCCACAAAGTAAGTTTTACCAGTTTTCTAAGTCTCTCTTATTTGCTTGTACTTATACTTGGAATTCTCTGTGTAAACCTCTGTAACTTTTCCAGGTAGATGAATCACTGTGTACTTTCGCTTGTTTCTATCTGTTACCAATCTTGAGAAACTCATACATTCTCTGTTCACTGTTTCACGGACTTAGAGAACTAAATTTCCTTCGGCGAAAGTGCTGTTTTCACAGTGCTAAGTACTCCGAAATCTGTCAACAATGTAGGTTTTACCAGTTTTCTAAGTCTCTCTTATTTGCTTGTACTTATACTTGGAATTCTGTGTGTAAACCACTGTAACTTCTCTAGGTAGATGAATCACTGTGTACTTTCTCTTGTTTCTATCTGTTACCAAACTTGAAAAACTCATACATTCACTGTTCACTGTTTCCCAGTCTTAGAGAAGTCGATTTCTTTCAGCGAAAGTGCTGTTTTCACAGTGCTAAGTACTCCCAACACTATCCGCAATGTAGGTTTTACCAGTTTTCTAAGTCTCTCTTATTTGCTTGTACTTATACTTGGAATCCTCTGTTTAAACCTCTGTTAGCTTCTCTAGGTAGATGAATCACTGTGTACTTTCTCTTGTTTCTATCTGTTACCAATCTTGAGAAACTCATACATTCTCTGTTCACTGTTTCCCAGTCTTAGAGAAGTCGATTTCTTTCAGCGAAAGTGCTGTTTTCACAGTGCTAAGTACTCCCAACACTATCCGCAATGTAGGTTTTATCAGTTTTCTAAGTCTCTCTTATTTGCCTGTACTTATACTTGGAATTCTCTGTGTAAACCTCTGTAACTTCTCTAGGTAGATGAATCACTGTGTACTTCCTCTTGTTTCTATCTGTTACCAATCTTGGGAAACTCATACATTCTCTGTTCACTGTTTCCCAGTCTTAGAGAAGTCGATTTCTTTCAGCGAAAGTGCTGTTTTCACAGTGCTAAGTACTCCCAACTCTATCCACAATGTAGGTTTTACCAGTTTTCTAAGTCTCTCTTATTTTCTTGTACTTATACTTGGAATTGTCTGTGTAAACCTCTGTAACTTTTCCAGGTAGATGAATCACTGTGTACTTTCTCTTGTTTCTATCTGTTTCCAATCTTGAGAAACTCATACATTCTCTGTTCACTGTTTCCCAGTCTTAGAGAAGTCGATTTCTTTCGGCGAAAGTGCTGTTTTCACAGCGCTAAGTACTCCCAACTCTATCCACAATGTAGGTTTTACCAGTTTTCTAAGTCTCTCTTATTTGCCTGTACTTATACTTGGAATTCTCTGTGTAAACCTCTGTAACTTCTCTAGGTAGATGAATCACTGTGTACTTTCTCTTGTTTCTATCTGTTACCAATCTTCAGAAACTCATACATTCTCTGTTCACTGTTTCCCAGTCTTAGAGAAGTCGATTTCTTTCGGCGAAAGTGCTGTTTTCACAGTGCTAAGTACTCCGAACTCTATCCACAATGTAGGTTTTACCAGTTTTCTAAATCTCTCTTATTTGCCTGTACTTATACTTGGAATTCTCTGTGTAAACCTCTGTAACTTTTCCAGGTAGATGAATCACTGTGTACTTTCTCTTGTTTCTATCTGTTACCAATCTTGAGAAACTCATACATTCTCTGTTCACTGTTTCCCAGTCTTAGAGAAGTCGATTTCTTTCGGCGAAAGTGCTGTTTTCACAGCGCTAAGTACTCCCAACTCTATCCACAATGTAGGTTTTACCAGTTTTCTAAGTCTCTCTTATTTGCCTGTACTTATACTTGGAATTCTCTGTGTAAACCTCTGTAACTTCTCTAGGTAAATGAATCACTGTGTCCTTTCTCTTGTTTCTATCTGTTACCAATCTTGAGAAACTCATACATTCTCTGTTCACTGTTTCCCAGTCTTAGAGAAGTCGATTTCTTTCAGCGAAAGTGCTGTTTTCACAGTGCTAAGTACTCCCAACTCTATCCACAATGTAGGTTTTAACAGTTTTCTAAGTCTCTCTTATTTGCTTGTACGTATACTTGGAATTCTCTGTGTAATCCTCTGTAGCTTCTCTACGTAGATGAATCACTGTGTACTTTCTCTTGTTTCTATCTGTTACCAATCTTGAGAAACTCATACATTCTCTGTTCACTGTTTCCCAGTCTTAGAGAAGTCGATTTCTTTCGGCGAAAGTGCTGTTTTCACAGTGCTAAGTACTCCGAAATCTGTCAACAATGTAGGTTTTACCAGTTTTCTAAGTCTCTCTTATTTGCTTGTACTTATACTTGGAATTCTGTGTGTAAACCACTGTAACTTCTCTAGGTAGATGAATCACTGTGTACTTTCTCTTGTTTCTATCTGTTACCAAACTTGAGAAACTCATACATTCGCTGTTCACTGTTTGCCAGTCTTAGAGAAGTCGATTTCTTTCGGCGAAAGTGCTGTTTTCACAGTGCTAAGTACTCCCAACTCTATCCACAAAGTAAGTTTTACCAGTTTTCTAAGTCTCTCTTATTTGCTTGTACTTATACTTGGAATTCTCTGTGTAAACCTCTGTAACTTCTCTAGGTAGATGAATCACTGTGTACTTTCTCTTGTTTCTATCTGTTACCAATCTTGGGAAACTCATACATTCTCTGTTCACTGTTTCCCAGTCTTAGAGAAGTCGATTTCTTTCGGCGAAAGTGCTGTTTTCACAGTGCTAAGTACTCCCAACTCTATCCACAATGTAGGTTTTAACAGTTTTCTAAGTCTCTCTTATTTGCTTGTACGTGTACTTGAAATTCTCTGTGTAAACCTCTGTAGCTTCTCTAGGTAGATGAATCACTGTGTACTTTCCCTTGTTTCTATCTGTTACCAATCTTGAGAAACTCATACATTCTCTGTTCACTGTTTCCCAGTCTTAGAGAAGTCGATTTCTTTCGGCGAAAGTGCTGTTTTCACAGTGCTAAGTACTCCCAACTCTATCCACAATGTAGGTTTTACCAGTTTTCTAAATCTCTCTTATTTGCCTGTACTTATACTTGGAATTCTCTGTGTAAACCTCAGTAACTTTTCTAGGTAGATGAATTACTGTGTACTTTCTCTTGTTTCCATCTGTTACCAATCTTGAGAAACTCATACATTCACTGTTCACTGTTTCCCAGTCTTAGAGAAGTCGATTTCTTTCAGCGAAAGTGCTGTTTTCACAGTGCTAAGTACTCCCAACTCTATCAACAATGTAGGTTTTACCAGTTTTCTAAGTCTCTCTTATTTGCTTGTACTTATACTTGGAATTCTCTGTGTAAACCTCTGTAACTTTTCCAGGTAGATGAATCACTGTGTACTTTCTCTTGTTTCTATCTGTTACCAATCTTGAGAAACTCATACATTCTCTGTTCACTGTTTCCCAGTCTTAGAGAAGTCGATTTCTTTCGGCGAAAGTGCTGTTTTCACAGCGCTAAGTACTCCCGACTCTATCCACAATGTAGGTTTTACCAGTTTTCTAAGTCTCTCTTATTTGCCTGTACTTATACTTGGAATTCTCTGTGTAAACCTCTGTAACTTCTCTAGGTAGATGAATCACTGTGTACTTTCTCTTGTTTCTATCTGTTACCAATCTTCAGAAACACATACATTCTCTGTTCACTGTTTCCCAGTCTTAGAGAAGTCGATTTCTTTCAGCGAAAGTGTTGTTTTCACAGTGCTAAGTACTCCCAACTCTATCCACAATGTAGGTTTTAACAGTTTTCTAAGTCTCTCTTATTTGCTTGTACGTATACTTGGAATTCTCTGTGTAAACCTCTGTAGCTTCTCTAGGTAGATGAATCACTGTGTACTTTCTCTTGTTTCTATCTGTTACCAATCTTGAGAAACTCATACATTCTCTGTTCACTGTTTCCCAGTCTTTGAGAAGTCGATTTCTTTCGGCGAAAGTGCTGTTTTCACAGTGCTAAGTACTCCGAACTCTATCCAAAATGTAGGTTTTAACAGTTTTCTAAATCTCTCTTATTTGCCTGTACTTATACTTGGAATTCTCTGTGTAAACCTCTGTAACTTTTCCAGGTAGATGAATCACTGTGTACTTTCTCTTGTTTCTATCTGTTACCAATCTTGAGAAACTCACACATTCTCTGTTCACTGTTTTCCAGTCTTAGAGAAGTCGATTTCTTTCGGCGAAAGTGCTGTTTTCACAGCGCTAAGTACTCCCAACTCTATCCACAATGTAGGTTTTACCAGTTTTCTAAGTCTCTCTTATTTGCCTGTACTTATACTTGGAATTCTCTGTGTAAACCTCTGTAACTTTTCTAGGTAGATGAATCACTGTGTACTTTCTCTTGTTTCTATCTGTTACCAATCTTCAGAAACTCATACATTCTCTGTTCACTGTTTCCCAGTCTTAGAGAAGTCGATTTCTTTCAGCGAAAGTGCTGTTATCACAGTGCTAAGTACTCCCAACTCTATCCACAATGTAGGTTTTAACAGTTTTCTAAGTCTCTCTTATTTGCTTGTACGTATACTTGGAATTCTCTGTGTAATCCTCTGTAGCTTCTCTACGTAGATGAATCACTGTGTACTTTCTCTTGTTTCTATCTGTTACCAATCTTGAGAAACTCATACATTCTCTGTTCACTGTTTCCCAGTCTTAGAGAAGTCGATTTCTTTCGGCGAAAGTGCTGTTTTCACAGTGCTAAGTACTCCCAACTCTATCCACAATGTAGGTTTTACCAGTTTTCTAAGTCTCTCTTATTTTCTTGTACTTATACTTGGAATTGTCTGTGTAAACCTCTGTAACTTTTCCAGGCAGATGAATCACTGTTTACTTTCTCTTGTTTCTATCTGTTACCAAACTTGAGAAACTCATACATTCACTGTTCACTGTTTGCCAGTCTTAGAGAAGTCGATTTCTTTCAGCGAAAGTGCTGTTTTCACAGTGCTAAGTACTCCGAAATCTGTCAACAATGTAGGTTTTACCAGTTTTCTAAGTCTCTCTTATTTGCTTGTACTTATACTTGGAATTCTGTGTGTAAACCACTGTAACTTCTCTAGGTAGATGAATCACTGTGTACTTTCTCTTGTTTCTATCTGTTACCAAACTTGAGAAACTCATACATTCACTGTTCACTGTTTGCCAGTCTTAGAGAAGTCGATTTCTTTCAGCGAAAGTGCTGTTTTCACAGTGCTAAGTACTCCCAACACTATCCGCAATGTAGGTTTTACCAGTTTTCTAAGTCTCTCTTATATGCCTGTACTTATACTTGGAATTCTCTGTGTAAACCTCTGTAACTTCTCTAGGTAGATGAATCACTGTGTACTTTCTCTTGTTTCTATCTGTTACCAATCTTGGGAAACTCATACATTCTCTGTTCACTGTTTCCCAGTCTTAGAGAAGTCGATTTCTTTCGGCGAAAGTGCTGTTTTCACAGTGCTAAGTACTCCCAACTCTATCCACAATGTAGGTTTTAACAGTTTTCTAAGTCTCTCTTATTTGCTTGTACGTGTACTTGAAATTCTCTGTGTAAACCTCTGTAGCTTCTCTAGGTAGATGAATCACTGTGTACTTTCCCTTGTTTCTATCTGTTACCAATCTTGAGAAACTCATACATTCTCTGTTCACTGTTTCCCAGTCTTAGAGAAGTCGATTTCTTTCGGCGAAAGTGCTGTTTTCACAGTGCTAAGTACTCCCAACTCTATCCACAATTTAGGTTTTACCAGTTTTCTAAATCTCTCTTATTTGCCTGTACTTATACTTGGAATTCTCTGTGTAAACCTCTGTAACTTTTCTAGGTAGATGAATTACTGTGTACTTTCTCTTGTTTCCATCTGTTACCAATCTTGAGAAACTCATACATTCACTGTTCACTGTTTCCCAGTCTTAGAGAAGTCGATTTCTTTCAGCGAAAGTGCTGTTTTCACAGTGCTAAGTACTCCCAACTCTATCAACAATGTAGGTTTTACCAGTTTTCTAAGTCTCTCTTATTTGCTTGTACTTATACTTGGAATTCTCTGTGTAAACCTCTGTAACTTTTCCAGGTAGATGAATCACTGTGTACTTTCTCTTGTTTCTATCTGTTACCAATCTTGAGAAACTCATACATTCTCTGTTCACTGTTTCCCAGTCTTAGAGAAGTCGATTTCTTTCGGCGAAAGTGCTGTTTTCACAGCGCTAAGTACTCCCGACTCTATCCACAATGTAGGTTTTACCAGTTTTCTAAGTCTCTCTTATTTGCCTGTACTTATACTTGGAATTCTCTGTGTAAACCTCTGTAACTTCTCTAGGTAGATGAATCACTGTGTACTTTCTCTTGTTTCTATCTGTTACCAATCTTCAGAAACACATACATTCTCTGTTCACTGTTTCCCAGTCTTAGAGAAGTCGATTTCTTTCAGCGAAAGTGCTGTTTTCACAGTGCTAAGTACTCCCAACTCTATCCACAATGTAGGTTTTAACAGTTTTCTAAGTCTCTCTTATTTGCTTGTACGTATACTTGGAATTCTCTGTGTAAACCTCTGTAGCTTCTCTAGGTAGATGAATCACTGTGTACTTTCTCTTGTTTCTATCTGTTACCAATCTTGAGAAACTCATACATTCTCTGTTCACTGTTTCCCAGTCTTTGAGAAGTCGATTTCTTTCAGCGAAAGTGCTGTTTTCACAGTGCTAAGTACTCCGAACTCTATCCAAAATGTAGGTTTTAACAGTTTTCTAAATCTCTCTTATTTGCCTGTACTTATACTTGGAATTCTCTGTGTAAACCTCTGTAACTTTTCCAGGTAGATGAATCACTGTGTACTTTCTCTTGTTTCTATCTGTTACCAATCTTGAGAAACTCACACATTCTCTGTTCACTGTTTTCCAGTCTTAGAGAAGTCGATTTCTTTCGGCGAAAGTGCTGTTTTCACAGCGCTAAGTACTCCCAACTCTATCCACAATGTAGGTTTTACCAGTTTTCTAAGTCTCTCTTATTTGCCTGTACTTATACTTGGAATTCTCTGTGTAAACCTCTGTAACTTCTCTAGGTAGATGAATCACTGTGTACTTTCTCTTGTTTCTATCTGTTACCAATCTTCAGAAACTCATACATTCTCTGTTCACTGTTTCCCAGTCTTAGAGAAGTCGATTTCTTTCAGCGAAAGTGCTGTTATCACAGTGCTAAGTACTCCCAACTCTATCCACAATGTAGGTTTTAACAGTTTTCTAAGTCTCTCTTATTTGCTTGTACGTATACTTGGAATTCTCTGTGTAATCCTCTGTAGCTTCTCTACGTAGATGAATCACTGTGTACTTTCTCTTGTTTCTATCTGTTACCAATCTTGAGAAACTCATACATTCTCTGTTCACTGTTTCCCAGTCTTAGAGAAGTCGATTTCTTTCGGCGAAAGTGCTGTTTTCACAGTGCTAAGTACTCCCAACTCTATCCACAATGTAGGTTTTACCAGTTTTCTAAGTCTCTCTTATTTTCTTGTACTTATACTTGGAATTGTCTGTGTAAACCTTTGTAACTTTTCCAGGCATATGAATCACTGTTTACTTTCTCTTGTTTCTATCTGTTACCAATCTTGAGAAACTCATACATTCTCTGTTCTCTGTTTCACGGACTTAGAGAACTAAATTTCCTTCGGCGAAAGTGCTGTTTTCACAGTGCTAAGTACTCCGAAATCTGTCAACAATGTAGGTTTTACCAGTTTTCTAAGTCTCTCTTATTTGCTTGTACTTATACTTGGAATTCTGTGTGTAAACCACTGTAACTTCTCTAGGTAGATGAATCACTGTGTACTTTCTCTTGTTTCTATCTGTTACCAAACTTGAGAAACTCATACATTCACTGTTCACTGTTTCCCAGTCTTAGAGAAGTCGATTTCTTTCAGCGAAAGTGCTGTTTTCACAGTGCTAAGTACTCCCAACACTATCCGCAATGTAGGTTTTACCAGTTTTCTAAGTCTCTCTCAATTGCTTGTACTTATACTTGGAATCCTCTGTGTAAACCTCTGTTAGCTTCTCTAGGTAGATGAATCACTGTGTACTTTCTCTTGTTTCTATCTGTTACCAATCTTGAGAAACTCATACATTCTCTGTTCACTGTTTCCCAGTCTTAGAGAAGTCGATTTCTTTCAGCGAAAGTGCTGTTTTCACAGTGCTAAGTACTCCCAACACTATCCGCAATGTAGGTTTTACCAGTTTTCTAAGTCTCTCTTATTTGCCTGTACTTATACTTGGAATTCTCTGTGTAAACCTCTGTAACTTCTCTAGGTAGATGAATCACTGTGTACTTTCTCTTGTTTCTATCTGTTACCAATCTTGGGAAACTCATACATTCTCTGTTCACTGTTTCCCAGTCTTAGAGAAGTCGATTTCTTTCAGCGAAAGTGCTGTTTTCACAGTGCTAAGTACTCCCAACTCTATCCACAATGTAGGTTTTACCAGTTTTCTAAGTCTCTCTTATTTTCTTGTACTTATACATGGAATTGTCTGTGTAAACCTCTGTAACTTTTCCAGGTAGATGAATCACTGTGTACTTTCTCTTGTTTCTATCTGTTTCCAATCTTGAGAAACTCATACATTCTCTGTTCACTGTTTCCCAGTCTTAGAGAAGTCGATTTCTTTCGGCGAAAGTGCTGTTTTCACAGCGCTAAGTACTCCCAACTCTATCCACAATGTAGGTTTTACCAGTTTTCTAAGTCTCTCTTATTTGCCTGTACTTATACTTGGAATTCTCTGTGTAAACCTCTGTAACTTCTCTAGGTAGATGAATCACTGTGTCCTTTCTCTTGTTTCTATCTGTTACCAATCTTGAGAAACTCATACATTCTCTGTTCACTGTTTCCCAGTCTTAGAGAAGTCGATTTCTTTCAGCGAAAGTGCTGTTTTCACAGTGCTAAGTACTCCCAACTCTATCCACAATGTAGGTTTTAACAGTTTTCTAATTCTCTCTTATTTGCTTGTACGTATACTTGGAATTCTCTGTGTAATCCTCTGTAGCTTCTCTACGTAGATGAATCACTGTGTACTTTCTCTTGTTTCTATCTGTTACCAATCTTGAGAAACTCATACATTCTCTGTTCACTGTTTCCCAGTCTTAGAGAAGTCGATTTCTTTCGGCGAAAGTGCTGTTTTCACAGTGCTAAGTACTCCCAACTCTATCCACAATGTAGGTTTTACCAGTTTTCTAAGTCTCTCTTATTTTTTTGTACTTATACTTGGAATTGTCTGTGTAAACCTCTGTAACTTTTCCAGGCAGATGAATCACTGTTTACTTTCTCTTGTTGCTATCTGTTACCAATCTTGAGAAACTCATACATTCACTGTTCACTGTTTCCCAGGCTTAGAGAAGTCGATTTCTTTCGGCGAAAGTGCTGTTTTCACAGTGCTAAGTACTCCCAACTCTATCCACAAAGTAAGTTTTACCAGTTTTCTAAGTCTCTCTTATTTGCTTGTACTTATACTTGGAATTCTCTGTGTAAACCTCTGTAACTTTTCCAGGTAGATGAATCACTGTGTACTTTCGCTTGTTTCTATCTGTTACCAATCTTGAGAAACTCATACATTCTCTGTTCACTGTTTCACGGACTTAGAGAACTAAATTTCCTTCGGCGAAAGTGCTGTTTTCACAGTGCTAAGTACTCCGAAATCTGTCAACAATGTAGGTTTTACCAGTTTTCTAAGTCTCTCTTATTTGCTTGTACTTATACTTGGAATTCTGTGTGTAAACCACTGTAACTTCTCTAGGTAGATGAATCACTGTGTACTTTCTCTTGTTTCTATCTGTTACCAAACTTGAGAAACTCATACGTTCACTGTTCACTGTTTGCCAGTCTTAGAGAAGTCGATTTCTTTCAGCGAAAGTGCTGTTTTCACAGTGCTAAGTACTCCCAACACTATCCGCAATGTAGGTTTTACCAGTTTTCTAAGTCTCTCTTATTTGCTTGTACTTATACTTGGAATCCTCTGTGTAAACCTCTGTTAGCTTCTCTAGGTAGATGAATCACTGTGTACTTTCTCTTGTTTCTATCTGTTACCAATCTTGAGAAACTCATACATTCTCTGTTCACTGTTTCCCAGTCTTAGAGAAGTCGATTTCTTTCAGCGAAAGTGCTGTTTTCACTGTGCTAAGTACTCCCAACACTATCCGCAATGTAGGTTTTACCAGTTTTCTAAGTCTCTCTTATTTGCCTGTACTTATACTTGGAATTCTCTGTGTAAACCTCTGTAACTTCTCTAGGTAGATGAATCACTGTGTACTTTCTCTTGTTTCTATCTGTTACCAATCTTGGGAAACTCATACATTCTCTGTTCACTGTTTCCCAGTCTTAGAGAAGTCGATTTCTTTCGGCGAAAGTGCTGTTTTCACAGTGCTAAGTACTCCCAACACTATCCACAATGTAGGTTTTAACAGTTTTCTAAGTCTCTCTTATTTGCTTGTACGTATACTTGAAATTCTCAGTGTAAAACTCTGTAGCTTCTCTAGGTAGATGAATCACTGTGTACTTTCTCTTGTTTCTATCTGTTACCAATCTTGAGAAACTCATACATTCTCTGTTCACTGTTTCCCAGTCTTAGAGAAGTCGATTTCTTTCGGCGAAAGTGCTGTTTTCACAGTGCTAAGTACTCCCAACTCTATCCACAATGTAGGTTTTACCAGTTTTCTAAATCTCTCTTATTTGCCTGTACTTATACTTGGAATTCTCTGTGTAAACCTCTGTAACTTTTCTAGGTAGATGAATTACTGTGTACTTTCTCTTGTTTCCATCTGTTACCAATCTTGAGAAACTCATACATTCACTGTTCACTGTTTCCCAGTCTTAGAGAAGTCGATTTCTTTCAGCGAAAGTGCTGTTTTCACAGTGCTAAGTACTCCCAACTCTATCAACAATGTAGGTTTTACCAGTTTTCTAAGTCTCTCTTATTTGCTTGTACTTATACTTGGAATTCTCTGTGTAAACCTCTGTAACTTTTCCAGGTAGATGAATCACTGTGTACTTTCTCTTGTTTCTATCTGTTACCAATCTTGAGAAACTCATACATTCTCTGTTCACTGTTTCCCAGTCTTAGAGAAGTCGATTTCTTTCGGCGAAAGTGCTGTTTTCACAGCGCTAAGTACTCCCGACTCTATCCACAATGTAGGTTTTACCAGTTTTCTAAGTCTCTCTTATTTGCCTGTACTTATACTTGGAATTCTCTGTGTAAACCTCTGTAACTTCTCTAGGTAGATGAATCACTGTGTACTTTCTCTTGTTTCTATCTGTTACCAATCTTCAGAAACACATACATTCTCTGTTCACTGTTTCCCAGTCTTAGAGAAGTCGATTTCTTTCAGCGAAAGTGCTGTTTTCACAGTGCTAAGTACCCCCAACTCTATCCACAATGTAGGTTTTAACAGTTTTCTAAGTCTCTCTTATTTGCTTGTACGTATACTTGGAATTCTCTGTGTAAACCTCTGTAGCTTCTCTAGGTAGATGAATCACTGTGTACTTTCTCTTGTTTCTATCTGTTACCAATCTTGAGAAACTCATACATTCTCTGTTCACTGTTTCCCAGTCTTTGAGAAGTCGATTTCTTTCGGCGAAAGTGCTGTTTTCACAGTGCTAAGTACTCCGAACTCTATCCAAAATGTAGGTTTTAACAGTTTTCTAAATCTCTCTTATTTGCCTGTACTTATACTTGGAATTCTCTGTGTAAACCTCTGTAACTTTTCCAGGTAGATGAATCACTGTGTACTTTCTCTTGTTTCTATCTGTTACCAATCTTGAGAAACTCACACATTCTCTGTTCACTGTTTTCCAGTCTTAGAGAAGTCGATTTCTTTCGGCGAAAGTGCTGTTTTCACAGCGCTAAGTACTCCCAACTCTATCCACAATGTAGGTTTTACCAGTTTTCTAAGTCTCTCTTATTTGCCTGTACTTCTACTTGGAATTCTCTGTGTAAACCTCTGTAACTTCTCTAGGTAGATGAATCACTGTTTACTTTCTCTTGTTTCTATCTGTTACCAATCTTCAGAAACTCATACATTCTCTGTTCACTGTTTCCCAGTCTTAGAGAAGTCGATTTCTTTCAGCGAAAGTGCTGTTATCACAGTGCTAAGTACTCCCAACTCTATCCACAATGTAGGTTTTAACAGTTTTCTAAGTCTCTCTTATTTGCTTGTACGTATACTTGGAATTCTCTGTGTAATCCTCTGTAGCTTCTCTACGTAGATGAATCACTGTGTACTTTCTCTTGTTTCTATCTGTTACCAATCTTGAGAAACTCATACATTCTCTGTTCACTGTTTCCCAGTCTTAGAGAAGTCGATTTCTTTCGGCGAAAGTGCTGTTTTCACAGTGCTAAGTACTCCCAACTCTATCCACAATGTAGGTTTTACCAGTTTTCTAAGTCTCTCTTATTTTCTTGTACTTATACTTGGAATTGTCTGTGTAAACCTTTGTAACTTTTCCAGGCAGATGAATCACTGTTTACTTTCTCTTGTTTCTATCTGTTACCAATCTTGAGAAACTCATACATTCTCTGTTCTCTGTTTCACGGACTTAGAGAACTAAATTTCCTTCGGCGAAAGTGCTGTTTTCACAGTGCTAAGTACTCCGAAATCTGTCAACAATGTAGGTTTTACCAGTTTTCTAAGTCTCTCTTATTTGCTTGTACTTATACTTGGAATTCTGTGTGTAAACCACTGTAACTTCTCTAGGTAGATGAATCACTGTGTACTTTCTCTTGTTTCTATCTGTTACCAAACTTGAGAAACTCATACATTCACTGTTCACTGTTTGCCAGTCTTAGAGAAGTCGATTTCTTTCAGCGAAAGTGCTGTTTTCACAGTGCTAAGTACGCCCAACACTATCCGCAATGTAGGTTTTACCAGTTTTCTAAGTCTCTCTTATTTGCTTGTACTTATACTTGGAATCCTCTGTGTAAACCTCTGTTAGCTTCTCTAGGTAGATGAATCACTGTGTACTTTCTCTTGTTTCTATCTGTTACCAATCTTGAGAAACTCATACATTCTCTGTTCACTGTTTCCCAGTCTTAGAGAAGTCGATTTCTTTCAGCGAAAGTGCTGTTTTCACAGTGCTAAGTACTCCCAACACTATCCGCAATGTAGGTTTTACCAGTTTTCTAAGTCTCTCTTATTTGCCTGTACTTATACTTGGAATTCTCTGTGTAAACCTCTGTAACTTCTCTAGGTAGATGAATCACTGTGTACTTTCTCTTGTTTCTATCTGTTACCAATCTTGGGAAACTCATACATTCTCTGTTCACTGTTTCCCAGTCTTAGAGAAGTCGATTTCTTTCGGCGAAAATGCTGTTTTCACAGTGCTAAGTACTCCCAACTCTATCCACAATGTAGGTTTTAACAGTTTTCTAAGTCTCTCTTATTTTTTTGTACTTATACTTGGAATTGTGTGTGTAAACCTCTGTAACTTTTCCAGGCAGATGAATCACTGTTTACTTTCTCTGGTTTCTATCTGTTACCAATCTTGAGAAACTCATACATTCGCTGTTCACTGTTTCCCAGTCTTAGAGAAGTCGATTTCTTTCGGCGAAAGTGCTGTTTTCACAGTGCTCAGTACTCCCAACTCTATCCACAAAGTAAGTTTTACCAGTTTTCTAAGTCTCTCTTATTTGCTTGTACTTATACTTGGAATTCTCTGTGTAAACCTCTGTAACTTTTCCAGGTAGATGAATCACTTTGTACTTTCGCTTGTTTCTATCTGTTACCAATCTTGAGAAACTCATACATTCTCTGTTCACTGTTACACGGACTTAGAGAACTAAATTTCCTTCGGCGAAAGTGCTGTTTTCACAGTGCTAAGTACTCCGAAATCTGTCAACAATGTAGGTTTTACCAGTTTTCTAAGTCTCTCTTATTTGCTTGTACTTATACTTGGAATTCTGTGTGTAAACCACTGTAACTTCTCTAGGTGGATGAATCACTGTGTACTTTCTCTTGTTTCTATCTGTTACCAAACTTGAGAAACTCATACATTCACTGTTCACTGTTTCCCAGTCTTAGAGAAGTCGATTTCTTTCAGCGAAAGTGCTGTTTTCACAGTGCTAAGTACTCCCAACACTATCCGCAATGTAGGTTTTACCAGTTTTCTAAGTCTCTCTCATTTGCTTGTACTTATACTTGGAATCCTCTGTGTAAACCTCTGTTAGCTTCTCTAGGTAGATGAATCACTGTGTACTTTCTCTTGTTTCTATCTGTTACCAATCTTGAGAAACTCATACATTCTCTGTTCACTGTTTCCCAGTCTTAGAGAAGTCGATTTCTTTCAGCGAAAGTGCTGTTTTCACAGTGCTAAGTACTCCCAACACTATCCGCAATGTAGGTTTTACCAGTTTTCTAAGTCTCTCTTATTTGCCTGTACTTATACTTGGAATTCTCTGTGTAAACCTCTGTAACTTCTCTAGGTAGATGAATCACTGTGTACTTTCTCTTGTTTCTATCTGTTACCAATCTTGGGAAACTCATACATTCTCTGTTCACTGTTTCCCAGTCTTAGAGAAGTCGATTTCTTTCAGCGAAAGTGCTGTTTTCACAGTGCTAAGTACTCCCAACTCTATCCACAATGTAGGTTTTACCAGTTTTCTAAGTCTCTCTTATTTTCTTGTACTTATACATGGAATTGTCTGTGTAAACCTCTGTAACTTTTCCAGGTAGATGAATCACTGTGTACTTTCTCTTGTTTCTATCTGTTTCCAATCTTGAGAAACTCATACATTCTCTGTTCACTGTTTCCCAGTCTTAGAGAAGTCGATTTCTTTCGGCGAAAGTGCTGTTTTCACAGCGCTAAGTACTCCCAACTCTATCCACAATGTAGGTTTTACCAGTTTTCTAAGTCTCTCTTATTTGCCTGTACTTATACTTGGAATTCTCTGTGTAAACCTCTGTAACTTCTCTAGGTAGATGAATCACTGTGTCCTTTCTCTTGTTTCTATCTATTACCAATCTTGAGAAACTCATACATTCTCTGTTCACTGTTTCCCAGTCTTAGAGAAGTCGATTTCTTTCAGCGAAAGTGCTGTTTTCACAGTGCTAAGTACTCCCAACTCTATCCACAATGTAGGTTTTAACAGTTTTCTAATTCTCTCTTATTTGCTTGTACGTATACTTGGAATTCTCTGTGTAATCCTCTGTAGCTTCTCTACGTAGATGAATCACTGTGTACTTTCTCTTGTTTCTATCTGTTACCAATCTTGAGAAACTCATACATTCTCTGTTCACTGTTTCCCAGTCTTAGAGAAGTCGATTTCTTTCGGCGAAAGTGCTGTTTTCACAGTGCTAAGTACTCCCAACTCTATCCACAATGTAGGTTTTACCAGTTTTCTAAGTCTCTCTTATTTTTTTGTACTTATACTTGGAATTGTCTGTGTAAACCTCTGTAACTTTTCCAGGCAGATGAATCACTGTTTACTTTCTCTTGTTGCTATCTGTTACCAATCTTGAGAAACTCATACATTCGCTGTTCACTGTTTCCCAGTCTTAGAGAAGTCGATTTCTTTCGGCGAAAGTGCTGTTTTCACAGTGCTAAGTACTCCCAACTCTATCCACAAAGTAAGTTTTACCAGTTTTCTAAGTCTCTCTTATTTGCTTGTACTTATACTTGGAATTCTCTGTGTAAACCTCTGTAACTTTTCCAGGTAGATGAATCACTGTGTACTTTCGCTTGTTTCTATCTGTTACCAATCTTGAGAAACTCATACATTCTCTGTTCACTGTTTCACGGACTTAGAGAACTAAATTTCCTTCGGCGAAAGTGCTGTTTTCACAGTGCTAAGTACTCCGAAATCTGTCAACAATGTAGGTTTTACCAGTTTTCTAAGTCTCTCTTATTTGCTTGTACTTATACTTGGAATTCTGTGTGTAAACCACTGTAACTTCTCTAGGTAGATGAATCACTGTGTACTTTCTCTTGTTTCTATCTGTTACCAAACTTGAGAAACTCATACGTTCACTGTTCACTGTTTGCCAGTCTTAGAGAAGTCGATTTCTTTCAGCGAAAGTGCTGTTTTCACAGTGCTAAGTACTCCCAACACTATCCGCAATGTAGGTTTTACCAGTTTTCTAAGTCTCTCTTATTTGCTTGTACTTATACTTGGAATCCTCTGTGTAAACCTCTGTTAGCTTCTCTAGGTAGATGAATCACTGTGTACTTTCTCTTGTTTCTATCTGTTACCAATCTTGAGAAACTCATACATTCTCTGTTCACTGTTTCCCAGTCTTAGAGAAGTCGATTTCTTTCAGCGAAAGTGCTGTTTTCACTGTGCTAAGTACTCCCAACACTATCCGCAATGTAGGTTTTACCAGTTTTCTAAGTCTCTCTTATTTGCCTGTACTTATACTTGGAATTCTCTGTGTAAACCTCTGTAACTTCTCTAGGTAGATGAATCACTGTGTACTTTCTCTTGTTTCTATCTGTTACCAATCTTGGGAAACTCATACATTCTCTGTTCACTGTTTCCCAGTCTTAGAGAAGTCGATTTCTTTCGGCGAAAGTACTGTTTTCACAGTGCTAAGTACTCCCAACTCTATCCACAATGTAGGTTTTAACAGTTTTCTAAGTCTCTCTTATTTGCTTGTACGTATACTTGAAATTCTCAGTGTAAAACTCTGTAGCTTCTCTAGGTAGATGAATCACTGTGTACTTTCTCTTGTTTCTATCTGTTACCAATCTTGAGAAACTCATACATTCTCTGTTCACTGTTTCCCAGTCTTAGAGAAGTCGATTTCTTTCGGCGAAAGTGCTGTTTTCACAGTGCTAAGTACTCCCAACTCTATCCACAATGTAGGTTTTACCAGTTTTCTAAGTCTCTCTTATTTGCCTGTACTTATACTTGGAATTCTCTGTGTAAACCTCTGTAACTTTTCTAGGTAGATGAATTACTGTGTACTTTCTCTTGTTTCCATCTGTTACCAATCTTGAGAAACTCATACATTCACTGTTCACTGTTTCCCAGTCTTAGAGAAGTCGATTTCTTTCAGCGAAAGTGCTGTTTTCACAGTGCTAAGTACTCCCAACTCTATCAACAATGTAGGTTTTACCAGTTTTCTAAGTCTCTCTTATTTGCTTGTACTTATACTTGGAATTCTCTGTGTAAACCTCTGTAACTTTTCCAGGTAGATGAATCACTGTGTACTTTCTCTTGTTTCTATCTGTTACCAATCTTGAGAAACTCATACATTCTCTGTTCACTGTTTCCCAGTCTTAGAGAAGTCGATTTCTTTCGGCGAAAGTGCTGTTTTCACAGCGCTAAGTACTCCCAACTCTATCCACAATGTAGGTTTTACCAGTTTTCTAAGTCTCTCTTATTTACCTGTACTTATACTTGGAATTCTCTGTGTAAACCTCTGTAACTTCTCTAGGTAGATGAATCACTGTGTACTTTCTCTTGTTTCTATCTGTTACCAATCTTCAGAAACTCATACATTCTCTGTTCACTGTTTCCCAGTCTTAGAGAAGTCGATTTCTTTCAGCGAAAGTGCTGTTTTCACAGTGCTAAGTACTCCCAACTCTATCCACAATGTAGGTTTTAACAGTTTTCTAAGTCTCTCCTATTTGCTTGTACGTATACTTGGAATTCTCTGTGTAAACCTCTGTAGCTTCTCTAGGTAGATGAATCACTGTGTACTTTCTCTTGTTTCTATCTGTTACCAATCTTGAGAAACTCATACATTCTCTGTTCACTGTTTCCCAGTCTTTGAGAAGTCGATTTCTTTCGGCGAAAGTGCTGTTTTCACAGTGCTAAGTACTCCGAACTCTATCCAAAATGTAGGTTTAACCAGTTTTCTAAATCTCTCTTATTTGCCTGTACTTATACTTGGAATTCTCTGTGTAAACCTCTGTAACTTTTCCAGGTAGATGAATCACTGTGTACTTTCTCTTGTTTCTATGTGTTACGAATCTTGAGAAACTCATACATTCTCTGTTCACTGTTTCCCAGTCTTAGAGAAGTCGATTTCTTTCGGTGAAAGTGCTGTTTTCATAGCGCTAAGTACTCCCAACTCTATCCACAATGTAGGTTTTACCAGTTTTCTAAGTCTCTCTTATTTTCTTGTACTTATACTTGGAATTCTCTGTGTAAACCTCTGTAACTTTTCCACGTAGATGAATCACTGTGTACTTTCTCTTGTTTCTATCTGTTACCAAACTTGAGAAATTCATACATTCACTGTTCACTGTTTCCCAGTCTTAGAGAAGTCGATTTCTTTCAGCGAAAGTGCTGTTTTCACAGTGCTAAGTACTCCCAACACTATCCGCAGTGTAGGTTTTACCAGTTTTCTAAGTCTCTCTTATTTGCTTGTACTTATACTTGGAATTCTCTGTGTAAACCTGTGTAATTTCTCTAGGTAGATGAATCACTGTGTACTTTCTCTTGTTTCTATCTGTTGCCAATCTTGAGAAACTCATACATTGTCTGTTCACTGTTTCCCAGTCTTAGAGAAGTCGATTTCTTTCGGCGAAAGTGCTGTTTTCACAGTGCTAAGTACTCCCAACTCTATCCACAATGTAGGTTTTACCAGTTTTCTAAGTCTCTCTTATTTTCTTGTACATATACATGAAATTCTTTGTGTAAACTTCTGTAATTTCTATAGGTAGATGAATCACTGTGTACTTTCTCTTGTTTCTATCTGTAACCAGTCTTGAGAAACTCATACATTCTCTGTTCAGTTATTCCCGTTTCTTAGAGAGGTAGATTTCTTTCTTCAAAAGTGCTGTTTTCAGAGTGCTGAGTGCTCCCAACTCTATCCACCATGTAGGTTTTACCAGTTTTCTAAGTCTCTCTTATTTGCTTATACTTATATATGAAATTTTCTGTGTAAACTTCTGTAACTTCTCTAGGTAGATGAATCACTGTGTACTTTCTCTTGTTTCTATCTGTTACCAATCTTGAGAAACTCATACATTCTTTGTTCACTGTTTCCCAGTCTTAGAGAAGTCGATTTCTTTCAGCGAAAGTGCTGTTTTCACAGTGCTAAGTACTCCCAACTCTATCCACAATGTAGGTTTTACCAGTTTTCTAAGTCTCTCTTATTTGCTTGTACTTATACTTGGAATTCTCTGTGTAAACCTCTGTAACTTTTCCAGGTAGATGAATCACTGTGTACTTTCTCTTGTTTCTATCTGTTACCAATCTTGAGAAACTCATACATTCTCTGTTCACTGTTTCCCAGTCTTAGAGAAGTCGATTTCTTTCGGCGAAAGTGCTGTTTTCACAGCGCTAAGTACTCCCAACTCTATCCACAATGTAGGTTTTACCAGTTTTCTAAGTCTCTCTTATTTGCCTGTACTTATACTTGGAATTCTCTGTGTAAACCTCTGTAACTTCTCTAGGTAGATGAATCACTGTGTACTTTCTCTTGTTTCTATCTGTTACCAATCTTCAGAAACTCATACATTCTCTGTTCACAGTTTCCCAGTCTTAGAGAAGTCGATTTCTTTCGGCGAAAGTGCTGTTTTTACAGTGCTAAGTACTCCCAACTCTATCCACAATGTAGGTTTTAACAGTTTTCTAAGTCTCTTTTATTTGCTTGTACGTATACTTGGAATTCTCTGTGTAAACCTCTGTAGCTTCTCTAGGTAGATGAATCACTGTGTACTTTCTCTTGTTTCTATCTGTTACCAATCTTGAGAAACTCATACATTCTCTGTTCACTGTTTCCCAGTCTTTGAGAAGTCGATTTCTTTGGGCGAATGTGCTGTTTTCACAGTGCTAAGTACTCCGAACTCTATCCAAAATGTAGGTTTTACCAGTTTTCTAAATCTCTCTTATTTGCCTGTACTTATACTTGGAATTCTCTGTGTAAACCTCTGTAACTTTTCCAGGTAGATGAATCACTGTGTACTTTCTCTTGTTTCTATCTGTTACCAATCTTGAGAAACTCATACATTCTCTGTTCACTGTTTCCCAGTCTTAGAGAAGTCGATTTCTTTCGGCGAAAGTGCTGTTTTCACAGCGCTAAGTACTCCCAACTCTATCCACAATGTAGGTTTTACCAGTTTTCTAAGTCTCTCTTATTTGCCTGTACTTATACTTGGAATTCTCTGTGTAAACCTCTGTAACTTCTCTAGGTAGATGAATCACTGTGTACTTTCTCTTGTTTCTATCTGTTACCAATCTTCAGAAACTCATACATTCTCTGTTCACTGTTTCCCAGTCTTAGAGAAGTCGATTTCTTTCAGCGAAAGTGCTGTTTTCACAGTGCTAAGTACTCCCAACTCTATCCACAATGTAGGTTTTAACAGTTTTCTAAGTCTCTCTTATTTGCTTGTACTTATACTTGGAATTCTCTGTGTAAACCTCTGTAACTTTTCCAGGTAGATGAATCACTGTGTACTTTCGCTTGTTTCTATCTGTTTCCAATCTTGAGAAACTCATACATTCTCTGTTCACTGTTTCACGGACTTAGAGAACTAAATTTCCTTCGGCGAAAGTGCTGTTTTCACAGTGCTAAGTACTCCGAAATCTGTCAACAATGTAGGTTTTACCAGTTTTCTAAGTCTCTCTTATTTGCTTGTACTTATACTTGGAATTCTCTGTGTAAACCTGTGTAATTTCTCTAGGTAGATGAATCACTGTGTACTTTCTCTTGTTTCGATCTGTTGCCAATCTTGAGAAACTCATACATTGTCTGTTCACTGTTTCCCAGTCTTGGAGAAGTCGATTTCTTTCGGCGAAAGTGCTGTTTTCACAGTGCTAAGTACTCCCAACTCTATCCACAATGTAGGTTTTACCAGTTTTCTAAGTCTCTCTTATTTGCTTGTACATATACATGAAATTCTTTGTGTAAACTTCTGTAATTTCTATAGGTAGATGAATCACTGTGTACTTTCTCTTGTTTCTATCTGTAACCAGTCTTGAGAAACTCATACATTCTCTGTTCAGTTATTCCCGTTTCTTAGAGAGGTAGATTTCTTTCTTCAAAAGTGCTGTTTTCAGAGTGCTGAGTGCTCCCAACTCTATCCACCATGTAGGTTTTACCAGTTTTCTAAGTCTCTCTTATTTGCTTGTACTTATATATGAAATTCTCTGTGTAAACTTCTGTAACTTCTCTAGGTAGATGAATCACTGTGTACTTTCTCTTGTTTCTATCTGTTACCAATCTTGAGAAACTCATACATTCTTTGTTCACTGTTTCCCAGTCTTAAAGAAGTAGATTTCTTTCGGCGAAAGTGCTGTTTTCACAGTGCTAAGTACTCCCAACTCTATCCACAATGTAGTTTTTACCAGTTTTCTACGTCTCTCTTATTTTCCTGTACTTATACGTGGAATTCTCTGTGTAAACTTCTGAAACTTCGCTAGGTAGATGAATCACTATGTACTTTCTCTTGTTTCTATCTGTTACCAATCTTGAGAAACTCATACATTCTCTGTTCACTGTTTCCCAGTCTTAGAGAAGTCGATTTCTTTCGGCGAAAGTGCTGTTTTCACAGTGCTAAGTACTCCCAACTCTATCCACAATGTAGGTTTTAACAGTTTTCTAAGTCTCTCTTATTTGCTTGTACGTATACTTGAAATTCTCTGTGTAAACCTCTGTAGCTTCTCTAGGTAGATGATTCACTGTGTACTTTCTCTTGTTTCTATCTGTTACCAATCTTGAGAAACTCATACATTCTCTGTTCACTGTTTCCCAGTCTTAGAGAAGTCGATTTCTTTCGGTGAAAGTGCTGTTTTCACAGTGCTAAGTACTCCCAACTCTATCCACAATGTAGGTTTTACCAGTTTTCTAAATCTCTCTTATTTGCCTGTACTTATACTTGGAATTCTCTGTGTAAACCTCTGTAACTTTTCTAGGTAGATGAATCACTGTGTACTTTCTCTTGTTTCTATCTGTTACCAATCTTGAGAAACTCATACATTCACTGTTCACTGTTTCCCAGTCTTAGAGAAGTCGATTTCTTTCAGCGAAAGTGCTGTTTTCACAGTGCTAAGTACTCCCAACTCTATCAACAATGTAGGTTTTACCAGTTTTCTAAGTCTCTCTTATTTTCTTGTACTTATACGTGGAATTCTCTGTGTAAACCTCTGTAACTTATCCAGGTAGATGAATCACTGTGTACTTTCTCTTGTTTCTATCTGTTACCAATCTTGAGAAACTCATACATTCTCTGTTCACTGTTTCCCAGTCTTAGAGAAGTCGATTTCTTTCGGCGAAAGTGCTGTTTTCACAGTGCTAAGTACTCCCAACTCTATCCACAATGTAGGTTTTAACAGTTTTCTAAGTCTCTCTTATTTGCTTGTACGTATACTTGAAATTCTCTGTGTAAACCTCTGTAGCTTCTCTAGGTAGATGATTCACTGTGTACTTTCTCTTGTTTCTATCTGTTACCAATCTTGAGAAACTCATACATTCTCTGTTCACTGTTTCCCAGTCTTAGAGAAGTCGATTTCTTTCGGTGAAAGTGCTGTTTTCACAGTGCTAAGTACTCCCAACTCTATCCACAATGTAGGTTTTACCAGTTTTCTAAATCTCTCTTATTTGCCTGTACTTATACTTGGAATTCTCTGTGTAAACCTCTGTAACTTTTCTAGGTAGATGAATCACTGTGTACTTTCTCTTGTTTCTATCTGTTACCAATCTTGAGAAACTCATACATTCACTGTTCACTGTTTCCCAGTCTTAGAGAAGTCGATTTCTTTCAGCGAAAGTGCTGTTTTCACAGTGCTAAGTACTCCCAACTCTATCAACAATGTAGGTTTTACCAGTTTTCTAAGTCTCTCTTATTTTCTTGTACTTATACGTGGAATTCTCTGTGTAAACCTCTGTAACTTATCCAGGTAGATGAATCACTGTGTACTTTCTCTTGTTTCTATCTGTTACCAATCTTGAGAAACTCATACATTCTCTGTTCACTGTTTCCCAGTCTTAGAGAAGTCGATTTCTTTCGGCGAAAGTGCTGTTTTCACAGTGCTAAGTACTCCCAACTCTATCCACAATGTAGGTTTTACCAGTTTTCTAAGTCTCTCTTACTTTCTTGTAGTTATACTTGGAATTGTCTGTGTAAACCTCTGTAACTTTTCCCGGTAGATGAATCACTGTGTACTTTCTCTTGTTTCTATCTGTTACCAATCTTGAGAAACTCATACATTCTCTGTTCACTGTTTCTCAGTCTTAGAGAAGTCGATTTCTTTCGGCGAAAGTGCTGTTTTCACAGTGCTAAGTACTCCCAACTCTATCCACAATGTAGGTTTTACCAGTTTTCTAAGTCTCTCTTATTTGCTTGTACTTATACTTGGAATTCTCTGTGTAAACCTCTGTAACTTTTCCAGGTAGATGAATCACTGTGTACTTTGTCTTGTTTCTATCTGTTACCAATCTTGAGAAACTCATACATTCTCTGTTCACTGTTTCACGGACTTAGAGAACTAAATTTCCTTCGGCGAAAGTGCTGTTTTCACACTGCTAAGTACTCCGAAATCTGTCAACAATGTTGGTTTAACCAGTTTTCTAAGTCTCTCTTATTTGCTTGTACTTATACTTGGAATTCTGTGTGTAAACCACTGTAACTTCTCTAGGTAGATGAATCACTGTGTACTTTCTCTTGTTTCTATCTGTTACCAATCTTGAGAAACTCATACATTCACTGTTCACTGTTTCCCAGTCTTAGCGAAGTCGATTTCTTTCAGCGAAAGAGCTGTTTTCACAGTGCTAAGTACTCCCAACACTATCCGCAATGTAGGTTTTACCAGTTTTCTAAGTCTCTCTTATTTGCTTGTACTTATATTTGGAATTCTCTGTGTAAACCTGTGTAACTTCTCTAGGTAGATGAATCACTGTGTACTTTCTCTTGTTTCTATCTGTTGCCAATCTTGAGAAACTCATACATTCTCTGTTCACTGTTTCCCAGTCTTAGAGAAGTCGATTTATTTCGGCGAAAGTGCTGTTTTCACAGGGCTAAGTACTCCCAACTCTATCCACAATGTAGGTTTTACCAGTTTTCTAAGTCTCTCTTACTTTCTTGTACTTATACATGAAATTCTTTGTGTAAACTTCTGTAATTTCTATAGGTAGATGAATCACTGTGTACTTTCTCTTGTTTCTATCTGTTACCAGTTTTGAGAAACTCATACATTCTCTGTTCAGTGATTCCCATTTGTTAGAGAGGTAGATTTCTTTCTTCAAAAGTGCTGTCTTCAGAGTGCTGAGTGCTCCCAACTCTATCCACAATGTAGGTTTTACCAGTTTTCTAAGTCTCTCTTATTTGCTTCTACTTATACATGAAATTCTCTGTGTAAACTTCTGTAACTTCTCTAGGTAGATGAATCACTGTGTACTTTCTCTTGTTTCTATGTGTTACGAATCTTGAGAAACTCATACATTCTCTGTTCACTGTTTCCCAGTCTTAGAGAAGTCGATTTCTTTCGGCGAAAGTGCTGTTTTCATAGCGCTAAGTATTCCCAACTCTATCCACAATGTAGGTTTTACCAGTTTTCTAAGTCTCTCTTATTTGCCTGTACTTATACTTGGAATTCTCTGTGTAAACCTCTGTAACTTCTCTAGGTAGATGAATCACTGTGTACTTTCTCTTGTTTCTATCTGTTACCAATCTTGAGAAACTCATACATTCTCTGTTCACTGTTTCCCAGTCTTAGAGAAGTCGATTTATTTCGGCGAAAGTGCTGTTTTCACATTGCTAAGTACTCCCAACTCTATCCACAATGTAGGTTTTACCAGTTTTCTAAGTCTCTCTTATTTGCTTGTACTTACACTTGGAATTCTCTGTGTAAACCTCTGTAACTTTTCCAGGTAGATGAATCACTGTGTACTTTCTCTTGTTTCTATCTGTTACCAATCTTGAGAAACTCATACATTCTCTGTTCACTGTTTCACGGACTTAGAGAACTAAATTTCCTTCGGCGACAGTGCTGTTTTCACAGTACTAAGTACTCCGAAATCTGTCAACAATGTAGGTTTTACCAGTTTTCTAAGTCTCTCTTATTTGCTTGTACTTATACTTGGAATTCTGTGTGTAAACCACTGTAACTTCTCTAGGTAGATGAATCACTGTGTACTTTCTCTTCTTTCTATCTGTTACCAAACTTGAGAAACTCATACATTCACTGTTCACTGTTTCCCAGTCTTAGAGAAGTCGATTTCTTTCAGCGAAAGTGCTGTTCTCACAGTGCTAAGTACTCCCAACACTATCCGCAATGTAGGTTTTACCAGTTTTCTAAGTCTCTCTTATTTGCCTGTACTTATACTTGGAATTCTCTGTGTAAACCTCTGTAACTTCTCTAGGTAGATGAATCACTGTGTACTTTCTCTTGTTTCTATCTGTTACCAATCTTGGGAAACTCATACATTCTCTGTTCACTGTTTCCCAGTCTTAGAGAAGTCGATTTCTTTCAGCGAAAGTGCTGTTTTCACAGTGCTAAGTACTCCCAACTCTATCCACAATGTAGGTTTTACCAGTTTTCTAAGTCTCTCTTATTTGCTTGTACTTATACTTGGAATTCTCTGTGTAAACCTCTGTAACTTTTCCAGGTAGATGAATCACTGTGTACTTTCTCTTGTTTCTATCTGTTACCAATCTTGAGAAACTCATACATTTTCTGCACACTGTTTCCCAGTCTTAGAGAAGTCGATTTCTTTCGGCGAAAGTGCTGTTTTCACAGTGCTAAGTACTCCCAACTCTATCCACAAAGTAGGTTTTACCAGTTTTCTAAGTCTCTCTTATTTGCTTGTACTTATACTTGGAATTCTCTGTGTAAACCTCTGTAACTTTTCCAGGTAGATGAATCACTGTGTACTTTCGCTTGTTTCTATCTGTTACCAATCTTGAGAAACTCATACATTCTCTGTTCACTGTTTCACGGACTTAGAGAACTAAATTTCCTTCGGCGAAAGTGCTGTTTTCACAGTGCTAAATACTCCGAAATCTGTCAACAATGTAGGTTTTACCAGGATTCTAAGTCTCTCTTATTTGCTTGTACTTATACTTGGAATTCTGTGTGTAAACCACTGTAACTTCTCTAGGTAGATGAATCACTGTGTACTTTCTCTTGTTTCTATCTGTTACCAATCTTGAGAAACTCATACATTCACTGTTCACTGTTTCCCAGTCTTAGAGAAGTCGATTTCTTTCAGCGAAAGTGCTGTTTTCACAGTGCTAAGTACTCCCAACACTATCCGCAATGTAGGTTTTACCAGTTTTCTAAGTCTCTCTTATTTGCCTGTACTTATACTTGGAATTTTCTGTGTAAACCTCTGTAACTTCTCTAGGTAGATGAATCACTGTGTACTTTCTCTTGTTTCTATCTGTTACCAATCTTGGGAAACTCATACATTCTCTGTTCACTGTTTCCCAGTCTTAGAGAAGTCGATTTCTTTCGGCGAAAGTGCTGTTTTCACAGTGCTAAGTACTCCCAACTCTATCCACAATGTAGGTTTTAACAGTTTTCTAAGTCTCTCTTATTTGCTTGTACGTATACTTGAAATTCTCTGTGTAAACCTCTGTAGCTTCTCTGGGTAGATGAATCACTGTGTACTTTCTCTTGTTTCTATCTGTTACCAATCTTGAGAAACTCATACATTCTCTGTTCACTGTTTCCCAGTCTTAGAGAAGTCGATTTCTTTCGGCGAAAGTGCTGTTTTCACAGTGCTAAGTACTCCCAACTCTATCCACAATGTAGGTTTTACCAGTTTTCTAAATCTCTCTTATTTGCCTGTACTTATACTTGGAATTCTCTGTGTAAACCTCTGTAACTTTTCTAGGTAGATGAATCACTGTGTACTTTCTCTTGTTTATATCTGTTACCAATCTTGAGAAACTCATACATTCACTGTTCACTGTTTCCCAGTCTTAGAGAAGTCGATTTCTTTCAGTGAAAGTGCTGTTTTCACAGTGCTAAGTACTCTCAACTCTATCAACAATGTAGGTTTTACCAGTTTTCTAAGTCTCTCTTATTTTCTTGTACTTATACGTGGAATTCTCTGTGTAAACCTCCGTAACTTATCCAGGTAGATGAATCACTGTGTACTTTCTCTTGTTTCTATCTGTTACCAATCTTGAGAAACTCATACATTCTCTGTTCACTGTTTCCCAGTCTTAGAGAAGTCGATTTCTTTCGGCGAAAGTGCTGTTTTACCAGTGCTAAGTACTCCCAACTCTATCCACAATGTAGGTTTTACCAGTTTTCTAAGTCTCTCTTATTTTCTTGTACTTATACTTGGAATTGTCTGTGTAAACCTCTGTAACTTTTCCAGGTAGATGAATCACTGTGTACTTTCTCTTGTTTCTATCTGTTACCAATCTTGAGAAACTCTTACATTCTCTGTTCACTGTTTCCCAGTCTTAGAGAAGTCGATTTCTTTCGGCGAAAGTGCTGTTTTCACAGTGCTAAGTACTCCCAACTCTATCCACAATGTAGGTTTTACCAGTTTTCTAAGTCTCTCTTATTTGCTTGTACTTATACTTGGAATTCTCTGTGTAAACCTCTGTAACTTTTCCAGGTAGATGAATCACTGTGTACTTTCTCTTGTTTCTATCTGTTACCAATCTTGAGAAACTCAACATTCTCTGTTCACTGTTTCACGGACTTAGAGAAATAAATTTCCTTCGGCGAAAGTGCTGTTTTCACACTGCTAAGTACTCCGAAATCTGTCAACAATGTTGGTTTTACCAGTTTTCTAAGTCTCTCTTATTTGCTTGTACTTATACTTGGAATTCTGTGTGTAAACCACTGTTAGTTCTCTAGGGAGATGAATCACTGTGTACTTTCTCTTGTTTCTATCTGTTACCAATCTTGAGAAACTCATATATTCTCTGTTCACTGATTCCCAGTCTTAGGGAAGTCGATTTCTTTCGGCGAAAGTGCTGTTTTCACAGTGCTAAGTACTCCCAACTCTATCCACAAAGTAGGTTTTACCAGTTTTCTAAGTCTCTCTTATTTGCTTGTACTTATACTTGGAATTCTCTGTGTAAACCTCTGTAACTTCTCTAGGTAGATGAATCACTGTGTCCTTTCTCTTGTTTCTATCTGTTACCAATCTTGAGAAACTCATACATTCTCTGTTCACTGTTTCCCAGTCTTAGAGAAGTCGATTTCTTTCAGCGAAAGTGCTGTTTTCACAGTGCTAAGTACTCCGAACTCTATCCACAATGTAGGTTTTAACAGTTTTCTAAGTCTCTCTTATTTGCTTGTACGTATACTTGGAATTCTCTGTGTAATCCTCTGTAGCTTCTCTACGTAGATGAATCACTGTGTACTTTCTCTTGTTTCTATCTGTTACCAATCTTGAGAAACTCATACATTCTCTGTTCACTGTTTCCCAGTCTTAGAGAAGTCGATTTCTTTCGGCGAAAGTGCTGTTTTCACAGTGCTAAGTACTCCCAACTCTATCCACAATGTAGGTTTTACCAGTTTTCTAAGTCTCTCTTATTTTCTTGTACTTATACTTGGAATTGTCTGTGTAAACCTCTGTAACTTTTCCAGGCAGATGAATCACTGTTTACTTTCTCTTGTTGCTATCTGTTACCAATCTTGAGAAACTCATACATTCGCTGTTCACTGTTTCCCAGTCTTAGAGAAGTCGATTTCTTTCGGCGAAAGTGCTGTTTTCACAGTGCTAAGTACTCCCAACTCTATCCACAATGTAGGTTTTACCAGTTTTCTAAGTCTCTCTTATTTGCCTGTACTTATACTTGGAATTCTCTGTGTAAACCTCTGTAACTTTTCTAGGTAGATGAATTACTGTGTACTTTCTCTTGTTTCCATCTGTTACCAATCTTGAGAAACTCATACATTCACTGTTCACTGTTTCCCAGTCTTAGAGAAGTCGATTTCTTTCAGCGAAAGTGCTGTTTTCACAGTGCTAAGTACTCCCAACTCTATCAACAATGTAGGTTTTACCAGTTTTCTAAGTCTCTCTTATTTGCTTGTACTTATACTTGGAATTCTCTGTGTAAACCTCTGTAACTTTTCCAGGTAGATGAATCACTGTGTACTTTCTCTTGTTTCTATCTGTTACCAATCTTGAGAAACTCATACATTCTCTGTTCACTGTTTCCCAGTCTTAGAGAAGTCGATTTCTTTCGGCGAAAGTGCTGTTTTCACAGCGCTAAGTACTCCCAACTCTATCCACAATGTAGGTTTTACCAGTTTTCTAAGTCTCTCTTATTTGCCTGTACTTATACTTGGAATTCTCTGTGTAAACCTCTGTAACTTCTCTAGGTAGATGAATCACTGTGTACTTTCTCTTGTTTCTATCTGTTACCAATCTTCAGAAACTCATACATTCTCTGTTCACTGTTTCCCAGTCTTAGAGAAGTCGATTTCTTTCAGCGAAAGTGCTGTTTTCACAGTGCTAAGTACTCCCAACTCTATCCACAATGTAGGTTTTAACAGTTTTCTAAGTCTCTCTTATTTGCTTGTACGTATACTTGGAATTCTCTGTGTAAACCTCTGTAGCTTCTCTAGGTAGATGAATCACTGTGTACTTTCTCTTGTTTCTATCTGTTACCAATCTTGAGAAACTCATACATTCTCTGTTCACTGTTTCCCAGTCTTTGAGAAGTCGATTTCTTTCGGCGAAAGTGCTGTTTTCACAGTGCTAAGTACTCCGAACTCTATCCAAAATGTAGGTTTAACCAGTTTTCTAAATCTCTCTTATTTGCCTGTACTTATACTTGGAATTCTCTGTGTAAACCTCTGTAACTTTTCCAGGTAGATGAATCACTGTGTACTTTCTCTTGTTTCTATCTGTTACCAATCTTGAGAAACTCACACATTCTCTGTTCACTGTTTTCCAGTCTTAGAGAAGTCGATTTCTTTCGGCGAAAGTGCTGTTTTCACAGCGCTAAGTACTCCCAACTCTATCCACAATGTAGGTTTTACCAGTTTTCTAAGTCTCTCTTATTTGCCTGTACTTATACTTGGAATTCTCTGTGTAAACCTCTGTAACTTCTCTAGGTAGATGAATCACTGTGTACTTTCTCTTGTTTCTATCTGTTACCAATCTTCAGAAACTCATACATTCTCTGTTCACTGTTCCCAGTCTTAGAGAAGTCGATTTCTTTCAGCGAAAGTGCTGTTATCACAGTGCTAAGTACTCCCAACTCTATCCACAATGTAGGTTTTAACAGTTTTCTAAGTCTCTCTTATTTGCTTGTACGTATACTTGGAATTCTCTGTGTAATCCTCTGTAGCTTCTCTACGTAGATGAATCACTGTGTACTTTCTCTTGTTTCTATCTGTTACCAATCTTGAGAAACTCATACATTCTCTGTTCACTGTTTCCCAGTCTTAGAGAAGTCGATTTCTTTCGGCGAAAGTGCTGTTTTCACAGTGCTAAGTACTCCCAACTCTATCCACAATGTAGGTTTTACCAGTTTTCTAAGTCTCTCTTATTTTCTTGTACTTATACTTGGAATTGTCTGGGTAAACCTTTGTAACTTTTCCAGGCAGATGAATCACTGTTTACTTTCTCTTGTTTCTATCTGTTACCAATCTTGAGAAACTCATACATTCTCGGTTCTCTGTTTCACGGACTTAGAGAACTAAATTTCCTTCGGCGAAAGTGCTGTTTTCACAGTGCTAAGTACTCCGAAATCTGTCAACAATGTAGGTTTTACCAGTTTTCTAAGTCTCTCTTATTTGCTTGTACTTATACTTGGAATTCTGTGTGTAAACCACTGTAACTTCTCTAGGTAGATGAATCACTGTGTACTTTCTCTTGTTTCTATCTGTTACCAAACTTGAGAAACTCATACATTCACTGTTCACTGTTTGCCAGTCTTAGAGAAGTCGATTTCTTTCAGCGAAAGTGCTGTTTTCACAGTGCTAAGTACTCCCAACACTATCCGCAATGTAGGTTTTACCAGTTTTCTAAGTCTCTCTTATTTGCTTGTACTTATACTTGGAATCCTCTGTGTAAATCTCTGTTAGCTTCTCTAGGTAGATGAATCACTGTGTACTTTCTCTTGTTTCTATCTGTTACCAATCTTGAGAAACTCATACATTCTCTGTTCACTGTTTCCCAGTCTTAGAGAAGTCGATTTCTTTCAGCGAAAGTGCTGTTTTCACAGTGCTAAGTACTCCCAACACTATCCGCAATGTAGGTTTTACCAGTTTTCTAAGTCTCTCTTATTTGCCTGTACTTATACTTGGAATTCTCTGTGTAAACCTCTGTAACTTCTCTAGGTAGATGAATCACTGTGTACTTTCTCTTGTTTCTATCTGTTACCAATCTTGGGAAACTCATACATTCTCTGTTCACTGTTTCCCAGTCTTAGAGAAGTCGATTTCTTTCAGCGAAAGTGCTGTTTTCACAGTGCTAAGTACTCCCAACTCTATCAACAATTTAGGTTTTACCAGTTTTCTAAGTCTCTCTTATTTGCTTGTACTTATACTTGGAATTCTCTGTGTAAACCTCTGTAACTTTTCCAGGTAGATGAATCACTGTGTACTTTCTCTTGTTTCTATCTGTTACCAATCTTGAGAAACTCATACATTCTCTGTTCACTGTTTCACGGACTTAGAGAACTAAATTTCCTTCGGCGAAAGTGCTGTTTTCACACTGCTAAGTACTCCGAAATCTGTCAACAATGTTGGTTTTACCAGTTTTCTAAGTCTCTCTTATTTGCTTGTACTTATACTTGGAATTCTGTGTAAACCACTGTAACTTCTCTAAGTAGATGAATCACTGTGTACTTTCTCTTGTTTCTATCTTTTACCAGTCTTGAGAAACTCATACATTCTCTGTTCAGTTATTCCCGTTTCTTAGAGAGGTAGATTTCTTTCTTCAAAAGTGCTGTTTTCAGAGTGCTGAGTGCTCCCAACTCTATCCACAATATAGGTTTTACCAGTTTTCTAAGTCTCTCTTATTTGCTTGTACTTATACATGAAATTCTCTGTGTAAACTTCTGTAACTTCTCTAGGTAGATGAATCACTGTGTAATTTCTCTTGTTTCTATGTGTTACGAATCTTGAGAAACTCATACATTCTCTGTTCACTGTTTCCCAGTCTTAGAGAAGTCGATTTCTTTCGGCGAAAGTGCTGTTTTCATAGCGCTAAGTACTCCCAACTCTATCTACAATGTAGGTTTTACCAGTTTTCTAAGTCTCTCTTATTTTCTTGTACTTATACTTGGAATTCTCTGTGTAAACCTCTGTAACCTTTCCACGTAGATGAATCACTGTGTACTTTCTCTTGTTTCTATCTGTTACCAAACTTGAGAAATTCATACATTCACTGTTCACTGTTTCCCAGTCTTAGAGAAGTCGATTTCTTTCAGCGAAAGTGCTGTTTTCACAGTGCTAAGTACTCCCAACACTATCCGCAGTGTAGGTTTTACCAGTTTTCTAAGTCTCTCTTATTTGCTTGTACTTATACTTGGAATTCTCTGTGTAAACCTGTGTAATTTTTCTAGGTAGATGAATCACTGTGTACTTTCTCTTGTTTCTATCTGTTGCCAATCTTGAGAAACTCATACATTGTCTGTTCACTGTTTCCCAGTCTTAGAGAAGTCGATTTCTTTCGGCGAAAGTGCTGTTTTCACAGTGCTAAGTACTCCCAACTCTATCCACAATGTAGGTTTTAACAGTTTTCTAAGTCTCTTTTATTTGCTTGTACGTATACTTGGAATTCTCTGTGTAAACCTCTGTAGCTTCTCTAGGTAGATGAATCACTGTGTACTTTCTCTTGTTTCTATCTGTTACCAATCTTGAGAAACTCATACATTCTCTGTTCACTGTTTCCCAGTCTTTGAGAAGTCGATTTCTTTGAGCGAATGTGCTGTTTTCACAGTGCTAAGTACTCCGAACTCTATCCAAAATGTAGGTTTTACCAGTTTTCTAAATCTCTCTTATTTGTCTGTACTTATACTTGGAATTCTCTGTGTAAACCTCTGTAACTTTTCCAGGTAGATGAATCACTGTGTACTTTCTCTTGTTTCTATCTGTTACCAATCTTGAGAAACTCATACATTCTCTGTTCACTGTTTCCCAGTCTTAGAGAAGTCGATTTCTTTCGGCGAAAGTGCTGTTTTCACAGCGCTAAGTACTCCCAACTCTATCCACAATGTAGGTTTTACCAGTTTTCTAAGTCTCTCTTATTTGCCTGTACTTATACTTGGAATTCTCTGTGTAAACCTCTGTAACTTCTCTAGGTAGATGAATCACTGTGTACTTTCTCTTGTTTCTATCTGTTACCAATCTTCAGAAACTCATACATTCTCTGTTCACTGTTTCCCAGGCTTAGAGAAGTCGATTTCTTTCAGCGAAAGTGCTGTTTTCACAGTGCTAAGTACTCCCAACTCTATCCACAATGTAGGTTTTAACAGTTTTCTAAGTCTCTCTTATTTGCTTGTACGTATACTTGGAATTCTCTGTGTAATCCTCTGTAGCTTCTCTACGTAGATGAATCACTGTGTACTTTCTCTTGTTTCTATCTGTTACCAATCTTGAGAAACTCATACATTCTCTGTTCACTGTTTCCCAGTCTTAGAGAAGTCGATTTCTTTCGGCGAAAGTGCTGTTTTCACAGTGCTAAGTACTCCCAGCTCTATCCACAATGTAGGTTTTACCAGTTTTCTAAGTCTCTCTTATTTTCTTGTACTTATACTTGGAATTGTCTGTGTAAACCTTTGTAACTTTTCCAGGCAGATGAATCACTGTTTACTTTCTCTTGTTTCTATCTGTTACCAATCTTGAGAAACTCATACATTCGCTGTTCACTGTTTCCCAGTGTTAGAGAAGTCGATTTCTTTCGGCGAAAGTGCTGTTTTCACAGTGCTAAGTACTCCCAACTCTATCCACAAAGTAAGTTTTACCAGTTTTCTAAGTCTCTCTTATTTGCTTGTACTTATACTTGGAATTCTCTGTGTAAACCTCTGTAACTTTTCCAGGTAGATGAATCACTGTGTACTTTCGCTTGTTTCTATCTGTTTCCAATCTTGAGAAACTCATACATTCTCTGTTCACTGTTTCACGGACTTAGAGAACTAAATTTCCTTCGGCGAAAGTGCTGTTTTCACAGTGCTAAGTACTCCGAAATCTGTCAACAATGTAGGTTTTACCAGTTTTCTAAGTCTCTCTTATTTGCTTGTACTTATACTTGGAATTCTGTGTGTAAAGCACTGTAACTTCTCTAGGTAGATGAATCACTGTGTACTTTCTCTTGTTTCTATCTGTTACCAAACTTGAGAAACTCATACATTCACTGTTCACTGTTTGCCAGTCTTAGAGAAGTCGATTTCTTCAGCGAAAGTGCTGTTTTCACAGTGCTAAGTACTCCCAACACTATCCGCAATGTAGGTTTTACCAGTTTTCTAAGTCTCTCTTATTTGCTTGTACTTATACTTGGAATCCTCTGTGTAAACCTCTGTTAGCTTCTCTAGGTAGATGAATCACTGTGTACTTTCTCTTGTTTCTATCTGTTACCAATCTTGAGAAACTCATACATTCTCTGTTCACTGTTTCCCAGTCTTAGAGAAGTCGATTTCTTTCAGCGAAAGTGCTGTTTTCACAGTGCTAAGTACTCCCAACACTATCCGCAGTGTAGGTTTTACCAGTTTTCTAAGTCTCTCTTATTTGCTTGTACTTATACTTGGAATTCTCTGTGCAAACCTGTGTAATTTCTCTAGGTAGATGAATCACTGTGTACTTTCTCTTGTTTCGATCTGTTGCCAATCTTGAGAAACTCATACATTGTCTGTTCACTGTTTCCCAGTCTTGGAGAAGTCGATTTCTTTCGGCGAAAGTGCTGTTCTCACAGTGCTAAGTACTCCCAACTCTATCCACAATGTAGGTTTTACCAGTTTTCTAAGTCTCTCTTATTTTCTTGTACATATACATGAAATTCTTTGTGTAAACTTCTGTAATTTCTATAGGTAGATGAATCACTGTGTACTTTCTCTTGTTTCTATCTGTAACCAGTCTTGAGAAACTCATACATTCTCTGTTCAGTTATTCCCGTTTCTTAGAGAGGTAGATTTCTTTCTTCAAAAGTGCTGTTTTCAGAGTGCTGAGTGCTCCCAACTCTATCCACCATGTAGGTTTTACCAGTTTTCTAAGTCTCTCTTATTTGCTTGTACTTATATATGAAATTCTCTGTGTAAACTTCTGTAACTTCTCTAGGTAGATGAATCACTGTGTACTTTCTCTTGTTTCTATCTGTTACCAATCTTGAGAAACTCATACATTCTTTGTTCACTGTTTCCCAGTCTTAGAGAAGTAGATTTCTTTCTGCGAAAGTGCTGTTTTCACAGTGCGAAGTACTCCCAACTCTATCCACAATGTAGTTTTTACCAGTTTTCTACGTCTCTCTTATTTTCCTGTACTTATACGTGGAATTCTCTGTGTAAACTTCTGAAACTTCGCTAGGTAGATGAATCACTATGTACTTTCTCTTGTTTCTATCTGTTACCAATCTTGAGAAACTCATACATTCTCTGTTCACTGTTTCCCAGTCTTAGAGAAGTCGATTTCTTTCGGCGAAAGTGCTGTTTTCACAGTGCTAAGTACTCCCAACTCTATCCACAATGTAGGTTTTAACAGTTTTCTAAGTCTCTCTTATTTGCTTGTACGTATACTTGAAATTCTCTGTGTAAACCTCTGTAGCTTCTCTAGGTAGATGATTCACTGTGTACTTTCTCTTGTTTCTATCTGTTACCAATCTTGAGAAACTCATACATTCTCTGTTCACTGTTTCCCAGTCTTAGAGAAGTCGATTTCTTTCAGCGAAAGTGCTGTTTTCACAGTGCTAAGTACTCCCAACTCTATCAACAATGTAGGTTTTACCAGTTTTCTAAGTCTCTCTTATTTTCTTGTACTTATACGTGGAATTCTCTGTGTAAACCTCTGTAACTTATAAAGGTAGATGAATCACTGTGTACTTTCTCTTGTTTCTATCTGTTACCAATCTTGAGAAACTCATACATTCTCTGTTCACTGTTTCCCAGTCTTAGAGAAGTCGATTTCTTTCGGCGAAAGTGCTGTTTTCACAGTGCTAAGTACTCCCAACTCTATCCACAATGTAGGTTTTACCAGTTTTCTAAGTCTCTCTTATTTTCTTGTAGTTATACTTGGAATTGTCTGTGTAAACCTCTGTAACTTTTCCAGGTAGATGAATCACTGTGTACTTTCTCTTGTTTCTATCTGTTACCAATCTTGAGAAACTCATACATTCTCTGTTCACTGTTTCTCAGTCTTAGAGAAGTCGATTTCTTTCGGCGAAAGTGCTGTTTTCACAGTGCTAAGTACTCCCAACTCTATCCACAATGTAGGTTTTACCAGTTTTCTAAGTCTCTCTTATTTGCTTGTACTTATACTTGGAATTCTCTGTGTAAACCTCTGTAACTTTTCCAGGTAGATGAATCACTGTGTACTTTGTCTTGTTTCTATCTGTTACCAATCTTGAGAAACTCATACATTCTCTGTTCACTGTTTCACGGACTTAGAGAACTAAATTTCCTTCGGCGAAAGTGCTGTTTTCACACTGCTAAGTACTCCGAAATCTGTCAACAATGTTGGTTTTACCAGTTTTCTAAGTCTCTCTTATTTCCTTGTACTTATACTTGGAATTCTGTGTGTAAACCACTGTAACTTCTCTAGGTAGATGAATCACTGTGTACTTTCTCTTGTTTCTATCTGTTACCAATCTTGAGAAACTCATACATTCACTGTTCACTGTTTCCCAGTCTTAGCGAAGTCGATTTCTTTCAGCGAAAGAGCTGTTTTCACAGTGCTAAGTACTCCCAACACTATCCGCAATGTAGGTTTTACCAGTTTTCTAAGTCTCTCTTATTTGCTTGTACTTATACTTGGAATTCTCTGTGTAAACCTGTGTAACTTCTCTAGGTAGATGAATCACTGTGTACTTTCTCTTGTTTCTATCTGTTGCCAATCTTGAGAAACTCATACATTCTCTGTTCACTGTTTCCCAGTCTTAGAGAAGTCGATTTCTTTCGGCGAAAGTGCTGTTTTCACAGGGCTAAGTACGCCCAACTCTATCCACAATGTAGGTTTTACCAGTTTTCTAAGTCTCTCTTACTTTCTTGTACTTATACATGAAATTCTTTGTGTAAACTTCTGTAATTTCTATAGGTAGATGAATCACTGTGTACTTTCTCTTGTTTCTATCTGTTACCAGTTTTGAGAAACTCATACATTCTCTGTTCAGTTATTCCCATTTGTTAGAGAGGTAGATTTCTTTCTTCAAAAGTGCTGTTTTCAGAGTGCTGAGTGCTCCCAACTCTATCCACAATGTAGGTTTTACCAGTTTTCTAAGTCTCTCTTATTTGCTTCTACTTATACATGAAATTCTCTGTGTAAACTTCTGTAACTTCTCTAGGTAGATGAATCACTGTGTACTTTCTCTTGTTTCTATGTGTTACGAATCTTGAGAAACTCATACATTCTCTGTTCACTGTTTCCCAGTCTTAGAGAAGTCGATTTCTTTCGGCGAAAGTGCTGTTTTCATAGCGCTAAGTATTCCCAACTCTATCCACAATGTAGGTTTTACCAGTTTTCTAAGTCTCTCTTATTTGCCTGTACTTATACTTGGAATTCTCTGTGTAAACCTCTGTAACTTCTCTAGGTAGATGAATCACTGTGTACTTTCTCTTGTTTCTATCTGTTACCAATCTTGAGAAACTCATACATTCTCTGTTCACTGTTTCCCAGTCTTAGAGAAGTCGATTTATTTCGGCGAAAGTGCTGTTTTCACAGTGCTAAGTACTCCCAACTCTATCCACAATGTAGGTTTTACCAGTTTTCTAAGTCTCTCTTATTTGCTTGTACTTATACTTGGAATTCTCTGTGTAAACCTCTGTAACTTGTCCAGGTAGATGAATCACTGTGTACTTTCTCTTGTTTCTATCTGTTACCAATCTTGAGAAACTCATACATTCTCTGTTCACTGTTTCACGGACTTAGAGAACTAAATTTCCTTCGGCGACAGTGCTGTTTTCACAGTGCTAAGTACTCCGAAATCTGTCAACAATGTAGGTTTTACCAGTTTTCTAAGTCTCTCTTATTTGCTTGTACTTATACTTGGAATTCTGTGTGTAAACCACTGTAACTTCTCTAGGTAGATGAATCACTGTGTACTTTCTCTTGTTTCTATCTGTTACCAAACTTGAGAAACTCATACATTCACTGTTCACTGTTTCCCAGTCTTAGAGAAGTCGATTTCTTTCAGCGAAAGTGCTGTTCTCACAGTGCTAAGTACTCCCAACACTATCCGCAATGTAGGTTTTACCAGTTTTCTAAGTCTCTCTTATTTGCCTGTACTTATACTTGGAATTCTCTGTGTAAACCTCTGTAACTTCTCTAGGTAGATGAATCACTGTGTACTTTCTCTTGTTTCTATCTGTTACCAATCTTGGGAAACTCATACATTCTCTGTTCACTGTTTCCCAGTCTTAGAGAAGTCGATTTCTTTCAGCGAAAGTGCTGTTTTCACAGTGCTAAGTACTCCCAACTCTATCCACAATGTAGGTTTTACCAGTTTTCTAAGTCTCTCTTATTTGCTTGTACTTATACTTGGAATTCTCTGTGTAAACCTCTGTAACTTTTCCAGGTAGATGAATCACTGTGTACTTTCTCTTGTTTCTATCTGTTACCAATCTTGAGAAACTCATACATTCTCTGCTCACTGTTTCCCAGTCTTAGAGAAGTCGATTTCTTTCGGCGAAAGTGCTGTTTTCACAGTGCTAAGTACTCCCAACTCTATCCACAAAGTAGGTTTTACCAGTTTTCTAAGTCTCTCTTATTTGCTTGTACTTATACTTGGAATTCTCTGTGTAAACCTCTGTAACTTTTCCAGGTAGATGAATCACTGTGTACTTTCGCTTGTTTCTATCTGTTACCAATCTTGAGAAACTCATACATTCTCTGTTCACTGTTTCACGGACTTAGAGAACTAAATTTCCTTCGGCGAAAGTGCTGTTTTCACAGTGCTAAGTACTCCGAAATCTGTCAACAATGTAGGTTTTACCAGTTTTCTAAGTCTCTCTTATTTGCTTGTACTTATACTTGGAATTCTGTGTGTAAACCACTGTAACTTCTCTAGGTAGATGAATCACTGTGTACTTTCTCTTGTTTCTATCTGTTACCAATCTTGAGAAACTCATACATTCACTGTTCACTGTTTCCCAGTCTTAGAGAAGTCGATTTCTTTCAGCGAAAGTGCTGTTTTCACAGTGCTAAGTACTCCCAACACTATCCGCAATGTAGGTTTTACCAGTTTTCTAAGTCTCTCTTATTTGCCTGTACTTATACTTGGAATTCTCTGTGTAAACCTCTGTAACTTCTCTAGGTAGATGAATCACTGTGTACTTTCTCTTGTTTCTATCTGTTACCAATCTTGGGAAACTCATACATTCTCTGTTCACTGTTTCCCAGTCTTAGAGAAGTCGATTTCTTTCGGCGAAAGTGCTGTTTTCACAGTGCTAAGTACTCCCAACTCTATCCACAATGTAGGTTTTAACAGTTTTCTAAGTCTCTCTTATTTGCTTGTACGTATACTTGAAATTCTGTGTGTAAACCTCTGTAGCTTCTCTGGGTAGATGAATCACTGTGTACTTTCTCTTGTTTCTATCTGTTACCAATCTTGAGAAACTCATACATTCACTGTTCACTGTTTCCCAGTCTTAGAGAAGTCGATTTCTTTCGGCGAAAGTGCTGTTTTCACAGTGCTAAGTACTCCCAACTCTATCCACAATGTAGGTTTTACCAGTTTTCTAAATCTCTCTTATTTGCCTGTACTTATACTTGGAATTCTCTGTGTAAACCTCTGTAACTTTTCTAGGTAGATGAATCACTGTGTACTTTCTCTTGTTTCTATCTGTTACCAATCTTGAGAAACTCATACATTCACTGTTCACTGTTTCCCAGTCTTAGAGAAGTCGATTTCTTTCAGCGAAAGTGCTGTTTTCACAGTGCTAAGTACTCTCAACTCTATCAACAATGTAGGTTTTACCAGTTTTCTAAGTCTCTCTTATTTTCTTGTACTTATACTTGGAATTGTCTGTGTAAACCTCTGTAACTTTTCCAGGTAGATGAATCACTGTGTACTTTCTCTTGTTTCTATCTGTTACCAATCTTGAGAAACTCATACATTCTCTGTTCACTGTTTCCCAGTCTTAGAGAAGTCGATTTCTTTCGGCGAAAGTGTTGTTTTCACAGTGCTAAGTACTCCCAACTCTATCCACAATGTAGGTTTTACCAGTTTTCTAAGTCTCTCTTATTTGCTTGTACTTATACTTGGAATTCTCTGTGTAAACCTCTGTAACTTTTCCAGGTAGATGAATCACTGTGTACTTTCTCTTGTTTCTATCTGTTACCAATCTTGAGAAACTCAACATTCTCTGTTCACTGTTTCACGGACTTAGAGAAATAAATTTCCTTCGGCGAAAGTGCTGTTTTCACACTGCTAAGTACTCCGAAATCTGTCAACAATGTTGGTTTTACCAGTTTTCTAAGTCTCTCTTATTTGCTTGTACTTATACTTGGAATTCTGTGTGTAAACCACTGTTAGTTCTCTAGGTAGATGAATCACTGTGTACTTTCTCTTGTTTCTATCTGTTACCAATCTTGAGAAACTCATATATTCTCTGTTCACTGTTTCCCAGTCTTAGGGAAGTCGATTTCTTTCGGCGAAAGTGCTGTTTTCACAGTGCTAAGTACTCCCAACTCTATCCACAAAGTAGGTTTTACCAGTTTTCTAAGTCTCTCTTATTTGCTTGTACTTATACTTGGAATTCTCTGTGTAAACCTCTGTAACTTCTCTAGGTAGATGAATCACTGTGTACTTTCGCTTGTTTCTATCTGTTACCAATCTTGAGAAACTCATACATTCTCTGTTCACTGTTTCACGGTCTTAGAGAACTAAATTTCCTTCGGCGAAAGTGCTGTTTTCACAGTGCTAAGTACTCCGAAATCTGTCAACAATGTAGGTTTTACCAGTTTTCTAAGTCTCTCTTATTTGCTTGTACTTATACTTGGAATTCTGTGTGTAAACCACTGTAACTTCTCTAGGTAGATGAATCACTGTGTACTTTCTCTTGTTTCTATCTGTTACCAATCTTGGGAAACTCATACATTCTCTGTTTACTGTTTCCCAGTCTTAGAGAAGTCGATTTCTTTCAGCGAAAGTGCTGTTTTCACAGTGCTAAGTACTCCCAACTCTATCCACAATGTAGGTTTTACCAGTTTTCTAAGTCTCTCTTATTTTCTTGTACTTATACTTGGAATTGTCTGTGTAAACCTCTGTAACTTTTCCAGGTAGATGAATCACTGTGTACTTTCTCTTGTTTCTATCTGTTACCAATCTTGAGAAACTCATACATTCTCTGTTCACTGTTTCCCAGTCTTAGACAAGTCTATTTCTTTCGGCGAAAGTGCTGTTTTCACAGCGCTAAGTACTCCCAACTCTATCCACAATGTAGGTTTTACCAGTTTTCTAAGTCTCTCTTATTTGCCTGTACTTATACTTGGAATTCTCTGTGTAAACCTCTGTAACTTCTCTAGGTAGATGAATCACTGTGTACTTTCTCTTGTTTCTATCTGTTACCAATCTTCAGAAACTCATACATTCTCTGTTCACTGTTTCCCTGACTTAGAGAAGTCGATTTCTTTCAGCGAAAGTGCTGTTTTCACAGTGCTAAGTACTCCCAACTCTATCCACAATGTAGGTTTTAACAGTTTTCTAAGTCTCTCTTATTTGCTTGTACGTATACTTGGAATTCTCTGTGTAAACCTCTGTAGCTTCTCTAGGTAGATGAATCACTGTGTACTTTCTCTTGTTTCTATCTGTTACCAATCTTGAGAAACTCATACATTCTCTGTTCACTGTTTCCCAGTCTTAGAGAAGTCGATTTCTTTCGGCGAAAGTGCTGTTTTCACAGTGCTCAGTACTCCGAACTCTATCCACAATGTAGGTTTTACCAGTTTTCTAAATCTCTCTTATTTGCCTGTACTTATACTTGGAATTCTCTGTGTAAACCTCTGTAACTTTTCCAGGTAGATGAATCACTGTGTACTTTCTCTTGTTTCTATCTGTTACCAATTTTGAGAAACTCATACATTCTCTGTTCACTGTTTCCCAGTCTTAGAGAAGTCGATTTCTTTCGGCGAAAGTGCTGTTTTCACAGCGCTAAGTACTCCCAACTCTATCCACAATGTAGGTTTTACCAGTTTTCTAAGTCTCTCTTATTTGCCTGTACTTATACTTGGAATTCTCTGTGTTAACCTCTGTAACTTCTCTAGGTAGATGAATCACTGTGTACTTTCTCTTGTTTCTATCTGTTACCAATCTTGAGAAACTCATACATTCTCTGTTCACTGTTTCCCAGTCTTAGAGAAGTCGATTTCTTTCAGCGAAAGTGCTGTTTTCACAGTGCTAAGTACTCCCAACTCTATCCACAATGTAGGTTTTAACAGGTTTCTAAGTCTCTCTTATTTGCTTGTACGTATACTTGGAATTCTCTGTGTAATCCTCTGTAGCTTCTCTACGTAGATGAATCACTGTGTACTTTCTCTTGTTTCTATCTGTTACCAATCTTGAGAAACTCATACATTCTCTGTTCACTGTTTCCCAGTCTTAGAGAAGTCGATTTCTTTCGGCGAAAGTGCTGTTTTCACAGTGCTAAGTACTCCCAACTCTATCCACAATGTTGGTTTTACCAGTTTTCTAAGTCTCTCTTATTTTCTTGTACTTATACTTGGAATTGTCTGTGTAAACCTCTGTAACTTTTCCAGGCAGATGAATCACTGTTTACTTTCTCTTGTTTCTATCTGTTACCAATCTTGAGAAACTCATACATTCGCTGTTCACTGTTTCCCAGTCTTAGAGAAGTCGATTTCTTTCGGCGAAAGTGCTGTTTTCACAGTGCTCAGTACTCCCAACTCTATCCACAAAGTAAGTTTTACCAGTTTTCTAAGTCTCTCTTATTTGCTTGTACTTATACTTGGAATTCTCTGTGTAAACCTCTGTAACTTTTCCAGGTAGATGAATCACTGTGTACTTTCGCTTGTTTCTATCTGTTACCAATCTTGAGAAACTCATACATTCTCTGTTCACTGTTTCACGGACTTAGAGAACTAAATTTCCTTCGGCGAAAGTGCTGTTTTCACAGTGCTAAGTACTCCGAAATCTGTCAACAATGTAGGTTTTACCAGTTTTCTAAGTCTCTCTTATTTGCTTGTACTTATACTTGGAATTCTGTGTGTAAACCACTGTAACTTCTCTAGGTAGATGAATCACTGTGTACTTTCTCTTGTTTCTATCTGTTACCAAACTTGAGAAACTCATACATTCACTGTTCACTGTTTCCCAGTCTTAGAGAAGTCGATTTCTTTCAGCGAAAGTGCTGTTTTCACAGTGCTAAGTACTCCCAACACTATCCGCAATGTAGGTTTTACCAGTTTTCTAAGTCTCTCTTATTTGCTTGTACTTATACTTGGAATCCTCTGTGTAAACCTCTGTTAGCTTCTCTAGGTAGATGAATCACTGTGTTCTTTCTCTTGTTTCTATCTGTTACCAATCTTGAGAAACTCATACATTCTCTGTTCACTGTTTCCCAGTCTTAGAGAAGTCGATTTCTTTCGGCGAAAGTGCTGTTTTCACAGCGCTAAGTACTCCCAACTCTATCCACAATGTAGGTTTTACCAGTTTTCTAAGTCTCTCTTATTTGCCTGTACTTATACTTGGAATTCTCTGTGTAAACCTCTGTAACTTCTCTAGGTAGATGAATCACTGTGTCCTTTCTCTTGTTTCTATCTGTTACCAATCTTGAGAAACTCATACATTCTCTGTTCACTGTTTCCCAGTCTTAGAGAAGTCGATTTCTTTCAGCGAAAGTGCTGTTTTCACAGTGCTAAGTACTCCCAACTCTATCCACAATGTAGGTTTTAACAGTTTTCTAAGTCTCTCTTATTTGCTTGTACGTATGCTTGGAATTCTCTGTGTAATCCTCTGTAGCTTCTCTACGTAGATGAATCACTGTGTACTTTCTCTTGTTTCTATCTGTTACCAATCTTGAGAAACTCATACATTCTCTGTTCACTGTTTCCCAGTCTTAGAGAAGTCGATTTCTTTCGGCGAAAGTGCTGTTTTCACAGTGCTAAGTACTCCCAACTCTATCCACAATGTAGGTTTTACCAGTTTTCTAAGTCTCTCTTATTTTCTTGTACTTATACTTGGAATTGTCTGTGTAAACCTCTGTAACTTTTCCAGGCAGATGAATCACTGTTTACTTTCTCTTGTTTCTATCTGTTACCAATCTTGAGAAACTCATACATTCGCTGTTCACTGTTTCCCAGTCTTAGAGAAGTCGATTTCTTTCGGCGAAAGTGCTGTTTTCACAGTGCTAAGTACTCCCAACTCTATCCACAAAGTAAGTTTTACCAGTTTTCTAAGTCTCTCTTATTTGCTTGTACTTATACTTGGAATTCTCTGTGTAATCCTCTGTAACTTTTCCAGGTAGATGAATCACTGTGTACTTTCGCTTGTTTCTATCTGTTACCAATCTTGAGAAACTCATACATTCTCTGTTCACTGTTTCACGGACTTAGAGAACTAAATTTCCTTCGGCGAAAGTGCTGTTTTCACAGTGCTAAGTACTCCGAAATCTGTCAACAATGTAGGTTTTACCAGTTTTCTAAGTCTCTCTTATTTGCTTGTACTTATACTTGGAATTCTGTGTGTAAACCACTGTAACTTCTCTAGGTAGATGAATCACTGTGTACTTTCTCTTGTTTCTATCTGTTACCAAACTTGAGAAACTCATACATTCACTGTTCACTGTTTCCCAGTCTTAGAGAAGTCGATTTCTTTCAGCGAAAGTGCTGTTTTCAAAGTGCTAAGTACTCCCAACACTATCCGCAATGTAGGTTTTACCAGTTTTCTAAGTCTCTCTTATTTGCTTGTACTTATACTTGGAATCCTCTGTGTAAACCTCTGTTAGCTTCTCTAGGTAGATGAATCACTGTGTACTTTCTCTTGTTTCTATCTGTTACCAATTTTGAGAAACTCATACATTCTCTGTTCACTGTTTCCCAGTCTTAGAGAAGTCGATTTCTTTCAGCGAAAGTGCTGTTTTCACAGTGCTAAGTACTCCCAACACTATCCGCAATGTAGGTTTTACCAGTTTTCTAAGTCTCTCTTATTTGCCTGTACTTATACTTGGAATTCTCTGTGTAAACCTCTGTAACTTCTCTAGGTAGATGAATCACTGTGTACTTTCTCTTGTTTCTATCTGTTACCAATCTTGGGAAACTCATACATTCTCTGTTCACTGTTTCCCAGTCTTAGAGAAGTCGATTTCTTTCGGCGAAAGTGCTGTTTTCACAGTGCTAAGTACTCCCAACTCTATCCACAATGTAGGTTTTACCAATTTTCTAAATCTCTCTTATTTGCCTGTACTTATACTTGGAATTCTCTGTGTAAACCTCTGTAACTTTTCTAGGTAGATGAATCACTGTGTACTTTCTCTTGTTTCCATCTGTTACCAATCTTGAGAAACTCATACATTCACTGTTCACTGTTTCCCAGTCTTAGAGAAGTCGATTTCTTTCAGCGAAAGTGCTGTTGTCACAGTGCTAAGTACTCCCAACTCTATCAACAATGTAGGTTTTACCAGTTTTCTAAGTCTCTCTTATTTGCTTGTACTTATACTTGGAATTCTCTGTGTAAACCTCTGTAACTTTTCCAGGTAGATGAATCACTGTGTACTTTCTCTTGTTTCTATCTGTTACCAATCTTGAGAAACTCATACATTCTCTGTTCACTGTTTCCCAGTATTAGAGAAGTCGATTTCTTTCGGCGAAAGTGCTGTTTTCACAGCGCTAAGTACTCCCAACTCTATCCACAATGTAGGTTTTACCAGTTTTCTAAGTCTCTATTATTTGCCTGTACTTATACTTGGAATTCTCTGTGTAAACCTCTGTAACTTCTCTAGGTAGATGAATCACTGTGTACTTTCTCTTGTTTCTACCTGTTACCAATCTTCAGAAACTCATACATTCTCTGTTCACTGTTTCCCAGTCTTAGAGAAGTCGATTTCTTTCAGCGAAAGTGCTGTTTTCACAGTGCTAAGTACTCCCAACTCTATCCACAATGTAGGTTTTAACAGTTTTCTAAGTCTCTCTTATTTGCTTGTACGTATACTTGGAATTCTCTGTGTAAACCTCTGTAGCTTCTCTAGGTAGATGAATCACTGTGTACTTTCTCTTGTTTCTATCTGTTACCAATCTTGAGAAACTCATACATTCTCTGTTCACTGTTTCCCAGTCTTTGAGAAGTCGATTTCTTTCGGCGAAAGTGCTGTTTTCACAGTGCTAAGTACTCCGAACTCTATCCAAAATGTAGGTTTTACCAGTTTTCTAAATCTCTCTTATTTGCCTGTACTTATACTTGGAATTCTCTGTGTAAACCTCTGTAACTTTTCCAGGTAGATGAATCACTGTGTACTTTCTCTTGTTTCTATCTGTTACCAATCTTGAGAAACTCATACATTCTCTGTTCACTGTTTCCCAGTCTTAGAGAAGTCGATTTCTTTCGGCGAAAGTGCTGTTTTCACAGCGCTAAGTACTCCCAACTCTATCCACAATGTAGGTTTTACCAGTTTTCTAAGTCTCTCTTATTTGCCTGTACTTATACTTGGAATTCTCTGTGTAAACCTCTGTAACTTCTCTAGGTAGATGAATCACTGTGTACTTTCTCTTGTTTCTATCTGTTACCAATCGTGAGAAACTCATACATTCTCTGTTCACTGTTTCCCAGTCTTAGAGAAGTCGATTTCTTTCAGCGAAAGTGCTGTTTTCACAGTGCTAAGTACTCCCAACTCTATCCACAATGTAGGTTTTAACAGTTTTCTAAGTGTCTCTTATTTGCTTGTACGTATACTTGGAATTCTCTGTGTAATCCTCTGTAGCTTCTCTCCGTAGATGAATCACTGTGTACTTTCTCTTGTTTCTATCTGTTACCAATCTTGAGAAACTCATACATTCGCTGTTCACTGTTTCCCAGTGTTAGAGAAGTCGATTTCTTTCGGCGAAAGTGCTGTTTTCACAGTGCTAAGTACTCCCAACTCTATCCACAAAGTAAGTTTTACCAGTTTTCTAAGTCTCTCTTATTTGCTTCTACTTATACTTGGAATTCTCTGTGTAAACCTCTGTAACTTTTCCAGGTAGATGAATCACTGTGTACTTTCGCTTGTTTCTATCTGTTACCAATCTTGAGAAACTCATACATTCTCTGTTCACTGTTTCACGGACTTAGAGAACTAAATTTCCTTCGGCGAAAGTGCTGTTTTCACAGTGCTAAGTACTCCGAAATCTGTCAACAATGTAGGTTTTACCAGTTTTCTAAGTCTCTCTTATTTGCTTGTACTTATACTTGGAATTCTGTGTGTAAACCACTGTAACTTCTCTAGGTAGATGAATCACTGTGTACTTTCTCTTGTTTCTATCTGTTACCAAACTTGAGAAACTCATACATTCACTGTTCACTGTTTGCCAGTCTTAGAGAAGTCGATTTCTTTCAGCGAAAGTGCTGTTTTCACAGTGCTAAGTACTCCCAACACTATCCGCAATGTAGGTTTTACCAGTTTTCTAAGTCTCTCTTATATGCTTGTACTTATACTTGGAATCCTCTGTGTAAACCTCTGTTAGCTTCTCTAGGTAGATGAATCACTGTGTACTTTCTCTTGTTTCTATCTGTTACCAATCTGGAGAAACTCATACATTCTCTGTTCACTGTTTCCCAGTCTTAGAGAAGTCGAATTCTTTCAGCGAAAGTGCTGTTTTCACAGTGCTAAGTACTCTCAACACTATCCGCAATGTAGGTTTTACCAGTTTTCTAAGTCTCTCTTATTTGCCTGTACTTATACTTGGAATTCTCTGTGTAAACCTCTGTAACTTCTCTAGGTAGATGAATCACTGTGTACTTTCGCTTGTTTCTATCTGTTACCAATCTTGAGAAACTCATACATTCTCTGTTCACTGTTTCACGGTCTTAGAGAACTAAATTTCCTTCGGCGAAAGTGCTGTTTTCACAGTGCTAAGTACTCCGAAATCTGTCAACAATGTAGGTTTTACCAGTTTTCTAAGTCTCTCTTATTTGCTTGTACTTATACTTGGAATTCTGTGTGTAAACCACTGTAACTTCTCTAGGTAGATGAATCACTGTGTACTTTCTCTTGTTTCTATCTGTTACCAATCTTGGGAAACTCATACATTCTCTGTTCACTGTTTCCCAGTCTTAGAGAAGTCGATTTCTTTCAGCGAAAGTGCTGTTTTCACAGTGCTAAGTACTCCCAACTCTATCCACAATGTAGGTTTTACCAGTTTTCTAAGTCTCTCTTATTTTCTTGTACTTATACTTGGAATTGTCTGTGTAAACCTCTGTAACTTTTCCAGGTAGATGAATCACTGTGTACTTTCTCTTGTTTCTATCTGTTACCAATCTTGAGAAACTCATACATTCTCTGTTCACTGTTTCCCAGTCTTAGACAAGTCTATTTCTTTCGGCGAAAGTGCTGTTTTCACAGCGCTAAGTACTCCCAACTCTATCCCCAATGTAGGTTTTACCAGTTTTCTAAGTCTCTCTTATTTGCCTGTACTTATACTTGGAATTCTCTGTGTAAACCTCTGTAACTTCTCTAGGTAGATGAATCACTGTGTACTTTCTCTTGTTTCTATCTGTTACCAATCTTCAGAAACTCATACATTCTCTGTTCACTGTTTCCCTGTCTTAGAGAAGTCGATTTCTTTCAGCGAAAGTGCTGTTTTCACAGTGCTAAGTACTCCCAACTCTATCCACAATGTAGGTTTTAACAGTTTTCTAAGTCTCTCTTATTTGCTTGTACGTATACTTGGAATTCTCTGTGTAAACCTCTGTAGCTTCTCTAGGTAGATGAATCACTGTGTACTTTCTCTTGTTTCTATCTGTTACCAATCTTGAGAAACTCATACATTCTCTGTTCACTGTTTCCCAGTCTTAGAGAAGTCGATTTCTTTCGGCGAAAGTGCTGTTTTCACAGTGCTCAGTACTCCGAACTCTATCCACAATGTAGGTTTTACCAGTTTTCTAAATCTCTCTTATTTGCCTGTACTTATACTTGGAATTCTCTGTGTAAACCTCTGTAACTTTTCCAGGTAGATGAATCACTGTGTACTTTCTCTTGTTTCTATCTGTTACCAATTTTGAGAAACTCATACATTCTCTGTTCACTGTTTCCCAGTCTTAGAGAAGTCGATTTCTTTCGGCGAAAGTGCTGTTTTCACAGCGCTAAGTACTCCCAACTCTATCCACAATGTAGGTTTTACCAGTTTTCTAAGTCTCTCTTATTTGCTTGTACTTATACTTGGAATTCTCTGTGTAAACCTCTGTAACTTTTCCAGGTAGATGAATCACTGTGTACTTTCTCTTGTTTCTATCTGTTACCAATCTTGAGAAACTCAACATTCTCTGTTCACTGTTTCACGGACTTAGAGAAATAAATTTCCTTCGGCGAAAGTGCTGTTTTCACACTGCTAAGTACTCCGAAATCTGTCAACAATGTTGGTTTTACCAGTTTTCTAAGTCTCTCTTATTTGCTTGTACTTATACTTGGAATTCTGTGTGTAAACCACTGTTAGTTCTCTAGGTAGATGAATCACTGTGTACTTTCTCTTGTTTCTATCTGTTACCAATCTTGAGAAACTCATATATTCTCTGTTCACTGTTTCCCAGTCTTAGGGAAGTCGATTTCTTTCGGCGAAAGTGCTGTTTTCACAGTGCTAAGTACTCCCAACTCTATCCACAAAGTAGGTTTTACCAGTTTTCTAAGTCTCTCTTATTTGCTTGTACTTATACTTGGAATTCTCTGTGTAAACCTCTGTAACTTCTCTAGGTAGATGAATCACTGTGTACTTTCGCTTGTTTCTATCTGTTACCAATCTTGAGAAACTCATACATTCTCTGTTCACTGTTTCACGGTCTTAGAGAACTAAATTTCCTTCGGCGAAAGTGCTGTTTTCACAGTGCTAAGTACTCCGAAATCTGTCAACAATGTAGGTTTTACCAGTTTTCTAAGTCTCTCTTATTTGCTTGTACTTATACTTGGAATTCTGTGTGTAAACCACTGTAACTTCTCTAGGTAGATGAATCACTGTGTACTTTCTCTTGTTTCTATCTGTTACCAATCTTGGGAAACTCATACATTCTCTGTTTACTGTTTCCCAGTCTTAGAGAAGTCGATTTCTTTCAGCGAAAGTGCTGTTTTCACAGTGCTAAGTACTCCCAACTCTATCCACAATGTAGGTTTTACCAGTTTTCTAAGTCTCTCTTATTTTCTTGTACTTATACTTGGAATTGTCTGTGTAAACCTCTGTAACTTTTCCAGGTAGATGAATCAGTGTGTACTTTCTCTTGTTTCTATCTGTTACCAATCTTGAGAAACTCATACATTCTCTGTTCACTGTTTCCCAGTCTTAGACAAGTCTATTTCTTTCGGCGAAAGTGCTGTTTTCACAGCGCTAAGTACTCCCAACTCTATCCACAATGTAGGTTTTACCAGTTTTCTAAGTCTCTCTTATTTGCCTGTACTTATACTTGGAATTCTCTGTGTAAACCTCTGTAACTTCTCTAGGTAGATGAATCACTGTGTACTTTCTCTTGTTTCTATCTGTTACCAATCTTCAGAAACTCATACATTCTCTGTTCACTGTTTCCCTGACTTAGAGAAGTCGATTTCTTTCAGCGAAAGTGCTGTTTTCACAGTGCTAAGTACTCCCAACTCTATCCACAATGTAGGTTTTAACAGTTTTCTAAGTCTCTCTTATTTGCTTGTACGTATACTTGGAATTCTCTGTGTAAACCTCTGTAGCTTCTCTAGGTAGATGAATCACTGTGTACTTTCTCTTGTTTCTATCTGTTACCAATCTTGAGAAACTCATACATTCTCTGTTCACTGTTTCCCAGTCTTAGAGAAGTCGATTTCTTTCGGCGAAAGTGCTGTTTTCACAGTGCTCAGTACTCCGAACTCTATCCACAATGTAGGTTTTACCAGTTTTCTAAATCTCTCTTATTTGCCTGTACTTATACTTGGAATTCTCTGTGTAAACCTCTGTAACTTTTCCAGGTAGATGAATCACTGTGTACTTTCTCTTGTTTCTATCTGTTACCAATTTTGAGAAACTCATACATTCTCTGTTCACTGTTTCCCAGTCTTAGAGAAGTCGATTTCTTTCGGCGAAAGTGCTGTTTTCACAGCGCTAAGTACTCCCAACTCTATCCACAATGTAGGTTTTACCAGTTTTCTAAGTCTCTCTTATTTGCCTGTACTTATACTTGGAATTCTCTGTGTTAACCTCTGTAACTTCTCTAGGTAGATGAATCACTGTGTACTTTCTCTTGTTTCTATCTGTTACCAATCTTGAGAAACTCATACATTCTCTGTTCACTGTTTCCCAGTCTTAGAGAAGTCGATTTCTTTCAGCGAAAGTGCTGTTTTCACAGTGCTAAGTACTCCCAACTCTATCCACAATGTAGGTTTTAACAGGTTTCTAAGTCTCTCTTATTTGCTTGTACGTATACTTGGAATTCTCTGTGTAATCCTCTGTAGCTTCTCTACGTAGATGAATCACTGTGTACTTTCTCTTGTTTCTATCTGTTACCAATCTTGAGAAACTCATACATTCTCTGTTCACTGTTTCCCAGTCTTAGAGAAGTCGATTTCTTTCGGCGAAAGTGCTGTTTTCACAGTGCTAAGTACTCCCAACTCTATCCACAATGTTGGTTTTACCAGTTTTCTAAGTCTCTCTTATTTTCTTGTACTTATACTTGGAATTGTCTGTGTAAACCTCTGTAACTTTTCCAGGCAGATGAATCACTGTTTACTTTCTCTTGTTTCTATCTGTTACCAATCTTGAGAAACTCATACATTCGCTGTTCACTGTTTCCCAGTCTTAGAGAAGTCGATTTCTTTCGGCGAAAGTGCTGTTTTCACAGTGCTCAGTACTCCCAACTCTATCCACAAAGTAAGTTTTACCAGTTTTCTAAGTCTCTCTTATTTGCTTGTACTTATACTTGGAATTCTCTGTGTAAACCTCTGTAACTTTTCCAGGTAGATGAATCACTGTGTACTTTCGCTTGTTTCTATCTGTTACCAATCTTGAGAAACTCATACATTCTCTGTTCACTGTTTCACGGACTTAGAGAACTAAATTTCCTTCGGCGAAAGTGCTGTTTTCACAGTGCTAAGTACTCCGAAATCTGTCAACAATGTAGGTTTTACCAGTTTTCTAAGTCTCTCTTATTTGCTTGTACTTATACTTGGAATTCTGTGTGTAAACCACTGTAACTTCTCTAGGTAGATGAATCACTGTGTACTTTCTCTTGTTTCTATCTGTTACCAAACTTGAGAAACTCATACATTCACTGTTCACTGTTTCCCAGTCTTAGAGAAGTCGATTTCTTTCAGCGAAAGTGCTGTTTTCACAGTGCTAAGTACTCCCAACACTATCCGCAATGTAGGTTTTACCAGTTTTCTAAGTCTCTCTTATTTGCTTGTACTTATACTTGGAATCCTCTGTGTAAACCTCTGTTAGCTTCTCTAGGTAGATGAATCACTGTGTTCTTTCTCTTGTTTCTATCTGTTACCAATCTTGAGAAACTCATACATTCTCTGTTCACTGTTTCCCAGTCTTAGAGAAGTCGATTTCTTTCGGCGAAAGTGCTGTTTTCACAGCGCTAAGTACTCCCAACTCTATCCACAATGTAGGTTTTACCAGTTTTCTAAGTCTCTCTTATTTGCCTGTACTTATACTTGGAATTCTCTGTGTAAACCTCTGTAACTTCTCTAGGTAGATGAATCACTGTGTCCTTTCTCTTGTTTCTATCTGTTACCAATCTTGAGAAACTCATACATTCTCTGTTCACTGTTTCCCAGTCTTAGAGAAGTCGATTTCTTTCAGCGAAAGTGCTGTTTTCACAGTGCTAAGTACTCCCAACTCTATCCACAATGTAGGTTTTACCAGTTTTCTAAGTCTCTCTTATTTTCTTGTACTTATACTTGGAATTGTCTGTGTAAACCTCTGTAACTTTTCCAGGCAGATGAATCACTGTTTACTTTCTCTTGTTTCTATCTGTTACCAATCTTGAGAAACTCATACATTCGCTGTTCACTGTTTCCCAGTCTTAGAGAAGTCGATTTCTTTCGGCGAAAGTGCTGTTTTCACAGTGCTAAGTACTCCCAACTCTATCCACAAAGTAAGTTTTACCAGTTTTCTAAGTCTCTCTTATTTGCTTGTACTTATACTTGGAATTCTCTGTGTAATCCTCTGTAACTTTTCCAGGTAGATGAATCACTGTGTACTTTCGCTTGTTTCTATCTGTTACCAATCTTGAGAAACTCATACATTCTCTGTTCACTGTTTCACGGACTTAGAGAACTAAATTTCCTTCGGCGAAAGTGCTGTTTTCACAGTGCTAAGTACTCCGAAATCTGTCAACAATGTAGGTTTTACCAGTTTTCTAAGTCTCTCTTATTTGCTTGTACTTATACTTGGAATTCTGTGTGTAAACCACTGTAACTTCTCTAGGTAGATGAATCACTGTGTACTTTCTCTTGTTTCTATCTGTTACCAATCTTGAGAAACTCATACATTCTCTGTTCACTGTTTCCCAGTCTTAGAGAAGTCGATTTCTTTCAGCGAAAGTGCTGTTTTCACAGTGCTAAGTACTCCCAACACTATCCGCAATGTAGGTTTTACCAGTTTTCTAAGTCTCTCTTATTTGCCTGTACTTATACTTGGAATTCTCTGTGTAAACCTCTGTAACTTCTCTAGGTAGATGAATCACTGTGTACTTTCTCTTGTTTCTATCTGTTACCAATCTTCGGAAACTCATACATTCTCTGTTCACTGTTTCCCAGTCTTAGAGAAGTCGATTTCTTTCGGCGAAAGTGCTGTTTTCACAGTGCTAAGTACTCCCAACTCTATCCACAATGTAGGTTTTACCAATTTTCTAAATCTCTCTTATTTGCCTGTACTTATACTTGGAATTCTCTGTGTAAACCTCTGTAACTTTTCTAGGTAGATGAATCACTGTGTACTTTCTCTTGTTTCCATCTGTTACCAATCTTGAGAAACTCATACATTCACTGTTCACTGTTTCCCAGTCTTAGAGAAGTCGATTTCTTTCAGCGAAAGTGCTGTTGTCACAGTGCTAAGTACTCCCAACTCTATCAACAATGTAGGTTTTACCAGTTTTCTAAGTCTCTCTTATTTGCTTGTACTTATACTTGGAATTCTCTGTGTAAACCTCTGTAACTTTTCCAGGTAGATGAATCACTGTGTACTTTCTCTTGTTTCTATCTGTTACCAATCTTGAGAAACTCATACATTCTCTGTTCACTGTTTCCCAGTCTTAGAGAAGTCGATTTCTTTCGGCGAAAGTGCTGTTTTCACAGCGCTAAGTACTCCCAACTCTATCCACAATGTAGGTTTTACCAGTTTTCTAAGTCTCTCTTATTTGCCTGTACTTATACTTGGAATTCTCTGTGTAAACCTCTGTAACTTCTCTAGGTAGATGAATCACTGTGTACTTTCTCTTGTTTCTACCTGTTACCAATCTTCAGAAACTCATACATTCTCTGTTCACTGTTTCCCAGTCTTAGAGAAGTCGATTTCTTTCAGCGAAAGTGCTGTTTTCACAGTGCTAAGTACTCCCAACTCTATCCACAATGTAGGTTTTAACAGTTTTCTAAGTCTCTCTTATTTGCTTGTACGTATACTTGGAATTCTCTGTGTAAACCTCTGTAGCTTCTCTAGGTAGATGAATCACTGTGTACTTTCTCTTGTTTCTATCTGTTACCAATCTTGAGAAACTCATACATTCTCTGTTCACTGTTTCCCAGTCTTTGAGAAGTCGATTTCTTTCGGCGAAAGTGCTGTTTTCACAGTGCTAAGTACTCCGAACTCTATCCAAAATGTAGGTTTTACCAGTTTTCTAAATCTCTCTTATTTGCCTGTACTTATACTTGGAATTCTCTGTGTAAACCTCTGTAACTTTTCCAGGTAGATGAATCACTGTGTACTTTCTCTTGTTTCTATCTGTTACCAATCTTGAGAAACTCATACATTCTCTGTTCACTGTTTCCCAGTCTTAGAGAAGTCGATTTCTTTCGGCGAAAGTGCTGTTTTCACAGCGCTAAGTACTCCCAACTCTATCCACAATGTAGGTTTTACCAGTTTTCTAAGTCTCTCTTATTTGCCTGTACTTATACTTGGAATTCTCTGTGTAAACCTCTGTAACTTCTCTAGGTAGATGAATCACTGTGTACTTTCTCTTGTTTCTATCTGTTACCAATCGTGAGAAACTCATACATTCTCTGTTCACTGTTTCCCAGTCTTAGAGAAGTCGATTTCTTTCAGCGAAAGTGCTGTTTTCACAGTGCTAAGTACTCCCAACTCTATCCACAATGTAGGTTTTAACAGTTTTCTAAGTGTCTCTTATTTGCTTGTACGTATACTTGGAATTCTCTGTGTAATCCTCTGTAGCTTCTCTCCGTAGATGAATCACTGTGTACTTTCTCTTGTTTCTATCTGTTACCAATCTTGAGAAACTCATACATTCTCTGTTCACCGTTTCCCAGTCTTAGAGAAGTCGATTTCTTTCGGCGAAAGTGCTGTTTTCACAGTGCTAAGTACTCCCAACTCTATCCACAATGTAGGTTTTACCAGTTTTCTAAGTCTCTCTTATTTTCTTGTACTTATACTTGGAATTGTCTGTGTAAACCTTTGTAAGTTTTCCAGGCAGATGAATCACTGTTTACTTTCTCTTGTTTCTATCTGTTACCAATCTTGAGAAACTCATACATTCGCTGTTCACTGTTTCCCAGTGTTAGAGAAGTCGATTTCTTTCGGCGAAAGTGCTGTTTTCACAGTGCTAAGTACTCCCAACTCTATCCACAAAGTAAGTTTTACCAGTTTTCTAAGTCTCTCTTATTTGCTTCTACTTATACTTGGAATTCTCTGTGTAAACCTCTGTAACTTTTCCAGGTAGATGAATCACTGTGTACTTTCGCTTGTTTCTATCTGTTACCAATCTTGAGAAACTCATACATTCTCTGTTCACTGTTTCACGGACTTAGAGAACTAAATTTCCTTCGGCGAAAGTGCTGTTTTCACAGTGCTAAGTACTCCGAAATCTGTCAACAATGTAGGTTTTACCAGTTTTCTAAGTCTCTCTTATTTGCTTGTACTTATACTTGGAATTCTGTGTGTAAACCACTGTAACTTCTCTAGGTAGAGGAATCACTGTGTACTTTCTCTTGTTTCTATCTGTTACCAAACTTGAGAAACTCATACATTCACTGTTCACTGTTTGCCAGTCTTAGAGAAGTCGATTTCTTTCAGCGAAAGTGCTGTTTTCACAGTGCTAAGTACTCCCAACACTATCCGCAATGTAGGTTTTACCAGTTTTCTAAGTCTCTCTTATATGCTTGTACTTATACTTGGAATCCTCTGTGTAAACCTCTGTTAGCTTCTCTAGGTAGATGAATCACTGTGTACTTTCTCTTGTTTCTATCTGTTACCAATCTGGAGAAACTCATACATTCTCTGTTCACTGTTTCCCAGTCTTAGAGAAGTCGATTTCTTTCAGCGAAAGTGCTGTTTTCACAGTGCTAAGTACTCTCAACACTATCCGCAATGTAGGTTTTACCAGTTTTCTAAGTCTCTCTTATTTGCCTGTACTTATACTTGGAATTCTCTGTGTAAACCTCTGTAACTTCTCTAGGTAGATGAATCACTGTGTACTTTCGCTTGTTTCTATCTGTTACCAATCTTGAGAAACTCATACATTCTCTGTTCACTGTTTCACGGTCTTAGAGAACTAAATTTCCTTCGGCGAAAGTGCTGTTTTCACAGTGCTAAGTACTCCGAAATCTGTCAACAATGTAGGTTTTACCAGTTTTCTAAGTCTCTCTTATTTGCTTGTACTTATACTTGGAATTCTGTGTGTAAACCACTGTAACTTCTCTAGGTAGATGAATCACTGTGTACTTTCTCTTGTTTCTATCTGTTACCAATCTTGGGAAACTCATACATTCTCTGTTCACTGTTTCCCAGTCTTAGAGAAGTCGATTTCTTTCAGCGAAAGTGCTGTTTTCACAGTGCTAAGTACTCCCAACTCTATCCACAATGTAGGTTTTACCAGTTTTCTAAGTCTCTCTTATTTTCTTGTACTTATACTTGGAATTGTCTGTGTAAACCTCTGTAACTTTTCCAGGTAGATGAATCACTGTGTACTTTCTCTTGTTTCTATCTGTTACCAATCTTGAGAAACTCATACATTCTCTGTTCACTGTTTCCCAGTCTTAGACAAGTCTATTTCTTTCGGCGAAAGTGCTGTTTTCACAGCGCTAAGTACTCCCAACTCTATCCCCAATGTAGGTTTTACCAGTTTTCTAAGTCTCTCTTATTTGCCTGTACTTATACTTGGAATTCTCTGTGTAAACCTCTGTAACTTCTCTAGGTAGATGAATCACTGTGTACTTTCTCTTGTTTCTATCTGTTACCAATCTTCAGAAACTCATACATTCTCTGTTCACTGTTTCCCTGTCTTAGAGAAGTCGATTTCTTTCAGCGAAAGTGCTGTTTTCACAGTGCTAAGTACTCCCAACTCTATCCACAATGTAGGTTTTAACAGTTTTCTAAGTCTCTCTTATTTGCTTGTACGTATACTTGGAATTCTCTGTGTAAACCTCTGTAGCTTCTCTAGGTAGATGAATCACTGTGTACTTTCTCTTGTTTCTATCTGTTACCAATCTTGAGAAACTCATACATTCTCTGTTCACTGTTTCCCAGTCTTAGAGAAGTCGATTTCTTTCGGCGAAAGTGCTGTTTTCACAGTGCTCAGTACTCCGAACTCTATCCACAATGTAGGTTTTACCAGTTTTCTAAATCTCTCTTATTTGCCTGTACTTATACTTGGAATTCTCTGTGTAAACCTCTGTAACTTTTCCAGGTAGATGAATCACTGTGTACTTTCTCTTGTTTCTATCTGTTACCAATTTTGAGAAACTCATACATTCTCTGTTCACTGTTTCCCAGTCTTAGAGAAGTCGATTTCTTTCGGCGAAAGTGCTGTTTTCACAGCGCTAAGTACTCCCAACTCTATCCACAATGTAGGTTTTACCAGGTTTCTAAGTCTCTCTTATTTGCCTGTACTTATACTTGGAATTTTCTGTGTTAACCTCTGTAACTTCTCTAGGTAGATGAATCACTGTGTACTTTCTCTTGTTTCTATCTGTTACCAATCTTGAGAAACTCATACATTCTCTGTTCACTGTTTCCCAGTCTTAGAGAAGTCGATTTCTTTCAGCGAAAGTGCTGTTTTCACAGTGCTAAGTACTCCCAACTCTATCCACAATGTAGGTTTTAACAGGTTTCTAAGTCTCTCTTATTTGCTTGTACTTATACTTGGAATTGTCTGTGTAAACCTCTGTAACTTTTCCAGGCAGATGAATCACTGTTTACTTTCTCTTGTTTCTATCTGTTACCAATCTTGAGAAACTCATACATTCGCTGTTGACTGTTTCCCAGTCTTAGAGAAGTCGATTTCTTTCGGCGAAAGTGCTGTTTTCACAGTGCTAAGTACTCCCAACTCTATCCACAAAGTAAGTTTTACCAGTTTTCTAAGTCTCTCTTATTTGCTTGTACTTATAGTTGGAATTCTCTGTGTAAACCTCTGTAACTTTTCCAGGTAGATGAATCACTGTGTACTTTCGCTTGTTTCTATCTGTTACCAATCTTGAGAAACTCATACATTCTCTGTTCACTGTTTCACGGACTTAGAGAACTAAATTTCCTTCGGCGAAAGTGCAGTTTTCACAGTGCTAAGTACTCCGAAATCTGTCAACAATGTAGGTTTTACCAGTTTTCTAAGTCTCTCTTATTTGCTTGTACTTATACTTGGAATTCTGTGTGTAAACCACTGTAACTTCTCTAGGTAGATGAATCACTGTGTACTTTCTCTTGTTTCTATCTGTTACCAAACTTGAGAAACTCATACATTCACTGTTCACTGTTTGCCAGTCTTAGAGAAGTCGATTTCTTTCAGCGAAAGTGCTGTTTTCACAGTGCTAAGTACTCCCAACACTATCCGCAATGTAGGTTTTACCAGTTTTCTAAGTCTCTCTTATTTGCTTGTACTTATACTTGGAATCCTCTGTGTAAACCTCTGTTAGCTTCTCTAGGTAGATGAATCACTGTGTACTTTCTCTTGTTTCTATCTGTTACCAATCTTGAGAAACTCATACATTCTCTGTTCACTGTTTCCCAGTCTTAGAGAAGTCGATTTCTTTCAGCGAAAGTGCTGTTTTCACAGTGCTAAGTACTCCCAACACTATCCGCAATGTAGGTTTTACCAGTTTTCTAAGTCTCTCTTATTTGCCTGTACTTATACTTGGAATTCTCTGTGTAAACCTCTGTAACTTCTCTAGGTAGATGAATCACTGTGTACTTTCTCTTGTTTCTATCTGTTACCAATCTTGGGAAACTCATACATTCTCTGTTCACTGTTTCCCAGTCTTAGAGAAGTCGATTTCTTTCGGCGAAAATGCTGTTTTCACAGTGCTAAGTACTCCCAACTCTATCCACAATGTAGGTTTTAACAGTTTTCTAAGTCTCTCTTATTTGCCTGTACTTATACTTGGAATTGTCTGTGTAAACCTCTGTAACTTTTCCAGGCAGATGAATCACTGTTTACTTTCTCTTGTTTCTATCTGTTACCAATCTTGAGAAACTCATACATTCGCTGTTCACTGTTTCCCAGTCTTAGAGAAGTCGATTTCTTTCGGCGAAAGTGCTGTTTTCACAGTGCTCAGTACTCCCAACTCTATCCACAAAGTAAGTTTTACCAGTTTTCTAAGTCTCTCTTATTTGCTTGTACTTATACTTGGAATTCTCTGTGTAAACCTCTGTAACTTTTCCAGGTAAATGAATCACTGTGTACTTTCGCTTGTTTCTATCTGTTACCAATCTTGAGAAACTCATACATTCTCTGTTCACTGTTTCACGGACTTAGAGAACTAAATTTCCTTCGGCGAAAGTGCTGTTTTCACAGTGCTAAGTACTCCGAAATCTGTCAACAATGTAGGTTTTACCAGTTTTCTAAGTCTCTCTTATTTGCTTGTACTTATACTTGGAATTCTGTGTGTAAACCACTGTAACTTCTCTAGGTAGATGAATCACTGTGTACTTTCTCTTGTTTCTATCTGTTACCAAACTTGAGAAACTCATACATTCACTGTTCACTGTTTCCCAGTCTTAGAGAAGTCGATTTCTTTCAGCGAAAGTGCTGTTTTCACAGTGCTAAGTACTCCCAACACTATCCACATTGTAGGTTTTACCAGTTTTCTAAGTCTCTCTTATGTGCTTGTACTTATACTTGGAATCCTCTGTGTAAACCTCTGTTAGCTTCTCTAGGTAGATGAATCACTGTGTTCTTTCTCTTGTTTCTATCTGTTACCAATCTTGAGAAACTCATACATTCTCTGTTCACTGTTTCCCAGTCTTAGAGAAGTCGATTTCTTTCGGCGAAAGTGCTGTTTTCACAGCGCTAAGTACTCCCAACTCTATCCACAATGTAGGTTTTACCAGTTTTCTAAGTCTCTCTTATTTGCCTGTACTTATACTTGGAATTCTCTGTGTAAACCTCTGTAACTTCTCTAGGTAGATGAATCACTGTGTCCTTTCTCTTGTTTCTATCTGTTACCAATCTTGAGAAACTCATACATTCTCTGTTCACTGTTTCCCAGTCTTAGAGAAGTCGATTTCTTTCAGCGAAAGTGCTGTTTTCACAGTGCTAAGTACTCCCAACTCTATCCACAATGTAGGTTTTACCAGTTTTCTAAATCTCTCTTATTTGCTTGTACGTATACTTGGAATTCTCTGTGTAATCCTCTGTAGCTTCTCTACGTAGATGAATCACTGTGTACTTTCTCTTGTTTCTATCTGTTACCAATCTTGAGAAACTCATACATTCTCTGTTCACTGTTTCCCAGTCTTAGAGAAGTCGATTTCTTTCGGCGAAAGTGCTGTTTTCACAGTGCTAAGTACTCCCAACTCTATCCACAATGTAGGTTTTACCAGTTTTCTAAGTCTCTCTTATTTTCTTGTACTTATACTTGGAATTCTCTGTGTAAACCTCTGTAACTTTTCCAGGCAGATGAATCACTGTTTACTTTCTCTTGTTTCTATCTGTTACCAATCTTGAGAAACTCATACATTCGCTGTTCACTGTTTCCCAGTCTTAGAGAAGTCGATTTCTTTCGGCGAAAGTGCTGTTTTCACAGTGCTAAGTACTCACAACTCTATCCACAAAGTAAGTTTTACCAGTTTTCTAAGTCTCTCTTATTTGCTTGTACTTATACTTGGAATTCTCTGTGTAATCCTCTGTAACTTTTCCAGGTAGATGAATCACTGTGTACTTTCGCTTGTTTCTATCTGTTACCAATCTTGAGAAACTCATACATTCTCTGTTCACTGTTTCACGGACTTAGAGAACTAAATTTCCTTCGGCGAAAGTGCTGTTTTCACAGTGCTAAGTACTCCGAAATCTGTCAACAATGTAGGTTTTACCAGTTTTCTAAGTCTCTCTTATTTGCTTGTACTTATACTTGGAATTCTGTGTGTAAACCACTGTAACTTCTCTAGGTAGATGAATCACTGTGTACTTTCTCTTGTTTCTATCTGTTACCAAACTTGAGAAACTCATACATTCACTGTTCACTGTTTCCCAGTCTTAGAGAAGTCGATTTCTTTCAGCGAAAGTGCTGTTTTCAAAGTGCTAAGTACTCCCAACACTATCCGCAATGTAGGTTTTACCAGTTTTCTAAGTCTCTCTTATTTGCTTGTACTTATACTTGGAATCCTCTGTGTAAACCTCTGTTAGCTTCTCTAGGTAGATGAATCACTGTGTACTTTCTCTTGTTTCTATCTGTTACCAATCTTGAGAAACTCATACATTCTCTGTTCACTGTTTCCCAGTCTTAGAGAAGTCGATTTCTTTCAGCGAAAGTGCTGTTTTCACAGTGCTAAGTACTCCCAACACTATCCGCAATGTAGGTTTTACCAGTTTTCTAAGTCTCTCTTATTTGCCTGTACTTATACTTGGAATTCTCTGTGTAAACCTCTGTAACTTCTCTAGGTAGATGAATCACTGTGTACTTTCTCTTGTTTCTATCTGTTACCAATCTTGGGAAACTCATACATTCTCTGTTCACTGTTTCCCAGTCTTAGAGAAGTCGATTTCTTTCGGCGAAAGTGCTGTTTTCACAGTGCTAAGTACTCCCAACTCTATCCACAATGTAGGTTTTACCAATTTTCTAAATCTCTCTTATTTGCCTGTACTTATACTTGGAATTCTCTGTGTAAACCTCTGTAACTTTTCTAGGTAGATGAATCACTGTGTACTTTCTCTTGTTTCCATCTGTTACCAATCTTGAGAAACTCATACATTCACTGTTCACTGTTTCCCAGTCTTAGAGAAGTCGATTTCTTTCAGCGAAAGTGCTGTTGTCACAGTGCTAAGTACTCCCAACTCTATCAACAATGTAGGTTTTACCAGTTTTCTAAGTCTCTCTTATTTGCTTGTACTTATACTTGGAATTCTCTGTGTAAACCTCTGTAACTTTTCCAGGTAGATGAATCACTGTGTACTTTCTCTTGTTTCTATCTGTTACCAAACTTGAGAAACTCATACATTCACTGTTCACTGTTTCCCAGTCTTAGAGAAGTCGATTTCTTTCGGCGAAAGTGCTGTTTTCACAGCGCTAAGTACTCCCAACTCTATCCACAATGTAGGTTTTACCAGTTTTCTAAGTCTCTCTTATTTGCCTGTACTTATACTTGGAATTCTCTGTGTAAACCTCTGTAACTTCTCTAGGTAGATGAATCACTGTGTCCTTTCTCTTGTTTCTATCTGTTACCAATCTTGAGAAACTCATACATTCTCTGTTCACTGTTTCCCAGTCTTAGAGAAGTCGATTTCTTTCAGCGAAAGTGCTGTTTTCACAGTGCTAAGTACTCCCAACTCTATCCACAATGTAGGTTTTAACAGTTTTCTAAGTCTCTCTTATTTGCTTGTACGTATACTTGGAATTCTCTGTGTAATCCTCTGTAGCTTCTCTACGTAGATGAATCACTGTGTACTTTCTCTTGTTTCTATCTGTTACCAATCTTGAGAAACTCATACATTCTCTGTTCACTGTTTCCCAGTCTTAGAGAAGTCGATTTCTTTCGGCGAAAGTGCTGTTTTCACAGTGCTAAGTACTCCCAACTCTATCCACAATGTAGGTTTTACCAGTTTTCTAAGTCTCTCTTATTTTCTTGTACTTATACTTGGAATTGTCTGTGTAAACCTCTGTAACTTTTCCAGGCAGATGAATCACTGTTTACTTTCTCTTGTTTCTATCTGTTACCAATCTTGAGAAACTCATACATTCGCTGTTCACTGTTTCCCAGTCTTAGAGAAGTCGATTTCTTTCGGCGAAAGTGCTGTTTTCACAGTGCTAAGTACTCCCAACTCTATCCACAAAGTAAGTTTTACCAGTTTTCTAAGTCTCTCTTATTTGCTTGTACTTATACTTGGAATTCTCTGTGTAATCCTCTGTAACTTTTCCAGGTAGATGAATCACTGTGTACTTTCGCTTGTTTCTATCTGTTACCAATCTTGAGAAACTCATACATTCTCTGTTCACTGTTTCACGGACTTAGAGAACTAAATTTCCTTCGGCGAAAGTGCTGTTTTCACAGTGCTAAGTACTCCGAAATCTGTCAACAATGTAGGTTTTACCAGTTTTCTAAGTCTCTCTTATTTGCTTGTACTTATACTTGGAATTCTGTGTGTAAACCACTGTAACTTCTCTAGGTAGATGAATCACTGTGTACTTTCTCTTGTTTCTATCTGTTACCAAACTTGAGAAACTCATACATTCACTGTTCACTGTTTCCCAGTCTTAGAGAAGTCGATTTCTTTCAGCGAAAGTGCTGTTTTCAAAGTGCTAAGTACTCCCAACACTATCCGCAATGTAGGTTTTACCAGTTTTCTAAGTCTCTCTTATTTGCTTGTACTTATACTTGGAATCCTCTGTGTAAACCTCTGTTAGCTTCTCTAGGTAGATGAATCACTGTGTACTTTCTCTTGTTTCTATCTGTTACCAATCTTGAGAAACTCATACATTCTCTGTTCACTGTTTCCCAGTCTTAGAGAAGTCGATTTCTTTCAGCGAAAGTGCTGTTTTCACAGTGCTAAGTACTCCCAACACTATCCGCAATGTAGGTTTTACCAGTTTTCTAAGTCTCTCTTATTTGCCTGTACTTATACTTGGAATTCTCTGTGTAAACCTCTGTAACTTCTCTAGGTAGATGAATCACTGTGTACTTTCTCTTGTTTCTATCTGTTACCAATCTTGGGAAACTCATACATTCTCTGTTCACTGTTTCCCAGTCTTAGAGAAGTCGATTTCTTTCGGCGAAAGTGCTGTTTTCACAGTGCTAAGTACTCCCAACTCTATCCACAATGTAGGTTTTACCAATTTTCTAAATCTCTCTTATTTGCCTGTACTTATACTTGGAATTCTCTGTGTAAACCTCTGTAACTTTTCTAGGTAGATGAATCACTGTGTACTTTCTCTTGTTTCCATCTGTTACCAATCTTGAGAAACTCATACATTCACTGTTCACTGTTTCCCAGTCTTAGAGAAGTCGATTTCTTTCAGCGAAAGTGCTGTTTTCACAGTGCTAAGTACTCCCAACTCTATCCACAATGTAGGTTTTAACAGTTTTCTAAGTCTCTCTTATTTGCTTGTACGTATACTTGGAATTCTCTGTGTAAACCTCTGTAGCTTCTCTAGGTAGATGAATCACTGTGTACTTTCTCTTGTTTCTATCTGTTACCAATCTTGAGAAACTCATACATTCTCTGTTCACTGTTTCCCAGTCTTTGAGAAGTCGATTTCTTTCGGCGAAAGTGCTGTTTTCACAGTGCTAAGTACTCCGAACTCTATCCAAAATGTAGGTTTTACCAGTTTTCTAAATCTCTCTTATTTGCCTGTACTTATACTTGGAATTCTCTGTGTAAACCTCTGTAACTTCTCTAGGTAGATGAATCACTGTGTACTTTCTCTTGTTTCTATCTGTTACCAATCTTGAGAAACTCATACATTCTCTGTTCACTGTTTCCCAGTCTTAGAGAAGTCGATTTATTTCGGCGAAAGTGCTGTTTTCACAGTGCTAAGTACTCCCAACTCTATCCACAATGTAGGTTTTACCAGTTTTCTAAGTCTCTCTTATTTGCTTGTACTTATACTTGGAATTCTCTGTGTAAACCTCTGTAACTTGTCCAGGTAGATGAATCACTGTGTACTTTCTCTTGTTTCTATCTGTTACCAATCTTGAGAAACTCATACATTCTCTGTTCACTGTTTCACGGACTTAGAGAACTAAATTTCCTTCGGCGACAGTGCTGTTTTCACAGTGCTAAGTACTCCGAAATCTGTCAACAATGTAGGTTTTACCAGTTTTCTAAGTCTCTCTTATTTGCTTGTACTTATACTTGGAATTCTGTGTGTAAACCACTGTAACTTCTCTAGGTAGATGAATCACTGTGTACTTTCTCTTGTTTCTATCTGTTACCAAACTTGAGAAACTCATACATTCACTGTTCACTGTTTCCCAGTCTTAGAGAAGTCGATTTCTTTCAGCGAATGTGCTGTTCTCACAGTGCTAAGTACTCCCAAAACTATCCGCAATGTAGGTTTTACCAGTTTTCTAAGTCTCTCTTATTTGCCTGTACTTATACTTGGAATTCTCTGTGTAAACCTCTGTAACTTCTCTAGGTAGATGAATCACTGTGTACTTTCTCTTGTTTCTATCTGTTACCAATCTTGGGAAACTCATACATTCTCTGTTCACTGTTTCCCAGTCTTAGAGAAGTCGATTTCTTTCAGCAAAAGTGCTGTTTTCACAGTGCTAAGTACTCCCAACTCTATCCACAATGTAGGTTTTACCAGTTTTCTAAGTCTCTCTTATTTGCTTGTACTTATACTTGGAATTCTCTGTGTAAACCTCTGTAACTTTTCCAGGTAGATGAATCACTGTGTACTTTCTCTTGTTTCTATCTGTTACCAATCTTGAGAAACTCATACATTCTCTGCTCACTGTTTCCCAGTCTTAGAGAAGTCGATTTCTTTCGGCGAAAGTGCTGTTTTCACAGTGCTAAGTACTCCCAACTCTATCCACAAAGTAGGTTTTACCAGTTTTCTAAGTCTCTCTTATTTGCTTGTACTTATACTTGGAATTCTCTGTGTAAACCTCTGTAACTTTTCCAGGTAGATGAATCACTGTGTACTTTCGCTTGTTTCTATCTGTTACCAATCTTGAGAAACTCATACATTCTCTGTTCACTGTTTCACGGACTTAGAGAACTAAATTTCCTTCGGCGAAAGTGCTGTTTTCACAGTGCTAAGTACTCCGAAATCTGTCAACAATGTAGGTTTTACCAGTTTTCTAAGTCTCTCTTATTTGCTTGTACTTATACTTGGAATTCTGTGTGTAAACCACTGTAACTTCTCTAGGTAGATGAATCACTGTGTACTTTCTCTTGTTTCTATCTGTTACCAATCTTGAGAAACTCATACATTCACTGTTCACTGTTTCCCAGTCTTAGAGAAGTCGATTTCTTTCAGCGAAAGTGCTGTTTTCACAGTGCTAAGTACTCCCAACACTATCCGCAATGTAGGTTTTACCAGTTTTCTAAGTCTCTCTTATTTGCCTGTACTTATACTTGGAATTCTCTGTGTAAACCTCTGTAACTTCTCTAGGTAGATGAATCACTGTGTACTTTCTCTTGTTTCTATCTGTTACCAATCTTGGGAAACTCATACATTCTCTGTTCACTGTTTCCCAGTCTTAGAGAAGTCGATTTCTTTCGGCGAAAGTGCTGTTTTCACAGTGCTAAGTACTCCCAACTCTATCCACAATGTAGGTTTTAACAGTTTTCTAAGTCTCTCTTATTTGCTTGTACGTATACTTGAAATTCTCTGTGTAAACCTCTGTAGCTTCTCTGGGTAGATGAATCACTGTGTACTTTCTCTTGTTTCTATCTGTTACCAATCTTGAGAAACTCATACATTCTCTGTTCACTGTTTCCCAGTCTTAGAGAAGTCGATTTCTTTCGGCGAAAGTGCTGTTTTCACAGTGCTAAGTACTCCCAACTCTATCCACAATGTAGGTTTTACCAGTTTTCTAAATCTCTCTTATTTGCCTGTACTTATACTTGGAATTCTCTGTGTAAACCTCTGTAACTTTTCTAGGTAGATGAATCACTGTGTACTTTCTCTTGTTTCTATCTGTTACCAATCTTGAGAAACTCATACATTCACTGTTCACTGTTTCCCAGTCTTAGAGAAGTCGATTTCTTTCAGCGAAAGTGCTGTTTTCACAGTGCTAAGTACTCTCAACTCTATCAACAATGTAGGTTTTACCAGTTTTCTAAGTCTCTCTTATTTTCTTGTACTTATACTTGGAATTGTCTGTGTAAACCTCTGTAACTTTTCCAGGTAGATGAATCACTGTGTACTTTCTCTTGTTTCTATCTGTTACCAATCTTGAGAAACTCATACATTCTCTGTTCACTGTTTCCCAGTCTTAGAGAAGTCGATTTCTTTCGGCGAAAGTGTTGTTTTCACAGTGCTAAGTACTCCCAACTCTATCCACAATGTAGGTTTTACCAGTTTTCTAAGTCTCTCTTATTTGCTTGTACTTATACTTGGAATTCTCTGTGTAAACCTCTGTAACTTTTCCAGGTAGATGAATCACTGTGTACTTTCTCTTGTTTCTATCTGTTACCAATCTTGAGAAACTCAACATTCTCTGTTCACTGTTTCACGGACTTAGAGAAATAAATTTCCTTCGGCGAAAGTGCTGTTTTCACACTGCTAAGTACTCCGAAATCTGTCAACAATGTTGGTTTTACCAGTTTTCTAAGTCTCTCTTATTTGCTTGTACTTATACTTGGAATTCTGTGTGTAAACCACTGTTAGTTCTCTAGGTAGATGAATCACTGTGTACTTTCTCTTGTTTCTATCTGTTACCAATCTTGAGAAACTCATATATTCTCTGTTCACTGTTTCCCAGTCTTAGGGAAGTCGATTTCTTTCGGCGAAAGTGCTGTTTTCACAGTGCTAAGTACTCCCAACTCTATCCACAAAGTAGGTTTTACCAGTTTTCTAAGTCTCTCTTATTTGCTTGTACTTATACTTGGAATTCTCTGTGTAAACCTCTGTAACTTCTCTAGGTAGATGAATCACTGTGTACTTTCGCTTGTTTCTATCTGTTACCAATCTTGAGAAACTCATACATTCTCTGTTCACTGTTTCACGGTCTTAGAGAACTAAATTTCCTTCGGCGAAAGTGCTGTTTTCACAGTGCTAAGTACTCCGAAATCTGTCAACAATGTAGGTTTTACCAGTTTTCTAAGTCTCTCTTATTTGCTTGTACTTATACTTGGAATTCTGTGTGTAAACCACTGTAACTTCTCTAGGTAGATGAATCACTGTGTACTTTCTCTTGTTTCTATCTGTTACCAATCTTGGGAAACTCATACATTCTCTGTTCACTGTTTCCCAGTCTTAGAGAAGTCGATTTCTTTCAGCGAAAGTGCTGTTTTCACAGTGCTAAGTACTCCCAACTCTATCCACAATGTAGGTTTTACCAGTTTTCTAAGTCTCTCTTATTTTCTTGTACTTATACTTGGAATTGTCTGTGTAAACCTCTGTAACTTTTCCAGGTAGATGAATCACTGTGTACTTTCTCTTGTTTCTATCTGTTACCAATCTTGAGAAACTCATACATTCTCTGTTCACTGTTTCCCAGTCTTAGACAAGTCTATTTCTTTCGGCGAAAGTGCTGTTTTCACAGCGCTAAGTACTCCCAACTCTATCCACAATGTAGGTTTTACCAGTTTTCTAAGTCTCTCTTATTTGCCTGTACTTATACTTGGAATTCTCTGTGTAAACCTCTGTAACTTCTCTAGGTAGATGAATCACTGTGTACTTTCTCTTGTTTCTATCTGTTACCAATCTTCAGAAACTCATACATTCTCTGTTCACTGTTTCCCTGTCTTAGAGAAGTCGATTTCTTTCAGCGAAAGTGCTGTTTTCACAGTGCTAAGTACTCCCAACTCTATCCACAATGTAGGTTTTAACAGTTTTCTAAGTCTCTCTTATTTGCTTGTACGTATACTTGGAATTCTCTGTGTAAACCTCTGTAGCTTCTCTAGGTAGATGAATCACTGTGTACTTTCTCTTGTTTCTATCTGTTACCAATCTTGAGAAACTCATACATTCTCCTTTCACTGTTTCCCAGTCTTAGAGAAGTCGATTTCTTTCGGCGAAAGTGCTGTTTTCACAGTGCTCAGTACTCCGAACTCTATCCACAATGTAGGTTTTACCAGTTTTCTAAATCTCTCTTATTTGCCTGTACTTATACTTGGAATTCTCTGTGTAAACCTCTGTAACTTTTCCAGGTATATGAATCACTGTGTACTTTCTCTTGTTTCTATCTGTTACCAATTTTGAGAAACTCATACATTCTCTGTTCACTGTTTCCCAGTCTTAGAGAAGTCGATTTCTTTCGGCGAAAGTGCTGTTTTCACAGCGCTAAGTACTCCCAACTCTATCCACAATGTAGGTTTTACCAGTTTTCTAAGTCTCTCTTATTTGCCTGTACTTATACTTGGAATTCTCTGTGTTAACCTCTGTAACTTCTCTAGGTAGATGAATCACTGTGTACTTTCTCTTGTTTCTATCTGTTACCAATCTTGAGAAACTCATACATTCTCTGTTCACTGTTTCCCAGTCTTAGAGAAGTCGATTTCTTTCAGCGAAAGTGCTGTTTTCACAGTGCTAAGTACTCCCAACTCTATCCACAATGTAGGTTTTAACAGGTTTCTAAGTCTCTCTTATTTGCTTGTACGTATACTTGGAATTCTCTGTGTAATCCTCTGTAGCTTCTCTACGTAGATGAATCACTGTGTACTTTCTCTTGTTTCTATCTGTTACCAATCTTGAGAAACTCATACATTCTCTGTTCACTGTTTCCCAGTCTTAGAGAAGTCGATTTCTTTCGGCGAAAGTGCTGTTTTCACAGTGCTAAGTACTCCCAACTCTATCCACAATGTTGGTTTTACCAGTTTTCTAAGTCTCTCTTATTTTCTTGTACTTATACTTGGAATTGTCTGTGTAAACCTCTGTAACTTTTCCAGGCAGATGAATCACTGTTTACTTTCTCTTGTTTCTATCTGTTACCAATCTTGAGAAACTCATACATTCGCTGTTCACTGTTTCCCAGTCTTAGAGAAGTCGATTTCTTTCGGCGAAAGTGCTGTTTTCACAATGCTCAGTACTCCCAACTCTATCCACAAAGTAAGTTTTACCAGTTTCCTAAGTCTCTCTTATTTGCTTGTACTTATACTTGGAATTCTCTGTGTAAACCTCTGTAACTTTTCCAGGTAGATGAATCACTGTGTACTTTCGCTTGTTTCTATCTGTTACCAATCTTGAGAAACTCATACATTCTCTGTTCACTGTTTCACGGACTTAGAGAACTAAATTTCCTTCGGCGAAAGTGCTGTTTTCACAGTGCTAAGTACTCCGAAATCTGTCAACAATGTAGGTTTTACCAGTTTTCTAAGTCTCTCTTATTTGCTTGTACTTATACTTGGAATTCTGTGTGTAAACCACTGTAACTTCTCTAGGTAGATGAATCACTGTGTACTTTCTCTTGTTTCTATCTGTTACCAAACTTGAGAAACTCATACATTCACTGTTCACTGTTTCCCAGTCTTAGAGAAGTCGATTTCTTTCAGCGAAAATGCTGTTTTCACAGTGCTAAGTACTCCCAACACTATCCGCAATGTAGGTTTTACCAGTTTTCTAAGTCTCTCTTATTTGCTTGTACTTATACTTGGAATCCTCTGTGTAAACCTCTGTTAGCTTCTCTAGGTAGATGAATCACTGTGTTCTTTCTCTTGTTTCTATCTGTTACCAATCTTGAGAAACTCATACATTCTCTGTTCACTGTTTCCCAGTCTTAGAGAAGTCGATTTCTTTCGGCGAAAGTGCTGTTTTCACAGCGCTAAGTACTCCCAACTCTATCCACAATGTAGGTTTTACCAGTTTTCTAAGTCTCTCTTATTTGCCTGTACTTATACTTGGAATTCTCTGTGTAAACCTCTGTAACTTCTCTAGGTAGATGAATCACTGTGTCCTTTCTCTTGTTTCTATCTGTTACCAATCTTGAGAAACTCATACATTCTCTGTTCACTGTTTCCCAGTCTTAGAGAAGTCGATTTCTTTCAGCGAAAGTGCTGTTTTCACAGTGCTAAGTACTCCCAACTCTATCCACAATGTAGGTTTTAACAGTTTTCTAAGTCTCTCTTATTTGCTTGTACGTATACTTGGAATTCTCTGTGTAATCCTCTGTAGCTTCTCTACGTAGATGAATCACTGTGTACTTTCTCTTGTTTCTATCTGTTACCAATCTTGAGAAACTCATACATTCTCTCTTCACTGTTTCCCAGTCTTAGAGAAGTCGATTTCTTTCGGCGAAAGTGCTGTTTTCACAGTGCTAAGTACTCCCAACTCTATCCACAATGTAGGTTTTACCAGTTTTCTAAGTCTCTCTTATTTTCTTGTACTTATACTTGGAATTGTCTGTGTAAACCTCTGTAACTTTTCCAGGCAGATGAATCACTGTTTACTTTCTCTTGTTTCTATCTGTTACCAATCTTGAGAAACTCATACATTCGCTGTTCACTGTTTCCCAGTCTTAGAGAAGTCGATTTCTTTCGGCGAAAGTGCTGTTTTCACAGTGCTAAGTACTCCCAACTCTATCCACAAAGTAAGTTTTACCAGTTTTCTAAGTCTCTCTTATTTGCTTGTACTTATACTTGGAATTCTCTGTGTAATCCTCTGTAACTTTTCCAGGTAGATGAATCACTGTGTACTTTCGCTTGTTTCTATCTGTTACCAATCTTGAGAAACTCATACATTCTCTGTTCACTGTTTCACGGACTTAGAGAACTAAATTTCCTTCGGCGAAAGTGCTGTTTTCACAGTGCTAAGTACTCCGAAATCTGTCAACAATGTAGGTTTTACCAGTTTTCTAAGTCTCTCTTATTTGCTTGTACTTATACTTGGAATTCTGTGTGTAAACCACTGTAACTTCTCTAGGTAGATGAATCACTGTGTACTTTCTCTTGTTTCTATCTGTTACCAAACTTGAGAAACTCATACATTCACTGTTCACTGTTTCCCAGTCTTAGAGAAGTCGATTTCTTTCAGCGAAAGTGCTGTTTTCAAAGTGCTAAGTACTCCCAACACTATCCGCAATGTAGGTTTTACCAGTTTTCTAAGTCTCTCTTATTTGCTTGTACTTATACTTGGAATCCTCTGTGTAAACCTCTGTTAGCTTCTCTAGGTAGATGAATCACTGTGTACTTTCTCTTGTTTCTATCTGTTACCAATCTTGAGAAACTCATACATTCTCTGTTCACTGTTTCCCAGTCTTAGAGAAGTCGATTTCTTTCAGCGAAAGTGCTGTTTTCACAGTGCTAAGTACTCCCAACACTATCCGCAATGTAGGTTTTACCAGTTTTCTAAGTCTCTCTTATTTGCCTGTACTTATACTTGGAATTCTCTGTGTAAACCTCTGTAACTTCTCTAGGTAGATGAATCACTGTGTACTTTCTCTTGTTTCTATCTGTTACCAATCTTGGGAAACTGATACATTCTCTGTTCACTGTTTCCCAGTCTTAGAGAAGTCGATTTCTTTCGGCGAAAGTGCTGTTTTCACAGTGCTAAGTACTCCCAACTCTATCCACAATGTAGGTTTTACCAATTTTCTAAATCTCTCTTATTTGCCTGTACTTATACTTGGAATTCTCTGTGTAAACCTCTGTAACTTTTCTAGGTAGATGAATCACTGTGTACTTTCTCTTGTTTCCATCTGTTACCAATCTTGAGAAACTCATACATTCACTGTTCACTGTTTCCCAGTCTTAGAGAAGTCGATTTCTTTCAGCGAAAGTGCTGTTGTCACAGTGCTAAGTACTCCCAACTCTATCAACAATGTAGGTTTTACCAGTTTTCTAAGTCTCTCTTATTTGCTTGTACTTATACTTGGAATTCTCTGTGTAAACCTCTGTAACTTTTCCAGGTAGATGAATCACTGTGTACTTTCTCTTGTTTCTATCTGTTACCAATCTTGAGAAACTCATACATTCTCTGTTCACTGTTTCCCAGTCTTAGAGAAGTCGATTTCTTTCGGCGAAAGTGCTGTTTTCACAGCGCTAAGTACTCCCAACTCTATCCACAATGTAGGTTTTACCAGTTTTCTAAGTCTCTCTTATTTGCCTGTACTTATACTTGGAATTCTCTGTGTAAACCTCTGTAACTTCTCTAGGTAGATGAATCACTGTGTACTTTCTCTTGTTTCTATCTGTTACCAATCTTCAGAAACTCATACATTCTCTGTTCACTGTTTCCCAATCTTAGAGAAGTCGATTTCTTTCAGCGAAAGTGCTGTTTTCACAGTGCTAAGTACTCCCAACTCTATCCACAATGTAGGTTTTAACAGTTTTCTAAGTCTCTCTTATTTGCTTGTACGTATACTTGGAATTCTCTGTGTAAACCTCTGTAGCTTCTCTAGGTAGATGAATCACTGTGTACTTTCTCTTGTTTCTATCTGTTACCAATCTTGAGAAACTCATACATTCTCTGTTCACTGTTTCCCAGTCTTTGAGAAGTCGATTTCTTTCGGCGAAAGTGCTGTTTTCACAGTGCTAAGTACTCCGAACTCTATCCAAAATGTAGGTTTTACCAGTTTTCTAAATCTCTCTTATTTGCCTGTACTTATACTTGGAATTCTCTGTGTAAACCTCTGTAACTTTTCCAGGTAGATGAATCACTGTGTACTTTCTCTTGTTTCTATCTGTTACCAATCTTGAGAAACTCATACATTCTCTGTTCACTGTTTCCCAGTCTTAGAGAAGTCGATTTCTTTCGGCGAAAGTGCTGTTTTCACAGCGCTAAGTACTCCCAACTCTATCCACAATGTAGGTTTTACCAGTTTTCTAAGTCTCTCTTATTTGCCTGTACTTATACTTGGAATTCTCTGTGTAAACCTCTGTAACTTCTCTAGGTAGATGAATCACTGTGTACTTTCTCTTGTTTCTATCTGTTACCAATCGTGAGAAACTCATACATTCTCTGTTCACTGTTTCCCAGTCTTAGAGAAGTCGATTTCTTTCAGCGAAAGTGCTGTTTTCACAGTGCTAAGTACTCCCAACTCTATCCACAATGTAGGTTTTAACAGTTTTCTAAGTGTCTCTTATTTGCTTGTACGTATACTTGGAATTCTCTGTGTAATCCTCTGTAGCTTCTCTCCGTAGATGAATCACTGTGTACTTTCTCTTGTTTCTGTCTGTAACCAGTCTTGAGAAACTCATACATTCTCTGTTCAGTTATTCCCGTTTCTTAGAGAGGTAGATTTCTTTCTTCAAAAGTGCTGTTTTCAGAGTGCTGAGTGCTCCCAACTCTATCCACCATGTAGGTTTTACCAGTTTTCTAAGTCTCTCTTATTTTCCTGTACTTATACGTGGAATTCTCTGTGTAAACTTCTGAAACTTCTCTAGGTAGATGAATCACTATGTACTTTCTCTTGTTTCTATCTGTTACCAATCTTGAGAAACTCATACATTCTCTGTTCACTGTTTCCCAGTCTTAGAGAAGTCGATTTCTTTCGGCGAAAGTGCTGTTTTCACAGTGCTAAGTACTCCCAACTCTATCAACAATGTAGGTTTTACCAGTTTTCTAAGTCTCTCTTATTTTCTTGTACTTATACGTGGAATTCTCTGTGTAAACCTCCGTAACTTATCCAGGTAGATGAATCACTGTGTACTTTCTCTTGTTTCTATCTGTTACCAATCTTGAGAAACTCATACATTCTCTGTTCACTGTTTCCCAGTCTTAGAGAAGTCGATTTCTTTCGGCGAAAGTGCTGTTTTCACAGTGCTAAGTACTCCCAACTCTATCCACAATGTAGGTTTTACCAGTTTTCTAAGTCTCTCTTATTTTCTTGTAGTTATACTTGGAATTGTCTGTGTAAACCTCTGTAACTTTTCCAGGTAGATGAATCACTGTGTACTTTCTCTTGTTTCTATCTGTTACCAATCTTGAGAAACTCATACATTCTCTGTTCACTGTTTCACGGACTTAGAGAACTAAATTTCCTTCGGCGAAAGTGCTGTTTTCACACTGCTAAGTACTCCGAAATCTGTCAACAATGTTGGTTTTACCAGTTTTCTAAGTCTCTCTTATTTGCTTGTACTTATACTTGGAATTCTGTGTGTAAACCACTGTAACTTCTCTAGGTAGATGAATCACTGTGTACTTTCTCTTGTTTCTATCTGTTACCAATCTTGAGAAACTCATACATTCACTGTTCACTGTTTCCCAGTCTTAGCGAAGTCGATTTCTTTCAGCGAAAGAGCTGTTTTCACAGTGCTAAGTACTCCCAACACTATCCGCAATGTAGGTTTTACCAGTTTTCTAAGTCTCTCTTATTTGCTTGTACTTATACTTGGAATTCTCTGTGTAAACCTGTGTAACTTCTCTAGGTAGATGAATCACTGTGTACTTTCTCTTGTTTCTATCTGTTGCCAATCTTGAGAAACTCATACATTCTCTGTTCACTGTTTCCCAGTCCTAGAGAAGTCGATTTCTTTCGGCGAAAGTGCTGTTTTCACAGGGCTAAGTACTCCCAACTCTATCCACAATGTAGGTTTTACCAGTTTTCTAAGTCTCTCTTACTTTCTTGTACTTATACATGAAATTCTTTGTGTAAACTTCTGTAATTTCTATAGGTAGATGAATCACTGTGTACTTTCTCTTGTTTCTATCTGTTACCAGTTTTGAGAAACTCATACATTCTGTGTTCAGTTATTCCCATTTGTTAGAGAGGTAGATTTCTTTCTTCAAAAGTGCTGTTTTCAGAGTGCTGAGTGCTCCCAACTCTATCCACAATGTAGGTTTTACCAGTTTTCTAAGTCTCTCTTATTTGCTTCTACTTATACATGAAATTCTCTGTGTAAACTTCTGTAACTTCTCTAGGTAGATGAATCACTGTGTACTTTCTCTTGTTTCTATGTGTTACGAATCTTGAGAAACTCATACATTCTCTGTTCACTGTTTCCCAGTCTTAGAGAAGTCGATTTCTTTCGGCGAAAGTGCTGTTTACATAGCGCTAAGTATTCCCAACTCTATCCACAATGTAGGTTTTACCAGTTTTCTAAGTCTCTCTTATTTGCCTGTACTTATACTTGGAATTCTCTTTGTAAACCTCTGTAACTTCTCTAGGTAGATGAATCACTGTGTACTTTCTCTTGTTTCTATCTGTTACCAATCTTGAGAAACTCATACATTCTCTGTTCACTGTTTCCCAGTCTTAGAGAAGTCGATTTATTTCGGCAAAAGTGCTGTTTTCACAGTGCTAAGTACTCCCAACTCTATCAACAATGTAGGTTTTACCAGTTTTCTAAGTCTCTCTTATTTGCTTGTACTTATACTTGGAATTCTCTGTGTAAACCTCTGTAACTTTTCCAGGTAGATGAATCACTGTGTACTTTCTCTTGTTTCTATCTGTTACCAATCTTGAGAAACTCATACATTCTCTGTTCACTGTTTCACGGACTTAGAGAACTAAATTTCCTTCGGCGACAGTGCTGTTTTCACACTGCTAAGTACTCCGAAATCTGTCAACAATGTTGGTTTTACCAGTTTTCTAAGTCTCTCTTATTTGCTTGTACTTATACTTGGAATTCTGTGTGTAAACCACTGTAACTTCTCTAGGTAGATGAATCACTGTGTACTTTCTCTTGTTTCTATCTGTTACCAATCTTGAGAAACTCATACATTCACTGTTCACTGTTTCCCAGTCTTAGAGAAGTCGATTTCTTTCAGCGAAAGTGCTGTTTTCACAGTGCTAAGTACTCCCAACACTATCCGCAATGTAGGTTTTACCAGTTTTCTAAGTCTCTCTTATTTTCCTGTACTTATACGTGGAATTCTCTGTGTAAACTTCTGAAACTTCTCTAGGTAGATGAATCACTATGTACTTTCTCTTGTTTCTATCTGTTACCAATCTTGAGAAACTCATACATTCTCTGTTCACTGTTTCCCAGTCTTAGAGAAGTCGATTTCTTTCGGCGAAAGTGCTGTTTTCACAGTGCTAAGTACTCCCAACTCTATCAACAATGTAGGTTTTACCAGTTTTCTAAGTCTCTCTTATTTTCTTGTACTTATACGTGGAATTCTCTGTGTAAACCTCCGTAACTTATCCAGGTAGATGAATCACTGTGTACTTTCTCTTGTTTCTATCTGTTACCAATCTTGAGAAACTCATACATTCTCTGTTCACTGTTTCCCAGTCTTAGAGAAGTCGATTTCTTTCGGCGAAAGTGCTGTTTTCACAGTGCTAAGTACTCCCAACTCTATCCACAATGTAGGTTTTACCAGTTTTCTAAGTCTCTCTTATTTTCTTGTAGTTATACTTGGAATTGTCTGTGTAAACCTCTGTAACTTTTCCAGGTAGATGAATCACTGTGTACTTTCTCTTGTTTCTATCTGTTACCAATCTTGAGAAACTCATACATTCTCTGTTCACTGTTTCACGGACTTAGAGAACTAAATTTCCTTCGGCGAAAGTGCTGTTTTCACACTGCTAAGTACTCCGAAATCTGTCAACAATGTTGGTTTTACCAGTTTTCTAAGTCTCTCTTATTTGCTTGTACTTATACTTGGAATTCTGTGTGTAAACCACTGTAACTTCTCTAGGTAGATGAATCACTGTGTACTTTCTCTTGTTTCTATCTGTTACCAATCTTGAGAAACTCATACATTCACTGTTCACTGTTTCCCAGTCTTAGCGAAGTCGATTTCTTTCAGCGAAAGAGCTGTTTTCACAGTGCTAAGTACTCCCAACACTATCCGCAATGTAGGTTTTACCAGTTTTCTAAGTCTCTCTTATTTGCTTGTACTTATACTTGGAATTCTCTGTGTAAACCTGTGTAACTTCTCTAGGTAGATGAATCACTGTGTACTTTCTCTTGTTTCTATCTGTTGCCAATCTTGAGAAACTCATACATTCTCTGTTCACTGTTTCCCAGTCCTAGAGAAGTCGATTTCTTTCGGCGAAAGTGCTGTTTTCACAGGGCTAAGTACTCCCAACTCTATCCACAATGTAGGTTTTACCAGTTTTCTAAGTCTCTCTTACTTTCTTGTACTTATATATGAAATTCTTTGTGTAAACTTCTGTAATTTCTATAGGTAGATGAATCACTGTGTACTTTCTCTTGTTTCTATCTGTTACCAGTTTTGAGAAACTCATACATTCTGTGTTCAGTTATTCCCATTTGTTAGAGAGGTAGATCTTTCTTCAAAAGTGCTGTTTTCAGAGTGCTGAGTGCTCCCAACTCTATCCACAATGTAGGTTTTACCAGTTTTCTAAGTCTCTCTTATTTGCTTCTACTTATACATGAAATTCTCTGTGTAAACTTCTGTAACTTCTCTAGGTAGATGAATCACTGTGTACTTTCTCTTGTTTCTATGTGTTACGAATCTTGAGAAACTCATACATTCTCTGTTCACTGTTTCCCAGTCTTAGAGAAGTCGATTTCTTTCGGCGAAAGTGCTGTTTACATAGCGCTAAGTATTCCCAACTCTATCCACAATGTAGGTTTTACCAGTTTTCTAAGTCTCTCTTATTTGCCTGTACTTATACTTGGAATTCTCTTTGTAAACCTCTGTAACTTCTCTAGGTAGATGAATCACTGTGTACTTTCTCTTGTTTCTATCTGTTACCAATCTTGAGAAACTCATACATTCTCTGTTCACTGTTTCCCAGTCTTAGAGAAGTTGATTTATTTCGGCGAAAGTGCTGTTTTCACAGTGCTAAGTACTCCCAACTCTATCAACAATGTAGGTTTTACCAGTTTTCTAAGTCTCTCTTATTTGCTTGTACTTATACTTGGAATTCTCTGTGTAAACCTCTGTAACTTTTCCAGGTAGATGAATCACTGTGTACTTTCTCTTGTTTCTATCTGTTACCAATCTTGAGAAACTCATACATTCTCTGTTCACTGTTTCACGGACTTAGAGAACTAAATTTCCTTCGGCGACAGTGCTGTTTTCACACTGCTAAGTACTCCGAAATCTGTCAACAATGTTGGTTTTACCAGTTTTCTAAGTCTCTCTTATTTGCTTGTACTTATACTTGGAATTCTGTGTGTAAACCACTGTAACTTCTCTAGGTAGATGAATCACTGTGTACTTTCTCTTGTTTCTATCTGTTACCAATCTTGAGAAACTCATACATTCACTGTTCACTGTTTCCCAGTCTTAGAGAAGTCGATTTCTTTCAGCGAAAGTGCTGTTTTCACAGTGCTAAGTACTCCCAACACTATCCGCAATGTAGGTTTTACCAGTTTTCTAAGTCTCTCTTATTTGCTTGTACTTATACTTGGAATTCTCTGTGTAAACCTGTGTAACTTCTCTAGGTAGATGAATCACTGTGTACTTTCTCTTGTTTCTATCTGTTGCCAATCTTGAGAAACTCATACATTCTCTGTTCACTGTTTCCCAGTCTCAGAGAAGTCGATTTCTTTCGGCGAAAGTGATGTTTTCACAGTGCTAAGTACTCCCAACTCTATCCACAATGTAGGTTTTACCAGTTTTCTAAGTCTCTCTTACTTTCTTGTACTTATACATGAAATTCTTTGTGTAAACTTCTGTAATTTCTATAGGTAGATGAATCACTGTGTACTTTCTCTTGTTTCTATCTGTTACCAGTCTTGAGAAACTCATACATTCTCTGCTCAGTTATTCCCGTTTCTTAGAGAGGTAGATTTCTTTCTTCAAAAGTGCTGTTTTCACAGTGCTGAGTGCTCCCAACTCTATCCACAATATAGGTTTTACCAGTTTTCTAAGTCTCTCTTATTTGCTTGTACTTATACATGAAATTCTCTGTGTAAACTTCTGTAACTTCTCTAGGTAGATGAATCACTGTGTACTTTCTCTTGTTTCTATGTGTTACGAATCTTGAGAAACTCATACATTCTCTGTTCACTGTTTCCCAGTCTTAGAGAAGTCGATTTCTTTCAGCGAAAGTGCTGTTTTCACAGTGCTAAGTACTCCCAACACTATCCGCAATGTAGGTTTTACCAGTTTTCTACGTCTCTCTTATTTGCTTGTACTTATACTTGGAATCCTCTGTGTAAACCTCTGTTAGCTTCTCTAGGTAAATGAATCAATGTGTACTTTCTCTTGTTTCTATCTGTTACCAATCTTGAGAAACTCATACATTCTCTGTTCACTGTTTCCCAGTCTTAGAGAAGTCGATTTCTATCAGCGAAAGTGCTGTTCTCACAGTGCTAAGTACTCCCAACACTATCCGCAATGTAGGTTTTACCAGTTTTCTAAGTCTCTCTTATTTGCCTGTACTTATACTTCGAATTCTCTGTGTAAACCTCTGTAACTTCTCTAGGTAGATGAATCACTGTGTACTTTCTCTTGTTTCTATCTGTTACCAATCTTGGGAAACTCATACATTCTCTGTTCACTGTTTCCCAGTCTTAGAGAAGTCGATTTCTTTCAGCGAAAGTGCTGTTTTCACAGTGCTAAGTACTCCCAACTCTATCCACAATGTAGGTTTTACCAGTTTTCTAAGTCTCTCTTATTTTCTTGTACTTATACTTGGAATTGTCTGTGTAAACCTCTGTAACTTTTCCAGGTAGATGAATCACTGTGTACTTTCTCTTGTTTCTATCTGTTACCAATCTTGAGAAACTCATACATTCTCTGTTCACTGTTTCCCAGTCTTAGAGAAGTCGATTTCTTTCGGCGAAAGTGCTGTTTTCACAGCGCTAAGTACTCCCAACTCTATCCACAATGTAGGTTTTACCAGTTTTCTAAGTCTCTCTTATTTGCCTGCACTTATACTTGGAATTCTCTGTGTAAACCTCTGTAACTTCTCTAGGTAGATGAATCACTGTGTACTTTCTCTTGTTTCTATCTGTTACCAATCTTGAGAAACTCATACATTCTCTGTTCACTGTTTCCCAGTCTTAGAGAAGTCGATTTCTTTCAGCGAAAGTGCTGTTTTCACAGTGCTAAGTACTCCCAACTCTATCCACAATGTAGGTTTTAACAGTTTTCTAAGTCTCTCTTATTTGCTTGTACGTATACTTGGAATTCTCTGTGTAAACCTCTGTAGCTTCTCTAGGTAGATGAATCACTGTGTACTTTCTCTTGTTTCTATCTGTTACCAATCTTGAGAAACTCATACATTCTCTGTTCACTGTTTCCCAGTCTTAGAGAAGTCGATTTCTTTCGGCGAAAGTGCTGTTTTCACAGTGCTAAGTACTCCGAACTCTATCCACAATGTAGGTTTTACCAGTTTTCTAAATCTCTCTTATTTGCCTGTACTTATACTTGGAATTCTCTGTGTAAACCTCTGTAACTTTTCCAGGTAGCTGAATCACTGTGTACTTTCTCTTGTTTCTATCTGTTACCAATCTTGAGAAACTCATACATTCTCTGTTCACTGTTTCACGGACTTAGAGAACTAAATTTCCTTCGGCGAAAGTGCTGTTTTCACAGTGCTAAGTACTCCGAAATCTGTCAACAATGTAGGTTTTACCAGTTTTCTAAGTCTCTCTTATTTGCTTGTACTTATACTTGGAATTCTGTGTGTAAACCACTGTAACTTCTCTAGGTAGATGAATCACTGTGTACTTTCTCTTGTTTCTATCTGTTACCAAACTTGAGAAACTCATACATTCACTGTTCACTGTTTCCCAGTCTTAGAGAAGTCGATTTCTTTCAGCGAAAGTGCTGTTTTCACAGTGCTAAGTACTCCCAACACTATCCGCAATGTAGGTTTTACCAGTTTTCTAAGTCTCTCTTATTTGCTTGTACTTATACTTGGAATCCTCTGTGTAAACCTCTGTTAGCTTCTCTAGGTAGATGAATCACTGTGTACTTTCTCTTGTTTCTATCTGTTACCAATCTTGAGAGACTCATACATTCTCTGTTCACTGTTTCCCAGTCTTAGAGAAGTCGATTTCTTTCAGCGAAAGTGCTGTTTTCACAGTGCTAAGTACTCCCAACACTATCCGCAATGTAGGTTTTACCAGTTTTCTAAGTCTCTCTTATTTGCCTGTACTTATACTTGGAATTCTCTGTGTAAACCTCTGTAACTTCTCTAGGTAGATGAATCACTGTGTACTTTCTCTTGTTTCTATCTGTTACCAATCTTGGGAAACTCATACATTCTCTGTTCACTGTTTCCCAGTCTTAGAGAAGTCGATTTCTTTCAGCGAAAGTGCTGTTTTCACAGTGCTAAGTACTCCCAACTCTATCCACAATGTAGGTTTTACCAGTTTTCTAAGTCTCTCTTATTTTCTTGTACTTATACTTGGAATTGTCTGTGTAAACCTCTGTAACTTTTCCAGGTAGATGAATCACTGTGTACTTTCTCTTGTTTCTATCTGTTACCAATCTTGAGAAACTCATACATTCTCTGTTCACTGTTTCCCAGTCTTAGAGAAGTCGATTTCTTTCGGCGAAAGTGCTGTTTTCACAGCGCTAAGTACTCCCAACTCTATCCACAATGTAGGTTTTACCAGTTTTCTAAGTCTCTCTTATTTGCCTGTACTTATACTTGGAATTCTCTGTGTAAACCTCTGTAACTTCTCTAGGTAGATGAATCACTGTGTACTTTCTCTTGTTTCTATCTGTTACCAATCTTCAGAAACTCATACATTCTCTGTTCACTGTTTCCCAGTCTTAGAGAAGTCGATTTCATTCGGCGAAAGTGCTGTTTTCACAGTGCTAAGTACTCCGAACTCTATCCACAATGTAGGTTTTACCAGTTTTCTAAATCTCTCTTATTTGCCTGTACTTATACTTAGAATTCTCTGTGTAAACCTCTGTAACTTTTCCAGGTAGATGAATCACTGTGTACTTTCTCTTGTTTCTATCTGTTACCAATCTTGAGAAACTCATACATTCTCTGTTCACTGTTTCCCAGTCTTAGAGAAGTCGATTTCTTTCGGCGAAAGTGCTGTTTTCACAGCGCTAAGTACTCCCAACTCTATCCACAATGTAGGTTTTACCAGTTTTCTAAGTCTCTCTTATTTGCCTGTACTTATACTTGGAATTCTCTGTGTAAACCTCTGTAACTTCTCTAGGTAGATGAATCACTGTGTCCTTTCTCTTGTTTCTATCTGTTACCAATCTTGAGAAACTCATACATTCACTGTTCACTGTTTCCCAGTCTTAGAGAAGTCGATTTCTTTCAGCGAAAGTGCTGTTTTCACAGTGCTAAGTACTCCCAACTCTATCCACAATGTAGGTTTTAACAGTTTTCTAAGTCTCTCTTATTTTCTTGTACTTATACGTGGAATTCTCTGTGTAAACCTCCGTAACTTATCCAGGTAGATGAATCACTGTGTACTTTCTCTTGTTTCTATCTGTTACCAATCTTGAGAAACTCATACATTCTCTGTTCACTGTTTCCCAGTCTTAGAGAAGTCGATTTCTTTCGGCGAAAGTGCTGTTTTCACAGTGCTAAGTACTCCCAACTCTATCCACAATGTAGGTTTTACCAGTTTTCTAAGTCTCTCTTATTTTCTTGTACTTATACTTGGAATTGTCTGTGTAAACCTCTGTAACTTTTCCAGGTAGATGAATCACTGTGTACTTTCTCTTGTTTCTATCTGTTACCAATCTTGAGAAACTCATACATTCTCTGTTCACTGTTTCCCGGTCTTAGAGAAGTCGATTTCTTTCGGCGAAAGTGCTGTTTTCACAGTGCTAAGTACTCCCAACTCTATCCACAATGTAGGTTTTACCAGTTTTCTAAGTCTCTCTTATTTGCTTCTACTTATACTTGGAATTCTCTGTGTAAACCTCTGTAACTTTTCCAGGTAGATGAATCACTGTGTACTTTCTCTTGTTTCTATCTGTTACCAATCTTGAGAAACTCAACATTCTCTGTTCACTGTTTCACGGACGTAGAGAAATAAATTTCCTTCGGCGAAAGTGCTGTTTTCACACTGCTAAGTACTCCGAAATCAGTCAACAATGTTGGTTTTACCAGTTTTCCAAGTCTCTCTTATTTGCTTGTACTTATACTTGGAATTCTGTGTGTAAACCACTGTTACTTCTCTAGGTAGATGAATCACTGTGTACTTTCTCTTGTTTCTATCTGTTACCAATCTTGATAAACTCATATATTCTCTGTTCACTGTTTCCCAGTTTTAGGGAAGTCGATTTCTTTCGGCGAAAGTGCTGTTTTCACAGTGCTAAGTACTCCCAACTCTATCCACAAAGTAGGTTTTACCAGTTTTCTAAGTCTCTCTTATTTGCTTGTACTTATACTTGGAATTCTCTGTGTAAACCTCTGTAACTTTTCCAGGTAGATGAATCACTGTGTACTTTCGCTTGTTTCTATCTGTTACCAATCTTGAGAAACTCATACATTCTCTGTTCACTGTTTCACGGTCTTAGAGAACTAAATTTCCTTCGGTGAAAGTGCTGTTTTCACAGTGCTAAGTACTCCGAAATCTGTCAACAATGTAGGTTTTACCAGTTTTCTAAGTCTCTCTTATTTGCTTGTACTTATACTTGGAATCCTCTGTGTAAACCTCTGTTAGCTTCTCTAGGTAGATGAATCACTGTGTACTTTCTCTTGTTTCTATCTGTTACCAATCTTGAGAAACTCATACATTCTCTGTTCACTGTTTCCCAGTCTTAGAGAAGTCGATTTCTTTCAGCGAAAGTGCTGTTTTCACAGTGCTAAGTACTCCCAACACTATCCGCAATGTAGGTTTTACCAGTTTTCTAAGTCTCTCTTATTTGCCTGTACTTATACTTGGAATTCTCTGTGTAAACCTCTGTAACTTCTTTAGGGAGATGAATCACTGTGTACTTTCTCTTGTTTCTATCTGTTACCAATCTTGGGAAACTCATACATTCTCTGTTCACTGTTTCCCAGTCTTAGAGAAGTCGATTTCTTTCAGCGAAAGTGCTGTTTTCACCGTGCTAAGTACTCCCAACTCTATCCACAATGTAGGTTTTACCAGTTTTCTAAGTCTCTCTTATTTGCTTGTACGTATACTTGGAATTCTCTGTGTAATCCTGTGTAGCTTCTCTACGTAGATGAATCACTGTGTACTTTCTCTTGTTTCTATCTGTTACCAATCTTGAGAAACTCATACATTCTCTGTTCACTGTTTCCCAGTCTTAGAGAAGTCAATTTCTTTCGGCGAAAGTGCTGTTTTCACAGTGCTAAGTACTCCCAACTCTATCCACAATGTAGGTTTTACCAGTTTTCTAAGTCTCTCTTATTTTCTTGTACTTATACTTGGAATTGTCTGTGTAAACCTCTGTAACTTTTCCAGGCAGATGAATCACTGTTTACTTTCTCTTGTTTCTATCTGTTACCAATCTTGAGAAACTCATACATTCGCTGTTCACTGTTTCCCAGTCTTAGAGAAGTCGATTTCTTTCGGCGAAAGTGCTGTTTTCACAGTGATAAGTACTCCCAACTCTATCCACAAAGTAAGTTTTACCAGTTTTCTAAGTCTCTCTTTTTTGCTTGTACTTATACTTGGAATTCTCTGTGTCAACCTCTGTAACTTTTCCAGGTAGATGAATCACTGTGTACTTTCGCTTGTTTCTATCAGTTACCAATCTTGAGAAACTCATACATTCTCTGTTCACTGTTTCACGGACTTAGAGAACTAAATTTCCTTCGGCGAAAGTGCTGTTTTCACAGTGCTAAGTACTCCGAAATCTGTCAACAATGTAGGTTTTACCAGTTTTCTAAGTCTCTCTTGTTTTCTTGTACTTATACATGAAATTCTTTGTGTAAACTTCTTTAATTTCTATAGGTAGATGAATCACTGTGTACTTTCTCTTTTTTCTATCTGTTACCAGTCTTGAGAAACTCATACATTCTCTGTTCAGTTATTCCCGTTTCTTAGAGAGGTAGATTTCTTTCTTCAAAAGTGCTGTTATCAGAGTGCTGAGTGCTCCCAACTCCATCCACAATGTAGGTTTTACCAGTTTTCTAAGTCTCTCTTATTTGCTTGTACTTATACATGAAATTCTCTGTGTAAACTTCTGTAACTTCTCTAGGTAGATGAATCACTGTGTACTTTCTCTTGTTTCTATGTGTTACCAATCTTGAGAAACTCATACATTCTCTGTTCACTGTTTCCCAGTCTTAGAGAAGTCGATTTCTTTCTGCGAAAGTGCTGTTTTCACAGTGCTAAGTACTCCCAACTCTATGCACCATGTAGTTTTTCCCAGTTTTCTAAGTCTCTCTTATTTGCTTGTACTTATACTTGGAATTCTCTGTGTAAACCTCTGTAACTTTTCCAGGTAGCTGAATCACTGTGTACTTTCTCTTGTTTCTATCTGTTACCAATCTTGAGAAACTCATACATTCTCTGTTCACTGTTTCACGGACTTAGAGAACTAAATTTCCTTCGGCGAAAGTGCTGTTTTCACAGTGCTAAGTACTCCGAAATCTGTCAACAATGTAGGTTTTACCAGTTTTCTAAGTCTCTCTTATTTGCTTGTACTTATACTTGGAATTCTGTGTGTAAACCACTGTAACTTCTCTAGGTAGATGAATCACTGTGTACTTTCTCTTGTTTCTATCTGTTACCAAACTTGAGAAACTCATACATTCACTGTTCACTGTTTCCCAGTCTTAGAGAAGTCGATTTCTTTCAGCGAAAGTGCTGTTTTCACAGTGCTAAGTACTCCCAACACTATCCGCAATGTAGGTTTTACCAGTTTTCTAAGTCTCTCTTATTTGCTTGTACTTATACTTGGAATCCTCTGTGTAAACCTCTGTTAGCTTCTCTAGGTAGATGAATCACTGTGTACTTTCTCTTGTTTCTATCTGTTACCAATCTTGAGAGACTCATACATTCTCTGTTCACTGTTTCCCAGTCTTAGAGAAGTCGATTTCTTTCAGCGAAAGTGCTGTTTTCACAGTGCTAAGTACTCCCAACACTATCCGCAATGTAGGTTTTACCAGTTTTCTAAGTCTCTCTTATTTGCCTGTACTTATACTTGGAATTCTCTGTGTAAACCTCTGTAACTTCTCTAGGTAGATGAATCACTGTGTACTTTCTCTTGTTTCTATCTGTTACCAATCTTGGGAAACTCATACATTCTCTGTTCACTGTTTCCCAGTCTTAGAGAAGTCGATTTCTTTCAGCGAAAGTGCTGTTTTCACAGTGCTAAGTACTCCCAACTCTATCCACAATGTAGGTTTTACCAGTTTTCTAAGTCTCTCTTATTTTCTTGTACTTATACTTGGAATTGTCTGTGTAAACCTCTGTAACTTTTCCAGGTAGATGAATCACTGTGTACTTTCTCTTGTTTCTATCTGTTACCAATCTTGAGAAACTCATACATTCTCTGTTCACTGTTTCCCAGTCTTAGAGAAGTCGATTTCTTTCGGCGAAAGTGCTATTTTCACAGCGCTAAGTACTCCCAACTCTATCCACAATGTAGGTTTTACCAGTTTTCTAAGTCTCTCTTATTTGCCTGTACTTATACTTGGAATTCTCTGTGTAAACCTCTGTAACTTCTCTAGGTAGATGAATCACTGTGTACTTTCTCTTGTTTCTATCTGTTACCAATCTTCAGAAACTCATACATTCTCTGTTCACTGTTTCCCAGTCTTAGAGAAGTCGATTTCATTCGGCGAAAGTGCTGTTTTCACAGTGCTAAGTACTCCGAACTCTATCCACAATGTAGGTTTTACCAGTTTTCTAAATCTCTCTTATTTGCCTGTACTTATACTTGGAATTCTCTGTGTAAACCTCTGTAACTTTTCCAGGTAGATGAATCACTGTGTACTTTCTCTTGTTTCTATCTGTTACCAATCTTGAGAAACTCATACATTCTCTGTTCACTGTTTCCCAGTCTTAGAGAAGTCGATTTCTTTCGGCGAAAGTGCTGTTTTCACACTGCTAAGTACTCCGAAATCAGTCAACAATGTTGGTTTTACCAGTTTTCCAAGTCTCTCTTATTTGCTTGTACTTATACTTGGAATTCTGTGTGTAAACCACTGTTACTTCTCTAGGTAGATGAATCACTGTGTACTTTCTCTTGTTTCTATCTGTTACCAATCTTGATAAACTCATATATTCTCTGTTCACTGTTTCCCAGTTTTAGGGAAGTCGATTTCTTTCGGCGAAAGTGCTGTTTTCACAGTGCTAAGTACTCCCAACTCTATCCACAAAGTAGGTTTTACCAGTTTTCTAAGTCTCTCTTATTTGCTTGTACTTATACTTGGAATTCTCTGTGTAAACCTCTGTAACTTTTCCAGGTAGATGAATCACTGTGTACTTTCGCTTGTTTCTATCTGTTACCAATCTTGAGAAACTCATACATTCTCTGTTCACTGTTTCACGGTCTTAGAGAACTAAATTTCCTTCGGTGAAAGTGCTGTTTTCACAGTGCTAAGTACTCCGAAATCTGTCAACAATGTAGGTTTTACCAGTTTTCTAAGTCTCTCTTATTTGCTTGTACTTATACTTGGAATCCTCTGTGTAAACCTCTGTTAGCTTCTCTAGGTAGATGAATCACTGTGTACTTTCTCTTGTTTCTATCTGTTACCAATCTTGAGAAACTCATACATTCTCTGTTCACTGTTTCCCAGTCTTAGAGAAGTCGATTTCTTTCAGCGAAAGTGCTGTTTTCACAGTGCTAAGTACTCCCAACACTATCCGCAATGTAGGTTTTACCAGTTTTCTAAGTCTCTCTTATTTGCCTGTACTTATACTTGGAATTCTCTGTGTCAACCTCTGTAACTTTTCCAGGTAGATGAATCACTGTGTACTTTCGCTTGTTTCTATCAGTTACCAATCTTGAGAAACTCATACATTCTCTGTTCACTGTTTCACGGACTTAGAGAACTAAATTTCCTTCGGCGAAAGTGCTGTTTTCACAGTGCTAAGTACTCCGAAATCTGTCAACAATGTAGGCTTTACCAGTTTTCTAAGTCTCTCTTGTTTTCTTGTACTTATACATGAAATTCTTTGTGTAAACTTCCTTAATTTCTATAGGTAGATGAATCACTGTGTACTTTCTCTTTTTTCTATCTGTTACCAGTCTTGAGAAACTCATACATTCTCTGTTCAGTTATTCCCGTTTCTTAGAGAGGTAGATTTCTTTCTTCAAAAGTGCTGTTATCAGAGTGCTGAGGGCTCCCAACTCCATCCACAATGTAGGTTTTACCAGTTTTCTAAGTCTCTCTTATTTGCTTGTACTTATACATGAAATTCTCTGTGTAAACTTCTGTAACTTCTCTAGGTAGATGAATCACTGTGTACTTTCTCTTGTTTCTATGTGTTACCAATCTTGAGAAACTCATACATTCTCTGTTCACTGTTTCCCAGTCTTAGAGAAGTCGATTTCTTTCTGCGAAAGTGCTGTTTTCACAGTGCTAAGTACTCCCAACTCTATGCACCATGTAGTTTTTCCCAGTTTTCTAAGTCTCTCTTATTTGCTTGTACTTATACTTGGAATTCTCTGTGTAAACCTCTGTAACTTTTCCAGGTAGATGAATCACTGTGTACTTTCTCTTGTTTCTATCTGTTACCAATCTTGAGAAACTCATACATTCTCTGTTCACTGTTTCCGAGTCTTAGAGAAGTCGATTTCTTTCAGCGAAAGTGCTGTTTTCACATTGCTAAGTACTCCCAACTCTATCAACAATGTAGGTTTTACCAGTTTTCTAATTCTCTCTTATTTTCTTGTACTTATACTTGGAATTCTCTGTGTAAACCTCTGTAACTTTTCCAGGTAGATGAATCACTGTGTACTTTCTCTTGTTTCTATCTGTTACCAATCTTGAGAAACTCATACTTTCACTGTTCACTGTTTCCCAGTCTTAGAGAAGTCGATTTCTTTCAGCGAAAGTGCTGTTTTCACAGTGATAAGTACTCCCAACTCTATCCACCATGTAGGTTTTACCAGTTTTCTAAGTCTCTCTTATTTGCTTGTACTTATACTTGGAATTCTCTGTGTAAACCTCTGTTAGCTTCTCTAGCTAGATGAATCACTGTGTACTTTCTCTTGTTTCTATCTGTTACCAATCTTGAGAAACTCATACATTCTCTGTTCACTGTTTCCCAGTCTTAGAGAAGTCGATTTCTAAGAGTGAAAGTGCTGTTTTCACAGTGCTAAGTACTCCCAACTCTATCCACAATGTAGGTTTTACCAGTTTTCTAAGTCTCTCTTATTTGCTTGTACTTATACTTGGGATTCTCTGTGTAAACCTCTGTAGCTTCTCTAAGTAGATGAATCACTGTGTACTTTCTCTTGTTTCTATCTGTTACCAATCTTGAGAAACTCATACATTCTCTGTTCACTGTTTCACGGACTTAGAGAACTAAATTTCTTTCGGCGAAAGTGCTGTTTCACAGTGCTAAGTACTCCCAACTCTATCAACAATGTAGGTTTTACCAGTTTTCTAAGTCTCTCTTATTTTCTTGTACTTATACTTGGAATTCTCTGTGTAAACCTCTGTAACTTTTCCAGGTAGATGAATCACTGTGTACCTTCTCTTGTTTCTATCTGTTACCAATCTTGAGAAACTCATACATTCTCTGTTCACTGTTTCATGGACTTAGAGAACTAAATTTCCTTCGGCGAAAGTGCTGTTTTCACAGCGCTAAGTACTCCCAACTCTATCCACAATTTAGATTTTACCAGTTTTCTAAGTCTCTCTTATTTTCTTGTACTTATACATGGAATTCTCTGTGTAAACCTCTGTAACTTTTCCAGGTAGATGAATCACTGTGTACTTTCTCTTGTTTCTATCTGTTACCAATCTTGAGAAACTCATACATTCTCTGTTCACTGTTTCACGGACTTAGAGAACTAAATTTCCTTCGGCGAAAGTGCTGTTTTCACAGTGCTAAGTACTCCCAAATCTGTCAACAATGTAGGTTTTACCAGTTTTCTAAGTCTCTCTTATTTGTTTGTACTTATACTGGAATTCTGTGTGTAAACCTCTGTAACTTCTCTAGGTAGATGAATCACTGTGTACTTTCTCTTGTTTCTATCTGTTACCAATCTTGAGAAACTCATACATTCTCTGTTCACTGTTTCCCAGTCTTAGAGAAGTCGAATTCTTTCGGCGAAAGTACTGTTTTCACAGTGCTAAGTACTCCCAACTCTATCAACAATGTAGGTTTTACCAGTTTTCTAAGTCTCTCTTATTTTCTTGTACTTATACATGGAATTCTCTTTGTAATCCTCTGTAACTTTTCTAGGTAGATGAATCACTGTGTACTTTCTCTTGTTTCTATCTGTTACCAATCTTGAGAAACTCATACATTCGCTGTTCACTGTTTCCCAGTCTTAGAGAAGTCGATTTCTTTCGGCGAAAGTGCTGTTTTCACAGTGATAAGTACTCCCAACTCTATCCACAAAGTAAGTTTTACCAGTTTTCTAAGTCTCTCTTATTTGCTTGTACTTATACTTGGAATTCTCTGTGTCAACCTCTGTAACTTTTCCAGGTAGATGAATCACTGTGTAATTTCGCTTGTTTCTATCAGTTACCAATCTTGAGAAACTCATACATTCTCTGTTCACTGTTTCACGGACTTAGAGAACTAAATTTCCTTCGGCGAAAGTGCTGTTTTCACAGTGCTAAGTACTCCGAAATCTGTCAACAATGTAGGTTTTACCAGTTTTCTAAGTCTCTCTTATTTGCTTGTACTTATACTTGGAATTCTGTGTGTAAACCACTGTAACTTCTCTAGGTAGATGAATCACTGTGTACTTTCTCTTGTTTCTATCTGTTACCAAACTTGAGAAACTCATACATTCACTGTTCACTGTTTCCCAGTCTTAGAGAAGTCGATTTCTTTCAGCGAAAGTGCTGTTTTCACAGTGCTAAGTACTCCCAACACTATCCGCAATGTAGGTTTTCCCAGTTTTCTAAGTCTCTCTTATTTGCTTGTACTTACACTTTGAATCCTCTGTGTAAACCTCTGTTAGCTTCTCTAGGTAGATGAATCACTGTGTACTTTCTCTTGTTTCTATCTGTTACCAATCTTGAGAAACTCATACATTTTCTGTTCACTGTTTCCCAGTCTTAGAGAAGTCGATTTCTTTCAGCGAAATTGCTGTTTTCACAGTGCTAAGTACTCCCAACACTATCCGCAATGTAGGTTTTACCAGTTTTCTAAGTCTCTCTTATTTGCCTGTACTTATACTTGGAATTCTCTGTGTAAACCTCTGTAACTTCTCTAGGTAGATGAATCACTGTGTACTTTCTCTTGTTTCTATCCGTTACCAATCTTGGGAAACTCATACATTCTCTGTTCACTGTTTCCCAGTCTTAGATAAGTCGATTTCTTTCGGCGAAAGTGCTGTTTTCACAGTGCTAAGTACTCCCAACTCTATCCACAATGTAGGTTTTAACAGTTTTCTAAGTCTCTCTTATTTGCTTGTACGTATACTTGAAATTCTCTGTGTAAACCTCTGTAGCTTCTCTAGGTAGATGAATCACTGTGTACTTTCTCTTGTTTCTATCTGTTACCAATCTTGAGAAACTCATACATTCTCTGTTCACTGTTTCCCAGTCTTAGAGAAGTCGATTTCTTTCGGCGAAAGTGCTGTTTTCACAGTGCTAAGTACTCCCAACTCTATCCACAATGTAGGTTTTACCAGTTTTCTAAATCTCTCTTATTTGCCTGTACTTATACTTGGAATTCTCTGTGTAAACCTCTGTAACTTTTCTAGGTAGATGAATCACTGTGTACTTTCTCTTGTTTCCATCTGTTACCAATCTTGAGAAACTCATACATTCACTGTTCACTGTTTCCCAGTCTTAGAGAAGTCGATTTCTTTCAGCGAAAGTGCTGTTTTCACAGTGCTAAGTACTCCCAACTCTATCAACAATGTAGGTTTTACCAGTTTTCTAAGTCTCTCTTATTTGCTTGTACTTATACTTGGAATTCTCTGTGTAAACCTCTGTAACTTTTCCAGGTAGATGAATAACTGTGTACTTTCTCTTCTTTCTATCTGTTACCAATCTTGAGAAACTCATACATTCCCTGTTCACTGATTCACGGACTTAGAGAACTAAATTTCCTTCGGCGAAAGTGCTGTTTTCACAGTGCTAAGTACTCCCAACTCTATCCACAATGTAGGTTTTACCAGTTTTCTAAGTCTCTCTTACTTTCTTGTACTTATACATGAAATTCTTTGTGTAAACTTCTTTAATTTCTATAGGTAGATGAATCACTGTGTACTTTCTCTTTTTTCTATCTGTTACCAGTCTTGAGAAACTCATACATTCTCTGTTCAGTTATTCCCGTTTCTTAGAGAGGTAGATTTCTTTCTTCAAAAGTGCTGTTATCAGAGTGCTGAGTGCTCCCAACTCCATCCACAATGTAGGTTTTACCAGTTTTCTAAGTCTCTCTTATTTGCTTGTACTTATACATGAAATTCTCTGTGTAAACTTCTGTAACTTCTCTAGGTAGATGAATCACTGTGTACTTTCTCTTGTTTCTATGTGTTACCAATCTTGAGAAACTCATACATTCTCTGTTCACTGTTTCCGAGTCTTAGAGAAGTCGATTTCTTTCAGCGAAAGTGCTGTTTTCACATTGCTAAGTACTCCCAACTCTATCAACAATGTAGGTTTTACCAGTTTTCTAATTCTCTCTTATTTTCTTGTACTTATACTTGGAATTCTCTGTGTAAACCTCTGTAACTTTTCCAGGTAGATGAATCACTGTGTACTTTCTCTTGTTTCTATCTGTTACCAATCTTGAGAAACTCATACTTTCACTGTTCACTGTTTCCCAGTCTTAGAGAAGTCGATTTCTTTCAGCGAAAGTGCTGTTTTCACAGTGATAAGTACTCCCAACTCTATCCACAATGTAGGTTTTACCAGTTTTCTAAGTCTCTCTTATTTGCTTGTACTTATACTTGGAATTCTCTGTGTAAACCTCTGTTAGCTTCTCTAGCTAGATGAATCACTGTGTACTTTCTCTTGTTTCTATCTGTTACCAATCTTGAGAAACTCATACATTCTCTGTTCACTGTTTCCCAGTCTTAGAGAAGTCGATTTCTAAGAGTGAAAGTGCTGTTTTCACAGTGCTAAGTACTCCCAACTCTATCCACAATGTAGGTTTTACCAGTTTTCTAAGTCTCTCTTATTTGCTTGTACTTATACTTGGGATTCTCTGTGTAAACCTCTGTAGCTTCTCTAAGTAGATGAATCACTGTGTACTTTCTCTTGTTTCTATCTGTTACCAATCTTGAGAAACTCATACATTCTCTGTTCACTGTTTCACGGACTTAGAGAACTAAATTTCTTTCGGCGAAAGTGCTGTTTCACAGTGCTAAGTACTCCCAACTCTATCAACAATGTAGGTTTTACCAGTTTTCTAAGTCTCTCTTATTTTCTTGTACTTATACTTGGAATTCTCTGTGTAAACCTCTGTAACTTTTCCAGGTAGATGAATCACTGTGTACCTTCTCTTGTTTCTATCTGTTACCAATCTTGAGAAACTCATACATTCTCTGTTCACTGTTTCATGGACTTAAAGAACTAAATTTCCTTCGGCGAAAGTGCTGTTTTCACAGCGCTAAGTACTCCCAACTCTATCCACAATTTAGATTTTACCAGTTTTCTAAGTCTCTCTTATTTTCTTGTACTTATACATGGAATTCTCTGTGTAAACCTCTGTAACTTTTCCAGGTAGATGAATCACTGTGTACTTTCTCTTGTTTCTATCTGTTACCAATCTTGAGAAACTCATACATTCTCTGTTCACTGTTTCACGGACTTAGAGAACTAAATTTCCTTCGGCGAAAGTGCTGTTTTCACAGTGCTAAGTACTCCCAAATCTGTCAACAATGTAGGTTTTACCAGTTTTCTAAGTCTCTCTTATTTGTTTGTACTTATACTGGAATTCTGTGTGTAAACCTCTGTAACTTCTCTAGGTAGATGAATCACTGTGTACTTTCTCTTGTTTCTATCTGTTACCAATCTTGAGAAACTCATACATTCTCTGTTCACTGTTTCCCAGTCTTAGAGAAGTCGAATTCTTTCGGCGAAAGTACTGTTTTCACAGTGCTAAGTACTCCCAACTCTATCAACAATGTAGGTTTTACCAGTTTTCTAAGTCTCTCTTATTTTCTTGTACTTATACATGGAATTCTCTGTGTAATCCTCTGTAACTTTTCTAGGTAGATGAATCACTGTGTACTTTCTCTTGTTTCTATCTGTTACCAATCTTGAGAAACTCATACATTCGCTGTTCACTGTTTCCCAGTCTTAGAGAAGTCGATTTCTTTCGGCGAAAGTGCTGTTTTCACAGTGATAAGTACTCCCAACTCTATCCACAAAGTAAGTTTTACCAGTTTTCTAAGTCTCTCTTATTTGCTTGTACTTATACTTGGAATTCTCTGTGTCAACCTCTGTAACTTTTCCAGGTAGATGAATCACTGTGTAATTTCGCTTGTTTCTATCAGTTACCAATCTTGAGAAACTCATACATTCTCTGTTCACTGTTTCACGGACTTAGAGAACTAAATTTCCTTCGGCGAAAGTGCTGTTTTCACAGTGCTAAGTACTCCGAAATCTGTCAACAATGTAGGTTTTACCAGTTTTCTAAGTCTCTCTTATTTGCTTGTACTTATACTTGGAATTCTGTGTGTAAACCACTGTAACTTCTCTAGGTAGATGAATCACTGTGTACTTTCTCTTGTTTCTATCTGTTACCAAACTTGAGAAACTCATACATTCACTGTTCACTGTTTCCCAGTCTTAGAGAAGTCGATTTCTTTCAGCGAAAGTGCTGTTTTCACAGTGCTAAGTACTCCCAACACTATCCGCAATGTAGGTTTTCCCAGTTTTCTAAGTCTCTCTTATTTGCTTGTACTTACACTTTGAATCCTCTGTGTAAACCTCTGTTAGCTTCTCTAGGTAGATGAATCACTGTGTACTTTCTCTTGTTTCTATCTGTTACCAATCTTGAGAAACTCATACATTTTCTGTTCACTGTTTCCCAGTCTTAGAGAAGTCGATTTCTTTCAGCGAAATTGCTGTTTTCACAGTGCTAAGTACTCCCAACACTATCCGCAATGTAGGTTTTACCAGTTTTCTAAGTCTCTCTTATTTGCCTGTACTTATACTTGGAATTCTCTGTGTAAACCTCTGTAACTTCTCTAGGTAGATGAATCACTGTGTACTTTCTCTTGTTTCTATCCGTTACCAATCTTGGGAAACTCATACATTCTCTGTTCACTGTTTCCCAGTCTTAGATAAGTCGATTTCTTTCGGCGAAAGTGCTGTTTTCACAATGCTAAGTACTCCCAACTCTATCCACAATGTAGGTTTTAACAGTTTTCTAAGTCTCTCTTATTTGCTTGTACGTATACTTGAAATTCTCTGTGTAAACCTCTGTAGCTTCTCTAGGTAGATGAATCACTGTGTACTTTCTCTTGTTTCTATCTGTTACCAATCTTGAGAAACTCATACATTCTCTGTTCACTGTTTCCCAGTCTTAGAGAAGTCGATTTCTTTCGGCGAAAGTGCTGTTTTCACAGTGCTAAGTACTCCCAACTCTATCCACAATGTAGGTTTTACCAGTTTTCTAAATCTCTCTTATTTGCCTGTACTTATACTTGGAATTCTCTGTGTAAACCTCTGTAACTTTTCTAGGTAGATGAATCACTGTGTACTTTCTCTTGTTTCCATCTGTTACCAATCTTGAGAAACTCATACATTCACTGTTCACTGTTTCCCAGTCTTAGAGAAGTCGATTTCTTTCAGCGAAAGTGCTGTTTTCACAGTGCTAAGTACTCCCAACTCTATCAACAATGTAGGTTTTACCAGTTTTCTAAGTCTCTCTTATTTGCTTGTACTTATACTTGGAATTCTCTGTGTAAACCTCTGTAACTTTTCCAGGTAGATGAATAACTGTGTACTTTCTCTTGTTTCTATCTGTTACCAATCTTGAGAAACTCATACATTCCCTGTTCACTGATTCACGGACTTAGAGAACTAAATTTCCTTCGGCGAAAGTGCTGTTTTCACAGTGCTAAGTACTCCCAACTCTATCCACAATGTAGGTTTTACCAGTTTTCTAAGTCTCTCTTACTTTCTTGTACTTATACATGAAATTCTTTGTGTAAACTTCTTTAATTTCTATAGGTAGATGAATCACTGTGTACTTTCTCTTTTTTCTATCTGTTACCAGTCTTGAGAAACTCATACATTCTCTGTTCAGTTATTCCCGTTTCTTAGAGAGGTAGATTTCTTTCTTCAAAAGTGCTGTTATCAGAGTGCTGAGTGCTCCCAACTCCATCCACAATGTAGGTTTTACCAGTTTTCTAAGTCTCTCTTATTTGCTTGTACTTATACATGAAATTCTCTGTGTAAACTTCTGTAACTTCTCTAGGTAGATGAATCACTGTGTACTTTCTCTTGTTTCTATGTGTTACCAATCTTGAGAAACTCATACATTCTCTGTTCACTGTTTCCCAGTCTTAGAGAAGTCGATTTCTTTCTGCGAAAGTGCTGTTTTCACAGTGCTAAGTACTCCCAACTCTATGCACCATGTAGTTTTTCCCAGTTTTCTAAGTCTCTCTTATTTGCTTGTACTTATACTTGGAATTCTCTGTGTAAACCTCTGTAACTTTTCCAGGTAGATGAATCACTGTGTACTTTCTCTTGTTTCTATCTGTTACCAATCTTGAGAAACTCATACATTCTCTGTTCACTGTTTCCGAGTGTTAGATTAGTCGATTTCTTTCAGCGAAAGTGCTGTTTTCACATTGCTAAGTACTCCCAACTCTATCAACAATGTAGGTTTTACCAGTTTTCTAATTCTCTCTTATTTTCTTGTACTTATACTTGGAATTCTCTGTGTAAACCTCTGTAACTTTTCCAGGTAGATGAATCACTGTGTACTTTCTCTTGTTTCTATCTGTTACCAATCTTGAGAAACTCATACTTTCACTGTTCACTGTTTCCCAGTCTTAGAGAAGTCGATTTCTTTCAGCGAAAGTGCTGTTTTCACAGTGATAAGTACTCCCAACTCTATCCACAATGTAGGTTTTACCAGTTTTCTAAGTCTCTCTTATTTGCTTGTACTTATACTTGGAATTCTCTGTGTAAACCTCTGTTAGCTACTCTAGCTAGATGAATCACTGTGTACTTTCTCTTGTTTCTATCTGTTACCAATCTTGAGAAACTCATACATTCTCTGTTCACTGTTTCCCAGTCTTAGAGAAGTCGATTTCTAAGAGTGAAAGTGCTGTTTTCACAGTGCTAAGTACTCCCAACTCTATCCACAATGTAGGTTTTACCAGTTTTCTAAGTCTCTCTTATTTGCTTGTACTTATACTTGGGATTCTCTGTGTAAACCTCTGTAGCTTCTCTAAGTAGATGAATCACTGTGTACTTTCTCTTGTTTCTATCTGTTACCAATCTTGAGAAACTCATACATTCTCTGTTCACTGTTTCACGGACTTAGAGAACTAAATTTCCTTCGGTGAAAGTGCTGTTTTCACAGTGCTAAGTACTCCCAACTCTATTCACAATGTAGGTTTTACCAGTTTTCTAAGTCTCTCTTATTTGCTTGTACTTATACTTGGAATTCTCTGTGTAAACCTCTGTAACTTTTCCAGGTAGATGAATCACTGTGTACTTTCTCTTGTTTCCATCTGTTACCAATGTTGAGAAACTCATACATTCTCTGTTCACTGTTTCACGGACTTAGAGAACTAAATTTCCTTCGGCGACAGTGCTGTTTTCACACTGCTAAGTACTCCGAAATCTGTCAACAATGTTGGTTTTACCAGTTTTCTAAGTCTCTCTTATTTGCTTGTACTTATACTTGGAATTCTGTGTGTAAACCACTGTAACTTCTCTAGGTAGATGAATCACTGTGTACTTTCTCTTGTTTCTATCTGTTACCAATCTTGAGAAACTCACACATTCACTGTTCACTGTTTCCCAGTCTTAGAGAAGTCGATTTCTTTCAGCGAAAGTGCTGTTTTCACAGTGCTAAGTACTCCCAACACTATCCGCAATGTAGGTTTTACCAGTTTTCTAAGTCTCTCTTATTTGCTTGTACTTATACTTGGAGTTCTCTGTGTAAACCTGTGTAACTTCTCTAGGTAGATGAATCACTGTGTACTTTCTCTTGTTTCTATCTGTTGCCAATCTTGAGAAACTCATACATTCTCTGTTCACTGTTTCCCAGTCTTAGAGAAGTCGATTTCTTCCAGCGAAAGTGCTGTTTTCACAGTGCTAAGTACTCCCAACTCTATCCACAATATAGGTTTTACCAGTTTTCTAAGTCTCTCTTACTTTCTTGTACTTATACATGAAATTCTTTGTGTAAACTTCTGTAACTTCTATAGGTAGATGAATCACTGTGTACTTTCTCTTGTTTCTATCTGTTACCAGTCTTGAGAAACTCATACATTCTCTGTTCAGTTATTCCCGTTTCTTAGAGAGGTAGATTTCTTTCTTCAAAAGTGCTGTTTTCAGAGTGCTGAGTGCTCCCAACTCTATCCACAATATAGGTTTTACCAGTTTTCTAAGTCTCTCTTATTTGCTTCTACTTATACATGAAATTCTCTGTGTAAACTTCTGTAACTTCTCTAGGTAGATGAATCAGTGTGTACTTTCTCTTGTTTCTATGTGGTACGAATCTTGAGAAACTCATATATTCTCTGTTCACTGTTTCCCAGTCTTAGAGAAGTCGATTTCTTTCGGCAAAAGTGCTGTTTTCATAGCGCTAAGTACTCCCAACTCTATCCACAATGTAGGTTTTACCAGTTTTCTAAGTCTCTCTTATTTGCCTGTACTTATACTTGGAATTCTCTGTGTAAACCTCTGTAACTTCTCTAGGTAGATGAATCACTGTGTACTTTCTCTTGTTTCTATCTGTTACCAATCTTGAGAAACTCATACATTCTCTGTTCACTGTTTCCCAGTCTTAAAGAAATAGATTTGTTTCTGCGAAAGTGCTGTTTTCACAGTGCTAAGTACTCCGAACTCTATCCACAATGTGGGTTTTACCAGTTTTCTAAGTCTCTCTTATTTGCTTGTACTTACACTTGGAATTCTCTGTGTAAACCTCTGTAGCTTCTCTAGGTAGATGAATCACTGTGTACTTTCTCTTGTTTCTATCTGTTACCAATCTTGAGAAACTCATACATTCTTTGTTCACTGTTTCCCAGTCTTAGAGAAGTCGATTTCCTTCGGGGAAAGTGCTGTTTTCACAGTCCTAAGAACTCCCAGCTCTATCCACAATGTAGGTTTTAACAGTTTTCTAAGTCTCTCTTATTTGCTTGTACGTATACTTGAAATTCTCTGTGTAAACCTCTGTAGCTTCTCTAGGTAGATGAATCACTGTGTACTTTCTCTTGTTTCTATCTGTTACCAATCTTGAGAAACTCATACATTCTCTGTTCACTGTTTCCCAGTCTTAGAGAAGTCGAATTCTTTCGGCGAAAGTACTGTTTTCACAGTGCTAAGTACTCCCAACTCTATCAACAATGTAGGTTTTACCAGTTTTCTAAGTCTCTCTTATTTTCTTGTACTTATACATGGAATTCTCTGTGTAAACCTCTGTAACTTTTCTAGGTAGATGAATCACTGTGTACTTTCTCTTGTTTCCATCTGTTACCAATCTTGAGAAACTCATACATTCTCTGTTCACTGTTTCCCAGTCTTAGAGAAGTCGATTTTTTTCGGCGAAAGTGCTGTTTTCACAGTGCTAAGTACTCCCAACTCTATCCACAATGTGGGTTTTACCAGTTTTCTAAGTCTCTCTTATTTGCTTGTACTTACACTTGGAATTCTCTGTGTAAACCTCTGTAACTTTTCCAGGTAGATGAATCACTGTGTACTTTCTCTTGTTTCTATCTGTTACCAATCTTGAGAAACTCATACATTCTCTGTTCACTGTTTCCCAGTCTTAGAGAAGTCGATTTCTTTCGGCGAAAGTGCTGTTTTCACAGTACTAAGTACTCCCAACTCTATCCACAAAGTAGGTTTTACCAGTTTTCTAAGTCTCTCTTATTTGCTTGTACTTGTACTTGTACTTGGAATTCTCTCCGTAAACCTCTGTAACTTTTCCAGGTAGATGAATCACTGTGTACTTTCTCTTGTTTCTATCTGTTACCAATCTTGAGAAACTAATACATTCTCTGTTCACTGTTTCCCAGTCTTAAAGAAGTCGATTTCTTTCAGCGAAAGTGCTGTTTTTACAGTGCTAAGTACTCCCAACTCTATCCACAATGTGGGTTTTACCAGTTTTCTGAGTCTCTCTTATTTGCTTGTACATACACTTGGAATTCTCTGTGTAAACCTCTGTAACTTCTCTAGGTAGATGAATCACTGTGTACTTTCTCTTGTTTCTATCTGTTACCAATCTTGAGAAACTCATACATTCACTGTTCACTGTTTCCCAGTCTTAGAGAAGTTGATTTCTTTCAGCGAAAGTGCTGTTTTCACAGTGCTAAGTACTCCCAAATCTGTCAACAATGTAGGTTTTACCAGTTTTCTAAGTCTCTCTTATTTGCTTGTACGTATACTTGGAATTCTCTGTGTAATCCTCTGTAACTTTTCCAGGTAGATGAATCACTGTGTACTTTCTCTTGTTTCTATCTGTTACCAATCTTGAGAAACTCATACATTCTCTGTTCACTGTTTCCCAATCTTAGAGAAGTCGATTTCTTTCAGCGAAAGTGCTGTTTTCACAGTGCTAAGTACTCCCAACTCTATCCACAATGTAGGTTTTACCAGTTTTCTAAGTCTCTCTTATTTTCTTGTACTTATACTTGGAATTGTCTGTGTAAACCTCTGTAACTTTTCCAGGTAGATGAATCACTGTGTACTTTCTCTTGTTTCTATCTGTTACCAATCTTGAGAAACTCATACATTCTCTGTTCACTGTTTCCCAGTCTTAGAGAAGTCGATTTCTTTCAGCGAAAGTGCTGTTTTCACAGTGCTAAGTACTCCCAACACTATCCGCAATGTAGGTTTTACCAGTTTTCTAAGTCTCTCTTATTTGCCTGTACTTATACTTGGAATTCTCTGTGTATACCTCTGTAACTTCTCTAGGTAGATGAATCACTGTGTACTTTCTCTTGTTTCTATCTGTTACCAATCTTGGGAAACTCATACATTCTCTGTTCACTGTTTCCCAGTCTTAGAGAAGTCGATTTCTTTCGGCGAAAGTGCTGTTTTCACAGTGCTAAGTACTCCCAACTCTATCCACAATGTAGGTTTTACCAGTTTTCTGAGTCTCTCTTATTTGCTTGTACGTATACTTGAAATTCTCTGTGTAAACCTCTGTAGCTTCTCTAGGTAGATGAATCACTGTGTACTTTCTCTTCTTTCTATCTGTTACCAATCTTGAGAAACTCATACATTCTCTGTTCACTGTTTCCCAGTCTTAGAGAAGTCGATTTCTTTCGGCGAAAGTGCTGTTTTCACAGTGCTAAGTACTCCCAACTCTATCAACAATGTAGGTTTTACCAGTTTTCTAAGTCTCTCTTATTTTCTTGTACTTATACGTGGAATTCTCTGTGTAAACCTCCGTAACTTATCCACGTAGATGAATCACTGTGTACTTTCTCTTGTTTCTATCTGTTACCAATCTTGAGAAACTCATACATTCTCTGTTCACTGTTTCCCAGTCTTAGAGAAGTCGATTTCTTTCGGCGAAAGTGCTGTTTTCACAGTGCTAAGTACTCCCAACTCTATCCACAATGTAGGTTTTACCAGTTTTCTAAGTCTCTCTTTTTTTCTTGTACTTATACTTGGAATTTTCTGTGTAAACCTCTGTAACTTTTCCAGGTAGATGAATCACTGTGTACTTTCTCTTGTTTCTATCTGTTACCAATCTTGAGAAACTCATACATTCTCTGTTCACTGTTTCCCAGTCTTAGAGAAGTCGATTTCTTTCGGCGAAAGTGCTGTTTTCACAGTGCTAGGTACTCCCAACTCTATTCACAATGTAGGTTTTACCAGTTTTCTAAGTCTCTCTTATTTGCTTGTACTTATACTTGGAATTCTCTGTGTAAACCTCTGTAACTTTTCCAGGTAGATGAATCACTGTGTACTTTCTCTTGTTTCTATCTGTTACCAATCTTGAGAAACTCATACATTCTCTGTTCACTGTTTCCCGGACTTAGAGAACTAAATTTCCTTCGGCGACAGTGCTGTTTTCACACTGCTAAGTACTCCGAAATCTGTCAACAATGTTGGTTTTACCAGTTTTCCAAGTCTCTCTTATTTGCTTGTACTTATACTTGGAATTCTGTGTGTAAACCACTGTAACTTCTCTAGGTAGATGAATCACTGTGTACTTTCTCTTGTTTCTATCTGTTACCAATCTTGAGAAACTCACACATTCACTGTTCACTGTTTCCCAGTCTTAGAGAAGTCGATTTCTTTCAGCGAAAGTGCTGTTTTCACAGTGCTAAGTACTCCCAACACTATCCGCAATGTAGGTTTTACCAGTTTTCTAAGTCTCTCTTATTTGCTTGTACTTATACTTGGAATTCTCTGTGTAAACCTGTGTAACTTCTCTAGGTAGATGAATCACTGTGTACTTTCTCTTGTTTCTATCTGTTGCCAATCTTGAGAAACTCATACATTCTCTGTTCACTGTTTCCCAGTCTTAGAGAAGTCGATTTCTTTCAGCGAAAGTGCTGTTTTCACAGTGCTAAGTACTCCCAACTCTATCCACAATATAGGTTTTACCAGTTTTCTAAGTCTCTCTTACTTTCTTGTACTTATACATGAAATTCTTTGTGTAAACTTCTGTAATTTCTATAGGTAGATGAATCACTGTGTACTTTCTCTTGTTTCTATCTGTTACCAGTCTTGAGAAACTCATACATTCTCTGTTCAGTTATTCCCGTTTCTTAGAGAGGTAGATTTCTTTCTTCAAAAGTGCTGTTTTCAGAGTGCTGAGTGCTCCCAACTCTATCCACAATATAGGTTTTACCAGTTTTCTAAGTCTCTCTTATTTGCTTCTACTTATACATGAAATTCTCTGTGTAAACTTCTGTAACTTCTCTAGGTAGATGAATCAGTGTGTACTTTCTCTTGTTTCTATGTGGTACGAATCTTGAGAAACTCATATATTCTCTGTTCACTGTTTCCCAGTCTTAGAGAAGTCGATTTCTTTCGGCGAAAGTGCTGTTTTCACAGTGCTAAGTACTCCCAACTCTATCCACAATGTAGGTTTTACCAGTTTTCTAAGTCTCTCTTATTTTCTTGTACTTATACTTGGAATTGTCTGTGTAAACCTCTGTAACTTTTCCAGGAAGATGAATCACTGTGTACTTTCTCTTGTTTCTATCTGTTACCAATCTTGAGAAACTCATACATTCTCTGTTCACTGTTTCCCAGTCTTAGAGAAGTCGATTTATTTCGGCGAAAGTGCTGTTTTCACAGTGCTAAGTACTCCCAACTCTATCCACAATGTAGGTTTTACCAGTTTTCTAAATCTCTCTTATTTGCCTGTACTTATACTTGGAATTCTCTGTGTAAACCTCTGTAACTTTTCTGGATAGATGAATCACTGTGTACTTTCTCTTGTTTCTATCTGTTACCAATCTTGAGAAACTCATACATTCACTGTTCACTGTTTCCCAGTCTTAGAGAAGTCGATTTCTTTCAGCGAAAGTGCTGTTTTCACAGTTCTAAGTACTCCCAATTCTATCAACAATGTAGGTTTTACCAGTTTTCTAAGTCTCTCTTATTTTCTTGTACTTATACGTGGAATTCTCTGTGTAAACCTCCGTAACTTATCCAGGTAGATGAATCACTGTGTACTTTCTCTTGTTTCTCTCTGTTACCAATCTTGAGAAACTCATACATTCTCTGTTCACTGTTTCACGGACTTAGAGAACTAAATTTCCTTCGCGACAGTGCTGTTTTCACACTGCTAAGTACTCCGAAATCTGTCAACAATGTTGGTTTTACCAGTTTTCTAAGTCTCTCTTATTTGCTTGTACTTATACTTGGAATTCTATGTGTAAACCACTGTAACTTCTCTAGGTAGATGAATCACTGTGTACTTTCTCTTGTTTCTATCTGTTACCAATCTTGAGAAACTCATACATTCACTGTTCACTGTTTCCCAGTCTTAGAGAAGTCGATTTCTTTCAGCGAAAGTGCTGTTTTCACAGTGCTAAGTACTCCCAACACTATCCGCAATGTAGGTTTTACCAGTTTTCTAAGTCTCTCTTATTTGCTTGTACTTATACTTGGAATTCTCTGTGTAAACCTGTGTAACTTCTCTAGGTAGATGAATCACTGTGTACTTTCTCTTGTTTCTATCTGTTGCCAATCTTGAGAAACTCATACATTGTCTGTTCACTGTTTCCCAGTCTTAGAGAAGTCGATTTCTTTCGGCGAAAGTGCTGTTTTCACAGTGCTAAGTACTCCCAACTCTATCCACAATGTAGGTTTTACCAGTTTTCTAAGTCTCTCTTATTTGCTTGTACTTATACTTGGAATTCTCTGTGTAAACCTCTGTAACTTTTCCAGGTAGATGAATCACTGTGTACTTTCTCTTGTTTCTATCTGTTACCAATCTTGAGAAACTCATACATTCTCTGTTCACTGTTTCCCAGTCTTAGAGAAGTCGATTTCTTTCAGCGAAAGTGCTGTTTTCACAGTGCTAAGTACTCCCAACTCTATCCACAATGTAGGTTTTAACAGTTTTCTAAGTCTCTCTTATTTGCTTGTACGTATACTTGGAATTCTCTGTGTAAACCTCTGTAGCTTCTCTAGGTAGATGAATCACTGTGTACTTTCTCTTGTTTCTATCTGTTACCAATCTTGAGAAACTCATACATTCTCTGTTCACTGTTTCCCAGTCTTAGAGAAGTCGATTTCTTTCGGCGAAAGTGCTGTTTTCACAGTGCTAAGTACTCCCAACTCTATCCACAATGTAGGTTTTACCAGTTTTCTAAGTCTCTCTTATTTTCTTGTACTTATACTTGGAATTCTCTGTGTAAACCTCTGTAACTTTTCCGGGTAGATGAATCACTGTGTACTTTCTCTTGTTTCTATCTGTTACCAATCTTGAGAAACTCATACATTCTCTGTTCACTGTTTCCCAGTCTTAGAGAAGTCGATTTCTTTCAGCGAAAGTGCTGTTTTCACAGTGCTAAGTACTCCCAACTCTATCAACAATGTAGGTTTTACCAGTTTTCTAAGTCTCTCTTATTTTCTTGTACTTATACGTGGAATTCTCTGTGTAAACCTCCGTAACTTATCCAGGTAGATGAATCACTGTGTACTTTCTCTTGTTTCTATCTGTTACCAATCTTGAGAAACTCATACATTCTCTGTTCACTGTTTCCCAGTCTTAGAGAAGTCGATTTCTTTCGGCGAAAGTGCTGTTTTCACAGTGCTAAGTACTCCCAACTCTATCCACAATGTAGGTTTTACCAGTTTTCTAAGTCTCTCTTATTTTCTTGTACTTATACTTGGAATGGTCTGTGTAAACCTCTGTAACTTTTCCAGGTAGATGAATCACTGTGTACTTTCTCTTGTTTCTATCTGTTACCAATCTTGAGAAACTCATACATTCTCTGTTCACTGTTTCCCAGTCTTAGAGAAGTCGATTTCTTTCGGCGAAAGTGCTGTTTTCACAGTGCTAAGTACTCCGAAATCTGTCAACAATGTAGGTTTTACCAGTTTTCTAAGTCTCTCTTATTTGCTTGTACTTATACTTGGAATTCTCTGTGTAAACCTCTGTAACTTTTCCAGGTAGATGAATCACTGTGTACTTTCTCTTGTTTCTATCTGTTACCAATCTTGAGAAACTCATACATTCTCTGTTCACTGTTTCACGGACTTAGAGAACTAAATTTCCTTCGGCGAAAGTGCTGTTTTCACACTGCTAAGTACTCCGAAATCTGTCAACAATGTTGGTTTTACCAGTTTTCTAAGTCTCTCTTATTTGCTTGTACTTATACTTGGAATTCTGTGTGTAAACCACTGTAACTTCTCTAGGTAGATGAATCACTGTGTACTTTCTCTTGTTTCTATCTGTTACCAATCTTGAGAAACTCATACATTCACTGTTCACTGTTTCCCAGTCTTAGAGAAGTCGATTTCTTTCAGCGAAAGTGCTGTTTTCACAGTGCTAAGTACTCCCAACACTATCCGCAATGTAGGTTTTACCAGTTTTCTAAGTCTCTCTTATTTGCTTGTACTTATACTTGGAATTCTCTGTGTAAACCTGTGTAACTTCTCTAAGTAGATGAATCACTGTGTACTTTCTCTTGTTTCTATCTGTTGCCAATCTTGAGAAACTCATACATTCTCTGTTCACTGTTTCCCAGTCTTAGAGAAGTCGATTTCTTTCGGCGAAAGTGCTGTTTTCACAGTGCTAAGTACTCCCAACTCTATCCACAATGTAGGTTTTACCAGTTTTCTAAGTCTCTCTTACTTTCTTGTACTTATACATGAAATTCTTTGTGTAAACTTCTGTAATTTCTATAGGTAGATGAATCACTGTGTACTTTCTCTTGTTTCTATCTGTTACCAGTCTTGAGAAACTCATACATTCTCTGTTCAGTTATTCCCGTTTCTTAGAGAGGTAGATTTCTTTCTTCAAAAGTGCTGTTTTCAGAGTGCTGAGTGCTCCCAACTCTATCCACAATGTAGGTTTTACCAGTTTTCTAAGTCTCTCTTATTTGCTTCTACTTATACATGAAATTCTCTGTGTAAACTTCTGTAACTTCTCTAGGTAGATGAATCACTGTGTACTTTCTCTTCTTTCTATGTGTTACGAATCTTGAGAAACTCATACATTCTCTGTTCACTGTTTCCCAGACTTAGAGAAGTCGATTTCTTTCGGCGAAAGTGCAGTTTTCATAGCGCTAAGTACTCCCAACTCTATCCACAACGTAGGTTTTACCAGTTTTCTAAGTCTCTCTTATTTGCCTGTGCTTATACTTGGAATTCTCTGTGTAAACCTCTGTAACTTCTCTAGGTAGATGAATCACTGTGTACTTTCTCTTGTTTCTATCTGTTACCAATCTTGAGAAACTCATACATTCTCTGTTCACTGTTTCCCAGTCTTAAAGAAGTAGATTTGTTTCTGCGAAAGTGCTGTTTTCACAGTGCTAAGTACTCCCAACTCTATCCACAATGTGGGTTTTACCAGTTTTCTAAGTCTCTCTTATTTGCTTGTACTTACACTTGGAATTCTCTGTGTAAACCTCTGTAACTTCTCTAGGTAGATGAATCACTGTGTACTTTCTCTTGTTTCTATCTGTTACCAATCTTGAGAAACTCATACATTCACTGTTCACTGTTTCCCAGTCTTAGAGAAGTCGATTTCTTTCAGCGAAAGTGCTGTTTTCACAGTGCTATGTACTCCCAAATCTGTCAACAATGTAGGTTTTACCAGTTTTCTAAGTCTCTCTTATTTGCTTGTACTTATACTTGGAATTCTCTGTGTAAACCTCTGTAACTTTTCCAGGTAGATGAATCACTGTGTACTTTCTCTTGTTTCTATCTGTTACCAATCTTGAGAAACTCATAAATTCTCTGTTCACTGTTTCCCAATCTTAGAGAAGTCGATTTCTTTCAGCGAAAGTGCTGTTTTCACAGTGCTAAGTACTCCCAACTCTATCCACAATGTAGGTTTTAACAGTTTTCTAAGTCTCTCTTATTTTCTTGTACTTATACTTGGAATTCTGTGTGTAAACCACTGTAACTTCTCTAGGTAGATGAATCACTGTGTACTTTCTCTTGTTTCTATCTGTTACCAAACTTGAGAAATTCATACATTCACTGTTCACTGTTTCCCAGTCTTAGAGAAGTCGATTTCTTTCAGCGTAAGTGCTGTTTTCACAGTGCTAAGTACTCCCAACACTATCCGCAGTGTAGGTTTTACCAGTATTCTAAGTCTCTCTTATTTGCTTGTACTTATACTTGGAATTGTCTGTGTAAACCTGTGTAACTTCTCTAGGTAGATGAATCACTGTGTACTTTCTCTTGTTTCTATCTGTTGTCAATCTTGAGAAACTCATACATTGTCTGTTCACTGTTTCCCAGTCTTAGAGAAGTCGATTTCTTTCGGCGAAAGTGCTGTTTTCACACTGCTAAGTACTCCGAAATCTGTCAACAATGTTGGTTTTACCAGTTTTCTAAGTCTCTCTTATTTGCTTGTACTTATACTTGGAATTCTGTGTGTAAACCACTGTAACTTCTCTAGGTAGATGAATCACTGTGTACTTTCTCTTGTTTCTATCTGTTGCCAATCTTGAGAAACTCATACATTCTCTGTTCACTGTTTCCCAGTCTTAGAGAAGTCGATTTCTTTCGGCGAAAGTGCTGTTTTCACAGTGCTAAGTACTCCAAACTCTATCCACAATGTAGGTTTTACCAGTTTTCTAAGTCTCTCTTACTTTCTTGTACTTATACATGAAATTCCTTGTGTAAACTTCTGTAATTTCTATAGGTAGATGAATCACTGTGTACTTTCTCTTGTTTCTATCTGTTACCAGTCTTGAGAAACTCATACATTCTCTGTTCAGTTATTCCCGTTTCTTAGAGAGATAGATTTCTTTCTTCAAAAGTGCTGTTTTCAGAGTGCTGAGTGCTCCCAACTCTATCCACAATGTAGGTTTTACCAGTTTTCTAAGTCTCTCTTATTTGCTTCTACTTATACATGAAATTCTCTGTGTAAACTTCTGTAACTTCTCTAGGTAGATGAATCACTGTGTACTTTCTCTTGTTTCTATGTGTTACGAATCTTGAGAAACTCATACATTCTCTGTTCACTGTTTCCCAGTCTTAGAGAAGTCGATTTCTTTCGGCGAAAGTGCTGTTTTCATAGCGCTAAGTACTCCCAACTCTATCCACAATGTAGGTTTTACCAGTTTTCTAAGTCTCTCTTATTTGCCTGTACTTATACTTGGAATTCTCTGTGTAAACCTCTGTAACTTCTCTAGGTAGATGAATCACTGTGTACTTTCTCTTGTTTCTATCTGTTACCAATCTTGAGAAACTCATACATTCTCTGTTCACTGTTTCCCAGTGTTAGAGAAGTCGATTTCTTACGGCGAAAGTGCTGTTTTCACAGTGCTAAGTACTCCCAACTCTATCCACAATGTAGGTTTTACCAGTTTTCTAAGTCTCTCTTATTTGCTTGTACTTATACTTGGAATTCTGTGTGTAAACCACTGTAACTTCTCTAGGTAGATGAATCACTGTGTACTTTCTCTTGTTTCTATCTGTTACCAATCTTGAGAAACTCATACATTCACTGTTCACTGTTTCCCAGTCTTAGAGAAGTCGATTTCTTTCAGCGAAAGTGCTGTTTTCACAGTGCTAAGTACTCCCAACACTATCCGCAATGTAGGTTTTACCAGTTTTCTAAGTCTCTCTTATTTGCTTGTACTTATACTTGGAATTCTCTGTGTAAACCTCTGTAACTTTTCCAGGTAGATGAATCACTGTGTACTTTCTCTTGTTTCTATCTGTTACCAATCTTGAGAAACTCATACATTCTCTGTTCACTGTTTCCCACTCTTAGAGAAGTCGATTTCTTTCGGCAAAAGTGCTGTTTTCATAGCGCTAAGTACTCCCAACTCTATCCACAATGTAGGTTTTACCAGTTTTCTAAGTCTCTCTTATTTGCCTGTACTTATACTTGGAATTCTCTGTGTAAACCTCTGTAACTTCTCTAGGTAGATGAATCACTGTGTACTTTCTCTTGTTTCTATCTGTTACCAATCTTGAGAAACTCATACATTCTCTGTTCACTGTTTCCCAGTCTTAAAGAAGTAGATTTGTTTCTGCGAAAGTGCTGTTTTCACAGTGCTAAGTACTCCCAACTCTATCCACAATGTGGGTTTTACCAGTTTTCTAAGTCTCTCTTATTTGCTTGTACTTACACTTGGAATTCTCTGTGTAAACCTCTGTAACTTCTCTAGGTAGATGAATCACTGTGTACTTTCTCTTGTTTCTATCTGTTACCAATCTTGAGAAACTCATACATTCACTGTTCACTGTTTCCCAGTCTTAGAGAAGTCGATTTCTTTCAGCGAAAGTGCTGTTTTCACAGTGCTAAGTACTCCCAAATCTGTCAACAATCTAGGTTTTACCACTTTTCTAAGTCTCTCTTATTTGCTTGTACTTATACTTGGAATTCTCTGTGTAAACCTCTGTAACTTTTCCAGGTAGATGAATCACTGTGTACTTTCTCTTGTTTCTATCTGTTACCAATCTTGAGAAACTCATACATTCTCTGTTCACTGTTTCCCAATCTTAGAGAAGTCGATTTCTTTCAGCGAAAGTGCTGTTTTCACAGTGCTAAGTACTCCCAACTCTATCCACAATGTAGGTTTTAACAGTTTTCTAAGTCTCTCTTATTTGCTTGTACGTATACTTGGAATTCTCTGTGTAAACCTCTGTAGCTTCTCTAGGTAGATGAATCACTGTGTACTTTCTCTTGTTCCTATCTGTTACCAATCTTGAGAAACTCATACATTCTCTGTTCACTGTTACCCAGTCTTAGAGAAGTCGATTTCTTTCGGCGAAAGTGCTGTTTTCACAGTGCTAAGTACTCCCAACTCTATCCACAATGTAGGTTTTACCAGTTTTCTAAGTCTCTCTTATTTGCTTCTACTTATACTTGGAATTCTCTGTGTAAACCTCTGTAACTTTTCCAGGTAGATGAATCACTGTGTACTTTCTCTTGTTTCTATCTGTTACCAATCTTGAGAAACTCATACATTCTCTGTTCACTGTTTCCCAGTCTTAGAGAAGTCGATTTCTTTCGGCGAAAGTGCTGTTTTCACAGTGCTAAGTACTCCCAACTCTATCCACAAAGTAGGTTTTACCAGTTTTCTAAGTCTCTCTTATTTACTTGTACTTATACTTGGAATTCTCTGCGTACACCTCTGTAACTTTTCCAGGTAAATGAATCACTGTGTACTTTCTCTTGTTTCTATCTGTTACCAATCTTGAGAAACTCATACATTCTCTGTTCACTGTTTCACGGACTTAGAGAACTAAATTTCCTTCGGCGAAAGTGCTGTTTTCACAGTGCTAAGTACTCCGAAATCTGTCAACAATGTAGGTTTTACCAGTTTTCTTAGTCTCTCTTATTTGCTTGTACTTATACTTGGAATTCTGTGTGTAAACCACTGTAACTTCTCTAGGTAGATGAATCACTGTGTACTTTCTCTTGTTTCTATCTGTTACCAATCTTGAGAAACTCATACATTCTCTGTTCACTGTTTCCCAGTCTTAAAGAAGTAGATTTGTTTCTGCGAAAGTGCTGTTTTCACAGTGCTAAGTACTCCCAACTCTATCCACAATGTGGGTTTTACCAGTTTTCTAAGTCTCTCTTATTTGCTTGTACTTACGCTTGGAATTCTCTGTGTAAACCTCTGTAACTTCTCTAGGTAGATGAATCACTGTGTACTTTCTCTTGTTTCTATCTGTTACCAATCTTGAGAAACTCATACATTCACTGTTCACTGTTTCCCAGTCTTAGAGAAGTCGATTTCTTTCGGCGAAAGTGCTGTTTTCACAGTGCTAAGTACTCCGAAATCTGTCAACAATGTAGGTTTTACCAGTTTTCTAAGTCTCTCTTATTTGCTTGTACTTATACTTGGAATTCTCTGTGTAAACCTCTGTAACTTTTCCAGGTAGATGAATCACTGTGTACTTTCTCTTGTTTCTATCTGTTACCAATCTTGAGAAACTCATACATTCTCTGTTCACTGTTTCCCAATCTTAGAGAAGTCGATTTCTTTCAGCGAAAGTGCTGTTTTCACAGTGCTAAGTACTCCCAACTCTATCAACAATGTAGGTTTTAACAGTTTTCTAAGTCTCTCTTATTTGCTTGTACGTATACTTGGAATTCTCTGTGTAAACCTCTGTAGCTTCTCTAGGTAGATGAATCACTGTGTGCTTTCTCTTGTTTCTATCTGTTACCAATCTTGAGAAACTCATACATTCTCTGTTCACTTTTTCCCAGTCTTAGAGAAGTCGATTTCTTTCGGCGAAAGTGCTGTTTTCACAGTGCTAAGTACTCCCAACTCTATCCACAATGTAGGTTTTACCAGTTTTCTAAGTCTCTCTTATTTGCTTGTACTTATGCTTGGAATTCTCTGTGTAAACCTCTGTAACATTTCCAGGTAGATGAATCACTGTGTACTTTCTCTTGTTTCTATCTGTTACCAATCTTGAGAAACTCATACATTCTCTGTTCACTGTTTACCAGTCTTAGAGAAGTCGATTTCTTTCGGTGAAAGTGCTGTTTTCACAGTGCTAAGTACTCCCAACTCTATCCACAATGTAGGTTTTACCAGTTTTCTAAGTCTCTCTTATTTGCTTGTACTTATACTTGGAATTCTCTGCGTAAACCTCTGTAACTTTTCCAGGTAGATGAATCACTGTGTACTTTCTCTTGTTTCTATCTGTTACCAATCTTGAGAAACTCATACATTCTCTGTTCACTGTTTCACGGACTTAGAGAACTAAATTTCCTTCGGCGAAAGTGCTGTTTTCACAGTGCTAAGTACTCCGAAATCTGTCAACAATGTAGGTTTTACCAGTTTTCTTAGTCTCTCTTATTTGCTTGTACTTATACTTGGAATTCTGTGTGTAAACCACTGTAACTTCTCTAGGTAGATGAATCACTGTGTACTTTCTCTTGTTTCTATCTGTTACCAAACTTGAGAAATTCATACATTCACTGTTCACTGTTTCCCAGTCTTAGAGAAGTCGATTTCTTTCAGCGAAAGTGCTGTTTTCACAGTGCTAAGTACTCCCAACACTATCCGCAGTGTAGGTTTTACCAGTTTTCTAAGTCTCTCTTATTTGCTTGTACTTATACTTGGAATTCTCTGTGTAAACCTGTGTAACTTCTCTAGGTAGATGAATCACTGTGTACTTTCTCTTGTTTCTATCTGTTGCCAATCTTGAGAAACTCATACATTGTCTGTTCACTGTTTCCCAGTCTTAGAGAAGTCGATTTCTTTCGGCGAAAGTGCTGTTTTCACAGTGCTAAGTACTCCCAACTCTATCCACAATGTAGGTTTTACCAGTTTTCTAAGTCTCTCTTATTTTCTTGTACATATACATGAAATTCTTTGTGTAAACTTCTGTAATTTCTATAGGTAGATGAATCACTGTGTACTTTCTCTTGTTTCTATCTGTTACCAGTCTTGAGAAACTCATACATTCTCTGTTCAGTTATTGCCGTTTCTTAGAGAGGTAGATTTCTTTCTTCAAAAGTGCTGTTTTCACAGTGCTGAGTGCTCCCAACTCTATCCACAATGTAGGTTTTACCAGTTTTCTAAGTCTCTCTTATTTGCTTGTACTTATATATGAAATTCTCTGTGTAAATTTCTGTAACTTCTCTAGGTAGATGAATCACTGTGTACTTTCTCTTGTTTCTATCTGTTACCAATCTTGAGAAACTCATACATTCTTTGTTCACTGTTTCCCAGTCTTAGAGAAGTAGATTTCTTTCTGCGAAAGTGCTGTTTTCACAGTGCTAAGTACTCCCAACTCTATCCACAATGTAGTTTTTACCAGTTTTCTAAGTCTCTCTTATTTTCCTGTACTTATACGTGGAATTCTCTGTGTAAACTTCTGAAACTTCTCTAGGTAGATGAATCACTATGTACCTTCTCTTGTTTCTATCTGTTACCAATCTTGAGAAACTCATACATTCTCTGTTCACTGTTTCCCAGTCTTAGAGAAGTCGTTTTCTTTCGGCGAAAGTGCTGTTTTCACAGTGCTAAGTACTCCCAACTCTATCCACAATGTAGGTTTTACCAGTTTTCCAAGTCTCTCTTATTTTCTTGTATTTATACTTGGAATTGTCTGTGTAAACCTCTGTAACTTGTCCAGGTAGATGATTCACTGTGTACTTTCTCTTGTTTCTATCTGTTACCAATCTTGAGAAACTCATACATTCTCTGTTCACTGTTTCACGGACTTAGAGAACTAAATTTCCTTCGGCGAAAGTGCTGTTTTCACACTGCTAAGTACTCCGAAATCTGTCAACAATGTTGGTTTTGCCAGTTTTCTAAGTCTCTCTTATTTGCTTGTACTTATACTTGGAATTCTGTGTGTAAACCACTGTAACTTCTCTAGGTAGATGAATCACTGTGTACTTTCTCTTGTTTCTATCTGTTACCAATCTTGAGAAACTCATACATTCTCTGTTCACTGTTTCCTAGTCTTAGAGAAGTCGATTTCTTTCAGCGAAAGTGCTGTTTTCACAGTGCTAAGTACTCCCAACACTATCCGCAATGTAGGTTTTACCAGTTTTCTAAGTCTCTCTTATTTGCTTGTACTTATACTTGGAATTCTCTGTGTAAACCTGTGTAACTTCTCTAGGTAAATGAATCACTGTGTACTTTCTCTTGTTTCTATCTGTTGCCAATCTTGAGAAACTCATACATTCTCTGTTCACTGTTTCCCAGTCTTAGAGAAGTCGATTTCTTTCGGCGAAAGTGCTGTTTTCACAGTGCTAAGTACTCCCAACTCTATCCACAATGTAGGTTTTACCAGTTTTCTAAGTCTCTCTTACTTTCTTGTACTTATACATGAAATTCTTTGTGTAAACTTCTGTAATTTCTATAGGTAGATGAATCACTGTGTACTTTCTGTTGTTTCTATCTGTTACCAGTCTTGAGAAACTCATACATTCTCTGTTCAGTTATTCCCGTTTCTTAGAGAGATAGATTTCTTTCTTCAAAAGTGCTGTTTTCAGAGTGCTGAGTGCTCCCAACTCTATCCACAATGTAGGTTTTACCAGTTTTCTAAGTCTCTCTTATTTGCTTCTACTTATACATGAAATTCTCTGTGTAAACTTCTGTAACTTCTCTAGGTAGATGAATCACTGTGTACTTTCTCTTGTTTCTATGTGTTACGAATCTTGAGAAACTCATACATTCTCTGTTCACTGTTTCCCAGTCTTAGAGAAGTCGATTTCTTTCGGCGAAAGTGCTGTTTTCATAGCGCTAAGTACTCCCAACTCTATCCACAATGTAGGTTTTACCAGTTTTCTACGTCTCTCTTATTTGCCTGTACTTATACTTGGAATTCTCTGTCTAAACCTCTGTAACTTCTCTAGGTAGATGAATCACTGTGTACTTTCTCTTGTTTCTATCTGTTACCAATCTTGAGAAACTCATACATTCTCTGTTCACTGTTTCCCAGTCTTAGAGAAGTCGATTTCTTTCGGCGAAAGTGCTGTTTTCACAGTGCTAAGTACTCCAAACTCTATCCACAATGTAGGTTTTAGCAGTTTTCTAAGTCTCTCTTATTTGCTTGTACTTATACTTGGAATTCTCTGTGTAAACCTCTGTAACTTTTCCAGGTAGATGAATCACTGTGTACTTTCTCTTGTTTCTATCTGTTACCAATCTTGAGAAACTCATACATTCTCTGTTCACTGTTTCACGGACTTAGAGAACTAAAATTCCTTCGGCGACAGTGCTGTTTTCACACTGCTAAGTACTCCGAAATCTGTCAACAATGTTGGTTTTACCAGTTTTCTAAGTCTCTCTTATTTGCTTGTACTTATACTTGGAATTCTGTGTGTAAACCACTGTAACTTCTCTAGGTAGATGAATCACTGTGTACTTTCTCTTGTTTCTATCTGTTACCAATCTTGAGAAACTCATACATTCACTGTTCACTGTTTCCCAGTCTTAGAGAAGTCGATTTCTTTCAGCGAAAGTGCTGTTTTCACAGTGCTAAGTACTCCCAACACTATCCGCGATGTAGGTTTTACCAGTTTTCTAAGTCTCTCTTATTTGCTTGTACTTATACTTGGAATTCTCTGTGTAAACCTGTGTAACTTCTCTAGGTAGATGAATTACTGTGTACTTTGTCTTGTTTCTATCTGTTGCCAATCTTGAGAAACTCATACATTCTCTGTTCACTGTTTCCCAGTCTTAGAGAAGTCGATTTCTTTCGGCGAAAGTGCTGTTTTCACAGTGCTAAGTACTCCCAACTCTATCCACAATGTAGGTTTTACCAGTTTTCTAAGTCTCTCTTACTTTCTTGTACTTATACATGAAATTCTTTGTGTAAACTTCTGTAATTTCTATAGGTAGATGAATCACTGTGTACTTTCTCTTGTTTCTATCTGTTACCAGTCTTGAGAAACTCATACATTCTCTGTTCAGTTATTCCCGTTTCTTAGAGAGGTAGATTTCTTTCCTCAAAAGTGCTGTTTTCAGAGTGATGAGTGCTCCCAACTCTATCCACAATATTGGTTTTACCAGTTTTCTAAGTCTCTCTTATTTGCTTCTACTTATACATGAAATTCTCTGTGTAAACTTCTGTAACTTCTCTAGGTAGATGAATCACTGTGTACTTTCTCTTGTTTCTATCTGTTACCAATCTTGAGAAACTCATACATTCTCTGTTCACTGTTTCCCAGTCTTAGAGAAGTCGATTTCTTTCGGCGAAAGTGCTGTTTTCACAGTGCTAAGTACTCCCAACTCTATCCACAATGTAGGTTTTAACAATTTTCTAAGTCTCTCTTATTTGCTTGTACGTATACTTGGAATTCTCTGTGTAAACCTCTGTAGCTTCTCTAGGTAGATGAATCACTGTGTACTTTCTCTTGTTTCTATCTGTTACCAATCTTGAGAAACTCATACATTCTCTGTTCACTGTTTCCCAGTCTTAGAGAAGTCGATTTCTTTCGGCGAAAGTGCTGTTTTCACAGTGCTAAGTACTCCCAACTCTATCCACAATGTAGGTTTTACCAGTTTTCTAAGTCTCTCTTATTTGCTTCTACTTATACTTGGAATTCTCTGTGTAAACCTCTGTAACTTTTCCAGGTAGATGAATCACTGTGTACTTTCTCTTGTTTCTATCTGTTACCAATCTTGAGAAACTCATACATTCTCTGTTCACTGTTTCCCAGTCTTAGAGAAGTCGATTTCTTTCGGCGAAAGTGCTGTTTTCACAGTGCTAAGTACTCCCAACTCTATCCACAAAGTAGGTTTTACCAGTTTTCTAAGTCTCTCTTATTTGCTTGTACTTATACTTGGAATTCTCTGCGTACACCTCTGTAACTTTTCCAGGTAAATGAATCACTGTGTACTTTCTCTTATTTCTATCTGTTACCAATCTTAAGAAACTCATACATTCTCTGTTCACTGTTTCACGGACTTAGAGAACTAAATTTCCTTCGGCGAAAGTGCTGTTTTCACAGTGCTAAGTACTCCGAAATCTGTCAACAATGTAGGTTTTACCAGTTTTCTTAGTCTCTCTTATTTGCTTGTACTTATACTTGGAATTCTGTGTGTAAACCACTGTAACTTCTCTAGGTAGATGAATCACTGTGTACTTTCTCTTGTTTCTATCTGTTACCAATCTTGAGAAACTCATACATTCTCTGTTCACTGTTTCCCAGTCTTAAAGAAGTAGATTTGTTTCTGCGAAAGTGCTGTTTTCACAGTGCTAAGTACTCCCAACTCTATCCACAATGTGGGTTTTACCAGTTTTCTAAGTCTCTCTTATTTGCTTGTACTTACGCTTGGAATTCTCTGTGTAAACCTCTGTAACTTCTCTAGGTAGATGAATCACTGTGTACTTTCTCTTGTTTCTATCTGTTACCAATCTTGAGAAACTCATACATTCACTGTTCACTGTTTCCCAGTCTTAGAGAAGTCGATTTCTTTCAGCGAAAGTGGTGTTTTCACAGTGCTAAGTACTCCCAAATCTGTCAACAATGTAGGTTTTACCAGTTTTCTAAGTCTCTCTTATTTGCTTGTACTTATACTTGGAATTCTCTGTGTAAACCTCTGTAACTTTTCCAGGTAGATGAATCACTGTGTACTTTCTCTTGTTTCTATCTGTTACCAATCTTGAGAAACTCATACATTCTCTGTTCACTGTTTCCCAATCTTAGAGAAGTCGATTTCTTTCAGCGAAAGTGCTGTTTTCACAGTGCTAAGTACTCCCAACTCTATCAACAATGTAGGTTTTAACAGTTTTCTAAGTCTCTCTTATTTGCTTGTACGTATACTTGGAATTCTCTGTGTAAACCTCTGTAGCTTCTCTAGGTAGATGAATCACTGTGTGCTTTCTCTTGTTTCTATCTGTTACCAATCTTGAGAAACTCATACATTCTCTGTTCACTGTTTCCCAGTCTTAGAGAAGTCGATTTCTTTCGGCGAAAGTGCTGTTTTCACAGTGCTAAGTACTCCCAACTCTATCCACAATGTAGGTTTTGCCAGTTTTCTAAGTCTCTCTTATTTTCTTGTACTTATACTTGGAATTCTCTGTGTAAACCTCTGTAACTTTTCCAGGTAGATGAATCACTGTGTACTTTCTCTTGTTTCTATCTGTTACCAATCTTGAGAAACTCATACATTCTCTGTTCACTGTTTCCCAGTCTTAGAGAAGTCGATTTCTTTCGGCGAAAGTGCTGTTTTCACAGTGCTAAGTACTCCCAACTCTATCCACAATGTAGGTTTTACCAGTTTTCTAAGTCTCTCTTATTTGCTTGTACTTATACTTGGAATTCTCTGCGTAAACCTCTGTAACTTTTCCAGGTAGATGAATCACTGTGTACTTTCTCTTGTTTCTATCTGTTACCAATCTTGAGAAACTCATACATTCTCTGTTCACTGTTTCACGGACTTAGAGAACTAAATTTCCTTCGGCGAAAGTGCTGTTTTCACAGTGCTAAGTACTCCGAAATCTGTCAACAATGTAGGTTTTACCAGTTTTCTTAGTCTCTCTTATTTGCTTGTACTTATACTTGGAATTCTGTGTGTAAACCACTGTAACTTCTCTAGGTAGATGAATCACTGTGTACTTTCTCTTGTTTCTATCTGTTACCAAACTTCAGAAATTCATACATTCACTGTTCACTGTTTCCCAGTCTTAGAGAAGTCGATTTCTTTCAGCGAAAGTGCTGTTTTCACAGTGCTAAGTACTCCCAACACTATCCGCAGTGTAGGTTTTACCAGTTTTCTAAGTCTCTCTTATTTGCTTGTACTTATACTTGGAATTCTCTGTGTAAACCTGTGTAACTTCTCTAGGTAGATGAATCACTGTGTACTTTCTCTTGTTTCTATCTGTTGCCAATCTTGAGAAACTCATACATTGTCTGTTCACTGTTTCCCAGTCTTAGAGAAGTCGATTTCTTTCGGCGAAAGTGCTGTTTTCACAGTGCTAAGTACTCCCAACTCTATCCACAATGTAGGTTTTACCAGTTTTCTAAGTCTCTCTTATTTTCTTGTACATATACATGAAATTCTTTGTGTAAACTTCTGTAATTTCTATAGGTAGATGAATCACTGTGTACTTTCTCTTGTTTCTATCTGTTACCAGTCTTGAGAAACTCATACATTCTCTGTTCAGTTATTCCCGTTTCTTAGAGAGGTAGATTTCTTTCTTCAAAAGTGCTGTTTTCACAGTGCTGAGTGCTCCCAACTCTATCCACAATGTAGGTTTTACCAGTTTTCTAAGTCTCTCTTATTTGCTTGTACTTATATATGAAATTCTCTGTGTAAACTTCTGTAACTTCTCTAGGTAGATGAATCACTGTGTACTTTCTCTTGTTTCTATCTGTTACCAATCTTGAGAAACTCATACATTCTTTGTTCACTGTTTCCCAGTCTTAGAGAAGTAGATTTCTTTCTGCGAAAGTGCTGTTTTCACAGTGCTAAGTACTCCCAACTCTATCCACAATGTAGTTTTTACCAGTTTTCTAAGTCTCTCTTATTTTCCTGTACTTATACGTGGAATTCTCTGTGTAAACTTCTGAAACTTCTCTAGGTAGATGAATCACTATGTACCTTCTCTTGTTTCTATCTGTTACCAATCTTGAGAAACTCATACATTCTCTGTTCACTGTTTCCCAGTCTTAGAGAAGTCGTTTTCTTTCGGCGAAAGTGCTGTTTTCACAGTGCTAAGTACTCCCAACTCTATCCACAATGTAGGTTTTACCAGTTTTCTAAGTCTCTCTTATTTTCTTGTACTTATACTTGGAATGGTCTGTGTAAACCTCTGTAACTTTTCCAGGTAGATGAATCACTGTGTACTTTCTCTTGTTTCTATCTGTTACCAATCTTGAGAAACTCATACATTCTCTGTTCACTGTTTCCCAGTCTTAGAGAAGTCGATTTCTTTCGGCGAAAGTGCTGTTTTCACAGTGCTAAGTACTCCGAAATCTGTCAACAATGTAGGTTTTACCAGTTTTCTAAGTCTCTCTTATTTGCTTGTACTTATGCTTGGAATTCTCTGTGTAAACCTCTGTAACTTTTCCAGGTAGATGAATCACTGTGTACTTTCTCTTGTTTCTATCTGTTACCAATCTTGAGAAACTCATACATTCTCTGTTCACTGTTTCACGGACTTAGAGAACTAAATTTCCTTCGGCGAAAGTGCTGTTTTCACACTGCTAAGTACTCCGAAATCTGTCAACAATGTTGGTTTTACCAGTTTTCTAAGTCTCTCTTATTTGCTTGTACTTATACTTGGAATTCTGTGTGTAAACCACTGTAACTTCTCTAGGTAGATGAATCACTGTGTACTTTCTCTTGTTTCTATCTGTTACCAATCTTGAGAAACTCATACATTCACTGTTCACTGTTTCCCAGTCTTAGAGAAGTCGATTTCTTTCAGCGAAAGTGCTGTTTTCACAGTGCTAAGTACTCCCAACACTATCCGCAATGTAGGTTTTACCAGTTTTCTAAGTCTCTCTTATTTGCTTGTACTTATACTTGGAATTCTCTGTGTAAACCTGTGTAACTTCTCTAAGTAGATGAATCACTGTGTACTTTCTCTTGTTTCTATCTGTTGCCAATCTTGAGAAACTCATACATTCTCTGTTCACTGTTTCCCAGTCTTAGAGAAGTCGATTTCTTTCGGCGAAAGTGCTGTTTTCACAGTGCTAAGTACTCCCAACTCTATCCACAATGTAGGTTTTACCAGTTTTCTAAGTCTCTCTTACTTTCTTGTACTTATACATGAAATTCTTTGTGTAAACTTCTGTAATTTCTATAGGTAGATGAATCACTGTGTACTTTCTCTTGTTTCTATCTGTTACCAGTCTTGAGAAACTCATACATTCTCTGTTCAGTTATTCCCGTTTCTTAGAGAGGTAGATTTCTTTCTTCAAAAGTGCTGTTTTCAGAGTGCTGAGTGCTCCCAACTCTATCCACAATGTAGGTTTTACCAGTTTTCTAAGTCTCTCTTATTTGCTTCTACTTATACATGAAATTCTCTGTGTAAACTTCTGTAACTTCTCTAGGTAGATGAATCACTGTGTACTTTCTCTTGTTTCTATGTGTTACGAATCTTGAGAAACTCATACATTCTCTGTTCACTGTTTCCCAGTCTTAGAGAAGTCGATTTCTTTCGGCGAAAGTGCAGTTTTCATAGCGCTAAGTACTCCCAACTCTATCCACAACGTAGGTTTTACCAGTTTTCTAAGTCTCTCTTATTTGCCTGTGCTTATACTTGGAATTCTCTGTGTAAACCTCTGTAACTTCTCTAGGTAGATGAATCACTGTGTACTTTCTCTTGTTTCTATCTGTTACCAATCTTGAGAAACTCATACATTCTCTGTTCACTGTTTCCCAGTCTTAAAGAAGTAGATTTGTTTCTGCGAAAGTGCTGTTTTCACAGTGCTAAGTACTCCCAACTCTATCCACAATGTGGGTTTTACCAGTTTTCTAAGTCTCTCTTATTTGCTTGTACTTACACTTGGAATTCTCTGTGTAAACCTCTGTAACTTCTCTAGGTAGATGAATCACTGTGTACTTTCTCTTGTTTCTATCTGTTACCAATCTTGAGAAACTCATACATTCACTGTTCACTGTTTCCCAGTCTTAGAGAAGTCGATTTCTTTCAGCGAAAGTGCTGTTTTCACAGTGCTATGTACTCCCAAATCTGTCAACAATGTAGGTTTTACCAGTTTTCTAAGTCTCTCTTATTTGCTTGTACTTATACTTGGAATTCTCTGTGTAAACCTCTGTAACTTTTCCAGGTAGATGAATCACTGTGTACTTTCTCTTGTTTCTATCTGTTACCAATCTTGAGAAACTCATACATTCTCTGGTCACTGTTTCCCAATCTTAGAGAAGTCGATTTCTTTCAGCGAAAGTGCTGTTTTCACAGTGCTAAGTACTCCCAACTCTATCCACAATGTAGGTTTTAACAGTTTTCTAAGTCTCTCTTATTTTCTTGTACTTATACTTGGAATTCTGTGTGTAAACCACTGTAACTTCTCTAGGTAGATGAATCACTGTGTACTTTCTCTTGTTTCTATCTGTTACCAAACTTGAGAAATTCATACATTCACTGTTCACTGTTTCCCAGTCTTAGAGAAGTCGATTTCTTTCAGCGTAAGTGCTGTTTTCACAGTGCTAAGTACTCCCAACACTATCCGCAGTGTAGGTTTTACCAGTATTCTAAGTCTCTCTTATTTGCTTGTACTTATACTTGGAATTGTCTGTGTAAACCTGTGTAACTTCTCTAGGTAGATGAATCACTGTGTACTTTCTCTTGTTTCTATCTGTTGTCAATCTTGAGAAACTCATACATTGTCTGTTCACTGTTTCCCAGTCTTAGAGAAGTCGATTTCTTTCGGCGAAAGTGCTGTTTTCACACTGCTAAGCACTCCGAAATCTGTCAACAATGTTGGTTTTACCAGTTTTCTAAGTCTCTCTTATTTGCTTGTACTTATACTTGGAATTCTGTGTGTAAACCACTGTAACTTCTCTAGGTAGATGAATCACTGTGTACTTTCTCTTGTTTCTATCTGTTGCCAATCTTGAGAAACTCATACATTCTCTGTTCACTGTTTCCCAGTCTTAGAGAAGTCGATTTCTTTCGGCGAAAGTGCTGTTTTCACAGTGCTAAGTACTCCAAACTCTATCCACAATGTAGGTTTTACCAGTTTTCTAAGTCTCTCTTACTTTCTTGTACTTATACATGAAATTCCTTGTGTAAACTTCTGTAATTTCTATAGGTAGATGAATCACTGTGTACTTTCTCTTGTTTCTATCTGTTACCAGTCTTGAGAAACTCATACATTCTCTGTTCAGTTATTCCCGTTTCTTAGAGAGATAGATTTCTTTCTTCAAAAGTGCTGTTTTCAGAGTGCTGAGTGCTCCCAACTCTATCCACAATGTAGGTTTTACCAGTTTTCTAAGTCTCTCTTATTTGCTTCTACTTATACATGAAATTCTCTGTGTAAACTTCTGTAACTTCTCTAGGTAGATGAATCACTGTGTACTTTCTCTTGTTTCTATGTGTTACGAATCTTGAGAAACTCATACATTCTCTGTTCACTGTTTCCCAGTCTTAGAGAAGTCGATTTCTTTCGGCGAAAGTGCTGTTTTCATAGCGCTAAGTACTCCCAACTCTATCCACAATGTAGGTTTTACCAGTTTTCTAAGTCTCTCTTATTTGCCTGTACTTATACTTGGAATTCTCTGTGTAAACCTCTGTAACTTCTCTAGGTAGATGAATCACTGTGTACTTTCTCTTGTTTCTATCTGTTACCAATCTTGAGAAACTCATACATTCTCTGTTCACTGTTTCCCAGTGTTAGAGAAGTCGATTTCTTACGGCGAAAGTGCTGTTTTCACAGTGCTAAGTACTCCCAACTCTATCCACAATGTAGGTTTTACCAGTTTTCTAAGTCTCTCTTATTTGCTTGTACTTATACTTGGAATTCTCTGTGTAAACCTCTGTAACTTTTCCAGGTAGATGAATCACTGTGTACTTTCTCTTGTTTCTATCTGTTACCAATCTTGAGAAACTCATACATTCTCTGTTCACTGTTTCACGGACTTAGAGAACTAAATTTCCTTCGGCGACAGTGCTGTTTTCACACTGCTAAGTACTCCGAAATCTGTCAACAATGTTGGTTTTACCAGTTTTCTAAGTCTCTCTTATTTGCTTGTACTTATACTTGGAATTCTGTGTGTAAACCACTGTAACTTCTCTAGGTAGATGAATCACTGTGTACTTTCTCTTGTTTCTATCTGTTACCAATCTTGAGAAACTCATACATTCACTGTTCACTGTTTCCCAGTCTTAGAGAAGTCGATTTCTTTCAGCGAAAGTGCTGTTTTCACAGTGCTAAGTACTCCCAACACTATCCGCAATGTAGGTTTTACCAGTTTTCTAAGTCTCTCTTATTTGCTTGTACTTATACTTGGAATTCTCTGTGTAAACCTCTGTAACTTTTCCAGGTAGATGAATCACTGTGTACTTTCTCTTGTTTCTATCTGTTACCAATCTTGAGAAACTCATACATTCTCTGTTCACTGTTTCCCAGTCTTAGAGAAGTCGATTTCTTTCGGCGAAAGTGCTGTTTTCACAGTGCTGAGTGCTCCCAACTCTATCCACAATGTAGGTTTTACCAGTTTTCTAAGTCTCTCTTATTTTCTTGTACATATACATGAAATTCTTTATGTAAACTTCTGTAATTTCTATAGGTAGATGAATCACTGTGTACTTTCTCTTGTTTCTATCTGTTACCAGTCTTGAGAAACTCATACATTCTCTGTTCAGTTATTCCCGTTTCTTAGAGAGGTAGATTTCTTTCTTCAAAAGTGCTGTTTTCACAGTGCTGAGTGCTCCCAACTCTATCCACAATGTAGGTTTTACCAGTTTTCTAAGTCTCTCTTCTTTGCTTGTACTTATATATGAAATTCTCTGTGTAAACTTCTGTAACTTCTCTAGGTAGATGAATCACTGTGTACTTTCTCTTGTTTCTATCTGTTACCAATCTTGAGAAACTCATACATTCTTTGTTCACTGTTTCCCAGTCTTAGAGAAGTAGATTTCTTTCAGCGAAAGTGCTGTTTTCACAGTGCTAAGTACTCCCAACTCTATCCACAATGTAGTTTTTACCAGTTTTCTAAGTCTCTCTTATTTTCCTGTACTTATACGTGGAATTCTCTGTGTAAACTTCTGAGACTTCTCTAGGTAGATGAATCACTATGTACCTTCTCTTGTTTCTATCTGTTACCAATCTTGAGAAACTCATACATTCTCTGTTCACTGTTTCCCAGTCTTAAAGAAGTAGTTTTTTTTCTGCGAAAGTGCTGTTTTCACAGTGCTAAGTACTCCCAACTCTATCCACAATGTGGGTTTTACCAGTTTTCTAAGTCTCTCTTATTTGCTTGTACTTACACTTGGAATTCTCTGTGTAAACCTCTGTAACTTCTCTAGGTAGATGAATCACTGTGTACTTTCTCCTGTTTCTATCTGTTACCAATCTTGAGAAACTCATACATTCACTGTTCACTGTTTCCCAGTCTTAGAGAAGTCGATTTCTTTCAGCGAAAGTGCTGTTTTCACAGTGCTAAGTACTCCCAAATCTGTCAACAATGTAGGTTTTACCAGTTTTCTAAGTCTCTCTTATTTGCTTGTACTTATACTTGTAATTCTCTGTGTAAACCTCTGTAACTTTTCCAGGTAGATGAATCACTGTGTACTTTCTCTTGTTTCTATCTGTTACCAATCTTGAGAAACTCATACATTCTCTGTTCACTGTTTCCCAATCTTAGAGAAGTCGATTTCTTTCAGCGAAAGTGCTGTTTTCACAGTGCTAAGTACTCCCAACTCTATCCACAATGTAGGTTTTAACAGTTTTCTAAGTCTCTCTTATTTGCTTGTACGTATACTTGGAATTCTCTGTGTAAACCCCTGTAGCTTCTCTAGGTAGATGAATCACTGTGTACTTTCTCTTGTTTCTATCTGTTACCAATCTTGAGAAACTCATACATTCTCTGTTCACTGTTTCCCAGTCTTAGAGAAGTCGATTTCTTTCGGCGAAAGTGCTGTTTTCACAGTGCTAAGTACTCCCAACTCTATCCACAATGTAGGTTTTACCAGTTTTCTAAGTCTCTCTTATTTTCTTGTACTTATACTTGGAATTCTCTGTGTAAACCTCTGTAACTTTTCCAGGTAGATGAATCACTGTGTACTTTCTCTTGTTTCTATCTGTTACCAATCTTGAGAAACTCATACATTCTCTGTTCACTGTTTCCCAGTCTTAGAGAAGTCGATTTCTTTCGGCGAAAGTGCTGTTTTCACAGTGCTAAGTACTCCCAACTCTATCCACAAAGTAGGTTTTACCAGTTTTCTAAGTCTCTCTTATTTGCTTGTACTTATACTTGGAATTCTCTGTGTAAACCTCTGTAACTTTTCCAGGTAGATGAATCACTGTGTACTTTCTCTTGTTTCTATGTGTTACCAATCTTGAGAAACTCATACATTCTCTGTTCACTGTTTCACGGACTTAGAGAACTAAATTTCCTTCGGCGAAAGTGCTGTTTTCACAGTGCTAAGTACTCCGAAATCTGTCAACAATGTAGGTTTTACCAGTTTTCTTAGTCTCTCTTATTTGCTTGTACTTATACTTGGAATTCTGTGTGTAAACCACTGTAACTTCTCTAGGTAGATGAATCACTGTGTACTTTCTCTTGTTTCTATCTGTTACCAAACTTGAGAAATTCATACATTCACTGTTCACTGTTTCCCAGTCTTAGAGAAGTCGAATTCTTTCAGCGAAAGTGCTGTTTTCACAGTGCTAAGTACTCCCAACACTATCCGCAGTGTAGGTTTTACCAGTATTCTAAGTCTCTCTTATTTGCTTGTACTTATACTTGGAATTGTCTGTGTAAACCTGTGTAACTTCTCTAGGTAGATGAATCACTGTGTACTTTCTCTTGTTTCTATCTGTTGTCAATCTTGAGAAACTCATACATTGTCTGTTCACTGTTTCCCAGTCTTAGAGAAGTCGATTTCTTTCGGCGAAAGTGCTGTTTTCACAGTGCTAAGTACTCCCAACTCTATCCACAATGTAGGTTTTACCAGTTTTCTAAGTCTCTCTTATTTTCTTGTACATATACATGAAATTCTTTGTGTAAACTTCTGTAATTTCTATAGGTAGATGAATCACTGTGTACTTTCTCTTGTTTCTATCTGTTACCAGTCTTGAGAAACTCATACATTCTCTGTTCAGTTATTCCCGTTTCTTAGAGAGGTAGATTTCTTTCTTCAAAAGTGCTGTTTTCACAGTGCTGAGTGCTCCCAACTCTATCCACAATGTAGGTTTTACCAGTTTTCTACGTCTCTCTTATTTGCTTGTACTTATATATGAAATTCTCTGTGTAAACTTCTGTTACTTCTCTAGGTAGATGAATCACTGTGTACTTTCTCTTGTTTCTATCTGTTACCAATCTTGAGAAACTCATACATTCTTTGTTCACTGTTTCCCAGTCTTAGAGAAGTAGATTTCTTTCTGCGAAAGTGCTGTTTTCACAGTGCTAAGTACTCCCAACTCTATCCACAATGTAGTTTTTACCAGTTTTCTAAGTCTCTCTTATTTTCCTGTACTTATACGTGGAATTCTCTGTGTAAACTTCTGAAACTTCTCTAGGTAGATGAATCACTATGTACTTTCTCTTGTTTCTATCTGTTACCAATCTTGAGAAACTCATACATTCTCTGTTCACTGTTTCCCAGTCTTAGAGAAGTCGATTTCTTTCGGCGAAAGTGCTGTTTTCACAGTGCTAAGTACTCCCAACTCTATCCACAATGTAGGTTTTAACAGTTTTCTAAGTCTCTCTTATTTGCTTATACGTATACTTGAAATTCTCTGTGTAAACCTCTGTAGCTTCTCTAGGTAGATGAATCACTGTGTACTTTCTCTTGTTTCTATCTGTTACCAATCTTGAGAAACTCATACATTCTCTGTTCACTGTTTCCCAGTCTTAGAGAAGTCGATTTCTTTCGGCGAAAGTGCTGTTTTCACAGTGCTAAGTACTCCCAACTCTATCCACAATGTAGGTTTTACCAGTTTTCTAAATCTCTCTTATTTGCCTGTACTTATACTTGGAATTCTCTGTGTAAACCTCTGTAACTTTTCTAGGTAGATGAATCACTGTGTACTTTCTCTTGTTTCTATCTGTTACCAATCTTGAGAAACTCATACATTCACTGTTCACTGTTTCCCAGTCTTAGAGAAGTCGATTTCTTTCAGCGAAAGTGCTGTTTTCACAGTGCTAAGTACTCCCAACTCTATCAACAATGTAGGTTTTACCAGTTTTCTAAGTCTCTCTTATTTTCTTGTACTTATACGAGGAATTCTCTGTGTAAACCTCCGTAACTTATCCAGGTAGATGAATCACTGTGTACTTTCTCTTGTTTCTATCTGTTGCCAATCTTGAGAAACTCATACATTCTCTGTTCACTGTTTCCCAGTCTTAGAGAAGTCGATTTCTTTCGGCGAAAGTGCTGTTTTCACAGTGCTAAGTACTCCCAACTCTATCCACAATGTAGGTTTTACCAGTTTTTTAAGTCTCTCTTATTTTCTTGTACATAAACATGAAATTCTTTGTGTAAACTTCTGTAATTTCTATAGGTAGATGAATCACTGTGTACTTTCTCTTGTTTCTATCTGTTACCAGTCTTGAGAAACTCATACATTCTCTGTTCAGTTATTCCCGTTTCTTAGAGAGGTAGATTTCTTTCTTCAAAAGTGCTGTTTTCACAGTGCTAAGTACTCCCAACTCTATCAATAATGTAGGTTTTACCAGTTTTCCAAGTCTCTCTTATTTTCTTGTACTTATACTTCGAATTCTCTGTGTAAACCTCTGTAACTTTTCTAGGTAGATGAATCACTGTGTACTTTCTCTCGTTTCTATCTGTTACCAATCTTGAGAAACTCATACATTCTCTGTTCACTGTTTCCCAGTCTTAGAGAAGTCGATTTCTTTCGACGAAAGTGCTGTTTTCACAGTGCTGAGTGCTCCCAACTCTATTAACAATAGGTTTTACCAGTTTTCTAAGTCTCTCTTATTTTCTTGTACATATACATGAAATTCTTTGTGTAAACTTCTGTAATTTCTATAGGTAGATGAATCACTGTGTACTTTCTCTTGTTTCTATCTGTTACCAGTCTTGAGAAACTCATACATTCTCTGTTCAGTTATTCCCGTTTCTTAGAGAGGTAGATTTCTTTCTTCAAAACTGCTGTTTTCACAGTGCTGAGTGCTCCCACCTCTATCCACAATGTAGGTTTTACCAGTTTTCTAAGTCTCTCTTATTTGCCTGTACTTATACTTGGAATTCTCTGTGTAAACCTCTGTAACTTCTCTAGGTAGATGAATCACTGTGTACTTTCTCTTGTTTCTATCTGTTACCAATCTTGAGAAACTCATACATTCTCTGTTCACTGTTTCCCAGTCTTAGAGAAGTCGCTTTCTAAGAGTGAAAGTGCTGTTTTCACAGTGCTAACTACTCCCAACTCTATCCACAATGTAGGTTTTACCAGTTTCCTAAGTCTCTCTTATTTGCTTGTACTTATACTTGGGATTCTCTGTGTAAACCTCTGTAGCTTCTCTAAGTAGATGAATCACTGTGTACTTTCTCTTGTTTCTATCTGTTACCAATCTTGAGAAACTCATACATTCTCTGTTCACTGTTTCACGGACTTAGAGAACTAAATTTCTTTCGGCGAAAGTGCTGTTTCACAGTGCTAAGTACTCCCAACTCTATCAACAATGTTGGTTTTACCAGTTTACTAAGTCTCTCTTATTTTCTTGTACTTATACTTAGAATTCTCTGTGTAAACCTCTGTAACTTTTCCAGGTAGATGAATCACTGTGTACTTTCTCTTGTTTCTATCTGTTACCAATCTTGAGAAACTCATACATTCTCTGTTCACTGTTTCCCAGTCTTTGAGAAGTCGATTTCTTTCGGCGAAAGTGCTGTTTTCACAGTGCTAAGTACTCCGAACTCTATCCAAAATGTAGGTTTTACCAGTTTTCTAAGTCTCTCTTATTTTCTTGCACTTATTCATGGAATTCTCTGTGTAAACTTCGGTAACTTCTCTAGATAATGGATCACTGTGTACTTTGTCTTGTTTCTATCTGTTACCACTCTTGGGAAACTCATACATTCTCTGTTCAGTTATTCCCGTTTCTTAGAGAGGTAGATTTCTTTCTGCGAAAGTGCTGTTTTCACAGTGCTAAGTACTCCCAACTCTATCCGCAATGTAGGTTTTACCAGTATTCTAAGTCTCTCTTATTTGCTTGTACTTATACTTGGAATTCTGTGTGTAAACCTCTGTAGCTTTTCCAGGTAGATGAATCACCGTGTACTTTCTGTTGTTTCTATCTGTTACCAGTCTTGAGAAACTCATACATTCTCTCTTCACTGTTTCCCAGTCTTAGAGAAGTCGATTTCTTTCAGTGAAAGTGCTGTTTTCACAGTGCTAAGTACTCCCAACTCTATCCACAATGTAGGTTTTAACGGTTTTCTAAGTCTCTCTTATTTGCTTGTACTTATACTTGGGATTCTCTGTGTAAACCTCTGTAGCTTCTCTAGGTAGATGAATCACTGTGTACTTTCTCTTGTTTCTATCTGTTACCAATCTTGAGAAACTCATACATTCTCTGTTCACTGTTTCCCAGTCTTAGAGAAGTCGATTTCTTTCGGCGAAAGTGCTGTTTTCACAGTGCTAAGTACTCCCAACTCTATCCACAATGTAGGTTTTACCAGTTTTCTAAGTCTCTCTTATTTTCTTGTACTTATACTTGGAATTCTCTGTGTAAACCTCTGTAACTTTTCCAGGTAGATGAATCACTGTGTACTTTCTCTTGTTTCTATCTGTTACCAATCTTGAGAAACTCATACATTCTCTGTTCACTGTTTCCCAGTCTTAGAGAAGTCGATTTCTTTCGGCGAAAGTGCTGTTTTCACAGTGCTAAGTACTCCCAACTCTATCCACAAAGTAGGTTTTACCAGTTTTCTAAGTCTCTCTTATTTGCTTGTACTTATACTTGGAATTCTCTGTGTAAACCTCTGTAACTTTTCCAGGTAGATGAATCACTGTGTACTTTCTCTTGTTTCTATCTGTTACCAATCTTGAGAAACTCATACATTCTCTGTTCACTGTTTCACGGACTAGGAGAACTAAATTTCCTTCGGCGACAGTGCTGTTTTCACACTGCTAAGTACTCCGAAATCTGTCAACAATGTTGGTTTTACCAGTTTTCTAAGTCTCTCTTATTTTCCTGTACTTATACGAGGAATTCTCTGTGTAAACCTCTGTAACTTTTCCAGGTAGATGAATCACTGTGTACTTTCTCTTGTTTCTATCTGTTACCAATCTTGAGAAACTCATACATTCTCTGTTCACTGTTTCCCAGTCTTAGAGAAGTCGATTTCTTTCGGCGAAAGTGCTGTTTTCACAGTGCTAAGTACTCCCAACTCTATCCACAATGTAGGTTTTACCAGTTTTCTAAGTCTCTCTTATTTGCCTGTACTTATACGTGGAATTCTCTGTGTAAACCTCTGTAACTTCTCTAGGTAGATGAATCACTGTGTACTTTCTCTTGTTTCTATCTGTTACCAATCTGGAGAAACTCATACATTCTCTGTTCACTGTTTCCCAGTCTTAGAGAAGTCGATTTCTTTCAGCGAAAGTGCTGTTTTCACAGTGCTAAGTACTCCCAACTCTATCCACAATGTAGGTTTTAACAGTTTTCTAAGTCTCTCTTATTTGCTTGTACGTATACTTGAAATTCTCTGTGTAAACCTCTGTAGCTTCTCTACGTAGATGAATCACTGTGTACTTTCTCTTGTTTCTATCTGTCACCAATCTTGAGAAACTCATACATTCTGTATTCACTGTTTCCCAGTCTTAGAGAAGTCGATTTCTTTCGGCGAAAGTGCTGTTTTCACAGTGCTAAGTACTCCCAACTCTATCCGAAATGTGGGTTTTACCAGTTTTCTAAGTCTCTCTTATTTTCTTGTACTTATACATGGAATTCTCTGTGTAAACTTCTGTAACTTCTCTAGGTAATGAATCACTGTGTACTTTCTCTTGTTTCTATCTGTTACCACTCTTGGGAAACTCATACATTCTCTGTTCAGTTATTCCCGTTTCTTAGAGAGGTAGATTTCTTTCTGCGAAAGTGCTGTTTTCACAGTGCTAAGTACTCCCAACTCTATCCGCAATGAGGGTTTTACCAGTATTCGAAGTCTCTCTTATTTGCTTGTACTTATACTTGGAATTCTGTGTGTAAACCTCTGTAGCTTTTCCAGGTAGATGAATCACCGTGTACTTTCTCTTGTTTCTATCTGTTACCAGTCTTGAGAAACTCATACATTCTCTCTTCACTGTTTCCCAGTCTTAGAGAAGTCGATTTCTTTCAGTGAAAGTGCTGTTTTCACAGTGCTAAGTACTCCCAACCCTATCCACAATGTAGGTTTTAACGGTTTTCTAAGTCTCTCTTATTTTCTTGTACATAAACATGAAATTCTTTGTGTAAACTTCTGTAATTTCTATAGGTAGATGAATCACTGTGTACTTTCTCTTGTTTCTATCTGTTACCAGTCTTGAGAAACTCATACATTCTCTGTTCAGTTATTCCCGTTTCTTAGAGAGGTAGATTTCTTTCTTCAAAAGTGCTGTTTTCACAGTGCTAAGTACTCCCAACTCTATCAATAATGTAGGTTTTACCAGTTTTCCAAGTCTCTCTTATTTTCTTGTACTTATACTTCGAATTCTCTGTGTAAACCTCTGTAACTTTTCTAGGTAGATGAATCACTGTGTACTTTCTCTCGTTTCTATCTGTTACCAATCTTGAGAAACTCATACATTCTCTGTTCACTGTTTCCCAGTCTTAGAGAAGTCGATTTCTTTCGACGAAAGTGCTGTTTTCACAGTGCTGAGTGCTCCCAACTCTATTAACAATAGGTTTTACCAGTTTTCTAAGTCTCTCTTATTTTCTTGTACATATACATGAAATTCTTTGTGTAAACTTCTGTAATTTCTATAGGTAGATGAATCACTGTGTACTTTCTCTTGTTTCTATCTGTTACCAGTCTTGAGAAACTCATACATTCTCTGCTCAGTTATTCCCGTTTCTTAGAGAGGTAGATTTCTTTCTTCAAAACTGCTGTTTTCACAGTGCTGAGTGCTCCCACCTCTATCCACAATGTAGGTTTTACCAGTTTTCTAAGTCTCTCTTATTTGCCTGTACTTATACTTGGAATTCTCTGTGTAAACCTCTGTAACTTCTCTAGGTAGATGAATCACTGTGTACTTTCTCTTGTTTCTATCTGTTACCAATCTTGAGAAACTCATACATTCTCTGTTCACTGTTTCCCAGTCTTAGAGAAGTCGCTTTCTAAGAGTGAAAGTGCTGTTTTCACAGTGCTAACTACTCCCAACTCTATCCACAATGTAGGTTTTACCAGTTTCCTAAGTCTCTCTTATTTGCTTGTACTTATACTTGGGATTCTCTGTGTAAACCTCTGTAGCTTCTCTAAGTAGATGAATCACTGTGTACTTTCTCTTGTTTCTATCTGTTACCAATCTTGAGAAACTCATACATTCTCTGTTCACTGTTTCACGGACTTAGAGAACTAAATTTCTTTCGGCGAAAGTGCTGTTTCACAGTGCTAAGTACTCCCAACTCTATCAACAATGTTGGTTTTACCAGTTTACTAAGTCTCTCTTATTTTCTTGTACTTATACTTAGAATTCTCTGTGTAAACCTCTGTAACTTTTCCAGGTAGATGAATCACTGTGTACTTTCTCTTGTTTCTATCTGTTACCAATCTTGAGAAACTCATACATTCTCTGTTCACTGTTTCCCAGTCTTTGAGAAGTCGATTTCTTTCGGCGAAAGTGCTGTTTTCACAGTGCTAAGTACTCCGAACTCTATCCAAAATGTAGGTTTTACCAGTTTTCTAAGTCTCTCTTATTTTCTTGCACTTATTCATGGAATTCTCTGTGTAAACTTCGGTAACTTCTCTAGATAATGGATCACTGTGTACTTTGTCTTGTTTCTATCTGTTACCACTCTTGGGAAACTCATACATTCTCTGTTCAGTTATTCCCGTTTCTTAGAGAGGTAGATTTCTTTCTGCGAAAGTGCTGTTTTCACAGTGCTAAGTACTCCCAACTCTATCCGCAATGTAGGTTTTACCAGTATTCTAAGTCTCTCTTATTTGCTTGTACTTATACTTGGAATTCTGTGTGTAAACCTCTGTAGCTTTTCCAGGTAGATGAATCACCGTGTACTTTCTGTTGTTTCTATCTGTTACCAGTCTTGAGAAACTCATACATTCTCTCTTCACTGTTTCCCAGTCTTAGAGAAGTCGATTTCTTTCAGTGAAAGTGCTGTTTTCACAGTGCTAAGTACTCCCAACTCTATCCACAATGTAGGTTTTAACGGTTTTCTAAGTCTCTCTTATTTGCTTGTACTTATACTTGGGATTCTCTGTGTAAACCTCTGTAGCTTCTCTAGGTAGATGAATCACTGTGTACTTTCTCTTGTTTCTATCTGTTACCAATCTTGAGAAACTCATACATTCTCTGTTCACTGTTTCCCAGTCTTAGAGAAGTCGATTTCTTTCGGCGAAAGTGCTGTTTTCACAGTGCTAAGTACTCCCAACTCTATCCACAATGTAGGTTTTACCAGTTTTCTAAGTCTCTCTTATTTTCTTGTACTTATACTTGGAATTCTCTGTGTAAACCTCTGTAACTTTTCCAGGTAGATGAATCACTGTGTACTTTCTCTTGTTTCTATCTGTTACCAATCTTGAGAAACTCATACATTCTCTGTTCACTGTTTCCCAGTCTTAGAGAAGTCGATTTCTTTCGGCGAAAGTGCTGTTTTCACAGTGCTAAGTACTCCCAACTCTATCCACAAAGTAGGTTTTACCAGTTTTCTAAGTCTCTCTTATTTGCTTGTTCTTATACTTGGAATTCTCTGTGTAAACCTCTGTAACTTTTCCAGGTAGATGAATCACTGTGTACTTTCTCTTGTTTCTATCTGTTACCAATCTTGAGAAACTCATACATTCTCTGTTCACTGTTTCACGGACTAGGAGAACTAAATTTCCTTCGGCGACAGTGCTGTTTTCACACTGCTAAGTACTCCGAAATCTGTCAACAATGTTGGTTTTACCAGTTTTCTAAGTCTCTCTTATTTTCCTGTACTTATACGAGGAATTCTCTGTGTAAACCTCTGTAACTTTTCCAGGTAGATGAATCACTGTGTACTTTCTCTTGTTTCTATCTGTTACCAATCTTGAGAAACTCATACATTCTCTGTTCACTGTTTCCCAGTCTTAGAGAAGTCGATTTCTTTCGGCGAAAGTGCTGTTTTCACAGTGCTAAGTACTCCCAACTCTATCCACAATGTAGGTTTTACCAGTTTTCTAAGTCTCTCTTATTTGCCTGTACTTATACGTGGAATTCTCTGTGTAAACCTCTGTAACTTCTCTAGGTAGATGAATCACTGTGTACTTTCTCTTGTTTCTATCTGTTACCAATCTGGAGAAACTCATACATTCTCTGTTCACTGTTTCCCAGTCTTAGAGAAGTCGATTTCTTTCAGCGAAAGTGCTGTTTTCACAGTGCTAAGTACTCCCAACTCTATCCACAATGTAGGTTTTAACAGTTTTCTAAGTCTCTCTTATTTGCTTGTACGTATACTTGAAATTCTCTGTGTAAACCTCTGTAGCTTCTCTACGTAGATGAATCACTGTGTACTTTCTCTTGTTTCTATCTGTCACCAATCTTGAGAAACTCATACATTCTGTATTCACTGTTTCCCAGTCTTAGAGAAGTCGATTTCTTTCGGCGAAAGTGCTGTTTTCACAGTGCTAAGTACTCCCAACTCTATCCGAAATGTGGGTTTTACCAGTTTTCTAAGTCTCTCTTATTTTCTTGTACTTATACATGGAATTCTCTGTGTAAACTTCTGTAACTTCTCTAGGTAATGAATCACTGTGTACTTTCTCTTGTTTCTATCTGTTACCACTCTTGGGAAACTCATACATTCTCTGTTCAGTTATTCCCGTTTCTTAGAGAGGTAGATTTCTTTCTGCGAAAGTGCTGTTTTCACAGTGCTAAGTACTCCCAACTCTATCCGCAATGAGGGTTTTACCAGTATTCGAAGTCTCTCTTATTTGCTTGTACTTATACTTGGAATTCTGTGTGTAAACCTCTGTAGCTTTTCCAGGTAGATGAATCACCGTGTACTTTCTCTTGTTTCTATCTGTTACCAGTCTTGAGAAACTCATACATTCTCTCTTCACTGTTTCCCAGTCTTAGAGAAGTCGATTTCTTTCAGTGAAAGTGCTGTTTTCACAGTGCTAAGTACTCCCAACCCTATCCACAATGTAGGTTTTAACGGTTTTCTAAGTCTCTCTTATTTGCTTGTACTTATACTTGGGATTCTCTGTGTAAACCTCTGTAGCTTCTCTAGGTAGATGAATCACTGTGTACTTTCTCTTGTTTCTATCTGTTATCAATCTTGAGAAACTCATACATTCTCTGTTCACTGTTTCCCAGTCTTAGAGAAGTCGATTTCTTTCGGCGAAAGTGCTGTTTTCACAGTGCTAAGTACTCCCAACTCTATCCACAATGTAGGTTTTAACAGTTTTCTAAGTCTCTATTATTTGCTTGTACGTATACTTGAAATTCTCTGTGTAAACCTCTGTAGCTTCTCTAGGTAGATGAATCACTGTGTACTTTCTCTTGTTTCTATCTGTTACCAATCTTGAGAAACTCATACATTCTCTGTTCACTGTTTCCCAGTCTTAGAGAAGTCGATTTCTTTCGGCGAAAGTGCTGTTTTCACAGTGCTAAGTACTCCCAACTCTATCCACAATGTAGGTTTTACCAGTTTTCTAAGTCTCTCTTATTTGCTTGTACTTATACTTGGAATTCTCTGTGTAAACCTGTGTAACTTTTCCAGGTAGATGAATCACTGTGTACTTTCTCTTCTTTCTATCTGCTACCAATCTTGAGAAACTCATACATTCTCTGTTCACTGTTTCACGGACTTAGAGAACTAAATTTCCTTCGGCGAAAATGCTGTTTTCACACTGCTAAGTACTCCGAAATCTGTCAACAATGTTGGTTTTACCAGTTTTCTAAGTCTCTCTTATTTGCTTGTACTTATACTTGGAATTCTGTGTGTAAACCACTGTAACTTCTCTAGGTAGATGAATCACTGTGTACTTTCTCTTGTTTCTATCTGTTACCAATCTTGAGAAACTCATACATTCACTGTTCACTGTTTCCCAGTCTTAGAGAAGTCGATTTCTTTCAGCGAAAGTGCTGTTTTCACAGTGCTAAGTACTCCCAACACTATCCGCAATGTAGGTTTTACCAGTTTTCTAAGTCTCTCTTATTTGCTTGTACTTATACTTGGAATTCTCTGTGTAAACCTGTGTAACTTCTCTAGGTAGATGAATCACTGTGTACTTTCTCTTGTTTCTATCTGTTGCCAATCTTTAGAAACTCATACATTCTCTGTTCACTGTTTCCCAGTCTTAGAGAAGTCGATTTCTTTCGGCGAAAGTGCTGTTTTCACAGTGCTAAGTACTCCCAACTCTATCCACAATGTAGGTTTTACCAGTTTTCTAAGTCTCTCTTACTTTCTTGTACTTATACATGAAATTCTTTGTGTAAACTTCTGTAATTTCTATAGGTAGATGAATCACTGTGTACTTTCTCTTGTTTCTATCTGTTACCAGTCTTGAGAAACTCATACATTCTCTGTTCAGTTATTCCCGTTTCTTAGAGAGGTAGATTTCTTTCTTCAAAAGTGCTGTTTTCAGAGTGCTGAGTGCTCCCAACTCTATCCACAATGTAGGTTTTACCAGTTTTCTAAGTCTCTCTTATTTGCTTCTACTTATACATGAAATTCTCTGTGTAAACTTCTGTAACTTCTCTAGGTAGATGAATCACTGTGTACTTTCTCTTGTTTCTATGTGTTACGAATCTTGAGAAACTCATACATTCTCTGTTCACTGTTTCCCAGTCTTAGAGAAGTCGATTTCTTTCGGCGAAAGTGCTGTTTTCATAGCGCTAAGTACTCCCAACTCTATTCACAATGTAGGTTTTACCAGTTTTCTAAGTCTCTCTTATTTGCCTGTACTTATACTTGGAATTCTCTGTGTAAACCTCTGTAACTTCTCTAGGTAGATGAATCACTGTGTACTTTCTCTTGTTTCTATCTGTTACCAATCTTGAGAAAGTCATTCATTCTCTGTTCACTGTTTCCCAGTCTTAGAGAAGTCGATTTCTTTCAGTGAAAGTGCTGTTTTCACAGTGCTAAGTACTCCCAACTCTATCCACAATGTAGGTTTTACCAGTTTTCTAAGTCTCTCTTATTTGCTTGGACTTATACTTGGAATTCTCTGTGTAAACCTCTGTAACTTTTCCAGGTAGATGAATCACTGTGTACTTTCTCTTCTTTCTATCTGTTACCAATCTTGAGAAACTCATACATTCTCTGTTCACTGTTTCACGGACTTAGAGAACTAAATTTCCTTCGGCGACAGTGCTGTTTTCACACTGCTAAGTACTCCGAAATCTGTCAACAATGTTGGTTTTACCAGTTTTCTAAGTCTCTCTTATTTGCTTGTACTTATACTTGGAATTCTGTGTGTAAACCACTGTAACTTCTCTAGGTAGATGAATCACTGTGTACTTTCTCTTGTTTCTATCTGTTACCAATCTTGAGAAACTCATACATTCACTGTTCACTGTTTCCCAGTCTTAGAGAAGTCGATTTCTTTCAGCGAAAGTGCTGTTTTCACAGTGCTAAGTACTCCCAACACTATCCGCAATGTAGGTTTTACCAGTTTTCTAAGTCTCTCTTATTTGCTTGTACTTATACTTGGAATTCTCTGTGTAAACGTGTGTAACTTCTCTAGGTAGATGAATCACTGTGTACTTTCTCTTGTTTCTATCTGTTGCCAATCTTGAGAATCTCATACATTCTCTGTTCACTGTTTCCCAGTCTTAGAGAAGTCGATTTCTTTCGGCGAAAGTGCTGTTTTCACAGTGCTAAGTACTCCCAACTCTATCCACAATGTAGGTTTTACCAGTTTTCTAAGTCTCTCTTACTTTCTTGTACTTATACATGAAATTCTTTGTGTAAACTTCTGTAATTTCTATAGGTAGATGAATCACTGTGTACTTTCTCTTGTTTCTATCTGTTACCAGTCTTGAGAAACTCATACATTCTCTGTTCAGTTATTCCCGTTTCTTAGAGAGGTAGATTTCTTTCTTCAAAAGTGCTCTTTTCAGAGTGCTGAGTGCTCCCAACACTATCCACAATATAGGTTTTACCAGTTTTCTAAGTCTCTCTTATTTGCTTCTACTTATACATGAAATTCTCTGTGTAAACTTCTGTAACTTCTCTAGGTAGATGAATCACTGTGTACTTTCTCTTGTTTCTATGTGTTACGAATCTTGAGAAACTCATACATTCTCTGTTCACTGTTTCCTAGTCTTAGAGAAGTCGATTTCTTTCGGCAAAACTGCTGTTTTCATAGCGCTAAGTACTCCCAACTCTATCCACAATGTAGGTTTTACCAGTTTTCTAAGTCTCTCTTATTTGCCTGTACTTATACTTGGAATTCTCTGTGTAAACCTCTGTAACTTCTCTAGGTAGATGAATCACTGTGTACTTTCTCTTGTTTCTATCTGTTACCAATCTTGAGAAACTCATACATTCTCTGTTCACTGTTTCCCAGTCTTAAAGAAGTAGATTTGTTTCTGCGAAAGTGCTGTTTTCACAGTGCTAAGTACTCCCAACTCTATCCACAATGTGGGTTTTACCAGTTTTCTAAGTCTCTCTTATTTGCTTGTACTTATATATGAAATTCTCCGTGTAAACTTCTGTAACTTATCTAGGTAGATGAATCACTGTGTACTTTCTCTTGTTTCTATCCGTTACCAATCTTGAGAAACTCATACATTCTTTGTTCACTGTTTCCCAGTCTTAGAGAAGTAGATTTCTTTCTGCGAAAGTGCTGTTTTCACAGTGCTAAGTACTGCCAACTCTATCCACAATGTAGTTTTTACCAGTTTTCTAAGTCTCTCTTATTTTCCTGTACTTATACGTGGAATTCTCTGTGTAAACTTTTGAAACTTCTCTAGGTAGATGAATCACTATGTACTTTCTCTTGTTTCTATCTGTTACCAATCTTGAGAAACTCATACATTCTCTGTTCACTGTTTCCCAGTCTTAGAGAAGTCGATTTCTTTCGGCGAAAGTGCTGTTTTCACAGTGCTAAGTACTCCCAACTCTATCCACAATGTAGGTTTTAACAGTTTTCTAAGTCTCTCTTATTTGCTTGTACGTATACTTGAAATTCTCTGTGTAAACCTCTGTACCTTCTCTAGGTAGATGAATCACTGTGTACTTTCTCTTGTTTCTATCTGTTGCCAATCTTGAGAAACTCATACATTGTCTGTTCACTGTTTCCCAGTCTTACAGAAGTCGATTTCTTTCGGCGAAAGTGCTGTTTTCACAGTGCTAAGTACTCCCAACTCTATCCGCAATGTAGGTTTTACCAGTTTTCTAAATCTCTCTTATTTTCTTGTACTTATACGAGGAATTCTCTGTGTAAACCTCCGTAACTTATCCAGGTAGATGAATCACTGTGTACTTTCTCTTGTTTCTATCTGTTACCAATCTTGACAAACTCATACATTCTCTGTTCACTGTTTCCCAGTCTTAGAGAAGTCGATTTCTTTCGGCGAAAGTGCTGTTTTCACTGTGCTAAGTATTCCCAACTCTATCCACAATGTAGGTTTTACCAGTTTTCTAAGTGTCTCTTATTTTCTTGTACTTATACTTGGAATTGTCTGTGTAACCCTCTGTAACTTTTCCAGGTAGATGAATCACTGTGTACTTTCTCTTGTTTCTATCTGTTACCAATCTTGAGAAACTCATACATTCTCTGTTCACTGTTTCCCAGTCTTAGAGAAGTCGATTTCTTTCGGCGAAAGTGCTGTTTTCACAGTGCTAAGTACTCCCAACTCTATCCACAATGTAGGTTTTACCAGTTTTCTAAGTCTCTCTTATTTGCTTGTACTTATACTTGGAATTCTCTGTGTAAACCTCTGTAACTTTTCCAGGTAGATGAATCACTGTGTACTTTCTCTTGTTTCTATCTGTTACCAATCTTGAGAAACAAATACATTCTCTGTTCACTGTTTCACGGACTTAGAGAACTAAATTTCCTTCGGCGAAAGTGCTGCTTTCACAGTGCTAAGTACTCCGAAATCTGTCAACAATGTTGGTTTTACCAGTTTTCTAAGTCTCTCTTATTTGCTTGTACTTATACTTGGAATTCTGTGTGTAAACCACTGTAACTTCTCTAGGTAGATGAATCACTGTGTACTTTCTCTTGTTTCTATCTGTTACCAATCTTGAGAAACTCATACATTCACTGTTCACTGTTTCCCAGTCTTAGAGAAGTCGATTTCTTCAGCGAAAGTGCTGTTTTCACAGTGCTAAGTACTCCCAACACTATCCGCAATGTAGGTTTTACCAGTTTTCTAAGTCTCTCTTATTTGCTTGTACTTATATTTGGAATTCTCTGTGTAAACCTGTGTAACTTCTCTAGGTAGATGAATCACTGTGTACTTTCTCTTGTTTCTATCTGTTGCCAATCTTGAGAAACTCATACATTCTCTGTTCACTGTTTCCCAGTCTTAGAGAAGTCGATTTCTTTCGGCGAAAGTGCTGTTTTCACAGTGCTAAGTACTCCCAACTCTATCCACAATGTAGGTTTTACCAGTTTTCTAAGTCTCTCTTACTTTCTTGTACTTATACATGAAATTCTTTGTGTAAACTTCTGTAATTTCTATAGGTGGATGAATCACTGTGTACTTTCTCTTGTTTCTATCTGTTACCAGTCTTGAGAAACTCATACATTCTCTGTTCAGTTATTCCCGTTTCTTAGAGAGGTAGATTTCTTTCTTCAAAAGTGCTGTTATCAGAATGCTGAGTGCTCCCAACTCCATCCACAATGTAGGTTTTACCAGTTTTCTAAGTCTCTCTTATTTGCTTGTACTTATACATGAAATTCTCTGTGTAAACTTCTGTAACTTCTCTAGGTAGATGAATCACTGTGTACTTTCTCTTGTTTCTATGTGTTACCAATCTTGAGAAACTCATACATTCTCTGTTCACTGTTTCCCAGTCTTAGAGAAGTAGATTTCTTTCTGCGAAAGTGCTGTTTTCACAGTTCTCAGTACTCCCAACTCTATGCACAATGTAGTTTTTACCAGTTTTCTAAGTCTCTCTTATTTTCTTGTACTTATACTTGGAATTCTCTGTGTAAACTTCTGTAACTTCTCTAGGTAGATGAATCACTGTGTACTTTCTCTTGTTTCTATCTGTTACCAATCTTGAGAAACTCATACATTCTCTGTTCACTGTTTCCCAGTCTTAGAAAAGTAGATTTGTTTCTGCGAAAGTGCTGTTTTCACAGTGCTAAGTACTCCCAACTCTATCCACAATGTGGGTTTTACCAGTTTTCTAAGTCTCTCTTATTTGCTTGTACTTACACTTGGAATTCTCTGTGTAAACCTCTGTAACTTCTCTAGGTAGATGAATCACTGTGTACTTTCTCTTGTTTCTATCTGTTACCAATCTTGAGAAACTCATACATTCACTGTTCACTGTTTCCCAGTCTTAGAGAAGTCGATTTCTTTCAGCGAAAGTGCTGTTTTCACAGTGCTAAGTACTCCCAAATCTGTCAACAAGGTAGGTTTTACCAGTTTTCTAAGTCTCTCTTATTTGCTTGTACTTATACTTGGAATTCTCTGTGTAAACCTCTGTAACTTTTCCAGGTAGATGAATCACTGTGTACTTTCTCTTGTTTCTATCTGTTACCAATCTTGAGAAACTCATATTTTCACTGTTCACTGTTTCCCAGTTTTAGAGAAGTCGATTTCTTTCAGCGAAAGTGCTGTTTTCACAGTGAAAAGTACTCCCAACTCTATCCACAATGTAGGTTTTACCAGTTTTCTAAGTCTCTCTTATTTGCTTGTACTTATACTTGGAATTCTCTGTGTAAACCTCTGTTAGCTTCTCTAGGTAGATGAATCACTGTGTACTTTCTCTTGTTTCTATCTGTTACCAATCTTGAGAAACTCATACATTCTCTGTTCACTGTTTCCCAGTCTTAGAGAAGTCGATTTCTTTCGGCGAAAGTACTGTTTTCATAGCGCTATGTACTCCCAACTCTATCCACAATGTAGGTTTTACCAGTTTTCTAAGTCTCTCTTATTTGCCTGTACTTATACTTGGAATTCTCTGTGTAAACCTCTGTAACTTCTCTAGGTAGATGAATCACTGTGTACTTTCTCTTGTTTCTATCTGTTACCAATCTTGAGAAACTCATACATTCTCTGTTCACTGTTTCCCAGTCTTAGAGTAGTCGATTTCTAAGAGTGAAAGTGCTGTTTTCACAGTGCTAAGTACTCCCAACTCTATCCACAATGTAGGTTTTACCAGTTTCCTAAGTCTCTCTTATTTGCTTGTACTTATACTTGGGATTCTCTGTGTAATCCTCTGTAGCTTCTCTAAGTAGATGAATCACTGTGTACTTTCTCTTGTTTCTATCTGTTACCAATCTTGAGAAACTCATACATTCTCTGTTCACTGTTTCACGGACTTAGAGAACTAAATTTCTTTCGGCGAAAGTGCTGTTTCACAGTGCTAAGTACTCCCAACTCTATCAACAATGTAGGTTTTACCAGTTTTCTAAGTCTCTCTTATTTTCTTGTAGTTATACTTGGAATTCTCTGTGTAAACCTCTGTAACTTTTCCAGGTAGATGAATCACTGTGTACTTTCTCTTGTTTCTATCTGTTACCAATCTTGAGAAACTCATACATTCTCTGTTCACTGTTTCCCAGTCTTAGAGAAGTCGATTTCTTTCGGCGAAAGTGCTGTTTTCACAGTGCTAAGTACTCCCAACTCTATCCGAAATGTGGGTTTTACCAGTTTTCTAAGTCTCTCTTATTTTCTTGTACTTATACATGGAATTCTCTGTGTAAACTTCTGTAACTTCTCTAGGTAATGAATCACTGTGTACTTTCTCTTGTTTCTATCTGTTACCACTCTTGGGAAACTCATACATTCTCTGTTCAGTTATTCCCGTTTCTTAGAGAGGTAGATTTCTTTCTGCGAAAGTGCTGTTTTCACAGTGCTAAGTACTCCCAACTCTATCCGCAATGTAGGTTTTACCAGTATTCTAAGTCTCTCTTATTTGCTTGTACTTATATTTGGAATTCTGTGTGTAAACCTCTGTAGCTTTTCCAGGTAGATGAATCACCGTGTACTTTCTCTTGTTTCTATCTGTTACCAGTCTTGAGAAACTCATACATTCACTGTTCACTGTTTCCCAGTCTTAGAGAAGTCGATTTCTTTCAGTGAAAGTGCTGTTTTCACAGTGCTAAGTACTCCCAACTCTATCCACAATGTAGGTTTTAACAGTTTTCTAAGTCTCTCTTATTTGCTTGTACTTATACTTGGGATTCTCTGTGTAAACCTCTGTAGCTTCTCTAAGTAGATGAATCACTGTGTACTTTCTCTTGTTTCTATCTGTTACCAATCTTGAGAAACTCATACATTCTCTGTTCACTGTTTCCCAGTCTTAGAGAAGTCGATTACTTTCGGCGAAAGTGCTGTTTCACAGTGCTAAGTACTCCCGACTCTATCAACAATGTAGGTTTTACCATTTTTCTAAGTCTCTCTTATTTTCTTGTACTTATACTTGGAATTCTCTGTGTAAACCTCTGTAACTTTTCCAGGTAGATGAATCACTGTGTACCTTCTCTTGTTTCTATCTGTTACCAATCTTGAGAAACTCATACATTCTCTGTTCACTGTTTCACGGACTTAGAGAACTAAATTTCCTTCGGCGAAAGTGCTGTTTTCACAGCGCTAAGTACTCCCAACTCTATCCACAATTTAGATTTTACCAGTTTTCTAAGTCTCTCTTATTTTCTTGTACTTATACATGGAATTCTCTGTGTAAACCTCTGTAACTTTTCCAGGTAGATGAATCACTGTGTACTTTCTCTTGTTTCTATCTGTTACCAAACTTGAGAAACTCATACATTCACTGTTCACTGTTTCCCAGTCTTAGAGAAGTCGATTTCTTTCAGCGAAAGTGCTGTTTTCACAGTGCTAAGTACTCCCAACACTATCCGCAATGTAGGTTTTACCAGTTTTCTAAGTCTCTCTTATTTGCCTGTACTTATACTTGGAATTCTCTGTGTAAACCTCTGTAACTTTTCTAGGTAGATGAATCACTGTGTACTTTCTCTTGTTTCCATCTGTTACCAATCTTCAGAAACTCATACATTCACTGTTCACTGTTTCCCAGTCTTAGAGAAGTCGATTTCTTTCAGCGAAAGTGCTGTTTTCACAGTGCTAAGTACTCCCAACTCTATCAACAATGTAGGTTTTACCAGTTTTCTAAGTCTCTCTTATTTTCTTGTACTTATACGTGGAATTCTCTGTGTAAACCTCTGTAACTTATCCAGGTAGGTGAATCACTGTGTACTTTCTCTTGTTTCTATCTGTTACCAATCTTGAGAAACTCATACATTCTCTGTTCACTGTTTCCCAGTCTTAGAGAAGTCGATTTCTTTCGGCGAAAGTGCTGTTTTCACAGTGCTAAGTACTCCCAACTCTTTCCACAATGTAGGTTTTACCAGTTTTCTAAGTCTCTCTTATTTGCTTGTACTTATACTTGGAATTCTCTGTGTAAACCTCTGTAACTTTTCCAGGTAGATGAATCACTGTGTACTTTCTCTTGTTTCTATCTGTTACCAATCTTGAGAAACTCATACATTCTCTGTTCACTGTTTCACGGACTTAGAGAACTAAATTTCCTTCGGCGAAAGTGCTGTTTTCACACTGCTAAGTACTCCGAAATCTGTCAACAATGTTGGTTTTACCAGTTTTCTAAGTCTCCCTTATTTGCTTGTACTTATACTTGGAATTCTGTGTGTAAACCACTGTAACTTCTCTAGGTAGATGAATCACTGTGTACTTTCTCTTGTTTCTATCTGTTACCAATCTTGAGAAACTCATACATTTTCTGTTCACTGTTTCCCAGTCTTAGAGAAGTCGATTTCTTTCGGCGAAAGTGCTGTTTTCACAGTGCTAAGTACTCCCAACTCTATCCACAATGTAGGTTTTACCAGTTTTCTAAGTCTCTCTTATTTTCTTGTACTTATACTTGGAATTGTCTGTGTAAACCTCTGAAACTTTTCCAGGAAGATGAATCACTGTGTACTTTCTCTTGTTTCTATCTGTTACCAATCTTGAGAAACTCATACATTCTCTGTTCACTGTTTCCCAGTCTTAGAGAAGTCGATTTCTTTCGGCGAAAGTGCTGTTTTCACAGTGCTAAGTACTCCCAACTCTATCCACAAAGTAGGTTTTACCAGTTTTCTAAGTCTCTCTTATTTGCTTGTACTTATACTTGGAATTCTCTGTGTAAACCACTGTAACTTTTACAGATAGATGAATCACTGTGTACTTTCTCTTGTTTCTATCTGTTACCAATCTTGAGAAACTCATACATTCTCTGTTCACTGTTTCACGGACTTAGAGAACTAAATTTCCTACGGCGAAAGTGGTGTTTTCACAGTGCTAAGTACTCTGAAATCTGTCAACAATGTAGGTTTTACCAGTTTTCTAAGTCTCTCTTATTTGCTTGTACGTATACTTGGAATTCTCTGTGTAATCCTGTGTAGCTTCTCTACGCAGATGAATCACTGTGTACTTTCTCTTCTTTCTATCTGTTACCAGTCTTGAGAAACTCATACATTCTCTGTTCAGTTATTCCCGTTTCTTAGAGAGGTAGATTTCTTTCTTCAAAAGTGCTGTTTTCAGAGTGCTGAGTGCTCCCAACTCTATCCACAATATAGGTTTTACCAGTTTTCTAAGTCTCTCTTATTTGCTTGTACTTATACATGAAATTCTCTGTGTAAACTTCTGTAACTTCTCTAGGTAGATGAATCACTGTGTACTTTCTCTTGTTTCTATGTGTTACGAATCTTGAGAAACTCATACATTCTCTGTTCACTGTTTCCCAGTCTTAGAGAAGTCGATTTCTTTCGGCGAAAGTGCTGTTTTCATAGCGCTAAATACTCCCAACTCTATCCACAATGTAGGTTTTACCAGGTTTCTAAGTCTCTCTTATTTGCCTGTACTTATACTTGGAATTCTCTGTGTAAACCTCTGTAACTTCTCTAGGTAGATGAATCACTATGTACTTTCTCTTGTTTCTATCTGTTACCAATCTTGAGAAACTCTTACATTCTCTGTTCACTGTTTCCCAGTCTTAAAGAAGTAGATTTGTTTCTGCGAAAGTGCTGTTTTCACAGTGCTAAGTACTCCCATCTCTATCCACAATGTGGGTTTTACCAGTTTTCTAAGTCTCTCTTATTTGCTTGTACTTACACTTGCAATTCTCTGTGTAAACCTCTGTAACCTCTCTAGGTAGATGAATCACTGTGTACTTTCTCTTGTTGCTATCTGTTACCAATCTTGAGAAACTCATACATTCACTATTCACTGTTTCCCAGTCTTAGAGAAGTCGATTTCTTTCTGCGAAAGTGCTGTTTTCACAGTGCTAAGTACTCCCAAATCTGTCAACAGTGTAGGTTTTACCAGTTTTCTAAGTCTCTCTTATTTGCTTGTACTTATACTTGGAATTCTCTGTGTAAACCTCTGTAACTTTTCCAGGTAGATGAATCACTGTGTACTTTCTCTTGTTTCTATCTGTTACCAATCTTGAGAAACTCATACATTCTCTGTTCACTGTTTCCCAATCTTAGAGAAGTCGATTTCTTTCAGCGAAAGTGCTGTTTTCACAGTGCTAAGTACTCCCAACTCTATCCACAATGTAGGTTTTAACAGTTTTCTAAGTCTCTCTTATTTGCTTGTACGTATACTTGGAATTCTCTGTTTAAACCTCTGTAGCTTCTCTAGGTAGATGAATCACTGTGTACTTTCTCTTGTTTCTATCTGTTACCAATCTTGAGAAACTCATACATTCTCTGTTCACTGTTTCCCAGTCTTAGAGAAGTCGATTTCTTTCGGCGAAAGTGCTGTTTTCACAGTGCTAAGTACTCCCAACTCTATCCACAATGTGGGTTTTACCAGTTTTCTAAGTCTCTCTTATTTGCTTGCACTTATACTTGGAATCCTCTGTGTAAACCTCTGTTAGCTTCTCTAGGTAGATGAATCACTGTGTACTTTCTCTTGTTTCTATCGGTTACCAATCTTGAGAAACTCATACATTCTCTGTTCACTGTTTCACGGACTTAGAGAACTAAATTTCCTTCGGCGAAAGTGCTGTTTTCACACTGCTAAGTACTCCGAAATCTGTCAACAATGTAGGTTTTACCAGTTTCCTAAGTCTCTCTTATTTGCTTGTACTTATACTTGGAATTCTGTGTGTAAACCACTGTAACTTCTCTAGGTAGATGAATCACTATGTACTTTCTCTTGTTTCTATCTGTTACGAATCTTGAGAAACTCATACATTCACTGTTCACTGTTTCCCAGTCTTAGAGAAGTCGATTTCTTTCAGCGAAAGTGCTCTTTTCACAGTGCTAAGTACTCCCAACTCTATCCACAATGTAGGTTTTACCAGGTTTCTAAGTCTCTCTTATTTACTTGTACGTATACTTGGAATTCTCTGTGTAATCCTGTGTAGCTTCTCTACGCAGATGAATCACTGTGTACTTTCTCTTGTTTCTATCTGTTACCAGTCTTGAGAAACTCATACATTCTCTGTTCACTGTTTCCCAGTCTTAGAGAAGTCGATTTCTTTCAGCGAAAGTGCTGTTTTCACAGTGCTAAGTACTCCCAACTCTATCCACAATGTAGGTTTTAACAGTTTTCTAAGTCTCTCTTATTTGCTTGTACGTATACTTCGAATTCTCTGTGTAAACCTCTGTAGCTTCTCTAGGTAGATGAATCACTGTGTACTTTCTCTTGTTTCTATCTGTTACCAATCTTGAGAAACTCATACATTCTCTGTTCACTGTTTCCCAGTCTTAGAGAAGTCGATTTCTTTCGGCGAAAGTGCTGTTTTCACAGCGCTAAGTACTCCCAACTCTATCCACAATGTAGGTTTTACCAGTTTTCTAAGTCTCTCTTATTTGCTTGAACGTATACTTGGAATTCTCTGTGTAATCCTCTGTAGCTTCTCTACGTAGATGAATCACTGTGTACTTCCTCTTGTTTCTATCTGTTACCAATCTTGAGAAACTCATACATTCTCTGTTCACTGTTTCCCAGTCTTAGAGAAGTCGATTTCTTTCGGCGAAAGTGCTGTTTTCACAGTGCTAAGTACTCCCAACTCTATCCACAATGTAGGTTTTACCAGTTTTCTAAGTCTCTCTTATTTGCTTGTACTTATACTTGGAATTCTCTGTGTAAACCTCTGTAACTTTTCCAGGTAGATGAATCACTGTGTACTTTCTCTTGTTTCTATCTGTTACCAATCTTGAGAAACTCATACATTCTCTGTTCACTGTTTCACGGACTTAGAGAACTAAATTTCCTTCGGCGAAAGTGCTGTTTTCACACTGCTAAGTACTCCGAAATCTGTCAACAATGTTGGTTTTACCAGTTTTCTAAGTCTCTCTTATTTGCTTGTACTTATACTTGGAATTCTGTGTGTAAACCACTGTAACTTCTCTAGGTAGATGAATCACTGTGTACTTTCTCTTGTTTCTATCTGTTACCAATCTTGAGAAACTCATACATTCTCTGTTCACTGTTTCCCAGTCTTAAAGAAGTCGATTTCTTTCAGCGAAAGTGCTGTTTTCACAGTGCTAAGTACTCCCAACTCTATCCACCATGTAGGTTTTAACAGTTTTCTAAGTCTCTCTTATTTGTTTGTACGTATACTTGGAATTCTCTGTGTAATCCTCTGTAGCTTCTCTACGTAGATGAATCACTGTGTACTTTCTCTTGTTTCTATCTGTTACCAATCTTGAGAAACTCATACATTCTCTATTCACTGTTTCCCAGTCTTAGAGAAGTCGATTTCTTTCGGCGAAAGTGCTGTTTTCACAGTGCTAAGTACTCCCAACTCTATCCACAATGTAGGTTTTACCAGTTTTCTAAGTCTCTCTTATTTTCTTGTACTTATACTTGGAATTGTCTGTGTAAACCTCTGAAACTTTTCCAGGAAGATGAATCACTGTGTACTTTCTCTTGTTTCTATCTGTTACCAATCTTGAGAAACTCATACATTCTCTGCTCACTGTTTCCCAGTCTTAGAGAAGTCGATTTCTTTCGGCGAAAGTGCTGTTTTCACAGTACTAAGTACTCCCAACTCTATCCACAAAGTAGGTTTTACCAGTTTTCTAAGTCTCTCTTATTTGCTTGTACTTATACTTGGAATTCTCTGTGTAAACCTCTGTAACTTTTACAGATAGATGAATCACTGTGTACTTTCGCTTGTTTCTATCTGTTACCAATCTTGAGAAACTCATACATTCTCTGTTCACTGTTTCACGGACTTAGAGAACTAAATTTCCTACGGCGAAAGTGGTGTTTTCACAGTGCTAAGTACTCTGAAATCTGTCAACAATGTAGGTTTTACCAGTTTTCTAAGTCTCTCTTATTTGCTTGTACTTATACTTGGAATTCTGTGTGTAAACCACTGTAACTTCTCTAGGTAGATGAATCACTGTGTACTTTCTCTTGTTTCTATCTGTTACCAAACTTGAGAAACTCATACATTCACTGTTCACTGTTTCCCAGTCTTAGAGAAGTCTATTTCTTTCAGCGAAAGTGCTGTTTTCACAGTGCTAAGTACTCCCAACACTATCCGCAATGTAGGTTTTACCAGTTTTCTAAGTCTCTCTTATTTGCTTGCACTTATACTTGGAATCCTCTGTGTAAACCTCTGTTAGCTTCTCTAGGTAGATGAATCACTGTGTACTTTCTCTTGTTTCTATCGGTTACCAATCTTGAGAAACTCATACATTCTCTGTTCACTGTTTCACGGACTTAGAGAACTAAATTTCCTTCGGCGAAAGTGCTGTTTTCACACTGCTAAGTACTCCGAAATCTGTCAACAATGTAGGTTTTACCAGTTTTCTAAGTCTCTCTTATTTGCTTGTACTTATACTTGGAATTCTGTGTGTAAACCACTGTAACTTCTCTAGGTAGATGAATCACTATGTACTTTCTCTTGTTTCTATCTGTTACGAATCTTGAGAAACTCATACATTCACTGTTCACTGTTTCCCAGTCTTAGAGAAGTCGATTTCTTTCAGCGAAAGTGCTCTTTTCACAGTGCTAAGTACTCCCAACTCTATCCACAATGTAGGTTTTACCAGGTTTCTAAGTCTCTCTTATTTACTTGTACGTATACTTGGAATTCTCTGTGTAATCCTGTGTAGCTTCTCTACGCAGATGAATCACTGTGTACTTTCTCTTGTTTCTATCTGTTACCAGTCTTGAGAAACTCATACATTCTCTGTTCAGTTATTCCCGTTTCTTAGAGAGGTATATTTCTTTCTTCAAAAGTGCTGTTTTCAGAGTGCTGAGTGCTCCCAACTCTATCCACAATATAGGTTTTACCAGTTTTCTAAGTCTCTCTTATTTGCTTGTACTTATACATGAAATTCTCTGTGTAAACTTCTGTAACTTCTCTAGGTAGATGAATCACTGTGTACTTTCTCTTGTTTCTATGTGTTACGAATCTTGAGAAACTCATACATTCTCTGTTCACTGTTTCCCAGTCTTAGAGAAGTGGATTTCTTTCGGCGAAAGTGCTGTTTTCATAGCGCTAAGTACTCCCAACTCTATCCGCAATGTAGGTTTTACCAGGTTTCTAAGTCTCTCTTATTTGCCTGTACTTATACTTGGAATTCTCTGTGTAAACCTCTGTAACTTCTCTAGGTAGATGAATCACTATGTACTTTCTCTTGTTTCTATCTGTTACCAATCTTGAGAAACTCTTACATTCTCTGTTCACTGTTTCCCAGTCTTAAAGAAGTAGATTTGTTTCTGCGAAAGTGCTGTTTTCACAGTGCTAAGTACTCCCAACTCTATCCACAATGTGGGTTTTACCAGTTTTCTAAGTCTCTCTTATTTGCTTGTACTTACACTTGCAATTCTCTGTGTAAACCTCTGTAACTTCTCTAGGTAGATGAATCACTGTGTACTTTCTCTTGTTGCTATGTGTTACCAATCTTGAGAAACTCATACATTCACTGTTCACTGTTTCCCAGTCTTAGAGAAGTCGATTTCTTTCAGCGAAAGTGCTGTTTTCACAGTGCTAAGTACTCCCAAATCTGTCAACAGTGTAGGTTTTACCAGTTTTCTAAGTCTCTCTTATTTGCTTGTACTTATACTTGGAATTCTCTGTGTAAACCTCTGTAACTTTTCCAGGTAGATGAATCACTGTGTACTTTCTCTTGTTTCTATCTGTTACCAATCTTGAGAAACTCATACATTCTCTGTTCACTGTTTCCCAATCTTAGAGAAGTCGATTTCTTTCAGCAAAAGTGCTGTTTTCACAGTGCTAAGTACTCCCAACTCTATCCACAATGTAGGTTTTAACAGTTTTCTAAGTCTCTCTTATTTGCTTGTACGTATACTTGGAATTCTCTGTGTAAACCTCTGTAGCTTCTCTAGGTAGATGAATCACTGTGTACTTTCTCTTGTTTCTATCTGTTACCAATCTTGAGAAACTCATACATTCTCTGTTCACTGTTTCCCAGTCTTAGAGAAGTCGATTTCTTTCGGCGAAAGTGCTGTTTTCACAGTGCTAAGTACTCCCAACTCTATCCACAATGTGGGTTTTACCAGTTTTCTAAGTCTCTCTTATTTGCTTGTACTTACACTTGGAATTCTCTGTGTAAACCTCTGTAACTTCTCTAGGTAGATGAATCACTGTGTACTTTCTCTTGTTGCTATCTGTTACCAATCTTGAGAAACTCATACATTCACTGTTCACTGTTTCCCAGTCTTAGAGAAGTCGATTTCTTTCGGCGAAAGTGCTGTTTTCACAGTGCTAAGTACTCCCAAATCTGTCAACAGTGTAGGTTTTACCAGTTTTCTAAGTCTCTCTTATTTGCTTGTACTTATACTTGGAATTCTCTGTGTAAACCTCTGTAACTTTTCCAGGTAGATGAATCACTGTGTACTTTCTCTTGTTTCTATCTGTTACCAATCTTGAGAAACTCATACATTCTCTGTTCACTGTTTCCCAATCTTAGAGAAGTCGATTTCTTTCAGCGAAAGTGCTGTTTTCACAGTGCTCAGTACTCCCAACTCTATCCACAATGTAGGTTTTAACAGTTTTCTAAGTCTCTCTTATTTGCTTGTACGTATACTTGGAATTCTCTGTGTAAACCTCTGTAGCTTCTCTAGGTAGATGAATCACTGTGTACTTTCTCTTGTTTCTATCTGTTACCAATCTTGAGAAACTCATACATTCTCTGTTCACTGTTTCCCAGTCTTAGAGAAGTCGATTTCTTTCGGCGAAAGTGCTGTTTTCACAGTGCTAAGTACTCCCAACTCTATCCACAATGTAGGTTTTACCAGTTTTCTAAGTCTCTCTTATTTTCTTGTACTTATACTTGGAATTCTCTGTGTAAACCTCTGTAACTTTTCCAGGTAGATGAATCACTGTGTACTTTCTCTTGTTTCTATCTGTTACCAATCTTGAGAAACTCATACATTCTCTGTTCACTGTTTCCCAGTCTTAGAGAAGTCGATTTCTTTCGGCGAAAGTGCTGTTTTCACAGTGCTAAGTACTCCCAACTCTATCCACAAAGTAGGTTTTACCAGTTTTCTAAGTCTCTCTTATTTGCTTGTACTTATACTTGGAATTCTCTGTGTAAACCTCTGTAACTTTTCCAGGTAGATGAATCACTGTGTATTTTCTCTTGTTTCTATCTGTTACCAATCTTGAGAAACTCATACATTCTCTGTTCACTGTTTCACGGACTTAGAGAACTAAATTTCCTTCGGCGAAAGTGCTGTTTTCACAGTGCTAAGTACTCCGAAATCTGTCAACAATGTAGGTTTTACCAGTTTTCTAAGTCTCTCTTATTTGCTTGTACTTATACTTGGAATTCTGTGTGTAAACCACTGTAACTTCTCTAGGTAGATGAATCACTGTGTACTTTCTCTTGTTTCTATCTGTTACCAAACTTGAGAAACTCATACATTCACTGTTCACTGTTTCCCAGTCTTAGAGAAGTCGATTTCTTTCAGCGAAAGTGCTGTTTTCACAGTGCTAAGTACTCCCAACACTATCCGTCGTGTAGGTTTTACCAGTTTTCTAAGTCTCTCTTATTTGCTTGTACTTATACTTGGAATTCTCTGTGTAAACCTGTGTAACTTCTCTAGGTAGATGAATCACTGTGTACTTTCTCTTGTTTCTATCTGTTGCCAATCTTGAGAAACTCATACATTGTCTGTTCACTGTTTCCCAGTCTTAGAGAAGTCGATTTCTTTCGGCGAAAGTGCTGTTTTCACAGTGCTAAGTACTCCCAACTCTATCCACAATGTAGGTTTTACCAGTTTTCTAAATCTCTCTTATTTTCTTGTACATATACATGAAATTCTTTGTGTAAACTTCTGTAATTTCTATAGGTAGATGAATCACTGTGTACTTTCTCTTGTTTCTATCTGTTACCAGTCTTGAGAAACTCATACATTCTCTGTTCAGTTATTCCCGTTTCTTAGAGAGGTAGATTTCTTTCTTCAAAAGTGCTGTTTTCACAGTGCTGAGTGCTCCCAACTCTATCCACAATGTAGGTTTTTCCAGTTTTCTAAGTCTCTCATATTTGCTTGTACTTATATATGAAATTTTCTGTGTAAACTTCTGTAACTTCTCTAGGTAGATGAATCACTGTGTACTTTCTCTTGTTTCTATCTGTTACCAATCTTGAGAAACTCATACATTCTCTGTTCACTGTTTCCCAGTCTTAGAGAAGTCGATTTCTTTCGGCGAAAGTGCTGGTTTCACAGTGCTAAGTACTCCCAACTCTATCCCCAATGTAGTTTTTACCAGTTTTCTAAGTCTCTCTTATTTTCCTGTACTTATACGTGGAATTCTCTGTGTAAACTTCTGAAACTTCTCTAGGTAGATGAATCACTATGTACTTTCTCTTGTTTCTATCTGTTACCAAACTTGAGAAACTCATACATTCTCTGTTCACTGTTTCCCAGTCTTAGAAAAGTAGATTTGTTTCTGCAAAAGTGCTGTTTTCACAGTGCTAAGTACTCCCAACTCTATCCACAATGTGGGTTTTACCAGTTTTCTATGTCTCTCTTATTTGCTTGTACTTATACATGGAATTCTCTGTGTAAACCTCTGTAACTTTTTCAGGTAGTTGAATCACTGTGTACTTTCTCTTGTTTCTATCTGTTACCAATCTTGAGAAACTCATACATTCTCTGTTCACTGTTTCACGGACTTAGAGAACTAAATTTCTTTCGGCGAAAGTGCTGTTTTCACAGTGCTAAGTACTCCGAAATCTGTCAACAATGTAGGTTTTACCAGTTTTCTAAGTCTCTCTTATTTGCTTGTACTTATACTTGGAATTCTGTGTGTAAACCACTGTAACTTTTCTAGGTAGATGAATCACTGTGTACTTTCTCTTGTTTCTATGTGTTACCAATCTTGAGAAACTCATACATTCTCTGTTCACTTTTTCCCAGTCTTAGAGAAGTCGATTTCTTTCGGCGAAAGTGCTGTTTTCACAGTGCTAAGTACTCCCAACTCTATCCACAATGTAGGTTTTACCAGTTTTCTAAGTCTCTCTTATTTTCTTGCACTTATACATGAAATTCTTTGTGTAAACTTCTGTAATTTCTATAGGTAGATGAATCACTGTGTACTTTCTCTTGTTTCTATCTGTTACCAATCTTGGGAAACTCATACATTCTCTGTTCACTGTTTCCCAGTCTTAGAGAAGTCGATTTCTTTCGGCGAAAGTGCTGTTTTCACAGTGCTAAGTACTCCCAACTCTATCCACAATGTAGGTTTTAACAGTTTTCTAAGTCTCTCTTATTTGCTTGTACGTATACTTGAAATTCTCTGTGTAAACCTCTGTAGCTTCTCTAGGTAGATGAATCACTGTGTACTTTCTCTTGTTTCTATCTGTTACCAATCTTGAGAAACTCATACATTCTCTGTTCACTGTTTACCAGTCTTAGAGAAGTCGATTTCTTTCGGCGAAAGTGCTGTTTTCACAGTGCTAAGTACTCCCAACTCTATCCACAATGTAGGTTTTACCAGTTTTCTAAGTCTCTCTAATTTTCTTGTACTTATACTTGGAATTGTCTGTGTAAACCTCTGTAACTTTTCCAGGTAGATGAATCACTGTGTACTTTCTCTTGTTTCTATCTGTTACCAATTTTGAGAAACTCATACATTCACTGTTCACTGTTTCCCAGTCTTAGAGAAGTCGATTTCTTTCGGCGAAAGTGCTGTTTTCACAGCGCTAAGTACTCCCAAATCTATCCACAATGTAGGTTTTACCAGTTTTCTAAGTCTCTCTTATTTGCCAGTACTTATACTTGGAATTCTCTGTGTAAACCTCTGTAACTTCTCTAGGTAGATGAATCACTGTGTACTTTCTCTTGTTTCTATCTGTTACCAATCTTGAGAAACTCATACATTCTCTGTTCACTGTTTCCCAGTCTTAGAGAAGTCGATTTCTTTCGGCGAAATTGCTGTTTTCACAGTGCTAAGTACTCCCAACTCTATCCACAATGTGGGTTTTACCAGTTTTCTAAGTATCTCTTATTTGCTTGTACTTATACTTGGAATTCTCTGTGTAAACCTCTGTAACTTTTCTAGGTAGATGAATCACTGTGTACTTTCTCTTGTTTCCATCTGTTACCAATCTTGAGAAACTCATACATTCTCTGTTCACTGTTTCCCAGTCTTAGAGAAGTCGATTTCTTTCGGCGAAATTGCTGTTTTCACAGTGCTAAGTACTCCCAACTCTATCCACAATGTAGGTTTTACCAGTTTTCTAAGTCTCTCTTATTTTCTTGTACTTATACTTGGAATTGTCTGTGTAAACCTCTGTAACTTTTCCAGGTAGATGAATCACTGTGTACTTTCTCTTGTTTCTATCTGTTACCAATTTTGAGAAACTCATACATTCACTGTTCACTGTTTCCCAGTCTTAGAGAAGTCGATTTCTTTCGGCGAAAGTGCTGTTTTCACAGCGCTAAGTACTCCCAAATCTATCCACAATGTAGGTTTTACCAGTTTTCTAAGTCTCTCTTATTTGCCTGTACTTATACGTGGAATTCTCTGTGTAAACCTCTGTAACTTTTCTAGGTAGATGAATCACTGTGTACTTTCTCTTGTTTCCATCTGTTACCAATCTTGAGAAACTCATACATTCACTGTTCACTGTTTCCCAGTCTTAGAGAAGTCGATTTCTTTCAGCGAAAGTGCTGTTTTCACAGTGCTAAGTACTCCCAACTCTATCCACAATGTAGGTTTTACCAGTTTTCTAAGTATCTCTTATTTGCTTGTACTTATACTTGGAATTCTCTGTGTAAACCTCTGTAACTTTTCCAGGTAGATGAATCACTGTGTACTTTCTCTTGTTTCTATCTGTTACCAATCTTGAGAAACTCATACATTCTCTGTTCACTGTTTCACGGACTTAGAGAACTAAATTTCCTTCGGCGAAAGTGCTGTTTTCACACTGCTAAGTACTCCGAAATCTGTCAACAATGTTGGTTTTACCAGTTTTCTAAGTCTCTCATATTTGCTTGTACTTATACTTGGAATTCTGTGTGTAAACCACTGTAACTTCTCTAGGTAGATGAATCACTGTGTACTTTCTCTTGTTTCTATCTGTTACCAATCTTGAGAAACTCATACATTCTCTGTTCACTGTTTCCCAGTCTTAGAGAAGTCGATTTCTTTCGGCGAAAGTGCTGTTTTCACAGTGCTAAGTACTCCCAACTCTATCCACAATGTAGGTTTTACCAGTTTTCTAAATCTCTCTTATTTGCCTGTACTTATACTTGGAATTCTCTGTGTAAACCTCTGTAACTTTTCTAGGTAGATGAATCACTGTGTACTTTCTCTTGTTTCTATCTGTTACCAATCTTGAGAAACTCATGCATTCACTGTTCACTGTTTCCCAGTCTTAGAGAAGTCGATTTCTTTCAGCGAAAGTGCTGTTTTCACAGTGCTAAGTACTCCCAACTCTATCAACAATGTAGGTTTTACCAGTTTTCTAAGTCTCTCTTATTTTCTTGTACTTATACGTGGAATTCTCTGTGTAAACCTCCGTAACTTATCCAGGTAGATGAATCACTGTGTACTTTCTCTTGTTTCTATCTGTTACCAATCTTGAGAAACTCATACATTCACTGTTCACTGTTTCCGAGTCTTAGAGAAGTCGATTTCTTTCAGCGAAAGTGCTGTTTTCACAGTGCTAAGTACTCCCAACACTATCCACAATGTAGGTTTTACCAGTTTTCTAAGTCTCTCTTACTTTCTTGTACTTATACATGAAATTCTTTGTGTAAACTTCTGTAATTTCTATAGGTAGATGAATCACTGTGTACTTTCTCTTGTTTCTATCTGTTACCAGTCTTGAGAAACTCATACATTCTCTGTTCAGTTATTCCCGTTTCTTAGAGAGGTAGATTTCTTTCTTCAAAAGTGCTGTTTTCAGAGTGCTGAGTGCTCCCAACTCTATCCACAATGTAGGTTTTACCAGTTTTCTAAGTCTCTCTTACTTGCTTGTACTTATACATGAAATTCTCTGTGTAAACTTCTGTAACTTCTCTAGGTAGATGAATCACTGTGTACTTTCTCTTGTTTCTATGTGTTACGAATGTTGAGAAACTGATACATTCTCTGTTCACTGTTTCCCAGTCTTAGAGAAGTCGGTTTCTTTCGGCGAAAGTGCTGTTTTCATAGCGCTAAGTACTCCCAACTCTATCCACAATGTAGGTTTTACCAGTTTTCTAAGTCTCTCTTATTTGCTTGTACTTATACTTGGAATTCTCTGTGTAAACCTATGTAACTTTTCCAGGTAGATGAATCACTGTGTACTTTCTCTTGTTTCTATCTGTTACCAATCTTGAGAAACTCATACATTCTCTGTTCACTGTTTCCCAATCTTAGAGAAGTCGATTTCTTTCAGCGAAAGTGCTGTTTTCACAGTGCTAAGTACTCCCAACTCTATCCACAATGTAGGTTTTAACAATTTTCTAAGTCTCTCTTATTTGCTTGTACGTATACTTGGAATTCTCTGTGTAAACCTCTGTAGCTTCTCTAGGTAGATGAATCACTGTGTACTTCCTCTTGTTTCTATCTGTTACCAATCTTGAGAAACTCATACATTCTCTGTTCACTGTTTACCAGTCTTAGAGAAGTCGATTTCTTTCGGCGAAAGTGCTGTTATCACAGTGCTAAGTACTCCCAACTCTATTCACAATGTAGGTTTTACCAGTTTTCTAAGTCTCTCTTATTTTCTTGTACTTATACTTGGAATTGTCTGTGTAAACCTCTGTAACTTTTCCAGGTAGATGAATCACTGTGTACTTTCTCTTGTTTCTATCTGTTACCAATTTTGAGAAACTCATACATTCACTGTTCACTGTTTCCCAGTCTTAGAGAAGTCGATTTCTTTCGGCGAAAGTGCTGTTTTCACAGCGCTAAGTACTCCCAAATCTATCCACAGTGTAGGTTTTACCAGTTTTCTAAGTCTCTCTTATTTGCCAGTACTTATACTTGGAATTCTCTGTGTAAACCTCTGTAACTTCTCTAGGTAGATGAATCACTGTGTACTTTCTCTTGTTTCTATCTGTTGCCAAACTTGAGAAACTCATACATTCTCTGTTCACTGTTTCACGGACTTAGAGAACTAAATTTCCTTCGGCGAAAGTGCTGTTTTCACACTGCTAAGTACTCCGAAATCTGTCAACAATGTTGGTTTTACCAGTTTTCTAAGTCTCTCATATTTGCTTGTACTTATACTTGGAATTCTGTGTGTAAACCACTGTAACTTCTCTAGGTAGATGAATCACTGTGTAATTTCTCTTGTTTCTATCTGTTACCAATCTTGAGAAACTCATACATTCTCTGTGCACTGTTTCCCAGTCTTAGAGAAGTAGATTTCTTTCAGCGAAAGTGCTGTTTTCATAGTGCTAAGTACTCCCAACTCTATCCACAATGTAGGTTTTAACAGATTTCTAAGTCTATCTTATTTGCTTGTACGTATACTTGGAATTCTCTGTGTAATCCTCTGTAGCTTCTCTATGTAGATGAATCACTGTGTACTTTCTCTTGTTTCTATCTGTTACCAATCTTGAGAAACTCATACATTCTCTGTTCACTGTTTCCCAGTCTTAGAGAAGTCGATTTCTTTCGGCGAAAGTGCTGTTTTCACAGTGCTAAGTACTCCCAACTCTATCCACAATGTAGGTTTTAACAGTTTTCTAAGTCTCTCTTATTTGCTTGTACGTATACTTGAAATTCTCTGTGTAAACCTCTGTAGCTTCTCTAGGTAGATGAATCACTGTGTACTTTCTCTTGTTTCTATCTGTTACCAATCTTGAGAAACTCATACATTCTCTGTTCACTGTTTCCCAGTCTTAGAGAAGTCGATTTCTTTCGGCGAAAGTGCTGTTTTCACAGTGCTAAGTACTCCCAACTCTATCCACAATGTAGGTTTTACCAGTTTTCTAAATCTCTCTTATTTGCCTGTACTTATACTTGGAATTCTCTGTGTAAACCTCTGTAACTTTTCTAGGTAGATGAATCACTGTGTACTTTCTCTTGTTTCTATCTGTTACCAATCTTGAGAAACTCATACATTCACTGTTCACTGTTTCCCAGTCTTAGAGAAGTCGATTTCTTTCAGCGAAAGTGCTGTTTTCACAGTGCTAAGTACTCCCAACTCTATCAACAATGTAGGTTTTACCAGTTTTCTAAGTCTCTCTTATTTTCTTGTACTTATACGTGGAATTCTCTGTGTAAACCTCCGTAACTTATCCAGGTAGATGAATCACTGTGTACTTTCTCTTGTTTCTATCTGTTACCAATGTGGAGAAACTCATACATTCACTGTTCACTGTTTCCGAGTCTTAGAGAAGTCGATTTCTTTCAGCGAAAGTGCTGTTTTCACAGTGCTAAGTACTCCCAACACTATCCACAATGTAGGTTTTACCAGTTTTCTAAGTCTCTCTTACTTTCTTGTACTTATACATGAAATTCTTTGTGTAAACTTCTGTAATTTCTATAGGTAGATGAATCACTGTGTACTTTCTCTTGTTTCTATCTGTTACCAGTCTTGAGAAACTCATACATTCTCTGTTCAGTTACTCCCGTTTCTTAGAGAGGTAGATTTCTTTCTTCAAAAGTGCTGTTTTCAGAGTGCTGAGTGCTCCCAACTCTATCCACAATGTAGGTTTTACCAGTTTTCTAAGTCTCTCTTACTTGCTTGTACTTCTACATGAAATTCTCTGTGTAAACTTCTGTAACTTCTCTAGGTAGATGAATCACTGTGTACTTTCTCTTGTTTCTATCTGTTACCAATCTTGAGAAACTCATACATTCTCTGTTCACTGTTTCCCAGTCTTAGAGAAGTCGGTTTCTTTCGGCGAAAGTGCTGTTTTCATAGCGCTAAGTACTCCCAACTCTATCCACAATGTAGGTTTTACCAGTTTTCTAAGTCTCTCTTATTTGCCTGTACTTATACTTGGAATTCTCTGTGTAAACCTCTGTAACTTCTCTAGGTAGATGAATCACTGTGTAGTTTCTCTTGTTTCTATCTGTTACCAATCTTGAGAAATTCATACATTCTCTGTTCACTGTTTCCCAGTCTTAAAGAATTAGATTTGTTTCTGCGAAAGTGCTGTTTTCACAGTGCTAAGTACTCCCAACTCTATCCACAATGTGGGTTTTACCAGTTTTCTAAGTCTCTCTTATTTGCTTGTACTTATACTTGGAATTCTCTGTGTAAACCTCTGTAACTTTTCCAGGTAGATGAATCACTGTGTACTTTCTCTTGTTTCTATCTTTTACCAATCTTGAGAAACTCATACATTCTCTGTTCACTGTTTCCCAATCTTAGAGAAGTCGATTTCTTTCAGCGAAAGTGCTGTTTTCACAGTGCTAAGTACTCCCAACTCTATCCACAATGTAGGTTTTAACAATTTTCTAAGTCTCTCTTATTTGCTTGTACGTATACTTGGAATTCTCTGTGTAAACCTCTGTAGCTTCTCTAGGTAGATGAATCACTGTGTACTTCCTCTTGTTTCTATCTGTTACCAATCTTGAGAAACTCATACATTCTCTGTTCACTGTTTACCAGTCTTAGAGAAGTCGATTTCTTTCGGCGAAAGTGCTGTTTTCACAGTGCTAAGTACTCCCAACTCTATCCACAATGTAGGTTTTACCAGTTTTCTAAGTCTCTCTTATTTGCTTGTACTTATACTTGGAATTCTCTGTGTAAACCTCTGTAACATTTCCAGGTAGATGAATCACTGTGTACTTTCTCTTGTTTCTATCTGTTACCAATCTTGAGAAACTCATACATTCTCTGTTCACTTTTTCACGGACTTGGAGAACTAAATTTCCTTCGGCGAAAGTGCTGTTTTCACACTGCTAAGTACTCCGAAATCTGTCAACAATGTTGGTTTTACCAGTTTTCTAAGTCTCTCTTATTTGCTTGTACTTATACTTGGAATTCTGTATGTAAACCACTGTAACTTCTCTAGGTAGATGAATCACTGTGTACTTTCTCTTGTTTCTATCTGTTACCAATCTTGAGAAACTCATACATTCTCTTTTCACTGTTTCCCAGTCTTAGAGAAGTCGATTTCTTTCAGCGAAAGTGCTGTTTTCATAGTGCTAAGTACTCCCAACTCTATCCACAATGTAGGTTTTAACAGATTTCTAAGTCTCTCTTATTTGCTTGTACGTATACTTGGAATTCTCTGTGTAATCCTCTGTAGCTTCTCTATGTAGATGAATCACTGTGTACTTTCTCTTGTTTCTATCTGTTACCAATCTTGAGAAACTCATACATTCTCTGTTCACTGTTTCCCAGTCTTAGAGAAGTCGATTTCTTTCGGCGAAAGTGCTGTTTTCACAGTGCTAAGTACTCCCAACTCTATCCACAATGTAGGTTTTAACAGTTTTCTAAGTCTCTCTTATTTGCTTGTACGTATACTTGAAATTCTCTGTGTAAACCTCTGTAGCTTCTCTAGGTAGATGAATCACTGTGTACTTTCTCTTGTTTCTATCTGTTACCAATCTTGAGAAACTCATACATTCTCTGTTCACTGTTTCCCAGTCTTAGAGAAGTCGATTTCTTTCGGCGAAAGTGCTGTTTTCACAGTGCTAAGTACTCCCAACTCTATCCACAATGTAGGTTTTACCAGTTTTCTAAATCTCTCTTATTTGCCTGTACTTATACTTGGAATTCTCTGTGTAAACCTCTGTAACATTTCTAGGTAGATGAATCACTGTGTACTTTCTCTTGTTTCTATCTGTTACCAATCTTGAGAAACTCATACATTCACTGTTCACTGTTTCCCAGTCTTAGAGAAGTCGATTTCTTTCAGCGAAAGTGCTGTTTTCACAGTGCTAAGTACTCCCAACTCTATCAACAATGTAGGTTTTACCAGTTTTCTAAGTCTCTCTTATTTTCTTGTACTTATACGTGGAATTCTCTGTGTAAACCTCCGTAACTTATCCAGGTAGATGAATCACTGTGTACTTTCTCTTGTTTCTATCTGTTACCAATCTTGAGAAACTCATACATTCACTGTTCACTGTTTCCGAGTCTTAGAGAAGTCGATTTCTTTCAGCGAAAGTGCTGTTTTCACAGTGCTAAGTACTCCCAACACTATCCACAATGTAGGTTTTACCAGTTTTCTAAGTCTCTCTTACTTTCTTGTACTTATACATGAAATTCTCTGTGTAAACTTCTGTAACTTCTCTAGGTAGATGAATCACTGTGTACTTTCTCTTGTTTCTATGTGTTACGAATCTTGAGAAACTCATACATTCTCTGTTCACTGTTTCCCAGTCTTAGAGAAGTCGGTTTCTTTCGGCGAAAGTGCTGTTTTCATAGCGCTAAGTACTCCCAACTCTATCCACAATGTAGGTTTTACCAGTTTTCTAAGTCTCTCTTATTTGCCTGTACTTATACTTGGAATTCTCTGTGTAAACCTCTGTAACTTCTCTAGGTAGATGAATCACTGTGTAGTTTCTCTTGTTTCTATCTGTTACCAATCTTGAGAAACTCATACATTCTCTGTTCACTGTTTCCCAGTCTTAGAGATTTCGATTTCTTTCGGCGAAAGTGCTGTTTTCACAGTGCTAAGTACTCCCAACTCTATCCACAATGTAGGTTTTACCAGTTTTCTAAGTCTCTCTTATTTGCTTGTACTTATACTTGGAATTCTCTGTGGAAACCTGTGTAACTTTTCCAGGTAGATGAATCACTGTGTACTTTCTCTTGTTTCTATCTGTTACCAATCTTGAGAAACTCATACATTCTCTGTTCACTGTTTCACGGACTTAGAGAACTAAATTTCCTTCGGCGAAAGTGCTGTTTTCACACTGCTAAGTACTCCGAAATCTGTCCACAATGTTGGTTTTACCAGTTTTCTAAGTCTCTCTTATTTGCTTGTACTTATACTTGGAATTCTGTGTGTAAACCACTGTAACTTCTCTAGGTAGATGAATCACTGTGTACTTTCTCTTGTTTCTATCTGTTACCAATCTTGAGAAACTCATACATTCACTGTTCACTGTTTCCCAGTCTTAGAGAAGTCGATTTCTTTCAGCGAAAGTGCTGTTTTCACAGTGCTAAGTACTCCCAACACTATCCGCAATGTAGGTTTTACCAGTTTTCTAAGTCTCTCTTATTTGCTTGTACTTATACTTGGAATTCTCTGTGTAAACCTGTGTAACTTCTCTAGGTAGATGAATCACTGTGTACTTTCTCTTGTTTCTATCTGTTGCCAATCTTGAGAAACTCATACATTCTCTGTTCCCTGTTTCCCAGTCTTAGAGAAGTCGATTTCTTTCGGCGAAACTGCTGTTTTCACAGTGCTAAGTACTCCCAACTCTATCCACAATGTAGGTTTTACCAGTTTTCTAAGTCTCTCTTACTTTCTTGTACTTATACATGAAATTCTTTGTGTAAACTTCTGTAATTTCTATAGGTAGATGAATCACTGTGTACTTTCTCTTGTTCTATCTGTTACCAGTCTTGAGAAACTCATACATTCTCTGTTCAGTTATTCCCGTTTCTTAGAGAGGTAGATTTCTTTCTTCAAAAGTGCTGTTTTCAGAGTGCTGAATGCTCCCAACTCTATCCACAATGTAGGTTTTACCAGTTTTCTAAGTCTCTCTTACTTGCTTGTACTTATACATGAAATTCTCTGTGTAAACTTCTGTAACTTCTCTAGGTAGATGAATCACTGTGTACTTTCTCTTGTTTCTATGTGTTACGAATCTTGAGAAACTCATACATTCTCTGTTCACTGTTTCCCAGTCTTAGAGAAGTCGGTTTCTTTCGGCGAAAGTGCTGTTTTCATAGCGCTAAGTACTCCCAACTCTATCCACAATGTGGGTTTTACCAGTTTTCTAAATCTCTCTTATTTGCTTGTACTTATACTTGGAATTCTCTGTGTAAACCTCTGTAACTTTTCCAGGTAGATGAATCACTGTGTACTTTCTCTTGTTTCTATCTGTTACCAATCTTGAGAAACTCATACATTCTCTGTTCACTGTTTCCCAATCTTAGAGAAGTCGATTTCTTTCAGCGAAAGTGCTGTTTTCACAGTGCTAAGTACTCCCAACTCTATCCACATTGTAGGTTTTAACAGTTTTCTAAGTCTCTCTTATTTGCTTGTACGTATACTTGGAATTCTCTGTGTAAACCTCTGTAGCTTCTCTAGGTAGATGAATCACTGTGTACTTTCTCTTGTTTCTATCTGTTTCCAATCTTGAGAAACTCATACATTCTCTGTTCACTGTTTCCCAGTCTTAGAGAAGTCGATTTCTTTCGGCGAAAGTGCTGTTTTCACAGTGCTAAGTACTCCCAACTCTATCCACAATGTAGGTTTTACCAGTTTTCTAAGTCTCTCTTATTTTCTTGTACTTATACTTAGAATTCTCTGTGTAAACCTCTGTAACTTTTCCAGGTAGATGAATCACTGTGTACTTTCTCTTGTTTCTATCTGTTACCAATCTTGAGAAACTCATACATTCTCTGTTCACTGTTTCCCAGTCTTAGAGAAGTCGATTTCTTTCGGCGAAAGTGCTGTTTTCACAGTGCTAAGTACTCCCAACTCTATCCACAATGTAGGTTTTACCAGTTATCTAAATCTCTCTTATTTGCCTGTACTTATACTTGGAATTCACTGTGTAAACCTCTGTAACTTTTCTAGGTAGATGAATCACTGTGTACTTTCGCTTGTTTCTATCTGTTACCAATCTTGAGAAACTCATACATTCACTGTTCACTGTTTCCCAGTCTTAGAGAAGTCGATTTCTTTCAGCGAAAGTGCTGTTTTCACAGTGCTAAGTACTCCCAACTCTATCCACAATGTAGGTTTTACCAGTTTTCTAAGTCTCTCTTATTTGCTTGTACTTATACTTGGAATTCTCTGTGTAAACCTCTGTAACTTTTCCAGGTAGATGAATCACTGTGTACTTTCTCTTGTTTCTATCTGTTACCAATCTTGAGAAACTCATACATTCTCTGTTCACTGTTTCACGGACTTAGAGAACTAAATTTCCTTCGGCGAAAGTGCTGTTTTCACACTGCTAAGTACTCCGAAATCTGTCAACAATGTTGGTTTTACCAGTTTTCTAAGTCTCTCTTATTTGCTTGTACTTATACTTGGAATTCTGCGTGTAAACCACTGTAACTTCTCTAGGTAGATGAATCACTGTGTACTTTCTCTTGTTTCTATCTGTTACCAATCTTGAGAAACTCATACATTCTCTGTTCACTGTTTCCCAGTCTTAGAGAAGTCGATTTCTTTCAGCGAAAGTGCTGTTTTCATAGTGCTAAGTACTCCCAACTCTATCCACAATGTAGGTTTTAACAGTTTTCTAAGTCTCTCTTATTTGCTTCTACGTATACTTGGAATTCTCTGTGTAATCCTCTGTAGCTTCTCTACGTAGATGAATCACTGTGTACTTTCTCTTGTTTCTATCTGTTACCAATCTTGAGAAACTCATACATTCACTGTTCACTGTTTCCCAGTCTTAGAGAAGTCGATTTCTTTCGGCGAAAGTGCTGTTTTCACAGTGCTAAGTACTCCCAACTCTATCCACAATGTAGGTTTTACCAGTTTTCTAAGTCTCTCTTATTTTCTTGTACTTATACTTGGAATTCTCTGTGTAAACCTCTGTAACTTTTCCAGGTAGATGAATCACTGTGTACTTTCTCTTGTTTCTATCTGTTACCAATCTTGAGAAACTCATACATTCTCTGTTCACTGTTTCCCAGTCTTAGAGAAGTCGATTTCTTTCGGCGAAAGTGCTGTTTTCACAGTGCTAAGTACTCCCAACTCTATCCGCAAAGTAGGTTTTACCAGTTTTCTAAGTCTCTCTTATTTGCTTGTACTTATACTTGGAATTCTCTGTGTAAACCTCTGTAACTTTTCCAGGTAGATGAATCACTGTGTACTTTCGCTTGTTTCTATCTGTTACCAATCTTGAGAAACTCATACATTCTCTGTTCACTGTTTCACGGACTTAGAGAACTAAATTTCCTTCGGCGAAAGTGCTGTTTTCACAGTGCTAAGTACTCCGAAATCTGTCAACAATGTAGGTTTTACCAGTTTTCTAAGTCTCTCTTATTTGCTTGTACTTATACTTGGAATTCTGTCTGTAAACCACTGTAAGTTCTCTAGGTAGATGAATCACTGTGTACTTTCTCTTGTTTCTATCTGTTACCAAACTTGAGAAACTCATACATTCACTGTTCACTGTTTCCCAGTCTTAGAGAAGTCGATTTCTTTCAGCGAAAGTGCTGTTTTCACTGTGCTAAGTACTCCCAACACTATTCGCAATGTAGGTTTTACCAGTTTTCTAAGTCTCTCTTATTTGCTTGTACTTATACTTGGAATCCTCTGTGTAAACCTCTGTTAGCTTCTCTAGGTAGATGAATCACTGTGTACTTTCTCTTGTTTCTATCTGTTACCAATCTTGAGAAACTCATACATTCTCTGTTCACTGTTTCCCAGTCTTAGAGAAGTCGATTTCTTTCGGCGAAACTGCTGTTTTCACAGTGCTAAGTACTCCCAACTCTATCCACAATGTAGGTTTTACCAGTTTTCTAAGTCTCTCTTACTTTCTTGTACTTATACATGAAATTCTTTGTGTAAACTTCTGTAATTTCTATAGGTAGATGAATCACTGTGTACTTTCTCTTGTTTCTATCTGTTACCAGTCTTGAGAAACTCATACATTCTCTGTTCAGTTATTCCCGTTTCTTAGAGAGGTAGATTTCTTTCTTCAAAAGTGCTGTTTTCAGAGTGCTGAGTGCTCCCAACTCTATCCACAATGTAGGTTTTACCAGTTTTCTAAGTCTCTCTTACTTGCTTGTACTTATACATGAAATTCTCTGTGTAAACTTCTGTAACTTCTCTAGGTAGATGAATCACTGTGTACTTTCTCTTGTTTCTATGTGTTACGAATCTTGAGAAACTGATACATTCTCTGTTCACTGTTTCCCAGTCTTAGAGAAGTCGGTTTCTTTCGGCGAAAGTGCTGTTTTCATAGCGCTAAGTACTCCCAACTCTATCCACAATGTAGGTTTTACCAGTTTTCTAAGTCTCTCTTATTTGCCTGTACTTATACTTGGAATTCTCTGTGTAAACCTCTGTAACTTCTCTAGGTAGATGAATCACTGTGTACTTTCTCTTGTTTCTATCTGTTACCAATCTTGAGAAACTCATACATTCTCTGTTCACTGTTTCCCAGTCTTAAAGAAGTAGATTTGTTTCTTCGAAAGTGCTGTTTTCACAGTGCTAAGTACTCCCAACTCTATCCACAATGTGGGTTTTACCAGTTTTCTAAGTCTCTCTTATTTGCTTGTACTTATACTTGGAATTCTGTGTGTAAACCACTGTAACTTCTCTAGGTAGATGAATCACTGTGTACTTTCTCTTGTTTCTATCTGTTACCAAACTTGAGAAACTCATACATTCACTGTTCACTGTTTCCCAGTCTTAGAGAAGTCGATTTCTTTCAGCGAAAGTGCTGTTTTCACAGTGCTAAGTACTCCCAACAAAATCCGCAGTGTAGGTTTTACCAGTTTTCTAAGTCTCTCTTATTTGCTTGTACTTATACTTGGAATTCTCTGTGTAAACCTGTGTAACTTCTCTAGGTAGATGAATCACTGTGTACTTTCTCTTGTTTCTATCTGTTGCCAATCTTGAGAAACTCATACATTGTCTGTTCACTGTTTCCCAGTCTTAAAGAAGTCGATTTCTTTCGGCGAAAGTGCTGTTTTCACAGTGCTAAGTACTCCCAACTCTATCCACAATGTAGGTTTTACCAGTTTTCTAAGTCTCTCTTATTTTCTTGTACTTATACTTGGAATTGTCTGTGTAAACCTCTGTAACTTTTCCAGGTAGATGAATCACTGTGTACTTTCTCTTGTTTCTATCTGTTACCAATCTTGAGAAACTCATACATTCACTCTTCACTCTTTCCCAGTCTTAGAGAAGTCGATTTCTTTCGGCGAAAGTGCTGTTTTCACAGCGCTAAGTACTCCCAACTCTATCCACAATATAGGTTTTACCAGTTTTCTAAGTGTCTCTTATTTGCCAGTACTTATACTTGGAATTCTCTGTGTAAACCTCTGTAACTTCTCTAGGTAGATGAATCACTGTGTACTTTCTCTTGTTTCTATCTGTTACCAATCTTGAGAAACTCATACATTCTCTGTTCACTGTTTCCCAGTCTTAGAGAAGTCGATTACTTTCGGCGAAAGTGCTGTTTTCACAGGGCTATGTACTCCCAACTCTATCCACAATGTAGGTTTTACCAGTTTTCTAAATCTCTCTTATTTGCCTGTACTTATACTTGGAATTCTCTGTGTAAACCTCTGTAACTTTTCTAGGTAGATGAATCACTGTGTACTTTCTCTTGTTTCCATCTGTTACCAATCTTGAGAAACTCATACATTCACTGTTCACTGTTTCCCAGTCTTAGAGAAGTCGATTTCTTTCAGCGAAAGTGCTGTTTTCACAGTGCTAAGTACTCCCAACTCTATCCACAATGTAGGTTTTACCAGTTTTCTAAGTCTCTCTTATTTGCTTGTACTTATACTTGGAATTCTCTGTGTAAACCTCTGTAACTTTTCCAGGTAGATGAATCACTGTGTACTTTCTCTTGTTTCTATCTGTTACCAATCTTGAGAAACTCATACATTCTCTGTTCACTGTTTCACGGACTTAGAGAACTAAATTTCCTTCGGCGAAAGTGCTGTTTTCACACTGCTAAGTACTCCGAAATCTGTCAACAATGTTGGTTTTACCAGTTTTCTAAGTCTCTCTTATTTGCTTGTAGTTATACTTGGAATTCTGTGTGTAAACCACTGTAACTTCTCTAGGTAGATGAATCACTGTGTACCTTCTCTTGTTTCTATCTGTTACCAATCTTGAGAAACTCATACATTCTCTGTTCACTGTTTCCCAGTCTTAGAGAAGTCGATTTCTTTCAGCGAAAGTGCTGTTTTCATAGTGCTAAGTACTCCCAACTCTATCCATAATGTAGGTTTTAACAGTTTTCTAAGTCTCTCTTATTTGCTTGTACGTATACTTGGAATTCTCTGTGTAATCCTTTGTAGCTTCTCTAGGTAGATGAATCACTGTGTACTTCCTCTTGTTTCTATCTGTTACCAATCTTGAGAAACTCATACATTCTCTGTTCACTGTTTACCAGTCTTAGAGAAGTCGATTTCTTTCGGCGAAAGTGCTGTTTTCACAGTGCTAAGTACTCCCAACTCTATCCACAATGTGGGTTTTACCAGTTTTCTAAGTCTCTCTTATTTGCTTGTACTTATACTTGGAATTCTCTGTGTAAACCTCTGTAACTTTTCCAGGTAGATGAATCACTGTGTACTTTCTCTTGTTTCTATCTGTTACCAATCTTGAGAAACTCATACATTCTCTGTTCACTGTTTCCCAATCTTAGAGAAGTCGATTTCTTTCAGCGAAAGTGCTGTTTTCACAGTGCTAAGTACTCCCAACTCTATCCACATTGTAGGTTTTAACAGTTTTCTAAGTCTCTCTTATTTGCTTGTACTTATACTTGGAATTCTCTGTGTAAACCTCTGTAACTTTTCCAGGTAGATGAATCACTGTGTACTTTCTCTTGTTTCTATCTGTTACCAATCTTGAGAAACTCATACATTCTCTGTTCACTGTTTCACGGACTTAGAGAACTAAATTTCCTTCGGCGAAAGTGCTGTTTTCACACTGCTAAGTACTCCGAAATCTGTCAACAATGTTGGTTTTACCAGTTTTCTAAGTCTCTCTTATTTGCTTGTACTTATACTTGGAATTCTGTGTGTAAACCACTGTAACTTTTCTAGGTAGATGAATCACTGTGTACTTTCTCTTGATTCTATCTCTTGCCAATCTTGAGAAACTCATACATTCTGTGTTCAGTTATTCCCGTTTCTTAGAGAGGTAGATTTCTTTCTTCAAAAGTGCTGTTTTCACAGTGCTGAGTGCTCCCAACTCTATCCACAATGTAGGTTTTACCAGTTTTCTAAGTCTCTCTTATTTGCTTGTACTTACACATGAAATTCTCTGTGTAAACTTCTGTAACTTCTCTAGGTAGATGAATCACTGTGTACTTTCTCTTGTTTCTATCTGTTACCAATCTTGAGAAACTCATACATTCACTGTTCACTGTTTCCCAGTCTTAGAGAGGTCGATTTCTTTCTGCGAAAGTGCTGTTTTCACAGTGCTAAGTACTCCCAACTCTATCCACAATGTCGTTTTTACCAGTTTTCTAAGTCTCTCTTATTTTCTTGTACTTATACATGGAATTCTCTGTGTAAACTTCTGTAACATCTCTGGGTACATGAATCACTGTGTACTTTCTCTTGTTTCTATCTGTTACCAATCTTGAGAAAGTCATACATTCTCTGTTAACTGTTTCCCAGTGTAAGAGAAGTCGATTTCTTTCGGCGAAAGTGCTGTTTTCACAGTGCTAAGTACTCCCAACTCTATCCACAATGTAGGTTTTACCAGTTTTCTAAGTCTCTCTTATTTGCTTGTACTTATACTTGGAATTCTCTGTGTAAACCTCTGTAAGTTCTCTAGGTAGATTAATCACTGTGTACTTTCTCTTGTTTCTGTTACCAATCTTGAGAAACTCATACTTTCACTGTTCACTGTTTCCCAGTCTTAGAGAAGTCGATTTCTTTCAGCGAAAGTGCTGTTTTCACAGTGCTAAGTACTCCCAACACTATCCGCAATGTAGGTTTTACCAGTTTTCTAAGTCTCTCTTATTTGCTTGTACTTATACTTGGAATTCTCTGTGTAAACCTGTGTAACTTCTCTAGGTAGATGAATCACTGTGTACTTTCTCTTGTTTCTATCTGTTGCCAATCTTGAGAAACTCATACATTCTCTGTTCACTGTTTCCCAGTCTTAGAGAAGTCGATTTCTTTCGGCGAAACTGCTGTTTTCACAGTGCCAAGTACTCCCAACTCTATCCACAATGTAGGTTTTACCAGTTTTCTAAGTCTCTCTTACTTTCTTGTACTTATACATGAATTTCTTTGTGTAAACTTCTGTAATTTCTATAGGTAGATGAATCACTGTGTACTTTCTCTTGTTTCTATCTGTTACCAGTCTTGAGAAACTCATACATTCTCTGTTCAGTTATTCCCGTTTCTTAGAGAGGTAGATTTCTTTCTTCACAAGTGCTGTTTTCAGAGTGCTGAGTGCTCCCAACTCTATCCACAATGTAGGTTTTACCAGTTTTCTAAGTCTCTCTTACTTGCTTGTACTTATACATGAAATTCTCTGTGTAAACTTCTGTAACTTCTCTAGGTAGATGAATCACTGTGTACTTTCTCTTGTTTCTATGTGTTACGAATCTTGAGAAACTCATACATTCTCTGTTCACTGTTTCCCAGTCTTAGAGAAGTCGGTTTCTTTCGGCGAAAGTGCTGTTTTCATAGCGCTAAGTACTCCCAACTCTATCCACAATGTAGGTTTTACCAGTTTTCTAAGTCTCTCTTATTTGCCTATACTTATACTTGGAATTCTCTGTGTAAACCTCTGTAACTTCTCTAGGTAGATGAATCACTGTGTACTTTCTCTTGTTTCTATCTGTTACCAATCTTGAGAAACTCATACATTCTCTGTTCACTGTTTCCCAGTCTTAGAGAAGTCGATTTCTTTCGGCGAAAGTGCTGTTTTCACAGTGCTAAGTACTCCCAACTCTATCCACAATGTAGGTTTTACCAGTTTTCTAAATCTCTCTTATTTGCCTGTACTTATACTTGGAATTCTCTGTGTAAACCTCTGTAACTTTTCTAGGTAGATGAATCACTGTGTACTTTCTCTTGTTTCCATCTGTTACCAATCTTGAGAAACTCATACATTCACTGTTCACTGTTTCCCAGTCTTAGAGAAGTCGATTTCTTTCAGCGAAAGTGCTGTTTTCACAGTGCTAAGTACTCCCAACTCTATCCACAATGTAGGTTTTACCAGTTTTCTAAGTCTCTCTTATTTGCTTGTACTTATACTTGGAATTCTCTGTGTAAACCTCTGTAACTTTTCCAGGTAGATGAATCACTGTGTACTTTCTCTTGTTTCTATCTGTTACCAATCTTGAGAAACTCATACATTCTCTGTTCACTGTTTCACGGACTTAGAGAACTAAATTTCCTTCGGCGAAAGTGCTGTTTTCACAGTGCTAAGTACTCCGAAATCTGTCAACAATGTAGGTTTTACCAGTTTTCTAAGTCTCTCTTATTTGCTTGTACTTATACTTGGAATTCTGTGTGTAAACCACTGTAACTTCTCTAGGTAGATGAATCACTGTGTACTTTCTCTTGTTTCTATCTGTTACCAAACTTGAGAAACTCATACATTCACTGTTCACTGTTTCCCAGTCTTATAGAAGTCGATTTCTTTCAGCGAAAGTGCTGTTTTCACAGTGCTAAGTACTCCCAACACTATCCGCAATGTAGGTTTTACCAGTTTTCTAAGTCTCTCTTACTTTCTTGTACTTATACATGAAATTCTTTGTGTAAACTTCTGTAATTTCTATAGGTAGATGAATCACTGTGTACTTTCTCTTGTTTCTATCTGTTACCAGTCTTGAGAAACTCATACATTCTCTGTTCAGTTATTCCCGTTTCTTAGAGAGGTAGATTTCTTTCTTCAAAAGTGCTGTTTTCAGAGTGCTGAGTGCTCCCAACTCTATCCACAATGTAGGTTTTACCAGTTTTCTAAGTCTCTCTTACTTGCTTGTACTTATACATGAAATTCTCTGTGTAAACTTCTGTAACTTCTCTAGGTAGATGAATCACTGTGTACTTTCTCTTGTTTCTATGTGTTACGAATCTTGAGAAACTGATACATTCTCTTTTCACTGTTTCCCAGTCTTAGAGAAGTCGGTTTCTTTCGGCGAAAGTGCTGTTTTCATAGCGCTAAGTACTCCCAACTCTATCCACAATGTAGGTTTTACCAGTTTTCTAAGTCTCTCTTATTTGCCTGTACTTATACTTGGAATTCTCTGTGTAAACCTCTGTAACTTCTCTAGGTAGATGAATCACTGTGTACTTTCTCTTGTTTCTATCTGTTACCAATCTTGAGAAACTCATACATTCTCTGTTCACTGTTTCCCAGTCTTAAAGAAGTAGATTTGTTTCTTCGAAAGTGCTGTTTTCACAGTGCTAAGTACTCCCAACTCTATCCACAATGTGGGTTTTACCAGTTTTCTAAGTCTCTCTTATTTGCTTGTACTTATACTTGGAATTCTGTGTGTAAACCACTGTAACTTCTCTAGGTAGATGAATCACTGTGTACTTTCTCTTGTTTCTATCTGTTACCAAACTTGAGAAACTCATACATTCACTGTTCACTGTTTCCCAGTCTTAGAGAAGTCGATTTCTTTCAGCGAAAGTGCTGTTTTCACAGTGCTAAGTACTCCCAACAAAATCCGCAGTGTAGGTTTTACCAGTTTTCTAAGTCTCTCTTATTTGCTTGTACTTATACTTGGAATTCTCTGTGTAAACCTGTGTAACTTCTCTAGGTAGATGAATCACTGTGTACTTTCTCTTGTTTCTATCTGTTGCCAATCTTGAGAAACTCATACATTGTCTGTTCACTGTTTCCCAGTCTTAAAGAAGTCGATTTCTTTCGGCGAAAGTGCTGTTTTCACAGTGCTAAGTACTCCCAACTCTATCCACAATGTAGGTTTTACCAGTTTTCTAAGTCTCTCTTATTTTCTTGTACTTATACTTGGAATTGTCTGTGTAAACCTCTGTAACTTTTCCAGGTAGATGAATCACTGTGTACTTTCTCTTGTTTCTATCTGTTACCAATCTTGAGAAACTCATACATTCACTCTTCACTCTTTCCCAGTCTTAGAGAAGTCGATTTCTTTCGGCGAAAGTGCTGTTTTCACAGCGCTAAGTACTCCCAACTCTATCCACAATATAGGTTTTACCAGTTTTCTAAGTGTCTCTTATTTGCCAGTACTTATACTTGGAATTCTCTGTGTAAACCTCTGTAACTTCTCTAGGTAGATGAATCACTGTGTACTTTCTCTTGTTTCTATCTGTTACCAATCTTGAGAAACTCATACATTCTCTGTTCACTGTTTCCCAGTCTTAGAGAAGTCGATTACTTTCGGCGAAAGTGCTGTTTTCACAGGGCTATGTACTCCCAACTCTATCCACAATGTAGGTTTTACCAGTTTTCTAAATCTCTCTTATTTGCCTGTACTTATACTTGGAATTCTCTGTGTAAACCTCTGTAACTTTTCTAGGTAGATAAATCACTGTGTACTTTCTCTTGTTTCCATCTGTTACCAATCTTGAGAAACTCATACATTCACTGTTCACTGTTTCCCAGTCTTAGAGAAGTCGATTTCTTTCAGCGAAAGTGCTGTTTTCACAGTGCTAAGTACTCCCAACTCTATCCACAATGTAGGTTTTACCAGTTTTCTAAGTCTCTCTTATTTGCTTGTACTTATACTTGGAATTCTCTGTGTAAACCTCTGTAACTTTTCCAGGTAGATGAATCACTGTGTACTTTCTCTTGTTTCTATCTGTTACCAATCTTGAGAAACTCATACATTCTCTGTTCACTGTTTCACGGACTTAGAGAACTAAATTTCCTTCGGCGAAAGTGCTGTTTTCACACTGCTAAGTACTCCGAAATCTGTCAACAATGTTGGTTTTACCAGTTTTCTAAGTCTCTCTTATTTGCTTGTAGTTATACTTGGAATTCTGTGTGTAAACCACTGTAACTTCTCTAGGTAGATGAATCACTGTGTACCTTCTCTTGTTTCTATCTGTTACCAATCTTGAGAAACTCATACATTCTCTGTTCACTGTTTCCCAGTCTTAGAGAAGTCGATTTCTTTCAGCGAAAGTGCTGTTTTCATAGTGCTAAGTACTCCCAACTCTATCCATAATGTAGGTTTTAACAGTTTTCTAAGTCTCTCTTATTTGCTTGTACGTATACTTGGAATTCTCTGTGTAATCCTTTGTAGCTTCTCTAGGTAGATGAATCACTGTGTACTTCCTCTTGTTTCTATCTGTTACCAATCTTGAGAAACTCATACATTCTCTGTTCACTGTTTACCAGTCTTAGAGAAGTCGATTTCTTTCGGCGAAAGTGCTGTTTTCACAGTGCTAAGTACTCCCAACTCTATCCACAATGTGGGTTTTACCAGTTTTCTAAGTCTCTCTTATTTGCTTGTACTTATACTTGGAATTCTCTGTGTAAACCTCTGTAACTTTTCCAGGTAGATGAATCACTGTGTACTTTCTCTTGTTTCTGTCTGTTACCAATCTTGAGAAACTCATACATTCTCTGTTCACTGTTTCCCAATCTTAGAGAAGTCGATTTCTTTCAGCGAAAGTGCTGTTTTCACAGTGCTAAGTACTCCCAACTCTATCCACATTGTAGGTTTTAACAGTTTTCTAAGTCTCTCTTATTTGCTTGTACTTATACTTGGAATTCTCTGTGTAAACCTCTGTAACTTTTCCAGGTAGATGAATCACTGTGTACTTTCTCTTGTTTCTATCTGTTACCAATCTTGAGAAACTCATACATTCTCTGTTCACTGTTTCACGGACTTAGAGAACTAAATTTCCTTCGGCGAAAGTGCTGTTTTCACACTGCTAAGTACTCCGAAATCTGTCAACAATGTTGGTTTTACCAGTTTTCTAAGTCTCTCTTATTTGCTTGTACTTATACTTGGAATTCTGCGTGTAAACCACTGTAACTTCTCTAGGTAGATGAATCACTGTGTACTTTCTCTTGTTTCTATCTGTTACCAATCTTGAGAAACTCATACATTCTCTGTTCACTGTTTCCCAGTCTTAGAGAAGTCGATTTCTTTCAGCGAAAGTGCTGTTTTCATAGTGCTAAGTACTCCCAACTCTATCCACAATGTAGGTTTTAACAGTTTTCTAAGTCTCTCTTATTTGCTTCTACGTATACTTGGAATTCTCTGTGTAATCCTCTGTAGCTTCTCTACGTAGATGAATCACTGTGTACTTTCTCTTGTTTCTATCTGTTACCAATCTTGAGAAACTCATACATTCACTGTTCACTGTTTCCCAGTCTTAGAGAAGTCGATTTCTTTCGGCGAAAGTGCTGTTTTCACAGTGCTAAGTACTCCCAACTCTATCCACAATGTAGGTTTTACCAGTTTTCTAAGTCTCTCTTATTTTCTTGTACTTATACTTGGAATTCTCTGTGTAAACCTCTGTAACTTTTCCAGGTAGATGAATCACTGTGTACTTTCTCTTGTTTCTATCTGTTACCAATCTTGAGAAACTCATACATTCTCTGTTCACTGTTTCCCAGTCTTAGAGAAGTCGATTTCTTTCGGCGAAAGTGCTGTTTTCACAGTGCTAAGTACTCCCAACTCTATCCACAAAGTAGGTTTTACCAGTTTTCTAAGTCTCTCTTATTTGCTTGTACTTATACTTGGAATTCTCTGTGTAAACCTCTGTAACTTTTCCAGGTAGATGAATCACTGTGTACTTTCGCTTGTTTCTATCTGTTACCAATCTTGAGAAACTCATACATTCTCTGTTCACTGTTTCACGGACTTAGAGAACTAAATTTCCTTCGGCGAAAGTGCTGTTTTCACAGTGCTAAGTACTCCGAAATCTGTCAACAATGTAGGTTTTACCAGTTTTCTAAGTCTCTCTTATTTGCTTGTACTTATACTTGGAATTCTGTCTGTAAACCACTGTAAGTTCTCTAGGTAGATGAATCACTGTGTACTTTCTCTTGTTTCTATCTGTTACCAAACTTGAGAAACTCATACATTCACTGTTCACTGTTTCCCAGTCTTAGAGAAGTCGATTTCTTTCAGCGAAAGTGCTGTTTTCACTGTGCTAAGTACTCCCAACACTATTCGCAATGTAGGTTTTACCAGTTTTCTAAGTCTCTCTTATTTGCTTGTACTTATACTTGGAATCCTCTGTGTAAACCTCTGTTAGCTTCTCTAGGTAGATGAATCACTGTGTACTTTCTCTTGTTTCTATCTGTTACCAATCTTGAGAAACTCATACATTCTCTGTTCACTGTTTCCCAGTCTTAGAGAAGTCGATTTCTTTCGGCGAAACTGCTGTTTTCACAGTGCTAAGTACTCCCAACTCTATCCACAATGTAGGTTTTACCAGTTTTCTAAGTCTCTCTTACTTTCTTGTACTTATACATGAAATTCTTTGTGTAAACTTCTGTAATTTCTATAGGTAGATGAATCACTGTGTACTTTCTCTTGTTTCTATCTGTTACCAGTCTTGAGAAACTCATACATTCTCTGTTCAGTTATTCCCGTTTCTTAGAGAGGTAGATTTCTTTCTTCAAAAGTGCTGTTTTCAGAGTGCTGAGTGCTCCCAACTCTATCCACAATGTAGGTTTTACCAGTTTTCTAAGTCTCTCTTACTTGCTTGTACTTATACATGAAATTCTCTGTGTAAACTTCTGTAACTTCTCTAGGTAGATGAATCACTGTGTACTTTCTCTTGTTTCTATGTGTTACGAATCTTGAGAAACTGATACATTCTCTGTTCACTGTTTCCCAGTCTTAGAGAAGTCGGTTTCTTTCGGCGAAAGTGCTGTTTTCATAGCGCTAAGTACTCCCAACTCTATCCACAATGTAGGTTTTACCAGTTTTCTAAGTCTCTCTTATTTGCCTGTACTTATACTTGGAATTCTCTGTGTAAACCTCTGTAACTTCTCTAGGTAGATGAATCACTGTGTACTTTCTCTTGTTTCTATCTGTTACCAATCTTGAGAAACTCATACATTCTCTGTTCACTGTTTCCCAGTCTTAAAGAAGTAGATTTGTTTCTTCGAAAGTGCTGTTTTCACAGTGCTAAGTACTCCCAACTCTATCCACAATGTAGGTTTTAACAGTTTTCTAAGTCTCTCTTATTTGCTTGTACTTATACTTGGAATTCTGTGTGTAAACCACTGTAACTTCTCTAGGTAGATGAATCACTGTGTACTTTCTCTTGTTTCTATCTGTTACCAAACTTGAGAAACTCATACATTCACTGTTCACTGTTTCCCAGTCTTAGAGAAGTCGATTTCTTTCAGCGAAAGTGCTGTTTTCACAGTGCTAAGTACTCCCAACAAAATCCGCAGTGTAGGTTTTACCAGTTTTCTAAGTCTCTCTTATTTGCTTGTACTTATACTTGGAATTCTCTGTGTAAACCTGTGTAACTTCTCTAGGTAGATGAATCACTGTGTACTTTCTCTTGTTTCTATCTGTTGCCAATCTTGAGAAACTCATACATTGTCTGTTCACTGTTTCCCAGTCTTAAAGAAGTCGATTTCTTTCGGCGAAAGTGCTGTTTTCACAGTGCTAAGTACTCCCAACTCTATCCACAATGTAGGTTTTACCAGTTTTCTAAGTCTCTCTTATTTTCTTGTACTTATACTTGGAATTGTCTGTGTAAACCTCTGTAACTTTTCCAGGTAGATGAATCACTGTGTACTTTCTCTTGTTTCTATCTGTTACCAATCCTGAGAAACTCATACATTCACTCTTCACTCTTTCCCAGTCTTAGAGAAGTCGATTTCTTTCGGCGAAAGTGCTGTTTTCACAGCGCTAAGTACTCCCAACTCTATCCACAATATAGGTTTTACCAGTTTTCTAAGTGTCTCTTATTTGCCAGTACTTATACTTGGAATTCTCTGTGTAAACCTCTGTAACTTCTCTAGGTAGATGAATCACTGTGTACTTTCTCTTGTTTCTATCTGTTACCAATCTTGAGAAACTCATACATTCTCTGTTCACTGTTTCCCAGTCTTAGAGAAGTCGATTTCTTTCGGCGAAAGTGCTGTTTTCACAGGGCTATGTACTCCCAACTCTATCCACACTGTAGGTTTTACCAGTTTTCTAAATCTCTCTTATTTGCCTGTACTTATACTTGGAATTCTCTGTGTAAACCTCTGTAACTTTTCTAGGTAGATGAATCACTGTGTACTTTCTCTTGTTTCCATCTGTTACCAATCTTGAGAAACTCATACATTCACTGTTCACTGTTTCCCAGTCTTAGAGAAGTCGATTTCTTTCAGCGAAAGTGCTGTTTTCACAGTGCTAAGTACTCCCAACTCTATCCACAATGTAGGTTTTACCAGTTTTCTAAGTCTCTCTTATTTGCTTGTACTTATACTTGGAATTCTCTGTGTAAACCTCTGTAACTTTTCCAGGTAGATGAATCACTGTGTACTTTCTCTTGTTTCTATCTGTTACCAATCTTGAGAAACTCATACATTCTCTGTTCACTGTTTCACGAACTTAGAGAACTAAATTTCCTTCGGCGAAAGTGCTGTTTTCACACTGCTAAGTACTCCGAAATCTGTCAACAATGTTGGTTTTACCAGTTTTCTAAGTCTCTCTTATTTGCTTGTACTTATACTTGGAATTCTGTGTGTAAACCACTGTAACTTCTCTAGGTAGATGAATCACTGTGTACCTTCTCTTGTTTCTATCTGTTACCAATCTTGAGAAACTCATACATTCTCTGTTCACTGTTTCCCAGTCTTAGAGAAGTCGATTTCTTTCAGCGAAAGTGCTGTTTTCATAGTGCTAAGTACTCCCAACTCTATCCATAATGTAGGTTTTAACAGTTTTCTAAGTCTCTCTTATTTGCTTGTACGTATACTTGGAATTCTCTGTGTAATCCTTTGTAGCTTCTCTAGGTAGATGAATCACTGTGTACTTCCTCTTGTTTCTATCTGTTACCAATCTTGAGAAACTCATACATTCTCTGTTCACTGTTTACCAGTCTTAGAGAAGTCGATTTCTTTCGGCGAAAGTGCTGTTTTCACAGTGCTAAGTACTCCCAACTCTATCCACAATGTAGGTTTTACCAGTTTTCTAAGTCTCTCTTATTTGCTTGTACTTATACTTGGAATTCTCTGTGGAAACCTCTGTAACTTTTCCAGGTAGATGAATCACTGTGTACTTTCTCTTGTTTCTATCTGTTACCAATCTTGAGAAACTCATACATTCTCTGTTCACTGTTTCACGGACTTAGAGAACTAAATTTCCTTCAGCGAAAGTGCTGTTTTCACAGTGCTAAGTACTCCGAAATCTGTCAACAATGTAGGTTTTACCAGTTTTCTAAGTCTCTCTTATTTGCTTGTACTTATACTTGGAATTCTGTGTGTAAACCAGTGTAACTTCTCTAGGTAGATGAATCACTGTGTACTTTCTCTTGTTTCAATCTGTTACCAAACTTGAGAAACTCATACATTCACTGTTCACTGTTTCCCAGTCTTAGAGAAGTGGATTTCTTTCAGCGAAAGTGCTGTTTTCACAGTGCTAAGTACTCCCAACACTATCCGCAATGTAGGTTTTACCAGTTTTCTAAGTCTCTCTTATTTGCTTGTACTTATACTTGGAATCCTCTGTGTAAACCTCTGTTAGCTTCTCTAGGTAGATGAATCACTGTGTACTTTCTCTTGTTTCTATCTGTTACCAATCTTGAGAAACTCATACATTCTCTGTTCACTGTTTCCCAGTCTTAGAGAAGTCGATTTCTTTCAGCGAAAGTGCTGTTTTCACAGTGCTAAGTACTCCCAACACTATCCGCAATGTAGGTTTTACCAGTTTTCTAAGTCTCTCTTATTTGCCTGTCCTTATACTTGGAATTCTCTGTGTAAACCTCTGTAACTTCTCTAGGTAGATGAATCACTGTGTACTTTCTCTTGTTTCTATCTGTTACCAATCTTGGGAAACTCATACATTCTCTGTTCACTGTTTCCCAGTCTTAGAGAAGTCGATTTCTTTCGGCGAAAGTGCTGTTTTCACAGTGCTAAGTACTCCCAACTCTATCCACAATGTAGGTTTTAACAGTTTTCTAAGTCTCTCTTATTTGCTTGTACGTATACTTGATATTCTCTTTGTAAACCTCTGTAGCTTCTCTAGGTAGATGAATCACTGTGTACTTTCTCTTGTTTCTATCTGTTACCAATCTTGAGAAACTCACACATTCTCTGTTCACTGTTTCCCAGTCTTAGAGAAGTCGATTTCTTTCGGCGAAAGTGCTGTTTTCACAGTGCTAAGTACTCCCAAATCTATCCACAATGTAGGTTTTACCAGTTTTCTAAATCTCTCTTATTTGCCTGTACTTATACTTTGAATTCTCTGTGTAAACCTCTTTAACTTTTCTAGGTAGATGAATTACTGTGTACTTTCTCTTGTTTCTATCTGTTACCAATCTTGAGAAACTCATACATTCTCTTTTCACTGTTTCCCGGTCTTAGAGAAGTCGATTTCTTTCAGCGAAAGTGCTGTTTTCACAGTGCTAAGTACTCCCAACTCTATCCACAATGTAGGTTTTACCAGTTTTCTAAGTCTCTCTTATTTTCTTGTACTTATACGTGGAATTCTCTGTGTAAACCTCCGTAACTTATCCAGGCAGATGAATCACTGTGTACTTTCTCTTGTTTCTATCTGTTACCAATCTTGAGAAACTCATACATTCTCTGTTCACTGTTTCCCAGTCTTAGAGAAGTCGATTTCTTTCGGCGAAAGTGCTGTTTTCACAGTGCTAAGTACTCCCAACTCTATCCACAATGTAGGTTTTACCAGTTTTCTAAGTCTCTCTTATTTGCTTGTACTTATACTTGGAATTCTCTGTGTAAACCTCTGTAACTTTTCCAGGTAGATGAATCACTGTGTACTTTCTCTTGTTTCTATCTGTTACCAATCTTGAGAAACTCATACATTCTCTGTTCACTGTTTCACGGACTTAGAGAACTAAATTTCCTTCGGCGAAAGTGCTGTTTTCACACTGCTAAGTACTCCGAAATCTGTCAACAATGTTGGTTTTACCAGTTTTCTAAGTCTCTCTTATTTGCTTGTACTTATACTTGGAATTCTGTGTGTAAACCACTGTAACTTTTCTAGGTAGATGAATCACTGTGTACTTTCTCTTGATTCTATCTCTTGCCAATCTTGAGAAACTCATACATTCTGTGTTCAGTTATTCCCGTTTCTTAGAGAGGTAGATTTCTTTCTTCAAAAGTGCTGTTTTCACAGTGCTGAGTGCTCCCAACTCTATCCACAATGTAGGTTTTACCAGTTTTCTAAGTCTCTCTTATTTGCTTGTACTTACACATGAAATTCTCTGTGTAAACTTCTGTAACTTCTCTAGGTAGATGAATCACTGTGTACTTTCTCTTGTTTCTATCTGTTACCAATCTTGAGAAACTCATACATTCACTGTTCACTGTTTCCCAGTCTTAGAGAGGTCGATTTCTTTCTGCGAAAGTGCTGTTTTCACAGTGCTAAGTACTCCCAACTCTATCCACAATGTCGTTTTTACCAGTTTTCTAAGTCTCTCTTATTTTCTTGTACTTATACATGGAATTCTCTGTGTAAACTTCTGTAACATCTCTGGGTACATGAATCACTGTGTACTTTCTCTTGTTTCTATCTGTTTCCAATCTTGAGAAAGTCATACATTCTCTGTTAACTGTTTCCCAGTGTAAGAGAAGTCGATTTCTTTCGGCGAAAGTGCTGTTTTCACAGTGCTAAGTACTCCCAACTCTATCCACAATGTAGGTTTTACCAGTTTTCTAAGTCTCTCTTATTTGCTTGTACTTATACTTGGAATTCTCTGTGTAAACCTCTGTAAGTTCTCTAGGTAGATTAATCACTGTGTACTTTCTCTTGTTTCTGTTACCAATCTTGAGAAACTCATACTTTCACTGTTCACTGTTTCCCAGTCTTAGAGAAGTCGATTTCTTTCAGCGAAAGTGCTGTTTTCACAGTGCTAAGTACTCCCAACACTATCCGCAATGTAGGTTTTACCAGTTTTCTAAGTCTCTCTTATTTGCTTGTACTTATACTTGGAATTCTCTGTGTAAACCTGTGTAACTTCTCTAGGTAGATGAATCACTGTGTACTTTCTCTTGTTTCTATCTGTTGCCAATCTTGAGAAACTCATACATTCTCTGTTCACTGTTTCCCAGTCTTAGAGAAGTCGATTTCTTTCGGCGAAACTGCTGTTTTCACAGTGCTAAGTACTCCCAACTCTATCCACAATGTAGGTTTTACCAGTTTTCTAAGTCTCTCTTACTTTCTTGTACTTATACATGAAATTCTTTGTGTAAACTTCTGTAATTTCTATAGGTAGATGAATCACTGTGTACTTTCTCTTGTTTCTATCTGTTACCAGTCTTGAGAAACTCATACATTCTCTGTTCAGTTATTCCCGTTTCTTAGAGAGGTAGATTTCTTTCTTCACAAGTGCTGTTTTCAGAGTGCTGAGTGCTCCCAACTCTATCCACAATGTAGGTTTTACCAGTTTTCTAAGTCTCTCTTACTTGCTTGTACTTATACATGAAATTCTCTGTGTAAACTTCTGTAACTTCTCTAGGTAGATGAATCACTGTGTACTTTCTCTTGTTTCTATGTGTTACGAATCTTGAGAAACTCATACATTCTCTGTTCACTGTTTCCCAGTCTTAGAGAAGTCGATTTCTTTCGGCGAAAGTGCTGTTTTCATAGCGCTAAGTACTCCCAACTCTATCCACAATGTAGGTTTTACCAGTTTTCTAAGTCTCTCTTATTTGCCTATACTTATACTTGGAATTCTCTGTGTAAACCTCTGTAACTTCTCTAGGTAGATGAATCACTGTGTACTTTCTCTTGTTTCTATCTGTTACCAATCTTTAGAAACTCATACATTCTCTGTTCACTGTTTCCCAGTCTTAAAGAAGTAGATTTGTTTCTGCGAAAGTGCTGTTTTCACAGTGCTAAGTACTCCCAACTCTATCCACAATGTGGGTTTTACCAGTTTTCTAAGTCTCTCTTATTTGCTTGTACTTATACTTGGAATTCTCTGTGTAAACCTCTGTAACTTTTCCAGGTAGATGAATCACTGTGTACTTTCTCTTGTTTCTATCTGTTACCAATCTTGAGAAACTCATACATTCTCTGTTCACTGTTTCACGGACTTAGAGAACTAAATTTCCTTCGGCGAAAGTGCTGTTTTCACAGTGCTAAGTACTGCGAAATCTGTCAACAATGTAGGTTTTACCAGTTTTCTAAGTCTCTCTTATTTGCTTGTACTTATACTTGGAATTCTGTGTGTAAACCACTGTAACTTCTCTAGGTAGATGAATCACTGTGTACTTTCTCTTGTTTCTATCTGTTACCAAACTTGAGAAACTCATACATTCACTGTTCACTGTTTCCCAGTCTTAGAGAAGTCGATTTCTTTCAGCGAAAGTGCTGTTTTCACAGTGCTAAGTACTCCCAACAATATCCGCAGTGTAGGTTTTACCAGTTTTCTAAGTCTCTCTTATTTGCTTGTACTTATACTTGGAATTCTCTGTGTAAACCTGTGTAACTTCTCTAGGTAGATGAATCACTGTGTACTTTCTCTTGTTTCTATCTGTTGCCAATCTTGAGAAACTCATACATTCTCTGTTCACTGTTTCCCAGTCTTAGAGAAGTTGATTTCTTTCGGCGAAAGTGCTGTTTTCACAGTGCTAATTACTCCCAACTCTATCCACAATGTAGGTTTTACCAGTTTTCTAAGTCTCTCTTCTTTTCTTGTACTTATACATGAAATTCTTTGTGTAAACTTCTGTAATTTCTATAGGTAGATGAATCACTGTGTACTTTCTCTTGTTTCTATCTGTTACCAGTCTTGAGAAACTCATACATTCTCTGTTCAGTTATTCCCGTTTCTTAGAGAGGTAGATTTCTTTCTTCAAAAGTGCTGTTTTCACAGTGCTGAGTGCTCCCAACTCTATCCACAATGTAGGTTTTACCAGTTTTCTAAGTCTGTCTTATTTGCTTGTACTTATACATGAAATTCTCTGTGTAAACTTCTGTAACTTCTCTAGGTAGATGAATCACTGTGTACTTTCTCTTGTTTCTATCTGTTACCAATCTTGAGAAACTCATACATTCTCTGTTCACTGTTTCCCAGTGTTAGAGAAGTCGATTTCTTTCGGCGAAAGTGCTGTTTTCACAGTGCTAAGTACTCCCAACTCTATCCACAATGTAGTTTTTACCAGTTTTCTAAGTCTCTCTTATTTTCCTGTACTTATACGTGGAATTCTCTGTGTAAACTTCTGTAACTTCTCTAGGTAGATGAATCACTATGTACTTTCTCTTGTTTCTATCTGTTACCAATCTTGAGAAACTCATACATTCTCTGTTCACTGTTTCCCAGTCTTAGAGAAGTCGATCTCTTTCGGCGAAAGTGCTGTTTTCACAGTGCTAAGTACTCCCAACTCTATCCACAATGTAGGTTTTACCAGTTTTCTAAGTCTCTCTTATTTGCTTGTACTTATACTTGGAATTCTCTGTGTAAACCTCTGTAACTTTTCCAGGTAGATGAATCACTGTGTACTTTCTCTTGTTTCTATCTGTTACCAATCTTGAGAAACTCATACATTCTCTGTTCACTGTTTCACGGACTTAGAGAACTAAATTTCCTTCGGCGAAAGTGCTGTTTTCACAGTGCTAAGTACTCCGAAATCTGTCAACAATGTAGGTTTTACCAGTTTTCTAAGTCTCTCTTATTTGCTTGTACTTATACTTGGAATTCTGTGTGTAAACCACTGTAACTTCTCTAGGTAGATGAATCACTGTGTACTTTCTCTTGTTTCTATCTGTTGCCAAACTTGAGAAACTCATACATTCACTGTTCACTGTTTCCCAGTCTTAGAGAAGTCGATTTCTTTCAGCGAAAGTGCTGTTTTCACAGTGCTAAGTACTCCCAACAATATCCGCAGTGTAGGTTTTACCAGTTTTCTAAGTCTCTCTTATTTGCTTGTACTTATACTTGGAATTTTCTGTGTAAACCTGTGTAACTTCTCTAGGTAGATGAATCACTGTGTACTTTCTCTTGTTTCTATCTGTTGCCAATCTTGAGAAACTCATACATTGTCTGTTCACTGTTTCCCAGTCTTAGAGAAGTCGATTTCTTTCGGCGAAAGTGCTGTTTTCACAGTGCTAAGTACTCCCAACTCTATCCACAATGTAGGTTTTACCAGTTTTCTAAGTCTCTCATATTTGCTTGTACTTATACATGAAATTCTCTGTGTAAACTTCTGTAACTTCTCTAGGTAGATGAATCACTGTGTACTTTCTCTTGTTTCTATCTGTTACCAATCTTGAGAAACTCATACATTCTCTGTTCACTGTTTCCCAGTCTTAGAGAAGTAGATTTCTTTCTGCGAAAGTGCTGTTTTTACAGTGCTAAGTACTCCCAACTCTATCCACAATGTAGTTTTTACCAGTTTTCTAAGTCTCTCTTATTTTCCTGTACTTATACGTGGAATTCTCTGTGTAAACTTCTGTAACTTCTCTAGGTAGATGAATCACTGTGTACTTTCTCTTGTTTCTATCTGTTACCAATCTTGAGAAACTCATACATTCTCTGTTCACTGTTTCCCAGTCTTAGAAAAGTAGATTTCTTTCTGCGAAAGTGCTGTTTTCACAGTGCTAAGTACTCGCAACTCTATCCACAATGTGGGTTTTACCAGTTTTCTAAGTCTCTCTTATTTGCTTGTACTTATACTTGGAATTCTCTGTGTAAACCTCTGTAACTTCTCTAGGTAGATGAATCACTGTGTACTTTCTCTTGTTTCTATCTGTTACCAATCTTGAGAAACTCATACATTCACTGTTCACTGTTTCCCAGTCTTAGAGAAGTCGATTTCTTTCAGCGAAAGTGCTGTTTTCACAGTGGTAAGTACTCCCAACTTTATCAACAATGTAGGTTTTACCAGTTTTCTAAGTCTCTCTTATTTTCTTGTACTTATACGTGGAATTCTCTGTGTAAACCTCTGTAACTTTTCCAGGTAGATGAATCACTGTGTACTTTCTCTTGTTTCTATCTGTTACCAATCTTGAGAAACTCATACATTCTCTGTTCACTGTTTCCCAGTCTTAGAGAAGTCGATTTCTTTCGGCGAAAGTGCTGTTTTCACAGTGCTAAGTACTCCCAACTCTATCCACAATGTAGGTTTTACCAGTTTTCTAAGTCTCTCTTATTTTCTTGTACTTATACTTGGAATTGTCTGTGTAAACCTCTGTAACTTTTCCAGGTAGATGAATCACTGTGTACTTTCTCTTGTTTCTATCTGTTACCAATCTTGAGAAACTCATACATTCACTGTTCACTGTTTCCCAGTCTTAGAGAAGTCGATTTCTTTCGGCGAAAGTGCTGTTTTCACAGCGCTAAGTACTCCCAAATCTATCCACAATGTAGGTTTTACCAGTTTTCTAAGTCTCTCTTATTTGCCAGTACTTATACTTGGAATTCTCTGTGTAAACCTCTGTAACTTCTCTAGGTAGATGAATCACTGTGTACTTTCTCTTGTTTCTATCTGTTACCAATCTTGAGAAACTCATACATTCTCTGTTCACTGTTTCCCAGTCTTAGAGAAGTCGATTTCTTTCGGCGAAAGTGCTGTTTTCACAGTGCTAAGTACTCCCAACTCTATCCACAATGTAGGTTTTACCAGTTTTCTAAATCTCTCTTATTTGCCTGTACTTATACTTGGAATTCTCTGTGTAAACCTCTGTAACTTTTCTAGGTAGATGAATCACTGTGTACTTTCTCTTGTTTCCATCTGTTACCAATCTTGAGAAACTCATACATTCACTGTTCACTGTTTCCCAGTCTTAGAGAAGTCGATTTCTTTCAGCGAAAGTGCTGTTTTCACAGTGCTAAGTACTCCCAACTCTATCCACAATGTAGGTTTTACCAGTTTTCTAAGTCTCTCTTATTTGCTTGTACTTATACTTGGAATTCTCTGTGTAAACCTCTGTAACTTTTCCAGGTAGATGAATCACTGTGTACTTTCTCTTGTTTCTATCTGTTACCAATCTTGAGAAACTCATACATTCTCTGTTCACTGTTTCACGGACTTAGAGAACTAAATTTCCTTCGGCGAAAGTGCTGTTTTCACACTGCTAAGTACTCCGAAATCTGTCAACAATGTTGGTTTTACCAGTTTTCTAAGTCTCTCTTATTTGCTTGTACTTATACTTGGAATTCTGTGTGTAAACCACTGTAACTTCTCTAGGTAGATGAATCACTGTTTACTTTCTCTTGTTTCTATCTGTTACCAAACTTGAGAAACTCATACATTCTCTGTTCACTGTTTCCCAGTCTTAGAGAAGTCGATTTCTTTCAGCGAAAGTGCTGTTTTCATAGTGCTAAGTACTCCCAACTCTATCCACAATGTAGGTTTTAACAGTTTTCTAAGTCTCTCTTATTTGCTTGTACGTATACTTGGAATTCTCTGTGTAATCCTCTGTAGCTTCTCTACGTAGATGAATCACTGTGTACTTTCTCTTGTTTCTATCTGTTACCAATCTTGAGAAACTCATACATTCTCTGTTCACTGTTTCCCAGTCTTAGAGAAGTCGATTTCTTTCGGCGAAAGTGCTGTTTTCACAGTGCTAAGTACTCCCAACTCTATCCACAATGTAGGTTTTACCAGTTTTCTAAGTCTCTCCTATTTTCTTGTACTTATACTTGGAATTGTCTGTGTAAACCTCTGTAACTTTTCCAGGTAGATGAATCACTGTGTACTTTCTCTTGTTTCTATCTGTTACCAATCTTGAGAAACTCATACATTCTCTGTTCACTGTTTCCCAGTCTTAGAGAAGTCGATTTCTTTCGGCCAAAGTGCTGTTTTCACAGTGCTAAGTACTCCAAACTCTATCCACAAAGTAGGTTTTACCAGTTTTCTAAGTCTCTCTTATTTGCTTGTACTTATACTTGGAATTCTCTGTGTAAACCTCTGTAACTTTTCCAGGTAGATGAATCACTGTGTACTTTCGCTTGTTTCTATCTGTTACCAATCTTGAGAAACTCATACATTCTCTGTTCACTGTTTCACGGACTTAGAGAACTAAATTTCCTTCGGCGAAAGTGCTGTTTTCACAGTGCTAAGTACTCCGAAATCTGTCAACAATGTAGGTTTTACCAGTTTTCTAAGTCTCTCTTATTTGCTTGTACTTATACTTGGAATTCTGTGTGTAAACCACTGTAACTTCTCTAGGTAGATGAATCACTGTGTACTTTCTCTTGTTTCTATCTGTTACCAAACTTGAGAAACTCATACATTCACTGTTCACTGTTTCCCAGTCTTATAGAAGTCGATTTCTTTCAGCGAAAGTGCTGTTTTCACAGTGCTAAGTACTCCCAACACTATCCGCAATGTAGGTTTTACCAGTTTTCTAAGTCTCTCTTATTTGCTTGTACTTACACTTGGAATCCTCTGTGTAAACCTCTGTTAGCTTCTCTAGGTAGATGAATCACTGTGTACTTTCTCTTGTTTCTATCTGTTACCAATCTTGAGAAACTCATACATTCTCTGTTCACTGTTTCCCAGTCATAGAGAAGTCGATTTCTTTCAGCGAAAGTGCTGTTTTCACAGTGCTAAGTACTCCCAACACTATCCGCAATGTAGGTTTTACCAGTTTTCTAAGTCTCTCTTATTTGCCTGTCCTTATACTTGGAATTCTCTGTGTAAACCTCTGTAACTTCTCTAGGTAGATGAATCACTGTGTACTTTCTCTTGTTTCTATCTGTTACCAATCTTGGGAAACTCATACATTCTCTGTTCACTGTTTCCCAGTCTTAGAGAAGTCGATTTCTTTCGGTGAAAGTGCTGTTTTCACAGTGCTAAGTACTCCCAACTCTATCCACAATGTAGGTTTTAACAGTTTTCTAAGTCTCTCTTATTTGCTTGTACGTATACTTGATATTCTCTTTGTAAACCTCTGTAGCTTCTCTAGGTAGATGAATCACTGTGTACTTTCTCTTGTTTCTATCTGTTACCAATCTTGAGAAACTCATACATTCTCTGTTCACTGTTTCCCAGTCTTAGAGAAGTCGATTTCTTTCGGCGAAAGTGCTGTTTTCACAGTGCTAAGTACTCCCAACTCTATCCACAATGTAGGTTTTACCAGTTTTCTAAATCTCTCTTATTTGCCTGTGCTTATACTTGGAATTCTCTGTGTAAACCTCTGTAACTTTTCTAGGTAGATGAATCACTGTGTACTTTCTCTTGTTTCTATCTGTTACCAATCTTGAGAAACTCATACATTCTCTTTTCACTGTTTCCCGGTCTTAGAGAAGTCGATTTCTTTCAGCGAAAGTGCTGTTTTCACAGTGCTAAGTACTCCCAACTCTATCAACAGTGTAGGTTTTACCAGTTTTCTAAGTCTCTCTTATTTTCTTGTACTTATACGTGGAATTCTCTGTGTAAACCTCCGTAACTTATCCAGGTAGATGAATCACTGTGTACTTTCTCTTGTTTCTATCTGTTACCAATCTTGAGAAACTCATACATTCACTGTTCACTGTTTCCCAGTCTTAGAGAGGTCGATTTCTTTCTGCGAAAGTGCTGTTTTCACAGTGCTAAGTACTCCCAACTCTATCCACAATGTCGTTTTTACCAGTTTTCTAAGTCTCTCTTATTTTCTTGTACTTATACATGGAATTCTCTGTGTAAACTTCTGTAACTTCTCTAGGTAGATGAATCACTATGTACTTTCTCTTGTTTCTATCTGTTACCAATCTTGAGAAACTCATACATTCTCTGTTCACTGTTTCCCAGTCTTAGAGAAGTCGATCTCTTTCGGCGAAAGTGCTGTTTTCACAGTGCTAAGTACTCCCAACTCTATCCACAATGTAGGTTTTACCAGTTTTCTAAGTCTCTCTTATTTGCTTGTACTTATACTTGGAATTCTCTGTGTAAACCTCTGTAACTTTTCCAGGTAGATGAATCACTGTGTACTTTCTCTTGTTTCTATCAGTTACCAATCTTGAGAAACTCATACATTCTCTGTTCACTGTTTCACGGACTTAGAGAACTAAATTTCCTTCGGCGAAAGTGCTGTTTTCACAGTGCTAAGTACTCCGAAATCTGTCAACAATGTAGGTTTTACCAGTTTTCTAAGTCTCTCTTATTTGCTTGTACTTATACTTGGAATTCTGTGTGTAAACCACTGTAACTTCTCTAGGTAGATGAATCACTGTGTACTTTCTCTTGTTTCTATCTGTTGCCAAACTTGAGAAACTCATACATTCACTGTTCACTGTTTCCCAGTCTTAGAGAAGTCGATTTCTTTCAGCGAAAGTGCTGTTTTCACAGTGCTAAGTACTCCCAACAATATCCGCAGTGTAGGTTTTACCAGTTTTCTAAGTCTCTCTTATTTGCTTGTACTTATACTTGGAATTTTCTGTGTAAACCTGTGTAACTTCTCTAGGTAGATGAATCACTGTGTACTTTCTCTTGTTTCTATCTGTTGCCAATCTTGAGAAACTCATACATTGTCTGTTCACTGTTTCCCAGTCTTAGAGAAGTCGATTTCTTTCGGCGAAAGTGCTGTTTTCACAGTGCTAAGTACTCCCAACTCTATCCACAATGTAGGTTTTACCAGTTTTCTAAGTCTCTCTTATTTGCTTGTACTTATACATGAAATTCTCTGTGTAAATTTCTGTAACTTCTCTAGGTAGATGAATCACTGTGTACTTTCTCTTGTTTCTATCTGTTACCAATCTTGAGAAACTCATACATTCTCTGTTCACTGTTTCCCAGTCTTAGAGAAGTAGATTTCTTTCTGCGAAAGTGCTGTTTTTACAGTGCTAAGTACTCCCAACTCTATCCACAATGTAGTTTTTACCAGTTTTCTAAGTCTCTCTTATTTTCCTGTACTTATACGTGGAATTCTCTGTGTAAACTTCTGTAACTTCTCTAGGTAGATGAATCACTGTGTACTTTCTCTTGTTTCTATCTGTTACCAATCTTGAGAAACTCATACATTCTCTGTTCACTGTTTCCCAGTCTTAGAGAAGTAGATTTCTTTCTGCGAAAGTGCTGTTTTTACAGTGCTAAGTACTCCCAACTCTATCCACAATGTAGTTTTTACCAGTTTTCTAAGTCTCTCTTATTTTCCTGTACTTATACGTGGAATTCTCTGTGTAAACTTCTGTAACTTCTCTAGGTAGATGAATCACTGTGTACTTTCTCTTGTTTCTATCTGTTACCAATCTTGAGAAACTCATACATTCTCTGTTCACTGTTTCCCAGTCTTAGAGAAGTCGATTTCTTTCGGCGAAAGTGCTGTTTTCACAGTGCTAAGTACTCCCAACTCTATCCACAATGTAGGTTTTACCAGTTTTCTAAGTCTCTCTTATTTTCTTGTACTTATACTTGGAATTGTCTGTGTAAACCTCTGTAACTTTTCCAGGTAGATGAATCACTGTGTACTTTCTCTTGTTTCTATCTGTTACCAATCTTGAGAAACTCATACATTCACTGTTCACTGTTTCCCAGTCTTAGAGAAGTCGATTTCTTTCGGCGAAAGTGCTGTTTTCACAGCGCTAAGTACTCCCAAATCTATCCACAATGTAGGTTTTACCAGTTTTCTAAGTCTCTCTTATTTGCCAGTACTTATACTTGGAATTCTCTGTGTAAACCGCTGTAACTTCTCTAGGTAGATGAATCACTGTGTACTTTCTCTTGTTTCTATCTGTTACCAATCTTGAGAAACTCATACATTCTCTGTTCACTGTTTCCCAGTCTTAGAGAAGTCGATTTCTTTCGGCGAAAGTGCTGTTTTCACAGTGCTAAGTACTCCCAACTCTATCCACAATGTAGGTTTTACCAGTTTTCTAAATCTCTCTTATTTGCCTGTACTTATACTTGGAATTCTCTGTGTAAACCTCTGTAACTTTTCTAGGTAGATGAATCACTGTGTACTTTCTCTTGTTTCCATCTGTTACCAATCTTGAGAAACTCATACATTCACTGTTCACTGTTTCCCAGTCTTAGAGAAGTCGATTTCTTTCAGCGAAAGTGCTGTTTTCACAGTGCTAAGTACTCCCAACTCTATCCACAATGTAGGTTTTACCAGTTTTCTAAGTCTCTCTTATTTGCTTGTACTTATACTTGGAATTCTCTGTGTAAACCTCTGTAACTTTTCCAGGTAGATGAATCACTGTGTACTTTCTCTTGTTTCTATCTGTTACCAATCTTGAGAAACTCATACATTCTCTGTTCACTGTTTCACGGACTTAGAGAACTAAATTTCCTTCGGCGAAAGTGCTGTTTTCACACTGCTAAGTACTCCGAAATCTGTCAACAATGTTGGTTTTACCAGTTTTCTAAGTCTCTCTTATTTGCTTGTACTTATACTTGGAATTCTGTGTGTAAACCACTGTAACTTCTCTAGGTAGATGAATCACTGTTTACTTTCTCTTGTTTCTATCTGTTACCAAACTTGAGAAACTCATACATTCTCTGTTCACTGTTTCCCAGTCTTAGAGAAGTCGATTTCTTTCAGCGAAAGTGCTGTTTTCATAGTGCTAAGTACTCCCAACTCTATCCACAATGTAGGTTTTAACAGTTTTCTAAGTCTCTCTTATTTGCTTGTACGTATACTTGGAATTCTCTGTGTAATCCTCTGTAGCTTCTCTACGTAGATGAATCACTGTGTACTTTCTCTTGTTTCTATCTGTTACCAATCTTGAGAAACTCATACATTCTCTGTTCACTGTTTCCCAGTCTTAGAGAAGTCGATTTCTTTCGGCGAAAGTGCTGTTTTCACAGTGCTAAGTACTCCCAACTCTATCCACAATGTAGGTTTTACCAGTTTTCTAAGTCTCTCCTATTTTCTTGTACTTATACTTGGAATTGTCTGTGTAAACCTCTGTAACTTTTCCAGGTAGATGAATCACTGTGTACTTTCTCTTGTTTCTATCTGTTACCAATCTTGAGAAACTCATACATTCTCTGTTCACTGTTTCCCAGTCTTAGAGAAGTCGATTTCTTTCGGCCAAAGTGCTGTTTTCACAGTGCTAAGTACTCCAAACTCTATCCACAAAGTAGGTTTTACCAGTTTTCTAAGTCTCTCTTATTTGCTTGTACTTATACTTGGAATTCTCTGTGTAAACCTCTGTAACTTTTCCAGGTAGATGAATCACTGTGTACTTTCGCTTGTTTCTATCTGTTACCAATCTTGAGAAACTCATACATTCTCTGTTCACTGTTTCACGGACTTAGAGAACTAAATTTCCTTCGGCGAAAGTGCTGTTTTCACAGTGCTAAGTACTCCGAAATCTGTCAACAATGTAGGTTTTACCAGTTTTCTAAGTCTCTCTTATTTGCTTGTACTTATACTTGGAATTCTGTGTGTAAACCACTGTAACTTCTCTAGGTAGATGAATCACTGTGTACTTTCTCTTGTTTCTATCTGTTACCAAACTTGAGACACTCATACATTCACTGTTCACTGTTTCCCAGTCTTATAGAAGTCGATTTCTTTCAGCGAAAGTGCTGTTTTCACAGTGCTAAGTACTCCCAACACTATCCGCAATGTAGGTTTTACCAGTTTTCTAAGTCTCTCTTATTTGCTTGTACTTATACTTGGAATCCTCTGTGTAAACCTCTGTTAGCTTCTCTAGGTAGATGAATCACTGTGTACTTTCTCTTGTTTCTATCTGTTACCAATCTTGAGAAACTCATACATTCTCTGTTCACTGTTTCCCAGTCATAGAGAAGTCGATTTCTTTCAGCGAAAGTGCTGTTTTCACAGTGCTAAGTACTCCCAACACTATCCGCAATGTAGGTTTTACCAGTTTTCTAAGTCTCTCTTATTTGCCTGTCCTTATACTTGGAATTCTCTGTGTAAACCTCTGTAACTTCTCTAGGTAGATGAATCACTGTGTACTTTCTCTTGTTTCTATCTGTTACCAATCTTGGGAAACTCATACATTCTCTGTTCACTGTTTCCCAGTCTTAGAGAAGTCGATTTCTTTCGGTGAAAGTGCTGTTTTCACAGTGCTAAGTACTCCCAACTCTATCCACAATGTAGGTTTTAACAGTTTTCTAAGTCTCTCTTATTTGCTTGTACGTATACTTGATATTCTCTTTGTAAACCTCTGTAGCTTCTCTAGGTAGATGAATCACTGTGTACTTTCTCTTGTTTCTATCTGTTACCAATCTTGAGAAACTCATACATTCTCTGTTCACTGTTTCCCAGTCTTAGAGAAGTCGATTTCTTTCGGCGAAAGTGCTGTTTTCACAGTGCTAAGTACTCCCAACTCTATCCACAATGTAGGTTTTACCAGTTTTCTAAATCTCTCTTATTTGCCTGTGCTTATACTTGGAATTCTCTGTGTAAACCTCTGTAACTTTTCTAGGTAGATGAATCACTGTGTACTTTCTCTTGTTTCTATCTGTTACCAATCTTGAGAAACTCATACATTCTCTTTTCACTGTTTCCCGGTCTTAGAGAAGTCGATTTCTTTCAGCGAAAGTGCTGTTTTCACAGTGCTAAGTACTCCCAACTCTATCAACAATGTAGGTTTTACCAGTTTTCTAAGTCTCTCTTATTTTCTTGTACTTATACGTGGAATTCTCTGTGTAAACCTCCGTAACTTATCCAGGTAGATGAATCACTGTGTACTTTCTCTTGTTTCTATCTGTTACCAATCTTGAGAAACTCATACATTCACTGTTCACTGTTTCCCAGTCTTAGAGAGGTCGATTTCTTTCTGCGAAAGTGCTGTTTTCACAGTGCTAAGTACTCCCAACTCTATCCACAATGTCGTTTTTACCAGTTTTCTAAGTCTCTCTTATTTTCTTGTACTTATACATGGAATTCTCTGTGTAAACTTCTGTAACTTCTCTAGGTAGATGAATCACTATGTACTTTCTCTTGTTTCTATCTGTTACCAATCTTGAGAAACTCATACATTCTCTGTTCACTGTTTCCCAGTCTTAGAGAAGTCGATCTCTTTCGGCGAAAGTGCTGTTTTCACAGTGCTAAGTACTCCCAACTCTATCCACAATGTAGGTTTTACCAGTTTTCTAAGTCTCTCTTATTTGCTTGTACTTATACTTGGAATTCTCTGTGTAAACCTCTGTAACTTTTCCAGGTAGATGAATCACTGTGTACTTTCTCTTGTTTCTATCTGTTACCAATCTTGAGAAACTCATACATTCTCTGTTCACTGTTTCACGGACTTAGAGAACTAAATTTCCTTCGGCGAAAGTGCTGTTTTCACAGTGCTAAGTACTCCGAAATCTGTCAACAATGTAGGTTTTACCAGTTTTCTAAGTCTCTCTTATTTGCTTGTACTTATACTTGGAATTCTGTGTGTAAACCACTGTAACTTCTCTAGGTAGATGAATCACTGTGTACTTTCTCTTGTTTCTATCTGTTGCCAAACTTGAGAAACTCATACATTCACTGTTCACTGTTTCCCAGTCTTAGAGAAGTCGATTTCTTTCAGCGAAAGTGCTGTTTTCACAGTGCTAAGTACTCCCAACAATATCCGCAGTGTAGGTTTTACCAGTTTTCTAAGTCTCTCTTATTTGCTTGTACTTATACTTGGAATTTTCTGTGTAAACCTGTGTAACTTCTCTAGGTAGATGAATCACTGTGTACTTTCTCTTGTTTCTATCTGTTGCCAATCTTGAGAAACTCATACATTGTCTGTTCACTGTTTCCCAGTCTTAGAGAAGTCGATTTCTTTCGGCGAAAGTGCTGTTTCACAGTGCTAAGTACTCCCAACTCTATCCACAATGTAGGTTTTACCAGTTTTCTAAGTCTCTCTTATTTGCTTGTACTTATACATGAAATTCTCTGTGTAAATTTCTGTAACTTCTCTAGGTAGATGAATCACTGTGTACTTTCTCTTGTTTCTATCTGTTACCAATCTTGAGAAACTCATACATTCTCTGTTCACTGTTTCCCAGTCTTAGAGAAGTAGATTTCTTTCTGCGAAAGTGCTGTTTTTACAGTGCTAAGTACTCCCAACTCTATCCACAATGTAGTTTTTACCAGTTTTCTAAGTCTCTCTTATTTTCCTGTACTTATACGTGGAATTCTCTGTGTAAACTTCTGTAACTTCTCTAGGTAGATGAATCACTGTGTACTTTCTCTTGTTTCTATCTGTTACCAATCTTGAGAAACTCATACATTCTCTGTTCACTGTTTCCCAGTCTTAGAAAAGTAGATTTCTTTCTGCGAAAGTGCTGTTTTCACAGTGCTAAGTACTCCCAACTCTATCCACAATGTGGGTTTTACCAGTTTTCTAAGTCTCTCTTATTTGCTTGTACTTATACTTGGAATTCTCTGTGTAAACCTCTGTAACTTCTCTAGGTAGATGAATCACTGTGTACTTTCTCTTGTTTCTATCTGTTACCAATCTTGAGAAACTCATACATTCACTGTTCACTGTTTCCCAGTCTTAGAGAAGTCGATTTCTTTCAGCGAAAGTGCTGTTTTCACAGTGGTAAGTACTCCCAACTTTATCAACAATGTAGGTTTTACCAGTTTTCTAAGTCTCTCTTATTTTCTTGTACTTATACGTGGAATTCTCTGTGTAAACCTCTGTAACTTTTCCAGGTAGATGAATCACTGTGTACTTTCTCTTGTTTCTATCTGTTACCAATCTTGAGAAACTCATACATTCTCTGTTCACTGTTTCCCAGTCTTAGAGAAGTCGATTTCTTTCGGCGAAAGTGCTGTTTTCACAGTGCTAAGTACTCCCAACTCTATCCACAATGTAGGTTTTACCAGTTTTCTAAGTCTCTCTTATTTTCTTGTACTTATACTTGGAATTGTCTGTGTAAACCTCTGTAACTTTTCCAGGTAGATGAATCACTGTGTACTTTCTCTTGTTTCTATCTGTTACCAATCTTGAGAAACTCATACATTCACTGTTCACTGTTTCCCAGTCTTAGAGAAGTCGATTTCTTTCGGCGAAAGTGCTGTTTTCACAGCGCTAAGTACTCCCAAATCTATCCACAATGTAGGTTTTACCAGTTTTCTAAGTCTCTCTTATTTGCCAGTACTTATACTTGGAATTCTCTGTGTAAACCTCTGTAACTTCTCTAGGTAGATGAATCACTGTGTACTTTCTCTTGTTTCTATCTGTTACCAATCTTGAGAAACTCATACATTCTCTGTTCACTGTTTCCCAGTCTTAGAGAAGTCGATTTCTTTCGGCGAAAGTGCTGTTTTCACAGTGCTAAGTACTCCCAACTCTATCCACAATGTAGGTTTTACCAGTTTTCTAAATCTCTCTTACTTGCCTGTACTTATACTTGGAATTCTCTGTGTAAACCTCTGTAACTTTTCTAGGTAGATGAATCACTGTGTACTTTCTCTTGTTTCCATCTGTTACCAATCTTGAGAAACTCATACATTCACTGTTCACTGTTTCCCAGTCTTAGAGAAGTCGATTTCTTTCAGCGAAAGTGCTGTTTTCTCAGTGCTAAGTACTCCCAACTCTATCCACAATGTAGGTTTTACCAGTTTTCTAAGTCTCTCTTATTTGCTTGTACTTATACTTGGAATTCTCTGTGTAAACCTCTGTAACTTTTCCAGGTAGATGAATCACTGTGTACTTTCTCTTGTTTCTATCTGTTACCAATCTTGAGAAACTCATACATTCTCTGTTCACTGTTTCACGGACTTAGAGAACTAAATTTCCTTCGGCGAAAGTGCTGTTTTCACACTGCTAAGTACTCCGAAATCTGTCAACAATGTTGGTTTTACCAGTTTTCTAAGTCTCTCTTATTTGCTTGTACTTATACTTGGAATTCTGTGTGTAAACCACTGTAACTTCTCTAGGTAGAAGAATCACTGTGTACTTTCTCTTGTTTCTATCTGTTACCAAACTTGAGAAACTCATACATTCTCTGTTCACTGTTTCCCAGTCTTAGAGAAGTCGATTTCTTTCAGCGAAAGTGCTGTTTTCATAGTGCTAAGTACTCCCAACTCTATCCACAATGTAGGTTTTAACAGTTTTCTAAGTCTCTCTTATTTGCTTGTACGTATACTTGGAATTCTCTGTGTAATCCTCTGTAGCATCTCTACGTAGATGAATCACTGTGTACTTTCTCTTGTTTCTATCTGTTACCAATCTTGAGAAACTCATACATTCTCTGTTCACTGTTTGCCAGTCTTAGAGAAGTCGATTTCTTTCGGCGAAAGTGCTGTTTTCACAGTGCTAAGTACTCCCAACTCTATCCACAATGTAGGTTTTACCAGTTTTCTAAGTCTCTCCTATTTTCTTGTACTTATACTTGGAATTGTCTGTGTAAACCTCTGTAACTTTTCCAGGTAGATGAATCACTGTGTACTTTCTCTTGTTTCTATCTGTTACCAATCTTGAGAAACTCATACATTCTCTGTTCACTGTTTCCCAGTCTTAGAGAAGTCGATTTCTTTCGGCCAAAGTGCTGTTTTCACAGTGCTAAGTACTCCAAACTCTATCCACAAAGTAGGTTTTACCAGTTTTCTAAGTCTCTCTTATTTGCTTGTACTTATACTTGGAATTCTCTGTGTAAACCTCTGTAACTTTTCCAGGTAGATGAATCAATGTGTACTTTCGCTTGTTTCTATCTGTTACCAATCTTGAGAAACTCATACATTCTCTGTTCTCTGTTTCACGGACTTAGAGAACTAAATTTCCTTCGGCGAAAGTGCTGTTTTCACAGTGCTAAGTACTCCCAACTCTATCCACAATGTAGGTTTTACCAGTTTTCTAAGTCTCTCTTATTTGCTTGTACTTATACTTGGAATTCTCTGTGTAAACCTCTGTAAGTTCTCTAGGTAGATTAATCACTGTGTACTTTCTCTTGTTTCTGTTACCAATCTTGAGAAACTCATACTTTCACTGTTCACTGTTTCCCAGTCTTAGAGAAGTCGATTTCTTTCGGCGAAAGTGCTGTTTTCACAGTGCTAAGTACTCTCAACTCTATCCACAATGTAGGTTTTACCAGTTTTCTAAGTCTCTCTTATTTTCTTGTACTTATACATGAAATTCTTTGTGTAAACTTCTGTAATTTCTATAGGTAGATGAATCACTGTGTACTTTCTCTTGTTTCTATCTGTTACCAGTCTTGAGAAACTCATACATTCTCTGTTCAGTTATTCCCGTTTCTTAGAGAGGTAGATTTCTTTCTTCAAAAGTGCTGTTTTCACAGTGCTGAGTGCTCCCAACTCTATCCACAATGTATGTTTTACCAGTTTTCTAAGTCTCTCTTATTTGCTTGTACTTATACATGAAATTCTCTGTGTAAACTTCTGTAACTTCTCTAGGTAGATGAATCACTGTGTACTTTCTCTTGTTTCTATCTGTTACCAATCTTGAGAAACTCATGCATTCTCTGTTCACTGTTTCCCAGTCTTAGAGAAGTAGATTTCTTTCTGCGAAAGTGCTGTTTTCACAGTGCTAAGTACTCCCAACTCTATCCACAATGTAGTTTTTACCAGTTTTCTAAGTCTCTCTTATTTTCCTGTACTTATACGTGGAATTCTCTGTGTAAACTTCTGTAACTTCTCTAGGTAGATGAATCACTATGTACTTTCTCTTGTTTCTATCTGTTACCAATCTTGAGAAACTCATACATTCTCTGTTCACTGTTTCCGAGTCTTAGAAAAGTAGATTTCTTTCTGTGAAAGTGCTGTTTTCACAGTGCTAAGTACTCCCAACTCTATCCACAATGTGGGTTTTACCAGTTTTCTAAGTCTCTCTTATTTGCTTGTACTTATACTTGGAATTCTCTGTGTAAACCTCTGTAACTTCTCTAGGTAGATGAATCACTGTGTACTTTCTCTTGTTTCTATCTGTTACCAATCTTGAGAAACTCATACATTCTCTGTTCACTGTTTCCCAGTCTTAGAGAAGTCGATTTCTTTCGGCGAAAGTGCTGTTTTCACAGTGCTAAGTACTCCCAACTCTATCCACAATGTAGGTTTTACCAGTTTTCTAAGTCTCTCTTATTTTCTTGTACTTATACTTGGAATTCTCTGTGTAAACCTCTGTAACTTTTCCAGGTAGATGAATCACTGTGTACTTTCTCTTGTTTCTATCTGTTACCAATCTTGAGAAACTCATACATTCTCTGTTCACTGTTTCACGGACTTAGAGAACTAAATTTCCTTCGGCGAAAGTGCTGTTTTCACACTGCTAAGTACTCCGAAATCTGTCAACAATGTTGGTTTTACCAGTTTTCTAAGTCTCTCTTATTTGCTTGTACTTATACTTGGAATTCTCTGTGTAAACCACTGTAACTTCTCTAGGTAGATGAATCACTGTGTACTTTCTTTTGTTTCTATCTGTTACCAATCTTGAGAAACTCATACATTCACTGTTCACTGTTTCCCAGTCTTAGAGAAGTCGATTTCTTTCAGCGAAAGTGCTGTTTTCACAGTGCTAAGTACTCCCAACACTATCCGCAATGTAGGTTTTACCAGTTTTCTAAGTCTCTCTTATTTGCTTGTACTTATACTTGGAATTCTCTGTGTAAACCTGTGTAACTTCTCTAGGTAGATGAATCACTGTGTACTTTCTCTTGTTTCTATCTGTTGCCAATCTTGAGAAACTCATACATTCTCTGTTCACTGTTTCCCAGTCTTAGAGAAGTCGATTTCTTTCGGCGAAAGTGCTGTTTTCACAGTGCTAAGTACTCCCAACTCTATCCACAATGTAGGTTTTAACAGTTTTCTAAGTCTCTCTTACTTTCTTGTACTTATACATGAAATTCCTTGTGTAAACTTCTGTAATCTCTATAGGTAGATGAATCACTGTGTACTTTCTCTTGTTTCTATCTGTTATCAGTCTTGAGAAACTCATACATTCTCTGTTCAGTTATTCCCGTTTCTTAGAGAGGTAGATTTCTTTCTTCAAAAGTGCTGTTTTCAGAGTGCTGAGTGCTCCCAACTCTATCCACAATGTAGGTTTTACCAGTTTTCGAAGTCTCTCTTATTTGCTTGTACTTATACTTGGAATTCTCTGTGTAAACCTCTGTAACTTTTCGAGGTAGATGAATCACTGTGTACATTCTCTTGTTTCTATCTGTTACCAATCTTGAGAAACTCATACATTCTCTGTTCACTGTTTCATGGACTTAGAGAACTAAATTTCCTTCGTCGAAAGTGCTGTTTTCACAGTGCTAAGTACTCCGAAATCTGTCAACAATGTAGGTTTTACCAGTTTTCTAAGTCTCTCTTATTTGCTTGTACTTATACTTGGAATTCTGTGTGTAAACCACTGTAACTTCTCTAGGTAGATGAATCACTGTGTACTTTCTCTTGTTTCTATCTGTTACCAAACTTGAGAAACTCATACATTCACTGTTCACTGTTTCCCAGTCTTAGAGAAGTCGATTTCCTTCAGCGAAAGTGCTGTTTTCACAGTGCTAAGTACTCCCAACAATATCCGCAGTGTAGGTTTTACCAGTTTTCTAAGTCTCTCTTATTTTCTTGTACTTATACTTGGAATTGTCTGTGTAAACCTCTGTAACTTTTCCAGGTAGATGAATCACTGTGTACTTTCTCTTGTTTCTATCTTTTACCAATCTTGAGAAACTCATACATTCTCTGTTCACTGTTTCCGAGTCTTAGAGAAGTCGATTTCTTTCGGCGAAAGTGCTGTTTTCACAGCGCTAAGTACTCCCAACTCTATGCACAATGTAGGTTTTACCAGTTTTCTAAGTCTCTCTTATTTGCCTGTACTTATACTTGGAATTCTCTGTGTAAACCTCTGTAACTTTTCCAGGTAGATGAATCACTGTGTACTTTCTCTTGTTTCTATCTGTTACCAATCTTGAGAAACTCATACATTGTCTGTTCACTGTTTCCCAGTCTTAGAGAAGTCGATTTCTTTCGGCGAAAGTGCTGTTTTCACAGTGCTAATTACTCCCACCTCTATCCACAATGTAGGTTTTACCAGTTTTCTAAGTCTCTCTTATTTTCTTGTACTTATACATGAAATTCTTTGTGTAAACTTCTGTAATTTCTATAGGTAGATGAATCACTGTGTACTTTCTCTTGTTTCTATCTGTTACCAGTCTTGAGAAACTCATACATTCTCTGTTCAGTTATTCCCGTTTCTTAGAGAGGTAGATTTCTTTCTTCAAAAGTGCTGTTTTCAGAGTGCTGAGTGCTCCCAACTCTATCCACAATGTAGGTTTTACCAGTTTTCTAAGTCTCTCTTATTTGCTTGTACTTATACATGAAATTCTCTGTGTAAACTTCTGTAACTTCTCTAGGTAGATGAATCACTGTGTACTTTCTCTTGTTTCTATGTGTTACCAATCTTGAGAAACTCATACATTCTCTGTTCACTGTTTCCCAGTCTTAGAGAAGTAGATTTCTTTCTGCGAAAGTGCTGTTTTCACAGTGCTATGTACTCCCAACTCTATGCATAATGTAGTTTTTACCAGTTTTCTAAGTCTCTCTTATTTGCTTGTACTTATACATGAAATTCTCTGTGTAAACTTCTGTAACTTCTCTAGGTAGATGAATCACTGTGTACTTTCTCTTGTTTCTATCTGTTACCAATCTTGAGAAACTCATACATTCTCTGTTCACTGTTTCCCAGTCTTAGAGAAGTCGATTTCTTTCGGCGAAAGTGCTGTTTTCACAGTGCTAAGTACTCCCAACTCTATCCACAAAGTAGGTTTTACCAGTTTTCTAAGTCTCTCTTATTTGCTTGTACTTATACTTGGAATTCTCTGTGTGAACCTCTGTAACTTTTCCAGGTAGATGAATCACTGTGTACTTTCTCTTGTTTCTATCTGTTACCAATCTTGAGAAACTCATACATTCTCTGTTTACTGTTTCACGAACTTAGAGAACTAAATTTCCTTCGGCGAAAGTGCTGTTTTCACAGTGCTAAGTACTCCGAAATCTGTCAACAATGTAGGTTTTACCAGTTTTCTAAGTCTCTCTTATTTGCTTGTACTTATACTTGGAATTCTGTGTGTAAACCACTGTAACTTCTCTAGGTAGATGAATCACTGTGTACTTTCTCTTGTTTCTATCTGTTACCAAACTTGAGAAACTCATACATTCACTGTTCATTGTTTCCCAGTCTTAGAGAAGTCGATTTCTTTCAGTGAAAGTGCTGTTTTCACAGTGCTAAGTACTCCCAACACTATCCGCAATGTAGGTTTTACCAGTTTTCTAAGTCTCTCTTATTTGCTTGTACTTATACTTGGAATTCTCTGTGTAAACCTGTGTAAGTTCTCTAGGTAGATGAATCACTGTGTACTTTCTCTTGTTTCTATCTGTTACCAATCTTGAGAAACTCATACATTGTCTGTCCACTGTTTCCCAGTCTTAGAGAAGTCTATTTCTTTCGGCGAAAGTGCTGTTTTCACAGTGCTAAGTACTCCCAACTCTATCCACAATGTAGGTTTTACCAGTTTTCTAAGTCTCTCTCATTTTCTTGTACTTATACATGAAATTCTTTGTGTAAACTTCTGTATTTTCTATAGGTAGATGAATCACTGTGTACTTTCTCTTGTTTCCATCTGTTACCAGTCTTGAGAAACTCATACATTCTCTGTTCAGTTATTCCCGTTTCTTAGAGAGGTAGATTTCTTTCTTCAAAAGTGCTGTTTTCACAGTGCTGAGTGCTCCCAACTCTTTCCACAATGTAGGTTTTACCAGTTTTCTAAGTCTCTCTTATTTGCTTGTACTTATACATGAAATTCTGTGTGTAAACTTCTGTAACTTCTCTAGGTAGATGAATCACTGTGTACTTTCTCTTGTTTCTATGTGTTACCAATCTTGTGAAATTCATACATTCCCTGTTGACTGTTTCCCAGTCTTAGAGAAGTAGATTTCTTTCGGCGAAAGTGCTGTTTTCACAGTGCTAAGTAGTCCCAACTCTATCCACAATGTAGTTTTTACCAGTTTTCTAAGTCTCTCTTATTTTCCTGTACTTATACGTGGAATTCTCTGTGTAAACTTCTGTAACTTCTCTAGGTAGACGAATCACTATGTACTTTCTCTTGTTTCTATCTGTTACCAATCTTGAGAAACTCATACATTCTCTGTTCACTGTTTCCCAGTCTTAGAGAAGTCGATTTCTTTCGCCGAAAGTGCTGTTTTCACAGTGCTAATTCCTCCCAACTCTATCCACAATGTAGGTTTTACCGGTTTTCTAAATCTCTCTTATTTGCCTGTACTTATACTTGGAATTCTCTGTGTAAACCTCTGTAACTTCTCTAGGTAGATGAATCACTGTGTAGTTTCTCTTGTTTCTATCTGTTACCAATCTTGAGAAACTCATACATTCTCTCTGTTCACTGTTTCCCAGTCTTAGAGAGGTCGATTTCTGTCAGCGAAAGTGCTGTTTTCACAGTGCTAAGTACTCCCAACTCTATCCACAATGTAGGTTTTACATGTTTTCTAAGTCTCTCTTATTTGCTTGTACTTATACTTGGAATTCTCTGTGTAAACCTCTGTAACTTTTCCAGGATGAATCACTATGTACTTTCTCTTGTTTCTATCTGTTACCAATCTTGAGAAACTCATACATTCTCTGTTCACTGTTTCCCAGTCTTAGAGAAGTCGATTTCTTTCAGCGAAAGTGCTGTTTTCACAGTGCTAAGTACTCCCAACTCTATCCACAATGTAGGTTTTAACAGTTTTCTAAGTCTCTCTTATTTGCTTGTACTTATACATGGAATTCTCTGTGTAAACCTCTGTAGCTTCTCTAGGTAGATGAATCACTGTGTACTTTCTCTTGTTTCTATCTGTTACCAATCTTGAGAAACTCATACATTCACTGTTCACTGTTTCCCATTCTTAGAGAAGTCGATTTCTTTCAGCGAAAGTGCTGTTTTCACAGTGCTAAGTACTCCCAACTCCATCAAAAATGTAGGTTTTACCAGTTTTCTAAGTCTCTCTTATTTTCTTGTACTTATACTTGGAATTGTCTGTGTAAACCTCTGTAACTTTTCCAGGTAGATGAATCACTGTGTACTTTCTCTTGTTTCTATCTGTTACCAATCTAGAGAAACTCATACATTCTCTGTTCACTGTTTCCCAGTCTTAGAGAAGTCGATTTCTTTCGGCGAAAGTGCTGTTTTCACAGTGCTAAGTACTCCCAACTCTATCCACAATGTAGGTTTTACCCGTTTTCTAAATCTCTCTTATTTTCTTGTACTTATACATGGAATTCTCTGTGTAAACTTCTGTAACATCTCTAGGTAGATGAATCACTGTGTACTTTCTCTTGTTTCTATCTGTTACCAATCTTGAGAAACTCATACATTCTCTGTTAACTGTTTCTCAGTGTTAGAGAAGTAGATTTCTTTCGGCGAAAGTGCTGTTTTCACAGTGCTAATTACTCCCAACTCTATCCACAATGTAGGTTTTACCAGTTTTCTAAGTCTCTCTAATTTACTTGTACTTATACTTGGAATTCTCTGTGTAAACCTCTGTACCTTCTCTAGGTAGATGAATCACTGTGTACTTTCTCTTGTTTCTATCTGTTACCAATCTTGAGAAACTCATACTTTCACTGTTCACTGTTTCCCAGTCTTAGACAAGTCGATTTCTTTCAGCGAAAGTGCTGTTTTCACAGTGATAAGTACCCCCAACTCTATCCACAATGTAGGTTTTAGCAGTTTTCTAAGTCTCTCTTATTTGCTTGTACTTATACTTGGAATTCTCTGTGTAAACCTCTGTAGCTTCTCTAGGTAGATGAATCACTGTGTACTTTCTCTTTTTTCTATCTTTTACCAATCTTGAGAAACTCATACATTCTCTGTTCACTGTTTCCCAGTCTTAGAGAAGTCGATTTCTTTCAGCGAAAGTGCTGTTTTCACAGTGCTAAGTACTCCCAAATCTGTCAACAATGTAGGTTTTACCAGTATTCTAAGTCTCTCTTATCTGCTTGTACTTATACTTGGAATTCTCTGTGTAAACCTCTGTAACTTTTCCAGGTAGATGAATCACTGTGTACTTTCTCTTGTTTCTATCTGTTACCAATCTTGAGAAACTCATACATTCTCTGTTCACTGTTTCCCAGTCTTAGAGAAGTCGATTTCTTTCGGCGAAAGTGCTGTTTTCACAATGCTAAGTACTCCCAACTCTATCCACAATGTAGGTTTTACCAGTTTTCTAAGTCTCTCTTATTTGCTTGTACTTATACTTGGAATTCTCTGTGTAAACCTCTGTAGCTTCTCTAGGTAGATGAATCACTGTGTACTTTCTCTTGTTTCTATCTGTTACCAATCTTGAGAAACTCATACATTCTCTGTTCACTGTTTCCCAGTCTTAGAGAAGTCGATTTCTTTCAGCGAAAGTGCTGTTTTCACAGTGCTATGTACTCCCAACTCTATCCACAATGTAGGTTTTAGCAGTTTTCTAAGTCTCTCTTATTTGCCTGTACTTATACTTGGAATTCTCTGTGTAAACCTCTGTAACTTTTCCAGGTAGATGAATCAGTGTGTGCTTTCTCTTGTTTCTATCTGTTACCAATCTTGAGAAACTCATACATTCTCTGTTCACTGTTTCACGGAATTAGAGAACTAAATTTCCTTCGGCGAAAGTGCTGCTTTCACAGTGCTAAGTACTCCGCAATCTGTCAACAATGTAGGTTTTACCAGTTTTCTAAGTCTCTCTTATTTGCTTGTACTTATACTTGGAATTCTCTGTGTAAACCTCTGTAGCTTCTCTAGGTAGATGAATCACTGTGTACTTTCTCTTGTTTCTATCTGTTGCCAATCTTGAGAAACTCATACGTTCTCTGTTCACTTTTTCCCAGTCTTAGAGAAGTCGATTTGTTTCGGCGAAAGTGCTGTTTTCACAGTGCTAAGTACTCCCAACTCTATCCACAATGTAGGTTTTACCAGTTTTCTAAGTCTCTCTTATTTTCTTGTACTTATACATGAAATTCTTTGTGTAAAATTCTGTAATTTCTCTAGGTAGATGAATCACTGTGTACTTTCTCTTGTTTCTATCTGTTACCAGTCTTGAGAAACTCATACATTCTCTGTTCAGTTATTCCCGTTTCTTAGAGAGGTAGATTTCTTTCTTCAAAAATGCTGTTTTCACAGTGCTAAGTACTCCCAAATCTGTCAACAATGTAGGTTTTACCAGTTTTCTAAGTCTCTCTTATTTACTTGTACTTATACTTGGAATTTTCTGTGTAAACTTCTGTAACTTCTCTAGGTAGATGAATCACTATGTACTTTCTCTTGTTTCTATCTGTTACCAATCTTGAGAAACTCATACATTCTCTGTTCACTGTTTCCCAGTCTTAGAGAAGTCGATTTCTTTCGACGAAAGTGCTGTTTTCACAGTGCTGAGTGCTCCCAACTCTATCCACAATGTAGTTTTTACCAGTTTTCTAAGTCTCTCTTATTTTCTTGTACTTATACGTGCAATTCTCTGTGTAAACTTCTGTAACTTCTCTAGGTAGATGAATCACTGTTTACTTTCTCTTGTTTCTATCTGTTACCAATCTTGAGAAACTCATACATTCTCTGTTCGTTGTTTCCCAGTCTTAGAGAAGTCGATTTCTTTCGGCGAAAGTGCTGTTTTCACAGCGCTAAGTACTCCCAACTCTATCCACAATGTAGGTTTTACCAGTTTTCTAAGTCTCTCTTATTTTCTTGTACTTACACATGGAATTCTCTGTGTAAACTTCTGTAACATCTCTAGGTACATGAATCACTGTGTACTTTCTCTTGTTTCTATCTGTTACCAATCTTGAGAAACTCATACATTCTCTGTTAACTGTTTCCCAGTGTTAGAGAAGTCGATTTCTTTCGGCGAAAGTGCTGTTTTCACAGTGCTAAGTACTCCCAACTCTATCCACAATGTAGGTTTTACCAGTTTTCTAAGTCTCTCTTATTTGCTTGTACTTATACTTGGAATTCTCTGTGTAAATCTCTGTAACTTCTCTAGGTAGATTAATCACTGTGTACTTTCTCTTGTTTCTATCTGTTACCAATCTTGAGAAACTCATCCTTTCACTGTTTCCCAGTCTTAGAGAAGTCGATTTCTTTCAGCGAAAGTGCTGTTTTCACAGTGATAAGTACTCCCAACTGTATCCACAATGTAGGTTTTACCAGTTTTCTAAGTCTCTCTTATTTGCTTGTACTTATACTTGGAATTCTCTGTGTCAACCTATGTAGCTTCTCTAGATAGATGAATCACTGTGTACTTTCTCTTTTTTCTATCTGTTACCAATATTGAGAAACTCATAAATTCTCTGTTCACTGTTTCCCAGTCTTAGAGAAGTCGATTTCTTTCAGCGAAAGTGTTGTTTTCACAGTGCTAAGTACTCCCAAATCTGTCAACAATGTAGGTTTTACCAGTTTTCTAAGTCTCTCTTATTTGCTTGTACTTATACTTGGAATTCTCTGTGTAAACCTCTGTAACTTTTCCAGGTAGATGAATCACTGTGTACTTTCTCTTGTTTCTATCTGTTACCAATCTTGAGAAACTCATTCATTCTCTGTTCACTGTTTCCCAGTCTTAGAGAAGTCGATTTCTTTCGGCGAAAGTGCTGTTTTCACAGTGCTAAGTACTCCCAACACTATCCGAAATGTAGGTTTTACCAGTTTTCTAAGTCTCTCTTATTTGCTTGTACTTATACTTGGAATTCTCTGTGTAAACCTGTGTAACTTCTCTAGGTAGATGAATCACTGTGTACTTTCTCTTGTTTCTATCTGTTGCCAATCTTGAGAAACTCATACGTTCTCTGTTCACTGTTTCCCAGTCTTAGAGAAGTCGATTTCTTTCGGTGAAAGTGCTGTTTTCACAGTGCTAAGTACTCCCAACTCTATCCACAATGTAGGTTTTACCAGTTTTCTAAGTCTCTCTTATTTTCTTGTACTTATACATGAAATTCTTTGTGTAAACTTCTGTAATTTCTGTAGGTAGATGAATCACTGTGTACTTTCTCTTGTTTCTATCTGTTACCAGTCTTCAGAAACTCATACATTCTCTTTTCAGTTATTCCCGTTTCTTAGAGGTAGATTTCTTTCTTCAAAAGTGCTGTTTTCACAGTGCTAAGTACTCCCAAATCTGTCAACAATGTAGGTTTTACCAGTTTTCTAAGTCTCTCTTATTTGCTTGTACTTATACTTGGAATTCTGTGTGTAAACCACTGTAACTTCTCTAGGTAGATGAATCACTGTGTACTTTCTCTTGTTTCTATCTGTTACCAAACTTCAGAAACTCATACATTCACTGTTCACTGTTTCCCAGTCTTAGAGAAGTCGATTTCTTTCTGCGAAAGTGCTGTTTTCACAGTGCTAAGTACTCCCAACACTATCCGCAATGTAGGTTTTACCAGTTTTCTAAGTCTCTCTTATTTGCTTGTACTTATACTTGGAATTCTCTGTGTAAACCTGTGTAACTTCTCTCGGTAGATGAATCACTGTGTACTTTCTCTTGTTTCTATCTGTTGCCAATCTTGAGAAACTCATACATTGTCTGTTCACTGTTTCCCAGTCTTAGAGAAGTCGATTTCTTTCGGCGAAAGTGCTGTTTTCACAGTGCTAAGTACTCCCAACTCTATCCACAATGTAGGTTTTACCAGTTTTCTAAGTCTCTCTTATTTTCTTGTACTTATACATGAAATTCTTTGTGTAAACTTCTGTAATTTCTATAGGTAGATGAATCACTGTGTACTTTCTCTTGTTTCTATCTGTTACCAGTCTTGAGAAACTCATACATTCTCTGTTCAGTTATTCCCGTTTCTTAGAGAGGTAGATTTCGTTCTTCAAAAGTGCTGTTTTCACAGTGCTGAGTGCTCCCAACTCTATCCACAATGTAGGTTTTACCAATTTTCTAAGTCTCTCTTATTTGCTTGTACTTATACTTGAAATTCTCTGTGTAAACTTCAGTAACTTCTCTAGGTAGATGAATCACTGTTTACTTTCTCTTGTTTCTATCTGTTACCAATCTTGAGAAACTCATACATTCTCTGTTCGTTGTTTCCCAGTCTTAGAGAAGTCGATTTCTTTCGGCGAAAGTGCTGTTTTCACAGCGCTAAGTACTCCCAACTCTATCCACAATGTAGGTTTTACCAGTTTTCTAAGTCTCTCTTATTTTCTTGTACTTACACATGGAATTCTCTGTGTAAACTTCTGTAACATCTCTAGGTACATGAATCACTGTGTACTTTCTCTTGTTTCTATCTGTTACCAATCTTGAGAAAGTCATACATTCTCTGTTAACTGTTTCCCAGTCTTAGAGAAGTCGATTTCTTTCGGCGAAAGTGCTGTTTTCACAGCGCTAAGTACTCCCAACTCTATCGAAAATGTAGGTTTTACCAGGTTTCTAAGTCTCTCTTATTTGCCTGTACTTATACTTGGAATTCTCTGTGTAAACCTCTGTAGCTTCTCTAGGTAGATGAATCACTGTGTACTTTCTCTTGTTTCTATCTGTTACCAATCTTGAGAAACTCATACATTCTCTGTTCACTGTTTCCCAGTCTTAGAGAAGTCGATTTCTTTCGGCGAAAGTGCTGTTTTCACAGTGCTAATTACTCCCAACTCTATCAACAATGTAGGTTTTACCAGTTTTCTAAATCTCTCTTATTTGCCTGTACTTATACTTGGAATTCTCTGTGTAAACCTCTGTAACTTCTCTAGGTAGATGAATCACTGTGTACTTTCTCTTGTTTCTATCTGTTACCAATCTTGAGAAACTCATACATTCACTGTTCACTGTTTCCGAGTCTTAGAGAAGTCGATTTCTTTCAGCGAAAGTGCTGTTTTCACAGTGCTAAGTGCTCCCAACTCTATCAACAATGTAGGTTTTAACAGTTTTCTAAGTCTCTCTTATTTTCTTGTACTTATACGTGGAATTCTCTGTGTAAACGTCTGTAACTTTTACAGGTAGATGAATCACTGTGTACTTTCTCTTGTTTCTATCTGTTACCAATCTTGAGAAACTCATACATTCTCTGTTCACTGTTTCCCAGTCTTAGAGAAGTCGATTTCTTTCGGCGAAAATGCTGTTTTCACAGTGCTAAGTACTCCGAAATCTGTCAACAATGTAGGTTTTACCAGTTTTCTAAGTTTCTCTTATTTGCTTGTACTTATACTTGGAATTCTGTGTGTAAACCACTGTAACTTCTCTAGGTAGATGAATCACTGTGTACTTTCTCTTGTTTCTATCTGTTACCAATCTTGAGAAACTCATACATTCTCTGTTCACTGTTTCCCAGTCTTAGAGAAGTCGATTTCTTTCGGCGAAAGTGCTGTTTTCACAGTGTTAAGTACTCCCAACTCTATCCACAATGTAGGTTTTACCAGTTTTCTAAGTCTCTCTTATTTTCTTGTACTTATACTTGGAATTGTCTGTGTAAACCTCTGTAACTTTTCCAGGTAGATGAATCACTGTGTACTTTCTCTTGTTTCTATCTGTTACCAATCTTGAGAAACTCATACATTCTCTGTTCACTGTTTCCCAGTCTTAGAGAAGTCGATTTCTTTCGGCGAAAGTGCTGTTTTCACAGTGCTAAGTACTCCCAACTCTATCCACATTGTAGGTTTTACCAGTTTTCTAAGTCTCTCTTATTTACTTCTACTTATACTTGGAATTCTCTGTGTAAACCTCTGTAACTTCTCTAGGTAGATGAATCACTGTGTACTTTCTCTTGTTTCTATCTGTTACCAATCTTGAGAAACTCATACTTTCACTGTTCACCGTTTCCCAGTCTTAGACAAGTCGATTTCTTACAGCGAAAGTGCTGTTTTCACAGTGATAAGTACTCCCAACTCTATCCACAATGTAGGTTTTAGCAGTTTTCTAAGTCTCTCTTATTTGCTTGTACTTATACTTGGAATTCTCTGTGTAAACCTCTGTAGCTTCTCTAGGTAGATGAATCACTGTGTACTTTCTCTTTTTTCTATCTGTTACCAATATTGAGAAACTCATACATTCTCTGTTCACTGTTTCCCAGTCTTAGAGAAGTCGATTTCTTTCAGCGAAAGTGTTGTTTTCACAGTGCTAAGTACTCCCAAATCTGTCAACAATGTAGGTTTTACCAGTTTTCTAAGTCTCTCTTATTTGCTTGCACTTATACTTGGAATTCTCTGTGTAAACCTCTGTAACTTTTCCAGGTAGATGAATCACTGTGTACTTTCTCTTGTTTCTATCTGTTACCAATCTTGAGAAACTCATACATTGTCTGTTCACTGTTTCCCAGTCTTAGAGAAGTCGATTTCTTTCGGCGAAAGTGCTGTTTTCACAGTGCTAAGTACTCCCAACTCTATCCACAATATAGGTTTTACCAGTTTTCTAAGTCTCTCTTATTTTCTTGTACTTATACATGAAATTCTTTGTGTAAACTTCTGTAATTTCTATAGGTAGATGAATCACTGTGTACTTTCTCTTGTTTCTATCTGTTACCAGTCTTGAGAAACTCATACATTCTCTATTCAGTTATTCCCGTTTCTTAGAGAGGTAGATTTCTTTCTTCAAAAGTGCTGTTTTCACAGTGCTGAGTACTCCCAACTCTATCCACAATGTAGGTTTTACCAGTTTTCTAAGTCTCTCTTATTTGCTTGTACTTATACATGAAATTCTCTGTGTAAACTTCAGTAACTTCTCTAGGTAGATGAATCACTGTGTACTTACTCTTGTTTCTATCTGTTACCAATCTTGAGAAACTCATACATTCTCTGTTCACTGTTTCCTAGTCTTAGAGAAGTAGATTTCTTTCTGCGAAAGTGCTGTTTTCACAGTGCTAAGTACTCCCAACTCTATCCACAATGTAGTTTTTACCAGTTTTCTAAGTCTCTCTTATTTGCTTGTACTTATACTTGGAATTCTCTGTGTAAACCTCTGTAGCTTCTCTAGGTAGATGAATCACTGTGTACTTTCTCTTGTTTCTATCTGTTACCAATCTTGAGAAACTCATACATTCTCTGTTCACTGTTTCACGGAATTAGAGAACTAAATTTCCTTCGGCGAAAGGGCTGCTTTCACAGTGCTAAGTACTCCGCAATCTGTCAACAATGTAGGTTTTACCAGTTTTCTAAGTCTCTCTTATTTGCTTGTACTTATACTTGGAATTCTGTGTGTAAACCACTGTAACTTCTCTAGGTAGATGAATCACTGTGTACTTTCTCTTGTTTCTATCTGTTACCAATCTTGAGAAACTCATACATTCACTGTTCACTGTTTCCCAGTCTTAGAGAAGTCGATTTCTTTCAGCGAAAGTGCTGTTTTCACAGTGCTAAGTACTCCCAACACTATCCGCAACGTAGGTTTTACCAGTTTTCTAAGTCTCTCTTATTTGCTTGTACTTATACTTGGAATTCTCTGTGTAAACCTGTGTAACTTCTCTAGGTAGATGAATCACTGTGTACTTTCTCTTGTTTCTATCTGTTGCCAATCTTGAGAAACTCATACGTTCTCTGTTCACTGTTTCCCAGTCTTAGAGAAGTCGATTTGTTTCGGCGAAAGTGCTGTTTTCACGGTACTAAGTACTCCCAACGCTATCCACAATGTAGGTTTTACCAGTTTTCTAAGTCTCTCTTATTTTCTTGTACTTATACATGAAATTCTTTGTGTAAACTTCTGTAATTTCTATAGGTAGATGAATCACTGTGTACTTTCTCTTGTTTCTGTCTGTTACCAGTCTTCAGAAACTCATACATTCTCTTTTCAGTTATTCCCGTTTCTTAGAGGTAGATTTCTTTCTTCAAAAGTGCTGTTTTCACAGTGTTAAGTACTCCCAAATCTGTCAACAATGTAGGTTTTACCAGTTTTCTAAGTCTCTCTTATTTGCTTGTACTTATACTTGGAATTCTGTGTGTAAACCACTGTAACTTCTCTAGGTAGATGAATCACTGTGTACTTTCTCTTCTTTCTATCTGTCACCAAACTTGAGAAACTCATACATTCACTGTTCACTGTTTCCCAGTCTTAGAGAAGTCGATTTCTTTCAGCGAAAGTGCTGTTTTCACAGTGCTAAGTACTCCCAACACTATCCGCAATGTAGGTTTTACCAGTTTTCTAAGTCTCTCTTATTTGCTTGTACTTATACTTGGAATTCTCTGTGTAAACCTGTGTAACTTCTCTCGGTAGATGAATCACTGTGTACTTTCTGTTGTTTCTATCTGTTGCCAATCTTGAGAAACTCATACATTGTCTGTTCACTGTTTCCCAGTCTTAGAGAAGTCGATTTCTTTCGGCGAAAGTGCTGTTTTCACAGTGCTAAGTACTCCCAACTCTATCCACAATATAGGTTTTACCAGTTTTCTAAGTCTCTCTTATTTTCTTGTACTTATACATGAAATTCTTTGTGTAAACTTCTGTAATTTCTATAGGTAGATGAATCACTGTGTACTTTCTCTTGTTTCTATCTGTTACCAGTCTTGAGAAACTCATACATTCTCTGTTCAGTTATTCCCGTTTATTAGAGAGGTAGATTTCTTTCTTCAAAAGTGCTGTTTTCACAGTGCTGAGTACTCCCAACTCTATCCACAATGTAGGTTTTACCAGTTTTCTAAGTCTCTCTTATTTGCTTGTACTTATACATGAAATTCTCTGTGTAAACTTCAGTAACTTCTCTAGGTAGATGAATCACTGTGTACTTACTCTTGTTTCTATCTGTTACCAATCTTGAGAAACTCATACATTCTCTGTTCACTGTTTCCTAGTCTTAGAGAAGTAGATTTCTTTCTGCGAAAGTGCTGTTTTCACAGTGCTAAGTACTCCCAACTCTATCCACAATGTAGTTTTTACCAGTTTTCTAAGTCTCTCTTATTTTCCTGTACTTATACGTGGAATTCTCTGTGTAAACTTTTGTAACTTCTCTAGGTAGATGAATCACTATGTACTTTCTCTTGTTTCTATCTGTTACCAATCTTGAGAAACTCATACATTCTCTGTTCACTGTTTCCCAGTCTTAGAGAAGTCGATTTCTTTCGGCGAAAGTGCTGTTTTCACAGTGCTAAGTACTCCCAACTCTATCCACAATGTAGGTTTTACCAGTTTTCTCAATCTCTCTTATTTGCCTGTACTTATACTTGGAATTCTCTGTGTAAACCTCTGTAACTTCTCTAGGTAGATGAATCACTGTGTAGTTTCTCTTCTTTCTATCTGTTACCAATCTTGAGAAACTCATACATTCACTGTTCACTGTTTCCCATTCTTAGAGAAGTCGATTTCTTTCAGCGAAAGTGCTGTTTTCACAGTGCTAAGTACTCCCAACTCTATCCACAATGTAGGTTTTAACAGTTTTCTAAGTCTCTCTTATTTGTTTGTACGTATACTTGGAATTCTCTGTGTAAACCTCTGTAGCTTCTCTAGGTAGATGAATCACTGTGTACTTTCTCTTGTTTCTATCTGTTACCAATCTTGAGAAACTCATACATTCACTGTTCACTGTTTCCGAGTCTTAGAGAAGTCGATTTCTTTCAGCGAAAGTGCTGTTTTCACAGTGCTAAGTACTCCCAACTCTATCAACAATGTAGGTTTTACCAGTTTTCTAAGTCTCTCTTATTTTCTTGTACTTATACGTGGAATTCTCTGTGTAAACGTCTGTAACTTTTACAGGTAGATGAATCACTGTGTACTTTCTCTTGTTTCTATCTGTTACCAATCTTGAGAAACTCATACATTCTCTGTTCACTGTTTCCCAGTCTTAGAGAAGTCGATTTCTTTCGGCAAAAGTGCTGTTTTCACAGTGCTAAGTACTCCCAACACTATCCGAAATGTAGGTTTTACCAGTTTTCTAAGTCTCTCTTATTTGCTTGTACTTATACTTGGAATTCTCTGTGTAAACCTGTGTAACTTCTCTAGGTAGATGAATCACTGTGTACTTTCTCTTGTTTCTATCTGTTGCCAATCTTGAGAAACTCATACGTTCTCTGTTCACTGTTTCCCAGTCTTAGAGAAGTCGATTTCTTTCGGTGAAAGTGCTGTTTTCACAGTGCTAAGTACTCCCAACTCTATCCACAATGTAGGTTTTACCAGTTTTCTAAGTCTCTCTTATTTTCTTGTACTTATACATGAAATTCTTTGTGTAAATTTCTGTAATTTCTATAGGTAGATGAATCACTGTGTACTTTCTCTTGTTTCTATCTGTTACCAGTCTTCAGAAACTCATACATTCTCTTTTCAGTTATTCCCGTTTCTTAGAGGTAGATTTCTTTCTTCAAAAGTGCTGTTTTCACAGTGCTAAGTATTCCCAAATCTGTCAACAATGTAGGTTTTACCAGTTTTCTAAGTCTCTCTTATTTGCTTGTACTTATACTTGGAATTCTGTGTGTAAACCACTGTAACTTCTCTAGGTAGATGAATCACTGTGTACTTTCTCTTGTTTCTATCTGTTACCAAACTTGAGAAACTCATACATTCACTGTTCACTGTTTCCCAGTCTTAGAGAAGTCGATTTCTTTCAGCGAAAGTGCTGTTTTCACAGTGCTAAGTACTCCCAACACTATCCGCAATGCAGGTTTTACCAGTTTTCTAAGTCTCTCTTATTTGCTTGTACTTATACTTGGAATTCTCTGTGTAAACCTGTGTAACTTCTCTCGGTAGATGAATCACTGTGTACCTTCTCTTGTTTCTATCTGTTGCCAATCTTGAGAAACTCATACATTGTCTGTTCACTGTTTCCCAGTCTTAGAGAAGTCGATTTCTTTCGGCGAAAGTGCTGTTTTCACAGTGCTAAGTACTCCCAACTCTATCCACAATGTCGGTTTTACCAGTTTTCTAAGTCTCTCTTATTTTCTTGTACTTATACATGAAATTCTTTGTGTAAACTTCTGTAATTTCTATAGGTAGATGAATCACTGTGTACTTTCTCTTGTTTCTATCTGTTACCAGTCTTGAGAAACTCATACATTCTCTGTTCAGTTATTCCCGTTTCTTAGAGAGGTAGATTTCTTTCTTCAAAAGTGCTGTTTTCACAGTGCTGAGTGCTCCCAACTCTATCCACAATGTAGGTTTTACCAGTTTTCTAAGTCTCTCTTATTTGCTTGTACTTACATATGAAATTCTCTGTGTAAACTTCTGTAACCTCTCTAGGTAGATGAATCACTGTGTACTTTCTCTTGTTTCTATCTGTTACCAATCTTGAGAAACTCATACATTCACTGTTCACTGTTTCCCAGTCTTAGAGAAGTCGATTTCTTTCAGCGAAAGTGCTGTTTTCACAGTGCTAAGTACTCCCAAATCTTTCAACAATGTAGGTTTTACCAGTTTTCTAAGTTTCTCTTATTTGCTTGTACTTATACTTGGAATTCTCTGTGTAAACCTCTGTAACTTTTCCAGGTAGATGAATCACTGTGTACTTTCTCTTGTTTCTATCTGTTACCAATCTTGAGAAACTCATACATTCTCTGTTCACTGTTTCCGAGTCTTAGAGAAGTAGATTTCTTTCGGCGAAAGTGCTGTTTTCACAGTGCTAAGTACTCCCAACTCTATCCACAATGTAGGTTTTACCAGTTTTCTAAGTCTCTCTTATTTTCTTGTACTTATACTTGGAATTGTCTGTGTAAAACTCTGTAACTTTTCCAGGTAGATGAATCACTGTGTACTTTCTCTTGTTTCTATCTGTTACCAATCTTGAGAAACTCATACATTCTCTGTTCACTGTTTCCCAGTCTTAGAGAAGTCGATTTCTTTCGGCGAAAGTGCTGTTTTCACAGTGCTAAGTACTCCCAACTCTATCCACAATGTAGGTTTTACCAGTTTTCTAAGTCTCTCTTATTTTCTTGTACTTATACATGGAATTCTCTGTGTAAACTTCTGTAACATCTCTAGGTAGATGAATCACTGTGTGCTTTCTCTTGTTTCTATCTGTTACCAATCTTGAGAAACTCATACATTATCTGTTCACTGTTTCACGGACTTAGAGAACTAAATTTCCTTCGGCGAAAGTGCTGCTTTCACAGTGCTAAGTGCTCCGAAATCTGTCAACAATGTAGGTTTTACCAGTTTTCTAAGTCTCTCTTATTTGCTTGTACTTATACTTGGAATTCTGTGTGTAAACCACTGTAACTTCTCTAGGTAGATGAATCACTGTGTACTTTCTCTTGTTTCTATCTGTTACCAATCTTGAGAAACTCATACATTCACTGTTCACTGTTTCCCAGTCTTAGAGAAGTCGATTTCTTTCAGCGAAAGTGCTGTTTTCACAGTGCTAAGTACTCCCAACACTATCCGCAATGTAGGTTTTACCAGTTTTCTAAGTCTCTCTTATTTGCTTGTACTTATACTTGGAATTCTCTGTGTAAACCTGTGTACCTTCTCTAGGTAGATGAATCACTGTGTACTTTCTCTTGTTTCTATCTGTTGCCAATCTTGAGAAACTCATACGTTCTCTGTTCACTGTTTCCCAGTCTTAGAGAAGTCGATTTGTTTCGGCGAAAGTGCTGTTTTCACAGTGCTAAGTACTCCCAACTCTATCCACAATGTAGGCTTTACCAGTTTTCTAAGTCTCTCTTATTTTCTTGTACTTATACATGAAATTCTTTGTGTAAAATTCTGTAATTTCTATAGGTAGATGAATCACTGTGTACTTTCTCTTGTTTCTATCTGTTACCAGTCTTGAGAAACTCATACATTCTCTGTTCAGTTATTCCCGTTTCTTAGAGAGGTAGATTTCTTTCTTCAAAAATGCTGTTTTCACAGTGCTAAGTACTCCCAAATCTGTCAACAATGTAGGTTTTACCAGTTTTCTAAGTCTTTCTTATTTGCTTGTACTTATACTTGGAATTTTCTGTATAAACTTCTGTAACTTCTCTAGGTAGATGAATCACTATGTACTTTCTCTTGTTTCTATCTGTTACCAATCTTGAGAAACTCATACATTCTCTGTTCACTGTTTCCAAGTCTTAGAGAAGTCGATTTCTTTCGACGAAAGTGCTGTTTTCACAGTGCTGAGTGCTCCCAAATCTGTCAACAATGTAGGTTTTGCCAGTATTCTAAGTCTCTCTTATTTGCTTGTACTTATACTTGGAATTCTCTGTGTAAACCTCTGTAACTTTTCCAAGTGGATGAATCACTGTGTACTTTCTCTTGTTTCTATCTGTTACCAATCTAGAGAAAGTCATACATTCTCTGTTCACTGTTTCCCAGTCTTAGAGAAGTCGATTTCTTTCGGCGAAAGTGCTGTTTTCACAGTGCTAAGTACTCCCAAATCTGTCTACAATGTAGGTTTTACCAGTTTTCTAAGTCTCTCTTATTTGCTTGTACTTATACTTGGAATTTTCTGTGTAAACTTCTGTAACTTCTCTAGGTAGATGAATCACTATGTACTTTCTCTTGTTTCTATCTGTTACCAATCTTGAGAAACTCATACATTCTCTGTTCACTGTTTCCCAGTTTTAGAGAAGTCGATTTCTTTCAGCGAAAGTGCTGTTTTCACAGTGCTAAGTACTCCCAACTCTATCCACAATGTAGGTTTTAACAGTTTTCTAAGTCTCTCTTATTTGCTTGTACTTATACTTGGAATTCTCTGTGTAAACCTCTGTAGCTTCTCTATGTAGATGAATCACTGTGTACTTTCTCTTGTTTCTATCTGTTACCAATCTTGAGAAACTCATACATTCTCTGTTCACTGTTTCCCAGTCTTAGAGAAGTCGATTTCTTTCGGCGAAAGTGCTGTTTTCACAGTGCTAAGTACTCCCAACTCTATCCACAATGTAGGTTTTACCAGTTTTCTAAATCTCTCTTATTTGCCTGTACTTATACTTGGAATTCTCTGTGTAAACCTCTGTAACTTCTCTAGGTAGATGAATCACTGTGTAGTTTCTCTTGTTTCTATCTGTTACCAATCTTGAGAAACTCATACATTCAAGGTTCACTGTTTCCCATTCTTAGAGAAGTCGATTTCTTTCAGCGGAAGTGCTGTTTTCACTGTGCTAAGTACTCCCAACTCTATCAACAATGTAGGTTTTACCAGTTTTCTAAGTCTCTCTTATTTTCTTGTACTTATACGTGGAATTCTCTGTGTAAACGTCTGTAACTTTTACAGGTAGATGAATCACTGTGTACTTTCTCTTGTTTCTATCTGTTACCAATCTTGAGAAACTCATACATTCTCTGTTCACTGTTTCCCAGTCTTAGAGAAGTCGATTTCTTTCGGCGAAAGTGCTGTTTTCACAGTGCTAAGTACTCCGAAATCTGTCAGCAATGTAGGTTTTACCAGTTTTCTAAGTTTCTCTTATTTGCTTGTACTTATACTTGGAATTCTGTGTGTAAACCACTGTAACTTCTGTAGGTAGATGAATCACTGTGTACTTTCTCTTGTTTCTATCTGTTACCAATCTTGAGAAACTCATACATTCTCTGTTCACTGTTTCCCAGTCTTAGAGAAGTCGATTTCTTTCGGCGAAAGTGCTGTTTTCACAGTGCTAAGTACTCCCAACTCTATCCACAATGTAGGTTTTACCAGTTTTCTAAGTCTCTCTTATTTTCTTGTACTTATACTTGGAATTGTCTGTGTAAACCTCTGTAACTTTTCCAGGTAGATGAATCACTGTGTACTTTCTCTTGTTTCTATCTGTTACCAATCTTGAGAAACTCATACATTCTCTGTTCACTGTTTCCCAGTCTTAGAGAAGTCGATTTCTTTCGGCGAAAGTGCTGTTTTCACAGTGCTAAGTACTCCCAACTCTATCCACAATGTAGGTTTTACCAGTTTTCTAAGTCACTCTTATTTTCTTGTACTTACACATGGAATTCTCTATGTAAACTTCTGTAACATCTCTAGGTACATGAATCACTGTGTACTTTCTCTTGTTTCTATCTGTTACCAATCTTGAGAAAGTCACACATTCTCTGTTAACTGTTTCCCAGTGTTAGAGAAGTCGATTTCTTTCGGCGAAAGTGCTGTTTTCACAGTGCTAAGTACTCCCAACTCTATCCACAATGTAGGTTTTACCAGTTTTCTAAATCTCTCTTATTTGCTTGTACTTATACTTGGAATTCTCTGTGTAAACCTCTGTAACTTCTCTAGGTAGATTAATCACTGTGTACTTTCTCTTGTTTCTATCTGTTACCAATCTTGAGAAACTCATCCTTTCACTGTTTCCCAGTCTTAGAGAAGTCGATTTCTTTCAGCGAAAGTGCTGTTTTCACAGTGATAAGTACTTCCAACTGTATCCACAATGTAGGTTTTACCAGTTTTCTAAGTCTCTCTTATTTGCTTGTACTTATACTTGGAATTCTCTGTGTAAACTTCTGTAGCTTCTCTAGGTAGATGAATCACTGTGTACTTTCTCTTGTTTCTATCTGTTACCAATCTTGAGAAACTCATACATTCTCTGTTCACTGTTTCCCAGTCTTAGAGAAGTCGATTTCTTTCGGCGAAAGTGCTGTTTTCACAGCCCTAAGTACTCCCAACTCTATCGAAAATGTAGGTTTTACCAGGTTTCTAAGTCTCTCTTATTTGCCTGTACTTATACTTGGAATTCTCTGTGTAAACCTCTGTAACTTCTCTAGGTAGATGAATCACTGTGTACTTTCTCTTGTTTCTATCTGTTACCAATCTTGAGAAACTCATACATTCTCTGTTCACTGTTTCCCAGTCTTAGAGAAGTCGATTTCTTTCAGCGAAAGTGCTGTTTGCACAGTGCTAAGTACTCCCAACTCTATCCACAATGTAGGTTTTAACAGTTTTCTAAGTCTCTCTTATTTGCTTGTACGTATACTTGGAATTCTCTGTGTAAACCTCTGTAGCTTCTCTAGGTAGATGAATCACTGTGTACTTTCTCTTGTTTCTATCTGTTACCAATCTTGAGAAACTCATACATTCTCTGTTCACTGTTTCCCAGTCTTAGAGAAGTCGATTTCTTTCGGCGAAAGTGCTGTTTTCACAGTGCTAATTACTCCCAACTCTATCAACAATGTAGGTTTTACCAGTTTTCTAAATCTCTCTTATTTGCCTGTACTTATACTTGGAATTCTGTGTGTAAACCTCTGTAGCTTCTCTAGCTAGATGAATCACTGTATACTTTCTCTTGTTTCTATCTGTTACCAATCTTGAGAAACTCATACATTCTCTGTTCACTGTTTCACAGTCTTAGAGAAGTCGATTTCTTTCAGCGAAAGTGCTGTTTTCACAGTGCTAAGTACTCCCAACTCTATCCACAATGTAGGTTTTAGCAGTTTTCTAAGTCTCTCTTATTTGCCTGTACTTATACTTGGAATTCTCTGTGTAAACCTCTGTAACTTTTCCAGGTAGATGAATCAGTGTGTGCTTTCTCTTGTTTCTATCTGTTACCAATCTTGAGAAACTCATACATTCTCTGTTCACTGTTTCACGGAATTAGAGAACTAAATTTCCTTCGGCGAAAGTGCTGCTTTCACAGTGCTAAGTACTCCGCAATCTGTCAACAATGTAGGTTTTACCAGTTTTCTAAGTCTCTCTTATTTTCTTGTACTTATACTTGGAATTCTCTGTGTAAACCTGTGTAACTTCTCTAGGTAGATGAATCACTGTGTACTTTCTCTTGTTTCTATCTGTTGCCAATCTTGAGAAACTCATACGTTCTCTGTTCACTGTTTCCCAGTCTTAGAGAAGTCGATTTGTTTCGACGAAAGTGCTGTTTTCACAGTGCTAAGTACTCCCAACTCTATCCACAATGTAGGTTTTACCAGTTTTCTAAGTCTCTCTTATTTTCTTGTACTTATACATGAAATTCTTTGTGTAAAATTCTGTAATTTTTCTAGGTAGATGAATCACTGTGTACTTTCTCTTGTTTCTATCTGTTACCAGTCTTGAGAAACTCATACATTCTCTGTTCAGTTATTCCCGTTTCTTAGAGAGGTAGATTTCTTTCTTCAAGAATGCTGTTTTCACAGTGCTAAGTATTCCCAAATCTGTCAACAATGTAGGTTTTACCAGTTGTCTAAGTCTCTCTTATTTGCTTGTACTTATACTTGGAATTTTCTGTGTAAACTTCTGTAACTTCTCTAGGTAGATGAATCACTATGTACTTTCTCTTGTTTCTATCTGTTACCAATTTTGAGAAACTCATACATTCTCTGTTCACTGTTTCCCAGTCTTAGAGAAGTCGATTTCTTTCGACGAAAGTGCTGTTTTCACAGTGCTGAGTGCTCCCAACTCTATCCACAATGTAGTTTTTACCAGTTTTCTAAGTCTCTCTTATTTTCTTGTACTTATACGTGCAATTCTCTGTGTAAACTTCTGTAACTTCTCTAGGTAGATGAATCACTGTTTACTTTCTCTTGTTTCTATCTGTTACCAATCTTGAGAAACTCATACATTCTCTGTTCGCTGTTTCCCAGTCTTAGAGAAGTTGATTTCTTTCAGCGAAAGTGCTGTTTTCACAGTGATAAGTACTCCCAACTGTATCCACAATGTAGGTTTTACCAGTTTTCTAAGTCTCTCTTATTTGCTTGTACTTATACTTGGAATTCTCTGTGTAAACCTCTGTAGCTTCTCTAGATAGATGAATCACTGTGTACTTTCTCTTGTTTCTATCTGTTACCAATCTTGAGAAACTCATACATTCTCTGTTCACTGTTTCCCAGTCTTAGAGAAGTCGATTTCTTTCGGCGAAAGTGCTGTTTTCACAGCGCTAAGTACTCCCAACTCTATCGAAAATGTAGGTTTTACCAGGTTTCTAAGTCTCTCTTATTTGCCTGTACTTATACTTGGAATTCTCTGGGTAAACCTCTGTAACTTCTCTAGGTAGATGAATCACTGTGTACTTTCTCTTGTTTCTATCTGTTACCAATCTTCAGAAACTCATACATTCTCTGTTCACTGTTCCCAGTCTTAGAGAAGTCGATTTCTTTCAGCGAAAGTGCTGTTTTCACAGTGCTAAGTACTCCCAACTCTATCCACAATGTAGGTTTTAACAGTTTTCTAAGTCGCTCTTATTTGCTTGTACGTATACTTCGAATTCTCTGTGTAAACCTCTGTAGCTTCTCTAGGTAGATGAATCACTGTGTACTTTCTCTTGTTTCTATCTGTTACCAATCTTGAGAAACTCATACATTCTCTGTTCACTGTTTCCCAGTCTTAGAGAAGTCGATTTCTTTCAGCGAAAGTGCTGTTTTCACAGTGCTAATTACTCCCAACTCTATCAACAATGTAGGTTTTACCAGTTTTCTAAATCTCTCTTATTTGCCTGTACTTATACTTGGAATTCTCTGTGTAAACCTCTGTAACTTCTCTAGGTAGATGAATTACTGTGTACTTTCTCTTGTTTCTATCTGTTACCAATCTTGAGAAACTCATACATTCACTGTTCACTGTTTCCGAGTCTTAGAGAAGTCGATTTCTTTCAGCGAAAGTGCTGTTTTCACAGTGCTAAGTACTCCCAACTCTATCAACAATGTAGGTTTTACCAGTTTTCTAAGTCTCTCTTATTTTCTTGTACTTATACGTGGAATTCTCTGTGTAAACGTCTGTAACTTTTACAGGTAGATGAATCACTGTGTACTTTCTCTTGTTTCTATCTGTTACCAATCTTGAGAAACTCATACATTCTCTGTTCACTGTTTCCCAGTCTTAGAGAAGTCGATTTCTTTCGGCGAAAGTGCTGTTTTCACAGTGCTAAGTACTCCGAAATCTGTCAGCAATGTAGGTTTTACCAGTTTTCTAAGTTTCTCTTATTTGCTTGTACTTATACTTGGAATTCTGTGTGTAAACCACTGTAACTTCTCTAGGTAGATGAATCACTGTGTACTTTCTCTTGTTTCTATCTGTTACCAATCTTGAGAAACTCATACATTCTCTGTTCACTGTTTCCCAGTCTTAGAGAAGTCGATTTCTTTCGGCGAAAGTGCTGTTTTCACAGTGCTAAGTACTCCCAACTCTATCCACAATGTAGGTTTTACCAGTTTTCTAAGTCTCTCTTATTTGCTTGTACTTATACTTGGAATTGTCTGTGTAAACCTCTGTAACTTTTCCAGGTAGATGAATCACTGTGTACTTTCTCTTGTTTCTATCTGTTACCAATCTTGAGAAACTCATACATTCTCTGTTCACTGTTTCCCAGTCTTAGAGAAGTCGATTTCTTTCGGCGAAAGTGCTGTTTTCACAGTGCTAAGTACTCCCAACTCTATCCACAATGTAGGTTTTACCCGTTTTCTAAGTCTCTCTTATTTCCTTGTACTTATACATGGAATTCTCTGTGTAAACTTCTGTAACATCTCTAGGTAGATGAATCACTGTGTACTTTCTCTTGTTTCTATCTGTTACCAATCTTGAGAAACTCATACATTCTCTGTTAACTGTTTCTCAGTGTTAGAGTAGTCGATTTCTTTCGGCGAAAGTGCTGTTTTCACAGTCCTAAGTACTCCCAACTCTATCCACAATGTAGGTTTTACCAGTTTTCTAAGTCTCTCTTATTTACTTGTACTTATACTTGGAATTCTCTGTGTAAACCTCTGTAACTTCTCTAGGTAGATGAATCACTGTGTACTTTCTCTTGTTTCTATCTGTTACCAATCTTGAGAAACTCACACTTTCACTGTTCACTGTTTCCCAGTCTTAAACAAGTCGATTTCTTACAGCGAAAGTGCTGTTTTCACAGTGATAAGTACTCCCAACTCTATCCACAATGTAGGTTTTAGCAGTTTTCTAAGTCTCTCTTATTTGCTTGTACTTATACTTGGAATTCTCTGTGTAAACCTCTGTAGCTTCTCTAGGTAGATGAATCACTGTGTACTTTCTCTTTTTTCTATCTGTTACCAATATTGAGAAACTCATACATTCTCTGTTCACTGTTTCCCAGTCTTAGAGAAGTCGATTTCTTTCAGCGAAAGTGTTGTTTTCACAGTGCTAAGTACTCCCAAATCTGTCAACAATGTAGGTTTTACCAGTTTTCTAAGTCTCTCTTATTTGCTTGTACTTATACTTGGAATTTTCTGTGTAAACCTCTGTAACTTTTCCAGGTAGATGAATCACTGTGTACTTTCTCTTGTTTCTATCTGTTACCAATCTTGAGAAACTCATACATTCTCTGTTCACTGTTTCCCAGTCTTAGAGAAGTCGATTTCTTTCGGCGAAAGTGCTGTTTTCACAGTGCTAATTACTCCCAACTCTATCAACAATGTAGGTTTTACCAGTTTTCTAAATCTCTCTTATTTGCCTGTACTTATACTTGGAATTCTCTGTGTAAACCTCTGTAGCTTCTCTAGCTAGATGAATCACTGTATACTTTCTCTTGTTTCTATCTGTTACCAATCTTGAGAAACTCATACATTCTCTGTTCACTGTTTCCCAGTCTTAGAGAAGTCGATTTCTTTCAGCGAAAGTGCTGTTTTCACAGTGCTAAGTACTCCCAACTCTATCCACAATGTAGGTTTTAGCAGTTTTCTAAGTCTCTCTTATTTGCCTGTACTTATACTTGGAATTCTCTGTGTAAACCTCTGTAACTTTTCCAGGTAGATGAATCAGTGTGTGCTTTCTCTTGTTTCTATCTGTTACCAATCTTGAGAAACTCATACATTCTCTGTTCACTGTTTCACGGAATTAGAGAACTAAATTTCCTTCGGCGAAAGTGCTGCTTTCACAGTGCTAAGTACTCCGCAATCTGTCAACAATGTAGGTTTTACCAGTTTTCTAAGTCTCTCTTATTTGCTTGTACTTATACTTGGAATTCTCTGTGTAAACCTGTGTAACTTCTCTAGGTAGATGAATCACTGTGTACTTTCTCTTGTTTCTATCTGTTGCCAATCTTGAGAAACTCATACGTTCTCTGTTCACTGTTTCCCAGTCTTAGAGAAGTCGATTTGTTTCGACGAAAGTGCTGTTTTCACAGTGCTAAGTACTCCCAACTCTATCCACAATGTAGGTTTTACCAGTTTTCTAAGTGTCTCTTATTTTCTTGTACTTATACATGAAATTCTTTGTGTAAAATTCTGTAATTTTTCTAGGTAGATGAATCACTGTGTACTTTCTCTTGTTTCTATCTGTTACCAGTCTTGAGAAACTCATACATTCTCTGTTCAGTTATTCCCGTTTCTTAGAGAGGTAGATTTCTTTCTTCAAAAATGCTGTTTTCACAGTGCTAAGTACTCCCAAATCTGTCAACAATGTAGGTTTTACCAGTTGTCTAAGTCTCTCTTATTTGCTTGTACTTATACTTGGAATTTTCTGTGTAAACTTCTGTAACTTCTCTAGGTAGATGAATCACTATGTACTTTCTCTTGTTTCTATCTGTTACCAATTTTGAGAAACTCATACATTCTCTGTTCACTGTTTCCCAGTCTTAGAGAAGTCGATTTCTTTCGACGAAAGTGCTGTTTTCACAGTGCTGAGTGCTCCCAACTCTATCCACAATGTAGTTTTTACCAGTTTTCTAAGTCTCTCTTATTTTCTTGTACTTCTACGTGCAATTCTCTGTGTAAACTTCTGTAACTTCTCTAGGTAGATGAATCACTGTTTACTTTCTCTTGTTTCTATCTGTTACCAATCTTGAGAAACTCATACATTCTCTGTTCGCTGTTTCCCAGTCTTAGAGAAGTTGATTTCTTTCAGCGAAAGTGCTGTTTTCACAGTGATAAGTACTCCCAACTGTATCCACAATGTAGGTTTTACCAGTTTTCTAAGTCTCTCTTATTTGCTTGTACTTATACTTGGAATTCTCTGTGTAAACCTCTGTAGCTTCTCTAGATAGATGAATCACTGTGTACTTTCTCTTGTTTCTATCTGTTACCAATCTTGAGAAACTCATACATTCTCTGTTCACTGTTTCCCAGTCTTAGAGAAGTCGATTTCTTTCGGCGAAAGTGCTGTTTTCACAGCGCTAAGTACTCCCAACTCTATCGAAAATGTAGGTTTTACCAGGTTTCTAAGTCTCTCTTATTTGCCTGTACTTATACTTGGAATTCTCTGTGTAAACCTCTGTAACTTCTCTAGGTAGATGAATCACTGTGTACTTTCTCTTGTTTCTATCTGTTACCAATCTTCAGAAACTCATACATTCTCTGTTCACTGTTCCCAGTCTTAGAGAAGTCGATTTCTTTCAGCGAAAGTGCTGTTTTCACAGTGCTAAGTACTCCCAACTCTATCCACAATGTAGGTTTTAACAGTTTTCTAAGTCGCTCTTATTTGCTTGTACGTATACTTCGAATTCTCTGTGTAAACCTCTGTAGCTTCTCTAGGTAGATGAATCACTGTGTACTTTCTCTTGTTTCTATCTGTTACCAATCTTGAGAAACTCATACATTCTCTGTTCACTGTTTCCCAGTCTTAGAGAAGTCGATTTCTTTCAGCGAAAGTGCTGTTTTCACAGTGCTAATTACTCCCAACTCTATCAACAATGTAGGTTTTACCAGTTTTCTAAATCTCTCTTATTTGCCTGTACTTATACTTGGAATTCTCTGTGTAAACCTTTGTAACTTCTCTAGGTAGATGAATTACTGTGTACTTTCTCTTGTTTCTATCTGTTACCAATCTTGAGAAACTCATACATTCACTGTTCACTGTTTCCGAGTCTTAGAGAAGTCGATTTCTTTCAGCGAAAGTGCTGTTTTCACAGTGCTAAGTACTCCCAACTCTATCAACAATGTAGGTTTTACCAGTTTTCTAAGTCTCTCTTATTTTCTTGTACTTATACGTGGAATTCTCTGTGTAAACGTCTGTAACTTTTACAGGTAGATGAATCACTGTGTACTTTCTCTTGTTTCTATCTGTTACCAATCTTGAGAAACTCATACATTCTCTGTTCACTGTTTCCCAGTCTTAGAGAAGTCGATTTCTTTCGGCGAAAGTGCTGTTTTCACAGTGCTAAGTACTCCGAAATCTGTCAGCAATGTAGGTTTTACCAGTTTTCTAAGTTTCTCTTATTTGCTTGTACTTATACTTGGAATTCTGTGTGTAAACCACTGTAACTTCTCTAGGTAGATGAATCACTGTGTACTTTCTCTTGTTTCTATCTGTTACCAATCTTGAGAAACTCATACATTCTCTGTTCACTGTTTCCCAGTCTTAGAGAAGTCGATTTCTTTCGGCGAAAGTGCTGTTTTCACAGTGCTAAGTACTCCCAACTCTATCCACAATGTAGGTTTTACCAGTTTTCTAAGTCTCTCTTATTTTCTTGTACTTATACTTGGAATTGTCTGTGTAAACCTCTGTAACTTTTCCAGGTAGATGAATCACTGTGTACTTTCTCTTGTTTCTATCTGTTACCAATCTTGAGAAACTCATACATTCTCTGTTCACTGTTTCCCAGTCTTAGAGAAGTCGATTTCTTTCGGCGAAAGTGCTGTTTTCACAGTGCTAAGTACTCCCAACTCTATCCACAATGTAGGTTTTACCCGTTTTCTAAGTCTCTCTTATTTCCTTGTACTTATACATGGAATTCTCTGTGTAAACTTCTGTAACATCTCTAGGTAGATGAATCACTGTGTACTTTCTCTTGTTTCTATCTGTTACCAATCTTGAGAAACTCATACATTCTCTGTTAACTGTTTCTCAGTGTTAGAGTAGTCGATTTCTTTCGGCGAAAGTGCTGTTTTCACAGTCCTAAGTACTCCCAACTCTATCCACAATGTAGGTTTTACCAGTTTTCTAAGTCTCTCTTATTTACTTGTACTTATACTTGGAATTCTCTGTGTAAACCTCTGTAACTTCTCTAGGTAGATGAATCACTGTGTACTTTCTCTTGTTTCTATCTGTTACCAGTCTTGAGAAACTCACACTTTCACTGTTCACTGTTTCCCAGTCTTAAACAAGTCGATTTCTTACAGCGAAAGTGCTGTTTTCACAGTGATAAGTACTCCCAACTCTATCCACAATGTAGGTTTTAGCAGTTTTCTAAGTCTCTCTTATTTGCTTGTACTTATACTTGGAATTCTCTGTGTAAACCTCTGTAGCTTCTCTAGGTAGATGAATCACTGTGTACTTTCTCTTTTTTCTATCTGTTACCAATATTGAGAAACTCATACATTCTCTGTTCACTGTTTCCCAGTCTTAGAGAAGTCGATTTCTTTCAGCGAAAGTGTTGTTTTCACAGTGCTAAGTACTCCCAAATCTGTCAACAATGTAGGTTTTACCAGTTTTCTAAGTCTCTCTTATTTGCTTGTACTTATACTTGGAATTTTCTGTGTAAACCTCTGTAACTTTTCCAGGTAGATGAATCACTGTGTACTTTCTCTTGTTTCTATCTGTTACCAATCTTGAGAAACTCATACATTCTCTGTTCACTGTTTCCCAGTCTTAGAGAAGTCGATTTCTTTCGGCGAAAGTGCTGTTTTCACAGTGCTAATTACTCCCAACTCTATCAACAATGTAGGTTTTACCAGTTTTCTAAATCTCTCTTATTTGCCTGTACTTATACTTGGAATTCTGTGTGTAAACCTCTGTAGCTTCTCTAGCTAGATGAATCACTGTATACTTTCTCTTGTTTCTATCTGTTACCAATCTTGAGAAACTCATACATTCTCTGTTCACTGTTTCCCAGTCTTAGAGAAGTCGATTTCTTTCAGCGAAAGTGCTGTTTTCACAGTGCTAAGTACTCCCAACTCTATCCACAATGTAGGTTTTAGCAGTTTTCTAAGTCTCTCTTATTTGCCTGTACTTATACTTGGAATTCTCTGTGTAAACCTCTGTAACTTTTCCAGGTAGATGAATCAGTGTGTGCTTTCTCTTGTTTCTATCTGTTACCAATCTTGAGAAACTCATACATTCTCTGTTCACTGTTTCACGGAATTAGAGAACTAAATTTCCTTCGGCGAAAGTGCTGCTTTCACAGTGCTAAGTACTCCGCAATCTGTCAACAATGTAGGTTTTACCAGTTTTCTAAGTCTCTCTTATTTGCTTGTACTTATACTTGGAATTCTCTGTGTAAACCTGTGTAACTTCTCTAGGTAGATGAATCACTGTGTACTTTCTCTTGTTTCTATCTGTTGCCAATCTTGAGAAACTCATACGTTCTCTGTTCACTGTTTCCCAGTCTTAGAGAAGTCGATTTGTTTCGACGAAAGTGCTGTTTTCACAGTGCTAAGTACTCCCAACTCTATCCACAATGTAGGTTTTACCAGTTTTCTAAGTGTCTCTTATTTTCTTGTACTTATACATGAAATTCTTTGTGTAAAATTCTGTAATTTTTCTAGGTAGATGAATCACTGTGTACTTTCTCTTGTTTCTATCTGTTACCAGTCTTGAGAAACTCATACATTCTCTGTTCAGTTATTCCCGTTTCTTAGAGAGGTAGATTTCTTTCTTCAAAAATGCTGTTTTCACAGTGCTAAGTACTCCCAAATCTGTCAACAATGTAGGTTTTACCAGTTGTCTAAGTCTCTCTTATTTGCTTGTACTTATACTTGGAATTTTCTGTGTAAACTTCTGTAACTTCTCTAGGTAGATGAATCACTATGTACTTTCTCTTGTTTCTATCTGTTACCAATTTTGAGAAACTCATACATTCTCTGTTCACTGTTTCCCAGTCTTAGAGAAGTCGATTTCTTTCGACGAAAGTGCTGTTTTCACAGTGCTGAGTGCTCCCAACTCTATCCACAATGTAGTTTTTACCAGTTTTCTAAGTCTCTCTTATTTTCTTGTACTTATACGTGCAATTCTCTGTGTAAACTTCTGTAACTTCTCTAGGTAGATGAATCACTGTTTACTTTCTCTTGTTTCTATCTGTTACCAATCTTGAGAAACTCATACATTCTCTGTTCGCTGTTTCCCAGTCTTAGAGAAGTTGATTTCTTTCAGCGAAAGTGCTGTTTTCACAGTGATAAGTACTCCCAACTGTATCCACAATGTAGGTTTTACCAGTTTTCTAAGTCTCTCTTATTTGCTTGTACTTATACTTGGAATTCTCTGTGTAAACCTCTGTAGCTTCTCTAGATAGATGAATCACTGTGTACTTTCTCTTGTTTCTATCTGTTACCAATCTTGAGAAACTCATACATTCTCTGTTCACTGTTTCCCAGTCTTAGAGAAGTCGATTTCTTTCGGCGAAAGTGCTGTTTTCACAGCGCTAAGTACTCCCAACTCTATCGAAAATGTAGGTTTTACCAGGTTTCTAAGTCTCTCTTATTTGCCTGTACTTATACTTGGAATTCTCTGTGTAAACCTCTGTAACTTCTCTAGGTAGATGAATCACTGTGTACTTTCTCTTGTTTCTATCTGTTACCAATCTTCAGAAACTCATACATTCTCTGTTCACTGTTCCCAGTCTTAGAGAAGTCGATTTCTTTCAGCGAAAGTGCTGTTTTCACAGTGCTAAGTACTCCCAACTCTATCCACAATGTAGGTTTTAACAGTTTTCTAAGTCGCTCTTATTTGCTTGTACGTATACTTCGAATTCTCTGTGTAAACCTCTGTAGCTTCTCTAGGTAGATGAATCACTGTGTACTTTCTCTTGTTTCTATCTGTTACCAATCTTGAGAAACTCATACATTCTCTGTTCACTGTTTCCCAGTCTTAGAGAAGTCGATTTCTTTCAGCGAAAGTGCTGTTTTCACAGTGCTAATTACTCCCAACTCTATCAACAATGTAGGTTTTACCAGTTTTCTAAATCTCTCTTATTTGCCTGTACTTATACTTGGAATTCTCTGTGTAAACCTTTGTAACTTCTCTAGGTAGATGAATTACTGTGTACTTTCTCTTGTTTCTATCTGTTACCAATCTTGAGAAACTCATACATTCACTGTTCACTGTTTCCGAGTCTTAGAGAAGTCGATTTCTTTCAGCGAAAGTGCTGTTTTCACAGTGCTAAGTACTCCCAACTCTATCAACAATGTAGGTTTTACCAGTTTTCTAAGTCTCTCTTATTTTCTTGTACTTATACGTGGAATTCTCTGTGTAAACGTCTGTAACTTTTACAGGTAGATGAATCACTGTGTACTTTCTCTTGTTTCTATCTGTTACCAATCTTGAGAAACTCATACATTCTCTGTTCACTGTTTCCCAGTCTTAGAGAAGTCGATTTCTTTTGGCGAAAGTGCTGTTTTCACAGTGCTAAGTACTCCGAAATCTGTCAGCAATGTAGGTTTTACCAGTTTTCTAAGTTTCTCTTATTTGCTTGTACTTATACTTGGAATTCTGTGTGTAAACCACTGTAACTTCTCTAGGTAGATGAATCACTGTGTACTTTCTCTTGTTTCTATCTGTTACCAATCTTGAGAAACTCATACATTCTCTGTTCACTGTTTCCCAGTCTTAGAGAAGTCGATTTCTTTCGGCGAAAGTGCTGTTTTCACAGTGCTAAGTACTCCCAACTCTATCCACAATGTAGGTTTTACCAGTTTTCTAAGTCTCTCTTATTTTCTTGTACTTATACTTGGAATTGTCTGTGTAAACCTCTGTAACTTTTCCAGGTAGATGAATCACTGTGTACTTTCTCTTGTTTCTATCTGTTACCAATCTTGAGAAACTCATATATTCTCTGTTCACTGTTTCCCAGTCTTAGAGAAGTCGATTTCTTTCGGCGAAAGTGCTGTTTTCACAGTGCTAAGTACTCCCAACTCTATCCACAATGTAGGTTTTACCCGTTTTCTAAGTCTCTCTTATTTCCTTGTACTTATACATGGAATTCTCTGTGTAAACTTCTGTAACATCTCTAGGTAGATGAATCACTGTGTACTTTCTCTTGTTTCTATCTGTTACCAATCTTGAGAAACTCATACATTCTCTGTTAACTGTTTCTCAGTGTTAGAGTAGTCGATTTCTTTCGGCGAAAGTGCTGTTTTCACAGTCCTAAGTACTCCCAACTCTATCCACAATGTAGGTTTTACCAGTTTTCTAAGTCTCTCTTATTTACTTGTACTTATACTTGGAATTCTCTGTGTAAACCTCTGTAACTTCTCTAGGTAGATGAATCACTGTGTACTTTCTCTTGTTTCTATCTGTTACCAATCTTGAGAAACTCACACTTTCACTGTTCACTGTTTCCCAGTCTTAAACAAGTCGATTTCTTACAGCGAAAGTGCTGTTTTCACAGTGATAAGTACTCCCAACTCTATCCACAATGTAGGTTTTAGCAGTTTTCTAAGTCTCTCTTATTTGCTTGTACTTATACTTGGAATTCTCTGTGTAAACCTCTGTAGCTTCTCTAGGTAGATGAATCACTGTGTACTTTCTCTTTTTTCTATCTGTTACCAATATTGAGAAACTCATACATTCTCTGTTCACTGTTTCCCAGTCTTAGAGAAGTCGATTTCTTTCAGCGAAAGTGTTGTTTTCACAGTGCTAAGTACTCCCAAATCTGTCAACAATGTAGGTTTTACCAGTTTTCTAAGTCTCTCTTATTTGCTTGTACTTATACTTGGAATTTTCTGTGTAAACCTCTGTAACTTTTCCAGGTAGATGAATCACTGTGTACTTTCTCTTGTTTCTATCTGTTACCAATCTTGAGAAACTCATTCATTCTCTGTTCACTGTTTCCCAGTCTTAGAGAAGTCGATTTCTTTCGGCGAAAGTGCTGTTTTCACAGTGCTAAGTACTCCCAACACTATCCGAAATGTAGGTTTTACCAGTTTTCTAAGTCTCTCTTATTTTCTTGTACTTATACATGAAATTCTTTGTGTAAACTTCTGTAATTTCTATAGGTAGATGAATCACTGTGTACTTTCTCTTGTTTCTATCTGTTACCAGTCTTCAGAAACTCATACATTCTCTTTTCAGTTATTCCCGTTTCTTAGAGGTAGATTTCTTTCTTCAAAAGTGCTGTTTTCACAGTGCTAAGTACTCCCAAATCTGTCAACAATGTAGGTTTTACCAGTTTTCTAAGTCTCTCTTATTTCCTTGTACTTATACTTGGAATTCTGTGTGTAAACCACTGTAACTTCTCTAGGTAGATGAATCACTGTGTACTTTCTCTTGTTTCTATCTGTTACCAAACTTGAGAAACTCATACATTCACTGTTCACTGTTTCCCAGTCTTAGAGAAGTCGATTTCTTTCGGCGAAAGTGCTGTTTTCACAGTGCTAAGTACTCCCAACTCTATCCACAATGTAGGTTTTACCAGTTTTCTAAGTCTCTCTTATTTGCTTGTACTTATACTTGGAATTCTCTGTGTAAACCTCTGTAACTTTTCCAGGTAGATGAATCACTGTGTACTTTCTCTTGTTTCTATCTGTTACCAATCTTGAGAAACTCATACATTCTCTGTTCACTGTTTCACGGACTTAGAGAACTAAATTTCCTTCGGCGAAAGTGCTGTTTTCACAGTGCTAAGTACTCCGAAATCTGTCAACAATGTAGGTTTTACCAGTTTTCTAAGTCTCTCTTATTTGCTTGTACTTATACTTGGAATTCTGTGTGTAAACCACTGTAACTTTTATAGGTAGATGAATCACTGTGTACTTTCTCTTGTTTCTATCTGTTACCAATCTTGAGAAACTCATACATTCACTGTTCACTGTTTCCCAGTCTTAGAGAAGTCGATTTCTTTCGGCGAAAGTGCTGTTTTCACAGTGCTAACTACTCCCAACTCTATCCACAATGTAGATTTTACCAGTTTTCTAAGTCTCTCTTATTTTCTTGTACTTATACATGAAATTCTTTGTGTAAACTTCTGTAATTTCTATAGGTAGATGAATCACTGTGTACTTTCTCTTGTTTCTATCTGTTACCAGTCTTGAGAAACTCATACATTCTCTGTTCAGTTATTCCCGTTTCTTAGAGAGGTAGATTTCTTTCTTCAAAAGTGCTGTTTTCAGAGTGCTGAGTGCTCCCAACTCTATCCACAATGTAGGTTTTACCAGTTTTCTAAGTCTCTCTTATTTGCTTGTACTTACACATGAAATTCTCTGTGTAAACTTCTGTAACCTCTCTAGGTAGATGAATCACTGTGTACTTTCTCTTGTTTCTATCTGTTACCAATCTTGAGAAACTCATACATTCACTGTTCACTGTTTCCCAGTCTTAGAGAAGTCGATTTCTTTCAGCGAAAGTGCTGTTTTCACAGTGCTAAGTACTCCCAAATCTGTCAACAATGTAGGCTTTACCAGTTTTCTAAGTTTGTCTTATTTGCTTGTACTTATACTTGGAATTCTCTGTGTAAACCTGTGTAACTTTTCCAGGTATATGAATCACTGTGTACTTTCTCTTGTTTCTATCTGTTACCAATCTTGAGAAACTCATACATTCTCTGTTCACTGTTTCCGAGTCTTAGAGAAGTCGATTTCTTTCGGCGAAAGTGCTGTTTTCACAGTGCTAAGTACTCCCAACTCTATCAACAATGTAGGTTTTACCAGTTTTCTAAGTCTCTCTTATTTGCTTGTACTTATACTTGCAATTCTCTGTGTAAACCTCTGTAACTTTTCCAGGTAGATGAATCACTGTGTACTTTCTCTTGTTTCTATCTGTTACCAATCTTGAGAAACTCATGCATTCTCTGTTCACTGTTTCCCAGTCTTAGAGAAGTCGATTTCTTTCTGCGAAAGTGCTGTTTTCACAGTGAGAAGTACTCCCAACTCTATCCACAATGTAGGTTTTACCAGTTTTCTAAGTCTCTCTTATTTTCTTGTACTTATACATGAAATTCTTTGTGTAAACTTCTGTAATTTCTATAGGTAGATGAATCACTGTGTACTTTCTCTTGTTTCTATCTGTTACCAGTCTTCAGAAACTCATACATTCTCTTTTCAGTTATTCCCGTTTCTTAGAGGTAGATTTCTTTCTTCAAAAGTGCTGTTTTCACAGTGCTAAGTACTCCCAAATCTGTCAACAATGTAGGTTTTAACAGTTTTCTAAGTCTCTCTTATTTGCTTGTACTTATACTTGGAATTTTCTGTGTAAACTTCTGTAACTTCTCTAGGTAGATGAATCACTATGTACTTTCTCTTGTTTCTATCTGTTACCAATCTTGAGAAACTCATACATTCTCTGTTCACTGTTTCTCAGTGTTAGAGAAGTCGATTTCTTTCGGCGAAAGTGCTGTTTTCACAGTGCTAATTACTCCCAAGTCTATCCACAATGTAGGTTTTAACAGTTTTCTAAGTCTCTCTTATTTGCCTGTACTTATACTTGGAATTCTCTGTGTAAACCTCTGTACCGTCTCTAGGTAGATGAATCACTGTGTACTTTCTCTTGTTTCTATCTGTTACCAATCTTGAGAAACTCATACATTCTCTGTTCACTGTTTCCCAGTCTTAGAGAAGTAGATTTCTTTCTGTGAAAGTGCTGTTTTCACAGTGCTAAGTACTCCCAACTCTATCCACAATGTAGTTTTTACCAGTTTTCTAAGTCTCTTATTTTCCTGTACTTATACGTGGAATTCTCTGTGTAAACTTCTGTAACTTCTCTAGGTAGATGAATCACTATGTACTTTCTCTTGTTTCTATCTGTTACCAATCTTGAGAAACTCATACATTCTCTGTTCACTGTTTCCCAGTCTTAGAAAAGTAGATTTGTTTCTGCGAAAGTGCTGTTTTCACAGTGCTAAGTACTCCCAACTCTATCCACAATGTGGGTTTTACCAGTTTTCTAAGTCTCTCTTATTTGCTTGTACTTACACTTGGAATTCTCTGTGTAAACCTCTGTAACTTGTCTAGGTAGATGAATCACTGTGTACTTTCTCTTGTTTCTATCTGTTACCAATCTTTAGAAACTCATACATTGACTGTTCACTGTTTCCCAGTCTTAGAGAAGTCGATTTCTTTCAGCGAAAGTGCTGTTTTCACAGTGCTAAGTACTCCCAAATCTGTCAACAATGTAGGTTTTACCAGTTTTCTCAGTCTCTCTTATTTGCTTGTACTTATACTTGGAATTCTCTATGTAAACCTCTGTAACTTTTCCAGGTAGATGAATCACTGTGTACTTTCTCTTGTTTCTATCTGTTACCAGTCTTGAGAAACTCATACATTTTCTGTTCAGTTATTCCCGTTTCTTAGAGAGGTAGATTTCTTTCTTCAAAAATGCTGTTTTCACAGTGCTAAGTACTCCCAAATCTGTCAACAATGTAGGTTTTACCAGTTTTCTAAGTCTATCTTATTTGCTTGTACTTATACTTGGAATTCTCTGTGTAAACCTCTGTAACTTCTCTAGGTAGATTAATCAGTGTGTACTTTCTCTTGTTTCTATGTGTTACCAATCTTGAGAAACTCATCCTTTCACTGTTTCCTAGTCTTAGAGAAGTCGATTTCTTTCAGCGAAAGTGCTGTTTTCACAGTGCTAAGTACTCCCAACTGTATCCACAATGTAGGTTTTACCAGTTTTCTAAGTCTCTCTTATTTGCTTGTACTTATACTTGGAATTCTCTGTGTAAACCTCTGTAGCTTCTCTAGATAGATGAATCACTGTGTACTTTCTCTTGTTTCTATCTGTTACCAATCTTGAGAAACTCATGCATTCTCTGTTCACTGTTTCCCAGTCTTAGAGAAGTCGATTTCTTTCGGCGAAAGTGCTGTTTTCACAGTGCTATGTACTCCCAACTCTATCCACAATGTAGGTTTTACCAGTTTTCGAAGTCTCTCTTATTTGCTTGTACTTATACATGGAATTCTCTGTGTAAACCTCTGTAGCTTCTCTAGGTAGATGAATCACTGTGTACTTTCTCTTGTTTCTATCTGTTACCAATCTTGAGAAACTCATACATTCTCTGTTCACTGTTTCCCAGTCTTAGAGAAGTCGATTTCTTTCGACGAAAGTGCTGTTTTCACAGTGCTAAGTACTCCCAACTCTATCCACAATGTAGGTTTTACCAGTTTTCTAAATCTCTCTTATTTGCCTGTACTTATACTTGGAATTCTCTGTTTAAACCTCTGTAACTTCTCTAGGTAGATGAATCACTGTGTACTTTCTCTTGTTTCTATCTGTTACCAATCTTGAGAAACTCATACATTCACTGTTCACTGTTTCCCAGTCTTAGAGAAGTCGATTTCTTTCAGCGAAAGTGCTGTTTTCACAGTGCTAAGTACTCCCAACTCTATCAACAATGTAGGTTTTAGCAGTTTTCTAAGTCTCTCTTATTTTCTTGTACTTATACATGAAATTCTTTGTGTAAACTTCTGTAATTTCTATAGGTAGATGAATCACTGTGTACTTTCTCTTGTTTCTATCTGTTACCAGTCTTGAGAAACTCATACATTCTCTGTTCAGTTATTCCCGTTTCTTAGAGAGGTAGATTTCTTTCTTCAAAAGTGCTGTTTTCACAGTGCTGAGTGCTCCCAACTCTATCCACAATGTAGGTTTTACCAGTTTTCTAAGTCTCTCTTATTTGCTTGTACTTATACATGAAATTCTCTGTGTAAACTTCTGTAACTTCTCTAGGTAGATGAATCACTGTGTATTTTCTCTTGTTTCTATCTGTTACCAATCTTGAGAAACTCATACATTCTCTGTTCACTGTTTCCCAGTCTTAGAGAAGTAGATTTCTTTCTGTGAAAGTGCTGTTTTCACAGTGCTAAGTACTCCCAACTCTATCCACAATGTAGTTTTTACCAGTTTTCTAAGTCTCTCTTATTTTCCTGTACTTATACGTGGAATTCTCTGTGTAAACTTCTGTAACTTCTCTAGGTAGATGAATCACTATGTACTTTCTCTTGTTTCTATCTGTTACCAATCTTGAGAAACTCATACATTCTCTGTTCACTGTTTCCCAGTCTTAGAAAAGTAGATTTGTTTCTGCGAAAGTGCTGTTTTCACAGTGCTAAGTACTCCCAACTCTATCCACAATGTGGGTTTTACCAGTTTTCTAAGTCTCTCTTATTTGCTTGTACTTACACTTGGAATTCTCTGTGTAAACCTCTGTAACTTGTCTAGGTAGATGAATCACTGTGTACTTTCTCTTGTTTCTATCTGTTACCAATCTTGAGAAACTCATACATTGACTGTTCACTGTTTCCCAGTCTTAGAGAAGTCGATTTCTTTCAGCGAAAGTGCTGTTTTCACAGTGCTAAGTACTCCCAAATCTGTCAACATTGTAGGTTTTACCAGTTTTCTAAGTCTCTCTTATTTTCTTGTACTTATACTTGGAATTGTCTGTGTAAACCTCTGTAACTTTTCCAGATCGATGAATCACTGTGTACTTTCTCTTGTTTCTATCTGTTACCAGTCTTGAGAAACTCATACATTCTCTGTTCACTGTTTCCCAGTCTTAGAGAAGTCGATTTCTTTCGACGAAAGTGCTGTTTTCACAGTGCTAAGTACTCCCAACTCTATCCACAATGTAGGTTTTACCAGTTTTCTAAATATCTCTTATTTGCCTGTACTTATACTTGGAATTCTCTGTTTAAACCTCTGTAACTTCTCTAGGTAGATGAATCACTGTGTACTTTCTCTTGTTTCTATCTGTTACCAGTCTTGAGAAACTCATACATTCTCTGTTCACTGTTTCCCAGTCTTAGAGAAGTCGATTTCTTTCGGCGAAAATGCTGTTTTCACAGCGCTAAGTACTCCCAACTCTATCCACAATGTAGGTTTTACCAGTTTTCTAAGTCTCTCTTATTTGCCTGTACTTATACTTGGAATTCTCTGTGTAAACCTCTGTAACTTCTCTAGGTAGATGAATCACTGTGTACTTTCTCTTGTTTCTATCTGTTACCAATCTTGAGAAACTCATACATTCTCTGTTCACTATTTCCCAGTCTTAGAGAAGTCCATTTCTTTCGGGGAAAGTGCTGTTTTCACAGTGCTAAGTACTCCCAACTCTATCCACAATGTAGGTTTTAACAGTTTTCTAAGTCTCTCTTATTTGCTTGTACATATACTTGGAATTCTCTGTGTAATCCTCTGTAGCTTCTCTAGGTAGATGAATCACTGTGTACTTTCTCTTGTTTCTATCTGTTACCAATCTTGAGAAACTCATACATTCTCTGTTCACTGTTTCCCAGTCTTAGAGAAGTCGATTTCTTTCGGCGAAAGTGCTGTTTTCACAGTGCTAAGTACTCCCAACTCTATCCACAATGTAGGTTTTACCAGTTTTCTAAGTCTCTCTTATTTTCTTGTACTTATACATGAAATTCTTTGTGTAAACTTCTGTAATTTCTATAGGTACATGAATCACTGTGTACTTTCTCTTGTTTCTATCTGTTACCAGTCTTGAGAAACTCATACATTCTCTGTTCAGTTATTCCCGTTTCTTAGAGAGGTAGATTTCTTTCTTCAAAAGTGCTGTTTTCACAGTGCTGAGTGCTCCCAACTCTATCCACAATGTAGGTTTTACCAGTTTTCTAAGTCTCTCTTATTTGCTCGTACTTATACATGAAATTCTCTGTGTAAACTTCTGTAACTTCTCTAGGTAGATGAATCACTGTGTATTTTCTCTTGTTTCTATCTGTTACCAATCTTGAGAAACTCATACATTCTCTGTTCACTGTTTCCCAGTCTTAGAGAAGTAGATTTCTTTCTGTGAAAGTGCTGTTTTCACAGTGCTAAGTACTCCCAACTCTATCCACAATGTAGTTTTTACCAGTTTTCTAAGTCTCTCTTATTTTCCTGTACTTATACGTGGAATTCTCTGTGTAAACTTCTGTAACTTCTCTAGGTAGATGAATCACTATGTACTTTCTCTTGTTTCTATCTGTTACCAATCTTGAGAAACTCATACATTCTCTGTTCACTGTTTCCCAGTCTTAGAAAAGTAGATTTGTTTCTGCGAAAGTGCTGTTTTCACAGTGCTAAGTACTCCCAACTCTATCCACAATGTGGGTTTTACCAGTTTTCTAAGTCTCTCTTATTTGCTTGTACTCACACTTGGAATTCTCTGTGTAAACCTCTGTAACTTGTCTAGGTAGATGAATCACTGTGTACTTTCTCTTGTTTCTATCTGTTACCAATCTTTAGAAACTCATACATTGACTGTTCACTGTTTCCCAGTCTTAGAGAAGTCGATTTCCTTCAGCGAAAGTGCTGTTTTCACAGTGCTAAGTACTCCCAAATCTGTCAACAATGTAGGTTTTACCAGTTTTCTCAGTCTCTCTTATTTGCTTGTACTTATACTTGGAATTCTCTATGTAAACCTCTGTAACTTTTCCAGGTAGATGAATCACTGTGTACTTTCTCTTGTTTCTATCTGTTACCAGTCTTGAGAAACTCATACATTCTCTGTTCAGTTATTCCCGTTTCTTAGAGAGGTAGATTTCTTTCTTCAAAAGTGCTGTTTTCACAGTGCTAAGTACTCCCAAATCTGTCAACAATGTAGGTTTTACCAGTTTTCTAAGTCTATCTTATTTGCTTGTACTTATACTTGGAATTCTCTGTGTAAACCTCTGTAACTTCTCTAGGTAGATTAATCACTGTGTACTTTCTCTTGTTTCTATGTGTTACCAATCTTGAGAAACTCATCCTTTCACTGTTTCCTAGTCTTAGAGAAGTCGATTTCTTTCAGCGAAAGTGCTGTTTTCACAGTGCTAAGTACTCCCAACTGTATCCACAATGTAGGTTTTACCAGTTTTCTAAGTCTCTCTTATTTGCTTGTACTTATACTTGGAATTCTCTGTGTAAACCTCTGTAGCTTCTCTAGATAGATGAATCACTGTGTACTTTCTCTTGTTTCTATCTGTTACCAATCTTGAGAAACTCATACATTCTCGGTTCACTGTTTCCCAGTCTTAGAGAAGTCGATTTCTTTCGGCGAAAGTGCTGTTTTCACAGCGCTAAGTACTCCCAACTCTATCGAAAATGTAGGTTTTACCAGGTTTCTAAGTCTCTCTTATTTGCCTGTAGTTATACTTGGAATTCTCTGTGTAAACCTCTGTAACTTCTCTAGGTAGATGAATCACTGTGTACTTTCTCTTGTTTCTATCTGTTACCAATCTTGAGAAACTCATACATTCTCTGTTCACTGTTTCCCAGTCTTAGAGAAGTCGATTTCTTCCAGCGAAAGTGCTGTTTTCACAGTGCTAAGTACTCCCAACTCTATCCACAATGTAGGTTTTAACAGTTTTCTAAGTCTCTCTTATTTGCTTGTACGTATACTTGGAATTCTCTGTGTAAACCTCTGTAGCTTCTCTAGGTAGATGAATCACTGTGTACTTTCTCTTGTTTCTATCTGTTACCAATCTTGAGGAACTCATACATTCTCTGTTCACTGTTTCCCAGTCTTATAGTAGTCGATTTCTTTCAGGGAAAGTGCTGTTTTCACAGTGCTAAGTACTCCCAACTCTATCCACAATGTAGGTTTTAGCAGTTTTCTAAGTCTCTCTTATTTGCTTGTACTTATACTTGGAATTCTCTGTGTAAACCTCTGTCGCTTCTCTAGGTAGATGAATCACTGTGTACTTTCTCTTGTTTCTATCTGTTACCAATCTTGAGAAACTCATACATTCTCTGTTCACTGTTTCCCAGTCTTAGAGTAGTCGATTTCTTTCAGCGAAAGTGCTGTTTTCACAGTGCTAAGTACTCCCAACTCTATCCACAATGTAGGTTTTAGCAGTTTTCTAAGTCTCTCTTATTTGCCTGTACTTATCCTTGGAATTCTCTGTGTAAACCTCTGTAACTTTTCCAGGTAGATGAATCAGTGTGTGCTTTCTCTTGTTTCTATCTGTTACCAATCTTGAGAAACTCATACATTCTCTGTTCACTGTTTCACGGACTTAGAGAACTAAATTTCCTTCGGCGAAAGTGCTGCTTTCACAGTGCTAAGTACTCCGAAATCTGTCAACAATGTAGGTTTTACCAGTTTTCTAAGTCTCTCTTATTTGCTTGTACTTATACTTGGAATTCTGTGTGTAAACCACTGTAACTTCTCTAGGTAGATGAATCACTGTGTACTTTCTCTTGTTTCTATCTGTTACCAATCTTGAGAAACTCATACATTCTCTGTTCAGTTATTCCCGTTTCTTAGAGAGGTAGATTTCTTTCTTCAAAATGCTGTTTTCACAGTGCTAAGTACTCCCAAATCTGTCAACAATGTAGGTTTTACCAGTTTTCTAAGTCTCTCTTATTTGCTTGTACTTATACTTGGAATTTTCTGTGTAAACTTCTGTAACTTCTCTAGGTAGATGAATCACTATGTACTTTCTCTTGTTTCTATCTGTTACTAATCTTGAAAAACTCATACATTCTCTGTTCACTGTTTCCCAGTCTTAGAGAAGTCGATTTCTTTCGACGAAAGTGCTGTTTTCACAGTGCTAAGTACTCCCAACTCTATCCACAATGTAGGTTTTACCAGTTTTCTAAATCTCTCTTATTTGCCTGTACTTATACTTGGAATTCTCTGTTTAAACCTCTGTAACTTCTCTAGGTAGATGAATCACTGTGTACTTTCTCTTGTTTCTATCTGTTACCAATCTTGAGAAACTCATACATTCACTGTTCACTGTTTCCCAGTCTTAGAGAAGTCGATTTCTTTCAGCGAAAGTGCTGTTTTCACAGTGCTAAGTACTCCCAACTCTATCAACAATGTAGGTTTTAGCAGTTTTCTAAGTCTCTCTTATTTTCTTGTACTTATACATGAAATTCTTTGTGTAAACTTCTGTAATTTCTATAGGTAGATGAATCACTGTGTACTTTCTCTTGTTTCTATCTGTTACCAGTCTTGAGAAACTCATACATTCTCTGTTCAGTTATTCCCGTTTCTTAGAGAGGTAGATTTCTTTCTTCAAAAGTGCTGTTTTCACAGTGCTGAGTGCTCCCAACTCTATCCACAATGTAGGTTTTACCAGTTTTCTAAGTCTCTCTTATTTGCTTGTACTTATACATGAAATTCTCTGTGTAAACTTCTGTAACTTCTCTAGGTAGATGAATCACTGTGTATTTTCTCTTGTTTCTATCTGTTACCAATCTTGAGAAACTCATACATTCTCTGTTCACTGTTTCCCAGTCTTAGAGAAGTAGATTTCTTTCTGTGAAAGTGCTGTTTTCACAGTGCTAAGTACTCCCAACTCTATCCACAATGTAGTTTTTACCAGTTTTCTAAGTCTCTCTTATTTTCCTGTACTTATACGTGGAATTCTCTGTGTAAACTTCTGTAACTTCTCTAGGTAGATGAATCACTATGTACTTTCTCTTGTTTCTATCTGTTACCAATCTTGAGAAACTCATACATTCTCTGTTCACTGTTTCCCAGTCTTAGAAAAGTAGATTTGTTTCTGCGAAAGTGCTGTTTTCACAGTGCTAAGTACTCCCAACTCTATCCACAATGTGGGTTTTACCAGTTTTCTAAGTCTCTCTTATTTGCTTGTACTTACACTTGGAATTCTCTGTGTAAACCTCTGTAACTTGTCTAGGTAGATGAATCACTGTGTACTTTCTCTTGTTTCTATCTGTTACCAATCTTGAGAAACTCATACATTGACTGTTCACTGTTTCCCAGTCTTAGAGAAGTCGATTTCTTTCAGCGAAAGTGCTGTTTTCACAGTGCTAAGTACTCCCAAATCTGTCAACATTGTAGGTTTTACCAGTTTTCTAAGTCTCTCTTATTTTCTTGTACTTATACTTGGAATTGTCTGTGTAAACCTCTGTAACTTTTCCAGATCGATGAATCACTGTGTACTTTCTCTTGTTTCTATCTGTTACCAGTCTTGAGAAACTCATACATTCTCTGTTCACTGTTTCCCAGTCTTAGAGAAGTCGATTTCTTTCGACGAAAGTGCTGTTTTCACAGTGCTAAGTACTCCCAACTCTATCCACAATGTAGGTTTTACCAGTTTTCTAAATATCTCTTATTTGCCTGTACTTATACTTGGAATTCTCTGTTTAAACCTCTGTAACTTCTCTAGGTAGATGAATCACTGTGTACTTTCTCTTGTTTCTATCTGTTACCAGTCTTGAGAAACTCATACATTCTCTGTTCACTGTTTCCCAGTCTTAGAGAAGTCGATTTCTTTCGGCGAAAATGCTGTTTTCACAGCGCTAAGTACTCCCAACTCTATCCACAATGTAGGTTTTACCAGTTTTCTAAGTCTCTCTTATTTGCCTGTACTTATACTTGGAATTCTCTGTGTAAACCTCTGTAACTTCTCTAGGTAGATGAATCACTGTGTACTTTCTCTTGTTTCTATCTGTTACCAATCTTGAGAAACTCATACATTCTCTGTTCACTATTTCCCAGTCTTAGAGAAGTCCATTTCTTTCGGGGAAAGTGCTGTTTTCACAGTGCTAAGTACTCCCAACTCTATCCACAATGTAGGTTTTAACAGTTTTCTAAGTCTCTCTTATTTGCTTGTACATATACTTGGAATTCTCTGTGTAATCCTCTGTAGCTTCTCTAGGTAGATGAATCACTGTGTACTTTCTCTTGTTTCTATCTGTTACCAATCTTGAGAAACTCATACATTCTCTGTTCACTGTTTCCCAGTCTTAGAGAAGTCGATTTCTTTCGGCGAAAGTGCTGTTTTCACAGTGCTAAGTACTCCCAACTCTATCCACAATGTAGGTTTTACCAGTTTTCTAAGTCTCTCTTATTTTCTTGTACTTATACATGAAATTCTTTGTGTAAACTTCTGTAATTTCTATAGGTACATGAATCACTGTGTACTTTCTCTTGTTTCTATCTGTTACCAGTCTTGAGAAACTCATACATTCTCTGTTCAGTTATTCCCGTTTCTTAGAGAGGTAGATTTCTTTCTTCAAAAGTGCTGTTTTCACAGTGCTGAGTGCTCCCAACTCTATCCACAATGTAGGTTTTACCAGTTTTCTAAGTCTCTCTTATTTGCTCGTACTTATACATGAAATTCTCTGTGTAAACTTCTGTAACTTCTCTAGGTAGATGAATCACTGTGTATTTTCTCTTGTTTCTATCTGTTACCAATCTTGAGAAACTCATACATTCTCTGTTCACTGTTTCCCAGTCTTAGAGAAGTAGATTTCTTTCTGTGAAAGTGCTGTTTTCACAGTGCTAAGTACTCCCAACTCTATCCACAATGTAGTTTTTACCAGTTTTCTAAGTCTCTCTTATTTTCCTGTACTTATACGTGGAATTCTCTGTGTAAACTTCTGTAACTTCTCTAGGTAGATGAATCACTATGTACTTTCTCTTGTTTCTATCTGTTACCAATCTTGAGAAACTCATACATTCTCTGTTCACTGTTTCCCAGTCTTAGAAAAGTAGATTTGTTTCTGCGAAAGTGCTGTTTTCACAGTGCTAAGTACTCCCAACTCTATCCACAATGTGGGTTTTACCAGTTTTCTAAGTCTCTCTTATTTGCTTGTACTCACACTTGGAATTCTCTGTGTAAACCTCTGTAACTTGTCTAGGTAGATGAATCACTGTGTACTTTCTCTTGTTTCTATCTGTTACCAATCTTTAGAAACTCATACATTGACTGTTCACTGTTTCCCAGTCTTAGAGAAGTCGATTTCCTTCAGCGAAAGTGCTGTTTTCACAGTGCTAAGTACTCCCAAATCTGTCAACAATGTAGGTTTTACCAGTTTTCTCAGTCTCTCTTATTTGCTTGTACTTATACTTGGAATTCTCTATGTAAACCTCTGTAACTTTTCCAGGTAGATGAATCACTGTGTACTTTCTCTTGTTTCTATCTGTTACCAGTCTTGAGAAACTCATACATTCTCTGTTCAGTTATTCCCGTTTCTTAGAGAGGTAGATTTCTTTCTTCAAAAGTGCTGTTTTCACAGTGCTAAGTACTCCCAAATCTGTCAACAATGTAGGTTTTACCAGTTTTCTAAGTCTATCTTATTTGCTTGTACTTATACTTGGAATTCTCTGTGTAAACCTCTGTAACTTCTCTAGGTAGATTAATCACTGTGTACTTTCTCTTGTTTCTATGTGTTACCAATCTTGAGAAACTCATCCTTTCACTGTTTCCTAGTCTTAGAGAAGTCGATTTCTTTCAGCGAAAGTGCTGTTTTCACAGTGCTAAGTACTCCCAACTGTATCCACAATGTAGGTTTTACCAGTTTTCTAAGTCTCTCTTATTTGCTTGTACTTATACTTGGAATTCTCTGTGTAAACCTCTGTAGCTTCTCTAGATAGATGAATCACTGTGTACTTTCTCTTGTTTCTATCTGTTACCAATCTTGAGAAACTCATACATTCTCGGTTCACTGTTTCCCAGTCTTAGAGAAGTCGATTTCTTTCGGCGAAAGTGCTGTTTTCACAGCGCTAAGTACTCCCAACTCTATCGAAAATGTAGGTTTTACCAGGTTTCTAAGTCTCTCTTATTTGCCTGTAGTTATACTTGGAATTCTCTGTGTAAACCTCTGTAACTTCTCTAGGTAGATGAATCACTGTGTACTTTCTCTTGTTTCTATCTGTTACCAATCTTGAGAAACTCATACATTCTCTGTTCACTGTTTCCCAGTCTTAGAGAAGTCGATTTCTTCCAGCGAAAGTGCTGTTTTCACAGTGCTAAGTACTCCCAACTCTATCCACAATGTAGGTTTTAACAGTTTTCTAAGTCTCTCTTATTTGCTTGTACGTATACTTGGAATTCTCTGTGTAAACCTCTGTAGCTTCTCTAGGTAGATGAATCACTGTGTACTTTCTCTTGTTTCTATCTGTTACCAATCTTGAGGAACTCATACATTCTCTGTTCACTGTTTCCCAGTCTTATAGTAGTCGATTTCTTTCAGGGAAAGTGCTGTTTTCACAGTGCTAAGTACTCCCAACTCTATCCACAATGTAGGTTTTAGCAGTTTTCTAAGTCTCTCTTATTTGCTTGTACTTATACTTGGAATTCTCTGTGTAAACCTCTGTCGCTTCTCTAGGTAGATGAATCACTGTGTACTTTCTCTTGTTTCTATCTGTTACCAATCTTGAGAAACTCATACATTCTCTGTTCACTGTTTCCCAGTCTTAGAGTAGTCGATTTCTTTCAGCGAAAGTGCTGTTTTCACAGTGCTAAGTACTCCCAACTCTATCCACAATGTAGGTTTTAGCAGTTTTCTAAGTCTCTCTTATTTGCCTGTACTTATCCTTGGAATTCTCTGTGTAAACCTCTGTAACTTTTCCAGGTAGATGAATCAGTGTGTGCTTTCTCTTGTTTCTATCTGTTACCAATCTTGAGAAACTCATACATTCTCTGTTCACTGTTTCACGGACTTAGAGAACTAAATTTCCTTCGGCGAAAGTGCTGCTTTCACAGTGCTAAGTACTCCGAAATCTGTCAACAATGTAGGTTTTACCAGTTTTCTAAGTCTCTCTTATTTGCTTGTACTTATACTTGGAATTCTGTGTGTAAACCACTGTAACTTCTCTAGGTAGATGAATCACTGTGTACTTTCTCTTGTTTCTATCTGTTACCAATCTTGAGAAACTCATACATTCTCTGTTCAGTTATTCCCGTTTCTTAGAGAGGTAGATTTCTTTCTTCAAAATGCTGTTTTCACAGTGCTAAGTACTCCCAAATCTGTCAACAATGTAGGTTTTACCAGTTTTCTAAGTCTCTCTTATTTGCTTGTACTTATACTTGGAATTTTCTGTGTAAACTTCTGTAACTTCTCTAGGTAGATGAATCACTATGTACTTTCTCTTGTTTCTATCTGTTACTAATCTTGAAAAACTCATACATTCTCTGTTCACTGTTTCCCAGTCTTAGAGAAGTCGATTTCTTTCGACGAAAGTGCTGTTTTCACAGTGCTGAGTGCTCCCAACTCTATCCACAATGTAGTTTTTACCAGTTTTCTAAGTCTCTCTTATTTTCTTGTACTTATACGTGCAATTCTCTGTGTAAACTTCTGTAACTTCTCTAGGTAGATGAATCACTGTGTACTTTCTCTTGTTTCTATCTGTTACCAATCTTGAGAAACTCATACATTCTCTGTTCACTGTTTCCCAGTCTTAGAGAAGTAGATTTCTTTCTGCGAAAGTGCTGTTTTCACAGTGCTAAGTACTCCCAACTCTATCCACAATGTAGTTTTTACCAGTTTTCTAAGTCTCTCTTATTTTCCTGTACTTATACGTGGAATTCTCTGTGTTAACTTCTGTAACTTCTCTAGGTAGATGAATCACTATGTACTTTCTCTTGTTTCTATCTGTTACCAATCTTGAGAAACTCATACATTCTCTGTTCACTGTTTCCCAGTCTTAGAGAAGTCGATTTCTTTCGGAGAAAGTGCTGTTTTCACAGTGCTAAGTACTCCCAACTCTATCCACAATGTAGGTTTTACCAGTTTTCTAAATCTCTCTTATTTGCCTGTACTTATACTTGGAATTCTCTGTGTAAACCTCTGTAACTTCTCTAGGTAGATGAATCACTGTGTAGTTTCTCTTGTTTCTATCTGTTACCAATCTTGAGAAACTCATAAATTCACTGTTCATTGTTTCCCATTCTTAGAGAAGTCGATTTCTTTCAGCGAAAGTGCTGTTTTCACAGTGCTAAGTACTCCCAACTCTATCAACAATGTAGGTTTTACCAGTTTTCTAAGTCTCTCTTATTTTCTTGTACTTATACGTGGAATTCTCTGTGTAAACCTCTGTAACTTTTCCAGGTAGATGAATCACTGTGTACTTTCTCTTGTTTCTATCTGTTACCAATCTTGAGAAACTCATACATTCTCTGTTCACTGTTTCCCAGTCTTAGAGAAGTCGATTTCTTTCGGCGAAAGTGCTGTTTTCACAGTGCTAAGTACTCCCAACTCTATCCACAATGTAGGTTTTACCAGTTTTCTAAGTCTCTCTTATTTGCCTGTACTTATACTTGGAATTCTCTGTGTAAACCTCTGTAACTTCTCTAGGTAGATGAATCACTGTGTACTTTCTCTTGTTTCTATCTGTTACCAATCTGGAGAAACTCATACATTCTCTGTTCATTGTTTCCCAGTCTTAGAGAAGTCGATTTCTTTCAGCGAAAGTGCTGTTTTCACAGTGCTAAGTACTCCCAACTCTATCCACAATGTAGGTTTTAACAGTTTTCTAAGTCTCTCTTATTTGCTTGTACGTATACTTGGAATTCTCTGTGTAAAACTCTGTAGCTTCTCTACGTAGATGAATCACTGTGTACTTTCTCTTGTTTCTATCTGTTACCAATCTTGAGAAACTCATACATTCTCTGTTCACTGTTTCCCAGTCTTAGAGAAGTCGATTTCTTTCGGCGAAAGTGCTGTTTTCACAGTGCTAAGTACTCCCAACTCTATCCACAATGTAGGCTTTACCAGTTTTCTAAGTCTCTCTTATTTTCTTGTACTTATACTTGGAATTGTCTGTGTAAACCTCTGTAACTTTTCCAGGTAGATGAATCACTGTGTACTTTCTCTTGTTTCTATCTGTTACCAATCTTGAGAAACTCATACATTCTCTGTTCACTGTTTCCCAGTCTTAGAGAAGTCGATTTCTTTCGGCGAAAGTGCTGTTTTCACAGTGCTAAGTACTCCCAACTCTATCCACAATGTAGGTTTTACCAGTTTTCTAAGTCTCTCTTATTTGCTTGTACTTATACTTGGAATTCTCTGTGTAAACCTCTGTAACTTTTCCAGGTAGATGAATCACTGTGTACTTTCTCTTGTTTCTATCTGTTACCAATCTTGAGAAACTCATACATTCTCTGTTCACTGTTTCACGGACTTAGAGAACTAAATTTCCTTCGGCGAAAGTGCTGTTTTCACAGTGCTAAGTACTCCGAAATCTGTCAACAATGTAGGTTTTACCAGTTTTCTAAGTCTCTCTTATTTGCTTGTACTTATACTTGCAATTCTCTGTGTAAACCTGTGTAACTTCTCTAGGTAGATGAATCACTGTGTACTTTCTCTTGTTTCTATCTGTTGCCAATCTTGAGAAACTCATACATTCTCTGTTCACTGTTTCCCAGTCTTAGAGAAGTCGATTTCTTTCGGCGAAAGTGCTGTTTTCACAGTGCTAAGTACTCCCAACTCTATCCACAATGTAGGTTTTACCAGTTTTCTAAGTCTCTCTTACTTTCTTGTACTTATACATGAAATTCTTTGTGTAAACTTCTGTAATTTCTATAGGTAGATGAATCACTGTGTACTTTCTCTTGTTTCTATCTGTTACCAGTGTTGAGAAACTCATACATTCTCTGTTCAGTTATTCCCGTTTCTTAGAGAGGTAGATTTCTTTCTTCAAAAGTGCTGTTTTCAGAGTGCTGAGTGCTCCCAACCCTATCCACAATGTAGGTTTTACCAGTTTTCTAAGTCTCTCTTATTTGCTTGTATTTATACATGAAATTCTCTGTGTAAACTTCTGTAACTTCTCTAGGTAGATGAATCACTGTGTACTTTCTCTTGTTTCTATGTGTTACCAATCTTGAGAAACACATACATTCTCTGTTCACTGTTTCCCAGTCTTAGAGAAGTAGATTTCTTTCTGCGAAAGTGCTGTTTTCACAGTGCTAAGTACTCCCAACTCTATGCACAATGTAGTTTTTACCAGTTTTCTAAGTCTCTCTTATTTTCTTGTACTTATACGTGGAATTCTCTGTGTAAACTTCTGTAACTTCTCTAGGTAGATGAATCACTGTGTACTTTCTCTTGTTTCTATCTGTTACCAATCTTGAGAAAGTCATACATTCTCTGTTCACTGTTTCCCAGTCTTAGAGAAGTAGATTTGTTTCTGCGAAAGTGCTGTTTTCACAGTGCTAAGTACTCCCAACTCTATCCACAATGTGGGTTTTACCAGTTTTCTAAGTCTCTCTTATTTGCTTGTACTTACACTTGGAATTCTCTGTGTAAACCTCTGTAACTTGTCTAGGTAGATGAATCACTGTGTACTTTCTCTTGTTTCTATCTGTTAACAATCTTTAGAAACTCATACATTGACTGTTCACTGTTTCCCAGTCTTAGAGAAGTCGATTTCTTTCAGCGAAAGTGCTGTTTTCACAGTGCTAAGTACTCCCAAATCTGTCAACAATGTAGGTTTTACCAGTTTTCTCAGTCTCTCTTATTTGCTTGTACTTATACTTGGAATTCTCTATGTAAACCTCTGTAACTTTTCCAGGTAGATGAATCACTGTGTACTTTCTCTTGTTTCTATCTGTTACCAGTCTTGAGAAACTCATACATTCTCTGTTCAGTTATTTCCGTTTCTTAGAGAGGTAGATTTCTTTCTTCAAAAATGCTGTTTTCACAGTGCTAAGTACTCCCAAATCTGTCAACAATGTAGGTTTTACCAGTTTTCTAAGTCTATCTTATTTGCTTGTACTTATACTTGGAATTCTCTGTGTAAACCTCTGTAACTTCTCTAGGTAGATTAATCACTGTGTACTTTCTCTTGTTTCTATGTGTTACCAATCTTGAGAAACTCATCCTTTCACTGTTTCCCAGTCTTAGAGAAGTAGATTTCTTTCTGCGAAAGTGCTGTTTTCACAGTGCTAAGTACTCCCAACTCTATCCACAATGTAGGTTTTACCAGTTTTCTAAGTCTCTCTTATTTGCTTGTACTTATACTTGGAATTCTCTGTGTAAACCTCTGTAACTTTTCCAGGTAGATGAATCACTGTGTACTTTCTCTTGTTTCTATCTGTTACCAATCTTGAGAAACTCATACATTCTCTGTTCACTGTTTCACGGACTTAGAGAACTAAATTTCCTTCGGCGAAAGTGCTGTTTTCACAGTGCTAAGTACTCCGAAATCTGTCAACAATGTAGGTTTTACCAGTTTTCTAAGTCTCTCTTATTTGCTTGTATTTATATTTGGATTTCTGCGTGTAAACCACTGTAACTTTTATAGGTAGATGAATCACTGTGTACTTTCTCTTGTTTCTATCTGTTACCAATCTTGAGAAACTCATACATTCACTGTTCACTGTTTCCCAGTCTTAGAGAAGTCGATTTCTTTCAGCGTAAGTGCTGTTTTCACAGTGCTAACTACTCCCAACACTATCCGCAATGTAGGTTTTACCAGTTTTCTAAGTCTCTCTTATTTGCTTGTACTTATACTTGGAATTCTCTGTGTAAACCTCTGTAACTTCTCTAGGTAGATGAATCACTGTGTACTTTCTCTTGTTTCTATCTGTTGCCAATCTTGAGAAACTCATACATTCTCTGTTCACTGTTTCCCAGTCTTAGAGAAGTCGATTTCTTTCGGCGAAAGTGCTGTTTTCACAGTGCTAACTACTCCCAACTCTATCCACAATGTAGGTTTTACCAGTTTTCTAAGTCTCTCTTATTTTCTTGTACTTATACATGAAATTCTTTGTGTAAGCTTCTGTAATTTCTATAGGTAGATGAATCACTGTGTACTTTCTCTTGTTTCTATCTGTTACCAGTCTTGAGAAACTCATACATTCTCTGTTCAGTTATTCCCGTTTCTTAGAGAGGTAGATTTCTTTCTTCAAAAGTGCTGTTTTCACAGTGCTGAGTGCTCCCAACTCTATCCACAATGTAGGTTTTACCAGTTTTCTAAGTCTCTCTTATTTGCTTGTACTTACACATGAAATTCTATGTGTAAACTTCTGTAACCTCTCTAGGTAGATGAATCACTGTGTACTTTCTCTTGTTTCTATCTGTTACCAATCTTGAGAAACTCATACATTCACTGTTCACTGTTTCCCAGTCTTAGAGAAGTCGATTTCTTTCAGCGAAAGTGCTGTTTTCACAGTGCTAAGTACTCCCAAATCTGTCAACAATGTAGGCTTTACCAGTTTTCTAAGTTTCTCTTATTTGCTTGTACTTATACTTGGAATTCTCTGTGTAAACCTGTGTAACTTTTCCAGGTATATGAATCACTGTGTACTTTCTCTTGTTTCTATCTGTTACCAATCTTGAGAAACTCATACATTCTCTGTTCACTGTTTCCGAGTCTTAGAGAACTCGATTTCTTTCGGCGAAAGTGCTGTTTTCACAGTACTAAGTACTCCCAACTCTATCAACAATGTAGGTTTTACCAGTTTTCTAAGTCTCTCTTATTTGCTTGTACTTATACTTGGAATTCTCTGTGTAAACCTCTGTAACTTTTCCAGGTAGATGAATCACTGTGTACTTTCTCTTGTTTCTATCTGTTACCAATCTTGAGAAACTCATGCATTCTCTGTTCACTGTTTCCCAGTCTTAGAGAAGTCGATTTCTTTCGACGAAAGTGCTGTTTTCACAGTGCTAAGTACTCCCAACTCTATCCACAATGTCGTTTTTACCAGTTTGCTAAGTCTCTCTTATTTTCTTGTACTTATACATGGAATTCTCTGTGTAAACTTCTGTAACATCTCTAGGTACATGAATCACTGTGTACTTTCTCTTGTTTCTATCTGTTACCAATCTTGAGAAAGTCATACATTCTCTGTTAACTGTTTCCCAGTGTAAGAGAAGTCGATTTCTTTCGGCGAAAGTGCTGTTTTCACAGTGCTAAGTACTCCCAACTCTATCCACAATGTAGGTTTTACCAGTTTTCTAAGTCTCTCTTTTTTGCTTGTACTTATACTTGGAATTCTCTGGGTAAACCTCTGTAACTTCTCTAGGTAGATTAATCACTGTGTACTTTCTCTTGTTTCTGTTACCAATCTTGAGAAACTCATACTTTCACTGTTCACTGTTTCCCAGTCTTAGAGAAGTCGATTTCTTTCAGCGAAAGTGCTGTTTTCACAGTGATAAGTACTCCCAACTCTATCCACAATGTAGGTTTTACCAGTTTTCTAAGTCTCTCTTATTTGCTTGTACTTATACTTGGAATTCTCTGTGTAAACCTCTGTTAGCTTCTCTAGGTAGATGAATCACTGTGTACTTTCTCTTGTTTCTATTTGTTACCAATCTTGAGAAACTCATACATTCTCTGTTCACTGTTTCCCAGTCTTAGAGAAGTCGATTTCGTTCGGCGAAAGTGCTGTTTTCACAGCGCTAAGTACTCCCAACTCTATCCACAATGTAGGTTTTACCAGTTTTCTAAGTCTCTCTTATTTGCATGTACTTATACTTGGAATTCTCTGTGTAAACCTGTGTAACTTCTCTAGGTAGATGAATCACTGTGTACTTTCTCTTGTTTCTATCTATTGCCAATCTTGAGAAACTCATACGTTCTCTGTTCACTGTTTCCCAGTCTTAGAGAAGTCGATTTCTTTCGGCGAAAGTGCTGTTTTCACAGTGCTAAGTACTCCCAACTCTATCCACAATGTAGGTTTTACCAGTTTTCTAAGTCTCTCTTATTTTCTTGTACTTATACATGAAATTCTTTGTGTAAACTTCTGTAATTTCTATAGGTAGATGAATCACTGTGTACTTTCTCTTGTTTCTATCTGTTACCAGTCTTCAGAAACTCATACATTCTCTTTTCAGTTATTCCCGTTTCTTAGAGGTAGATTTCTTTCTTCAAAAGTGCTGTTTTCACAGTGCTAAGTACTCCCAAATCTGTCAACAATGTAGGTTTTAACAGTTTTCTAAGTCTCTCTTATTTGCTTGTACTTATACTTGGAATTTTCTGTGTAAACTTCTGTAACTTCTCTAGGTAGATGAATCACTATGTACTTTCTCTTGTTTCTATCTGTTACCAATCTTGAGAAACTCATACATTCTCTGTTCACTGTTTCCCAGTCTTAGAGAAGTCGATTTCTTTCAGCGAAAGTGCTGTTTTCACAGTGCTAAGTACTCCCAACTCTATCCACAATGTAGGTTTTAACAGTTTTCTAAGTCTCTTATTTGCTTGTACTTATACTTGGAATTCTCTGTGTAAACCTCTGTAACTTTTCCAGGTAGATGAATCACTGTGTACTTTCTGTTGTTTCTATCTGTTACCAATCTTGAGAAACTCATACATTCTCTGTTCACTGTTTCCCAGTCTTAGAGAAGTCGATTTCTTTCGGCGAAAGTGCTGTTTTCACAGTGCTAAGTACTCCAAACTCTATCCACAATGTAGGTTTTACCAGTTTTCTAAGTCTCTCTTATTTTCTTATACTTATACATGGAATTTTCTGTGTAAACTTCTGTAACATCTCTAGGTAGATGAATCACTGTGTACTTTCTCTTGTTTCTATCTGTTACCAATCTTGAGAAACTCATACATTCTCTGTTAACTGTTTCTCAGTGTTAGAGACGTCGATTTCTTTCGGCGAAAGTTCTGTTTTCACAGTGCTAATTACTCCCAAGTCTATCCACAATGTAGGTTTTACCAGTTTTCTAAGTCTCTCTTATTTGCCTGTAATTATACTTGGAATTCTCTGTGTAAACCTCTGTAACTTCTCTAGGTAGATGAATCACTGTGTACTTTCTCTTGTTTCTATCTGTTACCAATATTGAGAAACTAATACTTTCACTGTTCACTGTTTCCCAGGCTTAGAGAAGTCGATTTCTTTCAGCAAAAGTGCTGTTTTCACAGTGCTAAGTACTCCCAAATCTGTCAACAATGTAGGTTTTACCAGTATTCTAAGTCTCTCTTATTTGCTTGTACTTATACTTGGAATTCTCTCTGTAAACCTCTGTAACTTTTCCAGGTAGATGAATCACTGTGTACTTTCTCTTGTTTCTATCTGTTACCAATCTTGAGAAACTCATACATTCTCTGTTCACTGTTTCCCAGTATTAGAGAAGTCGATTTCTTTCGGCGAAAGTGCTGTTTTCACAGTGCTATGTACTCCCAACTCTATCCGCAATGTAGGTTTTACCAGTTTTCTAAGTCTCTCTTATTTGCTTGTACTTATACTTGGAATTCTCTGTGTAAACCTCTGTAGCTTCTCTAGGTAGATGAATCACTGTGTACTTTCTCTTGTTTCTATCTGTTACCAAACTTGAGAAACTCATACATTCTCTGTTCACTGTTTCCCAGTCTTAGAGAAGTCGATTTCTTTCGACGAAAGTGCTGTTTTCACAGTGCTAAGTACTCCCAACTCTATCCACAATGTAGGTTTTACCAATTTTCTAAATCTCTCTTATTTGCCTGTACTTATACTTGGAATTCTCTGTTTAAACCTCTGTAACTTCTCTAGGTAGATGAATCACTGTGTACTTTCTCTTGTTTCTATCTGTTACCAATCTTGAGAAACTCATACATTCACTGTTCACTGTTTCCCAGTCTTAGAGAAGTCGATTTCTTTCAGCGAATGTGCTGTTTTCACAGTGCTAAGTACTCCCAACTCTATCAACAATGTAGGTTTTACCAGTTTTCTAAGTCTCTCTTATTTTCTTGTACTTATACGTGGAATTCTCTGTGTAAACTTCTGTAACTTTTCCAGGTAGATGAATCACTGTGTACTTTCTCTTGTTTCTATCTGTTACCAATCTTGAGAAACTCATACATTCTCTGTTCACTGTTTCCCAGTCTTAGAGAAGTCGATTTCTTTCGGCGAAAGTGCTGTTTTCACAGTGCTAAGTACTCCCAACTCTATCCACAATGTAGGTTTTACCAGTTTTCTAAGTCTCTCTTATTTTCTTGTACTTATACTTGGAATTGTCTGTGTAAACCTCTGTAACTTCTCTAGGTAGATGAATCACTGTGTACTTTCTCTTGTTTCTATCTGTTACCAATCTGGAGAAACTCATACATTCTCTGTTCACTGTTTCCCAGTCATAGAGAAGTCGATTTCTTTCAGCGAAAGTGCTGTTTTCACAGTGCTAAGTACTCCCAACTCTATCCACAATGTAGGTTTCAACAGTTTTCTAAGTCTCTCTTATATGCTTGTACGTATACTTGGAATTCTCTGTGTAAACCTCTGTAGCTTCTCTACGTAGATGAATCACTGTGTACTTTCTCTTGTTTCTATCTGTTACCAATCTTGAGAAACTCATACATTGTCTGTTCACTGTTTCCCAGTCTTAGAGAAGTCGATTTCTTTCGGCGAAAGTGCTGTTTTCACAGTGCTAAGTACTCCCAACTCTATCCACAATATAGGCTTTACCAGTTTTCTAAGTCTCTCTTATTTTCTTGTACTTATACTTGGAATTGTCTGTGTAAACCTCTGTAACTTTTCCAGGTAGATGAATCACTGTGTACTTTCTCTTGTTTCTATCTGTTACCAATCTTGAGAAACTCATACATTCTCTGTTCACTGTTTCCCAGTCTTAGAGAAGTCGGTTTCTTTCGGCGAAAGTGCTGTTTTCACAGTGCTAAGTACTCCCAACTCTATCCACAATGTAGGTTTTACCAGTTTTCTAAGTCTCTCTTATTTGCTTGTACTTATACTTGGAATTCTCTGTGTAAACCTCTGTAACTTTTCCAGGTAGATGAATCACTGTGTACTTTCTCTTGTTTCTATCTGTTACCAATCTTGAGAAACTCATACATTCTCTGTTCACTGTTTCACGGACTTAGAGAACTAAATTTCCTTCGGCGAAAGTGCTGTTTTCACAGTGCTAAGTACTCCGAAATCTGTCAACAATGTAGGTTTTACCAGTTTTCTAAGTCTCTCTTATTTGCTTGTACTTATATTTGGATTTCTGCGTGTAAACCACTGTAACTTTTATAGGTAGATGAATCACTGTGTACTTTCTCTTGTTTCTATCTGTTACCAATCTTGAGAAACTCATACATTCACTGTTCACTGTTTCCCAGTCTTAGAGAAGTCGATTTCTTTCAGCGAAAGTGCTGTTTTCACAGTGCTAACTACTCCCAACACTATCCGCAATGTAGGTTTTACCAGTTTTCTAAGTCTCTCTTATTTGCTTGTACTTATACTTGGAATTCTCTGTGTAAACCTCTGTAACTTCTCTAGGTAGATGAATCACTGTGTACTTTCTCTTGTTTCTATCTGTTGCCAATCTTGAGAAACTCATACATTCTCTGTTCACTGTTTCCCAGTCTTAGAGAAGTCGATTTCTTTCGGCGAAAGTGCTGTTTTCACAGTGCTAACTACTCCCAACTCTATCCACAATGTAGGTTTTACCAGTTTTCTAAGTCTCTCTTATTTTCTTGTACTTATACATGAAATTCTTTGTGTAAGCTTCTGTAATTTCTATAGGTAGATGAATCACTGTGTACTTTCTCTTGTTTCTATCTGTTACCAGTCTTGAGAAACTCATACATTCTCTGTTCAGTTATTCCCGTTTCTTAGAGAGGTAGATTTCTTTCTTCAAAAGTGCTGTTTTCACAGTGCTGAGTGCTCCCAACTCTATCCACAATGTAGGTTTTACCACTTTTCTAAGTCTCTCTTATTTGCTTGTACTTACACATGAAATTCTCTGTGTAAACTTCTGTAACCTCTCTAGGTAGATGAATCACTGTGTACTTTCTCTTGTTTCTATCTGTTACCAATCTTGAGAAACTCATACATTCACTGTTCACTGTTTCCCAGTCTTAGAGAAGTCGATTTCTTTCAGCGAAAGTGCTGTTTTCACAGTGCTAAGTACTCCCAAATCTGTCAACAATGTAGGCTTTACCAGTTTTCTAAGTTTCTCTTATTTGCTTGTACTTATACTTGGAATTCTCTGTGTAAACCTGTGTAACTTTTCCAGGTATATGAATCACTGTGTACTTTCTCTTGTTTCTATCTGTTACCAATCTTGAGAAACTCATACATTCTCTGTTCACTGTTTCCGAGTCTTAGAGAAGTCGATTTCTTTCGGCGAAAGTGCTGTTTTCACAGTGCTAAGTACTCCCAACTCTATCAACAATGTAGGTTTTACCAGTTTTCTAAGTCTCTCTTATTTGCTTGTACTTATACTTGGAATTCTCTGTGTAAACCTCTGTAACTTTTCCAGGTAGATGAATCACTGTGTACTTTCTCTTGTTTCTATCTGTTACCAATCTTGAGAAACTCATGCATTCTCTGTTCACTGTTTCCCAGTCTTAGAGAAGTCGATTTCTTTCGACGAAAGTGCTGTTTTCACAGTGCTAAGTAATCCCAACTCTATCCACAATGTCGTTTTTACCAGTTTGCTAAGTCTCTCTTATTTTCTTGTACTTATACATGGAATTCTCTGTGTAAACTTCTGTAACATCTCTAGGTACATGAATCACTGTGTACTTTCTCTTGTTTCTATCTGTTACCAATCTTGAGAAAGTCATACATTCTCTGTTAACTGTTTCCCAGTGTAAGAGAAGTCGATTTCTTTCGGCGAAAGTGCTGTTTTCACAGTGCTAAGTACTCCCAACTCTATCCACAATGTAGGTTTTACCAGTTTTCTAAGTCTCTCTTATTTGCTTGTACTTATACTTGGAATTCTCTGGGTAAACCTCTGTAACTTCTCTAGGTAGATTAATCACTGTGTACTTTCTCTTGTTTCTGTTACCAATCTTCAGAAACTCATACTTTCACTGTTCACTGTTTCCCAGTCTTAGAGAAGTCGATTTCTTTCAGCGAAAGTGCTGTTTTCACAGTGATAAGTACTCCCAACTCTATCCACAATGTAGGTTTTACCAGTTTTCTAAGTCTCTCTTATTTGCTTGTACTTATACTTGGAATTCTCTGTGTAAACCTCTGTTAGCTTCTCTAGGTAGACGAATCACTGTGTACTTTCTCTTGTTTCTATTTGTTACCAATCTTGAGAAACTCATACATTCTCTGTTCACTGTTTCCCAGTCTTAGAGAAGTCGATTTCGTTCGGCGAAAGTGCTGTTTTCACAGCGCTAAGTACTCCCAACTCTATCCACAATGTAGGTTTTACCAGTTTTCTAAGTCTCTCTTATTTGCCTGTACTTATACTTGGAATTCTCTGTGTAAACCTGTGTAACTTCTCTAGGTAGATGAATCACTGTGTACTTTCTCTTGTTTCTATCTATTGCCAATCTTGAGAAACTCATACGTTCTCTGTTCACTGTTTCCCAGTCTTAGAGAAGTCGATTTCTTTCGGCGAAAGTGCTGTTTTCACAGTGCTAAGTACTCCCAACTCTATCCACAATGTAGGTTTTACCAGTTTTCTAAGTCTCTCTTATTTTCTTGTACTTATACATGAAATTCTTTGTGTAAACTTCTGTAATTTCTATAGGTAGATGAATCACTGTGTACTTTCTCTTGTTTCTATCTGTTACCAGTCTTCAGAAACTCATACATTCTCTTTTCAGTTATTCCCGTTTCTTAGAGGTAGATTTCTTTCTTCAATAGTGCTGTTTTCACAGTGCTAAGTACTCCCAAATCTGTCAACAATGTAGGTTTTACCAGTATTCTAAGTCTCTCTTATTTGCTTGTACTTATACTTGGAATTCTCTCTGTAAACCTCTGTAACTTTTCCAGGTAGATGAATCACTGTGTACTTTCTCTTGTTTCTATCTGTTACCAATCTTGAGAAACTCATACATTCTCTGTTCACTGTTTCCCAGTATTAGAGAAGTCGATTTCTTTCGGCGAAAGTGCTGTTTTCACAGTGCTATGTACTCCCAACTCTATCCGCAATGTAGGTTTTACCAGTTTTCTAAGTCTCTCTTATTTGCTTGTACTTATACTTGGAATTCTCTGTGTAAACCTCTGTAGCTTCTCTAGGTAGATGAATCACTGTGTACTTTCTCTTGTTTCTATCTGTTACCAATCTTGAGAAACTCATACATTCTCTGTTCACTGTTTCCCAGTCTTAGAGAAGTCGATTTCTTTCGACGAAAGTGCTGTTTTCACAGTGCTAAGTACTCCCAACTCTATCCACAATGTAGGTTTTACCAGTTTTCTAAATCTCTCTTATTTGCCTGTACTTATACTTGGAATTCTCTGTTTAAACCTCTGTAACTTCTCTAGGTAGATGAATCACTGTGTACTTTCTCTTGTTTCTATCTGTTACCAATCTTGAGAAACTCATACATTCACTGTTCACTGTTTCCCAGTCTTAGAGAAGTCGATTTCTTTCAGCGAAAGTGCTGTTTTCACAGTGCTAAGTACTCCCAACTCTATCAACAATGTAGGTTTTACCAGTTTTCTAAGTCTCTCTTATTTTCTTGTACTTATACGTGGAATTCTCTGTGTAAACCTCTGTAACTTTTCCAGGTAGATGAATCACTGTGTACTTTCTCTTGTTTCTATCTGTTACCAATCTTGAGAAACTCATACATTCTCTGTTCACTGTTTCCCAGTCTTAGAGAAGTCGATTTCTTTCGGCGAAAGTGCTGTTTTCACAGTGCTAAGTACTCCCAACTCTATCCACAATGTAGGTTTTACCAGTTTTCTAAGTCTCTCTTATTTTCTTGTACTTATACTTGGAATTGTCTGTGTAAACCTCTGTAACTTTTCCAGATCGATGAATCACTGTGTACTTTCTCTTGTTTCTATCTGTTACCAATCTTGAGAAACTCATACATTCTCTGTTCACTGTTTCCCAGTCTTAGAGAAGTCGATTTCTTTCGGCGAAAATGCTGTTTTCACAGCGCTAAGTACTCCCAACTCTATCCACAATGTAGGTTTTACCAGTTTTCTAAGTCTCTCTTATTTGCCTGTACTTATACTTGGAATTCTCTGTGTAAACCTCTGTAACTTCTCTACGTAGATGAATCACTGTGTACTTTCTCTTGTTTCTATCTGTTACCAATCTTGAGAAACTCATACATTCTCTTTTCACTGTTTCCCAGTCTTAGAGAAGTCGATTTCTTTCGGCGAAAGTGCTGTTTTCACAGTGCTAAGTACTCCCAACTCTATCCACAATGTAGGTTTTACCAGTTTTCTAAGTCTCTCTTATTTTCTTGTACTTATACATGAAATTCTTTGTGTAAACTTCTGTAATTTCTATAGGTAGATGAATCACTGTGTACTTTCTCTTGTTTCTATCTGTTACCAGTCTTGAGAAACTCATACATTCTCTGTTCAGTTATTCCCGTTTCTTAGAGAGGTAGATTTCTTTCTTCAAAAGTGCTGTTTTCAGAGTGCTGAGTGCTCCCAACTCTATCCACAATGTGGGTTTTACCAGTTTTCTAAGTCTCTCTTATTTGCTTGTACCTACACTTGGAATTCTCTGTGTAAACCTCTGTAACTTCTCTAGGTAGATGAATCACTGTGTACTTTCTCTTGTTTCTATCTGTTACCAATCTTGAGAAACTCATACACTCTCTGTTCACTGTTTCCGAGACTTAGAGAAGTCGATTTCTTTCAGCGAAAGTGCTGTTTTCACATTGCTAAGTACTCCCAACTCTATCAACAATGTAGGTTTTACCAGTTTTCTAAGTCTCTCTTATTTTCTTGTACTTATACTTGGAATTGTCTGTGTAAACCTCTGTAACTTTTCCAGGTATATGAATCACTGTGTACTTTCTCTTGTTTCTATCTGTTACCAATCTTGAGAAACTCATACATTCTCTGTTCACTGTTTCCCAGTCTTAGAGAAGTCGATTTCTTTCAGCGAAAGTGCTGTTTTCACAGCGCTAAGTACTCCTAACTCTATCCACAATGTAGGTTTTACCAGTTTTCTAAGTCTCTCTTATTTGCCTGTACTTATACTTGGAATTCTCCGTGTAAACCTCTGTAACTTCTCTAGTTAGATGAATCACTGTGTACTTTCTCTTGTTTCTATCTGTTACCAATCTTGAGAAACTCATACATTCTCTGTTCACTCTTTCCCAGTCTTAGAGAAGTAGATTTGTTTCTGCGAAAGTGCTGTTTTCACAGTGCTAAGTACTCCCAACTCTATCCACAATGTGGGTTTTACCAGTTTTCTAAGTCTCTCTTATTTGCTTGTACTTACACCTGGAATTCTCTGTGTAAACCTCTGTAACTTCTCTAGGTAGATGAATCACTGTGTACTTTCTCTTGTTTCTATCTGTTACCAATCTTGAGAAACTCATACATTCACTGTTCACTGTTTCCCAGTCTTAGAGAAGTCGATTTCTTTCAGCGAAAGTGCTGTTTTCACAGTGCTAAGTACTCCCAAATCTGTCAACAATGTAGGTTTTACCAGTTTTCTAAGTCTCTCTTATTTGCTTGTACTTATACTTGGAATTCTCTGTGTAAACCTCTGTAACTTTTCCAGGTAGATGAATCACTGTGTACTTTCTCTTGTTTCTATCTGTTACCAGTCTTGAGAAACTCATACATTCTCTGTTCAGTTATTCCCGTTTCTTAGAGAGGTAGATTTCTTTCTTCAAAAATGCTGTTTTCACAGTGCTAAGTACTCCCAAATCTGTCAACAATGTAGGTTTTACCAGTTTTCTAAGTCTATCTTATTTGCTTGTACTTATACTTGGAATTCTCTGTGTAAACCTCTGTAACTTCTCTAGGTAGATTAATCACTGTGTACTTTCTCTTGTTTCTATGTGTTACCAATCTTGAGAAACTCATCCTTTCACTGTTTCCTAGTCTTAGAGAAGTCGATTTCTTTCAGCGAAAGTGCTGTTTTCACAGTGCTAAGTACTCCCAACTGTATCCACAATGTAGGTTTTACCAGTTTTCTAAGTCTCTCTTATTTGCTTGTACTTATACTTGGAATTCTCTGTGTAAACCTCTGTAGCTTCTCTAGATAGATGAATCACTGTGTACTTTCTCTTCTTTCTATCTGTTACCAATCTTGAGAAACTCATACATTCTCTGTTCACTGTTTCCCAGTCTTAGAGAAGTCGATTTCTTTCGGCGAAAGTGCTGTTTTCACAGCGCTAAGTACTCCCAACGCTATCGAAAATGTAGGTTTTACCAGGTTTCTAAGTCTCTCTTATTTGCCTGTAGTTATACTTGGAATTCTCTGTGTAAACCTCTGTAACTTCTCTAGGTAGATGAATCACTGTGTACTTTCTCTTGTTTCTATCTGTTACCAATCTTGAGAAACTCATACATTCTCTGTTCACTGTTTCCCAGTCTTAGAGAAGTCGATTTCTTCCAGCGAAAGTGCTGTTTTCACAGTGCTAAGTACTCCCAACTCTATCCACAACGTAGGTTTTAACAGTTTTCTAAGTCTCTCTTATTTGCTTGTACGTATACTTGGAATTCTCTGTGTAAACCTCTGTAGCTTCTCTAGGTAGATGAATCACTGTGTACTTTCTCTTGTTTCTATCTGTTACCAATCTTGAGGAACTCATACATTCTCTGTTCACTGTTTCCCAGTCTTAGAGAAGTCGATTTCTTTCAGCGAAAGTGCTGTTTTCACAGTGCTAAGTACTCCGAAATCTGTCAACAATGTAGGTTTTACCAGTTTTCTAAGTTTCTCTTATTTGCTTGTACTTATACTTGGAATTCTGTGTGTAAACCACTGTAACTTCTCTAGGTAGATGAATCACTGTGTACTTTCTCTTGTTTCTATCTGTTACCAATCTTGAGAAACTCATACATTCTCTGTTCACTGTTTCCCAGTCTTAGAGAAGTCGATTTCTTTCGGCGAAAGTGCTGTTTTCACAGTGCTAAGTACTCCCAACTCTATGCACAATGTAGGTTTTACCAGTTTTCTAAGTCTCTCTTATTTTCTTGTAATTATACTTGGAATTGTCTGTGTAAACCTCTGTAACTTTTCCAGGTAGATGAATCACTGTGTACTTTCTCTTGTTTCTATCTGTTACCAATCTTGAGAAACTCATACATTCTCTGTTCACTGTTTCCCAGTCTTAGAGAAGTCGATTTGTTTCGGCGAAAGTGCTGTTTTCACAGTGCTAAGTACTCCCAACTCTATCCACAATGTAGGTTTTACCAGTTTTCTAAGTCTCTCTTATTTTCTTGTACTTATACATGAAATTCTTTGTGTAAAATTCTGTAATTTCTCTAGGTAGATGAATCACTGTGTACTTTCTCTTGTTTCTATCTGTTACCAGTCTTGAGAAACTCATACATTCTCTGTTCAGTTATTCCCGTTTCTTAGAGAGGTAGATTTCTTTCTTCAAAAATGCTGTTTTCACAGTGCTAAGTACTCCCAAATCTGTCAACAATGTAGGTTTTACCAGTTTTCTAAGTCTATCTTATTTGCTTGTACTTATACTTGGAATTCTCTGTGTAAACCTCTGTAACTTCTCTAGGTAGATTAATCACTGTGTACTTTCTCTTGTTTCTATGTGTTACCAATCTTGAGAAACTCATCCTTTCACTGTTTCCTAGTCTTAGAGAAGTCGATTTCTTTCAGCGAAAGTGCTGTTTTCACAGTGCTAAGTACTCCCAACTGTATCCACAATGTAGGTTTTACCAGTTTTCTAAGTCTCTCTTATTTGCTTGTACTTATACTTGGAATTCTCTGTGTAAACCTCTGTAGCTTCTCTAGATAGATGAATCACTGTGTACTTTCTCTTGTTTCTATCTGTTACCAATCTTGAGAAACTCATACATTCTCTGTTCACTGTTTCCCAGTCTTAGAGAAGTCGATTTCTTTCGGCGAAAGTGCTGTTTTCACAGCGCTAAGTACTCCCAACTCTATCGAAAATGTAGGTTTTACCAGGTTTCTAAGTCTCTCTTATTTGCCTGTACTTATACTTGGAATTCTCTGTGTAAACCTCTGTAACTTCTCTAGGTAGATGAATCACTGTGTACTTTCTCTTGTTTCTATCTGTTACCAATCTTGAGAAACTCATACATTCTCTGTTCACTGTTTCCCAGTCTTAGAGAAGTCGATTTCTTCCAGCGAAAGTGCTGTTTTCACAGTGCTAAGTACTCCCAACTCTATCCACAATGTAGGTTTTAACAGTTTTCTAAGTCTCTCTTATTTGCTTGTACGTATACTTGGAATTCTCTGTGTAAACCTCTGTAGCTTCTCTAGGTAGATGAATCACTGTGTACTTTCTCTTGTTTCTATCTGTTACCAATCTTGAGGAACTCATACATTCTCTGTTCACTGTTTCCCAGTCTTAGAGAAGTCGATTTCTTTCGGCGAAAGTGCTGTTTTCACAGTGCTAATTACTCCCAACTCTATCAACAATGTAGGTTTTACCAGTTTTCTAAATCTCTCTTATTTGCCTGTACTTATACTTGGAATTCTCTGTGTAAACCTCTGTAACTTCTCTAGGTAGATGAATCACTGTGTACTTTCTCTTGTTTCTATCTGTTACCAATCTTGAGAAACTCATACATTCACTGTTCACTGTTTCCGAGTCTTGGAGAAGTCGATCTCTTTCAGCGAAAGTGCTGTTTTCACAGTGCTAAGTACTCCCAACTCTATCAACAATGTAGGTTTTACCAGTTTTCTAAGTCTCTCTTATTTTCTTGTACTTATACGTGGAATTCTCTGTGTAAGCGTCTGTAACTTTTACAGGCAGATGAATCACTGTGTACTTTCTCTTGTTTCTATCTGTTACCAATCTTGAGAAACTCATACTTTCACTGTTCACTGTTTCCCAGTCTTAGAGAAGTCGATTTCTTTCAGCGAAAGTGCTGTTTTCACAGTGATAAATACTCCCAACTCTATCCACAATGTAGGTTTTACCAGTTTTCTAAGTCTCTCTTATTTGCTTGTACTTATACATGAAATTCTTTGTGTAAACTTCTGTAATTTCTATAGGTACATGAATCACTGTGTACTTTCTCTTGTTTCTATCTGTTACCAGTCTTGAGAAACTCATACATTCTCTGTTCAGTTATTCCCGTTTCTTAGAGAGGTAGATTTCTTTCTTCAAAAGTGCTGTTTTCACAGTGCTGAGTGCTCCCAACTCTATCCACAATGTGGGTTTTACCAGTTTTCTAAGTCTCTCTTATTTGCTTGTACCTACACTTGGAATTCTCTGTGTAAACCTCTGTAACTTCTCTAGGTAGATGAATCACTGTGTACTTTCTCTTGTTTCTATCTGTTACCAATCTTGAGAAACTCATACACTCTCTGTTCACTGTTTCCGAGTCTTAGAGAAGTCGATTTCTTTCAGCGAAAGTGCTGTTTTCACATTGCTAAGTACTCCAAACTCTATCAACAATGTAGGTTTTACCAGTTTTCTAAGTCTCTCTTATTTTCTTGTACTTATACTTGGAATTGTCTGTGTAAACCTCTGTAACTTTTCCAGGTATATGAATCACTGTGTACTTTCTCTTGTTTCTATCTGTTACCAATCTTGAGAAACTCATACATTCTCTGTTCACTGTTTCCCAGTCTTAGAGAAGTCGATTTCTTTCAGCGAAAGTGCTGTTTTCACAGCGCTAAGTACTCCTAACTCTATCCACAATGTAGGTTTTACCAGTTTTCTAAGTCTCTCTTATTTGCCTGTACTTATACTTGGAATTCTCTGTGTAAACCTCTGTAACTTCTCTAGTTAGATGAATCACTGTGTACTTTCTCTTGTTTCTATCTGTTACCAATCTTGAGAAACTCATACATTCTCTGTTCACTGTTTCCCAGTCTTAGAGAAGTAGATTTGTTTCTGTGAAACTGCTGTTTTCACAGTGCTAAGTACTCCCAACTCTATCCACAATGTGGGTTTTACCAGTTTTCTAAGTATCTCTTATTTGCTTGTACTTACACCTGGAATTCTCTGTGTAAACCTCTGTAACTTCTCTAGGTAGATGAATCACTGTAAACTTTCTCTTGTTTCTATCTGTTACCAAACTTGAGAAACTCATACATTCACTGTTCACTGTTTCCCAGTCTTAGGGAAGTCGATTTCTTTCGGCGAAAGTGCTGTTTTCACAGTGCTAAGTACTCCCAACACTATCCGCAATGTAGGTTTTACCAGTTTTCTAAGTCTCTCTTATTTGCTTGTACTTATACTTGGAATTCTCTGTGTAAACCTCTGTTAGCTTCTCTAGGTAGATGAATCACTGTGTACTTTCTCTTGTTTCTATCTGTTACCAATCTTGAGAAACTCATACATTCTCTGTTCACTGTTTCCCAGTCTTAGAGAAGTCGATTTCTTTCGGCGAAAGTGCTGTTTTCACAGTGCTAAGTACTCCCAACTCTATCCACAATGTAGGTTTTACCAGTTTTCTAAGTCTCTCTTATTTTCTTGTACTTATACATGAAATTCTTTGTGTAAACTTCTGTAATTTCTATAGGTAGATGAATCACTGTGTACTTTCTCTTGTTTCTATCTGTTACCAGTCTTGAGAAACTCATACATTCTCTGTTCAGTTATTCCCGTTTCTTAGAGAGGTAGATTTCTTTCTTCAAAAGTGCTGTTTTCACAGTGCTGAGTGCTCCCAACTCTATCCACAATGTGAGTTTTACCAGTTTTCTAAGTCTCCCTTATTTGCTTGTACCTACACTTGGAATTCTCTGTGTAAACCTCTGTAACTTCTCTAGGTAGATGAATCACTGTGCACTTTCTCTTGTTTCTATCTGTTACCAATCTTGAGAAACTCATACACTCTCTGTTCACTGTTTCCGAGTCTTAGAGAAGTCGATTTCTTTCAGCGAAAGTGCTGTTTTCACATTGCTAAGTACTCCCAACTCTATCAACAATGTAGGTTTTACCAGTTTTCTAAGTCTCTCTTATTTTCTTGTACTTATACTTGGAATTGTCTGTGTAAACCTCTGTAACTTTTCCAGGTATATGAATCACTGTGTACTTTCTCTTGTTTCTATCTGTTACCAATCTTGAGAAACTCATACATTCTCTGTTCACTGTTTCCCAGTCTTAGAGAAGTCGATTTCTTTCAGCGAAAGTGCTGTTTTCACAGCGCTAAGTACTCCTAACTCTATCCACAATGTAGGTTTTACCAGTTTTCTAAGTCTCTCTTATTTGCCTGTACTTATACTTGGAATTCTCTGTGTAAACCTCTGTAACTTCTCTAGTTAGATGAATCACTGTGTACTTTCTCTTGTTTCTATCTGTTACCAATCTTGAGAAACTCATACATTCTCTGTTCACTGTTTCCCAGTCTTAGAGAAGTAGATTTGTTTCTGCGAAACTACTGTTTTCACAGTGCTAAGTACTCCCAACTCTATCCACAATGTGGGTTTTACCGGTTTTCTAAGTCTCTCTTATTTGCTTGTACTTACACCTGGAATTCCCTGTGTAAACCTCTGTAACTTCTCTAGGTAGATGAATCACTGTGTACTTTCTCTTGTTTCTATCTGTTACCAATCTTGAGAAACTCATACATTCACTGTTCACTGTTTCCCAGTCTTAGAGAAGTCGATTTCTTTCAGCGAAAGTGCTGTTTTCACAGTGCTAAGTACTCCCAAATCTGTCAACAATGTAGGTTTTACCAGTTTTCTAAGTCTCTCTTATTTGCTTGTACTTATACTTGGAATTCTCTGTGTAAACCTCTGTAACTTTTCCAGGTAGATGAATCACTGTGTACTTTCTCTTGTTTCTATCTGTTACCAATCTTGAGAAACTCATACATTCTCTGTTCACTGTTTCCGAGTCTTAGAGAAGTCGATTTCTTTCGGCGAAAGTGCTGTTTTCACAGTGCTAAGTACTCCCAACTCTATCCACAATGTAGGTTTTACCAGTTTTCTAAGTCTCTCTTATTTTCTTGTACTTATACATGAAATTCTTTGTGTAAAATTCTGTAATTTCTCTAGGTAGATGAATCACTGTGTACTTTCTCTTGTTTCTATCTGTTACCAGTCTTGAGAAACTCATACATTCTCTGTTCAGTTATTCCCGTTTCTTAGAGAGGTAGATTTCTTTCTTCAAAAATGCTGTTTTCACAGTGCTAAGTACTCCCAAATCTGTCAACAATGTAGGTTTTACCAGTTTTCTAAGTCTATCTTATTTGCTTGTACTTATACTTGGAATTCTCTGTGTAAACCTCTGTAACTTCTCTAGGTAGATTAATCACTGTGTACTTTCTCTTGTTTCTATGTGTTACCAATCTTGAGAAACTCATCCTTTCACTGTTTCCTAGTCTTAGAGAAGTCGATTTCTTTCAGCGAAAGTGCTGTTTTCACAGTGCTAAGTACTCCCAACTGTATCCACAATGTAGGTTTTACCAGTTTTCTAAGTCTCTCTTATTTGCTTGTACTTATACTTGGAATTCTCTGTGTAAACCTCTGTAGCTTCTCTAGATAGATGAATCACTGTGTACTTTCTCTTGTTTCTATCTGTTACCAATCTTGAGAAACTCATACATTCTCTGTTCACTGTTTCCCAGTCTTAGAGAACTCGATTTCTTTCGGCGAAAGTGCTGTTTTCACAGCGCTAAGTACTCCCAACTCTATCGAAAATGTAGGTTTTACCAGGTTTCTAAGTCTCTCTTATTTGCCTGTACTTATACTTGGAATTCTCTGTGTAAACCTCTGTAACTTCTCTAGGTAGATGAATCACTGTGTACTTTCTCTTGTTTCTATCTGTTACCAATCTTGAGAAACTCATACATTCTCTGTTCACTGTTTCCCAGTCTTAGAGAAGTCGATTTCTTCCAGCGAAAGTGCTGTTTTCACAGTGCTAAGTACTCCCAACTCTATTCACAATGTAGGTTTTAACAGTTTTCTAAGTCTCTCTTATTTGCTTGTACGTATACTTGGAATTCTCTGTGTAAACCTCTGTAGCTTCTCTAGGTAGATGAATCACTGTGTACTTTCTCTTGTTTCTATCTGTTACCAATCTTGAGGAACTCATACATTCTCTGTTCACTGTTTCCCAGTCTTAGAGAAGTCGATTTCTTTCGGCGAAAGTGCTGTTTTCACAGTGCTAATTACTCCCAACTCTATCAACAATGTAGGTTTTACCAGTTTTCTAAATCTCTCTTATTTGCCTGTACTTATACTTGGAATTCTCTGTGTAAACCTCTGTAACTTCTCTATGTAGATGAATCACTGTGTACTTTCTCTTGTTTCTATCTGTTACCAATCTTGAGAAACTCATACATTCACTGTTCACTGTTTCCGAGTCTTAGAGAAGTCGATCTCTTTCAGCGAAAGTGCTGTTTTCACAGTGCTAAGTACTCCCAACTCTATCAACAATGTAGGTTTTACCAGTTTTCTAAGTCTCTCTTATTTTCTTGTACTTATACGTGGAATTCTCTGTGTAAGCGTCTGTAACTTTTACAGGCAGATGAATCACTGTGTACTTTCTCTTGTTTCTATCTGTTACCAATCTTGAGAAACTCATACTTTCACTGTTCACTGTTTCCCAGTCTTAGAGAAGTCGATTTCTTTCAGCGAAAGTGCTGTTTTCACAGTGATAAGTACTCCCAACTCTATCCACAATGTAGGTTTTACCAGTTTTCTAAGTCTCTCTTATTTGCTTGTACTTATACTTGGAATTCTCTGTGTAAACCTCTGTTAGCTTCTCTAGGTAGATGAATCACTGTGTACTTTCTCTTGTTTCTATCTGTTACCAATCTTGAGAAACTCATACATTCTCTGTTCACTGTTTCCCAGTCTTAGAGAAGTCGATTTCTTTCGGCGAAAGTGCTGTTTTCACAGCGCTAAGTACTCCCAACTCTATCCACAATGTAGGTTTTACCAGTTTTCTAAGTCTCTCTTATTTGCCTGTACTTATACTTGGAATTCTCTGTGTAAACCTGTGTAACTTCTCTAGGTAGATGAATCACTGTGTACTTTCTCTTGTTTCTATCTGTTGCCAATCTTGAGAAACTCATACGTTCTCTGTTCACTGTTTCCCAGTCTTAGAGAAGTCGATTTCTTTCGGCGAAAGTGCTGTTTTCACAGTGCTAAGTACTCCCAACTCTATCCACAATGTAGGTTTTACCAGTTTTCTAAGTCTCTCTTATTTTCTTGTACTTATACATGAAATTCTTTGTGTAAACTTCTGTAATTTCTATAGGTAGATGAATCACTGTGTACTTTCTCTTGTTTCTATCTGTTACCAGTCTTCAGAAACTCATACATTCTCTTTTCAGTTATTCCCGTTTCTTAGAGGTAGATTTCTTTCTTCAAAAGTGCTGTTTTCACAGTGCTAAGTACTCCCAAATCTGTCAAAAATGTAGGTTTTAACAGTTTTCTAAGTCTCTCTTATTTGCTTGTACTTATACTTGGAATTTTCTGTGTAAACTTCTGTAACTTCTCTACGTAGATGAATCACTATGTACTTTCTCTTGTTTCTATCTGTTACCAATCTTGAGAAACTCATACATTCTCTGTTCACTGTTTCCCAGTCTTAGAGAAGTCGATTTCTTTCAGCGAAAGTGCTGTTTTCACAGTGCTAAGTACTCCCAACTCTATCCACAATGTAGGCTTTAACAGTTTTCTAAGTCTCTCTTATTTGCTTGTACTTATACTTGGAATTCTCTGTGTAAACCTCTGTAGCTTCTCTAGGTAGATGAATCACTGTGTACTTTCTCTTGTTTCTATCTGTTACCAATCTTGAGAAACTCATACATTCTCTGTTCACTGTTTCCCAGTCTTAGAGAAGTCGATTTCTTTCGGCGAAAGTGCTATTTTCACAGTGCTAAGTACTCCCAACTCTATCCACAATGTAGGTTTTACCAGTTTTCTAAATCTCTCTTATTTGCCTGTACTTATACTTGGAATTCTCTGTGTAAACCACTGTAACTTCTCTAGGTAGATGAATCACTGTGTAGTTTCTCTTGTTTCTATCTGTTACCAATCTTGAGAAACTCATACATTCACTGTTCACTGTTTCCCATTCTTAGAGAATTCGATTTCTTTCAGAGAAAGTGCTGTTTTCACAGTGCTAAGTACTCCCAACTCTATCAACAATGTAGGTTTTACCAGTTTTCTAAGTCTCTCTTATTTTCTTGTACTTATACGTGGAATTCTCTGGGTAAACCTCTGTAACTTTTCCAGGTAGATGAATCACTGTGTACTTTCTCTTGTTTCTATCTGTTACCAATCTTGAGAAACTCATACATTCTCTGTTCACTGTTTCCCAGTCTTAGAGAAGTCGATTTCTTTCGGCGAAAGTGCTGTTTTCACAGTGCTATGTACTCCCAACTCTATCCACAATGTAGGTTTTACCAGTTTTCTAAGTCTCTCTTATTTGCTTGTACTTATACTTGGAATTCTCTGTGTAAACCTCTGTAGCTTCTCTAGGTAGATGAATCACTGTGTACTTTCTCTTGTTTCTATCTGTTACCAATCTTGAGAAACTCATACATTCTCTGTTCACTGTTTCCCAGTCTTAGAGAAGTCGATTTCTTTCGACGAAAGTGCTGTTTTCACAGTGCTAAGTACTCCCAACTCTATCCACAATGTAGGTTTTACCAGTTTTCTAAATCTCTCTTATTTGCCTGTACTTATACTTGGAATTCTCTGTTTAAACCTCTGTAACTTCTCTAGGTAGATGAATCACTGTGTACTTTCTCTTGTTTCTATCTGTTACCAATCTTGAGAAACTCATACATTCACGGTTCACTGTTTCCCAGTCTTAGAGAAGTCGATTTCTTTCAGCGAAAGTGCTGTTTTCACAGTGCTAAGTACTCCCAACTCTATCAACAATGTAGGTTTTACCAGTTTTCTAAGTCTCTCTTATTTTCTTGTACTTATACGTGGAATTCTCTGTGTAAACCTCTGTAACTTTTCCAGGTAGATGAATCACTGTGTACTTTCTCTTGTTTCTATCTGTTACCAATCTTGAGAAACTCATACATTCTCTGTTCACTGTTTCCCAGTCTTACAGAAGTCGATTTGTTTCGGCGAAAGTGCTGTTTTCACAGTGCTAAGTACTCCCAACTCTATCCACAATGTAGGTTTTACCAGTTTTCTAAGTCTCTCTTATTTTCTTGTACTTATACTTGGAATTGTCTGTGTAAACCTCTGTAACTTTTCCAGATCGATGAATCACTGTGTACTTTCTCTTGTTTCTATCTGTTACCAATCTTGAGAAACTCATACATTCTCTGTTCACTGTTTCCCAGTCTTAGAGAAGTCGATTTCTTTCGGCGAAAGTGCTGTTTTCACAGTGCTAAGTACTCCCAACTCTATCCACAATGTAGGTTTTACCAGTTTTCTAAGTCTCTCTTATTTTCTTGTACTTATACATGAAATTCTTTGTGTAAACTTCTGTAATTTCTATAGGTACATGAATCACTGTGTACTTTCTCTTGTTTCTATCTGTTACCAGTCTTGAGAAACTCATACATTCTCTGTTCAGTTATTCCCGTTTCTTAGAGAGGTAGATTTCTTTCTTCAAAAGTGCTGTTTTCACAGTGCTGAGTGCTCCCAACTCTATCCACAATGTGGGTTTTACCAGTTTTCTAAGTCTCTCTTATTTGCTTGTACCTACACTTGGAATTCTCTGTGTAAACCTCTGTAACTTCTCTAGGTAGATGAATCACTGTGTACTTTCTCTTGTTTCTATCTGTTACCAATCTTGAGAAACTCATACACTCTCTGTTCACTGTTTCCGAGTCTTAGAGAAGTCGATTTCTTTCAGCGAAAGTGCTGTTTTCACATTGCTAAGTACTCCCAACTCTATCAACAATGTAGGTTTTACCAGTTTTCTAAGTCTCTCTTATTTTCTTGTACTTATACTTGGAATTGTCTGTGTAAACCTCTGTAACTTTTCCAGGTATATGAATCACTGTGTACTTTCTCTTGTTTCTATCTGTTACCAATCTTGAGAAACTCATACATTCTCTGTTCACTGTTTCCCAGTCTTAGAGAAGTCGATTTCTTTCAGCGAAAGTGCTGTTTTCACAGCGCTAAGTACTCCTAACTCCATCCACAATGTAGGTTTTACCAGTTTTCTAAGTCTCTCTTATTTGCCTGTACTTATACTTGGAATTCTCTGTGTAAACCTCTGTAACTTCTCTAGTTAGATGAATCACTGTGTACTTTCTCTTGTTTCTATCTGTTACCAATCTTGAGAAACTCATACATTCTCTGTTCACTGTTTCCCAGTCTTAGAGAAGTAGATTTGTTTCTGCGAAACTGCTGCTTTCACAGTGCTAAGTACTCCCAACTCTATCCACAATGTGGGTTTTACCAGTTTTCTAAGTCTCTCTTATTTGCTTGTACTTACACCTGGAATTCTCTGTGTAAACCTCTGTAACTTCTCTAGGTAGATGAATCACTGTATACTTTCTCTTGTTTCTATCTGTTACCAAACTTGAGAAACTCATACATTCACTGTTCACTGTTTCCCAGTCTTAGGGAAGTCGATTTCTTTCGGCGAAAGTGCTGTTTTCACAGTGCTAAGTACTCCCAACACTATCCGCAATGTAGGTTTTACCAGTTTTCTAAGTCTCTCTTATTTGCTTGTACTTATACTTGGAATTCTCTGTGTAAACCTCTGTTAGCTTCTCTAGGTAGATGAATCACTGTGTACTTTCTCTTGTTTCTATCTGTTACCAATCTTGAGAAACTCATACATTCTCTGTTCACTGTTTCCCAGTCTTAGAGAAGTCGATTTCTTTCGGCGAAAGTGCTGTTTTCACAGTGCTAAGTACTCCCAACTCTATCCACAATGTAGGTTTTACCAGTTTTCTAAGTCTCTCTTATTTTCTTGTACTTATACATGAAATTCTTTGTGTAAACTTCTGTAATTTCTATAGGTAGATGAATCACTGTGTACTTTCTCTTTTTTCTATCTGTTACCAGTCTTGAGAAACTCATACATTCTCTGTTCAGTTATTCCCGTTTCTTAGAGAGGTAGATTTCTTTCTTCAAAAGTGCTGTTTTCACAGTGCTGAGTGCTCCCAACTCTATCCACAATGTGGGTTTTACCAGTTTTCTAAGTCTCCCTTATTTGCTTGTACTTACACCTGGAATTCCCTGTGTAAACCTCTGTAACTTCTCTAGGTAGATGAATCACTGTGTACTTTCTCTTGTTTCTATCTGTTACCAATCTTGAGAAACTCATACATTCACTGTTCACTGTTTCCCAGTCTTAGAGAAGTCGATTTCTTTCAGCGAAAGTGCTGTTTTCACAGTGCTAAGTACTCCCAAATCTGTCAACAATGTAGGTTTTACCAGTTTTCTAAGTCTCTCTTATTTGCTTGTACTTATACTTGGAATTCTCTGTGTAAACCTCTGTAACTTTTCCAGGTAGATGAATCACTGTGTACTTTCTCTTGTTTCTATCTGTTACCAATCTTGAGAAACTCATACATTCTCTGTTCACTGTTTCCGAGTCTTTGAGAAGTCGATTTCTTTCGGCGAAAGTGCTGTTTTCACATTGCTAAGTACTCCCAACTCTATCAACAATGTAGGTTTTACCAGTTTTCTAAGTCTCTCTTATTTTCTTGTACTTATACTTGGAATTCTCTGTGTAAACCTCTGTAACTTCTGTAGGTAGATGAATCACTGTGTACTTTCTCTTGTTTCTATCTGTTGCCAATCTTGAGAAACTCATACGTTCTCTGTTCACTGTTTCCCAGTCTTAGAGAAGTCGATTTCTTTCGGCGAAAGTGCTGTTTTCACAGTGCTAAGTACTCCCAACTCTATCCACAATGTAGGTTTTACCAGTTTTCTAAGTCTCTCTTATTTTCTTGTACTTATACATGAAATTCTTTGTGTAAACTTCTGTAATTTCTATAGGTAGATGAATCACTGTGTACTTTCTCTTGTTTCTATCTGTTACCAGTCTTCAGAAACTCATACATTCTCTTTTCAGTTATTCCCGTTTCTTAGAGGTAGATTTCTTTCTTCAAAAGTGCTGTTTTCACAGTGCTAAGTACTCCCAAATCTGTCAACAATGTAGGTTTTAACAGTTTTCTAAGTCTCTCTTATTTGCTTGTACTTATACTTGGAATTTTCTGTGTAAACTTCTGTAACTTCTCTAGGTAGATGAATCACTATGTACTTTCTCTTGTTTCTATCTGTTACCAATCTTGAGAAACTCATACATTCTCTGTTCACTGTTTCCCAGTCTTAGAGAAGTCGATTTCTTTCAGCGAAAGTGCTGTTTTCACAGTGCTAAGTACTCCCAACTCTATCCACAATGTAGGCTTTAACAGTTTTCTAAGTCTCTCTTATTTGCTTGTACTTATACTTGGAATTCTCTGTGTAAACCTCTGTAGCTTCTCTAGGTAGATGAATCACTGTGTACTTTCTCTTGTTTCTATCTGTTACCAATCTTGAGAAACTCATACATTCTCTGTTCACTGTTTCCCAGTCTTACAGAAGTCGATTTCTTTCGGCGAAAGTGCTGTTTTCACAGTGCTAAGTACTCCCAAATCTATCCACAATGTAGGTTTTACCAGTTTTCTAAATCTCTCTTATTTGCCTGTACTTATACTTGGAATTCTCTGTGTAAACCTCTGTAACTTCTCTAGGTAGATGAATCACTGTGTAGTTTCTCTTGTTTCTATCTGTTACCAATCTTGAGAAACTCATACATTCACTGTTCACTGTTTCCCATTCTTAGAGAATTCGATTTCTTTCAGAGAAAGTGCTGTTTTCACAGTGCTAAGTACTCCCAACTCTATCAACAATGTAGGTTTTACCAGTTTTCTAAGTCTCTCTTATTTTCTTGTACTTATACGTGGAATTCTCTGTGTAAACCTCTGTAACTTTTCCAGGTAGATGAATCACTGTGTACTTTCTCTTGTTTCTATCTGTTACCAATCTTGAGAAACTCATACATTCTCTGTTCACTGTTTCCCAGTCTTAGAGAAGTCGATTTCTTTCGGCGAAAGTGCTGTTTTCACAGTGCTATGTACTCCCAACTCTATCCACAATGTAGGTTTTACCAGTTTTCTAAGTCTCTCTTATTTGCTTGTACTTATACTTGGAATTCTCTGTGTAAACCTCTGTAGCTTCTCTAGGTAGATGAATCACTGTGTACTTTCTCTTGTTTCTATCTGTTACCAATCTTGAGAAACTCATACATTCTCTGTTCACTGTTTCCCAGTCTTAGAGAAGTCGATTTCTTTCGACGAAAGTGCTGTTTTCACAGTGCTAAGTACTCCCAACTCTATCCACAATGTAGGTTTTACCAGTTTTCTAAATCTCTCTTATTTGCCTGTACTTATACTTGGAATTCTCTGTTTAAACCTCTGTAACTTCTCTAGGTAGATGAATCACTGTGTACTTTCTCTTGTTTCTATCTGTTACCAATCTTGAGAAACTCATACATTCACTGTTCAGTGTTTCCCAGTCTTAGAGAAGTCGATTTATTTCAGCGAAAGTGCTGTTTTCACAGTGCTAAGTACTCCCAACTCTATCAACAATGTAGGTTTTACCAGTTTTCTAAGTCTCTCTTATTTTCTTGTACTTATACGTGGAATTCTCTGTGTAAACCTCTGTAACTTTTCCAGGTAGATGAATCACTGTGTACTTTCTCTTGTTTCTATCTGTTACCAATCTTGAGAAACTCATACATTCTCTGTTCACTGTTTCCCAGTCTTAGAGAAGTCGATTTCTTTCGGCGAAAGTGCTGTTTTCACAGTGCTAAGTACTCCCAACTCTATCCACAATGTAGGTTTTACCAGTTTTCTAAGTCTCTCTCATTTTCTTGTACTTATACATGAAATTCTTTGTGTAAACTTCTGTAATTTCTATAGGTACATGAATCACTGTGTACTTTCTCTTGTTTCTATCTGTTACCAGTCTTGAGAAACTCATACATTCTCTGTTCAGTTATTCCCGTTTCTTAGAGAGGTAGATTTCTTTCTTCAAAAGTGCTGTTTTCACAGTGCTGAGTGCTCCCAACTCTATCCACAATGTGGGTTTTACCAGTTTTCTAAGTCTCTCTTATTTGCTTGTACCTACACTTGGAATTCTCTGTGTAAACCTCTGTAGCTTCTCTAGATAGATGAATCACTGTGTACTTTCTCTTGTTTCTATCTGTTACCAATCTTGAGAAACTCATACATTCTCTGTTCACTGTTTCCCAGTCTTAGAGAAGTCGATTTCTTTCGGCGAAAGTGCTGTTTTCACAGCGCTAAGTACTCCCAACTCTATCGAAAATGTAGGTTTTACCAGGTTTCTAAGTCTCTCTTATTTGCCTGTACTTATACTTGGAATTCTCTGTGTAAACCTCTGTAACTTCTCTAGGTAGATGAATCATTGTGTACTTTCTCTTGTTTCTATCTGTTACCAATCTTGAGAAACTCATACATTCTCTGTTCACTGTTTCCCAGTCTTAGAGAAGTCGATTTCTTCCAGCGAAAGTGCTGTTTTCACAGTGCTAAGTACCCCCAACTCTATCCACAATGTAGGTTTTAACAGTTTTCTAAGTCTCTCTTATTTGCTTGTACGTATACTTGGAATTCTCTGTGTAAACCTCTGTAGCTTCTCTAGGTAGATGAATCACTGTGTACTTTCTCTAGTTTCTATCTGTTACCAATCTTGAGAAACTCATACATTCTCTGTTCACTGTTTCCGAGTCTTAGAGAAGTCGATTTCTTTCAGCGAAAGTGCTGTTTTCACAGTGCTAAGTACTCCCAACTCTATCAACAATGTAGGTTTTACCAGTTTTCTAAGTCTCTCTTATTTTCTTGTACTTATACGTGGAATTCTCTGTGTAAGCGTCTGTAACTTTTACAGGCAGATGAATCACTGTGTACTTTCTCTTGTTTCTATCTGTTACCAATCTTGAGAAACTCATACAGTCTCTGTTCACTGTTTCCCAGTCTTAGAGAAGTCGATTTCTTTCAGCGAAAGTGCTGTTTTCACAGTGCTAAGTACTCCCAAATCTGTCAACAATGTAGGTTTTACCAGTTTTCTAAGTTTCTCTTATTTGCTTGTACTTATACTTGGAATTCTGTGTGTAAACCACTGTAACTTCTCTAGGTAGATTAATCACTGTGTACTTTCTCTTGTTTCTATGTGTTACCAATCTTGAGAAACTCATCCTTTCACTGTTTCCTAGTCTTAGAGAAGTCGATTTCTTTCAGCGAAAGTGCTGTTTTCACAGTGCTAAGTACTCCCAACTGTATCCACAATGTAGGTTTTACCAGTTTTCTAAGTCTCTCTTATTTGCTTGTACTTATACTTGGAATTCTCTGTGTAAACCTCTGTAGCTTCTCTAGATAGATGAATCACTGTGTACTTTCTCTTGTTTCTATCTGTTACCAATCTTGAGAAACACATACATTCTCTGTTCACTGTTTCCCAGTCTTAGAGAAGTCGATTTCTTTCGGCGAAAGTGCTGTTTTCACAGCGCTAAGTACTCCCAACTCTATCGAATATGTAGGTTTTACCAGGTTTCTAAGTCTCTCTTATTTGCCTGTACTTATACTTGGAATTCTCTGTGTAAACCTCTGTAACTTCTCTAGGTAGATGAATCACTGTGTACTTTCTCTTGTTTCTATCTGTTACCAGTCTTGAGAAACTCATACATTCTCTGTTCACTGTTTCCCAGTCTTAGAGAAGTCGATTTCTTCCAGCGAAAGTGCTGTTTTCACAGTGCTAAGTACTCCCAACTCTATCCACAATGTAGGTTTTAACAGTTTTCTAAGTCTCTCTTATTTGCTTGTACGTATACTTGGAATTCTCTGTGTAAACCTCTGTAGCTTCTCTAGGTAGATGAATCACTGTGTACTTTCTCTTGTTTCTATCTGTTACCAATCTTGAGGAACTCATACATTCTCTGTTCACTGTTTCCCAGTCTTAGAGAAGTCGATTTCATTCGGCGAAAGTGCTGTTTTCACAGTGCTAATTACTCCCAACTCTATCAACAATGTAGGTTTTACCAGTTTTCTAAATCTCTCTTATTTGCCTGTACTTATACTTGGAATTCTCTGTGTAAACCTCTGTAACTTCTCTAGGTAGATGAATCACTGTGTACTTTCTCTTGTTTCTATCTGTTACCAATCTTGAGAAACTCATACATTCACTGTTCACTGTTTCCGAGTCTTAGAGAAGTCGATTTCTTTCAGCGAAAGTGCTGTTTTCACAGTGCTAAGTACTCCCAACTCTATCAACAATGTAGGTTTTACCAGTTTTTTAAGTCTCTCTTATTTTCTTGTACTTATACGTGGAATTCTCTGTGTAAGCGTCTGTAGCTTTTACAGGCAGATGAATCACTGTGTACTTTCTTTTGTTTCTATCTGTTACCAATCTTGAGAAACTCATACAGTCTCTGTTCACTGTTTCCCAGTCTTAGAGAAGTCGATTTCTTTCAGTGAAAGTGCTGTTTTCACAGTGCTAAGTACTCCCAAATCTGTCAACAATGTAGGTTTTACCAGTTTTCTAAGTTTCTCTTATTTGCTTGTACTTATACTTGGAATTCTCTGTGTAAACCTCTGTAACTTTTCCAGGTAGATGAATCACTGTGTACTTTCTCTTGTTTCTATCTGTTACCAATCTTGAGAAACTCATACATTCTCTGTTCACTGTTTCCGAGTCTTAGAGAAGTCGATTTCTTTCGGCGAAAGTGCTGTTTTCACAGTGCTAAGTACTCCCAACTCTATCAAAAATGTAGGTTTTACCAGTTTTCTAAGTCTCTCTTATTTGCTTGTACTTATACTTGGAATTCTCTGTGTAAACCTCTGTAACTTTTCCAGGTAGATGAATCACTGTGTACTTTCCCTTGTTTCTATCTGTTACCAATCTTGAGAAACTCATACATTCTCTGTTCACTGTTTCCCAGTCTTAGAGAAGTCGATTTCTTTCGACGAAAGTGCTGTTTTCACAGCGCTAAGTACTCCCAACTCTATCCACAGTGTAGGTTTTACCAGTTTTCTAAGTCTCTCTTATTTGCCTGTACTTATACTTGGAATTCTCTGTGTAAACCTGTGTAACTTCTCTAGGTAGATGAATCACTGTGTACTTTCTCTTGTTTCTATCTGTTGCCAATCTTGAGAAACTCATACGTTCTCTGTTCACTGTTTCCCAGTCTTAGAGAAGTCGATTTCTTTCGGCGAAAGTGCTGTTTTCACAGTGCTAAGTACTCCCAACTCTATCCACAATGTAGGTTTTACCAGTTTTCTAAGTCTCTCTTATTTTCTTGTACTTATACTTGGAATTCTCTGTGTAAACCTCTGTAACTTCTCTAGGTAGATTAATCACTGTGTACTTTCTCTTGTTTCTATCTGTTACCAATCTTGAGAAACTCATCCTTTCACTGTTTCCCAGTCTTAGAGAAGTCGATTTCTTTCGTCGAAAGTGCTGTTTTCACAGTGCTAAGTACTCCCAACTCTATCCACAATGTAGGTTTTACCAGTTTTCTAAGTCTCTCTTATTTGCTTGTACGTATACTTGGAATTCTCTGTGTAAACCTCTGTAGCTTCTCTAGGTAGATGAATCACTGTGTACTTTCTCTTGTTTCTATCTGTTACCAATCTTGAGAAACTCATACATTCTCTGTTCACTGTTTCCGAGTCTTAGAGAAGTCGATTTCTTTCAGCGAAAGTGCTGTTTTCACAGTGCTAAGTACTCCCAACTCTATCAACAATGTAGGTTTTACCAGTTTTCTAAGTCTCTCTTATTTTCTTGTACTTATACGTGGAATTCTCTGTGTAAGCGTCTGTAACTTCTACAGGCAGATGAATCACTGTGTACTTTCTCTTGTTTCTATCTGTTACCAATCTTGAGAAACTCATACAGTCTCTGTTCACTGTTTCCCAGTCTTAGAGAAGTCGATTTCTTTCAGCGAAAGTGCTGTTTTCACAGTGCTAAGTACTCCGCAATCTGTCAACAATGTAGGTTTTACCAGTTTTCTAAGTTTCTCTTATTTGCTTGTACTTATACTTGGAATTCTGTGTGTAAACCACTGTAACTTCTCTAGGTAGATTAATCACTGTGTACTTTCTCTTGTTTCTATGTGTTACCAATCTTGAGAAACTCATCCTTTCACTGTTTCCTAGTCTTAGAGAAGTCGATTTCTTTCAGCGAAAGTGCTGTTTTCACAGTGCTAAGTACTCCCAACTGTATCCACAATGTAGGTTTTACCAGTTTTCTAAGTCTCTCTTATTTGCTTGTACTTATACTTGGAATTCTCTGTGTAAACCTCTGTAGCTTCTCTAGATAGATGAATCACTGTGTACTTTCTCTTGTTTCTATCTGTTACCAATCTTGAGAAACTCATACATTCTCTGTTCACTGTTTCCCAGTCTTAGAGAAGTCGATTTCTTTCGGCGAAAGTGCTGTTTTCACAGCGCTAAGTACTCCCAACTCTATCGAAAATGTAGGTTTTACCAGGTTTCTAAGTCTCTCTTATTTGCCTGTACTTATACTTGGAATTCTCTGTGTAAACCTCTGTAACTTCTCTAGGTAGATGAATCACTGTGTACTTTCTCTTGTTTCTATCTGTTACCAATCTTGAGAAACTCATACATTCTCTGTTCACTGTTTCCCAGTCTTAGAGAAGTCGATTTCTTCCAGCGAAAGTGCTGTTTTCACAGTGCTAAGTACTCCCAACTCTATCCACAATGTAGGTTTTAACAGTTTTCTAAGTCTCTCTTATTTGCCTGTACGTATACTTGGAATTCTCTGTGTAAACCTCTGTAGCTTCTCTAGGTAGATGAATCACTGTGTACTTTCTCTTGTTTCTATCTGTTACCAATCTTGAGGAACTCATACATTCTCTGTTCACTGTTTCCCAGTCTTAGAGAAGTCGATTTCTTTTGGCGAAAGTGCTGTTTTCACAGTGCTAATTACTCCCAACTCTATCAACAATGTAGGTTTTACCAGTTTTCTAAATCTCTCTTATTTGCCTGTACTTATACTTGGAATTATCTGTGTAAACCTCTGTAACTTCTCTAGGTAGATGAATCACTGTGTACTTTCTCTTGTTTCTATCTGTTACCAATCTTGAGAAACTCATACATTCACTGTTCACTGTTTCCGAGTCTTAGAGAAGTCGATTTCTTTCAGCGAAAGTGCTGTTTTCACAGTGCTAAGTACTCCCAACTCTATCAACAATGTAGGTTTTACCAGTTTTTTAAGTCTCTCTTATTTTCTTGTACTTATACGTGGAATTCTCTGTGTAAGCGTCTGTAGCTTTTACAGGCAGATGAATCACTGTGTACTTTCTTTTGTTTCTATCTGTTACCAATCTTGAGAAACTCATACAGTCTCTGTTCACTGTTTCCCAGTCTTAGAGAAGTCGATTTCTTTCAGCGAAAGTGCTGTTTTCACAGTGCTAAGTACTCCCAACTCTATCCACAATGTAGGTTTTACCCGTTTTCTAAGTCTCTCTTATTTTCTTGTACTTATACATGGAATTCTCTGTGTAAACTTCTGTAACATCTCTAGGTAGATGAATCACTGTGTACTTTCTCTTGTTTCTATCTGTTACCAATCTTGAGAAACTCATACATTCTCTGTTAACTGTTTCTCAGTGTTAGAGAAGTCGATTTATTTCGGGGAAAGTGCTGTTTTCACAGTGCCAGGTACTCCCAACTCTATCCACAATGTAGGTTTTACCAGTTTTCTAAGTCTCTCTTATTTACTTGTACTTATACATGAAATTCTTTGTGTAAACTTCTGTAATTTCTATAGGTAGATGAATCACTGTGTACTTTCTCTTGTTTCTATCTGTTACCAGTCTTCAGAAACTCATACATTCTCTTTTCAGTTATTCCCGTTTCCTAGAGGTAGATTTCTTTCTTCAAAAGTGCTGTTTTCACAGTGCTAAGTACTCCCAAATCTGTCAACAATGTAGGTTTTACCAGTTTTCTAAGTCTCTCTTATTTGCTTGTACTTATACTTGGAATTCTCTGTGTAAACCTCTGTAACTTTTCCAGGTAGATGAATCACTGTGTACTTTCTCTTGTTTCTATCTGTTACCAATCTTGAGAAACTCATACATTCTCTGTTCACTGTTTCACGGACTTAGAGAACTAAATTTCCTTCGGCGAAAGTGCTGTTTTCACAGTACTAAGTACTCCGAAATCTGTCAACAATGTAGGTTTTACCAGTTTTCTAAGTCTCTCTTATTTGCTTGTACTTATACTTGGAATTCTCTGTGTAAACCTGTGTAACTTCTCTAGGTAGATATATCACTGTGTACTTTCTCTTGTTTCTATCTGTTGCCAATCTTGAGAAACTCATACAGTCTCTGTTCACTGTTTCCCAGTCTTAGAGAAGTCGATTTCTTTCAGCGAAAGTGCTGTTTTCACAGTGCTAAGTACTCCCAAATCTGTCAACAATGTAGGTTTTACCAGTTTTCTAAGTTTCTCTTATTTGCTTGTACTTATACTTGGAATTCTGTGTGTAAACCACTGTAACTTCTCTAGGTAGATTAATCACTGTGTACTTTCTCTTGTTTCTATGTGTTACCAATCTTGAGAAACTCATCCTTTCACTGTTTCCTAGTCTTAGAGAAGTCGATTTCTTTCAGCGAAAGTGCTGTTTTCACAGTGCTAAGTACTCCCAACTGTATCCACAATGTAGGTTTTACCAGTTTTCTAAGTCTCTCTTATTTGCTTGTACTTATACTTGGAATTCTCTGTGTAAACCTCTGTAGCTTCTCTAGATAGATGAATCACTGTGTACTTTCTCTTGTTTCTATCTGTTACCAATCTTTAGAAACTCATACATTCTCTGTTCACTGTTTCCCAGTCTTAGAGAAGTCGATTTCTTTCGGCGAAAGTGCTGTTTTCACAGCGCTAAGTACTCCCAACTCTATCGAAAATGTAGGTTTTACCAGGTTTCTAAGTCTCTCTTATTTGCCTGTACTTATACTTGGAATTCTCTGTGTAAACCTCTGTAACTTCTCTAGGTAGATGAATCACTGTGTACTTTCTCTTGTTTCTATCTGTTACCAGTCTTGAGAAACTCATACATTCTCTGTTCACTGTTTCCCAGTCTTAGAGAAGTCGATTTCATTCGGCGAAAGTGCTGTTTTCACAGTGCTAATTACTCCCAACTCTATCAACAATGTAGGTTTTACCAGTTTTCTAAATCTCTCTTATTTGCCTGTACTTATACTTGGAATTCTCTGTGTAAACCTCTGTAACTTCTCTAGGTAGATGAATCACTGTGTACTTTCTCTTGTTTCTATCTGTTACCAATCTTGAGAAACTCATACATTCACTGTTCACTGTTTCCGAGTCTTAGAGAAGTCGATTTCTTTCAGCGAAAGTGCTGTTTTCACAGTGCTAAGTACTCCCAACTCTATCAACAATGTAGGTTTTACCAGTTTTTTAAGTCTCTCTTATTTTCTTGTACTTATACGTGGAATTCTCTGTGTAAGCGTCTGTAGCTTTTACAGGCAGATGAATCACTGTGTACTTTCTTTTGTTTCTATCTGTTACCAATCTTGAGAAACTCATACAGTCTCTGTTCACTGTTTCCCAGTCTTAGAGAAGTCGATTTCTTTCAGTGAAAGTGCTGTTTTCACAGTGCTAAGTACTCCCAAATCTGTCAACAATGTAGGTTTTACCAGTTTTCTAAGTTTCTCTTATTTGCTTGTACTTATACTTGGAATTCTCTGTGTAAACCTCTGTAACTTTTCCAGGTAGATGAATCACTGTGTACTTTCTCTTGTTTCTATCTGTTACCAATCTTGAGAAACTCATACATTCTCTGTTCACTGTTTCCGAGTCTTAAAGAAGTCGATTTCTTTCGGCGAAAGTGCTGTTTTCACAGTGCTAAGTACTCCCAACTCTATCAAAAATGTAGGTTTTACCAGTTTTCTAAGTCTCTCTTATTTGCTTGTACTTATACTTGGAATTCTCTGTGTAAACCTCTGTAACTTTTCCAGGTAGATGAATCACTGTGTACTTTCCCTTGTTTCTATCTGTTACCAATCTTGAGAAACTCATACATTCTCTGTTCACTGTTTCCCAGTCTTAGAGAAGTCGATTTCTTTCGACGAAAGTGCTGTTTTCACAGCGCTAAGTACTCCCAACTCTATCCACAGTGTAGGTTTTACCAGTTTTCTAAGTCTCTCTTATTTGCCTGTACTTATACTTGGAATTCTCTGTGTAAACCTGTGTAACTTCTCTAGGTAGATGAATCACTGTGTACTTTCTCTTGTTTCTATCTGTTGCCAATCTTGAGAAACTCATACGTTCTCTGTTCACTGTTTCCCAGTCTTAGAGAAGTCGATTTCTTTCGGCGAAAGTGCTGTTTTCACAGTGCTAAGTACTCCCAACTCTATCCACAATGTAGGTTTTACCAGTTTTCTAAGTCTCTCTTATTTTCTTGTACTTATACTTGGAATTCTCTGTGTAAACCTCTGTAACTTCTCTAGGTAGATTAATCACTGTGTACTTTCTCTTGTTTCTATCTGTTACCAATCTTGAGAAACTCATCCTTTCACTGTTTCCCAGTCTTAGAGAAGTCGATTTCTTTCGTCGAAAGTGCTGTTTTCACAGTGCTAAGTACTCCCAACTCTATCCACAATGTAGGTTTTACCAGTTTTCTAAGTCTCTCTTATTTGCTTGTACGTATACTTGGAATTCTCTGTGTAAACCTCTGTAGCTTCTCTAGGTAGATGAATCACTGTGTACTTTCTCTTGTTTCTATCTGTTACCAATCTTGAGAAACTCATACATTCTCTGTTCACTGTTTCCGAGTCTTAGAGAAGTCGATTTCTTTCAGCGAAAGTGCTGTTTTCACAGTGCTAAGTACTCCCAACTCTATCAACAATGTAGGTTTTACCAGTTTTCTAAGTCTCTCTTATTTTCTTGTACTTATACGTGGAATTCTCTGTGTAAGCGTCTGTAACTTTTACAGGCAGATGAATCACTGTGTACTTTCTCTTGTTTCTATCTGTTACCAATCTTGAGAAACTCATACAGTCTCTGTTCACTGTTTCCCAGTCTTAGAGAAGTCGATTTCTTTCAGCGAAAGTGCTGTTTTCACAGTGCTAAGTACTCCGCAATCTGTCAACAATGTAGGTTTTACCAGTTTTCTAAGTTTCTCTTATTTGCTTGTACTTATACTTGGAATTCTGTGTGTAAACCACTGTAACTTCTCTAGGTAGATGAATCACTGTGTACTTTCTCTTGTTTCTATGTGTTACCGATCTTGAGAAACTCATCCTTTCACTGTTTCCTAGTCTTAGAGAAGTCGATTTCTTTCAGCGAAAGTGCTGTTTTCACAGTGCTAAGTACTCCCAACTGTATCCACAATGTAGGTTTTACCAGTTTTCTAAGTCTCTCTTATTTGCTTGTACTTATACTTGGAATTCTCTGTGTAAACCTCTGTAGCTTCTCTAGATAGATGAATCACTGTGTACTTTCTCTTGTTTCTATCTGTTACCAATCTTGAGAAACTCATACATTCTCTGTTCACTGTTTCCCAGTCTTAGAGAAGTCGATTTCTTTCGGCGAAAGTGCTGTTTTCACAGCGCTAAGTACTCCCAACTCTATCGAAAATGTAGGTTTTACCAGGTTTCTAAGTCTCTCTTATTTGCCTGTACTTATACTTGGAATTCTCTGTGTAAACCTCTGTAACTTCTCTAGGTAGATGAATCACTGTGTACTTTCTCTTGTTTCTATCTGTTACCAATCTTGAGAAACTCATACATTCTCTGTTCACTGTTTCCCAGTCTTAGAGAAGTCGATTTCTTCCAGCGAAAGTGCTGTTTTCACAGTGCTAAGTACTCCCAACTCTATCCACAATGTAGGTTTTAACAGTTTTCTAAGTCTCTCTTATTTGCCTGTACGTATACTTGGAATTCTCTGTGTAAACCTCTGTAGCTTCTCTAGGTAGATGAATCACTGTGTACTTTCTCTTGTTTCTATCTGTTACCAATCTTGAGGAACTCATACATTCTCTGTTCACTGTTTCCCAGTCTTAGAGAAGTCGATTTCTTTCGGCGAAAGTGCTGTTTTCACAGTGCTAATTACTCCCAACTCTATCAACAATGTAGGTTTTACCAGTTTTCTAAATCTCTCTTATTTGCCTGTACTTATACTTGGAATTATCTGTGTAAACCTCTGTAACTTCTCTAGGTAGATGAATCACTGTGTACTTTCTCTTGTTTCTATGTGTTACCAATCTTGAGAAACTCATACATTCACTGTTCACTGTTTCCGAGTCTTAGAGAAGTCGATTTCTTTCAGCGAAAGTGCTGTTTTCACAGTGCTAAGTACTCCCAACTCTATCAACAATGTAGGTTTTACCAGTTTTTTAAGTCTCTCTTATTTTCTTGTACTTATACGTGGAATTCTCTGTGTAAGCGTCTGTAGCTTTTACAGGCAGATGAATCACTGTGTACTTTCTTTTGTTTCTATCTGTTACCAATCTTGAGAAACTCATACAGTCTCTGTTCACTGTTTCCCAGTCTTAGAGAAGTCGATTTCTTTCAGCGAAAGTGCTGTTTTCACAGTGCTAAGTACTCCCAACTCTATCCACAATGTAGGTTTTACCCGTTTTCTAAGTCTCTCTTATTTTCTTGTACTTATACATGGAATTCTCTGTGTAAACTTCTGTAACATCTCTAGGTAGATGAATCACTGTGTACTTTCTCTTGTTTCTATCTGTTACCAATCTTGAGAAACTCATACATTCTCTGTTAACTGTTTCTCAGTGTTAGAGAAGTCGATTTATTTCGGGGAAAGTGCTGTTTTCACAGTGCCAGGTACTCCCAACTCTATCCACAATGTAGGTTTTACCAGTTTTCTAAGTCTCTCTTATTTACTTGTACTTATACATGAAATTCTTTGTGTAAACTTCTGTAATTTCTATAGGTAGATGAATCACTGTGTACTTTCTCTTGTTTCTATCTGTTACCAGTCTTCAGAAACTCATACATTCTCTTTTCAGTTATTCCCGTTTCCTAGAGGTAGATTTCTTTCTTCAAAAGTGCTGTTTTCACAGTGCTAAGTACTCCCAAATCTGTCAACAATGTAGGTTTTACCAGTTTTCTAAGTCTCTCTTATTTGCTTGTACTTATACTTGGAATTCTCTGTGTAAACCTCTGTAACTTTTCCAGGTAGATGAATCACTGTGTACTTTCTCTTGTTTCTATCTGTTACCAATCTTGAGAAACTCATACATTCTCTGTTCACTGTTTCACGGACTTAGAGAACTAAATTTCCTTCGGCGAAAGTGCTGTTTTCACAGTACTAAGTACTCCGAAATCTGTCAACAATGTAGGTTTTACCAGTTTTCTAAGTCTCTGTTATTTGCTTGTACTTATACTTGGAATTCTGTGTGTAAACCAGTGTAACTTTTATAGGTAGATGAATCACTGTGTACTTTCTCTTGTTTCTATCTGTTACCAATCTTGAGAAACTCATACATTCACTGTTCACTGTTTCCCAGTCTTAGAGAAGTTGATTTCTTTCAGCGAAAGTGCTGTTTTCACAGTGCTAAGTACTCCCAACACTATCCGCAATGTAGGTTTTACCAGTTTTCTAAGTCTCTCTTATTTGCTTGTACTTATACTTGGAATTCTCTGTGTAAACCTGTGTAACTTCTCTAGGTAGATATATCACTGTGTACTTTCTCTTGTTTCTATCTGTTGCCAATCTTGAGAAACTCATACATTCTCTGTTCACTGTTTCCCAGTCTTAGAGAAGTCGATTTCTTTCGGCGAAAGTGCTGTTTTCACAGTGCTAAGTACTCCCAACTCTATCCACAATGTAGGTTTTACCAGTTTTCTAAGTCTCTCTTATTTTCTTGTACTTATACATGAAATTCTTTGTGTAAACTTCTGTAATTTCTATAGGTAGATGAATCACTGTGTACTTTCTCTTGTTTCTATCTGTTACCAGTCTTGAGAAACTCATACATTCTCTGTTCAGTTATTCCCGTTTCTTAGAGAGGTAGATTTCTTTCTTCAAAAGTGCTGTTTTCACAGTGCTGAGTGCTCCCAACTCTATCCACAATGTAGGTTTTACCAGTTTTCTAAGTCTCTCTTATTTGCTTGTACTTACACATGAAATTCTCTGTGTAAACTTCTGTAACCTCTCTAGGTAGATGAATCACTGTGTACTTTCTCTTGTTTCTATCTGTTACCAAAATTGAGAAACTCATACATTCACTGTTCACTGTTTCCCAGTCTTAGAGAAGTCGATTTCTTTCAGCGAAAGTGCTGTTTTCACAGTGCTAAGTACTCCCAAATCTGTCAACAATGTAGGTTTTACCAGTTTTCTAAGTTTCTCTTATTTGCTTGTACTTATACTTGGAATTCTCTGTGTAAACCTCTGTAACTTTTCCAGGTAGATGAATCACTGTGTACTTTCTCTTGTTTCTATCTGTTACCAATCTTGAGAAACTCATACATTCTCTGTTCACTGTTTCCGAGTCTTAGAGAAGTCGATTTCTTTCGGCGAAAGTGCTGTTTTCACAGTGCTAAGTACTCCCAACTCTATCAAAAATGGAGGTTTTACCAGATTTCTAAGTCTCTCTTATTTGCTTGTACTTATACTTGGAATTCTCTGTGTAAACCTCTGTAACTTTTCCAGGTAGATGAATCACTGTGTACTTTCCCTTGTTTCTATCTGTTACCAATCTTGAGAAACTCATACATTCTCTGTTCACTGTTTCCCAGTCTTAGAGAAGTCGATTTCTTTCGGCGAAAGTGCTGTTTTCACAGCGCTAAGTACTCCCAACTCTATCCACAGTGTAGGTTTTACCAGTTTTCTAAGTCTCTCTTATTTGCCTGTACTTATACTTGGAATTCTCTGTGTAAACCTGTGTAACTTCTCTAGGTAGATGAATCACTGTGTACTTTCTCTTGTTTCTATCTGTTGCCAATCTTGAGAAACTCATACGTTCTCTGTTCACTGTTTCCCAGTCTTAGAGAAGTCGATTTCTTTCGGCGAAAGTGCTGTTTTCACAGTGCTAAGTACTCCCAACTCTATCCACAATGTAGGTTTTACCAGTTTTCTAAGTCTCTCTTATTTTCTTGTACTTATACTTGGAATTCTCTGTGTAAACCTCTGTAACTTCTCTAGGTAGATTAATCACTGTGTACTTTCTCTTGTTTCTATCTGTTACCAATCTTGAGAAACTCATCCTTTCACTGTTTCCCAGTCTTAGAGAAGTCGATTTCTTTCGTCGAAAGTGCTGTTTTCACAGTGCTAAGTACTCCCAACTCTATCCACAATGTAGGTTTTACCAGTTTTCTAAGTCTCTCTTGTTTGCTTGTACTTATACGTGGAATTCTCTGTGTAAACCTCTGTAGCTTCTCTAGATAGATGAATCACTGTGTACTTTCTCTTGTTTCTATCTGTTTCCAATCTTGAGAAACTCATACATTCTCTGTTCACTGTTTCCCAGTCTTAGAGAAGTCGATTTCTTTCGGCGAAAGTGCTGTTTTCACAGCGCTAAGTACTCCCAACTCTATCGAAAATGTAGGTTTTACCAGGTTTCTAAATCTCTCTTATTTGCCTGTACTTATACTTGGAATTCTCTGTGTAAACCTGTGTAACTTCTCTAGGTAGATGAATCACTGTGTACTTTCTCTTGTTTCTATCTGTTGCCAATCTTGAGAAACTCATACGTTCTCTGTTCACTGTTTCCCAGTCTTAGAGAAGTCGATTTCTTTCGGCGAAAGTGCTGTTTTCACAGTGCTAAGTACTCCCAACTCTATCCACAATGTAGGTTTTACCAGTTTTCTAAGTCTCTCTTATTTTCTTGTACTTATACTTGGAATTCTCTGTGTAAACCTCTGTAACTTCTCTAGGTAGATTAATCACTGTGTACTTTCTCTTGTTTCTATCTGTTACCAATCTTGAGAAACTCATCCTTTCACTGTTTCCCAGTCTTAGAGAACTCGATTTCTTTCGGCGAAAGTGCTGTTTTCACAGTGCTAAGTACTCCCAACTCTATCCACAATGTAGGTTTTACCAGTTTTCTAAGTCTCTCTTATTTGCTTGTACTTATACTTGGAATTCTCTGTGTAAACCTCTGTAGCTTCTCTAGATAGATGAATCACTGTGTACTTTCTCTTGTTTCTATCTGTTACCAATCTTGAGAAACTCATACATTCTCTGTTCACTGTTTCCCAGTCTTAGAGAAGTCGATTTCTTTCGGCGAAAGTGCTGTTTTCACAGCGCTAAGTACTCCCAACTCTATCGAAAATGTAGGTTTTACCAGGTTTCTAAGTCTCTCTTATTTGCCTGTACTTATACTTGGAATTCTCTGTGTAAACCTCTGTAACTTCTCTAGGTAGATGAATCACTGTGTACTTTCTCTTGTTTCTATCTGTTACCAATCTTGAGAAACTCATACATTCTCTGTTCACTGTTTCCCAGTCTTAGAGAAGTCGATTTCTTCCAGCGAAAGTGCTGTTTTCACAGTGCTAAGTACTCCCAACTCTATCCACAATGTAGGTTTTAACAGTTTTCTAAGTCTCTCTTATTTGCTTGCACGTATACTTGGAATTCTCTGTGTAAACCTCTGTAGCTTCTCTAGGTAGATGAATCACTGTGTACTTTCTCTTGTTTCTATCTGTTACCAATCTTGAGAAACTCATACATTCTCTGTTCACTGTTTCCGAGTCTTAGAGAAGTCGATTTCTTACAGCGAAAGTGCTGTTTTCACAGTGCTAAGTACTCCCAACTCTATCAACAATGTAGGTTTTACCAGTTTTCTAAGTCTCTCTTATTTTCTTGTACTTATACGTGGAATTCTCTGTGTAAGCGTCTGTAACTTTTACAGGCAGATGAATCACTGTGTACTTTCTCTTGTTTCTATCTGTTACCAATCTTGAGAAACTCATACAGTCTCTGTTCACTGTTTCCCAGTCTTAGAGAAGTCGATTTCTTTCAGCGAAAGTGCTGTTTTCACAGTGCTAAGTACTCCGAAATCTGTCAACAATGTAGGTTTTACCAGTTTTCTAAGTTTCTCTTATTTGCTTGTACTTATACTTGGAATTCTGTGTTTAAACCACTGTAACTTCTCTAGGTAGATTAATCACTGTGTACTTTCTCTTGTTTCTATGTGTTACCAATCTTGAGAAACTCATCCTTTCACTGTTTCCTAGTCTTAGAGAAGTCGATTTCTTTCAGCGAAAGTGCTGTTTTCACAGTGCTAAGTACTCCCAACTGTATCCACAATGTAGGTTTTACCAGTTTTCTAAGTCTCTCTTATTTGCTTGTACTTATACTTGGAATTCTCTGTGTAAACCTCTGTAGCTTCTCTAGATAGATGAATCACTGTGTACTTTCTCTTGTTTCTATCTGTTACCAATCTTGAGAAACTCATACATTCTCTGTTCACTGTTTCCCAGTCTTAGAGAAGTCGATTTCTTTCGGCGAAAGTGCTGTTTTCACAGCGCTAAGTACTCCCAACTCTATCGAAAATGTAGGTTTTACCAGGTTTCTAAGTCTCTCTTATTTGCCTGTACTTATACTTGGAATTCTCTGTGTAAACCTCTGTAACTTCTCTAGGTAGATGAATCACTGTGTACTTTCTCTTGTTTCTATCTGTTACCAATCTTGAGAAACTCATACATTCTCTGTTCACTGTTTCCCAGTCTTAGAGAAGTCGATTTCTTCCAGCGAAAGTGCTGTTTTCACAGTGCTAAGTACTCCCAACTCTATCCACAATGTAGGTTTTAACAGTTTTCTAAGTCTCTCTTATTTGCTTGTACGTATACTTGGAATTCTCTGTGTAAACCTCTGTAGCTTCTCTAGGTAGATGAATCACTGTGTACTTTCTCTTGTTTCTATCTGTTACCAATCTTGAGGAACTCATACATTCTCTGTTCACTGTTTCCCAGTCTTAGAGAAGTCGATTTCTTTCGGCGAAAGTGCTGTTTTCACAGTGCTAATTACTCCCAACTCTATCAACAATGTAGGTTTTACCAGTTTTCTAAATCTCTCTTATTTGCCTGTACTTATACTTGGAATTCTCTGTGTAAACCTCTGTAACTTCTCTAGGTAGATGAATCACTGTGTACTTTCTCTTGTTTCTATCTGTTACCAATCTTGAGAAACTCATACATTCACTGTTCACTGTTTCCGAGTCTTAGAGAAGTCGATTTCTTTCAGCGAAAGTGCTGTTTTCACAGTGCTAAGTACTCCCAACTCTATCAACAATGTAGGTTTTACCAGTTTTTTAAGTCTCTCTTATTTTCTTGTACTTATACGTGGAATTCTCTGTGTAAGCGTCTGTAGCTTTTACAGGCAGATGAATCACTGTGTACTTTCTTTTGTTTCTATCTGTTACCAATCTTGAGAAACTCATACAGTCTCTGTTCACTGTTTCCCAGTCTTAGAGAAGTCGATTTCTTTCAGTGAAAGTGCTGTTTTCACAGTGCTAAGTACTCCCAAATCTGTCAACAATGTAGGTTTTACCAGTTTTCTAAGTTTCTCTTATTTGCTTGTACTTATACTTGGAATTCTCTGTGTAAACCTCTGTAACTTTTCCAGGTAGATGAATCACTGTGTACTTTCTCTTGTTTCTATCTGTTACCAATCTTGAGAAACTCATACATTCTCTGTTCACTGTTTCCGAGTCTTAGAGAAGTCGATTTCTTTCGGCGAAAGTGCTGTTTTCACAGTGCTAAGTACTCCCAACTCTATCAAAAATGTAGGTTTTACCAGTTTTCTAAGTCTCTCTTATTTTCTTGTACTTATACATGGAATTCTCTGTGTAAACTTCTGTAACATCTCTAGGTAGATGAATCACTGTGTACTTTCCCTTGTTTCTATCTGTTACCAATCTTGAGAAACTCATACATTCTCTGTTCACTGTTTCCCAGTCTTAGAGAAGTCGATTTCTTTCGGCGAAAGTGCTGTTTTCACAGCGCTAAGTACTCCCAACTCTATCCACAGTGTAGGTTTTACCAGTTTTCTAAGTCTCTCTTATTTGCCTGTACTTATACTTGGAATTCTCTGTGTAAACCTGTGTAACTTCTCTAGGTAGATGAATCACTGTGTACTTTCTCTTGTTTCTATCTGTTGCCAATCTTGAGAAACTCATACGTTCTCTGTTCACTGTTTCCCAGTCTTAGAGAAGTCTATTTCTTTCGGCGAAAGTGCTGTTTTCACAGTGCTAAGTACTCCCAACTCTATCCACAATTTAGGTTTTACCAGTTTTCTAAGTCTCTCTTATTTTCTTGTACTTATACTTGGAATTCTCTGTGTAAACCTCTGTAACTTCTCTAGGTAGATTAATCACTGTGTACTTTCTCTTGTTTCTATCTGTTACCAATCTTGAGAAACTCATCCTTTCACTGTTTCCCAGTCTTAGAGAAGTCGATTTCTTTCGGCGAAAGTGCTGTTTTCACGGCGCTAAGTACACCCAACTCTATCGAAAATGTAGGTTTTACCAGGTTTCTAAATCTCTCTTATTTGCCTGTACTTATACTTGGAATTCTCTGTGTAAACCTGTGTAACTTCTCTAGGTAGATGAATCACTGTGTACTTTCTCTTGTTTCTATCTGTTGCCAATCTTGAGAAACTCATACGTTCTCTGTTCACTGTTTCCCAGTCTTAGAGAAGTCGATTTCTTTCGGCGAAAGTGCTGTTTTCACAGTGCTAAGTACTCCCAACTCTAGCCACAATGTAGGTTTTACCAGTTTTCTAAGTCTCTCTTATTTGCTTGTACTTATACTTGGAATTCTCTGTGTAAACCTCTGTAGCTTATCTAGATAGATGAATCACTGTGTACTTTCTCTTGTTTCTATCTGTTACCAATCTTGAGAAACTCATACATTCTCTGTTCACTGTTTCCCAGTCTTAGAGAAGTCGATTTCTTTCGGCGAAAGTGCTGTTTTCACGGCGCTAACTACTCCCAACTCTATCGAAAATGTAGGTTTTACCAGGTTTCTAAATCTCTCTTATTTGCCTGTACTTATACTTGGAATTCTCTGTGTAAACCTGTGTAACTTCTCTAGGTAGATGAATCACTGTGTACTTTCTCTTGTTTCTATCTGTTGCCAATCTTGAGAAACTCATACGTTCTCTGTTCACTGTTTCCCAGTCTTAGAGAAGTCGATTTCTTTCGGCGAAAGTGCTGTTTTCACAGTGCTAAGTACTCCCAACTCTATCCACAATGTAGGTTTTACCAGTTTTCTAAGTTTCTCTTATTTTCTTGTACTTATACTTGGAATTCTCTGTGTAAACCTCTGTAACTTCTCTAGGTAGATTAATCACTGTGTACTTTCTCTTGTTTCTATCTGTTACCAATCTTGAGAAACTCATCCTTTCACTGTTTCCCAGTCTTAGAGAACTCGATTTCTTTCGGCGAAAGTGCTGTTTTCACAGTGCTAAGTACTCCCAACTCTATCCACAATGTAGGTTTTACCAGTTTTCTAAGTCTCTCTTATTTGCTTGTACTTATACTTGGAATTCTCTGTGTAAACCTCTGTAGCTTCTCTAGATAGATGAATCACTGTGTACTTTCTCTTGTTTCTATCTGTTACCAATCTTGAGAAACTCATACATTCTCTGTTCACTGTTTCCCAGTCTTAGAGAAGTCGATTTCTTTCGGCGAAAGTGCTGTTTTCACAGCGCTAAGTACTCCCAACTCTATCGAAAATGTAGGTTTTACCAGGTTTCTAAGTCTCTCTTATTTGCCTGTACTTATACTTGGATTTCTCTGTGTAAACCTCTGTAACTTCTCTAGGTAGATGAATCACTGTGTACTTTCTCTTGTTTCTATCTGTTACCAATCTTGAGAAACTCATACATTCTCTGTTCACTGTTTCCCAGTCTTAGAGAAGTCGATTTCTTCCAGCGAAAGTGCTGTTTTCACAGTGCTAAGTACTCCCAACTCTATCCACAATGTAGGTTTTAACAGTTTTCTAAGTCTCTCTTATTTGCTTGTACGTATACTTGGAATTCTCTGTGTAAACCTCTGTAGCTTCTCTAGGTAGATGAATCACTGTGTACTTTCTCTTGTTTCTATCTGTTACCAATCTTGAGAAACTCATACATTCTCTGTTCACTGTTTCCGAGTCTTAGAGAAGTCGATTTCTTTCAGCGAAAGTGCTGTTTTCACAGTGCTAAGTACTCCCAACTCTATCAACAATGTAGGTTTTACCAGTTTTCTAAGTCTCTCTTATTTTCTTGTACTTATACGTGGAATTCTCTGTGTAAGCGTCTGTAACTTTTACAGGCAGATGAATCACTGTGTACTTTCTCTTGTTTCTATCTGTTACCAATCTTGAGAAACTCATACAGTCTCTGTTCACTGTTTCCCAGTCTTAGAGAAGTCGATTTCTTTCAGCGAAAGTGCTGTTTTCACAGTGCTAAGTACTCCGAAATCTGTCAACAATGTAGGTTTCACCAGTTTTCTAAGTTTCTCTTATTTGCTTGTACTTATACTTGGAATTCTGTGTGTAAACCACTGTAACTTCTCTAGGTAGATTAATCACTGTGTACTTTCTCTTGTTTCTATGTGTTACCAATCTTGAGAAACTCATCCTTTCACTGTTTCCTAGTCTTAGAGAAGTCGATTTCTTTCAGCGAAAGTGCTGTTTTCACAGTGCTAAGTACTCCCAACTGTATCCACAATGTAGGTTTTACCAGTTTTCTAAGTCTCTCTTATTTGCTTGTACTTATACTTGGAATTCTCTGTGTAAACCTCTGTAGCTTCTCTAGATAGATGAATCACTGTGTACTTTCTCTTGTTTCTATCTGTTACCAATCTTGAGAAACTCATACATTCTCTGTTCACTGTTTCCCAGTCTTAGAGAAGTCGATTTCTTTCGGCGAAAGTGCTGTTTTCACAGCGCTAAGTACTCCCAACTCTATCGAAAATGTAGGTTTTACCAGGTTTCTAAGTCTCTCTTATTTGCCTGTACTTATACTTGGAATTCTCTGTGTAAACCTCTGTAACTTCTCTAGGTAGATGAATCACTGTGTACTTTCTCTTGTTTCTATCTGTTACCAATCTTGAGAAACTCATACATTCTCTGTTCACTGTTTCCCAGTCTTAGAGAAGTCGATTTCTTCCAGCGAAAGTGCTGTTTTCACAGTGCTAAGTACTCCCAACTCTATCCACAATGTAGGTTTTAACAGTTTTCTAAGTCTCTCTTATTTGCTTGTACGTATACTTGGAATTCTCTGTGTAAACCTCTGTAGCTTCTCTAGGTAGATGAATCACTGTGTACTTTCTCTTGTTTCTATCTGTTACCAATCTTGAGGAACTCATACATTCTCTGTTCACTGTTTCCCAGTCTTAGAGAAGTCGATTTCTTTCGGCGAAAGTGCTGTTTTCACAGTGCTAATTACTCCCAACTCTATCAACAATGTAGGTTTTACCAGTATTCTAAATCTCTCTTATTTGCCTGTACTTATACTTGGAATTCTCTGTGTAAACCTCTGTAACTTCTCTAGGTAGATGAATCACTGTGTACTTTCTCTTGTTTCTATCTGTTACCAATCTTGAGAAACTCATACATTCTCTGTTCACTGTTTCCCAGTCTTAGAGAAGTCGATTTCTTTCGGCGAAAGTGCTGTTTTCACAGTGCTAAGTACTCCCAACTCTATCCACAATGTAGGTTTTACCCGTTTTCTAAGTCTCTCTTATTTTCTTGTACTTATACATGGAATTCTCTGTGTAAACTTCTGTAACATCTCTAGGTAGATGAATCACTGTGTACTTTCTCTTGTTTCTATCTGTTACCAATCTTGAGAAACTCATACATTCTCTGTTAACTGTTTCTCAGTGTTAGAGAATTCGATTTATTTCGGGGAAAGTGCTGTTTTCACAGTGCCAGGTACTCCCAACTCTATCCACAATGTAGGTTTTACCAGTTTTCTAAGTCTCTCTTATTTACTTGTACTTATACATGAAATTCTTTGTGTAAACTTCTGTAATTTCTATAGGTAGATGAATCACTGTGTACTTTCTCTTGTTTCTATCTGTTACCAGTCTTCAGAAACTCATACATTCTCTTTTCAGTTATTCCCGTTTCCTAGAGGTAGATTTCTTTCTTCAAAAGTGCTGTTTTCACAGTGCTAAGTACTCCCAAATCTGTCAACAATGTAGGTTTTACCAGGTTTCTAAGTCTCTCTTATTTGCCTGTACTTATACTTGGAATTCTCTGTGTAAACCTCTGTAACTTCTCTAGGTAGATGAATCACTGTGTACTTTCTCTTGTTTCTATCTGTTACCAATCTGGAGAAACTCATACATTCTCTGTTCACTGTTTCCCAGTTTAGAGAAGTCGATTTCTTTCAGCGAAAGTGCTGTTTTCACAGTGCTAAGTACTCCCAACTCTATCCACAATGTAGGTTTTAACAGTTTTCTAAGTCTCTCTTATTTGCTTGTACGTATACTTGGAATTCTCTGTGTAAACCTCTGTAGCTTCTCTACGTAGATGAATCACTGTGTACTTTCTCTTGTTTCTATCTCTTACCAATCTTGAGAAACTCATACATTCTCTGTTCACTGTTTCCCAGTCTTAGAGAAGTCGATTTCTTTCGGCGAAAGTGCTGTTTTCACAGTGCTAAGTACTCCCAACTCTATCCACAATGTAGGCTTTACCAGTTTTCTAAGTCTCTCTTATTTTCTTGTACTTATACTTGGAATTGTCTGTGTAAACCTCTGTAACTTTTCCAGGTAGATGAATCACTGTGTACTTTCTCTTGTTTCTATCTGTTACCAATCTTGAGAAACTCATACATTCTCTGTTCACTGTTTCCCAGTCTTAGAGAAGTCGATTTCTTTCGGCGAAAGTGCTGTTTTCACAGTGCTAAGTACTCCCAACTCTATCCACAATGTAGGTTTTACCAGTTTTCTAAGTCTCTCTTATTTGCTTGTACTTATACTTGGAATTCTCTGTGTAAACCTCTGTAACTTTTCCAGGAAGATGAATCACTGTGTACTTTCTCTTGTTTCTATCTGTTACCAATCTTGAGAAACTCATACATTCTCTGTTCACTGTTTCACGGACTTAGAGAACTAAATTTCCTTCGGCGAAAGTGCTGTTTTCACAGTGCTAAGTACTCCGAAATCTGTCAACAATGTAGGTTTTACCAGTTTTCTAAGTCTCTGTTATTTGCTTGTACTTATACTTGGAATTCTGTGTGTAAACCAGTGTAACTTTTATAGGTAGATGAATCACTGTGTACTTTCTCTTGTTTCTATCTGTTGCCAATCTTGAGAAACTCATACGTTCTCTGTTCACTGTTTCCCAGTCTTAGAGAAGTCGATTTCTTTCGGCGAAAGTGCTGTTTTCACAGTGCTAAGTACTCCCAACTCTATCCACAATGTAGGTTTTACCAGTTTTCTAAGTCTCTCTTATTTTCTTGTACTTATACTTGGAATTCTCTGTGTAAACCTCTGTAACTTCTCTAGGTAGATTAATCACTGTGTACTTTCTCTTGTTTCTATCTGTTACCAATCTTGAGAAACTCATCCTTTCACTGTTTCCCAGTCTTAGAGAAGTCGATTTCTTTCGGCGAAAGTGCTGTTTTCACAGTGCTAAGTACTCCCAACTCTATCCACAATGTAGGTTTTACCAGTTTTCTAAGTCTCTCTTATTTGCTTGTACTTATACTTGGAATTCTCTGTGTAAACCTCCGTAGCTTCTCTAGATAGATGAATCACTGTGTACTTTCTCTTGTTTCTATCTGTTACCAATCTTGAGAAACTCATACATTCTCTGTTCACTGTTTCCCAGTCTTAGAGAAGTCGATTTCTTTCGGCGAAAGTGCTGTTTTCACAGCGCTAAGTACTCCCAACTCTATCGAAAATGTAGGTTTTACCAGGTTTCTAAGTCTCTCTTATTTGCCTGTACTTATACTTGGAATTCTCTGTGTAAACCTCTGTAACTTTTATAGGTAGATGAATCACTGTGTACTTTCTCTTGTTTCTATCTGTTACCAATCTTGAGAAACTCATACATTCTCTGTTCACTGTTTCCCAGTCTTAGAGAAGTCGATTTCTTTCAGCGAAAGTGCTGTTTTCACAGTGCTAAGTATTCCCAACTCTATCCACAATGTAGGTTTTAACAGTTTTCTAAGTCTCTCTTATTTGCTTGTACGTATACTTCGAATTCTCAGTGTAAACCTCTGTAGCTTCTCTAGGTAGATGAATCACTGTGTACTTTCTCTTGTTTCTATCTGTTACCAATCTTGAGAAACTCATACATTCTCTGTTAACTGTTTCCCAGTCTTAGAGAAGTCGATTTCTTTCGGCGAAAGTGCTGTTTTCACAGTGCTAATTACTCCCAACTCTATCAACAATGTAGGTTTTACCAGTTTTCTAAATCTCTCTTGTTTTCCTGTACTTATACTTGGAATTATCTGTGTAAACCTCTGTAACTTCTCTAGGTAGATGAATCACTGTGTACTTTCTCTTGTTTCTATCTGTTACCAATCTTGAGAAACTCATACATTCACTGTTCACTGTTTCCGAGTCTTAGAGAAGTCGATTTCTTTCAGCGAAAGTGCTGTTTTCACAGTGCTAAGTACTCCCAACTCTATCAACAATGTAGGTTTTACCAGTTTTCTAAGTCTCTCTTATTTTCTTGTACTTATACGTGGAATTCTCTGTGTAAGCGTCTGTAACTTTTACAGGCAGATGAATCACTGTGTACTTTCTCTTGTTTCTATCTGTTACCAATCTTGAGAAACTCATACATTCTCTGTTCACTGTTTCCCAGTCTTAGAGAAGTCGATTTCTTCCAGCGAAAGTGCTGCTTTCACAGTGCTAAGTACTCCGAAATCTGTCAACAATGTAGGTTTTACCAGTTTTCTAAGTTTCTCTTATTTGCTTGTACTTATACTTGGAATTCTGTGTGTAAACCACTGTAACTTCTCTAGGTAGATGAATCACTGTGTACTTTCTCTTGTTTCTATCTGTTACCAATCTTGAGAAACTCATACATTCTCTGTTCACTGTTTCCCAGTCTTAGAGAAGTCGATTTCTTTCGGCGAAAGTGCTGTTTTCACAGTGCTAAGTACTCCCAACTCTATCCACAATGTAGGTTTTACCCGTTTTCTAAGTCTCTCTTATTTTCTTGTACTTATACATGGAATTCTCTGTGTAAACTTCTGTAACATCTCTAGGTAGATGAATCACTGTGTACTTTCTCTTGTTTCTATCTGTTACCAATCTTGAGAAACTCATACATTCTCTGTTAACTGTTTCTCAGTGTTAGAGAAGTCAATTTTTTTCGGCGAAAGTGCTGTTTTCACAGTGCCAGGTACTCCCAACTCTATTCACAATGTAGGTTTTACCAGTTTTCTAAGTCTCTCTTATTTACTTGTACTTATACGTGGAATTCTCAGTGTAAACCTCTGTAACTTCTCTAGGTAGATGAATCACTGTGTACTTTCTCTTGTTTCTATCTGTTACCAATCTTGAGAAACTCATACTTTCACTGTTCACTGTTTCCCAGTCTTAGACAAGTCGATTTCTTACGGCGAAAGTGCTGTTTTCACAGTGATAAGTATTCCCAACTCTATCCACAATGTAGGTTTTAGCAGTTTTCTAAGTCTCTCTTATTTGCTTGTACTTATACTTGGAATTCTCTGTGTAAACCTCTGTAGCTTCTCTAGGTAGATGAATCACTGTGTACTTTCTCTTGTTTCTATCTGTTACCAAACTTGAGAAACTCATACATTCACTGTTCACTGTTTCCCAGTCTTAGAGAAGTCGATTTCTTTCAGCGAAAGTGCTGTTTTCACAGTGCTAAGTACTCCCAACTCTATCCACAATGTAGGTTTTACCAGTTTTCTAAATCTCTCTTTTTTTCCTGTACTTATACTTGGAATTCTCTGTGTAAACCTCTGTAACTTCTCTAGGTAGATGAATCACTGTGTAGTTTCTCTTGTTTCTATCTGTTACCAATCTTCAGAAACTCATACATTCACTGTTCACTGTTTCCCATTCTTAGAGAAGTCGATTTCTTTCAGTGAAAGTGCTGTTTTCACAGTGCTAAGTACTCCCAACTCTATCAACAATGTAGGTTTTACCAGTTTTCTAAGTCTCTCTTATTTTCTTGTACTTATACGTGGAATTCTCTGTGTAAACCTCTGTAACTTTTCCAGGTAGATGAATCACTGTGTACTTTCTCTTGTTTCTATCTGTTACCAATCTTGAGAAACTCATACATTCTCTGTTCACTGTTTCACAGTCTTAGAGAAGTCGATTTCTTTCGGCGAAAGTGCTGTTTTCACAGTGCTAAGTACTCCCAACTCTATCCACAATGTAGGTTTTACCAGTTTTCTAAGTCTTTCTTATTTGCCTGTACTTATACTTGGAATTCTCTGTGTAAACCTCTGTAACTTCTCTAGGTAGATGAATCACTGTGTACTTTCTCTTGTTTCTATCTGTTACCAATCTGGAGAAACTCATACATTCTCTGTTCACTGTTTCCCAGTCTTAGAGAAGTCGATTTCTTTCAGCGAAAGTGCTGTTTTCACAGTGCTAAGTACTCCCAACTCTATCCACAATGTAGGTTTTAACAGTTTTCTAAGTCTCTCTTATTTGCTTGTACGTATACTTGGAATTCTCTGTGTAAACCTCTGTAGCTTCTCTACGTAGATGAATCACTGTGTACTTTCTCTTATTGCTATCTGTTACCAATCTTGAGAAACTCATACATTCTCTGTTCACTGTTTCTCAGTCTTAGAGAAGTCGATTTCTTTCGGCGAAAGTGCTGTTTTCACAGTGCTAAGTACTCCCAACTCTATCCACAATGTAGGCTTTACCAGTTTTCTAAGTCTCTCTTATTTTCTTGTACTTATACTTGGAATTGTCTGTGTAAACCTCTGTAACTTCTCCAGGTAGATGAATCACTGTGTACTTTCTCTTGTTTCTATCTGTTACCAATCTTGAGAAACTCATACATTCTCTGTTCACTGTTTCACGGACTTAGAGAACTAAATTTCCTTCGGCGAAAGTGCTGTTTTCACAGTGCTAAGTACTCCGAAATCTGTCAACAATGTAGGTTTTACCAGTTTTCTAAGTCTCTCTTGTTTGCTTGTACTTATACTTCGAATTCTGTGTGTAAACCACTGTTACTTTTATAGGTAGATGAATCACTGTGTACTTTCTCTTGTTTCTATCTGTTACCAATCTTGAGAAACTCATACATTCACTGTTCACTGTTTCCCAGTCTTAGAGAAGTCGATTTCTTTCAGCGAAAGTGCTGTTTTCACAGTGCTAAGTACTCCCAACACTATCCGCAATGTAGGTTTTACCAGTTTTCTAAGTCTCTCTTATTTGCTTGTACTTATACTTGGAATTCTCTGTGTAAACCTGTGTAACTTCTCTAGGTAGATATATCACTGTGTACTTTCTCTTGTTTCTATCTGTTGCCAATCTTGAGAAACTCATACATTCACTGTTCACTGTTTCCCAGTCTTAGAGAAGTCGATTTCTTTCGGCGAAAGTGCTGTTTTCACAGTGCTAAGTACTCCCAACTCTATCCACAATGTATGTTTTACCAGTTTTCTAAGTCTCTGTTATTTTCTTGTACTTATACATGAAATTCTTTGTGTAAACTTCTGTAATTTCTATAGGTAGATGAATCACTGTGTACTTTCTCTTGTTTCTATCTGTTACCAGTCTTGAGAAACTCATACATTCTCTGGTCAGTTATTCCCGTTTCTTAGAGAGGTAGGTTTCTTTCTTCAAAAGTGCTGTTTTCACAGTGCTGAGTTCTCCCAACTCTATCCACAATGTAGGTTTTACCAGTTTTCTAAGTCTCTCTTATTTGCTTGTACTTACACATGAAATTCTCTGTGTAAACTTCTGTAACCTCTCTAGCTAGATGAATCACTGTGTACTTTCTCTTGTTTCTATCTGTTACCAAAATTGAGAAACTCATACATTCACTGTTCACTGTTTCCCAGTCTTAGAGAAGTCGATTTCTTTCAGCGAAAGTGCTGTTTTCACAGTGCTAAGTACTCCCAAATCTGTCAACAATGTAGGTTTTACCAGTTTTCTAAGTTTCTCTTATTTGCTTGTACTTATACTTGGAATTCTCTGTGTAAACCTCTGTAACTTTTCCAGGTAGATGAATCACTGTGTACTTTCTCTTGTTTCTATCTGTTACCAATCTTGAGAAACTCATACATTCTCTGTTCACTGTTTCCGAGTCTTAGAGAAGTCGATTTCTTTCGGCGAAAGTGCTGTTTTCACAGTGCTAAGTACTCCCAACTCTATCAACAATGTAGGTTTTACCAGTTTTCTAAGTCTCTCTTATATGCTTGTACTTATACTTGGAATTCTCTGTGTAAACCTCTGTAACTTCTCTAGGTAGATTAATCACTGTGTACTTTCTCTTGTTTCTATCTGTTACCAATCTTGAGAAACTCATCCTTTCACTGTTTCCCAGTCTTAGAGAAGTCGATTTCTTTCGGCGAAAGTGCTGTTTTCACAGTGCTAAGTACTCCCAACTGTATCCACAATGTAGGTTTTACCAGTTTTCTAAGTCTCTCTTATTTGCTTGTACTTATACTTGGAATTGTCTGTGTAAACCTCTGTAACTTTTCCAGGTAGATGAATCACTGTGTACTTTCTCTTGTTTCTATCTGTTACCAATCTTGAGAAACTCATACATTCTCTGTTCACTGTTTCCCAGTCTTAGACAAGTCGATTTCTTTCGGCGAAAGTGCTGTTTTCACAGCGCTAAGTACTCCCAACTCTATCGAAAATGTAGGTTTTACCAGGTTTCTAAGTCTCTCTTATTTGCCTGTACTTATACTTGGAATTCTCTGTGTAAACCTCTGTAACTTCTCTAGGTAGATGAATCACTGTGTACTTTCTCTTGTTTCTATCTGTTACCAATCTTGAGAAACTCATACATTCTCTGTTCACTGTTTCCCAGTCTTAGAGAAGTCGATTTCTTTCGGCGAAAGTGCTGTTTTCACAGTGCTAAGTACTCCCAACTCTATCCACAATGTAGGTTTTACCAGTTTTCTAAGTCTCTCTTATTTTCTTGTACTTATACTTGGAATTGTCTGTGTAAACCTCTGTAACTTTCCAGGTAGATGAATCACTGTGTACTTTCTCTTGTTTCTATCTGTTACCAATCTTGAGAAACTCATACATTCTCTGTTCACTGTTTCCCAGTCTTAGAGAAGTCGATTTCTTTCGGCGAAAGTGCTGTTTTCACAGTGCTAAGTACTCCCAACTCTATCCACAATGTAGGTTTCACCCGTTTTCTAAGTCTCTCTTATTTTCTTGTACTTATACATGGAATTCTCTGTGTAAACTTCTGTAACATCTCTAGGTAGATGAATCACTGTGTACTTTCTCTTGTTTCTATGTGTTACCAATCTTGAGAAACTCATACATTCTCTGTTAACTGTTTCTCAGTGTTAGAGAAGTCGATTTTTTTCGGCGAAAGTTCTGTTTTCACAGTGCCAGGTACTCCCAACTCTATCCACAATGTAGGTTTTACCAGTTTTCTAAGTCTCTCTTATTTACTTGTACTTATACGTGGAATTCTCTGTGTAAACCTCTGTAACTTCTCTAGGTAGATGAATCACTGTGTACTTTCTCTTGTTTCTATCTGTTACCAATCTTGAGAAACTCATACTTTCACTGTTCACTGTTTTCCAGTCTTAGACAAGTCGATTTCTTACGGCGAAAATGCTGTTTTCACAGTGATCAGTACTCCCAACTCTATCCACAATGTAGGTTTTAGCAGTTTTCTAAGTCTCTCTTATTTGCTTGTACTTATACTTGGAATTCTCTGTGTAAACCTCTGTAGCTTCTCTAGGTAGATGAATCACTGTGTACTTTCTCTTTTTTCTATCTGTTACCAATATTGAGAAACTCATACATTCTCTGTTCACTGTTTCCCAGTCTTAGAGAAGTCGATTTCTTTCAACGAAAGTGTTGTTTTCACAGTGCTAAGTACTCCCAAATCTGTCAACAATGTAGGTTTTACCAGTTTTCTATGTCTCTCTTATTTGCTTGTACTTATACTTGGAATTCTCTGTGTAAACCTGTGTAACTTCTCTTGGCAGATGAATCACTGTGTACTTTCTCTTGTTTCTATCTGTTGCCAATCTTCAGAAACTCATACGTTCTCTGTTCACTGTTTCCCAGTCTTAGAGAAGTCGATTTCTTTCGGTGAAAGTGCTGTTTTCACAGTGCTAAGTACTCCCAACTCTATCCACAATGTAGGTTTTACCAGTTTTCTAAGTCTCTCTTATTTTCTTGTACTTATACATGAAATTCTTTGTGTAAACTTCTGTAATTTCTATAGGTAGATGAATCACTGTGTACTTTCTCTTGTTTCTATCTGTTACCAGTCTTCAGAAACTCATACATTCTCTTTTCAGTTATTCCCGTTTCTTAGAGGTAGATTTCTTTCTTCAAAAGTGCTGTTTTCACAGTGCTAAGTATTCCCAAATCTGTCAACAATGTAGGTTTTACCAGTTTTCTAAGTCTCTCTTATTTGCTTGTACTTATACTTGGAATTCTGTGTGTAAACCACTGTAACTTCTCTAGGTAGATGAATCACTGTGTACTTTCTCTTGTTTCTATCTGTTACCAATCTTGAGAAACTCATACATTCACTGTTCACTGTTTCCGAGTCTTAGAGAAGTCGATTTCTTTCAGCGAAAGTGCTGTTTTCACAGTGCTAAGTACTCCCAACTCTATCAACAATGTAGGTTTTACCAGTTTTTTAAGTCTCTCTTATTTTCTTGTACTTATACGTGGAATTCTCTGTGTAAGCGTCTGTAGCTTTTACAGGCAGATGAATCACTGTGTACTTTCTTTTGTTTCTATCTGTTACCAATCTTGAGAAACTCATACAGTCTCTGTTCACTGTTTCCCAGTCTTAGAGAAGTCGATTTCTTTCAGTGAAAGTGCTGTTTTCACAGTGCTAAGTACTCCCAACACTATCCGCAATGTAGGTTTTACCAGTTTTCTAAGTCTCTCTTATTTGCTTGTACTTATACTTGGAATTCTCTGTGTAAACCTGTGTAACTTCTCTAGGTAGATGAATCACTGTGTACTTTCTCTTGTTTCTATCTGTTGCCAATCTTGAGAAACTCATACATTCTCTGTTCACTGTTTCCCAGTCTTAGAGAAGTCGATTTCTTTCGGCGAAAGTGCTGTTTTCACAGTGCTAAGTACTCCCAACTCTATCCACAATGTAGGTTTTACCCGTTTTCTAAGTCTCTCTTATTTTCTTGTACTTATACATGGAATTCTCTGTGTAAACTTCTGTAACATCTCTAGGTAGATGAATCACTGTGTACTTTCTCTTGTTTCTATCTGTTACCAATCTTGAGAAACTCATACATTCTCTGTTAACTGTTTCTCAGTGTTAGAGAAGTCGATTTATTTCGGGGAAAGTGCTGTTTTCACAGTGCCAGGTACTCCCAACTCTATCCACAATGTAGGTTTTACCAGTTTTCTAAGTCTCTCTTATTTACTTGTACTTATACATGAAATTCTTTGTGTAAACTTCTGTAATTTCTATAGGTAGATGAATCACTGTGTACTTTCTCTTGTTTCTATCTGTTACCAGTCTTCAGAAACTCATACATTCTCTTTTCAGTTATTCCCGTTTCCTAGAGGTAGATTTCTTTCTTCAAAAGTGCTGTTTTCACAGTGCTAAGTACTCCCAAATCTGTCAACAATGTAGGTTTTACCAGGTTTCTAAGTCTCTCTTATTTGCCTGTACTTATACTTGGAATTCTCTGTGTAAACCTCTGTAACTTCTCTAGGTAGATGAATCACTGTGTACTTTCTCTTGTTTCTATCTGTTACCAATCTGGAGAAACTCATACATTCTCTGTTCACTGTTTCCCAGTTTAGAGAAGTCGATTTCTTTCAGCGAAAGTGCTGTTTTCACAGTGCTAAGTACTCCCAACTCTATCCACAATGTAGGTTTTAACAGTTTTCTAAGTCTCTCTTATTTGCTTGTACGTATACTTGGAATTCTCTGTGTAAACCTCTGTAGCTTCTCTACGTAGATGAATCACTGTGTACTTTCTCTTGTTTCTATCTCTTACCAATCTTGAGAAACTCATACATTCTCTGTTCACTGTTTCCCAGTCTTAGAGAAGTCGATTTCTTTCGGCGAAAGTGCTGTTTTCACAGTGCTAAGTACTCCCAACTCTATCCACAATGTAGGCTTTACCAGTTTTCTAAGTCTCTCTTATTTTCTTGTACTTAGACTTGGAATTGTCTGTGTAAACCTCTGTAACTTTTCCAGGTAGATGAATCACTGTGTACTTTCTCTTGTTTCTATCTGTTACCAATCTTGAGAAACTCATACATTCTCTGTTCACTGTTTCCCAGTCTTAGAGAAGTCGATTTCTTTCGGCGAAAGTGCTGTTTTCACAGTGCTAAGTACTCCCAACTCTATCCACAATGTAGGTTTTACCAGTTTTCTAAGTCTCTCTTATTTGCTTGTACTTATACTTGGAATTCTCTGTGTAAACCTCTGTAACTTTTCCAGGAAGATGAATCACTGTGTACTTTCTCTTGTTTCTATCTGTTACCAATCTTGAGAAACTCATACATTCTCTGTTCACTGTTTCACGGACTTAGAGAACTAAATTTCCTTCGGCGAAAGTGCTGTTTTCACAGTGCTAAGTACTCCGAAATCTGTCAACAATGTAGGTTTTACCAGTTTTCTAAGTCTCTGTTATTTGCTTGTACTTATACTTGGAATTCTGTGTGTAAACCAGTGTAACTTTTATAGGTAGATGAATCACTGTGTACTTTCTCTTGTTTCTATCTGTTGCCAATCTTGAGAAACTCATACGTTCTCTGTTCACTGTTTCCCAGTCTTAGAGAAGTCGATTTCTTTCGGCGAAAGTGCTGTTTTCACAGTGCTAAGTACTCCCAACTCTATCCACAATGTAGGTTTTACCAGTTTTCTAAGTCTCTCTTATTTTCTTGTACTTATACTTGGAATTCTCTGTGTAAACCTCTGTAACTTCTCTAGGTAGATTAATCACTGTGTACTTTCTCTTGTTTCTATCTGTTACCAATCTTGAGAAACTCATCCTTTCACTGTTTCCCAGTCTTAGAGAAGTCGATTTCTTTCGGCGAAAGTGCTGTTTTCACAGTGCTAAGTACTCCCAACTCTATCCACAATGTAGGTTTTACCAGTTTTCTAAGTCTCTCTTATTTGCTTGTACTTATACTTGGAATTCTCTGTGTAAACCTCCGTAGCTTCTCTAGATAGATGAATCACTGTGTACTTTCTCTTGTTTCTATCTGTTACCAATCTTGAGAAACTCATACATTCTCTGTTCACTGTTTCCCAGTCTTAGAGAAGTCGATTTCTTTCGGCGAAAGTGCTGTTTTCACAGCGCTAAGTACTCCCAACTCTATCGAAAATGTAGGTTTTACCAGGTTTCTAAGTCTCTCTTATTTGCCTGTACTTATACTTGGAATTCTCTGTGTAAACCTCTGTAACTTTTATAGGTAGATGAATCACTGTGTACTTTCTCTTGTTTCTATCTGTTACCAATCTTGAGAAACTCATACATTCTCTGTTCACTGTTTCCCAGTCTTAGAGAAGTCGATTTCTTTCAGCGAAAGTGCTGTTTTCACAGTGCTAAGTATTCCCAACTCTATCCACAATGTAGGTTTTAACAGTTTTCTAAGTCTCTCTTATTTGCTTGTACGTATACTTCGAATTCTCAGTGTAAACCTCTGTAGCTTCTCTAGGTAGATGAATCACTGTGTACTTTCTCTTGTTTCTATCTGTTACCAATCTTGAGAAACTCATACATTCTCTGTTAACTGTTTCCCAGTCTTAGAGAAGTCGATTTCTTTCGGCGAAAGTGCTGTTTTCACAGTGCTAATTACTCCCAACTCTATCAACAATGTAGGTTTTACCAGTTTTCTAAATCTCTCTTGTTTTCCTGTACTTATACTTGGAATTATCTGTGTAAACCTCTGTAACTTCTCTAGGTAGATGAATCACTGTGTACTTTCTCTTGTTTCTATCTGTTACCAATCTTGAGAAACTCATACATTCACTGTTCACTGTTTCCGAGTCTTAGAGAAGTCGATTTCTTTCAGCGAAAGTGCTGTTTTCACAGTGCTAAGTACTCCCAACTCTATCAACAATGTAGGTTTTACCAGTTTTCTAAGTCTCTCTTATTTTCTTGTACTTATACGTGGAATTCTCTGTGTAAGCGTCTGTAACTTTTACAGGCAGATGAATCACTGTGTACTTTCTCTTGTTTCTATCTGTTACCAATCTTGAGAAACTCATACATTCTCTGTTCACTGTTTCCCAGTCTTAGAGAAGTCGATTTCTTCCAGCGAAAGTGCTGCTTTCACAGTGCTAAGTACTCCGAAATCTGTCAACAATGTAGGTTTTACCAGTTTTCTAAGTTTCTCTTATTTGCTTGTACTTATACTTGGAATTCTGTGTGTAAACCACTGTAACTTCTCTAGGTAGATGAATCACTGTGTACTTTCTCTTGTTTCTATCTGTTACCAATCTTGAGAAACTCATACATTCTCTGTTCACTGTTTCCCAGTCTTAGAGAAGTCGATTTCTTTCGGCGAAAGTGCTGTTTTCACAGTGCTAAGTACTCCCAACTCTATCCACAATGTAGGTTTTACCCGTTTTCTAAGTCTCTCTTATTTTCTTGTACTTATACATGGAATTCTCTGTGTAAACTTCTGTAACATCTCTAGGTAGATGAATCACTGTGTACTTTCTCTTGTTTCTATCTGTTACCAATCTTGAGAAACTCATACATTCTCTGTTAACTGTTTCTCAGTGTTAGAGAAGTCAATTTTTTTCGGCGAAAGTGCTGTTTTCACAGTGCCAGGTACTCCCAACTCTATTCACAATGTAGGTTTTACCAGTTTTCTAAGTCTCTCTTATTTACTTGTACTTATACGTGGAATTCTCAGTGTAAACCTCTGTAACTTCTCTAGGTAGATGAATCACTGTGTACTTTCTCTTGTTTCTATCTGTTACCAATCTTGAGAAACTCATACTTTCACTGTTCACTGTTTCCCAGTCTTAGACAAGTCGATTTCTTACGGCGAAAGTGCTGTTTTCACAGTGATAAGTATTCCCAACTCTATCCACAATGTAGGTTTTAGCAGTTTTCTAAGTCTCTCTTATTTGCTTGTACTTATACTTGGAATTCTCTGTGTAAACCTCTGTAGCTTCTCTAGGTAGATGAATCACTGTGTACTTTCTCTTGTTTCTATCTGTTACCAAACTTGAGAAACTCATACATTCACTGTTCACTGTTTCCCAGTCTTAGAGAAGTCGATTTCTTTCAGCGAAAGTGCTGTTTTCACAGTGCTAAGTACTCCCAACTCTATCCACAATGTAGGTTTTACCAGTTTTCTAAATCTCTCTTTTTTTCCTGTACTTATACTTGGAATTCTCTGTGTAAACCTCTGTAACTTCTCTAGGTAGATGAATCACTGTGTAGTTTCTCTTGTTTCTATCTGTTACCAATCTTCAGAAACTCATACATTCACTGTTCACTGTTTCCCATTCTTAGAGAAGTCGATTTCTTTCAGTGAAAGTGCTGTTTTCACAGTGCTAGGTACTCCCAACTCTATCAACAATGTAGGTTTTACCAGTTTTCTAAGTCTCTCTTATTTTCTTGTACTTATACGTGGAATTCTCTGTGTAAACCTCTGTAACTTTTCCAGGTAGATGAATCACTGTGTACTTTCTCTTGTTTCTATCTGTTACCAATCTTGAGAAACTCATACATTCTCTGTTCACTGTTTCACAGTCTTAGAGAAGTCGATTTCTTTCGGCGAAAGTGCTGTTTTCACAGTGCTAAGTACTCCCAACTCTATCCACAATGTAGGTTTTACCAGTTTTCTAAGTCTTTCTTATTTGCCTGTACTTATACTTGGAATTCTCTGTGTAAACCTCTGTAACTTCTCTAGGTAGATGAATCACTGTGTACTTTCTCTTGTTTCTATCTGTTACCAATCTGGAGAAACTCATACATTCTCTGTTCACTGTTTCCCAGTCTTAGAGAAGTCGATTTCTTTCAGCGAAAGTGCTGTTTTCACAGTGCTAAGTACTCCCAACTCTATCCACAATGTAGGTTTTAACAGTTTTCTAAGTCTCTCTTATTTGCTTGTACGTATACTTGGAATTCTCTGTGTAAACCTCTGTAGCTTCTCTACGTAGATGAATCACTGTGTACTTTCTCTTATTGCTATCTGTTACCAATCTTGAGAAACTCATACATTCTCTGTTCACTGTTTCTCAGTCTTAGAGAAGTCGATTTCTTTCGGCGAAAGTGCTGTTTTCACAGTGCTAAGTACTCCCAACTCTATCCACAATGTAGGCTTTACCAGTTTTCTAAGTCTCTCTTATTTTCTTGTACTTATACTTGGAATTGTCTGTGTAAACCTCTGTAACTTCTCCAGGTAGATGAATCACTGTGTACTTTCTCTTGTTTCTATCTGTTACCAATCTTGAGAAACTCATACATTCTCTGTTCACTGTTTCACGGACTTAGAGAACTAAATTTCCTTCGGCGAAAGTGCTGTTTTCACAGTGCTAAGTACTCCGAAATCTGTCAACAATGTAGGTTTTACCAGTTTTCTAAGTCTCTCTTGTTTGCTTGTACTTATACTTCGAATTCTGTGTGTAAACCACTGTTACTTTTATAGGTAGATGAATCACTGTGTACTTTCTCTTGTTTCTATCTGTTACCAATCTTGAGAAACTCATACATTCACTGTTCACTGTTTCCCAGTCTTAGAGAAGTCGATTTCTTTCAGCGAAAGTGCTGTTTTCACAGTGCTAAGTACTCCCAACACTATCCGCAATGTAGGTTTTACCAGTTTTCTAAGTCTCTCTTATTTGCTTGTACTTATACTTGGAATTCTCTGTGTAAACCTGTGTAACTTCTCTAGGTAGATATATCACTGTGTACTTTCTCTTGTTTCTATCTGTTGCCAATCTTGAGAAACTCATACATTCACTGTTCACTGTTTCCCAGTCTTAGAGAAGTCGATTTCTTTCGGCGAAAGTGCTGTTTTCACAGTGCTAAGTACTCCCAACTCTATCCACAATGTATGTTTTACCAGTTTTCTAAGTCTCTCTTATTTTCTTGTACTTATACATGAAATTCTTTGTGTAAACTTCTGTAATTTCTATAGGTAGATGAATCACTGTGTACTTTCTCTTGTTTCTATCTGTTACCAGTCTTGAGAAACTCATACATTCTCTGGTCAGTTATTCCCGTTTCTTAGAGAGGTAGGTTTCTTTCTTCAAAAGTGCTGTTTTCACAGTGCTGAGTTCTCCCAACTCTATCCACAATGTAGGTTTTACCAGTTTTCTAAGTCTCTCTTATTTGCTTGTACTTACACATGAAATTCTCTGTGTAAACTTCTGTAACCTCTCTAGCTAGATGAATCACTGTGTACTTTCTCTTGTTTCTATCTGTTACCAAAATTGAGAAACTCATACATTCACTGTTCACTGTTTCCCAGTCTTAGAGAAGTCGATTTCTTTCAGCGAAAGTGCTGTTTTCACAGTGCTAAGTACTCCCAAATCTGTCAACAATGTAGGTTTTACCAGTTTTCTAAGTTTCTCTTATTTGCTTGTACTTATACTTGGAATTCTCTGTGTAAACCTCTGTAACTTTTCCAGGTAGATGAATCACTGTGTACTTTCTCTTGTTTCTATCTGTTACCAATCTTGAGAAACTCATACATTCTCTGTTCACTGTTTCCGAGTCTTAGAGAAGTCGATTTCTTTCGGCGAAAGTGCTGTTTTCACAGTGCTAAGTACTCCCAACTCTATCAACAATGTAGGTTTTACCAGTTTTCTAAGTCTCTCTTATATGCTTGTACTTATACTTGGAATTCTCTGTGTAAACCTCTGTAACTTCTCTAGGTAGATTAATCACTGTGTACTTTCTCTTGTTTCTATCTGTTACCAATCTTGAGAAACTCATCCTTTCACTGTTTCCCAGTCTTAGAGAAGTCGATTTCTTTCGGCGAAAGTGCTGTTTTCACAGTGCTAAGTACTCCCAACTGTATCCACAATGTAGGTTTTACCAGTTTTCTAAGTCTCTCTTATTTGCTTGTACTTATACTTGGAATTGTCTGTGTAAACCTCTGTAACTTTTCCAGGTAGATGAATCACTGTGTACTTTCTCTTGTTTCTATCTGTTACCAATCTTGAGAAACTCATACATTCTCTGTTCACTGTTTCCCAGTCTTAGACAAGTCGATTTCTTTCGGCGAAAGTGCTGTTTTCACAGCGCTAAGTACTCCCAACTCTATCGAAAATGTAGGTTTTACCAGGTTTCTAAGTCTCTCTTATTTGCCTGTACTTATACTTGGAATTCTCTGTGTAAACCTCTGTAACTTCTCTAGGTAGATGAATCACTGTGTACTTTCTCTTGTTTCTATCTGTTACCAATCTTGAGAAACTCATACATTCTCTGTTCACTGTTTCCCAGTCTTAGAGAAGTCGATTTCTTTCGGCGAAAGTGCTGTTTTCACAGTGCTAAGTACTCCCAACTCTATCCACAATGTAGGTTTTACCAGTTTTCTAAGTCTCTCTTATTTTCTTGTACTTATACTTGGAATTGTCTGTGTAAACCTCTGTAACTTTCCAGGTAGATGAATCACTGTGTACTTTCTCTTGTTTCTATCTGTTACCAATCTTGAGAAACTCATACATTCTCTGTTCACTGTTTCCCAGTCTTAGAGAAGTCGATTTCTTTCGGCGAAAGTGCTGTTTTCACAGTGCTAAGTACTCCCAACTCTATCCACAATGTAGGTTTCACCCGTTTTCTAAGTCTCTCTTATTTTCTTGTACTTATACATGGAATTCTCTGTGTAAACTTCTGTAACATCTCTAGGTAGATGAATCACTGTGTACTTTCTCTTGTTTCTATGTGTTACCAATCTTGAGAAACTCATACATTCTCTGTTAACTGTTTCTCAGTGTTAGAGAAGTCGATTTTTTTCGGCGAAAGTTCTGTTTTCACAGTGCCAGGTACTCCCAACTCTATCCACAATGTAGGTTTTACCAGTTTTCTAAGTCTCTCTTATTTACTTGTACTTATACGTGGAATTCTCTGTGTAAACCTCTGTAACTTCTCTAGGTAGATGAATCACTGTGTACTTTCTCTTGTTTCTATCTGTTACCAGTCTTGAGAAACTCATACTTTCACTGTTCACTGTTTTCCAGTCTTAGACAAGTCGATTTCTTACGGCGAAAATGCTGTTTTCACAGTGATCAGTACTCCCAACTCTATCCACAATGTAGGTTTTAGCAGTTTTCTAAGTCTCTCTTATTTGCTTGTACTTATACTTGGAATTCTCTGTGTAAACCTCTGTAGCTTCTCTAGGTAGATGAATCACTGTGTACTTTCTCTTTTTTCTATCTGTTACCAATATTGAGAAACTCATACATTCTCTGTTCACTGTTTCCCAGTCTTAGAGAAGTCGATTTCTTTCAACGAAAGTGTTGTTTTCACAGTGCTAAGTACTCCCAAATCTGTCAACAATGTAGGTTTTACCAGTTTTCTATGTCTCTCTTATTTGCTTGTACTTATACTTGGAATTCTCTGTGTAAACCTGTGTAACTTCTCTTGGCAGATGAATCACTGTGTACTTTCTCTTGTTTCTATCTGTTGCCAATCTTCAGAAACTCATACGTTCTCTGTTCACTGTTTCCCAGTCTTAGAGAAGTCGATTTCTTTCGGTGAAAGTGCTGTTTTCACAGTGCTAAGTACTCCCAACTCTATCCACAATGTAGGTTTTACCAGTTTTCTAAGTCTCTCTTATTTTCTTGTACTTATACATGAAATTCTTTGTGTAAACTTCTGTAATTTCTATAGGTAGATGAATCACTGTGTACTTTCTCTTGTTTCTATCTGTTACCAGTCTTCAGAAACTCATACATTCTCTTTTCAGTTATTCCCGTTTCTTAGAGGTAGATTTCTTTCTTCAAAAGTGCTGTTTTCACAGTGCTAAGTATTCCCAAATCTGTCAACAATGTAGGTTTTACCAGTTTTCTAAGTCTCTCTTATTTGCTTGTACTTATACTTGGAATTCTGTGTGTAAACCACTGTAACTTCTCTAGGTAGATGAATCACTGTGTACTTTCTCTTGTTTCTATCTGTTACCAAACTTGAGAAACTCATACATTCACTGTTCACTGTTTCCCAGTCTTAGAGAAGTCGATTTCTTTCAGCGAAAGTGCTGTTTTCACAGTGCTAAGTACTCCCAACACTATCCGCAATGTAGGTTTTACCAGTTTTCTAAGTCTCTCTTATTTGCTTGTACTTATACTTGGAATTCTCTGTGTAAACCTGTGTAACTTCTCTCGGTAGATGAATCACTGTGTACTTTCTCTTGTTTCTATCTGTTGCCAATCTTGAGAAACTCATACATTGTCTGTTCACTGTTTCCCAGTCTTAGAGAAGTCGATTTCTTTCGGCGAAAATGCTGTTTTCACAGTGCTAAGTACTCCCAACTCTATCCACAATGTAGGTTTTACCAGTTTTCTAAGTCTCTCTTATTTTCCTGTACTTATACGTGGAATTCTCTGTGTAAACTTCTGTAACTTCTCTAGGTAGATGAATCACTATGTACTTTCTCTTGTTTCTATCTGTTACCAATCTTGAGAAACTCATACATTCTCTGTTCACTGTTTCCCAGTCTTAGAGAAGTCGATTTCTTTCGGCGAAAGTGCTGTTTTCACAGTGCTAAGTACTCCCAACTCTATGCACAATGTAGGTTTTACCAGTTTTCTAAATCTCTCTTATTTGCCTGTACTTATACTTGGAATTCTCTGTGTAAACCTCTGTAACTTCTCTAGGTAGATGAATCACTGTGTAGTTTCTCTTGTTTCTATCTGTTACCAAACTTGAGAAACTCATACATTCACTGTTCACTGTTTCCCATTCTTAGAGAAGTCGATTTCTTTCAGCGAAAGTGCTGTTTTCACAGTGCTAAGTACTCCCAACTCTATCCACAATGTAGGTTTTAACAGTTTTCTAAGTCTCTCTTATTTGCTTGTACGTATACTTGGAATTCTCTGTGTAAACCTCTGTAGCTTCTCTACGTAGATGAATCACTGTGTACTTTCTCTTGTTTCTATCTGTTACCAATCTTGAGAAACTCATACATTCTCTGTTCACTGTTTCCCAGTCTTAGAGAAGTCGATTTCTTTCGGCGAAAGTGCTGTTTTCACAGTGCTTAGTACTTCCAACTCTATCCACAATGTAGGCTTTACCAGTTTTCTAAGTCTCTCTTATTTTCTTGTACTTATACTTGGAATTGTCTGTGTAAACCTCTGTAACTTTTCCAGGTAGATGAATCACTGTGTACTTTCTCTTGTTTCTATCTCTTACCAATCTTGAGAAACTCATACATTCTCTGTTCACTGTTTCACGGACTTAGAGAACTAAATTTCCTTCGGCGAAAGTGCTGTTTTCACAGTGCTAAGTACTCCGAAATCTGTCAACAATGTAGGTTTTACCAGTTTTCTAAGTCTCTCTTATTTGCTTGTACTTATACTTCGAATTCTGTGTGTAAACCACTGTAACTTTTATAGGTAGATGAATCACTGTGTACTTTCTCTTGTTTCTATCTGTTACCAATCTTGAGAAACTCATACATTCACTGTTCACTGTTTCCCAGTCTTAGAGAAGTCGATTTCTTTCAGCGAAAGTGCTGTTTTCACAGTGCTAAGTACTCCCAACACTATCCGCAATGTAGGTTTTACCAGTTTTCTAAGTCTCTCTTATTTTCTTGTACTTATACATGAAATTCTTTGTGTAAACTTCTGTAATTTCTATAGGTAGATGAATCACTGTGTACTTTCTCTTGTTTCTATCTGTTACCAGTCTTGAGAAACTCATACATTCTCTGTTCAGTTATTCCCGTTTCTTAGAGAGGTAGATTTCTTTCTTCAAAAGTGCTGTTTTCACAGTGCTGAGTGCTCCCAACTCTATCCACAATGTAGGTTTTACCAGTTTTCTAAGTCTCTCTCATTTGCTTGTACTTACACATGAAATTCTCTGTGTAAACTTCTGTAACCTCTCTAGCTAGATGAATCACTGTGTACTTTCTCTTCTTTCTATCTGTTACCAAAATTGAGAAACTCATACATTCACTGTTCACTGTTTCCCAGTCTTAGAGAAGTCAATTTCTTTCAGCGAAAGTGCTGTTTTCACAGTGCTAAGTACTCCCAAATCTGTCAACAATGTAGGTTTTACCAGTTTTCTAAGTTTCTCTTATTTGCTTGTACTTATACTTGGAATTTTCTGTGTAAACCTCTGTAACTTTTCCAGGTAGATGAATCACTGTGTACTTTCTCTTGTTTCTATCTGTTACCAATCTTGAGAAACTCATACATTCTCTGTTCACTGTTTCCGAGTCTTAGAGAAGTCGATTTCTTTCGGCGAAAGTGCTGTTTTCACAGTGCTAAGTACTCCCAACTCTATCAACAATGTAGGTTTTACCAGTTTTCTAAGTCTCTCTTATTTGCTTGTACTTATACTTGGAATTCTCTGTGTAAACCTCTGTAACTTTTCCAGGTAGATGAATCACTGTGTACTTTCCCTTGTTTCTATCTGTTACCAATCTTGAGAAACTCATACATTCTCTGTTCACTGTTTCCCAGTCTTAGAGAAGTCGATTTCTTTCGGCGAAAGTGCTGTTTTCACAGTGCTAAGTACTCCCAACTCTATCCACAATGTAGGTTTTACCAGTTTTCTAAGTCTCTCTTATTTGCCTGTACTTATACTTGGAATTCTCTGTGTAAACCTGTGTAACTTCTCTAGGTAGATGAATCACTGTGTACTTTCTCTTGTTTCTATCTGTTGCCAATCTTGAGAAATTCATACGTTCTCTGTTCACTGTTTCCCAGTCTTAGAGAAGTCGATTTCTTTCGGCGAAAGTGCTGTTTTCACAGTGCTAGGTACTCCCAACTCTATCCACAATGTAGGTTTTAACAGTTTTCTAAGTCTCTCTTATTTTCTTGTACTTATACATGAAATTCTTTGTGTAAACTTCTGTAATTTCTATAGGTAGATGAGTCACTGTGTACTTTCTCTTGTTTCTATCTGTTACCAGTCTTCAGAAACTCATACATTCTCTTTTCAGTTATTCCCGTTTCTTAGAGGTAGATTTCTTTCTTCAAAAGTGCTGTTTTCACAGTGCTAAGTACTCCGAACTCTATCCACAATGTGGGTTTTACCAGTTTTCTAAGTCTCTCTTATTTGCTTGTACTTACACTTGGAATTCTCTGTGTAAACCTCTGTAACTTCTCTAGGTAGATGAATCACTGTGTACTTTCTCTTGTTTCTATCTGTTACCAATCTTGAGAAACTCATACATTCACTGTTCACTGTTTCCCAGTCTTAGAGAAGTCGATTTCTTTCAGCGAAAGTGCTGTTTTCACAGTGCTAAGTACTCCCAAATCTGTCAACAGTGTAGGTTTTACCAGTTTTCTAAGTCTCTCTTATTTTCTTGTACTTATACTTGGAATTCTCTGTGTAAACCTCTGTAACTTTTCCAGGTAGATGAATCACTGTGTACTTTCTCTTGTTTCTATCTGTTACCAATCTTGAGAAACTCATATTTTCACTGTTCACTGTTTCCCACTCTTAGAAAAGTCGATTTCTTTCAGCGAAAGTGCTGATTTCACAGTGATAAGTACTCCCCACTCTATCCACAATGTAGGTTTTACCAGTTTTCTAAGTCTCTCTTATTTGCTTGTACTTATACTTGGAATTCTCTGTGTAAACCTCTGTTAGCTTCTCTAGGTAGATGAATCACTGTGTACTTTCTCTTGTTTCTATCTGTTACCAATCTTGAGAAACTCATACATTCTCTGTTCACTGTTTCCCAGTCTTAGACAAGTCGATTTCTTTCGGCGAAAGTGCTGTTTTCACAGCGCTAAGTACTCCCAACTCTATCCACAATGTAGGTTTTACCAGTTTTCTAAATCTCTCTTATTTGCCTGTACTTATACCTGGAATTCTCTGTGTAAACCTCTGTAACTTCTCTAGGTAGATGAATCACTGTGTACTTTCTCTTGTTTCTATCTGTTACGAATCTTGAGAAACTCATACATTCTCTGTTCACTGTTTCCCAGTCTTAGAGAAGTCGATTTCTTTCAGCGAAAGTGCTGTTTTCACAGTGCTAAGTACTCCCAACTCTATTCACAATGTAGGTTTTAACAGTTTTCTAAGTCTCTCTTATTTGATTGTACGTATACTTGGAATTCTCTGTGTAATCCTCTGTAGCTTCTCTACGTAGATGAATCACTGTGTACTTTCTCTTGTTTCTATCTGTTACCAATCTTGAGAAACTCATACATTCTCTGTTCACTGTTTCCCAGTCTTAGAGAAGTCGATTTCTTTCGGCGAAAGTGCTGTTTTCACAGTGCTAAGTACTCCCAAGTCTATCCACAAAGTAGGTTTTACCAGTTTTCTAAGTCTCTCTTATTTGCTTGTACTTATACTTGGAATTCTCTGTGTAAACCTCTGTAACTTTTCCCGGTAGATGAATCACTGTGTACTTTCTCTTGTTTCTATCTGTTACCAAACTTGAGAAACTCATACATTCACTGTTCACTGTTTCCCAGTCTTAGAGAAGTCGATTTCTTTCAGCGAAAGTGCTGTTTTCACAGTGCTAAGTACTCCCAACACTATCCGCAATGTAGGTTTTACCAGTTTTCTAAGTCTCTCTTATTTGTTTGTACTTATACTTGGAATTCTCTGTGTAAACCTGTGTAACTTCTCTAGGTAGATGAATCACTGTGTACTTTCTCTTGTGTCTATCTGTTGCCAATTTTGAGAAACTCATACATTGTCTGTTCACTGTTTCCCAGTCTTAGAGAAGTCGATTTCTTTCAGCGAAAGTGCTGTTTTCACAGTGCTAAGTACTCCCAACTCTATCCACAATGTAGGTTTTACCAGTTCTCTAAGTCTCTCTTATTTTCTTGTACTTATACGTGAAATTCTTTGTGTACACTTCTGTAATTTCTATAGGTAGATGAATCACTGTGTACTTTCTCTTGTTTCTATCTGTTACCAGTCTTGAGAAAATCATACATTCTCTGTTCAGTTATTCCCGTTTCTTAGAGAGGTAGATTTCTTTCTTCAAAAGTGCTGTTTTCACAGTGCTGAGTGCTCCCAACTCTATCCACAATGTAGGTTTTACCAGTTTTCTAAGTCTCTCTTATTTGCTTGTACTTATACATGAAATTCTCTGTGTAAACTTCTGTAACTTCTCTAGGTAGATGAATCACTGTGTACTTTCTCTTGTTTCTATCTGTTACCAATCTTGAGAAACTCATACATTCTCTGTTCACTGTTTCCCAGTCTTAGAGAAGTAGATTTTCTGCGAAAGTGCTGTTTTCACAGTGCTAAGTACTCCCAACTCTATCCACAATGTAGTTTTTACCAGTTTTCTAAGTCTCTCTTATTTTCCTGCACTTATACGTGGAATTCTCTGTGTAACCTTCTGTAACTTCTCTAGGTAGATGAATCACTATGTACTTTCTCTTGTTTCTATCTGTTACCAATCTTGAGAAACTCATACATTCTCTGTTCACTGTTTCCCAGTCTTAGAAAAGTAGATTTGTTTCTGCGAAAGTGCTGTTTTCACAGTGCTAAGTACTCCCAGCTCTATCCACAATGTGGGTTTTACCAGTTTTCTAAGTCTCTCTTATTTGCTTGTACTTATACTTGGAATTCTCTGTGTAAACCTCTGTAACTTCTCTAGGTAGATGAATCACTGTGTACTTTCTCTTGTTTCTATCTGTTACCAATCTTGAGAAACTCATACATTCACTGTTCACTGTTTCCCAGTCTTAGAGAAGTCGATTTCTTTCAGCGAAAGTGCTGTTTTCACAGTGCTAAGTACTCCCAACTCTATCAACAATGTAGGTTTTACCAGTTTTCTAAGTCTCTCTTATTTTCTTGTACTTATACGTGGAATTCTCTGTGTAAACCTCTGTAACTTTTCCAGGTAGATGAATCACTGTGTACTTTCTCTTGTTTCTATCTGTTACCAATCTTCAGAAACTCATACATTCTCTGTTCACTCTTTCCCAGTCTTAGAGAAGTCGATTTCTTTCGGCGAAAGTGCTGTTATCACAGTGCTAAGTACTCCCAACTCTATCCACAATGTAGGTTTTACCAGTTTTCTAAGTCTCTCTTGTTTTCTTGTACTTATACTTGGAATTGTCTGTGTAAACCTCTGTAAATTTTCCAGGTAGATGAATCACTGTGTACTTTCTCTTGTTTCTATCTGTTACCAATCTTGAGAAACTCATACATTCTCTGTTCACTGTTTCCCAGTCTTAGAGAAGTCGATGTCTTTCAGCCAAAGTGCTGTTTTCACAGCGCTAAGTACTCCCAACTCTATCCACAATGTAAGTTTTACCAGTTTTCTAAGTCTCTCTTATTTGCCTGTACTTATACTTGGAATTCTCTGTGTAAACCTCTGTAACTTCTCTAGGTAGATGAATCACTGTGTACTTTCTCTTGTTTCTATCTGTTACCAATATTGAGAAACTCATACATTCTCTGTTCACTGTTTCCCAGTCTTAGAGAAGCGATTTCTTTCGGCGAAAGTGCTGTTTTCACAGTGCTAAGTAATCCCAAGTCTATCCACAAAGTAGGTTTTACCAGTTTTCTAAGTCTCTCTTATTTGCTGGTACTTATACTTGGAATTCTCTGTGTAAACCTCTGTAACTTTTCCAGGTAGATGAATCACTGTGTACTTTCTCTTGTTTCTATCTGTTACTAATCTTGAGAAACTCATACATTCTCTGTTCACTGTTTCACGGACTTAGAGAATTAAATTTCCTTCGACGAAAGTGCTGTTTTCACAGTGCTAAGTACTCCGAAATCTGTCAACAATGTAGATTTTACCAGTTTTCTAAGTCTCTCTTGTTTGCTTGTACTTATACTTGGAATTCTGTGTGTAAACCACTGTAACTTCTCTAGGTAGATGAATCACTGTGTACTTTCTCTTGTTTCTATCTGTTACCAAACTTGAGAAACTCATACATTCACTGTTCACTGTTTCCCAGTCTTAGAGAAGTCGATTTCTTTCAGCGAAAGTGCTATTTTCACAGTGCTAAGTACTCCCAACACTATCCGCAATGTAGGTTTTACCAGTTTTCTAAGTCTCTCTTATTTGCTTGTACTTATACTTGGAATTCTCTGTGTAAACCTGTGTAACTTCTCTAGGTAGATGAATCACTGTGTACTTTCTCTTGTGTCTATCTGTTGCCAATCTTGAGAAACTCATACATTGTCTGTTCACTGTTTCCCAGTCTTAGAGAAGTCGATTTCTTTCGGCGAAAGTGCTGTTTTCACAGGGCTAAGTACTCCCAACTCTATCCACAATGTAGGTTTTACCAGTTCTCTAAGTCTCTCTTATTTTCTTGTAGTTATACATGAAATTCTTTGTGTAAACTTCTGTAATTTCTATAGGTAGAAGAATCACTGTGTACTTTCTCTTGTTTCTATCTGTTACCAGTCTTGAGAAACTCATACATTCTCTGTTCAGTTATTCCCGATTCTTAGAGAGGTAGATTTCTTTCTTCAAAAGTGCTGTTTACACAGTGCTGAGTGCTCACAACTCTATCCACAATGTAGGTTTTACCAGTTTTCTAAGTCTCTCTTATTTGCTTGTACTTATACATGAAATTCTCTGTGTAAACTTCTGTAACTTCTCTAGGTAGATGAATCACTGTGCACTTTCTCTTGTTTCTATCTGTTACCAATCTTGAGAAACTCATACATTCTCTGTTCACTGTTTCCCAGTCTTAGAAAAGTAGATTTGTTTCTGCGAAAGTGCTGTTTTCACAGTGCTAAGTACTCCCAGCTCTATCCACAATGTGGGTTTTACCAGTTTTCTAAGTCTCTCTTATTTGCTTGTACTTATACTTGGAATTCTCTGTGTAAACCTCTGTAACTTCTCTAGGTAGATGAATCACTGTGTACTTTCTCTTGTTTCTATCTGTTACCAATCTTGAGAAAATCATACATTCACTGTTCACTGTTTCCCAGTCTTAGAGAAGTCGATTTCTTTCAGCGAAAGTGCTGTTTTCACAGTGCTAAGTACTCCCAACTCTATCAACAATGTAGGTTTTACCAGTTTTCTAAGTCTCTCTTATTTTCTTGTACTTATACGTGGAATTCTCTGTGTAAACCTCTGTAACTTTTCCAGGTAGATGAATCACTGTGTACTTTCTCTTGTTTCTATCTGTTACCAATCTTGAGAAACTCATACATTCTCTGTTCACTCTTTCCCAGTCTTAGAGAAGTCGATTTCTTTCGGCGAAAGTGCTGTTTTCACCGTGCTAAGTACTCCCAACTCTATCCACAATGTAGGTTTTACCAGTTTTCTAAGTCTCTCTCATTTTCTTGTACTTATACATGAAATTGTTTGTGTAAACTTCTGTAATTTCTATAGGTAGATGAATCACTGTGTACTTTCTCTTGTTTCTATCTGTTACCAGTCTTGAGAAACTCATACATTCTCTTTTCAGTTATTCCCGTTTCTTAGAGAGGTAGATTTCTTTCTTCAAAAGTGCTGTTTTCACAGTGCTGAGTCCTCCCAACTCTTTCCACAATGTAGGTTTTACCAGTTTTCTAAGTCTCTCTTATTTGCTTGTACTTATACATGAAATTCTCTGTGTAAACTTCTGTAACTTCTCTAGGTAGATGAATCACTGTGTACTTTCTCTTGTTTCTATCTGTTACCAATCTTGAGAAACTCATACATTCTCTGTTCACTGTTTCCCAGTCTTAGAGAAGTAGATTTCTTTCTGCGAAAGTGCTGTTTTCACAGTGCAACGTACTCCCAACTCTATCCACAATGTAGTTTTTACCAGTTTTCTAAGTCTCACTTATTTTCCTGTACTTATACGTGGAATTCTCTGTGTAAACTTCTGTAACTTCTCTAGGTAGATGAATCACTATGTACTTTCTCTTGTTTCTATCTGTTACCAATCTTGAGAAACTCATACATTCTCTGTTCACTGTTTCCCAGTCTTAGAGAAGTCGATTTCTTTCGGCGAAAATGCTGTTTTCACAGTGCTAATTACTCCCAACTCTATCCACAATGTAGGTTTTACCAGTTTTCTAAATCTCTCTTATTTGCCTGTACTTATACTTGGAATTCTCTGTGTAAACCTCTGTAACTTCTCTAGGTAGATGAATCACTGTGTAGTTTCTCTTGTTTCTATCTGTTACCAATCTTGAGAAACTCATACATTCACTGTTCACTGTTTCCCATTCTTAGAGAAGTCGATTTCTTTCAGCGAAAGTGCTGTTTTCACAGTGCTAAGTACTCCCAACTCTATCAACAATGTAGGTTTTACCAGTTTTCTAAGTCTCTCTTATTTTCTTGTACTTATACTTGGAATTGTCTGTGTAAACTTCTGTAACTTTTCCAGGTAGATGAATCACTCTGTACTTTCTCTTTTTTCTATCTGTTACCAATCTTGAGAAACTCATACATTCTCTGTTCACTGTTTCCCAGTCTTACAGAAGTCGATTTCTTTCGGCGAAAGTGCTGTTTTCACAGCGCTAAGTACTCCCAACTCTATCCACAATGTAGGTTTTACCAGTTTTCTAAGTCTCTCTTATTTGCTTGTACTTATACTTGGAATTCTCTGTGTAAACCTCTGTAACTTTTCCAGGTAGATGAATCACTGTGTACTTTCTCTTGTTTCTATCTGTTACCAATCTTGAGAAACTCATACATTCTCTGTTCGCTGTTTCACGGACTTAGAGAACTAAATTTCCTTCGGCGAAAGTGCTGTTTTCACAGTGCTAAGTACTCCGAAATCTGTCAACAATGTAGGTTTTACCAGTTTTCTAAGTCTCTCTTATTTGCTTGTACTTATACTTGGAATTCTGTGTGTAAACCACTGTAACTTCTCTAGGTAGATGAATCACTGTGTACTTTCTCTTGTTTCTATCTGTTACCAATCTTGAGAAACTCATACATTCACTGTTCACTGTTTCCCAGTCTTAGAGAAGTCGATTTCTTTCAGCGAAAGTGCTGTTTTCACAGTGCTAAGTACTCCCAACACTATCCGCAATGTAGGTTTTACCAGTTTTCTAAGTCTCTCTTATTTGCTTGTACTTATACTTGGAATTCTCTGTGTAAACCTGTGTAACTTCTCTAGGTAGATGAATCACTGTGTACTTTCTCTTGTTTCTATCTGTTGCCAATCTTGAGAAACTCATACATTCTCTGTTCACTGTTTCCCAGTCTTAGAGAAGTCGATTTCTTTCGGCGAAAGTGCTGTTTTCACAGGGTTAAATACTCCCAACTCTATCCACAATGTAGGTTTTACCAGTTTTCTAAGTCTCTCTTATTTTCTTGTACTTATACATGAAATTCTTTGTGTAAACTTCTGTAATATCTATAGGTAGATGAATCACTGTGTACTTTCTCTTGTTTCTATCTGTTACCAATCTTGAGAAACTCATACATTCTCTGTTAACTGTTTCTCAGTGTTAGAGAAGTCGATTTCTTTCGGCGAAAGTGCTGTTTTCTGAGTGCTAATTACTCCCAACTCTATTCACAATGTAGGTTTTACCAGTTTTCTAAGTCTCTCTTATGTACTTGTACTTATACTTGGAATTCTCTGTGTAAACCTCTGTACCTTCTCTAGGTAGATGAATCACTGTGTAGTTTCTCTTGTTTCTATCTGTTACCAATCTTGAGAAAATCATACATTCACTGTTCACTGTTTCCCATTCTTAGAGAAGTCGATTTCTTTCAGCGAAAGTGCTGTTTTCACAGTGCTAGGTACTCCCAACACTATCCGCAATGTAGGTTTTACCAGTTTTCTAAGTCTCTCTTATTTGCTTATACTTATACTTGGAATTCTCTGTGTAAACCTGTGTAACTTCTCTAGGTAGATGAATCACTGTGTACTTTCTCTTGTTTCTATCTGTTACCAATCTTGAGAAACTCATACATTCTCTGTTCACTGTTTCCCAGTCTTAGAGAAGTCGATTTCTTTCGGCGAAAGTGCTGTTTTCACAGTGCTAAGTACTCCCAACTCTATCCATAATGTAGGTTTTACCAGTTTTCTAAATCTCTCTTATTTGCCTGTACTTATACTTGGAATTCTCTCTGTAAACCTCTGTAACTTTTCCAGGTAGATGAATCACTGTGTACTTTCTCTTGTTTCTATCTGTTACGAATCTTGAGAAACTCATACATTCTCTGTTCACTGTTTCACGGACTTAGAGAACTAAATTTCCTTCGGCGAAAGTGCTGTTTTCACAGTGCTAAGTACTCCGAAATCTGTCAACAATGTAGGTTTTACCAGTTTTCTAAGTCTCTCTTATTTGCTTGTACTTGTACTTGGAATTCTGTGTGTAAACCACTGTAACTTCTCTAGGTAGATGAATCACTGTGTACTTTCTCTTGTTTCTATCTGTTACCAAACTTGAGAAACTCATACATTCACTGTTCACTGTTTCCCAGTCTTAGAGAAGTCGATTTCTTTCAGCGAAAGTGCTGTTTTCACAGTGCTAAGTACTCCCAACACTATCCGCAATGTAGGTTTTACCAGTTTTCTAAGTCTCTCTTATTTGCTTGTACTTATACTTGGAATTCTCTGTGTAAACCTGTGTAACTTCTCTAGGTAGATGAATCACTGTGTACTTTCTCTTGTTTCTATCTGTTGCCAATCTTGAGAAACTCATACATTGTCTGTTCACTGTTTCCCAGTCTTAGAGAAGTCGATTTCTTTCGGCGAAAGTGCTGTTTTCACAGTGCTAAGTACTCCCAACTCTATCCACAATGTAGGTTTTACCAGTTTTCTAAGTCTCTCTCATTTTCTTGTACTTATACATGAAATTCTTTGTGTAAACTTCTGTAATTTCTATAGGTAGATGAATCACTGTGTACTTTCTCTTGTTTCTATCTGTTACCAGTCTTGAGAAACTCATACATTCTCTGTTCAGTTATTCCCGTTTCTTAGAGAGGTAGATTTCTTTCTTCAAAAGTGCTGTTTTCACAGTGCTGAGTGCTCCCAACTCTTTCCACAATGTAGGTTTTACCAGTTTTCTAAGTCTCTCTTATTTGCTTGTACTTATACATGAAATTCTCTGTGTAAACTTCTGTAACTTCTCTAGGTAGATGAATCACTGTGTACTTTCTCTTGTTTCTATCTGTTACCAATCTTGAGAAACTCATATATTCTCTGTTCACTGTTTCCCAGTCTTAGAGAAGTAGATTTCTTTCTGCGAAAGTGCTGTTTTCACAGTGCAACGTACTCCCAACTCTATCCACAATGTAGTTTTTACCAGTTTTCTAAGTCTCTCTTATTTTCCTGTACTTATACGTGGAATTCTCTGTGTAAACTTCTGTAACTTCTCTAGGTAGATGAATCACTATGTGCTTTCTCTTGTTTCTATCTGTTACCAATCTTGAGAAACTCATACATTCTCTGTTCACTGTTTCCCAGTCTTACAGAAGTCGATTTCTTTCGGCGAAAATGCTGTTTTCACAGTGCTAATTACTCCCAACTCTATCCACAATGTAGGTTTTACCAGTTTTCTAAATCTCTCTTATTTGCCTGTACTTATACTTGGAATTCTCTGTGTAAACCTCTGTAACTTTTCTAGGTAGATGAATCACTGTGTAGTTTCTCTTGTTTCTATCTGTTACCAATCTTGAGAAACTCATACATTCACTGTTCACTGTTTCCCATTCTTAGAGAAGTCGATTTCTTTCAGCGAAAGTGCTGTTTTCACAGTGCTAAGTACTCCCAACTCTATCAACAATGTAGGTTTTACCAGTTTTCTAAGTCTCTCTTATTTTCTTGTACTTATACTTGGAATTGTCTGTGTAAACTTCTGTAACTTTTCCAGGTAGATGAATCACTCTGTACTTTCTCTTTTTTCTATCTGTTACCAATCTTGAGAAACTCATACATTCTCTGTTCACTGTTTCCCAGTCTTACAGAAGTCGATTTCTTTCGGCGAAAGTGCTGTTTTCACAGCGCTAAGTACTCCCAACTCTATCCACAATGTAGGTTTTACCAGTTTTCTAAGTCTCTCTTATTTGCTTGTACTTATACTTGGAATTCTCTGTGTAAACCTCTGTAACTTTTCCAGGTAGATGAATCACTGTGTACTTTCTCTTGTTTCTATCTGTTACCAATCTTGAGAAACTCATACATTCTCTGTTCGCTGTTTCACGGACTTAGAGAACTAAATTTCCTTCGGCGAAAGTGCTGTTTTCACAGTGCTAAGTACTCCGAAATCTGTCAACAATGTAGGTTTTACCAGTTTTCTAAGTCTCTCTTATTTGCTTGTACTTATACTTGGAATTCTGTGTGTAAACCACTGTAACTTCTCTAGGTAGATGAATCACTGTGTACTTTCTCTTGTTTCTATCTGTTACCAATCTTGAGAAACTCATACATTCACTGTTCACTGTTTCCCAGTCTTAGAGAAGTCGATTTCTTTCAGCGAAAGTGCTGTTTTCACAGTGCTAAGTACTCCCAACACTATCCGCAATGTAGGTTTTACCAGTTTTCTAAGTCTCTCTTATTTGCTTGTACTTATACTTGGAATTCTCTGTGTAAACCTGTGTAACTTCTCTAGGTAGATGAATCACTGTGTACTTTCTCTTGTTTCTATCTGTTGCCAATCTTGAGAAACTCATACATTCTCTGTTCACTGTTTCCCAGTCTTAGAGAAGTCGATTTCTTTCGGCGAAAGTGCTGTTTTCACAGGGTTAAATACTCCCAACTCTATCCACAATGTAGGTTTTACCAGTTTTCTAAGTCTCTCTTATTTTCTTGTACTTATACATGAAATTCTTTGTGTAAACTTCTGTAATATCTATAGGTAGATGAATCACTGTGTACTTTCTCTTGTTTCTATCTGTTACCAATCTTGAGAAACTCATACATTCTCTGTTAACTGTTTCTCAGTGTTAGAGAAGTCGATTTCTTTCGGCGAAAGTGCTGTTTTCTGAGTGCTAATTACTCCCAACTCTATTCACAATGTAGGTTTTACCAGTTTTCTAAGTCTCTCTTATGTACTTGTACTTATACTTGGAATTCTCTGTGTAAACCTCTGTACCTTCTCTAGGTAGATGAATCACTGTGTAGTTTCTCTTGTTTCTATCTGTTACCAATCTTGAGAAAATCATACATTCACTGTTCACTGTTTCCCATTCTTAGAGAAGTCGATTTCTTTCAGCGAAAGTGCTGTTTTCACAGTGCTAGGTACTCCCAACACTATCCGCAATGTAGGTTTTACCAGTTTTCTAAGTCTCTCTTATTTGCTTATACTTATACTTGGAATTCTCTGTGTAAACCTGTGTAACTTCTCTAGGTAGATGAATCACTGTGTACTTTCTCTTGTTTCTATCTGTTACCAATCTTGAGAAACTCATACATTCTCTGTTCACTGTTTCCCAGTCTTAGAGAAGTCGATTTCTTTCGGCGAAAGTGCTGTTTTCACAGTGCTAAGTACTCCCAACTCTATCCATAATGTAGGTTTTACCAGTTTTCTAAATCTCTCTTATTTGCCTGTACTTATACTTGGAATTCTCTCTGTAAACCTCTGTAACTTTTCCAGGTAGATGAATCACTGTGTACTTTCTCTTGTTTCTATCTGTTACGAATCTTGAGAAACTCATACATTCTCTGTTCACTGTTTCACGGACTTAGAGAACTAAATTTCCTTCGGCGAAAGTGCTGTTTTCACAGTGCTAAGTACTCCGAAATCTGTCAACAATGTAGGTTTTACCAGTTTTCTAAGTCTCTCTTATTTGCTTGTACTTGTACTTGGAATTCTGTGTGTAAACCACTGTAACTTCTCTAGGTAGATGAATCACTGTGTACTTTCTCTTGTTTCTATCTGTTACCAAACTTGAGAAACTCATACATTCACTGTTCACTGTTTCCCAGTCTTAGAGAAGTCGATTTCTTTCAGCGAAAGTGCTGTTTTCACAGTGCTAAGTACTCCCAACACTATCCGCAATGTAGGTTTTACCAGTTTTCTAAGTCTCTCTTATTTGCTTGTACTTATACTTGGAATTCTCTGTGTAAACCTGTGTAACTTCTCTAGGTAGATGAATCACTGTGTACTTTCTCTTGTTTCTATCTGTTGCCAATCTTGAGAAACTCATACATTGTCTGTTCACTGTTTCCCAGTCTTAGAGAAGTCGATTTCTTTCGGCGAAAGTGCTGTTTTCACAGTGCTAAGTACTCCCAACTCTATCCACAATGTAGGTTTTACCAGTTTTCTAAGTCTCTCTCATTTTCTTGTACTTATACATGAAATTCTTTGTGTAAACTTCTGTAATTTCTATAGGTAGATGAATCACTGTGTACTTTCTCTTGTTTCTATCTGTTACCAGTCTTGAGAAACTCATACATTCTCTGTTCAGTTATTCCCGTTTCTTAGAGAGGTAGATTTCTTTCTTCAAAAGTGCTGTTTTCACAGTGCTGAGTGCTCCCAACTCTTTCCACAATGTAGGTTTTACCAGTTTTCTAAGTCTCTCTTATTTGCTTGTACTTATACATGAAATTCTCTGTGTAAACTTCTGTAACTTCTCTAGGTAGATGAATCACTGTGTACTTTCTCTTGTTTCTATCTGTTACCAATCTTGAGAAACTCATATATTCTCTGTTCACTGTTTCCCAGTCTTAGAGAAGTAGATTTCTTTCTGCGAAAGTGCTGTTTTCACAGTGCAACGTACTCCCAACTCTATCCACAATGTAGTTTTTACCAGTTTTCTAAGTCTCTCTTATTTTCCTGTACTTATACGTGGAATTCTCTGTGTAAACTTCTGTAACTTCTCTAGGTAGATGAATCACTATGTGCTTTCTCTTGTTTCTATCTGTTACCAATCTTGAGAAACTCATACATTCTCTGTTCACTGTTTCCCAGTCTTACAGAAGTCGATTTCTTTCGGCGAAAATGCTGTTTTCACAGTGCTAATTACTCCCAACTCTATCCACAATGTAGGTTTTACCAGTTTTCTAAATCTCTCTTATTTGCCTGTACTTATACTTGGAATTCTCTGTGTAAACCTCTGTAACTTTTCTAGGTAGATGAATCACTGTGTAGTTTCTCTTGTTTCTATCTGTTACCAATCTTGAGAAACTCATACATTCACTGTTCACTGTTTCCCATTCTTAGAGAAGTCGATTTCTTTCACCGAAAGTGCTGTTTTCACAGTGCTAAGTACTCCCAACTCTATTAACAATGTAGGTTTTACCAGTTTTCTAAGTCTCTCTTATTTTCTTGTACTTATGCTTGGAATTGTCTGTGTAAACCTCTGTAACTTTTCCAGGTAGATGAATCACTCTGTACTTTCTCTTTTTTCTATCTGTTACCAATCTTGAGAAACTCATACATTCTCTGTTCACTGTTTCCCTGTCTTACAGAAGTCGATTTCTTTCGGCGAAAGTGCTGTTTTCACAGCGCTAAGTACTCCCAACTCTATCCACAATGTAGGTTTTACCAGTTTTCTAAGTCTCTCTTATTTGCCTGTACTTATACTTGGAATTCTCTGTGTAAACCTCTGTAACTTTTCCAGGTAGATGAATCACTGTGTACTTTCTCTTGTTTCTATCTGTTACCAATCTTGAGAAACTCATACATTCTCTGTTTACTGTTTCACGGACTTAGAGAACTAAATTTCCTTCGGCGAAAGTGCTGTTTTCACAGTGCTAAGTACTCCGAAATCTGTCAACAATGTAGGTTTTACCAGTTTTCTAAGTCTCTCTTATTTGCTTGTACTTATACTTGGAATTGTCTGTGTAAACCTCTGTAACTTTTCCAGGTAGATGAATCACTCTGTACTTTCTCTTTTTTCTATCTGTTACCAATCTTGAGAAACTCATACATTCTCTGTTCACTGTTTCCCAGTCTTACAGAAGTCGATTTCTTTCGGCGAAAGTGCTGTTTTCACAGCGCTAAGTACTCCCAACTCTATCCACAATGTAGGTTTTACCAGTTTTCTAAGTCTCTCTTATTTTCTTGTACTTATACTTGGAATTCTCTGTGTAAACCTCTGTAACTTTTCCAGGTAGATGAATCACTGTGTACTTTCTCTTGTTTCTATCTGTTACCAATCTTGAGAAACTCATACATTCTCTGTTTACTGTTTCACGGACTTAGAGAACTAAATTTCCTTCGGCGAAAGTGCTGTTTTCACAGTGCTAAGTACTCCGAAATCTGTCAACAATGTAGGTTTTACCAGTTTTCTAAGTCTCTGTTATTTGCTTGTACTTATACTTGGAATTCTGTGTGTAAACCACTGTAACTTCTCTAGGTAGATGAATCACTGTGTACTTTCTCTTGTTTCTATCTGTTACCAAACTTGAGAAACTCATACATTCACTGTTCACTGTTTCCCAGTCTTAGAGAACTCGATTTCTTTCAGCGAAAGTGCTGTTTACACAGTGCTAAGTACTCCCAACACTATCCGCAATGTAGGTTTTACCAGTTTTCTAAGTCTCTCTTATTTGCTTGTACTTATACTTGGAATTCTCTGTGTAAACCTGTGTAACTTCTCTAGGTAGATGAATCACTGTGTACTTTCTCTTGTTTCTATCTGTTGCCAATCTTTAGAAACTCATACATTGTCTGTTCACTGTTTCCCAGTCTTAGAGAAGTCTATTTCTTTCGGCGAAAGTGCTGTTTTCACCGTGCTAAGTACTCCCAACTCTATCCACAATGTAGGTTTTACCAGTTTTCTAAGTCTCTCTCATTTTCTTGTACTTATACATGAAATTCTTTGTGTAAACTTCTGTAATTTCTATAGGTAGATGAATCACTGTGTACTTTCTCTTGTTTCTATCTGTTACCAGTCTTGAGAAACTCATACATTCTGTGTTCAGTTATTCCCGTTTCTTAGAGAGGTAGATTTCTTTCTTCAAAAGTGCTGTTTTCACAGTGCTGAGTGCTCCCAACTCTTTGCACAATGTAGGTTTTACCAGTTTTCTAAGTCTCTCTTATTTGCTTGTACTTATACATGAAATTCTCTGTGTAAACTTCTGTAACTTCTCTAGGTAGATGAATCACTGTGTACTTTCTCTTGTTTCTATCTGTTACCAATCTTGAGAAACTCATACATTCTCTGTTCACTGTTTCCCAGTCTTAGAGAAGTAGATTTGTTTCTGCGAAAGTGCTGTTTTCACAGTGCTAAGTACTCCCAACTCTATCCACAATGTAGTTTTTACCAGTTTTCTAAGTCTCTCTTATTTTCCTGTACTTATACGTGGAATTCTCTGTGTAAACTTCTGTAACTTCTCTAGGTAGATGAATCACTATGTACTTTCTCTTGTTTCTATCTCTTACCAATATTGAGAAACTCATACATTCTCTGTTCACTGTTTCCCAGTCTTAGAGAAGTCGATTTCTTTCGACGAAAGTGCTGTTTTCACAGTGCTAATTACTCCCAACTCTATCCACAATGTAGGTTTTACCAGTTTTCTAAATCTCTCTTATTTGCCTGTACTTATACTTGGAATTCTCTGTGTAAACCTCTGTAACTTCTCTAGGTAGATGAATCACTGTGTACTTTCTCTTCTTTCTATCTGTTATCAATCTTGAGAAACTCATACATTCCCTGTTCACTGTTTCCCATTCTTAGAGAAGTCGATTTCTTTCAGCGAAAGTGCTGTTTTCACAGTGCTAAGTACTCCCAACTCTATCAACAATGTAGGTTTTACCAGTTTTCTGAGTCTCTCTTATTTTCTTGTACTTATACGTGGAATTCTCTGTGTAAACCTCTGTAACTTTTCCAGGTAGATGAATCACTGTGTACTTTCTCTTGTTTCTATCTGTTACCAATCTTGAGAAACTCATACATTCTCTGTTCACTGTTTCCCAGTCTTAGAGAAGTCGATTTCTTTCGACGAATGTGCTGTTTTCACAGTGCTACGTACTCCCAACTCTATCCACAATGTAGGTTTTACCAGTTTTATAAGTCTCTCTTATTTGCTTGTACTTATACTTGGAATTCTCTGTGTAAACCTCTGTAACTTTTCCAGGTAGATGAATCACTGTGTACTTTCTCTTGTTTCTATCTGTTACCAATCTTGAGAAACTCATACATTCTCTGTTCACTGTTTCACGGACTTAGAGAACTAAATTTCCTTCGGCGAAAGTGCTGTTTTCACAGTGCTAAGTACTCCGAAATCTGTCAACAATGTAGGTTTTACCAGTTTTCTAAGTCTCTCTTATTTGCTTGTACTTATACTTGGAATTCTGTGTGTAAACCACTGTAACTTCTCTAGGTAGATGAATCACTGTGTACTTTCTCTTGTTTCTATCTGTTACCAATCTTGAGAAACTCATACATTCACTGTTCACTGTTTCCCAGTCTTAGAGAAGTCGATTTCTTTCAGCGAAAGTGCTGTTTTCACAGTGCTAAGTACTCCCAACACTATCCGCAATGTAGGTTTTACCAGTTTTCTAAGTCTCTCTTATTTGCTTGTACTTATACTTGGAATTCTCTGTGTAAACCTGTGTAACTTCTCTAGGTAGATGAATCACTGTGTACTTTCTCTTGTTTCTATCTGTTGCCAATCTTGAGAAACTCATACATTCTCTGTTCACTGTTTCCCAGTCTTAGAGAAGTCGATTTTTTTCGGCGAAAGTGCTGTTTTCACAGGGTTAAGTACTCCCAACTCTATCCACAATGTAGGTTTTACCAGTTTTCTAAGTCTCTCTTATTTTCTTGTACTTATACATGAAATTCTTTGTGTAAACTTCTGTAATATCTATAGGTAGATGAATCACTGTGTACTTTCTCTTGTTTCTATCTGTTACCAATCTTGAGAAACTCATACATTCTCTGTTAACTGTTTCTCAGTGTTGGAGAAGTCGATTTCTTTCGGCGAAAGTGCTGTTTTCTGAGTGCTAATTACTCCCAACTCTATTCACAATGTAGGTTTTACCAGTTTTCTAAGTCTCTCTTATGTACTTGTACTTATACTTGGAATTCTCTGTGTAAACCTCTGTACCTTCTCTAGGTAGATGAATCACTGTGTACTTTCTCTTGTTTCTATCTGTTACCAATCTTGAGAAACTCATACTTTCACTGTTCACTGTTTCCCAGTCTTAGACAAGTCGATTTCTTTCAGCGAAAGTGCTGTTTTCACAGTGATAAGTACTCCCAACTCTATCCACAATGTAGGTTTTAGCAGTTTTCTAAGTCTCTCTTATTTGCTTGTACTTATACTTGGAATTCTCTGTGTAAACCTCTGTAGCTTCTCTAGGTAGATGAATCACTGTGTACTTTCTCTTTTTTCTATCTTTTACCAATCTTGAGAAACTCATACATTCTCTGTTCACTGTTTCCCAGTCTTAGAGAAGTCGATTTCTTTCAGCGAAAGTGCTGTTTTCACAGTGCTAAGTACTCCGAAATCTGTCAACAATGTAGGTTTTACCAGTTTTCTAAGTCTCTCTTATTTGCTTGTACTTATACTTGGAATTCTGTGTGTAAACCAGTGTAACTTTTATAGGTAGATGAATCACTGTGTACTTTCTCTTGTTTCTATCTGTTACCAATCTTGAGAAACTCATACATTCACTGTTCACTGTTTCCCAGTCTTAGAGAAGTCGATTTCTTTCAGCGAAAGTGCTGTTTTCACAGTGCTAAGTACTCCCAAATCTGTCAACAATGTAGGTTTTACCAGTTTTCTAAGTCTCCCTTATTTTCTTGTACTTATACATGAAATTCTTTGTGTAAACTTCTGTAATTTCTATAGGTAGATGAATCACTGTGTACTTTCTCTTGTTTCTATCTGTTACCAGTCTTGAGAAACTCACACATTCTCTGTTCAGTTATTCCCGTTTCTAAGATAGGTAGATTTCTTTCCTCAAAAGTGCTGTTTTCACAGTGCTGAGTGCTCCCAACTCTATCCACAATGTAGGTTTTACCAGTTTTCTAAGTCTCTCTTATTTTCCTGTACTTATACGTGGAATTCTCTGTGTAAACTTCTGTAACTTTTCTAGGTAGATGAATCACTATGTACTTTCTCTTGTTTCTATCTGTTACCAATCTTGAGAAACTCATACATTCTCTGTTCACTGTTTCCCAGTCTTAGAGAAGTCGATTTCTTTCGGCGAAAGTGCTGTTTTCACAGTGCTAAGTACTCCCAACTCTATCCACAATGTAGGTTTTACCAGTTTTCTAAATCTCTCTTATTTGCCTGTACTTATACTTGGAATTCTCTGTGTAAACCTCTGTAACTTTTCTAGGTAGATGAATCACTGTGTAGTTTCTCTTGTTTCTATCTGTTACCAATCTTGAGAAACTCATACATTCACAGTTCACTGTTTCCCATTCTTAGAGAAGTCGATTTCTTTCAGCGAAAGTGCTGTTTCACAGTGCTAAGTACTCCCAACTCTATCAACAATGTAGGTTTTACCAGTTTTCTAAGTCTCTCTTATTTTCCTGTACTTATACGAGGAATTCTCTGTGTAAACCTCTGTAACTTTTCCAGGTAGATGAATCACTGTGTACTTTCTCTTGTTTCTATCTGTTACCAATCTTGAGAAACTCATACATTCTCTGTTCACTGTTTCCCAGTCTTAGAGAAGTCGATTTCTTTCGGCGAAAGTGCTGTTTTCACAGTGCTAAGTACTCCCAACTCTATCCACAATGTAGGTTTTACCAGTTTTCTAAGTCTCTCTTATTTGCCTGTACTTATACGTGGAATTCTCTGTGTAAACCTCTGTAACTTCTCTAGGTACATGAATCACTGTGTACTTTCTCTTGTTTCTATCTGTTACCAATCTGGAAAAACTCATACATTCTCTGTTCACTGTTTCCCAGTCTTAGAGAAGTCGATTTCTTTCAGCGAAAGTGCTGTTTTCACAGTGCTAAGTACTCCCAAATCTGTCAATAATGTAGGTTTTACCAGTTTTCTAAGTCTCTCTTATTTGCCTGTACTTATACTTGGAATTCTCTGTGTAAACCTGTGTAACTTCTCTAGGTAGATGAATCACTGTGTACTTTCTCTTGTTTCTATCTGTTGCCAATCTTGAGAAACTCATACGTTCTCTGTTCACTGTTTCCCAGAGTTAGAGAAGTCGATTTCTTTCGGCGAAAGTGCTGTTTTCACAGTGCTAAGTACTCCCAACTCTATCCACAATGTAGGTTTTACCAGTTTTCTAAGTCTCTCTTATTTTCTTGTACTTATACATGAAATTCTTTGTGTAAACTTCTGTAATTTCTATAGGTAGATGAATCACTGTGTACTTTCTCTTGTTTCTATCTGTTACCAGTCTTCAGAAACTCATACATTCTCTTTTCAGTTATTCCCGTTTCTTAGAGGTAGATTTCTTTCTTCAAAAGTGCTGTTTTCACAGTGCTAAGTACTCCCAAATCTGTCAACAATGTAGGTTTTACCAGTTTTCTAAGTCTCTCTTATTTGCTTGTACTTATACTTGGAATTTTCTGTGTAAACTTCTGTAACTTCTCTAGGTAGATGAATCACTATGTACTTTCTCTTGTTTCTATCTGTTACCAATCTTGAGAAACTCATACATTCTCTGTTCACTGTTTCCCAGTCTTAGAGAAGTCGATTTCTTTCAGAGAAAGTGCTGTTTTCACAGTGCTAAGTACTCCCAACTCTATCCACAATGTAGGTTTTAACAGTTTTCTAAGTCTCTCTTATTTGCTTGTACTTATACTTGGAATTGTCTGTGTAAACCTCTGTAACTTTTCCAGGTAGATGAATCACTGTGTACTTTCTCTTGTTTCTATCTGTTACCAATCTTGAGAAACTCATACATTCTCTGTTCACTGTTTCCCAGTCTTAGAGAAGTCCATTTCTTTCGGCGAACGTGCTGTTTTCACAGTGCTAAGTACTCCCAACTCTATCCACAATGTAGGTTTTACCAGTTTTCTAAGTCTCTCTTATTTTCTTGTACTTATACTTGGAATTGTCTGTGTAAACCTCTGTAACTTTTCCAGGTAGATGAATCACTGTGTACTTTCTCTTGTTTCTATCTGTTACCAATCTTGAGAAACTCATACATTCTCTGTTCACTGTTTCCCAGTCTTAGAGAAGTCGATTTCTTTCGGCGAAAGTGCTGTTTTCACAGTGCTAAGTACTCCCAACTCTATCTACAATGTACGTTTTACCAGTTTTCTAAGTCTCTCTTATTTTCTTGTACTTATACGTGGAATTCTCTGTGTAAACTTCTGTAACTTCTCTAGGTAGATGAATCACTGTGTACTTTCTCTTGTTTCTATCTGTTACCAATCTTGAGAAACTCATACATTCTCTGTTCACTGTTTCCCAGTCTTAGAGAAGTCGATTTCTTTCTGCGAAAGTGCTGTTTTCACAGTGCTAAGTACTTCCAACTCTATCCACAATGTAGGTTTTACCAGTTTTCTAAGTCTCTCTTATTTTGTTTTAGTTCTACTTGGAATTCTCTGTGTAACCCTCTGTAACTTCTCTAGGTAGATGAATCACTGTATACTTTCCCTTGTTTCTATCTGTTACCAATCTTAAGAAACGCATACATTCTCTGTTTAGTGTTTCGCGGACTTAGAGAAGTAGATTTCTTTCTGCGAAAGTGATATTTTCACAATGCTAAGTACTCCCAACTCTATTATCAATGTAGGTTTTACCAGTTTTCTAAGTCTCTCTTATTTTGTAGTAGTCATACTAGGAATTCTCTGTGTAAATCTCTGTAATTTCTCTAGGTTGATGAATCACTGTGTACTTTCTCTTGTTTCTATCTGTTACCAATCTTTGAAAAGTGATACATTCTCTGTTCACTGTTTCGCAGCCTTAGAGAAGTAGATTTCTTTCTGCGAAAGTGATGTTTTCACAATGCTAAGTACTCCCAACTCTATCATCAATGTAGGTTTTCCTAGTTTTCCTAGTCTCTCTTATTTGTTGTAGTTATACTTGAAATTCTCTGTGTAAACCTCTGTAACTTCTCTCGGTAGATGAATCACTGTGTACTTTCTCTTGTTTCTATCTGTTAACAATCTTGAGAAACTCATACATTCTCTGTTAACTGTTTCCCAGTGTTAGAGAAGTCGATTTCTTTCGGCGAAAGTGCTGTTTTCACAGTGCTAAGTACTCCCAACTCTATCCACAATGTAGGTTTTACCAGTTTTCTAAGTCTCTCTTATTTGCTTGTACTTATACTTGGAATTCTCTGTGTAAACCTCTGTAACGTTTCCAGGTAGATGAATCACTGTGTACTTTCTCTTGTTTCTATCTGTTACCAATCTCGAGAAACTCATACATTCTCTGTTCACTGTTTCCCAGTGTTAGAGAAGTCGATTTCTTTCAGCGAAAGTGCTGTTTTCACAGTGCTAAGTACTCCCAACTCTATCAACAATGTAGGTTTTACCAGTTTTCTAAGTCTCTCTTATTTTCTTGTACCTATACTTGGAATTCTCTGTGTAAATCTCTGTAACTTTTCCAGGTAGATGAATCACTGTGTGCTTTCTCTTGTTTCTATCTGTTACCAATCTTGAGAAACTCTTACATTCCCTGTTCACTGTTTCACGGACTTAGAGAACTAAATGTCCTTCAGCGAAAGTGCTGTTTTCACCGTTCTAAGTACTCCGAAATCTGTCAACAATGTAGGTTTTACCAGTTTTCTAAGTCTCTCTTATTTGCTTGTACTTATACTTGGAATTCTCTGTGTAAACCTGTGTAACTTCTCTAGGTAGATGAATCACTGTGTACTTTCTCTTGTTTCTATCTGTTGCCAATCTTGAGAAACTCATACGTTCTCTGTTCACTGTTTCCCAGTCTTAGAGAAGTCGATTTCTTTCGGCGAAAGTGCTGTTTTCACAGTGCGAAGTACTCCCAACTCTATCCACAATGTAGGTTTTACCAGTTTTCTAAGTCTCTCTTATTTGCTTGTACTTATACTTGGAATTCTCTGTGTAAACCTCTGTAACTTCTCTTGGTCGATGAATCACTGTGTACTTTCTCTTGTTTCTATCTGTTATCAGTCTTGGGAAACTCATACATTCTCTGTTCAGTTATTCCCGTTTCTTAGAGAGGTAGATTTCTTTCTGCGAAAGTGCTGTTTTCACAGTGCTAAGTATTCCCATCTCTATCCGCAATGTAGGTTTTACGAGTATTCTAAGTCTCTCTTATTTGCTTGTACTTATACTTGGAATTCTGTGTGTAAACCTCTGTAGCTTTTCCACGTAGATGAATCACCGTGTACTTTCTCTTGTTTCTATCTGTTACCAGTCTTGAGAAACTCATACATTCACTGTTCACTGTTTCCCAGTCTTAGAGAAGTCGATTTCTAAGAGTGAAAGTGCTGTTTTCACAGTGCTAAGTACTCCCAACTCTATCCACAATGTAGGTTTTACCAGTTTTCTAAGTCTCTCTTATTTGCTTGTACTTATACTTGGGATTCTCTGTGTAAACCTCTGTAGCTTCTCTAAGTAGATTAATCACTGTGTACTTTCTCTTGTTTCTATCTGTTACCAATCTTGAGAAACTCATACATTCTCTGTTCACTGTTTCACGGACTTAGAGAACTAAATTTCTTTCGGCGAAAGTGCTGTTTCACAGTGCTAAGTACTCCCAACTCTATCAACAATGTAGGTTTTACCAGTTTTCTAAGTCTCTCTTATTTTCTTGTACTTATACTTGGAATTCTCTGTGTAAACCTCTGTAACTTTTCCACGTAGATGAATCACTGTGTACCTTCTCTTGTTTCTATCTGTTACCAATCTTGAGAAACTCCTACATTCTCTGTTCACTGTTTCACGGACTTAGAGAACTAAATTTCCTTCAGCGAAAGTACTGTTTTCACAGTGCTAAGTACTCCGAAATCTGTCAACAATGTAGGTTTTACCAGTTTTCTAAGTCTCTCTTATTTGCTTGTACTTATACTTGGAATTCTGTGTGTAAACCACTGTAACTTCTCTAGGTAGATGAATCACTGTGTACTTTCTCTTGTTTCTATCTGTTACCAATCTTGAGAAACTCATACATTCTCTGTTCACTGTTTCCGAGTCTTAGAGAAGTCGATTTCTTTTGGCGAAAGTGCTGTTTTCACAGTGCTAAGTAGTCTCAACTCTATCCACAATGTAGGTTTTACCAGTTTTCTAAGTCTCTCTTATTTTCTTGTACTTATACTTGGAATTCTCTGTGTAAACCTCTGTAACTTTTCCAGGTAGATGAATCACTGTGTACTTTCTCTTGTTTCTATCTGTTACCAATCTTGAGAAACTCATACATTCTCTGTTCACTGTTTCCCAGTCTTAGAGAAGTCGATTTCTTTCGGCGAAAGTGCTGTTTTCACAGTGCTAGGTACTCCCAACTCTATCCACAATGTCGGTTTTACCAGTTTTCTAAGTCTCTCTTATTTTCTTGTACTTATACATGGAATTCTCTGTGTAAACTTCTGTAACGTCTCTAGGTACATGAATCACTGTGTACTTTCTCTTGTTTCTATCTGTTACCAATCTTGAGAACGTCATACATTCTCTGTTAACTGTTTCCCAGTGTTAGACAAGTCGATTTCTTTCGGCGAAAGTGCTGTTTTCACAGTGCTAAGTACTCCCAGCTCTATCCACAATGTAGGTTTTACCAGTTTTCTAAGTCTCTCTTATTTGCTTGTACTTATACTTGGAATTCTCTGTGTAAACCTGTGTAACTTCTCTAGGTAGATGAATCACTGTGTACTTTCTCTTGTTTCTATCTGTTGCCAATCTTGAGAAACTGATAGGTTCTCTGTTCACTGTTTCCCAGTCTTAGAGAAGTCGATTTCTTTCGGCGAAAGTGCTGTTTTCACAGTGCTAAGTACTCCCAACTCTATCCACAATGTAGGTTTTATCAGTTTTCTAAGTCTCTCTTATTTTCTTGTACTTATACATGAAATTCTTTGTGTAAACTTCTGTAATTTCTATAGGTAGATGAATCACTGTGTACTTTCTCTTGTTTCTATCTGTTACCCGTCTTGAGAAACTCATACATTCTCTGTTCAGTTATTCCCGTTTCTTAGAGAGGTAGATTTCTTTCTTCAAAAGTGCTGTTTTCACAGTGCTAAGTACTCCCAAATCTGTCAACAATGTAGGTTTTACCTGTTTTCTAAGTCTCTCTTATTTGCTTGTACTTATACTTGGAATTTTCTGTGTAAACTTCTGTAACTTCTCTAGGTAGATGAATCACTATGTACTTTCTCTTGTTTCTATCTGTTACCAATCTTGAGAAACTCATACATTCTCTGTTCACTGTTTCCCAGTCTTAGAGAAGTCGATTTCTTTCGACGAAAGTGCTGTTTTCACAGTGCTGAGTGCTCCCAACTCTATCCACAATGTAGTTTTTACCAGTTTTCTAAGTCTCTCTTATTTGCTTGTACTTATACGTGGAATTCTCTGTGTAAACTTCTGTAACTTCTCTAGGTAGATGAATCACTGTGTACTTTCTCTTGTTTCTATCTGTTACCAATCTTGACAAACTCATACATTCTCTGTTCACTGTTTCCCAGTCTTAGAGAAGTCGATTTCTTTCTGCGAAAGTGCTGTTTTCACAGTGCTAAGTAGTCCCAACTCTATCCACAATGTCGGTTTTACCAGTTTTCTAAGTCTCTCTTATTTTCTTGTACTTATACATGGAATTCTCTGTGTAAACTTCTGTAACATCTCTAGGTACATGAATCACTGTGTACTTTCTCTTGTTTCTATCTGTTACCAATCTTGAGAAAGTCATACATTCTGTGTTAACTGTTACCCAGTGTTAGAGAAGTCGATTTCTTTCGGCGAAAGTGCTGTTTTCACAGTGCTAAGTACTCCCAACTCTATCCACAATGTAGGTTTTACCAGTTTTCTAAGTCTCTCTTATTTGCTTGTACTTATACTTGGAATTCTCTGTGTAAACCTCTGTAACTTCTCTAGGTAGATGAATCACTGTGTACTTTCTCTTGTTTCTATCTGTTACCAATCTTGAGAAACTCATACATTCTCTGTTCACTGTTTCCCAGTCTTAGAGAAGTAGATTTCTTTCTGCGCAAGTGCTGTTTTCACAGTGCTAAGTACTCCCAACTCTATCCACAATGTAGTTTTTACCAGTTTTCTAAGTCTCTCTTATTTTCTTGTACTTATACGTGGTATTCTCTGTGTAAACTTCTGTAACTTCTCTAAGTAGATGAATCACTGTGTACTTTCTCTTGTTTCTATCTGTTACCAATCTTGAGAAACTCATACATTCTCTGTTCACTGTTTCCCAGTCTTAGAGAAGTAGATTTCTTTCTGCGAAAGTGCTGTTTTCACAGTGCTAAGTACTCCCAACTCTATCCACAATGTGGGTTTTACCAGTTTTCTAAATCTCTCTTGTTTGCTTGTACTTATACTTGGAATTCTCTGCGTAAACCTCTGTAACTTCTCTAGGTAGATGAATCACTGTGTACTTTCTCTTGTTTCTATCTGTTACCAATCTTGAGAAACTCATACATTCACTGTTCACTGTTTCCCGTTCTTAGAGAAGTCGATTTCTTTCAGCGAAAGTGCTGTTTTCACAGTGCTAAGTACTCCCAAATCTGTCAACAATGTAGGTTTTACCCGTTTTTCAAGTCTCTCTTATTTGCCTGTACTTATACTTGGAATTCTCTGTGTAAACCTCTGTAACTTTTCCAGGTAGATGAATCACTGTGTACTTTCTCTTGTTTCTATCTGTTACCAATCTTGAGAAACTCATACATTCTCTGTTCACTGTTTCCGAGTCTTAGAGAAGTCGATTTCTTTCGGCCAAAGTGCTGTTTTCACAGTGCTAAGTACTCCCAACTCTATCCACAATGTAGGTTTTACCAGTTTTCTAAGTCTCTCTTATTTTCTTGTACTTATACTTGGAATTGTCTGTGTAAACCTCTGTAACTTTTCCAGGTAGATGAATCACTGTGTACTTTCTCTTGTTTCTATCTGTTACCAGTCTTGAGAAACTCATACATTCTCTGTTCAGTTATTCCTGTTTCTTAGAGAGGTAGATTTCTTTCTTCAAAAGTGCTGTTTTCACAGTGCTAAGTACTCCCAAATCTGTCAACAATGTAGGTTTTACCAGTTTTCTAAGTCTCTCTTATTTGCTTGTACTTATACTTGGAATTTTCTGTGTAAACCTCTGTATCTTCTCTAGGTAGATGAATCACTGTGTGCTTTCTCTTGTTTCTATCTCTTACCAATCTTGAGAAACTCATACATTCACTGTTCACTGTTTCCCAGTCTTAGAGAAATCGATTTCTTTCGACGAAAGTGGTGTTTTCACAGTGCTGAGTGCTCCCAACTCTACCCACAATGTAGGTGTTACCAGTTTTCTAAGTGTCTCTTATTTGTCTGTACTTATACATGAAATTCTCTGTGTAAACCTCTGTAACTTCTCTAGGTAGATGAATCACTGTGTACTTTCTCTTGTTTCTATCTGTTACCAATCTTGAGAAACTCATACATTCTCTGTTCACTGTTTCCCAGTCTTAGAGAAGTCGATTTCTTTCGGCGAAAGTGCTGTTTTCACAGTGGTAAGTACTCCCAACTCTATCCACAATGTGAGTTTTACCAGTTTTCTAAATCTCTCTTATTTGCTTGTACTTATACTTGGAATTCTCTGTGTAAACCTCTGTAACTTCTCTAGGTAGATGAATCAATGTGTACTTTCTCTTGTTTCTATCTGTTACCAATCTTGAGAAACTCATACATTCTCTGTTCACTGTTTCCCAGTCTTAGAGAAGTCGATTTCTTTCGGCCAAATTGCTGTTTTCACAGTGCTAAGTACTCCCAACTCTATCCACAATGTCGGTTTTACCAGTTTTCTAAGTCTCTCTTATTTGCTTGTACTTATACTTGGAATTCTCTGTGTAATCCTCTGTAACTTTTCCAGGTAGATGAATCACTGTGTAGTTTCTCTTGTTTCTATCTGTTACCAATCTTGAGAAACTCATACATTCTCTGTTCACTGTTTCCCAGTCTTAGAGAAGTCGATTTCTTTCGGCAAAAGTGGTGTTTTCACAGTGCTAAGTACTCCCAACTCTATCCACAATGTAGGTTTTACCAGTTTTCTAAGTTTCTCTTATTTGCTTGTACTTATACTTGGAATTCTCTGTGTAAACCTCTGTAACTTCTCTTGGTCGATGAATCACTGTGTACTTTCTCTTGTTTCTATCTGTTACCAATCTTGAGAAACTCATACTTTCACTGTACACTGTTTCCCAGACTTAGAGAAGTCGATTTCTTTCAGCGAAAGTGCAGTTTTCACAGTGATAAGTACTAACAACTCTATCCAGATTGTAGGTTTAACCAGTTTTCTACGTCTCTCTTATTTGCTTGTACTTATACTTGGAATTCTCTGTGTAAACTTCTGTAGCTTCTCTAGGTAGATGAATCACTGTGTACTTTCTCTTGTTTCTATCTGTTACCAGTCTTGGGAAACTCATACATTCTCTGTTCAGTTATTCCCGTTTCTTAGAGAGGTAGATTTCTTTCTGCGAAAGTGCTGTTTTCACAGTGCTAAGTACTCCCATCTCTATCCGCAATGTAGGTTTTACCAGTATTCTAAGTCTCTCTTATTTGCTTGTACTTATACTTGGAATTCTGTGTGTAAACCTCTGTAGCTTTTCCACGTAGATGAATCACCGTGTACTTTCTCTTGTTTCTATCTGTTACCAGTCTTGAGAAACTCATACATTCACTGTTCACTGTTTCCCAGTCTTAGAGAAGTCGATTTCTAAGAGTGAAAGTGCTGTTTTCACAGTGCTAAGTACTCCCAACTCTATCCACAATGTAGGTTTTACCAGTTTTCTAAGTCTCTCTTATTTGCTTGTACTTATACTTGGGATTCTCTGTGTAAACCTCTGTAGCTTCTCTAAGTAGATGAATCACTGTGTACTTTCTCTTGTTTCTATCTGTTACCAATCTTGAGAAACTCATACATTCTCTGTTCACTGTTTCACGGACTTAGAGAACTAAATTTCTTTCGGCGAAAGTGCTGTTTCACAGTGCTAAGTACTCCCAACTCTATCAACAATGTAGGTTTTACCAGTTTTCTAAGTCTCTCTTATTTTCTTGTACTTATACTTGGAATTCTCTGTGTAAACCTCTGTAACTTTTCCACGTAGATGAATCACTGTGTACCTTCTCTTGTTTCTATCTGTTACCAATCTTGAGAAACTCATACATTCTCTATTCACTGTTTCACGGACTTAGAGAACTAAATTTCCTTCGGCGAAAGTGCTGTTTTCACAGCGCTAAGTACTCCCAACTCTATCCACAATTCAGATTTTACCAGTTTTCTAAGTCTCTCTTATTTTGTTGTACTTATACATGGAATTCTCTGTGTAAACCTCTGTAACTTTTCCAGGTAGATGAATCACTGTGTACTTTCTCTTGTTTCTATCTGTTACCAATCTTGAGAAACTCATACATTCTCTGTTCACTGTTTCACGGACTTAGAGAACTAAATTTCCTTCAGCGAAAGTGCTGTTTTCACAGTGCTAAGTACTCCCAAATCTGTCAACAATGTAGGTTTTACCAGTTTTCTAAGTCTCTCTTATTTGTTTGTACTTATACTGGAATTCTGTGTGTAAACCTCTGTAACTTCTCTAGGTAGATGAATCACTGTGTACTTTCTATTGTTTCTATCTGTTACCAATCTTGAGAAACTCATACATTCTCTGTTCACTGTTTCCCAGTCTTAGAGAAGTCGAATTCTTTCGGCGAAAGTACTGTTTTCACAGTGCTAAGTACTCCCAACTCTATCAACAATGTAGGTTTTACCAGTTTTCTAAGTCTCTCTTATTTTCTTGTACTTATACATGGAATTCTCTGTGTAAACTTCTGTAACTTCTCGAGGTAGATGAATCACTGTGTACTTTCTCTTATTTCTATCTGTTACCAATCTTGAGAAACTCATACATTCTCTGTTAACTGTTTCCCAGTGTTAGAGAAGTCGATTTCTTTCGGCGAAAGTGCTGTTTTCACAGTGCTAAGTACTCCCAACTCTATCCACAATGTAGGTTTTACCAGTTTTCTATCTCTCTCTTATTTGCTTGTACTTGTACTTGGAATTCTCTGTGTAAACCTCTGTGGCTTCTCTAGGTAGATGAATCACTGTGTACTTTCTCTTGTTTCTATCTGTTACCAATCTTGAGAAACTCATACATTCTCTGTTCAGTGTTTCCCAGTCTTAGAGAAGTCGAATTCTTTCGGCGAAAGTGCTGTTTTCACAGTGCTAAGTACTCCCACCTCTATCAACAATGTAGGTTTTACCAGTTTTCTAAGTCTCTCTTATTTTCTTGTACTTATACTTGGAATTCTCTGTGTAAACCTCTGTAACTTTTCCAGGTAGATGAATCACTGTGTACTTTCTCTTGTTTCTATCTGTTACCAATCTTGAGAAACTCATACATTCTCTGTTCACTGTTTCCCAGTCTTAGAGAAGTCGATTTCTTTCGGCGAAAGTGTTGTTTTCACAGTGCTAAGTACTCCCAACTCTATCCGCAATGTAGGTTTTACCAGTTTTCTAAGTCTCTCTTATTTTCTTGTACTTATACATGGAATTCTCTGTGTAAACTTCTGTAACTTCTCTAGGTAATGAATCACTGTGTACTTTCTCTTGTTTCTATCTGTTACCACTTTTGGGAAACTCATACATTCTCTGTTCAGTTATTCCCGTTTCTTAGAGAGGTAGATTTCTTTCTGCGAAAGTGCTGTTTTCACAGTGCTAAGTACTCCCAACTCTATCCGCAATGTAGGTTTTACCAGTATTCTAAGTCTCTCTTATTTGCTTGTACTTATACTTGGAATTCTGTGTGTAAACCTCTGTAGCTTTTCCAGGTAGATGAATCACCGTGTACTTTCTCTTGTTTCTATCTGTTACCAGTCTTGAGAAACTCATACATTCACTGTTCACTGTTTCCCAGTCTTAGAGAAGTCGATTTCTTTCAGTGAAAGTGCTGTTTTCACAGTGCTAAGTACTCCCAACTCTATCCACAATGTAGGTTTTACCAGTTTTCTAAGTCTCTCTTATTTGCTTGTACTTATACTTGGGATTCTCTGTGTAAACCTCTGTAGCTTCTCTAAGTAGATGAATCACTGTGTACTTTCTCTTGTTTCTATCTGTTACCAATCTTGAGAAACTCATACATTCTCTGTTCACTGTTTCCCAGTCTTAGAGAAGTCGATTTCTTTCGGCGAAAGTGCTGTTTCACAGTGCTAAGTACTCCCAACTCTATCAACAATGTAGGTTTTACCAGTTTTCTAAGTCTCTCTTATTTTCTTGTACTTATACTTGGAATTCTCTGTGTAAACCTCTGTAACTTTTCCAGGTAGATGAATCACTGTGTACCTTCTCTTGTTTCTATCTGTTACCAATCTTGAGAAACTCATACATTCTCTGTTCACTGTTTCTCGGACTTAGAGAACTAAATTTCCTTCGGCGAAAGTGCTGTTTTCACAGCGCTAAGTACTCCCAACTCTATCCACAATGTAGGTTTTACCAGTTTTCTAAGTCTCTCTTATTTTCTTGTACTTATACATGGAATTCTCTGTGTAAACCTCTGTAACTTTTCCAGGTAGATGAATCACTGTGTATTTTCTCTTGTTTCTATCTGTTACCAATCTTGAGAAACTCATACATTCTCTGTTCACTGTTTCACGGACTTAGAGAACTAAATTTCCTTCGGAGAAAGTGCTGTTTTCACAGTGCTAAGTACTCCCAAATCTGTCAACAATGTAGGTTTTACCAGTTTTCTAAGTCTCTCTTATTTGTTTGTACTTATACTGGAATTCTGTGTGTAAACCTCTGTAACTTCTCTAGGTAGATGAATCACTGTGTACTTTCTCTTGTTTCTATCTGTTACCAATCTTGAGAAACTCATACATTCTCTGTTCACTGTTTCCCAGTCTTAGAGAAGTCGATTTCTTTCGGCGAAAGTACTGTTTTCACAGTGCTAAGTACTCCCAACACTATCCACAATGTAGGTTTTACCAGTTTTCTAAGTCTCTCTTATTTGCTTGTACTTATACTTGGAATTCTCTGTGTAAACCTCTGTGGCTTCTCTAGGTAGATGAATCACTGTGTACTTTCTCTTGTTTCTATCTGTTACCAATCTTGAGAAACTCATACATTCTCTGTTCAGTGTTTCCCAGTCTTAGAGAAGTCGAATTCTTTCGGCGAAAGTGCTGTTTTCACAGTGCTATGTACTCCCAACTGTATCCACAATGTAGGTTTTACCAGTTTTCTAAGTCTCTCTTATTTTCTTGTACTTATACATGGAATTCTCTGTGTAAACTTCTGTAACTTCTCGAGGTAGATGAATCACTGTGTACTTTCTCTTATTTCTATCTGTTACCAATCTTGAGAAACTCATACATTCTCTGTTAACTGTTTCCCAGTGTTAGAGAAGTCGATTTCTTTCGGCGAAAGTGCTGTTTTCACAGTGCTAAGTACTCCCAACTCTATCCACAATGTAGGTTTTACCAGTTTTCTATCTCTCTCTTATTTGCTTCTACTTGTACTTGGAATTCTCTGTGTAAACCTCTGTGGCTTCTCTAGGTAGATGAATCACTGTGTACTTTCTCTTGTTTCTATCTGTTACCAATCTTGAGAAACTCATACATTCTCTGTTCAGTGTTTCCCAGTCTTAGAGAAGTCGAATTCTTTCGGCGAAAGTGCTGTTTTCACAGTGCTAAGTACTCCCACCTCTATCAACAATGTAGGTTTTACCAGTTTTCTAAGTCTCTCTTATTTTCTTGTACTTATACTTGGAATTCTCTGTGTAAACCTCTGTAACTTTTCCAGGTAGATGAATCACTGTGTACTTTCTCTTGTTTCTATCTGTTACCAATCTTGAGAAACTCATACATTCTCTGTTCACTGTTTCCCAGTCTTAGAGAAGTCGATTTCTTTCGGCGAAAGTGTTGTTTTCACAGTGCTAAGTACTCCCAACTCTATCCGCAATGTAGGTTTTACCAGTTTTCTAAGTCTCTCTTATTTTCTTGTACTTATACATGGAATTCTCTGTGTAAACTTCTGTAACTTCTCTAGGTAATGAATCACTGTGTACTTTCTCTTGTTTCTATCTGTTACCACTTTTGGGAAACTCATACATTCTCTGTTCAGTTATTCCCGTTTCTTAGAGAGGTAGATTTCTTTCTGCGAAAGTGCTGTTTTCACAGTGCTAAGTACTCCCAACTCTATCCGCAATGTAGGTTTTACCAGTATTCTAAGTCTCTCTTATTTGCTTGTACTTATACTTGGAATTCTGTGTGTAAACCTCTGTAGCTTTTCCAGGTAGATGAATCACCGTGTACTTTCTCTTGTTTCTATCTGTTACCAGTCTTGAGAAACTCATACATTCACTGTTCACTGTTTCCCAGTCTTAGAGAAGTCGATTTCTTTCAGTGAAAGTGCTGTTTTCACAGTGCTAAGTACTCCCAACTCTATCCACAATGTAGGTTTTACCAGTTTTCTAAGTCTCTCTTATTTGCTTGTACTTATACTTGGGATTCTCTGTGTAAACCTCTGTAGCTTCTCTAAGTAGATGAATCACTGTGTACTTTCTCTTGTTTCTATCTGTTACCAATCTTGAGAAACTCATACATTCTCTGTTCACTGTTTCCCAGTCTTAGAGAAGTCGATTTCTTTCGGCGAAAGTGCTGTTTCACAGTGCTAAGTACTCCCAACTCTATCAACAATGTAGGTTTTACCAGTTTTCTAAGTCTCTCTTATTTTCTTGTACTTATACTTGGAATTCTCTGTGTAAACCTCTGTAACTTTTCCAGGTAGATGAATCACTGTGTACCTTCTCTTGTTTCTATCTGTTACCAATCTTGAGAAACTCATACATTCTCTGTTCACTGTTTCACGGACTTAGAGAACTAAATTTCCTTCGGCGAAAGTGCTGTTTTCACAGCGCTAAGTACTCCCAACTCTATCCACAATTTAGATTTTACCAGTTTTCTAAGTCTCTCTTATTTTCTTGTACTTATACATGGAATTCTCTGTGTAAACCTCTGTAACTTTTCCAGGTAGATGAATCACTGTGTATTTTCTCTTGTTTCTATCTGTTACCAATCTTGAGAAACTCATACATTCTCTGTTCACTGTTTCACGGACTTAGAGAACTAAATTTCCTTCGGAGAAAGTGCTGTTTTCACAGTGCTAAGTACTCCCAAATCTGTCAACAATGTAGGTACCAGTTTTCTAAGTCTCTCTTATTTGTTTGTACTTATACTGGAATTCTGTGTGTAAACCTCTGTAATTTCTCTAGGTAGATGAATCACTGTGTACTTTCTCTTGTTTCTATCTGTTACCAATCTTGAGAAACTCATACATTCTCTGTTCACTGTTTCCCAGTCTTAGAGAAGTCGATTTCTTTCGGCGAAAGTACTGTTTTCACAGTGCTAAGTACTCCCAACACTATCCACAATGTAGGTTTTACCAGTTTTCTAAGTCTCTCTTATTTGCTTGTACTTATACTTGGAATTCTCTGTGTAAACCTCTGTGGCTTCTCTAGGTAGATGAATCACTGTGTACTTTCTCTTGTTTCTATCTGTTACCAATCTTGAGAAACTCATACATTCTCTGTTCAGTGTTTCCCAGTCTTAGAGAAGTCGAATTCTTTCGGCGAAAGTGCTGTTTTCACAGTGCTATGTATTCCCAACTGTATCCACAATGTAGGTTTTACCAGTTTTCTAAGTCTCTCTTATTTTCTTGTACTTATACATGAAATTCTTTGTGTAAACTTCTGAAATTTCTATAGGTAGATGAATCACTGTGTACTTTCTCTTGTTTCTATATGTTACCAATCTTGAGAAACTCATACATTCTCTGTTCAGTTATTCCCGTTTCTTAGAGAGGTAGATTTCTTTCTTCAAAAGTGCTGTTTTCACAGTGCTAAATACTCCCAAATCTGTCAACAATGTAGGTTTTACCAGTTTTCTAAGTCTCTCTTATTTGCTTGTACTTATACTTGGAATTTTCTGTGTAAACCTCTGTAACTTCTCTAGGTAGATGAATCACTGTGTGCTTTCTCTTGTTTCTATCTGTTACCAATCTTGAGAAACTCATACATTCTCTGTTCAGTGTTTCCCAGTCTTAGAGAAGTCGAATTCTTTCGGCGAAAGTGCTGTTTTCACAGTGCTAAGTACTCCCAACTCTATCCACAATGTAGGTTTTACCAGTTTTCTAAGTCTCTCTTATTTTCTTGTACTTATACTTGGAATTCTCTGTGTAAACCTCTGTAACTTTTCCAGGTAGATGAATCACTGTGTACTTTCTCTTGTTTCTATCTGTTACCAATCTTGAGAAACTCATACATTCTCTGTTCACTGTTTCCCTGTCTTAGAGAAGTCGATTTCTTTCAGCGAAAGTGCTGTTTTCACAGTGCTAAGTACTCCCAACTCTATCCGCAATGTAGGTTTTACCAGTTTTCTAAGTCTCTCTTATTTTCTTGTACTTATACATGGAATTCTCTGTGTAAACTTCTGTAACTTCTCTAGGTAATGAATCACTGTGTACTTTCTCTTGTTTCTATCTGTTACCACTCTTGGGAAACTCATACATTCTCTGTTCAGTTATTCCCGTTTCTTAGAGAGGTAGATTTCTTTCTGCGAAAGTGCTGTTTTCACAGTGCTAAGTACTCCCAAATCTGTCAACAATGTAGGTTTTACCAGTTTTCTAAGTCTCTCTTATTTGTTTGTACTTATACTGGAATTCTGTGTGTAAACCTCTGTAACTTCTCTAGGTAGATGAATCACTGTGTACTTTCTCTTGTTTCTATCTGTTACCAATCTTGAGAAACTCATACATTCTCTGTTCACTGTTTCCCAGTCTTAGAGAAGTCGAATTCTTTCGGCGAAAGTACTGTTTTCACAGTGCTAAGTACTCCCAACTCTATCAACAATGTAGGTTTTACCAGTTTTCTAAGTCTCTCTTATTTTCTTGTACTTATACTTGGAATTCTCTGTGTAAACCTCTGTAACTTTTCCAGGTAGATGAATCACTGTGTACTTTCTCTTGTTTCTATCTGTTACCAATCTTGAGAACCTCATACATTCTCTGTTCACTGTTTCCCAGTCTTAGAGAAGTCGATTTCTTTCGGCGAAAGTGCTGTTTTCACAGTGCTAAGTACTCCCAACACTATCCACAATGTAGGTTTTACCAGTTTTCTAAGTCTCTCTTATTTGCTTGTACTTATACTTGGAATTCTCTGTGTAAACCTCTGTGGCTTCCCTAGGTCGATGAATCACTGTGCACTTTCTCTTGTTTCTATCTGTTACCAATCTTGAGAAACTCATACATTCTCTGTTCAGTGTTTCCCAGTCTTAGAGAAGTCGAATTCTTTCGGCGAAAGTGCTGTTTTCACAGTGCTATGTACTCCCAACTCTATCCACAATGTAGGTTTTACCAGTTTTCTAAGTCTCTCTTATTTTCTTGTACTTATACTTGGAATTCTCTGTGTAAACCTCTGTAACTTTTCCAGGTAGATGAATCACTGTGTACTTTCTCTTGTTTCTATCTGTTACCAATCTTGAGAAACTCATACATTCTCTGTTCACTGTTTCACGGACTTAGAGAACTAAATTTCCTTCGGAGAAAGTGCTGTTTTCACAGTGCTAAGTACTCCCAAATCTGTCAACAATGTAGGTTTTACCAGTTTTCTAAGTCTCTCTTATTTGTTTGTACTTATACTGGAATTCTGTGTGTAAACCTCTGTAACTTCTCTAGGTAGATGAATCACTGTGTACTTTCTCTTGTTTCTATCTGTTACCAATCTTGAGAAACTCATACATTCTCTGTTCACTGTTTCCCAGTCTTAGAGAAGTCGAATTCTTTCGGCGAAAGTACTGTTTTCACAGTGCTAAGTACTCCCAACTCTATCAACAATGTAGGTTTTACCAGTTTTCTAAGTCTCTCTTATTTTCTTGTACTTATACTTGGAATTGTCTGTGTAAACCTCTGTAACTTTTCCAGGTAGATGAATCACTGTGTACTTTCTCTTGTTTCTATCTGTTACCAATCTTGAGAAACTCATACATTCTCTGTTCACTGTTTCCCAGTCTTAGAGAAGTCGATTTCTTTCGGCGAAAGTGCTGTTTTCACAGTGCTAAGTACTCCCAACTCTATCCACAATGTAGGTTTTACCAGTTTTCTAAGTCTCTCTTATTTGCTTGTACTTATACTTGGAATTCTCTGTGTAAACCTCTGTAACTTTTCCAGGTAGATGAATCATTGTGTACTTTCTCTTGTTTCTATCTGTTACCAATCTTGAGAAACTCATACATTCTCTGTTCACTGTTTCACGGACTTAGAGAACTAAATTTCCTTCGGCGAAAGTGCTGTTTTCACAGTGCTAAGTACTCCGAAATCTGTCAACAATGTTGGTTTTACCAGTTTTCTAAGTCTCTCTTATTTGCTTGTACTTATACTTGGAATTCTGTGTGTAAACCACTGTAACTTCTCTAGGTAGATGAATCACTGTGTGCTTTCTCTTGTTTCTATCTGTTACCAATCTTGAGAAACTCATACATTCACTGTTCACTGTTTCCCAGTCGTAGAGAAGTCGATATCTTTCGACGAAAGTGGTGTTTTCACAGTGCTGAGTGCTCCCAACTCTACCCACAATGTAGGTTTTACCAGTTTTCTAAGTGTCTCTTATTTGCCTGTACTTATACATGAAATTCTCTGTGTAAACCTCTGTAACTTCTCTAGGTAGATGAATCACTGTGTACTTTCTCTTGTTTCTATCTGTTACCAATCTTGAGAAACTCATACATTCTCTGTTCACTGTTTCCCAGTCTTAGAGAAGTCGATTTCTTTCGGCGAAAGTGCTGTTTCACAGTGCTAAGTACTCCCAACTCTATCAACAATGTAGGTTTTACCAGTTTTCTAAGTCTCTCTTATTTTCTTGTACTTATACTTGGAATTCTCTGTGTAAACCTCTGTAACGTTTCCAGGTAGATGAATCACTGTGTACCTTCTCTTGTTTCTATCTGTTACCAATCTTGAGAAACTCATACATTCTCTGTTCACTGTTTCACGGACTTAGAGAACTAAATTTCCTTCGGCGAAAGTGCTGTTTTCACAGCGCTAAGTACTCCCAACTCTATCCACAATTTAGATTTTACCAGTTTTCTAAGTCTCTCTTATTTTCTTGTACTTATACTTGGAATTCTCTGTGTAAACCTCTGTAACTTTTCCAGGTAGATGAATCACTGTGTACTTTCTCTTGTTTCTATCTGTTACCAATCTTGAGAACCTCATACATTCTCTGTTCACTGTTTCCCAGTCTTAGAGAAGTCGATTTCTTTCGGCGACAGTGCTGTTTTCACAGTGCTAAGTACTCCCAACACTATCCACAATGTAGGTTTTACCAGTTTTCTAAATCTCTCTTATTTGCTTGTACTTATACTTGGAATTCTCTGTGTAAACCTCTGTGGCTTCTCTAGGTAGATGAATCACTGTGTACTTTCTCTTGTTTCTATCTGTTACCAATCTTGAGAAACTCATACATTCTCTGTTCAGTGTTTCCCAGTCTTAGAGAAGTCGATTTCTTTCAGCGAAAGTGCTGTTTTCACAGTGCTATGTACTCCCAACTCTATCCACAATGTAGGTTTTACCAGTTTTCTAAGTCTCTCTTATTTTCTTGTACTTATACATGAAATTCTTTGTGTAAACTTCTGAAATTTCTTTAGGTAGATGAATCACTGTGTACTTTCTCTTGTTTCTATATGTTACCAATCTTGAGAAACTCATACATTCTCTGTTCAGTTATTCCCGTTTCTTAGAGAGGTAGATTTCTTTCTTCAAAAGTGCTGTTTTCACAGTGCTAAGTACTCCCAAATCTGTCAACAATGTAGGTTTTACCAGTTTTCTAAGTCTCTCTTATTTTCTTGTACTTATACTTGGAATTTTCTGTGTAAACCTCTGTAACTTCTCTAGGTAGATGAATCACTGTGTGCTTTCTCTTGTTTCTATCTGTTACCAATCTTGAGAAACTCATACATTCTCTGTTCAGTGTTTCCCAGTCTTAGAGAAGTCGAATTCTTTCGGCGAAAGTGCTGTTTTCACAGTGCTAAGTACTCCCAACTCTATCCACAGTGTAGGTTTTACCAGTTTTCTAAGTCTCTCTTATTTTCTTGTACTTATACTTGGAATTCTCTGTGTAAACCTCTGTAACTTTTCCAGGTAGATGAATCACTGTGTACTTTCTCTTGTTTCTATCTGTTACCAATCTTGACAAACTCATACATTCTCTGTTCACTGTTTCACGGACTTAGAGAACTAAATTTCCTTCGGAGAAAGTGCTGTTTTCACAGTGCTAAGTACTCCCAAATCTGTCAACAATGTAGGTTTTACCAGTTTTCTAAGTCTCTCTTATTTGTTTGTACTTATACTGGAATTCTGTGTGTAAACCTCTGTAACTTCTCTAGGTAGATGAATCACTGTGTACTTTCTCTTGTTTCTATCTGTTACCAATCTTGAGAAACTCATACATTCTCTGTTCACTGTTTCCCAGTCTTAGAGAAGTCGAATTCTTTTGGCGAAAGTACTGTTTTCACAGTGCTAAGTACTCCCAACTCTATCAACAATGTAGGTTTTACCAGTTTTCTAAGTCTCTCTTATTTTCTTGTACTTATACTTGGAATTGTCTGTGTAAACCTCTGTAACTTTTCCAGGTAGATGAATCACTGTGTACTTTCTCTTGTTTCTATCTGTTACCAATCTTGAGAAACTCATACATTCTCTGTTCACTGTTTCCCAGTCTTAGAGAAGTCGATTTCTTTCGGCGAAAGTGCTGTTTTCACAGTGCTAAGTACACCCAACTCTATCCACAATGTAGGTTTTACCAGTTTTCTAAGTCTCTCTTATTTGCTTGTACTTATACTTGGAATTCTCTGTGTAAACCTCTGTAACTTTTCCAGGTAGATGAATCACTGTGTACTTTCTCTTGTTTCTATCTGTTACCAATCTTGAGAAACTCATACATTCTCTGTTCACTGTTTCACGGACTTAGAGAACTAAATTTCCTTCGGCGAAAGTGCTGTTTTCACAGTGCTAAGTACTCCGAAATCTGTCAACAATGTTGGTTTTACCAGTTTTCTAAGTCTCTCTTATTTGCTTGTACTTATACTTGGAATTCTGTGTGTAAACCACTGTAACTTCTCTAGGTAGATGAATCACTGTGTGCTTTCTCTTCTTTCTATCTGTTACCAATCTTGAGAAACTCATACATTCTCTGTTCACTGTTTCCCAGTCTTAGAGAAGTCGATTTCTTTCGGCGAAAGTGCTGTTTTCACAGTGCTAAGTACTCCCAACTCTATCCGCAATGTAGGTTTTACCAGTTTTCTAAGTCTCTCTTATTTTCTTGTACTTATACATGGAATTCTCTGTGTAAACTTCTGTAACTTCTCTAGGTAATGAATCACTGTGTACTTTCTCTTGTTTCTATCTGTTACCACTCTTGGGAAACTCATACATTCTCTGTTCAGTTATTCCCGTTTCTTAGAGAGGTAGATTTCTTTCTGCGAAAGTGCTGTTTTCACAGTGCTAAGTACTCCCAACTCTATCCGCAATGTAGGTTTTACCAGTATTCTAAGTCTCTCTTATTTGCTTGTACTTATACTTGGAATTCTGTGTGGAAACCTCTGTAGCTTTTCCAGGTAGATGAATCACCGTGTACTTTCTCTTGTTTCTATCTGTTACCAGTCTTGAGAAACTCATACATTCACTGTTCACTGTTTCCCAGTCTTAGGGAAGTCGATTTCTTTCAGTGAAAGTGCTGTTTTCACAGTGCTAAGTACTCCCAACTCTATCCACAATGTAGGTTTTACCAGTTTTCTAAGTCTCTCTTATTTGCTTGTACTTATACTTGGGATTCTCTGTGTAAACTTCTGTAGCTTCTCTAAGTAGATGAATCACTGTGTACTTTCTCTTGTTTCTATCTGTTACCAATCTTGAGAAACTCATACATTCTCTGTTCACTGTTTCCCAGTCTTAGAGAAGTCGATTTCTTTCGGCGAAAGTGCTGTTTCACAGTGCTAAGTACTCCCAACTCTATCAACAATGTAGGTTTTACCAGTTTTCTAAGTCTCTCTTATTTTCTTGTACTTATACTTGGAATTCTCTGTGTAAACCTCTGTAACTTTTCCAGGTAGATGAATCACTGTGTACCTTCTCTTGTTTCTATCTGTTACCAATCTTGAGAAACTCATACATTCTCTGTTCACTGTTTCACGGACTTAGAGAACTAAATTTCCTTCGGCGAAAGTGCTGTTTTCACAGCGCTAAGTACTCCCAACTCTATGCACAATGTAGGTGTTACCAGTTTTCTAAGTCTCTCTTATTTTCTTGTACTTATACATGGAATTCTCTGTGTAAACTTCTGTAACATCTCTAGGTAGATGAATCACTGTGTACTTTCTCTTTTTTCTATCTGTTACCAATCTTGAGAAACTCATACATTCTCTGTTCACTGTTTCACGGACTTAGAGAAATAAATTTCCTTCGGCGAAACTGCTGCTTTCACAGTGCTAAGTACTCCGAAATCTGTCAACAATGTAGATTTTACCAGTTTTCTAAGTCTCTCTTATTTGCTTGTACTTACACTTGGAATTCTTTGTGTAAACCACTGTAACTTCTCTAGGTAGATGAATCACTGTGTACTTTCTCTTGTTTCTATGTGTTACCAATCTTGAGAAACTCATACATTCACTGTTCACTGTTTCCCAGTCTTAGACAAGTCGATTTCTTTCAGCGAAAGTGCTGTTTTCACAGTGCTAAGTACTCCCAACTCTATCCACAATGTAGGTTTTACCAGTTTTCTATGTCTCTCTTATATGCTTGTACTTATTCTTGGAATTCTCTGTGTAAACCTCTGTAACTTCTCTAGGTAGATGAATCACTGTGTACTTTCTCTTGCTTCTATCTCTTACCAATCTTGAGAAACTCATACATTGTCTGTTCACTGCTTCCCAGGCTTAGAGAAGTCGATTTCTTTCGGCGAAAGTGCTGTTTTCACAGTGCTAAGTACTCCCAACTCTATCCACAATGTAGGTTTTAACAGTTTTCTAAGTCTCTCTTATTTGCTTGTACTTATACTTGGAATTCTGTGTGTAACCACTGTAACTTCTCTAGGCAGATGAATTACTGTGTACTTTCTCTTGTTTCTATCTGTTACCAATCTTGAGAAACTCATACATTCTCTGTTCACCGTTTCCCAGTCTTAGAGAAGTCGATTTCTTTTGGCGAATGTGCTGTTTTCACAGTGATAAGTGCTCCCAACTCTATCCACAATGTAGGATTTACCAGTTTTCTAAGTCTCTCTTATTTGCTTGTACTTATACATGAAATTCTCTGTGTAAACTTCTGTAACTTCTCTAGGTAGATGAATCATTGTGTACTTTCTCTTGTTTCTATCTGTTACCAATCTTGAGAAACTCATACTTTCACTGTTCACTGTTTCCCAGTCTTAGAGAAGTCGATTTCTTTCAGCGAAAGTGCTGTTTTCACAGTGATAAGTACTCCCAACTCTATCCACAATGTAGCTTTTACCAGTTTTCTAAGTCTCTCTTATTTGCTTGTACTTATACTTGGAATTCTCTGTGTAAACCTCTGTTAGCTTCTCTAGGTAGATGAATCACTGTGTACTTTCTCTTGTTTCTATCTGTTACCAATCTTGAGAAACTCATACATTCTCTGTTCACTGATACCCAGTCTTAGAGAAGTCGATTTCTTTCGGCGAAAGTGCTGTTTTCACAGTGCTAAGTACTCCCAACTCTATCCACAATGTAGGTTTTACCAGTTTTCTAAGTCTCTCTTATTTTCTTGTACTTATACATGGAATTCTCTGTGTAAACTTCTGTAACTTCTCGAGGTAGATGAATCACTGTGTACTTTCTCTTATTTCTATCTGTTACCAATCTTGAGAAACTCATACATTCTCTGTTAACTGTTTCCCAGTGTTAGAGAAGTCGATTTCTTTCGGCGAAAGTGTTGTTTTCACAGTGCTAAGTACTCCCAACTCTATCCACAATGTAGGTTTTACCAGTTTTCTATCTCTCTCTTATTTGCTTGTACTTGTACTTGGAATTCTCGGTGTAAACCTCTGTAACTTCTCTAGGTAGATGAATCACTGTGTACTTTCTCTTGTTTCTATCTGTTACCAATCTTGAGAAACTCATACATTCACTGTTCACTGTTTCCCAGTCTTAAAGAAGTCGATTTCTTTCAGCGAAAGTGCTGTTTTCACAGTGCTAAGTACTCCCAACACTATCCACAATGTAGGTTTTACCAGTTTTCTAAGTCTCTCTTATTTGCTTGTACTTATACTTGGAATTCTCTGTGTAAACCTCTGTGGCTTCTCTAGGTAGATGAATCACTGTGTACTTTCTCTTGTTTCTGTCTGTTACCAATCTTGAGAAACTCATACATTCTCTGTTCAGTGTTTCCCAGTCTTAGGGAAGTCGAATTCTTTTGGCGAAAGTGCTGTTTTCACAGTGCTAAGTACTCCCAACTCTATCCACAATGTAGGTTTTACCAGTTTTCTATCTCTCTCTTATTTGCTTGTACTTGTACTTGGAATTCTCTGTGTAAACCTCTGTAACTTCTCTAGGTAGATGAATCACTGTGTACTTTCTCTTGTTTCTATCTGTTACCAATCTTGAGAAACTCATACATTCACTGTTCACTGTTTCCCAGTCTTAAAGAAGTCGATTTCTTTCAGCGAAAGTGTTGTTTTCACAGTGCTAAGTACTCCCAACACTATCAACAATGTAGGTTTTACCAGTTTTCTAAGTCTCTCTTATTTGCTTGTACTTATACTTGGAATTCTCTGTGTAAACCTCTGTGGCTTCTCTAGGTAGATGAATCACTGTGTACTTTCTCTTGTTTCTGTCTGTTACCAATCTTGAGAAACTCATACATTCTCTGTTTAGTGTTTCCCAGTCTTAGAGAAGTCGAATTCTTTCGGCGAAAGTGCTGTTTTCACAGTGCTAAGTACTCCCAACTCTATCAACAACGTAGGTTTTACCAGTTTTCTGAGTCTCTCTTATTTTCTTGTACTTATACATGAAATTCTTTGTGTAAACTTCTGAAATTTCTATAGATAGATGAATCACTGTGTACTTTCTCTTGTTTCTATATATTACCAATCTTGAGAAACTCATACATTCTCTGTTCAGTTATTCCCGTTTCTTAGAGAGGTAGATTACTTTCTTCAAAAGTGCTGTTTTCACAGTGCTAAGTACTCCCAAATCTGTCAACAATGTAGGTTTTACCAGTTTTCTACGTCTCTCTTATTTGCTTGTACTTATACTTGGAATTCTCTGTGTAAACTTCTGTAGCTTCTCTAGGTAGATGAATCTCTGTGTACTTTCTCTTGTTTCTATCTGTTACCAGTCTTGGGAAACTCATACATTCTCTGTTCAGTTATTCCCGTTTCTTAGAGAGGTAGATTTCTTTCTGCGAAAGTGCTGTTTTCACAGTGCTAAGTACTCCCAACTCTATCCGCAATGTAGGTTTTACCAGTATTCTAAGTCTCTCTTATTTGCTTGTACTTATACTTGGAATTCTGTGTGTAAACCTCTGTAGCTTTTCCAGGTAGATGAATCACCGTGTACTTTCTCTTGTTTCTATCTGTTACCAGTCTTGAGAAACTCATACATTCTCTGTTCACTGTTTCCCAGTCTTAGAGAAGTCGATTTCTTTCGGCGAAAGTGCTGTTTTCACAGCGCTAAGTACTCCCAACTCTATCCACAATGTAGCTTTTACCAGTTTTCTAAGTCTCTCTTATTTGCCTGTACTTATACTTGGAATTCTCTGCGTAAACCTCTGTAGCTTCTCTAGGTAGATGAATCACTGTGTACTTTCTCTTGTTTCTATCTGTTACCAATCTTGAGAAACTCATACATTCTCTGTTCACTGTTTCCCAGTCTTAGAGAAGTCGATTTCTTTCGGCGAAAGTGCTGTTTTCACAGTGCTAAGTACTCCGAAATCTGTCAACAATGTTGGTTTTACCAGTTTTCTAAGTCTCTCTTATTTGCTTGTACTTATACTTGGAATTCTGTGTGTAAACCACTGTAACTTCTCTAGGTAGATGAATCACTGTGTGCTTTCTCTTGTTTCTATCTGTTACCAATCTTGAGAAACTCATACATTCACTGTTCACTGTTTCCCAGTCTTAGAGAAGTCGATTTCTTTCGACGAAAGTGGTGTTTTCACAGTGCTGAGTGCTCCCAACTCTACCCACAATGTAGGTTTTACCAGTTTTCTAAGTGTCTCTTATTTGCCTGTACTTATACATGAAATTCTCTGTGTAAACCTCTGTAACTTCTCTAGGTAGATGAATCACTGTGTACTTTCTCTTGTTTCTATCTGTTACCAAACTTGAGAAACTCATACATTCTCTGTTCACTGTTTCCCAGTCTTAGAGAAGTCGATTTCTTTCGGCGAAAGTGCTGTTTTCACAGTGCTAAGTACTCCCAACTCTATCCACAATGTAGGTTTTACCAGTTTTCTAAGTCTCTCTTATTTTCTTGTACTTATACATGGAATTCTCTGTGTAAACTTCTGTAACTTCTCGAGGTAGATGAATCACTGTGTACTTTCTCTTATTTCTATCTGTTACCAATCTTGAGAAACTCATACATTCTCTGTTAACTGTTTCCCAGTGTTAGAGAAGTCGATTTCTTTAGACGAAAGTGTTGTTTTCACAGTGCTAAGTACTCCCAACTCTATCCACAATGTAGGTTTTACCAGTTTTCTATCTCTCTCTTATTTGCTTGTACTTGTACTTGGAATTCTCTGTGTAAACCTCTGTAACTTCTCTAGGTAGATGAATCACTGTGTACTTTCTCTTGTTTCTATCTGTTACCAATCTTGAGAAACTCATACATTCACTGTTCACTGTTTCCCAGTCTTAGAGAAGTCGATTTCTTTCAGTGAAAGTGCTGTTTTCACACTGCTAAGTACTCCCAACTCTATCCACAATGTAGGTTTTACCAGTTTTCTAAGTCTCTCTTATTTGCTTGTACTTATACTTGGGATTCTCTGTGTAAACCTCTGTAGCTTCTCTAAGTAGATGAATCACTGTGTACTTTCTCTTGTTTCTATCTGTTACCAATCTTGAGAAACTCATACATTCTCTGTTCACTGTTTCCCAGTCTTAGAGAAGTCGATTTCTTTCGGCGAAACTGCTGTTTCACAGTGCTAAGTACTCCCAACTCTATCAACAATGTAGGTTTTACCAGTTTTCTAAGTCTCTCTTATTTTCTTGTACTTATACTTGGAATTCTCTGTGTAAACCTCTGTAACTTTTCCAGGTAGATGAATCACTGTGTACCTTCTCTTGTTTCTATCTGTTACCAATCTTGAGAAACTCATACATTCTCTGTTCACTGTTTCACGGACTTAGAGAACTAAATTTCCTTCGGCGAAAGTGCTGTTTTCACAGCGCTAAGTACTCCCAACTCTGTGCACAATGTAGGTGTTACCAGTTTTCTAAGTCTCTCTTATTTTCTTGTACTTATACATGGAATTCTCTGTGTAAACTTCTGTAACATCTCTAGGTAGATGAATCACTGTGTACTTTCTCTTTTTTCTATCTGTTACCAATCTTGAGAAACTCATACATTCTCTGTTCACTGTTTCACGGACTTAGAGAAATAAATTTCCTTCGGCGAAACTGCTGCTTTCACAGTGCTAAGTACTCCGAAATCTGTCAACAATGTAGATTTTACCAGTTTTCTAAGTCTCTCTTATTTGCTTGTACTTACACTTGGAATTCTTTGTGTAAACCACTGTAACTTCTCTAGGTAGATGAATCACTGTGTACTTTCTCTTGTTTCTATGTGTTACCAATCTTGAGAAACTCATACATTCACTGTTCACTGTTTCCCAGTCTTAGACAAGTCGATTTCTTTCAGCGAAAGTGCTGTTTTCACAGTGCTAAGTACTCCCAACTCTATCAACAACGTAGGTTTTACCAGTTTTCTAAGTTTCTCTTATTTTCTTGTACTTATACATGAAATTCTTTGTGTAAACTTCTGAAATTTCTATAGGTAGATGAATCACTGTGTACTTTCTCTTGTTTCTATATGTTACCAATCTTGAGAAACTCATACATTCTCTGTTCAGTTATTCCCGTTTCTTAGAGAGGTAGATTACATTCTTCAAAAGTGCTGTTTTCACAGTGCTAAGTACTCCCAAATCTGTCAACAATGTAGGTTTTACCAGTTTTCTACGTCTCTCTTATTTGCTTGTACTTATACTTGGAATTCTCTGTGTAAACTTCTGTAGCTTCTATAGGTAGATGAATCACTGTGTACTTTCTCTTGTTTCTATCTGTTACCAGTCTTGGGAAACTCATACATTCTCTGTTCAGTTATTCCCGTTTCTTAGAGAGGTAGATTTCTTTCTGCGAAAGTGCTGTTTTCACAGTGCTAAGTACTCCCAACTCTATCCGCAATGTAGGTTTTACCAGTATTCTAAGTCTCTCTTATTTGCTTGTACTTATACTTGGAATTCTGTGTGTAAACCTCTGTAGCTTTTCCAGGTAGATGAATCACCTTGTACTTTCTCTTGTTTCTATCTGTTACCAGTCTTGAGAAACTCATACATTCTCTGTTCACTGTTTCCCAGTCTTAGAGAAGTCGATTTCTTTCGGCGAAAGTGCTGTTTTCACAGCGCTAAGTACTCCCAACTCTATCCACAATGTAGGTTTTACCAGTTTTCTAAGTCTCTCTTATTTGCCTGTACTTATACTTGGAATTCTCTGCGTAAACCTCTGTAGCTTCTCTAGGTAGATGAATCACTGTGTACTTTCTCTTGTTTCTATCTGTTATCAATCTTGAGAAACTCATACATTCTCTGTTCACTGTTTCCCAGTCTTAGAGAAGTCGATTTCTTTCGGCGAAAGTGCTGTTTTCACAGTGCTAAGTACTCCCAACTCTATCTACAATGTAGGCTTTACCAGTTTTCTAAGTCTCTCTTATTTTCTTGTACTTATACTTGGAATTGTCTGTGTAAACCTCTGTAACTTTTCCAGGTAGATGAATCACTGTGTACTTTCTCTTGTTTCTATCTGTTACCAATCTTGAGAAACTCATACATTCTCTGTTCACTGTTTCCCAGTCTTAGAGAAGTCGATTTCTTTCGGCGAAAGTGCTGTTTTCACAGTGCTAAGTACTCCCAACTCTATCCACAATGTAGGTTTTACCAGTTTTCTAAGTCTCTCTTATTTGCTTGTACTTATACTTGGAATTCTCTGTGTAAACCTCTGTAACTTTTCCAGGTAGATGAATCACTGTGTACTTTCTCTTGTTTCTATCTGTTACCAATCTTGAGAAACTCATACATTCTCTGTTCACTGTTTCACGGACTTAGAGAACTAAATTTCCTTCGGCGAAAGTGCTGTTTTCACAGTGCTAAGTACTCCGTAATCTGTCAACAATGTTGGTTTTACCAGTTTTCTAAGTCTCTCTTATTTGCTTGTACTTATACTTGGAATTCTGTGTGTAAACCACTGTAACTTCTCTAGGTAGATGAATCACTGTGTGCTTTCTCTTGTTTCTATCTGTTACCAATCTTGAGAAACTCATACATTCACTGTTCACTGTTTCCCAGTCTTAGAGAAGTCGATTTCTTTCGACGAAAGTGGTGTTTTCACAGTGCTGAGTGCTCCCAACTCTACCCACAATGTAGGTTTTACCAGCTTTCTAAGTGTCTCTTATTTGCCTGCACTTATACATGAAATTCTCTGTGTAAACCTCTGTGACTTCTCTAGGTAGATGAATCACTGTGTACTTTCTCTTGTTTCTATCTGTTACCAAACTTGAGAAACTCATACATTCTCTGTTCACTGTTTCCCAGTCTTAGAGAAGTCGATTTCTTTCGGCGAAAGTGCTGTTTTCACAGTGCTAAGTACTCCCAACTCTATCCACAATGTAGGTTTTACCAGTTTTCTAAGTCTCTCTTTTTTTCTTGTACTTATACATGGAATTCTCTGTGTAAACTTCTGTAACTTCTCGAGGTAGATGAATCACTGTGTACTTTCTCTTGTTTCTATCTGTTACCAATCTTGACAAACTCATACATTCTCTGTTCACTGTTTCCCAGTCTTAGAGAAGTCGATTTCTTTTGGCGAAAGTGCTGTTTTCACAGTGATAAGTGCTCCCAACTCTATCCACAATGTAGGTTTTACCAGTTTTCTAAGTCTCTCTTATTTGTTTGTACTTATACTGGAATTCTGTGTGTAAACCACTGTGGCTTCTCTAGGTAGATTAATCACTGTGTACTTTCTCTTGTTTCTATCTGATACCAATCTTGAGAAACTCATACATTCTCTGTTCAGTGTTTCCCAGTCTTAGAGAAGTCGAATTCTTTCGGCGAAAGTGCTGTTTTCACAGTGCTAAGTACTCCGAAATCTGTCAACAATGTAGGTTTTACCAGTTTTCTAAGTTTCTCTTATTTGCTTGTACTTATACTTGGAATTCTCTGTGTAAACCACTGTAACTTCTCTAGGTAGATGAATCACTGTGTACTTTCTCTTGCTTCTATCTGTTACCAATCTTGAGAAACTCATACATTCTCTGTTCACTGTTTCCCAGTCTTAGAGAAGTCGATTTCTTTCGGCGAAAGTGCTGTTTTCACAGTGCTAAGTACTCCCAACTCTATCCACAATGTAGGTTTTACCAGTTTTCTAAGTCTCTCTTATTTTCTTGTACTTATACTTGGAATTGTCTGTGTAAACCTCTGTAACTTTTCCAGGTAGATGAATCACTGTGTACTTTCTCTTGTTTCTATCTGTTACCAATCTAGAGAAACTCATACATTCTCTGTTCACTGTTTCCCAGTCTTAGAGAAGTCGATTTCTTTCGGCGAAAGTGCTGTTTTCACAGTGCTAAGTACTCCCAACACTATCCACAATGTAGGTTTTACCCGTTTTCTAAGTCTCTCTTATTTTCTTGTACTTATACATGGAATTCTCTGTGTAAACTTCTGTAACATCTCTAGGTAGATGAATCACTGTGTACTTTCTCTTGTTTCTATCTGTTACCAATCTTGAGAAACTCATACATTCTCTGTTAACTGTTTCTCAGTGTTAGAGAAGTCGATTTCTTTCGGCGAAAGTGCTGTTTTCACAGTGATAAGTACTCCCAACTCTATCCACAATGTAGGTTTTACCAGTTTTCTAAGTCTCTCTTATTTGCTTGTACTTATACTTGGAATTCTCTGTGTAAACCTCTGTAGCTTCTCTAGGTAAATGAATCACTGAGTACTTTCTCTTTTTTCTATCTGTTACCAATATTGAGAAACTCATACATTCTCTGTTCACTGTTTCCCAGTCTTAGAGAAGTCGATTTCTTTCAACGAAAGTGTTGTTTTCACAGTGCTAAGTACTCCCAAATCTGTCAACAATGTAGGTTTTAACAGTTTTCTATGTCTCTCTTATTTGCTTGTACTTATACTTGGAATTCTCTGTGTAAACCTGTGTAACTTCTCTAGGTAGATGAATCACTGTGTACTTTCTCTTGTTTCTATCTGTTGCCAAACTTGAGAAACTCATACGTTCTCTGTTCACTGTTTCCCAGTCTTAGAGAAGTCGATTTCTTTCGGCGAAAGTGCTCTTTTCACTGTGCTAAGTACTCCCAACTCTATCCACAATGTAGGTTTTACCACTTCTCTAAGTCTCTCTTATTTTCTTGTACTTATACATGAAATTCTTTGTGTAAACTTCTGTAATTTCTATAGGTAGATGAATCACTGTGTACTTTCTCTTGTTTCTATCTGTTACCAGTCTTGAGAAACTCATACATTCTCTGTTCAGTTATTCCCGTTTCTTAGAGAGGTAGATTTGTTTCTTCAAAAGTGCTGTTTTCACAGTGCTGAGTGCTCCCAACTCTATCCACAATGTAGGTTTTACCAGTTATCTAAGTCTCTCTTATTTGCTTGTTCTTATACATGAAATTCTCTGTGTAAACTTCTGTAACTTCTCTAGGTAGATGAATCACTGTGTACTTTCTCTTGTTTCTATCTGTTACCAATCTTGAGAAACTCATACATTCTCTGTTCACTGTTTCCCAGTCTTAGAGAAGTCGATTTCTTTCAGCGAAAGTGCTGTTTTCACAGTGCTAAGTACTCCGAAATCTGTCAACAATGTAGGTTTTACCAGTTTTCTAAGTTTCTCTTATTTGCTTGTACTTATACTTGGAATTCTGTGTCTAAACCACTGTAACTTCTCTAGGTAGATGAATCACTGTGTACTTTCTCTTGTTTCTATCTGTTACCAGTCTTCAGAAACTCATACATTCTCTTTTCAGTTATTCCCGTTTCTTAGAGGTAGATTTCTTTCTTCAAAAGTGCTGTTTTCACAGTGCTAAGTTCTCCCAAATCTGTCAACAATGTAGGTTTTACCAGTTTTCTAAGTCTCTCTTATTTGCTTGTACTTATACATGAAATTCTCTGTGTAAACTTCTGTAACTTCTCTAGGTAGATGAATCACTGTGTACTTTCTCTTGTTTCTATGTGTTACCAATCTTGAGAAACTCATACGTTCTCTGTTCACTGTTTCCCAGTCTTAGAGAAGTAGATTTCTTTCTGCGAAAGTGCTGTTTTCACAGTGCTAAGTACTCCCAACTCTATCCACAATGTAGGTTTTAACAGTTTTCTAAGTCTCTCTTATTTGCTTGTACGTATACTTGGAATTCTCTGTGTAATACTCTGTAGCTTCTCTACGTAGATGAATCACTGTGTACTTTCTCTTGTTTCTATCTGTTACCAATCTTGAGAAACTCATACATTCTCTGTTCACTGTTTCCCAGTCTTAGAGAAGTCGATTTCTTTCGGCGAAAGTGCTGTTTTCACAGTGCTAAGTACTCCCAAGTCTATCCACAAAGTAGGTTTTACCAGTTTTCTAAGTCTCTCTTATTTGCTTGTACTTATACTTGGAATTCTCTGTGTAAACCTCTGTAACTTTTCCCGGTAGATGAATCACTGTGTACTTTCTCTTGTTTCTATCTGTTACCAAACTTGAGAAACTCATACATTCACTGTTCACTGTTTCCCAGTCTTAGAGAAGTCGATTTCTTTCAGCGAAAGTGCTGTTTTCACAATGCTAAGTACTCCCAACTCTATCCACAATGTAGGTTTTACCAGTTTTCTAAGTCTCTCTTATTTTCTTGTACTTATACTTGGAATTCTCTGTGTAAACCTCTGTAACTTTTCCAGGTAGATGAATCACTGTGTACTTTCTCTTGCTTCTATCTGTTACCAATCTTGAGAAACTCATACATTGTCTGTTCACTGTTTCCCAGTCTTAGAGAAGTCGATTTCTTTCGGCGAAAGTGCTGTTTTCACAGTGCTAAGTACTCCCAACTCTATCCACAATGTAGGTTTTACCAGTTTTCTAAGTCTCTCTTATTTTCTTGTACTTATACATGAAATTCTTTGTGTAAACTTCTGTAATTTCTATAGGTAGATGAATCACTGTGTACTTTCTCTTGTTTCTATCTGTTACCAGTCTTGAGAAACTCATACATTCTCTGTTCAGTTATTCCCGTTTCTTAGAGAGGTAGATTTCTTTCTTCAAAAGTGCTGTTTTCAGAGTGCTGAGTGCTCCCAACTCTATCCACAATGTAGGTTTTACCAGTTTTCTAAGTCTCTCTTATTTGCTTGTACTTATACATGAAATTCTCTGTGTAAACTTCTGTAACTTCTCTAGGTAGATGAATCACTGTGTACTTTCTCTTGTTTCTATGTGTTACCAATCTTGAGAAACTCATACATTCTCTGTTCACTGTTTCCCAGTCTTAGAGAAGTAGATTTCTTTCTGCGAAAGTGCTGTTTTCACAGTGCTAAGTACTCCCAACTCTATGCATAATGTAGTTTTTACCAATTTTCTAAGTCTCTCTTATTTGCTTGTTCTTATACATGAAATTCTCTGTGTAAACTTCTGTAACTTCTCTAGGTAGATGAATCACTGTGTACTTTCTCTTGTTTCTATGTGTTACCACTCTTCAGAAACTCATACATTCTCTGTTCACTGTTTCCCAGTCTTAGAAAAGTAGATTTGTTTCTGCGAAAGTGCTGTTTTCACAGTGCTAAGTACTCCCAAATCTGTCAACAATGTAGGTTTTACCAGTTTTCTAAGTCTCTCTTATTTGCTTGTACTTATACTTGGAATTTTCTGTGTAAACCTCTGTAACTTCTCTAGGTAGATGAATCACTGTGTGCTTTCTCTTCTTTCTATCTGTTACCAATCTTGAGAAACTCATACATTCTCTGTTCAGTGTTTCCCAGTCTTAGAGAATTCGAATTCTTTCGGCGAAAGTGCTGTTTTCACAGTGCTAAGTACTCCCAACTCTATCCACAATGTAGGTTTTACCAGTTTTCTAAGTCTCTCTTATTTTCTTGTACTTATACTTGGAATTCTCTGTGTAAACCTCTGTAACTTTTCCGGGTAGATGAATCACTGTGTACTTTCTCTTGTTTCTATCTGTTACCAATCTTGAGAAACTCATACATTCTCTGTTCACTGTTTCACGGACTTAGAGAACTAAATTTCCTTCGGAGAAAGTGCTGTTTTCACAGTGCTAAGTACTCCCACATCTGTCAACAATGTAGGTTTTACCAGTTTTCTAAGTCTCTCTTATTTGTTTGTACTTATACTGGAATTCTGTGTGTAACCCTCTGTAACTTCTCTAGGTAGATGAATCACTGTGTACTTTCTCTTGTTTCTATCTGTTACCAATCTTGAGAAACTCATACATTCTCTGTTCACTGTTTCCCAGTCTTAGAGAAGTCGAATTCTTTCGGCGAAAGTACTGTTTTCACAGTGCTAAGTACTCCCAACTCTATCAACAATGTAGGTTTTACCAGTTTTCTAAGTCTCTCTTATTTTCTTGTACTTATACATGGAATTGTCTGTGTAAACCTCTGTAACTTTTCCAGGTAGATGAATCACTGTGTACTTTCTCTTGTTTCTATCTGTTACCAATCTTGAGAAACTCATACATTCTCTGTTCACTGTTTCCCAGTCTTAGAGAAGTCGATTTCTTTCGGCGAAAGTGCTGTTTTCACAGTGCTAAGTACTCCCAACTCTATCCACAATGTAGGTTTTACCAGTTTTCTAAGTCTCTCTTATTTGCTTGTACTTATACTTGGAATTCTCTGTGTAAACCTCTGTAACTTTTCCAGGTAGATGAATCACTGTGTACTTTCTCTTGTTTTTATCTGTTACCAATCTTGAGAAACTCATACATTCTCTGTTCACTGTTTCACGGACTTAGAGAACTAAATTTCCTTCGGCGAAAGTGCTGTTTTCACAGTGCTAAGTACTCCGAAATCTGTCAACAATGTTGGTTTTACCAGTTTTCTAAGTCTCTCTTATTTGCTTGTACTTATACTTGGAATTCTGTGTGTAAACCACTGTAACTTCTCTAGGTAGATGAATCACTGTGTGCTTTCTCTTGTTTCTATCTGTTACCAATCTTGAGAAACTCATACATTCACTGTTCACTGTTTCCCAGTCTTAGAGAAGAAGATATCTTTCGACGAAAGTGGTGTTTTCACAGTGCTGAGTGCTCCCAACTCTACCCACAATGTAGGTTTTACCAGTTTTCTAAGTGTCTCTTATTTGCCTGTACTTATACATGAAATTCTCTGTGTAAACCTCTGTAACTTCTCTAGGTAGATGAATCACTGTGTACTTTCTCTTGTTTCTATCTGTTACCAAACTTGAGAAACTCATACATTCTCTGTTCACTGTTTCTGAGTCTTAGAGAAGTCGATTTCTTTCGGCGAAAGTGGTGTTTTCACAGTGCTAAGTACTCCCAACTCTATCCACAATGTAGGTTTTACCAGTTTTCTAAGTCTCTCTTATTTGCTTGTACTTATACTTGGAATTCTCTATGTAAACCTCTGTAACTTCTCTTGGTAGATGAATCACTGTGTACTTTCTCTTGTTTCTATCTGTTACCAATCTTGAGAAACTCATTCTTTCACTGTACACTGTTTCCCAGACTTAGAGAAGTCGATTTCTTTCAGCGAAAGTGCAGTTTTCACAGTGATAAGTACTAACAACTCTGTCCACATTGTAAGTTTAACCAGTTTTCTACGTCTCTCTTATTTGCTTGTACTTATACTTGGAATTCTCTGTGTAAACTTCTGTAGCTTCTCTAGGTAGATGAATCACTGTGTACTTTCTCTTGTTTTTATCTGTTACCAGTCTTGGGAAACTCATACATTCTCTGTTCAGTTATTCCCGTTTCTTAGAGAGGTAGATTTCTTTCTGCGAAAGTGCTGTTTTCACAGTGCTAAGTACTCCCAACTCTATCCGCAATGGAGGTTTTACCAGTATTCTAAGTCTCTCTTATTTGCTTGTACTTATACTTGGAATTCTGTGTGTAAACCTCTGTAGCTTTTCCAGGTAGATGAATCACCGTGTACTTTCTCTTGTTTCTATCTGTTACCAGTCTTGAGAAACTCATACATTCACTGTTCACTGTTTCCCAGTCTTAGAGAAGTCGATTTCTTTCAGTGAAAGTGCTGTTTTCACAGTGCTAAGTACTCCCAACTCTATCCACAATGTAGGTTTTACCAGTTTTCTAAGTCTCTCTTATTTGCTTGTACTTATACTTGGGATTCTCTGTGTAAACCTATGTAGCTTCTCTAAGTAGATGAATCACTGTGTACTTTCTCTTGTTTCTATCTGTTACCAATCTTGAGAAACTCATACATTCTCTGTTCACTGTTTCCCAGTCTTAGAGAAGTCGATTTCTTTCGGCGAAAGTGCTGTTTCACAGTGCTAAGTACTCCCAACTCTATCAACAATGTAGGTTTTACCAGTTTTCTAAGTCTCTCTTATTTTCTTGTACTTATACTTGGAATTCTCTGTGTAAACCTCTGTAACTTTTCCAGGTAGATGAATCACTGTGTACCTTCTCTTGTTTCTATCTGTTACCAATCTTGAGAAACTCATACATTCTCTGTTCACTGTTTCACGGACTTAGAGAACTAAATTTCCTTCGGCGAAAGTGCTGTTTTCACAGCGCTAAGTACTCCCAACTCTATCCACAATGTAGGTTTTACCAGTTTTCTAAGTCTCTCTTATTTTCTTGTACTTATACATGGAATTCTCTGTGTAAACCTCTGTAACTTTTCCAGGTAGATGAATCACTGTGTACTTTCTCTTGTTTCTATCTGTTACCAATCTTGAGAAACTCATACATTCTCTGTTCACTGTTTCACGGACTTAGAGAACTAAATTTCCTTCGGAGAAAGTGCTGTTTTCACAGTGCTAAGTACTCCCAAATCTGTCAACAATGTAGGTTTTACCAGTTTTCTAAGTCTCTCTTATTTGTTTGTACTTATACTGGAACTCTGTGTGTAAACCTCTGTAACTTCTCTAGGTAGATGAATCACTGTCTACTTTCTCTTGTTTCTATCTGTTACCAATCTTGAGAAACTCATACATTCACTGTTCACTGTTTCCCAGTCTTAAAGAAGTCGATTTCTTTCAGCGAAAGTGCTGTTTTCACTGTGCTAAGTACTCCCAACACTATCCACAATGTAGGTTTTACCAGTTTTCTAAGTCTCTCTTATTTGCTTGTACTTATACTTGGAATTCTCTGTGTAAACCTCTGTGGCTTCTCTAGGTAGATGAATCACTGTGTACTTTCTCTTGTTTCTGTCTGTTACCAATCTTGAGAAACTCATACATTCTCTGTTCAGTGTTTCCCAGTCTTAGAGAAGTCGAATTCTTTCGGCGAAAGTGCTGTTTTCACAGTGCTAAGTACTCCCAACTCTATCAACAACGTAGGTTTTACCAGTTTTCTAAGTCTCTCTTATTTTCTTGTACTTATACATGAAATTCTTTGTGTAAACTTCTGAAATTTCTATAGGTAGATGAATCACTGTGTACTTTCTCTTGTTTCTATATGTTACCAATCTTGAGAAACTCATACATTCTCTGTTCAGTTATTCCCGTTTCTTAGAGAGGTAGATTACTTTCTTCAAAAGCGCTGTTTTCACAGTGCTAAGTACTCCCAAATCTGTCAACAATGTAGGTTTTACCAGTTTTCTACGTCTCCCTTATTTGCTTGTACTTATACTTGGAATTCTCTGTGTAAACTTCTGTAGCTTCTCTAGGTAGATGAATCACTGTGTACTTTCTGTTGTTTCTATCTGTTACCAGTCTTGGGAAACTCATACATTCTGTGTTCAGTTATTCCCGTTTCTTAGAGAGGTAGATTTCTTTCTGCGAAAGTGCTGTTTTCACAGTGCTAAGTACTCCCAACTCTATCCGCAATGTAGGTTTTACCAGTATTCTAAGTCTCTCTTATTTGCTTGTACTTATACTTGGAATTCTGTGTGTAAACCTCTGTAGCTTTTCCAGGTAGATGAATCACCGTGTACTTTCTCTTGTTTCTATCTGTTACCAGTCTTGAGAAACTCATACATTCTCTGTTCACTGTTTCCCAGTCTTAGAGAAGTCGATTTCTTTCGGCGAAAGTGCTGTTTTCACAGCGCTAAGTACTCCCAACTCTATCCACAATGTAGGTTTTACCAGTTTTCTAAGTCTCTCTTATTTGCCTGCACTTATACTTGGAATTCTCTGCGTAAACCTCTGTAGCTTCTCTAGGTAGATGAATCACTGTGTACTTTCTCTTGTTTCTATCTGTTACCAATCTTGAGAAACTCATACATTCTCTGTTCACTGTTTCCCAGTCTTAGAGAAGTCGATTTCTTTCGGCGAAAGTGCTGTTTTCACAGTGCTAAGTACTCCCAACTCTATCTACAATGTAGGCTTTGCCAGTTTTCTAAGTCTCTCTTATTTTCTTGTACTTATACTTGGAATTGTCTGTGTAAACCTCTGTAACTTTTCCAGGTAGATGAATCACTGTGTACTTTCTCTTGTTTCTATCTGTTACCAATCTTGAGAAACTCATACATTCTCTGTTCACTGTTTCCCAGTCTTAGAGAAGTCGATTTCTTTCGGCGAAAGTGCTGTTTTCACAGTGCTAAGTACTCCCAACTCTATCCAGAATGTAGGTTTTACCAGTTTTCTAAGTCGCTCTTATTTGCTTGTACTTATACTTGGAATTCTCTGTGTAAACCTCTGTAACTTTTCCAGGTAGATGAATCACTGTGTACTTTCTCTTGTTTCTATCTGTTACCAATCTTGAGAAACTCATACATTCTCTGTTCACTGTTTCACGGACTTAGAGAACTAAATTTCCTTCGGCGAAAGTGCTGTTTTCACAGTGCTAAGTACTCCGAAATCTGTCAACAATGTTGGTTTTACCAGTTTTCTAAGTCTCTCTTATTTGCTTGTACTTATACTTGGAATTCTGTGTGTAAACCACTGTAACTTCTCTAGGTAGATGAATCACTGTGTGCTTTCTCTTGTTTCTATCTGTTACCAATCTTGAGAAACTCATACATTCACTGTTCACTGTTTCCCAGTCTTAGAGAAGTCGATTTCTTTCGACGAAAGTGGTGTTTTCACAGTGCTGAGTGCTCCCAACTCTACCCACAATGTAGGTTTTACCAGTTTTCTAAGTCTCTCTTATTTGCCTGTACTTATACATGAAATTCTCTGTGTAAACCTCTGTAACTTCTCTAGGTAGATGAATCACTGTGTACTTTCTCTTGTTTCTATCTGTTACCAATCTTGAGAAACTAATACATTCTCTGTTCACTGTTTCCCAGTCTTAGAGAAGTCGATTTCTTTCGGCGAAAGTGCTGTTTTCACAGTGCTAAGTACTCCCAACTCTATCCACAATGTAGGTTTTACCAGTTTTCTAAGTCTCTCTTATTTTCTTGTACTTATACATGGAATTCTCTGTGTAAACTTCTGTAACTTCTCGAGGTAGATGAATCACTGTGTACTTTCTCTTATTTCTATCTGTTACCAATCTTGAGAAACTCATACATTCTCTGTTAACTGTTTCCCAGTGTTAGAGAAGTCGATTTCTTTAGGCGAAAGTGTTGTTTTCACAGTGCTAAGTACTCCCAACTCTATCCACAATGTAGGTTTTACCAGTTTTCTATCTCTCTCTTATTTGCTTGTACTTGTACTTGGAATTCTCTGTGTAAACCTCTGTAACTTCTCTAGGTAGATGAATCACTGTGTACTTTCTCTTGTTTCTATCTGTTACCAATCTTGAGAAACTCATACATTCACTGTTCACTGTTTCCCAGTCTTAAAGAAGTCGATTTCTTTCAGCGAAAGTGCTGTTTTCACAGTGCTAAGTACTCCCAACACTATCCACAATGTAGGTTTTACCAGTTTTCTAAGTCTCTCTTATTTGCTTGTACTTATACTTGGAATTCTCTGTGTAAACCTCTGTGGCTTCTCTAGGTAGATGAATCACTGTGTACTTTCTCTTGTTTCTGTCTGTTACCAATCTTGAGAAACTCATACATTCTCTGTTCAGTGTTTCCCAGTCTTAGAGAAGTCGAATTCTTTCGGCGAAAGTGCTGTTTTCACAGTGCTAAGTACTCCCAACTCTATCAACAATGTAGGTTTTACCAGTTTTCTAAGTCTCTCTTATTTTCTTGTACTTATACATGAAATTCTTTGTGTAAACTTCTGAAATTTCTATAGGTAGATGAATCACGGTGTACTTTCTCTTGTTTCTATATGTTACCAATCTTGAGAAACTCATACATTCTCTGTTCAGTTATTCCTGTTTCTTAGAGAGGTAGATTACTTTCTTCAAAAGTGCTGTTTTCACAGTGCTAAGTACTCCCAAATCTGTCAACAATGTAGGTTTTACCAGTTTTCTACGTCTCTCTTATTTGTTTGTACTTATACTTGGAATTCTCTGTGTAAACTTCTGTAGCTTCTCTAGGTAGATGAATCACTGTGTACTTTCTCTTGTTTCTATCTGTTACCAGTCTTGGGAAACTCATACATTCTCTGTTCAGTTATTCCCGTTTCTTAGAGAGGTAGATTTCTTTCTGCGAAAGTGCTGTTTTCACAGTGCTAAGTACTCCCAACTCTATCCGCAATGTAGGTTTTACCAGTATTCTAAGTCTCTCTTATTTGCTTGTACTTATACTTGGAATTCTGTGTGTAAACCTCTGTAGCTTTTCCAGGTAGATGAATCACCGTGTACTTTCTCTTGTTTCTATCTGTTACCAGTCTTGAGAAACTCATACATTCTCTGTTCACTGTTTCCCAGTCTTAGAGAAGTCGATTTCTTTCGGCGAAAGTGCTGTTTTCACAGCGCTAAGTACTCCCAACTCTATCCACAATGTAGGTTTTACCAGTTTTCTAAGTCTCTCTTATTTGCCTGTACTTATACTTGGAATTCTCTGCGTAAACCTCTGTAGCTTCTCTAGGTAGATGAATCACTGTGTACTTTCTCTTGTTTCTATCTGTTACCAATCTTGAGAAACTCATACATTCTCTGTTCACTGTTTCCCAGTCTTAGAGAAGTCGATTTCTTTCGGCGAAAGTGCTGTTTTCACAGTGCTAAGTACTCCCAACTCTATCCACAATGTAGGTTTTACCAGTTTTCTAAGTCTCTCTTATTTTCTTGTACTTATACATGGAATTCTCTGTGTAAACTTCTGTAACTTTTCGAGGTAGATGAATCACTGTGTACTTTCTCTTATTTCTATCTGTTACCAATCTTGAGAAACTCATACATTCTCTGTTAACTGTTTCCCAGTGTTAGAGAAGTCGATTTCTTTAGGCGAAAGTGCTGTTTTCACAGTGCTAAGTACTCCCAACTCTATCCACAATGTAGGTTTTACCAGTTTTCTATCTCTCTCTTACTTGCTTGTACTTGTACTTGGAATTCTCTGTGTAAACCTCTGTAACTTCTCTAGGTAGATGAATCACTGTGTACTTTCTCTTGTTTCTATCTGTTACCAATCTTGAGAAACTCATACATTCACTGTTCACTGTTTCCCAGTCTTAAAGAAGTCGATTTCTTTCAGCGAAAGTGCTGTTTTCACAGTGCTAAGTACTCCCAACACTATCCACAATGTAGGTTTTACCAGTTTTCTAAGTCTCTCTTATTTGCTTGTACTTATACTTGGAATTCTCTGTGTAAACCTCTGTGGCTTCTCTAGGTAGATGAATCACTGTGTACTTTCTCTTGTTTCTGTCTGTTACCAATCTTGAGAAACTCATACATTCTCTGTTCAGTGTTTCCCAGTCTTAGTGAAGTCGAATTCTTTCGGCGAAAGTGCTGTTTTCACAGTGCTAAGTACTCCCAACTCTATCAACAACGTAGGTTTTACCAGTTTTCTAAGTCTCTCTTATTTTCTTGTACTTATACATGAAATTCTTTGTGTAAACTTCTGAAATTTCTATAGGTAGATGAATCACTGTGTACTTTCTCTTGTTTCTATATGTTACCAATCTTGAGAAACTCATACATTCTCTGTTCAGTTATTCTCGTTTCTTAGAGAGGTAGATTACTTTCTTCAAAAGTGCTGTTTTCACAGTGCTAAGTACTCCCAAATCTGTCAACAATGTAGGTTTTACCAGTTTTCTAAGTCTCTCTTATTTGCCTGTACTTATACTTGGAATTCTCTGCGTAAACCTCTGTAGCTTCTCTAGGTAGATGAATCACTGTGTACTTTCTCTTGTTTCTATCTGTTACCAATCTTGAGAAACTCATACATTCTCTGTTCACTGTTTCCCAGTCTTAGGGAAGTCGATTTCTTTCGGCGAAAGTGCTGTTTTCACAGTGCTAAGTACTCCCAACTCTATCTACAATGTAGGCTTTACCAGTTTTCTAAGTCTCTCTTATTTTCTTGTACTTATACTTGGAATTGTCTGTGTAAACCTCTGTAACTTTTCCAGGTAGATGAATCACTGTGTACTTTCTCTTGTTTCTATCTTTTACCAATCTTGAGAAACTCATACATTCTCTGTTCACTGTTTCCCAGTCTTAGAGAAGTCGATTTCTTTCGGCGAAAGTGCTGTTTTCACAGTGCTAAGTACTCCCAACTCTATCCAGAATGTAGGTTTTACCAGTTTTCTAAGTCTCTCTTATTTGCTTGTACTTATACTTGGAATTCTCTGTGTAAACCTCTGTAACTTTTCCAGGTAGATGAATCACTGTGTACTTTCTCTTGTTTCTATCTGTTACCAGTCTTGAGAAACTCATACATTCTCTGTTCAGTTATTCCCGTTTCTTAGAGAGGTAGATTTCTTTCTTCAAAAGTGCTGTTTTCACAGTGCTGAGTGCTCCCAACTCTATCCACAATGTAGGTTTTACCAGTTTTCTAAGTCTCTCTTATTTGCTTGTACTTATACATGAAATTCTCTGTGTAAACTTCTGTAACTTCTCTAGGTAGATGAATCACTGTGTACTTTCTCTTGTTTCTATGTGTTACCAATCTTGAGAAACTCATACATTCTCTGTTCACTGTTTCCCAGTCTTAGAGAAGTAGATTTCTTTCTGCGAAAGTGCTGTTTTCACAGTGCTAAGTACTCCCAACTCTATGTATAATGTAGTTTTTACCAGTTTTCTAAGTCTCTCTTATTTGCTTGTACTTATACATGAAATTCTCTGTGTAAACTTCTGTAACTTCTCTAGGTAGATGAATTACTGTGTACTTTCTCTTGTTTCTATGTGTTACCAATCTTCAGAAACTCATACATTCTCTGTTCACTGTTTGCCAGTCTTAGAAAAGTAGATTTGTTTCTGCGAAAGTGCTGTTTTCACAGTGCTAAGTACTCCCAACTCTGTCAACAATGTAGGTTTTACCAGTTTTCTAAGTCTCTCTTATTTGCTTGTACTTATACTTGGAATTCTCTGTGTAAACCTCTGTAACTTTTCCAAGTAGATGAATCACTGTGTACTTTCTCTTGTTTCTATCTGTTACCAATCTTGAGAAACTCATACATTCTCTGTTCACTGTTTCCCAGTCTTAGAGAAGTCGATTTCTTTCGGCGAAAGTGCTGTTTTCACATTGCTAAGTACTCCCAACTCTATCAACAATGTAGGTTTTACCAGTTTTCTAAGTCTCTCTTATTTTCTTGTACTTATACTTGGAATTCTCTGTGTAAACCTCTGTAACTTTTCCAGGTAGATGAATCACTGTGTACTTACTCTTGTTTCTATCTGTTACCAATCTTGAGAAACTCATACATTCTCTGTTCACTGTTTCACGGACTTAGAGAACTAAATTTCCTTCGGCGAAAGTGCTGTTTTCACACTGCTAAGTACTCCGAAATCTGTCAACAATGTTGGATTTACCAGTTTTCTAAGTCTCTCTTATTTGCTTGTACTTATACTTGGAATTCTGTGTGTAAACCACTGTAACTTCTCTAGGTAGATGAATCACTGTGTACTTTCTCTTGTTTCTATCTGTTACCAATCTTGAGAAACTCATACATTCACTGTTCACTGTTTCCCAGTCTTAGAGAAGTCGATTTCTTTCAGCGAAAGTGCTGTTTTCACAGTGCTAAGTACTCCCAACACTATCCGCAATGTAGGTTTTACCAGTTTTCTAAGTCTCTCTTATTTGCTTGTACTTATACTTGGAATTCTCTGTGTAAACCTGTGTAACTTCTCTAGGTAGATGAATCACTGTGTACTTTCTCTTGTTTCTATCTGTTGCCAATCTTGAGAAACTCATACATTCTCTGTTCACTGTTTCCCAGTCTTAGAGAAGTCGATTTCTTTCGGCGAAAGTGCTGTTTTCAAAGTGCTAAGTACTCCCAACTCTATCCACAATGTAGGTTTTACCAGTTTTCTAAGTCTCTCTTACTTTCTTGTACTTATACATGAAATTCTTTGTGTAAACTTCTGTAATTTCTATAGGTAGATGAATCACTGTGTACTTTCTCTTGTTTCTATCTGTTACCAGTCTTGAGAAACTCATACATTCTCTGTTCAGTTATTCCCGTGTCTTAGAGAGGTAGATTTCTTTCTTCAAAAGTGCTGTTTTCAGAGTGCTGAGTGCTCCCAAGTCTATCCACTATGTAGGTTTTACCAGTTTTCTAAGTCTCTCTTATTTGCTTGTACTTATACATGAAATTCTCTGTGTAAACTTCTGTAACTTCTCTAGGTAGATGAATCACTGTGTACTTTCTCTTGTTTCTATGTGTTACCAATCTTGAGAAACTCATACGTTCTCTGTTCACTGTTTCCCAGTCTCAGAGAAGTAGATTTCTTTCTGCGAAAGTGCTGTTTTCACAGTGCTAAGTACTCCCAACTCTATCCACAATGTAGGTTTTAACAGTTTTCTAAGTCTCTCTTATTTGCTTGTACGTATACTTGGAATTCTCTGTGTAATACTCTGTAGCTTCTCTACGTAGATGAATCACTGTGTACTTTCTCTTGTTTCTATCTGTTACCAATCTTGAGAAACTCATACATTCTCTGTTCACTGTTTCCCAGTCTTAGAGAAGTCGATTTCTTTTGGCGAAAGTGCTGTTTTCACAGTGCTAAGTACTCCCAAGTCTATCCGCAAAGTAGGTTTTACCAGTTTTCTAAGTCTCTCTTATTTGCTTGTACTTATACTTGGAATTCTCTGTGTAAACCTCTGTAACTTTTCCCGGTAGATGAATCACTGTGTACTTTCTCTTGTTTCTATCTGTTACCAAACTTGAGAAACTCATACATTCACTGTTCACTGTTTCCCAGTCTTAGAGAAGTCGATTTCTTTCAGCGAAAGTGCTGTTTTCACAGTGCTAAGTACTCCCAACTCTATCCACAATGTAGGTTTTACCAGTTTTCTAAGTCTCTCTTATTTTCTTGTACTTATACTTGGAATTCTCTGTGTAAACCTCTGTAACTTTTCCAGGTAGATGAATCACTGTGTACTTTCTCTTGCTTCTATCTGTTACCAATCTTGAGAAACTCATACATTGTCTGTTCACTGTTTCCCAGTCTTAGAGAAGTCGATTTCTTTCGGCGAAAGTGCTGTTTTCACAGTGCTAAGTACTCCCAACTCTATCCACAATGTAGGTTTTACCAGTTTTCTAAGTCTCTCTTATTTTCTTGTACTTATACATGAAATTCTTTGTGTAAACTTCTGTAATTTCTATAGGTAGATGAATCACTGTGTACTTTCTCTTGTTTCTATCTGTTACCAGTCTTGAGAAACTCATACATTCTCTGTTCAGTTATTCCCGTTTCTTAGAGAGGTAGATTTCTTTCTTCAAAAGTGCTGTTTTCAGAGTGCTGAGTGCTCCCAACTCTATCCACAATGTAGGTTTTACCAGTTTTCTAAGTCTCTCTTATTTGCTTGTACTTATACATGAAATTCTCTGTGTAAACTTCTGTAACTTCTCTAGGTAGATGAATCACTGTGTACTTTCTCTTGTTTCTATGTGTTACCAATCTTGAGAAACTCATACATTCTCTGTTCACTGTTTCCCAGTCTTAGAGAAGTAGATTTCTTTCTGCGAAAGTGCTGTTTTCACAGTGCTAAGTACTCCCAACTCTATGCATAATGTAGTTTTTACCAATTTTCTAAGTCTCTCTTATTTGCTTGTTCTTATACATGAAATTCTCTGTGTAAACTTCTGTAACTTCTCTAGGTAGATGAATCACTGTGTACTTTCTCTTGTTTCTATGTGTTACCAATCTTCAGAAACTCATACATTCTCTGTTCACTGTTTCCCAGTCTTAGAAAAGTAGATTTGTTTCTGCGAAAGTGCTGTTTTCACAGTGCTAAGTACTCCCAACTCTGTCAACAATGTAGGTTTTACCAGTTTTCTAAGTCTCTCTTATTTGCTTGTACTTATACTTGGAATTCTCTGTGTAAACCTCTGTAACTTTTCCAGGTAGATGAATCACTGTGTACTTTCTCTTGTTTCTATCTGTTACCAATCTTGAGAAACTCATACATTCTCTGTTCACTGTTTCCGAGTCTTAGAGAAGTCGATTTCTTTCGGCGAAAGTGCTGTTTTCACATTGCTAAGTACTCCCAACTCTATCAACAATGTAGGTTTTACCAGTTTTCTAAGTCTCTCTTATTTTCTTGTACTTATACTTGGAATTCTCTGTGTAAACCTCTGTAACTTTTGAAGGTAGATGAATCACTGTGTACTTTCTCTTGTTTCTATCTGTTACCAAACTTGAGAAACTCATACATTCACTGTTCACTGTTTCCCAGTCTTAGAGAAGTCGATTTCTTTCAGCGAAAGTGCTGTTTTCACAGTGCTAAGTACTCCCAACACTATCCGCAATGTAGGTTTTACCAGTTTTCTAAGTCTCTCTTATTTGCTTGTACTTATACTTGGAATTCTCTGTGTAAACTTCTGAAATTTCTTTAGGTAGATGAATCACTGTGTACTTTCTCTTGTTTCTATATGTTACCAATCTTGAGAAACTCATACATTCTCTGTTCAGTTATTCCCGTTTCTTAGAGAGGTAGATTTCTTTCTTCAAAAGTGCTGTTTTCACAGTGCTAAGTACTCCCAAATCTGTCAACAATGTAGGTTTTACCAGTTTTCTAAGTCTCTCTTATTTGCTTGTACTTATACTTGGAATTTTCTGTGTAAACCTCTGTAACTTCTCTAGGTAGATGAATCACTGTGTGCTTTCTCTTCTTTCTATCTGTTACCAATCTTGAGAAACTCATACATTCTCTGTTCAGTGTTTCCCAGTCTTAGAGAATTCGAATTCTTTCGGCGAAAGTGCTGTTTTCACAGTGCTAAGTACTCCCAACTCTATCCACAATGTAGGTTTTACCAGTTTTCTAAGTCTCTCTTATTTTCTTGTACTTATACTTGGAATTCTCTGTGTAAACCTCTGTAACTTTTCCAGGTAGATGAATCACTGTGTACTTTCTCTTGTTTCTATCTGTTACCAATCTTGAGAAACTCATACATTCTCTGTTCACTGTTTCACGGACTTAGAGAACTAAATTTCCTTCGGAGAAAGTGCTGTTTTCACAGTGCTAAGTACTCCCAAATCTGTCAACAATGTAGGTTTTACCAGTTTTCTAAGTCTCTCTTATTTGTTTGTACTTATACTGGAATTCTGTGTGTAACCCTCTGTAACTTCTCTAGGTAGATGAATCACTGTGTACTTTCTCTTGTTTCTATCTGTTACCAATCTTGAGAAACTCATACATTCTCTGTTCACTGTTTCCCAGTCTTAGAGAAGTCGAATTCTTTCGGCGAAAGTACTGTTTTCACAGTGCTAAGTACTCCCAACTCTATCAACAATGTAGGTTTTACCAGTTTTCTAAGTCTCTCTTATTTTCTTGTACTTATACATGGAATTGTCTGTGTAAACCTCTGTAACTTTTCCAGGTAGATGAATCACTGTGTACTTTCTCTTGTTTCTATCTGTTACCAATCTTGAGAAACTCATACATTCTCTGTTCACTGTTTCCCAGTCTTAGAGAAGTCGATTTCTTTCGGCGAAAGTGCTGTTTTCACAGTGCTAAGTACTCCCAACTCTATCCACAATGTAGGTTTTACCAGTTTTCTAAGTCTCTCTTATTTGCTTGTACTTATACTTGGAATTCTCTGTGTAAACCTCTGTAACTTTTCCAGGTAGATGAATCACTGTGTACTTTCTCTTGTTTCTATCTGTTACCAATCTTGAGAAACTCATACATTCTCTGTTCACTGTTTCACGGACTTAGAGAACTAAATTTCCTTCGGCGAAAGTGCTGTTTTCACAGTGCTAAGTACTCCGAAATCTGTCAACAATGTTGGTTTTACCAGTTTTCTAAGTCTCTCTTATTTGCTTGTACTTATACTTGGAATTCTGTGTGTAAACCACTGTAACTTCTCTAGGTAGATGAATCACTGTGTGCTTTCTCTTGTTTCTATCTGTTACCAATCTTGAGAAACTCATACATTCACTGTTCACTGTTTCCCAGTCTTAGAGAAGAAGATATCTTTCGACGAAAGTGGTGTTTTCACAGTGCTGAGTGCTCCCAACTCTATCCACAATGTAGGTTTTACCAGTTTTCTAAGTCTCTCTTATTTGCTTGTACTTATACTTGGAATTCTCTATGTAAACCTCTGTAACTTCTCTTGGTAGATGAATCACTGTGTACTTTCTCTTGTTTCTATCTGTTACCAATCTTGAGAAACTCATTCTTTCACTGTACACTGTTTCCCAGACTTAGAGAAGTCGATTTCTTTCAGCGAAAGTGCAGTTTTCACAGTGATAAGTACTAACAACTCTGTCCACATTGTAAGTTTAACCAGTTTTCTACGTCTCTCTTATTTGCTTGTACTTATACTTGGAATTCTCTGTGTAAACTTCTGTAGCTTCTCTAGGTAGATGAATCACTGTGTACTTTCTCTTGTTTTTATCTGTTACCAGTCTTGGGAAACTCATACATTCTCTGTTCAGTTATTCCCGTTTCTTAGAGAGGTAGATTTCTTTCTGCGAAAGTGCTGTTTTCACAGTGCTAAGTACTCCCAACTCTATCCGCAATGGAGGTTTTACCAGTATTCTAAGTCTCTCTTATTTGCTTGTACTTATACTTGGAATTCTGTGTGTAAACCTCTGTAGCTTTTCCAGGTAGATGAATCACCGTGTACTTTCTCTTGTTTCTATCTGTTACCAGTCTTGAGAAACTCATACATTCACTGTTCACTGTTTCCCAGTCTTAGAGAAGTCGATTTCTTTCAGTGAAAGTGCTGTTTTCACAGTGCTAAGTACTCCCAACTCTATCCACAATGTAGGTTTTACCAGTTTTCTAAGTCTCTCTTATTTGCTTGTACTTATACTTGGGATTCTCTGTGTAAACCTCTGTAGCTTCTCTAAGTAGATGAATCACTGTGTACTTTCTCTTGTTTCTATCTGTTACCAATCTTGAGAAACTCATACATTCTCTGTTCACTGTTTCCCAGTCTTAGAGAAGTCGATTTCTTTCGGCGAAAGTGCTGTTTCACAGTGCTAAGTACTCCCAACTCTATCAACAATGTAGGTTTTACCAGTTTTCTAAGTCTCTCTTATTTTCTTGTACTTATACTTGGAATTCTCTGTGTAAACCTCTGTAACTTTTCCAGGTAGATGAATCACTGTGTACCTTCTCTTGTTTCTATCTGTTACCAATCTTGAGAAACTCATACATTCTCTGTTCACTGTTTCACGGACTTAGAGAACTAAATTTCCTTCGGCGAAAGTGCTGTTTTCACAGCGCTAAGTACTCCCAACTCTATCCACAATGTAGGTTTTACCAGTTTTCTAAGTCTCTCTTATTTTCTTGTACTTATACATGGAATTCTCTGTGTAAACCTCTGTAACTTTTCCAGGTAGATGAATCACTGTGTACTTTCTCTTGTTTCTATCTGTTACCAATCTTGAGAAACTCATACATTCTCTCTTCACTGTTTCACGGACTTAGAGAACTAAATTTCCTTCGGAGAAAGTGCTGTTTTCACAGTGCTAAGTACTCCCAAATCTGTCAACAATGTAGGTTTTACCAGTTTTCTAAGTCTCTCTTATTTGTTTGTACTTATACTGGAACTCTGTGTGTAAACCTCTGTAACTTCTCTAGGTAGATGAATCACTGTGTACTTTCTCTTGTTTCTATCTGTTACCAATCTTGAGAAACTCATACATTCACTGTTCACTGTTTCCCAGTCTTAAAGAAGTCGATTAATTTCAGCGAAAGTGCTGTTTTCACTGTGCTAAGTACTCCCAACACTATCCACAATGTAGGTTTTACCAGTTTTCTAAGTCTCTCTTATTTGCTTGTACTTATACTTGGAATTCTCTGTGTAAACCTCTGTGGCTTCTCTAGGTAGATGAATCACTGTGTACTTTCTCTTGTTTCTGTCTGTTACCAATCTTGAGAAACTCATACATTCTCTGTTCAGTGTTTCCCAGTCTTAGAGAAGTCGAATTCTTTCGGCGAAAGTGCTGTTTTCACAGTGCTAAGTACTCCCAACTCTATCAACAACGTAGGTTTTACCAGTTTTCTAAGTCTCTCTTATTTTCTTGTACTTATACATGAAATTCTTTGTGTAAACTTCTGAAATTTCTATAGGTAGATGAATCACTGTGTACTTTCTCTTGTTTCTATATGTTACCAATCTTGAGAAACTCATACATTCTCTGTTCAGTTATTCCCGTTTCTTAGAGAGGTAGATTACTTTCTTCAAAAGCGCTGTTTTCACAGTGCTAAGTACTCCCAAATCTGTCAACAATGTAGGTTTTACCAGTTTTCTACGTCTCCCTTATTTGCTTGTACTTATACTTGGAATTCTCTGTGTAAACTTCTGTAGCTTCTCTAGGTAGATGAATCACTGTGTACTTTCTGTTGTTTCTATCTGTTACCAGTCTTGGGAAACTCATACATTCTCTGTTCAGTTATTCCCGTTTCTTAGAGAGGTAGATTTCTTTCTGCGAAAGTGCTGTTTTCACAGTGCTAAGTACTCCCAACTCTATCCGCAATGTAGGTTTTACCAGTATTCTAAGTCTCTCTTATTTGCTTGTACTTATACTTGGAATTCTGTGTGTAAACCTCTGTAGCTTTTCCAGGTAGATGAATCACCGTGTACTTTCTCTTGTTTCTATCTGTTACCAGTCTTGAGAAACTCATACATTCTCTGTTCACTGTTTCCCAGTCTTAGAGAAGTCGATTTCTTTCGGCGAAAGTGCTGTTTTCACAGCGCTAAGTACTCCCAACTCTATCCACAATGTAGGTTTTACCAGTTTTCTAAGTCTCTCTTATTTGCCTGCACTTATACTTGGAATTCTCTGCGTAAACCTCTGTAGCTTCTCTAGGTAGATGAATCACTGTGTACTTTCTCTTGTTTCTATCTGTTACCAATCTTGAGAAACTCATACATTCTCTGTTCACTGTTTCCCAGTCTTAGAGAAGTCGATTTCTTTCGGCGAAAGTGCTGTTTTCACAGTGCTAAGTACTCCCAACTCTATCTACAATGTAGGCTTTGCCAGTTTTCTAAGTCTCTCTTATTTTCTTGTACTTATACTTGGAATTGTCTGTGTAAACCTCTGTAACTTTTCCAGGTAGATGAATCACTGTGTACTTTCTCTTGTTTCTATCTGTTACCAATCTTGAGAAACTCATACATTCTCTGTTCACTGTTTCCCAGTCTTAGAGAAGTCGATTTCTTTCGGCGAAAGTGCTGTTTTCACAGTGCTAAGTACTCCCAACTCTATCCAGAATGTAGGTTTTACCAGTTTTCTAAGTCGCTCTTATTTGCTTGTACTTATACTTGGAATTCTCTGTGTAAACCTCTGTAACTTTTCCAGGTAGATGAATCACTGTGTACTTTCTCTTGTTTCTATCTGTTACCAATCTTGAGAAACTCATACATTCTCTGTTCACTGTTTCACGGACTTAGAGAACTAAATTTCCTTCGGCGAAAGTGCTGTTTTCACAGTGCTAAGTACTCCGAAATCTGTCAACAATGTTGGTTTTACCAGTTTTCTAAGTCTCTCTTATTTGCTTGTACTTATACTTGGAATTCTGTGTGTAAACCACTGTAACTTCTCTAGGTAGATGAATCACTGTGTGCTTTCTCTTGTTTCTATCTGTTACCAATCTTGAGAAACTCATACATTCACTGTTCACTGTTTCCCAGTCTTAGAGAAGTCGATTTCTTTCGACGAAAGTGGTGTTTTCACAGTGCTGAGTGCTCCCAACTCTACCCACAATGTAGGTTTTACCAGTTTTCTAAGTCTCTCTTATTTGCCTGTACTTATACATGAAATTCTCTGTGTAAACCTCTGTAACTTCTCTAGGTAGATGAATCACTGTGTACTTTCTCTTGTTTCTATCTGTTACCAATCTTGAGAAACTAATACATTCTCTGTTCACTGTTTCCCAGTCTTAGAGAAGTCGATTTCTTTCGGCGAAAGTGCTGTTTTCACAGTGCTAAGTACTCCCAACTCTATCCACAATGTAGGTTTTACCAGTTTTCTAAGTCTCTCTTATTTTCTTGTACTTATACATGGAATTCTCTGTGTAAACTTCTGTAACTTCTCGAGGTAGATGAATCACTGTGTACTTTCTCTTATTTCTATCTGTTACCAATCTTGAGAAACTCATACATTCTCTGTTAACTGTTTCCCAGTGTTAGAGAAGTCGATTTCTTTAGGCGAAAGTGTTGTTTTCACAGTGCTAAGTACTCCCAACTCTATCCACAATGTAGGTTTTACCAGTTTTCTATCTCTCTCTTATTTGCTTGTACTTGTACTTGGAATTCTCTGTGTAAACCTCTGTAACTTCTCTAGGTAGATGAATCACTGTGTACTTTCTCTTGTTTCTATCTGTTACCAATCTTGAGAAACTCATACATTCACTGTTCACTGTTTCCCAGTCTTAAAGAAGTCGATTTCTTTCAGCGAAAGTGCTGTTTTCACAGTGCTAAGTACTCCCAACACTATCCACAATGTAGGTTTTACCAGTTTTCTAAGTCTCTCTTATTTGCTTGTACTTATACTTGGAATTCTCTGTGTAAACCTCTGTGGCTTCTCTAGGTAGATGAATCACTGTGTACTTTCTCTTGTTTCTGTCTGTTACCAATCTTGAGAAACTCATACATTCTCTGTTCAGTGTTTCCCAGTCTTAGAGAAGTCGAATTCTTTCGGCGAAAGTGCTGTTTTCACAGTGCTAAGTACTCCCAACTCTATCAACAATGTAGGTTTTACCAGTTTTCTAAGTCTCTCTTATTTTCTTGTACTTATACATGAAATTCTTTGTGTAAACTTCTGAAATTTCTATAGGTAGATGAATCACGGTGTACTTTCTCTTGTTTCTATATGTTACCAATCTTGAGAAACTCATACATTCTCTGTTCAGTTATTCCTGTTTCTTAGAGAGGTAGATTACTTTCTTCAAAAGTGCTGTTTTCACAGTGCTAAGTACTCCCAAATCTGTCAACAATGTAGGTTTTACCAGTTTTCTACGTCTCTCTTATTTGTTTGTACTTATACTTGGAATTCTCTGTGTAAACTTCTGTAGCTTCTCTAGGTAGATGAATCACTGTGTACTTTCTGTTGTTTCTATCTGTTACCAGTCTTGGGAAACTCATACATTCTCTGTTCAGTTATTCCCGTTTCTTAGAGAGGTAGATTTCTTTCTGCGAAAGTGCTGTTTTCACAGTGCTAAGTACTCCCAACTCTATCCGCAATGTAGGTTTTACCAGTATTCTAAGTCTCTCTTATTTGCTTGTACTTATACTTGGAATTCTGTGTGTAAACCTCTGTAGCTTTTCCAGGTAGATGAATCACCGTGTACTTTCTCTTGTTTCTATCTGTTACCAGTCTTGAGAAACTCATACATTCTCTGTTCACTGTTTCCCAGTCTTAGAGAAGTCGATTTCTTTCGGCGAAAGTGCTGTTTTCACAGCGCTAAGTACTCCCAACTCTATCCACAATGTAGGTTTTACCAGTTTTCTAAGTCTCTCTTATTTGCCTGTACTTATACTTGGAATTCTCTGCGTAAACCTCTGTAGCTTCTCTAGGTAGATGAATCACTGTGTACTTTCTCTTGTTTCTATCTGTTACCAATCTTGAGAAACTCATACATTCTCTGTTCACTGTTTCCCAGTCTTAGAGAAGTCGATTTCTTTCGGCGAAAGTGCTGTTTTCACAGTGCTAAGTACTCCCAACTCTATCCACAATGTAGGTTTTACCAGTTTTCTAAGTCTCTCTTATTTTCTTGTACTTATACATGGAATTCTCTGTGTAAACTTCTGTAACTTTTCGAGGTAGATGAATCACTGTGTACTTTCTCTTATTTCTATCTGTTACCAATCTTGAGAAACTCATACATTCTCTGTTAACTGTTTCCCAGTGTTAGAGAAGTCGATTTCTTTAGGCGAAAGTGCTGTTTTCACAGTGCTAAGTACTCCCAACTCTATCCACAATGTAGGTTTTACCAGTTTTCTATCTCTCTCTTACTTGCTTGTACTTGTACTTGGAATTCTCTGTGTAAACCTCTGTAACTTCTCTAGGTAGATGAATCACTGTGTACTTTCTCTTGTTTCTATCTGTTACCAATCTTGAGAAACTCATACATTCACTGTTCACTGTTTCCCAGTCTTAAAGAAGTCGATTTCTTTCAGCGAAAGTGCTGTTTTCACAGTGCTAAGTACTCCCAACACTATCCACAATGTAGGTTTTACCAGTTTTCTAAGTCTCTCTTATTTGCTTGTACTTATACTTGGAATTCTCTGTGTAAACCTCTGTGGCTTCTCTAGGTAGATGAATCACTGTGTACTTTCTCTTGTTTCTGTCTGTTACCAATCTTGAGAAACTCATACATTCTCTGTTCAGTGTTTCCCAGTCTTAGTGAAGTCGAATTCTTTCGGCGAAAGTGCTGTTTTCACAGTGCTAAGTACTCCCAACTCTATCAACAACGTAGGTTTTACCAGTTTTCTAAGTCTCTCTTATTTTCTTGTACTTATACATGAAATTCTTTGTGTAAACTTCTGAAATTTCTATAGGTAGATGAATCACTGTGTACTTTCTCTTGTTTCTATATGTTACCAATCTTGAGAAACTCATACATTCTCTGTTCAGTTATTCTCGTTTCTTAGAGAGGTAGATTACTTTCTTCAAAAGTGCTGTTTTCACAGTGCTAAGTACTCCCAAATCTGTCAACAATGTAGGTTTTACCAGTTTTCTAAGTCTCTCTTATTTGCCTGTACTTATACTTGGAATTCTCTGCGTAAACCTCTGTAGCTTCTCTAGGTAGATGAATCACTGTGTACTTTCTCTTGTTTCTATCTGTTACCAATCTTGAGAAACTCATACATTCTCTGTTCACTGTTTCCCAGTCTTAGGGAAGTCGATTTCTTTCGGCGAAAGTGCTGTTTTCACAGTGCTAAGTACTCCCAACTCTATCTACAATGTAGGCTTTACCAGTTTTCTAAGTCTCTCTTATTTTCTTGTACTTATACTTGGAATTGTCTGTGTAAACCTCTGTACCTTTTCCAGGTAGATGAATCACTGTGTACTTTCTCTTGTTTCTATCTTTTACCAATCTTGAGAAACTCATACATTCTCTGTTCACTGTTTCCCAGTCTTAGAGAAGTCGATTTCTTTCGGCGAAAGTGCTGTTTTCACAGTGCTAAGTACTCCCAACTCTATCCAGAATGTAGGTTTTACCAGTTTTCTAAGTCTCTCTTATTTGCTTGTACTTATACTTGGAATTCTCTGTGTAAACCTCTGTAACTTTTCCAGGTAGATGAATCACTGTGTACTTTCTCTTGTTTCTATCTGTTACCAGTCTTGAGAAACTCATACATTCTCTGTTCAGTTATTCCCGTTTCTTAGAGAGGTAGATTTCTTTCTTCAAAAGTGCTGTTTTCACAGTGCTGAGTGCTCCCAACTCTATCCACAATGTAGGTTTTACCAGTTTTCTAAGTCTCTCTTATTTGCTTGTACTTATACATGAAATTCTCTGTGTAAACTTCTGTAACTTCTCTAGGTAGATGAATCACTGTGTACTTTCTCTTGTTTCTATGTGTTACCAATCTTGAGAAACTCATACATTCTCTGTTCACTGTTTCCCAGTCTTAGAGAAGTAGATTTCTTTCTGCGAAAGTGCTGTTTTCACAGTGCTAAGTACTCCCAACTCTATGTATAATGTAGTTTTTACCAGTTTTCTAAGTCTCTCTTATTTGCTTGTACTTATACATGAAATTCTCTGTGTAAACTTCTGTAACTTCTCTAGGTAGATGAATTACTGTGTACTTTCTCTTGTTTCTATGTGTTACCAATCTTCAGAAACTCATACATTCTCTGTTCACTGTTTGCCAGTCTTAGAAAAGTAGATTTGTTTCTGCGAAAGTGCTGTTTTCACAGTGCTAAGTACTCCCAACTCTGTCAACAATGTAGGTTTTACCAGTTTTCTAAGTCTCTCTTATTTGCTTGTACTTATACTTGGAATTCTCTGTGTAAACCTCTGTAACTTTTCCAAGTAGATGAATCACTGTGTACTTTCTCTTGTTTCTATCTGTTACCAATCTTGAGAAACTCATACATTCTCTGTTCACTGTTTCCCAGTCTTAGAGAAGTCGATTTCTTTCGGCGAAAGTGCTGTTTTCACATTGCTAAGTACTCCCAACTCTATCAACAATGTAGGTTTTACCAGTTTCTAAGTCTCTCTTATTTTCTTGTACTTATACTTGGAATTCTCTGTGTAAACCTCTGTAACTTTTCCAGGTAGATGAATCACTGTGTACTTACTCTTGTTTCTATCTGTTACCAATCTTGAGAAACTCATACATTCTCTGTTCACTGTTTCACGGACTTAGAGAACTAAATTTCCTTCGGCGAAAGTGCTGTTTTCACACTGCTAAGTACTCCGAAATCTGTCAACAATGTTGGATTTACCAGTTTTTCTAAGTCTCTCTTATTTGCTTGTACTTATACTTGAATTCTGTGTGTAAACCACTGTAACTTCTCTAGGTAGATGAATCACTGTGTACTTTCTCTTGTTTCTATCTGTTACCAATCTTGAGAAACTCATACATTCACTGTTCACTGTTTCCCAGTCTTAGAGAAGTCGATTTCTTTCAGCGAAAGTGCTGTTTTCACAGTGCTAAGTACTCCCAACACTATCCGCAATGTAGGTTTTACCAGTTTTCTAAGTCTCTCTTATTTGCTTGTACTTATACTTGGAATTCTCTGTGTAAACCTGTGTAACTTCTCTAGGTAGATGAATCACTGTGTACTTTCTCTTGTTTCTATCTGTTGCCAATCTTGAGAAACTCATACATTCTCTGTTCACTGTTTCCCAGTCTTAGAGAAGTCGATTTCTTTCGGCGAAAGTGCTGTTTTCAAAGTGCTAAGTACTCCCAACTCTATCCACAATGTAGGTTTTACCAGTTTTCTAAGTCTCTCTTACTTTCTTGTACTTATACATGAAATTCTTTGTGTAAACTTCTGTAATTTCTATAGGTAGATGAATCACTGTGTACTTTCTCTTGTTTCTATCTGTTACCAGTCTTGAGAAACTCATACATTCTCTGTTCAGTTATTCCCGTGTCTTAGAGAGGTAGATTTCTTTCTTCAAAAGTGCTGTTTTCAGAGTGCTGAGTGCTCCCAAGTCTATCCACTATGTAGGTTTTACCAGTTTTCTAAGTCTCTCTTATTTGCTTGTACTTATACATGAAATTCTCTGTGTAAACTTCTGTAACTTCTCTAGGTAGATGAATCACTGTGTACTTTCTCTTGTTTCTATGTGTTACCAATCTTGAGAAACTCATACGTTCTCTGTTCACTGTTTCCCAGTCTCAGAGAAGTAGATTTCTTTCTGCGAAAGTGCTGTTTTCACAGTGCTAAGTACTCCCAACTCTATCCACAATGTAGGTTTTAACAGTTTTCTAAGTCTCTCTTATTTGCTTGTACGTATACTTGGAATTCTCTGTGTAATACTCTGTAGCTTCTCTACGTAGATGAATCACTGTGTACTTTCTCTTGTTTCTATCTGTTACCAATCTTGAGAAACTCATACATTCTCTGTTCACTGTTTCCCAGTCTTAGAGAAGTCGATTTCTTTTGGCGAAAGTGCTGTTTTCACAGTGCTAAGTACTCCCAAGTCTATCCGCAAAGTAGGTTTTACCAGTTTTCTAAGTCTCTCTTATTTGCTTGTACTTATACTTGGAATTCTCTGTGTAAACCTCTGTAACTTTTCCCGGTAGATGAATCACTGTGTACTTTCTCTTGTTTCTATCTGTTACCAAACTTGAGAAACTCATACATTCACTGTTCACTGTTTCCCAGTCTTAGAGAAGTCGATTTCTTTCAGCGAAAGTGCTGTTTTCACAGTGCTAAGTACTCCCAACTCTATCCACAATGTAGGTTTTACCAGTTTTCTAAGTCTCTCTTATTTTCTTGTACTTATACTTGGAATTCTCTGTGTAAACCTCTGTAACTTTTCCAGGTAGATGAATCACTGTGTACTTTCTCTTGCTTCTATCTGTTACCAATCTTGAGAAACTCATACATTGTCTGTTCACTGTTTCCCAGTCTTAGAGAAGTCGATTTCTTTCGGCGAAAGTGCTGTTTTCACAGTGCTAAGTACTCCCAACTCTATCCACAATGTAGGTTTTACCAGTTTTCTAAGTCTCTCTTATTTTCTTGTACTTATACATGAAATTCTTTGTGTAAACTTCTGTAATTTCTATAGGTAGATGAATCACTGTGTACTTTCTCTTGTTTCTATCTGTTACCAGTCTTGAGAAACTCATACATTCTCTGTTCAGTTATTCCCGTTTCTTAGAGAGGTAGATTTCTTTCTTCAAAAGTGCTGTTTTCAGAGTGCTGAGTGCTCCCAACTCTATCCACAATGTAGGTTTTACCAGTTTTCTAAGTCTCTCTTATTTGCTTGTACTTATACATGAAATTCTCTGTGTAAACTTCTGTAACTTCTCTAGGTAGATGAATCACTGTGTACTTTCTCTTGTTTCTATGTGTTACCAATCTTGAGAAACTCATACATTCTCTGTTCACTGTTTCCCAGTCTTAGAGAAGTAGATTTCTTTCTGCGAAAGTGCTGTTTTCACAGTGCTAAGTACTCCCAACTCTATGCATAATGTAGTTTTTACCAATTTTCTAAGTCTCTCTTATTTGCTTGTTCTTATACATGAAATTCTCTGTGTAAACTTCTGTAACTTCTCTAGGTAGATGAATCACTGTGTACTTTCTCTTGTTTCTATGTGTTACCAATCTTCAGAAACTCATACATTCTCTGTTCACTGTTTCCCAGTCTTAGAAAAGTAGATTTGTTTCTGCGAAAGTGCTGTTTTCACAGTGCTAAGTACTCCCAACTCTGTCAACAATGTAGGTTTTACCAGTTTTCTAAGTCTCTCTTATTTGCTTGTACTTATACTTGGAATTCTCTGTGTAAACCTCTGTAACTTTTCCAGGTAGATGAATCACTGTGTACTTTCTCTTGTTTCTATCTGTTACCAATCTTGAGAAACTCATACATTCTCTGTTCACTGTTTCCGAGTCTTAGAGAAGTCGATTTCTTTCGGCGAAAGTGCTGTTTTCACATTGCTAAGTACTCCCAACTCTATCAACAATGTAGGTTTTACCAGTTTTCTAAGTCTCTCTTATTTTCTTGTACTTATACTTGGAATTCTCTGTGTAAACCTCTGTAACTTTTGAAGGTAGATGAATCACTGTGTACTTTCTCTTGTTTCTATCTGTTACCAAACTTGAGAAACTCATACATTCACTGTTCACTGTTTCCCAGTCTTAGAGAAGTCGCTTTCTTTCAGCGAAAGTGCTGTTTTCACAGTGCTAAGTACTCCCAACACTATCCGCAATGTAGGTTTTACCAGTTTTCTAAGTCTCTCTTATTTGCTTGTACTTATACTTGGAATTCTCTGTGTAAACTTCTGAAATTTCTTTAGGTAGATGAATCACTGTGTACTTTCTCTTGTTTCTATATGTTACCAATCTTGAGAAACTCATACATTCTCTGTTCAGTTATTCCCGTTTCTTAGAGAGGTAGATTTCTTTCTTCAAAAGTGCTGTTTTCACAGTGCTAAGTACTCCCAAATCTGTCAACAATGTAGGTTTTACCAGTTTTCTAAGTCTCTCTTATTTGCTTGTACTTATACTTGGAATTTTCTGTGTAAACCTCTGTAACTTCTCTAGGTAGATGAATCACTGTGTGCTTTCTCTTCTTTCTATCTGTTACCAATCTTGAGAAACTCATACATTCTCTGTTCAGTGTTTCCCAGTCTTAGAGAATTCGAATTCTTTCGGCGAAAGTGCTGTTTTCACAGTGCTAAGTACTCCCAACTCTATCCACAATGTAGGTTTTACCAGTTTTCTAAGTCTCTCTTATTTTCTTGTACTTATACTTGGAATTCTCTGTGTAAACCTCTGTAACTTTTCCAGGTAGATGAATCACTGTGTACTTTCTCTTGTTTCTATCTGTTACCAATCTTGAGAAACTCATACATTCTCTGTTCACTGTTTCACGGACTTAGAGAACTAAATTTCCTTCGGAGAAAGTGCTGTTTTCACAGTGCTAAGTACTCCCAAATCTGTCAACAATGTAGGTTTTACCAGTTTTCTAAGTCTCTCTTATTTGTTTGTACTTATACTGGAATTCTGTGTGTAACCCTCTGTAACTTCTCTAGGTAGATGAATCACTGTGTACTTTCTCTTGTTTCTATCTGTTACCAATCTTGAGAAACTCATACATTCTCTGTTCACTGTTTCCCAGTCTTAGAGAAGTCGAATTCTTTCGGCGAAAGTACTGTTTTCACAGTGCTAAGTACTCCCAACTCTATCAACAATGTAGGTTTTACCAGTTTTCTAAGTCTCTCTTATTTTCTTGTACTTATACATGGAATTGTCTGTGTAAACCTCTGTAACTTTTCCAGGTAGATGAATCACTGTGTACTTTCTCTGGTTTCTATCTGTTACCAATCTTGAGAAACTCATACATTCTCTGTTCACTGTTTCCCAGTCTTAGAGAAGTCGATTTCTTTCGGCGAAAGTGCTGTTTTCACAGTGCTAAGTACTCCCAACTCTATCCACAATGTAGGTTTTACCAGTTTTCTAAGTCTCTCTTATTTGCTTGTACTTATACTTGGAATTCTCTGTGTAAACCTCTGTAACTTTTCCAGGTAGATGAATCACTGTGTACTTTCTCTTGTTTCTATCTGTTACCAATCTTGAGAAACTCATACATTCTCTGTTCACTGTTTCACGGACTTAGAGAACTAAATTTCCTTCGGCGAAAGTGCTGTTTTCACTGTGCTAAGTACTCCGAAATCTGTCAACAATGTTGGTTTTACCAGTTTTCTAAGTCTCTCTTATTTGCTTGTACTTATACTTGGAATTCTGTGTGTAAACCACTGTAACTTCTCTAGGTAGATGAATCACTGTGTGCTTTCTCTTGTTTCTATCTGTTACCAATCTTGAGAAACTCATACATTCACTGTTCACTGTTTCCCAGTCTTAGAGAAGAAGATATCTTTCGACGAAAGTGGTGTTTTCACAGTGCTGAGTGCTCCCAACTCTACCCACAATGTAGGTTTTACCCGTTTTCTAAGTGTCTCTTATTTGCCTGTACTTATACATGAAATTCTCTGTGTAAACCTCTGTAACTTCTCTAGGTAGATGAATCACTGTGTACTTTCTCTTGTTTCTATCTGTTACCAAACTTGAGAAACTCATACATTCTCTGTTCACTGTTTCTGAGTCTTAGAGAAGTCGATTTCTTTCGGCGAAAGTGGTGTTTTCACAGTGCTAAGTACTCCCAACTCTATCCACAATGTAGGTTTTACCAGTTTTCTAAGTCTCTCTTATTTGCTTGTACTTATACTTCGAATTCTCTGTGTAAACCTCTGTAACTTCTCTTGGTAGATGAATCACTGTGTACTTTCTCTTGTTTCTATCTGTTACCAATCTTGAGAAACTCATTCTTTCACTGTACACTGTTTCCCAGACTTAGAGAAGTCGATTTCTTTCAGCGAAAGTGCAGTTTTCACAGTGATAAGTACTAACAACTCTGTCCACATTGTAAGTTTAACCAGTTTTCTACGTCTCTCTTATTTGCTTGTACTTATACTTGGAATTCTCTGTGTAAACTTCTGTAGCTTCTCTAGGTAGATGAATCACTGTGTACTTTCTCTTGTTTCTATCTGTTACCAGTCTTGGGAAACTCATACATTCTCTGTTCAGTTATTCCCGTTTCTTAGAGAGGTAGATTTCTTTCTGCGAAAGTGCTGTTTTCACAGTGCTAAGTACTCCCAACTCTATCCGCAATGGAGGTTTTACCAGTATTCTAAGTCTCTCTTATTTGCTTGTACTTATACTTGGAATTCTGTGTGTAAACCTCTGTAGCTTTTCCAGGTAGATGAATCACCGTGTACTTTCTCTTGTTTCTATCTGTTACCAGTCTTGAGAAACTCATACATTCACTGTTCACTGTTTCCCAGTCTTAGAGAAGTCGATTTCTTTCAGTGAAAGTGCTGTTTTCACAGTGCTAAGTACTCCCAACTCTATCCACAATGTAGGTTTTACCAGTTTTCTAAGTCTCTCTTATTTGCTTGTACTTATACTTGGGATTCTCTGTGTAAACCTCTGTAGCTTCTCTAAGTAGATGAATCACTGTGTACTTTCTCTTGTTTCTATCTGTTACCAATCTTGAGAAACTCATACATTCTCTGTTCACTGTTTCCCAGTCTTAGAGAAGTCGATTTCTTTCGGCGAAAGTGCTGTTTCACAGTGCTAAGTACTCCCAACTCTATCAACAATGTAGGTTTTACCAGTTTTCTAAGTCTCTCTTATTTTCTTGTACTTATACTTGGAATTCTCTGTGTAAACCTCTGTAACTTTTCCAGGTAGATGAATCACTGTGTACCTTCTCTTGTTTCTATCTGTTACCAATCTTGAGAAACTCATACATTCTCTGTTCACTGTTTCACGGACTTAGAGAACTAAATTTCCTTCGGCGAAAGTGCTGTTTTCACAGCGCTAAGTACTCCCAACTCTATCCACAATGTAGGTTTTACCAGTTTTCTAAGTCTCTCTTATTTTCTTGTACTTATACATGGAATTCTCTGTGTAAACCTCTGTAACTTTTCCAGGTAGATGAATCACTGTGTACTTTCTCTTGTTTCTATCTGTTACCAATCTTGAGAAACTCATACATTCTCTGTTCACTGTTTCACGGACTTAGAGAACTAAATTTCCTTCGGAGAAAGTGCTGTTTTCACAGTGCTAAGTACTCCCAAATCTGTCAACAATGTAAGTTTTACCAGTTTTCTAAGTCTCTCTTATTTGTTTGTACTTATACTGGAACTCTGTGTGTAAACCTCTGTAACTTCTCTAGGTAGATGAATCACTGTGTACTTTCTCTTGTTTCTATCTGTTACCAATCTTGAGAAACTCATACATTCACTGTTCACTGTTTCCCAGTCTTAAAGAAGTCGATTTCTTTCAGCGAAAGTGCTGTTTTCACAGTGCTAAGTACTCCCAACACTATCCACAATGTAGGTTTTACCAGTTTTCTAAGTCTCTCTTATTTGCTTGTACTTATACTTGGAATTCTCTGTGTAAACCTCTGTGGCTTCTCTAGGTAGATGAATCACTGTGTACTTTCTCTTGTTTCTGTCTGTTACCAATCTTGAGAAACTCATACATTCTCTGTTCAGTGTTTCCCAGTCTTAGAGAAGTCGAATTCTTTCGGCGAAAGTGCTGTTTTCACAGTGCTAAGTACTCCCAACTCTATCAACAACGTAGGTTTTACCAGTTTTCTAAGTCTCTCTTATTTTCTTGTACTTATACATGAAATTCTTTGTGTAAACTTCTGAAATTTCTATAGGTAAATGAATCACTGTGTACTTTCTCTTGTTTCTATATGTTACCAATCTTGAGAAACTCATACATTCTCTGTTCAGTTATTCCCGTTTCTTAGAGAGGTAGATTACTTTCTTCAAAAGTGCTGTTTTCACAGTGCTAAGTACTCCCAAATCTGTCAACAATGTAGGTTTTACCAGTTTTCTACGTCTCCCTTATTTGCTTGTACTTATACTTGGAATTCTCTGTGTAAACTTCTGTAGCTTCTCTAGGTAGATGAATCACTGTGTACTTTCTGTTGTTTCTATCTGTTACCAGTCTTGGGAAACTCATACATTCTCTGTTCAGTTATTGCCGTTTCTTAGAGAGGTAGATTTCTTTCTGCGAAAGTGCTGTTTTCACAGTGCTAAGTACTCCCAACTCTATCCGCAATGTAGGTTTTACCAGTATTCTAAGTCTCTCTTATTTGCTTGTACTTATACTTGGAATTCTGTGTGTAAACCTCTGTAGCTTTTCCAGGTAGATGAATCACCGTGTACTTTCTCTTGTTTCTATCTGTTACCAGTCTTGAGAAACTCATACATTCTCTGTTCACTGTTTCCCAGTCTTAGAGAAGTCGATTTCTTTCGGCGAAAGTGCTGTTTTCACAGCGCTAAGTACTCCCAACTCTATCCACAATGTAGGTTTTACCAGTTTTCTAAGTCTCTCTTATTTGCCTGCACTTATACTTGGAATTCTCTGCGTAAACCTCTGTAGCTTCTCTAGGTAGATGAATCACTGTGTACTTTCTCTTGTTTCTATCTGTTACCAATCTTGAGAAACTCATACATTCTCTGTTCACTGTTTCCCAGTCTTAGAGAAGTCGATTTCTTTCGGCGAAAGTGCTGTTTTCACAGTGCTAAGTACTCCCAACTCTATCTACAATGTAGGCTTTACCAGTTTTCTAAGTCTCTCTTATTTTCTTGTACTTATACTTGGAATTGTCTGTGTAAACCTCTGTAACTTTTCCAGGTAGATGAATCACTGTGTACTTTCTCTTCTTTCTATCTGTTACCAATCTTGAGAAACTCATACATTCTCTGTTCACTGTTTCCCAGTCTTAGAGAAGTCGATTTCTTTCGGCGAAAGTGCTGTTTTCACAGTGCTAAGTACTCCCAACTCTATCCAGAATGTAGGTTTTACCAGTTTTCTAAGTCTCTCTTATTTGCTTGTACTTATACTTGGAATTCTCTGTGTAAACCTCTGTAACTTTTCCAGGTAGATGAATCACTGTGTACTTTCTCTTGTTTCTATCTGTTACCAATCTTGAGAAACTCATACATTCTCTGTTCACTGTTTCACGGACTTAGAGAACTAAATTTCCTTCGGCGAAAGTGCTGTTTTCACAGTGCTAAGTACTCCGAAATCTGTCAACAATGTTGGTTTTACCAGTTTTCTAAGTCTCTCTTATTTGCTTGTACTTATACTTGAAATTCTGTGTGTAAACCACTGTAACTTCTCTAGGTAGATGAATCACTGTGTGCTTTCTCTTGTTTCTATCTGTTACCAATCTTGAGAAACTCACACATTCACTGTTCACTGTTTCCCAGTCTTAGAGAAGTCGATTTCTTTCGACGAAAGTGGTGTTTTCACAGTGCTGAGTGCTCCCAACTCTACCCACAATGTAGGTTTTACCAGTTTTCTAAGTCTCTCTTATTTGCCTGTACTTATACTTGGAATTCTCTGCGTAAACCTCTGTAGCTTCTCTAGGTAGATGAATCACTGTGTACTTTCTCTTGTTTCTATCTGTTACCAATCTTGAGAAACTCATACATTCTCTGTTCACTGTTTCCCAGTCTTAGAGAAGTCGATTTCTTTCGGCGAAAGTGCTGTTTTCACAGTGCTAAGTACTCCCAACTCTATCCACAATGTAGGTTTTACCAGTTTTCTAAGTCTCTCTTATTTTCTTGTACTTATACATGGAATTCTCTGTGTAAACTTCTGTAACTTCTCGAGGTAGATGAATCACTGTGTACTTTCTCTTATTTCTATCTGTTACCAATCTTGAGAAACTCATACATTCTCTGTTAACTGTTTCCCAGTGTTAGAGAAGTCGATTTCTTTAGGCGAAAGTGCTGTTTTCACAGTGCTAAGTACTCCCAACTCTATCCACAATGTAGGTTTTACCAGTTTTCTATCTCTCTCTTACTTGCTTGTACTTGTACTTGGAATTCTCTGTGTAAACCTCTGTGGCTTCTCTAGGTAGATGAATCACTGTGTACTTTCTCTTGTTTCTGTCTGTTACCAATCTTGAGAAACTCATACATTCTCTGTTCAGTGTTTCCCAGTCTTAGAGAAGTCGAATTCTTTCGGCGAAAGTGCTGTTTTCACAATGCTAAGTACTCCCAACTCTATCAACAATGTAGGTTTTACCAGTTTTCTAAGTCTCTCTTATTTTCTTGTACTTATACATGAAATTCTTTGTGTAAACTTCTGAAATTTCTATAGGTAGATGAATCACGGTGTAATTTCTCTTGTTTCTATATGTTACCAATCTTGAGAAACTCATACATTCTCTGTTCAGTTATTCCCGTTTCTTAGAGAGGTAGATTTCTTTCTTCAAAAGTGCTGTTTTCACAGTGCTAAGTACTCCCAAATCTGTCAACAATGTAGGTTTTACCAGTTTTCTAAGTCTCTCTTATTTGCTTGTACTTATACTTGGAATTTTCTGTGTAAACCTCTGTAACTTATCTAGGTAGATGAATCACTGTGTGCTTTCTCTTCTTTCTATCTGTTACCAATCTTGAGAAACTCATACATTCTCTGTTCAGTGTTTCCCAGTCTTAGAGAATTCGAATTCTTTCGGCGAAAGTGCTGTTTTCACAGTGCTAAGTACTCCCAACTCTATCCACAATATAGGTTTTACCAGTTTTCTAAGTCTCTCTTATTTGCTTGTACTTATACTTGGAATTCTCTGTGTAAACCTCTGTAACTTTTCCAGGTAGATGAATCACTGTGTACTTTCTCTTGTTTCTATCTGTTACCAATCTTGAGAAACTCATACATTCTCTGTTCACTGTTTCACGGACTTAGAGAACTAAATTTCCTTCTGAGAAAGTGCTGTTTTCACAGTGCTAAGTACTCCCAAATCTGTCAACAATGTAGGTTTTACCAGTTTTCTAAGTCTCTCTTATTTGTTTGTACTTATACTGGAATTCTGTGTGTAACCCTCTATAACTTCTCTAGGTAGATGAATCACTGTGTGCTTTCTCTTGTTTCTATCTGTTACCAATCTTGAGAAACTCATACATTCACTGTTCACTGTTTCCCAGTCTTAGAGAAGAAGATATCTTTCGACGAAAGTGGTGTTTTCACACTGCTGAGTGCTCCCAACTCTACCCACAATGTAGGTTTTACCAGTTTTCTAAGTGTCTCTTATTTGCCTGTACTTATACATGAAATTCTCTGTGTAAACCTCTGTAACTTCTCTAGGTAGATGAATCACTGTGTACTTTCTCTTGTTTCTATCTGTTACCAAACTTGAGAAACTCATACATTCTCTGTTCACTGTTTCTGAGTCTTAGAGAAGTCGATTTCTTTCGGCGAAAGTGGTGTTTTCACAGTGCTAAGTACTCCCAACTCTATCCACAATGTAGGTTTTACCAGTTTTCTAAGTCTCTCTTATTTGCTTGTACTTATACTTGGAATTCTCTGTGTAAACCTCTGTAACTTCTCTTGGTAGATGAATCACTGTGTACTTTCTCTTGTTTCTATCTGTTACCAATCTTGAGAAACTCATTCTTTCACTGTACACTGTTTCCCAGACTTAGAGAAGTCGATTTCTTTCAGCGAAAGTGCAGTTTTCACAGTGATAAGTACTAACAACTCTGTCCACATTGTAAGTTTAACCAGTTTTCTACGTCTCTCTTATTTGCTTGTACTTATACTTGGAATTCTCTGTGTAAACTTCTGTAGCTTCTCTAGGTAGATGAATCACTGTGTACTTTCTCTTGTTTCTATCTGTTACCAGTCTTGGGAAACTCATACATTCTCTGTTCAGTTATTCCCGTTTCTTAGAGAGGTAGATTTCTTTCTGCGAAAGTGCTGTTTTCACAGTGCTAAGTACTCCCAACTCTATCCGCAATGGAGGTTTTACCAGTATTCTAAGTCTCTCTGATTTGCTTGTACTTATACTTGGAATTCTGTGTGTAAACCTCTGTAGCTTTTCCAGGTAGATGAATCACCGTGTACTTTCTCTTGTTTCTATCTGTTACCAGTCTTGAGAAACTCATACATTCACTGTTCACTGTTTCCCAGTCTTAGAGAAGTCGATTTCTTTCAGTGAAAGTGCTGTTTTCACAGTGCTAAGTACTCCCAACTCTATCCACAATGTAGGTTTTACCAGTTTTCTAAGTCTCTCTTATTTGCTTGTACTTATACTTGGGATTCTCTGTGTAAACCTCTGTAGCTTCTCTAAGTAGATGAATCACTGTGTACTTTCTCTTGTTTCTATCTGTTACCAATCTTGAGAAACTCATACATTCTCTGTTCACTGTTTCCCAGTCTTAGAGAAGTCGATTTCTTTCGGCGAAAGTGCTGTTTCACAGTGCTAAGTACTCCCAACTCTATCCACAATGTAGGTTTTACCAGTTTTCTAAGTCTCTCTTATTTTCTTGTACTTATACTTGGAATTCTCTGTGTAAACCTCTGTAACTTTTCCAGGTAGATGAATCACTGTGTACCTTCTCTTGTTTCTATCTGTTACCAATCTTGAGAAACTCATACATTCTCTGTTCACTGTTTCACGGACTTAGAGAACTAAATTTCCTTCGGCGAAAGTGCTGTTTTCACAGCGCTAAGTACTCCCAACTCTATCCACAATGTAGGTTTTACCAGTTTTCTAAGTCTCTCTTATTTTCTTGTACTTATACATGGAATTCTCTGTGTAAACCTCTGTAACTTTTCCAGGTAGATGAATCACTGTGTACTTTCTCTTGTTTCTATCTGTTACCAATCTTGAGAAACTCATACATTCTCTGTTCACTGTTTCACGGACTTAGAGAACTAAATTTCCTTCGGAGAAAGTGCTGTTTTCACAGTGCTAAGTACTCCCAAATCTGTCAACAATGTAGGTTTTACCAGTTTTCTAAGTCTCTCTTATTTGTTTGTACTTATACTGGAACTCTGTGTGTAAACCTCTGTAACTTCTCTAGGTAGATGAATCACTGTGTACTTTCTCTTGTTTCTGTCTGTTACCAATCTTGAGAAACTCATACATTCTCTGTTCAGTGTTTCCCAGTCTTAGAGAAGTCGAATTCTTTCGGCGAAAGTGCTGTTTTCACAGTGCTAAGTACTCCCAACTCTATCAACAACGTAGGTTTTACCAGTTTTCTAAGTCTCTCTTATTTTCTTGTACTTATACATGAAATTCTTTGTGTAAACTTCTGAAATTTCTATAGGTAGATGAATCACTGTGTACTTTCTCTTGTTTCTATATGTTACCAATCTTGAGAAACTCATACATTCTCTGTTCAGTTATTCCCGTTTCTTAGAGAGGTAGATTACTTTCTTCAAAAGCACTGTTTTCACAGTGCTAAGTACTCCCAAATCTGTCAACAATGTAGGTTTTACCAGTTTTCTACGTCTCCCTTATTTGCTTGTACTTATACTTGGAATTCTCTGTGTAAACTTCTGTAGCTTCTCTAGGTAGATGAATCACTGTGTACTTTCTGTTGTTTCTATCTGTTACCAGTCTTGGGAAACTCATACATTCTCTGTTCAGTTATTCCCGTTTCTTAGAGAGGTAGATTTCTTTCTGCGAAAGTGCTGTTTTCACAGTGCTAAGTACTCCCAACTCTATCCGCAATGTAGGTTTTACCAGTATTCTAAGTCTCTCTTATTTGCTTGTACTTATACTTGGAATTCTGTGTGTAAACCTCTGTAGCTTTTCCAGGTAGATGAATCACCGTGTACTTTCTCTTGTTTCTATCTGTTACCAGTCTTGAGAAACTCATACATTCTCTGTTCACTGTTTCCCAGTCTTAGAGAAGTCGATTTCTTTCGGCGAAAGTGCTGTTTTCACAGCGCTAAGTACTCCCAACTCTATCCACAATGTAGGTTTTACCAGTTTTCTAAGTCTCTCTTATTTGCCTGCACTTATACTTGGAATTCTCTGCGTAAACCTCTGTAGCTTCTCTAGGTAGATGAATCACTGTGTACTTTCTCTTGTTTCTATCTGTTACCAATCTTGAGAAACTCATACATTCTCTGTTCACTGTTTCCCAGTCTTAGAGAAGTCGATTTCTTTCGGCGAAAGTGCTGTTTCACAGTGCTAAGTACTCCCAACTCTATCAACAATGTAGGTTTTACCAGTTTTCTAAGTCTCTCTTATTTTCTTGTACTTATACTTGGAATTCTCTGTGTAAACCTCTGTAACTTTTCCAGGTAGATGAATCACTGTGTACCTTCTCTTGTTTCTATCTGTTACCAATCTTGAGAAACTCATACATTCTCTGTTCACTGTTTCACGGACTTAGAGAACTAAATTTCCTTCGGCGAAAGTGCTGTTTTCACAGCGCTAAGTACTCCCAACTCTATCCACAATGTAGGTTTTACCAGTTTTCTAAGTCTCTCTTATTTTCTTGTACTTATACATGGAATTCTCTGTGTAAACCTCTGTAACTTTTCCAGGTAGATGAATCACTGTGTACTTTCTCTTGTTTCTATCTGTTACCAATCTTGAGAAACTCATACATTCTCTGTTCACTGTTTCACGGACTTAGAGAACTAAATTTCCTTCGGAGAAAGTGCTGTTTTCACAGTGCTAAGTACTCCCAAATCTGTCAACAATGTAGGTTTTACCAGTTTTCTAAGTCTCTCTTATTTGTTTGTACTTATACTGGAACTCTGTGTGTAAACCTCTGTAACTTCTCTAGGTAGATGAATCACTGTGTACTTTCTCTTGTTTCTGTCTGTTACCAATCTTGAGAAACTCATACATTCTCTGTTCAGTGTTTCCCAGTCTTAGAGAAGTCGAATTCTTTCGGCGAAAGTGCTGTTTTCACAGTGCTAAGTACTCCCAACTCTATCAACAACGTAGGTTTTACCAGTTTTCTAAGTCTCTCTTATTTTCTTGTACTTATACATGAAATTCTTTGTGTAAACTTCTGAAATTTCTATAGGTAGATGAATCACTGTGTACTTTCTCTTGTTTCTATATGTTACCAATCTTGAGAAACTCATACATTCTCTGTTCAGTTATTCCCGTTTCTTAGAGAGGTAGATTACTTTCTTCAAAAGCACTGTTTTCACAGTGCTAAGTACTCCCAAATCTGTCAACAATGTAGGTTTTACCAGTTTTCTACGTCTCCCTTATTTGCTTGTACTTATACTTGGAATTCTCTGTGTAAACTTCTGTAGCTTCTCTAGGTAGATGAATCACTGTGTACTTTCTGTTGTTTCTATCTGTTACCAGTCTTGGGAAACTCATACATTCTCTGTTCAGTTATTCCCGTTTCTTAGAGAGGTAGATTTCTTTCTGCGAAAGTGCTGTTTTCACAGTGCTAAGTACTCCCAACTCTATCCGCAATGTAGGTTTTACCAGTATTCTAAGTCTCTCTTATTTGCTTGTACTTATACTTGGAATTCTCTGTGTAAACCTCTGTAGCTTTTCCAGGTAGATGAATCACCGTGTACTTTCTCTTGTTTCTATCTGTTACCAGTCTTGAGAAACTCATACATTCTCTGTTCACTGTTTCCCAGTCTTAGAGAAGTCGATTTCTTTCGGCGAAAGTGCTGTTTTCACAGCGCTAAGTACTCCCAACTCTATCCACAATGTAGGTTTTACCAGTTTTCTAAGTCTCTCTTATTTGCCTGCACTTATACTTGGAATTCTCTGCGTAAACCTCTGTAGCTTCTCTAGGTAGATGAATCACTGTGTACTTTCTCTTGTTTCTATCTGTTACCAATCTTGAGAAACTCATACATTCTCTGTTCACTGTTTCCCAGTCTTAGAGAAGTCGATTTCTTTCGGCGAAAGTGCTGTTTTCACAGTGCTAAGTACTCCCAACTCTATCTACAATGTAGGCTTTGCCAGTTTTCTAAGTCTCTCTTATTTTCTTGTACTTATACTTGGAATTGTCTGTGTAAACCTCTGTAACTTTTCCAGGTAGATGAATCACTGTGTACTTTCTCTTGTTTCTATCTGTTACCAATCTTGCGAAACTCATACATTCTCTGTTCACTGTTTCCCAGTCTTAGAGAAGTCGATTTCTTTCGGCGAAAGTGCTGTTTTCACAGTGCTAAGTACTCCCAACTCTATCCAGAATGTAGGTTTTACCAGTTTTCTAAGTCTCTCTTATTTGCTTGTACTTATACTTGGAATTCTCTGTGTAAACCTCTGTAACTTTTCCAGGTAGATGAATCACTGTGTACTTTCTCTTGTTTCTATCTGTTACCAATCTTAAGAAACTCATACATTCTCTGTTCACTGTTTCACGGACTTAGAGAACTAAATTTCCTTCGGCGAAAGTGCTGTTTTCACAGTGCTAAGTACTCCGAAATCTGTCAACAATGTTGGTTTTACCAGTTTTCTAAGTCTCTCTTATTTGCTTGTACTTATACTTGGAATTCTGTGTGTAAACCACTGTAAATTCTCTAGGTAGATGAATCACTGTGTGCTTTCTCTTGTTTCTATCTGTTACCAATCTTGAGAAACTCATACATTCACTGTTCACTGTTTCCCAGTCTTAGAGAAGTCGATTTCTTTCGACGAAAGTGGTGTTTTCACAGTGCTGAGTGCTCCCAACTCTACCCACAATGTAGGTTTTACCAGTTTTCTAAGTCTCTCTTATTTGCCTGTACTTATACATGAAATTCTCTGTGTAAACCTCTGTAACTTCTCTAGGTAGATGAATCACTGTGTACTTTCTCTTGTTTCTATCTGTTACCAATCTTGAGAAACTAATACATTCTCTGTTCACTGTTTCCCAGTCTTAGAGAAGTCGATTTCTTTCGGCGAAAGTGCTGTTTTCACAGTGCTAAGTACTCCCAACTCTATCCACAATGTAGGTTTTACCAGTTTTCTAAGTCTCTCGTATTTTCTTGTACTTATACATGGAATTCTCTGTGTAAACTTCTGTAGCTTCTCGAGATAGATGAATCACTGTGTACTTTCTCTTATTTCTATCTGTTACCAATCTTGAGAAACTCATACATTCTCTGTTAACTGTTTCCCAGTGCTAGAGAAGTCGATTTCTTTAGGCGAAAGTGTTGTTTTCACAGTGCTAAGTACTCCCAACTCTATCCACAATGTAGGTTTTACCAGTTTTCTATCTCTCTCTTATTTGCTTGTACTTGTACTTGGAATTCTCTGTGTAAACCTCTGTAACTTCTCTAGGTAGATGAATCACTGTGTACTTTCTCTTGTTTCTATCTGTTACCAATCTTGAGAAACTCATACATTCACTGTTCACTGTTTCCCAGTCTTAAAGAAGTCGATTTCTTTCAGCGAAAGTGCTGTTTTCACAGTGCTAAGTACTCCCAACACTATCCACAATGTAGGTTTTACCAGTTTTCTAAGTCTCTCTTATTTGCTTGTACTTATACTTGGAATTCTCTGTGTAAACCTCTGTGGCTTCTCTAGGTAGATGAATCACTGTGTACTTTCTCTTGTTTCTGTCTGTTACCAATCTTGAGAAACTCATACATTCTCTGTTCAGTGTTTCCCAGTCTTAGAGAAGTCGAATTCTTTCGGCGAAAGTGCTGTTTTCACAGTGCTAAGTACTCCCAACTCTATCAACAATGTAGGTTTTACCAGTTTTCTAAGTCTCTCTTATTTTCTTGTACTTATACATGAAATTCTTTGTGTAAACTTCTGAAATTTCTATAGGTAGATGAATCACGGTGTACTTTCTCTTGTTTCTATATGTTACCAATCTTGAGAAACTCATACATTCTCTGTTCAGTTATTCCTGTTTCTTAGAGAGGTAGATTACTTTCTTCAAAAGTGCTGTTTTCACAGTGCTAAGTACTCCCAAATCTGTCAACAATGTAGGTTTTACCAGTTTTCTACGTCTCTCTTATTTGTTTGTACTTATACTTGGAATTCTCTGTGTAAACTTCTGTAGCTTCTCTAGGTAGATGAATCACTGTGTACTTTCTCTTGTTTCTATCTGTTACCAGTCTTGGGAAACTCATACATTCTCTGTTCAGTTATTCCCGTTTCTTAGAGAGGTAGATTTCTTTCTGCGAAAGTGCTGTTTTCACAGTGCTAAGTACTCCCAACTCTATCCGCAATGTAGGTTTTACCAGTATTCTAAGTCTCTCTTATTTGCTTGTACTTATACTTGGAATTCTGTGTGTAAACCTCTGTAGCTTTTCCAGGTAGATGAATCACCGTGTACTTTCTCTTGTTTCTATCTGTTACCAGTCTTGAGAAACTCATACATTCTCTGTTCACTGTTTCCCAGTCTTAGAGAAGTCGATTTCTTTCGGCGAAAGTGCTGTTTTCACAGCGCTAAGTACTCCCAACTCTATCCACAATGTAGGTTTTACCAGTTTTCTAAGTCTCTCTTATTTGCCTGTACTTATACTTGGAATTCTCTGCGTAAACCTCTGTAGATTCTCTAGGTAGATGAATCACTGTGTACTTTCTCTTGTTTCTATCTGTTACCAATCTTGAGAAACTCATACATTCTCTGTTCACTGTTTCCCAGTCTTAGAGAAGTCGATTTCTTTCGGCGAAAGTGCTGTTTTCACAGTGCTAAGTACTCCCAACTCTATCCACAATGTAGGTTTTACCAGTTTTCTAAGTCTCTCTTATTTTCTTGTACTTATACATGGAATTCTCTGTGTAAACTTCTGTAACTTCTCGAGGTAGATGAATCACTGTGTACTTTCTCTTATTTCTATCTGTTACCAATCTCGAGAAACTCATACATTCTCTGTTAACTGTTTCCCAGTGTTAGAGAAGTCGATTTCTTTAGGCGAAAGTGCTGTTTTCACAGTGCTAAGTACTCCCAACTCTATCCACAATGTAGGTTTTACCAGTTTTCTATCTCTCTCTTACTTGCTTGTACTTGTACTTGGAATTCTCTGTGTAAACCTCTGTAACTTCTCTAGGTAGATGAATCACTGTGTACTTTCTCTTGTTTCTATCTGTTACCAATCTTGAGAAACTCATACATTCACTGTTCACTGTTTCCCAGTCTTAAAGAAGTCGATTTCTTTCAGCGAAAGTGCTGTTTTCACAGTGCTAAGTACTCCCAACACTATCCACAATGTAGGTTTTACCAGTTTTCTAAGTCTCTCTTATTTGCTTGTACTTATACTTGGAATTCTCTGTGTAAACCTCTGTGGCTTCTCTAGGTAGATGAATCACTGTGTACTTTCTCTTGTTTCTGTCTGTTACCAATCTTGAGAAACTCATACATTCTCTGTTCAGTGTTTCCCAGTCTTAGTGAAGTCGAATTCTTTCGGCGAAAGTGCTGTTTTCACAGTGCTAAGTACTCCCAACTCTATCAACAACGTAGGTTTTACCAGTTTTCTAAGTCTCTCTTATTTTCTTGTACTTATACATGAAATTCTTTGTGTAAACTTCTGAAATTTCTATAGGTAGATGAATCACTGTGTACTTTCTCTTGTTTCTATATGTTACCAATCTTGAGAAACTCATACATTCTCTGTTCAGTTATTCTCGTTTCTTAGAGAGGTAGATTACTTTCTTCAAAAGTGCTGTTTTCACAGTGCTAAGTACTCCCAAATCTGTCAACAATGTAGGTTTTACCAGTTTTCTACGTCTCTCTTATTTGCTTGTACGTATACTTGGAATTCTCTGTGTAAACTTCTGTAGCTTCTCTAGGTAGATGAATCACTGTGTACTTTCTCTTGTTTCTATCTGTTACCAGTCTTGGGAAACTCATACATTCTCTGTTCAGTTATTGCCGTTTCTTAGAGAGGTAGATTTCTTTCTGCGAAAGTGCTGTTTTCACAGTGCTAAGTACTCCCAACTCTATCCGCAATGTAGGTTTTACCAGTATTCTAAGTCTCTCTTATTTGCTTGTACTTATACTTGGAATTCTGTGTGTAAACCTCTGTAGCTTTTCCAGGTAGATGAATCACCGTGTACTTTCTCTTGTTTCTATCTGTTACCAGTCTTGAGAAACTCATACATTCTCTGTTCACTGTTTCCCAGTCTTAGAGAAGTCGATTTCTTTCAGCGAAAGTGCTGTTTTCACAGCGCTAAGTACTCCCAAATCTATCCACAATGTAGGTTTTACCAGTTTTCTAAGTCTCTCTTATTTGCCTGTACTTATACTTGGAATTCTCTGCGTAAACCTCTGTAGCTTCTCTAGGTAGATGAATCACTGTGTACTTTCTCTTGTTTCTATCTGTTACCAATCTTGAGAAACTCATACATTCTCTGTTCACTGTTTCCCAGTCTTAGAGAAGTCGATTTCTTTCGGCGAAAGTGCTGTTTTCACAGTGCTAAGTACTCCCAACTCTATCTACAATGTAGGCTTTACCAGTTTTCTAAGTCTCTCTTATTTTCTTGTACTTATACTTGGAATTGTCTGTGTAAACCTCTGTAACTTTTCCAGGTAGATGAATCACTGTGTACTTTCTCTTGTTTCTATCTGTTACCAATCTTGAGAAACTCATACATTCTCTGTTCACTGTTTCCCAGTCTTAGAGAAGTCGATTTCTTTCGGCGAAAGTGCTGTTTTCACAGTGCTAAGTACTCCCAACTCTATCCAGAATGTAGGTTTTACCAGTTTTCTAAGTCTCTCTTATTTGCTTGTACTTATACTTGGAATTCTCTGTGTAAACCTCTGTAACTTTTCCAGGTAGATGAATCACTGTGTACTTTCTCTTGTTTCTATCTGTTACCAGTCTTGAGAAACTCATACATTCTCTGTTCAGTTATTCCCGTTTCTTAGAGAGGTAGATTTCTTTCTTCAAAAGTGCTGTTTTCACAGTGCTGAGTGCTCCCAACTCTATCCACAATGTAGGTTTTACCAGTTTTCTAAGTCTCTCTTATTTGCTTGTACTTATACATGAAATTCTCTGTGTAAACTTCTGTAACTTCTCTAGGTAGATGAATCACTGTGTACTTTCTCTTGTTTCTATGTGTTACCAATCTTGAGAAACTCATACATTCTCTGTTCACTGTTTCCCAGTCTTAGAGAAGTAGATTTCTTTCTGCGAAAGTGCTGTTTTCACAGTGCTAAGTACTCCCAACTCTATGCATAATGTAGTTTTTACCAGTTTTCTAAGTCTCTCTTATTTGCTTGTACTTATACATGAAATTCTCTGTGTAAACTTCTGTAACTTCTCTAGGTAGATGAATTACTGTGTACTTTCTCTTGTTTCTATGTGTTACCAATCTTCAGAAACTCATACATTCTCTGTTCACTGTTTGCCAGTCTTAGAAAAGTAGATTTGTTTCTGCGAAAGTGCTGTTTTCACAGTGCTAAGTACTCCCAACTCTGTCAACAATGTAGGTTTTACCAGTTTTCTAAGTCTCTCTTATTTGCTTGTACTTATACTTGGAATTCTCTGTGTAAACCTCTGTAACTTTTCCAAGTAGATGAATCACTGTGTACTTTCTCTTGTTTCTATCTGTTACCAATCTTGAGAAACTCATACATTCTCTGTTCACTGTTTCCCAGTCTTAGAGAAGTCGATTTCTTTCGGCGAAAGTGCTGTTTTCACATTGCTAAGTACTCCCAACTCTATCAACAATGTAGGTTTTACCAGTTTTCTAAGTCTCTCTTATTTTCTTGTACTTATACTTGGAATTCTCTGTGTAAACCTCTGTAACTTTTCCAGGTAGATGAATCACTGTGTACTTACTCTTGTTTCTATCTGTTACCAATCTTGAGAAACTCATACATTCTCTGTTCACTGTTTCACGGACTTAGAGAACTAAATTTCCTTCGGCGAAAGTGCTGTTTTCACACTGCTAAGTACTCCGAAATCTGTCAACAATGTTGGATTTACCAGTTTTCTAAGTCTCTCTTATTTGCTTGTACTTATACTTGGAATTCTGTGTGTAAACCACTGTAAGTTCTCTAGGTAGATGAATCACTGTGTACTTTCTCTTGTTTCTATCTGTTACCAATCTTGAGAAACTCATACATTCACTGTTCACTGTTTCCCAGTCTTAGAGAAGTCGATTTCTTTCAGCGAAAGTGCTGTTTTCACAGTGCTAAGTACTCCCAACACTATCCGCAATGTAGGTTTTACCAGTTTTCTAAGTCTCTCTTATTTGCTTGTACTTATACTTGGAATTCTCTGTGTAAACCTGTGTAACTTCTCTAGGTAGATGAATCACTGTGTACTTTCTCTTGTTTCTATCTGTTGCCAATCTTGAGAAACTCATACATTCTCTGTTCACTGTTTCCCAGTCTTAGAGAAGTCGATTTCTTTCGGCGAAAGTGCTGTTTTCAAAGTGCTAAGTACTCCCAACTCTATCCACAATGTAGGTTTTACCAGTTTTCTAAGTCTCTCTTACTTTCTTGTACTTATACATGAAATTCTTTGTGTAAACTTCTGTAATTTCTATAGGTAGATGAATCACTGTGTACTTTCTCTTGTTTCTATCTGTTACCAGTCTTGAGAAACTCATACATTCTCTGTTCAGTTATTCCCGTGTCTTAGAGAGGTAGATTTCTTTCTTCAAAAGTGCTGTTTTCAGAGTGCTGAGTGCTCCCAAGTCTATCCACTATGTAGGTTTTACCAGTTTTCTAAGTCTCTCTTATTTGCTTGTACTTATACATGAAATTCTCTGTGTAAACTTCTGTAACTTCTCTAGGTAGATGAATCACTGTGTACTTTCTCTTGTTTCTATGTGTTACCAATCTTGAGAAACTCATACGTTCTCTGTTCACTGTTTCCCAGTCTTAGAGAAGTAGATTTCTTTCTGCGAAAGTGCTGTTTTCACAGTGCTAAGTACTCCCAACTCTACCCACAATGTAGGTTTTAACAGTTTTCTAAGTCTCTCTTATTTGCTTGTACGTATACTTGGAATTCTCTGTGTAATACTCTGTAGCTTCTCTACGTAGATGAATCACTGTGTACTTTCTCTTGTTTCTATCTGTTACCAATCTTGAGAAACTCATACATTCTCTGTTCACTGTTTCCCAGTCTTAGAGAAGTCGATTTCTTTCGGCGAAAGTGCTGTTTTCACAGTGCTAAGTACTCCCAAGTCTATCCACAAAGTAGGTTTTACCAGTTTTCTAAGTCTCTCTTATTTGCTTGTACTTATACTTGGAATTCTCTGTGTAAACCTCTGTAACTTTTCCCGGTAGATGAATCACTGTGTACTTTCTCTTGTTTCTATCTGTTACCAAACTTGAGAAACTCATACATTCACTGTTCACTGTTTCCCAGTCTTAGAGAAGTCGATTTCTTTCAGCGAAAGTGCTGTTTTCACAGTGCTAAGTACTCCCAACTCTATCCACAATGTAGGTTTTACCAGTTTTCTAAGTCTCTCTTATTTTCTTGTACTTATACTTGGAATTCTCTGTGTAAACCTCTGTAACTTTTCCAGATAGATGAATCATTGTGTACTTTCTCTTGCTTCTATCTGTTACCAATCTTGAGAAACTCATACATTGTCTGTTCACTGTTTCCCAGTCTTAGAGAAGTCGATTTCTTTCGGCGAAAGTGCTGTTTTCACAGTGCTAAGTACTCCCAACTCTATCCACAATGTAGGTTTTACCAGTTTTCTAAGTCTCTATTATTTTCTTGTACTTATACATGAAATTCTTTGTGTAAACTTCTGTAATTTCTATAGGTAGATGAATCACTGTGTACTTTCTCTTGTTTCTATCTGTTACCAGTCTTGAGAAACTCATACATTCTCTGTTCAGTTATTCCCGTTTCTTAGAGAGGTAGATTTCTTTCTTCAAAAGTGCTGTTTTCAGAGTGCTGAGTGCTCCCAACTCTATCCACAATGTAGGTTTTACCAGTTTTCTAAGTCTCTCTTATTTGCTTGTACTTATACATGAAATTCTCTGTGTAAACTTCTGTAACTTCTCTAGGTAGATGAATCACTGTGTACTTTCTCTTGTTTCTATGTGTTACCAATCTTGAGAAACTCATACATTCTCTGTTCACTGTTTCCCAGTCTTAGAGAAGTAGATTTCTTTCTGCGAAAGTGCTGTTTTCACAGTGCTAAGTACTCCCAACTCTATGCATAATGTAGTTTTTACCAATTTTCTAAGTCTCTCTTATTTGCTTGTTCTTATACATGAAATTCTCTGTGTAAACTTCTGTAACTTCTCTAGGTAGATGAATCACTGTGTACTTTCTCTTGTTTCTATGTGTTACCAATCTTCAGAAACTCATACATTCTCTGTTCACTGTTTCCCAGTCTTAGAAAAGTAGATTTGTTTCTGCGAAAGTGCTGTTTTCACAGTGCTAAGTACTCCCAACTCTGTCAACAATGTAGGTTTTACCAGTTTTCTAAGTCTCTCTTATTTGCTTGTACTTATACTTGGAATTCTCTGTGTAAACCTCTGTAACTTTTCCAGGTAGATGAATCACTGTGTACTTTCTCTTGTTTCTATCTGTTACCAATCTTGAGAAACTCATACATTCTCTGTTCACTGTTTCCGAGTCTTAGAGAAGTCGATTTCTTTCGGCGAAAGTGCTGTTTTCACATTGCTAAGTACTCCCAACTCTATCAACAATGTAGGTTTTACCAGTTTTCTAAGTCTCTCTTATTTTCTTGTACTTATACTTGGAATTCTCTGTGTAAACCTCTGTAACTTTTGAAGGTAGATGAATCACTGTGTACTTTCTCTTGTTTCTATCTGTTACCAAACTTGAGAAACTCATACATTCACTGTTCACTGTTTCCCAGTCTTAGAGAAGTCGATTTCTTTCAGCGAAAGTGCTGTTTTCACAGTGCTAAGTACTCCCAACACTATCCGCAATGTAGGTTTTACCAGTTTTCTAAGTCTCTCTTATTTGCTTGTACTTATACTTGGAATTCTCTGTGTAAACTTCTGAAATTTCTTTAGGTAGATGAATCACTGTGTACTTTCTCTTGTTTCTATATGTTACCAATCTTGAGAAACTCATACATTCTCTGTTCAGTTATTCCCGTTTCTTAGAGAGGTAGATTTCTTTCTTCAAAAGTGCTGTTTTCACAGTGCTAAGTACTCCCAAATCTGTCAACAATGTAGGTTTTACCAGTTTTCTAAGTCTCTCTTATTTGCTTGTACTTATACTTGGAATTTTCTGTGTAAACCTCTGTAACTTCTCTAGGTAGATGAATCACTGTGTGCTTTCTCTTCTTTCTATCTGTTACCAATCTTGAGAAACTCATACATTCTCTGTTCAGTGTTTCCCAGTCTTAGAGAATTCGAATTCTTTCGGGGAAAGTGCTGTTTTCACAGTGCTAAGTACTCCCAACTCTATCCACAATGTAGGTTTTACCAGCTTTCTAAGTCTCTCTTATTTTCTTGTACTTATACTTGGAATTCTCTGTGTAAACCTCTGTAACTTTTCCAGGTAGATGAATCACTGTGTACTTTCTCTTGTTTCTATCTGTTACCAATCTTGAGAAACTCATACATTCTCTGTTCACTGTTTCACGGACTTAGAGAACTAAATTTCCTTCGGAGAAAGTGCTGTTTTCACAGTGCTAAGTACTCCCAAATCTGTCAACAATGTAGGTTTTACCAGTTTTCTAAGTCTCTCTTATTTGTTTGTACTTATACTGGAATTCTGTGTGTAACCCTCTGTAACTTCTCTAGGTAGATGAATCACTGTGTACTTTCTCTTGTTTCTATCTGTTACCAATCTTGAGAAACTCATACATTCTCTGTTCACTGTTTCCCAGTCTTAGAGAAGTCGAATTCTTTCGGCGAAAGTACTGTTTTCACAGTGCTAAGTACTCCCAACTCTATCAACAATGTAGGTTTTACCAGTTTTCTAAGTCTCTCTTATTTTCTTGTACTTATTCTTGGAATTGTCTGTGTAAACCTCTGTAACTTTTCCAGGTAGATGAATCATTGTGTACTTTCTCTTGTTTCTATCTGTTACCAATCTTGAGAAACTCATACATTCTCTGTTCACTGTTTCCCAGTCTTAGAGAAGTCGATTTCTTTCGGCGAAAGTGCTGTTTTCACAGTGCTAAGTACTCCCAACTCTATCCACAATGCAGGTTTTACCAGTTTTCTAAGTCTCTCTTATTTGCTTGTACTTATACTTGGAATTCTCTGTGTAAACCTCTGTAACTTTTCCAGGTAGATGAATCACTGTGTACTTTCTCTTGTTTCTATCTGTTACCAATCTTGAGAAACTCATACATTCTCTGTTCACTGTTTCACGGACTTAGAGAACTAAATTTCCTTCGGCGAAAGTGCTGTTTTCACAGTGCTAAGTACTCCGAAATCTGTCAACAATGTTCGTTTTACCAGTTTTCTAAGTCTCTCTTATTTGCTTGTACTTATACTTGGAATTCTGTGTGTAAACCACTGTAACTTCTCTAGGTAGATGAATCACTGTGTGCTTTCTCTTGTTTCTATCTGTTACCAATCTTGAGAAACTCATACATTCACTGTTCACTGTTTCCCAGTCTTAGAGAAGAAGATATCTTTCGACGAAAGTGGTGTTTTCACAGTGCTGAGTGCTCCCAACTCTACCCACAATGTAGGTTTTACCCGTTTTCTAAGTGTCTCTTTTTTGCCTGTACTTATACATGAAATTCTCTGTGTAAACCTCTGTAACTTCTCTAGGTAGATGAATCACTGTGTACTTTCTCTTGTTTCTATCTGTTACCAAACTTGAGAAACTCATACATTCTCTGTTCACTGTTTCTGAGTCTTAGAGAAGTCGATTTCTTTCGGCGAAATTGGTGTTTTCACAGTGCTAAGTACTCCCAACTCTATCCACAATGTAGGTTTTACCAGTTTTCTAAGTCTCTCTTATTTGCTTGTACTTATACTTGGAATTCTCTGTGTAAACCTCTGTAACTTCTCTTGGTAGATGAATCACTGTGTACTTTCTCTTGTTTCTATCTGTTACCAATCTTGAGAAACTCATTCTTTCACTGTACACTGTTTCCCAGACTTAGAGAAGTCGATTTCTTTCAGCGAAAGTGCAGTTTTCACAGTGATAAGTACTAACAACTCTGTCCACATTGTAAGTTTAACCAGTTTTCTACGTCTCTCTTATTTGCTTGTACTTATACTTGGAATTCTCTGTGTAAACTTCTGTAGCTTCTCTAGGTAGATGAATCACTGTGTACTTTCTCTTGTTTCTATCTGTTACCAGTCTTCGGAAACTCATACATTCTCTGTTCAGTTATTCCCGTTTCTTAGAGAGGTAGATTTCTTTCTGCGAAAGTGCTGTTTTCACAGTGCTAAGTACTCCCAACTCTATCCGCAATGGAGGTTTTACCAGTATTCTAAGTCTCTCTTATTTGCTTGTACTTATACTTGGAATTCTGTGTGTAAACCTCTGTAGCTTTTCCAGGTAGATGAATCACCGTGTACTTTCTCTTGTTTCTATCTGTTACCAGTCTTGAGAAACTCATACATTCACTGTTCACTGTTTCCCAGTCTTAGAGAAGTCGATTTCTTTCAGTGAAAGTGCTGTTTTCACAGTGCTAAGTACTCCCAACTCTATCCACAATGTAGGTTTTACCAGTTTTCTAAGTCTCTCTTATTTGCTTGTACTTATACTTGGGATTCTCTGTGTAAACCTCTGTAGCTTCTCTAAGTAGATGAATCACTGTGTACTTTCTCTTGTTTCTATCTGTTACCAATCTTGAGAAACTCATACATTCTCTGTTCACTGTTTCCCAGTCTTAGAGAAGTCGATTTCTTTCGGCGAAAGTGCTGTTTCACAGTGCTAAGTACTCCCAACTCTATCAACAATGTAGGTTTTACCAGTTTTCTAAGTCTCTCTTATTTTCTTGTACTTATACTTGGAATTCTCTGTGTAAACCTCTGTAACTTTTCCAGGTAGATGAATCACTGTGTACCTTCTCTTGTTTCTATCTGTTACCAATCTTGAGAAACTCATACATTCTCTGTTCACTGTTTCACGGACTTAGAGAACTAAATTTCCTTCGGCGAAAGTGCTGTTTTCACAGCGCTAAGTACTCCCAACTCTATCCACAATGTAGGTTTTACCAGTTTTCTAAGTCTCTCTTATTTTCTTGTACTTATACATGGAATTCTCTGTGTAAACCTCTGTAACTTTTCCAGGTAGATGAATCACTGTGTACTTTCTCTTGTTTCTATCTGTTACCAATCTTGAGAAACTCATACATTCTCTGTTCACTGTTTCACGGACTTAGAGAACTAAATTTCCTTCGGAGAAAGTGCTGTTTTCACAGTGCTAAGTACTCCCAAATCTGTCAACAATGTAAGTTTTACCAGTTTTCTAAGTCTCTCTTATTTGTTTGTACTTATACTGGAACTCTGTGTGTAAACCTCTGTAACTTCTCTAGGTAGATGAATCACTGTGTACTTTCTCTTGTTTCTATCTGTTACCAATCTTGAGAAACTCATACATTCACTGTTCACTGTTTCCCAGTCTTAAAGAAGTCGATTTCTTTCAGCGAAAGTGCTGTTTTCACAGTGCTAAGTACTCCCAACACTATCCACAATGTAGGTTTTACCAGTTTTCGAAGTCTCTCTTATTTGCTTGTACTTATACTTGGAATTCTCTGTGTAAACCTCTGTGGCTTCTCTAGGTAGATGAATCACTGTGTACTTTCTCTTGTTTCTGTCTGTTACCAATCTTGAGAAACTCATACATTCTCTGTTCAGTGTTTCCCAGTCTTAGAGAAGTCGAATTCTTTCGGCGAAAGTGCTGTTTTCACAGTGCTAAGTACTCCCAACTCTATCAACAACGTAGGTTTTACCAGTTTTCTAAGTCTCTCTTATTTTCTTGTACTTATACATGAAATTCTTTGTGTAAACTTCTGAAATTTCTATAGGTAAATGAATCACTGTGTACTTTCTCTTGTTTCTATATGTTACCAATCTTGAGAAACTCATACATTCTCTGTTCAGTTATTCCCGTTTCTTAGAGAGGTAGATTACTTTCGTCAAAAGTGCTGTTTTCACAGTGCTAAGTACTCCCAAATCTGTCAACAATGTAGGTTTTACCAGTTTTCTACGTCTCCCTTATTTGCTTGTACTTATACTTGGAATTCTCTGTGTAAACTTCTGTAGCTTCTCTAGGTAGATGAATCACTGTGTACTTTCTGTTGTTTCTATCTGTTACCAGTCTTGGGAAACTCATACATTCTCTGTTCAGTTATTGCCGTTTCTTAGAGAGGTAGATTTCTTTCTGCGAAAGTGCTGTTTTCACAGTGCTAAGTACTCCCAACTCTATCCGCAATGTAGGTTTTACCAGTATTCTAAGTCTCTCTTATTTGCTTGTACTTATACTTGGAATTCTGTGTGTAAACCTCTGTAGCTTTTCCAGGTAGATGAATCACCGTGTACTTTCTCTTGTTTCTATCTGTTACCAATCTTGAGAAACTCATACATTCTCTGTTCACTGTTTCCCAGTCTTAGAGAAGTCGATTTCTTTCGGCGAAAGTGCTGTTTTCACAGTGGTAAGTACTCCCAACTCTATCTACAATGTAGGCTTTACCAGTTTTCTAAGTCTCTCTTATTTTCTTGTACTTATACTTGGAATTGTCTGTGTAAACCTCTGTAACTTTTCCAGGTAGATGAATCACTGTGTACTTTCTCTTGTTTCTATCTGTTACCAATCTTGAGAAACTCATACATTCTCTGTTCACTGTTTCCCAGTCTTAGAGAAGTCGATTTCTTTCGGCGAAAGTGCTGTTTTCACAGTGCTAAGTACTCCCAACTCTATCCAGAATGTAGGTTTTACCAGTTTTCTAAGTCTCTCTTATTTGCTTGTACTTATACTTGGAATTCTCTGTGTAAACCTCTGTAACTTTTCCAGTTAGATGAATCACTGTGTACTTTCTCTTGTTTCTATCTGTTACCAATCTTGAGAAACTCATACATTCTCTGTTCACTGTTTCACGGACTTAGAGAACTAAATTTCCTTCGGCGAAAGTGCTGTTTTCACAGTGCTAAGTACTCCGAAATCTGTCAACAATGTTGGTTTTACCAGTTTTCTAAGTCTCTCTTATTTGCTTGTACTTATACTTGAAATTCTGTGTGTAAACCACTGTAACTTCTCTAGGTAGATGAATCACTGTGTGCTTTCTCTTGTTTCTATCTGTTACCAATCTTGAGAAACTCATACATTCACTGTTCACTGTTTCCCAGTCTTAGAGAAGTCGATTTCTTTCGACGAAAGTGGTGTTTTCACAGTGCTGAGTGCTCCCAACTCTACCCACAATGTAGGTTTTACCAGTTTTCTAAGTCTCTCTTATTTGCCTGTACTTATACTTGGAATTCTCTGCGTAAACCTCTGTAGCTTCTCTAGGTAGATGAATCACTGTGTACTTTCTCTTGTTTCTATCTGTTACCAATCTTGAGAAACTCATACATTCTCTGTTCACTGTTTCCCAGTCTTAGAGAAGTCGATTTCTTTCGGCGAAAGTGCTGTTTTCACAGTGCTAAGTACTCCCAACTCTATCCACAATGTAGGTTTTACCAGTTTTCTAAGTCTCTCTTATTTTCTTGTACTTATACATGGAATTCTCTGTGTAAACTTCTGTAACTTCTCGAGGTAGATGAATCACTGTGTACTTTCTCTTATTTCTATCTGTTACCAATCTTGAGAAACTCATACATTCTCTGTTAACTGTTTCCCAGTGTTAGAGAAGTCGATTTCTTTAGGCGAAAGTGCTGTTTTCACAGTGCTAAGTACTCCCAACTCTATCCACAATGTAGGTTTTACCAGTTTTCTATCTCTCTCTTACTTGCTTGTACTTGTACTTGGAATTCTCTGTGTAAACCTCTGTAACTTCTCTAGGTAGATGAATCACTGTGTACTTTCTCTTGTTTCTATCTGTTACCAATCTTGAGAAACTCATACATTCACTGTTCACTGTTTCCCAGTCTTAAAGAAGTCGATTTCTTTCAGCGAAAGTGCTGTTTTCACAGTGCTAAGTACTCCCAACACTATCCACAATGTAGGTTTTACCAGTTTTCTAAGTCTCTCTTATTTGCTTGTACTTATTCTTGGAATTCTCTGTGTAAACCTCTGTGGCTTCTCTAGGTAGATGAATCACTGTGTACTTTCTCTTGTTTCTGTCTGTTACCAATCTTGAGAAACTCATACATTCTCTGTTCAGTGTTTCCCTGTCTTAGAGAAGTCGAATTCTTTCGGCGAAAGTGCTGTTTTCACAATGCTAAGTACTCCCAACTCTATCAACAATGTAGGTTTTACCAGTTTTCTAAGTCTCTCTTATTTTCTTGTACTTATACATGAAATTCTTTGTGTAAACTTCTGAAATTTCTATAGGTAGATGAATCACGGTGTACTTTCTCTTGTTTCTATATGTTACCAATCTTGAGAAACTCATACATTCTCTGTTCAGTTATTCCCGTTTCTTAGAGAGGTAGATTACTTTCTTCAAAAGTGCTGTTTTCACAGTGCTAAGTACTCCCAAATCTGTCAACAATGTAGGTTTTACCAGTTTTCTACGTCTCTCTTATTTGCTTGTACTTATACTTGGAATTCTCTGTGTAAACTTCTGTAGCTTCTCTAGGTAGATGAATCACTGTGTACTTTCTCTTGTTTCTATCTGTTACCAGTCTTGGGAAACTCATACATTCTCTGTTCAGTTATTGCCGTTTCTTAGAGAGGTAGATTTCTTTCGGCGAAAGTGCTGTTTTCACAGTGCTAAGTACTCCCAACTCTATCCAGAATGTAGGTTTTACCAGTTTTCTAAGTCTCTCTTATTTGCTTGTACTTATACTTGGAATTCTCTGTGTAAACCTCTGTAACTTTTCCAGGTAGATGAATCACTGTGTACTTTCTCTTGTTTCTATCTGTTACCAATCTTGAGAAACTCATACATTCCCTGTTCACTGTTTCACGGACTTAGAGAACTAAATTTCCTTCGGCGAAAGTGCTGTTTTCACAGTGCTAAGTACTCCGAAATCTGTCAACAATCTTGGTTTTACCAGTTTTCTAAGTCTCTCTTATTTGCCTGTACTTATACTTGGAATTCTGTGTGTAAACCACTGTAACTTCTCTAGGTAGATGAATCACTGTGTGCTTTCTCTTGTTTCTATCTGTTACCAATCTTGAGAAACTCATACATTCACTGTTCACTGTTTCCCAGTCTTAGAGAAGTCGATTTCTTTCGACGAAAGTGGTGTTTTCACAGTGCTGAGTGCTCCCAACTCTACCCACAATGTAGGTTTTACCAGTTTTCTAAGTCTCTCTTATTTGCTTGTACTTATACTTGGAATTCTCTGTGTAAACCTCTGTGGCTTCTCTAGGTAGATGAATCACTGTGTACTTTCTCTTGTTTCTGTCTGTTACCAATCTTGAGAAACTCATACATTCTCTGTTCAGTGTTTCCCAGTCTTAGAGAAGTCGAATTCTTTCGGCGAAAGTGCTGTTTTCACAGTGCTAAGTACTCCCAACTCTATCAACAATGTAGGTTTTACCAGTTTTCTAAGTCTCTCTTATTTTCTTGTACTTATACATGAAATTCTTTGTGTAAACTTCTGAAATTTCTATAGGTAGATGAATCACTGTGTACTTTCTCTTGTTTCTATATGTTACCAATCTTGAGAAACTCATACATTCTCTGTTCAGTTATTCCCGTTTCTTAGAGAGGTAGATTTCTTTCTGCGAAAGTGCTGTTTTCACAGTGCTAAGTACTCCCAACTCTATCCGCAATGTAGGTTTTACCAGTATTCTAAGTCTCTCTTATTTGCTTGTACTTATACTTGGAATTCTCTGTGTAAACTTCTGTAGCTTCTCTAGGTAGATGAATCACTGTGTACTTTCTCTTGTTTCTATCTGTTACCAGTCTTGGGAAACTCATACATTCTCTGTTCAGTTATTCCCGTTTCTTAGAGAGGTAGATTTCTTTCTGCGAAAGTGCTGTTTTCACAGTGCTAAGTACTCCTAACTCTATCCGCAATGTAGGTTTTACCAGTATTCTAAGTCTCTCTTATTTGCTTGTACTTATACTTGGAATTCTATGCGTCAACCTCTGTAGCTTCTCTAGGTAGATGAATCACTGTGTACTTTCTCTTGTTTCTATCTGTTACCAGTCTTGGGAAACTCATACATTCTCTGTTCAGTTATTCCCGTTTCTTAGAGAGGTAGATTTCTTTCTGCGAAAGTGCTGTTTTCACAGTGCTAAGTACTCCCAACTCTATCCGCAATGTAGGTTTTACCAGTATTCTAAGTCTCTCTTATTTGCTTGTACTTATACTTGGAATTCTATGCGTAAACCTCTGTAGCTTCTCTAGGTAGATGAATCACTGTGTACTTTCTCTTGTTTCTATCTGTTACCAATCTTGAGAAACTCATACATTCTCTGTTCACTGTTTCCCAGTCTTAGAGAAGTCGATTTCTTTCGGCGAAAGTGCTGTTTTCACAGTGCTAAGTACTCCCAACTCTATCTACAATGTAGGCTTTACCAGTTTTCTAAGTCTCTCTTATTTTCTTGTACTTATACTTGGAATTGTCTCTGTAAACCTCTGTAACTTTTCCAGGTAGATGAATCACTGTGTACTTTCTCTTGTTTCTATCTGTTACCAATCTTGAGAAACTCATACATTCTCTGTTCACTGTTTCCCAGTCTTAGAGAAGTCGATTTCTTTCGGCGAAAGTGCTGTTTTCACAGTGCTAAGTACTCCCAACTCTATCCAGAATGTAGGTTTTACCAGTTTTCTAAGTCTCTCTTATTTGCTTGTACTTATACTTGGAATTCTCTGTGTAAACCTCTGTAACTTTTCCAAGTAGATGAATCACTGTGTACTTTCTCTTGTTTCTATCTGTTACCAATCTTGAGAAACTCATACATTCTCTGTTCACTGTTTCACGGACTTAGAGAACTAAATTTCCTTCGGCGAAAGTGCTGTTTTCACAGTGCTAAGTACTCCGAAATCTGTCAACAATGTTGGTTTTACCAGTTTTCTAAGTCTCTCTTATTTGCTTGTACTTATACTTGGAATTCTCTGTGTAAACCTCTGTAACTTCTCTTGGTAGATGAATCACTGTGTACTTTCTCTTGTTTCTATCTGTTACCAATCTTGAGAAACTCATTCTTTCACTGTACACTGTTTCCCAGACTTAGAGAAGTCGATTTCTTTCAGCGAAAGTGCAGTTTTCACAGTGATAAGTACTAACAACTCTGTCCACATTGTAAGTTTAACCAGTTTTCTATGTCTCTCTTATTTGCTTGTACTTCTACTTGGAATTCTCTGTGTAAACTTCTGTAGCTTCTCTAGGTAGATGAATAACTGTGTACTTTCTCTTGTTTCTATCTGTTACCAGTCTTGGGAAACTCATACATTCTCTGTTCAGTTATTCCCGTTTCTTAGAGAGGTAGATTTCTTTCTGCGAAAGTGCTGTTTTCACAGTGCTAAGTACTCCCAACTCTATCCGCAATGTAGGTTTTACCAGTATTCTAAGTCTCTCTTATTTGCTTGTACTTATACTTGGAATTCTGTGTGTAAACCTCTGTAGCTTTTCCAGGTAGATGAATCACCGTGTACTTTCTCTTGTTTCTATCTGTTACCAGTCTTGAGAAACTCATACATTCACTGTTCACTGTTTCCCAGTCTTAGAGAAGTCGATTTCTTTCAGTGAAAGTGCTGTTTTCACAGTGCTAAGTACTCCCAACTCTATCCACAATGTAGGTTTTACCAGTTTTCTAAGTCTCTCTTATTTGCTTGTACTTATACTTGGGATTCTCTGTGTAAACCTCTGTAGCTTCTCTAAGTAGATGAATCACTGTGTACTTTCTCTTGTTTCTATCTGTTACTAATCTTGAGAAACTCATACATTCTCTGTTCACTGTTTCACGGACTTAGAGAACTAAATTTCTTTCGGCGAAAGTGCTGTTTCACAGTGCTAAGTACTCCCAACTCTATGCACAATGTAGGTGTTACCAGTTTTCTAAGTCTCTCTTATTTTCTTGTACTTATACATGGAATTCTCTGTGTAAACTTCTGTAACATCTCTAGGTAGATGAATCACTGTGTACTTTCTCTTTTTTCTATCTGTTACCAATCTTGAGAAACTCATACATTCTCTGTTCACATTTTCACGGACTTAGAGAAATAAATTTCCTTCGGCGAAAGTGCTGTTTTCACAGTGCTAAGTACTCCGAAATCTGTCAACAATGTAGGTTTTACCAGTTTTCTAAGTCTCTCTTATTTGCTTGTACTTATACTTGGAATTCTCTGTGTAAACCTCTGTAACTTTCCCAGGTAGATGAATCACTGTGTACTTTCTCTTGTTTCTATCTGTTACCAATCTTGAGAAACTCATACGTTCTCTGTTCACTGTTTCACGGACTTAGAGAACTAAATTTCCTTCGGCGAAAGTGCTGTTTTTACAGTGCTAAGTACTCCGAAATCTGTCAACAATGTTGGTTTTACCAGTTTTCTAAGTCTCTCTTCTTTGCTTGTACTTATACTTGGAATTCTGTGTGTAAACCACTGTAACTTCTCTAGGTAGATGATTCACTGTGTGCTTTCTCTTGTTTCTATCTGTTACCAATCTTGAGAAACTCATACATTCACTGTTCACTGTTTCCCAGTTTTAGAGAAGTCGATTTCTTTCGACGAAAGTGGTGTTTTCACAGTGCTGAGTGCTCCCAACTCTACCCACAATGTAGGTTTTACCAGTTTTCTAAGTGTCTCTTATTTGCCTGTACTTATACATGAAATTCTCTGTGTAAACCTCTGTAACTTCTCTAGGTAGATGAATCACTGTGTACTTTCTCTTGTTTCTATCTGTTACCAAACTTGAGAAACTCATACATTCTCTGTTCACTGTTTCCGAGTCTTAGAGAAGTCGATTTTTTTCAGCCAAAGTGGTGTTTTCACAGTGCTAAGTACTCCCAACTCTATCCACAGTGTAGGTTTTACCAGTTTTCTAAGTCTCTCTTATTTGCTTGTACTTATACTTGGAATTCTCTGTGTAAACCTCTGTAACTTCTCTTGGTAGATGAATCACTGTGTACTTTCTCTTGTTTCTATCTGTTACCAATCTTGAGAAACTCATACATTCTCTGTTCACTGTTTCCCAGTCTTAGAGAAGTCGATTTCTTTTGGCGAAAGTGCTGTTTTCACAGTGATAAGTGCTCCCAACTCTATCCACAATGTAGGTTTTACCAGTTTTCTAAGTCTCTCTTATTTGCTTGTACTTATACATGAAATTCTCTGTGTAAACTTCAGTAACTTCTCTAGGTAGATGAATCACTGTGTACTTTCTATTCTTTCTATCTGTTACCAATCTTGAGAAACTCATACATTCACTGTTCACTGTTTCCCAGTCTTAGAGAAGTCGATTTCTTTCAGCGAAAGTGCTGTTTTCACAGTGCTAAGTACTCCCAACACTATCCGCAATGTAGGTTTTACCAGTTTTCTATGTCTCTCTTATATGCTTGTACTTATTCTTGGAATTCTCTGTGTAAACCTCTGTAACTTCTCTAGGTAGATGAATCACTGTGTACTTTCTCTTGTTTCTATCTGTTACCAATCTTGACAAACTCATACATTCTCTGTTCACTGTTTCCCAGTCTTAGAGAAGTCGATTTCTTTTGGCGAAAGTGCTGTTTTCACAGTGATAAGTGCTCCCAACTCTATCCACAATGTAGGTTTTACCAGTTTTCTAAGTCTCTCTTATTTGCTTGTATTTATACATGAAATTCTCTGTGTAAACTTCTGTAACTTCTCTAGGTAGATGAATCACTGTGTACTTTCTCTTGTTTCTATCTGTTACCAATCTTGAGAAACTCATACTTTCACTGTTCACTGTTTCCCAGTCTTAGAGAAGTCGATTTCTTTCGGCGAAAGTGCTGTTTTCACAGCGCTAAGTACTCCCAACTCTATCCACAATGTAGGTTTTACCAGTTTTCTAAGTCTCTCTTATTTGCCTGTACTTCTACTTGGAATTCTTTGTGTAAACCTCTGTAGCTTGTCTAGGTAGATGAATCACTGTGTACTTTCTCTTGTTTCTATCTGTTACCAATCTTGAGAAACTCATACATTCTCTGTTCACTGTTTCCCAGTCTTAGGGAAGTCGATTTCTTTCGGCGAAAGTGCTGTTTTCACAGTGCTAAGTACTCCCAACTCTATCCACAATGTAGGTTTTAACAGTTTGCTACGTCTCTGTTATTTTCTTGTACTTATACTTGGAATTGTCTGTGTAAACCTCTGTAACTTTTCCAGGTAGATGAATCACTGTGTACTTTCTCTTGTTTCTATCTGTTACCAATCTTGAGAAACTCATACATTCTCTGTTCACTGTTTCCCAGTCTTAGAGAAGTCGATTTCTTTCGGCGAAAGTGCTGTTTTCACAGTGCTAAGTACTCCCAACTCTATCCACAATGTAGGTTTTACCAGTTTTCTAAGTCTCTCTTATTTTCTTGTACTTATACTTGGAATTCTCTGTGTAAACCTCTGTAACTTTTCCAGGTAGATGAATCACTGTGTACTTTCTCTTGTTTCTATCTGCTTCCAATCTTGAGAAACTCATACGTTCTCTGTTCACTGTTTCACGGACTTAGAGAACTAAATTTCCTTCGGCGAAAGTGCTGTTTTTACAGTGCTAAGTACTCCGAAATCTGTCAACAATGTTGGTTTTACCAGTTTTCTAAGTCTCTCTTATTTGCTTGTACTTATACTTGGAATTCTGTGTGTAAACCACTGTAACTTCTCTAGGTAGATGAATCACTGTGTGCTTTCTCTTGTTTCTATCTGTTACCAATCTTGAGAAACTCATACATTCTCTGTTCACTGTTTCCCAGTCTTAGGGAAGTCGATTTCCTTCGACGAAAGTGGTGTTTTCACAGTGCTGAGTGCTCCTAACTCTACCCACAATGTAGGTTTTACCAGTTTTCTAAGTGTCTCTTATTTGCCTGTACTTATACATGAAATTCTCTGTGTAAACCTCTGTAACTTCTCTAGGTAGATGAATCACTGTGTACTTTCTCTTGTTTCTATCTGTTACCAAACTTGAGAAACTCATACATTCTCTGTTCACTGTTTCCGAGTCTTAGAGAAGTCGATTTTTTTCGGCGAAAGTGGTGTTTTCACAGTGCTAAGTACTCCCAACTCTATCCACAGTGTAGGTTTTACCAGTTGTCTAAGTCTCTCTTATTTGCTTGTACTTATACTTGGAATTCTCTGTGTAAACCTCTGTAACTTCTCTTGGTAGATGAATCACTGTGTACTTTCTCTTGTTTCTATCTGTTACCAATCTTGAGAAACTCATACTTTCACTGTACACTGTTTCCCAGACTTAGAGAAGTCGATTTCTTTCAGCGAAAGTGCAGTTTTCACAGTGATAAGTACTAACAACTCTGTCCACATTGTAAGTTTAACCAGTTTTCTACGTCTCTCTTATTTGCTTGTACTTATACTTGGAATTCTCTGTGTAAACCTCTGTGGCTTCTCTAGGTAGATGAATCACTGTGTACTTTCTCTTGTTTCTATCTGTTACCAATCTTGAGAAACTCATACATTCTCTGTTCAGTGTTTCCCAGTCTTAGAGAAGTCGAATTCTTTCGGCGAAAGTGCTGTTTTCACAGTGCTAAGTACTCCCAACTCTATCAACAATGTAGGTTTTACCAGTTTTCTAAGTCTCTCTTATTTTCTTGTACTTATACATGAAATTCTTTGTGTAAACTTCTGAAATTTCTATAGGTAGATGAATCACTGTGTACTTTCTCTTGTTTCTATATGTTACCAATCTTGAGAAACTCATACATTCTCTGTTCAGTTATTCCCGTTTCTTAGAGAGGTAGATTTCTTTCTTCAAAAGTGCTGTTTTCACAGTGCTAAGTACTCCCAAATCTGTCAACAATGTAGGTTTTACCAGTTTTCTACGTCTCTCTTATTTGCTTGTACTTATACTTGGAATTCTCTGTGTAAACTTCTGTAGCTTCTCTAGGTAGATGAATCACTGTGTACTTTCTCTTGTTTCTGTCTGTTACCAGTCTTGGGAAACTCATACATTCTCTGTTCAGTTATTCCCGTTTCTTAGAGAGGTAGATTTCTTTCTGCGAAAGTGCTGTTTTCACAGTGCTAAGTACTCCCAAATCTATCCGCAATGTAGGTTTTACCAGTATTCTATGTCTCTCTTATTTGCTTGTACTTATACTTGGAATTCTGTGTGTAAACCTCTGTAGCTTTTCCAGGTAGATGAATCACCGTGTACTTTCTCTTGTTTCTATCTGTTACCAGTCTTGAGAAACTCATACATTCACTGTTCACTGTTTCCCAGTCTTAGAGAAGTCGATTTCTAAGAGTGAAAGTGCTGTTTTCACAGTGCTAAGTACTCCCAACTCTATCCACAATGTAGGTTTTACCAGTTTTCTAAGTCTCTCTTATTTTCTTGTACTTATACTTGGAATTCTCTGTGTAAACCTCTGTAACTTTTCCAGGTAGATGAATCACTGTGTACCTTCTCTTGTTTCTATCTGTTACCAATCTTGAGAAACTCATACATTCTCTGTTCACTGTTTCACGGACTTAGAGAACTAAATTTCCTTCAGCGAAAGTGCTGTTTTCAGAGCGCTATGTACTCCCAACTCTATCCACAATTTAGATTTTACCAGTTTTCTAAGTCTCTCTTATTTTCTTGTACTTATACATGGAATTCTCTGTGTAAACCTCTGTAACTTTTCCAGGTAGGTGAATCACTGTGTACTTTCTCTTGTTTCTATCTGTTACCAATCTTGAGAAACTCATACATTCTCTGTTCACTGTTTCACGGACTTAGAGAACTAACTTTCCTTCGGCGAAAGTGCTGTTTTCACAGTGCTAAGTACTCCCAAATCTGTCAACAATGTAGGTTTTACCAGTTTTCTAAGTCTCCCTTTTTTGTTTGTACTTATACTGGAATTCTGTGTGTAAACCTATGTAACTTCTCTAGGTAGATGAATCACTGTTTACTTTCTCTTGTTTCTATCTGTTACCAATCTTGAGAAACCCATACATTCTCTGTTCACTGTTTCCCAGTCTTAGAGAATTCGAATTCTTTCGGCAAAAGTACTGTTTTCACAGTGCTAAGTACTCCCAACTCTATCAACAATGTAGGTTTTACCAGTTTTCTAAGTCTCTCTTATTTTCTTGTACTTATACATGGAATTCTCTGTGTAAACTTCTGTAACTTCTCGAGGTAGATGAATCACTGTGTACTTTCTCTTATTTCTATCTGTTACCAATCTTGAGAAACTCATACATTCTCTGTTAACTGTTTCCCAGTGTTAGAGAAGTCGATTTCTTTCGGCGAAAGTGCTGTTTTCACAGTGCTAAGTACTCCCAACTCTATCCACAATGTAGGTTTTACCAGTTTTCTATCTCTCTCTTATTTGCTTCTACTTGTACTTGGAATTCTCTGTGTAAACCTCTGTAACTTCTCTAGGTAGATGAATCACTGTGTACTTTCTCTTATTTCTATCTGTTACAAATCTTGAGAAACTCATACATTCACTGTTCACTGTTTCCCAGTCATAAAGAAGTGGATTTCTTTCAGCGAAAGTGCTGTTTTCACAGTGCTAAGTACTCCCAACACTATCCACAATGTAGGTTTTACCAGTTTTCTAAGTCTCTCTTATTTGCTTGTACTTGTACTTGGAATTCTCTGTGTAAACCTCTGTGGCTTCTCCTGGTAGATGAATCACTGTGTACTTTCTCTTGTTTCTATCTGTTACCAATCTTGAGAAACTCATACATTCTCTGTTCAGTGCTTCCCAGTCTTAGAGAAGTCGAATTCTTTCGGCGAAAGTGCTGTTTTCACAGTGCTAAGTACTCCCAACTCTATCAACAATGTAGGTTTTACCAGTTTTCTAAGTCTCTCTTATTTTCTTGTACTTATACTTGGAATTCTCTGTGTAAACCTCTGTAAATTTTCCTGGTAGATGAATCACTGTGTACTTTCTCTTGTTTCTATCTGTTATCAATCTTGAGAAACTCATACATTCTCTGTTCACTGTTTCCCAGTCTTAGAGAAGTCGATTTCTTTCGGCGAAAGTGTTGTTTTCACAGTGCTAAGTACTCCCAACTCTATCCGCAATGTAGGTTTTACCAGTTTTCTAAGTCTCTCTTATTTTCTTGTACTTATACATGGAATTCTCTGTGTAAACTTCTGTAACTTCTCTAGGTAATGAATCACTGTGTACTTTCTCTTGTTTCTATCTGTTACCAGTCTTGAGAAACTCATACATTCACTGTTCACTGTTTCCCAGTCTTAGAGAAGTCGATTTCTTTCAGCGAAAGTGCTGTTTTCACAGTGCTAAGTACTCCCAACTCTATCCGCAATGTAGCTTTTACCAGTATTTTAAGTCTCTCTTATTTGCTTGTACTTATACTTGGGATTCTCTGTGTAAACCTCTGTAGCTTCTCTAAGTAGATGAATCACTGTGTACTTTCTCTTGTTTCTATCTGTTACCAATCTTGAGAAACTCATACATTCTCTGTTCACTGTTTCCCAGTCTTAGAGAAGTCGATTTCTTTCGGCGAAAGTGCTGTTTCACAGTGCTAAGTACTCCCAACTCTATCCACAATGTAGGTTTTACCAGTTTTCTAAGTCTCTCTTATTTTCTTGTACTTATACTTGGAATTCTCTGTGTAAACCTCTGTAACTTTTCCAGGTAGATGAATCACTGTGTACCTTCTCTTGTTTCTATCTGTTACCAATCTTGAGAAACTCATACATTCTCTGTTCACTGTTTCACGGACTTAGAGAACTAAATTTCCTTCGGCGAAAGTGCTGTTTTCACAGCGCTAAGTACTCCCAACTCTATCCACAATTTAGATTTTACCAGTTTTCTAAGTCTCTCTTATTTTCTTGTACTTATACATGGAATTCTCTGTGTAAACCTCTGTAACTTTTCCAGGTAGATGAATCACTGTGTACTTTCTCTTGTTTCTATCTGTTACCAATCTTGAGAAACTCATACATTCTCTGTTCACTGTTTCACGGACTTAGAGAACTAAATTTCCTTCGGAGAAAGTGCTGTTTTCACAGTGCTAAGTACTCCCAAATCTGTCAACAATGTAGGTTTTACCAGTTTTCTAAGTCTCTCTTATTTGTTTGTACTTATACTGCAATTCTGTGTGTAAACCTCTCTAACTTCTCTAGGTAGATGAATCACTGTGTACTTTCTCTTATTTCTATCTGTTACCAATCTTGAGAAACTCATACATTCTTTGTTAACCGTTTCCCAGTGTTAGAGAAGTCGATTTCTTTCGGCGAAAGTGCTGTTTTCACAGTACTAAGTACTCCCAACTCTATCCACAATGTAGGTTTTACCAGTTTTCTATCTCTCTCTTATTTGCTTGTACTTGTACTTGGAATTCTCTGTGTAAACCTCTGTAACTTCTCTAGGTAGATGAATCACTGTGTACTTTCTCTTGTTTCTATCTGTTACCAATCTTGAGAAACTCAAACATTCACTGTTCACTGTTTCCCAGTCTTAAAGAAGTCGATTTCTTTCAGCGAAAGTGCTGTTTTCACAGTGCTAAGTACTCCCAACTCTATCAACAATGTAGGTTTTACCAGTTTTCTAAGTCTCTCTTATTTTCTTGTACTTATACTTGGAATTCTCTGTGTAAACCTCTGTAACTTTTCCAGGTAGATGAATCACTGTGTACTTTCTCTTGTTTCTATCTGTTACCAATCTTGAGAAACTCATACATTCTCTGTTCACTGTTTCACGGACTTAGAGAAATAAATTTCCTTCGGCGAAAGTGCTGTTTTCACAGTGCTAAGTACTCCGAAATCTGTCAACAATGTAGATTTTACCAGTTTTCTAAGTCTCTCTTATTTGCTTGTACTTACACTTGGAATTCTGTGTGTAAACCACTGTAACTTCTCTAGGTAGATGAATCACTGTGTAGTTTCTCTTGTTTCTATCTGTTACCAATCTTGAGAAACTCATACATTCTCTGTTCACTGTTTCACAGTCTTAGAGAAGTCGATTTCTTTCGGCGAAAGTGCTGTTTTCACAGTGCTAAGTACTCCCAACTCTATCCACAATGTAGGTTTTACCAGTTTTCTAAGTCTCTCTTATTTGCTTGTACTTATACTTGGAATTGTCTGTGTAAACCTCTGTAACTTTTCCAGGTAGATGAATCACTGTGTACTTTCTCTTGTTTCTATCTGTTACCAATCTTGAGAAACTCATACATTCTCTGTTCACTGTTTCCCAGTCTTAGAGAAGTCGATTTCTTTCGGCGAAAGTGCTGTTTTCACAGTGCTAAGTACTCCCAACTCTATCCACAATGTTGGTTTTACCAGTTTTCTAAGTCTCTCTTATTTGCTTGTACTTATACTTGGAATTCTCTGTGTAAACCTCTGTAACTTTTCCAGGTAGATGAATCACTGTGTACTTTCTCTTGTTTCTATCTGTTACCAATCTTGAGAAACTCATACATTCTCTGTTCACTGTTTCACGGACTTAGAGAACTAAATTTCCTTCGGCGAAAGTGCTGTTTTCACAGTGCTAAGTACTCCGAAATCTGTCAACAATGTTGGTTTTACCAGTTTTCTAATTCTCTCTTATTTGCTTCTACTTATACTTGGAATTCTGTGTGTAAAGTACTGTAGCTTCTCTAGGTAGATGAATCACTGTGTACTTTCTCTTGTTTCTATCTGTTACCAATCTTGAGAAACTCATACATTCACTGTTCACTGTTTCCCAGTCTTAGAGAAGTCGATTTCTTTCAGCGAAAGTGCTGTTTTCACAGTGCTAAGTACTCCGAACACTATCCGCAATGTAGGTTTTACCAGTTTTCTAAGTCTCTCTTATTTGCTTGTACTTATACTTGGAATTCTCTGTGTAAACCTGTGTAACTTCTCTAGGTAGATGAATCACTGTGTACTTTCTCTTGTTTCTATCTGTTGCCAATCTTGAGAAACTCATACATTCTCTGTTCACTGTTTCCCAGTCTTAGAGAAGTAGATTTCTTTCTGCGAAAGTGCTGTTTTCACAGTGCTAAGTACTCCCAACTCTATGCATAACGTAGTTTTTACCAGTTTTCTAAGTCTCTCTTATTTGCTTGTACTTATACATGAAATTCTCTGTGTAAACTTCTGTAACTTCTCTAGGTAGATGAATCACTGTGTACTTTCTCTTGTTTCTATGTGTTACCAATCTTGAGAAACTCATACATTCTCTGTTCACTGTTTCCCAGTCTTAGAGAAGTAGATTTCGTTCAGCGAAAGTGCTGTTTTCACAGTGATAAGTACTCCCAACTCTATCCACAATGTAGGTTTTACCAGTTTTCTAAGTCTCTCTTATTTGCTTGTACTTATACTTGGAATTCTCTGTGTAAACCTCTGTTAGCTTCTCTAGGTAGATGAATCACTGTGTACTTTCTCTTATTTCTATCTGTTACCAATCTTGAGAAACTCATACATTCTCTGTTCACTGTTTCCCAGTCTTAGAGAAGTCGATTTCTTTCGGCGAAAGTGCTGTTTTCACAGCGCTAAGTACTCCCAACTCTATCCACAATGTAGGTTTTACCAGTTTTCTAAGTCTCTCTTATTTTCTTGTACTTATACATGAAATTCTTTGTGTAAACTTCTGTAATTTCTATAGGTAGATGAATCACTGTGTACTTTCTCTTGTTTCTATCTGTTACCAGTCTTCAGAAACTCATACATTCTCTTTTCAGTTATTCCCGTTTCTTAGAGGTAGATTTCTTTCTTCAAAAGTGCTGTTTTCACAGTGCTAAGTACTCCCAAATCTGTCAACAATGTAGGTTTTACCAGTTTTCTAAGTCTCTCTTATTTTCTTGTACTTATACTTGGAATTCTCTGTGTAAACCTCTGTAACTTTTCCGGGTAGATGAATCACTGTGTACTTTCTCTTGTTTCTATCTGCTTCCAATCTTGAGAAATTCATACGTTCTCTGTTCACTGTTTCACGGACTTAGAGAACTAAATTTCCTTCGGCGAAAGTGCTGTTTTTACAGTGCTAAGTACTCCGAAATCTGTCAACAATGTTGGTTTTACCAGTTTTCTAAGTCTCTCTTATTTGCTTGTACTTATACTTGGAATTCTGTGTGTAAACCACTGTAACTTCTCTAGGTAGATGAATCACTGTGTGCTTTCTCTTGTTTCTATCTGTTACCAATCTTGAGAAACTCATACATTCTCTGTTCACTGTTTCCCAGTCTTAGGGAAGTCGATTTCCTTCGACGAAAGTGGTGTTTTCACAGTGCTGAGTGCTCCTAACTCTACCCACAATGTAGGTTTTACCAGTTTTCTAAGTGTCTCTTATTTGCCTGTACTTATACATGAAATTCTCTGTGTAAACCTCTGTAACTTCTCTAGGTAGATGAATCACTGTGTACTTTCTCTTGTTTCTATCTGTTACCAAACTTGAGAAACTCATACATTCTCTGTTCACTGTTTCCGAGTCTTAGAGAAGTCGATTTTTTTCGGCGAAAGTGGTGTTTTCACAGTGCTAAGTACTCCCAACTCTATCCACAGTGTAGGTTTTACCAGTTGTCTAAGTCTCTCTTATTTGCTTGTACTTATACTTGGAATTCTCTGTGTAAACCTCTGTAACTTCTCTTGGTAGATGAATCACTGTGTACTTTCTCTTGTTTCTATCTGTTACCAATCTTGAGAAACTCATACTTTCACTGTACACTGTTTCCCAGACATAGAGAAGTCGATTTCTTTCAGCGAAAGTGCAGTTTTCACAGTGATAAGTACTAACAACTCTGTCCACATTGTAAGTTTAACCAGTTTTCTACGTCTCTCTTATTTGCTTGTACTTATACTTGGAATTCTCTGTGTAAACCTCTGTGGCTTCTCTAGGTAGATGAATCACTGTGTACTTTCTCTTGTTTCTATCTGTTACCAATCTTGAGAAACTCATACATTCTCTGTTCAGTGTTTCCCAGTCTTAGAGAAGTCGAATTCTTTCGGCGAAAGTGCTGTTTTCACAGTGCTAAGTACTCCCAACTCTATCAACAATGTAGGTTTTACCAGTTTTCTAAGTCTCTCTTATTTTCTTGTACTTATACATGAAATTCTTTGTGTAAACTTCTGAAATTTCTATAGGTAGATGAATCACTGTGTACTTTCTCTTGTTTCTATATGTTACCAATCTTGAGAAACTCATACATTCTCTGTTCAGTTATTCCCGTTTCTTAGAGAGGTAGATTTCTTTCTTCAAAAGTGCTGTTTTCACAGTGCTAAGTACTCCCAAATCTGTCAACAATGTAGGTTTTACCAGTTTTCTACGTCTCTCTTATTTGCTTGTACTTATACTTGGAATTCTCTGTGTAAACTTCTGTAGCTTCTCTAGGTAGATGAATCACTGTGTACTTTCTCTTGTTTCTATCTGTTACCAGTCTTGGGAAACTCATACATTCTCTGTTCAGTTATTCCCGTTTCTTAGAGAGGTAGATTTCTTTCTGCGAAAGTGCTGTTTTCACAGTGCTAAGTACTCCCAAATCTATCCGCAATGTAGGTTTTACCAGTATTCTATGTCTCTCTTATTTGCTTGTACTTATACTTGGAATTCTGTGTGTAAACCTCTGTAGCTTTTCCAGGTAGATGAATCACCGTGTACTTTCTCTTGTTTCTATCTGTTACCAGTCTTGAGAAACTCATACATTCACTGTTCACTGTTTCCCAGTCTTAGAGAAGTCGATTTCTAAGAGTGAAAGTGCTGTTTTCACAGTGCTAAGTACTCCCAACTCTATCCACAATGTAGGTTTTACCAGTTTTCTAAGTCTCTCTTATTTTCTTGTACTTATACTTGGAATTCTCTGTGTAAACCTCTGTAACTTTTCCAGGTAGATGAATCACTATGTACCTTCTCTTGTTTCTATCTGTTACCAATCTTGAGAAACTCATACATTCTCTGTTCACTGTTTCACGGACTTAGAGAACTAAATTTCCTTCAGCGAAAGTGCTGTTTTCAGAGCGCTATGTACTCCCAACTCTATCCACAATTTAGATTTTACCAGTTTTCTAAGTCTCTCTTATTTTCTTGTACTTATACATGGAATTCTCTGTGTAAACCTCTGTAACTTTTCCAGGTAGGTGAATCACTGTGTACTTTCTCTTGTTTCTATCTGTTACCAATCTTGAGAAACTCATACATTCTCTGTTCACTGTTTCACGGACTTAGAGAACTAACTTTCCTTCGGCGAAAGTGCTGTTTTCACAGTGCTAAGTACTCCCAAATCTGTCAACAATGTAGGTTTTACCAGTTTTCTAAGTCTCCCTTTTTTGTTTGTACTTATACTGGAATTCTGTGTGTAAACCTATGTAACTTCTCTAGGTAGATGAATCACTGTTTACTTTCTCTTGTTTCTATCTGTTACCAATCTTGAGAAACCCATACATTCTCTGTTCACTGTTTCCCAGTCTTAGAGAAGTCGAATTCTTTCGGCAAAAGTACTGTTTTCACAGTGCTAAGTACTCCCAACTCTATCAACAATGTAGGTTTTACCAGTTTTCTAAGTCTCTCTTATTTTCTTGTACTTATACATGGAATTCTCTGTGTAAACTTCTGTAACTTCTCGAGGTAGATGAATCACTGTGTACTTTCTCTTATTTCTATCTGTTACCAATCTTGAGAAACTCATACATTCTCTGTTAACTGTTTCCCAGTGTTAGAGAAGTCGATTTCTTTCGGCGAAAGTGCTGTTTTCACAGTGCTAAGTACTCCCAACTCTATCCACAATGTAGGTTTTACCAGTTTTCTATCTCTCTCTTATTTGCTTCTACTTGTACTTGGAATTCTCTGTGTAAACCTCTGTAACTTCTCTAGGTAGATGAATCACTGTGTACTTTCTCTTATTTCTATCTGTTACAAATCTTGAGAAACTCATACATTCACTGTTCACTGTTTCCCAGTCATAAAGAAGTGGATTTCTTTCAGCGAAAGTGCTGTTTTCACAGTGCTAAGTACTCCCAACACTATCCACAATGTAGGTTTTACCAGTTTTCTAAGTCTCTCTTATTTGCTTGTACTTGTACTTGGAATTCTCTGTGTAAACCTCTGTGGCTTCTCCTGGTAGATGAATCACTGTGTACTTTCTCTTGTTTCTATCTGTTACCAATCTTGAGAAACTCATACATTCTCTGTTCAGTGTTTCCCAGTCTTAGAGAAGTCGAATTCTTTCGGCGAAAGTGCTGTTTTCACAGTGCTAAGTACTCCCAACTCTATCAACAATGTAGGTTTTACCAGTTTTCTAAGTCTCTCTTATTTTCTTGTACTTATACTTGGAATTCTCTGTGTAAACCTCTGTAAATTTTCCTGGTAGATGAATCACTGTGTACTTTCTCTTGTTTCTATCTGTTAGCAATCTTGAGAAACTCATACATTCTCTGTTCACTGTTTCCCAGTCTTAGAGAAGTCGATTTCTTTCGGCGAAAGTGCTGTTTCACAGTGCTAAGTACTCCCAACTCTATCCACAATGTAGGTTTTACCAGTTTTCTAAGTCTCTCTTATTTTCTTGTACTTATACTTGGAATTCTCTGTGTAAACCTCTGTAACTTTTCCAGGTAGATGAATCACTGTGTACCTTCTCTTGTTTCTATCTGTTACCAATCTTGAGAAACTCATACATTCTCTGTTCACTGTTTCACGGACTTAGAGAACTAAATTTCCTTCGGCGAAAGTGCTGTTTTCACAGCGCTAAGTACTCCCAACTCTATTCACAATTTAGATTTTACCAGTTTTCTAAGTCTCTCTTATTTTCTTGTACTTATACATGGAATTCTCTGTGTAAACCTCTGTAACTTTTCCAGGTAGATGAATCACTGTGTACTTTCTCTTGTTTCTATCTGTTACCAATCTTGAGAAACTCATACATTCTCTGTTCACTGTTTCACGGACTTAGAGAACTAAATTTCCTTCGGAGAAAGTGCTGTTTTCACAGTGCTAAGTACTCCCAAATCTGTCAACAATGTAGGTTTTACCAGTTTTCTAAGTCTCTCTTATTTGTTTGTACTTATACTGCAATTCTGTGTGTAAACCTCTCTAACTTCTCTAGGTAGATGAATCACTGTGTACTTTCTCTTATTTCTATCTGTTACCAATCTTGAGAAACTCATACATTCTTTGTTAACCGTTTCCCAGTGTTAGAGAAGTCGATTTCTTTCGGCGAAAGTGCTGTTTTCACAGTACTAAGTACTCCCAACTCTATCCACAATGTAGGTTTTACCAGTTTTCTATCTCTCTCTTATTTGCTTGTACTTGTACTTGGAATTCTCTGTGAAAACCTCTGTAACTTCTCTAGGTAGATGAATCACTGTGTACTTTCTCTTGTTTCTATCTGTTACCAATCTTGAGAAACTCAAACATTCACTGTTCACTGTTTCCCAGTCTTAAAGAAGTCGATTTCTTTCAGCGAAAGTGCTGTTTTCACAGTGCTAAGTACTCCCAACTCTATCAACAATGTAGGTTTTACCAGTTTTCTAAGTCTCTCTTATTTTCTTGTACTTATACTTGGAATTCTCTGTGTAAACCTCTGTAACTTTTCCAGGTAGATGAATCACTGTGTACTTTCTCTTGTTTCTATCTGTTACCAATCTTGAGAAACTCATACATTCTCTGTTCACTGTTTCACGGACTTAGAGAAATAAATTTCCTTCGGCGAAAGTGCTGTTTTCACAGTGCTAAGTACTCCGAAATCTGTCAACAATGTAGATTTTACCAGTTTTCTAAGTCTCTCTTATTTGCTTGTACTTACACTTGGAATTCTGTGTGTAAACCACTGTAACTTCTCTAGGTAGATGAATCACTGTGTAGTTTCTCTTGTTTCTATCTGTTACCAATCTTGAGAAACTCATACATTCTCTGTTCACTGTTTCACAGTCTTAGAGAAGTCGATTTCTTTCGGCGAAAGTGCTGTTTTCACAGTGCTAAGTACTCCCAACTCTATCCACAATGTAGGTTTTACCAGTTTTCTAAGTCTCTCTTATTTGCTTGTACTTATACTTGGAATTGTCTGTGTAAACCTCTGTAACTTTTCCAGGTAGATGAATCACTGTGTACTTTCTCTTGTTTCTATCTGTTACCAATCTTGAGAAACTCATACATTCTCTGTTCACTGTTTCCCAGTCTTAGAGAAGTCGATTTCTTTCGGCGAAAGTGCTGTTTTCACAGTGCTAAGTACTCCCAACTCTATCCACAATGTTGGTTTTACCAGTTTTCTAAGTCTCTCTTATTTGCTTGTACTTATACTTGGAATTCTCTGTGTAAACCTCTGTAACTTTTCCAGGTAGATGAATCACTGTGTACTTTCTCTTGTTTCTATCTGTTACCAATCTTGAGAAACTCATACATTCTCTGTTCACTGTTTCACGGACTTAGAGAACTAAATTTCCTTCGGCGAAAGTGCTGTTTTCACAGTGCTAAGTACTCCGAAATCTGTCAACAATGTTGGTTTTACCAGTTTTCTAATTCTCTCTTATTTGCTTCTACTTATACTTGGAATTCTGTGTGTAAAGTACTGTAGCTTCTCTAGGTAGATGAATCACTGTGTACTTTCTCTTGTTTCTATCTGTTACCAATCTTGAGAAACTCATACATTCACTGTTCACTGTTTCCCAGTCTTAGAGAAGTCGATTTCTTTCAGCGAAAGTGCTGTTTTCACAGTGCTAAGTACTCCGAACACTATCCGCAATGTAGGTTTTAGCAGTTTTCTAAGTCTCTCTTATTTGCTTGTACTTATACTTGGAATTCTCTGTGTAAACCTGTGTAACTTCTCTAGGTAGATGAATCACTGTGTACTTTCTCTTGTTTCTATCTGTTGCCAATCTTGAGAAACTCATACATTCTCTGTTCACTGTTTCCCAGTCTTAGAGAAGTAGATTTCTTTCTGCGAAAGTGCTGTTTTCACAGTGCTAAGTACTCCCAACTCTATGCATAACGTAGTTTTTACCAGTTTTCTAAGTCTCTCTTATTTGCTTGTACTTATACATGAAATTCTCTGTGTAAACTTCTGTAACTTCTCTAGGTAGATGAATCACTGTGTACTTTCTCTTGTTTCTATGTGTTACCAATCTTGAGAAACTCATACATTCTCTGTTCACTGTTTCCCAGTCTTAGAGAAGTAGATTTCGTTCAGCGAAAGTGCTGTTTTCACAGTGATGAGTACTCCCAACTCTATCCACAATGTAGGTTTTACCAGTTTTCTAAGTCTCTCTTATTTGCTTGTACTTATACTTGGAATTCTCTGTGTAAACCTCTGTTAGCTTCTCTAGGTAGATGAATCACTGTGTACTTTCTCTTGTTTCTATCTGTTACCAATCTTGAGAAACTCATACATTCTCTGTTCACTGTTTCCCAGTCTTAGAGAAGTCGATTTCTTTCGGCGAAAGTGCTGTTTTCACAGCGCTAAGTACTCCCAACTCTATCCACAATGTAGGTTTTACCAGTTTTCTAAGTCTCTCTTATTTTCTTGTACTTATACATGAAATTCTTTGTGTAAACTTCTGTAATTTCTATAGGTAGATGAATCACTGTGTACTTTCTCTTGTTTCTATCTGTTACCAGTCTTGAGAAACTCATACATTCTCTGTTCAGTTATTCCCGTTTCTTAGAGAGGTAGATTTCTTTCTTCAAAAGTGCTGTTTTCACAGTGCTGAGTGCTTCCAACTCTATCCACAATGTAGGTTTTACCAGTTATCTAAGTCTCTCTTATTTGCTTGTACTTATACATGAAATTCTCTGTGTAAACTTCTGTAACTTCTCTAGGTAGATGAATCACTGTGTTCTTTCTCTTGTTTCTATCTGTTACCAATCTTGAGAAACTCATACATTCTCTGTTCACTGTTTCCCAGTCTTAGAGAAGTCGATTTCTTTCTGCGAAAGTGCTGTTTTCACAGTGCTATGTACTCCCAACTCTATCCACAATGTAGTTTTTACCAGTTTTCTAAGTCTCTCTTATTTTCCTGTACTTATACGTGGAATTCTCTGTGTAAACTTCTGTAACTTCTCTAGGTAGATGAATCACTATGTACTTTCTCTTGTTTCTATCTGTTACCAATCTTGAGAAACTCATACATTCTCTGTTCACTGTTTCCCAGTCTTAGAAAAGTAGATTTGTTTCTGCGAAAGTGCTGTTTTCACAGTGCTAAGTACTCTCAACTCTATCCACAATGTGGGTTTTACCAGTTTTCTAAGTCTCTCTTATTTGCTTGTACTTATACTTGGAATTCTCTGTGTAAACCTCTGTAACTTCTCTAGGTAGATGAATCACTGTGTACTTTCTCTTGTTTCTATCTGTTACCAATCTTGAGAAACTCATACATTCACTGTTCACTGTTTCCCAGTCTTAGAGAAATCGATTTCTTTCAGTGAAAGTGCTGTTTTCACAGTGCTAAGTACTCCCAACTCTATCAACAATGTAGGTTTTACCAGTTTTCTAAGTCTCTCTTATTTTCTTGTACTTATACTTGGAATTCTCTGTGTAAACCTCTATAACTTTTCCAGGTAGATGAATCACTGTGTACTTTCTCTTGTTTCTATCTGTTACAAATCTTGAGAAACTCATACATTCTCTGTTCACTGTTTCCCAGTCTTAGAGAAGTCGATTTCGTTCGGCGAAAGTGCTGTTTTCACAGTGCTAAGTACTCCCAACTCTATCCACAATGTAGGTTTTACCAGTTTTCTAAGTCTCTCTTATTTTCTTGTACTTATACTTGGAATTGTCTGTGTAAACCTCTGTAACTTTTCCAGGTAGATGAATCACTGTGTACTTTCTCTTGTTTCTATCTGTTACCAATCTTGAGAAACTCATACATTCTCTGTTCACTGTTTCCCAGTCTTAGAGAAGTCGATTTCTTTCGGCGAAACTGCTGTTTTCACAGCGCTAAGTACTAGCAACTCTATCCACAATGTAGGTTTTACCAGTTTTCTAAGTCTCTCTTATTTGCCTGTACTTATACTTGGAATTCTCTGTGTAAACCTCTGTAACTTCTCTAGGTAGATGAATCACTGTGTACTTTCTCTTGTTTCTATCTGTTACCAATCTTGAGAAACTCATACATTCTCTGTTCACTGTTTCCCAGTCATAGAGAAGTCGATTTCTTTCAGCGAAAGTGCTGTTTTCACAGTGCTAAGTACTCCCAATTCTATCCACAATGTAGGTTTTATCAGTTTTCTAAGTCTCTCTTATTTGCTTTTACGTATACTTGGAATTCTCTGTGTAATCCTCTGTATCTTCTCTACGTAGATGAATCACTGTGTACTTTCTCTTGTTTCTATCTGTTACAAATCTTGAGAAACTCATACATTCTCTGTTCACTGTTTCCCAGTCTTAGAGAAGTCGATTTCTTTCGGCGAAAGTGCTGTTTTCACAGTGCTAAGTACTCCCAACTCTATCCACAATGTAGGTTTTACCAGTTTTCTAAGTCTCTCTTATTTTCTTGTACTTATACTTGGAATTCTCTGTGTAAACCTCTGTAACTTTTCCAGTTAGATGAATCACTGTGTACTTTCTCTTGTTTCTATCTGTTACCAATCTTGAGAAGCTCATACATTGTCTGTTCACTGTTTCCCAGTCTTAGAGAAGTCGATTTCTTTCGGCGAAAGTGCTGTTTTCACAGTGCTAAGTACTCCCAACTCTATCCACAATGTAGGTTTTACCAGTTTTCTAAGTCTCTCTTATTTTCTTGTACTTATACATGAAATTCTTTGTGTAAACTTCTGTAATTTCTATAGGTAGATGAATCACTGTGTACTTTCTCTTGTTTCTATCTGTTACCAGTCTTGAGAAACTCATACATTCTCTGTTCAGTTATTCCCGTGTCTTAGAGAGGTAGGTTTCTTTCTTCAAAAGTGCTGTTTTCAGAGTGCTGAGTGCTCCCAAGTCTATCCACTATGTAGGTTTTACCAGTTTTCTAAGTCTCTCTTATTTGCTTGTACTTATACATGAAATTCTCTGTGTAAACTTCTGTAACTTCTCTAGGTAGATGAATCACTGTGTACTTTCTCTTGTTTCTATGTGTTACCAATCTTGAGAAACTCATACGTTCTCTGTTCACTGTTTCCCAGTCTTAGAGAAGTAGATTTCTTTCTGCGAAAGTGCTGTTTTCACAGTGCTAAGTACTCCCAACTCTATGCACAATGTAGTTTTTACCAGTTTTCTAAGTCTCTCTTATTTTCTTGTACTTATACGTGGAATTCTCTGTGTAAACTTCTGTAACTTCTCTAGGTAGATGAATCACTGTGTACTTTCTCTTGTTTCTGTATGTAACCAATCTTGTGAAACTCATACATTCTCTGTTCACTGTTTCCCAGTCTTAGAGAAGTAGATTTGTTTCTGCGAAAGTGCTGTTTTCACAGTGCTAAGTACTCCCAACTCTATCCACAATGTGGGTTTTACCAGTTTTCTAAGTCTCTCTTATTTGCTTGTACTTACACTTGGAATTCTCTGTGTAAACCTCTGTAACTTCTCTAGGTAGATGAATCACTGTGTACTTTCTCTTGTTTCTATCTGTTACCAATCTTGAGAAACTCATACATTCACTGTTCACTGTTTCCCAGTCTTAGAGAAGTCGATTTCTTTCAGCGAACGCGCTGTTTTCACAGTGCTAAGTACTCCCAAATCTGTCAACAATGTAGGTTTTACCAGTTTTCTCAGTCTCTCTTATTTGCTTGTACTTATACTTGGAATTCTCTGTGTAAACCTCTGTAACTTTTCCAGGTAGATGAATCACTGTGTACTTTCTCTTGTTTCTATCTGTTACCAATCTTGAGAAACTCATACATTCTCTGTTCACTGTTTGCGAGTCTTAGAGAAGTCGATTTCTTTCAGCGAAAGTGCTGTTTTCACAGTGCTAAGTACTCCCAACTCTATCAACAGTGTAGGTTTTACCAGTTTTCTAAGTCTCTCTTATTTTCTTGTACTTATACTTGGAATTCTCTGTGTAAACCTCTGTAACTTTTCCAGGTAGATGAGTCACTGTGTACTTTCTCTTGTTTCTATCTGTTACCAATCTTGAGAAACTCATACTTTCACTGTTCACTGTTTCCCAGTCTTAGAGAAGTCGATTTCTTTCAGCGAAAGTGCTGTTTTCACAGTGATAAGTACTCCCAACTCTATCCACAATGTAGGTTTTACCAGTTTCCTAAGTCTCTCTTATTTGCTTGTACTTATACTTGGAATTCTCTGTGTAAACCTCTGTTAGCTTCTCTAGGTAGATGAATCACTGTGTACTTTCTCTTGTTTCTATCTGTTACCAATCTTGAGAAACTCATACATTCTCTGTTCACTGTTTCCCAGTCTTAGAGAAGTCGATTTCTTTCGGCGAAAGTGCTGTTTTCACAGCGCTAAGTACTCCCAACTCTGTCCACAATGTAGGTTTTACCAGTTTTCTAAGTCTCTCTTATTTGCCTGCACTTATACTTGGAATTCTCTGTGTAAACCTCTGTAACTTCTCTAGGTAGATGAATCACTGTGTACTTTCTCTTGTTTCTATCTGTTACGAATCTTGAGAAACTCATACATTCTCTGTTCACTGTTTCCCAGTCTTAGAGAAGTCGATTTCTTTCAGCGAAAGTGCTGTTTTCACAGTGCTAAGTACTCCCAACTCTATCCACAATGTAGGTTTTAACAGTTTTCTAAGTCTCTCTTATTTGCTTGTACGTATACTTGGAAATCTCTGTGTAATCCTCTGTAGCTTCTCTACGTAGATGAATCACTGTGTACTTTCTCTTGTTTCTATCTGTTACCAATCTTGAGAAACTCATACATTCTCTGTTCACTGTTTCCCAGTCTTAGAGAAGTCGATTTCTTTCGGCGAAAGTGCTGTTTTCACAGTGCTAAGTACTCCCAAGTCTATCCACAAAGTAGGTTTTACCATTTTTCTAAGTCTCTCTTATTTGCTTGTACTTATACTTGGAATTCTCTGTGTAAAACTCTGTAACTTTTCCCGGTAGATGAATCACTGTGTACTTTCTCTTGTTTCTATCTGTTACCAAACTTGAGAAACTCATACATTCACTGTTCACTGTTTCCCAGTCTTAGAGAAGTCGATTTCTTTCAGCGAAAGTGCTGTTTTCACAGTGCTAAGTACTCCCAACTCTATCCACAATGTATGTTTTACCAGTTTTCTAAGTCTCTCTTATTTTCTTGTACTTATACTTGGAATTCTCTGTGTAAACCTCTGTAACTTTTCCAGGTAGATGAATCACTGTGTACTTTCTCTTGTTTCTATCTGTTACCAATCTTGAGAAACTCATACATTGTCTGTTCACTGTTTCCCAGTCTTAGAGAAGTCGATTTCTTTCGGCGAAAGTGCTGTTTTCACAGGGCTAAGTACTCCCAACTCTATCCACAATGTAGGTTTTACCAGTTTTCTAAGTCTCTCTTATTTTCTTGTACTTATACATGAAATTCTTTGTGTAAACTTCTGTAATTTCTATAGGTAGATGAATCACTGTGTACTTTCTCTTGTTTCTATCTGTTACCAGTCTTGAGAAACTCATACATTCTCTGTTCAGTTATTCCCGTTTCTTAGAGAGGTAGATTTCTTTCTTCAAAAGTGCTGTTTTCAGAGTGCTGAGTGCTCCCAACTCTATCCACAATGTAGGTTTTACCAGTTTTCTAAGTCTCTCTTATTTGCTTGTACTTATACATGAAATTCTCTGTGTAAACTTCTGTAACTTCTCTAGGTAGATGAATCACTGTGTACTTTCTCTTGTTTCTATGTGTTACCAATCTTGAGAAACTCATACATTCTCTGTTCAGTTTTTCACGGACTTAGAGAAGTAGATTTCTTTCTGCGAAAGTGCTGTTTTCACAGTGCTAAGTACTCCCAACTCTATGCATAATGTAGTTTTTACCAATTTTCTAAGTCTCTCTTATTTGCTTGTACTTATACATGAAATTCTCTGTGTAAACTTCTGTAACTTCTCTAGGTAGATGAATCACTGTGTACTTTCTCTTGTTTCTATGTGTTACCAATCTTCAGAAACTCATACATTCTCTGTTCACTGTTTCCCAGTCTTAGAAAAGTAGATTTGTTTCTGCGAAAGTGCTGTTTTCACAGTGCTAAGTACTCCCAACTCTGTCAACAATGTAGGTTCTACCAGTTTTCTAAGTCTCTCTTATTTGCTTGTACTTATACTTGGAATTCTCTGTGTAAACCTCTGTAACTTTTCCAGGTAGATGAATCACTGTGTACTTTCTCTTGTTTCTATCTGTTACCAATCTTGAGAAACTCATACATTCTCTGTTCACTGTTTCCGAGTCTTAGAGAAGTCGATTTCTTTCGGCGAAAGTGCTGTTTTCACATTGCTAAGTACTCCCAACTCTATCAACAATGTAGGTTTTACCAGTTTTCTAAGTCTCTCTTATTTTCTTGTACTTATACTTGGAATTCTCTATGTAAACCTCTGTAACTTTTCCAGGTAGATGAATCACTGTGTACTTTCTCTTGTTTCTATCTGTTACCAAACTTGAGAAACTCATACATTCACTGTTCACTGTTTCCCAGTCTTAGAGAAGTCGATTTCTTTCAGCGAAAGTGCTGTTTTCACAGTGCTAAGTACTCCCAACACTATCCGCAATGTAGGTTTTACCAGTTTTCTAAGTCTCTCTTATTTGCTTGTACTTATACTTGGAATTCTCTGTGTAAACCTCTGTTAGCTTCTCTAGGTAGATGAATCACTGTGTACTTTCTCTTGTTTCTATCTGTTACCAATCTTGAGAAACTCATACATTCTCTGTTCACTGTTTCCCAGTCTTAGAGAAGTCGATTTCTTTCTGCGAAAGTGCTGTTTTCACAGCGCTAAGTACTCCCAACTCTATCCACAATGTAGGTTTTACCAGTTTTCTAAGTCTCTCTTATTTGCCTGTACTTATACTTGGAATTCTCTGTGTAAACCCCTGTAACTTCTCTAGGTAGATGAATCACTGTGTACTTTCTCTTGTTTCTATCTGTTACGAATCTTGAGAAACTCATACATTCTCTGTTCACTGTTTCCCAGTCTTAGAGAAGTGGATTTCTTTCAGCGAAAGTGCTGTTTTCACAGTGCTAAGTACTCCCAACTCTATCCACAATGTAGGTTTTAACAGTTTTCTAAGTCTCTCTTATTTGCTTGTACGTATACTTGGAATTCTCTGTAAACCTCTGTTAGCTTCTCTAGGTAGATGAATCACTGTGTACTTTCTCTTGTTTCTATCTGTTACCAGTGTTGAGAAACTCATACGTTCTCTGTTCAGTTATTCCCGTTTCTTAGAGAGGTAGATTTCTTTCTTCAAAAGTGCTGTTTTCACAGTGCTGAGTGCTCCCAACTCTATCCACAATGTAGGTTTTACCAGTTTTCTAAGTCTCTCTTATTTGCTTGTACTTATACATGAAATTCTCTGTGTAAACTTCTGTAACTTCTCTAGCTAGATGAATCACTGTGTACTTTCTCTTGTTTCTATCTGTTACCAATCTTGAGAAACTCATACATTCTCTGTTCAGTGTTTCCCAGTCTTAGAGAAGTAGATTTTCTGCGAAAGTGCTGTTTTCACAGTGCTAAGTACTCCCAACTCTATCCACAATGTAGTTTTTACCAGTTTTCTAAGTCTCTCTTATTTTCCTGTACTTATACGTGGAATTCTCTGTGTAAACTTCTGTAACTTCTCTAGGTAGATGAATCACTATGTACTTTCTCTTGTTTCTATCTGTTACCAATCTTGAGAAACTCATTCATTCTCTGTTCACTGTTTCCCAGTCTTAGAAAAGTAGATTTGTTTCTGCGAAAGTGCTGTTTTCACAGTGCTAAGTACTCCCAGCTCTATCCACAATGTGGGTTTTACCAGTTTTCTAAGTCTCTCTTATTTGCTTGTACTTATACTTGGAATTCTCTGTGTAAACCTCTGTAACTTCTCTAGGTAGATGAATCACTGTGTACTTTCTCTTGTTTCTATCTGTTACCAATCTTGAGAAACTCATACATTCTCTGTTCACTGTTTCCCAGTCTTAGAGAAGTCGATTTCTTTCAGCGAAAGTGCTGTTTTCACAGTGCTAAGTACTCCCAACTCTATCAACAATGTAGGTTTTACCAGTTTTCTAAGTCTCTCTTATTTTCTTGTACTTATACGTGGAATTCTCTGTGTAAACCTCTGTAACTTTTCCAGGTAGATGAATCACTGTGTACTTTCTCTTGTTTCTATCTGTTACCAATCTTGAGAAACTCATACATTCTCTGTTCACTCTTTCCCAGTCTTAGAGAAGTCGATTTCTTTCGGCGAAAGTGCTGTTATCACAGTGCTAAGTACTCCCAACTCTATCCACAATGTAGGTTTTACCAGTTTTCTAAGTCTCTCTTATTTTCTTGTACTTATACTTGGAATTGTCTGTGTAAACCTCTGTAAATTTTCCAGGTAGATGAATCACTGTGTACTTTCTCTTGTTTCTATCTGTTACCAATCTTGAGAAACTCATACATTCTCTGTTCACTGTTTCCCAGTCTTAGAGAAGTCGATTTCTTTCAGCCAAAGTGCTGTTTTCACAGCGCTAAGTACTCCCAACTCTATCCACAATGTAGGTTTTACCAGTTTTCTAAGTCTCTCTTATTTGCCTGTACTTATACTTGGAATTCTCTGTGTAAACCTCTGTAACTTCTCTAGGTCGATGAATCACTGTGTACTTTCTCTTGTTTCTATCTGTTACCAATCTTGAGAAACTCATACATTCTCTGTTCACTGTTTCTCAGTCTTAGAGAAGTCGATTTCTTTCAGCGAAAGTGCTGTTTTCACAGTGCTAAGTACTCCCAACTCTATCCACAATGTAGGTTTTACCAGTTTTCTAAGTCTCTCTTATTTTCTTGTACTTATACTTGGAATTCTCTGTGTAAACCTCTGTAACTTTTCCAGGTAGATGAATCACTGTGTACTTTCTCTTGTTTCTATCTGTTACCAATCTTGAGAAACTCATACATTCTCTGTTCACTGTTTCCCAGTCTTAAAGAAGTCGATTTCTTTCGGCGAAAGTGCTGTTTTCACAGTGCTAAGTACTCCCAACTCTATCCACAAAGTAGGTTTTACCAGTTTTCTAAGTGTCTCTTATTTGCTTGTACTTATACTTGGAATTCTCTGTGTAAACCTCTGTAACTTTTCCAGGTAGATGAATCACTGTGTACTTTCTCTTGTTTCTATCTGTTTCCAATCTTGAGAAACTCATACATTCTCTGTTTACTGTTTCACGGACTTAGAGAACTAAATTTCCTTCGGCGAAAGTGCTGTTTTCACAGTGCTAAGTACTCCGAAATCTGTCAACAATGTAGGTTTTACCAGTTTTCTAAGTCTCTCTTATTTGCTTGTACTTATACTTGGAATTCTCTGTGTAAACCTGTGTAACTTCTCTAGGTAGATGAATCACTGTGTACTTTCTCTTGTTTCTATCTGTTGCCAATCTTGAGAAACTCATACATTGTCTGTTCACTGTTTCCCAGTCTTAGAGAAGTCTATTTCTTTCGGCGAAAGTGCTGTTTTCACAGTGCTAAGTACTCCCAACTCTATCCACAATGTAGGTTTTACCAGTTTTCTAAATCTCTCTCATTTTCTTGTACTTATACATGAAATTCTTTGTGTAAACTTCTGTAATTTCTATAGGTAGATGAATCACTGTGTACTTTCTCTTGTTTCTATCTGTTACCAGTCTTGAGAAACTCATACTTTCTCTGTTCAGTTATTCCCGTTTCTTAGAGAGGTAGATTTCTTTCTTCAAAAGTGCTGTTTTCACAGTGCTGAGTGCTCCCAACTCTTTCCACAATGTAGGTTTTACCAGTTTTCTAAGTCTCTCTTATTTGCTTGTACTTATACATGAAATTCTCTGTGTCAACTTCTGTAACTTCTCTAGGTAGATGAATCACTGTTTACTTTCTCTTGTTTCTATCTGTTACCAATCTTGAGAAACTCATACATTCTCTGTTCACTGTTTCCCAGTCTTAGAGAAGTAGATTTCTTTCTGCGAAAGTGCTGTTTTCACAGTGCTAAGTACTCCCAACTCTATCCACAATGTAGTTTTTACCAGTTTTCTAAGTCTCTCTTATTTTCCTGTACTTATACGTGGAATTCTCTGTGTAACCTTCTGTAACTTCTCTAGGGAGATGAATCACTATGTACTTTCTCTTGTTTCTATCTGTTACCAATCTTGAGAAACTCATACATTCTCTGTTCACTGTTTCCCAGTCTTAGAGAAGTCGATTTCTTTCGGCGAAAATGCTGTTTTCACAGTGCTAATTACTCCCAACTCTATCCACAATGTAGGTTTTACCAGTTTTCTAAATCTCTCTTATTTGCCTGTACTTATACTTGGAATTCTCTGTGTAAACCTCTGTAACTTCTCTAGGTAGATGAATCACTGTGTAGTTTCTCTTGTTTCTATCTGTTACCAATCTTGAGAAACTCATACATTCACTGTTCACTGTTTCCCATTCTTAGAGAAGTCGATTTCGTTCAGCGAAAGTGCTGTTTTCACAGTGCTAAGTACTCCCAACTCTATCAACAATGTAGGTTTTACCAGTTTTCTAAGTCTCTCTTATTTTCTTGTACTTATACGTGGAATTCTCTGTGTAAACCTCTGTTACTTTTCCAGGTAGATGAATCACTGTGTACTTTCTCTTGTTTCTATCTGTTACCAATCTTGAGAAACTCATACATTCTCTGTTCACTGTTTCCCAGTCTTAGAGAAGTCGATTTCTTTCGGCGAAAGTGCTGTTTTCACAGTGCTAAGTACTCCCAACTCTATCCACAATGTAGGTTTTACCAGTTTTCTAAGTCTCTCTTATTTGCCTGTACTTATACTTGGAATTATCTGTGTAAACCTCTGTAACTTCTCTAGGTAGATGAATCACTGTATACTTTCTCTTGTTTCTATCTGTTACCAATCTTGAGAAACTCATACATTCTCTGTTCACTGTTTCCCAGTCTTAGAGAAGTCGATTTCTTTCGGCGAAAGTGCTGTTTTCACAGCGCTAAGTACTCCCAACTCTATCCACAATGTAGGTTTTACCAGTTTTCTAAGTCTCTCTTATTTGCCTGTACTTATACTTGGAATTCTCTGTGTAAACCTCTGTAACTTCTCTAGGTAGATGAATCACTGTGTACTTTCTCTTGTTTCTATCTGTTACCAATCCTGAGAAAATCATACATTCTCTGTTCACTGTTTCCCAGTCTTAGAGAAGTCGATTTCTTTCAGCGAAAGTGCTGTTTTCACAGTGCTAAGTACTCCCAACTCTATCCACAATGTAGGTTTTAACAGTTTTCTAAGTCTCTCTTATTTGCTTGTACGTATACTTGGAATTCTCTGTGTAATCCTCTGTAGCTTCTCTACGTAGATGAATCACTGTGTACTTTCTCTTGTTTCTATCTGTTACCAATCTTGAGAAACTCATACATTCTCTGTTCACTGTTTCACGGACTTAGAGAATTAAATTTCCTTCGACGAAAGTGCTGTTTTCACAGTGCTAAGTACTCCGAAATCTGTCAACAATGTAGGTTTTACCAGTTTTCTAAGTCTCTCTTATTTGCTTGTACTTATACTTTGAATTCTGTGTGTAAACCACTGTAACTTCTCTAGGTAGATGAATCACTGTGTACTTTCTCTTGTTTCTATCTGTTACCAAACTTGAGAAACTCATACATTCACTGTTCACTGTTTCCCAGTCTTAGAGAACTCGATTTCTTTCAGCGAAAGTGCTGTTTTCACAGTGCTAAGTACTCCCAACACTATCCGCAATGTAGGTTTTACCAGTTTTCTAAGTCTCCCTTATTTGCTTGTACTTATACTTGGAATTCTCTGTGTAAACCTGTGTAACTTCTCTAGGTAGATGAATCACTGTGTACTTTCTCTTGTGTCTATCTGTTGCCAATCTTGAGAAACTCATACATTGTCTGTTCACTGTTTCCCAGTCTTAGAGAAGTCGATTTCTTTCGGCGAAAGTGCTGTTTTCACAGTGCTAAGTACTCCCAACTCTATCCACAATGTAGGTTTTACCAGTTCTCTAAGTCTCTCTTATTTTCTTGTAGTTATACATGAAATTCTTTGTGTAAACTTCTGTAATTTCTATAGGTAGATGAATCACTGTGTACTTTCTCTTGTTTCTATCTGTTACCAGTATTGAGAAACTCATACATTCTCTGTTCAGTTATTCCCGTTTCTTAGAGAGGTAGATTTCTTTCTTCAAAAGTGCTGTTTTCACAGTGCTGAGTGCTCCCAACTCTTTCCACAATGTAGGTTTTACCAGTTTTCTAAGTCTCTCTTATTTGCTTGTACTTATACATGAAATTCTCTGTGTAAACTTCTGTAACTTCTCTAGGTAGATGAATCACTGTGTACTTTCTCTTGTTTCTATCTGTTACCAATCTTGAGAAACTCATACATTCTCTGTTCACTGTTTCCCAGTCTTAGAGAAGTCAATTTCTTTCGGCGAAAATGCTGTTTTCACAGTGCTAATTACTCCCAACTCTATTCACAATGTAGGTTTTACCAGTTTTCTAAATCTCTCTTATTTGCCTGTACTTATACTTGGAATTCTCTGTGTAAACCTCTGTAACTTCTCTAGGTAGATGAATCACTGTGTAGTTTCTCTTGTTTCTATCTGTTACCAATCCTGAGAAACTCATACGTTGACTTTTCACTGTTTCCCATTCTTAGAGAAGTCGATTTCTTTCAGCGAAAGTGCTGTTTTCACAGTGCTAAGTACTCCCAACTCTATCAACAATGTAGGTTTTACCAGTTTTCTAAGTCTCTCTTATTTTCTTGTACTTATACTTGGAATTGTCTGTGTAAACCTCTGTAACTTTTCCAGGTAGATGAATCACTGTGTACTTTCTCTTGTTTCTATCTGTTACCAATCTTGAGAAACTCATACATTCTCTGTTCACTGTTTCCCAGTCTTAGAGAAGTCGATTTCTTTCGGCGAAAGTGCTGTTTTCACAGCTAAGTACTCCCAACTCTATCCACAATGTAGGTTTTACCAGTTTTCTAAGTCTCTCTTATTTTCTTGTACTTATACTTGGAATTCTCTGTGTAAACCTCTGTAACTTTTCCAGGTAGATGAATCACTGTGTACTTTCTCTTGTTTCTATCTGTTACCAAATCTTGAGAAACTCATACATTCTCTGTTCACTGTTTCCCAGTCTTAGAGAAGTCGATTTCTTTCGGCGAAAGTGCTGTTTTCACAGTGCTAAGTACTCCCAACTCTATCCACAAAGTAGGTTTTACCAGTTTTCTAAGTCTCTCTTATTTGCTTGTACTTATACTTGGAATTCTCTGTGTAAACCTCTGTAACTTTTCCAGGTAGATGAATCACTGTGTACTTTCTCTTGTTTCTATCTGTTACCAATCTTGAGAAACTCATACATTCTCTGTTTACTGTTTCACGGACTTAGAGAACTAAATTTCCTTCGGCGAAAGTGCTGTTTTCACAGTGCTAAGTACTCCGAAATCTGTCAACAATGTAGGTTTTACCAGTTTTCTAAGTCTCTCTTATTTGCTTGTACTTATACTTGGAATTCTGTGTGTAAACCACTGTAACTTCTCTAGGTAGATGAATCACTGTGTACTTTCTCTTGTTTCTATCTGTTACCAAACTTGAGAAACTCATACATTCACTGTTCACTGTTTCCCAGTCTTAGAGAAGTCGATTTCTTTCAGCGAAAGTGCTGTTTTCACAGTGCTAAGTACTCCCAACACTATCCGCAATGTAGGTTTTACCAGTTTTATAAGTCTCTTTATTTGCTTGTACTTATACTTGGAATTCTCTGTGTAAACCTGTGTAACTTCTCTAGGTAGATGAATCACTGTGTACTTTCTCTTGTTTCTATCTGTTGCCAATCTTGAGAAACTCATACATTGTCTGTTCACTGTTTCCCAGTCTTAGGGAAGTCTATTTCTTTCGGCGAAAGTGCTGTTTTCACAGTGCTAAGTACTCCCAACTCTATCCACAATGTAGGTTTTACCAGTTTTCTAAGTCTCTCTCATTTTCTTGTACTTATACATGAAATTCTTTGTGTAAACTTCTGTAATTTCTATAGGTAGATGAATCACTGTGTACTTTCTCTTGTTTCTATCTGTTACCAGTCTTGAGAAACTCATACATTCTCTGTTCAGTTATTCCCGTTTCTTAGAGAGGTAGATTTCTTTCTTCAAAAGTGCTGTTTTCACAGTGTTGAGTGCTCCCAACTCTTTGCACAATGTAGGTTTTACCAGTTTTCTAAGTCTCTCTTATTTGCTTGTACTTATACAGGAAATTCTCTGTGTAAACTTCTGTAACTTCTCTAGGTAGATGAATCACTGTGTACTTTCTCTTGTTTCTATCTGTTACCAATCTTGAGAAACTCATACATTCTCTGTTCACTGTTTCCCAGTCTTAGAGAAGTAGATTTCTTTCTGCGAAAGTGCTGTTTTCACAGTGCTAAGTACTCCCAACTCTATCCACAATGTAGGTTTTACCAGTTTTCTAAATCTCTCTTATTTGCCTGTACTTATACTTGGAATTCTCTGTGTAAACCTCTGTAACTTCTCTAGGTAGATGAATCACTGTGTAGTTTCTCTTGTTTCTATCTGTTACCAATCTTGAGAAACTCATACATTCACTGTTCACTGTTTCCCATTCTTAGAGAAGTCGATTTCGTTCAGCGAAAGTGCTGTTTTCACAGTGCTAAGTACTCCCAACTCTATCAACAATGTAGGTTTTACCAGTTTTCTAAGTCTCTCTTATTTTCTTGTACTTATACGTGGAATTCTCTGTGTAAACCTCTGTTACTTTTCCAGGTAGATGAATCACTGTGTACTTTCTCTTGTTTCTATCTGTTACCAATCTTGAGAAACTCATACATTCTCTGTTCACTGTTTCCCAGTCTTAGAGAAGTCGATTTCTTTCGGCGAAAGTGCTGTTTTCACAGTGCTAAGTACTCCCAACTCTATCCACAATGTAGGTTTTACCAGTTTTCTAAGTCTCTCTTATTTGCCTGTACTTATACTTGGAATTATCTGTGTAAACCTCTGTAACTTCTCTAGGTAGATGAATCACTGTATACTTTCTCTTGTTTCTATCTGTTACCAATCTTGAGAAACTCATACATTCTCTGTTCACTGTTTCCCAGTCTTAGAGAAGTCGATTTCTTTCGGCGAAAGTGCTGTTTTCACAGCGCTAAGTACTCCCAACTCTATCCACAATGTAGGTTTTACCAGTTTTCTAAGTCTCTCTTATTTGCCTGTACTTATACTTGGAATTCTCTGTGTAAACCTCTGTAACTTCTCTAGGTAGATGAATCACTGTGTACTTTCTCTTGTTTCTATCTGTTACCAATCCTGAGAAAATCATACATTCTCTGTTCACTGTTTCCCAGTCTTAGAGAAGTCGATTTCTTTCAGCGAAAGTGCTGTTTTCACAGTGCTAAGTACTCCCAACTCTATCCACAATGTAGGTTTTAACAGTTTTCTAAGTCTCTCTTATTTGCTTGTACGTATACTTGGAATTCTCTGTGTAATCCTCTGTAGCTTCTCTACGTAGATGAATCACTGTGTACTTTCTCTTGTTTCTATCTGTTACCAATCTTGAGAAACTCATACATTCTCTGTTCACTGTTTCACGGACTTAGAGAATTAAATTTCCTTCGACGAAAGTGCTGTTTTCACAGTGCTAAGTACTCCGAAATCTGTCAACAATGTAGGTTTTACCAGTTTTCTAAGTCTCTCTTATTTGCTTGTACTTATACTTTGAATTCTGTGTGTAAACCACTGTAACTTCTCTAGGTAGATGAATCACTGTGTACTTTCTCTTGTTTCTATCTGTTACCAAACTTGAGAAACTCATACATTCACTGTTCACTGTTTCCCAGTCTTAGAGAACTCGATTTCTTTCAGCGAAAGTGCTGTTTTCACAGTGCTAAGTACTCCCAACACTATCCGCAATGTAGGTTTTACCAGTTTTCTAAGTCTCCCTTATTTGCTTGTACTTATACTTGGAATTCTCTGTGTAAACCTGTGTAACTTCTCTAGGTAGATGAATCACTGTGTACTTTCTCTTGTGTCTATCTGTTGCCAATCTTGAGAAACTCATACATTGTCTGTTCACTGTTTCCCAGTCTTAGAGAAGTCGATTTCTTTCGGCGAAAGTGCTGTTTTCACAGTGCTAAGTACTCCCAACTCTATCCACAATGTAGGTTTTACCAGTTCTCTAAGTCTCTCTTATTTTCTTGTAGTTATACATGAAATTCTTTGTGTAAACTTCTGTAATTTCTATAGGTAGATGAATCACTGTGTACTTTCTCTTGTTTCTATCTGTTACCAGTATTGAGAAACTCATACATTCTCTGTTCAGTTATTCCCGTTTCTTAGAGAGGTAGATTTCTTTCTTCAAAAGTGCTGTTTTCACAGTGCTGAGTGCTCCCAACTCTTTCCACAATGTAGGTTTTACCAGTTTTCTAAGTCTCTCTTATTTGCTTGTACTTATACATGAAATTCTCTGTGTAAACTTCTGTAACTTCTCTAGGTAGATGAATCACTGTGTACTTTCTCTTGTTTCTATCTGTTACCAATCTTGAGAAACTCATACATTCTCTGTTCACTGTTTCCCAGTCTTAGAGAAGTCAATTTCTTTCGGCGAAAATGCTGTTTTCACAGTGCTAATTACTCCCAACTCTATTCACAATGTAGGTTTTACCAGTTTTCTAAATCTCTCTTATTTGCCTGTACTTATACTTGGAATTCTCTGTGTAAACCTCTGTAACTTCTCTAGGTAGATGAATCACTGTGTAGTTTCTCTTGTTTCTATCTGTTACCAATCCTGAGAAACTCATACGTTGACTTTTCACTGTTTCCCATTCTTAGAGAAGTCGATTTCTTTCAGCGAAAGTGCTGTTTTCACAGTGCTAAGTACTCCCAACTCTATCAACAATGTAGGTTTTACCAGTTTTCTAAGTCTCTCTTATTTTCTTGTACTTATACTTGGAATTGTCTGTGTAAACCTCTGTAACTTTTCCAGGTAGATGAATCACTGTGTACTTTCTCTTGTTTCTATCTGTTACCAATCTTGAGAAACTCATACATTCTCTGTTCACTGTTTCCCAGTCTTAGAGAAGTCGATTTCTTTCGGCGAAAGTGCTGTTTTCACAGCTAAGTACTCCCAACTCTATCCACAATGTAGGTTTTACCAGTTTTCTAAGTCTCTCTTATTTTCTTGTACTTATACTTGGAATTCTCTGTGTAAACCTCTGTAACTTTTCCAGGTAGATGAATCACTGTGTACTTTCTCTTGTTTCTATCTGTTACCAAATCTTGAGAAACTCATACATTCTCTGTTCACTGTTTCCCAGTCTTAGAGAAGTCGATTTCTTTCGGCGAAAGTGCTGTTTTCACAGTGCTAAGTACTCCCAACTCTATCCACAAAGTAGGTTTTACCAGTTTTCTAAGTCTCTCTTATTTGCTTGTACTTATACTTGGAATTCTCTGTGTAAACCTCTGTAACTTTTCCAGGTAGATGAATCACTGTGTACTTTCTCTTGTTTCTATCTGTTACCAATCTTGAGAAACTCATACATTCTCTGTTTACTGTTTCACGGACTTAGAGAACTAAATTTCCTTCGGCGAAAGTGCTGTTTTCACAGTGCTAAGTACTCCGAAATCTGTCAACAATGTAGGTTTTACCAGTTTTCTAAGTCTCTCTTATTTGCTTGTACTTATACTTGGAATTCTGTGTGTAAACCACTGTAACTTCTCTAGGTAGATGAATCACTGTGTACTTTCTCTTGTTTCTATCTGTTACCAAACTTGAGAAACTCATACATTCACTGTTCACTGTTTCCCAGTCTTAGAGAAGTCGATTTCTTTCAGCGAAAGTGCTGTTTTCACAGTGCTAAGTACTCCCAACACTATCCGCAATGTAGGTTTTACCAGTTTTATAAGTCTCTTTATTTGCTTGTACTTATACTTGGAATTCTCTGTGTAAACCTGTGTAACTTCTCTAGGTAGATGAATCACTGTGTACTTTCTCTTGTTTCTATCTGTTGCCAATCTTGAGAAACTCATACATTGTCTGTTCACTGTTTCCCAGTCTTAGGGAAGTCTATTTCTTTCGGCGAAAGTGCTGTTTTCACAGTGCTAAGTACTCCCAACTCTATCCACAATGTAGGTTTTACCAGTTTTCTAAGTCTCTCTCATTTTCTTGTACTTATACATGAAATTCTTTGTGTAAACTTCTGTAATTTCTATAGGTAGATGAATCACTGTGTACTTTCTCTTGTTTCTATCTGTTACCAGTCTTGAGAAACTCATACATTCTCTGTTCAGTTATTCCCGTTTCTTAGAGAGGTAGATTTCTTTCTTCAAAAGTGCTGTTTTCACAGTGTTGAGTGCTCCCAACTCTTTGCACAATGTAGGTTTTACCAGTTTTCTAAGTCTCTCTTATTTGCTTGTACTTATACAGGAAATTCTCTGTGTAAACTTCTGTAACTTCTCTAGGTAGATGAATCACTGTGTACTTTCTCTTGTTTCTATCTGTTACCAATCTTGAGAAACTCATACATTCTCTGTTCACTGTTTCCCAGTCTTAGAGAAGTAGATTTCTTTCTGCGAAAGTGCTGTTTTCACAGTGCTAAGTACTCCCAACTCTATCCACAATGTAGTTTTTTCCAGTTTTCTAAGTCTCTCTTATTTTCCTGTACTTATACGTGGAATTCTCTGTGTAAACTTCTGTAACTTCTCTAGGTAGATGAATCACTATGTACTTTCTCTTGTTTCTATCTGTTACCAATCTTGAGAAACTCATACATTCTCTGTTCACTGTTTCCCAGTCTTAGAGAAGTCGATTTCTTTCGGCGAAAGTGCTGTTTTCACAGTGCTAATTACTCCCAACTCTATCCACAATGTAGGTTTTACCAGTTTTCTAAATCTCTCTTATTTGCCTGTACTTATACTTGGAATTCTCTGTGTAAACCTCTGTAACTTCTCTAGGTAGATGAATCACTGTGTAGTTTCTCTTGTTTCTATCTGTTACCAATCTTGAGAAACTCATACATTCACTGTTCACTGTTTCCCATTCTTAGAGAAGTCGATTTCTTTCAGCGAAAGTGCTGTTTTCACAGTGCTAAGTACTCCCAACTCTATCAACAATGTAGGTTTTACCAGTTTTCTAAGTCTCTCTTATTTGCTTGTACTTATACGTGGAATTCTCTTTGTAAACTTCTGTAACTTCTCTAGGTAGATGAATCACTGTATACTTTCTCTTGTTTCTATCTGTTACCAGTCTTGAGAAACTCATACATTCTCTGTTCACTGTTTCCCAGTCTTAGAGAAGTAGATTTCTTTCTGCGAAAGTGCTGTTTTCACAGTGCAACGTACTCCCAACTCTATCCACAATGTAGTTTTTTCCAGTTTTCTAAGTCTCTCTTATTTTCTTGTACTTATACATGAAATTCTTTGTGTAAACTTCTGTAATTTCTATAGGTAGATGAATCACTGTGTACTTTCTCTTGTTTCTATCTGTTACCAATCTTGAGAAACTCATACATTCACTGTTCACTGTTTCCCAGTCTTAGAGAAGTCGATTTCTTTCTGCGAAAGTGCTGTTTTCACAGTGCTAAGTACTCCCAACTCTATCCACAATGTCGTTTTTACCAGCTTTCTAAGTCTCTCTTATTTTCTTGTACTTATACATGGAATTCTCTGTGTAAACTTCTGTAACATCTCTAGGTACATGAATCACTGTGTACTTTCTCTTGTTTCTATCTGTTACCAATCTTGAGAAACTCATACATTCTCTGTTAACTGTTTCTCAGTGTTAGAGAAGTCGATTTCTTTCGGCGAAAGTGCTGTTTTCACAGTGCTAATTACTCCCAACTCTATCCACAATGTAGGTTTTACCAGTTTTCTAAGTCTCTCTTATTTACTTGTACTTATACTTGGAATTCTCTGTGTGAACCTCTGTACCTTCTCTAGGTAGATGAATCACTGTGTACTTTCTCTTGTTTCTATCTGTTACCAATCTTGAGAAACTCATACTTTCACTGTTCACTGTTTCCCAGTCTTAGACAAGTCGATTTCTTTCAGCGAAAGTGCTGTTTTCACAGTGATAAGTACTCCCAACTCTATCCACAATGTAGCTTTTAGCAGTTTTCTAAGTCTCTCTTATTTGCTTGTACTTATACTTGGAATTCTCTGTGTAAACCTCTGTAGCTTCTCTAGGTAGATGAATCACTGTGTACTTTCTCTTTTTTCTATCTTTTACCAATCTTGAGAAACTCATACATTCTCTGTTCACTGTTTCCCAGTCTTAGAGAAGTCGATTTCTTTCAGCGAAAGTGCTGTTTTCACAGTGCTAAGTACTCCCAAATCTGTCAACAATGTAGGTTTTACCAGTATTCTAAGTCTCTCTTATTTGCTTGTACTTATACTTGGAATTGTCTGTGTAAACCTCTGTAACTTTTCCAGGTAGATGAATCACTGTGTACTTTCTCTTGTTTCTATCTGTTACCAATCTTGAGAAACTCATACATTCTCTGTTCACTGTTTCCCAGTCTTAGAGAAGTCGATTTCTTTCGGCGAAAGTGCTGTTTTCACAGTGCTAAGTACTCCCAACTCTATCCACAATGTAGGCTTTACCAGTTTTCTAAGTCTCTCTTATTTTCTTGTATTTATACTTGGAATTGTCTGTGTAAAGCTCTGTAACTTTTCCAGGTAGATGAATCCCTGTGTACTTTCTCTTGTTTCTATCTGTTACCAATCTTGAGAAACTCATACATTCTCTGTTCACTGTTTCCCAGTCTTAGAGAAGTCGATTTCTTTCGGCGAAAGTGCTGTTTTCACAGTGCTAAGTACTCCCAACTCTATCCGCAATGTAGGTTTTACCAGTTTTCTAAGTCTCTCTTATTTGCTTGTACTTATACTTGGAATTCTCTGTGTAAACCTCTGTAACTTTTCCAGGTAGATGAATCACTGTGTACTTTCTCTTGTTTCTATCTGTTACCAATCTTGAGAAACTCATACATTCTTTTTTCACTGTTTCACGGACTTAGAGAACTAAATTTCCTTCGGCGAAAGTGCTGTTTTCACAGTGCTAAGTACTCCGAAATCTGTCAACAATGTAGGTTTTACCAGTTTTCTAAGTCTCTCTTATTTGCTTGTACTTATACTTGGAATTCTGTGTGTAAACCAGTGTAACTTTTATAGGTAGATGAATCACTGTGTACTTTCTCTTGTTTCTATCTGTTACCAATCTTGAGAAACTCATACATTCACTGTTCACTGTTTCCCAGTCTTAGAGAAGTCGATTTCTTTCAGCGAAAGTGCTGTTTTCACAGTGCTAAGTACTCCCAACACTACCCGCAATGTAGGTTTTACCAGTTTTCAAAGTCTCTCTTATTTGCTTGTACTTATACTTGGAATTCTCTGTGTAAACCTGTGTAACTTCTCTAGGTAGATGAATCACTGTGTACTTTCTCTTGTTTCTATCTGTTGCCAATCTTGAGAAACTCATACATTCTCTGTTCACTGTTTCCCAGTCTTAGAGAAGTCGATTTCTTTCGGCGAAAGTGCTGTTTTCACAGTGCTAAGTACTCCCAACTCTATCCACAATGTAGGTTTTACCAGTTTTCTAAGTCTCTCTTATTTTCTTGTACTTATACATGAAATTCTTTGTGTAAACTTCTGTAATTTCTATAGGTAGATGAATCACTGTGTACTTTCTCTTGTTTCTATCTGTTACCAGTCTTGAGAAACTCATACATTCTCTGTTCAGTTATTCCCGTTTCTTAGAGCGGTAGATTTCTTTCTTCAAAAGTGCTGTTTTCACAGTGCTGAGTGCTCCCAACTGTATCCACAATGTAGGTTTTACCAGTTTTCTAAGTCTCTCTTATTTGCTTGTACTTACACATGAAATTCTCTGTGTAAACTTCTGCAACCTCTCTAGGTAGATGAATCACTGTGTACTTTCTCTTGTTTCTATCTGTTACCAATCTTGAGAAACTCATACATTCTCTGTTAACTGTTTCTCAGTGTTAGAGAAGTCGATTTCTTTCGGCGAAAGTGCTGTTTTCACAGTGCTAAGTACTCCCAACTCTATCCACAATGTAGGTTTTACCAGTTTTCTAAGTCTCTCTTATTTACTTGTACTTATACTTGGAATTCTCTGTGTAAACCTCTGTAACTTCTCTAGGTAGATGAATCACTGTGTACTTTCTCTTGTTTCTATCTGTTACCAATCTTGAGAAACTCATACTTTCACTGTTCACTGTTTCCCAGTCTTAGAGAAGTCGATTTCTTTCAGCGAAAGTGCTGTTTTCACAGTGCTAAGTACTCCCAAATCTGTCAAGAATGTAGGTTTTACCAGTTTTCTAAGTTTCTCTTATTTGCTTGTACTTATACTTGGAATTCTCTGTGTAAACCTCTGTAACTTTTCCAGGTAGATGAATCACTGTGTACTTTCTCTTGTTTCTATCTGTTACCAATCTTGAGAAACTCATACATTCTCTGTTAACTGTTTCTCAGTGTTAGAGAAGTCGATTTCTTTCGGCGAAAGTGCTGTTTTCACAGTGCTAAGTACTCCCAACTCTATCTACAATGTAGGTTTTACCAGTTTTCTAAGTCTCTCTTATTTACTTGTACTTATACTTGGAATTCTCTGTGTAAACCTCTGTAACTTCTCTAGGTAGATGAATCACTGTGTACTTTCTCTTGTTTCTATCTGTTACCAATATTGAGAAACTCATACTTTCACTGTTCACTGTTTCCCAGTCTTAGACAAGTCGATTTCTTACAGCGAAAGTGCTGTTTTCACAGTGCTAAGTACTCCCAACTCTATCCACAATGTAGGTTTTAGCAGTTTTCTAAGTCTCTCTTATTTGCTTGTACTTATACTTGGAATTCTCTGTGTAAACCTCTGTAGCTTCTCTAGGTAGATGAATCACTGTGTACTTTCTCTTTTTTCTATCTGTTACCAATATTGAGAAACTCATACATTCTCTGTTCACTGTTTCCCAGTCTTAGAGAAGTCGATTTCTTTCAGCGAAAGTGTTGTTTTCACAGTGCTAAGTACTCCCAAATCTGTCAACAATGTAGGTTTTACCAGTTTTCTAAGTCTCTCTTATTTGCTTGTACTTATACTTGGAATTCTCTGTGTAAACCTCTGTAACTTTTCCAGGTAGATGAATCACTGTGTACTTTCTCTTGTTTCTATCTGTTACCAATCTTGAGAAACTCATACATTCTCTGTTCACTGTTTCCCAGTCTTAGAGAAGTCGATTTCTTTCCCCGAAAGTGCTGTTTTCACAGTGCTAAGTACTCCCAACACTATCCGAAATGTAGGTTTTACCAGTTTTCTAAGTCTCTCATATTTGCTTGTACTTATACTTGGAATTCTGTGTGTAAACCACTGTAACTTCTCTAGGTAGATGAAGCACTGTGTACTTTCTCTTGTTTCTATCTGTTACCAAACTTGAGAAACTCATACATTCACTGTTCACTGTTTCCCAGTCTTAGAGAAGTCGATTTCTTTCAGCGAAAGTGCTGTTTTCACAGTGCTAAGTACTCCCAACACTATCCGCAATGTAGGTTTTACCAGTTTTCTAAGTCTCTCTTATTTGCTTGTACTTATACTTGGAATTCTCTGTGTAAACCTGTGTAACTTCTCTCGTTAGATGAATCACTGTGTACTTTCTCTTGTTTCTATCTGTTGCCAATCTTGAGAAACTCATACATTGTCTGTTCACTGTTTCCCAGTCTTAGAGAAGTCGATTTCTTTCGGCGAAAGTGCTGTTTTCACAGTGCTAAATACTCCCAACTCTATCCACAATGTAGGTTTTACCAGTTTTCTAAGTCTCTCTTATTTTCTTGTACTTATACATGAAATTCTTTGTGTAAACTTCTGTAATTTCTATAGGTAGATGAATCACTGTGTACTTTCTCTTGTTTCTATCTGTTACCAGTCTTGAGAAACTCATACATTCTCTGTTCAGTTATTCCCGTTTCTTAGAGAGGTAGATTTCTTTCTTCAAAAGTGCTGTTTTCACAGTGCTGAGTGCTCCCAACTCTATCCACAATGTAGGTTTTACCAGTTTTCTAAGTCTCTCTTATTTGCTTGTACTTATACATGAAATTCTCTGTGTAAACTTCTGTAACTTCTCTAGGTAGATGAATCACTGTGTACTTTCTCTTGTTTCTATCTGTTACCAATCTTGAGAAACTCATACATTCACTGTTCACTGTTTCCCAGTCTTAGAGAAGTCGATTTCTTTCAGCGAAAGTGCTGTTTTCACACTGCTAAGTACTCCCAACTCTATCCGCAATGTAGGTTTTACCAGTTTTCTAAGTCTCTCTTATATGCTTGTCCTTATTCTTGGAATTCTCTGTGTAATCCTCTGTAACTTCTCTAGGTAGATGAATCACTGTGTACTTTCTCTTGTTTCTATCTGTTACCAATCTTGAGAAACTCATAAATTCTCTGTTCAGTGTTTCCCAGTCTTAGAAAAGTAGATTTCTTTCTGCGAAAGTGCTGTTTTCACAGTACTAAGTACTCCCAACTCTATCCACAATGTACGTTTTACCAGTTTTCTAAGTCTCTCTTATTTTCTTGTACTTATACATGGAGTTCTCTGTGTAAACTGCTGTAACTTCTCTAGGTAGATGAATCACTGTGTACTTTCCCTTGTTTCTATCTGTTACCAATCTTGAGAAACTCATACATTCTCTGTTCACTGTTTCACGGACTTAGAGAAATAAATTTCCTTCGGCGAAAGTGCTGTTTTCACAGTGCTAAGTACTCCGAAATCTGTCAACAATGTAGACTTTGCCAGTTTTCTAAGTCTCTCTTATTTTCTTGTACTTATACTTGGAATTCTCTGTGTAAACCTCTGTAACTTTTCCAGGTAGATGAATCACTGTGTACTTTCTCTTGTTTCCATCTGTTACCAATCTTGAGAAACTCATACATTCTCTGTTCACTGTTTCACGGACTTAGAGAACTAAATTTCCTTCGGCGAAAGTGCGGTTTTCACAGTGCTAAGTACTCCGAAATCTGTCAAAAATGTAGGTTTTACCAGTTTTCTAAATCTCTCTTATTTGTTTGTACTTATACTGGAATTCTGTGTGTAAACCTCTGTAACTTCTCTAGGTAGATGAATTACTGTGTACTTTCTCTTGTTTCTATCTGTTACCAATCTTGAGAAACTCATACATTCTCTGTTCACTGCTTCCCAGTCTTAGAGAAGTCGATTTCTTTCGGCGAAAGTGCTGTTTTCACAGTGCTAAGTACTCCCAACTGTATCCACAATGTAGGTTTTACCAGTTTTCTAAGTCTCTCTTATTTGCTTGTACTTATACTTGGAATTCTCTGTGTAAACCTCTGTAGCTTCTCTAGGTAGATGAATCACTGTGTACTTTCTCTTGTTTCTATCTGTTACGAATCTTGAGAAACTCATACATTCTCTGTTCAGTGTTTCCCAGTCTTAGAGAAGTCGAATTCTTTCGGCGAATGCTGTTTTCACAGTGCTCAGTACTCCCAACTCTACCAACAATGTAAGTTTTACCAGTTTTCTAAGTCTCTCTTATTTTCTTGTACTTATACTTGGAATTCTCTGTTTAAACCTCTGTAACTTTTCCAGGTAGATGAATCACTGTGTACTTTCTCTTGTTTCTATCTGTTACCAATCTTGAGAAACTCATACATTCTCTGTTCACTGTTTCACGGACTTAGAGAACCAAATTTCCTTCGGCGAAAGTGCTGTTTTCACAGTGCTAAGTACTCCGAAATCTGTCAACAATGTAGGTTTTACCAGTTTTCTAAGTCTCTCTTATTTGCTTGTACTTATACTTGGAATTCTGTGTGTAAACCACTGTAACTTCTCTAGGTAGATGAATCACTGTTTACTTTCTCTTGTTTCTATCTGTTACCAATCTTGAGAAACTCATACATTCACTGTTCACTGTTTCCCAGTCTTAGAGATGTCGATTTCTTTCAGCGAACGTGCTGTTTTCACAGTGCTAAGTACTCCCAACTCTATCCACAATGTAGGTTTTACCAGTTTTCTAAGTCTCTCTTATTTTCTTGTACTTATACATGAAATTCTTTGTGTAAACTTCTGTAATTTCTATAGGTAGATGAATCACTGTGTACTTTCTCTTGTTTCTATCTGTTTTACCAGTTTTGAGAAACTCATACATTCTCTGTTCAGTTATTCCCGTTTCTTAGAGAGGTAGATTTCTTTCTTCAAAAGTGCTGTTTTCACAGTGCTAAGTACTCCCAAATCTGTCAACAATGTAGGTTTTACCAGTTTTCTAAGTCTCTCTTAGTTGCTTGCACATATACTTGGAATTTTCTGTGTAAACCTCTGTAACTTCTCTAGGTAGATGAATCACTGTGTGCTTTCTCTTGTTTCTATCTGTTACCAATCTTGAGAAAATCATACATTCTCTGTTCACTGTTTCCCAGTGTTAGAGAAGTCGATTTCTTTCGAGGAAGGTGCTGTTTTCACAGTGCTGAGTGCTCCCAACTCTATCCACAATGTAGGTTTTACCAGTTTTCTAAGTCTCTCTTATTTGCTTGTACTTATACATGAAATTCTCTGTGTAAACTTCTGTAACTTCTCTAGGTAGATGAATCACTGTGTACTTTCTCTTGTTTCTATCTGTTACCAATCTTGAGAAACTCATACATTCTCTGTTCACTGTTTCCCAGTCTTAGAGAAGTAGATTTCTTTCTGCGAAAGTGCTGTTTTCACAGTGCTAAGTACTCCCAACTCTATCCACAATGTGGGTTTTACCAGTTTTCTAAGTCTCTCTTATTTGCTTGTACTTATACATGGAATTCTCTGTGTAAACTTCTGTAACATCTCGAGGTAGATGAATCACTGTGTACTTTCTCTTGTTTCTATCTGTTACCAGTCTTGAGAAACTCATACATTCTCTGTTAACTGTTTCCCAGTGTTAGAGAAGTCGATTTCTTTCGGCGAAAGTGCTGTTTTCACAGTGCTAAGTACTCCCAACTCTATCCACAATGTAGGTTTTACCAGTTTTCTAAGTCTCTCTTATTTGCTTGTACTTATACTTGGAATTCTCTGTGTAAACCTCTGTAACTTCTCTAGGTAGATGAATCACTGTGTACTTTCTCTTGTTTCTATCTGTTACCAATCTTGAGAAACTCATACATTCACTGTTCACTGTTTCCCAGTCTTAAAGAAGTCGATTTCTTTCAGCGAAAGTGCTGTTTTCACAGTGCTAAGTACTCCCAACTCTATCCACAATGTAGGTTTTACCAGTTTTCTAAGTCTCTCTTATTTGCTTGTACTTATACTTGGAATTCTCTGTATAAACCTCTGTAGCTTCTCTAGGTAGATGAATCACTATGTACTTTCTCTTGTTTCTATCTGTTACCAATCTTGAGAAACTCATACATTCTCTGTTCACTGTTTCCCAGTCTTAGAGAAGTCGATTTCTTTCAGCCAAAGTGCTGTTTTCACAGCGCTAAGTACTCCCAACTCTATCCACAATGTAGGTTTTACCAGTTTTCTAAGTCTCTCTTATTTGCCTGTACTTATACTTGGAATTCTCTGTGTAAACCTCTGTAACTTCTCTAGGTAGATGAATCACTATGTACTTTCTCTTGTTTCTATCTGTTACCAATCTTGAGAAACTCATACATTCTCTGTTCACTGTTTCCCAGTCTTAGAGAAGTCGATTTCTTTCAACGAAAGTGCTGTTTTCACAGTGCTAAGTACTCCCAACTCTATCCACAATGTAGGTTTTACCAGTTTTCTAAGTCTCTCTTATTTTCTTGTACTTATACTTGGAATTCTCTGTGTAAACCTCTGTAACTTTTCCAGGTAGATGAATCACTGTGTACTTTCTCTTGTTTCTATCTGTTACCAATCTTGAGAAACTCATACATTCTCTGTTCACTGTTTCCCAGTCTTAAAGAAGTCGATTTCTTTCGGCGAAAGTGCTGTTTTCACAGTGCTAAGTACTCCCAACTCTATCCACAAAGTAGGTTTTACCAGTTTTCTAAGTGTCTCTTATTTGCTTGTACTTATACTTGGAATTCTCTGTGTAAACCTCTGTAACTTTTCCAGGTAGATGAATCACTGTGTACTTTCTCTTGTTTCTATCTGTTACCAATCTTGAGAAACTCATACATTCTCTGTTTACTGTTTCACGGACTTAGAGAACTAAATTTCCTTCGGCGAAAGTGTTGTTTTCACAGTGCTAAGTACTCCGAAATCTGTCAACAATGTAGGTTTTACCAGTTTTCTAAGTCTCTCTTATTTGCTTGTACTTATACTTGGAATTCTCTGTGTAAACCTGCGTAACTTCTCTAGGTAGATGAATCACTGTGTACTTTCTCTTGTTTCTATCTGTTGCCAATCTTGAGAAACTCATACATTGTCTGTTCACTGTTTCCCAGTCTTAGAGAAGTCTATTTCTTTCGGCGAAAGTGCTGTTTCCACAGTGCTAAGTACTCCCAACTCTATCCACAATGTAGGTTTTACCAGTTTTCTAAATCTCTCTCATTTTCTTGTACTTATACATGAAATTCTTTGTGTAAACTTCTGTAATTTCTATAGGTAGATGAATCACTGTGTACTTTCTCTTGTTTCTATCTGTTACCAGTCTTGAGAAACTCATACTTTCTCTGTTCAGTTATTCCCGTTTCTTAGAGAGGTAGATTTCTTTCTTCAAAAGTGCTGATTTCACAGTGCTGAGTGCTCCCAACTCTTTCCACAATGTAGGTTTTACCAGTTTTCTAAGTCTCTCTTATTTGCTTGTACTTATACATGAAATTCTCTGTGTCAACTTCTGTAACTTCTCTAGGTAGATGAATCACTGTGTACTTTCTCTTGTTTCTATCTGTTACCAATCTTGAGAAACTCATACATTCTCTGTTCACTGTTTCCCAGTCTTAGAGAAGTAGATTTCTTTCTGCGAAAGTGCTGTTTTCACAGTGCTAAGTACTCCCAACTCTATCCACAATGTAGGTTTTACCAGTTTTCTAAGTCTCTCTTATTTGCTTGTACTTATACTTGGAATTCTCTGTGTAAACCTCTGTAACTTCTCTAGGTAGATGAATCACTGTGTACTTTCTCTTGTTTCTATCTGTTACCAATCTTGAGAAACTCATACATTCACTGTTCACTGTTTCCCAGTCTTAAAGAAGTCGATTTCTTTCAGCGAAAGTGCTGTTTTCACAGTGCTAAGTACTCCCAACTCTATCCACAATGTAGGTTTTACCAGTTTTCTAAGTCTCTCTTATTTGCTTGTACTTATACTTGGAATTCTCTGTATAAACCTCTGTAGCTTCTCTAGGTAGATGAATCACTATGTACTTTCTCTTGTTTCTATCTGTTACCAATCTTGAGAAACTCATACATTCTCTGTTCACTGTTTCCCAGTCTTAGAGAAGTCGATTTCTTTCAGCCAAAGTGCTGTTTTCACAGCGCTAAGTACTCCCAACTCTATCCACAATGTAGGTTTTACCAGTTTTCTAAGTCTCTCTTATTTGCCTGTACTTATACTTGGAATTCTCTGTGTAAACCTCTGTAACTTCTCTAGGTAGATGAATCACTGTGTACTTTCTCTTGTTTCTATCTGTTACCAATCTTGAGAAACTCATACATTCTCTGTTCACTGTTTCCCAGTCTTAGAGAAGTCGATTTCTTTCAACGAAAGTGCTGTTTTCACAGTGCTAAGTACTCCCAACTCTATCCACAATGTAGGTTTTACCAGTTTTCTAAGTCTCTCTTATTTTCTTGTACTTATACTTGGAATTCTCTGTGTAAACCTCTGTAACTTTTCCAGGTAGATGAATCACTGTGTACTTTCTCTTGTTTCTATCTGTTACCAATCTTGAGAAACTCATACATTCTCTGTTCACTGTTTCCCAGTCTTAAAGAAGTCGATTTCTTTCGGCGAAAGTGCTGTTTTCACAGTGCTAAGTACTCCCAACTCTATCCACAAAGTAGGTTTTACCAGTTTTCTAAGTGTCTCTTATTTGCTTGTACTTATACTTGGAATTCTCTGTGTAAACCTCTGTAACTTTTCCAGGTAGATGAATCACTGTGTACTTTCTCTTGTTTCTATCTGTTACCAATCCTGAGAAACTCATACATTCTCTGTTTACTGTTTCACGGACTTAGAGAACTAAATTTCCTTCGGCGAAAGTGTTGTTTTCACAGTGCTAAGTACTCCGAAATCTGTCAACAATGTAGGTTTTACCAGTTTTCTAAGTCTCTCTTATTTGCTTGTACTTATACTTGGAATTCTCTGTGTAAACCTGCGTAACTTCTCTAGGTAGATGAATCACTGTGTACTTTCTCTTGTTTCTATCTGTTGCCAATCTTGAGAAACTCATACATTGTCTGTTCACTGTTTCCCAGTCTTAGAGAAGTCTATTTCTTTCGGCGAAAGTGCTGTTTCCACAGTGCTAAGTACTCCCAACTCTATCCACAATGTAGGTTTTACCAGTTTTCTAAATCTCTCTCATTTTCTTGTACTTATACATGAAATTCTTTGTGTAAACTTCTGTAATTTCTATAGGTAGATGAATCACTGTGTACTTTCTCTTGTTTCTATCTGTTACCAGTCTTGAGAAACTCATACTTTCTCTGTTCAGTTATTCCCGTTTCTTAGAGAGGTAGATTTCTTTCTTCAAAAGTGCTGTTTTCACAGTGCTGAGTGCTCCCAACTCTTTCCACAATGTAGGTTTTACCAGTTTTCTAAGTCTCTCTTATTTGCTTGTACTTATACATGAAATTCTCTGTGTCAACTTCTGTAACTTCTCTAGGTAGATGAATCACTGTGTACTTTCTCTTGTTTCTATCTGTTACCAATCTTGAGAAACTCATACATTCTCTGTTCACTGTTTCCCAGTCTTAGAGAAGTAGATTTCTTTCTGCGAAAGTGCTGTTTTCACAGTGCTAAGTACTCCCAACTCTATCCACAATGTAGTTTTTACCAGTTTTCTAAGTCTCTCTTATTTTCCTGTACTTATACGTGGAATTCTCTGTGTAACCTTCTGTAACTTCTCTAGGTAGATGAATCACTATGTACTTTCTCTTGTTTCTATCTGTTACCAATCTTGAGAAACTCATACATTCTCTGTTCACTGTTTCCCAGTCTTAGAGAAGTCGATTTCTTTCGGCGAAAATGCAGTTTTCACAGTGCTAATTACTCCCAACTCTATCCACAATGTAGGTTTTACCAGTTTTCTAAATCTCTCTTATTTGCCTGTACTTATACTTGGAATTCTCTGTGTAAACCTCTGTAACTTCTCTAGGTAGATGAATCACTGTGTAGTTTCTCTTGTTTCTATCTGTTACCAATCTTGAGAAACTCATACATTCACTTTTCACTGTTTCCCATTCTTAGAGAAGTCAATTTTTTTCAGCGAAAGTGCTGTTTTCACAGTGCTAAGTACTCCCAACTCTATCAACAATGTAGGTTTTACCAGTTTTCTAAGTCTCTCTTATTTTCTTGTACTTATACGTGGAATTCTCTGTGTAAACCTCTGTTACTTTTCCAGGTAGATGAATCACTGTGTACTTTCTCTTGTTTCTATCTGTTACCAATCTTGAGAAACTCATACATTCTCTGTTCACTGTTTCCCAGTCTTAGAGAAGTCGATTTCTTTCGGCGAAAGTGCTGTTTTCACAGCGCTAAGTACTCCCAACTCTATCCACAATGTAGGTTTTACCAGTTTTCTAAGTCTCTCTTATTTGCCTGTACTTATACTTGGAATTCTCTGTGTAAACCTCTGTAACTTCTCTAGGTAGATGAATCACTGTGTACTTTCTCTTGTTTCTATCTGTTACCAATCTTGAGAAAATCATACATTCTCTGTTCACTGTTTCCCAGTCTTAGAGAAGTCGATTTCTTTCAGTGAAAGTGCTGTTTTCACAGTGCTAAGTACTCCGAAATCTGTCAACAATGTAGGTTTTACCAGTTTTCTAAGTCTCTCTTATTTGCTTGTACTTATACTTGGAATTCTGTGTGTAAACCACTGTAACTTCTCTAGGTAGATGAATCACTGTTTACTTTCTCTTGTTTCTATCTGTTACCAATCTTGAGAAACTCATACATTCACTGTTCACTGTTTCCCAGTCTTAGAGATGTCGATTTCTTTCAGCGAACGTGCTGTTTTCACAGTGCTAAGTACTCCCAACTCTATCCACAATGTAGGTTTTACCAGTTTTCTAAGTCTCTCTTATTTTCTTGTACTTATACATGAAATTCTTTGTGTAAACTTCTGTAATTTCTATAGGTAGATGAATCACTGTGTACTTTCTCTTGTTTCTATCTGTTTTACCAGTTTTGAGAAACTCATACATTCTCTGTTCAGTTATTCCCGTTTCTTAGAGAGGTAGATTTCTTTCTTCAAAAGTGCTGTTTTCACAGTGCTAAGTACTCCCAAATCTGTCAACAATGTAGGTTTTACCAGTTTTCTAAGTCTCTCTTAGTTGCTTGCACATATACTTGGAATTTTCTGTGTAAACCTCTGTAACTTCTCTAGGTAGATGAATCACTGTGTGCTTTCTCTTGTTTCTATCTGTTACCAATCTTGAGAAAATCATACATTCTCTGTTCACTGTTTCCCAGTGTTAGAGAAGTCGATTTCTTTCGAGGAAGGTGCTGTTTTCACAGTGCTGAGTGCTCCCAACTCTATCCACAATGTAGGTTTTACCAGTTTTCTAAGTCTCTCTTATTTGCTTGTACTTATACATGAAATTCTCTGTGTAAACTTCTGTAACTTCTCTAGGTAGATGAATCACTGTGTACTTTCTCTTGTTTCTATCTGTTACCAATCTTGAGAAACTCATACATTCTCTGTTCACTGTTTCCCAGTCTTAGAGAAGTAGATTTCTTTCTGCGAAAGTGCTGTTTTCACAGTGCTAAGTACTCCCAACTCTATCCACAATGTGGGTTTTACCAGTTTTCTAAGTCTCTCTTATTTGCTTGTACTTATACATGGAATTCTCTGTGTAAACTTCTGTAACATCTCGAGGTAGATGAATCACTGTGTACTTTCTCTTGTTTCTATCTGTTACCAGTCTTGAGAAACTCATACATTCTCTGTTAACTGTTTCCCAGTGTTAGAGAAGTCGATTTCTTTCGGCGAAAGTGCTGTTTTCACAGTGCTAAGTACTCCCAACTCTATCCACAATGTAGGTTTTACCAGTTTTCTAAGTCTCTCTTATTTGCTTGTACTTATACTTGGAATTCTCTGTGTAAACCTCTGTAACTTCTCTAGGTAGATGAATCACTGTGTACTTTCTCTTGTTTCTATCTGTTACCAATCTTGAGAAACTCATACATTCACTGTTCACTGTTTCCCAGTCTTAAAGAAGTCGATTTCTTTCAGCGAAAGTGCTGTTTTCACAGTGCTAAGTACTCCCAACTCTATCCACAATGTAGGTTTTACCAGTTTTCTAAGTCTCTCTTATTTGCTTGTACTTATACTTGGAATTCTCTGTATAAACCTCTGTAGCTTCTCTAGGTAGATGAATCACTATGTACTTTCTCTTGTTTCTATCTGTTACCAATCTTGAGAAACTCATACATTCTCTGTTCACTGTTTCCCAGTCTTAGAGAAGTCGATTTCTTTCAGCCAAAGTGCTGTTTTCACAGCGCTAAGTACTCCCAACTCTATCCACAATGTAGGTTTTACCAGTTTTCTAAGTCTCTCTTATTTGCCTGTACTTATACTTGGAATTCTCTGTGTAAACCTCTGTAACTTCTCTAGGTAGATGAATCACTATGTACTTTCTCTTGTTTCTATCTGTTACCAATCTTGAGAAACTCATACATTCTCTGTTCACTGTTTCCCAGTCTTAGAGAAGTCGATTTCTTTCAACGAAAGTGCTGTTTTCACAGTGCTAAGTACTCCCAACTCTATCCACAATGTAGGTTTTACCAGTTTTCTAAGTCTCTCTTATTTTCTTGTACTTATACTTGGAATTCTCTGTGTAAACCTCTGTAACTTTTCCAGGTAGATGAATCACTGTGTACTTTCTCTTGTTTCTATCTGTTACCAATCTTGAGAAACTCATACATTCTCTGTTCACTGTTTCCCAGTCTTAAAGAAGTCGATTTCTTTCGGCGAAAGTGCTGTTTTCACAGTGCTAAGTACTCCCAACTCTATCCACAAAGTAGGTTTTACCAGTTTTCTAAGTGTCTCTTATTTGCTTGTACTTATACTTGGAATTCTCTGTGTAAACCTCTGTAACTTTTCCAGGTAGATGAATCACTGTGTACTTTCTCTTGTTTCTATCTGTTACCAATCTTGAGAAACTCATACATTCTCTGTTTACTGTTTCACGGACTTAGAGAACTAAATTTCCTTCGGCGAAAGTGTTGTTTTCACAGTGCTAAGTACTCCGAAATCTGTCAACAATGTAGGTTTTACCAGTTTTCTAAGTCTCTCTTATTTGCTTGTACTTATACTTGGAATTCTCTGTGTAAACCTGCGTAACTTCTCTAGGTAGATGAATCACTGTGTACTTTCTCTTGTTTCTATCTGTTGCCAATCTTGAGAAACTCATACATTGTCTGTTCACTGTTTCCCAGTCTTAGAGAAGTCTATTTCTTTCGGCGAAAGTGCTGTTTCCACAGTGCTAAGTACTCCCAACTCTATCCACAATGTAGGTTTTACCAGTTTTCTAAATCTCTCTCATTTTCTTGTACTTATACATGAAATTCTTTGTGTAAACTTCTGTAATTTCTATAGGTAGATGAATCACTGTGTACTTTCTCTTGTTTCTATCTGTTACCAGTCTTGAGAAACTCATACTTTCTCTGTTCAGTTATTCCCGTTTCTTAGAGAGGTAGATTTCTTTCTTCAAAAGTGCTGATTTCACAGTGCTGAGTGCTCCCAACTCTTTCCACAATGTAGGTTTTACCAGTTTTCTAAGTCTCTCTTATTTGCTTGTACTTATACATGAAATTCTCTGTGTCAACTTCTGTAACTTCTCTAGGTAGATGAATCACTGTGTACTTTCTCTTGTTTCTATCTGTTACCAATCTTGAGAAACTCATACATTCTCTGTTCACTGTTTCCCAGTCTTAGAGAAGTAGATTTCTTTCTGCGAAAGTGCTGTTTTCACAGTGCTAAGTACTCCCAACTCTATCCACAATGTAGGTTTTACCAGTTTTCTAAGTCTCTCTTATTTGCTTGTACTTATACTTGGAATTCTCTGTGTAAACCTCTGTAACTTCTCTAGGTAGATGAATCACTGTGTACTTTCTCTTGTTTCTATCTGTTACCAATCTTGAGAAACTCATACATTCACTGTTCACTGTTTCCCAGTCTTAAAGAAGTCGATTTCTTTCAGCGAAAGTGCTGTTTTCACAGTGCTAAGTACTCCCAACTCTATCCACAATGTAGGTTTTACCAGTTTTCTAAGTCTCTCTTATTTGCTTGTACTTATACTTGGAATTCTCTGTATAAACCTCTGTAGCTTCTCTAGGTAGATGAATCACTATGTACTTTCTCTTGTTTCTATCTGTTACCAATCTTGAGAAACTCATACATTCTCTGTTCACTGTTTCCCAGTCTTAGAGAAGTCGATTTCTTTCAGCCAAAGTGCTGTTTTCACAGCGCTAAGTACTCCCAACTCTATCCACAATGTAGGTTTTACCAGTTTTCTAAGTCTCTCTTATTTGCCTGTACTTATACTTGGAATTCTCTGTGTAAACCTCTGTAACTTCTCTAGGTAGATGAATCACTGTGTACTTTCTCTTGTTTCTATCTGTTACCAATCTTGAGAAACTCATACATTCTCTGTTCACTGTTTCCCAGTCTTAGAGAAGTCGATTTCTTTCAACGAAAGTGCTGTTTTCACAGTGCTAAGTACTCCCAACTCTATCCACAATGTAGGTTTTACCAGTTTTCTAAGTCTCTCTTATTTTCTTGTACTTATACTTGGAATTCTCTGTGTAAACCTCTGTAACTTTTCCAGGTAGATGAATCACTGTGTACTTTCTCTTGTTTCTATCTGTTACCAATCTTGAGAAACTCATACATTCTCTGTTCACTGTTTCCCAGTCTTAAAGAAGTCGATTTCTTTCGGCGAAAGTGCTGTTTTCACAGTGCTAAGTACTCCCAACTCTATCCACAAAGTAGGTTTTACCAGTTTTCTAAGTGTCTCTTATTTGCTTGTACTTATACTTGGAATTCTCTGTGTAAACCTCTGTAACTTTTCCAGGTAGATGAATCACTGTGTACTTTCTCTTGTTTCTATCTGTTACCAATCCTGAGAAACTCATACATTCTCTGTTTACTGTTTCACGGACTTAGAGAACTAAATTTCCTTCGGCGAAAGTGTTGTTTTCACAGTGCTAAGTACTCCGAAATCTGTCAACAATGTAGGTTTTACCAGTTTTCTAAGTCTCTCTTATTTGCTTGTACTTATACTTGGAATTCTCTGTGTAAACCTGCGTAACTTCTCTAGGTAGATGAATCACTGTGTACTTTCTCTTGTTTCTATCTGTTGCCAATCTTGAGAAACTCATACATTGTCTGTTCACTGTTTCCCAGTCTTAGAGAAGTCTATTTCTTTCGGCGAAAGTGCTGTTTCCACAGTGCTAAGTACTCCCAACTCTATCCACAATGTAGGTTTTACCAGTTTTCTAAATCTCTCTCATTTTCTTGTACTTATACATGAAATTCTTTGTGTAAACTTCTGTAATTTCTATAGGTAGATGAATCACTGTGTACTTTCTCTTGTTTCTATCTGTTACCAGTCTTGAGAAACTCATACTTTCTCTGTTCAGTTATTCCCGTTTCTTAGAGAGGTAGATTTCTTTCTTCAAAAGTGCTGTTTTCACAGTGCTGAGTGCTCCCAACTCTTTCCACAATGTAGGTTTTACCAGTTTTCTAAGTCTCTCTTATTTGCTTGTACTTATACATGAAATTCTCTGTGTCAACTTCTGTAACTTCTCTAGGTAGATGAATCACTGTGTACTTTCTCTTGTTTCTATCTGTTACCAATCTTGAGAAACTCATACATTCTCTGTTCACTGTTTCCCAGTCTTAGAGAAGTAGATTTCTTTCTGCGAAAGTGCTGTTTTCACAGTGCTAAGTACTCCCAACTCTATCCACAATGTAGTTTTTACCAGTTTTCTAAGTCTCTCTTATTTTCCTGTACTTATACGTGGAATTCTCTGTGTAACCTTCTGTAACTTCTCTAGGTAGATGAATCACTATGTACTTTCTCTTGTTTCTATCTGTTACCAATCTTGAGAAACTCATACATTCTCTGTTCACTGTTTCCCAGTCTTAGAGAAGTCGATTTCTTTCGGCGAAAATGCAGTTTTCACAGTGCTAATTACTCCCAACTCTATCCACAATGTAGGTTTTACCAGTTTTCTAAATCTCTCTTATTTGCCTGTACTTATACTTGGAATTCTCTGTGTAAACCTCTGTAACTTCTCTAGGTAGATGAATCACTGTGTAGTTTCTCTTGTTTCTATCTGTTACCAATCTTGAGAAACTCATACATTCACTTTTCACTGTTTCCCATTCTTAGAGAAGTCAATTTTTTTCAGCGAAAGTGCTGTTTTCACAGTGCTAAGTACTCCCAACTCTATCAACAATGTAGGTTTTACCAGTTTTCTAAGTCTCTCTTATTTTCTTGTACTTATACGTGGAATTCTCTGTGTAAACCTCTGTTACTTTTCCAGGTAGATGAATCACTGTGTACTTTCTCTTGTTTCTATCTGTTACCAATCTTGAGAAACTCATACATTCTCTGTTCACTGTTTCCCAGTCTTAGAGAAGTCGATTTCTTTCGGCGAAAGTGCTGTTTTCACAGCGCTAAGTACTCCCAACTCTATCCACAATGTAGGTTTTACCAGTTTTCTAAGTCTCTCTTATTTGCCTGTACTTATACTTGGAATTCTCTGTGTAAACCTCTGTAACTTCTCTAGGTAGATGAATCACTGTGTACTTTCTCTTGTTTCTATCTGTTACCAATCTTGAGAAAATCATACATTCTCTGTTCACTGTTTCCCAGTCTTAGAGAAGTCGATTTCTTTCAGTGAAAGTGCTGTTTTCACAGTGCTAAGTACTCCCAACTCTATCCACAATGTAGGTTTTAACAGTTTTCTAAGTCTCTCTTATTTGCTTGTACGTATACTTGGAATTCTCTGTGTAATCCTCTGTAGCTTCTCTACGTAGATGAATCACTGTGTACTTTCTCTTGTTTCTATCTGTTACCAATCTTGAGAAACTCATACATTCTCTGTTCACTGTTTCCCAGTCTTAGAGAAGTCGATTTCTTTCGGCAAAAGTGCTGTTTTCACAGTGCTAAGTACTCCCAACTCTATCCACAATGTAGGTTTTACCAGTTTTCTAAGTCTCTCTTATTTTCTTGTACTTATACTTGGAATTCTCTGTGTAAACCTCTGTAACTTTTCCAGGTAGATGAATCACTGTGTACTTTCTCTTGTTTCTATCTGTTACCAATCTTGAGAAACTCATACATTCTCTGTTCACTGTTTCCCAGTCTTAGAGAAGCGATTTCTTTCGGCGAAAGTGCTGTTTTCACAGTGCTAAGTACTCCCAAGTCTATCCACAAAGTAGGTTTTACCAGTTTTCTAAGTCTCTCTTATTTGCTTATACTTATACTTGGAATTCTCTGTGTAAACCTCTGTAACTTTTCCAGGTAGATGAATCACTGTGTACTTTCTCTTGTTTCTATCTGTTACCAATCTTGAGAAACTCATACATTCTCTGTTCACTGTTTCACGGACTTAGAGAATTAAATTTCCTTCGACGAAAGTGCTGTTTTCACAGTGCTAAGTACTCCGAAATCTGTCAACAATGTAGGTTTTACCAGTTTTCTAAGTCTCTCTTATTTGCTTGTACTTATACTTTGAATTCTGTGTGTAAACCACTGTAACTTCTCTAGGTAGATGAATCACTGTGTACTTTCTCTTGTTTCTATCTGTTACCAAACTTGAGAAACTCATACATTCACTGTTCACTGTTTCCCAGTCTTAGAGAACTCGATTTCTTTCAGCGAAAGTGCTGTTTTCACAGTGCTAAGTACTCCCAACACTATCCGCAATGTAGGTTTTACCAGTTTTCTAAGTCTCCCTTATTTGCTTGTACTTATACTTGGAATTCTCTGTGTAAACCTGTGTAACTTCTCTAGGTAGATGAATCACTGTGTACTTTCTCTTGTGTCTATCTGTTGCCAATCTTGAGAAACTCATACATTGTCTGTTCACTGTTTCCCAGTCTTAGAGAAGTCGATTTCTTTCGGCGAAAGTGCTGTTTTCACAGTGCTAAGTACTCCCAACTCTATCCACAATGTAGGTTTTACCAGTTCTCTAAGTCTCTCTTATTTTCTTGTAGTTATACATGAAATTCTTTGTGTAAACTTCTGTAATTTCTATAGGTAGATGAATCACTGTGTACTTTCTCTTGTTTCTATCTGTTACCAGTCTTGAGAAACTCATACATTCTCTGTTCAGTTATTCCCGTTTCTTAGAGAGGTAGATTTCTTTCTTCAAAAGTGCTGTTTTCACAGTGCTGAGTGCTCCCAACTCTTTCCACAATGTAGGTTTTACCAGTTTTCTAAGTCTCTCTTATTTGCTTGTACTTATACATGAAATTCTCTGTGTAAACTTCTGTAACTTCTCTAGGTAGATGAATCACTGTGTACTTTCTCTTGTTTCTACCTGTTACCAATCTTGAGAAACTCATACATTCTCTGTTCACTGTTTCCCAGTCTTAGAGAAGTCAATTTCTTTCGGCGAAAATGCTGTTTTCACAGTGCTAATTACTCCCAACTCTATCCACAATGTAGGTTTTACCAGTTTTCTAAATCTCTCTTATTTGCCTGTACTTATACTTGGAATTCTCTGTGTAAACCTCTATAACTTCTCTAGGTAGATGAATCACTGTGTAGTTTCTCTTGTTTCTATCTGTTACCAATCTTGAGAAACTCATACATTGACTGTTCACTGTTTCCCATTCTTAGAGAAGTCGATTTCTTTCAGCGAAAGTGCTGTTTTCACAGTGCTAAGTACTCCCAACTCTATCAACAATGTAGGTTTTACCAGTTTTCTAAGTCTCTCTTATTTTCTTGTACTTATACTTGGAATTGTCTGTGTAAACCTCTGTAACTTTTCCAGGTAGATGAATCACTGTGTACTTTCTCTTGTTTCTATCTGTTACCAATCTTGAGAAACTCATACATTCACTGTTCACTGTTTCCCAGTCTTAGAGAAGTCGATTTCTTTCGGCGAAAGTGCTGTTTTCACAGCTAAGTACTCCCAACTCTATCCACAATGTAGGTTTTACCAGTTTTCTAAGTCTCTCTTATTTTCTTGTACTTATACTTGGAATTCTCTGTGTAAACCTCTGTAACTTTTCCAGGTAGATGAATCACTGTGTACTTTCTCTTGTTTCTATCTGTTACCAATCTTGAGAAACTCATACATTCTCTGTTCACTGTTTCCCAGTCTTAGAGAAGTCGATTTCTTTCGGCGAAAGTGCTGTTTTCACAGTGCTAAGTACTCCCAACTCTATCCACAAAGTAGGTTTTACCAGTTTTCTAAGTCTCTCTTATTTGCTTGTACTTATACTTGGAATTCTCTGTGTAAACCTCTGTAACTTTTCCAGGTAGATGAATCACTGTGTACTTTCTCTTGTTTCTATCTGCTACCAATCTTGAGAAACTCATACATTCTCTGTTTACTGTTTCACGGACTTACAGAACTAAATTTCCTTCGGCGAAAGTGCTGTTTTCACAGTGCTAAGTACTCCGAAATCTGTCAACAATGTAGGTTTTACCAGTTTTCTAAGTCTCTCTTATTTGCTTGTACTTATACTTGGAATTCTGTGTGTAAACCACTGTAACTTCTCTAGGTAGATGAATCACTGTGTACTTTCTCTTGTTTCTATCTGTTACCAAACTTGAGAAACTCATACATTCACTGTTCACTGTTTCCCAGTCTTAGAGAAGTCGATTTCTTTCAGCGAAAGTGCTGTTTTCACAGTGCTAAGTACTCCCAACACTATCCGCAATGTAGGTTTTACCAGTTTTCTAAGTCTCTTTATTTGCTTGTACTTGTACTTGGAATTCTCTGTGTAAACCTGTGTAACTTCTCTAGGTAGATGAATCACTGTGTACTTTCTCTTGTTTCTATCTGTTGCCAATCTTGTGAAACTCATACATTGTCTGTTCACTGTTTCCCAGTCTTAGGGAAGTCTATTTCTTTCGGCGAAAGTGCTGTTTTCACAGTGCTAAGTACTCCCAACTCTATCCACAATGTAGGTTTTACCAGTTTTCTAAGTCTCTCTCATTTTCTTGTACTTATACATGAAATTCTTTGTGTAAACTTCTGTAATTTCTATAGGTAGATGAATCACTGTGTACTTTCTCTTGTTTCTATCTGTTACCAGTCTTGAGAAACTCATACATTCTCTGTTCAGTTATTCCCGTTTCTTAGAGAGGTAGATTTCTTTCTTCAAAAGTGATGTTTTCACAGTGTTGAGTGCTCCCAACTGTTTGCACAATGTAGGTTTTACCAGTTTTCTAAGTCTCTCTTATTTGCTTGTACTTATACATGAAATTCTCTGTGTAAACTTCTGTAACTTCTCTAGGTAGATGAATCACTGTGTACTTTCTCTTGTTTCTATCTGTTACCAATCTTGAGAAACTCATACATTCTCTGTTCACTGTTTCCCAGTCTTAGAGAAGTAGATTTCTTTCTGCGAAAGTGCTGTTTTCACAGTGCTAAGTACTCCCAACTCTATCCACAATGTAGTTTTTTCCAGTTTTCTAAGTCTCTCTTATTTTCCTGTACTTATACGTGGAATTCTCTGTGTAAACTTCTGTAACTTCTCTAGGTAGATGAATCACTATGTACTTTCTCTTGTTTCTATCTGTTACCAATCTTGAGAAACTCATACATTCTCTGTTCACTGTTTCCCAGTCTTAGAGAAGTCGATTTCCTTCGGCGAAAGTGCTGTTTTCACAGTGCTAATTACTCCCAACTCTATCCACAATGTAGGTTTTACCAGTTTTCTAAATCTCTCTTATTTGCCTGTACTTATACTTGGAATTCTCTGTGTAAACCTCTGTAACTTCTCTAGGTAGATGAATCACTGTGTAGTTTCTCTTGTTTCTATCTGTTACCAATCTTGAGAAACTCATACATTCACTGTTCACTGTTTCCCATTCTTAGAGAAGTCGATTTCTTTCAGCGAAAGTGCTGTTTTCACAGTGCTAAGTACTCCCAACTCTATCAACAATGTAGGTTTTACCAGTTTTCTAAGTCTCTCTTATTTTCTTGTACTTATACGTGGAATTCTCTTTGTAAACCTCTGTAACTTTTCCAGGTAGATGAATCACTGTGTACTTTCTCTTGTTTCTATCTGTTACCAATCTTGAGAAACTCATACATTCTCTGTTCACTGTTTCCCAGTCTTAGAGAAATCGATTTCTTTCGGCGAAAGTGCTGTTTTCACAGTGCTAAGTACTCCCAACTCTATCCACAATGTAGGTTTTACCAGTTTTCTAAGTCTCTCTTATTTGCTTGTACTTATACTTGGAATTCTCTGTGTAAACCTCTGTAACTTTTCCAGGTAGATGAATCCCTGTGTACTTTCTCTTGTTTCTATCTGTTACCAATCTTGAGAAACTCGTACATTCTCTCTTCACTGTTTCACGGACTTAGAGAACTAAATTTCCTTCGGAGAAAGTGCTGTTTTCACAGTGCTAAGTACTCCCAAATCTGTCAACAATGTAGGTTTTACCAGTTTTCTAAGTCTCTCTTATTTGCTTGTACTTATACATGAAATTCTCTGTGTAAACTTCTGTAACTTCTCTAGGTAGATGAATCACTGTGTACTTTCTCATGTTTCTATCTGTTACCAGTCTTGAGAAACTCATACATTCTCTGTTCACTGTTTCCCAGTCTTAGAGAAGTAGATTTCTTTCTGCGAAAGTGCTGTTTTCACACTGCTAAGTACTCCCAACTCTATCCACAATGTAGTTTTTTCCAGTTTTCTAAGTCTCTCTTATTTTCTTGTACTTATACATGAAATTCTTTGTGTAAACTTCTGTAATTTCTATAGGTAGATGAATCACTGTGTACTTTCTCTTGTTTCTATCTGTTACCAATCTTGAGAAACTCATACATTCACTGTTCACTGTTTCCCAGTCTTAGAGAAGTCGATTTCTTTCTGCGAAAGTGCTGTTTTCACAGTGCTAAGTACTCCCAACTCTATCCACAATGTCGTTTTTACCAGCTTTCTAAGTCTCTCTTATTTTCTTGTACTTATACATGGAATTCTCTGTGTAAACTTCTGTAACATCTCTAGGTACATGAATCACGGTGTACTTTCTCTTGTTTCTATCTGTTACCAATCTTGAGAAACTCATACATTCTCTGTTAACTGTTTCTCAGTGTTAGAGAAGTCGATTTCTTTCGGCGAAAGTGCTGTTTTCACAGTGCTAATTACTCCCAACTCTATCCACAATGTAGGTTTTACCAGTTTTCTAAGTCTCTCTTATTTACTTGTACTTATACTTGGAATTCTCTGTGTAAACCTCTGTACCTTCTCTAGGTAGATGAATCACTGTGTACTTTCTCTTGTTTCTATCTGTTACCAATCTTGAGAAACTCATACTTTCACTGTTCACTGTTTCCCAGTCTTAGACAAGTCGATTTCTTTCAGCGAAAGTGCTGTTTTCACAGTGATAAGTACTCCCAACTCTATCCACAATGTAGGTTTTAGCAGTTTTCTAAGTCTCTCTTATTTGCTTGTACTTATACTTGGAATTCTCTGTGTAAACCTCTGTAGCTTCTCTAGGTAGATGAATCACTGTGTACTTTCTCTTTTTTCTATCTTTTACCAATCTTGAGAAACTCATACATTCTCTGTTCACTGTTTCCCAGTCTTAGAGAAGTCGATTTCTTTCAGCGAAAGTGCTGTTTTCACAGTGCTAAGTACTCCCAAATCTGTCAACAATGTAGGTTTTACCAGTATTCTAAGTCTCTCTTATTTGCTTGTACTTATACTTGGAATTGTCTGTGTAAACCTCTGTAACTTTTCCAGGTAGATGAATCACTGTGTACTTTCTCTTGTTTCTATCTGTTACCAATCTTGAGAAACTCATACATTCTCTGTTCACTGTTTCCCAGTCTTAGAGAAGTCGATTTCTTTCGGCGAAAGTGCTGTTTTCACAGTGCTAAGTACTCCCAACTCTATCCACAATGTAGGCTTTACCAGTTTTCTAAGTCTCTCTTATTTTCTTGTATTTATACTTGGAATTGTCTGTGTAAAGCTCTGTAACTTTTCCAGGTAGATGAATAACTGTGTACTTTCTCTTGTTTCTATCTGTTACCAATCTTGAGAAACTCATACATTCTCTGTTCACTGTTTCCCAGTCTTAGAGAAGTCGATTTCTTTCGGCCAAAGTGCTGTTTTCACAGTGCTAAGTACTCCCAACTCTATCCGCAATGTAGGTTTTACCAGTTTTCTAAGTCTCTCTTATTTGCTTGTACTTATGCTTGGAATTCTCTGTGTAAACCTCTGTAACTTTTCCAGGTAGATGAATCACTGTGTACTTTCTCTTGTTTCTATCTGTTACCAATCTTGAGAAACTCATACATTCTTTTTTCACTGTTTCACGGACTTAGAGAACTAAATTTCCTTCGGCGAAAGTGCTGTTTCCACAGTGCTAAGTACTCCGAAATCTGTCAACACTGTAGGTTTTACCAGTTTTCTAAGTCTCTCTTATTTGCTTGTACTTATACTTGGAATTCTGTGTGTAAACCAGTGTAACTTTTATAGGTAGATGAATCACTGTGTACTTTCTCTTGTTTCTATCTGTTACCAATCTTGAGAAACTCATACATTCACTGTTCACTGTTTCCCAGTCTTAGAGAAGTCGATTTCTTTCAGCGAAAGTGCTGTTTTCACAGTGCTAAGTACTCCCAACACTATCCGCAATGTAGGTTTTACCAGTTTTCAAAGTCTCTCTTATTTGCTTGTACTTATACTTGGAATTCTCTGTGTAAACCTGTGTAACTTCTCTAGGTAGATGAATCACTGTGTACTTTCTCTTGTTTCTATCTGTTGCCAATCTTGAGAAACTCATACATTCTCTGTTCACTGTTTCCCAGTCTTAGAGAAGTCGATTTCTTTCGGCGAAAGTGCTGTTTTCACAGTGCTAAGTACTCCCAACTCTATCCACAATGTAGGTTTTACCAGTTTTCTAAGTCTCTCTTATTTTCTTGTACTTATACATGAATTTCTTTGTGTAAACTTCTGTAATTTCTATAGGTAGATGAATCACTGTGTACTTTCTCTTGTTTCTATCTGTTACCAGTCTTGAGAAACTCATACATTCTCTGTTCAGTTATTCCCGTTTCTTAGAGAGGTAGATTTCTTTCTTCAAAAGTGCTGTTTTCACAGTGCTGAGTGCTCCCAACTGTATCCACAATGTAGGTTTTACCAGTTTTCTAAGTCTCTCTTATTTGCTTGTACTTACACATGAAATTCTCTGTGTAAACTTCTGCAACCTCTCTAGGTAGATGAATCACTGTGTACTTTCTCTTGTTTCTATCTGTTACCAATCTTGAGAAACTCATACATTCACTGTTCACTGTTTCCCAGTCTTAGAAAAGTCGATTTCTTTCAGCGAAAGTGCTGTTTTCACAGTGCTAAGTACTCCCAAATCTGTCAACAATGTAGGTTTTACCAGTTTTGTAAGTTTCTCTTATTTGCTTGTACTTATACTTGGAATTCTCTGTGTAAACCTCTGTAACTTTTCCAGGTAGATGAATCACTGTGTACTTTCTCTTGTTTCTATCTGTTACCAATCTTGAGAAACTCATACATTCTCTGTTAACTGTTTCTCAGTGTTAGAGAAGTCGATTTCTTTCGGCGAAAGTGCTGTTTTCACAGTGCTAAGTACTCCCAACTCTATCCACAATGTAGGTTTTACCAGTTTTCTAAGTCTCTCTTATTTACTTGTACTTATACTTGGAATTCTCTGTGTAAACCTCTGTAACTTCTCTAGGTAGATGAATCACTGTGTACTTTCTCTTGTTTCTATCTGTTACCAATCTTGAGAAACTCATACTTTCACTGTTCACTGTTTCCCAGTCTTAGACAAGTCGATTTCTTACAGCGAAAGTGCTGTTTTCACAGTGCTAAGTACTCCCAACTCTATCCACAATGTAGGTTTTAGCAGTTTTCTAAGTCTCTCTTATTTGCTTGTACTTATACTTGGAATTCTCTGTGTAAACCTCTGTAGCTTCTCTAGGTAGATGAATCACTGTGTACTTTCTCTTTTTTCTATCTGTTACCAATATTGAGAAACTCATACATTCTCTGTTCACTGTTTCCCAGTCTTAGAGAAGTCGATTTCTTTCAGCGAAAGTGTTGTTTTCACAGTGCTAAGTACTCCCAAATCTGTCAACAATGTAGGTTTTACCAGTTTTCTAAGTCTCTCTTATTTGCTTGTACTTATACTTGGAATTCTCTGTGTAAACCTCTGTAACTTTTCCAGGTAGATGAATCACTGTGTACTTTCTCTTGTTTCTATCTGTTACCAATCTTGAGAAACTCATACATTCTCTGTTCACTGTTTCCCAGTCTTAGAGAAGTCGATTTCTTTCCCCGAAAGTGCTGTTTTCACAGTGCTAAGTACTCCCAACACTATCCGAAATGTAGGTTTTACCAGTTTTCTAAGTCTCTCATATTTGCTTGTACTTATACTTGGAATTCTGTGTGTAAACCACTGTAACTTCTCTAGGTAGATGAAGCACTGTGTACTTTCTCTTGTTTCTATCTGTTACCAAACTTGAGAAACTCATACATTTACTGTTCACTGTTTCCCAGTCTGAGAGAAGTCGATTTCTTTCAGCGAAAGTGCTGTTTTCACAGTGCTAAGTACTCCCAACCCTATCCGCAATGTAGGTTTTACCAGTTTTCTAAGTCTCTCTTATTTGCTTGTACTTATACTTGGAATTCTCTGTGTAAACCTGTGTAACTTCTCTCGTTAGATGAATCACTGTGTACTTTCTCTTGTTTCTATCTGTTGCCAATCTTGAGAAACTCATACATTGTCTGTTCACTGTTTCCCAGTCTTAGAAAAGTCGATTTCTTTCGGCGAAAGTGCTGTTTTCACAGTGCTAAGTACTCCCAACTCTATCCACAATGTAGGTTTTACCAGTTTTCTAAGTCTCTCTTATTTTCTTGTACTTATACATGAAATTCTTTGTGTAAACTTCTGTAATTTCTATAGGTAGATGAATCACTGTGTACTTTCTCTTGTTTCTATCGGTTACCAGTCTTGAGAAACTCATACATTCTCTGTTCAGTTATTCCCGTTTCTTAGAGAGGTAGATTTCTTTCTTCAAAAGTGCTGTTTTCACAGTGCTGAGTGCTCCCAAATCTATCCACAATGTAGGTTTTACCAGTTTTCTAAGTCTCTCTTATTTGCTTGTACTTATACATGAAATTCTCTGTGTAAACTTCTGTAACTTCTCTAGGTAGATGAATCACTGTGTACTTTCTCTTGTTTCTATCTGTTACCAATCTTGAGAAACTCATACATTCACTGTTCACTGTTTCCCAGTCTTAGAGAAGTCGATTTCTTTCAGCGAAAGTGCTGTTTTCACACTGCTAAGTACTCCCAACTCTATCCGCAATGTAGGTTTTACCAGTTTTCTAAGTCTCTCTTATATGCTTGTCCTTATTCTTGGAATTCTGTGTGTAAACCACTGTAACTTCTCTAGGTAGATGAATCACTGTTTACTTTCTCTTGTTTCTATCTGTTACCAATCTTGAGAAACTCATACATTCACTGTTCACTGTTTCCCAGTCTTAGAGATGTCGATTTCTTTCAGCGAACGTGCTGTTTTCACAGTGCTAAGTACTCCCAACTCTATCCACAATGTAGGTTTTACCAGTTTTCTAAGTCTCTCTTATTTTCTTGTACTTATACATGAAATTCTTTGTGTAAACTTCTGTAATTTCTATAGGTAGATGAATCACTGTGTACTTTCTCTTGTTTCTATCTGTTTTACCAGTTTTGAGAAACTGATACATTCTCTGTTCAGTTATTCCCGTTTCTTAGAGAGGTAGATTTCTTTCTTCAAAAGTGCTGTTTTCACAGTGCTAAGTACTCCCAAATCTGTCAACAATGTAGGTTTTACCAGTTTTCTAAGTCTCTCTTAGTTGCTTGCACTTATACTTGGAATTTTCTGTGTAAACCTCTGTAACTTCTCTAGGTAGATGAATCACTGTGTGCTTTCTCTTGTTTCTATCTGTTACCAATCTTGAGAAAATCATACATTCTCTGTTCACTGTTTCCCAGTCTTAGAGAAGTCGATTTCTTTCGAGGAAGGTGCTGTTTCACAGTGCTGAGTGCTCCCAACTCTATCCACAATGTAGGTTTTACCAGTTTTCTAAGTCTCTCTTATTTGCTTGTACTTATACATGAAATTCTCTGTGTAAACTTCTGTAACTTCTCTAGGTAGATGAATCACTGTGTACTTTCTCTTGTTTCTATCTGTTACCAATCTTGAGAAACTCATACATTCTCTGTTCACTGTTTCACGGACTTAGAGAACTAAATTTTTTTCGGCGAAAGTGCTGTTTTCACAGTGCTAAGTACTCCCAACTGTATCCACAATGTGGGTTTTACCAGTTTTCTAAGTCTATCTTATTTGCTTGTACTTATACTTGGAATTCTCTGTGTAAACCTCTGTAACTTCTCTAGGTAGACGAATCACTGTGTACTTTCTCTTGTTTCTATCTGTTACCAATCTTGAGAAACTCATACATTCTCTGTTAACTGTTTCTCAATGTTAGAGAAGTCGATTTCTTTCGGCGAAAGTGCTGTTTTCACAGTGCTAAGTACTCCCAACTCTATCCACAATGTAGGTTTTACCAGTTTTCTAAGTCTCTCTTATTTTCTTGTACTTATACATGAAATTCTTTGTGTAAACTTCTGTAATTTCTATAGGTAGATGAATCACTGTGTACTTTCTCTTGTTTCTATCTGTTACCAGTCTTGAGAAACTCATACATTCTCTATTCAGTTATTCCCGTTTCTTAGAGACGTAGATTTCTTTCTTCAACAGTGCTGTTTTCACAGTGCTAAGTACTCCCAAATCTGTCAACAATGTAGGTTTTACCAGTTTTTTAAGTCTCTCTTATTTGCTTGCACTTATACTTGGAATTTTCTGTGTAAACCTCTGTAACTTCTCTAGGTAGATGAATCACTGTGTGCTTTCTCTTGTTTCTATCTGTTACCAATCTTGAGAAACTCATACATTCTCTGTTCACTGTTTCCCAGTCTTAGAGAAGTCGATTTCTTTCGGTGAAAGTGCTGTTTTCCCACTGCTAAGTACTCCCAACTCTATCCACAATGTAGATCTTACCAGTTTTCTAAGTCTCTCTTATTTTCTTGTACTTATACATGGAATTCTCTGTGTAAACTTCTGTAACATCTCTAGGTAGATGAATCACTGTGTACTTTCTCTTGTTTCTATCTGTTACCAGTCTTGAGAAACTCATACATTCTCTGTTCACTGTTTCCCAGTCTTAGAGAAGTCGATTTCTTTCGGCAAAAGTACTGTTTTCACAGTGCTAAGAACTCCCAACTCTATCCACAATGTAGATTTTACCAGTTTTCTAAGTCTCTCTTATTTTCTTGTACTTATACATGGAATTCTCTGTGTAAACCTCTGTAACTTTTCCAGGTAGATGAATCACTGTGTACTTTCTCTTGTTTCTATCTGTTACCAATATTGAGAAACTCATACATTCTCTGTTCACTGTGTCACGGACTTAGAGAACTAAATTTCCTTCAGCGAAAGTGCTGTTTTCACAGTGCTAAGTACTCCCAAATCTGTCAACAATGTAGGTTTTACCAGGTTTCTAAGTCTCTCTTATTTGTTTGTACTTATACTGGAATTCTGTGTGTAAACCTCTGTAACTTCTCTAGGTAGATGAATCACTGTGTACTTTCTCTTGTTTCCATCTGTTACCAATCTTGAGAAACTCATACATTCTCTGTTCACTGTTTCCCAGTCTTAGAGAAGTCGATTTCTTTCGGCGAAAGTGCTGTTTTCACAGTGGTAAGTACTCCCAACTCTATCCACAATGTAGGTTTTACCAGTTTTCTAAGTCTCTCTTATTTTCTTGTACTTATACATGGAATTCTCTGTGTAAACTTCTGTAACATCTCGAGGTAGATGAATCACTGTGTACTTTCTCTTGTTTCTATCTGTTACCAATCTTGAGAAACTCATACATTCTCTGTTAACTGTTTCCCAGTGTTAGAGAAGTCGATTTCTTTCGGCGAAAGTGCTGTTTTCACAGTGCTAAGTACTCCCAACTCTATCCACAATGTAGGTTTTACCAGTTTTCTAAGTCTCTCTTATTTGCTTGTACTTATACTTGGTATTCTCTGTGTAAACCTCTGTAACTTCTCTAGGTAGATGAATCACTGTGTACTTTCTCTTGTTTCTATCTGTTACCAATCTTGAGAAACTCATACATTCACTGTTCACTGTTTCCCAGTCTTAAAGAAGTCGATTTCTTTCAGCGAAAGTGCTGTTTTCACAGTGCTAAGTACTCCCAACTCTATCCACAATGTAGGTTTTACCAGTTTTCTAAGTCTCTCTTATTTGCTTGTACTTATACTTGGAATTCTCTGTGTAAACCTCTGTAGCTTCTCTAGGTAGATGAATCACTGTGTACTTTCTCTTGTTTCTATCTGTTACGAATCTTGAGAAACTCATACATTCTCTGTTCAGTGTTTCCCAGTCTTAGAGAAGTCGAATTCTTTCGGCGAATGCTGTTTTCACAGTGCTCAGTACTCCCAACTCTATCAACAGTGTAAGTTTTACCAGTTTTCTAAGTCTCTCTTATTTTCTTGTACTTATACTTGGAATTCTCTGTTTAAACCTCTGTAACTTTTCCAGGTAGATGAATCACTGTGTACTTTCTCTTGTTTCTATCTGTTACCAATCTTGAGAAACTCATACATTCTCTGTTCACTGTTTCACGGACTTAGAGAACTAAATTTCCTTCGGCGAAAGTGCTGTTTTCACAGTGCTAAGTACTCCGAAATCTGTCAACAATGTAAGTTTTACCAGTTTTCTAAGTCTCTCTTATTTGCTTGTACTTATACTTGGAATTCTGTGTGTAAACCACTGTAACTTCTCTAGGTAGATGAATCACTGTTTACTTTCTCTTGTTTCTCTCTGTTACCAATCTTGAGAAACTCATACATTCACTGTTCACTGTTTCCCAGTCTTAGAGATGTCGATTTCTTTCAGCGAACGTGCTGTTTTCACAGTGCTAAGTACTCCCAACTCTATCCACAATGTAGGTTTTACCAGTTTTCTAAGTCTCTCTTATTTTCTTGTACTTATACATGAAATTCTTTGTGTAAACTTCTGTAATTTCTATAGGTAGATGAATCACTGTGTACTTTCTCTTGTTTCTATCTGTTTTACCAGTCTTGAGAAACTCATACATTCTCTGTTCAGTTATTCCCGTTTCTTAGAGAGGTAGATTTCTTTCTTCAAAAGTGCTGTTTTCACAGTGCTAAGTACTCCCAAATCTGTCAACAATGTAGGTTTTACCAGTTTTCTAAGTCTCTCTTAGTTGCTTGCACTTATACTTGGAATTTTCTGTGTAAACCTCTGTAACTTCTCTAGGTAGATGAATCACTGTGTGCTTTCTCTTGTTTCTATCTGTTACCAATCTTGAGAAAATCATACATTCTCTGTTCACTGTTTCCCAGTCTTAGAGAAGTCGATTTCTTTCGACGAAAGTGCTGTTTTCACAGTGCTGAGTGCTCCCAACTCTATCCACAATGTAGGTTTTACCAGTTTTCTAAGTCTCTCTTATTTGCTTTTACTTATACATGAAATTCTCTGTGTAAACTTCTGTAACTTCTCTAGGTAGATGAATCACTGTGTACTTTCTCTTGTTTCTATCTGTTACCAATCTTGAGAAACTCATACATTCTCTGTTCACTGTTTCCCAGTCTTAGAGAAGTAGATTTCTTTCTGCAAAAGTGCTGTTTTCACAGTGCTAAGTACTCCCAACTCTATCCACAATGTGGGTTTTACCAGTTTTCTAAGTCTCTCTTATTTGCCTGTACTTATACTTGGAATTCTCTGTGTAAACCTCTGTAACTTCTCTAGGTAGATGAATCACTGTGTACTTTCTCTTGTTTCTATCTGTTACCAATCTTGAGAAACTCATACATTCACTGTTCACTGTTTCCCAGTCTTAAAGAAGTCGATTTCTTTCAGCGAAAGTGCTGTTTTCACAGTGCTAAGTACTCCCAACTCTATCCACAATGTAGGTTTTACCAGTTTTCTAAGTCTCTCTTATTTGCTTGTACTTATACTGGGAATTCTCTGTGTAAACCTCTGTAGCTTCTCTAGGTAGATGAATCACTGTGTACTTTCTCTTGTTTCTATCTGTTACGAATCTTGAGAAACTCATACATTCTCTGTTCAGTGTTTCCGAGTCTTAGAGAAGTCGAATTCTTTCGGCGAATGCCGTTTTCACAGTGCTCAGTACTCCCAACTCTATCAACAATGTAAGTTTTACCAGTTTTCTAAGTCTCTCTTATTTTCTTGTACTTATACTTGGAATTCTCTGTTTAAACCTCTGTAACTTTTCCAGGTAGATGAATCACTGTGTACTTTCTCTTGTTTCTATCTGTTACCAATCTTGAGAAACTCATACATTCTCTGTTCACTGTTTCACGGACTTAGAGAGCTAAATTTCCTTCGGCGAAAGTGCTGTTTTCACAGTGCTAAGTACTCCGAAATCTGTCAACAATGTAGGTTTTACCAGTTTTCTAAGTCTCTCTTATTTGCTTGTACTTATACTTGGAATTCTGTGTGTAAACCACTGTAACTTCTCTAGGTAGATGAATCACTGTTTACTTTCTCTTGTTTCTATCTGTTACCAATCTTGAGAAACTCATACATTCACTGTTCACTGTTTCCCAGTCTTAGAGATGTCGATTTCTTTCAGCGAAAGTGCTGTTTTCACAGTGCTAAGTACTCCCAACTCTATCCACAATGTAGGTTTTACCAGTTTTCTAAGTCTCTCTTATTTTCTTGTACTTATACATGAAATTCTTTGTGTAAACTTCTGTAATTTCTATAGGTAGATGAATCACTGTGTACTTTCTCTTGTTTCTATCTGTTTTACCAGTCTTGAGAAACTCATACATTCTCTGTTCAGTTATTCCCGTTTCTTAGAGAGGTAGATTTCTTTCTTCAAAAGTGCTGTTTTCACAGTGCTAAGTACTCCCAAATCTGTCAACAATGTAGGTTTTACCAGTTTTCTAAGTCTCTCTTAGTTGATTGCACTTATACTTGGAATTTTCTGTGTAAACCTCTGTAACTTCTCTAGGTAGATGAATCACTGTGTGCTTTCTCTTGTTTCTCTCTGTTACCAATCTTGAGAAACTCATACATTCTCTGTTCACTGTTTCCCAGTCTTAGAGAAGTCGATTTCTTTCGACGAAAGTGCTGTTTTCACAGTGCTGAGTGCTCCCAACTCTATCCACAATGTAGGTTTTACCAGTTTTCTAAGTCTCTCTTATTTGCTTGTACTTATACATGAAATTCTCTGTGTAAACTTCTGTAACTTCTCTAGGTAGATGAATCACTGTGTACTTTCTCTTGTTTCTATCTGTTACCAATCTTGAGAAACTCATACATTCTCTGTTCACTGTTTCCCAGTCTTAGAGAAGTAGATTTCTTTCTGCGAAAGTGCTGTTTTCACAGTGCTAATTACTCCCAACTCTATCCACAATGTGGGTTTTACCAGTTTTCTAAGTCTATCTTATTTGCTTGTACTTATACTTGGAATTCTCTGTGTAAACCTCTGTAACTTTTCCAGGTAGATGAATCACTGTGTACTTTCTCTTGTTTCTATCTGTTACCAATCTTGAGAAACTCATACTTCTCTATTCACTGTTTCCCAGTCTTAGTGAAGTCGATTTCTTTCGGCGAAAGTTCTGTTTTCACAGTAGTAAGTACTCCCAACTCTATCCACAATGTAGGTTTTACCAGTTTTGTAAGTCTCTCTTATTTTCTTGTTCTTATACATGGAATTCTCTGTGTAAACTTCTGTAACATCTATAGCTAGATGAATCACTGTGTACTTTCTCTTGTTTCTATCTGTTAACAATCTTGAGAAACTCATACATTCTCTGTTAACTGTTTCCCAGTGTTAGAGAAGTCGATTTTTTTCGGCGAAAGTGCTGTTTTCACAGTGCTAAGTACTCCCAACTCTATCCACAATGTAGGTTTTACCAGTTTTCTAAGTCTCTCTTATTTGCTTGTACTTATACTTGGAATTCTCTGTGTAAACCTCTATAACTTCTCTAGTTAGATGAATCACTGTGTACTTTCTCTTGTTTCTATCTGTTACCAATCTTGAGAAACTCATACTTTCACTGTTCACTGTTTCCCAGTCTTAGAGAAGTCGATTTCTTTCAGCGAAAGTGCTGTTTTCACAGTGCTAAGAACTCCCAACTCTTTCTTCAATGTAGGCTTTACCAGTTTTCTAAGTCTCTCTTATTTGCTTGTACTTATACTTGGAATTCTCTGTGTAAACCTCTGTAGCTTCTCTAGGTAGATGAATCACTGTGTACTTTCTCTTTTTTCTTTCTGTTACCAATCTTGAGAAACTCATACTTTCTCTGTTCACTGTTTCCCAGTCTTAGAGAAGTCGATTTCTTTCGACGAAAGTGCTGTTTCACAGTGCTAAGTACTCCCAACTCTATCCACAATGTAGGTTTTACCAGTTTTCTAAGTCTCTCTTATTTTCTTGTACTTATACTTGGAATTCTCTGTGTAAACCTCTGTAACTTTTCCAGGTAGATGAATCACTGTGTACTTTCTCTTGTTTCCATCTGTTACCAATCTTGAGAAACTCATACATTCTCTCTTCACTGTTTCACGGACTTAGAGAACTAAATTTCCGTCGGCGAAAGTGCTGTTTTCACACTGCTAAGTACTCCCAAATCTGTCAACGATGTATGTTTTACCAGTTTTCTAAGTCTCTCTTATTTGTTTGTACTTATACTGGAATTCTGTGTGTAAACCTCTGTAACTTCTGTAGGTAGATGAATCACTGTGTACTTTCTCTTGTTTCTATCTGTTACCAATCTTGAGAAACTCATACAGTCACTGTTCACTGTTTCCCAGTCTTAGAGAAGTCGATTTCTTTCAGCGAAAGTGGTGTTTTCACAGTGCTAAGTACTCCCAAATCTGTCAACAATGTAGGTTTTACGAGTTTTCTAAGTCTCTCTTATTTGCTTGTACTTATACTTGGAATTGTCTGTGTAAACCTCTGTAACTTTTCCAGGTAGATGAATCACTGTGTACTTTCTCTTGTTTCTATCTGTTACCAATCTTGAGAAACTCATACATTCACTGTTCACTGTTTCCCAGTCTTAGAGATGTCGATTTCGTTCAGCGAACGTGCTGTTTTCACAGTGCTAAGTACTCCCAACTCTATCCACAATGTAGGTTTTACCAGTTTTCTAAGTCTCTCTTATTTTCTTGTACTTATACATGAAATTCTTTGTGTAAACTTCTGTAATTTCTATAGGTAGATGAATCACTGTGTACTTTCTCTTGTTTCTATCTGTTTTACCAGTCTTGAGAAACTCATACATTCTCTGTTCAGTTATTCCCGTTTCTTAGAGAGGTAGATTTCTTTCTTCAAAAGTGCTGTTTTCACAGTGCTAAGTACTCCCAAATCTGTCAACAATGTAGGTTTTACCAGTTTTCTAAGTCTCTCTTAGTTGCTTGCACTTATACTTGGAATTTTCTGTGTAAACCTCTGTAACTTCTCTAGGTAGATGAATCACTGTGTGCTTTCTCTTGTTTCTATCTGTTACGAATCTTGAGAAACTCATACATTCTCTGTTCAGTGTTTCCCAGTCTTAGAGAAGTCGAATTCTTTCGGCGAATGCTGTTTTCACAGTGCTCAGTACTCCCAACTCTATCAACAATGGAAGTTTTACCAGTTTTCTAAGTCTCTCTTATTTTCTTGTACTTATACTTGGAATTCTCTGTTTAAACCTCTGTAACTTTTCCAGGTAGATGAATCACTGTGTACTTTCTCTTGTTTCTATCTGTTACCAATCTTGAGAAACTCATACATTCTCTGTTCACTGTTTCACGGACTTAGAAAACTAAATTTCCTTCGGCGAAAGTGCTGTTTTCACAGTGCTAAGTACTCCGAAATCTGTCAACAATGTAGGTTTTATCAGTTTTCTAAGTCTCTCTTATTTGCTTGTACTTATACTTGGAATTCTGTGTGTAAACCACTGTAACTTCTCTAGGTAGATGAATCACTGTTTACTTTCTCTTGTTTCTATCTGTTACCAATCTTGAGAAACTCATACATTCTCTGTGAACTGTTTCCCAGTCTTAGAGATGTCGATTTCTTTCAGCGAAAGTGCTGTTTTCACAGTGCTAAGTACTCCCAACTCTATCCACAATGTAGGTTTTACCAGTTTTCTAAGTCTCTCTTATTTTCTTGTACTTATACATGAAATTCTTTGTGTAAACTTCTGTAATTTCTATAGGTAGATGAATCACTGTGTACTTTCTCTTGTTTCTATCTGTTTTACCAGTCTTGAGAAACTCATACATTCTCTGTTCAGTTATTCCCGTTTCTTAGAGAGGTAGATTTCTTTCTTCAAAAGTGCTGTTTTCACAGTGCTAAGTACTCCCAAATCTGTCAACAATGTAGGTTTTACCAGTTTTCTAAGTCTCTCTTATTTTCTTGTACTTATACATGGAATTCTCTGTGTAAACTTCTGTAACATCTATAGGTAGATGAATCACTGTGTACTTTCTCTTGTTTCTATCTGTTAACAATCTTGAGAAACTCATACATTCTCTGTGAACTGTTTCCCAGTGTTAGAGAAGTCGATTTTTTTCGGCGAAAGTGCTGTTTTCACAGTGCTAAGTACTCCCAAATCTATCCACAATGTAGGTTTTACCAGTTTTCTAAGTCTCTCTTATTTGCTTGTACTTATACCTGGAATTCTCTGTGAAAACCTCTGTAGCTTCTCTAGGTAGATGAATCAATGTGTACTTTCTCTTGTTTCTATCTGTTACCAATCTTGAGAAACTCATACATTCTCTGTTCACTGTTTCTCAGTCTTAGAGAAGTCGATTTCTTTCGGCGAAAGTGCTGTTTCACAGTGTTAAGTACTCCCAACTCTATCAACAATGTAGGTTTTACCATTTTTCTAAGTCTTTCTTATTTTCTTGTACTTATACTTGGAATTCTCTGTGTAAACCTCTGTAACTTTTCCAGGTAGATGAATCACTGTGTACTTTCTCTTGTTTCCATCTGTTACCAATCTTGAGAAACTCATACATTCTCTGTTCACTGTTTCACGGACTTAGAGAACTAAATTTCCGTCGGCGAAAGTGCTGTTTTCACAGTGCTAAGTACTCCCAAATCTGTCAACGATGTATGTTTTACCAGTTTTCTAAGTCTCTCTTATTTTCTTGTTTTTCTACTGGAATTCTGTGTGTAAACTTCTGTAACTTCTCTAGGTAGATGAATCACTGTGTACTTTCTCTTGTTTCTATCTGTTACCAATCTTGAGAAACTCATACATTCACTGTTCACTGTTTCACGGACTTAGAGAACTAAATTTTTTTCGGCGAAAGTGCTGTTTTCACACTGCTAAGTACTCCGAACTCTGTCCGCAATGTAGGTTTTACCAGTTTTCTAAGTCTCTCTTATATGCTTGTACTTATTCTTGGAATTCTCTGTGTAAACCTCTGTAACTTCTCTAGCTAGATGAATCACTGTGTACTTTCTCTTGTTTCTATCTGTTACCAATCTTGAGAAACTCATAAATTCTCTGTTCACTGCTTCCCAGTCTTAGAGAAGTCGATTTCTTTCGGCGAAAGTGCTGTCTTCACAGTGCTAAGTACTCCCAACTCTATCCACAATGTAGGTTTTACCAGTTTTCTAAGTCTCTCTTATTGGCTTGTACTTATACTTGGAATTCTCTGTGTAAACCTCTGTAACTTCTCTAGGTAGATGAATCACTGTGTACTTTCTCTTGTTTCTATCTGTTACCAATCTTGAGAAACTCATACTTTCACTGTTCACTGTTTCCCAGTCTTAGAGAAGTCGATTTCTTTCAGTGAAAGTGCTGTTTTCACAGTGCTAAGTACTCCCAACTCTATCCACAACGTAGGTTTTACCAGTTTTCTAAGTCTCTCTTATTTGCTTGTACTTATACTTGGAATTCTCTGTGTAAACCTGTGTAACTTCTCTAGGTAGATGGATCACTGTGTACTTTCTCTTGTTTCTATCTGTTACCAATCTTGAGAAACTCATACATTCTCTGTTCAGTGTTTCCCAGTCTTAGAGAAGTCGATTTCTTTCGGCGAAAGTGCTGTTTTCACAGTGCTAAGTACTCCCAACTCTATCCACAATGTAGGTTTTACCAGTTTTCTAAGTCTCTCTTATTTTCTTGTACTTATACATGAAATTCTTTGTGTAAACTTCTGTAATTTCTATAGGTAGATGAATCACTGTGTACTTTCTCTTGTTTCTATCTGTTACCAGTCTTGAGAAACTCATACATTCTCTGGTCAGTTATTCCCGTTTCTTAGAGAGGTAGATTTCTTTCTGCGAAAGTGCTGTTTTCACAGTGCTAAGTACTCCCAAATCTGTCAACAATGTAGGTTTTACCAGTTTTCTAAGTCTCTCTTATTTGCTTCTACTTATACTTGGAATTTTCTGTGTAAACTTCTGTAACTTCTCTAAGTAGATGAATCACTGTGTACTTTCTCATGTTTCTATCTGTTACCAATCTTGAGAAACTCATACATTCTCTGTTCACTGTTTCCCAGTCATAGAGAAGTCGATTTCTTTCGACGAAAGTGCTGTTTTCACAGTGCTGAGTGCTCCCAACTCTATCCACAATGTAGGTTTTACCAGTTTTCTAAGTCTCTCTTATTTGCTTGTGCTTATACATGAAATTCTCTCTGTAAACTTCTGTAACTTCTCTAGGTAGATGAATCACTGTGTACTTTCTCTTGTTTCTATCTGTTACCAATCTTGAGAAACTCATACATTCTCTGTTCACTGTTTCCGGTCTTAGAAAACTAGATTTCTTTCTGCGAAAGTGCTGTTTTCACAGTGCTAAGTACTCCCAACTCTATCCACAGTGTAGGTTTTAACAGTTTTCTAAGTCTCTCTTATTTGCTTGTACGTATACATAAAATTCTCTGTGTAAACTTCTGTAACTTCTCTAGGTAGATGAATCACTCTGTACTTTCTCTTGTTTCTATCTGTAACCAATCTTGAGAAACTCATACATTCTCTGTTCACTGTTTCCGGTCTTAGAAAACTAGATTTCTTTCTGCGAAAGTGCTGTTTTCACAGTGCTAAGTACTCCCAACTCTATCCACAATGTAGGTTTTACCAGTTTTCTAAGTCTCTCTTATTCTCTTGTACTTATACATGGAATTCTCTGTGTAAACTTCTGTAACTTCTCTAGGTAATGAATCATTGTGTACTTTCTCTTGTTTCTATCTGTTACCAGTCTTGGGAAACTCATACATTCTCTGTTCAGTTATTCCCGTTTCTTAGAGAGGTAGATTTCTTTCTGCGAAAGTGCTGTTTTCACAGTGCTAAGTACTCCCAACTCTATCCACAATGTAGGTTTTACCAGTTTTCTAAGTCTCTCTTATTCTCTTGTACTTATACATGGAATTCTCTGTGTAAACTTCTGTAACATCTCTAGGTAGATGAATCACTGTGTGCTTTCTATTGTTTCTATCTGTTACCAATCTTGAGAAACTCATACATTCTCTGTTCACTGTTTCCCAGTCTTAGAGAAGTCGATTTCTTTGGACGAAAGTGCTGTTTTCACAGTGCTGAGTGCTCCCAACTCTATTAACAATAGGTTTTACCAGTTTTCTAAGTCTCTCTTATTTTCTTGTACTTATACATGAAATTCTTTGCGTAAACTTCTGTAATTTCTATAGGTAGATGAATCACTGTGTACTTTCTCTTGTTTCTATCTGTTACCAGTCTTGAGAAACTCATACATCTCTGTTCACTTATTCCCGTTTCTTAGAGAGGTAGATTTCTTTCTTCAAAAGTGCTGTTTTCACAGTGCTAAGTACTCCCAAATCTGTCAACAATGTAGGTTTTACCAGTTTTCTAAGTCTTTCTTATTTGCTTGTACTTATACTTGGAATTTTCTGTGTAAACCTCTGTAATTTCTATAGGTAGATGAACCACTGTGTGCTTTCTCTTGTTTCTATCTGTTACCAATCTTGAATAACTCATACATTCTCTGTTCACTGTTTCCCAGTCTTAGAGAAGTAGATTTCTTTCGACGAAAGTGCTGTTTTCACAGTGCTAAGTACTCCCAACTCTATCCACAATGTAGGTTTTACCAGTTTTCTAAGTCTCTCTTATTTGCTTGTACTTATACTTGAAATTGTCTGTGTAAACCTCTGTAACTTCTCTAGGTAGATGAAATACTGTGTGCTTTCTCTTGTTTCTATCTGTTACCAGTCTTGAGAAACTCATACATTCTCTGTTCACTGTTTCCCAGTCTTAGAGAAGTCGATTTCTTTCTGCGAAAGTGCTGTTTTCACAGTGCTGAGTACTCCCAACTCTATCCACAATGTAGGTTTTACCAGTTGTCTAAGTGTCTCTTATTTGCTTGTACTTATACATGAAATTCTCTGTGTAAACTTCTGTAACTTCTCTAGGTAGATGAATCAATGTGTACTTTCTCTTGTTTCTATCTGTTACCAATCTTGAGAAACTCATACATTCACTGTTCACTGTTTCCCAGTCTTAAAGAAGTCGATTTCTTTCAGCGAAAGTGCTGTTTTCACAGTGCTAAGTACTCCCAACTCTATCCACAATGTAGGTTTTACCAGTTTTCTAAGTCTCTCTTATTTGCTTGTACTTATACTGGGAATTCTCTGTGTAAACCTCTGTAGCTTCTCTAGGTAGATGAATCACTGTGTACTTTCTCTTGTTTCTATCTGTTACGAATCTTGAGAAACTCATACATTCTCTGTTCAGTGTTTCCCAGTCTTAGAGAAGTCGAATTCTTTCGGCGAATGCTGTTTTCACAGTGCTCAGTACTCCCAACTCTATCAACAATGTAAGTTTTACCAGTTTTCTAAGTCTCTCTTATTTTCTTGTACTTATACTTGGAATTCTCTGTTTAAACCTCTGTAACTTTTCCAGGTAGATGAATCACTGTGTACTTTCTCTTGTTTCTATCTGTTACCAATCTTGAGAAACTCATACATTCTCTGTTCACTGTTTCACGGACTTAGAGAACTAAATTTCCTTCGGCGAAAGTGCTGTTTTCACAGTGCTAAGTACTCCGAAATCTGTCAACAATGTAGGTTTTACCAGTTTTCTAAGTCTCTCTTATTTGCTTGTACTTATACTTGGAATTCTGTGTGTAAACCACTGTAACTTCTCTAGGTAGATGAATCACTGTTTACTTTCTCTTGTTTCTATCTGTTACCAATCTTGAGAAACTCATACATTCACTGTTCACTGTTTCCCAGTCTTAGAGATGTCGATTTCTTTCAGCGAAAGTGCTGTTTTCACAGTGCTAAGTACTCCCAACTCTATCCACAATGTAGGTTTTACCAGTTTTCTAAGTCTCTCTTATTTTCTTGTACTTATACATGAAATTCTTTGTGTAAACTCCTGTAATTTCTATAGGTAGATGAATCACTGTGTACTTTCTCTTGTTTCTATCTGTTTTACCAGTCTTGAGAAACTCATACATTCTCTGTTCAGTTATTCCCGTTTCTTACAGAGGTAGATTTCTTTCTTCAAAAGTGCTGTTTTCACAGTGCTAAGTACTCCCAAATCTGTCAACAATGTAGGTTTTACCAGTTTTCTAAGTCTCTCTTAGTTGCTTGCACTTATACTTGGAATTTTCTGTGTAAACCTCTGTAACTTCTCTAGGTAGATGAATCACTGTGTGCTTTCTCTTGTTTCTCTCTGTTACCAATCTTGAGAAAATCATACATTCTCTGTTCACTGTTTCCCAGTCTTAGAGAAGTCGATTTCTTTCGACGAAAGTGCTGTTTTCACAGTGCTGACTGCTCCCAACTCTATCCACAATGTAGGTTTTACCAGTTTTCTAAGTCTCTCTTATTTGCTTGTACTTATACATGAAATTCTCTGTGTAAACTTCTGTAACTTCTCTAGGTAGATGAATCACTGTGTACTTTCTCTTGTTTCTATCTGTTACCAATCTTGAGAAACTCATACATTCTCTGTTCACTGTTTCCCAGTCTTAGAGAAGTAGACTTCTTTCTGCGAAAGTGCTGTTTTCACAGTGCTAAGTACTCCCAACTCTATCCACAATGTGGGTTTTACCAGTTTTCTAAGTCTATCTTATTTGCTTGTACTTATACTTGGAATTCTCTGTGTAAACCTCTGTAACTTCTCTAGGTAGATGAATCAATGTGTACTTTCTCTTGTTTCTATCTGTTACCAATCTTGAGAAACTCATACATTCACTGTTCACTGTTTCCCAGTCTTAGAGAAGTCGATTTCTTTCAGCGAAAGTGCTGTTTTCACAGTGCTAAGTACTCCCAAATCTGTCAACAATGTAGGTTTTACCAGTTTTCTAAGTCTCTCTTATTTTCTTGTAGTTATACATGGAATTCTCTGTGTAAACTTCTGTAACTTCTCTAGGTAGATGAATCACTGTGTACTTTCTCTTGTTTCTATCTGTTACCAATCTTGAGAAACTCATACATTCTCTGTTAAGTGTTTCCCAGTGTTAGAGAAGTCGATTTCTTTCAGCGAAAGTGCTGTTTTCACAGTGCTAAGTATTCCCAACTCTATCCACAATGTAGGCTTTACCAGTTTTCTATGTTTCTCTTATTTGCTTGTACTTATACTTGGAATTCTCTGTGTAAACCTCTGTAGCTTCTCTAGGTAGATGAATCACTGTGTACTTTCTCTTGTTTCTATCTGTTTCCAATCTTGAGAAACTCATACATTCTCTGTTCACTGTTTCCCAGTCTTAGAGAAGTCGATTTCTTTCGGCGAAAGTGCTGTTTCACAGTGCTAAGTACTCCCAACTCTATCAACAATGTAGGTTTTACCAGTTTTCTAAGTCTCTCTTATTTTCTTGTACTTATACTTGGAATTCTCTGTGTAAACCTCTGTAACTTTTCCAGGTAGATGAATCACTGTGTACTTTCTCTTGTTTCCATCTGTTACCAATCTTGAGAAACTCATACATTCTCTCTTCACTGTTTCACGGACTTAGAGAACTAAATTTCCGTCGGCGAAAGTGCTGCTTTCACAGTGCTAAGTACTCCCAAATCTGTCAACGATGTATGTTTTACCAGTTTTGTAAGTCTCTCTTATTTGTTTGTACTTATACTGGAATTCTGTGTGTAAACCTCTGTAACTTCTGTAGGTAGATGAATCACTGTGTACTTTCTCTTGTTTCTGTTACCAATCTTGAGAAACTCATACATTCACTGTTCACTGTTTCCCAGTCTTAGAGAAGTCGATTTCTTTCAGCGAAAGTGGTGTTTTCACAGTGCTAAGTACTCCCAAATCTGTCAACAATGTAGGTTTTACGAGTTTTCTAAGTCTCTCTTATTTGCTTGTACTTATACTTGGAATTGTCTGTGTAAACCTCTGTAACTTTTCCAGGTAGATGAATCACTGTGTACTTTCTCTTGTTTCTATCTGTTACCAATCTTGAGAAACTCATACATTCACTGTTCACTGTTTCCCAGTCTTAGAGATGTCGATTTCTTTCAGCGAACGTGCTGTTTTCACAGTGCTAAGTACTCCCAACTCTATCCACAATGTAGGTTTTACCAGTTTTCTAAGTCTCTCTTATTTTCTTGTACTTATACATGAAATTCTTTGTGTAATCTTCTGTAATTTCTATAGGTAGATGAATCACTGTGTACTTTCTCTTGTTTCTATCTGTTTTACCAGTCTTGAGAAACTCATACATTCTCTGTTCAGTTATTCCTGTTTCTTAGAGAGGTAGATTTCTTTCTTCAAAAGTGCTGTTTTCACAGTGCTAAGTTCTCCCAAATCTGTCAACAATGTAGGTTTTACCAGTTTTCTAAGTCTCTCTTAGTTGCTTGCACTTATACTTGGAATTTTCTGTGTAAACCTCTGTAACTTCTCTAGGTAGATGAATCACTGTGTGCTTTCTCTTGTTTCTATCTGTTACGAATCTTGAGAAACTCATACATTCTCTGTTCAGTGTTTCCCAGTCTTAGAGAAGTCGAATTCTTTCGGCGAATGCTGTTTTCACAGTGCTCAGTACTCCCAACTCTATCAACAATGTAAGTTTTACCAGTTTTCTCTCTTATTTTCTTGTACTTATACTTGGAATTCTCTCTTTAAACCTCTGTAACTTTTCCAGGTAGATGAATCACTGTGTACTTTCTCTTGTTTCTATCTGTTACCAATCTTGAGAAACTCATACATTCTCTGTTCACTGTTTCACGGACTTAGAAAACTAAATTTCCTTCGGCGAAAGTGCTGTTTTCACAGTGCTAAGTACTCCGAAATCTGTCAACAATGTAGGTTTTACCAGTTTTCTAAGTCTCTCTTATTTGCTTGTACTTATACTTGGAATTCTGTGTGTAAACCACTGTAACTTCTCTAGGTAGATGAATCACTGTTTACTTTCTCTTGTTTCTATCTGTTACCAATCTTGAGAAACTCATACATTCACTGTTCACTGTTTCGCAGTCTTAGAGATGTCGATTTCTTTCAGCGAAAGTGCTGTTTTCACAGTGCTAAGTACTCCCAACTCTATCCACAATGTAGGTTTTACCAGTTTTCTAAGTCTCTCTTATTTTCTTGTACTTATACATGAAATTCTTTGTGTAAACTTCTGTAATTTCTATAGGTAGATGAATCACTGTGTACTTTCTCTTGTTTCTATCTGTTTTACCAGTCTTGAGAAACTCATACATTCTCTGTTCAGTTATTCCCGTTTCTTAGAGAGGTAGATTTCTTTCTTCAAAAGTGCTGTTTTCACAGTGCTAAGTACTCCCAAATCTGTCAACAATGTAGGTTTTACCAGTTTTCTAAGTCTCTCTTATTTTCTTGTACTTATACATGGAATTCTCTGTGTAAACTTCTGTAACATCTATAGGTAGATGAATCACTGTGTACTTTCTCTTGTTTCTATCTGTTAACAATCTTGAGAAACTCATACATTCTCTGTGAACTGTTTCCCAGTGTTAGAGAAGTCGATTTTTTTCGGCGAAAGTGCTGTTTTCACAGTGCTAAGTACTCCCAACTCTATCCACAATGTAGGTTTTACCAGTTTTCTAAGTCTCTCTTATTTGCTTGTACTTATACCTGGAATTCTCTGTGAAAACCTCTGTAGCTTCTCTAGGTAGATGAATCAATGTGTACTTTCTCTTGTTTCTATCTGTTACCAATCTTGAGAAACTCATACATTCTCTGTTCACTGTTTCCCAGTCTTAGAGAAGTCGATTTCTTTCGGCGAAAGTGCTGTTTCACAGTGTTAAGTACTCCCAACTCTATCAACAATGTAGGTTTTACCATTTTTCTAAGTCTTTCTTATTTTCTTGTACTTATACTTGGAATTCTCTGTGTAAACCTCTGTAACTTTTCCAGGTAGATGAATCACTGTGTACTTTCTCTTGTTTCCATCTGTTACCAATCTTGAGAAACTCATACATTCTCTGTTCACTGTTTCACGGACTTAGAGAACTAAATTTCCGTCGGCGAAAGTGCTGTTTTCACAGTGCTAAGTACTCCCAAATCTGTCAACGATGTATGTTTTACCAGTTTTCTAAGTCTCTCTTATTTTCTTGTACTTATACATGGAATTCTCTGTGTAAACTTCTGTAACTTCTCTAGGTAATGAATCACTGTGGACTTTCTCTTCTTTCTATCTGTTACCAGTCTTGGGAAACTCATACATTCTCTGTTCACTGTTTCACGGACTTAGAGAACTAAATTTTTTCGGCGAAAGTGCTGTTTTCACAGTGCTAAGTACTCCCAAATCTGTGAACAAGGTAGGTTTTACCAGTATTCTAAGTCTCTCTTATTTGCTTGTACTTATACTTGGAATTCTGTGTGTAAACCTCTGTAGCTTTTCCAGGTAGATGAATCACTGTGTACTTTCTCTTGTTTCTATCTGTTACCAATCTTGAGAAACTCATACATTCTCTGTTCACTGTTTCACGGACTTAGAGAACTAAATTTTTTTCGGCGAAAGTGCTGTTTTCACACTGCTAAGTACTCCGAACTCTATCCGCAATGTATTTTTTACCAGTTTTCTAAGTCTCTCTTATATGCTTGTACTTATTCTTGGAATTCTCTGTGTAAACCTCTGTAACTTCTCTAGGTAGATGAATCACTGTGTACTTTCTCTTGTTTCTGTCTGTTACCAATCTTGAGAAACTCATAAATTCTCTGTTCACTGCTTCCCAGTCTTAGAGAAGTCGATTTCTTTCGGCGAAAGTGCTGTTTTCACAGTGCTAAGTACTCCCAACTCTATCCACAATTTAGGTTTTACCAGTTTTCTAAGTCTCTCTTATTTTCTTGTACTTATACATGGAATTCTCTGTGTAAACCTCTGTAACTTCTCTAGGTAGATGAATCACTGTGTACTTTCTCTTGTTTCTATCTGTTACCAATCTTGAGAAACTCATACTTTCACTGTTCACTGTTTCCCAGTCTTAGAGAAGTCGATTTCTTTCAGCGAAAGTGCTGTTTTCACAGTGCTAAGTACTCCCAACTCTATCCACAACGTAGGTTTTACCAGTTTTCTAAGTCTCTCTTATTTGCTTGTACTTATACTTGGAATTCTGTGTGTAAACCACGGTTACTTCTCTAGGTAGATGAATCACTGTGTACTTTCTCTTGTTTCTATCTGTTACCAATCTTGAGAAACTCATACTTTCACTGTTCACTGTTTCCCAGTCTTAGAGAAGTAGATTTCTTTCTGCGAAAGTGCTGTTTTCACAGTGCTAAGTACTCCCAACTCTATCCACAATGTAGTTTTTACCAGTTTTCTAAATCTCTCTTATTTTCTTGTACTTATACGTGGAATTCTCTGTGTAAACTTCTGTAACTTCTCTAGGTAGATGAATCACTGTGTACTTTCTCTTGCTTCTCTCTGTTACCAATCTTGAGAAACTCATACATTCTCTGTTCACTGTTTCCCAGTCTTAGAGAAGTCGATTTCTTTTGGCGAATGTGCTGTTTTCACAGTGCTAAGTACTCCCAACTCTATCCACAATGTCGGTTTTACCAGTTTTCTAAGTCTCTCTTATTTTCTTGTACTTATACATGGAATTCTCTGTGTAAACTTCTCTAACATCTCTAGGTACATGAATCACTGTGTACTTTCTCTTGCTTCTATCTGTTAACAATCTTGAGAAAGTCATACATTCTATGTTAACTGTTTCCTAGTGTTAGAGAAGTCGATTTCTTTCGGAGAAAGTGCTGTTTTCACAGTGCTAAGTACTCCCAACTCTATCCACAATGTAGGTTTTACCAGTTTACTAAGTCTCTCTTATTTGCTTGTACTTATACTTGGAATTCTCTGTGTAAACCTCTGTAACTTCTCTAGGTAGGTGAATCACTGTGTACTTTCTCTTGTTTCTATCTGTTACCAATCTTGAGAAACTCATACTTTCACTGTTCACTGTTTCCCAGTCTTAGAGAAGTCGATTTCTTTCAGCGAAAGTGCTGTTTTCACAGTGCTAAGTACTCCCAACTCTATCCACAATGTAGGTTTTACCAGATTTCTAAGTCTCTCTTATTTGCTTGTACTTATACTTGGAATTATCTGTGTAAACCTCTGTAGCTTCTCTAGGTAGATGAATCACTGTGTACTTTCTCTTGTTTCTATCTGTTACCTATCTTGAGAAACTCATACATTCTCTGTTCACTGTTTCCCAGTCTTAGAGAAGTCGATTTCTTTCAGCGAAAGTGCTGTTTTCACAGTGCTAAGTACTCCCAAATCTGTGAACAAGGTAGGTTTTACCAGTATTCTAAGTCTCTCTTATTTGCTTGTACTTATACTTGGAATTCTGTGTGTAAACCTCTGTAGCTTTTCCAGGTAGATGAATCACTGTGTACTTTCTCTTGTTTCTATCTGTTACCAATCTTGAGAAACTCATATATTCACTGTTCACTGTTTCCCAGTCTTAGAGAAGTCGATTTCTTTCAGCGAAAGTGCTGTTTTCACAGTGCTAAGTACTCCCAACTCTATCCACAATGTAGGTTTTACCAGTTTTCTAAGTCTCTCTTATTTTCTTGTACTTATACATGGAATTCTCTGTGTAAACCTCTGTAATTTCTATAGGTAGATGAATTACTGTGTACTTTCTCTTGTTTCTATCTGTTACCAGTCTTGAGAAACTCATACATTCTCTGTTCAGTTATTCCCGTTTCTTAGAGATGTAGATTTCTTTCTTCAAAAGTGCTGTTTTCACAGTGCTAAGTACTCCCAACTCTGTCAACAATGTAGGTTTTACCAGTTTTCTAAGTCTCTCTTATTTGCTTGCACTTATACTTGGAATTTTCTGTGTAAACCTCTGTAACTTCTCTAGGTAGAACAATCACTGTGTGCTTTCTCTTGTTTCTATCTGTTTCCAATCTTGAGAAACTCATACATTCTCTGTTCACTGTTTCCCAGTCTTAGAGAAGTCGATTTCTTTCGACGAAAGTGCTGTTTTCACAGTGCTGAGTGCTCCCAACTCTATCCACAATGTAGGTTTTACCAGTTTTCTAAGTCTCTCTTATTTGCTTGTACTTATACATGAAATTCTCTGTGTAAACTTCTGTAACTTCTCTAGGTAAATGAATCACTGTGTACTTTCTCTTGTTTCTATCTGTTACCAATCTTGAGAAACTCATACATTCTCTGTTCACTGTTTCCCAATCTTAGAGAAGTAGATTTCTTTCTGCGAAAGTGCTGTTTTCACAGTGCTAAGTACTCCCAACTCTATCCACAATGTGGGTTTTACCAGTTTTCTAAGCCTATCTTATTTGCTTGTACTTATACTTGGAATTCTCTGTGTAAACCTCTGTAACTTCTCTAGGTAGATGAATCAATGTGTACTTTCTCTTGTTTCTATCTGTTACCAATCTTGAGAAAGTCATACATTCACTGTTCACTGTTTCCCAGTCTTAGAGAAGTCGATTTCTTTCAGCGAAAGTGCTGTTTTCACAGTGCTAAGTACTCCCAAATCTGTCAACAATGTAGGTTTTACCAGTTTTCTAAGTCTCTCTTATTTTCTTGTACTTATACATGGAATTCTCTGTGTAAACTTCTGTAACTTCTCTAGGTAGATGAATCACTGTGTACTTTCTCTTGTTTCTATCTCTTACCAATCTTGAGAAACTCATACATTCTCTGTTCACTGTTTCCCAGTCTTAGAGAAGTCGATTTCTTTCGGCGAAAGTGCTGTTTTCACAGTGCTAAGTACTCCCAACTCTATCCACAATGTAGATCTTACCAGTTTTCTAAGTCTCTCTTATTTTCTTGTACTTATACATGGAATTCTCTGTGTAAACCTCTGTAACTTTTCCAGGTAGATGAATCACTGTGTACTTTCTCTTGTTTCTATCTGTTACCAATCTTGAGAAACTCATACATTCTCTGTTCACTATTTCACGGACTTAGAGAACTTAATTTCCTTCAGCGAAAGTGCTGTTTTCACAGTGCTAAGTACTCCCAAATCTGTCAACAATGTAGGTTTTACCAGGTTTCTAAGTCTCTCTCATTTGTTTGTACTTATACTGGAATTCTGTGTGTAAACCTCTGTAACTTCTCTAGGTAGATGAATCACTGTGTACTTTCTCTTGTTTCCATCTGTTACCAATCTTGAGAAACTCATACATTCTCTGTTCACTGTTTCCCAGTCTCAGAGAAGTCGATTTCTTTCGGCGAAAGTGCTGTTTTCACAGTGCTAAGTACTCCCAACTCTATCCACAATGTAGGTTTTACCAGTTTTCTAAGTCTCTCTTATTTTCTTGTACTTATACATGGAATTCTCTGTGTAAACTTCTGTAACATCTCGAGGAAGATGAATCACTGTGTACTTTCTCTTGTTTCTATCTGTTACCAATCTTGAGAAACTCATACATTCTCTGTTAACTGTTTCCCATTGTTAGAGAAGTCGATTTCTTTCGGCGAAAGTGCTGTTTTCACAGTGCTAAGTACTCCCAACTCTATCAATAATGTAGGTTTTACCAGTTTTCCAAGTCTCTCTTATTTTCTTGTACTTATACTTCGAATTCTCTGTGTAAACCTTTGTAACTTTTCTAGGTAGATGAATCACTCTGTACTTTCTCTCGTTTCTATCTGTTACCAATCTTGAGAAACTCATACATTCTCTGTTCACTGTTTCCCAGTCTTAGAGAAGTCGATTTCTTTCGACGAAAGTGCTGTTTTCACAGTGCTGAGTGCTCCCAACTCTATTAACAATAGGTTTTACCAGTTTTCTAAGTCTCTCTTATTTTCTTGTACTTATACATGAAATTCTTTGTGTAAACTTCTGTAATTTCTATAGGTAGATGAATCACTGTGTACTTTCTCTTGTTTCTATATGTTACCAGTCTTGAGAAACTCATACATTCTCTGTTCAGTTATTCCCGTTTCTTAGAGAGGTAGATTTCTTTGTTCAAAAGTGCTGTTTTCACAGTGCTAAGTACTCCCAAATCTGTCAACAATGTAGGTTTTACCAGTTTTCTAAGTCTCTCTTATTTGCTTGTACTTATACTTGGAATTTTCTGTGTAAACCTCTGTAATTTCTATAGGTAGATGAATTACTGTGTGCTTTCTCTTGTTTCTATCTGTTACCAATCTTGACAAACTCATACATTCTCTGTTCACTGTTTCCCAGTCTTAGAGAAGTCGATTTCTTTCGACGAAAGTGCTGTTTTCACAGTGCTAAGTACTCCCAACTCTATCCAAAATGTAGGTTTTACCAGTTTTCTCAGTCTCTCTTATTTGCTTGTACTTATAGTTGGAATTGTCTGTGTAAACCTCTGTAACTTCTCCAGGTAGATGAATCACTGTGTGCTTTCTCTTGTTTCTATCTGTTACCAGTCTTGAGAAACTCATACATTCTCTGTTCACTGTTTCCCAGTCTTAGAGAAGTCGATTACTTTCTGCGAAAGTGCTGTTTTCACAGTGCTGAGTACTCCCAACTCTATCCATAATGTAGGTTTTACCAGTTGTCTAAGTGTCTCTTATTTGCTTGTACTTATACATGAAATTCTCTGTGTAAACTTCTGTAACTTCTCTAGGTAGATGAATCAATGTGTACTTTCTCTTGTTTCTATCTGTTACCAATCTTGAGAAACTCATACATTCTCTGGTCACTGTTTGACGGACTTAGAGAACTAAATTTTCTTCGGCGAAAGTGCTGTTTTCACAGTGCTAAGTACTCCGAAATCTGTCAACAATGTAGGTTTTACCAGTTTTCTAAGTCTCTCTTATTTGCTTGTACTTATACTTGGAATTCTGTGTGTAAACCACTGTAACTTCTCTAGGTAGATGAATGACTGTGTACTTTCTCTTGTTTCTATCTGTTACCAATCTTGAGAAACTCATACATTCACTGTTCACTGTTTCCCAGTCTTAGAGAGGTCGATTTCTTTCAGCGAAAGTGCTGTTTTCACAGTGCTAAGTATTCCCAACTCTATCCGCAATGTAGGTTTTACCAGTTTTCTAAGTCTCTCTTATTTTCTTGTACTTATACATGAAATTCTTTGTGTAAACTTCTGTAATTTCTATAGGTAGATGAATCACTGTGTACTTTCTCTTGTTTCTATCTCTTACCAGTCTTGAGAAACTCATACATTCTCTGTTCAGTTATTCCCGTTTCTTAGAGAGGTAGATTTCTTTCTGCGAAAGTGCTGTTTTCACAGTGCTAAGTACTCCCAAATCTGTCAACAATGTAGGTTTTACCAGTTTTCTAAGTCTCTTTTATTTGCTTGTACTTATATTTGGAATTTTCTGTGTAAACTTCTGTAACTTCTCTAGGTAGATGAATCACTGTGTACTTTCTCTTGTTTCTATCTGTTACCAATCTTGAGAAACTCATACATTCTCTGTTCACTGTTTCCCAGTCTTAGAGAAGTCGATTTCTTTCGACGAAAGTGCTGTTTTCACAGTGCTGAGTGCTCCCAACTCTATCCACAATGTAGGTTTTACCAGTTTTCTAAGTCTCTCTTATTTGCTTGTACTTATACATGAAATTCTCTGTGTAAACTTCTGTAACTTCTCTAGGTAGACGAATCACTGTGTACTTTCTCTTGTTTCTATCTGTTACCAATCATGAGAAACTCATACATGCTCTGTTCACTGTTTCCCAGTCTTAGAGAAGTAGATTTCTTTCTGCGAAAGTGCTGTTTTCACAGTGCTAAGTACTCCCAACTCTATCCACAATGTAGGTTTTACCAGTTTTCTAAGTCTCTCTTATTTGCTTGTACTTATACTTGGGATTCTCTGTGTAAACCTCTGTAGCTTCTCTAGATAGATGAATCACTGTGTACTTTCTCTTCTTTCTATCTGTTACCAATCTTGAGAAACTCATACATTCTCTACTCACTGTTTCCCAGTCTTAGTGACGTCGATTTCTTTCGGCGAAAGTGCTGTTTTCACAGTGGTAAGTACTCCCAACTCTATCCACAATGTAGGTTTTAACAGTTTTCTAAGTCTCTCTTATTTGCTTGTACGTATACATAAAATTCTCTGTGTAAACTTCTGTAACTTCTCTAGGTAGATGAATCACTGTGTACTTTCTCTTGTTTCTATCTGTTACCAATCTCGAGAAACTCATACATTCTCTGTTCACTATTTCCGGTCTTAGAAAACTAGATTTCTTTCTGCGAAAGTGCTGTTTTCACAGTGCTAAGTACTCCCAACTCTATCTGCAATGTAGGTTTTACCAGTTTTCTAAGTCTCTCTTATTTTCTTGTACTTATACTTGGAATTCTCTGTTTAAACCTCTGTAACTTTTCCAGGTAGATGAATCACTGTGTACTTTCTCTTGTTTCTATCTGTTACCAATCTTGAGAAACTCATACATTCACTGTTCCCTGTTTCCCAGTCTAAAAGAAGTCGATTTCTTTCAGCGAAAGTACTGTTTTCACAGTGCTAACTACTCCGAAATCTGTCAACAATGTAGGTTTTACCAGTTTTCTAAGTCTCTCTTATTTGCTTGTACTTATACTTGGAATTCTGCGTGTAAACCACTGTAACTTCTCTAGGTAGATGAATCACTGTGTACTTTCTCTTGTTTCTATCTGTTACCAATCTTGAGAAACTCATACATTCTCTGTTCACTGTTTCCCAGTCTTAGAGAAGTCGATTTCTTTCGGCGAAAGTGCTGTTTTCACAGTGCTAAGTACTCCCAACTCTATCCACAATGTAGATCTTACCAGTTTTCTAAGTCTCTCTTATTTTCTTGTACTTATACATGGAATTCTCTGTGTAAACCTCTGTAACTTTTCAAGGTAGATGAATCACTGTGTACTTTCTCTTGTTTCTATCTGTTACCAATCTTGAGAAACTCATACATTCTCTGTTCACTGTTTCACGGACTTAGAGAACTAAATTTCCTTCAGCGAAAGTGCTGTTTTCACAGTGCTAAGTACTCCCAAATCTGTCAACAATGTAGGTTTTACCAGGTTTCTAAGTCTCTCTCATTTGTTTGTACTTATACTGGAATTCTGTGTGTAAACCTCTGTAACTTCTCTAGGTAGATGAATCACTGTGTACTTTCTCTTGTTTCCATCTGTTACCAATCTTGAGAAACTCATACATTCTCTGTTCACTGTTTCCCAGTCTTAGAGAAGTCGATTTCTTTCGGCGAAAGTGCTGTTTTCACAGTGCTAAGTACTCCCAACTCTATCCACAATGTAGGTTTTACCAGTTTTCTCAGTCTCTCTTATTTTCTTGTACTTATACATGGAATTCTCTGTGTAAACTTCTGTAACATCTCGAGGTAGATGAATCACTGTGTACTTTCTCTTGTTTCTATCTGTTACCAATCTTGAGAAACTCATACATTCTCTGTTAACTGTTTCCCATAGTTAGAGAAGTCGATTTCTTTCGGCGAAAGTGCTGCTTCACAGTGCTAAGTACTCCCTACTCTATCCGCAATGTAGGTTTTACCAGTTTTCTAAGCCTCTCTTATTTTCTTGTACTTATACATGGAATTCTCTGTGTAAACTTCTGTAACTTCTCTAGGTAATGAATCACTGTGTACTTTCTCTTGTTTCTGTCTGTTACCAGTCTTGGGAAACTCATACATTCTCTGTTCAGTTATTCCCGTTTCTTAGAGAGGTAGATTTCTTTCTGCGAAAGTGCTGTTTTCACAGTGCTAAGTACTCCCAACTCTATCAATAATGTAGGTTTTACCAGTTTTCCAAGTCTCTCTTATTTTCTTGTACTTATACTTCGAATTCTCTGTGTAAACCTCTGTAACTTTTCTAGGTAGATGAATCACTGTGTACTTTCTCTCGTTTCTATCTGTTACCAATCTTGAGAAACTCATACATTCTCTGTTCACTGTTTCCCAGTCTTAGAGAAGTCGATTTCTTTCGACGAAAGTGCTGTTTTCACAGTGCTGAGTGCTCCCAACTCTATTAACAATAGGTTTTACTAGTTTTCTAAGTCTCTCTTATTTTCTTGTACTTATACATGAAATTCTTTGTGTAAACTTCTGTAATTTCTATAGGTAGATGAATCACTGTGTACTTTCTCTTGTTTCTATATGTTACCAGTCTTGAGAAACTCATACATTCTCTGTTCAGTTATTCCCGTTTCTTAGAGAGGTAGATTTCTTTCTTCAAAAGTGCTGTTTTCACAGTGCTAAGTACTCCCAAATCTGTCAACAATGTAGGTTTTACCAGTTTTCTAAGTCTCTCTTATTTGCTTGTACTTATACTTGGAATTTTCTGTGTAAACCTCTGTAATTTCTATAGGTAGATGAATTACTGTGTGCTTTCTCTTGTTTCTATCTGTTACCAATCTTGACAAACTCATACATTCTCTGTTCACTGTTTCCCAGTCTTAGAGAAGTCGATTTCTTTCGACGAAAGTGCTGTTTTCACAGTGCTAAGTACTCCCAACTCTATCCAAAATGTAGGTTTTACCAGTTTTCTCAGTCTCTCTTATTTGCTTGTACTTACACTTGGAATTGTCTGTGTAAACATCTGTAACTTCTCCAGGTAGATGAATCACTGTGTGCTTTCTCTTGTTTCTATCTGTTACCAGTCTTGAGAAACTCATACATTCTCTGTTCACTGTTTCCCAGTCTTAGAGAAGTCGATTACTTTCTGGGAAAGTGCTGTTTTCACAGTGCTGAGTACTGCCAACTCTATCCATAATGTAGGTTTTACCAGTTGTCTAAGTGTCTCTTATTTGCTTGTACTTATACATGAAATTCTCTGTGTAAACTTCTGTAACTTCTCTAGGTAGATGAATCAATGTGTACTTTCTCTTGTTTCTATCTGTTACCAATCTTGAGAAACTCATACATTCTCTGGTCACTGTTTGACGGACTTAGAGAACTAAATTTTCTTCGGCGAAAGTGCTGTTTTCACAGTGCTAAGTACTCCGAAATCTGTCAACAATGTAGGTTTTACCAGGTTTCTAAGTCTCTCTCATTTGTTTGTACTTATACTGGAATTCTGTGTGTAAACCACTGTAACTTCTCTAGGTAGATGAATGACTGTGTACTTTCTCTTGTTTCTATCTGTTACCATTCTTGAGAAACTCATACATTCACTGTTCACTGTTTCCCAGTCTTAGAGAAGTCGATTTCTTTCAGCGAAAGTGCTGTTTTCACAGTGCTAAGTACTCCCAACACTATCCGCAATGTAGGTTTTACCAGTTTTCTAAGTCTCTCTTATTTGCTTGTACTTATACTTGGAATTCTCTGTGTAAACCTCTGTAACTTCTCTAGGTAGATGAAGCACTGTGTACTTTCTCTTGTTTCTATCTGTTACCAATCTTGAGAAACTCATACATTCTCTGTTCACTGTTTCCCAGTCTTAGAGAAGTCGATTTCTTTCGGCGAAAGTGCTGTTTTCACAGTGCTAAGTACTCCCAACTCTATCCACAATGTAGGTTTTACCAGTTTTCTAAGTCTCTCTTATTTTCTTGTACTTATACATGAAATTCTTTGTGTAAACTTCTGTAATTTCTATAGGTAGATGAATCACTGTGTACTTTCTCTTGTTTCTATCTCTTACCAGTCTTGAGAAACTCATACATTCTCTGTTCAGTTATTCCCGTTTCTTAGAGAGGTAGATTTCTTTCTGCGAAAGTGCTGTTTTCACAGTGCTAAGTACTCCGAAATCTGTCAACCATGTAGGTTTTACCAATTTTCTAAGTCTCTCTTATTTTCTTGTACTTATACTTGGAATTGTCTGTGTAAACCTCTGTAACTTTTCCAGGTAGAAGAATCACTGTGTACTTTCTCTTGTTTCTATCTGTTACCAATCTTGAGAAACTCATACATTCTCTGTTAACTGTTTCTCAATGTTAGAGAAGTCGATTTCTTTCGGCGAATGTGCTGTTTTCACAGTGCTAAGTACTCCCAACTCTATCCACAATGTAGGTTTTACCAGTTTTCTAAGTCTCTCTTATACGCTTCTACTTATTCCTGGAATTCTCTGTGTAAACCTCTGTAACTTCTCTAGGTAGATGAATCACTGTGTACTTTCTCTTGTTTCTATCTGTTACCAATCTTGAGAAACTCATACATTCTCTGTTCACTGCTTCCCAGTCTTAGAGAAGTCGATTTCTTTCGGTGAAAGTGCTGTTTTCACAGTGCTAAGTACTCCCAACTCTATCCACAATGTAGGTTTTACCAGTTTTCTAAATCTCTATTATTTTCTTGTACTTGTACATGAAATTCTCTGTGTAAACTTCTGTAACTTCTCCAGGTAGATGAATCACTGTGTACTTTCTCTTGTTTCTATCTGTTACCAATCTTGAGAAACTCATAAATTCTCTGTTCAGTGTTTCCCAGTCTTAGAAAAGTAGATTTCTTTCTGCGAAAGTGCTGTTTTCACAGTGCTAAGTACTCCCAACTCTATCCACAATGTACGTTTTACCAGTTTTCTAAGTCTCTCTTATTTTCTTACACTTATACATGAAATTCTCTGTGTAAACTTCTGTAACTTCTCTAGGTAGATGAATCACTGTGTACGTTCTCTTGTTTCTATCTGTTACCAGTCTTGAGAATCTCATACATTCTCTGTTCACTGTTTCCCAGTCTTATAAAAGTAGATTTCTTTCTGCGAAAGTGCTGTTTTCACAGTGCTAAGTACTCCCAACTCTATCCACAATGTGGGTTTTAACAGTTTTCTAAGTCTCTCTTATTTTCTTGTACTTATACTTGGAATTCTCTGTGTAAACCTCTGTAACTTTTCCAGGTAGATGAATCACTCTGTACTTTCTCTTGTTTCTATCTGTTACCAATCTTGAGGAACTCATACATTCTCTGTTAACTGTTTCTCAGTGTCAGAGAAGTCGATTTCTTTCGGCGAAAGTGCTGTTTTCACAGTGCTAAGTACCCCAACTCTATCCACAATGTAGGTTTTACCAGTTTTCTACGTCTCTCTTATTTTCTTGTACTTATACTTGGAATTCTCTGTGTAAACCTCTGTAACTTTTCCAGGTAGATGAATCACTCTGTACTTTCTCTTGTTTCTATCTGTTACCAATCTTGAGAAACTCATACATTCTCTGTTCACTGTTTCACGGACTTAGAGAACTAAATTTCCTTCGGCGAAAGTGCTGTTTTCACAGCGCTAAGTACTCCCAACTCTATCCACAATGTAGGTTTTAACAGTTTTCTAAGTCTCTCTTCTTTCCTTGTACTTATACTTGGAATTCTCTGTGTAAACCACTGTAACTTCTCTAGGTATATGAATCACTGTGTACTTTCTCTTGTTTCTATCTGTTACCAATCTTGAGAAACTCATACATTCTCTGTTCACTGTTTCACGGACTTAGAGAACTAAATTTCCTTCCGCGAAAGTGCAGTTTTCACAGTGCTAAGTACTCTCAACTCTATCCACAATATAGGTTTCACCAGTTTTCTAAGTCTCTCTTATTTGCTTGTACTTATACTTGGAATTCTCTGTGTAAACCTCTGTAACTTCTCTAGGTAGATGAATCACTGTGTACTTTCTCTTGTTTCTATCTGTTACCAATCTTGAGAAACTCATACTTTCACTGTTCACTGTTTCCCAGTCTTAGAGAAGTCGATTTCTTTCAGCGAAAGTGCTGTTTTCACAGTGATAAGTACTCCCAACTCTATCCACAATGTATGTTTTACCAGTTTTCTAACTCTCTGTTACTTGCTTGTACTTATACTTGGAATTCTCTGTGTAAACCTCTGTAGCTTCTCTAGGTAGATGAATCACTGTGTACTTTCTCTTGTTTCTATCTGTTACCAATCTTGAGAAATTCATACATTCTCTGTTCAGTGTTTCCCAGTCTTAGAGAAGTCGATTTCCTTCGGCGAAAGTGCTGTTTTCACAGTGCTAAGTACTCCCAACTCTATCAACAATGTAGGTTTTACCAGTTTTCTAAGTCTCTCTTATTTTCTTGTGCTGATACATGAAATTCTTTGTGTAAACTTCTGTAATTTCTATAGGTAGATGAATCACTGTGTGCTTTCTCTTGTTTCTATCTGTTACCAGTCTTGAGAAACTCATACATTCTCTGTTCAGTTATTCCCGTTTCTTAGAGAGGTAGATTTCTTTCTTCAAAAGTGCTGTTTTCACAGTGCTAAGTACTCCCAAATCTGTCAACAATGTAGGTTTTACCAGTTTTCTAAGTCTCTCTTATTTGCTTGTACTTATACTTGGAATTTTCTGTGTAAACTTCTGTAACTTCTCTAGGTAGATGAATCACTGTGTACTTTCTCTTCTTTCTATCTGTAACCAATCTTGAGAAACTCATACATTCTCTGTTCACTGTTTCCCAGTCTTAGAGAAGTCGATTTCTTTCGGCGAAAGTGCTGTTTTCACAGTGCTAAGTACTCCCAACTCTATCCACAATGTAGGTTTTACCAGTTTTCTAAGTCTCTCTTATTTGCCTGTACTTATACTTGGAATTCTCTGTGTAAACCTCTGTAACCTCTCTAGGTAGTTGAATCACTGTGTACTTTCTCTTGTTTCTATCTGTTACCAATCTTGAGAAACTCATACATTCTCTGTTCACTGTTTCCCAGTCTTAGAGAAGTCGATTTCTTTCAGCGAAAATGCTGTTTTCACAGTGCTAGGTACTCCCAACTCTATCCACAATGTAGGTTTTAACAGTTTTCTAAGTCTCTCTTATTTGCTTGTACTTATACTTGGAATTCTCTGTGTAAACCTCTGTAGCTTCTCTAGGTAGATGAATCACTGTGTACTTTCTCTTGTTTCTATCTGTTACCAATCTTGAGAAACTCATACATTCTCTGTTCACTGTTTCCCAGTCTTAGAGAAGTCGATTTCTTTCGGCGAAAGTGCTGTTTTCACAGTGCTAAGTACTCCCAAATCTATCCGCAATGTAGCTTTTACCAGTTTTCTAAGTCTCTGTTATTTGCCTGTACTTATACTTGGAATTCTCTGTGTAAACCTCTGTAACTTCTCTAGGTAGATGAATCACTGTGTACTTTCTCTTGTTTCTATCTGTTACCAATCTTGAGAAACTCATACATTCACTGTTCACTGTTTCCCAGTCTTAGAGAAGTCGATTTCTTTCAGCGAAAGTGCTGTTTTCACAGTGCTAAGTACTCCCAACTCTATCAACAATGTAGGTTTTACCAGTTTTCTAAGTCTCTCTTATTTCCTTGTACTTATACTTGGAATTCTCTGTGTAAACCTCTGTAACTTTTCCAGGTAGATGAATCACTGTGTACCTTCTCTTGTTTCTATCTGTTACCAATCTTGAGAAACTCATACATTCTCTGTTCACTGTTTCACGGACTTAGAGAAATAAATTTCCTTCGGCGAATGTGCTGTTTTCACAGTGCTAAGTACTCCCAAATCTGTCAACAATGTAGGTTTTACCAGTTTTCTAAATCTCTCTTATTTGTTTGTACTTATACTGGAATTCTGTGTGTAAACCTCTGTAACTTCTCTAGGTAGATGAATCACTGTGTACTTTCTCTTGTTTCTATCTGTTACCAATCTTGAGAAACTCATACATTCACTGTTCACTGTTTCCCAGTCTTAGAGAAGTCGAATTCTTTCAGCGAAAGTGCTGTTTTCACACTGCTAAGTACTCCCAACTGTATCCGCAATGTAGGTTTTACCAGTTTTCTAAGTCTCTCTTATATGATTGTACTTATTCTTGGAATTCTCTGTGTAAACCTCTGTAACTTCTCTAGGTAGATGAATCACTGTGTACTTTCTCTTGTTTCTATCTGTTACCAGTCTTGAGAAACTCATACATTCTCTGTTCAGTTATTCCCGTTTCTTAGAGAGGTAGATTTCTTTCTTCAAAAGTGCTGTTTTCAAAGTGCTAAGTACTCCCAAATCTGTCAATAATGTAGGTTTTACCAGTTTTCTAAGTGTCTCTTATTTTCTTGTACTTATACATGGAATTCTCTGTGTAAACTTCTGTAACTTATCTAGGTAATGAATCACTGTGTACGTTCTCTTGTTTCTATCTGTTACCAGTCTTGGGAAACTCATACATTCTCTCTTCAGTTATTCCCGTTTCTTAGAGAGGTAGATATCTTTCTGCGAAAGTGCTGTTTTCACAGTGCTAAGTACTTCCAACTCTATCAATATTGTAGGTTTTACCAGTTTTCCAAGTCTCTCTTATTTTCTTGTACTTATATTTGGAATTCTCTGTGTAAACCTCTGTAACTTTTCTAGGTAGATGAACCACTGTGTACTTTCTCTTGTTTCTATCTGTTAAAAATCTTGAGAAACTCATACATTCTCTGCTCACTGTTTCACGGACTTAGAGAACTAAATTTTTTTCGGCGAAAGTGCTGTTTTCACAGTGCTAAGTACTCCCAAATCTGTGAACAAGGTAGGTTTTACCAGTATTCTAAGTCTCTCTTATTTGCTTGTACTTATACTTGGAATTCTGTGTTGAAACCTCTGTTGCTTTTCAGGTAGATGAATCACTGTGTACTTTCTCTTGTTTCTATCTGTTACCAATCTTGAGAAACTCATAAATTCTCTGTTCAGTGTTTCCCAGTCTTAGAAAAGTAGATTTCTTTTGCGAAAGTGCTGTTTTCACAGTGCTAAGTACTCCCAACTCTATCCACAATGTACGTTTTACCAGTTTTCTAAGTCTCTCTTATTTTCTTGTACTTATACAAGGAGTTCTCTGTGTAAACTTCTGTAACTTCTCTAGGTAGATGAATCACTGTTTACTTTCTCTTGTTTCTATCTGTTACCAATCTTGAAAAACTCATACATTCTCTGTTCACTGTTTCCCAGTCTTAGAGAAGTCGATTTCTTTCAGCGAAAGTGCTGTTTTCACAGTGCTAAGTACTCCCAAATCTATCCACAATGTAGGTTTTAACAGTTTTCTAAGTCTCTCTTATTTGCTTGTACTTATACTTGGAATTCTGTGTGTAAACCACTGTAACTTCTCTAGGCAGATGAATCACTGTGTACTTTCTCTTGTTTATATCTGTTACCAATCTTGAGAAACTCATACATTCACTGTTCACTGTTTCCCAGTCTTAGAGAAGTCGATTTCTTTCAGCGAAAGTGCTGTTTTCACAGTGCTAAGTACTCCCAACTCTACCCGCAATGTAGGTTTTACCAGTTTTCTAAGTCTCTCTTATTTGCTTGTACTTATACTTGGAATTCTCTGTGTAAACCTGTGTAACTTCTCTACGTAGATGAATCACTGTGTACTTTCTCTTGTTTCTATCTGTTACCAAACTTGAGAAACTCATACATTCTCTGTTCACTGTTTCCCAGTCTTAGAGAAGTCGATTTCTTTCGGCTAAAGTGCTGTTTTCACAGTTGATAAGTGCTCCCAACTCTATCCACAATGTAGGTTTTACCAGTTTTCTAAGTCTCTCTTATTTGCTTGTACTTATACATGAAATTCTCTGTGTAAACTTCTGTAACTTCTCTAGGTAGATGAATCACTGTGTACTTTCTCTTGTTTCTATCTGTTACCAATCTTGAGAAACTCATACATTCTCTGTTCACTGTTTCCCAGTCTTAGAAAACTAGATTTCTTTCTGCGAAAGTGCTGTTTTCACAGTGCTAAGTACTCCCAACTCTATCCGCAATGTAGGTTTTACCAGTGTTCTAAGTCTCTCTTATTTTCTTGTACTTATACATGGAATTCTCTGTGTAAACTTCTGTAACTTCTATAGGTAATGAATCACTGTGTACTTTCTCTTGTTTCTATCTGTTACCAGTCTTGGGAAACTCATACATTCTCTGTTCAGTTATTCCCGTTTCTTAGAGAGGTAGATTTCTTTCTGCGAAAGTGCTGTTTTCACAGTGCTAAGTACTCCCAACTCTATCAATAGTGTAGGTTTTACCAGTTTTCCAAGTCTCTCTTATTTTCTTGTACTTATACTTGGAATTCTCTGTGTAAACCTCTGTAACTTCTCTAGGTAGATGAATCACTGTGTACTTTCTCTTGTTTCTGTCTGTTACCAACCTTGAGAAACTCATACATTCTCTGTTCACTGTTTCACGGACTTAGAGAACTAAATTTTTTTCGACGAAAGTGCTGTTTTCACAGTGGTAAGTACTCCCAAATCTGTGAACAAGGTAGGTTTTACCAGTATTCTAAGTCTCTCTTATTTGCTTGTACTTATACTTGGAATTCTGTGTGTAAACCTCTGTAGCTTTTCCAGGTAGATGAATCACTGTGTACTTTCTCTTGTTTCTATCTGTTAACAATCTTGAGAAACACATACATTCTCTGTTAACTGTTTGCCAGTGTTAGAGAAGTCGATTTCTTTCTACGAAAGTGCTGTTTTCACAGTGCTAAGTACTCCAACTCTATCCACAATGTACGTTTTACCAGTTTTCTAAGTCTCTCTTATTTGCTTGTACTTATACTTGGAATTCTCTGTGTAAACCTCTGAAACTTCTCTAGGTAGATGAATCACTGTGTACTTTCTCTTCTTTCTATCTGTTACCCATCTTGAGAAACTCATACTTTCACTGTTCACTGTTTCGCAGTCTTAGAGAAGTCGATTTCTTTCAGCGAAAGTGCTGTTTTCACAGTGCTAAGTACTCCCAACTCTATCCACAATGTAGGCTTTACCAGTTTTCTAAGTCTCTCTTATTTGCTTGTACTTATACTTGGAATTCTCTGTGTAAACCTCTGTAGCTTCTCTAGGTAGATGAATCACTGTGTACTTTCTCTTGTTTCTATCTGTTACCAATCTTGAGAAACTCATACATTCTCTGTTCACTGTTTCCCAGTCTTAGAGAAGTCGATTTCTTTCGGCGAAAGTGCTGTTTCACAGTGCTAAGTACTCCCAACTCTATCAACAATGTAGGTTTTACCAGTTTTCTAAGTCTCTCTTATTTTCTTGTACTTATATTTGGAATTCTCTGTGTAAACCTCTGTAACTTTTCCATGTAGATGAATCACTGTGTACTTTCTCTTGTTACCATCTGTTACCAATCTTGAGAAACTCATACATTCTCTGTTCACTGTTTCACGGACTTAGAGAACTAAATTTCCTTCGGCGAAAGTGCTGTTTTCACAGTGCTAAGTACTCCCAAATCTGTCAACAATGTAGGTTTTACCAGTTTTCTAAGTCTCTCTTATTTTCTTGTACTTATACATGAAATTCTCTGTGTAAACTTCTGTAACTTCTCTAGGTAGATGATTCACTTTGTACTTTCTCTTGTTTCTATCTGTTACCAATCTTGAAAAACTCATAAATTCTCTGTTCAGTGTTTCCCAGTCTTAGAAAAGTATATTTCTTTCTGCGAAAGTGCTGTTTTCACAGTGCTAAGTACTCCGAACTCTATCCACAATGTACGTTTTACCAGTTTTCTAAGTCTCTCTTATTTTCTTGTACTTATACATGGAGTTCTCTGTGTAAACTTCTGTAACTTCTCTAGGTAGATGAATCACTGTTTACTTTCTCTTGTTTCTATCTGTTACCAATCTTGAGAAACTCATACATTCTCTGTTCACTGTTTCCTAGTCTTAGAGAAGTCGATTTCTTTCAGCGAAAGTGCTGTTTTCACAGAGCTAAGTACTCCGAACTCTATCCACAATGTAGGTTTTAACAGTTTTCTAAGTCTCTCTTATTTGCTTGTACTTATACTTGGAATTCTGTGTGTAAACCACTGTAACTTCTCTAGGCAGATGAATCACTGTGTACTTTCTCTTGTTTATATCTGTTACCAATCTTGAGAAACTCATACATTCACTGTTCACTGTTTCCCAGTCTTAGAGAAGTCGATTTCTTTCAGCGAAAGAGCTGTTTTCACAGTGCTAAGTACTCCCAACTCTATCAATAATGTAGGTTTTACCAGTTTTCCAAGTCTCTCTTATTTTCTTGTACTTATACTTGGAATTCTCTGTGTAAACCTCTGTAACTTTTCTAGGTAGATGAATCACTGTGTACTTTCTCTTGTTTCTGTCTGTTACCAACCTTGAGAAACTCATAGATTCTCTGTTCACTGTTTCAGGGACTTAGAGAACTAAATTTTCTTCGGCGAAAGTGCTGTTTTCACAGTGCTAAGTACTCCCAACTCTATCCACAATGTAGGTTTTACCAGTATTCTAAATCTCTCTTATTTGCTTGTACTTATACTTGGAATTCTCTGTGTAAACCTCTGTAGCTTCTCTAGGTAGATGAATCACTGTGTACTTTCTCTTGTTTCTATCTGTTACCAATCTTGAGAAACTCATACATTCTCTGTTCACTGTTTCCCAGTCTTAGAGAAGTCGATTTCTTTCAGCGAAAGTGCTGTTTTCACAGTGCTAAGTACTCCCAACTCTATCCACAATGTAGGTTTTAACAGTTTTCTAAGTCTCTCTTATTTGCTTGTACTTATACTTGGAATTCTGTGTGTAAACCACTGTAACTTCTCTAGGCAGATGAATCACTGTGTACTTTCTCTTGTTTATATCTGTTACCAATCTTGAGAAACTCATACATTCACTGTTCACTGTTTCCCAGTCTTAGAGAAGTCGATTTCTTTCAGCGAAAGTGCTGTTTTCACAGTGCTAAGTACTCCCAACTCTACCCGCAATGTAGGTTTTACCAGTTTTCTAAGTCTCTCTTATTTGCTTGTACTTATACTTGGAATTCTCTGTGTAAACCTGTGTAACTTCTCTACGTAGATGAATCACTGTGTACTTTCTCTTGTTTCTATCTGTTACCAAACTTGAGAAACTCATACATTCTCTGTTCACTGTTTCCCAGTCTTACAGAAGTCGATTTCTTTCGGCTAAAGTGCTGTTTTCACAGTTGATAAGTGCTCCCAACTCTATCCACAATGTAGGTTTTACCAGTTTTCTAAGTCTCTCTTATTTGCTTGTACTTATACATGAAATTCTCTGTGTAAACTTCTGTAACTTCTCTAGGTAGATGAATCACTGTGTACTTTCTCTTGTTTCTATCTGTTACCAATCTTGAGAAACTCATACATTCTCTGTTCACTGTTTCCCAGTCTTAGAAAACTAGATTTCTTTCTGCGAAAGTGCTGTTTTCACAGTGCTAAGTACTCCCAACTCTATCCGCAATGTAGGTTTTACCAGTGTTCTAAGTCTCTCTTATTTTCTTGTACTTATACATGGAATTCTCTGTGTAAACTTCTGTAACTTCTATAGGTAATGAATCACTGTGTACTTTCTCTTGTTTCTATCTGTTACCAGTCTTGGGAAACTCATACATTCTCTGTTCAGTTATTCCCGTTTCTTAGAGAGGTAGATTTCTTTCTGCGAAAGTGCTGTTTTCACAGTGCTAAGTACTCCCAACTCTATCAATAGTGTAGGTTTTACCAGTTTTCCAAGTCTCTCTTATTTTCTTGTACTTATACTTGGAATTCTCTGCGTAAACCTCTGTAACTTCTCTAGGTAGATGAATCACTGTGTACTTTCTCTTGTTTCTGTCTGTTACCAACCTTGAGAAACTCATAGATTCTCTGTTCACTGTTTCACGGACTTAGAGAACTAAATTTTTTTCGGCGAAAGTGCTGTTTTCACAGTGGTAAGTACTCCCAAATCTGTGAACAAGGTAGGTTTTACCAGTATTCTAAGTCTCTCTTATTTGCTTGTACTTATACTTGGAATTCTGTGTGTAAACCTCTGTAGCTTTTCCAGGTAGATGAATCACTGTGTACTTTCTCTTGTTTCTATCTGTTAAGAATCTTGATAAACACATACATTCTCTGTTAACTGTTTCCCAGTGTTAGAGAAGTCGATTTCTTTCTACGAAAGTGCTGTTTTCACAGTGCTAAGTACTCCCAACTCTATCCACAATGTACGTTTTACCAGTTTTCTAAGTCTCTCTTATTTGCTTGTACTTATACTTGGAATTCTCTGTGTAAACCTCTGAAACTTCTCTAGGTAGATGAATCACTGTGTACTTTCTCTTCTTTCTATCTGTTACCCATCTTGAGAAACTCATACTTTCACTGTTCACTGTTTCGCAGTCTTAGAGAAGTCGATTTCTTTCAGCAAAAGTGCTGTTTTCACAGTGCTAAGTACTCCCAACTCTATCCACAATGTAGGTTTTACCAGTTTTCTAAGTCTCTCTTATTTGCTTGTACTTATACTTGGAATTCTCTGTGTAAACCTCTGTAGCTTCTCTAGGTAGATGAATCACTGTGTACTTTCTCTTGTTTCTATCTGTTACCAATCTTGAGAAACTCATACATTCTCTGTTCAGTGTTTCCCAGTCTTAGAGAAGTCGATTTCTTTCGGCGAAAGTGCTGTTTCACAGTGCTAAGTACTCCCAACTCTATCAACAATGTAGGTTTTACCAGTTTTCTAAGTCTCTCTTATTTTCTTGTACTTATATTTGGAATTCTCTGTGTAAACCTCTGTAACTTTTCCATGTAGATGAATCACTGTGTACTTTCTCTTGTTACCATCTGTTACCAATCTTGAGAAAACTCATACATCTCTGTCACTGTTCACGGACTTAGAGAACTTAAATTTCCTTAATTCTGTCTCGTCTCACGGACTTAGACGAACTAAATTTCTTTCGGCGAAAGTTGCTGTTTTCAGCTGCCTACCAGTACTCCCACCCCAAATCTGTCAACAATGTAGGTTTTACCAGTTTTCTAAGTCTCTCTTATTTTCTTGTACTTATACATGAAATTCTCTGTGTAAACTTCTGTAACTTCTCTAGGTAGATGATTCACTTTGTACTTTCTCTTGTTTCTATCTGTTACCAATCTTGAAAAACTCATAAATTCTCTGTTCAGTGTTTCCCAGTCTTAGAAAAGTATATTTCTTTCTGCGAAAGTGCTGTTTTCACAGTGCTAAGTACTCCGAACTCTATCCACAATGTACGTTTTACCAGTTTTCTAAGTCTCTCTTATTTTCTTGTACTTATACATGGAGTTCTCTGTGTAAACTTCTGTAACTTCTCTAGGTAGATGAATCACTGTTTACTTTCTCTTGTTTCTATCTGTTACCAATCTTGAGAAACTCATACATTCTCTGTTCACTGTTTCCTAGTCTTAGAGAAGTCGATTTCTTTCAGCGAAAGTGCTGTTTTCACAGAGCTAAGTACTCCGAACTCTATCCACAATGTAGGTTTTAACAGTTTTCTAAGTCTCTCTTATTTGCTTGTACTTATACTTGGAATTCTGTGTGTAAACCACTGTAACTTCTCTAGGCAGATGAATCACTGTGTACTTTCTCTTGTTTATATCTGTTACCAATCTTGAGAAACTCATACATTCACTGTTCACTGTTTCCCAGTCTTAGAGAAGTCGATTTCTTTCAGCGAAAGTGCTGTTTTCACAGTGCTAAGTACTCCCAACTCTATCAATAATGTAGGTTTTACCAGTTTTCCAAGTCTCTCTTATTTTCTTGTACTTATACTTGGAATTCTCTGTGTAAACCTCTGTAACTTTTCTAGGTAGATGAATCACTGTGTACTTTCTCTTGTTTCTGTCTGTTACCAACCTTGAGAAACTCATAGATTCTCTGTTCACTGTTTCAGGGACTTAGAGAACTAAATTTTCTTCTGCGAAAGTGCTGTTTTCACAGTGCTAAGTACTCCCAACTCTATCCACAATGTAGGTTTTACCAGTATTCTAAATCTCTCTTATTTGCTTGTACTTATACTTGGAATTCTCTGTGTAAACCTCTGTAGCTTCTCTAGGTAGATGAATCACTGTGTACTTTCTCTTGTTTCTATCTGTTACCAATCTTGAGAAACTCATACATTCTCTGTTCACTGTTTCCCAGTCTTAGAGAAGTCGATTTCTTTCGGAGAAAGTGCTGTTTCACAGTGCTAAGTACTCCCAACTCTGTCAACAATGTAGGTTTTACCAGTTTTCTAAGTCTCTCTTATTTTCTTGTACTTATACTTGGAATTCTCTGTGTAAACCTCTGTAACTTTTCCAGGTAGATGAATCACTGTGTACTTTCTCTTGTTTCTATCTGTTACCAATCTTGAGAAACTCATACATTCTCTGTTCACTTTTTCCCAGTCTTAGAAAAATAGATTTCTTTCTGCGAAAGTGCTGTTTTCACAGTGCTAAGTACTCCCTACTCTATCCGCAATGTAGGTTTTACCAGTTTTCTAAGTCTCTCTTATTTTCTTGTACTTATACATGGAATTCTCTGTGTAAACTTCTGTAAATTCTCTAGGTAATGAATCACTGTGTACTTTCTCTTGTTTCTCTCTGTTACCAGTCTTTGGAAACTCATACATTCTCTGTTCAGTTATTCCCGTTTCTTAGAGAGGTAGATTTCTTTCTGCGAAAGTGCTGTTTTCACTGTGCTAAGTACTCCCAACTCTATCAATAATGTAGGTTTTACCACTTTTCTAAGTCTCTCTTATTTTCTTGTACTTATACTTGGAATTCTCTGTGTAAACCTCTGTAACTTTTCTAGGTAGATGAATCACTGTGTACTTTCTCTTGTTTCTGTCTGTTACCAACCTTGAGAAACTCATAGATTCTCTGTTCACTGTTTCACGGACTTAGAGAACTAAATTTTTTTCGGCGAAAGTGCTGTTTTCACAGTGCTAAGTACTCCCAAATCTGTGAACAAGGTAGGTTTTACCAGTATTCTAAGTCTCTCTTATTTGCTTGTACTTATACTTGGAATTCTGTGTGTAAACCTCTCTAACTTCTCTAGGTAGATGAATCACTGTGTACTTTCTCTTGTTTCCATCTGTTACCAATCTTGAGAAACTCATACATTCTCTGTTCACTGTTTCCCAGTCTTAGAAAAGTCGATTTCTTTCGGCGAAAGTGCTGTTTTCACAGTGCTAAGTACTCCCAACTCTATCCACAATGTAGGTTTTACCAGTTTTCTAAGTCTCTCTTATTTTCTTGTACTTATGCATGGAATTCTCTGTGTAAACTTCTGTAACATCTCGAGGTAGATGAATCACTGTGTACTTTCTCTTGTTTCTATCTGTTACCAATCTTGAGAAACTCATACATTCTCTGTTAACTGTTTCCCATTGTTAGAGAAGTCGATTTCTTTCGGCGAAAGTGCTGTTTCACAGTGCTAAGTACTCCCTACTCTATCCGCAATGTAGGTTTTACCAGTTTTCTAAGCCTCTCTTATTTTCTTGTACTTATACATGGAATTCTCTGTGTAAACTTCTGTAACTTCTCTAGGTAATGAATCACTGTGTACTTTCTCTTGTTTCTGTCTGTTACCAGTCTTGGGAAACTCATACATTCTCTGTTCAGTTATTCCCGTTTCTTAGAGAGGTAGATTTCTTTCTGCGAAAGTGCTGTTTTCACAGTGCTAAGTACTCCCAACTCTATCAATAATGTAGGTTTTACCAGTTTTCCAAGTCTCTCTTATTTTCTTGTACTTATACTTCGAATTCTCTGTGTAAACCTCTGTAACTTTTCTAGGTAGATGAATCACTGTGTACTTTCTCTCGTTTCTATCTGTTACCAATCTTGAGAAACTCATACATTCTCTGTTCACTGTTTCCCAGTCTTAGAGAAGTCGATTTCTTTCGACGAAAGTGCTGTTTTCACAGTGCTGAGTGCTCCCAACTCTATTAACAATAGGTTTTACCAGTTTTCTAAGTCTCTCTTATTTTCTTGTACTTATACATGAAATTCTTTGTGTAAACTTCTGTAATTTCTATAGGTAGATGAATCACTGTGTACTTTCTCTTGTTTCTATATGTTACCAGTCTTGAGAAACTCATACATTCTCTGTTCAGTTATTCCCGTTTCTTAGAGAGGTAGATTTCTTTCTTCAAAAGTGCTGTTTTCACAGTGCTGAGTGCTCCCAACTCTATCCACAATGTAGGTTTTACCAGTTTTCTAAGTCACTCTTATTTGCTTGTACTTATACATGAAATTCTCTGTGTAAACTTCTGTAACTTCTCTAGGTAGACGAATCACTGTGTACTTTCTCTTGTTTCTATCTGTTACCAATCATGAGAAACTCATACATGCTCTGTTCACTGTTTCCCAGTCTTAGAGAAGTAGATTTCTTTCTGCGAAAGTGCTGTTTTCACAGTGCTAAGTACTCCCAACTCTATCCACAATGTAGGTTTTAACAGTTTTCTAAGTCTCTCTTATTTGCTTGTACGTATACATAAAATTCTCTGTGTAAACTTCTGTAACTTCTCTAGGTAGATGAATCACTGTGTACTTTCTCTTGTTTCTATCTGTTACCAATCTTGAGAAACTCATACATTCTCTGTTCACTGTTTCCGGTCTTAGAAAACTAGATTTCTTTCTGCGAAAGTGCTGTTTTCACAGTGCTAAGTACTCCCAATTCTATCTGCAATGTAGGTTTTACCAGTTTTCTAAGTCTCTCTTATTTTCTTGTACTTATACATGGAATTCTCTGTGTAAACTTCTGTAACTTCTCTAGGTAATGAATCACTGTGTACTTTCTCTTGTTTCTATCTGTTACCAATCTTGAGAAACTCATACATTCTCTGTTCACTGTTTCCCAGTCTTAGAGAAGTCGATTTCTTTCGGCGAAAGTGCTGTTTTCACTGTGCTAAGTACTCCTAACTCTATCCACAATGTAGATTTTACCAGTTTTCTAAGTCTCTCTTATTTTCTTGTACTTATACATGGAATTCTCTGTGTAAACCTCTGTAACTTTTCCAGGTAGACGAATCACTGTGTACTTTCTCTTGTTTCTATCTGTTACCAATCTTGAGAAACTCATACATTCTCTGTTCACTGTTTCACGGACTTAGAGAACTAAATTTCCTTCAGCGAAAGTGCTGTTTTCACAGTGCTAAGTACTCCGAAATCTGTCAACAATGTAGGTTTTACCAGGTTTATAAGTCTCTCTTATTTGTTTGTACTTATACTGGAATTCTGTGTGTAAACCTCTGTAACTTCTCTAGGTAAATGAATCACTGTGTACTTTCTCTTGTTTCCATCTGTTACCAATCTTGAGAAACTCATACAATCTCTGTTCACTGTTTCCCAGTCTTAGAGAAGTCGATTTCTTTCAGCGAAAGTGCTGTTTTCACAGTGCTAAGTACTCCCAACTCTATCCACAATGTAGGTTTTACCAGTTTTCTAAGTCTCTCTTATTTTCTTGTACTTATACATGGAATTCTCTGTGTAAACTTCTGTAACATCTCGAGGTAGATGAATCACTGTTTACTTTCCTTGTTTCTATCTGTTACCAATCTTGAGAAACTCATACATTCTCTGTTCAGTGTTTCCCAGTGTTAGAGAAGTCGATTTCCTTCAGCGAAAGTGCTGTTTTCACGGTGCTAAGTACTCCCAACTCTATCCACAATGTAGGTTTTACCAGTTTTCTAAGTCTATCTTATTTGCTTGTACTTATACTTGGAATTCTCTGTGTAAACCTCTGTAACTTGTATAGGTAGATGAATCACTGTGTACTTTCTCTTGTTTCTATCTGTTACCAATCTTGAGAAACTCATACATTCACTGTTCACTGTTTTCCAGTCTTAAGAAGTCGATTTCTTTCAGCGAAAGTGCTGTTTTCAGAGTGCTATGTACTCCCAACTCTATCCACAATGTAGGTTTTACCAGTTTTCTAAGTCTCTCTTATTTGCCTGTACTTATACTTGGAATTCTCTGTGTAAACCTCTGTAGCTTCTCTAGGTAGATGAATCACTGTGTACTTTCTCTTGTTTCTATCTGTTACCAATCTTGAGAAACTCATACATTCTCTGTTCAGTGTTTCCCAGTCTTAGAGAAGTCGAATTCTTTCGGCGAATGCTGTTTTCACAGTGCTCAGTACTCCCAACTCTATCAACAATGTAAGTTTTACCAGTTTTCTAAGTCTCTATTATTTTCTTGTACTTATACTTGGAATTCTCTGTTTAAACCTCTGTGACTTTTCCAGGTAGATGAATCACTGTGTACTTTCTCTTGTTTCTATCTGTTACCAATCTTGAGAAACTCATACATTCTCTGTTCACTGTTTCACGGACTTAGAGAACTAAATTTCCTTCGGCGAAAGTGCTGTTTTCACAGTGCTAAGTACTCCGAAATCTGTCAACAATGTAGGTTTTACCAGTTTTCTAAGTCTCTCTTATTTGCTTGTACTTATACTTGGAATTCTGTGTGTAAACCACTGTAACTTCTCTAGGTAGATGAATCTCTGTTTACTTTCTCTTGTTTCTATCTGTTACCAATCTTGAGAAACTCATACATTCACTGTTCACTGTTTCCCATTCTTAGAGAAGTCGATTTCTTTCAGCGAAAGTGCTGTTTTCACAGTGCTAAGTACTCCCAACTCTATCCACAATGTAGGTTTTACCAGTTTTCTAAGTCTCTCTTATTTTCTTGTACTTATACATGAAATTCTTTGTGTAAACTTCTGTAATTTCTATAGGTAGATGAATCACTGTGTACTTTCTCTTGCTTCTATCTGTTACCAGTCTTGAGAAACTCATACATTCTCTGTTCAGTTATTCCCGTTTCTTAGAGAGGTAGATTTCTTTCTTCAAAAGTGCTGTTTTCACAGTGCTAAGTACTCCCACATCTGTCAACAATGTAGGTTTTACCAGTTTTCTAAGTCTCTCTTATTTGCTTGCACTTATACTTGGAATTTTCTGTGTAAACCTCTGTAACTTCTCTAGGTAGATGAATCACTGTGTGCTTTCTCTTGTTTCTATCTGTTACCAATCTTGAGAAACTCATACATTCTCTGTTCACTGTTTCCCAGTCTTAGAGAAGTCGATTTCTTTCGACGAAAGTGCTGTTTTCACAGTGCTGAGTGCTCCTAACTCTATCCACAATGTAGGTTTTACCAGTTTTCTAAGTCTCTCTTATTTGCTTGTACTTATACATGAAATTCTCTGTGTAAACTTCTGTAACTTCTCTAGGTAGATGAATCACTGTGTACTTTCTCTTGTTTCTATCTGTTACCAATCTTGAGAAACTCATACATTCTCTGTTCACTGTTTCCCAGTCTTAGAGAAGTAGATTTCTTTCTGCGAAAGTGCTGTTTTCACAGTGCTAAGTACTCCCAACTTTATCCACAATGTGAGTTTTACCAGTTTTCTAAGTCTATCTTATTTGCTTGTACTTATACTTGGAATTCTCTGTGTAAACCTCTGTAACTTCTCTAGGTAGATGAATCAATGTGTACTTTCTCTTGTTTCTATCTGTTACCAATCTTGAGAAACTCATACATTCACTGGTCACTGTTTCCCAGTCTTAGAGAAGTCGATTTCTTTCAGCGAAAGTGCTGTTTTCACAGTGCTAAGTACTCCCGAATCTGTCAACAATGTAGGTTTTACCAGTTTTCAAAGTCTCTCTTATTTTCTTGTAGTTATACATGGAATTCTCTGTGTAAACTTCTGTAACTTCTCTAGGTAGATGAATCACTGTGTACTTTCTCTTGTTTCTATCTTTTACCAATCTTGAGAAACTCATACATTCTCTGTTCACTGTTTCCCAGTCTTAGAGAAGTCGATTTCTTTCGGCGAAAGTGCTGTTTTCACAGTGCTAAGTACTCCCAACTCTATACACAATGTAGATCTTACCAGTTTTCTAAGTCTCTCTTATTTTCTTGTACTTATACGTTGAATTCTCTGTGTAAACTTCTCTAACATCTCTAGGTAGATGAATCACTGTGTACTTTCTCTTGTTTCTATCTGTTACCAATCTTGAGAAACTCATACATTCTCTGTTCACTGTTTCTCAATGTTAGAGAAGTCGATTTCTTTCGGCGAAAGTGCTGTTTTCACAGTGCTAAGTACTCCCAACTCTATCCACAATGTAGGTTTTACCAGTTTTCTAAGTCTCTCTTATATGCTTGTACTTATTCTTGGAATTCTCTGTGTAAACCTCTGTAACTTCTCTAGGTAGATGAATCACTGTGTACTTTCTCTTGTTTCTATCTGTTACCAATCTTCAGAAACTCATACATTCTCTGTTCACTGTTTCCCAGTCTTAGAGAAGTCGATTTCTTTCGGCGAAAGTGCTGTTTTCACAGTGCTAACTACTCCCAACTCTATCCACAATGTAGATTTTACCAGTTTTCTAAGTCTCTCTTATTTTCTTGTACTTATACATGGAATTCTCTGTGTAAACCTCTGTAACTTTTACAGGTAGATGAATCACTGTGCACTTTCTCTTGTTTCTATCTGTTACCAATCTTGAGAAACTCATACATTCTCTGTTAACTGTTTCTCAATGTTAGAGAAGTCGATTTCTTTCGGCGAAAGTACTGTTTTCACAGTGCTAAGTACTCCCAACTCTATCCACAATGTAGGTTTTACCAGTTTTCTAAGTCTCTCTTATATGCTTGTACTTATTCTTGGAATTCTCTGTGTAAACCTCTGTAACTTCTCTAGGTAGATGAATCACTGTGTACTTTCTCTTGTTTCTATCTGTTACCAATCTTGAGAAACTCATACATTCTCTGTTCACTGCTTCCCAGTCTTAGAGAAGTCGATTTCTTTCGGCGAAAGTGCTGTTTTCACAGTGCTAAGTACTCCCAACTCTATCCACAATGTAGGTTTTACCAGTTTTCTAAGTCTCTCTTATTTTCTTGCACTTATACATGAAATTCTTTGTGTAAACTTCTGTAATTTCTATAGGTAGGTGAATCACTGTGTACTTTCTCTTGTTTCTATCTGTTACCAGTCTTGAGAAACTCATACATTCTCTGTTCAGTTATTCCCGTTTCTTAGAAAGGTAGATTTCTTTCTTCAAAAGTGCTGTTTTCACAGTGCTAAGTACTCCCAAATCTGTCAACAATGTAGGTTTTACCAATTTTCTAAGTCTCTCTTATTTTCTTGTACTTATACTTGGAATTGTCTGTGTAAACCTCTGTAACTTTTCCAGGTAGAAGAATCACTGTGTACTTTCTCTTGTTTCTATCTGTTACCAATCTTGAGAAACTCATACATTCTCTGTTCACTGTTTCCCAGTCTTAGAGAAGTCGATTTCTTTCGGCGAAAGTGCTGTTTTCACAGTGCTAAGTACTCCCAACTCTATCCACAATGTAGGTTTTACCAGTTTTCAAAGTCTCTCCTATTTGCTTGTACTCATACATGGAATTCTCTGTGTAAACTTCTGTAACATCTCTAGGTAGATGAATCACTGTGTACTTTCTCTTGTTTCTATGTGTTACCAATCTTGATAAACTCATACATTCTCTGTTAACTGTTTCTCAATGTTAGAGAAGTCGATTTCTTTCGGCGAAAGTGCTGTTTCCACAGTGCTAAGTACTCCCAACTCTATCCACAATGTAGGTTTTACCAGTTTTCTAAGTCTCTCTTATATGCTTGTACTTATTCTTGGAATTCCCTGTGTAAACCTCTGTAACTTCTCTAGGTAGATGAATCACTGTGTACTTTCTCTTGTTTCTATCTGTTACCAATCTTGAGAAACTCATACATTCTCTGGTCACTGTTTGACGGACTTAGAGAACTAAATTTTCTTCGGCGAAAGTGCTGTTTTCACAGTGCTAAGTACTCCGAAATCTGTCAACAATGTAGGTTTTACCAGGTTTCTAAGTCTGTCTCATTTGTTTGTACTTATACTGGAATTCTGTGTGTAAACCACTGTAACTTCTCTAGGTAGATGAATGACTGTGTACTTTCTCTTGTTTCTATCTGTTACCATTCTTGAGAAACTCATACATTCACTGTTCACTGTTTCCCAGTCTTAGAGAAGTCGATTTCTTTCAGCGAAAGTGCTGTTTTCACAGTGCTAAGTACTCCCAACACTATCCGCAATGTAGGTTTTACCAGTTTTCTAAGTCTCTCTTATTTGCTTGTACTTATACTTGGAATTCTCTGTGTAAACCTCTGTAACTTCTCTAGGTAGATGAAGCACTGTGTACTTTCTCTTGTTTCTATCTGTTACCAATCTTGAGAAACTCATACATTCTCTGTTCACTGTTTCCCAGTCTTAGAGAAGTCGATTTCTTTCGGCGAAAGTGCTGTTTTCACAGTGCTAAGTACTCCCAACTCTATCCACAATGTAGGTTTTACCAGTTTTCTAAGTCTCTCTTATTTTCTTGTACTTATACATGAAATTCTTTGTGTAAACTTCTGTAATTTCTATAGGTAGATGAATCACTGTGTACTTTCTCTTGTTTCTATCTCTTACCAGTCTTGAGAAACTCATACATTCTCTGTTCAGTTATTCCCGTTTCTTAGACAGGTAGATTTCTTTCTGCGAAAGTGCTGTTTTCACAGTGCTAAGTACTCCCAAATCTGTCAACAATGTAGGTTTTACCAGTTTTCTAAGTCTCTCTTATTTGCTTGTACTTATACTTGGAATTTTCTGTGTAAACTTCTGTAACTTCTCTAGGTAGATGAATCACTGTGTACTTTCTCTTGTTTCTATCTGTTACCAATCTTGAGAAACTCATACATTCTCTGTTCACTGTTTCCCAGTCTTAGAGAAGTCGATTTCTTTCGACGAAAGTGCTGTTTTCACAGTGCTCAGTGCTCCCAAGTCTATCCACAATGTAGGTTTTACCAGTTTTCTAAGTCTCTCTTATTTGCTTGTACTTATACATGAAATTCTCTGTGTAAACTTCTGTAACTTCTCTAGGTAGACGAATCACTGTGTACTTTCTCTTGTTTCTATCTGTTACCAATCATGAGAAACTCATACATGCTCTGTTCACTGTTTCCCAGTCTTAGAGAAGTAGATTTCTTTCTGCGAAAGTGCTGTTTTCACAGTGCTAAGTACTCCCAACTCTATACACAATGTAGGTTTTAACAGTTTTCTAAGTCTCTCTTATTTGCTTGTACGTATACATAAAATTCTCTGTGTAAACTTCTGTAACTTCTCTAGGTAGATGAATCACTGTGTACTTTCTCTTGTTTCTATCTGTTACCAATCTTGAGAAACTCATACATTCTCTGTTCACTGTTTCCGGTCTTAGAAAACTAGATTTCTTTCTGCGAAAGTGCTGTTTTCACAGTGCTAAGTACTCCCAACTCTATCTGCAATGTAGGTTTTACCAGGTTTCTAAGTCTCTCTTATTTTCTTGTACTTATACATGGAATTCTCTGTGTAAACTTCTGTAACTTCTCTAGGTAATGAATCACTGTGTACTTTCTCTTGTTTCTATCTGTTACCAATCTTGAGAAACTCATACATTCTCTGTTCACTGTTTCCCAGTCTTAGAGAAGTCGATTTCTGTCGACGAAAGTGCTGTTTTCACTGTGCTAAGTACTCCCAACTCTATCCAAAATGTAGATTTTACCAGTTTTCTAAGTCTCTCTTATTTTCTTGTACTTATACATGGAATTCTCCGTGTAAACCTCTGTAACTTTTCGAGGTAGATGAATCACTGTGTACTTTCTCTTGTTTCTATCTGTTACCAATCTTGAGAAACTCATACATTCTCGGTTCACTGTTTAACGGACTTAGAGAACTAAATTTCCTTCAGCGAAAGTGCTGTTTTCACAGTGCTAAGTACTCCGACATCTGTCAACAATGTAGGTTTTACCAGGTTTCTAAGTCTCTCTTATTTGTTTGTACTTATACTGGAATTCTGTGTGTAAACCTCTGTAACTTTTCTAGGTAAATGAATCACTGTGTACTTTCTCTTGTTTCCATCTGTTACCAATCTTGAGAAACTCATACATTCTCTGTTCACTGTTTCCCAGTCTTAGAGAAGTCGATTTCTTTCGGCGAAAGTGCTGTTTTCACAGTGCTAAGTACTCCCAACTCTATCCACAATGTACGTTTTACCAGTTTTCTAAGTCTCTCTTATTTTCTTGTACTTATACATGGAGTTCTCTGTGTAAACTTCTGTAACTTCTCTAGGTAGATGAATCACTGTTTACTTTCTCTTGTTTCTATCTGTTACCAATCTTGAGAAACTCATACATTCTCTGTTCACTGTTTCCTAGTCTTAGAGAAGTCGATTTCTTTCAGCGAAAGTGCTGTTTTCACAGAGCTAAGTACTCCGAACTCTATCCACAATGTAGGTTTTAACAGTTTTCTAAGTCTCTCTTATTTGCTTGTACTTATACTTGGAATTCTGTGTGTAAACCACTGTAACTTCTCTAGGCAGATGAATCACTGTGTACTTTCTCTTGTTTATATCTGTTACCAATCTTGAGAAACTCATACATTCACTGTTCACTGTTTCCCAGTCTTAGAGAAGTCGATTTCTTTCAGCGAAAGAGCTGTTTTCACAGTGCTAAGTACTCCCAACTCTATCAATAATGTAGGTTTTACCAGTTTTCCAAGTCTCTCTTATTTTCTTGTACTTATACTTGGAATTCTCTGTGTAAACCTCTGTAACTTTTCTAGGTAGATGAATCACTGTGTACTTTCTCTTGTTTCTGTCTGTTACCAACCTTGAGAAACTCATAGATTCTCTGTTCACTGTTTCAGGGACTTAGAGAACTAAATTTTCTTCGGCGAAAGTGCTGTTTTCACAGTGCTAAGTACTCCCAACTCTATCCACAATGTAGGTTTTACCAGTATTCTAAATCTCTCTTATTTGCTTGTACTTATACTTGGAATTCTCTGTGTAAACCTCTGTAGCTTCTCTAGGTAGATGAATCACTGTGTACTTTCTCTTGTTTCTATCTGTTACCAATCTTGAGAAACTCATACATTCTCTGTTCACTGTTTCCCAGTCTTAGAGAAGTCGATTTCTTTCAGCGAAAGTGCTGTTTTCACAGTGCTAAGTACTCCCAACTCTATCCACAATGTAGGTTTTAACAGTTTTCTAAGTCTCTGTTATTTGCTTGTACTTATACTTGGAATTCTGTGTGTAAACCACTGTAACTTCTCTAGGCAGATGAATCACTGTGTACTTTCTCTTGTTTATATCTGTTACCAATCTTGAGAAACTCATACATTCACTGTTCACTGTTTCCCAGTCTTAGAGAAGTCGATTTCTTTCAGCGAAAGTGCTGTTTTCACAGTGCTAAGTACTCCCAACTCTACCCGCAATGTAGGTTTTACCAGTTTTCTAAGTCTCTCTTATTTGCTTGTACTTATACTTGGAATTCTCTGTGTAAACCTGTGTAACTTCTCTACGTAGATGAATCACTGTGTACTTTCTCTTGTTTCTATCTGTTACCAAACTTGAGAAACTCATACATTCTCTGTTCACTGTTTCCCAGTCTTACAGAAGTCGATTTCTTTCGGCTAAAGTGCTGTTTTCACAGTTGATAAGTGCTCCCAACTCTATCCACAATGTAGGTTTTACCAGTTTTCTAAGTCTCTCTTATTTGCTTGTACTTATACATGAAATTCTCTGTGTAAACTTCTGTAACTTCTCTAGGTAGATGAATCACTGTGTACTTTCTCTTGTTTCTATCTGTTACCAATCTTGAGAAACTCATACATTCTCTGTTCACTGTTTCCCAGTCTTAGAAAACTAGATTTCTTTCTGCGAAAGTGCTGTTTTCACAGTGCTAAGTACTCCCAACTCTATCCGCAATGTAGGTTTTACCAGTGTTCTAAGTCTCTCTTATTTTCTTGTACTTATACATGGAATTCTCTGTGTAAACTTCTGTAACTTCTATAGGTAATGAATCACTGTGTACTTTCTCTTGTTTCTATCTGTTACCAGTCTTGGGAAACTCATACATTCTCTGTTCAGTTATTCCCGTTTCTTAGAGAGGTAGATTTCTTTCTGCGAAAGTGCTGTTTTCACAGTGCTAAGTACTCCCAACTCTATCAATAGTGTAGGTTTTACCAGTTTTCCAAGTCTCTCTTATTTTCTTGTACTTATACTTGGAATTCTCTGTGTAAACCTCTGTAACTTCTCTAGGTAGATGAATCACTGTGTACTTTCTCTTGTTTCTGTCTGTTACCAACCTTGAGAAACTCATAGATTCTCTGTTCACTGTTTCACGGACTTAGAGAACTAAATTTTTTTCGGCGAAAGTGCTGTTTTCACAGTGGTAAGTACTCCCAAATCTGTGAACAAGGTAGGTTTTACCAGTATTCTAAGTCTCTCTTATTTGCTTGTACTTATACTTGGAATTCTGTGTGTAAACCTCTGTAGCTTTTCCAAGTAGATGAATCACTGTGTACTTTCTCTTGTTTCTATCTGTTAAGAATCTTGATAAACACATACATTCTCTGTTAACTGTTTCCCAGTGTTAGAGAAGTCGATTTCTTTCTACGAAAGTGCTGTTTTCACAGTGCTAAGTACTCCCAACTCTATCCACAATGTACGTTTTACCAGTTTTCTAAGTCTCTCTTATTTGCTTGTACTTATACTTGGAATTCTCTGTGTAAACCTCTGAAACTTCTCTAGGTAGATGAATCACTGTGTACTTTCTCTTCTTTCTATCTGTTACCCATCTTGAGAAACTCATACTTTCACTGTTCACTGTTTCGCAGTCTTAGAGAAGTCGATTTCTTTCAGCGAAAGTGCTGTTTTCACAGTGCTAAGTACTCCCAACTCTATCCACAATGTAGGTTTTACCAGTTTTCTAAGTCTCTCTTATTTGCTTGTACTTATACTTGGAATTCTCTGTGTAAACCTCTGTAGCTTCTCTAGGTAGATGAATCACTGTGTACTTTCTCTTGTTTCTATCTGTTACCAATCTTGAGAAACTCATACATTCTCTGTTCAGTGTTTCCCAGTCTTAGAGAAGTCGATTTCTTTCGGCGAAAGTGCTGTTTCACAGTGCTAAGTACTCCCAACTCTATCAACAATGTAGGTTTTACCAGTTTTCTAAGTCTCTCTTATTTTCTTGTACTTATATTTGGAATTCTCTGTGTAAACCTCTGTAACTTTTCCATGTAGATGAATCACTGTGTACTTTCTCTTGTTACCATCTGTTACCAATCTTGAGAAACTCATACATTCTCTGTTCACTGTTTCACGGACTTAGAGAACTAAATTTCCTTCGGCGAAAGTGCTGTTTTCACAGTGCTAAGTACTCCCAAATCTGTCAACAATGTAGGTTTTACAAGTTTTCTAAGTCTCTCTTATTTTCTTGTACTTATACATGAAATTCTCTGTGTAAACTTCTGTAACTTCTCTAGGTAGATGATTCACTTTGTACTTTCTCTTGTTTCTATCTGTTACCAATCTTGAAAAACTCATAAATTCTCTGTTCAGTGTTTCCCAGTCTTAGAAAAGTATATTTCTTTCTGCGAAAGTGCTGTTTTCACAGTGCTAAGTACTCCGAACTCTATCCACAATGTACGTTTTACCAGTTTTCTAAGTCTCTCTTATTTTCTTGTACTTATACATGGAGTTCTCTGTGTAAACCTCTGTAACTTCTCTAGGTAGATGAATCACTGTTTACTTTCTCTTGTTTCTATCTGTTACCAATCTTGAGAAACTCATACATTCTCTGTTCACTGTTTCCTAGTCTTAGAGAAGTCGATTTCTTTCAGCGAAAGTGCTGTTTTCACAGAGCTAAGTACTCCGAACTCTATCCACAATGTAGGTTTTAACAGTTTTCTAAGTCTCTCTTATTTGCTTGTACTTATACTTGGAATTCTGTGTGTAAACCACTGTAACTTCTCTAGGCAGATGAATCACTGTGTACTTTCTCTTGTTTATATCTGTTACCAATCTTGAGAAACTCATACATTCACTGTTCACTGTTTCCCAGTCTTAGAGAAGTCGATTTCTTTCAGCGAAAGTGCTGTTTTCACAGTGCTAAGTACTCCCAACTCTATCAATAATGTAGGTTTTACCAGTTTTCCAAGTCTCTCTTATTTTCTTGTACTTATACTTGGAATTCTCTGTGTAAACCTCTGTAACTTTTCTAGGTAGATGAATCACTGTGTACTTTCTCTTGTTTCTGTCTGTTACCAACCTTGAGAAACTCATAGATTCTCTGTTCACTGTTTCAGGGACTTAGAGAACTAAATTTTCTTCTGCGAAAGTGCTGTTTTCACAGTGCTAAGTACTCCCAACTCTATCCACAATGTAGGTTTTACCAGTATTCTAAATCTCTCTTATTTGCTTGTACTTATACTTGGAATTCTCTGTGTAAACCTCTGTAGCTTCTCTAGGTAGATGAATCACTGTGTACTTTCTCTTGTTTCTATCTGTTACCAATCTTGAGAAACTCATACATTCTCTGTTCACTGTTTCCCAGTCTTAGAGAAGTCGATTTCTTTCGGAGAAAGTGCTGTTTCACAGTGCTAAGTACTCCCAACTCTGTCAACAATGTAGGTTTTACCGGTTTTCTAAGTCTCTCTTATTTTCTTGTACTTATACTTGGAATTCTCTGTGTAAACCTCTGTAACTTTTCCAGGTAGATGAATCACTGTGTACTTTCTCTTGTTTCTATCTGTTACCAATCTTGAGAAACTCATACATTCTCTGTTCACTTTTTCCCAGTCTTAGAAAAATAGATTTCTTTCTGCGAAAGTGCTGTTTTCACAGTGCTAAGTACTCCCTACTCTATCCGCAATGTAGGTTTTACCAGTTTTCTAAGTCTCTCTTATTTTCTTGTACTTATACATGGAATTCTCTGTGTAAACTTCTGTAAATTCTCTAGGTAATGAATCACTGTGTACTTTCTCTTGTTTCTATCTGTTACCAGTCTTTGGAAACTCATACATTCTCTGTTCAGTTATTCCCGTTTCTTAGAGAGGTAGATTTCTTTCTGCGAAAGTGCTGTTTTCACTGTGCTAAGTACTCCCAACTCTATCAATAATGTAGGTTTTACCACTTTTCTAAGTCTCTCTTATTTTCTTGTACTTATACTTGGAATTCTCTGTGTAAACCTCTGTAACTTTTCTAGGTAGATGAATCACTGTGTACTTTCTCTTGTTTCTGTCTGTTACCAACCTTGAGAAACTCATAGATTCTCTGTTCACTGTTTCACGGACTTAGAGAACTAAATTTTTTTCGGCGAAAGTGCTGTTTTCACAGTGCTAAGTACTCCCAAATCTGTGAACAAGGTAGGTTTTACCAGTATTCTAAGTCTCTCTTATTTGCTTGTACTTATACTTGGAATTCTGTGTGTAAACCTCTGTAACTTCTCTAGGTAGATGAATCACTGTGTACTTTCTCTTGTTTCCATCTGTTACCAATCTTGAGAAACTCATACATTCTCTGTTCACTGTTTCCCAGTCTTAGAAAAGTCGATTTCTTTCGGCGAAAGTGCTGTTTTCACAGTGCTAAGTACTCCCAACTCTATCCACAATGTAGGTTTTACCAGTTTTCTAAGTCTCTCTTATTTTCTTGTACTTATGCATGGAATTCTCTGTGTAAACTTCTGTAACATCTCGAGGTAGATGAATCACTGTGTACTTTCTCTTGTTTCTATCTGTTACCAATCTTGAGAAACTCATACATTCTCTGTTAACTGTTTCCCATTGTTAGAGAAGTCGATTTCTTTCGGCGAAAGTGCTGTTTCACAGTGCTAAGTACTCCCTACTCTATCCGCAATGTAGGTTTTACCAGTTTTCTAAGCCTCTCTTATTTTCTTGTACTTATACATGGAATTCTCTGTGTAAACTTCTGTAACTTCTCTAGGTAATGAATCACTGTGTACTTTCTCTTGTTTCTGTCTGTTACCAGTCTTGGGAAACTCATACATTCTCTGTTCAGTTATTCCCGTTTCTTAGAGAGGTAGATTTCTTTCTGCGAAAGTGCTGTTTTCACAGTGCTAAGTACTCCCAACTCTATCAATAATGTAGGTTTTACCAGTTTTCCAAGTCTCTCTTATTTTCTTGTACTTATACTTCGAATTCTCTGTGTAAACCTCTGTAACTTTTCTAGGTAGATGAATCACTGTGTACTTTCTCTCGTTTCTATCTGTTACCAATCTTGAGAAACTCATACATTCTCTGTTCACTGTTTCCCAGTCTTAGAGAAGTCGATTTCTTTCGACGAAAGTGCTGTTTTCACAGTGCTGAGTGCTCCCAACTCTATTAACAATAGGTTTTACCAGTTTTCTAAGTCTCTCTTATTTTCTTGTACTTATACATGAAATTCTTTGTGTAAACTTCTGTAATTTCTATAGGTAGATGAATCACTGTGTACTTTCTCTTGTTTCTATATGTTACCAGTCTTGAGAAACTCATACATTCTCTGTTCAGTTATTCCCGTTTCTTAGAGAGGTAGATTTCTTTCTTCAAAAGTGCTGTTTTCACAGTGCTGAGTGCTCCCAACTCTATCCACAATGTAGGTTTTACCAGTTTTCTAAGTCACTCTTATTTGCTTGTACTTATACATGAAATTCTCTGTGTAAACTTCTGTAACTTCTCTAGGTAGACGAATCACTGTGTACTTTCTCTTGTTTCTATCTGTTACCAATCATGAGAAACTCATACATGCTCTGTTCACTGTTTCCCAGTCTTAGAGAAGTAGATTTCTTTCTGCGAAAGTGCTGTTTTCACAGTGCTAAGTACTCCCAACTCTATCCACAATGTAGGTTTTAACAGTTTTCTAAGTCTCTCTTATTTGCTTGTACGTATACATAAAATTCTCTGTGTAAACTTCTGTAACTTCTCTAGGTAGATGAATCACTGTGTACTTTCTCTTGTTTCTATCTGTTACCAATCTTGAGAAACTCATACATTCTCTGTTCACTGTTTCCGGTCTTAGAAAACTAGATTTCTTTCTGCGAAAGTGCTGTTTTCACAGTGCTAAGTACTCCCAACTCTATCTGCAATGTAGGTTTTACCAGTTTTCTAAGTCTCTCTTATTTTCTTGTACTTATACATGGAATTCTCTGTGTAAACTTCTGTAACTTCTCTAGGTAATGAATCACTGTGTACTTTCTCTTGTTTCTATCTGTTACCAATCTTGAGAAACTCATACATTCTCTGTTCACTGTTTCCCAGTCTTAGAGAAGTCGATTTCTTTCGGCGAAAGTGCTGTTTTCACTGTGCTAAGTACTCCTAACTCTATCCACAATGTAGATTTTACCAGTTTTCTAAGTCTCTCTTATTTTCTTGTACTTATACATGGAATTCTCTGTGTAAACCTCTGTAACTTTTCCAGGTAGACGAATCACTGTGTACTTTCTCTTGTTTCTATCTGTTACCAATCTTGAGAAACTCATACATTCTCTGTTCACTGTTTCACGGACTTAGAGAACTAAATTTCCTTCAGCGAAAGTGCTGTTTTCACAGTGCTAAGTACTCCGAAATCTGTCAACAATGTAGGTTTTACCAGGTTTATAAGTCTCTCTTATTTGTTTCTACTTATACTGGAATTCTGTGTGTAAACCTCTGTAACTTCTCTAGGTAAATGAATCACTGTGTACTTTCTCTTGTTTCCATCTGTTACCAATCTTGAGAAACTCATACAATCTCTGTTCACTGTTTCCCAGTCTTAGAGAAGTCGATTTCTTTCAGCGAAAGTGCTGTTTTCACAGTGCTAAGTACTCCCAACTCTATCCACAATGTAGGTTTTACCAGTTTTCTAAGTCTCTCTTATTTTCTTGTACTTATACATGGAATTCTCTGTGTAAACTTCTGTAACATCTCGAGGTAGATGAATCACTGTTTACTTTCCTTGTTTCTATCTGTTACCAATCTTGAGAAACTCATACATTCTCTGTTCAGTGTTTCCCAGTGTTAGAGAAGTCGATTTCCTTCAGCGAAAGTGCTGTTTTCACGGTGCTAAGTACTCCCAACTCTATCCACAATGTAGGTTTTACCAGTTTTCTAAGTCTATCTTATTTGCTTGTACTTATACTTGGAATTCTCTGTGTAAACCTCTGTAACTTGTATAGGTAGATGAATCACTGTGTACTTTCTCTTGTTTCTATCTGTTACCAATCTTGAGAAACTCATACATTCACTGTTCACTGTTTTCCAGTCTTAAGAAGTCGATTTCTTTCAGCGAAAGTGCTGTTTTCAGAGTGCTATGTACTCCCAACTCTATCCACAATGTAGGTTTTACCAGTTTTCTAAGTCTCTCTTATTTGCCTGTACTTATACTTGGAATTCTCTGTGTAAACCTCTGTAGCTTCTCTAGGTAGATGAATCACTGTGTACTTTCTCTTGTTTCTATCTGTTACCAATCTTGAGAAACTCATACATTCTCTGTTCAGTGTTTCCCAGTCTTAGAGAAGTCGAATTCTTTCGGCGAATGCTGTTTTCACAGTGCTCAGTACTCCCAACTCTATCAACAATGTAAGTTTTACCAGTTTTCTAAGTCTCTATTATTTTCTTGTACTTATACTTGGAATTCTCTGTTTAAACCTCTGTGACTTTTCCAGGTAGATGAATCACTGTGTACTTTCTCTTGTTTCTATCTGTTACCAATCTTGAGAAACTCATACATTCTCTGTTCACTGTTTCACGGACTTAGAGAACTAAATTTCCTTCGGCGAAAGTGCTGTTTTCACAGTGCTAAGTACTCCGAAATCTGTCAACAATGTAGGTTTTACCAGTTTTCTAAGTCTCTCTTATTTGCTTGTACTTATACTTGGAATTCTGTGTGTAAACCACTGTAACTTCTCTAGGTAGATGAATCTCTGTTTACTTTCTCTTGTTTCTATCTGTTACCAATCTTGAGAAACTCATACATTCACTGTTCACTGTTTCCCATTCTTAGAGAAGTCGATTTCTTTCAGCGAAAGTGCTGTTTTCACAGTGCTAAGTACTCCCAACTCTATCCACAATGTAGGTTTTACCAGTTTTCTAAGTCTCTCTTATTTTCTTGTACTTATACATGAAATTCTTTGTGTAAACTTCTGTAATTTCTATAGGTAGATGAATCACTGTGTACTTTCTCTTGCTTCTATCTGTTACCAGTCTTGAGAAACTCATACATTCTCTGTTCAGTTATTCCCGTTTCTTAGAGAGGTAGATTTCTTTCTTCAAAAGTGCTGTTTTCACAGTGCTAAGTACTCCCACATCTGTCAACAATGTAGGTTTTACCAGTTTTCTAAGTCTCTCTTATTTGCTTGCACTTATACTTGGAATTTTCTGTGTAAACCTCTGTAACTTCTCTAGGTAGATGAATCACTGTGTGCTTTCTCTTGTTTCTATCTGTTACCAATCTTGAGAAACTCATACATTCTCTGTTCACTGTTTCCCAGTCTTAGAGAAGTCGATTTCTTTCGACGAAAGTGCTGTTTTCACAGTGCTGAGTGCTCCTAACTCTATCCACAATGTAGGTTTTACCAGTTTTCTAAGTCTCTCTTATTTGCTTGTACTTATACATGAAATTCTCTGTGTAAACTTCTGTAACTTCTCTAGGTAGATGAATCACTGTGTACTTTCTCTTGTTTCTATCTGTTACCAATCTTGAGAAACTCATACATTCTCTGTTCACTGTTTCCCAGTCTTAGAGAAGTAGATTTCTTTCTGCGAAAGTGCTGTTTTCACAGTGCTAAGTACTCCCAACTTTATCCACAATGTGAGTTTTACCAGTTTTCTAAGTCTATCTTATTTGCTTGTACTTATACTTGGAATTCTCTGTGTAAACCTCTGTAACTTCTCTAGGTAGATGAATCAATGTGTACTTTCTCTTGTTTCTATCTGTTACCAATCTTGAGAAACTCATACATTCACTGGTCACTGTTTCCCAGTCTTAGAGAAGTCGATTTCTTTCAGCGAAAGTGCTGTTTTCACAGTGCTAAGTACTCCCAAATCTGTCAACAATGTAGGTTTTACCAGTTTTCTAAGTCTCTCTTATTTTCTTGTAGTTATACATGGAATTCTCTGTGTAAACTTCTGTAACTTCTCTAGGTAGATGAATCACTGTGTACTTTCTCTTGTTTCTATCTTTTACCAATCTTGAGAAACTCATACATTCTCTGTTCACTGTTTCCCAGTCTTAGAGAAGTCGATTTCTTTCGGCGAAAGTGCTGTTTTCACAGTGCTAAGTACTCCCAACTCTATACACAATGTAGATCTTACCAGTTTTCTAAGTCTCTCTTATTTTCTTGTACTTATACGTTGAATTCTCTGTGTAAACTTCTCTAACATCTCTAGGTAGATGAATCACTGTGTACTTTCTCTTGTTTCTATCTGTTACCAATCTTGAGAAACTCATACATTCTCTGTTCACTGTTTCCCAGTCTTAGAGAAGTCGATTTCTTTCGGCGAAAGTGCTGTTTTCACAGTGCTAAGTACTCCCAACTCTATCCACAATGTAGATTTTACCAGTTTTCTAAGTCTCTCTTATTTTCTTGTACTTATACATGGAATTCTCTGTGTAAACCTCTGTAACTTTTCCAGGTAGATGAATCACTGTTTACTTTCTCTTGTTTCTATCTGTTACCAATCTTGAGAAACTCATACATTCTCTGTTAACTGTTTCTCAATGTTAGAGAAGTCGATTTCTTTCGGCGAAAGTGCTGTTTTCACAGTGCTAAGTACTCCCAACTCTATCCACAATGTAGGTTTTACCAGTTTTCTAAGTCTCTCTTATATGCTTGTACTTATTCTTGGAATTCTCTGTGTAAACCTCTGTAACTTCTCTAGGTAGATGAATCACTGTGTACTTTCTCTTGTTTCTATCTGTTACCAATCTTCAGAAACTCATACATTCTCTGTTCACTGTTTCCCAGTCTTAGAGAAGTCGATTTCTTTCGGCGAAAGTGCTGTTTTCACAGTGCTAACTACTCCCAACTCTATCCACAATGTAGATTTTACCAGTTTTCTAAGTCTCTCTTATTTTCTTGTACTTATACATGGAATTCTCTGTGTAAACCTCTGTAACTTTTACAGGTAGATGAATCACTGTGCACTTTCTCTTGTTTCTATCTGTTACCAATCTTGAGAAACTCATACATTCTCTGTTAACTGTTTCTCAATGTTAGAGAAGTCGATTTCTTTCGGCGAAAGTACTGTTTTCACAGTGCTAAGTACTCCCAACTCTATCCACAATGTAGGTTTTACCAGTTTTCTAAGTCTCTCTTATATGCTTGTACTTATTCTTGGAATTCTCTGTGTAAACCTCTGTAACTTCTCTAGGTAGATGAATCACTGTGTACTTTCTCTTGTTTCTATCTGTTACCAATCTTGAGAAACTCATACATTCTCTGTTCACTGCTTCCCAGTCTTAGAGAAGTCGATTTCTTTCGGCGAAAGTGCTGTTTTCACAGTGCTAAGTACTCCCAACTCTATCCACAATGTAGGTTTTACCAGTTTTCTAAGTCTCTCTTATTTTCTTGCACTTATACATGAAATTCTTTGTGTAAACTTCTGTAATTTCTATAGGTAGGTGAATCACTGTGTACTTTCTCTTGTTTCTATCTGTTACCAGTCTTGAGAAACTCATACATTCTCTGTTCAGTTATTCCCGTTTCTTAGAAAGGTAGATTTCTTTCTTCAAAAGTGCTGTTTTCACAGTGCTAAGTACTCCCAAATCTGTCAACAATGTAGGTTTTACCAATTTTCTAAGTCTCTCTTATTTTCTTGTACTTATACTTGGAATTGTCTGTGTAAACCTCTGTAACTTTTCCAGGTAGAAGAATCACTGTGTACTTTCTCTTGTTTCTATCTGTTACCAATCTTGAGAAACTCATACATTCTCTGTTCACTGTTTCCCAGTCTTAGAGAAGTCGATTTCTTTCGGCGAAAGTGCTGTTTTCACAGTGCTAAGTACTCCCAACTCTATCCACAATGTAGGTTTTACCAGTTTTCAAAGTCTCTCCTATTTGCTTGTACTCATACATGGAATTCTCTGTGTAAACTTCTGTAACATCTCTAGGTAGATGAATCACTGTGTACTTTCTCTTGTTTCTATGTGTTACCAATCTTGATAAACTCATACATTCTCTGTTAACTGTTTCTCAATGTTAGAGAAGTCGATTTCTTTCGGCGAAAGTGCTGTTTCCACAGTGCTAAGTACTCCCAACTCTATCCACAATGTAGGTTTTACCAGTTTTCTAAGTCTCTCTTATATGCTTGTACTTATTCTTGGAATTCTCTGTGTAAACCTCTGTAACTTCTCTAGGTAGATGAATCACTGTGTACTTTCTCTTGTTTCTATCTGTTACCAATCTTGAGAAACTCATACATTCTCTGGTCACTGTTTGACGGACTTAGAGAACTAAATTTTCTTCGGCGAAAGTGCTGTTTTCACAGTGCTAAGTACTCCGAAATCTGTCAACAATGTAGGTTTTACCAAGTTTCTAAGTCTCTCTCATTTGTTTGTACTTATACTGGAATTCTGTGTGTAAACCACTGTAACTTCTCTAGGTAGATGAATGACTGTGTACTTTCTCTTGTTTCTATCTGTTACCATTCTTGAGAAACTCATACATTCACTGTTCACTGTTTCCCAGTCTTAGAGAAGTCGATTTCTTTCAGCGAAAGTGCTGTTTTCACAGTGCTAAGTACTCCCAACACTATCCGCAATGTAGGTTTTACCAGTTTTCTAAGTCTCTCTTATTTGCTTGTACTTATACTTGGAATTCTCTGTGTAAACCTCTGTAACTTCTCTAGGTAGATGAAGCACTGTGTACTTTCTCTTGTTTCTATCTGTTACCAATCTTGAGAAACTCATACATTCTCTGTTCACTGTTTCCCAGTCTTAGAGAAGTCGATTTCTTTCGGCGAAAGTGCTGTTTTCACAGTGCTAAGTACTCCCAACTCTATCCACAATGTAGGTTTTACCAGTTTTCTAAGTCTCTCTTATTTTCTTGTACTTATACATGAAATTCTTTGTGTAAACTTCTGTAATTTCTATAGGTAGATGAATCACTGTGTACTTTCTCTTGTTTCTATCTCTTACCAGTCTTGAGAAACTCATACATTCTCTGTTCAGTTATTCCCGTTTCTTAGACAGGTAGATTTCTTTCTGCGAAAGTGCTGTTTTCACAGTGCTAAGTACTCCCAAATCTGTCAACAATGTAGGTTTTACCAGTTTTCTAAGTCTCTCTTATTTGCTTGTACTTATACTTGGAATTTTCTGTGTAAACTTCTGTAACTTCTCTAGGTAGATGAATCACTGTGTACTTTCTCTTGTTTCTATCTGTTACCAATCTTGAGAAACTCATACATTCTCTGTTCACTGTTTCCCAGTCTTAGAGAAGTCGATTTCTTTCGACGAAAGTGCTGTTTTCACAGTGCTCAGTGCTCCCAACTCTATCCACAATGTAGGTTTTACCAGTTTTCTAAGTCTCTCTTATTTGCTTGTACTTATACATGAAATTCTCTGTGTAAACTTCTGTAACTTCTCTAGGTAGACGAATCACTGTGTACTTTCTCTTGTTTCTATCTGTTACCAATCATGAGAAACTCATACATGCTCTGTTCACTGTTTCCCAGTCTTAGAGAAGTAGATTTCTTTCTGCGAAAGTGCTGTTTTCACAGTGCTAAGTACTCCCAACTCTATCCACAATGTAGGTTTTAACAGTTTTCTAAGTCTCTCTTATTTGCTTGTACGTATACATAAAATTCTCTGTGTAATCTTCTGTAACTTCTCTAGGTAGATGAATCACTGTGTACTTTCTCTTGTTTCTATCTGTTACCAATCTTGAGAAACTCATACATTCTCTGTTCACTGTTTCCGGTCTTAGAAAACTAGATTTCTTTCTGCGAAAGTGCTGTTTTCACAGTGCTAAGTACTCCCAACTCTATCTGCAATGTAGGTTTTACCAGGTTTCTAAGTCTCTCTTATTTTCTTGTACTTATACATGGAATTCTCTGTGTAAACTTCTGTAACTTCTCTAGGTAATGAATCACTGTGTACTTTCTCTTGTTTCTATCTGTTACCAATCTTGAGAAACTCATACATTCTCTGTTCACTGTTTCCCAGTCTTAGAGAAGTCGATTTTTGTCGACGAAAGTGCTGTTTTCACTGTGCTAAGTACTCCCAACTCTATCCAAAATGTAGATTTTACCAGTTTTCTAAGTCTCTCTTATTTTCTTGTACTTATACATGGAATTCTCCGTGTAAACCTCTGTAACTTTTCGAGGTAGATGAATCACTGTGTACTTTCTCTTGTTTCTATCTGTTACCAATCTTGAGAAACTCATACATTCTCGGTTCACTGTTTAACGGACTTAGAGAACTAAATTTCCTTCAGCGAAAGTGCTGTTTTCACAGTGCTAAGTACTCCGACATCTGTCAACAATGTAGGTTTTACCAGGTTTCTAAGTCTCTCTTATTTGTTTGTACTTATACTGGAATTCTGTGTGTAAACCTCTGTAACTTTTCTAGGTAAATGAATCACTGTGTACTTTCTCTTGTTTCCATCTGTTACCAATCTTGAGAAACTCATACATTCTCTGTTCACTGTTTCCCAGTCTTAGAGAAGTCGATTTCTTTCGGCGAAAGTGCTGTTTTCACAGTGCTAAGTACTCCCAACTCTATCCACAATGTAGGTTTTACCAGTTTTCTAAGTCTCTCTTATTTTCTTGTACTTATACGTTGAATTCTCTGTGTAAACTTCTGTAACATCTCGAGGTAGATGAATCACTGTGTACTTTCTCTTGTTTCTATCTGTTACCAATCTTGAGAAACTCATACATTCTCTGTTCACTGTTTCCCAGTCTTAGAGAAGTCGATTTCTTTCAGCGAAAGTGCTGTTTTCACAGTGCTAAGTACTCCCAACTCTATCCACAATGTAGGTTTTACCAATTTTCTAAGTCTCTCTTATTTGCTTGTACTTATACTTGGAATTCTCTGTGTAAACCTCTGTAGCTTGTCTAGGTAGATGAATCACTGTGTACTTTCTCTTGTTTCTATCTGTTACCAATGTTGAGAAACTGATACATTCTCTGTTCACTGTTTCCCAGTCTTAGAGAAGTCGATTTCTTTCGGCGAAAGTGCTGTTTCACAGTGCTAAGTACTCCCAACTCTAGCAACAATGTAGGTTTTACCAGTTTTATAAGTCTCTCTTATTTTCTTGTACTTATACTTGGAATTCTCTGTGTAAACCTCTGTAACTTTTCCAGGTAGATGAATCACTGTGTACTTTCTCTTGTTTCTATCTCTTACCAGTCTTGAGAAACTCATACATTCTCTGTTCAGTTATTCCCGTTTCTTAGAGAGGTAGATTTCTTTCTGCAAAAGTGCTGTTTTCACAGTGCTAAGTACTCCCAAATCTGTCAACAATGTAGGTTTTACCAATTTTCTAAGTCTCTCCTATTTTCTTGTACTTATACTTGGAATTGTCTGTGTAAACCTCTGTAACTTTTCCAGGTAGAAGAATCACTGTGTACTTTCTCTTGTTTCTATCTGTTACCAATCTTGAGAAACTCATACATTCTCTGTTCACTGTTTCCCAGTCTTAGAGAAGTCGATTTCTTTCGGCGAAAGTGCTGTTTTCACAGTGCTAAGTACTCCCAACTCTATCCACAATGTAGGTTTTACCAGTTTTCAAAGTCTCTCCTATTTGCTTGTACTCATACATGGAATTCTCTGTGTAAACTTCTGTAACATCTCTAGGTAGATGAATCACTGTGTACTTTCTCTTGTTTCTATGTGTTACCAATCTTGAGAAACTCATACATTCTCTGTTAACTGTTTCTCAATGTTAGAGAAGTCGATTTCTTTCGGCGAAAGTGCTGTTTTCACAGTGCTAAGTACTCCCAACTCTATCCACAATGTAGGTTTTACCAGTTTTCTAAGTCTCTCTTATATGCTTGTACTTATTCTTGGAATTCTCTGTGTAAACCTCTGTAACTTCTCTAGGTAGATGAATCACTGTGTACTTTCTCTTGTTTCTATCTGTTACCAATCTTGAGAAACTCATACATTCTCTGGTCACTGTTTGACGGACTTAGAGAACTAAATTTTCTTCGGCGAAAGTGCTGTTTTCACAGTGCTAAGTACTCCCAACTCTAGCAACAATGTAGGTTTTAGCAGTTTTATAAGTCTCTCTTATTTTCTTGTACTTATACTTGGAATTCTCTGTGTAAACCTCTGTAACTTTTCCAGGTAGATGAATCACTGTGTACTTTCTCTTGTTTCTATCTCTTACCAGTCTTGAGAAACTCATACATTCTCTGTTCAGTTATTCCCGTTTCTTAGAGAGGTAGATTTCTTTCTGCAAAAGTGCTGTTTTCACAGTGCTAAGTACTCCCAAATCTGTCAACAATGTAGGTTTTACCAGTTTTCTAAGTCTCTCTTATTTGCTTGTACTTATACTCGGAATTTTCTGTGTACACTTCTGTAACTTCTCTAGGTAGATGAATCACTGTGTACTTTCTCTTGTTTCTATCTGTTACCAATCTTGAGAAACTCATACATTCTCTGTTCACTGTTTCCCAGTCTTAGAGAAGTCGATTTCTTTCGACGAAAGTGCTGTTTTCACAGTGCTGAGTGCTCCCAACTCTATCCACAATGTAGGTTTTACCAGTTTTCTAAGTCTCTCTTATTTGCTTGTACTTATACATGAAATTCTCTGTGTAAACTTCTGTAACTTCTCTAGGTAGATGAATCACTGTGTACTTTCTCTTGTTTCTATCTGTTACCAATCTAGAGAAACTCATACATGCTGTGTTCACTGTTTTACAGTCTTAGAGAAGTAGATTTCTTTCTGCGAAAGTGCTGTTTTCACAGTGCTAAGTACTCCCAACTCTATCCACAATGTAGGTTTTACCAGTTTTCTAAGTCTCTCTTATTTGCTTGTACCTGGGATTCTCTGTGTAAACCTCTGTAGCTTCTCTAGGTAGATAAATCACTGTGTACTTTCTCTTGTTTCTATCTGTTACGAATCTTGAGAAACTCGTACATTCTCTGTTCACTATTTCACGGACTTAGAGAACTAAATTTCCTTCGGCTAAACTGCTGTTTTCACAGTGCGAAGTACTCCGAAATCTGTCAACAATGTAGGTTTTACCAGTTTTCTAAGTCTCTCTTATTTGCTTGTACTTATACTTGAAATTCTGTTTGTAAACCACTGTAACTTCTCTAGGTAGATGAATCACTGTTTACTTTCTCTTGTTTCTATCTGTTACCAATCTTGAGAAACTCATACATTCACTGTTCACTGTTTCCCAGTCTTAGAGAAGTCGATTTCTTTCAGCGAAAGTGCTGTTTTCACAGTGCTAAGTACTCCCAACTCTATCCACAATGTAGGTTTTACCAGTTTTCTAAGTCTCTCTTATTTTCTTGCACTTATACATGAAATTCTTTGTGTAAACTTCTGTAATTTCTATAGGTAGATGAATCACTGTGTACTTTCTCTTGTTTCTATCTGTTACCAGTCTTGAGAAACTCATACATTCTCTGTTCAGTTATTCCCGTTTCTTAGAGAGGTAGATTTCTTTCTTCAAAAGTGCTGTTTTCACAGTGCTAAGTACTCCGAAATCTGTCAACCATGTAGGTTTTACCAATTTTCTAAGTCTCTCTTATTTTCTTGTACTTATACTTGGAATTGTCTGTGTAAACCTCTGTAACTTTTCCAGGTAGAAGAATCACTGTGTACTTTCTCTTGTTTCTATCTGTTACCAATCTAGAGAAACTCATACATGCTGTGTTCACTGTTTTACAGTCTTAGAGAAGTAGATTTCTTTCTGCGAAAGTGCTGTTTTCACAGTGCTAAGTACTCCCAACTCTATCCACAATGTAGGTTTTACCAGTTTTCTAAGTCTCTCCTATTTGCTTGTACTCATACATGGAATTCTCTGTGTAAACTTCTGTAACATCTCTAAGTAGATGAATCACTGTGTACTTTCTCTTGTTTCTATCTGTTACCAATCTTGAGAAACTCATACATTCTCTGTTAACTGTTTCTCAATGTTAGAGACGTCGATTTCTTTCGGCGAAAGTGCTGTTTTCACAGTGCTAAGTACTCCCAACTCTATCCACAATGTAGGTTTTACCAGTTTTCTAAGTCTCTCTTATACGCTTCTACTTATTCCTGGAATTCTCTGTGTAAACCTCTGTAACTTCTCTAGGTAGATGAATCACTGTGTACTTTCTCTTGTTTCTATCTGTTACCAATCTTGAGAAACTCATACATTCTCTGTTCACTGCTTCCCAGTCTTAGAGAAGTCGATTTCTTTCGGTGAAAGTGCTGTTTTCACAGTGCTAAGTACTCCCAACTCTATCCACAATGTAGGTTTTACCAGTTTTCTAAATCTCTATTATTTTCTTGTACTTATACATGAAATTCTCTGTGTAAACTTCTGTAACTTCTCCAGGTAGATGAATCACTGTGTACTTTCTCTTGTTTCTATCTGTTACCAATCTTGAGAAACTCATAAATTCTCTGTTCAGTGTTTCCCACTCTTAGAAAAGTAGATTTCTTTCTGCGAAAGTGCTGTTTTCACAGTGCTAAGTACTCCCAATTCTATCCACAATGTACGTTTTACCAGTTTTCTAAGTCTCTCTTATTTTCTTACACTTATACATGAAATTCTCTGTGTAAACTTCTGTAACTTCTCTAGGTAGATGAATCACTGTGTACGTTCTCTTGTTTCTATCTGTTACCAGTCTTGAGAATCTCATACATTCTCTGTTCACTGTTTCCCAGTCTTATAAAAGTAGATTTCTTTCTGCGAAAGTGCTGTTTTCACAGTGCTAAGTACTCCCAACTCTATCCACAATGTGGGTTTTAACAGTTTTCTAAGTCTCTCTTATTTTCTTGTACTTATACTTGGAATTCTCTGTGTAAACCTCTGTAACTTTTCCAGGTAGATGAATCACTCTGTACTTTCTCTTGTTTCTATCTGTTACCAATCTTGAGGAACTCATACATTCTCTGTTAACTGTTTCTCAGTGTCAGAGAAGTCGATTTCTTTCGGCGAAAGTGCTGTTTTCACAGTGCTAAGTACCCCAACTCTATCCACAGTGTAGGTTTTACCAGTTTTCTAAGTCTCTCTTATTTTCTTGTACTTATACTTGGAATTCTCTGTGTAAACCTCTGTAACTTTTCCAGGTAGATGAATCACTCTGTACTTTCTCTTGTTTCTATCTGTTACCAATCTTGAGAAACTCATACATTCTCTGTTCACTGTTTCACGGACTTAGAGAACTAAATTTCCTTCGGCGAAAGTGCTGTTTTCACAGTGCTAAGTACTCCCAACTCTATCCACAATGTAGATTTTACCAGTTTTCTAAGTCTCTCTTATTTCTTTGTACTTATACATGGAATTCTCTGTGTAAACCTCTGTAACTTTTCCAGGTAGATGAATCACTGTGTACTTTCTCTTGTTTCTATCTGTTACCAATCTTGAGAAACTCATACATTCTCTGTTCACTGTTTCACGGACTTAGAGAACTAAATTTCCTTCGGCGAAAGTGCAGTTTTCACAGTGCTAAGTACTCCCAACTCTATCCACAATGTAGGTTTCACCAGTTTTCTAAGTCTCTCTTATTTGCTTGTACTTATACTTGGAATTCTCTGTGTAAACCTCTGTAACTTCTCTAGGTAGATGAATCACTGTGTACTTTCTCTTGTTTCTATCTGTTACCAATCTTGAGAAACTCATACTTTCACTGTTCACTGTTTCCCAGTCTTAGAGAAGTCGATTTCTTTCAGCGAAAGTGCTGTTTTCACAGTGATAAGTACTCCCAACTCTATCCACAATGTAGGTTTTACCAGTTTTCTAACTCTCTGTTATTTGCTTGTACTTATACTTGGAATTCTCTGTGTAAACCTCTGTAGCTTCTCTAGGTAGATGAATCACTGTGTACTTTCTCTTGTTTCTATCTGTTACCAATCTTGAGAAACTCATACATTCTCTGTTCAGTGTTTCCCAGTCTTAGAGAAGTCGATTTCCTTCGGCGAAAGTGCTGTTTTCACAGTGCTAAGTACTCCCAACTCTATCCACAATGTAGGTTTTACCAGTTTTCTAAGTCTCTCTTATTTTCTTGTACTTATACATGGTATTCTGTGTGTAAACTTCTGTAACTTCTCTAGGTAGATGAATCACTGTGTACTTTCTCTTGTTTCTATCTGTTACCAATCATGAGAAACTCATACATTCTCTGTTCACTGTTTCACGGACTTAGACAGCTAAATTTCCTTCGGCGAAAGTGCTGTTTTCACAGTGCTAAGTACTCCCAAATCTATCAACAATGTAGGTTTTACCAGTTTTGTAAATCTCTCTTATTTTCTTGTACTTATACTTGGAAGTCTCTGTGTAAACCTCTGTAACTTCTCTAGGTAGATGAATCACTGTGTACTTTCTCTTGTTTCTATCTGTTACCAATCTTGAGAAACTCATACATTCTCTGTTCACTGTTTCACTGACTCAGAGAACTAAATTTTTTTTGACAAAAGTGCTGTTTTCACAGTGCTAAGTATTCCCAACTCTATCAACAATGTAGGTTTTCACAGTTTTCTAAGTCTCTCTTATTTTCTTAGAGTTATACTTGGAATTCTGTGTGTAAACCTCTGTAACTTTTGTAGGTAGATGAATCACTGGGTACTTTCTCTTGTTTCTATCTGTTAACAGTCTTGAGAAACTCATACATTCTCTGTTCACTTATTCCCATTCTTATAGAAGTAGATTTCTTTCTGCGAAATTGCTGTTTCCACAGTGCTAAGTACTCCCAACTCTATCCACAATGTAGGTTTTACCAGCTTTCTAAGTCTCTCTTATCTTCTTGTACTTATACTTTGAATTCTCTGTGTAAACCTCTGTAACTTTTATAGGTAGATCAATCTCTGTGTACTTTTTCTTGTTTCTATCTGTTACCAAACTTGAGAAAGTCATACATTCTCTGTTCACTGTTTCACGGACTTAGAGAGCTAAATTTCTTTCGGCGAAAGTGCTGTTTTCACAGTGCTAAGTACTTCCAACTCTATCACCAATGTAGGTTTTACCAGTTTTCTAAGTCTCTCTTATTTTCTTGTAGTTCTACTTGGAGTTCTATGTGTAAACCTCTGTAACTTCTCTAGGGAGGTGAATCACTGGGTACTTTCTCTTCTTTCTATCTGTTATCAATCTTAAGAAACGCATACATTCTCTGTTCACTGTTTCGCATTATCAAGAAGTAGATTTGTTTCTGCGAAAGTGGTGTTTTCACAATGCTAAGTACTCCCAACTCTATCATCAATGTAGGTTTTACCAATTTTCTACGTCTCTCTTATTTTGTTGTAGTTATACTTGGAATTCTCTGGGTAAACCTCTGTAGCTTCTCTAGGTAGGTGAATCACTGTATACTTTCTCTTGTTTCTATCTGTTACCAATCTTAAGAAACTCATACATTCTCTGCTTACTCTTTCGCGGCCTTAGAGAAGTACATTTCTTTCCGCGAAAGTGATGTTTTCACAATGCTAAGTACTCCCAACTCTATCATCAATGTACGTTTTACCAGTTTTCTAAGTCTCTCTTATTTTGTTGTAGTTATACTTGGAGTTCTCTGTGTAAACCTCTGTAACTTCTCTAGGTAGATGAATCACTGTGTACTTTCTGTTGTTTCTATCAGTTACCAATCTTTGTAAAGTGATACATTCTCTGTTCACTGCTTCGGGGCCTTAGAGAAGTAGATTTGTTTTTGCGAAAGTGATGTTTTCACAATGCTAAGTGCTCCCAACTCTATCGTCAATGTAGGTTTTACCAGTTTTCTACGTCTCTCTTATTTTTTTGTAGTTATACTTGGAGTTCTCTGTGTTACCTCTGTATCTTCTCTAGGTAGATGAATCACTGTGTACTTTCTCTTGTTTCTATCTGTTACCAATCTTGAAAAGTGATACATTCTCTGTTCACTGTTTCGCGGCCTTAGAGAAGTAGATTTATTTCTGCAAAAGTGATGTTTTCACAATGCTAAGTACTCCCAACTCTATCATCAATGTAGGTTTTACCACTTTTCTAAGTCTCTCTTTTTTTGTTGTAGTTATACTTGGGGTTCTCTGTGTAAACCTCTGTAACTTCTCTAGGTAGATGAATCACTGGGTACTTTCTCTTGTTTCTATCTGTTACCAATCTTAAGAAACTCATACATTCTCTGTTCACTGTTTCGCAGTCATAGAGAAGGAGATTTCTTTCTGTGATAGTGATGCTTTCACAATGCTAAGTACTCCCAGCTCCATCATCAATGTAGGTTTTACCAGTTTTCTAAGTCTCTCTTATTTTGTTGTAGTTATACTTGGAATTCTCTGTGTAAACCGCTGTAACTTCTCTAGGTAGATGAATCACTGTGTACTTTCTCTGCTTTCTATCTGTTACCAATCTTAAGAAACTTATACATTCTGTGTTAACTGTTTCGCAGTCTTGGAGAAGTAGATTTCTTTCTGCGAACGTGATGTTTTTACAATGCTAAGTACTCCCAACTCTATCATCAATGTAGGTTTTACCAGTTTTCGAAGTCTCTCTTATTTTTTTGTAGTTATACTTGGACTTCTCTGTGTAAACCTCTGTAACTTCTCTAGGTAGATGAATCACTGTGTACTTTCTCTTGTTTCTATCTGTTACCAATCTTAAGAAATTCATACATTCTCTGTTCACTGTTTCGCGTTCTTAAAATAGTAGATTTCTTTCTGCGAAAGTGATGTTTTCACAATGCTAAGTACTCCCAACTCTATCATCAATGTAGGTTTTTTCAGTTTTCTAAGTCTCTCTTATTTTGTTGTACTTATACTTGGACTTCTCTGTGTAAAGCTCTGTAACTTCTCTAGGTAGATGAATCACTGTGTACTTTCTCTTTTTGATATCTGTTACCAATCTTTGAAAAGTGATACATTCTCTGTTCACTGTTTCGCGGCCTTAGAGAAGGAGATTTCTTTCTGTGAAAGTGATGTTTTCACAATGCTAAGTACTCCCAACTCTATCATCAATGTAGGTTTTACCAATTTTCTAACTCTCTCTTATTTTGTTGTAGTTCTACTTGGAATTCTCTGTGTAAACCTCTTTAACTTTTCTAGGTAGATGAATCACTGTGTAATTTTTCTTGTTTCTATCTGTTACCAATCTTAAGAAACGCATACATTCTCTGTTCACTGTTTCGGGTTCTTAGAGAAGTAGATTTATTTCTGCAAAAGTGATGTTTTCACAATGCTAAGTACTCCCAACTCTATCATCAATGTAGGTTTTACCAGTTTTCTAAGTCTCTCTTATTTTGTTTCAGTTGTACTTGGAATTCTCTGTGTAAACCTCTGTAACTTTTCTCGGTAGATGAATCACTGTGTACTTTCTCTTGTTTCTATCTGTTACCAATCTGAAGAAACTCATACATTCTCTGTTCACTGTTTCGCGGCCTTAGAGAAGTCGATTTCTTTCAAAGAAAGTGATGTTTTCACAATACTAAGTACTCCCAACTCTATCATCAATGTAGGTTTTACCAGTTTTCTAAGTCTCTGTTATTGTGTTGTAGTTGTACTTGGAATTCTCTGTGTAAACCTCTGTAACTTCTCTAGGTTGATGAATCACTGTGTACTTTCTCTTGTTTCTATCTGTTACCAATCTTTGAAAAGTGATACATTCTCTGTTCACTGTTTCGCGGTCATAGAGAAGTAGATTTGTTTCTGCGAAAGTGATGTTTTCACAATGCTAAGTACTCCCAACTCTATCATCAATGTAGGTTTTACCCGTTTGCTAAGTCTCTCTTTTTTTGTTGTAGTTTTACTTGGATTTCTCTGTGTAAACCTCTGTGACTTCTCTAGGTAAATGAATCACTGTGTACTTTCTCTTGTTTCTATCTGTTACAAATCTTAAGAAACTCATACATTCTCTGTTCACTGTTTCGCGGCCTTAGAGAAGTAGATTTCTTTATGCGAAAGTGATGTTTTCACAGTGCTAACTACTCCCAACTCTATCATCAATGTAGGTTTTACCAGTTTTCCACGTCTCTCTTATTTTGTTGCAGTTATACTTGGAATTCTCTGTGTAAACCTCTGTAACTTCTCTAGGTAGATGAATCACTGTGTACTTTCTCTTGTTTCTATCTGTTACCAATTTTTCAAAAATGATACATTCTCTGTTCACTGTTTCACGGCGGTGGAGAAGTAGATTTCTTTCTGCAAAAGTGATGTTTTCACAATGCTAAGTACTCCCAACTCTATCATCAATGTAGGTTTTACCAGTTTTCTAAGTGTCTCTTATTTTGTTGTAGTTATACTTGGAATTCTCTGTGTAAAGCTCTGTAACTTCTCTAGGTGGATGAATCACTGTGTACTTTCTCTTGTTTCTATCTGTTACCAATCTTAAGAAACGCATACCTTCTCTGTTCACCGTTTCGCGGCCTTAGAGAAGTAGATTTCTTTCTGCGAAAGTGATGTTTTCACAGTCGTAAGTATTACCAACTGTATCATCAATGTAGGTTTTACCCGTTTTCTAAGTCTCTCTTATTTTGTTGTTGTTATACTTGGAGTTCTCTGTGTAAACCTCTGTAACTTCTCTAGGTAGATGAATCACTGTGTACTTTCTCTTGTTTCTCTCTGTTATCAACCTAAAGAAATGCATACATTGTCTGTTCACTGTTTCCTGGCCATAGAGAAGTAGATTTCTTTCTGCGAAAGTGATGTTTTCACAATGCTAAGTACTCCCAACTCTATGATCAAAGTAGGTTTTACCACTTGTCTAAGTCTCTCTTATTTTGTTGTAGTTATACTTGGAAATCTCTGTTTAAACCTCTGTAACTTCTCTAGGTAGATGAGTCACTGTGTACTTTCTCTTCTTTCTATCTGTTACCAATCTTAAGAAACGCATACATTCTCTGTTCACTGTTTCGCGGCCTTAGAGAAGTAGATTTCTTTCTGCGAAAGTGATGTTTTCAAAATGCTAAGTACTCCCAACTCTGTCATCAATGTAGGTTTTACCAGTTTTCTAAGTCTCTCTTATTTTGTTGTAGTTATACTTGGACTTCTCTGTGTAAACTTTTGTAACTTCTCTAGGTAGATGAATCACTGTGTACTTTCTCTTATTTCTATCTGTTACCAATCTTTAAAAAGTGATACATTCTCTGTTCACTGTTTCGCGGCCTTAGAGAGTAGATTTCTTTCTGCCAAAGTGATGATTTCACAATGCTAAGTACTCCGAACTCTATCATCAATGTCGGTTTTACCAGTTTTCTAAGTCTCTCTTATTTTGTTGTAGTTATACTTGGAATTCTCTGTGTAAACCTCTGTAACTTCTCTAGGTAGATGAAACACTGTGTACTTTCTCTTGTTTCTATCTGTTACCAATCTTAAGAAACTCATACATTCTCTGTTCACTGTTTCGCGGCGTTACAGAAGTAGATTTCTTTCTGCGAAAGTGATGTTTTCACAATGCTAAGTACTCCCAACTCTATCATCATTGTAGGTTTTACCAGTTGTCTAAGTCTCTCTAATTTTGTTGTAGATATACTTGGAATTCTCTGTGTAAACCTCTGTAACTTCTCTAGGTGGATGAATCACTGTGTAGTTTTTCTTGTTTCTATCTGTTACCAATCTTTGAAAAGTGATACATTCTCTGTTCACTGTTTCATGGCCTTAGAGAAGTAGATTTCTTTCTGCGAAAGTGATGTTTTCACAATGCTAAGTACTCCCAACTCTATCATCAATGTAGGTTTTCTAAGTATTCTAAGTATTCTAAGTCTCTCTTATTTTGTTGTAGTTATATTTGGAGTTCTCTGTGTATACCTCTGTAACTTCTCTAGGTAGATGAATCACTGCGTACTTTCTCTTGTTTCTATCTGTTACCAATCTTACGAAACGCATACATTCTCTGTAAACTGTTTCGCGTTCTTAGAGAAGTAGATTTCTTTCTGCGAAAGTGATGTTTTCACAATGCTAAGTACTCCCAACTCTATCATCAATGTAGGTTTTACCCGTTTTCTAAGTCTCTCTTATTTTGATGTAGTTATACTTGGAGTTCTCTGTGTAAACCTTGTAACTTGTCTAGGTAGGTGAATCACTGTGTACTTTCTCCTGTTTCTATCTGTTACCAATCTAAAGAAACTCATACATTCTCTGTTCACTGTTTCGCAGCCTTAGAGAAGTAGATTTCTTTTTGCGAAAGTGATGTTTTCACAGTTCTAAGTATTCCCAACTCTATCATCAATGTAGGTTTTACCCGTTTTCTAAGTCTCTCTTATTTTGTTGTAGTTATACTTGGAATTCTCTGTGTAAACTTCTGTAACTTCTCTAGGTAGATGAATCACTGTGTGCTTTCTCTTGTTTCTATCTGTTACCAATCTTTGAAAAGTGACACATTCTCTGTTCACTGTTTCCCGGCTTTAGAGAAGTAGATTTCTTTCTGCGAAAGTGATGTTTTCACAATGCTACGTACTCCCAACTCTATCGTCAAAGTAGGTTTTCCCAGTTTTCTAAGTCTCTCTTATTTTGTTGTAGTTATACTTGGAACTCTCTGTGTAAACCTCTGTTACTTCTCTAGGTACATGACTCACTGTGTACTTTCTCTTTTTTCTATCTGTTACCGATCTTAAGAAACTCATACATTCTCTGTTCACTCTTTCGCGGCCTTAGAGAAGTAGATTTCTTTCTGCGAAAGTGATGTTTTCACAATGGTAAGTACTCCCAAATCTATCATCCATGTAGGTTTTACCAGTTTTCTAAGTCTCTCTTATTTTGTTGTAGTTATACTTGGAATTCTCTGTGTAAACCTCTGGAACTTCTCTAGGTAGATGAATCACTGTGTACTTTCTCTTGTTTCAATCTGTTACGAATCTTAAGAAACTCATACATTCTCTGTTCACTATTTCGCAGACTTAGAGAAGTAGATTTCTTACTGCGAAAGTGATGTTTTCACAATTCTAAGTACTCCCAACTCTATCATCAATGTAGGTTTTACCAGTTTTCTAAGTCTCTCTTATTTTGTTGTAGTTCTACTTGGAATTCTCTGTGTAAACCTCTGTAACTTCTCTAGGTAGATGAATCACGGTGTACTTTCTCTTGTTTTTATCTGTTACCAATCTTTAAAAAGTGACACATTCTCTGTTCACTGTTTCGTGGCCTTTGAGAAGTAGATGTCTTTCTGCGAAAGTGATGTTTTCACAATGCTAAGTACTCCCAACTCTATCATCAATGTAGGTTTTACCAGTATTCTAAGTCTCTCTTATTTTGTTGTAGTTATACTTGGAGTTCTTTGTGTAAACCTCTGTAACTTCTCTAGGTAGATAAATCACTGGGTACTTTCTCTTGTTTCTATCTGTTACCAATCTTAAGAAACGCATACATTCTCTTTAAAGTTTTTCCCATTCTTAGAGAAGTAGATTTCTTTCTGCGAAAGTAATGTTTTCACAATGCTAAGTATTCCCAACTCTATCATCAATGTAGGTTTTACCAGTTTACTTAGTCTCTCTTATTTTGTTTTAGTTCTACTTGGAATTCTCTGTGCAAACCTCTGTAACTTCTCTAGGTAAATGAATTACTGTGTACTTTCTCTTGTTTCTATCTTTTACCAATCTTTAAAAAGTGATACATTCTCTGTTCACTGTTTCGTGGCCTTAGAGAAGTAGATGTCGTTCTGTGAAAGTGATGTTTTCACAATGCTAAGTACTCCCAACTCTATCATCAACGTAGGTTTCCCAGTATTCTAAGTCTCTCTTATTTTATTGTAGTTATACTTGGAGTTCTCTGTGTAAACCTCTGTAACTTCTCTTGGTAGATGAATCACTGTGTACTTTCTCTTGTTTTTATCTGTTACCAATCTTTAAAAAGTGATATATTCTCTGTTCTTTGTTTCGCAGCCTTAGAGAAGTAGATTTCTTTCTGCGAAAGTCATGTTTTCACAATGCTAAGTACTCCCAACTCTATCATCAATGTAGGTTTTACCAGTATTCTAAGTCTCTTTTATTTTGTTGTAGTTATACTTGTAATTCTCTCTGTAAACCTCTGTAACTTCTCTAGGTAGATGAATCACTGTGTACTTTCTCTTGTTTCTATCTGTTACCAATCTTAAGAAATGCATACATTCTCTGTTCACTGTTTCGCGGCCTTAGAGAAGTAGATTTCTTTCTGCGAAAGTGGTGTTTTCACAATGCTAAGTACTCCCAGCTCTATCATCAATGTATGTCGGGAGCCGTGGGTGAGCCCCCAGGCCCCGACATACAGGAAGCTTGTAGGGCTGAAAAACCCCACGCGCGCCAAGTTGGAAAAAGCCCGCGCCTGCGAAATTCAAAAGGCCCGCGCGGGCGAAAAACTTCCTGCCTGATGTCACTTCCTTAGTCATATGTGTATCCAATCCCCAGCCGACAACTACCTCACTCCAAATGTCACTCCATCCCTACGTCACTTAATCCCTCCCTTTATTCCTACCGCTATAAATATACCTCATTTTTGATAATAAAATTGGGGCTTGATCAGATTCTTGTCTTGCCTTCCATTTTTCCGCCTTTCCTGCTTTACTTTCACAGGCTCTCCCTCGTTCCTTCGTTGATTTGTTCTGCGGGCCGGGGCAAAACTGGCGCCTCAACTTGGGGCCCGAGGTACGGAGCTGCTGAAAGAAACCCACCACGGAGAAGGAAGTCCTGGCCAGGCGTCCTGAGCGACCGCACCGGGTGTGAGCTCGCTCGTCTGAAGTTTCCACGGGAAAAGCTGCCCGTGAGTCAAACTTGTCCTGATCACCGCGGGAGTAGCCGCCCTGCGAGTTGATCTCAGAGGTAAGTGGTGGTTGGTAGACATGGGACAGGAATTAAGTTCGCATGACTTTTTTCTTACCGGCATTGAAAAATCATTGGATAGGCGGAAAATTAAGGCGAAAAAGAAAGACTTAGCTCAGTTTTTTATGTTCCTATCAGACATTTGTCCGTGATTTTCACAGGAAGGCAACATTAGCCCGCAAATCTGGAAACGGGTTGGAGATTGTCTGAATGACTATTATAAAACTTTCGGACCCGAGAAGGTCCCAGTCACTTGTTTTTTTTATTGGAATTTGATAAATGATGTCCTCCAGAGTTCTCATAATGCTCCTGATGTTCAACATCTAGCCCAGATGGGTGAAAAGGTTATGAAAGAATGGTCCCGTCCCCCCTCAGTTTGTCTTGATATTCCAGAAAAACCTCAAGCCTTTGGAACACACACACCCCCGCAAGGGAGTCATACTGATCCCCCCGAGGGGCTTCACCCGTCCCTGAGAGCTTTCATTGATAAACCCGATTCTAACGCATTGTCCCCTGAGGGTCAGACCACTCTTGAAGAAAATGCTGCTCATTACCATGAGAATGCCTACCCCTATACCTTTACGGCCCCTGCCTTTCAGAGACCTCCTCATCCTCCAGACCCTCCTAACCTGACCGCCCCACCCCTTGGCCTGGAACCCAGCTGTCCTCCCCGATCGACTGAAAACTCCCTTGATCAAGATATATCAACGCTAGAAAAACTTGTAGCTCCCAGACACAGACAGTTAGATCTCCAAAAGGAGCTCCAAGCCCTTGAGCAAGAGCTTAACTCACTCCGCCTAGCCCAGGATCCTAGAACTCGATCCGGGAACAATGTGTCAAAGGGTGCCCCAGGCCGTCCTAGGACTCTCCTCACCTTTCCGGTAACTCGTAGCCAGCACGGGCAGATAGAGACTGAAATAGAGAGTGAAGAAGAGCAAGAAAGCCCTGAGATAGAAGAGGAAGAAACTGAGAATCCTGATATAGATGCTGTCCAACCTGACAGCCTTAGCCCCCAGAAATATCGCTGCTTAAATGTGAAACATGTTAAAGACTTAAAAGCGGCTGTCAATAACTACGGCCCAACAGCCCCTTACAGTATAGCATTGCTTGAGAGCCTTAGTGACCGATGGCTTACACCTAATGATTGGCATTTCTTGGCTCGGGCCTGTTTATCAGGGGGAGACTTTGTTCTCTGGCGTACCGAATTTGCTGAACTGTGCCGAGAGATGGCCCAGCGTAATGGAGAAAGCCGGACCTCCCGCACCTGGACGAGAGATAAACTCTTGGGGAGGGCTCCATATGACACCAATGAGAAACAGGCAAATTTTCCCCCTGGTTTATTATCACAAATACAAAACGCCGGCCTTAGAGCCTGGAAACGTCTCCCCCCCAAGGGCGCAGCCACCACCTCATTGGCTAACATCCGCCAGGGACCCGATGAGCCGTATAGTGAGTTCGTCAGCAGATTAACCGATGCTGCCGAAAGGCTAGTGGGAGAAGGTGAGACTGGCAGTGCCTTTATCAAACACCTTGCCTTTGAAAATGCTAACCCCTCTTGCCAAGAAGCCCTACGACCTCATCGCAGAGGAGATCTCTCCGATTATGTCCGACTTTGTTCGGGTATTGGAGCCTCTCATGCTATCGGCATTGCCATAGGAGCAGCGCTTAAGGGCTTGAACCCCAGCTCATTACAAAAAACTTGTTTTAATTGCAAGCAGCCTGGCCATTTTGTGCGCGAATGTTCCCTGGGAAAACAAAATCGTGGGCCTCCCACCTCAGTGTGCCCCCGATGCAAAAGAGGCAAGCATTGGGCTGTAGATTGTTATTCCAAAACTGACATCAACGGTCAGCCTCTCCCCCCGAAACAGGGAAACTCCCACCGGGGCCAGCCCCTGGCCCCACCCTTGGAACAGAACCTAGGGGCAGTCAGGTTTGTTCCCCAAAAGCAGACACAGAGACAGGTTTCAGCTCCCTCTGTCGCGCCACCCCTGGAAGTGCAGGGTTGGACGTACGATCTGCCATCAGTGCAATACTAACCCCTGAACAGGGCATTCAGGTCATTCCTACAGAGGTCCGAGGACCATTACCCCCAGAAACGTTTGGATTGATAATAGGGCGTGGCAGTTCCTCTTTGGCCGGTCTTCAGATCCTCCCAGGAGTCATTGACAATGATTATACAGGACAGATATCTCTTTTAGCTTCTGCCCCCTCAGGGCCGATATCCATACATGCAGGTCAAAGAATAGCTCAAATCTTGTTGCTCCCTTTATTACCCACACCCCATAGGCATTTAGTTCCCCGGCGGCCTGACGTTGCCTTCGGGTCCTCAGATGCATATTGGATACAACCAGTCACACCCAATAGACCAAAACTTACTCTCCAGTTAGATGGCAAAGCCTTTGAAGGAATAATGAACACAGGAGCTGATGCTACAGTAATTTCAGCTAAATATTGGCCTTCCAACTGGCCCTGTGAGACCTCAATAACTCATCTTGAAGGCATTGGTCAGTCTGTCAATCCTAAGCAAAGCTCAAAAATTCTTACTTGGAAGGACTCTGAGGGTAACTCAGGACAAGTTCAACCTTACATAGTTCCGGATTTGCCTGTTAATCTGTGGGGTCGTGATGTCTTATCCCAGCTGGGGGTCATCATGTGTAGCCCAAATGAAATAGTTACCCAACAGATGCTTAATCTGGGCTTCCTACCGGGACAGGGATTGGGAAAGAATAATCAAGGCATGAAGCAGCCTCTTCTTATAACGCCTAAAAATAATCGTTCAGGCTTGGGAAGCGAAAATTTTTCGTAGTGGCCATTGACTTCCCTGTACCCCACGCTGATAAAATTAAGTGGAGATCTGAGTCTCCAGTGTGGGTAGATCAATGGCCCTTGACTGAGCAAAAACTCGCAGCTGCCACAGAGTTAGTGCAGGAACAGCTGGCTGCTGGACGTTTAGAACCAACTACCTCTCCTTGGAATACTCCTATATTTGTGATAAAAAAGAAAAATGGGTCATGGCGACTCCTTCAGAACCTCAGAGAAATTAATAAAACCATGTTTACAATGGGGGCTCTCCAACCTGGACTCCCCTCCCCCGTCGCCATTCCAGCTAATTACTTTAAAATCATTATTGATCTCAAAGATTGCTTCTTCACTATCCCTCTTCACCCACTTGATAGAGAACGCTTTGCGTTTAGCCTCCCAGTTATTAATTTTAAAGGACCAATGCAGCGCTATCAGTGGAAAGTTCTCCCTCAGGGCATGGCCAATAGTCCCACTCTGTGTCAAAAATTTGTTGCTCAGGCTGTAGACCCTCTCAGGCGTCGGTGGTCTTCCATTTATATCATTCATTACATGGATGATATTTTACTGGCGGGGGCCTCCAGCTTAGAGGTACTTAGGTGCAGTCAGGACCTAACTTGCCAACTAACTTCCCTTGGACTTCAAATTGCCCCGAACAAAATACAACTTGCTGACCCTTATTATTAGCTCGGTTTCGAATTGAATAATAATCAAATCACCACTCAAAAGCTTCACTTAAAAACCTCTCATCTACACACACTTAATGATTTCCAAAAGTTCCTGGGAGATATTAATTGGCTCCGACCATACCTCAAACTTACAACTGGGGAATTAAAACCATTGTTTGATACTCTTCATGGAGATGCCAGCCCCCTCTCTCCCCGCTACCTCAATCCGGAGGCAAAAAGGGCCCTTCGCATTGTTGAAGAGGCCATACAGCAACAACAGGTTACCTTCATAACTTATGAACAGCCCTTTGCCCTTATTGTCTGTGCCACACTACATACACCCACGGGGGTTTTGTGGCAGAATGGCCCTCTCCTGTGGATACACCTATCCTCCACCCTGACTAAAGTTCTCCTCACCTATCCCTCCCTGGTGGCCAAACTTATAAGACTAGGCCGAGAAAAAAGCCTCCAGCATTTCGGCAGGGACCCTGATCAGCTTATCCTTCCTTACACCAAGGAACAAACAGACTGGCTCTCTCAAAATGATGATGACTGGGCAATTACCCTAGTCACATTCCAGGGTACTATAGATAACCATTATCCTCACACAAACTCCTCCAGTTTGCCCAGAGGCACCCCTTCATCTTCCCCAAAATAACATCTACTTAGCCCTTGAAAGGAGCCTCCCTGGTTTTTTTCAGATGGATCTTCCTCTGGTATTGCCGCGTGGGTTATAGACTCACAGGAAAACAGTGTCCAGTCTCCTTACAGGTCTGCCCAGCTTGTAGAGCTTTTCGCTATCCTACAGGTCTTCACAATACTACATGATGTTCCCTTCAATCTTTACACCGACAGTGCTTACATAGCTCTCTCAGTCCCAGTGTTGGAAACTGTTCCTTATATCAAATCATCTTCTAACGCTGTGCTTCTTTTTCAACAACTTCAGGCACTCATCCTAAAAAGACAACACCCCTTTTTTATCGGACACTTGCATGCCCATACTGACCTTCCAGGACCCCTCTCCGAAGGCAACAACCTTGCAGATAAACAAACACACTTGGTCCTCTCAGCTACCCTAGAGCCCATTACCAAAGCCCAACAGGCTCATGCTCTTCACCACCTCAATGCTCGTACACTCCGCCTTATGTTTAAAATTACCAGAGAACAGGCGAGACAAATTGTTAAAAACTGTCCTGCATGCGTAACTCTTCTGCCTCTCCCCCACCTAGGAGTTAACCCAAGGGGCCTGCTCCCCAATGAAATCTGGCAAATGGATGTTACCCATATTCCTGAGTTTGGTAACCTCAAATATGCCCATGTGACCATTGATACCTATAGTGGGTTCCTCCATGCCACCCTCCACAGTGGTGAGGCCTCTAAAAATGTTATAGCACATGTTCTCCAATGTATTGCCATCATGGGGAAGCCCCAACAAATCAAAACCGACAATGGACCAGGATATACATCACAAACCTTTAAAAATTTCTGTGGTCAATTCCAGATCAAACATGTAACTGGCATTCCCTATAATCCTCAGGGACAGGGCATAATAGAGCGAGCCCACCAGACCCTTAAGTATACCATATCCAAACTTAAAACAAACACTGTTTATTCCACTAAAGGTTCCCCTCGTAACCTCCTAAATCATGCATTGTTCATCCTTAATTTCCTACAATTAGATCTTAATGAAAAATCTGCGGCAGATCGTCTTTGGCATCAAGAGACTAAAAATCAATATGCCAAGGTTATGTGGAAAAATCCCATAACCCACAAATGGCACGGTCCTGATCCAGTTCTTATCTGGGGAAGAGGCCACGCATGTGTGTATGATACTGCAGAAGGGGCCCCTCGGTGGCTACCTGAACGTCTTGTTAAGCCCATCAATGATAACCCCATTTCCAGGGAAAATACCCCTGAGAAGCCTTCTCCTCTTTTGTAGGCTGTGAAGGCCGCCTGTGTCCGGCATTGCTGGAGTGAAATGCTGAGAAAACTCTGCGATATGGAAGTCAACAATCCATCACAGATAAGCTTTTTAACCTTCTTGTTAATCATTTTTCTTACATATGAAGGATTTGCCCCTACCAACCCCCATGCTCCTTTTAGCCTTAAATGGGCTGTTATAAACCTAAATGATAATTCCATACTCTATAATGTTAGTGACACCAAACCCTTAAACACTTGGTGGCCTGACCTTTCCTTTTGCCTTAAAGATGTCATCCCACGCATAAAAGAATACGCCTCTAAACACGTGTGCAACTTCGGGCTTTATGTTTGCCCCAACTATAATAAAGGCGCTCACTGTAGGACAACCGATTCCTACTTCTGCGCCAAATGGAGTTGCGTTACCTCAAGTGATGGAAATTGGAAATGGTCCACACCTTCTTCAGACCTCTTAAGTTTCTCCTTTACTAAGTATTATGATAAAATCAAAAGATTTAGTTCCTCTAAACCATGTAATAAAGACAGATCATTCAGGGGTCATTAAGGACACTATGACTAACCTCAGAGAGCAATTAAATCAAAGACAACAAGAATGGGGAGGCAGCTCAGGACCGCTTGATTTCTTTCTGCGAATGTGATGTTTTCACAATGCTAAGTACTCCCAAATCTATCCTCAATGTAGGTTTTACCAGTTTTCTAAGTCTGTCTTATTTTGTTGTAGTTATACTTGGAGTTCTTTGTGTAAACCTCTGTAACTTCTCTAGGTAGATGAATCACTGTGTACTTTCTCTTGTTTTTGTCTGGTACCAATCTTAAGGAACGTATACATTCTCTGTTCACTGTTTCGCGTTCTTAGAGAAGTAGATTTCTTTCTGCGAAAGTGATGTTTTCACAATGCTAAGTTCTTCCAACTCTATCAAAAATGTAGGTTTTACCAGTTTTCTAAGTCTCTCTTATTCTGTTGTAGTTTTACTTAGAATTCTCTGTGTAAACCTCTGTAACTTGTCTAGGTAGATGAATCACTGTGTACTTTCTCTTGTTTCTATCTGTTACCAATCGTAAGAAAGTCATACATTGTCTGTTCACTGTTTCGCGTTCTTAGAGAAGTAGATTTCTTTCTGCGAAAGTGATGTTTTCGCAATGCTAAGTACTCCCAACTCTATCATCAATGTAGGTTTTACTAGTTTTCTAAGTCTCTCTTATTTTGTTGTAGTTCTACTTGGAATTCTCTGTGTAAACCTCTGTAATTTGTCTAGGTAGATGAATCACTGTGTACTTTGTCTTTTTTCTATCTGTTACCAATCTTAAGAAACTCGTACATTCTCTGTTCACTGTTTCGCGGTCTTAAACAAAGAAATCTACTTGTCTAAGAACGCGAAACAGTGAACAGAGAATGTATGAGTTTCTTAAGATTGTTAACAGATAGAAACAAGGAAAGTACACAGTGATTCAACTACCTAGAGAAGTTACAGAGGTTTACACAGAGAATTCCACGTAGAACTACAACAAAATAAGAGAGACTTAGAAAACTGATAAAACCTACATTGATGATAGAGTTGGGAGTACTTAGCATTGTGAAAACATCACTTTTGCAGAAAACAATCTACTTCTCTAAGGCCGCGAAACAGTGAACAAAGAATGTATGCGTTTCTTAAGATTGGTAACAGATAGAAGCAAGAGAAAGTACACAGTGATTCACCTACCTAGAGAAGTTACAGAGCTTTACACAGAGAACTGCAAGTATAACTACAACAAAATAAGAGAGTCTTAGAAAACTGGTAAAACCTACATTGATGATAGAGTTGGGAGTACTTAGCATTGTGAAAACATCACTTTCGCAGAAAGAAATCTACTTCTCTAAGGCCGCGAAACAGTGAACAGAGAATGTATGAGTTTCTTAAGATTCGTCACAGATAGAAACAAGAGAAAGTACACAGTGATTCATCTATCTAGAGAGGTTACAGAGATTTACACAGAGAATTCCAAGTATAAGTACAACAAAATAAGAGAGACTTAGAAAACTGGTAAAACCTACATTGTTGATAGAGTTGGTAGTACTTAGCATTCTGAAAACATCACTTTCGCAGAAAGAAATCTTCCTCTCTAAGGCCGCGAAACAGTGAACAGAGCAACTATTAGTTTCTTAAGATTGTGAACGGATAGAAACAAGGGAAAGTACACAGTGATTCATCTACCCAGCCAAGTTAGACAGGTTTACACAGAGAACTTCAGCTATAGCTGCAAAAAAATAAGGGAGACTTAGATAACTGGCAAAATCTACATTGTTCATTGAGTAGGGACTACTTAGCGTTGGGAAAACATCACTTTCACAGAAAGAAATCTAATTTTCTAAGACAACAATACTGTGAACAGTGAAAGTATTAGTTTCTTAAGATTGAGAACAGATACAAACAAGAGAAAGTACACAGTGATTGATCTCCCCAGAGAAGTTACAGATTTTTACACAGAGAACTGCCAGCTATAACTACAAGAAAATAAGAGAGACTTAGATAACAGGCAAAATCTACCTTTTTCATAGAGTTCGGAGTTCTTAGCTATGTGAAAACTTCACTTTCGCAGAAAGAAATCTCCTTCTCTAAGACAACGATACAGTGAACAGAGAAAGTATTAGTTTCCTAAGATTGAGAACAGATAGAAGCAAGAGAAAGTACACAGTGATTCATCTACCCAGAGATGTTATAGAGGTTTACACTGAGAACTTCAGCTATAACTACAAGAAAATAAGAGAGACTTAGATAACTGGCCAATCTACATTGTTTACGGAGTTGGGAGTACCTAACATTGTGAAAACATCACTTTTGCAGAAAGACATCTACTTCCCTAAGACAGCGATACACTGAACAGAGCTACTATTAGTTTCTTAAGATTGTGAACAGATAGAAACAAGGGAAAGTACACAGTGATTCATCTACCCACCGAAGTTAAACAGGTTTACAGAGAGAACTTTAGCTATAACTACAAGGGAATACGAGAGACTTACATAACTGGCAAAATCTGCGTTGTTCATGGAGTAGGGAGTACTTAGCATTGTGAAAACATCAGTTTCACAGAAAGAAATCTACTTCCCTAAGACAATGATACAGTGAACAGATAATGTATTAGTTTCCTAAGATAGAGAACAGATAGAAACTATAGAAAATTATCAGTGACTCATCTACCTAGTGAAGTTACAGAGTTTTAAACCGAGACCTTCAGTTATAACTACAAGAGAATAAGAGAGACTTAAATAACTGGTAAAATCTACCTTGTTCATGGAGTTCGGTGTACTTAGCATTGTGAAAACATGACTTTTGCAGAAAGAAATCTACTTGTCTGAGACAACGATACACTGAACAGGGAAATTATTAGTTTCCTAAGATTGAGAACAGATAGAAACTAGAGAAAGTACACAGTGATTCATCTACCCTGAGAAGATATAGAGGTTTACACAGAGAACTTGAGTTATAACTGCAAGAGAATAAGAGAGACTTAGATAACTGACAAAATCTACATTCTTCAAGGAGTTGGGAGTACTTAGCATTGTGAAAACATCACTTTCGCAGATAGAAATCTGCTTCTCTAAGACAACGATACAGTGAACAGAGAAAGGATTAGTTTCTTAAGATTTAGAACAGATAGAAACAAGAGAAAGTACATAGAGATTCATCTACCCAGAGAAGTTACACAGGTTTACACAGAGAACTCCCAGCTATAACTACAAGAACCTAAGACAAACTTAGATAAATGGCAACATGTACGTTGTACATGCAGTTGGGAGTACTTAGCATTGTGAAAACATCACTTTCTGAGAAAGAAATCTACTTCTCTAAAACAAGTAGACAGTGCACAGAGAAAGTATGATTTTCTTAAAATTTAGAACACATAGTAACGAGACAAAGTATGTAGTGATTCATCTACCCAGAGAAGTTACAGAGGTTTACACAGAGAACTCCCGCCTATAACTACAAGAAAATAAGAGAGACTTAGATAACTGGCAAAATCTACGTTGTTCATGGATTTGGGACTACTTAGCATTGTGAAAACATCACTTTCGCAGAAAGAAATCTGTAAGACGAGACTGTGAACATAGAATGTATGAGTGTCTTAAGATTTAGAACAAATAGTAACAAGAGAAAGTACATAGTGATTCATCTACCCAGAGCAATTATAGTGGTGTACACAGACAACTCCGAGCTATAACTACAAGAATATAAGAGAGACTTAGAAAACTGGCAATATCTACATTGTTCATGGAGTTGGGAGTACTTAGTATTGTGAAAACATCACTTTCGCAGAAAGAAATCTACTTCTCTAAGACAGCGAGACAGTCAGAAGAGAAAGGATGAGTTTCTTAAGATTTGGAATCGATAGAAACAAGAGAAAGTACATAGTGATTCATCGACCCAAAGAAGGTACAGAGGTTTACAGAGAGAACTCCCTCCTATAACTACCAGAAAAAAGGAGAGACTTAGATAACTGGCAAAATCTCCGTTGTTCATGGAGTTGGGAGTACTTAGCATTGTGAAAACGTCACTTTCGCCGTCAGAAATTTATTTCTCTAATATGAGACAGCGAACAGAGAAAGTGTGAATTTCTTAAGATTTTGAACAGATAGAAACAAGAGAAATTACATAGTGATTCATCTACCCAGAGAAGTTACAGAGGTTTACACAGGGAACTCCCACCTATAACTAGAAGAAAATAAGAGAGGCTTAGATAACTGGCAAAATCTACATTGTTCATGGAGTTGGGAGTACTTAGCATTGTGAGATCATGATTTTTGCAGAAAGAAATCTACTTCACTATGACAACGAGACAGTGAACAGAGAAAGTATGAGTTTCTTAAGATTTAGAACAGATAGAAACAAGGGAAAGTACACAGTGATTCATCAACCCAGAGAAGTTACAGAGGTTTACACAGAGAACTCCCAGCTATAACTACAACAAAATAAGAGAGACTTAGATAAGTGGCAAATGTACGTTGTTCATGAAGCTGAGAGTACTTAGCATTGTGAAAACATCACTTTCGGAGAAAGAAATCTACTTCTCTAACACAACAAGACAGTAAACAGAGAAAGTATAAGCTTTTTAAGATTTAGAACAGATGGTAACAAGAGAAAGTACATAGTGATTCATCTACCCAGAGAAGTTATAGAAGTTTACACAGAGAACTCCCAGCTATAACTACAAGAAAATAAGAGACACTTAGATAACTGGCAAAGTCTACGTTGTTCCTCGAGTTGGGTGTACTTAGCCCTGTGGAAACATGTCTTTCCCAGAACCAAATATACTTCTATAAGACAACAAAACAGTGAACATGGAAACTATGAGTTTCATATGATTTAGAACAGATAATAAAAGGGAAAGTACAGAGTGATTTGTCTACTCAGAGAAGATACAGAGATTTACACAGAGAACTGCCAGACTACAAGAAAATAAGAGAGACTTAGATAACTGGCAAAATCTACATGGTTCATGGAGTTGGGGGTACTTAGCACTGTAAAAACATCTCTTTCCCAGAGAGAAATCTACTTCTGAAAATACTTCCATTACAAGTTCCAGCATCATTCTTACCTTTTTAGTAGAGCATACCTTGGTAGAACCTGAGAATCGCCAGGAATATATAAATAAACCATGTAAGTGATCGGGGAGTATACGAAAATCACAGGATACAAGAGAAACTTCAGTAAATCAGTAGGTTTCCTTTATAGAAAAAAAGAGACAGTGAACACAGAAAGTGTGAGTTAGATACGATTTATAACAGATGGTAACAAAATAAAACACATTGTGATTCATTTACCCAGAGAAATGACAGAGATTTACACAGAGAACTCCCAGCTATAACAAGAAAATAAGACAGACATAGATAACTGGCAAAGTCTATGTTGTTCATGGAGTTGGGAGTACCTAGCATTGTGAAAACATCACTTTCCCGTTAAAACATCTACTTGCATAAGACAACGAAACAGTGAACATAAAAGTATGAGTTTTATACGATTTAGAACAGATAGTAAGAAGAGAAAGTACATAGTGATTCATCTACCCAGAGAAGTTACAGAGATTCACACGGAGAACTCCCTGCTATAACTAGAAGAAAATAAGAGAGCATTAGATAACTGGCAAAATCTACGCTGTTCATGGAGATGGGAGTACATAGCGTTGTGAAAACTTCTTTCTCAGAAAAAAATATACTTGCCTAAGGCACTGTTAGTACAAGTTTCAGCATCATTCTTATCTTTTTAGTAGATGATACGATGGTACATGCCGAGAATCACCAGGAATATATAAATAAACCCTTTAATTGATACGGGAGTATACCAAATTCCCAGGATACAAGAGAAACTTTAGGAAATCAGTAGTATAACCTGACAAAACCACGAGTCAGTGAAGACAGAAATTATGAGTTCCACACGATTTAGAACAGATAGTAACAAGAGAAAGTACATAGTCATTCATCTACCCAGAGAAGTTACAGAGATTTAAAGAGAGAACTCCCAGCGGTAACTGCAAGAAAATAAGAGAGACTTTGATAACTGGCAAAATCTATGCTGTTCATGGAGATGGGAGTAGTTATCATTGTGCACACCTCTCTTTTCCAGAAAGAAATCTTCTTCTATAAGATACTCCCTGTACAAATTCCAGCATCCTTCTTATCTTTTTAGCAGATGATACGTTGGTACATGCCGAGAATCCCAAGGAATATATAAAGAAACCCTCTAACTGATAGGGGAATATGCCAGTTTCACAGGATACAAGAGAAACTTGAGTAAATCAGCAGGATTCCTTGACAGAAAAGAGACAGCGATCAGAGACATTATGAGTTCCTTAGGATTCAGAACAGATAGTAACAAGAGAGAGTACACAGTGATTCATCTACCCAGAGAAGGTATAGAGATTTACTCACCAATCTCCCAACAGTAACTACAAGAAAATAAGAGAGACTTAGATGACTGGCAAAATCGACGCTGTTCATGGAGATGGGAATACTTAGCACTGTGAAAACATGTCTTTCCCAGAAAGAATTCTACTTCTATAAGAGACTCCCAGTACAAGTTGCAGCATTGTTCTTATCTTTTTAGCAGATGATACGATGATACATGCCGAGAATCGCAAGGAATATATAAAGAAACCCTTTAACTGATAGGGGAGTATACCAAATTCACAGGATACAAGAGTAACTTCAGTAAATCAGTAGGATTCCTTGACAGAAATGAGACAGTGAAGGGAGAAATGAGTTCCATGTGATTCAGAACAGATAGTAACAATAGAAAGTACATAGTGATTCATCTACCCAGAGAAGTTACAGAGTTGTATACCGACAACTCCCAGGTTAACTACAAGAAACTAAGAGAGACTTAGATAACTGTCAAATTCTACACTGTTTATTGAGATAGGAGTATTTAGCAATGGGAAAAGATCTCTTTCCCAGGAAAAAAAATCTACTTCTATAAGAAACTTCCAGTACAAGTTCCAGCACCATTCTTAACTTTCTAGCAGATCATATGATGATACATGCCGAGAATCCCAAGGCATGTAAAAATAAACTCTCCAATTGACAGGTGAGTATAGCAAATTCACAGGATCCAAGAGAAACTTCAGTAAATCAGTAGAATTCCTTCTCAGAAGCAACGAGACAGTGAACGGAGAAATTATGAGTTCCATACGATTTAGAACAGATAGTAACAATCAAAAGCACATAGTGATTCATCTACCGAGAGAAGTTTATGTAACTGTACTTTAGATGGTTTACAGAACAAACTAGCTCTCATTAAACAATCAGTGCACATATTGTTCTGTGACATTGACTGCCAACCCCACTACACGTCAGCATTTTCCCTTTCTTGACCTCAGGTTTCCTATTACCAGCTTTCCTATTCTTTTTTTCCTTTCCATCCTTGCCCCTGGGCTGGCATGCTCATTTAATCTCATTTTGTTTTATGGGTCTGTCTGATCTTTGATTGAAAGGTGAACCACAGGACTGACTTCACTACTGAACTGAAAGAGTGTCCGGGAGCCATATTGTCAGGGTTTTCCTGCCTTTGTCAGACTAGTAAATCTAGTCTTTTTGTCTGTGTGAGTTACAATTTTGTTCTACATTTTTCTCTAGCACTGTCTGGGCCCCTCTGTTGTGATACCTGTCAGAACAATCAGTAGTGGTAGCTGCATACCATCTAGTTGTGCTGAACTCAGTCTGGTGGAGACTGTGGTAGTTGTGGTTTCCTACGCCTTTGGATGAATCTTTGCCTTGTGTTTTTTGTTGTCTTCATTCTATCTTGCTCCAGATGGGGTGAGACACTGACAATGGAATATCTTAGATGGCTGCTGTTGGGCTTTTAAGACCCCAGATACTGCCCACCAATATAGAATGTGTAACATTTTCTTTATATACCTTGTTATGCCACTTGAACTAGATGTCCTCAGAGACCATGGTCTCCAGAGTCCTCAGCCCAGTAATTTGGACCCTCAGAGGATTTAGATGTGTCTTCAGAGTTTGCATGATTTTGCCTTGATCAAGTTTCATTCCATATATTTCTGGAGACTTTGCACTAATTAACCAGACCCAAATGTCCAAAAAAGGGATTTACTTCTTTCAACAAAATTTTAATATTTCTATGTTGACGCATAATCTGAATCCTTAGGAGTTGCTTAACCAGTTGCTTACTGTAGCATAATGTAGACTGCCAAGAAATTTGCCATCTTAAGTTTAAAGAGTTCTCATTGTTCCTATCTTTGCTTGACTCAGATAGTTCCATATTTGTTCTGATGGCCTTTTACTTAAGATGTTCCCACTTGGCAACAATTTCTGTGTTAATTAGGACTCTTTTTAGTTTAAAATAAAGGAATTTTGAGCTACTCCAATAATAAAATTTATAAAAAAAAACAAAGCTGGTTGCCATCCTACTGAGTTGACTTGAACTCACGGCGGCCCTACAGGACAGAGTAGAACTGCTTCATAGGGTTCCCAAGCAGTGGCTGGTGGATCAAACTGCTGACCTTTTGTTTAGCAGCTGAGCTCTTAATCGCAGTGCCACAGGGCTCTGGTTAGCATTTAGTGAATGTTTATTCTGTACCAGTGCCTGGCACATAAAGCCAGCCAAGTGCCATTGAGCCTGGCACATGGTAGGTACTTAATATGCATGAATGCTAGACATTGCGCTAAGTACTTTAAATGAATTTTCTAACTTAATCCTCACAACTCTGTACTAGTTGTGACAGTTACAGTTGTGTGTCAACTTGGCTGGGCTGTGATTCTCAGTGGTGTGATTGTTACAATGTAGTTTTTGTAGCTGCGTAATGATGTAATCTTCATGATGAGATCTGATATATCGTAATCACCTCCATGAGATCTGCTATGAGTAATCAGTCAATTGAAAGAGAGATTCCTTGGGGGTATGGCCTGCATCCAGTTTACAAGGTCTGAAAATTAAGTTCACGAACTCATCCTAGAAAAAGTACTACATACCTCGTTGCTGAATATCATTATAGTCACTTTCAAAGTACTCCCCTTGGAAAGCTATGCACCCCTGCCAGTGCCTAGTTCACTCTTCAAAGCAATTTTGGAACTCTTTCTGCAATGGCCATCAAAACTGTTGTCATACTATACCTTTCATGTCTTGAATGTCAACAAGATGTCTCCCTTTCAATATTTTCTTTATCTTCAGGTGAAGAGAAAAGTCAGTGGGGGCCAGATTAGGTGAGTAGGAATGGTGTCCCGATACAGTTATTTGTTTACTGGCTAAAAACTCCCTTACAGACAGTGCTGTGTGAGCTGGTGCATTGTTGTGATGCAAGAGCCATGAGCTGTTGGCCAAAAGTTCAAGTCGTTTTCATCTAACAATTTTCACTCAGCCTTTTCAGCACTTTCAAATAGTAAACTTGGTTAACTGTCCAATTGGCACAAATTCATAGTGAACAATTCCTCTGGTATCAAAATAAGGTTAACAACATCACTTTGGCTCTTGATTTGGACAGATGAAACTTTTGGTTGTAGAGAATTCACTGATTTCCATCATGCACTTTGATGCTTTGTTTCAGGGTTGTACTGGTACACCCATGTTCCATCACCAGTGATAACATGGCCCAAAACATCATCTTGTCTCTCCAGAAGGTCCTGGCACACTTTGATTCTCCTTTGCTTTTGTTCATCAGTGAGCTCCTTCAGGACCATTTTTGCACATGCCTTTCTCTTGCCGAGGTTTTCAATTTACGTTTTCCTGTTTCTGTATCCACATTTTTTACTTGATCTGCGTGCCTCTCAAAGTCAGCCAATTATTTTGATGTACAATTTGATGAACTTTTGCAATGTTTTCATCAGTTCTGCTCATTACTGGCCACCCTGACGTCTTATCAGTGATGCTTTCTCTCCTGTCAGAAAAACGTCTACTCCATTTCCACACTGTCATTTTCTTCATGGCATTATCCCCCTAAACTTGGACTAACACGTCCCTGATTTCACTTCCACTGTTGCTAAGTTGAAGACAAAATACAGTGTTTGTTCATTGCTCTAATTCAAGCTCTGACATTCTCGCAATGGCACACAAAAACATGACAACGATAATGAATGCCACTCAGCAAAACACCACCACATTGTCAACATGAACACAGCTGTGAGACACTGATATATCAGGGTTATGCAACTTTACCAAGTTGTTTGTATAGTGCTGCCAACATAAGTGCACAGTGACAAGTTTGCAAACTTAATTGTCAGACTGTGTATGTGGACTCCTGACAAAACTTCTTGGCTTTTGCTCTGCTCTACATCCTGCAGTCCGCTCATCAACATCTGACCTCTAACTCTTGGGACTTGAGCTGACATCCTACTGTCTGACCTGAAGGTCACAGTTTTGTCAGCCCCTACAGCTACATGAATCAAGAGAAGTCTCCAACCTGATACATGACTCGCTGACTTGGAACTTTCCAGCCTCTACAAATGCATGAGCCATTTTCTTCAGATAAATCTCTCTCTATCTGTCTTTATATATATAGACAGAGAGAATCACCATAAGTCAGAACCGACTTAACAGCACCTAACTACAACAACGACAACATGCTTTACTTATTTTACTTTTCTAGAGAATCCAGCCTAAGACACTAGTATTTTCTTATTTTCTACAGAAAAGGACACTTTGACCCAGAAATGATTAGAAATTGCCCCAGGACACAGAACTGGTAAATGTTGGGGCAAGGATTTGAATCCAGGTCATCTCATTTTTTTGCTACTCTTTAAGCAAAAACAGGCAAATTTATTATGAGAGGGTTGTCTTAAAACCAAGGGTAAAAATACCGGTGAATTGTAGAATGGGCCGGAAAATGAGAACTAGAAAGTTGTTGGGAACTGAGGAACTGAGACTACTTGTGTTCTTTCTCTGATCTCTGCTTTTCAGACTAGATGTCATGCCTTTTGATAGGCAGAGGTAAAATGTTGGCAAAATGATGCAGTAGGTCATATAACTGGTCCTAACCTTGGAAACGCTAGGTCAGAATCAACTTGACAGCAGTGAGTTTGTTTTTCTTCCTACAAAAACCTTGCAAAAAGCCAGAGCTACCCCTAATTCCCTATGTGGCCTGGGCTAACTCATTCTGTTTCTTTGGGTTTTGGTTACCTCATGTTCATCTATGAAATGAGAAGTTTTTATCAGAAAATTGTTCGAGTTCCTTCTAATTCTAAGATTCTGTGTTCCTAAGTGAATCTGCTAGGGCACAATCATGTTAATAATGGAGTGAATATGTGTGTTTAAGGGAGAGAATTGGGGAGGGTTCCAAAGGAAGAGGAACAGAAAGGATTTAGATGGAGCTTCAGTGTTAAATTATTATTTAGAGCTGGTATTTGGTAAAGGCTCCTTGGGGTATATAAACGGGGGACAGAAAAGACTTGTAACTCGGACTAGACCAGATTTTGAATGTAACCTCTCTGATGAGCAGAGAGGGGCTAGAAAGAGGAGTAGTCTCCTTGTATAGTGATTTCATCTGGTTTAAGTTTTTTCTCAGCTCAGAATTTTCTATAGCTTTCATCTAGGCCACAAGAGTGAGTCAGATGGCAAACTTAAGCATTTGAACGGCCCCATGAGCAAGTCACACCTCTCTGGGTCTATGTCCTTATCCATAACACGGGAGGTGTGGCCTCTGTGATGTTCAGGGTCCTTTCCAGCTCTTAACGTTTTGTGATTCTCAGTGCTGAATTGAAAGCCGATCTCCTCTTCCTATATTCTGCATCCTTGGAGAAGACCTCTGTCTTCATTTTTCTTCTGTGTTTATGCCTGGCTGCCTATGTCTTTTTTCTTGGACTCCTCAAATCCTACCATCCACCTTCTATGGCTTCTTAACTCCTTTGTATTCTTACTGTTTTCTTCCTTATATTTTTTCCAGACACCCCAAATGACACCCTTGCTTTCCAGTTCTCCATCCTCATGTCTGCCTACTACTGTCTGCATCTGTGGCTCCTAATTTGAGCTCTCTTCTTGAGTGCCTCCAAGTTCCCCCTGGGGTCCCCTATCTATCACTGATCCCTCTCTTAGGAGCACATCTTTCTCTGGAGCCAAAGGATCAGGTATTCAGTAGCTCAGGTGACAAACCTGCTGTCAGATTACAGATATTGTTTCCTGAAAGACCACACTGCAGTGTCAGTGGAGCTTCAGGCTGCCTGCAGTGCTCTGCCCTTGCCTGGCTGTCCCACACCAGGTGAGAGTAACCAGAAGTCACTTCTAGCACCAGTGTGCACCTGGAAACATGGCTTTGAGCCTCTGGCCTCTGCTGCTGTTGCTGTTGCTGCTGTCCTGTGCAGGTGAGAGGAGCAATGAGCAGTGTTGGGGATGAAGAGGATAGTTGCTAGAAAGAGACTTAACAATGCAAAGGTTAGCGGATTAGATTTTTTAAAAGGGGGAAGCAATGAAAAGGAGCAGGGACTAGCACTAAGGGAGAAAATGTTAAGAAAGCAGGACAAGACTTACTGTAAGCTCCCGCATGAAAGGAACAAAGCTCACCATGCCCCTCCCCTCATCTTTAGGTCCAGGCAGGGAGTTGGGCTGTCAGAACCAAGGCTATAGGCCTTTCCCTTTTAGTGACTGCTAGTTTCTCTCTTTACAGTGACACTGGCCCCCATGGGGTCTCGTTTCCTGGACCCTGCTGTCTCCCTCCTGAAGTCATTGCTGTCTGCTCTGGATCAGGCTCCAAAGGTCTCCCTCAGCCACTCACAATTCTCTACATTCCTGGCCAACATTTCTGCTTCCTTTGAACTTGGGAGAATGGAAGAGGGGCCAGTGGGAGAGCCTCCACCTCTTCAGCCCCCTGCCCTTCGGCTCCATGATTTCCTAGTGACACTGAGAGGCAGTCGTGACTGGGAGCCAATACTGGGGCTCCTGGGGGATATACTAGCACTGCTGGGACAGGAGCAGACTCCTCGGGACTTTCTGGGTCACCAGGCAGGTGTTCTGGGTGGGCTCGCAGAAGTGCTCCTAGGAGCCTTAGTTCCTGGAGGGCCCCCTGCCCCTACCCGGCCCCCATGCACTCGTGATGGGCCCTCTGACTGTGTCCTGGCAGCTGATTGGTTACCTTCTCTGCTGCTATTGTTAGAGGGCACACGCTGGCAGGCGCTGGTGCAGGTACAATCCACTGTGGACCTGACCAGTGCCACAGACCTCAGTGGGAGGGGGCCAGCTCCCCACTTTTTGCAGGGTCTGTTGGGTTTACTCACCCCAACAGAGGAGCTGAGCTCTGAGGAGGCTCTTTGGGGAGGTCTGCTACGCACAGTAGGAGCTCCCCTGTATGCTGCCTTCCAGGAGGGGCTGCTCCGTGTTACTCACTCTCTGCAGGAGGAGGTCTTTTCTGTTCTGGGACAACCAGAACCTGATGCCAACGGGCAGTGCCAGGGAGGTATGTGCTTGCTGGGCTGGGGCTGGGCCAGGGCAGGGCAAGAACTGGTAGGATCAGGGTAGTCAACTTCCTTTCCTCTTCCCTCCCAGGTAGCCTTCAGCAGCTGCTCCTGTGGTAAGTAAAGGGGGACCCATGATGAAGGCCTGGGGCTAGGACATCTGCAAGTAAAGAGTGGAAGGTGTCAGCCTTTCAAGTTGAAGGAAATCTGTTGAAAAGTGTGGGGTATAGTGGTTGTGGAGTGTGACTGTCTAGGCTAGTGTCCCAGATCCACATCTTCCTAGCTGTTGGATAAGTCATATACTCTTTCTATGCCTCAGTTTCTTCATTATTGCAAGAATTAAATAAGTTGAGACTATGTGAGTAAACCGCTTAGAGCAGTGCCCGGCACGCTGTGTTTGGTAGATGTTAGCTAACACAGATGGCAGTCATGAGCTGGAATCCACCTGACGGCAACTCTTTTAACAAATATGGAGCATGGAAGAAAAGAACAAGACTGAATTCTTGAACCCTTTATTATTTCAGTATCACAGTGCCAGAGCACAATCAACATATTCAGTTGCTGGGCAGATTTCCTGATATGAGACCAAACAAAGATTGTGTTTAAGCTGTCTAAAAGCATAGGAAGAAAGGAAAGAGAAAGGGACCAGCTGAAGAGAAGGGACTTCAACTAGGCTGCTGTTAGGGAATTTTGTGCTTTGGCAGGACAGGGCTCTCTCCTCTTTCCCCCATCCCAGCATTTAAATTAGTAACCCATACTTCCCAAGATATCACTTTTGGAAAAGCTTGCCACATTCCCTGCAGGGCTCTGGGCCTTCAACTGAGGAATGTGAACTGACCAGAATCCCCTCTATACCCAGGGGCATCCGGCACAATCTCTCATGGGATGTCCAGGCATTGGGCTTTCTGTCTGGATCGCCACCCCCACCCCCTGCTCTCATCCACTGCATGAGCATGGGTGTACCTCTGCCCAGAGCTTCGCAGCCTGCAGTGAACATCAGCCCTCGCCAACAGCGAGCCATTTCTGTGGAGGCCCTCTGTGAGAACCGCACAGACCCAGCACCACCTTACAGCATTTCCAACTTCTCTATCCACTTGTTCTGCCAGCATGCCAAGCCTGCCACTCCACAGCCACCTCCCAGCACTGCTGCCATCTGTCATACAGCTGTGTGGTATGCAGTCTCTTGGGCGCCAGGTGCCCAAGGCTGGCTCCAGGCCTGTCATGACCAGTTTCCTGATCAGTTCCTTGAGGCAATCTGCAGCAACATTTCCTTTTCAGCCCTGTCTGGCCCAAACCGCCGTCTAATAAAGCAGCTTTGTGCTGGCTTACTCCCACCCCCTACAAGCTGCCCTGAAGGCCTGCCCCCTGTTCCCCTCACCCCAGACATCTTCTGGGGCTGCTTCTTGGAGAACAAGACTCTGTGGGCTGAGCGACTGTGTGGGGATGCAAGTTTACAGGCGGTGCCCCCCAGCAACCAGGTTTGGGTTCAGCATGTGTGTCAGGGCCCCACTCCAGATATCACTGACTTCCCACCCTGCCACACTGGGCCCTGTGGGGAGCGCTGCCCAGATGGGGGCAGCTTCTTGTTGATGGTCTGTGCCAATGACACTATGTATGAGGCCCTGGTGCCCTTCTGGCCTTGGCTAGCAGGCCAGTGCAGAATAAGTCGTGGAGGCAATGACACTTGCTTCCTAGATGGGCTTCTGGGTCCACTTTTGCCCTCGTTGCCACCACTGGGACCATCCCCACTCTGCCTGGCTCCTGTCTCTTTCCTGCTTGGCATGTTATCCCAATTGCCACGCTGTCAGTCTTCTGTGCCAGCCCTTGCACACCCCACACGCCTGCACTATATCCTGCGCCTGCTGGTCTTCCTCCTGGGCTCAGGGGCTGGAGGGGCTGAGGCCCAGGGGATGCTGGGTCAGGCCTTGCTGCTCTCCAGTCTTCCGGACAACTGCTCCTTCTGGGATGCCTTCCGCCCGGAGGGACAGCACAGTGTGCTGCGAACAGTCGGGGAGTACCTGGAGCTGGAGGAGCAGAGCCCACTGGACTTCGACCTTCCTGCCAGCCCTGGCTCTGTGCTGGACAAGACAGAGCTGCTAGCCTGCTTCAGTGTGAGTGGTCTGCTGGGGTGGAAGCTCCGGAAACTGAGGGAGCATTTCTAGGGAAATTTGTCCAATGCTGAGAGGTGGTAACATAGCGCAGTAGTTGAAGTGCACTGCTGTGGAGTCAGACAGGGCTGGGTCCACATGTTGGATCTGTGATCAACTTTGGGCAAGTTATTTAACCTTTCTGAGCAGTGTTGTTATTTATAAACTGGGAACCCTGGTGGCATACAGATTAAGTGCTGTATCTGCTCACCATAAGATTGACAGTTCAAATTAACCAGGTGCTCCCTGGGAAACTGTGGGGAGCAGTTCTACTCTGTCTTATAGAGTTGCTGTAAGTTGGAATTGACTCAATGGCATTGGGCTTATTTTTCTTTTGTTTATTTGAGAATAATAATGGTACCAGTCTCAGGGTAGTTGTAGGCTTACTTGAGACAATGCATGCTATAGGCTTAGCACAGTGTATGGTATGTAAACATGCGACAAAGCTGTGTCCTTATTACTCTTCTGATTCTTTGACTCTCCCCTTTTCTGCTTCAGGAAAGAGAGGGATCAAATTAGAGTCCTCTAATTCTTTCTTTCTCTCTATTTTAAAATTGTGATTGAGTGAACGTAGTATGCAATCCAAGTTAAATTTGCATGCCTGCCTATCTGCAGTTCCCTCTGGTCTCCTTGCCCAGTGACAGCACACTCTTCCTTTCTCTTCTATATGTGTCATATCCTGCTAACAATCTCCTATCCTCTCCTCTCTAAGCTCTCCTCTCCCTTCTAGCAAGAGGCCAGTAGGACGGCATCCTGTAAATACATAGAAACATAATGTGGACACACCACATGGTCACCTCGTGTCGCCAAGTCCAATCCATTGCTGTCTGAAGAGTTGACCTCAATAATGAATAATGATCAGAGGCAGCAACAGGTCTAGGGGCCATGCCCCCAGGGGAAGTCCTGTGCCATCAGACCATCAGTTGTGGTCTTTCAGTGGAGTTCTTGAGGTGCACCCCTCTTTTTTTTTATGCTGCCACTGAGACCTGATGTTTTGTGCCCCATCACAGCTGTCATTGGTGGTGGCCAGGCACCATCTAGTTCTTCTGATCACATGCTGATATAGTCATACATACACTTGGGTCCTTCTGTCTTCTAGGCTCTTTTATGTCTTTGTTGTCCTTGGTGATAATCTGATCCAGCTGAGATGGGATCATTTGGTTTACCTCAGATGACAGCTTGCTAGCTTTTAAGACCCCAGATACCACTCATCAATATGGGGTGCAGAAGAGTGTCATCTAATTCTAAGACAGAGAGAACTGGAAGCCGGTAGAGAATAGGAAGATAAGGCAGAAATGAAAATAATTCAGGGGTATTACAAATCAGAAGACTTGGGTTCTAGCTTCAACTCTGCCACAAATTGGGCTTAGGCAAATAATTTAATTTAGCTTTTCTGAGTTTCAGTTTCTTCTCTGTAGAGTCAAGGGTTAGCAAATACAAATACTGTAATTCATTCACTAAATGCTTGCTGTGAGATCTTTTGCTAGGTTCTATTGAATATATAAAGACTCCTTGCTCCCTGTTAGGGCTCTGGGACCATTTAAATGGGATTAGATGGGTTTATAGTAATTTTCTTCACATCTGCAAGTATTTATTGACCCTACTATGGAGCCAGCATTGGAAATGATACAGAAGTTAGAGATATGGCTCCTGACCTAAATGAGCCTATTATCTGATGAGACACACATACTAGCTTGAGATGAAGGTCAAGCATTCCAGTAAGTGGAATTGCAATGCTTGGAGAAGACGCAGAACGGACAGAGAAGACAGCTCATTTGGTGTCTTGTCTGTCTCCCTAGCAGCCTGTATTGTGGGATCTGCTCCAGACGGAGAAGAGTGTTTGGGTCCTGCAGATTCTAGTGCAGGTAACAGGTGGTGGCGTACATAGGTAAGCTGGGTGACAGCCATGGCCTAAGGTCCCTGCCCGGTGTGGCCATGTCTACTATGCCCTCCCAACTCCCAGGAGTACCTGCACATGCCCCCAGAAGATCTCCAGCAGCTGGTGCTTTCGGCAGAGACCGAGGCTGCTCAGAGCTTCCTGACACTCATGCATCGTTCCTGGGCCCAGCTACAGGTGGGCATAGACAAAGAGGGAATGACAATGAAGCGTGTGGGGTCAGTGGTCCATGGATCAAGAACTGAAACCTGGTGTGCTGAGGGGTTGCTTCAGTGGAAGGAGGAACTCAAGAGAGGTAATAGCAAGGCTACTGCTCATTTCCAGAGTCAGCATTCATTTCTTGTCTTTGCAGATACCACCATCAGAAGAGCAGGCTTTGGGTCGCCTGACAGCCCTGCTGCTTCAGCGGTACCCACGTCTCACTTCCCAGCTCTTCATTGACTTGTCACCACTCATCCCCTTCTTGGCTGTCCCCGACTTGATGCGCTTCCCACCATCCCTATTGGCCAATGATACTGTGTAAGGTCCCTGCAACACCCTGCCTGCTCCAGTCAGTGTCAGGACCACCCTACCCACCTAGAGCATTCCTTTGAAGAACTCTACTAAAACAGAGAGAATATCATTCCTCTCCGTGACTGAAGGACAGCAAAAGACCAGAGGATGGCATTTTGAAATAGGGCCAAAGTTTAAGACCCATTACTCTCCCTAGCCTGGCTGCTATCCGGGACCACAGCCCAGGAATGAGGACTGAGCAGAAGGAGGCTCTGGCAAAGCGACTGCTGGCCCCTGAGCTGTTTGGTGAAGTATCTGCCTGGTCCCAGGAAATGCTGTGGGCAGTACTGCCCCTGCTCCCCCATCTCCCTTTGGAGAACTTTCTGCAGCTCAGCCCTCACCAGGTATTAAGAATAGTCTTCTTTATTTGACTGGACCATCTTCTGCTAAGTGGGACAGGAATTAGTAGCATGTCTCCTAGTCAGCCCCCCTGACAAGTGTCCCACAGTGACCCCAGTGTAAGCTGACCTTCCCTATCTCAGATCCAAGCCCTGGGGGACAGCTGGCCAGGGGCAGGGCTTGGGCCAGGCCAAGCCCGACATGTGCTACGCAGCCTGGTGAACCAGAGCATCCAGGATGGGGAGGAACAGGTGCGCAGGTGAGTGGTTATAGCATCAGGGATCAAGACCAGAGTGGGAGAGGTAAAGAGAGGCTGTTGCAGTAGATTGGGGTTCTAGGAAGGAAGGAGCAAAAGAGTAGAGAATGGCCTTAGGCAGCATATGGCTCCAGAGTGGAGACCTATACAATGCCCACGTTTTGTAGTTCAGTGGTCAGAGTGCCTACTCCATGTCCCCCACATGATCCCTGCATTAGTACCAGCCTCAGTGCCCACACAAATGCCAGCTTCATGCCCTCCTCAGGCTGGGGTCCCTTGCCTGTTTCCTGAGCCCGGAGGAGCTGCAGAGCCTGGTACCTCTGAACGACCCAATGGGGCCAGTAGAACGGGGGCTGCTGGAATGTGCAGCCAATGGGACCCTCAGCCCACAAGGACGGGTGAGCCCATTGACATAGACCTGTAAGATTTCAGGCTTCCCCTGAGTTTGTGTGGATGACTTGCCCCATCTTCTCGCCCGTTTGACCACAGTGGTGCAAGTTCCCTGTCCCACCTCTGCCACCTCCATCCTTACTTCATGGCCATTCTTATCTGTTGCTGTCTCTTCCTGGACCTACCCTATGACGTATGGTACTCCAAACATACCCTATGCCATCTGGAACCCCATCTGTTCTGGTCCCATCCCTTGCTTCAAGTCCTAGCCCAGGCCCTGAGAAATCTAAATGTTGGGTTAGAGTGGAGGTTCAAGGCTCATCCATCTTCTCTCTCCAATGCCAAACCTTCCTTGGTTGCAGGTAGCATATGAACTCCTGGGGGTGTTGCGCTCAGCTGGAGGAACTGTGCTGAGCCCTAGGGAGCTACGGGTCTGGGCCCCTCTCTTTCCTCAGCTGGGCCTCAGATTCCTGCAGGAGCTTTCAGAGCCCCAGCTCAGAGCCATGCTTCCCGACTTGCAGGCAACCAGTATCACACCTGCTCAGGTGGGACTGTCCCACTCCCTGGTATTCACCCTCCAACCCCTGGAACCCCAATCAAGATACTCATATTCAGGGATACCATCAGCAACCCCCACCCCAGCCAAGGCTTTCTTTCCTTGGGTGAGCACTGGAGGTGAACCCTGCCCCTGGGAGGATCCTCTTGTTCCCCTCTCTCAGATCAAAAGGCCCCTGAGCCAGCCTGGTCACTGGGGGAGAACTGCCACTGGAGGACCCTTGTGGGGAGGGGCCCACTAGAAGATGTGCTGCTGACTCCCATCCCACCTAGCAGAAGCTGGGCCAGTCAAGTAAAGAGGATGCTCTCATGTGGTGCAGGCTAGCACTTTTGGAAGGCAGACACTGGGAATCTGCTGGGGACCTAGGCACTGGGGTCTGAGAGCTGTTATTTCTGTCCTGCCCTACCTCAGGCTGTCCTGCTGCTTGGACGGCTTCTTCCAAGGCATGATGTGAGTAGCAGCAGCTTTTCAACAACCCCTTTTCCCTGGCTCTGTGTCTGCCCTTCTTCCCTCTCAGTGGCTCACACATCCAGTCGCTTGTCATCTCCTCCACCACACTGCTCTCTTCTTCACCTTCTTGTCTTCCTCCCCAGCTGTCCCTGGAAGAACTCTGCTCCCTGCATCCTCTGCTGCCAGGCCTCAGCCCCCAGACACTCCAGTCCATCCCTAGGGGAGTTTTGGTTGGGGCCTGTCCCTGCCTGGCCCCTGAACTGTCACGGCTGTCAGCCTGCCAGACTGCAGCACTGTTGCAGAGCTTTCAGGTATGAGTGGCAAGGGTGATGAGAATGTGAGCTCTCACAGGAGGAAAGCATCTTCCCTGTGGCTAGGGAAGGCCTACCTGTATCTGCCTGCTCTCTTAAATACACATACTGCCAATTCTCATGCAGGTGAAAGATGGCGTTAAAAATACGGGTACAGCAGGTACCAGTGCAGCTGTGTGCATCCCTGGTCAGGTATGTGTGAGGTCTCCTGACTGAGCTCCTCTGCACGTGCTAGAACGGTTTCATGGGACTGATGCTTCCCTGCACATACTCCCTGCAGTGGTCTTGTAAGTGTTGGTTAGCTCTGCACCCATCGAGATGTTAGCTCCCTCCAGTTCCACATGCAGAGCTGTATGTTCTAGAATGATGATTCCAGAAAGGCTTGAGAAATCTCCCACGTCAGCCACTCCACTTCCAGATGAAAAGATCAAGGAAGGCTCAAAAAGTCTGAGGGACTTTAGTTCATCAGGTGCCAAAATAGCAGCAACATTTGACCAAAGACTCTTCAGTGTGAGGATCTTAGGCTTGTATTTCTACAACAACAAATGCTACTCCACCCCTGTCCTTGCTTTGGTCCTCTCCTGGCTCCATGGCTCCCCTTCTTCTCAGAGGGTTGAGTGTAGACCTTCTCACCTATCGCTACACCACTGTGCCTGCCCCTCACCACCAACAGCCCAGCCCCACCATCTGGCCAGATTGTCTGCTTCCCCTGCTTCCGTTAAAGCTGCTACAACTGGACTCTGTGGCTCTTCTGGCTGATCGAAGGCGCTTCCAAGAGCTGCTCTGGTCTGAGCAGCAGGTAATTCTACCCACTGGCCTCAGAACTCTTTTCTCTCTATTCAATGTCGTTTTCCCTCAGCTCTACCTGGAGCTTATTGCTAGAATCTTTTATACCATGACTTGCTTTTTTATTTTTTTTCTCCCTTTTCAATATTCCTCAATTTCTCTCTTTCTCTCTGAGAGAGGAGTGGGAGTCTGGAAGAACAAGAGACTGATAAGGCCCACAGCAGGGAGAGATAGGACTGGGCTCTAGGTATCTTATGGACAATATCTCTGCTGGGAGATAACACCTCTTTCTTATCTCTTACAGGCACAGTTTCTCTGGAAGAAGATGCAAGTGCCCACCAACCTGACCCTTAGGAATCTGCAGTGAGTAACTTGTGTTGAGAGTAGTGCATTTAATTCAACTAGTACTTTCTGAGCACTTACCATGTGTCAGGCATCACCTGGTATGCAATGGTAAATACTGGGGTGAATAAAACATAAAGTTCCTGTCTTAAGGACATTCTCCTGGTTTTTCCCCACTTGCCCTCTGCTCTTCCACTGTGCCACACCTACCTGAACAGACCTAAGGAGTCAGAAAACTCAGATTCAGGTCCCAGCCCTGTTACCTACTCATAATCTTGGGCAAGCAATTTAGACCTCTTAGGCTTTAGTTTTCTCTTCTGTAAAATGAAAATTAAACTAGTACCTACCTTATAGGTAGGCATTGTGAAGATCAAACAAAGCACATAAAGTACTTAACGTAGTGCCTGGCCTAGCTAGCATAAGCTCCCAATAGATGCCTGCTGTTACTAGTATAATTCAAGGTGACTTCAGAGCCTCTGGCCAAGCAGGAATAAGTGGGCATTACCTGAACCTCACCCACAGTAACAGAACTATTGGCTTCAGAATCTGAAGACATGGCTCTAGTGTTAGTTTACTACTGCTTCTGTTGGGAATATCACTAATATATATGTATATATATATATATATATATTCACATTGAGTCAATTCTGACTCATAACCCAAAAGGACGGAATAGAACTCCCCATCAGGTTTCCAAGGAGCTCCTGGAGAATTCAAACTTCCAGCATTTTTGTTAGGGCTATAGCACTTAACCGCTATACCACCAGGGTTTTTATCAATAGACCCCTGTAAATCTTTATTTTCTTATCTAAAAATCAACACTGAATTGTGCAGAGTCAGATAAGAGTATCCATACAAAAGCATTTGCCCAAACTGTAAATAACTGTCAGTAAACTTCTGTAATCATTCTGTGAGTATTGACATCAAGGGACAGGTTGCAACATGTATTGAAAAAATCTGTGCATACCCTTCATTTACAGGGCCCTAGGCACTCTGGCAGGGGGCATGTCCTGTGAGTTTCTGCAGCAGATCAACTCAATGGCAGAATTCATTCAAGTGATGCATGTGATCTATCAGCTGCCCACTGGTGTTCGAGGAAGCTTGGTGAGAGAGGGTATTTAGACACTGATGAGAGCAGGGAGTCTGGGACTCCCTGTGCTCAGCTGTGCCCTGATCCTGCTTCTCCACACTGGCCCCCAGAGAATCTGTATCTGGGAGGAGCTACAGCGGAGAATGGCAATGCCAGAGCCAGAGCTGGCAACCTTGGGGCCAGAGCTGAGTGAGCTGGACACAAAGCTGCTCCTAAACTTACCGTAAGTACTAGGGTTTGAGGTCCTGAATCCCCAGAAAGCCCAACATGGGGTAGAACTTACCCCCTGCAGAAATGCTGTAGAGGTTATGGTTTTCAGTCTAGTGGAACATTGACTTCGTTTATAACCAAAAGCCAAAAATTTGTGCAAAGTTGCTGTATGTACTGTCTTCCCAGAACACTGTCCCCAGCATGGGACAGCTGAGAGTGACAACACTGTGATGAGGCTGCCAAGTAAATTTAAGGTAACCTGGGTCACATTAATAAAGTATCTGAAATGAGGGAAGCAATGGTCTGATTTTGCCCTAGACGATTGTGTTCTGCTCGGAACACTTGCTCTCAGTATGTTTACAGGAGTAGACAGAAAGTGCACAAAAAATATGACAAGTGCTTGCAGATACCTGAGGGGCTGTCAGATGATTGTTAGAATGCTTCTGAATGGCAAGAGCAATTTTCTCATCAGTTGCGTTGTCAGAGTGAGCATATTTAATGCGCACTAAAAGTTTAGCCTGAGACCTTCTTTTGCCTTTTAGATGTGCTACAACAATAAACGATAAATTTTATCATTCTTAAGACTATTGGGATGTGGACTAAGAATATTACTGTCTTTTGCAGTAGTGATCTAGCCCATGTGCTGATTCCTGATGGTAGCCAGCCAAATTAATCTGATGGTTGTAAGGTTGTTACTGTATGTAACCAAGTAGCTTGCTGTCTAACTCTATGTATATCCTATTTTACTTCTGTGTTATTTATCCAAATGCAGCAGGAGGTGTTTACTACAGCACAGACTCCACCTACTTGGGCTAATAAAAAATTCAAGGTTTCTGTAATCTGATGCCATTTTGGCCCATGAGGTTAGAGATACGTTGTGCTTCCATTACTCTAGCAACATCATCTGCTATCTGTCCCATGTTGTTGTTGTTTGGTGCCATCGAGTTGGTTCCATCTAACAGCAACTCTGTGGACAACAGAAAGAAACACTACTTGATCTTGCACCATGTCCACAATTGTTTTTATGCTTAAGCCCATTTTTACAGCCACTGTGTCAATCCATCTTGTCGAAGGTCTTCCTCTTTTTCGCTGACCCTCAACTCTACCAAGCATAATATCCATCTCCATGGACTGATCCTTCCTGATAATATGTCCAAAGTATGTAAGATGCAACTTTGCCATCTTTGCTTCTAAGGAGTACTGTAGTTGTACTTTTTCCAGAACAGATCTGTTGGTTCTTTTGGCAATCCTTGGTATGTTCAGCATTCTTCTCCAACATCACGATTCAAAAGCATCAATTCTTCTTCTATCTTCTTTGTTCATTGTCCAGCTTCTTCAGGCATATGATGTGATTGAGAATACCATGGCTTGGGTCAGGTGCACTTTAGTCTTCGAGGTGACATCTTTACTTCTTAATATTTTAAAGTGATCCTTTGCAGCAGATTTTCCCAGTGCAATATGTCTTTTGATTTCTTGACTGCTGCTTCCCTCGTCATTGATCGTGGACTCAAGTGAAATGAATTCCTTGACAACCCCATCCTCTCTCCATTTATGGCGATGTTGCTTACTGGTCCATTTGTGAAGATTTTTGTTTTCTTAATGTTGAGGTACAATCCATACTGAAGTCTGTGGTCCTTGATCTTCATCAGTAAGTGTTTGAAATCTTCACTTCCAGCAAGTGAGGTGATGTCATCTGCATAACGCAGCTTGTTATTGAGTCATCCTCCAATCCTGATGCCTCGTTCTTCTTCGTATGATCTAGTTTCTTGGATTATTTGCTTGGCGTACAGATTGAAAATGTGTGGTGAAAGGATACAACCTTGATGCACAACTTTCATGACTTTAAACCATGCAGTGTCCACCTGTTCTGTTTGCAGGATAACAGCATCAGGTAAGGAAGGTAACAGCATCAGGTAAGGAGGGTAACAGCAACAGGTAAGGAGGATAACAGCATTAGGTAAGAATGGTAAAGATAGAGTGAGCAGCCCCCACTTGTCTCTCAGTGGAGGCTTTCTTGATGCTGTGATGCTGGAAGCCATGCTACTGGTATTTAGGTACCAGCAGGATTTTCCGTGGTAGACAGGTTTCAGCTGAGCTGCCAAACTAAGTCTAGGAATAAGGACCTGGCAGTCTACTTCTGAAAAGAATTAGCCAGGGAAAACCTTATGAATAGCAGTAGAACATTTGTCCTGTAGTAACTGATACATTTCTTAAAGATTTCACCAATTCAACTGTAACTAGATGCTAAAGCTCTTAGAAATGATTACTATCCCCCTGAGTGTTGGACCGATGGGTTGTCTTCTGACTCTCATTTTACAATGGATAACAAGTTAACCTTACCTTTGCCTTTCCAGTGTTGACTAGCATCATTACTGTGAATATCTAAAGATAATCCTAAATTTCCCAAAGTGCATTGTCCATGCATTCACCGGGAATCTAAACAAGACACTGCCCATGTAAATTTATTGTCAGTTGGAAAGGGAACATCTAAACTAGTGTATTTGGATCCACCACACTGAAACATATGTCTATAAGGAGCACACTAAGTTTACCTTGAGGAAACTGAGAATGTAGAAAATTTTGCATGTGACATCCCTGTTTCCATTAGAGAATTATCACAGATAGTCTTCTTAGTTGTAATTTCAATATAGGTAAAATTTTCCAACATCGGTTTTTATAATTATGAGGATGAGGTAACTGATTATGGATTACAATTTCAGCTAACTTGTTATGACACTCGTTATACCAATTAAGTAAATCTCTAGGGAGGATTTGGCTGGCTAGGGAAGGTATTGATATAATTCTATAAAATGTCCATCCATATTACAAGATATAAGAGGATATCATCCGAGTAACCCAGTATCACATAAGTAATCATTTAAACAGATAGATGTGGTATTAAAGCATCTTTGGGTTACAGAGGAGTCTGTATCTTAACTCTAATGGTACAAGATAAAATTGTACTAGAATTCATAGTAGGAAGTGGAATCAAGTGATAATTTAACCCAGGGAATGCTAATGTGTCAGAATTTTCTGTTACAGAAGAAGGATTTTGATGACAAATCTGACATTGTGTTAAATTGCCAGTACTTGCTACATGATAATCAAGACAAAGGTGTCTTTATTCCAACTGTCTATTCCTCTAACAATAAACAAATGGTCAACACCATTTTAAATAGAAGTCACTTAATATAGATTAGCTAAGTAATAAAGAATATAATGAATAACAAAATACCTAAATTGTACTTTTGGGTCACTCATTCAAAGGAAGTGGTCAGTTGTTGGTTGTTTTGGGAAGATATCTGAGTTTCAGCTTTAGTCCTCTTGCCAGTTCAGTCATCCAGTCAGAAACCTTGGTCTTCTTCAATTGGGAAAGATATGTCCAGGATTTTACATTGTGTGATTTTGTAGTAAATTGATTTGTTAGTAAAACCAAATAGAGACCATTCCATTTTGGTTGTAAAGAGGCCTTTAGTGCTATTTCCGTTATACATAGTCACCAGGTTCTGGGGCTTGATAACCTATATAATCAGGAGAAGTTTGAGCATAAACATGTTTAAGTCCTTTATCATTGGCTTTAGCATGCTGTAAGCATTGAAAATACTTTAACAAATTATTTGAGATCAAATTTGAATCAGGAATTACAGCATTATAAGGAAGAGGCATAATACATCTAGTGAGTACTTCAGATAGGCTTAACTTGTGAGGACCAAAAGGAGTAGATCCCAGATTCATCAATACAATTAAAAGCACTTGAGGCTGTGTTAATTTTAAAGAAGCAGTGAATTTAGCTAACTGAACTTTTATTATTCCATTTGCTCTTTCAACTAATCCTGAAGCTTCCAGATGTTATGGAGAGTGTAACACATGTAAGACAGGAAAAAAAGTTACAAACTGCTGCTAAATTCTGGCCAGTAAAATGAGAACCTCTATCACTACACAAGGTATGAGGAGTACACCATGTAGGAATAACATTTTCTAATAATTTTTTTTTATATCTTTTATTGTGGTTACCTTGAAATTCACCCTTATCTTCCTAGGTTTGAACCAGTCTGTTATTACTTGGTGTCGCCTTGCCCTCCACTGCATTAGAAAGATCTATACCTACACTGTTTATTTCCTCTTTTATTGTTCTGACATTGTTGTCATTTATAGATTAACTTCTCTGTTTCCTTGCTGTAATTCTTTTGGTTTTGGATAGTCCTTGAGAGTTCATTTCCTAGGTTGGTATCTGGCTGGTACAATCTTCCATCCTAGATTCAGACTGTGGTCTGATGTTTGTTCTCAGACCAAAGGACTCCCTTTAACAATTCGTGTAGGTTTGGTTTGGTTTTTATGTGTTTCTTAATTTCATGTCAGGAAATGTCCTAATTTCACCATCATATTTGAATGAGAGTTTTGCAGGATATATTCTTGTTGTTGTTGTTAGATGCTGTCTAGTCAGTTCTGACTCATAGTGACCCTGCACACAACAGGACAAAACACTGCCTGGTCTTGGCTTTGTCCATAATTGTTTTTATGCTTTGGCCTATTGTTTCAGCCACTGTGTCAATGCATCTTGTCAAGGATCTTCCTTTTTCACTGACGCTGCTCTCTACCAAGCATGATGTCCTTCTCCAGGGACTGATCCCTCTTGACAACATGTCCAAATTATGTTAGATGCAGTCTTTGCTTCCAAAGAGCACTCCGGTTGTACTTCTTCCAGAACAGATCCATTTGCTCTTTTGGCAGTCCTGGTACATTCACTGTTCTTCTCCAACACCACAATTCACAGGCATCAATTCTTCTCCTGTCTCCCTAATTCAATGTCCAGCTTTTGCATACATGTGATGCAACTGAAAATACCATGGCTTGTGTCAGATGTACCTTAGTCTTCAAAGTGTACCTTTACTTTTCAATACTTTAAAAAGGTCATTTGTAGTAGATTTTCCCAATACAATGCATCTTTTGATTTCTTCACTGCTACATCCAAGGGCATTGACTTGGAACCAAGTAAAATGAAATCTATGACAACCTCAATCCTTTCTCCATTTATCACAATGTTGCTTACTGATCCTTTTGTGAGGATTTTTGTTTTCTTGATATTGAGGTGCAAAATTCATACTGGAGGTCTTCGATATTCTTCAGTAAGTGTTTCAAATCCTCTTCACTTCTGGCAAGTAAGGTAGTGTCATCTACGTTATGCAGGTTGTTAATGAGTTGTCCTCAAATCCTGTTGCCTCATTCTTCATGTAATCCAGCTTCTTGAATTATTTGCTCAGCATACAGATTGAAAAGGTATGGTGAAAGGATACAACCCTAACACACGCCATTCCTGACTTTAAACCATGCAGTGTCCCCTTGTTCCATTCACATGACAGCCTCTCGATTCTTGTGCAGATTCCCTAAGAGCACCACGAGGTGCTCTGGAATTTCCATTCTCTGCAACATTAGCCATAATTTGTTAAGGTTCACACAGTCAAATGCCTTTGCATAGACAATAAAACACAGGTAAACATCTTTCTGGCATTCTCTGCTTTCAGCCAAGATCCATCAGATGTCAGCAATGATATCCCTGGTTCCACATCCTCTTCTGAATATATTATTCTTGGTTAGCAATTTTTCTTTCAAGGTTTTATGTATATCATCCCATTGCCTTCTTGCCTGTGTGGTTTCTGCTGAATAATCAGAGCTCAGTCTTACTGTTTCTCCACTGTATGTGACTTTTTGTTTTTCTCAAGCTGTTCTCACAATTTTTTGTTTGTCTTTGGTTTTAGTGAGTGTGATTATGATATGCTTTGGTGATTTTCCTTGAGGGTCTATCCTCTGTGGGGTCTTTCTTCGTCTTTCATGATATTAAGGATGTTTTCTGTCAGCAGTTCTTCAGTGATCCTGTCAATGTTCTTAGATTTTCTCCCTCTGTTCTGGAGCTCTGATCACTTGCAAATTTTTGGTTTTGACTGTATCCCACATAATTCTCAGGATGTCTTCATTTATTTTTGTTCCTTTTTCTGATTTGTCTGCAAACAGTTTCAGCCAAGTGTTTGCATTCAGTTTCACTGATCTTGTCTTCCATCATTTCAAACTGCTCCTCAGACCTTCTATGACACTGTTCATTTCTGAAATATTGTTTATCATTTGGATTTCTAATTGTTGTTTTTATATGACCTCTAGTTGTGAATGTTTTTTAGCATTTTGTTCCTGTAGTATTTTTATAAATTCTTCCATGAATTTGTCTGCCTTTTATATGAATTTGTTTATTTTTCCTCATTGTTGTCTGCTTTTTGCTTCAACTCCTGGATAACTCTGAATATTAGAGATTTAGAATTCCTGGTGAGGTAATTCTAGTGCCTTTTATTCTACTGAAAAGGTAGCAGGTGTTTTATTTTGGACACCTACTTTTACCATTTGTCCTTTTTAAAAAAAATATTTTGATGTTTTCTACTGTCTTCAGGACATCAGTAGTTATTTTCCTTGTAGATCTATTTGTTTTATCCTGCTTTTTTGTTTTACTTGGTTATATCAGAGCAGGCAGGTTATGCATTTTTGTTACTTGTTTGTCTGTGATCATGATACTTTTCACTTGCCTGTTCAATCATCAGGGCAAGAGGCTCAGTTACAGTGCAGCAGGGCAGGTCCAGGTGTAGGATGGGGGATGGAATGGCTTGTTTGTAGCACTTACTAGGACTGACGGGGTAGCCCAAGAATTCATGTTGAGCAGGTTCCAGTAGGCCATGCCTGTGCTGCTCAGGGATGTGATGTTCAGCACACAGTGCAGGCAGGTAGAAAGAAGACAGGATGTTTTGATGAGTGGAGCCAGGATGGGTATGGAAAAGATGAGTGGGGAGAAACAGGAGCCCCAAACAAAAAAAAGGTATTAAGGGAGTTTCCACTGGAGTGGAGAGATGGGAAACTGAGAAATGGAGAGGAAAAAAAACTAGATTGAAAATTTGGAAAAGGAAGTCCCCCAGGGGTTCCACTGGTGCTGTTGTGAAGAACAGGGAAGTGTCTCCTGGGCTGTGCAATACAGCCAGGCTAGATGGGGTGTAGATGTCACACTGTGTCAGATATTCAGGAGACAGGGAAAGAATGTAAGTATAGAGAGATGAGAATTAAAGAACAGAGAAAGAAAGGAAATAAAAGAGACAACAACAACAACAAAAATGAAATGTCCCAAAAGATCCCACTAACCTTTGCAGACTGGGGACATGGGTCCTAAGCCATGCCGTACAACCCAGCTAGAAGGGAATCCCAAGCTGTGAAAGGAAAAAGAAAACAAACAGAAGAAACAAAACACAACAAAGAAAAAAAGCATCCTAAAGTCCCGCCAGTGTGGCTTCACAAGCCAGGGAAGTAGTTCCCTAGTACTGGCATTTCACAGCCTTTCAAGAAGAAGCAAAGGTGGCACATGGAGCCAGGTGTTTGACAAAAAGGAGAGGGAAGGGCAAGAGGCACAGAAGAAACCAAAAGAAATGTAAAACAGCAACATCAGCTACAGACAAACGGTACGCAGGGAGCCAACCATTGTGGGCAGAGCAAACCCAAATGTCTAGTCCCCAAGGATTTTTCTCTTGGCCAAAGGACTGCAGCTGGTGGGAAGCAGAGGGAGCTAGGAAGGACAGGGGAAAGGTGAGGTTGTTATTATTGTTGCTAGTTGACATCAAGTCAGTTTTGACTCACAGTAACCCTATGCACAACAGAACAAAATACTGCCCAGTCCTGTACCATGGCCACAATTGTTTCCATGCTTAAGTTCATCATTGAAGCCACTGTGTGAGTCCATCTTGTTGAGGGTCTTCCTCTATTTTGCTTACCTTCCGTTCTACCCAGTATGATGTCCTTCTCCAGAGACTGATCCCTCCTGACAACATGTCCAAAGTGTTTAAGATGCAATTCTGCCATCTCTGCTTCCAAGGAGCACTCTGGTTGTACTTCTTCCAGAACAGATCTGTTTGGTCTTCTGGCAGTCCATGGTACATTCAGTAGTCTTCTTCAACACCACAGTTTAAAGGCATCAGTTCTTCTCCTGTCTTCCTTATTCATTGTTCAGCTTTTGCATGCGTATGATGTGACTGAAAAATACCAAGCTCACCTTAGTCTTCAGGGTGACATCTTTTATTTTCAATACTTTAGAGAGGTCCTTTTACAGCAGATTTTCCCAAAGCAATGCATCTTTTGATTTCTTGACTGCTGCTTCTCTGGGCATTGATTGTGGATCCAAGTAAAATGAAATCCTTGACAATCTCAGTCCTTTCTCCATTTGTCATGATGGGTGAGGTTAGCAAAGTATGTGTCGCTGATTACTGGGTGATCTGTGTTGTCCTGGGAGCTCGAGCTCGTGAAGCTGCTTTTGTGTACTCTCTGTCCACCGGTCTCTGGTGTGGGGAGGGTGAATCCAAGTGGCAGATATGCTGTACTTCCTGGCCTGCCCAACTAGGTAGAGTAGCAGGAAGAAGATTGGGGTGGGTGGGGAAGCATATGTCACTGGTTGCTGGGTGCTTGGACATCTGTTAGAATTTCTGTGAACCTGCTTTCCTGTGCTCCCTGTCTGTTGATCTCTGACAGGAGTCCAAGATGGTCCGTGTTAGGTTAGCTGACAGGGGACTTCCATTTTTATCTCTTGTCACTTTCTGTTCTCTGTCAGTGTCTCATTCCATTCAGTGTTTGGCTTTATCTCTTCATTTGTCATTTTGGGCTCCAGAGTTGACATTTGTCTCTGTTGTACTTAGTTTTTTGTGTCTTTGCTGTGGAAAGACAGTGTGGTGCTTCTGTCTATGGTACCATTTGGCCAGATATCTTGGAAAAAACCAAAAACCTATTTTTAAGACATACACAATACTGGGGATGCCAACACAACTTGTACAAAGCAAGGTCATGGAAGCTCCATAGACACATCAAAACTCCTTGAGAGACTGAATTGCTAGGCTTGGAGCTATGGGGACCATGGTCTTGGGGGACATCTAGTTCACTTGGCATAGCATAGTTTATAAAGAAAATGTACTATTTTCTACTTTGATGAGTAGATCTAGCGTCTTAAAAGCCTATGAGTAGCCACTGGCCTCAATACTTCAGGAACAAGTAAGAATGAAGAATACTAATACAAGGGAAAGGTTAATCTAAAGGACAAAGGTCCACATCTACAGTGGCCTTCAGCCGACTTAATCTAGTACAGCTAGATGATGTCCACCTACCACCACTGATTTCTCTGACAGCGATCACAACAGAGGGTCCTAGATAGAGCTGGGGAAAAATATAGAAGAAAATTCTAACTCAAAAAGAGAGATCAGACTTGCTGGCCTGACAGAGGCTGGAGTAACCCTGACAGTACAGCCCCTGGGCTCTCTGCTGAGTAATAAAGTCACCCTTGAGGTTCACCCGTCAGCCAACAACTAGACAGGCCCATAAAACAAAATGAGAGTAGGGGCAGGACCAAGATGGTGGAGTAGCCAGCCACTTCCTGTGATCTGTCTAACAACAACAACCCCAAAGAATAAATGAATTGATTACATATGACATTCTAGGAGCCTTGAACATCAAAGGGAAAGCTGAGAAGTCAGACTGAGCATTGAGGAAAGGAGGGTAGGTCCAGACCTATCCTGTTGGGAATTGGCTGTAGACAGCATGGTGAACAGAGCAGTGGCAGTTGGAGGGTGTCCTCCTCAGCAAGACAAAAAGGACCAGAGAATCCTCTCACACCTCCAGATCCAGTGAAAAACAGCACTAGATCATCAAAAGCTAAGTACTTTGCTTCTACCCTACCACATGCAGATCTACATCTTTCCTTTGGGATAAACCTGTCTCCCTTCTCCAAGGACTTCCCCTTTCCTTCTCTGCACTGTGCCTGCTCCAGTCTGATGTCTTTAACTGAGCAGGAAGTGGGACAACTTAAGCCTGCCCTGAGCCATTCTCTGACACTTCGAGAAGGAACAAGAAAATCTGATGACTCCCCTGAACTGGAAATTCAGGGCAGAAGCAGTTACTTCACCTAGACTCAGACATGAGGGGACATGTCATCCTTACATACACTTATGGATGACTATTAACACTCTGCCTTTCTCAGAAGCTGCAGCCAGATACCTGTGCCTACACCAAACTTCCCACACCATTTAGGACAGTGGGGAAGAGCCTGTGACACACACTTGATGACTGATTACCTGGACATCTGCACTGAATTCATACAAGAAAAGTAAACCAACTCTTGGTCTCAAACATTTAGTGACAGCTCTAACTATCTGGTGACAGGATATTAGAGCTTTAAAGTCACCAACAACCAACCTACCACACGTGACCACCCTATTTGGATGTTTCAAAACAAAATAAGGAAATAGAGCATAGTAGATAAACATAAATAAATACAACAACCTACCAGTGGCTCAGAGACAACAGTCAATATCAAATCATTTAAAGAGGCAGACCATGATGGCTTCAGAAAGCTCCTGAAACAAAGAATCAAGAAATTTTCCAGAGAAAGAGGACTTCTTGGAATTATTAGAAGTAGAATACAAAAGATTAAGATTTAGAACTCTTTAAGAGATGGGGAAGGAGGGGAGTCAAAATGCAGCAGAGATAATGACAAGTTGAATAGGCTGCAAGAAAGCATACAAAGGCAGGAATTAGAAATTCAGAAAATTAATAATAAAATTACAGAATTGGACACCTCAAGAGAAAGTCATAGGGGCAGAATTGAGGCAATGAAAAGCAGATTTAGTGAGATGGAAGATAAGGCACATGATACCAACATATTTGAGAAAAAAAATCAGACAAAAGAATTTTTTTTAAATAGTCAAGAGACACTAAGAATTATGTGGACCTCTATCAACAGGAATAATCCACCAGTGATTGGAATATAAGAACAGGTGGCATAACAGAAAAATGAGAGAATTATTGAAGATTTGTTGACAGAAAATGTCTCTGTTATCATAAAAGATGAGAAGATACCTATTCAAGGTGTTCATCAAACTCTGTACAAAGTAGATCCCCAAAGAAAGACAAGGAGGCATATTACAATCAAACTTGCCAAAACTAAAGATAAGAAGACAATCTTAAAACTGTCTAGGGATAATTAAAAATAATCTACAAAGGAGAGTTAATAAGACTAAGCTTGGGCTACTCAGCAGAAAGCATGCAGGGAAGAAAGCAATGGGATAACATATACAAAGCCTTGAAGGAAAATAACTGCCAGCCAAGCAGTATATACCTAGCAAAATTGTCTCTCAGCTATGATGGTGAAATCAGAACATTTCCAGAAAAGCAAAAATTTAGGGAATTCACAAAAACCAAGCCAAAATTACAAGGAGTACTACAGGGAGTCTTTAGGTTAGAAAATCAGTAACTTCTGATAACAACCCAAGACTAGAATACAGAACAGAGTAACTGGACGTCAACCCAAATAAGGAAACCACAAATATAAATCAAAGGCAAAACACTGAAAATAAAGAAACAGAGATGTCATTATGTAAATATTACAGCAAAAAAGGGGACTTAAAAAATGTAGTTACAGATCTTTCATATGGAGAGAAAATCAAGACAATATAAAGAAATTAAAGACTGATTTAAGTTTAGAAAAATAGGGGTAAATATTAAGGTAATCAAAAAGGAAGTTGTCAATCTATGCATCGAAATAAAAAAAAAAAAAAGAAAAACATAAAGTCTTAGCAAATGCAAAATTGCCAACAATGAAAAAGATGAAAAAAGCACATGAAGAAAAACAACTCAGAAGAGAAAATTAAATGGAACAAAGGAATTGTCTGCAACACACACACACACGTGCAAATACATCAAAATTACAGCATTAAGCTCACATCTATCAATAATTATGCTCAGTGTAAATGGATTAAATGCACCAATAAAGAGAAAGAAAGTGGCAGATTGGATAAAAAACAGTCCATCTATGTGCTGTCTACAGGAGACACACCTTAGGCTGAAAGACTTGAACAAACTACACCTCAAAGGATGGAAAAAATGCTATCAAGCAGACAACATTCAAAAAAGAGGAGGAGTGGCAGTATTAATTCTTGATAAAATAGACTTTAAAATGAAATCCTCCACATTTAAAGATGGTCACTATATCATAATTAAAGGGTCAATACTACAGGAGTACATAACCATATTAAATATTTATGCACCCAGTGACAGGACTCTAAAAAACATAAAACAAACCCTAACTGCATTGAAAACAAAAATAACTCCACAAAAATAATAGGAGACTTTAAAACATCACTTTCAATGAAGGACAGAGCATCTGGAAAAAAGCTCAGTAAAGACAGGGAAGATCTAAATGCCACAATCAACCAAACTGACATCATAGACATGTACAGAACATTGCATCCAATAGCAGCCAAGTATACTTTCTTTTCCAGTGTGCGTGGAACATTCTCCGGAACAGACACATATTAGGCCATAAGTAAGCCTTAACAAAATTCAAAGCACTGAAATATTACAAAGCATCTTTTCAGACCATTAAACCATAAAAGTAGAAATCAGTGACAGAAAAAGCAAGGAAAACAAACAAACACATGGAAATTGAGCAACACCTTGCTCAGAAACTATTGGATTATAGAAGAAATCAAGGATGGAACAAAGAGATTCACAGAATCAACTGCGAATGAAAACACATCTTACCAGAACCTTTGGGAGACAGCAAAACCGGTGCTCAGAGATCAGTTGGTCTCAATAAAAGAATATATTCAAAAAGAAAAAAGGGCCCAAATCAAAGCATTATAACCCTACAACCTGAAGAAGCAGAAAGGGAGCAGCAAAAGAACCCTTGGTGCACCAAAATAAAGCAAATAATAAAAATTAGAGCAGAACTAAATTAACTAGACAGTAGGAAAACAATTGAAAGAGTTAACAAGACCAAAAGCTAGTTCTTTGAAAAGATCAAAAGAATCAATAAGCCACTGGCCAAACTGACAAAAGAAAAGCATAACAGGAAGCAAATAACCTGAGTGAGAAATGAGACAGGTGATATGACAACAGACCCAACAAAATTGTTTTAAAATCATAACAGAATGCTATGGAAAATTGCTCTCCAACAAATTTGGAAACCTAAAGCAAAGGAACAAATTTCTGGAAATATACTACCTACCTAAACTAACACAAAAGAGGTAAAACAACAAAATAAACCCATCACAAAAGAAGAGATTGAAAAGTTAACTTAAAAACTGTCAACCAAATAAAGCCCTAACTATGATGGCTTCCCTGGAGAAACTAGACAAGAGTTAACACCACTATTACAAAGGTATTTCAGAGCACAGAAAAGGATGGGATACTGCCAAATTCCTTCTATGAAGCTAGCATACCCCTGATACTAAAACTAGGTAAAGATAGCACAAAAAATTAGAATTACAGATCAACATTTCTCATTAACTTAGATACAAAAATCCTCAACAAAATTTTAGCCAGAGAATTCAACAACATATCAAAAATAATTTACTTCTCAGTGGCAACATGAGAGTAAGAAGGGGTGCACCCTGAGAACTCCACTAAAAGACTGCAACTGATGGTCTGGGGGTTCCCCAGACCATGGCTCTTAGACCTGATGCTGCCTCTGTCCATAAGTTATTACTGAGGTCAACTCCTTGGACAGGAATGGATTGGACTCAGCCACACAGAGTGACCATATTGTGTGTGCACTTTATGGTTCTATGTATCTATGGGATATCGTCTTACTAGAGGGGAGTGGAGAGGGTAAAGAAGGGGGACAGGAGATTGTTTAATGGGGTACGACATGTGTAGAACAGAAAGGTGAAGTGTGCTGTCACTCGACAAGGAGAGCAGTAGGAGCTACGCATAGGTGGGCATGCAAATTTAAACTAGATTTTACACGTTCAGTCACAATGAACAAATAAAATATATATAAATTTACTATAACCCAGTGGATTCATACCAGGGATACAGGGATTTTTCAACATTAGAAAAACCATCACTATAATCAACCACGTAAACAGAAGACAAAAACTACTTGATTTTATCAACCATTGCAGAAAAGGCATTTGACAAAGTCCAACACTCATTTATGTTAAAACTCTAAGCAAAATAGAAATAGAAATGTCTCAACATAATAAAGTACATTTAGACAAAGCCAATAGCCAACACTATTCTTTTTTTTATTTATTTAACATGACTGGGTGAAAATGTACATTCCCGTATAACTTTACATGCCCACCTATATGCAGCTTCCACTGCTCTCCCTGTCCGGTGACAGCACACTATTCCTCTCTGCTCCATACATGTCTCATCCTCCCAACAGCCTCCTTTCCCCTCCTCTCTGTCCACTCTCCTTCCTCCAGTCAGAGGTCAGCAGGATGATATCCTATAGATGTATAGAACCATAAAGTGCACCCAATATATGGTCACTCGGCGTTGCCAAGTCCAATCCATTCCTATACAAAGAGTGGACCTTCGTTATAATTTATGGGTAAGGGTAGCATCAGGGCCGGGGGCCATGCTCTCAGGGGAACTCCGAAACCGCTGGACCATCGATTGAGGTCCTTTAGTGGAGATCTCAGGATGCATCCCTTTTTATTCTTGTGTTGCCAGTGAGACTCCTCTCTGTGAGCTCCATCGTGGCTATCACTGGTGGTGGCCGGGTACCATCTGGTTCTTCCGGTCCCAAGTCGATGTAGGCACTCACTCTTGTGGGTCTCTCTGTCTTCTAGGTTGTCTTTATTGCATGTCATTTTGGTCCTCGGTGAGCATCTGTTCCGCTAAGATGGGACAATTTGCTGTGTCCTCGGATGGCAGCTTGGCAGCTTTTAAGACCCCAGATGCCACTCGCCAATGTGGGGTGCAGAGAGCTCTCTTAGCAAAATGCTGGTTGTGCCAATTGGCCTGTATTTCGCCTAAGAGCATGGTCCCCTGCCCCCTGTCCCAGCTACTCTATCCTTGCAATATTGGGTTAAGATGAAAGGAGTACTCAAGTTATGCTGAAGTCCACTTAATGTTGTTCTTGTTTCTAATGTGTGCTATAACCACTTTCTCCCAACTAGATTTCTAGCAACTATTTAAACTAAACCCTCCCCCCCACCCTCCCTTCTTCCCCTCCCTTGCAGCTGTCAAAGAGTTTTTTCTTCTATACACAAGTCTGTTTTTGAGGTCTTATTGTAGAGGTCTCATACAATATTTGTCCTTTTGTAACTGACTACTTTCACTCAACATAATGTCTTCCAGTTGAAACCTGGAATCATCGTTATTCTTTATCATTGCAAAGTGCTCCCCTGAGTATATGTACCATAGTTTACCTATCCATTCTTCTGTTGTTGGGCATCTGGGTTGATTCCATCTTTTTGCTATCATGGACTGTGCTGCGATAAACATTCTGGTGCATGTGTCCGTTGGTGTGAAAGGCCTTGATCCTGTAGGATATATTCCAAGCAGTGGAATTATTGGGTCGAATGGTATATCTATATCCATTTTTTTAAGGAAGCGCCAGATTGCTTTCCAAAGAGGCTGGACCATTTTGCAACCCCACCAACAGTGTAGGAGGGTCCCATTTTCTCCACAGCCTCTCCAGCATTTGTTGTTTTGTGTTTTCTGGATCATGGCCAATCTTGTTGGGGTGAGATGATATCTCATTGTCGTCTTGATTGGAATTTCTTTAATAACTAAAGATCGTGAACATGTCCGCATGTGTTTTCTGGCTGCCTGGATCTCCTCTTTAGTGAAGTGTCTGTCCATCTCCTTTGCCCATCGCTTAATTGGATGGTTTATCTCCTTCTTATTGATATTTTGTAGTATCTTATAGATTATGGAGATCAGGCTTTGGTCTGACATAGAGTTGCCAAATATTTTTTCCCATTCTGTGCGTGTTCTTTTAATTCTATTAATAAAGTCTTTGGATGAGCAAAAGGGTTTGATTCTTAATAGTTCCCATTTATCTATTTTCTCTTCTGTTGATTGTGGTTTCTTTGACAGATTTTGGAGTCTGTCCTCATTGTGTATTAAAACTTTCATTGTTGTTCCTACCTTTTCTTGGATGAGCTAGCCAACACTATTCTAAATGGAGACAGTCTAAAAGCATTCCCCTTGGGAACTGGAACCAGACAAGGATGTCCTTTGACACCACTTTTGTTAAACAATGTGCTGAAGATTCTAGCCAGGGCAGTCAGGCAAGATAAAAAAATACAGGACATCCAAACTGGTAAAGAAGAAGTAAAACTACCTCTGTTTGCAAATGATATGAACTTAAACACGGAAACCCCTAGACTAAACTAAACCCTAAATACGAAACTGTTGAAACTAATAGAAGAGTTCAGCAAAGCATCAGGATATAAAATAAACATAAAAATCGGTTGGATACGTTGGAGTCAACCATTCCTGAAACCAACTCTTCAGACAAAGATTGGAGTGGAATATAAGACATAAAATGATATTGGTGAAGAGCATGCTTCTTGGCTGAAGTATATATGAAGCTAAGTGGGCAGCTCCTGTCCAGAAACAAGATGAGGGGGTGGAGAGGGGTAGGACCTGACTGAAGGGACATAGGAATTACACGGTGGAAAGAAGTGTGATGTCACAGGGTGGGAAGAGCAGCTAGAGTGATATAGCAGTCTGTATACAAGTTTTTGTATGACAAATTGACTTGGTTTACAAACTTACACTTAAAGTACAATAAATAATTAAATAATAATTTTTTTAAAATAGCAGAATTAAACAAATACAAATTGGAGAAAACAGATGTTTTGTGAAGATTGCCAAGGTACCAAGTTAAAGTGGGGCTACAGAAGCTGAAAGAGACAAGGATCTTTCCTAGAGCTGACTGACAGCCCTCTCCTATATAGCTGGTGCCCTGAATTTAGACTTCAAATCTGTGAGAAAATAAATTTCTGCTCTATAAAGCCACCTACTACGGAAACCCCGTTGGCATATTGGTTAAGTGCTACATCTGCTAACCAAAAAGTCAGCAGTTCAAATCCACCAGGCACTCCTTCGAAACTCTATGGGGCAGTTCTAATCTGTCCTAGAGAGTCTCTATGAGTTGGAATTGACTTGATGGCAGTGGGTACTATGGTATTTAGGAAGCCCTAGTGGCTAGTGGTACTGTGGTTAAAAAACTTGGCGACTAACTGACAGGTTGGTGGTTCAAACCCACAAGTTGCTCTTCTAGAAAAGATGTGGCAGTCTGCTTCAGCAAAGATTATAGCTTTGGAAACCCTATGGTACAGTTCTGTTCTGTCCTACAGTGTCATTATGAGTCAGAATCAATTTGACAGGAATGGGTTTGTTGGTTTGTTTGTTTACTATGCTATTTGTGTTACAGTAGCATTAACAAACTAAGATACCTTCAAAAAACCAAATTAAGGCTAATGGGGCAAAGATTAGAAGGCAGGAAGGGTTAAGAAAGCTGGTAATAGGGAGCCCAAGGTTGAAAGAGTGTTGGCATGTCATGGAGTTAATTAATGTCATGAAACAGTACGTATACCAGCTCATTAAAGAGCTAGTATAAACACCATCACCACCACAACAAAACCTTTCTTTACCAACAACTTTCTGCATAAGGATCAAATGACACAACACTGTCTGACAACTTTGTAAATGTTATATGTTGTTGTTAGGTGCTGTCAAGTCAATTCTGACTCATAGTGAGCTGAAGTACAACAGAACTCTAAAAAGTATATATAGCACTATAAAAGTGAAAGGGGATTTCCTTACAATAGAGGAATGTTGACACCACAGAAAGGATAGGAATTTGGAGTAAGACCTCACCATTTGATCTCTGTGAACATCAGTATTATAAAGTAAGGAAAAAAATAATGATACATTTTAATATTTGGGTCTTTGAGTCAGTTAGATCACATTGTTATTCCTTTTCTGGAAGACTCGAAATATCTCACTCCCTTTGTTCCCTGCCTTCAAGCACAGTGGTTGGAATTGGATTTGGGATTGTTTAGTATTACTGCCTGTCCAAGGCCACAGGGTCTAGATAGCTATTACCTCTTGTCTGGGGAGTATAAATTTCTCTGGTCTCCTCTTGACTTGGCTCAGTTCCCTGAGTGCTCCTGTTGCCTGATTGCTCTAGGATCCGCCTGATGGACAGATTGTCCAATGAATCCATTATGTTGGTGGTGGAGCTGGTACGAGGAGCTCCAGAGCAGCTTCTGGCTCTGACCCCACCGCACAGAGCAGCCCTGGCAGAGAGGGCACTACAAAATCTGGTAAGAGTCCACCCTACCAGACTCAGATCTACTGCCTTTGGCAATTCTTGCCATTCACATGATGCCCTGTGACTTCCTTCTAGGTGCAAGCCCCCCTCCTTACTGCCACAGAGGTACACATGTTCAAACCCTAGTCCTCAGACCTGCCTCTTTGTTACGTTCCTCAAAAGCCTATTTCATGCTCCCTGCCCCTTGGATTCCAAAAACACCCTAGTCTTTCACCTGCTCCTATCTGGACTCATTGCTTAACAAAGTAAATAATGATGTTGAACATCACAGGGCCCTGTGTTGAGAGCTGGAGGAAAGGGAAGGTCAAGGGATTTAGTGCTTTGGTCAAAGACTTTGGTACTCTGAGTCAGAGGTGGCATTGTCTTTATGCCCTTTCCTAGGCTCCAAAAGAGGCTCCGGTCTCAAGGGATGTTCTGGAGGCTTTGGGCCCCTTGGTTGGATTCCTGGGGATAGAAAGCACACGACGGATCCCCCTACAGATGCTCCTCTCCTATCTCAGTCAGCTACAGGACTACTGCTTGGGAGAGCCATTTGCTGCAGAACTGGGGTGGTTGTTGTTACAGGAGCCTCTTCTTGGGTATGGACATTTAGGAACTTCAAAATCAAACCCATCGTATGCCTAAGCCCTTAACCATCATCACCAGTGACAACCCTTACATATGCTTTATGTCCCCTGAAGCTCTGAGTTTCCAGTCCTACCATGTCCTCTTTTCTGCTTCCTTTTCTTCACAGTTCCCTTAGTTACCCAGCCCTAATCTTCTTCCTACCCCCAGGAAGCCAGAGTTGTGGAGCCAGGAGGAAGTAGAGCAAGCTGGACGCCTAGTGTTCACTCTGTCCACTGAGGCTATTTCCTTGATTCCCAGGGTAAGGTGAAGGAACAAGTGAGGGAGTAAGAGCACAGAAGGGAATGGTAAGCTAGTCTGGGGACCTAAGGCCAAGGAAGTTGGAGGTAAAGAATGTAAAGGGTAAGTCTGGGGCAGACTACTATACGGACATAGGATTTTGAAATTACAGCTGCAACAGCTTGCCCACATCTCTCATCCTGCAGGAGATCTTGGGCCCAGAGACCCTGGAGCGGCTTCTAGAGAGGCAGCAGAGCTGGGAACAGAGCAGACCTGGACAGCTGTGTATGGGGCCACAACTGGCTCCCAAGAAAGCAGCCCTTGTATCCGGCGTGGTGCGTCCTCCAGCTGAGGATCTCCCAGGTGAAACCACCCAACAACTCATACCTCTAGCAAGGTGTACAGGAAAGAGCATCAAACAATGCTTCTGGAAATCTAGCCTCTAGGTGTGCATTTTGAGCACATCTGCAAACCTTTTCTCCCAGGGCTTACCTAGAAAGCAAAGGTGTTAAGAGATGGTTTTCCAAAGTTTCTTCTACTTCTAGGGTACTACAGTTCAGGGAGTTTATAGCCTATAGAGTTTTTGGCCCAGGACTCCTCTTTTCCTGCTCTATTATTCCTGTTAACAGGTGATTCAGCTCTAAACAAACAAAAACCAAACCCAGTGCCATTGAGTAGATTCTGACTCATAGCAACCATATAGTGTAGACTAGAACTGCTCCATAGAGTTCCAAGAAGCACCTGGTAGATTTCAACTGCCACCTTTTGGGTTAGCAGATGTGGTACTTAACCACTACACCACCAGGGCTGGCTTGTGTAAGTGTGGACTTCTCTGCTAGAGAGATCCTAAGATGTAGGAAGGAGCTAGGGATCTTGGTTCTAATCTCAGCTCTGCCATTAAATCCCTTCCCATCTACAAGGATGAGCTTTTCCTCTTTAGTCCCTTCTTGTTCTACTATCCTTTGAGTCCTATAAATCTCACACTGTAGTAATCCCTCTACCCACATTACCCATACTGCCCATTCTCTGAAGATTGGAGGAGCATGCTATATGCATTCTGTATTCAGGAGTCTTCCTATGTCGAGTGTATTTTAGCACTACACTGACTCTCTGACTCTTACTTCCCCTTCAGAACCTGTGCCAAATTGTGCAGATATTCGGGGGACATTCCCATCAGCCTGGTCTGCAAGCCAGATTTCACAAATGGAGCTCTCAGACTTTGAGGACTGCCTGGCACTCTTTGCAGGAGACCCAGGACTTGGGCCTGAGGAGCTACGGGCAGCCATGGGCAAGGCAAAGCAGGTTAGGATAGATAACCCAACTAGGGGGAGGTGAAAACATGGGGAAGCTAATTGGGTGTGGTATCAGATGTGAGAGAATAGAGAGTGGGGGGAGGTAGTAATAGGAAATAGAATTAGACTGTATAATAAGTAGAAAATCAGAAGGGATAAATACTGAGGAAAGAAGCCAGTGCAATCAGTAGAGACACTAGAGCATGGTTAGCAAACTTTACTGTGTATCAAAGTCATCTGGGGAGCAGGTTTTGAACATGCTGATGCTAAGTCCCATGCTAGACTGACTGACTAAGAATCTCTGGGGGAGGGCCCTGGGCATCTGCACTGGAGCTGGCACCCCTGGTCAGTCTGGTGCACATAAAAGTTATAACTCAGGGACTCATGAACTACAGTTTACTGATCTTTTCTACTGAGACTATAAGGTCTTTCGATAACACTTTTAATAAGCCCCTCATTTCACTCACACTTTTAATAAATACCTCGTTTCACAGCAGAGGAAACAACCCAGAGTAGGGAAGTGATTTGCTTAAAGTTACACAGCAAAGGTCAGAAGCAGCATTCTGCCTCCTAGTCCAGTGCATTTTCCATTCACATTGTTTCTGTTTTTCTACTAGTTGTGGGGTCCCCCTGGAGGATTCCGTCCTGAGCAGATCCTGCAGCTGGGTCGGCTCTTAACAGGACTAGGAGAGCGGGAACTACAGGAGCTTCTGTTGGTGGACTGGGGAGTGCTGAGCACCCTGGGGCAGATAGATGGCTGGAGCTCCATCCAGGTGACTCTTTCTCTTCCCTACCCTTCCCCTGCAACATCCATCCCATAGACCCAGTCCTTGAGCTCTTCTGGAGTGAGACCCTGCCTGACCAATCTTTCTGTCTTAATACTCTGTTCCAGTAACCTTAGGAACTTAGTCACCCAGAAGCTCTGGACACAAAATACTCCCTTCTTACCTCTTCTCTTGATGGCCCCTCATTTTATGTCCTGATTTTTGGGATCTTCAGCCTTCATCATGGCTGTTGGATCTTCAAGTTTTATAATAAAAGAATATAATCCAGTAGCATCTGTCATTTCTCTGATCTCTTCCTTTTCAATTTATTTTCTGGTTTCTTATCTTGTTCTGTATATCCTGCTCCCCATCCACCCAGCTCCGGATTGTGGTCTTCAGCTTTCTGCGGCAAAGTGGCCAGCATGTGAGCCAACTGGATTTTATTCACTTAACAGCACTGGGCTATACACTGTGTGGACTACGGCCAGAGGAGCTACAGCATATCAGCAGTTGGGAGTTTAGGTCACCAATGCGGGGGGCAGGTGGGGGTGTGTAGTGATGCTGGGCTCACCCAGAGAGGGGAAGAAAGTGGAGAAAGGGGACTCACTTGAAGCCTGATTTGTATCTGTTGTCTATGGTCCTATCACTGAAGCTGGATTCTTCCCTTCCCTGTCATTCTCCTATAGCCAAGCAGCCTTGTTCTTGGGCAGCCTGCCTCTCCAGTGCTCCGAGGAGCAGCTAGAAGCTCTGGCCCAGCTCCTTGTTCTGCCTAGTGGCTTTGGTCCAGTCAGTAACTGGGGGCCTGAGATCTTCACTGAAATTGGCACAATAGCAGGTAGAAAAGCTGGGGCACTGCTCACTCTAGATAGCAGGGATTAGTCTCCATACAAGGGGGTGGACTGAGTGGAAACTGATCAGCAGTTCTTAAGGTGGGGGCCTGAGGTGTTCAGGTGAGAGTTTGGAGATGTGTTAGGAGGGTGTACGAGTAGAGTGCTTTGGGAGTACTTGGGAGAGGAGGTCTGTAGGTCTGGTGAAAGTGAAGGTCAGTGTAAGATAAGATGTGGATGTCCATCTCACTTGCTTCAACAGCTGGGATCCCAGACCTTGCCCTTTCAGCACTGCTTCGGGGACAGATCCAGGGCCTCACCCCACTTGCCATTTCTGTCATCCCTGCCCCTAAATTTGCTGTAAGTGTGATGAACTGGGGTCTGGGGTGACCACAGGAAATCTAGGGCTGGTGGAGACTACAGTGGATGCACTGATTCCTGTCCCAACCCTCAGGTGGTGTTCAGCCCTACCCAGCTATTTAGTCTCACCAGTGTTCAGGCTGGGGCTGTCACTCCTGAACAAATGGCCTTTCTGAGTCCTGAGCAGCGACAAGCCGTTGCATGGGCCCAGCATGAGGGCAAGGAAAGCCCAGAATGGCAGGGTGAGTTCTCAACTACATGGCTTGATCTTACATCTTCTGAACAAGAATATGACCCCTAGCTTAGTGTTGTCCAGCTCTTGGAACTTACCCAGGGAGATCCCTGGAGTGAAAGGGTCTAGAAGCTAGTTTTTAGGTAGAAATGGCTCCTGGGGATCAGAATTGTAATATTCCTCTATTTCCTTATCTCATTATAGGTCGAAGCACAGCCTGGGTCCTCTGTGGCCGGTCACGACTCTCCTGGGCCCTGGCATTGACTGTATGCTTTCTTGGGCAACTGCTCTGAGACTGTCTGTACAGTTAAGGAGGGAGACTGTTGGGAGAGAAACCTTAACTTATAATGAATAAAATGAAAATGGAAGCACTACCTAATTATTCTTAGGAGATTGATGAGGAATATGGGTAATATGCTAATGTTTTCCACCCACCTGAAACTTAATGTTCTTGGCATTCCATATCTGGAGTCACAAGTAAGCCTACCACCTCTTTTCCTTTCCTGGAGGCTGCTCCTGCCTCACCCCATCATCAGAAAAAACACAGACAGCTGCAGTGTAGCAAGGATTCTTTACTAGGATGGGGCAAGTCTAGGACAAATAGAATGGGCCACCATTACAATGGATAGAAGTCCTGGGAATCTTGATTCATCCATTAGGGATGGGGCGTCAATGCTTGCTGACAGGTGGAGGGATGCGGATATCCTGGCCCCTCTCCAGACGCCGCTCACAGTCAATCAAATAGTTCACTCCATCGATGACCAGTTGCACCAGCTCCACCTGAAGAACACTAACCCTTGATCTCTGGTTCTCACAGGCAGAATTTCTTTCTCTAACACTGGTTTGCGCACTCTGGTAACTCATTTCCAGTTGTCTCCCACTCAACCTGAACTTCATTTCAGCATCTATTACATTCCTGAAGCTCAATCTTGCTTCATCTGAACCTCCACAGACCTCCCCCTACCCCTCCCTCTAATCTGTAAGGATCTCACCTCTGACTTGCCCAGTCGATCCAAATTAGAGATGTCAAAGACACTGCCTGTGGCAGCTGTGTCCACTCCTCCAGTGCCACGCTTTTGGAGTCTTAGGTTTTCCAGGATCTTTGGAAAGCGACTATCCTAGAGGTGAGATAGAGATGGGGGTTAAGGTCAATAGACACAGAGAGTGCCCCTGCCTGAAAGAGTTCTAGATCTGCACAGAGCTCTTTCCCCTGACCCTTTAAGCATGATGAGTCTAGCCCCTTTCCAAAGTGCTCATTTCCTCACCATCTGTGGCCACCCATCTTTTTCACTCAAACCCCTTCCAACCCCACAACTTCTTTACTTTGCTTAGCAAGGGAAGTTTGATGTGCACTCCTGCCCGAAGTCCAGTGCCAAGGTTAGATGGACAGGTCAAGATGTACCCCAAACGTTCGTTCCACATGAACTCCCAGCCACGCTCCTGGATCAGCCGCTCCACCTGAGTCCACAAAGGCTCTGTTAGCGAAAAACCAGGGATGTGTGGACCCTCCCTTAACTAGATCACAGGAACTCTTTCCACATTTAGACCCCAAAACTTGAGGTATCAGAGAATGCTGCTTTCTTTCTTTTCTTTTTCGGTGGCATAAATGGTTTGTTACTGTTATTATGGATGCAAAGTAATGTTGATGTCGTAAGTATGGAAAATTTTCTTGCACAAAAGGAAAAGGAGAAACTTACAGGAGTGATGCATTAAGGATGATCTAGGAAAATAGTGGAGGTGGTAAACTGAACTGAGAAAGGATTGATTATTCAGAGTTCTGCGTATTAATAAGTCTCAAGCTAGGAAGGGTCCTTTCAGATAGGACATGAGAGTATGAGCCTTGCAACAGGAAGAGGAGAGTTGTCTGTTAGCTATGGAAAGAGTACACATGAGAAGGCAGAGAGAAAGGTGAAAACGCAGCAAAAAGCCAAAGACTTACAGATGTATGTGTGTGAAGTTCCCCCCCCCCCACTTAAGCATCCTAATCATGAAAAATAACTATTAGGACTGAAGAGAGAGAGGATTCTCTAGAGTGATTGACCATGATGACTACTATCCAACATGAATAAAGGAGTCTCTGTTTGTAGCTGAGCAAGAACTATGACATAAGAGGATTTCTTACATGCTGAACATGAGGAAACCCTTCCATTTAGAAAAATAATAACAACAGCAAAATTTACTGTGAGCCAGGTGCCATGCTAAATGTTTTACATGCATTATTTCATGCTCATAACAATCTAAAAAGTAGGAAATCTTATTACCTCAGTTTTACAGATGAGGAAACAGATGCCTATAAGTTAAAAAGTACTTTTCTTCCTATTTGCATTCAGAATGTGTTATCTATTACTTGCCAAAAAACCAGCAAATTACCCAGCTAGATTCTAAAAGGAAGTTCTCTCTCTCTTTCTCTGCAAGTCTAAAATAGAACTGTGTATGTGAGAATGCACAATAGGAGGTGGGTTTGTGGGGGATTCTAGAATTGAATCTAGAACCCATATATAATTGAGGACCCTTTATTGAGAGTCATACATGCTAAAACTTAAGTCATTCCATATACTGCCTTCCCCAGTCTTCTTCCCACTCTCAAAGTTTTGATATAATACCTTAGGAAGAATAACTGATCCCACAGTCAAGGCCTATGTTGGCTCCTAACTGAGGTAGCTGCACTAGAATTACAGATGCACCAATGTCTCAGTGCCTGCACCAGCCCAGGCCCGCACATTTTCCTTGTCTGCATAGCCCACCCCAGCCCACACACTGCATTGGCCCACCTCTCAGGCCAACCGTTCCTACTGGGTAGTGTTTGACAGCTATCTGCTCTGTTCACTTCTACAGGTTGCTAACAGTCCTCCCTTTTTCTTACTCTTGAGGTAATCAGGTTTGCCTAACACAGTCCTGGTTTCTATCTTTTGTCTCAGAGTAATTAACAGTGTCCCCTTCATTCAAACATGCCCAGGTTTGGTTGATAAATTATATGATCATTCCATCTATCTTAGTCTTTGGTCTTCCTTATGTCCTCCTACCCAGTTCCCTTGTACAACCTCTTTGAGTCCTCGGCAGAATCGTTCAAACACTCTCTTCATGTTGCCCCCCTTCTCCATGGAAATGACTCGTGTATGGTCCTCCTCATTCACCCAGATCAAGAAGCTCTTCTCATTGTTGTGCCTGAGGGCAGGAAGAAGCGAGGGATCGGTATCAAGAGGCACGGCAAGAATTGGAGGAGATAGAGGGAAAAAAATCATTAGTGGGGGGGACAAAAGAAGTAAGGAACAGTGTCATACCAGATTCCCCGAGCATCTGGCCAGTCTCGAGCCATTCCTGCTGCAGTCAGTAATGGGGACACAGGCTTGTCGAATAGAAAGTGGTCCTGCGGAGGTCAAAGGAGCCTACGGTGAGAGTCCTCACAGTACCCCAGAGCCTCTCAGAACCCATCCAGCTGATCCGCTGCTGCCTCCCCTGGTTCTTCATTCTGTCTGTTCCCTCCACCCAGGTCCCTCTTAAGGACCCTCACATCAATGAGCTGCTGTTGCTCAGCCTCTGTCATCTCACTGAGCCGATAGTAACGCCCAGTCAGGTCACCCTTCAGGCCACTCAGTGCGTCCACCACAACACGTTCTACCTCTCGTCGCTCTGCCCGAGTACAGGCTGGTGGCAGACTGAGTCCTCGGATACTTCGGCCAGTTCTCACTCTTGAGGACAATACATACCTCTCATCAAAGTAGCCAGAACGAATCTGGAGGGTAAAGGACATTAATACAAGTTACACAAACACAGTGGGTGGAACCCAAGGCTCTTGGGGAAGCAGAGACCCTGGGGACTGCAGGGCTGCTCACTGTTTGTGCTGAGCACACATGAAAAGTGGAAGAAGGTCCCATTAGGAAAGCCTTCTGAGTGAAGGAAGCATTGCGTACCCTCCTCCAAATTGCCCATCTTGGGACACAGCCATTCTCATCCATCCTCTCCTCTCCGTATGTACTGCTCCTTAAGATACTGTTCTTTCCTCACATCAAGATTAAAAGCTCGGCAGTACAACGACCATGAGTCAGGAAATAATCAAAGTGAAGCATCCGGAGAAGCAGAGAATGTTGAACACACAAAGACAGTGTAAATCCATAGTGGGATATTGACTCACCTTGCTGGCATCCAGATCAGTGGTATGCTTCATTGTCCGGGGGTCATATCCATTGTGTCGCTCTTGGATCACAGGATCAAAAAGGTCAGCAAATATCTGAGGGGAAGTTAAAGGGGAAAGGATGCTGAAGGAGAGGGAATCCCTCCCCCGGCTTCAGTTTGGATTGACTTAACTGAGTCAGAAAACTTGAGTACAGATGGTCTGGAGTTGTGGGGGGAAAGTGAGGGGTCTTTGTAGGGGAAGGAGGTGGGATCACTGGGAAGATGAGTTGGGTCTCAGGGAGGCTCTGGGGGCCCCCTACCTCATAGGTCTCCTCATCTCCAGCCACCATGCCCACAGTCTTGATGAAGGGGTGGCCAGGGTTGTCCACGCCAGTCTGGATACACTGATCTAGTGTCCAACCAGTGGGTGTGGTCTTGTCGCAGAGACGGGCATAGACTGCTGGGGTCAGGTGACTGGCCATACAGTTGTTGTGCTTTCGGAGGTCTGGGTACTCAGCGCTGGGGAGGGGGTACCCAGTAACCATGGAGGGAGGACACAGAGGCCTACACCCAGTGCAGTGTGCTGGGAGCTTTCCTCTTAGTTTGTCTGGCTTTGCTGCTTGGGGGAAGAGGGATTAGATGAAGACTAAGCAGTCGTAATCTCTGGAGACCTCAGGGTCTATGCTTTTTTCCCAGCAGTTCTCTAGCTGGTTGACACAGTTCTCCCAGATCCACTTAGTTGTTTCCTCCATAAACACAACACTGGGGTCTGGGGAAGGGAAAGGCTAAAGAGGGATATTCAGGAAAGTGGGAGAACAAGCAGGGCAAAAAGATGGAGGAAGCAAAAACAATAGTTCCTGGTCTCTCATCCAGAGACTCGGGTAGAGTGAGTGCGGCCAAAATTCACAAGGCAATAGCTGCTTCTGGAGACGCGTCTGCTCATTGCAGCTTCTCGACAATGCTTTTTGCCTTACGATTTGACCACCGTCCTCACCTCACTAAGGTCTCCAGACTATATAGTACACAAACTACAGGGCCTTCGTGACTCTTGCCCTTCTCTGTTGCCTGACTCGTCATTTCCACCCACACCTTGTTTCCCATTACCAAGGCCTCCCACGCCCCTGACGCTGATACCTCGGGGGATACAGTCTCCGTCGTTCACTGACAGCTCTCACGGGTTCCGGGCAAAGCAGAAACCCAGCGGCTAGAGACCCAGCTCCAGCCAAAGCCAGAAGTCTGAGTCCAGGGCGGGCAGAGAGCAGGCGGGAGAAAGGACCAGCCATGGCTTGAGAGGCCGGCTACCGGTTCCCGGAGCTGGAGCTAATGCAAGGTAGGAACACGGAGGGAGGATGCAATCCAGCGGCAGGAGGGCTGGAGGGAATCTGAGACTAGAGCTGAGACGGGTGCTGGAGTGGAAGCTGTAGTCGGAGTCCGAGGCGTCACCAGCGAGACTGCAGGAGAGGCGCAATGAGCTAGCGACTGGCGGGCGGGCGGAGCAGAGGGCTGCCAGAGCCGCAGTGTCCCCTGGGGTGGGGCTCGCGCAGGCTCCGCCTGCCTCCTGCCGCCGCGGTAGGTGTGTGGGGCGGGGTGGGAAGCACACACCAGGTGACTGAGGGGCCTCGGGGTGCACACTGAAGCGGTGGAGGCCCGGGGTCCAACTGGGTGAGACCGCCCAGATTTCAGCACCAAGTGGAGGACAGCACCTGAGGGACCCGCTAACCGGATCGCCCTTCCCCCAAGTTCTCTAAGCTTAATGGGAAACCAGAGCCCTCTACTCCGTGGATGTGAAAGGGTGACGTTGCTCAACCCCTCCTCAGCTTTCCGCCTGCCCCCGGCAACCCCTCTATTCTCCCAAGGGAGGTGGTCGCGGGGAAACCGCGGAATAAATACCGAGACCAGAGGGAGACACTGAGAACTACACCCGCTGACTCAAGGTCACCTTTCTCTTAGAACCAGGAAGAGGACACTAAGGTGCCTCATCGCACACCTGTGCTCTCCATTTACGAGGTTGGGGAAGAGTCGTCTGAGAAGAACCAGCGAAACACGAATCCTTTACTCCATCTCTGCTTTGCCCCCACTGTCCCTACTCTGCCCCTCCAAGTCTGAAGCCCTGTTATTTCCTGCCTACTCCTTCATGATCAGCCCACTTTTGTTTTCTTCCTGTACCCTCAACCTTATTCCTACTTTACCTTTGATGTTTTACTTCTCAGATCTTTTCCAGGCTCAGACCTCCTCCCAGTCAGTCACAAAACTCACTCTGAGAATTCTCTACAAGCTTGCTTACCTGTTGGTTGAAATGAGCTCAGGACTGGGGCTGGGCGGAGAATAGTTAGCTTCCTCTTCCTCTCTCGGCTTTTTTTTTTTTTTTTTTTTTTTTTCCTGTGTCTGTGGCTCCCAGTTTCTGGAATGAGGAAAGTGAAGTGTAAGGTGAAGTGGAGGGCGTGGTGAAATGACTGGGTGGGAATGGAACAGGTCAGCACAGGCTTCCAGGCACCTCAAGTAAAGCTTTCTTTTCTTGGCTCCCTAATGTTTAATCCAGAGTTTAAGGCAGAGGGTGTCCAAGGGCATAGGATCATCGGGGAATCTTTGCCTTCCTCCTGGTAACTTTCCACTTCTCACTCCTCCCTAGATTTGAGATGGCTCTGTCCTTACAGCTCCAAGTGTGACTGGGGTGTGACTGTATCCTGGCAGGAGGAGAGTGAATGCTGGAGCTGAGCTAGAAATGTCTGGAGGGTCAGTTAGGGTAGGGTAGGCCTTAGTCTCTTCTCTCAGTTATACCGGTGTACCCACAAGACAGTGACATAACTTGGAAATCTTAAGAAAGAGTATTTGGGAAAGAAGAATTCCCTTGATGTAGTCCTTTGACCCCACTGATGAGGACCTCCCCACCCCCATACTCTCATTTCTTTTGTTGTTCTCAAGACTTTCTTTGTGTTTCCTTTCTTGCCTTCTTCATTTGTGTGTCCCCTTAGAGGCCATCACCTCTCTTTTGGGTCCAGTACTTAACTCTCTCCTCTGGTAAGAGAGAAATTTATCAGAGAATAGGCAGAGTTCTGTAGTTGGAGTGTCTTCACTCTTAGAGAGATGGGTGGTATTACCCGTACTATGGGAGCTCATTATCTAAGGGAAGGACTGCTTATGAGTTAAGTGGATGTAATTACTTGAGTTGGTCTGTATTTACCCAGGTAACGAAGAAAGATAGTCTTCCAAAGAAGTAGGTCTGTTATTTGACTGAGAGGGTAGTTACTAAGATGAAAGTGGTGGGGGATGGAAAGAGAAAATTATCAAAAGACAAGTAAGATTTACCCAGAGAACAGAGAAATTATCTACATTTGGAGAGCAGCTGCCAAAATTTGAATAAATTGCCACTAAGTATTTCTGTACTTTTCTTATTCCCTTTTAGACCATGAGCCTCTGAAAGGCACATACTGTAACAATATTCATTAAAAAAATTATCCTAAAACATACAAGAAGTAATTAATATGGTAAACCCAAACCCACTGCCGTTGAGTTGGGTCTGACTCATGGCAATCCTATAGGTCAGGGTAGAACTGCCCCATAGAGTTTCCAAGGAGCGCCTGGTGGATTTGAACTGCTGACCTTTTGGTTAGCAGATGTAGCACTTAACCCACTATGCCACCAGGGTTTCCAATTAATGTGGTACTTATTTAATAATAATTATTATTAGCAATAATGTTTAAAATTTCATAAGGCACTTTACAATTATAGAGAACATATATACATATATATAGTTACATTGAATTGAATTGCTTCAGTACTTAACTAGGGATTGAGTCTACCTTTCTGAGGCATGAAAAGAGGAGTTAATTATCTGGAAGATCCTGTAATAACCTGTTTGAAAGCTTGGAGTGATGGAGGGAGGTTTGAATTGCATATGAACTAGGGAGGCATCTGTTCCTCTTGGGGTACGTTCTTAGTATCCTCTTTATTCAGGAGGCCTTGGGGTTCAGAATAATCAGGCATCTGGGTGAAAAATGGTAGATTCCCTAAGACTGTAGAGAAGAAACTGGGAACTTAGAACTCCTGACCAAGTGAGAATGTGAGGATAAGAAGAACAATACAAACATATACAAAATGCTTTCATGTAGTCATTACCCTGTGAGTTAGACTTTTGATTCCACTCTTGCTGATGAGAAAACTGAGGCTCAGAGAAGTCAAACGACTTGTCCAAGGCACATGGCTGTTAAGGATTCAAAGTCAGGTTTGTCTAGCTCTAATTCGGTGGGTAGAGAGCCAGTTAGGTGTGGGTGTGGAGACAAGGATCAACTTGCCCAGCCTTCCAAGTCCACTAATTTTCTTATCTCCTCCTTAAATAAGTGTCTCTTCCTTCGTTTAACTTTCTGATCTGTTACCCAATTTGTTTCTGTTCTTGAGTTCATTCTTTTACTCATCTTTAGAGTTGTCAACGTTTTCAACCCGCATGTATTGGACTTTAAGTGTGTCAGGTCCCGTTTATGTCTTACAAAACAAGCAGAAGATCTAGTTTTGCCCTCAAGGAGGTGCAGTGACACAAATTCTGCTTCTTCTTCTGCATTTCACATATTTCCCCCTCTTCGTGAAGCGGGGATCGTCTGTGTCTAGACCGAGCATCACGTCCGGGCGACGCAGTAAGAAATCCAAGGGAAGCACTTGCCCCTTAGAGCCACCAGGGGCTACCCTCCTCCGCGGAGAAGCGCAGGCCAACGCAGCCTGACACTGCTGCCAGTGCGCGCCCTCCGCTGATTGGTTTCACCACAGGGAAGTCGCGCTATGATTGGACCGCTGTCAGGTGTCGCAGCTGGCAGGTTCGGCTGCGCGAGCTTAGGCAGGCGGGTGAGTGAGGGCCGGGGGCAAAGGAGGAGTGATTGGGGGCCAAGGGCAGTATGTGCGGGTGGGCGCGGTGGAGGGCGATCAGTTGGTCTTGAAGGCTGCAATTAGTTTGATGTGGGGCAGCTTCGGAAAGAGGCCCAGAGGATAGGCCTCAATGTCAAAGAGGATGAGGTGAAGGCGGGGGGGGGGGGGACGGGGAGGGCGGACAAAGTAGGGATAAAACAGCAACGAAAAAACCCATGCCCATTGCATCCAATCCAGTCCGATTTACAGCGACGCTATGGGACACAGAACTGCTCCACAAGGTTTACAAGGCTGTCATCTATATAGAAGCAGACTGCCAGGTCGCTCTCCCGAGAAGCAGCTGGTGGATTAGAACCACTGACATTTTAGTTGGCGGATGAGGGCTTTAACCACCGCGCCACCAGGGCTCCTAAAGTAAGGAGAGGAAGGCGGTATTTGTGACCCGGAGCTGTGTGAGAAGACCAAGGAGGGGGTTAGTGACAAGAGATGGATGATAGAGGGTCTGCATGAGGAATGTGGATAAAGTCCGCAAGGGGTAGAGGAGTCTGCAGGAGCAGAGTGGGAGTGGAGGCGGTAGAGGAGGGGGCCAAGGTGGCAGAGTCTCGGGAGGGGCATAGGGGTAAGATTAACAGTGTCCAGGGCAAAGGGAAGCAGTTGTTATGGAGGGGTGAGCCAGGAGAGAAGGGTAGGCTGAGGAAAGAATAGACCTTAGGCAGTTTTTGCAGGGAATCATTGAGGGTTCAGAGAAAAGAAGTTACCTAATGACTCGTGAGGATTTGAATGACTGGTTAAGACTGGAGAATCAGCGAGTGGGGGAATTAGTTGGATTAAGTGGATTAATGTGATGAGGGAGGGCAACAGTCAGTATTGGATACTTACAGGACTCAATGAGAATCAAGAAGTTGTGGAAAGAAGGCGGTATGAGTGAGTTGGTGCTGAGAATGGAGGCAGCAGTGCAGTTGACCAGTGTCAGAATAGGGTATAGGGTCAATGGAGAGCCCCAATGGTGCAGTGGTTAAGCGCTCAACCACTAACCAAAAGGTTACCTGTTGGACTCCACCAGCTGCTCCTTGGGAGAAAGACATGGTTATCTGCATCTGTGAAGATTTACAGTGTTGGAAACTGTATGGGGCAGGTCTACTCCGTCCTATAGGATCACTCTGACTTGGAATCTACTCGACAGCAACAGGACTGGTGTGAGAGATTAGAAGCTGCACCAAGAAGGAAGTGAGGGGTCCGCTGTTCAAGAGTTTTTCTGTTTTGGAAGTATTCCTGCCTGGAATGTGTATAGATCTTTTTCCTTTGCCACTGATGGAGCCCTCCATCACATGCATGGTGGTTTAGGAAATTAGAGGATTACAGCAAGCAGTCCTAATGTCTAAAGGATAAAGGGGTTATACAAAGGCAGCTGCTTTTATTTACTCTCCCTACTACTTCTTATTTAGAAACCCTGGTAGCATAGTGGTTATGTGTTACATCTGCTAACAAAAAGGTCAGCAGTTCAAATCCACCAAGCACTCTTTGGAAACTGTGGAGCAGTTCTAGTCTGTCCTCTAGGGTCACTATGAGTCAGAATCTACTTGAGGGCAGTGGGTGGATATTGCTCCTTCTTTAGATCTGATTTAACATAGATGTACTGAGAAGATTGCCTCCCTCCCTGCCTGTCTAGTTTGCTTCTCTTCCCCTCTACATTCATTCCTTTCTGTCATGTTTGATTCAGGCCTAAGTAAAACTGCCATTTAGCCTAGTATAGAATCTGAGGTTTTCCTTTTGAAATGAGGTATTAAGGGAGAGGTGGAAGGGGAGAAGAGAAAACAGGGGAGTGCCTCTGGGAACATCACATCAAACCCCAACTTCTCCCAGAGGTACATCTTAGTAAATACTGGCTTATTTCATAGATGTTTCTCTCAGGCTTCTGTCTTTGGTTAGCTATGAATCTCTCTTTAGCCCCTATTTGTGAGCAAACTCTGCTAGCCCACCCTATTTCTTATCATCCCACATCATTATGGGTTGTAATAGAGTTTGAAGAACATAAGTGTTGTACACTCAGTAGAAAACCACGAAGTACTTAATGGAAGAAAGGGAGAAAGGTTAGGAAGCTTAGATATGACAGAAAGCTTTTGCTTCAGAGAAAGGATAAAGAGTGTGACAAAATTTGAATTGCTTAAACTTAACAGGGATTGTGAAAATGCCAGAAGTCAGGGAAATCAGATCAGGTCACTGAAAAGGAATTAAAAGAACTAGTGTGTTTATCGAGAGGGGGAATCTATGTACAAGACCTGCAGTTACAACTGGAGCTGTTATGTCTAAAGAGAATGTTGCCCCTTCATGGGAGCTGAGCCATGAAGAGACCACGTGATGAAGATGGGAAAGGTCGAGGGCTCTGTGAAGGTCAGTGCTAACTTTCTAATCAAAGCTGCAAATACCACTTGTAATGGAAAGCCTTAAAATCAAAATATAGTAATTATAGGAGACTATCTTTAAAAGTCTCTGAGACTTTAAATCAGTCACTCTATTTAAGAAATTTCTAGTTTTCATTACAGAGTCATTGGTTGGTATTTCTGAGAACTGGAGACCATGGAAAATTGCTGATGTATGACTCATAATAACAGACACCTGTATCCCACACTTCAGTATTAAAAAATGTTGACCTTTTGTATATTTGCTTCAGGTCTTTTTAAAAATACAAATAAACATAGATAAGGTTACAAAGTGCCCTTTGAATCTTCCTCAGTTCCATTCTTCCCTCTCCTCAGGGTTCTCTCTATTGTAAATCTGATGTCTTTCTTTCCAGTTCATGTTTTTGTGCTTCTTCTACTTATATGTGCAGCCATAAATAGTATGTAATTTCTTTTTATACAAATGGAATTGTACTGCATGCCTGTCTTTGCAGTTTGCCTTTAAAAGCTGTTTGTGTTGTTAAATATAGTTTGATTCTGATTCATTTTTTAAATTTCTATTCATCTATTATTTGTATGCACTAGATTGTATTTATCCATTATTTTACTTATGACAACAGTGATGTTGTGAATATCATTGTACCAGTCTTCTTAGGTGGGAGAGTTTCTCTAGGTCAGGATTTCTCAACCTCAGCATCTACTGACTCCTTGGGCTGGTAATCTTTATTGTCAGGAGAGAGGGCTGGGAAATAAATGTTTAGCAGCATTCCTGATCTCTACTCACTAGATGTCAGTAGTACCTCCCCACCTGTGAAAACCAGAAGTACCTCCTGTCAAATGTCCCCTGGGGAACAAAATTGCACCCAGTCGAAGATCGTTGCTCTAGGTGTATATATCTATAAGTAGAATTGCCAGGTTGTTGTGACTCAGTCTGAAGATATTTGTACTGATTATGGCTTTAGGCAGGATTCTTTTTAACTGAGGACTTCGGTGGCTTAGATTGGTGCTGGGTCTGTAGCACCAGGATATGGTAGAGAGAACACTGATATTTCCATCTGTGAAGGGATTGGAGACTGCAGTGTGGATGTCCATTTCCTCAGCCTCCCAATCAGCACTAAATCTCTTTCCTTGAACAGATTTCCTGTACTTGGGCATATGTGTTTTAAGATGGAAGGGGACACAGGGAATAAAAGGGGCATGGGGTTATTAATGTTCTGCTTTAATGCACAGAACATAAAGTGACCTCAAGAAGTGTTTTTTGAGTTAATCGTTTAAGGGGTGAAAATGGAGACTCGCAAAAGGGCAAAAGCAGCTGAGCTTTCTTATTCCTGTGCTACTTAATTAACTCCCTGAGTTTACCATAGGGGAGTAAAAGGGGGTTAGGAAAGTTTGAGATGACTCCAAAGTTTGAGTGTCACTCTAACATTCTCTTTCAGTAGGAATCAACAGTAGTCTTCCATGAGGAACTGCCTCTTCCGTTTGCTGCTGGAGTTGAAGTTGTTTCTTGCTGGCAGAATCAGGGACATGCCAGAATTGTAAGGGTTAATCTCCTTATCCTCTTATCAGTCTCAAGGTTGAAGTTGGGGTGAGCAAGGGAAAGAGGGAGACTTTGCTTTTCTCTTATGGATCTTTAGTAAGCTCAGATCATAAAAGCCCACTTGCCTCCTTTCCTGCTGATTCTTCTCCCATAGCTTTGTTCCCTGTTTTCCCTAGTCCCCTTGTAGTTCCAACGTACAGTCTCATTCCCTTATCCCATCCCCACCCCCTGTGAGGGGGCCTAGATTCTGGGCTGATAGTGTGCTCACCTCCACAGAGCGGGATGAGTGGGTGCTCCGGCGGGGATGTGGTCGTTGCTGGCCAGTGAGGGCGACAGCGCCACAGCCCACTTCTTCCTCGGAGCTGGAGATGAGGGGCTGGGCACCCGTGGAATAGGCATGAGGACAGAAGGGAGTGACAGCGAGCTTCTTGAAGATGAGGAGGATGAAGTGGTAAGACAAGGGATAATGATGTAATTTGGTGGTGGGCCCTTTGACAGAGCGTTGAAATTCCACTGGTTAAAATCACCTCTGTGTAATTCCCAACTCATAGACTGTGTCATAAATGGGCCCTGTTTTGATTTAGGGGAGAGGTAGTGGAGATTGGTTGGTTACCTGTCTGTGAAGCTCCATGCCCTTGTGCCCTCCTCATGTCGTCTTGTGGTTATTGGTTCTCAGCTTTCTGCCTGAACACACATATTTTATGCTGTGGAAAGGCCCCTGTTCTGCAGGCAGTAGAAATCTCTCTACATGCCCCAACCTAGATCAAAGTTAGAAAGCAACCTTGACCCCACAGGTCTGAAGTCCTGGTATAAAGTCTCTGTGCCCTAAGAAGATGAGATTGTGTTTCCAGATGGCGCTGGTACAGGTGGGAAGTTCTTGAATTCCTGATAACACTTCCTTCCTATAGCCTCCTGAACCACAGATTGTTGTTGGCATCTGTGCCATGACCAAGAAATCTAAGTCCAAGCCAATGACCCAAATCCTGGAGCGACTCTGCCGATTTGACTACCTGACTGTTATCATTCTGGGAGAAGACGTGATTCTCAATGAACCTGTGGAAAATTGGCCGTCCTGCCACTGCCTCATCTCTTTCCACTCCAAAGGTTGGATCTCGGAGAGAAATTGGGAAGAAATGATGTTGGAAATGCTGGATTTGGAAGTTAGGTTCTTAATGTTGTATTTCATTAATAAAGAGTCCAACAACTCTTTCTGACACACTGGAGAGCAGTGAGAAGTGGTTTGCTTTCCCTGCATCTTGGAGGAGTTGATAGAGGTAGTTTATAGCCCATGTTCTCACCTTAGGACAGCTCTAAGGCTCTTCAGGTCTCTGGAAGGACCTTCAAAATAATTCCTTTTGTACTTTTTCCTGATGGATACTCTAGGCTTTTGGGAAGCTGCACAGAAGAGTAGTGATAGCATTGGATGGGTAGAGGAGCTTAGTGGCAACTAATAGCTGTAATATGTTTAATATGTTGTCATTTTATCTCTTTCACTTTCTTAGATCGCTATTTCTTTTCTCTGCCACAGGCTTTCCTCTGGACAAGGCAGTTGCATACTCCAAGCTTCGAAATCCCTTTCTCATCAATGATTTGGCCATGCAGTACTATATCCAAGATAGGTATAGCTTGCTGTTGACCAGCAGGATGGGTGGCCCTGGGATCGTGTCCCATTCTTTCTCAGGTTTCTTTAGGGAACTCACTTGGGGAGGGGCAGAGTCAAACAAATTTTCTTAATTTTTATACCTTACCCTCTTGGGTTTTGGACCCTGGTGTCTTCCAGTCCCTGTGCACATGGACTCTCAAGCCCTTCCCTTTAGCCCTCCCCTCATCTCTCCGAACTAATTTATTTGGGGTGACAGGAGGGAGGTGTACCGGATCCTGCAGGAGGAAGGTATTGATCTGCCTCGGTATGCTGTGCTCAACCGTGACCCTGCCCATCCTGAGGGTAAGTACATGGTGTTGCCCAGACCTGCTGATCCTTGCTATGGCTTAGCCCAGTTATTCATCCTCTAGACATCTCCTATTACCAGCTATCTGTGTGAGACTTTGGATACTGAATTATGTGCTAGGTTAAAGCCACGGATCTTTGGACAGAGCCTTGGACTTGTAATATAGATATTGGTATACCTATTACCAGGAGCCCAGCTGGCACAGTATTAATTAAGAACTATGGCTGCTAATAAAAATCCACTAGCTACTCCTTGGAAACTCTGTGGGCTAATTCTACTCCATCCTATGGGGTCACTGTGAGTTAGAATCAACTCGACAGCAACAGTTTTGGTATACCTATTACCAAGATAAAATAATAGAAATTTGAGGTTTACAGAGATTAAAACCCTGGGAATGGAGAATTGGAGAATTGGAGAATGGGAATTGGAGGTATTCTATAAGCCTAGGCCCTAAGAATGACCATACACCCACCTTTCAGAATGCAACCTGATAGAAGGTGAAGACCAGGTAGAGGTAAATGGAGCTGTCTTTCCCAAGCCCTTCGTGGAGAAGCCAGTGAGTGCGGAGGACCACAATGTTTACATCTACTACCCCAGTTCAGCGGGTGGAGGAAGCCAGCGCCTCTTCCGTAAGGTGTGGGGGACATGTGAGCTTTTGGGGTGTCAAGAGGTAGAAGGAAAAGAGTGAGACTGTGGAGAGCAGAACTGGAGGATTTGGAGACTAAGTGGAGGGTTGAGGCAATGTGCTTGTTTTCTCCCTCCTTCTCTTGAAGATTGGCAGCCGAAGCAGCGTTTACTCTCCTGAGAGCAGTGTCCGGAAGACAGGCTCATACATCTATGAAGAGTTCATGCCGACAGATGGCACAGATGTCAAGGTTATCGTGGATATAGAGATTTAAGAGGTTAAAACTGTCTGGGTGGGGGTGGAGCACTTGGGAAGTAGGTGGAAATATGTGCAGGAGGTCATCAAAATAAAATTTGAATAAGATTGCGGTTCATGTTTAGATGAAGATGAAGGGTGGGGGATGTAGATAATTCACGTTATCACTATCATAGCAGGGCAGGAGTGACACAGAAAGGTATGATTTTAGTAGGTTATTTCTTAATAAAGTCAAGATGGTGCTGGAGTCTCAAGGAGAAACCTTTGTAATGATGTTTCAGTGGAGCTCAGTAGGAAAAATGTTAGTCTTATTTTTAATGCTCAAGTTTTTTGTTTGTTTTTTGATTCTGAAGCTACAGACCTAGTGCTCATATTGTCTTTTCATATACAGGGTGAACTGTGGGCATACTCAGTGGTGCTGTGTACCTGCAGGTGTATACAGTGGGGCCAGATTATGCCCATGCTGAAGCCAGAAAATCTCCAGCTTTGGATGGGAAGGTTGAACGGGACAGTGAGGGCAAAGAGATTCGGTATCCAGTCATGCTGACTGCTATGGAAAAGCTGGTGGCCAGGAAAGTCTGCGTAGCTTTTAAGGTGGAGGAGGCCTATGGAGGGTTGTTGGATGAGGGAAGCAGGGATCTGGAAACAGAGGCCCCCGTTATCCTCATCCTGCCTGTTTTCCTTGCAGCAAACAGTTTGTGGATTTGACCTTCTTCGTGCCAATGGCCACTCCTTTGTGTGTGATGTCAATGGCTTCAGTTTTGTCAAGAACTCGATGAAATACTATGATGACTGTGCCAAGATTCTGGGGTGAGGGACACAGTGGTCTCAGCTGGGGACATTAGGCTTAGAGAACAGGGTTAAAAAGTTTTGGCTTTATTTTAAATCCTATAAAAAGAATTTAAAAGGGAAAGGGATCCCAGCTCCATTGCCCTCTCAACATTGTTCCCCAGAGGTAATTACTATTCACAGTTTTGGATATAACAATATTTGCCATGTATAAGCAAACTATATTTGTTTAAACTTGTATTACTATTTATGTTATTTTTATTGATTGTACTAAATATGATCATCATATACATATTGCTATGATGTCATATTTTATGTCATATACATAAAAACTTGAGTTTTTAAAAAATTGTCATGTAATATGTAAAACATTCAAAATAATACAAAGAATGATGAATATGGTGAGCATCCGTGTAGCCACCACTTAGCTTAAGAAAACAAAATATTAAAAATACAGTTGAAGCCTCTCAGTGTCCCTCCTTGATTGCAACTCCTTCCCTCCTACCTAGAGGTAACCCTGAGTTTGGTGTTTATCACTCCCAGGGTTTTACTGATGGTTATACTAGATACATGGAGTTTGTTTGGAATGTTTTTAGACTTTATATTGATGTAGTCTTCTGCAACTTGCTTGTTTTACTCAGTGTTGTATTTGTGAACTTCATGTATGTAGCTTTGCTTTACTTATTATCACACAGCTTCTTCATGTTCTTCCTTCTAGGAACACCATAATGCGGGAACTTGCCCCACAGTTTCAGATCCCATGGTCCATCCCGACAGAGGCTGAGGACATTCCCATTGTCCCTACCACATCTGGCACCATGTGAGCAAAAGTAAAACTCTGGCGTCACCTACTTAAAGCACTTGGGATTTCCTAAGATAGACCAGTGGGTACTTCCTGACTGTGTACAATCTGACTAGTGGAGCATGGATCCCTCCTAGAGAGTCTCTTTACCCCTACTGATATGCTAACTCTCACTTTCCCCTCTGCTCTTTGACATGTTAGGTAGGGTATGATAATTTGTGGAGTGGCAGAGGCTCTGACAACATTCCCCATTCTAGGATGGAACTTCGCTGTGTCATTGCAATCATCCGTCATGGGGATCGTACCCCCAAACAGAAGATGAAGATGGAAGTGACACACCCAAGGTAGTAAGAATGTCCTAACTAGGCACATAGGTTTTGGTGAGGGAGATGGGGGCAGGGGTTGGTCAGTTTCCAAAGGCTTTCGCTGGCTCCACGCTGAAGCTTCTCCTTACTTCTTCAGGTTTTTTACTATATTTGAAAAACATGGTGGCTACAAGACAGGGAAATTAAAATTGAAGCGACCTGAGCAGCTACAGGTAAAGTGGTGAACTGAGATGAGCAGTGCTCTGGGGAAACATAAAGGGGTATGAGCTTGGGGGCCTCCATAAGAGACTAGGATGAAAAAGCTGCTGGCCAGAGTTGGCCTTCTACATGGATACTCTGTTATTTCCTCCAGGAGGTGCTGGATGTCACAAGGCTGCTGCTGGCTGAGCTAGAGAAAGAGCCAGGTGGTGAGATCGAGGAGAAGACTGGGAAACTAGAGCAGCTGAAATCGGTGCTAGAGATGTGAGAAGGGAAATAGGAAATGGGAGCCAGTAGCAATGAGGATTGGGTGCTGGGGTAGACAGTGAACTGGAACTTTATTCTGCAGGTATGGTCACTTCTCAGGCATCAACCGGAAGGTGCAGCTGACTTACTACCCTCATGGAGTAAAAGCTTCTAATGAGGGGCAGGGTAAGATATAAAAAATACACCTCATTTGTGTGACCACTCAGCATTCTTATTCTTGAACTCTTAGAAGACCTCTGTCCCATTAACATTCATGGCTCCACTGTTTTCCTTAGATCTAGACCCTACTTATTACATACACCCTTATTCCCTCAGATCCACAGGGGGAGAGTCTGACCCCATCTCTACTGCTGGTACTGAAGTGGGGTGGAGAACTGACTCCTACTGGCCGTGTCCAGGCTGAGGAGCTGGGGCGAGCTTTTCGCTGCATGTACCCTGGAGGACAGGGTGAGTGTTTTGCGGAGTAAAGTAGGGCTGGAATAAGATGGTTAGAGAATAAGTTGGCGGGAAATAAAGGGATAGGAGTAGCAGGAAAGTTCAAGGGGAAGTGACTATGTAGAGCCTGGGTACTAATAGCAGTCCATTTCTGGTCTTCCCTGTGGCCCCCAGGTGACTATGCTGGCTTTCCCGGTTGTGGGCTGCTTCGCCTGCATAGTACCTTCCGACATGACCTCAAGATCTATGCCTCTGATGAGGGCCGTGTGCAGATGACTGCTGCTGCCTTTGCTAAGGTGCATACCACCGCTTTCCCACAGCCCCAACTTCTATCAGGTAGAGAAGCATGTAGTTTAGAGAATGAGTTGGGAAATTTCAGGGCATACGTGCTGACTCAGAGAAGTTTCTGCTTGTGTCTGACCCCATTCTATACTGCTGTGAATGAGCTGGTAATAATTAGTGGGGTAAGACTCTAGCACTCTATCTCGGATTTCCAAGTGAGCTTTCCTTTGATCTCTGGGCCCAGTGAGACTTAAGAGAAGTGACCAGGAAAGGAAACTAGCAGACCTGTGTTTCTTCCCCAGGGCCTTCTGGCTCTAGAAGGGGAGCTGACACCTATTTTGGTACAAATGGTGAAGAGTGCCAACATGAATGGGCTCCTGGACAGTGATGGTGACTCCTTGAGCAGCTGCCAGCACCGGGTGAAGGCTCGACTACACCACATTTTGCAGCAGGATGCACCCTTTGGCCCTGAAGACTATCATCAGGTCAGGCTTCTGCTGGCTCTGTGCTCAAAACACCCCAGATCCTAAATTCCTAGAATTCTAAACAATATACCAAGCACTGTTCTGTGTTCTTTATATCCATTATCTCATTTAACCCTTGTAGTAACCCTTTGAGATTAGTATAGGTTCATAGCCTCTTATCCACAACTACAAAAATTGAAAATATTTTGATAAATTTGCAGTTAAGGCCCATTTGGTGGCAAGGCCTGACATGACATGAATGGTTATAAAACTGTTTATAGTCCTTATTTATCCACTTAGTATAGTAATACATTTTGCTGTAGAAATATTAATATGTTTGATTGTGTCTGAGACTATCCTGGGGGTATTACGTATGTTGTATGTATTAACTTCCTAAAGGCTGAAAAAAATCTCAATCCCAAACACAGCTGGTTCAAAGAATTTTGAATAGAAGAATGCTTATTATCTACTGCTGTGTAAAAAAACTACTCCAATGTTTCGTAACTGAAAACAACAATCATTTCGTTAGCTCTCACGTTCTAAGCGCAACTAAGCTGAGCCTTATGAAAGATAATAAAACGATTGTTGTTTTCCATTACTTGAGTCTCTCATGAAATTTTAGTCAGATCAACATCTGGAGGCTCAACTGGGATGGTAGTATAGTTGGGTTCTCTTTCTCTTTATGCTTCCCATGTAGTTTCAGAGCTTCTCTTCTCTACATGTTTTCTTCTCTATGTGGCTTCTCTAGCAAGGTAATTTCTTAGGTGATAGCTTATGAAACCATTGCTGTCAAGTCCATTCCCACTCACAGCGACCCCATAGCATTTCCAAGGAGCAACTGGTAGATTTGAACTGCCATTAACAGCCAAATGCTTAACCACTATACTACCAGGACTCTGATGGTAGCTTAGGGCTCCCCAAAAGCTCAAAAGCAGAAGCTTCCAGGCTTTCTTAAAGTGTAGGCCCAAAGTTAGCATAACATAGCTTTGTTATTTTTTATTGTTCAGCAGTCACACAAGACCAGCCCAGATTCAAGAGAAATGGAAGGTGACAAAGAATTAATAATCCTCTTTAGTCCACGAGAAGGACTATGGCCCTGTACAACTTCTCCCTTATTTGACAGATGAAGAAACCTAGAGTTAGAAGAATGTAAGCAACTTTTTCCAAGGTCACCCAGCTAGTATGAACCCAAGGAGCCTAACTCTGAAGTCCAGGCTGTTTAGTACACTGGCTCACTGTAATAGTCACAGTGGATGCTACCACCTAGTGTGTTCATTCTTTTTCCTGTGTTTCACTCAGCAACTGCTGAGTGCAGGGGTGCCCTCTAGCACCACGGAACAGGCCCAGAGGGTTTTAGGACTTTATCAGGGAAATTGATTATAGTCTACACAAATCCAAGAACCTTCCTTTTTCTGTAGGGAGATGCTCCAAGTCCAGGCTGCCGAGGAAATTCTATATTTCAGGTCCCCTTCTGGAATTCAGATTTAGCCTAACATCACCTTGTGTCTGAGTGGATCTTACTTTAGGGTTAGCTTAGAATGGATTCAGACCATGATTGACAGGGGATTGCCAGATAATGCATCCCACCAACTTACCTCTGAAAGCTCCTCAGTTTTTATAGGTTCTGAAATGAGCTACGCAGATAAGCATATTTCCTATGGCCCAGAGAAGAACTCAATAAGGGGCGAACCCTATTTTTCAATCCATTTTTCGGGCCAAATCCAGAAAAACAGAGGCATCTTTTCCTTTTTCCTTACTCCCTTTTACTAGCGATAACTGGACTAATGAGGACCTAGGTGGAATATGTACATTCTGTTCATAGCCTCTTTCTCCCTCCCCATGTGATGCCATCCCACATGGACTGTGACTGTCCCAAAGGCTTGAATTGGAACCCAGTTCTGAGGTAGCACCTCTAGGCTCAGGCTAACATCTTGTCTAGGGGAACAAAATAAACTTATTGTTAAAGTTCCTCCATGAAAACATTCTGTGGAGATTTTGGTTTAATCTTTCTTCCCCAGCGTATTCTGTATGTGTTTTAGAAACTGTGAGTAAAGATTTTTAAGATAACCTGTCTTAGATGACTGTGTACTAAGAGCAGTCCCTTCATCTGAAGGTCCTGAACTACTAGTATGCCCAATGGCCTAAGAATGATCATTGGAGTGAGCCTACAGACAGGTGTGTGTTGCCGGCATTCTCTTTACAACAAGCTCACAGGAATCTAGACAGTTGGCACTGAGCCTATTTTGTTTTTCCTTCCCTGTAGCTGGCTCCCACTGGCAGCACTTCCCTGCTCAACTCCATGGCTGTCATACAGAATCCTGTGAAGATCTGTGATCAGGTATTTGCTCTGATTGAAAACCTCACTCATCAGATCCAGAAACGGCTGCAGGACCCCAAGTCTGCAGGTTGGTATGAATACTACTCTTCTCTTCAAGGTCTCAGGTGTGGATGGGTTTCTTGGGTACTCCTGTCTCTTCTCCTGAACCTCTGAGACAAGAAATCTTCATACCTAGTTCTCCTTCAGAGTTGTCAGGGTCTTTAGCTTGAGGTAGAATCTTTGGCTCTGCCTGCCTCCCTTCCAGACCTACAGCTCTACCACAGCGAAACACTAGAGCTAATGCTGCAGCGCTGGAGCAAACTGGAGCGTGATTTTCGACAGAAAAGTGGGCGCTATGACATCAGTAAGATCCCCGATATCTATGACTGTGTCAAGTATGATGTGCAGCATAATGGGAGTCTGGGACTTCAAGGCACAGCAGAGTTGCTACGTCTCTCTAAGGCACTGGCCGATGTTGTCATTCCCCAGGTATGTCTCTTATAAGGGACCTAGCCTGGGGATAGAAACACAGAGGATGGAAGCAGAGAAAAGGTGGAAAGGAGGGGTGGTATGGAATGCAGGGGAAGGAAACTTAGAGAAGGAAATAGTTGAGTTGCTAGAAATGTCAAGGTCTGCTCTGGCTCTGGGTAGTTGCAAAAGACTGACTGTGGAGAAACCTGGAGAAGGGGAATGAGATGAATATGAAAGGAACCCTAGACCTGATGTGAAAATAGGCATGATGTTGGGCCTGGGAGGGTAAAATAGGAAGAAAACAAGATTAAGTGAGGTACTTATTTCTGGTCTGTGACACTTAGGAGTATGGAATCAGTCGAGAGGAGAAACTGGAAATTGCTGTTGGCTTCTGTCTTCCACTATTGAGGAAGATACTGCTTGATCTGCAGAGAACCCACGAGGATGAGTCTGTCAACAAGCTGCATCCCCTGTGAGGGAGGGCTGGGAGGGGTGCTGGATGGAGGGAGGGGCATGTCAGGGAGTGCTCTAGGAACTAAAGCCAAGACAGCCTGGGGAACCAAGAACACATAAGATCCTGGAACAGAAAGGCAAGAAATAATCCAGATGGGAGGAGGGAGTTTGAGGAGGGGTGGAAAGATAATTATCTGACCATGTGAGTGACTTAGCTGTCATCCCAGGTACTCCCGAGGAGTGCTTTCCCCAGGCCGCCACGTTCGAACACGTCTCTATTTCACCAGTGAGAGCCATGTCCACTCCCTACTGAGTGTCTTCCGTTATGGAGGACTTCTTGATGTAAGGATCTTCTTCTGCTGTCTTTTATGTTCCTCCTTTTGCTGCATTTTTTACTGCAAGATTTCTTTGTGTTCCTTTCTGTATGTTCCTGCCCATTCCTGACTCTCTTGTCCTTGGGTCTTGGCTTACCTCTTCACATGTTTGGTAGGAGACCCAGGATGCACAATGGCAGCGTGCTTTGGCTTATCTTAGTGCCATCTCTGAGCTCAATTACATGACCCAAATTGTCATCATGCTTTATGAGGACAACACACAGGTGAGGAGCTGGAGGGGTGGGATAAGAAGAGGGCCCCTTCTCTCTATCTTCATGCCCTTTTAGAAAAAAAATTCTTACCCTCAGAATTTGTAGAATCTGGTTAGGCATGGTACCTAGAGCACCATATGACAGAGTGTCCATGAGGTATCTACTGGAACAAAAATACATTCTCAGGTGGCATTGAGCCAGAGAAACACCCTAGAACATAGCCCTGCTATTAGAGAGGATATAGAATTAGGGATGATATTCCTTAGAAATGTTGTTGTAATGTCATTTTTTCACCTTCAGACATTTTTACACATGAACTTCTTCATCTGGCTCCAAAAGATATCTTTAAGTTGGTTGCTATATGTGTTGTAGTAAAGCTGAATTACTGTGAGAAATAGATCGAAAGAGTTGTAGAACTGGAAGTTGGAAAGTCATGTGGAGTGGTGAGCTAGAAGTGGTGGAGACGAGAGAATGAGGATTCTGTGAGGCTATAGTTAAAGCTCTAGCAGATGAGTGCTAGCATGAGGCAAGACCCTGAAACCTCAGCCCTGTTCTTCCACCACCATATCTAGCTTCTCCCAACTGCCTCTTCATCTACTGATGTCCTATAGGATCCCTTATCAGAAGAGCGGTTCCATGTGGAGCTGCACTTCAGCCCTGGAGTAAAAGGTGTCGAGGAAGAAGGCAGTGCCCCAACTGGTTGTGGATTCCGTCCGGCCTCTTCTGAGGTGGGTCCTGCTCTGGATTTGGGACCAGTGGACTCAGAAACCCAGTGGTGGGAAACTGGGAAATAGTAACAGAAAGGGAAAAGAATTGGGGAATCTGTGATTAGGAAGCTGGGGGATGTTGATGCCTCTCTTATCTGTGACTATTGAACAGAATGAAGAAATGAAAACAGACAAAGGCAGCACAGAGAACCTGTGCCCAGGGAAGGCATCAGATGAAGCAGACCGGTCATTGCAAACTTCACCGCAGCCCTCTGAGGGTCCTGGCCTCCCAAGAAGATCGCCTCTCATACGTAACCGAAAAGCTGGCTCAATGGAGGTAATGGGTGGGGCTTGGGACAGTGACTGGAGGGGGTGGAAGTGCTCATAGGACAATATTCATATGTCTTCTAAATCTCCTTAGGCTACTACCAGAGAACTACTTTTGGGTACCTGAGTCTTCTTGCCCATAAGTGTATTTTACTTCATCTTTCTTTCACATTTGGCCCACCAATAGAGCTCCTCTAAATTGGCTGCTACTTCTGAGATCATGGAGATGTCAGTGAGGACTGCCTAAGAGATAAGGGTATTAAGAGGTGAGACTGAGGAGGGTACCTATAAATGAGAATGGAAAGGCAGTTCTTTAAAAGGAAATGTAGTAAAAACAGCATGAACTCTCAAGTCTGACAGCCTGGGCTAAAATCCCAGTCTGATCTTAGAAGGTGTGTGACCTTGGGCAGTAACTTTTCCAAGTCTTGATTTTTTTTCACCTGGAAAATAGGAGTAATATCTACCTTAAAGGCACTCAATAAACAATGACTGTAATAACAATATGGAAATCCTGGTGGCCTAGTGATTGAGTGCTATGGCTGCTAACCAAAAGGTCAGTAGTTCAAGTCCCCCAGCCACTCCTTGGAAACTCCATGGGGTATTTCTACTCCTTCCTATAGGGTTTCTATGAGCTGGAACCAACTCAGTAACAGTGGGTTTATAATAACAACATAATTAAGATTAAAGACCAGGTTCTCTCCATTTCCTTTTTGCTTTCAGTAAAAATTATAGCTAAGTCAGGGGCAGAGACCTGACAATATAGCCCTGTACGGTTATCTATGCTGTCATCTCAGAAAGGCGAATTACTTTCAGAGGCCTGTCTCTTCTGTTTTTGCTCAAACAGAGGTTTATTTGCCTGGTCCTGTGTTTTTCTCATCTTAGACTTTGTCTCTAGCCTTGGTTCTTATTCTCCAGTTGTTTTGTTCTTTTTCCCTGGGAAGACTGCTTTCCTTTTTGGGCCAACAACACTCATTTTGACCCTATACTTTCCTGTCTGATCAGATGAATCAGCTCACCTGGCTATGTGCCAGCTCTCTGTCTTAGAAGAATTGGTCTTTTCCGTTTTACTCAGAAGAATCTGGTAACTAGCTTTATTCAGCCAGAGGTTTAAAGTTTAGCTTTTTGAGAAAGCTAAGAAGAAAAGCTGTCATCTGTTTTCTGGACTCATCCTTTGCTTCCTGATTATTTTAAGATGGATTTGACACTATGAATATGCAGAGTTCCTTTAGGCAAATTGTGTATTCTTTTCTCTGAGGTGCAGGTGTAATTTGATATTCACAGTACTGTAGAAGCCTGCAGTCTCTTGTGAAATAGATTAGATGGACATAATGGCACATTATCTACTATGTTAAACTGCTCCTTCACACCTGAATGTCCCCCCAGCCATCTAGCCTGCCGATCTCCTCAACACTGTTGTACTTGACCTGCTTTTATCTTCTAGTGTAAGTAGTCAAGAGACACAGGGCAAAAGGGAGTGCTCTGTGTATCATCTCTCAGATTTCAGGCCTACAGAAAGCTTTCTACTTTAATCTTGTTCCTGCCTTTTAGTTACCCTGGTCATCTAGAATGATAATTGCCATAGTCCCTAATTGCCGGGAGCCAGCCTCGGCAACTTTTTTGGACCCATGGAGGGAGGGAAACAGCGTCGGCGGAGAAAGAATTGAGACAGGAGACAGGAAAGAGTTTTGGAGAAAAATGGCAGCCTGTCAAGATCTGTCTTTCTTTATTTTTTATAGTTGAGGTGACGTGACTTTCACCCTGCCCCTTGACCACACAAGCTATTGGCTAACTTGAAACCGAAACCTCATGGTCTCTTTTTCTTTTTCTTGTTAATTGTCAAGGCCTTCTAGATAATGGCCCAAGGCAGGTGTGTTGTGGTGATAATTGACAGTGAAAACAAAGTTATGCCCCAAGCTCAATCAGCCCTACCTATACCTCAAGGTTAAAAGGTACAGGAGGAGGGGTCTAAAGGTTATAATCTCTATTTGTTCCTACTTTGCTCTTTATTTTATCTCTTCCTGTGGAGACAGTAAACACCTACCGTCCCCCACCCTATGCCTTTCTTAAACTGTTCTAAGAAGGGTAATTCTTTTCACATGGCGGGGATGTGCAGTTGGGGGAAGTCAGCAGGGCTGGGCCGGCCTTGGCATTCCCAGGCTAGGTGTTCCCAGGCTGGGCATTCCCAGGCTCAGCATTTGTCCTTATGCCAGGAGATGAGGGGGTATTTTTGAGGAGAGTTTAATTAGGATGAAAAATATACAGCCAGAAATATGTCAGGGGTGAGATGCATCCACCCGCCATCACATAGGCTTGTGGCTTTGCTCACAGGGGTCTTAGTGGGTGACGGGCTTCGGCACCTAATAGGATAAAGTACCTAGGAATTAATCTAATCAGAGAAATAACAGACCTTTACAAAGAGAACTACAAGCCCTTACTACAAGAAATTAAGAGAGACTTATGTAAATGGAGAAACTTACCCTGCTCGTGGATAGGAAGACTTAGCATTCTGAAAATGTCTGTTTTACCTAAAGCAATCTACTTATGTAATGCAATCCCAATACAAGTTCCAGTGTCATTTTTTAATGAGATGGAGAAACAAATCATCAATTTTGTTTGGAAAGGGAAGAAGTCCCAGATAAGTAAAGCACTACTAAAGAAGAAGAACACACTGGGAGGCTGCTCATTGCCTGACTTTAGAACCTGTTACACTGCCACAGTAGTCAATACAGCCAGGTACTGGTACAAAAATAGACAGATAGATCTATGGAACAGAATCGAGACCCCAGAGATGACATCATCTTCCTATGAACAGTTGATAATTTGACAAAGGCCCTAAGCCATTAAACTGGGGTAAAAACAATCTCTTCAACAAATGGTGCTGGCAAAATTGGATATCCATCTGCAGTAAATAGAAGGATAATTGCCTGGGATGTGTTCCTAAGGTTTGCAAGGAAGTCTTTACTCTGCTTCCAGGGCACACAGCCCTATAATGTTAATATAACTTCTCCTTGCTCTATAGGAAAGCCTGGTGGCATAGTGTTTAAGAGCTACAGCTGCTAACCAATATGTCAACAGTTCAAATCCACCGGCCACTTCTCAGAAACTATGGGGAAGTTCTACCCTGTCCTGTAAGGGTCACTACGAGCCAGAATTGCCTATATAAGTATAGGCATTGAGCAATCTTATCCTTGTTGCCTGCAACTCTTACCCCACCTCTTCTTTTCTTCTTGTCATCTTGTATTTTTGGACTGTTTTAGATTATAAAACCTATGACCTTCACAGCAGCAATGCTCTAGCTGGTTGTCTTAGTCATCTGGTGCTGCTTTAACAGAAATACCAACCAGTGGATGGCTTTAACAAAGGAAAGTTTATTCTTACACAGTCTGGTAGGCTACAAGTCGAAGTTCACGATGTCCGTTCTGGGGGAAGGCTTTCCCTCTGTCAGCTCTGGAGGAAAGTCCCTGTGTTGTATCAGTCTTTAGGCAGGGAGCATCTTGGCACCAAGCCCTCAAGTTTGAAGGACACGCTGTACTCCCCGTGGTGCTGCTTTCTTGATGGTGTGAGGTTTCCAATTTTCTGCGTGTTTCCCTTTCCTTTTATCTCCTGTAAGATAAAAGGATAAAGGGTGATGTAAGCCACACTCCAGGGAAACTCCCTTAACACTGGAGCAGGGAGGTAGCCTTAGGAAGGGATTTACAGTCTTACCCTAATCCTCATTAATATACAACATAGGAAAATCACAAAATGGGGGACAACCATAAAACATTGGGGATCATGGCCCAGCCAAGTGGCTACATACAGTTTTGGGGAGACACAGTTCAATCCATAACAGTGGTCATTCTCACCAGTTCTGTAACTAGCTCTGCCTTATGGGCACTGGAGCTTTCAGAAGCATGGAGGTTAAAGGAGCCATGACCAGCTTTCCACCCAGTCTGATTACAGGTCATGAATATTCAGTGTATGGGTAACCTGGACCTGATCGCCTTGTGGGGACAGCACTGCAAGAGGTCAGGAGACCTCCCCTGGCCTTCCCCAGCCATTGGCCTATAGCTCCAGGCTGTGTCTACCACTGACCTGGATTCCTGCACGCAGGTGTCCCCTCCCTGCCTTTCCTGACTTTTCCGCCTTCTGTCTTTGTCTTTTGGGATCTCAAGATTCAGAATACTACATGGGGTGTCTATACATTGTGGGTTGTGTGATTTGAGCCCTCATGGGCTTTTTGAAAATCTGTTTCATGCCTTCAACAGTGAGCTAATTGGATGGGAGGGCCTGTTGGCTCAGATATGAAGTTGAGTTTGGTTGTTGTAGCCACAGTTGTCCACAGAAAGAAGAGAGAGTAGCCAGAGACAGTGGCCAGTCTTGATTTCTTATTTGTAGGTGAGTTGTAATAAGCTTTTTGAGTCTTGGGGAGAGAGACATAAATTATTAAGGTTCCTACTCTGCTGATGACTGGGAAGTTGAGTAATGATTTTTTGGATTTGGGGTGGGAAGGGCTAGGGACAGCAGAGGCTTCCTGGAAACAGAATTACCCTCTAATATAAAAGGATCCCTTGGTGAATTTCCTCCACAGAGTATACTCTCCATTCCCTTTTCTGTCTTCTTCCACCATCAAAATCCTTTGGTTCTTCTAAACTTCCTGACACTGCTTGGCTTTGTAGGAACAGGGATTCAGGACTGGGTTTTAGACTTCTGGGTTGAGGTGGTAAAATGGATATAATAGAGTCCTTTTTCTGCAGGTGCTTTCTGAGACTTCCTCCTCAAGGCCTGGTGGCTACCGGCTCTTTTCGTCTTCACGCCCACCAACAGAGATGAAGCAGAGTGGCCTAGGTATGATTTCCTCCCATCTTTCACCTGATGTCGGGAAGGGATGTCTGTCTGTTTTTTACAGTTTTACTGTGGGAAACCTTAGTCAAGGTGTTTGGGATCACCTGGTCAGTAGTATTGTCAGGTGGGATGGAGCAGATGAATTGGAGAAGCCATATTTATTTATGTATTTTTTAATGACACTTTAGATGATGGTTTGAAGAACAAACTAGTTTCTCATTAAGCAATTAATGAGACATGTTGTTCTGTGACATTGCTTAACAATCCCACAACATGTCAACACTCTCCTTGAGTTCCTTATTACCAGCACTACTGCCCTGTTCTGCCTTCTTCTAGACCTTGTCCCTGGGCTGACATACCCTTTTAGTCTCAATTTGTTATGGGGGGCTGTCCAATATTTGGCTAAAGGGTGAACCTCAGGAGTGAATTCTTTACTGAGCAGAAAGGGAGTCCAGGGGCCATTCTCTCAAAGTTTCTCCAGTCTATCAGTCCAGCAAATCTGGTTTTTCTTTTTCTCCTGCTCTGTCCAGAATCCTCTGTTGTGATCCTTGTCAGAGCAGTCAGTGGAGGTGGCTGGGCACCATCTAGTTGTTCTGGACTCAGTGTGGTGGAGGCCATTGTTGGATGTGGTCCATTAGTCCTTTGGACTAATCTTTCCCGTTTACCTTTAGTTTTTTTTTTCTTTCTTCCTTGCTCACAAAAGGATGAAACCAGTGGAGTATCCTACATGGCCACTTATAGGCTTTTAAGACCCCAGCTGAGGAAAAGCCATATTTAATTAATTACTTATTTTTATTGTGTTTTAAGTAAAAGCTTACAATTTGAGTCAGTTTCTCTTACAAAAACTTACGTGCACTTTGTTATGCGACCCTAGCTGCTCTCCCTAGACTGCGGCAGCATACTCCTCCCCCCCCCCGCCCTGTATTTCCCAAGTATTCTAGACTAGTTCAGTCTTTGTCTGAGGAATTGGCTTCTGGAGTGGTTCCAGTTCTGGTCTAACGGAGAGTCCAGGGGCCATGTCTTCTGGGAACCCTCCAGTCTGTCAGACCATCAAGTCTGATCTTTTTACTGGAGTGGAAGTTCTACACCTCACGTTTCTCCCTCACTGTCAGGGACTCTGTTAATTTCCCTGTCAGAGCAGTCATGGGCGGTATCCAGGAACCATTTAGTTCTTCTGGTCTTACGTTAATGTAGTCTTTGGCTTATGTGGCCCTTTCTGTCTCTTGGACTCATATTTTCCTTATGTCTCTGGTGTTCTTCATTCTCTTTTGGATAAGCCATCTTTAGTTGTGAACTTTGATCCCAGATAATTATTTCCATTCCAGGAAGGCATTTACCTTTTGGTTTCGTACACCAATCCCCATTTCTGTGGCTGAAGGCCATTTTTCTGGATTCTCCTCTCATTCCTTATCAATCCCTCCAGTCTAGCCCCGACCAGAAGGGGCCATGAAACTCTGAACCTTCAGAGTTATCAGAGCCATAGCTATAAAAAGAGGTACTTGTGGCCCTTTTAAGTGTCATATTCCTCATTTAGAGAACTTGTTCCATGTTTACCCTGAAACCTATGTTTTTCACATCCCTGCTCTGACCCCTTCTACGTCTATGCCCTCTCACCCATCCCTTCCTAATCCTGTAACATTTTTTCCTTCCTTCCAGATAATTAAAGGGTAAATCTGAGACTGGTTTGATGACAGAACCTTCTCTCAGGACTTTGAAGGAATGTCTCTTGATTTTTTTGAGCCCTGGCCAGGGGTGGAGAACATCATCCAACCTTTACTAAAAACATGGACTGTAAGAAGGACCAAGTCTCAGAGGATACTGTGTACTTTGGGTGGAGGAAGTGGTCCTTGGGAGGGGCTATTTCTGATTACTGTACCTTATAAGTTAGTAACTAGAACTAGAGGTTAGAGACGATTGTGTGGGGTCTGGACTTGGTCCCTGGGTGCTTTCTGTGCTATTGTCCTTTTATTCTCCCCATTTAACTCTCTTATTTATTTATTTGTCTATCTATCTATATCTATTTATTTGTTGTTACCTTTGTCCTTGGTACTCCCGTTTTTTTTGCCCCCAAATGGTCAGCATTTCATACAGCATTTCCCAGGCTAATTTTATGGGGATAGTTTGCATTCCAGAACCTTAAATGAGGTAGCTGGTTTGGGGCATGAAAAATAATGACACATGTGTAAGTCTATAATACAGCCTTTTCTTCCCAAAAGTCCCAGAAAGGAATAGGTTACCAGGGTAGTCTGGGAAAAAGAGTATATTTATCTGGCCTGGTTAAGTGAGTATACTGTCCAGAACTAGGCACAGGTGTGGACCTGGAATTGGTTGACAGATGGCGGTGGTTAAGACTACCCTCTGAGATGATCTGAGGACTGGGCACAGAGGGGTTGGCAGAGCTATGCCAGGAAATTATTCAGAGGTAGAATTAAACGTAGAACAAAGCTTGGGGTGATTTGGGACACAGCCAGCTAATTTTAGCTTCCCTAAATAAAAGCAGACATATTTAGCAACCCTTATTGCTCTCTGAAACTCTATTCCAGTGCCTGCTTGAGCATCAAGGGTAGGAAAAGTTACCTCACTGAGAAATTCCACGGTGAAAATTATCAGCTATTTGAACTTCCTAATTTCTGTGGTGACCTTGAAATCTTGGAATTCCTAGAACCATGGCCCCTTCTTTGTGGGCTCAAAGGAAATTGGTCTCACTTCCCCTATGAGTGTTAGGTTCCCAAAGCAAACCTAGAGCCTGGGCTGAGAGAGATTTGGAAGTAGAAAAATAAATCTTTGAGTGTCCACCTTGTTTCTACCTGTCCACTCTGACCTTGTGAGGTGTAGTTCAAGACAAGCCCATAGAGCCCTGATCCTATTCTAGACCACGTAATGGGAAGAATATTAGCCTGATTAATTTTCTTCAGAGACTTTTTTTTTTAGTTTTATTTACTCCTCTAATTGGTGGTGTTCTCTTTTCTCTTGTTTGAACTTTTATGTGTGAGTATCTGACTTTAGAATAAGGCTTACAGAACAGATAGTAAATCTGTGAGATCAGAAAACATGTCTGTTTTGTTATTTCTTGCTCATTGGACCCTCCTCCTTAGTAGGGTACTCAGCACACAGGCATACTCTATATGTAATTAGCTGATCATTCAGTTTGTGTCCTTCTTGTCGTCATAAGCAGTGTTTCTCTTCCTCTTTATGAAAAAATTATTTTATAACTGAGTGCAGCTTGTCCTCAGAGTCAAAAGGTCAGATTGTAGTCCAGCTGAACTCCTAATAAAATGATACCCGTGAGCAGATGGATCCCTTTTGGGTCTCCAAAATAAAGATTGAGCTAGATAATTTTGGAGTCCTTTACAGCCTTGAAAATTCAAAGACTCTTACATTTTTTTCTCCTTGGGAGATGAAAAAATGCCTGAAAGGAGGTGGAAGGGAGGAGACACTGGATGAAGAATCTAGGAAGAATTAGAAGGGTTCCTGCTGAGTGCTCAAAACAATCTCTGGTATCAGAGTTCTTTCCTTTTAATCTACAAGGGACTAGATTTCTGGGTTCCTCAAACATTACACCCAAGGTAAGGGACATTGACCTAAATCTAGGGGTTCTACAGGGTTCTACCTGTTCTTTTAGCATTTCAGAGAGCCAGCTGGAGAGCTTAGTCTGCCACTTTAAGTAGCTTTGAGTCCCCTAATATGACTAACCCTGCATTTGTAGCCTCTTCAGGACAACCCCTACTTTGCTTGCCCTGTGTAGCAATGGACAGTAGTAAAAGCTATTTCTGATTGTGTGTAGTGACCATGTGGTGGTGGCTGTAAGTGGCTGTGTGTGTGTCTTGATGTTGTCGTTGTGTATTTCTGTGTAGTGGTTGCAGCTTTGCGTGGCTACTAATGCACTCCCGGCCTTTCAGGCTCACAGTGTACAGGGCTGTTCAGCACCACAGTGCTGGGTGGCTCCTCCAGTGCCCCGAATCTACAGGACTACGCCCGCAGCCATGGCAAAAAGCTACCACCTGCCAATCTGAAGCACCGAGATGGTATGTGGGTGGGCTTGTGGGGGGAGGGGCAACTCTTCTCTTCACTCGTCCCCCAGAAAGGACACAGCTCAGGAACTATTCGTGCTTATGATGGCACTGGCATTGACCTTATGACAGAAGTTTTCTACATCAGTTGTAAATGGGCACAGGAACCAGGATGCATTTCCCACCTCCATTTGCATTTCCTCTTGTCATACAAATACTACTTATTTATGCTTATCCCTTCATACAGCCCTGCTACATCAATGTGTTCCACCTTTGTACTCTTTCCTGGACTATAGCCTATAGGGTGAGGACCGAGGAGAATGATCCATGGTCAGGAAGAACCCAGTGGAGCCTTGCTTAAATCCAAGAGAGTAGGTTTAGGAATGGGAAAATTGCTCAGCCAAGGCAGGAAAGATGATATGGAAACAGATTGGGGGATGGGAGGAAAGTCTCTATAAAGATTTTGTTTCCAAATGACCAGAAAGAGGATGTGGTGAGGAAATTAGGATTGTTTATGGGGCTGTCTTGTGGTAGAGTTGACTCACATGTTCGCAAGAGGGCATTATACCAAGGGAAAAGGTTGAAATGTAGTCAGGAAGCTGAGGGGTGGGAGTGGGAGCAATTCTTATAACAACTTAAAGAATAGAGTATATTTTGGGCAGATGCCAGAGCAGAGGGTGGGGACAGGGGTGGTATAATCCCCATGATGTCTTTTCTCCCCAGAGCTCTTGTTTGTCCCGGCCGTAAAACGATTTTCTGTGTCGTTTGCAAAGCATCCGACTAACGGTACGTTTGCTTCTGACTCAACATCGTTCCTCATCATCATGTCATCTCTAGACAACTAACCTCTGAGTTCTGACACTGATTTTGTTTCTCCTTCCACTGTTGATACCCTGCTGTGTCCTCTCCAAATGAGTTGCTCACAAAGTGTCTCTCCTGGGACATTTCCCTTTTAACAGCCTTAGCCTTCACTGCAGCCTGTCTGCCCCATCCTGTGACAACTCAAGGTATTACTTCCATAACCCTATCATCACCATTGTGTAACTTTTATCAGCATCACGTCAAAATAGCTCTGAAGCCTCTCCCATTTCCATCACATGACTGCTGGACTTTAGAAGAATATGGTAGTTGTTCCCTTTCTTAGGAAAAGAATAGTATTTCCTAGATCATTCCCGTTTCTTCTCTTCCTGCCCTGCTGACACCTCAGCTCTTACAATTTTGTTATGTCTGTTTTTTCTAAACTCTTTTGTTGGGGGTGGAGTGACAAGTTTTTTCCTCTTTTGGAGTAATACTGCAGCAATTCCAGGTCCCAAACCCACCAATAAGGGTATTGTTTTTCAGTATAGTTTCCCATCTTCACATTCTTATATCCTCCCATTGTGTGTACTTTCTGTGGCTCTCATGCACCTGACATCTGCTTTATGTTACTACTAACCTGGTGCCTGGGCCTAGAAAGCAGGAGTCGAGATCAATTTGGGGTGAAAGAGAAAAAGAAAGGAGTATGAGGTGATAGGTGAGGGGAAAAAGATTGTACCTCGAGTTTTTCAACATAACTTCCATGTAGGCCCTAGGCCCAGGCTACATAAGGCACTACTTTCTCAGAGAAGCTGGAGGTGAAGAGTTGAGATGTCTTCTGGGGAAGCTAGGGAAGCTTAGGAAGGGTTATTTAAAGAACATTAAAGAGCTCAGTTGGCCTGCCTGTGGTGGGAGGGCTTGGAGATCTGTGTATACTGAAAACTGAAGGACTGTGGTGTCTTTATAGGGTATTAACAGGAACTCAGGACTTACTCCCTGTTGAAGTTTTATCCTTTGTATCCTTAGCTTTCTCTCTGCATTGTTTTCTTGTCTTCAAGATAAATCCAGTGTCATTAGGTTTAGTCTTCTTCTGTCTTAGAGCTAAGACCCTCTGAGGGAGATGATGTGAATCTGGCTTCCTGGCTAGAAAAACCTCCAAATACTGATCTCCTGGACTGTTACCAGTGGCAGCTGCTAGATTTTAGCCCAGTCATGCCATACATTTGCACTAGGCACCGCTGAAATCTCTCCCTAGGTTGACTGAGCTATACTTCCTCAGTTTATCACCCCCCCAGGTTTCCACCTGTGTCTGTGACAGAAACTCCCCAGTCAGTGTGGCGTGGCTGTGCCTATTCATTTAGCTTTACCTTCTTCTGGCCTTCATGTGCTATAATCGTCTCCAAAGTGGAACCTAATGCACCATTCCCAGAGTCTTGGTATTAGAGACATGTTACCTATGATCTGGACAATGCTAATGGGAACTTGGAGCCTTGAAACTGGAGCTAAATCAAAGATCTCCTAGTTTTCAGACTTAGTGAGAAAAGACCCAAGTTCATGAAACAGATCCTCAAACTATCTCCAGTCCTCTAAAGCCTTGGTTAGCAGCCTCACCAGTTGAAGAAAAGAAGAATAAATTCTAACAAAAGGAGAAGAGGGTGATAGACTGGGATAATTCAGGTATAGTGTAGGAGAAGGCATCAAGATCTCCTCCAGTACCCTGAATTCTTCCCCAGGGGTCTTCTGGCTTCCGTTGTTCTTCTTATACATGAGCTTGAAGGCTACAGTGCCTGAGAAACCAGAATTGGGCATCTGCCTATTGGAGGTATTGTGTTTTTTACTGAAGATAATCTAGATTTGATTTGGTCATCAGCACAATATGAGGGCTTTAATCCACCGTCAAGATTGTGCTCAACTGACCTGGAAATTATTAGTGGATGTTCTGTCTACAGATGCTTATGCAAGATTAGCCATAGTAATGTGCCAACCTGCTGTCCCATCATCACTGGTTCCTTGTTGCGATGCCTAGCTTGGAAACAGAAGCTGTAAAAACTAAACCTGGCCTTGGAAAGAAAGCAAGGCAATGGCTATCACAGCCTATTCTTGCCTCTGTTTCTGATAAACTGTGACCACATCAAATATACAAGTATGGCCCATTACTAAACTGCATGCTAAACTCACCAAAGTAAACTAATATAGTGGGAAAGAGACTGTAACTCACCCCATCCATAATGCCAGATTATCCCCATTGCATTTGTCAATCCCACCATCTCCTAGGAGTCCACACAATGGTGCTGTCATTGGTACAGTCGTGCTTGCCAGACTAGCCTGTGTGGAACTGACACACTTGTTCTGAAATCCAAACTAGGGTTCTGGAAAGCATAGTCTCATATGAGATCACCCAGTGGAATCTGTTCTGGTCTGGGAGTTCTAAGCAGTTAGCTACTTAGACCCCATCTTGCTGAACTACACCAGTTGGTACTCTATACTAAAATCCTGTACTCAGATTCTTACCCATCCTCACATCAGGTCCTAAAACCATATATCTTTTTCCAAAGATCTTTCTATAACTGTCTTATCTACATTTTCCCTTCTCCGATCCTTGTCCTTCATGCCTTTTGCAGCTGAATTGCAGGTATCCACATAGTTTGCCAAGCAGTAAAAAACAGGATCAAAGCTTTCGACTCACCAGCTGAACAAAGCACAGTTAGACGTATCAGCAGTGGGAAGAAAATACAAATTATCAATCTTTTGGCCTCTTTAGATTCAGTGCCCCCAACTTCTGAGACTTATGTGAATATATATATTTTTAATTTGCTTAACAACAGTACAGCAAAGGATGATGAACCAACGTTGGCATTTTCATATATTGATTCCATTTTTACATGCTCTTCTAAAGGAGACCTACACCTGGTCACCAGCCAACATATGCCAGTTGTTTAGTACCAGCCTTCTGTGTGGCCATCTTAGAGTCTGGTCCAGAGGGCTTGGCCTCAACCTTCAGGAATCTTTAAGCTTCAGACTTTTTCCTTCTATCCTGTGTCATTCTTGGCCTTCTCATCTGGGTGGATTTGAATCTTTCATCTCTATCCCAACCTCATAAATTCATTCTTCTGAGAAGCAGCCTTTGACTAGGGTTTGCCTGAGAAAGATGAGGGACATGGGAACTCCAGTCAAGGCTCCCAGCTCACTTCCATCCATAGTGATTTGGCTGCTTTCTTGTAAGCACTGACTGCTCAAGGAAGAAGGGGAGGGCCTTGCTGTATTGTGAGGTCTCACTGGCCCCTTCCTTAAGACTCACCAGGTCATGTCAATGCCCATCTTTGCTACATGTGATGCCTGGTACCTCTGCTTCTCTCTTACCTTACCTTGGAGCTGAGCAGCCCTTACTTCCCAGTGTGTTTGTGCCAGTCAGTACCTTCTCATTGTTTCTCCCTCTTCTCTTTCTTTATCTCTGTGCTTCCTGCCGTGGTCCCCCCCACTCCCTCCAGAGCTGCTGGATGACCAGCACCCTGTGGTCCGGTTGCTGCGCAGTTTTTCCTCTGACTGCCCAAGGGGCCAGCCAGTCTCTTTGGATGCCACGCTGGCGCATCACCTGCACCAGTGCTCGTACCACCTGCGCCTCTTCCGGAACTGGCTGCGCTCAGGCCAGGATGACCCCGAGTGCCTCTACGGTACCCGCTGCCACCAAGCTGGCTGCTGCCACTGCCCTGGCTGAGACTGATTGCTTTGCTTATTGCACTTCTGGCAGGAGAGCCTGCCTGTCTTTCTGCTATTTCTCCTGAGATTGTGTGACTTGCATTTAGTAGCTTGGGTGGGATTGGGGCTAGACTGTCTGGTAGCTGTAGCACTGGCTGCTCATCCCCTTCTGTTCTCCTTTCTCACCGACTATTAATGGGACCCATCCCCTAGTTCTGTTCAGCTTAGGAGTAATCTCTTGCCCTAGAATCTGTTCTTATCACTATAACCCTCTACTACCACCACCTTCCAATCTAAAAATTTTTTCTAATCACTCTGAGAAGCTACAGACTGTACCTCTCCTGCTCTCCTGCCACTAGATTACAGGGGGAAACTGAGGCACAAATATTTTAGAGACCCTATCTGAGTCCTTGTGGCGCACAAGGGTCAGGGGATAGAAGATGTTTAGATATAATCCTTTTGAGTTATTAGTGAACAAGAGATTGAGTCTCACATAGATATTGCTGTCCTGCCTACTCTTGGACCCTGTAAGGAGATATAGAAGAAGCATAGGAAAGACTGGGGACTGAAAAAAATGGCTGGTAATTTCCCAATGGGGAAATTTTTTCCATCAGCAGTCCCTGGTATTAGAGTTACACACTTAGTTTTATTCTTGATTCTATGCATACTGCAAGCCTACACTGGAGTTGTTAGGTTTAGAGCACAGAATCAGTTATTTATTTTCTAGGGAGTTTGCTTCAATTTCCTAACAGAATAGAGAGATCTTAGTAAGTCAGGTACCTTTCAGTGAGATCCAAAGGCAGAAGCTTTGATGTAATGGAAATGACCAAGAAAGAACTTCCATTCCCCAGCCTGATCATGCATGTGTTTTTCCCGGGCCGAGCTTCATATGTATTGCACGCCTTCTAGCTTGTTTCCAGATATTTCAGCTTCTCTACCCTTGTCCTAAATCTGCATGAACCCCGTCTCAAATTCCATGCCCTCCACCTTATATATGGTTCTTTTGTTTATGATCCCTGAAATCTGCTGTTTCTTCCCAGGTCTGTGACTTCCCTACCTCGTGTTAGACCCTACTATTTCAACCCTTACTTGAGGACCCTTGTTTTGTTCCCCCCAGAAAGCACTAGGAGCAATGTAGGTACTTACCCTGCTAGGATTCTGTTGATTTTTCCATGGAACATTGCAGGCTTACCATAGGTAGGATGAGAGGTGATGTCATTCACCTGGAGGCCTAAGCAGGTAAAGTACTTAAGGAGTCTGGAGGTGAGAGAAAAAGACTTCCCTAGGGCCTCTAAAGAGTTCGCTGTCCTAAGAATCTTGGATACTCTAAAAACTAGACTCTCCTGATGGCTCTCAGGGACTCTCCATGCTTCCTTGGCCAGATGTGGTATATGGCAGGTATAACATTGGCTTTGTCCATCTCTACCCTAACAGGATTTGAAGGATGTTCCATGGTGCCTACCATCTACCCCCTAGAAACACTGCATAATGCCCTTTCCCTGCGTCAAGTGAGTGAATTCCTGAGTAGAGTCTGCCAGCGTCATACTGATTCTCAAGCACCTGCAGGTATGAAGAATGCTCTCATCTTGTAGTCTCACCTCTGCCCAACACTCATGCTTCCTAGAACATGTAAATTAAAAAGATAGTTGCCAAAAGCCATAGTTAGGTACACCTAAAAGATGGTAAGACTTGAAAATAATCATTAGTTACATAACACAACTCAACATCATAGAAATATCATTCCTTTCCAAGTTAATTTATAAATTTAATGTGATCCTCATAAAAATACTGTTGTTTTTCTAAAGTCAGATGAATCAATTCTGAAGATCATATTAAACAAGCAAAAATAGCCAAGAAAACATGGAAGAGAGGAACAGTGATGATATAAATTAATTCTAGCATGTATTAAAACATATGATAAAACTTCAGTAATTAAAACAGTGTGGCATTGGTACATGATTAGACAGAGAGGCTAATGAAACAAATAGTAAATCTAGAAATAGATGAATACAAAACAAAGTGAAACAAACAAACAAAAAACAGCTCATGGTGATCTTATATGTTGCAGAGTAGAACTGTGTTCCATAGGGTTTTCAAGGCTATGACCTTTTGAAAGCAAATTACCAGGCCCTTCTTTTGAGGCACCTCTGGGTGAGTTCAAACTACCAACCTTTCATATAGTAGTTGAGTTCTTATCCCTTCACACCATCCAGAACTCCTAGACAAAGTCAGCATTTCAAAACACTGGGGGAAAAGATAGACTTTTGAATAAATAGAATTGGGAAACTAATAGCCTTTTGGCAAAAACTAAAATACATCACTCTGTATACTGGCATAAAACCCCTATGGATCAGAAATCTAGAAGTAAAAATTAAACTATGCAGGTGACATTAGTGAAAATGGAGAGTAGGAACTTCTAGGATCCTGTCCCTTCACAAAAACACTGAAAAATCAAGGAAAAACTATCAGAATCAACTTAGTCAGAACTCTGGAAAATAGTCAAAGTTTTATAGCAACCAAGCAAATACTGAATCATGAAAAAGGCAACTTCTACAACACACGATACAGGGGAAGTCAGCACAATGGGACTAACTCCAAAACTAACATATTTCCTGAATACAAGAAAACACTTTAAGGGCTGGAGTAGCAAGGAGTGCAGGTCTGGGCACCATGGTTTCAGGGGACATCTAGGTCAACTGGCATAACACAGTTTATTAAGAAAATGTCCTGCATCCCACTTTGGTGAGTGGCATCTTGGGCCTTAAAAGCTGCCATCTAAGATGTATCAATTGGTTGCAACTTACCTGGAGTAAAGGAGAATGAAGATGACCAAAGAGTCAAGGAACATAGAAAAGGCACATGAATCAGAACTTCCATCAACCTGTAGCCTTATAGAAGAACTAGATGGTGTATGGCTACCACCAATGACTGCCCTGACAAGGAACACAACAGAGTCCCTGAATGAGAAGAAAAATGAGATGCAGAATTCAAATTCTAATAAAAAATCAAATTTACAACTTAACTGGACTTCCATAAACTGAAGGCTCTTCTAATCTCAATTCAATATTGCAAGGATAGAGTATGAGGGGCTGGGGGCTAGGGGCTGGGGACCGTGCTCTTGGGAGACATCAAGGCCAATTGGTAAAACTAGCTTACTGCTAAGAGAGCCTTCTGTACCCCATATTGGTGAGTGGCTTCTGGCATCTTAAAAGCTAGCAAGCAGCCATCTGAGGCACATGAAATGGTCCCAACTCATCTGGAACAGATGATCATTGAGAACAACATGCCAAGCCAGCCAAGTGCTGTCGAGTCGGATCCGACTCATGGCGACCCTAGAGGCCAGGGTAGAACTGACCCCCTGAGTATTCAAGGACAACATAGACACAAGTTAAAAAGAGCTCAGGAGACAGAAGGACACATGTGAATGGGAGACTGTATTGACGTGTGACCAGAAGAATCAGATGGTACCTGCTACCACCAAAGACAGCTATGATGGGGTATGCAACATGAGAAAAATAGGAGTGATGCTTAAGAACTCTACTAAAAAGACCAGAATTGATGGTCTGACGGCCTAGGGGATCCCCGGGGCATGTGGCCCCTAGATCTACTGCTGCCCTGACCAGAAAACACTGCTGAGGTCAATACTTCAGACAAAAATGGACTGGACACGGAGACACAGAATGACCATGTGATGTATGTACTTTATGGTTCTGTGTATTTATAGGAGGCTGTTCTACTGGTTTCTTTCTAGATAGGAGAGAAGGGGGTGGAGAAGAGACAGGAGCTTGTTAAAAGAATACTGCAAATATAGGATGAAAAGGAGATGTGTGCTGTCACTGAGCAAGGAGAGCAGAAGTAGCTGCAGTTAGACAGTCATGTGAAATTGACTTGGAATGTATACTTTCACGTAATCACAATAATATTAAAAAAAAAGACCAGACTTAATGGTCTGACTGAGACAAGGAGGAACATGGCCCCTGGACTCTGTTAACCCAGAACTAAAGACATTTATGAAGCCAACTCTTCAAAGATTACACTGGATTGTAAGACATAAAATGCTGCTTGTGAAGAGTATGGTTCTTAGCTCAAGTAGATGTGTGATGCTAAATGGGCAGCTCCTGTCTGTAGGTGAGATGAAAAGGCAGAAAGGGACAGGAGCTGGTTGAATGGACATAAAATGCCAAAGTAGAAAGGAGGAGTGTCTGTCACATTATGGAGAGAGCAACTAGGATCTCATAACAACATCTACATAAATTTTTGTATGAGGAACTAACCTGAGCTGTAAATTTTCACTTAATGCACAATTTAAAAAAGAGGCAGAGGTGGGGCCAAGGTGGTGGAGTAGTTAGATGATTCATGTGATCTCTCTAACAACAAAGACCCAAAAGGACAAATGAATTGATTACATATGACATCCTAGGAGCCCTAAACATCAAAGGGAAAGTTGAGAAATCCAACTGAGTGAAGGGGAAGGGAGAGTAGGTCCAGAAGTACTGGACAGACTCTACCCACCAGGAATGAGCTGCAGCCAGCATGGTGAACAGATCAATGGCCTTAAGTGTGTGTCCTCAGTGGCAAAGGTCAACAGAGAGTATACTCAACCTCCCAAACCAGTAAAAAAGCAGCTGTCAAAAGTTAAGTGACTAGCTACTATCTATTGCATGCACAGATCTAAATCTTTCCTTTGGAATAAACCTCTTTTACTTTCCCAGAGCTTCCCCCTCCCTTCTTTGCTCTGTGCCAGGCTCTGCAGTATGATGCCTCTAACTGAGCTAGAAGTAGGGCTCCTTAAGCCCGCACTGAACCATTCTCCTAGATTCAGAGAGGGAACAATTTAACAAACCAGGGAAGGGGTAGAATCTGTCAACAATACCAAGCCAGAGATTCAGGGAGGAAACAGTTCCTTCACCTAGAGACAGATGTAAGGGGACATGCCATCCTACAGGTACTCGTGGATGGCTGTTAGCCCCCTGCCTTTCTCAATGCCTGTAGCTAGACTCCTGTCACTACACTGGTCAACACTGCCCATCTGGGACAGTAGGGGAGAGCCTGCACCACATACCTGGTGACTGACTACCTGCACTCCTGAGCTCAATCCATACAAGAAAAATAAATGGATTCTAGGCCTTGCATGTCTAGTAACAGCTCTAGCCACCTGGTAATAGGATGTTAGAGCTTCAAAGGCACCAATAACCAAACTAGTGAGCACAACCAGCCTAAAAACAAGAAGCTAGAACACAGTAGGCAAACATAAAAGAAATAAATTCAGTAACTTACTGATGACTTAGAGACAACAGTACACATCAAACCACTTAAAGAGGTAGACTATAATGGCTTCAGAAATCTCCCAAAACAAACAAGATGTTTTCTAGATGAAGAGAAGTTTGAACTTCCTGGAATTATTGTAAGAAGGAGATGAGGCAAAATGCAGCAGCACATAATGACAAACTGAACAGGCTGCAAAAAAGCATACAGCCACAAGAATTAGAAATTCAGAAGGTTAATAATATTATGGAATTAGATAACTCAATAGAAAGCTAAAGCAGCAGAATCGAGGCAATGAAAGGCAGGATTAGTGAGTGTGAAGATAGGGCACATGATACCAACATATTTGAGGAAAAATCAGACAAAAGTATTTAAGAAAACATCAAGAAAGATAAAGAATTATGTGGGTCTATATCAAGAGGAATAATGTGCAAGTGATTAGAGTACCAGAATGAAGGATGGGGAGATAACAGAAAATACACAGAGAATTACTGAAGATTTGTTGACAGAAAACTTCCCTGATACCATGGAAGATGATAAGGTGTCAATTCAAGATGCTCATTGAATTCCAAAGGTAGATCCCAAAAGACAGACACCAAGGCATATTATACTCAAACTTGCCAAAAGTGAAGATAAGGAGATAATTTTAAATCTGGCTAGGGATAAACAAAAACTAACCTGCAGTGGAGAATCAATAATTAAGCCTGGACTACTCAGCAGAAACCTGGCAGACAAATAGGTAATGGGATGACACATATAAAGCTTTGAAGGAAAATAGTTGCCAGCCAAGAATTATATATCCAGTGAAACTGCCTCTCCAATATTATAGTGAAATTTGGACATTTCCAGGTAAGCAGAAATTTAGGGGATTTGCAAAAACCAAACTAAAACTACAAGAAATGCTAAAGGAAGTCTTTTGGTTAGAAAGTCAGTGACATCAGGTAACAACCCAAGATTGAAACACAGAACAGAGCAACTGGTTATAATAGGGGAATAACAAAAGTAAATCAAAGGCAAAGCACTGAAAATAAGGGAATAGTGATATCATTATGTAAACATCGTAACAAAAAAGAGTAACTTAAAATGTAGTCATGGAACTTTCACATGGAGAGGAAGTTAAAGCAATGTAAAGAAATTAATGACTAGTTTGGATTTAGAAAAATAGAAGTAGATGTTAAACCACAAATGAAATTATCAATCCTACACACCAAAATAACAAACAAGAAAAACAGGAAGTCTCAGCAAATAAAAAACCACCAACATTGAGAAAGATGAAAAAAAAAAATACATAAAGAAAAAGACTCAGCACAGAAAATTAAGTGTAGCAAAGGAATTGTCTATAACACACAAAAAAGGCATCTAAATGACAGCGCTAAACTGATCTCTATGAATAATAACACTGGACATAAATTTAATATACCAACAAAGAGAAGGATAGTGGCAGATTGGCTTTTAAAAAACATGATCCATCTGTGTACTGCCCAGGGGAGACACACCTCGGACTTAAAGATACAAACAAACTAAAATTGAGAGGATAGGAAAAAATTTATCAAGCTAACAACATCTGAAAAAGAGCAGGAGTGGCAGTATTAATCTGACAAAATAGACTTTAAAGTAAAATCCACCCCATTGGATAAGAAAGGTCACTATACAATGATGAAAGGGTCAATACTCTAGGAAGACATAACCATATTAAATATCTACACAAAATATGTAAAACAAACTCTAACTGCATTGAAAGCAAAGAGACAGCTCCACAATAATAGTAGATTTCAATACACCACCTTCAGTGAAGGACAGAACATCCAAAAAAAAGCTTAATAAAAACACAGAAGATCTAAATGCCACAGTCAACCAACTTGACTTCATAGACATATGAGGTCCAACAATTAAGTCCGTGAACTTACGTGTTCTAAGTGCTAAAATATCACTATACTCACCTTTGAAGTACTCCCCTTGGGAAGCTACACACTGATGCCAGTGCCTAGTCCACCCTTCAAAGCAATTTTGAAACTCTTTCTGGAATGTCCTTTGCACGGGGTGGCAGCTGTTGTGTGTGGTGGCATAGTGGCAAGTTCACAAACTTAATTGCATAGTTTTCTGTGAGGGAGTTTTTAGCCAGCCAACAAATAACTGTATTGGAACACCCTTCCTACTTACCTGATCAGGCCTCCAATGCCTTTTTTCTTTACCTGAAGATAAAGAATGAAAGAAAGACTTTTTGATGACATTTGGGATATCCAGGATAATACAACAACAGCTCTCATGGCAGTTCCAGAAAAAGAGTTCCAAAATTGCTTTGAAGGGTGGACTAGGTGAGGCGTCAGTTCATAGCTTCCCTAACGGTGTACTTCACAGATGACTGTAGTGATATTCAACAATGAGATATGCAGCTCTTTTTCTAGGATAAGTTTATGAACTTAATTGGCAGTCCTTGTATGCAGCTATAAAGAACAGTGATGGTCTTGGGAAACATAGCATGGAGGAATCTGGAAGATATTCTGCTGAGTGAAATCAGTCAGTTGTGAAAGGATAAATATTATATGAGACCACTGTTATAAGGACTCAAGAAAAAGTTTAAACAAAGAAGAAGACAGTCTTTGATGGTTACAAGGGTGGAGAGGGGTATTCACTGATTTGATAGTAGATAGGAATTGGGTTAAATGAAGGAAGTAACAACACACAGTAGAAGGGAGGTTAGCACAGCTGGGCTATACCAAAAGCTAAAAGGTTTCCTAAATACAGTCCAACACTTCAAAGGACAGAGTAGCAGGGGCAGGGGTCTGGGGACCACAGTTTCAAGGGACATATAGGTCAGTTGGCATAACAGTTTTTTTTAAAAAAATGTTCTGCATCCTACTTTGGTGAATGGCATCTGGGGTATGAAAAGCTAGCAAGCAGCCATCTAAGTAGCTTCAATTGGTCCCAACCTACCTGGAGCAGAAGAGAATAAAACACATCAAAGATGTAAGGAAAACATGAGCCCAGGAGACAGAAAGGGCCATATAGACTACATCAGCATTAGATCAGAAGAACTAGAATGTGCCCGGCCACCACCAGTGACTGCCCTGACAAGGAACACAACATACAGACCCTGATGTAGTGGGAGAAAAACGGGTGTGCAGAACTAGAACTCTATTAAAAAACCAGACTTGTTGGTCTGACAAACTGGAGGGTCCCCTGAGTATGTCCGCCCTCAACTTGATGCTAGCCCAGAGCTGAAACCATTCCCAAAGCCAACTTTTCAGACAACGACTGGACTAAACAATAAGCTATAAAATGATACTAGCAAAGAATGTGCTTCTTAGTTTAAGTATATACATGAGGCTAACTGGGCAGTTTCTGTCCAGAGGTGAGATGAGAGGGTGGAGGCAGACAGAAGTTGCCTTGTTATTATTGGACCGTAGTTCCTGATTCCAGAGAGATCAGAACAGAATTTATTTTCAACGAATTGTTTTTGGGGCTACCTAAAGGACTGACATAGAGTACTTGCTTTTGTTTTACCTGATACTGAATCACTTAGCGGGAAAGGTGGCTATGGAAGGAGCATTCCTGGAAAATGTTGTAAGGCAAGTGAACAACTCACTACCTTATGGGGACAGATGATTATAATTAAGGCAAAGAATGGATATGCCAACAGCTAGAAGGAAAAGCTGAGCAGAGAGTTGGTTTTGTTTTTGTTTTAAATTAGGGTGTTTATTCAAAATTGCTTGTATATTTAAAAAGCCATGTACATGCTTAGGGCAGGATATATATTCAGAGAAGGCTTTAGAAAACTCAGATTTAATCTGTGGCTGAATTGTAGGCTTAATACAAGCAGGATGTAAAGGCTAAGGCAGAATTATAAACAGCCTGGCACAGAACTGCCTTGAGCATGGGAAAATAAGGTTCAGTGGACAAGGTATGTTTTTGTTCTAGAAGAGTAAAAACCAAGAAAACGCACTGCTGTTGAGTTAGGTCCAATTCATAGAAATGAGTAAAGTCAACCTTTTTCGTAACTAATTTTATCTAAGCAATCACGCAGCCTTTGCCTTACTGGTATCATGGATACTATGAGGTTGCGGCAAGTTATAAAATATGATCACACGTGACACTGTAGGAAGGTGTATCTGACTAGATAGCACTCAAGGATCCACTGAGCTAACATTTGAGTCCTTAGATCTGGGTTAGTGTAGAACTGTTCAGTATGAACTCTGTCTTCAGATGTTCTGGTGTAGTTGGTTTGATGGGCTGGACATGATAACTTCCAGCAGGTAAGGGTGGATTGAGATCTCAGGTTGGGGAGGAGGTCACTGAAAGCTGAGAACATCTCTGTCTGCAAGCAAGCTGCAATGCAACTGAAGCAGAAACTGACAGTGATATGGCACAGTCTACATAGGTGAGTTAGCACCAGGAGTGAAATCTGAACCATGAAGTTCAGGCAATTCTCCAGACACCTCGGGTGTGAGGATGACTAGCTTGACAACAGGATCTGAACCAAAAGATTCATATAATCCCCAAGACACATCAAGTGTGAAGGCAACTAACTTGTAGCTCCTGTCGGACCCTGGTAACATTCAACAGTATGGTCAACTATGACTTATACTCTGAGTGATGTGTTTGTTCTGAACTGGTCCTTATACAGTGCCATTCAGCTAATCAGCTTTCAGGGTACATCTTTCTGCGGTCTTATCTCCCCCGTACATGTTGTTTTTCTTATATGTTAATTGAGCAAGCCTAGTGTCTCACCGCCTTTCATGTATGTTGTTTTCATCATGTGCTAATTTGGGTGAGGCTGGTGGTCTTATGCTCTTCACATATTTTTTTTTCTCTCATATGTTAATTTGGGTAAGCCTAGGGAGTCTTATTGCCCTTCACACATGTAGTTTTCAAGTTAACAAATGTTACAACATGTAACAACATGTTGTAACATGGCTTGTACTTACACCAAGTCTTTTACAGATCTTCATCACATCAAGAACCAGTCTTCAAAGACTAGGAAAGTTTTTTTTTTCTTGCTCTCTCTCAACTTTTGACGTTCAAGGAACTCTGTCAGAACACTAGCTAAACACAAGATAAAGGTACAGATGTTTCAGAGATCATATGTGACATAAAATACAGACTTTACAGAAATAGTTTTAAAAAGTCACTAAACATTCAGCAAAGTATCAGGATACAAGACAAACACAAGTAAATCAGTAGGATTACTTTATACCAACAAAAAGATTATTAAAGAAGGAATCACCAAATCAATACTATTTACAGTAGCCCCAAAGAAAATAGAATACCTAGGAATAAATCTAACTAGAGAAGTAAGAGACTCTTACAATGAGAACTACAAGATGTTACTACAAGAAACTAAGAGGGAGTTACATAAGTGGAGAAACCTACCCTGCTCATGGAGAGGAAGACTTATCATTTTGAAAATGTCTTTTTTATGCAAAGCAACCTACATATACAATGCAGTCCCACTACAAATTCCAGTGTCAGTTTTTAATGAGATGGAGAAACAAATTGCCAACTTTGGAAAGGGAAGAAACCCCAGATAAATAAAGCACTACTGAAGAAGAAGAGCACACTGGGAGGCCTCTCACTACCCAGCTTTAGAACTTATTACACTGCCACAGTAGTCAAAACAGCGTGGTACTGATACCAAAAGAGACATATAGACCAATGAAATAGAGTTGAGACCCCAGAGATGCCACCATCCTCCTATGAAGAGTTGATATCTGACGAAGTCCCCAAGATTTATAATGGGGTAAAAACAGTTTCTTTAATAAATGGTGCTGGCAAAATTGGATCTTCATCTGCAAAAAATCGAAACAAGATCTGTATCTTATACCTTGTACAAAAACCAACTCAAATTGGATAAAATATCTATATATGAAATCTAAAACAATAAAGCTCATCCAAGAAAAAATAGGATCACAATGGAAGTTTGAATACACAGTGTAGACAGACTTCAAAAACTGACAAAGCATGATCAACAGAAGAGAAAAATACATAAATGGGAACTACTAAGAATCAAACACTTCTGCTCATCCAAAGACTTTATCAACAGAATTAAAAGACCACCTACAGAATGGGAAAAAATATTTGGCAACTATATGACAGACCGACATCTGATCTCCATAATCTACAAGGTGCTACAAAATATGAACAAGAAAAGGATAAATAATCCAATTAAGTGATGGGTGAAGGAGATGGACAGACACTTCTCTAAAGAGGATGTCAGGCAGCCCAAAGACACATTGGGAAATGCTCATGATCATTAACTATTAAATTCAAAATCAAAACTACAATGAGATGTCATCTCATCCCAACAAGGTTGGCCATGATCCAAAAAACACAAAACAACAAATGCTGGAGAGGCTGTGGAGAAATCAGAACTCTCGCACACTGCTAGTGGGATTGCAAAATGGTACAACCCCTTTGGAAAGCAATCTGGCCCTTCCTTAAAAAGCTGTAAACAGATACACCATTTAACCCAGTAATCCCACTGCTTGCAATGTATCCTACAGATGCAAGGGCAGTCACATGAACAGACACATGCACATGAATATTTATGGAAGGACGGTCCACAATAGCAAAAAGATAGAATCAACCCAGATGCCTAACAACAGATGAATGGATAAATAATGTATGGTGTATATACTTACTGGAACACTATGCAATGGTAAAGAAAAATGATGATTTTAGGAAACATCTCATGACCTGATTTCAATTGGAAGGCATTATGTTGAGTGAAATTAGTCAGCAGCACAAGGACAAATGTTGTATGAGACCTCTATGATAAGGACTTAAAAACAGACTCATGTACAGAAGAAAAGACTCTATGACGGCTGCAAGGGAGGGGAGAGAGGGATGGAGAGGGCTGGTTATAGATTAGTTGGTAGAAATTTGGCTGGGTGAAATCAGTGACAGCACACCTTAGAAAGAAGATCAGTTTAACTGGACTTCAACATAACCTGAAAACTCTTCCTATCTTAACCGAATATTTCAAGAACAGAGTAGCAGGGGCAGGGATCCGGGGACCATGCTCCCAGGGGACATCGAGGCCAATTGCCATAACTAGCCTATTGCTAAGAGAGTCTTCACTCCATGTTGGTGAGTGGTATCTGGGCTCTTAAAAGCTAGCAAGCTGCTATCTGAAGTACACCAAATGGCCCCAACACAGTAGGAATGGATGATCACCAAGGACAACAGCGACATGCGGGAAAGAGAATCCAGAAGACAGAAAGACCCATGTGAATGGATGACCACATCAACATGTGACCAGAAGAGCAGATGGTGCCTGGCCACCACCAGTGACAGCTGTGATGACGTTCACAAAGTTAAGTCCCAGTGGTAAACCGAGAATAAAAAGGAGTGCACTATGAGAACTTGACTAAAAGACCACAATTCATGTTCTGAAGGCCTAGGGATTCCTCTGGGAGCATGGCCCCTAAACCTGATGCTGCCCCTGTTCATAAATCATTACTGAGGTCACCTCCTCGAACAGGAGTGGATTGGACTCGGCAACACAGAGTGACCATATCGTGTGTGCCTGTTTTGGTTCTATGCATCTATAGGATGTTGTCCTACTGGCCTCTTATAGAGGGGAGCAAAGAGTGTGTAGAAGAGGGGACAGGAGATGGTTAACAGAAAGGAGTGTGATGTCAGAGCAGCAGGAGCTGCACATAGGCAGGCATGCAAATTTAAACTGGATTGTATGCTTTCACTCAATCACAGTAATTAATTAATTAATTAACTAGAAAGTCACTAAACAAATAGCTGTACTCCACAGAAAGCAACAGAAATCCTGAGGAAAGTGAAGAATCTGCTTTTCAGATTTACCATGTTATAATATTCAAAATGTCCAGTTTTCACCAAAAGGTTATGAAGGATACAAAGAAATAAGAGAGCCTAGTTCATTTACAGAATAATTAACAGAAGTGATCCCTGTGAAAGCAGAAATATTGAACTTACTGGACCAAGGTCTTAAAGCAACTGTTTTAAATATGTGCAAAGAACATAAATATGCAAGCTAAAACTGTAAAACTCTTAGAAGAAAACAGAGGTGAATTTGGAAATGGATTCTTGGATATGGATTGCAAAAGCATGGGCAATACAAGAAAAAAACAACTTGACTTCAAAAAATTAAAAATTTTTATCTATCAAAGAACATTATCAAGAAAGTGAAAAGAACTCACAGAATGATAGAAAATACAAGGCACTTATTTGATGTGGGTCTGGTATTCAGAATATGAATTGACTTGGTAGCAATTAACAACGCCAACAACATTCAGAATTTATTAATAATTCTTAGAATTCTACAACAAAATGACATACAACCCAATTAAAAAATAGGCAAAGGACTTGAATAGACATTTTTCAAAGGAGATAAACAAGGACATGAAAAGATGCTGAACCTCCGTAATCAGAAAGAAAATGCAAGTCTAAACGACAATGAGATACCTTTTCACACCTACTGGAACGGCTATGGAAACCATGGTGGTGTACAGGACAAGGGCTACATCTGCTAACCTGAAAGTCAGCAGGACAAATCTAACAGGTATTCCTTGCCAACTTTGTGGGGCAGTTTTACTCGGTCCTATAGAGTTTCGTTGAGTTGAAATTGACTTGATGGTAATGGTGTTTTTTTGTGTGTGGAATGATTGTAATAATAAAAAACAGAACAGAAAGTAAGTTGGTGAGAATGTGGCAATATGAGTATGAAATCAGTTAATGCTTTTTCTAACACTGTGCTCTAGAAGTTGTAGCAATGATTACCTTTAAAACCTAGATTTCGATCTCTACATACCATTCCCTACTAAAAAGAATGAAGAGTCCTGGACTTGCCCAAGGACAGTGTTTTTTAACTTTTCTTTTTAATTAACTTGTGGTTTTTAAATTTTTTTTTTTTTAATTAAAGGCAACTCTTCCAAAGGAAGCTTTTTAGACACTATTTTTCCTAATCACCCCAGCCCCATAGGTATTTCAGTATCACAGATGCGTTGAGAATGGGTGGTCTGGGGCAAGAAAAACAAAAGATGATCTTGGAACATCTTATAGCAGAAAGAAAGGAAGCAATCAAGAGTTAAGGGACTCTCACTGGCCAGAACTGGGACAATTTAAGCATTAAAAAGAATAATTGCTGTCATTGTTTGGAATACATTATTTTTGTGCAAATGACACCTACCGTCTATGTTTGTTTGCCAGCCTCTCCCTCACATTTTACATATTGCTCTAAAAAATTAGCATAGTATCCATACACAAATATCTTGAGGAGGTATGGCTGGTAGACAAACATAGAAGGTGTACCTTATTTGCTTAAAATACGGTACACTGAATATATAAAAATCCGTGATCCCATAATAAATCTTAAAAAGGAAGCAAAAATAAAATGTAGTGTAGAACAGAAGGAGGAGTGTGCTGTCACTGGGCAAGGAGAGCAGTAGGAGCTGTACATTGACGGGGATGTGAATTTAAACTGGATTGTACACTTTCACTCAATCACAATAAATAAATAAAATATAAAAAAATAAAATGCAGTAAAACTCATTGAGTTCTCACCAACTGCTTACTTTAATAAAAGGCAAGGTATGGTCCATGTTTGAGTCTTCCTTTAAGACATTTTAGGGGTTACTGGAGAAATATGAATATGGACTGGGTATCAGGTGCTATTAGGAAATTATCATGATTTTTTTACATATGTTAATACTATTTGGCTATGTGGGAAAATTTTCTTATATATTAGAGATGCATATTGAAGTATTTATAGGTGAAATATTTCATAATATCTGCCATTTACTTTAAAGAACTTAAGCATAAAGAAATGGATTAAACAGATATGGTGAAATGTTAACCTGCTGAATCTAGGAGATAAACACATGCATATTCACTGTATAGATCTTCCAACTACCTTTTAAAGTATATTTGAAAATGTTCATGATATGAAATTTAATTTAAAATGGCTAGAATGAAGGGTCCCTAGGAAATACTATTTCTCATCCTAAGAAGGTACAAGTTGGCTATCACTCATGTTGAGAATCTAAGGCTCTTGAACACTCCCTCATATGCTTTTTTTCTTCCCTCTTCTCTCCTGTCTCTCTAGCTCTCTTTGGCTCTATTCATAGCAACCAGGCCTCCAGTAGCCCATTTTCCCCACCCCGTACTCTTCACTCACCTCCCCTGCAACTGCAGCAGCGCTCTGAGAAGCCCCCTTGGTGTAAGTGATCTTTCTGGAACTGCCTAGACAAAGGTCAAGGGGGATGGAGGGATTGGTGAATGTGGGACCTGTGGCATGAGGGGCAAGAAGATGAAGGTTGAGAGACTAGGAATGTCTAGGCAGAGAAGCAGTCTCATTTGCTACCTTCTCTGTCTTATTGGAGAGGCTCATGAAAGACACCAGCCCAGAGGGTCTTCTGGGGACAAAAGGAGGGAAACTTCATTTTTCTCAGATCCTCATTCAGTGTCTGCAGCTTTTTTGAGAGAAGATGATGAAGCAGGCAACCTAGATAAGTAGAAAAGCTGGAAGCAGGAATCTAGATCTACTTCTGATGCTGCATGTCCCTTCTCTCTAGTAATCTGTTCTCAGAAAAAAAAAAACTGACCAGTCGTCTTTCCCATCCCTCCTTTATTATCTCTAGCCTGTCACTAATTATTGCTGGTAAGAATTGTGAACAGTGAAGTCACAAGGATACTTACAGTGATTACAGGGAGTCAGAGATACCAGTGGTAACAAGACCAGAGAGAGTGGTGATGAAAACTGCTTTTCTTGTTCATTTTGCATCAAGGGAATAACTGAAATCAATCATGGCTGTCATTATTTTACTTGTGTAGGACTAAAGCAAAGATTCTTGTTTTAGCTTTGGGGTAAACCATTGTAGAAGCTTGCCCTTCTTCTGGTACCCACAAGAGGGAGAAACTTCTACTTATGGTGACCTGCATGCACAACAGAGTGAAATGCTGCCTAGTCCTGTACCTCTCCATGATCAGTTACAGATTACACCATCATGATATTTATGGCTTTCACTGGCTGAGTTTTGGAAGGAGATCACCAGGCCTCTCTTCCTATTCTTTCTTAGTCTGGAAGCTCTCCTAAAACCTGTTCAGCATCATAGCAACATGCAATACACCACTGATAGGTGGTGGCTACACATGAATGTACTGGCCAGAATTCAACCTGGTCTCACACATGGAAGGAGAGATGTCAGCTGCTTGAACCATCACTTCCATCAAGTAAACAACTTGGTCATCTCTGAAGAAAGCAGCTCAGACCATATTTAAGAATTCTGCAGAGCTACAGCACACTTGATCTGCTTGTGTAAAACTTTTGTCCCTGAAAACATTTAATACATTGACTGTCAGTCCAGGACTCATTCTATCGTCCAGCTTTTGCCTGTGGGTCCCATTTTACAGTTCACCTTTAATGTCCCCAAGGTGCTTTCACCAACTCTTTGAGAGGGAAGACAGGCCTCATCCTCAAATTACCCTAGAGTAAACTAAGGCTCACAGAGTGAGGTGACTTGACTGGGGTCACACAGTTGGGAAGTCACAGAGGTGAGATTTGTATTCAGATCACCTGACTTAGAGTGAAATATTCTCTTTGTTGTTGTTAGTTGCCATTAAGTTGGTGCTCCCTCATGGCAGCTTTATTTGTAACAGAATACAATGTTGCCTGGTCCTGAGCCCTCTAAAAAACAAAACCAAAAATCACTAGTTGGATTTTAAAGCTACCTCTGTCCTTGGATGAAGTTCAGTTTACAGCTTTCCGCCCTCCGCAGTCTCATATCAAGTGTTTGACTTAGTATCAGGTTTGTAGCCTCTTTGGTAAAACACCTTCTCTAGGGTCCATCTGCTCCAGAAATAGGCTCCATACTTCTTAAAGTCCTGTTAGCCCAAAACCATGTCCCTCTTTTTTTTTCTGCCTGAAACATGCTTCCTCTGATCCTTTACAGAGGAAAGATAGCTGGTGTACTTTCAACTCAGTACTGATCGGGCCTTCACAGGTTCAGGCCACCTTTCCCAGGTACTCTTTGATGACAAGATATTGATATTCATGACTCCCTGCTTCTAGTGTCTATCATTTTTGATACCAGAAATGCACTAAATTATAAAGTTACAGTGACAGCAATAAATATGATATTTACAAAGGGAAGAGTTGGTTAGTCTCCTATTGAAAGTCATTGAAAAAGTAGAGGTTAGGGTAGGAATCACCCCTCAGTATGATTGAAAACTCTAAGGTATTCATTATACTACTGTCAGGATCTGGGAAATTAGCCTTATATTTTATATGTATATAATATGCTTAAGCCTGTAACATCGTGTGTCTCAAGACTTAGAGGATCTTAACCTTGGATTCATGGATGGGTTTCAGGGTATAGTCAACGAGTCCCAGAACTTATATGTAAAAATGAGTGTGAACATTTATACGTACATTTTCCTGGGAAGATAGTTGATGACTTTCATCAGAGTTTCAGGAGGGTCCAGAAAATTTAATTAAAAACTGCTACCATTTGGAAATTCTGTGAAAGTCTTCCAGCTTTGAATAAATCAGTTTCTTTTCTACTCCTCTGACCAACAGGTTTTTCCACATTCTTCTGCTTGCCTCTTGGGCTATGAGTAGTGATTAGTCACTCCTGCCCCAGCAATACATGACCCCGTGGGGATAGTGCAGAGCAGCCCTTTGATTGTGTAAAGAAATAATTTGTTTTTGGAGAAACAACAGCTGAGTTTGTTGTTTACTGAAGTAAGGGAAAAGGCCACTTCACAAAGCCCTGACAGTGTAAAGAAGTGATTCTTGACAAAAAATGTATATCAGAATTAATTGGGAATATTTTAAACAAAATGATATTGTGCTTTACACCTTTCTCTTCCCCACTTCTCGATCTTTAAACCTTTAGAATTAGACTCTCTAGAGATGGAACTTGGAAATTTGCACATGAAAAAAATCTTCTCACATAAGTTTCATGTGCAACTCTACTTATGAGTCGTTGGACCAAAGTGTTCATATGCTTCCAAAGGAGGAATGAAGGGTCAGGGGAATCTGGAGTTGGGATTGGGGGATACATTTGTGAAAGAACAGGCTCAGGGGAGGACTCAGCATCCCGTCCTGAAGCACCTTAGTGCTACTTCTCGGGCATACATACATGAGACCAGGCTGACAGTCCTGAGCTGGGTAGATACTAACTTAGGAGAAATTTGGACTCTCTTTCCCAGTGCATGAGTAGCAAAGACCCCCTATTCTAGCATTTGAACTGCATGTGGAGGGTAGAGCCTACACTTCCAGCTAGTCTGACTGAGTCTCCTGGCTTTGCTTTACAGACAGCAGTGGCCCTTCCAGCACTGTGTCCAGTGCTGGTCCTTCTTCCCCCACTGCAGTGGATGGCAATGCCCATTTTGCCTTCAATTATCAATCTTCCCTAAGCTCACACATGACTGAAGGACGTCAAGGCCTTGGGCAGCCCCGGCAGACTCTTGGGAATGGAGCACAAGAAGGAGAGAAAGAAACTTTCGAACCAAATCAGTCCCCACAGGAGCCACCTGTGGAGACCAGCCAGCCATGCCAGGATGTCCCTGAGGAGGTCATCCAGCCAAGCCGGGAATTCATTAAGAAAGTCAGCCAGGTGTGCCAAGATGTTCCTGAGGAAGTCAACCAGCCGTGCTGGCAGATGCCTGAGATCAGCTGCCCATGCCAGGAGGTCCCTGATATTAGCCAGCTGTGTTGGGAAGCCCCTCAGAAGGTTAGTCAGTCATGCCAGGAGAACCATAACAATGTTAACCAGACATGCCAGGAAGACACTGAGATCAGTCTGCCATGCCAGAAGGCCAGCCAGATCTCTGAGGAAGTTTGTCAGCTTTGCCAAGAGCACTCTGAAGAGGTCAGCCAGCCCACCCCAGGGGACCCTGTGGAGGTTGGTAGGCTGATCCATGGTTTCCCTACGGAGGTTGATCTGGCCCAGGAAATTCCTGTGGAAATTGGCAGGCCAGCCCAAGAGATCCCTGTGGAGGTCATCCAGCCATGCCAGGAGTTCCCTGTGGAGGTTGGCAGGCTGACCCATGAATCTCCTGCAATCAATCTATTGTCTCAGGACACCCCTGAGGTTGATAAACCATCCCATGTATTCCCTGGGGATGATGAACTGTGGGCCCAGGAGGTCCCTGAAGAGGTTAGTCAGCAATCTTGGGTGGTCCCCGAGGTGACCGACCAGCTGCCTGGAGAGGATGTTCCCCAAACTCAGTATCCACCTAATGATCCAAATCCTCAGAGCCAGTCTGTAGCCCATGACCAGCACTCACTCCTTCCACCAGCAACACGTGATTATTCACTTTCTCATTAGTGGTTTCATGCTACCAGCCATTTGGGCCAGCAGTGTTTGCTGTTGGCTAACTCAGTTGCCAGCCTAAGCCTTTGACTCTCACCAAGGTGTCTGAGGAAGCAGCCCCTGTTTTTGGCATGAAGCATACCTGTGCCAGAGCTGGGTTTGGGGAGGAGCCAGTTTTATGTTCAAAGCAGCCATTGGCTCATTATGAGGCTCTCTGCTTAGCTACTGGACTTGATTAGAATTTCCTTGGGGTGGGCTGATTTATCATTACACAACTTGCTCTGAGCATCCCAGAAAATCCCAGAGTGTTAAAGGAAATGCCAGCTAACTGCTGAAGACATGATCTTCTTCTGGAGAAATACTGAGTTTCTCAATGTGTGCATTCAGGGGACTCTTGTCTTTGCTACTCAGGTGGGCCCTGGATGGTCATCTGAAATGTCTGGGGGAAAAAAGAGAGTCCCTTTCCTAAACAAACGTCTATCAGGGCCACTAGTCTCTATAGTGAGCTTATGGGTGTTTCCATACTATCCCCAAGTGCCCCTTCTGCCTAGTTCTTTTACTCTGGGCAATAACTCTAAGGAAAAATAGGTATTAGATTGCTGTAAAAACTTCAGAGTAACTACTGAAAATGCTCTAGGGGTTCTTGGCCAATCTGTAAAGCTGTGTTTCCTTTTGTTGCTGGGCTATTTGACTTATGAAATGCTGTAGTAGAGAATCAAGTTCTATTTTAAGCAATCAACAGAGATCAATATTGTATAGACATGAACAAAGATTTAATATATGTGTGTGTGTATATATATACATACATATATACATACATGTACATATATGTACATATACATATATACATATATGTACATATATACATACATATATATACACACACACATATATATATATTTCTATAGTAGTGCCAGGGACAGATGGCCAAAGACCAAACACTCTAAGGTGCCCCATGAGATTTGTCCTTATATCATTGTTTTTAGGGCCAAATGTGATTATATAAGCTTTACCCAAAGATCTGGGAATGGGAACAGGGGTGGGAAGGAAATGTAATTTTGTTATTTGAGTTGGGGGCTGGAACATTATGAGTGCTCAATAAATCTGAAATAATGAGAATGACAGTAGTGGTGATGATATCCTCATGAATTTAAGAGTGGATGTGAATGTGAATCCATCGTGTCTGTCTGCAACTGAATTCATCTGAACCAGTCAAAAGCCGGTGTTAGTTGACCAGGAATGGGCTATTAAAAATATAGAGATCAGGCATCCAAAGAGGTCCCTATGGCAGTCAGCCCACCCTGCCAACATGTGAGGTGGGATTTTTCTATCTCTGAAGTACCAGAGGTGTGGTTTTCCCCTCCCAGATCCTTGGAATCACCCTCTTAATTTTTCACTCAAATGCTTTGGATTGAGTACCACAAAGAGTTACTATAAAGGGCTTATGCCCTTCCTGCACGCCCTTGGCATCATTAGGAGAGCCCAGAACACTGGGAGGGCTAGAATATGCTCCCCACCCCCACATATATACCAACACAGTGGTTAAGAGCTTAGCTGTTAACGAAAATGCTGGCAGTTCAAATCTGCCATTCACTTCTTCAAAACCCTGTGGGGCAGCCTACACTGTCCTATAGGGTCACTATGAGTCAAAATCAACTCAACAGAAATGGGTTTTCCAAATATACACTTTCACAACCTGGCACTCCTGACATACACATGAGGGTTTCACTGGAGGGGGAAAATCCAACATTTCGCTCCATGGAAAGAGGTATTTTTAATCTCAGTAGGCTTTGGATCTCTTAAAAAATAAAAACCAAGCCTGTTGCCATCGAGTCAGTTCTGACTCAGTGATGCTATAGGACATGGTACAACTGCTACATAAAGTTTCCAAGGCAATAATCTTTATGGAAGCAGATTGCCATGTAGCTCCTCTTGAGCAGCTAGGGGGTTTGAACGGCTGACCTTTTGGTAGCAGCCAAGTGCTTAAAACTGCACCACTGGGGCTTCTTCTGGATCTCTTAACCTGTTGCTGTCAATCGATTTGGACTCATCGCAACCCTCTAGGACAGAGTAGAACTGTCCCATAGAGTTTCCAAGGAGCATGTAGATCCTGGCTCACTTAGGGCCCCTCACCTCCTTGGGCCTCGTTAGTGTACCCCTGTTCAGGGTATCCGATCCTGGTTATTTGCTCCTCAGCTCCTGACCCCATGGAATGCGGATGCCCTTCCCAGGAGGCCTGTGCCCCTTCCTTCCTCTACAGCAAATTTGCATCACCACCCTAGGCTCCCGTTCCCCACAGTCAAGCACTCCCAGTCATTTTCAGAAATCATATTGACTTCCCCATAATTTTTACCCCCTTCACATACCTATGTTGTCTGGCACCACTGAGTTCTGGAACTGCTTCCAGTTGTCGAAGATACTGAAGTACCCCAAGTATCCCAAGATAAAAGATACTAGGAGAAGCAGAGAGGTAGAAGCCAGGCCCAACAACTAAGCAATGTATGGTGTCAGAAAAAACCTGAACAGCTCTACAGCTTCTGCAATGAACTTTGATTTATTGTTAGAGCTGGAGGTGGCTCCATTACAGCAGTTGGGAAGTATAGCGGGAAGTGTTGAGAGGACCAGAGCACAACAGCACAGGAGAGTGGGAGCTGGGGAGAAAACAAGGCAGGCTTGTTTCGGTTCCCACAAACTGGCAGAGAAGCCCAGCCTGGATGACAGTGTCTGGGCTTCACAGTCCAGCAGTGGTCTGGCAGGGCTGCTCACTGGCTTGCTTGGGCGAGGTCCTCCTTAGGGTGGTATTTTCATTTTGTTTTCATTTCACTCTGTTGGTAGTCAGCTTTAGCTAAGCTTCCTCTCCCTCTTTTCTTTCTTCTTCATTTCCCCCAAGTCCTCTGGCATGGCCTCACCTCCCAGATCCCCTTTCTAAGGGTTCTGAGCTGGAGAGGCAGCTAATATTCCCATTTCAGCTGCAAGATGGCATAGTGGGATGCTGAGGGGTCACACATTGCTGGAGTGTCAAATGTTAGGATCTCAGGCAGTGGCTTATTTTTAACCCATTACACACCAGGCCAGAGCAGATGACCACATGCAGAGAAGCCAAGCAGGCGGTGAGAAGGGATCAGGAAGCTGGGATGGGTGGGTAATAATTTCCAAGGGCCAGGGAGTCTGGAAAACTTCTGGGGTTGGGGATGGGCTCTCCTTGCCCCTTTGTGCTGCCCAGTAGGCCTGGTCTGGGCACACCCCTGGGGATGTGAATGGTATGAAACAGGATGGGGGAGAGGGTAAGCTCTATTCTCCTCCCACCAGTTTGTTGGTCAAAATAGCTTCAAGTTTTGGATTGAGACATTCAGATGGGCTGGCAAGCAGTGGGACAGTGTGCAGCGGTAGACTTGTAGCCCCTGCTGCAGCCCAGACCCTAGTGGGTAGGGGGATGGGAGAGAGAGGAAAGGGTGCAGCTCTGGGCAATTGCTGACAGTATCCTGCCCCCAGATCACATCAATTACTATGAGAGATTCTTCCCAGGATGTAAATAAATAGACTTAGATAAAAAGGCCCCTGGGGTTGGGGGGTATGCTCTCCCTCTATGAGGGAGGGGGTTACTTTCTGAGACTCATCTTCCTTCTTCACCCAATTCCAGCATTTGGCAGTACTAAGATCAGGTGTTGTCACTCCAAGGTTCTCAGGCCTCTGACAACCTCTGTCCTCATTTGGTGCCTCCTCCTATCCTATTCCTCTTACCTTTGGTTTTGAGACCTCTCTTCAGGTATGGGTCAGGGGGAGAGACAACTCCTTCCATAGCCCAGCCCAAGTCTCCACAACAAGGCATCTAACCACTCTCTACTCCAGCTCCCGTCTCCTCAACCCCAAAAGACTGAGCAGTAGCCATTGTCTAGGGAGCTGGGGGAGGGTAGGTCCTGAGGGAGGGGGGTGTGGTTCTTTCAGAACTCAATCTTGCAGGCTGGGAAGGATTCATCCTGCATGACCACAGTACTGCTGCTAGCCAGGACCAGGACGTTCAGTTGTTGCTGCTGCTCATGAGTCTGCTGGTACCACTCGCGAGTCACCTCTGTGTCATGGGTAGGGATCAGAGTCACCTAGGAAGGAGATAAGGCATGCTTGATGGAAGAACAGAAAAGGAAGGTAAGTGAGGGGACGGGGTATCCAAAGGTCTCTCCACACACTGCTGCCCTCACAAAAGGTCCCTTTCATAAATAGGGACTGTGTTCCACTATTGCCTCTGAGAGTGCTTTGACCAGATTGCCTCCTTGGGGTCCTTTACTACTCACCTGAAGATTCTCCCCCCACTGGGCCTTGCCTTCCAGCAGGGCATCCAGTACAGCCCGGCTTGGCTCTCCGTTGGCAGGGTCATTCCCACTGACCACATAGTAAGATGCACGAACTCGGCGGAAGAAGTCAAGGTCAGCGGTTTTGCCACTGCAGTGATTTGGGATATAGGCGAGATCCACATATACAGGGGCACCAGAGCCACCTTTGGAACCCAAGGCCGCTGTAGAGACAAGCCAGCACTCATTGTAGAGGGAAGGGAGAACACTTCTGGCAACCCTCCCTTTCCCTCCCACTCCCAGAGCCTGTGACCTGGTGCCACACCAAGTCCAACCCACCCTCCTCCACTTTTCATGATATACTTACTTGGTCCTGCCTTGAGTCCATTGACTAGGCCTTTGGACATGGGACTGTGTCCATCCTTTTCCTCCCCTGGGATGACCTGGCTTGGAGTGCTCCGTGGTCGGAGTGGGGTCCGGGATGCTCGATCTGCAGGCCCTTTACCAGGGGTGGGTGAACGTTTCCCCCGAAGATCTAGGCGCCGTGCAGGGGATGCTGGCTTGGCCCTGCCGGGGGCCCTGCGCCCTACTCGCCCCTGAGCCTTCTCTTTTTCTCGTAGCCTCTCCACCCTCCCAGACTCTGAGCTGAGCCCCTCAGGGTCAGCCATGCACACATCAGGGCGGGGAGGGGATGGGTGGGGGTCTGGTTGGGGTAGAGGAGGTGGATCATGGCCAGGCCGGGGATGGTGAGTTCCACCAACTCCCCCAGCTTTGTCCACAGGCAGGAAGTCCCCATCTTCATCTGAGTCAAGGGCTGCCTCAGCTGTGATGGATGGGCACTCCTCAGTTTCTGGTGGAACATCAGAATCTGACTGTGAAGAGCCTGAGTCACTGGGTGATGTTGGGGGTGTTTCATCAGCTACAGGGCATGAGGCCCCCATTGCTCCTGGGCCCCCTGCCCGGTGTCTTCCCCCTCTCCCTACCAGCTGAGCTTCCTCATTTGAGAGGTCACTGTCATCCATGGATTGGGATATGGGTGCGTTCAGGAACGATGGGGAGAGCTCCCCACAGTGTGGCCGGGGTTCAGCAGCACATCCCTGGGGCCCAGCCTCTGCCTCAGGGGAGGCGCTGCTCAACTGGCCTCCAGGGATCCCTGCGGGACACAGTGGCTGCTCAGGGGAGTGCAGCACGTCGGCCCGGGTGCTTCTTTCAGCTCCCTCAGGCCAGGCTCCACGTTCCCAGGCAGAGCAGGCCTCAGCCTCTTCCGTCTCAGCTTTGGCAAGGCCAAGCCCTGGGGCACTGGAGCTGGTTTCAGTTGATCCATTGGCTGCACAGTCCCCAGAGGGACCCTGGGTGGGGCTTGGCTTCTTGGCGGCTGCCCCTGAGCATTCCAGGCGGCAGGGCAGAGTGCCATCATCCATGTCTCCAGGAAGGTTTGGAGCTGGAGCTGGGGCCAAGTCCAGTGAAGCTGGGGGAGCTGGGCTCAGAGGAGTAAGGTCCCAGACACTATGGGCAGTTGGTTCTCCTCTTGGAACTAGTTCTTCAGACCCCTGCTCTGCAACTTGCAGGGCTGGAGGGAAGTGTTCAGCCACACTGGAGATCACACGTTTAGCAGCCTCAGAGGAGGAGCCTTCAGACAGGGCTGGCAGGGCCGGCTGTGGCAGGCTGGAGAGGAGGGGGGCCCCAGGAGAGCTGGGCGATGGGAGCTGGGGCAGTGAGGAGTCTAGGCTGGGGACCTTGGCCACTTCTAGATACTCATCATGCCGGGCTCTAGTGGTGGGCCCTGGGGCTAGAGCCAGAGCTCGGTCTCCAGAGAAGGCAAGAGAGCCACAGGGTGCTGAGTGGGGTTCAGCTGGAGAGGGCAGCTGTGGGGGAGCTGGATGCATTGAGGAGAAGCCAAAGGCTGAAGCAGGGAAGTCCAGGCTGGGCCGGGTAGGACCCAAGGGTGAGCCTGAGGAAGGAATTGTATGTGCCTCAGTTGTAGACCACAACATGGTGGGCCCTGCAGGTATTGGGTGAGTAGGACTTGGGGACTGGGTCTCTTTCTCTGGCTCCTCAAGAGCTCCCTTTTCCAGCTCTGAGTCACTTGTGTTGTCATCCCAGTGGCCCTGACATGCTTCCTTGGGGGACAGGGTCCTCCTCTCTGGGCTGCAGCTTGGGATTTTATCATTACAAGGGCTGCTTGGGCCTTTGCTTGGAGAGACAGCACGGGGGAGCAGTACGGGTGGTGTGTGACTGGGCTCCACACTCAGCCCTGGCTCAGGCTCCTGTCTTGGGGGTAGAGGGGGCCCTGCCAGGGCTGCATAGCTGAAGTTTGGAGTGTCAGGTTGAAGGCTGTTCGGTGAGACAGGAGATGAAAGCTCCTTCTCTGCAGATGTGTTTCGGCCAGCAGCCTCCTCCTTGGTTGAGATACATGGGAGCCAATCCCCAGGGGCTCCAAGTGGAGGCTCCCTAGTGGGGCAGGCAGGGCCAAGTCCAGTCAGCATCATCTGCTCATAGATGTCTGCATACTGAAAGCTTCTCTCGTCTGGGTAGGGTGTGGGCTCTCTCTGCTCTGGCTCAGTTGACTCAGGTTCCTTGGTGGCAAGGTTCTCGCCAGCCTTTGGGATCTTTGAGCTAAAGGAGGTGCTGTCAGAAGCCCCAGCCCCACCTTCTTCTCTACCCCCTTCGGCCTTTCGGTAGTCCTTCCCCAAGGGGGAATATGGCCCACCTTCTAATTCAGCTGCCCCCTCCTGCACTGCAGCCACTACACTGTCATACTCAGCCACGCCCCAGGAAAAGGGCGCAGGAGTGAGTGGTTCTGGGGCAGGGCTTGGGGGAGCTGGAGCTGGGGAAAGAGGTGCAGGGGGCAGGGATCTGTCATTGGGCACCCAGGGTGGGATGTCAGCCAGCCATGAGGGAGTGGTGGGCTCCTTCCTCATGGGCAGCATGGGCTTAGACTCTGGGATTGGGCTCTCTTGTCTGGGGGCTGGAGGAACCCTATGACTGACCATCTCAGGTGGGGAATCTGGAGGGGAGATGATCTCAAAGGGGGAGCGGGTCAGCTTGTCGTCTTCCTCTGGTGGCAGCCCTACTGGGGACTCAGCAAGCCAGTGCTCTACCTCCAGCCCCTTCTGTGATGAGGGTTCCTGGAAACCCTTGAAGTCTGAGCCCCAGGGACTCCGGGGTGTGTGCTCCAGGGAGCGTACATCTTGCTCATCATCTGGCCCTTCATCAAGAAAAGTACTCTCCCGCTCCTCATTGTACCGTAGGCGGGCCCCCTGGCCATCCAGCTCGTGAGGAAACCAAACCTTCCTTTCACAGCTCAGCTCCCTCCAGTATGTGTCCTGTTCCAGGGACACATCCTCTCTGTTCCTCCAGTACTCGCCCTCCTGCTCAGGAAATGTGTCCTCCCATGCCTGGGCAGTCTCCTGTTCTCCAACTGGCTCTATCCTGGTAGGGATTGCTTCTTGCCACTCCTGGACCATATCTTGCTCCTTCCTCTTAGACTTTTCTTCCTGCTCTGGTGCCTTGTCTTTCTGCACTGGGGTCTCTTCCAGCCTCTCCTGTAGGGCTTCTTCCTTTAGTTCTACAGCCTTGGCCTTTTCTGGGGATTTTTCCTCTAGGGTCATTTCCTTGGGTTCAAAACTTTTATTCTCCTGCACTGGGCTTCCTTGCCCCTGAGTTTTGTTCTTTTCTTTAGGAGACTCATCTTTCGGTTTAACAGTCTTACTGGTTTGTTCCAGGACTTCATCTTTCTGTTCTAAGGCCCAGTATTTTTGTTCACAGGCCTGGCCCTTTAGTTCAGGGACCTTGTCATCTGCATACTTATCGTTATGTTCAAAGTCTCTAGCTTTTTGCTCTAAGGCTTTGCCTTTCCCTTCTAGGTCCTTCTCCTGTCCTGAGGCTTTGTCTTTTTGTTCTAAGTCTGTGTCTTTTTGTTCCAAAGTCTTGTCCTTCTGTTCCAGGACACTGTCTTTTTGTTTTAAGTCTGTATCTTTTGGCTCCAGAGCTTTGTCCTTCTGTTCTAGGGCTGTATCTTTTTGTTCTAAGTCTCTGCCTTTTTGTTTTAAGTCTGTGTCTTTTGCTTCCAGGGCTTTATCTTTCTGATCCAGAGCCTTGTTTGTTTGTTCTAAGTCCCTGTCTTTTTGGTCTAATGCCTTATCCTGCTGTTTCACAGCCTTGTTCTTTTCTTCTAGAGCTTCATCTTTCTGACTAGTGGCTATATCCTCCTGTTCTACATGGATATCTTTCTGCTCTACAAGAGTATCTTTCTGCTCCAGAGTTTTGTCCTGCTGCTGTAAAACTTCATCCTTTGGCTCAGGCACCTTGTCCTTCTGCTCTGGAGTTTTTTTATCCTTTGACCCTGGAACTGTACCTTCCCATTCCGTAGCACTATCCTCCAGTGCAGGGCTTGGCAAAGACTTGGGACTCTTGATGAGAGAACTATCAGGTGTCAGAATGTGTTCATCAGGGCTTGTGGTCACTCCAGGTGAATGCTTCCCATCTCTCCACAGTGTAGACTGACCAGAGGGGCTGGCAGGTAATTTTCTGTCAGGGCTCCCATCTGTGATGTCTGCCTGGGAAGAGGATCCAGTGGTGCTATCTGTGGGAAGTGACCCTGTCGCTAGCCGGGGCTCTGGAACAAGTACAGGTGCTAGGTGGTGAGAGACGTCCTCAGCCAACGTTAGAGGCCCCTTTTCTTCTTTTCCAAGGCTTAATTCCCCAAACTGGAGGGTACCAAGGCTTTCTGGAGAGAGCTGCTTAGAAGAGATATCCAGAGAGGTCTCCTTGCTGGGGCTCTCTTCAGAGAGGGAAAGTGACTGGGTGTCTTCTGGAGACATCTCTGGCCAGAGGTCTTTGTCTAGGTGTTGCTCTCTCACGTCAAAGGGAGACCTAGGGGTGGGCTCTTGGTTGACAATGTCAGGGGAGACCATGCTGACGACAGAGGGAGTTTCTGCTTCTTCAGGGGTGACACCTCGATCAGAAAATTGGAGCAATGCATCTTCCTGAGGTTCTCCAGGTTCTTGGAGTGATGCTCTCCCATCTCTGGGAAGGGCTTCTACTCCCAGAAGTGGCTCTGTGGGCTCTCCTGCCTCCACAGTCTCAAAGACTATTGCTTTGTCCTGTTCTGGCAACAGCTGGATGGTGCAGGCTGTATGTCCCCCCACAATGCCGATGGGTGCTCCCGGGGCTTGGGGGCTCTGAGGAGGGGCCACCTCCCTCTCCTCCTCGACCGTGTCCTCTTCAGGCCCATGCTTAACTGTCTCTGCTTTAGTATCTTTCTTGCCCACATCTTGTGTGCGGCTAGTGTCTCCCCAGGAGCCTGCTTCCTGAAAGTCTTGGGGCTCAGACTCTTCTTCCACTGGTGACTGATGAAAGGGTGTGTGAGTGGCACTGGGTGGGCCAGATGGTGGTGGGGAAGCCATCTTAACTGTGCTGTCATCTGGGCTGAGACAACGCTCCTCCACCTCTCCAAGAGCTGGTTCCCCTGGATGGAGGGCATGTCCAGAGGCACCAAACATGGGGGTTCCATACTGACTGCCAAGTTTCTCAGACAACTCTACATTTGCAGTCTCTTCTTCCTCTTTCATGACTTTCTCTCCAAGCAAGCTTCTCCCTACAATTTCTCCCCTCCTCTCTGACTCCCCAGTCACAGAGAAGTCCTCGCAGGGTGGTGATTTGAAGCCCTTGTCTTCTTCCAGTGAGGAGGTAGGTGAGATAGTGCCCGCTGATGGCACGTAGTCCAAGCCCTGAGTGGCTTCAGTACGGGAGGAAGGGATGCTTGGGACTGTGTCAAGCAGCAGGGAGCTCTTGCCTGTCTCCTCTGTCTGGGGTGCTGTGAGTGAGGCCACAGACTGATCTTCAGCCACTGACGTAGCAAAGGAAGAAAGTTTGTCACACTCAGTGATTGAGGTGGCTGAGGACACATGTTCCTCTTCAGCCAAAGGGGCAGCTACCATGTTGGGCGGATAGGTAAGTTCAGTCTCTGGTGCTCCATAGCCTTTGCTGGAAGTGGCAGGAACAGTACTGTCTGCAGGCTGGCTAGCCTCAAAGGGTCCAGGGCCTTCAGGCCCCGGGACATCATATGCACTTGCAGGAAATCTGGGTGGAGCTGGGCGCTCCTCTGGCTCATCGTGGATCTCCTCATCTGAGATGGTCTGCTCAGTCTCTGAGTAACCAGGAATTGTCTCATCCTGGATATAGGAGACATGCTCAGTGGCTCCTGCAGGTGTAGCCAGGCTACTTAGGAATGATGACGTCTCCTTTTCTGGGACCTTACCCTGGAGTCCCAGATCCTGGCTGCCAAAAACCTCCCTATCTCTTGGGATTACTTTCAAGGCTTCCTGCATATGCTTTTGGTAAAAACTCTCAGCCTTCGTCTCTTCCTCTTCATCCTCATCTGAAGGGTGTACCTCCTCCATTTCTTCCAATTCAGCCTTCTCTATCACATCTTCCTTTACTTCAGGTTCACTTTCTTCTCTGTCTTCTATTCTATCTGAGAGCCTCTCTACTTCCCTCTGCTTTTTTTCCTCCCACATTTCTTTCTCTTCCTGGGGTTCAGCCCCAGCGTCTAGACCTCTGTCCTTGCTGACTTGTTCCCTAGGGATGTTTGGGACAACTCCTTTCCCCTTCATCATAGGCTCTTCTTGTTCCAGACCTGGGACAGAGGGCAGTGTTCCTTGGATAGCTGTGCTTGGGGGTCCCTCATCTGCAGTACCTGGAGGAAGTGCTTTCTTTCCCAGTCCTGTGTCTCTTTGTTCAGTCAGCAATCCCCTTTCCTCACGCTTCATCTCCTCAAAGTCCTGTGTAAGGTCCTCTGGTGAGGACAGGGCTAGCTCCCTATGCCCAGTGACTGGTGGGAGTGGGACAGACCCCTTCTGAGCTGGGGGTGTTCGTGGCTCAGAAGACAGTTCCTTCTCCCCACGGGCAGCTCGGCTCTTATCCATCTTGACTCTTCCAGGGGCTTTGGCTTTGTACAAGGTCTTACGTACTTCAGGGGTAAAGGGCTTCAGGTCTGGCTTGGAAATCTTCTTGACCTCAGGTTTGGTATCTTTCCTCTTCTCCTCTTTTTTAGCATCCTTCTTCTCTTCTTTTTTAGCATCCTTCTTCTCCTCCTTCCTTCCTTCATCTTTCTTGAGCTCCTTTCTCTCCTTCTTGATCTCTTTTTTCTCCTTGTCTTTTTTCTCTTCTAGCTTTGATATCTTTTCTTTCAAGTGCTTCTTTCCCAGCTTGTCCTTTATCAGCTTTCGCTTCTCTGCCTTCAATGCCTCATTCGATTCTGTCTTCACCCTCTCGGGTTTGGTAGGCTTCTCTGGGGGCTTCTCAGATGGTTCTTTCACCTTCTTCTCTGTCTTGGCCAATTCCTTGGCCAGCTCTGAGCGGGCCTCCTTGGCTCCCTCTTCAACTATCTCCTCCCGTTTTGCCAGCTTGCTCACAGGTGTCTTGGTAGTGGCCTTGAGGCTCTCCTTGCTGTCAGCCCGCTGTTTAATTTTGCTGGGTTTGAGGCTGGCAGGCACAGCCCCAGCAGCCATGTCCTTCTGTGTGGCTACAGGGTAGCGCAGGAAGTCCAGGTGCCGAAGCTTTTCTAGGCCCTCTAAGATCTTGTTTTGAGGAGCATTCCCTGGAAAAAGCACACGTACAATCTTTTCAGCGGGGTTGGCTGGGAGCCAGACCACCAGAGCAGTTATAGAGGTCAAGTAGGGCACTGAGATTTCAGCCTCCTTCCCATTGGCCAGCACGATGCCCGTCTTGGCTTTACTGTTGCCTGCCCACTTTTGCATGAGGAACTGCATCTCCTTGCTGTCCTTAACAGGGTTGAGAACGTACATGTCTAGCCGACCCACACCCATTTTGTGGAAGAGGGTCAGCGGCTCAATGGTGTTGCTCACCACACGGTACAGAGGCTCTGCCTGAATGCCTAGGCGATTTAGGTGCTGCAGAGTGAGGCAGGCCTCTTCAATGCTGCGCTTGGCCTTCCGGGAGGCATCAGGCAGCCGCAGTTTATCAGGCACATTGAAGAAGACAACTCCAAGCTCCGGGGAGATGAGGTTCTTCACCCAGTCACTGTAGCTACTAGAGCCCTGGGACTGCTCCTCCTCTAGCTCTGCCACTTTGCGCTGCAGAAGTCCATTGATGCCCGGCAGGTTGTCCGCCCCAATGTGTGTGAGCAGCACGGAGTCAATACGGTCCAGGTGCCGTACCAGCTTCCAAAAACAGGACTTGCGATCAGAGCCACCATCCACCAGGATATTGAAACCATTGACAGCAAAGAGGGCAGAGTCTCCACGGCCACCGGGGAAGATGTAGCAGCAAGGCTTGGAGAGCTTGAGGAAGCCCCCTGAGGTGGGAGGTTCCAGTAGGTCAAAGGGGGATGGTACATCCACGGTCTCAGAGACATATTCAGAAAACTCGGCCACACCATCCATGGTGGGCAGTGTGGGCTCAGGGTTTAGCTGAATGTGCAGAGTCTCTTGGGAACCGGATAGTTCCAAGTGGCTCCAATCACCCTCCCCTAAGCAGGACACGGTGAGGAAGGCCTGGATTCCAGGGTCTCTATTGCTGAGCAACTGGGCAATCTAGAGGAATGGGAGACAGAAGCCTGATCAGGCCATTGGATTGTCTTAACCTGACTCAGAATCAGTGCGCTAATCTTGTAACTGTTTCTGAGATGAACACCTACATTTCTGTGACAGCCCCCAGTAGCCAAGCAAAATGAGATTTTCCTTTTCTTGGATCTTTTCCCACAGCTCTAATCCTACCCATACCTTCTGCCTCCCAGATATGCAGGCATGGAACTTACCTCTGGTTTGTGAAGGACCTGGGCAAAGTTTTGGTAGGAGTAGGTACCACTCTGTAGGATAAGGTCTCCCCCAGGCTCTAAACTTTGCCCACTCAAGATAAGTAGTTTGTGAGCAGATGGGCTGCTAAGGAGATGGTGAACCTAGAGCAGAAGGAGAGGAGTGATCACAAGATGTTGGGAAAGCCAGACAAGGGCAGTGAACTGTTCTGGACTCCCTCGGTATTGCAGAGACATATTCCCCACTGGTATCCCTGTAACACCTCCAGAGTGGAACTGGGGATTATAAAATAGCTTAGGTGGCAGAGAGAAAATAGTTCAAAGCCAAGTCCAGAAATTCTTCCCTTAAAGCAGTAGCACAGGCAAAGGTGGGTTACAGCCCTTTCAGCAGGCCATGTTAGGAAAGCATAGGCCCCAGTCTTACCTCCGAGCTGATGCTGTCTGCACTGGGGTTTACCAGGATGATGGTTTCAAGGATCTCACTCTGGTGGCAGAGGGTCCTTTGGCCTGAGAGATAATAGGAATTTGTATTGAAGACAGTAGGCACAGACTATACTGGAGAGGCACTGTGTGGGTCAGGAGAGGCAAGAATGCCCTAGCAGAAACGGGGCCTGGGAGGGGTAAGACTGGTTGTCCTTACACCCTGCCACCTTGGATACAGCCTTTTCCTTCCATGGTTTTCCAACCTGCACCGCCCCTCACTTTCCCCTCCCTTCATCTGCCATACCTTCTACTTGTCCAGTGCCTGGCCCCACCCCCTGCCTGGAACTCCCACTGCAGACACTGCCCCCTTGACAAGAAGCCTTTGTCCCTCTGGAGCACTAAGCTCCTGGTGCTGCCTGGGGATGAGGGCTCGCCTGAAGGGAGGGCTCCTGGGACTACAATCCTCACTCAGCTGTCTCCTCACTAGCTTGTCTCTGCCCTGGCCTTTCATGCTGACAGACTGCCTGGAAAGGAAAAGATGTAAGCTTCTGTGCAGTATCTACAAACGCCTCCCCCTTTACTCTTTTTCCCTCCCCATATCTAAGGCCATAACTCCCATTCCAGAAGTCTCAAAGTGACCCCTGCTATCCAAACCCTTGGCGTTTTACAATTCAACGAGTGGAGACAGAACTGTAAGTTCCTGTTCTCTTTTCTGGCCCCTCCGAGGCTGACTCTACACTCATACATGCTCTCGGTCGTATTTTTCCCACCCCAAAGATGTCATAACTCCCTCTCCCACCTCATCTTCATGTCACTCAGGCTCCAGAGAGGCCTGGTTCACTACCCAGCAGTCATCCTTGTGAACAGTTTCTCCTCTCATCCTGGCTCTTCTCCTGTCATAGCCTTCTACCATGGAGACAAGGAGCTTGGGGTTCACATACAAGAAGCCCATAAATAAAGAGATGCAGAGAGTTTCCTAGGCCATGGAGAATGATAAAACCTGAACCAAAAAAAAAACACATTGCTGTTAAGTCAGTTCCAACTTATAGGACCCTAAGAACAGAGTAGAACTGTCCCATAGGGTTTCCAAGGAACACCTGGTGGATTTCAACTGCCAACCTTTTGGTTAGTAGCCATAGCTCTTAATGACTATGACACCGGGCTTTCTGGAGAAAAATAAGACATCCCTAAATCCCCTAGGTATTTTCCATTTCCAGACTCATGAAACACCGAGCAATACAGCAAAGAAAGACGGTGGCAGGCCAGACAGAAGATGCTGAAGAAGGGTGTTGCCATTCCCTGCTTCTGCCCTTCCTCTCCCCCTCCCCAACGACAGCACACAGTGGAATAGCCTTACAAATAGAGGATAAAACAGATGACTTGGGTGTAGGCTGTCTGCAAGATACTGGTGGGAGGGACTCACAGTCTGTCTCCTAGATCCTCTTCTGTGACCCAAGTCTCTCCAGCTCTTTCTGAGCTCCTGAAAGGAGTAGCCTGGGGCCAGGGCCTTTGTTATGAGAAGAACCAGGGTGCCAGAATATGGCAGATATAGGTAGTACAGGGCTGCAGTTACAGCTGCATGGTAATAAACTACAGATGGTGTCAGAAGACCAAACCCCATGCAAGGTGGGTTCAAGGTTTCTCAACGATTAACTTGTGAACTGAGGGAGGTTTTAAGTCAGTTCAGAAGACAGAGCCACCTCATAGGCAGGAGGGGCAAGGCTTAGGTAGGTGACAGACATTAACGTTCATGGAACATGGAATGGCAAGCCCAGATTCAAATTTAGAAGAGCTCCTCCTCACACAAGGTCACACTGAGATGGGATGTCAAGAAAGACGTCTTTGCTTTCTGTCCACCCCCACCCCAAAGTTTATCATCCCTCATAGCCCGCTGTTTAAAACCACAAGATTCTTCTGATCCCATTTCCTATCGTAGCACAAGCGCCCCACTACTAACTCACATGCTCTGCAGTTCTGGTACGGTTCATGTCCCTCGCCCTCCTTTCTAGGCTTGGGAGAAAGCCGTGCTTCTCTCTACTCCTCTCCCAGCTCTCACGGAAAGGCACTAACTCGTTTCTCCTTTTCTTTGGGAAGGACTGCCCTGCAGGGGCATTCTCTTGGCCGGGGATTGTGGGAAAGGGGTGCTGTGGGTGCTAAGGCTGAGCGGGAGGGCAGGTGTCTCCGCAGCGAGGCAGAGCCGAGGGGGCGGCTCCGGCAGCTGCAGTCTGCCGCAGTGTGTGAGTGCGTGTGCCTGCGCGAGCCGGCTCCACCCCCACCCCCACCCCAGCATGACAAGTCATTTTCTTGGCGGCCTTCACATGGGGGGGGGGCCTGGGATAGTGGGGGACGCAGAGAGCGAGAAGAAACTGGCTCCTCTCTTTAAGAGCCCCCATTTTGGGAAGAGAAGCAGACAGGAGGTGGGGATGGGGCTGAAACTAGGAACCTGTGGGGCTGACTGGACTGGGAATGCAGGGCAGCTGCGGGGAGGGAGTGCTCTCAATCTCTGGAGGGGCCTCAGGAGGCCTGAAAGGGGGGCTTAGAATCCCAGTCTCAAGCTGGCTTCAGGGAATTTGGGGAGGGGGATCCCACTGCAAACTGGTCGGTTTGCAGGGAGATTCACACCACGTCTTAATGACCCCCTTCCCTCCCTTATTTTTCCATGGTGTCCCCCACCTTCCCTTACTTGGCAAAAGCTCACTGCCAGGCTCATCCTCAGCATAGGAACAGCTGACCGATCCAGCAGCTGACACCCATCAGGTGCCTTCCCATTACTGCCCCCCACAAGTTCTACTGCTGCCAAGACTGAACCCCAAATTTCTCCAGCACCCTGGGCTGCCCTGCGTAACCAGTATCATCACCCTCTGCGGCTGGCCCTTGGCCAATATCTCCCATCCTCAGTCAACCTAAAGGTGGACAGACTGTCATGGCCCGCCAGGCTTCTGCATGTGTTTGGGTCGGGGTGGCTCCACAGCCAGTAATACTCTTGTTCTCTCTCCATTCCCTCATCCTGCTCACCCCGCTTGGCTAGTTCTAGAAGCCCAGATTAGGTCCCTTCTTGCCATCTCCACCCCAACGTCCTCTCACAATACCCCAGCCCCCATCATAAACCCATGGGTTAGGCTCTTACCCTGGGGTGTGGTAGGGAGCCCCTCATGGAGGCGGTGGCTCTGGCCTCAGCTGGCAGCTTCAGGGAAGAGTCTGCGGCACTTGGGGTAGGGGGTGGGGGGGTTGTCGCTTGATGAGAAGGGCGGCGCCAAGGCGGGGAAAAGGGGCTGGTCCCTGACAAGCACTGGAGGCTTAACTGTTTCTTTGCCTTCACAATGCCAGTGCTCTAGCGCTGTTCCACCTAGTTGTTCGAGGCTGAGGAGTTGTCCAGAAACTCAAGGCCAGGGGTGATCTCTCGTGGCCTAATGGGGAGAGATCCTTCTCCCCTAATCTTGATTTATTTATTTAGTATCAGCCAAAAGACTAAAGCGCCTAGCTAGATCATCCGGAAAAAACAAAGCAAAACCCACTGCAGTCAATTCTGACTCACAGAGACCCTGTAGTTTAGAGTAGAGCTGTCCCATAGAATTTCCAAGGAGCGCCTGACAGATCTGAACTGCTGACCTATTGGTTAGCAGACGTAGGACTTAACCCACTAAGCCACTAGAGTTTCCAGCTAGGTCACAGAGGAGGGAACACAAGAGACATGGGCTGCCTGGGCCCTCCCTCTTATATGAGGAACCATCTGCTGCCTTTCCCCGCAGACAGACCCAGGGAATGACCTTCTGTCCTTCGAGGAAGAGGAAACGAAGAGGCTGTCCCTCCCAAGCATGGAGTGGGACTGGGGGACTGCTTGAGAAGGCTTGGGCTGGGGTGATATACTGAGCTCTGTCATCTTCTGAGCCACAGCATCAGGAACCAGGGCAGAAATTAACCCTAGTTGGGATTGGAGGGTAGTCTGAAAGTCTGGAGTAGGCATATGACCCCTAACTCATAGTGGGAAGATGGGTCAGATCACAGGGTTCTGGGACTTGTATGTGGCTGTGTGTCAATGCAGCACAGCACAGTACCACAAAGACACTGACACTCAGGATTTTGGGGCATGTGAAATGACAGTCTTAGACCTTGGTAACTCCACAGGGTGCTTTCTGCCTTTCAGCGAAGGGGTTAACAGGTGTGGGGAGGAGCAGCAAACAAGCTAACTTTTCTGACTAAAAGCCGATTATTAAATGTAACATAAAGTACTCTTTGGCTTTGAAAAATCTTAAAATGACTACTAGATGGTTCCATCACTATTATTTCCTTGTCTTTGCAGCTTTCTCTGTCTTTGCTGTCTCATCAAGTCTTGATCCTTCTAATGCTAGTCCTGTTTTTCTTAGTCTCTACTTCTGTCTCAGACTTAGTGAAGTGCTCTAGGACTCAAAGGGTGGATCTGGAGAGCTGTAGAACTCAGTTCCAACTGGGTAATGCTCCTGCTTTCACTTTGGTTATGCTCTGTTCCTTTCCTGCCCTCTTCTGTTCCATTAACCCTCCCCAGTCCTGGCCAACTCTTAACGTCTTCCTCACATTGACAGCCATCCCACTCAAACCCCAGCACCAGTTCCACCACCATTGCCCTGGACTGCCAAGGGCTCCACTGAAGGCCAGAGAAGCCAATATAGTCTCTGCTGTCAGCATCCTTCACTCCTCCCTTAGCTGCAGCCAGAAAAAAGGAGGAGCTGAGTCACCCTTATCCTTGGAGGGGGGAGTGGAGGATGGGAGGAAATCTTGTTCAGTTCCAGGGATGCAAAGCAGCATCCCTACTTGGGTAGGAGAGGCTATCTGCAGAGGCACACAGCACATACCAGACTGACTTCTGAGCATCAAAAAAGTGAAACACTTCCTTTCTGCAAATTCATAGTTCTTATTCCTTTCAACCTCAAGTCTTCTATCTCCTGTCTGCCTCCGAGGGCTCTCCGAGTGTGTTAGGAGGGAAACTTAAGTAGATATTTGTCTTCAGGGCATAATAGCATTTTTCAGCCCAACGCAGAGCCCACCGTTACTCTCAGCTGCCACCCTAAGTGTCGCCTCCTGGGCATGCTCCAAATGGAAGCAGTGTTTTCTTTCATTCCTCACCCTCTGAACAGCCACCTACCAAAACCCAGCCTCCACCTGCTGTGTTCCTACACTCTGATGCAATGAAATGGGGAGATGCCAAAGAGGAGAAAGAGGCCTGAGCTTAGACACAAAGTGCCATCAGAGGCCTGGCTCCACCGTTTTACTAACCATGCTAATAAACAAACCATTTAACCTCTCTGAGATCTTGCTCTCTGCCTTACAGAGTGAGTATAATTAATATTAGTACCCCTTCAGTAATACTGTGAGGCCTGATTGGCATAAAAGGTGAAAAAGTACTTTACTCCTAGAATCCTAAATCCATAATGTACAAATGCCACTGGAATTCTGTTTCTCTTTGGTAGAAGATTTCTGAGAGTCATCCAGGCAGATGTAGGGGACCAGGACAAACCTAAATCAGAATCTCAGAGCAGACCAGACCACAATACCCTAACTCCCAAGTAAACCCTGCAGGGGGCTGGAAGAACATGTCCCTTGTTTCCCATTTATGAAAGTAAAGCAAACCCCAGTTCTGGGGATCAGTGAGCTGCTCTAGTGATTCAGAATGGCTTTCATGTTTTTAGAAGTAACTACCACTTTGTGACTACAACAGTGATAATGGAGTGTCAGACAGGGAAGGTTTCCAAACTGGTCCCTCAGTCAGTATTCTTTAGCACCAGAGTACCAGTTATGAATTATAAAGCTGCTCCCTTGCCTGTAGGCTCTCAATAGAAATATCAGAGAGTTGTTGAAACTTAGTACTCCACTACTCCAGTTGTTTCTGGGTTTGTGTTATAATGCTTGGCAACTCCAGATAACTTGCAGGAGTTAGTAAGGAAGATCCTAAGTCATCACTGGTGACTCCCTGGTGCAGAAGCCATCTTTGAAAGATTTTGCCAGCCTGGACCACTAGAAAAAGCTGGGCCACTGACTCTCCATCAGTCTCTTCTTTTCTATGTATGTGAGTGTGGGGAGGGGTGGGTAATGGGAACTGTTACTCTCTCCCCATCACTGCAGGATACTTTTTTGTCACCTTTCTGAGCAATTTGGCACAGGGGCTTGAGAACAGTGACAGGGTTGGTGGTCTATCCTGTGGGAGGGTAGAAAGAATCAAGTCATAAGGTATTCTCCTGGGCCCATTCCAGTTGCCTATTTCCCTCTGCCTCCCTACTAACAGGGGGCTGAAGGGAGGAGCAGTGTCTGCAGCTGCTCTGAGCTGACTGTTGTTTGTGGAAACAGCTGAGAGAGGAGCCAGCAGGGGTGGGGCTGTGACTGTCTTGAGCCATGTGGGTTTTTCCAGGAAATTCTCCACTATTCTCCAGGGACTTAAACAGGCCACCATGGACATATCCAAAACCTAAAAAAACTCAGTACACAAAAGTAATCCTGCTCTTAGGTGTATGGCCCCAAACGCCTAAGGACACAATGGCAAAATGCTTTGACTGAAAAGGCCCAGTGGATATTTATGTGTCTATGCTTGTCTCTGAGATGTGCCTGAGAGTCACTATATGCTTCCCTTTGTAATCTGGAGTTTGGCTAAGTATTTGGCTTAAGTTCTGTTCATGTCTCATGTCATTCCAAAAAGCAGCTTACTGTCAAGTCTCTGTGATTAAAAGGACAAGGTTGGAGAACTCAGTGTGAATTATTTATATCAGCAGATAACCCTCAAACTTCAACTCAATCATTAATTTTAGTTCTTGTCAGCCCCATATCCACACTTGTACCAAAGCTCCTAGCAGTACTAAGTGGTTAAACTGTCGATTTTCAATTATCATTGCTAATGTAGGAAGCTAGGGCATGAGTAACTGTGAACAGAAGGTAATCTCAATACAGTGAGTGAATAGCTTCACATTAGGAAGAGGCCAGCTTTTTAAATTGCTGCAAATTTTCACAGGATAATGGAGTATTTATCATATTAACTTTGTATACTCCTTTGTATGACAGCATCTCTAGAGAGTTTGGTATTCAGGGAAATGACAGTTAGGAAGAAAAGCAGAAAAAGGAAAAGAGATGACTATTTCCTTACTGGATAATTGAGAACTAACTGTCTAAGAAGTGAATTCAGTCACTTGGTAGCAGTGACTGTTGAGTTGGATGGCTTTCATATTCCATAAAAGACACTGGTGCATGGATTGATATGTCAACATTTACCAATAATATAATCAGATGCCTTATGCTTTTATAATGGAACATAGGGCTTTCTGCAGTCTCCTCACAGGCATCCTACTGCACGCTGTCATAGAATGATAGTTCCTAAACTCTTATTTTCACAAACCTCTAACCCATTTCTCCTGCCCAGCAGAACGGAAAACTGTATCCTGTGAATTTCGACCTCAGAGCCAAACCTCAGAGTGCAACTAGCTCTTGCAGTAGTAAGTCCAGGAGATCTCACTTTCAATCCTGGATTTGACCACACTCATCAACTTTTGGTACCACATTACTGCTCTGCTCTGGAGATCTGTTAGCTGAACCAAAGGAGAAACCCAGAAAACCCTAAAACATGAGGGGTAGGCTGTACAGCTTGAGGGAAAACACTAAGCAAAGGTCTAGAAAGGTAAATGGAAGGCTCTGCTGTCTCTGAAAAGGGAAAAGGGAAGGCTGGGGGATGCAGAAAGGAGAACAGAAGAGTGGAGTTTTGCATGGGAAGTGATAAATTACTCAGAGAAGTACCTCATTCCCTTAGTGCACATTAGTAGCTGTCCACAAATTACCCTCTTCTTGTTGAGAACTCCAAGTTACTGCCACCATCATACCATCTGTTTGCAACATGTACAGAGTAGTCTGGCATGGCCATAAAGCTCTGCAACTTTCCCCCCAAAACGTCTCACCCCTCTCTCCCAGCCAAAGCTTCCACAAAGCCAGTTCTGCTCCAGAGACAACCTCTGCACTTCTGTGACCAGCCTACCCAAAGGACTGAAACAAAAGGTACTAGTCCTAACCTTTGACCTCTGAAGAGAAGTGAGCTAGGTGCCGGGTAATGAAGAGTCTTAACTGCTGGTTCAGGTCAAAGGATGACAAGTCAGTGTTCCAGGACAGAATCCCTGTGAGAGAAAGAGAAAGAAAAAGGGCTCTAGATAGGGTCAGCAAGGTTGGAGTGCAGGGAACACTTTCAAGCTCAAGGAACAGGTAATAGGAAGACAGGAAAGGATAAGGACAGTAGCCCTGATCAGCCTCACAGATGTCTCTCAAAAACTAAAGACAACAACAAAGTTGACTAGTGCCTGTGTCTATCCCCCAGCCTGTACCTTTCCTGAACTTTGCCTGAGCCACAATGGGAAGAGCAGAATTTAGACTAAACGTGGTCATTAATGCGTGTGTATGTAGGAATTTTCTTACAGAGTTGATCAGCTGTGGTAGAAATGACACTTGAGGGCCTAGCCCCAGCTACCGGGGGCTGCCGCCCTGTGCTTTGAGCTAAGTAGGATTCTGCACTCTCCTTCTATCCCCCCACCTGGCTTCTATCCCTCTCTGACTTGCTTCCACCGCAGGTGGCTCCGCAGCACTGCGCCACAGCCACAAGCACAGCATTTAGGGAGGGAGGTGAGGACTGAGGAGCCAGTGGCCGGGAAGGTCACTCTCTCAGGTTGGCAAGCACTGGGAGATTTGTCCCCAGCGATCAGAAAACACTTTGTGCTGTTCAGGGACTCCAAAGAAGCCATTGTAAGGTAGGGACCACGGACTCTCCGGGGGATGGCAAGGACCTCTGAGCATCTGGCCCTGAGACATAGAGAAAGACGGGCACGGTGAGAGGGTTCCCTGGTACTGCACAAGGCTCTCTACCTCTGGGAGACTGAGGAACACCAAAGGATGTTCAGGAAGGATGTCTGGGTAGCTCGGGAGGACAAGGACAGACACAAGGCATGGAAGATGCAGGTGACCAGAGCTGATGATGGAGATCAGCTGGGCGTTCAGATCTCAGAAAATACACATGAGGGATGGAGGGTGCAGATCTACGCATGGGGAGGTGGATGCAGATGGTGAAGAAGCACGGGATGGAGGGTGCTGCAGTGTAGTCGGACCGCGGCTCACCTTGTTCAAGGTGGGCCCGCACGGCCCTCAGCTGACTCTCAGTACCGATATCACCGATCACGATGAGCAAAGAATGTTTCCGCGGGTTCCAGCGTGCCCCCGCTATCGTTGCTCGGTCCTTGCACAGCTCCTCCGCGGGGTTCTGAGCTAGCGGAGCTCCGGGCCTTGGCTGCCCTAGTCCCGGAGTTGTTTCCATGGCAACGCCGGGAGGCCGCCCAGCCCTAGCCTCTGTCTCCATGGCAACTTTGATGGAGTGCTAGGCTGGCAGCATCCGCTGCGGGGAGAGTGTGCGCGGTTCTTAAAGGCCGGCGGCTCAAGCCGCTCATTGGTTCTTGCCTGTCAGGGGGTGGAGCACCGGAGCCGCAGGGGCGGGCCTGGGCCGGAACTCGCGGCCCTGCGGTCTAATAGTTAGCACGGGGGTGGTGACTGTCAGTTTTAGCCCGACTCCAGGCTTCCCGAGGGAGCTCCCGCTCGGACTTGAGCTGGGGTGGGGACTTTGAGGGGCAGGGCGGAGGTTCCTCGGCGCCAGGAGAATATTCTAGTTAGGACATTTCTCCGATAACTACTATCCGGCAGTCGCCGAGCCTCGCGCGAACAGAGGGGAGCCATCTTGTTCATCTCTATCTCCCAAGTTTTTATCGTTGCCTACATCTGTGTCTGGCTCTTTACTTTATTAATTTTTAAACAACTTTTCACTGCTTGCCGAGGTCCTGGCTCACCACAACCCCCTTGACCCGGGGTTACGAGTGCTCATGGAGACTGCGCAATATTGAAGAGGACACAGTGACCTTCCGGCCTCGATGGAGGCAGACCTTAGTGACTTGTTATTCCCAAGGCTGTGGTTGGCTAGTCTCCTTTTCTGCCGAATGCAAGACTCGAATGTAGTGATTTCAGACTGCAGCAAGGGGAATTTTGAGTAAAACTCAGGAAATGCTTTCTCATCTCCCAGCAATGTGACAGTGAAATGGGTAACTTTGGGAGACTGGTTTTGCTTCCCCTGGAGAATTCTCAGAACAGAAGGGGCAATGACTGAATCAGAGCAGAGAGAGGGTGACCTTTCCAAAACTAAAGGACCAGGGCATAGTAAAGAAGGCTGAGGAGCTCTGGCACTGCTATATGACTGCAATAGCCTCATAAAAGTGGTGCTGTAAATTGTCCTCCAGGATTCCTCAAAGTGTCCCCACTCCTGCTCTGCACCACAGCAGCCTGTTTTACCGAGGATGTTGAATCATTCTGTACATGCATGTGTCAGACAGAGGGCTTGTCTTTCACCCTAGAGCCCCAGTAGCAATTGTCTTTTGTCTCATTTGCCTTACACTTCTGGGATACTACTGGGCTGAAAGGAGCACAGTACCTGATTCAGCAAAGCTGTCTTTGAGCCACACTGTGACCCATCGAGTCTTGCATTCGGCAGAAAAGGAGACTAGCCAACCACCGCCTTGGGAATAACAAGTCACTAAGGTCTGCCTCCATCAAGGCCGGAAGGTCACTCTGTCCCCTTCAATACTGCGCAGTCTCCGTGAGCACTCCTAAGGGCAATGTGTGCATGTTACGGACTTAACAGCGTGTGTCATAGCAAAATAGGCAGTTCATTCTGCAATCAATTTGGACATAGCCCTGAAAATTTCTTTTGTAGCATAAAGAGGGAAATGTGAGCCCTGGAAGAACCTCACGAGGTAGAGGTGAATCACCCTATATGTACACAAGACAGTGTTGTACTGCATCTCCACCTGCCACTGTTGTGGATCTGGATCTGTAAAAGAGCATGAAGAGATATGTGGGCCTCCTTTCCCCAAATCAGAAAAGAATACCACGTGGAAGCAAAGAGCCCTAGTAGGTTACAAGAAGAAGGGAACAGTCTCCATAACAACTCCAGGGGTGGGGCTCTGAGCTGGCACAGGGCCTCAGTATAAGGATCAGCACCAGTTAACCACAAGCTCCATCAATTATGACAAAGAGATTAGATAATAGATACAAATGGTATAGGGAAGGATGAGATACTCATCAAATTGAAACCCAGTGCCATGATTCTGACTCACAGTAACTCTTTAAGGCAGAGTGGAACTGCCCTGTAAGCTTGTTCCCAAGGTGTAAATCTTTAGGGAAATAGACTGCCACATCTTTCTCAGATCAGGCTAGTTAAAACTACTGACCTGCTGGTTAGTAAACAAATGTTTTAACCCCTGCTCCACTGAATCTACTGATCAAATGGTAGAGACAGAAATTCAGGCCTATGATCTCAGCCCCTAGTGAAGATAAGTCTTGTTAGTTAAAGCTGCAAATTCAGACTATGGTAGTACTAAAATTGCATTATGTGCTGTATGAGTGAGTATTCGGCAGGCCCACAGATAGATTGGCTACGTTAAAGCCCTTAAAGAGGGCTTCCAGTTCATTGTGGTTTGAATCTTTGCTGATAATTTGCATTTCCAACAACTTTCCTGGTGATGTTAATGCTGCTGGTTAGAAACCAAGGCTGAGAACCACTAGTAGAGCAAACCAAAACCAAATCCGCTGCCATCAAGTCGATTCCAACTCATAACCACCCTATAGACAGAGTTGAACTGTCCCATAGAGTTTCCAGGAAACACCTGGAGGATTTGAATTGCTGACCTTTTGGTTAGCAGCCATAGCCCTTAATCACTATGCCACCAAAGTTTCCATTGGTAGAGCACAGAAAAAGAAAAGACCAGTGCCACTGAGTCAATTCCAATTCATAGTGACCCTATAGGATAGGGTAGAACTTTCCCACAGAGTTTCCAAGGAGGCCTGGCAGATTTGAACTGCTTTTGGTTAGCACTTGTAGCATTTAACTGCTATACCATGAGGGTTTCCTCAAATAGAGCAGTTGTCCTCAAAATTTAACATATGTAAGATTCACCTAGGGATCTTGTTAAGATATAGAGTCTGATTCAGTATATCTGGGGTGGTTAGAAGTCCTGTCAGTATATCCGGGGTGGTTAGAAGCCCTGCTCTTGATTATTCTCTTCTTTCCTTGGATAGGAAACACTTGTGGCACAGTGGTTAAGTGTTAGGTCTGCTAACCAAAAGGTCTGCAGCTCAAATCCACTAGGGGCTCCTTGAACACTTACGGGTAGTTCGCTATAGGGTTGCTATGAATTGGAATCAACTCAATGGCAACAACTTTGAGTTTTGGTGGTTTTCCCTGGATAGGAGCCCTGGTGGTGCAGTGGTTAAGAGCTCGGCTGCTAACCAAAATTTCAGGAGTTTGAATTCACCAAGCACTCTTTGGCAACCATATGTGGCAGTTCTACTCTGTCCTGTAAGTTCACTAGGAGTCGGAATTGACTCAAGAGCAAAGGGTTTGGTTTGGTCTAGGGATTCCTTAGACAGTGAGGAGCCCTGGTGGTGCAATTGTTAAAGGGCTCAGCTCATAATCAGAAGGTCAGCAGTTCAACCTCACCACTGGTTGGTCTACAGGAAAAAGATGTGCCAGTCTGCTACTGTAAAGACTACAGCCTAGGAAACTCTATGGGGCAGTTCTGCTCTCACTTACATGGTTGCTACAAGCTGAAATCAACTCAGCAGCAGTGGACATAGTTTGGTCTTAGTTCCTTAGAAGCAGTACCCCAAACACTGGATGGTAATCTTAGTATTGTATTATCAGAAAGTATTTTAAGTGCCAAATTGCACACGGCAGAGTACAAAATGCTCTATAAAGTATAACTATAGGGTGTTCGTATCTATGTTCCAAAATCCTACAACTGAAGACCGGAAAATACTAATGCACGTGTTTAAAAGGGATAGAAAGCGGAATGAAAACACTAAGTAAACATATGAATTGCAAAGTATGTATGATTTTATTTTGTGTTTAGGAATAGTGTGTTGTTGTACAAGTTGAGTACTAAAAATACGTTATTCAAGATCTTGTCCAAAGTGATCTCTGGGGACGAGACCTGAGACCTGTGATATTCATGACTGAGGCACATGGGGCAGGGTGGTGGCTATGAAGTGTATTACAGCATTTCATTTAACCATTGACTTCTGAACTGACCTAGAAACTCCCCTATTCTGTAGCTCTCCCTCCACACCGTTATCATGCAGGATTGGCAGATGTGGAAGTTACTACCAATGTCCTTCAAACTATTTGTGATGGAAGTCCCTTGAAAAAAAGATTTCCAATTTGTGACAGACCAATACGTTCATAAAATACAGTAAAAAATTGACTGCAAAAGCTAAAAGACAAAGTACAAACCCCGATATATTTTAATAGTTGAGTCAACAAAAATAAAAATACTCTGTCAAATAGATATTAAAATTATTAATGCCTGTGCTCCATTTCTGTACTTAGTCTCTAAATTTGTGTTTATTTGCATTAATCCATAGGCCATAGGCCATAGACTAGTGAACTCTAAGGTTAATAGAATTCTACATGGTGCAGGAATGAACATGATCCACATGCCCCTTGAGAGGTCTGTTTGTGGTAAGGTTGAAAATAGTCTGATGTATAGGGACTCCAGTGAAACAGTGGTTGTAGCCTGGAATACACCTGTTATGACTTAACTCTTCCCTTGATAGTTTTCCTTATAGTCCACCATTAAAATCAAGAAGGCAGTGACAACAACAAATCTGGGAAACAGAGAGGAGAAAGCTTTATCCCACCTGAAGGGACCCTAGGGGCACAGCATTTAAATAAGTGCTCGGCTGTTATTCAAAAGGTTAGCAATTTGAACCCACTGGCTGCTGTATGGGAAAAAGATATGCTAAGCAAATTCTATAAGGATTTCAGCCTTGGAAACCCCGTGGAACAGTTCTACTCTGTTCAATAGGGTAGCTATGAGTCAGAATTGACTTGACAGCAGTGGGTTTTAGCCCATCTCATAATCTTCATCAGCTATCTTTTCTCAGTTTTCTTCCTCATTTTTTTTCTTCAGTGAATTTTATTAATTTAAAGATGGAATTCCTTTATGAAAAATAAAAAATTAATGCTAAGTTGTATATCATGATATAAACCTGTGATGAGGCCTGCTCAGACAAAACCAGCTGTCGTTAGTTGCTGTCAAGTCAGTTCTCACTTATACTGACCCTGTGTACAACAAAATGAAATACTGCCCAGTTCTGTACCATCCTTACAATTGTTATGCTTGATCCCATTGTTGCTGCCGTGTGTCAATTTATCTTGTTGAAGGCTGTCCTCTTTTTTGCTGACCTTCTACTTCACCAAGAATGCAGCCTTCTCCACGGACTGGTCCCTCCTGATAACTTGTCCAAAGTGTGTGAGACAAAACCATCATCTTTGCCTCTGTGGAGCATTCTGGGTGTACTTTTCTGAAGACAGATTTGTTCATTCTTTTCTGGTAGATCATGGTATCTCTGATAGTCTTCACTAACACCACGGTTTGAAAGCATCAATTCTTCTTTGGTCTTCCTTATTCATTTTCCAAATTTCACATGCGTATAAAGTGATTGAAAATACCTTGGTTTGGGTCAACCACACCTTAGTCTTTAATTTGGCATTGTTGCTTTTTAATACTTTAAAGAGATCATTGGTGGCAGATTTGTCCAGTGCAATACGTCTTTTGATTTCTTTTCTTTATTTTTTAAAACTGTGATTAAATGACAGTTTACAATCCAAGTATGCCATATAAAACACTGAGCACCCACCTCTATGCAGCTGTATCTGCTCTTCTTACCCTGTGATAACACACTCTTCCTTTCCACTCTTTATTTCTAGTATCCACTCAGTCAACACTTGTTCCCTCCTCTCCACTGTCTCCTCTCACCTCTAGAGAGAAATTGGTAGGACAGCCTGATATGTATACTAAACAATAAAGTACATATCCCACCTGCATCACTCTATGCCCCATAGTCCAGTTGAAGCTTTGTCTAAAGTATTAGCTTCGGTACTGGTTTCAGCTCTGGCCTAGCAACAAGTCCAGCAGCCATGTTCTCAGGAGAGCTTCCAAACTGTTGGACCATCAGGTCTGGTCCTTTAATAGAGTTATAGATCTGCACTCTCCCTTTTTCTTGTGGTAGGTCACGGACTCTACATTGTGTTCTCTTTCAAGGCAGTCTTTGGTGGTGGTCGGCCACCATCTAGTTCTTCTGGTCTCATGCTGAACGCTTTTGTCTCCTGAGTTCATATTTTCCTCATGTCTTTGATAGTCTCAGTTTTCATTTGCTCCAGGTGGGTTGGGATCAATTGATGTTCCGTACATGGCTGCTTGCTGGCTTTTAAGACCACAGGCACCACTCACCAACATGAGATGCAGAACAATCTCTTAGAAAAGGCTAGTTATGCCAATTGACCTTGATGTCCCCAGACCCTGTCCCTGTTTCTCTGTTCTTTAAGATGTTGAACTGAATTTAGTCGATGATGTAGTCCAGTTGTGCTGACCCACCTTGTACTGTGTGCTATCAGTTGTCATTTGATTTCTTGACTGCTGCTTCTGTGGGCATTGACTGTGGATCAATTAAGGTGAAATCCTTGATGATGTCTCTTGTCTCCATTTATTATGATGTTCTTATTAACTCATGTTTTAGTTATCTACTGCAGTTATAGCAGAAATACCACAAAGGGGTGACTCAAACAAACAAAAGTTTGTTTCCTCATGGTCTAGTAGGCTAGAAGTCCAAATTCAGGGTGTCAGCTCCAGAGCGGAAGCATTTCTCTTTCTGTCGTCTCTGGAAGTAGGTCCTTGTTATTAATCTTCCCACAGATTAGGAACTTCTCTGCACAGGGACCCGGGTCCAAAGGATGCACTATTTTCTTGGCTCTTGGTTCTTGGTGTTATAAGGTCCCCATGTCTCCTGCTCACTTCTCTTTTCTTATATCTCAACCAGATCTTGGAGACTGAGTCCTGCCTTATTAACATATTGCATGTAATCCTGCCCCGTACGCATCACGTTGTTATTAGGTGTCTTCAAGTCAGTACCAGCTCATGGTGACTCTGTGCACAACAGAACAAGACACTGCCAGTCTTATGTCATGTCCACAATCACTTTTATGCTTAAGTCCATTGTTGTGGCCATGGATTGAATCTGATCCACACAGTCGACTGCCTTTGCACAGTCAATGAAACACAGGTAAATACCTTTCTGGTATTCTTTGCCTTCAGCCAAGATATATCTGACATCAGCAGTAATATCCCTGGCTCCACGTCCTCTCCTGAATCATAAACACCATAGAATTACAACATCTAGGAAAATCACATCAGATAGCAAAATGGTAGACAATCACACAATGCTGGAAATCACAGGCTAGCCAAGTTGAGATACATTTTTAGGGGAACAAGATTCAATCCATAACAGTCCATGTGTGAGCATCTTTATTTTCTTTATTTTATTGTATAATCCATGCTGTAGGCTTTGGTCTTTGATCTTCCTCAGTAAGTGCTTCAAGTTCATTTCACTCTCAGGAGGCAGAATTCTGTCATCTGCATATCACAGGTTGTTAATGAGTCTTCTTCCAAATTCAGATGCTAGGATTATTTGCTCAGGATCCAGGTTGAATAAGCATGGCAAAAGGATGGAACCCTGACGTACACCTTTTCTGACCTTAAGTCACACAGTATCTTCTTGTACCGTTCTAAAAACATCATCTTGGTCTATGTACAATTACCTCATGAACATAATTAAGTGTTCTGGAATTCCCATTTGTCCGAACGTTATCCATAATTTGTTACGATCTGCACAATCAAATGCCTTTGCATAGTCAATAAAACACAGATAAACATCTTTCTGGTATTCTCTGCTTTCAGCCAGGATCCATCTAACATCAGCAATTCCACATTCCATACCCTCTTCTGAATCTGGCTTGAACTTCTGGCAGTTTCATGTTGATGTACTGCGGCAATCACCTTTGAATGATCTTCAGTAAAATTTTACTTCCTTGTGATATTAATGATGCTCTTTGATGATTTCCACATTCAGTGGGATGACCTTTCTTACAAACAGGCATAAGTATAGAACTCTTCTAGTTCATTAGCCAGGTAGCTGTCTTCCAACTTTCTTGGCGAAGATGAGTGAAAATACTGCATCCCTTTGTTGAAACATCTCAACTGGTATTCCATGAATTCCGGGGCCTTGCTTTTTGCCAATACCTTCAGTGCAGCTTGGACTCCTTCCTTCAGTACCATTGGTTTTTGATCATATTTCCTGAAATGGTTGAACGTCTACAAGTTCTTTTCTATACAGTGACTTTGTGTAGTCCTTACATTTTCTTTGATGCCTCCTTTGTCATTTAACCAAAATTTCAAGGGAGCTGCACTTCCACTTCATATTCAGTTCTGCTTATAAAGCATTCTTAACACAGACAGAGGTGTGTTGGGTTACAGGTGCTGACTTTGGAAGTCAGCATACCATGCATACCATCAGGCATAGATAGGGTCATCTCTTAGAATAAGCAGCTGGCTTATCTGCAGAAGCACTGAGTAGAATAACCTCCAAAAAGGCGATGAGTAAAATAATCTCTAAAACAGTTAAATTGGAGGAGGAGCCTACATTTTTTACTGTGTCTGGCACACATAGTATGCCTGTAATAAATATTTGTTGACTAATTTTCCTAATTACTGATTGTTCACTTTAAGTAAATGGGCAAGGCAAGGGTGTAACCTTCTCCTGCAGAGCACTGAAAAAGGTGGTGAAGAAATTTTTTCTTTTCCTCCTACCTTTCTACATTCTTTTGTTTAAGAAGGTGATTCTTAAAAGCTGAAAAGAGAGATTTGTGGATAACATTTTTCTTGTCCACTCCATTAGCTTATGAGATGGAAGACAGATTTGGCTATGTTCTCAAATCAGGGATGTGTTACCCAATAAGCAAGATAAGCAAGACATCCGCAAAACAGTGACACCAATTGTCTAAAGCAAAGACCCATGCAAGCTGCCAAGGAAAATGAGCACTTGATTGGAAGGGACTGGCAGGGTACTAAATAAAATTGATGCCAGATCCTGTGAACACTAATCGCTAAGGCCACAGATGAAGAAACTGAAGATTTTTACTACCTTACATATTCTGAAATTGATCAAACATGCAATCAGGATGCACTGATAATTATTGGAGATTGAAATACAGAAATAGAAAACAAGGATTGGCAGTTGGAAAACATGGCCTTTTTGATAGAAACAATGCCGAGATTGCATGATAGAATTTTGCAAGACTAATGACTTCTTTATTACAAATACCTTTTTTTCACTAACATAAATGGTGGCTACACATGTGGACCTCACCAGATGGAATACACAAGAACCAAATTGACTATGTCTGTGGGAATAAACAACGGAAAGGCTCAATATCATTGGTCAGAACAAGACTGGGGCCTAATTTGGATCAGATCATCAATTGCTCATGTGCAAGTTCAAGTTAAAATTTGAGAGCCAAGGTATGAGTTTGAGTGTTTTTAGAGGCCATCTCAAGAATAAATTTAATGCATTGATCACTACTGACTGAGACCAGATGAGTTGCAGAATGACATCAAGAACATCATACATAAAGAAAGCAAGAGGTCATTAAAAAGACAGGAAGAAAGAAAAGACAAAAAAAGATGTCAGAAGAGACTTTGAAACTTGCTCTTGAAGCAAAAGGAAGAAACAATGAAGTCAAAGAGTTGAACAGAAGATTTCACAGGATGGCTTGAGAAGACAAAGTATTATAATGGCATGTTCTAAGATCTGGAGTTAGAAAACCAAAAGCGAAGAACATGTTTGACATTTCTTAAGCTGAGAGAATTGAAGAGAAAATTCAAGCTTCAAGTTGCAATACTGAAGGATTTTACAGAGAAAATATTAAATGACACAGGAAGTATCAAAATAAAATAGAAGGACTATACAGAATCACCGTACAAAAAAGAACTGGTTGATGTTTAATCATTTCAAGAGGTAGCATATGGTCAAGAACCAGAGGTATTGTAGGAAGGAGTCCAAGCTGCACTGAAGGCAGTGGTGAAAAACAAGGCCTCAGGAATTGACGGAATACCCACTGAGATGTTTCAACAAATGGATGCAGCGTATTCACTTGTCTATGCCAAGAAATTTGGAAGATGGTAGCTACCTGGCTAATCAGCTGGAAGAAATCTATATTTACGCTTATTCCCAAGAAAGATAATCCTACCGAATGAAGAAATTATCAAACAATATCATTAATATCTGTAAAAAAAATTTTGCTAAAGATCATTCAAAAGCAGCTGCAGTAGTGTATCAACGGTGAACTGCTAGAAAGTCAAGCTGGATTCAGCAAAGATGTGGAACCAAGAATACTGCTGATGTGAGATGGATTCTGGCTGACAGCAGAGAATACCAGGAAGATTTTTACATGTTTTACTATGTAAAAGCATTCTGTGTATCATAAAAAATTATGGATGACATTGTGAAGAATGAAAATTCGAGAACACTGAATTGTGCTCCTGGCCACCTGAATCCAATAAGAGTGGTTTCTGGGCAAGAATGGACTACATTAGTAGATAACAAGTCTCTGATCCATTTTGAGAGAACCCTCTTATACACCAGTGTCTGCTGATCAGCAGCTGTAGCCAGGAGAGCCACCAAACAACAAAGGTATGGTCTTGCACGTGTTCTGGTGAACAGCCAGTCGAAAGCTCAGCCCCCAGTGATACACAAAAGTGAAGGAACTGAAATGAGTAAACCATTGCAATGAATTCAGTCAGGTTACCTTTTAATCATATAGCATTTATGTACAGTCGTGTCCTAAGTTTTGTAAACAATAGTATTTATAAATTGAAAATATGCTTGGCATACATGCAGACACCATCCAGCATACATTTAATGTAGAACTAGCATAAATAATTATTTAATATTATACTAACATAGCAAACATCAAAAAAAATACTGGCAGTACTGATATTTATGTAACATGGAAGTTTTAATTTATGTATCAAGTGAGTTTTGTTTTTTTATTGTTTGTTGTGCAGGACATAATGCTTAATATTATTCTATATACTAGTACATCAGATACTAGGCACACTAAGAGGATGCAAAATTCAATATTTATTTGTCATGCAAAATACATTTCTGTTTTGCAACAAGGAGTGCATTTCTAAATTTCTAAATTCATCTTACAAGAAAACAACAAAAGGTGTTTATCAGAACATTACATTTATCTTGTCTCAGGATACTCATGTCTCCACATAAGGAAATCAAACAATTCATCAAGGAAATCAAACAATTCATTGAGGAAATAAATTAAGTGAATATTTAGATAATAAAAATTATAAAAATGCATTTTCTATTACCTTCATACTTAACTTTCTTTTAAGAGATTTTTTTTCTTGTTATGACTCATAAAACAAACTTCCTTGTTGAAAAGTGGTGCTACTGTTACATCAGTTATGTAGGTATCTCTGAATCTGAGAGATGAATAATCCCACAAAGAAATACAATCTTATTTTATGTGCCGAGGCCTGTCACCCACAAAAGCCCTTGTGAACAAAGTCACAAGCTTATATGATGACAGGCAGGGGCATCTCACCCGTGACATATTTCTGGCCATACTCTCCTTGATAATATTTTGCAACCTAATCAAACCTTGCTCAAAAATACCTCCTTGTCTCCCGGCACAAGGATCAAAGAAGAAGGGTTTTACAACCCCCTCGGCTTAATGAATTCCGACACAGCCCGCCCAACCCGAGAATACTGAGGCTGGCCCTGCTCCGCTGGCTTCCCCCAACTGCACATCCTCCTCCACAGAAAAACAAGATTGCAGAAAGGCTCTGGGAAGTTCCCCAGAGATGGCCATGCCCCCCACAGCACTTAGATAGGGACATTCCTCTCCCTGCATCAGAAAGACAGATAGGCTTCCAAGTTTATTATATTTGGTATGGCAATAGACAAATACTAAACAAATACCCTTCTTAGAACAGTTTAAGAGACTTAGAGTAGGGGACACTTATTGTCCCCACAGGAAGAGATAAAAAGAACAAGCCAAAAGAAGGAACAAATAGAGACAGCTAGATTAACTTTTAAGATGAGTCTATCCCTTCTTCCTGCACCTTTGACCTCGAGGATAGAGCTGAAAGTATAGCTTTATTTTCACTGTTGATTATAATCACAATACATTTGTCTTGGGCCATTACCTAAAAGGCCCTAATGATTAACACGAAAAAAAGACCACAATATCAGTTCTTTACTAGCTAACAGAGAGGACTCTAATGATTAACATGAAAAGAGACCACGAGGTATCAGTTTCTCATTAGCCAATAGCTTACGTGGCCAAAGACCAGGGTGAAATCTCATCACCTCACTGATTACAAAAAAATAAAGAAAGTAGACCCCGACGGGCTGCAGGCTGTCGATCTCCAGAATCGTGGCTGTCTCAGTCTCATCATTTCCTCCTCCGCCGATGCCACCCACCCCTTCGTGGTCCTGAAACGCTGCTGGGGCTGGCTCCTGGCATTTATGAATTTTGTAATTTTTTATTTCACAATCTTATTTTCCTTTTCATTTCAAAGTGATCAGGTATAACCTCAAATTCCTTTCTCTCTTGTGGCTCACACTAGCAGTCCTATGATCTTGTGACTCATTACCTGTCTGATACTGTTCCGCATAAAGTGAACCAAAATGCATCTTCAGACTGATCATCCCTGGTGTTTGTATCAATCTCTTTGCAAGTGCTCTTGCACCCCTTGGGTATCAACAGTAGTCCAATAAACTGTGAAGATGCAGCATGGAAGGATAGAAAGTGAGTGCATCAATTTTTAATTACTGTTTCAAGACAAAAAACAAAAACAAACAAAAAAACCACTCATAGATGCCTGAGATGAGCTTGCCAACAAACATTGTAGGACAAGTGAATAAAATTACTTTAGTTGCCTTGTAAGAACTGTTTCTTCAGACTATTTCAGACCTGAAGTGCAAAATTGCTGTTCCAGATTATTATTTTTTTTTTTTTACTGATTTTTAAATATAAGTTTTGTGCTGATTTGGATGTCAATTTTACTTTATAAATCTTACTTGTTCATAAATTTTATTCACTTTCAATTATTCAAATTTAATTGCAACAATAGAACCAGATTTAAAAAATGATATTTTATGTCTAGATAAAATGAAGCTGCAACAGCTAAGTAAGCACACATAAAAAGCTCACAGAAAATTAAAAGCAAAGAAAGACTAAGTTATCTTAAAGAATAATTTAAAAATTAACTTACTTTTTAGTATGCAATGAAACGGAGGAAACTTCTACTGAATGATTGAGTTTAATATGTGCAATTGTACTAGTATTGCTAGTGCTAAAATTACTAATAGCTAAAATTACTAATACCTTGCTGAGATAAAAAATTAGTAATGGTGTAGAAAGTAAAACTGTTTTAGAATCTGAAATCATTGCATTTGTAGACCCCATAAATGACAGAAATACAGATTCTGCTTTGTCAGATAATTTTTTCTTCTAATGTAAATTATTGCATTGAAAGAGGGATAAATGATTGCCAGCATCATAGTAGACCATTTGAAAGCCAAGTGCCATCTGAAAATTCATGTCAAAAATTTCTGGAAGGAAAACAAACAAGACCAATGACTTCTTCATTGCAAATACCCTTTCTCACAAACATAATGGCAATTGTACACATGGACCTTGCTAGATAGAATACGCAGGAATTAAATCAACTACATCTGTGGAAAGAGACAATGGAAAAGCTCAATATCAGGAGTCAGAACAAGACTAGACACTGACTGTGGCACAGAGCATCAATTGCTCATATGCATGTTCCAACTGAAACCGAAGAGAATTGCAACAAACCCATGACAGCCAAAGTCTGAGCTTGAGTATATCCAACTTGAGTTTAGATCATCTCAAGAACAGATCTGATGTATTGAACACTAAATGATCAAAGAGCAGATGGAGTGTGGAATGACATCAAAGACATTACCCATGAAGAAAGCAAGTGGTTATTAAAAAGACAGATGAGAAAGAAAAGAGCAAATTGGATGTCAGAAGAGACTCTGAAAATTGTTCTTCAATGTCAGGTAGCTAAAGCAAAAGGAAGGAATAATGTACTAAAAGAAGTGAACAGAAGATTTCAAAGGGTGGCTCAAGAAGACAAAGTAAAGTATTATAATGACATGTAGAAAGAGGTGGACATAGACAACCAAAAGGGAAGAACACACTCTGCATTTTTCAAGGTGAAAGAACTAAAGAAAAAATTCAAGCCTGAAGTTGCAATAGTGAAGGATTCTATAGGGAAAATATTAAATGACTCAGGAAGCATCAAAAGAAGATGGAAGGAACACATAGAGTCATTATACCAGAAAGAACTGGTCGATGTTCAACCATTTCAAGAGGTAGTGCATGATTAGGAACCGATGGTACTGAAGGAAGAGTCAAAGCTGCACTGAAGATCTTGTCAAAAAACCAAGGCTTCAGGAATTGGTGGAATACAAGCTGAGGTGTTTCAACAAATGATTGCAGTGCTGGAAGTACTCACTTATATATGCCAAGAAATTTGGAGGACAGCTGCCTGGCCAACCAACTAGAAGAGATCCATATTTATGCCTATTCCCAAGAAAGGTCACCCAACTGAGTGCAGAAATTATCAAACAATATCACTAATATCACACACAAGTAAAATTTTGCTCAAGATCTTTCAAAAGTAACTGCAACAGTATGATGACAGGGAACCACCAGAAATTCAAACCAGATTAAGAAGATGTGGAACCAGGGTTTTTATTGCTCATGTCAGATGGATCTCGGCTGAAAACAGAGCATACCAGAAAGATGTTTATCTGTGTTTCATTGACTACGCAAAAGCATTTGACTGTGTGGATCCCAACAAGTTATAGATAACAATGCAGAGAATGGAAATTCCAGAACGTTTAATTGTTTTCATGAGGAATCTGTATACGGATCAAGACACAGTCATGAGAAGAGAACAAGGGGATCCTGCATATTTTAAAGTCAGGAAAGGTGTGTGTCTGGGTTGTATCCTTTCACCATACCTTTTCAATCTGTATGCCAAGTAAATAATATGGGAAACTGGACTATGTGAAGAAGAATGAGGCATCAGGTTTGGAGAAAGACTCATTAACAAACTGCATTATACAGATGACACAACCCCAGCTTGCTGGAAGTGAAGAGCATTTGAAACACTTACTGACGAAGATCAAAGACAACAGCCTTCAGTATGGATTGCATCTCAATGTCAAGAAAACAAAAATCTTCACAACTGGACCGATAAGCAATATCATGATAAATGAAGGAAGGATTGAGATGTCAATGATGTCATTTTACTTGGCTTCACAACCAATGCCCATGGAGGCAGCAGTCAAGAAATTAAAAGATGTATTGCATTTGGAAAATCTGCTGCAAAGCACCTCTTTAAAGTGCTGAAAAGTAAAGATGTCACCTTGAAGACTGAGGTGTGCCTGACCCAAGCCATGGTATTTTCAAGTCACATCGTATGTGTGCGAAAGCTGGACATTGAATGAGGAAGATAGAAGAATTGATGCCTTTAAATTGTTATGTTGGAGAAGAATACTGAATACACCATGGAGTGCCAAGAGAACAAACAGATCTGTTCTGGAAGAAGTACAACCAGAATGTTCCTAGGAAGCAAAGATGGTGAGAATGAGTCTTACATACTTTGGATACGTTGTTAGGAGGGATTGGTCCTTGGAGAAAGATATTGTTTTAGTCAGTTTATGCTGCTCTAACAGAAATACCTCGTGCGGATGGCTTTAACAATTAAAAGTTTATCCTTACGTAGTCCAGTAGGCTACAATTCCAAATTCAGGATGTCCACTCCAGGGGAAGGCTTTCCATCTTTGTCGGCTCTGGAGGAAGGTCCTTGTGTTGCATCAGTCTTTGGTCAGGGAGCATCTTGGTGCAGGAACCTCAAGTCTGAAGGACACACTTTTGATGGTATGAAGTTTCCAACTCTGCATGTTCCGTTTCCTTTTATCTCTCATAGAATAAAAACTGGTGCAAGCCATGCTCCAGGGACATTCCCTTACCAAAGGTGTTGCAGTCTCACAGTAATTCTCTCTCTTTTTTTTTTACATTTAGGTATATGATTTATTTCATGTTCTTTTTTTTTTTTTTTCTCCTGACTTCCCGTTCTGGTGTTCTTTTCTTTTTTCTTTCTGTTTTATTTAACATGACTGAGTGAAAATGTACATTCCCGTATAAATTTACATGCCCACCTATATGCAGCTTCCACTGCTCTCTCTGTCCGGTGACTGCACACTATTCCTCTCTGCTCCATACATGTCTCATCCCCCCAACAGCCTCCTTTCCGCTCCTCTCCACCCACTCTCCTTCCTCCAGCCAGAGGTCAGCAAGATGATACCCTATAGATGTATAGAACCATAAAGTGCTTCCAATATACGGTCACTCTGCATTGCCAAGTCCAATCCATTCCTGTCCAAAGAGTGGACCTTTGTTATAATTTATGGGAAAGGGCAGCATCAGGGCTGGGGGCCATGCTCTCAGAGGAACCCCAAAGCCGCTGGACCTTCAATTGAGGTCTTTTAGTGGAGATCTCAGGATGCACCCCTTTTTATTCTTGTGTTGCCAGTGAGACTCCTCTCTGTGAGCACCATTGTGGCTATCGCTGGCGGTGGCCGGGCACCGTCTGGTTCTTCTGGTCCCAAGTCGATGTAGGCACCCACTCTTTTGTGTCTCTCTGTCTTCTCGGTTGTCTTTACCGCATGCCATTTTGGTCCTCGGTGAGCATCTATTCCTGCTGAGTTGGGACCATTTGCTGTGTCCTCGGATGGCAGCTTGGCAGCTTTTAAGACCCCAGACACCACTCACCAATGTGAGGTGCAGAGAGCTCTTTTAGCAAAATGCTAGTTGTGCCAATTGGCCTGGAATTCACCTAAGAGCATGGTCCCCCGCGCCCCGCCCCAGCTACTCTATCCTTGCAGTATTGAGTTAAGATGGAAGGAGTACTCCAGTTATGCTGAAGTCCACTTAATGTTGTTCTTGTTTCTAATTTGTGCTATCACCGCTTTCTCCCAACTAGATTTCTAATAACTATCTAAACTAAACCCTCCCCTCCCACCCTCCCTCCCTCCCCTCCCTTGCAGCTGTCAAAGAGTCTTTTCTTCTATACACAAGTCTGTTTTTGTGATCTTATCTTAGAGGTCTCATACAGTATTTGTCCCTTTGTCGCTGACTACTTTCCCTCAACATAATGTCTTCCAGTTGAAACCAGGTTAGGAGATGTTTCCTGGAATCATTGTTATTCTTTATCATTGCGTAGTGCTCCACTGAGTATATGTACCACAGTTTACCTATCCATTCTTCTGTTGTTGGGCATCTGGGTTGATTCCATCTTTTTGCTGTCATGGACTGTACTGCGCTAAACATTCTCGTGCGTGTGTCCACTGGTGTGAAAGGCCTTGATTCTGTAGGATATATTCCAAGTAGTGGAATTACTGGGTCAAATGGTATATCGGTATCCATTTTTTTAAGGAAGCACCAGATTGCTTTCCAAAGAGGCTGGACCATTTTGCAACCCCACCAGCAGTGTAGGAGGGTTCCACTTTCTCCACAGCCTCTCCAGCATTTGTTAGTTTGTGTTTTCTGGATCATGGACAATCTTGCTGGGGTGAGATGGTATCTCATAGTCGTCTTGATTTGACTTTAATAACTAAAGATCGTGAACATGTCTGCATGTGTTTTTTGGCTGCACGGATCTCCTCTGTAGTGAAATGTCTGTCCATCTCCTTTGCCCATTGCTTAATTGGATGGTTTATCTCCTTCTTATTGATATTTTGTAGTATCTTGTACATTATGGAGATCAGGCTTTGATCTGACATAGAGTTGCCAAATATTTTTTCCCATTCACTAATTCTCTTTTAACTAAAGGTGTTGCAGTCCCACCCTAATCCTTTTTACCTAGAATCCTATTACCTGCAGGCAGAGATTAGGATTTACAGCATGGAAAAATCAGAAAATGGAGGACAATCACACAATATTGGTAATCTCAGCCAACTGGATCACTATATACATTTTGGGAGGACACAATTCAATTTGTGACAGATATCATCCTTAGTAAAGTGGAGGGTCAGACAAAAAGAGGGAGACCCTCCACAGGATGGATTGACACAGTGGCTGAAACAACTATGGACATGGCTCAAGATGGGGTAGAGTGTTGTTCTGCTGTGCATAGGGTTACTATGAGTAGGAAATTAATACGATGATATCTAACAACAACAAACAAACAATGTTCTGTATCCAGAATATATTTCTAGGGTGCTAAGCTAATGGTGGAAACCCTGGTGGCCCAGTGTTAAGTTCTGTGTCTGCTAACCGAAAGATCAGTTCAAATCCACCAGGAACTCCCTTAAAATTCTTTGGGGCAGTTCTTCTCTGACCTATACAATCGTTACGAATCAGAATTGACTCGATGGCAGTGTGGCTTGGGGGTTAAGCTAACGGTGAAAATTGTAAGAGGGAGTAGCTACTGTATATCAGTGCTGTACATCGTCTTGTTTGCAACGTATTGAGTCCTAGATTGTCTAACTCTTAATTTGCTGTGGTTGGGTTTAGTGGTTGAGACAACTCAAATATGATTAATAAACATGAAAATAATTCAATTCACAGAGATTGCATATTGACATTTAATCTTAAGACACAGTTTTGACTTTAACTCATGAACTGGAAACACAAATTAAGGAAGAATGTCAATGTTGGAAAGCCATTGTTCTGTCATTGTAGCAACCATTGAAGGTGGACTATTCCTTCAAGGAAGGTATGAAGTGTTTGGGTCCCAACAAAATGGAAAGTTTTGGAGTTTTCTTGAACTTGTTGCTCAGTGTGATCCATTTTTAGCAGGTCACATCTCAAAGTATAGTAACTCAGGAATGGGCTACCTATTGTATATGTCTGAAACAACATGTGAAGAATTAAGCTTAATAAGTGATAAAATTTGACAAATTACTTTTAGTAAAACAAGTAAAGTCTGAATTCCAGTTTGTCTGTAGATTCTATTCCTGGTCTTTCTCATGCAAATCAGCTATGATTATGGTGTCTGACAATTAAGTCTGTGAACTTAATTGTTGTAAGTGCCACATACATCATTGCTGAATATCACTACGGTCACCTACAAAGCACTCTTCTTTGGAAACTGCGCCGATGGCAGCACCTAGTCCACCCTTGAAAGCAATTTTGGAACTCTTTCTGGTATGCCCATTGCTCATGGTGGCAGAGTGGCAAGTTCATGAATGTAATTGTATAGTTGTCTGTGAAGGAGTTTTCAGCCAGTAAACAAATAAGGGTATTGGAACACCCTCCCTACTCACTTGATCTGACCCCCAATTACTTTTTTTTTCTTTACCCGAAGATAAAGGAAATATTGAAGGAAAGACATTTTGATGACATTTAGGATATCAAAGGTAATATGACAACAGCTCTGATAGCCATTCCAGAAAAAGAGTTCCAAAATTGCTTTGAAGTGTAGACTAGGCGTTAGCATTGGTGCATAGCTCCCCAACGGGAGTACTTCAAAGGTGACCACAGTGACTTTAGTAATGAAGTATGTAGCACTTCTCTAGGATGAATTTGTGTACTTAATTGGCAGTCCTCATAAGTATTTCCAGTAGTTGGAAAACCTGTCCGATCATCTATCACATTTACTAGCTTAAAAAGTCATACTGGTGAAGAAACTGGAAATCAAGTACTTCACTATTGATGCAATGTTTGTAATAACTGATTTTTCTTGATTACACAGGCCAATCCTATAGTAATGCTGCCTGAATGTCAGGGCATTATAAAGACATGCAACAGAAAAATTTTAAATGTCATGAATTTACCATTGTCATACAATGTGCTGCACATTCGCTTAATCATAAGACATAGCATAGTAGATGATTGACTGGAACCCGCTGATTTTTTCAGCTATTCTTTTTTACGTAGTTATACACTACACATTTTTTACTGCCTTTACTCACTGATGGGCAGTTCTTTAAACACATTTAAGCATTGATCAGATATTACAGTGTCTTTCTAACACATGTGGGGAAGTGCATGTTGTAGCAATGAGTGTAATCCTGGAATTGTACACTCAGATTCTGGATGCCTTAGAAAATACTGCTGAACACCAGACACAAAAAGGAGCTATCAAAAGAGAAGTTGAAAACATCATCAACAAAATGCAAACACTGGAGTTTGCCTTTGTTTTGGTTATGTGGTATAATATATTTCAGCATTTTCTTCAGATAAGTCAAGCTGTCCAAGATTCAGAAGTAAATTTAAAGACATACATAGATGCCTAAAGCCAGACAAGTGCCATTAGCGGTCATTAATAGGGCATTTACATACTGTCTTGGAGTGAATTACGTCCCCCCCAAAAATGTGAGTAGCAGTTTGGCTGGGCTGATTCCCAGTATTGTGTAGTTGTCCTCCACCTTGTAATAGTAATTTCATGTTAAAGAGGATTGTAGTGGGATTGTAACCCAGGTCACTTCCCTGATTCAATGTAAAGAGAGTTTTCTTGGCATATGGCCTGCATCAGTGTTTATCTTTCAAGACATAAAAGGAAAGGGAAGCAAGCTGAGTTTTCGGGACTCATACCACAAAGGAAGGAGTGTCGGAAACAGAGCATTTCCTTTGAACTTGGAGTACCTGTGCCTGAGAAACTCCTCTACCAGGGAAAACTGAGGATACAGACCCTCCTCTAGAACCAAATGAGAGAGAAAGCTTTCCCCTGGTATTGATATCCTGAATTTGAACTTTTAACTTACATTACTGTGAGGAAATAAATTTCTCTTTGTTAAAGCCATCCATCCACCTGTGGCATCTTCTGTTATGGTAGCATTAGATGACTAACACACATACTTTAAAGAGAAGAGCTTGAAAACACAACAAAACAAATACCAATTATCTAGCAGTTTACTGTCAAAGAGGCCTTAGGAAGTGTCTTAGTCAACTGGTACTGCTCTAGCAGAAAGACCACAAGTGGATGGCTTTAACAAAGAGAAGTTTATTCTCACACAGTCCAGTAGGCTGTATGTCCAAATTCCGGGCATAAGCTCCAAGGGAAGTCTTTCCCTCTCTCTGTCTCTGTTCTGGAGGAAAGTCCTTGTGTTGCCTCAGTCTCTGTGGTCTGACAGCATCTCATGCAGGAATCTCAGGTCTAAAGGACATGCTCTGCACTTGGTGCTGCTGTCTTGATGGTAAGAAGTCTTTAACTACCTGCTTACTTCCCTTTGCTTTTATCTCTAATAGGATAAGCAAACCCTGGTGGCCAGTGGGTTAAGTGCTACATCTGTTAACTAAAACGTTCAAAGCTCAAATCTGCCACTCTCTCCTTGGAAACTCTACGGAGCAGTTCTACTCTGACCTCTAGGGCTGCTGTTAGTCAGACCCAACTCCTCGGCAGTGTTTTTGTTTTTCTTTTTTTTCTTATAGGATAAAAGATGATGCAAGCCACACTGCAGGGAAACTCCCTTTTACATTGGAGCAAGGAGGTGTCATTACGAAGGATGTTACAGTCCCACTAGTCCTCTTTAACATAATCCAGTCTGTTAGCCACAGGCAGAGATCAGGATTTACAGTACAGGGAAATTACAAAACAGAGGGCAATCACACATTACTGGGAATCATAGCCCAACCAAATTGCTACATACATTTTTTAGGGGTAAACAATTCAATCCATGACAGAAAGAAACAAGAAAATGATGGAATGTTCCAGAAGTATTGAGTGCCAGAAATCAATTTTTCATAACCACATACTGCATCATCACGGACACACTGTAATCTTGCATGAAAAGAAGGGCAAGACTACACGTAGTTCTTTCAGACAGATTTTCCTTCTTTACTAATGTGCAGGAAGACATCCAAGAAGTTAGTGCAGGCTAATCCCCACGGGTGAAATACAAACCTTTATAGTGCGACAATTTATAAATGCAACAATTACATTCCTACATGAGAAATAAGTTTAAGTATTTCACTCATGTGGACATGCATGATTTCCTAAGAGGAAATAAAATAGAATGCACATTTCCCAGTGTTGAAATTGCTAATTTTAATGATCACAAAATGCTTAATAGAATGTTCATTTTCATCCTTAAAAAGACTTAAAAACCCTTAGCATACAACAGTGACTCAAGAAAGACTTGATTCATTATCCTTGTATGGAAGTAGATATTCTTTGGCAGCTTGATTGTGACTAAATCTTTGAAGAATTTGGAAGAGCAGAGAATAGAAATAAATATTTTTGATTATAACATGTTAGAAGTCCAAACCAAACCAAATCCAATGCTGTTGAGTCCGTTCCAACTCATAGCGACCCTACAGGACAGAGTAGAACTGCCTCCATAGCGTTTCCAAGAAGTGCCAGATCACTTAAACTGCCAACCTTCTGGTTAGCACCCATAGCACTTTACCACTATGCCACCAGGGTTTCCAGAAAGTCCAAGATCTGTCTAAAAATAGAATACAGTAATTTGTTGTAATATTTGTTTTCTGAGTATAAAGTTTTCTTTTATAACATCTTTTTATATGTTCATTTATAATTATAGCACTTATTACAAAATAAGAATCAAAATTGAAGAGCTGTTTAAAGAAAAATTAGTAAAAGCCAATTTTTCCTTGACAGAGCTTAATAGAATTTTACACTTACTGTTGAAGTAACTAAGTTCGTGGTCTCATTTATTTGTTGTAGAGTATGTGGGATGTTCTCTCTGTAGTAAATGTGGCATATAGTAAAAATTTTAGTGTTTTGCACACATTAAAAATTTTATAATCCAGTTCATCTCATTCTGCTAAAATGGTACACGACAATTTTGTGTTCAGCTGCTAATACTATAATTCTATTTAAAAAGAAATTACATCTTGGATAAGTAAAACACACACACACACACACACACACACGTGTATATACATAATTCACATATCCAGTTTGAATGCATCGGTAAGCATGAGAGTGGGCACCACAGATTATTGGTGTTTAGAGGCCTCATCTGCCTTTGATTCTGCCCTGCCTCTGGTAGAACCATTTCCTCTAGTTTGAGCAAAGCTACCTCTTATTGGATTTTCTTTGTGCCAGTGAAGGTGGTGGTAGTAAAATAAATTCAAATCTAAGTTTCAAATTTAGTTTTGCGTCCATGTATGCATGCGAATTAAAATTATCTTTTTTTTTTTTTTTTTTAGTTTTTATTTTATGGGATTATTTTTCTTCAAGGAATGCTTCAGTCAAAACAACAAAATTCTTTTACAGTGTTACAATTACCTTTTCTTTGCTAGTCAGGTCTTTCTTGAAAACCCCTCATAGTTTGCTCCAATTTTCCTTTCCAGCAGTCTTCTGTAAATATCCTCCATTACCCCTTTTTATTCAGTCAGTTTGAACCACTAATCTTTCTTTATTTAATCTTGTACTTTTTGTTCTTCCTTTCTTGAATTCTTTCCTCCTTTCAATTTTTATGTAGGGATTTATTCACTGGTTTACTTACATAAGGTCCATCTTACTGCACAAAGTATTTAAAGATTATAACGTAACTCAAATGCAAGCTCCTCTGTGAAAGCTGACTTTCCCACTTGCCAACGGTGTGAACTTGGCCAAGGTACTGACCCTCTCTATGCTTCATTTTTCTCATCTGTAAAAAGGGGAACGAGTGATGATGGATGCTGGTAGGGTGAGGCTGAGTGGCAAAGAGGAAGAAAAGGTTACAACTTTAAACAGGGTGGCTTAGTGAGATTTGAGCAAAGATTTGAAGGCCATTTAGATATTTGGAGGAAGAGCCTTCTAGGTTGGGGGGGGATAAAAAAGAAAACCCAAAATCCACTGCTGTCATGTAATTTCCAACTCATAGTGACCCTATAAGATGGAGCTGAACTGCCCCACAAGGTTTCCACAAGTGTGATCTTTATGGAAGTCGATTGCCATATCTTTCTTCCACAGAGCAGCTGGTAGGTTTGAACCTCTGTCTGACTTTTTGGTCAGTAGCTAAGAACTTAACCACTAGGCAACCATGGCTCCTTGGTAGAGAGGATAACAACACTCTGTTGCCAGCAAATCAATTCCAACTCATAGCAACCCTATGGGGGAGAGTAGAACTGCCCCACAGGGTTTCCAAGAAGCTGCTGGTAGATTTGAACTGCCAAACTGGCTTTTGGTTAACAGCCTTTGCTCTTAACCATTGTGTCACCAGAACTAGCCAGTACAAATTCCCTAGAGTATCAGTACTGGTGCATTCAAGGAATAGCAGGATTCCATTGTGGTTGAGGTAGAGGCATGAGGGAAAGAGAAATAGAAGATGACATCAGAGAGGTAATAGGTGCCAGATTTCATATGGCCTTTTTGACATTGAGGAGCCTTGATGGTGCCGTGCTAAGAGTTCAGCTGCTAACCTGAAAGGTGGGTGGTTCGAACCCATCAGCCACTCCATGGGAGAATGATGGGGCAGTCTGTTTCTGTAAAAAAAGATTACAGCCTTGGAAATCCTATGGGGCAGTTCTTCTCTGTCTTGTAGGGTCCCTATGAGTCGGAATAGCCTCTATAGTAGTGGATGTATGCACTGTTAGGAGTTGTCGTTTAGGGTCACTGTGAATCAGAATTGACTTGATAGCTGTAGGTTTCCTTTTCTTTCTTGGGATGGGAGAGGGGTTGGCTCTTACTCTGGGTGAAATGGTGAGCATCTGCAGACTTTTGAACAATTTTTGCCTCATGAAATATTTTATTACCCAAGGAAAAACAGGATAAATTCTACTTCTTTCCATGTATTTACTAGTTTTCAAAATAATCTACGAGTTAATAATGATACTACAAACAAAAATCTTTGTGGTTATCTTTGAAGTATTCTGGGAAACTAATTCATCTTTTTGAAAACTAGTAAATAAAGGGGAAAGAATTAGCATTTATCTTGTCTTTCCATGGGTAATAAAGTATTTCATGAGGCGAAAACTGTTCTTTACAGAATTTCAACCAATAAATGAAGATGGTGTCTTAAAATAAGTATATTACCATTTTTCAACCCTCAGTGAAATAATACATCTAGGCACCATTTATTAATAACTGCTAAAATATCAAATGAAACCATGGCAACATTTGAACCCATTAATCAGTTTTAGCAAAACAAAAATGAATTCAAGCACACTCTTTATGTCTCCTGGCTGGCTGATGAGATGCAATAGGAAGTATACAATAACCCTTAGAAGTATTCTTGTTAAAAAAAGGAAAGTTAATCTAGCCTTCATATCTATGTTATATTGCATCAATATGTTTAAATTATACCATAGGGATACTATCAGAAAAATCCATGATGGTGGAAAGTTTACAGAACTAATTACCTGGTTTCTCCAACAAATAAGCAAATAAATTGCAAGAAATAAAAAAGAATTTACAGATTAAAAGAGACTTAAGGTACATATAACCCAACTGTAGTATGTAAACTTTATCTGGAATTGTAAAAAATATTGTAAGAAAATTGGAGAAATTTGAACAATAGATGTTTGATAGCAATGAGAAATTACTGTTCATTTTTTTTTTAGCTGCACTAATGATGTTGCTATATTCAAATAATCATTTATACTGTAGACAGGGATACAAGCATTTACGAATGAAATAGAATGATGTCTGGGATTTGCTTAGAAATAATCTGCTGGAGGAATCTCCAGATGTACAAATGGTTAATGTGCTTGGGTGCTAATCAGAAGGTTGATGGTTCTTGTCCACTCAGAGATGCCCGAGAAGAAAGGCCTGGTGATCTGCTTCCAAAAAAATCAGCCCTTGAGAAATCTTATTGAGCACGGTTTTGACACACATTGGGTCTCCGTAAGTGTGAACTGACTGGTATGGGGTTTTGATCAGCTAAGGGAAGTAGGTAGGAATATAAATGAAACGAAACCCGTCGTCTGTTGAGATTAGATTATAAGTTATAAGTACATGGGTTTCTTCTTTCTTTATTAAAACAAAGCACAAATAAACAAAAAGCACTGAAACAGAGAGAGAATGTTTCCAAGGTTTATATTATGAGTAATTGAAGGGATGAAGTTGTCATAACAGACAGGAAGTCTGCAAGTGGAGCAGACTGGACAATAGAGAGAGAGAGAGAGAGGAGTACAATTTCAACTCCAGGGGGACACAAAGCTGATTTCTACTCACCAGTGAATGGCTGAGCCATGAAATGTTCTTCTTGTACAAGTAATGCCTATTATTTTGTCTTTCCTTATGCCCTTCACTGCATTCTAAGTCACCCCATCCACCTCTACCTCTCTTCTTTCTGCTGTATTTTAGGTGAGGATTGAGTCCCAAAGGCTGAATTTGAGATGTCAACTGGGTATTTGAAGTGGAGATGCTGAATAGACTATTGGATATACGAGGTTGGAACTTGGGAGAAAAGTCTTGATTGTATATATAAATTTGAGAGTCGCTGGCGTATAAAACCCACCACGTTGAGTCAATTCCAACTCATAGCAACCCTATAGGACAAAGTAGAACTGCCCCACAGAGTTTCCAAGGAATGCTTGGTGGATTTGAACTGCTGACCTTTCGGTTAGCAGATGTAGCACCTAACCACTATGTAACCTGGCATATAGATGGCGTTTGTAGCAATAAGACTAGATAAGATAGAGAAGGAGCAAGAGTGCATAGAGTTTAGAACACAGTAAATGCTAAATGAGTGTTGACTTTAATCATACAACTAAAATTAAGTCTTCCTTTCCTCAAAAAAGCATAGTATCTTTTTCTTTGAACATCTATGCTACTTTTATTACATTTTGTTACATAGTTACTTGTTAGATTGTCTTAACTCTTCCGTAGATGGTAAGTTCTTTGAAAATAGGAACTTTATCTAAACCATGTTTATTTGCTGCTCCCTCTCCACTACAACCATAAATCCAGAACAGTGAATTATCCTTAAGAAAGTAGAATTTAATAAATAGACTGACATGAAAGTGTGAGTTTGCGAAGAAGTTTTTGGTTGAGACTATAGCATTTCTGGTTGTTCCAGCTGCTGGTTCATGAGATCCCCTCTGTTCCAGGTCTTATATGTGAGAAAGATCAACATGTGTAGCTGTTGTTTTTGCCACTAGTTAGCCGCTAGCTCTGCATGGCCCAGCTCAGCCTTTGTGACCCAATCCTTACATAAAACACAACAGAGAGAAGATAGGGGAAGGTAGATGGGGTGACTTAGAATACAGTGAAGAGACATAGAAAGATAAAAAAAATCTAGGCATTATTTGTACAAGAGGTACATTTCACAGCTCAGCCATTCATTGATGAGTAGGAATCAGGTTGGTGTCCTTGTCCTCTGAAGTGTTGTCTTATTTTCTTTTTAAATTTCTCAGCCCCAGAACTTAAAGACTTTCTCATCCCAGTTGAGAGTTAAAAGTTCAGGAGTGGCTAGACGTTATTGTGTTTTAATCTACAAGATGAACTTTTCTCATCTTTCACTATCTTGGCTCTTGATCACTGAGGGTTTCCAAAGGCTCTGAAACACTCTTTCTCTTGTTCTCATCCCATTCTTATTTTGGGTACAGGTAAACACTTCATATGAAAACCCTGGTGGTGTAGTGGTTAAGCGCTATGACTGCTAACCAAAAGGTTGGCAGTTCATATCTGCCAGGCACTCCTTGGAAACTCTATGGGGCAGGTCTGTTCTGTCCTCTAGGGTTGCTAGAGTCAGAATCGACTCGAAGGTACTGTTCTATTTTTTTTTAAACACTTCTTGTAGTTTCACCTAGTACCAAGTCTGCCCGGCTCTAATTTTGGATACTTCGATACCATTCTTTTTTCACATTACAAAAAAAAAAAAGATTTTTTTGTTGTTGTTGAGACTATACACGATACAGCCTATACAAGGTCAAGTTTCTGCATATACAATCTAGTGATATTGATTATATTCTTCAAGTTTTGCAACTATTCACATTTCCTTTTCTAAATTATACCTCATTAACATGAACTCCCTGCCCCCTAAGTTTCCTATTTTGTCTTTCGAGTTGCTGTTGTCAGTTTAATTCTATATAAATTACCTCTTGAATGAGCATAATGATCAAGGCAGACATTTTATACTAGTAAAGCTAAATTACTGTTTGGTATAAGAAGACTCAAGGGCATATTTTTGGTTTAAGGTTTAAAGATCAGTCAGGGCAATAGCTTTATGAGCTCATTTAACTTCCATGACTTCAGAAAGTCTGAAGTCTACATGAATTCGAAATTCTGTTTTGGATTCTCCCCTTTTTGATTGGGATTTTTCTGGAGAATCTCTGATCAAAATTTTCAGTGATGGTAGCTGAGTACCATCCAGTTCATCTGGTCTCATGGCAAAGGAGACTGCTATTCATATAGGCAATTAACCACACATTCCATTTTCTCCACCATTTTTTGAACTTCCTCCTCTATTGCCCCAGACCAATAGAGATCAATCATTGTCTTGAACAGCCATTCATAAGTTTTTAAGACTCCAGACACTACACAATAAACAAGGAGGTAGAACAGAACAGTAATTATGTTATCAGGCCAATTAACTGGGATGTCCTAAGAATTATGACCCTAAACTCCCAAACTAAGGAATCGAATAGCATGAGGTGTTCGGTTGTACATAAGCAGCTTCAGTAGCTACTGGTTGTGTATGTGTGTGTATCATTATTATAAATATATCTATCATACAACTTTTGCTAATTAAACTTTCTACAGGTATACAACTTACTGACAGTGATTACTTTAATCACTGTGCAACCCTAGACTTAGTCAACATGATTTTTCTCTCACATAAATGAAAAGTCATTACTCTATAATTATTATGGATTGAAATGCATCCCTCACAATAAGTGTTGTAAATCTTAACCTCTATGGCTGTAGTTATAATATGGGCTGTCTTTGTTAAGTTAATAAGGCAGGATTAGTGCAAGGTGTATCATGAGTCAGTCTCTTTAGACTTATCAAAGAGATTAAAGATTAAATACAAACCAGCAAGCAGAGATGGTGGAAGAGAGATGCCAAGACACAGGAAGATCGCCCAGGAGCAGAAGCTCAAACAGGCAAGGACCTTCTTTCAGAGCTGATAGGGACTGCTGTGAATTTGTACTCCAAGTTCCAACCTGTGAGAAAATAAATTAGTTTGTTAAAACTACTAATTTATGGTATTTCTGTTACAGTCATACCAGATACCTAAGATAGAGTTTGGTACTAAGAAGCAAGGGTGCTGCTCTTTTAACAATACTTACACTGTGGAAGTGATTTTAGAATTGGTTAATGGGTACAGGCCTAAATAGTTTTAAGATGCCTAATAGAAAAATCTTGGAAACCCTGGTAGGGTAGTGGTTAAGTGCTACAGCTGACACTCCTTGGAAACTCTGTGGAGCAGTTCTATTCTATCTATAAGGTTACTGTGAGTCAGAATTGACTTGACAGCAGTGGGTTTGGTTTCCTTCTTTGTTTTTAGTAGTAAAATCTTAGATTTCCTTGAAGAGATTGTTAATAGAATTATGAATGTCAAAGGCAATTCTGGTGAGAGCTCAGAAGGAAGCAAGGAGAGCTACAGACAAAGTCTCTATTTCCTCAAAAAATACTTATGGCTCCATCCACTGAATGTTGCTAGAAATGTGGACATTAAATGTACTTCTAGGAGGTTTTAAAAGAAAAGGATGAGCATGTGACTAGACAAGGGAGAGGGGTGTTGCTTTTTATGCAGTGGCAAATAACTTTGTTGAATTATAGCTACAGATTTCTATGCAGGACCTTAAATGGGACAAGTGATTTTTCCTTGCTGTTTATAGTAAAATGTAAGAGGAAAAACATGGCCTTGAAAATGCACTGTGCATCCTGCAACAACAGTATTACCAAACTATAATCTACTAACAGATATATAAAAGTGAACTATGCATCCTGCAACAACACTATTACCAAACAATAATGTACTAATGGATATATAAAAATGAACTGTGCATCCTGCAACAGCAATATTACTAAACATTAATCTACTAATGGATGTATGATAAATGATAGATAATGCCAAGAGGTGAGGGAGTGGTCAAGAGAGCACATCCACTGGTAGATGGAGGTTTGGTGGTAAAAATTTCTAAACAAATGATTGTAAGTGCTCTTCATATATTAATAGAGACAATAGAGTACACAAGTGGCAGAATCAGGGAAATCTCTTAAAGAAAATGAAACACCTCATGGGATGAAGTCCCCATGCTTGAAGGCAAAGAACCATAGATAGACTCCCAGGACATCTACGTCAATCGGCACATAATAATTTTTACAGATAATGTTCTACGTACTACTTTAGTAAGTAGCACCTGTGGTCTTAAAGGCTTGTAAGAGGCTCTCTAAGATATAGCTGTAGGTCTCTTCTAGTCTAGAGCAAAAGACAGTGAAAAAAACTAAAGACTTCAGGGAAGGATTAGTCCAGAGGGTGAATGTACTGCATGAACCAAAGCCTATACAACCTAGACCAGAAGAATTAGATGGTGTCCGGCTTATCACTGCTGACTACTCTAACTGGGATTATAACAGATGGTCCTAGACAGAGCAGTAGGAAAAAATCTAGAACCAAAGATCAAATTCACAAAAAAAGACTAGACTTACTGGTCTGATAGACTGTAAGAACATCCAAGACTGTGGCTGTGGGGTACCCACTAACTCAGAACTGAAGCCACTCCTAAAGTTCTTCCTTCAGCCACAGGTAAGCCATATCTATAAAACAAACAATAACCCATGTAGTTCAAGCTTGTATCTGAGACTAAAGGTGCACATAAGCCCAAAAGCAAAAATAGAAACATCAGAAAGGACAGGAAAGCTGGATGAATGGAAATGGGGAAACAGGCTTAGAAGCAGAAAGTGTTGATACACCATGGGGTTGGTAACCATTGCCACAAAACAATATGTGTATTAACTATTTAATGAAAGACTAGTTTGCTTTGTTTTACCTAAAGCACAATCAAAAGAAGAAAAACACCAAACTGTGCAAAATGAAAACAAAAGTTAAAAATATGGAAAATTCTATTGTACCAACTAAGGACATGTGTTCTAAAATGTTCATCAATGACTTGGTTACACAATCACTTGTTAATGAGACTAAGCCTGTGACTGATGTGCCTAACCAACTACCACAGCAGAAAATTTAGTAGTTTACACTGAGGGGGACAGAGAAAGAACGAGAGGAAAGAACAATGTCTGCCAGTTGGAATTCTATAGTCAGAAAGCAGAAAAGGAGTGACATGTATCATTCTCCAAGAAAATGAAAAGACCAGCCATGCAGCAGTCCTGGAGGTCAGCAGAACTGTTGGAAGGAGCACAGGAAGCAGGGCCATTTTAGTTTCAAAGGGTGGAGTCAAGCCCTCCTAGGCTGGAGAGTCAGATCTGCACTAACTCAAGTTTCAGAGTGTGGGACTGCTGTTAAGGTATACCAAGGGGATAAGACTGCTCCCCACAGCTGAGGGGGCAGGGCTGCCTTGCCCAAGGAACAGAAGAACGGGGCCTGTCTGGGCTGAGGGTTAGGGATCACCGCTCAGGTGGACTAGGAGAATGGGACTACCCAAAGCTGAGAGCAGAGTTGTCATCCCAATGTGCCTGGCAGATAGAGCTAAAGCTCACGGTCAAGGGGTCTCCACTCAGACTCTAGAATGCATGGAGGTCAGGGCCATCATTCTGATGGTCCCAAGGAATGGGTGTTTGTTTTCTACTCTTGAGAGCTAGTAATTCTTCTGCTGGATTTTAGACTGGCTTGGTTCCCATTATCACTTCTTTCTCTCCAGTTTCTCTCATCTGTAATGGAAATGTCTACTTAGTGTCCGTTCCACTGGTGTACTTTGGAAATAGATAAATGGTATTCTAGACTTCACGGGTTCACAAGTGAAGAGGAATTTTGCCCCAGGATAGAATACCCTGAAGGTTTCACCCATCTTTGATTAAGATGATTCAGAAGATAAGATTTTGGATTAGAGTTGATTTAAGACTCTTGAGATGATGTGACGGGCTGAATGTATTTTTATAGGTGGGAAGGACAAGAATTTTGGGGAGCCAAAGGGTAGAATGTTGTGGATTGAATGATGCCACCTCAAAACATGTGTTGTGAATCTTAAACTCTATGCCTGTGGTTATAATCCCATTTGGAAATGAGTTGGTTTTGTTATGCTAATTAAGCAGAATTAGTGTAGGATATATTTTAAATCAATCTCTTCTGAGATATAAAAGAGATTAAACAAAAAGTACATACCATGCATTGCCAGAAAAATGAACAAGTCTGTCTTGGAAGAAATACATAACCAGAATGCTCCACAGAAGCAAGGATGGTAAGACTTTGTCTCATATTCTGGACATGTTAGCAGGAGGGACTAGTCCCTGTAGAAGGATATCATGCTTGGTGAAGTAGGAAACAAAATGAAACAAAACAAATCCATTGCCGTTCAGCTGATTCTGACTCATGGCAATCCTGTAGGACAGAGTAGAACTGCTCCATAGGGTGTCCAAGGAGCACTTGGTGGATTCTAACTGCTGACCTTTTGGTTAGCAGCCACAGCTCTAAACCACTACACCACTAGGATTTCCTGAAAGCTAGAGGGTTGCTGAAAAAGTGGAGGATCTAATGACATGGATTGACAAGGTAAATGCAACAATGGGTTCAAACAAAACAATTGTGAAGATAGTAGGGACTGGGTGGTGTTTTGTTCTGTTGTACGTAGGGTTTCTATGAGTCAGAATCAATTCGACAGCCCCTAACAACAAATACAAGCTAGCTAGCAAAGATGGGGGAAGAACAATGCCAAGCCACATGAAGATTTCCCAGGACGAGACACTCAAAGAGACAAGAACCTTCCTCTGCAGCTGACAAAGAGAGAAAACCTTCCCCTAGAGCTGACACCCTGAACTCAGACTTCTAGGGACTTAAATTGTGAGACAATCCATTTCTGTTCGTTAAAGCCAAGCCAAGCGCCATTCGTTAAAGCCATCCATTTATGGTATTTCTGTTATAGTAGTACTAGATAACCCAGCCTAAGACAATAAGCAATAGTCCTCTCTATGTTGCTCCCTCCCACCTCAGATAATTACCAGTAAACTTTGGTTTCTATGCATTTTCCTATACTTTTTCTTTTTATTATGAGGTTGTACAATATTTGTCCTTCTGTGCTTGACCTTTTTTACTCAGCATATCTTCAGGTTCTATCTGTATTGTAGCATGCATCAAGACTTCTCTTACAGGCTGAGTAGTGTGTGCCACACTTTGTTTATCCGTTCATCAACTGATGAACATTTAGGTTGTTTCCACCTTTTGGCTATTGTAAACAGTGCTGCTATGAACATTGGGGTACAAGTTTCTGTTTGAGTCTCTTCTTGCAAGTCTTTCAGAATAGATAATGTACCTGGGAGTGGGGTTTCTGGGTCATATGATAGTTCTATTTTTAGTGTTTTGAGGAACCACCACACTGTTCTCCACAGTGTCTATGCCATTTTTCATTCTCACCAGGAATGGATAAGGGTACTAATTTCCCCACATTCTTACCAACATTTGTTATCTTCTATTCTTTTTATCATAGCCATCCTAGTGAAACGGCACCTCATCATGGCTTTGATTTGCATCTTTCTGATGGCTAATGATGTTGAGCATCTTTCCACATGTTTGGTGGCTGTTTGAATGTCTTCTTTGTCTAAATGTTTATTCAAGGGCTTTGCCCATTTTACTAATGGGTTATTTGCCTCTTTCAGTTAAGTTTTTGAAGTTTTACATGTATCTTGTTTTTCTAATTCTTATTAGATGTACATTTTATGAAGACATTCTCCCAGGTGATAGTTTGTCTTTTTACTTTTTTGGATGAAGTCTTTGGGTGAACAAAAGTTTTTAATTTTTATGAGGTCTTATGCATTTTGTCTTTTGTTGTTTGTGCTTTTGTTACTATATTAAATGATCATTTTCTAAAAGCTTGGCATAACAGCGTTGCTCCTGCATTTTCTTCTTCTTTAGTTTTCATTTTCAGGTCCTTAACCCATTTTTAATTTATTATTGTGTATGGTGTGAGACATGAATCCTGTTTCACTTTCTGCAAGTGGAAACTCAATTTTCTCAGCACCATTTATTGAGAAGATTCTACTTTCCTCCACAGAATAGACTTATCTCCCTTGTTGAAAATCAATTGACTATAGATAAAAGTGTAGATTTATTTTTGATATCTTGATTCTATTTAGTTTGTGTATGTGTTTATTGTTATAGCAGTACCAGGCTTTGTTTGATGACTATACCGGTATAATGAGTCTTAAAATCAGTAGGCTGAGTGTTTCCACTTTGTTCTTCCCTTTCAACACTGCTTTAGCTATTCAGGGTCTCTTGCCGTTCCATATAAAGTTGAGGATTCATTTTACATTTCTGTAAAGAAGGCTGTTGGAATTTTGAGCAGGATTTTATTGAGTCTATAGATTACTTTGGATAGTATTGATACAAAGTATTTCAGTCCATGAACATGGAACATCTTTCCATTTATTTAAGCCTTCTTGAATCTCTTTAGGTAGAGTGTTCTTATTTTCATTGCATAAGTTCTTCATATCCCTGGTTAGACCTATTCATAGATATTTTATTCTCTTAGATGCCATTGTAAATGGAATTGTTTCCCCAATTTCTCTTTCAGATTTCTCATTGCTAATATACATAAACCTAGCTGAGTTTTGTTTGTTGACCTTGTATCCTGCAACTTTGTTGAACTCCTAAGTTATCTCTCAATGTTTGCTTGCGGACTCTGGGATTTTTTGTGTATAGGATCATGTCATGTTTGAACAGAGACAATTTAAAAGTAGGATTTGGAGATGAAAGAAAGGAGAAAGAGTGAGAGCTTTAAAGAGAAGTAAAGTGGAGACGAGATGTTACCAGAATGTGGAGATTCAAACACTTCTGTATAGGGAAGGGAGGGAACCAGAAAAGGGGGTACAGCAACATCCATCAATGCTCTGTGAGGCAAGAATTTCATTTCTTTTTCTCTTTCCTGCAAAGCACAACTTTGCATGCCTACATTTGCTGTAGGCAAGTGGCTCCTGGCAGGTTGGCCTCTTTCGACAAAACACTTTTAAAGATAGAAGGGAGAAAACTGCAGCTAGTATTACAATCACAACTGCACTTGGCATTGTGTGCCTGAAAGAGAGCTGAGCTGATAGAAGGCCACAGCTGGTTGGTAGACTATAAAATGAGGACTCCTGGAAGGGTAGTAGTGTGCTTATTTGGCTTGGTGATGCTAATGTATCTCCATAATCATCATTTGTATTGGGATGTGGCAGATTTGGGGACTCTCAGAAAGTTTGAAAAGTTGGTTAAAATGAACAGGGACAGCATGGTTAACAGTGCATCTGTCAGAGTGGAGGTTTTGTCAGAGATTATTATACTATTTTAAAAATTATATTATTTTGCAAATATTCTGTTGCCCTGAAATTTTTTCAAAATGAAAAGTTTACTTTAAAAAAATGAACAAGAAGTTTTGTATTGATAAGATACACATGTGATATCTACAAGTGAAACCCTGGTAGCATGATGATTAAGAGCTATGGCTGCTAAGGAAAATGCTGGCTGTTCAAATGCACCAGGCTTTCCTTGAAAACCCTATGAGGCATTTCCACTGTGTCCTATAGGGTCATTATGAGTTGGAATCAACTCAAGGGCACTGGGTTTGGTTTTCTGGTGTGGTTACAAGTGAATCAGCCTGGTGTTAGGAGGTTAACATATCACAGGCAATTATTAACTGCCTAAGAGTAATTTTGCTTTCACATTTTAGACATACCATCACCTCTTTATTGATTTCATGTCTTCATAAGGATATGCAAGTTGACAGCTTTTTGGTTTTCCATATTTTATTGTCATTATTTTAATTATTTGATTCTTAGATTAGAAATAACTATATTCAGCATTTGAATAAAACATATCTTCTAACACACAAAAAAATGCTTTGTATCTGTTAGAGGTCCGAATTTCAAGACACAATGCAGATTCTCTTTAAAAGTCAAGTTTTATTAAAAATGTAGCCAATAGGAAAAAGGCTGGTGCACCAGGGACACACTCCAAACTACGCAGAGCAGGAGGTGACCCCAAGCTTCTCTAGTGCATAGTATTTAGGCTGTGAAACCATGAAGTAGGGAGGGGGAGCTGTCGTTTGCATTGATTGGTTGAGGCCACCTGGAATTTCCATGAGTTGTGAAATATAGTCGTCTGTGGATGTTTTTGTAGATTGCGGTCAAGGGTCTAGGGGTTATCTGCAAGGCTGTCTCCAGAGCTTATCTGCAAGGCTGTCTCCAGGCTCTGTCTTGTGACAGATGTTTTAAAAGTGAGATCACTCCGTGGTTTTTCCTGTTATTTTCTGCTAGGTTGTTTCCTGGGGCTTTCTACTTTATGCACCCTTCCTCAAAAAATGGAGTCTGAGGCTCAAAACGGAGTCACATGTCTCATTTCAACAGTATCAACTATTTTGCTATGTCTTTGCTACCTTTCCCCTTAGACATCATACGTAAAACTTTTGTAGTTGTACATATCGGGTTCAAATACTCTCGCTTTTTGTCCTACTATCTGGGACACTGAATAAATGATTTTTTTCTCTAAAACCCTTGGTTTTCTAATCTGTAACCCTGAGAGAGTTATGAGGGTATTAGGTGAGATGCTGAATGTAAAACAGAGCACAGTGCCTGCCACATAGTAGAATGTAATGCGTGTTACTAATTAATTATACCATTGGTAACCCAACCAAAACTCGTTGCCATTGAGTCGATTCTGACTCACAACGACCCTATAATATGAAGTATAACTGCCCTATAGGGTTTCCAGTGAGCACCTGGTGGATTCACATTGCTGACCTCTTGGTTAGCAGCCGCAGCTCTTAACCACCATACCACCCCACCATGGATTCCTAATCATTGATATACGACTGGAATTGATTGCATAGATTCAAGTATAACAGAAAGCAGTTGTAAGGCTGGGTTTTCTAGAGAAGCAAAATCTGTAACTATAAAGAGAGTTACCTCAAAGAAATGGCTTCTGTGATTGAAGAGATTGACAAGTCCCAAGTCTGTGGTAAGGCATTAGGTTGGAAGCTTCTCCTGACTTATGTAGCTGTAAGGGCTGACAAATGTAACATTGGTAGGTCAGACAGCAGGCCTGTGGCCTACAGGTTATAGAGACCAGTGAACCCCAAGATCATCAGGTAAGCTGCTTGCTCAAGTCCCAAGATGATGATGAGCCAGATGCATGATGCAGAGCAAGAGCCTTGCTGGGACATCTGTTTATATACTGGAGGCAGGCTATACCTCCAAGTAAATTCCTTTCAACTGATTGGCTAGCTCATAGCAAATCTCTTCACAGAGCTGATTACCGTTATTACATAACTGACGAATTACATCATTAAATAACTGACGAACTACACCATAACTGCCAAACTATTGAAAAACATGGCACAGCTAATCTGACACACAACTTTAACCATTGCAATAGTCTGGGAGTCAGAATCAATTACACAGTGCACATAAGCCAGCAATGCAATACTTAAATATTACAATTAGCTTAAAAAGAATATGTAGTAGTTTTCATATCATTAAATTCAGTACTTATCAGTACCTTAGTAGAGTCCTCTGTCACTGAGCAGGAATGGAGCAAATTTACAGGTTGGACAGTAGTATTTGTGGAGGAGGATTAAAATGGTTAGGGTTGTTTGCTTAGAGAAGTATTTGAGCAGACATAAGAAAAAGACTCATAAATTACATAACACTCAAGTTTTTTGTTTGGTTGAAATATATTACATAACTATAAGATCAGATGAGATGATCCCAGCCTTATAAAACTTTACCATCCAGGTTTTAAAGATATCAGTTAATGACATTATGAGAGGAAATGGCTTTAAGCTCTAAAAAGAATTGAGGTTAGAGGATTAGAAGAAAATTTTCTGACGATGAGGTTTGTCAGACTTTAATGTGAGTCAACACAGGCTCTGGTGAGGTTTCCTTCCCTATGAGGACTGGTTTCTTTCTGTCAGAGGTGGCTGTCTTAGCTTTCTGAAAAAAACAAACCAAACTCACTGCTGTGGAGTCCAGTCCAACTCACAGCAACCCTGCAGTCAAAGTAGAGCTGCCCCAGAGAGTTTCCAAGGAGTTCCTGGCAGATTTGAACCACTGACCATTAGGTTAGCAGATGTAGCACTTAACCCACTACGCTGCCAGAGTTTCCCTCTTAGCTATCTAGTGCTGATATAACAGACTTTAATAAGCAGAGATTTATTTTCTCATGGTTTAGGAGTTTAGATGTCCAAATCCCAGAGCACCTGGCTCTAGGGGAAGTCTTTCTCTCTGTTGACTGCGGTCGGACGGAAGGTCCTTGTTTCTGTTGCTCTGCTTCCTGGTTCCTTGAAGATCTTATCCCATCTCCTCTTGTTAGTTCACTTGTTTACTCTCTATACCTCAAAAGAGATCAATTCAAAACTTACCCTACACTAATCCTGTCTCATTAACACAGAAAACACAGCCCGTTCCCAAAAGTTATTATACCTTCAGGCAGAGAGGTTAGAATTTACAACACTTATATTGAGGGTACACAAAAATTCATAGTAGTAGCTTTGGTGAAGATGTACCATTAGATGAGTAGAAGTGTCCACGTTTGCCAATGGGCCTTTGCAGCTTAGGAGTTGGCATAGGCCTTTGGCTCACCGTGCTGCTGCAGTCACAGCCTCAGGGTGTCTCCCTTTTGCCTGCATATTCTGCTCTTTCAGGGTAATTTAATGATTAACTCAATCGTCTAAGGACTTCCCAATTTTTCTTCCCAGTTTATTTTAGACTCTTATTTGGTAATAGGAATGACTCAGATCTACTTATTTATTGTCTTTAGTCATGTTTAATTGCAACACAGAAAAAATTACCTTTCTTAGTGTATACTTTTATAAATTTTGAAAAACAGATAAAATTATTTATCAAATAACCAAGAAGTCTGTTTATTTGTATTGAGGGACAAAATGATACAATGAAATAAAAAGACCGAAAGGTACTGACTTTGGGGGGATTTTTGTGTGAATAAGGATTAAGATTTGCTCAGAACCAGGACCTGGTTATCGGCATCCTTTTAGACTGAATACATGAACTCACTTTGTCAGCCTTGCTAGTTAAGTAATTGACTTAGTATTGATCTGACCTGGTTGTTTTATAATTAATTTTATTTGGTCACATTGGTATACTGTAGCATTAGGTGTGAAGGAAGAGAGGAGTCATTTATAAATGATTTTGAAATTAAGAAGTAGAATATGTTTCCATTTTTTGCTCCACTAATAATACATTCTAGGAATCCTAGTTTATTCCAAATAACAACAATTATTATTATTATTATAACAACAATTACAAAACCCCCCAAACTAAACCAGTCGCTGTGGGTGAATGGATTCTAACTTATTGCTACCCTATAGAATAAGTATAGAATAAGTAGAACTGCCCCATCGGGTTTCCAAGGAGTAGCTGCTGGATTCAAACTGCCAACTTTTTGTTAGGAGCCAAGCTCTTAACTACTGCACCACCAAAGTTTCTTTGAAATGGAAACCCTCTGAGGAAGTTCTGCTCTGTTGTACAGGGTCGCTGTACATCCAGAATGACTAGACTGAAACCTGTTTGTTCTTTCGGATCCTTTGTTCACCTAGGTAACGTGTACTTAGATCACAAGCTTTGATTTTGGGTTTGGGATATATAATCAGTGTAATGTCTAGCAGCATGGAGAAGATTGGGATGCCTCACTTCATCTTATCTTCCATCAATGATGCTGAACTGGGGATACACAGGAATGGAGAGTCATGTTTGGGCTGAGCCTAAATAATTTTGAACCTCTGGTAAAGAGGGGAAACTAAATCCTACTGAATACCTACGTTGTTTATGCTTGGCACTGTGCTCCGTGTGGTAGGAGCCCTGGTGGTACAGTAGTTAAGTTTTGGATTGCTAATTGAAAGGTTGATGTTTGGAATCCACTGGAGGCTCCTTGGGAGAAAGATGAAGATTAACCAAAAAACCAAAAACCAAACCCACTGTTGTAGAGTCGATTTGGACTCATAGTGATCCTATAGGTCAGGGAAGAAATGCCCCATAGTTTCCTAGGAGTGGCTGGTGAGTTCCAATGGCCAACAGCTGAGTTCTTAACCACAGTGCCATGAAGATTATTGTTGTCGTTGTTAGGCACTGTTGAGTCAGTGATCCTATGCACAACAGAATGAAACACTGCCTGGTCTTGCACCATGTCCACAATCGTTTTTATATTTAAGCCCGTCATTGTAGCCACTGTGTTAATCCATCTCAATGAGGGTCTTCCTCTTTTTTGCTGATCCTCCACTCTGCCAAGCATGATGTCCTTCTCCGGTGACTGATCCCTCCTGATAGCATGTCCAAAGTATGTGAGATGCAGCCTTACAAACTTTGCTTCTGAGGAGCACTCTGGTTGTACTTCTTCCAGGACAGATCATTTGTTCTTTTGGCAGTCCATGGGACACTCAATATTCTTCTCCAACACCACAATTAAAAGGCATCAATTCTTCATCTGTCTTCCTTATTCATTATCCAGCTTTTGCATGCATATGATGCTATTAAAAATACCATGGCTTGGGTCAGGTGCACACTAGTCTTCAAGGTGGCATCTTTACTTTTCAGTACTGTAAAGAGGTCCTTTGTGGCAGATTTTCTCAGTGTGATGCATCTTTTGATTTCTTGACTGCTGCTTCCAAGGGCATTGACTGTGGAATCAAGTAAAATGAAATCCTTGACAACTTCAATCCTTTCTCTATTCATCATGATGTTGCTTACTGCCCCAGTTGTGAGGATTTTTGTTTTCTTGATGTGGAGACGCAATCCATACTGAAGGCTGTGGTCTTTGATCTTGATGGGTAAGTGTTTCAAATCCTCTTCACTTCCAGCAAGTAAGGTAGTGTAATCTATGCAACACAGGTTGTTAATGAGTCTTCCTTCGATTTTGATCCCTGTTCTTCTTCATATAGTCCAGGTTCTCAGACTACTTGCTCCTCAAATTGAGGTGCTTTGGTGAAAGGATACAACCCTGATGCCCCCCTTTCCTAATTTTAAACCATGGAGTGTCCCCTTGTTCTGTTTGCACAACTGCCTCTTGATCCATGTACAAATACCTCATGAACACAATTAAGTGTTCTGGAATGCCTATTCTCCACAATGTTACCCGTAATTTGTCATGATCTATAAAGTCAAATGCTTTTGCATAGTCAAGGAAACACAGGCAAACATCTGACATCAGCAATGATGTCCCTGTTCCACATCCTTTTCTGAATCCAGCTTGAATTTCTGGCAGTTCCTTGTCATTATACTGTTGCAGTTGCTTTTCAATGATTTTGACCAAAATTTTACTCGCATGTAATACTAATGAGTTTGTTTGGTAATTTCTGCATTCTTTTGAATCACCTTTCTTTGGAATGGGCATACATACAAATCTCCTCCGGTCATCTTGCCAGGTAGTTGCTCTCCAAATTTCTTGTCATAGACGAGTGAGCACTTCCATCACTGCATCTATATGTCAGTTACTGTCTATACTCCCTAAACCTCAGTTCCTGGAGCCTTCTTTTTTGATAATGGCTTCAAAGCAGCTTCTACTTCTTCTTTCGGTACCCTTGATTCCTGATCATATCGTACCTCTTACAGCCTTGGAAAACCTATAATTTGTCCTATAGCGTAACTGTAAGTCAGAATTGACTCAATGGCAACAAGTTTGGTTTCGATGCCAGGTGCTTTCCCTATTTACAGCTGTTCTAGGAAGAATCCACATCCAGATCCAACCACCACTTTGAAAACAAGCAAGCAAGCAAACAAACAAACACCTCATGGGGCCTAGTTCATTAACACTTGTCACAGCTGCCACACTCTCGTTAAGACCCTCCTACCATAGCCAGCCAAGTGCCATCGAGTTGGATCCCCATGATTAGAATAGAATCTCAGAGTTTGGAGAGATTTTTGAGGTCATCTAGTTGGAAGAGGTAGCAGCTGTGCCCTTCATCACATTGAGAATAACAGTGCTCAATTCTCTCAAAGGGAGGTGCAAAATATTTCTAGGGCTGCAGTCTCTATAAGCTGCACTCCCATAAAAGATAGGACAACAATAAGCAAATGTGAAGTTTGAAATATGTAATGTTCCAGACTGAATAATAAAGAAGAGGAAAAAATTTGTGTTAATGGGACTTTCAGATAATGCAGAACAACAGCGAAAAACTGAGAGAGACAATGTGAGGTCCTTGGATTCAGGTAAAGGTACACAAGAGGTATCCTGATTGATACAGGTAAACCTCTGTGTGTTCTCTGTCTCTTGGGTTTCACCAGCTCTGAAGTACCCTCCTCAATATTCTTCTCCCTTTCATTGGAAAGCAGGAACCTCTTCTATGAAAGTAGGTGACACAAGGGGTCTTAATCTAGTGCATGAACGATAGAAAGCCAAGTAGAGTCTCATATGTCTGAGTAGAGCTAAGTACAGTCGCTCCTGGAAGCAGAGAAATATATTTTACACCCTCTCAAGGTCCCTTCAGTTCAAGGATACTGTCATTCTCCCGCTGTACTAGAAGGAGGGCCTGAAATGTCCATGCTGCCATGGAAACGCGCCGCTGTGTTCCTTTTTCTTACGTGAGGGGCGGAGCACTCAGCCTGAACCACCTATCATACGCTAGATTTTCTGAGTGGCGGGCAGCTACAGCGAATGGAAATTCAGATACTACGTGACGTGTATGGAAAAGAGGGAGTTTGCGGCCGGTGGCGGCGGTGGAGACATTGGCGACCTGGGGAGCGAGCTGAAGGAACCTGGGGAGTGTGGGAGACCTCTAGCTTGAGCGCGGGGGACCTCCCACCGGGATGCCTGGTACTATTTGTGGAAAGCAGTAGCGTGGTCGGCTTTGAAGGCTTGGATTCGCGTCTGAAGGGATAGTTGACCGGAGGGGGCGGGGTGGCAGCATGGCGGCGGTGACGGGGAAGGGGTTGGAGAGCCCTGAGGAGGGGGTGGGGTAGCCGTACCTGGGAAGGGTGGGTGGTCTTGAGGAAGCGTGAAGGGCTTTGGGGTCTTGGAGAACAGAGATTACAAAGCCTTTTGGGGGACAGCAGAGGCGGCCAAAGGACGTAGGGAGTTGTGGGGGATGGGGAAAAGGGGCGGGGAGAGGAGAGGTTAGGAAGGAGGGGAAGGGGTATCTTGCGTGAAGAAGGAAGAGGGAGGAGGAATAGGCAGTCTTTGAGTGTCAACCGGGGCTTGCAAGGTGTGGTAACAAAAAGCCTGCGGCGACTATAAACGGAATGTTGTCATCGGAGGAACCATGAACTTGTCCCTTTTCCCAGGTCTTTTACTTCTGCCCTATTATTTAAGTTCAAACTGCTTGGGAAGGCTAGTAGGTTACTCAGAAATGATCTTTTGTGAACCCGTTCCAGGGGAGCAGATGGACCCTACTGGAAGTCAGTTGGATTCTGAATTCTCTCAGCAAGATACCCCTTGCTTGATAATTGAAGATTCTCAGCCTGAAAGCCAGGTTCTAGATGATTCAGGTTCTCACTTCAGTGTGCTATCTAGGCACCTTCCTAATCTGCAGACACACAAAGAGAGCACTGTGTTGGTGAGTGATATCTTGTTTGGAAATGATTGGTCACATTTCTTTGTTTTTTACTTCTAATCAAGACCAACCAGCAAATGTAAGTACTAAGGAGATCACTATCTTTTGGATAAATTTGGTTGGAAAATACAGTCACTACATTCCCAAGATGTATGTGTCATTTTGGATTACATAGTGAAGGTTTTATATATATATATATATATATATATATGTATTTTTTAGGATGTTGTGTCCAATCCTGAACAGACACCTGGAGAAGAACAAGGAGACAGTAATAATGGGTTCAGTGAGCATTTGAAAGAAAACAAGCCTTCAGGTGAGGTCTTTAAAGCATCAGTGCCTGTTGCATTTTTGGACGCTCTAGTTGGTGCTGGCTGTGACATATATATGTAAGGAAGTGTAGTGCAGTGTCTGATGCGTAGTAGGCACTTTAAAGGTTGATGCTGTAACATAGCTGATTACGTTGGTAGTGTCTCTGTTCATGAATTTATATTAAAGGTTTGTGGTAAAAGTTTTTTGTGCTGATGTCCAACTGTTTTTTTCAGAGCCTATGGATTCTTCTCAGTTTGACACATGTGGTTCCATCAGTCAGGTCATTGAACAGTTGCCTCAGCCAAACAGGACAAGCAGGTATACTGAAGTTTGAAAGAATTTATTTAAATTTAATAACCATTAGTTCTGTCTTTTGTCTGTATTTTTTGCCTCATATCAAGGATAGAGGGAGTCATCCTGTTTTTGTGAATTAGGGATTGGGATTTCAGGATTGTGTTAGATTTTATTATTAGTACCAGTAGTAAAATTGCTTTTGTGAAGATACTTTTATACCTGCATTCAAAGAAAATGCACATTCTGCTTACTCTTAGCCTACATTAACTTAGTTTTTGGTAATGTTTTATCTTGTATGAGTCTTAGGTTCTCTGAACAGAGCTTTTTGATTGTATTTCATTCTTTTCAGTATTGCTAGAGCTTATCTTTGTTTAATTAAATCAACTATATAAATATTTTAAAAAAACCTCAAAGCATTTTGGTGTATTATTAAAACTTTAAGCATACTTTCCACCTGTCAACCAAAGCACTTCCTCAATTGAGGATTCAAAGTGTGTAATTCATGTCCTAAACAATACTCAGTTTTTGCTGTGTCCTATGCTTGGGTGGTACGTGGTTAAGAGCTGGGCTGCTAACTGCAAGGTCAGCAATTTGAACCTACCAGCTACTCTGGGCGAGAAAGCTGTCGCTGTGTCCAGAAAGATTCTTAACACCTTGGAAAACCCTATGGGGCAGTTTTACTATATCCTGTAGGGTTGTTGTTGAGTTGGAACTGACTCCATGGCAGTGGCTTTTTTTCCCCCCGACTAGGGATCCCTGGTGGCTTGGTCTGTTAACCAAAATATCAGCAGTTGGAAGCCCCCAGTGGCTTCTTGGAAACTCAAGGGGGCTGTTCTGCTCTGTCTTGCAGAGTCACTGTAACTCAGAATTGACTGGTTGGCAGTGAGTTTGGTTTTTTTTAATTGGTTTGTTATGAGTCAGAATCAACTAGACTGCAGTGGGTTTGGTTTTTAGTATGTGTACCTTTACAGTGTCCATTTATTGAATTCATTATCTGGCAGGCACTGTATTGGATGTTTGACATAGAATTCCATCCTTAAAGCGTCTATAAAATGAAGACATGATATTACTCCTGTTATATAGAGCAGGAAGTCTCTGGGTGATGCACATGGCTAATGCTGTCAGCTGTCAACTGAAAGGTAGGAGGTTGGAGTTCACCCAGAGGAGCCAAGGAGGACAGTCCTGGCAGTCTTCTGAAAAATCAGCTGTTGAAAACCCTATGAAGTACAATTCTACCCTCATACCACAGGACTGTCGTGAGTTGAAACTGACTTGATGGCAACTGATTTTTACATAGGGGTAACTGATGGGTAAAGAAGTAATTTACTGTAGAAAGTGTTGATAGTAACAGTCAGGCATTTGACCTTGGTTTTTCTGACACAGGTGTCTCCTCTTTTTTTGTTACTATCCAGTGCTTTTCAAAGTCTTCTACCCAAATTGTCGTAAGATCAAAGGAGAACACAGACAACTGTAAGAGTCTTAGGAATACAAAGGGAAGGTAGTCAGTGAGGAAAATGTTAGTTTGAAGGAGTTAAAGACGATTTTATCTCGAATAGCTTTTTCTTCTTTTGCATTGCATTTGGTACTGTATATTTATTTCAATATAATTGTTTCTTCTGAATCATTGAATAAAAGATATTTTAGAACAGTCTATAAACTGGTGGGTTCATTTTGACCTGCGGTGAGTTATATTTGGCGCACACAAGGTTGTAAAGTATATTTGAATTAACTAACTAGTAAATTTTACCTAAATCCTGGATTTTCAGCTCTGCCATTAAGGATCCTCATTGGTAAGAGTTCACTGGAGCTGTGAGTAGCAGCCCACCTTTGCATAGATAGGGCATGAGTGTTAATAGCTTGTCATCGTTTCTGCACCTCAATATTGTGTTGGGACACTGAGGCCAGGTATTCTTTTATTATCTTAGCGATTTTGCTTTTGTTCCTAAACCTAGCTGCTTTACTCGTCTGTGTTTGGGCATTTAAGTATGACATTTCTTTAAGAATATGTGACAAACTTATTTATGTTTATGTGTGGCCAGCATTCTGGTTTATCCAGTGGGAGGAAGAATGTATGCATGCCCCTTGTTGTGAACGAGGCAGTGCTCTTTGTAGACATTCCATTCTACTTTGCTCTTTTTGCTTCAATCTGCTATTGCTGACCCAAAGGTCTACTATTCAGACCCCCCAGCCTCTCAATGAGAGAGATGTGGCAGTTTGCTGTCATAAAGATTATAACCTTGGAAATCTTATAGGGCAGTTGTACTGTGTCCTGCGGGTCTCTGTGAGTTGGACTCAACAACAGTGGTTTTGACGTTCAGTAAATGTTAAGTACAGTGGCAGGTACTTGAAAGGTGCTTTGCCATCACAGAGTTTACAACTTAATAGAGGAGATAAATGTTAAGCATGTACTATATCACTAGCAGTCCAATTCAAATTGTAATCATTGCAATGAGAAAAAAATAGCAGAATGGTGTGTTAATATATTACCTAATTGGGGGGATCAAGGAAAGCCTCTTAAAAATGCAGTTCTGAAGGATAAATATGAATTAACTAGGCATAGTTGAGGCGCTTGCAGGAGAGAAGTGTGAGGTATGAGAAGAGGAGCTTTCTAGATAGCAGGAACTACTGAGCAATGGCTGTGAAACTAGAAGGAATTTACAGTGATTACAGATGAATGAAAGCTGTTGAAAACACATGTGTATTTATTCAGGGTTTTTCATCTTTTCATTAATGCAGATATTTTTGTAAAAGCTATCAGTCTGTGAAATTTTTTCTACACACAGAAACCTTTATACCAATGTTCAGTTTCTGGTTTTGGTTGGTAAAGTTGCTCTAAACATTGGTATAAAGGTTTTTGTGTGAATATAAATCTTTATTTATATTCATATATTTATGAATATATGTTTATATTTATGAATATATATATTATATTTATGAATATATATTTATATCCTGGACAAATATCCAGGAGTGCAATTCCTGGCTTGTATGGTAGATGCATGTTTAGTTTTTTTAAAGAAACTGCCAAATTGTTTTCCAGAGTTACAGCACTGTTTCACCGCTCTACCGGCAAAGTATGAGTGATTCATTTCGTGTTGTCACTTTTTTATGTTAGCCATTCTGATAGCAATGTAGTGATATCTCATTTTGTTTTTAGTTTGTATTTGCTTCATGGCTGGTGATGTTGAACATGTTTTCGTGTGTTTATTTACCATCTGTATATCCTCTTCAGTGGAATGTCTTTTGCCTCTTTTCTAAGAGGAATTTTTTTTTTTACTGTTGAGTTTTGAGAGTTCTTTATATAATCTAGGTAGTAGTCCTTTGTCAGATACATGATTTGCAAATATTTTCTCTCACCTTGGTAGCTTTTCATTTTCTTCACAAGGTCTTCAAAGGATTTTTAGTTTTGATTTGATCTAGGAAATATTTTAACAGCATAATGTACATTTTTTTTTAAAGGACTTACAATGAAAAGCAAAGGAGCCTTTCCTTTCTTAGTTCCCTTTTTCAGAGTCAGCCCTTGTTAAGTGTTTGCGTTTTTATATCTTTCTAAGGTTAGCTCATTAATTCTAGTAGTATTGAAAAATTATTATTGTGGTACTTCTGTTTATTGTTTTATCAGATTAAGACAGTTGATTTCCTGCAGTGGAAGATGAGGATTTAATTCACGCATGCTAACACTCACCCAATTTTTGTTAATAGTTATTTTAGTTCTTTTACTAGCTACTTTTGTATCTCCCAATAATATGTTAAAACATTTATTTCCTTTACAATCAGCATAAACGGTGGAGAAAAGTTTAACAGTAATATTATTTTTGTCTTTAATCTGATTCATTTCAAGGCTCTTCTTATTCACCTACTCATTCTACAAATATTTATTGAGTACTTACTGTATTTGAAGCATTGTTGGGTCTCAGGGGTACATGGTAATCAGAAGGGATAAAACTCTTAGCTGGTAATGGAGCTTGCCTACATTCTTTAAGGTGTAAAGTAATACAAGATAAATAAGTAAATAATATACTATATTAGGCTCTGAGAAGAACTGTAAAGAAAAATAAAGCAGGGAAGGGGGATAGGAGGCATCAGATGAGTTGCCAGTTTAGTTAGGGTGGTTACGAGATGCTTCATTGGTGTGCTATTTGATTAAAAACTCTAAAGTGAGTAAGTGCTCTCTGCTGTTACTTTGAATAAGTGCAGTCTATGGATAGGGATAGCAAGTGTGAAGACCATGAGACAGGAGTGTGCTTGGACTATTTGAGAGGTGGTTAGTTTGGCTAGAGGTTTGTGTGGCCAAAGTGGAATGATTAAGAGGAATGGGAAAAAAGGTCAGAGAAGTGAAGGGGAGGCCAGATTATTTAAGGACTTAAGAGTCATTGTGGGAGTTGGGCTTTTACTCTGAGTCCCATTTAGTGGGATAGGAGGCACGTGAAGATGTTGAGAGAGGAATGACATGGTTTAATTTAAACAGGATTACTCTACATGCTGGATTGAGAATAGACTGACAAGGGGAACAAGGGCAGAACCAGGAAGATCAATAGGAGGTTTTTGAAATAAGTAGGCAAAACATGACACTTGCTGAACCAAGAAGGAATTGAATAAAGAGTGGCAGGATTCCAGATGTATTTTGAAAATAGGATTCAAAAATGGGTCAGATCAGACTTGATGGTGTGACTGCCTGGAGGGGCCCCTGAGAACACGTCCCCTGGACTTGCTTCTAGCCCAGAGTGGAAACCAATAGTGAAGTGAACACTTCAGACAAAGATTGGACTGGACTAAGGGACACAGAGTGATGCAGATGGTGTGTGTACTTTATGGTTTATATATATATACATATATATATATATATATGTGTGAAGCTGTCTAACTGGTCTCTTTAGAGAGGAGAGGAGAGGGTGGAGAGGAAGGGACAAGTGTCTGCTTAGGGTTTTATATGGAAAATTGATTTGGATTGTAAACTTACACTTAATCACAAAAAATTAAAAAGATGGATGAGATAGAATATGAGAGGAAACAAGAAAGTGACAGTGATTCTGAGTTTTTGGTTTGAACAAAATGAACAGAATTACTGTTAATTGAGATGAAGGAGACTGCAGGTGGTGAAGTTCAGTTTAAAAAAACAAAAACACACTGATGTTGAGTTGATTTCAGCTCATAGTGACCCTGTAGGACAGAGTGGAACAGCTCTGTAAAATTTTCAAGGAGTACGTGGTGAATTTGGACTGCTGACCTTTCGGTTAGCAGCCCAACTGTACCTACTGCACCCCCAGGGATTACAGTTCAGTTTTAGACATGTTAAAATTGAGCTGCCTTTTGATAGCCAAGTAGAAATGGTGAGGAGGCAGTTGGACTTGGAAGTCTGGAGCTCAGGGGAAAGGTCAAGGCTGGAGATTCAAATTGCAAAGTTGTAAGCGTTATGGATGGTATTCAAAGCCTTGAGTCTGGGTAAAAATCACTAAAGGAGGGTGACTTAAGTTATTTAGTGATGCTGTAATGAAATATCACACAAGTAGATGGCTTTAAGAAACAGAAGTTTATTGTTTTCATGGTTTCGGAGGCTAGAGAAATCCAAATTCAGGATGACAGCTCCTAGGAAAGGTTTTCTCTATCTTTAGGCTCTAGGGGAACATCCTTGTGATCAGTCTTACTGTCTAGGAGTGTCTCGGTGTAGGAACTCTGGGTCCAAAAGATGTGTTCCACTCCTGATGCTGCTTTACTGGTGATATGAGGTCCCTTTTCTCTCTGCTGCGGTCCCTTCTAGATCTAAAGAGAGATTGACTCAAAATACAGCCTAATCCTGTCCTTAGTTTGAGTTCTGCCTCATTGACATTAACTGCCTCATCCTGCATCATTAGCATCATAGAGGTTAGAATTTACAACACATACAGTAATCAATAATCTATCAGATCATCACAAAATGGTACACCATCACACCATACTGGGAGTTACAGCCTGGCCAAGTCAACATACATTTTGTGGGGACACCATTGAATCTATAATGAGGGGTAAATGTAGGCTGGAGAAGAGGTCCAAAGAGTCACTGATCTGTGGAGCCCACCAGCATTTAGAGGTCAGAGGCATGAAGAGGAATCACAAAAAGAGATTGAAAAGAATCCAGTGTGTGGTTTTATGCTTTGTCATATTTCTTTTATTGTTTTTATGTCAAAATCTTCAGTTTCTTTTTCTTCCTTAGGGTCATTAACTGTCCAAATTTATGTTTTCACCTCTTTTATGCTTGTTAAAGTGATGCTTGCTGTTCTTTATATGAAATATTCAGTGTGTAGAAAATTACAGGGAAGCAGAAACTGTCATCTGTACCTGCCATCCAGTCACTGTAAATATTTTTGGCCTGTTTTCCCTCCTTTTGTTTACATTTGCTTTACATAATTGACATCATATGGGAAGTTTATATGCTGATCTTTTTGCTTAGTAACATGAGTATTTTTCCACTATAATTAAAATTGTTAGTATTTCCTCTCATTTTTATTTTGAAATTTAAACCCTCAGAAGAAAGAATAGTACACATTTATCATCCTCATATATACATACATATGGGGGTATGTGTGTATGTGTACACATGTATGTATGTACATATTTGGTAGGGAGACGATCAATTGAAGTTAAGTCATAGATGCTGTAACCAACCAGTTGCCCTGAAGTTGGTTCTGACTGACAGCAACCACAGGTGTGTTAGAGTATAGCTGTACTGTTTAGGGTTTTCACAGGAATGTCAGACGTTTGGAAGCAGAATGTCAGACGTTTCTACCCGGGAGCATCTGTGTGGACTAGAACCTCCATACTTTCGTTTAGCAGCTGGATGCATTAACCATTTGCACCACACCAGGAGTCCTTTGGACATTATTTTAAGAGAAAAAATCTGAGTCAGTTCTGACTTAGAGTGACCCTATAGTACAGAATAGAACTGCCCTACAAGACTTATAAAGCTGTATACTTTAAAGAAGTAGCAGGCTGCTGAATCTTTCTTCTGTGGATCAGTTCCAGTCACATGCATACCTTTCGGTTAGCAGTTGAGCACTTAACCACTGCGCCACCAGGGATTGTGACTACTTCAGCATGTATCCCTTAGTAATAAGTACAGTACCCTACATAATCATACTACCTTTTTCACACCATAAAAATAATAATTTCATAGTATTTCATAATATAGGCATTTGGCTTAGGTAATCAAAAAGTCAGCACTTCAAATCCACCACCCCTGCCTTGGAAACCCTATGGGGCATTCTCCTCTGCCCTGTAGGGTTGCTCTGAGTTGGAATTGAGTTGACAGCAGTGGATTGTATTTTTTTCAATAGTTGCTTTTCAGATTTTCTCAGTTGTCTTAAAGTTATCCATACACTACACACACAGACACACACAGACCCGCACATACACATGAAGTGGTTATAGTGTTTGGCTGCTAACAAAGAGGTTTGAACCTACGAGCTACTCTGTGGTAGAAAGATGTAGTATTCTGCTGCTGTAAAGGTTTACAGCCCTGGAAACGCTATGAGGCAGTTCTACTCTGTCCTATAATGTTGCTGTAAGTCACTATATAACGCAGTGTATAAATCCAGGATCTGATCAAGACTTAAACATTGTATTTGGTTGTTTCAAACATTTTTAGTGGTTACATAATATTTTACTTTATGAATTATGAAATTGTTTAACTTTTCCTCTAATATTGAACTTACATATTTCTTAACAGTAAGATTTGAGTAGTAAGTTTGTTCAAGGATCTTTTCACATTTCAAATTATTTTATCGAATTTAAATGCCTGGAGTTATGGGATATCAACATCTTTTGAAGCTCTTGACACATATGAAGACTACCAGTTAAGTTTGCAAACTCATCCTAGAAAAAGTGCTACCTACCTCGTTGCTGATTATCACTACAGTCACCTTAGAAGTATTCCTCTTGAAAAACTATGCACCAACACCAGCACCTAGTGTCCACCCTTCAAGCAACTTTGGAACTCTTTTTGTGGAATGGCCATAAGAGCTGTTGTGTTATTACCCTTGGTGTCCTAAGTCATCAGAATGTCTTTCTTTCGTTCTTTTATCTTTGGGAAAAGAAAAAAGTCATTGGGGGCCTGATCAGGTGAGTAGGGTGTTCCAGATACACTTATTTGTTTACTGGCTAAAAACTCCCTCACAGACAACTAGACATTTAAGTTTGCAAACCTGCCAGCTTGCCACCATGTGCAGTAGGCATTCCAGAAAGAGTTTGAAAATTGCTGTGAAGGGTGGACTAGGTGCTGGCACTGGTGCCTAGCTTCCCGGAGGGAGTGCTTTGAAGGTGAGCACAGTAATATTCAGCAATGTGGTATGTAGCACTTAGAATAATTAAGTTCACAGATTAAGTTGTCAGACCTTATATTTTCAAATTGTTTGACAGAAAGGGTATATTAAACTAATCTTATAAGCAGTGTCATGATAATGCTTATCTTACTGTAGTTTGGGCAGCACTGAATGGTAGTATGGCACTAAAGGTTTTTTTTGCTCTTGATTAGGCAAAAAAAAAAAAAGGTTTGTCTGATTTCTTTATATGTTTAAATATAGTTGTGCAGGCATTTTACAGCCTTCTTGTTCAAGCTTACAGTAGAGTTCTGTTCTGATGAATATTGTACATTATGATATGTCAAACATTTTTTTTATGTTGGCATTATTGCCTTGTATGTGGTAGTGTTTTTAACAGTAAATCATAACATTGGACTTCTGCAAATGACCATCTAAGATCATCAGTAGATTACATGCTACAAAACTGCATATAGTACGTGTCACCATCAGCACCAGTAATAATAAGGACAGTAAGTGGGATTGGTTCTACCTTGACTGTGTTACAAATGGGTGACTACCTTTCTTTCTTTTGAGTTGTCTGTCCCATCATTTGCTCACATATATTTTTTAATTTTATGCAGGCTTGTATTTTGTCGTAATGTCTTCCTAATTAGTTGACTTTTAATGTTGTTATTTATGGTTTTTGACTTTTGGTGTTAACTTCTTTTAAATACATCGGCCTTTATTCATATCAATATGAATCTTTAGCTACTTTGGTTCTGTGTATATATACTAAGATTTGTTACTAAAATATTTTTTGTGAACTTTGGTTTTAATAGCTGTGTTTTTGAACCTCTTCTCTGTTCTCTGTTAAATAAATTTGTCACGTGTCAGTGAGTTGAACTGAATGCAATATGTTTCTGTCTCTGCTTGTATCTTTCCAAAAAAAGATGAAATTTGTATAGCTTTGTGCCTTTCTTCTGTATATTGTTTGCGTTAATAATTGAGTTGATAACTTCTTAACTGTTTTCTGTAGCAGGAACCACTAAACAGGTGAAAGTTTTTACCGTTTCACATTTGGTTAATAGGTGACTAGGCTGTGAGGAGTCAAAATGAAATTTAGTGATTACTTTGAACAAAGTATTTCAACCTGTGTGAAACCCATGATTGTGTCCTTCTGCTCTGTAGTGTCCTGGCAGTGTCATTGGAGTGTGCTCCTGTGAGTGAAGACAAGAAAGAAGAAGAGGTGGAAGAGGAGAAAGAGGAGATGGAAGAAGATACTCCAGGCAGTACCACACACTGCATTGGTCCTGAAGGTAACTGTGATTTTTGCAGCGTAGTATGTTGTTCTGAGTTCCTTTAATGTGAGCATGTAGATGTCCACATTTTTTGTTTTTATCAGATTATAAATTTCCTATCCGGTAGTTTAAGTTGAAAGTAGTTATTACAGAAATTGCCAGGTATTCAACCAAATTTGATGTTCAGGAATTTGTCTACATTCTCTTTCTTCTGTATTTGTTTTTGGTATAGTTTTAGGAGATGTGCTTTGTGGGGTGGAAGGAAAATACGAATTGCTGTGTGTGTGTTATCTTCAAAAAGTTGATGTGGTGTACCAATGTGAAGTGCTCATAAGGTTTTTTCAGTACAAAATTTTTTGCTTTATTGTACCTTTTCCGCTTCACTTTTGATGCTTTTATTTTTTTGAAAATTTTTGGGCATCAAGCGTTCATGTGAGGACTTAATGTGACCCTTGTGCATAGAACAGCAGAGTACACAATATATGACATTGTGGGATCATAACCTGATATCTTGGGGTTTTGAATCTAGATTCTGCCTCATCACAGTTAGGCTTTGGAGCTTTGGAACTGTCCCAGAGCCAGGATGTTGAAGAGCGTACTGTGCCGTGTGAAGTGGACAGAGAACACCTACAGTCAATAACTGCTGACTCTGATGATGCCAGGCTGTCTGGTGTAGATGCTGACATTGGTATGGAACACATTTTATGACACTTGAAGTTGTTTGTAAGTGTGTTCTTCTCGTGCTAGAGCTAGTATTTTTCCCTTGATAAGTTGTATAGCTATCTAAATTAATACAATTTAAGTTAATCTAGTAACTTAAATCTAGTAGCACTGGCTACACAGTTGTCTGATAAGTACTTGTCAGTTGATTGCAGATTGGAAATAGGCCATTAGTTTATTTTCTTTTTTGGGGATAATGTGTCTATGCATTTTCAAATTAGATTCCTTACTATTACAGTCTTTTCCTTTTAAAAGCATTTGAAACTGCTTTTAGTACTTGAAAAGTAAATTGTCTCTTTCTGTTGTATTCTAAAACCTCCAGCAGTTAAGCTTGGAGAACAGTCCAGTGACGATATCCCCATGGCAGGATCACCCAGCAGGGATGTTCCCCTTTTAGAAGAGCCCAGTGATGATTTATGTGATGTGGAAGAACAAGATCAACCACCTGCAAGGTAAGCAAGCTGTTCTTTCTAGAAGGTATTTGTAAGTTTCTGCTGTAAGGCTGCATTAATTTCACTTTCGAGCCTTGGTGGCACAAAGATTAAGAGCTTGGTTGCTAACCAAAAGGTCAGCAGTTCAAATCTACCAGCTGCTCCTTGGAAATCCTATGGGGCAATTCCAGTCTGTCCTACAGAGTTGCTATAGGGTCTCTACGAGTTGGAATTGACTTGACAGCAATGCATTTGATTTGGTTTGATTTTCTTTCATTTTGCCAGGTGGAAACATTTTAGAAATTACTGATTTTTTTCTTTTACTGGGAATACTTACGATCCAGTGGGAGCATTGATTATGAGTTTTACTATGTCCTCATCTTGAGGCACATTCCTGTAAGCATGACTCCTTTAGTCTTTGGTCGTCATTCTTCTTTTCTGATATTATGGGCAGTCACATAAATAGTTGAGAACTTTCTGTACTTGAGGAGCACACACACTGCTGTGGGTTTTCAGATATCATGCATCTAGTAGTATATGGTATAGATCCAGAGAGGCACTCTTTTCCTAAATCTTTGAGGCACTTAACTTGGTAGAAACGGGAAAGTATACTGTTGTTCTATCTGTGGTGATTATTGTATCCAAAACAGTATTCTCTGGCCAACAGGTGAAGTTTAGATGTGGTAGAGGAAAAGTGGAGTGCTTCCAACTTGGGGGAAGGAGTAGATAAATGTTCAGTATTATTCTGTTGTTTCCTTCATTAGAAACAGTGGTGAGCAAAGCTGAACATCAAGATGTTATCTTCATAATGCAAAACACTCAGCTGTTTGGCTGACATTTTAGGCTTTTCTTTGGAACTTTGTGTTCTAGCCGGTTTTGCTCTCCTGTTTCCCAGGGGAGTGGTAGAATAAGTGACCCTTCTAAGTCTCTGAAAGGGGGACAGTGGTGACTATTTTATATGTGTGGGTGGTAGGGGTCAAAAGGTCTTGATTTGGTGCCTAGGTTGGGTAGATCTAATAGAAAGGGCCAGTAGAAGATAATGTGTATGACGGTAACAACAGAGGATAATTCAAATACAGTGGAAGGACATTGTTTGGATTTCTGTCCTAGCATTGCTATCGTCTGAATCAGAATCCTTCATACAGGTCTCCGTGAAAGCCCATGTAACAAAAAAAACGTAAATCATTCATCGGGTATCTTGGGAAGCATGCAGCATAGTAGTGAGCAGAACTGAAGTGTTTTTATGTGAGAAATTGGATCACGCTTTGAATGGGCTGAGGGCTTTGTATCATCATTATGAAGAGTAGCTTATGTAACTTTCAGTAGGTAGTTATATGGATTAGAGGTACTTGGATTTTTGAATTTATGAAAAACACACAAAATAGGAAAATGGCTTTTAGTTAAAAGAGAAAAGCATTTAAACTTAGAAACTTTTCACCTGACAATATGAATTCCTAGGCCAGAGAACATACCTTCTAGTCCCAAAGTATCTCTTGCTGCTGTGGAAACAAAAGAACAGATACCTGCTCGGGAGCTTCTGGAAGGTGAACTGCAGATTCAGAAGTCACCAGAGCCTGAGATTTTGTCAACTCAGGAAGACTTGTTTGACCAGAGCAATAAAACAGGTACAAAGTATGATGAGTTGCTATAGCTCATCTCCAGATACGTAAACTTGTATTATTTCTGTTCTGAGGCTGCTGTTTAAATTAGAAAGTGCTTTATAGATATGCAGACTTGTTTGTGATACGGAGAGAAAATATGTTTCTAGCTAATTGTGAGAAGAACTCTCTGGGAATGCTTGTCATCTAGTATTTTAATGTAGCTGAATTTTGGATATAACAGAGGAAGATGGAGATATTAGAAATGTTTCTCATTTGGAAATACTGAAGAATAGTGGCTAACATAGTAAATTTAGTACAGTGGGCGGAGTAGCCATTCCTGCATCTGTCATATGTTTACTGAGCCCTTGGATCTTAAATAGCCTGATAATCAGTTTAAGTGTATCATACTCCACTTAACTCGCATGTGCCTATTTCATAGGCAGTTATCGTCCAGCAGAAGGGATGTAGAAGTTACTGGACTAAGATAGAATTTGTTTCACAATCTTGTGGCTCCCATGTTCTGCACTCCAGAGAGCCGGAAAACTTCAGTAATCTGTGAAATACAAAGTTCTGGTTGTAAGGAGGGATGTAGGCTGGAGACCCTGATGGTGTAGTGGTTAACTGCTGTGTCTGCTAACCAAAAAGTTGGCAGTTCAGATCCACTGGGCACTCCTTGGAAACTCTGTGGGGCAGTTCTACTCTGTTCTATAGGGTCGCTGTGAATTAGAATTGACTCAGTGGTACTGGGTTTAGTTTTGGTTTTTATGATCTAAGTTGCTGTGAAAGACATTCAGAGAATCACAAAGAAACTTCTTTTGATCTCCCTCTGAAGCTATAAGATTGTATTTAAGAAATTCCTTAATACTGCAGATTAGTACAGCTGATGTTCTATCTGTTGCTAAGGAGAAGGGACCAACAGGAGACTCTGGTAGTATAAATCCATAATGGCTGCTTATATATCCTTTTACTAATGCATTGATAAAAGGTCTTCCAATAAGGATGTCCTGTTTTTGACAGTGCGTGGTAGCCATATTTGTTAAGCTGTAGCAGCCATATTTATCATGCATTTTTGATTACGCTTGACAAGTAGCCATGAAAAGTAACACAGTTCCACAACACATAGAAATTATTAAAGTTTATTATCAGAATGGGTGTTCTGTTCGCCAACATTCCATGTATTATGCCATGAAATTTACGATGCATATAATTGTCCCACTGAGAGAACAATTTGATGTTTAATCAAAAAGTTTGAGACACCAGGTCTGTTGCCACACATTGCCTGTGTGTCTGTTCTAATGAAAACATCAGCACTGTTTCTCAGAGTGTACGTGAGAATCCACCCCAGTCAGTTTCTCACCAGGCCCAAGAACTGGGCCTTTCGCCAACCACAGTTGGGTGGATTTTGTGTCTGGACTTCAAGCTTTACCCTTACAAAATTGTTTTAATTCAAGAACTGAAGTCCAATGACCATAGATTGCACTGTGCCTTTGCTGACAGGGCTCTGGAGCAATTGGAAGTTGACCCTGCTTTGGGGCAAAAAATCATCTTCAGCGATGAGGCCCATTTTAGATGAATGGTTCTGTTAACAAACAAAACTGTTGCATTTGGAGCCATGAGAATCCAATGGAGAGTCAAGAACGTCCACTTCTTCCCCAGGAAGTTGTCGTTTGGTGTGGATTTTTATTCGGCAGACTTGTCAGCCCTTATTTTTTCCAAGATAAATGAGAAGAGATGACAAAAGATACCAGGCTATGATAACTGATTATTTTTGGCTCCATTTGGAATGTGTCATGGCAGCCATTTAACTAAAGTTCTTTTCCATACACAGTGCCATCAAGTGTACTTCAAAATAAGAAGACAATTAAAATTGTATCATATACACAACTTGTTTTATTTAAATTCAAAGATAGGACACCTTTATTGGAAGACACTTAATTTTCTGCCTTTTTTGAGGAGGGTCAGGGTCACGTTCTGATCATATGAAAGTGGTTATACTTGTATGATCAAGTGTCATGTGTATTGTTTTGACTTCTGCCATTTGCATTACGGCATGAGCTTTACCTCATGTTAGGTAGGCCTTAGAGTAAAAGGCTTGTTGCTGTTTTGTAATCACAAGAAAAAAGGAGCAACCAAGCAGAAGAATCAGAATTCTGGTTTTTCTTCTCTGACCTGAGATCATGACACAAAGAACTAAGGAATTCTTTCAGTCACAGTTTTTTTTTTTTAGTTAAACTGTATTTTAGTAGGGGGCTGTTTAATGGTCGTTCACGATTTGTGGTAGTGTAGCTTTCTGTTAATTGTACTACAATTTCTGCCTTTGCCCTTTTCTGGTTGGAAATACAGCTACTACACTTTTTTGCGGTGCTAAATTTTTTTTAACAGTTTACTAATGTCAGTCTGAGAAGTAAGTGTAACTAGAATTTCTCTTGTTCTTTCATAGCTCCTGATGGTTGTTCAACTCCTTCAAGGGAGGAAGGTGGGTGTTCCTTGGCTTCCACACCTGCCACCACTCTGCACCTACTGCAGTTTTCTGGTCAGAAGTCCCTTGTTCAGGAGAGTCTTTCCATGTAAGTAAGCCTGTGCAAAGAAGGCATATACCTGAGGGGCTCAAGCTAAGGTTCAGACAACTGAAATAACTTGCTGGCCCAGAAAAGTTAAATGTGTTGGCTTTAAAATTTCTGGGGTGAGCACTTAATGGAGCTCTTGGAGGCAGACAGCTCTGCTTTCCCATTTGAAAGTTTCATAACAGTAGCCCAAAGTTTTTGTTACTGTAGAACATGCATAATTATTTAGGGAATGAGGTATGTCCAAAATAGGCATTCTGCTCCTCCATTTTATTATAGCTGTTCTTCCCATTGTACAACACAGGATAGAGAGTAGATTGTGTTATAGTCGACAGTAGTGGGGTTTCTTTATTTTTGCATAAGAGTTTATTGTAAATAAACATGCATATACTCTTAGGCAAAACAATGGAGTAAATATTTTTACTCTATCTAAAAATGAATTTATTTTGTAGCACTTGCTCATTCTGCTTTTTAATCATGATGTCCTTGTGTATGGTCATTTACTTTCTCATGTAATCATACTTCTTGACGTGTAGACTTTTTTAATTCTTACTTTGGAATGTCTGGTGTAGGATATACTTACGGAACTATTCGTAGATTTTCCAAATCCTTCATGTAGCTGTTTGGTAGGAATATTAATAAGTTTGAATGAGTTAGGTGTTTTTGCTGTTAAAAAGTGAAAAAACAGAAACAGAAACTGTGACTTTGAAAAAATAATCTGTAATTCTCTTTTTATATAAAGGAATTCGTCAGATCTTGTTGCTCCATCTCCCGAAGCTTTCCGATCTACCCCTTTTATTGTTCCTAGCAGTCCCACAGAGCAAGAAAGGCGAAAAGGTGAGCTTTTCAGTTTGCAGGTTAGAAGAGAGGCAGCACTACTGCATTATCAAGAGTGCTGTATCTTTGTACGTTAGAGCCCTGTGACCTGTGCTATTCTGTATGACTCTTCTCTATTCAGAGATATGGCCCTGTGTACAGTGCTCTGCTCTGTTCTTTGCTTTTCTAAGTATTGGTTCTTTTGGAAATTCCGTATGGTTTTTCAGAAGAACCTTCAGGGAAGATTTTTACATTTTTAAAGTCAATGTCAAATTAGTTTATATGGTAAAGAACTGGGTTTATTGCTAAAGACACAGCAGTTTTTAGCAACATGTTAATATCTTATTGGCAAGAAGGAACCAAGCACTGTAGTTTTTTATCTTTGTAGCTTATTTTTGCTATTATGAAAGTAGTTCTAGCTAAAAAGTGACTAGGAACAGGTGATAGAAATTTTGATTTCATTTACTCCTTTTGAGGACTTAGTAATTTTGGATGACTATTCTCAAGGAGGGCTTTCTTTTTATGCAACTAACTTATCTCATTATTTAAAACGTTTTTCCGCTCTGCTCTATTCACCTATTTGGAGCCCTAGGGCACAGTTGTTAAGAGCTTGGCTGTTAACCAAAAGGTCTGCAGTTTGAATCCACCAGCTGTTCCTTGGAAACCCTAGGGAGCAGTTCTACTCAGTCCTGTGTGGTTGCTGTGAGTAGGAATCAACTTGGCAGCAAAAGATTGGCTTTTTGTTTTCTTCCAGAATCACCTATCCAAATCATTCAAGATATTTCTAAATTTCTTTGACAAGTCTTTTCCATTAAATGCTACGATTTTCTTGTTTTCATTCTTCCGCATGCCAATAGTGGTATGATGTTGTTAGCTGGTTTCGAGTCAGTTCTGACTCCTGGTGACCCTGTGCATCACAGAACGTAACACTGCCTGATTTTGCACCATGCTTAAGCCCATGGTTGCAGCCACTGTTTCAATCCATCTTGTTGAGGGTCTTCTTCTTAGTCACTGACCCTCCACTCTGCCAAGCATGATGTCTTTCTCCAGGGACTGATCCCTCCTGACACCACGTGCAAAGTATGTAAGATGCAGTCTCGCCATCTTTGCTTCCAAGGAGCACTCTGGTTGTACTTCTTCCAGAACAGATCTGTTTTTTCTTTTGGCAGTCCATGGGACATTCATTATTGTTCTCCAGCACTTCAATTCAAAGTTGTCAGTTCTTCTTCTGTCTTTCTTATTCATTGTCCAGCTTTCGCATGCATGTGATGCGATTGAAAATACCATGGCCTGGGTCAGGTGCTTCTTAGTCTTCAAGGTGACATCTTTACTGGTTTAACACTTTAAAGGGGTCCTTTGTAGCAGATTGTCCCAGTGCATCATGTGTTTTGATTTCTTGACTGTTGTTTTCATGGGTGTTGATTGTAGAGCCAAGTAAAATGAAATCCTTGACAATTACAGTCCTTTCTGCATTTATGGTGGGGTTGCTTACTGGTCCAGTTGTGAGGATTTTTGTTTCTGTAATGTTAAGGTACAATCCATACTGAAGGCTGTGATCTTTGATGTTCGTCAGTAGGTGTTTCAAATCCTCTTCACTTTCGGCAAGTCGGTTTGTGTCATCTGTGTAATGCAGGTTGTTAATGAGTCTTCCTCCAATCCTCATGCCTCATTCTTCTGCATATGGTCAAGCTTCTCAGATTATTTGCTTCGCATATAGGGGTGAAAGGATACAACCCTGGTGCATAAATTTCCTGACTTTGAACCATGCAGTGTCCACTTGTTTTGTTCATGTGACTGCCTCTTTATCCATGTACAGATCTTTATGAGCACAATTAAGTGTTCTGGAATTTCCATTCTCTGCAATGTGAGCCATAATTTGTTATGACCCACACAGTGCAACGTCTTTGCACAGTCAATGAAACACAGGTAAACATCTTTCTGGTATTCTCTGCTTTCAGTCAAGATCCATCTGACATCAGCAGTGATATCTCTGGTTCCATGTCCTCTTCTCATTGTGGCCTGAATTTCTGGCAGTTTCCTGTCCATGTACTGTTGTGGTCACTTTTGAGTGATCTTTAACAAAATTTTGCTTGTGTGTGATACGGTATTTGGTAATTTCTGCATTTGGTTGGATGACCTTTCTTGGGAATAGGCATAAATATGGATCTCTTCCAGTCAGTTGGCCAGGTAACTGTCCTCCAGATTTCTTGGCATAGATCAGTGAGCACTTTCAGTGCTGCATGTGTTTGCTGAAATATCTCAACTGATATTCCGTCAATTCTTGGAGCCTTGTTTTTTGCCATTGCTTTCAATACAGCTTTGATGTCTTCCTTCAGTACTATCTATTGCTGATCATATGCCACCTCTTGAAATGGTTGAACATTGACCAGTTCTTTCTGGTGTAATAACTGTATTCCCTCCATCTTCTTTTGATGCTTCCTGAGTCGTTAATATTTTCCCTGTAGAATTTTTCACTATCACAACTCAAGGCTTGAATTGTTTCTTTAGTTCTTTCAGTTTGAGAAATGCAGAACGTATTCTTCCCTTTTGGTTTTGTATTTCCAGCTCTTTGCACATGTTGGTGTAATGCTTTGTTTTATCTTCTTGAGCTGCCCTTTGAAATCTTCAGTTCTTTTGCTTTGTCTTTCCTTCCCTTTGCTTTAGCTGCTTGATGTTCAAGAGCAAGTTTCACACATCCCATTTGGATATTCTGACATCCCATTTGGTCTTTTGTTTCTTTTCTGTCTTTTTAATGACCTCTTTCCTCATGGATGATGTCTTTGATGTCATTCCACAGTTCACTGGGTCTTTGGTCATTAGTGTTGAATGCATCAAATCTGTTTTTGAGATGATCTCTAAACTCAAGTTGGGTATATTCAGGCTTGTACTTTGGCTGTCATGGACTTGTTGTAATTCTCTTCAGTTTCAACTGGAACTGGCATATGAGCAATTGATGGTCTGTGCCATAGTCATCACCTGGTCTTGTTTTGACTGCTGATATTGAGCTTCCCTAACATCTTTTCCACAGATGTAGTTAATTTGATTCCTGTGTATTCCATCTGGTGAGGTCCATGTATATAGTTGCCATTTGTGTTGGTGAATAAAGGTATTTGCAGTGAAGAACTCATTGGTCTTAAAAAATTCTGTCATGCCATCTCCAGCAGCATTTTTATCACAAAGGCTGTATTTTCCAGCTACTGATCCTTCTTTGTTTCCGGCTTTTGCATTCCAATCACCAGGAATTACCAGTGCGTCTTGATTGCATGTTTGATTGATTTCGGACTGCAGAAGCTTGTAAAAATCTTCAATTTTTTCATCTTTGTTCTTAGTGGTTGTTGCATAAATTTGAATAATACTTGTATTAACTGGCCTTTCTTATAGGCATACAGATACTGTCCTACCACTGACCATATTGTACTTCAGGACAGATCTTAAATTCCTGGTTCTGATGATGAATGCATTGGCATTCCTCTTCAAGTTTTCATTCTCAGTATGATAGACCATACGATTGTCTGATTCAGACTGGCCAGTGGCAGTCCATTTCAGTCACTAATACTTAGGATATCTGTGGTTATGTGTTCCATTTCATTTTTGATGATTTCTAATTTTCCTGGGTTCATACTTCTTACATTCCGTGTTTCAGTTATTCATGAATGTAGCTATTCCTTCTCATTTTGAGTCATGCCACATCAGCAAATGAAAGTCCCAAAGCCTTTACTCCATCCACACCATTAAAGTCAACTCTATTTTGAGGAGGCAGCTCTTCTGCAGTTGTCTTTTGAGTGATTTTCAACCTGTGGAGCTCATTTTCTGACACTAAATCTGACAGTGTTCCACTGCTATTTTAAGGTTTACCCTGGCTAATTCTTTTCAAAAGTAGACTGCTGGGTCCTTCTTTCTAGTCTGTCTTAGTCTGGAAGCTTAGCTGAACCTTGTCCCATGGGTGATCCTGCTGGTATCTTAATAACTGGTGGCATAGCTTCCAGAATCACAGCAACACACAAGCCCCTATAGTATGACAAACTGACAAACAAGTGAGAGTTACAGTTAGTATATGGCTATATTTCTTTGTATTTATTTCTTTATATTTATAGCCATAAATATAAAAAAAATCACTTTTTGTAAAATTGAATTGTGTTGTATAAATGATTCAGTGTGTTTTTCTGTATAATATACTGCATTTTATCTTGTCAGCATTTTAGATTTAATGTATTTGCTTATTATATGCATAACTATTTGTGGGATTACATATCCTTTTTGTATTTATTTTTGTTTTTTAGATTATTAACCTAAAGCCTTGATATTCATAGTATTTAAAACAGTAGGACTACAATAAATGCTTTGACATGGTAAGAAAGGTCAAAAGATGCAATGAAAATACTTAGCCCAGCTGTGGTAATTTGGTAAAGGCCTAAAGCACCAGATCCCTAACCTAACATTCGACTGGAATGTGAGGTTGAGGCTGTGCTAAGCAGCAAGGGTAGGCACTAAGGGTTGAGGAGTAGAAGTGAGTAGGTAGGGGTGTTCTGTAGCATGAATGTGGATTATAGGGAAAAGCTAAATAGGGTCGGTAGTTTATGAGGGTGGCCTAGAGGTAACCTAGTTAGGATCACGTTGTAAGACAGGGGAAAAGGGATTGATGATTCAGATTCCTAGCTGAGGAACCGTCCTTTTAGCCTTAGGTAGGTATTATACTGTGAGAAAGTGGTGTATGTGTGTGTTTGTGTGTGTCTGTGTTTCTCCTTCCTGTCTCAGGATTAATGCCTGGAACTGGTTCTTTGATAAATCAATGTTGACTGGCACTGGTAGTTTTCTTTCCTCCTTTTTTTTTGTCCTGGCATCTGTCTCACAACTTTTCAAGGCCTGTGGCAGAATTATATGATGTTTCAGTTCTTGTGTTGTTATTAGGTGCTGTTGAGTTGGTTCCAACTCATAGTGACCCTATGAACAACAGAATGAAACACTGCCCAATCTTGCGCCATGTCCGCAATTGTTTAAGTCCACTGTGGTGGCCGCTGTGTCAGTCCCTCTCACCCATTGTTTTCGCCACTGTGTCAGTCCATCTCATCGAGAGTTTTCCTCTTTTTTACTGACTCTACTAAGCATGATGTCCTTCTCCAGGAACTGATCCTTCGTGACATCATGTCCAGAGTGTGTAAGACTTAGTCTTGCCATCTTTGTTTCCAAGGAGTACTCTGCTTTTACTTCTTCCAGAACAAGTCTGTGTGGTCTTTTGGTGGTCCATGGTAATTCAGCATTCTTCTCCACCGATCACAGTTCAAAGGCATCAATTCTTCTATTGTCTTTGTTCATTGTCCAGCTTTCGTATGCATGTGATGCGATTGAAAATACCATGGCTTGAGTCAGACACGCTTTAGTCTTCAAGATGACATCTTTACCTTTGAATACTTTACAGAGGTCCTTTCCAGCATATTTTCCCAGTGCACTGCATCTTTTGATTTCTTGACTACTGCTTCCTGGCATTGATTGTGGACCCAGTGGTTCAGTAAGATGCCATTAGTCTCGGCATTCCTAAGCAAAATATATACAGCTGTGTTGTAATCAGAAGAAAGACTCAGAGGAGCTAAGTTAAATATCAAATATCATATGAAACAGTAAGCCTACTCCCAGATTAACTTCATCCCCCTCTTCACACTTCTAAGGAAGTGCTTCTAGAATTAAGTCTGGAATTATTTATCAGCTTTTCTGAAAATTAAGTAGCTATTTTTTAGATGCAGAAATTAACTGTGATGTAATTATTACAGATGGTATTAGAAATTCAGTAATGTTGATGAGTGATTACCTGTCATTTATTTTTGTCTGTTAACCAGATGAGCCAATGGATGTTTCAGTGTTATCTGAGGAAGCAGTTGAGCTTTCTCAGAAGAAACCTGATGAACCTGTGGAGATGGAGAACACACCTGAGCCTGCTGGATCACCACAAGCCTCAACCCCGTTGTCGCAGAGCACACCAGTCTTCACCCCTGGATCACTTCCTGTCCCATCCCAGCCTGAGTTTTCTCATGTGAGTATTGTTAGAAAGAGGTTTTGGGCCTAACATTTTTTTTTTTAATTATGATTGAATGAAAATGTACATTCCCATATAAATTTGCATGCCCATCTATATGCAGCTCCACTGTTCTCCCTGCCCGGTGACAGCACATTCTTCCTCTGTGCTGTCTTATCCTCTGAACAAACTCCTGTCCCCTCCTCTCCACCCACGCCCCTTCCTCCAGTAAGAGGTCAGCAGGACAGCATCCTATAGATGCATGGAACCATAAAGTGCACACATGATATGGTCACTCTGTGCAACCAAGTCTGATAGATTCCTGTCTGAGGATTGACCTCCATTATGATTTATGGACAGGGGCAGCATCAGGGCCAGGGGCCATGCTCCCAGGGGAACTCCAAGGCCCATGGGCCATCAATTGCAGCCTTTTAATGGCGATCTCAGGGTGCACCCCTTTTTATTCTTGTGATGCCAGCAAGACTCAACTTTGTAAGCTCCATCATGGCTATCACTGGTGGTGGCAGGGTACCATCCGGTTCTTCTGGTCACGAGTCGATGTAGATTAAGATGGGAGGAGTAATCATGTTATGTTGAAGTCCAGTTAATGTTGATTTTCTTTCTAATGTGTACTGTTGCAGATTTCACCCAACCAAATTTCTATCATCTAATCTAAACCTTCCCCCCATCACCTTTCTCCCTCCCCACCCTTGTAGCCATCAGAGTGTCTTGTTTTCTATGCATGAGTCTGTTTTTAGGTTCTTATCATAGGGGTCTCATACAATATTTGTTCTTTTGTTGCTGACTACTTTAACTCAACATAATGTCCTCCAATTGAAATCAGGTTGTGAGATGTTTCCTAAAATCATCGTTGTTCTTTATCATTACATGGTGTTCCACTGAATATATATACTATAGTTTACCATCCATTCCTCTGTTGTTGGGCATCTGGGTTGATTCCATCTCTGCTATTGTGGACTGTGCTGCTATAAATATTCATGTCTGTGTATCAGTTGGTGGGAATGGCCTTGATTCTGAAGGATGTATTCGGAGCAGTGGAATTACTGGGCCAAATGGTATATCTATATCCAGCTTTTAAAGGAAGTGCCAGATTGCTTTCCAAAAAGGTTGCACCATTTTGCATTTTTTGCATTTTTTGGATCATGGCCCACCTTGTTGGGGTGAGGTGGTATCTCATTGTAGTTTTGATTTGAGTTTCTTGAATAGCTAATGATCGTGAGCATGTCTGCATGTTTTTTGGGTGCCTGGATCTTCTCTTTAGAGAAGTGTCTGTCCATCTCGTTTGCCCAATGCATAACTGGATTACTTATCTTTTTCTTATATTTTGTGGTACCTTATAGATTATGGAGATCAGGCATCGGTCTGACACAGGGTTGCCAAATATTTTCTCCCATTCTGTAGGTGGCCTTTTAATTAATAAAATCTTTGGATGAGCTAAAGTGTGTGATTCTTAGTAGTTCCCATTTATCCATTTATCTATTTTCTGTTCTCTTGTTTGTGGTTGGTTTGACAGATTTTGATGTCTGTCTGCATTGTGTATTAAAACTTGCATTGTTGTTCCTACTTTTTCTTAGATGAGTTTTATTGTTTAAGATTTGATATCTAGGTCTTTTATCCAGTTTGAGTTACTTTTTGTACCAGGTGTAAGATATGGGTCTTGTTTCAGTTTTTTGCAGATAGATACCCAATTTTGCCAGCACCATTTGTTGAAGAGATTGTTTTTTCCCGTTTGATGTCTTAGGGCCTTTGTCGAATATCAACTGTTGATAGGAAGATGGTGTCATCTCTGGTGTCTCAGTTCTGTTCCCTTGATCTATCTGTCTGTTTTTGTACGAGTCCCAGGCTGTTTTGACTACTGTGGCACCGTAATAGGTTCTAAAGTTGGGTAGTGAGAGGCCTCACAGTGTGTTCATCTTCTTCAGTAGTGCTTTACTTTCTGGGGCTTCTTCCCTTTGCAAATGAAGTTGGTAATTTCTTTCTCCATCTCATTAAAAAAATGTCACGGGAATTTGTATTGGGATTGCATTATGTAAGTAGATTGCTTTGGGCAAAATAGACGTTTTCACAGTGTTAAGCCTTCCTATCCATTAGCAGGGTAGGTTTTTCCATTTATGTAAGTCTCTTTTAGTTTCTTATAGTAGGGACTTACAGTTCTCTTTGTAAAGATCTCGTATTTCTCTGGTTAGATTTATTGTTAGGTACTTTATCTTCTTAGGGACTATAGTAGATGGTATTGATTTGGTGACTTTTTAGCAATCTCGTTGCTAGTATAAAGGGATCCTGCTGATTTACTTATATTTATCTTGTATCCTGAGACTTTGCTCAACTCTTCTGTCAGTTTGAGTAGTTTACTATGGATTCTTTAGGATTCTCTGCATATAGGGAGATTTTTACTTCTTCTTCGCCAGTGCAGATGCCCTTTATTACTTGGTCTTGTCTGATTGCTCTGGCTAGAACTTCTAGTATAATGTTGAATACGAGAAGTGAGAGTGAGCGTCTTTGTCTAGTTCCTTAGTTCTTGTTCTCAGGGGAAACTGTTTCAGTCTCCATTTAGCATGATGTGGGAAGCTGGATTTGTATAAATGGCCCTTATTGCACTGAGGAATTTGCCGTCTGTTCCTGTTTTGCAGAGAGTTTTTAGCATGAATGGATGTTGGACTTTATCAAATGGCTTTTCTGCATCAATAGACAAAATCAGGTGATTCTTGTCTTTTGTGTTATTTATGTGGTTGATCACATTAGTTGTTTTTCTGATGCTGAACCAGCCTTGCATCCCTGGTATGAATCCCACTTGGTCACGATGGATTATTTTTTTGATATGTTGTTGTATTCTGTTGGCAAGAATTTTGTTGAAGATTTTTGCGTCTAGATTTATGAGGGATATCGGTGTGTAGTTCTCCTTTTTTGTTGGGTCTTCCCTGACTTTGGTACCAGGGTTATCTTGGCTTCATAGAGTGAATTTGGGAGCACTCCATCGCTTTCTATGCTGTGACATAGTCTCAGTAGTATTGGAGATAACTCTTGTCTAAAATCTTGGTAGAATTCCGTGGTGAAGCCATCTGGGCCTGGATGACTTTTTCAGTCTCTTCCTTTGTGATGGGTTTATTAAGTTGTTCTGCTTCACCATGTGATAATTTTGGTAGGTGGTATGAATCAAGGAATTTGTCAATTTCCTCTAGGTTTTCAAATTTGTTAAAGTACAGTCTTTCCTATTATTGTGTTATATTTTGGGTTTCTGTTGGATCTGTTATGACAACTCCCCTCTCATTTCTTATTTGGGTTATTTTGATTCATTTTCTTTCTTTTTTTTTAATTTTTATTTAACATGACTGAGTGAAAATGTACATTCACATATAAATTTACATGCCCACCTGTATGCAGCTTCCACTGCTCTCCCTGTCCGGTGACTGCACACTATTCCTCTCTGCTCCATACATGTCTCATCCTCCCAACAGCCTCCTTTCCCGTCCTCTCCATCGACTCCCCTTCCTCCAGCCAAAGGTCAGCAAGATGATATACTATAGATGTATAGAACCATAAAGTGCTTCCAATATATGGTCACTCTGCAATGCCAAGTCCAACCCATTCCTGTCCAAAGAGTGGACCTTTGTTATAATTTATGGGAAAGGGCAGCATCAGGGCTGGGGGCCATGCTCTCAGAGGAACCTGAAAACCACTGGACCATCAATTGAGGTCTTTTAGTGCAGATCTCAGGATGCACCCCTTTTTATTCTTGTGTTGCCAGTGAGACTCCTCTCTGTGAGCTCCATCGTGGCTATCACTGGTGATGGCCGGGCACCATCTGGTTCTTCCAGTCCCAAGTCGATGTAGGCACCCACTCTTGTGGGTCTCTCTGTCTTCTAGGTTGTCTTTACCACGTGCCATTTTGGTCCTTGGTGAGCATGTGTTCCTGCTGAGTTGGGACCATTTGCTGTGTCCTCGGATGGCAGCTTGGCAGCTTTTAAGACCCCAGACGCCACTCACCAATGTGGGGTGCAGAGAGCTCTCTTAGCAAAACGCTAGTTGTGCCAGTTGGCCTGGAATTCACGTAAGACCATGGTCCCCTGCCCCCTGGCCCAGCTGCTTTATCCTTGCAGTATTGAGTTAAGATGGAAGGAGTACTCCAGTTATGCTGAAGTCCACTTAATGTTGTTCTTGTTTCTAATGTGTGCTATCACCGCTTTCTCCCAACTAGATTTCTAGTAACTATCTAAACTAAACCCTCCCCTCCCACCCTCCCTCCCTCCCCTCCCTTGCAGCTGTCAAAGAGTCTTTTCTTCTATACACAAGTCTGTTTTTTTTATTTTTATTTTTTAATTTTTATTTAACATGACTGAGTGAAAATGTACATTCACGTATAAATTTACATGCTCACCTATATGCAGCTTCCACTGCTCTCCCTGTCCGGTGACTGTACAAGTCTGGTTTTGAGATCTTATCGTAGACGTCTCATACAGTATTTGTCCTTTTATCGCTGACTACTTTGACTCAACATAATGTCTTCCAGTTGAAACCAGGTTAGGAGATGTTTCCTGGAATCATTGTTATTCTTTATCATTGCTTAGTGCTCCACTGAGTATATGTACCGTAGTTTACCTATTCATTCTTCTATTGTTGGGGATCTGGGTTGATTCCATCTTTTTGCTATCGTGGACTGTGCTGTGGTAAACATTCTGGTGCATGTGTCCGTTGGTGTGAAAGGCCTTGATTCTGTCGGATATATTCCAAGTAGTGGAATTACTGGGTCAAATGGTATGTCGGTATCCATTTTTTTAAGGAAACGCCAGATTGCCTTCCAAAGAGGCTGGACCATTTTGCAACCCCACCAACAGTGTAGGAGGGTTCCACTTTCTCCACAGCCTCTCCAGCATTTGTTGTTTTGTGTTTTCTGGGTCATGGTCAATCTTGCTGGGGTGAGATGGTATCTCATAGTCATCTTGATTTGAATTTCTTTAATAACTAAAGATCGTGAACATGTCCGCATGTGTTTTTTGGCTGTCTGGATCTCTCTTTAATGAAGTGTCTGTCCATCTCCTTTGCGCATCGCTTAATTGTATGGTTTATCTTCTTCTTATTGATATTTTGTAGTATCTTATAGATTATGCAGATCAGGCATCGGTCTGACATAGAATTGCCAAGTATTTTTTCCCATTCTGTGCGTGTTCTTTTAATTCTATTAATAAAGTCTTTGGATGAGCAAAAGTGTTTGATTCTTAATAGTTTCCATTTATCTATTTTCTGTTGATTGAGGTTTCTTTGACAGATTTTGGAGTCTGTCCTCATTGTGTATTAAAACTTCCGTTTGTTGTTCCTACCTTTTCTTGGATGAGCTTTATTGTTTTAGGTTTGATATTTTGGTCTTTTATCCAGTTGGAGTTGGTTTTTGTATAAGGTGTAAGATATGGATCTTGATTCAGTTTATTGCAGATGGATAACCAATTTTGCCAGCACCATTTGTTGAAGATACTGTTTTTAACCCCAGTTTAATGTCTTAGGGCCTTTGTTGAATATCAACTGTTCATAGGCAGATGGTGTCATCTCTGGGGTCTCAGTTCTGTTCCATTGATCGATCTGTCTGTTCTTGTACCAGTACCAGGCTGTTTTGACCACTGTGGCAGTGTAGTATGTTCTAAGGTCGGGTAATGAGAGGCCTCCCAGTGTGTTCTTCTTCTTTAGTAGTACCTTACTTATCCAGGGCTTCTTCCCTTTCCAAACAAAATTGGTGATTTGTTTCTCCATCTCATTAAGAAATGATGCTGGAACTTGTATTGGGATTGCATTATATAAATAAATTGCTTTGGGTAAAATAAACATTTTCACAATGTTAAGTCTTCCTATCCATGAGCAGGGTAGGTTTTTCCATTTATCTAAGTCTCTCTTAGTTTCTTGTAGTAAGGGCTTGTAGTTCTCTTTGTAAAGGTCTGTTGTTTCTCTGGTCAGATTAATTCCTAGGTACTTTATCTTTGGGGCTATCATAAATGGTATTGATTTGATAATTTCCTCCTTAACAGTCTCGTTGTTGGTATAAAGGAATCCTACTGATTTACTTATGTTTATCTTGTATCCTGAGACTTTGCTGAACTCTTCTATCAGTTTGAGTAGCTTACTTATAGATTCCTTGGGGTTCTCTGCACATACAGTCATATCATCTGTGAACAGGGAGATTTTAACTTTCTCTTTGCTGATCCAGATGCCCTTTATTTCTTCGTCTTGGCTAATTGCTCTGGCTAGAACTTCTAGCACAATGTTCAGTAGGAGAGGTGAGAGTGGGCATCCTTGTCTAGTTCCTGATCTCAAGGGAAAGTCTTTCAGTCTCTCTCCATTCAGGATGATGTGGGCAGTTGGATTTGTATAAATGGCCCTTATTGTGTTGAGGAATTTGCCGTCTATACCCATTTTGCTAAGAGTTTTTAGCATGAATGGGTGTTGGACTTTATCAAATGCCTTTTCTGCATCAATGGACAAAATCAGGTGATCCTTGTCTTTGTGTTATTTATGTGGTTAATCACATTAATTGTTTTCCTGATGTTGAACCAGCCTTGCATCCCTGGTATGAATCCCACTTGGTCATGATGGATTATTTTCTTGATATGTTGTTGTATTCTGTTGGCAAGAATTCTGTTGAAGATTTTTGCATCTAGTGATAACGGTCTGTAGTTCTCTGTCTTTGTTGGATCTTTCCCTGGCTTAGGTATCAGGGTTAGGCTGGCTTCATAGGATGAGTTTGGGAGTACTCCATCCCTTTCTATACTGTGAAATAGTCTCAGTAGTATTGGGGATAACTCTTCTCTAAATGCTTGGCAGAATTCTGCTGTGAAGCCATCTGGGCCCGGACTTTTTTTTGGTTGACAGTGTTTTGATGACCTTTTCAATCTCTTCCTTTATGATGGGTTTATTAAGTTGTTCTGCTTCACATTGCGATAATGTGGATAGGTAGTATGAGTCCAGGAATTTGTCCATTTCCCCGAGGTTTTCAAATTTGTTAGAGAACAGTCTTCCATAGTATTCTGTTATGATGTTTTTGATTTCTGTTGCATCTGTGGTGACAACTCCCCTCTCACTTCTAATTTGGGTTATTTGTTTCCTTTCCTGCTTTTCTTTAGTAAGTTTAGCCAGTGGTTTGTCAATTTTGTTGATCTTTTCAAAAAACCGGCCTTTGGTCTTTTCAATTTTTTCAATTATTTTTCTGTTCTCTAATTCATTTAGCTCTGCTCTAATCTTTATGATCTCATTTCTTCTGGTGCCCAAGGGGTTCCTCTGTTGTTCTCTTTCTACTTATTCAAGCTGTAGAGTTAGTTCCTTGATTTGGTTTCTTTTGTCCTTCCAGATGTGTGCATCTATGGAGATAAACAGACCTCTGAGCACTGCTTTGGCTCCCATAGGTTCTGGTAGGAAGTGTTTTCGTTCTCATTTGAATCCGTGAATTTCTTTAATTCATCCTTGATTTCCTCTATAACCCATGTTTTTTTCAGCAAGATGTTGTTCAGTTTCCAAGAGTTCCACTTTCTATCTATGTTTTTTCTGCTATTGATTTCAACTTTTATGGCTTTATGATCTGAGAAGATGCTTTGCAGTAATTTAATGGTATGGATTTTGTTGAGCATTGCATTATGGCCTATCACGTGGTCAGTTCTGGAGAATGTTCCATGTGCACCGGAGAAGAAGGTGTAGTTGTCTGCTGATGGGTGGAAAGTTCTGTATGTATCAATGAGGCTTAGTTAGTTAATTGTATCAATGAGGTCTTCTGTATCTTTACTGAGCTTTTTTCTAGATGATCTGTCTAGTAATGAGAGTGGAGTGTTAAAGTCTCCCACTGTTATTGTGGAGTCATCTAACTCTCTTTTGAGGATAGTCAGTGTTTCTTCGACATATTTAGGTGCTCTGATATTAGGTTCATAAATATTTAATATAATTAAGTCTTGCTTGTATACTGAACCTTTCAGCAGTAAATAGTGTGCATCTTTGTCCACGATGGTGGATTTGACATTAAAATTGATTTTTTCTGAGATTAGAATTGCCACCCCTGCTCTTCTTTGTTCATTGTTAGCTTGATATATATTCTTCCATCCTTTAATTTTCAGTTTGTTCCTGTCTTTAGGTCTCAAGTGAGTGTCTTGTAGACAACGTATGGATGGGTCGTGTCTTTTGATCCAAGATGACACTTGGTGTCTCTTTACTGGAGCATTCAGTCCATTCACATTTAATGTAATTATTGATAGGTATGTGTTCACTGCTGCCATTGTGGTATGTTTATTTTTATGTTGATGTTTTCTCTGTTGTTCTTATTAGTCTGTTCTGGGACACTCCTTTTTGTGAGTTGATTTTTCACCTTTTTCAGAGCTGGTTTTATAGTTGTTGAGACTCGTGTGTTAAATTTCTTGAAATGGTATGATACATCTTTGTTGTGCTTTACAGCTGCCCCTATGAACCCCTTTAATAAACTATTTATAAACCCAATTTTAATTACTACCAGTCTTGTCATCTTCCTCTCCATCTGGAAGGACTATAACGACTGTAGTACATTCCTCTTTTTATTATGATGACACCATAGTTTTCATGATGGTCACTGAATTGCTTCTTTCCATATCAAAGCTGTGATTTACTTTGGAGCCTTCCCTAAATGAGTAGAGTATTCAGTAATGTGTCGTTCTAAAGTAAAAAGTTAGTGGTTTTGTTCTTCTAAGCCAAAGCCAAGAACTTCTTTCAGTATTTCTTGTAGTTTGGGTTTGGTTTTTACAAAGTCTGAGTTTCTGTTTATCTGGAAATGTCTTTATTTCATTCTCATTTGAAAGATAGTTTTGCAGGATATATAATTCTTGGTTGGAAGTTCTTCTCCTTCAAGACTTTGAATGTGTCGTGCCACTGTCTCTGTGCCAGCATGGTTTCTGCTGAGAAATCTGATGAGAGCCTACAGGGTTTCCCTCTGAATGTTAGCTTTGCCTTGAGTCTTACTGCCTTTAAGAGTTGCTGCTTGTGTTTCATTTTGTTAAGCTTGATTATAATATGTCTTGGAGTCTTTCTTTTGAGATCTATATTGGGTGGCATATGATATGCATCTGAGATGTCTATATTCTCTTCCTTCATGATTTCTGGGAAGTTTTCTGTCAGCAGCTCAGCAAGAATACTCTGTTTTCTCAGGTATCTCTGTTCAGGAACTCTAGTTAATCGTAGGTTGTTATAGAGTCCCACATGCTTGTTAGTGCTTCTTCATTTTTCTTGTTTCTTTTTTCTGATTTCTCCTCAGAGATGCTAGAGTCAAAATCAGAAAGTGTGTTTTCCATTTGTACCATTCTCTTTTCTTGGCTTTGAATGGAAGTTTCTATGTCTTTGATTTTGTTCTTGCTCTGTTGGAATTCAGAGTGCTGGTATTCCATCAGATCGAACAGTTTGCTTAATGTTTCATTTTGCTCTGGTGCATTTTGTATAGGGTCTGGGAAGGCTCTATATAATCCTTTTGTATTCACCTTCTTATAGTTTCAGAGAAACTTCTTCATCTGTGAAGTTGTGAGGTGCTGTGTTTTGGGGGCCGTCTGAAGCCATGGGTGTTTTCTTGGTCATGGTTTTCTCCAGAGTTTGTTGCTTTGTGGACATTATGTGAGTCAACAGAGGCTGGGAGAGATGCTGTGAGAATGGACAGCAGTTGTTTCTGTAGGCTGTCTTAAAATGAGAGGTAATAAGTATCTGACAACTTCCAAAGTCAGCCAGATTTTCAGCTGTATAGGTCCATCTTCCCATCTGGCAGAGTAAGTACCTCTGTATCAAATGCCAGATGTTATAAACTAGTTCAAAATACAGAAAAGCCACTGCCCTGCTGGCCTGTGATGTCGGGCCCCAGGTGTAGGCAACACTGTAAAAGCAACACTGCTTTTCTGGCAGAAAAGTGCTCTCCTCTGGGCAGGTACTGCCTCCAAGCCCAGGAAGTAGGTCCAACTGAAGCTTCTGTGTGGATATTTCCACCTACGAGTGGAACAAGCACAAGCTTGCCAGTTGGCTGGGACCAGAAGAGAGACCAAGGGTGCTGAGATGCCCAGAGTCCACAGCCTCTGTTTTCAGGCCCCAGCCGTGGGCAACACTGTGTAAAATACTGCTTTTCTGCCAGGAAAGTGCTCTCCCCTTGGCAAGTGCTGCCTCCTAGCCTAAGAACTAAGTCCAACTGGGGCCTCTGTATGGGTATATGCACCTCCCAGTGGAGCAAGATGGTGTTCTACACAAGCTTGCCACCACCTAAGTACCAGCTACTACATGTCAGAGGCAGAAAGAGAGGCCAACAGTGCCAAGATGCACAGAGTCCAAAGCTAGGCTCTCAGAATATAGCAATTTCGCTTGCCAATCCTTCCAGCAGTGTGTCTGAGATTAGCAGCTAGTCAAGTTCCAGCTCCATCTGCCAGCTAAAATAGAAAAAAACGATAAAATGGTGAGTTACCTCTTGTCCATGCCAGCCGCACTCACTGGGAGTGGCATCAGCCAAAGAGAGGAGATTTTGCATTAAGTGGCATGAAATCCAAGTTAACAGTCCTATGCTGCATCCTAGGGCTCAGTAGGTGTCCAGAAGGCTCCATTTAATTATCAGTTCAGGTCTCGATTTCCAGAGGGATTTAGGGAGATGTGTGTTTAGTCCACCATGTTAACTCTGCATCACTTTATTTTTTAAAGCAGCTTTATTGAGGCATAATTTATGGAGTTGTGCAACTCACATCATAATCCAGTTATTGAGAACATTTCCAAAGTCTCTGCACTTGGCTTGGCTGGCCAAAGTCACCCAACATTATGATGTACCTTTTAATGATTAAATTTTGTTCTTTGTGTAAACTCTTTGAAAATGCTATGGCAAGATTGATAGGGGGCATTAATCATACTGTACCTTAGTATAGCTGCTGTCCGTTTTGTATTTTCTATGTGTCTCATTTTTTAAATACACTTTAAAGTGAACTTGCAAGTTTGTTTTTTCTTTGCACAGCTGTTGAAAGTGGTAATATGAAGACAATGTAACACTGAAAAAGTGTAGTTTTAATTACAGTTTTTCAGTAAAAAATTGTTTATTGTCACTTTAAAAGTTGTGTAATATTCCTCTGAGTAATTGCACCGTAATTAATTGTTCCTGAACTGAGGGCATTCAAATAGCTTTTATTTTTCTGTTAAATATTTTTTCCTAAAAGCAACAACAAGAAGAAAACTTTCATAACCAAAGAAGAGTTGGACTTTGTTTTGTCTAGTTGATTCTAATTCATAGCAACCCTATTCCACAGAGTAGGTAAAGATAACACCTGATTTACATAATTTTAAATTTAAATATTTAAAGAAATGAAATGTAGGTTTCATAGTTAATTGAAGGTCCTTAATTTTTTAAAAAATATTGTGGTTTAAGTGAAAGTTTACAATTCACGTCAATTTGTCAAAATTTACGTATAGTGCTATGTAACTACCTGTTTTCCCAATCCTGTGACAGCACACTTCTCCTTTCCACCCTGTATTTCTCATTACCATTCGGCCAGCTCCTGTCCCCCCTGCCCTCTCCTTTCACCTCCGGACAGAAGCTACCCAGTTAGCTTCGTGAATCTACTTAAGCCAGGAAGCACACTCTTGGGCAGTATCATTTTTATGTCTTGTCGTACAGTCTAATCTTTGAAGAGTTGGTTTTAGAAATGATTTCAATTTGGGGCTAGCAGAAAGTCCAGGGGCCATGGAACCCTCCAATTCTGTCAGAGAAGGTCCTCAGTTTAATATAAATAATTATATGCTCGATTTAAATGCCTGTTCTTGGAAGATCTTAAGTAGGGGAATGATTTTTGTGTTACTGGGAGAACATTTTTCTCACCTTTTAAGTTGTAGTTATAGTAAGAGTTTATACTTAAAAATTTAAAATAAATAGTAATGAAATATACTTTACGTTTAGTGAGGAAGGAACACTAGGGAAAAATATTAATTGGTCTTTGAGATTTTATGAACTTGTTTTGTTGGAAAGTTCAGTTTTATACAAATCATTAGAAGCTGTTTCACAGAGTGGTTAAGTGCCAAGGACTCTGGAAGTCAGAACTGCCTGGACTAAGTCCTGGCTCTGCTATTATGACCTTTGTGACTGACAGAAACTTTGTCTCAGTTTCCTTATAATTTAAAATGGGAATGATGGTACTGTGTCTTTCATAGGGTAGTTGTGAAGGTTAAATGAGTGACTCTGTGTAAAATACCTAGAACAGTGTCTTATATGTGGTAAACAGTGCGTGAGGGCTGATTAGTTAACTTTTGCTGGAAGTGAAAGGGTGATGACTGAGTTTCCTAGAGGAGGAGTGACTCTTTGCCATGTGTTATGTTTTTTAGTCTTTGTGTTTTTTATCAGAGTTATATGTGAATATGTATATAGACAAACACGTAACATGAGGACTGCCAATTAAGTTTGCGAACTCATCCTAGGAAAAGTGCTATGTACCTCATTGTTGAATATCACTACAGTTAACCTTCAGAGTATTCCCCTAGGGAAGCTATGCACTGACACCAGCATCTAGTCCACCCTTCAAGCAATTTTGGAACTCTTTTTCTGAAATGGCCATCAGAGCTGTTGTCATATTACCCTTGGTATCTTCAGTGTCATCAAGATGTGTTTGCTTTGAATCTGTGGACCAGATCAAGTAAGTAGGGGAGTATTCTAATACATGTATTTGTTTATTGCCTAAGAACTCCTTCACAAATAACTGTTCTATTAAGCTTGTGAATTTACCACCTTGCCACTGTGCTCAATGGCAGTTTCCAGAAACAGTTCCAAAATTGCCGTGAAGGGTGGACTAGGCACAGAAATCAGTGCATAGCTTCCCAAGGGGAGTGCTTCAGAGGTGAGCATAGTGATATTCGGCAATGAAGTATGTAGCATTTAAAACAATTGAGTTCACGGACTTAATTTTCAGATCCCGTATCTTAGCTGATTTGTATGAGAAAGACCAGGGATGGAATCTACATACAAACTGAAATATCAAGCTTTACTTTATTGTCAGACCTTGTATATATGTGTGTATGTGTGTAGAGAGAGAGAGGAGGGAGAGAGATGTAAATACTGACAGAGAATACTGAAGAGAATGTTTTGTAAAAGGTTGTTTGTTTTTGTTAGGTGGGCCTAGAAAAGGTAAGTGATATATAAGAGAAAAGATGCAGATACTTATCAATGACCAAACGGAACTTTTATAAAAGTGAATGTTTTTGCAGTGACATGTAGGGGAAAAACATGTCTGACCACAAAAGAATTCTGAGCTAACTTTTCAGAGAACAATGTATTGCTGAAGAAATCAGCCTACCCTCAACACTTACCAAAAACTTTCGGAGGTAGCCTTAAGAAGAGCAATGAAGATCTGAGACAAATGAGTGATTCTGAACATATTTAAAGATCCATGGAATCCAAGAAGAGTTGACTTTAGTCACATTTCTTCAGACTTAATTTTTAGTTGCTTTAGCCAGTACAGTCCATACCTCCTAAAAAAGATAAAAAAAAGAAAAACCTCTTGAGTACCTCTACAGTGTTTTTTTTTTAAGGGTTTAATTTTTTTTTTCTCTTTTTCTTTTTCTTTTTATTTAACATAACTGAGTGAAAATGTACATTCACATGTAAATTTACATGCCCCCCTATATGCAGCTTCCACTGCTCTCCCTGTCCGGTGACTGCACACTATTCCTCTCTACTCCATACATGTCTCATCCTCCCAACAGTCTCCTTTCCCCTCCTCTCCATCGACTCCCCTTCCTCCAGCCAGAGGTCAGCAAGATGATATCCTATAGATGTATAGAACTATAAAGTGCTTCCAACATATGGTTACTCTGCATTGCCAAGTCCATTCCATTCCTGTCCAAAGAGTGGACCTTTGTTATAATTTATGGGAACGGGCAGCATCAGGGCCGGGGGCCATGCTCTCAGAGGAACCCCCAAACCACTGGACCATCCATTGAGGTCTTTTAGTGGAGATCTCATGATGCACCTCTTTTTATTCTTGTGTTGCCAGTGAGGCTCCTCTCTTTGAGCTCCGTCATGGCTATCACTGGTGGTGGCCGGGCACCATCCGGTTCTTCCGGTCCCAGGTCGATGTAGGCACCCACTCTTGTGGGTCTCTCTGTCTTCTCGGTTGTCTTTACCGCATGCCATTTTGGCCCTCGGTGAGCATCCGTTCCTGCTGAGTTGGGACCATTTGCTGTGTCCTCGGACGGCAGCTTGTCAGCTTTTAAGACCCCAGACGCCACTCACCAATGTGGGGTGCAGAGAGCTCTCTTAGCAAAACGCTAGTTGTGCCAGTTGGCCTGGAATTCACCTAAGAGCATGATCCCCCACCCCCCGCCCCCCGCCCCAGCTGCTCTATCCTTGCAGTATTGAGTTAAGATGGAAGGAGTACTCCAGTTATGCTGAAGTCCACTTAATGTTGTTCTTGTTCCTAATGTGTGCTGTCACCGCTTTCTCCCAACTAGATTTCTAGTAACTACCTAAACTAAACCCTCCCCCCCTTGCCCTTCCTCCCTCCCTCCCCTCCCTTGCAGCTGTGAAAGAGTCTTTTCTTCTATACACAAGTCTGTTTTTGAGATTTTATCGTAGAGGTCTCATACAGTATTTGTCCTTTTGTCGCTGACTACTCTCACTCAACATTATGTCTTCCAGTTCAAACCAGGTTAGGAGATGTTTCCTGGAATCATCGTTATTCTTTATCATTGCGTAGTGCTCCATTGAGTATATGTACCACAGTTTACCTATCCATTCTTCTATTGTTGGGCATCTGGGTTGATTCCATCTTTTTGCTATTGTGGACTGTGCCACAGTAAACATTCTGGTGCATGTGTCTGTTGGTGTGAAAGGCCTTGAATCTGTAGGATATATTCCAAGTAGTGAAATTACTGGGTCAAATGGTATATCAATATCCATTTTTTTAAGGAAGCGCCAGATTGCCTTCCAAAGAGGCTGGACCATTTTGCAACCCCACCAACAGTGTAGGAGGGTTCCACTTTCTCCACAGCCTCTCCAGCATTTGTTGTTTTGTGTTTTCTGGATCATGGCCAATCTTGTTGGGGTGAGATGGTATCTCATTGTTGTCTTGATTTGAATTTCTTTAATAACTAAAGATCGTGAACATGTCCGCATGTGTTTTTTGGCTGCCTGGATCTCCTCTTTAGTAAAGTGTCTGTCCATCTCCTTTGCCCATCGCTTAATTGGATGGTTTATCGTCTTCTTATTGATATTTTGTAGTATCTTATAGATTATGGAGATCAGGCGTAGATCTGACATAGAGTTTTCCCACTCTGTGGGTGTTCTTTTAATTCTATTAATAAAGTCTTTGGATGAGCAAAAGTGTTTGATTCTTAATAGTTCCCATTTATCTACTTTCTCTTCTGTTGATTGAGGTTTCTTTGACAGATTTTGGAGTCTGTCCTCATTGTGTATTAAAACTTCCATTGTTGTTCCTACCTTTTCTTGGATGAGCTTTATCGTTTTAGGTTTGATATTTAGGTCTTTTATCCAGTTGGAGTTGGTTTTTGTATAAGGTGTAAGATATGGATCTTGATTCAATTTATTGCAGATGGATAACCAATTTTGCCAGCACCATTTGTTGAAGATACTGTTTTTACCCCAGTTTAATGTCTTAGGGCCTTTGTCGAATATCAACTGTTCATAGGCAGATGGTGTCATCTCTGGGGTCTCAATTCTGTTCCATTGATCAGTCTGTCTGTTCTTGTACCAGTACCAGGCTGTTTTGACCACTGTGGCAGTGTAGTATGTTCTAAGGTCGGGTAATGAGAGGCCTCCCAGTGTGTTCTTCTTCTTTAGTAGTACCTTACTTATCCAGGGCTTCTTCTTTAAGGGTTTAATTTTACTTAATAAACATTTGTTAAGAGCGAGAAAGGAAACCATGGTTAAAATAAAGTTTGTTTCCACCCCTACCTAGAGATGATGACATTTAGTTCTTTAAGCTTTTTGTTTTGATTTTGTATTTATATATCAAGACTATAGATTCACGAATTTTCCTTTTTTTTCTTTCTTTTTATTATTATTATTTTTTTGCTGTGATTGAATGAAAATGTACATTCAGGTATAAATTTGCATGCTCAGCTCTGTGCATCTCCCATGAATTCTGCTTTTTAAAAATTTCTGTGTAGTGTTTATATGAGGACTATAAATACTACTGACAGCAGAGCATGTGGAATATATTTTTCTATATTGCATACTTTCTTACTTTCTTTGAAATTGTCCTTTTCACTTGTTTAGTTTTTGTGAGCTTCTCACTAAATCCACCCTAAACTCTACTTTTAGTATGTTCAGGGCTGTTAAACTTTCTGTTGTATCTTTTCAAAGAAACTTGTTTTTGAGTCTCCTGATTGCTGGTTAGTACAGTTGCTCTCTTTAACTGGTGTCACCTTCCTTCCCTGTTATCGTTGGAGGTTCTCCTTGCCAGTCTTTCATGTTAGATACGTCTTTTCGTGGGCTGCACAAATTTTTTGCTTGGTTTACACTCTTAATTTGGTGAGGATATTCTCTAGTGACTTTTGTTCTTTTCATAGTTCATTTATACTTGTTTGATGTGTTGAATTCTGGGTTGGAAATCATTTTCCTTTTTTTGTGCATATTAAAGTTTTAATTCGAAGTTAAATTTTTTTTATTGTGATTCAATGAAAATATGCACTCCCATATAAATTTGCATACTTACCTATAGGCAGCTCCCTCTGCTCTTGCTGTCTGGTAAATCTTCTCTTCCACTCTTCCTTTCTTCCTCTCTGTTCCATACATGACCTAATCTCCCAATAGTCTTCTGTCCCCTTCTCTACACCCACTCCCCTTACTTCAGTAAGAGGTCAGCAGGATGATATCCTATGGATGTATATAACCATAAAGTACCCCACGTCCACTCAGTTGTTGTCCAAAGAGTTGATTTGGTGGACAGGGGCAGCATCAGGGCCAGAGGCCATGCTCCCAGGGGAACTCCAAAGCCCCTGGACCATTAGTTGTGGTCTTTTAGTGGAGATCTCAAAGTGCACCCCTATACATTCTTGTGTTGCCAATGAGACTCAATTTTCTGAGCTCTATCGTGGCTATCACTGGTGGTGGCCAGGCATCATCTGATTCTTCTGGTCCTGAGTTGATGTAGAGACCTAGTTACATGGGTCTCTCTGTCTTCTGGGTTCTCTTTGCCTGATGTCATTTTGGTCCTTGGAGATCATTCGATCTGGTGAGTTGAGACCATTTGCTGTACCCTCAGATAGCAGCTTGGCAGCTTTTAAGACCCTAGATGCCACTCACCGATATGGAGTACAGTGCATTAGCAAAACACTGGTTGTGCTAATTGGCCTTGATTTTGCCTGAGATCGTGGTCCCCAGCCCCCCGCCCCAGATACTCTGTCCTTGCAATATTGAGTTGGGATGGAAGGAGTATTCAAGTTATGTTGAAGTCCAGTTAATATTGATCTGCTTTTTAGTGTGTGCTGTCACTGATTTCACCCAACCAAATTTCTGTCAACTGTCTAAACTTTCCTCCCCTTGTCCTCCTTCCCTCCCTACACTTGCAGCCATCAAAGAGTCTTTTTTTCTATGCATGAGTCTATTTTTAAGTTCTTATCCCAGGGGTCTCATACAATATTTGTCCTTTTGTCGCTGACTACTTTCACTCAACATAATGTCTTCCAGTTGAAACCAAGTTATGTTTCCGGAAATTGTCATTGTTCTTTATCATTGCATAGTGTTCCGTTGAGTATATATACCATAGTTTACCTATCCATTTCTAAGTTGTTGGGCATCTGGGTTGATTCCATCTTTTTGCTGTTGTGGACTGTGCTGTGATAAACATTTGTGTGCATGTATCAGTTGGTGTGAATGGCCTTGATTCTGTAGGATAAATTCCAGGCAGTGGAATTACTGGGTAAAATGGTATATCTGCGTCCATTTTTTTAAGGGAGCGCCAGATTGCTTTCCAAAGAGGTTGCACCATTTTGCAGTCTCACCAACAGTGTAGAAGAGTTCCAGTTTCTCCACAGCCTCTCCAGCATTTATTGTTTTGCATTTTTTGGATCATGGCCAATCTTGTTGGGGTGAGATGGTCTCTCATTGTAGTTTTGATTTGAATTTCTTTGGTAGCTAATGATCGTGAGCATGTCCACATGTGTTTTTTGGGTGCCTGGATCTTCCCTTTAGAGAAGTGGCTGTCCGTCTCCTTTGCCCAATGCTTAAATGGATAACTTAACTTTTTCTTGCTGATATTTTGTAGGACCTTGTAGGTTATGGAGATCAGGCATTGGTCTGACATATAGTTGCCAAATATTTTTTCCTGAAATCATTTTCTTTTTAAACTTTTTGATGGTGTTGTTCCGCTGTCTTTGAGCTTCCAGTGCTCTGTTGAGAAATATGAGATCCATATGATCCTGATGTTTAATATGTGATCTGTTTGTCGCACCCCCCACTTCCTGTCTCGGGTATTAGTATGTCTTTGTCTTTACTGTTCTGAAACTTCCAGACCCCTGGCACAGGCCTGTTTTTGTTCATTGTACTCATTACTTGGTAAACCCTTTTGATGTATACACTCATGTCCTTTAGTTCAGTAAAATTTAATTATTTATTTTGTTGTGTCTGCTTTGTTTTCTCTGTTCTTTTTTTTGTGGAACCCACATTGTTTTACTTTGGGACTCCTAGAATAGTCATCTGATTTTCTTAGTTAATCTCCCCTATTTTTCATGTATCTTTTTGTTCTGTTTTCTGGGTAGTTTTCCTCAACTGTTTTGTTTTTTACACAAGTTTATTTAGATGTAATTCTCATATAAACAGTTTACCCATTTAAAGTTCACAGTTGAATGTGAGTGTGTATTCACAGAGCTGTGCAACTATCATCACAATCTAATTATAGAACATTTTCATTACCCCAGAAAGAAAACTTTGTACCGTTCACAGCTACTTCCTGTTCCTCTCACCTTCTTGTTCAAGGCAACCACTGATCAATTCTCTGTGTATATGCATTTGTCAGTTATGACCATTTCATATAAATGGAATCATATAATATGTAATCTTTTGTGAGTGGCTTCTTTAACTTAGCATAATATTGTCAAAGTTTATCTATGTTGTAACATCATTCCTGTTTTTTGCTGAGAGATATTGCTTCATATGGTATTCCACATTTTATTCAGCATTAGGTCATTTCCACTTTTTAGCTATGGGAAACATGCTTCTGTGAACATGTGTGTACAAGTTTTTTTGTGGGCATGTGGTTTCATTTCTTTTAGATATATATCTAGAAGTTCAGTTGCTCAGTTCAGCCAGTTCATAATTCTTCCCTGAGTTATTTCTGCTCTTGGGATTTAATTTTTTTTTAATTGTGCTTTAAGTGAAAGTTTAGAATTCAAGTCAGTTTCTGTAATTTTAAATCTTTTTGCTTGAACATCTACCTTTTTTAGATAGCATTTTGTGTTGTTTCATGAGAATCATACCTTATCTCTCTAAAGATATTAATACTAGCTTTTGAGGGGGAAGTTTTCTCTGCAGTAGTCACTTTCTTCCGGATAGGTTTTGGTTAGTTTTTTGTGTGTGTTTGATTTGTCTCTTTCAAATTAGGGCTTTTTATTTCAGCTGTGTGATGATTCTTGATTGTCTGCTTATATTTAAGAGTGACTATACCACCAAGTGGTTTAAAATTTCAGACGTGGGCTTGTTGCCACTGAGGTTCACTGTAGAGTGATCTCATGGGCCATTTTGTTGGGAGTCCACTATTGTCAGTATCTTTAGATATTTCTCATCTTAGGTCATGTGCCCCAGGAAAACATCTGATCCCCTGTCTGCTGGGTATGGGCTTGGCTATCATTGTTCTAGAAGCCTACTAATGGAAGAGGGCTAGGGGAAACTGGGAGGCAGAAGCAGGTACCATTGGTATGTAAATTTTTCTTGAATAACCCTGTTTTCAGTGTGATACTTCTGGTAACCATGCGACCCTTATTTTCCAGTCCAGGGACACCATTTTAACTCTCTCTGGCAGGAAAAGAGGAACAAGAAATTGAATTTCTTTTTTTTTATTGTGCTTTAGGTGAAAGTTTACATCTCACGTTAGTTTCAAATACAAAAATGTATGTACACATTGTTGTGTGACCCTAGCTACTATCCCTATAATGTGACCACACATTCCTTCTTTCTACCCTAGATTTTCTGTGCCCATTCAGCCAGTTCCTATCCCTTTTTGCTTTCTCAGCTTGCTCCTGGGCAAGACCTGCCCATGTAGTTTTATATATCTACTTCAAATAAGAAGCACATTCTTCATGAGTGTCCTTTTATGTCTTTTAGTCCAGTCTGATGAATTGATGTCAGGAATGGTTTTAGTTCTGGGTCAGTGGAGAGCCCAGGGACCATGTCTTTTGGGATCCTTCCAGTCTCTGTCAGACCATTAACTTGGGTCTTTTTACTAGAATTTGAGTGCTGCACCCTACTTCTCTCCTCAGTTGGGGACTGTTGTGCTCCTTGTCAGGGCAGTTGGTGGTGGTAGCTAGGCACAGTCTGGTTCTTTGGGTCTCGGACTGATGGGGTTTCAGGTTTATGTGGCCCTTTTAATCTTTTGGGTGATTTTTTCCTTCTGTCTTTGGTAGTCTTCATTCTCCATTGCTTCAGGTGTGAACTGCTTCTGAAGTAGGTTTTTAACCAGTCTTCCTCCTGTTTTTAGCCCACCCTCGTTATCACTTGCCAGGGTATCTACAGTTGTTGTCCTTTTTAGAGGATGGTAGTTCTGCAGTGCTGCTGTTAGGATTTCACCTTTCAGTAGCCACTACCCATTGTTGTTGAGTCAGCTGCAACTCATAGTGACCCTGTAGGTCAGAGTAGAACTGTCCTACAGAGTTTCCAAGGAGTACCTGGTGGATTTGAACTGCTGACTTTTTGATTAGCAGAGTGGCACTTTACTACACCACCATGCTTTCCCACTTTTCACTAATTGGCTAAATAGATTACCAGTCGTCCATAATTTCATTGTATTATCTTGCCTGTACTCTTTCTTGTAAATTTAGGCTTAAAAAAAAATTAAAATCCCTTTACTGTGGCTTAGCAGAGTTTTGGAAAAGAGTTAAAATAAATGTTTGTTCAGGCCACCAGTTTTTTTTGCAAGTTCCGTACTGTCAAACTCCTGCATTATTCTTTTTTTTAATACTTTATTGTGCTTTAACTGTAAGTTTACAATTTGTCATACAAAACTTACACACACACATTGTTAACTCAAGTTGTCCTCCCCACCCTGTGATAGCACACTCCTTTCTACCCTGTATTTCCCATGTCCGTTCTACAAGCTCTTGTCCTTTTCTGCTCTCTCATCTCACTACTGGGCTGAAACTGCCCAGTTAGCCTCATGTATCCACTTAAGCCAAGAAGCACATTCTTTGCCAGTGTCCTTTTATGTTTTATACTGTAGTCCAATCTTAGAAGAGTTTGGTTTGGCAGTGGTTTTAGTTCTGGGCTAACAGAAGGTGTGGGAGCCGTGTCTTCCAGGAACCCTGTAGTGTGTTGGAACATCAAGTCTGGTGTTTACTGTTTAGTAGAGTTTGAGTTCTGTACCCCATTTTTTTTCTACTCTGTTAGAGACTTCTTATGTTCTCTGTCAGAGTAGTCATTGGTGCTGGCTGGGCACTATCTAGTTCTTCCAGTCCCAAGCTGATATAGTCTCTGAATTATGTGACCCTTTCTGTCTCTTGGGGTCATAATTTTTCCTTAAGTCTGTGATATTCTTTCCTGTCCTTTGCTCTGGGTAGGTTGGGAACAGCTGATGCATCTTATGCCACTTACTGCCTTTTAAGACCCCAGATGTCCAACTCTCCAAAGTGGGATGTATAACATTTACTTAATAAACTTTCTTATGCCAGTTGACCTAGATATACCCTGAGACCATGGCTCTGAGACCTGTACCCCTGTTACTCTGTCCCTTGAAGTATTTGGTTATATTTAGGAAACTTCTGTCACCCTGTCTACCCTTGTAACCGTCAAAGAGTGTTTTCTTCTGTGTTTAAACCATTTCTTGAGTCCTTGTAATAGCGGTCTCATAGTGATTTTGTCCTTTCGCAACTGCCTAATTTCACTCAACATAATGTCTTCCAGGTTCCTCCATGTCATAAGATGTTTAACAAATTTGTCATTGTTCTTTATCATTGAATAGCATTCCGTTATGTGAGTATACCAAAGTGTATCTGTTCAGTTGTTAATGGGCACCTAGGTTGATTCCATCTTTTTGCTGTCGTGAACAGTACTGCGATGAATATTGGTGTGCATGTATCTAATTTGAGGGACAGCTCTTACTTCTCTAGGAAGAAGCAGAATTGATGGATCATGTAAGATTTCCATTTCTAGCTTTTTAAGAAGGCACTAAATGAATTTCCAAAGTAATTGTACCTTTTACATTCCTACCAGCAGTGTGTAAGTGTTCCAGTCTCTCCACAGCCTCTCCCACATTTATTATTTTGGGCCTTTTGGATTAACACTGTCCTCGTTGGTGTGAGGTGGTATCTCTTTGTAGTTTTGATTTGCATTTCTCTAATGGCCAGTGAACATTTTCTTATGTATCTATTAGCTGCCTGAATACCTGCTATGGTGAAGTACCTTTTCATATCCTTTGCCCATTTTTTTTAACTGGGTTATTTGTCATTGTTGTTGAGGTTTTGCAGTACCTTGTAGATTTTAGAGGTTAGGTGTAGATCAGATTTGTTGTATCCAAAATGGTTTTCCTAGTCTGTAGGTTGTCTTTTTAATCTTGTGGTAAAGTCTTTGGCTGAGCATAAGTATGTCATTTTTAAGCGTTCCCAGTTATCTGTTTTCTCTTGTGGTGTTTGTACATTGTTGGTAATGGTGTTGTATTCTGTTAATGCCAGGTATTAGGACTCCCAGCATTGTCCCTATTTTTCTTCCATGATCTTTATTGTTTTAGATTTTATGTTTAGGTCTTTGATTCATTTTGAGTTAATTTTTGTGCATCATGTGAAATATGGGCCTTGTTTCATTTTTTTGAGGATGGGATATCCCTTTATACTAACACCATTTGTTAAACTGCCTTGTCCCCAGTTAACAGACTTTGCTCCTCTGTTAAGTATCAGCTGCTCCTAGGGGGATGATTTTATGTCTGGATTCTCAATTCTCTTCTGTTGATCTATTTTCTGTCGTTGTATCAGCTCCAGGCTGTTTTGACTGCTGTAACAGTGTACAGATTCTAAAGTCAGGTAGTGTGAGGCTTCCTACTTTGTTCTTCAGTAATGTTTTAGTTATCTTGGGCCTCTTCCCTTTCCGTATGAAGTTGGTAATTTATTTCTCTATTTAATTAAAAAAATTAGATTGGGTTTCAGTTGTATCTATAGATCACTTTGGGTAGAATAGACGTTTCACAGTGTTGCATCTTCTATCTGTGAGCAAAGTATGTTTCTCCACTTTATAGGCTTCTTTTGGTTTCAGTATTGTTTCGTAGTTTTTTTTGTATAGATCTCTTAATGTCTCTGGTTAAATTTATTCCTATGTATTTTATTTTCTTGGGGGCTATTGTAAATGGTATTGATCTGGTGATTTCCTTTTTAATGTTTGTTGGTATAAAGGAATCCATCTGATTTTTGTATGTTTGTCTTGTATCTGCATAATTTGCTAAACTCTTCTGTTAGTTCCAGTAGTTTTTTGTATGTGTATGTGTGGATTTTTAAAGAGTTTTCTGTATATAAAATCATTCTTTACCAGTTTGGATGCTTTTTTTGGGGTTGGGAGGGCATGATTGCTCTGGCTAGAATCTCTACTACAGTGTTGAATAATAGTGGTGACAGAGTGTCTTTCTCTGGTTCCCGTTCCCAAGGGGAATGCTTTCAGACTCTGCATTTAGGATGATGTTGGCTCGTGGCTTTGTATAAATGTCCTGTATTAGGTTGAAGAATTTCCCTTCTATTACTATTTTGCTGAGATTTTAACATGAATGGGTGTTGGACTTTGTCAAATACCTTTTGTGAATCAGTTAATAAATCAAGTAGTTCTTGTCTTTATTTATGTGGTTGATTACATTGATTGCTTTTCCAACATTGGGTCATTCTTTCTTTCCTAGTGTGAATCCCACTTGGTCATAGTAAATTATGTTTTTGATATGCTGTTGAATTCTACTGGGTAGAATTTTCTTGAGAATTTTTGCATTTTATTTCATGAGAGTGATTGGTTTTAATTTTCCTTTTTTGTGGTGTTTTTATCAGTTTATGCTGTCTTCAAAGAATGAGTTTGGGAGTATTTATCTTTTTCTGAAATACCTTTAGAACAGTGGTGTTGACTCTTCTGTGAATGTTTGGTAGAATTCTCCAGTGAAGCTCTCAGGGTCAGGACTTCTTTTTTTGTTGAAAATTTTTAAATTACCTCTCAATCTTCTTTTGTTACAGGTTTATTTAGTTGTTCTGTCCCTGTGGTATTTGTTCATTTCCTCTGGGTTTTCAAATCTGTTAAAGAGTACAGTTTTTCATAGCTTTCTGGCATGACTTTTTAAATTTTAGTAGGGTCTGTTGTGATATTAGCCAAAGCCAAGTGCCATTGCTCATCCTATTTCTTATTTGGGTTATTTGCTTCCCTGTTGTTTTTCTTTTGACAGTTTGGCCAGTGGTTTATCAGTTTTGTTGATCTTTTCAAAAAAACCAGCTTTTGGTCTTGTTAGCTCTTTCACTTGGTTTCCCGTTCTCTATTTAGTTCTGCTCTAATTTTTGTTCTTTGCTTTCTTCTGGTGCACAAAGGGTTCTTCTGCTGCTCTCTTTCCACTAGTTCAAGTTGTAGGGTTAATGCTTTGATTTGGACTCTTTCTTCTTTTTAGATGTGTGCATTTATTGAAATAAATTGAGCTCTAAGCACAGCTTTTCCTGTGTCTCAAAGGTGCTGGTGGGATGTGTTTTCCTTCTCATTTGATTCTGTGAATGTCTTTATACCATCCTCAATTTCTCCTGTAACCCGGTAGGTTTAGCAAGATGTTTTTCAATTTCCATGTGTTAGATTTTTTTTTTCATTGCTTTTTCTGTTAGTGATTTCTGCTTTCATGACTTTATGTCTGAAGAGATGCTTTGTAATATATTGATGCTTTGAAGTTTTTTAACGCTTGCTTTATGGCCTAGTATGTGGCCTACTCTGGAGAATGTTCCATGCATATTGGAAAAGAAAGTATAATTGGTGCAGTATATGTCTATGAGGTTAGGTTGGTTGATTGTGGCATTTAGATCTGTGTGTTTATTGACCTTCTTTCTGGATGTTCTGTGTCTTTCACCAAAAGTGGTATGTTAAGGCTCCTACTATTATTGTGGTACTGTTCGTATCTTTCTCTAGTGTTGTTAGAGTTTATTTTCTGTATTTAGGAGCCCTATCATTGGGAGAAACCCTGGTGACCTAATGACCAAAAGGTCAGCAGTTAAGATCCATCAGGCATCTTTTGGAAACTCTGTGGGGCAATTCAGCTGTGTGCTATATGGTTACTATGATTTGATGTCACTGGATTTTTGTTTTTATCATTGGGTGCATAAATATTTAATATGGTTATGTCTTGCTGGTGTAGGACCCTTTAGTCATTATATAGTGTCCTTATCCAATGTGTTGGATTTTATGTTTAAGTCTATTTTATTAAAAGTTAACATTGTCATTCCTGCTCTTATTTGAATATTGTTTGCTAGATATATTTTCTTACATCCTTTGAGTTCTAGTTTGTGTTTTGTAGGCAGCATGTAGACTGATAGTGTTTTTGTAATAGAATCTGCCGCTTTCTGTATTGGTGCATTTAATCCATTTAGATTCAGTGTAATTATTGATAGGTATGAATTTAATGCTGTCAGTTTGGTGCCTTCTTCTGTGCCTTGTTGACAGTTTCTTTGTTCCACTTAATTTTGTGTGTTTTCTTTTCATCTTTTTCATTGTTGTTGATTTTGTATTTGCTGAGACTTCATATTTTCCTGTTTTTTATTTTGGTGTGTAGGATTGTTAATTTCCTTTATGGTTACCTTAATGTTTACCCCTGTTTTTCTAGATATAAACCAGTTTTTTATTTTTTTGTATCACCTTGACTTGCTCTACATATGAAAAATCTGTGACTACATTTTTTTAAGTCACTCTTTTTAGTTATAATTTGTCATCTTTTACATAATGTAAACATGTTTCCATGTTTTCAGTGTTTTAGCTTTCATTTATTTTTGTGGTTTCCCTAGCTGAGTTTATATTTGCTTACTTTGTCCTGTGTTCTAGTCTTGGATTGGTATTTGATGTTACTGATTTTCTAACCAAAGGAGTCCCTTCAGTATTTTTTGTAATTTTGGTTTGGTTTTTGCAAATTCTCAGAATTGTTTATTACTCCCTGCTCTTAAAATTCTTTTATTCTCTTCAGGAAACCTTGGTGTTACAGTGGTTAAGTGCTACATCTGCCGTCTGCTAACCAAAACATCAGCAGTTCAGGTCTGCCAGGTGCTCCTTGGAAACTTCATAGGGCAGTTCTTCTCTGACTTATAGGGTTGCTGTGAATTGGAATTGACTCAATGGCAGTGGCCCTTTTTTTAGCTTTTAAAATTCTTATTTTTAGTTTTACAAGTTTGATGTTAATAAGCCTTGGTATCTTTCTTTGGGGATCTGCCTTGTGTGGAGTTTGATGAGCATCTTGGAAAGATACCTGTGATGTTACCAGGGAAGTTTTCTGTCAACAAATCTTCAACAGTTCTCTCTGTATTTTCTGTAATCCTCTTTATTCTGGTATTCTGATCACTCGTAGATGATTATTCTTGGTAGAGTCCCACATAATTCTTAGTGTTTCTTCATGTTTTGAAAATTCTTCTGATTTTTCTCAAATATGCTGGTGTGAACTGCTTTTTCTTCACGTATTTGTAACTTCCGTTGCCTCAGTTCTGCTCTGTTGACTTTTTATTGAGTTGTCAAATTCTGTGATTTAATATTAATTTTTGAATTTGTGTCTCACTGTGCTTTCTTACAACCTGTTCAGTTTGTCATTAATCTCCACTGTGCATTGCCTGATCTCCTGAGGAGTTTAAAATGTTAATCTTTTTTATTCTATCTCTGATCATTCCAGGAAGTTCTCTTCATCTGGAAAATTTCTTGATTCTTTTTTTGGGAGCTTTCTGAGGTTATTGTGGTCTGTCTCTTTTTGTGATTTGATAGTCACTGTTGTCTCGAAGCCATCAGTAAGTTGTTGTATTTACTTTTCTTACTTGGTTCTAGTTTCTTGTTTTGTTTTGTTATGTCCAAATAGACTGGTGAAGTGAGCTAATTTGATTATTGGCACCTTTGAAGCTCTAATGTACTGCTACCAAAATGGTTAGAGTTCTTAGTATGCATTTGAGCCCAGGACTCCTGTTTACTTTTTTTGTATGTATTCAACTTAGGTGTCCAGGTGGTCAGTCACAAAATGTGTGGTGCAGGCTCTCCCCTGCAGTCCTAGATGTGCAGGGGTGTTTGGTGTAGGCACAGGTGCCTGGCTTCACAGGTCCAGAAAAGCAAGGGTCTGACAGCCATCTGTGAGTGTCTGTGAAGAAAGTGTGTCCCTTCCTGTTTCTTGAGGAATGTAGGGGGATAGATTTTGCATCTGGACCATGGGTCCTGTGTACTGAACTCAGAGGTGGGAGGCAATTCAAGGGTGACAGCACCTGTTTCAGTCCTGAGTTCATGCTCAAAGGAGTCAGCACATTTTCTTTATCCACCTCCAGTTTGTTAAAGTGTTCCCTCTCCAAGTCTGGTAGAATGGCTCAGAGTGCATGTAGGGGATCCTACTTTTGGCCCAGGGTGTGGATCAGTCTGTAGAGCCAGCACAGTGCATGAAAGGGAGAGGAAGTACTTGTATAAGGGAGACTGGTTTATCTTGAAGGAGAGTTTTAGATCCACACACAGTGGATTAGAAGTAAGCTACTTAGCTTTTGATGATTGAATGCTGTTTTTCACTGATTCTGGAGACATGAATGGACACTCTACAGCTCTGTTAGTAAGATGCTTTCCAAATATCAGTGTCCCACTCACCACACTTGCAGTTTCCAGTAAGTCTGTGGAGTGCTACTTCCTGCCAGGTAAGTTCTGGCCAGTCCTGGGTACCTTTGGATCTATTCTCTATCTTGCTCAGTCTGGTTTCTCAACTTTTTCTTTGATGTTCAGAGCTCCTAGGATGTCATATGTAATCGATTCATTTGTTCTTTTGGGTCTTTATTATTAGACAGATCACAGAGGGTGTCTTACTATACCATCTTTGCCCTGACTCCTGAGCATGTTATTGCTAATGACTGACAGAGTCGCATATATGTTATTTCTTCTATACCTCAGTTTCTGGAGCCCACAGTAACCTAATTTGAATGTTTTAAGATTTAATCAAGAGGAAATTGGAATGAGGATATTTTGTGAAACTTTTTTCTTTTTTAAAACTGTACTTTGTTGAGAATGTACACAGCAAAAGCATATACTAGTTCACATTTCTGCATGTACATTTCAGTGACCTTGACTATATCCTTTGAGTTGTGCAACCACTCTTGCCTTTCTCTTCTGAGGTGGTCTTCTTAGTTAATAGAAACTCAGTGCTCCTTAAAGTTTTATAGCATTTATGTTAGGCAAAAGAGCATACTAAATGTAAATCACGGCATAAAAACTTTCTCCATTTTTTATATTCCCATTTATTTTGTGGATAACAACTCAGATTATAGAGAATGAAATGAATGGCTGTAAACTCTGTATATTTGAGACCAGTTTTCAACTGGTTGGATACTGTGGGTTTAGTGTGTACTAAATCTAGACTCAGAGGCTGGCTCATATTGGAGGTAGTCCTGAGAGTTCTGTGGCAGTCTTCATGTAGACACCTGAGTGAGGGTGGTTGGTTTATTTAGCATGGTTATTCTGGCTTGGTCTCTTGGGAGCTTCAGCACTGTGTATATTATTAGCGGCTAAACATTTGAAGTAAGACTAGCTCTATGCAGCTGTTAGAAATGTAGCATGTTGTAGAGTGATTAACTCCTTAAGTTCTACTCTGATTGACTAAATTTCTACTAAATACTGTAGAAATTCTGAATCGATGGCCTAAAAAGAACTCTGTGGAAATTTAGCAAGCCAAACAAAATTGCCCCATTATTTACTTTGATAATATTTAAAAGGTATTTATAATTTTATTGCTGATGAATTGCTTTTGAACCTTTGTAAAATGACTTAGATTTTGTAATAAAAAAACATTTCTTGAGAAGATTGTGTAGCATACAGATGCGTGAACATGAAATCTTCAGTTACCCTATCTCAGATATAATCACTCTTTACTATTTTAGGGTATGTAAATAAACTACAATAAAATATGTGAACATACATTCATATGTTTGTATTAAAATATATTGTACATATTGTTTTATAAACTTTTTCTCTGTCATATATAAACCGAAGCCTAAATGTGTTGCCATCAAGTTAATTCCAACTCTTAGTGACCCCATAGGACAGAGTAGAATTGCTGCATAGAGTTTCTAAGACTGTAATGTTTATGGAAGCAGACTGCCACATCTTCCTCTCAAGGAGTAACCAGTGGGTTCAAACTACTGACCCTTCTATTAGCAGCCAAACTCTTAACTACTGTGCCACCAGGGCTCCTTATTTAATTATATAGCATGTGTGTTTTTCCATTTCTTAATATTTTAAGTAGATACAAAATGTTCTGTCATGTGAATCTGTTACAATTTCAAATGGATCAGTGGACATTTCAGATATTTCATATTGTTTCGTATTCTCCATAATGGTCTAACAGTGAACAGCATTATAGTTAATTTCAGTGTATTTCCATGAAATAATTTCTGAAAGGTGGAATATTATTGGGTTAAGGGCTTTATAGAATTTCAAGCCTGTGTTTTATGTTGCCAGATTGCCATTTAGCAATACTAGCTCAATTTATGCTTAGTCCTTTCTGAGAGTGTGTGAACAGGCTCAAATATATAACCATTTTTACAGCCACATCAAAATATCAGAAGTTACAGAATGTGCAGAATGCTTGGCAGTCTCTTTTGAACCCTCACTCCCTTAAAAATTATAGGAAATGAATATCTTACAGGTTCTACCTGGAGTTTTATAGCATTTATTTTACGCCAAAAAGTGCACTTAGTGTAAATTCCTACATAGAAGTATATCTAAGCTTTGAATTATTTTTCTTTTTAAAATCGAGATATCATTTACATAGTGTAAAATTTCTGCTTTAATTTATGATCTGTTGAATTTTGGTAATTTTATGCAAATGTTAACCACTATACCATTAACATATAGAATAGTTCCCTCACCCTTAAAGGTACGCTCCTAATCCTTTTCAGTTGATGCCTCCCTCCTTCATTACCCCTTCTACTCTAGGCAACCACTTATCTGCTTCCTGTCACTATAGTTTTATCTTTTCTTTAGAAAATTTCATATAATTCGAATCACAGTCTTTTGCATTTGACTTCTTTTGCTTAGTATGGTTTTAAGATTCATTCCTCTCATTGTGTGTGTTAATATTTCCTTTTTTTTATTTTTGAGTATTATTCTGTTATATAAAAACAAACAAAGAACCCAAACCCATTGCTGCCAAGTCAGTTTTGACTCAGAGTGACCCTATGGGACACAGTATAAATGTCCCATCGGGTTTCCAGGGAGTGCCTGCCAGATTCAAGCTGTCAGCCATAGCACTGGACTACTATGCCACCAGCGCTTCCATTCTCCTGCATATATGTATCAAAATTTGCTTAATCCTTTCACCAGTTGATGGACATATGGTTTATGAATAATACTGCTATGGACATTTGCATATCTTTGTGTAGCCATGTATTTTATTTCCTTTGGATAAATACTTATGAGTGTAATTGCTGAGTCATAGGATAATGATTGTATAACTTTGCAAGATATTGCCATGCTGTTTGGAGGTCCCTAGGTGGGGCAAACAGAAAAGCACTTGACTACTAGCCAAAAGGAGGTTGGCTGTTTGAATCATTCGAGAGGCACCTCAGAAGAAAGATCTATCAGTCTGTTTTTGAAAGATAATAGTCTTGGAAATCCCACGCATCAGATTTTACTCTGCACATTCGGGGTTGCCGTGAATTGAAATTTATTAAACGGCAGCTAACAACAAGCCATACTATTTTCCAAATTGGCTGTAACTTTTTGTATTTCCACCAGTAATGTATGAGAGTTAGGTTGTTCCACATCCTCACCAACACTTGCTTTTGTCTGTCTTTATAACTTCAGTCATTGTTGTGGGTATGTGGTAGTATCTCATTATGGTTTTAGTTTGCATATCTCTCATGGCTAATGACATCAGAAGCTGTGAATTTTAATTATCTGTTTTATAATGTTAACATATTTTGAGTAGTGAGAAGTATAATGAGTATATTATTCTTCCTTTGTGAGAACTGAAGTGGGCTATGTTGGCATATGTTCAAAAAAATTTCTGTATAATCAAGGGCTCATCGTGACACAGTTGTATCTGCTTGATGTTATATAGCTGAATTTAGACTTTTGTATGGCTTATGCTTATTCTGTATCAGTGATTTCACAAGAAAGGTATTAAATGGTGGGATTTATGTATTAATGAATAGGCTGGTCTTAAGAGCTTTGTATTTCTGAAATGAACCTGGAGTTTTAGTTCTTATCTTGAATAGTTGGTTTAGAAATTTCAGGTGAATCCAAGGATTAGAGATAAAAGAAATAAGAACAGATGATGGTTTGTCTCTTTTTGTTCTTCATTAGGACATTTTTATTCCATCTCCAAGTTTGGAAGAAGGATCAAATGATGAAAAGAAAGGTGAAGACTTGCATAGTCCGTCTTTGACTGCTGAGTGTTCTAAAACTTCAGAGATTAAACCAAAGAATTCTACTGAGGATCTCAGGCTGTCTTTGACGGGGGATTCTTGCAAGCTGATGCTTTCTGCAAGTGAATGTAGTGAGTCTCCAACAAAGATGGAGAGCTTGACTCCTCACAGGATTGATGAAGATGGAAAAAATATACAGACTGAGGATACTGAACCCATGTTTCCAGTTCTCAATTGTAAACTTCCTGCTGAAAATGATAGTATCCTGATGAATCCAGCACAGGATGCCCAAGTAGAACTGGCTCCTAATGATGACAAAACAAAAGGGGATGATACAGAGACCAGAGATGGTATTAGTATTTTAGCTGCTGATTGCAAAGTCAGAGAAGAGACTGTAGCAGAAGATATTTGTATTGATCTCACTTGTGATTCAGGGAGTCAGGCTGTTCCTTCTCCAGCTACTCGATCTGAGGCACTTTCTAGTGTGTTAGATCAGGAGGAAGCTATTGAAATCAAAGACCAACACCCAGAGGAGGAGTCTTCAGGGTCTGAGGTGGAAGAAATTCCTGAGACTCCTTGTGAAAGTCAAGGAGAAGAACCCAAAGAAGAAAATAAGGAGAGTAATCCACTTCACCTTTCTGTGACTGAAACTCATCCCCAAGAGTTATGTCTTCAAAATGAAATCTCAAAACAAGGATGTCAGGAAGCTATGGAAGTTGAAACCAGTGTGATTAGTATTGATTCTTCCCCAAAGCTGCCAGTGCTTGACCAAGAATTGGAACACAAGGATCAGGAAACTTGGGAAGAAGCTACTTCAGAAGACTCGAGTGTTGTCATCGTAGATGTGAAGGAGCCCTCCCCTAGAATGGATGTTTCTTCTGAACCTGTGGAGGGAATGGAGAAATGCTCAGATTCCCAGTCTTGGGAGGATGTTGCTCCAGAAGTAGAACAAAGTGCTGAGAATAGACCAGATCCCCAGGAGGAAAAGAGTGCAGAACATGAAGCAGGTACGAAATCAGTCACTGCAGAAAAGGAAAAGGAATCTGTAGAGCAAGACTCTCCACAGCCACTTTTGCCTTTAGTGAGAGCAGATGATACCCCAAGACCTGAACAGGAAATGCAGCAAACCCAGCCTGCAGAGAAAACAGATAACACATCAGCAGATGACTCAAAAATGGCTGAAGTAAAACAGCTGAGCTCTGGGGTAGGGGCACAACAGCTGGAGAAGGCCTCTACTCATGCCTCGCAAAGCTTTTGTGAAAGCTCTAGTGGTGAGTATGATTATCAATTGTTCTTTGTCTCTAACTACATTATAAGTAGAATGGGAAGAAAGAGAGAACTGCATGCTGTGTGTGTCAGGACTGAAAATGAACTTGGGTTTATAATGTGAGCAGCCATTAATAATTGGGAAACTTAAAATATGGGGTTGTGTTTATCTTTCATATCTGTAATTATTTGTGGGCTCAGAGATCGAAATTTATCAGTTTTATCATTGAAGAGTAAGTAATCAACAGAAATTTTGTTAAGTATTTGGAAATCGAACCAGTCTGTTTTTTCTAGTTAGATCCCTGTCTTGCTTTATATTTTGTATTTTAACAGTTGCCAGGATCTTTTTTTTTAAAACTACTTTTCATAGTAGAGTTTACATTTAAGGCTCTGTTGAAAAATAAACTGTTATTGGTATTTTCTTCTTTATGGGCATTGAGTGAAGTTCCTGATTATAAAATAACATTTTATACATTATAGATGAGAATAAAGATTACTTTCTAAACTATTTGTCAAGTAGGACATTAACTGAAAAGAGTATATATAGACTATTCTGAATGCCCAGAGTTAATACAGTTTAAATGTAAAACAAAACAAATCCCTGAGGCAAGACAAAAAATAAAAACAAAATATAGACTTATGAAAGCGAGCTACTGGAGCTACGGAAATGAGAAAGTAATACATGAATAACATTCTGTGTATTAGTATAAGGGTCCTTACCTCCTGGTTTGCCTAAATAGTCCCAGTTTATACCTGTTTTCAGGTGTGATTATTAATACAGTGAAATTTGTGAGAGCTGGGTTGTGTTGATTTTCTGGTTCTTGCCAAGTTTTCCACCTTTAACAGGTTGCTAATGTGTTGCTTTTGTATTGTTTCTGCCTTACATACGTCCTGACTTGTGTAGGTTTTACTATTTTATATATGTGTGTATGTGTATGTATATTGCTCTCAAGATTGTCTCTATTCCTTGGTGGTTTTTTTTTGTTTGTTTGTTTTTCCCTCCTCAGAACAAGAATTTTTAAAGCTAGAAAGGATACTAGGAATTGTTCAGTTCATGGTCCATGATCTTGTTTCTAAAGTCATTGGCTAGTTAATGATTGAAGTGGGACTAGAACCTAGGTCTCCTGATTCCCAAGTCTATGCTTTGTCCTCCTATAAAAGTTTATTATAATGTAGTTTCTCTAATTCTAATGATTAGGACAGGAGAGATCCTAATGGCTGTAATTCTGTGTTAGTGAATGTTCTTGTAGTTTCATTATATTTAAATACTGGTACTGAACTAATCTAAGAAAGCATCAGGACCTACCAAGCCTACTAGGCAAATTGTTTTAATATAGCTTTTTACCTGTAACCTACTGCTGTCATCAGTGTTGTCTCATGGCAACTGTATGTGTTCTGTAGGGTCTTCAATAGCTGTAGTCTTACAGAAGTAGATGATTAGTCTTTTCTTTTTGGCACTACTGGGTAGATTTCAGCTGCCCACCTTTTAGTAGTTCAGTGCAAACTGTTTACACAGCCCAGCAAAAGAAACTTGTACAGCACTGGAATATTAGTTTTAGTGTATTGTTTAAAAGTATTGTCCATGAATACTTGTTCACACTATTAATTGACAGGACCAGTAAACACTGCCATATTACAAACTTAGTGTAATGTATTTGTCTGTGTGATTGAAAATGCTAGTAAGAAATTTTCTGTGTCAAGATTTTTCTTGAGAACGCCTAAAAGCAATGAAGAAAATGACAGTATTTGTAAGAAGTTAAATTAGAGTAGAAGGAGATCAGAATATTTAAGGGAGAATAATAGTTTTTGACTGGGAATTAGTCTGAAATAAATCATTGAGAAGAGCATTACAAACAAATTAGAAAAAAATTATGTTTAATATAGTTATTTTAGCTGCTAAACCTTAAGAGAGACTAAATGAGAGTCAACTAAAAAGTTAATGATTCTTTATTGTGGAAAGGCAAAATGGAAGTCACAAGTAGGTTGAACTCCAGATTGGTTCATTATATTTAAGTATGCTGAAATTAAAAGGCCAGTCTTTTGTTGTTCTGAATAGCTTTGTTGGTTTTTTTTGTTTTTTTTTTAATTTTTATTTAACATAACTGAGTGAAAGTGTACATTCACATATAAATTTACATGCCCCCCTATATGCAGCTTCCACTGCTCTTCCTGTCCAGCGACAGCACACCATTCCTCTCTGCTCCATACATGTCTCATCCTCCCAACAGTCTCCTTTCCCCTCCTGTCCGTCCACTCCCCTTCCTCCAGCCAGAGGTTTGTTGGTTTTTTAAACATGATATGTGCTTTATTGGGACAGAAGTTTTTAAACAATACAGAAAAGAGGGCAAGGGGGAAGGAAAAGGGGAGAAAAAGAATTACTCCAGTGTCTGTATTATAGATAACTTAATCACTGTCAGTAGTTTGGGTGTCTCTTTAGACATCTTAAAACTTGAAAAAAGCAAATTTAGAAAGGTAGTGCTTTATTCAACGTAGAACAAAGTTAGGGTGGGTTAATGATGTGAAGAACTCTAGCAAGTTCAGTAAGCCTCTAATTAAAGCCATAAATTGTAATCTAGACTAGGTTAAGGAAACCCTGGTGGCATAGTTGCTGTGTATGCTAACCAGAAGGTCAGCAGTTCACATCTACTAGGTGCTCCTTGGAGACTCTTTGGGGTAGTTTTACTCTGTCGTATAGGGTTACTATGAGTTGGAATTGACCTAGTGACAGTGGATTTGGTATTTTTGGGTTATAATGGGTTAGTGATGACCAGGGAAGAGAGGTATGTTTCAGGTTCTAGCTCTAACCTTTGGAGATTTACTTCATGAAATATTAACCTAGTTCGCCGTCAATGTCAGACACAAAGTCTTAGACTGTGTGTTGTGTCCCTCAGTATAGAAATTCTTCTATTTTTAATTAGTCATGTTTTTAATTAGTGGTAGTAAGTGACAATTTCTTTTAAGCATAAGAGAAGAAAAATAGACTTTAAACTGTAACAGAAAATTAGAAGTAAGAGAGACCTTCACGTGAAGAGTTTTAAATATTGGAATTTTTTGGCTAATGAATTTCTTTGTTCATATTTTTCTCTGTAGGCTGGTAAATGCTGGCATATTACAGGATAGCCCATAATCTGGGAAAGCAAGAGGGACTTGATAATTTAAATAATAAGAGAGTGCTAAGTGTCAGAGAAAGAACCAAATGTGTAGAAAATTCTGATAAATTTAAAATGCTAAAACTTACCAGTAAATGGAGTTTGCAAGATTTGATGGTAATTTTGATGAGGTTAGTCAGAAGAATAAGCAAAAGAAGAGAAATGAGAAAGTACTTAAAGGGCATTTAAATAGACTTTATGAGCATGAATCAAGACAAGACTAGAAATGTGAGATGATGCTAAATTGAATTTTGGCTAAAGAATTAGGAATTTGTCTTGTAGTTGACATCTTGAAGTTTTCTGCCTAACATGTTTAAAGCAATGATTTAGGAAGGCTAGTTTGCTTGCATTTTACAGAAAGAATTGGGAATTACAAGGAAGCTAAAGGTTTTTGACAGAGAAAGTAATGAATGGACCATTGTAATCATGCAGGCATGAGACAGTAAAGGGCAGTTAAGGGGAGTGAGTGGCATTTCTGCATGCCTCTAGTGAAACAGTGGGTTCAAACATACCAAAGATTGTGAAAATGGTGCAAGACTGAGCAACATTTCTTTCTGTTGTACTTAAGGTCACCATGATTTGGACCTGTAAACAGCAGGACTTATAAAAACTACTCATTAGATTATAGTTGTGCAGTTAGATAATAGTGTTAAAATAACTTTTCCTAATTTTACGTAGTACTATGCAGAGGAGGAGACCTGGGGATACAGTGGTTAACCATTTGGCTTCTAACCAAAACGTCTACAGTTCGAATCAACCAACTGCTCCTTGGAAACTCTGTGGGGCAGTTCTCCTCTGTCCTTTACAGTCGCTATAAATTGACAGAAGCTGGGGTTTTTTTTGTCTTTTCCCTTATGCAAAGGAAAACATCACAGGGAAATAACCTTCAACCAGTAATGCTTGCATGTTACATTTGCATAGTATAGGACGCCATATAGAAGGGTCTAGTTGAAGATTTAATACAGGTTTTCAAGTCTAGATGATGAATCATAACATGAGGGTTGGTTCCTGTCCTGAGAGCTGTGCAGGTGAGTTTTCATTGACAAGTGTTCGAGGAGTGAAAATCCTGCGAAATACATCTTTGAAATTCATGATGCCTGAGGTTTTTGATTTGTGTTTGTTTCTAGGTAAAGGGCTTACTTTATAAGGAGCTGCCGGAGGATGATTTCTTACCTACCCGATCCATTTCTTTCTATAACTACATTCAGTAGAAGTGTTTGCCAATTAGATACGATGCTGAGATTTTCCACTCTTCACAGTTCTTTTAGTTGATCATGTATACTTCCATTTTTTATTCAGAAGTCCATTTCATTTTCTCTTTTCATCCCTTCAGGTTACTAATTCATTTTATATGTAAGAGATGTGTAATTTTGAAGAACAAAAAAAGCACCAACGTGCTTGATAGTAAAGATAATAAAGGATAAAAGTGAAGTAGAAAAAGATGAAAGAAGCAAATCATTTTCACAAGAGGTAGTAATTGGGTATGCTATATTATAGTTATTTTGAGGTAGCCTGGGAAAGTAAGTTCGTATGTTAGGTTTAAGAGGAGTAGCCTGGAACAGTTCTTATTTTCTCCCAAACACAGTTACTGTTGTTTTTTAGTTATGCTTTACAGCTGAAGTTAATTTTTCATTCAGAAATTTTTATATATATTGTTTTGTAACATTGGTTGCAATCCCTGCAGTGTGACAGCTCCTCCTTCGTACCCTAGGTTTCCTGTGTCCATTGATCCAGTTCCTGTTCCTCTTTGCCTTCTCATCCTGTTTTTCATCTCATCTTTTTATTTGAACTAAGAAGGTGTTCCTTATGTGCATTATTTTTTGTTTTATAGACCTGTCTCATCTTTGCCTGGAAAGTGTGTATTATTGAAAGATAGAAACAATTAGGAAATTAGAAAATACAGTTTTGACAATTTGCTAATTCTAGGTAGCAGTGTTTTGGAACTGATTATGGACCTAGTTGAAAAGTACAGTTTTGTGTCTTGATAAATGTTTTATGCTTATAATAATTTAATAAATTCTAATCACTGTGGATGCTCATGTATGTGAGATTTACTTTTGGGCGGAGTTTTAGATATAAGTATTACTTCTCTGGCCTAGAGGGAATTCTGGTTAGTAGTACTGAACTGCAAAACCTTTAATTTTCTGTGTTAGGATCAGAAAGAGACTTTGAAGTCTTTTGGCACCTCGTTGAGTAGATTGTAAATTAAAAGAAAGTCAGACTTCTTTTATGATGTTCTCACACACCGTTAAGGCTTATATATGATCTCCTTGGGTTAGTAAATTTGTTTGTATAGTATTATATTGTGTAGACTTCACATGATCCGTATTTGACTGTCTAGCCCCAAATGTACTATCTGACAACTCAGTTCCCCATGACTCAGTGTTACACAGATCTGCCTAACTATGGGCTTCCTCTCTTTGCCTGTTCTATGGTTGCTCCCTTTGCACCAGTCCTGTTTATAATATAAAGAGAGCAGAGAAAGGAGTAGTAGGAAAGTGGCTGGGAGGCTTAGTGATGGGACTGTGATTGAGACAGTTGGGGAGCAGAGGAAAAGACACTAAGTATTTGAAACATTCATGGCTGCTGTTTTCCATTTTGCTTATTTTTTACTTCTGTTTTGGTTTGCTTTTGTTTATTATTGTTTTGTGATTTGTTTTTTCAGAAACCCCATTTCATTTCACTTTGCCTAAAGAAGGTGATATTATCCCACCCTTGACTGGCACAACACCACCTCTCATTGGGCATCTTAAGTTGGAGCCCAAGAGACACAGTACTCCTATTGGTGAGTTATTAAAAACTAATGATATTTAAGACAGAAATTAGGAGATACCATTCTTACACAAGTGATATTTTTAGATCTGAGGTACCAGGCCTGACTGATAAGCTTTACTTTTGTTTCAAGTAGAATAAAGGCTATGGTGTCTGACTGAGTATATTCCAAGGACATGCTGAGAGGTGATGAGGATAAAAAAAGAAAGGTTGGAAGGAAAGAAGAAAGAACATTTATGAGGATTTTATTACTTATAAGCAGTTAAGAGTCCTGAATAGAGATACAGAGCTATGTTATAAAAAAGGGACAACAGGTAGGATGTAAGTACTGTTTATTCAGTACCTTGGCTAAACAATCAGTCTGCTGCTTAACGGGGCAAGAAAACTTAGATCCTCCTTCCTCGAAGCAGCCCATAGTCTTCTACATTAACCTATTTGTTTTCTCTAGTCAGTGCTGGGAGGTAACAATCATGCCGTCTGGAGTCTCCTGCTACCTATGCCTGATGCTGGCAGATGTGGGTTGGCTGAGGGCTCATGCAGCATCCTTTGTCCAGATGCAGAAGTGGAACTGAATCCTGTTGCTCCTCTTAAGACCAGGTGTCAATACTAGTGTGTAGTTGTTGATACTTGTAACAGGATTTATCCTAGGAACCCCTTTTGATCCTGCAGAGCTGTGGAGTCAAAAAGGCAAATTAATGACCTTGCATTGTTGTTTTTCGTGTTTGTATTTTAGTGTTCTTTCTTTCTTCCTCCTGCCTCGCCTCTTTCAGGCATTAGCAAGTATCCAGAAAACACTGTAACAACCAGTGATGTCATGTCAGAAAGCATGGTGGAGACCAATGATCCCGTTCTTGAGAGTGAAAAAGGAGATTCTGAGGCTGCCCCAGAACTGGATGCTAAATTATGCCTGAGAATGAAACTGGTCAGTCCTGAAACCGAGGCTAGTGAAGAATCTTGGCAATTTAGCTTGGAAAGTAAGTTTTCTTCTATGTTAATTTTGGGCAGTTAGTAACTCCTGATCACCTGGGAAGTATTAGTTAACTGTCTTCTAATTAGAATGATTGTTGTAGTTGTTAAGTACTGTTGAGTTGGTTCTGACTCATAGTGACCCTGTGTACAATGGAGTGAAACACTGCCTGGTCCCGCACCATGCCCTCAATGGTTGCTATGCTAGAGCCCATTGTTGCAGTCACTGTGTTAGTCCATCTTGTTGAGGATCTTCCTCTTTTTTGCTTACTGTCTACCCTACGAAGCATGATGTCCTTTTCCAGGGATTGTCTCCTGACAACATGTCCAAAGTATGTAAGCTGTAGTCTCACTGTCCTTGCTTCTAAGGAACACTCGGGTTGTACTTCTTCCAAGACAGATCTGTTTGTTCTTTTAGCAGTCTGTGGTGTATTCCATGTTGCAGTTCAAAGGTGTCAGTTCTTCCATCTTTCTTATTCATTGTCCAGTTTTCACATGTATATGATGAGATTCGAAAATACCGTGGCTAGTCTTCAAAGTGACATCTTTGCTTTTTAACCCTTTGAAGAGGTCTTTTGCAGCAGATTTTCCCAACACAATACGTCTTTTGATTTCGTGACTGCTGCTTCAGTGGGTGTTGATTATAGATCCAAGTAAAATAGAAATCTTTGGCATTTATCATGATGTTGATTATTGGTCTAATTGTGAGGATTTTTGTTTCCTTTATGTGAAGGTGTAATCCATACCGAAGGCTGTGAGTCTTTGATCTTCATCAGTAAGTGTTTCAAGTCCTGTTCACTTCAGCAAGCAAGGTTGTGTCATCTGCATAATGCAAGTTGTTAATGAGTCTTCCTCCAATCCTGATGGCCCATTCTTCGTATAGTTTAGCATCTCAGAGTCTTTTTTGGCATATAGATTGAGTAGATACGGTGAAAGTACAGCCCTGATGCACACCCTTCCTGACTTTAAACTGTGTAGTGTCACCTTGTTCTGTTTGAGTGACTGACTGATACTTTTTTATACTTTTCTAACTATATTTATAAAGTTTTATTCTCATAGATTTAATTATGTGCTTTTGACCAACCCCTGTCATGTTAGTGAAGATGTCCAGTATGTCTTTATGTTGCTGCTTGTATCTCTGTATTAAATCTGTGCCTATAGTAAAAAATAATTGACTCGACGGCACTTGGCTTGGCTTGGCTTCCATATTCTGAAGTAACTCAGATGAGGGTAGAAAATTTAAAATTGTACATATGTGTTGTAGATTTATGTTGACTCTTTTCCACATTAATTTGAGTTGTTTGGTGTGGCTAAAATAATGAAGAAGTACAAGGGAATGACTGCAAAGCAGGTATCAGATTTGGAAGGGGATTTTACATCATGCTGAGGTACAGCAAAATTTTAGATGGGAGAGTAGTATAAATAGATTTGCATTTTTAAGAAGATCTACTGAATGTTTTAAAACTTTGTAACTGTGCAAGATAATTTTTTTTCCTTGCAGTAGCCATTTCCTGTTCTGCTGCTTGGAAAACCCTATCTTGAACCAAGAAATGAGATCAGTGGTAGTGGGGACTGAGATGAGAGAATGAGTTTGAGAAGTGAATGGTAGGATAGCCAGAACCTTGTGACCATTTGAATGAGTTAAGAGGGGTTAAGGAGGAGAAAAAAATACAGAATGATTCCTGTGCATATCATCTTACTTACTTTTCATATGTCTTCAGACTACATATCCTTTTTTCTGCTTTATTGATGAGAACACAGACTAAGGGATTTTTTAACTTGCTGCAGGTCACAAGTAATGGTAAGAGGTAGTATTAGAATTTGAATCAGATGTGATTCAAAAGCATTTCATAAGGCTGTGTCTTATGAAGAAAAATACCACAAGTAGTTGGCTTTAGTGTACAGAAATTTATATTTCTTAAAATTTGGGAAGCTAGACATATGCATTCAGGGGGCTGGCTCTGGGGAAATGACCTCTCTTTCTGTCAACTTGGAGGGAAGGTCCTTGTCTCTTTTCAGCCTCTATATCTAGGTTTCTTGTTCAGTCATGTGGCATGTATCTTCCCCTCTGTTTGTGCTAGCTTGCATGATGTGCTGTTTCGTATCACAAGAGAGATTGACCTACAGTGTGCTCTGCTAATACTGTGTCATTAATATAAGAAAGGAAAGAAAACTCATTCATTCCCAAGTGGGATTATAACTACAGGTATAGGGATAGGATTTACAACACATGTTTTTTGGGAACATAATTGAATCCATAAAGGTAGTTTGTAAATATTGTTTTAAAGGGCTTACATGAGGAAGAAGTCTCATAAAAGGGACTCTGAAGGAACTTACAGCGAGGAGGACAACCAAGAGAATAGTCATGGAAGTCCTTGGGAAGAAACTTACAAGAAAATAATGACAGGTGCAGGAATGAAGGCTAGTAAGTGGTATCTGCTGTGTGCGTTAAATTTGGCAATTCAGATCCATTTGGTGACTCTGACAGGAGCTCTAGCATGAGTGTGTGGTTGGGGTTGAGTGTCGTAGTGAAAGTAACTGAGGAGTGATGGGGGAAGAGGCAGCAATGTACACTGGTTTTTAGAAGTTTAGATGAGAAAGGAAGAAAGAAATATGGTAAGTTATTGAGAAATGCTGGTTTGAGAGAGGGCTTCTAATTTTTTTAGGTCTAGAGAGGCCTGAGCAAGTTCACAGACTGAAAGGAAGAATCCAAAAAAGAAAGGGATGTGTTAAAGACAGTTGATGGATCAAAGCCCATAGGAGATGAGGAGGGGAAGCTTTCAAAAACCACAGCTAGAGTGGGTGGACTTGAGTAAGAGGAAATTCTATATTCTGAGACCCTAGAGAATAATCAGATGTTTAAATGGGGTGTTGTTAGGTGCCATCAGGTTGGTTCCAGTTCACAGCAACACGGTGTGCAACAGAATGAACCGTTGCCAGATTGTGTGCCATCCTTAGAGATGACATTATGGTTGAGCTGATTGTTACAGCCACTGTGTCATTCCATCTCATTGGGGGTCTTCCTCTTTTTATTTCCTTGCTCTTTAGATGAAGGTTTATGGAACAAACTAGTTTCTCATTAAACAGTACATGTTGTCTTATGACATTGGTTAACAACCCCACAGCAGGTAAACACTGTCAGTGTTGGATTTGGGATCTCAAACTTTCCTGTCCCTTCCTGCTCGCTAGTCCTTATCCCTGTTCTGGTGTGACTTTTATAGTCTCTTTTGGTGTGATATGCCTGTCTAATCCTTGACTGAAGGATGACCCCAACAGTGACTTCATTACTGAGCTGAAAGAGTGTCCAGGGACTATATTTAGAGTTTCTCCAGTCTCTGCCAAACCAGTAAATCTGGTCTTTCTTTCTTTTTGAGTTGGAATTTTGTTCTCCATTTTTCTCCAGCTCTGTGGGGGACCCTCTTGTGATCCTGTCAGAGAAGCCAGTGATGGCAGTCAGGCACCATGTAGTTGTGGTGGATTCAGTCAGCTGGAGGCTGTTGTAGATGTGGTCCATAAGTATTTTGAATGAATCTTTCCCTTATATCTTTAGTTTTCTTCATTCTTCCTTGCTTCTGAAAAGGTAAGACCAATGGAGTATCCTAGATATCTGTTGACAGGCTTTTAAGACCCCAGATGCTATTCACCAGAGTACAATGTAGAACATTTTCTTTATAAGCTGTGTTATGCTATTTGAGCTAGATGTTCCGTGAGACCGTGGTCCCCATAACCCTCAGCCTGTTTTGGTCCCTTAGGGAGTTTAAATGTGTCTATGGAGCTTCCATGACCTTGCCTTGTGCAAGCTGTGCTGGCTTCCTCAGTATTTTTTTTAATTAAATAAAAAATGAAAGTGTATATACTCTGTGCTTACAATATTGAGTTAAGATGGGAGGAGTACACACGTTGTATTGAAGTCCCATTAATAGTGATCTTCTTATTAATGTGTATTGTCATCAATTTCACCCAACCAAATTTCTAACAACTATCTAAACCCTTGCCCCTTGCCCTCCCGCCCTCCCCCCGTCCCCACCCTTGTGGCTATCAAAGAGTCTTTTCTGTTATGTATGAGTCTGCTTTTAAGTTTTTATCGTAGGGATCTCATATAATAATTGTCTTTCTGTCACTGACTAGTTTCATTCAACATAATGTCCTCCAGTTGAGACCAAATTGAGAGATGTTTCCTGCTATCATTGTTGTTCTTTATCATTGCATAGTACTGCATTGAGTACGTATACCAAAGTTTACACGTCCATTCTTCTGTCGTTGGGCATCTGGGTTGATTCCATGTTTTTGCTATCGTGGACTGTGCTGCAATGAACATTCGTGTGCATGTATCAGTTGGTGTGAATGGCCTTGATTCTGTAGGATATATTCCAAGCAGAGGAATTACTGGGTCAAATGGTATATCTATATCCATTATTTTAAGGTAATGCCAGATTGCTTTCCAAAGAGGTTGCACCATTCTGCAATCCCACCAACAGTGTAGGAGAGTTCCAGTCAGTATTGTGTACTGTCTTACCCTTCCCCTGAATTACCAAATTACCACTTATCTGTTGTCTATTTAGTGTTTTTCCATCCCCACCCCTCCCCTCCCTGGTAGCCATCAAAGATTGTTTCTTTTTATGTGTAAACCTTTTCATGAGTTTTACAGTAGTGGCCTCATACAATATTTGTCCTTTGTAATTGATTTATTTCACTCAGCGTAGTGCCTTCCAGTTTTCTCCATGTTATGAGATATTTCACAGATTCATCATTGTTCTTTATTGTTGCACAGTATGCCATCGAGTGTATGTATTGCAGTTTGTTTATCTGTTCACCTGTTGGTGGGTATCTAGATTGTTTCCAGCTTTTTGTCATTGTGAACAGTGCTGCAGTGAACGTGAGTGTGCATATGTCTATTCTTGTGATGACTCTTCTCTAGGATATATTCGTAGGAGTGTGATTGCTGAATCATGTGATTTTTCTATTTCTGGTTTTCTAGGGAAGTGACATATTGTTTTCCAGAATGGTTGTATCATTTTGCATTCATACCAGCAGTGCATAAGAGTTCCAATCTCCCGGCAGCCTCTCCAGCATTTGTTGTTTCCTGTTTTTATGATTTTTGATAGTATTGCTGAGATGGCTTTGATTTGCATTTCTCTGATGGCTAATGATCGTGAGCATTTCCTCATGTGTCTGTTGAATGTTTGAATGTCTTTTTTGGTGAGGTCTGTTTATTTCTTTTGCTCATTTTTTAACTGGATTGTTTTTTGTGTGTGTGGTAGAGCCGTTGGCTTTGCTTGTAGATTTTAGAGATTAGACCTTTGTCTGATTTATGATAGCCAATTTTTTTTTTCAGTCTATAGGTTTTCTTTTTACTCTTTTGGTCAAGTCTTTTGATCACCATAATGTTTAATTTTTAGAAGATGGCAGGTATCTAGCTTATTTTTAGAGTTTGTGTGTTGTTGGTTATGGTACATATTCTGCTAATGCTGTTTATCCTATTTTTCTTCTATGAACTTTATAGTTTGGGCTTTATATTTAAGTCTTTGATCCATTTTGAATTAGTTTTTGTATGTGTTGTGAGGTGTGGGTCCCGTTTCAATTTTTTGCAGATGGACATTCAGTTTTGCCAGCACAATTTGTTAAAAACACTGCCTTTTCCCCATCTGATGGACTTTGGGCCCATGTCAAAGATCAAGTGACCATAGTTAGATGGGTTGTCAAGTCTGTTCCATTGTTCAGTATATATGTTTTTGTACCTGTACTGGGCTGTTTTGACTACTGTAGCTGAGGTCAGGTATTATGAACCCTTTTGCTTTCTTATTCTTCAGTAGTGGCTATCTGGCATTTCATCTTGTTTCTGTATAAAGTTAATGTTAAGTTTTTCCATCTCTTTAAAGACCATTGTTGGTATTTGGATAAGGATTGCATTGTATCTGTAAATTGCATTGTATCTGTAAATCTGTCATTTTCAAAATGTTGAGTCTACATATCCATGAGTGTAGTATGTTTTTCCATTTAATTTATGTAGACCTCTTGTGGTTTCATGCAGGAATGTTTTGTAGTTTTCTTTAAATAGGTCTTTCATGTCTCTGGTTAGGTTAATTCCTAAGTATTTTATTTTTATATGTGCTATTGTAAATGATATTGTTTTCCTGATTTCCTTTTCATCATTCTCTTTATTGGTATGTAGGAATCCAATTGATACTTGTTTGATTGTCTTGTATCCTACAACTCCGCTTAATCTTTGTTAGTTCTGGTAGTTTTCTCATGGAGTCTTTAGGATTTTCTGTGTATAGTATGATATGACCTGTAAATTGGGGCAGCATAATGCCTTCATTACCATTTTTGATACTTTTCATTTCTCACCTTATTGCTCTGGCTGATACTGGCCAAAGCCAGCCAAGTGCCGTCGAGTCGGATCCAACTCATGGCGACCCAGTGTTAATAAATAGGAATAGTGATAAAGGGCATCCTTGTCTTGTTCCTCTTTTCAACGGCCTTCTGGTTTTGTTTTTTGGTTTTTTGGCTGACCCTCTGCTTTACCAAGCATGATGTGCTTTTTCAGAGACTGGTCTCTCCTGATTGTATGTCCAGAGTATATGAGATGAATGCCCACCTTCCTCACTTCCCAGGGAGCACTCTAAGACAGACTTGTTTGTTTTTCTGGCAGTTCATGGTATATTCATTCAGTATTCTTCACTATGACTGTAATTCCAAGGCGTCAGTTTTGTTTCGATCTTCCCTTATTCATTGTCTAAACTTTGCTTATGAGGCAACTGAAAATATCATGGCTTGGACAAGGCATGCATTAGTCTTCAAAGTAACATGTTTGCTTTTTAGCAATTTCAAGAGATATTTTGTAGCAGATTTGCACAATGAAGTACACTGTTTAATATCCTAACTGCAGCATCCATGGGTGCTAACTGTACCAGACTGGTAGCCTAAGATTTTTCTGTTGAGGGGAACTAGGGGGCTATGAGACAGGGTAGGAAGGAAAGCTTTATATGTTTTATGCCTTTTGAATTTTAAAATATGCATGTATATAGTGTATGTATATAATGCAACCCTGAAAGAAAATACTTGAGATTTTTTTCTTTATATTTTGTATTTTACTTCCCATTTTGTATTTCTGTGTATGTAAGTGTTTTTGGAATGCATTTTGCAGTGTTACCACATTTCATTTTTCAATGAATTTTATTTTACATTGAGTTGTCTGTTTTTTCATGTCATTAAAAAATCCTAAGGTCACTTTTGGTAGCTACTTAATGTTGTATTGTGTGGATAATCCTCCATTTAGTTAACAGTTTCTTAATTGCTTGACATTTAGGTTGTTAATTTTGTGCGTGTGTGTTGCTATATTCTGACTCATGGTGACCCTGTGTATATGTACAGATTATTAATTTTCTAGTGTCATTTGTAGTTTCTGTTGTCAGTCTGTAATCTTTGGTCCTCAGTATTGATAGTAGGCCATTAGCCTTAATAGCAGAGAAACCAGTTTTGAAAGGTGTTTTTATTCTTACAGTGGCTACCAAGAAGAGGCATATAAAATTTATCTGTGTTTATGTGTGTTTTCATACTTTATTTAAAATGTTTTTTCGTTAGTTATTGCAGTATGGATTTTTTTTTAAAAGTTATACAGAAAGATAGACTTGCTGGCATAACAGAGACTAGAGAAACCCTGCAACTATGGACCTGAACACTCTACAGCTCAGTAATGAAGTCACTCCTGAGGCTCAACCTTCAGCCAAAGATTGAACAGGCTCATAAAACAAAATGAGGCTAAGAGGGCACGCCAGCCCAGGGGCAAGGACTAGAGGGCTGGAGGGGACACGAAAGCTAGAAATAGGGAACCCAAGGTTGAAAAGAGAGAATGTTGACCTGTTATAGGGTTGTTAACCAGTATCATAAAATGATATGTGTACTAACTGTTTGATGAGAAACTACTTTGTTTTGTAAACCGTCATCTACAGTACTATAAAAAGAAGTAAAAAGGAGTTAAGTGATATTTCTGTGAGATACTCCCTACTGGGTGTTTTGAGATAGGGTAGTGTCATAAATTGAATTGTGTCCCTTCCCAAAATGTGTGTCAACTTGGTTGGGCTGTGATTCCCACCCAGTATTGTGTGGTTGTCCTCCATTTTATGATTCAATTTTCCTATGTATTGTTAATCCTAATCTCTTCCTGTGGTTAACGGGGCAAAATGAGAGTATGTTAAAGAGGATTAGTGTGGGATATAATACCCTCGCTCAAGTCACATCCCTGATCCAGTGTAACAGGAGTTTCCATATGGTGTGGCCTGTATCACCTTTTACCTCAACAAGAGATGAAATGGAGCAGAGAGTTGGGGACTTCATAGCACCGCGAAAGCAGTGGGAGGAGAGGATGTCTTTTGAACCTGAGGTTTCTGTGCTGAGATGCTCCTAGACCAGGGGAAGACTGATGACCAGGACCTTCCTCTGCAGCTGACACAGAAAGCCTTCCTCTGGAGCTGATGCCCTGAATTTTGACTTCTAGCCTACTAGACTGTGAAAGGGAAACTCAGGTGGCATAGTGCTTAAGAGTTAATGCCTGCTAATACTAAGAGGTCGGCAGTTCAGATCTACCAGACGCTCCTTGAAAACCATGAAGCAGTTCTGCTCTGTCCTATAGTATTGCCATGAGTTGGAATCCACTTAATAGTAATGGGTAGGTAGACTATGAGAGAATAAACTGCTTGTTAAAGGCATACAGTTGTGCTATTTCTGTTACAGCAACACTGAATATCTAAGAGGAAACCACTGTGGTGGCGTAGTGGTTAAGTGGTATGGTTGCTAACAGAAAGGATAATGGTTGAAATCCACTATGTGCTTCTTGGAACCTGAGGGGCAGTTCTGCTCTACGTTTCTGTGAGTCAAAAATGACAGCAATTGGTTTGTATAACTTAAGACAGGTGGTTCTAGTAATTAATGATAGAAAGTGGGTAAAGACAGGAGTATCATTTTCAGAAGCTGGGAATTGAGAAGCATTAGATTTCTAGGATTCAGGTTTTATGGTTACAGCCACGGTGAGCTGTAACCGTCTATATGTAACATCAGAGCATGATACTTGATACTGAAGTCTCATTTCTTATTTTACTTTGTATTTCAAAAGCCTAGGTCTTCATCATAATATGTACCTTTTGGTTTTCTGAAGTCTACTTGTGGGAGAAGTCCTTAACCTTGTTGGTATTACTAGGATGTGATTGTATTATGTACTTTGGCCGCTTTTGATCAAACTAAAGTCTGTCTAGAGGACAGATTAGGTCCTTGGCTGCCTCTCCAGCCTTAACTGCTTCCTAACATAAACTAGACTGTTCACATTCTCCAAATTTGATAAAGATTAGATATAATGAATCTATAGGTTTCATTTTCAAAATTAATGTTAAAGTTTTTAAGTTCTCTTCATTTGTTATCATAGTAAGTCTGAGTATGCTGGTAATCATGGTTTTTATGAAGTTCTGAGAAACTCAGGCTACCTTGAAAACCTTAGACTAAGGAATTTTGACTTTTAGTCATAGAGTCGTCACAGGGAGGTACCACTTATTCTTGGAACCCTGCTGTGCTTGGCTAGGTGGAATGGTTGTAGCCAGTGGTTCTCAGGCCCCTTCTGTGGGTTGGTAAGGACCCTGCTTAATGAGGAGGATAAGTTGTCTGGGTTTTCTAGGGAAACAAAACCAGTAACACGTGTACGTACAAGGAAAGATTTATATATATCAAGTACAAGGAAAGATATATAGGAAACAGCTCATGCAATTGCAGAAGCTGAACATCCCAAGTCCTGGCACAACCCTCATGTGGCCATGGGAGCTGGTGAACTCAGGGTCAGCAGGTCGGAGACCAGAGTTCTAGATCACTGATTGTGTAGGTTGGCGGATCCCAAGCTGGCGGCAAGATGGAGCTGCAGAGGCTGGTGAACCCAGGATTGGCAGGTCAGGGAACAGAATTCTCAAGGTGCCGGCTGTAAGGATGTTGAATCCAACTTGCCAGAGCAAGTAGGTGCTTCTGGCTATGTGATCACACCGGCAGTAGGTGGTAGAAGGCAGAGAGATGAGAGCTGAGGGGCAGGAAGCCACCACAGGCCCTACCCTGCCACTTCATACAGCAGCCAAACAATGGAGTAACCAAGTTGACATAATCCTGATCACTGCAGTAGTGTCAGATGCCATGAATCTGCCACTCCTCTTTGGCTGTTGCAGTTGAAAATAGGGTTCAGGTACACACCCTGTGCTGATGAGGTCCTACACTGTTCAGTGGGCCCACACAGATCTAGGTAGAGATGAAGGGCATTTGAAGTCTGTGGGCCCCTTAGGCCTGTACCTAGGCAGAAGGGCAGTTGCCTTCCCTGAGTTCCCACCTTAGGAGGTGTGGCGATGTTTTAAAGCTGCAAGAACTGGTTTGGTTTGGGCACAATTAGTACTGAGCACCTGGCTTAGGGGAGTTGTTGGTTTGGGGGCGACAGGTCCTGTTCTTGCCGTAGGGAACTGGAAGTTGTTGAATACTGCTGGAGTGGGAGTGGTGTGGAGTAGAGTGAGGAGAAGGAAGGGTGAGGGGAAGAGAGGCGGTTCTCAGCTGTGAAAGTCCCAGAGAGGGGTGTTATTTTGATCCCACATGGTTAGGTTAGACACTTTAATTTTCCTGGATCCAGTGCAGCTCCCCCTGACTCTGGTGGCTTGTACACAGACTCTGTGCTGCCCTTTCTCTCCTGACATGTAAGAGGCATCCCGATCACAACTGATTGCCTCCATCCACATGTACCAGTGGATCCAGACAGGTGCCAGACAGCTGAACTCTGACACTTCTCTGCTGCTTCTGAACTGTCTCTCTCTCCTCCTGCTGCTCAGCCCGACTCCTCAACTTTGTCTTTGATGTTCAGGGCTCATAAATTGTCATATATAATTGATGTACTTGTTTCATAGGTGTTTGTTGTAAGAGGGACTACAGGAAACATCTGACTATTCTGTCTTCTTGGTCTCATCCTCAGTACTTTTCATTCATACAATTCACTGATACCAGTTACATTTATCATGTTCTGCCATCACTATTATTTATTTCCAAATTGTGCCGTTACCCTTAACAGAAGCTTGTTACGCCTAAGCAGTGATTTCCTCCACCCCTTCTTCCTCTCTCCCTGGTAACCACTAATAAACTTTGATCTGTATGCATGTGCCAATTCCAAATATTTCATGTAAGTGAGATCATGCAACATTTGTCTTTTTGCAACTGACTAGTTTTAATTTGTGTAATATTTTCACAGTTCATACTGTAGCAGATATCAGTACCTCATTTCTCCTTATGACAGAATAATACTTCATTGTATGTAAATGCTACATGTTGTTTATCCATTCATCTGTTGATGGACATTAAGGTTGTTTCCACCTTTTGGCTATTATGAATAGTGCTGTAGTGAACACTGATGTACAAGTATTTGTATTGCTGCGGTCTTTCTTTTGGCTGTATACCTAGTAGCAGAATTGCTGGATCATGTGGTAATTCTGTGTTAAACTTTTGAGGTACTGCCAAAGTTTTTTCAAAGTGACTGCACCATTTTACAATTTCACCAGCAATGGATGAGGGTTCCAGTTTCTCTACCTTCTCATTAAAACTTATTTTCCATACTCCTTCCATCTTAACTCAGTACTGCAAGGATAGAGTAGCTGGGGCGGGGGGCGGGGGACCATGCTCTTAGGTGAATTCCAGGCCAATTGGCACAACTAGCGTTTTGCTAAGAGAGCTCTCTGCACCCCACATTGGTGAGTGGCGTCTGGGGTCTTAAAAGCTGCCAAGCTGTCATCTGAGGACACAGCAAATGGTCCCAACTCAGCAGGAATGGATGCTCACCGAGGGCCAAAATGGCATGCGGTAAAGACAACCGAGAAGACAGAGAGACCCACAAGAGTGGGTGCCTACATCGACTTGGGATCAGAAGAACCGGATGGTGCCCGGCCACCACCAGTGATAGCCACGACGGAGCTCACAGAGAGGAGCCTCACTGGCAACACAAGAATAAAAAGAGGTGCATCATGAGATCTCCACTAAAAGACTTCATTTGATGGTCCAGCGGCTTGGGGGTCCTCTGAGAGCATGGCCCCCTGCCCTGATGCTGCCCTTTCCCATAAATTATAACAAAGGTCCACTCTTTGGACAGGAATGGATTGGACTTGGCAATGCAGAGTAACCATATACTGGAAGCACTTTATGGTTCTATACATCTATAGGATATCATCTTGCTGACCTCTGGCTGGAGGAAGGGGAGTGGACGGAGAGGAGGGGAAAGGAGACTGTTGGGAGGATGAGACATGTATGGAGCAGAGAGGAGTAGTGTGCAGTCACCGGACAGGGAGAGCAGTGGAAGCTGCATATAGGGGGGCATGTAAATTTATATGTGAATGTACATTTTCACTCAGTTATGTTAAATAAAAAAAAAGCTTATTTTCCATTTTTCATAGCCATCCTAGTGGAGGTAAAGTGGTATCTCATTGTGGTTTTGATTTACATTTCCCTAATCACTAGTGATAGTGAGAATCTTTTTATGGGCCTTTTGGCCATTTGTGTATCTTCTTCAGTGAAATACTTATTCAAGCCCTTCAATCAGTTTTTGATTGGGTTGTTTGTCTTTTTGTTGCAAAGTTGTAAGAGTTGTTTATATATTCTGGATGTTAAACCATTATCCCATGTTTCCTAAAATTTTAGTTCCAATCTGAGTTGTATCTACACTTGGTTAAGTCTTTTGATACACAGACATTTTTAATTTTGATGAAGTGTATTTGTATTTGTCTTTTGTTGCTTGTGCTTTTGGTGTTATACCTAAGAATCCATTGTCAAAAACTTGATCCTCTGTGTTTTCTTCTAAGAGTTTTATGGTTTAGTTTTTACAGTCAGGGCCTTGATCTATTTTGTGCTTTTATATATATTATGAGATGAGTTCCAGCTTCATTTTTTGCATGTACAGATCCATTTGTTGTAGCTTCATTTATTGAAGAGACTTTTCAGTTGAATGGATAGATTTAGCACCCTTGTCAAGAGTCAGTTGACCATAGATGTTAATGAATTTATTTCTGGACTCTCAAGTGTTGGTCTATATGTCTGCCATTATACCAGTACCAGACTGCTTTGATTACTGTAGCTTGATGGTATATTTTGAAATTGGGAAGTTGGAGTCATCCTACTTTATTTGTTTTCAAGATTGTTTTGACTGTTCAGGGCCCCTTGTAGTTCCATGTAAGTATGAGGATTGACTTTCCCATTTATGCAGAGAAGGCCTTTGGAACTTTGATGGGGATTGTATCGAATCTCTAGATTGCTTTAGATAGTACTGGCATTTTGTCAACAATGAATCTTCCCATTCTTGAACATGGAATGTCCTTTCATTTATTTCAGTTTCCACTCATATCTTTTAGTAATATGTTATAGTTTCCAGTATACAAGTCTTTCATTTCACTGGCTAAGTTTATTCCTTAGCATTTTGTTTTCTTCGGTTGTAAATGGAATTGTTTCCTAGATTTCCTTTTCAGAATACTTACTACCGATGTACGTAGATTATCAATTTTTCAAAAAAGTGATTTTAGCTAGAATTTTTGGAGCTGTTACTGTTCAGTGGGTACTTTACATGTATAGCCCATTAAGTCTCTCAACAAACCTATGAAGTGGATCTTATTATTGTCTTCTTTTTACAGATAAGAAAGCAGGCACAGGTTGAGTGCCTTCCCCAGGGTCACACAGCTCATAAATGGAGTATCCTGTATTAAAATCCAGGCAGTCTAATTCCAAATTACAATACTGTTTTGTTTCTTAATGCTAATTAATTTGAATCTTGGACCTTTAATAGAAATTAATGTATTACATGTCTTTATCCTTATTATCTTTTCTGGAATAAAGTAAATGCTTACTAAGAGAGACAGTATGTGTTAGCCTTTAATTAAACTGTACCTTTAGACCAGAAATACAACTGGAAATCCCTTAAATGGAGGCTAAATGTTAATGATGATCATGTCAGCAAATCTTTCTACCACTGCTAGTATTAGGCACACAGTATCATGCAGTATTTACCTTTTAAGTAAAGTACTCATAGCCTACATCATTTTATCTTTACGGCAGACATGTGAGGTTAGTTGTGTTTTATCTTTGTTTCGTAGGTGAGGAGACTGAGACTGAGACTGAGAGTGGTGAAGTAGTGTACCACCAGGTAGACTACTCGTGTTCAAGCTGGTGTACAAACCAGGTTTCTGTTTCAGAGCGAGAGCTCTAAACCACTGAACATAAGCTGTGTAGATTTATGGTGGACTGTTTATGTTGTGTTGGTTAGTGAATATTTTAGAAGTGTTTAAAAACAAGGGAAAAAGACCTGGTGATCTACTTCTGAAAATCAGCCATTGAAAACCTAATGGATCACAGTAGTCCATTCTACAACCAGTCATGGGTGGTGCAGACCAAGGAGTGTTTCATTGTGCATGGTGTCACCATGAGCTGGGGACTGACTTGACAGGAACTAACAACAGCAAAAACTTTCCACGGTTGTTTTCTTTACGGCTAGAATAAATTGCAAGTGAATAAACTTCAGTTGTTGACGTTAGTAGCGTTGCTTTGAGAATATAGGTTTCTTTTCAGTATCACCCTTGGAGAGCCTGGTAATGTAGTAGTTAAGTGCTATAGTCGCTAACCAAAAGGTAGAGAGTTTAAATCCACCAGGCACTCCTTGGAAACTCTGTGGGGTGGTTCAGCTCTGTCCGGCAAGGTCTCTGTGAGTCTGAATCAACTTGATAGCCAAAGTTTTGGTTGTGTTTTTTTCTTTTCTTTTTTCCCAGTATCATCTGTAGTGCTTTGCTGCAGACTGGTTCTTTCTTTTTCTGATTTTTTTTTTTTTATTGTGAATAAGTGAAAATTTACAATCCAAGACTATTTGCCATATAAATTCCCAAGCACTACCTCTCTGCAGCTGTATCTGCTCTCCTCACCCTGTGACAGCACACTCTTCTTTTCCACTCTTTACTTTCAATATCCATTCAGTCAACATTTGTCCCTTCCTCTCCACACTCTCCTCACTCCTCTAAGAAGAAAGCAGTGGGACATCTTCATACATATTTTAAACTGTAAAGTACACATACCACCTGCATCATTCTGTGTCCCCAGGTCCAGTCTGTTCTTTGAAGTGTTGGTTTCAGTGCTGGTTTTATTTTTCATTATCTTTCCCAAAGCACTGTTGGGAAGGACTCTGGTACCTTCTACTTGTGGCTGCTCTTAAAGCTGAATACTGTTTAAAATTTGAGCATCAATTGTAAACATTTTCATATATACATATGTTATTCATATGATTCAGAACTTGAATTTTTATTTTCAAATGTTACTGCCTGGCAATTTATTATATCATATTTCTGACCAAACTGGTTAGTTTTCTTTTGATAGTCGGAAAGAAAATTAATTGATGGATATAAGAAATATTTATATCATCAGATTATAAGACTTTTTTATAGTGCTTACTCTTGCCTGTTTTGTAGAGTTAGGGGCAAATATTAAAGAGTTAGGAGCAAATATTAGGGAGCAGTGTGAAGCCTTTTAGGTACTAACTGAATTCTGTTTCTCTCCTTTCTCTGCTTGCCTTTGTTTTTATTCAGAGCCTGCAACTGGTGAAAGAAAAAATGGATCCACTGCTGTTGCTGAGGCTGTTGACAGGTAACAAGAGCTCATTGCTATTTAGAGGCCTTTAATACAACCTACTGGTGATAAGGAGAAGATGATTCATAAACAAAGGAAAAAACTTCAGCATCAAGTATTTTAACGTGTTGAATCATTATGGTTTCTTATTAATATTTTCAGATCAGTGAAGCATTTGTTGTACTTAAAACTAAGATTTCTAAGAGCTTGTGTCTTTCTCTTTTTTGTTCATGTGAAAGTTCTCTTTTTTCTGCTTATGAAACTGAGATAGTTGTTGCTATTGGTGAAGAAACAGAGAGTCTAATAAGAAATAGCTGCAGGCCTTGCTCCTCCAGAAATCCCATACTCAGCCACAGTCTCAGGACAGTTTCTGTCTGCCAAATTGACTTCTGTGTTGAGCTGTTACTTTTGCTCTGTCCTGAATGCTGTAATGCTTTGGGGATGAAAATGATCCTATCCTGAGGCTTGGGTGGTTAAGCTTTGCCACCTGGTGGCTGTGAGAGTAGAAGTGTGTCATGTGTTTACGGCGTGAGTCATCCAGTATGAAAATAACTAACAGCAGTTGGTGAAGTATATGTGAGGATTCCTGAAAGTTACGCTGGCACTGTAAATAATAACACAGGCTAAGATGAAAACAGCATGGTGTGTTGAGGTCCATGGTTGACTCTGTATTCCAGTTGTCTCCATGAGATAATGCAAGCTTACTGTTCCAAATGTTTGAATTGTTAAAGAAAAATCAAGATTTCAAAAAAAATTGTTTTTGCTTTATGGGTCAAATGAAACGTCTCTGTAGACTGAGTTTGGCCCTCGGTTGTGAGTTTCTGACCCCTGTTTAAATCCTTTGATCTGTTTCTAGCTGTGTTGTAGAGAGGTTAGTTGCTTACGTCTGGGCTTTTGAATATTAGTCTGAAAGACGAGTACATTAGAGTCTGTACTCTGTTGGAGACCCTTCAGTGATATGTAGTATTACTGGTTGAAGAAGTGGAGTTTGTATCTGATCTCTGTGTGTGCTGGGCACAACTTGTTATTAAGCTGTATCTGCTTATTAAGAAGGAACAGATAAGGTCCATATCTTACATGTGGTTCTTATCTCTCTGAAATCTAGTGAGTTCTCCTTCCTCCTTTCCCTCCTCCCCCTTATAATTTATCTGTTGAAGTAACTGATTATTTATTTGTCCAATTGATTATCCTAAGTTCTTGATTTTGCTTTTTACTTCTTTATAATTCCATAATGTGATCCTTTATCTACCTTATTCCTCTGAATTGTCCTTAAGAGTTTTTATTGTGCTAATTTGAGACAAGTATAACCAAAAATCAAACCCACTGCCATCAAGTTGATTCTGACTCATAGTAACTCTATAGGGCAGAGTAGAACTGCACCATGGAGTTTCCAAGGAGTGCCTGGTGGATTTAAACTGCTGATCTTTTGATGAGCAGCCGTAACACTTAACCACTACTCCACCAGCATTCCTGAAACAAATATGAGGAAGTTGATTTTGGCTTAAGAGGTTGGGCTACAAAGAAAGGATTTTATTCCTTCTGCATCTATAGAAGGATAATCTGTAGAGGTACTTTTGCTTTCAAGACTAACACAGTATATTGCTTTAATCTGTTATGTTAGTCCTCAGAAGACCAAGTCTGTGGTTAGCTGTGTCTGTGAAGCTAGGCAAGAGGATGAGGCACGAAGTCACGATCCCCCCTCTGCACCCATCAGGCAAGCATTATTTTCATAGCATTTTTTGGACTATAGTGATTGACAAAATAGTTGACATGAAAATACAGTATTTAGTGCTGCCATTTTGTGAGCTTGAATTTGCTTTTTTATGTGAGGACTGTGGCACATTCTTTGTGTATTTCTTAAATGAGAAGTTGAGAAATTAAATTATTTTAGGGAGTCCTGCTGGCACAGTGGTTAAGTGTTCAGCTACTAACTGAAAGGTTAGCAGTTTAAACCCACCATCTACTTGGTGGGAGAAATGTGAGGCAGTCTGCTCTTATGAAGATTTATAGCCTTGAGAACCTTACGGGGCAGTCCTACTGTTTCCTGTAGGGTTGCTGTGAGTTGGAATTGATTCCATGGCAATGGATAATAACATTTCTAAGAGTATTCCTTAATGTCATACTTTTGGAAATAGTTTTTCTTGTGTCAGACCTTTTATTTCCTCTTAAGTTTCCTGTCCACCTTATCTACTGCTGTCAAGTAGATTCTGATTCATAGTGACCTTGTAGGTCATAGTAGAACTGCCCCACAGAGTTTCCAAGGAACGCCTGGTGGATTTGAACTGCTGACCTTGTGGTTAGCAGACGTAGACCACAATGCCACCAGAGTTTCTACGTTTCTTATAGCGCATGTTTTCCTGTTAGAAAAATCTGGGGTGCTTAACATTCCAAATTTATAGTACTCTGACTTGATGGAATTAAGATTTTCTATAATGTCTTTACTTCATAATCTCTTGGAACAGCTCTGAAGCAGGAAAAAAATTCGATTTAGAAGATACTTTTTCTCTAATTAAAAACTAGCTTGTAATACATAATTCTCATATTTAGTATTAACTGTTGGACAATAATGACTATGAAAATAAGTTGGCATTTTAATTAGATTGGTATCTTTCAACTCATGAATGTAGTGATTTTGTAAAATTATGTAATGGGATAATGTTTTGCCAGTAGGTATATTTTTAGTAGTGATTTGTAGCACAGTGTGTACATTCTTTATTCATAGAAATACTTAGAAGAAACATTTCATTAATTTACATGGGCATTCTGATTACGAAACATCAGCTCATTGGTATTCTTGGGAATCCAGTGGCCCAGATGGTAAGGAGATCATATTCTGTGTTGCATGGAAAAGCTTGTTGGTGAAATTCCACTTGATGTTTGTGGAATAACTGAATGAATCACTGATAGCCAGATGGGAAGACTAACGAAAAGAAATGCATTGTATCTCAAGAACTGTGAGGAATCATATCATTGTTTAAATGGCTAGCTATAGCTATGTCAGTTTGGGTAGCAAATCTAGAATCTCACAGCTTTATCATTTACTGATTAAATTTCTCTTCCTAAAATTATTGGACAGGAGGAGATGAACAGTATCTAAAATGCTGAGTCGGTTAAAAATGTTAAAACCAATCATTATGCCAAGTGAGACATCTTGACCTACTCTCTTTTTTTGAAGTACACCCCCAAACTGCCATTCATTATTTATAACTTGAACAATGGCTTAACATTTTTTTGTATACCTCATTTTCCTGTGTTATGTTTCAGAGGTCATAGCTAATGATGGGAAGCAGTTTTATGACTGTTTTCTCACCATGGTGTACCATTATTTTTCATAGCAGTCAAATATCAGAAACCTCACAAGTTGATAAGCTACCTCATGTTTCTCCCATCCTTATTTCTCCAGTTGACAAAATACGGTTTCATACTACCAGTGTCAACACATGTACACAGTGCAGACATACTTAATACACTCTTGCTTAGCTGACATGGTTTCTTTATATGGTTGATTTCAGAGAAAACTTACTCCCTTTTTCAAGTACTCAAGAAGGAGTGGAGAGGGAAAAATTGGAAGGTTACCAGAGGACTAGGCAGAGTCAACAGCCTTTGAAGGCCATTAGTGCTGGCAAGGACTCTGCTTCTCTTGCTTCCCAGCAGATGGCCACACAGGGGTCATCCAGTCCTCAAAGAGAAGCAATGGAGACTGATGTGCAAGAAGGCCAGAGAGAACGACGGGATACCTATCAGGAGAAACTTAGTAAGGCCTTGATTGACAGGCCCAGCCAAAGTACCGTAGGAATCCAGACCATGGAGTGTTCTCCACAGGCCCCAGAAACTGTTTCAACAGCAACCCAGACTGTAAAGAATGTGTGTGAACAGGGGACCAGTACCGTGGACCAGTATGCTGGAAAAAAAGATGCCATGGTTCAAACTGAGAAGGGGAGTGGTGAGAAATTGGCCTGTGCTCCTGGGGATGATACAGAGTCCCTCCATAGCCAGGTGAGTGAGAGAACGTCACTGAGTGCCTTGGGGACCCTGTTTTCAACTTTCTGGCCTCCTAAAAAATTTGATCTGTGATACTTCTGTCTCATGATAGTTCTTAATAGTTGTGTACAGACCAGTGGTTAAAAGACAAAAACTATCCAGGATAGAGATAAAAACCCAAAACCGACTGTCATCAGGTTGATTCTGACTCACAAGGACCTTATAGGACAGAGTAGAACTGCCTCATGGAGTGCCTGGTGGATTTGAACTGCAGACCTTTTGGTTTGCAGATGTAGCACTTAACCACTATGTCACTAGGGTTTCCGGATAGAGATAGGATAGTGAAAATTGTAACTACAGCTAATTGGTTAGTCTTCTAGGGAAAATGAAACAGTGCTAGAATTATTCAGATAGGTTTTTACTGGAAAAGAAAGTCAGGATGATAGTCTCTAAGTTCTATAACGTGCTTCAGTGTTCAGTCTTTTTCTTCTGTCATTGTGTTTTCAAACCATTGGAACTGATACTGTGCCAAGTCTGTTTCACCAGGGTCCCTAGAAACTGAGAGTGTAGAAAGTTAAGGAAGAAAGAACAGAAGAAGAAAACAAAGGGCAGTAACAGGAATGAGAAAGAAGAGGAAAAGTCTTCAGTTGGCTAGGGACTGCGGAAGAGAAGGTAAAGCTGGAGATACTGGGAGGAGAATAATTGGAGGTGATGAAGGTAAGGCTGGAGAAAGAACAGGTTCCTAGGAAAAGAGTAACAGGGATGTGTTGGTCCTAATAGGAACTGAGTAGGTAAAAGGTTACATAGGAGTGGGATCCATGGCAGGGGAAATCTGGAAGTTAATAATAATGATTATGTTGCTTTTTTGGTTGCTATTGTAGATCATCTTCCCTTAGGATTGGTCTAGGGAAGTTTCAGTAGTAAATCTGTCATTGTGATCATCCAAGTTGTTTGTTTTATAAAAACAATGTCATTCCTGTTCTTTGAACATCTATAGTATGTCAGCCTTGTGCTCAAGGCAACCCATGGGGTTGGTATTATTATTCCCCTTTTACAGGTAAAGAAACCAAGCTGAAGAGAGGTTAAGTAACTTGCCCAAGATTGTGAAATTGAACTCAGCATGTCTGACTCCAGAATCGGTATTCTTTTCACTATGCTATGTTGCTTTTTTATTGTAGTCTGTGTGGTCTCTTTCTGTTTATCTATGCCTCTCTAGGAACTCCAAAACTTATGTTTCTATTAGACTTTTGTAGTAACTGTCTCTGAAACCCAGGAAATTAGCAGCTCTTGCAAATTGGAAAGGCAGTAAAACCTGTGGAAGTCAGAACCTGTGTAAAGCAGAAACTCGTCACAGAAGGAAAACTCAGGTGTTTTCCACTAAAATGGTAGATCTGTTTCCAGCTTTTTAAGGAAATGCCAGATTGCTTTCCAAAGAGATTGTACCATTTTGCAGTCTAAAATGAATGATAGAAAAGTGGTAAGACTGCACCCTGGCGAAGGTGGAAAACTTGGGAGGCCTGGAAGAACAAGGTAGTCTTGTTGAATTACAGCTCTTACAGGTTTCACTGTAGTATAGGTTTTTAGATGTAGAGTCCGTGTGATATTAGAACCGTGTTTTGTCTCCGTTTATTTTCATGTTTAATTTAAAGTGTTTGCCTTCTGCCGCATAGTAGTTTGGTTTCTTTCCCTTTCGAAAGAGTGAAGCTTGATATTAAAGATAGCAGTCATGTACAGGTCCCTAGCTTTTATTTTCCTTTACCTTTTTGTATTCTTCGTCTATAAAATAGGAGAAGTAATATTCTTTGGAATGTATCTCAGAGAAGTAAGAGTTGTCACATAAATAGACATATGCACTCCCATGTTCACTGTAGCACTATTTACAATAGCCAAAAGATAGAATCAATCTAGGTGCCCATCAACAGATGAATGGATAATGAAATTACAGTATATTCATGCAGTGGAGTACTGGGCAACAATAAAGAACAGTGATGAGTTTGTGAAACAACTCTTAAACTGGAGGAGTCTAGAAGGTGTTTCGCTGGGTGAAATTAATCACCGAAGGACAAATATTAGACCACTATTACAGGAACTCAGAAAAAGCTTTAAACAGAGAAGAAAACATTCTTTGATGGTTTCAAAGGTAGGGAGGGTGGAAGAGGGGAATTCAATAACTTGATAGAAATCAGTTATTTTAGATGAAGGGCAGGATACCACATACTACAGGAGAAGTTATCACAGCCAAACTAAACCATAAATTAAGAAGCTTCTTGAGTACAAACACACACTTTGAGAGACAGAGTAGTAGAGGCAGGGATCTGGGGACCAGGAATTCAGAGACATTTAGGCCAAATAGCGTAATAAAGTTCATTAAGAAAATGTTCTGCATCCTTCTTTGGTGAGTGACATCTGGGGTGTTAAAAGCTAGCAGATGGCCATATAAGAAGTATCAGTTGCCCCCAGCTCACCAGGAGCAAAGAGGAATGAAGAACACCAAAGACACGAGGAAAACCTGAGCCCAAGAGACACAAAGGGCTACATAAACTGGAAGACTACATCAGCATGAGACTGGGAGAACTGGATGGTGCCCATTACCACCAATAACTGTCCTGACAGACCATGACACAGTCACTGATGGAGTGGGAGAAAAGGGAGATACAGAAGTCAGATTCTAGTAAAGAGAACAGACTTAATGGTCTGACTGAGACTGGAGGGATCCTGGGAGACATGGTCCCGGACCTCTGTTAGCCCAGAAAAAACCATTCCTGAAGTCGCTTATTCAGACAAAGATTAGACTGGGCTGAGACAAAAGGATACTGATGAAGAGCACGCTTATTCTGTAGTAGATACATGAGACTAAATGGGCAGCTTCTGTCAGGAGGTAGTGAGGAGGCAGAAGGGGACAAGAGCTGGTTGAATGGACATGGGAAATACAGGGTGGAGAGGAGTATGCTATCACATTGTAGGGAGAGCAAACAGCTGTGTCACATAACAATGTGTAAGTCTTTGTGTAAGAAACTGACTTGTAAGCATTCAGTTAAAGCACAATAAAAGTAAATAGGAGAAATAATCTTGTGTCATACCTCATTGTGATGATGGGAGACAGTGAGTCAGAGTGGTTAAGGCCTCAGGCTTTCGCATGAGACTAGGTTTGAATCCTTAGTGTATCATTTTTTCATTTTGACCTTTGGGAAGTTTACTAACCTCTCTGTGTCTCAGTTTCCTCATCTGTAAAAAGAGAGGATAATAATACTGAACTACGACAGTAGAATAATGTGAAGGTTAAATGGCATAAGGCATGCCAAGCATTTAGCAGTGGGCCTGGCACATAGCTAATGTTCAGTATGTGTTGGCTGCTTCTGCTACCTACGTATTATTGTTATTACTGTTGCTATGCCATAACTTGTTGCTGTTGCTAGTTAACACTGCAACCGCTACTAAAATATATATTACTACCGTTACACAGAGTGAAATAACACATGTAAGACTTGCTGCTCCTGCTAAGGTAGGAAAAGTGCTAAAAAATGTAAGTGGTGGGTGCAGTGATTGAAATTAGGACTGATGTGCTGGTTTTTTGAAGAATGGGTTGAAACTGAGGACAGTTGTATGAAGATTTTCCCAACCGTGTTAGACTTTTTGTCTCCAACAGTGTGGGTTTTAGGCCAGCACTAGTAGAAAAGCATAGGCAGCCTGCTTTGTCATACTTTTCTCTTGTATTTCTGTCTCACTGGTCCCAGAGCCAGATTCTTTCTGAAGCAGAAGTGTGCTTTTATTTTCATTTAGTTTTATTAATTACAAGACCTCAAGTTATTTGTCTTTACAGCAACTTCTTTTCAAGAGACTGTCTGGAAAGGATAAGTGTAGCTTCCCCCCCCCTTTCCTCCTTATAGCCTGTCAGATATGTTTAAGTTGGTGTCTGTTGCAGTAATTATTTGGATGACTGTTGTCATGTGAATAATGCAGAGACACACAGTGAAACCTTTTATGCTAATATTCACAGACTGATACTTTCTGTAATGGGCCATAGTCAGACTGTGTGCTGGCAGGACATCTAGTCTGTCAGGGTTCTGATGTAAGGGCACTCTGATGATTGTAGTGTGACAGACCTATTCTCTAACCTGTTCGTTAACCGGAATTGTTAACAGAAATATTTTACGGGATAACTAGTGGTTGAATAAGCTTCCATTTTTTTTTATTTTGTTTATATGTATTCACAGAGTCTGTGAATCTCTATTTTAGCAGATATTTGATCCCTAAGGATGATGTTGGAGTGGGAATTATTCAGGTAAATTATTGAAAGCTTTAGTTAATTTAGGAGCATCATTACCATCTTGTTGTGAAATACTTAGAATCTCCATTGTTGGAGAGAGACATGATTTCTTTTTAAAGATTTGGTTCTATACATGCTGGCTTCTGAAAGTAAAACCAGCCTACCATGGGGGAGGTAAGGTGGGAGACAAAGTGTGTACCTTGTTTCTCTCGGAATTGCAGTACCACCGTGGGGGTGGGATGCACATGTGGATAAATGTAAGAAAGGCATTGTGAAGAAGTGTGCCTTTGTTATAAAACACAAAACTGAAATTCCTTTTATTTATTTTTTGTGATTAAGTGAAAGTATACAATCCAAATTAATTTTGTATGCCTGCCTATCTGCACTGTCTTGTGCTCTCCTTGCCCAGTGACAGCGCAGTCCTTCTTTTCATTCTATACTTGTTGTATCCTCCCAACAGTTTCCTGTCCCCTCCTCTCCAACCTCTTCTCTCCCATCTAGAAAGAGACCAGTAGGACAGCCTCCTATAAATGCATAGAACCATAAAGTACACCCACCATATGGTCACAAGTCAGTCCTTTTTTGTCTGAAGAATTGACCTCAGTAGTGTTTTTCTGGTCAGGGGTGGCAGCAGGTCTAGGGGCCGTGCCCCCAGGGGATTCCCCCAGGCTGTCAGGCTATCGGTTGTGGTCTTTTGGTAGAGTTTTTGCGCTGCACCCCTGTTTTTCTCATGTTGCTACAGGGACTCAACATTGTGTGCCCCATCGTGGCTGTCTTTGGTGGTGGCCAGGCACCATCTGGTTCTTCTGGTTGCATGTTGATACAGTCTCCCATTCACATAGGTCTTTCTGTCCCCTGAACTCCTTTTCCTTCCTGTGTTTGTTGTTCTCAGTGATCATCTATTCTGGATGAGTTGGGGCCATTTGGTATACCTCACATGGCAGCTTGCTAGCTTTTAAGGCCCCAGATGCCACTCACCAATATGAGGTGCAGAAGACTCTTAGCAATAGGCTAGTTATGCCAGTTGGCCTTGATGTCCCCCAGGAGCATGGTCCACAGACCTCACCCCTGCTACTCTATCCTTGCACTATTGGGTTGAGATTAGAAGAGTTTTGGTGAAGTCCATTTAAGTTTATTTACTTTCTACTGTGTGCTCTCACTGTTCTCACCTAACCAAATTTCTATCAACTAATCTATTACCAACCCTCTCTCTCCCTCCCAATCCTTGTTGCTGTCAGAGTCTTTTCTTCTGTATATACGAACACTGAAATTCTAACACATTGTTAGCCACAGGCAGGTCCTAGGTAATAAAGGCTGCAGTTCTCAAAGAAACTAATGATTAGAGGTTAAAAGTAAGGCTTTGCTAAGAAGTAATCTTTAAAAAAAAAAAAAAAAATTGCCAGATCTCACTAAAGCATGAACTCAGGGGTTATCAGTAAATTCAAAATTGTGAACACAAAATAATGAATTTAGAGTCTATTTTGGTTAACTCAGTTTGCTTGAATGGAGGTTGTCTTAGTTATCTTTTTGTAAATCAGAGATAATGCATTTGAATTATTTCATAAGTATTGAGTGTATTATGCCAGTCCTGAATTTTCCATCAGTTATTTATGTCTAACATGGTTCCTGGTACCCGTAAGTTTTTATGTTCAGAAAATGTTCTTTTAATGTTTTTTGTATGAAAGAGGCTCTGTCTCCCTAAATAATTTTATGATATAGTTGTCATAAATACAGGGTCTTACTTTAACTATTTAACTGCTTACGTATTCTTTATAATAGAACTAGATACAGAATCCTAATTTGGTAATATTTCTTGTTTCTGGACACTAGGTCAACTCTCTAGCCATAATCTATTCTTTGGAATAGATTAAATATTTCATATTTAATTCTGGGAGAAATCAGTGTACCTTGTTCCAGGTATAAGTAAACTATGGTTTTCACTACTAATGCAGGAAAAAACAGACTTCACAGAGATAAGCAGGTAAGTCATTCTGGTTTTATGTAAAAAACTAAGGAATTCCTCTTTTCAGAAAATTCCAAAGAACTATTCTAAGTGTAAACTTGTATACTAATTCACAAACCAGCTTCAAAAGCAGTGTAATTATGAACTAAAAATAATGTACTTTTAGGGATCAAAGGTTACCTAAATATCCCCAAATATAAGTGCTAGATGTCATGATTTTGATTTAGGCAGGATTAAGTTATTTTAGGTCATGCTGATACAAATTCCTCTTAGCATTGGCTATACAGCTGGTCCATCTTATTTATAGGTGAATAGAAAACAAAGCTGGAAATTTTTTATAACTAGATTCATGGAATCTCTGAACAGTGCTCTTCATGAAGTTGATTTGTGGTTCTATTTATACTGAGGCCTGTGTTTGTGTTCTTTTCCCACATCTCAGGGAGAGGAAGAATTTGATATGCCTCAGCCTCCACGTGGCCATGTCCTGCATCGCCACATGCGAACAATTCGTGAAGTGCGCACGCTTGTCACTCGTGTCATCACAGATGTGTATTATGTGGATGGGACAGAAGTAGAAAGAAAAGTGACTGAGGTAACCCTAAGTCTGTGTTGCAACTTTCTTCCACAGAAAAATCACTGGCTCCCTCTTTTCTGTATACAGCTAACTACTAACACTTTGTTTTTGGTAGGAAACAAAAAGGGTAATGACAACAAGACAGAAGAACTGGGTTAAAAATAAGGTCCCAAATTCTGTCTTTCCTAATCCTAGATTTGCTCTTGGTGCTTGTCCAGTTACTTAACCAGTTCGATTATACTTTCCTTTTCTATAAAGAATATATTGTTGTCTCTGAATCTCTCTCATGCATAAAGATTTTATATGATATTTTTAATCCCTGAAAACATGAATGAAATTTAAAATTCCCTGTTTAGCTGCATACACATCCTCATTGTTTTCTTACTGTTTTTCTCATGTGTCTTAGTGTATTCTTTCTCAACTCCATGTCTGTATGGTTATGGACCTGTTGGTAAGAAATGCTCTTTTACTTCTCAGTGCAGTTTGTTATGGACAAGTGTGTAGTGTGGGAGTAGTGTCGACACCCATGAACTGTTGGTTATGTTGGAGAACATCACATGCTGGCTTTATTTCAAACTAACCCTGGCTGGGATTAGATTTTTCTCAAAGTAAAATTCTGGCTTCTTTCTTGGCACGTATATTAAGATCTGGGAACCATTTTATTAGTTGATAAGACTCACAGCTACTTTCTTCCTTCTTTCTTTTTTAAAATCACATAGATACTTGAATTCTACCTGCTAGCCACATAGGAAGTTGTGCCCAGAGAGATTTACTCTGATACATGATTTCAGGAGCCCTGGTGGTACAGTGGTTAAGAGCATAGCTGCTAACTAAGGGGTTGGCAGTTTCAATCCGCTAGTCACAGAAACCTTACAGGGCAGTTCTTTTCTGTCCCATAGGGTCACATCAGGTATATGGTTATATCTGATGGGGCATACTGCAGCAATGGGCCGTTGTAGCCCTGATGTCAGATAACGTTTAATATCAATTTGAGAAATTGTCTTTACTGATTATACACTAAATCCCCAAAATACTCCTTTACAGTGTTGGTTTGTCTTCAGTTTTATGTTTGTGGATTTCAGTGTTATTACTACTTTGGAAAAATTATGAACTTAGAAGCTTTATAGAAATAAATTGCCTTTATGAAAAATTTTAGTCCGCATTGAACTTTGCTAGATAATGTATTAGTTATTAAACATATTACTTCATTTAATATTTTATATAGTGCCTTCTAAAGTATATTTCTGGATTCAGCAGTCTTACCATATTTTCTCAGGGATAAAAAGCTCCATAGATGTAAGGTTAGAAACACCAAGTGCTTTAATTCCTTTTCCCTAGTGGAATTCACATTTCCTGTTACCATATTAAGGAAAACCTGGTGGCGTAATGGTTAAGTGCAGTGTCTGCTAACCCAAAGGTTGACAGTTTGAATCCGCCAAGCACTCCTTGGAAATTGTGGAGCAGTTCTGCTCTGTCCTGAAGGGTCACTGTGAGTCAGAATCGACTAAATGGCAGTGGATTTCGTTTTGGGGTGTTATTACCATATTAAAAGTTCTTTGGAGTCCTTGTTAAAGATACCTATTTTATTATGTTTAACCCATCATTTCGAAAACTTGACCATTGAATTTTCTTTTTATGAACTTTCTTTTTCTTGTTATGCCCCTGTGGAACATAATTTGGGAGACATTGCAATGATTAAGTATGATTAAGTATAACAGTAATAGTGACTAATGTTTTTTGAGCTCTTGCTATGTGCTTACTGAGGACTTGAAGTAAACTTATGTTATTCTTATAGTACTGTACAGATGAGGAAACTGAGGCAAGTTGAAGTAGCTTTCTCCAGGTTATACAACTAAATAGAGAAGCTGAAATTCAACCTGAGTTGGTTAACTTTAGAGCCTCCGTTTCGTACAACTACACTGTACTGCTTCTCTAGAACAAAAATAATAGAAAGGCATATATCGTAGTAGTTCAGAGAAGGAGGAAGAGACTCATCTGAAGGGAGTTTTGATAAAGTTTTTCTCTTTGAGATCGCATTTGAGTTGGACATTAAAGTTTTCTCATATACTGGGTAGTAGGGGAAAGGGCATTCCATGAAGAAAGCTTAGTGATCAAAGGCAGAAAGCACCCAGGAGTAGTGTAGCTGGTGGGCAGCACTTAGATGTGTAGGAGAACGAAGGTGGACAGGTCTCTGAGGCCAGATCATGGATCCAGAGAACTGTAGGAACCACCCTTGTCTTAGTCATCTGGTGCTGCTGTAAAAGAAGTACCACAAGTGGATGGTCTTAACGAAGAGAAATTCACTCTTTCACACTCCAGTAGCTATAGTTCCAATTCAGCGTGTCGGCTCTGGGGAAGGCTTTCCCTCTGTTGGCTCTGGAGGAAGGTCCTTGTGTTGTAGCAGTCTTCCTTGGTGTGGGAGCTCTCAGTGCAGGAACCTCGGGTTCAAAAAATGCACTCAGCTCCCGATGCTGATTTCTTGATGGTATGAGGTTCCCAACTCGCTGCTTGTTTCCCTTTTTTTTTTTTTTACCTCTTGTAGGATAAAAGGTGGTGCAAGCTACACTCCAGAGAAAACTCCGTAGTAAGGGTGTTACAGTCCCACCGCAATCTTCTTTAACATAATCCAATTTATTAACCATAGATAGAGATGAAGATTTATAGCATAGGAAAATCACAAACGGAGAGCAGTCACACAATACTGAGAATTCTGTCCAAATGGCTACATCCATTTTTTGGGGGATGTAATTCAATCCATGACAACCCCTAAGTTGAAACTGGTTCTATGCTTAGGGAAGGAAGAAGCAACATAACTTAGGAAGAACTTTCCCTTCCCTCTTCTTTTATAGTCCTTGAGTCTTTTATAACTTGCAAAAAGATTTTATTCATTTATTTGCTATTAACTTCTTCAGCACTGTGGCAGGCACCAGGACTATGATGTTAAAAAGACAGTGTCCCCTGTGCTCCAGGAGCTTAGGGTTGACATGCAATAGTAGCAGAACTTGTCAGTTGCTGTGGTACAGCTATGACAAGGACATGTTAGAAAGAGAGGATAGTGTATATAAGCTAACCCGCAGGAGCTAAAAGACCCCACAGAAGAAGAGGGAGTGCTCAAAAAAGTATGGCAGATGATGTGGAGCGGATGGGAGAGCAGAACTTTGCAAGCAGAATGAAAAGTTAGCTAAGTATGTAGACAGCATGGCATGCTTGATGAATATCTGGAAGTTCAGTATGACAAGATTGTGTAGAGTAGGAAATAGTGAGAGAGGACACTGGAAAGGTAGGTAAAGCCAGAGCATGAAGGGTTTTCTGTGTCACAGAAAAAATTTCAGATTTTTATCTTCTGTGTGGTGGGTAGCTTCTTAGATTTGCATGTGGGAAAGGTGAGTGTGACAGTAGATTGAAAGGGTTTGAGACTAGAGGCATAGTTTAGGAAAGAGGTAGTAAGTTTCAAATTAGGACAATAGCAGTAGGAGTTTGAGAGATGTATGTACAGTGAAATCTGGAAAAGCTGGAACCTGTGTAAGGTGGAAACCTATTAAAGAAGTAAAGCTCAAAAGATTTTCACTGTATAGCAGTAGAAAAGACTGTACCCTGTCAAAGGCAGCAAACTTATGAGACTTGGAAAACAAGGCAGTCTTGTTGAATTCCAATTCTCACAGATCTCACTGTACAAGAAGTATTTTGAAAGTAAAATTGATGGAATCTGATGAATTCCTGAATGTAAGAAGTAAGGGAAAGGGAGAAATGATTCCTGGGGTGGGGATTGGTTTGGGCAGCCGGATGAATGGTGATCCCATGTACTGAGGCAGAGAATATAAACAGGCTGCTGGTTTGAGATGAAGATCCTTCATTCAGTAAATACTTACTGAGGGGCTATTTTGTGGCAGACATTGAGCTAGATTTGGGGGATGCACTGGTCTTAGAACCCTTTCTCACTGAGCATCAGTTAACCTCAGAAGCTTCTTAAAACTGAGTTCAAAGCAACCACCAGTCCATCCAAGTACGCACAAGAGATAACACAAGTTTGACATTCATGTGGTCTGTAAATGCATATATTTTAGAGACAACCTCTTTGTTCTTCATTTTTCCAAACAGTAATACCACTTTAGCTTATAAATGGCCATTTCATTGATCACTTATTGGAAGGTAATAAAAAATAACTTGTAAAAAAAAATGGAATGCTGTGGACAACTAATTAAGTACCTAGCAGGGCTCGTAACCATTATTCATTTTCCTCTAACTTACCCACTTCCTTATCTGTCTTCCCTTAGACAAGGGAGTCCTCTGTCCTTCAGTCTAGAATTCTTGTTGGTTTCTCAATAGCCAAAGGTTGTGAACTTGTCCAATAAAATGTTAATTTAACTTCGTTCAGTATAGCAGTCTCTATCTTCCCAATCTAGTGCCACACCTTTATTTTTTATTGAGATATATAGTACAGTCCCAGAAAACACACAGATCTTAAATGTTCAGTTTAGTAGGTTTTGACAATTACGTACCCATGTAACCACTATCCAGGAACCTTGGTAACATAGTGGTTAAGGGTTCAGCTGTTAACCAAAAAATCGGCAGTTTAAATCTACCAGCTGTTCCTTGGAGACCCTGTAGGGCAGTTCTACTCTCTACTGTAGGGTCACTAGGAGTCAGAACCAACTCGATGGCATCTGATAGGAACAACAAAAACCATTATCCAAAACAAGATATAGAGCATTTTCATTATTCCAGAAAGTTCCTTCCTGATTCCCACCTTTGTTGCAGCTTGGGATTTTCTAGCCATTGTATTAGCCTTATATTATTGTGGCTTCTTTTAGCATCTGTATCCATTTCTTCCTTTCAGGAGACTGAAGAGCCAGTTATAGAATGTCAGGAGTGTGAAACTGAAGTTTCCCCTTCACAGACTGGGGGCTCCTCAGGTGACCTGGGGGATATCAGCTCATTCTCCTCCAAAGCATCCAGCTTACACCGCACGTCAAGTGGGACCAGTCTTTCAGCCGTGCACAGCAGTGGCAGCTCAGGGAGAGGAGCCGGACAACTCAAAGGGAAAACTAGCGGGATAGACCCCGCAGATTTTGCCTTACCCAGCTCCCGAGGAGGCCCAGGAAAACTGAGGTGCAGACAGGGCTTCCAGAGGGAGAGCCACAGCAGGGGCAGGGTTGCTGGCCTTTTAATGTCACAGGAAAAGGGGAATAGAGGAAACCTACCCCATTGTCCTCTTAGGATAAATTGAATCCTTGTTCTTCTTGCTTATTCCTGTACTATGTTTAGTTTGCATGGGAGGTACTATGGAGCTCTGTGGGAGGTAGACATTCTTGGTGAAGAAGTCCCTGAGGAAATGTTGAAAAATGGGTAATGGGACTCTGGGAATGGTGTGGGGTGAGGAAGATGCTCCTACCACCCCCTTATTCTATAGTCTATAAGTGTTTGGATTGGGAATACAGAAAGTTCAGGGGTAGTGGCCCCGAGTAGATGCTTCCCCTAGCTTTTTATTTTGTCTTGTGCTGGTGTCCAGAGCCCTGAAGTAGAGGAGAAGGCAGGGGAAAAATGAGTGTGTTGTGTTTGAGGGCAGCAGTAGAAAGCTTTGTTACAGAAGAATAGGGCTGCATAGGGGAGGAAGTCCTTTACTGGTTATCCCGTGCTGTCCACTTTCTGGCAGAGATTTTGATGGTTTTAGTGGTGGGTGTGTCACCAGTTTCCTGCTGCCCTAGAGATCCAGCACATGTTGGCCTGGCATAGTCTGAGGGCCAAGGGGAGACTGTGAAGAAAGGATTCAGTAGCATGTGGTATCAGACTAACCTGTCTTCATTCTCTAGTCCTAGAAAAGGGGTCAGTCAGACAGGGGCGCCAGTGTGTGAGGAGGATGGTGATACAGGCCTTGGCATCAGACAGGGAGGGAAGGCTCCAGTCACGCCTCGTGGGCGCGGGCGAAGGGGCCGTCCGCCTTCTCGGACCACTGGAACCAGGTACCTGGGTAGTGTGAGATACATTTAGTCTGACTCATTTAGCAAAAAAAGGGAGTAGAGAGAAGAGAGGGGAGTAGAGAGTACATGGGGTGTCAGGAGGGAAAAGAGGGACCCACTGGGGAGTGGGCAGGGATCAGAATGAGTCCTTTGGAAGATGTATACCTGTGATGGGATTGTCGAAGAATGGTTTAAAGAGACCTGTGGACAAAGAAATGGGAAAATGTGGTAGTATGTACCTGTTTTCTAACTTTTTATCTGGCTTATCCTATATTTTATCTCTCTTCAGAGAAACAGCTATACCTGGCCCCTTGGGCATAGAGGACGTTTCACCTAACATGTCTCCAGATGATAAATCCTTCACCCGTATTGTGCCCCGAGTACCAGACTCCTCCAGACGAGCAGATGTGGGTGCTGGCGCTTTGCGTCGCAGTGACTCTCCAGAGATTCCTTTTCAGGCTGCCGCTGGCCCCTCCGATGGCTTAGATACCTCCTCTCCAGGAAACAGTTTTGTGGGGCTTCGAGTTGTAGCCAAGTGGTCATCCAATGGCTACTTTTACTCTGGGAAAATCACACGAGATGTTGGAGCTGGGAAGTATAAGTTGCTCTTTGATGATGGGTACGAATGTGATGTGTTGGGCAAAGACATTCTGTTGTGTGACCCGATCCCGCTGGATACTGAAGTGACAGCCCTCTCGGAGGATGAGTATTTCAGTGCAGGTAATAAAAGGAACACAGTCTGTAGAGATTTACCGTGCCCTTGGGCGATCAATTCCAGTCGGGTTGTTTTGCTGGGGTCTCTACACTCAAGAATTCCATTCTTGCAACGCTAGGTACTCTCACAACTGATTGCTGAGTTTGTATGTTTGGAACTTGTTTACTTTTTAATTAAAAGTTTTCATTTGGGAATAATTTTAGACTTACAGAGAAGTTGCAAAGAAGGTACAGATAGTTACCATGTACCCTTACTCAGCTTCTGTTGTTGACGCCTTACGTTAACATGGGACATTTGTCAAAACTAAGAAACCATTGTTGTGCACTGTTATTAACTAAACTCCAGACTTCAGTTGGATTTCAGTAGTTCTTCCATTATGTTCTTTTTCTGTTCCAGGACCCTCCAGGATATCACATTGCGTTTAATCATCATGTCTCCTTAGTCTCCTCTGGGCCGTGACAACTTCTCAGTTTTTGTCTTGTTTTTCATGACCTTGATAGTTTTGAGGAGTACTGGTCAGGTATTTTATAGAAATGTCACTCAATTTTGGTTTGTCTAATGTCTTTTCATGATTAGGCTGGGGCTGTGGATTTTTAAAAATGCCACAGAGGTGGAGTGTTCTCATCACCTTGTATCAGGAGTGTATGATACCTGCATGGCATTACTGGTGACGTTAATTCACATCACTTGGTTCGGGTAGTGTTTTCCAGGTTTCTCCATTTCAGAGTTAGTGTTCTTCTCTTATGCTCTTCTTTCACCACTGACTTTTAAGCTTACTGCCTGCTTTGGTGGGAACCCACTAGGTGAGTGTAGTGGATAGAATCTAGATACATATGCTTAGATGAAGTTTGTCTGCACACCCTCTGGTTTGAGGAATGATGCCCTCTTTCCCTTCCCTCTGCCCCCTTTTTTTTGTAAGTAGCCAGTTCTCTGTGTTGGTGATGATGATTCATATGTTTTATTAATGCTTCATAAAAGGAGACCATATTGTGTCCTTTCTGTGAACCAGTTTAGAGATACATGTTTATATTGTCTATCGTTGGAAAAAAAATTCTTTTCTGGGGAGTTTTAGGTACACCAACTGGGATATAATGAGCAAAAATGCTTTTATATTAAAGCCTCTTCAGGATCTCTTGTGATTTGGAATCCTTTTCTGTAAGTAGTTGCTGTTTGCTCTTTTGTTTTACTGTCAGATGAGTCACTTCACCTTGTAGTTCTGGATAACATCACTAGCTGTGTGTGGCATCACTTTGGGGTAGCATGTGGATTGTGTGTATTAATGCATTGGTTCTTCTGTTAGGTATGAAAGCTTCTTTGGCCGTCTTAAGCAAAGGTAGACAGTCCTGTATCCAGAGAGAATCATGAAACCAAGGATGGGGGTTTTATGTCCCAGTAACTAAGGTTACTAGTATTGACTGTTTTTAGTTCTGGTAGTTCTTTAGTAGTGTGAAGTATATTATAGGTCTTGGACTTCTTTTAGTTTGGCAATAGTTTTAAGCCAGAAGTTGAGCAAGCAAGGAGAAAGAGATCATTTTGTGGCATAGATGAGAGAATCATGGCTTACTTTCACCTTTGTAGTCTTTCCTGTATATAAACATATACAGAAGGTAGGCTCTGTATCTTCAGCCTTCATTCCAGTAGAGGCTAATGGGAGCAAATATAATGTACCTTTCTGTATATAGTAATGAAAAAGTGTTCCTTTTCATGTCGTGTTTTTATATTGTATACATACTTTTTTTAGATTAAGCAAACCATGTAAATTGTTCATTGATTGTTACAGAGAAAGGACTGTTACCTCTTAGAGAGGATCGGGCACAGGCTTTACTCAAGGTGGTAGCAAAATTAAACATAGGCTCTTGTCTCCTGACTTTTAGCCTGGTTTCTGTTTACCGCAGGGGGTGTTCCTTCTAACCAAAGGCTTTTACCTTCAGGTCCTGGATCAGAGCAAGAGCAGGAAAGCAGATAATAGGGAGGGAAGATTAGGCAGAAGGGCAGGGTTTTTTTTCCTTTCTGTCTCTCTCAAAATGATGAATGATGTCATCTTTCACCTACTGCTTAAGTTTAACTTAAGAATTATGCAGCTTCCTTCCCAAAAAATAAGCAACAAAAGGAAGGTTTTACAAGCTACAATGGAATTATTAAAAAACCGCATTCCAGGAATGAAAATTTATATAGGGATGTACATTTTCATTCAATCGTAATTAAAAAAAAAAAAGAAATTCAAATAAAAAAAAAGAAGAAACCACATTCCATTTTGTTTTAGAGAACTGTTTGAACCACCAGCAAGCCTTAAAGGCTGGTTTTGGAGACTAGCATTTGTTGTTGTTTAAATCACTAGAAGTCTTTTTGTTGGGAGACTTCTCTTGTCCTAGCCCTGGGTTGGTGGCTACATGTATCCTAAGTGTTGTTGCTGCCTGGCATGGACAGCTGTAATTTTGTTAAGATCTAACTTCTGTCTCCTGTTGGATCTCTGAATTTCCTGGTTCAGGTCTGTTCTGCAGAGAAGGCACCAGCAGCCTAGGCAACGGCAAACTTCTCTTGTGTTCTTTTTCCCTCAGGAGTGGTAAAAGGGCACAGAAAGGAATCTGGGGAGCTGTACTACAGCATTGAAAAAGAAGGCCAGCGGAAGTGGTATAAGCGAATGGCTGTCATCCTGTCCTTAGAGCAAGGCAACAGACTGAGAGAGCAGTATGGGCTTGGCCCATATGAGGCAGTAACACCCCTCACCAAGGCAGCAGATATTAGCTTAGGTAAGGCCTTTGCTTCTTTAGCAACTGCTCTTGGGATGCCGCTCTGTGTGTGGTGGGTGGCGAGGTTTCTGGAGCAGTTGTTGATGCTTTGCTAACTTTTATTATCCCTATATACAGCTTATCACATGATGATGAGCTGTGCTTTTCTGGAGCCACTGCGTATCTCTGTTTCTTCTCTAGGACTAAGTAGTAACTCCCTAGGGTTTTTCTGGCTTCCCTAGTTGTACAGGGACTAAACACATCTTCACTGATGGCTAAGACTGGAAAGACAGAAAACATGTTGACCTTAGAATAGACACCCTGTCCCCATGCCTACTTAGCTTCTTGAAGTTCAGGACCTCCAACTATAGGAGTTGACAAGCCTTTGGCTTATCCTACTGTAGACAATTTGGTGGAAGGGAAGCGGAAACGGCGCAGCAACATCAGTTCCCCAACGACCCCTACTGCCTCTAGTAGCAGCAGCACAGCGCCTACCCGTAAGGTCACAGAAAGCCCTCGTGCCTCTATGGGAGTTCTGTCAGGGAAAAGAAAACTTGTAACTTCTGAAGAGGACCGGTCCCCTGCCAAGCGCGGCCGAAAGTCTGCCACTGTGAAACCTGGTGAGTGCTCCCTTTTGCCTGTTTCCCCTTTGTGCCACAGCAAAGCACAGTGCTAGCTGCTGGAGAGATGGGGTCTGATAGACGGCAGGGGCCCCTGTGTCTTGGCTGCCTAGGTGGGGTCCTTTACAAGCCTACAGGTAGTACTGAGATACAGCTTCCTACATCCCCTCGTCCTCCTACCAGAGTCCAGTGGTAGTGTTTAGGGGCAGGTACTTCATTACAAATGATCCTTGACTCCTGTGTGAGTTCTAGGAGGGAAAGAGAAGTCTTGAAATTTAAGCAGATTCAAAATGGGTAAAGTTTGTCTTCCTTTGCCTGGCAGATTGTCCATCTCTTGGGAACTCTATTCCCATCTCTCTTATGCTCAGGGCCCCTGCCTTTTTGAAACTTCTGTTGAAAGGCTGTACCTCAGCCTGTACTCGCTAGCCACCACTGTCACCCAAACAGACTCTTTCCTGTACCTTCATGTTTGATATTAAGAAAGGAGTTCAGTCCATCTATTGTTTATTGAGCCTGTGCTGTGACCCAGGCCCAGCTGCTGTGGATCCTGGGGTAAAGAAGTAAGCACTCATTTTCTGCCATGAAAGAACTCTCAGGTGAGCAAATGAATGAGGCTCCATTGATTGTTACATTGATCTGGGACTAGAACTTTGGTTTCCTGTGTGTTTGAGTGTATCATCTCCATTATCTACCCAGCGCCTCTGCAGTGTTTCAGGGTACTTAAAAACAACAATAACTAACATTTATTGAATGTCTGTGATCTGTGAGACATAGTGCTAAGTGCTTTCGTTGTATACACTGTCCATATAATCCCTGTGAAGTATAGGTACTAGAATTCTTTTTCCAGCTGAAGAATTTGAGGCACACAGAAGTTAGTCCTCTTGCTTAAGATAACAGAGTAAGCCAGGATTCAGATTTTGGAAGTCTGACTTCAAAGTCCAGGCTTGTAAATACTCTGTCACATTGCCTCTGAGACTGTTGTCTTACTGCTGGTTTTATTTTAGGGAGGCATGACCTGTCTGTCATCTTAGCCTCCTAATGAACCTGCGATTCAGCTTTTCCAGGTCAGCTCTCCATTTTCTTCTCAGAGGACTCAGTGGGGGCACTCCTAGCATGGGCATTCTGGGAGTCTTGGACTGGCTGATTCACTTTCCTCCCCTCAGGTGTTGGAAACTGGGATGGTTGAAGCAGGCTCTTTTGATACAGCTATTTCTAAGTATTCTATGCACTGTTCAGTAAGGGAAAGGGGTAGGCTGGGAATTACCTGCTGGGGACATTTCTTGATAATAAAATAGTGTTTCTTAAGGCTGCTTCAAAACATCACATATCCTGGGTATAACAGATGCAAGCAGGGACATGGGCTGAAGATTTCTCACCAATCCTCACCGTTATCTCTTCTTTGTGTTAGAACCACGTTTTCTTCAGATGGCTTCAGTGTTGCACAGTGTCATGAACTGTAGAATTTCCTCCAGTTGTAAATACGGTCCTGGTGTTGGTCATTTAGAATACTTGGCCTTAGGAATAGTCTTTGTCTCATAGCTGAGACAAGTTCATCAGGGATGTTGCCTGTCCAGAACTTTATGCTTGGTGCGGGGGTCTTTGCCCAGGCAATGATCAGTATCCCTCCAGTCACTGTCTGTCTGTCTTTCTCAGGTGCAGTGGAGGCAGGAGAATTTGTGAGCCCCTGTGAGAGTGGAGACAACTTGGGTGAGCCCTCTGCCTTGGAAGAGCAGAGAGGGCCTTTGCCCCTCAACAAGACCTTGTTTCTGGGCTATGCTTTTCTCCTCACCATGGCCACAACAAGTGACAAGTTGGCCAGCCGTTCGAAACTGCCAGATGGTCCTTCAGGAAGCAGTGAGGAAGAAGAGGGTAAGGACCTCGTAGGCCCTGGGGGCTGTGACATGTGTATTTCCTTCCTTTCCATTCACTTTATGAGACTGTGTGCCCCCACCCAACCTCCGCAACCATATGTAGGGGAGCCAGGGCAAGGAGGATCGTGTGAATCAGGGATTCAAGTGGAAGTTAATTTGTACCATGACTGTTGGTTTATAGATTGTTCTCACAAAATTCCTCTTACTGTTTCCTCCAAACAGTCCCAGGAGGCACATGGGAGAATGGTTCTATCAGTTTGTTTTACAGAAGAAGAAACAAGTTTAAAGGGGTTAAATGATTTTTATCTACAATTATAGTAGGCTTGGAACTAGAACCCAGTGTTCATTTTTCTACTGCAATCATTCAACTCTGTCAGGTTTCTAAATGCCCTGCTATCTTTCCCAGTTGTGCTCTAGGGGCAGCTGCTAGAGCAAACATAGATCGGGGGTGAGGCTCAGTGTTTTGAGGTCTCTAAGACTGGGAATGTGGGGATGCTGACACTGCAGGGTGATTGCAGAGAAACAGCTTTTGGGCCTTTGCAGCTCTTTGAATCTTAAACTAAATTCATGCATTGTTTTTCTGTGTTGTCTGTTATTTAGTGTTTGGGGTAGAGGTAAAACATTATATATTGCAGCTTTTTAGTGGTGTGTGATCTAGGGAGGAATAATATGGGCAGATGCAAATAATACACTCTAAGTGGATATTAGAAATACCCAGATGTACCTATAAAGGTTCAGGTCTAGGTGGAATGATGTTCCACAAGTTAGAATTGTGACTAATGTTGAGCCTTCAAGAGAGATTCCACTTAGGAAACAAGATCATAAAATAGCACACCACTAAAGATCTGTGATGGCTGGCATTTCAGACATTGCGGATGAGTCTTTCCTAATTAGCTGAAATGTGTGTCTCATCACCCACAGCCATGTGGAGATCTGTACAAGGGCATGAGGAAGGTGATCTGGGAGTTAGAATTTAAGTTTTGTTATTTGGAAGGTGTGTAGACAGAGCTCAGAGCAGAAACTCTGTGGTGGAGACATTGGGCTGTGAGAGTGAGTGTAGTCTGGGTGAGAGTCTGAAGGTTAAGTGTGTACAGAGCTTACTTTGTCAGACAGAATACAGATAGATACAGAGGGCAGTAAGTTATGGTGAGGAGTGAGTGTTCAGCCAAGAATTTAGTTTGATCTTACCTATTTTGGAGCCCCTTGAGGATTCTGCATTAAAACAGTGTCCATGGTCTGATTTTGTTTTGCTTTGACAATATTGCTGGTCTCAATGCTCTAATATCATAGCCCTGTCCTAGACTAGGACTTTATGACACAGTTCTGCAGATATTTTATTTGTTGTTTAGTCCAGCATAATTATAAAAGCAGACATTGGTAAGAAATGCAGACTAATTCCTTTAAAAAAATCTGTGATCCTCTGTGAGACTTGATAAATTCTTTTCATGAAATTTCCTCCATTTCCCTTTTGCTTATATATCACATGTTTTCAGTCTCATCCCATAACCATGAATGAGGGGAATTGGCCTTGTCTTGATGACAGGAATCTGGAAAGGTTTTTAAAAAAGATCTCCAGGTTTCTGGTAGAAGATACGGTTACGGTGCTATCCCTAGTTTGTCTTTGGCTCTGTCGTCATTGGGTAGTGTCCTAACAGCATCAGAACTCTTACCTTTTTTTTTGGCATATAAAAATTCTGACAGATTCTTCAGTCTTAAGAAGGCTGAAGACATCTATAGTAAAACAATTGTCGGTAGAATTAAGTTTTTAAGAAACTGTGTGATAGGTCTTGGAGATAAATGGGAATCTGAGATGCTAGTTTATACCAAGAACTCAATAAAATATTTGAATCCATCTTAAACATATTAATGAGTTACAAACATGATGCCGTCTTGTTGGGTAGGACATGCATGTGGGACCTGTCTACCACAGGTATTGATTATGGAGTTGGGTTTATTTAGTACCTTCATCCTGGATATAGATGATGGTATTAACAACCTGTTCTTTAAAGCTGCTGGTTGGGCAGGGCTGTTCATAACTCAAAAGTGAAGAAAATTGAGTCTAAACCAATTGATAATAAAAGAAACAGACTGTCTGTACAGGATAATTGGACATCAAAGTCAAAATAGGCTAGGGCCAGAAACAGCTGGATTAAACAGACATAAAATATATTTTGAGAAAAATAAAGGGTCACGAGAGAAGTCAGCAGTGCCTCAGCAGAAAAGTCTTGGTAACTGAAGCTTGTTTCTGATACATGAAGATTGGTCAAAAGGATGCTCTCACAAAGCTGAGAATTAGCCCTGATGTGTTCTGGGTTTCTTTACAACCATTGTTTCCAGTTTGAGTTTTCATTTTGAGAAGAGGGTAGAGAATTTGGAATCAAAGAAAGGGCAGTAAAAACAAATAAAGACTGGACAAACTAGATCTAAATGAAGGTGAAGCCTTGAACTGGGGCACAAACACTGCCTGAGCAGCTCCGGTCAGCAGGAGGGCACAAAGTCGGGGAACTGGCTCTGCAAGGGGTCTGCTCTATCAGGTTTACCTCTAGGTGTGGGAGAGGGGAATGGTCATCACATTGAACTTTGTGTTGGGTTTTTGTGATAAAATTTCAGTTAATTAGAGCTTAATTTCCCAGAACTCCTAATTATCTAAAATCTCTAATATCTTGCTTTTCTTTTTCTTTCTTTTCTTTTTTTTTTAATGTGTTATTTATATATGAGAGGAGCAGATGACAAGAAAACAAGCTCAAATTAGATATTTGGTCAAAAGAAGCAATTTGTAATTGCCTAGGGTCATTACAGCTTCAGCTTCATCTCTCATATCTTCTACTTCATCCTCAAGACTGTAGAGCAGTCATTGATGTTCAGTGTCCTGAGGTACTTCAAGATCATCAAAGGTAGATAGTTTTCAATAAAAAGGTCAAAACAGGATTTTCTAGCTAACCTTCATTTAATATCAGTTGAATTTTAAAAACCATACTTTGAGCATTCTAGTTTATCAGTACAAGTGGGTAAAAAATACTGGTAAAAAATACTGGTGAAGGGGAATTGTGAAGGCTTTATTAATAATAAAAAAATGCTGATCAGCTGTTCATTTCTACAGAGGCAGAACTAGAGGAAATGGGCTTAGCTTGCAGCAGGAGAGATTTAGGGTAGATAGAAGAAAGAAATTTCTGATAAGTGTGATTGGAATTGGAATACATCACTGTGGGAAGTAATTGTGTGTCCTTCCTTTATTAACAGACCTGTGACTCTAAGCCTTAGTGTAGTCCTTCTTCAGGAACCTTTGTTTTTAGGTGTAGGACCTATTTCCATTCCTCATAGTCCCCATCCCTCCTGCTCTTGTCCCTTCTTCTGGCAGCATTTTATAGGCTTCAAGACAAAGCTCTTTCTGATCCATGGGGAAGCCCTTCACCTGTCTTTGGGACACACTGCTGTAGAGATAGCTGGGGAATAGGAAAGGAAACAGTAAGTCAGGCATAAAGTAGCAGATGAGAAACCAATTAGTAGTAATTATTCATTGTCTTGGTTATCTTGTTTTTTTGATGTAGAATTCCTAGAAATTCCTCCTTTCAACAAGCAATATACAGAATCCCAGCTTCGAGCAGGAGCTGGCTATATCCTTGAAGACTTCAATGAAGCCCAGGTAAGGGGTTTCCTTGTATAGCTTCCCACACAGTGGCAGTACTGTGAGTCCACTGGCTGTACTGAGAAGCCTTGATGGAGTTGGCAAGCTGGATGAAGTAGCCAGAGCTCTGAAAACTGGGAAACTGCCAGAGTTACTGCATGAAAAATATATTTTTAATTGTGTACAGGGAAGAGAAGTTACAGCCTTGCCTTAGTTAAGGGGAGTGTTTATCTTGCAGGACAAAAGCAGATTGAAATTTGTTTAGTAGAAATCTGTATTAAAATTGCTGAGTCTTAGCCTGAAACACATGGGATTTGGTTGTCTCTTGAGAATATAGGTCCCCAGAAAGTCGTAGGTGAGGCAGGGAGATAAACAAGGGAATCTGCTTGGTTTTCTCAGTGAGAAAAGAGGCCATGACAGAAAGCTAAATTACATCTTGGATAGCATTTGGAAATCTTCAGGTAAGATCTCCATGGCTCATTCAGGGCTGCACTTCAAGGGCCATCCATGGAAGTCCCCAGAACCATGGTCTCCATCTTTTTCTTCTAGTGTAACACAGCGTATCAGTGTCTCCTAATTGCTGATCAGCATTGTCGAACCCGGAAGTACTTCCTGTGCCTTGCCAGTGGGATTCCCTGTGTGTCTCATGTCTGGGTCCATGACAGCTGCCATGCCAACCAGCTCCAGAACTACCGCAATTATTTGTTGCCAGCTGGGTATAGTCTTGAGGAGCAAAGAATTCTGGATTGGTGAGTTTGAGAGCCCATCTGAACTCAGTAGACAGGAAAACAGCCAGCTTTTGGAGTGGAGAGAAATTGGATGAGAATAAGTATTAAAAGAAACTAGAACTAGTAAAGGCTAAATTACGGAATCTGAGTGAGTTTGAAATTCTTTCATCACTCTTTCATTTCCCTAGGATATGTTGTTAGGGACCTTTTGAAAAAGTGTGAGAACTGTATATGTAGGTTCAGTATTCTCAACCTGTGAGGTTAGGGACCTAAGTTTTAAGCAAGGAGTCAAAATAATATAGGCTCAGGAACACGATTTGGTTTACTCATGGCCCCAGGACAAATACGGAAATCAGAAGGATTGCCATGTCTTTAGGCCAGGATCCCAGAGAATATGCATCATTAACAGAAGGGAAGGTGGGGTTTAGTACCTATGCTATAACACAGGCTTAGTTCTGAATGCATTCAGATGTACTGGAGCCCCTCTGCAGAGCACCTGTTTATTGGCTGTTACTTGTCACGCTAAGGTCCTTCATATCCCAAGGTGTTGTGTCTCTGACTCTTTCATAGGCAACCCCGAGATAACCCTTTCCAGAATCTGAAGGTACTCTTGGTATCAGACCAACAACAAAACTTTCTAGAGCTCTGGTCGGAGATCCTGATGACTGGGGGAGCAGCGTCTGTGAAGCAGCACCATTCAAGTGCCCATAACAAAGGTACCTGGGAAGTGTGTGTGTGTTAGTGCTGCAAGGATGTTCATAGATGCTTAGCTGTTGGGTCTTGTGGTCTAAGTTTCAGCTGTCATAGGTTGACCTTACCCATGTTTCTAGGAGAAGAGTAGCAGATTCAGGTGTTGTACATAAGTCAAGCACTGGGCTGTTAACTGCTTCTGCTAGTTACCAGTGGTTCATTTGCCAACATTTCTGTAAGGTCAGGCATACAGTGGTAACTTTTCCCTTCTGGTTGTGGTCAGTAGCACTGCCTTTGACCTGAAGGACTGAGTTTGGGTAGAGTGAATGTTTTGGGTAGAAGGGATTTTTAATGGAGGGTTCAGTGAGTCTCCTTTGCTCATTCCCTTTCAGACATTGCTTTAGGGGTATTTGACGTGGTTGTGACAGATCCCTCATGCCCAGCCTCGGTGCTGAAGTGTGCTGAAGCATTGCAGCTGCCTGTGGTGTCACAAGAGTGGGTGATACAGTGCCTCATTGTCGGGGACAGAATTGGATTCAAGCAGCACCCAAAATACAAACACGATTATGTTTCTCACTAAAGATACTTGGTCTTACTAGTTTTATTCCCTGCTGTTGTGAAGATTGTGTTTTAACCAGATTTTAAATGTGTCTTGTGTGTAACTGAATTCCTTGCATGGATCTTGTATATAGTTTTATTTGCTGGACTTTTATGATAAAATAAACGTTGAATCTCTTTGGTTGTAGTAACTGGGAGTTCTTCATCCACTTCTTTGAGCTTAGTCTTTGCAAATAGCAGGACAAACATAGTACCTCCTCGAGGTTTTCAACTGTTCACTTTAGAAGGGCAGCTACCCCAAGTTAATAGCTGTGCCAAAAGGCAAGGGATTGGGCATGCTGTAAGTTTCTTGATAGCTTAAAGAAAATGTTGCCCTTCAGAGCTGAGCTTACTAAGAGCTGACTTGTAGGTACTGTCACCTCTCAGAGCTGAACAGGGAAAAAGATTAACTTGTGGGATAACTCTGTCCAAGAATAAAGATGAAAAGCACATGTGAGGACATGCTCTAGCCAGAGGTCCATTGTTGAAATTACTATTATCATCACCATGGCTGGAAGCCATTTCTTCTGTACCCATAACAACATTATCCCTATTCACATTCTTGGCCGAGGTCAACAAGTATTTTCCTGTAAAGGGCAATTTAATAGTAAATATTTTAGAATTAGTGGGCCATTTGGTCTTTTGCAACCAGCATCCTTTGCTGTGGTAGCCTGAAAGCAACCAGAGATAAGTAAACAACGGTGGCTATATTTCAGCAAAACTTTATTTCTGAAAATAGGCAGTAGGGCTGTAGTTCACCAGCCCCTGCTCCAGAGGCATCAGTGAAAGGGGTCACCTTAGTTGATAACAGCAGGTAGGGTAGTAAGAGTATAGAGAGAGACACAGAGGACCAGATTCAGTGGTCACAAACTGAGGCCAGTACAATGCATTCTTTTTATATTTTTGGAGGACTCCTGAATAATTATTTTGTTCACATTGATAGATACCACTGATGATTGGGCCACATTACAAGAACCTCCACTCCTGTGGTTTTACCAAGATGTGAAAACCAGGCCCGTAACTTTCAGTATTTGAAATCTGATAATCTGAAGTCAAATTTTTATTAATGACCTTCTTTTGGAAAACAAAAGTAAATGCATTGTCAGAAATAGTACTGCCCTTTTATCATTCTGAAATTGGGACTTACTGGCAGAATTAATTCTGTAGATTGATAGTTTTGAATTTCCTTAAGGGTGGGAAACTCAGTCTATGAGTTTCCTAACAGAAGAAAAATTAATATAGGCATAAATTACTTGGCAGTGGGGTGAGGGTGGCTGTTTCTTGCTTGGTAGTGCCAACACCCAGCATCCCACTATTTATAAACATAATTCCTTTTTCACGGCTGAGCCACAAAATATTTACCTTTCTGATCTGTACTGTTTACTGCTTTATCTTCCATCACTTGAACAGTACACCTCAGTACATAGTAGGTGCTCACTAAATGACTGCTGAATAAATGGACATATCCAGAAACTATTGCAGATGTAATACAGTCAGCACTGGCCTGGTGAGCAGGGGAATAAGCCCTCCTTGGTGGATGAGTTAAGAATTCCCCTGAGATGGGGCAGGGTCTTTCCACATGCAGATTAAGGGAATGAACTGTACTCGTAGATAGTAATTGCTTCCAGGATAAAAGGCAGGCTGCAGACACTGGTAAATACTTGTTTTGAATCTTCTTTTACAGACTTGAGAACATGCTGGCATTGACTGTCATTTTGTTTTACGTACCAGGAAAATTTCACATCCCAAAACTACAAGTAAAAAAAAAAAAGAGCCTCATTAAAGTATCACGCTTTCCTAAATTATCTAAATAATGCCATCTTAAAACTCAAAAGATGGTTTCTTTGACTCTTGCTAAAATCTCTTAAAAAGAATGTGCTTGAGCAGAAAGAGGGACATGAAAATGCTTTTCTGTATGGGAATGAGAGAAGCAGAGGAGGAAGTGTTACACTGCCAAGTAGCACTGAACAATTTAGAAAAAACTTAGCACTGAAAGCCTTTCACAGATGGGGAGAAGCAGGGAGCTAGCAAGGCAGAGTTGCCCAGCTAAGTTAGTGTCAGAGCTGAGAAGGGAATCCACCCGGCCTCCCCAAGTAGCAGTATACATCTTAGGAAAGAAGACCTATCTCACTGTCAGGTGTTTACTATCTTACTATGATGATGATTTTTACTGCAAAAGGAACTCAGTGCCTTGAGGTTGGTTCCAATTCATTGTGACCCTATAGGACAGAGTAGAACTGGTGGCACAGACTGCCACTTCTTTCTCCTGTGTAGCAGCTGGTGGGTTCAAATCACTGACCTTTCAGTTAGCAGCTGAGCACTTAACCACTGTGCCACCAGGGCTGCTTTTACTAGCAAATAACCCTCCCTTTTTCTGTCTGAACCTTAGCATTCTCATGTATAAAATGAGGGTATCTGGACTTGATAATGGCCAAAGTCTGTCTTAACTCTGGAATTCCACATCAAAACAAAATGTGAGGTCCCCAAAGGTTGTTCCTACCTGCCCAGAGTTCCACCAGCCTGGGTGTAATACTTGTTATAATCTAGTCGTAACAGTAGTTGAGCTAAATCTGAGTTGATCTGATGATTGCGAACACTGGAAAGAATCTTGAATAGCAGTGAAGACTGGCGGCTAAAGCCCTGCAGAGAGAAGACCTGCATCATCCCTCCTACATGCACCAGCACCAGCATCTTCAAGTTAGCTATTCGGGGACTATGGGGCTGTGGGAATTCCTTGGAAAACTCTTGCTTAAAATTCTGTGCAACACCTGGCTTTCTCATATTGCCATTACTATTAGTGCCTAAAATGACTTCTTGACACCAAGTCCATAGAAGGAATGAGTTCCTATGAAGGTACTTCTATTTTCAGTAGCAATTTAGCAGCTGATTTCAAATTAATATATTCTGTTGAACACAGGTTTGGGGAGAGTCTGAGTATTTCTGTTACAGGCAAATAATTTTAATCTCAGTGAAATAATGGATTAGTCAAAGAAGTAGGGAGGTAGGATGTAAGAAAAGGAGAACAAAGCCAATGCGTATCTAGTGGGCTGAATCAACTAACATGGAACTATTTTTGAACACTGGGAGGTTGCACATAATTACTTGCTTCAAAATCAGCTGATACCAACCTTTTTCCTTTGTGTCTTATTATTTCTGTGTGCATGTATTGGGGAAATGCTTTATTGACTCAGAGGGTAAGATCAATACTCTCTAGTGGCAAAAGCACCTCTAGTCCTTGTGACTGGACTGCTGTCTCACATGGGCAGGCTGACTCACCTTCACGAGAATACTCAGCTGTGCAGCTCCTCGCTCATCCAGTGGGCCTAGGTTCTGACTGACCAGCGAGCAAAAACTGTGGCAGAGATCTAGGATCTCATTCAGGCAATGAAACACCTACCCAAAACCAGAGTGAGCATTAGGAAGGGAAGGAAGATAACAGCTGTGAAATTAAAGATTCAGGGAAATAACTACAAGATGACTTACTCGCCTTCTGCCTCTCCAAGATATACATCAGTACTTCCTGCTAGCCCCTCAAATACTACTTGTGTAAAACAAACTCATTCCTTCCCGGCAAAGATAGTATAATTTTCTTAGTTACTTCGGCAGAGAACCTCTACCCACATTAAAACTAGTCATCATTCCTTGGGCCCACTGAGTGGGTTCCTGCCTATGACCTCTACACCCAGTGTTATTTTTGTGCTGGGACATTCTTCCCTTTCGTACTACTTCAAGTTTAGCTTGCAGGGAAGCATCTTCTTCTCTACAGCTTATACTGAACCCACTTCTCTCTACCCATTATCTTAGTATTTGTTCAGGTTTCCTGTGTTGTAACTGCTCTTTGTATGTACCTGTGTCTGGCCTCTCCAACTAGACTCCGATCTCATTAAGGGCAAAGCCATAACTGAGGTCTCTGCATTCCCAGTACCTTGTACACAGTAAGCACTTATTATAAACTGATGAAAACTTGCTCTGATATGCTTTTCCCTAAGGATGTACCCTTGCTATCCAAGTCTGCCTCTCACAGTGGTTCTCAGTTATGTTCAGTCCGCAGAATGCTTTGGAATGGCACCTCTATAACGTATTCTTCCCAGCTGTTATAAAAATAGCCCCAAATAATCAGACTAGAAGAGAGGTCCATAGTGTTCTGGTGTGACTCAACTGATGAGTTACAAAGGAAACTACACAAGGTAGCATTTCAACCTTCCTGCTTTTTATCCTACAACTAGAAACACCTGTGTGCTTTCAAAGCCATGCCAAAGATTGTAATATAAGTGGGTTGGGTCTTAGACTGTGAAAAATTCCCCAAATTATTCCAATGTGTGGCCAAGATTAACTGTCCTAAAGGAAACCCCTTCTTCCCTGCCATACACACACCACTCCAGTTGTCTGTGAAAAAACACCTTTCAAACAGCTGGTCTATCCTGATCCAAAAGAATTCCAGATACATGTTTTTTTTGTTGGCCTGTCTGTGATATCAGAAAGGTTTATGAATTTCTTTAAATCCTTCTCGGGGTTAAGCACATATTCTTTCATCTATATCTGCTCACCACCGCTGTTAGAAAATGTTCTAGAAATTCAAAGTTATTCAAGTTCCCTTTAACATTCCCTGTTAGTTGTGCTTTCTAAGTTGTTAAAAATGCTTCAGAATGGAGAATGAAGAATTGCTTAATGGTAGTTCCATATGCTGTCAACTGAGAGTGCCCAGGGACAGGCAATGCTAGAAGCAGTCTAACCCCACTAACCAGCAGTCCCACTTACAGGCTTCAGCAGGATGAAGGACTGAGCCAGCAAATTGCTCAGAAAGTGGTCATGAGCCAATCGGATGCTTTCAAAGTCTCGGGTAGAATTGATTTGATGGAGGAGCTGTGAAAACTGAGACTCCAGCACATCCACCTAATAGACAAAATTACACAAATAATTTTAGCACCTTGCATATCTGATTACTCTCAAGGACACTGAGCTGCCTGACAGGATGAAACAGAAAATTTCTGCCCCCACTCATCTTCCTCCTAGCCAAGCCACTATAAAGTAGACCAAAGACTCCGTAATTTTGCCCAGACTTGCAGAAAGTCATTGCCTAAGTCTTGACGACACCTAGCAGCCCTCCTCTGATCCAATCCACTCATGCCACATATCCGCTGACTGATTTGCTTAAGTCCTTTAGGATTCAGGGGTTACACCAGCTATAAAAGTAATGGTCAAACCAGCAATATAATACACTGTTGACAAGGAACTGATTCTTAGTGTCCTAATCCAATTATTTCCACTTTTCCCTAAAACATCCGCAACAGACATGCCCAGTGATAACTGTCCCCAAATTTTCTCAAACCTCAGCATTTTACTAACTGCAGGACCACAGTCCCTCTTAAACACCTTCTGCCAGCCCCACAAATGTCTCTCCATACTTCTTGCTCCTCAGTATAGACCTGGAGGTAATACTGAAGATTATCCACCAAGAATGCCATGTGGTTCCGCAGGCGCCACTTGACTGCGTCGGTCTGGTTAGACTTGAGGTGCTTGCGCTGCATTTGCAAGGCCCAGCAGTGCTGCAGTTGAGCTTGTACTCGGCGCACGCTCAGCAAGTATTTGAAAACAACATTGTACCTGGATAAAGACAGCAAGCTGTTCAAGATCACCCCATCCTCAGAACAGACCCTAGAACTTTGTGTCCAGCCTACTCCCTCAAAAGGTAGGAAGAAAACAGATTAACAGATAACAAAATTGTGGTTTTTGTAATGGTATTACAGAACTGTCAACACTCCTAACACAACTGAACAAATTTTAAAAACATGATTTTGAATGAGAAAAGTATATCTTAAAAGATTACATGTAGCCTGATACTTCTGTATGTAATGCTTAACACAACAAAAAGCAAAACAACTGTATATATACAATAAAGATGTTATAATACTATATAAAAAGGAAAAATATATGGAATTTAAGACAGTGGTTACCTTGGGAAGGAGGAGGCAAGGAGAGGTCTGGGAAGGATCATGTAAATATCCACTGCTTCTGAATCGATTCCAACTCATAGTGACCCTACAGGACAGACTGGAATTGCCCTATAGTGGTTCCAAGGAGTGGCTGGCAGACTTGAACTGTCACTTTTTGGTTTGCAGCCACTGCTCCTAACCGTTGCCACCACCAAGACTCCATCATGGAGGCAGATGAATGTTACTGTCAGTGTTTCCATTTTCATTCTGGAAAAGTGGTTTTATGGCTAGTCTGTGTGTATGTGTTAAGGAAGGAAGGAAGGTCTTCCATAGACTAATAAGAGTGTGTATAGACAAAGGATTGTGATTAATCCTATTCTCTGTCCCTAAAGCTCAAAGAAGAGCAAGTGCTTACCTCCCAGCAAACTCAGGGGCTTAATTAATCTTGGGACCCCATACTTAGAAGACACACAGGAAGAGAAGCTGACCCCTGGTAGAGCTGGAAATACCTCCTTGCACTTAGGTTGGCTTGCAGAAGAAACTCTGATGCTATCTGATTTTTAAAATTACCTACTTCTATACAATAAACACGTCAAAATAGTAGACCTCATTTGTATCCTGGTTTGAAGAAACTCAACCATAAAAAGACATTTTTCAGGTAACTGGGGAAACCTCAATATCGATTGGATATTAGATAAAGAATTACAGTTAATTTTGTTGGATATGATAATAGCATTGTAGTTATGTTAAAAATATGCCCTTTTTAAAAAAAAATGCCCTTTTTGAATTGCCTACTGAAGGAGTACAATGACATGTCTGAAAAAAATTCTAGTTTTAAAAAGCTCTAGTGAAAAAAGGGTGTAGGGGGATGTGAAACAAGTACTAAAATGTTAATGGTTACTACGGCAAGATAATGAGTACATGGGAATTTTTGGAATCTTTATTTCTGTTTATATTTGGAAATTTACATAATAAATTAAAAAAAAGAAAACACCGCTGTAAAGTTGGGGCTGACTGACTCACAACAACCCTAGACATTGGAGTAGAACTGCCCCATAGAGTTTCCAAGGAGCGCCTGGCAGATTTGAACTGCTGTAGCATTTAACCCACTATGCCATCAGGCTTTCCATTTTCATAATAAAAGTAAAAAAGCAAGGGAAAAAACACCTTTAAACTCCCATTTCTTGAAAGCTGTGAAAATTCTTTCAGGACCTACTTACTTTTTGCTTTTATGTTTTTACTAACAGAAGTATGCAGTCATGAAATGTGTTTAAATTTTTGGTTGGTAACACGGATTTTGAAAAATGTGAGAATACATGGCTGCCACAAAACTCAAGGGGGTGGTTGGGCACCATGATTGGTGGATGCTTTCTTTCCCATCAGTGATGGGAGGTATGATTTGTTACAAGGTGCCTTCCATTGGGTTACATGGGGAACCTCTGGTTTTCTAAATATGACACAAACAAAAAACCAAATTCACTAGGGCTCCCTAACTATCACACAGGAAACCATAAACATAAGCCTTATCTAGTGACCAAGAGACAAAATTTTTACCCAGTCAGATTTCCTGGATGCACTACCTCACATTTAACCCGGATACCTCAGCTATTTTGTGTCGATGAGCATTTTTTTTTTTTTTTTTTTTGTTACTGTTAGGTAAGTCCTCACAACAGGGCAGTAAATACTTTTAGCAGAAAAAGTATGGTCTCAAGAAACTTCTTGTCATTAGGTGCTGTCGAATTGGTTCTGACTCACAGCAACCATGCACAACAGAATGAACCACTGCTCAGTCCTGTGCCATGTCCAAAATTGTTTTTATGTTTAAGACCATTGTTGCAGCCACTGTCAGTCCATCTTGTTCAAAGTCTTCCTCTTTCTCACTGACTCTCTACCAAACATGATGTCCTTCTCTGGGGATTAAACCTTCCTGACAATACATCCAAAGTGTCTGAGTCACAGTCCCATTATAGTTGCTTCTAAGGAGCACTCTGGCTGTACTTCCTCTAGTACAGATGTTTGTTCTTTTGGTGCTCCATGGGACATGCAATACAAGGACTGTCAACTAAGTTTGCAAAGTCATCCTAGAAGAAGTGCTACATACCACATTGCTGAATATCACTATGGTTACCTCTGAAATACTCTCCTTGGGAAGCTGCATTGATGACAGCACCTAGTCCACCCTTCAGAGCAATTCTGGAACTTTTTTACTGGAATGGCCATCAGAGCTGCTGTTGTATTACCCTTGATATCCTGAATGTCACCAAAATGTCTTCCTGTCTATATTTCCTTTATCTTTGGGTAAAGAAAAAAGTCACTGGGGGCCAGATCAGGTAGATAGGGAGGGGGTTCCAACAACTATACAATTAAGTTTGCGAACTTGCCACCTCACCACCATGTGCAATGGCTATTCCAGAAAGAGTTCCAAAATTGTGTTGAAGGGTGGACTAGGTGCTAGCATCCGTGCTTAGCTTCCCAAGAGGGGTACTTTGAAGATGATCTTAGTGATATTTAGCAATGAGGTATGTAGCATTTAGAACAATCAATTTTGTGGACTTAACTGTCAGACCTTGTATTCTTCTCCAGCACCACAATTCAAAGGCATCAATTCTCTCCCTTATGCATTGTCCAGCTGTGGCATGCGTATGATGAAACTGAGCATACCATGGCTTGGGTCAGGCACACCTTAGTCTTCAAGGTGACATCTTTACTTTTCAATACATTAAAGAAGTCCTTTGCAACAGATTTTCCCAGTGCAATACATCTTTTAATTTCTTGACTGCTGCTTCCATGGGCATTGATTGAGGATCAAAATGAAACCCTTCTTGACCACCTCAATCCTTTCTCCATTTATCATGGTGTTGTTTACTGGTTCAGCTGTGAGGATTTTTTGTTTGTTGATGCTGAGGTGCAGTCTACATGGAAGACTGTATATAGTCTCTGATCTTCAGTAAGTGTTTAATCCTCTTCACTTTCAGCAAGCAAGGTTGAGTCACCTGCATAATGCAGGCTAGTAATGAGTCTTCCTCCAATCCTGATGCCTTGTTCTTCATATAGTCCAGCTTCTTTGATTATCTGTTTGGCATACAGGTTGAAAATGTATGATGAAAGGATACAAGCCTGACACACACCTTTCCTAACTAAACCATGCAGTGTCCCCGTGTTCTATTCGCATGACTGCCTCTTGATCCATATAACGATTCCTCCTGAGCACAATGAAGTGCTCTGGAATTCCCATTGTCCCCAGTGTTACCCATAATTTGTTATGATCCACACAGTTGAATGCCTCCGCATAGTCAACAAACAACAGATAAACATCTTTCTGGTATTCCCTGCTTTCAGTCAACATCCATCCAGCATCAGCAATGGTATCTCTTCTAGTTCCACGTTCTCTTCTGAATCTGACTTGAATTTCTGGCAGTTCTCTGTCAATATACTGTTGCAGTCACTTTTGAATGATCTTAAGCAATATTTTACTTGTATGTGATATTGATGATACTTTTTGACAATTTACACATTTTCTTGGATGACCTATTTTGGGAATAGGCATAAACAGGGATCTTTTCCAGTCAGTTGGCCAGGAAGCTATCCTCTAAACTTCTTGGCACAGAGAAGTGAGCGCTTCCAGCGCTGCATCTGTTTGTTGAAACATCCCAATTGATACTCCATCAATTCCTGAAGCTTTTTTTTTTTGCCACTGCCTTCAATGCAGCTTTGACTTCTTCCTTCAGTACCATCAGTTCCTGACCATATGCTACCTCTTGAAATGGCTGAACATTGACCAGTTCTTTTTGGTACAATGACTCTATGTATTCCTTCCATCTTCTTTTAATGCTGCCTGAGTAATTTAATATTTTCCCTGTAGAATCCTTCACTATTGCAACTTGTGGCTTGAAGTTTTGTTTCAGTTCTTTGAGCCTGAGAAATGCAGAGTGTGTTCTACCCTTTTGGTTTCCTATTTTCAGCTCTTTGCACATGTCATAATAACTTTACTATTTTCTCGAACTGCCCTTTGAAATCTTCAGTTGTTTTACTTTGTCATTCCTTTTGCTTTAGCTATTGAACATTCAAGAGGAAGTTTCAGGGTCTCTTCTGACATCCAATTTGGTCTTTTCTTTCTTCCCTGTCTTTTTAATGACTTCTTGTTTTCTTCATCGATGCTGTCTTTGATGTCACTCCACAACTACCTAGTCTTCAGTCATTAGTGTTTAATGCATCCAGTTTGTTCCTGAGCCAGTCTCTAAACTCAGGTGGGATATACTTAAGGTCATACTTTGGTTCTTGTGGACCTGTTACAATTTCTTTAGTTTGAATTTGAACATGCATATGAGCAATTGATAGTCTGTGCTGCAGTCAGCACCTGGTCTTGTTCTGACTGCTGATAGGGAGCTTTTCCATCATCTTTTTCCACAGATGTAGTTGACTTGATACCTGTGTATCCATCTGGTAAGATTCATGTATGTAGACTCCATCTGTGTTGGTGAAAAAAGGTACTTGCAATGAAGAAGTTGTTGGTCTTGCAAAATTCTATCATGTGATCTCTGGCATCATTTCTATCACCAAGGCCATCTTTTCCAATTATCAATCCTTCTTATTTCCCATTTTTGCATTCCAATCACTGATAATTATCAATGCATCCTGATTGCATGTTTGATCAATTTCAAACTGCAAAAACTGTTAACAATTGTCCATTTTTTCATCTTTTGCTTTAGTGGTTGGTGCATAAATTGGAATCATGGTTGTTATTAACTAGCCTTCCTTGTACTTCAAGACAGATCTTGAAATATTCTTTTTGACAGTGAACACAACACCACTCTTCAAGTTTTCATTCCTAGCACAGTCAACCATTATTGTTAGATTCAAAATGGCCAATACTGGTCCACTGCAGCTCACTGATGCCCAAGATGTCAATGTTTATGTGTTCCATTTAATTTCTGATGATTTCCAATTTTCCTAGATTCATACTTCATACATTCCATGTTCTGATTATTAATAAATGTCTGCAGTTTGTTCTCATTTTGAGTTGTGCTGCATCAGCAAATGAAGGTCCCAAAGACTTTACTCCATGCACGTTGTTAAGGTCAACTACTTTACAGAGGCAGCTTTTCCCAGTTGTCTTTTGAGTGCCTTCCAACCTGGAAGGCTCATTTTCCATCAGCATATCTGACAGTGTTCCACTGCTATTCATAAGGTTTTCCCTGGCTAATTCTTTTCAGAAGTAGACTGCTGGGTCCTTCTTCCCAGTCTGTCTTAGTCTGGAAGCTCAGCTGAAACCTGTCCAGCATGGTTTCTGAATATTGGTGGCACAGCTTCCAGCATCACAGCAACACACAAGTCCCCACCCCACAGTACTACAGACTGACAGACATGACACTTGAAAGGCAGAAAAAAGGGGGTGGGTGTCATATATCCCATGGGTACCATATGTCCCATGGGTCATGAAAAGGCTAAGAGCATACCAAGTTAGGTGTTAAGTGGACTATTCACCTGTGGGATGCTGTGAATTACAGAGCTTTAGAGGCACTCTGACAAGATCTATGCAGCTTACCTAGGTGGGCCATGGGCTCTGAACCTGCAAAGAATCTCCTCCCTCAATGAGCCTCATCTCTTCCAGTTCACATCCAGTCTATCATACTCTAAGCTTTTCTACCTTCAAAACGTACAGTGTTGTGAAGAGAAACAGGGAAAACGAAGAGAGGCAGTTGGAAGAAGAGATGGCCCTTTTGTCTGTCCCTTTGTTTTCCCTCTTTTCCACTTCTCCAGCATCACTGAGTATGAGAGATTCCATCCTCTACCCAAGGCCAAAAGCCAGTTCCCTAACCAGTGATAAAGTTTGTGAAGTCCCTTGAAATTTTGTCAGGATGGATTTCAGAGGGCACCACCAGTCAAGTATGCTTCTCCCACTTTTCTCTACAGCTTCTGGTTTGGGGACACTGTGTCCCAATCAGCACCAAGCAATAGCGCTGGGCAGGCTGAGAAAGAACAAACCTGATCAGAGTCTCTTAGCACCTGGGTCCAGCTATTATTCCATCCCCCACAAAACAGCTGCCCCATTGCCTCTCCTGAGGGATAAGGAAATGATCATCTCCCTGGTGACTAAATTCTGGGCAAGAGGACTTTTCCAAGCAAATGCACAAGAAATTACAGAAGTTAGAAAGGGACTTTGTTAGATTTGATGTAATTATCAAGGACCAGACTCTAGATGCTTGAGACTGCTTTTTTCCAGAGATTATAAATTGGTATCTTGCAATAAAAATCATTTATTATTTTTTGAAAAAACTTTAAAATTCTGATGGTTTTAGTAGGCTCTCACCCTCCATTGCATTGCAGTGTCCACCACGCCTTACGTTCTCTTGCCTGCAGCTTCACTTTTGAATGCTATGTACCCAGCCATGGAAGGCATCTGAGTCTACAACCTCTGATCCACACAGACTGCAAACAGTAGCTGGGGCTACCTTGCTCCCACTAACTCTATCCCTGCTAACTTCCTTTCTTGGAAGCAAGATGGGTACTCTTTACCTGTCAGAAACTCAGAAATACTCACTTTTCCAGGACAGCAGGGGTGAAGAGAATGTGCAGTGGCCACTGCACTTTGTAGGAAAGACCTAGGGCTGCCCAGCCAGATGCTGGGGTTTCCCGGGGAGAAGTTTCTCGCGAAGGCCCTTCTCTTGCCTGAGTAGCATCTGCAATGACCAAGGAAAGGAAAGAAAGGACTCTGTTAACGAGAGGCTCTGCAAGGCAAACAGCTCTCGATGAAAGGACACTTGAGCCTGCAGTGTCAGAACACAGATGGCACAAATGCAGAAGGCAAGGACACTTCTATGTGAGGTCCTCTGGGGAGGTCTTTTAGGCATTCCTTATAACAGCCTTCAAATCTGGAGACTGACAAAAAGTGAAAATAAACATGGGCCATTCCAGCAGCATGACAGAAAAAGGAAGTGGCCTGGGCATCTCAATTAAGCTCTCTGGACTTCTGTTTTTTTCCATTTTATCCAGATTAGGATACTGGATTAGACCATCTCTAAGGCCCCAAATTATGTAGTTTCTGTATAGTGTGGACAGAAGCCAAGTTGGGAAAGAGGGTGATAACCAGTAGGAGCAGAAGAATGGCAAACCTTTATGTTCCTTCCCATGATAATCAATTGTCAAGTGCAGCAGAGGGAGAAGGTTGTCATCATCTAGCAACACCTTGTGTGCTGACTGCTGAAAGGCCACATTCACATCTGCAAGACAGAATACATGAGCTGACAGGCTCCTTCAGCTTTCTGCTTCTCCCCTACCTGCCTAACACAAGCAGAGGGCACAGTAGGTATCTATTGCTCCTGCCTGCCTAGCATTCATCCCTCCTTCCTGTTGGCAGAAACAGCACCTAATTTTCCTTGAAGAGTCACCCCTGCCCAAAACAATCCATGTAGTTCCAGTAGGGCTGACAGAACTTGATTCTAAGGTAAGTGACCCAGGTATGAGACAATGGAATGTAATATCCCACTGTGTTCCAGTATTTTGTGTAGGGATATGAACATGACCCAAACCAGACCAATCCAGCGATGAAGCTCTATTCAGATTCTAAAAATAAAGTGAAGCTTTTTTTTCGCTATGGTCTTAGTAGGATGTAAGCTGGGTGCTGCTGAAGGCCACCTTGCCACCATATGGAAAAGGCCTGCCTGGGAAGAACGAACCAAACCCACTGCCATCGAGTCAACTCTGATTCACAGTGACCCTATAGGTCAGAGTAGAACTGCCCCACAGTTTCCAAGGAGCACCTGGTGGGTTTGAACTACTGACCTCCTGGTTAGCAGACATAACACTTAACCATTATGCCCCTAGAGTTACCCTGGGAAGAAAAGCAGAGGTGAAATATGGAGAGATCAAGTCTGGAAGGTATCATGTGAGTCATCAGACCAAACTGCATCTAGCCATCAAACCTCAGGGCTTTCATGTATGTCAATCAATTTAATATAGGTATGGTAAATCAATAATTTTTTTTCTTTGCTTAACTAAGTATTCATCCCCAAAGGGAACCAAAAACAAAACCAAAACCAAAAAGACAACAAACCTACTGCCGTTGATTCCAACTCATAGAGACCCTACAGGATAGAGCAGAACTGCCCCATAGTTTTTCCAAGGAGTAGCTGGTGGATTCAAATGGTCAAACTTTTGGTTATCAGCCAAGTTCTTAACCACTATACCACTGGGGTTCCTAATGAGTACAGTGGACATCTATTGTTCTACTTGACTAGAAAAAGTCACCTTGCCTCTCCCCCTCTATTTTTGTTATTGTTGTTATGATCCTTAGCCAGTTCTATTCACATGGTTTGAATAGTAATGGTCATGCTGTTGATCATCAACTGGTCAAGAGGTAGACACTTTACCTAACCAGGCATATTCTGATTTTTCTAGTTATTACAGGGATTGATAGACTATCATCTGGGTAGACCAACTAGAGACTTCACTTGGGAATTTTTCATTTTGTTTTCATTTCATTTCTCTAAATTATTTTATTGTCATTGTTGAAAACAGACACAAGAAAACATTCACCAATTCAACAGTTCTTACATGTACCATTTAATTATACTGATTATATTTATCAAGTTGTGCAACCATTCTCACCCTCCTTTTCCGAGCTGTTCCTCCTTCACTGACAAAAACTCACTGCCCCATAAGGTTCCCATCTGTTCTTTCAAGTTGCCACTGTCAATCTGATTCCACATGGAAAGTTCTTAAAAGAGCACAAGGCTCAAAACAGACCTTTTTAATAGTTAAGCTGAACCACTGTTCAGTTTTAAGAAGATTTCAGGGCATATTTTTGGTTTAAGGTTCAAACACTATCTCAGGGCAGTAGTTTGAGGGGTTCATTTACCCTCTGTACCTCCAGAAAGTCTAAAGTCCATGAAAATATGAAATTCTGGTCTGCATTTTGCCCCTTTTGAACAAGACCCTCCTATGGACTCTCTGATTAAAATGTTCGTTGATGGTAACCTGGCACTATCCAGTGTTTCCACTTTTACGGCAAAGGAAGCGGTTGTTCATGGAGACAATCAGCCATATGTTCCATAGCTGCCTCCTGTTCCTGACTCTCCTTCTTTCTCTGTTGCACCAGGGGAATGTTGCTTGCAAGCTTTTAAGACCCCACACACTATGCAATGAACTAGGAGGTAGAAGAGAAACACAAAATAATACGTCACTTAACTGTGATGTCTCATGAAACCATGACCCTAAACTTCCAAACCAAGGAACCAAATCCCATGTGGTTTTTGGATGTACATAACTACCCTCAGAAGCTACTCTTTTGTTATTGTTGTAAATAGGTCTATCACACAACTTTTGACAATAAACTTTCTTTTCATGTGTATAATTTATTGACAGCAATTACAATAAGGGGCTGAGTAACCCAACCCTTAATCAATGCAATTTTTCCATGACCATTAACCACTGTTCGCCCCTCCTTCCTGCCCCTGGTAACCACTAATAGACTTTGGTCTCTATATATTTGCCTTTCTTGTCTTTTTATATAAGTGAGGTCACACAATATTTGTCCTTTAGTGACTGGTTTATTTTACCCAGCAGAGTCTTCAAGATCCATCTGTATTGTAAGCATGCATTAAGACTTCAATTCTCCTACTGGCCAAGTTGTATTCCATTGTATGTGTGAACCACATTTTACTTACCCATTCATCTGCTGATGGGCATTTAGGTTGTTTCTACCTTTTAGATTTTGTGAATAGTGCTGCCATGAACACTGGGGTACAAATCTCTTTCTGAGTCCCTGCTTTCAAGTCTTTGGGGTATATGCCTAGGACTGGAATTGCTGGGTCATATGGTAGTTCCATTTTTAGTGTTCTGAAGAATTACCACACCATTTTATGCAACAGCTATACCATTTTGTATTCCCACTGGCAATGGATAAGGGTTCCAGTTTCTCCGTATCTTGCCAACATTTGTTATTTTTCTTTTTTGTTTTTGGGCATCCTAATGGAAGTATAATGGTGTCTCAGTGATAGCTTTTGATTTGCATCTATCTTACAGCTAATGAAGCAGCCCTGATGACAAAGTGGTTAAAGAGTTTGGCTGCTAACTAAAAGCACCAGCAACTTCATAGGAAAAAGATGCAGCAGTCTACTTCTGAAGAGATTTATAGCCAGTGGAAACCCTATAGGATCACTATGAGTTAGAATCAACTTGACAGCAGTGGGTGGGATGGTTAAAGATTGTGAGTATATTTTCATGTGTCTGGTGGTCATCTGAATATCCTCTTTGGGAAAATGTCTATTCAAGCCCTTAGCCTGTTTTATGACTGAGTTATTTCTCTTTGTGTTACGTTGTCTAAGTTTTATATATATTTTAGCTATTAGATTCTTGTTGGGTATGTGGTTTCCGAAAATACTCTCTGGCCAGTAGCTTGCCTCTTCACTTTTTCAGTAAAATCTTTTGATGAACAAAAGATTTTAACTTTTATAAGGACTCATTCCTTGGAATTTTTTAACTTGCTGCTGGAGAAACCAGGTTTACTTCTGGTGGAGGACACCACGGATGGAGCATGTTCCAGAGAGCTGTTGTTGGCCATGCCGTTGGTTGAGACTGGAAGGTCACCAAAGAGCACACAAGAGCCACACACAAGATATGGTAAGGGAAAAAGAAAGAATGCTAGTAGAACTCAAGTCCCTGGTTTCTCATTCTGAGACTCAGCTCCAATTATCTCACCAGAGTTTTAGATATACCACCAAGTACACTTCCCTTTCTACCAAGGTTACTTCTGGTTAGGTTTCCATCATTTACAAACCTGAAGAGTTCTAATACAATACTGCAAGCAGCAGTAAGGCCTAATTTATAACATAAGGTAGATCTGTCTATAATCTAATGAGATAAAGTAGCTAGTTTGAAGGCCTGTACCAACTCTTCACAGCCAAGATGCTATTCCTAATGACCCCAGTGAGAACCCTAACTGGAAGAGCCTTCCATCTCTGGAAATACTATCCTGAAACTCTAAAAGCTGCTCTTATGTGGAACTGGGTTCAGTGTCTGGGCAGCAGTTGAGAAAAAATGCTGCAACTTCAGTAAGTGGCCTGTTTTCAGGGCCACCAGACAATTACCATGTTCAGTTACCGCAGTAGGTGGTGTTTTTAACATGTGCTGAGCTGTGTCAATGAAGGCCTGAAACAGTTCTCCACGTCCCAGAAGGTAGAAGTCTTTAATGATCTGAGGAAAGAATTTCAATTGACAATTCAGCAATCCAGCAGGATCAGGAGCTCCTTACTATCCTAAGGGAATTACACATATAAGAAAACTTTTAATCTCTTCAGTATTAGCCCAACCTAGCCAAAGCCAAGTGCCATCAAGTCAGAAAAAGGTATTTAAAGAGGGCATATTTACTATAGCAGGCTAACTGGCATATGTTTAGCATCACTTATTCAGTGGCAACACTATTATGCCAGGAAAAAATATACACCCAAATCTCTGTATTATAGTAGATTCATAGTGTAAGCATATCTTGCTTTCCTGGGGAACATACAAATCTACTCCTGAAGTCTGGGTATAGGCATCCAGTGGTCTTAGGAAAGACTGGCAAATGAAAGCCATTTCCCACCAGCGTCATTTCAGAGTTAAACAGCTGTTACCTTCAGCTGACCCAGTAAGTCTGACTCTTCTACCATAAGCTTCCACAGATGCTGTGAAAAGAACCAACAAAACAAGGATAAACTTTATTATAACAAAAACCTAGTATAAAAAATAGTTCTGTACAAATCCAGCAAAATACACTGACTAAAAGAATATATACCATGTCCAAGCTGGGTCAATCCCAGCAATGAAAACATAGTATAACAGTTAAAAAAAAAAAAAGGGAGATGGAAATGTCCCAGAATTAAGATAGTGTTGATGACTGAACAACACTGTGAATATATGAAAAACCTCTGAACTGTACCCTTTAAAATGGTTAAAATATTGAGTTTCACATTACGTGACTTAAATTTTTTTTTTAAATGTAAATGTCATTTACTGTATTAGAGAATAAAGGAGAAAAACCATGTGATCAACTCAAAAGATGCAGAAAAAGCATTTGCTAAAATTCAACATCCATTCACGATTCAAAGAAAGGAAAAGGAGAGAAAGGAGAAGAAAAAGCAAACAGTAACAGAATGACAGTTCTTGGTACTGATAAAGGTCATGCTTGCTGTCTGAGGTGAAAAGGCAAAGGCACTTCTGCCTCTCTTATTCGAAGGGAGGCTTTTCTTTTCTTTTGGCCCCCAACTCTCTCAACAACCTAAGCTCTAACCATATGAAGACGAAACAAAAGCCATATACTGAGTCTCTGGGAAACCAGTCCATCTTCTTCCTAAAAAAATAAAAAATGCAGGACAAACCTCAGCCACAGTGCTACGGATACGATCCACCACTTGCTCAAAGTCCACCAGGCTGAAGAGCGGCTGCTGCTTGAGTCGATGCAGCTCTGCAGCAAAAGTGTCCTCCTGGTTTTTCAGAATGGATCCTGTCAAACAGGAAGGTGTTGTCAAAGGAAGTCAGACAATAGCCGGCACAGGCAAGGTTTTCTGGAGACGGCTGACCCTAGGGTGCAGCTCCTTCACCTGCTTCTCAAGATAGCATTTCACAGTATACTTGAATCTCACCACATAAATCTTAGTGGCCACTTGCTCTGACCACTCAGTATTAAGAAGAGCCTTTGATTCCTACCTTTTCTAGTTAGGTTCACATTTTGATTCTCAAACATCTGGACAGATTCTCCAACAAAGAGGATTTTCTCAGCCACCCTCACTGGGATATAGGATGGCAAAATCTCCACCCGCAGGGAAAACTGCTTGAGTGATGGTGCCAGCATGTTTTCTTCCTCAATCAGGCGCTTGTTGAGGAAATAATCCAAATCAGAAATAAAGTATGAAGAAAAGGAAAACACGAAAGCAACCAATAACTCTCCCAACTATGAATTATACTTCCTAGAAGGTGGGGCTTTAAACCTGAAGCTGCACAATTCTTAAGTCACCAGTGTTAGACCAAAAACAAAACAAAAACCAAAGAATAAACCTGTTGCCATCGACCCAATTCTGACTTACAGTGACTGTCACACAACTGTATGTGTGATTTTCAGGCAGCAGGATGGCTTTTTTAACACTGAGATTTTAATCCTCATCCTACTTTTACCAGCTGTGGTGTAAAAACCTGTGCAAGAAATCACTCAACCTGGAACTTAGTTCCCTTACTGTACAAAGAGAGCTGGTCTTGATTTTTTTTCCAGGTACAGGGGTCTTGTTAGAAATGCAAGTTTGCAGTCACTGGACAGGGAGAGCAGTGGAAGCTGCATATAGGTGGGCATGTAAATTTATACGTGAATGTACATTTTCACTCAGTTATGTTAAATAAAAAAAAAAAAAAAGAAATGCAAGTTGTTTGAACCTTGTGAGAAATCACAGAAACTTGCAAGAAATGCAAGTTCTCCTTCCCTCCTAGGATGTACAGCATCAGCAATGTGGGAAGGAAGTCCAGAAGCCCCTGTTTCAATCAGTTCTCCACGTGATTCTGATGTTTGCTCAAGAACCACTGATCAAGCCCATGACACCTAATCTACTACTGATTACTGAAGATCTTCCCACACCCTAATTTGCTTATTATATGACCCCCCTCTAGCTCCATCCTAGAACTCCTGGCTCTGTACCCCTGACTTTGATCTCTGCTGTCTGCTTTTTGTTTTGGGCTTCAAAGCTGGTGTTGCTCAGGGCACTAGCTCAGCCCCTCCTTTTCTCTTACTTGACACATCCTCCTTAGACAATCACATCTTTCTGTAGCTTAATGATCATCCTAACAAATATTTTCTATCTTTTTAGGTCATAGATATCTCTGCAATTTAAAAAATATGGACTTTTCAGACAAATGTACAGACAAACAAAATTTCACAGAACCTCTTGAAGCCACCCATGGATGACAGATGAAAAATTCCTAAGCTATATGCTGTTGCCCCTATGTCTCTGTTTTCAACCTCCACTGATTTCATGAGCTCTGCATATCCACATTTAAAGCTATCTCCTTTCCCCCAGTACCAGCTATACACATTCCCTATCATCCCTGCCCACCTAGCTGCTGAAGGCAGAAACTTAGGCATCATCCTTGATTCTTCCCTCCAGACCCATATCCAATCAACCACTAGGATCTACTGTTTCTATCTCCTAAAATCTCTCAAACCCTTTTACTCTTCTCTATACTCACTGTTAACCTTGGGTTAGGGCTGTATTATTTTTCACGTAGACATCCCCAATGGTCTTCTAATTGATCCACCTGCCTCTAGTCTTGATTTTCTTTATAGTGATTCCCAACATAACATCCAAAGTGATTTTTCCATCATGTAAACTCAATCGTGTTACTAGTTTGCCCAACATTCTTCACTGGCTCCCAGTTCTTTTCAGATTCAATTCTAAATTCCTTTCTATTATTTACAAAGGCCCTGATGATCTTGCCTTGTTTAACTTGACAGCTTCATCTCTTTCCACCTCCCTCTCCCCTCTCTGCCCCTTATACTTTATATTTCAGCCTTCACATTACTATTTCATGTAATTACTAATGGTTCCTCACATGAGCCATGTCCTTCATGTACTCTGTATCTTTACACACATTAGTCCCTCTGCCTGAAACATTTCTTGCTCTCTCCTCCCAAACTCTTTGCAGTTTAGACACACATCCCCTAAACAGCCTTCTGTAGTTCCTCTATGACTATACTCCAATATAGACAGCTCCACAATAATAGCAGGAGACTTCAAAACACCACTTTCATTGGTGGACAGAATATCCATAAAGCAGCTCAATAAAGACACAGATCTAGATGCCACAATGAACCAACTGGATCTCACAGACACATACAGAACATTACACCCTAGAGCAGCCAAGTATGCTTTCTTTTCCAACACACATGGAACATTCTCCAGAATAGGCGACATTAGCCCACAAAGCAAGCCTTCATAGACTGTTGCAAGAACAATCATATTCACTCTTTCCGAGCACTCAGCATACTCCAAGGCCACATTTAAAAGCTATAGGGTACTGACATCTTATAGAGATAAGAATTATATTAACCTCTTAAATGTATACATGGGGAAAGGGGAAACAAAATGGATCTCACAAATGAGTTTTCTATTTTGCAGTCTCACACTAGATGAGACAAAGCCAAATGTTTATATCTAAAGAGTTTATGAAAGGTACTCTCAGGAGTTGGGGAGGAATCACCAAAAGATCATTGAGCTGTAGACTTTTTTGACTCCTGGTAGAAGGTCACTAGGCTCTTGCTGTGCGCACCAAGTCCTGGAGTTCTTTCAGTTGTTTTCCTGTCAGTCCTCCAATGCCCAGGTCCTCCTCGTCCTCTTCTGGCTGGGCACAGACATTACCAGAAGATGGGCCCTGTTTGATAAAGAACTCTTCATGCTGGTCCAAAAGGAGTCCATGAAGCATCCAGGCTGAGAGCTGCTTATACATGACCCCATGACACACGGCCAGGATTCTGAGGGGAGAGGAGAGCAAGAGCCTCAAAAGTCCACTCAGACACACTGGACTCCACAGACACCGCAGAGGCCACACTTCCAGCTGCTACAGGATAAGTAGAGCCCTGAGAATCTGAAGAGTCATAAGCAAAATGACCAATGAAATGAGAAATAATTGTGCTATTTTAATTGAAAAACTTGTGGCTACACTAAGTGATTAAATGTCCAGATTTACAACCTACATACTGAAATTGAAAATTTTCTTTCCCCTTTTGTGTAAGGTAAACTTCAATACTGATGCAAATTAAGTAGATATGAAGGAATATCTTTTTGGCTAGCACTGAATACTAAATTTGTTTTATTTTTGTTGGAAACATATAGGATGAGTAGATTCAATATGTGAGAGGCAGGTGTAATCTGAAAAGCATCATCTAACAAAATGCAGAAACTAAAACTTGTAAGCAAAAGGTTGCTAGGGGAGGGTATTCACCTGATCTCAAAGATCAGCCCACAGGTTAATGAGTACAGAAAAAACCTCCACAACAGAGATAACTCATAGAAACAACCACCTATAAATCATGTGACAAAACTTCACAGCACCAATAATGAAACAGACTGATTTCTGTGGGACTGTACCTTCTGACATGATGCAGTGGGAAGCAAATAACATCATCCATGTAGCATTCTTGCCAGAAACATTTAACCTGAATCTAATCATGAGCAAACAGTCAGATAAACCCATATGGTGGAATATTCTACTGGCAAGGACTCTAGAGATTTCAGTGCCATCAAAGACAAAAGAGAGGCAAGGTAGACTGTTCCAAACTCCAGCAGACAAAAGACCCAAAACCTACTGCCATCGAGTTGTGTCCGACTCATAGCAACCCTAGAAGTCAGAGCAGAGTTTCCAAGGAGTGCCTGGCAGATTTGAACTGCCGACCTCACAGTTAGAAGATGTAGCACTTAACCCACCATGCCACCAGGGTTTCCTAGACAAATGACACAACAACCAAATGTAACATGTGGACACTTACTGGATCCTGGACTATAAAAGGCAAACAGCCAGAACAGACTTCTGCAGGGACAACTGGGGAAATCTGAATATTCTGGACGTGATGTTACTGAAATAATGTTAATGTTTGGGGGTATAATTATGATGCTGAGGTTATATAAGGCAATGTCCCTTCTCCTAAGGAGTTATAAGCTGAAATATTTAGGTCTTAATATCTGGGACTACTGTCAAAAATTCAGCAAAAAAAACGTAAATGGAATACTATGCAACGATAAAGAACAACAATGAATTTGGGAAACATCTCATGAAATGGAAGAATCTGGAGGATATTACGCTGAGTGAAATTAGTCCATTGCAAAAGGATAAATACTGTACTAAACCACTAATATAAGGACTCAAGAATTGGTTTAAATTCATAAGAAAACATTCTATGATGGTTATGGTGGGAAGGAGAACGGTATTCACTAATTAGATAATTGATAAGAACTATTTTAGGTGAAGGGAGACAGAACACACAGCAGAGAAGTGAGCACAAATAGACTAAACCCAAATCTCAGAAGTATGCTAAATAAAAGTGAACACTTTTAGGAACACAGTATCAGGGTCAGGGGTCTGTGGACCATGGCTTCAGGGGACATCAAGGTCAACTGGCATAACAAAGTTTTTAAAGCAAATGTTTGGCATCCCACTTTGGTGAGTGGTATCTGGGTTCTTAAAAGCTAGCAAGCAGCCATCTAAGAAGCCTTAACTGATCTCAGCCCACCTGGATCAAAAGAGAAAGAAGAGCATCAATGACAAAAGGACACTGTGAGCCCAAGAGACAGGAAGGGTAAAATACAACAGAGACTGTTATCAACATGAGACCAGAACTAGACAGTGTGCAGCCATCATCAAAGACTGCCCTTATATGGAACTCAACAAAGAGTTCCTGATGGAACAGGAAAAATGTGGGATGCAGGACTTAAAATCTAGTAAAAGGCGAGACTGGATGGTCTCATGGACTGGAGGGTCATTGGAAAACATGGTCCCGAGCTCTTCGTTAACTTAGAACTGAAATCGTTCTGGGAGCTAATTCTTCAGGGATACAACTGATACATAAGACATAAAATGGTAGTGAAGAGTGTGCTTCTTGGCTTGGGAACATACAGGAGATTGACTGGATAGTGCCTGCTCAGAGGTAGGAAGGAACATCAGAGGGTTGTTTACAGAAGCTGGTCAAATGGACATGAGAAATACGGGTTGGAGGGGAGGAGTGTGCTGTCACAGTGTGAGGTGAGTAGCTAGGGTCACATGGCAAAGCGTGTGCAAGTTTTATATGAGAAACTAATTGTAAACTTTCATTTACATATAAAAAATTGTGATATGCATGTGTGTAATATATGTGTATTCCACACATACAGAGAGGAAAAGAAAAGAAGGAAAAAAACAAATGCACCAAAATGTTAATAACCGGTGAAGCAAAGCAAAGGCTGTGTTACTGTGCTTTGTGTTCTTCCAACTTCCTTGTAGGTTTGAAAGTTTCAAAATGGTAAGTTAGAATAAAAAAATGTTAAGAGTTGTCCAGGGCATCACCGATGATCTATTCCAATTTTGCAATTAATGCCACTCCTTAATTATACACAGAAATACCGTAAGACCCAGCACTTGCAATCTTAAGTATATACCCAAAAGAACCGAAAACAGATACTCAAACAAATACCTGTACATGCATGTTCACAGCACGACTATTCACAATAGCCAAAATGTACAAGTAGTTCAAGCGTTTATCACTGGATGAATGGTTAAACAAAATGTGGAATATTATTACAATGAAGTTACATTAGCCATAAAAATAATGAAGTGCTGATAAATGCTACAATGTGAATGAACCTCAAAAACACTATGCTAAGTGAAAGAAACCAGACACAAAGGCCACATACAGTACGATTCCATTTATGTAAAATATTCAGAAGGCAAATCCACAGAGACAGAATAAAGACTGGTGATTGCCAGGGGCCAGAGGAAGTGGTACAAATTGGAACTGACTCAACAAAAATGGGTTTTGTATTGATCTTCAGGAGAAGTGGAAGAATGGGAAACAAAAATGTTCTGGAACTAAACAGAGGTGGTGGCTATACTTTAAAATGGTTAATTTTATGTTAGGAAAATTTTTATTCAATAAAAAAGAAAAAATAGTTTAAAAAATACAAAATTTAAAAAAATGAGAAAGGGAAATGGGAAGATCAAATGGGCAATTATTCAATTAGACAAATACACTATTCTCATTTACATGTTTTTCTTTAAATTTTATTAATTTTTTTAAAAATCTGAAAATAATTTTAAAGAAAATTCTCAATTTCATAACTCTTAACTCAGTGACTAACTGTTTTTCTGTGTTCCTTTTGTCTTTGATCATACTCCATAGATTTTTATGTAATTATAATCATGAGACACATATAGTTTTTCATCCTTTTCTCAGCATTACATAAAATTTCTTTACATGTAGTTATAACTGTAACAGCCTCATCACATGACTGTATCTTTAGCTTTTCTTCTATTGCTGGTTGTTTTCTAATTTCTTGATAGACAACACTGTACTGAACATGCTTGTGCATGCAGTTATTTTCTTTTTTGGAATAATTTTGTTAGGATAAAATTCCTAACTAGTACTATGGGATAATAAAAGTACAAGCATTTTAGGAACCTTGATGTTAAAACACTAGCTGCTCAAAAACATATGCTTAGCTGTAGGTGAGCAGTATCTGGCACATGTAATGGAAACCTCCATGGATGTAGGATCCAAAAACTAAGAATGATCAATTCAAATTCATCTAGGCAACTAGACTCTGGCTTTGATATTCAACGCTTTGTAATCTTTTTCTAGCAAATCCTGAGCCATCATAAGAATCCCATGAGCTCTGCGCTCATGGGGGGTTTTCTATCCCAATCATTACTTTCCCTAGGGGGAATCTCGAGATGATCTGAAAATAAAACATGTGAGGAGTGAAGGGACTCGACCTCCCATGTCCACCCCAAATCCTCAGCTGAGCCATGACTTACTTCTCTAAGGCACTTCGAACAGGAGGCAAACCCCCACAGCTATATTTGTAGACTGTTTCCAGTATCTGACAACCATGAATCTGTAGGAAATACAGCTGCGTCAAACTTGATTTCATGTTAATGGTTCATATAGCACAAACTCACATGCTATACTCAAGGAAAGCCAGGGATAAAATTTCCTCAATATTTATGTACAGTGGTTCTCAAAGAATGACTATTATCATCATTACCCAGGAACTCATTAGAATACAAATTCTCAGGTCCCACCATTGTCCATTACTAAGAATGGGGTTTTATGGACCAATCCAACAGATACTAGATAGATTCTTCTGATGTGAATCAGAAACTCAGGAGAGGGGAAGGCAACTCGGTGTTTAAGAAGATCTCCAGCTGATTCTGATACACTGAAATTTGAGAACCACTGCACTCGAGACATCCATCGTCTAGAATCAGACCTCCAAGCAGTGGGAGCTACCTATCCAGTGAGATGTACAACTAGGCATGGAGTTCTAATGCTGTTCTTTACTAACACCACTTCTTTAGAAGGTCCTCCCTCTGGGGAAACAGTTTAAGATAGTGATGAAGAGCACCCTCTTCTGAGTCAGACAGACCTAGGGTTACAGACCAGCTCTACCATTTATTCTCATGTGTCTGTATCTGAGCACATTCTTTAACCTATTTTGTTGACTGTGATAATGTACTTAGCACAGGGCCTAGTATAAATCAGAGCTTCTGAAGTTTGGATTTCTTCAATCACTGCTGAGAATTTAAATTCCTAAGGTCCCAGGAAGTTATATATATATAACTATCAACAGCAAATCTTGTTAAAATGTAGATTCTGATTCACTGTATCTAGGGGTGGAAATCTGAATTCTTGGCAGGGGGTTGAGACAGCAACCAGTTTAAAACCCTGGTACAAAGTAAGTGCTCAGTAAGGCTGGATATTCATCAAGGTGAATACTGCTAATAAGCTAAGGCACATATATAGACATTTAAACAGAGACTTGAACTAAACAGGCGTAATCCACTGCCCATTAGAAAGGATGGGTTTGGTGGTGAGCCAATTCAGCAAGATACCAGATTCCTCTTCTGATGTGAAATCTCAAAGCATTCCTCAGTTACTAACCCTGCCCAGAAAAGACAAACATCCTCCTGTCACTGGGGATCTAACTTTTCAATGCTATGATAAAAACATATGACAAGGATAGGCAAATTTAACTAGTGAAATGGCATCTAGGTTTCACCTAGTTATCTCATAATTCTTAGAACAGTCTCACTACACACCTATTATCTTCTTTGTAAGCACTAATTTTCTGTGTCTCCTTAACATTCATACTCAATGGTTCTAACCCTTAGAACAAACTGCCCTCACCCCCAGGCACACATAGCATTTTCTTCTTACTGCAGCAGTTTTCTGGGGGACATCTACTAAAATTCCCTTACCCTCAGTGGGGCAGGTGGTACTTATTTACCTTGGTATCCCTGACACTAAGCATGATAAACAGCAGGTATTGTTGAATGAATGAATGAACAAAAACTCAAACTAGGGTCTTTCAGAAAGGATGTAAGGCAAAACTGATTAGTGCTATCTTCTGGGTGCTTTTCAGAGCTGATAGAAAAAGAGAAGTTCTCACCTTTTGACTTTTAATTTGCTCCACCACAACCATGACAGAGGGAAAAAGGAGCTGGAACTGCAAAGGAGAGAATAATTAGGAGAGCATGCAAATGTGTGAAAGAGAAAAAGATTGACTCAGGAAATACTTTTGTTTCTCAGTACTCCAATTTAAGATAAAGATGGCAATGCCAAGGACCTAGTGTTCTGAGGCAATTCTGACTGACAAAGAAAGGGTTGGTTCAGGCAGGAAGGAAGTGGATGGCAGACAGAGGTAGTTTCTATTTCTGAGGTTGGCTTATTAATATTGATATTAGTATTGACAGAATTAACATCAGACATTAATTTTTAACTAAACTTGGGTCTCTTCAAACAGATCTGATACATTAACACACATAAAATACATGAAATAAAATGTCAGGCTCTGAATCCAGCAGGAAAAAAGTTTTCAAAAACAATGTCAGAAGTTAGATTATTCTAACAGTATCAACAGATTTCCCAGTATGCTTTTATCTGGGCAGCATACCTGATCTAAGGAGTAATTGACATGTGCTATGGAGAGATGTGGATCAGCCAGAAACTGCAACAGAAAACATCACTGTTAGGGCTCTTTCAAAATATCTTAAATTGACATGATCTTTGAAAACCAGAGAAACTCTGGTGGCATAGTGGGTTAAGTGCTACATCTGCTAACCAAAAGGTCGGCAGTTCAAATCTGCCAGGTGCTCCTTGGAAACTCTGTGAGGCAGTTCTACTCTGACCTACGAGGTCACTATGAGTTGGACATGACTCCATGGCAGTGGGTTGAAAACCAGAAGAGAATCTGAGAATGGGTTGAGTGTTAGTTTTAGGCTTCACAGAACTGATAATTTAAAGGAGATTATTAATTCTGATTTTCAAGTGACAACAAACCAAAGCTACAAACTCTTACATGTGAACTCACTCAAGAAACTTTGCCATGATCTGTTGAGTCACTTTGATCATGGCTTGGCAATCACAGAGAAAACTGTGCTCTGCCGCTGTGCAGTATATGCCTTACTCTTCACTACCCAGCCCAGAGACAAGGTATCCATCCCAGTGTGTTTCAGATTCAGGCACATTCCCTACTGAGCTGTTGCTGAAGTACTGTTTTTACACCTCCTCCTTCTCACCTCTTGTTCCAAATCAAGCAATGCTTGGCGATAAGGCTGCAAAACTGAATCCAGGCCTGTGCAGAAGGCCCTCAGGTAAATTCCATGTAACCCACCTTGGCCTTGCTGAGATGAATGGTGATCCTGAAATCAAAGAAGAGAACTTAGCTTCTTATCAGGCCCTGAAACCTCAGAAAAGCATTATCCTTTATTACTGGTAATATTACAACCTGAAGAACTCCATACAATGCAGTGCTTCAGTGAGAGGAAAACGGACTAAACACTTTCAGCTCCGACCTTTTAAAATCTAATACTTTAATTTTTGAAGCAGGCCTAGATGTTACAAATAACCATATAGTACTGTACTGTTAGTGAAAGGACCATATCACTCCCAGCTTAAACTCTTTGGCAGCTTCCTACCGTCCCAGAATAATATTCAAACTCCTGTATGTGGCATGCGATGACTTCTGTATTCCGGTCCGTATCTGTCTCTCCAAAGTTATTTTTCACTGCTGCCAGTTTCACATCCTCCTTTCTAAACTAGCCACAGCTCTCCAAGTGTGCTTTGCTTCTATCTCACTTTCCTGTAGTTTTGGACATGTACTCCGCTTCTTAGTGCTCACCACAGCTTTGTGGCAAACATCTGCTTTTTCTGAGGACCGTAAACACCCTGAAGCATCTTCTCCACAAAAGCCCTCCCTATTTTTCCCTAGAGAATTACTTGCTTCTCCCCTTCTGTTTTTGTAGCATCTCTATTTTACTTTTGTTTATACATCCCCTGAGTTGGCTCCGACTCGACGACACTTGGCTTTGGCTTGGCATACATCCCCTTCACTGTACCAAGAGCTTCATGGAGGTAGGGACCAAACTTGCCCACCTTTGTATCCCAGCTTATACACCACAGTTCTTTGGCCAGGTGATGTTCACAAGGCTTAGTGAACAACCAAATGACCTTGATACTTCTTATGTCCTATCTGTCATGCCAGTTATCAAGAACATGAATCTGACAGCCAACATGGGGGTGAGGCCCTCATAAAGAGGTCATTTACAAATACAGTTCATCTTTCAAGAAACCTGAGGAGCTTCTCAGGTAGTTTTATTTGGGGAATTGTGGTTAACAGTTGAGACTAGAGGCTACAATGACTACCTTCTCTGATTATGTACTGATTCAGAGATTATGCTCTGGTGGTGGGAGATACAATAGCAGAATTCAGTGACAAATGTGGTAGAAAGCTGGGGCTCAGAGATGACACAACAGTGTAGCCAGAGGACACAACAGCATGGACACAGGGTAAAATACAGACTGGACTGGCTTATAACCAACTCAATTTGTTTCGACCTTGAGTCATCCCAGTCAACTGAATGTCATTTATCCCAAACTGAAAAAGAAAATTGTCATGTTTTTGACTTTTCAAAAAAAAAAAGGATAGAATTTGGGAAAGTAGGGATTCAACATATTATATAACATTCACATGCACAAATACAGAAAAAATTTAAGTGTTCTACATAAAAAATAATCAGACATCTTTTCATGTATAATAAGATATATATTGGTTCCAACTATGATAATCAAGTATGCCCTTACTGATTTCCTAGGAGATTGAAATTGATTAGAGTTTAAACTCACATTTAGCTTAAATATTTTCTATGCAATAAAGTCAGTTGGGGAGGACCAGAAGCCCAGTTGTTATTGCTGCTACATACTGTCAAATGGCTTCTGCCTCATACAGACTACATGTGCAACAGATTGAAACAATGCACCTTCCTGCATCATTCCCACAATTGCTGTTATGCTCCAGCCTACTGTTGCAGCCACTGTGCCAATCCATCTTCTTGAGGGGTCTTTCCCTTTTCTGCAAAGCCTCCAATTCACCGAGCATGATATCCTTTTCCAAGGAGTGATCCCTTCTGTCAACATTTCCAAAATATGAGAGACAAAGTCTAAAGAGCATTCTGGCTGCACTTTTTCCAAACAGATTTGTTAATTCTATTGGCAGTCCATGGTATGTTTGATATTCTGTGCCAATACAATAATTCAAAGGCATCACTACTTCTTCAGTCTTCTTGATTCACTGCCCAGCTTTCACTTGCACATGAGGCAAGTGAAAACACCATGGCTTGGGTCAGCACACCTTAGTCTGTAAAGTGATGCCTGTGATGCCTGTATAAACGGCCTCACCTCTCCTATTCAACATAGTATTAGAAGTTCTAGCCAGAGCAACTAGACAAGACCAAGAAATAAAGGGCATCTGCATTGGCAAAGAAGAAGTCAAAATCTCCCTGTTTGCAGATGATATGATTCTATATGCACAGAATCCCAAAGAATCTATAAGTAAACTACTCAGACTGATAGAAAAGTTCAGCAAAGTCTCAGGACACAAGATAAACATAAGTAAATCAGTAGGATTCCTTTATACCAACAGTGAGACTGTTAACGAAAAAATCATCAAATCAATACTGTTTAGCTCCTAAGAAGATAAAGTACCAAGGAATTAATCTAACCAGAGAAATAACAGACCTTTACAAAGAGAACTACAAGCCCTTACTACAGGAAACTAAGAGAGACTTAAATAAATGGAGAAACCTACCCTGCTCATGGATAGGAAGACTTAACATTGTGAAAATGTCTATTTTACCCAAAGCAATCTGCTTATATAATGCAATCCCAATACAAATTCAAGCGTCATTTTTTAATGAGATGGAGAAACAAATCACCAATTTTGTTTGGAAAGGGAAGGAACCCTGGATAAGTAAAGTACTACTAAAGAAGAACACACTGGGAGGCCTCTCATTATCCGACTTCAGAACCTATTACACCGCCATAATGGTCAAAACAGCCTGGTACTGGCACAAGAACACAAACAGATCAATAAGTGGAACAGAATCAAGACCCCAGAGATGACACCATCTGCCTATGAATGGTTGATATTTGACAAAGGCCCTACGACATTAAGCTGGGGTAAAAACAGTATCTTCAACAAATGGTGCTGGCAGAATTGGATATCCATCTGCAATAAATTGAAACAAGATCCATATCTTACACCTTATACAAAAAACAACTCAAATTGGATAAAAGACCTAAATATCCAATCTAAAACAATAAAGCTCATGCAAGAAAAGGTAGGAACAACAATGGAAGTTTTAATACACAATATGGACAGACTTCAAAATCTGTCAAAGAAATCACAATCAACAGAAGAGAAAATAGATAAATGGGAACTATTGAGAATCAAACACTTTTGCTCATCCAAAGACTATGACAAGAGTTAAAAGGCCACCTACAGAATGGGAAAAAATATTTGGCAACTCTATGTCAGACTGATGCCTGATCGCCATAATCTTTAAGGTACTGCAAAATACCTATAAGAAGATAAATCATCCAATTAAGCGATGGGCAAAGGAGATGGACAGACATTTCTCTAAAGAGGAGATACAGGCATCCAAAAAACACACGATCTTTAGTTATTAAAGAAATTCAAATAAAAACTACAATGAGGTACCATCTCACCCCATCAAGGTTGGCCATGATCCAAAAAACACAAACAACAGATGCTGGAGAGGCTGTGGAGAAAGTGGAACTCTCCTACACTGTTGGTGGGGTTGCAAAATGGTCCAGCCTCTTTGGAAAGCAATCTGGCGCTTCCTTAAGAGAGTGGATAAAGATACACCATTTGACCCAGTAATTCCACTACTTGGAATATATCCTACAGAATCAAGGCCATTCACACCAAAGGACACATGCACAAGAATGTGTGGACCAAAACCACAACCCAGAAGACAGAGAGACCCACATGAGTGGGTGCCTACAGCAACTTGGGACCAGAAGAACCGGATGGTGTCCAGCCATCACCAGTGATAGCGACAGTTGAGCTCACAAAGTGGAGTCTCACTGGCAACACAAATGGGGTGCACTCTGAGATCTCCACTAAAAGACTGCAATTGATGGTCCAGCAGCTTCAGGGTTCCCCTGGGAGCATGGCCCCTGGCCCTTATGTTGTCCTCGCCCATGGATCATAATGAAGGTCCACTCCGGACAGGATGGAATTGGACTTGGCGACACAGAGTGACTATATATTGGGTGCACTTTATGGTTCTATGCATTTATAGGATATCATCCTGCTGACCTCTGACTGGAGGAAGGAGATCGGGTGGAGAGGAGAGGAAAGGAGACTGTTGGGAGGATGAGACATGTATGGAGCAGAGAGGAATGGTGTGCTGTCACCGGGCAGGGAGAGCAGTGAAAGCTGCACATAGGTGGGCATGCAAATTTATATGGGAATGTGTATTTTCACTCAGTCATAAACGGCTCTGTATAAACGGCCCTTATTGCATTGAAGAATTTTCCGTCTATACCTATTTTGCTAAGAGGTTTCAGCATGAATGAGTGTTGGACTCTATCAAATGCCTTTTCACATCAATGGACAAAATCAGGTGATTCTTGTCTTTTGTGATATTTATGTGGTTAATCACATTAACTGTTTTTCTGATGTTGAACCTTAGCCTTGCATCCCTGGTACAAATCCAACTTGATCATGATGGATTATTTTTTTAATATATCCTTGTACTCTACTGGCAAGAATTTTGTTGAAGATTTTTGCACCTAGATTCATGAGTGATATCGGTCTATAGTTCTCCTTTTTGGTTGGGTCTTTCCCTGTTTTTGGTATGAGAGTTATGCTTCCTGCATAGAATGAGTTTGGAAGTACTCCATCCGTTTCTATACTTTGAAATAGTCTCAGTAGTATTGGAGATAACTCTTCTCTAAAAGCTTGGTAGAATTCTGCAGTGAAGCCATCTGGGCCCAAGCTTTTTTTTGTTTGGCAGTGTTTTGATGACCTTTTCAATCTCTTCCTTTGTGATGGGTTTATTAAGTTGTTCTGCTTCATGTTGTGATAATTTGGATAGGTGATATGAATCAAGGAATTTGTCCATTTCCTCTAGGTTTTCCAATTTGTTAGAGTACAGTCTTTCATAGTATTCTGTTATGATATTTTTGATTTCTGTTGGATGTATTTAGGTGCTATGATATTAGGTGCATAAATATTTAATACAGTTAAGTCTTGCGTAATGAGCCTTTCAGTAACAGTGTCCATCTTTGTCCACGATGGTGGATTTTACATTAAAATTTTGTCTGAGATTAGAATTGCCACACCTGCTCTTCTTTGTTTACTGTTAGCTTGATATATATTCTTCCATCCTTTAATTTTCAGTTTGTTCGTATCTTTAAGTCTCAAGTGAGCTTCTTGTAGACAACATATGGATGGGTCATGTCTTTTGATCCAAGATGTCATTTGATGTCTCTTTACTGGAGCATTCAGTCCATTCACATTCAATGTAATTATTGATAGGTGTGTATTCACTGTTGCCATTGTGATATGTTTATTTTTGTGTTGATGTTTTCTCTGTTGTTCTTATTAGTCTGTTCTGGGATATTCTTTTTTGTAAGCTGATTCTTCACCTTTTTCAGAGCTGGTTTTGTAGTTGTTGAGACTCCTGTGTTACATTTCTTGATACGGTATGTTTCATCTTTGTTGTGCTTTATAGCTGCCCCTATGATCCCTCTTAATAAACTGTATATGACCCAATTTTAATTACTACCAGTCTTGATGACTTCCTCTCCATCTGGAAGGATTATAATGACTTGTAGTACATCCCTCTTTTTAATATGATTGCACCATAATTTTCATGATAATCACTGGGTTGCTTCTTTCAGTAAAGCTGTGATTGAATTTGGAGCCTTCCATAACTGAGTACAATTCTGGATGATGTGTCATTCTAAAATATAAAATTAGTGGTTTTGTTCTTCTAAGCCAAAGCCAAGAACTTCTTTCAGTATATCTTGTAGTTTGGGTTTGGTTTTTACAAAGTCTCTGAGTTTCTGTTCATCTGGGAATGTCTTAATTTCATTTTCATATTTGAAATACAGTTTTTCAGGATATAGAATTCTTGGTTGGAAGTTCTTCTCCTTCAAGGATTTGAATGTGCCATGCCACTGTCTCTGTGCCAGCATGGTTTCTGCTGAGAAATCTGATGAAAGCCTACAAGGTTTCCCTCTGAATGTTAGCTTTGCTTTGAGTCTTGCTGTCTTTAAGAGTTACTGCTTATGTTTCATTTTGTTAAGCTTGATTATAATATGTCTTGGAGTCTTTCTTTTGAAATCTATATTGGGTGGCATGATATGCATCTGGGATATCTATATTCTCTTCCTTCATGATTTCTGGGAAGTTTTCTGTCAGCAGCTCAGCAACGATACGCTCTGTGTTCTCAGGTGTCTCATCCTGTTCAGGGACTCCAATTAACCGAAGGTTGTTCCTCTTAATAGAGTCCCAAATGCTTCTTAATGCTTCTTCATTTCTCTTGTTTCTTTTTTCCTAATTTGTCCTCATAGACACTGGCATCAGTTTTCCATTTGTTGCATTCTGTTTTCTTGGCTTTGAATGGAAGTTCCTATGTCTTTGATTTTGTTCTTGATCTGATGGATTTCAGAGTACTGGTGTTCCATGAGATCGAACAGCTTGCTTAATTTTTCATTTTGTTATGCTGTATTTGTATAAGGTCTAGAAGGGCTCTGTATAGAATGCTTTTGTATTCATCTTCTGATGATTTCAGGAAAGTTTCTTCATCTGGGAAACTCTTTGGTTGTTTTATTTGACAGCCTTCTGAAGCCATGGGTGATTTCTTGTTTCCTGCAAGTGTCTGTTGCTTTTTGGGTTTCATGTGAGTAAGTAAAGGCTGGGAGAGATACTGTCAGGATGGACTGCAGCTGTTTGTCGGCTGTCTTAAAATGTAAAACAAAAGGTATCTGACCACTTCCCAAGTCAGTCAGGTTTTCAGGTGTAGAGGTCCCTCTTCCCAACTGGCAAAGTAAGCACCTCAATATCCAGCCCCAGATGATATGAACTAGTTCAAAATACAGCAATGCTACTGCCCTGTTGGCTTCTGCTGACAGGGCCCAGCCTTAGGCGACACTGTGTAAACTACTGCTTTTCTAGTAGAAAAGTGCTCTCCTGCGGGCAGGCTCTGGCTCCCAAGCTAAGAATTAGGTCTAGTTGCAGCCACGGTTACCATGGAGCTTACCGCAGATACACTGAGAAACTATGTCTTCCATCATGACCTTTGCCACTCCCCTGGCTGGACCCCCAACCCCCTGCTGGATGTACTGGTGGAGCACCACTCCTCATCAGGTCTCCTGGTGGTCAGCTGGCTCCCTGTGACTATCGACTTGGCTGGATCTTCCAATGGGGTGCCTGTCACAGGCTACGCAGTGTACGCTGATGGGCTCAAGGTTGCTGAAGTGGCCGATGCCACTGCTGGGAGCACTGTGCTGGCCTTTTCCCAGCTGCAGGTACCCTCGATGTGCCACAGGATCTCAGTGAGAACTATGTCCCTTTTGTGGTGAGGCTCTGGATTTGTCACCAGCCCAAATTCCAGAGGACTGTTTCACCTGTCAACAATTTCCAGAGACCTCTTCCTTTGAATACACCTTTGGCAACCCATCTACCTGCAGAGTCACCTTCTGTGACTGCCTTCCGAAAACAGCTGGCTCCTCTCAGTGCCAAGGCCAGCCTCTATACTCTTGCAAGCTGTAAGGAGCTCCAGGAAGAGTTTCTAGGAGCATTACCTAAAGAACCCCAAATGAAGTGGTCCCTAGTGCCCACCATGAGTACAGAAGAAGAGTGTCTGAGTTCGGGGGCTGGCAGCCAAGTCCAGAGGCCCCCGAGAGACTTGGGAGGTCTGTAGGAAGGACCTGCTCTTTCAGAAGAGTGTTCAGGACCACAGGCAGCCACTACCCAGCAGCCAGTCTACAGGGGAAGAAAACTACTACCCGGATGTGGACACCAGCAAAAGTCCCACTGTAGGACTTGTCCACCCCTTTCCCAAGTATGGGTCTGTGAAAGTGCCATGTCAGCACCAGGCATCCCTGAAGACGGCCCTCAGGCAAAAGCAAGATGCCCAAGTGTCTAACTGCCCAACAGGGCCCCTTCTAGCAGTATGTATCTGACTGCTGTGAAATGTCACCAGAGGAGGCGGAACCATACTTCCGTGCATGGGGTATGAAGTAATAGGGCAGAAGGAGGCACTCAAGGCTCAGAGTGGGCGAGGACAGGCATTAGAAGACAAATAAGAATGCCACATCCACAAGCCAAGTTCACTACTGTGTCCAGATGTGTGTCCAGCAAAGTCATCAAGATGTCTTCTCAGGCTGGCCCCCATGCTGGGGCAGGAGTCAGATTCTCCAGCCAGGGTCTTCGTGACCCTTTTTGATTACAATGCTGTGGTGATGTCTGCCAACCCCCAGGCTGCAGAGGAAGAGGTGGCCTTCTAGAAAGGGCAGCTACTGAGAGTGTGGGATTCTCAAGACTCCAGTGGCTTCTATCATGGTGAGTACGGTAGACAGATGGGCAACAGCCCCAGTCACCTAGTGGCTGAGGCGAAGGTGGGTGTGGAATGGACCAACCGGAGGTGGCATCTACCAGCTCAAGGGCACTGGAGCTCTGTAGCCTGCCTGAAGGATGTTGGGGGCTCACTGGCCCCAGGACACCCCCAGACTGCAGATTCAAAGACATGATGGCAGCTCTGGACTATGACCCCAGACACAGGCAAGCAGGGGGCTAGGCAAAGGACAAGCTGGCTCTGAGGGCAGGGGACACAGTCACAGTCTATGGGCCTGCAGATGACCAGGGATTCTACTATGGGGAATCAGGAGGCCACCAGGGCCTGGTGCCAGCCCACCTCCTAGATCACATGTCTTTCACATGCAGTAAATGAAGATCTGGTCAGGGTAGAGTTTCTGGTTCCCCATCCCCAACTCAGGAAGACAGTGAGCACTCAGTCCTTCATACCACCCCTACAACGGTTTCCCTAAGCAGCACCTGCTCCAAGTGCCACGGTTTGAACTGATGGCTCCACAATGTGTCCCTTCACCCTTAAGAGTGGTAGGGTCTAGGTCTGAGTCATTTCCAAAAGAAAACAGAACTCAAAGCCCTTAGAGTCTATTGGGCTGTTATAGGGTCATAAGTAACAATGAGTGTTTTGAGAAGTGCAAAAAAAAAAAAACCAAAACAGGGGTCAGAAGGCACTATGATATCTTAAAGAACATTCTTACTCATTTTTATTCTCCTCTTTCCTCCTCACCCAGAATCATTCTCTCGACCATGAAACAGTCTTCACGATTAAATCAGTCATACAGTGGGAAAGCCTTTTAGCTTTTTACTTACCACTGGCAGAATGACAAATTCAAAAATTAAAGAGGACTTTAAAATTTCTCTTAAAAATATTTAAGTGCTACTGTTGGGAGGATGAGACATGTATGGAGCAGAGAGGAAAAGCGTGCTGTCACCAGGCAGGGAGAGCAGTGGAAGCTGCATATAGGTGGGCATGTAAATTTATACAGGAATGTACATTTTCACTCAGTCATAATAAAAAGTTAGATATTAAAAAAATATATTTAAGTGCTTACTATATATCAGGCACTGTGTTGAGTACATGAATCATCTCATTTAATCTTCATAGCTTTACGAGACAGGTGCTATATAGTATCCCCAAGTACAGATAGAAAGGACACTGGGAAACCTGCCTATTGGTGTATGGCCCAGGAAGTGATTGCGCAGCAGGCACAAACCTTTGACCTCTATACTATCCTGACTCCTAATTACTTTGTATCACTAAGAGGACATTCATTAACTACTTACTATTGCTAAGCATCCTCCCTAGTTTAACTTTTATTTTTTACAAATAAGAAAAACAAAACCCAAAGATTTTAGTTGCTTGTCTCGTGGCAACACAGGCAGTTAGTGGAAGAATGACAAAAGAATTTTAAAGAATAATGCTTTATGTTCTCACCTCTGGATTTAGAACTCTGCTCATTTCAAACTGATGTAATTCAGGTCTCCTAATACTCAGGCCAGGCCAGTTATGAGTAAAAGACACTATGTTTGGCAAAAGAGAAGGTCAGTGGAAAAAAAGGGACACCCTCAATGAGATGGAATGACACAAGAGCTACAACAATGGGCTCAAGTGTACCAATTATTGGGAATGGTGCAGGACTAGACAGTGTTTTGTTCTGTTGTGCAAAAGTCACTAAAAGTCAGAGCCCATTTGATGGCAGCTAACACCATCACTCATGACAAGCGTATTTGTTCTGATTCCAATTTGCTGAAATTAGTAGCTATGTATAGTTTCTCCTTGTTGGAGGTACAGTTACCTGGCCTTCACTTGCATATATACAGTGATGAGAAATTCATAACTCTTTGATACTTATCTTCTATGAATTACCAATGAGTTCACTGAAAGCTTAATATGCACATGACACCACAGACCACTCTGATCCTGAGAGGATCTGAAGAACACATAGAAGACACATCTCGTCCTGAGAACATGAACCTACCTGCTGCTGCACATGTCCTGTATACTGTTCAATGAACTCAGTGAAGCGAATGTAGTCTGTGCCCAGCCGGCACAGTCGATTCAGGATGCTGGTTTCACTGGGATGGAGAAATGGGAAGTCCTGTGACACCTGTAGGAAGAGGAAGAATGTTAACACTGATTACTGCTGTTTGCTGCTCTGTTTTTTGCAGACCTTCAAATACTTCCTACTGTTCATTTTTGACTTCTCAAGGTGTCCCTGTAAAAGTTGGTAAATTCTAGGCAACAAAGGTATTCCCAAACTACTGCAAAGGTGCTTTTCCCCATCCCCTACCTAATTATTTAAATAGGTAATGCATAGTAAAAAATTCAAGCAGTATGAAACTGTGCACATTAAAAATAAATCTCTCTCCCCAGAGGTAGCCATTATTACCTGTTTCTCTATAATCTTCCAGGCATAAAATATAAAAACATGCAATAAAGTGTCTGTGAAATTTTAATTTGTTTTCATTTCAATAAAATCTAAAATTCACTTAGCATACTATGACTATTCCATGAAAAAACATCTTATAAATTTAGTGTCTGTATTTTCATTTGCATTTTTAATTTAAATGATGGCCAGATGATAGGCTAGTAGGCTACATTAAGGTTTCAGAGTGGCCTAAGTAAAAAAAAAAAAAAAGTAGTAGGAGAATTTATTCATCCCGCCAAATATTACTAAAACACTTTGTATGTCCCAGGCACTGTGCTGACCAACTGGAGAGAAAACAATGGACAGAATCAGAAAAACCTACTGCTCCTGAGGAGCTAGCATTTTACATGGCATTATTGCGAGTACTGCATTTTGTGCATGCCATCTTTATATGACAGTAAATGTGGTAATAAACAGGCCAATGAAGAATTTTCCTGTTCTTGAGTCTGCAATAATTTGCATCAATATTGGGCATTCATGACAAATTTTTGTCCTTTATCCAAATGTGAAAACACTCTTTTTTGGTCTCTTCTTTTCTTCCACAAACATCCAAACACCCACTACATGGCAGAAGCTGTGCTAGGTGCTCCAGGTACAAAGATTAAGGAGATTGCCATGGTCTTTGCCCTCATGGGCAATCTATTTGGTAGTAAAAAACTATAAAGAGGTAACAATAATAAGTAAACAAATGCGAATTGTGATAAATGCTATAATGGAAATAAGTAGGCTCCTGTGATAGAGAATGATGGCATAGGAAGAGGCTACCTAACTTAAAGAGGTGGTCAGAGAAGGTTTTTCTGAGGTGGCTTTAAAGGTGACCTGTCCATGACGAAAAGGAGGGAAGAAAAAGCCACTTAAGACTTTTTTATTATACAGAAAGGAAGAGGAAGGATGAATTACTGTGGCTCTCCTCCAGCCCCTAGAGCCACCTCTCCTGTATTCTGTCATCTCTCTCTATACTTCAGACAATGAAGCACCCAACAAATACTTAGCAAAAAATTTCCTCATACATGGCTGGAATTGTGCTAAGTTCCTTAGGGAATAAGTAAAATACCAACTCAGTCTTCAGACTTACACACAAAACGAATTCAAGCACCATCATACAGATTTTCACATCATTTAATTTTTTTTCAAGAAAATTTACTGAAATTCCCATGCATACATAAACGATAGAAGAAATTCATTTGCTTTACAAGTTTTTATACACTTAAGAATGCAATTTTTTTCTCTGCAACAGCCTGTATTGCCAGTTCTCACAGGCATGGGGATGACTTTGTATTTAGGAATCTACATTGAAATCTTGTTTGCCACTATCAGGACAAACCAGAATGAAGTTCTCCAAAGCTTCAGTTCACTCATGGGTAAACTGGGGCTAAAGATATCTGAGTGACCAAGCTTTTTGCCAGACACTAACTTGTCTGGCAGCTTGTTGTACTGTGGGGACTCATGTGTTGCTGTGATGCTGGAAGCTATGCCACTGGTATTTAGATACCAGCATGGTCAGCCATGGTAGACAGAGGTTTCAGCTGAGCTTTCAGACTAAGACAGACAAGGAAGAAAGACCTGGCAGTCTATTTCTGAAAAGAATTAGCTAGTGAAAACCGTATGAATAACAGTGGAACACTGTCAGATATAGTGCTAGAAAATGAGTCCCAGTGGCTGGAAAGCACTCAAAAGATGACTGGGGAAGAGCTGCCTCCTCAAAGTAGAGTCAACTTCAATGATGCAGATCGAGTATTCAGCACCTTCATCAAGGTGTCTTCGGAACCTTTTTGCTGATGTGGCATGAGAAGAAACAGCTGCAGACATCCATTAATAATTGCAACATGGAACATACAAACTACGAAATCTGGGAAAATTGGAAATCGTCAAAAATGAAATAGAACACATAAACATCAATATCCTAGGCATTAGTAACTTGAAATAGACTAGTATTGGCCATTTTGAATTAGACAATCACATGGTCAACTATGCTGTGCATAAAAACTTAAAGAAGAATAGTGTTGTGTTCACTGTCAAAAAGAACATCTCAAGGTCTGTCCTGAAGTACAATGCGGTCAGCGATAGGATAATATCTGTGAGCTTACAAGGAAGGCCAGTTAATATGACTATTATTCAAATTTATGTACCAACCACTAATGCCCAAGATGAAGACACTGGAGATTTTCACCAGCTTCTGCAATTCAAAATTGAGCAAACATGCAGTCAGGATGGACTGATAATTACTGGTGACTGGAAAATACGGCCTTGATGACAGAAATGATACCAGAGATCGCATGATAGAATTTTGCAAGACCAATGACTTCTTCATTGCAAATACCTTTTTTCACCAACAGAAAAGGAGACTATACAAACAGACCTCACCAGATATAATACATAGGACTCAAATCAACTACATCTATGGAAAAGCTTCATATCAGCAGTCAGCATAAGATCAAGCAGTCAGCACAAGGTGCTAAATGCGGCACAAACCATCAGTTGTTTATATGCAAGTTCAAATTGAAACTGAAGAGAGTTAGAATGTGTCCACAAGAGCCAAAGTATGACCTTGAGTATACCCCACTTGAGTTTAGATACCATCTAAAGAACAGATTTGATGTGTCGATCACTAATGGCCGAAGACCAGACAAACTGTGTAACATCAAGGACATCATCCATGTAGAAAGCAAGAAGTCACTAAAAAGACAGGAAAGAAACCAAAGACCAAATTGGATGTCAGAAGAGACTCTGAAACTTGCTCTTACGAATACTGAGTAGTTAAAGCAAAAGGAAGGAATGACAAAGTAAAAGAAATAAAGGTTTCCAGGGGCAACTTGCGATGACAAATATAAAGTATAATGGCATGTACAAAGAGCTGGAAATAGAAAACCAAAGGGGAGGAGCACGCTCTGCATTTTTCAAGCTGAAAGAACTGAAGAAAAAATTCAAGCTTTGACTTTTAATACTGAAGAATTCTACAGTGAAAATATTAAACAACTCAGGAAGTATCAAAAGAAGATGGAAGGAATATACAGAGAGAACATACCAGAAAGAACTGGTCAATGTTCAGCCATTCAAAGAGGCAGCATATGATCAGGAACTGACGGTACTGAAGGAAGAAGTTGAAGCTGCATTGAAGGCACAGGCAAGAAACAAAGCTACAGGAATTGATGGAATACCAACTGAGATATTTCAACAAATGGATGCAGCACTGGAAGTGCTCACTCATCTATGTCAAGGAATCTGGAGGACAGTTACCCGGCCAACTGACCAGAAGAGATCCATATTTACAGCTATTCCCAAGAAAAGTCATTCAATAAATGTAGAAATTACCAAACAATACCATTTGTCACACATAAGTAAAATTTTGCTTAAGATCATTCAAAAGCAACTGCAACTGTAAAGCAACTACAACTGTATAACTGACAAGGAACTGTCAGAAATTCAAGCTGCATTCAGAAGAGGACACGGAACCATGGATATCATTCCTGATGTTGGATGGATCTTGGCTGAAAGCAGAAAATACCAGGACATTTATGCAAAGGCATTCGACTGTGTAGATCACAACAAATTATGGATAACACTGCAGAGGATGAGAATCCAGAACATTTAATTGTGTTCTTGAGGGATCTGTACACGGATCAACAGGCAGTTGTACGAACAGAACAAGGGGACATTGCATGGTTTAATGTCAGGAAATACGCGCATCAGGGTTGTATCCTTTCACTGCACCTTTTCAATCTGTATGCCAAACAATCCAAGAAGCTGGACTATATGAAGAACAAGATATCAAGATTGGAGGAAGACTCATTAACAACCTGCATTATGCAGGTGACACAACATTGCTTGCTGGAAGTGAAGAGGACTTGAAACACTTAATGATGAAGATTAAAGACCACAGCCTTCAGTAGGGATTGTACCTCAATATCAAGAAAATAAAAATTCTCACACTGGGCCAGCAGGCAACATTGTGATAAATGGAGAAAGAAGTGAAGTTGTCAAGGATTTCATTTAACTTAGTTTCACAATCAATGCCCATGGAAGCAGCAATCAAGAAATCAAAAGACACATTGCACTGAGAAAATCTGCTGCAAAGGATCTCTTTAAAGTACTGAAAACTAAAGATGTCACCTTGAAGCCTAAGGTGTACATGACGCAAGCAATGGTATTTTCAGTTGTATCATATGCATGTGAAAGCTAGACAATGAATAAGGAGGACAGAAGAACTGATACCTTTGAATTGCGGTGCTGGAGAAGAATACTGAATATACCATTGACTGCCAAAAGAACAAACAGATCTGTTCTGGAAGAAGTACAACCAGAGTGCTACTTAGAAGCAAAGATGGTGAGACTACATAGTATATATTTTGGACATGCTGTCAGGAGGGATCGGTCCCTGGAGAAAGACATCAATCACGCTTGGTAAAGTAGAGGGTCAGCAAAAAAGAAGAAAACTTGAACGAGATGGATTGATGCTGGCTGCAATGATGGCCTAAAGCACAAAAATGATTGTGGACATGGTGCAAGATGAGGCAGTGTTTCATTATGCTGTGCATAAGGTTACCATGAGTCATGGACTGAATGTGTTCCCTAAAAAACCTGTAACACTTTGGCTGTGCCATAATTCCTGGTAGTGTGTCGGAATTTCTGCCTCTATGATGTTAATGAGGGTGGATGGGCAGCAGCTGTGCTGGTGGAGCAAGATGCAATGTGTAAGTTTGTTTTGTGTTTTGAGGGGGTCTCTTATGCTATAAAGGATAATAAAATCTGGCAGAGAGAATTGGGAACCTCGTACCTTCAAGAAAGCAGCACCAGGAGAAGAGTGCGTCCTCAGGAACCTGAGGTGCCTGTGCCAAGATGCTCTGTGAACAAAGACTGATGTAACACATGGACTTTCCTCCAGAGCCGATAAGGGGGAAAGCCTTCCTCTGGGGCAGACATCCTGAATTTGGACTTGTAGCCTACCAGACTGCATAAAAATAAAATTTCCTTGGTTAAAGCCATCCACTGGTGGTATGTATTTCTGATACAGCAGCACTAGCTGACTAAAACAGCACCTAACAATGACAAATAACATTATTGGAAGCAGAAGTACGTAAGAGTAGTTCAGAAGCTAGAGTCTGACAGACCTGTGTTCAAAATTACACTACACTAATTATTGGCTAAAGGAGCTAATGGTGTAATGGCTACAATTCTTAGCTGCTAACCAAAAGATCAGCAGTCTCAATGCACCAGCCTCTCTGTGGGACAAAATTGTGACAGGATGCTTCTGTCAAGATTACCATTTGTTGTTGTTGTTTATAGGGTGTCCAATAGGTTCCAACTCAGAACGACTCTACCTATAGCAGAAGGAATCACTGCCTGATCCCACACGATCCTTACAATCTTTGCTATGTTTGAGCACACTGCTACAGCCCACTTTGCTGAGAGTCTTTCTCTTTTTTGCTGACCTTCTTCCTTATCACGACAAATAAATTTCAAAATGGTCCATCTTCAGAAAACGGGGAACAAAGGCTAGGGTAAAAAGTTACTAGCTGACCCAGAGCACAAGCTATTAGGTGACATGGCAACCACTGAGCCCATGCACCTGGGGTATGTGTGCACCAACAGAATGAATTAAGGAAAGGGGAGACCTTTTCTAGAAGAAATATAACTGTAAAAGGGAATGATAGAACTTAGGCAACATCCAGGAAAGACTGTTCACTCCATAGTACTCAGCCAATGAGGAACTGGGGGAGGGACTCATGAGTTAGGGGATAAAATGCTTGTGAAAAATGTTTGCAAGTGCTGGCCCACTTCTTTTTCTTGTGGGCTCAGGAGTCTGATTTTGTAAAACTGATCAATAAAACCTTGCTCTTGCTAACTGAATTTGCTTTGGATTTCTCGAGTGTTCATTGGGTAAAAACACTGGTAATAACCTATTAGTGACCTCATAAGGGATAAGGCAGCCTCCACCAGCCATTGGGGTAAGGTCCTAGTCAGTGGTTTATACTGACCCACCAGCTACCAAGAGGGATCAAGACGGTGTCCAGGGTGCTGACAATGTTTCTCACACTTACCAAGTATGATGTCCTTCTCCAGGGACTAGTTCCTCCTGAATTGCATGTCCAAAGTACTTAAGACAAAGTTTCACCATCCTCAAGTCCAAGGAGCACTTTGCATTTCTTCTAAGATAGATCTGTTCATTCTTTTGCCAGTCCATGGTGTATTAAACATTCTTCTCTAATGCCATAACCCAAAGGCATCAGTTCTTTTTGGTCTTCTTTATTAACTGCATGCACATGAAATGAATGAAAATACTATTGCCTGGGTCAGGTGCACTTTTGTCCTCAAAGTGACATCTTTGCTTTTGAACACTTCAAAGAAATCTTTTGCAGTAGATTTACCTAATGCAATGTGTCATTTGATTTCTAAACTGCTGCTTCCATGGGTATTAACTATGAATCTAAGTAAAATGAAATTCTTAACAACTTTTATCTTTTCTCTGTTGATCATGAGATGCAGCTAACAAACCTAGTTGTGAGGATTTTTGTTTTCATTATGTTGAGGTATAATCCATACTGAAGAGTGTAGTCTTTGATCTTCATCAGTAAGTGCTTGAGGTCTTTATTTACACCAAGCAAGATTGTGTCACCCATATATCCCAGGTTGTTAATGAGTCTTTTTCAATCCTGATGTCCCATTCTTCGTATAGTCCACCTTCTCGGATTTGCTGAGCATACAGACTGAATAAACATGGTGACAGGATACACTCTTGATGCACATCCTTCCTGACTTTGAACTACATAGTATGCCCCTGTTCTGGTCAAATGACTACCTCTTGATCTACATATAGATTCCATGTAAGCAAAATTAAGTGTTCTGGAATTCCCATCCTTCACAATGTTATCCATAATTTTTTATGATCCACACAGTTGAATGCCTTTGCATAGTCACTAAAACACAATTAAACATATTTCTGGTATTCTCTCCTTTGCCCATCTGAGATCAACAATGATATACCATTCCATATCTTCTTCTGAATCCTGCTTGAAGTTCTAGAAGTTCTCTATTGATATATTACTGCAACTGCTTTTGAAATATCTTCAGTAAAATTTTACTCATGTAGTATTAATGATATTGTTAGATAATTTCAGCATTCTGTTGGATCACCTTTCAAGTAGTTGTCTTTCAAATTTCTTGGCATAAACAACTGAGGACCTCCAGTGCTGCATCCATTTGCTAAAACATCTCAATTAGAATTCCACCAGCTCCTACAACCTTGCTATTCACCAATTCCTCCAGTGCAGCTTGGATCTCTTCCTTCAATATCACTGGATCATACCCATATACTACTTGTTGAAATAGTTGAATGTCAATCATTTATTTTTGGTGCAATGATTCTGTATTCTTTTCATCTTCCTTTGATGTTTTCTGCGTCATCCAATGTTTTGTTCATAGAATCCTTCAAAATTTCAGCTTGAGGCTTGTGTTTTTTCTTCAGTATTTTCTGTTTAAGGAATGCTGAGTGTTTTTCCATTTTGGTCTTCTAACTCCAGGTCTTTGAACATTTCATTATAATACTTTGTCTTCTCAAGCTACCCTTCTTTTGCTCAGCTCTTTTACTTAAAAAAAAGTTTGTGTTTTAAGTAAATTTTTACAATCCAAGTCAATTTGTCATACATGAACATACATATACTGTTGTGTAACTCTAGCTGCTCTTCCTACTCTGTGACAGCACCACTTCTCCTTTCTATGCTGTATTTCCTGTGTCCACTCAACTAGCTCCTGTACTCTACCTTCTCATCTGGCCTCTGTTCTGCCTCTGGACAGAAGCTGCTCAGTTAGCTTCATGCATATACTTAAAACAAGAAGTATACTCTTTACCAGTATCATTTTATGTCTTGTAGTTACAATTTTTTGTTTGAAGAATTAGCTTCAGGAATGATTCCAGTTCTAGGCTAACAGAGAGACTGGTGCCATGTCTTGTGGGGACCCTCCAGTTTGCTGGACCATCAAGTCTGGTCTTTTCAATCAAGTTCAAGTTCTGCACACCCATTTTTCTGCTGATATATCAGAAGTGCTCTATGTTGTGTTCCCTGTCAGAGCAGCCACTGCTGGTGGCCAGATACCACTAGTTCTTCCAGTCTCATGCTGATACAGTCTCTGGTTATATGGCCCTTTCTGTCTCTTGGGTTCCTATTTTCCTTATGTCTTTGATGTCTTTCATTCTCCTCTGCTCCAGGTGGGTTGAGACCAATTCACACTACTTGGACTGCTGCTTTCTAGCTTTTAAGACCCCAGACACCACTTACCAAAGTAAGATGCAAGACATTTTTCTAAGAAACTTTGTTATGCCAATTGACTTACGTGTTCCCTGAAACCACGGTCTTCAAACCCCTGCCCCTGCTACTCTGTCCTTCGAAGTCTTAGGTTATATTTAGGAAACCTCTTTGTTTCTGGAAACCCTGATAGTGTAGTGATTAAGTACTATGTCTGCTAACCAAACAGTTGGCAGTTTGAATCCACCAGGCGCTCCTTGGAAACTCTATGGAGCAGCTCTACCAACCTATAAAGTCCCTATGAGTCAGAATCAACTCAATGGGAGTGGATCTTAGCTTTGATTTAGTCCAGCTGGTCAGCAATTTTACTTCATCATTTCTTCTATTTGCTTTCCAAAAACTAAACCAAACTCACTCCTACTGAGTCGATTCCAACTCATAGTGACCCTATAGGACAGAGTAGAACTGCTCCACAGAGTTTCCAAGGAGCACCTGGTAGATTTGAACTGTCAACTTTTGATTAGCAGACATAGCACTTTAACCACTACACCAAAGTTTCTATGCACTTTAGCTGCTCTATATTCAAATCAAATTTCAGTGTCTCTTCTCACATCCATTTAGGTGTTTTCTGTCTGTCCCATCTCTTTTTTACATTCTACTTTAGTTGAAGGTTTACAGAGCAAACTACATTTTCACTCAACAGTTAGTATACAAACTGCTTTATGATACTCGTTAACAATCCCACAACAGATCAACACCCCTTTTCAACCTTGGGTTCCCTATTACCAGCTTTCCTGTCCCTGCATGCCTTCTACTCCTTGTCTATAGGCTGGTGTGCCTCTTTAGTCTCATTTTGCTCTACAGTCCTCTTTGGCTGAAGGGTAAACCACAAGAATGACTTCATAACTCAGCTGAAAGAGTGTCCAGGGGTCATATTCTCAGGCTTTCTCCAGCCTCTGCCAGGCCAGCGTCTACCTCTTTTGGAGGTAGAATGCTGTTCTACATTTTTCTACAGCTCTGTCTGGGACCCTTATTGTGATCTCTGTCAGAGAGCAGCCAATGATGGTAGCCAGGTACCTTCTAGCTGAACTGGATTCTGTCTGCTGAAGGCTGTCGTAGATGTGGTCCATTAGTCCTTTCAAATAATCTTTCCCTTGTATCTTTACTTCTTTTCATTCTTCCTTGCTCCCAAAGGGGTGAAATCAGTGGCATATAGTAGACGGCTGCTTACAGGTTTTAAGACCTCAGACACTACTCACCAAAGTAGAATGTAGAACATTTTCTTCATAAACTATGTTATGCCAACTGAACTCAATGTTCCCCAAGACTATGGTCCCCACATTTCAGTCCATCAAGGAGTCTGTATGTTGTCTATGGAGATTCCATGATCTTGCCTTGTACAAGTTGTTCTGGCTTCCCCAGTAGTATGTACTGTCTTATCCCTCACAGTTACCATTTATCTATTGTCTATTTTAGTGTTTTTCTATCTCCACCCTTTCCCTTCCTGGTAACCAACAAAGATTGCTTCTTTTTACACGTAAACCTTTTCATAAGTTTTTACAATAGTAGTCACATACAATATTTGTACTTTGGGATTGACTTATTTCACTCAGCATAATGCCCTCCAGTTTCCTCTATGTTATGAGATGATGCCCAGTTTTCCCAATATCACTTGTTAAAAAGATTGTTTCTGAGTCACCTGGTACTGTTCCAACAGAAATATCATGAGTGGATGGCTTTATAAAGAGAAATTTTATTTCCACAGTCTGGTCAACTACAAGTTCATTCAAAAGCTACAAGTCCATTCAATATGAGAAATTATCACAGTCTGGTAGGCTAAGATTACAAAGCCAATATGAGAGCATCTAAGTGCAGGAACCTCAGGTCCAAAGGATGTGCTCTGCTCTCAGTGCTGCTCTCTCAGTGGTATGAGGTTCCCAACACTCTGCCCACTGCTCTTTCTTTTTATCTCCCAAGAGATGACCTCAACACAATTCCACCATGTGGATTAAGTTTTGCCCTCATCAACACATTTGCCACCTATTCTCCCTTACTACCATCACAGAGGCAGCATTCATAACACTATATTGAGATTCACGGCTGAAACAAATCGACACACACATTTTGGGGGAGTACAACGCAATGCATAACAACTGCCTTTTCCCCGTATGATGGACTTTGGGCACCTGTCAAACATAAGGTGAACAAAGGTGGATAGATTGACCTCTGTATTTTCAATTCTGTTCCATCGGTTAATGTATCTGTTGTATTAGTACCAGGTGTCTTTGTTTCTAATATGTGTCTCTTTATAAGAGCATATTGATGGATCCTGCTTTTCTATTAATTCTGTCACTCCATCTTTTTATGGGTGCATTTAGGGCCATTTACATTCAGTATAATTATTGACAGGTATGAATCTTATTGTTGTCACTTTGTAGTGTTTTTTTCTGTAGTGCTGACATTTTTTTACTCTCCTAAGCCGAATTCGTTTGGTCTGTAGATTCCTTTTTCTTTTGTTTTTATAAATTTCATTTTTATTGAGACTTATGTTTTCCTTCTTTATTTTGATGCGTAAGTTTGTTAACTTTGTGGTTACCTTTAAGTTTACCCTCATCTTCCTAGGTTTGAACCAGTCTATTATTACTTGGCCTTCCACTCCATCCGCTAATTCTATGTGTACACTGTTTATTCCCTCTTTTATTGTTTTGATACTGCTGTCATTTACAGATTAACCTCTCTGGTTCCCTGTTGTAATTCTTTTGGTTTTGTTTAGTCCTTTAGAGTTCATTTCCTAGGCTGGTATCTGGCTGGTACAATTTTGTGTCCTGTTGTCTGATGTTGTTTGTTCTCAGACTAGAGAATTCCCTCTAATAACCCTTGTAAATCTGGTCTGGTTTTTTACATATTCCCTTAATTTCTGTTCATCTGGAAATGTCATAATTTCATCATCATATCTAAAAAGAATTTTCCAGGATATATTATTCCTATTGAACATTTTTTTCTTTCAAAGTTTTATATATATATCATCCCATTGCCTTCTTGCTTGCATGGTTTCTGTTGAATAATTATAGCTTAGTCCTATCGCTTCTCCTCTATTCATGATTTTTTTTCTCAAGCACTCTTATTAGAGTTTTTGTCTTTGGTTTTAGTGAGTGTGATTATGATATGCCTTGGTGATTTTGTTTTAGGGTGTATCCTACATGTGGTTCATCGAGCTTCTTGAATGGTCAGTGTCTCCGGCTGGGTTTTCTACGGAAGCAAAACCAGTAACACATACATGTACAAGCAAAGATTTATATAAAAGAAACAGCTCATGCAACTATAGAAACTGAAGGTCCCAAGTCCTGGCACAAGCCTTACATGGCCATGGGAGCTGGTGTGCCCAAGGTCAGCAGGTCAGAGATCAGAGTTCTAGATCACCGGCTGTGCAGGTTGGCAGATTCCAAGCTGGCAGGCCAGACTATGAGGTCTCTGCTGACTCACAGAGCTGCAGGAGCTGATGAATCCAGGGTCAGCAGGTCAGGGAACAGGATTCTCACTCACTGGCTGTAAGGGCTGATGAATCCAACAGCTGCTAGTTCAGGTCCAAGAACCAGACACAAAAAGAGAAGACAGCCGGAACTGCTAGCAACACGAGCAGACAGGAAGTAGATAGCAGAAGGCAGAGATGAGAGCTGAGGGGCAGGAAGGCACCACAGGCTTTGCCCCTGCCACTTGATACAGCAGCCAAACATGGAACTGCCAAGTGGACACAGTCTTAATCACTACAGGCCACCCTTGTCAATTTGGCATCTGCACACATCTCTCCTTACCATCCATAGTCTCTGAAGGAATACAATTACAAAGTCATACTTATGTCTAACACGATATAACACATGTAGCCCTATTTACATTTTGTTTTATAAGTAAACAAAAATACCTGACACACACAAAACAGAAATACTCTAACAGTTACAGTCCTCATTTCTGCAAATGGTCACCTGGCCATAACTGCTATTTAGAACTACCTTCTTCTACAACCCATGCCATATACCTCTTGCCCTCAGCAAGCACGTTAGCCAGTTGTGGTTCCTTGCCTGGTGACGTGAGCCAAATCTTCAATCCTGAAGGGTCTGGCCTGTTAGCAGTCATTCTAGAAATGGGTTGTTGTAGTTTTCCATTGACTTTAATCAGAGGACATGGTAGGACTAAGAGGCATCCTAAGGGATCACCTGCATTTCAGACATACTCTTCTTTACTTTCATTATGTAATGTCAATGCAAGTTCATCTTGGTAGTCAGGATCAACCACACCAGCCAATATGGTAACTCCTTTCTTTGTTGATCCAGAGGCACAAGGGACCCAAAATGGCCTGGTGGCAATTTTAACTTCCAATTCAGTTGAACTGTGTCCCCAGATGGCAACATTCCTCCCTTTGGAGCTAAGACATCTAGACCTGCATAGCATAAGGTTGTGGGAACAGGAAGCAAAAATCTTACAAGTGGGTCACTACAGATAACAGTCAGTGGTGCCACTCCCGTTTCTACCCCTTGATTCCTGGACCCATGAATCCTGGCTATGGAGAAACAGCACCAAATATTGGACGCTGGTTTAAAGCATATATAGCCTCCTGGAGAACACTTCCTCAGCCCTGCAAGGTATTGCCACCTAGCTGGTGGTGTAAGTATGTCTTTAGGAAGCTATTCCATTGTTCTATTAAGCCAGTTGCTTCAGGATGATGGGGAACATTGTAAGACCAGTGAAGTCCATGAGCATGTGCCCACTGCCACATTTCATTTGCTGCGAAGTAAGTCCCTTGATCAGAAGCAATGCTGTGTTGGATACCATGACAGTGGATAAGGCCTTCTTGGTAGTTTTGGCAGAAGCATTGCATGCTGGGTAGGCAAATCCATATCCAGGGTAAGTGTCTAGTCCAGTAAGTACAAAACACTACCCTTTCCATGATGGAAGCCATCCAATGCAATCAACTTGCCACCAGCTTGCTAGCTGATCACCTTGAAGAATAGTGCCACACTGAGGACTCTGTTGGTCTCTGTGCTGGCAGACTGGGCACTCAGCAGTGGCTGTAGTCAAGTCAGACTTGGTGGGTGGTGGGCCCATGCATAACACCCAACCCTGCCACCATGGCCACTTTGTTCATGAGCCCACTGAGCAATGACAGTGGTTCCCACAGAATGCGTCACCTTATCCACTTGACTGTTAAAAGTCATCCTCTGCTGAGGTCACCATTTGGTGAGCATTCACATGAGACACAAATATCTTCACTTCTTTGGCCCATTCAGAGAGGTCTATTCACATACCTCTTCCCCGTAAATCCTTGTCTCTAATTTTCCAACCATGTTCCTTCCAAGTTCCTGACCATCCAGCCAAGTTGTTGGCCACAGCCCATGAATCAGTATACAACTGCACATCTGGCCATTTTTCCTTCCAAACAAAGTGAACAACCGGGTGCACTGCTTGAAGTTCTGCCCATTGGGAGGATTTATCTTCACCACTGTCCTTCAGAGAGCTCCCAGAAAGGGGCTGTAGTGCTACTGCTGTCTACTCCCAAGTGCTGCCAGCATATCATGCAGAACCATCTGTAAACTAGGTATGAGGTTTCTCTTCCTCAGTCAGCTGGTCAGAAGAAACTCCCCATGAGGTGATAGGTACAAACTGGGAGATGGATGGTAACGTTACAAGAGTGGAGATCACAGGCATTTGGGCCACTTCCTCATGCAACTTACTTGTGCCTCCAGGTCCTGCACAGGCCCAATCTTGTATACACCACTTCCATTTAATGATGGATTGCTGCTATCCTCGTACAACTTTATGACTCTGTGGATCAGACAACACCCAGTTCATGACTGCCAGCTGAGGACACATGGTGACTCAGTGTCCCATGGTTAAGCCTACAGTCTCTACTAAGGCCTATTAACAAGCCAGAAGCTGTTTTTCAAAGGGAAAGTAGTTATCTGCAGAGGATGGCAGTACCAAAATCCTAAAGGTCTGCACTGTGGTTCACCAATAAGGGCCTGTCAAAGACTTCCAACAATATCTCTATCTGCCACTGACACTTCAAGCACCAGTCGATCAGCTGGATTATATGGTTCAAGTGGCAGAGCAGCTTGCACAGTGGCCCGAACCTGTTGCAGAGCCTTCTCCTGTTCTGGGCCCCACTCAAAAGTAGCAGCCTTTAGAGTCACATGACAAACAGGCTGAAGTAGCACACCCAAATGAGGGATATGTTGCCTCCAAAATACAAAGAGACCCATTAGGTACTGTGCCTCCTTTCTAGTTGACAGTAGCAAGGTGCAGTAACCGATCCTTCACTTTAGAATGACTATTGTGACATGTCCCATTCTACTGGACCCCTGGAAATTTCACTGAGTTGGAAGATGCCTGAATTTTTGTGGAATTAATTTCCCACCCTCTAGCACACAAATGTTTGACTAAGTCTGGAGTCACTGATACTCCTTCCTTTCTAGGTTCAGTCGTATAATGTCATTAATATAACAGACCAGTGTGACATCTTGTGGAAGACAGAGATAATCAAGGTCCCTGTGGTCTAATATGACATAGTGCTGGAGAGTTAATGTAGCCCTGAGGCAGGGAAATGAAAGTGTACTGCTGGTCTTGCCAACTGAATACAAACTGCTCTGGTAGTCCTTTGAAACACGTATGGAGAAGAAGACATTAGCCAGATCAATAGCTGCATACCAAGTACCAGGAAATGCAGTAATTTGCTCAAGCAATGAAACTGCATTTGGGACAGCAGCTGCAATGGGGGTCACCACCTGGTTAAGTTTGGATTAATCTATTGCCATTCTCCAAGACCATATGTTTGTTGCACAGGCCAAATAGGAGAGATGAATGGTGATGTAGCAGGAATCACCACTCCCACATCCTGCAAGTCCTTGATAGTGGCAGTAATTGCTGCAATCCCTCCAGGAATGAGGTATTGCTTTTGGCTTACTATTTCCCTAGGCAACGGCAGGTCTAGTGGCTTCCATTTGGTTCTTCCCAACATAATAGCGCTCACTCCATTTGTCAGGGATCCAATGTGGGGTTTCTGCCAGTTGCTGAGTACATCTATTCCAATTATGCATTCTGGAACTGCAGAAATCACTACAGCATGGATTCAGGGACCCTCTGGACCTACTGTGAAACAAACATGAGCCAAGACTCCATTAGTAACCTGACCTCCATATGCTCCCACTCCAACCGGTGACCCAGAATGATGTTTTGGGTCTCCTGGAATTAGTATCAGTTGAGACCCAGTATCCAGTCCCCCAAAAGTCAGATTATTTCCTTTTCTCCAGTGAACAGTTACTCTCATTAAAGGCTATAGATCCCTCTGCAGAAGGGCGGGAGAAAGATTAACATCATAAATTTTTGGCAGGGTATTAAAATCCTCCCCTTCTTTCATTCAAGGGGTTGTGGGTCCGTAAAGTCACTCAAGTCTGGGAATTGACTGAGGGATTGTGACTCTATTCTGGTGATTTGAGTTAAACTGCTGTTCACCAGACGTAAATACATCTGTTCGAACAGATCAAGTAAATACTTAGTAGGTTTATTATCTACGTCACTCCTAGGGACAACTTGACTAATCAACATCATAAGTCCACACATGTCAGACTATTCTGATTACTATTTTGCCTCTGCAGTCATATCTGATTTACATAAAATGGCAATCACAGCAGTCTTCAAGGATCTCAGAGCTACCTTCACCAATTCCTTCCTCACAATTGTCACAGTCAAAAGCATGTCCTCTGGGCATTCCATGTGTGGATTTGAAGGTCTAACCTCATAAACCCACTCTAGCTTGCCAATTGCCCTAAGCCTTTGGATATCTTCTTCCATAATATACCAACACAGGCCTGAAAATTCATCTTGATTTGGTGTAGGCCATCGCATAATCCATGCTTCAGCAATCCAGCCAAACAATTAGGTCCTTTCTTAACTTTTCAAGCTGAAACACTGAAAGAAGAACTTGTGCTCAGTGGGCCCATGTCAATAAATTCAGACTGATCCATCTTTCTGTTCCTTGCTCACTATCCCACACCCTTAGGAGGCATTCCCACGCATATTCCCCAAGTTTGGAATATACACTAGAATATACACTAGAAAATTCAAGTAGTTCTTTCAGAGAATAGCCTATCTCCTTCTTGGTCACACTGTACTTCACCTTTTGGGACTTAATCTAGTTATAGATCTGTAAGCCAAAATTGGTAGTGTGGAACTGTTTTTAGAACTCTCAGATTGGGGGATAATGGCTTTTCCTCCGGAAGGGTGGTTTAGCAGACAAACATGAAGTAATCCCTTCATATGTGTGTAGGTCTGCTGGCAGGAGTGATTCACCAGATGTTTGGGGCTCAGTGCCTCCAGCTTCCTTATCACCTGCCCATATGATCCCATTCCAGATTTCAGGGTCCCAGTTCTTCCCCATCAATGCCCTTACTTTAATGTCACAGAGCTCTCGATACCTGGCAACTGAGCTGGTGTTGCAATTCTGCCACTCTGATGATAAGCATCTGCATTTTGCTTTAAGCAGTATTGGATCTGCCATTACAGGCAGTGCAGTTTTCTTTTAAAGCACAAGTGGAAGCTTTGAGGTCTGTTATACCAAACTTGAGCTTTCATTCCAAAGAACTGAGCTCATCTCTTTCTCTTGCCAGTTTGTCCAATGCAAGTAGGACTAGCCAACCAACTTCTTTATATTTCTCATCCTCACATAATTTCAAAGAGATATCACACATTTGTTCACCCTGAGCCTCACCTTGCACCACTGCCTGATCTGCTGGTAGTGCTATTTTGTGGATGGATACCATTACCTCAGCCCAAGGATAAGCATGGCACTCTTTACTGCCCAAACCAGAGTTATTAACAGTGTTAATACTAGGTAGACTCAAGAACTACTTTAAAAGATTTATTTTTACAATTCTGTTTCCCTAGAACCACTCCAGGTACTAAATTCTCTTAGGTTGGCCTTTCTAGGGAAGCAAAACCAGTAAAATGTATGTGTACAAAGAAAAATTTACATAAAGGCAACAGTTCATCCATTTGTAGAAGCTAAATGTTCCAAGTCCTGGCACAAGCCTCATGTGGCCCTGGGAGCTGGTGCATCCAAGGTCAGCAGGTCAGAGATCAGAGTTCTAGATCACTGGCGGTGTAGGTCAGTGGATCCCAAGCTGGCAGATGAGACTGCTGGCTCTCTGCTGACTCATGGAGCTGCAGGGACTAGCGAACCCAGGGTCAGCAGGTCAAGGATCAGGATTCTCACTTGCTAGCTGCAAGGGTTGATGAATCCAACAGCTGCTAGTTCAGGTCCAAGAACTAGGGCAGGAGCTGCTGGCAACATGAGCAGACAGGAAGCAGGTAGTGGAAGGCACAGGGATGAGAACTGAGGGGTGGGAAGCCACCACAGGCCCTGTCCCTGCTACCTGATATAGTAGCCAAACATAGAGTTGCCAAGTTGACACAGTCTTAACCACCACAATCAGCTTTTCATCTCTCAAAATATTAGGGAAGATTTCTATCAGCAATTCTTTAATGGTCTTCTCTGTGTTTTCTGTTTCTGTCTTCTCCTCTTGTTCTGGAACTCCAATCACTCACACCTTTTGATTCTATTCCACATAATTCTCAGGGTTTCTTAATTTTTCTTTTTTTCTTTTTCCTGATTTTCCTTCAGAGTTGTAGCCAAGCACTTGTCTTAAATTTTGCTGATCCCATCTTCCATCATTTCAACTTGCTCCTTGGCCCTTCTATGACACTGTCCATTTCTGAAATCTTGTTCTTTTGGATTTCTAGTTGTGAATTTATTTTTGCATTCTACTCCTGTAGTATTTTCCTGACTTTTTCTAAGAATTTGTCCATTTTTTACTCATTTTTGCTTGCTTTTTGATTCAGTTTTTGAATAGCTCTGAATATTAAGAATTTGGAATTATTTGTGAGATAATTCTAGTGCCTTTTCTTCTACTGAAAAGCCATCTGGTGTTTTATTTTGGACACCTACTGAAACTATACTGTCATATATATATATATATATACATATATATATGTTTTGATACTATCTGCTGTCTTCAGGACATTCTATAGTTGTTTTGTTTATTGAATATTTTTTATTTGGTTATGTCAGAGCAGGTGGGCTGTGTGTTCCTTGTCACTTGCTCATGTGTGGTCACAATACTTTTCACTTCCTTTTCTAATGGACATGTGCACAGTGGAAGGGCTGGGATGGATTGTTTGTGGCATGTACTAGGACTTAAAGGGTGTGCCAGGAATCACTGCAGGGCAGGTCCCAGTATGTCATGCTTGTGCTGCTCTAGGGTGTGATGTTCAAGCACAGTGTAGGTATGAAGAAAGGAGGGTGGACGTTGTGATGTGTGGACCTAAGATGGGTATGGTAAAGAAGAAAGGGGAGAGAAAGAAACAGGAATCAAAAACAAACAAACAGAGTATTAAGGGAGCTTACTGTTGGAGTAGAGGGATGAGAAACTGAGAAATGGAGAAAATAAGATTTTTTTAAAAAATAAGAAAAGGAAAAGAACCAGTTAAAAATTTGTGGGGGAGCACGGAGAAAGGAAAAAGAAAGGGCCCCAGGGGTCCCACCAGTTCTGCTGCAAAGATCAGAAAAGTATTTCTCAGGCTGCACAGGAAAGCCTGCTGAGAAGGGGCACAGATGTCACATGGTGTCAGATATTCAGTAGATAGGAAAAGAAGGTAAGTATAAAGAGACAAGAACTCGGAAATGAAGAAAGATAGGAAACAAAAAAAAGAAAGACAAGAAAGAAAGAAAGAAAGAAATACCCCCAGGGATCTCACTGATTCAGATGTTCAGAATGGAGGCATGGGTCCTAAGCCATGCAGTACAATGTTGCTTAAAAGGACTCTGGAGCTCAGAAAAGAAAAAGAAAATAAAGAAAATAGAGCCCTGAGGTGCCATGGGCTGGGAGAGTGGCTCCCTCATGGTTCACGGTCCTTCAAGAAGAGGCAAAGCTGGCACATGCAACTGATGTTAAAGAAAGGAAGGAAAGGTGGTAGGAGGCATGGAAGAAACAAACAAACAAACAAAAAATGGAAAAAAGCAACACCACCTACAGGCAAACTGCACTCAGGGAACTGGCCAGTGGAGGGAGGTGCAGTGCAGAAACATGAATCCAAGTGGCCAGGGTCAAAGGAGTTTCCTTCTGGCCAAGAGACTGCAGCTGGCTGGAAGCAGAGGAAGCCAAAATGGTCAGGAAAAGGTAAGGTTAGCAGAGTGTATACTGCTAGTTACTGGGTGTTCTGTGTCTTGCTGGGAGCTCACGAAGGTGCTTTTGTGTATTCCCTGTTTTCTGATCTCTGATGCAGGTAGGATGAATCCAAGCAGTGTGGATGCTGCACTTCCCCCACAGGTGAGCCACTGTACCTAGCCAAGAGGCTATGGAGTTAGAGCAGTGGTGAGAAGACAGGGGATGGGAAAATGTGTATTGCTGGTTACCAGGTGCTTTGTCTCCTGCTGGGATTTCTGTGGATCTGTTTTCCCATACTCACTGTTTGCCAATGTCCTACAGGACTCCAAGATGGCAAATCCATTTGGGTTAGCTGATGGAGGACTTTCTCTCATATCTCTTCTTATTCTCTGTTCTCTGCCACTTTCTTATTTCACTGGGTGTTTGGCTGACATCTTTATCTCTTCATTTGACACTTTAGGTTCTAGGACTCACATCTTTGTTTTACTTAGTTTCTTGGATTTTTGCTGTGTAGGGACTGTGTGGTGCTTCTGTCTATGGTGCTGTATTGCCAGGAAGTTCTCGTTCTCATCTTCTTAACAACCTTCTGCTTTCTTCATCCCCAACTTGTCTGATGTTTTGTCATTAGCATTCAAAGCATCAAATCTATTCTTGAAATGGTTTCTAAATTTAGACAGGATATACTCAAGGTCATACTTTGGCTACTGCGGAACTGTTATTTTTTTCAGCGTCAACTTGAACTCACATATGAGCAATTAAAGGTTTGTTCCAAAGCTGGCCTGGCTTTGTTCTGACTGATGTTGTTGAGCTTTTGCATCATCTCTTTCCACAGATGCAACTGATTTGATTTTTGTTTTGTCTCCAGTGAGGTCCATGTATATAGTTACATGTATGTTGCTGAAAAACAGGTATTTTCCATGAAGTCGTTGTCTTGCAAAATTATATCATGCCATCTCCAGAATCTCACCAAGGCCATATTTTTTCCAACTACCAATACTTTGTTTCCATCTTCCACATTCAGACTGAAGAAGTTGGTAGAAATCTTTCTTTATTTTTGGCATTAGTGGTTAGTGTTTACATTTTAGTTAATAGTTGTGTTAACTGGTCTTCCTTGTAGGAATATGGATTTTACCCTGTCACTGATAGCACTGTACTTCAGGATAGCTCTTGAAATATTATTTATGACAATGAATGCAACACTATTCTTTTTCAATTTATCATTCCTGGTAGAGTAAACTATTGGATAGTCTGATTCAAAATGGTCAATACCAGTCTATTTCATCAGACTAATCTATATGCATTCCATTTCCAACGAATTTCAATTTTCTCAGATTCACATTTTGTACATTCTATTTCCTATTATTAATGGATGTTTGCAATTGTTTCTTTTTATTTTGAGTCATGCCACATTAGCAAATGAAGGTCCTGAAAGCTTGACTCATTTCAAGTCATTAAGTTGAACTTTCCTTTGATGAGACAGCTTTTCCGCAACAGTGTTTTGAGTGCCTTCCAACCTGAGAACCTTATTTTTCAGTATTATATCTGATAATATCCTGTTGCTATTCATAAAATTTTCATGGGACAAATTTTTCAGAAATAGAGGACCACTAGGTCCTTCTTCCTAGTCCATCTTAGCCTGAAAGCTCCACTGAAACCTGTCCACCATGGGTGACCCTGCTGCTGTTTCAAATACCAGTGGCACAGTTTCCAGCATCACTATAATATGCTAGCCATCATAGTACTACAAACTGACAGATACAAGGTGGAAAAAAATTATCATACAATGTTGAAAATCCTGTGGGGCATCTTCATGGAGTCAGAATCTGCTCAGTGGCAATGGGTTTGGTTTTAATTATTAGCTAAAGAGCTCTGGTGATGCAATGATTAGAAACTTGTTGCACACCCAAAAGTCAGTTGTTCAAACCCACCTGGTGATGTGCTTCTGTAAAGATTACAGCCTAGCAAACCCTATTGGGCAGTTTCTATCCTGTCAAATATGGTCCTGTGACTCAACCTGACAGCACATGACAGAAATTAATTAGGGCCCCTGTGTGGCACAAATAGTTAAGCACTCAACTACTAGACACATAATTGGCAGTTCAAACCCACCCAGAGACACTCTCAGAAGGCAGGCCTAGTTACTTGCTTCTGAAAGGTCACAACCTTGAACACCCTATGGAGAACCTATATTTTGCACACATGGGATCACCATGAATAGAAATCAACTCAGAACCAAACAACAACAATTATTATCTGTGTGACTCCAGGAGTTACTTAACATTCTGGGTCTAGATTAATCTGTAAATAGAAATTAGGTGATCATAAGAGTTAAAAGAGATTTTAAAAAACCGTTGCTATCGAGTTAGTGTCTCTGTAAAAGAAAACTGTCCTCGAATCAGTGTCTCTATAAAAGAGAACTGTCCCATAGTGTTTACAAGGGACAGCTGTTGGACTCGAACTACCAACATTTTTGTTAGCAGCAAAGCTATTAAAAACCAGTGTTCCAAAGGGGATACCGCCTCTGAACAACGTCTAGTCCTCAGCACTTTCTCCTTCTATAGCCCTGGTTACTCGAAGGCCCCCTTCCAAGTCTTCCATCCTCTCTCATTTATTTCTTCATTCAACAAAATTTGCTCAGCACTTATTCTGTCGAGCACTCTGAGTCTTCAAAATTCAGTTTGAAACACAGTGCAAATGTGAAAATGAGAGAAAGTGCTACCTTCACTTTTATACCGAGTTCCCCAGCTCCTTGGCTCAGACAACAGACATCTTCAGAAGACCGGTAGGCCTCACTACCTGCTTCAAAAGGGTCACAGCCTTGAAAACTCTACCGTGCAGGCCGCAAGGCGCGGCCACTGGGGTCTGCTCTGTTTCCCCGCTTAAGTCAAGCCCTCTCGGGGTATTCAGATTCTTTAGCACCTTAGGCCCTTGGGCACCACGCTCCTTACCGGCCCAAGGACACGCCCCCTAGCACAACGGAGCGCCAGCAAACCCTGCCCCCTCGACTCCCTCAGACTCCACCCCCTGCACTTGTCTCTGTCGCCGCGGTCGTTCAGTGCTTCCCGCTCTGGGTACGGTACCTGGAGGCCACTGCGCTTGTTCCAGGTGAAGATGGACCCCGGATAGCCGCTGAGAGCCAAGAGCAGCTCGTGGATCATTCCTAAGGCGGACCTCGAGTTCCGAGATACTACACCCTCTCCTCCAGCACCTCTCCAGACGACCAGGGAGGCGAGTTCTCCCTCCTTGACGCGTGCACAGGACCCTGGGACAGGCAGTTCGTTCTGAATCAACCCCGGTGAAACCACTGCTGTGAGAAAAACAAACGGAAAGCAAGGTAGAGTCCCGGAAGTGCGCCGGGCTCGGTTTGTCCCACCCGCACGCTCTCACCACGCCAGAAGGGCGACCGAGGCTTGATGGCGGCCTTGCGCATGCGTCCTTTGTGCCCTGAGGCCTCCGCTCGGACTTCCGGCTTGGAAGCTGAACTAGGAGACTGAGGAGCTGGGGCTGGGGCTGAGCCTGCAGTCGTGAGGCTCGCCTCCGGGCAGGAATGCGAGTACGTTGAGGGACAGTACAAGAAGGAGACGCTCCTAGGGAGGTGTAGGAGACTGTTCTCAGGGCGCCTTAAGGGCCAGAGGCCTCTGTTATGTATTGCGCGGCAGCTCAGAGAGTGACCCAACTGGAGGGAACGAAAACAAAGCGGTGGGAACTCTGTACAGGCTGCTACTGGAGCTGAGTTCCGTGCTAGCAAACATCGGAGCCTCTGGCCAGCACCCAGGCTGGTCCCCAGGAGACCCATCACTGTTGTCCCCTGGACTCCCTCTACCAACTCAACGTGACTCTCCCCACGCTCACTTGGCCTCGCTTTGCGAGTCGAAGCCAACTTCTCCCACTGCGCTTGGTTTCCCTTCAGTAGCTCCCGAGTCCTTCCTGAACGGTTACTCTGCTGCGAGGGAAAAACAAAGACTCAGCGTTTGGTAATTGATTTTTCTGTGGGTTGAGAATGGCAGTTGTGGAGTTGGAGAGGATGGGGCGGACGGAGAGGCCTCGAAAGGGACTGCCGAGGTACGGGCCAGATCTCTTCTACACGCTTGGTGGAGGCTTTGCTGCCTTCGCAGGATGGTGACTTGTCTCTATATCCTCTCCAACTCTGTGTCTCCCATATAGTTTGAACTTATACTGTGTAGTACTGGTCAGGGGAACTAAATGAGGTCGGATTTGGGGAGATGGGAGAGTGGTACAGTACTTTGTTTTCTGATGCTTACCCGGGCTGCCCTGAAAGTTGCCTGGAAACGGAGATGTTGAAGGTCTCCTTCAGCACAGCCTTTGGTTGCTGAAGATGGTGCTACCTCGGATGGCCACTTGGAGCATATGGGAAGTAACGGCCAGCTGTGGCAAGATTTTAGCCATGTGAAAACTTTACTTTTGATAGTGCCATCTCTCGCTATCCTAGGAAGAAACTCGTCTTACAGAGTAAGATTCTGCAAGCGATTCTTCAAGGACGTGGGAAGACAGTTGTAAGCCTGGAGGCCAGATCCTTAAGTGGAGGGAAGCTGCTTTCTGCTGTGAATGATGGCCAAACTCTCTCTGAGATGCGATGGCGCTAGTTCTGAGACCTTCCGACAGCGCTTCAGAAGATTCCATTACCAGGAGGTGGCTGGGCCGAGACAGGCTTTCAGACAACTCTGGGAACTTTGCTGTCGGTGGCTAAGGCCGGAAGTGCGCACGAAGGAGCAGATTGTAGAGTTGTTGGTGCTGGAGCAATTCCTGGCGGTCTTACCTGGGGCGATTCGGAACTGGATACAGGGACAATGTCCAGAGAACGGAGAGAAGGCAGTGGCTCTGGTGGAAGATTTAGAAAGAGCCTGGAAGACCTGGATATTCGGTGAGGAAAACACCCCCAAAATCCAAACCCACTGCTCTCCAGTTGATTCTGACTCACAGCAACCCTATACAGTCAGAGTAGAACTGCCCCATAGCGTTTCCAAGGAGTGCCTGGTGAATTCAAACTACCAAACTTTTGGTTAGCAGCCGTAGCACGTAATTAACCACCACGCTACCGGGGTTTTCACGGTGAGAAAGGAGAGAGAATTCAGAAATGTGTGATTGGAATTCAGAAATGTGTCAGTGGAACCCCAGTCCAGGGGTGTAACCAAGAAAGACAGGGCGAGAAGCCCAGACCTGGGACCACAGGAGAAGCTCAGGTTAAAGGGCCAGAATAAGGTATAGGCGAGGCACTATCACCTTGAGTGATGCTTATACTATGAACAGGTAACTTTTTCAGATAGAGCTGGTCTGGGGATGCTACTTGCTATAATGAGTTAGTCACAGTTCCTTAGGAAGAAAGGAAAAAAATCTTTTTAAAACTTGTAGGTGTGTTTACTATATTGATCTTTTTCTTTTGGATTTCCAGCTGCTGTATGCTACAGTAACAGAATTACTTGTTATAACTGTCAACCCCTAAAACTGCAGCCATGTCCCAGAAAGGTGATCTTTTGGGGTATTGATTAGTCTCTTCTGGGAGTGCCCCCCATCATGACATTGCTGTGACAATTAATGGGGGTTGTTTCTAGGTCACAGCCTCTGTGAAGGGGCAGGAAGTGCGCTTGGAGAAGATGATAGCCCTGAAATCATCACAGGAGTTATTAAGTGTTCAGCAGGAGTCAGTGGAACCCCAGTCCAGGGGTGTAACCAAGAAAGACAGGGCGAGAAGCCCAGACCTGGGACCACGGAGCAGATGAACCCAAAGGAGAAGCTCAGACGTTTTCAAAGGAGCGGTGAGGAGTAGATTCATGTGGGTAGATAGGTGCCATTCTAAGCTGGGAGAAGTAGGGGTGGGAATAGTGAATGAGAAAGAGTTTTCAGGAATAAGTAGAGAATTGTAAAATATGCAGTTGTTGGAGACTGCCTGTGGGCATGTAGTTGAGCTCTTGCCTACAGTAAGTATTTTTAATATTTACACTTTTGATAAATGTAAGAGAGAATGGTTTCCTGTTTTTTCAAAACTTGTAACTATTTTATTTCTTCTTGGTAATGATAATAAACAGCTGTTGCCTTCAAGTTGATTCTGATTCATAGCGACCCTATAGGACAGTGTAGAACTGCCCCATAGAGTTTTCAAGGAATGCTTGCTAGGTTTGAACTGTCAACCTTTTGGTTAGCAGCCATACCACTTAACCACTACACCACGGGCTTCCAGTAATGGTATTAGTAGGTTACTATTTTCTAGATAAAAATCCTTGTCTGTACTTGAAGGTACGTCTTCCTTTTAGTCATTTCCGTCTCTAAATAAAGCTGTTTATTTTTTAAGCTTTTCCCTGGAAGCTCTGTTTTCAAATCTAAGTTACTATTAGCTCCCCTTTAGTCTAAATGTTAACTGTGGAGAACAAAATTCTATGTATTACTCCAGGGAGGCATGGTAGATAGAGGCGGGATAGGAGCTTTTACTTAATGATTTTCATTCGTTTTTTATACTGTATAATCCAGCTTATAATTATCTGAAAACATTTGGTAACCTATTAACTCCCAGTACTCTTATAGCTTTCCCTCTTGCCTTTGTGCCTAACTGTTGCTTTTTGTACTTGCTTTTGTAGAACTTGTTTTTCTTCTCTTTGAGCTCCATTTTCTATGTTTTTTTCTTTAATCCTTTCTGTAACTTGTTGACGTTGTTTTGAATTCAGATCTTATCATCCAAGATGTAAGCCTTCTCAGCTAATTTGTTAATGTCCTGTATCAGTCATCTGGATCAAATCCCTGAACCCCACACACAGACCTGCAGAATTAGTTTTTAAACACCTAAAGTGTACTCAGTCCCTTGCAGGTTCTTCAGCGCATAGTGGAACTGAGAACACAAAAGTACACCATAGATATGTGCTGAAGTATATTGGAACAATACACTTGACTTGTTGCTCCATTGTGTGAGTGCAGTAGGGCTTTGGCAGCATGAGATGAGGGAGGGCAAGTGTAGAGTCTCAGGGACACTGGCAAATACAGCTTCCTGAAGGATGAGTTAAATTTTAATAGGAAGAGAATTAAAGAGAAAGCACTAAGTGGTAAATAAAAAGTTAGCTGTGTTCTCGAGAGAACAGTCAAATAGGAGTAGAAAGTGCCTGGTAAACAAGAAGGTTAAGGTTCAACAGGTAGGGTAAGGCTAATTCTAATCTTGAAAACTAGAGGGGACTATAGATTGGATGAAGTAAGATTTAGAGAGTGATTGAAGATTTTGAACATGAAAAGATGTGATATGATGGGAGCTGTGTTGACAGTATACTCTTCTGGCAGTCTAGCAGTCTAGCCTGTGAACTGAGAAAGCAATGGTGTCTGCTAGACAGGTAATGGCAGTGAATGCAACAGTTACCCAGATTTGAGCCAATAAGGTCTGGGCTTGTATGGTGGCAGTAGGGAGGATTTATTAAAGGAAACACCTTTGGAGCTTGGTGATTGACTAAATGTAGCCATGGATGAGTTGAAGACTTTTTTAGTCATCTGAGACCACAAAGTGGATGACTTTTACAAATAAAAGCTTTATTCTTATCCAGTCTAGTGGGTTACAAGTCCACATTCAGGGTGTCTGCTCCAGGGGAAGGACTTTGGAGGAAAGTCCTTGGTTGTGTCAGTCTTCGGTCACGGAGCATCTTGGTTCAGGAACCTCAGGTCTGAAGGACCTGCTGTACTCCGTAGTGCTGCTTTCTTGATGGTGTGAGGTTCCCAACTCTGCTTGCTTTCTGTCTTTTTATCTCCTGTAGGATAAAAAGTTAAAAGGCGGTGTAAGCCACACTCCATGAAAAGTCCCATAGCAAGAGTGTTGCAGTGCCCCCCAATCTTCTTTTACCATAATTATCCTATCTATTAGCCACAGGCTGAAATTAGGATGTATAGCACGGGAAAATCACAAAATATCGGGAATGATGGTCCAGCCAAATGGCTGCTTACACATTTTTGGGGGGACACAGTTCAATCCATGACAAAGACAAACACCTCTCCTTACATTAAAATCACTGAGTTTGATTCTCTAGCCCCAAGTAAAGAACTTTAAGAGACAGGAGGTAACTGTTTCCCACAGCTCCTGCCTACAAATTGGTGAGGAGGGTTAGTGAGCGACTTGGAATAGTATTGTCTGCTCTGAACACACCCCAGGACTTTTTCCTCTTGTTACCCTACTCTGGAAAATTCTCTGTTTTTAGAGTTTCCAGTATTTTCCCACTTTTCTCAACCTGCTGAACTTTATGAAAACATTTCCCTAAATATTTAGTCTTAATAATCCTCTTGAATAAAAAGGCAGGACTAAACTCACAGTTTTTTTTGTTATATGATTGGTCCAAACTATGATATCCTTTGTGTTTCCCTGCAAGCAGGATTTCCATTTCCTAAATATGATGTGGTGTCCACGGCGGAGCAAGGAGAGCCATGGATCGCAGATCCATTGGGCTGCAAGGAGAGGGAACTTCTGAGAGGCAGTCACACTGGAGAGAGATGAATGCCTATTGATCTGTTACCATCCAGGACAGAGAGAAGAAGCTGGGTAGAACAGGATCACTGGGGCTTTGAGAAGAAGGTAGCAGGTGTGCCCTGGGGCAATGAAGAGACCAGGACACTCCTTGCAATTCTTAGTCACACTGAGTTTAATGAGACCCTCCGAAATTGTCATAGAAATAGCCAAGTTTATGGGGCTGAGCAGCTCCGGGAATATGGCTTCCTTTGGACTTTAGAACAGTGTGGGACCAAGTTCAAAGGTCTCCAGAAGAGCTATCGAGAAGTCAAGAGTGGCCACCCACCTGAGACCTGTCCCTTCCTTGAAGAGATGGAAGCCCTGATGAGTGTGCAAGTCATTGCCCTGCCCAGTAGTGGTCTGGAAGAGGTAGCCTCTCACTCTGGTCTCATACACAATGGTGCTGAGGTTGAGAAGCCAGGGCAGGAGGGCTGGCAGCTTGATGGGGAAGCAGAAGAAGCCATAGTTGAGGAGGCTGACAGTGATGAAATTGGCCTGGAGGCCACCCCCCAGCACTCCAGCAACTCTTCTGTACCAGTCTTGTTCCGAAGCCCAAGTGGTAAGAGGCTTTTCTTAGTTTGGGGATTATACTTGGGAAGGGATGAGATTGGATGTGAAGTCAGGAGGCTTAATGTCACCTGCCAGCTTTGCTACTTAAATAGAGAACAGAAAGGGCACTTCTGTGTATGTCATTCTCTTTTGTGAGAAAACTGTGAGATAACAGTAGGACTTAACTTTGGATTTTTGAAAGAAATACACTCAGAAATTCAGGAGACTCTTGAATAAATATCATTCCTTTATTTTATTAGTTTTCTTGTCATTGTAAAATGATTGCAGGCTCATTGAAAACTTGTCAATACATTATTTTTGAGGAGAACTAGCATTTATCGTATATGAACTTGGCACTTTACATATTGCATATTTTCTCACAAATAGCACACCCACATAAATAATGTGTGCACACACATAATATGTGGAAATGATGAAATTATGTAAACAAAAGTTCTGGCATAGCACACCCATGCATATACTGCACATGTCTTGTGACATTTCCCAGCATGAATTTGGGCCTCATTCACCCTCATTTAAGTCTGAAAATGTTACTTTTGATCATATTTGTATAATAAAGGCATACCATATTTTTATGCAAACTATCTGTGGCTTCTACATTTGTCTGCCAAACATGCCCTCCCTTTATGAGGTATTTTCATAAGAACTGCGGTGCCAATTTCTTTACATACTGCTGTTAAAAACAAAAAAATAGCATGCTTACAAAAATACCACATGGTGGGGAGAATATTGTTAACACAGAAGGTGTACATTAATTTTTTGTAAAATATAGTAAGCCACTGTCAAGAAGTCATAGAGTTTCTAGTGCCCCAGTAATTGGACAATGAACAGTTGAAACTGTTTGTTTCTGTTAATTTAAGTTAATAATTATATCCCTGTTGCTTTTGAGTCATGTTTTATCAATTGGAAGCTAAAACAAAGAAAAGACTTCACTGGCATAAATATCACTAAACAGTTATTAGCAGGAATCTCAATTGTCTGCATCGATGTAATTATCACAGTTGCCTTCTAACTCTGGCTTTTAATTGGAGGAGTAAACAAAGCAAAACTGATGCACAGTCTCTCTTGGCTTAATAGTTGAATTAACCTTGTGAGATCTTTTTTTTTATTATTGTGATTGAGTGAAAGTAGTATACAATCTGAGTTAAATTTGCTTGCCCACATATCTGTAGTTCCCTCTGGTCTCCTTGCCTGGTGACAGCACACTTTTCCTTTCCGTTCTATACATGTCATACCCTGCTAACAATCTCCTATCCCCTCCGCTCTGCCCTCTCCTCTCCCTTCTAGTAAGAGGCCGGTAGCACGACATCCTGTAGATGCATAGAACCATAAAGTGGGCACACCATATGGTCACCTTATGTCCCCGAGTCCAGTCCATTCCTGTCTAAAGAGTTGACTTCAGTAATGAACAATAATCAGGGGCAGCAGCAGATCTAGTGGCCATGCTCCCAGGGGAAGCCTTGGGCCATCAGACCATCAATTGAGGTCTTTTAGTGGAGTTCTTGAGGTGCACCCCTCTTTTTTGTGTGTTGCCACTGGTACCCAACATTGTGTGCCCCATCATGGCTGTCATTGGTGATGGCCAGGCACCATCTAGTTCTTCTGATTACATGTTAATACAGTCATCCATACACGTGGATAGTTTTGTACTCTGTGCTCTTTTTCTCTTATGTCTTTATTATCCTTGGTGATTATCTGATCTGGCTCAGATGGGATCATTTGGTGTACCTGATATGGCAGCTTGATAGCTTTTAAGACCCTAGGTGGGACTCACCAATATGGGGTGTAGAAGACCTTGTCAGATCATTTTAAGGGAAACCATAAAGCTGAAGCTATTCTATGTTAGAATTGCTTATCGCATTGTCCAGTTTACATCTTATTAGCACCAATGTCTTTGATCAGTGATCATAAATCACCTTAGTCATGCTTGCGAGCATATAGAGACCCTTGTGGCTAGTGATTAAGAGCTACAGCTGCTAACCATAACGGTTGACTATTTGAATCCACCGGATGTTCCCTGGAAATTCTGTGGGGCACTTTTACCCTGTCCTTAGGGTCACTGTGAGTCAGAATTGACTCCATGGCAATAGGTGAGGGTTTTTTGTTTGTTTGTTTTGCATCTTGTACACCTCATTTCCAATTGTGTTCTCTGTATTAGAACCACTCAGTTATTGATTATATCTTGTACCTTTTTTCAGTTTATAAATCTAAATCTTAGAACCTTCTGGGATCATGGCAGGAATTGGACACAAATCCTACACAACCAACTTCAAACTGAAAGTTGTTGCAAGGGTGGAAGAAACAAGTAACAGACCAGCAGCAAGTCTGAGGTTGGAAAGTCGTCCCTTTTCAAAAAGAGATGAAGAAAATAAGTCCATGAAAATGTGGACCCATAAAATGTTGTAGACCCAAAGCAAAATGGCCTGAGTTGGAGAATGACTTGAAAGTGTGGATTATTTATCAAAGGGACCAAAATCAAGTGAACTTTACTGTCACAATTCAGATGAAAGTGAAGTTTCTGGCAAATAAAAGAGATTTCATAGATTTCAACATGGATTTCTAATTTTATGAAAAACAATGGCCATTCCGTGAGGATGAGTATCACTGATGATGACAATGAATGAATAAAATGGCCTACTTTAAGATGAAAACATGATTTCTTCTGGTGGCTTGTTGACTTCAAAGACATTGTTTGTGAAAAAGTGTTTCAGATTTATAAGACCAATAAAACAGAAACATCTTGTGCTTGTAGATTTAGGTGTAGCAGCATTTCTTACTGAATTTCTGGCTGTTCATGCATTTGTACTGTTTGTTTCAACATGGTGTGCTATTTCCTCAAGAGCTGGTTGCACTTGGCTTGGGACAATAACTACCTCAAATGAAGTTTCCATGAGATCAGTTTTATCCCAACATTAAATCTGTTGGACAGAAAAAACTTGAAATTAGCAATGTATAAAAAATACTGATGTGGTGTGCTTGTGCAAATAATGCACCGGGAGTGTGTGGTTTGCAACAGTGTATAACATGCACATCTCTTATCCCTCCAACCTCAAGTCTATTCTGTATTCATTTTTGCTAGCACAGTGTGTTCTAAGCAGCACTAGACCTTCAGAATCTTTCACAAAAAAGGGTTCCATGGCTAAGATTGGTAAATACAATAGTCTTGGCTGTTTGCAGTGTGCATCTTAACAGCATATTAAGTCCTACAGTAAGAAAGCTTGTGTGGCAGTTTGTTTTGAAGTATTATTTGCCTATAGAACCCTTTTTTTAGTATCATATTACTGTTGATGTAATTAGTAACCATGATGTTATGGAAAGAATGAATACCAAAGTATGAGTTAGGAGGCTTTTTTTTAAAAAGTTTTTTTGAACTATAATTCATATGCCATGCAGTTCACTGTTAATCTTGTCAGTGGCTGTTTCCTCATAAACCAATACCAGATCCACTGTTGTCAGTTCAGTTCTGACTCATATGCTGTGAATATAACTGCTCCATAAGGTTTCCAAGACTGTAAGTCTCCACTGAAGTAGACTGTCACATCTTTCTTCTGTGGACTGGTGGGTGAGTTTGAATCACCAGCCTTCTGGTTAGCAGGCAAGTGCTTAACCACTATGACACCTAGGCTCCTTCAGTAAAGTTCTAGCTGGTATTCTTTTTTCTTTTTCCACTGTTTTTTGTCTCTGTTTTTTTCCCATTCTCTTTTATGCTCAGTGAATAGATGATGGGAGAAGTCTAACCTCCAACTCGTTTTCACTTGGGAGGAAGACTCTTGAAGCCCCTTTCTTTTGACCTCAGATACCTTCAGGAAGCAGAGGCTTATCATCCTGAAAGCACTACCCAAGGGTAGAGACCTGCAGCCCTAGCATGTGTTCAGTCCAGGAGATGCCATCTCATCTGCTTCCTCTCTTGGCTTTTAGTGCTGCATCCCTACAGATAGAGTACGTGGCTATAAGGTCCTTTTCTTTTACCCTTCAAGTCCTTTGCCATTGCTGGGTTTGATTATTTGAGATGGTGGCAAGTTATGAAGGTCCATAATAGGGGTCAAGCAGCAAAGAGGCAGTTCCTTGGGGCTTGGGGTCCTTCTTTGAGAAGTGACTCTAGGAAATAGAGCTGATAGAAAAAGGACAGTGGTCAGATAAGTTAGAGATGACTCTGGCTGATGACTCTGGATGGTAGTTATTCCTCCCCTGACCAGTTGTTTACTAGTTAAGATCAGAACTCAAAGAACTACTGGAATAATGGAAAAATGCAGGTTGTGCACTTACCTCAGTACTTAACGTTTTCAGTGATAAGATGGAAAGGTGTGTCAATATAGGAACTAAGGTCTTTGTGAAATTGCTATGATATAGGGAAGCAGAATATTCTATAATGAATGTGCATAGATTGTGGAGATACAGTATTTTCCTTTCTAGGAATCCAACCTCAGTGACTTTTCACATTGCAGATGGTAGGTTTGAAGAATTGAGGTTCTAAAGCCCTGGGTTAAATAGTACTGAAATTTCTCTTCTGATGGCAGGTGTACACTGGGGCTATGAAAAGACCAAGACATACCTTGCTATTCTTAGTGAGACTCAGTTTTACAAAGCACTCCAAAACTGTCACCGCAACAGTCAGTTGTATGGAGCAGTGGCTGAGCAGTTATGGGAATATGGTTTCCTCAGGACACCTGAGCAGTGTCGGACCAAGTTTAAAAGTCTACAGACCAGCTATCGCAAAGTCAAGAATGGCCAAGCACCAGAGACCTGCCCCTTCTTTGAAGAGATGGATGCTTTGGTGAGTGCATGGGTTGCTGTCCTCCCCAGTGATGACCTGAAAGAGGAGACACCTTGCCAGATCCAAGCGATGAGCAAGGCTGAAGCTGAGGAGCTAGCAGAAGAGGCCACAGACAATTCTGATGGTGATGAAGAGGTTATGGAAGTACTCCCACGGACTGTCCTGACCCATTCTCCAGTCTTATTCCAGAGCCCCAGTGGTAAGATTCTTTTACTTCTTAAAGTCTGAGTAACAAAAGGGAGGCAGTGAGATTTAGAAAAATAATGACCATGTGGAAGACTGGGAGAACTGGCCTGTACACTTACTCCCATGGATCGTTCTGATGATTTTTTTCTCTTTTCTGTTTCCCTTTTTTTAAAGAAGCTTAATGAAGGGATATAAACCACTCATGTGACTCACCTCCTATATGATCAATCTGAAGTGATTAGAAAACTAAATTTGCTGTTATCCTGTGTGTGAGCTATCATGCTTCTAGCCACTTTACTTAGCAGAATCTGTTACTGTCAGTTCCAATTCAGAACAAGCTCCCGTGGGTTTCCAAAGCTGTGATCTTTATGGAAGTAGACCACCACATCTTTCTCCCATAGAGCAGCTGGCAGATTCAAACTACTGATCTTTTGGTTAGCAGCCAATTACTTAACTGCTGCACCACCAGATCTCCCTGTTTACTTAGCAAGGAATCTGAAAGCCAACATTTCCCAAGTGGCATGTCATGTAGACACTATAGGGTGAAATTAATTTTAAAAATCTCATCCCAGTTTGTTTTTCCAACTTGTATGCCAGCTGTGTGTCTGCTTCATTCACATACATAAAAACCTGATAGTCCCTTCAGAGCTACTTAAAAAAAAAACCCAAGACTTCTGAGGGAATTGACCCTTTGAATCCTAGTTATATAAGACAAAAATACTTTACTATGGGAAGATTTTTGATTTTAGAGTCTTACATGTTTATATATGTGAATCTGGGCTCTTGTGTTTTATCACTTTAGTGACTTACAGCAAATTACCCAACCCTTATAAGTTTGCTTCCTTATTAAGATTTACCTCATTGGGTTGATGTAAAGGAAATACTGTGTGAAATGCCTAGCACAGTGCCTGGGCACATAGTTGTTAGGTGCCATCAAATTGGTTCTAGTTCATACTAAGCCTGTGCACAACAGAATGAAGTGCTTGGTCCTGGGCCATCCTCACAGTCATTGCAGTGTTTGAGCCCGTTGTTGCAGTCACTGTCAGTCCATCTCATTGAGAATCATACTGTTTCTTGCTGGCTCTTTATTACTCATGGGTATTTGCAGCTGTTGGTTATTTTGAGTCATACCACATCAGTAAATTAAGGTATTGAAGACTGTTCCCTCCATGTCATTAAGGTTTACTTTGAGGAGGCAGATCTTCCCTAGTTATATTTTGAGTGCCTTCCAACCTGAGGGGCTCGTCTTTTGGCACTGTATCAAAAAATATTTTGCTGCTTTTTACAAGGTTTTTACCGGTCAGTTTTCTTGGAACTAGATCATCAGATCCTTCTTGCTTGTCTTAAAAGCTCTGCTGAAACCTGTCTACCATGAATGACCCTGCTGGTATTTGAAATACCAGTAGTGTAGCTTCCAGCATCACTGCAAGACACAAGCCACCACAGTATGACAAACTGACAGAGAAGTGGTGGGGACACATAATAATAGTTTTCTTTTCCATAAATCCTTTATGTTAGCATTTTTGAAAGGCATTCCATGGAGCATCAATTCCATAAGGTATTAATAAGTTCCACTAGAAAAAAGTTTGTAGATTTGGGACATACTGAATATGCTTTTTGGAGACTCATATATATATATATATATATTTACATATTTAAGTTTCTGATATTTAACCTAGTGAACATCTATAGTTCTATTTCATAGAACATCTCATAAATTACAAAGTTTCTGGATGGAAATACTACTGTGGGGGCATGTGTATATATACTCTTTTGCTTAGATTTAGTTTAGGGAATTTCGGATCCAGATGTTGTTATCTAAAACATCTGAATAACTGCACATTCTTATAGGCTAGGCACAGAGGAGCCTGGCAGTTGGTTCTTAAGAGACGATTCCTCCTCCTTTTCTTAAAAAGTTGTGTAGAATACCTGAGCATTAGAGTAGGTGTTTTGGAACATTTAGTGATTATTTTTCCAAGGACAAAGAAAATTGTTTTAGAGAGACACTTTCTGGCCAAGTTTCTCAGAGGCCTTTTGTTCTTTGAAAAACACTATGTATTTTTTTGCCCTGTTTTTATTCTCAACATATATTGGAATTTGAGGTGAAGAGACTGATAGAGGTCTTTGTAGATAGAGAAGTTTCCCAAAAAGTTTTCCTGGACTTTCCCTTCTGACTTCTTTAGTTACTGCCCCAAAACAATAATATGATAGGCTTGGGATGAGGCAAAAACAGCATTAGAAAGTATCTTTCCTGTATAAACAGTCTTAAATTCATTGGGTTTTCCATGCTGTACTGAAGATTTTCTAAAGATTCTGGGTATTCCTGAAGGGTTACAGGGTATTAATCATCCTCTATAGATGAGAAACAAGTGATTGGTTAACACTGGGATTTTAATACATGAGAATTACTTGAGATCTAGAGCTCTCTTATTTGTATCTTTAATCACCTCACTGCAATACTTGCTGTCACCAGGTGTACTTTGCTGTCGTACATACCATTGAGAAAATGAGTAATATTAAAAATTCTATTCTTATGTCAGGTTTCGAGGCTGGATTTGAGAATGAAAAGAATCCAAACTGGGATGTTTTTGAGGAAGTACAGCTGCCCACGATATTGCCTGCAAGATCTGAAAGAAAAATCTCTCAGCATCATAATCAAGAAAAAGGCAGTGAGACTGATTGTAGATCAGGCAGACAGTGGGAAAAGACCCCAGGGGAGAGAAAAGGAAAACTGATACTCCCAGAGAAGAGTTTAGGGAAAGTCCTAAATGATCAGAAACCTTCTTTGGGAGAGAAACCCTTTAAGTGTCTCAGATATGGCAGAAGTTTTTTTCCAGACTCCCACTTGATGTATCAGATATCCCACGAGGTGGAAAGTCCATATCAGTGTGCTGATTGTGGGAAAAGCTTTAGTCGTAGTGCATGCCTTGTTAGACACCAGAGGATCCACACTGGAGAAAAACCTTATAAATGTCTAGACTGTGAGAAAAGTTTCCGTGACAGTTCAAATTTCATCACCCATAAGAGAATCCACACAGGAGAGAAACCTTATCAGTGCAGTGAGTGTGGAAAGTGCTTTAATCAGAGCTCAAGCCTCATAATTCACCAGAGAACCCACACAGGAGAAAAGCCCTATCATTGTGAAGAATGTGGAAAAAGCTTCAACAACAGTTCTCATTTTAGTGCACATTGAAGGATACACACCAGAGAGAGACCCCATGTATGTCCTGATTGTGGGAAAAGTTTCATTAAGAGTTCTGATTTATGTGCACATCATAGAACCCACACAGGAGAGAAACCCTGTGGATGTCATGACTGCAGCAAGCGCTTCTCGAAAAGCTCTGCCCTTAATAAGCACCGAGAAGTCCATACACGAGAAAAGCTTCTGTCACAGTCAGCCCTTAAGTAACTCCCTGAGAATGCAGAAAGGCAAGTCTCAATACACGTATTCTTTGCAAAATCTTCCAATAGTGAGATCCATCTCCTAGCTTAAGAAATACTCTTAGGATCTATCTCACTATTCACTGTGTTCTTTTTGTATCTAAAGCCAAATTTCCAACACGGTCTTCTTAAGGAATGAAAGGGCAAATTTCAGTGTCTCTCTGCCTGCATCTGAATTGACAGGTAACACTTTTTCTCTCTCAGTGCCTGTCTCTTAATAGAGAGGCTGTAGTAGTAGGTCCCGTGAGTTTGATTTGCACCCTGTACTCAGCTGCGTTTCTGACTGGAAAAACCCATCATAGGAGTATCTCAGGGAGAAATTATGAGACTTTTCATTAAATGGGTCCATTAAGCATTAATAGAGTGTTTAAAAAGAAAAAGATCTCTTCCTGCACATTTAACTCAGAATGCCATTATTTATGACACATACTCTTTGTTTATTTTAAAGGAGAGTTTAATGTCCACCTTGCTTCTGCCCTGTGAATCATGTCAGGACTCTATGTGTTCAATCTAGTGAAACAACAAAAACCTTGTATAAATACTGAGGCATGAACTCTGATTTCTTAAAATTTTTCCACCTCCTAGAAGGTTTGGTATAGAATAGCACTATGTTTATAGCATCTAGTTTGATTTTCCTTCTGTCCCATCACATCTAAACTTCATCTGTCCCTTGTAGTCCACAAGCTCAAAGAGCAAGTTAGCTGGGTGTGGTGATAAGAGAAAGAAGTTTAAGCTGCCAGCAGGGACTCTTCCATGCCCCTACCCCCGACCTTGCCCTTGCCATACTCCAAACAGCTAGTCTAGTATTACGTACCCTGTGGACACTTAGTGCTGAGGTACAATGAGCAGAAGCCACTGCTGCATCCCTGTGTACTGGGAAAAGAGAGCATTTTGTACCACAGTTGTTATCCTAATGGCAGGGAAGGTGAGTCTCTGGTTGGTGGAGGAGGCAGTCTGTGGCTGAAACATATTCAACTGGACATAAGTCTATGATTAAAAGCAGCTCTTCAAATGCCAAGCCAAGTGCTCTTCAAATACAAGTGTAATTACTGCTCTTAATAATCAGTATTATCAATTGCTTGTGTGTCAAAAGCAGTATGAATAGCCCTGTACAGCACAAGTTAAACAAACCCTGTTCTTGTCCTTACAGTCTACAACAGATGCACTGACATGGACAAATAATAAGTATACATGTATAGTTAAGCCATTTTAGAAAAATTTAGAAAGGTAGCGATACTAGACGTGACTGTTAAGGTCCAGTGCATCTGAGTGTGTTATAAGAAAAATCTGGGAGTTTCTGTTTATTCAGGAAGGCTCCATGAATCAGGAAGGAGGTAAAAAGATTTTGAAAAACCACCTTTTTGTTTAGGGCCTGTTTTCCTATTTAGCATGCTCCTAAGAATCTACACCAAACCCATTGCCATTAAGTCAATTCCAACTCATAGCAACTCATAAGATACAGTAGAACTTTGGGCTTCAGATGATTCCACTTCCTAGATAAATTAGGGTGGAATGAATTTCCCAAAACTGCTTACACAATTAAGTGCTGAGTGGGCGAGGAGGGGGAAAATTGGGGAGCAAACTTCAATAGTATGATGTGGGCTGTGCAGTAGGCAGAATCACCTTAGCTGAAATATGGATTGCCAGAGGTAGACCAGAAGGTAGTATACCTTCATGACAGGGACTGTGCTGTATTTGCTGATAAGGAAACAGCTTGCTGCCTTTGGGAAGACTGAGCAGTTTTTAGGGGACTAGCTCTGATAGAGATGAACCTGGCCAGATGGTCAAGGCCTGTTTTACATTTCATATTCAATTAGAATCTGGGGCAGATGAAATCTGGGAGAAGAGTGGGGAGACAGATATTCTATAATTACTACCTGACTGCATTAGATGATCGATCAGTTAGGGTCCTGGTGCTGGAGGGATTCTAAATACAAAGAATCTGATGTTTATTAGGACTTAAGGTGACAAAACCCAAACCCACTGCTCTTGAGTCAGTCCTGACTCATGGTGACCCTATAGATCAGAGTAGAACTGCCATAGTATTTCCAAGGTACACCTGGTAGATTTGAACTGCTGACCTTTTGTATGCCGTAAGGGGAGATAGCATCTCAATTACGTTGTTTTTGCATGCAGGGTGGTACAAGAAACACCAGTCTAAAGCAGTGCCTCAGAATCTGAGATGGCTTAGAAAGTGTACTATAATGTCAAAAAAAATTAACATCTTTAGTATATCTGTGTCTTATGGAAAGCACTGGATGGGGTGTCAACATATGAATTGTTTCAGATGTCCTGTGTGTAAATGAAATTGTGTTTCTCTTCCTGTAAGCAGAATATTGTTTATACCTAAATCTGCCTCAGAGATACCATGTTAATAAAAATTATGTCTATCAAGTGCCTGGTGTTCTTTCAGGTGTTTCTTACATGTATGCAAATTATTATGATTATGCTGTTGATGGTAGGAAAAGACAAACCTTTACTGGCTTCTTTTGGCTTCCTACATGGGTTAACTAGAAGTATGAATCTTTATGTTCTAGGCAAAGGAAGCACAAGAAAATTATATGAAGATCCTTGATGTATTTATCCATACCCAGAATCCACTTGGACCTTGAATTAATGGAGACAGAGCCTTATTTAAAAAGACCAAGGACCAGCCCTCCAACCTCCAGAGAAAGTGAAATGTGCAAAAGGAATAGGGTAGAGGCAAACTCTCTTATCAGGGGAAGACCCAGCTATCTCAAACTTAACTCACAACCTCTTTCTGCTGCCCAGTCTGCTTTTCCTGATAGAGGAAGAAATAATAGCTGTCAAGCATTTGTCCTAAGAAAGAGAACCAAGTCCAGTATGTGTACAGTTGTGTGCTGTCAGATTGACTTAGCTCACAGCAACCCTACAGGACAGACTAGAACTGCCTAGGGTTTCCTAGGCTGTAATCTTGACTGGAGAAGATTGCCAGGTCTTTTCTCCCAAAAGGCAGCTGGTGGGTTCAAACTGCCAATCTTTTGGTTAGCAGCAAAGCACTAAACTACTACGCCTTTGTGGCTCCTTATGCTTAAAGTAACGGGTGTTGTAAACACAGACATTAAAAAATATATTACCAGATATAAAGGTATATATGCCAAGCCAAGCCAAGTGCCACTGATAGTCTGTTGAACTACGTCAATTTTACAGGTGAAAGTTGTGATTCTTGAGGATTCCTGGATTACCTACTGAGAGGAGAAAGATGGAAAATATTCCAGGAGATAATTTTAAATGTTTCAATTCAGTTCGAGGTTCTGACCAGCAATAATAAATGTTTATTTGTATATAATAAATATATTTCTAAAGGATGAATTGAGCCCCTCAATTTTATTTTACCCGCCTAAGACATAATGATAGTACAAAAACTGGCAGCATGAAGTAAATGGTCTAAAAAACTCAAATTGAGCTGACTTCAAAGAGCTTAAATCCGTCCTTTACTACTATACCCACCAACGGCTCCTTCAGAAACAAAAATTTGGAAATCAGGTTAAATCCTGGAAGTGGAAAGTGAAGAGTACCTTAAAGATCTGGAAGTGCCATCATAGTTACCCCACTTTTAAACAAGAAAGAAAAGTGTAGGGTAGAAACACTTTACCTTGATTCCTAAGGGGAAAAGTGTATCATCACCTTCCTACTTCTACTTCATACTAGTCTGACTTTTGTATTGTGCAAGAACTTCATGATAAAGCCAACAAATTAAAATCCCTCATCCCACTAGCTTTGGTGGTGGTGGTTGTCATTAGGTGCGGTTGAGTTGGTTCTGACTCATAGTGACCCTATGAACAACAAAACACTGCCCAGTCTTGTGCCATGTCCACAGTTGTTTTTGTGCCTAAGCCCACTGTTGCGGCCACTGTGTCAACCCATCTTGTTGAAGGTCTTCCTCTTTTTCGCTGGCCCTCCACTCTACAAAGCATGAATTCCTTCTCCAGGGACAGATCCTTTCTGACAACATGTCCAAAATATGTGAGATGCAGTCTTGCCATCTTTGCTTCCAAGGAGCACTCTGGTTGGACTTTTTCCAGAACAGATGTGTGGGTTCTCTGGGCGCTCTGTGGTACACTCAACACTCTTCTCCAACACCAAAATTCAAAGACATCAGTTCTTCTGTCTTCTTTCTTCATTGTCCAGCTTTCACATGCATACAATACGACTGAAAATACCATAGCTTGGGCTAGGCATACTTTAGTCCTCAAGGTGACATCTTTACTTTTGAGTACTTTAAAGAGATCCTTGGCAGCACATTTTCCCAATGCAATGCATCTTGATTTCTTGACTGCTGCTTCCATGGACATTGATTGTGGACCCAAGTAAAATGAAATTCTTGACAACCTCAGTCTTTTCTCCATTTATGACAGTGTTGCTTCCTGGTCCAGTTGTGAGGATTTTTGTTTTCATGATGTTGAGGTGCAATCCATACTAAAGGCTGTGGTCCTTGATCCATCAGTAAGTGTCTCAAAAAATCTTCACTCCCAGCAATGCGATGGTGTCTGTGTAATTCAGGCTGTTAATGAGTCATCTTCCAATCCTGATGCCTCGTTCTTCTTCATATAATCCAGCCTCTTGGATTATTTGCTCAGCATACAGATGAAAAAGGTATGGTGAAAGGATACAACCCCAATGCACACCTAACTTGAAACCGTGCAGTACCCCCTTTTTCTGTTTGCATGACTGCCTTTTGATCCACATACAGATTCCTTAAGAGTACACTTAGGTGCCCTGGGATTCCCATTGTTTCCAACATTAGCCATAATGTGGTATGACCCACACAGTTGAATGCTTTTGCAGAGCCAATGAAACACAAGTAAACATCTTTCTGGTATTATTTGCTTTTAGCCAAGATCCATCTGACATCAGCAATGATATCCCTGGTTCCATGTCCTCTTCTGAATGCAGCTTGAATTTCTGGCAGTTTCTTGTCAAGATACTGTTGCAGTCACTTCTGAATGATCTTGAGCAAAATTTTATTTGTGTTTGACATCAACCATATTGTTTGGTAATTTCCACATTCAGTTGGATCACCTTTCTCTGGAATGGGCATAAATATGGATCTCTTCCAGTCAGTTGGCCAGGTAGCTGTCCTCCAAATTTCTTGGCATAGACAAGTGAGCACTTCCAGACTACATCTGGTTGTTGAAATATCTCAATGGATATTCCATCAATTGCTGGAGACTTGTTTTCTTGCCAGTGCCTTCAGTGCAGCTTTGACTTATTCCTTCAGTACCATTGGTTCCTGATCACATGCTACCTCTTCAAATGGATGAGCATTGACCAGTTGTTTCTGGTATAATGACTATATTCCTTCCATCTACTTTTGATGCTCCCTGCATCGTTTAATATTTTCCAGATAGAATCCTTCACTATTGCAACTCGATGCTTGAATTTTTTTTGAATTCTTTCAGAAATGTAGAATGTGTTCTTATCTTCTGGTTTTCCATTCCCAGCTCTTTGCACATGCCATTATAATACTTTCTTTGTCTTCACAAGCTGCTTTTTGAAATCTTCTGTTTTGGTTTTGTACTTTGCTATTCCTTCCTTCTACTTTAGCTGCTCAATGTTCAAGAACAAATTTCAGAATCTCTTCTGACATCTAATTTGGTGTTTTCTTTCCTGTCTTTTTTTTATTGTGATTGAGTGAAAGTATACAATCCAAGTTAAATTTACACTCCTATCTGCACTCCCTCTGCTCTCCTTGCCCAGTGACAGCACACTCCTTTCCATTCTATACATGTCATATCCTCTTAATCTCCTGTCTGCTCCTCTCCATCCTCTTCTCTCCTCTCTAGTAAGAGGCCAGTAGGACAGCATCCTATAAATGCACAGAACCATAAAATGCACACACCATCTGGTCACTTTGTGTCGCTGAGTTCAATCCATTCCTGTTCGAGGAATTCACCTCAGTAATGATTTCTGATAAGGGGCAGCAGCAGGTCTAGGGGCCATGCTCCCTGGGGAACTCTCAGGCCTTCAGACCATCAGCTGCGGTCCTGCAGTGGAGTTCTTGAGGTGCACCCCTCTTTTTCTCATTTTGCCACTGGCACTCGACATTGTGTGCCCCATCATGGCTGTTTTTGGTGGTAGCCAGGCACCATCTGGTTCTGGTCACATGTTGATACAATCACCCATTCACATGGGTCCTTGTGTCTTCTGGACTCTTTTTCCCTCATGTCTTTGTTGTTCTTGGTGATCATCCATTCCAGGTGAGCCAGGACCATTTGGTGTACCTCAGATGGCAACTTGCTAGCTTTTAAGACCCAAGACACCAGTCACCAGTATTGGGTGCTGAAGACTCTATTAGCAGTAGGCTAGTTATGCCAGTTGGCCGTGATGTCCCCTGAGAGCATGGTCCCCAGACCCCTGCCCCTGCTACACTATCCTTACAATATTGGGGTAAGATTAGAAGAGTTTTCAATTTATGTTGAAATCCAATTAGGTTGACTTCTATCTAATATATGCTTTCACCCAACCAAATTTCTATCAACTGTCTAATCTATGACTAGCACTCTCTCCCTCTCTCCCCCCCTTGCAGACATCAAAGTGTCTTCTCTTCTGTACATGGATCTGTTTTGTAAGTCCTTATAGTAGGAGTCTCATATAATATTTGTCCTTGGGCTGCTGACTGATTTCACTTAACATTATGTCCCCCAATTGAAACCAGGTTATGAGATGCTTCCTAAAATCATCATTGTTCTTTATCATTGCATAGTCTTCCATTGAGTATATATACCATAGCTGGTTTATCCATCTGTTGTTGGGCATCTGGGTTGATTCCATCTTTTTCTATTGTGGACTGTGCTGCAATAAAGATTCATGTGCATGTATCTGTTCATGTGACTGCCCTGGATTCTGTAGGGTATATTCCATGCAGTGGGATTACTGGATCAAATGTTATATCTATTTCCAGCTTTTTAAGGAAGCGCCAGACTGCTTACCAAAGAGATTTTACCATCCTGCAATCCCTCCAGCAGTGTAGGAGAGTTCCAGTGTCTCCACAGCCTCTCTAGCATTTGTTGTTGTTTTTTTGGATCATGGCCAACCTTGCTGGGAAGAGATGGTATCTCATCATAGTTTTGAATTGGATTTCTTTAATAGCTGTTTTAGTCAGCTAGGGCTGCTCTAACAGATATCACAAAGTGGATGGCTTTAACAAAGGAAAGTTTATTCTTACACAGTCCGGTAAGCTTAAGTCCATATTCAGGATGTCCACTCCAGGGGAAGGCTTTCCCGCTTGTCAGCTCTGGAGGAAAGTCTGGTATTGCATCAGTCTTTGTCCAGGGAGCATCTTTATGCAGGAACCTCAGGTCTGAAGGATGTGCTCTTCTCCTGGTGCAGCTTTCTTGGTGGTGAGAGGTTCCCAATTCTCAGCCTGCTTCCCTTTCCTTTTTTCTCTTGCAGGATGAAAGGATTAAGGGTGGAACAAGCCATACTCCAGGGAAACTCCTTTTACAGTGGAGCAGGGAGGTAATCTTATAAAGGGATTTACAGTCACACCCTAATCCTTTAACATATAGCATAGGAAAACCACAAAATGGTGGACAGTCACAAGATACTGGGAATCACGGCCCAGCTATGTGGCTACACTTGTTTCTGGGGGGACACAATTCAATCCATGACAATAGCTAATGATCGTATTTCCTCATGTGTCTTTTGGCTGCCTGTATGTCCTCTTTAGTGAAGTGTCTGTCCATCTTCTTTGTCCATTGCTTAATTGGGTTATTTACCTTTTTCTTGTTGATGTTTTGGAGAACCTTGTAGATTATGGAGATCGGACGTCAATCCGACATATACTTGCTAAATATTTTTTCCCATTCTGTAGATGGTCTTATAATTATCTTGATAAAGTCTTTGGATGAACAAAAGTGCCTGATTCTTAGTAGTTCCCATCTATTTTCTTTTCTATTGATTATGCTTTGTCAGATTTTGAAGTCTAAGCTGTGCAGTAAAAGTTCCATTGTTGACTACTTTTTCTTGCATGATTTCTATTGTTATGGGTTTGATATTTAGGTCTGTTATCCAATTTGAGTTATTTTTTGTGCAGGGTGTAAGATATGGGTCTTGGTTCAGTTTTTTGCAGATAGATATCCAATTCTGCCAGCACCATTTGTTGAAGAGACTGTTTCTACCCCAGCTTACAATCTTAGGGCCTTTGTCAAATTTCAACTGTTCACAGGAGGACCGTGGCATCTCTGGGGTCTAAACTGTTGATTTGGTGTATGTATCTCTTTTTGTACAAATACCAGGCTGCTTTGACTACTGTGTCATTATAATACGTCCTGAGGTCAGGTAGTGAGAGGCCTCCCACTGTGTTCTTCTTCTTCAGTAGTGCTTTGCTTATCCAGGGTTTCTTCCCTTTTCAAACAAGGTGATGATTTGTTTCTCCATCTCATTAATAAATATCACTGGAATTTGTATTGGGATTACATTGTATATGTAGATTGTTTTGGGGGAAAATAGACATTTTCACAATGTTAGTCTTCCAATCCATGAGCAGAGTAGGTTTCTCCATTTATGTAAGTCTCTTTTGGTTTCTTGAAGTAACGTCTTGTAGTTCTCTTTGTATTTAGGTCTCTTATTTCTCTAGTTAGATTTATCCATAGGTATTTTATCTTCTTGGGGGCTATAGTAAGTGGTATTGACTTGGTGATTTCTTCTTTGATGTTCTCTTTGTTGATATAAAGGAATCCAAGTGATTTAGCTATGTTGATCTTAAATCCTCATACTCTGAACTCTTCTATTGGTTCAAGTAGTTTACTTATGGATTCTTTACGATTTTTAACATATACAATCATATTATCTACAAACAGGGAGATTTTTACTTCTTTGCCAATGCGGACTCCCTTTATTTCTGTCTTGTGTGGTACACAGAACTTCTAGTACAATGTTGAATAGAAGTCATGAGAATGGGCATCTACTTCCTATTCTCAATGGGAATTCTTCAAGTCTTTCTCCATTCAGGATGATGTAGGTGGTAGCCTTTGCGTAGGTGGTAGCCTTTGCATAGATGCCCTGTATTGCACTGAGGAATTTGCATTCTATTCCTATTTTGCTGAGTTTTTAGCATGAATGAGTGTTGGACTTTATCAAATGCTTTTTCTGCAGCAATTGACAAAATCAGGTGATTCTTGTGAGTTACATGTTTGATCACATTGTTTTCCTGATGTTGAACCAGCGTTGCATCCCTGGTATGAATCCAATTTGGTCATGATGAATTATTTTTTTGATATGTTGTTGAATTCTTTTGGCAAGGATTTTGTTGAAGACTTTAGCCTGTGGATTCATGAGTGATATTGGTCTGTAATTTTCCTTTTTTGCGGGATCTTTCCCTGGCTCTGGTATCAGGGTTATGCTGGCTTCATAGAATCAGTTTGGGAGTATTCCATCCCTTTCTATGCTGAGAAGAACTCTCAGTAGTATTGGTGTCAATTCTCCTCTAAAAGCTTGGTAGAATTCTGCGGTGAAGCCATCTGGGTCAGGCCTTTTATTGTGTGGTAGTTTTTTAATGACTTTTTCAGCGTCTTCCTTTGTGATACATTTATTAAGTTGTTCTACTTCCCCTTGTGATAATTTTGGTAGGTGATATGAATCTAGAAATTTGTCCATCTCTTCTAGGTTTTCAAATGTTACAGTACAGTCTTCCGTAGTATTGTGATACTTTTTATTTCTGTTGGATCTGTTGTGACACCTCCCCTCTCATTTCTCACTCGGGTTGTTTCCTCTCCTGTTTTTCTTTCGTAAGTTTAGCTAATGGTTTATTAATTTTGTTGATCTTTTCTAAAAACAGCTTTTGATCAATTTTTTTAATTGTTCTTCTATTCTCTAATTCTTTTAGTTCTGCTCTAATGTTTACTATCTGTTTTTTTTTTTTTCCTGGTGTCTCAGGGGTTCCTCTCTTGCCCTCTTTCTACTTGTCCAAGCTGGAGGGTTAATTCTGGGTTTGGGTCAAAGTGTGCATTTATAAACTTACCCCAGAGCACTGCTTTGGCTATATCCCAGAGGTTCTGGTAGGATGTGTTTTCATTCTCATTTGATTCCATAAATTTCTGTATTTCATCCTTGATTTCTTCTATAACCCATGGCTTTTTGAGCAGGGTGTTGCTCAGTTCCATGAGTTCCAATTTCTATGTATGCTTTGTCTGCTATTGATTTCAACTTCTATGGTTTTATGGTCTGTGAAGATGCTTTGCAGTGCTTTAGTGGTTTGGATTTTGTTTACATTTGCTTTATGTCTTAACATGGTCTATTCTGGAAAATGTTCCATGTGCATTGGGGGTGTACTTATCTGTTGATGGATAAAAAGTTCTGTATATGTTGATGAGGTCTAACTGGTTGTCCAGTAAGGTCTCTGTCTTTACTCAGCTTTTTCTCTAGATGATCTGTGTATTACTGGAAGTAGGGAGCTGAAGTCCCTATTATTGTGGCCTGTCTTCTTTTTCAGTGTAGTCAGTGTTTGTTCAGTGTATTTTGATGCTCTAGTATTGGGTGCATAAATAGTTAATATTGTTAAGTCCTGCTTATGTATTGAACCTTTCAGCAATAGTGACCATCCTTGTCTATGATGGTAGATTTTACATTAAAATCTATTGTATCTGAGATTAGTATTGCCACACCTGCTCTTCTTTGTATATTGTTAGCTTGCTATATATTATTCCTTTAAGTTTGTCATATCTTTAAATCTAAGGTATGTTTCTTGTAAGCCACATATAGACGGGTCATGCCTTTTGATCCAAGATGTCACTTGTTGACTCTTTATTGTTCAGTCCACTTACATTCAGTGTAATTATTGATAGGCATGTGTTTAGTGCTGTCATTTTGATGTACTTATTTTTGTGTTGGTGTTTTCTATGTTGTCTTGATAATTCTGTTGTGGGTCAATCTTTTTTATGGGTTGACTTTTCATCTTTTCCAGTGTTGGTTTTGTTTGTTCAGATTCCTGTATTATGTTTCTTGTTTTGATATGTTGCATTGTTATTGTACTTTGTGGCTACCCCATGATACCCCTAAATATTCTAAGTTTAAACCCAATTTTAACTTCTAAATATTAACTTCCTCTCCATCTCAAAGGATTATAACTACTGTAGTATATCCCTCTCTTTAACATGATGGTGTCTTAGTTTTCATGATATGATACGTTTCCTTCTTTTAATATCATAGCTTTGATTGAGTTCTGTGCCTTTCCTTACTGAGTAGCTTTCTGGATGTTGTGTCCTGTATTGCCCCCTTAAATATACACTTAACAGTTTTTTCTAAGCAAAGAGCCTCTTTCAGGATTTCTTGTAGTTTTTGTTTGGTTTTTACAAAGCCTGTAAGCTTCTGTTTATCTGTGAATGGCTTAACTTCATCTTCATGTTTGAAAGATAGTTTTGCAGGATATATAATTCTTGGTTGGAAGTTTTTCTCCTTCAGGGCTTTGACTGTGTCATCCCACTGCCTCCATGCCAACATCATTTCTGCCAAGAAGTCAGATGAAAGCCTACAGGGCTTCCCTCTGAATGTTATCTTTGCTTTGAGTCTCACTGCCTTTAAGAGTTTCTGCTTATGTTTCATTTTGTTAAGCTTGCTTATAGTATGTCTTGGTGTCTTTCTTTTGGGGTCTAGTTTATGTGGTGTTTGATACACATTTTGGATATCTATGTTCTCGTGTTTCATAATGTTAGGGAAGTTTTGTGTGAGCAACTCAACAACAATACTCTGTGTTTTCAGCTGTCCCTCCCTGTTCAGGAACTCCAGTTAATTGTAGATTATTCCTCTAGATAGAGTTCTACATGTTTCTTAATGCTTCTTCATTTTTCTTATTTCTTGTCTCTGATTTTTCCTCATAAATGCTGGTATCAGTTGTTCTATCTTCAAGGTCACTAAGTTTGACTTCCAGTTGCTCAGTTCTTCTCTTTTAGCTTTGAATTGTCTAATTCTGTAATGTTGTTATTGGTCTGTTTCATTTCAGAATGTTGATGTTCTATCAGATCAAATAGCTTGCTTAATTTTTCATTTTGCTCTGCTGCATTTTGTATAACATGTGGGAGAGGTCTCTATATAATTCTTTTGTACTCAACCTCCAATAGTTTTTAAAAATCTTTTGGGAAGTTTTTTGATTCTTCAGTTTTGGAGTTTTCTGGAGCCATGGGGGGCTGTTTGTTTGGCAATGGTTTGTTGCTTTCAGGACATGTAGAGGCTGTTTAGTTTCTCTGGTTGCCTCAACAGGAGCTGAGGCGTAGTTCTGGGAACAGTGTGGGTCACCATCTGCTCCTGTGTACTCTAATGACTGTCCCCAGTGGACTCTCAAGGGTAGCAGGCTCTACCCCCTGGCTTGCAAAGCCACCACCTTCCTTATGGAGTCATTCAGGGTCCGTCAACCAACCCTTTGATGTGAGTCAGTAAAGGATAGAACAGATGCCATTGGGCTGCACAGCAACTTTTTCTCCAGGCAGTCTTATTTTAAAATGCTATCTGACAGCTTCCGAAATCAGTCAGGCCATCAGGTGTGGCTGATCCCACCTTCTGGCTGACAAGAGGCACTTCTTCAACCATCCCCAGATGCTGTGATGGAGTTCAAAGAAGGGAGTGGCTGCTTCCTTGTTACCATCCCCCACTGGGCCCTACTTGTAGGATAACACTGTGCTAAGCACAGCCGTTCTGCTGGAAAAGTGCTCACAAGACTGGAGCTGCCTCCCAGTGTGGGAATTAGCTCCTGCTAAGCCATCTGGTTGGGTAATTCCACCTCCAACTGATTAAGATGGCATCCCAGCCGAGCTGCCCCCTCCCACAGCTAAACAGCTGAATCTATGGCGGAGGGGCTATTGTGCCCTCACTCTACGACCGGCCTCTCAAAATGTGGCTGTCCCACACACTGTTCACTCCAGCACTTCATTTCAGCATATGTGCTGACTCATGCCCATTCCCCTGCCTACTGGTCAACAAAAAGAAAAAAAACGTTAGAAGTGCTAGTACCGTCAGTTCATGCAGACAGGGCTAAGGAAGAGAGAAGTTTCCCATTTAGTGGCACATAGTACAAACTCACAGCCCTATGTAGTGTCCTAGGGTCACTCAGTGTCCAGAGAGCTCCATTCAATTATCAGTCCAGGCCTTAGTTTTTAGAGGGAATTAAAGAGAGATGTGTCTAATCTTCCATCTTGACTCTGCCTCTTCTTTCCTGTCTTTTTAATGACCTCTTGCTCTCTTCATGGATGATGTCTTTGATGTTACGTCACACTTAATCTGGTCTTCAGTCATTAGTGATCAACACATCAAATCTGTTCTTGCAATGGTCTTTAAAGTCAGGAGGGATATACTCAAGGTCATACTTTGGCTTATGTTGGCTTGTTCTAATTTTCTTCAGCTTCAATTTGACTTTGCCTATAAGCAACTGATGATCTGTGCTGCAGTCAGCACCTGGTCTTGTTCTGACTGCTGATATGGAGCTTTTCTATCATCTTTTTCCAGAGATAGTCAACTTGGTTCAAGTCGTTAGTCTTGCAAAATTCTATCATGCAATCTCCAGCATTATTTCTATCACCAAGGTCATATTTTCCAAGTACCAATCCTTCCTGTTTCCAACTTTTGCATTCCAGTCACCAGTGATTATCAGTGCATCTTGATTGCATGTTCAATCAATTTCAGACTGCAGAAGCTGGTAACAGTCTTATTAACTGGCCTTCCTTGTAGGCATATGGATATAATCCTATCACTGAGAGCACTGTACTTTAGGAAAGATCTTGAAGTGTTCTTTTTGATGAATGCAACACCATTCCTCTTCAAGGTTTTGTTTCCACCACAGTAGACCATATGATTGTCAGATTCAGAATGGTCAAAACCAGTCCATTTCAGCTCACCAATGCCTAAGATGTCAGTGTTTATGCATTCCATTTCACTTTGGCAATTTCTAATTTTCCTAGATTCATACTTGATACATTCCATGTCCTGATTATGAATAGATGTTTGCAGTTGTTTCTTCTCACTTTGAGTTGTGCCACATCAACAAATGAAGTTTCTGGAGGCCTTACTCCAGCCAGGACATTAAGGTCGACTTTACTTTGAGGAGGCAGCTCTTCCCCACTCATCTTCCAAGTGCCTTCCAACCTAGCAGGCTCCCTTTCCAGGACCATATCAGACAATGTTTGGCTGCTACAAATAGCCAAGCCAGCCAAGTGCCGTCAGGACCATATCAGACGATGTTTGGCTGCTATAAATAAGGTTTTCCCTAATTCCTTTCAGAAGTAGACTGCTGGGTGCTTTTTCCTAGTCTGTCTTAGTCTGGAAGCTCAGCTGAAACTTGTCTACCATGGGTAGTGACCCTGCTGGTATCTAAATACCAGTGGCATAGCTTTCCACATCACAGCAACAAGCAAGCCTCCACTGAGAGACAAGTGGGGGTGCTCACTCTATCTTTACCCTCCTTACCTGATGGTGTTGCCGTCCTTACCTGATGGTACACATATTAAACACAAACCACTAAAATTGTTTATAGCTGTTTTTTTACTGACTATACTATCAAGACCACTTTTGTGTCATTACATTTTATTCTACAACTTTTTTAGGGTGGCAGAATATCCATACTTTATGAATACACTACTTTTCTTAACAATTCCTTAATTCTGTATATTTAGCCTGTGTAATTTCATATGACTCACTTGGCTTGGCTAATTTCATATGGTACTATGATGAATAGTATAACTTTTTTTGAGTATATTCATGATTTTTTAAAAGAAAAAAGTAATTTTATTTGATATACAGATTCAGGAATAAAACATTAAAGTTTATTTTATAGGTCTATAATTTCAGCAGGCTTTGGAAACCATCCTAGGTTTTCAACCTGAGTCCTGAAGTTTTCCAGCCCTAAAGGAACCAAAACTGACCTTTATTTCAGTATTCTAGAGTCTACAGATATGCAATCTTTGTATGCGTGGGTAGGGGTAGCAGGAAGGATACACTGCTATGCAAAGATATAAGCATCTTCAGTAGGAATTTCAAAAGATCTAAGTTTATTCATCTTTAACTGAAGTGACTCTGGTATATGTTAGCTTATGTGAGGTAGCCTGTTCCAGTGGTATGCTGTGTCAGGGTGAGGTTATAGAGATCCTTAGTAATGGTGGTGCTGCCACTACTGGAGGACCTTCTGCAATCAGGAGAAACCGAGCACTGGGGTAGATATCCTGGCAACTTCCAAAGAGGAAGAACTACAGTGACAGAATTTGTTTTAATGAAATTGGTGTACGTTTCTGTCTTTTTATCCCTTGGCCAGCTATTTTCATTCCTAAACTGAAGCAAAGACTCCAATCCTTTTCAAGTATTGATGGGACAGTTTTAAGAAGGGCAAAGCCAGACTTATGACAGTGCCATCTGCTGAGGAGTCCCCAAGTGCATGACCCTGGCTTCTGGGAATCACACAAATGCACAGTGAGCAAAGAAGCCTGAGGAGTACTTACAGAACAGAGGTACGACAAGGGAAGGGAATCTGATTCAAGCAGGCACAACACACAGAGCTGCTGTCACGAGCTAGAAGTCTTCAAAGTCTTGGCAGCCATCTGTTTTCCTCTCTTTCCTCAAGTTATTTAGACCAAAACAAGCCCACTGCCATCAAGTTGATTCCAACTCACAGTGTCCCTACAGGACAGAGTAGAATTGCCCCATAGGGTTTCCAAGGAGCACCTGGTGAATTTGAACTGCTGATGTGTTCGCTAGCAGCTGAGCTCTTAACTACTATACCACAAGGGCTCCTACTTAGACTAGTGATTCTAAAATTTGTACTGTTGAGAAACTGCTTTGGTTTACCGTAAGTTTTATGATCATTAATGGGGAAAGACTGCTTTAAGAAAAAAAAAAAGGTGGAATGGGAGTTTAGTTAGCAGCTAGTCCTTTTAGTAGGCAGCATGAAAGTAAGCTATAATACATATTTACTTAGCACCCCGAAGCCACAGCACACTTGGCTACTTGTGCTTCAAAGGGAGTGGTGGATAATTTACTAAGTGGGATATGGCAGGAAGATTTTGTGGCAGCATGTTAACTTGAGAGCAGTTCACCTCCTTCCAGCCTGACAATACACCACTTTGGGCTTCAGATGATTCCACTTCTTCCTTAATTCAGCTCTGGCACTGTCTGAAGCAAAGATACAGTTGATAGATTTGTACGACAGATCCCACACCTGAGATGGAGTCAAATTAAATGTTTCCGCTGCTAGCTGGTACTCTTGAGAAAGGTGTGTTGCAAAAATACCCTTGTCGTCAGTCTGCCAAAATAAGAAAAATTTTCGAAATGAACAAGAAAAGTATTTTTTTAAAAACCACCTTTTTGTTTAGGGCTTATTTTCCTATTTAGCATGCTTCTTCTAAGAGTCTACACCGAACCTACATCTGTTGGGTCAATTCTGACAGCAACCCTAAGGGACAGAGTAGAACTGTTCCATAGGGCCTCCAAGGAGTGGCTGGTGAATTCAAACTGTTGACCTTTTTGGTTGGCAGCTACAGCTCTTAACTGCTGCACCACATAGGGCTCCAGAGTCCACATAGGGGCCTCTAAGTGTACCTGTGCATATCTCTACTACATAGAAGAGTTTATACTTTTAAAAACAAAACATCAGAGCAGTGATTATCAACTCAGGATGCATACTGAAGTCACCAGTGAGCTTTTTAAAAAAATATCCCTACTCAGGATCAACCTAGATCAAGTAAAGCAAAATTACAGGGCTGGGCAATGGGCATTAGCATTTTTTTTTTTTTTTTAAGTTCCCCCAGGTATTATCCTGGACCTCTTCCTGCAGTACCAAACCAGTCACCCTGGCCCTTTGCAGCCTTTCCTGCCCCAGTCCCCTCCTCCTGCTGCCTGAGCATTCTCCTCAGGCATGCAGAGTCAGCTAGGGAGTGAACATGTGACCTAATGCAACTCAAGGACTATAAGAATCAAAATACTGCATGTAAAACACCTTACACAGATCACACAAGGATGGGCAATGCTGTACCAGAATCCAAAATGATGTTGGTCGTAAGATGGGACTGTCTGGCTTTTGACGTTTGAGGTTAAACAGAGTTCTAGATCAAAGGGGAAGAAAAGCCTGTTATTAAAAGCAGATAATAGAACACATTCCATGTGCACCACCAGATATCTTTTTGAACTATGGCAATTTGCTGTAGTTCATTATTTTACAAAAAAGACTTTACATACATGCAACTCAGGGTATTGATTACATTCTTCGAGTTGTGCAACCATTCTCACCCTCCTCATTCAAGTCACTCCTCCTCAATTAACATCAACTCACTGGTCTGAAGAGTCCTATCCAATCTTTCCAGTTGCTGTTGTCAATGTAATCCCACCACACCAAATAAGATTCCTATGCAAGTAGTTTCCTTGCAACAGCCTCCTGAAGTCATCTTGCAGCTTCCACTTTTATCCCCCTCCCATTCACTATACAGCAGCCAAAATGACTACTATTTTATCAGCCTGTTTCCTTTTCTTGGTAGAATTTAATACTATTTTCTTATGCATTTGCTTACACTCTGTCTGCCTTCCACTGGACTGTAATTTCCTTGCGGGGCGGGTTTCCTGCCCTACTTCCAGTAACTAAAACAGTGACTGGAGCAGAGTAGGTTCTTCACAAATACCTGCTGTTAAATAAAAACAGTTTCAAATATATAAACATAGAGAAACAAGTATGTAAGGACCAAAATACACGTAAAAATATACCTGGAATTTTCCATAATTCTTAGTTTTTTTTTTTTTTTAGCTGCAAGATGACTTCAGGAGGCTGTTGCATAGGAATCTTATTTGGTGTGGTGGGATTACATTGACAACAGCATGTTCCCAGGGGGCCCTCAAGGCCGTAGGACCATCAAGTAAAATTATACAATGAGTCAATTTTGCAGTCCGGCCTATCTGCAGCTCCATCTGCTCTCCTTACCCAGTGACAGCATAATCCTCCTATTCACTCTTTATTTCTAGTATCCTCTTGACAAGCACCTGTCCTCTCTACCCTCTCGTCTCCTTTCCTATCTAGAAAGACATCAGAGGACAGCCTCCTATAAATGTACAGAACCATAAAGTACACACACCACATAGTCACACTGTGTCCCCAAGTCCACTCCAGTCTTGGCTGAAGAGCTGACCTCAGTACTGGTTTCTGGTCAGAGCCAGCAGTAGGTCTAGGGACCATGTTCCCAGGGGGCCCTCAAGGCCGTAGGACCATCAATTGTGGTCTTCTAGTAAAGAGTTCTAGAGCTGTACCCTTTTTCTTGTGTTGCCTCAGGGACTCTACATTGCGTCCCCCCATCACAGCTGCCTTTGGGGGTAGCCAGGCACCATCTGGTTCTTCTGGTCTCACACTGATTCGGTCTCCCATTCATATGGGTCATTCTGTCTCCTGGGCTATTCTTCCCTCATGTCTTTGTTCTCGGCCATCATCCGTTCCACATCAGTTAGGACCATTTGGTGTACTTGAGACAGCAGCGTGCTAGCCTGTAAGACCCCAGATGCTACTCACCAATATGGGGTGAAGAAGACTCTCTTAGCAAAAGACTAGTTGTGCCAGTTGGCCTCAATGTCCCCTGGAAACATGGTCCCCAAATCCCTGACACTACTACTCTATACTTTGAAGTACTGGGTGTAGAAAACCTTTCAGTTTATGGTGTAGTCCAGTTGTGTTGATCTGCTCTCTATGGTGTGTTGTCACTGCTTTCACCTAACCAAATTCCTATCTACTATCTAATCTATGACCAACCCTCTCCCTCCCTACCCTGCCTCATAGCCATTAAAGAGTCTTTTCTTCTGTACATAAGTCTATTTTTAAGTCTTTATAGCAGAGGTCTCATACTTGTTCTTTTGCTGCTGACTGATTTCACTCAGCATGTCTTTCAGTTGAAACCAGGTTATGAGATGCTTCCTAAAATCATCATTGTTCTTTATCACTGTATAGTGCTCCAATAAGTAGTTGTACCATAGCTTGTTTATCCATTCATCTGTTGATGGACACCTAGGTTGATTCGATCTATTTGCTACCGTGGACAATGCTGCAATAAACATTGATGTGGAAGTACCTGTTCACGTGACTGGCTTTATTTCTGTAGGATATATTCCGAGGAGTGGCACTGCTGTGTCATATGGTATTTCTATTTCGAGCTTTTTAAGGACGCGCCAAACTGCTTTCCAAAGAGGTTGTACCATATGTATCCCCACCAGCAGTGCAGGAAAGTTACAATCTCTCCACAGCCTCTCCAGCATTTGTTGTTTTGTATTTTTGGGATCATGGCCGGCCTTACCAGAGTGAGATGGTATCTTATTGCAGTTTTGATTTAGACTTCTCTAATAGCTAATGATTGTGAGCATTTCCTCCTGTGTCTTTTGGCTGCCTGGATGTCTTCTTTGGTGAAGTACCTGTCCATCTCTTCTGCCCACTGCTTGATTGGGTTAGTTACCTTTTTCTTTTTGGTTGCCATTTTGCAGTACCCTGTAGATCATGGAAGCCAGATGTCGATCTGACATGTAGGTGCCAGATATTTTTTTCCAATTCTGCAGATAATCTTTTAAATCTCTTGGTAAAGTCTTTGGATGAGCATTAAGTGTTTGATTCTTAGTAGTTCCTGTTTATCTATTTTCTCTTCTCTTGTTCATGGATTGTCAGATTTTGAAGTCTAAGTCATGCCCTAGAACTTCCATTGTTAACCGTCTTTTTTCTTGCATGATCTTTATTAGTTTTGATATTTAGCTCTTTGAACCATTTTGAGTCAATTTTTGTCTAAGGTGTGAGATATGGGTCTTCTTTCAGGTTTTTGCAGATGGATATCCAAATCTGCCAACACCATTTGTTAAAGTTACTGTTTTTACCCAGTTTATAACCTTTGGCCTTTGTTGAGTATCAGCTTTTCTTTCTTCTTTTTTTCATTATGACTGAGTGAAAATGTACACTCCCATATAAATTTACATGCTGACCTATATGCAGTTTCCACTGCTCTCCCTGCCTGGTGACAGGACACTATTCCTCTCTGCTCCATACATGTCTCATTCTCCCAACAGTCTTCTTTCCCCTCCTCTCCATCCACTCCCCTTCCTCCAGCCAGAGGTCAGCCGGATGATATCCTATAGATGCAAAGAATCATAAAGTGCATCCAACATATGGTGACACTGCATCGCCAAGTCCAATCCATTCATGTCCGAAGAGTGGACCTTCATTATGATTTATGGGCAAGGGCAGCATCAGGGCCAGGGGCCATGCTCCCAGGGGAACCCCAAAGTTGCTGGACCATCAACTGTGGTCTTTCAGTGGAGATGTCAGGGTGCACCCCTTTTTATTCTTGTGTTGCCGGTGACACTCAACTTAGTGAGCTCCATTGTGGCTATGACTGGTGGTGGCCGGTTACCATCCATTACTTCCGGTCCCAGCTCTATGTAGGGACCCACTGTCATGGTTTGAATTGTGTCCCTCCAAAAATGTGTGCAGCCATGTGGCTGGGATATGGTTCCCAGTATCTTGGAAATGTCCTCCATTGTGTGGTTTTGCTAACCTGTATGTTAAAGGATTAGAGTGGGGCTGTGAATTCCTGCTATGGGGGAAGTTTCCCTGGAGTATGGCTTGCCCCACCCTTAATGCTTTTAGCTTGCAAGGAATAAAAGGAAAAAGAACCAAGGACAATTTGAGAACCTCGCTACCATCAAGCAAGCAGCACCGGGAGCAGAGCGCATCGTTCAGACCAGAGGTTCTTGCGTTAGGACACTCCCTGGACAATGACTGATGCAATACCAGACTTTCCTCCAGAGCCATCAAGGGGAAAGTCTTTCCCTGGAGCGGACACCCTGAATATGGACTTGCAACCTACCGGACTGTGTAAGAATAAATCTTTCTTTGTTAAAGCCATCCACTCTGTGGCATTTCTGTTAGAGCAGCCCTAGCTGACTAAAACACCCACTCATGTGAGTCTCTCTATCTTCTGGGTTCTCTTTACCCTGTGTCATTTTGGTCCTCAGTGAGCATCTGTTCCTGCTGAGTTGGGACCATTTGCGTGCCCTCGGATGGCAGCTTGGCAGCTTTTAAGGCCCCAGAAACCACTCACCAATGTGGGGTGCAGAGAGCCCTCTTAGCAAAATGCTAGATGTGCCAATTGGCCTCAGTTTCACCTAAGAGCATGGTCCCCTGCCCTCTGCCCCAGCTACTCTGTCCTTGCAATATTGGGTTAAGATGGAAGGAATATTGAAGTTATGCTGAAGTCCACTTAATATTATTCTTCTTTCTAATGACAGCACTTGGCTTTGGCTTGGCAATGTGTGCTATGACCAATTTGAACCAACCAAATTTCTACCAACTATCTAATCTAAACCATTCCCCCTCTCGCCCTCCCTCCCTCTCCTCCCTTGCAGCCATCAGAGAGTCTTTTCTTCTATACATAAGTCTGTTTTTGAGATCTTATCGTAGGGTCTCATACAATATTTGTCCTTTTGTCACTGACTACTATCACTCAACATAATGTCTTGTGGTTGAAACCAGTTTAAGAGATGCTTCCTGTAATCATCATTATTCTTTATCATTGCATAGTGCTCCACTGAGTATATATATCATAGTTTACCTATCCATTTCTCTGTTGTTGGGCATCTGGGTTGATTCCATCTTTTTGCTATCGTGGACTGTGCTGTGATAAACATTCTTGTGCATGTGTCCGTTGGTGTCAATGGCCTTGATTCTGTAGGATATATTCCAACAAATGGTATATCTATATCCATTTTTTTTAAGGAAGTGCCAGACTGCTTTCCAAAGAGGCTGGACCATTTTGCAACCCCACCAACAGTGTAGGAGAGTTCCACTGTCTCCACAGCCTCTTCAGCATTTGTTGTTTTGTGTTTTTTGGATCATGGCCAACCTTGTTGGGGTGAGATGGTATCTCATTGTAGTTTTGATTTGAATTTCTTTAATAATTAAAAATCCTGAACATGTCTACATGTGGTTTTTGGCTGCTGGATCTCCTCTTTAGAGAAATGTCTCTCGATCTCCTTTGCCCATCGCTTAATTGGATAATTTATCTTCTTCTTATTGATATTTTGTAGTACCTTATAGATTATGGAGATCAGGCATCAGTCTGACATAGAGTTGCCAAATATTTTTCCCCATTCTGTAGGTGACATTTTAACTCTTGTCATAGTCTTTGGATGAGCAAAAGTGTTTGATTCTCAATAGTTCCCATTTATCTATTTTCTCTTCTGTTGATTGTGATTTCTTTGACAGATTTTGAAGTCTGTCTACACTGTGTATTAAAACTTCCATTGTTGTTCCTACCTTTTCTTGCATGAGCTTTATTGTTTTAGATTGGATATTTAGGTCTTTTATCCAGTTGGAGTTGGTTTTTGTATAAGGTGTAAGATATGGATCTTGTTTCAATTTCCTGCAGATGGATACCCAATTTTGCCAGCACCATTTGTTGAAGAGACTGTTTTTATCCCAGTTTAATGTCTTAGGGCCTTTGTCGAATATCAGCTGTTCATAGGAAGATGGTGTCATCTCTGGGCTCTCAATTCTGTTCCATTCATCCATCTGTCTGTTCTTGCACCAGTACCAGGCTATTTTGACCACTGTGGCGGTGTAATATGTTCTAAGGTCGGGTAATGTGAGGCCTCCCAGTGTGTTCTTCTTCTTTAGTAGTACTTTACTTATCTGTGGCTTCTTCCCTTTCCAAACAAAATTGGTGATTTGTTTCTCCATCTCATTAAAAAATGACACTGGAACTTGTATTGGGGTTGCATTATATAAGTAGATTGCTTTGGGTAAAATAGACATTTTCACAATCTTAAGTCTTCTATCTATGAGCAGGGTAGGTTTTTCCATTTATGTAACTCTCTTAGTTTCTTGTAGTAAGGACTTGTAGTTCTCTTTGTAAAGGTCTGTTATTTCTCTGGTTAGATTAATTCCTAGGTACTTTATCTTCTTAGGGGCTATAGTAAATGGTATCGATTTGATGATTTCTTCATTAACAGTCTCATTGTTGGTATAAAGGAATCCTACTGATTTACTTATGTCTATCTTGTATCCTGAGACCTTGCTGAACTCTTCTATCAGTTTGAGTAGTTTACTTATAGATTGTTTGGGATTCTCTGCATATTATAACCATATAACCTGCAAACAGGGAGATTTTGACTTCTTTGCCAATGCAGATGCCCTTTATTTCTTGGTGTTGTCTAATTGCTCTGGCTAGAACTTCTAGTACAATGCTGAATAGGAGAGTTGAGAGTGGGCATCCTTGTCTAGTTCCTGTTCTCAAGGGAAAGTCAGTCTCTTTCCATTCAGGATGACGTAGGCAGTTGGCTTTGTATAAATGGCCCTGACTGCAATGAGGAATTTTACATCTATGCCTATTTTGCTAAGAGTTTTTAGCATGAATGGGTGTTGGACTTTATCAAATGTCTTTTCTGTATCAATGGACAAAATCAGGTGATTCTTGCCTTTTGTGCTATTTATGTGGTTAATCACATTAATTGTTTTTCTGATGCTGAACCAGCCTTGCATCCCTGGTATGAATCCCACGTGGTCATGATGGATTATTTTTTGGATATGTTGTTGTATTCTATTGGCAAGAATTTTGTTGAAGATTTCTGCATCTACATTGATGAGTGATATTGGTCTGTAGTTCCCCTTTTTGGTTGGACCTTTCCCTGGCCTTGGTATCAGGGTTATGCTGGTTTCATAGAATGAGTTTGGTAGTATTCCATCCCTTTGTATACTATGAAATAGTCTCAGTAGTATTGGAGATAACTCTTCTCTAAAAGCTTGGCAGAATTCTGCACTGAAGCCATCTGGGCCCGGGCTTTTTTTGGTTGGCAGTTTCTTGATGACCTTTTCAATCTCTTCCTTTCTGATGGGTTTATTAAGTTGTTCTGCTTCACGTTGTGATAATTTGGGTAGGTGGTATGAATGAAGGAATTTGTCCATTTCCTCTAGGTTTTCAAATACGTTAGAATACAGTCTTTCATAGTATTCTGCTATGATATTTTTGATTTCTGTTGGATCTGTTGGGACCACTCCCCTCTCATTTTTAATTTGGATATTTGTTTCCTCTCCTGTTTTCCTTTAGTAAGTTTAGCCAGTGGTTTGTCAATTTTGTTGATCTTTTCAAAAAACCAGCTTTTGGTCTTTTCGGTTTTTTTCAATGTTTTTCTATTCTCTAACTCATTTAGCTCTGCTCTAATCTTTAGGATCTGTTTTGTTCTGTTGCCTGAAGGGTTCCTCTGTTGTTCTCTCTCTACTTGTTCAAGCTATAGGGTGAGTTCCTTGATTTGGTTTCTTTCTTCCTTCCAGACATGTGCATTTGTGGAAATGAACAGACCTCTGAGCACTGGTTTGGCTGTATCCCATAGGTTCTGGTAGGAAGTGTTTTTATTCACACTGGAATCCATGAATTTCTTTATTTCATCCTTGATTTCTTCTATAACCCATTTTTTTTTAGCAAGATGTTGTTCAGTTTCCAAGAGTTCCACTTTCTATGTTTTTTCTGCTATTGATTTTGACTTTTATGGCTTTATGATCTGAGAAGATGCTTTGCAGTAATTCAGTGGTATGGATTTTGTTGAGAATTGCATTATGTCCTAACACATGGTCAATTCTGGAGAATGTTCCATGTGCACCGGAGAAGAAGGTGTAGTTGTCTGCTGATGGGTGGAAAGTTCTGTATATAACAGTGAGGCTTAGTTGGGTAATTGTGGCAATGAGGTCTTCTGTATCTTTACTGAGCTTTTTCCTAGATGATCTGTCCAGTATTGAGAGTGGAGTGTTGAAGTCTCCCACTATTACTGTGGAGTCATCTAATTCGCTTTTGCGTGTACTCAGTGTTTCTTTGATGTATTTAGGTGCTTTGATATTAGGTGCATAAATATTTAATACAGTTAAGTCTTGGGGAGGCAGAATCAAGATGGCGGACTAAGCACACGTCTCCCTATATCCCTGTGGAAACCAAGACCTGAATCGACAATCAAACGGAGCCTTGAGATCACCTAATCAGCCCCAGGACCCAGCACAGGGCTGTTAATTTGAACTTCCTACCACTGAGCAAAAAACCTATTTCACTGACTCCTGCTCCTGGCTAGCCCTGGCTCTCATGGACTGAAGGTAAATGTTTTAGTTAGCTAGTGCCGCTCTAACAGAAATACCACAGAGTGGATGGCTTCAACAAAGGAAGGTTTATTCTTACACAGTCTGGTAGTTTGCAAGTCCATATTCAGAGTGTCTGCTTCAGGGGAAGGCTTTCCGCTTGTCAGCTCTGAGGGAAAGTCTGGTATTGCATCAGTCTTTGTCTAGGGAGCATCCTGGTGCAGGAACCTCAGGTCTCAAGGACGCACTCTTTTCCCGGTGCTGCTCTCTTGATGGTAACGAGGCTCCCAATTCTCCTTGTTTCTTTTTCCCTTTTTATCTCTTGCAGGCTGAAAGCATTAAGGGTGGGGCAAGCCACACTCCAGGGAAACTCTCCCTACTGCAGAGCAAGGAAGTAATTCTATGCAGGAATTTACAGCCCCTTTAAAATACAGTTTAGTGAAACCACACAATGGAGGACAGTCCCAAGATACTGGGAATCATGTCCCAGCCACACGGCTGCACATATTTTTGGGGGGACACAATTCAACCCATGACATCAAATGAACCATTTTGACTTTTTTTCCCTCTGTCTTGGCTGGTGGCCGGAGCTGGGTCTTGCCAAGCGGCTAGACTCAGATATGCTGCTGGCGGGATAGGCAGGCGAAATTGCCATATTTTGAGAGCCAGGCTTAGGACTCTGTTACTCTAGCCACTTTGGGCCTGTCTTTTTATCTCTGCCACAGTGGGGTCTGTACAGATTACCACTGCCAGTGTGCGGAACGCCATGTTGGATATGGAAGTTTTAGCAGGACCTAATTCTTAGCCTGGGAGCCAGCGCCTGCAAACAGAACAGCACTTCTGCGACAGAAAAGCAGTAATTTTCACAGTGCCAGCTACGGTGGGAGTCCTGCAACAGAAGCAGAGTAATCACTACCTCTCAGCACCTTTAGCCCCTGTATCTGCTGCCTGTGTGGAGAGCGCATTCTTGGATACGGTGGCCACAGCTGGACCTAATTCTTGGGAGCCAGAGCCTGCCCACAGGAGAGCGCTTTTCTACCAGAAAAGCAGTACTCTACACAGTGTTGCCTAAGGCTTGGCCCTGTCAGCAGAAGACAACAGGGCAGTAGCATTGCTGTATTCTAAACTAGTTAGTATCATCTGGGGTTGGATATAGAAGTGCTTACTTTGCCAGTTGGGAAGAAGGTCCTCTACACCTGAAAACCTGACTGACTTGGGAAGTGGTCAGATACCTTTTGCTTTACATTTTAAGATAGCCTAGAGAAACATCTGCAGTCCATCCTCACGGTATCTCTTCCAGCCTCTACTTACTCACATGGAACCCAAAAAGCAACAGACACTTGTGGCACACAAGAAATCACCCATGGCTTCAGAAGGCTCACAAAAAAAGCAACCAAGGAGTTTTCCAGATGAATAAATTTTTATGAAAGCATCAGAAAGTGAATACAAAATGATTATATACAGAGCCCTTCTAGACCTTATACAAAATGCAACAGAACAAAAGGAGAAATTAAACAAGCTGTTCGATCTGATGGAACACCATACTCTCAAATCCAACAGATCAAGAACAAAATCAAAGACATAGAAACTTCAGTGCAAAGCCATGAAAACAGAATGGAACAAATGGAAAACAGAATTTCTGACTTGGAAGACAGAGCTACTGATGCCAGCGTCTATGAGCAGAAATCAGAAAAAAGAAACAAGAAAAATGAAGAAGCATGTGGGACTCTATTAAGAGGAACAACCTTCGATTAATTGGAGTCCCTGAACAGTGCAAGACATCTGAGAACACAGAGAGTATTGTTGCTGAGCTGCTGAAAGAAAACTTCCCAGAAATCATGAAGGAAGAGAATATAGACATCTCAGATGCATATCGTATGCCCCCCAATAGAGAAAAGACTCCAAGACATATTATAATCCGGCTTAACAAAGAAGAGCAGGTGTGGCAATTCTAATCTCAGACAAAAGCAATTTTAATGTAAAAACCACCATCGTGGACAAAGATGGATACTATTTATTGCTGAAAGGTTCAGTACACAGGCAAGACTTAATTATATTAAATATTTAGGCACCTAATATCAAAGCACCTAAGAACACTGAAGAAACACTGACTATACTCAAAAAAGAGTTAGATGACTCCACAATAATAGTGGGAGACTTCAACACTCCACTCTCAATACTGGGCAGATCATCTAGAAAAAAAAAAGCTGAGTAAAGATACAGAAAACCCCATTGCCACAATTAACCAACTAAACCTCATTGATATATACAGAACTTTCCACCCATCAGCAGACAACTACACCTTCTTCTCCAGTGCACATGGAACATTCTCCAGAATTGACCATGTGTTAGGACATAATGCAATTCTCAACAAAATCCATACCACTGAATTACTGCAAAGCATCTTCTCAGATCATAAAGCCATAAAAGTCAAAATCAATAGCAGAAAAAACATAGATAGAAAGTGGAACTCTTGGAAACTGAACAACATCTTGCTAAAAAAAAATGGGTTATAGAAGAAATCAAGGATGAAATAAAGAAATTCATGGATTCCAATGAGAATGAAAACACTTCCTACCAGAACCTATGGGATACAGCCAAAGCAGTGCTCAGAGGTCTCTTTATCTCCATAAATGTACACATCTGGAAGTTAAGTCTTGCTTGTGTAATCAACCTTTCAGCAATAGTGTCCATCTTTGTCCACGATGGTGGATTTTACATTAAATCTGATGTTGTCTGAGATTAGAATTGCCACCTCTGCTCTTCTTTGTTCATTGTTAGCTTGATATATATTCTTCCATTCTTTAATCTTCAGTTTGTTCCTATCTTTAAGTCTCCAGTGAGTTTCTTGTAGACAACATATGGTTGGGTCACGTCTTTTGATCTAAGATGTCACTCAATGTCTCTTTACTGGAGCATTCAGTCCATTCACATTCAATGTAATTATTGATAGCTATGTGTTCACTGCTGCCATTGTGATATGTTTATTTTTGTGTTGATGTTTTCTCTGTTGTTCTTATTAGTCTGTTCTGGGACATTCTTTTTCCTGAGTTGATTTTTCTCTGTTTTCAGAGCTGTTTTTGTAGTTGTTGAGACTCCTGTGTTATATTTCTTCATATGGTATGTTACATCTTTGTTGTGCTTTACGGCTGCCCCTATGATCCCCCTTAATAAAATGTATATAAACCCAATTTTAATTACTACCAGTCTTGTCATCTTCCTCTCCATCTGGAAGGACTATAACGAGTGTAGTACATCTTTCTAATATGATAGCACCATAGTTCTCATGGTAATAACTAGATTGATCCTTTCAGTATTAAAGCTGTTGGTTGAATTTAAAGCCTTCCCTAACTGAGTAGAGTTCTGAATAATGTGTCGTTCTAAAATATGTAGTGGTTTTGTTCTTCCAAGCCAAAGCCAAGAACTTCTTTCAGTATTTGTTGTAGTTTTGGTTTGGTTTTTACAAAGTCTCTGAGTTTCTGTTTATCTGGGAATGTCTTAATTTCATTTTCATATTTGAAAGATACTTTTGCAGGATATAGAATTCTTGGCTGGAAGTTCTTCTCCTCCAAGGTTTTGAATGTGTCATGCCACTGTCTCCGTGCCAGCATGGTTTCTGCTGAGAAATCTGATGAAATCCTACAGGGTTTCCCTCTGAATGTTAGCTTTGCTTTGAGTCTTGCTGCCTTTAAGAGTTGCTGCTTATGTTTCATTTTGTTAAGCTTGATTATAATATGTCTTGCAGTCTTTCTTTTGAGATCTATATTGGGTGGTGTATGACATACATCTGGGATATCTATATTCTCTTCCTTGATGATTTCTGGGAAGTTTTCTTTAAGCAGCTCAGCAACGATACTCTGTGTTCTCAGATATCTCATCCTGGTCAGGGACTCCAATTAATTGAAGGTTGTTCCTCTTAATAGTGTCCCACATGCTTCTTAATGCTTCTTCATTTTTGCTTGTTTTTTCTCATTTCTGCTCATAGACGCTGGCATCAGTAGCTCTGTCTTCCAAGTCAGAAATTCTTTTTTCCATTTGTTCCATTCTGTTTTCTTGGCTTTGCACTGAAGTTTCTATGTCTTTGATTTTGTTCTTGATCTGTTGGATTTCCGAGTGAGTACTGGTGTTCCATAAGATTGAACAGGTTGCTTAATTTTTCCTTTTGTTCTGCTGCATTTTGTGTAAGGTCTAGAAGGGCTCTGTATATAATCATTTTGATTCACCTGATGATTTCAGAAAAGTTTCTTCATCTGGAAAACTCCTTGTTTGTTTGTGAGCCTTCTGAAGCCATGGGTGATTTCTTGTATGCCACAAGCATCTGTTGCTTTTTGGGTTTCATGTGAGTAAGTAAAGGCTAGGAGAGATACTGTCAGGATGGACTGCAGCTGTTTCTCTAGGCTATCTTAAAATGTAAAACAAAAGGTATCTGACCACTTCCCAAGCCAGTCAGGTTTTCAGGTGTAGAGGTCCTTCTTCCCAACTGGCAATGTAAGCACCTCTATATCCAACCCCAGATGATACAAACTGGTTCAAAATACAGCGATGTTACTGCCCTGTTGGCCGCTGATGACAGGGCCAAGCCTTAGGCAACACTGTGTAAACTACTGCTTTTCTGGTAGAAAAGTGCTCTCCTGTGGGCAGGCTCTGGCTCCCAGGCTAAGAAATAGGTCCAGCTGTGACCACCGTATCGAAGATTCTGCACTCCATATGGTCGGCAGACAGAGGGGCTAAAGGTGCTGAAGGTAGAGTCCTCTGCCTCTGTTGCTGGGCTGCCACCGTAGGTGACACTGTGTAAACTACTGGTTTTCTGTCGGAAAAGTGCTGTTCTGTTTGCAGGTGCTGGCTCCCAGGCTAAGAATTAGGTCCTGCTAATATCTCTGTATCCAACATGGTGTCCTGCACAGAGGCACTGCAGTTCTGTACAAACCACACTGTGGCAGTGATAAAAAGACAGGCCCAAAGTGGCTAGATTAACAGAGTCCTAAGCCTGGCTCTCAAAATACGGCAATTTCGCCTGCCTATCCCCCCAGCAGTATGTCTGAGTTTAGCTAGTAGGCAAGAGCCAGCTCCGTCCACTGGCCAAGACAGCGAAAAAAAAGTCAAAATGGTGCGTTTACCTTCACTCTGTGACAGCCAGGGCTAGCCAGTAGTGGGAGTCAGCGAAAGAGAGGAGGTTTTTTGTTCAGTGGTAGGAAGTCCAAATTAACAGCCCTGTGCTGTGTCCTGGGGGCTCACTAGGTGACCAGAAGGCTCCATTTGATTATCAATTCAAGTCTTGGTTTCCAGACAGATATAAGGAGACATGTGCTTAGTCCATCATCTTGACTCCACTGAGTATCAACTTTTCATAAGAGAATGATCGCATTTCTGAGGTCTCAATTCTGTCCCATTGGTCTATATGTCTCTTTTTGTACTAGTACCAGGCTGTTTTGACTACTGTGGCAGTAGAATAGGTTCTAAGGTCAGGTAGTGTGAGGCCTCCCACTGTGCTGTTATTCTTCAATAGTGCTTTACTTATCTGGAGTTTCCTTTCTTTCCAAACAAAGTTGGTGATTTGTTTTTCCATCTCATTAAAAAATGACACTAAAATCTGTATTGGGATTGCAGTGTATATGTAGATTGCTTTGGGTAAAACAGACATACTGACAATGCTAAGTCTTCCTATCCATGAGTAAGGTAGGTTTCTTCATTTGTCTCTTTTGCTTTCTTCCAGTAAGGTCTTATAAGATTCTCTGTATAGGCCTCTTGTTTCTCTGGTTAGATTTTTTCCTAGTTATTTTATCTACTTGGGGGCTACAGTATTGATTTGATGATTTGCTCTTAGATGATATCTTTGTTGGTGTAAAGGAATCCTACTGATTTACTTATGTTTATCCTGTATTCTGATACTTTGCTGAACTCTTCTATTAGTTCCAGTAGTTTACTTATGGATTCTTTAGGATTCTCTGCATATACAGTCACATCATCTGCAAACAGGGAGATTTTTACTTCCTCTCTGCTGATGCAGCTATCCTTTATTTCTTTGTCTTCTCTAATTGCTCTGGCTAGAACCTGTAGTACAATGTTGAACAGAAGTGGTGAGAGTGGGCATCCTTGTCTGGTTCCCATTCTCAAGAGGAATTTCTTCAGTCTCTCTCCATTCGGGATGATGCAGGCAGTTGGCTTTTTGTACATGCCCCTTACTGCATTGAGGAATTTCCTTCTAGTCCTATTTTGCTGAGTTTTTAACATGATTCAGTGTTCGACTTTGTCAAATGTCTCTTCTGCATCAAGGAGAAAATCAGGTGATTCTTATCTTTTGAGTTATTTATGTGTTTGATCACATTGTTTTACTGATGTTGAACTAGCCTTGCATCCCTAGTATGACTCCAACTTGGTCATGAAGAATTATTTTTTTGATATGTTGTTGAATTCTATTGGCAAGGATTTTCTTGAAGATTTGTTGCATGTAGGTTCATTAGTGATACTGGGCTATAATGTTCCTTTCTTGTGGGATCTTTTCCTGGCTGTGGTATCAAGGTTATGTTGGCTCAGGAGTATTTCATCCTTTTCTATGCTGTGAAATAGCCTCAGTAGTACTGCAATTAACTCCTCTCTAAAAGCTTGGTAGAACTGTCTTAGGCTGGGTTTTCTAGGAAAGCAAAACCAGTAACACGTGTAGGTACAAGGAAAGATTTATAATATATATATATAGACAGATAGATAGATACAAATATAGGAAACAGCTCACGTAATCACAGAAGCTGAATGTCCCAAGCTCTGGCACAAGCCTCACGTGTCCACAGAAGCTGAGGAACCCAAGGTCAGCAAGTCAGAGACCAGAGTTGCAGATCACCGGTTGTGTAGGTCAGTGGATCCCAAGCTGGTGGCGAGACGATGCGACAGAGGCTGGAGGTCGGTGGATCCCAAGCTGGTGGCGAGACGAAGTGACAGAGGCTGGCGAACCCAGGATCGGCAGGTCAGGGAGCAGGACTGGGCAGAGGCTGGCGAGCGCAGGATTGGCAGGTCAGGGAGCAGGACTCTCACGTGCCAACTGTAAGGACTGATGAGCCCAACAGCTGCTAGCTCAAGTCCCGGAACCAGACGCTGGAACAAGAGAGCAGGAGCTCCTGGCCACGTGAGCGATCAGCAGCCATAGTTCAGGGTCATGAGATGAGAGCCGAGGGGCAGGGAGCCACCACAAACCCCGCCCTGCCACTTAATACAGCAGCCAAATAGGTAGTAGCCAAGTTGACATAATCCTGACCACCACAAGAACCCTCTGGTGAAGCCATTTGGGCCAGGGCTTTTTTTTGGTTGGTAGTGTTTTTACTTTTTCAAGCTCGTGTTTTGTGATGAGTTTATGAAGTTTTTCTAATTCCCCTTATGATAACTTTGGTAGGTGATGTGAATCTAGAAATTTGTCTATTTCCTCTAGGTTTTCAAATTTATTAAAGTCTTCCATAGTATTCTGTTATGATATTTTTTTATTTCTGTTGGATCTGTTGTGACATCTCCCATTTCACTTCTTATTTGGGTTATTTGTTTCCTTTCCTGTTTTTCTTTAGAAAGTTTAGCCAATGATTTGTCAATTGTGTTGATCTTTTCAAAAAAACCAACTTTTGGCTTTGTTCTTTCAACTGTTCTATTCTCTAATTCATTTAGTTCTGCTCTAATCTTTATTATCTGTTTCCTTCTGGTGCCTGAAGGTTCTTTTGTTGTTCTCTTTCTGCTTGTTCAAGCTGTAGGGTTAATTCTTTGGTTTGGGTCCCTTCTTCATTCTGGATGTGTGTATTTATAAACTGCCCTCTGAGCACTGCTTTTGCTGTACCCCACAGGTTCTCGTAGGATGTGTTTCCATTCTCATTTGATTCCACAAATTCATTACATCTTTGATTTCTTTTATAACCCATGGATTTTTGAGCAAGGTGTTGTTCAGTTTCTCAGAGTTCAAATTTCTACCTCTGTTCTAAGTTTAAACCAATCTTTAACTTCTGTATATCTTTTTAATTTCCTCTCCACCTGAAAGGGTTATATCTACTGTAATATATTCCTCTTCACAGTGTGATATGGTAGTTGGCCTGTTAAGATCACTGGTTCACTACATTTAATTATTTTAGCTTTCATTAAGCTTAGTGACTTCCCTGAGTAGGCCTCTGAATGCTGTGTTCTGCATTGCTTCCTTAAGTATACAAGTGATGTTATTGTTTTTCTAAACACAGAGCTTCTTTAGGTATTTCCTGTAGTTTTGGTTTGGTTTTCACAGAGTCTCTAAGCTTCTGTTTATCTGTGAATGTCTTCATTTCACCATCATAGCTGAGAGACAATTTTGTAGGATATATAATTCTTGGATGGAAGTTTTTCTCCTTTAGGGCTTTGTATGTGTCATCCCACTGTCTTCATGCCATCATTGTTTCTTCCAAGAAGTCAGATGAAAGCCTGCAGGGCTTTCCTTGTATGTTAGTTTTGCTTTAAGCCTTGCTGCCTTTAAGAGCCTTTCTTTATGTTTCATTTTATTAACCCTGATTATGTCTTGGACACCCTGGTGGTGTAGTGGGTTAAGTGCTACTTCTGCTAACCAAAAGGTCATCAGTTCAAATCCTCCATGCAGTCCTTGGAAACTCTATGGGGGCAGTTCTGCCTGACCTCTTGAGATGTTATGAGTTGGACCTGACTTGACAGCAGTGGGTCTGGTTTTTGGTTTATAATGTTTTGGTGTCTTTCCTTTGAGGTCTAGTTTTTGCGGTGTTCAATAAGCATCTTGAATATCTATATTATCTTCTTTCATCACTTCAGAGAAGTTTTATGTCAGCAACTCTTCAACACTGTCTCTGTATTTTCTGCTATCCCTCCCTGTTGAGGAACTCCAATTATTTGTAGATTATTCCTCTTGACAGAGTTCCACAAGCTTCTTAATGTTTCTTCATTTTTTTTCTTCATCTGATTTCTCCTCATAATTGCTGGTGTCAGTTGCTTTATCTTCAAGGTCACTAATTCCATATTCCATTTTCTTGATCCTGCTCTTTCAGCTTTGTGTTGAATTGTCTAAATCGTAATATTATTATTGATCTGCTAGATTTCCGATCATTGATGTTCTAGCAGTTCATATAGCTTACTTAATTTTTCATTTTGTTCTGCTGCATTTTATTTAATCTCTATAAAGGTTCTATACATAATTCTTTTGTATTCTACCTCCAATAATTTCAGAAAGGCTTCTTTATCTGGGAAGTTTTTTTATTCTTTATTTTAGAAGTTTTCTGGAGCCATGGTGGTCTGCTTCCTTAAATGGTTAGATATTGTTGTCTTTGTGCCATTAATAAGCTGTTTGGTTTTTCCAGTGTTGCAACAATGAGAACTGTGGCACAGTCTAAGAAAAGAGTGGGTAAGGGCCCTGCTATATTTGGTTGCCAGCGCTGCTGCATTCTCTAGGTGCAGCTGACATAGGTGTAGTTTTTCTGGCAATATATACAGTGTCAAGCCCTGAAATGCTGCTAGGCTTAGTGGCTGGCCCCAACTGGGCCCTCAGGGGTGGCAGGCCCTCCCTCCTGGCTGGTAAAGATGGCAAGCTACTTATGCCAACTCTCCATCACCATGCGTCAAGACTACAGTATAGCTCAGGGAAGAGAGAAGGATGCCATCACACTCAGCTTCCAGGGACCGCTGCATTCTCTCAATGTGTTTGTCTTAAAAACTGCTCTTCTGATGGTGGAGATGCTGTCCAGTAGCCGCTCAAAGCAGCCAGGTCCTCAGGGGTGGCAGGCCCTACCACCTGGCTGGCAAGGACAGCACCCTACTTATAGAGTGTTTGGGGGGCTTTCAGCCAACATAATGATGTGGCTCAGTAAAGGATGGTAGAAATGGGACCACCACACTCAGGTGCCAGTCACTGCTGGGTTGTCTAGCTGCTCTTAACATAAAAGCTGCCTTTCTGCTGAAAGAGGCATTGACCAGCAGCAGATGAAAAGTAGCCAGGCTCTCAGGGGTGGCAGGCCCTGCCTCCTGGCTGACAGATGGCACCTTGTAGATCGTCCCCAAAAGGTATGACGTGGCTTAAGGAGGGGAGAAGTTACTCGGCCACCAGCCCCACTATGATTCCTCGGTGTGATCGTCTTAAAAACAGCTTTTCTGCTGGGAGAAGCACTATCCAGACAGGCACTGTTGATCAGCATTGAATTAGCCCCACATAGGACCTCAGGCATGGCTAACTCTGCCTCTCAACTCACCAAGATGGCATCCTGCCTGAGCTGCCTTTCAGTATCTGTGTGAGTCAGCAGTATCTGTGGTGTATCTCAGAGAAGAGAGGGGGTAAGAGCACTGGTGCTCTTGGTCAGCAGCCGCACCTAGGTTCTATAGATGTGGCATACCCAGAGTCTCTCTGCTGCAGGATACACTGCTTAAGCACTGCAGTTCAGCATATTAGCTGTGTACTGCCAGGCTCACAGGCTCAGCAGTCCCAGGCCCAGCCTCCCAGTTGACAAATAAAGCATCATTACCTGTACTCCTCTCAAATAATGTACTAACAGAAACAGGACTCAATGTGCTGCTGCCCTGCCTCAGACAGGTAGTTTTCCCCTTCCTGTTGCCCAGTCCAATCTTCCAACCCTATACCAGATCTTGGTTTTCCCAACAGTGTCCACAGCACTCCATTCACTTATCTTTTAGGCCTCAGTTTTCAGAGGTAATTGGCCCCACCTCCCAATTCTTAGTTTTTAAATAAATGTTACATATTTTTGCAATACATATTAATTAGATTAATGCCATTTCAAAATACTTTTCAAAAATTGCCACTCAGTTAATTACTGCTCCCAGTGACCCCACAGGGTTTCCAAGGCTGTAAATCTTTATGGAAGTAGATTGCCACATTTTCTCCCATATAGTCACTGGTGGGTTTAAACAACCAATGTTATGGTTAGCAGCTAAGCAGTTTGAGCCTTATTCCTTCAAAAAATGGTTACTGAGTGTGAGGTACTGTCTTAAACACTAGGGAATGTAGTAGTGGAAAATAAAGACAAGCTCCCTTCCCTTATGGAGCTTATATTCTAACAGCAACTAAAACTTTGTTTCTCAAATGAGGCTCAGAAAGTACACACACCACATATCTTTTAATGTCCTAAATAATCTTTGTTTTTTTAGTATACTACTTGTCTACACAACACAGGGTTGCAACCTGGGGAGTAGGGAGGAAGATGTCTGGAGACCTGAAACACTAAACCTTACCCAGTGGTATCTGATGTTGTCTCACAAAGTCCACCAGATCTGAGGGTCCTCCCTCAGAGGAGTTAAGAAATGTCCCATGCCCAATTCTGTCAGGAAGCAGATCTAGGAGGATTTGTGTTTCTTCATTTTGGTTTGGAATCTCAAAAAAAAAAAAATTAAAAAAATGAGGTGATGAGAGGATCAATGACCTCTCTGAGTGGTCCTTTAAGTACTTTTTTCTACAGCCAGGTACTCTGTCCCTGTGAATAGCTACTTCAACGTTTCCATCCATATACTTTCCTGGATTTCCTCTTCACCTTTTATCCTCCCATTCATTCCCCAATAGTCTTCTAGGTTCATTTCAACAATAATAAGTCTGGATTTGATAACACTTAATAAGAACCTGTTCTCTTTCTTTTCATACAAATTCTGACTGACTTCTTACAGGCGAGGCAGCAGAACTAAGGTGAAGGCCTAGGAAGATAAGCACATTCTGCTGCTGTGCAGAGACCAAACACCACTGCAATCCACAAGAGCTTCTGTCAGGATGAGAGTGGTCAGCTAGATGGTGAGAGGTCTGTTATGACCAGAGTGGAAACACAGATCCTACAACCTTTACGTTCTGCCACTTGATCACCAACCCCGAATCAAGCCTCTTTGCCTTCAGACATGAAAAACACAAGTATTGGCAGGAAGTTCCAATTTTTTTCCTTACCTTGGTCATACTAGTCAACCTTTATATATTACCTATTTAATACTCATAATAACCCCATAAAATAAGTAAAGTGTCATTACCTGCATTTAACATGTAAAACTGAGGTAGAAAGTAAATCTGCTTGTAAAAGGAGAAGCAAGGTAGAGCCACCTTTTCTGGATCACAAACACTTGCTTAGGAAACTGACTGCCCTTCAGTTCTTATCAGTACATTATCTGTCCTGTGCTCATGCTGCCAGGATGCTGGGGGCTAGAAGGATGGGACACAAAGATTTCCTTTGAATCCAACAAAAGTACAAGGATAAGGCACTTCCATTGTTGCCATGGCATGTGATGCATTCAGGTCTCTTGCACTACAGAGATATGTGAGATGAACTAGTGCCTCTCTCATGGTCAGCCCACCAGTACAGGGGCTCTAGTAGTATTTCATGAAGCTGTTTTTACTCACAGCTGGACTGTGAGTTAACTGCCACTCCCAACAACCAAGAAAAAACAAAAACAGCAATATCAGAGGCTAAAGCAAGTCATGCCTTTATCATTTTCATTGAAAGATATTTCTAATTTTTCCTTTTAAAAATGTTTTCCTAGGTTAGGTTTATTTTTAGTCATTTAAAAACAACACTATCATTTATCATAGTAATTTTCCCTCTCCAGCCTCAGGCTGGTATTACTTACCTCTGAAAGATGCAATGCCAACTTCAGACCTGCCTTTTTAGCTTCCAAAAGAGGTTCCAAGAAGTCTTTTGCTTGTCCTACCTAGAAGATAAAATAAGGTAGCATGAGAATATTATAAAAATTTAAGGAATTACCCTTATGAACAGGGAAATAAAATAATGGCAAAAAAATAAAACAAAGGCAGATTGATTGCTTACATATTTACTAATATGTATATGAAGTACCTACAGTGTTATGCCCACTTTGGGGAACACAAAGCTGGCACAATCCCTGCCCTCAGGAATCTTAAGTGTCAGTAAAGTCCATCAGCTAAGCTAGATAGAGCAGTCACAAACTTTTACTTCTGGAAAGAAATCAAGCTCTCTAGCTCTGGGGCAGGGCCAAGATGGCAGACTAGACACATGTCTCCTCAGTTCCTTCTGAGAACTAGGGACTGGAATGATTATTGAACAGAACAGCATGAACATCCTAGGAGCCCTAGGATCTGGCACAGTGTTGTCAGACCAGACTAAGTGCCAGTAAGGAAGAAAGTACTTCTCTCAAAGATGAGGCAGTGACATGCTTCTGCTGACTGAGCATTTGAGAGGACTGCAGGTACTGATGCCACCTTTGTTATCTGGGAGGCAGGGACTGGGCATGAGCTGACTAATAAGTAAACAGTATATAGTGCAGCAGAGAGACTGTGCTTGGGATCGCCACACACTGAGAATCTAGCTGCCAAATGAGGACACCACTGCCCCTCCATCCTCTCTTTCCTGAGCTGGACCATAGATTCTGCTGTCTCACAGCAGGAAGGGCAGCTCAGGCAGGATGCCATTTTGGTCAGCTGGGAGATGGAGTCAACCACCCAGAAGTCTCAGCTGGTACTAATTCTCACACTGAGCAGCAGTCCCTGTCTGGACATTGCTTCTTCGGCAGAAAAGCTATGTTTAAGGACAGTCGTGCCTAGAGTTACAGATAGGGTCTGGCAGAGGATGGCAGCATGGCCCTTCTTGAAGCACGTCATAGCATCTAGGGATGGCCTATGAAGTGTTCTTGTTGTCAGCTGGAAGGGGAGGCCTGCCACACCTGAGGACCTGAATGATCTTGGCAACTGTTGGACAGCTTCTTGCTCAGCAGTAAAGCACCTTTTTTAAAATGACCACCAAGAGAACTGATTGTTGAGTGGGGCTGCAGCATCTCTATTCCCCTTCATTGATCCACATAAGAGCATTGGTTGACAGCCCCCCAATGACTCCATAAGTAGGGTGCCATCTTTGCCAGCCAGGAGGAAGAATCTGCCACCCCAGACAGTTCACCTGGGGCCAGTCACTAGAGTATACAGAGGCAGCTGGTCACGAAATCTAGTAGTGCCTTTATTCCCCTCTTAGAACTATGCTTTAGCTCCTGTTGACGTAACACCAGAGAGACCAAACAGCTTCTAAATGGCATGAAAACACCAATCAATACCTAACCATTTAAAGAAGCAGTCCACCATGGCTCTGGATAACTCCCAAAGAATCAAGAAACTTCCTAGATGAAGGTGGCTTTCTGAAATTATCAGAGATCGAGTACAAAAGAATTATGTTTAGAGCCCTCCTAGAGATTAAACAAAATGCAGAACAAAATGAAAAATTAAGCTATGTGAACTGATGGAACATCAACAATCTGTAATCCAGCAGATGAATAATAAGATTACAGAATTAGACAATTAAATCCAAAGCGAAAAGGGCAGAATTGAGGAGTTGAAAGCCAGAGTTAGTTAGCTTGAAGATAGAGCAACTGCCATCAGCATTTATGAGGAAAAAATCAGAGAAAAGGAATAAGAAAAACGAAGAAGCATTAAGAAACATGTGGGAACAACCTATGAATAACTGGAATTCCTGAACAGGGAGGGACTGCTGAAAATACAGAGAGTATTGTCTTAAGAGTTGCTGACTGAAAACCTGCCTGAAATTATGAAAGAAGAGAACATAGGTATCCAAGATCCTTAGTGAATGCCACAGAAACTAGACCCCAAAAGAAAGACACCAAGACATATTATAATCAGGCTTAATAAAATGAAACATAAAGAGAGGCTCTTAAAAGCAGCAAGGTTAAAAGCAAAGCTAACATACAAAGGGAAGCCCTGTAGGCTTTTGTCTGACTTCTTGGCAGAAATGATGTTGGCAAGAAGGCTGTGAGATGACACATTAAAAGCCCTGAGGGAGAAAAACTTTCAAGAATTATATATTCTGCAAACTGTCTCTCAAATATGGCAGTGAAATTTAGACATTTGCAGAAAAACAAAAGCTTAGAGATTTTGTAAAAGCCAATTCAAAACTGAAAGAAATACTGAAAGAAGCTCTTTGTTTAGAAAAAAAAAAAAATCAAGCATATACCTAAAGAGGCAATGTAGGACACAGCATACAGAATCCTACTCAGTTGAGGAAGTCAGAAAGCTAAATCAAAGCTACAATATTAAAAGAAGGGAATCAGTGCTCTTAATATGAAAACTATGACAGCAACACAATAAAAAAGAGGGATATATTACACCAGGTATAACCTTCTAGATGGAGAGTAAATTAAAAAGATACACAGAAGTTAAAGTCTAGTTTAAACTTAGGGGGGATCATAGGGCTATGATTGTATATGCAGAGAATCCTAAAGAAAGCATAAGTAAACTACTGGAACTAATAGAAGAGTTTGGCAAAGTTATCACGAGACAGGATAAACATAAGTAAGTAAGTATGATTCCTTTACACCACTAAAGTGATCATTAAGGAAGAAATCAACAAATCAATACCATTTACTATAGTACCTGAGAAGATAAAATAACTAGGAATAAATCTAACCAGAGAAATAAGAGACCTATGCTGAGAGAATTACAAAACCTAACTGCAAGAAACCAAAAGAGACCTATGTAAGTGGAGAAACCTACCCTGCTCATGGATAGGACTTAACATTGTGAAGGTGTCTGTTTTACCGAGAGCAATCTACATATACAGTGCTATCCTAATACAAATTCCAGTGTCATTTTTTAATGAGATGGAGAAACAAATCACCAACTTTGTTCAGAAAGGGAAGAAACTCTAGATAAGTAAGGCACTATTCAAGAAGAACACAGCGGAAGGCCTCACACTGCCAAACTTTAGAACCTATTACACTGCCACAGTAGTCAAAACTGCCTGGTACTGATACAAAAAGAAACACACAGACCAATGGAACAGAGTTGAGACTCGAGAAATATCACCATCCTCTTACGAACAGCTGATATTTGACAAAGGCCCTAAGATTGTAAACTCAGGTAAAAACAGTCTCTTTAACAAATGGTATTGGCAAAATTGGATATCTAACTACAAAAACTGAAACAAGACCCATATCTCATACCATACACAAAAACTAAATCAAAATGGATCAAACCTTAATATCAAACACCAAACAATAAAGACCATGCAAGAAAAAATAGAGTCAACAATGGAAATTCTTTTTTTTATTATGATTTGAGTGAAAATATACTATCCCATATAAATTTGCATGCCGCCAATGAGCAGCTCCCCCTGCTGCCCCTGCCTGGTAACAGCACACTCCTCCTGTCCATTCTGTACATGTCATATCCTCTAACAATCTCCTATCCCCTCCTCTTCACCCTCTCCCCCACATCAAGAGGTGAGCCAGATGTTATCATATAGATGCACAGAACCATAAAGTGCACACATGATATAGTCACTCTGTCACCAGGTCCAATCTGTTTCTGTCTGAAGAGTTGACCTCCATTATGATTTATGGACAGGGGCAGCATCAGGACCAACGGCCCTGCTCCCAGGGGAACCCGGAGGCCCCTGGACCATCAATTGCATTCTTTTAGTGGAGATCTCAGGGTGCACCCCTTTTAATTTTCATGTTGTCAGTGAGACTCAACCTTGTGAGCCCCATCAGTGGTATCACTGGTGGTGGCCAGGCACCATCTGGTTCTTCAGTAACATGTCGATGTAGTCACCCACTCATGAGGGTCTCCCTGTCTTCGGTTCTCTTTGCCTCATGTCATTTTGGTCCTTGGAGATCATCCGTTCCTGCTGAGTTGGGACCATCTGGTGTACCTCAGATGGCAGCTTGGTAGCTTTTAAGACCCCAGAAGCCACTCACCAATTTGGGGTGCAGAAGACCCTCTCAGCAAAATGCTAGTTATGCCAATTGGCTTCGATGTCCCTTAAGAGCATGGTCCCCAGACCCCCACCCAGCTGCTCCGTCCTTACAATACTGGGTTAAGATGGGAGGAATAATCATGTTAAAGTCCAGTTAAAATTGGTCTTCTAATGTTTGCTGTTACAGATTTTACTCAACCAAATGTTTATCAACTATCTAATCTAAACCCTCACTCCCTCTCTCTCCCTCCCTCCCCACCCTTGCAGCCATCAAGAAAGTCTTTTCTTCTATGCATGAGTCTGTTCTTAAGTTCTTACAGTAAAGGTCTCATATAATATTTGTCCTTGGGCTGCTGACTGATTTCATTTAACATAACGTCCTCCAATTGAAACCAGGTTATGATATGCTTCCTAAAATTATTGTTCTTCATCATTGCACAATGTTCCATTAGGTACATATACCATAGTTTACCTATCCATTCCTCTTGTTGGGCATCTGGGTTGATTCCGTCTTTTTGCTACTGTGGACTGTGCTGTGATGAACATTCGTGTGCATGTATCAGTTGGTATGAATGGCCTTGATTCTGCAGGATATTGTTTTAGTCAGCTAATGCTGCTCTAACAGAAATATCACAGAGTGGATGGCTTTAACAAAGGAAAGTTTATTCTTACACAGTCCGGTAGGCTACTAGTCCAAATTCAGGATGTCCGCTCCAGGGAAAAGCTTTCCCCGTCATCGGCTCTGTAGAAAAGTCCAGTATTGCGTCAGTCTTTGTCCAGGGAGCATCTTGGTACAGGAACCTCAGGTCTGAAGGACGCACTCTTCTCCCAGTGCTGCTTTCTTGATGATGTGAGGTTCCCAATTTTCTGCTTCCTTCTCCTTCCTTTTATCTCTTGTAGGACGAAAGGATTAAGGGTGGGGCAAGCCATACCCCAGGCAAACTCCTTTCACAGTGGAGCAGGAAGGTAATCCTAATCTTTTAACATACAGCACAGGAAAATCACAAAATGGAACACAATCACAAAACATTGGGAGTCATGGCCCAGCCACATGGCTACACATATTTTTGGGGGCGACACAATTCAGGCCATGGCAGGTATAGTCCAAGCAGTGGAATCACTGGGTCAAATGGTATATTTATTTCCAGCTTTTTAAGGAAGTGCCAGATTGCTTTCCAAAGAGGTTACACCATTTTGCAATCCCACCAACAGTGTAGAAGAGTGCCACTTTCTCCACAGCCTCTCCAGCATTTGTTGTTTTGCGTTGTTTGGATCGTGGCCAGCCTTGCTTGGGTGAGATAGTATCTCATTGTAGTTTTGATTTGAATTTCTTTAATAGCTAATGACTGTGAGCATGTCCACATGTGTTTTTTGGCTGCCTGGCTCTCCTCTTTAGAGAAGTGTCTGTCCATCTCCTTTGCTCAATGCTTAATTGGATTATTTATCTTTTCCTATTGATATTTTATAGTACCTTATAGATTATAGAGATCAGACATCGATCTCACATATAGTTGCAAAATATTTTTTTCCTGTTCTGTAGGTGGTCTTTTAATTCTATTGATAAAGTCTTTGGTTGAGGAAAACTGTTTGATTCTTAGTAGTTCCCATTTATCTATTTTCTCTCCTGTTGATTGTGGTTTGTCAGATTTTGAAGTCTGTCTATGCTGTGTATTAAAATTTCCATTGTTGATCCTAATTTTTCTTCGATGAGCTTTATTATTTTAGATTTGATATTTAGGTCTTTTATCTAGTTTGAGTTGGTTTTTTATAAGGTGTGAGATATGAGTCTTGTTTTAATTTACTGCAGATGGAGATCCAATATTGCCAGCACCATTTGTTGAAGAGACTGTTTTTACTCCAGTTTAATGTTTTAGGGCCTTTATCAAGTATCAACTGTTCATACGAAGCTGGCGTCATCTCTGGTGTCTCAATTCTGTTCCATTGATCCATCTGTCTCTTTTTGTACCAGTACCAGGCTGTTTTGACAACTGTGGCAGCATAATAGTTTCTAAAGTGGGGTAGTGAGAGGCCTCCCAGTGTGTTCTTCTTCAGTAGTGCTTTGCTTATCCAGGGCTTCCTCCCTTTCCAAACAAAGTTGGTGATTTGTTTCTCCATCTCATTAAAAAATGTCACAGGAATTTGTATTGGGATTGCATTATGTAAGTAAACTGCTTTGGGTAAAATAGATATTTTCACAATGTTAAGTATTCCAATCCATGAGCAAGGTAGGTTTCTCCATTTATGTAAGTCTCTGTTAGTTTCTTGTAGTAAGGTCTTGTAGTTCTCTTTGTAAAGGTCTGTTAATTTCTCTGGCTAGATTTATTCCTAGGTATCTTCTTGGGGGCTATAGTAAATGGTATTGATTTGGTGATTTCTTCTTTAATAATCTCATTGTTGGTATAAGAAAATCCTACTCATTTACTTATGTTTATCTTGTATCCTGACACTTTGCTGAACTCTTCTATCAATTTGAGTGCTTACTTACGGATTCTTTAGGACTCTCTGCGTATACAATCATATCATCTGCAAACAGGGAGATTTTTAATTCCTCTTTGCCGATGCAGATGCTCTTTATTACTTGGTCTTGTCTAATTGCTCTGGTTAGAATTTCTAGACAATTTTGAATAGGAGATTTGAGAGTGGGCATCCTTGTCTAGTTTCTGTTCTCAAGGGGAATTGTTTCAGCCTCTCTCCATTCAAGATGATATAGGTAGTTGGGTTTGTATAAATGGCCCTTGTTACACTGAGGAATTTGCCTTCTATTCCTATTTTGCTGAGAGTTTTTAGCATGAATGGGTGTTGGACTTTATCAAATGCCTCTTCTGCATCAATAGGCAAAATCAGGTGATTCTTGTCTTTTGTGTTATTTATGTGGTTGATCACATAAATTTTTTTTCTGATGTTGAACCAGCCTTGCATCCCTGGTATGAATCCAAGTTGGTCATGAAGAATTTTTCTGATATGTTATTGTATTCTATTGGCAAGAATTTTGTTGAAAATTTTTGCATCTAGATTCACGAGTGATATTGGTCTGTAGTTCTCCTTTTTGGTTGGGTCTTTCCCTGGCTTTAGTATCAGGGTTATACTGGTGCCACAGAATGAATTTCGGAGTATTCTGTCCCTTTCTATGCTGTGAAATAGTCTCAGTAGTATTGGAGACAACTGTTCTCTAAAAGCTTGGTAGAATTCTACAGTGAGCCATCTGGGCCTGGGCTTTTTTTGGTTGGTAGTTTTTTTGATGACTTATTTAATCTCTTCCTTTGTGATGGGTTTATTAAGTTGTTCTGCTTCACTTTGTGATAACTTGGGTAGGTGATATGAATCTAAAAATTTGTCCATTTCCTCTAGGTTTTGAAATTTGTTAGAGTACAGACTTTTGTAGTATTCTGTTATGGTATTTTTGATTTCTGATGGATCTGTTGTGACAACTCCCCTTTGATTTCTTATTAGGGTCATTTGTTTCCTTTCCTGTTTTTTATTAGTAACTTTAGCCAAAATTTTGTCAATTTTGTTGATCTTTTCAGAAAACCAGCTTTTGGTCTTTTCAATTTTTCTTCTATTCTCTAATTCATTTAGTTCTGCATTAATCTTTATGATCTGTTTTCTTCTGGTGCCTGAGGGGTTCCTTTGTTGTTCTCTTTCTACTTGTTCAAGCTGTAGGGCTTAGGGGTTCTTTCTTGCTTCCAGATGTGTGCATTTATAGAGATAAACTGACCTCTGAGCATTGCTTTCACTGTATCCCACAGGTTCTGGTAAGAAGTGTTTTCATTCTCATTGGAGTCCATAAATTTCTTTATTTCATCCTTGATTTTGTCTATAATCTATGGCTTTTTGAGAAAAATGTTGTTCAGTTTCTATGAATTCCACTTTTTATCTGTGTTTATTCTGCTATTGATTTCGACTTTAATGGCTCTGTGGTCGGAGATGCTTTGCAATAATTCAGTGGTATGGATGTTGCTGAGATTTGCTTTATGTCCTAACACATGTTCTATTCTGGACAATGTTCCATGTGCACTGGAGAAACTGCAGTTGTCTGCTGATGGATAGAAAGTTCTGTATATGTCAATAATGTCTAGTTGGTTAATTGTAGCAATAATATCTTCTGTGTCTTTATACAGCTTTTTTCTAGACGATCTCTCCAATATTGCAGTGGAGTGTTGAAGTCTCTCATTACTGTGGAGTTAGCCATCTTGTTTTTGAGTGTAGTTAGTGTTTCTATGATGCTCTAGCAGTGGGTACATAAATATTTAATATTGTTAAGTCCTGCTTGTATACTGAACCTTTCACCAATAGTATCCATCCTTGTCCACAATGGTGGATTTTACATTAATATCTATTTTATCTAAGATTAGTATTGCCACACCTGCTCTTCTTTGTGTATTGCTAGTTTGATACATATTCTTCCATCCTTTAATTTTCAGTTTGTTCATATCTTTAAGTCTAAGGTGAATTTCTTGTAACATATGGACAGGTTGTGTCTTCTGATCCAAGATGACACTTGTCTCTTTACTGGAGCATTCAGTCCATTCACATTTAATGTAACTATTAATAGGCATGTGTTTAGTGCTGTCATTGTGATATGTTTCTTTTTGTGTTGGTGTTTTCTTTGTTCTTATTATTCTGTTCTGGGAAATTCTTCTTTATGAGTTGATTTTCACCTTTTCCAGTGTTCGTTTTGTGGTGGTTGAGACTCCTGTATTACGTTTCTTGATGTGATATGCAGCATCTTTATTGTGCTTTGGGACTGCCCCTGTGATCCCCCTTAATAGTCTATGATTAAACCCAATTTTAACTACTACAAGTCTTAGTAACTTCCTGTCCAGCTGGAGAGACTATAACGACTGTAGTACATCCCTCTTTTTAATATGATGACATCATCATTTTCATATGATCACTGGATCACTTAATACTACAGCTTTGATTGCGTCTGGAGCCTTACCTAACTCAGTAGGTTTCTGGAAGATGTATCCTGTATTTCCTCCTAAAACATAAAATTAGTGGTAGTTCTGTTCTTCTTAGCCAAGAGCTTCTTTCAGTATTTCTTGTAGCCTTGGTTTGGTTTTTACAAATTCTCTGAGTTTCTGTTTAACTGGGAATGTTTTGGTTTCATTTTCATATTTTAAAGATAGTTTTGCAGGATATATAATTCTTGGTTGGAAGTTCTTCTCCTTCAAGGCTTTAAGTGTGTCATCCCATTGTCTCCATACCAGCATTGTTTCTACTGAGAAATCAGATGAAAGCCTACAGGGTTTCCCTGTGCATGCTAGCTTTGCTATGAGTCTTGCTGCCTTCAAGAGTTTCTGCTTGTGTTTCACTTTGTTAAGCTTGATTATAATATGTCTTGGAGTCTTTCTTTTTGGATCTACATTGAGTGGCATTCAATATGCATATTGGATATCTATATTCTCTTCTTTCATAATTTCTGGGAAGTTTTCTGTCAGCAGCTCAGCCACAATACTCTGTGTTCTCAGGTGCTCCACCCTGTTCAGCAACTTCAATTAATTGTAGATTGTTCCTCTTAACAGAGTCCCACATGCTCAGTGGAAATTCTAATAGATGGTTTAGACAGTCTTCAAAATCTGAGAAACAAATCATGATCAACAGAAGAGAAAATAGATAAATGGGAACTACTAGAAATCAAACACTTATGCTCATCCAAGACTTTACCAAAAGAGTCAAAAGACTCCCTACAGAATGGGCAACTACATGTTGGATTGATGTCTGATCTCCATAATCTATAAGGTACTGCAAAATATCAACAAGAAAAAGTTGAATAACCCAATTAGGCAATGGACAAAGGAGAGAGACAGACACTTCACCAAAGAGGACATCGAGGCAGCCAAAAGACACATGAGGAAATGCTCACAATGATTAGCTATTAGAGTAATCTAAATCAAAACCACAATGAGATACTATCTCATCCCAGTAAAGTTGGCTATAATTCAAAAAACAAAACAACAAATGCTGGAGATCTGTGGAGAGATCAGAACTGTTCTACACTGCTGGTGGGATTGCAAAATGGTACAACTACTTTGGAAAGCAATTGGCATTTCCTTAAAAAGTTAGAAATAGATATACCATTTGATCTAGTAATCCTACAGCTTGGTATATATCCTATGGAAAAAAAAGCTTTCACACAAACAGATACATGCACACAAATGTTTATTGCAGCACAGTCCACAATAGGAAACAGATGTAATCAACCTAGATGCAGTCAACAGATTAATGCATAAACAACTATAGAACATAGACTCAGTAGAACACTATGCAATGATAAGAGCAATCATGATTTAAGGAAGCATCTCACAGTCTGGTTTCAACTAGAAGACATTATGCTGAGCGAAATCAGCAGCAAAAGGACAAGTATTATATGAGATTCCCACTATAATGACTTAAAAACAGACTTATGTACAGAAAAGGGTTGGTCAGAGATTAGACAGTTGATAGGAATTTGGTTAGGTGAAAGCAGTAACAGCACAGAGCAGAAAGTAGATCAACTTAACTGTACTTCACCATAAACTGAAAGCTCTTCTAATCTCAATCCAATATTGCAAGGATAGAGTAGCAGAGGCAGGGGTCTGGGGATCATACTTTTGGGGGACATCAAGGCCACTGGCATAACTAGCCTATTGCTAAAAGAGTCTTCTGCACCTCGTACTGGTGAGTGGCATCTGGGATCTATAAAGCTAGCAAGCTGCCATCTGAGGCACACCAAATGGTCCTAACTCATCCTGAACAGATGAAGACCAAGAACAACAAAGAGACGGGGAAAAAAGAGCTAAGGAGACAGGACACATGTGAATGGGAGACTGTATCAACATATGACCAGAAGAAGCAGATGGTGCTCAGCCATGACCAAAGACAGCCGTGATGAGACACACAATGTGGAGCCTTTGTGGCAACATGAGAAAAAGAGAGGTGCAGTTCAAGAACTCTACTAAAGGACCACAGTTGATGGTCCACGGTCTGGAGGATCACCAGGGGGCATGGCCCCTAAACCTGCTGTTGCCCCTGACCAGAAAACACTACGGATGTCAACCGTTCAGACCAAAATGGACAGGACTTGGGTATACAATGTGTCCATATGGTATGTGTACTTTATGGTTCTGTGCAGTTAGAAGATATTGCCCTAGTGGTCTCTTTCTCGATGGGAGAGATGAGGGAGGAGAGCAGGGGACAGGAGCCTGTTAAGACAATAGAAGTACAGAGGATAAGGAGGAGTGTGCTGTCACTGGGCAAGGAGAGCAGAAGCAGCTGCATATAGGCAGGTATGCAAAATTTATTTGGATTGTATACTTTCACTTAATCATAATTAAAAAAAAAGATATCCAATCCTATTATGTCATTTTTATTTAGCATCAAGACTTAGAAAAATTAAACAATGTGCCCATATTTACAGAACTCAAAGATGCACATCCACAAATTAGAGAGTCAGGGCAAGAACACAAATGCCTGACTTCAGTCCAGTCTACCCTAGCCCATCTCTGTGACATGAAAGGTAGGGAAGCAGCTCAGAATTGAATGTTTTTCATCTACCTTCACCTGCCCTGACATGCATAAGGAGGAGAACTCACCTGTTTCAGGAACCTCGTGATTATTAAAGAAAATTTTCATCAATTGAATGAATGAAAATAAGAGCAGAACAAAGTTTAGTCAAAGTTATAAGAATTAGTTTTGTCAATCTACTGATTTTCTATTAAGGGGCTATTCTGCCCCAGGCGAAATTTAGCAATGTCTGGAGACATTTTTGGTTGTTGCAGCTTGAAGGGTGCTGCCAGCATGTAACATGGGTAAAACCCAGGGATGCCACTAAACAATGCACAGAACATCCCTACAATAAAGAACTATCTGGCCCAAGATATCAATAGTGTCACATTTAATATGAAGCTCAGTGCCAGCCCTTCTTAATCAGATAATTAAGCCCTAGTGCCATATGACATGACACCTCTTGTGTAATGAATTAACGTCCCTCCTGTGCATGCAGAAGAATGGAGAAACAGACATTCAAATCTGCTCTCCCCGCCCCCCTTCAAAACACCAAAACCCACTTCTGTCAAGTCCATTCTGACTCACAGGGACCCTTTAGGACAGAGTAGGACTGTTCCATAGAGTTTCCAAGGAGTGCCTGGAGGATTCAAACAGCCAGTCTTTTGGTTAGTAGATATAGCGCTTAACTACTGTGTGCCAACAGGGTTTCCTGTTTTCCAGACAGGGCCTAATTATTTCTCAGAACTTGGTTTAAGACTAGCTGTTCTAGATATTCTGGTCCTCCAGGGCAGAAAAGGGCTCCTTTCACACAGAGTCTGCTTACCCTCCTGAGAAGATAAGATGCTCCAAGCTAATCCTTATCCCACTGCTTCTTTTAGAAATAAAATATATTTAGAAAAAAATAACTTACCATAGGGTTTCCACTGAGGTCAATGCCAAGGACTGTCTCCCCAGTAGAAAGGAAGAACTCTTCAGCAAGTTTAACAGTCTCCTTGGCTACTGAAGGCCCACCTCTTCTGTCAATTGCTATCAAATACCTTTAACACAGAAGGAAAATAAAAATCACAGTAGGAAACAAACAGGCAAAGAGGCATGGCAGACAATATAGAATCCATCCTCCTAGAGCAAGCATAGCCTGACTGAAGTCTAGACCTGGACTTTACATTGCCAGAAGGAATGGTACACAAATTCCTAAAGCAGCATCAACTAAAACTGTGGCATAGAGTTGACTGCAACTCATAGTGACCCTACAGGACAGAGAACTGCCCCACAGAGTTTCCAAGGAGTGGCTGGTGGACCTGAACTGCTATCCTTTTGGTTAGCAACCAAACACTTACCCACTGTGCCACCAGGCCTCCAAGCATCACATGTCTAGTCAGTATTCAAATTTCCAATTGTCTCATTTTTGTTCTTTTTCCTTTATTTGGCTTTTACAGTTTGCATGATTCAAGAGCTACATAAGGGCCACACGCTGTGTTGTTCAGTGTGTCTCTTTAAGTCTCTTTTAATCCAAAACAATCTTCCTCCTTTTCTTGCTACTTCTTTATTGAAGAAATAAAATCAGAACTGCATTCTCAACTTTATATAAACAACAGGGTTTTGACTATTTGTTCTGTTGGAAGACAGACATCACTTATGGGCTGATTTATAGAAATCTGTTACATTTGTGCCCCAAACAGTAAAATTTCACATTCTAGTTCTTTTTAAATGGTTAACTACAAGGGATATTACTACAATATTTCTTACCTAACATCAATATCTAAGTTTTCTTGTTTGGACTGTTTTATACCCTCAAGTATAGATTCCACGTAAGTCTTCTCAGTCATTCCTGGAAAGGAGGCATAAAAATATATGTAAGGAGATTATCAACTATTTCATCCTTCAACATTATCATTCTTCTATGAACAATTACATTTTTACTTTATGCTGTGGTAAGGGCATGGTTATATATGAGTTATGCTACATTTTATTAAATGTTAATAAATTTCAAAGAAAATGAAATACTAGAAAAATTTTTTAAATTAAATATATATTATATATATACACACACATATACATAAACATATATATAATCTACACCAAAAATAAAAAGGATATACTTTCTGTATTAGCAGCATAGTTTTAGCTGGCCCAGAATATAAATCCTATCTTAGGTTCCTTTGCTTTCAATCCCATTCAAACTCGGTGTTTCTTTTTTAGAGCACCAGAAATGTTCTTCCAAGCCTGGTGCTCAATCTTCCTCTTCTGGGAGGCTCTGAAAGAGGCTCTCTGGAACAACTTCTAAAATATTCTCTTCCTTCTCAATATAAAATGCTTACTTTTGGTGGAAAATCACTAGTAAAACAGAAAATTAGAAGAAAAATAACCATAATCCCACCACCCAGAGATGACTACTGTCTTTATTTTTCTAAGTAGTGTATGTATATGGAGCTCTGATGATGCAGTTGTAACAGCCCAGCTGCTAATCAAACACCAGCCACTCCTTGGAAACCCTATGGGGCAGTTCTACTCATCTTATAGGGTCACAATGAGTTGGAATTTACTCCACAGCAATGGGTTTGGTTTTGTTTACATGAATATACATGAATACATTTTAAACAGATGAGATGCTACAGAGAACATCTGTGACCCCATCAGCCATTGAGCACTGTATTCTGAGCATTTCCCTGTGTCACAGAAGTGCCCTTGCAAGTATTTTTGATGACTGCATGTTATTTCACTAACCCTTTTTTAACCATTCTCCTACTATTGCATACTTAGTTCAACATCCTCCTTTTGAATTTCAATTCCTAGAAAAAGCAAACTAGCTCCAACAATTAGCAGGTTTCTTCCATCCATTCCTTTCACTACCCTCACCACTATACCCTGGAACTGACTCTACAGTTTAAAAATAAGAGTTAAACATCTTTTCCTTGTCCTCATTTCAGTACTTCACTATAAGCAGTTTCAAAATTTTTATCCCCTGACTATTCATTAGGCTACACATGTCAAGGTACAAGATGACCTGGTATGGCTTCTTCAGGTCATATTTAAGGTGCTAAGAGGGACCCATGACACTACTACTATCTCCTGGAAGAAGCATCCAGAAAATTTCTCCAGACCACATCTCTTCTATCTAGGTAGGCCTGACCACATCAGATCTGCTCATCTCCATCCTTGGAGGCTTTACCTAATCACAGCTTGCCTCTGGCCAAAGAAACTTATTGGTTTCTGATGAGTGACTCAATAACCTATACTAAGGTGGCTGCTATAAAACATGATTCTGCATCTACTTAGTGGCATAGTCTCACAAGTTCCCTTGATGCAGGGAGTCAGAAGTAGCTTCTACTTGACAGACAACTCTAAAGAGCAAGTACTCTTTTCTCAGAATGAACAAAACAAACAAGGATGAACAAAACATTTTTGCAGGCCTCTTAAAACAGATATGATTTTCTACCTTATTAATTAGGCATCTGTTCTCTGGAAAAACAATTTGGACAGTTGACTCTAAGGGTTCCCATCACAACAGACACCAATACAGTAGTGGAAAAGTGCTTCATACTCCCAACCTGCACACAAATGATCAAAGCCCATGGGAAAGAGATAATGCATTTGCTGAGAAGTAATTAAATTCTACCAGTGGCATTTTCTTTTCTGGGTGTGCTCCTTAGTTCCAGGTACTTGACACCATCAGCTGCAAAGTCTTTAATAATGTCTTTTGTAACCTGATAATAAAGACAATGAACACAATAATGATGTTAATGTAAGGCTCCCAATTGAAGTGGCCATGAGTTAGAGCTCTATTGCATTCATTCAATATTATCTACAAGTACTGGTGGAAATCTCCCATGTGTAGAGATTACCTTTATCACACATCTGGTAGAGACAGTGGCTCAACTACAGCATTTCCAGTACCTCCATCACTCCACATCCCCACATTAAATCCAAATCCGTACATCAGCCATATTTTTGTTTCTGTTGCCTCCTTTTAATCATCTCTCTTTCCTCATTTTCATAACAGCACAGAAATGAGGTAAAACTCAGGTATTATTGATGTATCATTCCAGGTCAGGGCTGAAGGCTCTTATTTAAGTTATTTAGGGTAACTGTATTTCTCAATCAATTCTTTGGACAGTTTTCAATTTTCTTAAAACACTTAGGGAAATTACTCTTAGACACAGATAAGTAGGTGATAAATATGTGTAAAATTATGTTCAATGTGGTAGAAATTTCAAAAACTCCTCAATGACCAGGGTAAACAAAATCTAAAGGCTGAAGGAATCTTTTTTTCTTTGCTGTCAATCCTAAAACAGACCAAATCCAGAAAAGTACCAGGTTGAAGATGTAATCTCCTGCCCTAACTGGTCCTTATCACTGGTATTCTAGTACTCATTTCAAGTGCAAAGCCAGTATCCTGGTGAAGAAACAGGGGATGGCTGATTGTGCAGATAGTGTCCAACAAGATGGCACTGCCTTCGTGAATTCTAACATCTAGCCTAAGTTATGCAGGTTGGGGAACTTATTGTTTCATTCATATTCCAACTATGTCTCTCTGCAGTTACACTCAGGTCATGTGGAATGGAGTTCTGAGTAACCTCCACACATTCAGTCCCAGGTTTACAATCAACAGTCTGTTGGTTTACTTCCACAGATGGTCCACATACACACTTTACTAATTTAGCTATCACTGTCACTTGCTGAACCACTTACATGTGCTCATCCCAATAGCAGTAAGTACACAATCTTAATTCCACAACTCATTTTAATAAAGCTTTACAACAACTGTAAAAAGAACTAAATAATAAGTATTATTATTAATTAATTAAATTAAATAATAAGTATTATTATGCCCAATGGTGTACAAAGAACATAGGATTTCATCAGTTTTGCAAACAAAGAAAAATGAGACCAGAGGTGCTGCAGTGAATACTGCTAGTAGTATCCAATAATATCTGTCCAGTGGCTGATTAGAGAATGTACCCTTGGGTTCCTATAAATCTCTGTGCATGTCTCTACACAGCTGACTATGCTATATTGGGTTTATGAACTTAGAGGCCTGTCTCTCCAGCCTGACTGTAAGTTCCTCAGGGGCAGGAACTGTGCTGCTTTATCTTTGCATCTCTTAGTCTTTAGCCCAATGCCTGGAACACTGTGGATACTTGACCAGCTTTTGTTGAACTGAAATTAACTCTTCGCTAAAAGATGATTCATTTCCTCATGACTTATCACGAGGATCAATCTTAGCTAAGGAGGAAAATGCTTTCTTGACCAGTTACAAATTTTTCAGAAACTCGGATTATACTTTGCACTTTTTTCTTAAAGACTATGAATACTGGTAATGTTTTGTTTCTCTCCATTTACTAAATGACATCTCAGTCAGATCAATGATACAGAGGCCAGATTCTAGTGTCAAGGAACTTCAGAAAAAGGCGTGGCAGCCTCCAGGCCTTCATCCCAGGGGCTAGCAGTTTCCCTGCTTCAATTGCTAGAGATTAATCCTTCAGTCTCTAAACACTTCTTGAACTTATTCTCTATAATGTCTGCCTAGGAAGTTAAAAGTCTTCTATATAATACAGATAAGGCCTTATCAAGGAAATGCCTACCTGTGGTCAAATACTTAATAAAATATGTTACATATGCAAAACAAGACTGAATTTTCTCCCCCAAATTTTCCTTTACTTAATATATGCTGCTCTTGGTTCTTTTCTCATGTCTTTCATAGTGAATAGAGTTTTTATGTTGGTTCATAGGCAGATATCTTACACTGGTTTTGAGAAGGATTGCCATAAAAAACAGAAAATGTTTTTCATCAGAGTCTTGATAAAACCAAATGATCATGGACAACAGGAGAAGTGCATAAATTAATTTTAAAAGATTCCAAAGTTTCTTCAGGTCTCACCATCAGAATATCTTCAGGGCTAGTAGTAAGCTGATGAATAAGCTGAAACATCTGGAAACATCTGCAACATTAATGAAAACTTTAAATATACCCTAGTCATAAAAAATCCATCACTCCAGAGAAACTAAACTGAATTAATTCATAGCTTTTAGATTAATAATCCAAAACCTGTTGCCACTGAGTCAATGCCAACTCACAGTGACCCTGCAGAACAGAGAAGAACTGCCTCCATTGGGTTTCCAAGATGTGGTGGATTCAAACTGTTGACCTCTTTTTAGTTAGCAGCTGAACTCTTAATCACTATGCCACCAGGGCTCCTTATAAATATACTATTAATCTAAAGGAGCCCTGGTGGCACAGTGGTTAAGAGCTCAGCCGCTAATCAAGAAAAGGCCAAGAATTCAAATCCACCAGCTGCTCCTTGGAAATCCTATCGGGCGGGCAGTTTAACTGTGTTGTACAGGGTTGCCATATGCTGGAATCAACCTCATGGCAACAGGTTTGGACTTTTTTGGTTTGTGTATTTATAGAGAACCACAGAAGAGGTTTTTCAAAAATTACACTGATCTGGAAAAATAATCAAATGGCTGAAAATAAAATGTTAAGATATTTTTATATAGGAAATAACAGTTCCCATTTCTGCACCCCCCTGCTAGTTACACAAACAAGAGGGAAAATTCAGAAGTCTGTATTTTCAAGACGAAAGATCATTCCAGTATAGTACAACTTCACAAACAATATAAATTACTACAAACATTATCTAAAGTCTGGCAGCTGGAAAAATGCCATATGTCAAATTATTCCCTTAACTACTAAAATCTGAATTCTCACATACTACTTACAATCTCAAAATACTGACAGAAAAACAGTATGTTCATAACCTCCCCAAACTCACTCTTGTAAAGTTCTCTTCTTTCCTTTGTCAATCACAGTCATCTGATCATGAATTTTAAGATCTGGCTTCTTGGCTATTAATTTCCTCATGGTTTTGGAACTAATAGATCCATTCAAGTGGGCATGAAGTTCCTAAAGGAATGCAATCAGTAAATATCAAGTATCTTCTTGATCCACAGCAGGATACCAGCTTTCATTTTTATAGTTTGTAAGTTTGCCTATTAGATTTAGCTACGTATGTTATCTTCCAAAGTTTTTATACTAAAATTTTTTGCTCTAAATTTAAACTGTAAGTTTACAAAGTACAAGTACTACAACTGCCTTTTCTTTTGTAAAGAGAGACAACACATAAGTCATTGTAACTAGCAATCATTCAAAAATTCTGTGGTTGAGTTCTTACCACTTTTGGTAATTCCAAGTAAAAGCTCTTCCATGCTGGTTGTTCTTCCATATCCATCATGATTTTAGCAGGAAAACAAAGGTCCTTCTCCAAACACTTTTCTTCTTTCTATGAACAATGTAATGTATTTGTCAGAAAGGTATGTGATTCTGAATTTCCTTTCAATTGCCTTAATTCCACATATTTTCACCCACTAAGGTTAGCTGTAGATGTAGCTCTTGGCTGAGCTTCACTCGTTTTAAGAAATGTATTTTCAGATGGTAACATAAGAGCAAAGAAACTGAATTTTGCTGATCTATTCCTCAGAATACAAAAGCTCTCCACAGCTAATTTAAGTGTGTCAGAGGTATAGAAATGAACAGTAAACAATGTCAACTAGAAATAAGAGGAGGTCTCAAACTGGTAAGGGTGGATTAAAACCTAAATTTCAGTAGGCTGTGTTCCTTAGCTATTAACACTTTATGTAAAGTTGTGTATTTGCCAATTCAAAGACTAGAAATTTTTATCAAGCCCGTTTTGGATTAAAACAAAATGTTTACATATTTTTGAATTACTTACAATATGCAAAAGAAGAGTATAGGAGTTACGTGAGATGGATCTGCTGTTTAAGTAGCTGTAAGACCTTTAGTCATAAAATCTCAAGGCTTCAGTTACCTTATCTGATAAAAACGCTCAGTAGATGAGAGCATGAAACAACCATTTAACTGTCTGTCTGGGATGTTTCCACCTGATCCATGACCCCAAGTCAGTGCTTTGTCACACTGTATCATGATCACTGATGTACTTGCCTTTCTCCCTCTTCAGACTGTACACTTCTCGAGGATAGGGCCCTTCCTAGTACCTAGCACAGTGCCTGGCACATTGCAGATGATAAACAAATTCTACTTTTCTCTTCACCTCTAAATAATTTAAGCCAAGCCAGGTGCTGTTGAGTCGGAAGGTGATTTACAAATTAAGATAAAATTCCAAATGAAACAGTGATTTTCCTGTAGTCTCCTTGAGTCTTTGGGTATTTAAACACTGATGACGGTGTTGATGAGAACCAGAATTTCCACATATTCAGAGCCCACTAGGTATGTGGCAAGCATTTAAAATATATTATCTTTAATTCTTACAATAAATCTGGACACAATCTAAATGTTTACCAGTTGAGTGCTACTGTCTGCTTCTGTGAAGGGGACAACCTTGGAAACCCTATGGGGTAGTTCCATTCTGTCCTATAGGGTCACCATGAGTTGGAGTCAACTTGGTGGCAATGGGTTTACAAATCTGTTAATTATATATCTAACTAAATATGTTACTGTGACTGTACGGAAACATTTCTCTGATACACTGTTACTTTCAAATAGTAAGTTGCAGTACATAGTTTTAGAAAAATGACACTTTTGAAGACATGATACTTGTGAACATTTATACACACACACTAATCTATTTACACATTTCTATCTTTATACCTACAACAAGCAGCCGTGGTAGTGCAATGGTTAATTGCTTGCCTGCCAACTGAAATATTGGTGGTTCCAACCCATCTAGTGGCTCTGGGGAAAATGACCTGGCAATTTTCTTCCATAAAGATTTGTAGCCAAGAAAACCCTATGGGGCAGTTCTACCCCATCACATGGGGTCACTATGAGTCGGACTGGACTTGAGAGTACCCAATGACATACGTAAAACACCTATGAAAGGATATACAGAAAACTGTTACCACCAGACATGGGAGAAGTGGCAAAGGTCAGGCAGAGTGTTTTAAGTTCACTTTTTACCTTCTATCATTCTGTGCAATCTGAAAGTTCTACACCAGGCATATAATACTTACTTTTATTAAAATAAAAAAAAAATGCTTGCAAAATGGTTTTTACTGTTATGTATCAAAAGGAGGAAGGATTTTTATGTTTAGACAAGGCAATGAAAACCTAAAAAAGCACTTAGGACCTTTTACGTAATAGGCTTATAACCAAAACTGACAGGTGGCCAAGAGTCCATAAATATTCTCAATTCTACTCCAGGATCCTTAATTTATTTTGTGTTACACACAAACCACCCTCCAGATTGACCCCTGCTAGTCAAGCACAAGGAAGTTTATTAACTCATTTGGCTACAATGTTAATCTACAGAAATGTGAAAGCCAACACAAGGACAATATTTACACATTTTTACACTGTTAGAAAAAAAATAAAACACAAAAAACTCTTGTTTTACTCATTCTTGCCTAAAATGCTGCTAACAATATCGTGCCCTGGAAATTCAGCCTTTTTAGCCTGGGTCTGGCCTGAACTAGAAACAGCAGCTGGGTAGAGAGGTGGGGGTGGGTGGGTGTCGGAGGGGATAGACAGAAGGCAACAAATACTAGGATAAGATATTTCTATCTTCCATCAAGTTAGAATAGGGCCAGAATCTACTCCCCCATCTCCTAGACATCTTTAATACACACATAAAAAAATACAGGATAAAAAAAAAGTTACCATTTATTGAATACTTACAATTAGTCAGCACTATGCTGAGTGACTTAGATGGTTATTTTACTTAATCCTTAAAATAAGGACTTGTTTAAAATAATAATTAACATAATAATAAACTTGTTGAAATAAAAAACCAAATGCTGTGATTTCTGACTCATGGCAAGTCCATAGCAAGGACAGAGCAGAACTACCCTATAGAGTGTCCAAGAAGTATCTGGTAGATTCAAACTCTTAACCACTACCCCATCAGGGTTTCCTAGCTGCTGTTACCCATTACCCTCAAGTTGATTTTCAACTCACAGTCATTTCATGTGACAGGGGAGAACTGCCACATAGGGTATTCTGGGCTGTAATCTTTCCAGTGAATCAGCAGGTCACCCCATGACCCCCTGCCCAGGAGCTGCCAGCTTCTGGTTGGCAGCTCAGTGAGTGCTCAGCCATTGTGCCACCAGGGGTCCTTTAAAAATAAACTACAGTTTAAAAAAACAAAGCAAAAATGACATTGCTATAGGTGGCCCAGTGGTTAAGTGCTATAGCTGCTAACCAAAGGGTCTGCAGTTCAAATCCATGAGGCACTTCTTGGGAACTCTATCACGCAGTTCTACTCTGTCTATAGGGTTGCTATGAGTTGGAATTGATTCGACAGCAATGAGGTCTTTTTTTTCTCTCCACTCCCTCTTTGGTCCTCAAACAATACCTCACAAAGCAGCAATTAGTCTCCTCATTTTAGAGGTAAAGATCCCAAAGCCCAGAAAGCTTAGGTGAGTCCTCTCAGTCCTTTCAGAGGCCATACCAAACTCCTGGAGCCCTCCAACAGACCCAACTTCTGACTCTGAACCAACAACCCTTCTGCCTACTTTACAGAGAAAACAGAAGCCATCACACATCAAAGTCCTCTCTTCTCTGCTCTCCCAAAGTGTATCAACTTATCTTTAGCCATACTCCTTCCATCTTCATGAGTCAAAAAGGAAAAGGTTTTATTTATTCTAACCCAAAGACTAATTTGTACCCAGAATCCCATTCCTCTACCAAGTATCTAGTCATTTTTCTGTTCTTTCAACCTCACCCACTTCACTGGCTAACTACCCTACATAAAGGTACATTATTTGATTTTACCTGGAAACAAAACCAAACACAAAACTCTTCCTTTATTCCACGTCTCTTTAGCTACTGCTCTCTTGTTTCCTTGAGATAAGCTCCCTGGAAACATAACACTGGATGTCTCCATTAACGCAACTCCCATTCACTGAAACATGCATTCTGCTCATTGGTCTATACAAACTGCTCTCCACAGGTCATTCCTGAACTCTTAAATGATAAATATAAAGGACACTCCAATGTGAACTTCGTACACTCCACACGTCAACTACTGGTGGGTGGGTGTTGTCAGCTGTTTCTTCTCATTCTGAGCCAAGGCAATGAATAAGGAACACAGGAAAAGAACTGATGCCTTTGAATTGTGGTGCTGGAAATGAATGTTGAACGTACCACAGACCACCAAAAGGACAAACAGATCTGCTCTGGAAGAAGTACAGAGTGCTCCTTGGAAGCAAATATGGAAAGACTGCATCTTAAGATACTTTGGACATGCTGTCAGGAGGGATCAGACCCTGGAGAAGGACATCATGGTTGGTAGAGTGGGGGGGTGGTCAGCAAAAAAGAGGAAGACCCTCAACAAGATGGACTGACACAGTGGCTGCAACAATAGGCTTAAGCATGAAACCGATTGTGGGCACAGTGCAGTGTTTCCTGTTGTGCACAGGGTCACTAGGAGAACCAACTTGAAGTCACCTAACAACAGCAAAAATGTAAACTTTCATTATCACCTTACACTTCAGTATCCAAATGCTCATTGTCTCAACTCCAAAACTCACAGTCCCAATCATTATGCTACACTGCTTCAAGTTAACCTTCCCTAGTCATCCTGATTTCCGTCTCTATTTCTGCCCCCACAGCCAGTCACCAAAATCAATCAAATAAATCTCCTCTATACCTCTAGAGTCAGTGTCCTGTTGGTGTGTACTCCCAAACATTCAAGCTAGAAACATGATGTTTCTCTTCAATCCCGATTGGAGGATTTCTTCCTAAACATACACACACTCCATCACCCGAAAAAATCACATCTCTTCTATGCCTCAAAACTACTTTAGAATCAAAGTTTTTCGAGGGGTGTATCATCTTATAGATGAGAAAAAGCTGAGTAGATTATTCATTATCAGTCTGGCACAGGGATGGGAATGCAGGAGATACAAGGGCATCAATAGCATTTATCTACGGGAAAGCATTTACTGGCTAAGCTGCAACTTCTCTAAACGTCGCTTTCTTCACTGTGCACTCCGTCAGGTCTCATAGATTTGTTCTCAAATTTAAATAGGATGTCTTTCCTAACGAAAGCGTTAAATAAATTAGTAACCATTATAATCATCTGAGGAATAACACTTTCTTTTATAAGGAGCCCCCGTGGCACAGTGTTTAAGTGTTTGGCTGCTAATCATAAGGTTGGCAGTTCGAATCCACCAGCCGGTCCCTGAAAACCAGGGGGCAGTTCTACCCTGTCCTACAGCGTCGCTATGAGTCAGAAGTGACTCTGCAGCAATGAGTTTGGTTTTCTCCTTCCTAATAGCGGCCGTGCTGTTGACCCTGCTTTACCCTAGATACAGATACACCGTATAGACACTGCTATCTAAGGAGGTTTTGTCAGTACCCAGACTCACCTCTTAAGGATTTTCCACCAGTTTTACTCAACTATGCGGACCTAGGTAAGTTTTCATTTCAGGCTGAAAGCTTGCAGAAAAATGACAACCTGCACGTCCCTAACAGCCCGCGAGTCCACAGTAAAGAGTGGCAGGGTGTCTCCCCGTGGGATCTTAATCTGCGAGAATCAAAAGAATTTCAGTACAAGCTACAACCATTGGTGAGGCGCGCCCTCCCCGGAAGTGACGCACTCTTTGGCCGCGAAAGGGGAAATCACGGAAGAGGGCCCATTATTCCGCACAGAGAGGGTCCGCAAGATAGGACTAGACCTGCAAACGTCACGGACCGCTGTTTCTGTGTATTTCCTGGCCATGGGCCCGCGGAGTCGCCAGCGTCGAGCGGGAGCTATACAGAACACCAATGACAGCAGTGCCCTCAGCAAGAGTTCCTTGGCTGCGCGCGGGTACGTACACGACAGCTTTGCCACGTTGCTGGTGTCGAGGGCCGTCCGCCGTACGCCGCTTATCCACCGCGGCTACTACGTCCGCGCACGCGCCGTGAGCCACTGTGTGCACGCCTTCTTGGAACAGACGTGCGCGCTCCCCGACGCGCCTGCTGCCCAGATAGTGTCGCTGGGTGCGGGTTCGGACTCGCTGTATTTTCGCCTTAAAATTGCGGGTCGCTTGTCTCGGGCTTCGGTTTGGGAGGTGGATTTTCCGGACGTAGCGCTGCGCAAAGCAGAGAGGATTCGAGATACGCCAGAATTGTGCGCTTTAACAGGGCCTTTCCAGAAGGGTGATCCCGCATCATCGCTCTTCTTGGAGAGTTTGGACTACCGCCTCCTGGGCCTGGACCTGCGGCAGCTCCAGCGACTGGACGAGGCCCTGACTGCCGCGGGCCTTGACTCGGCCGCACCCACTCTCCTCTTAGCAGAGGCCGTGCTTACCTACCTCGAGCCCGAGAGCGCCGCAGCCCTCATCGCCTGGGCAGCCCGGCGTTTTCCTAATGCCCTTTTCGTGATATACGAGCAGATGAAGCCGTGCGACGCCTTTGGTCAGTTCATGCAGCAACATTTTCAGCGGCTGAATTCTCCCCTGCATGGCCTGGACAGCTTTCCTGACGTGGAGGCTCAGCGGCACCGCTTCCTTCAAGCTGGCTGGACAGCTTGCAGTGCCATGGACATGAATGAATTCTATCGCCGATTTCTGCCCGTGGAAGAACGCAGGAGGATAGAAACTCTTGAACCCTTTGATGAATTTGAGGAGTGGCATCTGAAGTGTGCCCACTATTTTATTCTGGCAGCTTGTAAAGGAGATGCTGTCTCCCAAAACCCGGTGTTTCCGCCAACAGAGCCGTTTCCTTGGGTAGATCCGGCTTCCCCTTCAGGGGTCTTCCCTGCTAGTGTAGTCTTGAGTGGCACCCAGGGCCCTAACCTTAAGAGATACGGGCATGCGTCTGTCCTCTTGAGCCGTGGCGTTATTCTCAGTACAGGGGGCTTTGGAGAGCAGGAGGGACAACACTGTCGGGTGAGCAAGTTTCACTTGCTGTTAAGATACTGTAACTTTGGGTGGAAAGGTAGCCATGTATGTAATTGGGGAACTGGGGCCAAGTGGGATGGTCGCCTTTATCACACCATGACAAGACTTTCAGACACTCAGGTTTTGGTCCTGGGAGGGAGATTGTCTCCAGTGACTCCAGCCTTGGGAATTCTCCAACTTCGTTTTTGTAAGAGAGAGGATAATGATGCTGAAGACCTGAGGGTGACAGTAACTAAGGCTGGCCCAGAAGATGATTCCACTTTGTCGCGTTGGCGGCATTCAGCAACAGAAGTGTTCTATCAGAATCAGAAGTATTTGTTTGTGTATGGGGGTCGAAATGTGATGGAACCTGTAGTAAATGACTGGCATTTCCTACATGTGGGGACAATGACTTGGGTCAGTATCCTAGTGGAAGGGAATGTACCTGAAGCTCGGCATTCCCACAGTGCCTGCAGTTGGCAAGAGGGAGCTCTCTTTGCTGGAGGTTTGGGGGCCTCTGAGGAGCCGTTGAGCTCTGTACTCTTTCTGAAACCAATCCCTTGTGGGTTCTTTTGGGAATCAGTGGATGTCAAGCCTCCTGTTACCCCAAGGTACTCCCACACAGCGCATGTGCTCAATGGGAAGCTTCTTCTTGTTGGAGGAGTCTGGATTCATTCTTCCTCAGTTCCTGGAGTGACTGTTATTGATTTGACCACAGGACTGAGCTTTGAGTATCAGATTGACATGACAAGTGTGCCATGGCCATTAATGCTGCACAACCACACCAGCATTCTCCTTCCTGAAGAGCAGCAGCTCTTGATCCTTGGAGGGGGTGGGAACTGCTTTTCCTTTGGCACATACTTTAACCCCTGTACTTTGACATTAGACCTTTCTTCCTTAAGTAGAGAGCAGTAAGCTCTGGACTCCTAATGTATTCAGAACGCGCTGAAGTAGACAGGAGAGGTTTTCACAGATACTGTTTGACCCTGCCTGTACATACTACTTTCTTTTTTCCTACCATTACCACCCAGTGCATAAAGTAATTGTTGTTAAAACATATACTAACAATCAGATGGTGAAAAAAAAGTGTAAAGATAGTGCCTGTGCAGTCCTAGAGTATGAATTGGTTATATTGTCCTAGAGTTGCAGCCATCTGATTTTCCAATTTAAGTATATTCCTTTATTGAGTTAAAATGGCCATTAGCCGAAATCAGAAAGTTTCCTATACCCCAGGCCTTGTGATTTGAGAAGGTACCTTGGAAAAAGTTGCACACAGATCCTTGAAGGGTTGAAAGATAAAAGGTTGAGTATAATTGAAGGGTTATGGTGTAGGCCCAACTCTTAATGTTTCAAACCTGAAACAAATGCAGTTGCAGTTTAGTTAAAGCTGTTTAATTAAAGTTGTTCAATGCAGCAGAGAGCTCCAGGGTAGTTTTAACAAGAAATATTTGTAGGGCTTTATTGAAAAATATGCTTTTGATCCATTTCTTGCCACTGGTTCCAAAGTAGTTTGTAAGTGCTAATAAACCTAACATTTAATGCTTTGACTCTTTGTTTATGGCATAATATTTTGCTCCAGATTTGTTCTCCATCTTTCTCCGGCTTTCTGTGCTCCAGAAGGCTGAGCTTTATGGACTGTACCAACAAACTCTTAGGTTCTGATTGAGTTTCAACAGTTGGAATCACTAAGGTAGATGGAAGGACAGGAAGAGTGAGTCAAGGTGTTCTCAGTTCTTCTCCTGCTAGTCTTCAGGTTGACAGTGGTTGTAGTCTGTTAAAGGCCATAGGTGCTATCAAGTAGCCTCCTCTCAATCAGCTACCTCTGTAACTAATTCTCCATCACTCTGGGCTCTCACAGTTCTTTCCCTTGCTTTTCCAGGCCAGGAGTAGCAATGGCTCTTCGTTAGACATGAGTTGCACTGTGCAGTACTGTAGCCATTAGCCATGTGCAACCATTTAAATTAAGATTAAATGAAATCAAGGATGAGTTGGCTTAGTCACACTAAGCACATTTTGAGTGCTCACATGTGGCTACTGTATTTGCTAATATGGATGTAGAACATGTTTGTCATTGCAGAAAAATCTACTGGATACTGTTGAAATATTTCTTCATCTCTACTTGGTTTCCTTTAAGCTTGCCCACCCATTTTAATTGTATCATTAAGCTCTCCTCAATTACCCCTTTAAATAAACCATCTGTTTATTGGCAGTAGGCCTTGTGGGATCAGTTAAATAGCTTGGATGTTCATTTTTACAAATTTTGAGCCTTAATTTGTGATCTAAGTTGTATATGGCTTGTGAAAGTCACGTATTTCAAAAGGTAGTGGCTTTGGTGCTTAGTGAACCACTTTAGTATTTCTTGCTAGTTTGCAATCTTTGAAATCTTAAGGAGTGTTATCTTCAGGTTTTACAAGTATTGAAACAATTGTTAACTGTCAGTGTTAACATCTTGTTGGACTTAGGATGGCACAAAAGCCTTTTTCTCTAAATGTTCTTATTAACAACTATTTACAAGCAAATGAAGGAGTCCTGGTGGCATAGTGTTTAAATACTCAGCTGCTAACCAGAGTCTCAGCAGTTTGAACACCCCAGCCCCGAGGAAAGACCTGGCAGTCTGCTCCTGTAAAAATTTATGGCCTAGGAAACCCTGTGGGACAGTTCTGCTCTGTCCTGTAGGGTGTCTATGAGTAGGAATTGATGGCACACAACACCACCACATATAAATGAATGCGAAAGGTGATCAATACAAAAACTAAGTAACAGACACAAACCTAAGTGTAAGGACAGGTCAACTTTTCCTCTTCTGGGTGAAAGCTCCCAGGAGAAGCTGAGCTGAATAAAGGGTTGTAGTCTGACTCCAGCTTCCCTGAGACTTCGTAAGATCCCTTGTGGGAATGTCATTGGTCATGGCCATGAGTGAGTCCTGGGAAACAAAGATTTACCAGACCTGGACATCTGATGAGACCATGAGTGGGTCAGGTACTAGAAAACTGGCTCTGTGTTTTCTCTTGCTAAGTTAACCAGAGGCTACCCTGAGCTTTAAGGAGCAGATAAAGGAAAAGCACTAGGATGAAGTGAGTGTTCTTGACTATGTAGTAGTTAGTACCAGAATTCTAATCTAGATCTGACTCCAAGGCTCAAGGAACTCCTTCCTTTATGCTACCTCTTAGATCATGCCATCAACCATTAGTATTCCACATTTTGGAGGAGAAAGAAGGTGAGGGGTGGAGGGTGAGGGAGATTGTCAAGAGAACAGATATCCAGGGTGTTTATTAAGCACTGCTCAGCTCAGCACATTGTGAGTAATTGGGTTGTTCTTCCTAAGGAAATTACTCAGATTTTCTATAAGTGATTACCAGATTAAGTGTACCCTCCACCTGTAACCTAGTATGGGCATCATACTCAGTTAAGGAATTACTCATCTCTCAAAACTCTACTCATCAGGGCACACGGGAGTTTTGTCAGCAACATTTCCTCTGTTCCTGTGCAGCGGCATTCTGTGGACTGATGCTGGATCACAGTTTTATTACCAGTAATCTGCAACAGTTAGAGCTATGCACAAGGTTGAGAACTGAAGTTCGACAGTAATTTTTTTTTTCTCCACTTTACCTCTGAATGTTTTTGTTCTAAGGATGTGGCATGGAGTTATAAGGTAGTTGTGAGAGTTAATGAGTAGCATTTTATGCGTGAACACCCATTTTTCATCTCTGTGGTTTTAATCCTCCTTACTGATGTCAGGGAGTTGGCATGTATCATGTACATCCCAGTGCTCAAGCATTTCCTTGGTCTTCTTCACTGATCTTAGACCTAGAAGTCCTGTGTGTACCGTATGCATTTTGTGATGCCAACCCAACCTTGAACAGTCCATATGTATTCAGATCTATCCCACATGACTCTTCCGTATGGCAGACCCCATTGTAACCCACCAGTCTGGAAAGGCTGAAATAAAAGAAGTAGCCAGGGTTAAGCTTTGTGTCTTGCTCTGTAAGACATCTTATGCTCTTTGGAGAGACTGGTGATAAGAAAAGAGTAGGGTGCTAACATGGGTTTTGAAGCACAGAGATGATCTAATAATGCATGGTTTGACCAAACTGTAAAGAGCCTTTTGATGGCACAGTAGGGAAGGGGTCATGAAATAGCATTAAGCTGGCAAGTTAGGGCATGAATTCTGACTAACCACATTTGGACTTGATGTTTAAAGAGAGAAGGAGAACTTGGAGAGCATAATGATGAAACTTAAAGCAGCTGTAGAGTAGACCAAGATTTCCTTGGATGTCAGTAATTAGGTAACAAACAAAGGACTTCTGTAACTCTAAAGTTTAGGTATAAGACTGCTTATTTATCTGTCTTGGACAATGACATAAAGGCACTTGGTTGAGAAGGGGCAGTGTCTTGACTGAGAAATGGAATTTTGTCTGTCTGGTTTACCTTTCTATTCTCACAGTATACTAGGCATTCAGTAATACTTGTCAAATGGAGATCTTTGTGTCTGAACGTTACTGTGGTATCTACCATGTACAAAAGGATTTCAGGTTCTGGAACAATGGCATGGTATAAGTGCTATGGCTGCTCACCAGCAGGTTGGCGGTTTGAAATAACCAAGTGCTCCTTGGAAACTCTATGGGGCAGTTCATCTCTGTCCTATACGGTCACTATGAATCAGAATCCACTTGGCAGTGGGCTTTTTTTTGTTTGTTTGTTTGGTTTGGGGCAGGGGTGTGGAGGCAGCATTAAAGTCGTAAAGCTCCTCCTTAAAATCTTGCATTCAACTGCCTTTACCCAGATAAAGGTGGTAGATTTTCTGGTGCCACTCCTAGCTTACAGAATAGTTCTGAACCTTCTCCCTGATGGTAATTGGCATCTGATCTTCATCCATTTTTGCTCAACAATGGACTGTGGTTGCCCCATATCCTTTGGAGATAAAATAACTTTGCCAAAAGGCTAATCTGGGGGAGTAGGAGTATGCAATTAAATTTACTCTTGAGCATTTACACCCAAAATCTTCCTAAGATGTTGTGATGCTCCACTGGGCATGACCTGGTTGTAACTCTCACCATAAGTTTAACAGGGGGAGAGGAAGGACCTTCCCCTGATTTTTATGTGAACTGTCATTTGCCACCCAATTGGCAGATTAAAGTTGGGAAATAAGTTGTTTTATACCACTTTTTGAAACCCCGGTGACAGTGGTTAAGTGCTACAAATGCTAACTAGAAGGTTGGCAGTTCAAATCCACTAGATGCTCCTTGAAAACTATGGGGCAGTTCTGTTTTGTCCTATAGAGTAGCTATGAGCTGGAATTGACTCAACAGCAGTGGGTTTGCTTTTTTTAAATAACCATTTCTTGTTTTTCTCATACCTAACTTTTATCCAAAATTTTAGGCTTTTCATCAGAGTCCCTACCTCAGACCCGTGTTTAGATTTTCTATTTCAAGAAATTAGTATAAGTGACTAAACTAATATCTAAGGAAAAAACTTCACTATCCCTGAAACCACTCCCTGCAAATCCACCTTGTTTCTATGTGAACAGCCGAGTCCAGCCATTACTTTTGGCCAGCAAGTAGATTTTATTTCCAGTGTATGACCCAGAGGAAATGCTCAAAAAAAGTTTGTGAAAGGAATGGATATATGGTTGATTTTGGCTAAAATTGACAATGAATTGATAGTTAATTACAGTATTAACATCAAGATTACCACTAGAGCATTGTGTTGAATGAATAAGCCCATCAAAAAAGGACAAATAAGGAAAAACTCATGAGAAGGTTTACACACAAACATCAAAAAGTGATGTTAGCACAAAAATAAACAATCTTTGGTGATTACCAGGGAGGGGAGAGGTGTAGATGGAAAAACACTAAAAAGACAATAGGTAAGTGGTAACTTTGGTAAAGGATAAGACAGTACAGAGTACTGGGGAAACCAACACATCTTGTACAAAACAAGGTCATGGAAGCTCCATAGACACATCCCTGAGAGACCAAACTTCTAGGCTAGGGGCTATGGGTACCATGGTCTCAGGGAACATCTAGCTCAACTGGCATAATACAGTTTATAAAGAAAATGTTCTACATTCTGTTTTGGTGAGTAGCCTGTCTGGTTTTCAAAGCCCATGAGAAGCCATCTAGGATATTCTACTTTTGAAGCAAGGAAGAATGAAGAAAACTGAAGGTATGTGGGAAAGATTAGTCCAAAAGACTAATAGAACACAATTACCATGGCCTCCACCAGACTGAATCCATCTAACTAGCTGATGCCTGGCTACCACCACTGATCGCTCTGACAGAGATCACAGCAGAGGATGCCAAACACAGCTGGAGAAAAATGTAGAACAAAATTATAACTCATAAAGAGAGACCGGACTTGCTGGCCTGAGAGACACTAGAGAAACCCTAAGAGTGTGACCCCTGGACACCCTGTCAGCTCAGTAATGAAGTCACTCCTGAGGTTCACCCTTTAGACCAGGATTGGATAGGCTCATAAAATGAAACAAGACTAAAGGGGTACACAAGCCTAGGGGCAAGGATTAGAAGGCAGGAAGGAACAGGAAAGCTGGCAATAGGAAACCCAGGATTGAGAAGAGAGTCTGTTGATATGCTATGGGGTTGTTAACCAGTATCTCAAAACAACATATCTACTAATTCTTTAGTAAAAAAAACTACTTTGTTCTTTAAATCTTCACCTAAAATACAATTTTAAAGAAAGATGAAAACAAACCAACTGCTACATACACACATTACCACCAAAAAATCAAAGTGTAGTATAAAGTTATAGTAATTAAAATAGTTTGGTATTGGTGCCAGACTAGATAAAAAGGACAATGGAATAAAGAATTCAAAAACAGCTTTATATATATTTGAGATTTTGTTGTTGTTAGGTGCTATCAAGTCCATTCCAACTCATGGGACCCCGTATATAACAGAACAAAACATTACCTGGTCCTGCTCTGTCTTCACAACTATTGCTATGTCTGAGCCATCTTTTTGAGGGTCTTCCTCTTTTTTCACTGATCCTCTACCATATTGAACATAATGTCCTTTTCCAAGCACTGGTTCCTCCTGATAACATGTCCAAAGCACATGAGATGAAATCTTCCTATCAACACTTCTAAGGAGCATTCTGACTGTATTTCTTCCAACATAGACTAATTCATTCTTCTTTCAGTCCATCTTGTATTCAGTATTATTTGCCAACACCAAAATTCAGATGCATCAGTTCTTCTGCAGTCTTCCTTGTTCATTGTCTAGCTTTGGAATGAATAAATGATCAAGTGATATTTCAAATCTGTGAGAAAAAACAGACTATTCAGGGACTACTTAGCAAACCGTTTGTGAAAAAGTGATGCTAGCTTCCTATTTCTCTGTTGATAAGCATAAATTCCAAGTAGGTTAAAGAGTAGATCCAACTTAAAAAAAATTTCTGAGCATTAGACAAGTTATAAAAGAATATGTGTACATGACCTTGACGGTAAGAAAGTCTAAAACAGACAGATGCCCAAGCAAAATCCATAAAGAAAAGACCTGATGCGTTTAAGTATGTGTTTAAAACTTGTGGCCCGCAAGAAAATATATTAAACTGTTAATGATCAACTGATTTTTGAGATTGTGATTTCTGTCTGCCTAAAATGATGAGCCTGCGGCAATGCATTTCTCAGTTCCCCCGGGTGGTACTGTAAGAGGTGTTTTGGGGTCTTCTGCTTTTTCCAGTCAGTCTTTGTAATTAAGTTGTGTGGGTCTCATTCCTCTGTGTCTCAGTACCACCTTCTCAGATATGTGAAGAACAGGAAATATGAGTCACGGAGAGTGGAGCTTTTGACTGAAGCTATGCATTCTTTTATCCCTTCATTTCTTCCATCTACTGAGCATTTAAGTGTTCCGAGAGGGATTTTTTTGGTGGTCAAAATAGTCCTTCGTGGGACTTACATCCTAGCATGGAGATATAAGAAATTAAACAATGAACATAACAAATAAGTACATTATACATTATGTTAAGGGAGGTAAGAACTGTAGAAAAAGAGAGCAGAGTATTGTAAGGGGGACGAGGGGTGCCTGTGGTAGAGTAGTATGTTATGAATAGTATAGGTAGGGGCAGCTTTACTGAGGTAAAATTTTAGCAAAACCTGAGGAGATGAGCTAAGTAGGTATCTGGGGAAAGAGTGTTTCAGGCAGAGGAAACACCCAGAGAAGAGGTTCTGAAGGCATGCATGTAGGAGTTTGTTTTCACATGTGAGTGAAAAAGGAGGATATGCAGAGTTTGGGCTTCTGTTTTACTTACATTTTTAGAGAAGCCTTATGGCTGCTGTGAGAAAGTAAGGGGTAAGAGGTCAAAAGTGAAAGCAAGCAGACTTGATGGAAAGCTGTTAACAGTAGTTAAGATAAGAGATGCTGTAAAGTCAGATGAAAATGGTGAGAAATGATGGGATTTGAGACTATTCTGAAAGTAGAGCCAATGTAATTCCCTAATAAACTGAACATAGGGTATCGTAGAAAGAGCAAAGTGAAGGATGAATTCCAGGACTTTAGGCCTAAGCAGCTGGAAAGTTGGAGTGGCCCTCCGCTGAGATGTGGGAGGCCATGTAGATGGTGCTGATTTGTCGGGGAGCACTGGTTCAGGTTGGATATGTTGACATTAGAATGTCTATCACGCATCCAAATGGAGATTCACATACTTAAATATTTGTAACTTCCCTTCTCATCCTTTGAATTCAGTCATCTTTTCCTTTCCCTCCTACTATACTAAAAGTGTTAAGTAACACCCCAAGGTCACGTAACAGTAAGGAGCAAAGCCAGGATTCAGATCCAGATCTGTCTGACACCAAAGCCTGAGAACTTATACTACTGCTTGCACAATCACCATTGGTTCATTCCTTCAGCCTGAACTTTTCCACAGGTCTCTCTAGTCAGTTCTGCAGGGTGAGTGAACATTAGTTCAGCGTGCTAGTGATTGTATTAACTGTGCTCCTCAGGTTCCCATGTTACTTTTTTCCTACCCTCAGCAACAATGCTTTCATTCTTTACTTGTATGTTGTTTTTTCCCCAGATTCTTCAGTGGCGACCCCATGTATACCTGAGTAGAACTGTGCTCCATAGGGTTTTTGTGTATGTATGTATTTGTAATGCCGTATTTATTATATAAGCCATTTGACATTAATGTATGAGTATCTGTGATGTGTATGTTAATTTTTAAAAATTATCTGCATACTGTATTTTGATAGTTGAAGTAAAATAATTGCTTTTTAATTTATTTTTGTTGCTGTTGTTGGTAATATACACAGTAGAATATACACCAATAAACCATTTCTACATGTACAGTTTAGTAACACTGATTACATTTGTCAAGTTGTACAACCATTCTCACCCTTTTTTTCTGAAGAGTTCCTCCCCTGTTAACATAAAGTCCTTCATGAGGATCAGCTATCTCTAGATTCTGGATCCAGCCTTGTGCCTACTCATCAAACGCCTTCACTGTTCCTTGTTTACTATATCTAATAAGGTATCCTGCCTTCTTTATTGCCCAAAACCTGAGTCATCTGCAGAGGTAATCACTATCACGTTAGAATATCAGGTGAAAAACCCAGAAATGGAATGGAATAATGGATAATTAAGTGTATTAGAACTGGTCAGCCTCTCTAGTCCTATCCAGGAGGTCCTTAAGCAAAACTAAGAAAGACCAAGCAAAGAGAGGAGCTCTATGTGAGCAAATACATGATTTTTAAAAAGTCATAATAGCTTCTTTTTGCTGAGAGCTGACTCTTCTCAGAACTGAAGGGCTTTCAAGAATTATCTGCTATACTCCTTACAATTCTATAAAGAGGTAGGATTATTATATCCTCCCTAAAAATGAGGAAGCTGAAGCTTAGAAGAGATATAAATTTGTTTGTGGAACAGGGTAATAGTACTACAGGTTTGAGAATCCTGTAGTAATCCAGTATCAAAATACTTCTGAGACTTGGACTGAATTCAAAAACACTCTGCTAAACTGCCTTGTAGGAACAACCACCACAAAACACCTTGGACATTTTATAGACCCAAACTGGAATAGTCAAGCCAGCACTTGAGGGAAATAAATATCCCTGAGATGTGCTTCTGGTAAGACTCGCCATACAGGCAGCATTGACCTTTCACATGAAATGCCAAAACTCCTTTCTCCACTTTGTCAGCCCCGGAACCTGAAACCCATTTCTGTTGACTTTCAGAACTAAACCTTACACAGCACTTCCTTTTGTAGGTCCCTGATTTCATGCCACAGTGAAGTCAAATAACCAAGGCACTGCAGTAGTTGGTTTTTGTTGTAGGAGCTGAACATTTTTTAAGCCATCAAGGGAGAGCATTGTCCTTTTGATGGGAAATAACAACTAAACACGAAACCATGATAGAAATGTGCAGTATTTCCTGGGACTGGTATAGTACAGGCAGCTGCCCTGTGTTCCCAGCCCAGATCACTTGACTTGATAACTAGCTGGGATGGTGAAGTTCTGGTTCTAGTGCTGAGGTTCAAATTAACCTGGAGGCAAGAAAAAAAAATTGCTGCTGTTCTATCGAATACCTAAGAAACCAGACTGCTTTTATCTGTTTGTTTTATATCTATAACCTCATTTACTGTAAGTTGAAAGTTAAGAGTAGGTGTATGCTAGCTTTCAGATCCTGGGGTAATCTACCCTGATGGTGGAAACGATGTCTGTCCTGATGTAAGACTCCTCTGGGATGCATCTTCTTTTCCCCTTCTTGAGGCCACAGATAGGTGTCCTTTTTCAGGGGGGTTGTTGAATCAATTTCTGGCCTACGACTCAGCAGAAATAGCTGCTGTTTTGAACCTTGGAAGCTGCTTAATGGTTACACTGCATACCTCACTCACCTCAGCTCTGAGGCGCTGCTGAAATCACAGGACACCTGGGACACCTTGATTCACTTTTAAACCCTTTCCAGGTGCTCTCATTTCTGATGCTGTGTTTGCAGGGAAACTGGGCTTTCCATTTCATTCTGTCTGATGAAAATCCTGATTTTTTTTTTTTTTTTTTGCTGTCATAGGAGCGCCACTTCATCCATTAATCTGTATTTATTTATGAGGTCATAAATGAGGGGTTGGGGGAGAAGATGGAGCCTGTATGATTAGGAGGTTCAGAAGGAGACCAAGATACCCTATAAAGATGGTGGAGCTCTTACCTAACCCCAAAACACCTCTCAGGACATGAAGCCATCACTTATTAAAGGCTTATGATGCAAGCATTGAAGCAATGGCTTAGTCACATATGCATCCTTAAATTCTGACTTGGCCCGTTGCCTAGATGTAGGGTTTTGTAAGCCAGGGTTAGAGAATAATCACACCTCACCTTAATGATTTTTTGCCTGCAGTTTAACCTAACCAGTGAGAATGCAAAGCAGGATAATCATTGATGATACCACAGACAGACACAGAATCATATGAACCTGGCTTCCTGTCAGGTTCTGAATAAACCTCCTACCATTACCTACCACTCCTAGGCCTCAGTGAGCAGGGCCTTGTACCTCAGAGAGCCCTGCACTTTTGAGTGCCTTCCTCAACAAAGGGCATGGTAGTGCTGGTCCCTTATGACCCCCCATTCTTGTTTCTCCTCTTTGTACAGAGGCACTCCAAGCCTCTGTATACCCACTGCTTCCTCATTTACAAGAAGTTCACAAGATACCTTGAGGAGCTTCAGGGATTGCATCTGTGGAGTTACCCCTAGGTTCTGCGGCCAAGACCATGTTCCAGGAGGGTGGCCTGGCAAGTAGATCACTTCTTGCAAGATTGAGCTGCCAGAATGGCACTGACGTGCTGACTGTGGGTGACCTAAATTTTTATTTCGACAGGAGGCCCACAAAAAATACCTTCCCAGGGGCCCTGCAAACTCTAAAGCTGAGAATCTGGAAGCACCTGTCCTTACAAGTGGTTGGATTTATGTGGGCTTTGCTAGCAGACTAGTAAGATACTAAGAAAAAATCAAACCCACTGCCATCAAGTTGATTCCAACTCATAGTGACCCTATAGGACAGAGTAGGTCTGCTCCATATAGCTCTCAAGGCTGAAATCTTTATGGAAGCTGACTGCCACATCTTTCTCTTGAGGAGCAGCTGGTGGATTTGAACTGCAGACTGAAGTTTGAACCCAGGTCTGAACTGCCTCTGGTGGGTTTGAGCTTAAGCAGTTGAGCACTTAACCACTGCATCACCAGCACTCCTGATTAATAATTTTGACAGCCTATCAAAGTTAGCAAATGTTTGAGCTTCAAAATGTCAACAATTTAAAACATTGGCTTTAAGTTAAAATCTAGCGTCATCCTCATCTCCTTGCCTCTCTGTTAGCCTCCTGCTTCTTTCACACTTTTGCCAAATCCAGTTCATTCTGACCGCATAAGCCTCAAATCTAGCCCTTTCTCTCCCTGCTGCCTTAGTCCAGATCTCTAAGTGGGTTATCTTCAACTCCCAGCTTTCTCCATTATCACAGCCTGCATTTGAGTCCTATTGGAGAACAGAAAATAAGTGACAGGGAACATTCCTATGGTAGAGATTACCAGTGCCATAAACCAACCAAACGAAAACTCATTGCCATTGAATGGATTCAAGCTCACAGTGCCTCTAGAGGATAGAGTAGAACTGCCCCATAGGATCTCCAAGGAGTGGCTGGTGGTTTCAAACTATGAACCTTTCAGTTGGCAGTCAAAGGCATTTAACCACTACACCACGAGGGCTCCTCCAGTGCTCTAGTCTGATGTATATTATTTAATAACCAGATCTAGATGTCTAGTTGAAAGCATGAAACAGGAAAGACCTGTACTCTATATTCTTTCAAAAAAGATCCTAGTTTCTAGTTGGATACATTGCTGCCAGGGATCAAGACTGTATTTCCCTTGTATACTGGTGTGGTCACATAACTAATTTCCAGCAGATGAGTAAGAATGGTGGGTGGTTGCTTCAAGAAAGCTTAAGGTTGACTCAGCAGCAAGACATCCACTCTTTTCTTCCTTCTGAGGCAGTTCTTATGGCCATCTTGAACCACGAGGTAACCTTGACCAACAGCCAAGATGTTGAAGCAAAAATGAGCAGTTTTGCTCCCTAATGAAATCATACACGACTCCTGGTCTTACCTCCTTTCTCTAATGTGAAAGAGAATTAAACTTTGATTTTGTTTAAGCCACTGTTACTTCACTGTGCAGCCTAACCCAATCCTGATTAACGTAACTACCAATCTCAGCAGTGTCTGAAGTGCTACTTAACAATCCTGCCATCTTTTTCTGGTCAGTCCTTTCTCATATTCTTCTCTGTGGCTTTATCAAAACCAATTCTCTCCTCAAACCTCTGGCTATCCACTTCATCCCTCACAGTCAGCAGATAATCTGGCCTCCAGTTTCACAGGCAAAATAGGAGACATCAAACCAAAAATCCTTCACATTTCTGCCACAAACTTACCCGCCTACCTTCACTACCCTACTGCCTTTCCTCCTAGTACCATGTAGACCATATCCCTCCTCTAGCTGAGGCAAACCTCTTCCTGGGAAATCCACTTCCTCTTTCTGTCTTTTCAGAGGCCTTAGTCTCTCAGCTATTCCAAAGGTCAGGAAACTGGCAGTTCATGTGCAGATCTGGCCCACACATGTATCTTGCTTGTCCCAGATAGTATTTTTTCCCTTTTCTTTTTGTTTAAGTTGAGGAATGATTTTAATACAGGCAAAGTCTATTCTTTGTAGTGTATAGTTTCACCAATTTTGACCAGTACATATATTTGTGTATACCATCATCACCACAGTCAAGATCTAGAATGGTTCCACCACCCACTAAAACTTCTTCGTGACATTTTAAGGGAGCCTGTATGCTCCAGTCTCTTGCAGTTTCTTACATCCCACTGCCTCACTTATTTATTCCCTATCTGATCCTTTTAACATTCAAGTTTGAGATCCCTGGGTTATACTAAATTCTCTCTCCTGTATCTTTCTTCTCACTCTATAACCTTTCACCAGATGTACTCATACAAACCTTAACTCCAGCAACTGTCTGTGTCTCTGACCCAGACCTTTCTGTGAAGTTTCAGATTCATATGTTGACAGCCTCTCTGCTCAACCTCTCCATTATATGTCTCATGGGCATCTGAAACTCAACCACAGGTCCTAAACCTGACCTATAATATGACCTGCAACTGTAGTCTTCCTTCTGGGATCCCTATTTCAGTGAATAGCATCACTGTCAAACCAGAATCATGTAGCCAGAAACCTTGGAAGTCATAATATCTTCTTCTCCCTCACTTCACATATCCAATCAATCACCACAGCCTGTCAATTTAATCTTCCAGGAGCTTCTGGAATTCTCCAGTGAGAACATCTCTAATGCCATTATCCTGGTCCTGGTCACCACCATTTCTCACCTGGATACTGAAGAAGTCTCCCAGTGATTCTACTCCTACCATCTTTGTCTTTCTCTCCATCTATCCTCCACACAAATTCAGAATAATCTTTTTAAAACATTCTTTAAAAGATTTCACCCTTCTACTTGAAATTTGCTAATGGATTCCTATTAGTCTTTAAAAAAAAAAGTCTCTGGTGTGCCTTCACCTTATAATGCATTTCCCTTAGTATGAGAAGTTTACATCGATCTTCTCTGAGAAAAGCTCAGGAAATCGCACTGTCTTTTTTCCTGGGTGTCAGTACAAGATGGTCACTTTGCAAAAAAAAAAAAAAAAACCTCACCGTTCAGCATTCCCTTCTCATTTTTAGAATTTCCAGGCATCTTTGAAAACAAAATCAAAGATCATTCCCCAAGGAAACTTTCCTGTTCCACACATTGACTACTAAGGTCTCTTAAAATATGACTTTAAAGCAATATATATTTGTTACGTAATTAATTGTGAGATGTCTGTCTCCCTTGGTAGAATGTAAGCTCCATGAGTACAGGAAGCAGATCTGCTATTTACTGGCACACCTTCAGAATCTGGTTCAGTACAACTCTTACGGAAAAATTCAAGAAAAGTATTTGTTGAATGACTACATGAAAAGACTATCTTTAAACTTTTAGCAGCTCATTATGGAAAGAGTCACTCCAGAAACTCTGCATGGTTGTAGACTTGCTCGCTGGGAAACACCAGCTACCCCCAAAGACTTGCTACTTGAGTTTCTAGTAGAGCTAGATTCAGCCAGTCTTCACTAATAACCATGTGTCCTCCCTGGGGTTGTTTAGGGAAACAATTACAGACATGAAGTAAATAAACTATACAGGCCATGTGGAATACATAGTGCTGCCCACCTGAGAAGCAGTTAGGTCCCAAATCTGCACCTGAAAAGCAAAACTAGTAAAGCATGTTATTTCTGTTACAGCAGCACTGAATAACCAAGACAGCATGAAACCCTCATTTGAAATCACTACTTTCTCAGCACCCTGGGTCTTCAAAGATGTCTCTTCCAGTTGGAATTCCCACAGCTTCTCACTGTACATCCAGATAATGTTGTCTGTCTCTTTCAGTTGCTCTCTAATGGCCCCAGAGAGAATTCTGAACATGCCATGTAAACCACACATCCAGTCAGGTCATCCTAAACATATCTTTCTAATTGGATGAAGAACTCTGTAGTTGTATCCCCACAGGCTAGGACAGTGCCTAGCATGTAGCGGGTACTTGATAAGTGTTTGTGGAATGAATGAATGAAACATATGCAAGCTATGGGAGTACTCATTACAGAAGTCTTCCAGGAGATAGTGATGTTTAAGCCAGAGTCTTGAAGACAGAAGTAGTCGGCTAGAAGAGAAAAGGGGAAAACATTTTAGGCAGAGACACACAAGAAGGCTTTGGGCAGGAAGGAAACTTGTGCTTGTGCCTCAGAAGAAAGGCCTAGTGATTGGCTTCCAAAAAATCAGTTGAAATTCCATGGAGCACAGTTCTACTGTGACACACATTTACTGAATAGCAACTGGTTTTAAGGAATCAGAAGAACTCAGAGGAAATCCAGAACTCCTAACCATAGCTTACAAGGCCTGTGTGGTCTGCTCCCTGCCTCTTTTGCTGGCCCCATTTTCCACATATTTCTCAACCCACACCCTCACTCCTATCACACTAAAATCCAAACCCAAAACTATTATCATCAAGTGGACTCCAATCCACAGTGACCCTATAGGACAGATTAGAACTGCCCCATAGGATTTTCAAGCAGTAGCCTCTGGATTCACACTGCCAAACTTTCGGTTAGTAGCCAAATGCTTAACCACTGTACATCAGGCCCCACCATCACACTGGCCGCTCCTTTTCTTCAATAATCAACCCCTTCCAGCCCTAGGGCCTTTGAGCTTACTGCTTCCTTTCCTCCACTTTCAAATGACTGGTTATTTTTTTGTCACCAAGCTCAACAGCTTGTCATTTAGATGAATTTTTAAAGTGAATAGAACTTTCTAAGCCAATTTTCTCATCACTTAGATCAACATCATTGCTCCAGGAAGACTTTTCTCAACTACCTGATCTAAAGTAGTACCTTGCTACCCACCACACCCCAAAGTATTCTCTTGACATCCTTTTCTTTTTGTTTTTCTCTTCAGAACAGCTACTTCTGAACATACCTCGTCTGATCATTCATTTACAGTTGACTGTCTTCCCCACTAAAATGTAAATCCCACGAGGGCAGAGACCTTGCTAGTTTTGTTCACTGCTGTATCTGTCAGCATCTGGCATTTACAGGTGCTTAGCAAATATTTGTTGGATGAATAAGTAGTGGAGAGAAAACGTACAGGGCTTTAGGGACTAGGTTATATCTTTTGAATCTCATCCTAAAAGGAATAAGAAGACATGGAAGAGTTGAAGCCGGGAATTTACTTTTGTCAAAGATGTCTGACTCTTTTATGGCATGTGAACTGTGTGAGATCAGAATGCATACAGTGACCCAGGAGCAGTGACGGTTACCCGGCCTGTGTGGTGGTATGGGCAGGGGTAGCAGGAAATGGAAGAGCTTAGATTATGTGCAGCCTGAAGAAAGAACAAAGTATGACTGTAGTCTGATTGATGAGATTAACATATGTGTTTAAAAAAAGTGAGAATATTTTTGGCCAGACAAGCTCATGAGGTTGTTGACAGCAGAATTAGGCATTAAACCCTACCTGAGGTTTTAGATGGATAAGCTGGGCAGGATCCCTCCATCACTCCTTACCCATCCTTTCTAAGGGGCTAAGGAACCTTCTGGGAAGAAAAGGACTGGGGAATGAACCATGACCATTCCCCAGTATGTTAGTTATTATGAGTTTGATGGCCTACAGTGGTCCTTGCTGAGGTGAGGTAGGAAGGTGACAACGAGAAGGGTGTAGTTCACCTCCAGGAGAGGGATGTGTGGACTGGAGTCCAAGACTCAACAGCAGGTGTTCAGAAGCTGACCCCAGGCACAAGGTGTGGCTGATTTCTTTAACCCCTCCTACTTCACTCTCCTGGCTATTTAGCTGAAGGCCTGCCGTATCTTCCCAGGCTTGTGGAGTTCATGGAGAACTACTGATCTGGTGGGGCCAATCAACTCATCCTTAAAGACTGAGGCTGCGTTTTGATTTCCAAGCTACTGAGAGAGAGCAGGACCAATTTATGGATAACAGTAAGCAACCCTGGGTATTCTCCAAGAGTCTGGGGAGGAGATTCCAGGAAATGCTTGACTTCCAGCTAGTTTCATAGGTGAGAACTGAAGTTGTTTTAAATCAGATTATCATAGAAAATGAGACTTTATTTTGTGAATGACTCAGCCTATTCAGGTGGGGTCATTCTGAATGACACAAAAGACAGAGAGTCTAGTGGATAAGACAAACAAAACATACAAATGATTGTTTGATAAGCCCATGACAAGTGCTGTGAAGGAGAATTACAGTGTTTCAAGAGAGCAACTGTGGGAATTTTAGCTACTTAGGAGCCCTGGTGGTGCGGGTAATTAGGGGAAGTTTCCATGAGGAAAGGACACTTCAACTGAGGTCTAAACAATGCTGGGAAAAGTACCTAGGGACAGGGATGACTTGGGAGAAGACTTGACTTGGGAACTGGGCAAACCAATAAAAGATCAGAGAGATGTGGTCAGGCTAAAATAAGGTGGCAGAACCACAGACCATGTTAAGATTTTGGACTCAGGAGCAATGCAAACCTTTGGTTAGTTTGAAGCAGGGCTATGATCTAACAGGTTTAGGTTGAATGGTGATGTCTTCAGTCCCCTGAGAATAATCTAGTCAGGAGCACTGAGAAAGTCTGAGATTTACTTACAAGACTGCACATGACTGAGGCTGGACTCTCGACTATGATACATTCTCCATGGTCAAGAGTGTCTCTCTGGGCAGCTTCTTAGTGCAAGTCTTGACACATGTTCTTTCATTCAGCATTAATCTCATGTTCTGAAGTATCATGAGGATTACTGTTGTTAATTACCACTTACCAAAATTACTAATGAAAGTGGCTGATGTTTGCATAGCACTTTAAGGTTTATTCATGTCTTCATGAACATTATCTACTTGATTCTTGCATCAACATGTGAAGGAGGCATTGCTATTGGTCTCACTTTGCATGTGAGAAAAATGGGCCTGGGCAAGGCTTGCTTGCATAAGGTCAAATACAAAATCTCAGCTGAGCAGAGGAAGGTCTCTCATTAGGATATGTAACTGAAGATGTCTGCTGTGTCCATTTGGTACCCGACCTCTAAACAGTAGGTTCAAAAAAGCCAATGAAGTTTCACGGCATTTACAAGAATCAATATTTACAATATTTACATTTACAAGAAATAATATGAAGTTGGGGTAGGGGGGATTGAGTTTGAAGTAACTGCTGCGGAGTCAAGTGGAGGAACCAGTAGACATAAGTAAGGGTGTGGGGCCCAGAAGAGGATTACAGTGTCTGTATTTATTTTGGAATTAAAGGTCCTCATAGAGCATGTTGTCTTACTGTAGGGCAAGTCTAGTGAATTAGCCCTGGCAGAGCTTGATCTATTATCCACATTAAAAATTGAAACAAAAAACCCAGCAAACCCATCTCCATTGAGCTGGTTCTGACTCGTGACAATCTGACAGAGTTGAACTGCCCCATAAGGTTTCGAAAGCGCAGCTTGTAGACTTGAGCTCTCAACTTTTTAGTTAGTAGCCAGACTCTTAGCCACTGAGCCACACAGATACAGTGAATACGATAGAAGGTCATTTTTTATTCTGGAAACAAAATTTAAAATGACTATTGGACATTTGCCTTATGGGGAAAATTTTATAAAATGAACATAATAAAATTAGTTAAGGAACGCATTTGTAACACCATGATGGGTGTTCATCAAATTTAATCAATGGATTGTAACTTAATAAAAAAAATTAATTACCCAATTTAGCTGCTTAGCTAAAGTGCCAGGTAGGACTGAAAATAATGTGTAAAGATCTCATGTGGTGGTATGAGAATTGGTAGGACCTCAGATCCTACTCGACGGCACTGGCTTGGCTGGCTTGGTTTTACAAGTCTGAAACTCTCAGGCTTTGGGTCTTTCTTTTCCCCCCGTTGGAAACAATTGTTGTTTCATAAAGGAAGCTCTGACTGCTGCAGCATTTCCAATTCTTGTGCTAGTTTCAGAAGAAGGCTTATACTTCCCTACTTGTTCTTTCTGTGCTGTACGTGGGGTGTGTTTCTCATACTGTGTCTAAATCCTCTTCATCCTTCAGTGGCTTGCCTAAAACGCTGCATCATTTTGAACCCACTGTTCATGGCAGATGCCTTTGTGTAGGATGTTTATGTGTGTTTTGTCTCCACCAACAGATTCTAGGTTCCTAGAGGCTAAAGATCAGCTCTTTTGTGTGCCTCAAAACTTCTTATGCAGCGCCCTCAACATTACAATTGTGGTTAATACTTAATAAAGGAGGTAGCAGTGAACACTAGGACACTCAGTTCTACGATGGAAACTTCATGACTGACCATCCAGAATTTCTCCAGTAAACCTGAGTAATAACATTGTATTTTTTCTGACCTGGAGAAGCCTCTCTTCCTATGTGTTGTTACTGTGTGCTATTGAGTCGATGACAACTCATAGGAACCTACCTGACAGGGGTAGAACTGCACCATATGGTTGTAATCTTTACAGGAGCAGACTGCACCTCTTTCTCCCATGGTGTGGCAGGTGGGTTGGAACTGCCCACTGTTTAGTTAGCAGACAAGTGCTTAACTACTGCACCACCAGGGCTGCTTTTTCCAAGCTTAGCCCAAAATAAAAATTGAAGGGCTGATATAAACAAATACATGATATTTGAGATGTGAAAGCGTGTTTTCACAAGGCAAAACTCATTAAATCATTAAAGCTGTATTTTCGAGTAGTGTTTAAATTGTTTTTTAAAAAATTCTGTCTTCAAGATGCAGACTGATCACAACTATGGAAAACTCAACCTAAGACAAAATCACAGGAAGGAAATTTACCAGGATCTACACTTTTCTCCGTCATTTAAAAATGTAGATGCACAAAGTATCTGTGAGTTGTGACTTCTACTATTCTGCCTTCCTGAACATATTCCTTTTGCCTTCCTCAAAAAAAGCATACATTTTTACAAGGGATTCTTGCACTAGTGACCAAAGCATTTTTGTTTTTTCCTAAGTAAAAGTGCAGTAACTTAAAAAAAATAAAAACTTGGGGTGGTCAATAGACACTTCATAATGAACAAGTTTAATGCTTCGGCTAGGACCATTTCCCAAATAAACCCAACACATTTAAAAAGGCAGAGATGTGACAAAGTTCTGATTACAACAGGTGTGGGAATTTGTTACGAATCACACAAATTAACCAAGGAATTAGACTCCTCTTACATACCTCTGACAATGACCGGTCAACCTGTACATAGCTTTGTGCTTCTGTGCAGTGTGTATTATTTCACCAAACTAAATTCCTCTTCCAGGAATGCTGATCGGACACCTCTGCTTCTCTTTGTATTCTGTACATCTGGTAAACACATGTCCCTGTCTCTGGCCATGATCCTTCAGCCCCCCTTTTTTATCTTGGTTGAAACATTTTACATTCCCATTATAGAAATCTTTTTTTTTTAATGTAGAAAAAAAAATTACAACTGGCTCACAGCCTTACTAGAGAACCACAGTTTGTTATATTTATTCTGTCTTTTAAAAATGAGTCTATCTGTATAAATGCCATCTTTTACACTGTTGAGATGATTTGTGCCATTTTTGGGTCTTGCTTTTTCCCCTGTTTAACATTAAGTCATAAGTATTTTCCCATGTCACTGGAAGATCCACCAGCTACATTTTCATTCAACTGCCTCATTCAATGTGCCATGTTTTGATTCTCAATGCAAAGACCTCTGGGACCTAATGGGTGGTACAAACTTGTTTTCATGGTTCTTCATCTCTACCTTCTTTAGAGGAGTTCTGTTCCTTGTGCATTCCTGTCCAACACTGACACTGACACCAGGCTGAGCTGGGTTAGATGGAGTTGGACCACCAACCTTGAAGTGACAGTGGCTCAAAGGAATAGATCCAAACCAAACTTTGCCTTTCGCATCACAGGAGAATCTTCTTGGCTTAAAAAGGAGGCCACAGAAACAAACCTCTCAGCAATTTTTAAAATGCTTTAGGTGGGAATTTCCTTTCCTTAAGCTAAGATGTACCCAGAACAACAGGAAACATAAGGAGGACTACTAGGAGGAGGCAGAAGTGTCAGCCTCACCCTACCCAAGGGCAGAAGGTTCTAGTAGTGTAATAGTAAATACTCAGGAGGCATTTAGGAAGATGAGGTTGGGATGCAGCTGTGGTTTCAGTGGTGTTCTAGTGACCTGCTGGAGCTCTCAAGAGAAGACTGGAGTGGATGCAGGGAACTCCTCTTCAGTCCTTTCCCCAGAGCAGCTCCTCTTAGGTCTATTATTGCCATTTTCATTCAAAGAACTCAAGATAGTCATTTACAAAAAAAACAGAAAGAAAGAAATGCTCAAAAACCCCTAGATGAGCCCTACAGTCCCAAGGTTAAGAGCTAGGCTCTGGAGTCCAACTGTCTAGGTTCAAATGCCACTCTTCCTGCTACTAGGTAGATGACACTGACCAAGTTTCCTGGCCTCCTCCATCTTCTGTTTCCTCATCTATAACATGTGGCTATGTCTCACTGTGTAGGTGTGGGGTTCAAAAGTGATTATGTATATAAAGTCCAATTCTAATGCTTGGAGCTTAATGACACTCAATAAATATTAGCTAGATATAAACTATTGTTACTAGCACTGAGATATCTGCCTGTTCTGAGATGCTTGGAAGGGATTCTTGGAGAAAGTGAGTCCTGAGTTTTGTTAGAGGCATGGGTACAGCAGGAGTGCAAAGAGATTGGGTGTAGGGGAGGTGCTATCCAGAGATGTGTTGGGTGTGATGTATTTGGAGGCCATGAGATGACTGAAGTAGAGTTGATTTGCAGACTCTTGGAGCATAAGACTGGATAGATGCTTTGGTACTACACTGTGGTAGGCCTTCAGTGCTTGAGTAAAGAATTTGGACCTTAGGTAAAAGACAGTTTTATTCTTGTATACTTAAAGGCACAGACACATACCCTCCAGCAATCCCATTAATAGGAATGCCTTCAAACACTGTCACACAGATGTGCCCTTTCTGTCTGTCCCCTTGGTGTTCATTTCTGGTTTTTTGGCCCCAGAAACATTTATTTTTAAAGATGACAGGGGGTCGCAGCCAAGTTTAAGTTGTACTTCATAGTCTAGAGAGCTGCAAATGTAACTCTTTTTTTCCCAGAAGAGCAGGCAAATCCACTTTCTATTTTGGCTTGGCCATGTTTTCACTGTTGTTAACATACAGCAAAACATAAAACAGGGAAGCAATACAAAAGAAAGAAGTATGTGTGAAAGTCCCAAACCATGAGTAATAATGAGACATGGGGAGAGAAAAGGCACTGACTTAGAAGCTGGAATGGATACAAGGACAAGGAAGGAAGAGAAGGAAAAGAGCTGAGGCTGGTGACATTTGGTAACAGGTGCCAGCTCCTACTGCCAACTGCACTGGGTATAATTGACCATTAGCTGTCTCTGCCTGGAACTTTCTAGTCCTTCTAATCTATCCGCCTAGGATTTTGTGGCTTGCCGTAGATTCCTTCAGCTTGCCCTAGCCTTCAAACTAGATGGGCTCTTAGAGCATCTGCAAGTCAGCGTGTTTCAGCAAGCATTCATTAGCCTGCAACGGTCCCAGGGATTGCAGTCACTTGTGCAGATAGGACAGTTCCTTTGTAACTCTTGCCAACACTGTTTATTTATTTATTTATTTGTTTATTTTTATTTTTATTTAACATAACTGAGTGAAAATGTACATTCATGCATAAATTTACATGCCCACCTATATGCAGCTTCCACTGCTCTCCCTGTCCGATGACTGCACACTATTCCTCTCTGCTCCATACATGTCTCATCCTCCTAACAGTCTCCTTTCCCCTCTTCTCCATCCACGCCCCTTCCTCCAGACAGAGGTCAGCAAGATGATATCCTGTAGATGTATAGAACCACAAAGTGCTTCCAATATATGGTCACTCTGCATTGCCAAGTCCAATCCATTCCTGTCCAAAGAGTGGACCTTTGTTATAATTTATGGGAAAGGGCAGCATCAGGGCTGGGGGCCATGTTCTCAGAGGAACTCCAAAACCACTGGACCATCAATTGAGGTCTTTTAGTGGAGATCTCAGGATGCACCCCTTTTTATTCTTGTGTTGCCAGTGAGACTCCTCTCTGTGAGCTCCAACGTGGCTATCACTGGTGGTGGCCAGGCACCATCCGGTTCTTCCGGTCCCAAGTCGATGTAGGCACCCACTCTTGTGGGTCTCTCTGTCTTCTAGGTTGTCTTTACTGCATGTCATTTTGGTCCTCGGTGAGCATCCGTTCCTGCTGAGTTGGGACCATTTGCTGTGTCCTCGGATGGCAGCAGCAACACTGTTTTTATAGGTCTTCATTAGTCTTTAATCTAGATTATTGTGACAGAGTTCTCACTGCCCTTCCCATCCTTGACTTTTTTCCCTGCCATCTGGGCTACATACCACAACTGGATTAATCCTAAAATGCAGCTCTGATCATGCCACTCCTTGGCTCAAAAAGCTTCATTGCCTTTAAGCAAGCTAACACTCCCCTTACATACAAAAGCAGCACACATTCAAAGCCAGGGTTTGGAAAACACAGAGCGGCAGAGAAGGAAATTTGTCTATAATTTTACCACCAAAAGATAATCTAGAAACCCTGGTGGTGCAGTGGTAAAGTGTTATGGTCATCAACCAAAAGGTCAGCAGTTCAAATCTACTTGGAGCTCCTTGGAAACTCTATGAGGCAGTTCTGCACTGTCCTGTAGGGTCGATATGAGTAGAAATCAACTTGGTGGTGTTCAGTTTGGTTTGGTCATGGTTTTAAAGATAATCTATCTGTAACATACAGTTTCTAAGTCTTTTTATTTGATAATGTCTCATGAGTTATCTCCCCATTTTCTTTGTTGTGTTTTGTTGTTTCGATTATCTTTCTTGTAGGTTGCTTCAGATGAGAGGGATAAAATTTACATACCTGACTCCTCTTGCAAAGTACTTGGATTACCTTGACCATCCTCGTCAAGGTTTTTTGCATATGGTGAAGTTTGTTCTTAGAATAGATTCTTAGAGGAGGAATTTGTGGGTCAAAGGAATTTATGTTTTTAAGGCTTTAAGTCGGATGAAGGATAAAACGTTACCCCTCTGTATTGCCCTCAACAAAGGGTAACGTTTTGTCCTCCATCCAACTTAAACCCATTGCTGTCAAATTGATTCTGACTCATAGCAACACTATAGGACACAGTAGAACTGCCCCAAAGGGCTTCCAAGGCTGTAAATCTTTATGAAAGCAGGTTGTTGGATCCTTTTTCCCACATAGTAGCTGATGGGTTCAAACCACTGACCTTTTGGTTAGCAGCCCAGGGCTTAACCATTGTGCAGCCAGGACTGCCTCATCCTCCATCAGGGCCAGACACACCCATTTATTACTGAATCAAACAGCACCATACTGGCCTCTGTCAAGCTGCTCCTCAGCCTGCCCCTTTCTTCTCCTTCCCCACTGCCCTCTTGCCAAATTACTCTGTGGCACTTGAGGCACGTGTATGAGGTCTGACAATTAGCTTTGAGAACTCATCCTCCTAGAAAAGGTGCTATATACCTCCTTGCTGAATATCACTATGGTCACCTTTTAAGTACTGCTTTTGGGAAGCTATGCAGTGACGCCAGCGCCTAGTCCACCCTTCAAAGCAATTTTGGAACTCTTTTTCTGGAATGGCCATCAGAGTTGTAATATTACCCTTGATGCCCTGAATGTCATCAAATGCCTTCCTTTCAATATTTCCTTTAACTTTGGGCACAGAAAAAAGTCATTGGGGGTCAGATCAGGTGAGGCAAGAGGATGGAATTTCAACAGTTCAGTCTGTGAACTTAATTGTTGTAAGTGCTACCTAGCTCATTGCTGAATATCACTAAACTCACCTTCAAAGTACTCCCCTTAGGAAACTATGCACAAGTGCCAGCATCTAATCCACCCTGATGGAGGATGAGGCAGTCCTGGTGGCACAATGGTTAAGCCCTGGGCTGCTAATCAAAAGTTCAGTGGTTCAAACCCATCAGCCACTGTGCGGGAAAAAGATGCAACAACCTGCTTTCGTAAAGATTTACAGCCTTGGAAGCCCTATGAGGCAGTTCTACTGTGTCCTATAGTGTTGCCGTGGCTGAATCAACTTGACAGCAATGGGCTTAAGTTGGATGAAGGATAAAATGTTACCCTTTCCTGAGTGCGATACAGAAGGGTAATGTTTTATCCTCCATCCATACAGTTATTTGTTTACTGGCTAAAAACTCCCTCACAAACAACTACAATTAAGTTCATGAACTTGCCACCCTGCCACCATGTGCAATGGCAATTCCAGAAAGAGTTTCAAAATTGCTTTGAAGGACAGACTAGGTGCTGGCGTCGGTGCATAGTTTCCCAAGGGGAGTACTTTAGCGGTGATACTCATCAATGCCGGAGACAGCACTTAAGACAATACGTTCATGAACCTTATACATCCATTCTACAGACATTACTGAACACCTACCAGGGAAGGCAGGAGATTGTGACGGTTAAGGGGGCAGGCTCTGGAACTGTTCTACCTGGATTTGAATGCCAGCTCTGCTCCACACCTTTCCTGTATACTAGGCACAATACTGACACCTCCATCACCGAGTGGCTGTGAGATTGTAAATGACTTCGTGTATGTAAATGCTTCAAACAGTGCCTGGAACATAGTACATGTTTGGTGAACCTTAGCCATTATGATCCGTAGTTTTAAACGTTGCTCTCTTCTAGGTAGGGGCAGAAGGAAGGGTCCAGGTCTAAGAAGGCAGCCAAGGTCCCTGCTTCCATGGAGCTAATTTCAGGTTCTATTAAGGACATCATAGAAAGTGAGGTTAACATGCTCAGCTGCTAACAGAAAGGTTGGAGGTTTGAGTCTTCCTAGGGGCAACATGGAAGACAGCGCTGGTAATCTGCTTCCAAAAAATCAGCCACTGAAAACCCTGTGGAGCACAGTTCTCCTCTGACATACACGGGGACACCGTGAGTAGATGTTGATTGGATGGCAACAAGTTTCAGGCTGTGGCAACAAGTGATCACAGGGTATAGTTAATGGCAACATCATATTTGATGGCCAAAGAAGCCCTTGTATAGTGGTTATCTCCTCTTACGTGGTGGTTACCTGTGAGCTGAGACCCCAGTGGAGAGGCAGAGCTGACCTTAAAAACAGGGCTGTCTCAGGTTTGGTCCTCTCAAAGCATAGGAGTGTCACATCTAAGAACTAACTACTGGCAGTCAGCTGTGTTAATTCCTCCTTTTTTGAGGGCTGATAATACATCAGGATATATTTTAATCTTTCTATGTCCTCATCTTTAATTAGTTAAACAAGTTCCAGAAGTCACGTGGCTGGGCTTACCTGGCTTCTGACTCAAGTCATTAACTCTGGTGGGACCTCAATCGAGTCAAGAAGGACTTGCGTGCTGACATGTTTTACTAATTGACTCTGCTTCATTTCCTGCTTTGTTGGACTTCTTCCTGATACTCTTGGCTGTCTTCTTGTTCTCTGGAAGGCCCACTTTGGTTTTCTGTGAAGTCACTGCCTCCTTGACACGAAAGGCGCCTCAGTGAGCCAAATGCATAATTCCATTAAGTGGAACAAAACAGCATACCTGAATCTCCAATAGAGGCTACATCTTCTCTTTATGCTGCAACTGTGGGCGTGGAGAGGAAGATGTCTTTCTTTTCCTCCCTCCTCCTTCCTTACCAAACCAAGAATTATTCCCAGTGAAGGGAAAATTGAGTTGGCTACCCTTCATAAATATGCTTTCAGCTGTGAGCAGCAGCCAGGAGAAGGCTACACCAAGCCAGGTGACAAACTACTGATGTGTGAAGAGCTACATGTCTTTCGGGTGGAAGGCCATTAGAAGTATGTGTAGAAGACGATGAAGCTTTCCCTGAAGGCTCAGTAGGTCTTTGTGTGAAAATTTCAGACCCCCTCAGAACATGTGAGATGAAATTAGTTTCCAGCAGGATCTAGGGAGTGGCTTTCAGAGACTGCAAAATCAAAACCATCAAACCAGTTGCTGCTGAGTCAATTCTAACTCCATGGCAAGGCCAGGTGTGTCTGAGAATACTACTCCATAGAGTTTACAAGGCTGTGAACTTTCAGAAGCACACTACTAGACCATTATTCTGAGGAGCCTCTGGGTGGGCTCAAATTGTAGGCCGTTGGTTAGCAGTTGAACACTTAACCATTCCCTGGAAGGTAGACACTAATCCATGCCTAACTTGGACCAGGTATGAGCAGAAATTCTAGAACAGATTATCAAACAGACTGACTGTGAATACTTATGAAAGAATACAGTGATCACTGGGAGTCAGAAGCCTTATTCAGAATAAGTCAGGATGATCCTCCTTTCCCTTTTATGAAAGATTATTACTAGAAGGGGCATCAAGGGAACTTTATGAAGATTCTGTTTTCTGGATGTTTGAAAAACTTGTGGAAAAGATGCAAATGTGAAAACTGAACATGATTTTAGAGTGTGAAGGAAATTTTAAAACATCTAACCCAACTTCCCTCTTTAAAGAATTAGCTGTAGTCACAACTAGTTGAACAACCATCCTCAAACAGTATTTCCCAATGATTTATTGTTAACCTGGCAAAAGTTCAGATGGCATTCCACTGGCTCGAACCCTGAAGCTTAGGACCATCTTAATAATGATGTGAATGGAGAACGTGGAAAACGTTTAGAAATTTGTAGATAATGAGGTAAAACAGTTGGGTGCGAGGGTTGGGATTCAAACTGGTGCACACAGGTGGGAAAGATGAGCTCAAAATTCACTTAGTCAGCAAAAAACATTAAAATGCAAATGGTGTGTACGCTGGCTGGGTACAAACATGCCTTTTTCCTCAAGGGTGCTGCTCTATCCAGTAGAGAGGCCAGTAGCAGCCCCATCTACAAGTCTTGAAAACCAAAATGTGTCTAGATGCTGATAAAGGTCTCCTGGGGTACCCAAATCTCCCTGATGAGAATCGCTGAGATAAACTGACGTACTCTTAGGGAAAATCCTAATGGACTTTAGGTGACTGTGAGTGCGATATAAACATTGCCAGGAAAATAGCAAAGCAAATGTAAACTGAGGCTGCATTATGGCTACTGCTAATTTTCCAGTTGCTGTTGAGTTGACTGTGACTCATGGTGACCCCGGGTTTGTCAGACTAGAACTGTGCTACATAGGATTTTCACTGTGAGTTTTCAGAAGTAGTTTACAAGGCCTTTCTTCTGAATCTTCTCTGTGTAGACTCCAGTTGCCAACCTTTCAGTTAGCAGCCAAGTATGTTATCTGTTGGCACCACCACTAATACTAACTACTGACTTGTTCTGTCCCTAGCACTGTGCTCAGCTTTTACACGTGCATCCTCATTTAATGCTCATGTGAACCATATGAAGTAGGAATGTTATTGTCTCCATTTTTCAGACAAGAACACAGAGACCCAGAAGCATTAACTGACATGCTCAAGCTCTCACAGCCAAGGTGGTGGAGCCAGGGCTGTGTCACTGCAGAGCCTGTATTCTTGCCCACAGTGGTTCAAGTGCCTTAAACCTCACACTAAGCATATGTGCATAACAGTGCCCCAGGAGACGGCCAGTACCCACCCCCACACCTGAACATGGCTGAGAAGCAAGAAATAGGCTGTAATAAACCTAAGCCTCCGACCCTCCAGTGTCTGAAATCTGGGACTTGCCCTGCAACTGACGTCCTAGCCTCCTGTCAGCTCATTGCCTTAATTCACACAAAATTCTAATACACTAATTTCCCCATCAGCAGGATCATAGAATAACTACTAGATAGGTGTTCAAATGAAAAGATTATGCGTGTTCTACGTCACTTCATTTCAATCATCTGGAGATTCTTAACTTTCTGGGATCCCTAATTTTTTGAGCACTGACTGGGAATTGAACCTGGCTGTGTGTCAGATCTGTCACTGGAGGATTGTGTGTTGCTATGAGCTGAACAGGTTTCTGCAGAACTCCTAGATAGAGACAGACTAGAAAGAAAAGGCCCACTGATCTGCTTCTGAAAATCAGCCACAAACCCTATGGATCACAATGTTCTGATCTGCCCCTGATCATAGGGGTGGGGTAGGAGGGGGGCAGTGTTTTGCTCTGTAGAGCATGTGGTTGCCATGAGGCAGGAACAAATTTCTTGTCTGCTAGTAACAGCAGTTTGTAAGTGTTGCGGCTCTGGGTCCAGTTGGCAGAGATCACCGGGATTGCAGTCCTCATGCTAAACACCACCTGCTGAAGGCTTCCATTGAGGCTGAGTTGTGATATTGGGGGGGAGGGCGGCAGGAGAGTTAAGACCTGGGAAGGACTCTTACCCAAGTCAAAGCCCAGTACCATAAAAGAAAGTGAGAAGCATCAGGGGACTTCTAAGCCCAGGGAGCTGCAGCTGACATGACCTGTCCCCCTCGCCTCTCCCTAGTGGCAGCCTTGGAGCTGAGTTCCACTGACCTGCAGAGCCCCAGGAACAACAAGGAACACCACACACAGGACATGAGCCTGAAGCGGCTCATTGTGCGCCGTGGCCAGGCCTTCATCATCATCCTGAAGTTCAACAGGAGCTTCCAGCCCCAGACTGATGATATCACCTTCGTGGCGGAGACTGGTGAGCTTGCCACTGCCCCAAGGCCCCATGGGCCCCCCCAGAATACGGGTGCTGGTAAAGTACACCTACAGGGGCTCTGCCCCCATTTTATGAGCCTCCTGTCTTCTCCCGGGACCTCCCAGGATCCTCAAGCTTAGTCCCTTTCAGTAATGTTAAAGAAAGTTTTGACAAACTCTGTTAACTGGTAAGATGCTGACAATCAAAAACCAAGCCAGTTGCCTTTGAGTTCATTGTACCTCATGGCATGTGTCAGAGTAGAACTGTGCTCCACGGGATTTTCAGTGGCTGATTTTTCAGAAGTAGATTGCCAGGCCTTTCTTCTGAGGTACTTCTAGGTGGACTTGAACCACCAACCTATTGGATAGCAGCAAGCAATTGTTAACTATTTGCACCTCCCAGAGACTCCATGGTAATGACAGTGGCCTTTAAACACACATCAAACACTGTGAGCCCTGGAGATCTTAACTGTCTTGACCAAGGGTGCCCGGTGGCAGTGAAAGCCTTAAATAGAAAGGTTTAGTCAGTGATGGGAGCAGATATGAGTCTTTCCTGTCCACCTGCACTACAATATTTCTGAGCTTTGGGATCATTCTTCTACACAGGACCAGAGCCTGCGGAGCTACTGGGAACCCGAGCCAAATTCTCCCTCACCCAGGCCCGACACACGAATGTCTGGAGTGCTTCTGACTTTACAATCAACCTGCACTCGCTCCAGGTCTCCCTCTGTACACCAGCCAATGCAGTCATTGGCCCTTATATGCTCAAGATCCAGATCTCCCATGGCCAGGGTCACAGCATGACTTACCTGGTGGGGACTTTCATCCTGCTTTTTAACCCTTGGAATGCAGGTAAGCTTGCTTATAGGCTATGGTGCTAACCCCACCCACTGGGAATACTGTGATGTTCTTCTAGACAGCCCAGAAGATAAATTGCTGCATATCCGTGCAATACAGTATCATGTGCTCTCTAAAAATCATCTTTAAGAAGAATTTTCAATGTCATGAAGAAAACACTGTGCCATGGTAAGTGGAACAGATCAAGAATGTGTTCCTAATTACATTAAGTATGTGTTGTTGTTACCTGCTTGACCCGTAGAATGAAACTCTGCATGGTTCTGCACCCTTCTCATGGTTACTGTTATGCTTGAGCCCATCATTGCAGCCATGTTGTCAATCTACTGGGTTGAGGTTCTTCCTCTTTTTCACTGCCCCTCCACTTTACTGAACATGATGTCCTTCTCCAGGGACTATAACTTTCTCGTAACTTGTCCAAAGTATGTGAGATGTAATCTGGCCATCCTTGCTTCCGAGGAGCAATCTGCCTCTACTTCCTCTAAGACAGATTCGTTCATTCTTCTGGTAGTCCATGATGTATTCAGTATTTTTTGTCAAAATTGTAATTTAAAAGCATTAATTCTTCTTTGGTCTTCCTTATGCATCATTCAGCATTCACATGCACATGAAGTGATCGAAAATGCCATAACTTGGATCAGGTGCACCTAGTTTTCAAGGTGACATCTTTGCTTTTCAATACTTTAACATACCTAATGCTTTAAGTGTACATTACGGTTTGAGCCAGTTTCTCATGCAAAAACTAACATAGACTTTACTATGTAACCCTAGTTGCTCTCCCCACAATGTGCCAACACATATCTCCTCTCCACCTTGTGTTTCCTATGTCCATTCAATCAGTCCTATCCTTCTCTGCCTTCTCATCTCGCCTCTGGACAGGAACTTCCCATTTAGTTTCATGCATCTACTTGAGCCAAGAATCACGCTTTACTGGTATCATTTTATGTCTTATAGCCCAGTCTAATCTTTTTTTTTTTTTTATTTTTATTTAACATAACTGAGTGAAAATGTACATTCACATGTAAATTTACATGCTCCCCTATATGCAGCTTCCACTGCTCTCCCTGTCCGGTGACTGCACACTACTCCTCTCTGCTCCATACATGTCTCATCCTCCTAACAGTCTCCTTTCCCCTCCTGTCCGTCCACTCCCCTTCCTCCAGCCAGAGGTCAGCAAGATGATATCCTATAGATGTATAGAACCCTAAAGTGCTTCCAATATATGGTTACTCTGCATTGCCAAGTCCATTCCTTTCCTGTCCAAAGAGTGGACCTTTGTTATAATTTATGGGAATGGGCAGCATCAGGGCCGGGGGCCATGCTCTCAGAGGAACCCCAAAACTGCTGGACCATCAATTGAGGTCTTTTAGTGGAGATCTCATGATGCACCTCTTTTTATTCTTGTGTTGCCAATGAGGCTCCTCTCTGTGAGCTCCGTCATGGCTATCACTGGTGGTGGCCGGGCACCATCCGGTTCTTCCCAGGTCCCAGGTCGATGTAGGCACCCACTCTTGTGGGTCTCTCTGTCTTCTCGGATGTCTTTACCGCATGCCATTTTGGCCCTCGGTGAGCATCCGTTCCTGCTGAGTTGGGACCATTTGCTGTGTCCTCGGATGGCAGCTTGGCAGCTTTTAAGACCCCAGACGCCACTCACCAATGTGGGGTGCAGAGAGCTCTCTTAGCAAAACGCTAGTTGTGCCAATTGGCCTGGAATTCGCCTAAGAGCATGGTCCCCCGTCCCCCGCCCCAGCTACTCTATCCTTGCAGTATTGAGTTAAGATGGAAGGAGTACTCAAGTTATGCTGAAGTCCACTTAATGTTGTTCTTGTTCCTAATGTGTGCTGTCACCACTTCCAGTCTAATCTTTATCTAAAGAATTGGCTTCAGGAATGCTTTTAGTTCTTAGCTAATAGAGAGTTTGGGGACAATGTCTTCTGGGATCCTTCCAGTCTGTCAGACCATCTAGTCTTGTCTCTTTACTAGAATTTGAGTTCTGCAGCCCACTTTTCTACTGCTCCTTCAGGGACTTTCTGTTGTATTCCCTGTCAGGGTGGTCATTGGTGGTAGCTGGGCACCATTTACTTCTTCCATTCTTGTGCTGACGTAGTCTCTGGTTTATGTGGCCCTTTGTCTCTTGGGCTCACATTTTCCTTATGTCTTTGGTGTTCTTCATTTTTCTTTACTCCAAGTGGGTTGGGACTAATTGATGTCTTTTTGATAGCCACTTGCCAGCTTTTAAGACCCCAGACACCACTTACCAAAGTGGGATGTAGAGCATTTGCTTAATAAACATTGTTATTCCAGTTTACCTAGATGTCCCCTGAAACCATGAGTCGGATCTGACTCGACGGCACTCGGCTGGCCCCTGAAACCATGGTCCTCAGCTCTTGCCCCAGGTACTCTGTCTCTTGAAGCATTTGGTTGTATTCAGAAAACTTCCTAGCTTTTGGTTTAGTCCACTTGTGCTGACTTCTCTTATATTGTGTGTTGTCCTTCCCTTCACCTAAAATAATTATTGTCTGTTATCTAGTTAGTGAATACCCCTCTTCCTTCCTCTCCAGCCTTGTAACCATCAAAGACAGCTTTCTTCTGTGTTTTAAACTTCTTGAGCTCTTGTAATAGTGATCTCGTACTGCAGACTAGTTTCATTCATCATAATGGTTTTAGCTTCATCCATATTATGAGATTTGTAGCTGTTCTTTATCGTTGTCTAGTATTTCATTGTGCAAATGTACCACAGTTTTTTTTACCTATTCATTCATTCATGGACACCTAGGTTGTTTCCATCTTTTTGCTTTTGTAAACAGTTTTGCAGTGAACGTGGGTGTGCATATATCTGTTCATGTGATAAGTCATGTGTCTTATTTCTCTAGGATATAATTCAAGGAGTGGGATTGCTGGATCATCTTGTATGGTACTTCTACTGCTAGGTTTTTAAGGAAGCACCAAATCGATTTCCAAAGTGTTTAACACGATTTTACATTCCCACCAGCAGTGTATTCTAAGTGTTTCAGCCTTCCCCCAACCTCTCCAACCTTATTTTGTGTTTTTTTGATCAGTGTTAGCTTTGTTGGGGTGAGATTGGTATCTCAATGTAGTTTTGATTTGCATTTCTCTGATAGCCAGTGATCATGAGGTTTTCCTCATATATCTGTTAGTCACCTGAATGTCTTCTTTGGTGAAGTGCCTGTTCATATCCTTTGCCTGTTTTTTAATTGGGTTATTTGTGTTTTTGTTGTTGAAATTTTGTAGTATCTTGTAGACTTTAGAGATTAGATACTGACTAGGTCTGTCATTTCCAGAAACTTTCTCCCAGTCTGTTGTCTCTTTGATCTTTTGGTGACAACTTTGAATGAGACTAAGTGTATGATTTTTAGGAGTTCTTGGTTACTTGTTTTCTGGTATTTGTGCATTGTTATTAATGTTTCATATTCTGTTTATGTCATGTATTAGGGCTCCTAGCATTGTCCCTATTTTTTCTTCCATGATCTTTATTGTTTTATATTTTATATTTACACTTTGATCCATTTAAAGTTAGTTTTTTTATACAGTGTGAGGTACAGGTATTGTTTCTTTTCTTTTCTTTTTTTTTGCAGATAGGTATTCAGTTATGTCAACATCATTTGTTAAAAAGCTGTCTTTTCCAAAGTTGATGGACTTTGGACCTTTGTCAAATATTGGCTGCTTATAGGTGGATGATTTTAAGTCTGGATTCTTAGTTCTATTGCAATGGTCTATGTATCTGTTGTACCAGTACCAGGCTGTTTTGACTACCATAACAGTGTAATAGGTTCTAAAGTCTGTTATTGTGAGGCCTCCCACTTTGTTCTTCTTTTTCTTATCTGGAGCCTCTTCCATTTCCATATGTAGTTTGTAATTTGTTCTTCCATTTCATTAAAAAAAATACCATTGAAAATTGGATCAGGATTGCATGTTGCGTTTTATCCATAGATTGCTTTGGGTAGAGTAGACATTTTCACAATGTTGAGTCTTCATACCTGTGAGCAAGGTAGATTTCTCCACTTATGTAGGTTTCTTGGTTTTTTTTTAGGAGTGTCTTGTAGTTTTCTTTGTATATATCTCTGGTTAGATTTATTCCTAAGTATTTTATCTTCTTGGGGGCTATTGTAAATGTATTGATTCAGTGATTTCCTCCTTGACATTCTCTTTGTTGGTGTAGTGAAATCAACTGATTTTTGTACATTTATCTTGTATCATGATACTTTGCTAAACTCTTCTATTGGTTCAAGTAGGTTTCTTTTGTTTTGGATTCTTTAGGGTTTTCTGTGTGTAAGTTATGCCCACTGGTGTTGAGTGGGGTCTGACTCATGGAGACCCTTGAAGTCAGAGTAGAACTGCCCATACAGTTTCCAAGGAGCTCCTGGCAGATTTGAACTGCCAACCTCTTGTTAGCAGAGGTAGCAGTTAACCCACTACACCACCGGGGTTTCCAAGATCATATCATCTGCAGATAGAGATAGTTTTACTTCTTCCTTACAAGTTTGGATTCCCTTTATTTCTTTTTCTAGCCTAATTTCTCTGGCTAGAACCTCAGGCACAATGATGAATAAAACTGGTGGCAAAGGCCATCCTTGTCTGGTTCCTGTTCTCAAGGGGAATGCTTTAAGACTCTCTTCATTTAGGATGGTATGTTGGCTCTTGGCTTTCTACAAATGCCTTTCATTATGTTGAGGAATTTCCAGGCTGTTTCTATTTTGCTGAGAGTTTTTAACATGAATGGCTGTTGGACTTTGTCAAATGCCTTTTCTGAAGCAGGTGATAAAATCAAGTGTTTCTTGTCCTTTGTTTTATTTATGTGGTTGATTACATGGACTGTTTTTCTAATGTTGAACCATCCCTGCATCCCTAGTATGAATCTCACTTAGTCATGGTGAGTTATTTTTTTGATTTGTTGTTGAATTCTATTGGCTAGAATTTTATTGAGAATATTATTTTGTAACTTTACTTTTTTGTGGTGCTTTTATCTGGTTTTGGTATCAGTTTGTGCTGGCTTCATAGAAAGAGTCTGGGAGTATTTCATCCTTTTCTATGCTCTGAAATACCTTTAGTAATAGTGGTGTTAACTCTTCTTTGAAAGTTTAGTAGAATTTTCCAGGGCTGTCAGGGCCAGGACTTTTCTTTGTTAGGAGTCTTTAAATTATCTTTTCAATCTCTTCTTTTGTTATCAGTTTATTTAGTTGCTCTATCTCTGTTTGTGTTAGTGTAGGGGGGTAGCATGGTTCTAGAGATTTGTCCATTCCCTGTAGGCTTTCAAATTTGTTAGAATACAATTTTCCATAGTATTCTGTTATGATTCTTTTAATTTCATTTGAGTCTGCTGTGATATCTCCTATCTCATTTCTTATTCAGGTAATTTGCTTCCTCTCCTGGTTTTCTTTGGTCAGTGTGGCTGATGGTTTACTGATTTTGTTGATCTTTTCAAAGAACTGCTTTTGGTCTCATTAACTCTTTTAATTGTTTTCCTATACTCTATTTCATTTAATTCTGTCTTAATTCCTATTATTTGCTTTCTCCTGTTGTCCAAGAGCTTCTTTTGCTTCTCTCTTTGTATTTGTTTGAATTTGACCCTTTCTTCTTTTTGGATGTCTCTGTTTATTGCTATTAACTGACCTCTGAGTACTGCTTTTGCTGTGTCCAAGGGATCTGGTAGGATGTATTTTCATTCTTGTTTGAATCATGAATTTCTTTATTGTGTCCTTAATTTCTTCTATATTCAGTAGTTTTTGAACAAGATGTTCAATTCCATGCGTTTGGTTTTTTTCCCTTGTCTTTCTATCATTTTTTTTTCCATTTTATGACTTTATAGTCAGAAAAGATGCTTTGCAGTATTTCATTGCTTTGGATTCTGTTAAGGCTTACTTTGTAGCTTAATATGTGGGTCTATGCTAGAGGATGTTCCATGTGTATTGCAAAAAGAATGTATACTTGGCTGCCATTGAGTGGGATGTTCTGTATATGTCTATGAGGTCAAGTTAGTTGATTGTAGCATTTAGATCTTCCATGTCTTTTAGCTTCTTTCCAGATGTTCTGTCCTTTACTGAAAGTGGTGTGTTGAAGCCTCTTACTATTATTATAGAGCCATTTGTATCTCTTTTCAATGCTGTTAGAGTTTGTTGTATGTATTTAGGAGCCCTGTCCTTTGTTTATCTCTAGCTGCTCTGAAAATTCTCTCTTTATCTTTGGCTTTGCAAAGTTTGATTGAATATTTAATATGGTTATGTTGTTCTGGTATATTGGGACTTTAATCATTATATAGTGTCTTTCTTTAACTGTTGCCATACAGTTTACTTTAAAGTCTATTTTGTCAGAAATTGCTATTGCCACTTCTGGTCATTTTGATTGTTGTTTACTTGATAGACTTGAGTTTTAGTTTGTTTGTGTCTTGAAGTGTAAAGTGTGTCTCTTACAGGCAGTATATAGACAGATCATGTTGTTTTAATCCATTCTACCTCTGTCTGTCTCTTTGTTGGTGCATTTCATCCATTTACATTCAGCATAATTATTGATAGGCATGAGTTTAGTGTTGTCATTTTGTTGTGCATTGTTGACAGTTTCTTTGGTTCACTGAATTTTCTGTGCTGAGTCATTTTTCTCTATGTATTTTCTTTCATCTTTTTCATTGCTGTTGGTTTTGTACTTACTGAGTCATTATATTTTTCTTTTTCTTCTTTTAATTTTAATGTGTAGGATTGTTTCCCTTGTGGTCATCTTAATATTTACCCTATTTTTCTAAGTTTAAACTAATCTTTTATTTCTTTATATCACCTTGACTTCCTTAATTCCTCTCATATGAAAGATCTATGACTACGTTTTTCAGTCCCTCTTTTTTTTTTTTAAAAAAAAAGGTTTTCATCTTTCACATAATGGCATCTGTTTCCCTATTTTCAGTGTTTTAGCTTTGACTTATTTTTGTGATTTCCCTGTCTGCCTTGATATCTGGTTTCTCTGCCCTGTGTTATAATCTTGTGTTTTCATCTGGTATTATTGATTTTCTAACTGGAGGACTCCCTTTAATATTTTTCATAATTTTATCTGAAAATGTCCTAATTTTGCCATCATATTTGAGAGACAGTTTTGGTGTATATATCATTGTTGGCTGGAAAAATTTTTCCTTGAAGTCTGTATATATCATCCCATTGCCATCTCGCCTGCATAGTTTCTGTTGAATAGTCTGAAGTGAATCTCACTGACTGCCATTTGTAGATGACTCTTTGTTCATCCTTGACCACTCTTAAAATTCTCTTTTTATCTTTCGTTTTGGCAAGTTTGATTATATTATGTCTTGATGACTTTCTTTTGAAATCTCCCTTGTGTGACGTTTGATGAACATCTTGGATAGGTATCTTCTAATCTCTCACAATATTGGAAGTTTTCTGCCAACAAATCTTCAACAGTTTCTCTCTGTATTTTATGTTATCACCCTGTTCTGGTTCTCCAATCACTTGTAGGTTATTCCTCTTAATAGAGTCTCATATAATTCTTGGGGGGGTTTTCATTTTTTGAAATCATCTGATTTTTCCTCAAATATGTTAGTGTTATGTGCTTTATTTTCAGTCTTACTAATTCTGACTTTGGTTGCCTCAGTTCTCCTCCTATAACTTTCTGTTGAGTTGTCCAATTCTGAAATTTTGTAGTTAATATTCTAGATTTCTGTTTGCTGTCTTTCTACGGATTCTTGTAGCCTGTTAAATCTGTTTCTATAGTCTCTAATGTTTTTAAGTTCTTATATTGCTCTGTATATGTGCTTCTTGTCTGGTTCTGCCAAGAACCAACCTGATCTTCTGAAGAGTTCTGCATATTAATCTTTTGTATTCTGCTTCCAGTAATTCCAGGAAGTTCTCTTCATCTGAAAGATTTCTTCTGTGTTTTGGGAACTTTCTGAAGCCATCATGGTCTGCCTCTTTATGTGATTTGATATTGATGTTGTCTCACAGCCATCAATAAATTATTGTACTTATTTATTTTATCTTTGCTTACTGTGTCCTAGCTTCTTGTTTCATTTTGTTTTGATATGCCCAAATAGCCTGGTTGTGTGAGCCAGTTTGATTATTGGTCTCTTTGAAGCTCTACTGTCCTGTTACCAATTATTAGAGCTGTTACTAGGTATGTGAGTTCAGGAGGCTGTTTATTTTTCTTGTATGGATTCAGCTCAGTTGTCCATGTGGTCATCAAGTGTGTGATGTGGACTGTCACCTACAGTGCTAAGTGGGCCAGGGTGATTGGGGTAGGCACAGCTATCTGGCTGCAGTAGTGGGTCACAGGCTGAGAAAGGCAGGGGGCTGACAACCAATCCTGAGTGTCTGTGAGGAAAGAATGTCCCTGTTCCCCAAAGCATGTAGGTGGGTGTATTTTGCAGCCAGAGTATGAGTACCCCAAACTATTGGCTGTGTGGACCGGGAAGCACCACTTATTCTTGGACCCCTGTCACAGGTGGCTAGGTGGGATGGGTGGAGCCACCAATCCACAAGCCTTGCTGTGGGTAGGTGAAGATCCTGCTTAATAGGCAGCACTGTGTAAAACATCATGAACCTTCTGATACATGAACTTAGCTGACACAGTGAAAGTAGGATTCAGTTAGACACCCTATTTTACTGAGCTAATGGGGGCCTACACTGTTGTAGTAGGCCTACACTGGTCTATGCAGGGGTAAAAACATTCAGAATCTGTGGGCCCCTTATGCCTATACCTATGCCTATGCCAAGAAACTGTTCCTGATCTGAGTTCCTGGCTCAGGGAAGCTGGAAGATTATCTTTTCTTGTTTGGTATTCCCCCTCAAGACTGGAAGAATGGCTCAGAGTAAGTGAAAGGTCTTATTTCCAGCTCAGGGGATGCATCAATATCTGAAGCCAGTTGGACCCAGTGAAGAGTGGGAAAAGGGCAAGTAAAGGGAGAGAGGCTTATTGCAAAGGAATGTCTTTTGATTTGCATGGTAGGTTAGACACAAGTTACTTATCTCTAGCTGATTGAGTGCTGCTGTTCACTGATTCTTGAGGCATGAGTGGACTCTTCATCACATGGTCTTTCCTAATGTGAAAAATCCTTCCCCAAAGCCACTATTTGCCTCACTGAACTTGCATCACGGATCTGGCCTTTGGGGTACCAATTTTTGCTGGGTTGGGTCTGGCAACTCTTTGCTGCTTCTGAACTGTCTCTCCTTTACCCTGCTAGTCAGTTCAATTTCACAACTTTGCCTGTAATGTTTAGAGCTCTTAGAATGTCATGTACATGATTTACTTGTCTTTTCAGGTCTTTGTTTTAAGAAAGACCACAGGAAATGTCTGACTATTCTGCAATCTTGACCCCACTCTCTTGCTTTTCAATACTCTAAAGATGTCTTTTGCAGCATATTTGCCCAATGCAATGTATCTTTTGATTTTTTTGACTGTTGCTTCAATGGGCATTGATTGTGGATACAAATAAAACAAAATTACATTAAGTATATGTATATGGAAAGAGAAAGTAAAGAGAACACATCAAAGCATAACAGTATGTGTCTTTGAGAAGTAGCAATGACTACCATCACCATCTTTCTATCCATCTGTGTTTTCCAGATCTCTACAACAAGCCTGTCACTTTTAGAAGCAGGAAAAAACAGTATTCATTATTTTTTAAAAGTATAGATTGTATTGTGGCTTGTAGAAAAAGACATGGTTGCCTCTTAAGGAGGTTGGGTCTTAATTATGCTGCCATCTACTCATGCAACTTGTTCCTCTTGTCTTTCAGCAAGTTGCTGTTGTTGTTTGTTAATTTTATTACTTTTTTTGGTTTGGTGTTTTGTGCCCTCCGCTACTCTTACCCGCACAGAGGATGATGTCTACCTGCCCAGTGAAATTCTGCTGCAGGAGTACATCATGATGGACTACGGCTTTGTTTACAAGGGTCATGAGAGATTCATCACTGCATGGCCTTGGAACTATGGGCAGGTAACTTGATCATGGAGACTACTTGAGGGTGGTCCTCAGACAGCCCTGTTAGCCTATGAAGGCCTGCTAACCAAGGTCAGAGTTTGCTGGGTCAATTCCTCATCCAGTGAGAAGGGCATGGAAAGAAGGGAGAAGTCTTTTCTTTTTAGTTTTTAATAATTTATTAAGGAAAATTCAAAACATAATCAAAGCAGACAAAAATCAAACCAGTTTTGCTGAGTTGATCTGACTCATGGTAACTTTACTTGTGCAAAGTAGAATTGCTCTAAAGAGATTTCAAGGCTGTGACTGTCACAAGCAAGTTGCCAAGTCTTTCTTCCAAGGAGCCTCTGAATGGGTGCAAATCACCATCACTAACCTCTCAGTTAGTAGTCAAGCACTTAACTGTTTGAACCACCCAGGAACCTCAGTAAAAGTAAACCCCTATGTATCTGTCTCTTAGCTTTAATAAAAAACCAAAAACAAAATCTCTTGCCGTGGATTTGATTCTGACTCATAGCAATCATACAGGACAGAACAGAACTTACCCATAAGCTTTCCAAGGAGTGGCTGGTGGATTCAGACTGCTAGACTTTTAGTTAGTAGCCAAACTCTGAATTATTGCACCACCAGGGCTCCTTGGCTTCAGCAGTGATTAGTTTATGGTGAATCTTGTTTCATCTATACCAGGGGGTTGCAAACTACAGCCCGTAGGCTAAGTCTGACCCACTATCGTTTTTTGTAGGACCTGTGAACTAAAAATAGTTTTTACATTTTTAAATAATTAAAATATATAATATGTTGTGATGTGACAGTTACATAAAATTAAAATTTCATTGTCTGTAAATAATGTTCTATTAGAATACAGCTATGCACGTTTATTCATGTATTGTCTGTGGCTACTTTTATGAAAAATAGCAGAGTTAAGTCATTGTAACAGAGACCATATTGCCTGCGAAACCTAACATACTTACTATCTGGTCCTTTATGGAAAATGTTTGCCAACCCTGATCTGCTTACCACCATTCCTCTACCTTATCATTAGAATTTTTAAAAGCAAATTGTAGACACTATGTCATTTAATCCAGTAGTATTTCAGAACGCAACTCCAAAAGTTAATGGCTCTTTCTGAAAAACTTAACCGGAATACATGATTACAACTGAAAAAAAAAAAGAAAGAACAATAGTTCTTTAGTAGAATCAAATACACAGTCTTTGTATGGAGGGGGACCTCTGACTCTGGTCAAAGTTTCCACTGTGAATGGCCCCATCCTCTGGCACCTTAGCTCTGTTTGAAACACCAGGAGGGAATACAGTGAGAAAAAAGCAAAACAAGGTGCCCTTCTGAGGAAGGTGACATTTTCCCTTCTTCACCTGTGACAACTTGTGCAAAGTTTTGAAACTGAGACAAATGCCAGTCAGTGAATTTGGCAGCCAAAGCAGTTGTGACATGTGTTGTAAACCTATGTTGTGGGAGTATGTCATGGGCCTACATGGTCTTCTCAGAGTGCACGACTTCAGCTCTGAGACCTCCCGTCCTGTTTCCAGACTGTCCACACTCTTCTTCTATTCTCATATGCCTGGGCTTAAATTTACCTGCTGGATCTTCCTTACTCCCACAAGTCCTCCAGGTGTGAGAATATCTAAGCCCCTTTCTCTGGTGCTCACCTTGCTCACAGACCTCAGTTGAATGTCCCACCCTCATCTCTTCCTGTCTAATTAATCCCCCCTTCAAAGTCCACTGGCTTTGGAAGCCTTCTTGGGCCTCCTCAGTCAGCAGGGATTTTCTATCTCTCCAGATTCTGTTTGCATTTTTAGTCAGAGCCATGCAGTTTGGTCTTTCAGAATTTTGAATCTAATACATTCCCAATTTGATTTATAAGTCCTCAGAAGGCAGGACCAAAATGTTTGTCAAAGATGATGAAAAGATAAACAAAATGTTATATATACACAACAGAATACTATTCTGCCACAAAAAGAAATGAAATCATGATCCATGCTACAACATGGGTGAATTTTGAAACATACTGAGCAAAGTAAGTGAATTGCAAAAGGACAAATGCTGTATGCTCTCACTTATATGAAGTAAGTAAATGTATAGAAACCAAAGATTATTAATTTTTATTAGGGGTAGATATGTTTCACTGACTATGCAAAGGCATTCAACTGTGTGGATCATAATAAATTATGGATAACATTGCAGGGAATGGAAATTCTAGAACACTTAATTGTGCTCATGAGGAATCTGTACATGGATCAACAGGCAGTCATGGGAACAGAGCAAGGAAACACTTCACACTCACGCTTTAAAGTCAGGACAGGTGTGTGTCGGGGTTGTATTCTTTTACCATACCTTTCCAATCTGTATGCTGAACAAATAATCTGAGAAACCAGACTCTATGAAGAAGACTGAGGCATTAGAATTAGAGGAAGACTCATTAACAACCTGCGTTATGCAGATGACACAACTTTGCTTGCTGGAAGTAAAGAGAATTTGACAGACTGATGAAGATCAAAGACCACAGCCCTCAGTATGGATTGTACCTCATCATCAAGAAAACAAAAATCCTCACAACTGGATGAGTAAGCAATGATAAATGGAGAAAGGACTGAGGTTGTCGAGGATTTTATTTTACTGGTTCCACAATCAAAGCCCATGGAAGCAGCAGCCAAGAAATCAAAAGACGTACTCCATTTAGAAAATCTGCTGCAAAACACCTCTTTAACATGTTGAAAAGTAAAAATGTTGCCTCAAAGAGTAAGATGCACCTGAACCAAGCCATGATATTTTCAGGTGCATTGTGTGCATGTGAAAGCTGGACAATGAATAAGAAAGAGAAGAATTAATGCACTCAAGTTGTGGTGTTGGAGAAGTATATTGAATATACCATGGGCAGCCAAAAGAATAAACAGATCTGTTCTGGAGGAAGTACAACCGGGGTGCTCCTTGGAAGCAAAGATGGTGAGAAGGCATCTTACATACTTTGGACATGTTGTCAGGAGGTATCAGTGCCTGGAAAAGGACATCAGATTTGGTAGAGCGACAGTGAAAAAGAAGAAGATCCTCAATGAGATGGACTGACAGAGTATCTACAATGATGAGCTTAAGCATAAAAATGACTGTGGGCACGGCACAGGACCAGGCAGTGTTTTGTTCTGTTGTGCATAGGGTTGCTGTGAGTCAGAACTGACTCAACAGCACCTAACAACAACAACAACACAGGGGTGGGAGGGATAAAGAAAAGATGAATTTTTTGCACAGGAGGCACTGAGTTTATGTTAACAGTTATGGAATGATTTGAAAGGGATAGTGAAATGTGTACAAGTTGAAGAGTATAATCAGTGTCACTGAATATGTATAGATGTTGTTGAATTGCCATAGATTTTGTTGTGCATATTTTCACAACTGTGCTAGTGACTTGAAGTTTCAAAACTTTCTCTTCTCTCCCCCACCACACCTTAAAATGACTTGGAAGTTTGAAGATGACATCATAGATATCTGCTTTGAGATCCTGAACAAGAGCCTGTACTTCTTAAGAAACCCAGCCAAAGACTACTCCCAGCGGAACGATGTGGTGTATGTCTGCAGGGTGGTGAGTTCCATGGTAAGGAGCAAGGCTTCCTGTCCCTGTCTGAGTACAGTCCGGGCTTCCCTGGGGCACTGTGGACACCCCGTCTGTCTTTTCAGATCAACAGCAATGACGACAATGGAGTGCTACAGGGGAACTGGGGTGAGGACTACTCCAAGGGCATCAGTCCCTTGGAGTGGAACGGCAGTGTGGCCATCCTGCGACAGTGGTCAGCCCAGGGTGGGCAGCCTGTGAAGTACGGACAGTGTTGGGTCTTTGCAGCTGTTATGTGCACTGGTAAGTGGTGAGAGATGGGAAGTGCTTCCCTTGAGTGTTTACTCATTTGACACTCATAATAACACTTTGAGGTTGAGGCTGTTAGTACCCTTATCTTCAGATGAGTGAACTGTGGCTCAGAAAATCTCAGCAGCTTGCTCAAGTTTCTAGAGCTTGGAAGGGATGGGCACTGCAGCTTTTAAACAGTACACTATGCCATCTGGAGGAATGCTGCACATTTAAATGGGGGGTTTCAATCTGTTGCAGTCAACTTGGCCAACTCTCTGAGGAAGTAGCCATTGCTAGCTGCTATCAGGCTGACCCTTGACCCATGGGGATCCCATGAACAACTGAATGAAGTACTACCTGATCCATGGCCATCCCCTTTATCTGTTATGAATGGGACCATTGTGATCCATAGGCTTTTCACTGGCTAATTTTTGGAAGTAGATCACCAGGTCTTTCTTCCCAGTCTTACTCTAGAAGCTCCACTGAAACCTGTTGAGCATCAGAGCAGCACCCAAGCTTCCACTGACAGATGGAGGTGGGTGCCCTCGAGGTACAGTGGTTGGGATCTAACTTGGGTCTTCCCCTTGGAAGGTGAGAATTCTACTACTAAACCACCACTGCCTCAGTGGAGTGGTTACTCTGCTAAAATGATCACCTGGAGGGAAGAGCCGGTGGTTCCAAAGTGGGAGGCCGAAGGGCTTATCTGCTCCCAGCTTTGGCTTCTCAGCCCTCTGAGACTCTGAAGGTGGAGACAGGTGGGGGGAAGCTGATGGCATAGGTAGACAGTCTGGGACAACCTGAGCTCACCTGCAGGGAGCTGGCAGCCCTGAATATGTGGCCCTGAGAGATTCTGGAGCAGTCACAATCAGGCATTTGCTGCTTTGCTAGTTGCTCTTAAGGAGCACCAATGTCACATGCATTATCAGTTATTCACAATTTAGTGCAAAGTCACTGACCAGGTTATCTATGATGAGGAGAAAAAGACAGAGTCCAAAGGGTACCTGACTGTCTCCCCCTGCAAGGCCAGGGGCTGAGCTTTTGTCTTTATCTTTATATTTACCCTGGTGCCTTACACAAAGGAGCCCTGGTGGTGCAGTGGTTAAGTACTCAACTGTTAATTGAAAGGTTAGTTGTTAGACACTACCAGCTACTCCCCAGGAGAAAGATGTAGCCGTTTGTATTCATAAAGAAGACCATCTTATGGGGCAATTCTACTCTATCCTGCAGGGTCAGTATGGGCCAGAATCAACTTGATGGCAGTGGGTTAGTGCCTTACGTAGTGATGCCTATTGCAGTGTGGTGTTTAATAAATGTTTCCTGAAGTAACAGGTGGACTCTGAGTTGCTAGAGGGGAAAGCACAGAATGGGGAAGACAGAGACAGGACCAAAATCAAAGTTCAGAGAGGGGCAGGATAGCCTGGCGTTTATGTACAGGTGCTGCAGACACAGAAGAGATGTAAGCTTGACTCTTCCAATCAGGTAACCATGTTTGTAAAGTGGATCTGGGACTAGTCTGTGACCGGAAATTTCTCTGCTAGAATAGTTCCCAGCTCACTAGTATTCCCAGTTTTGTCTTCAGCTGGGGAGTTCCTGTGCAGTGGCTAGGCAAATGCTGTGGTGGAGGCCCTGGGCCTCAGAGAAAGAAGGACCAAGCCTGGGTCCTTGTATCGCCTCTGCGCCCCTGCCTACTCATAGAACGGTCCTACTCTGCACAAGTAGAGTCACTGTGAGCAGAATCAGCTCAACAGCAACTAGTCCAACGTCTTTCCACTTAGATTGTGTTCTGAGTTTTCCATAATAAAATATTAAAATCTAAAAAGGAGAACTAGAGTTCTGGCACCTGCTCGTCCAGTAGTAGTTTGGGTCTGGGCTTTGTTGTGCCGTGGCCTCCAGCCTCTTGCTGTCTTGGTCTACTTCCCTCAGCACCAGGGGTCTATGAGAAAGCCATGGCTGGGAGTGGACAGGTGATTGCAGACAAGTGATCCCTTTTAGGGCTGTTCTGCGAATTGAAGCAAGAAGACGGGTCACTTTCACTAGTCCTACTTTTCAAAGCCACGTAATCTTCCCAGCCACCTCATCGGTCACCATCTGCCCCTCTTGGGCAAATTGAAGGGTAGAATAAACCTTTCTCTGTGCAGCAGGCAGGAGGACCTTCATTTTGAAGTCCACACCTGATTCTCGGCTTAATCTCAACTGTTTCTGGCAAGGTGTGTGTAGATGGGTGAGTGATATCTGCTTTATGAGACTACCAGTTACCATGCGGTGGATTCCAGCTCAGCAACCTGTTATGAAAAAGCTTTGGCACACTATCTGAAAAGGCCACAAGAAGGAGCTGCTGCCTTCTCAAAGATGGTCCAGCACTTCTAGACGTGCAGTTCCCTTTTGTCTCTGTGATGTCTTCTTCTCATCTACCTCTTTGAGAGTGTACCTTTTTGTTTTCATTTTCTGTTTTATTACCTCCCCTCAATCCTTGTTTTTAAGTGTAATCACAGATCTGTACTTTCAGAAACCCTAGCGGCATAGCAGTTAAGCACTGTGTCTGCTAACCAAAGGTCAGCCAAGTTCTTCTTGGAAACTCTGTTCATAGCGCAGTTCTGCTCTGTCATACAGAGTTGGCATGAGTTGGAATTGACTCAACAGTAGTAGGTCTGGTTTTGGTTTGGTTTTATAATTTCAGAAGGTAAAATCACCTGGTCCAACTTTTCATTTTGTTATACATAAGCAGACTGAAGCCCAGAGAAGTTAAGCCACTTACCTGAAGTTACACAGCTTTTCTTCTGAAACTGGCCACAAGAGAGGCTGAAGTTTTTCTTCTTGCTTTTTAATTGTCAAATGTTTTAGGTTGTCTGGTTTTTAATCTACAAATCCCTAAATGACAAGTTGAGCTGTTGTTATTGTTGTTTTAAGTGATTCTCCTTGTCTGGTGGAGACCATTAGCAGGTCAGACGGATGGCAGAGGTGTGGGTGTGGGTCTGATACTCTGAGGATAAAGGAGTTACAAAGGTGTATCTTTAAGGACCATAGGCTTCTTTCTCTCCTCCAGCTTGAGAGTTAGGAAGTATACACTGGAGACCAATGATTCTACTTGAAACAAACCCAGTGATTTTCCACATCCTTCTTTCTCTTTAGTAATGAGATGCTTAGGCGTTCCAACCCGTGTCGTGTCCAATTTCCGGTCTGCACACAACATGGACAGGAACCTGACCATCGACACCTACTATGACCAAAACGCAGAGATGCTGCCGACTCAGAGAAGAGACAAAATATGGTAGGAGCACTTTCTCCAGCCAGGTCTCTGCCCTTTGGCAGCTACGGCAGGAAGACTTTGACCTGGTTCTGTTCAGGCCCTGAGGTGCTATTGCTTCACGTTGCTGTTGTTACTCAGAGGATAATCCGCCAAACTAGGAGGCTACTCTAGTTCATCAAATTATCGAGGTGCACCAAGACGGCATACCAGGGGATAGTATTCTGAAGCCAGTGACCAAATAAATACACTCTCTGCCTTCTGAACACTGAGCACACTATCTATATTCACACCACTCTTCTTTCTCCAAGTCTGTCTGTTTGTGCCCTTCTGTTTCCACATCAGGAGCAGAGCCTGGATTTGCTGCCTCTGTGCATCTTTTACTGTCTCAGCATCCTGCTTGCCCTCCCTCGTGCCCTCTCTGGGCATCTGTGTGTCACTTTATTTTGCATCTCTCTCCTCCTGTCCTAGTTTCTGTCTCCTTCTCTGCTCTACCTTGTATCTGGTTTCCTGTTTTTCCTCTTCCAGCCAGTTTCTAGTTAAGTCCTTAGAGTTACATGAGAACTACCTTCTATAAAGGACATTATTAGTTAAATTGGCAAAACTGAGATACAGGCAATTAGATCAAAGTGTTGCTTCCTTATTAAACTTCCTGCTGTTGCTGCCTATGCAGGGGTTATAGCATCAGAGAAGAGCCTTAGTCTTAGGAAATAGACAGTGAAGTACTTAGGGATAAAGGGCCATGATGATTTCAACTTGCTTTCAAATAGGTCAGAAATATATATATATGTCTATATCCATATCTATGTAAAAAAAAGTGCAAATGTACCAAAAGGTTAGCAATAGGGAGTTCTTTGTACTATTATAGTAACTTTATTGTAAGCCTGAAACAATTTCTAAATCAAAGGTAAGAGAAGCAGCAATGACACAGAGCAATGACACAGTACAGTGCCTGGAAAACCCTCAGAGAACATAAGTGCTTGCCTCTACTTGCTTCTGCAGGAATTTCCATGTCTGGAACGAATGCTGGATGATCCGGAAAGATCTCCCACCAGGGTACAATGGGTGGCAGGTTCTGGACCCTACTCCCCAGCAAACCAGCAGTGGTGAGTGAGGGCACCATGGCAGGCCGGGCTCCGTGAGGAGACGGATGAGGGTGAATGATGGTGAGAACAGGAATCCCCATCCTCCTACCCTTGACAACCCCAGCCCTGCCTCTCGCAGCATGGCCAGCCACCTCTCACAGTTAACAGCCATGCTCCACAGCTTTTGTTCTGTCCACAGGGCTGTTCTGCTGTGGCCCTGCCTCCGTGAAGGCCATCAGGGAAGGGGAGGTCCACCTTCCCTACGATACCCCATTTGTGTATGCTGAGGTGAATGCCGATGAAGTCATTTGGCTCCTTAGGGATGGCGAGGCCCAGGAAATCCTGGCTCACAACCTCAGTTCCATCGGGAAGGAAATCAGCACCAAGATGATAGGGTCAGAGCAGCGTCAGAATATTACCAGATCCTACAAGTACCCAGAAGGTACCTGGGGCCCCGGGAACTCTCAAGGAGTCACCTTCTTTGTGCCACATCCCCACTGGTATGGCTCCCAGGTTAAGAACCATCACCACATAGTCACCTCCTTTCCTTACAGCAGACTCTCAGGAGATTTAGCAAGTAAAAATATAAGATGCCCAGCTGAATTTGAATTTCAGATAAATGAACAAATTTTTTTTAGTGTACATATGTTACACATATTACGTGGACATATATACACTAAAAAGTGCTAATTGTTTATCTGAAATAAAAACTTAAAACTAAATCTTTAATATGCCTCAAATATTGCATACGATACGCTAAAAACTATCCAAAATGCAAATTTACCTGGTCATCCTGTATTTTATCTAGCAACTCTATTCTAGAGTCAGATGGCAATGCTCACGGCGGTGGGGGTGGCGGGGAGAGCGCTGGTGGATGCTCCAGGGCGGAAACAACCTCTGTGCCTGTGGAAGTGAGGCGAGAGGGCCGGGATGGAGTCAGGCTGCCTGAGGACTGAGCAAGTCTCTGCCAAGTTCTAGCTGTGCAAGCCCAGACACATTGTCACCCTTGTGCCTTCTTTTCTCACCTGTAAAATGGGGTAGCAGTAGTAGCAGCTACCTCAGAGGGCTTTGTGAGGGCTAAATGAGTTAATACCTAGAAACCAGCTGGAACAGTGCCTCTGACACAGATTAGGGTAGATTTAGGCTAAGCGTATATGTTGAGTAGCTCCCAAGTGCAAGATGTAAGGCTCTATTTAAAAGGCTTGAGCACATATTTTAGAAGTGAAGACACTGATGGGGTGGGAGAAGGCTTTGTAATGATAGTGATGCCACTGATGATATTGAAGACATTGTCGTGTTGAATGTATCATATTCAACACTGTGTTGAATCCAATTTTTTTTCTTTAGTTACTCGCTGATGTGAACAAGTACATTTCCTGTGCTATAGATGATAGAACTGAGTGCTAAGAGGTTAGGAAACTATGATAGAGCAAGGATTTGAACTCAGAACTGAGTGACACCAAACTCGTGTTCTCAGCCACAGTGCTGTATGCCTCCCTGCATGGTCTTCCTGTGGTCAGCGCTCTTGCGAGGGGAGTCGGGAGTTGCTGAAAGGCCTGTTACCTGGAGGTCACTAATCTTTTTGACTCCGCCTACTAATGTCTTTCCCGGGCCTCCGCTCCCCCAGGATCCCCTGAGGAGCGGTCTGTATTCATGAAGGCCTCTCGGAGCATGCTGGGCCAAAGAAGGACCTCCTCACCCTTCCTGGACCTGCTAGGGGCCGGTGGCGTGAAGAATCAGGCTGTGCAGCTCCAACTCCACCTGGCCAGGATGCCAGAGTGGGGCCAGGACCTGCTGCTGATGCTGCATGCCCAGAGGGTAGCAGACAGAGCTCAATCCGGGGGCCGTGTTCAGCTGGTTCTGCGCTTCTGTGCTCAGGCCCTGCTGCATGGGGGAGGCACACGGGAGCCACTCTGGAGGCAAGTGGTACACTTGAACCTGGACGTGGGGCAGGGTGAGTATGAGGCAGGCCTGGGACAGCGCTATGGGTGGGTGGGGTGCAGGAACTTCAAGGGCAAGAACAAAACTGGGGTGGCACTTTATGATCACCTAGAGACACTGCCACCTATACACACACGTGTGCGTGCACATGTGCATACACACACACGTGCGCGTGTACATGCGTGTGCGTGCACACACACACACACACACACACACACACAACAGGCACATGCACACCCTGGGTAGTGAAGCTACTGTTGGTGGGAAGTGGAATGCAAGACCTTGCATAGCTCTGAGCCATCCCATCGGGTCAAACAGCTGTCTCTGCAGCTTACACTCTCACACACACACATGCACACACACATATCCTTATAGAGCAGTGATCTCTGGGAAGTCTGCACAGGGTAAGTGCTCTCTCTGACACAGATGTGCACACATACACATTCTTACATACATGTAGACTTGCATATGCACTCTGTCTTACATACAAACTGTGTTTTTGCCTCTCCTTTATACATACACATTCTCCTCTCTTCCTATCTTCCTGGACTCAAGATGTTTCTGTCTGTTTAGAGACACAGTGGCCACTTCTACTGCCCTACAACAATTACAGAAACAGGCTGACAGATGAAAAGCTGATCCGTGTGTCTGGCATTGCCAAGGTTGAAGAAACGGGGAAGTCCATGCTGATCCTGAAAGATATCTCTCTGGAACCTCCCCACATGTCTATTCAGGTAAGGCTAGCTGCTGGGCAGAGGGTGGGCCCAGGGGCTTTCTGCCTAATCCAACATTTACTGAGCCCTTGCCAGGGAACGGGAGCCCAGCAGTGGACAAAACCAAAAATTGAAAACACAGCATGGAATAATCATTTGCAGCACTCTGTACAAAGTGTGGATTGGTACGAAGGCTTCTCAGATGAGGTAAAATTTTGTGAAAGATGTATAGGAAGTTCCAGTACAGGTATAGGGAGGTGAGTGTGAGGAAGGAGGCATTTTTAAGTAAGGAAATAACTTGGTAAAGGCAAAGAGACACGATAGGCATTGCCTGGGAGATGGTGTAGAGAAGACAGATTTGAGAGTTACCACAAGGTCGGTTTCAAAAGGTGACTGGTGATAAGATGAGGGAGACAAATGAACAGTGAGACTGATGTCTAGTTCAGACACTCGTGTAGCCAATGAGGTCATTAAACAACAGGAATTGCAGGTAGAGGCAGGATCAGTGGGGAGGGGCAGAGTCTCTTTCCCATCTCCAGTTGCTGGGACTTTCCCTCTCTTGAAGACTCTCCTACCTCCCTCTCCTGCTCTGGAAGACCTTGCCCACTGTCTAATTCAACCCTGACACTTGACCTGGGAGCCCGTCAGTCACGTGCCCCACTTCTATGTCATAAATCACCTGGCCTGCCTGATAGTTTTCACCTGTGTACACTGTCAGGTTGCAGGCTCCATGGTGGTGCTAACAGTCAGCAGAATCAGGAGTGCAGACACAAAGCCTGGTGCTAAGGTGAGGGTCCTGCCCATTACCACAGAGTCCTGGTTACAGAAGGATCCCAGTGCAAATAGATCAGGTGCCAACGAGGCTATTGACTGATCCCCAAAAGTAAGGGCCCTGAGGATGCCTTGTAGGTCTGTGCTGGATTCCAATGTCACTGTAACTTGTTCTACTTTGATGCCCTGGTTAGAGTGCAAGGGGCTTGGTTCTTTCATTTGAATCCTGGAGAAGTCAGAATATGTCCTTCCTTTTCTTCAATTCTCTGGCTGAGGCGGGATGTGCCCCCAGGACGATCTCGGTGGCTGGAGCTCATTCCAGTTCAACACAGGTTTACTGTACTGCCAGCATGGGGCTGGCACTGGGCTAGGTGTTGGGGCTCCAGAAGTTAGATAGACAGACTCTTTGCCTCCCCATGACTGGACCTCCAGAGGGACTGCCTCATGACAGTCGTTACTGGAAAGCACCTGGATAAAGGCAGTGTGTACTGCAGACACACCTGGAGACACAGCGGTTGGGGGGGAAGACACGGGCTGGGACCAAGGACACCCGGCTCAGGCCTTGGCTCTGCTGTTAGCACATCACGTGACCTTGGCCTCAGTGTTCTCATCCACAGAATGAAACAGTGAATGACATTATGGTGGCACATAGATGGCACACATGACACCACTTCTTATTCCATGCCTGTGACAACATTGCTAATCAATCATGAAGCTCTCTGACTTTGGACTTGTCCTGCAGATCCTATTAATTACTGCTAACCAACTGGCACCGGCACTTCAGTTGAAATCTAGTTGCCATCCTGAGCTAGACGGTAGGGAGGGAAATAGGTTTCAACTTCCAATTCCTAATTGGTGGTAGCTGCCTGGAGTATTGTGACCTTCTAAGACAGGCCAGAGTATGCTTTAACCTTGAATGCTCTCAGCTCATATTCATCTCTCCTAACTGCAGCGTCTTAGCTCTAAATAGCAGTGCCCCAAATGACTCTGTCTTCTCTCCACACAGGTGTCTAAGAGGGCTGAGGTGGGCAAGGCTTTGAGAATCCACATCACTCTCACCAATAGTCAAATGGAGCCTCTGAGTAACTGTTTCATGGTGCTGGAAGGAAGTGGCCTCATCGATGGGCAGATATCAAAAAGGTAGGGAGTACCACCTGTCTCCCCTTTCTTACTCTGGTCTCTGCTAGGGGCAAAGGGAACATGCCTAGATCCTAGCCCATCGTCAGTCTCCTGGATGGTGCCTCTCATCCTCGCTCTCTCAGTCTCCTCAGGGAAAGCTGAGCTCCATAGTATTGGAGGGTGGGAAGCACCTACTCAGAGAGGAAGGATCTGAAATCAGGCCACCCACCCAAGCAGTTACTCCTCAAGGCTCTAACAGGCCCTTTTGGACTTTCAGCCTTGGGACTCTGGTGGCTGGGCACACCCTTGAAATTCAGCTGGACCTCTATCCCATCAAAGCTGGACTCCACCAGTTGCAAGTCCTCATCAGCAGCAACGAGGTCAAGGAGATCAAGGGCTACAGGAGCATCTTTGTCAGTGAAGCTAGTTCCTGATGCCCCCAACCCTTTAGCCCCTCCCTGCTTTTTCTGCTCCTGAGTGTGTTGTCTTCACGCCACCTCTGCTCCTCCTCAGCTGCCTGAGAGTGACTGAAGCTCTGTCAGTACCACTGTGGGTCTTGGGAGGACACAGTAAAGGTATCTTTATTTAGCAGGGTATTGTCCTTCCTGTGCCAACAAGCCATTGTTAATACTGGCAGGCCCTCTTGGCCTGGCGGCCTGCCATGTGGTGGCCCCCTCCCTGCTCTTCCTGTCTGTTCTCTCCTCCCCTAAAGGCTCCAGCCGTACGTTAAGCCTACTACAATAAAACAACAGTTGGTATAAAGTTGACTCCAACTTGTTGAGTATACCTGCCCTGTTGGTAATCATTTGGTGTTTCTGTGGGCTGTGTCACTGCTTTGCTACTCCTGTGTTCAGGTGGCTCCTAGCCTGCAGACAGTGTCATGTAAATTGGCTCTTGCAGGAATTTGGGAGCTTAACCTTCTTCTGCCTGCCAAGGGCTGGGTCCTCTGTTTAACCACTGTCCTTTTTATCTCCCACGGTACCACTGTGTCACTGCAGGGGGTGGGGCAGGATTCAAATGATTTCTGTCTGCTTGAAAACTGATTAAAAATTTTTACTCTCTAGTGTTTTCTTTTTATACTTTACATATTTTTTCACTCAGGCAAGCCTGTATGGGTCTCAGTTCCCCATCTTGGTTGATGAGCGAGATAATCCCAAAGATGGCCAGAACAGAGGTTTCTGCTTCTGCCAGGGAGCATGGCTGATTTAGATTCTGAGTGACTCCCACTTTCATTAACTCCACCTTCCTTTGTCTCACAGCAGCCCAGTCAGCCAGATAAGCCAGGCAAGGCTCCCGTCCACATTAACTTTGGCCCAGGGCCTAGTAAACTGAGTGGGCAGTGGAACAAGACAGAAGCACAAAACAGTGCCTGTGCCTGCTGATTCCTGATCTCCCCCCACCCACTTACGGTGTTCCCAGAGACCTGAACCCTCATTTGGGCTGGCAGTTTTGTGGTCTGTAGTCAGTTCACATTCTTGGGGGATATAGAGTAAAGAGCTCTGGGATTGAATCCTGCCCCACCCCGTCGGCCTGGGTTCTCACAGGTGTAAAACGCTGACAGCTGGGGCTCCTGCTCTACCTTTCCTCATGTCTCCTGGTTGGCCTTCTTGTTTCTAGTGGGGGGAAGAGGAGGGCAGGGAAACCCACTTGGATGTGCAGTGATGGCCCATCTCAGCAGTCACCTGTGGGAAAGCTCCTAACTTTCCCTCAGACCTGAGCACCCATGGAGGCATGACCCCTTATCCTACAGATGAGGAAGCAGAAACCTGCCCAGAAGCATACGGGGGATGCACAGAAGGACCAGGTTAGAAGCCAGGTCTCTCCAGGTCTTAGAAATGCCTCGAAGCTCTCTACCCGCTCTTTATTAGAGCTGGCCTGCTCTGTGCGGATTGTAGGAGAGTCCACACCTTTCTACCCACTGTCTAAGATCTTTTCTGTGCCAGCCCCTACTTGTCCTAGCTCTGCTTCCAAACAGGACCCCGCTTTCTTTTGCCTACCAGTTCTGCTCAGCCTCCCTGTTTCTTCTCTGCCAGCCTTACCCCTTCTACCAAGGGAGAAGCTGCTGTCTTTTCAGAGCTGCTTCCCTCCCTTAGGTTCCACCCCCAGCTCCACTCTCTGACTAATGGTTTGCAAATATCAAACGAGAGGCTGAACCTGTTGGTCAGCTCCTTAGTCTTGGAGCCCAGGTCTTATTCAGCCCCCAAGGCCCACACAGACGAGCCCAAGCGCCTTTCTTGCCCTGTGAATGGGTTTCTTGCCCCGCAGTGCTTCCACCTCCTCTCTTGCACCCATTGGTCACCTCAGATGAGCCGCTTCAGAGGTCCTCCTGACCTAAAACTTCTGAGTCCCATCCTTTGGGGATGTCTCTCTCCTGGTCTCCTGTCCAGGCCCTTCCTCTGTCCACAGATGGATGCAAATTCCTATCGTCTGCACCCTGAGTGACTTGGCCTGAGTTGGATACCTCGTGCTGAGGACAAGTTGTAGTGAGTCAGTGGGTCGGGGGTGGGCACAGGCAGCCTGCCAGGCTGACCCAGTCTGATCTCACTGAGGAAAACAGGTCAGGGCTCTCTGGTGCGTGGTTCCAGCGCTTTGCTCACAGTGCCTTCCCTGATGTCTCCAAGATTCTCTCAGTGTTTCCCACCTGCTCAAGGCTGCCCCCGGGGGCACCATGAAACAAGCTGCTGTCCCTGCGCAATGGAATACCTTCCTTTGTGCCTTCCCTACCTCTCTAGACCCATTCTCCATGGCTGTACTCACCTCCATATCTCAGCTCAAAATGTAGCTCTCCTGCCTATGTCTCTTTCTCTTCTCCAAGCTAGTCCACCTCATCCCACCCCATCCCAGTGCTTATACAGGGGTCATTTTTTAATTCATTCACCCAGTATACACCACTGTCATGGAATTGATTCCAAGTCATGGTGACCATATAGGACAGAGTAGAAGTTTCACCATAGGGTTTCCAGGTTGCAGTCTTAATGAAAGCAGACTTACATCTTTCTTGAGCAGAGTGGCTGGTGAGTTCAAACTGCCATCCTTTCAGTTAGCAGCCAAGCACTTTACCATTGCACCCCCAGGGCTCTTCACTTCTCAAGTAGGTCAACTGGAAAACTGACCATGCTGCAAATACTGTGTTAAGCCCTTATGAAGCATCTGGGCTCTGGAGGCTGACCACCTGGGTTCAAAATCTGGCTCTGCCAGCTCTTAGCAAGTGATCTTGGAGAAATTATTTAGTGTCTTTAAGCCTCAACTTCCTTATCTATAATGTGGGAAAAATAATAGCACCTAACTCATGAGGAAGTTGTGCAGATTAAGTAAAATAAGTGCACACAAAGAACTTTAAATGGTGTGGTACATGAATGGTAATACTATGAGTTTTACTAGCAGTTCTTGCTATTAGCCATCATCATTATAAGACAGCCCTCAGGGGTTCCCGGTTTAGAGGACTTTTAGAGTATTTACAATGTTGAAGTATGAAGTGGCTAATAGGGAATGCAAAGAAAGAGGCCTTAAACGTCTAGTGTAGAAGAGGTAGAGGGTCAGGAAGATACCTGTAGGGATGGTACTTGAGCCTGGATACTAGAGAAGGTAGACAAATGAGAGATCATTTCAGAAGGAGGGAGATCAACATGCCTGAGAGCACAGAGGTGTGGGAGAGTAGAGAGCCTGGAGCAGCAGCCGCAGGTGGGGAGAGGAAGACTTGAAGGACTGTGAGGGTGATGTTACGGAGTCTGCACACATTACCACATTATCTGCTATTGGGTCTTATGTAGGCACTTAACCTGGCACTCCCCAAAGTCACTCTGGTGATCAGTTTGGAGAAAGATGATAAGGATGCCAGTTAGGAGTTGTTATCTAGCAAGGCAAAGGCTCCAAGGAAGGCAAAGCCAAAGAGCAAGGAGAGGAATGACCAGATTTTAGGAGTAAGTCGGGAGTTGGACTGGGCGGGGCTGGACAGCTGATGGTTAAGGGAGTTCAGGAAGGTGGAACAGTATGAGATGGAACCAGGTTTCTCCTGGAGTGACTGTGTGGGCACCAAGACCAGCACCACAGGAGGAAAGGCAGGTTTTTGAGAGGAGAGGGAGAGAGGAGGAATTCTATTTTGGCACATGGAATTCACAGTGGCCACCTAGTGGAGTTGTCCATTGGGGGGTGCCCACATCCCTGAGGAGGTGCAGAGGAAGTGCTGGGCATTCCCATAGTTCAGTGAGTCATGTGTAGAGTGAGGAAGCATCAGAACAAGTCTCTGAGAAACACTAGCATGAGGGAGAAAAGAAGACAGAGATGAGGTAGTGTGAAAGGGAGATAGGAGGACAACTGAGAGAAAAAGTTCCTTAAGCTCAGGAGGACAGCATTTGCCAAAGGAAGCAGTCAGGGCAGCAGAACTCCAGTAAGAGTAAAGAGAGTACTTCACGCCTGATGACCAGAAGTGGTTTCTGGGGCATCCTAGGGACAGAAGCTAGATTACAGCAGGGTGAGGCAGGAGATGAAACAGTGGACAGGGGCTTTGGCTGAGAGAGGAAAACAAAAGGAGCTGGAAGAGGGCATAGGGTCGAGGGAGATTTGATGGTAGAAGCAGATGTGTTAAGTCACTGAATTATGTACGTGCATGTACGGAATCCTGAGTGGTGCAAATGGTGAATGTGCTTGCTTGCTAACTGCAAGTTGAGTTAGAGGTTGGAGCTCTCCCAGAGGGACTTCAGAAGAAATGCTGAACCAGCAATCTACTTGCAAAGAATCAGCCACCGAAAACCCTGTGGAGCACAGTTGTATTCTGACACACATGCGGTCTTCGTGAGTTGGAATCAACTTGACAGCAAATGATCATAACTGGTATGTATACACTATAAGCACTGATTAGAGAGAGAGAGAGCTGAAAGTAAAAGAGGGAAGACAGATGCTGGTGAATGAGATTCCTGAGGAGAGAGGAGAAGAGACCCAGAAAGCTGAAGGGTACAGGAAGAGGTGCCCCATAAGAGGGAAAAACAGGGCATGAGTGAAAGTGAGTACAGGTTGCCTGCTTAAGAATGCCCACCCACTACATTCTCAAGGCCCTCTCCGTCCTCCCCGCTTCCTACTTTCCCATCTGTGCTTTTCTTCTACAGGTCTCTCCGAGGATTTTCCTTTCCTTATCTAGGATAAAGGGCCTTGCTGACTGGCACTCCCACCTTCTCACCTATGTCCAAAAATCCTCCATGAATCTTCCCCAGTTTTCTTCCTCTGCTGCTTTCATTTTTAGGTTCACTTTGGATCAAGCAGGTTCTTCTAAAGACAAAATTGCCATCAAAAAAATAAAATCTTACCAAAATTGAACCAGAGTGGGTTTGGTTTGCCTTTAATGTTCAGAAAGTACCTCTTCAAGATAAAAGAGAGAGCTCTGGTAGAGAGGTTGTGTTAAGTTGTGAGCTGTCATCTTGGGGCCTTAAGTCCCTTTCTTGAAGGGATTGCAGCTCTCTATGTCCCCTTGGGTTTCCCCTTTGGTTCTTTCACTTGCCACCACACCACCGCACACCATCTGCCAGGGAATGTCCCATTGCCCAAGGGTTATCAGAGGCACACATGACACAGGGCCCCGACAATTCACTGGATTCCACACCTCCTCTCAGCCGAGCAACACAGCCAAGAAAAACTTCAGGGCAAGTAAGAAAACCAGTTGCAATTTGCCCAGTAAGCAGGTGGAAGCAGCTGGCCCCGCCTGCAGTGTCTCCCTGAGTCTACAGGATGGATGGGGAAGCAGACATTCTAGGACCAGTTTCCTGAAGCGCCAGTCCTTTCAGCGATTCTGTGGGGGAGCAGACTTGGAGCCAGAGGCAGCTGCCATGGCACAAGGTAAGGAAGGAAAGCTGCTGGAGAGCAGAGATGAGGAGGACAGAGACAGATTATGGGAATTCAGTGAGGAGGATTCAGAGCAACAGAAGAGTAAATATAGAGCTGAGGCAGGAAGAGTAGAAACCTCAGAATTACTGGTGGCCTGAAAACCAGGAGACAAAGAGGAGGCCAGACGGTGAACACAGCCAAATAGCCTTATGCCAAGATGTTTGCTTCCACAGGTGTGCCATGGGGCAGGACCAGGGATTAGATGTCAGAGCTCCTGTCCTTTTCTGCCACTAGCTGACCCTTTGATACTGAGCAAGTTATTACTTCCCCTTTGGTTGCCACTCCTTCCCCTGAAAAATAAGAGTTTGGAGAAGACAACCTTACAGTTGTATTTGAGCTAAGAAAGTCCCTGAACTTTCATAATTTTCTTTCTTGACCCACTTCAGACGATCTGTTATCCATTTTAGCCAATATTTCCCCCATACCTCTTTCTTGTTTATCATCACCCTCTTTTTAGAAAGTTTGACTCTCAGGATTAAATGGTTAACTGAGATCAGTTAGAGGAAGGCACTTTGCACTTGTTCTAGGGGGTGTCATTAGGAAACTCTGGTGGCATAGTAGTTCAGTGCTATGGCTGCTAACCAAAAAGTTAGCAGTTCAGATCTGCCAGGTGCTCTCTGGAAACTCTATGGGGCAGTTCTGCTCTTCCTATAGGGTTCCTATGAGTCAGAATCAACTCTACAGCAATGGGATGGGTGGGTAGAGGTGTCATTTACCCCTTATATTATTACAGCCTCACTTTTATTTACTATTTTTTGTATTTAAAATTTTGTTTTTAAATATTTATGATTTTATTTACACAAGCAAAATGTGAATATGTAGTTGACATAAAATAAATCAATAAAAAAAGTTACAGTCCTGTGACAACTCCAACCCCCAATACCAGCCTTGTCTTCACTGTTACCCATCTCTTGTTTGCATATTTGCATTCAAATATGTATTCAATGAGATATATAAGATTTGATTCTGTGGTATACATATCCACAGTAGCATCATATTGCACATATTTTTCTACAATTTGATTTTTTTCACTTAGTAGTATGTCTGGGAGCTGTGTCTATGCCAATCAGCACCTATAGATCTACCTCAAGGTTTTTTAGCTTGGTTAGTATCTCCTTAGTATGCATGTAGGTAATTGACTTATCTGGTTCCCTATTGATGACAATTTAGGTTGTTTTCCATTTTTCAGTTATACAAGCAATGTTACCACAAACACCCTTATCTACGCCCTTTTGTGCTCATTTGGAGGTACGTCTCTAGGATAGATACTGACAACACTTGCTGTAAAAGTTCTTCCTATAGTCTCCTATGAGAGCAATGGCTTCTTCATTGAAAATCTCTTTTTTCAATAAAATAAATGGTGACTGTATATGTGGGTCTCACTAGATGGAATACACAGGAATCAGATTGACTACCTCTGTGGAAAGAGATGATGTGGGAACTCAATACAGTCAGCCAGAACAAGGCCAGGTGCAGACTGCAGAACAGACCATCAGCTGCTCAAATGCAAGTTCAAGTTGAAGCTGAAGCAAATCAAAACAAGCCCATGAGAACCAAAGTATAGTCTTGAATATATCCCACATGAATTTAGAGACCATCTTAAAAATATATGTGGTGTAGTGAACACTAATGACTGGATACCAGACAAGTTGCAGGATGATATCATACATGAAGAAAGCAAAAGTTCTTTAAAAAGACAGAAAAAAAAGAAAAGACCAAAATGAAAGTCAGAAGAAACTGAAACTTGTTGTTGAATGTAATGTCTTAGTCATATAGCGCTGCTTTAGCAGAAATATCACAAGTGGATGACTTTAACAAACAATAATTTATTCTCTCACAGTTTAGGAGGCTAAAAGCCTGAAATCAGGACCCTCACTCAGGGGAATACTTGCTCTCTCTGTTGGCTCTGGAGAAATGTCCTTGTCATCAACCTTCCTCTGATCAGGAGGCTTCTCAGTACAGGGACCCTGGATCCAAAGGGTGCTGTCCACTCCTGGTTCTTCTTGCTTTGTGGTAACGAAGTCCCTGTCCTCTCTGCTCACTTCTCTCTTTTATATCCTGTGAATTGTGCCCTGCTTCGTTAACATAACTGCCTCCAAGCCAGCCTCATTAACATCATTAAAAAAACAAACCTGTTGCTGTTGAGTTGATTCCAACTCCTAGTGACCACATAGGGCAGAGTAGAACTGCTTCATATGGTTTCCAGTGGTAACTGGTCGATTTGAACTGGTGACTTTTGGTTAGCAGATGAATCTTAACCATTATGCCTCCAGGGCTCTGTTAACATCATAGAGGTTAGGATTTGAGAATTACATCAGCTCACAAAATAGAAGACAACCACATAACACTTAGAATCATGACCTCACCAAATTGACACATATTTTGGGGGGACACAGTACAACCCATGAGAAGAAGCAAAAGCAAATGGAAGAAATGGTGAAGTGAAAGAGCTGAACATAAGATTTCAAAGGGCTGCTAGAGAAGACAAATTAAAGTATTATAATGAAATGTGAAGTATTGCAATGAAATATAATGACATCTACTTAAAGAAAATTGAAGGCTTGAGTTGCAATTCTGAAGGATTTTATGTGCAAAATATTGAGAGACACAGAAAGCATCAAAAGAAGATGGCAGAAATACATAGAGTCATTGTGACAAAAAGAATTGGTTGATGTCCAGCCATTTTGGGACATAGCATGTAATCAAGAACCAACAATATTGAAGGAAGAAGTCTGAGCTGCACTGAAGACATTAGCAAAAAACAAAGTTCAGGAACTGATGGAATGCCAATCAAGATTTTTAAAAAACAGATGCAGCACTGGAAGCCCTCACTCTTCTATGCCAAGAAATTGAGATGACAGCTACCTGTCTAACAACTGGAAAAGAACCATATTTCTTATCCATTCCAAAGAAAGGTGATCCAACAGAAGGCAGAAATTATCAGACAATATCATTAACATCACAGGCAAGTAAAATTTTGCAGAAAATAATTCAAAAACAGTTGCAGCAGTATATCAACAGGGAACTGCCAAAAGTTCAAGCTGGATTCAGAAGAGGATGTGAAACCAGGGATATCATTGCTAGCGTCAGACAGATCTTGGCAGAGAGTGGAGAGTCCAGAAAGATGTTTACTTGTGTTTTATTGATTACGCAAAGGCATTCAACTGTGTGGATCATAACAAATTGTAGATAATACTGTGAAGAGTGGAAATTCCACTTAATTTTGTTCACAAGGAGCCTATACATAGATCAAGAGGCAGTCATTTGAACAAAACAAGGGGGATACTGCATGGTTTAAAATCAAGAAAAATGTGCATCAAGGTGGTATTTTTTCACCATACTTATTTTGTCTGTATGTTGAGCAAATAATCCAGAAATCTGGACTGTATGAAGAAGAACATGGCAGCAGGATTGGGGGAAGACTCACTAATAACCTGTCATATGCAGATGAGACAACTTGCTTGCTGAAAGCAAAGAGAACTTAAAGCACTTACTGATGAAGAGAAAAGATTAGAGACCTCTTTATGGATTATACATCAACATAAGGAAAATAAAAAACTCTCACAACTGGACCAACAAGCAGCATCATGATAAATGGAGAAAAGATTAAATTTGTCAAGGATTTCACTTCACATGGATCAAAAATCAACATCCATGGAAGCAATAGTGAAAAAATCAAATGATGTATTATTGCATTGGGCAAATCTGCTATGAAAGACCTTTAAAGTGTTAAAAAGCAAAATGTCACTTTGAGGAATAAGAGCTCTGAGGACTCTGACACAAGCCATGGTATTTTCAATTGCCTCACATACATGCAAAATTTGGACAATTAATAAGGAATGCCAAAGAAGAATTGATGTCTTTGAATTACGGTGTTAGTGAAGAGTATCAAATACAAGGTCCAACAATTAAGTCTGCAAATTTCATTGTTCTAAGTGCTACAAACCTCATTGCTGAATATCACTACGGTCACCTGCAAAGGACTACCCTTGGGAAGCTATGCACTGAGGCCAGTGCCTAGTCCACCCTTCAGAGCAATTTTGGAACTCATTCTGGAACTTGCATGGCAAATGGTGGTAAGTTCGAGAACTTAATTGTATAGTTGTCTGTGAGGGAGTTTTTAGTCAGTAAACAAATAACTGTGTTGGAATACCCTCTCTACTCACCTGAGCTGGCCCCCAGTGACTTTTTTTTTCTTAACCCAAAGATAAAGGAAATATTGAAAGGAAGACATTTTGATGACATTCAGGACATCAAGGGTAATATGACAACAGCTCTGATGGCCATTCCAGAAAAAGAATTATAAAATTGCTTTGATGGGTGGACTAGGTGCTGGTGTCAGTGTATAGCTTCTCAAGGGGAGTACTACGAAGGTGACTGTAGTGATATTCAACTGTGAGGTATGCAGCACTTTTCCTAGGATGAGTTTGCAAACTTAATTACCAGACCTCACATACCATGGATTGTCAGAAGAACAAACCAATTTCTGTCTTGTAAGAAGTACAGTCAGAAAGCTCCTTAAAAATAAGAATGGTGAGACTTTGTCTCATGTACTTTGAATATGTTATGAGGAGGGACCAGTCCCTGGAGGAGGACATCATGCTTGGTAAAGTTAGAGGGTCAGTGAAAAAGAGGAAGATACTCAGGTGCACTGACACAGTGGCTGCAACAATGGGCTCAAACAGCAGCAGTCATGAAGATGGCATAGGTCTGGCCATAAATACCCTCAGTTTTAAACATGTACATCTTATTTGGATATCCAGTGTCTGGGATGAACAGTAATCTCTGTCTTACAGAAAAGACATGAACTTGACCTCATGATATATACAGAGGCTGAGACTTCGCACAAGTGGTCAAATCAGAGGTTGGCCATGCAGATGTTGCCACATCTGTTGAAAAGTCTGGGTCATGTGTTCTGACCAGAATCAGATCAGTTTAGTGATCTCTTTAGTCTATTGGTCTCCAAGAAGAACTTATTTTTCTACTACTAGGAAAAAGCCAACTGTTTTCCCAGCTAACAGTGGATCACGAAGGAAGGCCTGCAGTGGGTAGTAGCTCCTGAGTAATGAAAGAGCACAGGACTTGAGTCAGGAAGCCTGGATTTGACCTTAAGCAAGACATTTAATCTATCTTAAATTCTGTTTTCTCATCTGCCAAGTGTGGATGATATGACATTTTCTCCCTCCAAGGTTCTAGAAAGGATTAAATGGGTAATTGTTTGGCTTTCAGTTTCAAGTCTTGCACTTCTTCTGTTAAAAAGCATTTCTATGTGTTTCATTCTTTTTTATACTATTAAAAATGGAATTGCTTTTTAAATTTCATTTTCAAATTTTTCATTACATTTTCACATACTCGTGTTCTGCAACCTTGCTGAACTTGTTTATTAATTCTAATACTTTGTGTGCATGTGTGTGTGGACTTCTAAACTATTTGGCTCAATATAGTGTCATCTGTGACTAGAGATAGTTTTACTTCTTTCTTTCCCATCTGGATGCCTTTTACTTCTTTTTCCTGCCAAATTGCACTGGCTAGAACTGCTAGTAAAATATTGAATAGAAGTGGTGAGAGTGGTCATCCTCATCTTGTCACTGATCTTAGAGGAAAAGCATCCAGACTTTTGCCATTTAGTACGATGCTGTGTTTTTTTCTTAGATGCCATTTTTCAGACCAAAGAATTTCCCTTCTATTTCTAGTTTGTTGAGTGGCTTTATAATAAAAAGCTGCTGGCTTTTGTCAAATACTTTGGTTCATATTTTTCTTTAATCTACATACAGCCAACATACACCAGCTAGGTCTTCATCCTCATTGGTTTACATCTAGTAGTAGAAGCCAAAGAAAAAAAGTAACTAATATCTGAGCCCCTTATACTGAGCCTGCAGCTAGTAGGCTGTCAGTAAAGGTGTACTGATACAAATGAACATAAGAGTGTGACATACAAATCAACTTATCAATTAAGCAGTCAAGACTGGTACAGCTTTATATCATGGGACAGTGGGAGGTGGGAGTAAGTATGGACTAGTTGGGGCAGGTTTCATGAAGGAGGCGGATCTTGAATAAGATAGGTGGAATTGGGTTAGATAGTGGGGGTGGAGAGGAACTCTTACTTGAGGCTATAGCAGGAACAAAATATATTGACCTGTAAGAATGCCATTTTGTTCAGAAACAGATTGGTTGGAGGAGAGGGCCCGTGATAAGAGTGGTGGGAAATGAAAATGCAAGTGTGATGAGGCCAGGTATAGATTGTATAAATGGCAGGTAGGCCAGGTATAGATTGTATAAATGGCAGGCTAAGGAGTGTGCCTTTTATTATTGTGGTTATTCATGAACTTTGAAAGGACTTGATGGAACTGTCTTGAGGAAAGGCAATCTGGTGATGTGTTAATCAGTGGCATTGTGTGAACTGAGACAGGAGGCAGGAGATCTGACGGAGGCTGTTACAGTCGCTAGATGTGAGATGAGTTTAGAATTACATTGAGAGTAAAAAGGGGTGGCTGGACACCAGAGATGTTTCAGTGGAATGAAGTGACTTGATGACACGTGAATTAATACAGGCTGAGAAGGAGATGAATAAGCTAATTGTGACTCAGAGGTGTGAATTCAAGTGTCTGGGACCATTACATGGAGAAGTTCAGAATGGAGCCATTTGGGGGAAGGCTCACCAGGAGAACAGTGAAGTCAGTCTGTGTTTTAGCAGAGGCTCTGCAAGGCTGGAAGTGAGCCTTCCTTTGGCTGTCGTTAGCGTCTAAGGTCCTAGGGCATTGGGCACATGATATTACTATTGGTCAGAAGGCCAGCTGATTACTAAAAGAAGAGAAACTAACTGAGAGACAGCTAACCCAGGGGCTGCTAACTCAGGGACTGTTAACCCAGAGGCATCTTAGTAAGGGGTGGACAGGATTGAAACAGTTGTGCAACTCTGCTCTTTTATCCGCCCTGGGCTGCACCAACTCAGGACTAGAGGTGGCACTTGCAGACCTTCAAAGCTCCTGGAACAATGTGCGGCACCACACTGAGGAGATCTGCTCTGATCGCCTCCTTGTTCGTCGAGGCCAAGCCTTCAGCATTATCCTGTACTTCAGAAACCGGGGCTTCCAGCCAGGCCGGGACAACATCATCTTTGTGACTGAGACTGGTAAGAATGCCAGCTGGCCCACAGGCTGTGGGGCGTGTGTGTATAGAGAGGACATGGTGGGGATATAGTGGGCACTGGATAACTTAGAGGTTACCACAGAGGGCCTCCGCTCTTCTTCTCTCCAGGCCCTCTGCCAGACCTGGACAAAGGGACTCGTGCGGTGTTCAGCCTGGCAGGTCATGGTGGCCCCAGCCCCTGGATTGCATTGCTGGAGACAAATGAGGGTACTTCCCTAGAGGTGAGCCTCTGCGCCCCTCCAATGGCAGCTGCGGGTCGGTACCTCTTGAAGATTCACGTTGACTCCTTCCTGGGTTCTGTCACAGCCTATCAGATAGGGGAGTTCATCCTGCTCTTCAATCCTTGGTGTCCAGGTAAGGCCTATTGCCCAGAGGGGTTCCTCTGTCTCCACCTGTCAGTGCTACCGCAGAGAGTTAAGCTCAAGAAGTTCTAAACCTCTGTTTCCTGTCCATCCACAAACCTCCCCTTAATGCCATGGATTTAGCAAATACCTTCAACATCCAGGGTATCCAGACCTTGCTATTTAGTCACTTATTTAGATTTTTAGATTACAGACTAAGTCATCTTTACTTAAAAACTACTACAGTTAAGTTTGACCACTGTTACCATTGACCTTCATCATATACCTTTTTAAAGATAATTTGAGTTTTTCATTATAAATGTGATATATGCACAATGTATTGCATTGAATGCTTGTTGAATTGATAGATGCATAAAGGGTTAAAAAAAGGTATAAGGTAAAAAATAAAATTTCTCTCTCTCCCCGTTACGTCCTCCAGAAGAAGCCAGTATTAAAATTTTCTAATGTAGCCTTCCAAAAATTTCCTATACTTAATCAAATGCCACATATAAGATTCTATAATACATTTCTTTCTTTTAAAACATTTTTACCTGTGTTTTAAGTGAAAGTTTACAGTGCAAATTATGTTTTTATTAAAAAGTTTTATACACAAAACTTTTATGTTTTATGACATTAGTTGCAATGCTTGCAATATCAGTACTCTTTCCCTTTCTCTTCCAGCCAGGGTTCTCAGTGCCCATTCGTCCAAGTTTCCTATCCCTTTCAGCCTTTTCATCTCTGCTTTTGTAAAGATGCTACCCATTTGGTCTCTTGTACTTGATTGAACTAAGTAGCACATTTCTCATGTGTTATTGTTTGTTTTATAGTCCTGTCTAAACTTTGGCTGGAAGGTGGACTTTCTGGAGTGGCTTTAGTTCTGAGTTAACAAGGTGTCCAGGGGCTATAGTCTTGGGGATTTCCCTAGTCACAACTGGATCAGTAAATCTTATCTTTTTCTGTAAACTCGAATTTTGTTCTACACTTTTCTCCCAATCTATTGAGATCACAATCAGAGTGATCAGTGGTGCTGGTTGGGCACCATCTAATTCTTCTGGGCTCAGGCTAGTAGAAGCTGTGGTTCATGTAGGGCATTAGTCCTTTGAACGGATATTTTCCTTGTGTCTTTTGTCTTCTTGATTTTACTTTGCTTTGAATATGTTGGGACCAACAGATGTACCTTAGATGGTCACTTGTAAGTTTCTAGGACCCCAGATGTTATTCACCAAAGTATGAGGTATAACATTTTCTTTATGAACTATGTTATGCCAACTGACCTAGATGTCCCCCAAGACCAAAGTCTCCAGCCCTCAGCCCCAGTACTCAGTTTCTGAAGATGTTTGATTTTGTGTAGGAAGCTTCTATGACTTTGCCCTAGTCAAGCTGTGCTGACTTCCTTTATACTGTGTTTTGTCTTTCCCTTCACCAAAGTCAATAGTTGTCTACCATCTAGCTAGTGTTTTACCCTCTCTGTCCCTTTACTCCCTAGTTACCATCAAAGATGGTTTTTACAGAGCAACAAAAAAATTTTAGCAACCCCCCCCAAAAGTACTACAAAATGACAGCAATAAACTCAGACCTCTCAACAATTACACTGAATATAAATGATCTAAACACATCTGTAAAGAGATAGTGAGTGATAGAGTGGATAAAAAAAATCAGTATGCTGTTTACAGGAGACATACCTTAGAAAAAGAGAAGACTGGTACTAGTTCAACAATAGATACATTGATCGGTGGGACAGAATTGAGAACCCAGATGTAACTACGTCCACCTGTGGTCACTTGATCTTTGACAAGAGCTCAAAGTCCACCAAATGGGAATAAAGGACAGTCTCTTCAGCAGATGGCTCTGGCAAAACTGGATGTCATTTCATAACATGGAATAAACTGGAGAGCATTATGATGGTTGAAATGAGTCAATCACAGAGGGACAAGTGTTGTGTGAGAACATTATTATGAAAACAAATAGGGAGAAACAATCTTTGATGGTTACCAGGGAGGAGAAAAAACCAAACAAAACCAAACCCACTGCCAGTGAGTTGGTTCTGACTCATAGCAACCCTATAGGACAGAGTAGAACTGCTCCATAGAGTTTCCAAGGAATACCTGGTGAATTTGAACTGCCCACCTCATGGTAAGTAGATGTAGTACTTAACTACTATGTACCAGGTTTCCCCAAGGGGGAGAGAAGTGGATAAAAAAATAAAAGAGTTTATGAATTTTTATATGGCCTTGACTTCTTATGATACTGAATACTTGAATACTGTATACTTTATCAAGGAAGACCACTAAAATATTAAGTACACAAAAGATAAAAAAATGCCTGTATACTTTGTCTTCCTTTTTATTATTATTTCATGTAAAAGCTTTTCTAGGTATGGTTAAAGATGGTATCCATAAGATTACTAGTAAATATCTGAAGGTTTCTAGGAAAAAAGAAAAAAAAGGTCAACCACAAAAAAGACAAGACACAGCTAAAGAGAAAATTACTAAATTGGAAGATATACACAAATGTTTTTACTGTCTGTTACTACATTGCTACAATTAAAATGAAGCTTGAGGATTGACTAGAATTCCTAGTTCATTCACAAATTATAAAAATTGTAGCATCAGTGGTTAAAAAAATAAGAGAAATATAACAAAAATAAGGTTTTTATCCATGCGTAAATTTTTTCTTGGGTTTTTATAGTAGTGGTCTCCTCAGTATTTGTCCTTTTGTGATTGCCTTATTTCACTCAGTGTGATGCCCTCCAGACTCATTCAAGCTATGAGATACTTCATGAATTCATCATTGTTCTTTATCATTAGATAGTATTTTGTTGTGTATATGAACCATGATTTGTTTATCTATTTATCTGTTGACGGGCATTTAGATTGCTTCCACCTTTTTGCTGTTGTGTATAATGCTACAGTGAACATGGTTGTGCATATGTCTACTTATATGATAGTTCTTATTTCTCTAGGATATACTCATAGGAGTGGGATTTCTAGAACATATGATATTTCTGTTTCTAGGTTTTTAAGGAGATGCTACATTGTTTTCGTAGTGGTTGTACCACTTACATTCCAGCCAGCCTAAGAGTTGCAGTCATCACAAAAATTCTTCGACATTTGTTATTTTATTTATTTATTTTTTTAGTTTCAGTAATGTTGGGGTGTGATGATATCTCATTGTAGTTTGGGTTTGCATTTCTCTAAAGGCTAATGATAGCAAGCATTTCCTCAAGGGTTAGTCACCTGAATGTCTTCTTTAGTGAATTATCCATTTTTAATTAGGTTATTTGTCCAATATTTTTAATTGGCCTATTTGTCTCTTTGTTGTTGAAGTGATGAAGTATTCTATAGATTTTAGAGATTAGACTCTTGTCGGGTATTTGGTAGCCAATTTTTTTTCCCCCAGTCTCTCAGTTCCCTTTTCACTCTTTTGGTAGTCTTTTGATAAGTGTAAAAGTCTCATTTTTAGGAGCTTCCAGTTATCTAATTTCTCTTGTGGTGTTTGTGCGTCCTCAGGACAGTCATTGGTGGCAGCTGGGCACCATCTAGTTATTTTAGTTATTCTCTCTGGTGTAGTCTCTGGGTCAAATGGTACCTTCTGTCTTCCGGGCTCATATTTTTCTCATGTCTTTGATGTCCTTCATTCTCCTCTGCTCCAGGTAGATTGGGACCAATTGATGCTACTTAGATGGCCACTCGTTAGGTTTTAAGACCCCAGATGCCACTCACCAAAGTAGTATGCAGAACATTTTCTTTAAAAAAAATCTTAGTTATGTCAGTTAGCCTAGATGTTCCCTAAAATTGTGGTCCCCAGGCCCCTGTCTCTGCTCTTCTGTCCTTGAAAATGTTGGGTTATACATAGAAAACATTTTAGCTTTTGGTGTAGTCCAGTTGTGCTAACTTCACATGCTGTCACTCCATTAACCTAACCCAATTTCTATCTACTATCTAATCTGTCAATACCCCTCCCTCCCCCCTCTTATAATCATCAGAAAGATCATTAAACCTTTTTTTTACTCCCTTTAGTAGTGATCTCATGCAACAGTTGTCCTTTTGGAGCTGACTAATTTCACTCAGCATAACTTCCATATGACTCCATCTTATGACATGTTTCCTAAAATCGTTGTTCTTTACCATTGCATAAACCCTGGTGGCATAACAGTTAAGTGATTTGTCTGCTAACAAAAAGGTTGGTAATTTGAATCCACCAGGCACTCCTTGGAAACTCTATGGGACACTTCCATTCTGTCCTACAGTGTCACTGTGAGTCAGAATCGACTTGACGGCAATGTGTTTTTGGTTTTTTACCACGGCATAATATTCCACTGTGTAAATACACCATGGTTTGTTCATCCATTCATCTGTTGATGGACACCTAGGTTGATGTAATCTTTTTGCTGTTGTGGACAGTGTTGCAATAAACATTGCTGTTCATGTAACAGTCCTTATTTCTATATTCTGAGGTTAGTGCTGTAATCTTGATGTCTTTTTCGTGTATTGTTGACAATTCCTTTGTTCCATTTAGTTTTCTGTGCTGTTTTTTCTTTATGTGTTTTTGTATTTTTCAGTGTTAGTGGTTTATACTTACTGAGACTTCATGTTTTCCTTGTCTTTAGTTTTTTAAATCTTTTTCTTGTGATTGAGTGAAAGTATACAATCCAAATTAAATTAGCATGCCCACCTATCTACAGCTCGTTCTGCTCTCCTTGCCCAGTGACAGCACTCTCTTCCTTTTGTTCTTAACAATCTCCTGTCCCCTCCTCTCCACCCTCTCCTGTTCCTTCTAGTAAGAAGCCAGTAAGACAGCATAATGTAGATGCATAGAACCATAAAGCACATACACCATATGGTCACATTGCGTCCCTGAGTCCAATCCATTCCTGTCAGAAGAGTTGACCTCAGTAATGTTTTCTGGTCAAGGGCAGCAGTGGGTCTAGGGGCCATGCTCCCAGGGGAACCCCCAGGCTGCTAGACAACCAGTTGTGGTCTTTTAGTGGAGTTCTTGAGATGCACCCCTCTTTTCCTCATGTTGCCACTGGGACTTGACATTGTGTGCCCCATCGTGGCTGTCTTTGGTAGTGGCTGGGCACCATCTGATTCTTCTGGTCATGTGTTGATACAGTCACCCATTCACATGGGTCTTTCTGTCTCCTAACCTCTTTTTTCCTTGTGTCTTTGTTGTCCTTGGTGATCATCTGTTCCAGCTGAGCTGGGACCATTTGGTGTACCTCAGATGGCAGCTCGCTAGCTTTTAAGATCCCAGACACCACTCACTAATATGGGATGCAGAAGACTCTCTTAGCAATAGACTAGTCATGCTGATTGGCCTTGATGTCCCCTGAGAGCATGGTCCCCAGATCCCCACCCTTGTTACTCTATCCTTGCAATATTGGGTTAAGATCAGAAGAGTTTTCAGTTTATGTTGAAGTCCAGTTAAGTTGATCTTCTTTCTAATGTATGCTGTCACTGATTTCACCCAACCAAATTTCTATCGACTATCTAATCTATGACAAACCCTGTCCCTCCATCCACACTCCTGCAGCCATCAAAGATTCTTTTCTTCTGTGCATAAGTCTATTTTTAAGTCCTTACAATAGGGGTCTCATACAACATTTGTCCTTTTACCACTGACTGATTTCACTCAGCATGTCTTCTGGTTCAAACAAAGCTACGAAATGCTTCCTAAAATCGTCATTGTTCTTTATCATTGTGTAGTGTTCCACTGAATATATGGACCACAGTTTGTTTATACATTCATCTGTTGATGGGCATCTAGATTGAGTCCATCTTTTTTGCTATGGTAGACTGTACCGCAATAAATATTCATGTGCACATATCTGTTCATGTAACTGCCTTTGATTCTGTAGGATATGTTCTGAGCAGTGGGGTTATTAGATCAAATGGTGTATCTATTTCCAGCTTTTTAAGGAAGTGCCAAATTGCTTTGCAAAGATGTTACACCAGCAATGTGGGAGAGTTCAAATCTCTCAACAGTCTCTCCAGTGTTTGTTGTTTTGTGTTTTTTGGATCAGGGCCAACCTTGTTGGGGTAAGATAGTATCTCATTGTAGTTTTGATTTGGATTTCTCTAATAGCTAATGATCATGAGCATTTCCTCAGGTGTCTTTTAGCTGCCTTGATATCTTCTTTGGTGAAGTGTCTGTGTGTCTCCTTTGCCCATTGCTTAATTGGGTTATTTATCTTTTTCTTGTTGATATTTTGTAGTAGTACTTTATAGATTATGGAGATCAGATGTTGGTCTGACATGTAGTTGCCAAATATTTTTTCCCATTCTGTAGATGGTCTTTTAACTCTTTTGATAAAGTCTTTGGATGAGCAAAGTGTTTGATTCTTAGTAGTTCCCATTTATCTGTTTTCTGTTGATTTGCTTTGTCAGATTTTGAAGCTGTTTAAGCTGTGTATTACAACTTGCATTGTTGACTCTATTTTTTCCTGCATGATCTTTATCGTTTTAGGATTGATATTTAGATCTTTTATCCAATTGAGTTAGTTTTTGTGTAAGGTGTGAGATGTGTAAGGTGTTTCAGGTTTTTGCAGATGGATATCCAATATCCAGTTTTGCCAGCACCATTTGTTAAAGAGAATGTTTTTACCCTAGTTTACAATCTTAAGGCCTTTATTGAATATCTACTGTTCGTAAGAGGATGGTGGCATCTCTGGGGTCTCAGTTCTGTTCCATTGGTCTATATGTCTCTTTTTGTACCAGAACCAGGCTGTTTTAACTACTGTGGCAGTGTAAAAAGTTCTAATGCCTCCCACTGTGTTCCTCCTCTTCAATAGTGCTTTATTTATCTGAGGTTTCTTCCCTTGCTGAACAAATTTGGTGATTTGTTTCTCCATTTTGTTAAAAAATGACACTGGAATTTGTATTAGGATTGCATTGTATATGTATTGTTTTGGGTAAAATATACATTATCACAATGACAAGTCTTCCTATCCATGATCAGGTTAGGTTTCTCCATTTATGTAAGTCTCTCTTGGCTTCTTGAGGTAAGATCTCTTATTTGTCTAGTTTATTTATTCCTAAGTATTTTATCTTCTTGGGGGCTACAGCAAATGGTATTGATTTGGTGATTTCTTGTTTGGTGATCTCTTTGTTAGTATAAAGGAATCCTACTCATTTCCTTATGTTTATCTTATATCCTGATACTTTGCCAAACCCTTCTGTTGGTCTGAGTAGTTTCCTTATGGATTCATTAGGATTCTCTGTGTATACAATTGTATTATCTGCAAACAGGGAGATTTTTACTTCTTTGCTGACGTGGATGTCTTTTATTTCTTTGTCTTGTACAAATGCAAGAACTTCTAGAAAAATATTGAGTATAAGGGATGAGAGTAGGCATCCTTGTCTAGTTCTTGTTATCAGGGGGAATTCTTTCAGTCTCTCTCCATTGAGGATGATGTAGGTGGTTGGCTTTGCATAGATGGTCCTTATTGCATTGAGGAATTTAGCTTCTATTCCTATTTTGCTGAGAATTTTTAGCATTAATGGGTGTTGACTTTGTCAAATGCCTTTTCTGCATCAATTGACAATCAGGTGATACTTATCTTTTGTATTATTTATGTGTTTGATCACAATAATTGGTTTTCTGATATTGAACCAGCCTTTCATACCTGGTATGAATCCAACTTTGTTATGATGTGTTATTTTTTTGATATGTTGTTGAATTCTGTTGGCTAGGATTTTGATGAAGATTTTTGCATTTAGGTTCAGGAGTGTTTCTGGTCTATAGTACTCTGTTTTTGTTGGATCTTTCCCTGGCTTTGGTATTGGGGTTATGCTGCTTTCAGAGAATGAATTTGGGAGTATTCCATCCCTTTCTATACTGTGAAATAGTCTCAGTAGTCTTGGAGTTAACTTTTCTCCAAAAGTTTGGAAAAATTCTCTGATGAAGCCATCTGGGCCTGGACTTCTTTCAGTTGGTAGTTTTCTGATGACTTTTTCAGTCTCTTCCTTAGTGACAGGTTCATTAAGTTGTTCTGCTTCTCCTGGTAATAATTTTGGTAAGTGATATGAATCTAGGAATTTGTCCATTTCCTCTAGGTCTTCAAATCTGTTAGAGCACAACCTTTTGTAGTACTCTGTTATGATACTTTTGATTTGATTTGGGTCTGTTTTGACATCTCCTATCTCATTTCTTAGTTGGGTTATTTGTCTCCTCTCTTGTTTTTCTTTTGTAAGTTTAGCCAATGGTTTATCAATTTTGTTGATCTTTTAAAAACCCAGCTTTTGGTTTTGTTAATTTTTTTCAATTGTTCTTCTAGTCTCTAAATCATTTAGTGCTTCTCTAACCTTTATTAACTGTTTTCTTCTGGTGACTGAGGGGTTCCTCTTTTGCTCTCTTTCTACTCATTCAAGCTGTTGGTTAATTCTTTGGTTTGGGTCCTTTCTTAGTGTGTGTATTTATAGAGATAAATTGACCTCTGAGTACTGCTTTGGCTGTATCCCATAGGTTCTGGTAGGATGTATTTTCATTCTCATTCTCATTTGATTCCATATATTTACTTACTTCATCCTTGATTTCTTCTAAAAGCCATGGCTCTTTGAGCGAGGTGTTGTTCAGTTTCCATGAGTTCAAATTTCTACCTATGTTTTTTCTGCTATTTATTTCTACTTTTATGGCTTTATGGTCTGAGAAGATGCTTTGCAATAATTCAATGGCTTGGATTTTCTTGAGACTTGCTTTATGTCCTAACACATAGTCTATTCTGGAAAATGTTCCATGTGCATTGCAGAAGAAGGTGGACTTATATGTAGTTGGATAAAAAGTTCTGTATTTGTTGATTAGGCCTAGTTGGTTAACTGTCACAGTAAGAGTTTATGTGCCTTTTCCTGAGCTTTCTTCTGGATGATCTGTCCATTACTGAAAGTGGCATGTTGAAGTCTCCAACTACTATTGTGGAGCAATCTATCTCAGTTTTCAATGCAGTCAGAGTTTGTCTGATGTATTTAAATACTCTGGTATTGGGTGCTTAAATATTTACTGTTGTTAAGTCCTGCTTGTATATTCAAAGTTTCAGCAATAAATAGTGACCATCCTTGTCCATGATGGCAGATTTTACATTAAAATCTATTTTATATGACATTAGGATTCCCACACCTGCTTTTCTTTGTATGTTGTTGGCTTGGTATGTATTAGTCCATCCTTTAATTTTCAGTTTGTCCATATCTTTGAGTCTAAGATGTGTTTCTTGTAAGCATGATCCATGATGTCACTTGTTGTCTCCTTATTGGAGCATTCAGTCCATTTACATTCAGTGTAATTATTGATAGGTGTGTGTTTGGTTCTGTCATTGTGATGTATTTATTTTTGTGTTGATATTTTCTATGTTGCTCTTAGTATTCTGTTGTGGGTCATTCTTTACAGGTTGGCTTTTCATCTCTTCCAGTATTGGTTTTGTGTTTGTTGAGACTCCTGTGTTACATTTCTTGTTTTGATATGTTGCACTGCTATTTTGCTTTATGGCTACCCCTATAGTCTCCCTTAATATTCTAATTTTAAACCAAATTTTAACTTCTTCATATCTTTTTAACAATCTCTCCACCTGAAAGGACTATAACTACTGCAGTATAGTCCTCTTTTTAGTGTGATGTGTCACAGTTTTCGTGATATGATCACTAGTTCCCATCTTTTAATATTGCAGCTTTGGCTGAGTTTTGTCACTTCCCTGACTGAGTGGGATTCTGGATGCTGTGTCCTGTATTGCCTCCTTAAATATACACTTAACGGTTTTGTTTTTCTAAGCAAAGAGCTTCTTTCACTATTTCTTGCAGTTTTAGTTTGTTTTTCTTACAGTGTCTCTAGCCTTCTGTTTATCTGCAAGTCTCTTAATTTCATCTTCATATTTGAGAGACAGTTCTGCAGGATATATAATTTTTGGTTAGAAGTTTATCTCCTTCAAGGCTTTGAATGTGTCATCTCAATGCCTTCTTACCAACATTGTTTCTGCAAAGGAGTCAGGAGAAAGCTTACAGGGTTTCCCTCTGAATGCTAACTTTGTTTTGAGCCTCATCCTGTAAGAGTATTTATGTTTTATTTTATTAAGCTTGATTACAATATATCTTAGTATCTTTCTTTTGGGGTCTATTTTTTGTGGTGTTCGATACACATCTTGGAAGCCTATGTTCTATTCTTCCATAATTTCAGGGAAGTTTTCTGTCAGCAACTCAACAACAATGCTCTCTGTGTTTTCAGCTATCCCTCCCTATTCAAGAACTCCAGTTATTTGTAGATTATTCCTCTGGATAGAGTCCCACATGTTTCTTAATTCTTCTTCATTTTTATTTGTTGCCTGTGATTTGTCCTAATAAATGCTGGTGTCAGTTGCTCTATCCTCAAGATCACTAACTCTGACTTCTATCTCCTCAATTCTGCTCTTTTGGCTTTGGATTAAGTTGTCTAACTCTGTAATTTTGTTACTGATCTGCTGGATTTCAAATCATTGATGTTCCATTAGTTCAAATAGCTTACTTTATTTTTCATTTTGCTCTGCTACATTTTGTTTAATCTCTAGGAGGGCTTTCTATACGATTCTTTTGTACCCGACCTCGAAAAGTTTCAGAAAGGCTTCTTCATCTGGGAAGTTTTTTGATTCTTTATTTTGAGAGTTTTCTGGAGCCATGGTGGGCTGTTTCTTTAAATGATTTGAGATAGTTTGTTGCTTTCACACCATCTAGAGGCTGTTCAGTTTCTCTGGTGTTACCTCGACAGGAGCTGAGGTGTAGTTGTGAGATGGGAGTTTGTCACCAGCTGCCTCTGTGTACTCTAGTGAGTGACCCCAGTAGTCTCTCTGGGTGCAGTCTCTGCCTCCTGGCTGGAAAAGATGGTGCCTTACCTACGGAGTCATTGGGGGGTCATCAGCTGATCCTAAGAAGAGGGTCAGTAAAGGCTGGAGGAGATGCCACTGGATCACTCAGGCAGTCTTATTGTAAAAAGCTGGGAGCTATCTGACAGCTGCTGAAATCAGTCAGGCCATCAGGTGAGGCAGTCCCCACCTTCTGGGCAACACTGGAAGCACCTTTTCAGCCATCCCCAGGTGTTCAAAGTAGGGAGGGGTTACAGCCTTGCTGCCATCTTCAGCCAGGCCACACCCATAAGGTCACACTTTCCTAAACACAGCCTTTCTGCTAGGGAAGCACTTTCTGGACTGGCACTGCCTCTCACCTGGGGCATCAATCCCTGCTGAGTCCTCTGGTTGGGTGACTCTGCCTCCCCGCCAACAAAGATGGTGTCCAGCCGAGCTGTTTCGCAGCAGGATCTATGGTACAGCTCAGAAAAGAGAGGGTGGAGGGACAGCGGTGCCCTCAGTCAGCAGCCATGCTCTGAAAATGTGGCTATCCCACACACTGTGTCCTTGCCGTGCTATGTACTGTTTACTTGAGTACTGCAGCTCAGGTTATTTGCTGGCTTATGCCCATCCCCAGCCTTCCAGAGAACGAAGAAGGTGTCAGTACCTGCAGTCTGCCTAAGTGGTGAGTCAGCAGGCACGGGGCTCAGCATGCACTGCCTCATGTTAGAGAGAGGTAGTTTCCCTTTTAGTGGCATGTAGTCCAATCTGACAACCCCGTGCCATATCCTAGGATTCCCTGGGTGTCCAGAGTGCTCCATTCATTATCAGTGCAGACCTTAGTTCTTGGAGGGAATTGGGGAGACGTGTGTCTAGTCTTGGCCCCACCCCCATCTTTTATTTTAATGTATAGGATTGATAATTTCCTTTGTGCTTACCTTAGTATTTACCATTATTTTTCTAAATTTAAACCAGTCTTTAATTTCTTTATATTGCTTTGCTTTCTTTTCCATATAGAAAATCTATGACTACTGCTTGTTTTGAGAATTTTTTTTGTTATAATGTTATAATGACTTGTCTGTTTCCCTGTTTTTAATGTTTCACCCATGATTTATTTTTATGATTCCCCATCTTGATTGATATGTAGTTGTGGTGTTCTGGTCTTGTGTTGTTACCTGGTGTTATTGGTTTTCTAACCAATGGACTCCCTTTAGTATTTCTTGTAATTTTGGTTTGGTTTTTTCAAATACCCTAAATTTCTGTTTATCTGTCATGTCTTAAATTTGCCATCACATTTGAGAGATAATTTTGCTAATTCCTACATGGTAATTATTTTCCTTTAAGGCTTTGTATATGTCATCCTACTGCCTTCTTGCCTGCTTGGTTTCTAGTGAATAGTGTGAGCTTAGTCTCATTGATTCTTCTTTATAAGTTGTTTTTTGTTTATCTCAGGCTGCTTTTAAAACTATCTCCTTATCTTTAGTATTGTCAAGTTTGATTATAATATGCCTCAATACCTTTCTGGCGATCTACTTTGTGTGGCATTCAATGAGCATCTTGGATAGATCTTGTCATGTTTTGCAGCATCAAAGAAATTTCCTGTCAGCAAACCTACCTTAATGTGAAGTTCAATGAACATCTTGGATAGGTATCTTCTTGTGCTTCATGATATCAGAAACATTTTCTGTCAGCAAATCGTTGACAGTTCTCTCTGTATTTTCATTTGTCTCCCCTGTTCTGGTACTCCAATCACTCATGGAGTATTCCTAGTCATACAGTCCTACATTAATCACTATTGTCTCTTGATTTTTAAAAAATTATCTGTTTTTTCCTCAAATATGTTGGCATCACATACTTTGTCTTCAGTCTCACTAATTCAGGCTACCATTGCCTCAGTTCCACTCCTTTGATTTTCTGTTGAGTTGTCTAATTCTGTAATTTTATTATTAGTTTTCTGAATTTCTAATTTTTGCTGCTCAATGCTTTTTTGCAGCTTGGTCAACTTGCCATTATGTTGTGCTGCATTTTGCCTAATCTCCCTCCTCATCTCTTAAAGAGTTCTAAATATTAATCTTTTGTATTCTACCTTTGATAATTCCAGCAAGTTCTCTGACTCTGGAAAATATGAGGCTTTGTTTTGAGAGCTTTCTGAAGAGATCATGGTCTACCCTGTTAAGAGCTTTGATATAGACTGATGTTTTTGAGCCATCGTTAAATTGTAGTTAAGCAATTAGCTCTGGTATCCAGATGGTTCAGTCACCCAGCATGTGGTGCAGGCTCTTGCCTACCATCCTAGGTGAACAGGGTTGATTGGTACAGGCACAGGTGTCTGGCTGCAGCTGTGGAGAAAGGCAAGGGGCTAACAGCCATCCCTGAGTATCTGCAAGGGTGGCATATCCCTTATGTCTGAATCTAGGTAAAGGAACTGCCTCTGCATTGATTATTCTGGCTTAGGGGTGTCGGCAGAATTTTTTTTTTCTTTTTCCTCCTTCCCTGAGTGTGCTAAACTAGTTCATCTTCCAAGTTTTAGAGAATGGCTCAGGGTGGGCTTAAGGAGTTTTACTTTTGGCTCAGTTAATGGCATCGGACTCTAGCACTGGGCACAGTTCAAAGAAGCGATGAGATGGTGGCAGAAGAAGGGAGCCAGGCCCTAACTGAAGGCAAGATTCAGATCCTTACAACAGGCCACAGGCATAGACAGCTTCCAACCATCTGCTGCTGTCCCTCCTTGGCTCTGGAGGTGCAAGTGGATTCTCCAGGAAATCACCTCCACTGAGGGAAACTCACACCAACATCCATGTTTCAGCCATGGCTGCCTCCCAGCGTGTCAAGTTTGTGAAGCCCCATGTGCTTCTGGTAGTGTTCTCCCTTTTGCTTTACTCAGTCCAATATCTCAACTTTGCCTTAGATGTTCTGAACTCCTAGGATGTCATATATACTGAATCCCTTTGTTCTTTTGGGTCTTTGTTGTCAGAGGGGTCACAGGAAGCATCCACCTTCTCTGCCACCTTGGCTTGTTTGGGTTTCTGTTTTTTTAGGGGCTACTATTTTCCTGTTTTCCATCTCAGTGTTCTCTTTGTTGGCATACAGTAATCCAGCTAATTTTTGTATGTTGATCTTGTATCCTACTCTGTTGAATCTACTAGTTCCAGCAGTTTTCTTGTGGAATCTTTTGGGTTCTGTATGTACACAATCATATAATCTGTGAATAGAGGCAGTTTTAGTTCTTCCTTTCCAATTTGGATACTTTCATTTCTTTTTCTTTGCTTTGCTCTAATTAGGACTTCCAGCATAATATTCAATTGGAGTGGTAATAAAGGGCATCTTTATCTTCTTCTCATTCTGAGGGGGCAAAGCTTTCAGTCTCTGTTTGTTGAGAATGATGTTGGCTGTTGGCTTTGTATAGCCCCAAACCAAACCCAATGCCATCAAGTTGATTCCAACTCATAGCAAACCTATAGGACAGAGTAGAACCACCCCATAGAGTTTCCAAGGAGTGCCTGGTGGATTTGAACTGCCAACCCTTTGGTTAACAGCTGTAGCACTTAACCACTACACCACTAGAATTTCCTTGGTTTCAAAAAGATGCCCTATAATATGGTGAGAAATTTTCCTTCTATTCCCATTTATTCAAATTTTTGTTTGTTTGTTTGTTTTTAAACCAGGAGTAGGCGTTGGGCTTTATAAGACGTCCTTTCTGTATCAGTTAAGATGATCATGTGATTATTTTTTTTCGTTCTATTTATATGGTTGATTATGTTGATTAATTTTTAGTGATGAACCACTCTTGCATTGTTGTTATTAGGTTCTATAGAGTTGGTTCTGATCTATAGCTGCCCTGTGTACAACGGGACAAAACACTGCCCAGTCCTGTGCCATGCCCACAACCATTTTTATGCTTAAGCCCACTGTTGCAGCTACTGTGTCAATCAATCTTGTTGAGGGTCTTCCTCTTTTTCAGTGACCTTCTACTTTGTCAAGCATGATGTCTTTTTCCAGGAATTGATACCTCTTGACAGCATGTCCAAAGTATGTAAGATGTAGTCTCACCATTCTTGATTCTGAAGAGCATTCTGGTTGTATTTCTTCCAGAACAAATCTGTTTGTTCATTTGGAAGTCCATGGTATATATACTCAATATTCTTCTCTAACACCACAATTCAAAGGCCTCACTTTCTCTGTCTTCCTTATTCATTGTCCAGCTTTTGCATGTCTATAATGCAACTGAAAGTGCCATAGCTTGGATCAGGTGCACCTTAGTCTTCAAGGTGATATGTTTGTTTTTTAACACTTTAAAGAAGCCCTTTGCAGCAGATTTTCCCAATGCAATGCGTCTTTTGACTTCTTGACTACTGCCTTCATGGGTGTTGATTGTGGAACAAAGTAAAATGAAATCCTTGACAACTATCATTTATCATGACTTTGCCTATTGGTCCAGTTGTGAGAATTTTTGTTTTCTTTGTGTTGAGGTTCAACCCATAGTGAAGGCTGTGGTCTTTGATCTTCATTAGTAAGTGTTGCAAACTGTCATCCCTTTCAGCAAGCAAGGTTGTGTCATCTGCATAATGCAAGTTGTTAGTGAGTCTTTCTGCAACTCTAATGCCTCATTCTTCTTCATAGAGTCCAGCTTCTTGGATTATTTGCTCAGCATACGGATTGAAAAGGTATTGTGAAAGGATACAACCCTCATGCACACCTTTTCTGACTTTAAACCATGTGGTGTCCCCTTGTTCTGTTTGCATGACTGCCTGTTGATCCATATACAGATTCTTCATAAGCATAATTAAGTGTTCTAGAATTTCCATTCTCTGCAATGTTATCCGTAATTTATTATGATCCACAGAGTGAAATGCCTTTGCATAGTTAATAAAACACAGGTAAACATTTTTCTGATATTCTCTGCTTTCAGACAAGACCCATATTTGTTAGAATTATCCAGTTAAGTGATCTGGGCCAGGGTTTTTTGTTGCCATGGCCCAGAGAGCTTCTCTGGTGAATTCTACCAAACATTCAGAGAAGAGCTTATACCAGCACTATTAAAGTATTTCAGAGGGTAGATGTCATGGATTGAATGTGTTTCCTAAAAGAATCTGTACAATTTGGCTGTGGTATTATGTGATGTTGGAATTCCTCCCTCTGTGATGTAAATGAGGGTGGATGGGCAGCAGTTGTGTTGATAGAGCAAGATTCAGTGCCTAAATTTGTTTTGCATCTTGAGGTGGTCTCAAGCTATAAATGGCAAAATCTAGCAAAGAGATTTAGGAATCTCACATCACCAAGAGAACAGCATTGGAAGAAGAGGGTGTTCTTCAGACCTAAGTTTCCTGTGCCAAGATGCTCCGTGAACAAAGACTGATGCAACACAAGGACTTTCCTCCAGAGCCAACAAGGAGGAAAGCCTTCCCCTGGAGTGGCCATCCTTAATCTGGGTTTGTGGCCTACTGGATTATGTAAGAATAAATTTTCCTTTGTTAAAGCCATCCATTTTGTGGTATTTCTGTTAGAGCAGTACTAGCTGGCTAAAACAATAGACAAAGAAGGAACACTCCCAAATTCATCTATGAAGCCAGCATAACCCCAATACCAAATCCAGGCAAAGAAACCACAAAAAAGAAAATTACAGACCAGTATTTCTCAAGAACACAGAGATGAAAATTCTCAACAAAATTCTAGCCAACCTGGGGGGCTCATTTTCAGGCACTGTATCCATTCAGGCAACGTTCCATTGCTATTCATAAGGCTTTTGCTGGTTAATTCTTTTCAGAAGTAAACTGCTGTGTCCTTCTTCCTAGTCTTTTTTAGACTGGAATCTCACCTGAAACCTGTCCATCATGGGTGGCTCTGCTGGTATCTAAAAACCAGTGGCCCAGCTTCTGGCATCACAACAACATGCAAGCCCCACAGTACAACAAACTGACAGACAAGCGAGAGTACCCTTGCATACACAGTATGAATCCCACTTAGTCATGGTGTATTATTATTTTTATAGGATGCTGAATTCTATTGGCTAGAATTTTGTTGAACATTTTTGTCTTATTCTTTTTTTTTTTTATTTAACATAACTGAGTGAAAATGTACATTCATGTATAAATTTACATGCCCACCTATATGCAGCTTCCACTGCTCTCCCTGTCCGGTGACTGCACACTATTCCTCTCTGCTCCATACATGTCTCATCCTCCCAACAGCCTCCTTTCTGCTCCTCTCCACCCACTCTCCTTCCTCCAGCCAGAGGTCAGCAAGATGATATCCTGTAGATGTATAGAACCACAAAGTGCTTCCAATAGATGGTCACTCTGCATTGCCAAGTGCAATCTATTCCTGTCCAAAGAGTGGACCTTTGTTATAATTTATGGGAAAGGGCAGCATCAGGGCCGGGGGCCATGCTCTCAGAGGAACCCCAAAACTGCTGGACCATCAATTGAGGTCTTTTAGTGGAGATCTCATGATGCACCCTTTTTTATTCTTGTGTTGCCAGTGAGACTCAACCTAGTGAGCTCCATTGTGGCTATCACTGGTGGTGGCTGGGCACCGTCTGGTTCTTCTGGTCCCAAGTCGATGTAGGCACCCACTCTTGTGGGTCTCTCTGTCTTCTAGGTTGTCTTTACCGCATGTCATTTTGGTCCTCGGTGAGCATCCGTTCCTGCTGAGTTGGGACAATTTGCTGTGTCCTCAGATGGCAGCTTGGCAGCTTTTAAGACCCCAGACGCCACTCACCAATGTGGGGTGCAGAGAGCTCTCTTAGCAAAACGCTAGTTGTGCCAATTGGCCTGGAATTCGCCTAAGCGCATGGTCCCCTGCCCCCTGCCCCAGCTACACTATCCTTGCAGTATTGAGTTAAGATGGAAGGAGTACTCAAGTTATGCTGAAGTCCACTTAATGTTCTTGTTTCTAATGTGTGCTACCACCACTTCCTCCCAACTAGATTTCTAGTAACTATCTAAACTAAACCCTTCCCCCTCACCCTCCCTCCCTCCCCTCCCTTGCAGCTGTCAAAGAGTCTTTTCTTCTATACACAAGTCTGTTTTTGAGGTCTTATCGTAGAGGTCTCATACAGTATTTGTTCCTTTGTCGCTGACTACATTCACTCAACATAATGTCTTCCAGTTGAAACCAGGTTAGGAGATGTTTCCTGAAATCATCATTACTCTTTATCATTGCGTAGTGCTCCATTGAGTATATGTACCATAGTTTACCTATCCATTCTTCTATTGTTGGGCATCTGGGTTGATTCCATCTTTTTGCTATCGTGGACTGTGCTGCGGTAAACATTCTGGTGCATGTGTCCGTTGGTGTGAAAGGCCTTGAATCTGTAGGATATATTCCAAGTAGTGGAATTACTGGGTCAAATGGTATATCGATATCCATTTTTTTAAGGAAGCGCCAGATTGCCTTCCAAAGAGGCTGGACCATTTTGTAACCCCACCAACAGTGTAGGAGGGTTCCACTTTCTCCACAGCCTCTCCAGCATTTGTTGTTTTGTGTTTTCTGGATCATGGCCAATCTTGTTGGGGTGAGATGGTATCTCATTGTTGTCTTGATTTGAATTTCTTTAATAACTAAAGATCGTGAACATGTCCGCATGTGTTTTTTGGCTGCCTGGATCTCCTCTTTAGTGAAGTGTCTGTCCATCTCCTTTGCCCATCACTTAATTGGATGGTTTATCTTCTTCTTATTGATATTTTGTAGTATCTTATAGATTATAGAGATCAGGCTTTGTCTTATTCTTGAGAGATATTGATCTGTAATTTTCTTTTTTGTGATTTTTTTGCCTGGTTTTGGTATCAGAGTTATGCTGGCTTCATAGAATGAAATTGGGAGTATTTCCTCTTTTTCTATGTTCTGAAATAGTTTAGAGGTAGTGGTATGAGCTCTTCTCTGAATATTTGGTAGAATTTGCCGGTGAAGCTATCTCAGGCAGGTTTTTTGTTGTTATTGTTGTTGTGAATCTGTTCAGATTTTCTGTGTCAGCTTGTGTTAGTTTAGGTAGCATGTTGCTGAAAATTTGCCCCTTTCCTCCAGGTTCTCAAATTTTTCTGAGCACAATTTTTCATAGTATTCTATTGTGATCTTTTATATTTCAATTGAGTCTATTGTAATGTCCCTCATCTCATTTCTTTCAAGTTATTTGTTTCTTTTCTTGTTTTTCTTTTGTCATTTTGGCCAATGATTTGTTGATTTTGTTGACCTTTTCACAGTAACAACTTTTAGTCTTGTTGGTTCTTTTTGTTGTTTTTCTGTTCTTCATTTTGTTTATTTCTGCTCTAATTTTCGTTATTTTCATTCTTCTGCTGTGGGTTTCTTTTGCTCTCTTTCTATTTCTTTGAATTATATGATGAATGTTTTGATTTTGGCTCATTCTTTTTTTATCTGTGTATCAACTGGTAGAAATTTTTATATTCTCTTTGTGATTTCTTCTATTACACAGTTCTTTTAACTGAAGTGTTATTCACTTTCCATGTAATATACAGCATTCTTCAACTTGTTTTTTTCATTTGACAATTCAATTTTCCTATCAGTACATTTTTTTAAACAGCTACAGTTACTGCACTGTATAAATGCACCAAATGTATTTAAATAATTCCTTATTTATGGATGCTTAGGCGGATCCGACTCGACGGCACTTGGCTTGGCAGGCTGTTTCTAGCCTTTCTTTGTTTCTTTGTTTTGTACAAAAGAACTGCAGTGGATATCCCTACATTTATGCTTTTAAATAATTCAAAGAATAAAATCACAAGTTATTTTTTAAAAGTAAATTTGTTAATTCAAATATAAATTTTTATTGATACTACTGAAGGGCTTTCCAAAAATAATTTCAATTTACACTGCATGCTCTGGCAAACGTGTGTGGTGGAAGGTGGATCTCTCCATGGCTCCCCTTGGTGTTGCCCAGTACCTTCCCAAGAGCTCAGTTTCTCTCTGACCTTCTGAGGATGCAAATGCTGTAGGAAAGGCAAGATGACAATTCTCCCTTGTATTCTCTATTCTTCCAGGGGACTCTGTGTATTTGGACAGTGAGCCTCAGCGGCAAGAGTATGTCATGAATGACTATGGCTTCATCTACCAAGGGAACAAGAACTGGATCCGCCCATGCCCCTGGAACTATGGACAGGTGACTCTTAGCCCTACTAATGACCCATGCACATCCTGGGCTTCTGAGGAAAAGGGAGTGGAAGCAGGTGGCATAGGGTTGCACATTACTTGAGGTTTACCTGCCTACAAATGGTAAGTAAATTGAGGTAGGAAGATGTGAGATGCAGCCACAGAAGCTAAAAAAGGAGTCATAGAAAGTGGTAAGTTCTATTCTTTGCTGACCATGTCTGAGTTATACACAGGATCTAAGGGAATAGAGCAGCTAAAGGCAATCCAGGGCAACTGCACTGAATACGAGGGTGAGGATCAAGTGGACAGTGATGACAGTGACAGTGGTGGCAGCTGATATCTGGGTTTGTTAACTGTGTTAGTGGAGGTTCCCTTCTTCTACCCTCTGCCCTCATCCTCACAGCCCCAGGTGAAGGACCCTCAGATTCATCTTGTCAGTTGTCCCCTGAATGTCCCATGGAAAAGCAGGGCTATAAACTGCAATGCATTGCCCTCCCGATTACTACTGCTTTTTTTGTCTTATCTATTTGTTTCTTTGGATTGTATATCATTTTCATTACAAAAGTAATACACAATTGTTTAACAAATAAAAAATCTTTTGGAAGAAGTATTACAAATATAGGCACATAGAACATGAAGGTCATTTTAAGCATTATCACCAACTTGGTGTATGTTCCTCTGTATTGTATTTTCTACACATATTCTAAAATACATGATTTTATTTGTAAAAATCATATCATGCTAATCTGAATACTCTGTGTTCAGTGAAGCCTGCTTGTCATTTAAATTTTGGTCCATAGCAGTTGCTCCAGGAAGGCCAGAGCCAGGCCAGAGTACAGGGCACTCTAGGCTGAGCCTAGAGCATCAGAACAATGTAGGGAGGAAGAGGATCATTGGGGAAGCCCCAGGGGTCCTTGTGGAGCCTTGTATGTTTGATATGGGTTCCTGTCCTGGACTTTCCCAGACAGGACTTCAATACACGTGGTCTTCAGGTCCAGCTTGAGCCCTGGAGTGTCCATAGCCAAGATGAGATGTGGAAGCCTCAACTGCCCCCAAATTGACATTTCCAACTGCTGACTCATCATGGTCAGATTGGGGATCAAGCAGAGCCCCTGGACAGGAGTTTGCTGCCATTTGCCAGAAACAGAAGTGAGAAGTTGCTGCTCTTTGAGCCCCAGTGTCTTCTTTTTCTCCCTGTCTCTCTTATCCAGTAAATGTATGTTGAACACCAGATGAGTGCCAGGCAGGGTACTAGATGCTGGAGATACAAAGATGAGTAAGATGCTGTCTCTGATCCCACAGAATGATGGGATTCAGACAAATGAACACTTCATTTATCATGTGGTGGGATGCACAAAAATTGCGAGTAGGGCATAAGGGTTTAGAGAGTCTGGAGGAAGGACAGTTGGTTGGGCATGTGAGGGAAAGCTTCCTGGGAGAGCAGTTGGTATCTGTATTGAGTTAGCCAAGTGAAGGGTGGGTGGAAGAGTATTCCAGGCAAAGGGTAGGTTTGAACAAGGATGAGAAATGGTATGTCCTGTCACTGGAGTTACAAGGAATCTGATATCGCTGGAGTGAAAATGGTGAGCAGTGGCTAGTGAAACATTAGGCTAGAAAGGTAGCTGGTGGCCAGATCAGGGTCTTGTAAGGTCTTCTTATAAGGTCTTTCATACCTTATAAGAAGCTTGGAGTTGTGGTTCTGTGGGACTTAAGGAGACTCTGAAAGTTTTAAAGCGGAGTGTGAACTGGTCAGACTGTCCTCTGGGGAGGATGGATCAGAGAAGCCTCCAAATTCATTTTATTACCCAGTGTCATAAATCAACTCATTCAACAAAGATATATGGAGTCCCTGCTATGTACTGGGCACTGTTGCAAAGCTTGAAATCTAGAATTGTGAAAAGATTTGAAGAGCAGCAGAGTGTTCACTCAGGAAGGGGAGATAGACCTCAACTGCATCATCACAGCTGACTCTAATGTGTACAGGGGACATATGCAGCTAAACCAGATTCAGACTCAGGCAAGGCCCCCCAGAAGTGACAGTCATGCTAAGCCTGAAAGGCAAGAAGGAGTCAGTCTGGCTTGCCCTGGAAATTTCCGTAACTCATGTACAATTAGTACAGAGCCTCACTGAATCACGAGTGCCTTGATAGGTTGGCACCATCGCTACAGCAATAGTTGCCAATCATGAGCTGGGTCAGCAGATGGAGGTCAAAGAGAAACCAATGTGGTTTTAGCAAGAATATCCTGGGGGCTTCAGGACTGTGGAGATTAAGGAGAGGAGAGGGGAGGAGTGGAGAAGAAGAAACAAATTTCTGATCCAGTTAGGCTTGTTGGGAAAAAAACCAAACAACAAACAAACAAAGCTAGCAGTTGCAGCAGCTACTTCAAAATGAAGGGGAGCGGTTTGACTTGCAGTGCTCAGAAACCAGGTGAGTCATCCCCACAGCTTTGAGGGCCCACACCTGTCTGTGATGTAGTTAATGACCACACTGTTCCACATGGTTATCTCCCAAACCAATCTGGATTCCATGAATCCACTTCATCAGACAGCTGGGCAAGGTTGGTCACGTATTACTTCATGAACACCCTGCACCGGGCATGGGTGCCTCACCTCTCTGCATCTCTCCTTGCAGTTTGAAGAGAATATCATAGACATTTGCTTAAAGCTACTAGACAAGAGCCTGAATTTCCAAGTCGACCCAGCTATGGACTGTGTCCTGCGAGGAAGCCCCGTCTACATCAGTAGAGTGGTGTGTGCCATGGTGAGGTCCAGGCGTGTCCAGGGAGGGAGAAAGTTGTGCAAGGGGAGCCCTGCCCATTGGCTGTTGCCCCTTGCAATGGAGGTTAGAAGAATGAAGGGGCAGGGAGCCCTCTGGCAAAGCCATTTTAGATGAAACTTACACCAGGATACACTTATGATAGGTTTTCTCAACCAAACTCTGAAACTCAGGGCATGGACAACCATCTCTTTTAATTCCAAACGGTGTGGAAAGGGCTGCATGTAGCCCTAATTTTGAGAAATGGTCTAATTGTTTCTAGATTTCCTTTGCTCTGAAGTATTTTTGAACGCTCTCAGAGCCAGTTTGGAGGGTGGGGGTGTTGATGGTGGATAGAAACAGAATCATAAACTATTTGATAGTGGACCACAAGTGAGAATAGCCAGCACCCCAATCCTTGCCCCCATCCCCTTACCCAGCAGGTCTGAAAGTTCCCAGGTAAAATGGGATCAAAAGCAGCCTCTGTTTCTCAGGCTCACTGGCCTTCCAAATCTGCCACATCTCGTGTCTTGGTTGTGGGAAAAGGTGCCTCTAATGCTTCTGTATGTGGCTACTCTTCAGATCAACAGCAACGATGATAATGGGGTGCTCAATGGAAACTGGAGTGAGAATTACTCGGATGGCATCAACCCTGCGGAGTGGACTGGCAGTGTGGCCATCCTCAAACAGTGGCACGCCACAGGATGCCAGCCAGTGCGCTACGGGCAGTGCTGGGTCTTTGCTGCTGTCATGTGCACAGGTAGGAAGCCCTGGCTGGGAGTAGAAGTGTCTATGAGATACTCTTAAAGCATGGTACTGTCTATAGCAAGAGGGCAGAGGAAACAGCAATATTCTGTAGTCTGAAAATTTTCTCCAAATTCCAAGCATCAAAAGGCCACCTATGGCATGATTCTGTATATGTAAAATGTCCGGAATAGGCAAAAGAATAGACAGAAAGTAAATTCTTGATGCCAAGAGGCTAGGGGAAGAGAAAAATGAAGAGCAACTGTTAATCAGCTTAGAGTTTTGGGAGGTAAGTGATGACACTGTTCTAGAATTAGACTTCGGAGATTGTTGCACAACCTGTGAATGTACTAGAACTGTACACCTTAAAAGAGTGAATTTTGTGGCATATGGATTATGTATCTGTAAGACCTTTCTCTCTCCCTCTCTCTCTTTCTCCATCTATCTGTCCGTCTGTCTGTCTATCTATCTATCTGTCTGTAGCAAGGCATCCTGGGGGATGTGCCTGGTCTGTTCTTGTTTGTAACTGCAGCGGGCAAGGGCAGGAGCAGCAACGACTTGAAATGGAAGCTGGAAGACACTGAATCATGGCTTCTACACTGTTAAATGGAGCCCTGGGCCCTGGGACACATAGTGGGGAAAGGCCAGAGGGAAACTGGATGGGAGATGGGATGTAGCCTGGTTGGGACGGGGCCCTGCCATCTTCAGCCAGATCGCCCCTCTTGAATTTTTGTATATTGGAGCCACATTCATTGTTTGGCTTGCACAAAAGGTACCCTTTTTTAAAATTTCTTGAAACTCCTGGACTAGGTGTTATCTAAAATTTCTTCTAACTCAAATGCGTAAGTGGCCTCTATAAAGTACCTAATTACGTCCATTTCAATACAATGATCCTTGTTCTTATTTTTTTTCTGAGCCTTTAGCTCTCAAAGAAAGAACTTCAGACAAAGTTCTAGCGGCAGGTGGTTTCTTTGCCCAACTTTCATTAGATCCCATTCCAGCCTCTCGTTTGTATAATGACTTTGGCTTAGATAGAAATCTACCGTTACTTTCCATTGACTCATGTGACACCAAGGATTGTTTGAAATTTTTCCTCATAGGGTTGTTGGGTTGTTGGTTAATATATAGCTAGCACTTAGAAAAGTGCCTGGCACATAATTAGTTTTACACAAGTGTTAGCTATTATTATTAGTCTAATACTGTTTTAAGGTGTGCCTCTTGGGCTCAAAGATCTGGCTGGGTATTGCTTAAAGGTGTTTCTAGCCAATCTCCCAAACTTTGGTTCTCACCCCATCTGTTACTACTTTCCTTTATTTCCTGCCTTTCTTCCTTGGAGTGTTGAGGGTTAAATTAATAACACTCTGCATTTCGTGGCATTTATTAGGTCTGTTCCAGGTCCTTCTTTTAAAAAATTGTTTTTCCCCTTTTATCTCCATAATTCACATTTACTTCACCTCACCATAGTTAAACATTTTAATGTATTTGATATATAGTACTGTATTTGAATGTGTTCTCATTAAAAAAATTATCTTTGTGCAGTATTTATCTGGTATATTTTTTATTTCATATACTGTAGTTTTCGTATATAGAAGTTACATACCTCAGGTGTTCCATTTGTCTGCCTTTTCCCTTCTCATTGTGTTCACTCTTTGAACTCTCTTAGGGATATTTATAATATTTAAGATAGCTGTTTCAAGATCCTTGTCTACTAATTCCATTTGTCTGTCATTGCTGGGTCTGGTTCTACTGATTGCTTTTCTCTTTGGGTCATGTTTCCCTGCTTCTTTGCATGCCTGACAATTTTTGATTGGATGTTGGATCATTATCAGTTTTATGTTGTTGAACACTGGGTAGTGTTTTGTTTCTGTAAGGGACTATATTCTGTTACACCAATAAGTCCCTTGAAGATTATTTTGATCCTGTGGAAACTTAATGTTTAGGTTTTATTATGGTGAATCCGAAATAGCTTTTACTCAAGGCTACTTGTGATCCTTCTAAGGTCTCTACCAAATGTCCTATATAATATGAGGTCCCTTCACTCAGTTGCTTTTTGGTGGATCTTTACCTGGCCTTCTGGAATCTCATGTTCATGCATGCACAGATTATTATTCAAAGACTTGAAGAGACTTCTCTGGATTACAGCATCAGGTAAGGAGGGTAAAGATAGAGTAAGCAGCTCCCATTTGTCTGTCAGTGGAGGCTTGCTTGTTGCTGTGATGCTTGAAGCTATGCCACTGATATCTAGGTACAAGCGGTGTCACCCATGGTAGACAGGTTTCAGCTGAGCTTCCAAACTAAGACAGACTAGGAAGAAGGATCCACCAATCTACTTCTGAAAAGAATTAGCCAGGGAAAACCATATGAATAGAAGCTGAACACTGTCAGATATAATGCTGGAGAGCACCCCCACGGGTTGGACAATGCTCAGAAGATGACTGGGGAAGAGCTGTCTCCTCAAAGTTGAGTTGATCTTAATGACATGGATGGAGTAAAGCCTTTGGGGTCTTCATTGACTGAGATGGCACGACTCAAAATGATAAGAAACAGCTGTAAACAGCCATTAGTAATCAGAATATGGAATGTATGAAGTATGAACCTGGGAAAATCGGAAATCATCAGAAATGAAATGGAACACAGAAACATCAATATCTTAGGCATTGGTGAGCTGAAATGGACTGGTATTGGCCATTTTGAATCAGACAATCATGGTCCACTATGCTGGGAACAAAAACTTGAAGAGAAATGGTGTTGCATTTATCATCAAAAAGAACATCTCAGGATCTGTCCCGAAGTTCAATGTTGTCAGTGACAGGAGAATACCAACATGCCTACAAAGACGGCCTGCTGAAATGGGTATTATTCAAATTTATGCATGAACCACTAAGACCAAAGAAGAAGGTACTGAAGATTTTTACCTTCTGCAGTCTGAAACTGATTGAACATGCAATTGGGAGGCATTGATTATTACTGATGACTAGAATGCAAAAGTGGAAACAAAGAAGGATTGGTAGTCTTGAAAATACAGCCTTGGTGATAAAAATAATGCCGGAGATCACGTGATATAATTTTGCAAGACTAATGACTTCTTCAATGCAAATACCTTTTTTAACCAACACAAATGGTAACCTTACACATGGACTTCACCAGGTGGAATACACAGGAACCAAATCGACTACATCTGTGGAAAAAGATGATGGAAAAACTCCGTATCAGCAATAAAAACAGGACCAGGTGCTGACTGTGGCACAGATAACAAGTGTATACCTTTAAAGAGAGAAATTTTATTTTGCGACAGTCCAGTAGGTTAAAGTCCAAATTCAGGATGTCAACTCCAGGGGAAGGCTTTTTCTGCTGGTTCTGGAGAAAGGTCCTTGCCATCAATCTTCCCCTGGACTGGGAGCTTCTGAGGTGCAGGGACCCCGAGTCCTTTCCAAAGGATGTGCTTTGATCCCAGTACTGCTTCTTTCTTGATGGTATGAGGTTCCCAACTCTTTGCCTGCTTCTGTTTCATTCGTATCCCAAGAGACTGCCTCAAGACACAACACAATCTTACACATTGAGTCCTGGCCCATCAGCACAACCGCTACCCATTTCTCCCTCACTAACATCATGAAGAGAGAATTTGCAATGTGGAGGAACATCACACAATATTGGGAATCATGGCCCAGCCAAACCACTGCACACATTTTGGAGGGGACCATGGTTCAATCTGTGACAGTGATTTTAACAAACATAATGTAGTTTATAAAGAAAATGTCTGTGTTCTACTTTGGTGAGTAGCATCTGAGGTCATAACAATTTGTGAGTGGCCACCTAAGATACTTCACTGGTCTTACCCAATTTGGAGTAAGGGAGAATGAAGTAAACCAAATTAGTCCAAAGGATTACTGGATCACTAACTATGACAGCCTCTACCAGACTGAGTGCAGCACACAACTAGACATTAAAGATAGAACTGGAGAAAAATATAGAATGAAATTATAGCTCACAAAAAAAGAACAGGTTTACTGGTCTGACATAGACTGAGAAAACTTTGAGAGCCCCCTGGACATCCTTTTAGCTCAGCAATGAAGTCAGTCCTGAGGTTTGTTCTTCAGCCAAAGATTAAACAAGTCCATAAAACAAAACAAGGCTAAAGGGGCCCATCTTCCCAGGGGAAAGAAGGAGAAAGCAGAAGGGGCCAGAAAAGCTGGTAATAGGGAACCCAAGGTTGAGAAAGTGAGATGTTGGCATGTTGTGGGGTGGTAAGCAATGTCACAAAACAATATGTATACTTATTATCTAACGAGAAGCTTGTTTGTTCTGTAAAACTTCATCTAAAGTGCAATAATTAAGAGAGAGAGATCTCCCATGAAACTGTAGAACAGTTCTGACAGCTTTATGGGAAACTGCCTGATTAGTTATCTAGAGCTGCTATAACAGAAATTCTACAAGTGGGCACCTTTAACAAGCAGAAATTTATTCTTCCACAGTCTAGTAGGTTAGAAGTCCCAACTGAGGATTCTAGCTCCTGGGGAAAGCTTGCCTTCTGTGTGACTGTGGGGGAAGGTCCTTTTCATCAATCTTCTTGGATCTAGGAGCTTCTCAGCATGGGAACCCCTGGTCCAAGGGAATCATACTGTTCCTGGTCCTACTTGTTTGGTGGTAGTGAGTTTCTCTCTCTCTGCTCGATCCTTCCTTTTATATCTCAGAAGAGACTGACTCAAGATACAACTCAATTCTGTCAGTTGAGTTCTGCCTCCTTAACATAACTGCCTCTAATCCTGTTTCATTAACATCATATCATTTAGGATTTATAACACATAAAATAAATCACTAAATGGTAGACAACTATGCAATACTGGGAATCATGGCCTAGATAAGTTGACACATACTTTGGGAGGATACAATTCAATCCATGGCACTGCCGGTTACCAACTTCTGGGTTGCCATTTTTGTACAGTACATGATCTTTGTTATATAGGTACCACAATCTGTGTTTAGCCTCTTAAAATTTAATGTGTTTGATTCTATTTCCTGTCTTTCACTCAACTGTACTGCTTGAGTAATAGAACTGAAGGACCATTAGTTTAGTTCTAAATGCCCAATCACTTATCAAAAAAGAATTGTGATAGGGTCTTACCATAGGACAGCCTAAAAGATTGGTGGCTGGAGTTAAGGATGGAAAGTGAGAGATGAAATTTTCACATTTACGATATTCTTAAGGAAACAAATAAGGTTGTATTTTGTTGCTCTTACAAATGAAAGAAAACAAATATGACCTCCAGATGACATACCTAGAAGACCAAGGCAGTATAGCTATTTGCTGGTTATAAAGGACAAGTAAAGGAATAGGAGGAAAAAGAGGTGATACTTTTAACATTTGGAAGTTCACTGTATCTATTCTTGCCTCACTCCTGTCTTATGTTCCTTCAGTGGCTGCTTTTTCAACCTTAACCTTCACTTCTAGGGTGTTCTGTGTCACCTCTACCTACAATCCACTTGTTAGCTCCGCTCACCCTCTGTCCTAGTTCTCTGGCCCTGTCCAGACTTCCCACTACAGCGTTCGTGATTTCCGTGGGCCACTTCCAGGGGTGGGTCCCTGCCTAAAGAAGCTTTGTGCAAAGCTGATGTAGAAAGAGTAATGGTGATGATTGAACAACATGATGAACATAATTAATGTCACTGGACATCATAAAAAGTGCTAACTGGCAGACATTTTGCTACATATATATTTACCACAATAAGAAAGGAATCTCACCTAAAAACTTTAAATAATTAAATGTTTGGTATAAATAATGAGCTAAAAACTATAAATACTGGAAATCAAACCAAATGACAGGAGTATGTGTAAAGAACCCTTAGAAATATCCATACTTTTTGACCAGTCATTTTACCTCTTAGAATATGTTCCAAGGAAGTAAAGATTTATCTACAAAGATAGTCACCCCAATATTATTTACAACAGAGGAAAAATTGAAAACCAACTAAAAATAACTGTGGAAACCTTGCTTTGGTAAAAAGTTGATAACTTGGGATGTACAACTTGGGATAACTTGGGATGATAACTTGGGATGTACAACTGCCCGTACCATGGAGTCAATTCTGACTCCTAGCAACCCTATAGGACAGAGTAGAACTGTCCCATAGGGTTTCTAAGCATGTAAATCTTTATGGAAGCACACTGTAACATCTTTCTCCCTTGGAAGCAGCTTGGTGGGTTCAAACTGTTCAGCTTTTGGTTAGCAGTTGAGTGCTTAACCACTATACCACTAGGGTTTTTTTGGGGATGTATAGTGGAGTGAAAAGACTAAAATGTTTTCTGTCAGCAGCTCAGGAACAATACTCTCTGTGTTCTCAGGTGCCTCACCCTGTTCAGAAACTCCAACTAATTGTAGATTGTTCTTCTTAATACAGTCTTACATGCTTCTTAATGCTTCTTCATTTTTCTTGTTTCTTTTTTCTGATTTCTCCTCATAGATGCTGGACTCAGTAGCTCTGTCTTCCAAATCAGAAAGCCTCTTTTCCATTTGTTCCATTCTGTTTTCTCAGCTTTGAATTGAAGTTTCTATGTCTTTGATTTTGTTCTTGATCTGTTGGATTTCAGAGCACCGATGTTCCATCAGATCAAACAGCTTGCTTAATGTTTTGTTTTGCTCTGCTGCATTTGGTATAAGATCTAGGAGAGCTCTCTATATAATCCTTTTGTATGCAACTTCTAATAGTTTCAGAAAAGCTTCTTCATCTGGGAAGTTGTGAGGTGTTGTCTTTTGCTGGCCTTCTGATGCCATGGGTGATTTGCCGGTTACCATTTTCTCCAAAGTTTGTTGCTTTTTGGGCTTCATGTGGGTCAATAGAGGCTGGGAGAGATGCTCTGAAGATGGACCACAGTTGTTTCTCTAGGCCGTCTTTGGTCTGTGCAAGCCTGTGCTCACTGAGAGTGGGGTCAGTGGAAGAGAGGAGGCTTTGGGTTCAGTGGTATAAACTCCAAATTAACAGCCCTATGCTGCATCCCAGGACTCACTAGGTGTCCAGAAGGCTCTATTTAATTACCATTTCAGGTCTTGGTTTCCAGAGGGATTTAGGGAGATGTGCATTTAGTCTGCCATCTTGACTCCACCCCCAAAATACGAAAATGTTGAACTGTGTGCTCAATACTCAGGTGTGGACTCTGAATTAAGAGCACAAGTTTGACAGTGAGACCAGGATTTCAATGATAGTTCTGCCACTTACTATGCTAGCTGTGTGACCGTAGTCACTGTAGTAAACTCTTCTTAACCTCTGATTCTTGATCTTTCAAAGGGGAGTGATAACAGTAGTTGATCTGAGGATATTTTTGTTCTTCCTAGGTGCCATTGAGTCAATTTCAACTCATAGTGACACCATGTGACATAGGAGAACTGCCTCATAGGATGTTCTTGGCTATAATCTTTACAGAAGCACACTGTTGAGTCTTTCTCCTATGGAGCTTCTGGGTGGGTTCAAACTTCTGGCCTATTAGTTAACAGCCAAACTGCTTAACCACTATGCAACCAGGGCTCTTCATCCTCAGAATAATGTATGTGAAACACTTAACACTGTGCCTGACTGGTAGAAACTGTTATTGTTACTTATCTGAGTGGGTTACTGCTAGACTTGAGAGGACAGGGAACCCTAGGGCATTTGATGGCGAGATGAGCTAGGAATGTTGCTGCATTTTAAAGAGAGTAGAATGGAGGAGGTACAGCCAATAATAAGGAAAATTTGTCTGGCAAAGGAGAGGGATGACCTCTTAGGAATAAAGAGAAATTTCTACCTACTTTCAAAAATCTCTATACTAGGTACTGACCATTTGCTTTTCAATGCTTTTATTATGCTTCTTTTCTTTCCTGGCTTAATCTGTGATGCTTTTCTTAAGAAATATCCAAGAAAATATACACACGTAAAGAGGAGTCAAAGCCACGAAATTCTCTGCCTGAGACTCTGGTGGTCTCAGGCAATGATCCTGACCTTAGGAAGAAATAGAATTCCAGCTCTTTGATTTGAAGATGGAGGCTTTTCATCCAGGAGAGAATGAGGCCAAGTCAGGTAGCTGAGTCTTGCCAGAGGAGGCATGCCTGTGCCACTCTGCTGGCAAGTGCAGGAGAACTGACAACTTACTAGACTTTCTATTGGTCTTGGGAGGACTTTCCCGAACAATCAGTGTCCTGATATTTGCATGGAGTCTCTCCCAAGCACTTCAGGGAGAGGAGTATAGGAAGATGGGAGGGAGATCGGAAATGTCTCCTGCCTAGTGCCCCAAACAGCTCCTGATTTGTCCTACAGGTGCCAATGATTCACCTAGGGAATGATTTCCCTCTGCCTAGGGCCCAAATCCAGGAAGCCACAGATCTCCTGTGTGCACAGCCCACAGGATGTTTTCTACTCTTTCTGCAGTGATGAGGTGCCTGGGGATCCCCACTCGTGTGGTCACCAACTTCGACTCTGGCCACGACACGGATGGCAATCTGATCATAGATGAGTATTATGACAACACGGGCAGGATTTTGGAGAACAAGAAGAAGGATAGTGTCTGGTGAGAAATACCTCCAATCAGAGCCAAACCCCACTAGAGGAATTAGGGTGGGATTGTGTCCATGAGCACCTGCCCCCAGCTCCTATCCCCATATCCCAGTGCTTGGTGTCCCCATCCCTAAGGCTGAGGGACATCAATGGTTTGGGCTTCGGAAGCCTCCCACCTAAGAACACCCTGCCCAGGGTCAAGAATTTCCTCTGTCACCTCCTTTATCTAACTCTCAGCCTGTGTCTCTGACTACAGGAACCTAAAGTCTTGCTTCAGACACAAAGACTGAGAGAGTGCCTGAGGACTTTTTAGAGAGAAAGTGTTCTTAATTTATGCTGACTTGGGAATCCTTACTCTCCATTCATACTCAGAGTTTGCTCGGGAAATCTTTTCTGAGTAGCAAGTTGGGGGTCTCAAAAAGAGGTTCCATCTCTGTTCAGACAGGTGAGATTTGAGGCCCCGTGGCATCTTTCTACCAAATGGCCTGTCTGCTCCTCTGTCGTCTGCCTAGAAAGAAGGCACGCAGTAAAGCCTCTCTCCTTAGCTTCATTTGTTTCTCTCAGGAATTTCCATGTCTGGAATGAATGTTGGATGGCCCGAAAGGACCTTCCTCCTGGATATGGAGGCTGGCAGGTGCTGGATGCCACTCCTCAGGAGACGAGCAATGGTAAGGCTCCAGAAGGAGGGCAGAGCCCACTCCCAGAGACCCAGCCTCTGTCCTGCCTGGCCTTGCAATTCCATTTAGACTCTTGTGTTTTCCACAGGCCTCTACTGCTGTGGCCCTGCCTCTGTCAGAGCCATTAAAGAGGGAGAAGTGGATCTAAACTATGACACGCCCTTTGCCTTTTCCATGGTGAACGCAGACTGCATGTCCTGGCTTGTCTATGGAGGGAAGGAGCAGAGACTTCACCGAGACACAAATCCTGTAGGCCATTTTATCAGCACTAAGAGTATCCAGAGTGATGAGCGGGATGACATCACAGAGAACTACAAGTATGGAGAGGGTATGACCAAGCCAGCGCGACTCAGGAGCCAAATTCTGTGGTCACAGCCAGTGAAGGCAGGCCTCTGTGGAACCAGAGATCCTCTGTGGGGCAGGAACACAGCTGCAAGATCCCAGTTTGGGGTGTCCTTTCTGCTTACTTTCTCATGCCCACCACTACCACACATCCCACAGACCTCTCCACAAGATGCTCACATTGATTGCAAGGCCACTGAGAGGTGTACACCAGCAATATATGAATTCCTCTCACTGCAGCCTTCCCGAAAAATCAGTCTGCTGCTGAAGACAGCAGAGGGTTTAGCAAGCTCTCTGGTTTATGAATTTAATTACTTTATTTTTTAATTCATTGTGTTGTATTGAGTGTTTGGAGGACAGGCCAGACCACCAGCCAGGGAAAATGTTCACCCCTACCCTCATCTCCTGCCAGGATTGGGCATGTCAGAGGTGAGATATGAGAGTCCTGGCAGATGCTTGGCTTGGCAGATGCTTCTCTCCTAAATCATCAGGGGCACAGGGACAGCTAAGTTGGTCAGATACACACTTAAAAAAAAAAAAAAAGTTGCCATTAACCAATTCTGACTCATGAAGGCCCGTGTGTGTCACAATAGAATGGTGCTCTAAAGGGTTTTCAGTGACTGCATTTTTGGAAGCATATTCTAGGCGTTTTTTTCCCCAAGGTGCTTCTGGGTGTGAACTGCCAACTGAGAATTGTTCCACCCAAGGATAGGGATAGACTAACTAAAAAACAAACCAAACCTTTTGCTGTCATGTTGCTCTACCAGAGTAGGAGGCCCTCTGGGGTTTCTAAGGAGCACTGGTAGGTTTAAACTGCAGACCTTTTGGTTAGCAGCTGTAGCTTTAACCGCTGTCCTACCGTGGCCTCCTAGAAATTGAAAAAGGCCAACCACTGGGGAACCAATAAAAAATATCCAGCCCATGAGCGCCAGAAGAAGAGAGAATCTGAGCATGAGCAAGTGAAGAATGTGTGTAGGGAATAGGGAGTAGCTGAGCAGTTGCTGGGAACACTGGTAGATGGTTGCCTGTGGTTTGTCTATGTATTCTTTGGGGCAGACTCAGAAGCTCTAGAATCCATCCATAGCAAGGAGATACGCAATGAGAGGCCTGAATACAGCCCAGAAGTAGCTGACCCTCCACTCCGTGTTGACACTGGGGCTTGTTTTATTTGGGTTGCCTCCAAAACAGATCTCTAGACAAGGGTTCAATAAGTGGTTTGTTAGTGAGATATTTTCAGGAAATATTGGTAGGAACATGAGGAAGTGCGACAGGAAAGTGAAAGAAGCTAATAAGGGGAACATTATCAAGCTTCTGGAGCCCTGGTGGTACAGTGGCTAAGAGTTCAGCCACTAACAAAAAAGGTGGCAGTTCGAATCCACCAGCTTCTCCTTGGAAACCCTATGTGACAGTTCTACTCGCCCCTATATGATTTCTATGAGTCAGTATAACTCAGTGGCAATGGGCTTGGTTTTTTGGTACCAAGCCCACTAAGGAGCCCTGGTGGTATAGTGTGTAAATGCTTTCCTGTTAACTGAAAGGTCTGCCATTTGAAACTACTACTTGTTCTGCAAGAGCAAGATGTGGCAATGGTTTTTTTGGGTTTTTTTTCCAGTTATTATTAAAGTATCTCATTGTGTTTTGGGTGAAAGTTTACACAGTAAATTGGGTTCCCAATTAACAATTTCTACACAATTTATTCATAACATTGGTTACATTTTTCACAGTGTGATGACTTTCTCATTATTTCTATTCTGATGGTTCTGTTGCCAGTATCTAGTTTTCTGTCCTCTGGCCTTCCCCTCTTTGCTTTTGGGTAGTTATTGGCTGTTTGATCTCAGTACTCATGAATAATACTGTTATTTCATTTATCTGGAAAGGTTTTGGTTCAAAAGCATTTAGGGTTCAAGCTTCAAAGAGTATCTCAGGGGAGCCTACAGTTTCAACTGGTCCAGTAAGTCTGGACTTTTTAAGCATTCGAGTTCAGTCTCACGTTTGCTTCCATTCCAGTAGTATCTCCCATTGTATTCCTGATAGAACAGTCTGTATTGGTACCAGGCACCACCTAGTTTTACTAGTCTCAAGGTAGGTGAGGTTATGGTTCATACAGATTACTAGTCCTGCAGAGTAGTTTCTTCTCTGAGTCTTTAGTTTCTTTCATTCTTTTTTGCTCTGGACATGCAGAGAGCAATAGCTGTTTCTCAGGCAATGATTTTTATTCATTTGTTTGTTTTGCTTTTTTAAATCAAGCCTGCTAACACTACAAACAGCTGGAGCTTACTCCTGTTGGGGAACTCTGGGAGTAAGGTTGTGGGTAAAATTATAAGACTGAAAAATTGTAGTGTAAGCCAAGTGTAGTGTAAGTACATCTCAAATTATTTATTGTTTATCTGAAATTGAAATTTCACTGGCCCAGCATTTTAATTAAGGCTCCTAGGTAGTGCAAACGGTTTGCACTTGACTGCTAATCTAAAGACTGGAGTTTGAAACTGTCCAGCCTTACAGCAGAATAAAGGCCTGGAAGTCTGCTTCTGTAGACATTACAGCTCAGAAAACTCTGTGGGATGGTTCAACTCTGCAACACACAGGGCAGCCATGAGTCAGGATTTGCTAAATCTAGCAACCTTACTTGGGAGATTGTGTAAATGTAGAACAACATTACAGATTTATCTCACCAAGAGACAAGGGGCTGGCGTATTTATTCACCAACTTCTGTCAGCCACTGGTTGATGCTGCTCATGCGCAGTGTCAGCTCCCTAGCTCTTCTGGTCTGCCTCATACAGGGCTGTGTCAGCTCTGGAGGCAGAGAACGTTTCCAGCAAACAATCGCAAGTGCTGACACAGGAAAGTACAGCCGCAAGTACCAACATGATTAATCCAAGAAGGTGTGGGAGGGCACCAACAGCCCTTGCTACAGAGATCCAGGGGGCTCTGCTGTTGCCCCCATGGGGGTCGTAGTTACATTTGGGATTGAGAGGTCTGCGTAGCCATAGCTGATAGGGCCAGAAGCGTTCTTTACCCTTCCGCAGAGCCTGACAGGATCTGGGGCCCACCTGATCACAGATTGCTAAATCCCATTCACATCTCGCTGGGCCCGCCCTCACTGCAGCAAATGTCTCAAGAGTCAGGACGGGAATTGGAAGGACCTGGCTGGAATCTGAGGAGATAAAAGACAGCCTCTGTCCGACTCGACGGCACTTGGCTTACTTGGCTTGGCTGCCTCCAAATGCCCCAGTACTGTGGATGGGGCCAGTTCTCTGGAGACAGTAAGCACAGGTCCACCTCTCCAATCCACCCCTCCTGAAACTGAGCAGAGAGGCCTGAGCCACTCACACAGCTCCTGTTTTCTCCGTTTTGCTTCTCAGTTTCTTGGTTTTCAGGAATTAGCCTACTTCTGACCAATTATCTCATTTTGGAACAGGAACATCATGCCATGCTCTCTTTAAGGGGGTTATTCTTTCTACTGAGGCTTCATCTTCCTTCCCTTCAGGATGTGGGTAGAGTTGAATGGCCAAGGGCACAGGTTTTAGAGTCAGACAGGTCTGGTTTCTGCCTGGATTCCACATCAAAATGTTGTGACTTGGGCAAGTGACATGACCCCTCCCAGGCCCATTTTCTTTGTCTGTATTATGGCATAACAACAACAGTATTACGTATCTTTCCTGGTTGATGTGAAGATTAAAGGCATGAAGTGCTCAGCAAAACCAGGCACTTAAGAAGCACTTAATGAATAGTAGTAGATGTTTATCACTGGAGATGTAGGTCTCAATGTCCCTGTACACACGACTGGTGTGGGTATAGGTGTTGGAGGGTGGTCTTTAGCCAAGGCTTACCTCCCCAGGTTGGCCTGGCACACAGCTGGTACTGTCCTCTCCAGGTTCCATTCAGGAGAGGCAGGTGTTTCTGAAGGCTCTTCAGAAGCTGAGGGCTGGAAGGGTCCAAGGCCCCCACCAAGCAGGTCCCCAACCTTCCCGGCCAGTGACACTGAATCAAGGCAGCCCTCGAAGCTTGGACATACCTTCCCTTCAGCCCAGTGATGTTGTCCAGGTCTCCCTGAAATTCAGGTTGCTTGATCCACCCAACATGGGCCAGGACATAAACTTTGTGCTGCTAGCCCACAATATATCATCCCAGTTCAAGAACCTCAAGGTGAACCTGAGCGCCCAGTCCCTGCTGCACGATGGCAGTCCCCTGCCTCCATTCTGGCAGGACACAGAGTTCATCACCCTCTCTGCTGAAGAAGGTATGGGGACGGGGCGTGACTGTGGGAGCAAACTGAGTCCACAGACTAGATTATGCAAATGCAAGCAGGGCTAGAAGCAAACCCCTGTCTGGGACCTGGAGTTAGAAGGACCTTCCTTCCTCTGCTCTCTGGCACAGACTCCTCCTCCCTTTTCTCCCTTCTCTTTTCTTCCCTCCCCTTTTCTTCTCATTCTCTGTTTTCTCCTCTTCCTTCTCTCCTACCCCTTTTTATTACCCTATGGGAAATAGCCTAGCTTAGGAAAAAAATTGAGTTTTAGAGTCATCAGACCTTGGTTAGAGCCTGAGCTCACCCTTTACTAGCAGAATGGCAGTGGACAAGCCGTTTAGCCTCTTTCAGCCTCCGTCTGAAAAGCCAATCCCTGTCTCATAGGAGCTTACACCATTTTGCCTCCTCCTCTCTGTAGAAAAGCCCCCCAGATCCAACCCAGCCCCAGAAGACTCCCAAGCACTCTTCCCTCTTCCTTGTGTTCTCTCCCTAGCAAAGATCTACCCCTGCAAAATCCCCTATTTCCAGTACAGCCGGTACCTGTCAATGGACAAGCTGATCCGCATCAGTGCCCTGGGCGAAGAGATGAGCTGTCCTGAGAAGATCCTGGTGGACAAGATCATCACCTTGGCCTATCCTGCCATCATGATTAATGTAGTCAAAAGCCCTGCAAATTCCCAGGGGAGGGGTGTTTGAGATCCACCTGGAGAGGGGGGAGCCTCTGAGAGGGCAGCCTGGGCCTGCTCAGCAGGGAAGCCCCTTCTTCCCTCTGCCTCTTCTAGTGCCCCAGGTACCAACCCAGCAGGGAGGGGCAAGTTTATCTAAAAGCACTCAGTCTTCCTGTACCACTCCAGGTCTTTGGTTTATCCCGGAGAGGGGCCTGGGGAGGTGAGGAGGCATCCTTGTCTTGGGCCATATCTCGCTATCAGCCTTCCCAAAGGCCCACAGTAGACACTGTGAATTCGAATGGGAGGGCCCTGGGTAGCGGGAACAACACTATCTAAAAGGTCAGCTCAGTCTGTCACTTGCTGGCTGTACATCCTTTGACGAGCTCCTGGACTTCTACTTCTTGAACCATCAGATGAGAGGATTAGGTGAGGTAGCCTCTAAGAAGACTTCTTGCGCTTACATTCCATGGTCCTCTGAAAAGGAAGGCATCATTGGCTCCTGTCCTTCCAGTGCAAGCTCCCCTAGTCCAACCACGCATTCTGGGTCTGCCAAGTGAGCCAGCGATGCCCCTGGTGGGGTGGGGGTGGCAAACCTGGATGTAGTCCGTTTGAACAGAGTGGGGTCCCTGGGCAGTGCAAATGGTTAGGGTGTTCAGCTGTTAACCCAGAGGCTAGAGATTTGAGCCCACCCAAAGGTGCCTCAGAAGAAAGGCCTGGCAACCTACCTCCAAAAACTCAGCCTTGAAAACCCTGTGGAACACAGGTCTACTCTGACACAGATAGGGTTCTCGCAAGTCAGGGCCAACTTCTTGGCAACAGGTCAGAGTGTATCCAGGTTCCCGGAGGCTACTTCCCTCTGTCTACAACCCTGAACAACTCCTTCTTTTCCATTCATGCACTGGTGTATAAGGAAACAAGCCTGTTCTAATAGTGGGGAGGTAAGAAATGGGGTAGAGTTCCACTAAGAAGAAACAAACAAAAACTACTCAAGAAGAGTCTAATCTTTCAAACTGTATAGAGGATCCTTTGGGAGTTCTAGATTCTATCACATTTGGGTAAAAACCCTTGGAGCAGAGGAAATTTCACTAGACACTCCCAATTCCCGAGACTTTTCCAACCCCTGAGTTGGGTCATGTAAAGTGTTTTCCATCATAATGCATCACAAACATCCATACATATCTGACCAAAACCAAGTTTCATGTAACAAGAAACAAATGTTTCACGTAACAATACCTGCACTTGTCTTGTAGGATGCATTCTGATATTTTCCTCTATTCCATTGCAGTTTTCAAAATGTTGCTCACAGCTCACTAACTTGATTCAACCCACAGTTGGGAAAACACTGCCCACGGAAGTCCAGTTTTATGTAAACAGGTTAGGGACAAGGCTTGAGGTACAGTAGGCCCTCCATAAGTGGTCAGTGAATGGGTGGATGAGGATTAATTCCCTTCTCCTTCCTTTCACTTGCATCTCCCTGTTTAGGTTCTAGGAGCTGCTGTTGTGGACCAGCCACTCTCCATACAGGTGATATTTGCAAACCCCCTCTCAGAGCAGGTTGCCGACTGTGTGCTGACTGTGGAAGGCAGTGGTCTCTTCAAGAAGCAGCAGAGAGCCTTGTAAGTTCTGGGAGTCCTGGGATTCTCTCCCATTCTATCCAGGGATTAGCAATGTCTTTTTTTTTTTGATAGGTCAGGCTCTGAGAAAACTGGGGAAGGGAGAAGCCAGAGAACTAAGTGAAAAAAGTTTGGGGCTATCATAATGCCTACATTTTTCTGACTTTCTTCATTGTCTGCTGCAGCATTGGTATCCTCAGACCCCAGCATCAGGCCAGCATCACTCTGGAGACTGTCCCCTTCAAGAGTGGGCAAAGGCAGATCCAAGCAAATTTGAGGAGCAACAAATTTAATGACATCAAGGGTTACAGAAACGTGTATGTTAGCTTTGGGTTATAAATTCTCGGACGATAACTGCATGTATTGATTTCAAGCTTCAGGAAAAGGAGAAAGTTCAAACGTAAGCTGTTCCATCCCCCTGGGCCTCCTCCTTCCCCACACAACAGAGGCTTCATAGGGCTCCAGGGAGCAGGAGGTGGGATTCTGGGATGGATAGCTTCCTGATCCATTAGCACAGCTCCCTAGGACTCTGGGGCTCAGGGATTCCCTGATGTCCCATACACGGGCATCAACACAGGACACTAGTTGGACTTGCACATGACTTACTGCCCTGGAGGTTAAGAGAAGATGGAAGACTTGCCGAGCAGCTTTGTTAATGCAATGGCTAATTACTTAGCACCAATAAATCTCAGACCTTGCTCTGATCTCCTTTACCCTCTGTAATTATTATTTTCCTTACCACAACACCTAGTTGTTCCCTGGATGCTGGGAGTATCCTGTTGTTTCAATGCCCGAGCTCATTCTCTCAAGAAGTAATTCACTGCCTGGTGTGTGCGTAGGAGTCCTTAGATGGTGCAAATGGTTAACACACATTCACTGTGAACCAGAAGGTTGACAGTTTGAAGCTACCCAGAGGCACCTCAGAAGAAAGGCCTGTCAATTTAATTCCTAAAAATCAGTGCTTGAAAACCTACAGAGTATAGTTCTACTCCTGCGCTCATGGGGTTGCCACAAATTAAAGTGAACTTAATGCAACTGATTTTCTTTCTTTCTTTCTTTCTGTTTTTTCACGTGCTCCAGAAAGTAGGGGATAGAGCAGTAAACAGAGCAAAGATCATACCCTCTTGGAGTTTATATTCTAGTGGAGAGGGGATGCAGGCAATAAACATAGGTCAGCAAGTAAGTAAGATACAGACAGTCACAATCTGGTTAGAAAAACTACCTCTGTAGGTGCTCCCACATGCTATCAACTAATTTGTGTCTTGGAAAAAAAACCTTGGCTTTCCTTTGAATTTCTTCCCGTTTCATATCCACAAAGTCTATTAGTCCTAATAGTTCCAGCCTCTTTGCTCAAAGTCCACCAGTGTTTTGTGGCCCTTGACGGCTTTGAGATGGCTGGAGTCCAGGAGATGAAGCCAGCTGGGTAGAGCCATGAGGTAGGATCTGGGTAGAGAAGGAGGTACTCTCAGACTTTTTTACTGGTTGCAACTCCACCCTGTCTGGGTCCCACTAAATATAAAGCAATTCCAATTATTATGTGTTCTTGGGACTCTTCTGCTTTCTTGATGCACAAACATCTGTGTGGGAAAGGCATACCCTCCAGGTATTGGCTCTGTAACTGAGACAGCTGTTTGGGACGTATATTAAATGTGCACACATTAAATAAAGAAGTTAAATACTTCTATTATATATAAATAAAAGGGCAAGTATGGTTAATCAGAGGGAGAGACATGGGTGTGGTGGAAATTACATAGCAGTGGGCTGAGAACCAGGAGTGGTGACAGGGAGCTGGAAGCAACCTATAATTATTTCATCCTATAATTATTGCCTGTCAATCATGAAAAATGGTTTAATGAAAACACTGTGGTGATGAACACCTAATAGAGATAATGACTTCTGAAGTACTTGGAAGAGTTTAGACACCACACCCTTCAATTCTTTCATGAACCCTTGTTTTTAATGCCACATTCATCAACTCTCTAATTCAATAAATATTTATGGTGTTTCTCCTAGGGCTAGGCTCTGGTACAGGTGCTTAAAACACATAAAAGACCAGTGCCTGCTCTCGAGGACCCCAAAAATAAGCAGGACATTATAACTTAAGATGGTAAGAAGCACCACTGGAATGAGTTCAGGGTGTTGTGGGAGCACAAAGAGCAGCAACTAACTAGACTTGGAGCGGAGGATCAAGGAAGATTTCAGGAGGAAGTACCCCTTGAGCTGAAAACTAAAAGACTTTGAGTTAGCTAAATAAAGACTCAGGATTGGAAGGGGTGGGCATGGGGTGAAGCAGTGGGAAACTGCAAGTCATTCAGGTAGCTAGAGATCTGAGTAGGGAGGCAGAAGAAAATGAGACAAGAACCAGGTGTGGAACAGCCTCAGGTGGTGGTGTGAGAAGTTTGGATCATACTTGTCTTCAGGCATCTATTTCCTCTAAGGATTGGATTATGTTCCCAACCTGTCATGTCAGTATTCAGAATTAATTCAGTTTTGCAGAGTCACAGTAAATTTTATGTGATTTGATGTACACTTAAAGGACTGTGGCATCCTGGTCTACTATTCAAAACATCCACTGCCATTGAGTCAATTCTGACTCATAGTGACCCTATACGAGGTCTGTAAAGTCTGAAAGCTTAATTGTTCTAAGTGTTACATATCTCATTGCTGAATATCACTACAGACACCTGTGAAGTAGTCCCCTTGGGAAGTTATGCACTGATGCCAGGGCCTAGTCTGCCCCTCATAGAAATTTTGGAACTCTTTCTGGAATGGCCATTGTGCATGGTGGCACGGTGGCAAGCTCTTGAACTTAATTGTATAGTTGTCTTTGGGGAAGTCTTCAGCCAGTAAAGAAACAACTGTACTGAAACATCCTCTTTACTCACCTGATCTGGCCCCAGTGACTTTTTTCTTTACTCAAAGATAAAGGAAATATCAAAAGGAAGACATTTTGATGACATTCAGGACATAAAGGGTAAAGCAACGACAGCTCTGATGGCCATTCCAGAAAAAGAATTCCAAAATTGCTTTGAAGGGTGGACTAGGCACTGGCATCAGTGCATAATTTCCAAATGGGAGTACTTCAAAGATGAGCATAGTGATATTTGGCAATGAGGTATGTAACACTTTTTCTAGGATGAGTTTGTGAACTTAACTAAGGAGTCCTCATATTGTATGAGACCATTACTATAAAAGTTTAAGAAAAGAAGAACACAATAATCTTTGATGGCTACAAGAGAGGGGAAGGAGTATTCATAGATTAGATTATAGACAGGAATTGGGTTAGGTAAATGGTGTGACAGCATGCAACAGAAGGGAAGTTAGCACAACTGGACTGCACCAAAAGCTAATAGGTTTCTAAATACAGTCTAACATTTTGAAGGACAGAGTAGCAGGGTCAGGGGTGTTGGGACCACAGTTTCTGAGCCAGCCAGCTTAATTGGCATAACTAAGTTTTTTAAAGAAAATGTTCTGCATAATACTTTGAAGAGTGGCATCTAGGGTCTTAAAAGTCAGCAAGCTGCCATCTAAGTAGCACTAATTTGTCCCAATCCACCTGAAGCAGAGGAGAAGGAAGACACAAAGACAAGAGGAAAATATGAGTCCAGCAGAGAGAAGGTACCATATGATCTATAGACTACTTCAGCAAGAGACCAGAAGAACTAAAAGTTGCCCAGCCACAACCACCAACTTCCCTGACAGTGAACACAGTATAAAGTTCCCAATGTAGTGGGAGAAAAATTAAAAGGCCAACCTGGTGATCCAGCAGACTGGAGGGCCCCCTAAGGACAGGGTGCCTGAACTCCCTGTTAGCTGAAAGCCAACTCTTGAGACAACTCTAGACTAGACTATACGACATAGAGTGATGCTGGTGAAGATATACTTCTTGGCTTAAATATATACATGAGGCTTCCTGTGTAGCTCCTCTCTAGAGGCAAGATGAGAGGGTGAAGGGGGACAGGAGTTGGTTGAATGGATATGGGAAATACAGGATGGAAAGAAGGAGTGTGCATCACGTGACGAAGGAGGAGAGCAGTTAGAGTAGCATAGTGGTGTGTGTTCAGGGTTTTATATGGCAAATGGATTTGGATTGTAAACTTTTACTTAACGTACAATAAAATACCTTTAAAAAACAAAATACTTAGGAATAAATCTAACTCAGGGAGGTAAAAGACCTACATAAAGAAAACTATAAAACACTACTGGCTGGACTACAATTCTCAATGTTTTGGCAGCTATATAAAGTGGTAGGAGTGGTGCTATGGTGGCTCACTGCCTCCTCAGCCCTCGTCTTCCTGCTCTCTACTGCCTACAGCAATCTGCTCAAGTTGCCAGCAGCCCCTGCTCTCTTGTCTTTATATGTCTGGTTCTTGGGCTTGAACTAGCAGCTCTTGGTTTCATTGACATTCACAGCCTGTGTGTAAGAGTCCTGTTTCCTGACCTGCTGATCCTGGGTTTGCTAACCCCTGAAGCTCCATGAATCAGCAGAAATCTTGTGGTATTACCTGGCCTCTTGGGATTCTTAGACCTTGGGTTGGCGCCAGAACTCTAATCTCTGACTTGCTGACCTTGGGGTTGTCAGCCGACACGGCTGTGTGAGGCTTTTGCTCTGATCCAGGACTTCGGACATTTCAGCTCCTACAATTGTGTGAGCTGGTTCCTTTATATAAACCTTTTTCTATACATGCTGTACACGTTACTGGTTATGTTTCCCTAGAGAACCCATGCTAAGACAAAGATCATGGAAAAAGAACAGGGTAAACACTAGAGATCCCAATACATGGCACAAAAAGAATACAAACCCAAACTAACAGTACAGAAACAACAGAAGATAAGCTAGATAACTGAAATGTTCTAAAATTTAAACACACAAACACACTCAACAAAAGACTTCACCCAAAAAGCAAAAAGTGAACCTATAGACTGGGAAAATAATTTTGTCTATGGCAATCCAACATATGTCTAATTTCTAAAATCTAAAGGAAAACTCAACACTTCTATAACAAAAAAAGACAAAAAAATCCAATGAGAAATGAACAGACATTTCACCAAAGATGACATTCAGGCAACTAACAGACACATGAGGAAATACTGTCAATCACTAGCCCTTAGAGAAATGCAGCTCAAACCTCAAATGAGATGCCATCTCACTCCAACAACACTGGCACAATAAACACAAAAACAAACAAAAACAGAAAACAACAAATGTTGGAGAGGCTATGAAGTCTTCACTGGAATGTAAAGTGGTACAACCACTATGGAAAAAGATATAGCATTTCCTTAAAAAGCTAGAAATATAAATACCATATAATCCAGCAATTCCATCCCCACAAATATATTCTAGAGAAGTATGACCTGTCACATGAATAGACATATGTACATCCACGTTCATTGCAGCATTATTCACAATAGCAAAAAGACAGAAACGATCTAAGGGCCCATCACCAGATAAACAGATAAACAAACTACGATATGAATACACATGGAATATGCTAAAGAACAACGATGAATCTGTGGAACATCTCACAACATGGTGCATCTGGAGGGCATTGTGATGAGTGAAATAAGTCAATAACGAAAAGACAAACACTGTGTGAGACTAGTATTAGAAAAACTCATGAAAACTTTTACACAAAAAAAGAAACAATCTTTGATGGTTACTAGGGAGGGAAGTGGTTGGGAGGGAAGAACACAACAGTTAAGTTGTAACTTTTGCATGTGATGCTAGGGAAGTCAGCACAACTTGACAAATGCAAGGTCATGGAAGCTTCATGATTAGCCAAATTCCCTGAGAGACTGAAATCCTGGACTAAGTCCTGGAGATCATGGTCTCAGGTGACATCTAGCTCAACTGGCATAGATAGTTTATAAAGAAATTGTTCTGCCAAAAAACACATGCAGACATGTTCACGATCTTTAGTTATTAAAGAAATTCAAGTCAAGACGACAATGAGATACCATCTCACCCCAACAAGATTGGCCATGATCCAGAAAACACAAAACAACAAATGCTGGAGAGGCTGTGGAGAAAGTGGAACCCTCCTACACTGTTGGTAGGGTTGCAAAATGGTCCAGCCTCTTTGGAAAGCAATCTGGCGCTTCCTTAAAAAAAATGGACATCAATATGCCATTTGACCCAGTAATTCCACTACTTGGAATATATCCTACAGAATCAAAGCCTTTCACATCAACAGACATATGCACGAGAATGTTTATCGCAGCACAGTCCATGACAGCAAAAAGATGGAATCAACCCAGATGCCCAACAACAGAAGAACGAATAGGTAAACTATGGTACATATACTCAATGGAGCACTACGCAATGATAAAGAATAATGATGATTCCAGGAAACATCTCCTAACCTGGTTTCAACTGGAAGACATTATGTTGAGTGAAAGTAGTCAGCGACAAAGGGACAAATACTGTATGAGACCTCTATGATAAGATCTCAAAAACAGACTTGTGTATAGAAGAAAAGACTCTTTGACAGCTGCAAGGGAGGGGAGGGAGGGAGGGGGAGGGGGGAGGGTTTAGTTTAGATAGTTACTAGAAATCTAGTTGGGAGGAAGTGGTGGTAGCACACATTAGAAACAAGAACATTAAGTGGACTTCAGCATAACTTGAGTACTCCTTCCATCTTAACCCAATATTGCAAGGATAGAGTAGCTGGGGCAGGGGGCAGGGGACCATGCTCTTAGACGAAATTGAGGCCAACTGGCACGACTAGCGTTTTGATAAGAGAGCTCTCTGCACCCCACATTGGTGAGTCATGTCTGGGGTCTTAAAAGCTGCCAAGCTGCCATCCGAGAACACAGCAAATCGTCCCAACTCAGCAGGAACGGATGCTCACCGCGGACCAAAATGACATGCGGTAAAGACAACCTAGAAAACAGAGAGACCCGCAAGAGTGGGTGCCTTCGTCGACTTGGACTGGAAGAACCGGATGGTGCCCGGCCACCACCAGTGATAGCCATGATGGAGCTCACTAGGTTGAGTCTCACTGGCAACACAAGAATAAAAAGGGGTGCATCTTGAGATCTCCACTAAAAGACCTCAACTGATGGTCCAGAGGTTTCGGGGTTCACCTGAGAGCATGGCCCCCGGCCCTGATGCTGCCCTTACCCAGAAATTATAACAAAGGTCCACTCTTTGGACAGGAATGGATTGGACTTGGCAATGCAGAGTAACCATATATTGGTTGCACTTTATGGTTCTATACATCTATAGGATATCATTCTGCTGACCTCTGGCTGGAGGAAGGAGAGTGGGTGGAGATGAGGGGAAAGGAGGCTGTTGGGAGGATGAGACATGTATGGAGCAGAGAGGAATAGTGTGCTGTCACTGGACAGGGAGAGCAGTGGAAGCTGCATATAGGTGGGCATGTACATTTATACGTGAATGTACATTTTCACTCAGTCATGTTAAATAAAAAAGAAAAAGAAATTGTTCTACATCCTACTTTACTGAGCAGTATCTGGGCTCCTAAAAGTTTGAAAGTGGCCACCTAAAATGATCCACTGGTCCCACCCTGTTGGGAGAAAGGGTGAGTGAAGAAAACCAAAGATACAAGGAGATATTAGTCCAAAGGACTAACAGACCACAATTACCACAGCCTCCACCAGACTGAGTCCAGTATAACTAGATGGTGTCTGGTTTCCACCACTGATGGCTCTGACAAAGATCACAATAGAAGTTCTCAGAGAGATCTGGAGAAACATGTAGAACAAAATTCTGACTCACAAAACAAGACCAAATTTACTCGTGTGACAGATGAGAGAAAACCCAAGAGTATGGCCCCTGTACATCTTTTTAACTCAGTACTGAAGTCACTCCTGAGGCTCACCTTTCAGCCAAAGATAATATAGGCCCATAAAACAAAATGAGACTAAACAGGCACAGCAACCAAGGGTCAGGGATGAGAAGGCAGTAAGGGTCAGGGAACCCAAAATTGAAAAGGGGGAGTGTTGACATGTTGTGGGGTTGGCAACCAATGTCACAAAACAATATGTGTACTAATTTTTTAATGAGAAACAAATTTGCTCTGTCCTCTACTTGTCTATCAGTTTGTTGTACTGTGGGGCTTGTGTATTGCTGTCCTGCTGGAAGCTATGCCACTAGCACTCAAAAGCCAGCAGTGTCACCCATGGTGGGCAGGTGTCAGCTGAGCTTCCAGCCTAAGAGAGACTAGGAAGAAGGACCTGGCAGTCTACCTCTGAAAAGAATTAGTCAGTGAAAGCCTTATGAGTAGCAGCTGAACACTGTCAGATATAGTGCCAGAAAATGAGCCCCCCAGGTTGGAAGGCACTCAAATGACAACTGGGGAAGAGCTGCCGCCACAAAGTAGGGTCACCCTTAATGACGTCGATGGAGTAAAGCTTTCAGGGCCTTCATTTACTGATGTGGCATGACTCAAAAGGGGAAGAAACAGCTGCAAACATCCATTAATAACTGGAACATGGAATGTGTGAAGTATGAATCTGAGAAAGTTGTAAATCATCAAAAATGAAATGAAACACATAAATATTGATATCTGAGGCATTAGTGAAATGAAATGGACTGGTATTGGCCACTTTGAGTCAGATAATCATATGCACTATTCTGCCAGGAATGACAGCTTGAAGAGGAATGAAGGAATGGTGTTGCATTAACCATCAAAAAAGAATATTTCAAGATCTATCCTGAATTACAATACTGCCAGTGATAGGCTAATATTCATACATCTACAAGGAAGACCAGTCAATGCAACCATATTCAAATTTACATACCAATCACTACGGGCAAAGAGAAGAAACTGAAGATTTTTACCAGCTTCTGCAGTCTAAAAATTGATCGAACGTGAAGTCAAGAATGCACTCATAATTACTGGTGATTGTAGTGTAGAACTAGGAAACAAAGAAGGATCAGTAGCTAGAAAATGTGGCCTTGATGACAGAAATGATGTCAGAGATCACATGACACAATTTTGCAAGAGTAACAACTTGTTCATTGCAAATATCTTCTTTCACCAAGATGAACAGCAACTATACACACGGACCTCACCAGATAGAAAACATAAGAATTAAATCAACTACATCTGTGAAAAGAGACAATGGAAAAGCTCAATATTATCAATCAGAGCAAGACCAGGCAGGTGTCAGCTGAGCTTCCAGCCTAAGAGAGACTAGGAAGAAGGACCTGGCAGTCTACCTCTGAAAAGGTCACATCACGAACACATCAACTGCTCAGATGTGAGTTCAAATTGAAACTGATGGAAATTAGAAGTCCATGAGGGCCAGAGTATGCCTTGAGTATATCTCATCTGAGTTTAGAGACTATCTCAAGAACAGACTTGAGGCACTAACACTAATAACCCAACACCAGACGAGTTGTGCAATAACAGCAAAGACATCTTACATGAAAAAAGCAAGAGGTCGTTAAAAACACAAGAAAGAAAGAGAAAGCAAATTTGGATGTCAGAAGAGACTCTGAAACTTTCTTTAGAACATCAAGTAGCTAAAGCAAAAGGAAGAAATGATGAAGTAAAAGAACTGAACTGAAGATTTCAAAGGGTAGCTTGAGAAGACAAAGTCAAGTTATAATCACATGTGAAAAGAGCTGGAGATAGGAAACCAAAATGGCAAAACATGATCTTTGCATCTCAAGCTGAAAGAACTGAAGAAAAAATTCAGGCCTCGAGTTGCAATTATGAAGATCCTACAGGAAAAATATTAAATGACTCAGGAAACATCAAAGGAAGATGCCGGGAATACACATTATATCAAAAAGGACTGGTTGGTGTTGGACCATCTCAAAAGAGAGCATATGATTCAGAACTGATGGTACTGAAGCAAGAAGCTGCATTGAAGGTGTTAGTGAAAAATAAGGCTCCAGGAATTAATGGAATACCAATTGAGATGTTTCAACAAATGGATGCAGCACTGAAACTGCTCATTCATCTATGCCAGGAAATTTGGAAGACAGCTATCTGACCAACCGACTGGAAGAGACCCATATTTTTGCATATTTCCAAGAAAGGTGATCCAACCAAATGTGGAAATTATGGAACAATATCACATGCAAGTAAAATTTTGTTCAAGATTGTTCAAAAATGACTGCAACAGTACATTGACAGGAACTGCCAGAAATTCAACCCATATTCAGATGAGAATATCATTGCTGATGTCAGATGGATCTTGGCTGAAAGCAAAGAATATCAGCAAAATGTTTCCCTGTGTTTCAATTGACTGTGCAAAGGCATTCAACTGTGTAGATCATGACAAATTATGGATAACATTGTGGAGAATGGAAATTCCAGAACATTTAATTGTGTTTTTAAGGACTCTGCATGTGGCTCAAAAGGCAGTCATGCAAACAGAACAAGGGGACACTGCATGGTTTTAAAGTCAGGAAAGATGTATGTCAGGGTTGTATCCTCTCACCATTAACTTTTTAATCTGTAGGCTGAGCAGATAATCTAAGAAACTGGACTATATGAAGAATAACAAAGCATCAAGGGTTGAAGGAAGACTCAATAGCAACCTGTGTTACGTAGATCACACACAACTTGCTTGCTGGAAGTAAAGAGGATGTTTTAGTCAGCTAGGGCTGCTCTAACAGAAATACCACAGAGTGGATGGCTTTAACAAAGAAAGATTTATTCTTACACAGTCCGGTAGGTTGCAAGTCCATATTCAGGGTGTCCACTCCAGGGAAAGACTTTCCCCTTGACGGCTCTGGAGGAAAGTCCGGTATTGCATCAGTCATTGTCCAGGGAGTGTCCTCACACAAGAACCTCTGGTCTGAAGGACGTGCTCTGCTCCCGGTGCTGCTTGCTTGATGGTAGCGAGGTTCTCAAATTGTCCTTGGTTCTTTTTCCTTTTATTCCTTGCAAGCTAAAAGCATTAAGGGTGGGGCAAGCCATACTCCAGGGAAACTTCCCCCATAGCAGGAATTCACAGCCCCACCCTAATCCTTTAACATACAGGTTAGCAAAACCGCACAATGGAGGACATTTCCAAGATACTGGGAACCATATCCCAGCCACATGGCTGCACACATTTTTGGGGGGACACAATTCAAACCATGACATCCCACCCTTTGACAACCCAAAAATCACATCACAAAACATTTAACACATTCATCTCACCATAGCAAAATTATGTCCATCCATATAACAGAAGTCTTAAATCAGTTCCAAGTCCAAAATACAAAAACTCTTCTACATCTGTGAAACTTAGAAGGCATTAACAGGCAACAGGCAAGTCAACAGAACACATTACATTAGCCCTCAAAGCTTTGGAAATACTCTTACATTTTCTGAGACATTCTACACAACAGCAATGCTCTCCAGACTCTAGGTATCGGCCACACTCTCAGGTTTCTGAGTGGAGACCTCCAGCCCCGTGCTACAACTTTGCCTTCAAGGCCCACTTGGACAGAAACTCTGTCCCATTGGCTTTAGGAGCACCCTAAGCCCAACTGAGTGGCAATTCCACCCTTACGAACACAGCACGCCATGGTTCCACCCTTTCAAACCCCTAAGGTCATGGCCATACCTCTTGAGACTGAGGCAGCTCAGCTTCTCACGCTATCTGCCTCTTCAGCTTCAGCTTCCTATGGCCGCATGGCCTGGGCCTCAGGCCCACATCTGCCCTGCCGGGCAAGTGTTCCAAAGCTCTGTAGCTCCACTGGTTTAAGTGCCCGGAGGCACCCCACTCTTGCTGGAAAGCGTCCTGCCCAAAGGCACTCAACTCTCTCACTCCGTGGGTCAGCAAGGCCAGCTCACCGATTCAAGTGCCCAGAGGCACCCCGTTCCGCGAGGAAAACTCTGTGCAGGCACTGACCTCTCTCGCTCCACGGGTCGGCTCCAGCGCTGCCTCTGGTTCTGCTGCTGCCGCTGCCGCTGCTGCCGCTGCCGCTGCTGCCGGTCCTCTGTTGTTTCTCACCATCTGTGCCTTCTTCGTTCCTTCTGAATCTTCTATCCATTCGCAGTTTCAAAGTGGCTTCCACATTTTAGGTATTTGCTAGAGCAGCACCCCACTCCCACGGTACCAATTCTGTTTTTCGCACAGGCCACAGAAATACCACAGAGTGGATGGCTTTAACAAAGAAAGATTTATTCTTACACAGTCCGGTAGGTTGCAAGTCCATATTCAGGGTGTCCACTCCAGGGAAAGACTTTCCCCTTGACGGCTCTGGAGGAAAGTCCGGTATTGCATCAGTCATTGTCCAGGGAGTGTCCTCACACAAGAACCTCTGGTCTGAAGGACGTGCTCTGCTCCCGGTGCTGCTTGCTTGATGGTAGCGAGGTTCTCAAATTGTCCTTGGTTCTTTTTCCTTTTATTCCTTGCAAGCTAAAAGCATTAAGGGTGGGGCAAGCCATACTCCAGGGAAACTTCCCCCATAGCAGGAATTCACAGCCCCACCCTAATCCTTTAACATACAGGTTAGCAAAACCGCACAATGGAGGACATTTCCAAGATACTGGGAACCATATCCCAGCCACATGGCTGCACACATTTTTGGGGGGACACAATTCAAACCATGACAGAGGATTTGAAACACTGATGAAGATCAAAGACCAGTAAACAACATCATCATAAATGGAGAAAGGTGAGGTTGCCAAGGATTTCATTTTACTTGGTTTCACAATCAACGCCCATAAAAGTAGCAGTTGAGAAATCAAAAGACCTATTGCATTGAGAAAATCTGCTGAAAAAGCCCTCTTTAAAGTGTTGGAAAGTAAAGATATCACCTTGAAGACTAAGGTGTGCCTGACCCAAACCATGTTGTTTTCAGTTGCATCCTATGCATGTGAAAACTGGACAATGCATAAGGAAGATAGAAGAAGAATTGATGCCTTTGAGTTGTGGTGTTAGAGAAGAATATTGAGCATGCTATGGACTGCCAAAAGAACATACAGGTCTGTTCTGGATGAAGTATACCAGACTGCTTCTTAGAAGCAAGGATGGTGAGACTGCATCTTACATACTTTGGACATGTCAAGAGGGATCAGTCCACGGAGAAAGACATCATGCTTGGTAAAGGGTCAGTGAAAAAGAGGAGGACCTTCACACAAGATGAAATGACACAATGGCTACAATAATTGGCTCAAACATAAGGGTTGTGAGGATGGTAAGAGCCTAGGGCAGTGTTTCATTGTGTTGCACAGTCAGTATGAGTTGGAACCAACTCAACGGCACCTAACAACAACAGGTGTCCCAAAGTCATTTACTGAAGAATCCGTATTTCCCCCACTGATTTGAAGTTCCATATTTAGCATGTACTGAAATAATGCACACATGTTGGTGTATGGGCTTTTTCAATGATAGTATTATCATTATGTTTTAATATCTAAAAGGCTAGTCATATTTCATTATCCTAATTTTAGAACTTTTGTCTACAAATTTACATCATCAAGCTTATCTAGTTTCAAAGAAAAATATTGTTGGCATTTTTATTGGAACTACATTAAACTTACGGTTGACTTGGGCAGAAGAGATATCTATGATGCTGAGTCATCTCATCCAAGATTGTTTTTTAAATGTTCAAGTTTTATTTTGTGTCTCCCAGTAGCATTTGAAAGTTTATTTTTCCTGATAGCTCTTGCACACTTCTTAAGCTTATTTCTAGACATTTCATTTTTTGTTGTTGTGATTGCTATTGTAAGCTGGTCTTTAAGTACATTTTCTAACTGGTTATTGATTTTGGGTATGAGAGCTGCTAACTTCTATAATTTTGGTACTAGCCAACTGATTAAATTATCTTTTATCGTCAATTTTAGTAGATTTTACTGTGTTTTCCAAGTACAGAAAAATTGCACCATACTAAGATACAAAAATTTTGCTTTTTCGTTTCTAATGAAGACTCTTCCTTGGGGTTGTTAGGAGGGCAACAGTTTTGCCCTCTCCCCTACTTTGTTTGTTTTACATAGTATGATTCTTCAAATGGATATAATCATTCAAAGTTTTTAAAGTGTAAAAGGATAAACAGTATAAGAATCACCTTTACACTCTAACCCTACTCCACTCCCATAAACAACCAGTGTTATTTGTCTTTTCTTTTATCTCTTTCTGTAGATATTTTATAGGAGGTATGTTGACACAGAGGTTGAAATTTCAAACTGACTAGCCACAGTGGCAGTCTGCTTGTGTAAACATTTACAGCCTTGGAAACCCTATGGAGTAGTTTTACCATGTCCCATTCTGACATACCAGTCAGAATCAGTCCAATGGCAGTGGGTATAGATATTCCATATATGTACAGATAAATACAGCACAGCCTGAGAATGTTTCTGCTGACACAATCTTAGAAGCTCAAGCAAAAGCTAGAATTTTGAAAGCCAAATATTAGATCCTTTCCTGTGGCTCCTCAGAGACTACACAATAAGTATAAAAGACAGATGCCCCGAGTCTTGGTAGTTACAAACCTTCTCTGGCAGAGTACCCCAGGCCAAGTAGGCTTGGAAAAGCTGGGGCCCTGGCTTCTGCTTTTAGGCCATTTATTTTTCACCAGCAAATTCTACCTCCTTATCTTTTTCACACAGACAAATTTCCAGATGTACATATTCTTCCTTTACGTGACCCAAACAACCCATGAACATCTAGCACCTTGTGGCTCTTGATGTGCTTAGGACCTAAGAGTTGGTGATTAACATAGGCATCCTATTAGTTGAACCTTACGGTCTCCTAGTATATCCAGATAACAGCTCCGGGGGTCTCCTGAGGCCACTTGAACAACAAACTTGGAGGTTTCTGATGGGCTTCCTTTACAGGTGGAAAAGCTTTCCCACTACAGTCCCTACTCCAGACCTGCCAGTTATACCCCTGCCTCAGCCCCTTGGTGCAAGAGATAAGGCGAAACTGGGTTACTCCTAGCAGCTGGTCTAAGAGATATCAGTGTGGGAGGAGTAGGAAAGAAGAAACCTGAAACCTGATGAGGAGACTACAAGAGGAGTAGAGGGAATCTCCACTATTTACAGATTCTAAAACCCGAAAATTACCTGTATTATCTTTTGTCAGGAAGACATATTTGAAGAGGATCCCAGCAGCAACAGTTCATAACGGCTATTTCCTGTGGTCAAGTGGATAAGAGCAGCTTGTGGCCATGGGCCAGGGTAAGCAAAGCCCGCTCTGCACAGGGCTTACTGGTCTGTCAGTAGCCCCTCTGTCACTGTGTATTTTCTTTAAAAGGATAGTGGTGGCCGAGTGACGGGGCTGTGGCTATGGTGTCAGAGTGGGACAAAGTACGCGTAGGTGTGAAGGTGTTATGGTTATAGTGTAGAGATGGTAGTGGAGGTGACAGTGGTGTGACAATGGTGTGGAGGTGGTAGTGAGCGTGTACTAGAGGAGATGGAGGGGATGGCTGTATGACCATGGTGCAGGGTGGGTTGTTTTAAATGGTGGTGGACATAACTGTGGCACAGCTGCAGTGTGCAGTGCTGGAGTGAGTGCTGGTGGTGGTGGAACTGATGGTGGCTGGCTACGGTGTGAGGGTGGTAGTAAGTGCATCCAGGTGCTGGTGTGGTTGTGTGACCATGTTATGTGGGGTAATTAAGTGGGTTGTGGTGTTGGCGTGATGGTTATGTGGCTAGGGAATGTTAATGGGATAGTTGGTGGTGGTAAATTGGTGATTGTCATCATCCAAATGTGGTGAGATGGTAATGCTGGTTACATGAATTTGTATTCTTATCTTAGGATTGTCAAAAGACTGAGGTCATCATAATCAGACCACCCTTGAGAAAAACTATTATTTCCTGGCATGTGAAATTGCCTACACTTTTGTGTCCTGGTGGAAGAAAGTGGGTAGGCAGAGAGATAAAATGAGGAGATTGTGGTGCTGATGGGAAGCAGCTACAAAAAATGTCTCATGTCCCACCTGGTCAGCTAATGTGGTGTGTGGAGTGCAACCGACTATGAGACAAAAACCTGAGAATCCTGGGAAAATTCAGTCAACTCACTCATGCCTTGTAAGATTAAGAGCAGATCCAGATAAATTAAAAATCTATTCAGTCAAAGTGACATATTTGAAGACATTAGAAAATAAAATCTAGTCCCAAACTGAAGAACACTCCAAGACATCAAATCGTTTCCAGGCAGAAAGGGCAGGGCACCTGGCTTGCCACCAGATAGGATTCATTGAGCGTTAGCTCTGTGATCGTGGTGTGTTGGAGCTGGTTTGTGCCAGCTTGCAAAGACGTACAAGAGCCGATTGCTAAATTCTCAGGAATCTTGCACCTCAGCTTTTAAACACAGTCATTACTAAAATTTAAACTGTATAAATCTACCAGTAAATGAATTACAGTAAAAACAAAGGTAATGAGTACTCTAGATTCATCACTTCTTAATGATTTTACTACACTGTACTATCATCTGTGTTCTTGAAGTCACTTATGACTATTTTATCTGCAAGCTAAAATTCTACATAATGGAGTGCTACAACTTTGCATTCAGTGACATAATATCTGCAGCTTTAAATTGGCCATAGTGAGAGTACATAAACCATAAAAATTGGCAAAAACTGCAAATAAGGACTTCCTCTGCCCTCATCCACCCATCTCCAGACTGGATGTTAAACATTTACCAGCACATTGTTGTTTGAAGGTTACTTTACGAGGCAGTGTTGGGGTATTGTAAATAGCAGAGAAGGGGAAGGTGGAGTGCCTCATGCATCAGTGAAACATCTGAAAAGCATTCTTCTTCGAGTCTCTGCGTTATTGTGACCGTCTTCACTGGATTATGATACAAAGGAGAGAAAACTCTGGAAAGCAGGAGGGTGACACAGCCTCAAGGCCAAATGGCAGACAAGAGGAGGCGGAAGTCAGGGTACATAACTTAAGAGGAGCAGAGCAGACACGGAACAAGAAAACGCAGACTCAGGAACACAGGGATTTTAGGGCCTGCTGCAAGGTTCTGCCAGCACAGATATAGACCTGAGGCATTAGAGCTACATTTGAGAAGTGCCCCCAAGGCTGTCTCAAGTTTCCTCAATGTCCATTCATAGACTGAGTAAGGATTTATTGGACATCTGTGTTCTGGGTACTGCTGGGGTAGGGGATACAGCTGTGATAACACTAAGAAGATGACCAGAGGGACAAGCAGGTGTCTTAGCTAGTGCTGCTATGACAAAAATATCACAAGTGGATGACTTCAAGAAACAAACATTTATTGTTTCACAGTTTAGAAGGCTAGAAGTCTGAATTCAGGATGCCGACTCCAAGATGCCTTTCTCTGTCTGTTGGGTCTTGGAGAAGGTCCTTGTCATCAACCTTCCCCCCTGGGCTAGGAGTTTCTTAGTTCAGGGACCATGGGTCCAAAGGATGTGCTCCTGGCTCTTCTTTCTTAGTGGTAGGAGGTCCCTCCCTTCTTTGCTCATTTCTCTGTTCTGTTTCAAAAGACATTGACTCAAGGTACAACCTAATCTTATAGATTATGTCCCACTATATTAACATCATGACAATTAGGATTTATGACACATGGGATAGTTAAACCAGATCATAAAATGGAGGACAACCATACTGGAAATCATGGTCTAACCAAGTTGACACATATTTTGGGGGAACACAATTCAATTTACCACAGCAGGTGATTGTTTTAAAGTGGTATAAGTGCTGAAAAGAATACTGTGGGCACTCAGAGGACAGGCTTTGCCAGGAGCAGTCAGTGAAGGTTTCACAGGCAGGTGTCTTTGGATCTTGGAAGATGAGCAGGTACTTGCCAGGTAGAAAAGAGGCAAAGAAAGTCCAGATGAACTCTCAATAGCGGTTATTGCTTTGACACTAGGTCTTTACAGGGATTCAGTTGCACTGGAGCTTAAATTATACCCCTTCCAGGACATTCCACAGTTGGATCCAACATGACCAGTCTACAGAGGCAGGGCTTGTCCTGGGCACTAGCACCAGCTTTGTGCCAGGCAGAGTGGAACCATCTCTTGGTTTCTGAATGCTGCTGTACTTTAATGTATAAAAACAAGCCTTACTGTGACTATTTTTTTCTAAAGCAGTGTTCTGACTAATCGACTGGTGGATGGTGGGGTATAGTGCAAGGGCACAAGGAATACCCAGAGGGTCCCAGAACTAGCCATAAAGGGATGTCCCTTCTCTTCTATTCATGTTCAACATTGTTAGTTCCTTCCCCCTAATATTATATCATTGGCAACTTCTATCATCTTCATCATCAATTAAAGAAAAAGTGAAGCAGATGGGCTGTTTGCTTTCCTTCATCATAAATACTATTTATTCTTGAGTTCTAAGCTGGGAAGGTTGGGAACTAAGGGAAATTTGAAGTATGCATGTTCTAAATTTGCCAAGACAAGTCTTGGCGTTTAAGAATGCTACCACCAGGGTAAGAAACTTTCCCAAAGTAGGTCAGACGCTATTCCACGCCTGCAAGGAAAGGCTGTGGCCTTTTCCTCCCACCAGCTGAGGAAGTATAAAAACTGTAGGCTACATTTCAGACCAACGGCCTTCTGCCATCAAAGGAATATAAAGCAGGCAACTCCTTTGCTGCTAAATTTGGTATGTGTATGTTTCAGTTTTTTATCTCATCTTGGGCTTTCCGAACTTATCTCTTTACTTAGCTATCCCTCCACCCCCATCCCTTTTTCCCCAACCTTATTAAAGTAAGAATCACTGGATAGGCTGTCATAATACTTCTAGGAACTCTGTGCTGTAGGCTTGTTGAACCTACAAATGTGTCAGATCCACTTTCTAATCCTTACTCTTCTTACTTGTTAAACAGGAGGATTGTACCCGGTGATTTCAAAGCCAGCTCTAAAAATTCTCTGATTGTATTTTAAGGAAAAAAATTAGTAAGAGTGATTTTATTCATTGCTTTTTAACTAGGACTAGAAAAGGAGAACAATGATGAAAACAAACATTGTTCTTATTGATAACAACAACAGTAACCGTCCCATTTAATGGGATTGACTATGTGTCTGGGCAACATTTTGTTCTGTTATATATAAGGTCTACCTGAGTTGGAGCCATCTTATCAGCAACTAACTACAACAATATCTGGCACTCTGCTAAGGGTATTATGTACCTTAGCTCATTAAATCCTTGTAACAGTCCTGCAAGGGGAGATAATTATTCTAAGAAAGAGAAAACTTAAGTTCAGAGTGCTTAAGTTACTAGACTGAGGCTGCACAACTGGTAAGTAGTTGAGCCAAGGATTTGAACTCTGGCCTCTGACTCCAGATTCTGTTTTCACCTGTATCATCACATTTACCTAGTCTCCATGATTTCTTTTTGCCCTACAACAGCCCTGGGTATTGAGAGCTGTGACTTACAGGCAGCAAGAAATAATGAGGAACACCACACCAAGGCCTTCAGCTCCCGGAGCCTAATTGTAAGGAGGGGGCAGCCCTTCACCATCGTACTACACTTTTCTGCTCCAGTTCATGGCTTCTTGCCTGCTCTGAAGAAGGTGGCCCTTATTGTACAAACTGGTAAGTGAGACTGGCCTAGACTGGCAACACTGTTGGTTCTCAGACTAGCATCTCCTCAGGGAACCAAGGGCAAATGGCATATACTGCATCTGGGCCCTAGGGCAGCCTGGTAGGTCTATTGTGAGGATGCTATCAGAAAAGGTGCATAATAAGTATTACTTATAATTTACCACAGTTCATCTGGTCACTTGTATATTGCTGTGATGCCGGAAGCTATACCAACCATATTTGAAATACTGGCAGGGTCACCCATGGTGGACAGTTTCAGCAGAGATTCCAAACTAAGATAGATTAGGTAGAAGGATCTGGGGATCTACTTCTGAAAAAACTTGCCAGCAAAAACCTTACAAACAGCAGCAGAACACTACGAGATAGAGTGCCGGAAGATAAGGTTGGAAGGCAGTCAAAATATGACTGGGAAGGTCTGCCTGCTCGAAATAGAGTTGACTTTAACAACGCGGATGGAGTCAAGCTTTCAGGATCTTAATTTGCTGATGTGGTGCTGCTCACAATAAGACGAAACTACTGTAAACATCCATTAATAACTTGTAACATGGAATTACAGAGTATGAATCTAGGAGAGTTAGAAGTCATCAAAAGTGAAATGGAACACATAAAGATCATTATCCTGAGCATTAGTGAGTTAAAATGGGGTTGTTTGGAAGCAGATAGTCATATGGTCTACTATGCCGGCAACGACCAAATGAAGAGCATTGTTATTGCAATTCATTATCAAAAAGAACATTTCAAGATCTATCCTAAAACTACAACGCTGTCAGTGGCAGGATAATATCCATACACATACAAGGAAGAACAGACAATATGACTGTTACTCAAATTTACATACCAACCACTAATGCCAAAATTGAAGAAACTGAAGATTTTTACCAACTTCTGCAGTCAGAAATTTATTAAATAATCAGAATGCATTAATAATTACTGATGAGTGAAATGTGAAAGATAAAAACAATAGTTGGAGACTAACAGCCTTGGTGACAGGAATGATGCCATAACAGGATTTTGCAATACCAATGACTTATTTGCTTGTTGCATCTATTTGTTGCAGTGCTGTAAGTGTTCATTCATCTATGCCAAGAAATTTGGAAGATAGCTACCTGGCCAAACAACTAGAAAAGATCCATATTCATGCTTATTCCCAAGAAAGGTGGTCCAATCAAATGTGGAGATTACCAAACAATATCATTAAATCACACGCAAGTGAAATTTTGCAAATTCCAAAGGAACTGTCATAGTATATTGACAGGGAAGCTGTAAGAAATTCAAGTCAGAAGAACATATGTAACAAGGGATAGCATTGGTGATCTCAGATGGATCTTGACTGAAAGCAGAAAATACCAGAAAGATGTTTACCTATGTTTCATTAACTATTCAAAGGCATTTAACTGTGTGGATCATAACTAACTATGAGTAACATTGTGGAGAATAGGAATTCCAGAACACTTCATTGCGCTTTTAAGGAATCTGTACATGGATCAAGAGGTAGCTGTGTAAACAGAACAAGGGGACATCGCATGGTTTAAAGTCAGGAAAGATGTGTATCAGGGTTGTATTCTTTCACCGTACCTTTTCAATCTCTATGCTGAGCAAATAATTGAAGAAGCTGGACTATATGAAGAACAAGGCATCAGGACTGGAGGAAGACTCATGAACAACTTGTGATATGCAGATGACACAACTCTGCTTGCTGGAAGTGAAGAGGGTGTGAAACGCTGATGAAGATCAAAAACCGCAGCCTTCAGTATGGATTGCACCTCAACATCAAGAAAATAAAAACCTTCACAACTGGACCAATAAGCAAAATCATGATAAATGGAGCAAGGATTGAGGTTGTCAAGGATTTCAGAAGCAGCAGTCAAGAAATCAAAAGACACATTGCACTGGGAAAATCTGCTGCAAAAGACCTCTTTAAACATTGGAAAGTAAAGCTTGTCACCTTGAAGACTAAAGTATGCCTGACCCAGGCCATGGTATTTTCAGTCACATAATACTCATGTGAAAGCTGGACAATGAGTAAGGAAGGCAGAAGTTCTGACGCCTTTGAATCGAGGTGTTGGAGAAGTATATTGAATGTACTGTGGACTGAAAAATAACAAAAGATCTGCTCTGGAAGGAGAACAACCAGACTGCTACTTGGAAGCAAAGATGGTGCCTTACATACTTACATACTTTGGACATGTTGTCAGGAGGGATCAGTCCCTGGAGAGGGACATCATATCTGGTAGAATACAGCGTCAGTGAAAAAGGGAAAGACTCTCAACAAAATGGACTGATTCAATGGCTGCAACAATGAGCTTAAGCATAAAAATGATTGTGGGCATGGCCTAAGGCTGAGCTATGCCTTGTTCTGTTGTGCTAGGGTCACTGTGAATTGGTACCAACCCAACAGCACCTAACAACAACAATGACTTCATTCCAAATATGTATTTCAACAACATAAACAGCAAATACAAAAATATACTTCACTGGATGGCATATACAGGAATCAAAATAGACTACATCTGTGGAAAGAAATGATGGAGAAGCTCAGTATCATTAACCAGAACAAGGCCAGGGGGCACTGCAGAATAGATCCTCAGTTTCTCATAAAGAAGTTCAAGCCGAAACTGAAGAAAGTTAAAACAAGACCACAAGAACTAAAGTTCAACTTTGAATATGTCTCTCCTGAATTTTGAGACCATTTCAAGAATAGATTTGATGCAGTGAACACTAGTAAAGGAAAAAGACAAGCTGCACCAAGGACATTGATGAAAGTTTCCGAGAATTGATAGAATACCAACTGAGATGTTTCAACAAAAAAGATGAAAAGCTGAAAGTGCTCACTCTTCTGTGCCAAGAAATTTGAAAGACAGCAACCTGGCCAACCAACAGGAAGAGATCCATATTTGCACCCATTCTAGAGAAAAGTGATACAACAGACTGGAAAGTATAGAACAATATGATTAATTTCACATGCCAGTTTTGCTGAATATAATAAAAAAAAATATATTTGCAGCAGGATATTAATAAGGAACTGCCAGAAATCCAAGACAGATTCAGAAGAGGACATGGAACAAGGAATATCACTGCTAATCTCAGATGCATCTTGGCTGAAAGCAGAGGATACCAGGAAGGTGTTTACCTGTGGTTTATTCACTATGAAAAAGAACTGAATTGTGTAGATCATAACAAATTATGGACAACATTGCAAAGAATGGGAATTTCGGAATACAGTGGAGTAGACACATACCTACTGAATTCCCTCTGAAAACTAAGACTTGGATTGATAATTGAATAGAGCTTTCTGGACACCCAGTGATCCCCTAGGACATGGCACAGGACTGTCACTTGAGAATATATACCACTAAGCAGGAAACTTCCTCTCTACCACTGAACCCTGAACTGGCTATGTGGACATCTCCTGTCCTAAGGTACCTGGCACTTTAAACTTTTTTTCTTTCCTTGCTGGCTGCTGGGCAGGGAAGAGGCGTATGCCAGGGCTACTCTGAAACACAATCCTGAAGTGAAGTGCTTGTACTGCAGCAGAGACATTGGGTGAGGATACCCATACTTTGAGAGCCCCAGTGGTGGGGACACTGCAGACCCCCACCCACTGTTTTGGAATTCTGCCATAGATTTGCCACTTTCTCAGCAGGTGGGGTAGCTTGACCAGGACACTAGCCAGCATGCCTGGGAGGTGGAGTTACCCAATCAGAGCACTTGCCAGGGGCATATTCTCAGGCTAGGAGATGGTGCTAGCCCAGGGAGCACATTCCCAGCAGTGGGGCTGTGTTGAGTGAGGCCTTACCTCATGAGCGGCACCCAGCAGTGGTGGCCACAGTGGTGCGTTCCAGCGCAATGGCCCACCCCTGCAATATAGCATCTCCAGAAGGTCAGGAAGGTGTTGCCCTTGTCAGCAGGAAGGAGGGGCCTGCTACACCCAGTGCCTGGGAGGAATCCCCCTGTCAGCTGGAAAGAAGGTCCTGCCACACCTGGAGGTGGCCAGGGAGGAGCCCCCTTGTCAGTCAGAAGGAGGGGCTACACCTTGATTAACAGGCAGGTAGCTTTTAGCTTTTAAAATAAAACTGTCTGGAGAAATAACTGCAGTGCAGTGTAACCACATCTCTTCCAGCCTCACTGACCCACATTATAGGGCCAGGTGACAGCCCCCTAGTGTCTCCATAAGAAGGGTGGTATCTTTGCCAGCCAGGAGGCAGAGCCTGCCACCCCAGAGAGTCCACTGGGCCCAGACGCAAGAGAACAAAAAGGTGGCTGGTGACCAACTTTCTTCTTGGCTCCTGTGAAGGCAACACCAGAGAAACTAAATAGCCTCTAGAGGTCACACAAGCAACAGTGCATAGCTTGCCACTTAAAAAATTTTTCAAACATGGACCCAGAAAACTCCCAAAATTCTGACTCAAAAAACTTCCAGATGAAGAAGCCTTTCTGAAACTATTGGAGGGAGTACAAGAGATTTATATACAGAGCCCTCCTAGAGATTAAACAAAATGCAGCAGAAAAAAATGAAAAATTAAGCAAGCCATTTGAACTGACAGAGCATCAACATTCTGAAATCCAACAGATCAATAACAAAATCTCAGAAATACAAAATTCAATTCAAAGCCATAAAAACAGACTTGATGCAAAGGAACTTAAAAATCAGTGATATGGAGGATAAAGTTATTGACACCAGCATTTATGAAGAGAAGTCAGAGAAAAGAAATAAGAAAAATGAAGAAATTCTAAGAAACATGTAGGACTCTACCAAAACGATTAACCCACGATTAATTGTTTTCCCTGAACAAGGAGGCATAGCTGAAAACAGAGACAGCATTGCTATTGCAATGCTGACAGAAAATTTCCCTGAAATTATGAAAGAGAAGAATGTAGATATCCAAGACATATATCAAACTCCACAGACAATGGACCCTAAAAGAAAAACATCTAGACATATTATAATCAATTAACAAAATGAAACATAAGCAGAAACTCTTAAAGGCAAAAAGACCCAAAGCAAAGCTAACATTCAGTGGAAAGCCCTGTAGGCTTTCGTCTGTCTTCTTGGTAGAAATGATGCTGGCACGAAGGTAGTGGGATGACACATGTAAAGCCTTGAAGGAGAAAAACTTCCACCCAAGAATTATATATCCTGCAAAACTGTCTTTCAAATATGAAGACAAAATTAAGACATTTGCAGATAAACAGAAGCTCAGAGACTTTGCAAAAAACAAACCAAAACTACAAGAAATACCAAAAAAATGTCTCTGCTTAGAAAAACAAAACCCTTAACTGTGTATTTAAGGAAGCAGGAAACAACATACAGAAACATGCTCAGTTAGGAAAGGCACAAAACTCAATCAGAGCTACAACATTAAAAAAAAGGTGGTGGGAACAAGTGAACTTAATATAAAAACTAAGATAACATCACAATAAAAAGAGGGATATACTACAGTAGTTAGTTTTTTTCAGATGGTAAGGAAATTAATAAAATATGTAGAAGCTACGATTGACTTTAATCTTAGGTTATTATGGGAGTTTATAGGGGTAGCTGCGAAGCACAATAACAAGTCATCATATCAAAACAAGAAATGAAATACAGTGGCCTCAACAAATATTAAATCATCACTGAAAAACATGCAAATTCAACGTATAAAGAAGAATGTCCCAGAACAGAATATTAAAAGCAACAGAGAAAACTCCAGCACAAAAATAATCACATAAAAATGATAGCACTAAACACATACCTGTCAATAATTACATTGAATGTAAATGGTCTGAACGCTCAAGTAAAGAGACAACAAGTGATATCTTAGATCAAAAAACATGACCCATCTACATGTTACTTACAAGAAACACACATCAGACTTAAAGATATGAACAAACTGAAAGTTAAAGGATGGAACAATATATGCAAGCTAACAATGTACAAAAAAGAGCACGAGTGGCAATACTAATCTCAGATAAAATAGATTTTATTGTAAAATCCATCACTGTGGACAAGGATGGCCACTATATGCTGCTGAATGGTTCAATACACAAACAAGATTTAATAATATTAAATACTTATGCACCTAACACCAGAGCACCTAAATACATTAAATAAACATTGACTACATTGAAAAATGAAATAGATCATGCCACAATAATAGCTGGAGACTTCAGCACTCCTCTTTCAGTAATGGACACATCATCCAGAAAAGTGCTTGGTAGAGACACAGAAGATCTTATTAGACAATTAACCAATGAGACCTCATCAACATATACAGAACTTTTTATCCATCAACAGATAAGTACACCGTCTTCTCCAGGGAACACGAAACATTTTCCAGAATAGACCATGTATTAGCACCTAAAGCAAATCTCAACAAAATCCAAACCTTTGAAATATTGCAAAGCATCTTCTCAGACCATAAAGCCATAAAAGTAAAAATCAATAGCAGAAAAAACTTCAGTAGACATTGGAACTCATGGAAACTGAACAACACTTTGCTCAAAAAGCCATGGGTTATAGAAGAAATCAAGGACAAAATTAAAAAATATATATAGATTCAAATGAGAATGAGAACACATCCTACCAGAATTTATGGGATACGGCCAAAGCAGTGCCCAGAAGTCAGTTCATCTCTATAAATGTACATATCTGGAAAGAAGAAAGCACCCAAACCAAAGAACTAACCCTACAACTTTAACAAACAGAAAGAGAGCAATAGAGGAACCCTTTAGGCATCAGAGGAAAATATAATAAAGATTAGAGCAAAACTAAATGAATTAGAGAATAGAAAGACAAATGAAAAAACTGATAAAACCAAAAGCTGGTTTTTTGAAAAGGTCAACAAAATTGACAAATCACTGGCCAAACTTACCAAAGAAAACCAGGAAAGGAAACAAATAACCCAAATAAGAAATGGGAAGGGAGAAGTCACAACAGATCCAACAGAAATCAAAAGTATCATAACAGAATACTATGAAACACTGTACTAACAGATTTGAAGACCTAGAGGAAATGGACAAATTCCTAGATTCTTATCACCTACCAAAATTATCACAAGGAGAAGTAGAACAACTTAATAAACCCATCACAAAGCAAGAGATTGAAAAAAGTCATCAAAAAACTACCAGCCAAAAAAAAAGCCCTGGCCCAGATGGCTTTGCCACAGAATTCTACCAAGGTTTTAGAGAAGAGTTAACTCCAATACTATTGAGTCTATTTCACAGAATAGAAAGGGATAGGATACTCCCAAACTCATTCTATGGAGCCAGTATAACCCTGATACGAAAGCCATGCAAAGATCCCACAAAAAATGGAAAACTAGAGACCAATATCACTCATGAGCCCACATGCAAAAACTTCAACAAAATACTAGCCCATAGAATTCAACATCATATCAAAAAATAATTCATCATGATGAAGTTGGATTCATACCTGGGATGCAAGAAAAACAATTAATGTGATCAATCACATAAATAACACAAAAGACAAGAATCACTTGATTCTGTCAATTGATGCAGAAAAGACATTTGATAAAGTCCAACACAAATTCATGCTAAAAACTCTCAGCAAATTAGGAATAGAAGGGAAATTCCTCAACACAATCACACAATTAGGGGCATCTATGAGAAGCCAACTGCCTACATCATCCCGAGTGCAGACAGACTGAAAGAATTCCCCTTGAGAACAGGAACCAGACAAGGATGCCCACTCTCATCATTTTTATTGAACATTGTACTGGAAGTTCTGGCCAGAGCAATTAGACAAGACAAAGAAATAAAAGGCATCCTCATTGGCAAAGAAGAATTAAAAATCTTCCTATTTGCAGGTGATATGATTGTATGCACAGAGAACCCTACAGGCTCCATAAGTAAACTACTCAAACTAATAGAAGAGTTCTATTAGTACCATGTTATAAAATAAACATAACAAAATCAGTAGGATTCATTTACACCAACAAAGAGATCATTCAAGAAGAAATCAATACCTTTTACTATAGCCCCCAAGAAGATAAAATAGTTAGGAGTAAATCTAACTAGAGAAAGAAAAGACCCATACAAAGAGAACTACAAGACTTTACTGCTAGAAACTAAGAGAGAATTACATAAATGGAGAAACCTACCCTGCTCATGGATAGGAAGACTTAACATTGTGAAAATATCTATTGTACCCAAAGCCATCTATATATACAACGCAATCCCAATAGACATTTCAGTGACATTTTTTAATGAGACGGAGAAACAAATCACCAACTTTGTTTGGAAAGGAAAAAAAAAAAACGGATAAGCAAAACACTACTGAAGAAGAAGAACAAGGTGGAAGACCTTTCACTACCTGATTTTAGAACTTATTACACTGCCACAGTAGTCAAAACAGCCTTGTACTGGTACAAAAAGAGACATATAGACCAATGGAACACAGTTGAAACCCCAGAGATGCCACTATCTTCCTATGAACAGTTGATATTTGACAAAAGCCCTAAAAGTCTAAACTGGAGTAAAAACAGTCTCTTTGCCAACACCATGTTTAACACATGGTGTTGGCAAAATCAGATATCCATCTACAAAAACTGAATCAAGACCCATATCTCACACATTACACAAAAAACAACTCAAACTGAATAAAAGACCTGAATATCAAACCTAAAATGATAAAGATTATACAGCAAAAAATAGGATCAACAATGGAAGGATCAATACGCAATTTAGAAAGACTTCAAAATCTAACAAACAAAGCTCAACCAAAATGAGAAAACAGATAAATGAGAATTACTAAGAATCAAACATTTTTGCTCATCCACAGATTATCAAAAGAATTAAAAGACCACCTACAGAATGGGAAAAAATACTTGGTAAGTATGTATCTGATTGATATCTGATCTCCATAAGCTACAAGGCACTGCAAAATATCAACAAGAAAAAGGTAAATAACCCAATTAAGCGATGGGCAAAGGAGATTGGCAGACACTTCACTGAAGAAGACATCTAGGCAGCCAAAAGACACATGAAGAAATACTCACAATCATTAGCTATTAAAGCAATTCAAATCAAAACTACAATGAGATATCATCTCACTCCAAGAAAATTGGCCATGATCCAAAACAACAAATGCTGGAGAGGCTGTGGAGAAACTGAAATACTCCTACACTGCTGGTGGGACTGCAAAACGGTATAATCTCTTTGGAAAGCAATCTGACACTTTCTTAAAAAGCTGGAAAAGGATAAACCTTTTGATTCAGTAATTCCACTGCTTGGAATATATCCTTCAGAATTAAGGATAATCAAACAAACAGATACATGCACATGAATGTTTATTGCAGCACAGTAAAAGACAGAACCAACCCCGATGCCCAACAGCAGATGAATGGATAAGCAAGTTATGATGCAAATACTCAATGGAACACTATGCAATGATAAAGAACAATGATGATTTTAGGAAGCATCTTATAACTTGGTTTCAATTGGAAGACATCATGTTGAGTGAAATCAGTCAGCAGCACAAGGACAAATATTGTATGAGACCCCTATGATAAGGACTTAAAAACAGACTCATGTACAGAAGAAAAGACTCTTTGATAGCTGCAAGAGAGGGGAGGGAGGCAGGGAGAGGGCTGGTTATAGATTAGATAGTCGATAGTAATTTGGTTGGGTGAAATCAGTGACGCATTAGAAAGAAGACCAGTTTAACTGGGCTTCAACATAATCTGAAAACTCTTCAAATCTTAACCTAATGTTGCAAGGACAGAGTAGCAGGGGCGAGAGTCTAGGGACCATGCTCTCAGGGGACATTGAGGCCGATTGGCATAACTAGCCTATTGCTAAGAGAGTCTTCTCCACCCCTTTTTGGTGAGTGGCAACTGGGGTCTTAAAAGCTAGCAAGCTGCCATCTGAGGTACACCAAATGGTCCCAACTCAGTAGGAGTAGATGATCACCAAGGACAAAAACAACATAGGGGAAAGAGAACCCAGAAGACAGAAAGATCCACATGAATGGGTGACTACTTCAACAGATGCAGAGCAGAAGAACCAGATGGTGCCCGGCTACCATCAGTGACAGCTGTGATGGGGCTCACGAAGTTGAGTCCCAGTGGCAATATGGGAATAAAAAGGGGTGTATCCTGAGAACTCCACTAAAAGACTGCCAGTGATGGTCTGAGGGCCTGGGGTTCTCCTGGGAGCATGCCCCCTAGACCTGATTCTGCCCCTGTTCATAAATTATTACTGAGGTCAACTCTTCGGACAAGAATGGATTGGACTTGGGGACATAGGATGAACATATGGTGTGTCCACTCTACGGTTCTATGTATCTACAGGAAGCCGCCCTACTGGCCTCTTACCAGAAGACAGAGGAGGGGGTGGAGGGGAGGGAACAGGCTATCCTTAACAGGATGTGACATGTATAGAACAGAAAGGAAGAGTGTGCTGTCACCGAGTGGAGAGACAGATTGTCAGGTGTGCAAATGTAACTTGGATTGTATACTACTTTCATTCAATCACTACACACACACACACACACACACACATACACACACATATATATGTATATAAAGAATGGGAATTTTGGAATTCCAGACCATTTAACTTTGCTTATAAGGAATCTTTACATAGATAAAGAGAGAGTCATTTGAACAGAAAAATGAGATACTGCATGATTTAAAACCAGGAAAGATGTGTGTCAAAGTTGTGTCATTTCACCTGCTGATTCAATCTGTATGTTGAGCAAATAAGTTGAGAAGATGGACTATGTGAAGAATAGAGCATCAGGAGTGGAAGAACACTCATTAACAACCTGCATTAGATGACACAACTTTGCAAAAGTAAAATGATGAGGATAAAAACTACAGCCTTCAGTATTAGATTACACCTCAACAAAAAGAAAACAAAAATCCTTACAACTCAGCCAATATGAAACACTATGATAAACAGACTGAAGTTGCCAAGGACTTCATTTTGCTTGGATCCAGAATCAACACCCATGGAAACAGCAGTCAAGAAATGAAACAACATTTTGTATTTGACATTTGCTATTAATAAAAACAAACAAACCATTGCCATCAAAACAATTCTGACTCATAGCAAACCCACCATAAAAGACCTCCTTAAAGTGTTAAAAAGCAAAGACATCCATTTATGGACTAAGGTTTACCTGACACAAGCCATGGTATTTTTGATTGCTTCATATGTGTGCAAATCTGGACAGAGAATAAGGAAGACTGAAGAAGAACTGGTACCTTTGAATCATGGTGTTAATGAAGAGTATTGAATATATGATGGACAGCCAGAAGAACAAACAAATCTGTCTTGGAGAAGTACAGCCAGAATTCTCCTTTAAAGTGAGAATGGCGAGATTTCATCTCATGTACTTTGAATATGTTATCAGGAGAGATCAGTCCCTGGAGAAGGACATCATGGTTGGTAAAAAAAAGAGGGTCAGGGGAAAACAGGAAGACCCTCAGTGAAATGAACTGACACTGTGTCTGCAACAGTGGGACTCAAACATAGTAAGTATTGTGAGAATGGTGCAGGACCAGGCAGTGTTTTATCCTGTTGTGCGAAGGGTTGCTGTGAGTCAGAATTGACTTGACAGCACCTAATGACAACAATATTATGATTCGTAAGTTGTTTGGCAGCATTATCACAAACAAGTTTCTTTTCATCACAATCATATCAACTTTCCAGAAAGCCTGAGTAGGGTCTAATCCAGGTTGTTTATAACATTTAATTGCTACTATTCATTGAATCCATACTGCATGTAAGATTTTGGGTCAAGTACTTTTCATACAATATTTTATTTAATCTTCACATGAGCCCTATGAAGCCCTATGCTATTATTTTATCCACCCGCTAGAATATGAACCTTATATAGATATACAGATCTATAGGTGCTGAGGCCACGTGCTTTTACCCATCACCCTCTATGCCTCCAAAGGTACGTTCTTTCTACCCAAAATTGGTTTGCATTTCCTCCATCTTTGTAACACCCTGACTTTAGCACTGAGTTGTGGCCAAGAGGCCAAATGACAGAGTCATCACTGTGTAATCTGCAGGCGAGAAGACTTCCACAGCAAACAAGACCCAAGTCACGTTCCCCATCTCCAGCCAGGGAGACAGAAAGAAGTGGAGTGCATATGTGGAAGAGAAGGATGACTTGTCCTGGACTGTCTCCGTGACAACACCTGCAAATGCCATCATTGGCCACTACTCACTCCTTCTGCAGGTCTCAGGCAGGGTGCAACACCCTCTAGGCCAGTTCATACTGCTTTTTAACCCCTGGAGTCAAGGTGAGTTTGGGCCTGGAGCAACTTGAACTAGACAGGGAATGCAAAGCTTCAGAGCTTAAGTATAACTCTGATAGAGAACAATTTCCTTAGGCCCCAGTGCAGCTTCCCCTAAGGCACTCAGTTATTGCCACTGCCTTCTCCCTGGAGAGATCAACTCTCAGTTCCAGCAACTTGTCTTGGTGTCTCTCCTGGCAGAAGCAACCTGGGACTTCTCTGTGAAAGGGAAAGCTCATCTCAGTGCTGGCTCAGGCTGTTTCAATCACAGAAATAGAGACCCACTAAGAGCACCACAGGGAAGGGGATTTGTTGTAAGAATACAGGAGTGAGAACTGGGATATTCATTAGAAATGCAAGCAGCTGAAGGAAAGGACTTCTCTGTCTCTCTCAGCTCCCATTGTCTGTCTACAGAGTCCGTCCAGGCCTTTTGAGGTCTGAAGCTTGTGTAACTCTAGGGGAACCTCTTTAAGAAAAATAATATGAAATGTTGAATTTGCTAGGGTTCTTCGCAGCAGTTCAGTTGTAGAGTTCTCAGCTTCCATAAGGGAGAACTCATCCATTGCCATCCAGTCTATTCACACTTACAGTGACCCTACAGGACAAAGTAGAACTGCCCATAGAGTTTCCAAGCTATAAATCTTTATGTGAGAAGACTGTCACATCTTTCTCCCACAGAGCAGCTGGTGGGTTCCAACCACCTACCTTTTAGATAGCAACTGAGTGCTTGCCTGCACTGGCACTGACAGCTCCTTCCAGAATTCCCGGCCATTGCACCTCATACACAGCCACTACATGGCCATCACTGGAGGCTTTTGTGTCGCTGTGATGCTGAACAGGTTTCAGTGGAGCTTCAATATTAAGATAGACCAGAAAGAAGGACCTGGTGATCTACCTCTGAAAATCAGCCAATGAACAATATATGGATCACAGCAGTCCCATCTAACAACCAGTTAAGGGATAGCACGGGATGGGACAGCATTTCTTTCCATTGTGCACAGAGTCACCACGACTTGGGGTCAATTCAGTGTCAGCTGATGATGTCCATTCAGGTGTCCCTGGCTTCAGGTAGATAAATGTGAATTCAGAGCCCCTTCAGTTGTAGGAAGACCCAGTGGCAAAAAGACCCTCAAGCCATTTCCCTCCAAAGCTGACTTTCACGTGCCTCCCTGACTCTGAGTCTACTCCCTAACCACAGCAAACACACAAGCAAAGACAGTTATAAAACAGTGCTCAGTTCAGAGGGAGGCCACCATGTTGACTCCATTGCTAGGTGTCCTGTCTTTGGGCTTGAGCTGTATGGAACCAGCTGGAGAGAACTCTCTGTGTGCGGGTGTGTAGAGGCATCTGCCTGGGCAGGCTTGGGCTGTTGACTCCACTTATTTACAATAGAATTAAGAGATTTTCAGAGATTACCTGGCATATCAGGCCAATTTTAGCCTACTGGAAGATGGGGCTCTCCTAGATTCAAAAGGAAAATGTACATAATACATTTTCATTTAAATCAGGACCCCATTCATAAACTGGGAATTTTATAACAGGGGGCTATACCCCAGTGAGAGGAGAAGGGTGCTGCTAATAAGATGCTTCCTAAAGCCCTGCAAGTCCTGGGGCCAGGGTCACACCTGGGTCTGAAACTGATTTACAAAGAAGCTCTGCCGAGCTGACTTCATAGAGAGGACTGGGAAGTGAGGGACAGGGGTAGGGGACTCTTGAGACACGTGGTCTGTGAGTTTAGGCCCAAGATTTTCCAGGCTTCCTTATTTCTAATATCTTAAACTTCCATTGCCCTGGAATGCCTGAGGGCCCCTGGAGAGATGCAGCCCACAGAGACACTGGGTGATTTCAAAATTGTTTTCTCTTTATAGCCTCCAGGAATCAGCCTAAATCTCCCTCACTCCACCCAATGAACCCGTGCAGTTCCCTACCCAGAACTGCTCCCTGCTTCCCAGAGTCCAGGATGTCCTCCTTCAAAGCTTAGGTCCCCTCATGACCCCAAGCTTAACCTGTGGATGAGGAAAGCAGGTGAGGACAGACAGTAGAAGGCCTGGATCCAACTGGACACTCCCAAGCGGAGACAGCAAGCACTCCGGCTGCCCCTTCGCCCAGCTGTAGTACTCCCTCGAATCTTGTCTTGCCAAGTGTTCCACTTCCCTTTTGCCCACCCTGCCAACCTACATTTGGTTGTTTCTTCTGAAACACTTTTCTGGGTCACAAATAACATCTGTGGGAAAGACCTAACATGCCCACCGGGTAGCTCCTTGGCTGTCACCACACTCTCCTGTCTGTCAGCACTCTGTCTGAAAATGTCTTGGAATCTACTAGGTTTATGAAGTTGGCTTTTCCTGTTTGTCTGGGAGACCATGAGGGCCACACCTTGACTGACCCAGGGAGTCTGACCACTTTGCTGGTTTTTTACCAGCAAGGAGGTGCGGTCCCAGTGGTCCCCAAATGTGGAGTTCTGCCTCATTGCCCATCAGGCCCCAAAGCAAAGGGAAAGCCTGCAGCCAACCTTGACCTGCAGGGCAAGAAGAGCAGAGGCCTGGATATGGAGGGCAGACCTAGCACCCCATGGATCCTCATTCCTTCCCCACTTCTCACCAGAGGATTCTGTGTTCCTGGAGAATGAGGCTCAGCGTGAAGAGTACCTGTTGAACCAGGATGGTCTCATCTACCTGGGCACAGCTGACTGCATCCAGACAGAGCCCTGGGACTTCGGCCAGGTACAGGGGGCCTCCAGGTTGGGACTGTGTCAGGTACTGTCTACAACCCATAGGGCTGAAGCTAGAGCTGGCAGGTTCACCAGATCCTGATCGCAAGGCCATTTCTTCAGCCATTTTCAGCCTTGCAGTGCCTCTTTCCTCAGGCTGCCAGAGTTAGCTTCCTAAAAACTGAGGTGAATCAAACTCTGTTACACCCTCACTGTCTACAGGATAAAACCAAATCCCCTAGCCTGTCACACAAGACCTTCACAAGCAGGCCACTGTGTTCCTTCCTCTAAGAGCCACCCCACATTCATGTTCCTCTCCAGCCCCTGAATGCACAGGCTAAATGCTTCCTCCGCCTGGAAGAGCTTTCCCTCTTTATTCCCAGGAAGACACCTCTGTATTGTCTGTTGGGTGCTGGGATTGCTACTAGATTCCTTGCCACATTATTATAATCTCAGTGATATGTGTCTTAGTTATTTAATGTTAACAGATAAAAGAAATACAACAGCGGGTGGCTTTAAAGAACAGAAAATTGTTTTCTCATGGTTTAGGAGACTGGAAGTCCAAATTCAGGGCACTTGCTCTAGGTTTCTGTCTGTCTACTCTGAGGGAAAAAATATTCGTCTCTTTCAGCTTTTCTTCCTTGGTTCCTTGGTCCATTTCCCATTTGCTTTTTCCATTTGCTTCCTGGCTTCTGGGTCTAATCTGCTTCTTTTATATCTCAAAACTGAAAACACATCCTACACTGATATGGCCTCATTCACACACAGACACAAACCCATTTCCAAATGGGATTACATCTACAAGTACAGGGGTTAGAATTTATAACACGTTTTTTCAGGGGACACAATTTAATCCACAGCAGTGTCGATCCCCACTCCTAAACTGAGGGATTCTGTGACTGGGAGCTGCCTTTGCATCCCCCACACCTGGTTCAGTGCAGGCAGGAGCAGCAGGGGCTCACTAAATGTGGACAATCGAGATGAAATGTCAGGAGAGAGCCCTGGTCCTCAAGAGTTCATCCTCACTGGGAGAATCACACATAATAATGGAAAAGGACTGGATTGTCTGTCACAGGGACAAGGGGGCAGTGGGAGGGAGAGGACCAGGAGGTAAAGGGGAAGGACTGGAGCCTGGGGACAGGTGGAGATGACAGGGCTGTCTTTTGGGTTAGGTTCCTGACCTTGAGATCTTTCATCACGGCCTTGTGTAATCCTTACAGTTCGAGAGGGATGTCATCAGCCTCAGCCTGCAGTTGCTGGGCATGGACAAGCAGAGGGAGAAATGGAGCAGCCCTGTGCATGTGGCCCGGTTATTGGGTGCCTTGGTGAGTAAGGGGTGGGGGGAGGCCAAAGCGGGGCAGCAGCGAGAGAAGTACTCTCCCACAGATCTGCTTGACCTCAGTAGCCCTGGCAATCTTCAACTCACAAATGGACCCCTTTTACTGGAAAACCAGTTGCTGCTGGTCATTCTGACTCATTGTGAGCTCATCTGTGCAGAGTAGAATGGCTCCATAGGTTTTCCAGGCTATGACCCTTCAGAAGCAGATCCTCACTCTTTTTTTCTGAGGTGGGATTGAATGGCCAACCTTTTGATCAGTGACTGAGAGCTTAACAGATTGTGCCACTCAGTGATTCCTGGTTTTTATAGCACCCGCATGGGCAGAAACACAAAGGGAGGTATCAGTCCTCAGAACGCAGAAGACAAAAGCTGAGGGCTAAAATTGGCTTTGATTTCCTCAGAGAACTCATCCCTCCCCCAGCTTCCTTCTCCCAGCCCCAGTCTGTGAGTTCATTTTAGTCAATGTTTGCTGCTAAGGTGGTCAGAAGGACACTTTCATTTTTAAACTATTCCCAAGAATATCCAGACCAAGAAACAGCTTGGGCTTTCCCTAAAAGACTTTTCACAGCAGTAACATGTTTCCCATTTCCCCTAAAAAAGACTCTGCACTCCCCTTGGAAGAGATGGTAGGGGACAAAGCCAGCTTGTGAGGTGAGGGAAGCTGGACCTGTGTGGGCCTTGGGGACTCAGGTACGAATAACTTCACAGGTGCCAGGGCTGAGGAAGTTAAGAATTCATGAGACCAGCTCCTGACAGGGGAGGGAGGGATGCACTCCTTCTCCTCTTTGTGGCTTGAACTTTGTTGACCAAATTATAGCTAAACCCCTGCTTCTGAAGGACTTCTTAAGAAGGAGGGTTCCTGGGCCCCACCTTAGAGATTAGGTTCCAGTGGATTTAGGGTGGAGCCCAAGAACATGCAGGTTTCACAAGGATCAGGTGGTTTTGATGGAGGTGATCTATGCACTATGCCTGAGAACAGCCAAGAAGCTTCCTATCGGACTCACACTAACATCTGCTTGTTTCCCCAACAGCTTCATGCTCTCAAGGAGAAGTGTGTCCTACCCACCCCACAGACCCAGGAAGTGGCCTCGCTGACCAAGCGCCGAGGCAGTGTGCCCATCCTTCGGCAGTGGCTCACAGGCCAAGGGCGACCTGTGTATGATGGTCAGGCCTGGGTGCTGGCCACTGTGGCTTGCACAGGTCAGAGCCCGCCTGCCTGACACATCCACAGTCACCTTGACTACTGTCCAGAGCATCTACCTTCCCTCTCAGGTTGCCCCTTGGTCCCCTGTGTGGGAGAAATCATTCCCCCCAAAAGCAAGCACAGCCTCTGCTCTGCAACCCTTACTCACCTTCATCACAACCCTAACTGTTTCAGATGCACCACCTGGCCAAGGACTCAGCTGCTTGTCCCAGGCAGCTCCTCCCAACCTGTCTCTGCTCCTTTCTCTTTAGCAAAGTTAGGCCCATCTGGCAAATTCTGCTCCCAAATTTACTTTTTCCCTAAAACTAGCCGTCACCTGCCCCAACAGAGCAAGCCCCCCAAGTGCTCTGTTACATATCCCACAACCTTCTCCCTGCTGGATTCTCTGCATTGTTGTATCACTTATTCATACCTTATTTGTCAGCTTTTGTGTGTCCTATTCTTGGTGATCCATGGAGGTCTTGAGTTGTCTCCTTCTGGTACTTGTGTGCCTCCTCCTTCCACATTGTCACCTGTCTTAAGATAGGGTCTGCCCAGGGGAGGCCCTAAAGATTCTAGGTGTACACACAGCCCCTACCCCAGGCCTATCGGGCACCCTCTGACTCTCTGCCCCTCCCTGTGTAGTGCTGCGCTGCCTGGGAATCCCTGCTCGTGTCGTTACTGTGTTTGACTCAGCCCAGGGCACTGGCGGGAAGCTGTCGGTACACGAGTACTACAATGAGGAGGGGCTTCAGAACAGAGAAGACCAGCAGGGCAGAATCTGGTAAGAAGCCCAAAGGGGTAAAGACTCAGACAAGAAGGGCTCCAAACCTGTGTATGACCCCATGGGAACCTGCAGACCCCAGCTGGCACTGTGAATAGGCCTTCAAGACTCTTGAGGCAGCATGCTGAGGACCAGCTGTCCTGGGAGTTTTGCGGCCGTTTCACACAGACCTGTCCCATCCCCATGGCAACACTGACTCGGCCAAGCTGCATCTCTAGAGCCTCTTTACGACTCCTTTCTTTCCCACTTGAGTTTTTCTGTTTCTCACCTATAGGATCTTCCAGACTTCCACAGAGTGCTGGATGGCCCGGCCTGATTTGTTCCCAGATTATGATGGATGGCAGATTCTGCACCCAAATATTCCTAAAGGAAGTGGAGGTAAATCCTGGGGGTGGGACCAGGACAGGAGGCTGCACAGAACTCGCCACATGGGCAAGGTGGCTGGGACCTTACAAAATCATGCTGACCATGATACAACAGTCTGGAGGTGGTGACACTGAATGATGGGCCATCAGAGCAAATCCAGAGTGTCAGCAGAGCTGGCAATCTCAGTTTATGTGGCTCAGGATATCTCTGTCCTTTCTGCCCTTCAGGAGAGCCAAGAGCCGAAGGAGTCCCTTGGAAAGGAAATAAGAACAATGGGTCTTCCAAGGGCCATCTGCATCTTCTTAAAACAGGGGAAGCAGAGTGAATGATAGTGGACCACAGTGGCCTGTAGAGAGACCAGGCCCAGCTTGGATTAACAGGGCAAGGAGTTGAGTCTCTGTGAAGGACAGAGGGTCTTAAGCTGCTAGGGGATGTGCTGAGTCTGTGTCTGAGGCTTCTAAGGGTGGGGCTTCTGGGGACTATGGGTGAAAGGGTATCAGGATAAGCTGTGACCCAGAAGAGGAATCTCTGGAGCCATAACAACATGGCTGTCCCTCCCCCAGGAGCAGAACTGGCACAGAGCCTGGCACATAGTAAGTGCTCTGTAAGGGTGATCTGTTCCTATCATAGCCACCTTGGTGACACAGTGATTAAATGTTACAGCTGCTAAACAGAAGATCTACACTTTGAATCCACCAGGCACTTCTTGGAAACTCTATGGGGCAGTTCTACTGTGTCTGTAGGGTTGCTATGAGTCAGAATTGGCTCAACAGCAGCAGTTTTTTTTTTTTTTTTTTTTTTGGTTCCTATCCATAAAGTCCCTGGGCATTGCAATTGGTTAATGTGCTCTGCTGCTAATCAAAATCTGGAGGTTCAAATCTACCCACAGGAGCCTTGGAAGAAAGGCCTGGCCATCTACTTCTGAAGAAAGTCAGCTATTGAAAACTCCATGGAGCTCAGTTCTACTCGGACACACATAGGGTCACCATAAGTTAGAACGGACTCAACAGCGACTGATTTCATTCCTATCATATTAGTAACCAAGCTGGCCTCGGAACTTCTGTGCAGATGTTTCTTCTGAGGTTCTATCTGTCCAATTTCTGAGAGGCCCCTTCTACCACAGGTCATGACCGAAAAGTATTATTACTAAATAGTTGTAAATTTCACCTCCATGATGTACTTTCAACAATTCAGCTTAATATTTACCTTTGACCTAGGTCCCAGGGCAAGGAAGGGAGGGTGTGGGATGACGTCTGAGATTGCACAGTTCTGACTCCAGCAGAAGTCTAGGCGTATCTTCTCTTGCTCATTACCCTTTCTCCCTCTCAGTTCTGGAGGCTTGTGACCTGGTCCCAGTCAGAGCAGTCAAGGAGGGGAAACTGAGTCTGACTCCTGCAGTCGCAGACCTTTTTGCTGCAGTGAATGCCAAGTGTGTGGTCTGGAAGTGCCGTAATGATGGGAAACTGGAACTGACCTACTCCAACACCAAGTATGTTGGTGATAATATCAGCACCAAGGGTGTGGGCAGTGACCGCTGTGAAGACATCACTCAGAACTACAAGTATCCTGAAGGTACTGGGCAGGGAAGGGCATCAGGCTTCCCAGAACCTGAAACAGCAAAAGAGGGAAGGAATGGGCCAGAAAGAAACAGGCCGGAGAGTCCCAGTCCTTTCTCCATCATATAAATTAGGGCTTCTCAATCTTGACTGTTGACATTTTGGGCCGGATATTTTTTTTTGTTGTGGGGCCTAATCTGTGCCCTATGGGATGTTTAGTGGCATCCTCAGCCTATATCCACTGATGGGCAGCACCTCCTCCCCAACTGAAAAATTACAGCAAACAATGCACCTAACATCAAGCTTAGTTCAGTGGTAGAATTCTTGCCTTCCATGTAGGGTCACTATGAGTCAGAACTGACTGGATGGCAGTGGGTTTTTTTTGTTTGTTTGTTTGTTTGTTTTAGGCAGGACCGGGTTCAATTGATTTCTGGCCAGCACACCTCAGAGGCAGCCACCACCTTTCGGTCAGTGGGGTGTTGCTGTGAGGCTGACCAATGCAAACCTGTGGACCACAATGGTCAGATCCTCAGCTGATCCTGGAATGGCACAGAACTGGGCAGGATTTTGCGAGTACCATGAATTGGGAGCCAACTGACAGCAGCTAACAATAACAATACCAAGCCCAGCTGCTAGAAGACTTGTGATGTTCTCCCTCTCCCCCCTCTTTTAATGCCCCTCAACCTGTTCTTCTAAATCAGTTAATGGCACCACTATCCAACCATTTATCCAAACAAGAAGACTTATACTAAACTGGAGTCTTCCTCCTTCACTGTCCCCAACTTACTGCCTCACACATCTCCTCATCCCCTTTCCTACTGTCTAGATTCAATCCAGGGTTCACCATCTCTTTCATTTGTTTTAATATTTTATTGTGCTTTGAGTGAAGTTTTACAATCCAAGTCAACTTGCCATATAAAAACATACACACACATTGCTATGTAACTCTAGCTGCTTTCTCCACTCCGTGACAGCACACTCTTCCTTTCCATCCTGTATCTCCCACAGCCATTCAACCAGCTTCTGTCTCCCTCTGTCCTCTCATCTCATCTCTAGACAGGAGCTGCCTAGTTAGCTTCATGTATCTACTTAAGCCAAGAAGCACACTCTTTACTAGTATCATTTTACGTGTTATTGTCCAGTTCAATTGCTGTCTGAAGTGTTGGCTTCAAGAGTGGTTTCCATTCTGGGCTAACAGAGTCGGGGGGTTCACCATGTCCTCTCCATGTTGCAATAACCGCCTAAACAGTCTCCCTGCCTTCAGTCTCTCCATTATTGTTCTTTCCAGTTTCCAGAATATTCAGAATGAGCTTCCTAAGACACTCATGTAATTATGTTACTCCCTGCTCCTAGATATTTCATGGCCTCCATTGCCCACAAAATAAAGTCCAAACTCCTTCTCACAGGAAAATTTAATTCCTTGTAAAAGTCCTCAGAGACAGTATTGTGCAAAGGTTTGCTTACTCATCGTCCAAGGGGCAAATTTATTAGCACTTTAAGAACTTGGCCCTTGATATCTGTTGCTGAGATGCCCAACACTGACTTTGGGGGCTAAATATAGCCTGAGAGGTTTAGAAAGCCCTTGTGACTTTGGCATTTGAGCAGAAGTGGGTACAAGGTAGGCAATTCAAAACCACCAGCTGCTCACTGGAAACTCTATGAGTCAGTCTACTCTGTCATAAAGAGTTGCTATGAGTTGGAGTCCACCCAACAGCAATAAGCTAGAGGGGAAAAGAAGAGTGTGCTGTTACAGGGTGAGGAGAGCCAGAGACAGGTGCTTGGGGTTTTATATAGCAAAGTGTCTTGGCTTGTAAACTTTCACTTAATCACAATAAAAGAAAAAGAAAGTGCCCACTTTGACAATGCAGGAGAACCCATGTAACTTATACATGAGGTACAAGCTTTGTTCTATCTATTGGAGTCATGGTGGCACAGTGATTGTTTGGCTGTTAACCAAAAAGGCCAGTAGTTCAAATCCATCAGCCACTCCTTGAACATCCTATAGGACAGTTCCACTCTGTTCTGTAGGGTTGCTGTGAGTCATAAATCAACTTGATGGCAACAAATGTAACAGGCATAGCTGCTAGGGAAGGAGGTCTGGTGGTGCAGTGTTAAGCACTTTGCTGCTAACCAAAAGGTCGGTGGTTCAAACCTACCCAATGGTGCTTGGGGTTTTATATAGCAAATTGTCTTGGCTTGTAAACTTTCACTTAATCACAATAAAAGAAAAAGAAAGTGCCCTTTCTCTCTGCAGGAGAAAGGACCTGGTTATCTGTTCTTATAAAAATGACAGCCAAGAAAACTCTATAGGGCAATTCTGCTCTGAAACATGGGGTTGCTGTGAGTTGGAATCAGCTCAAAGCTTCCAACAAAAACCTACATGCTAAGTAAGAGGCTTGTGTTGTTTCTCCTGTTCCTCAGGATCTCCCCAACAAAAAGAGGTGCTGGAGACAGCTGAGAAGGAGAGAGTCCAGAAGAAGAGAGCTGGGAAGGCAAGAGCCCAGAAGGAGAGAATGGAACATGAGGCTGGAGATCCTCTGTATCTGTCTTTAGAAGTGCCCAGCTCCCTGCCCCTGAGAGGGGAGGCCCAGTTCTCTGTGATCCTGGCTAACTTCAGCAACCAGGAGAAGGCAGTGCAGCTCACAACTGGGGTCCAGGCAGTGTCCTACAAAGGTGTCCTCACTGCTAAGCTGTGGAGCAAAAAGCTGGCACTCACACTCAGTGCCAACATGGGTAAAGCTCTCTTGCTCCGCAAGACATCCCTTCCCTTACAGAGGGCACCCCCTTCAAGTCTCCCTGGATGGGTCTATTCCCTGGCTTGTGCCCAACTGTTTCCTTTCTCTTTATGTTTAGTTCAGTCCTACCACACATATTTCCTGAGCTTGACACAGAAAGAGAAAACAGTCCGTACGGGAGCCAGATAAGTAAAGAGACCACAGTGACGGTGTTAAGACGGTAGTATGGAGGTGAGGGGAATGTCTGCCCCAAGCTGGAGCAGGCTGCCCGCACAAACCAGACCTGAAGTCGGTCCTGATGTATGAGTGGGATACAGTGATAGAAATGTGAGTCAGAGCACTCCAGGCAGAAGGAATATTACGTGTCGAGGGTCCCTTCTACTCCCTGACTTTCTTACTTAATTAGTCTGGGATGAGGTCCAAGCACTGGTTTGTTTATTTGAACTCCCTAGGTTATTCTAGGGTTGTGATTCTCTGGACTAGAGCAGCTGTTCCAAATTTCACTGCTCGTTAGACTCTCCTGAGGTAGTTCCATGCCCAGGCTGCTGTCAAGACTAGTTAAACCAGAAACTCTGTGGTGAGACATCAGGGTTTTAAAAACTCCTCAGGTGATCTCAAGGTACAGGGAAGTTTCAGAATCAATGGAGTAGAGGTTTTCCTCAGTGTTGCAGCAGTCCCCTACCCAGTCTCCCTGCCTCTAGTCTATCATTGATCCCTCTCCAATGATGGTAGGAGTGGGCAGGGGGAGTGGTGTTGCAGCTAGACACGATCCAGAGCATGCACATGTCTTAGTTCTCTAGTGCTGCTATAACAGAAACATCACAAGTGCATGGCTTTAACAAACAGAAATAAATTCTCTCAGTTTAGGAGGCTAGAAGTCTGAATTCAGGGCACCAGCTCTAGGAGAAGGCTCTGTCATTCCTCTCTCTGTTAGCTCTGGGTGAGGTTCCTTGTTTCTTTTCAGTTTCGATTCCTAGGTTCCTTGGTGATCATGTGTCAAGTATCTCCCCCTCCATGTCTGCTTTCCTGCTTACTTTATCTGCTTTTCTATTTCTCAAGAGTTTAAGACATACCCTACACTGGGGGTATAATGGATAAATGCCATGGCTGCTAACCAAAAAGTCAGCAGTGGAAATCTACCAGGCACTCCTTGGAAACTCTATAGAGCAGTTCTACTCTGACCTATAAGGTCACTATAAGTCATAATCAATGACAAATTTTTTTATGCTAATACTGCCTTGTTAAAATAACAAAAAATCATTTGAAAATGGCATTAAAACCACAAGTATTGTTATTGTTGCACATTACCAAGTTGGCTTCTGCTCATGTTGACCTGACAGTATAGAGTGGAACTGCCCCATAGAGTTTTCTAGGCTATAATCTTTATAGAAGCAGATCTCCAGGTTTTTTCTCCCATAGAGCCACTGGTGGGTTGGAACAGCCAGCCCTTAGATTAGTAGCCAAACTCTTAACTGTTGTGCCCTCAGTGCTCTTTAACCATAGTTACACTTGCTAGGGTTTACAACACATATTTTGGGGGAACACAATTCAATGCATTATATTACCCAAGGTCTTATATATCATGCTGTGGAGTTTGAGTTTTGTCCTATGTGAAAGGTTTTTAAGCAGGAGAGTCCATGTAACTAGAAGTCCCTTATAAAACAAAAAGCTTTCAGCAAAATGGAAGGAGTTCTGTTTGTGCTATGGCTCCCAAACCTGGCTGCACAATGAGTCTACTGGAAAACTTTAAAAATACTGATGCCTGAACTTCATCACCAGAGTCTAATATGATTGATTTGGAGTGTGGCCTGGCAGTGGAATTGTTTTAAAAGCTCCCCATAGGATTCTGTGTATCCAGTGTTATGAACCATGGACCAGAGGAGAGGACAACTGAAAAGTTTTGTAACTCAAGTCAAGAAATGAAGACCAAAGTTATTAGCAGTGCTTAGGATTAAAACTTTAAGGAAGTGGGCAAGTTTGAAATACTGAATGTGTGTGTGTGTGTATGTGTTTGTATGTGCATGCATAAACTTCCAGTTTATGTGAGTCACTAGAACAGAGAAAATGGAAAGAAGCAGGCGTGAGGAGAAAGATGACGAATTTGGTTTGGGGTACAGTGAGTTTGAAAAACTGTGGGACATTCAAGCAGAGACACCCAACAGGCAGCTGGAAGTCTAGACATGGTGTTTAAGATAAAGGCCTGGACTGGAGATAAAATGTTGGAGTCCTAGCCCATTGGGTGGTCAAGAGTCAAGCACTGAAGTTCATGGGGGTGGAAAGAGCAGTGGAGAGGATGAGGAGGGAACCAGAAAACATTAGCACCAGTAGGCAGAGAAAGAGCTGAGAATAATGGAGACTGAGAAGGTAGAGGGAGGAAGGGTACCCAGCAAGGGCAGCAGGATGTAACAACGGGTCCAAGTGGGAGAAGATTCACATATTTGGTAGCTGAGATAGCGGCCTTACTATGAAGAAAGGGTGAAGAACAGCTTCCTGGGGTTCACACCAAGTGACAGTAAGACAAGATGTGCAGGCCTTCCAGAAGCACGGAGAAGAAAAGGAGAGAGGCTGGGTGGTGACCAGCCAGGGACACTGGATAGAGGAGACACCAAAATTCACTGCTGTTGTGTCAATTCCAACTCAGCGACCCTATAGGACAGAGTAGAAACCCCCACAGGATTTCCAAGGCTGTGATCTTTATAGGAGCAGACCTCAAACCCACCGAGGAGCAGCTGGTGGGTTCAAAGTGCCAACTTTTCAGTTAGCAGCCCAACACTTTAACTAAGCACTTTAACCTGTTGTGGGTAGATGTAGGTTCTTCAAGTTTTTTTAAGATGGCAGACAGCTGAATTGGCTTACATGCTGAGGGGAATAATCAGCAGACAGGGACTGAAGGCTCAGGAGAGATGGGTTGTAATTGATGGTACAATCCCTAGGGAAAGGAAGGGCAACTACAAGACTTAGAGCTCACATTTACTGAGCACTTATTTGCCAATAATGATTTTTAAGTGCTTTATATGCATTATTGAATTAATCTCCATTATGAGACTGGAACCACCAGTATTCGCATTTTACCCAGGAGAAGACCACGACTCAGACAGGTTAAATGATTTGCCCAAGGTCACACAGATAGTTAGTGGTAGGGTCAGAATGTGGCAGAGTTTTAAGAAAGAAACCAACTTGAGCAGTGAGGAGACTTTATCACTGGGGGTGAGGGAATGACAACAGGGGCAGAAATCAACAGCTGGAAGCAAAAAGAAGGGATAGAGAGAATGGGAAGGAACTAAGGAGGCGTATACTCAGCAACTGCTATGTGGCACGTTCAAAGACTAGCTCTTCAGTTGCAGTATCTCCTTTAGCACAAGCCATTCTGTGCGACTGGCTTTATCAGGTGTTATTAGAGAAGAAAGCTGAAGTCAAAGAGGTTAATTTGTTCTAGTTCACAGGGACCTTTCCACAGTCCCACTGAGGTGGCCCACCTAGAGTGCTGGAGGAGATGATAGTGGTGGTAGAGGGTGGGATCTTGAGTTCAACGTTTGAAATTGTTGTGGGGAATGAAGTCTCTTTCTGGCTTCAATGAGATCCTAAATTCTTGTGTTGTGTAACTACTGGTTGTTTCTGGGATACATGCTCACCCCTTCACACTGACTCTGCCTGCCACATGTTTCAGCTAAAAGAATAACTGAGAACCTGTCATTCTCGGATTTTGAGAGAAACCCACCCAAGAACAGCTTCCTCAGACTGACTGCCATGGTGACATACTCTGAGTCCAGCATCAGCTGCTTTGCTCAGGAAGACATCGGCATTTGCAAACCACATCTTACCATTGAGGTGGGCATGGTCTTTTCTGAACTGCTCTTACTGACTTCCACTCAGATCCCTATTTCAGCAAAATCAGTGTCCCTCAGAGGACAAGCTTTTAGGCAGATGCCCAGAACTACCACAAACCTAGGTTTGAAGGCTCCCCTCTCTTGACAGAGAGGGTTTCTTAAGTATACTCTTAAGGTCTAAATTTTCTAAAATCAGGGCATTCCCAGTTGCTGTCTTCATACTCAAATGGATAATAACCTGTGCTTATTTAACTTTACACGTATTCCAAAGTACTTTCATACCCTTTGTTCTGATTAAAAACAAAACAGAGAGGTAGAACTGTTTCCATTATTCGCATGAGAAACTGATCCTAATGCTTAAGAACATAAATATAGAAAGTTCTAGAAGCTTATGGCCCCTGGTCCTGCTGTCTTTCTACAAGTCTACCCTGGCTAAAATGAAGAAGACACACAGTCCCTGCCTTCAAGAAAGTTTGGTAAGAGACACAAAGTTTGTTCTTTCATGTAAGTGCTTTGATAGGAGTATAAAGTCACTTTGGGTTCACTGAAGTACGGGGATTAATTTCAGCTGTTTAGTTTACGGAAGACTTCATGGAAAGGGCGACATCTATGTTGACCCTGAAATATGAGCTTTCGGTGCAGAGATGGGAGAAGACCACTGCAGGCAGAAAAATAAGGTGAAGCAAAGAGGCCCAAAGGGAGGGAGCATGGAGGGGTGCAGGAAATGGGAAAGTATCAAACATGCCTGGGATGTCTTTTGGTCCAAGGAAGAACATGTGAGGATGGAGTGGTGGGTTGGAGGCAGACCATGAAGAACCCTGGATGCCAAGCTAAAGAGGTGGAAGACAATGAGAAACCCTCCAAGGTTTCTAATCAGAGGAGAGGCACTGTCAGAGATGGTCACTGATGGGTCAAGGTGAGAGTGAATGCAAGAAGATCAGATAAAGAGAAGAACAAGTGGTAAAGAAGTCTGCTGTGGAGTTCGAGTCAGAAGGGCAGTGATGAGGACACGAATGGAACTCTGCTCTCAGCCTTGGCTCCAGATTTTGCCTCTTCTCACAGGAAGCCATGGTGGTATAGTAGTTAAGTGCTATGTCTGCTGACCTGAAGCTTGGCAGTTCAAATCCACTAGCGTACTTGATAACTCTGTGGGGGCAGTTCTACTCTGTCTTATAGGGTTGCTAACAGTCACAATCAACTTGATGGTAGTGAGTTTGTTTGTTTTCACAGATGCCAAAGACAGCAAAACAATATCAACCTCTTAAGGCCTCAGTCGGCATTCCTAACTCCCTAGATGTTCCCATGAAGGACTGTGTGATCTCCATCTATGGAAAGAGGCTCATTTACAGAGAGAGGGTCTATAGGTAAGAGATAGCAAACTTCTTATTCTGCTAGAACATCTCATCAGAAAGGCAAGGACCTAGGGTTAGTGACCAAGATGGCCTTTCTCATCCTGGGGCCACCATGCCTACAGAGAAACAGGAGTGAGAGAGGCTGTGTGGCCATCTTGGACATCCATATGACTCTGCTGTCCTGGTCATGCAGAGGAGCTGGGTACTAGAGAATATCACAGGGAGGGTCAGCTGCTTCTTGGGAGACCAGACAGCCGCGCACTACTGGTGACCACTGCAATATAGAGCTTTGTTTATTCTTTATTCCCACTCCCACTACCACCCTCTATAGCTTTCTGTTGGTATGTATATCCTTTTATTAGTATTCATTCTTATAAAATGTGTCTATCACTTTGTTAGCCTGTATTTTTAACTTACATGATATTGTTATGTCAAATTTTTTCTTATTTTTCTCTTGGAACTATGTTTTTATGCTTCTGCTACATAACAGTCCACCGTGTCTACCCACTTCTTACCACTCAGATTATCTCCAAATTCCAACATCTTGCCAAATAAGGTTGCAGTGAAAATCTTCCCCAGAAGGAGACTGGGTGGCAGAAACAGTGCGCTCAATTACTAATCTAAAGGTTGAGTTCGAAACCATCCAATGACTCCACAAAATAGCCTAGCTAACTGCTTTGGCAAAGGCTGTAAGAAAACCCTGGGATGTGGTTCTCCTGACATACATGGGGTCACCATGAGTCAGAACTGAGTCAACAACAGTGGATTTATATGTACCCAAGAATGGAATTGCTAATCATAGACACCACTTGTCAGATTTGTTTGCAAAATGACACAGGAGCCTACATTCCCTCCAGAAGTACACGAGGGTTTTTATATTCTTACCTCTCCTTCACTCTCAACAATACCCACGTATCAATTTTTTTCCAGACTAATTTGCAACTCTTCATGTATTAGTGTTTTCAGTTTCATTTTCTACATTTGCTCCTATCTTTTGTCCAATTTTCTTTTGATGTTCCTGCCTTTTTTCTTGTTGATTTGTAGGAGTTTTCTGTACTTCCCGGGCATTAGTCCTTGGTTAGTTTTAGATGCCACATATATCTTCTTTATGCGTCATCTCATTATGTCCACTGCATCCTTCCTTGAATCCATAATAGATAGCATAAAGTTCAAGATCCCTATTTCTACGGTCCATGAGGTCACCAACAGGTTTTAAGACACTGCTTCAGCCTCATGCAACTCAATGAGTCACTCTTGCCAGTTGCAAGGAGGGACAGCCAACACTCAGCCAGAGTCCAGTGGTCTCCCAGATCAATCGAGGGCAAAGCCCCTCAAAAGGAAACTGCACCACTCCTTCAGGCACCAAAAGATCCAGAGGTAGACCAGAAGGTTACTGTGAAGACATTAAATACCACCTGTTGACATACTGACATCTTAATACGCCCACTCTCCTCACTCCATGTAGCAGTAAGCAGGAGTTCCAAAATGTATAGCTTTTCCAAACATACCCCAATACTAAGAACTGAACCAGAATACAGTCACAGGTAATAAACAAAAAACAGAAACAGCCCAGAAGCATTTAGAATATTACATTTTTCCCCTCAGCCAGGCAACTGCTCAGCATAGGGAGGTTCTGGTCTCTTTTCCCCTTATAACCACGTTTAGTCATCCAATGCTGCTTTAACAGAAATATCACAAGTGGATGACTTTAAAAAGAGAAATTCTGTCACAGGCCTATAGGCTGAAAGTCCAAATTCAGGGTGTTAGCTCCAGGGGAAGGCTTTCTTTGCTGGATCAAGAGGAGAGTCTCTGTCACCCATCTTCCTCTGAACTGGATGCTTCTGAGGCACAGGGACCCTGGTCCTTTCCAAAGGACATGCTCAGCTTCTGGCATAGCTTCTTGGTGGTATGAGGTCCCCAAATCTCTCTGCTAGCTTCTTTCCATTGTATCTCAAGAGACTGCTCAAGGCATAAAACAATCTTACATGTTGAGTCCTGCCCAACCAACACAACTGCTGCCCATCTGCTCTCATTAACATCACAGTGGCAGGATTCACAACATGGGAGAACATCACACAGTACCAGGAATTATGGCCTAGCTAAACTGCTACACAGATTTTTGGGGGGAACACAATTCAATCTGTGACACACTTGTTTTAACAACACAGCCCACCTTTGCTTCCAGCAAGGGTCAGAGTCACCAGGACCAGCAGAACGACGAACATAGGACAGAACTAGCACCTGCTTTTCCTTTATTTCAGGTTCAGTCCAGTGCCACCCGGACACTCCTTGAGCACCCAGTTCCAATTTACACCAACGTGCCTGGGACCCTGTAGGCTCATTGTGGAAATGGACTGCAACATGTTCCAGAACCTAACCAACTACAAATGTGTTACTGTGGAAGCCCCTGAATTTACAGCTTAAAAATCCAATAGCTGTATCGCTACTCTTCCCAGCCATCCCCTAGAAGCTACAATCTTAAAGCCAAACACATGCTGGGAAGGGAAACATTGTGCATCACACAAATGAATCTCAATACTCAGGATGAGTAGAAGAGTGATCAAAGCAGAACTAGATTCCCATTCATTTCTGTCACCCCAGCTTAAGGAAGCCATGAAGATCAGTTGTCTTAGAAGAGAAACTACTGACTTGAGTGATAAGAAAGAAGCCTTTGAAAAGGTACTTAGATAAGCAGATTCAGATTTGGGGGGTTCAGGGTTTTTCACAACCATTTCACTGCTCATTAACACAATAATTGATAAGGAAAAGATTCTAACATTTAAGTCATTCTTACATCTCTAACGAAGTGGAACAATATTAGCTAAAATTGGATTTTTACATAATCCTAGGATTAAACTGATTGTTTGTTGCTATGATCCTTAAAAACCCAAAGATGACTGAACAACATTATCAAACAAACATAAGACCCAAGAGCAGAATGATTTTCTACATTCAGCTACAGACAAGTCTTTATTCAGTTTCTATGTTCATTAAGTATCTCATAATTAAAGTCTGAAGGACATTAGAGAAATATAGAGGATTAAGTATATAGAAAACAGAGTCTATAAATAAAAATAAAAACTGGATTCCTTCTGTACAACATTATGGCTTTTTGTTTTCCATTGGTATTCAGTTATATTTTGGGGCAGTTCCTTCTCTTTATGAAACTTGTTAAAAGTACAGAATGGCACTTTTTAAAAAGTAAATTAAAATTCATTTGGCTTAAGGAATTTCAACCCAAGGACACAGTCACCACTCAGAAGAATAACTATAGTTGCTGATTATATCCAAAGAAGCCAGGGGGACATCAGAAAGGCAGATGTGGAGAGTTACAGCTACAGAAGGAAGAGGAATGGCATCAAAGGGAACGAGTCCCTACAGGAAAACAAAGCCAAAAGCCAAGTGCCATCAAGTCAGATCCGATTCACCAGAATGATACAGAATTAAGTCATGACAACTTTGTCAAAAGTTTAACTGAAAAGGTTCTTAGAATTACATACACTATCTTATATATCAAATTTTTTATTTATAAAAATGTGCTGTTTAGCTTTGTGGACATGTATACTATACAACAAAGACAACAATGTAAGACTGTATACGGAAAACACATCCGTTCAACAGGGTGGACAAACCTAAAGATGGACTCATGACAAAAGAAGATTTAGAGGATCCAGTAACCTGGAATAATATTCAAAAGGATGTGATTCTGATTAGAAGCATATTGAAAAAGAAAACACTTTATTTAGAAAAGATGACTCCATAACCTGCTGAAGTATTAAGAGGGGTTATGGAGTCATCTTTTCTAAATATTTTCTTTTTAAATATGCCTCTGATCAGAATCACATCTTTAGGCCCATCAAGCCCAAATGAAAGCAATGTTCTGGCCTCAACCCACTGTATGTCTGGTAGAAAGAAACTTTGGAAGCACACTCAGGTTACTATTTTATTGAAAACAATAGCGCCTTTAACAACAAAACAATACACTTTATTGCAAATAGAATTGCATGAGGCATCTTCCCTAGGAATCTCTGAGACAATTCAAGAACCCCAAATCATATATCTAGCACAGAAAAATATGTCACAGTCTTATAGTTTATAAATAACAGCCAGTCTAGTCTAACTAACAACATTGACAATAGTATCTCTTGTTAAGTATAGACAGGGACTGCCTTAGCAGATATCAGCACCTGGCTACACTACAAGAGAGGGAGAGATAAGGAGAGTACAAATGAGGCTGAGAATTCATAATTCAAGTTCACTCTGGGTGAGCTCCTTGATTCTGTTCAAGCAATGATCAACAGCACTAAAGAGTAAAGGGATCCAACTATCTTCTGGCTGAGGGGTCACATGACTTGCTCTGCAAATGGCATGGGGAAAAGAGAAATTAAATATATGATAGTGTTGAAGAAAACCCTAAACCCAAACAGAATACAAAGAAATTATAAGAAAGGTAAGTTTCTTTGCAGAAGTTCTGCTACCCTACAGTTGAAGTTGAAAGAAAATCCCACACCCACCTTCTTTAATTTTGAGAAATATAGGTACAGAAGCTAAGAATGGATGGTGGCAAATCTAGAATAACCTCAAAGAGCTACTGGGGTGAAGCCCTCATACTCACTTTGTAATTTCAAGTGCCTTCTTTAAAACAGACACAAGTTTTGCAGACTAGAAGAGAAACAGAGGTTAATTACTCTGAGCCCCACCATACAAAGAAGAGTTAAAATATTAAAATGACTTAAGAAATACAAATCAGAAACAAACACAAGAATGTTGACTAGGCTATAGTGGGGGATTATGGATTTTTTTTAGTCAGCAAAATCTTTTACAAGATTTTTTTTTTAGTTGTCACTGAGAATAAACAGAGCAAAACATACACCAACTTAAGTTTCTACATGTAACACAGATTACATTTTTTGAATTATGCAACCATGATCTTTCTCCTTTTGAATTGTTAACATAAAGTTACTACCCCCTAAAGATTCTTATCTTTCGAGTTGCTGTTGTCAATTCCATCCCATACAGATAAATCTTATGAGAGCATACTGTTCAAGGTGGACGTTTTTTACTAGTTAAGCTAAACAGTTGTTTGGTTTGAAGATGACCTCAGGGTATTTTTAGTTTAAGGTTTAAAGATTACGTTAGTAGCTACTCTTTTTTTTTTTTTTTTTGGTTACTACTGTAATATACCTTATACACAACTTTTGCCAATTCAACTCTACAGGTATACAACTTATTGACAGCAATTACAATAACTGGCTGTGCAACCCTACCCTCAATAGCTTCAGGGCTCCATCCACTTTTCATGGCTTCAGAAATCCTAGAGTCCATATGAATTTGAAAGTCTGTTCTGCATTTTCTCCCCTTTCTTCTGTTGCTCCAGGTGAACAGAGATCAACTGCTGTGCTTTAGATGGCTACTTACAAGCTTGTGAGACCCTAGGCACTATGCAACAAACTAGGAGGTAGAAAAGAAGCACTAAATAGAGTTATCAAGTCAGTTAACTAGGATGGTCCACGAAACCATGAACCTAAACCTCCAAAAGAAGGAACTAAACCCCACAGGGTTTTTGGTGGTATATAAAGAGCCTCAAGTAGCTTTTTTTGGTCATTGCTTAAATATACCTTTCATGCAATTTGTGCCTATTCAACTTTTCACAGCTGTATGACTTATTGAGTAGGCCCTTAACCAGTGGAATTTTTCCATCGTTCTTTTCCCCCTTCCTCTTGTCCCTATCCAAAAATAAATAAATAAATAAACACACCCATTACTGTTGACTCCAACTCATGGCGACTCTGTAAGACACAGATGAACTGCTCTGTAGATTTTCCAAGGAATGCCTGGCCTGGCAGATTTGGACTGCCAACCTTTTGGTTAGCAGATGTAGCATGCAACCACTACACCACCAAGGTTCCTGGTAATGACTAATAAACATTGTTCTCTACACAGTTTCTTTTCCTTGGATTTTATAAAAGTGATGTCATACAACATTTTTCCTTTTGCAATTGATTTATTTCATGCAAGAGAACATCTTCAAGATACACAATATAGCCTTCATCAAGACTTCATTTCTCCTACTGGCTGAGCAGTACTGTACTGTATACATCTACTACATTTTGTTTATCTATTCATCTGTTCATGAGCATTTGTTTCCACCTTTGTCTACTGTAAATCATACTGTAGTAACCAGCAGTAGTAAACACTAGTATATAAGTCTACTTGAGTGTTACCTTTCAAATCTTTCATTTAGGAATAGAATTGCTAGGTTACATGGTAATTCAATTTCTAGTTTTTTGAGGAACTGCCACATTTTTTTCCACAACAGCTGTACCCTGGCCCCTAGGGTCGCCATGAGTTGGATCCGACTTGAGGCACTTGGCTTTGGCTGTACCATTTTGCATGCCCACAACCAATCAACAGACAACGATTCCAATTTTTCCACATGCTTAACAGTATATACATTCTTTATCTTAGCCATCCTAGTGGGAATGAAATGGTATCTCATTGTGATTTTGATCGTTCTCTCTCAGATGTCTAGTGTGGTGGTCAGGATTGTGTCAACTTGGCTACTCCATGTTTGGCTGTTGTATTAAGTGCAGGGCGGGGCCTGTGGTGGCTTCCTCCCCTCAGCTCTCATCTCTCCGCCTTCCACCACCCACTTCCTGTCTGCTCAGTAACCAGCAGCTTCTGCTCTCTCCTGGTGTCTGGTTCCTGGACCTGAATTAGCAGCTGTCAGCCCTTGAGAGTCCTGTCCCCCGACCTACTGATCCTGGCTTTGCCAGCCTCTGCAGCTCCAAGTCAGCAGAGACCTTGCAGTCTCGCTGTCAGCTTGGGATCCACTGACGTACACAACCGGTAATCTAGAACTCTGGTCTCTGACCTGCTAACCTTGGGTTCACCATCTCCCATGGCCACATGAGGATTGTACCAGGACAGGGACAGCTTCTATGACTGCGTGAGCTGTTTCCTTTATATATAAATCTTTCCTTGTACATATACATGTTACTGTTTTGCTTCCCTAGAGAACCCAGCCTCATACAGCTAGCAACACCAAACATCTTTTCATGTATTTGGTGACCATCTGAATGACTTCTTTGGTGATGTGTCTATTCAAGTTCTTTGCCTATGTTATGACTGTCTTTTTGTTGTTAAGTTGAAGTTTTAAATCTATTTATTAGATTCTTGTCGGCTATATTGTTTCCAAAGATATTCTCTCAGTTGGTAGCTGCTTGTCTTTTCACTTTTTGTAAAATCCTTTGATGAACAAAAGCTTAAGACAATTTTTTAAAGGTCCTATTATTTTGTCTTTAGTTGTTTGCACTATTGTTATTATATTAGATAATCCATTGTTGAAAGCTAGGCCGGATGGTGTTGCCTGTTTGCTCCTTCAAGAATTTTATGGATTTAGTTTGCAAGTTAGGCCATTAATTCATTTGGATTTGTTTTTGTGTATGGTGTGAGGCATTGATTCTGCATATGGGAATCCTATTGTCCCAGGATCATTTATTGGAGAGACTCTTCTTTCCCCGTTCAGCGGACTTAATATGCTTGCCAAAAATCAGTTTACCATAGATATGTGTGTATTTATTTCCGGTCTCTCAATTCTATTCCACTGGTCTGTCTATTATTATACCATTTTCAGGCTGTTTTAATTACTACAGCTGCATAAACAAACCAACCAACAAACCCAAACCCATTTGCTACTAAGTTGATTCCAAAGCACAGCAACCCAACAGGAGAGTAGAACTCCTCATAGGGTTTCCAAGGAATGGCTGTTGGATTAAAATTGCCAATATTTTGATTAGTAACCATAGCTCTTAACCACCATGCCACCAGGATTCTACAGCTGCATGATATGTTTTGAAGTCAGGAAGTATAAATCCTCCTAGTTTGATCTTCCCTCTCTACACCGTTTCAGATATTCAGGACCTCTTGCTATTGCATAAAATGTTGAGGATTAGTATTTCCACTTCTGAAAGAAGGTGGTTGGAATTTTGAACAGGACTGTACTGAACCTAGAGATCACTTTAGATAGCACTGACACGTTAACAATATTAAGTCTTCCAATCCACAGACATGGAACATCTTTCCATTTATAAATTTCTTTAATCTCTTTCATCAGGCCTTTATAATTTTCATTGTATAAATCTTCATGTCCATGGTTAGATTTATTCCTAGGTATCTGATTCTCTTAGACACTATTATAAGTGGAATGGTCTCCCTAATTTTCTTTCAGATTTCTCATTGCTGGTGTATAGAAACTCACCTGATTTTTGTTTGCTGGCCTTGTACACTGCAAACTTTGTTCAATTCCTTTATTAGTCCCAGAAGTTTTTAGGGGGGACTCCTTGAGATTTTCTATATATAGGATCCTATCATGCATGAACAGTGATGATTTTACTTTTTTTCCAATCTGGGTAACTTTTGTATCTTTTTCTTGTCTTCTTGCTCTGGCTAGGACTTCTAAGATGGTACTGAATGATAGTGTAACAAGTATCCTTGTCTTGTTCCCAATTTCAAGGGGAAACCTCTTAGTCTTCTTCCACTAAGTATAATTTTGTCTGTTAGCTGCTCATATATTCCCTGCATAATATTGAGGAATTTTCCTTGTACTCCAATCTTCTTTAGGGTTTTTATCAAGAAGGGTGTTGAATTTTATCAAGGGCTTTTTCTGTATCCATAGAGATGACTGTGTGGTTCTTCACCTTTGTTCTATTGATGTGCTGTACTACACTGATTGATTTTTTCAGGCTGAATCACTCCTGCATTCCTGCAATAAGTAGCACTTGATCGCAGTGTATGACTCTTTTAATATGCTGTTGGATTCTGTTTGCTAGTCTTCTGCTGAGGATTTTTGCATCTATATTCAAGAAACATTGGTTTGTAGCTTCCTTTTCTTATAGTGTCTTTGGTTTGAGAATCAGGGTTATGTTTACTTCATAGAATGAATTAGGAAGTATTTCTTTCTTCTCCATCTTCTAGAAGAGTTTACACAGTACTGGTGTCAATTCTTCCCTAAATGTTTGGTAGTATTCCCCAGTGAAGCTATCTGTTCTAGGATTATTTTTTTGTTGGGAAGTTTATGATCACTGATTCAATCTCTTCACTTGTTATGGGTCTGTTGAGACTATTTCCTCTTGAATCAGTTTGGGTAGGTTGTGTGCATCTATGGATTTGTTCATTTCATCTAGGTTATCTAGTTTGTTGTTATACAATTGTTCATAATACTCTGTCATGATTCCCTTTATTTCTATCAATTGCAATATTCCCTCTGTTGTTTTTTTATTTCGGTTATTTGCATCTTTTCTCCTCTTTTCTTTGTCAGCCTAGCTAGAGGTCTGTGAATTTTATTGATCTTTTCAAAGAACCAACTTCTGGTTTTACTGACTCTACTGTTTTTCTGTTTTTCAATTTATTTCTGCCCTGACTTTTGTTGATTTCCTTTCTTCTGGTAGGTTTAGGCTTAGTTTGCTCTTTTCTTTCTAGTTTCTGGAGTTGTCAAGTTAGGCTGTGAATTTAGATTTTTCTTTTTTATTACATGTAAGTTTCCCTCAGTACTTCCTTTGCTGCATCCCATTAAGTTTTGATATTGTTGTGCTCTGATCTTCATTTGACTCTAAGAAACACGTGGTTTATATTTTGATGTCTTCCTTGATCTACTGATAGTTTAACAGTGTGCTAATTCTCATGTTTATATATTTTCCAAGTATTTTTCTGTTACTGATTTCAGCTTCACTGCATTATGGTCAAAGACACTACTTTGCATAATCTCAGTCTTTTAAAATTTATCAAGACTTGCTTTGTGACCTAAACTTTGGTCTTGGAGAATGATCCATGTGCACTAGAGTACAATGTACATTGTCCTGTTTTCGGATGCTGTGTGTTCCGTATGTGTCTGTTAAGTCTAGTTGGCCTATAGTGTTATTCAGGTCCTATGTTTTCTTGATCTTCTTTCTATATGTTCTGCCTAATAATGAAAGCAGTGTATTGAAATCCACAACTATTATTCTAGTAATGTTTAATTCTAGTAGTGTTTACTTTATATAATTAGGTCCCCCAGTGTTGAACGCATATATATTTGAGATCGTTAAATCTTGATTAACTGACCTTTTATTATTATATGCCCATCTTTATCTCTTCTGGCTAATTTTGTCTGATATTAAGATTGCTACCCCAGCTCTCTTTTGGTTATTATTTGCATGGAATTTTTTTTTGCCATCCTTTACTTTGAACCTATTTGTGCCCTTGGGTTTAAGATGCATCTGTTGTAACCAGCATACAGTTGGACTATGTTTCTTTGCCTATTCTGTCATTCTCTGCTTTTTGATTGGAGCATTTGGTCCATTTACATTCACTGTAATTACTGATATATAAGATTTAAACAAAAATGAGAAAACAGAAAAAGGAAGAACATAAGCTCAATTTCTCTCAAAGACTAATAGCTCAGAGTACAAAGCAGAAATTACTTTTTCAAAAACACTACAGAATTTTAAAAGCATGAATATCAAAATAACATGGGACTGTCTGTATACTAGTATAAGGTAAGATACATACATGGTATATATTTTTAAATCAGTACAATAGACATTATGTTAGGGACTAAATGACAAAGCACATAGCTAAAGATATACATTAGGAAGTCAATTTTTAAAAAGTTAATAACCAAAAGAATCCCATTGTACTTTAAGGTGTTTGTACATTATGAAAATAAATTTGATGAATCTAATTCCCATTATCTAATTTATCAAATATTGTTAGAACTGATTAGCTTAAGTATAAAATATAAGCCATTTGGAAGTTCTACTTCTCTTTAATAACATTAGGGGTAAGAACTTCAGTTTATAAAAATATGAAAACAGAACTCTCCAGCAAAGAGCACAGCATGTAAAAGAAAACAATAAAATCATATTCACAAAGATCTTGATTCACTGTGGTTAAATCAAACAACATGTTTATATCAGAACCCAGTATGTTTCTGGAATACTTATTTCTGCCTAGATCAGAAATTAGAAACTGCATCTGCCGATTCAGAGGTTCATAAAATACTGTGGCAATTAAGATTTTCTCTTCAAAGCCACCTTTTTCTAAGGTCTTTGGGTTTTTCTAAAGAGTTGCTAAAGTGGTTATGGAAGATAGAACTATCAAAGGTTACAGCTATCATTCAACTTCCATAAACATTTATCAAGCACAAATAAATGCAAGAATTTTGACAGTCATTTTGTACTTTCAACGAAGTGCTACAAATAAATATGTACCCTATAGTTTAGAGGAAAGACTAGTGACTAAGGGCTTCTACTGATTAAGTCTGTAACTGTTCCCTCAAAGCAGGTACTTACATTGATTCGCACAGCCAGGTGGCATACAGGTGGATATATGCTAAGAGCCAAATCATCCACACTAAGGGTAGAAAGCAGAAAAAAAAAACCAAAAAACAAAAAAGGGAACAAAACTCAGTGGAGTGGTTTCCATATACAACTAAAGATGTGACTAGTAAGAAAACAACTTTCAGAAATGCTATAAATTGGACAACCAGGCAACCAATACAGAAATTAATTCAAGTTACTTACTGAACATACACATGCCCCATTTCACTAAGAAGCTTCAGGGGGAAATACTCCCTTGGTCAGAGGAATAAAAACCAAAAAAACCCAAACCCACTGCTGTTGAGTCGGTTCTGATTCATACTCAGGAATAGGACATAAATAAACATGCAAGGCACTGAAATCATCAATTTAATAACTGATAGACAAAACATTCATTACAGAAGCTAAAATCCTCAATTGATGGTCCAGCGGTTTTGGGGTTCCTCTGAGAGCATGGCCCCCGGCCCTGATGCTGCCCTCTCCCATAAATTATAACAAAGGTCCACTCCTTGGACAGGAATGAATTGGACTTGGCGATGCAGCGTAACCATATATTGGAAGCACTTTATGGTTCTATACATCTATAGGATATCATCTTGCTGACCTCTGGCTGGAGGAAGGGGAGTGGACGGAGAGGAGGGGAAAGGAGACTGTTGGGAGGATGAGACATGTATGGAGCAGAGAGGAATAGTGTGCAGTGGAAGCTGCATATAGGGGGGCATGTAAATTTACATGTGAATGTACATTTTCACTCAGTTATGTTAAATAAAAATAAAAAATAAAAAAAAAAAAGAAGCTAAAATCACTGTGTAAAGAGTACCCTTCTCTTTACTCTGGTAGGCATTACTTTAACTAAATGATCAAATTTAATATCACTAAAAATGGGGCAAATTCTCATGGATAGGAAGACATGACAGTGTGAAAATGTCAACACTACCCAAAGCAATCTACAGATAAAAGGCAACTATGATTCAAATTCAACAGTATTCTTTAATGAATGAGGTAGAGAAACAATCACCATGTTATACAGAAAGGGAAGAGGTCCCAGACTAGTAAAGCACAATGTAAGAACAAAGTGGGAGGCCTCATACTACCTCATCTTAGAACCTATTATACAGCTACAGTAGTCAAAACACCCTGGCAGTGGTACAAGAGACACATAGAACAATAGAACAGAATTGAGGACCCAGATGCAAATCCATCCATCTACGAGCAGCTGATTTTTGATAAAGGGCTAAAGTCCATTCAATGAGGAAAAGATAGTCACTTTAACAAACAATACTGGTATAACTGGAGGTCCAGCTGTAAAACAATAAACAAGATCCATACCTCACATCATATACAAAACTAACTCAAAATAGATCAAAGATGTCATGAATTGAACTGTGTCTCCCCAAAAATGAGTACAGCAATTAGGCTGGGCCATGATTCCTAGTATTCTGTGCTGTTCCTACATGTTGTAAATCCTACCTCTATGATGTTAATGACGGATGACAGGCGGCTGTGTCGATGGCGAGGACTCAATGTGTAAGACTGTATTGTGCTTTGAGATATAAAACAAAGAAGCTAGCAGAAAGATTTGGGGACTTCATACTATCAAGAAGCAGTGCTGGGAGCAGAGCACATCCTTTAGAAAGCAGTTCCTAGGCCTCATAGGTTCCCAGTCCAGAGGAAGATCAACAACAAGGACCTTCTTCCAGAGCCAACAAAGGAAGACTTCCCCTGGAGCTGATTCCCTGAATTTGGACCTGTAAACTACTGGACTGTGACAGAATACAATGGGCAGACCTGACGAAGACAGGCCACAGGGCCTATGCTGTTTTTGTTCTGCTCTCCCAGACTCCCTTGCCAGCTCTGGTCCCCTCTGGTAACCAGCCTGATTTGCTGTTCCCAGGAGTCAGTGAGCTGGCGAGCAAGCGGCCAGCCATTCATCACGATAGCTTTCCCTAGCCCTCTCATTATGGTTGGACCCATGATTCTCAGGGTGCTGTGATGGGAAGGGTGAGGGGAGCAATTATGAAATGGCCTTAGTTCTGCAGCCTAAAAAAAAAAAATTTCTTTTTAAAGCCATCCACTTGTGGTATTTCTGTTACAATGGCACTAGACAACTAAGACAAAAGACCTAAATACAAAACCTTTAAAAATCATGGAAGAAAACAATAGGAATAATGCTAGGGGTCCTGACACATGGCATAAATAGAATAAAAACCATAACTGGCAATGCACGGACATCAGAAGACAAGTTAGAAAATGAGAGGGCTCCTAAAAATTAAACACTTATGCTCATCAGAAAGTTCACCAAAAGAATAAAAAGAGAACTTACAAATTGGGGAAAAAAAAACTGGGTATGACATATCTAACAAGAAATTAATCTCTAAAATATACAAAATACTTCAATACCTCAACAACAAAAAAGACAAATAATCCAGTTAAAAAATGGGCGAAGGATACGAACAGACACTTCACCAAAAAAGACATTCAGGCAGCTAACATATACATGAATAAATGCTCATAATCGCTGAGGTATCACCTCACCCCAATGATAGTGGTACTAATCAAAAAAACATAAAATAACAAATGTTGGAGAGGTTGCGGGGTGATTGGAACTCTTACAGACTGTTGGGGGAAATGTAAAATGGTACAACCACTATGAAAGATGATATGGTGCCTCCTTAAAAAGCTAGAAATAGAAATACCACATAATCCTGCAATCTTATTCCTGGGAATATACCCCGAAGAAATAAAAACTGTCACACCCATATCATGTGTGCACTTTATGGTTCTATCCATCTATAGAACACTGTCCTGCTGACCTCTTACTGGAGGCGGGGGAGTGGGTGGAGAGGACGGGATAGGAGACTGTTGGGAGGATAGGACATGTACGGAGCAGAGAGGAAGAATGTGCTGTTACCCAGCAGGGAGAGCAGTGGGAGCTGCATACAGGTGGGCATGCAAATTTATAAGTGAATGTACATTTTCATTTAATCATAATAAAAAAATAAATAAATAATTAAAAAAAAAATCTGTCACACAAATAGATAAATGCACACCTATGTTCACTGTGGCACTATTAACAACGGCAAAAAGACATAAACCATCTAAGTGCCCCAAAACAGATGAATACATGAAAAATTATGGTACATACACACAATGGAATACTACACAAGAATAAAGCATGATGATGAAGACAAGAAACATCTCTCAACATGGATGAATCTGGATAGCATTATGCTGAGTAAAACAAGTTGATTACTATAAGACAAATATTGTATGAGATCACTATTATAAGAACTCAAAAAAAGATTTATATACACACAGAAAAATTCTTTGATGGTTACAAGGGTAGAGAGGAAGGGACAAGGGAAATCACTAACTAGATAGCAGACAAGTGTAAACTGTGGTAAAGAGAAAGACAGTACAAAATATAGAAGTTAGCAGAACTGATCAAGGCAAAGTCGTAGCAGCTTCCTAGATACATTCAAAATACCTTGAGGGACCAAGTTGCTGGGGGTGATGGCTGGAGAACACAGTCTTGGGCAACATCTAGGTCAACTGGCATGAAATAGTTTATAAGGAAAATGCTCTACATCCTACTTTGATGAGTGGCATCTGGGGTCTTCAAAGATTCTGAGCAGCTATCTAAGATACATCTATTGGTCCCATCCCATTCACAGCAAAGGACAATGAAAAAAATCAAGGACATAAGGAAAGAATTAGCCCAAAGACCTGAAGGACCATAACAACAACAACCCCTAACAACATGAGCCAGAAGAACTAGAAGTGCCTGGCTACCACTAACTATGGCTCTCACAGAGTTTACAAGGTAAGGTCCAGGACAGAGCAGGAGAAAAAGGTACAGCAAAATTCAAATTCACAAAAAGATCAGACTTACTAGTCTGATGCACCTCCAAGACTGTGGCCCCTGGGCACCTGCTATCTGAAAACTGAAACCACTCCCAAAGTTCACCTTCTAGCCAAAGTTTAGACAACCTATAAAGCAAACAGCAACACATATAAGGAGCACGCTTCTTAGTTCAGTCAAGTATATGAGACCATATGGGTAACACCTGCCCAAAAGCAAAGATAAGAAGGCAGGAAGAGAGAAAACTGGATAAACAGACACGAGGAAACTGGGGTGTACAGGTAAAGCGGAAGAGTGCTGACATATTGTAGAGACTGCAACTAATATCACAAATCCGTATATAAATTTTTGAATGAGAATCTAATTTGTGCTGTCAACTTTCACTTAAAGACAATTGGGGCATGGGGAGAGAAAGACCAGGCTTACTGGTCTGACAGAGACTGGAGACCCTTGAGACTATCGCCTCTGGACACTCTGCTAACTCAGAAATGAAACCACTCCCAAAGTCCACTTTTCAGACAAAGATAAGAGAAGCCCATAAACAAACAACATGAATGATTCTTAGTTCAATCAACTATACAAGACCAAATGGGCAACTCCTATCCAAAACTAAGATGAGAAGGCAGGAAGGGACAGAACTGGTCAAATGCACATAGGGAATGAGAAGGGGGAGGATGCTGTCACACTGTAGGATTACAATCAATGTCACAAAACAATATGTATAAACTTTTGAATGAGAAACTAACCCGAGCTATAAACTTTAATCTAAAAGACAATTTAAAAAAAAGGGGGGTTGGGTACAAAGTATTCAACTAACTGGTATTTTGGCCAAAAGATAAAAAAACTTAAAAAATTAACCTAAACAATCACATGAATCCACATTGTTGGGTATTCTACAAGGCAATTTACCTGGACACTCTAAAATGGTCAATGTCAAGAAAGACAAAAAATGACAAGGAGACTGTTCTAGATTACAAGAGACCCAGAGGGATGACATCAAAATGCAATGTGCAACCTTGACTAAAACTTGGATTTAGAAAAAGAAGAGGTTATATCTGATAGTTTAAACTGCAGAAATGTGAATATTAGATAATATTATATTCAATATTACACTCCTTAGATGTGATAATACTGTAGTCATGAAGAAGTAAGTTTTTGTTTTTAAAAGAGCCACTCTAAGGCATTTACAGATGATATGTCACTGGTATTTGTGTGGTATAGTGAATTACTTTAATAAGGCACTTCTAACTATCCATGGTCTTATAACTCCCACAAAATGATAACATGGCACTGTTCAAACAAAATGTTTGTGGCCCACCAAAGGACTGGGCAGCCTGATAATAACACAAATAAGGTACATGGTACCCTTATGGGTGTAGGACCATACACAGAAGGTGTATGGAACCTTAACAAGGGGATTGGTCAGTTTTGCCGTACTGCAAGGCTTAAAATGAGCCAAAGCAGACCTCCAAGAAGAAAAGCCAGCAGCACAGTGTGTCCCTTGGACCTAGAGTCCCTGTACTGAGAACCTCCTAGGCCCAGGGGACAGACAGAGCTGTAACACCAGAGATGGTGTTAGATGGCACAAGATAGCATTGACAGCAGAGAAACAGTAGCAACAGAACCTGAAGAATGGTGGGAGATGGCACCATGAGTTTCTCAGCCCACGGAGGAATGCAGCTACAGTGGGTGTGCTGACCTATGGAACAAGAGAGCTGAAGGTCTTCTGGTGGAGGCTTTTTGGTCAAGTGAGGTACCTCTACGTACTTGGCAGAGCTGGGCTTACTGACCTACAGAGCAAGGGAGCTGAGAACCTTTGGTCTAAGGCTTACTGGCTGAATGGGGTGCCACATAATGGTGGAAATAAAGAGCTGTGTAACACCTGCCCAAGTGAGACAGTGGGGACAAAGGAATGAAGGGCTGAGGGAATGACAGCCAAGAGGACTGCCTACAGGCACAGCCAAGAACCTGTCCTGACTGAAGAACTGTATTCTGGGTCATTTCTGATCCAGAACTGTAAACTGTTACTTCTCTAATAAACTCTGTAACTGTGAGTGTAGTCTGTGAGTTCTGTGTGGCCACTGCAACAAGTTACTAAACCAAGCAAAGGAGAGTGCTGTGGGAAGCACAGCTGGTATTAGAACTGGTAAAAAGGCTGGAGGGCAGGAATACGTTTGACCTGCATCTCACAGGAATCAGCCCTGGGATGATCATCTTGATTCTTGCTCTGCTCCCTTATAAAGTCAGACTAGGGGTTCTGATGCCACCATGCCATTTCTACAGTCTGCAGCTTACTCTCAAGTGCTCTAGGGGAAAAACACACATCTATTTAACAAAATAAAGCAGCAGGGGGTGGGGCCAAGATGGCAGACTAGTCACACATCTCCTTCATGCCCTCTGAAAACTACAGCCTGGAAAAATAATTGAAAGGAGTAGTGTGGACATTCTGGGAGCCCCAAGATCAGGAGAAGTGTTGTGAGATTGCACTGGGCAACATGAAGGGGAAAACTACCTTTGTCAGAGGTGAGAGAGCAGTGCAGTAAGTCCTGCTTCTGCTGGCACAGCAGCTGACAGGCTTACAGGTATGGACGCCATCTTTGTTAACTGGGAAACTGGTACTGGGACTGCTGAGCCTAAGCCTGGCAAGAGCCAGCTGCTATGCTGAGCTACAGTGCCTAAGTAAACAGCCTCTTTCACAGCAGTGTCTGTGCTTGGAACATATCTAAAGAATCCAGTCATATCTAAAGAATCCAGCAATAACTGGTGACTGAGGGTGCCAGTGCCCCTCCCCCATGTCTTCTCTGAGCTGTGCCATTGATTCTGCTGGCCCAGCACTGGAATGGTGGCTCAGCCACATCTGAGGGCCCAACTGGGGCTAGCTGCCATGCTGAGCAACAGTGCCTGTCTGGAAAGCACCTCTCCCAGCAGAAAAGCTGCTTTTAAGACTATCATACCTAGAAAACGTAGCAGCAGCTGGCAGCCGAGCGTGGTAGTACTTTTATCCCTCCCTTTTTTGAGCCACATCACAGCATCCACTGATGGGCACCCAAGACTCAATAAGTATGGTGCCATCTTTGTCAGCCATGAGGTGGGGCATGCCACCCGAGGGCCTGGTTGCTATCAGCTGCTACTGGACAGCATCTAACTCAGCAGAAAAGCAATTTTTAATTTCAGTGCATCTAGAGAATACAGCAGTGGCTGACAGCCAAGTGTGGTAGTGCCATTTCCACCTCCTTTCAATGAGCCACATCACAGCATCTGCTGACTGGCCCCTGAGAGATGCCAAAAGTAGGATGCCGTCTTTGTCAGACAGGTCTGCCACCCCTGAGGGCCCAGCTGCTACCAATTGCTGCTAGACAGTGCCTCACTCAGCAGAAAAGCTGTTTTTAAGATAAGAGCATCTGGAGAATGCAGCAGTACCTGGCAGCCTAGTGTGGTGGCATCCTTCTCTTCTCTAGTCTCTAAGGGACACCATAGTGTCAAATGTCAGGACTTCGGAGAGTCAGCACAAGTAGGTCACCATTTTTACCAGCCAGGAGGTGGGGCCTGTCACTCCAGAAGACCTAGCTGGTGCAAGCCACCAAGCCAAGCAGCACTGCAGAGCTAGACAGCATGTCTTTCACCAGAGAAGCTGTACATAAGTCAGTTGCACCTGGAGAATGCAGCAATGACTGGCAGCCAAGTCTAGCAATGTCCTTACTCACTTCCTTCTGAGAGCTAGGCCACAGCTCCCACTGGTGCAACACCAGAGAAGCTGAACAGCTTTTTGATGGCATGAAGACAACAATCACTATCTAGCCATTTAAAGAAGCAGATCACAATAGCTCTGGAAAACTCTCAAAATAAAGAATCAAAATATTTCACAGACGAAGAAGGCTTATTGAAGTTATTGGAGGTAGAATACAAAAGAAATATGTATAGAGCCCTTATAGAGATTAAATAAAGTGCAACAGAACAAAATGAAAAATTAAGCAAGCTATATGAACTGCTAGAACATCCATGACCTGAAATTCAACGGATCAATAATAAAATTACAGAGTTAGACAATTTGATGCAAAGCCAAAAGAGCAGGATTGAGGCAATGGAATGCAGAAGTAGTGAAACTGAAGACAAAGCAACTGACACCAGCATTTATGAGGTGAAATCACATAAAAGATTCAAGAAAAATGAAGAAGTACTCCTTTCTCAAAAGAAATAATCTATGAGTAATTGTAATTACTGAACAGGGAGGCACAGAAGAAAATACAGAGAGAATTGTTGAAGAGCTGCTCGCAGAAAGCTTTGCTGACATCATGAAAGAAAAGAACATGGCTGTTCAAGATGCTTGTCAAACTCCATAAAAGGTAGAATCCAAAAGAAAGACACCAAGACATATTATAATCAAGCTTAATAAAATGAAACATAACAAGAGGCTCTTAAAGGCAGCTAGGCTTAAATCAAAACTAACGTACAAAGAAGAGCCTTGTAGGCTATCCTCTGACTTCTCAGCAGAAACCATGTTGGTGAGAAGGCAGTGGGATGATACATACAAAGCCTTGAAAGGCAGACATTTCTGACCAAGAATATATATCCTGCAAAATTCTCTCTCAAATATGACAGTGAAATTAGGACATTCTCAGGTAAACAGAAGCTTAGACATTTTGCAAAAACCAAACCAAAATTATAAGACATACTAAAAGAAGCTCCTCATTTAGAAAATCAGTAACAGCAGATGTATATTCAAGAATGCAATGCAGGATAGAGCATCCAGAGTCCTGTTATGGAAGTCACAAAACTCAATCAAAGCTAAAATATTAAAATTAGGGAAACAGAGATCTTAACATGTAAGGAGATATACAGAAGTCAAAGATTTGTTTAAACTTAGAACATTAAGTGGTAACAAAGGGATAGTTGAAAAGCAAACTAACCAACACAACATATGAAAACAAGAAACATAATTCAGGAGTCTCAACAGAAATAAAGCCAACAAATGAAAAGGATAAAAAGAAAACCCATAAAGAGAAATGACCAAGAACAGAGTATTAAGTGGAATAAAGAAAACATCAACAACACAGAAATAAAGTCACCAAAATGACAGCACTAAATACGTATCTATCAATAATTACACTGAATATAAACAGATTGACTGCTCCATTAAAAGACAGACAGCTTGGATCAAAAAATACGATCTGTCTATATGCTGCTTACAAGAAACACACCTTAGACTCAAAGATATGTACAAACTGAAAATCGAAGGATGGAAAAATATATACCAAGCTAACAACATGCAAAGAAGAGCAGGAGTGGCAATACTAATCTCAGATAAAATAGATTTTAAAGTAAAATCCATGATCATGGACAAGAAGGGTCACTATTTATTACTGAAAGGTTCAGCACATAAGCAGGATATAACAATATTAAATATTTATGCACCCCATATCATAGCATCTAAATACATCCAACAAAGGCTGACAACATTGAAAAACGAGATAAATCACTCCATAATAATAGTAGGAGACTTCAACACACCACTTCCAGTAAGGGACAGATCATCTAGAAAAAATCTCAATGAAGATACAGAAGATGTTACTGTGACAGCCAAACTAGACCCAACTGACATATACAGAACTTTACCCAGCAACAGATAAATACGCCTTCTTTTCCACTGCACATGGAACATTCTCCAAGACACAACATATATTAGGCCATAAGGAAATGTCAACAAAATCGAAACCACTGAATTATTGTAATGCATCTTCTCAGGCCATAAAGCCATAAGTTAAATTAACAGAATAAACATGGGTAGAAATTCAGACTCATGGAAATTGAACACCTTGCTCAAAATTCATGGGTTACAGAAGAAATCAGAGGTGCAATAAAGAAATTCACAGAATCAAATGAGAATGAAAGCACATCCTACCAAAAACTATGGTATACAGCAAAAGCAGTGCTCAGAGGACAATTTATCTCTATAAATACACATATCTGGAAGAAAGGGTTGAAATCAAAGAACTAACCTTACAACTTGAACAAGTAGAAGGAGAATAAAAAAACAAAAACCCTTTGGGCACCAGAAGAAAACAGGTAATAAAACTTAGAGCAGAACTAATTGAATTACAGAACAGAAAAACAACTGAAAGAATTAATAGAGCCAAAAGCTGTTTTTTTGAAAAGATCAACAAAATTGATAACCCACTGGCTAGACTCACAAAAGAAAATCAGAAGAAACAAATAGCCTGAATAAGAAATGAGGCAGGAGATGTCACAACAGACCCAAATGAAACTGAAAGTATCATTTAACAGAATACTACGAAAAACTGTACTCTAACAGATTTGAAAACCTAGAGGAGACGGACAAATTTCTAGATTCATATCACCTACCAAAATTATCACAAGAAGAAGTAGAACAACTTAATAAACCCATTACAAAAGAAGAGAGTGAAAAAGTAATCAAAAAACAACCAACCGAAAAGTACTGGTCCAGATGGCTTCAGTGGAGAATTCTATCAAACTTTTAGAGAAGAAGCTATTTCACAACATAGAAAAGGATACAACATTCCTAAATTCTTTCTATGAAGCCAGAACAACCCTGATACCAAAACCAGGGAAAGATACCACAAAAAAGTTACAGATGACTATCACTCAAGAATCTGGATGTAAAAATCTTCAACAAAATCCTAACAGTAGAATTCAACAACGTATCAAAAAACTAATTCATCATGACCAAGCTGGATTCATACCAGGGATGCAGGGCTGGTTCAACATCAGAAAAACAATTAATGTGATTAGCCACATAAATATTTGTCAACTGATGTAGTACAGGCATTTGACAAGGTCTGACACCCATTCAAGTTAAAAACTCTCGGCAAAATATAAATAGAAGGCAAATTCCTCAAGACAATAAAGGGCATCTATGCAAAGCCAACCACCAACATCATCCTAAAAGGAGAGAGACTGAAAGAATTCTCCCTGAGAATGGGAGCTAGACAAGGACGTCCACTGTCATCACTTTTGTTCAGCATTGTGCTAGAGATTCTGGTCAGAGTAATCAGACAAGATAAAGAAATAAAGGGCATCTGCATCAGTAAAGAAGAAGTAAAAATATCTGTATTTGCAGATGACATGACTGTATACACAGAGAACCCTAAAGAATCCATAAATAAACTACTGGAATTAATAAAAGAGTTCAGCAAAGCATTAGGATATAAGATAAACATAAACAAATAAATAGGATTCCTTTACACCAACAAAGAGTTCATCAAAGAGGAAACCACCAAATTAATACCATTTACTATAGCCCCCCAAAAGATAAAATACCTAGGAATAAATCTAACCAAAGAAGTAAGAGACCTATCCAGAAAAAATTGTAAGACCCTATTGCAAGAAAGCAAAAAGAGACTTACATACATGGAGAAATCTACTTTGCTTATGGATAGGAAGACTTAACACTGAGAAAACGTCTATTCGACCCAAAGTGAGCTACATACACAATGCAATCCCAATATAAATTCTGGTGTCATTATTTAATGAGATGGGGAAACAAACAGAGTTGGCAAAATTGGATATCCATCTACAAAAAACTGGAACAAGACCCATATCTCACATCTTACACAAAAATTGCCTCAAAATGGATCAAAGACCTAAATACCAAATCTAAAACGATACAGATCATGCAAGAAAAAATAGGCACAACAATGGAAGTTTTAATAAACAGCTTAGACAGACTACAAAATCTGACCAACAATGCATAACACAACAAAAGAGGAAACAGATAAATGGGAACTACTAAAAATCAAACCCTTTATGTGCACCCAAACACTTTATCAAGAGAGTTAAAAGGCTACCTATAGGATGGGAAAAAATATTTGGCAAGTACATGTCAGATAGATGTCTGATCTCTATAATCTACAAGGTACTACAAAATGTCAACAAGAAAAAGGTAAATAATTGTATTAAGCAATAGGCAAAGGAGATGGACAGAAACTTCACCAAAGAAGACATACAGGCATCTAAAAGACACATGAGGAAATGCTAATGATCACTGGCTATTAGAGAAATCCAAATCAAAACTACAACGAGATACCATCTCACCTGAACGAAGTTGTCAATAGTCCAAAAAACACAAAACAACAAATGCTGGAGAAGCTGTGGAGAAACTGGAACTTTTCTATACTGCTGGTGGAAATGCAAAATTGTACTTCTTTGAAAAGCAATTTGGCACTTTCTTTAAAAGCTAGAAACAGAAATACCATATAATCCAGCAACCTCACTGCTTGGAATATATCCTACAGAAACAAAGGCATTCACACAAACAGTTACATGCACAGAAATGTTTACTGCAGCATAGTCCACAATAGCAAAAAGATGGAATCAACCCAGGTGCCCATCAACAGATGAATGGATAAACAAACTATGGTACATATACACAATGGAACTCTATGCAGTGATAAGAACAACAATGATTTTAGGACGTATCTCATAACCTGGTTTCAACTAGATTATGCTGAGTGAAATCAGTCAGTTGCAAAGGGACAAGTATTGTATGAAACCTCTGTTGTAAGGACTTGAAAATGGACTTATGTACAGAAGAAAAGACTCTGACAGCTACAAGGGCGAGGAGGGAGAGGGAGAGGGATGTTCATACATTAAATAGTTAATAGGAATTTGGTTAGGTGAAGGGAGGGACAAGCACACAGTATAGGACAGATCAGCATAACTGGACTACATCTTAAACTGAAAGGTTTTCTAAACTCAACCCAATATTTCAGAAGATAGAGTAGCATAGATAGAGGTCTGGGAACCATTTTGTCAAGACACACGGAGGTCAACTGGCATAACTAGTCTTCTGCTAAGAGTCTTCTACTCTCCATATTGGTGAGTGGCCTCTGGGGTCTTAACAGCTAGCAAGCTGCCATCTGAGGAACACCAAATGGTCCCAACCTATGTGGAACAGATGACGACCAAGAACATAAAAGATATGAGGAAAAATGAGCCCGGGAGACAGAAGGTCCATATGAATGGAAGACTGCATCAGAATGAGACCATAAGAACCAGATGGTGCCTGGCCACCACTAAAGGCAGCTGTGGTGGGGGACACAATGTAGAGTCCCTGAGGTAACACAAGAACATAAGGTGTGCAGTTCAAGAATCCTACTAAAAGATCAGAATTGATGGTCAGCCTGGAGGATCCTCTGAAAACATGGCCCCTAGACTTGCTGCCAGCCCTGACCTGAAACCAGTACTGAGGTCAACTCTTCAGACAAGAATGGAGTGCACTCGGGGACACAGTGTAAGCATGTCGTACATGGACTTTATGGTCTTACACATTTAGAGGAGGCTGTCCTACTGGTTTCTTAATAGATGGGACAGGACAGAGTGGAGAAGAGGGGACAGATGTTCATTAAGAGGATATCAGCAGAGCAAAAACGAGGACTGCGCTGTCACTGGGTCAGGAGAGCAGATGGAGTTGCAGATAGGTGGGGCATGCAAACTGATCTGGATTGTATACTTACACTTAACCATAATAAAAAAAAAGCAGTAACCTAATCTCAAGTAAATAAATGAAGCAGTGTAACAAAAACTATGAACAACTGGTGAATCTAAATGAAAGATATGTGGGTGTTCACTGCAGTTTCTTTTTTAACTTTTGAGTCTCAATATTTTTAAAACAAAAAATTGGGGGGAAACCTTGGGGTGACAGCACAAACTAAAATCAGAATGCTGCTACTCAGATTCTCAAGCAGAAGTTAGGCTTACCTGGGGCTGATCTCATCAGAAATATTCACAATGTCATCTAGCTGGGCCACCTGGTCTTTCTTCCCATTTTCTGCCACTGACATACGGATTTTCTTCAGGCTGGCTTTGGATGCCTTCACCAGTGCAAGGCATGGAATTACGAGCTCCTGATCTTGCTCTGACCAATACACATCCTGATTTTTTGGAAACCCCAATATATCTTCCTCGGCATCATTATGGTCATCAGAGTCCTCAGAGTCATTCAAGAGGCCAGAGTAAGGGTCATATTCTTCCACAGCCTAGGACATATGATAATATATGTGAATTAAAAAAAAAAGTCTAATCACCAAATCAATCAATAGTATATGTACTAACCTGAGAAGTTAACCCTGAGAAGATAAACTACCTAGAAATAAATCTACCAGAGAAATAACAGACCTTTACAAAGAGAACTACAAGTCCTCACTACAATAAACTAAGAGAGACTTACATACATGGAGAAACCAACCCTGCTCATGGATAGGAAGACTTAACATACTGAAAATGTCTATTTTGCCTAAAGCAATCTACTATATAATGCAATCCCAATACAAATTCCAGTGACATTTTTTAACGAGATGGAGAAACAAACTGCAAACTTTGTTTGGAATGGGAAGAAGTCCCAGACAAGTAAAGCACTACTGAAGAAGAAGAACACACTGGGTGGCATCTCACTACCCAACTTTAGAACCTATTGCACTGCTACAGTAGTCAAAACATCCTGGTACTGGTACAAAAAGAAACAGATAGATCAATAGAACAGAATTGAGATCCCAGAGATGACACTATCTTCCCGTGAACAGCTAATATTTGACAAAGGCCCTAAGACACTAAATTGGGGAGAAAACAATCTCTTCAACAAACAGCGCTGGCAAAATCGGATTTCCATCTGCAATAAATTGAAACAAGACCCATATCTTACACCTTATACAAAAACAAACTCAAAGTGAATAAAAGACCTAACTATCAAATCTAAAACAATAAAGTACATCCAAGAAAAGTAGGAACAATGGAAATTTTAACACACAACTTAGACAGACTTCAAAATCTGTCAAACCAACCACAAACAACAGAAAATAAATAAATAGGGACTATTAAAAATCAAACACTTTTGCTCATCCAAAGACTTTATTAATAGAATTAAAAGGCCACCTACAGAATGGGAAAAAATATCTGGCGCCTATATGTCAGACCGACGCCTGATCTCCATAATCTATAAGGTACTATGAAATATCAACAAGAAAAAGATAAATCATCCAATTAAGTGATGGGCAAAAGAGATGGACAGACACTTCACTAAAGAGGAGATCCAGGCAGCCAAAAAACACACATGGACATGCTCACGATCATTAGCTGTTAAAGAAATTCAAATCAAAACTACAATGAGATGCCATCTCACCCCAACAAGGTGGGCAATAATCGAAAAAACACACAACAACAAATGCTGGAGAGGCTGTGTAGAGATTGGAACTCTTCTACACTGTTGGTGAGATTGCAAAATGGTAAAACCTCTTTGAAAAGCAACCTGGCACTTCCTTGAAAAGCTGGATACAGATATACCATTTCACCCAGTAATTCCACTGCTTGGAATAATACATCCTACAGAATCAAGGCCATTCACACCAACTGAGACATGCACACGAGTATTTATCACAGCACAGTCCACAACAGCAAAAAGATGGACTCAACCCAGATGCACAACAACAGAGGAATGGCTAGGTAAACTGTGGTATATATACTCAATGGAACACTATGCAATGATAAAGAACTACGATGATTTTAGGAAACATCTCATAACCTGGTTTCAATTGGAGGACATTATGTTGAGTCAAAGTAGTCAGCAACAGAAGGACAAATATCCTATGAGACTCCTATGATAAGAACTTAAGAACAGACTCATGCATAGAAGACAAGACTCTTCGACGGCTGCAAAGGCGGCAAGGGAGGGAGGGCGACAGAGGGAGGGCTTAGATTAGATAGTTAATAGAAACTTGGTGGGTGAAATATGAGACAGCACACATTAGAAAGAAGATCAATATTAACTGGACTTCAACATGACATGATTACTCCTCCCACTTTAATCCAATATTACAAGGACAGAGTAGCTGGGGCAGGGGTCCAGGGACTATGTTCTCAGGGGAAACCAAGGCCAACTGGCACAACTAGCACTTTGCTAAGAGAGCCCTCGGCACCCCATGCTGGTGAGTGGCATCTGGAGTCTTAAAAGCTGCCAAGCTGCCATCTGAGGGTACACCAAATGGTCCCAACTTAGCACAAATGGATGATCACCAAGGACCAAAACAACATGGGGAAAGAGAACCCAGAAGACAGAGAGACACATGAGTGGGTGGCAACATCAACTTGTGACCAGAAGGACCAGGTGGTGCCCGGCCACCACCAGTGACAGCCATGATGGAATCACAAAGTTGAGTCTCACTGGCAACACAAGAATAAAAAGGGGTGCACTCTGAGAGCTCCATTAAAAGACCACAGTTGATGGTCCACAGGCCTCGGGGTTCCCCTGGGAGCATGACCCCTGGCCCTGATGCCGCTGCCGCCCCTGTCCATAAATCATAATGGAGGTCAACTCTTGGACAGGAATGGATTGGACTTGGCAACAGGGTGACCATATCATGTGTGCACCTTATGGTTCTATGCATCTATAGGATGTCATCCTGCTGATCTCTTCCTGGAGGAAGGGGAGTGGGTGGAGAGGAGGGGATAGGAGGTTGTTGGGAGGTTAAGACATGTATGGAGTGGAGAGGAAGAGTGTGCTGTAACCGGGCAGGGAGAGGGAACGTACATTTTCATTCTATCATAATAAAAAAAAAGTATATTATATATTCAGACTATGTCTGAGATGTGCAAAACCCTCAAATAGCTACTTCATTAATGGCTACAGGGTTGCCTCATTTGACAAAGCTTGCTCTCACTGTCCCAGTCCAGCAATAACACAGAAGCAAGTGGTAGTGGGTCATACAGCAGCATGGGATATGTCACGGATTGAATTATGTCCCACCAAAAATGTTTGTAACAATTTGGCTGGGCCATGATTCCCAGTATTGTGAGATTGTCCTCCATTTTGTGACTCTCCTATGTTGTAAATCCTAATTTCTGCCTGCAGTTAATAGCACAAGATTGGATTATGTTAAAGAGGACTGTTTAATATCCTTACTAAGGTCACGTCCCTGATCCAATATAAAGGGAACTTCTCTAGTAGCTTTTTTATCTTTGTAACATAAAAGGAAAGAGCACATCCTTCAGACCTTAGGTTCCTGCAGTGAGATGCTCCCAGTCCAAGGGAAGCATCTGATGCAACACAAGGACCTTCCTCCACAGCTGACAGACAGAAAAAAATGTTCCCTGGAGCCAGTGCTCTGAATTTAAACTTACAGCCTACTCGACTGTGACAGAATAAAATTCTCATTGTTAAAGTCATCCATTTGTGTAGTATTTCTGTTACAGCAGCACTTAAGTCATCTGACTCAGACAGGATGGCAAACAGGAGGCAGAAGACAGGAGTGAGAATGGGAGCTATTCAGTCAATGGTCAGGAAATCTCCCTTTACACTCAATTCTCATCTACCCTACTAATCACTGAGTTGCCTTCCAATGATGAGCAAAGACAGAAGTCTCCTCACCCGTTCCATTTCTTCATGTGCATCTTTCACAAAATTCACAATTTTTGTCAACATTAAAAGGGCTGCAGCTTTGTTATCTGTGAGGAAAAAATCAGAAACACTAGAATTACAGGAAAAACCCAGCAATTCTCTTAAGACTGCAAAGAATAACCACTAAAAATAGTACCAAAGAAAATCAACAAGGGTCATGGTTTAATGTAAATTTCTTTCCACACATACCATCTAGGAATGCAGATGGGGGCTAAAAAGCTTTTCTTTATTCACCCCAAGAAGAAATAAAAAGGCAACATGATGTATCTCATCATGGTCTTCTGGGACAAACACTTCTTTTGGCCTAGCTGGTTCTATCTCATAAATGCCTCAGTGTGCCTCTAAATATCACTCCTGGAGCAGGAACAGGAAAACAAATCACATTCGTTCAACAATAAACAAAACCACAGCAAGAGGGATTTTGAATTTGGAAGTATGAGAACTAGAGTATGGCAAAAAGTATCAATACCTATTTTCTGATGCTGGCAATACACTATACACATTTTGCTAAAATCCTTATGTTATCTTACAATACATGCATGCCATAAAGTTGGAAGCTAGACATAAAGAGGTCTCTTTTCTTTCACTTCCCATTCTCACTCACCTCTTGGTATCCGAGACACCTGGTGGCAGGCAGCCCAGACAGCGCTGTGGAAAACAAGGTCCTTGTTCTCGGCACTAGAGAGAGGAATCAATAAGGATGTATCAATGACCTAGGTTCCTGTCTCTTGAAAACCTCCTTCCTGACAGAGTAGCAGTACAGGAGCCTGGGGACCATGTTTTCAGGGGACACTAAGGTCAACTGGCATAACTAGTCTTTTTCTAAGAGAGCGTTCTGTACCCCATATTGGTGAGTGGCACCTGGGGTCTTAACAGCTAGCAAGCTGCCATCTGTGGAACATCAATTGGTCCCAACCCACTTGAAACAGATGCCAACCAAGAACATCAAAGACACGAGTGAAAATGAGCGCATGAGACAGAGGGGCTCATATGACTGGGAGACTACATCAGCAGGAGAACAGAAGAACTAAATGGTACCTGGACACCACAAAAAACAGCCCTGCGGGGAATACAATGTAGAGTCCCTGAAACAGCACGAGCAAAAGGGATGTGCAGATCAAGAATTCTATTAGAAGACTAGATCTGATGGCCTGATAACCTGGAGGGTGCCCTGGGAACATGGCCCCTAGACTTGCTGCCAGCCCAGAGCTGAAACCAGTACTGAAGCCAACACTTCAGAGGAAGAGTAGACTGGAGTTGGAGACACAAAGTGAGCATGTGGTGTGTGTACTTTATAGTTTAATATATATGAGGCTGTCCTACTGGTTTCTTTTTAGAGGAGAGGGGTGAGGGTAGAGAGGAGGGTGAGGACAGCAGATAGAGTTGCAGAGAGGTGGGTACTTGGGGTTTTATATGGAAAATCAATTTGGACTGTAAACTTCCAAAAGCATAATTAAAAAAAAAATGTATTTTGAAACAGCATACAAAAAAAAATCTCCTTCTTGCTAGCCAGTGTTTTTAGCTGTTGATAATTTTACTGATAGACTGAGTTTCTTCTTTCCCTGAGGCAAGAAACCCCATTAAGTCATAGTACAATCTGTGGCATCCTTACCTCTGGGCAGGAGTGATGATAAGCGCTTCTACAAGCTGAGCCATGCCATCTAAAACGTCCACAATGGTGCCCCGGACCAGCTTTTGCAATGTGATTCCTATGGCCAAACCCAAGCAATAAATAGCCCTGGTCTTCTTTTCAGAAGTCACAGTCTGTCTTCCGAAGAGTATAGGCACTTGAGAACCATGAGATAACCCATATGTTTTAACTTGAGTGCCCACAATAAAACTCAGGTCTTATTTATATCTCCAAGTCATTTTTTTTATCCCTCCCTCCACTCTTCAGTGCTGTTCTCCAAAAGAGATCTGGAATAAATCTTTCCATAACAGCACATATTCATTAAAAACAGTAGTTTCTTAACAACCATAGATGAAACACTGGAAGTCTCATCCATTTGTTGGTTAATCCTGAAGATCTATGGCACATATTTATTTATGTTTTTGTAAAGGCATGGATCTACAAGCAGGGTTAGACGGACACAACTCCATAAGGGAGCTCAGAAAGAGGGTGTGATGTAACATGGGTGGAGGAGAACAGGTATGGCACAAGATTGAGTATGGGGCTGAGATGCAGCCAGCAGCTCTATGGTTACAATGGGCTGGACAGGGAAGAGCCAGTGAGAAAAACTAAAAGCCTTAGAATGAGGCAAGGTAGGGGATATTGGGAATCACAAGGAATATAGCATCCATACCTTCTTATAGCTGCTTGTTGGTAGAGGTCACTTACGTTATAAAATTATTCACAATGAAAGACAGTTATACGCTCACATTGGGGTAAGGGTAAAGGTCTCAGGGTATAATTTGTCATATCAGCCAAGATCTATACCACAAAATGAATGCTTGTACTCAGCGGCTTACTCACCCTGATGCTTGGGAAGCAAGTAATATGCTGCAGTCATTGCCTCAACAGCAACAAGGATTGACTCACAGAACCGCTGAGTTTCCTGTGAGAAATAGACCAAGTTCAGGATGAAAATAGGAAATGGATTAGATCAATGTAGCAAAGTATCTAACGTGGAAGAGAACAGACATTTGGATAGCATCATCAAATATTTTCTGAAGTAGTACCATGAGTAAGGCCTTGTGCTATACTCATCACATAACAGAGAGGAGTTAGTTACACACCAGATTCTGGGCAGACAACTCAATGAAACACTACAAAACAGCAAGAAAAACTTCTCTCTTATAATCTGTATCTAAAGATATTAGATATCTGCTATAGGGTACTTACCATATCTTAGACTAGGAAACAGAAAACTACAGCTTGGAGGCCAAATCAAACCTACTGCCAATTTTTGTAAATAAAATAAAAAATAAATAAATAACAAAAGCCAGAACCTGTGTAAGGTAGAAACCTGTCCGATCAAGAAAACTCAAATATTTTCTGCTTAACTAAGCAACAGAAAAGAGTTGAGACTGTACTCTGTCAAAGACAGAAACATTTGAGACCTGGAAAAACAAGGCAATACTGCCAAGTTCAGATTCTCACAGGTTTAAGTGTATTACTGAAACACAGTTATCTACTGTTTTGCCAACATGTTCCCTACCTGTCTCCACTGTCATTCTCTCTCTCTCTTTTTTTTTCTTTCTTATTTAACATGACTGAGTGAAAATGTACATTCCCATATAAATTTACATGCCCACCTATATGCAGCTTCCACTGCTTTCCTTATCTGGTGACAGCACACTATTCCTCTGTGCTCCATACATGTCTCATCCTCCCAACAGCCTCCTTTCCCCTCCTCTCCACCCACTCTCCTTCCTCCAGCCAGAGGTCAGCAGGATGATATCCTATAGATGTATAGAACCATAAAGTGCAACCAATACATGTTCACTCTGCATTGCCAAGTCCAATCCATTCCTGTCCAAAGAGTGGACCTTTGTTATTATTTATGGGTAAGGGCAGCATAAGGGCTGGGGGCCATGCTCTCAGGGGAACCCTGAAACCGCTGGACCATCAATTGAGGTCTTTTAGTGGAGATCTCAGGATGCACCCCTTTTTATTCTTGTGTTGCCAGTGAGACTCAACCTAGTGAGCTCCATCGTGGCTATCACTGGTGGTGGCCGGGCACCATCTGGTTCTTCCGGTCCCAAGTTGATGAAGGCGCCCACTCCTGCGGGTCTCTCTGTCTTCTAGGTTGTCTTTACCGCATGTCATTTTGGTCCTCATTCCTGCTGAGTTGGGACCATTTGCTGTGTCCTTAGATGGCAGCTTGGCAGCTTTTAAGACCCCAGACGCCACTCACCAATGTGGGGTGCAGAGAGCTCTCTTAGCAAAACGCTAGTTGTGCCAATTGGCCTCGATTTCGCCTAAGAGCATGGTCCCCTGCCCCCTGCCCCAGCTACTCTATCCTTGCAATATTGGGTTAAGATGGAAGGAGTACTCAAGTTATGTTGAAGTCCACTTAATGTTGTTCTTGTTTCTAATGTGTGCTATCACCGCTTTCTCCCAACCAGATTTCTAGCAAGTATCTAAACTACACCCTTCCCCCATCACCCTTCCTCCCTCCCCTCCCTTGCAGCTGTCAAAGAGTCTTCTCTTCTATACACAAGTCTGTTTTTGAGATCTTATCGTAGAGGTCTCATACAGTATTTGTCCCTTTGTCGCTGACTACTTTCACTCAACATGTCTTCCAGTTGAAACCAGGTTAGGAGATGTTTCCTGGAATCATCATTATTCTTTATCATTGCGTAGTGCTCCACTGGGTATATGTACCATAGTTTACCTATCCATTCTTCTGTTGTTGGGCATCTGGGCTGATTCCATCTTTTTGCTGTCATGGACTGTGCTGCGATAAACATTCTCGTGCATGTGTCCATTGGTGTGAAAGGCCTTGATTCCGTAGGATATATTCCAAGTTGTGGAATTACTGGGTCAAATGGTATATCAATATCCATTTTTTTAAGGAAGTGCCAGATTGCTTTCCAAAGAGGCTGGACCATTTTGCAACTCCACCAACAATGTAGGAGGGTTCCACTTTCTCCATAGCCTCTCCAGCATTTGTTGTTTTGTGTTTTCTGGATCATGGCCAATCTTGTTGGGGTGTCTCTCTTTCTTTTTTTAAATAGAATCACATGGACTTAATAATGCTCAATATTGACTATCCACCTTTGAAGCAATCACTGGTTTTCTTTTACACTCCCTGTCTTCACCTACCTTCTAAATTCTAAGCTAGTGCTGTGCCAAGTGTGGCCCACAGGTTGGTGCCAATCCACAAACTACTTATTACCAGTCTAGGATGATACAAATACAGTGACTGAGAGTAACTACCCAGAAACTTTTATGGCAATTTGACATTGTACAACATTCAAGCACATAGTTATCTTTTTTTTTTTCATTTTTGCTGTATTTTAGACAAAGGTTTTCTGAACAAACTAGTTTCTCATCAAGCAGTTAATATACATACCATTTTATGACACTGGTTAACAACCCCACAACAGGTCAATACTTTACCTTCTCAACCTTGGGTTCCCTATTACCATCTTTCCTGTTCCCTTCTGCCTTCTAGTCCATGCCCCTTTAGTCTTATTTTGTTTTGTGGGTCTACCCAGTCTGGCTGAATGAGTGAATGCCTCAGGAGTGACTTCATTAATGAGCTAAAAGGGAGCCCTGGAGGGCCACAGTCTCTAGGTTTCTCCATGATCTTTCAGGTCAGTAAGTCTGGTCTTTTTTTCAGAGTGCAAATTTTGTTCTACTCTTTCCTCTAGCTCTGTCCAGGACCCTCTGTTGTGATCCCTGTCAGAGTAGTCATTGGTGGTAGCCAGGCACCATCTAGTTATACTGGACTCAGTCTGGTAAAGGCTGTTGTAGATGTGGCACATTAGTCCTTTGGACTAGACTTTTGTTTCTTTAGTTTTTTTCATTCTTCCTAGCTCCTGAAAGGGGTGATACCAGTGGAGTACCCAAATGGCCCCTCACAGGCTTTTAAGACTCCAGAAACACCATTCACCAAAGTAGAATGTAAACATTTTTCCTTATAAACTATGCTATGCCAATTCAGTTAGATGTTCCCAGAGACCATGGTTCCCACAGCCTTCAGCCCAGCAATTTGGTCCATTGAAGAATTTGGAGGTGTCTATCGAGCTTCCATGATGTTGCCTTGTACAAGTTGTGAAAGCTTCCTCAACACTGTGTACTGTCTTACCCTTCACCAAAGTTACCAGTAACCTACTGTCTATTTAGTGTGTTTCCATCCCTACCCCTCCCTGCTCTGGTAACCATCAAAGGTTGTTTCTTTTTATGTGTGAATCTTTTCATAAGCCTTTACAGTAGTGGTCTCATAAAATATTTGTCCTTCTGTGATTGACTTATTTCACTCACCATAATGCCCTCCACTTTCCTCCACGCTAGATGTTCATTATTGTGTATGTACCACATTTTGTTTATCCATTCATCTGTTGGTGGGCATCTAGATCATTTCCAACTTTATGCTATTGTTAACATGCTACAATGAACATGGGTGTACAGATCTCCATTTATTAAAATATCAGTTTTATTAAATATCAGTCCATAATGGATTGGAATTTAGAAAAAGGATCCTGAATGATTATTGCTCAAAACCACAAAAGCTCATCCAACACCACAGTTTTCATTATACCAGTATTTAGTGTATTTTAAATTACAGAAGGACTAAGGTGTTGAGAGGCCATATATGGCAAACAAAACCAAATTCTAACTTTAAATTTTCATTAATGAGTAAAACCACTGTACTGAGCATATACAGAAAAATAGTTTCATGTTACCTCCTCACGGAATCTTACTAGCTATGAATTTTAAAGTCCTAACTATATTTGAAAAAAAGAAGTCTGTATATAAAAAAAGGTAATACTACTACTCCCTTTGATAAAAATATTGACACTCTTTCATGAAGTTTTTGAAGTGCTTTCATACAGGTCATCTCTTGTTTCCTCGTCACACATCTCTGAGGTATGAAGCAGAGGTTTATCACTGTAGGTTCAGTAAAAGAATACATCCTTCTAATGCACCTAGATAAATAAATTGAAACTACTTACCATGAGAATTAAATAAACCAATGACTACGTCACTTTCAAACAATCTTATCCCCAAATTAAGTATACTAACACTAGAGAACCCCATACATGTCAGGTTGTTGCACTGTGAGGGTTTGTGTGTTCCTGTGATGCTGGAAGCTATGCCACTGATATTCAATACCAGCAGGGTCACTTATGGTGGACAAGCTTCAGTTGAGCTTTCAGACTATGACAGACCAGGAAGAAGGACAGGCAGCCTACTTGTACAAAGAATTAGGCAATAAAAACCTTGTAAATAGCAGCAGTGCGCTGTCTGATATAGTGCCAGAAAATGAGCCCCTAAGGTTTGACGGCACTCAGAATATGACTGGGGAAGAACTTCTCATCAAAGTAGAATTGACCTTAATGATGCAGATGAAGTCAAGCTTTCTGGACCTTCAATTGCTGAGTTTTACTGACTATACTAGGGCATTTTACTGTGTGGATCATAAATTATGGAGAACACTGAAGAAAATGAGAATTCTGGAACACTAAATTGGGCTATGAGGAATCTATACACAAATCAACAGGCAATTGTTCAAACAGAATAAGGGGATACTATGTGGTTCAAAATCAGGCAGGGTGTGTGTGAGGGTTGTACCTTTCACTATACCTATTCTATCTATACGCATGGATCCACAGTCAACATCTGTGGATGCAGCAGCCTAGAAATTAAAAGATACATTGCACTGGACAAATCTGCTGCAAAAGACCTCATTAAAGAGCTGAAAGGCAAAGATGTAACTTTAAGAACTGTGGTGCACCTGACCCAAACCATGGCATTTTCAATCACCTCCTATGCATGTGAAAGCTGGACAATGAATAAGGAAGATGGAAGAACTGATGCCTTTGAATTGCAGTGTCAGTAAAAAATACTGGCTGCCAAAGAACGAATAAATCTATCTCAGAAGTACAGCAAGAGTGCTCCTCAGATGCCAGGATGGCAAGACTATGTCTCACATACTCTGATGAACATGTTACCAGGAGAGATTACTCCCCGGCAAAGGACATCATGCTTGGTAAAGGGTGAATGAAAAAGAGGAAGGCCCTCAGTGAAATGGACTGACACAGTGGCTGCAACAATGGGCTTAAGCATAGCAACAATTGTAAGGATGATGCAGAACCAGGCAGTGTTACAGTCTGCGGTGCATAGGATCACTATTAATAGGAACTGACTCAATAGTACATAACAACAATAAGCTCTAGAAAAACTAGGTATACCTGGTCTCGGCCTACATGTTTATTTTCTTTATTCTTATACTAAAGGTTAAAATGTATGATTTGTTGTTCTAGTAATTCCACTTCTGGAAACCTTTTTCTACCCATAAAGACTGTAGCAGGCAATTCACCACAGCACTGATTATAAATAGTTACAAGTCTACAGCAATATTTATGGTATCCTATCATTAGTGTTGGAAACCCTGGTGGAGTAGTGGATAAGTGCTACATCTCCTAACCAAAAGGTCAGCAATTCAAATCCATGAGGCACTCCTTGGAAACTCTACGGATCAGTTTCACTCTGTCCTATAGGGTTGCTATGAGTAGGAATTGACTTGACCAGCAGTGGGTTTAGTTTTTTTACTTTTATCATTTGTGCAAAAAGAAGCAAGCATACACATGTAAACGTACATTAATATTTATGCATAGAATATCTACAGAACAATACAAGGAACTCAGAAGGGAAAGCAAAAATGAGAAACTACAGTTGGTAGATATAAACTTTTTTTTTTTAGTATATTTGATGACTTTTGAATTTCATACCACATCCAAAAAACAAATCTATTGACTTCAAGTCAATTCTAACTCACAGGGACCATATACATGTTACTAATTCAATAAAAAACACAAAAATAATTCAGGAAAACTGGATAAATGCAAACAGGGAACGTGGAGGACAGAAAGGGAAAGTACTGGCACACTGCAGGGTTGGCAACTAATGTCTCAAAACAGTATGTGTATTTACTGTTTAATGACAAACTATTTGCTCTGCAAATTTTCACCCACATCACAATCAAAAATCAGTAATAAATATGATTCAAAGACAGTTTACATAGTATTGCAGAAAAGATGTAGCTTAGACATCACATAAACCCTAATTTAAATCCTAGCTCCACCGCTTATTTACCATAACCTGAACCACTCAGCCTGTTTGCTCATCTGTCAGATGAGGATTATGTTTGTGAAAAGAAGTAGCAAACAATAAGTGTTTTAAAAGTTTTCAAATCTCAGCTGAATATGAATAAAAGAGAAATTCCTCAGCACAAGAAGGGGCATCTGATAACACGGAGTCAACATAATAAGGGGTATCTATGCAAAGCCAACAGCCAACATCATCCTAAACAGAAGAGAGTCTGAAAGCAATCCCCTTGAGAATGGGAACCAGACAAGGATGTCCACAGTTACTACTTTTATTCAACATTGTGCTGGCGCATCTAACCAGAGAAATCAGACAAGATAAAGAAATAAAGGACATTCAAACAGGTAAGGAATAAGTAAAAGTATCTCTGTTTGCAGATGATATGATCTTATACACAGAAAACCCTAAAGAAACCACAAAAAACTACTGAAACTAATAGGAGAGTTCAGCACAGTATGAAGTTATATGATAAATAGACATAAATGTGTTGGATTACTTTACACCAACAAAGAGAGCATCAAAAAGGAAGTCCCAAAATCAATACCATTTACAACAGCCCCCAAGAGGATCAAATACTTAGTAATTAATCTAACCAGGGATACAAAAGACCTATACAAAGAAAATTGCAAGACTATATTGCAAGAAACCAGAAGAGACCTGCAATAAGTTGAGAAATCCACATTGCTTATGGATAGGAAGACTTCACATTGCGAAAATGTCCATTCTACTCAAAGCGATCTATAGATACAATGCAATTCCAATACAAATTCTAGAGACATTTTTTAATGAGATAGAGAAACAAATGATCAACTTCGTATGGAAAGGTGAGAATCCACAAGTAAGAACAGCATTACTGAAGAAGAACAAATGGGAGGCCTCACTTTACCTGACTTTAGAATCCACTACACTGCCATAGTAGTCAATATAGCCTGGTACTGGTACAAAAACAAATACGTAGACCAGTGAAACAGAATCCAGATATAATACCATCCACCTATGAGTAGCTGATGTCTGACAAAGGCCCAAAACCTATGAACTGGAGAAAAGACAGTCCCTTCAACAAATGGTATTGGCAAAACTGGATATCTACTGCAAAAAAATGAAACAAGATCCATATCCACACCAAGAACAAAAACTAACTCAAAATGAGTCAAAGACCTAAATATAAAATCTAAAATGATAAAGATCATGGAAGAAAAAACAAGGACAATGCCGGGAGCCCTAAAGCAAAGCATAAATAGACTACAACACATTACTAAAAATGTATAAACACCAGAAACCAGATAAAATAGGAACTCTTAAAAATCAAACACTTATGCTCCTCCAAAGGCTTCATCAAAAGAGTAAAAAGACTACCAACAGAAAAAAAATTTGGCAACCACAAATATGATCAGTATCAAACATCCATAATCTACAAAGTATTGCAAAACCTCAACAAGAAAAAGACAAATAACACAATTGAAAAATGGGCAAAGGATATGGACAGGAACTTCATCAAAGAAGACATCCAGGCAGCTAACAGATACATGAGGAAATGCCCACAATCATTAGCCATTAGAGAAATCCAAAGCAAAACTACAGTGAGATACCATTTCACCACAACAAAGCTAGCATTCGTCCAAAAAATACAAGACAATAAATGCTGCAGAAATTGTGGAGACACTGGAACTCTTTTACACTGCTGGTGAGAATGTAAAATGGTACAACCACTTTGGAAATCGATTTGGTGCTTTCTTCAAAAGCTAGAAATAGAAATGCTATATGATCTTACAATCTCACTGCTTGGAATATATCCTAGAGAAATAATGGCTGTCACACAAATAGATACACACACACCAGTGTTTACCACAGCACTGTCTGCTATAGCAAAAAGGTGGAATCAAACTAGCTGCCCATCAGTGGATGAATGAATAAACAAGCAATGGTATATTCACACAATGAAATACTATGCAATGATAAAGAACAAGGATGATCTTGGGAAACATAACATGGAGTCATCTGGAAAACATTATCCTGAGTGAAACTGATCAGTGGAAAAAGGACAAATACTGTATGAGACCACTACCTAAGGACTCAAGAGAAGGTTTAAGTTCAGAAGAAAATAATCTTTGATAGTTACAAGGGAGGGGTAAGAGGAATAAGCATATTCAAGACTAGATAGTACATAGGAATTGGGTTAGGTGAAACAGAATGGACAGCACACAGTAGCAGGGAGATTAACACTGTTCGACTACACCAAAAGCTAAGAGATTTCCTAAATACAATCCAATATTTTGAAGGTCAGAGTGGCAGAAGAAGGGGTCTGGGTATGACAGTTTCAGGGGACATCTAGGTCAAGTGGCATAACTAAGTTTTTTTAAGAAACTGTTCTGTATCTCATTTTGGTGAGTGGCATCTCAGGTCTTAAAGCTGCCATCTAAGGAGCATCAACTGGCCCCAATTTACCTGGAGCAGAGGAGAACGAAGGACATCGTAGACATGAGGAAAATATGAGCCCAAGAGACAGAAAGGACCATATGATCAGGAGACTACATCAGCATGAGACCAAAAGAACTAGATGGTGCCTGGTCACCACCAATGACTGCCTGGACAGCATACACAGTGTAGAGTTCCTACCACAGAAGGTGAAATACATGGGTGCAGATCTAGAATTCTATTAAAAAACCAGGCTTGATGGTCCAAACATCCCGAGCATATGGCCCCTGGACTTGCTACTATCTAAGAGACAATGATAGCACTGGACTATAGTGGACTAGAGTGATGCTGGTGAAGCATGTGCTTCTTGGCTTAAATACACACAGGAGGCTGTTGGAGCAACTCATGTCTAGTGGCGAGACGGGGGCGGGGGTGGAAAGGAGTGACAGGTTGGTTGAATGAATATGGAAAGTATAGGATGGAAAGGAGTGTGCTGTCACCGGGTGGGGAAAATAGCTAGAGTGCCACAGAAGTGAGCATGCAGGGTTTTATATGGCATTGACTTGGATTGTAAACTTTCACTTAAAGCACAATAAAACATTTAAAAAGAAAAATAAAAGCTCTCAGAAAGGAACTAACCAGGTTGAACTTGAAGCTGAACCAATATTTGAAAAATCTGCCTATGCCCTGCCAGATAGTGTACTTCACAATTTTACATTGGTCTTTATAACAATCCTTTTAGGTAAGAATTGTATTTGACACCTGAGGAAGTAAGTCCCCTGGTTTTGAGTGTAAAAGGTGGGAAGAAAATTCGAACAATTCTTTGGAACAAGGAGGCAGCACCAGGATGTCATCAAAGTAAAGCCCACCTGTGGAGAAGGCAGTGGAAATTTGGAGAAGGCTTCAGTCAGAGTCATGGCTTCCCTTGCCACTTTATCAGCTGCCTCATCTGGAGGATGAAAGAAGAGGTGGCAGGTGCCCGTATGTTAGTGCCCAAACGATAAGGCTACAGCTGCTGCACAGACTTCAAAGATAATGTGTTCATGCCTACCCTTACCCGCTGAGGCGACTTAAAAACACCTTCAAAAATCAGTGTTACATACCTCAGTCTTACGCCGAGGATAGGTAAGGTGAGGGTATCCCAACGGTGAGGATACGGGTAGGGGACGAGTCGTCACTTCCATGCGGAAGAGTGGGAAGGAAAGGGGTTGGGATGCAGCTCAGGATGGAGAAAGGCCCACGATAAATGGAAGATACCCAAAACCAAACCCACTGCTGTCGAGTCGATTCAGGCTCACAGCTACCGTAAGGGACAGAATAGAACTGCCCCATAGAATTTCCAAGAGTTTGCCAATAGGAGAAGTACTCACTGAGTCTCTTCCAAAACGTCTCCCGATTAAACTCCTCGGTGGTCTCCTGGGCTTCGCCAACTTGTGGGTGTGGCGTGAGTGGGCCGGGCGGTGGGAAAAGAAAAAGCTGGGGTAAGCAGAGGCCACCTCTGCTCCCTACCTCTGCCCCTAGCCGGATCTCTCCCCAACCCCAACCCACCTGTCATCGCTCGCCTCAACAGTGTCACCTCACCCCGTATTCTAGACACCAGCAGCTGCATCTCCACAGCCAAGTGCCTGAGCTGCTCGGAGGGCGGAGCCAGAAGGCAGACGGCGGCTTCAGGGGCAGCTGTGCTTGCCATCCCAGTCGCTTCTCTTGTGACTGCAAACGTCGCCACTACCAACACCCTAGACGCACTACGCAAGCCACTCTATTTCCGGAGTCACAGACTTAGGTCTGTTTCCGGCAACAACCCTCTCACCAGCCCTAGAAGCACGGCCACGCCCCTGCTGCTTAGAGGCCCAGGCACGCCCCAGAGGCTGGTCTATGTCCATCATTACCGGAAGCCAGGCCCCGCCTTCCCCCTCCCCTCGCAACCTGGCCTCATCTGTAAACCACGCCCCTACCCGCCCTCAGACACTAAGTGACGCCCCTCTCTGCAGTCAGGCCAGGCCACAACACGCAAGGACAAAACAGATTTCTCATTCATTCGTTTATTTTATTAATTGAAAACACCCCCGAATAAGGAGGTGGAGAACTATAACCCTGCAGGAAAAATATGGCTAGGGGCTACGATCTGAAAGGCAGGGTCAGGTCCAAGTCCCAAGTTCCTTGCCCCTAAAAAACACTGTACTAGGTGCTTTATGTGGGGTAACCTAAACACCCAGGGCTTCGGATGCTCCCAGACATACACCTAGCCTGTGGATCCACCATGCATATCTCCACTGATTAGAGCTTCCTCTTCACAGAGGTAAATCAACCTTTTGCTTCCTTTGGGAGGAAAGAAATCACAGCACTAATTACAGATTTTTCTCCAGTCCACTCTGCAGCAATCAGTAGAGGGCAGTCCCTTTAACTCTCAGGCATACAGAGAACAGCAGCTCTATGAAACTCTTCCACCACTTCTAGCTTCCTGCCTGTGGTGTTAGAGGTGGAGCACAGCCTTCAGGAGCTCAGGTGGCTTTTCAATTGCACAGTGAAGGTTCCAAGCTCAGTGGGATTCAGTGTCCACACACAACAAATGAGAATGGGTGTCAGTAGTGTCAACCAGGTCCGCAAAGGGGACAACCAAAAAGCTAGAGTGCCATATGTCACATGAAGGAAGTAGCAGGAGTAGACCTGCCAAAGGTACAGTAGTAACATAAGGAAGTGAATAGGTATAATTTTCAAGTATCTTCTTTGATGGAGATGAGACCTGAAGTTGTGTCCAAAGCACCGCTGCAACAAGCTCCAAGACAAGTAAGTCATCAAGGGGACATTAAAAAACACCAGCTAGAAAGAGGAAAACAGGAAACCATTAGCTTACTACCAAGCCTTGGAGGGATCTGGTCTTGTTAATACATTATTGGTGACTCCCAAGAATGTTGCTTTTTCTCTTGGAGATTAGCTCTCTGATTTTCTCTCCTTTGATCACTTGCTTGTAACATTGGCCTGTGTCTTCCTGCTCTTTTAAAGGCAGGTACCATTTATATTGAAATCTCCAACCTGTAGTTGGAGATATAGTATACTACTATGTAATAGCAGGCACTCGATAGTGTTTCAGTTGAAATTGAGTATATGTACTGGAAACCCTGGCGATATACTGGTGAAGAACTATGTCTGCTAACCAAAAGGTCAGCAGTTCAAATCCACCAGGTGCTCCTTGGAAACTCTATGGAGCAGCTCTACTCTGTCCTATAGGCTCACTATGAATTAGAACTGACCCCAAAGCAGCAAGTTTGATTTTAGCTCCATTACACCAAAACCCAAACCCACTGCAGTAGAGCTAATTAAAATTCATAGTGACCCACAGGATGGAACAGAACTGCCCTATAGAGTTTCCAAGGCTGTCAACTGTTACAGAAGCAGACTGCCACATCTTTCTCCCATGGAACAGCTGGTAGCTTCAAACCACTGACCTTACAGTTAACAGTCACACGCTTTTAACCACTGTGTCACCAAGTCCGGCTCACTGGTCTAGCACCATCAGGTGAGTAAAATAAACAACTAAACCATTTCTAAGTCTGTTTATGGAGATTTACTATGGGTCAGGGCTCCATGTGTATGTCTTTTAAAGGATGTTTGATGAAAATGTAACCTAATATACCTGTTTCCCATGTAAGTATCCTGTTAAGACATCACTGGAAAGCCCCGGTCTGGTTTTTACTCAGTGCCATTTCCACTGGATAAATGATCCATTTTTCTTACATGTCTGTTTTTACTTTCCTTCTCCTGAAACATTTTCATTCTCATTAATCATAATTAATTCTGGTTTACTCAGAGCTCTATCATTTATTCTACTATAAAGCTTCTTATTTTCTGTCAGTGAAAAGGCACAATGAAACAAGTAAGTAACAACAACAATCTCTTTCACCTGCTACAAACCCTGCCTTCCAAAAACATACTGTAGGGATTTACAAGATAGGGGTGGAAGAAAGTGCTTGGAAAGTACTCTAAATACAAACAAAACACCAAAGACTGCCCTGCCTACAAAGTAGGAAAGATGATCTATGGTATTTAATTTGGGATTTTAGATTTAATTCATAACTGTAATACAACTAGTCCAATAAAGGCAAGATGTTTTTAAATTGCATTTCCAATGTCTTACCTGGAGAATTCCAACTATGAATGTTAAGCTGCCTTGTAGGAAATGTCCATCGACAAAGATCCCAAAAGAAAAGCAGCAGCCCAACTTGCCTACAGTGATTTCACCAACAAACCATGGTCCTGAAAGAAGCAATGGACAGGAAAAGAAGTTAATAACTATGATTACATACATCTATGGGGTACATTTACAGAAATAATGAAAAGATATCAGACTGTTATCTCCAAGTATTTTACTCACAAGGCTGTTTTGTTTTTTTTTTTTTTTTTGCTACTCTCTATATTGCATCTGACGTCCTAATTATACATCTAATTATCTGCTGACTTCCTCCTTATTTCTCTGGATTGTAAAAGTTACACCTGGAATAGATAATGAAGTCTGTAGATTCCAGAAATAGACTGGAGAACATTTACTAATTTTAGAAGATTTTATTGCAATAGTAACCTCAATATACAGCACTCTCATTTTCTTTAAGAAGCAAAGAGATATTCAAAAGAAGTTTATTTTCTGCATAATTGAGATTTAGTCTTTTAAGCAATGAAAAAATTTTAAACTACTTTTATAATGAAAATCTTTCTAAAATGCACTTTTATGTACTTCTCATTCTTATTAACATTATGAACGTGTTTTACTCTTTCCTTGATGACCCACAGCCATTACTTTGTACATTAACTACATACCTAGGGTAAACATATACGAAGTTTAACTTGCTTCTTTAATTTTTCATCTAGAGTGCCACAGTGACTTTTTACTCTTCCCTATTATTTACTGGCCCTTCTTAGGGTACAGTTTCAGGTACTGTATTGTCAAGAGTGATCCAGGACAGTCAGATTTCCCTTCTCAAAATACATATAACCATCATCTGCTGGCAAGAGTAGAGTTCAGCTTTTAAAAGTCATATCCAATTTCTTCAGATATGTATTATATAAATTCCTTTAAAGACATATTGGAAACCATGGTGGTATAGTGGTTAAGTGCTGCAGGTGCTAACCAAAAGGTCAGCAGTTTGACTCCATCAGGCATTCCTTGGAAACTCAATGGGGCAGTTCTACTCTATTCCATAAGGTTGCTATGAGTCACAATTGACTCAACAGCAATGGGTTTTGTTTTGGTTTAGAGATATACTAGCCTAAAAAGAGTGTTTTCTCTTCAAATTTTAACTTTTACAAATGGAGCAACTTCTGCCCTTTTTAAAATGTTCTTTTATAGCCCAAGAACCAAATCACTTGGTATACCTCCTGGTATAAGACAAGTGTCTAAAGAACCTTCAGCCTATCTTCTAACAGAAGAGCTTAACCCCAAAGGGGAATTTGCCACAGCTTGGTACACAGAAATGTGAAGTCTCATGTTTTTAATGTAACCACTTCCTGTTTTCTGGTGGGAGTTACCAATGAGCAAAGTTGAAAGGCACAATACAAGTATAAAGCAAAGACGAAGACTAGGCAACAAACAGACTAATCTATTCCTAAGTAACTGGTTTTTAGTAACAAAGAAAACTAACAAGCCAATGGAGATTTGCAGGGCTTTCTGCTTCCATAAGTGGCCAAATGACTTAGTAAGTATTGGATACAGTAAATAAAAATGCAACAGAATCACTCAGATATGCCTGAACTCATTGCTTATCTCAGTGTCTCTTTTTTGAACTGAGTTTTTGGAACCACATTAGCAGACACCCTCTCAACCACACACTGGCGATTATACGTAGTGCTGAGCACAGAGTGAACAAAATAAACAAGACTCCAATGCCTCTTCCACTTAAAGAACAGACAGTAGACAAGATAATTATAAATTCTGATAAGGGTAATAATGAAAGTAAGAAGTGTGATGAAATACAGGGTAAAACTTTAAGACAAGGAGGGCCGTCCTAAAAAGGTGGCATTTAAGCTGAACTTCTATTAGGCTTCTACACAAACAGCAACTCTTTAGCTGTCTCCTCAGTACCCTTAAGTTAACTTGGTTTTGACTCAAGGCCCTTGAAACATATTAGTAAAAAACTCTATTTTCCAAGACTATATACCTATGAAGGATCCACTACACCCTCAAAAATCCAAATAACTCCACTGTCAAAATGTTCTGTATATCCTTTGGCAGAATACAATTTTGGATTTCCTAAATTACTTACCTAGCACTGTATATAGAGTCAGCAACAACACAGAATAGTAGAAGATGTTTATTTTGCTCAAAACATGAAGAGAAAATGAGGTCAGATTTACAAATCCTGGAGATCCTAAATGAAATAAATTTTAAAAATCCAGTGAACATATGCAAAGTGAAATTTCTTTACAGCATTTTCTAGAATACTACCATGGGCTATCTGCTATATATCCAGCAAATCCTGTTTATGGTAACTATGTACACATGATCTCACTTTAAATTCAGAAGTTGGTAGAAATTCTGGTGCACTGATAACTTTGAAGTGCTGAGAACATAAAGTTCAAACAGGGTGTAGTTGTGGTATATGTATGTATACATATACATGGAATTCAAAGAAAGGGTGTAGTTGTGGTATGTGTATGTATATAAATATATACATATACACACATGACAGTACAATAAAGAAATATCTTCCATAAAACTATGCTACTTTATCTTCATATCACTTTGAAAGATAGTAATATTCTGAAAGGATGATCAACTCTTTGTTTTCTAAAGGATTGAGTATCCAAAAGTATAAGTATTTCAAAATATATCAAAGGAATATCACAATGTATTCAGTCTAATCCTTCACTGTTGTTGTTGAGAAGATACATAGTAGAACATACCCAACAATTTCTACCTCTACAATTCAGTGACACGGATTATATTCTTCAAGTTCTATGATAATTCACATAGCCCTTTACCAAACTATCTCTCCCCATTAACTTTAAATGATTGTGCCTAAGTTTCCTACCTAATCTTCTGAATTGCTGTTGTCAATGTGATCCCATATAGATAGATCTTGAAAGAACACAACACTCAAGGCAGACATACTTTACTAGTTAAGTTCAACTATTACTTGGTTTAACAGTGACTTTCAGCGATATTTTTGGTTTAAGGTTTAAAGATTATCTTAGGTCAATAGTTTCAGCAGTTCATCAAGCCTCCATGGCTCCAGCAAGCCTAGATTCTGTGAGAACTTCTTCAGTCTAACCTTAAATTCAAAGTATACATCCAAATATTCCTTTTATGTAACTGATGTAGCTTTTTAACTTACAGCTTAGACCAATTCAAAGGGATCCCTAAAGCTCTCCAAATTAACATCTTCCTAAAACATAGTGCCAAAAAGCCTAGTATAAGGGCTTCTTGACAATGAAAAGTCCGTTCTGTGGCAGCAGACTAAAGTACCACAGATCTTGAACCCCAGCCAGCCATTTCATTCTTATATGTGGCTGATAACAAACCAGTCAGCAGAAGACTGTGGTAGGAAGCTCAGTATACAGTGAGCAATACTAGAAGTGAGAAATATTTGAAGGTCTGGTACCAATGAAACACAGCCTGATAAAAGTTACACATTGTTCAACCTACTGACAGAGTTAATTTCACACAAAGCCCCTGCTAGTACATCACCCTTTTCACTCTGTGTTATATACCTGCTACTCATTTCTTTCTCAAATTCTTTTTTGTTCTACTCTGGTACTTCTAAAAGTTTTAATCTATACATACAGTTATAATAATCATTATTTATTAAAATAAATAACCTTTTAGGTTATGGGCAGACATTCTTTAAATTCTAAGCAAGGATTCTCTACTTAGGCTACACATTAAAACTTTTACAACAAAAAGACAAATAATCCAATTAAAAAATGGGCAAAGGAAATGAAGAGACACATGAAGAAATGCTCAAGATCACTAGCCATTACAGAAACGTAAATAAAAACCACAATGAAATTCAATTCACTCCAGCATTACTGGCACAAATCATCAAACGAGGCAATAACAAACATTGGAGGGGCTAAGGGGAGATTAGAACTCTTACACACTGCTGGTGGGACACAAAAAGATACACTCATTTTGGAAAATAACACAGTATTTCCTTAGAAAGCTAGAAATAGAAATACCATATGATCCTGCAATTCCATTCCTAGGAACATATCCTAGAGAAATGAGTCATCACACCAAAAGACATATTCACATCCACGTTTACTGCCACATATGGCAAAAAGTAGGAAGCAACCTAGAAGCCCATTAGTAAATGAATGGATAAACAAACTGTGGTACATAAACACAGTGGAGTATTATACAACAATGAAGAATGATGATGAATCTGTGAAGCATCTCGTAACAGAGGAAACCGGAGGGCATTATGCTTTGTGAAATAAGTCAATTACAAAAGGGCAAATATTGTACGAGATCACTACTGTAAAAACTCATGAAAAGGTTTACACACAAAAAGAAACAATCTTATTGGTATAACCACTTCAGAAATTGATTTGGCACTTTCTTCAAAAGCTAGAAATAGACATACTATATGAACCAGCAATCTCACTGCTTGGAATATATCCTAGAGAAATAATGGCTGTCACGCAAATAGATAAATACACACTAACAACACACAATAGCAAAAAAGATAGACTCAACCTTGGTGCCCATCAATGGATAAATGAATAAACAAACCAGTATATTCACCCAATGGAATACTATGTAATGATAAAGAACAATGATGATCTTAGGAAACATCTAATAACATGGAGGAATCTGGAAGATGTTACACTGAGTGAAATTAGTCAGCTGCAAAAGACAAATATTGTATGAGACCACTATTGTAACAATTCAAGGAAAAGTTTAAACTCAGAAGAAAATAGTCTTTGATGGTCACAGATGGGGAGGGAGGAAGAAGGGTATTCACTGATTAGATAGTACATAGGAATTGGGTTAGGTGAAGGAGGGACAGTGCTGCACAGCTGGACTAAGCCAAAGCTAAGAAGTTTATAAAGCCAAGCCAGCCAAGTGCCGTCAAGTCGGATCCGATTTATGGCATTTATGAAATATAACCTAATACTTTGAAGAACAGAGCAGCAGGGGCAGGAGGCAGGGGCTATCTATGTCAAGTAGTATAACAAAGTTGTTTTTTTTTTTTATTGTAATTGAGTGAAAGTGTACAATCCAGTTTAAATTTGCATGCCTGCCTACCTGTAGCTCCTTCTGCTCTCCTTGTCTGGTGACAGCACACTCCTCCTGTTTTATACATGTCATATCCTCTTAACAATCGCCTGTTCCCTTCTCTTCACCCTCCCCACTCCCCTCCAGTAAGAGGCCAGTAGGACAACGTCCTATAGATCCATAGAACCATAAAGTGGACACACGATATGATCACTCTGTGTCCCCGAGTCCAGTCTATTCCTGTCCGAAGAGTTGAGCTCAGTAATGATTTATGATCGGGGCAGCATCAGTCTAGGGGCCACATTCCCAGGGGAACTCTCAGGCCTTCATACCTGCAGTCTTTGAGTGGAGAATAACAAAGTGTTTTGACAAAATATTCTGCATCCCACTTAGCTGAGTGGCATCTGGGGCCTTGAAAGCTATCAAGAGACCATCTAAGTAGTATCAATTGATCTTAACCCACCTGGAGCAAAGAAGAATGAAAGACATCAAAGACATAAGGAAAATATGAGCCCCAGAGACAGAAAGGGCCATATATTCCAGAGGTTACATCAGCATGAGACCAGAAGAACTAGATGGCACCTGGCTGCCACCTATGACTACCCTGTCAAGTAATACAATTTAGAGTCCCTGACACAGCAGGACAAAAATGGGGGGGGGGACACGGGGTACAGAACTCAAACCATATTAAAAAGACCAGACTTGATGGTCCGACAGACTGAAGGGTCCCTGGCCCTCAGACTTTCTTAGTCCAGAACTGACACCATTCCCAAAACCAACTGTTAAGACAAAGACTGGACTGGACTATAAGACATAAAATGATACTGGCAAAGTATGTGTTTATTGGCTTAAGTATATTCATTAGGCTAACTGGATAGCTCCCGTCCAGAGGTAAAAGGGCATAGTAGCTGGATAAACGGACACAGGAAATACAGAGTATAAAGGAGAAGTGTGCTGTGTCACTCAGTGGGAAGATCAGCTAGAATTATATAGCAGTGTATGAAGTGTGACAATTAAGTTTGTGAACTCATCCTAGAAAAAGTGCTACACACCTCATTGGTGAATATCACTGTGGTCACCTTCAAGGTATGCCCTCATGAAAAGCTATGCACCTATGCCAGTACCTAGCCCACCCTTCAAAGCAATTTGGGAACTCTTTTCTGGAATGGCCATCAGAACTATCATCGTACTACCCTTCATGCCTTGAATGTCATCAAAATGTCTTCCTTTCAATATTTCCATCATCTCTGAGTAAACAAAAAAGTCACTAGTGGCCAGATCAGATGAGTAAGGAGGTTTTTCCAACACAGTGATTTGTTAGTGACTAAAAACTCCCTCACAAACAGTGTCTTGTGAGCTGGTACACTATCGTGATGCAAGCACCAGGAGTTGTTGGCAAAAAGTTGAGGTCATTTTTGTGTAACTTTTTTACTCAGCCTTTTCAGCACTTCCAAATAGTAAACTTGGTTAACTGTTTGTCCAGTTGGTACAAATTCATAATGAACAATCCCTCTGATATCAAAAAACATGAGCGACATCATTTTGACTCTTGATTTGGACTGATGGAACTTTTTCAGTCACGGACAATTGTGCAGTCTGACGCTTTGTTTCAGGGTCATATTGGTACTCCCATGTTTCATTACCAGTGATAACACAGCCCAAAACATCTTCATGACTCTCTAAAAGGTCTGGGCAAACTTTGACTCTCCTTTGCTAGTGTTCATTGGTGAGATCCTTCTCTCTTTTGGGGTTTACATAGCAATTATTTCTAAACCTGGCAACTCTTCAGAATTACCTGCAAAGCACTTTTTAAAATGGAGGTTCCCAGACCACTTCTCTAAATATTTCAGCTGAGATAACAGAAGAATAAAAAATACCACTTATACGATTCTGATGTGCTGCCAGGTGCGGCAATCACTGCAATAAAACGTGATGAATGGAAAGAGAAAGAGGTTGTCAAGGAAATCAGGAATGTGGAAAGACAAAAAGGGACCATCACTCTTTACTCCCTTGGTAGCTATCAACTAACAGAACCAGCTAGGTTAAGAAGTAAATGACAGAGATAGCTGTAAATTAGTGAAAAGGGTCCTCTACTTGTACCTACCTTTTAGAACTCTTTATTCACTGCTAATAGTCAATATATATAGTGCTTTTATACAGATATGTTTATAAAAAGATATTTTAATAGAAAAGGCACAATTGAATGGAAAAGTATACCTACTCACCTGTCTATACCTATGGGAAGTTTCATCATCCCCCAAAACCATTAAAAGCACCACTATTGAATCTAGTATCAGCCTAGGTTCAATGAAGAAGGAAAACTAAAAGGAAATAAATATCCAAATACTTGTTTAATATTCTAAAACCATGCATATAAAGACTTGCAAGTTTTTTAGCAGCCACCAGACACTCCTTGGAAACTATGGGGCAGTTCTACTCTCTTATAAGGTCGCTATGAGTAAAATAAATAGCACTGGGTTTGGTTTTTCTTTTTCATCACACACAGCATGTCAAATCTTTATTTACTTCCTAAATGGAGTAAGATCTGATAGGCTTCACAACTGTTTATGGAGCACCTGCTATAAGCCAGCATCAAAGTAAGCATTTTCATATATGTCATCCAGGGTGGATGAGGGATGGGTAAGATACTGGTAAATTATCTTAAGACATCTGAGATAAAGTATGATTGTGACTATAAACCAATATTCTCCTAAGTCTCAGGCTCCCGACAGTGAGGAACACTGACTAAGAAGAGAGGGAAGGGACTTCCAGCCAACATGGCACCATAGACAGAAGCACTGCACCGTCCCTTCAGAACAAAGACCCGAAAACTAAGTAAAACAGAGACAAAAGTTAATCTTAGAACCTTATCTGTCAAGTGAACAGATAAAGATCTCAGCCAGACACCAGATGGAATAAAAAACTGACAGAGAACAGAGAATGAGAACATGCAGGTTCACCTTCTTGGATGTCTGTTGGAGATTGGCAGACAGGGAGCACAAGAAAGGAGACTCATGGAAATCCCAGCTGAAGACAAAGCACTTTGTAACCAGCAATACTTGCTTTCCCATACCCCTATTTCTCTCTGGCTCAGGTGACTGGAGTACAGTGTCCGCTGTTTAGATTCACCTAGCCTACCTTGCAGATTGACAGACAGGAAGTATAGTGAAGGCACCTATAAGGAGCTCCTAGAAGAACACAGATCACCTGGTAACCAGTAATACATACTTTCCTAACCTTATACCACACCCCACCAGCCTTCTCTGCTTCCCAGCTGCAGTCTCTTGGCCAAGAGGAAACTCCTTCAGCCCAGATCTACAATCAGTAAACAAAAAAAATGACTACTGCATGGCTCAAAGACAAAAGACAATATCAAAACATAAAAAAAAGGACAGCATGGTTCCAGTAGGTGTCCAAAATAAAACACTAGATGACATTCCAGCAGAAGAAAAGACACTAGGATTACCTGACAGGGAATGCAACTCTCTAATATTCAGAGGTATTCAACAGTTGAAACAAAAAGCAGACAAAAGTGAGAAAAAAATAGACAAATTTATGGGAAGCATAGATAAAAAAAAAATGCAAGAATACAGGAATAAAATGCCAAAATAAATTTACAACTAGAAGTCATACAAAAGCAACAATCAGAAGTCCAAAAGATAAAAACAAGGTTTCAGAAATAGTGTCCTGTTAAAAGATGGCAGAATAAACAGATGTCTCATTTCCTTCTGAGAACTAAGGCCTGGATGATATTTGTATGGAGCACTGAACATCTGGGGAGTCTTGCATATTTGACTAGGAACCAGTATCAGACTAATCTTCCCCTCTCAAAAATGATCTAGTGGCCATCTGACCTCTGCTTCTGCTGTTTCATTGTATTGGAGAACTGCAGCTTCCGCAAATGGCTGGTAATGTACTTTCATTATCAGCTGGCAGGTAGAGTCTGTTGCTCCTGACTGCCTGTTCAGTCCAGCCTGTTGGACAGCACCCTGCAGTTTACGTTTAAGGCTGGGAGGCCTATGTATTTGCCTGGAGATCTGTCTGTTGAGAGGCCTGGCTTCTTTTCCTCCCTTTCTTCTCTAACTCACCTTGTTGGGTTGGCTGACAGCCCCCAGTTTCTCCATAAGCAAAGCAGCCTCTTTGCCACCCAATAAGGAGAGTCTATGTGGGGCAAATCATTAGAGTATTAGACACAGCTGGTGACCAACAATTCTCTTAGATCCAATACCAGAGAAATCAGAAGCAGCCTTCAACTGCTCCAGAAAATTCCCAAAATGAAGATTTAAACAATTTCCCAGATGACGAAGCCTTTCTGAATCTATCAGAGGTTGAATACAAAACATTTATATGTAGAACCCTCCTAGAGATTAAACAAAATGCAGTACAACAAAATGAAAAATTTGGTAAGCTATCTGAACTGATGGAACATCAACGATCTGAAATACATCAGATTAATAACAAAATTACAGAATTAGATAATTCTATCCAAAGCCAAAAGAGTAGGATTGAACAGATGGGCATTAGACTCGATGACCTAGAAGCCACGGTAACTGACACCAGCATTAATGAGGTGAAATCAGAGAAAAGAAGTAAGAAAAATGAAGAAGCATTAAGAAACATGTGGGACTCCACGAAGAGGAATAATTTACATTTAATTGGAGTTCCTGTGCAATGGGAAATTAATGACAATATAGAGAGTATTGCTGTAGAGATGTTGACAGAAAACTTTCCTGAGATTATGAGCAAAGAGAACATAGGTATCCAAGATGTTTATCAAACACTGCAAAAGCTAGACCCAAAAAGAAAGATGCCAAGGCATATTATAACCAAGCTTAATAAGATAAAACATAAACAGATCCTTTTGAACACAGCAAGGCTCAAAACAAAATTAACATTCCAAGGGAAACCCTGTAGGCTTTTGTCTACAGGGTCTGCCGAAACAATTCTGGCTAGAAAACAGTGGGCATACACATTCAAAGCCCTGAATGAGAAAAAGTTCCTTCTTAGGATTATTTATCCTGCAAAATTGTCTATCAAATATAATGGTGAAATTAAGACTTTTGAAAATGAAGAGAAATTTAGACACTTGATAAAAACTAAACCAAAATTACATGAAATATTGAAAGAAGCTCTTCCCTAAATATGTATTTTAAGTGACAATTCAGGACACTTCATCCAAATTTGTAATCAGTTAAGGAAGTCACAAAACTTCATCAAAGCTACAGTATTATAAGGGAATCTGTGATCATATCATGACAACTATAATATCATCACATTAAAAGAGGGATACACTACAGTAGTTATAGTTGTTTTAGATGCAGAGGAAGTTTCAGAGTTACAAAATAGTTAAAATTGGGTTTAATCTTAGTATGTTAAGGGGGATAATACATGTAGCCATAAAGCAGATTAACAATGCATTGTATCATAATAAGAAATGCAATACAGGAGTCTCAACTAACACAAAACCAACACTGAAACAACAACCCATAAAGAAGAATGCCCCAGAACAAAACATTAAGAGCAATATAGAAAACATAAACACAAAAGTAATTACATCAAAATGATGGCACTAAACACATACCTATCAATGATTACATTGAATGTAAATGGCCTGAACGCTCCAGTAAAGAGACAGCAAGTGAGATCCTAGATCAAAAGACACGACCCATCTCTATGTTGCTTACAACAAATGTACCTTAGACTTACAGACATGAACAAGTTGAGAATTAAAGGTTGGAATAAAATACATCAAGCTAACAATACACAAAGAAGAGCAGGTGTGGCAATACTAATCTCAGATAAAATAGATTTTAATGTAAAATCCACTACTGTGGACAAGGATGGTCACTATTTATTGCTGAAAGGTTCAATGCTCAAGTAGTACTTAACAGTATTAAATATTTACACAGCCAATACCAGAGCATCTAAATACATTGAACAAATACTGACAACACTAAAAAATGAGATAGATCATTCTACAATAATAGTTGGAGACTTCAATACTCCCCTTTCAGTTATGGAAAGATCATCCAGAAAAAAGCTTAGTAAAGATAAAAAACATCTTAATGCAACAATCAACCAACTTGACCTTATCAAGATATACAGATCTTTTCATCCATCAGCATATAAGTACACTTTCTTCTCCAATGCACATGGAACATTCTCCAGAATAGACCATGTGTTAGGTCGTAAAGCAATGTTCTATAAAATCCAAACCACTGATTTACTGCAAAGTGTCTTCTCAGACCATACAGCTATAAAGTGCAATCAGACAGTAGAAATTCAAACTTATGGAAACTGAACAACACGTTGCTCAAAAAGCCTTGGGTTACAGAACAAATTAAGGACAAATAAAGAAATTCATGGATTCAAATGAGAATGAAAACATATCCTACCACAATTTATGGGATACAGCAAAAGCAGCGCTCAGAGGTCAGTTTATCTCCATAACTGCACACATCCGGAAAGAAGAAAGGGCCCAAATTAAACAATTAATCTTACAGCTTGAACAAGTAGAAAGAGAGCAAAAGAAGAACTTCTCAGGCACCAGAAGAAAACAGATTATAAGAATTAGAGCAGAACTAATGAATTAGAGAATAAAAAAACAATTGAAAAATTAACAAAAGCAAAAGCTGGTTCTTTGAAAAGATCAACAAAATTGACAAACCACTGGCTACACTTACAAAAGAAAAACAGCAGAAGATACAAATAATCCGATTAAGAAACGAGATGGCAGATGTTACAACAGACCCAGCTGAAATAAAAAATATCTTAACAGAATACTATGAAAGGCTCTAACAGGTTTGAAAACCTAGGGAAAATGGAGAAATTTCTAGATACATATGATTCACCAAGATTATCACAAGGAGAAGTAGATCAACTTAATAAATCTATCACAAAGGAAGAGATTGAAAAAGTCATAAAAAATCTACCAATCAAAAAAAAAGTGCTGGTCCAGATGGCTTCACCTGAGAATTCTAAACAACTTTTAGAGAAGAGCTAACTCCCATACTATTGAGGCTATTTCACACCATAGAAAGGAATGGAATGCTCCCAAATTCATTCTATGAAGCCAGTGTAACCCTGATACCAAAACCAGGGAAAGATCCCACCATAAAAGAAAATTACAGACCAATATCATTCAGCACTTGGCTTTGGCATCATTCATGAACCCAGATACAAAAATCTTTAACAAAATTCTAGCCAATAGAATTTGACAGCATATAAAAAAAACAATTCATCATGATCAAGTTGGTTTCATTCCTGGGATGCAAGGCTGGTTCAACACCAGAAAAACAATTTATGTAATCAGCCACATTAATAACACAAAAGATAAGAATCACCTGATTTTGTCAATTGATGCAGACAAGGCATTTGACAAAGTTCAACACCCACTCATGCTTAAAACTATCAGAAAAACAGTTATAGAGGGGAAATTCCTCAGTGTAATCAGTAGCTTCTATGCAAAGCCAACTGCCTTCACCATCTTGAATGGTAAAAGACTGAAAGAATTCTCTCTGAGAATGGGAACTAGATAAGGATGCCTGCTCTCACCACTTCTATTCAACATTGTGCTAGAAGTTCCAGCCAGAGCAATTAGACAAGACAAAGAAATAAAGGTTGTCAGTACTGGCAATAAAGAAGTAAAAATCTCCCTCTTTGCAGATAATGTGATTGTTTATACAGAGACTCTAAAGGAATACATAAGTAAACTATTGGAACTAATAGAGGAGTTCAGCAAAGTATCGGGATATAAGATAAACATAAGTAAATAAGTAGGATTCCTTTATAAGACATCACCAAATCAATTCCATTTACTATAGCCCCCAAGAAGATAAAATACCTAGGAATAAATCTAACTAGAGAAATAAGAAATCTTTAACAAGAGAACTACGAGCCCTTATTACAAGAAACTGAGAGACTTACATAAACAGAGTAATCTGCCCTGCTCACAGATAGGAAGACTCAACATTGTGAAAATGCCTATTTTGCCCAAAGCAATCTACTTATATAATGCAATCCCAATACAAATTCCAGCAACATTTTTTTTTTTTTATTTAACATAACTGAGTGAAAATGTACATTCACATGTAAATTTACATGCCCCCCTATATGCAGCTTCCACTGCTCTCCCTGTCCGGTGACTGCACACTATTCCTCTCTGCTCCATACATGTCTCATCCTCCCAACAGTCTCCTTTCCCCTCATCTCCGTCCACTCCCCTTCCTCCAGCCAGAGGTCAGCAAGATGATATCCTATAGATGTATAGAACCATAAAGTGCTTCCAATATATGGTTACTCTGCATTGCCAAGTCCATTCCATTCCTGTCCAAAGAGTGGACCTTCGTTATAACTTATGGGAGAGGGCAGCATCAGGGCCGGGGGCCATGCTCTCAGAGGAACCCCCAAACCGCTGGACCATCCATTGAGGTCTTTTAGTGGAGATCTCATGATGCACCTCTTTTTATTCTTGTGTTGCCAGTGAGGCTCCTCTCTGTGAGCTCCGTCATGGCTATCACTGGTGGTGGCCGGGCACCATCCGGTTCTTCCAGTCCCAGGTCGATGTAGGCACCCACTCTTGTGGGTCTCTCTGTCTTCTCGGTTGTCTTTACCGCATGCCATTTTGGCCCTCGGTGACCATCCGTTCCTGCTGAGTTGGGACCATTTGCTGTGTCCTCGGATGGCAGCTTGGCAGCTTTTAAGACCCCAGACGCCACTCACCAATGTGGGGTGCAGAGAGCTCTCTTAGCAAAACGCTAGTTGTGCCAATTGGTCTGGAATTCGCCTAAGAGCATGGTCCCCCGCCCCCGCCCCAGCTACTCTATCCTTGCAGCTACTCTATCCTTGGAGTTAAGATGGAAGGAGTACTCAAGTTATGCTGAAGTCCACTTAATGTTGTTCTTGTTCCTAATGTGTGCTGTCACCACTTTCTCCCAACTAGATTTCTAGTAACTACCTAAACTAAACCCTCCCCCCCTCGCCCTCCCTCCCTCCCTCCCCTCCCTTGCAGCTATCAAAGAGTCTTTTCTTCTATACACAAGTCTGTTTTTGAGATCTTATCGTAGAGGTCTCATACAGTATTTGTCCTTTTGTCCAGCGACATTTTTTAATGACACAGAGAAACAAATCATCAACTGTGGAAACGGAAGAAGCCCTGGATAAGCAAAGCACTACTGAAGAAGAAGAACACACTGGGAGGCCTCTAACTACCTGACTTTAGAACATATTACACTGCCACAGTTGTCAAAACAGCCTCGTACTGGTACAAAAAGAGACATATTCAAAACAGCCTGGTACTGGTACAGAAAGAGACATATAGACCAATGGAACAGAGTATAGACCCCAGAGATGCCACCATCCTCCTATGAACAGCTGAGATTTGACAAAGGCCCTAAGATTTTAAACTAGGGTAAGAATGGTCTCTTTTAACAAATGGTGCTGGCAAAACTGGATATCCACCTGCACAAAATGGAAACAAGACTCATATCTCACACCTTATACAAAAACCAACTCAAACTGGATAAAATATGACCTAAATATAAAATCTAAAACTATAAAGCTCATCCAAGATAAAACAGGGTCAACAATGGAAGATGTAAATACAGACTTCAAAATCTGACAAACAAAGCACATTCATCAGAAGAGAAAATAGGTAAATGGGAATTACTAAGAATCAAACACTTCTGCTTACCCAAAGACTTCAAGAAAAGAATTAAAAGACCACCTACAGAATGAGAAAAAATATGTGGCAACACTACGTCAGACTGATGTCTGATCTCCACAGTCTATAAAGTATTACAAAATATCAACAAGAAAAGGATAAATAATCCAATTACGCAATGGGCGAAGGAGATAGATATTCTCTAAAGAAAATATCCAGGCAGTCAAATGACACATGCAGAATTGCTCACGATCATTAGCTATTAAAGAAATTCAAATCAAAACTTGAGTGAGACCCCATCTCACCCCAATAAGGTTGGCCATGATCCAGAAAACACAAAACTACAAATGCTGGAGAGGCTGTGGAGAAATTGGAACTCTCCTACACTGCTGGTGGGATTGCAAAATAGTACAACCTCTTTAGAAAACAGTCTGGCACTTCCCTAAAAAGCTGGAGATAGATATACCATTTGATCCTATAATTCCACTGCTCGGAATTTATCCTTCATAAACAAAGGTTGTCACACAAACAGACTCATGTACACCAATGTTTGTTGCGGCACAGTCCACAAGAGCAAACAGTTGGAATCAACTGTTATGTCCATCAACAGATGAAGGGATGAGCAAACTATGGTACATATACTCAATGGAATACTGTGCTATGATAAAAAATGACAATTTTAGAAAACATCTCATAACATGGTCTCATTTCGAAGAGATCATGCTGAGTGAAATCAATCAGTGTCAAAATGACAAATTTTGTATGAGACCCCTGTTGTAAGGACTTAACAAGAGAATTATCCATAGAGGAAAATGACTATGTTAGCTACATGTGTGGGTGGGGGCTGAGGGTTTATCATAGATGAGTTAACTGACAGATGTTACAAATTTTATTCTTTTACTATAATTAATAAAAAATAAAAAGGAAATAGTGTCATAGAAGGGCTGAAGAAAGGTCTGAAATGATGGAAGATAAGCTAAATTGAAAACAAACACTTGGACACAATTCTGAAGAAAAACCAGAAAAAAAAAGAAAAAGAAAATTGATGAACCCCTGAGAATTATGTGGAGTACAATCAAAAGCAAAAATTTGAAAGTGACCAGAATTTCAGAACAGGGGGAGAAAAAGGAAAACACAGAAAGGATCACTGAAGAACTACTAACAGAAAATTTTACCAGTATCATAAAGAAGTTGATCACTGAAGAAGCTCAACAAACCCCATATAGAATAGACTATAAAAGAAAATCACCAAGGCATATCACAATTACACTTGCTAAAACCAAAGACCAAGAAAATATTCTGGGATCAGCTTGGGAAAAACCAAAAGTCACATACAGAGGACAAACAGTAGAATAACCTCTGATTATTCAGCAAAAACCATTCAAGAAGTCAATGGAATGATACATGTGAGCCAGCCAAACCAAGTGCCATTGAGTCGAAGCACTTCAAAGAAAAAATGTCAAACAAAAATAACATATCCTGCAAAACTCTCATTCAAACACGATGGTGAAATTAGGACATTTCCAGATAAAAAGAAGTTCAGGGAATACGTAAAAACCAAACCAAGCATACAAGAATTATTAAAAGGAGTCATTCAGTCTGATAACAAACAACAGCAGTCCACATCCTGAATCTAGGACACAAGATCGTACCAGCCAGATACTAGCCTAGGAAATCAACTTTCAAGGACTATCCAAAACCAAAAGAATTGCAACAAGGAACCAAAGAGGTTAATCTGTAAACGACAGCACTGTCAGAACAATAAAAGAGGGAATAAACAGTGTACGAACGCAGTGGAAGGCAACACAATAACAAATAATAACAGACTAGTTCAAACCCAGGAAGAACAGAGTAAATTTCAAGGTAACCACAAAGAAAGTTAAGAAACCTACTCATCAAAATAAAGAGGAAAAACAAAGTCTCAACAAAAAACAAAAGACATCAACAAACCAAAGGAAGTCAGCACAGAAGAATAAAAGGAACCAAGAAAATGTCACCACTACCCAAAAAAAAGCACTACAAAATAACAGCAATAAACTCACAACTATCAGTAATTACAATGAATCAAATAATCTGAATGCACCCATAAAAGGATGGAGAGTGACAGATGGACAAAAAGAGAGGGTCCATCAATATGCTGATTACAAGACACATCTTAGAAACAAAGGCATGTATTACAAAAAAAAAAAAATAACCACTGCCATTGAGTCAGGACTCATAGCAACCCTACAGGTCAGAGCAGAACTGCCCCATAGGGTTTCCAAGGAACACCTGGCAGATTTGAACTGCTGACCTTTTGGTTAGCAGATGTAGCACTTAATCCACTACACCACCAGGGTTTCCACAAAGGTATATATTTATTAAAAATCAAAGGGTGGAAACAAATACATCAAGCTAATAACTAACAAAAAACAATAAAAAAACAGGAGTGGCAATGCTAATCTCAGACCAGACTTAAAAAAAAAATCCACCACAGAAGAAGGGCACCAAATAACAATTAAAAGGATGGTCCATCATGAAGATTTAACTGTAATAAACATCTACACACACAATAATAGGGCTCCAAAATACATTAAACCAAGTCTAACAACATAAAAGAGAAACTGATAGTTCTGCAATAATAGTAGAAGACTTCAACATACGACTCTCAATAAAGAAACTCAATGAAGATACAGAGGAACTAAAGGACACAATCAGCTAACTTGACCTCACAGACATATATAGAACACACTGCCCAACAGCTGCAAAGCACATTTTCTTTTCCAACATTGTCCAGAACAGACTACATCTTAGGCCTCAGAGCAACTCTCATCAAAATCCAAAACACTGAGATTATACAAAGTATCTTCTCAGACCACAATGCCACCAAAATAGAAATTAACAATAGGAATAACAAGGAGAAAACATAAACTATATGAAAACTGAATAACACCTTGCTGAAAAATCAGTGGGTAATAGAAGAAATCAAAGATGGAATAAAAAAATTCCCAGACTCAAACGAGAACGAAAATACATCACTGTAAACCTTTGGGACACAGCAAAGGTCGATTTTTAGGAATAGTTGGACATATCAAAAATGAAAGGACAAAATCAAAACATTATCTACACAACTGGAATGAATACAAAGAGAACAACAAAGGAAGCTCACAGCCATCAGAAGAAAGAAAATAATAAAGATCAGAACAGAAATAAATGAAATAAAGAATACAAAAACAATAGAAAGGATCAACAAAACCAAAACTTGGTTATCTGAAGGGATCAACAAAACTGATAAACTACTCCTCTGGGGAGAAACAGGCAAGGACTCAACTCACCCAAACAAGAAATTTCATAGCAGAGATTATAACAGACTCAACTGAAGTAAAAAAGATCATGACAGAGTATTCTAAAAACACACACACACACAAAAATTACAGCAAATTTGCAAACCTAGAAAAATGGAAAAATTTCTAGAAACAAACTACCTATCTAAACTAACACAAAGCACTGTTGAAAATCTGAACAGACCCCTAACGAGAGATTGAAACACAATGTAGAGTCCCTGAGCTAGCACAAGAAAAAGTAGTGTGCAGATCTAGAACTCTATTAAATGACCAAACTTGATAGTCCAACGATCAGAAGAGTCCCTTGAGAACAAGGTCCTTACATTTGCTCCTAGCCCAGAGCTGAAACCAGTACTGAAGCGAACACTTCAGACAAAGAATGGACTGGAGTTGGGGACACAGAGTGATTGAGACGGTGTATGTACTTTATGGTTTAATATATATATGAGGCTGTTCAACTAGTTTCTTTTTAGAGTCAAGAAGAAAGGATTGGAGAGGAGGGCACTGTGTTGATTGGGTGAATACTGGAAGAGTGGAAAAGAAGAGTGTGCTGTCACAGGGTAAAGAGAGCAGACAGAGTTGCAAAATTTACTTGGATTGTAAACTTTTACTTAACCACAATAAAGAAAAATTAAAAAATAAAAAAACTCCCAACCAAAAAAATCCTTGGTCCACAGGGATTCACTGGAGAATTCTACTAAACATTTAGTGAAGACCTTACCCCAAAACTACTAAAACTATTTCAGAAAATAGAAAATGAAATAATACTTCCAAATTCATCCTATGAAGCCAGCATAACCCTGATACCAAAACAAGGCAAAACCACCACATCAAAAAAATAAAAAGAAAACGACAGACAGGTATCTCTCATGACCATAGATGCAAAGATTCTCAATAAAATTCTAGCCAAGAGAATCCTGTACACTTTCAAAAAAATAATACACCAAGACCAAGTAGGATTTAAAGATGGTTCAATATTAGGAAATCAATCAATGTAATCTATCACATGAAGGGAAAGAATCACACGATGATCTCAGTTGATGTAGAAGAGACATTTGAAAAAGTCCAGCACCCATTTCTGATAAAAACCTGTTTCATTAAGAGGTACAGAAGTGAAATTTCTCAACACAATAAAGGTCACCTATGCAAAACCAACAGCTAACATCATTCCTAACAAAGAACACTCGAAAATATTCCCCCTGAGAACACGAAAAAGACAATGATGCTCTTTATTTATTCCTATTTAATTTTGTGTTGTAAGTCCTAGTAAGAGCAATAAGGTAAGCAAAAGAAACAAAGGGTTTTCACATTGGTAATGAAGAAGTTAAAACGTACCTATTTGTAGATGATATTATACTGCATGGAGAAAATCCATAAGACTCTATGAGAAAACTACCTGAATAGAAAGATTCAGCACATTAGCAGGATACAAGAGAAACACAAAAATCAGTTGGATTCTGATACATCAATAAAGAGAACAATAAAAAAGAAATCAGGAAAACAGTACCATTGATAATACCCCCTAAAAAAATAAAATACTTAGGAATAAATCTAGCCAGGGATGTAAAACACTCATACAAAGAAAACTACAAAACACTCCTACAAGAAGCCAAATGAGACCTACATAAATGGAAAAGCATACCATGCTCCTGGATAAGTAGGCTCAACATTGTGAAAATGACAATTCTCCCCAAAGCGATTTACAAATACAATGCAATCCCAATCCAAATACCAACAACATTCTTTAAAGAGATGGAAAAACTTGGTTTTTTTCAGTGTATATGGAAAAGGGAAGAAACTCCAGATAACGCAAGTGCTATTGAAGAAGAAGAATGCAGAAGCAATCACATTATCTGACCTCTGAACACACTGTACAGTCATAGTAGTCAAAACAGCTTGGTCATGGTACAATAGATACATTGACCAATGGAATGGAATTGAGAACCCAATGTAAATCCATGCATCTACAGTCACTCGATCTTCAACAAGGGCTCAAAGTCCATAAAATGGGAAAAAGACAGTACTTTTAACAAACAGTGCTAGCAAAAATGAAACAAGACTCAATTCACACCACATACAAAAACTAACTCAAATGGATCAAACACTTAAAGCCAAAAAATATCAAGTTCCTAGAAATAAAAATAGAATCAATGATAGAGGCCCTAATACATGGCATTAACAGGACACAAACCATAACCAACAACAAACTCTAGAAGATAAGCTAGATGAGTGTGGTCTTACAAAAATTAAATACTTATGCCCACGAAAAGACTTCACCAAAGGAATAAAAACAGAACTACAGTCAGGGGGAAAAACATTGGCTATTACAAAGTAGACAAAGTCCTAAGGGCTTGAACACCTTTACAACAAAGACAAACAGTCCAATTAAACAATGGGCAAAAGAAAAAAAAAATTAGGCAGGGGGCGGAGTCAAGAAGGCAGACTAAGCACAAGTCTCCTTATATCCCTCTGGAAACCAAGACCTGATCTGGTCACCTAGTGAGCCCCCAGGACATGACACAGGGCTGTTAATTTGGACTTCATACCACTGAGCGAAAAACCTCCTCTCTTTTGCTGACTCCCGCTCCTGGCTAGCCCTGGCTCTCACAAATTGAAGGTAAATGCACCATTTTGACTTTTTTTCCCTCTGTCTTGGCTGGCAAGTGAAGCTGGGTTTCACCTAGCAGCTAGACTCAGATGCACTGCTGGTGGGATAGGCAGGCTAGACTCAGATGCACTGCTGGTGGGATAGGCAGGCAAAATTGCTGTGTTTTGAGAGCCAGGATCAGGACTCTGTTCATCTAGCCACTTCGGGCCTGTCTTTTTATAACTGCCACAGTGTGGTTTGCACACAATTGCAGTGCCTGTGTGCGGGATGCCATGTTGGATACGGAGATTACAGTGAGACCTAATTCTTACCCTGGGAGCCAGTGCCTGCAAACAGGACAGCGCTTCACTGACAGAAAAGCACTACTTTAAACAGTGTCGCCTAAGGTGGGGGCTTGGCAACAGAGGTGGAGGACTCATTACCTCTCAGCACCTTTAGCCCTTCTATCTGACAATTGTGTGGAAGGCACCTTCTTAGATACGGTGGCTGAAGCTGGACCTATTTCTCAGCTTGGGAACGAGAGCCTGCCCACAGGAGAGCGCTTTTCTTCCAGAAATGCAGTAGCTGACACGTTGTTGCCTAAGGGTGGACCCTGTCAGCAGAGGCCAACAGGGCAATAGCGCTGCTGTATTTTCAAATAGTTTGTAGCATCTGGGGTTGGATATAGAGGTGCTTGCTTTGCCAGGTGGGAAGAGGGACCTCTACACCTGAAAACCTGACTGACTTTGGAAAGTGGTCAGATACCGTTTGCTCTACATTTTAAGACAGCCTGGAGAAACATCTGTGGTCCATCCTCACAGTATCTCTCCCAACCTCTACTTACTCACATGGGACCAAAAAAGCAACGGAGACTTGTGGCATACAAGAAATCACCCATGGATTCAGAAGGCTCCTAAACAAAACAACCAAGGAGTTTTCTGGATGAAGAAGCTTTTCTGAAATCATCAGAAGGTGAATACAAAATGATTATGTACAGAGCCCTCCTAGACCTTATACAAAATGAAGAAGAGCAAAATGAAAAATTAAGCAAGCTGTTCAATCTGATGCAGCACCAGTGCTCTGAAATCCAACAGATCAAGAACAAAATCAAATACACAGAAACTTCAATTCAAAGCCAAGACAACAGAATGGAACAAATGGAAAAGACAGTTTCTAACATGGAAGACAGAGCTACTGACTCCAGCATCTATGAGTAAAAATCAGAAAAAAGAAAATGAAGAAGCACTAAGAAGTATGTGGAACTCTTTAAGAGGAACAGTCTATGATTAACTGGAGTTCCTGAACAGGGTGAGACACCTGGGAACACAGAGAGTATTGCTGCTGAGCTGCTGACAGAAAGCTTCCCAGAAATCATGAAGGAAGAGAATACAGATATCCCAGATGCATATCGTACGCCACACAATACAGATCTCACAAGAAAAACTCCAAGACATATTATAATCAAGCTTAAAAAAATGAAACATAAGCAGCAACTCTTAAAGACAGCAAGACTCAAAGCAAAGCTAACATTCAGACGGAAATCCTGTAGGTGCTTGTCAGATTTCTCAGCAGAAACCATGCTGGCACGGAGACAGTGGCATCACACATTTAATGCCTTGAAGAAGAACTTCCAAGAATTACACATCCTGCAAAACTATCTTTCAGATATGAAAATGAAATTACGACATTCCCAGATAAACAGAAACTCAGAGACTTTGTAAAAACCAAACCAAAACCACAAGAAATACTGAAGGAAGTTCTTGGTTTGGGTTTAAAAGAACAAAACCACTCACTTTATATTTTAGAATGACACATTATTCAGAACTCTGCTCAGTTGGGGAAGGCTCCAAATTCAATCACAGCTTTAGTACTGAAAGAAGCAATCCAGTGATTATCATGAAAACTATGGTGCCATCATACTAGAAAGAGGGATGTACTACAGTCGTTATAGTCCTTCCAGATGGAGAGGAAGATGACAAGACTGGTAGTAATTAAAATTGGGTTTACATATAGTTTATTAAGGGGGATCATAGGGTCAGCCATAAAGCACAACAAAGATGTAACATAAAATTTGAAGAAATGTTAACACAGAAGTCTCAACAACTACAAAAACAGCTCCAAAAAAGTTGAAAATTAAACTCACAAAAAAGAATGTCCTAGAACAGACTAATAAGAACAACAGAGAAAACATCAACACAAAAATAAACATATCACAATGGCAGCACTGAACATATACCTATCAATAATTACATTGAATGTGAATGGACTGAATGCTCCAGTAAAGAGACATCGAGGGGCATCTTGGATGAAAAGACATGACCCATCCATATGTTGTCTACAAAAAACTCATTTGAGACCTAAAGATAGGAACAAACTGAAAATTAAAGGATGGAAGAATATATATAAAGCTAACAATGAACAAAAAAGACCAGGCGTGGCAATTCTAATCTCAGACAAAATCAATTTTCATGTAAAATTCACCATCGTGGACAAAGACGGACACTATTTATTGCTGAATGATTCAGTACACAACGAAGACTTAACTATACTAAATATTTATGCACCTAATATCAGAGCACCTAAATATGTCAAAGAAACACTGACTACACTCAAAAAAGAGTTAGATCACTCCACAATAATACTGGGAGATTTCAATATAACACTTTCAATACTGGACAGATCATCTAGAAAAAAGCTCAATAAAGATGCAGAAGACCCAATTCCCACAATTAACCAATTAATCCCCATAGATATACACAGAACTTACTACCCATCAGCAGAAAATTACACCTTCTTCTCCAGTACACATGGAACATTCTCCAGAACTGACCATGTGTTAAGACATAATGCAATTCTCAACAAAATCCATACCACTGAATTACTGCAGAGCATCTTCTCAGATCATAAAGCCATCAATGTTGAAATCAACAGCAGAAAAAACATAGATAGAAAGTGGAACTCCTGGAAGTAGAACAACATCTTCCTCAAAAAAACCATGGGTGATAGAAGAAATCAAGGATTAAATAAAGAAATTCATGGATTCCAATAGGAATGAAAACACTTCCTACCAGAACCTATGGGATACAGCCAAAACAGTGTTCAGAGGTCTCTTTATCTCCATAAATGCACACATCTGGAAGGAAGAAAGAAACCAAATCAAGGAACTAATAACCCTACAGCTTGAACAAGTAGTAAGAGAACAACAGAGGAACCCCTCAGGCACCAGAAGAAACCAGATCATAAAGATTAGAACAGAGCTAAATGAATTAGAGAACAGCAAAACAATTGAAAATATTGAAAACACCAAAAGCTAGTTTTTAGATAAGATCAACAAAATTGACAAACCACTGGCAAAACTTACTAAAGAAAAGCAGGAAAGGAAACAAATAACCCAAATTAGAAATGACAGGGGAGTTGTCAACACAGATGCAACAGAAATAAAAAATTTCATAACAGAATACTATGAAAAACTGTACTCTAACAAACTGGAAAACCTAGGGGAAATGGACCAATTCCTTGACTCATACCACCTACCCAAATTATCACAACGTGAAGCAGAACAACTTAATAAACCCATCACAAAGGAAGAGATTGAAAAGGTCATCAAAACACTGCCAACCAAAAAAAGTCCGGGCCCAGATGGCTTCACTGTAGAATTCTACCAAGCATTTAGAGAAGATTTATCTCCAATACTACTGAGACTATTTCACAGTATAGAAACGGATGGAGTACTCCCAAACTCATTCCATGAAGCCAGCATAACCCTGATACTTAAGCCAGGGAAAGACCCAACAAAGAAAGAGAACTACACACCAATATCACTCATGAATCTAGATGCAAAAATCTTCAACAAAATTCTTGCCAACAGAATACAACAACATATCAAGGAAATAATCCATCATGACCAAGTGGGATGCATACCAGGGATGCAAGGTTGGTTCAACATCAGAAAACAATCAATGTGATTAACTACATAAATGACACAAAAGACAAAGATCACTTGATTTTGTCCATTGATGCAGAAAAGGCATTTGATAAAGTCCAACACCCATTCATGCTAAAAACTCTTAGCAAAATGGGCACAGACGGCAAATTCCTCAACACAATAAGGGCCATTTATACAAAGCCAATTGCCCACATCATCCTGAATGGAGAGAGACTGAAAGACTTTCCCTTGAGATCAGGAACTAGACAACGATGCCCACTCTCACCTCTCCTATTCAACATTGTGCTAGAAGTTCCTAGCCAGAGCAATTAGACAAGACCAAGAAATAAAGGGCATCTGCATTGGCAAAGAGGAAGTTAAAATCTCCCTGTTTGCAGATGATATGATTGTATATGCAGAGAACCCCAAGGAATCTATAAGTAAGCTACTCAGACTGATAGAAGAGTTCAGCAAAGTCTCAGGATACAAGATAAACATAAGTAAATCAGTAGGATTCCTTTATACCAACAACGAGACTGTTAAGGAAGAAATTATCAAATCAATACCATTTACGATAGCCCCTAAGAAGATAAAGTACCTAGGAATTAATCTAACCAGAGAAACAACAGACCTTTACAAAGAGAACTACAAGCCCTTACTACAAGAAACTAAGAGAGACTTAGATAAATGGAAAAACCTACCCTGCTCATGGATAGGAAGACTTAACGTTCTGAAAACGTCTGTTTTACCCAAAGCAATTTATTTATATAATGCAATCCCAATACAAGTTCCAACGTCATTTTTTAATGAGATGGAGAAACAAATCACCCATTTTGTTTGCAAAGGGAAGAAGCCCCGTACTACTAAAGAAGAAGAACACACTGGGAGGCCTCTCATTACCCGACTTTAGAACATACTACACTGCCATAGTGGTCAAAACAGCCTAGTACTGGTACAAGAACAGACAGATGGATCAATGAAACAGAATTGAGACCCCAGAGATGACACCATCTGCCTATGAACAGTTGATATTCAACAAAGGCCCTAAGACATTAAGCTGGGGTAAAAACAGTATCTTCAACAAATGGTGCTGGCAAAATTGGTTATCCATCTGCAATAAACTGAATTAAGATCCATATCTTACACCTTACACAAAAAACAACTCAAACTGGATAAGAGACCTAAATATCAAACCTAAAACGATAAAGCTCATCCAAGAAAAGGTAGGAACAACAATGGAAGTTTTAATACACAATGAGGATAGACTCCAAAATCTGTCAAAGAAACCACAATTAACAGAAGAGAAAATAAGAATTTTGCTCATCCAAAGACTTTATTAATAGAATTAAAAGAACACCCACAGAATGGGAAAAATTATTTGGCAACTCTGTGTCAGACCATAGCCTGATCTCCATAATCTATAAGATTCTACAAAACATGAATAAGAAGAAGATAAACCATCCAATTAAGCAGTGGGCAAAGGAGATGGACAGATATTTCACTAAAGAGGAGATCCAGGCAGCCAAAAAACACATGCAGACATGTTCACAATCTTTAGTTATTAAAGAAATTCCAATCAAGACAACAATGAGAAACCATCTCACCCCAACAAGATTGGCCATGATCCAGAAAACACAAAACAACAAATGCTGGAGAGGCTGTGGAGAAAGTGGAACCCTCCTACACTGTTGGTGGGGTTGCAAAACGGTCCAGCCTCTTTGGAAAGCAATCTAGTGCTTCCATAAAAAAATGGATATCGATATACCATTTGACCCAGTAATTCCACTACTTGGAATATATCCTACAGAATCAAGGCTTTTCACACCAACGGACACATGCACAAGAATGTTTATCGCAGCATAGTCCATGACAGCAAAAAGATGGAATCAGCCCAGATGCCCAACAACAGAAGAATGGATAGGTAAACTATGGTACATATACTCAATGGAGCACTACGCAATGATAAAGAATAACCATGATTCCATGAAACATCTCCTAACCTGGTTTCAACTGGAAGACATTATGTTGAGTGAAAGTAGTCAGCGACAAAGGGACAAATAGTGTATGAGACCTCTACGATAAGATCTCAAAAACAGACTTATGTATAGAAGAAAAGACTCTTTGACAGCTGCAAGGGAGGGGAGGGAGGAAGGGTGATGGGGGGAGGGTTTAGTTTAGATAGTTGCTCGAAATCTGGTTGGGAGAAAGCGGTGATAGCACACCTTAAAACAAGAACAACATTAAGTGGACTTCAGCATAACTTGAGTACTCGTTCCATCTTAACCCAATATTCCAAGGATAGAGTAGCTGGGGCACGGGGCAGGGGACCATGCTGTTAGGTGAAATCGAGGCCAATTGGCACAACTAGCATTTTTCTAAGAGAGCTCTCTGCACCCCACATTGGTGAGTGGCGTCTGGGGTCTTAAAAGCTGCCAAGCTGCCATCCGAGGACACAGCAAATGGTCCCAACTCAGCAGGAACGGATGCTCACCGAGGACCAAAATGACATGCGGTAAAGACAACCTAGGAAACAGACAGACCCCCAAGAGTGGGTGCCTTCATTGACTTGGACTGGAAGAACCGGATGGTGCCCGGCCACCACCAGTGATAGCCACGATGGAGCTCACTAGGTTCAGTCTCACTGGCAACACAAGAATAAAAAGGGGTGCATCCTGAGATCTCCACTAAAAGACCTCAATTGATGGTCCAGTGGTTTCGGGGTTCCCCTGAGAGCATGGCCCCTGCCCTGATGCTGCCCTTGCCCATAAATCATAACAAAGGTCCACTCTTTGGACAGGAATGGAATGGACTTGGCAATGCAGAGTGACCATATATTGGATGCACTTCATGGTTCTATACATCTATAGGATATCATCCTGCTGACCTCTGGCTGGAGGAAGGAGAGTGGGTGGAGAAGAGCGGAAAGGAGACTGTTGGGAGGATGAGACATGTAAGGAGCAGAGAGGAAGAGTGTGCTGTTACCGGACAGGGAGAGCAGTTGAAGCTGCATATAGGTGGGCATGTAAATTTATATGGGAATGTACATTTTCACTCAGTCATGTTAAGTAAAAAAGAAACAAAGAAAAAAAAATACTCATGAAAAAGTTTACACACAAGAAGAAACAATCTTTGATGGTTACCAAGGAGGGGAGGGGTTGCCTTGGAAAAGCACAAAAGAGACAACAGCTAAGTGTTAACTTTGGCGCAGGGTAAGACAGTAGATAATACTGGGGAAGCCAGCACAATTTGTGCAAGGCAAGGTCATCGAAGCTCCATAGACACATCTGAACTCCCTGAGGGACTGAACTGATGGGCTGAGGGCTGTGAAGACCACAGTGTTGGTGAACATATAGCTCAACTGGCAAAACATAGTTTATAAAGAAAATATTTACATTCTACTTTGGTGAGTAGTGTTTGTGGTCTTAAAAATCTCTCTGGTCTTATCCCTTCAGCAGCAAGGAAGAATGCAAAAATCTAGAGCAGCAGCCAAAAGACTATCCAAAGGACTAATGGATCACATCTACAACAGCCTCCACTAGATTCAATCTAGTACATCCAGATGGTGTCCAACTACCACACTGACTGTTCTGACAAGGATTCCAGACAGAGCCTGAGAAAAATGTAGGAAAAAATTCTAACTCAAAAAGAAACTCTGGTCTGATGCACACTGCAGAAATGCTAAGAATATGGCCCCCAGATAGCCCTTCAGTTCCATAATAAAGTCACTCCTGAGGATCACCCATTAGCCAAATATTGGACAGGCCCATAAAATAAAACAAGACTTAAGAGGCACGCCAGCCAAGAAGCAACTACTAGGAGGCAGGAAGTGACAGGAAAGCTAGTAATAGGGGATCCATATTTGAGAAAAGTGTTGTTGAGTTCTTAACCAATTTCATAAAAATATGTGTACTAAATGTTTAATTAGAAACTAGTTTGTTCTGTAAACCTTCATCTAAAGTACAATAAAAAATAAATAAATAGGTCTTTTGCAACAGAAAAAAAAGGTGGGGTGGAATCTGGTTAGGCAGTAGGGCCCTGCTTACTCATTGATCCTAATTTTATGAAGTTCACATTCCCCTAAGAGTGATTTTTGATAATAATAATCAATTCAGGTTCATTTTCTATTAATATATTACCAAATTACTGGGAGGGAACATATACCAGTATACACATCTGTCAGGAGATGGAGGGGCAAAGTTACTTTCTTTATGATATTTCTATAGCTTGCTTTGTATGTATAATTTAAAATATGTACATACACCCTTTAGTTTGTCAATCTTTGTTCAGTGTCTTACTTTACTTGAATGAATAGGTTTCAGAATCAGATGAAACAGCTACTTATACTAAAAGTTGGCCACTTTGGGTGATATTGTGGTTTGTCCCCTTCCATGCCATTTTAGTTGAGCCTCAATTTGTAGCCAGGTAACAGCAAAACATTAATTTTTCTCAACATGGAGTACTGTGCGAGCAGTACAACAGTATGAAGGATGCAACTCACAGAGCTCATGCAAAGACAGCTTATACTGGTATTTATCACTTGCTGTTACTGAGTATATGGAGCCCTAGTGGCATATGGTTAAAACATTCATCTGCCAACTAAAAGGTCAGTGGTTCAACACCACCAGTGGCTCTGTGGCAGAAAGACCAGGCAGATTATTTCTGTGAAGACATACAGCCTTGGAAACCCTATGGGATCACAGAGTCAAAATCGACTCAACAGCAACAGATTTGGTTTTTGGTCTGGTGTTAGTGAGAGCACTGTGTGATCACTTTAAAAAGTAAAGTTTTCTAAGAATGAAAGGGATCATGACTAACCTTTAAGCTTCGGATGTCCTCCATACCTAAAAATAATGAGAAGGGCGAGCTGGATCAGCACAATAAGCGCAAAAAGGACCCGGGCCTGCAGAAACATAGATATCAATATGAAATACATATACGAGTACAGCCTTCTATTAAGACTTTTTAAATGGCATCATTAACAAAAAAATAAGAATGGTATTACTGACAAAAACGACTACATAAGAAAAATACACGATCAAAGAGAATCAAACATCTGATCCACCGAAAAAGAAAATTAAAAGGTACTGCAGTATCACTCTTTCAGAATTTCGATATTTACACCAATACTGATACTATGTAATTTTATACAGTTACATTAAATGTTTATATTAAAATAGTCCAGTTTCTACTTTATGGTTCTATGCATCTACAGGATATCATCCTGCTGACCTCTTACTGGAGGCGGGGGAGTAGATGGAGAGGAGGGGATAGGAGATTGTGGGGAGGATAAGACATGCATGGAGCGGAAAGGAAGAATGTGTTGTCACTGGGCAGGGAGAGCGGCGGGAGCTCCATATAGGTGAGCATGCAAATTTACATGGGAATGTACATTTTCATTCAATCATAATAAAAAAACAAAAAATAAAAAAATAGTCCAGTTTTAATTGTAGTAGGAGAAGTATAATTTGTTTTATTTAGAGCTGAGTAAGGTTAAAAAAACATTACATACGGAGACTACAACCTGAGTCAGCAGAGACTACACTTCTTCTGCTTTCTCCGTCAAGAAAGAAGTCATGTGCTTGTAAGTTAACTCGTAGTAAAGACATCCAAGAATAGATGTTTGCTTTTTAAGGTATGGTGCCCATACCACCACTAAAACCACCTTGAAGCCCCAGCCTAAACCTACTGTAACAGAACTGGAATTTTATAAAATTCTCAGGTGATTCCTATGTACACTGAAAATATATGAAGCCAGATCTAGGTGACTATTAAAAATCTCAAAAAGCAAAATAAACGCAAGAATTCAAAATTTATAAAGATGAGACACAAGTGTCCACTAACCATATTTTTTTACAAAGCTCAATTACACAAGTAATGAAAGAAAAGTAAATTAAAATGACAATGAATGTATTTTTCAGTTCTGCAGGGGTATATGCTAAAATGTCCAATGATGGCTATCCCTGGAGGGTGAAATTAAGGTAGGTTTAAATTTTCTTTACATGTTTGTATCTGCCACAGTTTTTGGAAGAGTAGTTGATAATGTCATTAAAAACTTAAAAAAAGAAATAGCCAATTAGACAGAGCAGGAGAAAAGTGTAAAACCAAAAAATCAAATTCACAGAAAAGATCAGACTTACTGGCCTGACAGAGACTGAAGGAATCTCTGGGACTACAGCCCCAAGACACCTTTCTGATCTGGAAACATTCCTGGGGACCACCTTCCAGCTAAACGATAGACAGGTTCATAATCATAAATAAATAGTAACACCTGAGAGGAACATGCTCCTTAGAACAATCATTGATCAAAAGGGCAGTATTTACTCAAAAGCAAAGAATGAGGAAGTAGGAAAGAATAAAGTAGAACAAAAGGTAATGGGAGCTCACAGTAGAAACAGGGAGAGTACTGATACATTGTGTGATAGGAAACCAAGGCCGTGAACCACTTGTGTACAAGCCGTCTACTGGTTATCTAATTTACTCTGTAAACTGTCACCTAATGCAGAAAAAGATTAAAAATAAACAAACAAAAATACCCATTTACTCATTCAAAAAATATTTACTGAGGGTCTAATATGTGTTGTAACACTGAGCACCAAGTTCCCTGATCTCATGGGGCTTATACTTTAACAGGGAGGACAGACAGAAAGCACTGAATAAATAATAAGTAATTTATAACAATTACAATAAATAAGTAACCCCAGAAAGCCCAATGCTGTCAAGTCGATTCTGACTAGCAGTGAACCTGTAGGACAGAGTAGAACAGCCTCACAGAATTTCCGAGGAGCATCTGGTGGATTTGAACTGCAAGTAAACAGAACACTACGTGCACTCTCTGATTCAGGAAGTTACTTCTAGGAATTTATCCCAACAAACTATTTATATTAGAAAAAACCAAAACCAAACCAACTGCTATCGAGTCAGGTTCAAGTCATAGTAACCCTATATGTCAGAGTAGAACTACCCCACAGAGTTTTTAAGGAGCACCTGGTGGATTTGAACTGTTGACCTTTTGGTTAACATATGTAGCATTAAACCACTACACCACCAAGGTTCCCGACTATACTGGAGATACATGCAAAAATTTAGTTACAATCATTATTTGTAATAGAGAAAAAATTGGAAATAACTTAAGTGTCCAACAAGAAGGGAGTGGTTCAATAAATTATGGTATACTACTAGGACAATATAATGCAACCAATAAGTATCATGTTACAAAATAAAATGTAACAAGATGATCAAAACAAATCCTTCAGTTAACAAAATGAGACAGCAAAAGAAAATAAAAATATAATATGATTTATATCAAAACTTCATACATACATTGACACAGTATGTGTTTATTGAACTTTGGTGACCACAGTGGTTAAGCACTCAGCTGCCATACTAAGGGTTGGCAACTTGAAGCCACCAGATGCTTCACAGGAAAAAGATGGGCAGTCAACTCTGGTAAGGATTTACAGCCTTGGAAAATCTATGGGGCAGTTCTACTCTGTCCTACAGGGTCACTGTGAGTTGAAACTGACACAACAGCAATGCGTTTGGTTTTACATGTATATGCAAGAGAAGCTAAGGAAATACAGAGTATCGTAAAGATAAATAAAATGGTTATAACAGGTAGTATAATAAAAGATGATGTGAGGCTGATTCCACTGTATTTTCCAAGTTTTCTATATTATTTACATAACAAAAATTATTATTTTTGAACAATCTTTAAGCCAGCTCAGTACAATCCCTATGATTCCCTCAGTTTTCCTGGTTTTATGACATTGGTTAGAACCAGGTCCCAAAACACATGTATTGCTTGTCAAGGCCTTCTGTACTTTCTAACTCAAATCAACTTAAAAGCATTTTATTCTACATAAATAAAATCCTAAGGATCCCTGGTGTTGCCGTAGTTAAAGTGACCAACTGCTAACCCAAAGGTCAACAGTTCAAAACCAGCAGCAACTGCACAGAAGAACATGTGGCATGATAGTCTGTTTCTACAGAGAAATACAGCCTCAGAAACCCTATGGGGTTACTATGGGTTGGAATCAACTCAAAAGCAGTTGGTTGTATATAAATAACAAAAATCTAATTTTATTTATAGGGTTCAGCTTTCTCTTTACATGATTACATATATTGTTTTGAACTTTGTATTTACCAAATCCAGTAAAAACACACATTTTGTTGAATGCACTCACCACAATATAGTGGTCAGTAAGAAGAATAAACGATGCCAGGGGATCAAACATGAGACGAAGATCCTCTTCAACAGAAAATATGTGGTGAACAGCCTTTCTTCTTCCAGCAGAATCCTAGTTACAAGCACAGCAGAAAAGTTAACTCTCAAGAATACTTACATATTCATAAAGCTCCAACAGTAAGTTTCCAGTAACTTTTTTCAATTATCTCTGAATAGCTGCATTTTTTTTTTCATTACTTTTTTTCTGGTGTGTGTGTGGTAAAATACACATAACACTGACCTTTTAAGACATTTTTAGTGTGTAATCCAGTGGTATTAAGAACATTCAGACTACTGTGTAACCATCACAACTGTCTACTTCCAGAACTTTTTCATCATCCCCACTGAACAGTAACTCCCATTCCTTGTTTCCCCCAGCTCTTGGTAACTTCTATTTTATCTTCCATCTCTATGAATTTACTTATTCTAGACAGTGTCCATTTTCAAAATATACTAGATACAATGTACTGAATTTTTCAAAATCAAACTTAGCTTCTTAAATCAGAGTTCAGTGTGGATAAAGCCTAATCATTTACACAGCAAACTGAAAATTACCAACTTACCTGGACAATTACTTCTACGCTGTGTGTCCCATTACTGTAGTTTCTGGGATTCCACTTTAGTATGAAAATAGGACCAGACAAATGAATAGCTTCCCCTAAATGAACTCCATCAATATTAACTGTGACAGAAGTAATGGAGGATGAGGAAAAAGCCAATACTCTAAAATTAGAGCATATACGAATGCATGGTTTTAGGTCATTGCTTTTATAAAGAACAATTCTATTATACCTGGAAGAGAGATTATACACAGAACAATCACATTACACAAGTTGTAGGGACCAATATTCATGTGTCTCCGATTTCTAGCTGAATTGATGGTTTTTGAAGTTGTACAATTCAACAGATTTGAACTGGTGAGAAACTTGGAACTATAATATTCTTTTACTTTTTAGAAATGAAAATCTATATTCTTTTGATAAACCCAGCTAGAATATATCTGAAGTTAATTCTGAAAAAAATTCCTCAAGTCCTGATTTTTATCATGGCTCACTCTTGTTAAAGTAATATTAAGCCTCCCATCTTCTCATAAGTTTCCCAACACATCTGCCCAGAAGAAGCAATGTCATGTAAAGTGCTAGGCTTCTCTTCAGAGAGAATAACCCCTAAATCTGATATCAAGCTCCCATCAGAAACTTGAGCTGTGTGCTCCGCTTCACAAGTAATCAAAATTATACAAATTTAAGAGCTTGGCAGCATTTTTTCACACTAATTAATGAAAAACACACTTCAAAAAATCTTTTTAAAGGTATACTATGCAATAATGATAACAGTGCTGTGCAACTGCCCTCATGTTGTTTGATAACATTATAACTAGTAAATCTGTATCAAAAAGTAATTGGACAATTTTTATCAACCATCACAAAGGAATTCAAACTTTTTCACTTAGAATCCTACGTCTAGAATTCTGTCTTCTGTTTTCTAAAAGAAAACAAACAAAAAAATCAAACCCACTGCCATTGAGTCAGGTCCAACTCATAGCAAACCTAGAGGTCAGAGTAGAACTGCCCCGTAGAGTTTCTGAGGAAAGCCTGGTGGATTTATCAACCTTTTGGTTAGCCAGCAGGGTTTCCCTATCTTAAAGAAATTATTCAAATGAAGAAAGAATTTATATATATGAGATAATCATCCCAAATTAAAAAAAAAACAAAACTTAAGGTTCAGGACGATGATTAGAAAAATTGTGACATATTTTCTCAGTGGAATGTTACCAAAACCCAAATCCACTGCCACTGAGTTGATACCAATTCAATGTGACCATATAGCACAGATTAGAACTGCCCCATTGGGTTTCCAAGGCTATAAATCTTTACAGGAGCAGACTGTCACATCTTTCTCCTGCAGAATGGCTGGTGGGTTCCAATGATCTATCTTTCAGTTAGCAGCCAAGTGCTTTAACCACTGTCTCCTTATGGAATGTTAAGCAGTTATTAAACTAATCATTATAAAGACAATCAAGCAACAATATAATGTTGAGAGAAAAAAAAAGTTGGAATTAGAATAGACTACAACCTATGATTAAAACTATATGAAAGCATCCCTTTATGTAAGTCCTGAGGAGGAAAACTCAGAATATTAATAATGGTTCTATTAGAGAGAGGAAAAACCCTACATGCTTTATTTATACTCCTGTTATTCTATTTTCCAACCACGGTTATTCTGCATTACTTTTAAAAATAAGAGTATTTAAAACAGAGCGCCAGTACACTTGCAAAAGGTTACGTAGCTCTTTCCAAAAGGAACTGTCACATCCCATTACGATTCTATTAATCTGTACCATCACATTCCTGTGCCAACAGTATTTTCAATTTCACAATATTCAAATAACTTTTGCTTTACTGGAAGGCTATGTAGCAAAAAAAATTTTTGTTCTGATATATAATGTGAATTTTTAATATAAAATAAGTTATATAAAAGAATATATACACTATGACTATACAGAGATGCTTTGTTTCATTGCACTTGACAAATATTTAATTTTTTACAAATTGAAGGTTTGTGGCAATTATGTTGAACATGACTATTGCTGCCATTTTTCCAACATGTGCTTACTTCATGTCTCTGTGTCATATTTTGGTTATTCTTGTAATATTTCAAACTTATTCATTATTATACATGTTATGCCGATCAGTGACCCATGATCAGTGACCGTTGATATTACTATTATAATTGTTTCTGAGTACCATGAGCTATACCCATGTAAGATGATTATCTGTGTATGTGTTCTGACTGCTCCACTAACCAGCCATTCCCATGTCTCTCTCCCTCTCTTCAGGCCTCCCTATTCCCTGAGACACAAAAATATTGAAATCAGACCAAGTAAAGGCCCTACAGTGGAGGGTGGTACCAAGATGGCGGAGTAGTCAGACTCTTCCTGTGGTGCCTCTTACAATCAACTCCCCCACCAAAAAGCAAGTGAACTGATTATGAATAAACTTTTAGAAGCCCTGAACATCAAAAGCAAAGTTCAAGAAATGGACTGAGTGCCAAGGAGACAGAGTTGCTTCAGAACCAGTGAGGAGTTGCCAAACCTCAGCCAGTGTGGAACTGGCACCTTACGGACTAGACCTGCTGGAGTGAGCAAGTTGAAACAGAGTGGAATTTGGGACACATTATCCACACTGAGAGAGACCATGTGGTGGCAAGTCTTCTTATGCCCTCAGAATCAGTACTTTACCAACAAAAGATAAGGAACTTGCATCTAACCTACTGTGCGGATCAAAAAACACTCCTTCGGGATAAGCCTTTCTCTCATTTACACACCCTCTTCCTAATCAGCACTGGGTCAGAACCAGCTTCAGAGACTGATACATCCCCTGTGGTAGAAGTAGGACCCCTTATATGCACTGAGCCATTCTCCCAGCCTTGGATAGGGAACAAGCTAATAAACAGGACAAAAAATAATCTGCTGCCTGCCCTAAGCCAGGAACTCAGGGCAGAAAAAGTTCCTCTGCCTAAGCACCAGCACCAGCACAGAGTCTGAATGACCTCCACCACTGCACAGACCTGTCTAGGCCCACTTTGACAGCATAGGTCCTGATGAGCACAGTACAACAGGGCACATAACTGAACCCCAATTACACTGTGTCAGCTAACAGAAGGCAGGCTCATGACATTTGACACACTGCCTATGGAGCAGGGTCCTACCCACAGCAGAGGCCTGAGTACTGGTGGCTCCACCGATGCCACCCAGCCACCCAAGACCGAGTCCAAGAACAACTAGCGGCCCCCAGTTCTTACAGCCAACAGCACTGGGTACCTACCCACAGCCCAGCTGCTCCTACCTACCTACATGCTCTGAGAAACAAGGATTCACTCTCCTCATACCCACTCCGGGGGTGACTGTCAGCCTCTTGCCTTGCTCAATGCATGACCCTCTAGAGCAGCCAGATGTCTGGGTCTACACCCATCTCCCCTACCAGTCTAGGACTGTAGGTGAAAGCCTATACCACAAACTTGGTAGCCAATTACCTGGATACCTGAACTGGATTCATGCAGGAAAAGTAAGCAAACTCCTGGATTCTCCTACTTAGGAATAGATCTAACCACCTGGTGATAGGATTGTAGGGCTTCAAAGGCATCAATAATCAAACTAGCTCATACAAGCAGCCTATTTGGGCAAATCAAAATGAAACAATATACGAAATTAGCACACAATAAGCCAGCATAAAATAAAAAAATACAAGAACTTACTGACAGCTCAGAAACAACAGTAATTATCAAATCATGTTATGACACAAACCATGATGAAACAAGAATGAAGAAATCTTCTCGATGATCCAAAGAGAATTTCCTGGAATTACTGGACACAAAATACAAAAGATCAATACACAGAACTCTTCAAGAGATCAGGAAGATCAGGTAAAGTGTAGAACAAGACAAGAAGCACACAAACATGGCCATAAAGAAACTTAAAAAGATCAAAGAAGAGCATAATGACAAATATAACAGGCTATGAAAATCCACAGAGAAACAGCAAACGGAAATACAGATGCTTAACTACCAAATTTCAGAATTAGACAACTCAATAGAAAGTCATGGAAGCAAACTGAGGCAATGAAAGTCAGAATTAGTGAGACTAAAGATAAAGTACTTGACACTAACATATCTGAGGAAAAAACAAATCACATAAAAGAATTAAAAGAAAAAAATGAAGACACCCTAAGAAACCTCTTATAAAGAGGAATAACATGAACGATTAGAGTACCAGAACAGGGGGGTGGGATGTTACAAACTACAAAGTGAACTGTTGAAGATGAACTGGCAGAAAACTTCCCTGACATTGTAAAGGATGAGAAGACATCAAAGATGCTCATTGAACCCCACACAAGATAGATCCCAAAAGAAAGTCACCAAGACATATTATAATCAAACTTGCCAAAACCAATGATAAAGAGATAATTTTGAGAGGAGCTAGGATAAATGAAAAGTCAGCTACAATGGAGATTCAATAAGACAAAGCTCAGACAGACAATTCAACAGAAAGTATGCATGTGAGAAGGCAATGGGATGACATATATATATAGACTTGACAGAAAACAACAGCCAGCCAAGAATTACATATACAGCAAATCTGTCTCCCAACTATGATGGCAAAATTAGGACATTTCCAGATAAACAGAAGTTTCAGGAATATGCAAAAACCAAACCAAAATTATAAGAAATACTAACGGGAGCCCATCAGTTAGAAAATCAGCACCATCAGATAAAAACCCAAGACTCAAATGCAGGATGGAACAATTAAATATCAAATCAGATAAGGAAATCACAAAAATAAATCAAAGTTAAAACACTGAAAACAGGGAAGCAGAGATGTCATCTAAAAGATGACAACATTATAACAAAAAAGAGACTAAAAAAAGTAGTCACAGATCTTTCATATGGAGAAGAAGTCAAGGCACTATAAAGAAATAAAAGACTGGTTTAAACTTAGAAAAATAGGGGTAAAAATTAAGGTAACCACAAAGGAAACAAACAATTCTACACATCAAAAGAAAAGAAGAAAAACATAAAAGACTCAGCAAATAGGAAACTAACAACAATAAAAAAGATGAAAAGGAAACACACACTAAGAAAACAAGTCAGCACAGAAAATTAAGTGACCAAAGAAACTGTTAACAATGCACACACAAAAGGCATCAAAATGACAACACTAAACTCATACCTATCAAGGATTACACTGAATGTAAATGAGTGAAATGCACCAATAAAGAGACAGGGAGCAGAATGGATAAAACACACGATCTGTCTACATGCTGCCTTCAAGAGACACACCTTAGACTTAAAAACACAAATGAACTAAAACTCAAGGGATGGAAACAAATACATCAAGTGAACAACAATCAAAAAAGAGCAGGAGTGGCAGTATTAATTTCTTACAAAATACACTTGAAAGTAAAATTCACCATAACAGACAACAAAGAACACTATATAGCAATTAAAAGGACAATACACCAAGGAAGACATAACCATTTGAAAATTTATGCATCTAACAAGGTTTCAAAGAGCAAACAGATAAGAAGGCATAAGCTGGTTGAACTGACACAGGAAAAACACTGCAGGGTGAGCAACTAGTCACGTAACAATGTCTGTGGAAGTTTTTATATGAGAAACAGACTTGAATTGTAAATTTTCACTTAAAATCCAAAAAGAAAAAAAAATTACCCTACAATGGACTCCAGATGTTCCAGTTAAAGAAGAGTCACACATCTCTCAATTTATCAAACCTAGAAATGATTACGCTTAGTAAGGAAGACATGCCAAAAGCTGAGATAGGCTGAAAGCTAGGCCTTTTCCACAAAGGAGATAGCCAAATTGAGAATGCAAAGACAAAGTTCTTGAAGGAAATTAAAAATGCTACTGACATGAACACACAAATCTTAAGAAAATAAAAGTCTTGTTGCTGATATGGAGAAAGTTTTTGTGGTCTGGATAGGTCAAACCAGCCATACATTCCCTTAAGCCAAAGGCTAACCTAGAGCAAGGCCATAACTGTCTTCACTACTATAAAGGCTGAGAAATGAGGAAGCTGCAGAAGGAAAGTTTGAAGCTGGAAGAGGCTGGTTTATGAGACTCACAGAAAGAAGTCCGTGGTGTAACATAAAAGTACCAGGTGAAGCAGCAAGTGCCAATGTAGAAACTGCAGGAAGTTATCCAGAAGATCTAGCTAACAGATGAAGGTGGCTATACTAAACAATAGATTTTCAGTGTAGATGAAACAGCATTATACTGGAAGAAGATGCCAACTAGGATATGTCTATAGCTAGAGAGGAGAAGTCAATGCTCACCTTCAAAGTTTCAAAGGACAGGTGACTTGTTAGGTGCTAATGCAGCTGGTGACTTTAAGTTGAACCCATGTTTATTTACCATCCCCAAAATCCTAGAGCCCTTAAGAATACTGCTAAGTTGATTTTACCTATGCTTTATAAACAGAACAACAGAGTCTGGTCGAGAGCACATCTGTTTACAACATGGTCTACTGAATATCTGAAGCCCAATGTTGAGACCTACTGCTTAGGAAAAAAGATTCCTTTTGATTAAACACAGAAGAAAACAGTCTTTGACAGTTATCTGGCTGGAAAGGGAGGGAAAGGGATACTAACCGATTAGACAGTACATAGGAATTGCGTTAGGTGTAGAGAATGACAGCATATAGTACAACACAGGTCAGCACAGCTAGATTAAATCAAAAGGTAAGTGGTTTCCTAAATACAACTTAACACTTCAAAGGACAGAGTACCAGGGGCAGGTATCTGGGGACTATGGTTTCAGGGGGCATCTAGGTCAACTGGCATAACAAAGTTTTTTAAGAAAATGTTCTGTATTCTACTTAGCTGAGTGGCATCTGTTGTTTTAAAAGCTAGCAAGCAGTCATCTAAGTAGTATCAAGAGATACCAACCCATCTGGGGCAGAGGAGCATGAAAGACATCAAAGAAATAAGAAAAATATCAACCCAGAGACAGAAAGAGCCACATAATTTAGAGACCAGATCAGCAAAAGACCAGAAGAAATAGACGGTGCCTGACCACCACCACTGACTGCCTTGAGAGGGAATACAACATACAGTCCTCGATACAGTGGAAGAAAAACAGGTGTGCGGAACTAGAACTCTTAAAAAAGACCAGACTTGACAGTATGACAGACTGGAGGATCCCTGGAAGACATGACCCAGGACTCTCAGCCCAAAACTAAAGCCAACTCCTATGACAAAGGGGACTAAACTCTAAGACATAAAGCGATACTGGTGAAGAATGCGTTTCTTGGCTTAAGTACACACACGAGGCTAACTGAGCAGCTCTTGTCCAGTGGTGAGATGAGACAGCAGATGGGGACAGCAGCTGGTTGAATGGACACAGAAAATATAATGTGGAAAGCAGGAGTGTGCTGTCACAGGGTGGGTAGAGAAGCTAGTTAAACAGCAGGGTGTGTGCAAGCTTTTGTACAACAAATTGACTTGGATTGTAAACTTTCACTTGAAGCACAATAAATTTTCTTTTTTTAAGATTTCTTTCAAACTATTACTGCTCACTGATAATGCACCCGGTCATCAAGAGTTCTGATGAAGCTGTTCAAGGAGATTACTGTTGTTTTCAAGTCTGGTAACACAACAAATAAAGTATTATAATGACATGTGCAAAGAGCTGGAAATAGAAAACCAAAAGAGAAGAACACACTCTGCATTTCTCAAGCTGAAAGAAGTGCAGAAAAAATTCATGCCTCAAGTTGCAATAGTGAAGGATTCTACACAGAAAATACTAAATGACCCCGGAAGCATCAAAAGAAGAAGGAAGGAATACACAGTCATTATACCAGACACAACTGGTTGATGTTCAGCCATTTCAAGAGGCAGCATATGATCAGGAACCAACGGTACTGAAGGAAGATGTCAAAGCTACGTCGAAGGCATGGGCAAAAAACAGGGCTCCAGGAACTGATAGAGTATCAACTGAGATATTTCAACAAACAGATGAGGCACTGCAAGTGCACACTCACTTATGCCAAGAAATTTGGAGGATGGCTACCTGGCCAACTGACTGGGAAAAGATCATACTTATGCTCATTCCCAAGAAGGGTGATTCAACCAAATGTAGAAATTACTGAACAACATCATTAATATCACATGCCAGTAAAATTTTGTTAAAGATCATTCAAAAGCAACTGCAACAGTATACTAACAGGAAACTGCCAGAAATTCAAGCTGGATTCAGAAGAGGAAGTGGCACCAGGGATATCATTGCTGGTAACAGACGGATCTTGGCTGAAAGCAGAGAATACCAGAAAAATGTTTACTTGTGTTTCATTGACTATTCAAAGGCATTCAACTGTGTGGATCAAAATAAATTATGGGTAACTTGTGGAGAATGGGAATTACAGAACACTTAATTGTGCTCAGGAGGAATCTGTATATAGATCAAGAGGTAGGTATGTCCACAGAACAAGGAGGACACTACATGGTTTAAAGTCAGGAAAGGTGTACATCAGTGTTGTATCCTTTCACTATACCTTTTCAAACTGTATGCTGAGAAAAATAATCACAGACGCTCATATATGAAGAAGAAAGCACCAGAATTAGAGGAAGATTCACTAACAACCTGCATTATGCAGATGACACATCCTTCTTGCAGAAAGTGAACAGGATTTGAAGAACTTACAGATGAAGATCCAAGACCAGAGCCTTCAGTATGGATTACATCTCAGTATCAAGAAAGCAAAAATCCTCACAACTAGACCAGTAAGCAACACTGTGATAAAGGGAGAAAGGATTGAAGTTGTCAAGGATTTCATTCTGCTTGGCTCCACAATCAATGCCCATGGAAGCAGTCATCAAGAAGTCAAAAGATACACTGCACTGGGAAAATCTGCCACAAACGAGTTCTTTGAAGTGTTAAGAAGGAAAGATGTTACTTTGAAGATTAAGATGTGCCTGACCCAAGCCATGGTATTTTCAGTTGCATCATATGCATGTGAAAGCTGGACAATGAATAAGGAAGATAGAAAAAGAGCTGATGCTTTTGAATTGTGGTGCTCAAGAAGAATACTGAATGTACCACAGACTGTCAAAAGAACAAACAGATATATTCTGGACGAAATACAACCAGACTGCTTCTTGGAAGCAAAGATGGCAAGACTGCATTTTACATACTTTGAACATATTGTCAGGAAGGATCAATCCCTGGAGAAGGACATTATGCTTGGTAGAGTAGAGGGTCAGTGAAAAAGAGGAAGACCCTCAGTGAAATGCATTGACACAGTGGCTGCAATGATGGGCTTAAGCATAAAAACAACTGTGGACATGGCATAAGACTGGTCAGTGTTTTGTTCTGTTGTATACAAGGTCACTATGAGTCAGAACCAATTCAACAGCACCTAAAAACAACAACATAAGTTCCATCTTCATCCCATGGAACAAGGAGTAATTTCAACTTCCAGTTTTTTCAGAAACATATTTTATAAAGCTATAGTTGCCATGACAGTGATTTCTATGATGGATCTAGAAAAGTAAATGGAAAACCCTCTGGAGAGGAGTCACCATTCCAAGTGCCATTAAAAACATTCTTGATTCACAGGGGTAGGTCAAAATATTAATATTAATAGGAATTTGGAAGAAGATGATTTTAACCTTCATGTATGACTTCGAGGGGTTCAAGACATCAGTGAAGGAAGACACTGCAGATGTGGTAGAAAGATCTGTACTTAAAAGCAGAGCCTGAAAATGTGACTGAATTATTGAAATGGCATGATAAAACTTTAACAGATGGAGAGTTGCTTCTCATGGGTGAGGAAAGAAAGTTGTTTCTTGACATGGAACTGCTCCTGGTGAAGATGCTGTGAACAATGTTGAAACAACAACAAAGTATTCAGAATATCATATAAACTTAGTTAACACGGTAGCAGCAGGGTATGAGAGAAATGAGTCTAGTATTGAAAGAATTTCTATGGTGAGAAAAATGCTATCAAACAGCATCAATTATTAAAGAGAAATTTTTGTAAAAGGAAGAGTCAATCAATGTGACAAACTTCACTGCTGCCTTCTTTTAAGAAACAGTGACAGCAGCCCCAACCTTGAGCAACTACTACCCTGATTAATTAGCAGCCATCAACACTGAGGCAAGATCCTCCACCAGGAAAAGGATTTGACTTGTTGAAAGCTCAGATGATGGTTAACATTTTTTAGTAATAAAGTATTTTTTAATTAAGGTATGTACTTTTTTTTAGACATAATGCTATTATACACTTAACAGACTACAGTATAATGTAAATTAACTTTTATATGCACTTCAAAAACCAAAAAATTTGGAATGACTTGCTTTACTGTGATTATTTCCTTTGTTGTGGTAGTCTGGAACAGAACCTGGAATTTCTTGGATGTATGCTTACAGCAGTGTACAGTATGCATGTAAAAAGACTGGAATAAAATATGAGACAATAATAATAGTAGGAGATTGGACTTACAGATGATTTTTAAAAGTCATCAGTTTAAAAATATATTTTAACTGAATGTGAACAAACAGTATGCAATTTACATAATGTTCAAATTGCTGAGAAATGAAAGCAAGACATCTCATAGCTTTCCCAGGGGAATGAAGGCATAGTAAGTTGTTCACCATGAATATCTAATTGTAAACACATTATGAAAAATTGCTTCCATACCTGATATGTGTTGAATGAAGGAGTCTTTCTAGGGGTTCATGTTTAGCACAACTATAGAGGAGTGATTTAGGGTTGGTGATTAGAACCACGGGCCACTTGCCAAAGGTCAGATCTGCAAAGCTAAAAAGGTCATGATCAAAAGCAAAGATCCGGTACCTACAGACCAGAAGACAATAAGATAATTTAGTAACTTCATAAGAGGGCATAAAGTAATACACAAAACAGGTAAAAATACAGAACTAGTGCTTTATCACACCATGAATTTGAATGCAGGATAAACACTGTTGTTTATCTTTCTTTCCTTATCCTAATCACACCATCCGTCATGCTTGTCAAATCTCCTGGGAGATCTGACTGAGACAATGAATTTAATAGTGAGCCACAACAATTTCTGGTACACAGAATGCACTCTTTTCATTTTTAAATGTTTGTTGCCAAAGCCAAGCCAAGTGAGATAGTCTATTTATTTCATTACTTTAAAACTATTTAAAACCTAAGACAGTCATCATAATCCTAATAACCGAGATCCTTCATCCCATCAACAATACATAAAGCACTAAATGACTAGATGAACACAATTAGAAACCTTTCATACTTTCTTTAAACCTTTATTTCTATAATCTCATAGAAAGTAATGAGTTGTCTTGATTTTCTAAATGCATGATGAAAGGCAAAATATTCATTAAAAATAAAAAGTTTCATATTTTCTAGCTTATAGAATTAAGGAAAAAGATATTTAGCTATGGTAGAAATAACAATGCTTATCAAACAGTCTACATGCTGTACTGCATTTCCCAATTTCCCTAGCACTAGACCAGGATGGTGTAAATAGTTCTGGCCAGTGGGCTATGAACAGAAGTGACAAGTGTCATACCTCTAGTCTAAAGTATGTAAGGGTGGGTACCAGTTCTCCATACTGTGTTCCCTGCTCTGGAATCAAGGTGGTCAGACCGTGCCATTATAAGACAGAGGGCTGAATCCTTCAGTCACTCTAAAGAAGCGAGTTGCCCTGACTCACAGTGGATTTTACATGAACGAAAAACAAGCTTTTGTTAGGTTAAACCATTACATCTTCCAAGTGATTTGCATTTACAACAAAGCTTAGCCTAATATTACTAATCTACTAACTGTTTTGCTTTTTAAACTCTTTGTTTTCACAATGCTTATGGGTCACTGAGTTTCTGTTAAGGTGTCGTGACCACCCAGAAAATGTTGGTGGTCTTAAGAAGAAAATAAGTAACTAACAAGTCTTCAGGTCAGTAATAAGCTTTATTGAACGAAACCATATGTTTACAATTAAGAAGGGGGAAGGGAGGTGCTAGTGCTAGGACATAAAGCACTCTTATTTACATTACCTAAGAATTCTTCTCTACATTCACATTAGTTAGGAACTCTCATTCACATTAGTTAAAACCCGACCGGTTCCACCGGGTACCACAAGGGCTGCATGTTAAGTGGTCAAGTGATAATATCAGTATGTCAACACACTCACTCCCCAAATGTGAGTTTCACTCTAAGGAATTTAAGGATTGGCTGTGCTCTCACTGTTCCAACATCAGGAGAATTAGAAGTAGAATTTTATGATGACAGGAAATCTCAAAAGTGAAGCACGTAAGAACACAACACCAGGCTCAGACACTAACAGAAGACTTCTCATAGTCACTGGAAGCAGGCCTTTCAGATGTCAAAATGATAAGGTGACTCGGAGGTAAATTTGATAGTAGGAACAGCATAAGCAGCTTAGGCAGCAATGGGAAAACAGTCACAGCCACTTGAACCAACCTTTGACAGCAAGTGGATGAGGTCCCAGGATCAGGTCACACACAGCAAACCAGCGGACACAGAATCTCAGGAGGAGGTTGGGCTCCAGGCCCTTGAAAATGAGGCTCAGCAACAGACTGCAGCACAGATTCCCAGAAGGAGACTGTGCCCCTAGGCCTTCGAAAATGAGGCAAAGAAGGTCAGGGCAGCAGATTGCGGATACAGACCCCTAGAAGGGACTGCTGTGCCCCAACTCCAGAGTGCTGGGTTTTTAATACAAGTTGTTTGCTTGGTTCTATTTGCTATTGGTCAGTCCGTAAGTCTTATCTTCTGGTACCTCAAGCTGTTGACTTCTTTCTCACTGGTTATTGTCTTTAAAGTCTCTCTGACCATCTGGGGCCATGTCCATCTGGCAGTTGTTTTTCTCACTTTTACTTCTTCACCATGACTTTATGTTTTCTCACCACCTTACTTAGCTCAAGCACAGCCATTTTGTGTTTAATAGTTTAGCCAATTCACAGTTCAGCCAATTTTAACTTATGCTTGTGACAAGATTCTATTTTACTATACATTCTATTTTAATATATGTCGGGAGCAGGCCCCCCTCTCCCAACATGAGGATCAAGGAGGTGCCTCCTAAGAGGGGCCTCACAACCCCCTTGGTTTATGGAATTATATTGGGACAATCTGACCAGGAACTTCTGAGGAATAGAGATCAGAGGAATGGGTTTCAATGCAGCATGCTTCAATGCAGCCCAGCTTCACTGGCTTCCCCTTAATTGCATTCCCCACTCCCTTTTCTCCACATACACAGGTTTACAAGCTAACCCTTGAAAGGCTTTCCAAGGACAATTCTCCACATAGTCATTAAAACTACACAAGCATCTCAACTGATAACACTAAAGAAACATCTTTCTTAGTACAGCTGTGCTTGATTAGGGGAAAGCAGACACTTACTATCTGCACAAGAAGATATAAATAAAAACTTAGAGAAACAAATGGAGACAGCAAACGGTGAAGCCTTGAGAAGTTTACCCCTCCGTACTTTCCACTTTGAGGTACGAATAAAACCATTAATTGTGTTCAATGACATTTATCACCTGGTTCAAACCATTATCCAAAAAGCCTTGACAATTAATTAGAAGTAGAAGACCACGAGGGATCACTTTCTTGTTAGCCAATAATGATGGGTCAGTTTCTTGTTAACCAATAGTTTATATGATGAAGAAAATAGGGTGACCACTACGTCACCTCACCTATGAAGAATAAAGACGGATAGCTCTGGACACACACAATTTTTTTGCTGTTTGGGCTGCCTTAAACCAGAAAAGTCTTTCCTGTCTCCTTTATTCATTTCCCGCCGCGCCTTCCCTCCCTCAGTGCGAGACCCTTTAAAGTGTTGGGACTGGCTGCCGGCAAATATATACTTATATGTACATACATATGTATACATATGTGTGTATATGTGCATACATATATATGTACATATGTATATGTGTGTATACACATACACATATATACACATGTGTATTCCATGTGTGTATATACACATACATATGTGTATATATACACATGCATATCCTCACATCATAAAGGTGATGGAAAAATTCAACAATGGTTAATAGTGATGGTTGAAAAACATGATGAACACGTTAATGTTACTGAACAGTATAGGTGAAGACTGTAGAAATGGCAAATCTTTTGTTATCTGTATATTTACCACAGAAAAGAAAAAGAACATCTTTTAACTAACATAATTTAAATGTTTACAAGTAAAGGTTAGGACATTTTTGTAAAACTCCAGATAAAATGCCAGAGTTGGAACACAGGAAAGTAGCTGGGAGAAGAAAGAAGGGAAATGGTTTTACAATTATCATTTAACATGTAAATACAGCATTTATAAGAAATCAAGAAGCTGATCAAGGGTTAAGGCTATCAAGCAAAAGGTGATCACAGCCTCATAACCATGAATAGTTAGGTTTTAGCTTAAAATAATTATACGTACTAAGCAACTGATAACAGCTAAACAATGAAATAATTGATACTCCTCTATACTTAGACAATAAACATTTAAATAATTCTTCTAAAAATGTATGGCTAACTACACACACACACACACACACACAGCCCTGTAATAGTTAAAGTGCTCAGCTACTAACTGGCTGGAACCCACTGCCCACCCCATGGGAGAAAGATATGGCAGTCAGCGAACATATATAGCCATGGGACAGTTTTTCTCCATCCTACAGGGTCTCTACAAATCACAGTAGACTTGACGGCAACTGGTTTTACACAGACACACTGGTTTTTATGCAAATAACACATCACTTTTCCCATCTGTTTGCAAACCAAGCCCTCCCCACTCAAGGTATTTTTGTAAAGACACTATGCTAATTTTCTTAAAGCCATATGTAAAAAAAATTGGCATAATGACACATATGAGGCCTGAAATTAAGTCTTTGAGCTTAATTGTTCCAAGCACTACATACCTCACGGCGGAATATCACTATGGTCACCTTCCAAGTACTCCCCTTCGGAAGCTATGCACCCATGTTAGTGCCTAGTCCACCCTTCAGAGCAATCTTGGAACACTTTCTGGAATGGCCACAGCACACAGTGGCAAGGTGGCAAGTTCATGAACTTTACTGTATAGTTGTCTGTGAGAGTTTTTAGCCAGTATACAAATAACTATTGGAACACTCTCCCTACTCACCTGATCTGACCCCCAGTGACTTGTTTGCCCAGCGATAAATGAAATACTGAAAGGAAGACATTTTGATGACATTCAGAACATTAAGGTTAACACGATGACAGCTCTGATGGTCATTCCAGAAACAGTTCCAAAATTGATTTGAAGGGAGGACTAAACACTGGCGTCAGGGCCTAGCTTCCTAAGGGGAGTACTTTGAAGGTAACTGTAGTGATAGTCAGCACTGAGGTATGTATCACCTTTTCTAGGACGAGTTTGTAAACTTCATTGGCAGACCTTGTATGATAGTGCCTCACAGAGGAAGAGTATGGTTGGCAAACAAACACAGAGGGCAAGTGTTATTTGTGACAAAATACAGTAGTGAAATAGTTGACTATCCTACATGATTTTAATGTTATATTCTCTATTCAAACGGCTTTAACTCTAATAAAACCAACTAACATCTTACAGCAATAACTAGAATTAAAAAAACAAACCTACTGCTCTTGAGTCAATTCCAGCTCAGCACTCGTATAGGACCAAGCAGAATGCTCCATAGAGCTTCCAAGGAGTGCCTGGCAGATCTGAACTGCTGATTTTTTTGGTCAGAAGATGCAGCACTAAGCCATTACATTACCAGGGTTTCTAATAATTAGAATAGTAGGTATAAAATTAGGGAGGAAATGACATATTTCTAGTTCTAATTTTTTAAAGTGTGGTCCATTGATTACCTGATGGACTTTTTACAAGTGCAGTTTCTTTGCCCTAGCCCTGACCAACAAAATCAAAATCTGTAGTGGTACGGGCTGGAAATTTTCATTTCTAAGAGAGTGCCTCATAATTCTTGAATATACTAGGTTTGGGAACTATTTCCTACCAGATGAAGCTTAAAAACCCAATGTAAAATATGGATTTTACACCGCAATGAAGTTTTTGCTTAAGACAAAAACTAGTACACATTTAAAAAACACTTCACAAGTTTTTCCTTAACTGAGATCAACCACAGTAACAATAAGAAGATTCTATCAGTTTTAGCAAAACTGACATATATTTTAAGAGTTACCTATACACGACCAAATTGATAACAGCCACTTGAGGATTAAACTGGAATCTCAGAGACTGGTGAGTTTACATTAATGCGGGAGGAGCAGCTCAGAAGAGGAGAGGGAGAATGGTTATACAACTCAAAGAATGTAATTAATTTCTTAATGTCACTAAACTGTACATGCAGAAACTGCTGAATTAGTTTTGTTTTGCTGAGTATAATTCTTAACAACAACCAACTAAACAAAATTTAGAAAAAGAAAAAGCTTACATGTGTATGTTTTACTTTGCGGGGTAGTTTCCTTACCTTCTGTTATCTTTCCAGTCTCCCACCTCAAGTTCCAAAGTGCCCTGGAAGTGTCGAGTGTGCAAAACAGGCATCAGTCCACCAAGTGTATGGAGGTGTCCACACAAATAAGCTGTAGCTGAGCTAATGGAATAAGTGATAAAAATAGAACTTGTGATGCCAAACTAACAAAAATGTCTCTTCAAGAAAAAGGTATGTAGAGTAACATCAATGAACTACAAAGGTTCATTTTAATTTCAGAAGACCGTCTTGCCTCATTATTGACCGGATTCCTGGTGAGGAAGACAGGATGGTAGACGTTGTATAATGCCCAAACCAAATGGTATGGTTGCTCCAACTGCTTTCCTTGGCAAGTAATACAAGCTCTTCCATTTGTCTCTGAAACAGGAGAGAAATGGAAAGTATTTAATTAAGACTCAAGCTGAGTTATGCACTTCTGATTTACAGACAACTTGTACTGAAGAACAAACTGCCACAAAGTCTACTACAGTAAAAACTTGAGTTAAATACATACAATAGTTCATAATACCAGATGCTTGTTGTAACATTCATGAAAACACTGCATGATTTGGATGTGTTTATTAAGTTGTATATGCATAGAAAAGTAAAAATATATACTATATACTAAGACAAACATTTGACTGATGCTAAATTAAGAACCATAGTGTCTATTCCAACTTACCTACAAATCTGACTTAAAGACAGAGTGGGAAAGGGATCTCATTTGTAACCCACAAAATGCCTCTAGTTATACGGGGTCTAGAGCTTAAACCCTACTAATTAATGACTTGGATGAACTTCTGTATATTTAAAACTGCTCTCACACATTATAATTCATTTAATCCTAATAGCTCTCTTCAATAAGTAAGGCAGTATCATGGATTGAACTGTGACCCCAAAAATATGTGTACCCATTTGCTTGGGCCATGATTCCCTGCATTCTACGATTGTCCTCCACTTTATGATTTTGCTGTGCTGTATGTTAAAGTCTTAGGGTGGGACTATAAATGCCTTTATAAGATCACCTGCCTGCTCCACGTAAAAGTATCCCTGGAGTATGGCTTGCAGCACCCTTAATCCTTTCATCCTAGAAGAGATAAAAGGAAAGGGAAGTAGGCAGAGAATTGGGAACCTCACACCGTCAAGAAAGCTGCACCGGGAGAAGAATGCATCCTTCAGACCTGGGGTTGCTGCACCAAGATGCTCCCTGGACAAAGACTGATACAATACCAGACTTTCCCCCAGAGCCAACAATGTGGAAAGCCTTCTCCTGGAGTGGGCATCCTGAATTTGGACTTGTAGCCTACTGGACTTTGTAAAAATAAACCTTCCTTTGTTAAAGCTATCCACTCTGCGGTATTTCTGTTAGAGCAGCACTAGCTGACTAAACAGAATTTGGTGCAGAAAGTGGAGCGCTACTCTAGCAAATGCCTAAAATGTGGGAGCCATTTTCAAACTGTGAATGGATAGAAGATTCAGGAGGAAAGAAGGTGCAGATGGTGAGAAAAAACAGAGAACTGGGGGCGGCAGCAGCAGAACCAGAGGCAGTGCTGGAGCCAACCCATGGAGTGAGAGTGTTAAGTGCCTATGCACACAGTTTTCCAAGTAGAACGGGGTGCCTCTGGGCACTTGCATTGGTGGAGCTAGCTTTGCTAACCCACAGAGCGAGACAGCTGAGTGCCTTTCTGAAGATACTTTCCAGCAAGAGTGGGGTGCTTCCGGGCACTTAAACTGGTGGAGCTACAGAGCTTTGGAACATCTGCTCTGGCAGGGCAGATGTGGGCCTGAGTCCTGGACCATGATGCCATAAGAAGCAGAAGCTGAAGAGACAAAGAACATGAGAAGCTGAGCTGCCTCAGTGTCAAAATGTGCCACCATGACCTCAGGGGACTGAAAGGGTGGAACCATAGCATCCTGTATTTATAAGGGTAGAATTGCCACTCAGTTGGGCTTAGGGTACACCTAAAGCCGATGGCACACAGTTTCTGTCCAAGTGGGCCTTGAAGGCAGAGTTATAGTACAGGGCTGGGGGTCTCCACTCAAAAACCAGCAAGTGTGGCCAATACCTAGAGTCTGGAGGGCAGGGCCACTGTGTAAAATGTCTCAGAAAGTGGAGGATTACTTCCAAAGCTTTGAGAACTAATGTAACGTGTTCTGCTGACTCGCTTGTTGCCTGTTAATGCCTTCTTTATTTCTCCCATTTGTAATGAAATGCCTGACTTGTGCCTGTTCTGCCATTGTAGCTTTGGAAGCAGAGAGTTTGTGTTCTAGGTTTCATAGATACACAGGAATTTCTAAATTTTGGACTTGGAACTGATTAAGACTTCTACCATATGGAATGGACATGATTTTGCTGTGATGGGATGAATGTGTTACACGTTTCAAGGATGCTATTTTGGGGGTGTAAGAATAACCCTTCCTTTGTTAAAGCCATCTACTCTGTGGTATTTCTGTTACAGCAGCACTAGCTGACTAAAACAGGCAGCTACTATCACCCTTTGACAGAGAAGGAAACTGAGAAAGAAGCTACCACCAGTCTTTTCAGCCTATATACCATACTGGAAACCCTGGTGATGTAGTAATTAAGAGGTATTGCTGCTAACCAAAAGGGTGGCAGTTCAAACCCACCTGGCCCTCCTTGAAAACTCTGCAGGCAATTTTACTCTGTCCTACAGTCAGAACTGACTTGATAACAACGGGTTTCGGTTGGTTTTTGTTTTATACCACATTGCAACTAATAATGAAGACACTGAAACTAAACTCCTAAAACAAAATGTACATACGTCCACAGAAAGACTTGTACCTGTTGTTCACAGCAGCACTAATCACAGAATAGAGAGAAATTGGACACCATCAACAAACTGTTCCATATCCATACTACAAAATGTTATTTAGCAATAAAAAGAAAAGAACTACTGATACCTACAACACTACAGATGAATCTCTGTGGTGCAGTAAATTCCTTTCATATGGCCTTTCTAGCTATGGTCTCCAACACAAAATGACCATCTGAGACTATGCACATAAAATGTATAAAACTTTTACTGGGATTAAACAGTGACTATGCAAATGAGGTGCCCATGGCCTACAATGGGGATTGGTCAGTTCTGCCATTCCCCTAGGCTTAAAAGAACCAATCCCACTGAACCTGAGGATGACCTCACTACCATCAAGAAGAGCCAGGAGCAGAACGCATCTTTGGGACCCAGGGTCCCTGTCCTGAGCACCTCCTAGACCTAGGAGACGGCTATAACACTGGAGGCAGCAAGAAACAGTAGCAGCAAAGGACCAGCAGATGACTACAGCAGGCTTGCCAACAACAGAGCAAGAGAGGTGAGTGTTTTCAGGCAGGAGGCTTCCTGGCAGAATGGAGTGCTTCCAGACACTTATCAAAGCTGCTAAAAAGCTGTAACACATGCCCAAGCATAGCAGAGGCTGAGAGCAAGGCTTGCCTGAGAAAAGAACTGAGGATAGAAGCTGTCCTGGTTGACAAACTGTATTCAGTCTTCTCAGTTGTTCTTGTTACTTCCAAATTGATCCCGATCCCGAGCTACAACCTGTTAATTCCCTAACAAACCCCATAATTCTGAGTATGGTCTGTAAATTTTGTGTGGCCACTTCAAGGAAATTATTGACAGAGAATTAGACAGTTTTGTGGGGGTAATCACTGGTGTCAAAACTGGTTATAAGGTTAGAGAGTAGAGGTATGTCTGACCTTCACCACAGAGGAATTAGCTTTGGGCTGATGGTGAGCCTTTCCCCTTCTCCTGAATTTAGACAAGGTCTGACACCATCATACTACAATCTCAGAAACATTATACTGAGCAAAAGAGTAAAAGAAGCTAGATTTAAGAATGTATACTGTTTCAGAGTACATCTAGGTCAACTGACTTTATTTATTAAGACAATGTTTTGCCTCCCACTTCGATGAGTGGTATCTGGGGTCTTAGGAGCTAGCAAGTGGTTATCTAAGAAGCATCAATTGGTTTCAACTCACCTGGAGCAAAGGAGAGTGAAGAACATCAAAGACAGAAGGAAAATATGAGCCCTAGAGACAGAAACCCATTGCCATTGAGACAATTCCAACTCACAGCAACTCTATAGGACAAAGAATTGCTCCATAGGGTTTCCACAGAACACCTGGTGGATTTGAACTGCTGACCTCTTGGTCAGCAGCTGTAGCACTTAATCACTATGCCACCAGAGTTTTGTACAGGGTCACTATAAGTCAGAACTGACTTGATGGCAGTGGGTTTGGGTTTTTGGTTTTCAGAGACAGAAGGGCCACATAAATCAGAGATTACATAGTCAGCATGAGGATAGAAGAACTAGATGCCTGGCTACCACAAATGAACTGCCCTTACACGAAAATCAACAAAGAATCCCTAATGCAGTGGAAGAAATGCGGGGTGGAGAATTCGCATTCTAGCAAAAAGATCAGACTTGATGGTCTGACAAACTGGACATTCTCCAGAAAACATGGCTCCCAGACTCTCTGTTAGCCCAGAACTGAAACCATTCCCAAAACCAACTCCTTAGACAAAGAATGAATTGGTCTATAAGACATAAAATAATACTGGTGAAGACAGTACTTCTTGGCTTGAGTAGATGCAGGAGACTAACGAGTCAGCTTCTGTCTAGAGGTCAGATGAGAAGGTACAGGGGAATAGAAACTGGTTGCATGGACACAGGAAATAAAAAGTAGAGAAGAGGAATGTGCTGTCACAGTGTGGAGAGAGCAGCTGGGGTCACGTAACAAAGTATGTTTAAGTTTTTGTATGAGAAACTGACTCAAATTATACATTTCACCTAAAACACAATAACAATAAACTAAATTTTAAAAAGAATATATACTGTATGATTTCATTTACAACAAATTCTAGAACAAACAAAACTAGTCTATAATGACAGACAATGAGTGGTTTCCTTGGCCTGGGAGTAAACACTGAAAGTGGCACAAGAGAATTTGTTCTAGATTGTGGTGGTAGTTACACCAGTGTATATATTTTTCAAATCTTTTCAAACTATATCCATAAAATAAGTTTATTTTATTATACACAAATCATGTATCATACAGTCAATTTCAAAAACTAGCTTTCACCTACATAAATGTGCACTAATATAATCAGTAAAGTGCTTTTAGCAATAAATTCCTGGACCCTATCCTCAGGGTTTCTAATTTAAGTCCTGGACTGGGCCTAAAAATCCGAATTTTGTAAGATTCTATCTTATTGATTTCTATGCAGATGATCCTTGAATAATACCCTAAAAACATTATTCTAAAAAACAAAACCAAATTTTGTGTGTGTCTGTGTGTTCCAAAGTGCAGAATAGTAAGTTAATCAACTCTGTCTAAAGATATTTGGTAGTCAGAAACAAAATATATTTTCACAAAATGAAATGTCTAATAGAACACAACGCACTGGACAACATTCTGTTTACTTGAATGCAGGGTTCTCTGAACCCCTTTTAGCACTTAGCAAAAATTTTGCCCTTTGGTATAGCTGGAAACTCTGGTGGCATAGTGGTTAAGTGCTATAGCTGCTGACCAAAAGATCAGCAATGGGGTTTTGTTGTTGTTGTTTTGGTAGCTACTTCTGTCAGTACAGGTCTTATACTTCACTGCTAACCTAAACACTCTAAGAGGCCAGACACTTAATTTTATCACCTTTGTATACTCACATATGGACACCTGCTTATTAATGATTTAATGACCTGGCATTTGTTGTACCAAGAAATAATGAAAGGTTCCCTAAAGTGACTTTCCAGAAGTTTTAATCTACCAAGTTTTCACTTACCGTTGCCAAAACTACTTTAAAAGAAACTTATATACTACAACAGTCATACTCTTGTATGAAAAATTAGATGGTTAGCTAGAAATAGCAGTTGCAGGAATTTAGGGTTCTACAATAGAGTAATAAAGCTGTATGCCCTACACCTTACAAAGTGCATCCCACCCACAGTACATTAAAAATGTGAGTTTGACTAGATTTTGAGGAAACAGGGACAGCAATAATAGTGTTAAAGTAGACGGTAATTTCTTTTAGCTATACCTGCATCCACAGTAACATTTTTCTCAAGCATTTGTAGAAAAGAACTTTTTTAACTAGGATAACTTTAGGTGAACCACACGTACTGAAGAAAAAAAACAAAATACATAAACTACAAAAGGAAGTAAGATTTGTACTGTACTTCATTTAAAATTCCAAAGAAATTGTAGGGTCTCTTTGGTCCTGGACTGAGGGTAGCATCCACAGAGATGAAAGAATAGTTGCCAAAAGGAGTACAGTGAACATAATGGAAAGAGCCATCCTTATGTACGGCAGAGTATTTCCTGGGGAAAAAAAGGTAACAAAGTTTTAGTGTAATCATAAAAAGACAGAACACATGGAAGAAAAATGCAGAACAGAATGCAAATTCTTAAAAATATCCAGACTTACTGGACCAGTTGAGACTATAGGACTCCCCAAAACTATTACCCTGAGATAAGCTTTAAACTTTAAGCTGAATCTATCCCTAGAGGTCAAGTTGGCTAAATAAGAGATTGGTTTATAAAATAAACACTATTACCTGTGAGTAATGAGCTGCTTAAAAAAAAAATCATCTATAGGATACCAGACGGTTAAAAATTCTTCTACTGCAAAGACAAGACGGAAACCCAAGTACTGGAAATGGTACAACCAGAATGAAATGAATAAGAATGATGATGTACTATGAAAAATGTAACCAACACACTGAATAATTTGTGTAGAAATTGTTAAATGGGAACTTAATTCGCTGTGTAAACTTTCACCTTCAACACAATGAAATGCAATTTTAAAGGAAAAAAAAAAGACAAACTGAATCCCAGTTCTTTCCTGAATATCATACTAGATTTAGCCTACCTTTGAAAAGAAAATCTCCTGATCTACAGGAGTCTCTGGGAGATGCAGTTAAGCACTAATCAGAAGCACAATGAATAAACCAATTACAAGAATTTTCAGATTTTATACCCTTTTATTATATTCTTCTAAAGACGTAGGTAAAATAAATCACCAGTGACCAAACAAAGCTGGCAAGTAAGAAAGCTTCTCTACGCAGTTCACTAAACATTCAAAGAGATGAATAAGAATCCAAAGAAATGCTACTTATCCTTCATTAAAAAATTTAGTGAGTGCCTACTAAGAACCTAGCAGCTCTTAGTGTAGTGAGATATAATAGGTCTTTCTTCTTGAAACAGGGCTACCAGTACCAGTTGCCACTGAGAAGGTTCTGACTCATGGAGACTCCATGTGTGTCAGAGTACAACTGTGTTCCACAGGGTTTTCGATGGCTGATTTTTTGGAAGTAAACTGTCAGGTCTCTCAACTGAGGCACCTCTGGGCGGACTCAAACTTCCAACCTTTCGGTTAACTGCCAACACTGTTAATGTTTGCACCATCCAGGGTAAAGAGAACTAAACCGAAATCAAACCCATTGCCATGGAGTTAACTCCAACTCACAGTGACTCCACAGGGGTTCCAAGGCTGTAAATCTCCACAGGAACACACTGTCATCTCTCTCTCCTGTGGAGCCACTGGCTTCCAACTCCCAATCTTTGGACTGGCAGTGGAGAGCACTATAACCACTGTGCAACACGGGCTCCATAGCCAGACCTCAAGTCTGTTACTTCTGCTTTGAAAATGTCTCTTAACTATTCCCCCAGGCCCTGTCAAAAATGTGAGCTGTTAAGAGGAAGTGAAAGAAAAATTTCTCCTCTGTCCTTTCCCTTTCTCACATTAATGTATAAGGGCAATCGTCTCTGCCAAGTTATTTAAAAAAAAAAACTGTTGCCACAGACCCGATTCTGACTCATAGTGGCCCTACAGGATGGAGTAGAACTGCTGCATAGAGTTTCCAAGGAGCACCTGGTAAATCTTAACTGCTGACCTTTTGGTTAACAGCTATAGTTCTTAATCACTACGCAACCAGGGTTTCTTCCAAGTTATAGCAGCTCGAATTATGTAAATTCCAGTTAGTTAACCAATGCTTTCCAACCTATCATCCTCAAATTGATGTCACTATGTCCACATTCATAAACTTTATCCAGATGAGCACATCTTCTACTCATCTGAGGTCCTTCCTGTATCGTGACTGGACTATTATAGGACTCTTTGTTCTCTCTAACTCCAATCTCTCCTCTGCTCCCATTTTTCTTTTTTTACCTCTATTGCTTTTCTCTGTTGTTATGAGATTGCCTTTTATAAAATACTGTTTTCATTATGTAACTTTTCTCCGTAAGAATCTGTACTGGATTATGAACTCAGCACATCTAAACTTCTATCCTACTCTTGTCACTTAGCCAGCCAAGTGCCGTCGATAAGACCTCCATAAATTTGTAAACTAGCTCTAAAAACAAACAAAAAAAACTATTCATTGTCATACCAGCCCTCAACATGAACCTCCTTTCTGGCAGTAACAGTTTTCCTTAATGCCCCCAACAGCTGATTCTTGCTTTTAAACCTCTATTCATGCTGATCCTTTTGCCTCAAATATACTGCAAAGCATTTCTTCTCCAAATGCTGCACATCTTCAAAGACGTGTAGGATATGGTTGTATCTTTTATAAAATCTTCTACAAGTTCACTCCATGTTGATTTCTGTCCTTACTGATTTCTCATAGTGATTTCAGTGTACACCACACACTCTAGCATTTCATTAGCTATTTCTTCATTTTCTAATTGCTTCCTGGACAACTCATGTCTCCCTAACTAGACTAAGGCAGAGACTGTATTTTTTAATATCACCTCTTCTATCTTTCAGAGTATTTGGCCAGCAAACAGCTCTCAACAAATACTGGCTACATTACTGACTGACAGTGCAGAACAAAGCTCCTGAATAAGTGGAAAGGAGGCTGTTAGGAGGATGAAACATGTATGGAGCAGAGAGGAATAGTGGGCTGTCACCGGACAGGGAGAGCAGTGGGAGCTACATATAGGTGGGCATGTAAATTTATATGGGAATGTACATTTTCACTCAGTCATGTTAAAGAAAAAAAAAAGCTCCTGAATATCCTGGAAATATAAGTGAAATTATAACCAAATAAAGAATACCAACTTCTAGCTCAGAGCTACCCCAGCCTTTTTCACATCCATGACACACACAGAAAATTTTTTATAATTGTCTGGCATCTTGGAACGAAAAGACAATGTATCCAGGAGTCATCAGCTGAGCTCTCCAGCCACCTCAGAAGCTGAAGAAATCAATGTTTTAGCATTCCTAAAACCCAATTACCTTAGCACAGTGATCGATAAGTTCTAAGTAAGATGGAAAAAAAGTCTGTATGGGCTATTGAAAGCACTGCTGCCAAAGCCAATCATTAAGCTATATGAAGTAAAAAAAATTAATGAGAAAAAGTCTAAATAAACAAAAAGAACTGAATCTGCCATAAAAAAGGAAGCTTCCTTTTCTCCATTACCAAAGGTTATTTATAGAAATTTTATCTGTTAAAAAAATTTGCAGTCATTCATTGAATTGACTGCACATTACTTGTAACACAGACTCTTATAGAATTGTTGGTCTTTTCCATATAATACCTGTAATAATTCTCAACACTCTCCAGACTTGGAATATTGAATGCATCTGTATTAAAAAGAACATACAAACATATTAATGCCTAAAGAAAAAAAATGACAATATTTTCTATAACACTTTAAATGACAGAGTGGCAATCAACTAGATTGGTAATTTTTAAAATTTAACAGCTTAACAGAATTCAGGTTATCTGGAAATTATTTAAGTCACCTAGTACAGTGGAGAAAAATAGGTACTTTGAGTTATATACTATTTGGAATAAACCAATCTGTGGTGGTGGGTACACAGCTATCTGTCAGTTAATCATGTAATTTTAGAAGGCAGCAAGGAGTGGATTCATGTTTAAGTCACAGATCCAGGTTAAGTACTTCAGAACAGCCTATCACTTAGGTAGAAGAGTAAAAGTTGGTTTTTTCTTTTCTTCTCTTTTTAAACATTTTATTGTGCTGTGAGTGAGTGATTACAATCCACACTGCTATGTAACTCTACTTGCTTTCGCCACCCTGCAACAGCACACTTCTCCTTTCCACTCTGTATTTCTCATGTCCATTCAACCAGCATCTGTCCCCCTCCACTCTCTATCTCCGTTCTGGACAAGAGCTGACCAGTTAGCCTCATGTATATACTTAAGCCAAGAAGAACATTCTTTGCCAGTATCTTTTATGTCTTATAAAACCAAATGAATCCCACTGCCATTGAGTCAACTGCTGCTCATAGCAACCCTGTATGTCTTATAGTCTAGTCCAGTCTTTGAAGAGCTATAAAGCTGGTTCTTCCTAAATCTTAAAAAGTTAGTGGGAAAAGAGGTGTATAACAGTAAGTGGTAAGGTGAAGGGAATCACAGAACACTTACCTACAAATATGATATCACACAGCTTGATTACCTAGTTGCAATAGCTAAAATTGTTTATGACTTTTGATTTCCAAGAATCCACTCCAATTTTCAATAACCTTAGAGAGGAAGCTGTAAATCTAATTTAGGTTAAAAGAAACACTCACATGCATACAATCCTCTTGCTAAGTAATAGAACAACTCTGGCTTACAGTTAAATCTTAATGAAGATTAGTTCTCACTCCTGTCTTAACATAATATATAAACACATATCATAATCTTTTATGCCTATACAAGTGAAACTATGACACTACATTAATATGAATTGTAAGAGACTATCTAAAATATTTCATCACAAGAGCCTTCTTGATATTCATTACTTGAAATAAATAAGTCAAGAGATTCTTGGAAATCTTTTTTAATATACACACATTTGATATTTGTTGCAGAAGAATTCGACCTATACTGCAATTTAGGATAAGAAAAAAAAAGGAAATAAAAATGTACCAGAAAAGTTATATGCCAAAATTCTATTTTTAACTTTCCCAGCTTCTTAGAACTATTTACAAAAATAGTATTTTCTGATCAAGCCAATGGCTGGGAAAATAGAATTATTTAAAATAAAGGCTTTTTTTTAAAAAAAAGCACTCATCAGCAATTAATTCTCAAATAAAATACTATATTAAACAATGAGAAAGTCAACCTGTATAAAACAAGCAAACAAATAAATCCTTATCAAGACTCAGAGGGGAGTTAAATTCCTTAATGAAGCAACAATGATAGTCTAAAGCATATGGGATTTGCTGGCAAATTCCAGATTTTAATTTATTAATTACATACAACAGAATTCACTGTGTACAGCTCTGGAAATTTTGACAAATAGCCATGTACCCACCACCACAGTCAAACCCATAACAGTTCCAACACCACAAACAATTCCCTCATGGTGCTTCTTTGTAGTAAACTTATCATCCTATCCCCACTCCTGGCAACCACAATCTGTTCTCTGCCTACAGTTTTGCGTTTTCCATACTGTCATATAAATGGAATCATACTGTATAGACATCTGGGTTTGGCTTCTTGCACTTAGCACAAGGTATGTTTACTCTAAACTTGTGTCTGCATGTATCTCTTTTTTATTGTGATAAACATGAATGTAATACAACATTTGCCATTTCAACATTCTTTATGTGTACAATTCAGTGACACTGTGTTGATCATGTTGTGCAAGCATCACTACTGTTCATTTCTCCAACCTTTTCTATCACACTTACTGGAAGCTCAGTGTCTCCTAGGCAGTGAGTCTCCTTTTCCCCTTCCCTTCCACCCAGTTACTCTCCCTGTTCTAGATCATTCATATACGTGGAATCATACAAAATTTGGCCTTTTGTTATCAGTTTATTTCACTCAGCATGATCTGAATGGGGTTTGACAGCTTTTTCTTCACTGTAATGAAGAAAGGACCACACTAGGTCTTACTTCAAAAGCTAACAGTGTTATCTGAAGTTTTTAAATCATGTAACTGTGTTTCAGATTAGTGGCCTTTAGTGTACCTTAGAAACTTGTTAACAATGCCCCATTTTATAATTTCATAATCAAAATTGGAGAATCTACATTTCTAAAGAAAAAAAAAGTCTGGGTCTTGACACTTACCATGATTTCCTTTGATATCCAGCCACTTGGTTTTTTCCATGACCCGTGTCTTCTTTAGGATACCCTGGTAAGTTTGCCATTCTACCTCATGCTGCCTGGATCCCAATTTGTCCTTTGTTTTAGCATCTGTCAGGTCTCCTGCAAGTTTAAATAGCAACCACATCACAACGCAAAACAAACTCCATGGATGGTCAAATATAAAAATGCACACTGAAGGAGGCAAGACACTTTAAGTACTCAGCATGTACAGCATAACCCCTTATGTATCCATCTATGTGCAAAATAAGCCATCTAAGATAACAAGATTGTCTTAGCAAGAGCTGTTTGTGATAGATTAGCAAGCTCCTATTTAACCTTCCATGATACTAGATGTGGCTGATGAATAAGTATCATGAGAATCTGATGAAACATAGACCTTTTATAAGAAATCCCATCACTCTGAGTAGGTGTCTAGTATCTATTGTGAGTTTACTTTCCAAATTCAAACTCAGGAGACATGATCTGACCAAGTATTATTTTTACAGCAAGAAGCAGTCTGGAAGATGTTGTTTGGGCAATGTAATACCAAAATTTCTAGGAAATGAGACAGAACATTTGAATTTGGGGGTCAGTCCATACAATGAAGACTGATACTCCATCATATCAGAAAGGGTATTTTAGTAGGATACGTAGGAAATGAGTTCCCAGTTGATATGACAAATGTTCCTTTAGCTTGGTCTCCTCCAACACAGTTTGTGGGGCAAATGGTTAGGAGCTTCAAGAGTCTAGTGAACCCATGCCACAGAAGGACCAAAGAATGAAGAAAAAGTGCGGAGTCACTTGAAGCCTCAAACAACTGACAATATAACGCTGAGTAACAATGCATTCGTTAAGAGTTTGGCAGCTACCAAAAAGGCTGGCAGTTTGAATCCACCAGATACTCCTTGGAAACCCTACCACGCAATGTGACTCTGTCCTTTAGGGTTGCTATGAGTCAAAACTGAATCCATGGCAGTAGGTTTGGTTCTTTATTTAGTAATGTAAAGAAATGGGAAAGTTAGCAAAAGGAGGGAAGTTTTGCTTTGTGGTTAAAGAGCTTTCCCTAATTCTTTCTCAAATCCAGAACAAATACAACCGTAACAGCAAGATACAAATACAGCAGACAGCACACTGACATGAGAACCACCAACCTTGCTTCCACTGTGTTGACAAAACTTTGCTACAGCGAATACTTTGGCCGGGATTTTGCCTTAGTTACCCAGAGGCAAAGAGAGCTGTAAAGTCCCAACTCCTCTACCTCACAGAGCTCATCTAGGAATGTGTGTCCCCCAAGTGCAAAGCTGCAGCCCTGGCCTGGTATTGTGGGTCCTTAAAATGCAATGCTGCTGCCCTGATTAGCATTATATCACCTGGAGCCACAGAACAACAAGACAGCACGTCAATCCTCCCTACCTGTTGCTAAGACGAGAGCTGGTTGAATGATGTCAATAGTTTCAGAACAGAACTTCTCTAAGTCTACCGCTCTGCCTCGATCGTGAAACCTGCTCAAATGAATGTCGGATATCTGCCAAAAGCAGGTATTAATCTGAGTCAGGAAAAAAGCAGTAGCCGTGGCAGGGGCGGCCAAGTGGCTCTCTCACGAGGAAAGAAAGACAGCAAGAACACTAAGCATCAACTACCGTCCCCCGTCCCCCGCCCCTAGTCCCCGCGGAAGGTCTGAGGCAAGGCTGACAGACTAGCCGGCTGCAACCTGAGGCCCCCAAGCCGGAAGTCCGCGGGGGCACAAACAAGCAACGTGGCGGCCACAGAAACCGCCCAGCTTCTCACTTCTCAGCGCCCGCTCTGCACCAGTCCCACCCCATGCACTCGCTGCATCACCTGTAGACCCCAGAAGATGTTATTGTCTCCGGGGCCTGGGGCGGGGTGAGGGCTCCGGCGGCGGCGGGGCTGGGGCCGTGGTGAGGGTGGGCCGGCTAAGCCGTAATGTTCCAAGAGCACAGCCACCAGCGCCGCTGCCGCCAGCCCTGCAACCACCCTCAGCGCCAGCGCGCCAGCCATTCCGCCCCTCACGCACCAGTCCGGGGCCGGCCCTCGGCCGTGGGTCGCTGCTCCCCCACCCCTCGAGAGCCTGTCTAGCCACACTTCCGGACTCTATGGTCCAGGGGGCTGGAGCCTGATCAGTGAGGGACGAGGTGCCCCGGGTTTACGGCGCCGTGCTTCGCCGCGCTGCCGGCACCTGCCCTTTGTGACAGCCTGAGTCTCCAGGTTCCGTCTGCAAATGTAATGCAGGTGTTGAAAAAGAAACAGAAGTCCCCAAGGCCAATCACAATTGCCGAGTGGTTCCCGGGGTGGCACCCTGGACTTGGACCCAGAGGCAGGACCAAAGATCGGCTTCCGCTTTGGTGAAACATTCCTTATCTTCAGTAAAGTGGTTTCCTTATAGTAATATGATTTAATACCTTCCTCGTGTCCTCTGCAGATTGTCAAAATCAGCATAATTGCCATGTAAATGTGACAGGTGGCTTTGTCTGGCCTCTTATTATTAAGGATATGCTTCCAGATTTTCTATAGATGAAATCCACATGTATGTGTTATTTTTAACTTGATTTCATACGCACTTGGTTACGTGCTGTTTCCAACATGGTGGTATACCATCCATTTAATGTTTGTTAAGTGTTTGACCATAGACCACAGACAGAGCCCGGATAGTGCAGTGGTTAAAGACTGACTGGTAACTAAAAAGTTAGCGGTTTCAGTCCACCAGCTGTTCCTTGGAAACCGTATGGGGCAGTTCTACTCTGTCCTCTATGAGTTGGAATCGATTCAGTGGCAATGGGTTTGCGTTTGTTTGGTAGATCATGGACAGGAGAAGAATTAAACTCTCTCCTTAATTTATCTACCAAACCAAAAAACCAAACTCATTGCTGTGGAGTTGATTCAGGCTCACAGTGACCCTACAGGACAGAGTAGAACTGTTCCATAGGGCTTTTAAGGCTGTAAATATTAGAGTAGCTGACTCTCATATCTTTCTCCCCCCAGAACAGCTGGCAAATTCAAATTGCCAAGCGTTAGGTTAGCAACTTAGCACTTTAACAGCTGCACTACCAGGGCTCCAAATTTATCCAACCATTCCCATATTGTTTAATTTCTGGAGTGTTTATCATTTCTTCTCATTCTGAAAAAGCATATAAAATACTTTTATTCAAGAGGCTTTTTTGATTTTTTAAGTTATTTTCTTGGGATATGCTGCCAGCAGTGACATTATGCCAATTTCAATTCACTAAATACTTTTTAGCATGTCTGGAGTTCAAGTTACCGATACAAACAGAAAATATATAGAAACACTAAAGTAAGTAGCTAAAGAACCATAGTTTCCCCCACCTCCTTAACAGCACATGCTAAGGAGAGCAATACACAAATAAGTTTAATATAAGAAGAATATGTCATTTGTCGTAAGAGATGGCTTGAGGAGAAGGGTTAAAGCTGGAAGAGATCATACTTTGGGAGAGAAACAAGAGTCAAGGAGGCAGTAGATAAAGGATGGGTAGTATTTCTTAATGGCACTTTCCCTAGGGACCTAACAATGCACCTAACAACATGAACCAAAGCATCAAGGTAAACAAATCCAGGGCTGGTTCTGGCAACAAGGAATACTTTAGTTTGGTGGTTTGGGTTATGCCTGGAACAGCAATTAGAGCAGACCCTTGGTTTGAGCTATATCATGGAACAACAACAAAAAAAAACCCACTGCTGTGGAATCAATTCCGACTCACAGTGACCCATAAAACATAGCAGAACTGCCCCATAGGGTTTCCGAAGACCAACTGTGTAGATTCAAACTGTCAACCTTTTGATTAGCCACCCATCTCTTAACCACTGGCCCACCAGGGCTCCATATCATGGAAGGCCTCCATGAGTGCCATCAGTGAAGACAGGAGAGCTCTGCTTTGGGAGATGGATCTGGCAACAGCATAGTGAACTGATAAGACAAAGTAAAGATGTGGCAAGATAGAAGGATATTGCAGTAATCCAGGTAGCCAATGTGAAAAAAAAATGTATGAGCAAGAGGGATGGGAGAGCATGGCATTGAGATGACAGAGAAAGGGTGAGATGTAAAAAATCCTGTAAAGACAGAAATGGACAGAATTCGAGAACAGATTAGGTATCACAGGGAGTTGAAAGATGGTGTCACAATTTGGAACTCTAGTTACTACTGAGGCACCACAGTGTGTGGAAAGTATTGTTTACCTGAATAAAGTTTTTTGTTTTGTCTAATTCAGCTCCCCCAGAAAACATCTGATTGGATATTTTTAAGCCAAATTTGAAAGACATGTTGATATGATCTGATTTAAGACAGGCAATGTGACATGGAAAATGCATTTGGAGGGGCCTTAGAAGAACCTGAAAGATGAAGTCATTTTCCAGAAATGAGGTACAAGAAATTGAATGATAGGATCTCAAACAGTTTATAGTCACAAAGGACAGCAATTTTAATTACAGATGCTGAGTAGCAACCAGGCCACTTTGTCATGATGCTCAAAGTGATTAGAAACAAGAATATATTTAGTTATTGATGGCTATTAATACTCCAGGAAATACTAGTTACATCGGCTAATCACTACAACTTAGCACAAACTGTGCTTCTCAGTTCCTGATAGTCAAAGCAGAAAGGTGAACAGATTTATTGTCTCATGAAGAAAGCAGACAGCAACATTATGAAAGTAAACTTTCCTAGAACAAACATCAAAGGAGAATTTTTTTACTTGGACATTAAACAAGACATGTTGTCATCAACAGCTGTAAGTTGAACTATGTGGATCTATAAACATCAGTGTAAAAATTATCTTTACATCACCAATTCTTATAATAACCTTGTCGAAGATCCAAAAACATATTTTTGGTTTGTCTAAAAAGCCATTTCTGTGGTTGGCCGAAGTAATGTAACCAAAATAGGTGAACTTTGTATTTTAATGACAACAATAAATAAGCTGGGTAAATGGTATAATATTCTTATTTTTGCCATTTTTGTGGAAGTTTGGAATCATTTTCAAATAAAAAAAGTTTTAACAAATAATTTTAGGTAGTTCTATGTTTAATGCTTTGAAGAATCACCAGATTTTCAAAGCAGCTATATACCATTTTACATTCTACCAGAAGGGGGTGAAGTTTCCAATGTCTCTATATCCTCACCAACACTTATTATTATCTGACTTTTTCATTTATAGTCTTTCTGTTGTGTTCCATCGAGTCATTTATGCCTTACAGTGATCCTATAGATCAGAGTAGAACTGCCGCATGGGCTATGATATTTGAGAACAGATTGTCAGGTCTTTTCTCCCAAAGAGCCAGTGGTGAGTTCAAATCATTGACCTTTTGGTTTTCTGCTGAGTGCTTAGCCATTGTACAACCAGGGCTCCCTGGAGTCATTCTAGTTTCTCACTGAGGCTTCGATGTGCACTTTTCTAATGACTATGACATTGAGCATCTTTTCATGTGGGATTTTTTTTTCTTTCTTTCTTTCTTTTTTTTTTTGCTATTTAAAAGTCTTCTTTGAAAAAGTATCAAGTCTTTCATCCATTTTTAAATTAGGTTGTTTGTCTATTGTTGAGTTATAGGAGTTCTTTACATATTCTGAAAATTAAACTTTTATATGGTTCCCAAATATTTCCCCTATTCTTTGGATCTTTCCACCTTCTGAATGCGTCCTTTGAAATACAAAAATTTTGAATTTTGCTGATGTCCAATATACTTTCTTTTTGCTAAATGTAAGGTCATGAAGATTTACTTATATGTGTTCTAAAAGTGCTGTAATTTCTGCTCTTGTATTAAGTCTTTGATCCTTTTTATATTAATTTTTACATATGATGTGAGGTATGGATCCAACTCCATTCCTTTGCATGCAGCTGTTCAGTTTTCCCAGAACCATTTGTTGAAAAGATTTTTTCTTCATTAAATAGACTTGGGACCCCTGTTGAAAATCAGTTTACCACAGGCACATGGATTTATTTCTGGACTCTCAGTTCTAATCCACTGATCTACATGTCTATTCTTGTGCCAAAATCACACTTCTTGATTGCTGTTGTGCTTTGTAGTAAGCTTTGAAATCAGGATGCATGAATCTTCCTAGTATTTTTGTTTTTCAAGATTGCTTAGCTAATCTTGGTCCCTTGAAATTCCATATGAATTTTAGAATCAGCTTGTCAATTTCTATAAAGAAGCCAGATGAGATTTGATAGGGATTCTGTTGAATCTGTAGAACAGCTTGAGGAGTATTGCAAATTAAAGTTAAGCTTTCAGATCTGGGAGCATGGTATATTTTCTTTTTTCTTTTTGAGAGGAACTAAAGAGTTTATCTTGCAGATTAGCAAGCAGTAATGCAGAGCTGTCAACTTTAGATTGAGTTCCCGATTTGAGGAAGCATTCACATTTTATAATTTTACATATTCATATAACTCAACCCATCGCTGTCAAGTTGATTCTGACTCATAGTGATGCTATAGACAGAGTAGAACCACCCTATAGGGTTTTCAAGGGACACCTGGCAGATTTGAACTGCTGACCCTGTGGTTAGCAGTCGTAGCACATAACAACTATGTCACCAGGGTTGCCACAAATTTATACAGGAGTGGGAAACCTCAATAGCATAGTGGTTAAGAGCACAGCTGCAACTCAAAAGATCTGCAGTTCAAATCTACCAGCCATTCCCTGGAAATCTTATGGGGCAGTTCTATCCTGTCCTACAAGGTGTCTGAGTCAGAATCTACTCAGTGGCAGTGGAAGTATAGGGGTGGAGGAAGGCAGAGAGCAAGCTCTGGAAGATTTACCTCTTCGTAGTTTCTTATATATTTTTTTCATTTTTATTGTGAATTAAGAAAAATTTTACAGTCTATAGCATGTTGCCATATAACAGCTAGAACTTTCACCTCTGCTCTACTCTTGCTACCCCCACCATCCACGTGACAGCATGCTTCCCCTTTTGTTCAGAGCTTCCTGTGGCCTTTTGACATAGGGCTGGCCCTCCTCACCCATTCAACTCACCTCCAGCGTCACTCTGTTTTGCATTGTCCAGGAGCTGGCCCTGGTGCTGGATGCAGTTTGGGGTTACAGAGTCCAGAGGCCACACTCCCAGGGGGCCCTCCATTCAGAAGGACCATCAAGTGTGGTCTTTTTCTAGAGTTCTAGCTCTGCGTTCTACTCTATCACCTGCTGTGTCCAGAGCTGCATTCTGTGTACCCTATCTGGGCTGTCATTGGTGGTGGCCAGGCACCACCTAGTTCATCTGGTCCCATGCTGAAGCAGGCTATGGCTCCTATGGTCCCTTCTACCTGATGGGCTCATATTTTTCTCCTGTCCTTGGTGTTCTTCATTTGCCCCAGTTCCAGGTGTATTTAGAATATTTAGTGCTATTCAAATGACAGCTTGCTAGCTTATTTTCTCATTTAGAGAATAAACAGACCTTATTTAATTACTTTCAACAATGCTTTACTGTTTTCACAGAATAAATTTTACATGTTACAAATTTATTCTTAAGTATTTTATTCTTTTTGATGCTACATTGAAACTATTTCCATTTTCAAATTTTTTGTTGGAAGTGTATAGAAATATCACTGATGCTTATATATTTATCTTGTATCCTGTGACCCTGTTGAACTGATTTATTAGTTCTATTAATTTCTTATTGGAGTCCTTAGAACTTTCTTTATATAAGGTCATGTAATACGTAAATAAAGTTTTTTTTTTTACCTAATTACTCTAGGATTTACCACATACTTCTTAAGTTACCACAACCAGCTTCAGACTTGCATCGACTTAATTCCAAAAATATATGGAAAAATTACTAATATATAACTTTATTCCTTTGCTTCACCTTCTTTGTAGTAATGTTATACACATTATAGCTATCATTATCAATCTAAGAATACATTGTTATAATTATTACTTTACTACCTATCATGATTTCTTTGGCCCGTTGCAGCTTTCCTCCAACCTACCTTCTCGGTATTATTAGCAAGTATACCTAAACTAAAGTGGTTACTAGCTATAGCTGCTAACCAAGTTGTTGGCCATTTGAATGCACTGGGTGCTTCTTGGAAATTTAATGGGGCTACTGTCTCCTATGGGGTTGCTGTGAGTCAGAACAGACAGTAACCAGGTTTTTTGTTTGTTTGTTTGTTGATATTTATAGATGAATGGTGAAATGTGAAATTCATGTACTTTCATGTGTCACGAAGTACTCTATTTCCTGACCATTAAAATTTGTAAAAAAAAAAAAAAAAGCTTGTACAAAAAAGACAGACAGTGGACAAGTTTGGAACCACAGTTTACAGATCTTCTATCTAGGATAACTGTTGTTTTCTTGTACAACTCATTTTCCTGCAGTGATGAACTTTTCTGAATGTTTTGTTTCCTAATTCAACTTCAAACTCTTCACCAGTTGCCCAAACCTCTTGCCACTTTAAAATGCTTTTGAGTGTTACGTCCTTTTTACTTTTCACAAGAAGCCTCTCCTAGAGCCTTTTGACCTCTTACAGATTAGTCTGTTTATTTGCCATGTTTGGTATAGCTGCTAACCTAGTATCTGCCTTCATTCCACACTTAGGAATTCCTTTTGCTTTTCATATGTTAGAAGTACAGTGTTTCACAGAAACGTCAGTGGTGTAGTGGTTAAGTACTACAGCTGCTAACCAGAAGGTTGGTAGTTCGAATCCACCATGCACTACTTTGTCCTATAGGGCCACTATGATTCAAAATCAATTCGATAGCAATGGCAGTGTTTATGTTTCTCCTATTCAGCTCACTTTCACTTTTATTACAGGTTTTGTTTAACCTGTCTCTTGGATACTTAGCAAACTGTTCAGTCAATCAATCAATAAGATTAAATAGAAGACGCTTTGTGCTCAAACTATCACGAGCACAACCTTGGTCGTCTTCCTAGAATTTTATTTAGATCCTAAGTTAAAAAAATTAATTTGTTCATGCCTATTTCATCTGTTAACCAAACAATTTCCACCCCAGAATTGGCGTAATCTACTGCAAGCTAGGTCATATAACTCCTGCTCTACATTTATGGAGAAAAGGACAAAGATTCACTTTGTCTGTCTCCAAATTAGAATTTAATATTAGTGGGTTGAGCCATTTCCCATATGTCTAAAACAAAATGAATTATCTCTAATGTGCTGAGCATTTAATCCTATCACTTCCCAGTCACTTCCACATCTTGATGCCCTGAACTCCTCTGTGAAGATCATGTATCCCTGCATTGTATGGCACTTGACTCACATCTGGAATGACTCTGTCTCTTCCAAGTTTTGTTACCTTTGGCAAATATATTTTTTAATTTTTCTAATAATTGTGATTTATGTGAAAGTTTATAATTAAAGTTAGGTTCTCATGCAAAAATTTAAACACGTGTTGTTATGTGACCCCAGTTGGTCTCCATGTAATGTGACTGCAAGCTCTTCCTTTCCACCCTATATTTTCCACATCCATTTAACCAGCTCTCATCTCTTTCTGCCCATCTCACCTCCAGACAGGAGCTACCCATTTAGTATTAGGCATCTACTTGGACTAAGAGATGCATTCCTCACAAACAGTATTTTAAGTCTTACAGACCAGTCTAATCTTTGTCTGAAGAGTTGTCTTCAGAAATACTTTTAGTTTTGGACTGACAGAGACACTGCGGGCCATGTCTTCTGGGGTCCTTCCAGACTCAGTTAAATTATTAAGTCTGATCTTTTCACGACAATTTGAATTCTGCACTCATTTTTCTCCTGTTCATTCAGGGACTCTTTGCTACGTTCCTTGTCATGGCAGTCACTGGTGGTAGCTGAGAACCATCTAGCTCATAAGTCTAAGCATGATGGAGTATCTGGCTTATGTGGCCCTTTTACCTCTTGTGCTCAAGTTTTCCTTGTGTCTTTGCTGTTCTTCAGTCTTCCTTGCTCCAGAAGGGTTGGAAACAATTGATGCTCTTTAAATGGCTGCTTGCCAGCTTTTAAGAACACAGACACCACTCACCAAGGTGGGACGCAGGACATTTTCTTTTTTTTTTCCTTTGTCAACATTTTATTGTGGTTTGTGTGACAATTCACACTGTAAATTAGTTTCCTATTCAACAATTAATAGATACTTTGTTTTATGACATTAGTTACAGTCTGCTCAGTACGACAGCAGTCTACCCACTTCCTCCTTGAGTTCCTAAAAAGGAAACTCACCCTTCCTGCTTTTCTGACTTTGTTTTTGGGCAGTTGCTATCTTTTTGGTTTGGTTTAGCTGATTGTTCTGAGGAGCACATTCTTCATGAGTGTTGCTGTTCAATTTATAGGACTGTCCATTGTCTGGCTGAAAAGTGATCGGCGGGAGTACGTTCAGTACCAGGTTTGAAGGTATCTAATGGCCATAGTCTTAGGAGTTCCACCTGTCTATCAGACCAGATAAGTCTTGTGTTTTTTAGAATTTAAATTTAAATTTTGTACTACATTTTTCTCCCACACTGTCCAGGACCTTCCTTTTTTTTTCTTTTTTATTATGACTGAGTGAAAATGTACATTCCCATACAAATTTACATGCCTACCTATATGCAGCTTCCACTGCTCTTCCTGCCCGGTAACAGCACACTGTTCCTCTCTGCTCCATACATGTCTCATCCTCCCAACAGTCTCCTTTCCTGTCCTCTCTACCCACTCCCCTTACTCCAGCCAGAGGTCATCAGGATGATATCCTAGAGACACATAGAACCATAAAGTGTATCCAATATATGGTCACACTGCATCGCCAAGTCCAATCCATCTGTGTCCAAAGAGTGGACCTTTGTTATGATTTACAGGGCCAGGGGCCATGCTCCCAGGGGAACCCCGAAGCCATTGGACCATCAGTTGTGATCTTTTAGTAGAGATCTGAGGGTGCATCCCTTTTTATTCTTGTGTTGCCAATGAGACTCAACTTAGTGAGCTCCATCACGGCAATCACTGGTGGTGGCCGGGTACCATCCTGTTATTCCGGTCCCAAGTCTATGTAGGCACCCACTCATGTGGGTCTCTCTATCTTCTGGTTTGTCTTTACCCCAAGGACATTTTCTTAATAAACTTTGTAACACTAATTGACACAGCTGTCCCTTGAAAACATGGTCCCCAGGCCTCTGTCTGCCATCTGTCCCTTACAGTGTTTGGTTGTATTCAGGAATTTTATCAGCTTGTGCTTTAGTCCACTTGTGCTGCATCCCCCTGCATTATGCGTTGTCCTTCCTTTATCTAAAAGAATTCTTGTCTATTATCCAGTTAGTGGGAAACTCTGCTGGCACAGTTGTTAAGTGCTACATCTGCTAACCAAAAGGTCAGGAGTTCAAATCCACTATGCACTCATTGGAAACTCCCTGTCCTATAGGGTTGCTACGAGTTGGAATCAACTCAACAGCAGTGAGTTTGGTTTGTTTTGGTTTATCTAGTTAGTGAGTACCCCTGTCCCTCCATCCCCACCTGCATACCCCCATCCCTCCATCCCCACCTGCAGAACCATCAAGGAATGCAGACTTCTGTGTTTAAATTCTTTTCTTGAGTTATTATAATAGTAGTTTCATACAGTATTTATCCTTTTGTAACCAACTAATTTCACCCAGCATAATGCTTTCCAGATTCATCCATGCTATCTTTCACAGATTCATTGCTGTTCTTTATCATTGTGTAGCATTCCATTGTGTGAATATATCAAAATTTGTTTATCCATTCGTCTGCCAATGGGCACCTAGGTTTTTTCCATCTTTAGCTACTGTTAACAGTGCTGCAGTGAATATGGGGATGTATGTATCTATTCATGTGAGGGCTCCGATTTCTCTAGAACATATTCCAAGGAGTAGGATTGCTGGATTGTGTGATATTTACATTTCTAGGTTTTTGTTTACATTTTATTTTTTTAACCTTTATTGTACTTTAAGTGAAAATTTACAGTGCATATTAGCTTCTCATTCAAAATAGTTCCTATTATACTTTAAATGAAAATTTATAGAACTAGTTTCTCAACAAATGGTACAGATTTTTTTTTAATGACAGTGGTTAACAACCCCATAATATGTTAATGCTCTCCCTTCTCAACCTTGGATTCCCCCACAAGCTTTCCTGTCCCCTCCTGCCTTCCAGTCCTTGCCTCTGGGCTGATGTGCCCCCTTAGTCTCACTTTGTTTCGTGGGCCTATCCAATCATTGGCTGAGGGATGAACCTTAGGAGTGACTTCATTACTGAGCTGAAAATGTGTTCAGGGACTGTACTCTCAGGGTTTCTCCAGTCTCTGTCAGGCCAACTAAGTCTTATCTTTTCTTTTTCAGTTAGAATTTTGTTCTCCGTTTTTCTCCATCTCTACCCAGGATGATTTTGTCAGGACCCTCTGTTGTGACCCCTGTCAGTACAGTCAGTGGTGATAGCTAGGCACCATTCAGCTGTACTGGATTCAGCCTGATGGAGGCCATTGTAAATGTGCTCAGTTAGTCCTTTGAACTAACCTTTCCCTTCTGTCTCTAGTTGTCTTCATTCTCTTTGCTCCTGAAAGGGGTGGGACCAGTGCAATCTCCCAGGTGGCACCATACAGGCTTTTAAAATCTTAGGTGCTAACCACCAAAGCAGAAAGTAGAATATATTCTGTATAAAGATGGCATGCCCAAGCTGCCATCCGAGGACACAGCAAATGGTCCCAACTCAGCAGGAATAGATGCTCACCGAGGGCCAAAATGGCATGTGGTAAAGACAACCGAGAAGACAGAGAGACCCACAAGAGTGGGTGCCTACATCGACTTGGGACCAGAAGAACCGGATGGTGCCCGGCCACCACCAGTGATAGCCGCGATGGAGCTCACAGAGAGGAGCCTCAATGGCAACACAAGAATAAAAAGAGGTGCATCATGAGATCTCCACTAAGACCTCAATTGATGGTCCAGCGGTTTTGGGGTTCCTCTGAGAGCATGGCCCCCTTCCGTGATGCTGCCCTTTCCCATAAATTATAACAAAGGTCCACTCTTTGGACAGGAATGGATTGGACTTGGCAATGCAGAGTAACCATATATTGGAAGCACTTTATGGTTCTATACATCTATAGGATATCATCTTGCTGACCTCTGGCTGGAGGAAGGAGAGTGGATGGAAAGGAGGGGAAAGGAGACTGTTGGGAGGATGAGACATGTATGGAGCAGAGAGGAATAGTGTGCAGTCACCGGACAGGGAGAGCAGTGGAAGCTGCATATAGAGGGGCATGTAAATTTACATGTGAATGTACATTTTCACTCAGTTATGTTAAATAAAAATAAAAATAAAAAAATAAATAAAAACGATGGCATGCCAATTGAACTAGATGTTCCCCCATATGTCCCCACAGCCCTCAGCTCAGCAATTCAGTCCTTCAGAGAGTTTGGATGTGTTTATGGAATTTCCATGACTTTGCCTTGCACAAGTTGTGCTGGCTTCTCCAGAATTGTGTACTGTCTCACCTTTCACCAAGGTTACCACTTGTCTGTTACCTACTTAGTGTTCCTCCGTCCCCTACTTGTCTCCTCCTTGGTAACCATCAAGGGTGTTTCTGTTTGTGTAAACAATTTCACGAATTTTTAGGGGTCTTGTACAATATTTATCCTTTCATCACAGACTGATTTCACAAAGAATAAGGTCCTCCAGTTTCCTCCATACTATCAGATGCTTCACTGATTCATCATTCTTTATTGTTGTGTAATACTTCATTGTGTAAATGTACCGTAGTTCATTTATCCATTCATCTACTGATGGACATCTAGGTTGTTTCCATCTTTTGTTATTGTGAACAATGCTGTAACGAACATGGATGTGCATATGTGTATTTATGTGATGGCTCTTATTTCTCTGGGCTGTTTCCTAAGAGTGTGATTGCTGGATCACGTGGTATGTCTACTTTTAGCTCTCTAAGGAAGCACCATCCCGTTTTCCAAAATGTTTGTGTCATTTTACATTGCTACCTGCAGCACATAGGAGTCCTAATCTCCCCACAGTCTCTCCAGCATGTTATTTTCTGTTCAGGGATCATACCAATAGTGTGGGGTTAAGACGGCATTTCATTGTGGTTTTGATTTTAATTTCTTCAATGGCTAGTTGATCATGAGCACTTCCTCATGTGTCTGTTAGCTGCCTGAATATGTTCTTTGGTCAAGTGTTGTTTGTTTCCTTTGCCCAGTTTTTAATTGCATTATTGGTCTTTTTGTGGTAAAGGTACTGAATTTTCTTGTAGATTTTAAAAATTAGAACTTTGATTTCTAATAGTCAATTTTTTTCCCAAAGTGTAGGTTTTCTTTTTACTCTTTTGATGAAGTCTTTTGATGATTGTATTTAATTATTTAGAAGATCCCAGTTATCTATCTTCTAGAGTTTGTGTATTTTTGATTACTGTTTGTATCCTGTTGATTCTGTGTATTATGGCTTCTAGCATTGATTCTATTTTTTTGTTCTAGGAACTTTATAGTATTTGGCTTTATAGCTGTTTGGTCCATTCTGAATTAGATTTTATATATGGTGTGAGGTATGGGTCCTGTTTCATTTTTTTTGCAGGTGGACATCGAGTTTTGCCAGCACCGTTTGTTAAAATGACTGTCTTTTATCTTACAACCTGGAACCAACTGGAAGACAATATGTTGAGTGAAATCAGTCAGCAGCAAAAAGGACAAATGTTGTATGAGACCATTATTAGAAGGACTTAAGACTTATGTGCAGAAGGAATACTCTTTGCTGGCTACAAGGGTGAGGAGCGATGGAGAGGGTTATTCATAGATTAGACAGGCGATAGGAATTCGGTTAGGCAAAGATAGTGATAGCATGCAGTAGAAGGCAGATCAGCATAACTGGACTACACTATAAGCTAAAAGATTTTCTAAATTCAACTCAACATTTTATATGATAGAGTAACAGGGACAGGGGACTGGGGACCATGGTTTCAGGGGACACTGAAGTCAACTTCTAAGAGAGTGTTCTGCACCCTGTATTGGTCAGTGGCACCTGGGGTCTTAAAAGCCAACAAGCTGCCATCTAATGAACATCAATTGCTGCCAACTCATCTGGAGTGAATGAAAGCCAAGAACACCAAAGATATCAGGAAAAAGGAGCCCAGGAGACATAAGGACCCATATGACTGGGAGACTACATCAGTAGGAGAACAGAATAACTAGATGGTGCCCAGCCACCACCAAAGACAGCCCTGACAGGGAACACAGTGTAGAGTTCCTGATGTAGCATGAGAGAAAAGGGTGTGCAGATCTAGAACTCTATTAAAAGTCCAGACTTGGTGGTCCAGCAACATCTGCTGAGAACATGGTCCCTACACTTGCTGCTAGTCCAGGGCTGAAACCAGTACTGTAGCCAACACTTCAAACAAAGAATGGGTTGGACTTGGGAACACAGAGTGATGCAAGTGGTGTGTGTATTTTACAGTTTAACATATATATGAAGTTGTCCTATTGGTTTCTTTTTAGAGGTGAGAAGAAAGGGTGGAGAACAGGGGAAAAGTATTGGTTGAGTGAATACTGGAAATAAAGAGTGGAAAAGAACAGTGTGCTGTCGCAGGATGAGGAGAGCAGACAGAGTTGCAGAGAGGCAGGTGCCCAGGTTTTACATGGCAAATTGACTTGGATTATAAACTTTCACTTAATCACAATTAAAAAAAAATTAAATGTGTCAATCCCAAACTACTTCTACCCCATTATCTATGGTAATACTGTCAATAAACCAACTTAAAAGAAAGGGAAGAAAAGACTGTCTTTTCCCCATTTGACGGCCTTTGGAGTCTTAGAGATTAGGTGACCATAGGCAGATGGATTTACATATTCATTCTCAATTCTGTTCCATTGGTCAGTGTGTCTGTCATTGTACCGGTACCAGACTGTTTAGATTATCGTAGCTGAACAGTAGGACCTGAGGTCAGTTAGTGTGAATCTTCCTGCTCTATTCTTTTCTTAAATAGTGCTTCACTTATCCAGGGGTTCTTCTGTTTACATATAAAGTTAAAGATATGTGTTCCCATCCCTTTAAAGAGTATTATTGGTACCAGGATTGAGATTGCATTGTATTTTCAAATTCCTTTGGGTAAAATTGTCATTTTCATAATATTGAGTCCACCTATACATGCTTATGGTATGCTTTCCCATTTATGTAGACCTCGTTTGATTTATTGCGGTAATGTTTCACGGTTTTCCTTGTATAGATGTTTTACATCTCTGGTTAGATTTATTCCTGAGATTTTTGTTGTCATTTTATGTGTATGATATTAATAATACTGTTGATAATTTCTGCATTCATTTGGATTGCCTTTCTTGGTGATAGACGTAAACATGGATCTTTTCCAGTTGGTTGGCTAGCTAGCTGTCCTCCAAATTTGTTGACATATACAAGTGAGCCCTTCCATCACTGTATCTGTTTGTTGAAACATCTCAGTTGATATTCCATCAATTCCTGGAATCTTGTTTTTTCCCAAAGCTTTCAATGCAGTTTTGACTTCTCCCTTCCTTACCATCAGTTCCTGATCATACACTAGAACCAAGCAGTGTTTCATTCTGTTGTACATAGGTTATTATGAGCTGGAGCCAACTCAACAGCCCCTAACAACTACAACATCTTGTATCCTGCTCCTCCACGGTATCATTTCCTAGTTTCCAGTAGTTTTCTAGTGGAGTCTTTTAGGTTTTCTGTGTATAGTATCACGTCATCTGGAAACAGGGACAGTTTAACTTCTACTGATTTTGTATGCCCTTTTGTACTCTTTTTCTTGCCTTATTGCTCTAGGTAGGACTTCTAGCACAATGATAAAGGACATCTTTGTCTTGTTTTGTTTCCAAGGGGAATGTTTTCAGCTTTTTTCCATTAAGAGTGATGTCAGCTGTTGCTTTTACATAGATGTTCTTTATTGTGTTGAGAAATTTCCCTTTCATGCCCATTTTATTGAGCGTTTTCATTGGAATTTGTTCAATACCCTTTCTACATCAATTGAGATGATCACATGATTTTCTTTCCTTTATTTATGTGGTGGATTGCATTGACTGATTTCCTACACTGTACCATCCTTGCATACCCAGTATGAATCCCACTTGGTCCTAGTGTATTATTTTTTTTTATATTCTACTGGTTAGAATTTTGTTGAGAATCCTTGCATCTATGCTTATGAGAGCTATCAGTCTGTAGTTCTCTTTTTTTGTAGTGGCTTTGCCTTGTTTTGGTATCAGGGTTATGCTGGCTTCAATGAATGAATTTGGAAGTATTCCTTCCTTTTCTTGGTTCTGAATTAGTTTAAATAGTACTGGTGTAAGGTCTTCTCTGAATGTTCAGCAGAATTCTCTAGTGAATTCATCTGGGCTAGGGTTTTTTTTTCTTCGTTGAGACATTTAAATTATTTTTTCAATCTCGTTACAGGTCTATTCATATTTTCAACATTACTTTGTGCTAGTTTAAATACGTAGTGTGTTTCTAGAATTTTTCCATTTCCTCTAGGTTTTCAAATTTGTTACAGTTTTTCAGAACAATCTGTTTTTTGTTTGTTTGTTTTTTCTTTTTTATTTAACATGACTGAGTGAAAATGTACATTCCCGTATAAATTTACATGCCCACCTATATGCAGCTTCCACTGCTCTCCCTGTCCGGTGACAGCACACTATTCCTCTCTGCTCCATACATGTCTCATCCTCCCAATAGCCTCCTTTCTGCTGCTCTCCACCCACTCTCCTTCCTCGAGCCAGAGGTCAGCAGGATAATATCTAATAGATGTATAGAACCATAAAGTGCAACCAATATATGGTCACTCTGCATTGACAAGTCCAATCCATTCCTGTCCAAAGAATGGACCTTCGTTATAATTTCTGGGTAAGGGCAGCATCAGGGCCGGGGGCCATGCTCTCAGGGGAACCCCGAAACCACTGGACCATCAATTGAGGTCTTTTAGTAGAGATCTCAGGATGCACCCCTTTTTATTCTTGTGTTGCCAGTGAGACTCAACCTAGTGAGCTCCATTGTAGCTATCACTGGTGGTGGCCGGGCGCCATCCAGTTCTTCTGGTTCCAAGTTGATGTAGGCACCCAATCTTGCGGGTCTCTCTGTCTTCTAGGTTGTCTTTACTGCATGTCATTTTGGTCCTCGGTGAGCATCCGTTCCTGCTGAGTTGGGACCATTTGCTGTGCCCTTGGATGGCAGCTTGGCAACTTTTAAGACCCCAGACGCCACTCACCAATGTGGGGTGCAGAGAGCTGTCTTAGAAAAATGCTAGTTGTGCCAATTGGCCTCGATTTCACCTAACAGCATGGTCCCCTGCCCCCTGCCCCAGCTACTCTATCTTGCAATATTCGGTTAAGATGGAAGGAGTACTCAAGTAATGCTGAAGTCCACTTAACGTTGTTCTTGTTTTTAAGGTGTGCTATCACCGCTTTCTCCCAACCGATTTCTAGCAACTATCTAAACTAAATCCTCCCCCCCACCCTCCCTCCCCTCCCTTGCAGCTGTCAAAGAGTCTTTTCTTCTATACACAAGTCTGTTTTTGAGATCTTATCATAGAGGTCTCATACAGTATTTGTCCCTTTGTCACTGACTACTTTCACTCAACATAACGTCTTCCAGTTGAAACTAGGTTAGGAGATGTTTCCTGGAATCATCATTATTCTTTATCATTGCGTAGTGCTCCACTGAGTATATGTACCATAGTTTACCTATCCATTCTTCTGTTGTTGGGCATCTGGGCTGATTCCATCTTTTTGCTATCATGGACTGTGCTGACATAAACATTCTCGTAGATGTGTCCGTTGGTGTGAAAGGCCTTGATTCTGTAGGATATATTCCAAGTAGTGGAATTACTGGGTCAAATGGTATATCGATATTCATTTTTTTAAGAAAGCACCGGATTGCTTTCCAAAGAGGCTGGACCATTTTGCAACTCAACCAACAGTGTAGGAGGGTTCCACTTTCTCCACAGCCTCTCCAGCATTTGTTGTTTTGTGTTTTCTGGATCATGGCCAATCTTCTTGGGGTGAGATGGTATCTCATTGTCGTCTTGACTTGAATTTCTTTAATAACTAAAGATCGTGAACATGTCCGCACATGTTTTTTTGGCTGCCTGGATCTCCTCTTTAGTGAAATGGCTGTCTATCTCCTTTGCCCATCGCTTAATTGGATGGTTTATCTTCTTCTCATTGATATTTTGTAGTATCTTATAGATTAGGGAGATCAGGAGTCGAGCTGACATAGAATTGCCAAATATTTTTTCCCATTCTGTGAGTGTTCTTTTAATTCTATTAATAAAGTCTTTGGATGAGTAAAAGTGTTTGATTCTTAGTAGTTCCCATTTATCTATTTTCTCTTCTGTTAATTGTGGTTTCTTTGACAGACTTTGGAGTCTGTCCACATTGTGTATTAAAACTTCCATTGTTGTTCCTACCTTTTCTTGGATGAGCTTTATCATTTTAGGTTTGATATTTAGGTCTTTTATCCAGTTGGAGTTGTTTTTTTGTGTAAGGTGTAAGATATGGATCTTGATTCAGTTTATTGCAGATGGATAACCAATTTTGCCAGCACCATTTGTTGAAGATATTGTTTTTACCTCAGCTTAATGTCTCAGAGCCTTTGTCGAATATCAACTGTTCATAGGCAGATGGTGTCATCTCTGGGGTCTCAATTCTGTTCCATTGATCCATCTGTCTGTTCTTGTACCAGTACCAGGCTGTTTTCACCACTGTGGCAGTGTAGTATGTTCTAAGGTCGGGTAATGAGAGGCCTTCCAGTGTGTTCTTCTTCTTTATAGTACCTTACTTATCCGGGGCTTCTTTCCTTTCCAAACAAAATGGGTGATTGGTTTCTCCATCTCATTAAAAAATGATGCTGGAACTTGTATTGGGATTGCACTATACAAATAAATTGCTTTGGGTAAATAGACATTTTCACAATGTTAAGTCTTCCTATCCACGAGTAGGGTAGGTTTTTCCATTTATCTAAGTCTGTCTTAGTTTCTTGTAGTAAGGGCTTGTAGTTCTCTTTGTAAAGGTCTGTTGTTTCTCTGGTTAGATTAATTCCTAGGTACCTTATCTTCTTAGGGGTTATCGTAAATGGCATTGATTTGATAATTTATTCCTTAACAGTCTCGTTGTTGGTATAAAGGAATCCTACTGATTTACTTATGTTTATCTTGTATCCTGAGACTTTGCTGAACTCTTCTATCAGTTTGAGTAGCTTACTTATAGATTCCTTGGGGTTCTCTGCATATACAATCATATCATCTGCAAACAGGGAGATTTTAACTTCCTCTTTGCTGATGCAGATGCCCTTTATTTCTTGGTCTTGTTTAATTGCTCTGGCTAGGAACTTCTAGCACAATGTTGAATAGGAGAGCTGAGAGTGGGCATCCTTGTCTAGTTCCTGATCTCAAGGGAAAGTCTTTCAGTCTCTCTCCATTCAGGATGATGTGGGCAATTGGCTTTGTATAAATGGCCCTTATTGTGTTGAGGAATTTGCCGTCTGTGCCCATTTTGCTAAGAGTTTTTAGCATGAATAGGTGTTGAACTTTATCAAATGCCTTTTCTGCATCAATGGACAAAATCAGGCGATCCTTGTCTTTTGTGTTATTTATGTGGTTAATCACATTGATTGTTTTTCTGATGTTGAACCAGCCTTGCATCCCTGGTATGAATCCCACTTGGTCATGATGGATTATTTTCTTGATATGTTGTTGTATTCTATTGGCAAGAATTTTGTTGAAGATTTTTGCATCTAGATTCATGAGTGATATCGTTGTGTAGTTCTCTTTCTTTGTTGGGTCTTTCCCTGGCTTAGGTATCAGGGTTATGCTGGCTTCATAGAATGAGTTTGGGAGTACTCCATCCCTTTCTATACTGTGAGATAGTCTCAGTAGTATTGGAGATAATTCTTCTCTAAATGTTTGGTAGAATTCTGCCGTGAAGCCATCTGGGCCCGGACTTTTCTTGGTTGGCAGTGTTTTGATGACCTTTTCAATCTCTTCCTTTGTGATGGGTTTATTAAGTTGTTCTGCTTCACGTTGTGATAATTTGGGTAGGTGGTATGAGTCAAGGAATTGGTCCATTTCTCCTAGGTTTTCCAATTTGTTACAGTACAGTTTTTCATAGTATTCTGTTATGATATTTTTGATTTCTGTTGCATCTGTGGTGACAACTCCCCTCTCATTTCTAATTTGGGTTATTTGTTTCCTTTCCTGCTTTTCTTTAGTAAGTTTAGCCAGTGGTTTGTCAATTTTGTTGATCTTTTCAAATAACCAACTGTTGGTCTTTTCAATTTTTTCAATTGTTTTTCTGTTCCCTAATTCATTTAGCTCTGCTCTAATCTTTATGATCTCATTTCTTCTGGTGCCCGAGGGGTTCCTCTGTTGTTCTCTTTCTACTTGTTCAAGCTGTAGAGTTAGTTCCTTGATTTGGTTTCTTTCTTCCTTCCAGATGTGGGCATTTATGGAGATAAACAGACCTCTGAGCCCTGCTTTGGCTGTATCCCATAGGTTCTGGTAGGAAGTGTTTTCGTTCTCATTGGAATCCATGAATTTCTTTATTTCATCCTTGATTTCCTCTATAACCCATGTTTTTGTTTTTTTTTTAGCAAGATGTTGTTCAGTTTCCAAGAGTTCCACTTTCTATCTATGTTTTTTCTGCCATTGATTTCAACTTTGATGGCTTTATGATCTGAGAAGATGCTTTTCAAAGGTATGGCCTATCACATGGTCAGTTCTGGAGAATGTTCCATATGCACTGGAGGAGAAGGTGTAGTTGTCTGCTGAAGGGTGGAAAGTTCTGTATATATCAGTGAGGTTTAGTTGGTTAATTGTGGCAATGAGGTCTTCAGAACACTCTGTTAATGATACTTTTTGTTTCAGTTGGATCTGATGTAATGTTCTCCATTTCATTTCCTATTTGAGTTATTTGTGTCATTTCCTGCTTTTCTTTGGGAACTTGCCCACTGGTCTGTCAATCATTTTGAAAAACCGACTTTTGGTTTTGGTGATCCTTTCCATCATTTTTCTACTCCCTATTTCATTTATTTGTGTTCTGATCCTTATTATTTACTTTCTTCTGGTGGCTGTGAGCTTCTCTTGTTGTTCTATTTCTATTTGTTTGAGTTATGTAGCTAATGTTTTGGCTTTATCCCTTTCTTCTTTTTTGATGCGTACAACTACTACAATAAATTGATCTCAGAGAACTGCCTTTGCTATGTTCCGAAGGTTTTGGTGGTGTGATGTATTTTCATTCTAGGAATTTTCTGATTCCATCTTTGACTTCTGCTGTTACCCAGTGGTTTTCGAGCAGTGTGTTATTCCAGTTTCCAGGTAACTTGTCTTTTTCCCTTGCTCTTCCTGCTGTTAATTTTTATTTTGATGATGTTGTGGTCAGAGAAGATACTTTGTACTATCTTGATGTTTTGGATCTTGTTCAGGATTGCTCTGCGGCCTAGGTTGTGATCTGTTCTGGAGAACATTACACTTGTGTTGGGAAAGAATGTATACTTTTTGGCTACTGGATGAAGCGTTCTCCACATATAGTACAGTTGGTGGATTTTGTGCTTGAGTTCTTCTGTATCTTTGTTGAGTTTCTTTCTAGACATTCTCTCCCTTTCCAAGAACAGTGTGTTGAAGGCCCCTACTACTGTTGCGGAACTGACTATCACTGTGGACTGTCCATTTATTTCTTCAGTGCTGTTAGACTTTGCTTTTTGTATTTTAGAGCAGTATCATTGGGTGATAGGCAAGGAGCTTCTTGGCAATTCTATGGGGCAGTTCTACTCTGGCCTATAGGGCCACTATGAGTTAGAATTTATTTGACAGCAGTGCATCTGGATTTTGGTTTTATCATTGGATGTGTAGATGTTTATTATGGTTAAATCTTCATGATGGACCATCCCTTTAATCATCATATAGTGCCCTTCTTTGTTACAGTGGACTTTGTTCCAAAGTCTATTTTATCTGAGATTGGTATTGTCACTACTGCTTTTTTTTCAGTAACATTTACTTGATATGTTTTCCCATCCTCTAACTTTTAGTAAATTTGTATCTTTGTTTCTATGGTGTGTCTCTCGTAAACAACATATTAATGGATCCTATTTTTAAATCTATTCTGTCCCTGTCTGTCTCTTTATTAGTGAATGTAGGTCATTTACATTTAGTGTAATTACTCATATGTGTGAACTTACTGCTATCATTTTGCAGTACTTTTTTTTCAACAGCAATGTATTATTTATTTATTTATTAATACATGATTCATGCTGATATTTTCTATTCTACTTGGTTCATTCCACTTTTTAAGATGCTGATTACAGCCCCCCAAATTGAACTTATGACCCACCAGTATATTATGACCCATGACTTGGAAAATATTGCATTCCATTATAATACCATTAAACAAGTATTTGTTGAATGAATGTCTTAAGTGCAGGAACAGAGTGGAGACATCACCCAACACAAATATTTTCAGCGAAATAACTATCAGTCTCATGTGTTCTTTAACAACTGAAATAACATTAAAAGGAAACATGTGTTATTTTAGAAACATGATGCCATGTTTTAATTAACATGATTTAATATTTTAAAGTATTCACTTCTAGGAGAGAATGTGGTGAGAGCTTTGATTGTGTGTGGTTTTGTCTTGAGTAAGTCTTAACTTTCCATCCTTCTTTAATAGTTAAGATAACACATGAAAACCTGCTTGAGAAAATTCATGAACTTGGGCTGCAATGACACAGCTTGGTCTCTTAGGCTTTGCTGTGCTTTTTTTATCTGGTAGTGACAGTTTATTTGTTCTTACTTGCCTGTGCTGAATTCTTATTGTTTGTGGACTTTGTTTTCATATTACAGATTGTTTTTATCAAGACTGTCTATTTTTCTTCATTTTGATGAGTACATTTGTCAACTTTATATTTATCTTGAAATTTACCCTTGCCTTCCTAGGTTAGAACCATTCCATTATTACTTAGTATCACCTTGCCTTCCATTCAATTAAGAAGTTCTATACCTCTATCATTTATACACTCTCTTATTACTATGACACTGTTGTATCACTTACAGATTCATCTTTCTGGTACTCTGTTGCATTTCTTTTAGTTTTGGATTGTCCTTGAGAGTGCACTTCCTAGGATGGTATCTGGCTGATACAATTTTGTGTCCTACATTCAGGCTGTAGTCTAATGTTGTTTATTCTCAAAGGACCCCTTATCACAATTCTTGTAGGCTTGGTTTTCACATATTTCTTTAGTTTCAGTTTACCTGGAAATGTCTTGATTTCACTAACATATTTGAATGAGAGTTTTGTGGGATATTATTATTCTCGGTTGGCATTTGTTGTTCAAGGTTTTATATACGTCACCCCATAGCCTTCTTCCCTACCTGGTTTCTAGCAAATAATCAGAATTTAGTATTATTGCTTCTCCTCCATATGTGACTTTTTGTTTTTCTAGAGCTATTCTCAGAAGTTTGTCTTTTGGTGTTAGTGACTGTGATTACGATATGCCTTAGTGATTTTCTTTTGGGGTCTATCCTATATGGGGTTCATTGAGCTTCTGGGATGGGCAAGTTTTCACCTTTCATGATGTTAGTGAAGTTTTCTGTCAGCAATTCTTCAGTGATCCTCTCAGTGTTTTCCATTTTCTCCCCCTGTTCTGGAACTCTACCACTTAGAAATTTTTGCTTTTGATTGTACCCCACATAATACGCAGGGTGTCTTCAGAGTTCTCTGTTAATTTTTTTATTATTACTATTCCTCAAACACAGTTGTATCCAAGTGTTTATTTTCAATTTTACTGATTTTCCATCATTTCAAACTGCTCTTCTGTCCTTCTACAATGCTGCCCATTTCTGAAATCTTGTTTTTATCTTTTGGACTTCTAATTGCTGTTTTTGTATGATTTCTAGTTGTAAATTTATTTTGACATTTTACTGTTGTGTTGTTTTGCTGAATTCTTGCATTTTTTGGTTTGTAGCTTCCATGAATTTGTTCATTTTTTTCCTCATTTGTGTCTGCTTTTTGCTTCAACTCTTGGATAGCTCTAAATACTTGAGACTTGGATTCCCTGTTAAGGAGTCTTAGTACCTTTTATTCTACTGGAAAGCCCTCTAGTGTTTATTTTTATTATGATGGAATGAAAATGTACAGTCCCATATAAATTTGCATGCTCACCTATATGCAGCTTCCACTGCTCTCCCTACCTGGTGACAGCACACTCTTCCTCTCTGCTCCATACATGTCCCATCCTCCCAACAGTCTCCTTTCCCCTCCTTTCCACCCACTCCCCTTACTCCAGCCAGAGGTCAGCAGGATGATATCCTATAGATGCATAGAACCATAAAGTGCACCCAAGATACAGTCACTCTGCGTTGCCAAGTCCAATCCATTCCTGTCTGCAGAGTGGACCTTATTTATATAGGGGCAGCATCAGGGCCAGGGGCCATGCTCCCAGGGGAATCCCGAAGCCCCTGGACCATCAATTGCCATCTTTCAGTGAAGATCTCAGGGTGCACCCCTTTCTATTCTTGTGTTGCCAGTGAGACTCAACTTTGTGAGCTCCATCATGGCTATCATTGGTGGTGGCCAGGCACCATCCAGTTCTGTTGGTCACGAGCCAATGTAGACACCCACTCATGTGGGTCTTTCTGTCTTCTGGGTTCTCTTTCCCCTATGTTGTTTTGGTCCTCAGTGATCATGCATTCCTGCTGAGTTAGGACCATCTGCTGTACCCTCAGATGGCAGCTTGGCAGCCTTTAAGACCCCAGACGCCACTCACCAATGTGGGGTGCAGAGAGCCCTCTTAGCAAAATGCTAGTTGTGCCAATTGACCTTGATTTCGCCTGACAGCACGGTCCCTGACCCCCCGCCCCAGCTACTCTGTTCTTGCAATATTTGGTTAAGACGGAAGGAGTACTCAAGTTATGTTGAAGTCCACTTAATATTGTTCTTCTTTCTAATGTGTGCTGCTGCCAATTTCACCCAACTATATAATCTAAACCCTTCCCCCTCGCCCTCCCTCTCTACCCTCCATTGCAGCCATCAAAGAGTCTTTTCTTCTATGCATAAGTCTGTTTTTGAGTTCTTATAGGAAGGGTCTCATACAATATTTGTCCTTTTGCAGCCGACTACTTTCACTGAACATAATATCTTCCAATTGAAACCAAGTTATGAGATGCTTCCTGAAATCATCATTGCTCTTTATCATTGCATAGTATTCCATTGAGTATATATACCATAGTTTACCTATTCATTCCTCTGTTGTTGGGCATCTGGGTTGATGCCACTTTGTTGCTATTGTGGACTGTGGTGAAATAAACATTCGTGTGCACGTATCAGTTGGTGTGAATGGCCTTGATTCTGTAGGATATATTCCAAGTAGTGGAATTACTGGGTCAAATGGTGTATCTATATCTTTTTTTTTTTTTAAGGCAGCACTAGGTTGCTTTCCAAAGAGGCTGGATCATTTTGCAACCCCATCAACAGTGTAGGAGAGTTCCACTTTCTCTACAGCCTCTCCAGCATTTGTCATTGTGCATTTTTTGGATCATGGCCAACCTTGTTGGGGTGAGATGGTATCTCATTGTTGTCTTGATTTGAATTTCTTTAATAGGTAAAGATCGTGAGCATGTCTACATGTGTTTTTTGGCTGCCTGGATCTCCTCTTTAGAGAAGTGTCTGTCCATCTCCTTTGCCCATTGCTTAATTGGATGATTTATCTTCTTCTTATTGATATTTTGTAGTACCTTATAGTATGGAGATCAGGCATCGGTCTGACATAGAATTGCCAAATATTTTTTCCCATTCTATAATAAAGTCTTTGGATGAGCAAAAGTTTCTGATCCTTAATAGTTCCCATTTATCTATTTTCTTGTCTGTTGTTTATGGTTTGTTTGACAAATTTTGAAGTCTGTTTAAGTGGTGTATTAAAACTTCCGTTGTTGTTCCTCCTTTTTCTTGGATGAGGTTTATCATTTTAGACTTGATGTTTAGGTCTTTTATCCAGTTTGAGTTGGTTTTTGTATAAGGTGTAAGATATGGGTCTTGTTTCAATTTATTGCAGATGGAGATCTAATTTTGCCAGCACCATTTGTAGAAGATATTGTTTTTACCCTGGTTTAACATCCTAGGGCCTTTGTCAAATATCAACTGTTCATGGCAGATGGTGTCATCTCTAGGGTCTCTCGTGTTTTATTTTGGACACTTACTGGAACCATCCTGTTCTATTTTAAAAAAACTTGGTTTGATATTGTCTATTGTCTTGACATTCAGAAATTATTTTCTTCACTTATTGATTGTAGGTCTGCTTGCTTCACCTGCTTTTTAATTTTATTTGGTTATGTTAGAGTAGGTGAGCTGTGTGTTCTTTGTTGTTTGCTCATCTCTGGTCACAATATGTTTCACCTCCTTATCCAATGGGCAGGGCAACTTGCTCAGCTATGGCGCAGCAGGACAGGTCCAGCTGAAAGGGGGGGCTTTGATAGGTTATTTGTGGCACATACTAGGGCCAACAGAGTGGCCCAGTGATTAATGCTGGGCTAGTCCCAGTAGGCCATGCCTGTGTTACCCACAGATGTGATATTAAGTGAACAGTGCAGGTAGGCATGGAAGAAGGGAAAGGTTTGAGGTGTGGAACTAAGATGCATCCGGGAAAGAGGAGAGAGATGAGAAACAGGATCCAAAACCAAACAGGATTAAGAACAAAATGTTGAGAGAGCTTGCCATTCCGGTGGAGAGATGAGAAACCAAGAAATTGAGAAAAACAAAGAAGAAAAGAAAAAGGTAAAAGGAATAGCTAAATAAAAAGTTGGAAAGGAAAAAAAGAACCTCCCCACCCCCCTTCCAGGTAACACTGGTGCAGATACAAATACCAGGGAAGTGTCTCCCAGGCTACATGGTTTAGCCTGGCTAGAAGGAGTATATGTATCACATGCAAGATATTTCAGAACAGGACAAGAAAGCAAGTATAGAGAGACAATGACTGAGAAATAAAGAAACGCAAATAGCAAAAAAGAGGAAAGAAAGAAAAGAAATGTCCTCAGGGATCTCACCGAAATGGTTGCACAAACTGGGCAAGGAGGTCCTGAGCTATGCAGTACAGCATGGCTGGAAGGGGTTCCCAAGCTTAGAACATAAAATGAAAAAAAAAAAGCAGCAAAACAAAACAAAGTTAAAAAAAAAAAAAAAAGCAGCCCAAGATTCCTACCAGCATGGTGTCATGGGATTGGTGGAGTGGCTCCCCAGTCGAGCAGTGCTTCATAGCCTTTCAGAATGAAGATGGCACATGTGTTAGAAAGAAAGGAGGTGGAGGTGGTGAGAAGCACTGAAAAAAACAAAATAAGTGGAAACAGCCAATACCAGCTATAGACAGATGGCAGCCAGTGTGGGCAGGGAGAATTCAAGTGGCCTGAGTCTGAAGCAGATGCCTCCCAGCCAAGAGACTGTGGCCAGTGTGAAGCAGAGGAGAATGAAGTAGGAGTAAAGAGGGGGAGGGGTTGGTCGTTAGCAAAGCACATATCACTGGTTACTGAGTTATCTGTCTCCTGCTGAGAGGTCTGGAGATTTGTTCTTTCATACTCCCTGTCTACTGGTCTCTGATGCAGGCAGGGTGAATCCAATTGGCACAGTCACTGTACTTTCCAGCTGGACAAGCCATCACAGCTATCTAGGAAGCATCACAGGTAAAGCAGTGGGGAGAGAATGGGGGTGGGTAACACATGTGACTGGTTACCAGGTGTTTTCTCACTCGGAATTGTGTGAAGCTGCTTTCCCGTGCTCCCTCTCTGCTGATCTCCAACAGGAGTCCAAGATTGTGAATCTGTGCTGTGTTAGTTGATAGGTGACCTGTGCACATGTCTCCTCTTGCTCTCTGTTCTGTCAGTTTCTTACTCCATTCAGTTCTTGGCAGAGTTATCATTTCATTTGACATGTCAGGTTCCAGGACTGACTTCTGTCTCTGTTTTACTTAGTTTTTCAAGTCTTTGCTGTGAAGGGATGTTGTGGTGCTTCTGCCTATGGGACCACGTTGGCTGAAGTCTCTTATTGCTGGCTTTTTAAGGAAGGGTCAAACAAATTTCTGAAGCAGCTGTACCATTTTATATTCCCGTCAGCAGTGTGCAAGTGCACTAGTCTCTCCATAATCCTTCCAACATTCATTATTTTGTGTTTTTTGGATTAACTCTAGCCTTGTTCAGATGAGGTAAATAGGGTTAATAGCTGTAGAAAGATTGTAGCTAGCTTCTTTCATAATACTAAAACCCCTTACTCCCTTAGGAATGCTGAGACATAAAGAAAATTGTAATGCTCCCCTCTGCTCAGTACTCACAAAGATTTTGTTTGTTTTCCCAGGCTATTCTTGATCAATAACCAAAGTAATGGCATTTTGAAGCCCACCATTCAGGTAAGAAAGCTGTTCCCAAGAGAAAGGAACAAACCTGCAGATGTCAAGGACAACTCATAACAAAGGAACTGTGCTTCTTCACCAACCTTGCCTACTCTGAACGCCTGCATGCCTTCACCCTTCGCCTATCCCCCCTCTCCTCCCTTTCCCCTCAACTCTTCTATAAAACTTGCCAGGCTGAACTGAGATGTTAAGATAGTTTATACTGTGCTAGCTAACCCACCATATTTTCAGCTGTGGACAATCTGAATAAAACACTTTAAAAAATTCAATCCCTGTCTCTGTATAACTGGATTAGTAGGGACAGGCAGCATGAATCTGCGACCAGGATTTTTCTGGTAACAAGACAGTATTTCATTGTAGTTTTAATTCACATTTCTCTAATGACTAATGTTCCATAGCTATTCATAAGGTTTTCACTAAGCAATTCTTCCCAGAAGTAGACTGCCAGGTCCTTCTTCTGCATCTCACATACTTTAGACATGTTGTCAGGAGGGATCAATCACACTTGGTAGATTGGAGGGTTAGCAAGGAACAAGCAGTTCCTCAACAAGAAGGATTGACACAGCAGCTGCGATGATGGGTTTAAGCATAAAAACAATTGTGGGTGTCTTAGGCTGGGTTTTCTAGGGAAGCAAAACCAGTAACACGTGTAGGTACAAGGAAAGATTTAGAATAGATTAGATAGATAGATGATAGATAGATAGATAGATAGATAGATAGATAGATAGATAGATAGATGATAGATAGATGATAGATAGATAGATAGATGATAGATAGATGCATGCATGCATGCATGCATACATACATGCATACATACATGCATACATACATACATACATACAGATATAGGAAACAGCTCATGCAGTCACAGAAGCTGAATGTCCCAAGTTCTGGCACAAGCCTCACGTGGTCATAGAAGCTGAGGACCCCAAAGTCAGCAGGTCAGAGATCAGAGTTCTAGATCACCGGTTGTGTAGGTCAGTGGATCCCAAGCTGGTGGCGAGACGAAGCAACAGAGGCTGGCAAACCCAGGATCAGCAGGTCAGGGAGCAGGAGCGGCAGAGGCTGGTGAACCCAGAATCGGTAGGTCAGGGAGCAGGACTCTCAAGTGCCGACTGTAAGGACTGATGAGTCCAACAGCTGTTAGTTCAAGTCCCAGAACCAGACGCTGGAAGAAGAGAGCAGGAGCTCCTGGCTACATGAGTGACCAGCAGCTGTAGTGTAGGTCGGGAGATGATAGCTAGCCGAAGGGCGAGGAGCCACCACAAAGCCTGCCCTGCCACTTAATACAGCAGCCAAATATGGAGTAGCCAAGTTGACATAATCCTGGGCATTGTTCAGGATGTGGCAGTGCTTTGTTCTGTTGTGCATGGGATTACTACAAGTTGTAACCAACTCTGTGGCATCTAACAACAGCAACAATGATCATGAGCACTTCTTTGGGGAAGTGCCTATTTACATCCTTTGACAATTTTTTAACTAGGTTTTCTTTTCTTGTGTGTGAGGTTTTGCAGTATCTTGTAGATTTTGGAGATTACATGCCATTTTTTTTTTCAGTCTGTTTTTTTTTTACTGTTTTGGTGATGTCTTTGGATGACTACGTTTGATTTTAGGGACTCCCAGTTTTCCAGTTTCTTTTTTGGTGTTTGTGGATTCTAAGCAGTGTTTTGAATTCTATTTACGCTATGTATTAGGGTTCCTGGCATTGTCCTTATTTTTTCTTCCATGATTTTGATCCACTTGGAGTTAGTTATTTTACATGGTATGAGATACAGCTCTTGTTTCATTTTTTTTTTGCAGATGAATATTCAGTTATGCAGCATGTTTATTAGACTGTCTTTTCCTCCAACCAATGGATTTTCAGCCTTTTTAAATATGAGCTATTCATAGGTGGATGAATTTACATCTGGATTCTCAATTCTATTCCATTGGCCTATATATCTGTTATTGTACCAGTACCAGGTTGTTTTGAGTACTGTGGCAGTATGATAGGTTCTAAAATCAGATAGCATGAGGCCTTCCACTTTCTTATTCTTCTTCAGTAATGCTTTACTTAACTGGAGCCTCTTTTCTTTCCATATGAAATCACTGAATTGTTTTTCCATCGCATTTAAAAATGCCAATGGAGTTCAAATAGAGATTGCATTGTATCCATACATCTTTTGGCAAATTTCTTAGTCTCTCTTCTCTTTTTCTGGACATCTTTCCCCTCAACCAATGCTGAAATGCTGCTATGGTTGGCTGACCACCTTCATGGATAGGCCCCCTTTAACTAGAACTGTCCTGTAATGAAACTCTGTCCAGAGCTGAGACTGAATCTAAGAACCAAGTCTATCTGTGAACCTGAAATTAAGTTTGACTCAATTTGAACCAACAATATGAGTTTCACTCCAGAAATTACTTTCTAGTTTCTCACCCATAACATGGAGGTGACCTGTACAAGTCTAGATCTCCAAGCTAGGACTGAATCCTCCTAAAATGCAACTAAAGTATCTTTCTTTGACTACTTCATCACACTGTAGAACTTTCCCACTCTACTGTTAAGTGCCATACAGTAGGTTACAACTTACAGCAAACATACACACAGTAGAATGAAATACTGCCTGGTCTTCCCCCATCCTAACCGTTGCGATGTCTAAGCCTATTGTTGCAGCCACTATCAATCCATTTTGTTGAGGGTCTTCCTCTTTTTCACTGACCCTGATCTTCTAGTTTACATAAAGTGTATATGTAGATATGCATAAAATAGTTTTATTTTTATATTTATCCAAGTTCTACTCACATATTTTTTAATTTTTTTAACATTTTGACAGTAATTTAAAAAGATATGCATTTGTTTTTCCCATAATGAAGGACAAATTCATTTTATCATCTAAGAACCTGGGGCTTCAGACCTGGTCATGATTCTTGGCAGCTTAAATTACTGAACCAGGAGATGTCCCTCATTAAACAGGGAAAAACATCAAGCTCCAAGAGTAATAGCGAGGGAGATAAGATAGACCATGAAAAACTGTAACATAAAACTGTATTATACTTATCTACTAGGTACCTTTCAGTGTCAAATTACAGCTATTTTAAGAAAAGGATACCAAGGGAATATCAAGGGCTCACAGATTCAGCAGGAGGCTAGGAACAAGCTTGAAAAGCAAGCAGAAGCCCAAGGAACTTCAGAGGATGAAGAAAAAGGAGACACAACTATTTCTTAGCAATAAAGTCTGAAAGCACAAGGCTTCCTACATGAAAGAACCATATCCTTCCCTCCCCCCAACTGAGAAAGTATCATCTGATGCAGGACAGCCAGAAAGAACAAAAATGTCTACAGCACCTAGTTTGTGCTGAACTCCAGGCACTGTACTGAACAAAACCAGGCAGTGTACCAAGGGCGTTAGATGGAATGTCTCACTGAATCCTAACACCACTGACTGAGAACAGTCTCATTAACATAAAAGGGGGGAAATAAGTCACAGGTTAATTTTCCTAAGGTCAGACAGCCAGCAAGTAGTAAAAAAGAAATTCAAGGGCAGTAAGTTTGCTCCCAGAGGTTAGGTACATATGTAATAGTGCCTCCATGAGGAGCAGAAAAATGAAAAATTATACTTATCTAGAATTGAAAGCCCTGGTGGTGTAGTGGCTAAGTGCTGCGGCTTCTAACCACAAGGTTGGCAGTTTGAATCTACCAGGTGCTCCTTAGAAATTCTATGGTAGGAAGTTCTATTTCATCCTACAGGGTTGGAATCTACTCTAAAGCAATGGCTAGATTAGGGTTTTGTCCAAACTTGCTGGAGCCAAACAACTGAAAGGCTGAAACTGCCCCAAATTTAAGAATCTGCTCATAAATAACGAACAGACCTCAAATTTACTGCTTCATGACCTGCAAGATGTTCTATGCCTAAAATAACAAGTCTTCGGGTTATCCTGATGATTGTCATAAGAGACTGCATGATCACACTGCATTTATGAGTATGTGTTATTTGAACACACTTCACTCTATTTTTACAACAGTAATCCTAAGTTTTTACTTTTTTGTTCTTTCTATATAAACCCTTGACTTTTTCCCGATGTTGGAGCTTTTCACTTTCAGTTTGGATGTCGCCCAATTCATCAATCTTGTGGGTCTGCTGAAATAAAGCTATAAATTTAAAATTTGCCTTAATCTCTGAAATCTTCTTTCTGACAGGTGGAAAAGCAAAACTAGAAAATATACTTAAACAGAAAATGTAAAATAAACATCACAATTCTGCAACACAGGAATAACAAAAATTCATCTTTTGGTGATTAGTATTCCTCATTACATATGTAAGTGCATTTTTACCTTATAAAAATAGAATCATGTTATTTTAGTAGCTTGCTTTTTCCAACCTACAATATACGGTGAATATCTTCCAAAGTTAATAAGAAAGCCTCTGTAATAGTTGTATTCAAACTTTGTGGTCTCAGGATCCCTTTCCACTCTTAAAACATTATTAGAGACCTCAAAAATCTTTTCTTTATATTTACTATACTTGAAAAATTAAGAAAAAGTCTAAACATGTATTGATTCATTAAAAGTATCAATAATAAACCAGTAGATGTTAGCATAAACACCTTAAAATTAAAAATATCTGCTTTCCAAAATAAAACAAAAATACTGAATAGTGTACCAATATTTTACACTTTTGCGTTTATGTAATGTTCAGCTCAACTGAAGACAGAAGAACTTTCTTATTAGTTTCTACATTCAGTTTATCATGATGTTTTGCTGAAGCATATGAAAAAAAGTCTGTCCTCACATAGATACATAACTAGGGAGGATGGGAGTATTTTGACAGTCTTTTAAAATGGTTGTAGATGCTGGTCTTAATAACAAACCAGAACTCCACAAGTTATTTCTTAAAGATCAATTACAACATGGAATCTGAACCCTTATCAGTATACCTTTTATACACTTTGACATTGATCTCCATGGGTCTACTCAGCACTTTGATAGATCTTTTATCCACACAGAATTTAGTTAACATCCTGCACTGGTCATTTGGAAAATACTGATTCACTGAGACAGTCATAGAATCATCTAAATGTTGGTACATCTCATTACAATATATACACAAGTTGCTGTGTGCTTTTTAGTTAATTCCAACTCATAGTGACCCAATAGGACAGAGTAGAACTACCCCATTGGGTTTCCTACACTGTAGACTGCCATGTCTTTTCTCCTGAGGACATGCTGGTGGGTTCAAACTGTGGACCTTTCAGTTAACAGTTGAATGTTGAACTCTTTGTATGTGTATGTATGTGTGTGTGTATCATACACCAACACTGTCAGGGACCCCACTGGAATTTTTGTCAAGCTCAAAGTGGTGTACACAAGTTTCCCACTATCCTCATTTTCACATGAAATCTCAAATTTGATTGTAGACAACAAAAGCCTTTAATTTTGCTTGCTGGGAAAGGTTTATTTTGTTCATATTTGAGAAAGTATCTGCCAAACATCCAAGTCTGAGAAATGTAGTTGTTTCTCTTTTCTGTAAAAATAATGGTCCATAAAAAAGTGATGGTTCAGCTTGCAACTCAATTGCAGAAGTGCTTCTTTTCAAGTCAGCCATCATACTTTTGTACATGGCAAACAAGTTTTATATGTGCTTCCCATTTCAACATAAGGAACATTTTATTTCTTGGCTTACTAGTTGGTTTTTTTCACATTTTTATAGAATTTTTTGGTTTGAGATTAAATTTTACAGCTTTTATCAAAGACATTTTTGACGGAAACTGGCTTTTTTCCTTTTTTTTTAACTGCAAGTGTTCGGTGGTCAAGAAAGTACTGACTACTAGTTTTGTTTTGTGACTATTTCTACTTGGTGCTTTAAATTTGTGCTAAGGAGTCATTAATTTTACCCATCATTGTTTTTGCACTGATCACAGCAATTACCAACATACTAAAAAAAAAAAAAGTCAAATAACTTCTTTGTATTATTACAAAAATAGCATTCATCTGATAGATCAATTCTGATATATAATTTGAGGTAAGGATCTGACAATTTTTTCCTAAAGATTTAACCATTTATTCTTTTATGATTTTAATAAACAATCCATTTTCCTCTACGTCAATATGCTGTGTTTCTCATATATACACTTAGACATGTTATAAGAGAACTAAATGATTAAAAATGAGGACTTGAACTAGATTCTTATCCCTGCTCTACCACTTGGTAGCTTCATGTCCGTAACCAAATTCTGTAAGTTTTCTAAACTCAATTCTCTCATTTGTAAAACAGTAAAGCCGAAGTAATACCCCCAGCCTTATAAAGTTGTTATGAGGATTAAAGAATGTATTTAAAACAGTGCCTTGATTGCAATAAGATGTCAATAAATAGCTGCCATTCTTCTTTCTAGATTTCCTAGCCCATTTCATTAATATAGGCAAGCTGAGTCAGAATCAGCTCCAGGGCAACAGGAATGGGAGGGGAATGAGATAAAAATAGAACAGGGTTTCTTAGGCTGGGTTCTCTAGTGAAGCAAAACCAGTAAAGTGTATATACAGACATTTATCTCAAAGAAATGGCTCACTCAATTGCAGAGGCTAGAACATCCTAAGTCTGTGGATCAAGAAAGACGTTTCTCTGCATTCATGTACCTGTGGGGGCTGGAGAATCCAAGATCAGCAGGTTGGAGAGCAGGGCTCTTGTTCACAGGCTGGAAGACTGACGAATCCCAAGATCAGTACATAAGCTGTTAGCTCAAGCCCTAAGAACTAGGAGTCAGATGAACAGAAAGCAGCTACAAGCAAAAGCTGAGACTTCCATGCATATGAGGTATGCCAACGAAGTGCATGAACTCACCCTAGAAAAAGTGCTACATACTTCATTACTGAATATCCCTATGGCCACCAAATATTCCCTTTGGGAAGCTATGGACCGACACCAGTACCTAGTGCATACTTCAGAGCAGTTTTGGAGCTCTTCTTCTGGAATGGCCATCAGAGCTGTCACTGCATTACCCTTGAGGTCCTGAATGTTATTAAAATGTCTTCTTTCCAATATTTCCTCTATTTTGAGGGGAAGAAAAAAGTCACTGGGAATCAGATTGGCTGAGTAGGAAATGTGCTCCAATATAGTTATTTGTTTACTGGCTACAAACTCCCTCATAGACAACGATACAACTAAGTTTGTCAACTTGCCACCATGCCACTGTTCACAATGGCCATTCCAGAAAGTTTCAAAATTGCTTGGAAGGGTAGACTATGCACTGGCATTGGTGCACAGCTTCCGAAGGGGAGTACTTTGAAGGTGATTATAGTGATATTCAGCAGTGAAGTATGTACCACTTAGAAAAAAATAAGTTCGTGGACTTAATTGTCCGACCTCATATTCAGATACAGGCCACATGCCCAAGGAAACTCCCTTTCAACTGATTGGCTACTCACAACAGATCCCATCCTGGGAACGATCATCTATGAACATGAAGAATCATGGCTAACCCAAGGTGACACAGAATCTTAAACCATCACAGAGGGTGAGGTAGTGAAAAAGAACCACAGGAACAAAGGCATGAAAGAAGAAAAAGCCCAAGTTAACTTTCAGGGTAGTTTTTTTTTTTCAAAATGTAGGACAATATTCATTGTGGGTTGCAAAAACTTAATGGTGTATAACACGCATTTTCTTTTAAATACACAAAAGTATTACAATAGAAAATATCGTATTGAGTTACAGAGTCTCTGGGTGACACAAATGGTTAACCATTGAACTCTATGGCAAACACCACCACCATTAAGGTATAAATATTGTTCCAGGAAACTTTTATTTCAATATACATACATACATAATTTTACATAAGTGTACTGCAATGAGATGTAAAGTGAAATTTCTTATTGTGGCTCTTGGGCAAAAAAAAGTCTGAAAAACACTCTTTTAGCAGTCCATAAGTAGTTCCTTCTAGCACACAGCATCTGTGCAGAAAGCCCCAGAGAATGAGAGCTTCTGTGTAGAAAGTCCTGCAGATCAACCTGTACCACAGCATTTGGAAGGTGTTTAATAGCAGACTTAACTATTTGTTTCTTCCCAACCCCTTTCTTTCTATAAACATTTTTAAAACAATACAAATGAAGCCACAATAGCTCTTGGCCACCATACTTTTCAACTCCTAGAGCTAACTATTATTAGTTTGCTCTGCCACCCTCAACCTTTCTCTTGCTTTTAAATGAATACATGCAAATACATAGTTTGGGGCAAGTTGGTTGGTCCTCTCACTTAACTTGCCTAGACCTACCTTGTTCTTTTTAGGTGTATGGTCTTTTATGTATCTAAGCAGACAATTAGAAGTATACCAGTTTGTTGTCTTCTATCAATGACTTAATAGCTCCTGAGCCAAGCCAAGTGCCGTCGAGTAATAGCTCCTAATTTTTCATTATTTCACCACCTTCTTTCGCTCCCCCACCCAAACTGAGGCCCAGAATTTCCTGTTCCGTGTGTGCGAGTGCCGACGAGTTAGTTTCGTATAGTCGTAATAGATGGAGTACATCTTTTTCATTTGTGGGCTCTGGGGGACCACCGAAGGCACGTTGGGAACCAAAACACACCGAAGGCAACAACCTAGGCAACAAGAGATTTTGGACAGGTTCTCGGTTTGGACAGTTTTCTTCGTTTCATAATAAACACTAAACTAGTTCTTCACCTCGTAGACGCACCGAAATCAGATACCACTCAGTCAACAAGCAGCTACGAAATTGCCAGAGCGAAAAACACACACCGTCTCCTAACCTTTCAGTTCATTGCGCCGGCTTCCGGGAAGCGAACCGGAAGCCGCTCCTCATTTCTGCGTCAAACCTGACTTCAGGGGCCGTCGTAAAAGTGTCGCCCCTCTTCTCTCGGACCGGCCACAGGTTTCTTCTGCTCTTCGGCTTAGGGGTCGGGAACTGCGGCGTTAGTTTCCCTCAAGATGGCGGACGAGGAAGCCGGTGGTGCGGAGAGGATGGAAGTCAGCGCCGAGTTACTCCAGGAACCTCAGCAGCTAGCTTCTGTAAGTCCTCTTAGACAAGTCCCTTTTGGCCTCCACCACTCCCCCAGTTTATCCCCGCTGCGCTCAGGAGTGTGTGAGTCCTCACCTTTTATGGCAGCACTGGGGAGTGAGGGTCATATGGATTGATCTGTAAGGAAACCACGGAATAAAAAGTTAGTCATCCTCCACATTCCTGCAGACAGAGTCTACGAAATATAATCCCTTTGCTGTTTATTAGTTATGACGAGCTGTAACATGTCTCTATCCTGAATAGAAAGAACTGGTTGTGTTTTTGGATCGTTTGGTTAGAGGCTTGAGGCGGGCGTAGAGGAAGAGCCATTTTCCGGCAGACGCAGTGCTAACCCGTCTTGATGACAGGAATCCGGAACACAGCACCTGGTGGTGTTTGCATATCAGACCGGGTGGGGCTTGTAGTTGCTCGGAATGCCGCTGCTGTCAACTTAACGTGAAGATGTGGGCTACTGGAATTGCAGTCCTTGACTCAGGCATCTTCACAGTCCCAGTTGTAATCCTCAGTGGAGAGATATCCGTCGTCTGTCGCTGCTTTTTTAAAGGTGAAAAAGGGGCTCCCAGAACAACACTACCGTTAGTTAGTATTGGAATCTGTACGTTGTCCATGTATTTTCAACGAATAGGAAGAAGACAGTGAGCAAGTTTGAATCAGTAGTCAGCTTTACGGAGGAGAGGCTGAGGAAGCTAAGAGGGAGAGGGCACTGGTAGGGAATGTTCGGAGATGCCAGACGTTTAGTGGCGAGGTTCGTTGGAAGTATACAAATACCAATCACTGCATGATATTGAGTATTACCATTTTTTTGCTCCAGATAAAAACTGTAAGATATAAATCTCTTTCTGAAGTTCTTTTGGCTTGTAATTTTAATAAAGGCATTTTTGAAGTGTTTCAACCCTGCCAGCACTTCAGCATTGTTTATAAGAGAATAGAGTAAACTACAGAAATATGAGTTAACCTCCCCCAGGAACTGGAGAGATTAGTTAGGAGATAGAAGCCAGCTAGAGAGAGAGTTGAAATAAGGCTTTAGCCACAGAGAGAGCAGGGCACAGCGGCGATAAACTATCCTAGGTAGTTGTTGGATCTCACTTCGTGTTCATGACCAGTAGGAAAGGAAGAAGCGTCTGTTTGAGATGATAAGGAATGAGGAGACAGCACAAGTGAAGAAGCAGCTGAAACATCTGGCCTTAATGTTAGTTTGTGCCTTTTAAACCTTAGAATGGGTAAAGAAACTACATTTGGATCTGGAATGTTATTGTAGTGTGATATTGTCCAAGATGACTAATACTTATTTAGAGCTTTGATAGTCCATCCAGGTGATACAATAAAATGTCATCAATCTGGTCTCCACTAATTTGGAGTACAGGAATTGAGCTAGAACTTATGTGGGAAATTGTTTCTTTCAAAAATATTATTTGATTTCTTTGGGGGAAGGTTTTAGGTTTTGCAAAGTGTTAGATACAAAGAAATACAGTCTTAGATAACTCACAGTCTGGTGATACAGATACCACAACTGCTCAAAGAGTTTTAATACAAGATATGGTAGTACAATGAAAACCTGTGATTGTTTTAACCACTCTTTATGGTGTGGACCTCTGTATAAAATGACTGTGCACTGGCTAACTTTAGAATTCAAGCTGAAACAGAGGTAAGCAAAGCCAAAATCAGAATTCTGGGAGATTTGGGGGGATTTGAAGAAATAACAGTCATGCTGTTGATATAATTGGAAGGCCTAGTGCTTTAGGGTCACCACTTGACTGGCTTGGCAATGTTTTAGTCCGAAAAATTTTAGAGAGCATGGAGGCACATCAGTGTTTTGTGATAGTATAATCAGATTAGGTACACCTCTCGTGTTCTCATGGTAACTGAGGCCCCCAGACATCATCCTGCCTGTCTCTTACAAAGTTATCATCTTCAGTTTTATCCTGAAGTGAAGGATTCTACAGGGAAAATATTAAACAACTCAAGAAGCATCAAAAGAAGATGGAAGAAATACACAGAGTTATTATACCAGAAAGAACTGGTCCATGTTCGGCTATTTCAAGAGGTAGCATATGATCAGGAACCGATGGTACGGAAGAAAGAAGTTGAAATTGTATTGAAGGCATTGGTGAAAAACAAGACTTCAGGAATTGATGTAGTATCAGTTGAGTGTTTCAGAAATGGATGCAGTACTGGAAGTGCTCAATCATGTATTCTAAGAAATTTGAAAGATAGCTACCTGACTGGAAGAGAGCCGTATTTATGCCTATTCCCAAGAAAGGTGATCTAAGTGAATGGAGGAATTATTGAACGATAACGTTAATATCACACTCAAGTAAAATTTTGCTCAAGATCATTCAAAAGTGACTGCAATTTTATATTTATAGAGAACTGCCAAAAATTCATACTGTATTCAGAAGAGGATGTAGAACCAGGATATTGGTGCTCATGAACGTGGATCTTGTCTGAAAGCAGAGAATACTAGAAAGACACATACCTGTGTTTCATTGACTATGCAAAGGCATTCGACTCTGTGGATCATGCCAAATTATAGATAACATTGTGGAAAATGGGAATGCCGGGACATGTAACTGTGCTCAGGGAGAATCTATACGTGGATCAAGAGGCAGCTTTGTAAACAGAACAAGGAGACAGACATGGATTGAATTGTGTTCCCCCCGAAAATAATGTGTAGTAATTTGGCTAGTCCAGGATTCCTTGCATTCTGTGATTGCCCTCCATTTTATTATTTTCTTATGCTGTAAATCCTAATCTCTGCCTGTGGTTAACAGATTGGATTATGTTAGAGGGGATTAGGGTGGGACTATAGATCTCTTCCTAAGGGCACTTCTCTGCTCTACTGTAAAGGGAATTTCCCTGGAGTGTGACTTGCACCACCCCTTATCTTTTTATCCTACAAGAGTTAAGGAATGGGGAGCAAGCAGAGAGTTGAGAACCTCACACCATCAAGAAAGCAGCACCGGAAATAGAGTGCATCCTTCGGATCTGAGGTTCCTGCTCCAAGATGCTCCCTGACCAAAGACGGATGCAACACAATGATTTTCCTCCAGAACTGACAGCAGGGAAGCCTTCCCCTGGAGTGGACACCCTGATTTCAGACTTGCAGCGTACCTGATTGTGTAAGAGTAAATTTTTCTTTGTTAAAGCTATCTAGTCATGGTATTTCTGTTAGAGCAGCACTGGATGACTAAAACAGAGATGCTACATGGGTTAAAGTCAACAAAGGTGTGCATTGTGGTTGTCTTCTTTCACCATGCCTTTTCAATCTGTATACTGAGCAGATAATTTGGGAAACTGAACTACGTGAAAAAAAACAAGGTGTCAAGACTGGCAGAAGACTTATTAACAACCTATGATGTGCAGATGATGCAACCTTGCTTTCTGAAAGTAAAGAGGATTTGAAGCACTGATGAAAATCAGAGACCTTCAGTATAGGTTGCACCTCAACATCAAGAAAAAAAATTCCTCACAGTTGGACCGGTAAGCAACATCATAATAAATGGATAAAGGATTGAAGTTGTCAAGAATTTCATCTTACTTGGTTCCACCATCAACAGCCACAGAAGCAGCAGTCAGGAAATCAAAAGACACGTTGAGTTGGGAAAATCTGCTGCAAAAGATCCTTTAAAGGTGTTGAAAAATAAAGATATCACCTTGAAGACTAAGGTGTGCCTGAAGCAAGCCATGGTGTTTGCAATCACATCATATGCATGTGAAAGCCAGACAATGAGTAGGGAACACAGAAGATTTGACACCCTTGAATTGTGTTGGGAAAGAATATTGAATGTACCGTGAACTGCCAAAAGGACAGACAGGTCTGTTTTGGGAGGACAACCAGAGTGCTCCTTGGAAGCAAGGGTGGCAAGACTGTGTCTTACATACTTTGGGCATGTTGTCAGGAGGGCTTAGTCTCTGCAGCAGGGCATCACGCTTGGGAAAGTGGAGAGAGAACAAAAAAGAGGAAGAATCAAGAGATGGATTGACACAGTAGCTGCAACAGTGGGCTCAAGCATAAGAACAACTATGGGCATGGTGTGGGACTGGGCAGTGTTTCGTTCTGTTGTGCATAAAGTCACTATGGGGTAGAACCAACATGATGGCACCTACCAACAGTAACAACAGTTTCTGTCCTAAGTGTTCATTGACACAGTGGCTGCATCAGTGGGCTTAAGTGTGAAAACAGTTGTGGACATGACAAGACCAGACAGTGTTTCATTCTGTTGTCCGTGGGATCGCTGTGGTTTCATATACTCAGAGGAAAGACAGGGTTTTGGTGGGGAAAAGAGGAAGGCAGATCAAGAATTTAGTTATCCCTATCTCGGTAATGAGATTTACATACAAGCTCTTGAAGACAAATCTGTCTGTCTCCACTGCCACCTCTTTAGCCCAAAATATCTGCAGTGCCCTCTCAACTGTCTTTTTCTTTCACCCAGTCATTCCTTCACAGAGCAGCCTTAAGTACAAACCAAAAAAACCAAACTCTGCTATTGAGTTGGTTCTAACTCACTGTGACCCTATGGGAGAGAGTAGATGCCTCATAGAGCTTTCAAGGAGTTGGCTTGGGTATTCAAACTGCTGACCTGCTTGGCAGCTGAGCTATTGACCACTGCGCCACCAAAAGCCCAGCCATAGATAAGGAAAGTAAGAAATAGTCTCAGTCCTTTGTGTAGTAAGACCACAGTTAACATTGTACATGTTCAGCAAAAGAGCTACAAACTTGAATAGTGATCTGAATCCATTGTTTTTAGGGACAAAAAAATGAGAGGCATAGTAGTTATCTTTACTTATTTGAAAGACTGGTAAGTGAAAGAGTAGAGCGAATTATACTGGATTATTTCAGAGGAAGAATTGGTGCTTTTGGATTATAGTGTTGGAGAAAAATGTTGAATGCACTGTAGACTGCCAAAAGAACAAACAGATCCGTTCTGGAAGAAGTACAACCAGTGTTCCTTGGAAGCAAAGATGGCAAGACTGTATCTTACGTACTTTGGACATATTGTCAGAAAGGATCCGTTCCTGGAGAGGGACATCGTGCTTGGTAGAGTAGAGGGTCAGTGAAAAAGAGGAAGACCCTTGATGAGATGGATTGACACAGTGGCTGCATCAGTGGGCTTAAGCATGAAAACAGTTGTGGACATGGCAAGACCAGACAGTGTTTTGTTCTGTTGTCCATAGGATCACTAGGAGTCAGTACTGACTTCATGGCACCTAACAACAACATTTCAGGTGGTTATGGTAAAAATTATTAAGAAGGTATATTTTGGCTTGGTTACAGGCTGTAGAAATGGCAGTTTTTTGAAAACTTTGAGACAGGCATAGGTGGCTATCAGATGTACTTTAGATGGGATTTCCTTGTGGATGACCTGAATTAAATTCCTGGCCAGTGCCCCTTAAGTGCAGCCATCATCTGTCAGTGGAAGCTTGTATCTTGTATGATGCTAAACAGGTTTCATTGGAATGTCCAGACTAAACAGACTAGGAAGAAAGACTTGGTGATATACCGAGTAAATCAGCCGCTGAAAACCCTGTGAATTGCTGCAGTTAGATCCCGCTGTGAATGGGGTTGCCATGAGTCAGGCCAGCTTGATGGCAGTGAACAAGAAGCAGCAGCAGTTGAACTAGGAGTTTCTTTTGTTTTGCTTTTGAACTAATGTGGCTGTGTCAGATAGTATTACAAGAAAAACTTTGTGTAAACAAAAAAATTACTGATGTCTGGAGATAGATGTTTCAGTTATTAACCAGTAACTGCTCAAACAATTCTACAGCCTCCAGATTTTGTTATCACTTTAAAAAAGGAAAATAGAAAAGAATTTCAGGGCCTTGGAAGGTTCTGTAGATGCCTGGCAATTTTCTGTGGACAGATAAGTTGTAGTTTGAACCAAAGGATTCTGCTGCATTTAAACAAGTTCGTTTTTCAGATAATTTTCCCAAACAGGCATCCAAGTCCCAGGGTCAGAGTTGAGAACATATCTTTTAGTCTCTGTGGGGATGAGGAAAATGTTTGGAATGTTTGGGAACTTAAATGTTATGAGAACTTATTTTTTTTTCTGCATTAGAATGATTTTATCTAGGATAATTTTATTTCTGCCTTAAAATTTCCTTCAATATTTTTTAAATACACATCAGCATGAAATTAATTGCATTTTTTTTTATTATGACTGAGTGAAAATGTGCATTCCTGTATAAATTTATATGCCCACCTATATGCCGCTTCCACTGCTCTCCCTGCCTGGTGACAGCACATCATTCCTCTCTGCTCTATACGTGTCTCATCTTCCCAACAGTTTCCTTTTCCCTCCTCTCCACCCACTCCCCTTCCTCCAGCCAGAGGTCTGCAGGATGATATCCTGTAGATGCATAGAACCATGAAAGCAGATTTGTTTTTCAGATGCATCTAGACATGAGTAAGTCTTTTGCATCCAATATATGGTCACTCTGCATTGCCAAGTCCAAGCCATTCGTGTCCGAAGAGTGGACCTTCATTATGATTTATGGGCAAGGGCAGCATCAGGGCCAGGGGACATGCTCCCAGGGGACCCCTGAAGCTGCTGGACCATCAATTGTGGTCTTTCAGTGGAGATCTCAGGTGCATCCGTTTTTATTCTTGTGTTGCCAGTGAAACTCAACTTTGTGAGCTCCATTGCAGCTGTCACAGGTGGTGGCTGGGCACCATCCAGTTCTTCCAGTCCCAAGTCGATGTAAGCACCCGGTCATGTCTGTCTCTCTCTTCTGGGTTGTCTTTCCCTCGTGTCATTTTGGTCCTCAGTGAGCATCTGGAGAACTTATTTTTATGGAAGTCAATCAGAAAGCCATTAACTCTCAATGTTGGAGTGATAAAGAGTATTTGCTTCCCCCCCCATGGATTTTGAAGTTAAAATTCTTTTTTTTTTCTGTATTATGATTAAGTGAAAATGTACAATCTTATATAAATTTACATGCCTGCCTGTGTGCAGCTCCCGCTGCTCTCCCTGTCCGGTGACACCACACTCCTCCTCTCCATTCTGTACATGTCATATCCTTCTAACAATCTCCTATCTTCTCCTCCCCACACTCTCCCCTGTCTCCAGTAAGAGGTCAGTAGGATGACATCCTATAGATGCATAGAACCATAAAGTGCACACGTGATATGTTCATTCTGTTTTGCCAAGTCCCATCCATTCCTGTCTGAAGAGTTGATCTCTGTTATGATTTATGGACAGGGGCAGGATCAGGGCCCAGGACTATGCTGCCAGGGGAACCCCGAGGCCCCTGAACCATCAATTGCAGTCTTTTAGTGGTGATCTCAGGGTGCACCCCTTTTTATTCTCATGTTGCCAGTGAGACTCAACTGTGTGAGCCCCAATATGGCTATTACTGGTAGTGGCTGAATACCATCTGGTTCTTCTGATCACATGTTGATGTAGTCACCCACTCACGTGGGTCTCTCTTGTCTTCTGGGTTCTCTTTCCCCCACGTCCTTTTGGTCCTTGGTGAGTATCCGTTCCTGCTGAGTTGGGACCATTTGGTGTACCTCAGATGGCAGCTTGGCAGCTTTTAAGACCCCAGACACCACTCACCAATGTGGGGTGCAGAGGACTCTCTTAGTAAAACACTGATTAGGCCAGTTGACATCGATGTCCCCTGAGAGCATCGTCCCCAGAGCCCTGCCCCAGCTATTCTGTCCTTGTGTTGAGTTGAGATGGGAGGAGTAATGGTGTTATGTTGAAGTCCAAAAAAATTGAACTTCTTTCTAATGTGTGCTGTCACAGATTTCACCCAACCAAATTTCTATCAACTAATCTTTATCCCACCCTCTCCCTCCTCCCTCCTCACCCTTGCAGCCATGAAAGAGTCTTTTCTTCTATACATGAGTCTGTTTTTAAGTTTTTAACTGTAGGGGTATCATACAATATTTGTCCTTCTGTCACTGACTACTTTCACTCAACATAATACCCTCTAATTGACACCAGGCTATGAGATGCTTCCTAAAATCATCAGTGTTCTGTATCATTGCATAGTGTTCCATTGAGTATGTATATCATGGTTTACCTATTCCTTCCTCTGTTATTGGGCATCTGGGTTGATTCCATCTTTTTGCTGTTGTGGACTGTGCTGCAGTAAACATTTGTGTGCATGTATCAGTTGGTGTGAATGCTTTTGATACTGCAGGATGTATTCCAAGCAGTAGAATTACTGGGTCAAATGGTATATCTGTGTCCAGCTTTTTAGGGAAGCACCAAATTGCTTTCCAGAGAGGTTGCACCATTCTGCAGTCCCACCAACCGTGTAGGAGAGTTCCAGTTTCTCCACAGCCTCTCTAGCATTTGTTGTTTTGCATTTTTTGGATCATGCTCAACCTTGTTGGGGCAGAAATTCCAATCAAAACTCATTGTGGTTTTGATTGGAATTTCTTTAATAGCTCATGATTGTGAGCATGTCCACATGTGTTTTTTGGCTGCCTGGATCTCCTCTTTAGAGAAGTGTCTGTCCATCTCCTTTGCCCCTTGCTTAATTGGATTATTTATCTTTTTCTTATTGATATTTTGTAGTACCTTATAGATTATGGAGATCAAGTGTCAGTCTGATAGTTACCATAGTCGGTCTAATAGTTGCCAAATATTTTTTCCCACTCTGTAGGTGATCTTTTCCTTCTATTGATAAAGCCTTTGGATGAGCAAAAGTACTTGATTCTTAGTAGTTCCCATTTATCTATTTTCTGTTGATTGTGGTTTGTCAGATTTTGAATTCTGTCTACATTGTGTATTAACACTTCCATTGTTGATCCTAATTACTTGGATGAGCTTTATCGTTTTAGATTTGATATTTAGGTCTTCTATCCAGTTTGAGTTGGTTTTTATATAAGGTGTGAGATATGGGTCTTGTTTCAATTTTTTGCAGATGGATATCCAATTCGGTAAGCACTATTCATTGAAGACATTGTTTTTACCCCAGTTTAATGTCTTAGGGCCTTTGACGAATATCAGCTGTTGATAGGAGGATGGAGTTGTCTCTGGGGTCTCAATTCTGTTCCATTGATCTATCTGTCTCTTTTTGTACCAGTATCAGACTGTTTTGACAACTGTGGCAGTGTAATAGGTTCTAAAGTTGGGTAGTGAGAGGCCTCCCAGTGTGTCGTTGTTCAGAAGTGCTTTACTTATCTGGGGCTTCTTCCCTTTCAAAACAAAGTTGATGATTTGTTTCTGCATGTCATTAAAAAAATGTCACTGGAATTTGTATTGCGATTGCATTATATAAGTAGATTGCTTTAGGTCAAATAGAGAAGTTAAAATTCTCAAAATTTTTTTTTTTTTTTTTGCTTCCTCCCGAAACCAAGCCTGCTACAGAGTAGAACTGCCCCATAGTTTCCAAGGAGCAGCTGGTGAAATTAACCTGCTGAAGGGTTAGCAGCTGAGCTCTTAATCACTGCACTACAAGGGCTCCATTGCTCTCCTAAATGGGAGAAAATACTGAGAACAACAACAACAGTGAAACACACAGACCTGTGCCTATTCCTGAAATGTCACTGAGTAAAATACATTATCTATACTTTATCTTATCTGGGGGGAAAAAAAAGACAAGTTTTAGTTGAAAAATTTTTTCGTAGTAGTGGCAGTCACCTTGGAAAACATCTTTGTTCTCCTGCAAGAATTCTAGAAGTTTTGAAAGGCTTAGTGTTGTCAATACTTGCCCTGCTGACTCTAGCAAGAAGCATGATACATTCAGTAATTATTGAGAACTTCCTGTTTTCTTTTTTTTATTGTGATTAAGTGAAAGTGTACAATCCAAATTAAATTTGCATGCCCGTATGTTCGCAGCTCTGTTTGCTCTCCTTGGCTAGTAACAACATACTCCTCCTTTTTGTTCTGTATATGTCACATTCTCTTAACAATCTTCTGTTCCTTCCTCTCCACCTCTCCTCTACCGTCTAGTAAGAGGCCAGTAGGACAGCATCCTATAGATGCATAAAACCATGAAGTACATACACCATATGGTCACATTGTGTCCTAAAGTCTACTCCACTCCTGTTTGTACACTTAACCTTAGTAATCTTTTCTGGTCAGGGGCAGCAGCAGGTCTAGGGGCCATGCTCCCAGGAGAACCCGCAGGCTGCCAGACCATCAGTTGCAGTCTTTTAATGGAGTTCTTGAGGCACATCCTCTTTTTCTTGTGTTGCCACTGAGACTCAGCATTGTGTGCCCCATCATGGCTGTCATTGGTGGTGGCCAGGCACTGTTTGGTTCTTCTGATAACATGTTGATACAGTCACCCATTCACATGGATCCTTCTCTCTCCTGGGCTCTTTTTTCCTCATGTCTTTGTTGTTCTTGGTGATAATCTGTTACGGCTGAGTGGGAACCATTTGGTGTACCTCATGGCAGCTTGCTAGCTTTTAAGACCCCAGACACCACTCACCAACCAATATAGGGTACAGAAGACCCTCTTAGAAATAGACTAGTTGTGCTGGTTGGCTTTGATGTCCCCTGAGAGCATGGTCCCCAGACCCCCACCACTGCTACTCTGTCCGTGCAATATTGAGTTAGGAATAGAAGAGTTTGCAATTTATGTTGAAATCCAGTTAAGTTGATTTTCTGTCTACTGTGTACTGTCACTGCTTTCACCCAACCAAATTTCTATTAACTGTCTAATCTATAATGAGCCCACTCCCTCCGTACCAACCCTTGTACCATCAGAGAGTCTTTTCTTCTGTATGTAAGTCTGTTTTTAAGTCCTATAGCAAAGGTCTTATACAATATTTGTCCTTTTGCCACTGACTGATTTCACTCAGCATAATGTCTTCCAGTTGAAATGAGATTATGAGATGCTTCCTAAAATCATCATTGTTCTTTATCACTGCATAGTGTTCCATTGAGTTTATGTACTGTAGTTTGTTTATCCGTTCATCTGTTGTTGGGCATCTGGATTGATTCCATCTTTTTGCTGTTGTGGACAGTGGTGCAGTAAATATTCGTGCGCATGTAGCTGTTCATGTGACTGCCTTTGATTCTGTAGGATATATTCTGAGCAGTGGGATTACTAGATCAAATGGTGTGTCTACTTCTAGCTTTTTAAGGAAGTGTCAAATTGTTTTCTGAAAAGGTTGTACCATTTTGTGATCTTGTCAGCAGTGTAGGAGACTTCCAGTCTCTCCACAGCCTCTCCAGCATTTTGTTTTTTGGATCATGGCCAACCTTGTTGGGGTGAGATGGTATCTCATTGTAGTTTTGATTGGGATTTCTCTAGTAGCTAATGGTCATAAGCATTTCCTCATGTGTCTTTTGGCTGCCTGGATGTCCTCTTTGATGAAGTGTCTGTCCATCTCCTTTGCCTATCGCTTAATTGAGTTATTTACCTTTTTCTTGCTGATATTTTGCAGCACCTTGTATATTATGGAGATCAGACATTGATCCGACGTGTAGTTGATGGGTGGTCTTTTAATTCTTTTGATGGTCTTTGGATGAGCAAAAGTGTTTGATTTTTAGTGGTTCCCATTTATCTGTTTTCTGTTGATCATGTTGTATTTGTCAGATTTTGAAGTCTGTCTAAGCTATGTATTAAAACATTGTTGACCCTATTTTTTTGTTGCATAATCTTTATCGTTTTAGGTTTGGCATTTAGGTCTTTTATGCTCCTTATTGCATTGAGGAATTTCCTTTCTATTCCTATTGTACTGGGAGTGTTTTATATTTAAGTTTGATATTAGGTCTTTTATTTGAGTGAGTTTTTGTGTAAGGTGTGAGATAATGGATCTTGTTTCAATTTCTTGCAGATACATACCCAATTTTGCCAGCACCGCTTGTTAGAGAGACTGTTTTTACCTCAGTTTACGATCTTAGGGCCTTTGTCGAATATCAGCTGCTTTTAAGAGGATGTTGTCATCTCTGGGGTCTCAGCTGTGTTCCATTGGTCTGTATGTCTCTTTTTGTATCAGAACCAGGCTGTTTTGACTACTCTGGCACTGTAACAGGTTCTAAGGTCGGGTAGTGTGAGGCCTCCCACTGTGTTCCTCTTCTTCAGTAGTGCTTTCCTTATCTGGGTTTCTTATCTTTCCAGACAAAGCTGGTCATTTGTTTCTCCATCTCATTTAAAAATGTCACTGAAATTTGTATTGGGATTGCATTGTATAAGTAGATTGCTTTGGTAGTTACCTGTTGCTGTCCAAGAGTAGGGTAGGTTTCTCCATTTATGTAAGTCTCTTTGGGTTTCTTGCGTTAAGATCTTGTAGTTCTCTTTGTATAGGTTTCTTATTTCTCTAGTTAGATTTATTGCTAGATATTTTATCTTCTTGGCAACTGCAGTAAATGGTATTGATTAGGTGATTTCTTCGATTATCTCTATTGGTATAAAGGAATCCTACTGATTTGCTTGATATCTTATATCCTTATACTTTGCTGAACTTTCTGTTGGTTCGAGTAGCTTACTTATGGATTCTTTAGGATTCTCTGCATATACAATCGTATTATCTGCAAATAGGGAGATTTTTACTTCTTCTTTGCTGATGCATATGTCCTTTGCTTCTTTGTATTGTCTAATTGCCCTGGCTAGAACTTGTAGTACAGTGTTGAACAGAAGCAGTGAGAGTGGGCATCCTTGTGTTCCCATTCTTAAGGGGAATTCTATCAGTCTGTCTCGAGTTGTTCGCTTTGAGTGATGCCCCTTATTGCACTGAGGAATTTCCTTTCTGTTCCTGTTTTGCTGGGAGTCTTCAGCATGAATGGATGTTGGACTTTGTCAAATGCCTTTTCTGCATCAATTAAAAAAATCAGATGATTTTTATTTTTTGTGTTATTTATGTGGTTGATCATATTAATTGTTTTTCTGCTGTTGAACCAGCTTTGCATCCCTGATATGAATCCAGCTTGGTCATGATGAATTGTTTTTCTTTATATGCTGTTGAATTCTGTTGGCAAGGATTTTGTTGAAGATTTTTGCATGTAGGTTGTTGAGTGATGGTGGTCTGTAATTTTCTTTTTTTGTGTGGAATCTTTCCCTGGCTTTGGTATCAGGGTTATGCTGGCTTCACAGAATGAATTTGGCAGTATTCCATCCCTTTCTGTACAGTGAAATAGTCTCATTAGTATTGGAGTTATTAACTCTTCTGTGAAAGTTTGGTAGAATTCTGTGGTGAAGCCATCTGGGCCCAGACTTTCTTTGGTTGGTAGTTTTTTGATGACTTTGTCAGCCTTTTCCTTTGTGATGGGTGTATTAAGTTGTTCTACTTCTCCTTGTGCTAATTTTGGTAGGTGGTATGAATCTTGAAATTTGTCTATTTAGGTTTTTAAATCTGTTAGAGTACAGTTATAGTATTGTGTTATGATACTTTTGATTTCAGCTGGGTCTGTTGTGACATCTCCCATCTTCTTTCTCATTTGGGTTATTTGTTTCCTCTCATGTTTTTCTTTTGTAAGTATAGTCAGTAGTTTCTCAATTTTGTTGATCTTTTCAAAAAACCAGCTTTTGGTTTTGTCAATTTTTCAATTGTTCTTCTGTTCTCTAATTCATTTAGTTCTGCTGTAATCTGTGTTATGTGTTTTATTCTGGTGCCTGAGGAATGGTTCCTCTGTTGCTGTCTTTCTGCTTGTTGAAGCTGTAGGGTTAATTCTTTGGTTCAGGTTCTTTCTTCTGGATGTGTCCATTTATAGAGATAAATTGAGTTCTAAGCACTGCTTTTCTATATCTAGTAGTTTCTGGTAGGATGTGTTTTCATTCTCATGTGATTCCATAAATTTCTGTATTTCATCCTTGATTTCTTCTATAACTCATGGCTTTTTAGCAAGGTGTTGTACAGTTTCCATGAGTTCAAATTTCTGTTTGTTTTTTATACTCTTGATTTCAACTTTTAAGGCTGTATGGTCCAAGAAGATGCTGTGCAGTAATTCATTGGTTTGGATTTTGTTGAGACTTTTGTTATTTCCTAAGACGTGGTGTATTCTGGAAAATGTTCCATGTGTATTGGTGAAGAGGACGTACTTATCTGTTAATGGATAAAAGTTTTGTATGTGTTGATGAGGTCTAGTCAGTTGTTACAATAAGATCTTCTGTGTCTTTACTGAGCTTTTTTCTGGAAGATATGTCCATTACTGACAGTGGCATGTTGAAGTCTCCAACTATCACGTTGGAGTGATGTATCTCATTTTTCAATGTAGTAGTCAGTGTTTGTTCAGTGTATTTAGATGCTGTGGTATTGGGTGCATAAATATTTAATATTGTTAAGTTCTGTTTGTGCATTGAACTTTCCAGTAATAAATAGTGACTAACCTTGTCCATGATGATAGATTTCACATTAAAGTCTGTTTTATCTCAGGTTAGTATTGCCACGCCTGCTCTTCTTTGTATATTGTTAGCTTGTTATATATTATTCCGTCTTTTAATTTTCAGTTTTTTCATATCTGTCATGAATTGAATTGTGACCCCCCCAAAATAGGTATAGCCATGTGGCTGGGCCATGATTCCCAGTATCTTGTGACTGTCTTCCGTTTTGTGGTTTTCCTATGCTGTATGTTAAAGGATTAAGGTGGGACTGTAAATCCCTTTATAAAATCACCTCCCTACTTCACTATAAAGGGAGTTCCCCTGGAGTATGGCTTGCCCCACCCTTAATCCATTCATCCTGCAAGAGATAAAAGGAAAGGGAAGCAGGCTGAGAATTGGGAACCTCACACCGTCAAGAAAGTAGCACCAGGAGAAGAGCACGTCCTTGAGACCTGAGATTCCTGCACCAAGATGCTGCTCCCTGGACAAAGATTGATACAATACCTGAGTTTCCTCCAGAGCCGACAAGAGGAAAAACCTTCCCCTGGAGCAGACATCCTGAATTAGGACTTGTAGCCTACCGGACTATGTAAGAATAAACCTTCCTTTGTTACAGCCATCTACTCTGTGGTATATCTATTAGAGCAGAACTAGCTGACTAAAACAGAATTTGGTACTGGGAGTGGGGTACTGCTCTAGCAAATACCTAAAATGTGGGAGCCATTTTGAAACTGTGAATGGATAGAAGATTCAGAAGGAATGATGGAAGGTGCAGGTGGTGAGAAACAACAGAGGATTGGTGGCGGCGGCAGCAGCAGCAGCAGCGGAACCAGAGACAGAGCTGGAGCTGACCCATCTAACAAGAGAGCTAAGTGCATGTGCACAGAGTTTTCCTTGTGGAACAGAGTACCTTTGGGCACTTAAATCTGTAGAGCTAGCCTTGCTGACCCACAGAGTGTGAGAGCTGAGTGCCTTTGTGCAGGATGCTTTCCAGCAAGAGTAGGGTGTCTCCGGGCACGTAAATCAGTGGAGCTACAGAGCTTTGGAACATTTGCCCCAAGGGCAGATGTGGGCCTGAGGCCCAGGCTGTGCAGCCCTAGGAAGCAGAAGCTGAAGAGACAAGCAGCATGAGAAGCTGAGCTGCCTCAGTCTCAAAAGGTATGGCCACGCCCTCAGGGGTTTGAAAGGGTGGAACCAGGGCTTTCTGTGTTTGTAAGGGTGGAATTCCCGCTGAGTTGGACTTACGGTACACCTAAAGCTGATGGGGCAGAGTTTCTGTCCAAGTGGACCTTGAAGGCAGAGTTGTAGAACAGGACCGGGGACTGCACTCAGAATCCAGGGAGTGTAGTCAATACCTAGAGTCTGGAGAGCAGGGCCATTGTATAGAATGTCTCAGAAAATGTAAGAGTATTTGGAAAGTCTTTAGGGATAATGTAATGTGTTCTGCTGACTTGCCTGTTGCCTGTTAATGCCTTCTTTCCCTACAATTTCTCCCATTTGTAATGGAATGTCTAACTTGTGTCTGTCTGCTGTTGTACCTTTAGAAGGAGATAGCTTATATTCTAGGTTTTACAGATGTAGAAGAGTTTTTGTATTTTGGACTTGAAACTGATTTACAGTTTATCATATGGGATGAATGTGTTACATATTTCGGTGATGTGATTTTTGGGGTGCCAAAGGGTGGGATGTCATCAATTGAATTGTGTCACCCCAAAAATAGGTGCAGCCATGTGGCTGGGCCATGATTCCCAGTATCTTGTGACTGTCCTCCATTTTGTAGTTTTCCTATACTGTATTTTAAAGGATTAAGGTGGAACTGTAAGTCCCTTTATAAGATCACCTCCCTGCTCCACTATAAAGGGAGTTCCCCTGGAATATGGCTTGCCCCACCCTTAATCCTTTCACCCTGCAAGAGGTAAAAAGAAAGGGAAGCAGGCTGAGAATTGGGAACCTCACACCATCAAGAAAATGGCACCAGGAGGAGAGTGCATCCTTGAGACCTGAGGTTCCTCTGCCAAGATGCTCCTTAGACAAAAACTGATATAATACTTGACTTTCCTCCAGAGCTGACAAGGGGAAAAACTTTCCCCTGGAGTGGGCATCTTGAATTAGGACTTGTAGCCTACTAGACTGTGTAAGAATAAACCTTCCTTTATTGAAGCCATCTACTCTGGTATTTCTGTTGAGCAGCACTAGCTGACTAAAACAATATCTTTGAGTCTTAGGTGTGTTTCTTGTAAGCAGCATGTTGATAGGTTGTATCTTTTGATACACGATGTCACTCATTCTCACTTTATTGGAGTGTTAAGTCTATTTATATTTAGTGCAGTTATTGATAGGTATGTGTTTAGTGCTGTCGTTTGGATGTATTTACTTCTGTGTAAGTAAAGGTGTTTTCTGTGTTGCTGTTACTGTTCTGTTCTGGGTCATTCTTCTTTATGGGTTGACTTTTCATCTTTTCCCGTGTTGGTTTTGTGTTTATTGAGACTCCTGTATTACATTTCTTGTTTTGCTACATTGCACTGTTACTGTGCTTTGCAGCTACCCCTATAATCCCCCTTAATATTCTAAGTTTAAAACTAATTTTGACTTCTGCAAATCTTTTTAACTTCTCCATCTAAAAGATCTATAGCTACTGTAGTATATCCCTCTTCTTAGTGTGATATTGTCATAGCTTTCATGACATCATCACTGGTTCCCTTTTAATATTGTAGCTTTGACTGAGTTTTGTGACTTCCCTTACTGAGTAGGATTCTGGATGTTGTGTCTTGTATTGTGAACTTAAATATATGTGCAATGGTTTTGTTTTTCTAAGCAAAGAGCTTCTGTCAGTATTTCTTGTAGTTTTGGTTTGGTTTTTACAGAGCCTCTAAGCTTCTGTTTATCTGCAGATGTCTTAATTTCGTCTTCATATTTGAGAGACAGTTTTTCAGGGTATATAATTTTTGGTTGGAAGTTTTTCTCCATCAAGGCTTTGGAAGTCAACCCATAAAGAAGATGACCAAGAACAGAATATTAAGAGCAACATGGAGAACACTAACACAGAATTAAATACATCAGAATGACGGCTTCCTTACCAACCTCATTTATGCCAAGAATTCAGATGAAAGCCTAAGGTTTTCCCTCTGAATGTTAGCTTTCCTTTGAGCCTCACTGCCTTTAACAGCCTCTGTTTATGTTTCATTTTATTAGGCTTGATTATAATGTGTCTCAGTGTCTTTCTTTGGAGTCTACTTTTTGTGACGTCTTGGAAGTCTGTGTTCTCTTTCTTAATGTCAAGGAAGTTTTCTGTTGGCAACTCAACAACAATACTCACTGTGTTTTCAGCTATCCCTCCCTGTGCAGGAACTCCAATTAATTATACATTATTTCTCTTATTAGAGTCCGACTGGTTTCTTACTGCTTCTTCGTTTTTCGTATTTCTGTTCTCTGATTTTTCCTCATAAATGTTGGTGTCACTTGCTGCATCCTCAAGGTCACTAAGTCAGACTTCTATCTCCTCCATTCTACTCTTTTGACTTTGGATAAAATTGTCTAATTCTGTAATTTTGTTACTGATCTTCTGGATTTCCAGTTGTTGATGTTTTGTGAGTTCATATAGCCTGCTTAATTTTTCATTTTGCTTTGCTACATTTTGTTTAATCTGTAGGCAGGCTCTCTATATAATTCTTTTGTACTCAACCTCTGATAATTTCAGAAAGCCTTCATCTGGGAAGTTTTTTGATTCTTTATTTTGGGGGTTTTCCTGACTCTCATACTGACTGGTTATTTAGTCATGGACAAGCCAGTGCACTTCCTTGTGGCAGTTGTTCCCATCTCTAGAATGAGGGAATTGAACAGGAAAATCCTTTAGATCCTAAGTAACTCTGAAGTTTCTCCTATTCTTGAAAGAGACCTTGAAAATAACTAGTTCCATGTTTTCCATATTAGGTAGTAGAAGCATGTTTTTTTGGTTTATAGCATTAAATATATAGGATTTTTTCCCCACTTCCATTTAGTACTGTTTGACGAAAAGAACCTTAGGACACAGGACATTAATTATTGTCAGTCTGCTGTTGCCAGGTATGTAAAGAAAACAAGTTGTTGGTCTATCAATGCCCTAGAAAATTGAAGTTAGAATATTGAAATGTATAGTTTTTAAAAGATTTTGGTTAGATGTTTTCAATTTTACTGTTAATTCCCCCAAAATATAGTATAAAGAAATTACTCAGATTAAGTAAACATGACAATCAAATTACATAAAATACGCTAAAGTTTTACTACTCATCACTGTTAACATCTTGATAGTCTTCCTGATTTTTTTCCCAGTGTAAGTATCTGTGTGTATGTGTGTAATATTCAATGAAATGAGATTATATATGTACTGCTTTGTAACCTACTTTACTCATTTATGTATTAATACTGCTTTTATATATAGTAAATGTATATATTCAGTATCATTTCTTTTTTGGAACTTTTTTATTTTGAACTAATTTTAGATTTAGAGAAATGTTGTAAAAATAGCTTAGTGTTCTCTTTTATTTCCCACCCTACTTCCCCTTATGTTAACATCTTGCATGATCATAGTGTGATTATTGAGGACAGGAAGTTAGTAATGGATTCAGTATTATCAGCCAAATTAGAAGACTTACTCAGTTTTCTCACTAATATTCTTTTTCTGATCCAGGATCCCTTATAATATCCTGCATTGCATTTGGTTGTTATTTCCCTATAGTCTCTTCCAGTTTATGCTAGTGTTTGGATCCTTCCTTATTTTTCATTACCTTGGCGTTTGAAGAATACGAGCAGTTATCTTGTAGAATATCTTTCAGTTTGGATTTGATACTTTCTCAGAGTTTTCTGTGGGCTTATGTGGATGTATACAGTATATCCTGTTGCTTTTTTCATAACTGGTAGTGTAGTATGTTCACTGTTCTGCATTTTTTGTGTTTTACTAACAGTATAACTTGAAGAATGTTCCATATTAGCACAGTGTCGATTTGTGCCCTTTACCTTGTTTTTACTGGCTGCAGTAAACTTATGTACTGTGATTTAGTCAGCTGATCTTGGTATGGGCAAGTCTTGTTCCCAGTCTTGTACCATTAAAAATAATGCTGCAGCTCAAATACTTTTATATATTTCCTTGTACACATGTTTGAGTTTATCGTAGAAATAAATTCCTGTTAGTGGAATTTACTGGGTCAAAAGATAATGTAAATTGTAAATTATAAATTATAAGAAAGCATTTTCAAAGTGCCCCTCAGTGAACATGGATTAATTACAGGAATTACTATAACACTACCTAGCTTTACCATAGTATATTTTCTATAGAGTTTTACTGAGTTGAACTTGTTTGTGAATGACCTAATTAAATTGTTAGCTTATAAAGCTCACTGGAAAGGTTTACAAGTTAATCATGCTAAATAAAATTCTTATTTCTTCTTTTTACCCTGAAAACTTATTTTTGCCTAACTAATTTATTGTAAGAGGCAGTTAACAGGTATATGTTTATGCTGTCAAAACTATGTGATTTTATGAACATTTTCCAGCCTTTGTTTTTACTGAGTGAAGAGTAGCATTTTTCCTATCCCTGGGTGGTATGAATGGTTAACATGCTTGGCTGATATCTAAAGGCTTGGCAGTTTGAATCTTCCCAGAGGTGCCTCAGAAAAAAAGCCCTCATGATTTACTTCTAAAAAGTCAGCCATAGAAAATACTCTGGAACTCAGTTCAATTCTTGACAGCCATGGGATTGCCATGAGTTGGAAAAAACACAACTCCAGCTGGAATGACTTTTTCAGGGGCTCCTTCATTCTCTTGAGGTGTGTCTATATATATGTATATATATATGTATATGTATATGTATATGTATATAGACACTTGACAAGTGCCTCCACATAGCAGGCATCTGATGCTTCATGGCTTGGGCGAAGGATGTTCTTGTGCCAGAAGCACTAGGGCTTGAGCTATGTAGCTTGTGGATGTGTACATTGTTGGCAAAATGAGTTAAAACCAAAACTCATTGCCATTGAGTCAGTTCTGACTCATAGTGACCTTATAGAACAGAGTAGAACTGCCCCATAAAGTTTCCAGAGAGTACCTGGTAGATTTGAGCTGTTGACCTTTTGGTTAGCATCCTTATAGCACTTAGCCACTATTCCACCAGGGTCTTGTTTAATGGATGATGAGTGATACAATTGGTTCCTAGTTAACGCTTGTGTAATTTTATAGAAGGTAAGAATGTTCAAGTGCAAGAAGCAAAAGTGTGTTCATTTTATCGTGTCAGTGTCTGTCATAGATTGAATTGTGTCCCCCCAAAATATGTGTAGCCATGTGGCTGGGCCATGATTTCCTGTATTCTGTGATTGTCCTCCATTTTGTGATTTCCCTATGCTGGATTTTAAAAGATAAGGTGTGGAACTGTAAATCCTTTCATAGGGTCACCACCCTGTTCCACTATAAAGGGAGTTTGTACCACTCTTAATCCTTTCATCCCGCAAAAGATGAAAGGGAAGCAAGCAGAAAATTGGGACCCTCATACCATAAAGAAAGTAGTGCCAGGAGGAAAGGGCGTCCTTTAGAACTGAGGTTCATGTGGCAAGATGCCCCCTGGACAAAGACTGATGCAACACAAGGACTTTCCTCTAGAGCCAACAAGGGGGAGAGCCTTCCTCTGGAGCAGACATCCTGAATTTGGACTTGTAACCTACCAGACTGTGTAAGAATAAACTTTCATTTGTTAAAGCCTTCTGCCCTGTCATATTTCTGTTAGAGCAGCACTAGCTGACTAAAACAGTGTCATATAAAATGGATAACAAGTTGGATATCTGTTGTAAAAATCCTGTTGCTGTTAGGATTCAGTCATGTTAATTTTGAAACATACAGTGTTTTCATTTTTATTAGGTCTAATTTATCAATTTTTTTGTTTCATGCTTAGTGTCATGGTTAGTGTTCTTTTGGCCATGCTCATGAAATCTTGGCTAACTCCAAGGATGTAAAGATTTTTGTCCTATGTTTTCTTTAAGAAACTCTGTAGTTTCAGCTCTTACCTTTAGGTCTGTGGCCCATTTTGTGCGTGATGCGAAGTATGGGTTGAAGGTCACTTTTTAATGAGGATATCTAATTGCTTCTACACTATTTTTGGAAAAACTGTCTTTTCTCCTTTGAAGTATTATCAGTGCTTTTTCAAAAATCTATCAACCACATGTGCAGGCATGGACCAGCAACTTGAATTTGCCTCTAGAATTGAAGGCTACCAAGAGACTAAAGAAAGGGGCAAGCAACTGCAGTGTAGCAATGAAGAAGTTTTATTAGGGAGACTTAAACATACTAGGAAGTGGTCCCTGGTGGCCATAGGACCAAAGCAGAACTCTGAGCTCCACAGTCAGAAGGTAGAGGTTTAATAGTGATCAAGGACAATAGAGAAGTTATATAAGACTACCTTAGTAAGGTCATGAAACGGGATTGGAAAACAACAGTGAACTAACAGAAGACACAAGGGCCACCATGTTTGACCTCACAAAGCCTCTTTTCCTCTTCATTGTATTTATGTGAATTCACTTTTGGGCTCCTTGATCTATACATATATGTGCCTCTGAATGCTAATACCACACTGTCTTGGATTACTGTGTGTTTTATAGTAAGTGTTGAAATCAACTAGTATAATTCTCTTCTAGTTCCTTTGTATTTCAGTATTCATTTTCAAATCAGATTGTTAGTTTCTACAGAAAAGCTTACTTGGATTGTGTTGAATCTAAATCAATTTAGGGAGTATGGATTTCCTAACAATAGTTAGTCTTAAAACCAGTAAACATGGTATTTCTCCTTATTTAGATCTTTTAGAAATTTCAGCAATGTTTCGTAGTTGGCAGTTTAGAGGTCTTAACTACTTATTAAGTTTATTCCCAAGTATTTTATTTGTCATGCCACTGTAAGTACTGTTCTTAAAGTTATTATTTTCCAATGGTTTGCTAATAATGTATAGAAGAAATACAATTGAGTTTTCTGTATATTGACTCTATCTTGGGGGCTTTTGCTTATTGATTCCGTAGTGTTTTCTATATAGGTAATTATGTCATCTGTAAATAGAGCAGCTTCTTCTTTTCTAATCATCATTCCTTTAGTTTTTTTTTCTTGTTACATAGTTCACTAGCTAGGATCTATAGTAAGAAGCTCTGGTAACACAGTAGTTAAGTGCTCAAATGCTAACTGAAAGCTTGGCAGTTTGAACCCACCAGTGACTCTGCAAGAGAAATGATCTGACAATCTGTTTCCATAAAGATTATAACCTAGAAAACCGTATTGGGTAGTTCTGTTCTTTTAGGGTCACTATGAGTTGGAATCAACCCAGTGGCACTTAGCAACAGCAGTCTCTCCTGTATATTATTGAATAGAAGACAGACAGATATCCTTGCTTTGTTCCTGATCTTAGGGGGGAAACATTCAGTGTATCACTGTGAATACTGTGTTTTGTCGTAATCTGTAGCTCTCTTTTTCACTTTTTTAACACAATGTTTTTATTCACTTTTAAAATTTACATACAGTGAAAATTTATGTCGTGCAGTTAATTCTCTGATTTTTCACAATGCCAATAGTTGTGTAACCATCACTGCAATACAAAATAATTGCTCTCAAATGTTTCATCATGCCAGCCTATGGGGTCACTATGAGTCAGAATCAACTTACTGGTAACAGGTTGGGTTTTTGGTTTGGTGTATGTATCACTTGAGTCTGACTTCTTACAGAGTGATGTATTTTGAGATAATCCACTATGTTTCATAAATTGGTAGTTCATTCTTTTTATTACCAAGTAGTATTATTGCATGAAGGAGCCTTGGTAGTGCAAAAGTTAAGCATTCAGCTCCTAAGCCCAAAGTTTGGTGGTTTGAACCAACCAGTGGCTCTCTGGGAAAAAGACCTGATGATCTGCCTGTTTAGAGATTACAGCCGAAAACCCTGTGAAGCAGTTCAGCTCTGCGTCATAGGGAGTCACTATGAGTACAAATCAGTTTGACTGCATCCAATAATAACAACAGTATTTCATGATATATATGTAACTAGTTAATTATTTTACCAATTGAAGTATTGGTTTCCAGTTTTGGATGACTATAAATACACCTACTGTAACAGTCTTGCAGGTTTTTTCGTGAAGTTTTAATTTTGGTAAATACCTGGAAGTCTGATATCTGGTCATATGATAAAATATGCTCAGCTTTATAAAAAATTGTCAAACTCTTTTTCCGAAGTGACTATAGTTTTTAATTCCCACCAGTGATATGTGAGAGTTCTAGTTTCTCCATGTCTTTTTGTTGACATTGGATATTATCTGGTTTTTACTTCAGCCACTTTTAATAAGTTATACAGATGTGTTTCACTGTCATCTAATTTGCACTTCCCTTATGACTAATAATGTGGAACATATTTTCATTTGTTTATTTGTCATGTTTAAGAGTGTCTTTTGAGCAGGCGATTTTGTTTTTGTTAAAGTTCAATTTACCTACCTTTTTTTCCCCTTATGGTTCCTGCTTTTTGTATTCTGATAACTCTGACTCACATTAATTTTAATCTTCATTAACCCAGTAGCTGTATGAAACAAAAAACTTGGAAAATGCTTTGTTTATGCAGATTCTGAGCTATAATAGAATCAGCTTCACATGGTAAGAGTTGGCAGTTCTAGTAGGAGTAATTCTTCTCCACTGCAACTTTCTTCTCAACTGCAGTAGGCAGCCACCTATTCTCAAGAGTAATTTTTTATTAATGTAACACTTTAAAAATAAAAATATGTCGTAAATAAGTTTCTCCAAAATTACTTCATTGTATCATTACTTGTGCCCCCCAGGCCTTCAAGAAGAAAATTGTAACACAGTCTAATTTTTGTCATCTTTTATTGCAGTGGTGGGATCAGCAAGTTGATTTTTACACTGCTTTCTTGCATCATTTGGCACAGCTGGTGCCAGAAATTTATTTTGCTGAAATGGACCCTGATCTGGAAAAGCAGGAGGAGAATGTACAGACATCGGTATTCACCCCACTGGAGTGGTACTTATTTGGAGAAGACCCAGACACTTGCTTAGAGAAACTGAAGCATAGTGGAGCATTTCAGCTCTGTGGGAAGGTTTTCAAAAGTGGAGAGACAACTTATTCTTGTAGGTAAGGGTTATAAATGTACAGGATTGATTGGGGCAGCTCTGCTCTACTATGAGTCAGAATTGACTCAACAGCAGTGGGTTTGTTTTTTGGTTTTTTAATAATCTGTTTAATCTTACTTAATTTCATCTTTTTAGGCACTTACACATGTGTTTTTGCTAGGAAAAGTTGTTTTTGAATATATGACTTTGACTTGAATAATTCTTATTTTCTTCTTGTTCTCCAAAAATATTTGTGATATATTTTTCCCTTTCTTAAAATGTTGAAACCTTTGGGCCAGGTGTATGTCGGAATTCTGAATTTTTCAGATTTTAGAAAATTCATCACATAGTATGTAATTACAGTATATATATAGTATAGCTTAATATATGGTATATACATAGTATATAGTAAAGTATGTAGTATATACTATAGTCTTAGTATGTAATTTCCCTGGCAGAGTTAGGGTGGGATGCTGTAATCAAACACAACATTTCTGCAAGAAATCTATGAATATTCATAAAAAGTGGGATAAAATCTAGTGTCATGTCAGTTCAGTCATTTTTTGTCCCTGAGTGAGATTGGGTGTCAAAGCTACCAAAAAAAAAAAAAAAAACAAAACCCATTTTCAGGGGATTTTGGGTTACAGATAGGGATTATAGACCTCTAGGAGCAATTGGAATTTAGTTAAACAGAGGCCAGTGGAAGGAAAATGGAGGAAGCTTTAAGGTTCTTTTTGCTTTGTGAGGGCAAACCAAAAAAACCAAACCCAGTGCTGTTGAGTAGATTCCAACTCACAGCACCCCTATAAGCATGGTAGAACTGGCCCATGGAGTTTCCAAGGAACACCTGGTGGATCTGAACTACCAACCTTTGGGTTAGCAAATATAGCACTTAGCTACTATGCCACCAGGGTTTCCTTTGTGAGGGCAGTTGCCTTAAATATCATAGCACAGAAAACTGTTTTACTCCCTACACTGCTTGAAACTTTTTTATTTTTGAATCTTGGCAGCCAAGCCAAGCCAAGTTGAATCTTGGCAACACTTTTAATTTTTCTCATTTATGATTGTTTATAAGTATAAATTTGTAGACTTTATAAATACAGAGAATTGTCTTTAGCTGCACTGTAATTCACTATAATTCTAGATTTGATTGGTTTATATACAGTTAATATTTTCATTTTGTATACTATTTTGCCTTATAACAAAGTAAGGTTCTTTTATTAGATATCTTTATTTGAAGCTCAATCAGTTTCAACAAAAGTATAGGAGACGTTTGTAGATCTTATAGCTCCAAACATGTCATAGAGACGAGACATTTTTTATTGTCATGACTGGGAATTGTATTAACATCTGGTGGGTAGAGGCCAGGGATGCTGCTAAGCAGCCTGTGATGCACAGAGCAATCTGCTTTCCTCCTCATCATACAGATAATCATCCAATCCAACATGTCACTAGACCTGAAGTTGAGAAATCCTGCTGTAAATAGATCATGTAGATAATAATATTTTTACAGAATATTCTAGGCAACCTTTATTTGCTATTAACCTTTTAAAATTCGTTTTCTAGAACTTGCCAAATCATCTGTTTTAAAAGTTTTTTCTTATAAAAATATATATGAGGACGTCCAACTGGTTCCTCTTTAGAGGGGAGAGGAGAGGGTGAAGAGATGGGGTCAGTGTAGGTTGAATGGATACTGAAAGTAAGGGGTGGAAAGGAGTGTGCATTCATAGGCTGAGGAGATCCCATAGAGTAGCACAGGGGCATATGTTCAGGGTTTTGTGTGGCAAATTGAACTGTAAAGTTTCACTTAGTCACAATAAAAAGAAAATTAAAACAAAATTTTTTCAATAAAAATGAACTCTTCTTGAATACTCGGAGGGTCACTTCTACCCTGGCCCCTAGGGTCGCCATGAGTCAGATCTCACTGGACAGCACTTGGCTGGCTTGGCTCTGAGTAATCGTTTGAAAAGCTAATCCTGTGATACTACTTAGCATTGTTCCTAATGTTTTCTCTTGAAAATGTTAAATATTAGAGGACAGACTTAGAGGAAGTGAGTTTTTTTTCATTTATTCAGCCAATATTGAGTACCTGCTACATCCCAGTACTGTTCTAGGTGTTTGCGGTGTATCATTGTACAAAGTAAATAAAATACCTATGATCATGGTGCTCATGTTTAATGATTTTTACTTTTATTGAAGTCTCATTTACCAGTGAACAACCAGTGCATATAAAATGTTTTTATAAATACAGTAGGGTGAAATGATGGGAGATAAAAAAAAAATCTTTATCATTTTCCCCAGAAACCAATTTTGAAATATGGCTTAACAGTTTGAAAATAAATGAACCTCATAATAATAAGGATGATGAAACAAAACTGAACATTGAAATCTGTACGTTCAGATGTGTCAGTTGGAGGCTAAAATCATTCTAACAATGTTATCTCTGTTCAAAACACTTTTGAAATTGGGTGTTTGGAAATATTTTTATATGTAACTTCTGTACCATACAGGAAGATCATTCACATTATATTGTCATACCTTAAGCATCAGTGGGAGTGATGTAACTTTTGTAATCTAATGTTCACTCTTTTTCAGGGACTGTGCAATCGATCCAACATGTGTACTCTGTATGGACTGTTTCCAGAGTAGTGTCCATAAAAACCATCGTTACAAGGTATGAAAATAGAGCCATAAAATCCCTAGATGAGCAGTAATCTAGTGATTACTAGTCCAAATTCCTCACTGATACTTGAATTCCTGCTGTAACAGCTCTAGTATATGAACCTTTAACCTCTGGCTAAACCTTTTGACTATTTCAAGAATCGTCCCCTTACGTTTTTTTCCTTTATCATAAGGTATATCAATTTCATATGAAAGATTATATAAAGCATGTGAACAGTTTAAAACTGACCATTAAGTGAATACCTATGGTACCACTACTCAGGTCAAGAAATAGGGCATTGCAGTCACCTCAGGAGCTACCCCTTTTTGCCTTTTAGATCACAGTCCCTGTTTCCCACCTTGAGGTAGCCTCTGTTCTGTGTTTTGTGAAAATAGTTTCCTCAGTTTCCCTAAATCATGTTGGATCTTTCTAGACAATATAAACTTTATAAAAATGGAATCATGTTGTATATGTTTTTTTGTTATTCAGTAGATTCTTTCAGTCAGTATTATGTATGTGGCTATAGTTTGTCCATTTGCCCTATAAAAAAATAAAATCTACTGCCATCTGTCGATTCTGACTCATAGTGACTCTGTAGTACATGTTAGAACTGCTTCTGACAGTATTCGATAAACCACAGTGTCTTAATTGTACTGTTAATGGATATGTGGATTGTTTCACACGTGAGGCTGTTAAGAACAGTCCTGTTTATGTAATTTGGTATAGTGTTCAGAAGTATCTCTTGGTTGTATAAAGTAGAATTGCTCATTTCTAGGGTACGGATCTTTAATCATGCTTGAAAATGTCAGACTGTTTCCCCAGTAGTTATACCAATTTATTGGCTCTCCAGTAGTATATCAGAGTTCCTATTGTTCTGTATTTTTGCAAAGTTTAGTATTGTTAATCTTTGTCAATCTGGTATGTATATAATACTATCTCATTGTGGTCTTAATTTGTATTTTCCTGATTACTAATAAGGTAGAGGACTTTTTCCGATTCTGTTACATTTTTAAACAGCTTTTTTATTTTTGACTTAAAATGTTGTTCGGTGCCATCAAGTCAATTCTGACTCATATTAACCCTGTGGACAACAGAATGCAGCACTGCCCCATCTTGCACTGTGTTCATAATCATTTTTATGCTTAAGCCCATCACTGCAGCTACGGTGATTGATGGTGTTCCTCTTTTTCACTGACCTTCCATTGTACCAAGTGTGATGTCCTTCTCTAGGGAGTGATCCCTGCTGACAGCATGTCCAAAGTATGCAAGATGCTTCCAGGGAGCACTCTGGTTGTACTTCTTCCAGGACAGATGTTTGTTCTGTTGGTGGTCCATGGTACATTCAGTAGTCTTCTCCAGCGCCACAATTCAAAGGCGTCTATTCTTCTATCTTCCTTAGACATCGTCCAGCTTTCGCGTGCATATGAAGCCATTGAAAATATCGTGGCTTCAGTCAGGCACACATTAGTCTTCAAGGTGATGTTGTTACTTTTCAACACTTTAAAGAGATCCTTTGCAGCAAATCTTCCCAATGCAATGCGTCTTTTGATTTCTTGACTGCTGCTTCTAGGGGTGGTGTTGATTGTGGAGCCAGGTAAAAGGAAATCCGTGACAACCTCAGTCCTTTCTCTGTTTATTGCAATGTTGCTTATTGTTCCAGTAGTGAGTGTTTTTGTTTTCTTGATGTTCTGATTGCTAATGGATGTTTGTAGCTGTTTCTTTCATTTTGAGTCATGCCACGTCAGCAAATGAAGGTCCTGAGGGCTTTATTCCATCCATGTCATTAAGGTTAACTCTACTTTAAGGAGGCAGCTCTTTCCCCATCATCTTCTGATTTTCTTCTAATCCAGGGGTTCATTTTCCAGTACTGCATTAGCCAGTGTTCCAGTGCTGTGTATAAGGTTTGTGCTGGCTAGTTCTTTTCAGAAGTAGATTGTTGGGTCCTTCTTCCTACTTCTAGTCTGGAAGCTCAGCTGAAACCTGTCTACCGTGGGTACCCTGCTAGTGTCTAAATACCCGTGGTATAGTTTCCAGCATAACAGGAACCCACAAGCCCCTGCAATATGACAGACTGATAGACAAGTGGGGGTGGGTTGAAATAGTTGTATTCAGATATTGTCCTCGAATAATAGTGTTGGTTCCTTACTCTCAACTGATACATGATCATTGATGCTTCTCTTTGTAGATCTAACATGCCTAAAAGCCTGTGTAAACGTAAATAACATATTGAAGTTACATAGATAATATTTTCTGTAAAGTTTAAAGTGCTGCTTATGTGCCTAGGAATCTACAGAAATCTTTTAACCCTTTTAATAAAATCTTTTGAATTGAACCCAGCATTTTAAGAAACTTTTCCCATTGCCATTTATCTTGATTTTTTAAAATATGAATTATTTTTCTTGAGAATATACAGCAGAACATACACAGACAATTTCTGTGTATTTAGGGACATTAACTGCATTCTAAGAACTGAAGAAAAATTCAGACCTCAAGTTGCTATAGTAAAGGATTCTACAGTGAAGATATTAAGTGACTCAGGAAACATTAGAAGAAAATGGACACAGAGTCATTATACCGCAAAGAACTGGTCCACGTGCAACCATTTCAAGAGGTAGCATATGATCAGGAACCAATGGTACCGAAGGAAGAAGTCGAAGCTGCGTTGAAGGCATTAGTGAAAAACAGGGCTCCAGGAATTGATGGATTATCAGTTGAGGTTTTTCAACAAATGGATGCAGTGCTGAAAGTGCTCACTTGTCTGTGCTAAGAAGACAGCTGCTTAGCTAACCGACTGGAAGAGATCCATATTTATGCCTGCTCCCAAGAAAGCGATCCAGCTGCATTCAGGAATTATTGAGCAATATAATTAATATCACACTCAAGAAAAATTTTGCTCAAGATCATTCAAAAGTGACTGCAACAGTATATTGACAGGGGACTGCCAGAAATTTAATCTGTATTCAGAAAAGGCTGTGAAACCAGGGATATCATTGCTGATACCAGATGAATCTTGGCTGAAAGCAGAGAATACCAGAAAAACATTTACCTGTGTGTTATTGACTATGCAAAGGCATTGGACTCTGTGGATTATGACAAATTATGGCTAACAGTGTGGAGAATTGGAATTCCAGAACACTTTACTCTGCTAAAGAGGAATCTGTATGTGGATCAAGAGGCAGCTGTGCAGATGAAAGAAGGAGAGACTGCATGGTTTAAAGTCAGCAAAGGTTTGCATCAGGGTTATCTCCTTTCACTATACCTTTTCGTTCTGTATGCTTAGCAAGTAATCCAAGAAACTGGACTACATGAAGAAGAATGAGGCATCAGGATTAGAGAAAGACTCTTTTAACAACCTGCATTATGCAGAGGACACAACTTTGCTTACTGAAAGTGAAGAGGATTTGAAACACTGTTGAAGATCAAAGAACACAGCCTTCCGTATAGATTGTACCTCAACATCCAGAAAACAAAAATCCTCACAGCTGGACTAGTAAGCAACACTGTGGTAAATGGAGAAAGGACTGAGGTTGTCATAGATTTCATTTTACTTGCCTTGACAATCAACACCCATAGAAGCAGCAGTCAAGAAATCAGACACATTATGTTGGGAAAATCTGCTGCAAAGAAACTCTTTAAAGTATTGAAAAGTAACAGTGTCACCTTGAAGACTAAGGTGCACCTGACCCAAGCCGTGTGTCATGCATTCAATTGTGTCCCCCCAAAAATATGTGCTGTGATTTGGCTGGACGAAGATTCCTTGTGTTCTGTAATTGCCCTCTGTTTTATGATTTTCTGATACTGTAAATCCTAATCTATGCCTGTGGCTGGTAGAAAGGATGATTACGTTAAAAGAGGATTCGAGTGGGACTGCCACACCCTTGCTAAGGGTGTTTCCTTGGAGTGTTGGCTTTCACCCCCTTTATTCTTTCATCCTATGGGAGATAAGAAGAGCTAGAAACAGGTAGAGAAATGGGAACCTCACACCATCAAGCAAGCATCAGCAGGGCAGGAGTTCTCCTTCAGACCTGAGGTTCCTGAGCCAAGATGCTCCCTGACCAAAGACTGCTGCAACACAGGGACTTTCCTCCAGAGACAACAGAGAGAAAGCCTTCTCCTGGAGTAGACATCTTGAATTTGGACTTGTAGCCTACTGGACTGGGTAAGAATAACTTTGCTTTGCCAAAACCATCCACCCGTGGTATTTCTGTTAGAGCAGTACTAGCTGACTAAAACACTATGGTGTTTTCAGTCATATCATATGTATGCAAAAGTTGGATGATGAATAAGGAAGACAAAAGAAGAATTGACGCCTTTGAATTGTGGTGTCGGAGAAGAATGTTGAATGTACCATGGACTGCCAAAAGAACAAGCAGATCTGTTCTGGAAGAAGTACAACCAGAGTGCTCCTTGGAAGCAAAGATGGTGAGACTGCATGTTACATACTTTGGACATGTTGTCAAGAAGGATCAGTCCCTGGAGAAGGACATTATGCTTGGTAGAGTGGAGGGTCAGTGAAAAAGAGGAAGACCCTCAATAAAATGGCTGCAACAACGGACTTAAGCATAAAAATGATTACGGACATGGCACAAGACTGCACAGTGTTTTGTTCTGTTGTCCACAGGGTTGCTGTGAGTTGGAACTGACTCAATGGCACCTAACAGCAACAGCAGTTACACTCTTCAAGTTGTAAAACCATCCTCACCCTCCTTTTCTAACTTGTTTCAAGTTGCCATCGTCAGTTCGATCCTATGTAGATAGATCTGAAAGAGCACAAGGCTCAAGGCAGATATTGTTTACTTACCTAAGCTACACTACTGTTTGGTTTTAAGAAGACTTCAGAAAATATTTGTGGTTTCAAGTTTAAAGATCATTTCAGAGCAGTGATTTCAGGGGTTCATCCAGCCTTGGTAGTTGCAGAAAGTCTGGAGATTGTAAGAATTTGAAATTTTGTTTTGTGTTTTCTTTCTTTTGATCAAGATTTTTCTGTAGAATCTTTAGTGAAAGTGTTCAGTAATTGGTAGGTAAACCCCATCCAGCTCTTCTGGTCTCATGGCAAAAGAGGCAGTTGTTCAGTTAACCATACATTGCATTTGTTGATTGTCCTTAATATTGTCTAAGTTTGTCTCTGCTTATTTTTGGAAGAGTGAGTATAGAATAACGTTACATTGCTATTAAACTCTGCCATCTTCTTGGACAATAGGCCCAAGATACTTTGCTGTTTATTTTGCCATTGCACTTACTGATAGGACCAAGGTTTTTGATTTTATGAGTGGGTTAAATTCTGAGATGTTAAAATCAGAAAAAGACCACAACTTGAAGAAATAGAACCAAAATAGTTGCTGAATTCACTTAACTAGGGTGTTCTTGTATATTGGAAGCTGATAACAAAAACCAGGCCCACTTAAAACTTTGAGAGTGATAAGTTACTCTTTTGTTGAATATACTCTAAAGCCAGTAGAATAAATCTGGAAAAGAAAACAAAGTGCACCTAGAATCTTCTTTTTCTGTGTATGTTTCCTGCACATAACTCAATCTCCACTTACCAAGTTATAATGATATATTTATCTGTCATTCCCATAAATTTTATTTTTCAGATGCATACATCTACTGGAGGAGGGTTTTGTGACTGTGGAGACACAGAAGCATGGAAAACTGGCCCTTTTTGTGTAAATCATGAACCTGGAAGAGCAGACACTTCAAAAGAAGTGAGAATATATACCATATTTTTATGCAACTAACACATGCCCTCTGTGTTTGTTTGCCAACTGCTCCTTTGCCCCATAAGATATTTTGTAAGTGCTGCTGCGCTAACTTTTACATGGTTATTTTTGTAGAGTGTGTATCTATGAAGTCTGACAATTAAGTCTGTAAACTTAATTGTTCTAAGTGGTAAATGCCTCACTGCTGAATATCACAGTGGTCACCTTTGTAGTGCTTCCTTTGGGAAGCTTTGAACCGATGCTGGCGCCTAGTCTACCTTTCAAAACAGTTTTGAGACTTTCTGGGCTGGCCATTGAGCACAGTGTCAAGGTGGCAAGTTCACGAACTTAATTGTACAGTTGTCGGTCAGGATGTTTTTAGCCTGTAAATGAATAACTGTATTGGAACACCCTCCCTGCTCACCTGATCTGGTCCCCAGTGACTTTTTTCATTACCTGAAGAGAAAGGAAATATTGAAAGGTAGACATCTTGATGACATTCAGGATGTCAAGGGTAAGACAACAGCAGTTCTGATGGCCCTTCCAGAAAAAGAATTCCAAAATTGCTTTAACAAGTGGACTAGGCACTGGCATCAGTGCATAGCTCCCCAAGGGGAGTACTTTGCAGTGAACAGTAGTGATATGCAGCAGTAAGGTATGTGACACTTTCTCTAGGATGAATTTGCAAACTTAATTGGCAGTCTTCATACAGCCAGACATGATAAGGGACAGAGTAACAGGGACAAGCGTCTGGGGACCATGGTTTCAGGGCACATCAAGTTCAGTTCGCTTAATTAGTCTTTTTCTAAGAGATTGTTCTGCATCCCATATTTGTGAGTGGCACCTAGGGTCTTAAAAGCCAGCAAGCTGCCATCTAAGGAACATCAGTTGATCCCAACCCACCTGGAGCAGATGAAAATTAAGAACATCAAAGACATGAGGAAAATATGAGCCTAGGAGACAGAAGAGTCCATATGATTGGGAGACTATATCAGCATGAGACCAGAAGAAGTAGAGGGTACCTGACCACCACCAAAGATTGCCCTGATGAGGAACACGATGTAGACTTACTGACATAGCATGAGAAAAAAGGGAGTGCAGATCAAGAGCTCTTTTACATGACCAAACTTGATGGTCTAAGAACTTGAAGGGTCTCCTGAGAACATGGCCCCTGGACTTGCTGCTGACCCTGAGCTGGGACAAGTACTGAAGCCAATACTTCAGAAAAAAATTGGACCACACTGTGGGACATACAGTGATGCAGGTGGTGTGTGTACTTGATGGTTTAATATATATGTGAGGCTGTTCAAGTGGTTTCTTTTTAGAGGGGAGAGGAGAGGGTTGGAGACCAAGGAACAAATGTTGGTTGAGTGGATGCTGGAAAGGAAGAGTGTGTTGTCACTGGGTGAGGAGAGCAGAAAGAGTTGTATAGAGGTGGGTGCTTGGATTTCATATGGCACCTTGACTTGGATTGTATACTTCATCACAATAAAAATAAAAGTAAGGACATTAACCATTCTTCATTCTACTGAATGAAGGTAAGGGAGCTCAGATACAGTTAGAAATAAGAATGAGGAAATAACCATACAACTTCATCTAAGAAGAAACTTAAACCTAAGACACTTTTTCTGACCTGTAGCTGAAGCCATTCTTGGAGACTACCAAAGACAGGCCCATAAAATAAACAGTAGCACCTGAAAAGAACATGTTTCGTAGAACAGTAAATAATATGAGACTCAAAGGAAAAACCAAAGATAAGAAGGCAGGGATGAGGTAGAAAATCTGGACAAAAGAAAACAGGATACCAGGGCAGAAATGGGGCAGTTGCTGACTAGTGAAGGGAATGGAGCCAATGTCATGAAATACTTTATGTAATAAATATAAAATGGGAATCTCCATTTGCTCTGTAAACTTTTACCTAAAGCACAATAAAAATGTAAAAGGGAATTTAAAGGATTCTGAAAGACTCTTTCTAAGACTCTTCAAATACATTTGAAAATAAATTATTTTACCACAGAATATAAAGTGCCAGCAGAGAGAAAACTTGGTCAGTAATCTTAAAGAAATTCAGAAAACTCATAGATATGCTACCTCTAAAATACAGTGCTTCGTTTTACAGGTGAGCTCTTCTCAAATCTTCAGCGAGTGCATATTTTTGTATTCTTTGAACTGTCCCAGATACCCACTGTTAATGAACAACTGTACGGCCCAGATGCTGATCTCCTAAGATTTTTCCACTAAAAAATCAGGACTTGTTTTAGAAATGCCTTATTTAAGGTTTAGTTCAAGGAATGTGTAACATGAACACGTACTAATATTCTTCTGTCAAAATAACATAGGTACCAGATTTTGAAAAGTGTCCTTTGACCTGAGTTGGACGGTTGGAACATCTAAATAATAATAATAAATAATCACTGTCATTTATTGAATCACACTGAAAATGTAAAAATGTCTGAGTTTCTAATGATTCTTAAACATGATCTAGTTAAACTATCATAAATCCTGTTTGTTGCCACTTATAGTCACTATTATATCAACTTCTTAGAAAATTGGTAATTAAAGGGAATGAATTAAGCATTTATTTTGTTTTTTCAGCAGGAATTGTATTTCATGGTAGCTGTGTATCCCAGTTCATGAGGGGAAGCTCTTTTTAGTAGAAGAATATTAGCTAAGAGTGAAGGGATAATGAATAAGAAAATCACGTTTTTTAGACTCCAGTGGAATATTTGATTCAGGCAAGGATCATTAATAGATGCTAAAACTGTTATGCCCTGGTAGGTGAGGCATAATTTTCATGTAGTTGTCAATTGTGATCTCATAGACTTCTAACAAAATGAAAAAAGAAACAGTAAAGAAATTATACTTTTATCAGCAGAACCAAGTCATCAGCTTTTACATCATCACCAATAGTGGCAATGACATGAGGTTTTTGATATGCTCTAAGTGAAATAAACAGTTTAGTATTTCAAAATCAATTCTGTATCAATAAAAGTAAAAAAAAATCTCAGTGGACACAGAAAAACATTTGACGCAGTCCAGTATCCTTTCATGATAAAAGCACATGACATGCTAGGAACAGAAGAAAACTACTTCAACTTGATGAAAGGTATCTAAGAAAAACCCACAGCTAACGTCATTCTCGAAACCGTGGAGGCATAGTGGTTAAGTGCTACACCTGCTAACCAAAAGCTTACCAGTTGAATCTGACATGCATTCCTTTAAAACTCTGTGAAACAGTTCTGCTCTGTCTTGTAGGGTCACTGTGAGTTGGAATCAACTTGACAGCAGTGGGTTTGCGTTTTTTGGCTGTCATTCTTTATTTTTTTTTTATTGTGATTGAGTGAAAGTTTACAATCCAAGTTAAATTTGCATACCCCTTTATCTGCAGCTTCTTCTGCTCTCTTTGCCCGGTGCCAGCACTCCCTTCCTTTCTGTTCTATACATGTCATAGCCTCTGAACAATCTTATGTCTCCTCCTCTCGACTGTCTCTTCTCCCTTCTAGTAAGAGGCCAGTAGGACAGCATCCTGTAGATGTATAGAACCAAAAGTGGCCACACCATATAGTCACTCTGTGTCCTCCAGTCCAATCCATTCCAGTCTGAAGAGTTGACCTTAGTAATGATTTATGATCAGGAACAGCAGCATACCAAGGGACCATGCTGCCAGGGGAACTCCCGGGCCTTTGGACCATCAGTTGCAGTGTTTTAGTGGAGTTCTTGAGGTGCACCCTTCTTTTTCTCATGTTGACCCTGGAACACAACATTGTGTGTGCCATCTAGACTGTCATTGGTAGTGGCCTGGCACCGTCTGGTTTTTCTGGTTACAAGTTGATACAGTCACCTATACACATGGGTCATTCTGTCTTCTGGGCTCTTTTTCCCTAATGTCTTTGTTGTCTTTGGTGGTCATCTGATCTGGCTAAGTTGGCACCATTTGGTGTTATGCCGATTGGCCTTGATATCCCCTAAGAGCGTGGCCCCCAGACCCTCAGCTCTGCTGCTGTTTCCTTATAGTATTGGGTTAAGATTAGGAGAGTTTTCAATTTATGTTGAAATCCAGTTAAGTTGATCTTCTTTCTGCTGTGTGCAGTGACTGCTTTCATGCAGCCAAATTTCTGTCAACTATTGAATCTGTGACTAACCCTCTTCCTCCTTTCCAACTCTTGCAGCTAAGAGTCTTTTCTTCTGTATGTAAGTTTGTTTTTTAAAGTCCTTATAGTAGGGGTCTCATACAACATTTGTCCTGTTGCCACTGACTGATTTCATTCAGCATAATGTCTTCCAATTGAAACCAGGCTATGAGGTGCTTCCTAAAGTCATCATTGTTCTTTATCATTGCATAGTGTTCCATTGAGTATATGTACCGTAGTTTGTTGATCCATTCATCTGTTGTCGGGCACCTGGGTGGATTCCATCTTATTGCTATTGTGGACTGTGCTGCAATAAACATATGTGTGCATGTATCTGTTCATGTGACTGCCCTCGATTCTTCAGGCTATATTCCAAGCAGTAGGATTACTGAATCAGATGTCATATCTATTTCTAGCTTTTTCAAGAAACGCCAAATTGCTTTCCATAGAGGTTATACCATTTTGCAGCCTCTCCAGCATTTGTTGTTTTGCTTTTTTTTGGATCATGGCCATTTGGATCATGGCCAGCCTTGTTGGTGTGAGATAGTATCTCATTGTAGTTTTGATTTGGATTTCTCTGATAGTTAATGATCATGAGCGTGTCTGCATGTGTTTTTTAGCTGCCTAGATGTCCTCTTTGGGGAAGTGACTTTTTATCACCTTTGACCATTGCTTAATTGGGTTAATTACCCTTTTCTTGTTGATATTTTGTAGTACCTTGTAGATTATGGAGATTAGACATCAGTCCGACATGTAGTTGCCAGATATTTTTTTCCTGTTCTGTAGGTGGTCTTTTAATTCTTTTGATAAAGCCTTTGGATGAGCAGAAGTGTTTGATTCTTAGTAGTTCCCATTTATCTATTTTCTCTTCTGTTGATCATGCTTTGTTTGTCAGATTTTGAAGTCTGTCTAAGCTGTGTATTAAAACTTCTGTTGTTGACCTTATTTTTTCTTTCATGATCTTTATCATTTTAGGTTTGACATTTAGGTGTCTTATCCAATTTGAGTGAGTTTTTGTGTAAGCTGTAAGATATAGATCTTGTTTCAGTTTTGTGCAGATGGATATCCAGTTTTGCCTGCACCATTTGTTAAAGAGACTTGTTTTTACCTGAGTTTACAATCTTCCGGCCTTTGTTGAATATCAACTGTTCTTAACAGGATGGCAGCATCTCTGGGGTCTAAACTCTGTTCCATTGGTCTATATGTCTCTTTTTGTACCAGAACCAGGCTGTTTTGACTACTGTGGCACTGTAACAGGTTCTAAGTTTGGGTAGTGTGAGGCCTCCCACAGTGTTCCTCTTCTTCAGTAGTGCTTTGCTTATCTGGGGTTTCTTATCTTTCCAAACAAAGCTGATGATTTGTTTCTCCATCTCATTAAAAACTGACACTCAAATTTGTATTAGGATTGTACTGTATATGTAGATTGCTTTGGGTAAAATACATATTTTCACAATGATAAGTCTTCCTGTCCATGAGCAGGGTAGGTTTCTCCATTTTTGTAAGTCTCTGTGGGTTTCTTGCATTAAGATCTTGTAGTACTCTTTGTATAGGTCTCTTATTTCTCTAGTTAGATTTATTTCTAGATATTTTATCTTCTTGGGGGCATTGATTTCGTGATTTCTTCTTTGATTATCTCTTTGATAAGATAAAGGAGTCCTACTGATTTACTTATGTTTATGTTATATCCTGATTCTTTTCTGAACTCTTTTGTTAGTTTGAGTAGTTTACTTGTGAATTCTTTAGGGTTCTCTGCATATAAAATCATACTGCCTGCAAATAGGGAGATTTTTACTTCTTTGCTGATGTGGATGCCCTTTATTTCTTTGTCTTGTCTAATTGCTGTGGCCAGAACTTCTAGTACAATGTTGAATAAAGTCGTGAGAGTGGGCATACTTGTGTAGGTCCTGTTATCAAGATAAACTCTTTCAATCTCTCTCCATTCAGGATGATGTAGACAGTTGGCTTTACATAGATGCCCCATATTGCTTTGGGGAATTTCTCTTCTATTACTGTTTACTGAGAGTTTTCAGCATGAATGGGTGTTAGACTTCGTCAAATGCCTTTTCTGCATCAGTTGACAAAATCAGTTGATTCTTTCGTATTATTTATGTCAGTGAGGCTGGCTTGGCTTGGCGGAGGCTTGTTTGTTGCCATGATGTGGGAAGCCATGCCACTGGTATTTAGGTACCAGTAGGGGCACCCGTAATAGACATGTTTCAGCTGAGCTTCCAGACTAAGACAGACTAGGAAGAAGGACCCAGCAGTCTTCTATTGAAAGGAATTAAGTAAGGAAAACCTTACAAATAGCAGCTGAACATTGTCAGATACAGTGCCAGAGAGTGAGCCCCCTAGGTCGGAAGGTACTCGGAAGATGAAGAGCTGCCTCCTAAAAGTAGAGTTGACCTTAACGATGTGGGTGGAGTAAGGCCTCCAGGATCTTTGTTCACTGATGTAGCACAACTCAAAATGAGAAGAAAAAGCTGCAAACATCCGTTAATAATCGGGACATGGAAGGTACAAAGTATGAATGTAGGGAAATCAGAAATTTTCCAAAATGAAACAGAACACATAAACATTGACATTCTGGACATCAGTGAGCCGAAATAGACTGGTTTTAGCTGTTTTGAATCTGACAATCATATGGTCTACTATGCTGGGAACGAAAACTTGAAGAGGATCAGTGTTACGGCGTTCAACAAAAGAACATTTCAGGATCTCTCCTGAAATAACAGTGCTGTCAGTCATAGGGTAATATCTATATGCCTACAAGGAAGGCCAATTAATATGACTGTTATTCACATTACGCACCAACCACTAAGGCCAAAGATGAAGAGGTTAAAGAGTTTCACCAGCTTCTGCAGTCTAAAATTGATCAAACATGCAATTAGGATGCATTGATAATTACTGGTGACTGAAATGCAAAAGTTGGAAACAAAGAATGGGTAGTTGGAAAATATGGCCTTGGTGATAAAAATAATGCTGGAAATTGTATGATAGAATTTTGCGAAGACTAACAACTTTTTCGTTGCAAATACCGTTTTTAACCAACACAAATGGTGACTGTACACATGGACCTCACCAGATAGAATACACAGGAACCAAATCAACTACATCTGTGGAAGAGATGATGGAAAAGCTCCATATCAGCAGTCAGAACAAGACCAGTTGCTGACTGTGACACAGATCATCAACTGCTCATATGCAGATTCAGAATGAAACTAAAGAAAATTAGAACAAGTCCACAAGAGCCAAAGTATGACCTTGAGTATATCCCTCCTGAGTTTAAAGACCCTCTCAAGAACAGATTTGATTTGTCGATCACTGATGACAGAAGACCAGATGAATTGTGGAATGACATTAAAGATACGATGCATGAAAAGAGCAAGAAGTCATTAAAAAGACAGGAAACAAAGAACAGACCAAATACGATGTCAAAAGAGACTCTGAAAGTTGCTCTTGAACGTTGGGCAGCTAAAGCAAAAGGAAGCAATGATGAAGTAAAAGACCACAACAGAAAATTTTAAAGAGCAGCTTGGGAAGCCAAAATAAGGTATTATAATGGCATGTGCAAAGAGCTGGAAATGGGAAACCAGAAGGGAAGAACACATTCTGAATTTCTAAAGCTGAAAGAACTGAAGAAAAAAATTCAAGCCTCAAGTTGCAATAGTGAAGGATTCTACTGGGAAACTATTCAGTGACTCAGGGAGCATCAAAAGAAGATGGAAGGAATACACAGAGTCATTATACCAGAAAGAATTGGTCGATGTTCAGCCATTTGAAGAGGTAGCATGTGACCAGGAACCAATAGTACTGAAGGAGGAAGTCAAAGCTGCATTGAAGGCACTGGCAAAAAACAAGGCTCCAGGAGTTGATGGAATGTCATTTGAGTTATTTGAACAAACATATACAGCACCAGAAGTGCTGACTTGTCTATGCCAAGAAATTTGGAGGACAGCTGACTGGAAGAGATCCATATTTATGCCCATTCCAAAGAAAGGTGATCCAACCGAATGTGGAAATTACTGAACAATATCATTGAGGTCACAATTCAAGTAAACTTTTGTTAAAGATCATTCAAAAGCAGTTACAACGGTATATTGACAAGGGACTGCCAGAAATTCAAGCTGGATTCAGAAGAGTACTTGGAACCAGGGATATCATTGTTGATGTCAGATGGATCTTGGCTGAGAGCAAAGAATACCAGAAAGATGTTTACCTGTGTTTCATTGACTATGCAAAAGCATTCGACTGTGTGGATCATACGAAATTATGGCTAACATTGCAGAGAATGGAAATTCCAGACCACCTAACTGTGTTGCTGAGGAATCTGTGTATGGGTCAAGAGGCAGTCGTGCAAACACACAAGGGAACATTGCATGGTTTAAAGTCAGAAAAGACATGCGTCAGGGTTGTATCCTTTCACCATACCTTTTTAATCTGTATGCTCAGCAAATAACCTGAGAAGATGGATACTGCGAAGAAGAACGAGATGTCAGGATTGGGGGACAACTCATTAACACCTGCGTTACGCAGACGACACCACCTTACTTGCTGGAAGTGAAGAAGATTTGAGACACTTAGTAATGACGATCAAGGACCACAGCCTTCAGTATGGATTGCACCTCAACATCAAGAGAACAAAAATCCTCACAATTGGACCATTAAGCAACACTGTCATAACTGGAGAAAAGGATTGAGCTTGTCAAGGAGTTCGTTTTACTTCAGTCCACAATCAACATCCATGGAAGTAGCAATCAAGAGATGCATTGCATTGGGAAAACCTGCTGCCAAGGACCTCTTCAAAGTATTCAAAAGTAGAGATGTCACCTAAAATGCACCTGACCCAAGCCATACTGTTTTCAGTCGCATCATATGTGTAGAAAAGCTGGACAGTCAACAAAGAAAACAGAACAAAAATTGATGCCTCTGAATTGTGGTGTCAGAGAAGAATGTTGAACATACCACGGACCACCAAAAGAACAAACAAATCTATTCTGGAAGCAGTCAACCAGAGTGTTCCTTGGAAGCAAAGATGGTGAGACTGCATCTTACATACTTTGGACATGTTGTCAAGAAGGATCATTCCCTGGTGAAGGCCATCATGCTTGGTAGAGTGGAGGGTCAGTGAAAAAGAGGAAGACCCTCAGTGAGATGGATTAACACAGTGGTTGCAACATTGTGTTGAAGCATAAAAACGATTGTGGATGTGGTGCAAGACCAGGCAGTGTTTCATTCTGTTGTTCTATGGTTTCTGTGAGTCAGAACCAGCTCAGTGGCACCAAACAACATGTGGTTGGTCACATTAATTGTTTTTCTGATGCTGAACAGCCTTGCATCCCTGGTATGAATCCATCTTGGTCATGTTGAATTTTTTTTTTCTTTTGATGTGTTGTTGAATTGTATTGGCAAGGATTTTGTTGAAGATTTTTGCATCTTGGTTCATGAGTGATATTGGTCTGTAGTTTTCTTTTGTAGTGGGATCTTTCCCTGGCTTTGGGATCAGGGTTGTGCTGGCTTCGTAGAATGAATTTGGGAGTATTCCATTGCTTTCTATGCTGTGAAGTAGTCTCAGTAGTATTGGAGTTTACTCTTCTCTAAAAGTTTGGTAGAATTCTCAAGTGAAGCCATCTGGACCAGGAGGTTTTTTGATGGCTTTTTCAATCTCTTCCTTTATGATGGGTTTAGTAAGTTGTTATAATTCTCCTTGTGATAGTTTTGGTAGGTGATCTGAATCTAGAAATTTGTCTATTTAATCTTGGTTTTCAAATCTGTAAAAGTAATCTTTCATAGTATTCTGTTATGATACTTTTGATTGCAGCTGGGTCTGTTGTGACATCTCCCATCTCCTTATTCCGGTTGTTTGTTTCATCTTCCGTTTTACTTTTGTAAGTGTAGCCAGTGGTTTCTCAGTTTTGTTGATCTTTTCAAAAAACCAGCTCTCTTGGTTTTATTAATTTTTTTCAGTTGTTCTTCTGTTCTCTGATTCATTAAGTTTTGCTCTAGTGTTTATTATCTGTTTTCTTCTGGCACCTGAGGTGTTCCTCTGTTGCTGTCTTTCTACTTGTTCAAGCTGTTAGAATAATTCTTTGGTTTGGGTCTTTCTTTCAGATATGTGCATTTATAGAGATAAATTAGTCTCTGAGCACTGCTTTCGCTGTATCCCATGGGTTCTGGTAGGATGTGTTTTCATCTTATAAATTTCTTTATTTTGTCCTTGATTTCTTCGATAACTCATGGCTTTTTGAGCAAGGTGTTGTTCAGTTTCCATGAGTTCAGATTTGTATGTGTTCTCTGCTTTCATGGCTTCATGGTCCAAGAAGGTGCTTTGCAATAATTCGGATTTTGTTGAGACTTACTCACTGCCCTAAGACATGGTCTGTTCTGGAAAATGTTCCATGTGCATTTGTATGTTGTTAGCTTGGTACATGTTATTCCATCCTTTGTTGTTCAGTCTGTTCATATCTTTTAGTCTAAGGTGTGTTTCTTGTAAATAACATACAGATGAGTCATGTCTTTTGATCCAGGATGTCACTCATTGTCTCTTTATTGGAGCATTCATTCCTTTTACATTCAGTGTAAGTATTGATAGGTATGTGTTTAGTGCTGTCATTTTGATGTATTTATTTTTGTGTTGGTGTTTTCTGTGTTGCTGTTAATATTTTGTTCTAGATCAGTCTTCTTTATTGGTTGACTTTTCACCTTTTTCAGTGTAGGTTTTGTTTTTATTGAGATTTCTGTAGTAGGTTCTTGTTTTCATATGTTGCATTGTTATTGTGCTTTGTGGCTACCCCTGTGTTCCCTCTTAATATTCAAAATTTAAACCCAATTTTAACTTGTACATATCTCTTTAACTTCCTCTCCATCTGTAAGGCATATAGCTACTGTAGTGTATCCCGCTTTTCAGTGTGATGGTGTCATAGTTTTCGTGATATGATTACTGTTTCCCTTCTTTTAATATTGTAGCTTTGGTTGAGTTCTGTGACTTCCCTAACTGAGTAGGATTCTGGATTCTGTGTCCTGCCTTGCCTCCTTAAACATCCACTTAATGGTTTTGTTTTTCTAAGAAGGCGCTTCTGTCAGTATTTTTTGTAGTTTTGGTTTGGTTTTTACAAAGTCTCTAAGCTTTGGTTTGTCTGTGAGTATCTTTATTTCATCTTCATTTTTGAGAGACAGTTTTGTGCAGTATATAATTTTGGTTTCAAGTTTTTTTCCTTTAAGGCTTTGAATGTGTCATCCCACTGCCTCCTTGCCAACATCATTTCTACTGAGAATTCAGATTAAATCCTACAAGGCTTCCCTCTGAATGTTGGTTTTACTTTGAGCCTCGCAGCCTTCAAGAGCATCTGTTTATGTTTCATTTTATTAAGCTTGATTATAGTATGTATTGATGTGTTTCTTTTGGACACTAGCTTGTTTGGATATCTATGTTCTCTTCTTTCATGATTTTGGGGAAATTTTCTGTCAGCAACTCAACAACAATATTCTCTGTGTTTTCATCTGTCCATCCCTGTGCAGGAGCTCCAGTTAATCATAGATTATTCCTCTTAATGGAGTCCCACATGTTTCTTCATTTTTCTTTTCTCTAATTTCTCCTCACAAATGCTAATGTCACTTGCTGTATCCTCAAGGTCACTAATTCTGACCTCCATCTCCTCCATTCTGCTCTTTTGGCTTTGGATTGAATTGTCTAATTCTGTAATTTTGTTATTGTTCTGTTGGATTTGGGATCACTGATGTTCCATCAGTTGAAATAGCTTGCTTAAGTTTTCATTTTCCTCTGATACATTGTGTTTAATCTCTTGGAGAGCTGTCCGTGTAAATCTTGTGTACTTGACCTCTGATAGTTTCAGAAAGACTTCTTCATCTGGGAAGTTTTTTGTTTCTTAGAGCCATGGTGCACTGTTTCTTGAAATGGTTATGAGTGGTTTGTTGCATTTGTGCCATCTAGAGGCCATTTAGTTTCTCTGCTGTTACCTTAAGAGGAGCTGAGGTGTAGTTCAGAGAAGGGAGTTAGTCACCAGCCATCTCTGTATACTCCAGTAACTAGCCCCAGTGAACTCCTTGGGGTGATAGGCTCCAGCCTCCTGGCTGGCAAAGACAGCTCCCTACTTATGAATTCACTGGGGGCCATCAACCAACCATATGATGTGAGTCAGTAAAGGCTGGAAGTGATGCTGCAAGGCCACTCAGCAGTTATTTCTCCAGGCAAGCTTATTTTAAGAAGGTGGGAGCTGGCCAACAGCTGCCAAAGTCAGTCAGACTGTCAAGTGTGGGAGGTTCCACCTGATGGCTGACAATAAGAATCACCCCTTCAGCTGTCCTCAGATGGTATGTTGTATTTCAGTTAGGGAGGGGTTACGGCCTTGTTGCTATCCTCAGCTGGGCCACCCCTGTAAGGTAATACTGTCCTGCACAGCCTTTCTGCTTGGAAAGTGCTTTCTGGACTGGGACTGCTTCTCAGCTTGGGAATTAGCCCCTGCCGAGGCCTTCAGTTGGGTGTCTTCACCTCCCAGCTGACTAAGATGATGTCCTGACCAAGTTGCCCTTCACACTGTGAAACTGTAGAATCTGTAGTGCAACCCAGAAGAAAGAGGGTGGAGGGGCAGTGGTGCCTTCAGTCAGCAGTTGGCCTCTCAAAATGTAATACTGTTTACTTTAGCACTGCAGTGCAGTGTGTATGCTGGCTCATGCGCATCCCCGCTTCCTGGATAACAAAGACGTTGTCAGTACCTACAGTCTACATATGTGGTGAGTCAGCAGGAGCAGAACTCAGTGTGCGCTGTCTCGTGTTAGAGGTAATTTCCTGTTTAGTGGTGTGTAGTCCAATCTGACAACTCTATGCTGTATCTTAGGGCTTCCTGGGTTCCAGAGTACTCCATTCAATTATTAATTCAGGCCTTAATTCTCAGATGGAATTGAAGAGACCTATGTCTAGTCCGCCATCTTGTCCCCACCCCTAGACTCTTTTTTATTTTGGAATTTGACAAAATAATTCCAAACTGTTCTAGAAATAATTGGTGAACATTTTCAGAAAAAATTGTGAAAGGAAGGGTTGTAAGTGGATTTGACAGATTTAAACTTTAGTTAGAAGTTTTGGTAGTAAAAACAGTGTAACTCTGATAAGAGCACACAGCGAGTCTAAGGAATAGAAAACAGAATCTAAACCCAAATTGTCAGTAAAGATTTCATGTCAGATTAGTGAAGGAAAGATGTGTTACTGAATAAATTGAGTTAGGATATCTAGCTACATATTTGGTTCAGGGAGTTTGATCAGTGTTAATATCAGATAAATTCTAGAAATAATAAAGATAGAAGATTTTTTTTTAAAGAAAAAAAGAAAATGTAAAGTTATTAGAAGAAAACATGAGTGGATAAAAAAATTAATCTTACAGTATATTGATTGACCTTGCTAAGTTAATAAAAAGTTTATTTGTCATAAAAAGGAATAGATTATTAAACTCGACTCCACAAAAATTTACTTCTTTATAGCACATAACAGAAACCGTGGCAACATAGTGAGTAAATTGCTACATCTGCTAACCAAAGGGTGAACTGTTGAAATCCGCCAGGTGCTCCTTGCAAACTCTACTGGGCAGTTCTACTCTGACCTCTAGGGTCACTATGAGTCGGTTTTGACTCGTCAGCAGTGGATGGTGGTTGTGATAGCACATAACAGAGTCATAAAATTTGTAATACATTTGGGAAAAACATCCAAATACGTGACAAAGGATAATGATCCATCCTTGAGAATTCCTAGTATTCTGTACATCTGTGCTGTGAGACCACTGACATGTAGTTTACAAAACTCAATGGTAGGAAATGGAAGAATTATACTTAGAAAACTAAAATGTGTTCTCTGCCTTTGAGTAGAAGTAGTAAACCATGGCATAATGGCTGTAAGACAAGTGATCTGGGTTTGAATCATAACCCTACTGACTAGCTCTTTGACTTTGGCAAAATTACTCAGCCTTTTTATGCATAAATTTGTCTGTCTTTTGACCAGAGCTAATAGCATCTGCCTCAGAAGGCTTTGAGGATTACATGAGATAATACATCTGAAAGTATTTAGCCTTAGAACATACATGGTATATTTTGAGAGCCCAGTAAATGCTACATGCCCATAGTAGTAGTAATTGTCTTTTAGTTCCTACTTTTTTTTAAACCTGTTTCTTTTGATAGTAGTAAAACCTTATACTTGAATACCATTTTAGATTTTTAGCAAAGTTGTTTTACATACATTGTATTTGTTCTCATAACTACTTAAGAGGTAGATATATTAGCTTCGTTTTACAGATTTAGAAATAGAGCTTCAGTAAGGTTAAATGACTTGCTCAGTTTTGCGTATCTAGACAGTGGTGAAGTTGGGCCTGAGCTTCAGATCTTTGGATTCTGTGCTCTGGCACATTCTTTTTAGCCCTTAATTTGGACATTTCAAATTTACTAGAAGTTGCAAAGATAAAAATAGTGCTAAGAGTGCTTTTACTTGTTCACCTTTTGTTAGCATTTTACCTCATTTACTTTATCATTCACCACTTTATTTTTTGATCTCTTTATTTGTTTGTCTGGATCCTAAAAGATTATTCTTTCATTTAATAAATATTTATCAAGCAACTGTTACTTGGTTACTTGATTAATACCACCAGATGCTTATTACCTGAAGCGTTCTTTTCAGTTTTAATCCCCTTAATACATTCTCTTTTGTTTAAAGAACCTTCTAGTATTTTTCTCATCCTGATTATTTTAATTTCCTCCTCTCAGTAATTTTCCTATATAGCAGGAGAGTGCTTTGTGCTTTTTTAAATATCTTCTTTACGTAACTGGTGGTGCCAGAAGATCCATTATGGACTTAACTGTAGCTAAGAAATACTTGGAAGTTAAGCTGCTTACTGAGTTTACAGTGTCATTTTTCCCTGGCTTCCCCCTTAGGGGGTTCCCCTCCCCCCCCATCAAGGGATTCTAGTCTGTTTGGAAGTTTTCTTGGGTCACTTGGCCTCAGAGGAGTGCTGAATTAAATACTAAGTATTTTGAGGTTAGGTTTCTTTGGACTTGTAATTAGATTTGAAACATATATTTTGTCATTCAGGCTCACTCTAAAGGTAAATGTGGATATTTTTGAACTGATTCATGATCTTGGTGTAAGAAAAGAGCACATTATAACTTTGTTATTGTTAAGTGCTGTTGAGTTGGTTCACACTCACAGTGACTCTGTGTACAGTGGAACAAAACACCATCCTGTCCTGCACCAACATCAAAATCATTGCTATGTTTGAGCCCACTGTTGCAGCCACTGTGTTACTCCATCTCATTGAAAGCCTTCCTATTATTCACTGACCCTCTGCTTTACCAGGCATGATATCCTTCTCCAGAAACTGGTATTTCTTGATAACTTGGCCAAAGTATATGAGAAGAAGTATTGCCACCCTTGCTTTCAAGGAACATTCTGACTATATTTCCTCCAAAATGGATTCATTGGTGTCATGGATTGAATTGTGTCCCCCTCAAAAATGTATGAGTTGATTTGACTTGGTTTGGAGTTCTAACATGGTGCCCTTCCTCCCATGTGTTGTGTATCCTGCCTCTGTGATATTGATGATGGAGAATGGTTTGCAGTTGTGTTAGTGAGGCATGACCGAAGCTACAAGCTTGTGGAATATAAGGGAGAGAAGTGAGCTGAGGAAGTTGGGAACCTCATACCACCAAGAGAGAAGCACCGAGAGCAGAGCACGTCCTTTGGACCCAAGGTTCCTGTGCCGAGATGCTCTCACTGGATGTGGACTCAGCCTACCGGACTGTGACGATCTCTTATTCTGCATGGACTTACAGTTTATGAATGGATTTGCGGCTTACCAGACTGTCTCAATAAAGCTTCTCTACATGAAACCTTCCACTTGTGGTATTTTCCATTATAGCAGTGCCAGGTGACTAGGACAGAGTTTGGTACCAGGAGTGGGGTACTGCTCTAACAAATACCTAAAATGTGAAAGTTATTTTTTGAAACTGTGAGCACATAAATGAAGGCACCCAAGAGAACCGCTAGCACCTAAGAGAACAGCAAATGGTGAGGAAAGCAACAGCAGCAGTAAACTGGCAGCAGCAGAACCAGCAGCCTACCCACGGAATGAGAATGCTGAATGCCTGTGCGCAGGAGGCTTCCTGGTGGAGTGGGGTGGCTCTGGGCGCTTGAATAGGTGGAGCTAGGCTTGCTGACCCACGGAACAAGAAGGCTGAGTGCTTGTGTGCAGGAGGCTACTTGATGAAGTGGGGTGCCTCCAGGCACTTGAATCAGTGAAGCTATGGGAGCTACAGAGTGTTGGAACACTTGCCATGTAGGGCAGATGCAGGGTTGCGGCCCCAGCTTGGCAAGAAGCTGAGCTGCTTGAGTCTCAGAAGGTATGGCCATGAAAGGGTGAAGCCAGGGTTGTCTGTGTTTGTGGGAGTGGAATTACCACTCTGTTGGGCTTAGGATGCACCTAAAGCCAAGGGGGCAGAGTTCTGTCCAAGCAGGCCTGGAAGGCCAAGATGAAGCCCAGGTGCCTCCACTAAGAATCTGGAGAGTGTGGCCAATACCAAGAGTTTGAATGGAATGGTTATGAAATTCTCAGAGTGTGAAATAATGTTTTTGAAGCCATGATGTTTAATGTAATGTGTTCTGATAATCTGCCTGGTGTATGCTAATGAAAACTGTTACTGTGTTATAAGTGAAAGCTGTTGCTGTGTTATGGAATGAAAACTGTTGCTGTGCTATGAATGAAAACTGTTGCTGTGCTATGAATGAAAACGGTTGCTGTGCTATGAATGACTGTATTTTGTGTGTTCTAATGATATGATTTTGGGGGTGCCAAAGGGTGGGATGTCATGGATTGAATTGTGTCCCTCTCAAAAATGTATGAGTTGATTTGACTTGGTTTGGAGTTCTAACACGGTGCCTTTCCTCCCATGTGTTGTGAATCCTGCCTCTGTGATATTGATGATGGAGAATGGTTTGCAGTTGTGTTAGTGAGGCAGGACCCAAGGATTCAAGCTTGTGGAATATAAGGGAGGGAAGTGAGCTGAGGAAGTTGGGAACCTCATACCATCAAGAGAGAACCACCAAGAGCAGAGCACGTCCTTTGGACCCAAGGTTCCTGTGCCGAGATGCTCTCACTGGATGTGGACTCAGCCTACCGGACTGTGATGATTTCTCATTCTGCAGGGACTTACAATTTATGAATGGATTTGCGGCTTACCAGACTGTCTCAATAAAGCTTCTCTACATGAAACCTTCCACTTGTGGTATTTTCCATTAGAGCAGTACCCGGTGACTAGGACAATTGGTTCTTCTGGCAATCCATTGAATATTCAGTATTCTTCCTCAGCATCACAATTCAAAAGCGTCAATTCTTCTTTGGTCTTCCTTACTCATTGTCTAGCTTTCCCGTGCATATGAGATGATTAAAAATACCATGATTTGGGTCAGGTGCACCCTAGTCCTGAAAGTAACATCTTTACTTTTTAACACTTCAAAGTGTTAAAGGTCTTTTGTAGCACATTTGCCCAGTGCATTGCCTTGCTTGATATCTTGACTGTTGCTTTCCTGGGAGTTGATGATAGGTCCAGGTAAAATGCAATTCTTGTTAATGTCACTCATCTCTATTCATCATAATGTTGCTTATTGGTCTCATTGTGAGTATTTTTGTTTTGTTTCCATTGATTAGTGTAATCATACTGAAGGCTTTCATCTTTATCCATAGGCACTTCAAGTCCTCTTCTCTTTCTGCAAGCAAGGTACTGTTCTCTGCAAATCATAGGTTGTTAATGTGTCTTTTTTCATTTGTGGTGCTGTGTACCTCATGTAGTCCAGCTTCTCAGATTATTTGCTTAGCATACAGATTGAATAAATATGTTGAAAGGATACAATCATAATGCATACATTTACTGATTTTAAATCACACTGTGTCTCCTTGTTCTGCTTAAATGACTGCCTCTTGGCCTGTGAACAGATTTCATATGAGGACAGTTAAGTCTTTTGTAATTCTCATTCTTTGCAGTGATATCCACAATTTGTTGTGATCCATACAGTTGAATGCCTTTGCATAGTCAATAAAACAGATAAACATCTTTCTGGTATTTTTTGCTGTCAGTGAAGATCCATCTGACATCAGTATGGTATACCTCAGTCCATGCCCTCTTCTGAACCTGGCTTGAATTTTTTTTTCAATTTATATTTATTTTTTATTATGATTAAATGAAGATGTACAATCCCATATAAATTTACATGCTCACCTGTGTGCGGCTCCCACTGTTCTCCCTGTGACAGCACATTCTTTCTCTCTACTCCATACATGTCTTATCCTCCCAACAATCTCCTATCCCCTCCTCTCTACTCACTCCCTTGCTTCCAGTAAAGAGGTCAGCAGGACGACATCCTATGGATATGTAGAACCATAAAGTGCCTACATGATATGCTCACTCTGTGTTGCCAAGTTCAGCTTCCACTGCTCTCTGCATGGTGACAGCACACTCTTCCTCTTTGCTCCATACGTGTCCTATCCCCCCAACAGTCTCCTGTCCCCTCCTCTCCACCCACTCCCCTTCCTCCAGTAAGACGTCAGCAGGATGATATCCTGTAGATGCACAGAACCATAAAGTGCCCACAAGATATGATCACTCTGCGTTGCCAAGTCCCATCCATTGCTGTCTGAAGAGTTGACCTTCATTATGATTTATGGATAGGAGTGGCATCAGGGCCAGAGGCCATGCTCCCAGAGAAACCCTGAAGCCCCTGGACCATCAGTTGTGGTCTTTTAGTGCGGATCTCAGGGTGCACCCCTATTTATTCTTGTGTTGCCAGTGAGACTCTATTTTGTGAGCTCCATCGTGGCTATCACTGGTGGTGGCCAGGCACCATCTGGTTCTTCCAGTCACAAGTCAATGTAGACACCCACTCACGTGGGTCTCTCTGTCTTCTGGGTTCTTTCCCCCATGTCGTTATGGACCTCAGTGATCATCCATTCCTGCTAGAGTTCAGACCGTTTGTTGTACCCTCAGATGGTAGCTTGGTAGATTTTAAGACCACAGACGCCACTCACCAATGTGGGGTGCAGAGAGTCCTCATTAGCAAAATGCTAGTTGTGCCAGTTGACCCTGATTTTACCCGAGAGCATGGTCCCCAGCCTCCTGCCCCAGCTACTGTGTCTTTGCAATATTGGGTTAAGATGGGAGGAGTACTCAAGTTGTGTTGAAGTCTAGTTAATATTGATCTTCTTTCTAATGTATGCTGTCACTGATTTCACCCAACCAAATTTCTAACAACTATCTAATCTAAACCCTCCCCACCTAGTTCTCCTTCCCTCCCCACCCTTGCAGCTGTCAAAGAGTCGTCTTCTATGCATGAGTCTGTTTTTAAGTTCGTATCATAGGGGTCTCATACAATATGTGTCCTTTTGTTGTTGATGTCTTTCACTCAACATGTCCTTTAGTTGAAACCAGGTTATGAGATGTTTCCTGAAATTATTGTTGTTCTTTATCCTTGCATAGTTGAACCTGGCTTGAATTCCTTGCAGTTCCGTGTTGATGTACAGCTGCAACCATTTTGGCATTATCTTTAGCACAGTTTTACTTGTGCATGATATTACTGATACTGTTCAGTAATTTCCACTTTCTATTAGATCACCTTTCTTTGGAATGGACGCAAACATAGATCTCTTTCAGTTGCTTAGCCAGGTGCTGTCTTCTAAATCTCTTGGCATAGATGAGTGAGCACTTCCAGCGTTTCATCCATTTGTTGAAACATTTCAGTTGGTATTCTGTCAATTCCTGGAATCTTGTTTTTCACCATTGCCTTCAGTGCAGCTTTAACTTCTTTCGTCAGTACCATTGGTTATTAATTATAGCTACCACCTAATACACTTGAATTCTGGTCAGTTCTTTTGGTACAGTGACATAGTTAAGCAATTACAACACAACAATCCTGTATACTGAACATTATGTTTATCTCTGCTTTGGTGGATGTGAAAGCCATACTTTACCAGGTACATGGCATTGTGCCAAGTGTAATAGGGATTTTCCAAGTGTAGTCAGGCTTGGACTGATGCTAATGGTAAGTCATCTGGTATTTGGCAATGTCATTTGAAAAGAAGTACCTTTTTTACTATATGTAAAAGCAGGCTTTTCCTAGTCCTGCAGTACATTTTCCATTTAAGTTATATGCCCCAATTGAACTTACTTTCTTTGCTATAAATGTTTCCTTGAAAGTTCCTTGTATATCTACTAAACCTATTCCAACTATTTTAGCTTCTGAGTATACAGTATGTAAGTAATGAGTGATTACTTTTTTCAATTTTTAATTTTTTTTTTTTAGAAAAGTGCTCTATTGTGCATGCACACACTGTTACACAACTCTACCTGCTCTTCTCACCCTGTGACAGTACACTCCTTCTCTCTACTGTGGACTTCTTATATTCATTCAGCCAGCTCCTATCCCCCTCTGTCCTCTCATCTCACCTCTGAACAGAAGCTGCTCAGACAGCCTCATGTATATGTTTAAGCCAAGAAGCACACTCTTCGCAAACATCACTCCATGTCTTATAGTCCAGTCTAGTCTTTGAACAGTTGGTTTTGATTTCAGCTCTGGACTAACAGAGTCCAGGGGCCATGTCCTTACAGGACCCTCTCAGGTTAGGTCTTTTAAGAGTTCTAGGTCTACACACCCATTTTTCTCCTGCTACGTGAGGGACCCTTCGTTGTCTTGCCTGTCAGAGCATTCATTAATGCTGGCCAGACACCATTTAATTCTTCTGATCTCATAATAACGTAGTTTCTAGGTTAAATGGCACCTTCTATCTCCAGGGCTCACATTTTCCTCATGTCTTTGCTATCCTTCTATCTCCTCTGCTCCAGCTGGACCAGTAATGCTACTTAGATAGCCATAGGGTGACTTTTAAGACCCAAAACGCCACTCACCAAAGTGGGATGCAGAACATTTTCTTAAAAAATTTAAATATGCCAGTTGACCTAGATATCCCCTGAAACCATTGTTCAGAGACTCCTTGCCTTACTACTCTGTCCTTCAAAATGTTGGGTTGTATTTAGGAAGCCTTTTAGCTTTTGGTGTAGCTCAGCTATTCTAACATCCCTTCTACTGCATGCTCACTCTCTTCACCTAACCCAGTTCCTGTCAACTCTCCAATCTGTAAATACCTCTCTCCCTCCTTTGCTTCTGCCCCACCTTTGTAACCATCAATGATTATTTTCTTCTGTGCTTAAACTTTTCCTTAAGTCCTTATAATACTGGTTTCATACAGTATTTGTCCCTTTGTAACTGATTTCAAATGTCTTCCACATGGCTCCAGGTTTGAGATGTTTCCTAAGATCATTGTTATTCTTTATCACTGCATAGTATTCCACTGTGTGAATATACCATAGTTTATCAGTTCATCAGTTGATGGGCACCCAGGTTGATTCCATCTTTTTGCTGTTGTGGACAGTGCTGCACTAAACATTGGTGTGCGTATTATCTATTTGTATGGCAGCCCTTATTTCTCTAGGATAAATTCCAAGAAGTGGGATTGCTGAATCATATGATATTTCTGTTTCTTGCAATTTAAGAGAGTGCCAAATTGATTTGCAAAGTGGTTGTGCCACTTTACATTCACACTAGAAATGTAGATGAGTTCCAATCTCTCTGCAACCTCTCCAGTATTTATTATTTCGTATTTTTTGGATTAATGACAGCCTTTTGGGGATGAGATGGTATCTTATTGTAGGTTTCATTTGGGTTTCTCTAGTGGCTAATGATTGTGAGCATTTCTTTATGTCTCTGTTAGCTTCCTGGATGTCTTCTTTGGTGAAGTACCTGTTCATATCTTTTGCTTGTTTTTTAATTGGGTTGTCTGTCTTTTTCCTATTTAGGTTTTGCAGTACCTTGTAAATTTTAGAAATGAGACACTGATAGGATTTGTAGTATCTAAATTTTTTTCCAGTCTGTAGGTAGTGTTTTTACTCTTTTGATGAAGTCTTTGGATGAGCGTTAGTGTTTGGTTTTTAAGAGTTCCTAGTTACTTATTTTTTGTCTGGTGTTCGTTGTTATTAATATTTTGTAATCTGTTTATGCCATATATTAGGGCTCCCAGTATTGTCTCTAGTATTTCTTCCATGATCTTTATTTGTCTAGATTTTATATTTGGTCTTTGATCCATTTGGAGTTAGTTTCTGTGCATGGTGTGAGATATGGTTCTTGTCACATTTTTGTTGCAGGTGGATATCCAGTTTTGCCAACACCATTTGTTAAAGAGACTGTCTTACAGAGTGATGCAGATGGTGTGTGTACTTTATGGTTTAAAATATATGTGAGGTTGGAGAGAAGGGGACAGGTGTCAGTTGAGTGCATAATGGAAGTAAAAAGTGAAGGGGATGAGTGTACTGTCACAGGCTGAGGAGAACAGATAGAGATGCATAGAGGCAGGTGCTTGGGGTTTCATGTGGCAAATTGACTTGGATTGTAAGCTTTCACTTAATCACAAAAAATTGGGGGAAGGAGGGAGAGACTGTCTTTTCCCAAGTTTACCGACTTTGGACCTTTGTCAAGTATCAGCTTCTCGTAGGTAGATGGTGTTGTATCTGAATTCTCAATTCTGTTCCATTGGTTGGTGTATTTATTTATTTTTTAAATCTGCACCAGGCTGTACAATGAGTACAATGGTAGTGTAATAAGTTCTAAAGTCAGGTAATGTGAGCCCTCCCACTTTGTTCTTCTTTAGCGATGCTGTACTTCTCTATGCTTTCTTCTCTTTTGATGTAAAGTTGGTGTTTTGTTTCTCCATCCCATTAAAAAATGCCATTGTAATTTGTATTGGGCTTGCAATGTATCTGTAGATTGTTTTGTGTAGAATAGACATTTTCACGATGTTGAATCTTGCTATCCATGAGCAAGGTAGATTTCTCCACTTATGTAGGTGTCTTTTGTTCTCTTCCAGTAGAATCTTGTAACTTGCTTTGTATAGGTGTTTTTCTTTTTGGGGGTAGATTTTTTTTTCCCTTAGTATTTGATCTTCTTGGGAACTATTTTAAATGGTATGGATTAGTGATTTAGTCTTTGATGGTCTCTTTGTTGGTGTCAAGGTAGCCAACTGGTTCATTTATGTTTATCTTCTATCCTGATAATTTGCTCATCTCTTCTATTAGTTCTATTAGTATTTCTGTGAACTCTGTCATTTTCTGTGTATAAGATCATATCATCTGCAAACAGAGATACTTTTACTTCTTCCTTACCAACTCAGATACCCTTTATTTCTTTAGAACCCTGGTGTCTTAGCGGTTAAGTGCTGCATCTGCTAACTCCAAAGGTTGGGGGATTATAGGTTCACCATGAGTTGGAACTGACTCAGTTGCAGTGGGTTTGGTTTTTGTTTATTTCTTTATCTTGTCTGATTGCTCTGGGTAGAACCTTCAACACTATGTTGAATAAAAGTGGTGACACTGGGCATCCTCTGGTTCTCCTCAAGAGGAATGTTTTCAGATTCTCCATTTAGGATGATGTTGGCTGTTGACTTTGAATAAATGCCACTTATTATATTGAGGAATTTTATTTTTATTCCTATTTTTCTAGGATTTTTTTTATTGAACTTTGTCATATCTTTTTGCATCAATTGATGAAATCAGGTGGATTTTGTCTTTGATTTATGTGGTTTTATAGTATTAATTGTTTTTCTAATGTTGAGTCATCTGTGCATCCCTAGTATAATCTCACTTGGTCATGGTGAATTTTTTTTGACATGTTGTTGAATTTTGTTTGCTAGAATTTTGTTGAGGATTTTTGCATCTGAGTTGATGAGAGATACTAGTCTGTAATTTTTTGTGGTGTCTTCACCTGGTTTTGGTATCAGTGTTACACTGGCTTCATAGAATGATTTGGGGAATATTCCGTCCTTTTCTGTGCTGTGAAATACCTCTAATAATAGTGTTACTAACTTTTTTGTAAAAGTTTGGTAGAATTTTCTAGTGAAGCTGTCAGGGCCAGGGCCACTTTTGATTGGGAGTTTTTAATCTTTTCGGTCTCTTCTTTTGTGTTGGGCTCACTCAGTTGTTCTGCTTCTGTTTATGTTTTATAAAACCCAAACTGACAGCAGTATGCTTAGGTTTTATAAGTTCCATAGGGTGCATTTTCATTTCATTTCTGCTTCTGTTTATGTCAGTTCTAGTAGTTGTGGTTTCTAGAAATTGCTTCATTTCGTCCAGGTTACCAAATTTATTACAGTACAATTTTTCATAGTGTTCTGTTGTGATTCTTTTAACTTTAGTTGAGTCTGTTGTGATACTGCTTATTTCATTTCTTGTTCAAGTTATAGGCTTCCTCTCGTGTTTCCCTTTTGTCAATTTGGCTAGTGCTTTTGTTGATCTTTTCAAAGAACCAGCTTTTGGTCTTGTTAACTTTTTAGTCTGTTCTCTGTTCTCTAATTCATTTAGTTCTGCTCTGATTTTTATTATTTGCTTTCTTTTGGTTCCCAAGGGGTTCTTTTGCTGCTCTCTTTCTGCTTAGTCATGTTGTAGGGATAATTCTTTGATTTGGGCTATTCTTCCTGGATGTGTGTGTTTATGGAGATAAATAGACCTCTCAACACTGCTTTTGCTGTGTTCCATAGGTTTTAGTGGAAATCCTGGTAGCTTAGCGCTTAAGTGCTACATCTGCTAACCACAGGGTTAGCAGTTCACATCCAACAGCTGCTTCTTGGAAACTCCGTGGGACAGTTCTCCCCTGTCCTGTAGGATGGCTAAGAGTCAAAATCAACTCGGCAGCAGTAGGTTTGGGTTTTATAGGTTCCATAGGGTGCATTTTCATTTTCCTTTTTGTTCGTTCTTTTTTTTTTTATGACTGAGTGAAAGTATACATTCCCATATAAATTTACATGCCCACCTATATGCAGCTTCCGCTACTCTCCATGCCCGGTGACAGCACGCTATTTCTCTGTTCTCCATACATGTCTCATCCTCCTAACAGTCTTCTTTCCCCTCCTCTCCACCTACTTTCCTTCCTCCAGCCAGAGGTCAGCAGGATGATATCCTCTAGATGCATAGAACCGTAAAGTGCATCCAGTGTATGGTAACTCTGCATTGCCAAGTCCAGTCCATTTGTGTCCGAAGAGTGGACCTTCATTATGATTAATGGGCAAGGGCAGCATCAGGACCAGAGGCCGTGCTCCCAGGAGAACCGTGAAGCCACTGGGCCATCATTTGAAGTCTTTTAGTGGAGATCTGAGGGTGCACCCCTTTTTATTCTTGTGTTGCTAGTGAGACTTAACTTAGTGAGCTCCATTACGGCTATCACTAGTGGTGGCTGGGCACCATCCGCTTCTTCTGGTCCCAAGTCGATGTAGGCACTGACTCATGTGGGTGTCTCTATCTTCTGGGTAGTCTTTACCCCATGTCATTTTGGTCCTCGGTGAACATCTGTTCCTGCTGAGTTGGGACCATTTGCTGTGTCCTCACATGGCAGCTTGGCAGCTTTTAAGACCCCAGACACCACTTACCAATGTGGGGTACAGAGAGCCCTGTTAGGAAAATGCTAGTTGTGCCAGTTAGCCTTGATTTCACCAAGGAGCATGGTCCCCAGACCTCTGAGCTTGACAGCTTTTACACTCCCAGATGCCACTCACTAATGTGGGATGTAGAGAGCCCTCTTAGCAAAACGATAGTTTTGCCGGTTGACCTTGATTTCACCTAAGAGCATGGTCTCCTGCCTCCTGCCCCAGCTACTCTGTCCTTGCGATATTGGGTTAAGATGGAAGGAGTACTCAAGTTATGCTAAGTCCACTTAATATTGTTCTTGTTTCTAATGTGTACTATCACCGATTTCACCCAACCAAATTTCTACCATCTAGTCTAAGCCTTCCCCCTCCCTCCCCTCCCTCGTAGCTGTCAAACAGTCTTTTCTTCTATACATAAGTCTGTTTTTGAGTTTTTATCATTGGGGTCTCATACAATATTTGTCCTTTTGTCACTGACTACTTCCACTCAACATAATGTCTTCCAGTTGAAACCAGGTTGTGAGATGTTTCCTGGAATCATCATTATTCTTTATCATTGCATAGTGCTCCATTGAGTATATATACCATGGTTTACCTATCCATTCCTCTGTTGGGCATCTGGGTTGATTTCATCTTCTTGCTATTGTGGACTGTGCTGCAATAAAACATTCTTCTGCATGTGTCCGTTGGTGTGAAAGGCCTTGATTCTTTAGGGTGTATTCCAAGTAGTCGAATTACTGGGTCAAGTGGTATATCTATATCTTTTTTTTAAGGAAGCGCCAGATTGCTTTCCAAAGAGGTTGGACCATTTTGCAACCCCGCCAACAGTGTAGGAGAGTTCCACTTTCTCCACAGCTTGGCCAGCATTTGTTGTATTGTGTTTTTTGGACCATGGCCAACCGTGTTGGGGTGAGATGGTATCTCTCTGTAGTTTTGATTTGACTTTCTTTAATAACTAGAGATTGTGAACATGTCTGCATGTGTGTTTTGGCTGCCTGGATCTCCTCTGTAGTGAAATGTCTGTCCATCTCCTTCGCTCGTGGCTTAATTGGATGATTTATCTTCTTCCTGTTCATATTGTGTAGTACCTTATAGATTATGGAGATTAGACGTTGGTCTGACATAGAATTGCCAAATATTTTTTGCATTCTGTAGATGGCCTTTTAGTTGTATTAATAAAGTCTTTGGATGAGCAAAGGTGTTTGATTCTTAATAGTTCCCATTTATCTATTTTCTCTTCTGTTGATTATGGTTTCTTTGACAGATTTTCAAGTCTGTCTACGTTGTGTATTAAAATTTCCATTGTTGTTCCTACCTTTTCTTGGATGAGCTTTATTGTTTTAGGTTTGATATTTAGGTCTTTTATCCAGTTGGAGCTGGTTTTTGTATAAGGTGTGAGATATGGATCTTATTTCAACTTATTGCGGATGGATATCCATTTTGCCAGCACCATTTGTTGAAGATAACTGTTTTTACCCCAGTTTAATGTCTTAGGGCCTTCGTCGAATATCAACTGTTCTTAGGCAGATGGTGTCATCTCTGGGATCTCAGTTCTGTTCTGTTGATTGATCTGTCTGTTCTTGTACCAGTACCAGGCTGTTTTGACCACTGTGGCAGTGTAATATGTTCTAAGGTCGGGTAATGAGAGGCCTCTGAGTGTGTTCTTCTTCTTTAGTAGTACCTTACTTATCCGGGGCTTCTTCCCTTTCCACACAAAATTGGTGATTTGTTTCTCCATCTCATTAAAAAATAACGCTGGAACTTGTATTGGCATTGCATTATATAGGTAGATTGCTTTGGATAAAATGGACATTTTCACAATGTTAAGTCTTCCTATCCATGAGCAGGATAGGTTTCTCCATTTATCTAATTATCTCTTAGTTTCTTGTAGTAAGGGCTTGTAGTTCTCTTTGTAAAGATCTGTTATTTCTCTGGTTAGATCGATTCCTAGGTACTTCATCTTCTTAGGGGCTATAGTAAATGCTATTGATTTGATGATTTCTTCATTAATAGTCTCACTGTTGCTATAAAGGAATCCTACTGATTTACTTATGTTTATCTTGCATCCTGAAACTTTGCTGAACTCTTCTATCAGTCTGAGTAGTTTACTTATACATTCTTTGGGATTCTCTGCATGTACAATCATATCATCTGCAGACAGGGAGATTTTGACTTCTTCTTTGCTGACACAGATGCCCTTTATTTCTTGGTCTTGTCTGATTGCTCTTGCTAGAACTTCTAGGACAGTGTTGAATAGGAGAGGTGAGAGTGGGCATCCTTGTCCAGTTCCTGTTCTCAAGGGAAAGTCTTTCAGTCTCTCTCCATTGAGGATGATGTAAGCAGTGGGTTTTGTATAAATGGCCCTTATTATGTTCAGGAATTTTCCGTCTATGCCTATTTGCTAAGAGTTTTTAGCATGAATGGGTGTTGGACTTTATCAAATGCCTTTTCTGCATGAATGGACAAAATCAGGTGATTCTTGTCTTTTGTGCTACTTATGTGGTTAATCGCATTAATTCTTTTTCTGATGTTGAACCAGCCTGGTATGAATCCCACTTGGTCATGATGGATTATTTTCTTGATATGTTGTTGTATTCTATTGGCAAGAATTTTGTTGAAGATTTTTGCATCTAGATTCATGAGTGATATCAGTCTGTACTTCTCCTTTTTGGTTGGGTCTTTCCTTGACCTTGGTATCAGGGTTATGCTGGCTTCATAGAATGAGTTTGGGAGTACTCCATCCCTTTGTATACTGTGAAATAGTCTCAATAGTATTGGAGATTACTCTTCTCTAAAAGCTTGGTAGAATCCTGCAGCGAAGCCATCTGGGCCGACTTATTGGTTGGCAGTTTTTTGATGACCTTTTCAATCTCTTCCCTTGTGATGGGTTTATTAAGTCATTCTGCTTCACATTGTGATAATTTGGGTAGGTAGGTAGTATGAATCAAGGAATTTGTCCATTTCCTCTAGGTTTTCCAGTTTGTTAGAGTACAGTCTTTCATAGTATTCTGTTATGATATTTTTGATTTCTGTTGGCTCTGTGGTCACAACTCCCCTCTCATTTCTAATTTGGGTTATTTGTTTCCTTTCCTGCTTTTCTTTAGTAAGTTTAGCCAGTGATTTGTCAGTTTTGTTGATCTTTTGAAAAAACTATCTTTTGGTCTTTTCAATTTTCTCAATTGTTTTTCTATTCTCTAATTCATTTAGCTCTGCTCTAATCTTTATGATCTGGTTTCTTCTGGTGCCTGAGGGGTTCCTCTGTTGTTCTCTGTCTGTTTGTTCAAGCTGTAGAGTTAGTTCCTTGATTTGGTTTCTTTCTTCCTTCCAGATGTGTGCCTTTTTGGAGATAGCAGACCTCTGAGCCCTGCTTTGGCTGTATCCCATTCCTTCTGGTAGGAAGTGTTTTCATTCTCATTGGAATCCATGAATTTCCTCATTTTTTCCTTGATTTCTTCTGTAACCCATGGTTTTTTGAGCAAAATGTTGTTCAGTTTCCAAGCGTTCCACTTTCTGTCTAAGTTTTTTCTGCTATTGATTTTGACTTTTATGACTTTATGATCTAGAAGATGCTTTGGAATAATTCAGTGGTGTGGATTTTGTTGGGAATTGCATTATGTTTTAACACATGGTCAGTTCTGGAGAATGTTCGTGTGCACTGGAGAAGAAGGTGTAATTGTCCGCTGATGGGTAGAAAATCCTGTATATGTTGATGAGGTTTAGTTGGTTAATTGTGTCAGTGAGGTCTTCTGTATCTTTACTGAGCTTTTTTCTCGATGATCTGTCCAGTACTGAGAGTGAAGTGTTAGTGTCTCCCAGTAATATTGTGGAGTAATCTAACTGCTTTTTGAGTGTAGTCAGTGTTTCTTTGAAGTATTTAGGTGCTCTGATATTAGGTGTATAAGTATTTAATATAGTTAAGTCTTGCTTGTGTACTGAGCCTTTCAGCAATAAATAATGTCCATCTTTGTCCACAATGGTCGATTTTACATTAAAGTTGATTTTGTCTGAGATTACAGTTGGCACACCTGCTCTTCTTTGTTCATTGTTAGCTTGATATATATTCTTCTATCCTTTAATTTTCAGTTTGGTCCTATGTTTAGGTCTCAAGTCAGTTTCTTGTAGACAACATAGGATGGGTCATGTCTTTTGACTGAAGATGTCCCTCGATATCTCTTTACTGGAGCATTCCGTCCACTCACATTCAGTGTATTATTGATAGATATGTGTTCAGTGCTGCCATTGTGGTATGTTTATTTTGTGTGGATGTTTTCTCTGTTGTTCTTATTAGTCTGTTCTGGGACATTCTGTTTTGTGAGTTGATTTTTCACCTCTTTCAGAGCTGGTTTTGTAGTTGTTGAGACTTCCCATGTTACAATTCTTGATATGGTAAGTTACATCTTTGTTGTGCTTTATAGCTGTTCCTATGATCCCCCTTAATAAACTATATATAAACCCAATTTTAATTACTACCTGTCTTGTCATCTTCCTCTCCATCTGGAAGGACTATAAGGACTGTAGTGCATCCCTCTTTTTAATATGATGGTACCATAGTTTTCATGATAATCACTGGATTGCTTCTTTCAGTATTATAGCTGTGATTGAATTTGGAGCCTTCTGTAACTGAGTAAAATTATGAATAATGTGTTGTTGTGAAATATAAAGTTAATTCGTTTTGTTCTTGTAAGCCAAAGCCAAGAACTTCTTTCAGTTTTTCTTGTGATTTTGGTTTGGTTTTTACAAAGTCTCTGAGTTTTTGTTTATCTGGGAATGTCTTAATTATATTTTTGTATTTGAAAGATAGTTTTGCAGGATATATAATTCTTGGTTGGAAGTTCTCCTTCAAAGCTTTCAATGTGTGATGCTACTGTCTCTGTGCCAGCATGGTTTCTGCTGAGAAATCTGACAAGAATGTACAGGGTTTCCCTCTGAATGTTAGCTTTGCTTTGAGTCTTGCTGCCTTTAAGAGTTGCTGCTTATGTTTCGTTTTCCTAAGCTTGATTGTAATATGTCTTGGAGTCTTTCTTTTGAGATCTATATTGGATGGCATACGATATGCATGTGGGATATCTATATTCTCTTCCTTCATGATTTCTGGGAAGTTTTCAGTCAGCAGCATGGCAGTGATACTCTATGTGTTCTCAGGTGTCTCATTCTGTTCAAGGACTCCAATTAATCGAAGGTTGTTCCTCTTAATAGAGTCCCACATGCTTCTTAATGCTTCTTCATTTTTCTTGTGTCTTTTTTCTGATTTCTGCTGATAGACGCTGGTGTCAGTAGCTCTGTCTTCCAATTAAGAAATTCTTTTTTCCATTTGTTGCATTCTGTTTTCTTGGCTTTGAATAGAAGTTTCTGTGTCTTTGATTTTTTTCTTGATTTGTTGGATTTCAGAGTACTGGTGTTTCATCAGATGAAACGGCTTGTTTAATTTCTCCTTTTGCTCCGGTGCATTTTGTATAAGGTCTAGAAGGGCTCTGTATATAATCATTTTGTATTCACCTTCTGCTGATTTCAGAGAAGTTTTTTCATCCAGGAAACTCCTTGGTTGTTTTGTTTTGGAGCCTTCTGAAGCCATGGGTGATTTCTTGTATGCCACAAGCATCTGTTGCTTTTTGGGTTTCATGTGAGTAAGTAAAGGCTGGAGAGATACTATGAGGATGGACTGCAGCTGTTTCTCTAGGCTGTCTTAAAATGTAAAACAAAAGGTATCTGACCACTTCCCTAGTCGTGTTTTCAGGTGTAGAGGTCCCTCTTCGCAACTGACAAAGTGATCACCTCTATATCAAACCCCAGATGATACAAACTAGTTCAAAATACAGCAATGCTACTGCCCTGTTGGCCTCTGCTGACAGGGCCCAGCCTTAGGCAACATTGTGTCAACTACTGCTTTTCTGATAGAAAACCACACTCCTGTGGGTGGGTTCTGACTCTCAAGCTATGAAATAGGTCCAGCTGCAGCACTGTATCTAAGACAGCGCCCTCCACATGGTTGGCAGATAGAGGAGCTAAAGGTGTCGAGCGATAGTGAGTCCTCTACCTGTGTTGCCACGCCCCTAATGTAGGCGACAGTGTGTGAACTACTGCTTTTCTGTCGGAGAAGTGCTGTCCTGTTTGCAGGTGCTGGCTCCCAGGCTAAGAATTAGGTCCCACTAAAATCTCCGTATCCAGCATGGAGCCCTGCAAACAGGCACTGCGGTTCCATACAAATCACGCTATGGCAGTGATAAAGAGACAGACCCAAAGTGGCTAGATGAACAGAGTCCTAAGCCTGGCTCTCAAAATATGACAATTTCGCCTACCTATCCCACCAGCAGTGTGTCTGAGTCTAGCCACTAGGGAAGACCCAGCTCTGCCCGCCAGCCAAGACAGAGAAAAAAAAAATCAAAGTGGTGTGTTCACCTTCAGTCTGTGAGAGCCAGGACTAGCCTGGAGTGGGAGTCAATGAAAGAGAGGAGGTTTTTCGTTCAGTGGTATGAAGTCCAAATTAACAGCCCTGTGCCATGTCCTGGGGGCTCACTTGGTGACCAGAAGGCTCTGATTATCAATTCCAGTGTTTATTTCCAGAGGGATATAAGGAGACTTGTGCTTAGTCTGCCACCTTAACTCCACCTCCCTGCATTTTCATTTTCATTTGATTCTATGAACTTTTTTATTGTATCTTTGATTTCTTTGATAACTTGGTAGTTTGGGAGCAAGGTCTTGTTCACTTTCTGTGTTTGATTTTTTTTTCTTTTTTTTTTCTGCAATTGATCTTGACTTCATGGCTGTATGATCTGAAAAGATTCCCAAAGCCAATTCTTTAGACAAAGGGAAGACTAGACATAAGACATAAAATGATATTTGTGAAAATTGTGCTTTTTAACCTAAGTAGATAGATACATGAGACTAAATGTGGCAGATCCTGTCTGGCTGCAAGGTAAGAAGGCAGAAAGGGGGAGGAAGTGGTTGAATGGGTATGCGAATTACAGGGTAGAAAGAAGGAATATTCTATCCTGTTAAATAATGGGAGAGCAGGTGGAATCACATAACAATGAGTGTATAGATTTTTGTATTGGATTTAAACTTGAATTGTAAACTTTCACTTAAAAGAAATTTTTTTAAAGAAATGGTATATCATAGGTGGTCTTTTGTGACTGATAGCTTTTTATTTGACAGTGTTTTCAAGGTTCATTCATGCTAGGGCGTGTATTAGTACTTTATTCTTTTTATTGCTAAATAGTATTTCATTGTATGAGTATACCACATTTTGTTTAGACACTTATCATCTGATGGCCATTTGGATTGTTTCTACTCTTTTGACTATTATAAACAGTGCTGTTTTGCACATTTATGTACAAGTCTTCATGCAGCATATGTTTTGCTATTGAAAAACTACCAGAGTATTTCCCAAACTGGCTGCACTCTCTTACTTTCCTACCATCAGTAAATGAGTATTCCAGTTCCTCTGTATTTTTGACCAGCATTTGTTATTGTCTGCTGTTTTGATTATACTCATCCTTATGGGTATGAAATGGTATGTCATTATGCTAGGAAGAGGTATGTGCCCCGATCAGTGAAGTGGCTGCTGACTGAAAGGTTGGTGGTTCCATCTCACCCAGTGACTCTCCAGGAGAAGTGCTTGATGATCTCCTTCTGTAAAGACTACAGCTATGGAAACTCTGTGAGACAATTCTACTTTGTTTCCCTGTGAGTCAGAATTAACTCATTGACACTCAACAACAGTAGTGTCTAAGGAAAAGTCCCAGGTAGGCACAGATGATTAAGGGCTGGGCTACTAATGAGAAGCTTGGTGTTTCAGATCCACCTAGAGGTGCCTTGGAAGTAACCCTGATGGTCTGTTTCTAAAGGGTCACCATCTTGAAAACTCTATGAAGTGCAATACTAACCTGCACACATGGAGTCACTGTGAGTCAGAATCAACTCGATGGCAACAGCAATAGCTTATATTGTGGAGCATGCTATTGCATGGTTTTCCAACAGGTTCATTTGAGTGAGCCATTGATTAAGGCAACAGTGTTCTGAAATGAATCCTGCGGGTACAGTGGTTAAGCACTTTGCTACTAAACTAAAGGTAAGCGGTTTGAAACTACCAGTGGCTGCTTGAGAGAAAGATACAGCAGTCAGTTTCCATGAAGATTTACAACTTTGGAAACACTGTAGTATTGCTGTAGTCAGAATTAACTTGACCACACTGAGTAGGTGTGGTTATTTTGGGTTCTGAAATCAAAAGAACATATTTGGAAGTCAAAAGAGTTGAGTTTTAGTCTTGTTTCTGCTATGTACAGTGTTTGATCTACTCTGCATTCCTTTTATTATTTTTTTCTAATAATATTTTGTTCCTTTCTAAATGTGATTAGTACGTACTTGCCTTTCTTGCCAAGTGACTGTGAGGATCAGTTGAAATAAATTATGAGGAGAATTTTTATAAGCTATAAAACCATCTGTTACATGATAGTATCATAATTAGGCTACTCAGAAGGACAGAGAAAGACATTGATAGAGGAGAGCATCACCAAAGGAAGGCACCATTGTTCCTTCTTTCCTTTCTATCATCTGTAGCACTAGCTTGGCCATAATGGGTTAAGCTAAACTGATGTGTGAATAGCAGTCATCTTGAGCACAACTTGAATTCGCTCCCAGAAGATGATGGTATAGTGAATACATTAAAACAATTATTTTAAATTAATAATGTTTTTTTCCTCATCCATTTGTATGTAATGTTGGTACTGTGGAAACTGTCATGGTATAGAGGTTAAGTGCTACAGCTGCTCACCAAAAGGTTAGCAGTTCAGATCCACCAGGCACTCCGTATAAACTCTATGAGGATATTCTGTTCTGTCCTGTGAGTCAATTCTGATTGATAATGACCCTGTGAGTCATAATCAACTTGATGGCTGCAGGTTTAGTTTCTTGAGTTTGTAGTATGTCATTCTCTGCTTTCTTACAGAATTCATGTTATCCATTAAGTGAAGAAGTAATTGCTCAAGCCAGGAAGGTATTCCCTTCAGTGATAAAATACATTGTAGAAATGACTATATGGGAAGAGGAAAAAGAACTGCCTCCTGAGCTCCAGATAAGGTAGGGAAAATTGTCAAAAGGAAGAAGTTTTAATTATGACTATTTATATTTAGAGATAAATGCTGAATAAATGTTTTTTATTGTTATTTACTACTTATTACCATTATGAAAAATTATAGATATTATCTTGATAATGCTTTCAAAACAACCACTTGTATGATGTATAGTTGGGTACTGACTTACTTATCTGGTGCTGTCGTAACAGAAATACCACATGTGGATGACTTTAACAAAGAGAAATTGATTCTCTCACAGTCCAGTAGACTACAGGTAGAAATTTAAGGCAGCAGCTCCAAGGGAAAGCTTTCTGTATCTGTTGGCTCTGGAGGAGGGTCCTTGCGATGCATCAGTCTTCCTTTGATCTGGGAGCATCTCAGCATAGGAACCTGAAGTCCAAAGGACATCCTCTGCTCCTGACACTGCTTTCTTGGTGGTGCAAGGTCCTCCTGTCTCTCCATTCACCTCTCTTTTTTTTTATATCTCAAAAGAGATTGGCTTAAGACACAATCCAGTCTCATAGATCTTGTCAATAGAATTGCTACTACTATATCTTCCTGAATCATAGTGATAGAATTTACAAATGTAGAAAAATCTCAGATGGTAATGATCACACAGTCATGGGAATCATGGCCTAACCAAGCTGATAAACACATTTTTGAGGGGACACAATTCAGTTCATGACAGGTACTATACAAGGTTAGCAAACCTTGGGAACTTTTCATTTGGCAGGGGAAAAGTTAAGCCAACCTTGGTAACTTTTCATTTTTTTGGGTAGGGGCTACTGTGATACTGTGATTTAAGTGGAAGCTTACATAACAAATTAATTTTCATTAAGCTGTTAATCCTTAAATTGTCTTGTGGTATTTGTTGCCAGTCCCATGATGTGTCAACACTGTCCCCTTCTCTACCCCAGGTTTCCTGTTTCCATTGTAGAGTTTTCCTGCCTTCTCATCTTTGCTTTTGGAGTAGTGTGCCTGTTAGTTTCATGTACATGATTGAACTTGGAAGAATGACCCTCTCATGTATTGTTGGCCTTACAGATCTGTGTAATCTTTGGCTGAAGGGTGAACCTCAGGAGGGACTTTAATACGAAGTTAAAAGGGTATCCAGGGGCCATACACTCAAGGTTTCTCCAGTATTGATCAGATCAGCAAGCCTGGTCTCTGTGTGTGTGTACGCATAAATCTGAATTTTATTCTACATTTTTCTCTCTTTCTGTATACCTAACCTAAAAACCTGCTACCATTGAGTTGGTTCCAACTCATAGTGATGCTATACAGAACCCCCTAATTTGATCCAGAATAGTCAGTGGTGGTAGCTGGGCACCATCAAATTGTTCTAGGCTCAGTCTATTAGAAGTTGTAGTAGTTGTGGTCTTTTAGTCCTCTGGGCTGATCTGTTCCTTGTGTGTTTGATCTTCATTCTTCTTTGTTCCATTTGGGATGGGACCAATAGATGTATCTTAGATGACAGAAACTTCTAATTTTTAAGGAAATCAGCATCTTGGTCTAAATGATTTATAATGATGTAGCAGCCACTCACACTGGTAGGTAAGTAAATTATACAGTTTGATCCTAGCTTTGAATGGCCTTCAGTTTCCCCAGAAGAGTTTATGAGCTGAAAGTATGGACTTCAGATCACTGACTGCCCTCTTAGCTAGGGTCTCTGGGTCTTTACTTCATTGTGAAAAATTTGACAGTAGAATGAAGAGATAAGATGCCCTTGCTTGTGCTTTGGTGTCTGGGGTTATTAATTGTAGTGATTTGAAAAGTTCTAGCTAAAAAGCAGCAGTTCTAACAGTCTTGAGTCTTTCAGCAACATTAACATCTGCTGTTAAAAAATGTAAAGGAATTCTTTACATGACATGAGGATACACTTTGTACATAGTGGAAATTTTTCTACCTGTGTAGTGTTAGAAACAGTCATATAAAATGCTTTTGAACAATTCATAGAACTTCAGTACCAATATAAATACCGTCATCCTTTGAGTTTGCTGGATTTTATTTTGCTTTTGGAAGGAAAGAGAGCTAAGAATTGTATATTATAATTTATTACTTCAGTTTGTGTTGAGCTTAGGGAAATAAAGATTATAAGAGCTTGTTTCCATAAGGAATTTAGTTTACACTAAGTATGTCTTGGAAACCCTGGTGGTGTGGTGGATTAAGTCTGCTGACCAAAAGGTCAGCACTTCGAATCCACCAGGCACTCCTTGGAAACTCTGTGGGTCAGTTCTACTCTGTAAAATTGCTGTGAGTTGGACCTAACTCCATGACAGTAGGTTTGGTTTTTGGTTTTGAGTGTTATCCTTGATCTGTCCCTTGTTTCTTAAAAGCCTTTAAGAAACTTAGTGCTAGTACAGTGTGAACAGTCTGCTTGCCTATAAAGGAGAGTTGCTGAGTGTGTTTGTGTTTGTGGACAGCACTAGACTCTGGATTCGTAAATCTGAGTTCTAGTCCCTCTCAACTGCTGTTGGCATTGCAACCATGGATAAGTCTTATCTAGCCTCAGTTTCCTAAGCAATAAGAAGACTGAGAAAGTCTGCCTCCCAGAGGTCAAAAACTTAATTGAGTTTATTTTAGAAGTGTATTGTAAACTGTCTAAACTGGTAACATCACCTGATGTTGCTGTAGACCATGGCAGCTTACTTAGTGTTTTCCATGTAAGATCCTCACAAGCACTGTAAAATATAGAAACAGTGTTCTTCTGAAATGGGAAAGGTACTGTCACCTTAGCAGGGTTAGCAAATTATGTAACCAACCTGTGGTCTTATAACAAACCCTGGTGGCATAGTGGCTAAGCACTAGATCTGCTAAGCAAAGGGGTGGCAGTTTGAATCTGCCAGGCGCTCCTTGGAAACTCTGTGGAGCACTTCTATTCTGTCCTGTCAGATTGCTGTGAGTTGGAATTGACTCTATGGCAGTATGTTTGTTTTTTGGTTTGGGGACTTGTGGTCTCACAACCAAGTTGTAGTACTTTCACTTTAATTCTAAGAATTTATATACCTTCTTTATTAAACTTAAGAATACTATAAAACCAATATCACTTAAAATAAATAGAAGGTAAACTAAAAAATAAGTTCAATAAAACTAAATGTTGATAAAATCTTATTGTTTATCAGTGGTACTTTCCTACTTATGGGAAGCCATATGGTGCTCCTTAAATGTCATGTATTATTTTACTCTTTTTTCCTCCTGTTTTCTTGTGTTTATTTGTTACAGTGCCTAATGTATCTTTTTTTTTTTTTCAAACAGGGAGAAAAGTGAAAGATACTATTGTGTCCTTTTCAATGATGAACATCACTCCTATGACCATGTCATATACAGTTTACAAAGAGCTCTTGACTGTGAGCTCGCAGAGGCCCAGTTGCACACCACGGCCATAGACAGAGAGGTTTGTGAGCTTGATTTGACTTATACTACTGGTCTTACATCAGCTTCCGTGTAGTCAGGTATTCGCTGAGTCCTTGCCACAAGCCTTTGTCTTAGGTAATTCCTTGTATCCAAGGTAAATTGGGTAGCACTTTGTGTGTGTGTGTGTGTGTGTGTGTGTGTGTGTATGTGTGTGTTTATAATTTTAGATAACTGTTTATAAACTTTGTTCTTTTGATAAACCCATATTGAATATTGGCTAAGCATAATTAAGATGTCTTTTTAACTTTAGTCCGTTCCTATAATTTTTGTTCAGTAAATAAATACATACATTAATTATAAAAAGTTGATTATTACTGATATTTTGATATGATTTATTAAAGTTATTTTAGCATAAGAATGATTCTGTAGCTCAGCTTCTAACATTCATCCAAAGCAAAATGAATTCTTCTCTTGAGAGTGTAATCTAGGGAATGAAGCAACATGGGGTTAATAACACATAATTTTCCATTTCCCACTTACATATTTTATATAAAATTAAAACAGATGGTTAACTTTTGTATGTTTCTTATATATGTCTTATGTGATTGTAAATCGTTAATGAAAAGGCAAACAAGTGAGAAAAAGACAAGGATAAGAAGATTTAATAATATTAGCCAACATTTGTTGAGCATTTACATGTCTCAGATGTGGTGTACATTACACATATTATCGCATTTATTCCTGAGAACAGCCCTTAGAAATAGAGACTATTAACTCCTCCTCCAAGCCCTTAGAAATAGAGACTGTTAACTCCTCCTCAGATGTCAGTACGTTGACATCTGAGAGGATCAGTATCTTGCTACACCTATAACCCATTTCAGCTACATTGGAATTCTGGTTTCAAATGGTACATTTTAAACTTTAGTGTACTTATGAATCATCCTTGTTAAAAATGAAGATCCTGATTCAGTAGGTTTGGTGCAGGTTGTGTTCTTCTGCGTTTCAAACAAGCTCCTATGTCCAAGCACTGCATTTTGGATTGCATGGGTCTTATTTAGCTTTCTCTTCTATACAGATAATTTTCTTTGCTCACTGGCCAAAGAGATCAGTCATTTGTTGATACATTCAATTTATAAATGTGAATTATATCTTCCCCTTAATTTTGGATGGCATCTTAAGGTTAGATGTAGTCAAATTAGGAGGTACTGGTAGCAAATTTGTTAATGGGTTGTAGATCTCCATTGACTGCTTTTCTGAATTACCATTTTTTTCTTTTCTTTTTTTTTATTTAATATAACTGAGTGAAAATGTACATTCCCATATAAATTTACATGCCCACCTATATGCAACTTCCACTGCTTTCCCTGTCTGGTGACAGCACATTATTCCTCTCTGCTCCATACATGTCTCATCCTCCCAACAGCCTTCTTTTCCCTCTTCTCCACCCACTCTCTTTCCTCCAGCCAGAGGTCAGCAGGATGATATCCTATAGATGTATAGAACCATAAAGTGCATCCAATATGTGGTCACTCTGCATTGCCAAGTCCAATCCATTCCTGTCCAAAGAGTGGACCTTCGTTATGATTTATGGGCAAGGGCAGCATCAGGGCCAGGGGCCATGCTCTCAGGGAAACCCCGAAACCGCTGGACCACCAATTGAGGTCTTTTAGTGGCGATCCCAGGATGCACCCCTTTTTATTCTTGTGTTGCCCGTGAGACTCAACCTAGTGAGCTCCATCGTGGCTATCACTGGTGGTGGCCAGGTACCATCCAGTTCTTCTGGTCCCAAGTCAATATAGGCACCCACTCATGTAGGTCTCTTTATCTTCTAGGTTGTCTTTACCCCATGTTGTTTTGGTCCTCGGTGAGCATCTGTTCCTGCTGAGTTGGGACCATTTGCTGTGTCCTCAGATGGCAGCTTGGCAGCTTTTAAGACCCCAGACGCCACTCACCAATGTGGGGTGCAGAGAGCCCTCTTAGCAAAACGCTAGTTGTGCCAATTGGCCTGGAATTTGCCTAAGAGCATGGTCCCCCACCCCCCGCCCCAGCTACTCTATCCTTGCAATATTGGGTTAAGATGGAAGGAGTACTCAAGTTATGCTGAAGTCCACTTAATGTTGTTCTTGTTTCTAATGTGTGCTATCACCGATTTCACCCAACCAGATTTCTAGCAACTATCTAATCTAAACCCTCCCCCTCCCTCCCTCCCCTCCCTTGCAGCTGTCAAAGAGTCTTCTTCTATACACAAGTCTGTTTTTGAGATCTTATCATAGAGGTCTCATACAATATTTGTCCGTTTGTTGCTGACTACTTTCACTCAACATAGTGTCTTCCAGTTGAAACCAGGTTAGGAGATGTTTCCTGGAATCATCGTTATTCTTTATCATTGCATAGTTGACCTATCCATTCTTCTGTTGTTGGGCATCTGGGTTGATTCCATCTTTTTGCTATCATGAACTGTGCTGCAATAAACATTCTGGTGCATGTGTCTGTTGGTGTGAAAGGCCTGAATTATTATTTAACACAAGTGTTCACCTTTTTGTTGATACTCTGTGGCTGGTAAATCTCTCAAGTAAGTAGCATAAGCATATGGGTAGATTTGAGGAGGAGTGATTGAAAGCTATATTTATCTATGATTAAGAAGATTGGGAAAATAAGATAGGTGAGGCAGTCCTGAAAGAACACGGGAGAAAGGTGAAGATTTACCAGGCAAGAGGAAAAGGAGAGTAGGAAAGGAGAATTAATCAGAGGCAGAAATGAAGGCAAAGAAAAAGAGAAATAATAGTACTGGGAAAAAAGCAAAGGGGTAAAGGAAAGACAAAGAAAGTAAAAGGTTTTCAGTCAACATGTTCTTCAAAATGATACCAAATTAAAACAAGTGTTAGTGCTGTACTACTGTCACGGCACTATGGTCGTAAAGCAGCTTTGAAGGTCCAGGCTGATGATTTTCACTTACTAGCTCTGCAATGTGTAGGTGAGATGTTGGATTTTCACAACAGGTACTAAATGGGTATTTCTACTGTGTGTAATTCAGAAAGTATTTAAGATAGCTGTAACTGCAAAGGCAGTAAAAGACCTTTAGAATACCTTCTTGGGGAAATAATTGGGCATTTTTGTTTTTTTACTAAGACTTTGCTCACTGAAGTGAATGTTAAGATGGAAAAGAGGAGAAATTGAAAAACAATAATTTTGGTCATCTTAATGTTGATAGTACAATATCCCTGGCCTCTGGTCCCCTAACTTCTGCTTGAGTACTTGAAAAGGGCATGGTTTTGTGTTGTCCTGTTTTTGTTAGACAACTCTTAGAAAAAAATGTTTCCACGTTCCCAAAGCCAAATCTTCAGACAAAGGTTGGACTAGACTGTATGACAAAACGATACTGGCGAAGAGTGTGCTTGTAAGTCAATACATGAGACCAAATGAGCAGCTCCTATCCACAGGCAAGATGAGAGGGCAGAGGGGATAGGAGCTAGCTGAATGGACACAAGAAATACAGGGAGGGTGGAAAAGGAGGAGTATATTCTCACAGTATGGAAAGAGCAACTAGAGTTACATAGCAAGATGTGTGTAAGTTTTTGCATGAAAAATTGACTTGGATTGTAATCTTTTGCTTAAGCACAATAAAATTTTAAAAAAGAAAATGGGAAAACAAATGTTTCCAGTGTTCAGCTAGTACTGGTCTCCATTATTCTCTTCCTTTTATGCTAATTTATTTTTAGAAAACTCCACAATTGCTTTTAGATGGCAACACATCAGGTATTTTAAGAAATCTGTAATTTTTACATTAGCTTTCTTCTATCTTCAGCTCTTGGTCTTGTGATTATAAGCTCATTCTGGTCAAGCTCTCTTTTTTTTCACTCCTTTGAATACATGCCATTCAGTAGAAACTTTGCTACTGCATACCTAAAATGTAGTACTCTTAATCAGTTCAGTTCACTAAACATTTTTTCCCAACTGAAAGTGTTTATTTTTTAAGTATTCTTGCTGTCCTATAATGCCTATAAGATGCTGAGAGTTTTACATAACATCTTTGATACATAAGATTGTATAATGATAATACATCCAACAGCAACTGAATATTCTTGGTAAAATACAACCGTATACTTGTGTTTGTATACGAAATACATCGCTTTTATGACAAAATATGTATCAGAAAATTTGCCTCTTAAATGTACAGGTGACATTAATAACATTTCACCATGCTATGCAACCATCACCACTCTCCATTTCTGAGTTTTTCATTACCCCTAACATAAACTCAGTTCTCCTCAAGCAGTAACTCCCAATTTTTCCCACTGCTTACTATAGTAACCACTGTTAAACTTTTGTGTGTGGATTTCCTATTAATAGGTATTTCCTGTAAGTGGAACCATATAGTATTTGTCATTTTGAATTTGGCTTAGTTTACTTAACATACTGTTTTCAAGATTCAAAAAATATGTCTCATTATGATATCTCTTCATCTGTCAGTGGACATTTGGGTTGTTACCACCTTTTGGTTATTGTAGATAATGCTGCAGTGAACATTAGTGTAGAAGTATCTGTATCCCTGCTTTCAAGTATTTTGGGTGTACATCTAGAAGTGGAATTGCTGCCTCACATGGTAATGTAATTTTTTACAAATACAGTAGTGTTATTTTTTGAGGACTGCCAAGCGTACATAGTAGCTGCATCCCACAGCAGTGGATGAGGGTTCCATTTTTTCCACATTCCTGCCAGCACTTGTTATTTTTGTTTTTCTGATAATAGCCATTCCAGTAGGGTGAAGTGGTATGGTATTGTGGTTCTGATTTACATTTCCCTAATGACACAGAGCATTGAAACATATGCTTGTTGGGCATTTATATTAACACTGGGAATTTTAAGAGAAGAGCTTGGTAAGTATAAGATGTATTATTGCTAGAGCATTGCCATGATGTACTATCATCCTAGAACTCTGAAAAATCACTTACCAGTTTATAGTGAGCTAGCTCCCCAGGGAAACAAGTTGGTGGGAAAGCTTGGAGCTAGGCTTGGTAATTTGCAACCTGAATGGAAAAGGTCTTCATTGTCTGTTGTCTGGCTTGTCTCTTCCTAACCTTTATCCTTTTCCTTACTTTCTTTTTTACTACTCTATTCTGTAGTCAGAATGGAAAAATCTATGGCTACAGCTAACCTACCTACTGGTAGGTTGACTTGTTTTTCTTTGGTTGCCGAGACATCCCCCACCCCCGTCCTAAAGTGATTGTGATGGCAAGAAAACCCGCTGTTGCAAGTACTTTTGAAGGCAGAAAATAGGGTCTGAAGTAATGCTATATGCCCCATTTAGGTAAAAATTGTACTTCTTGCGTAGAACAAAGTATATTGCAGCTAGTATACTCATAAAGATGTGTATTTATAGTTTTGTGTTTTCAGCCATAATGATAAAGGGAACTTAGTAAAATCACTTGTAAAGAATTTTTTTTTCCAAAATGGAAATATTGCCTAATATATAAGAATTCAGAATACAGGGAAGAAGAGAAAGAAATGCCCATCATTATGGACTGAATTATGTCCCCCAAAACTGTGTGTCAGTTTGGCTAGGCCATGATTCCCAGTATTGTGTGGTTGTATACCATTTTGTGATCTGATGATGATTATCCTGTGTATTGTAAATGCTGACCTCTGTGATGATAAGGAGGTAGGTTCAGAGCAGTTACATTAATGAGATAGGACTCAGACTACAAGATTCGGTTGTATCTTGAGTCAGTCTCTTTGAAGATATAAAAGAGAAGCGAGCAGAGAGACAGGGGCACCTCATACCACCAAGAAAGTAGCACCAGGAGGGGAATGTGTGCTTTGGACTCAGAGTCCCTGTGCTACAAAAATTCCTAAACTGGGGAAGGATTAATGACAAGAACTTTCCCCTGGAGCTGACAGAAAAAGAAAGATTTCCCCTAGAGTAAGTGCCCTGAATTGGATTTCCAGCCTCCTAAGTGATAAGAGAATTAGCATCTCTGTTACAAAGTCATCTACTTGTGGTATTTCTGTTATAGCAGCACCAGATAACTAAGACACCCATGTATTTTGAAAAAGCTGCTTCTCAGGTCACCTGTGCCCCATACCTCATTTGTATTGAGAGCCATTGCATCAGTTGATTGCTGTATCTCATGCATCTATAAGCTTATTAACACTTGAGATGTGCAACTATTATTGTCTTGTCTGTTCTTTTTTAATGTTTTATGGCCTGGCTTTCTTGTGCCTTTTTTCCTCTGTACCGATAACCTAACCTAACTGTACTGATAACCGGTTAGTAAGAACTACCTGGGTAGTTTTTACACATACACACTAAGGTTCTGTGGAGGGAATAGAATATGATGGCTAGGAGTACAGCTCTGGAAACCAACTACCTGTCTTCAAACCCTGGATCTACCACTTACTAAGTTTCTGAATTGGAGACAAACTAGTTAACCTCTCTGTATCTTGGCTTTTATAAGGACAATGATAGCACTTCCTCACAGGGTGTTTGTAAAGGTTAAATGAGAAAGGCAGTGCTTCCTGCATATTTTCACATCATGGCATACATAGAAAATGGTAATATTTGTACAATTGGGTAGAAGAACAGTCTTCCAGGTAATCCTATGTAAACTTTGCCTTGCTGCCTCCAGGGCTTGAGGAATCAGTGTCCCACAACAAGTGTGTTAAAGAACACAAGTTAGGGAGATCTGAGTTCATTTGTGAAAAGTACTTGAGACATCGTAAGAGTTCAGTAACATAAGTTATTGTTATTATCTGATATAAATAGAACATTCTACCGTAAGTAACAAACGGGCAGTTTTGTCAGGCTAGAAACCTAACATACTAAACCATAGAAGTTCTCCACTGGAGTTATTGAAAATTCTGATGCTTCGTAAAGATGTTAAACATTTATATCTCACTTTCAAGTATCATCCCATCTTACCACTTTTAGACAGTCAGCAAGCCATCCGTAATTGAGAGCTCATTAGGTCTTCGGGCTACGTACAACTTACAGATTGACATTACTGATCAATTACCTGATTCTCATTTTCGTCTGTGATTAGGGTCGTCGAGCTGTTAAAGCTGGTGTTTATGCAACTTGCCAGGAAGCAAAAGAAGATATAAAGGTAACTTTCTGAGTTACAGACAAAAAGAATTTTAGAGAAATGCATATTACAAGACCCCATATGGAAGGAGGTAGTAGTTAGATATTCTAGTAAAGATAGGACTGGGGCATTTAGACCCAGAGATTTGGAACTGTGAGGGCTAGTGTACAATCTCTTTCCTTTGTTAAAAACAGAACACTTCATTAAAAGCTAAGTTAAAACTTATTTTTTCAAATAACTTTCATTTATAGAGTCATTCAGAAAATGTCTCCCAGCATCCACTACATGTAGAAGTATTGCACTCTGAGGTTATGGCTCATCAGAAATTTGCTTTGCGTCTTGGCTCCTGGATGAACAAAATTATGAGCTATTCAAGTAAGCACATAACCTGTTATTCTTACTTAACTATTTGCCTTATGCCATGTAGTTTTATTTTCCCTTTAGCCAAAAATCTAAAATGTTGTTGAATATAAAATAAAATTTCTTTTTATTTTATTTATTTATTTTGTTGGTTTATAAATTTTTTTTTTTTAATTTTTATTTAACATGACTGAGTGAAAATATGCATTCATGTATAAATTTGCATGCCCACCTATATGCAGCTTCCACTGCTCTCCCTGTCCGGTGACAGCACACTATTCCTCTCTGCTCCATACATGTCTCATCCTCCCAACAGCCTCCTTTCCCCTCCTCTCCATCCACTCTCCTTCCTCCAGCCAGAGGTCAGCAGGATGATATCCTATAGATGTATAGAACCATAAAGTGCTTCAAATATATGGTCACTCTGCATTGCCAAGTCCAATCCATTCCTGTCCAAAGAGTGGACCTTTGTTATAATTTATGGGAAAGGGCAGCATCAGGGCCGGGGGCCATGCTCTCAGAGGAACCCCAAAACCGCTGGACCATCAATTGAGGTCTTTTAGTGGAGATCTCATGATGCACCCCTTTTTATTCTTGTGTTGCCAGTGAGGCTCCTCTCTGTGAGCTCCATCGTGGCTATCGCTGGTGGTGTCCGGGCACCATCTGGTTCTTCCGGTCCCAAGTCTATGTAGGCACCCACTCTTGTGGTTCTCTCTGTCTTCTCAGTTGTCTTTACCGCATGTCATTTTGGTCCTTGGTGAGCATCCGTTCCTTCTGAGTTGGGACCATTTGCTGTGTCCTCGGATGGCAGCTTGGCAGCTTTTAAGACCCCATACGCCACTCACCATTGTCGGGTGCAGAGAGCTCTCTTAGCAGAATGCTAGTTGTGCCAATTGGCCTGGAATTTGCCTAAGAGCATGGTCCCCCACCCCCCCGCCCCAGCCACTCTATCCTTGCAGTAATGAGTTAAGATGGAAGGAGTACTCAAGTTATGCTGAAGTCCACTTAATGTTGTTCTTGTTTCTAATGTGTGCTGTCACCGCTTTCTCCCAACTAGATTTCTAGTAACTATCTAAACCAAAACCTCCCCCTTCCCCCTCCCTCCCTCCCCTCCCTTGCAGCTGTCAAAGAGTCTTTTCTTCTATACACAAGTGTGTTTTTGAGATCTTATCGTAGAGGTCTCATACAATATTTGTCCTTTTGTTGCTGACTACTTTCACTCAACATAATGTTTTCCAGTTGAAACCAGGTTAGGAGATGTTTCCTGGAATCATCGTTATTCTTTATCATTGCGTAGTGCTCCATTGAGTATATGTACCATAGTTTACCTATCCATTCTTCTATTGTTGGGCATCTGGGTTGATTCCATCTTCTTGCTATTGTGGACTGTGCTGCAGTAAACATTTGTGTGTATGTATCAGTTAGTGTGAATGGCCTTGATTCTGTAGGATATATTCCAAGTAGTGGAGTTACTGGGTCAAATGGTATATCGATATCCATTTTTTTAAGGAAGTGCCAGATTGCCTTCCAAAGAGGCTGGACCATTTTGCAACCCCACCAACAGTGTAGGAGGGTTCCACTTTCTCTACAGCCTCTCCAGCATTTGTTGTTTTGTGTTTTCTGGATCATGACCAATCTTCTTGGGGTGAGATGGTATCTCATTGTTGTCTTGATTTGAATTTCTTTAATAACTAAAGATCATGAACATGTCCGCATGTGTCTTTTGGCTGCCTGGATCTCCTCTTTAGTGAAGTGTCTGTCCATCTCCTTTGCCCATCGCTTAATTGGATGGCTTATCTTCTTCTTATTGATATTTTGTAGTATCTTATAGATTATGGAGATCAGGCGTCAGTCTGACATAGAGTTGCCGAATATTTTTTCCCATTCTGTGGGTGTTCTTTTAATTCTATTAATAAAGTCTTTGGATGAGCAAAAGTGTTTGATTCTTAATAGTTCCCATTTATCTATTTTCTCTTCTGTTGATTGAGGTTTCTTTGACAGATTTTGGAGTCTGTCCTTATTGTGTATTAAAACTTCCATTGTTGTTCCTACCTTTTCTTGGATGAGCTTTATCGTTTTAGGTTTGATATTTAGGTCTTTTATCCAGTTGGAGTTGGTTTTTGTATAAGGTGTAAGATATGGATCTTGATTCAGTTTATTGCAGGTGGATAACCAATTTTGCCAGCACCATTTGTTGAAGATACTGTTTTTACCTCAGTTTAATGTCTTAGGGCCTTTGTCGAATATCAACTGATCATAGGCAGATGGTGTCATCTCTGGGGTCTCACTTCTGTTCCATTGATTGATCTGTCTGTTCTTGTACCAGTACCAGGCTGTTTTGACCATTGTGGCAGTGTGATATGTTCTGAGGTCGGGTAACGAGAGGCCTCCCATTGTGTTGTTCTTCTTTAGTAGTACCTTGCTTATCCGGGGCTTCTTCCCTTTCCAAACAAAATGGGTAATTTGTTTCTCCATCTCATTAAAAAATGATGCTGAAACTTGTATTGGGATTGCATTATATAAATAAATTGCTTTGGGTAAAATAGACATTTTCACAATGTTAAGTCTTCCTATCCATGAGCAGGGTATGGTTTAGAAATTTTGATTAATTTTCAGGACTGCATTTCAAATGCTATTAAATATTTTTTATTGGTTTTTAATCCTTTAAAATAATGAGTCTTTTATGTTGACAGAACCACTTCTGACATCAAGTATGGGTTATTAATCTTACCCTTTTCATAGGTTATTGTAAGAAACCTACTTTTGGGAGAAGTATTTTAAGAGTTAGAAGTATGTAACTTCTTTGTTTGTATGTAGGTGACTTTAGGCAAATCTTTTGCCAAGCATGCCTTAGAGAAGAACCTGGCACTGAAAATCCCTGTCTCATAAGCAGGTTAATGCTATGGGATGCAAAGCTTTATAAAGGTAGGTAGAACTTTGCTTATGACCTAAATGGAGCTGTAATCTTTTTTGTATACTGGTTAGTAAATCAGTGGTCCTGATTGATGAGATGTTATACTTGAAAAAGATAAGGCTTGTCAGTCATTATGTATTCTTCTAAGTTAAAATGCAGGACTATTGCCTTTTCATTTAGTCAGGTTCAGTAAAAACTCGTGTATACATTCATGTAGTAATGCTGTTATTAAATCTCTGTTTTCATTTTTAAAATCTAAATGAAGAACAAAAAGCAAAAGATGAAAGAAAGTTCATGGGACTAGAGAACAGAGTACAGAAGGAGAGTAGTTTTGAAGCAAATAGAGTGAAAAGGAATGGAGAAAGGTTTGCAGAGGATAAAATTAAGTCAGATAAAATGATTGGGGGCGGTGCAAGAAGAGAAAGAAAAGGCAGCATTGTACAAATCAAATATGTTCCCTCTCTGCAACTTCACAAGCACTACCATGCCAATCCTTTTCCACATGTTGCTGTTAAGAAAAAAAATTAGTACAGTACGTCAATACCTGAGGGTAAGGGGTATAAATATTATTCATATTTGAGTCTGTGAGGCCCAGCAGCATGAGGAATGTTTTTACAGCATTTTGCCACTTCTGATAGCTGAAATGTCGTTTTTTTCTTGGTGATATACTACCACTTCCAAAAAACTGACTGATAGGTGCCCGAAAGATTCTTCACGAATTGATCTTCAGCAGTTTTTTTATGGAGATGGAATACAAAAAACTCTTTACTATGGAATTTGTGAAGGTAATGACTCTTATGTGTAAGTAGAAGTCAGTAAGTAGGAATAAAAAGTAGTTTTTTGTAAATGAAATAAAAAAATAATTCTGAATCAAAGGGTTGATTTTATTATTTATTTCTCAGAACTTTACTATGTTACATGAATATATTTACAGATGACAGTTGCTAGTGTGGAGACAATAGTCTAGGAAAGGAGATGCATGGAAAATGACCTGTTATTTTCCTTGGCTGGGAAAAGGGAGTATGTTATGTTTATCCTTTTTTAAAATCATTTTGCCTGTTAGTAAAATAACAAGAATAGAAGTGACTAGTTTAAAGGCATGATATTAGTTAAAGGCAGATAAGAGTAGAAGGGACTAGTTTAAGGGAAGATGATGTTTAGTGAGGAGAAGGAATAGATGTGTTCAAGCTAGAGGTAGGTGGAAACTAGGTAGTCAAGAGTTACACTTAACTGATGCTGAAACACAGCTTATTTTTTGTTGTTTCGTTGACGGTTGTATATCCCTTACATTGTTGTGGTTTTTTTGGTCTGTTTCCTATATTAGATTGCAAGATTATGCAAGGGAGGGTCTTCTTTGAAGGTAGCCAGTAGATACTGTTGGCTTCCTCTGATTCTGAGTTGGAGGCTGTTTTGTAAGACTTAAAACAGGCTAGAGATAAGAATCAGAATGAGATTGGAAGCAGAGAAGAAATAGTGATTGTGGTGGACAGATAATGTTGTAGGATAAGATAACATGTACTCCCTGGATTTTATGAGTAGATTGCTAAAGGCAATTAAGACATTTGGTGTATGCCTGATCCTTTCTTCTAAAATTCATTAGAGAGAAAATGTTGATTACACCTGTGACATGAGGTATAAACTCTGTTTTCTTACACAAAAGCTGATATCCTTTGTTAAGATCTTGTTGTACTCCAATGGTCACTTCTTAAAATTTGTAAGAATTCTGGAAGGTAGAATTAAATAAATGTAGGTCAAATGCCCGATACTACACATACGCAAAATGGATTCTTGATAACATGCTGTTGTGTATTGTTTGTATTCTGCCAGTATATCAAAGCTGATATTGAGCTGTTTTGTGCCAGTACAGATGAGCAGTTATTTGCAGCCAGTATGCATCCTATCGCATGGGTTGGAGCTGAGTGATTTGTTTTCTAGGTCATATCAGCTGATAAATACTTTGAGTATAGCCTGTACCCTATACCACTGGGATGGAATCTACTGAAGATTGTAGACTGCGCCATTGCAATCTTCTGCGATTTTACCTTTGTAGTTTGTTTCGCAGTTCTCACTTGTAAATCTGCTAGTTTGAATAGCTGAATTCATACTCGGTTTTTTGTTACTCTTTCGGATTGCTTGGAATGTATTTTATTGACCATGATGTTATTACCTTAGTAAATTCAAATTTTATTACTTCTCGTTACTTCATCTTATAGATAAAAGGCAGACTTGTAGCAGTTCCTAAAATTGGGATTGCAAAAGTTTTAGTAGTGATTTGTGATTGATTCTTACGTCTTTCAGTATTATAAACAGCTCCAGAAGGACTATATCAGTGACGATCATGACAGAAGTATCTCTGTAACTGCACTCTCAGTGCAAATGTTTACTGTTCCTACTCTGGTATGTATCAATAACTTCTTTGCTGTGTCTCTACTTTTTAAAAATTTTACTTAGTGTTGGATCAAAACAATGTTAAGATCACTAAGTTGGGTTAATTCCATATTGATAATTCAGTAATACTTGGGTAGTACTCATGGACTACGTAACTTGTAGATTGGGAGGGATAGCCTTGCCTATGTACAAATGTCCTGATACCCTCTGGGTGAGGTCCAAAGTTGGTGTCTAGATTTCTAGAGTAATTTAGAAGCACTATGTCTCCTACCAAAACAATTTACTATTCTTTAGTTGTCTAGTTATTGTTTGGGGGATAAATTAGAGTAAGATCAAAGTAAGAAGGGAGAAGGTTTTGACTGTTCAGTATTTACTTGTGTTACAAAGAGGAGTAGGAATTCTTTTTTGTTCCACTCTTTCCCTGTTTATTCTGGAGATTCTGGTTAACTATTCCCTTTCAAAAGGGCAGAGAGAAGTATGGGAAAGATAAGTTGGGTTGGGGTTGACCAGGGCAGGGAATGACAGAATAGAGATGCAATAGAAGATGATATTAGACAAATAGAACGTATTATTCTACTTTTTCATTCTGTGATTACTGCTGTTACTGATGATAAACACTTATGTGGATAAAACATCTAATGAGTGAACCTGGGGTATCCACACAGGTGTTTCCTAGTTACTCAGGAGTAGGAATTTTTACTTTTAGAAAATAACTTCAGTAATTGTTATTGTGTGACTATTTGATGCCCAATGAACAAATAACTTTCTGAGCAAATAAATGAATGAGTAAAGTCCTTGTTATGATGAGTTAATGCTAAAGACAATATTCTTGAAATCTTCTGCAGGCTCGACTTCTTATTGAAGAACAGAATGTTATTTCTGTCATTACTGAAACTCTTCTAGAAGTTTTACCCGAGTACTTGGACAGGAACAATAAATTCAATTTCCAGGGATATAGCCAGGACAAACTGGGAAGAGTTTATGCAGTGATATGTGACTTAAAGTAAGTTGCCAGGGTCAGAAGGTGAAGGTGTCTGTAAGACATAGTGTGCTTTTTTGTTAGTAAACCTCTGATGATTTTGGTTACCTTAATTCACTTTATGGTGATGATAAATACAAAGAACTGCTCCTGCCTCATGTCAGTAAATGAAGTGGAATCTTCTTAATGAGTTGTGAAACAGGTTAATAAGAAGGTAGCGGGGGAAGGCCTGTTGGTCACAGGGACTGCCATCTCCTGGAGTTGCCAATTAGTCTTCTTTCACCGATGCTGAGGGACATTGGTTCTGTCTCGCTTCCACAATGTGTTTGTGCATATTTCAGATGATTTTATTAATACTCATTTCTTTTCAACTCCCCTTTCATGCATATACTGTTCCTGTTGTTAGTTTTCATCAGGTCAGTTCCAGTTCATGGTGACTCATGTGTACAGACTGCTCTTTAGGATTTTCATGGCTCCTCAGGGTGACCTCTCAGAATCACCAGGCCTATCTCTGGAGCATCTCTGCACTGGGTCAGACCACCAGTGTTTTGGCTAGTAGTCAAGCCTTTATTGCCACCCAGGTACAGCCCTTCATAAATACAGAATCAAGTTATGATTCTTCAAAGGTTTCTTCCTTAAGTTTTTCTCTCTGAAGAGGATTAGGAGTTTCCTTTAAAAGTGAGGTTAGAGTCACATGATAGATTACGCGTAGTCTCAATTGGGCTAAAAAGTATATTTTTCCATTTATTCGAGGAATAGATACATCTTAAAGGTTATGGCAAATCAACTATTTAGTATATCATAGGCTTCAAAAATTCCTTGTGAAAAGAATATAATAAGACAAAATGTACTTTCTTCAATTAAAAAAAGAGCTTCAAAGTATGCAGGATTATTTCTAGTCCTTTGGGTATTAGTTCTTCTAGTTTCATCCTCACCTTCTAGTGACTATGCAGAGTACATGGGGTAGAAACAATAGACTTAACAGTCCGCTCTAAAGGTAGTTTAGGCCACTTAAAAATATATATGACAGGTTTCTGGAACTTTGCTGTGGATCCTTGATATTAATGAGGACCAGTCTTCATAGCCATCTCAGATTCCTCAATTTCTAAATCTACTGTGACATATAAATCTCTCTTTAAAGTCTGGTGAATTATAATGTTATCACATCTTTAGAAGAAGTAGAGATGATGCATGAATTTAGTAGTGAATCACTGTATAGTCAGAGTGATTCAGATTTGTTCCTCAGGCATTGTCAGTTACATATTATTCAGAGACATAAAATAAAAAACAGCCTAAGGGCAGTACTTGAAGTTATCATTGGTGTTAAATCAGGGAATGCCCTGGGTCTGATTTGTACAGAAAAAGATCTGTGGTCCTCATTATGAAGTATTGCAGCTCAGTTATTCTTATTCACAGAAATGGTACATGATCATATCCTTTACCTTGTGTTATCAATCTCTGAATATAGCTATTCTCTATGGCAAATAATCTAGAGTTAACATATCCCTAGATACTTACCCATATAGTAAAACTTTATGGTCTGTGGTTTGAAAGTGGCTTTAAAATTTTTCCACTCCACCAATGCTTACAACTACTTCCCTATCCCCACACCAATATATAGGTATACTAGTGACAAGGGAAAGTGAAATTTTACATATTTACCTGTTCATCAGATGCTACATTAGGCTTATCAAATGTTCTCATGTAACTCACTGGCAGGAGTGTCCTGTGAAATTCACTAGCAAATGCCACATGCCAGGGAGCTTTGCTGATTCTACTTTGTTGTATTTTTGCAACATTTTCATGAAGTAGGTGATAAAAATCTTGATTTGTAGATTATTTGCCAAAAGTTGTAGTGTATGTAAGTGGCAGAATTGGTATTTGAGCCTAGTGCTGTTTATCAGTAAAATTCATGTTCTTTTCCCTACATCCTGTGGTCACACAGGATATATGAACAGCAACAAAACCTGCTCTGGCTAAAACACCAATAGGATATATCCTTTGTTTCACAAATAATTGCTCAGCCTCACTTGGTCAGTTTCTTGCTGTAGAAATTCTGCAGTCATATCTTACTCTTTTCCAACATTCACTACTTCTTCCTAAACCCCTGACTTATCGTTATCAATTAGAAATAAACACAAATAGGTACGTTGTTTGTTTCTGTAATGAAGTCTAAATTCTTCCAGAATTTTAACTTGCCATACTCTGACTGTATCCTCTAACTTAACTTACTTGATTGTAACTCAGCATGAAATAAGTTTGTTGCTCCCACAGCAAATGCTCTGTTCAGCCTGCCTCAGGAACCTTGATTCTGTCAGAGCAGTCCAGTTTTGGGTAGCACCCTCTGACTGTTAGCAAGTTGTTTTATACCGAATTCCATCTTTTTGTAGCTTTCATTCTCTGCTTCTAGCTCTCCCTTTGTCCACTCAGAACATTCAACTTCAGATGCCCTTTAACTTGAAGAAGTGTTTAAAGGCAGCTGTTGCATCTGCCAAGGTCTCTCTAGATTAAGTTGTGTGAGTTTCTTTAACTGTTCCCATTTCATATTGTGTAAAATCCCTTCTAAATCATTGTCTTTCTCTTCCAAAGCTGTTCAGCTTGAATGCATACCACTTAAGATATGCCGGAAGTGAACACAGTACTCCAGTTGAACTCTACTCAGTAATGAGTAGAAAACCAAAACCAAACCAAACTCACTGTTGTCAAGTAGATTCCGACTCACAGTAACCCTATAGGACATAGTGGAACTACCTCATAGAGTTTCTAAAAAGTGCCTAGTGGATGTGAACTGTTGGTCTTTTGATTAGCAGCCATAGCACTTAACTACTATGCCACCATGGTTTTCATAAAGGGTAGGAGGGAAGGATAATTACCTCTTTGATTCTAAATGATATGCTTCTACTAATTTCATTTGTCTCTCTCTATGGAAGGTATGTGACAGAGTACTTTGTTTCTTAGTTGCTAATTCACTGTGAAAATGAAGCTTAGAAAAGGGATGCAGTTGAACTTTGGTTCTATTAAAGATCAACATTATATTTTTATTTCTCTAATGTATTAATTACTGTGTATCCTTTCTGAAAAGTATAGCAGACTCAAACCAGATAACCCTGTACTGTTTCACCCTTAAGTTGTTTCTCATTGATTTTGCCATATATTTTTTATTTACAGACTCTTTTTCTTTTGTTTTTCCAAGAAAATTGACTGGACAGTGTTGAAACAGGCAAGGATGACTTTACTCAAAAAGGCTTTATTGTAAGGGAGAAGGCAGGGGATCTGAATATGGGAGAAAGGCCAGAACTGAGTTCATCGTAGCTCCACTGAAGCAGAGGTCGGGATGCTTTTTAAACACTGAAGGGAGCTAACAGGAAAATACTGAGGAAAGTTAAATCAGCTGTCCACGAGTGAATTCTGACTCAGGACGGCTGATTTATATCCCAATAGAATCGTGTTCCATGAGGTTTTTGATGGCTCAATTTTTTGGAAGTAGATCACCGTGTCTTTCTTCCGAGGTGCTTCTGAGTGAGTGAGCTTGGACCTCCAGCTTTCAGGTTAGCAGCTCAGCACTGTAACCATTTATACTACCCAAAAACTCTGAAGGAAGTTAGGGGAGATTAAACAGTGGGATTGGTGACATGAATCTTCTTAATCTCTTGAGTTTACAGTTGAGATCAGATGGAATATGTTACATTTGGGCTACGTAGGAGCCACTGAGAGGATATCGGGGGCCTAGAGTCGGGAAGAAGCCTGCCTAAAGTTTAGTTAAGCTGAGTTGAAATTAAGGCCACTTTGGTTAGCTATTTTCTAGAATATAAAAGGTCAGAAAATTTCCTTAACCACCAGTGTTTTCTACAATCGCAGGACATGAGTAAAATTCAACATTATAATCTTCCTTGCTGTGTCTTTCCTGTTTTTTACATCTTCTTTACTTGTTCCAAAAGTCAAGCAAGTCTTATATGAAGGCACTAGATAATAGAAATGTAAATTCTCTTCTGCTCTAGATGAATGGTTCTCAGATTTTCATATGGATGCACACCATCAGAAACCCAAGCCCACTGCCGTAAAGTTGATTCTGACTCATAGCAACCCTGTAGGACACCATTGGGGGGTTGTTAAAAAGCAAATTCTTACTCAGTAGATCTGACATAAAACCCCATATTCTGCATTTTTAACAAACTTCAAGGTGATGCTGACGCTTCTGGTTTGTGGAGCACAGTCTCAGTAACAGTGCAACTTTAATGCCGTTTGTTCGTTGTGCGAGACTTTAGTCTTTTTTTACCTTTATTTTAAGAAAAAGAGTTATATGGTAATCAGTGTATTTCAGAGTTATTTATTTGGTAAGGTCTTGATGATTTTAATGGACACTCAGTGTATTAATGGATATCGAAAGAAAGAGAAAAGCTAAACTCCAGTCCTCACTGTTTTTACTAATAACAAGACAGGTTTTTTTCTCTCTTTGTGGCCTTGTCCATTTTGTTTCTAGATTACTTCCCTTTTACCTCTTTTGTACTTAGCATTAAATTGCAGTGGCTAACATACATGTATCTGTTTTCCCTACTATACTTCAAACTTTGAGGGAAGGCCTCAGAGATAGGGTATGTCTTGTTCTGTTTTATATTCCTAATACCTGCTATGTTACAGTTGCTTCCTGAGATATTATTCTAAGATGAACATGGTTTGGATATGTAACCAGTTTCTGTCTTTCTAGCCAAAAAAAACATTAGTCATATAAATTGTAGGTTAAAGTAGATCTGTGTGTGTCATGGAAAATGTATATTTGTTGAGCAAACTCATATATACATGATAATCTAACTCTGATTTTAAAAAAGTAAAGCAAAAGATAAAATGCATGCTTATATCCTCCCAGATTATAGGTTTTGAAACTAGAGGAAGGAAAAAAGAGATTTCAACTGGCCTTTTGGGTGAAGTGTATGAATCCAAGCAGTCTTAGAAAATGTGTACTGTGGTTGTCCATAATTAGCTGCAACAGACTAGGGCAGTTACCCTTTGTCATCAAGTCAATTCTGACTCATGTTGCCCAGTAGAACAGAGTAGAATTGTCACATACAGTTTCCAAGGAGTGCCTGGTGAATTTGAACTGCCAACCTTTTGGTTAGCAACCGCTGCCACCAGGAGCTCCAGGACAGTTATGTAGGTTCACTTAATCAGGTTAACCTCTGAGGGCATGGTATACAGCAGCCAGGCTTAATGTTGACATCTACAGCATGTGGAACATTCACATAGTGCTGGTTCTATTTAAATAAAGTAGAATAATTCTAGCCTTGTTTAGAGCAACTAATTACAGTAATACATTAGAACCCATAATTTGGAGGAATCAAGGTTGTCTGTAGTCCTGGAAATCTTAAAATGATCTCAGAAGAAAGAAATGAAGCATATTATTTGCCTCTTGAAATAATAGGTATATCCTGATCAGCAAGCCCACAGTTTGGACAGAGAGATTAAGAATGCACTTCCTTGAAGGTTTTCGGTCTTTCTTGAAGATTCTTACCTGCATGCAGGTATGAGAGTTTTTCTGTACATTAGTGAGAGTAATTTATTTAAACAAATCTAATCCTATCTCTTCATGTTTTCCAAATTGTGATTTTCCTGTGTGTTACCTTTTAATAGAATAGTTTAGCTAAAACCATAATGTGTATCTGGGAAAGAATATATATTAAGCAAAGTAGAAGTGAGATTTAAATACTGCCTCACTGATCCTGTTTTAATAGATCTGTCTTTGTATCGTAGTTTACTGCTGCTACTAATATTAATGTTTATTTGGTGTTTCCTATGTAACGTACCTACTAAGCACTTTACATATATTATCTCTTTTGATTGTCAGTGATCTTATGGGCTAATTACTATTATTGGCATTTTATATAAAAGGGAGTTGGAGCTTAAAAATAATCTGCAGTCATTCCGATAGAAAATGACAGAACTGGAATTTGAACCCTTGTATTTTTACTAGCATACAGCTGTGCTAAAATGCACCTCACATGTGAATATGAATCCTGACAGTTGTGCATTTTTCCGACATAGGAGCAAAGAAATAAGGCCTAAATATGTGTATGTATATATTGACCAGTCTTTTCTTGCAGGGGATGGAAGAAATCAGAAGACAAGTTGGGCAACACATTGAGGTGGATCCTGACTGGGAAGCTGCCATTGCTATACAGATGCAGTTGAAAAATATTTTACTCATGTTCCAAGAGTGGTGTGCCTGTGATGTAAGCAAAGTTTAGTAGTCAAGTCTGGCAAGATCACTGTCTTTTTAACTGCTCTGGTATAATAATTTATATAATAGCATAATGTAATTTATGTTTTAACTTCCTTAATGTCAGCTTTTATTTTTAAGTAGTTTCTTGTGTGTTTGAATTTGTCTTAATACATTTGGGAGAAAAATCCAATCTTTTATACTCTGATAAGAAAATGTGCCTAGTAATGGTATTGTTCACCTTTAGGAGTAGCAATAAACCCAAAAAGCCCATTTTCATGAAGTCAGTTTTGACTCATAGTAGCCCGATAGGACAGAGTGGAACTACCCAATAGGGTTTCTTAGGCTGTAAATCTTTACAGAAGCAGATACATCTTTCACTTGCAGAGCTACTGGTGGACTCAAACTTCAGACCTTTTACTCAGCAACTGACCTCTCAAAAGCATTGCGCTACCAGGGCTCCTGGGAATAGCAATAGCAGGGTTTAAATGCTTGTGTGTGTTTCCATGGATGTGAAGTGTTAACAGTATGATAATTAGGACCATTAAATATTATAAGAGAGTTGAATATTCAATTATGAGTTCTTTTTTTTTAATTAGGTGAAATTTTATAGGGTACATTAGTTTATCACTCAAAACTTTATACACGGATTGTCTTGTGACATTGGTTGTAAACCTCTCAATGTGTCAGCACTTTCTCCCTCCCACTTAAACCCCAAGTGCCTTATATACCTTCATCCAGTTTTTCTGTCTATTCCTGCCTTCTCATTTTTGCTTTTGGGCAGATGTTGCCTGTTTTGTCTGATATTGTTGACTGAACTAAGAAGTGCATTAGTCTTGTCTGTTATTGTTTGTTATATAGGTCTGTCTAAACCTAGGAGTGGGATTACTGGATCATAGGGCATTTCTGTTTCTACCATTTTAAGAATGCATTATATCTTTTCCATACTGGTTATACCATTTTACGTTCCCATTAGCAGTGCCTAACAGTTCATCTCCTCACAACCTCTCCAATTTGTTATCTTCTGTTGTTTCTTAATTAGTGCTAGTAACATTGGGATAAGATGATATCTCATTGTAGTTTTGATTTCTGTAATGACTAATAGAGCCTTAGTGGCACAGTGGTTAAGAGCCTAGCTGTTAATCAAAAGCTTTGCAGTTCGAATCTACCAGTCATTCCTTGGAAACCATACAAATTAGTTTGTCTCTGTCCTGTAGGGTCACTATGAGTCAGAATGAACTAGACAGCAGTGGGTTTAATGGATAATAATTGTGAGCATTTCCTCATGTGTCTCTTAGCTGCCTGAAGGTTTTCTTCGGCAGAGTGTCAGTTCATATCCTTTGCCTATTTTTTAACTGGATTATTTCTTTTTGTTATTGGAGTGTCGAAGTATTCTATAGATTTTAGAGAGTAAACCCTACATCACAGCCCAGTTTTTTTCGCAATCTGTAGGTTCTCTTTTTATTCTTTTGGGGAAGTCTTTTGAAGGATGTAAGGAGGTTCCAGTTATCCATTTTTTCTTCTAGCATTTGTGCCTTTTTGGTTATGGTTTGTTTTGAATTTGTGACATATATTAGGACCCCTAACATTGTCTTCCATGATCTTTATTGTTTTAGGTTTGTATTGAAGTCTTAGATTCATTTTGAGTTTGCTTCTCTGTATGATGTGAGATATGACTCCTGTTTCATTTTTTTAACAGACATCCAGTTCTCAATAGTTTTGCTGTGTGTGCTAAGTCATTTAGAAAATTAATTTCAAAACATAAAATTAATGTATTTCCACAAGTGCCAGTTTTAAATAAGTCATCCTTCCTTAGATTTCATTTAGAGGAGACTACCTCATTTACTTGTTCTTTGAGTAAGGTAACATTATGTTAGTCAGATTTTTAAAATTTTCTATAGTTTCTTTCTGTACTTGCCACCATAGTCTGTTCCCTGACTTGATTCCTGTATAATTTAATTCCTGGTTTCTTCATTTTTGCCTCTGTAAAACTAATGCCTCTGTCATGACCAAGCTGGATTCATACCAGGGATGCAGGGCTGGTTCAGCATCAGAAAAACAATCAATGTCAGCAACCACATAAATAACACGAAGGATGGGAATCACTTCATATTGTCAATTGATGGAGAAAAGCATTTGAGAAAGTCTAACACCCATTCATATTAAAAAACTTTCAGCAAAACAGGAATAGAAGGGAAATTCCTCAAAGTAATAATGGGCATCTGTGCAAAGCTAACCGCCAACATCATCGTGAATGGAGAGAAACTGAAAGAATTCCCCCTGAAAATGGGAACCAGTCAAGGATGCCCACTGTCACTACTTCTATTCAACATTGTGCTAGAGGTGCTAGCCAGAGCAATAAGACAAGACGGAGAAATAAAGGGCATCTGTATTGGTAAAGAAGAAGTAAAAATATTCTTATTTTTAGATGATATGATAGTATACACAGAGAACCCTAAAGAATCTATAAGTAAAATGCTGGAACTGATAGAATAATTCAACAAAGTATCAGGATGTAAGATAAACATAAATAAATCAATAGGATTCCTTTATACTAACAGATCACAAAGAGAACAATCACCAAATCAGTAACGTTTACTGTATTGTAAACTGTATTTATCCCCCAAGAGGATAAAATACCTCAGAATAAATCTAGAAGTAAGAGACCTATACAGAGAAAATTACAAGACCCTACTGCAAGAAAGTGGAAGAGACTTATATAAGTGGAGAAATCTACCTTGCTTATGGATAAGAAGACTTAACATTGTGAAAATGTCTGTTTTACCCAAAGCACTCTACATACACAGTGCAATCCCAGTACGAATTCTGCTGTCATTGTTTAATGAGATGGAGAAACAAAAAGGGAAGAAAGGGAAGAAACCCCAGATAAGTAAAGCTGAAGAAGAGGCACACAGTAAGAAGGCCTCACACTACCTGACCTTAGAACCTGCTACACTGCTACAGTAGTCAAAACAGCTTGGTACAAAAACAGACATGTAAACCAATGGGGCAGAATAGAGAACCCAGAAATATCACCATCCTCCTATGAACAGCCAATATTTGACAAAGACCCACAGGCTGTAAACTTGAGTAAAAACAGTCTCTAAGAAATGGTGTTGCTAAAAAATTGTGTATCCATCTGCAAAAAAAAAAACTGAAACAAGATGCATATCTCACAGCTCACACAAAAACTAACTCAAAATGGATCAGAGGCCGAAATGTCAAATCTAAAATGATAAGATCATGCAATAAAAAATATGGACAACAATGGAACTTCTGATACATAGCTTAGACTACAAAATCTGACCAGCAGTGTACAAACAACAGAAGAAAAGACAGATAAATGGAAACTACTAAAACTCAAACACACTCATCCAAAGACTTTATCAAGAGAGTTAAACGACTACCTGCAGAATGGGAAAAAATATTTGGCAACTACGTGTCAGATCAATGTCTGATCTCTGTAATCTACAAGATACTACATAATATCCACTAGAAAAAGATAAATAACCCAATTAAGCAATGGGCAAAGGAGATGGACAAATACTTCACCAAAGAAGACATCCAGGCAGCCAAAAGATACATGAGGAAAGGTTCATGATCATTAGCTATTAGAGAAATCTAAATTAGAACTACAGTGAGATACCATGTCACCCCAGCAGGGTTGGCAGTAATCCAAAAAACACAAAGCAACAAATGCTGGAGAGGCTGTGGAGAGATTAGAACTCTCCAATAGTGCTGGTGGGAATGAAAAATGGTATAACCTCTTTGGAAAGCAATTTGGCACTTTATAAAAAAGCTAGAAATAGAAATACCACATGATCCAGCAGTCTCACTGTGTTTGGAAGATATCCTACAGAAATAAAGGTGGTTACATGAACAGATATGTGCCCGTGAATATTTATTGCAGCACAGTCCACCATAGCAAAAAGATGGAATCATCGTAGGTGCCCATCAACAGATGAATGGATAAACAAACTGTGGTACCTATACACAATGGAACACTATGCAATGATAAAGAACAATGATGATTTTAGGAAACATCTCGTAAACTGGTTTCAGCTGCAAGATAGTATGCTGAGTGAAGTCAGTCAGCTGCAAAAGGACAAGTATTTATGAGACCTCTGCTATAAGGACTTAAAAATGGACTTAGATACAGAAGAAAAGACTCTTTGACAGCTACAAGGGGCAGGAGGGAAGGAGACAGATGTTCATAGATTAGATAGTTGATAGGAATTTGGTTGGGTGATTGGAGTGACAGCATGCAGTAGGTGGCAAAGCAGTCTGACTGGACTACACCATAAACTGAAAGGTTTTCTAATCTCAGCCCAACATTTCAAAGGATAGAATAGCATGGGCAGGGGTCTGGGGACCATGTTTTCAGGTACCTCAAAGCAATTGGCATAACTAGTCTTTTTCTAAGAGAGTCTTTTGCGCACTATATTGGTGAGTGGCATCTGGAGTCTTAAAAGCTAGCTTACCATCTGAGCTACATCAAATGGTCCCAGCCCATCTGGAACAGATGACTACCAAGAACATCAAAGACAAGAGGAAAAAAGCCCAGGAGACAGAAGGACCCACATGAATGGGAGACTGCATCAGCATGAAACCAGAAGAATCAGATGGGTGCCCAGCCACCATCAAAGGCAGCTGTGATGGGGGACACAATGTAGAGCCCCTGATGTAACATGAAGAAAAAGGGGTTTGCAGTTCGTGAACTCTACTGAAAGACCAGAATTGATGGTCCAACAGCCTAGAGGGTCCCCTGGGGACATAACCCCTAGATTTGCTGCTGGCCCTGTCCTGAAACCAGTATTGAAGTCAACCCTTCAGACAAGAATGGACTGGACTTGGGGACACTATGAGCATGTGGTGTGTGTACTTTATGGTTTTATACATTTATAGGAGGCTGTCTTACGATTTCTTTCTGGTGGGCAAGGAGAGGTAAGAGAGTGGGGGCAGGTGTTCATTAAGAGGATATTAAAAGAGTGAAAAGGAGGAGTGTGCTGTCACAGGGTAAGGAGAGCAGATGGAGTTACAGGTAGGCAAGCATGCAGAATTGATTTGGGCTGTATACTTAATAAAAAATTAAAACAAATGTGTCTACCCATACTCTTGATCCCAAGGTATATTCTTCCTAAAACTTCAGTTATCTCGTCTCACATCTTCTACTCTTTCACTGTTCTGCCAGTCCTTAAAGTCAACAATAATAAAATCCTTGTTACATGACCTTGCTGTTTCTATAATTATGCTCCATACCTCTCTTTCAACCAATAGTAATTGGTCACATGTTCAGAGTGGAAGTCACACAGATACAGTAGACTTTAATCTAGAACAGCAGCTTTATAGAATTATAATACCAGGAAATATTGTATAGCAATGACCCAGGACACATGTTTTGGCTCTCTTTGTGCTCATGGGGGCCATGTACAATTGTTGGAAACTTTCTGAAGTCATGTACATTTATAGTCTTCACTCTACCTCCTACCAGTTCTGTAGTCTCACTTCTGCCCTTACCAGTTGACAGAAGCTGCTTTTAGAAAAATCTCAAAGGATTGTATAGTAAACAGGTTCAGAGGTCTTAAGTTCTCATTCTTCCTTGGATTGTCTGTAGCATATTTGCTGTTGAATACCTGAATCTTCTTGAAACTTTCTTCCTCTGATTTTCACAAATTTACCTTACCCTAGTAGTGTATTGGTTAGGTGCTAAGACTACCCAAAAAGTCAGCAGTTCAGATCTGCCAGATGCTCCTTGGAAACTCTATGGGGCAATTCTACTGTGTCCTATAGGGTTACTATCAGTCAGAATCGACTCAGTGGCAGTGAGTTTGGTTTTGTTTTGTTGGTAGCACTTCTAGTATTTATAGCCCAACCCTCCTGTTTTTTGAAAATTGTGCTTTGGGTAAAGATTTTCAGAGTAAACTAGTTTCTCATTAAGCAGTTAGTGCACATACTGTGTGACATTGATTGCCAACCTGATGACATGTCAACACTGCCCTTTTTCATCCCATGTGGTATCCTTTTTTTGTTTGTCCAGCTTTCCTGCCCTCTCCTACCTTATCCTTGCGTAAGGGTTGGTGTGCTCATTAGTCTCATAGACATGGCTGAGCCATGTGTATTATTGTTTAATAAGGTGTCTAATCTTTGAGTGAAGGGTGAACCTCAGGAGTGACTTCAGTACTGAATAAAAAGGGTGTCCTAGAGTAATTGTCCTTTTCAGTCAATGGTTACCTTTCTTTGAAGTCCTGTGTCTTGCTAAATGGGAACATTCCGTAATATTCTCATTCCTGTGAATCTTTTGCTTCTCTACCACTTCAATTAAAACCTCATAAGGCTGTGTCTCATAAACTGTCACATCACTACTGTTTGTGTGTCATACATTTGTGCATAGATCTTGCACTTAATATTTCAACCTCAGATTGATTAGTCTTCATTTCCTTCTACTTCCAGTTTACATTTTCTATTTTCTTTTCATAGACTACTGTTCATACATTCATCCATATAGCAAGTCTCAGCCACATTCTTCTGTGAATTAGACGTTAGCATGTTTTGAGAGGGAACAAATACAATTGCAAGCGCTAGGGTGAACAAAATTAAATAGAATTTTAAACCACTGATTTCTCAAGCTGTGTTGTCACTGTGCTAATTTCTAGGAGGGTTGCTCTCCAAATTTATCTGCACATAGTTTTCTTTCTCTTATAAACTTATTTCAGGAAACACTGTTTTAGAGAGTGACCCTTGAATATTCTTTTCTCCCTGCTGTGTTCATGCAGATTTGATTCTTCCTTATACTCCAAATTTATTTTATAAACCTGACTCATTTTTGATTGGTTCTTTTCTGTTCTGGCTGCCCCATCGTAGTTTAGACTCTCATCACCTTCACGTCTAGGCTTCGTAGTGGTCTTCCTGTTAATCTCTTTGTGTCCTGCCCTACTCGCTGCAGTCTCTCATCTCCCTGTTAGTCTCCTGATGGTCTACCTCACTCCCTCCAGTCTGTCATCTCCGTGTTAGTCTCTTGATGGCCATACTCCCACCAGTCTGTCATTTCTGTTAGTCTGCTTATGGCCTACCTTACTCCCTCCAGTCTGCCATTTCTCAGTCTCTTTATGTCCTACCTTAACTTTCTCTGATGTGTCATTTTCCTGTTAGTCTGTTTATGTCCTAGCTTACTCCCTTCAGTCTGTCATCTTCAGTGGTACCTATTAATTCTTCTTAAAGCTGTGTATTGACTACACTGTTAATCTTCTGACACTATCAATGTCACATATTGATGCCAAGACATATTTCCAGTTTAATAGCTAAATGATCCTACCCTGGTGGTGCAGTGATTAGGGGCTTAGCTGCTAACTGAAAAGCTGGAGGTGTGAACCCACCAGGAGCTCTGTGGGAGAAAAGACGTAGTGGTCTTCTCCCATTAAGATTATATTCTAGGAAAGCTTATAAGGCAGTTCTCCATCCTGTAGGGTTGCTGTGAGTTGGAATCTACTCAGCAGTGCTCAACAATAGTAACCCTGCCCATAAACCTTTGGTTTAGCTGCCTGAGCAGGAATTGTATTTTCCAACTTTTGTATCTCTTTTTATTGTACATCCCCACTTAGAATGATACCTTCTCCACATCTCTTCCCGCACTTAAACTCTTCATGTTTTTTTAGGCCCCATTCAAAAACTGTTTGCACAATAATGTCTTCCCAGTTTTTTTTTTTTTATTCCTTTTTTGCACTCTTAAAGTAGCTTATACCATTTGCATGGTACATAAAGTTTCCTTCTTTGATTGTATGTGTGTGTATGTCTTTTAGTTTCTGCCTATTTGCACTTCCTGTGGAGGTGGCCCTTGTAATACATAGAATAGTTTTGTGTTCGTATTTAGTAAACATTTATTGATTAATGCATTCTGAAGTGGGTAACATACTAACTTATTTTCCTTTTTCTTTTAGGAAGAACTCCTACTAGTAGCTTATAAAGAATGTCACAAAGCTGTGATGCGGTGCAGTACAAATTTCATATCAAGTAGCAAGACAGTAGTACAGTTGTGTGGTCATACGTTGGAAACTAGGTCCTACAGAGTGTCTGAGGATCTTGTAAGCATACATCTGCCTCTCTCTAGAACGCTTGCTGGTGAGTGTTTTGCATGATTTTATTAGCTTTGTTTTCTTGACATTCAGAATAGTAAGATTACTCTAATTTTATTCTCTGCCGAGTATAGATAAATACTGAACCAGATACTGTGAATTAAGAGTTGTCATTGTCACTGTGCTTTAAGGAGCTATGTCCAGAACATCAAACTGGAGGTGCTTGTTTATTTGGGCCTTTTGTTAGCTGAATCATCTAGTGACTCCTTGTTAAATTTACATTTAAGAGCTAAGTTGGTAACTTGTACTCCACCCCAAATTTATGTATAATAAATATTTTGTGCTGGCTTTTAACCTTCCTCTCTGTGTTTTCACCAGTGTTCTGCCAAAAGCTAAAAGAAAAAAATCACAGATTTTCTTTAATCATTCTTTGATTTGCTTTTCCATTTAAATCAGATCTTCATTGATCAGGTTTTTTTTGGGGGGGGGTTATTTGCTATTTTTAATTTATTTTATGGTGGTTAAGTGAAAGTGTACAATCTGAATCAATTTTGCATGCCCGCCCATCTGTAGCTCTTTGCTCTCCTTGCCCCGTGACAGCACACTCTTCCTTTTCGTTCTGTACTTGTATCCTCTTAACAAGCTCTTGTGCCCTCTTCTCCATCCTTTTCTCTCCCATCTCACGAAAGACCAGTAGGACAGCCTCCTGTAAATGCATAGAACCATAAAGTACATGCACCATATGGTCACATTGTGCCCCACGTTCAGTCCATTTTTGTCCAAAAAGGTGAACTCAGTAGTTATTTTCTGGTCAGGGGCAGCAGCAGGTCTAGGGGCCATGCTCCCAGGGGATCCTCCAGGCTATCAGATCATCAATTCTGGTATTTTAGTAGAGTTGATTGTTTAGTTTAGTGTTGTTTTTTTTTTTTGTAATTAACTGAAAGTTTACAACCCAAGTCAACTTTCCATACAAAACCCTGACTACATGCCTCTCTGTAACTCTGTCGGCTCTCCTCATTCTGTGACAGCACGCTCTTTTTTACTTCTTATTTCCAATATCCACTCAACCAACACTTGACCCCTATTCTCCATCCAATAGGACAGCCATATTAAACTATAAAGTACACACACCACTTGAATCACTCTGTGTCCCTGAGTCCAGTCCATTCTTTGAAGTGTTGGCTTCAGTACAGCTCTGGGCTAGGAGCAAATGTAGGGGCCATGTTCTCAGAGGACCCTCCAGATTGTTGGACCATCAATTCTGGTGTTTTTATTAGAGTTCTTGATCTGCACACCCCTTTTTCTTCTGCTGCATCAGGGACTCTGTTGTATCCCCTATCAGGACTGTCTTTGGTGGTGGCCGGGGACTATCTTTCTGATCCTTCTGTTCTGCTGATGTAGTTTCCCAGTCATATGGATCCTTCTGTCTCCTGGGCTCATTTTTCCTCATGTCTCTGATGTTCTCAGTTGTCATCTGTTCCAGATGGATTGGGACCAACTGATTTTTAAGACCCCAGATGCCAATATGGGGTACAGAAGACTCTTTTATAAATAAAAAAAAAAACTAATAATGTCAGTTGACCTTGGTGTTCTCTGAAAACATGGTCCTCAGACCCCTGTCCCTGCTACTCTGTCTTTTGAAATGTTGCACTGAATTTAGAAAACCTTTTAGCTTGTGATATAGTCCAGTTATGCTAACCTGCCTTCTATGGTGTGCTGTCACTCAATCAGGGTTTTTTAAGCAGCTTTATCCAGGTATAATTTATATACACTAAAATGAACATATTTTAAATACACATTTCATTGAGTTTTGACAAACATGTATACCCGTATAACCACGTTCCCCCTCATCAAAATAGTAAACATCTCTGTTAATCCCCCAATTTTTCTTTTTTACCGCTTTACAACCACCACCCCCTCCTTTACCTCCACAACCCAGGCACCCACTGATCTGGTATTTGTCACTACAGATGAATTGTACCTTCTCTATAACTATATATAAAACCATGTAGTATACAGACTTTTGTGTCTAGCTTCTTTTTTCCCAGCATGTTTAGCTCAGTCACTTTTTTTATATATGAGTAGTAAGCTGTGTTACAAGGTGACTTATTTTATGTTACCTACTGATACCAACTTGTATCTAGTTTTTGGTTATTATGATAAAGTTGATATTAGCATTCATGAGTGAGTCTTTTTTGTGGATGTATGTTGTCATTTCTCTTGGGTAAATACCTAGGAGAGGAAAGGCCTAAGTCATATGGTAGATGGATGTTTAACTGTTTAAGAAGCTACCAAACTCTTTTCTAAAATGATTGTGCCATTTTGCATTTCCATTACCAGACTATGAAAATGCCAGATTATATAAATCATCATCCCTAATGAGTATCAAGTACTGTCAGATTTTTACTTCTAATTTGCATCTTCTTGATTGATAAAGATATTGAATACTATTTTCATTTCAGTGTGTGGTTATCTTTTTATGGCAGACTACATCTCTTTAAACTTACCCTGAATAATTGACACTTTAATGTGCAGAAACAGCTATCAGTCTTTATTCATTTATTCCTGAGTAACATGTTAAAAATATTTTACTCAGTTCTTGACATTGTGATTTCTTATCACATCTACTTTTATAAAAAGAAATATTTGGAGTGTTTTCATTTTTTACGTTTGGTGAAGATCAAAATAATGACATTTTGATAGGTAAAATTTTTCTGTAATATTGTAGAATCTGAAATATATTAATAATAATTGTGATTTTAGAAATAGAAGTTGAAAGTTGGTATTGTTAGGATGTCATTTCTAAACTCAGTAAGCACACATTTAAATGACACAGGTTTCCGAATTTGCAGAGTTAACTCTGAAACAGATTACTTTCGTAATTTGTTACTCAAATTGGTATCATTAGGTAATGGAAAATAAATCATTTTGTAGCATACTTACTAATCATACAAAAAAAATTAGTGAGCTGCTGATTTATTTAACAACCTTGATTAAAAACATGCTAACCAAAGGAAGCTAGACCCAAAAATCTGTATACTGCATGGCTTTATATATAGTTACAGAGAAGGTCCAAATTCATCATAGTGACAGACCATCAGATCAGTGAGTTCCTGAGTGGAGGAGGTATGAAGGGGCTTGATTGGAAAGGAGTGAAAAGGCAAGACTTGGGGGTAATAATTACTTTAGGTTTAATTACTTTTTGTGTCTCTTTTTTTGCATTTAGGTCTTCATGTGCGTTTAAGCAGGTTAGGCGCTGTTTCAAGACTTCATGAATTTGTGCCTTTTGTAAGTGACTATGAAATACGTGTTGATTTGCTTGTCTTCGAATTCTGAACACCTCTTGGTTGGTGGGTAGTAGGGAAAATAATATTTTGAAACCCACCTGAGTAATTCCCATTATTAATTTTATGCCCATCGTTAATTTTATGTCTGTAGATAGTACATTAGAATCTAAATTATGGAAGTCATCTAATTCAGCCCTCTCATTTTTCATGTGAAATAATCAAGGAATATACAGTATCATAAGTTTGAGATGCATCCAAGCCATATTACTAATAATGAAATTGACCTCACTCTTGTTTCAGGATGACTTTCAAGTAGAAGTCCTAGTGGAGTACCCTTTGCGCTGTCTGGTGTTGGTTGCCCAGGTTGTTGCTGAGATGTGGCGAAGAAATGGGCTTTCTCTTATTAGTCAGGTATGGCAAGGTATAGTACTCACATTTATAAACATACTTATTGTCTCAATAATACACACACACACATTTTGCTTTTATATCAGTCTACCTGATTTGATACCCTTCAGTTTTGCTGAGTATTTCTTATTCTCTTGCATGAACTCTTAGCGATGAAATAATAGATGTTTCTCCTTCCTTCCTACATACTGCTTATTGTTTCTTAATTGTAAGAAACTTGGGTACATGAGTAAATAGATTAAGTGAAAGCCAGTGCTGCCACCACAAATTTTGTGTTAACATATCACTTTCCTGAGGAGTATCTTACTTGAGACTTTTTAGTCTTTTTATCACTTGTCTTAGTTGACGACCACTTTATAATTTTTTCGTCTATTTTAGAGCACATAATGAGACATGTTTTCCTAAAAGGTGAGGAAACAGGCTTGTAAAAATACCACTTGGAAGAAAAATGGTAGTGTTGCAGTAGAAATTGGTTTATTGAAGTAGATACTTTAAATTTAGGAGAAATAAACTCTGTTATTTCACATGGTTAGAGTTATGACTACTGTACTTACAGAACATTTTTGACTCTGAAGTGTGTTTATGTCATATTTCCTCATTTTGTCCTTATATAAAATTCTTAAAATGATGACTATACTTAGAACTTAATTTTTGCCTCTAGTAGAAACCCTGGTGGCGCAGTGCTTAAGTGCTACAGCTGCTAACCGAAAGATCAGGAGTTCAAATCCACCAGATGCTCCTTGGAAACTCTGTGGGGCAGTTTTTCTTTGTCTTACAGGATTGCTGTGAACTGGAATTGACCTGACGACAATAGATTTAAAAACAAAAATTTTATTGTGATTAAGGGAAATGTTTGAAATCTAAGTCAGTTTTCCATCTAAAACCCCAAGTACCCACCTCTCTGTATCTTTATCTGCTCTCCTCACCCTGTGACAGCACTCTCTTTTTTCTCACTCTTCAATATCCACTCAACCAGCACTTGTCCCCTGCTCTCCACTTTCTCCTCTCTGCTCTAAAAATAAACCAGTAGGACAGCCTCATACATATCTTAAACCATGAAGTCCCCACACCACCTGCATCACTCTGTGTCCACAAGTCCTGTTCATTCTTTGTCTGAAGTGTTGGCTTTAGTTCTGGCCTCAGTTGGCTAGCAGCAAGTCCAGGGGACATGTTCTCAGGACACTCCAGTTGTCAGACCATCGAGTCTAGTCTTTTAATAAAGTTCTGGATCTTCACACCACCTTTTCTCACGTTGTGTTAGAGACTCTACTTTGTGTCCTCTGTCAAAGCTGTCTTTGGTGGTGGCTGGACACTGTTTCTTCTGATCTCATACTCTCCCAATTACATGGGTCATCTGTCTCCAGGGTTCACTTTTCCTTGTGTCTTTGAATTAAATTTTTTAAGTGAATTCTAGGGACTTCTGATGTAGAGAAGGTTTTAGGAATAGACTTCCTGTTTTTTAGAAGTAGCTTAGATTTAATCCCAGAACTAACAACATACCCAACACACGTACTCACCATTCTTATATAGGTATGTATAACCATTAGAGTGACTTATTATTTCAAGTTATTAACCATTGTTATTATAATAAGAAATTGATTTACATTTAAGAATAGATTTGAGAATTTTGTTTGAAACTCTGTTTCTTTTAGCATCTGTTCTACCCATTTATTTCATAGGTGTTTTATTACCAAGATGTTAAGTGCAGAGAAGAAATGTATGATAAAGATATCATCATGCTTCAGGTACCTATGTAAATTACTTCTGATGTTGCTACCACAACCTTGCTCATTAAATTCATTCCTTTCAATAACAGAGGATATTGTAGTTAATTTTAAGTATATTTAAGTTTTTCTCACTATTGAAACTGAATAAGGTAACAGAAATGAAGAATTTCTACATTGTCATCTGTAAGCATGTAATTTTTCTTACAGTTCTATAACAGACAAAAATATTTCTCCATTTAATAATGAGAAATATGTTACTGGATTTCTTGTACAGATTGGTGCATCTTTAATGGATCCTAACATGTTCTTGTTACTGGTACTTCAGCGATATGAACTTGTTGATGCTTTTAACAAGGTTGTATCCACAAAAGACCAGGTAAGTAACAGAAACTGATAAGTGAAATAATTTCAAAGGGCCTATTATTATTTAATTATTTAATCATATTTAAAATTTCTTTATATCTACTTCCAAAACTCACTTATGTAAATATTAGTGTTTGTGTGTGTGTGTGTGTATACATATACTCTTCTTACTCTAGAAAACAGAAATAAACAAAAAGGATAAGAAAAAAGTCTCATGAAACACTGCCTCCTAAAGATGATTGCTTCTGCAGTTTTGTGTCTGTGCTTTTAAAGCAAATACTGAATTGTTCTCAGTGTGCAGTTTTTTTGTTTTTTTTTATTTTTATTTAACATAACTGAGTGAAAATGTACATTCACATGTAAATTTATATGCCCCCCTATATGCAGCTTCCGCTGCTCTCCCTGTCCGGTGACTGCACACTATTCCTCTCTGCTCCATACATGTCTCGTCCTCCCAACAGTCTCCTTTCCCCTCCTCTCCTTCCACTCCCCTTCCTCCAGCCAGAGGTCAGCAAGATGATATCCTATAGATGTATAGAACCATAAAGTGCTTCCAACATATGGTTACTCTGCATTGCCATGTCCATTCCATTCCTGTCCAAAGAGTGGACCTTTGTTATAATTTATGGGAATGGGCAGCATCAGGGCCAGGGGCCATGCTCTCAGAGGAACCCCAGAACTGCTGGACCATCAATTGAGGTCTTTTAGTGGAGATCTCATGATGCACCTCTTTTTATTCTTGTGTTGCCAGTGAGGCTCTTCTCTGTGAGCTCCGTCATGGCTATCACTGGTGGTGGCCGGGCACCATCCGGTTCTTCCGGTCCCAGGTCGATGTAGGCACCCACTCTTGTGGGTCTCTCTGTCTTCTCGGTTGTCTTTACCGCATGCCATTTTGGCCCTCGGTGAGCATCCGTTCCTGCTGAGTTGGGACCATTTGCTGTGTCCTTGGATGGCAGCTTGGCAGCTTTGAAGACACCAGACGCCACTCACCAATGTGGGGTGCAGAGAGCTCTCTTAGCAAAACGCTAGTTGTGCCAATTGGCCTGGAATTCGCCTAAGAGCATGGTCCCCCGCCCCCCGCCCCAGCTACTCTATCCTTGCAGTATTGAGTCAAGATGGAAGGAGTACTCAAGTTATGCTGAAGTCCACTTAATGTTGTTCTTGTTCCTAATGTATGCTGTCACCGCTTTCTCCCAACTAGATTTCTAGTAACTACCTAAACTAAACCCTCCCCCCTTCGCCCTCCCTCCCTCCCTTCCCTCCCTTGCAGCTGTCAAAGAGTCTTTTCTTCTATACACGAGTCTGTTTTTGAGATCTTATTGTAGAGGTCTCATACAGTATTTGTCCTTTTGTCGCTGACTACTCTCACTCAACATAATGTCTTCCAGTTGAAACCAGGTTAGGAGATGTTTCCTGGAATCATCGTTATTCTTTATCATTGCATAGTGCTCCATTGAGTATATGTACCACAGTTTACCTATCCATTCTTCTACTGTTGGGCATCTGGGTTGATTCCACCTTTTTGCTATTGTGGACTGTGCCGCGATAAACATTCTGGTGCATGTGTCCGTCGGTGTGAAAGGCCTTGAATCTGTAGGATATATTCCAAGTAGTGGAATTACTGGGTCAAATGGTATATCGATATCCATTTTTTTAAGGAAGTGCCAGATTGCCTTCCAAAGAGGCTGGACCATTTTGCAACCCCACCAACAGTGTAGGAGGGTTCCACTTTCTCCACAGCCTCTCCAGCATTTGTTGTTTTGTGTTTTCTGGATCATGGCCAATCTTGTTGGGGTCAGATGGTATCTCATTGTTGTCTTGATTTGAATTTCTTTAATAGCTAAAGATCGTGAACATGTCCGCATGTGTTTTTTGGCTGCCTGGATCTCCTCTTTAGTGAAATATCTGTCCATCTCCTTTGCCCATCGCTTAATTGGATGGTTTATCTTCTTGTTATTGATATTTTGTAGTATCTTATAGATTATGGAGATCAGGCGTTGATCTGACATAGAGTTGCCAAATATTTTTTCCCACTCTGTGGGTGTTCTTTTAATTCTATTAATAAAGTCTTTGGATGAGCAAAAGTGTTTGATTCTTAATAGTTCCCATTTATCTACTTTCTGTTCTGTTGATTGAGGTTTCTTTGACAGATTTTGGAGTCTGTCCTTATTGTGTATTAAAACTTCCATTGTTGTTCCTACCTTTTCTTGGATGAGCTTTATCGTTTTAGGTTTGATATTTAGGTCTTTTATCCAGTTGGAGTTGGTTTTTGTATAAGGTGTAAGATATAGATCTTGATTCAGTTTATTGCAGATGGATAACCAGTTTTGCCAGCACCATTTGTTGAAGATACTGTTTTTACCCCAGTTTAATGTCTTAGGGCCTTTGTCAAATATCAACTGTTCATAGGCAGATGGTGTCATCTCTGGGGTCTCAATTCTGTTCCATTGATCAGTCTGTCTGTTCTTGTACCAGTGCCAGGCTGTTTTGACCACTGTGGCAGTGTAGTATGTTCTAAGGTCGGATAATGAGAGCCCTCCCAGTGTGGTGTTCTTCTTTAGTAGTACCTTACTTATCCGGGGCTTCTTCCCTTTCCAAACAAAATTGGTGATTTGTTTCTCCATCTCATTAAAAATGATGCTGGAACTTGTATTGGGATTGCATTATATAAATAAATTGCTTTGGGTAAAATAGACATTTTCACAATGTTAAGTCTTCCTATCCATGAGCAGGGTAGGTTTTTCCATTTATCTAAGTCTCTCTTAGTTTCTTGTAGTAAGGGCTTGTAGTTCTCTTTGTAAAGGTCTGTTGTTTCTCTGGTTAGATTAATTCCTAGGTACTTTATCTTCTTAGGGGCTATCACAAACGGTATAGATTTGATAATTTCCTCCTTAACAGTCTCGTTGTTGGTATAAAGGAATCCTACTGATTTACTTATGTTTATCTTGTATCCTGAGACTTTGCTGAACTCTTCTATCAGTTTGAGTAACTTACTTATAGATTCCTTGGGGTTCTCTGCATATACAATCATATCATCTGCAAACAGGGAGATTTTAACTTCCTCTTTGCCGATGCAGATGCCCTTTATTTGTTCCTCTTGTCTAATTGCTCTGTCTAGAACTTCTAGCACAATGTTGAATAGGAGAGGTGACAGTGGGCATCCTTGTCTAGTTCCTGATCTCAGGGGAAAGTCTTTCAGTCTCTCTCCATTCAGGATGATGTGGGCAATTGGCTTTGTATAAATGGCCCTTATTGTGTTGAGGAATTTGCCGTCTATGCCCATTTTGCTAAGAGTTTTTAGCATGAATGGGTGTTGGACTTTATCAAATGCCTTTTCGGTATCAATGGACAAAATCAGGTGATCTTTGTCTTTTGTGTTATTTATGTGGTTAATCACATTAATTGTTTTCCTGATGTTGAACCAGCCTTGCATCCCTGGTATGAATCCCACTTGGTCATGATGGATTATTTTCTTGATATGTTGTTGTATTCTGTTGGCAAGAATTTTGTTGAAGATTTTAGCATCTAAGTTCAAGAGTGATATCGGTCTGTAGTTCTCTGTCTTTGTTGGATCTTTCCCGGGCTTAGGTATCAGGGTTATGCTGGCTTCATAGAATGAGTTTGGGAGTACTTCATCCCTTTCTATACTGTGAAATAGTTTCAATAGTATTGGGGATAATTCTTCTCTAAATGCTTGGTAGAATTCTGCCGTGAAGCCATCTGGGCCCGGACTTTTCTTGGTTGGCAGTGTTTTGATGACCTTTTCAATCTCTTCCTTTGTGATGGGTTCATTAAGTTGTTCTGCTTCACGTTGTGATAATTTGGGTAGGTGATATGAGTCAAGGAATTGGTCCATTTCCCCTAGGATTTCAAATTTGTTAGAGTACAGTCTTCCATAGTATTCTGTTATGATGTTTTTGATTTCTGTTGCATCTGTGGTGACAACTCCCTTCTCATTTCTAATTTGGGTTATTTGTTTCCTTTCCTGCTTTTCTTTAGTAAGTTTAGCCAGTGGTTTATCAATTTTGTTGATCTTTTCAAAAAACCAGCTTTTGGTCTTTTCAATTTTTTCAATTGTTTTTGTATTCTCTAATTCATTTAGCTCTGCTCTAATCTTTATGATCTCCTTTCTTCCGGTGCCCGAGGGGTTCCTCTTTGTTCTCTTTCTACTTGTTCAAGCTGTAGAGTTAGTTCCTTGATTTGGTTTCTTTCTTCCTTCCCGATGTGTGCATTTATGGAGATAAACAGACCTCTGAGCACTGCTTTGGCTGTATCCCATAGGTTCTGGTAGGAAGTGTTTTCGTTCTCATTGGAATCCATGAATTTCTTTAATTGATCCCTGATTTCCTCTATAACCCATGTTTTTTTGAGCAAGATGTTGTTCAGTTTCCAAGAGTTCTACTTTCTATCTCTGCTTTTTCTGCTATTGATTTCAACTTTGATGGCTTTATGATCTGAGAAGATGCTTTGCAATAATTCAATGGTATGGATTTTGTTGAGCATTGCATTATGGCCTATCACATGGTCAGTTCTGGAGAATGTTCCATGTGCACTGGAGAAGAAGGTGTAGTTGTCTGCTGAGGGGTGGAAAGTTCTGTATATATCAATGAGATTTAATTGGTTAATTGTGTCAATGAGGTCTTCTGTATCTTTACTGAGCTTTTTTCTAGATGATCTGTCTAGTAATGAGAGTGGAGTGTTAAAGTCTCCCACTATTATTGTGGAGTCATCTAACTCTCTTTTCAGCATAGTCAGTGTTTCTTTGACATATTTAGGTGCTCTGACATTAGGTGCATAAATGTTTAATATAGTTAAGTCTTGCTTGTGTACTTCTCAGTGTGCAGTTTTGTAGCCTGCTTTATAGCTTAACAAAATACTGTAACAAAGTTTTCCTTGTCATTAATTAAATAAACAACTACATCATCATCATTTTTACTTGCGTGATGTTCCACTGTATGATTGCATTGTACTTTCACTAGTCTTCTGGCAGAAATCCTGGTTATGTAATGGTCAAGTGCTGTGGCTGCTAACCCAAAGGTCAGTGGTTCAGCTCCATCAGGCACTCCTTAGAAACTGTGCAGGGCAGTTCTTCTCTGTCCTATAGGGCCAGTTAGAGTTGGAATCAACTTGAAGGTAGTTTTTTCATTTGTTTGTCTTGTAGGCCCTGTTACTGATGAGATTTTTCTAGTTGTTTAGTCTTATCAACCTATCTGTATCTAAAATCTTTGCACAATTGTTTAATTATTTTATTAAGATAAATTCTGGAATTAGATTTTCTGGGTAAAGCAGCACCACCCTTTTTTTTAAGGCTCTTGATGTATATTATCAGGTTACTATTAGAAAAGAGTATTTTGATTTAAGTTCTTTTCAGCATTGTGTACATCTGTAATTGCACTTGTATTAGAATTCTTTCTATTGGCATTTCATTTTAAGTTGACGTTCCTTAGTTACCTAGTGAGGTTGGCTATGTGTTCATGATCATCCATTTTTTTTTTCAGTAACAAATTACGTATTCCTAATTGTTTACCTTTTTTTCCTGTTTTTGTGAAACCTCTTTATTAAGTCTATTAACCCTTCCCTATGTTTGTTACATTTTTCAGAACTCTGTTTTTTGATATTGTGATTAAGTGAAAGTGTACATCAGTTAATTTTGTATGTTCGCCTGTCTGCAGCTCCTTCTGCTCTCCTTGCCTGGTGACAGAACATTCCTACGTTTCATTCTGTACTTATATCCTCTTAACAAGCTCCTGTCCCCCCTCCTCACCCATCTAGAAAGAGACCAGTAGGACAGCCTGCTATAAATGCACAGAACCATAAAGTACACATACCATATGGTCACATTTCGCCTGAAGAGTTGACCTCAGTAGTGTTTTCTGGTCAGGAGCAGCAGCAGATCTAGAGGCCACGCTCCCAGGGGATCCCCAGAGCTGTCAAACAATCAATTTTGGTCTTTTAGTAGAATTCTTGAACTGTACCCCTCTTTTTCTTGTGTTCCCACTGGGACTCAACGTTGTGTACACCATCATCGCTGTCTTGGGTGGTAGCCAGGAACCATCTGGTTCTTCTGGTCACATGTTGATACAGTCTCCCATTCACATGGGTCCTTCTGTCTCCTGAGCTTTTATTCCCTCGTGTGTTTGGTGTTCTTGGTGATCATCTGTTCCAGATGAGTTGGGACCATTTGGTGTACCTCAGATGGCAGCTTGCTAGCTTTTAAGACCCCAGATGCCACTCACCAATATAGAGTTTTTCAGAACTCTTATTTTCTCTTATATTTTGCTACATCTTTGTTGTTTTTGTATTTGAAGTATCAGCTTATAAAGTAGCCCTTGACTGCTTTGAATTTATGAAATCACTTTACTTATTCTTTCAAATTAAAAGCCACTTAAAAATAACCACTTAAAAATAACCTGGTGGCATGGTGGTTAAGAGCTACAGCTGCTAACCAAAAAGTTAGCAGCTTGGAATCCATCAGATTCCAAGTCAGTTGGAATTCATCAGATTTTCTTGGTAACAGTGGGCAATTTTGCTCTAACTTGTAGGGTCACTGGGAGTCAGAATCAACTCAGTGGCAACAGATTTCGGTTGTATAAATCACTGGAAATTGGATTAAAAAAATGCAAAACTGATTTTTTTTGCCGTGTCTTTAACTTAGTAAATTTGAATGTCTGATTTGCAGTAGTACTTAAATAAGACAAATTAGGAAAGGGCATTCTCAGCATAGTTGTTTAGTACCTGTTTCAAGAACTTTCTCACCAAGCTAAGCAGAAGAAGAGTTAAAGACTAGAATTAGTGTGGTGACTTAAGGCTGTATGGGACATAATAATAAAAGGGGAAATTATTTCATCTCATAGCTGTCTGTCACAGAACACTGGACTGAGTATATCATGTACCTGATCCAGAAATGCATCTTTTATGGAGGTTTTGGGTTCTTGTGTAACTGATTTATTCTTTTTTTAATTCTATAGGATTTGATCAAACAGTATAATACGTTAATAGAAGAAATGCTTCAGGTTCTCATCTATATTGTGGGTAAGACTAAACAAATGTTTTAAAATAGATCATGGTTAATTTTTTAGAAGAACATTAGGTATACCTATGATTTAACATTCAATTCTTCTCCAAAACACATTGTAGAGTATTAGTGATTAATGGGACTACTAGTGATTTATACATTTAAAAATCTTGCTTTAAAAAAAGCATAAATTTAACAACTTTATTTTTAAATATCTGATGTGTAATTGTTTGGGTTTCCTTGGATATCTAGGGATATAATTATCTCACAAATGTAGATGAAAAACATCTTCACATTTAGTACTAAAATTTATACGCGTGTTTATTATGTCTATAAGGGAAGTTCGAACATAATATATATCTAGGTAAAAAATATTCTTACTGTGCTATTCTGTTAAATTTTCTATATACATTGGCCGTATTTCACTTAGGGATAGAAATGTTCTTTTCCAGAAATAATGTTTATCAAATTATTGCCACATCCTTACAGAAACATTTTGTAGGTTTTTCTACCCTATTTAATACACATACACTGTATATTATGGTCTCTCTTAATTTTAGCACCTGGAGACATCCAGTGCCATCATCTTGTTCTTACCTTCTCGTTCTGGCCTATGTTGCTGTGTACCTTTCTGCATGCAACACTGTGTTTGAACAAAGAGGTATTAGAGGGGATAGGCCCTGGCACACACTGATTAAGCACTGGGCTGCTAACCACAAAGGTCAGCTATTTGAAGCCACCAGCCACTCACTGGACAGATGTGGATGTGAACCCATCAGCCGCTTCTCAGGAGAAAGATTTGGTAGTCTGCTTCTGTAACAAAAACAGCCTCAAGGCTCCTTGGAGCAGCTCTTCTGTGTCCTCTAGGGTCACTATTGAGTCAGAATCATATCAGTGGCAAGAGTTTAGTGAGAATTGTGACATTAAAAAAAAAGCCGTTGCTGTGAGCCAGTTGTGACTCATACCAATTATATAGGACAGAGTAGAACTGCGTCATAGATTTTCCAAGGTTGTAATCTTTATAGAAGCAGACTGCCAAATCTTTTTCTCAGAGAATGGCTGGTGGATTCAAACTACCAATGTTTCTGTTAGCAGCTGAGCACTTAAACACTGCACCACTAGGGTTCTTTTCTAAATCTTAAAAACATGAGTTGATTTTTCTTTTTCAGAGAGCTAGTTGCTGGACTAGCTACCAGTCTCTGCAGAAAGTGTGATAAGCAGTGTTTCTGGGTGAGACATGAATCTTCTAGGCTGTGAATTCCTACTATCCAGAATGTTCCAGTAAAAAATTGATGAAAGAAATGGGCAAATTAATTAATGTGTAAAAGTTTTTAGATTGATCATATACTTTTACCAAATTTCAAAAAGTTGAGATTTGAGTGTTCCTAGAGTAGTATATGAAGATTGTCTAATGTTAAACTGTATTTTTACTGTTTTATTTTTTGCTATTATGTTTTTATTGCTACTGTTATTTTACTATTACTATGTTTATCCAAATCTGTTAGTTTTTTCATCTGTGTGACTTAAAATTTGGTGAAGACTTGCTGTCTTCCTGAGTATAAAGTCATAACTTTAAGAGTGTCAACATTTAAAACAAAAACTGTAATTTCTCATCTTGTGATAGAAAAACAAAGAAGAAAAAATTCGGACTCAGAATTTAAAGCTCTAATCTTGGTCTTATTACCAACTCGCAGGAGTATGCTGTTACCTTTAGGTGTCGTATTCTTGATTTGTAAAATGTGGAGGTGATCTGCATGATTTGTTACGTCCTTTTTAGAGCTAAAATGATAGGAGATACTGCTCTCGTTAAAAAAATGTTGGAAACTTGTGTTTTGCAAATGTAAAGAGGAATCAGATTAATTCACCTAACAGAAGGTACTCTTTATCAAATTTTTAAAATCTGAGTCTCTTAGGCAAGGAATTCTTCTGTAGCCCTCTGGTAGATATGGGTACTTTGTGCATAGCCTGTAGTGTTGAATGTCAGTGGTGATAAAATGTTGCAACCTTCTTGAAGCACTAGGAATTAGATGTGGTTGTTAGCAGTGAAATTGTCATAGTTTACCTGTGTTTTCTCTCCATTTGGTGATTTATTGAGATGAAAAAGGGGACTCTGTGGACGTTTTAGCAACACCAGTCACTCCTAAAGTGTCTAACATTTTTGTCATTTAATACTTAAAGATATTTTAAGTATTAAAAGCATTATTTGGAAAAGTATTTAAAGCAGTCCCCAGGTTGTGAACGAGATCCATTTCTGACTGTTTAAGAATTTGTAGATAAGTCAGAACAGGTGCACAAGATTCTTATCTAGCCTTACCCTGGTGGCGTGGTGGTTAAGTGCTATGGCTGCTAACTAAAAGGTTGACAGTTAAAGTCCACCAGGAGCACCTTGGAAACTTTATGGGGTAGTTCTGCTCTGTCCTGTAGGGTCTCTATAAGTCAGAATCAACTTGACTGCAAGAGTTGGTTAGTGCAAAAAAAGGCTGAATGCTCTTGAGTGATTTAAAAGCAGTGCAGGCAGCAAGTAAAGGTGATTATGTAGAAGAATTTGTTGCCAGTAGGGATTGGTTCATTTGTTTCAAAGTGAGGGAAAATTTACATAAAGAGTGAGTTTGAGTTGTCTGTGAGTCTGACATCTTAACCCAGGGATTGCCCATGTTTTGGTTTTCGCTGTCTTTCTGAAATAACAAATAGAGACAAAATTGAGGAACCTCTTGAATGAAAAATTATTGCTCAGTGATGGCCACTGCTTGTTAAATGCTATCTGTTTTGTTTCCTGGATTAGAAATGCAAAAACTAATTTGAGGAGCTTTGTTTGTAATGTGTTAGTGTGTACATGTATGTGTCTATGGGTAAGCTGAGAGAAGGCCTAGTTTTTCCTTCAGGTCTCTTGATTTTTCTTCCTGTAGCTTTCATCAAACAGGCTTTTGTTGCTGTTTGGTTTTTGGAAACATGCCTAATTTGGGGCCCCTTTGTAATAGCTTTTAATTTAATGCAGAAGACTATATGTGTGCTCTTCGTTGTTGTTCGATGCTGTTGAGCTGGTTCTGACTCAGCTCCCTATGCACAAGAGAACAAAAGACTGCCTGGTCCTGTGTCATCCTCACAGTTGTTATTATGCTTGAGCCCGTGGTTGAAGCCATTGTGTCGTTCAGTCTCGTTGAGGGTCTTACTCTCTTTCACTGACCCCTCTACTTTACCAGACGTGGTGTCCTTCTCTAGGATTGATCCCTCCTGACGATATGTCCTAAGTATGTGAGATGTAGTTTTATAACCATCTTTGTGTCTGAGGAGCATCTGATTGTACTTCTTCCAAGACTGATTTGTTTGTTCTTCTAACAGTCCGTGGTGTCTACAGTGTTCTCCACCAACACTACAGTTCAAAAATGTCGGTTCTGCTTTGGCCTTCCTTACGTATTGTCCAGCTCTCACATGCATGTCAGGTGCCTGAAAACACCTTTGCTTGTATCAAGCCTACCTTATTATTCAAGGTGACGTCTTTGCTTTTCATCACTTTAAAGAGGTCTTTTGCAGCAGTTTTTCCCAGTGCACAGCATCTTTTGCTTTTTTGACTGCCACTTCTGTGGGTGTTTATTGTGGATCCAAGTAAAATGTAATCCTTGACAACTCTCTTTTCTCCATTCATTATGGTTTTTCTTGTTGGTCCATTTGTGGGGATTTTGTTTTCTTTGAGGTATTATCTATACTGAAGGCTGTGGTCTTTGATCTTCATCAGTAAGTGCTTCAAGTGCTCTTCACTTTCAGCAAGCAAGGTTGTGTCATCTGCATAATCCAAGCTTTTAATGAGTCTTCCTCCAGTCATGACACCCCATTCTTCTCCTTGTAGTCCAGCTTCTCAAATGATTTGTTCAACATACAGATTGAATAGGTGTCATGAAAGGATGTAACTTTGAGGCACACCTTTCCTGACTTTAAATCAAAGTAGTACCCTGGTTTCACGTCCTCTTTTAAATCTGGCTCAAATTACAGGTAGTTCCCTGTCAATATACTGCTGCAGCTGCTGTTGAATGATCTTCAGCAAAATTTTGTTTGTGTGTGATATTAATGATACTGTATATTTGGTTGGGTCACATTTTTTTTTGGAAATAGACATAAATATGGATCTCTTCCAGTTAGTTGACCAGGTAGCTTTCTTGAGATTTCTTAGCTTAGATGAGTGAGCACTTCCAGGGCTGCATATGTCTGTTGAAACATCTCAGTTGGTATTCTGTCAGTTCCCAGAACCTTCTTTTTCTCTAGTGTTTTCAGTGCTGCTTCGTCTTCTTCCTTCATTACCACTAGTTTCTGATCATATTCTAGCCACTGAAATGGTTGAATGTTGGTCAGTTCTTTTTGGTAGAGTAAATTGGTATATTCCTTCCATCTTCTTTTGATGCTTCCTGTGTCATTTAATATTTTCCCTGTAGAATCTTTTAATATTGCAACTTGAGTCTTGAATTTTTTTCTTCAGTTCTTTCAGCTTGTAGTCTTCCCTCTTAGTTTTCTATCTTCACCTGTTTGCAGATGCCATCATTATGCTTTACTTTGTCTTCTTATGTTATCCTTTGAAATCTTCTGTTCAGTCTTTTTACGTCATCATTTTTTCTTTTGCTTTAGCTACTCAAGATTCAAGAGAAAGTTTACAGTCTCTTCTGACATCCATTTAGGTCTTCTTTCTCTTTTGTCTTTTTAATGTGTCTCGTGTCTGATATCCTTGATGTCATTCTGCAGCTTGTCTGGTCTTCAGTCATTGGTGTTCTTCTGTGGCATATTTAGATGGTCTCTAAACTCAAATGAGATGTATTCAAAGTTGTACTTTGGCTCTTGTGGACTTGCTCTAATTTTCTTCAGTTTCAGCTTGAACTTGGGTATATAATTGATGGTCTGATCTACAGTCAGTCTATGGCCTTACTCTGACTGATGATATTGAGCTTTTCCATCATCTCTTTCTATAATAGTGAGATTCATGTGTACAGTAGCAATTTATGTTGGTGAAAAAAAGATATTTGCAATGAAAAATTGTAGGTCTTGCAAAATTCTGTTATGCTATCTCCAGTGTCACTTCTGTTACCAAGGCTATTTTTTGCCAAGTAACGATTCTTTTTGTTTCCATCTTTTGCATTCCAATCACATCCTGATTGTGCATCCTGATTGTGTGTTTTATCGATTTGAAACTGCAGTAGTTGGTAAAAATCTTCAGTTTCTTCATCTTTGGCCTCCGTGCGTGGTTTGAATAATAGTTATATTAACCGATCTTCCTTGTAAACCAAAAAAAAACCCCAAACCTTTTGCTGTTACACTGATTCTGATTCACAGTGATCCTATAGGAGAGGGTCGAACTGCTGCATAGTTTCACGGAGGACCTAATGTATTCAAACTCGGTTGGTCAGAGGCAGTAGCACTTAACCACTATGCCCCCAAGGCTTCCTTGTATGGATATTATCCTGTCGTTGACAATGTTGTCTTAAGAATAGATCTGGAATTTTTTGTTTTCTTTAACAGTGTAACACCATTCCTTTTCAAGTTGTCTTTCCTGGCATAGTAGAGCATATGTACATTTCAAAATAACCATCATCAGTCCATTTCAGCTCACTAATGCCTAGAGTAGAAACCTTTGTTGCATTATGATTAAGTGCTGTGACTGCCAATCAAAAGGTTTGCAGTTTAAAACTGTCGGGCACTCACTGGAAACTTTGTGGACCAGTTCCACTCTGTCTGTCCTGTAGGGTTGCTATGAGTCAGAATCAACTCAACAGCAGTGGGTAGGTTTAATGCCTAAGATACTGATCTTTATGTGTTCCATTTCATTTTTGACACTTTCTAGTTTTCCTATATTAATACTCTGTACGTTACAGTTTTTATGATTAATGGTTGTCTGCAGCTGTTTCTTCTCATTTTGAGTCATGTCTTATCAGCAAATAAAGATCCACCCATGGCTTTAAGGTTGCTGTACGTTGAGGAAGCAGTTCTTCCCAGTCACATTTTGAGTGCCTTCCAACATGAAGGGTCATCTTCTGGCACTGTAACAGACCGTGTTCTGTCACAAGGTTTTCACTGGCTAATTCTTTTCAGAAGTAGACTACCAGGTCCTTCTTCCTACTCTTTGTTCGGAAGCTCTGCTAAAACCTGTCCCTACGGGTGACCCTGCTGGCCTTTGACTACCAGTGGCATAGCTTACAGCTTCACAGCAATATGCAAGCCCCCACAGACAAACTGACAAATGTGTGTGCTCTTAGTAGGGAGATATCTAAACAGAAAACAACTAATTACTCCTCTTTTTCTTTTCGTTGTTTATATTAGGAGAGCGTTATGTACCTGGAGTGGGAAATGTGACCAAAGAAGAGGTCACAATGAGAGAAATTATTCACTTGCTTTGTATTGAACCCATGCCACACAGTGCCATTGCCAAAAATTTACCTGAGAATGTAAGTCCAGTTTGGTTTTTTTCTCTATTTACTTCAAGATGGGATCATGTTTTTGTTTTCTTTAATCAGAAGCAACCTCAGTTTTAGAAAAATATGTTTAGCAAAAAACCTCGTGTTATTACTTTGCAGATGTAAAACTTCCACCATTCATATGTTAATGGTATGAATTTGAGTTCTGGGGTTCTGAACATTTTAGAAGACGTTTTGAAACAAGAAGCTCCTTGACTTTTCGTTTCCTTTAAAATAAGATTCATCCAGAGGAAATGATTTATTTCAGTATACTGAAATATTAAGACTCTTCAAATAGTGTGTTAGTCTAGTCTGAAGCAGACATCAAAAAATATATACATTTAAGATTTTATTAAGGGAAATAATACCTGTGAGAGAAAATAGAAAGTGTACTGGGAAAGTATGGGGAAACATAAGACCACAGTGCAAGCCTGACTCTTGGTAAAGGAGAAGGAAGGAAGGAAGGAAGGTTGAACAAAAGTATCCTAGACTGCCAGATGTCTAAGGAAGGTTTGGCGCCTTCCCAGGTCTCCCAGAGTAAGCCTACATTAGTATTTCTTCTGTGCTTATTGCCTGAGAGCAGCTGCTGGAAAACGTGGCCTTGGTGTGACTAGGGCACAGTAGCTGAGGCCCATGGTCAATTAAGTTCACTGTAATAGGAAGTCTAAAGGGTACATTCTCATGGCTACCGTAGGTAGTATTCATGTTTTTCATGTAGGGGTATTGAAGTAATAGTCCTAAAGATTATGAGTCTCATGTTTTTTTCCTGTGATTTGAATGTAAATTAGAACAATGATTCCTAAAAGAGGATTAGACTTGTTTGGGCTCTTTCTGGAATCCCTAAGTAGTGCAAATGGTCACTGTACTCAACTACTAACCAAAAGGTTGGAGGTTCAAGACCACCTGAGGGTGCCTTGGAAGAAAGAGTTGGTGATAGACTTCCAAAACATCAGCCATGGAAAACCTACGGAGCACAGTTCTGCTCTGACGCTCATGGAGTCTCCATGAGTCAGAATTAATTTGATGGCAACTGGGTTTTTAGAGAGCTGTTTCTAAAGAACTGTGCTATAAAGGATTTTCCAGAGACCTAGATTAGGGAAAAACCGAGTGATGTCTGTGAAATAGTGAATTTAGTGTTCTGTATCATTTTTTTCCCTAATGCATACTAAAATAAATACCTCTTTGAAATGTTAAAAATATATCACTGTGTGACAACTGAAATCCTTCCATACACTACTAGTGATACACTATACCTTGCCAATAAAAAAAGCAAAGGGTATGCTTTAGGGCATACCTTAACTTCATACTGTTCACCATAAGTGCATTTTTTTTTTTCCTAAAGGAGTTTAAAGAATCTATGTGTGGACTGTAGTAATTTGATTAGATCCTATTCGCATTTTAAATGACTCCATGAAAAGTAGTATTCTTACATCAAAGAAAAGTTCAGACAAACCAGAAAAAATAACTTTTATTACTACAGAAGCCTGTATATAAAATGTAGTTGAACATCTACATAAATATTTTGCTATAAATTAGTAGTTAGATCCCATTTATTACCTTGGTTTTAGGAGAGTATAGCATGGGCTTAAATGTGATGAACAACATGACATAAAGAAAAACTCCTTTTCTTTGAATAATAATTGTGTGTGTAACCATATATCTGAAGGCACACACTGATAATATTCCTTCCTCAAGCAGTTTATATATGTCAAGAAATTGGTCTCCAGATACGGAGTTAATTGGCTTTAGACCTCGTTTTTAAATTGCTCGTTTTTTTTCATTGTTTACAAAATATTTCAGAAGGATTGTTGAAAATATCTTTCGGTTTACAGTAAAATAACAAGTCATTATATGAAGGTGAAAATGACAAAATATTATTTCAACAGGAAAATAATGAAACTGGTTTAGAGAGTGTCATAAACAAAGTGGCCATATTTAAGTAAGTATTTAATATTTTTGCTTATTCTAAACGACAGACTGGTGTTTGTTCTTGTACGTGGTATTTGTAGAAGTTCTCAAATTCTTGCCTGAACTCATAAGAGCAGAATCTTGACAGAAGGAGTAGATTGAGTGGTACATGGTAGACAGTACATATTTGTCAAAGAAATTAATATTTTTGGCAGGTCATGAGAAATAGCTTTTTGTGATATGAGGTGTTAGGTGACTTAGATAGTAAGTAAACAAATAAAACTTTATGAAAGTGTTTTTCCCATTCATTCTAAGCTATGACTTCATTATTATTCTCTAATTTTTTTTTATATGCTATTTTAGAATTTAGTAGAGTTAAAACAGTATTTTAAGATCCTTTGAACTTTGTGGTGTTTAAAGTGGAAATAAGATTTAAGTGATTAATTGTCAAAATTTGAAAAATAATGCTAGTGAGTCTCTACTTGTTATAATTATGTTCATCTATAAATTATTGTTTTCAAATAACTTTTAAAATAGAATGAGCTTTTCTTTGTTCAGTGAAGTACTTAAGGTTGGATAGAAGCCAAAAGTTGTTTAATCTGCAGAACAAACACTATGTAGTCCTTTTCACCTTGTGCTGATAATGCTGATTCAGCATTATATTTTCATCTGTAATTGGTAAGGATGTAATGTCTCCCTACTATTTTTGATTTGAGCTTAGGCAACATAGTGAGCTTTAATTGAGTAGGCAATTTCAGGTTTTTCAGAGGCTAAAAAAAGCTGTAGGGATTTAAACCATACAGTGCTTACAGTGTGGAATCTGGTCTAGATTGTATAAAATAAACCTCCCTAGATTTTATTGTAATTCCATAATTATAAATTATAATAACCTTGCTGTTATTAGGGCTTTGGACTCACAATGTGGGATTCAGTTTTACTACTGAAATAAAATTTACCGTTTCATTTTAAACAAGCTGAATGAGTTATGATTTTTTGTCTTTCTGTCTTTTGAGTTTTAGATCAGTTTTTAGATTTTTGTTTTGTTAATTTTGTACATCACAAATGCTCAAGTGTTCATCTCTGTATTTTCCATTTATTTAGGAAACCAGGTGTGTCAGGCCATGGAGTTTATGAACTGAAAGATGAATCACTGAAAGACTTTAATATGTACTTCTATCATTACTCCAAAACACAGCATAGCAAGGTAGGAAACAGTGTCCTTTTTGGTAAACAGATCTAAAGTGTTTTATGCTTTCTAACTCCAAAAAAAAAAAATGCCATGCTGGTTCTCATTAATTGTGGCCATTATCTTATCCAAGAAGTTAAAATTGAATTACTCATGTTCTTTAATATACAGGCAATGTTTACTTTTTCCTGGTTATACCAAAAATGTCTTTTGCGGCAGATTTTAGAGCAGGGAAATTCAATCAAGGATCATGTGCTTTATTTAATTTTCATGTTTCTTTGGTCTCCTGTATCATCTCTACCTTTTATACCATTGATGTCTTTGTAGCATGTAGGCTAGCTATCTTTTGAAAGATCCTTTGTGTTTTATCAGTCTGATTGTACTTAGTTATTATAAGTACATGTTTGGCAAGAATGTTACATGGATGATACAAATTTCCCATTGCATCACGTTAGTAGACAAGAATGTCCCGTTAAGGGTAATACTAAGTTTGATCACTATCAAGTGAATAATTTCCCGCAGGTGGTATGATGCCTCCTGTACATCATAGACAGTAAATACTATTGAATGAATGAATGGAGACTAAATTCTTGATGAAGAATATTCCTTTTCTGTTTTGCAGTGGCCTCCCTAAAATAGCCATTTTGTTTCTGGGACAAAGTAGAATTTTGAGTACATGCTTCAGTAGCAAAAATACTTTGGTAGATTGATATGTATCTTTTCTGTTTGCCAAACAGTGTGTTTAATGATAGGTATTTTTTTTTGTAGGCTGAACATATGCAGAAGAAAAGGAGAAAACAAGAAAACAAAGATGAAGGTAAAATGTAACATTCTGAATAAATTCATTTTTTGTGGTTTTGTGGCAGCTAAGCATATAATGTTTCTGTTTTTGAGGGTAGGCAGCTAGTAGAAGTACAGTAATAGCCTTCAGCTTCTTCTTCACATAGTAACATATAACCTATGTCAGTCATGATAGAATTTTTAATTTATAGCAGGCAGAATTTGTTTTGGGTCATTGACAAAGTCAGTTTTATTTCCCTTCACAGACTTGGATGTTATCAGTGTGTTAAAAATGCAGAAATCGTGTATTGTTTTGTGTGTACACTGTGGTTTTCACATTGCAGTTTAGCATAGCCAGAATAAAAAATGTACCTTTGTTTGTTTCTTCCCTCATTGACCTGTACCCCTTTCTCCCCCAGCACTGCCGCCACCTCCACCTCCTGAATTCTGCCCTGCTTTCAGCAAAGTCATTAAACTTCTCAACTGTGATATTATGATGTATATTCTGAGGACCATATTTGAGCGGGCAGTAGATACAGATTCAAACTTATGGACTGAAGGGATGCTCCAAATGGCATGTATACCTGGAATATTTTCTCTATTTTGTGTCATAGAGTTTTTAGGGATTTGGAGAAGGTCCCTGGTATAGCATTCTAACTTCAACCAGAACGACACCTAAAGTACTTGACACCTCTAAGGGTCATTATGAGTTTCCCTGGTGACACATTCTCATGTTTTTAATATCCTTACTATTTGTATTTAAAAACAAAGCAAAAAAGGCCTGCTCATGGTAGTAATAAATTGACATGTCACTATTATATTGTCATCTTTTATATTTTTATTTTCATGCATATTATGAAGGAGAGGTCCTGGTGGTGCAGTGGTTAAGAGCTCAGCTGCTAACCAAAAGGTCTGCAATTCAAATCCACCGGGTACTCCTTAGAAACTCTATGGGGTAGTTCTGCTCTGTCCTACAGGGTTGTTACTGAGTCAGAATCAACTCAGGGACAATCATGGTTTTTTTGTTTGTTTGTTTTTAGGGACAGTATAATATAGTTTTTGAAGGTGGATGGGTGTAGGCTTGAATCCTGGGTTCCTACACTTTTATTTTGGAGCAGGGGATAATTTCCTTGTTGTTAAAAGGGGCTTAAAATATAAACATTTCATAGAGTTGTCATGCGAATGAGCTCATTAAGTGGAATCAGCTTTTTTTTCTTGATGCTATTACAGGTAATTTACTGAAACCTGCTTGTGTTAGCTGCGACTGAATATTTCTTTAGCACTTGCCTCACTAAATTTTCTTTTTTCCCAAGTATTGTCAGTATACAAAGCTCTGGATAGTGCCATGATGTGTGTTTATTTTAATTTTATTGTAAAAATGATAAATACAGTCTGTAAAATAAATCTCAAGCCATTTTTAAATAAAATGTCCCAACATGGCCCCTGGACTCTCTGTTAGCCCAGAACTGAAACCAGTACCAAAGCCAACTCTTCAGCCACAGATTGGACTGTACGATAAGACAGAGTGACACTGGCAAAGAATATGCTTCTTGGCTAAATATACACATGAGGCTGCCTGAGCACCTTCTCTCTAGAGACAAGATGAGAAGGTGGAGGGGGTCAGGAGTTGACTGAATGAATACAGAAAGTACAGAGTGGAAAGGAGGAGTGTGCTGTCACAAGGTGGTGGGGGAGAACAGTTAGAGTTATGTACTGGTGTGTGTTCAGGGTTTTATATGGCAAATTGCTTTGGATTATAAACTTTTGCTTAAAGCACAATGAAATGTTTTTTTATAAAAAGTTAAAGTGTTTCCGCCTTGCCTCCCAGTGTCTTCCATAGGAGATAAGCACTGCTAGAGGTTTCTGTGTTCTGAAGGTCCTTCCACACTGGCACATCATTCTTGATAGCTGCATATTCCATGTATACCAGAATACATTTTACCAGCTTCCTACTAATAAACATTCAGTTTCTTTTCATCCTTATACAAATATTTTTGCATTCTTGAATCTATCATACTAATTCCTAGCACTAGATCTCTACTTTTGCATTTTTGATAGGTATTGTCAAGTTGGCTTCCAGAAGTGATAACATGCTTTTTACTTTTCTGTCACCACTATGGTGAAAAGTACCCTGCTTCTCAAAACCTGTACTATCCCTGTGTTACTAAAGTGCACATTTTTTTTTACTACTCTGATCGTTGAAAAACAGTCTTGTTTCAGGCTTCATTTAAGTGAGATTTAACAACTTTCATCTGTGTTTTGATCATTTCTTCTGTGAGCTACCTGTGTATAACCTTTGCCCGTTTTTATTTCTAACACATTACTTAGTTTTATACTTCAGCTTAAAATCTGTTTTCCTGAAAAGGTGCAGTCTTAAAGGTCTTTTTCATATTTTTCTTTTTCAGGCATTTCATATTCTGGCATTGGGTTTACTGGAAGAGCAGCAACAACTTCAGAAAGCTCCTGAAGAAGAAGTGACATTCGACTTTTACCATAAGGCTTCAAGTATGTTTCACTATAATTTTTCAGCAGTTTTAGTTTTTTTCCAACATGTAATCAAAAGCTTAGTTCTTTTAGGTTATAATCTGTTGGTCCTTATGACATATAAACCCCTAAAATTACTTGCCTCTTCCTAGCATCTTTAGTTTTTAATTGCTGTTCCCACTAGATGAATATGTCTTTTTAATTCCCTACGTACTGTCACTTTTTTGACTATCACTTTGATTATTTGTTTCAATATTACCAGGCATTTGCTGCCACATTAACCATAACATTCATGGGATCACTCTGCAGAAGGTACTATGTTTCTGATTTGAAAATGACTACAGAGTCTAAGTGAATGTTAACGTGTTTGTGTTACGTTGTTTTCAACCTAGAAAAAACGATAGGTGTGGGTTAGATTTATTTTAATTGCACCAGTAAAGATAGTTTTTTTCAAAGCACATTTCGGGGATGTTGATGATAGAGAGAAAGTACCTCATTTTCTATTTACATGCTATTTTTGTAAATTTATGAAGATGTGATGCACCTATTCTCCCATTTGTATATTTTTGGCAGCATTAGACAGTGAGCTGAGTGGAGGAAAAGCAAGAGACAAGTCATTAAAGGTAGCTTTCACTTAGTAGGAAACCCTGGTGGTGTAGTCGTTAAGAGAGCTATGGCTTCTAACCCAGAGGTTCCAATATAGATCCACTAGGTGCTCCTTGCAAACTCTGTCGGGCAGTTCTGTGTCCTACAGGGCCAGTGTGAGTCAGAATCAACAACAACAGATTTGGGTTTGTGTCTTTTTTCTTAGTGATGTGGTGGAACATGTAGGAGGAAACAAAAAATTGCCTGTCATACACCTTTCTTGATTTGGTACTACTAATTTATATTAAATGCAGACTCTACCTTTGAAAAATTAATGTAATTAAAGGATCAATTACCAAACTTTGATTATCAGTATGAGTAACATTAATCAAAAATTCTCATTAATCTGTACATAATTAAAGAGTTCTGGAGGGTGCAGGAAAATTCTGCTGGCATAGTGGGCAAGTGCTGTGGCTGCTAACCAGATCAGCAGTTCAAATCCCCCAGGTGCTCCTTGGAAACCATTGGGGCAGTTCTGTGCTCTAATTGGGAAATCAACTCCATGGTAGTGGGCTTGGGTTCTTTGGGGTTTTGATGGATGCAGTGGTTAAGTGGTTGGCTCCTAACTGAAAGGCTGGTGGTTTGAACCTACACTGGCTGCTCTGTGGAAGAAAGATGTAACAGCTGCTCCCATAAGACTCTAGCCTGGGAAACCCTATGGGGCAGTTCTACCCTGTCCTGTAGAGTTACCATGAATAGGAATTCATGGCAAGAGGAACAGGTTTTGTGCATATTTATGAAGATATGTATTTACTTTTGGTGTTTCGTTTTGCATTTCAAAAAAGGGTTGGGAAGTTCAGCCACAAATGCCCAGAATATACAAATGCTTTTGGAAAAACTCAGAGGAATTCCCCAGTTAGAAGGCCTGAAGGACATGATAACGTGGATACTCCAGGTAAACCAGAAGAGTGAACTGATCTTGGCTTAAATACTTTCTAATTTCTTACTTTTCTCTAAAATCAACTGCCATGTTCTACTGTAAAGTCATTTACTTCTGGTTTTTATCTTTTCATCATTTACTACTCATCTTCTTTTACATTTTTTTGTTTTGTAATTTTTTATTGTGATTACTCATGGCGACCCATGAGTCGGATCCGACTCGACGGCACTTGGCTTGGCATTGTGATTAAGTGAAAGTTTTACAATCCAAGTCAATTTGCCATGCAAAACCCTTTCCTGGATTATGTGGTGAATTTCAGTGACTCTTAATTTAGGTCATTCTGTCTTCCTAGTCCTCTCCTTTCTTCTTTGCATCTTTCCTTATGCTTTCTTTTATTCTGAGAAATGCAACTGTATGTGCATCTGCCTCTGTGCAACTCTATCTGCTTTCTTCACCGTGTGACAGCACACCCATCCCCTCCACTCTTTACTTCCGGTATCCACTCAACTGATACCTGTCCCTTCCTCACTAACCTCTCCTCTTCCATCTAAAAAGAGACCAGTGGGACAACCTCATATGTATATTAAACCGTAAAGTACACACACCACCTGTCCCACTGTGTGTACCTTAGTCCAGTCCAATCTTTGTCTGAAGTGTTGGCTTCAGTATTGGTCTCAGCTCTGGGCTAGCAGCAAGTCCACGGGGCTCTATTCCCAGGGGACCTTCCAGGCTGTCAAACCATCAAGTCTGGCTTTTTCATAGAGTTCTTCATCTGTACACACCTTTTTCTTGTGCTGCATCAGGAACTACAGACTGTGTTCCCTGACGGGGCTGTCTTTGGGTGGCCAGGCACCCTTGTGTTCTGGTCTCATGCTGATGTAGTCTCCCAATCATATGAACCCTTCTGTCTCCTAGACTCATATTTTCCTCATATCTTGGATGTTCTTGGTTGTCATTTGCTACAGGTTGTGAGACCAACTGATGTTCCTTAGATGGCAGATTGCTGGTATTTAAGACCCCAGGTACCACTCATCAATATGGGATGCAGAACAATTTCTTAGGGTAAAAACTAGATAGGCCAGTTGATCTCAATGTCCCCTGAAACCATGGTCCCCAGACCACTGTCCCTGCTACTCTGTCCTTGAAAATATTGAATTCTATTAAAAATATCTTTTAGCTTATAGTGTAGTCCAGTTGTGCTGACCTCTCTTCTACTGTGTGCTGTCACTGCCTTCACCCAACGGAATTCCCATCAACTATCTAATCTATGAATAACCCTCTCCCTCCTTCCCTGCCTACCCTTGTAGCTGTCAGAAAGTGTTTTCTCCTGTGCAAAAGCCTTTTCTTAAGTCCTTGTAATAGTGGTCTCATAGAATATTTGTTCTTTTCCACCTGACTGATTTCACTCAGCATAATCTCTTTCCAGTTGATTCCAGGTTATGAGATGCTTTCTAAAATCCTCCTTGCGCCTTTTACATTTTTTCTGTTTCTGTGTAGAGTGTTGTTTTGTTTTTTTAAAGTAAGTTAGAATTTGTTCATTTGTGTCATTATTCAACTAACGTGTATTGAATGCCATGATCACTTCTAGACACTGAACAAGACAGACAAGAAGATACATTCTAGTTCAGCTACAGACAATAAACGAGAGAACATCAGGATAATACAGTAAATGAGTGGAGGGTTATTTTAGATGGTTATTCAGAGATGGTCTCTCAGTAGCTGACACTTGAGCTGAGACCTTAGTGACATGGAGACAGCATTATAAAAATCTAGAAGAACATTGAGAGAGGAAAAAACAGGTACAAAAAATCTGAGGGACCAGAAAGAAGGCCAGAAACATAACGGGAGAAAGAAAGGTAGGTGACGAGGTGACAGGGACCTTACAGGTCAGGGTAAAATGTCTTTTATTTGGAGGACAAAGGGAAATCATTGAAAGATTTTAAGTGATACTATCTGATCTATAGTTTTAAAAGATCACCAGCTGCCATGTGGTTAGAGGACAGAAGTAAGAGCAGGGAAACTTAGGGTACTGTTAAAATAATCACAGTGAGAAATGAGCATGACCTAAGCTGGGTGATGGCAAGAAGCTGGGTTAATTCAGGAAAATGTTGAAGATAGAGTCTGTAGGACTTGGTGCTAGACTGTGGGATAAAGGAATCAGAGATGACTTTGAGCCTGAACTATCAAATGGATGGCAGTGTCTTAGGGGAGAAATGAATCAGGTAGGCAGAGAGGCGAGGAATGTTACTTTATTAGAAAAGCCACTGTATAGAAAGACAAAACCGGGCTCCTGTAGCTTCCCCACTCACTATGTTCATTAAAATTTTCCAACATTTTCAGTAGATAATGTTTTGATAATCAGAATATATACAGTGATTTTTTTTTCCTGTGTTCTTCTGTTTTGTCTTTATTCTTTCCATGTTCTTGGATTTTGTGGTATTGGTTTATACTTCAGGAGGTCAGCCCTTTTACTGCTTAATCAGAAAAAAACTCCTTCAGCAAACATTATGTGATGGGATGCAAAATTATAGATAATGGTGTTTAATCAAGTTTGTATTGAAGTAGATTTTATGAATACTTGATATTTATGTTAAATTTAGATATAATTATTTTAAAATATAAAACAGAAGCATTAGTACATAATTATTCTATCTTTATGAAGAAGATTAATTGAGCTATTTTGTATCCTATAAACACAATGTTATAAATTGGAGATTTATTTTCTGTTATTAGAATACCAAAATTGATCATCAAAATATATGAAAAGTAAGTGCAAATTGTCTGCTGTTACTAGCATTAAGTATATTACCCATGTACTTAATATAAAGTTATGGTATAAGTATTCCTTGTAGGAGATTCTGCATGAGGCTGAAGTTCCTTCGTAGTACAGGTATGTTTTGTGCTTGTGCCATTGTATTGCTGAAACTTTGGTATTTATTTTTTAAAAATGACATAGATTTGTATAAGCCATTGTGGAAAGATCTCTGAAGATGTATGATTAATTGAAAACAGGAGGTATAGAACTACGTACTCTATAGTAGGACTTTATTTTTATAACATTTGTGTGTATGAATATAAACATGCTTATAAATTTATGGTTATATACCAGAAGCATTAGTGAGACTTGATAGTCGTTCACATTTATGTATTTTACAAAAGCAGAGGAAATTGATTTGTGGTAGAGGTACATTGAAAGTCCATAGGTGGTAGAGGTACATTAGAAATCCCTTCTTTCATTTTTCAAAATATTTCAGTGTCTTTGAAGTTGAGTCAAGTCTTGCAATCAAGAGTTCTCATAGTTTAATTTATATATATTTACTTGTGATTTTTTTGTTTCCCTGGAAAGAAGTATTCATAATCTCTAACAGTAGTTGCTTTTAGGGGAAGGACTGAAAGAAGGGAGAAGAGACTGAAAGTACTGTCAATTTTGTATCTTTGTCTTTATGTTCTTTGCACTAAAAATGCTGCTTTTAAGTTTTTAAAAAATGTTTTAGTGGGATGAACTCTGCAATAAAACACTTTTTCTTTCCAGCAAATCTCTAAAACAGAAACATTCTTCATTATTCCAAAATGTTTCAAACAGTTCTCTAAATTAGGTTTGTTTTAAAATTGTTCCCTTTCTAGATTTTGAAAATTTTCACGGCCATTTTAATATATTAGCATGTCTTCGGAAGTCTGTGAGTGATAAGTTGTAGTTTTTTTCAGTGACACCACCACTGGCATTTCAGTAAGGTGTTTCTTATTTACTGCCTATGAATGATCTTCTGTCAGTATTTATGTGCTCATGGCTGTAGGCTCAATCAGCTGATGCGCTACCATTGACCACCTCCTTGACAGAACTGCTGATCAGTAGGGAAGGTGTTTGTCATAGCAGAGTTACTGTACCTCCCCATACATTGAAGTAGTTTGTCAAAGATCTGATCTGGGACTTGGACACAAATGTTTGTTGCAGCACAGTCCACACCAGCAAAAAGATGGAATCAACCCAGATGCCCAACAACAGATGAATGGATAAATAAACTATGGTCTACATACTCAATGGAACACAATGCAATAATAAAGAACAATGACAATTTTAGGAAGCATCTCATAACTTGGTTTCAGTTGGAAGACATGTTGAGTGAAATTAATCAGTGGCACAAGGACAAATGATGTTTGAGACCTCTACTCTGAGGACTTAAAAACAGACTCATGTACAGAAGACTCTGATGGCTACAAGGGAGGGGAGGCAGAGAGCAAGGGTGAGGGCTAGTTATAGTGGTTGGGTAAAATCAGTGACAGCACACATTAGAAGGAAAATCATTTTAACTGGACTTCAGCATAACCTGAAAACTCTTCCAATCTTAACCCAGTATTGCAAGGGCAGAGTAGTAGGGGCAGGGATCCAGGAACCATGCTGTCAGGGGACATCAAGGCCAATTGGCATAATTAGCCTATTGCTAGGAGAGTCTTCTGCACCCCATATTGGTGAGTGGCATCTGGGGTCTTAAAAGCTAGCAAGCTGCCATCTCAGGTAGTCCCAACTCAGCTGGAACAGATGATCACCAAGGACAACAACAGCATGGGTGTAACAGAACCCAGAAGACAGAAAGGCCCACATCAATGGGTGACTACATCAGCATGTGGCCAGAAGATCCAGATGGTGCCTGGCCACCACCAATGACAGCCATGATGGGGCTCACAATGTTGATTCCCACTGGCAACACAAGAATAAAAAGGGGCTCACCCTGAGAATTCCACTAAAAGACTGCAGTTGATGGTCTGAAGGCCTGGGGGTTTCTCTGGGAATGTGGCCTCTAGCCCTGATGCTACCTCTGTTCATAAATCATTACCAGGGTCAACTTCTTGGACAGGAATGAATTGGACTCAGCAACACAGAGTAACCATATTGTATGTGCAGTTTATGGTTCTTTGCGCGTATAGGATGTCATACTATTGGCATCTTACTAGAGGGGAGTGGAAAGTATAGAAGAGGGGACAGGAGATTGTTAGAGAAGATGACATGTATAGAACAGAAAGTGTGCTGTCATTGGGCAAGGAGAGCAGTAGGAGCTGCACATAGGTAGGCATGCTAATGTAAACTGGATTGTACACTTTCAGTCACAATAAATAAATATAAAAATATGTATATATGTGTATATACACACACATACATTAAAAGAAAAAAGATTTGATCTGGAGACACAATGACAAAACGAGATTAATGCATCTTTCTCTTCCTGGTCAATCTAACCATGTTCTCTGAGCATTTCATTTTCCTTTTACAGATGTTTGACACGATCAAGCGACTGAGAGAAAAATCTTGTTTAATTGTTGCAGCTGCATCAGGATCAGAATCTATTAAGAGTGATGAGGTAATGATATAAATAGTGATATTCATCTTCTGTCTTTAAACTTTACTAGTGTAAGAGAGCTGGTGATTTTTGTTAGGAGAAAGTTGCTTGTAAAATACATTAGATCTGCCTATTCCCTGTTGTTCATTATGCTTCTCTATTGCAGGAATTAGTAGTAATTGACAGATAGCTGTTTACATTGGTGTATTTTACAAAAACAGAGGAAACTGAGATGCAATAGACTTCCATTGGAAATTCCACATTTCACTAATTTTTAAAATATTTAAGTGTCTTGGAAATTGCACTGTTTTAAAGTAGCTGCTCATAGTTTAGCATTTTTTCTTAGTGGAATGTAATTTTAGATTTAATTAAATGCAATTAATATTTAGGTTATGAATTTCTATAATCAGGTGTTTTATGATTGTAATAATAAAATTAGAAATTATTACTTGTGGTTATTAAATGTTCCCCCTAAGAGAAAATCACTGAACTTAAGTTAGAATAGAAAATAAAAGTGCACTAAATACATCTTAGTAATATTGTTAAATTTTTCAGTCTTAACAGTACATTGATAGTAACTGTTAGACAAGAAGTGGATTTAAATTGTCACTGATTAAGTAATTGACAAATTAGGGAGTTTTACTTTTTTAATGTACCTGCATTGAATATAAGGGAAGTTTACTAGGGTCACCATGAGTCAGATCCGAATGGACAGCGCTTGGCTTGGCTATTGGACATTTAAGGCACTTGGCCTTTTATTTATCCTTTTGAAATGACCAGCCATGCAGTTAATTGTTTGATGTTTTGGACCCTATAATGCTAATTTTGACTGAATTAGCGTTGTGGGCTGACGGTCCCGGGACTGAAGGGAGGGCGAGGGAGCTTAAAGAAAGATGCTCACATCAGGAGGGACCCAGTCAAGCTGAGACATTTATTTCTTTATCAAGCAAACTTTTATACAGTACACACTTCTTTGTTTATTCTCAACTCTGGTCTTTCTCACACACCTGTGTTCCCTAGTTCTCAAAACCTCTGATCTAATAATAGCCCTATCCAAGGACAGCCACGTCTTGTTTATTCTTTCCTGGGAGATTGCTGAGCAGTCAGGTCCCATGACCTTGCTGGCACAATATTTTTCTTAAGTGAGCCTTGCCCAGTAAATTTGTTAAGATTTTCTTTGAGATGACTTCGGCTCCCCACAGTGGGCTAATTAAGTTTTGTCAGAATCTAACTGTAGGAGAATGTACAATATTTTGTTGCTATCTGATAGATCTCTTTTTTTTAATTTTATGTGCTCTAGGTGAAAATTTACAAAAAATTTACAAAAAAAATTCTTATTTAGAAATTTTTACACAGATTGATTGTTTTGTGACATTGGTTGCAATCCTAGTAATGTGTTAGCATGCTCCCTCTTTCTACCTCAGGTTCCCTGTGTCCATTTGTCCAGTTTTCCTGCCTTCTCATCTTTACTTTTAGGCAAGTGTTACCCACTGGGTCTCATATACTTGACTGAGCTAAGAAGCATATTCCTGATGTATATTACTGTTTGTTTTATCGGGCTATTTAATCTTTGGCTGATAGGTAGACTTTGGGAGTGGCTCATCTCTGAGTCAGTAGTGTGGCAGGGGGCCAAAATTTCAGGAATTCTTGCAGTTTGGTCTTTTTTTAATGTGTGTGTGTGAACTGGAATTTTGTTCTACATGTTTCTCCCACTCTGTCCACCAGATCCTTTATCGTGGTCCTTGTCACAGTGGTCAGTAATGGTTGCGAGACATCACTGTTTCTTCTCAGCTCAGGCTGGTGGAGGCTGTGGTTCATGTCGTCTATTAGTCTAATAGACTAACATTTTCCTTGAATTTTCTTTGTTTTCCTTTGCTCTGAATGGCATGGGACCAACAGAGGTATCTTACATAGCCATTTGCAAGCTTTTAAAACCCCATACTCTACTTACCAAAGGAGGATGTAGAACATTTTCTTTACAAACTGTGTTATGCCAGTTCACTGAGATATCACCTATGAAACCATGGTACCCAGCCCTCGGCCCTAGGTACTTGTTTAGGAAGCTTCCATGACTTCGTCTTGGTCACTTTGTGCTGACTTGCCCCCTATTGTGTGTTGTCTTTCCCTTCAATGAAGTTAACACTTGTCTATTTTCTAGTTAGTAATTTTCTCTCATTAGCACTCATCTCCCTAGTAACTAAACTATTGTTTCTTTCCATGTATAAACCCTTTTTTGAGTTTTTATAATAAAGATCTCATACAGTGTCTGTACTTAACATGTATAAATTTTAACCATGGATTTTGTCCAAGTTTTGTGGTTTCTTAATAATTTAGATTACTCATGATAAAGAAAAAGCAGAACGAAAAAGAAAAGCAGAAGCTGCTAGGCTACATCGCCAGAAGATCATGGCTCAGATGTCTGCCTTACAGAAAAACTTCATTGAAACTCACAAACTTATGTATGACAACACATCAGAGATGCCTGGAAAAGAAGACTCCATTGTGGAGGAAGAAAGGTAAAACTAGAAATTCACAGCTCAGTGATTAGAGGAGAAAGTTAATATTGACTTTTAATCATGTGTTCCCAAAATGTGATTTATAGTAGTTACCCTGTTTTTAAGCTAGAAAAGTTAGAGTGAAAGCTTTAAGATACTTCTTCAACATAATTTTGTATTGATAAAGAGTTTAATTGCACAGTGAAATTATGTTAGGAACCTTTATGCACACACAAAATAAGAAGGTAAGCGTTCCTTTACTGACCACAGTATACTAAAAGTAGAAATTAAAATTTATTATAAATTTAAAGCTGTGTAAAGCTTTAAAGAAGCAGAAATCTCAACCCTCCAGATATTACATATTTGAAGCATGCTATTTAAAAAGTAGAGGAGAGACTACTGTATATCAGAATGTGAGCAAAAGAGTACTTAGTCAATTAATGGCCCTCATGCTTTCATTATTTATTTGTATTGTCTGTACAAGTGATTTCACCAGCTCATTCTCATTTAAAACAACTCAAATGGTGCAATTAAGTCCTCCTTGACCATCCTATGTGGTTCTGATCTTTCTCTAAAGACCACCACCATTAATGAGTTTGGTGTGCATTATTCTAGATCTGTCACTTCATTTGAAATTACGCACTTGTAAAAAAAATAGTTAAGCTCATTTTATGTTTTTCGGTGGTTCTTATTTAACTGTACAAATCATTCTGCAGCTCTTTCACTGAATGTTTTAGGAATTTTTTTATGTCAGTACATATAGATGAATAGTGTAAATCCTACATTATTCTTTATGACCACCACATAATATTCCATGCTGTAGATGTACCATATTTTGTTTAGCTGATTTTGGATTCTGGTTGTTTCCATTTATAAACAGTGTTTTGGTGAACATCTTTGTGCCTCCTTGAGCAGCTGTGCAAATAATTCTCAAGAGTGGAATCCAGTAAATGAAAGAGCTAAGGCATGGTCATTTTAAATTTTGATAGCTTTCGGCACATTGCCCTCCAGTGGGGTTTTACCAGTTTCTACTCTCAGTTGTGTATGAGTGCCTGTTTCTCTTTCTTACTAATACATGATAGTATCATTACTTGAAAATATTTGATGTTTATCATAATTGTACATTTATGCCAATCTAGATTTTCCTGATTACTAGTTAGGTGGAGTATTCTTTTGTTTGCTGGTTCACTGTCTTAATATTTTGTCTTCTGGGAATTGCCTGTTGTTATCCTGTTGTCATCTCTATCAAGTGCTTTGTTTTTGTCTTAACTGATTGATGGAAGTCCTTTACAAATTATGGATACTAAATTTTGTTACATGTTTCCTGTTTTATGCTTGGTGATGTGGGGGTTTAGTCACAAAGACATTTTCAGTGTTGAAGACAAATTTATCAGCCTTTTATAGTTTTTACTTTTGTCACTTATTTAAGAAGACTTTACTTATCCCAGAGACACAAATATAACATCTTAGACTTTTCTTCAGATGTTTGTGCTTCTTGACAACACTTTTATTACAGTTGCATTAATACATTTTCCTTTTAAAAATCAAATGTTGGAGATAATCTTAAAAATTTCTTTTGAACAGTAGCACCAACTCTGGACCACTTTCTGCCCTTACTCAGGGTTGTCTTTTTATCAATGTTATGTGTCTCTTGTCAAAATTTTTATTGTGTTGTTACATACATATGTATATGTGTAACAACCTACAAATATATGTAGACACAGAAATTACGTAACGTCATTCAAATTTTTGTTCACTTTCATAAGTAGTATATACATACATTCAGCAGTTTTTCATTTTCACTCAGTGCTATGTCTTAGAAATCTCTATATTCTTACATGTAAAACTAGGTTAGTGTTTTCTTACTAAGGACTGTTTAGTATTTTGGGCAGCACAGTTCTTGTTCATGCAGGATTATCTTGTGAATTATAGGACATTTAGTATCCCTGGCACTGATGTAATACATTCTTGGGGACACTCCTACTTGTTATAACAACCAAAAAAATAAAACTTCCCCAGATATTGCTGGAGTCTCTTAGGAGGTGATACCCTGCCTAAAACCTACCTTTTTAAAGGTGCATAATATTTCTTACTGTGTAAATTGATGATGAATGCATAAGTTATTTCCAATCTGTTGAATGAGCTACAGTATTTCCGGGAGCTTCTGGCTCAGTTAGAGGCAGTACTGCAGAGTAGTTTAAGAGCGTGACTTGTGAGGCTAGCTCCCCTGAGTTAAATGCTGACACTGCTGCTTACTTAGAAGTCACTGGGTAAGTCTCTGACTGTCTCTAAGCTTCAGTTTCTTCCACTGAAAATGTGGATAATAATAATGCCTACCTACTCAGATGGAAACCTTGATGGCATAGTGACTAAGTGCTATGTCTGCTAACCAAAAAGTTGGCAGTTCGAATTCACCAGGCACTCCTTGAAAACTCCATGGGTCAGTTCTCATGTGTCCAGTAGGGTTGCTGTGAGTCAGAATTAACTCAGTGGGAGTGTTGCTGAACCAAAAGCCAGTTTGTTGCACCTGTCACTGCAGCCACACTCAGAGATGCAGAAAAAGGTTCAACTGTGCTTTGTTAAGAGATAAGCATACAAGCCTGGGGAACAGCAAGAGTAGTTTTTTCAAGACTGTCCCACTTGAGTTACAATTCCAGTGGCTTTTATAGCTAGATTACGAAGAGATCTGCATCCGGAAAATGTCAAACCTTGTCACAGGGTAGAAACAGGGAGCTACAAGATTCCTTTACATCTTATCAAACAATGTCATTACCTCCCTGAAGGCTTGAATAATTGATTTACTACCCCAGAAACAGGTGAAGGAATGTAAGTCTGTTGATCCAGTTTAGCAGTCTAGGTGACCTTGATTAAGTCCCAGCTACTAACATTCCCCACTCTAAATCACCAATTCATAGCTATGAAATAGGTTTTAAATGAAGATAATCACTTTGATTTATTGCATTAAATCTCAGATTGCAGGCCAGTTCTCTATAGCATGCAATACAGTTAGTCGTGAGTCAGGGTACACATTGCATACAGCAACAAACAATCTACAAATAATAATGATTCCAATTACCATTATTAGTATGCACAGCCAACCTAGGTTGGGGAATCACGAGAATAGTTTTTCAAACTCCAACCCGATGATGCCTTCCTACTGTTTGATGTTATTCACAATTTCCTTCACCATTTTTTAATCCTTCACCATTTTTAATTTGTTCTCCATCAGTTGGGAATCATCAGACAAGTTAAAGCAGCACATACCCTTTAAGTCTTTACGTCCGTGGTTATGTCTGAGGAGTAAGTACTCATAGCTGCAGTTTTCCAGAACTGCCTCTCTGACTTCCCCCAATTTAGTGCCTAAAGCACTTATGGCTGTAAGGTAGCACTTAAAGCCTTAACCACAGTACAGGCTAGCCTGTTAATTTCAATATTTAAATCCATCGCCATGGCAGGCATATGACAGAAAGGGACAAGGATACGTATTCATCCAGACTGAACAGATGTATGTCACTACATCAGGTATGTCACTACAGCAATCTTCAGAAAGATTAATCTGTGTTATGGTTTGGGCATAATTTGATTGGATGTCTTTAATTTGAGACAGGAATGGGATGACCCTTCCCAAGCAGCAAGATTCCCCAATAAGGTTGACAGGGACATATGAAAAGGCCTGATTTCCACACAGGAAGAACCATCCTTTAGGTAGCTTAATATGTCTATCAGCATAGGATATGCTTACATTTCTGTTACATTTGAGGATGGGGTTAAGATGGTTACAGAAGGAAGGGCACCCTGAAAATTCGACGGTTTTCACTAGGGGTGACAGTCTCAAGCTGGACTGAGAACATCTCCCGGTCCTTTTCTTTCTAAACTGGTCCCTAGTTATAGGTATCCCTGTAAGTAATGTTCTTTGAACATATATTAACAATATAAAATTTCTGTTCAATTCCAGAGGGATAGGTACATCAATTAAACAAGAGATAAAGATTTGTTCAACTTAAGTACCTGCTGCTAGACAGAAATCAGAAACATTCATTACATTTCATAAGAAATAAGTCCACACATTTTCGTTATGTAGGAAAGGGAGAATGTCTTGTAAAAGTCTTAGAGCTAGGTTGAGTCCTAAGAAGAGAGAGAGGATTCTAGGAGACATTTCTTGAATGTTACCTTGGTTTCCCCTCTGGAGGTGGCTGTCCACCACTTGTGTTCAGGATCTGTCAAGGAGGTGTTTGTGCCTGTGTCTGCTGAGGGGTATAGCTTCACTAGGTGTAATGTGTCCAGGCCTTCAGCCCAGCCAATTTCAGCATTGGGGGTGGTCAGGAGGATTTCCCACAGGCTAGTCCTCTCTTCTTCCAGCTGTTCTTCAGGCCTCTCTCTCCAAGTTTTTATCTGAGGGAGAAAGTGAAGACCTGGGGTGAGAAAACTGGTTAATTCTGAACTTTAAGGTCTTTTTCTGTCTGTGGGGAAAGCTGTACTGAGGCAGCCCCAAAAGGCCTCCCATACACAATTTCACATGGCCTCAATCTGAGCCTGCTTCTAGGGCCTACTTGGATTCTAAACAGCAGTGGGCAAGACCTGATCCCAGTGTAAATGAGTCTCTGGACATAGCTTGGAGATCTTTCTCTTCAAAGTATGGTTCGTTTTCTCAACCTTTCCTTGTAACTGTGGTCTCCAGGCCATGTGTATTCTCCATCTGATGCCCGGGAATTTGCTCACTTTCTGACTTGATTTCTCTCAGGCAGTCAGGCTCTACTTCTGGATGTTGAATCAGGAGTTGCCAGGTGTTTTCTTGAGGCACTTCCATCTGGAGGCTCCTCTCATCAGGGGAGAAGTGATCTGGGCATTAAGTTTAAACAGTAAGTGTCTTCTAATAGCAGGACAGGATAGCCTGGCATATACAGAAACTGGTGAGTCATCTCTTTTCCTCCAATCTGACAGTCAAGAGGCTGTAGGAGAAATTTACATTCTAATTGCCCCATTATTGGTGTCAGCAGGACTGACTGAGTAGTCAGTCATGAAAGGGGGTTGTTGAGGACCGAATATGTGGCCCCAGTGTCCATTAGAAAATCTGCCATTTGTCCCCCCACTGTTAATTCTATCCAAGGCTCCTTGGGGTTTGCATTTCCAATGCTGATATTAATTCCAACTGTAGATCGGGCCTCTTCTACTCATCTTCCATTCCTAACAGCTCAGCCATTGGGTGGCCTGTTCTACTAGTGCTGGCAGCCTCTTTCATAGGGCACAGTGCTCTCTGTCTTTGCAGTATGTGCATTGATTCTCCCCAGCTAAGACTTGTCATCCCAAGATCCCTGTCAGGCATCTTTGTGTTCCTTATTGTTTGTTGTCTTCCAAGAACATGGTGGCAGTTTGAGTCTTCCTGAATTCCCTGTTATTAAAATACCTTGAATGTAATTTCCACCACCAGGGCAGAATTTGTCCCCAAAGCTCTATCCAACTTTAGGAGCTTTTTCCAGACATCTGGTGTGCTTTGGAATATAGAAGTCATGTTTATTATTTTCTGGTTTTCAGACACTTAGGGGTCCATAACAGTATATTTATGGTAGGTGTCATAGATTCTTTCCATGAAATTGGATAGATCCTCTGTAGCCTTTTGCCATACTTCTTGCACTGTGTTCAAACTTTTCTACTTAGGCACTCCAATCTGGTGACCTGCTAAAATACACCTTAGGAGAGGCAAGCCCTCATCACTGGGGTCCCAATTAAGCCCAGTTGCTGGGATGGCTATTGCTGGGTTGGAAGTGTTCATCAGATTTTCAGACTAAAGCCCCTCATCTTCTTTCTTTGCTTTACACATGACCAGGTGCCTTTCATCACTAGTGAGAAGTACATTTAACAAAGCCTGAATATCTACCCATTGCAGATTATGAGTGGTAAAGATGTTGGTTATTAATTCTGTTACCTTGTTAGAGGCCACTCTGTATGAGAGATATGAACTCTTCCATTTTAATAAATTGGAGGTAGTAAATGGTATGTGTGCCCAATAATATGCAACTGGTTACTCTTGTTGATTTACTGCAATTGAGAGTTGTTGAAGAAGGTGTTGTACTGCCTTGTTATCCTGGATCCACTGGCAGAATTGAATTCCCTGCTGGACGTGTGACGGCAAGACTGCATCTAAGCTGCCTTCAGCAGGATAAAGGGAAACCAGTCCTCAGGAAAGGAGAGAGCAGTTGGGGTTGAAATTTTAACAATATTCATAACAATGTGGTTATCTAACATCTTTTTTTTCAAAAACCATTTCCATTACAAATGAGAGAAGCCTCAAGTGAAAGGATGTGCTACACAGGGCGCCAAGCAGTTTTACAGAACACATCATGTTGTACACAACAGCCTTTTCCTCTAGACTCTAGATATTGGCCCCCTTTTCCAAATTCTGAGTGGAAGCCCCTCCATCCCAGCCCTGTCCTATAGCTCTGCTTTCTAGGACCACTGGGGAAGCACCTCCTGTTCTCTGGGCTTCAGGCACACACTTTTTCAAGCCCACAGGAGTGGCAACTCCATAATTAGAAACATCAGAGGCTTGGCTCCATTTTCAAACCCTTGAAGTACACCTTTCAAACCGAGGTGCTTCAGCTTCCAGGCTCAAATTTTGTTTCTTAACCAGGTCAGATTAACAATTTAAAACTAAATCAAACCCACTGTTGTGGAGCTGATTTAATTCATAATGACACTGTAGGGCAGAGTAGAACTGCCCCACTGTGTGGCTGGTGGATTTGAATTGCATGCTTTCTGATCAGTGCCGGGAGCCAGCCCCAGGAGGGTTTCGGGACCACGAAGGGAGGGAGCAGCGTCGGCGAAAGAAAGAAATGAGACTGAGACAACTAGAAGTCTGAAGAATGGCAGCCCGCTAAAGTCTGTCTTTCTTTATTTTTTATAATTGAGGTGACATGATTTTCACCCTATTTTTTTCATCACGTCAGCTATTGGCTAGCAAGAAACTGACCCCTCGTGGTCTCCTTTTTCTTGCTAATTGTCAAGGCCTTCTAGGTAAATGGCCTGAGGCAGGTGTGTTGTGGTGATAATTGACAGTGAAAACAAAGTTATGCTTTGAGCTTAATGGTTCTATTCATGCCTCAAGGTCAAGGGCACAGAAAGAAGGGTAGACTCCTCAAAGCTTCATTATAGCTGTCTCTATTTGCTCCTCCTATGTTCTTATTTTATCTATCTCTGTGAGGATAGTAAGTATCCACTGTCCCCCAACCTTAAGCTGTTCTAAGAAGGATATTTCTTTAGTGTTTATTCATTTGTCATACCAATTATAATAAACTTGGGAGCCTATCTGTCTTCCTGCTGTAGGGAGTGAGATGTCTATATCTAAAAGTTGTGTGGAGTGTTGTCCTTGGGAAGCTTCCCCGGGGCTTTCCTGTAATCTTATGTTAAGTGCAGTTGGAGGAAGCCAGCGGAAGCGGGCCGGCCTCAGTATTTCCAGGCTGGGCATGCTGTGTTGGAAATCACTAAGCTGAGGCGGTTGTAAAACCCTTCTAATAAAGTGATTTCTTTCGTCCTTGTGCCGGGAAATAACAGGATATTTTTGAGGAAGATTTATTTAGGGTGCAAGATATCATTAGGGAGAGTCGGCCAAAAATATATCAAGGGTGAAATGCGTCCACTCGTCATCACATAGGCATATAGCTCTGCTCATAGAGGCCTTTGTGGGTAACGGGCCTCAGCAGATCAGTAAAACATAGCACTCATTACTGTGTAATCAGGGTTTTTTCCAGTTAGCAATAATAAAATCATGACTTAATATTATGTATTCATTAGATAATATTTAAGAAAGAAAAAAAACATTTTAACCCATTAAGAACCCTTTGAGTCTAGTCTGCCAAAATCTTCTTGCATACCTTATGGCTTAGTTTTGACTTCAAAATCTTATTCTAAAGAGAGATCAAATCTTTGTCTTCGAGGGGTAATTTAACCTTTTCACTCAGAAGTCAGAAAATTTTGTTATTTAACAGTGAAAAATCCAATTTTTCTAAAGTTAATGCTCTTAGAAGTCTCATGAATCAAACCATTAAAAAACAAAACCTTTAACTCTACCAAATAAACATTTTCCAAAAGGAAATTTTATGGCATATTCCTTAAACAGAAAAAACAAACTCACTTCTTAGGCTTATATAGTATATAGATATAGATATAGTTGCTTGAAAAGCAAACATTATATAAATTTACATTACACTAGGTATCTATTAACTCAATTACTTTAAGCCCAGAGCTGAAATAAAGCTTGTTTAAACACTCTAGGTCTTTAAGATGTGGATCCACCAAATTTTTGATAATCAAAGTAAAGTAGTAAGTCTTTTGCTTTTTTGTCTTAAAAAGTTCTCCACCCAGTCATAAGGCGTTTTCAGAAGCTTTCCTGGGAGTATAACTTGAGGCTGATCCTACCCTGCCCTCTTTTTCTTCCTGGAGGGCAAAAGATCATTTATTTCCCCTTTTACTATTCTACAGTTGTTACTTTCTCTTTAAGACAAAACTGTCCCTTTCACTAAGAGGCCTTTAACTAAGGGCTGTAAAGTTAGCTTTTTTCAGCCCAGTAATAGTGTGTCCGGATCTGTATGAAATTCAGCTTCTTTGTCAGCCTTAATTTAGTTCAAGCAAGACTCTGACCTGCTAAACAAGGTTGTCTCAAAAGAATTAAAACAAGAAATATCTTAAAATTGGATACATTGGCAATGGCAAGACATAAGACACTTAATAGGCAAAGACTTTTATGAAGACAGATGTTGAATAAAATAACACTGTTTGACTCAGGGCCAGACTTGTGAAGTCTCGAACAGGCATTAAATACTCACTCCACAAGGATCAGGCACTTTTCACAGAAAATTACAAATTTGGGTCCCCATGAACAGCTTGTGTAAATACAACAATGAAAAAGACACTTCCAAAACCTCACAAAGGCAAATACAAAACCACACTACCAATACATTTCTCTTATTAAACACACAAGAAAGTTCACATTGTCACACACACCCAGCTTCACCAGATATACACGCAGCCTGTTCTTTTCTTAATGTGAGCTCAGCGAGCACTTTCCTAATTTTTTACAAAAGAGATCTAATTGCAGAATGGTAAAATAATTTTATGGATCCATTCAAATGGCCAACTTTCTCCAGAGTGTAGCTGGTACATTGGCCAGGCCATATTACAGTAAAATTTCATTTGATCTTAGTCACAGGTGGATACCCATACTGAAACCGGACAGACAGAATCCACCTCATCAGGCTTTTGTTAGGAAGAGAGGCCTTATTTCCCATATTACAGGTGTACAGATACAGAGAAAACTTTCTTAGTAGGGACAGATTGTTATTTTCTTCCCATACAGGACAGCGATAAGAGTTTGAGCGCTGATGAGAAACTGAGTTCTCTGTGTGCAACCAGAAAAAGCTTTTGAAACTTTTTAGATTCAGGAGATGACAGTGGGCATGGATGAGTGGCCTTCAAAGGCTCCCAAGAAGAAAGGTTCTTGGCAGCATTGCTTAGAACATTCAAAAGCTGCACCTCTAGTCCCCTCTGTCTAAGCAGACAATGGGGAATCCTCCAATCAAGTTCCCTCCACCCTAGGCCTAGCCGAAGAGGGAGGAAAGGAGAGGAGGCCAAGGAATCCACCTTCTGTCCTATCAGGGAAGCAGAGGTCTGAGGGAATTAGCAGGGGAGGGTGTGTTTTGCTTGGACCAGTGTGTTCCTCTTGCAGAGGGCAGACACTTTCCTCATCCGTTCTGTGTACTCTGTCATCCTATCACAGGAGCCTTCCAGTTGTAGGCACCATATTGGCTCTTAAATGCCTGGCCTGTGCCTGCAGATATTTTTATGAACCTTAGCCTCTGCCTTTGAATGGAATAGATAGATACTGGGTATTATGAGCAGCTGGGCCTTCGCCCTTACCAGAGAGTGGCCCTGGTCAGAGTTCCTCAGTTGCTCTACCAGTCATCCACCTGTCCACTGAGAGTTTTTAAGAAAGCAGAGGAGAGAGAAGTCAGCTTTACTGTGGGCAAAACTTACCAGAGAGGTCCCTGAAGTCCTGCCGTGGGTGCCAGAAATGTTGCTGAACTAAAAGCAAGTTTATTCTGCCTGTCACTGCAGCCAAATTCAGACACATGGAAAAAGGTTCAAGTATACTTTATTGACAGGTGTGTGAGCCTGGGGAATAGCAAGACTGGTTTCTCCAAGACTGTCCCACTTGGGTTACATTTCCAGCAGCTATTTATAGCTGGATTGCAAAGGGATTTACATTTAGAAAATGTCAAAGCTTGTCACAGGATAGAAACAGGGAGCCACAAGATTCTTTTACATCTTATCCAACAGTGTCATTACCTCCTTGAAGATTTGAATAATTGAGTTACCACCCCAGAGACAGGTAAAGGAATGTAAATCTGTTGATCCAGGAAAGCCATTTAGCAGTCTAGGTGACTTTGATTAAGTCTAGCTACTAGCAGCAGTGCATTTGGTTTGGTTTTCCACCTCCTCAGATTGCTGTGAGGATTGAATGAGATTACATTATGTAAAGTATCTAGAGGAGTGTCTAGCATCATAAATCAACACTTTGAGTGTTTGCAATGATTATATTAATAACTATTACACAAGTTGAGTAGACCAAAGAATTGCTAAGTCATTAATGTGTAGGTTTTTTAGTTTTAATAGCTACCAGAAGAGAATAGAAACCTCTCTTAGTAATTTAGTGCTGCCATAGCAGAAATATCACAAGTGGATGGCTTTAACAGAGAAATTTGTCCTGTCACAGTCCAGTAGGCTACAAGTCTGAATTCAAGGCGTCAGCTCTAGGGGAATGCTTTCTCTGTTGGCTGTAGAAGAAGAGCCTTGTCAGTCTTCCCCTGGACTGGGAGTTTCTAAGTTTCTGAGGCACAGGGCCCAAAGGACATACTCTTCTCCCAACACTGCTCCTCTTCTTGTGCTGTGAAGTCCCCAGCTGTCTGCATCTTCTCTTTCCTTTATATCCCAAGAGACTTCACATTGTATTTTGCCCTATCAGCACAACACCTGCCATCTTTCCTCATTAACATCATAGAGGCAGGATTTACAGCAATCACTCATTCCTGGAATTGTGGCCTAGCCAAACTGATACACATATTTTGGGGGGACACAGTTCAGTCCGTGACAAAACCTAAATGCCTGATAACAGGGAATGAATCCAACTCTTATGGCATATACAGCAGAGTAGTGTGTGTTCAGAATAGAATGGTGTGAAACAGGGGTAGAGACACACCAGTCTGAGAGTCCATTGAAGTTTATTCAAAGAAGGGAATGGGGTTTGAACCAAGATGTGGTTCATCCCAGCCAGTAGCTGGTAGGGACAGGTGTTTTTGGTCATACCTATGGGGCATGCATACCAGGCTGTTTTCAGTTAATGGAGAGGTCTGATCATTGGATAAAGTGATCTTCCTGAATTTCAGAAACAGAGTTCCCTCAACTCCCTGCATTTTGGTTAAAGGACAGAGGGGTGCTGTTATTCTTTCTAGATGCTTCCTGCTGTTAAGGGTTGTTGATTTGTCATAGGCTGTGTGGGGAGTTGGAGACACTGTGAGTTCCTGGTATTCTGTGCTTCTGTCTTGAAAATCAGCACAGAAGGAGGGTCGTAGGTTGTTTTTAGGAAAATTTTGGTATAGAGCTTATTGAGCTCTCAGAGGAGCAGAATCTGATTCACTTGTTGGTGAGTAAAGTTTCAGACCAACCTCTCAGTCAATTGTGTTACGCCTCTGAATAGAAGCAGGCTGAGAAGAGTCTTGAAATGCATAAGAGATGTTTTAAATGCAAGAAGCTAAGGAAGCCATTTTTGTGAATTTAGCCAGATATCCCAGTTGCCTCTTCTCTGTCTTCATAAATTGGCTGCTCTATGACTTTAGCTCCATCTCAGACCAAATTGGTTAACATAGAAACAGCAGTCTTCGTCTAGAAGAAGGCAAGTATCCCCCTTCTCTGCTGTCAACAAATCTAGAGCATATATGTTTTGTAGAGTGACAGCAGCTAGAAAATCTATTTGGTCTTGTACTCTTACCTGTCCTCCATAGTTTCTTGTAGGTCTTGTGAGAGGAGATGGAAATAAGAGAGCAAAGTGCTTAACCTTTCTATTGTAGTACCAATACCTACTGTGACCCCAGGGCTACCAGTAGAAGTATAAGCTTGGGAACTCTTTTTGGACTGACTGAGGGTTTTACAGATATAGGTAAAGATTGGTTAGTGGGGCCAGTGTTTGGGGATAAGTAGATCAGAGTACATGTTCCCACCCAGTTTCTGGGTAGGCAAAAATAAACCTGACTCCTGCAAGAGAAGATACTGTCTTGCAGGAGATATGCTGACATGTAGAAAGAAGAGATGGAGGAAATCATATGACCCCTGTCTGATGGATGATTCATTATTCCCAACTGAAAAGGTGCTAGAAAGGGCTCCACCTAAAAGGGGGCTTAGTTTTTGGAAGGTTGTTGGGAGCAAGGATGAGTGTTCATCCAAGGAAAAAGACTTTGGCTTGGGGCAGTGCACATTCCAGATGATGTACCTGGGAAGTGGGGTGGCCCTGAAAAATGTGCTGTTTGAAGAAATGTGCCATTTGCTGTTGGGGAAAGGAATAGTCCACCCTTTGACTGTGGGTACTGTGGGGGCAGAGATGTTTTGATAGTATTGCAGCAGAGTCCAGGATCTAGGTGCCCTAGGTTTAGGCCTTTATCTATTCATTGCATGCAGAAGGGACTTTGTCTCAGAGCTGTTACACTTGAGATATCGGTGGCTGTGTTGGGGAGGGATTGTATGCAGCCTACGAAGGTTTGAAACCGTAATGTGCCCCTAAGAAGATAAAGTACCTAGGGATTAATCTAACCAGAGAAATAACAGACCTTTACAAAGAGAACTACTAGCCCTTACTACAAGAAACTAAAAGAGACTTAGATAAATGGAAAAACCTGCCCTGCTCATGGGTAGGAAGACTTAACATTGTGAAAATGTCTATTTTACCCAAGCAATCTACTTATATAATGCAATCCCAATACAAGCTCCAGCGTCATTTTTTAATGAGATGGAGAAACAAATCACCACTTTTGTTTGGAAAGGGAAGAAGCCCCGGATAAGTAAGGTACTACTAAAGAAGAAGAACACACTGGGAGGCCTCTCATTACCTGACTTTAGAACATCCTACACTGCCACCGTGGTGAAAACAGCCTGGTACTGGTACAAGAACAGACAGATAGATCAATGGAGCAGAATTGAGACCCCAGAGATGACACCATCTGCCTATGAACAGTTGATATTCGACAAAGGCCCGAAGACATTAAACTGGGGTATAAACAATGTCTTCAACAAATGGTGCTGGCAAAATTGGATATCTATCTGCACTAAATTGAAACAAGATCCATATCTTACACCTTATACAAAAAACAACTCCAACTGGATAAAAGACCTAAATATCAAACCTAAAACGATAAAGCTCATCCAAGAAAAGGTAGGAACAACAATGGAAGTTTTAATACACAGTATGGACAGACTCCAAAATCTGTAAAACAAACCACAGTCATCAGAAGAGAAAATAAATGAGAACTATTAAGAATCAAACACCTCTGCTCATCCAAAGACTTTATTAATAGAATTAAAAGAATGCCCACAGAATGGGAAAAAATATGTGGCAACTCTATGTCAGACCGACGCCTGATCTCCATAATCTATAAGGTACTACAAAATATTAATAAGAAGAAGATAAGCCATCCAATTAAGCAATGGGCAAAGGAGATGGACAGACATTTCACTAAAGAGGAGATCCAGGCAGCCAAAAAACACATGCAGACATGTTCACGATCTTTAGTTATTAAAGAAATTCAAATCAAGACGACAATGAGATACCATCTCACCCCAGCAAGACTGGCCATGATCCAAAAAACACAAAACAACAAATACTGGAGAGGCTGTGGAGAAAGTGGAACCCTCCTACACTGTTGGAGGGGTTTCAAAATGGTCCAGCTCTTTGGATAGCAGTCTGTGCCCTTCCTTTAAAAAATGGTTATTGATATACCAGTTGACCCAGTAATTCCTCTACTTGAAATATATCCTACAGAATCAAGGTGTTTCCCACCAACGGACACATGCACAAGAAGGTTTATATCAGCACAGTCCACAATAGCAAAAAGATGGAATCAACCCAGATGCCCAACAGCAGAAGAATGGATAGGTAAACTATGTTATGTATACTCAATGGAGCACTACGCAATGATAAAGAATAACGATGATTCCAGGAAACGTCTCCTAACTTGGTTTCAGCTGGAAGACATTATGTTGAGTGAAAGTAGTCAGCGACAAAAGGGCAAATATTGTGTGAGACCTCTACGATAAGATCTCAAAAACAGACTTGTGTATAGAAGAAAAGACTCTTTGACAGCTGCAGGGGAGGGGAGGGAGAGAAGGCAGGGGGAGGGTTAGATTAGATAGTTGCTAGGTATCTGGTTGGGTGAAATCAGTGATAGCACACATTAGAAACAAGAACAGTATTAAGTGGACTTCAGCATAACTTGAGTACTCCTTCCATCTTAACCCAATACTGCAGGGATGGAGTAGCTGGGGCAGGGGGCAAGGGACCATGCTCTTAGGTGAAATCGAGGCCAATTGGCAACTAGCGTTTTGCTAAGAGGGCTCTCTGCATCCCACATTGGTGAGTGGCATCTGGGGTCTTAAAAGCTGTCAAGCTGCCATCCGAGGGCACAGCAGATGGTCCCAACTCAGCGGGAACGGATGCTCACCGAAGACCAAAGTGACATACGGTAAAGACAACCTAAAAGATAGAGAGACCCACATGATTGGGTGCCTTCATCGACTTGGGACTGGAAGAACCGGATGGTGCCTGGCCACCACCAGTGATAGCCGTGATGGAGCTCACTAAGTTGAGTCTCACTGGCAACACAAGGATAAAAAGGAGTGCATCCTGAGATCTCCACTAAAGGACCTCGATTTATGGTCCAGCCTTTTTGGGGTTCCCCTGGGAGCATGGCCCCTAGCCCTGATGCTGCCCTTGCCCATAAATCATTAACGAAGGTCCACTCTTCAGACACGAATGGATTGGACTTGGTGATGCACAGTGACCATATATTGGATGCACTTTATGGTTCTGTACATCTATAGGATATCATCCTGCTCACCTCTGGCTGGAGGAAGGGAAGTGGGTGGAGAGAAGGGGAAAGGAGACTGTTGGGAGGATGAGACGTGTATGGAGCAGAGAAGAGTAGTGTGCTGTCACTGGACAGGGAGAGCAGTGGAAGCTCCATATAGGTGGGCATGTAAATTTATATGGGAATGTACATTTCACTCAGTCATATTAAATAAAAAAAAAAAGGTTTCAGAACATTTCTACAGTACTTTGGAAAGGGTGGCTTACAAACCAATTCTAATTCTGAAACCAGTTACCTGTCACCCACTTTGGTCCGAGGGAAAAAAATAACTAAATCAGGAGAGGAGGTTTAAAATGTGAGAAAACGTTAGACTAAAACTATCAGCATATTTTGCTTTTTGGCATTTTTTTTATTATGATGGAATGTAAATGTAAATTCCCGTAAGTTCGCATGCTCACCTATGGGCAGCTCCTACTGCTTTCCTGCTTTTTTGTTTTTTAAACTCTGTGGTCCAGGGATGGTAGAATGAGGATCTGCCAAGTGGGGAGGTGAATATCTCAAGGTGGATATTCACTACATGAAGGAAATGCCCTACAGCTGCTGGAAACTAAAGCTGAGTGTGGGAACAGAGTTCTTGGAGCAATCTGACCTGTATCTCATGGAGCTGTAGGACTAAGAGACTGATGTCTTATCCCACCTGGAAGCTAGATGAGAGGCTGGCTGGAAGAGAGCAAAGACAATAAATTGATCAACTGAGAAAGCTAACACAATAGTCAGTACTAGAAACGGAATAAAATTGTTCCTTCCCTTGGGGGAAAAAAAAAAAAGAAACAGTAATGTGGCTCGACTAGTCAAGGCAATTGGATGACTTCCTATAAATATCTGTTCTGTCGAGAAAAACTAACCCTTTCACTTTAGTCTATGTCAAGTAGATGGTGGTCTGGGACCATGTCTCCCTTGGGGCAAGAAGTGCAGTGTAAGCACTTGGGGAGAGGGACAGACAGATTCAACACCTCTGATATTTAGTGATGTGATTCAGGAGAGGATAAGTTATGTTAAGGGTGTTAATGTAAGTAGGGGCGGAAATATTTAGAGGCCTTGGTAGAGAGGGAAGGAGCTGGCTGTGAAAACTCAGGGAGGGAGACCTGTTTCTAACTACTGGGAGATTTCTTGCCATGAGTAGTCAACAAACTCCCCCTGTAAATACCAGTATCAGACAAGAGAGAGGAGAGTCAGGAGTTTCCAGTGGGTTGGCTGGAAGTTTAAGATTAGGTCATAGAAGGTTCCCGGGGAAGGCGTGGAAGGGGAAGTTTGTGGCTCATAGTTCAGGAGAGGAGGGGTGGTGGTCTTCCTCACTTCTGTCTTAGGGGATTTTCGTTAATTGGATTCTGGTCAGTGAGAGAGCAGTAGCTTTCCACTCCTTTGTGGGCTGGGCTTCCTCTGGGGCCTTTTTGACCACTGTGGCAGTGTAGTACGTTCTAAGGTCAGGTAATGAGAGGCCTCCCAGTGTGTTCTTCTTCTTTAGTAGTACCTTACTTATCCGGGGCTTCTTCCCTTTCCAAACAAAAGTGATGATTTGTTTCTCCAGATCTCATTAAAAAATGACGCTGGAGCTTGTATTGGGATTGCATTATATAAGTAGATTGCTTGGGTAAAATAGACATTTTCACAATGTTAAGTCTTCCTACCCATGAGCAGGGTAGGTTTTTCCATTTATCTAAGTCTCTCTTAGTTTCTTGTAGTAAGGGCTTGTAGTTCTCTTTGTAAAGGTCTGTTATTTCTCCGGTTAAATTAATTCCTAGGTACTTTGTCTTCTTAGGAGCTATAGTAAATGGTATTGATTTGATGATTTTTTCATTAACAGTCTTGTTGGTATAAAGGAATCCTACTGATTTACTTATGTTTATCTTGTATACTGAGACTTTGCTGATTTCTTCTATCAGTTTGAGTACTTTACTTATAGATTCTTTGGGATTCTCTGCATATGCAATCATATCATCTGCAAATAGGGAAATTTTCACTTCTTCTTTGCCGATGCAGATGCCCTTTATTTCTTGGTCTTGTCTAATTGCTCTGGCTAGAACTTCTAGTACAATGTTGAATAGGAGAGGTGAGAGTGGGCATCCCTGTCTACTTCCTGTTCTCCAGGGAAAGTCTTTCAGTCTCTCTCCATTCAGGATGACGTGGGCAATTGGCTTTGTGTAAATGGCCCTTATTGTGTTGAGGAATTTGCCGTCTGTGCCTATTTTGCTAAGAGTTTATAGCATGAATGGATGTTGGACTTTATCAAATGACTTTTCTGCATCAGTGGACAAAATCATCTGATTTTTGTCTGTTGTGTTATTTATGTGATTAATCACGTTGTTTTTCTGATGTTGAACCATGAATCCTACTTGGTCATTGGGGCCTTTTTGAACCTGGAGAAATGTATCCATGAGGTGACATCTTATATCTTTGCAGCTGTAGGAATGGTTGGGAGCACAAGGTGTGGTCGTGCTCACATGGGGGCTCATGGTTTGGGCTGTAGAGCTTTGAGATACACCCAGTCTCCGGGCCTTATTGGAATTTGTCCATTGTGGGATGTAGAAAAAGGAAGCATGGAGTTGGTTAGTTCTCTCAACAAGTTCCAAGTTCTGGTTAATGCAGGGATGTATTGTATAAGGGGACGCTTGCAAAGGGAGATGTTGCCAAGGATGAAGGGTTGGCTATCCATGAGTTGAAAGGCACTCAATGAGTCAAGGTTGTGGGGGCTGATGCAGAGATACATCAGGGCAGTGGGAAGAGGGTCTTGATCGTTAGATTAGTTAGGTATGTTTTTGTGTTTTGATGAGCCTGTTGATCTTCTCTACCTGGCTTCAGGCCTGGGGTCAATAGGAGGCATAAAGTTTCCATTGGATGTTAAGTTCTTTGGAGACCCAGAGAACTTATTTGGGAAATGAATACTGGACCATTATCTGATTGGAGGGTCTGGAAGAGTCCAAATCGAGAAATTATCTCTGTGATCAGGACTTTAATGACTATGTCAGCTTTTTCTAATGCTGACAGGAATGCTTCAACCCACCCTGTAAAGGTATCAACACATACAAGGACGTATTTTAGACACTGAACCGAGGGTGTGTGAGTAAAGTCAGTTTGCCAGTTTTGACTGGGGTTATCTCCCCAAAGTTGGTGGGGTTCCCTAATGGCGGGTTTGAGGGGTGTCCCAGGATGGGTTTTTAAGCAAGTGAGGCATCTTGAGAAGATTTCACTCAGATCTTGAAGTAAGACTGGGCAGTGGATAAAGTGGTTTAAGAGGCTGGTTAAAGGTCTTGGGCCAATGTATACATGATTGTGTAGTTGGGCGAGGATTTGTTTGGCTGTTTGTTGAGGGAGGAGGGTGTTCCAGCTGTTAGTGAAGGTGGTGCCCATGTTGGACAGGGATTGCTGTTCATGTTCGTTGTATGGAAGGGTTGGAGTAGGGAGAATGGGGAGTATGGCTTGTGGGAAGCTTTTTTCTGCCTGTGTTTTAACCTCTTTATCTGCCTGATTATTTCCTGTGGAGATGTGTGAGTATCTTTTTGATGTCCCTTGAAATGTATGATGGCCACTTTGGAAGGGAAAGGGATGGCATCTAATAGTTTAAGTATGAGGTCTTTATTAACCAAGGATCACTGTGTTGTGAGAAACCCCTTCTGCTTCCATAATAGTATGTGTGAGTGTATAATGTGACATGCATATTTTGAATCTGTATAGTTGTGTATGTCTTGCCCTTTAGCTAGAGGTACTTCCTGTATGAGGGCAATGAGTTCTGCTTGTTGTGAGATGGTGTTGGGGGGTAGTGGTCTGGATTCAGTGATAGAATCAGATGAGACTGTGGCTTTGGTGGTGTTTTAGTCAGCTAGTGCTGTGCTAACAGAAATACCACAGAGTGGATGGCTTTAACAGAGGAAGGTTTATTCTTACACAGTCTGGTAGGCTACAAGTCCAAATTCAGGATGTCTGCTGCAGGGGAAGGCTTTCTCCCTAGTTGGCTCTGGAGGAAAGTCCACTGTTGCATCAGTTTTTGTCCAGGGAGCTTCTTGGTGCAGGAACCTCAGGTCTGAAGGACATGCTCTTCTCCTGGTGCTGCTTTCTTCATGGTGTGAGGTTCCCAATCCTCTGCCTGCTTCCCTTTCCTTTTGTCTCTTCTAGGATGAAAGGATTAAGGGTGCTGCAAGCCATACTCCAGGGAAACTCCCTTTACAGTGGAGCATGGAGGTGATCTTATAAAGGGATTTACAATCCCACCCTAATCCTTTAACATACAGCACAGCAAAATCACAAAATAGAGGATGATCATAGAATACAGGGAATCATGGCCCAGCCACATGGCTACACGTCTGGGGGGGGGACACAATTCAATCCATGACAAGTGGTATGATATGGTTTAGCTGCCATCAATATACCAAGTGGTAAAAGAGGGAATTGGGGAGGTAGCCAAGTTAGGGAAGGGGTTTAAGAAACGGGAGGAAGTGGCTTGTTGAGGTTTCCCACAGAGGCTTGATTTTGAAGATTCTCAAGTTAGGGATCCAGAGGCACAAGAAATTAGCCAGTCCCACAAGAGAGAGGAAGTTTGACTGGGTAGTGGGCAAATACAGTGAAGTGATAAGTTTTTTTTTCTTTCTGGGGTGAGTCTGCAGAAGTTGGGAAGAGAGTGAGATACTGAGGTAGGTTACCTTGGGTTTGCAAAGCTGTGCTTTAGAGCAGGACACCCAGTGTCCCAAGTTTCTCAGATAATTCAGGAGTCAAAATAGAATCGGTAAGGGAGGCACGAAGGGACAGAATGCACAGGAGCAGACCTATTAGATAATTGTAGACTATTAGATACATAATTGTAGACTGGAGGTGTGAGGGTTTACTGAGGTCAGCTGCAAGTGCCTGGCTGAAAAGGGGTGGGCTATCTCTTAAACCCTTGAGGGAGCATGGTCCATGTAACTTGTTGAGTGTATTTGATGTCAGAGTGAAGGTGAATAGGTCTTGGGAGTCTGGGTGCAGAGGAGTGGTAAAGAGTGCATCTTTTAGGTCGAGGACAGTGTCGTGAGAAGTATTTGGGAAATCTTTGACAAGAGGGAATAGGGGTTAGGTACAGTTGGGGTCAGTGGTCTGGTGGCTACATTGACTGCGCAGAGGTCGTGGACTAGTTGGTATGACATGACCCATCTGACTTGGGGACTGCTATAGTAGGAGTGTTGCGTGGTAACAAGGTGGGCTGGAAAACCTGGTGGGTTAGCAGATGTGTTTTTCTAGGTTTTAGGCTTCTTATGGCTTGGAGTCCAAGAGGGTATTGCAGTTTGTTAGGGAATTTAGTGGGGTCGATAAGAGTCATTTTAGCTGGAGGATGGTAGGTGGCTATGGAGAGAGTGGAGATGTCCCAGACTTGGGGATTTACCTCCTGGAGAATTTTAGATGTAGACTTACCTTGTGAGTTAGGAATCCCTCTAGAATTAGAGGGGGATAGAAGTAGAAGTGTTGGGAATTGAATGTGTTCATCCAGTTTGGATGGATATAGCATGAAGGTTGTCTGGAGCTTGCTAAGAAGGTCTCTGCCTACTAAAGGGTGGGGAATTAGGGGATTACTGGAAAGGTGTGGGAAAAAGTTAAGTGATCTAATTGGCAGGTTAAAGGTAGGGTTTTAAGAGGGTTTGATAGGCTTCCATCCACATCAACAACAGAGGAGGGGAGAAGCTTCCCTGAAAATTCAGGCAGTACCACATAAGTAGCCCCTGTGTCCAGTGGAAGGATTTGCTTACCAGCAACCTGAAAACAAACCCAAGGCTCCATTAGTGAGATGTTAATGGCAGGGGCCTTAAAGCCCAGGCCTCCTCAGTCCTTGGTGGCCAGCCCGAGGAGATCTGGCGGGGTGAACCCTGGCTCAGCCACTGTCTTTAAAGGGATGGCCCTGGACCCAGCAGTCCAAGGACACTCATCCTTCCAGTGGCTTTGGACACTACAAGCTGGGCATGGCTTGAGTGGAGCTTGAGGCTTTGGACAGAAGCCTGCCCAGTGGCCTTCTTTCATCAGTTTGAATCAAGGGCCTGGAGGCTGTAAGGAGCTACACTGGGGTATCTTGTAGGTTGCTAGGCAGTCCCTGCTTTGTTCTTGGAGGGCTGAGGCCAGCATTTCAGATTTTGCCTTGTTTTTCTGGGCAGCATCCTCCTCTCAGTTATTAAAGACCCTAAAAGCCAGTTTTAAAAGAGCCTTTGGGGAGTCTCTGGACCATCCTCAAGTTTTTTGGAGCTTTTTGCAGATGTCTTAGGCAGATTGGGAAGTAAAGTGGGTATTCATGTAGAGGTCCCACCTCAGAAGGGGGATCTAGGGTAGTTTATTTGATTCCAGTTTTCATGAGTCTATTTAGGAAGGCGGCAGGCTTTACACCTGCCTTTGGGTGATTTATTTCATTTGATTTCACAGCTTTCACTGCTTTTTCTATCCCCTTAGGAGGCAGGTGATAAGATGGGGCAAGTCAGGGAGATCAGGTAAGTTAGATTGGTAGCACTGAGGGGCCACAGAGGGCACCGCTGTTGCCTTAGGAGGGTGGTGGTTAGGGTCTTGGGTATAAAGTGAATCAGTAAAGGCTGTGGCTGCACACCAGATACGAGCCTTCTCCTCCAGAGCAGTGGAGGAGAGTGTAACATAAAGGTCCTGCCACGTGAGGTTGTAAAACTGGTTAGATGTTGGAATTCTTTGTGAAAATGGGAGGGGTCAGATGAAAAGGACTGAGCCTCTTCTAGTTGAGGATAGGTCGGCCACATTGAAGGGAACATGTACCCAGACTATGTCTTTAGCTCCCGCTACCTCTCAGAAGAGTAAAATGGGTTTGAGGGGGGTTTTCCCCTAGACCTAGCTTGTAGAGGTGAAAGGGAGTCAGAGGAGGACCTCAAGAGGGTGTGTGAAAGGGGCAGGAATGTTGGTGTAGAAGGAAAAAGCAGAATTCCAGAAGAGGAAGGAGAATCTGCCGGAGCTGAAGGGGGAGGGTATAAAGAGGGGGAGAGGCATGATCAGAAGGATTGAACTCAGGTTCAGGAAGTGGTGGCTTAGAAGGCTGGGGTTTTCTGTTAAGGAGGAGGGTTTGGAAAGTGGTGCAAGATTGGCAAAGAGAGGGATGATTACAAAGGAAAAAGAAGGCTTGGATATAAGGGACCTTGGACCACTTGTCACTGTGGGTTATGAAGTTGTCTAAATCACAGAGAATGTTCAAGTCAAAAGTACCATTTTGGGGCCATTGGCTCCCGTTATCCAATTTGCACTGGGGCCACGCCATATTGCAAAAGAAAATCAATTGTCTGGGCGATATTTGGCCCTGGAGTCCTGGGGTGTCTAGATTTCTTTAGGAGGTACCCTGGTGGAGTGTCTTTAGTGAGGTTTAGATTGGCTAGTCCCTATCATGTAGAGAATGAGTAGGAGGAAGAGAGAGGGAGAGTATTAGTCCTCCCAGGGAGAGGCAGCCTTCCCTGCATCTCACTGAGGACCGGATTCTGGTAGGCCCAACTTGCTGCCCAGGCATCCCGAGAGAGCATTGTTCTGGCACTGTGAGGGAAGCCTCAACCAGATGCTGGGCTTTGTAGAGACAAAAGAAAGAGAGAGAGATAGGAGGACCCTGAAGCTGGTGGTCTTGTACACTCGTCTCAGGTTTCAGCACCAAAAATGTTGGGAAGAGAATGGCATGAAATGGACAGAGACGCAACAGTCTGAGAGTCCAGTGAAGTTTATTCAAAGAGAAGAGAATGGAGTCTGAACCAAAATGTGGTTCAGCCCAGCCAATAGCTGATGGGGACAGTTTTTATAGATTTAAAGTACCAATGAAGAAGTGAGGGGTAACTGATGTAAAAGTTATTTACACTTTCATGGTTATACCAGGTGGGGCATACCAGGCTGTTTTTGGTCATACCCCTAGGGTTGCCATGAGTCGGATCTGACTTGACGGCACTTGGCTTGGCTGGCTATAGGGCATACATACCAGGCTGTTTTCAGTTAATGGCAAGATCTGATCATTGGATAAGATGACCTCCCTGAATTTCAGGGACAGAGTTTCCTCACTGTGCAGCCATTTAAAAATGGTTTTGTAGAAATTTTAATGACTTGAGAAGATAGCTAAGAAACAGTGAGTAAAGCAGAGCACATATCTCTTGTTTGCAGTAAGATCTTGATTATGTGGAAAAGAAAGTACAGTATAAATAAAAAGTCAACTAGCAGAGAATTTATAACAGGATTTAGTAGTGGTCGTGAGAGTCTGTTTTATATTCTTCTTTATACTTGCCTAGATTTTCTAAAATTAGTTCTGTAAATAGATAACTTAGCTTTTTAGTACACTAAATTAAATACATATATTCTGTTTTGTGGCCTGTTTATTTTATACTCAGTGTATTTTTTAATAAATCAATTAATACAAGGTCACGGGGAAGATTTTAAGCTAATATTGTTAAGTATCATTTTTTAATTTTATTTTCATTCTTAAAGTTCTTGCCCAAGTTACTTAAAATCTACCAAAATATATGAACAAGTAGCCAAAATATGTTTCCTCACTGTCAATTATTTCTTTTGGTAGCTCCCCAGCAGTCAGTGACTACCGCAGAATTGCTTTGGGTCCCAAACGCGGTTGGTCTGTTACTGAAAAGGAAGTGCTAACATGCATCCTCTGCCAAGAAGAACAAGAGGTGAAAATAGAAAATAATGCCATGGTATTATCGGCCTGTGTCCAGAAATCTACAGCCTTAACCCAACACAGAGGAAAACCCATAGAACTCTCAGGGGGTATGTATTATTTAATAGATATATTTTTGAGCATTTCTTTTCATACTTACATAATCAGAAGAAAAATATGATTTGAAGAAAGTTTAGGGTTGAGATTGTATTTAGTCTTACTTGTTTAGATCAACATACTGTACTCAAATATAAAATGGACTCAAGGTTTTTACATGCCATGTTGGCTGCTTTGTTTGATTTTTTTATCACTTTGCCACATTGCTTGCTCTGTCTCGATTACTTTTGCTGAAACATTTAAAAGTAGGTTTCAGATATCATGACATTCCATCCCTAAATATATCCAGTTTATTTCCTGAAAATAAAGACAGTCTGTATCTACCATACCATTACCACGTTTAAGACAATTATTAGTCATTCAGGACTATTGTGTCATATGCATTTCATATTCAGATTTCCTCACCTGTCCTCAAAAATGACTTTTATAACTAGACTTGTTTTCTCCTCTTTCAGGATCCCAACAGGTTTCTTGCATTGCTTTTCATTGTTATGTTACTTCTAGGAAATGTTAACCTAGAATAGCCCCTCACCTTTTTTTTTTAAAATAATACTAATTTTTTTAAAGAAGGCAGACTAACATTATGGATTAGTCTGATTGTTGCCTTGTGATTAGATTCATGTTAACCATTTGTTTGACACAAATACTAACTAGGTAATGTTTTATACTTCTTATGTTGTATCAGGAGTTAGCTACTTTATTTTTAAAGAACATTTGAGTAGCAGTAATGATGATAACAGCTAGTGTTTATTGAATACCTAACCATGTGGCAGATAGTGATTAAGTGACTGAGTGCTTTGTGCATATTTTCTCAGTTAATCCTCACAACAGCCATATATGAGTTAGGGACCAGTATTAGCTCCATTTCGTGGATGATGAAACTGAGAGATGAAGTTAAGCAGCATGCACAATCAAGACTATAAGCTGTAATTGGTGAAACTAGCATTTGAACACCATAGTCTATGCTCCATCCTCTAGATTATACTCCTTAAAATTATATTGAAAATTATCATCCAGTTAAATTACTCTTAAAAGTACAGAGTACATTTGGATGTTAACGTATTGCTAAAACTAAAAACTTTAGTCAAAATTAATTAATACTAATTTTAGAATCATATCTGGAATCTAGCTTTGTATTTTCCTCTTTAACTTTCTTTTAACAGTAAGTCTTCTGCTTTTATAATATTGTGACTCTCTTCTTGGACATTCCTAAGAAAATTTAGACAGATAATCTTTTTTTAATATGATGGTGAGATTAATGAATGAACACCTAATTTTGTCTTCCTGTATCAGAAACCCTGGACCCACTTTTCATGGATCCAGACTTGGCATATGGAACATATACAGGAAGCTGTGGTCACGTAATGCATGCAGTATGCTGGCAGAAGTAAGTTGTCCTTATGACGTATTCTTGAAAGAAACTAGGAACATGGAAGTACACTAAAGGCCACAAAAAGGCATGTTTTCTCATGTCTTCTTCTCTCCTTTTTACTTGAATAATTGAAATCGTTTTAATTACTGGTTCTCTTTGCATAGTATGGAATTCCTGGGTGGTGTGAACTGTTAGTGTGCTCGACTGTTAACAAAAAGTTGGGGAGTTGGAGTCCACCAAGAGAAACCTGAGGAGGAAGGCTGGTGATCTACTTCCTGAAAATCCTGCACTAAACACGTTGTGAAGTGTGGTTTTACTCTGACACATGGAGTTGTCATGAGTTGGATTTGACTTGACAAGTAGCTGGCTTACCGTTGCATGGTACATGTCTTAGGCTGGATTCTCTAGAGAAGCAAAACCAGTAAAATGTGTAAATATATAGATGGAGTTATATCAAGACAATAGCTCATGTAATATAGAGGCTGGAACATCCCAAGTGCATTTATCAGAATAGAGGCTTCTCTCACAGGAGCTGAGGAACCCACAGTCGGCAGGTCTGAGAGTAGGGTTCTTGCTTACAGTCTGTGAAGATCAACAGATCCCAAGATTGGCAGGCAAGCAGATAGTCAAGCCCAAGGACGAAAAGTTAAGTGAGCAGGAGTGGCCACAGGATCCAGAGTGAGCAAAAGCCAGGCTGTCTGCTTATATTCACTTTCAGGCCACACCACCAAAGAAACTCTCTTTCAGCTTATTGGCTACTTACAGCAGGTCCTATCATGGGAGTGATCACATATAAACACTTAGAGTCATGGTCCAGCCAAGTTGACACAATCTTAACCATCACTGTTCACCCCTTGTCATCTTGGCATGGGTACAGATCTTAAACTGTACATAGTCTCTGAATGAAGACAATTAAAAAGTCAGACTTTCACCTAACGTGATAGAACTTAACACATAACCAAAAACATGCTCGTCCTGTTTAGATCTTAAATTTTCTAAGTGAAGAAAACAAAAATATTTGATTCATACATATAAAACAAATACTCAGATAACAATTACAGTCCTCATTTCTGCAGCTGGTCACATGGCTATACTGGTGTTTAGAACTGCCTTCCTCCACTACTGGTATCATATTCCCTTTGCCCTCATCAAGTATCTTAGTTGGCTGTCATTCTTTGCCCAGTGCAATGATCCAAACCTTCATTCCTGAAGGTTACTGGTCATTAGTAGTCTTGTGGCAGTTGAGTTGTAGTTATCCGTTGACTTTATCATGGTGCGATAGTACTAAGAGATGCTTTAATGGATCCCCTGCATTCCACGTATACTCTTCTTTGCCTCCCTTATGTAATATCAATCCAGTGTCCTCTTAATAATCAGGACCAGTCACACTAGATACTATGGTAACTCGCTTCATTGCCTGTTACTCCAGAAGTCTGAGGAGCCTAAAGTGGCCAGGTGGCGTTCTTAGCTTCCAGTTCAGTGGAATAAGTGATGACTCCAGGTAGAAGCATTCTTCCCTTTGAAACTAAGACCTCTAGACCTGCAGAGCATAAGGTTGTGGGGACAGAAAGCAAAAATCTTGCTATTGGGTCATTAGGTAAGGTGTTGTTTTAGTCAGCTAGTGCTGCTCTAACAAATACCACAAAGTGGATGACTTTAACAAGGAAAAGTTTATTCTTACACAGTCCTGTAGGCAATAAGTTCTAAATCAGAGTGTCTGATCCAGGAGAAAGTCTTTCTCTCTTTGTTGGCTCTGGAGGAAAGTCCTTGTGTTGAATCAGTCTTTGGTCTGGGAGCATCTTGGTGCAGAAACCTCAGGTCTGAAGGATGTACTCTACTTTTGGTGCTGCTTTTGCGATGGTGTGAAGTTGTCAGCTCTCTGCTTGCTTCTGTTTCCTTTCATCCTACAAAGAATAAAAAGATACAGTGTGGTACAAACCATATTCCAGGGAGACTCCCTTTACAGTGGAGCATGGAGGTGACCTTAGGAAGGGATTTGTAGTACCACCCTAATCCTCTTTAACATAAAGCATAAGAAAATCACAAAATGGAGGACAGTCGTAAAATATTGTGAATCATGGCCCAGCCAAGTGGCTACACACATTTTTGGGGGAATACAGTTCAATCCATGAAAGGTGTCTTAGTCATCTAGTACTGCTATTAGCAGAAATACCACAAGTGAATGGCTTTAACAAAGAGAAATTTATTTGCTAACAGAAAAGCAGGCTGAAAGTCCAAATTCGGGCCATCAGCTCAAGGGGAATTCATTCTCTGTTGGCTCTAGAGGAAGATCCTTATCCGTCTTCCCCTGGACTGAAGTTTCTGAGGCACAGGGACCCTGGGTCCAAAGGACACACTCTGCTCCTGACACTGCTTTCTTGGTGGTATGAGGTCCCCAACTTTCTACTTCCTTCCCTTTCCTATGTATCCTAAGAGACTGCCTCAAGGCACAATATAGTGTTACACATTGAGTCCTCCCTCATTAACGTCATAGAGGCAGAATTTACAGCCTACAAGAACATCACACAATACCTGGGATGATGGCCCAGCCAAATTGCTACACACATTTTTGGGGGAAACACAATTCAGTCCATGGCATAGTTGGATGGTAATGTGACAGGAGTGGAGGTGAGCATTTGGGCCTATTCTTCGTGCAACTTTCTTGTACCTTCAGATCCTACTTGTGCCTGAGCTCACGTATATCACTTCTGTTTAATGATGGGTGATGCTATGCCCATCCAACTTTATGACTCTGTGAATTAGATAACACCCAGTTGATGATGTACAGTTATGGCTTCATGGTGACTTTTTTTCCTGTGGTTAAACATTCAGCGTAAGCTAAGGCCCAATAACAAGCCAAAGGCTGTTTCTCAAAAGGAGAGTAGTTATCTGCAGAGGTCAGCAGGGTTTTGCTCCAAAAGCTCCAGAATCCTAAGAATCCATGCTGTGATTCACTAATGGGGGCCTGCCAGTCTCTGTAAAGCATCCTTGTCTGCAACTGACACCTCAAGCACCACTGTATCAGCTGGATCATTTGTCTTGTACCTCACAACAGCTTTCACAGCAAACTGAACCTGTTGCAGAACAGCCTGAACCTGTTACAGGGCATTTTCTTGTTCTGGCCCAGTTAAAACTAGCAGCTTGAGTCATTTGATAAATAGGCTGCAGTAGCACACACCAAATGTCTCCAAAATCCGGTGAGACCCACTAAGTGTTGTGCCTCACTTTTTATTATTATTATTATAATTGAATGAAAATGTACATTCCCATATAAATTGCATCCCCAGCTGTATGCAGCTCCCACTGCTTTCCCTGCCTGGTGACAGTACACTCTCCCTCTCTACTCCATACATGTCTTATCCTCCCAACAATCTCATATCCCCCTCCTCTCGACCCACTCCCCTTCCTCCAGTAAGAGGTAAGGAGGACAACATCCTACAGATGCATAGAACCATAAAGTGCACACATGATATGGTCACTCTGTGTCACCAAGTCCAATCTGTTACTGTCTGAGAGTTGACCTCCATTATGGTTTATGCACAGGGGCAACATCAGGACCAGGGACCATGCTCACAGAGGAACCCCGAGGCCCGTGGACCATCAATTCCAGCCTTTTAATGGAGCTCTCAGAGTGCACCCCTTTTTATTCTTGTGTTGCCAGTGAGACTCAACTTTGTGAGCTCCATCATGGCTATCACTGGTGGTAGCCAGGCACCATCCAGTTCTTCCGGTCAAAAGTCAGTGTAGTCACCCACTCACGTGGATCTCTCTGTCTTCTCAGTTCTCTTTCCCGCATGTTGTTTTGGTCCTTGGTGATCATCCATTCATGCTAAGGTGGGACCATTTGCTGTACCCTCAGATGGCAGCTTGGCAGCTTTTAAGACCCCAGACACCTCAGCAATGTGGGGTGCAGAGGGCTGTCTTAGCAAATCACTGGTTTGTGCCAATTAGCCTCAGTTACCCCTGAGAGCACAGTCCCTGGCCCTTCACCCCAGCTACTCTGTCCTTGTAATATTGGATTAAGATGGGAGGAGTAATCATGTTATGTTGAAGTCCAGTTAATATTGATCTTCTTTCTAATGTGTGCTGTCTCATATTTCACCCAACCAAGTTTCTATCAACTGTCTAAACCCTCACCCCCTCACCTTCCCTCCCTCCCTCCCCACTCTTGCAGTGGTCACAGAGTCTTCTATGCATAAGTCTGTTTTTAAGTTCTTACCATAGGGGTCTCATACAATATTTGTCCTTCTGTCGCTGACTACTTTCACTCAGCATAATGTCCTCCAATTGAAACCAGGTTATGAGATGTTTCCTAAAATGATCGTTGTTCTTTATCATTACAGTGTTCCATTGAGTATATGTACCATAGTTTACTTTACCTATCCATTCCTCTGTTGTTGGGCATCTGGGTTGATTCCATCTTCTTGCTATTGTGGACTGTGCTGCAGTAAACATTTGTGTGTATGTATCAGTTAGTGTGAATGGCCTTGATTCTGTAGGATATTCCAAGCAGTGGAATTACTGGGTCAAATGGTATATCTAGATCCAGCTTTTTAAGGAAGTTCCAGACTGCTTTCCAAAGAGGTTGCACCATTTTGCAATCCCACCAGCAGTGTAGGAGAATTCCAATTTTTCCACATCCTCTCCAGCATTTGTTGTTTTGTGTTTTTTGGAGCATGGGGAACCTTCTTGGGGTGAGATGGTATCTCATTGTCATTTTTGATTTGGAATTTCTTTAATAGCTGATGATCGTGAGCATGTCCACATGTGTTTCATGGCTGCCTGGATCTCTTCTTTAGTAAAGTGTCTGCCCATCTCCTGTGCCCATTGCTTAATTGGGTGATTTATCTTTTTCTTATTGATATTTTGTAGTACCTTATAGACTATGGAGATCAGGTGTCAGTCTGACATACAGTTGCCAAATATTTTTTCCCATTCTGTAGGTGGCCTTTTAATTCTATTAATAAAGCCTTTGGATGAGCAAAAGTGGTTGATTTTTAATAGTTCCCATTTATCTATTTTGTGTTGTTTGTATATTGTTTGACAGATTTTGAAGTCTAAGTTGTGTATTAAAACTTGCATTGTTGTTCCAACGTTCTTGGATGAGCTTTATCTTTTTAGGTTTGATATTTAGGTCTTTTATCCAGTTTGAGTTGGTTTTCGTATAAGGTGTGAGATATGGGTCTTGTTTCAATTTTTTGCAGATGGAGATCGAGTTTTGCCAGCACCGTTTGTTGAAGAGATTGTTTTTTCCCCAGTTTAGTGTCTTAGGGCCTTTGTTGAATATCAGCTGTTCATAGGAAGATGGTGTAATCTCTGGGGTCTCAGTTCTGTTCTGCTGATCTGTCTGCCTCTTTTTGTGCCAGTACCAGGCTGTTTTAACTACTGTGGCAGTGTAATAGGTTCTAAGGTCGGGTAGTGAGAGGTCTTACAATGTGTTCTTCTTCTTCAGTAGTGTTTTCCTTATCCAGGGCTCTTCCCATTCCAGACAAAGTTGGCAGTTTGTTTCTCCATCTTGTTAAAAATTGTAACTGGAATTTGTATTGAGATTGCATTACATAAGTAGATTGCTTTAGGCAAAGTAGACACTTTCACTATGTTAAGTCTTCCTATCCATGAGCAGGATAGGTTTCTCCATTTATGTAAGTGAATCTTACTTAATTCTCTTTGTAAAGGTCTGTTATTTGTCTGGTTAGATTTATTCCCAGGTACTTTATCTTCTTAGGGGCTATCATAAATGGTATTGACTTGCTTCTTCCTTAATAATCTTGTCTTTGGTGTAAAGGAATCCCACTGATTTACTTATGTTTATCTTGTATCCTGAGACTTTGCTGAACTCTTCTATCAGTTTGAGTACTTTACTTATGGATTCTTTAGGATTCTCTGCATATACAATCATTATCTGCAAACAGAGAGATTTTGACTTCTTTGCCGATGCAGATGCCTTTTATTTCATGGTCTTGTCTAATTGCTCTAGCTAGAACTTTTATTACAATGTTGAATAGGAGAGGTGGGAGTAGGCATCCTTGTCTAGTTCCTGTTCTCAAGGAAAACAATTTCAGTCTCTCTCCATTCAGGGTGATGTAGGCAGTTGGCTTTGTATAAATGGCCCTTATCACATTGAGGAATTGGCCATCTATTCCCATTTTGCTGAGAATTTTTAGCATGAATGGGTATTGGACTTTATCAAATGCCTTTTCTGCATTAATAGACAACATCAGGTGATTCTTTTGTGTTATTTATGTGGTTGATGACATTAATTGTTTTTCTCATGTTGAACCAGCCTTGCACCCCTGGTATGAATCCAACTTAGTCATGATGGATTATTTTTTTTATAATGTTGTTGTATTCTGTTGGCAAGAATTTTGTTGAAGATTTTTGCATCTAGATTCATGAGTGATATTGGTCTGTAGTTCTCTTTTTTTGTTGGGTCTTTCCCTGCCTTTGGTACTAGGGTTTTGCTGGCTTCATAGAATGAATTTGGGAGTATTCCATCCTTTTTTATACTGCAAAATAGTCTCAGTAGTATTGGAGATAACGCTTCTCTAAAAGCTTGGTAGAATTCTGCCATGAAGGCATCTGGGCCAGGGCTTTTTTTCGTTGGGAGTTTTTTGATGCCTTTTTCAATCTCTTCCTTTGTGATGGGTTTATTAAGTTGTTCTGCTTCACCTTGTGATAACTTGGGTAGGTGATATGAATCTAAGAATTTGTCCATTTCCTCTAGGTTTTCAAATTTGTTAGAGTACCGACTTTTGTAATACTCTGTTACGATATTTTTGATTTCTGTTGCATCTGTTGTGACCACTCCCCTCTCATTTCTTACTTCATTTCTTTCCTTTCCTGTTTTTCTTTAGTAAGTTTAGCCAGTGGTTTGTCAATTTTGTTGATCTTTTCAAAACAAACAGCTTTTGGTCTTTTCAATTTTTTCAGTTCTATGCTCTAATTTGTTTAGTTGTGCTCTAATCTTTATGATCTGGTTTCTTCTGGTGCCTGAGGGGTTCCTCTTTGTTCTCTCTACTTGTTCAAGCTGTAGGGTTAGTTCTTTCATTTGGTTTCTTTCTTCTTTCCAGATGTGTGCATTTATGGAGATAAACTGACCTCTGAGCACTGTTTTGGTTGTATCCCATAGGTTCTGGTAGGAAGTGTTTTTGTTCTCATTGGAAACCATAAATTTCTTTATTTCATCCTTGATTTCTTCTATAACCCATGGCTTTTTGAGCAAGATGTCATTCAGTTTCCATAAGTTCCACTTTCTATCTATGTTTTTTTGCTATTAATTTTGACTTCTACAGTTTTATAATCTGAGAAGATGCTTTGCATTAATTCAGTGGTATGCATTTTGTTGAAAATTGCTTTATGTCCTAACACATGGTCTATTCTGTACAATGTTCCATGTGCACTGGAGAAGAAGGTATAGTTGTCTTCTGATGGACAGAAAGTTCTGTATATGTCAGTGAGATCTAGTTAATTAATTGTGGCAATAACATCTTCTGTGTCTTTAGTGAGGTTTTTTCTAGACCATCTGTCCAATATTGAGAGTGGAGTGTTGAAGTCTCCCACTATTATTGTGGAGTGGTCTGTCTCTTTTTTGAGTGTAGTCAGTGTTTCTTCGATGTATTTAAGTGCTCTAATACTAGGTGCATAAATACTTAATACTGTTAAGTCCTATTTGTATATTGAACCTTTCAGCAATAGTGTCCATCCTTGCCCGTGATCGTGGATTTTACATTAAGATCTATTTTATCTGAGATTAGAATTGCCACCCCTGCTCTTCTTTGTTCATTGTTAGCTTGATATATATTCTTCTGTCCTTTAATTTTCAGTTTGTTCCTATCTTTAAGTCTAAGGTGAGTTTCTTGTAGGCAGCATATGAGTGGGTTGTGTCTTTTGATCCAAGATGTCACTCGATGTCTCTTTACTGCAGCATTCAGTCGATTCACATTCAATGTAATTATTGATACGTATGTGTTCAGTGCTGTCATTGTAATCTGTTTATTTTTGTGTTGATGTTTTCTCTGTTCTTATTAATCTGTTGTGGGACATTCTTCTTTGTGAGTTGATTTTTCACCTTTTTCAGGGTTGGTTTTGTGGTTGTTGAGACTCCTGTATTATGTTTCTTGATACAGCATGTTGCATCTTTATTGTGCTTTACAGCTGTCCCTATGATCCCACTTAATAAATAAACTATGTGTAAACCCAGTGTTAATTACTACCAGTCTTGTCAACTTCCTCTCCATCTGGAAGGACTATAATGACTGTAGTATATCCTTCTTTTTAATATGATGACATAATAGTTTTCATGATATGATCACTGGATTATTTCTTTCACTATTATAGCTTTGATTGAGTTTGGAGCCTTCCCTAACTGAGTAGGATTCTGGATGATGTGTCCATCTAAACTATAAAGTTAGTGGTTTTGTTCTTCTAAGCCAAGAGATTCTTTCAGTATTTCTTGTAGCTTTGGTTTCATTTTTACAGAGTCTCTGAGTTTCTGTTTATCTGCAAATGTCTTAATTTCATTTTCATATTTGAAAGGTAGTTTTGCAGGATATATAATTCTTGGTTGGAAGTTCTTCTCCTTCAAGGCTTTGAATGTGTTATGCCAATGTCTCTGTGCCAGCATCGTTTGTGCTGAGAAATCTGTCAAAAGCCTACAGGGTTTCCCTCTGAGTGTTAGCTTTGCTTTGAGTCTTGCTGCCTTTAAGAGTTTCTGCTTATGTTTCATTTTGTTAAGCTTGATTATAACATGTCTTGGAGTCTTTCTTTTGAGATCTGTCTTGAGTGGTGTTTGATATGCATATTGCAGAATTTCTGGGAGGTTTTCTGTCAGCAGCTCAGCAACTATGCTTTTTGTGTTCTCAGGTGTCTTGTCCTGTTCAGGAACTCCAGTTAAACATAGATTGTTCCTCTTAATAGAGTCCCACATGTTTCTTAGCTCTGTCTTCCAAATCAGAAAGTCTCTTTTCCATTTGTGCCATTCTGTTTTCATGGCTTTGAATTGAAGTTTGTATGTGTTTGATTTTGTTCTTGATTTGTTGGATTTCAGATTACTGTTGTTTGATCAGATTGAACAGCTTGCTTAATATTTCATTTTGCTCTGCTGCATTTTGTGTAATGTGTAGGAGGGCTCTATATATAATCCTTTTGTATTCACCCTCTGATAGTTTCAGAAAAGCTTCTTCATCTGGGAAGTTTTGAGGTGGTTTCTTTTGGTGGCCTTCTGATGCCATGGATGATTTCTTGGTTATGATTTTTACACTTTTCTCCAGAGTTTGTTGCTTTGGGGGCTTTATGTTGGTCAGTAGAGGCTGGGGGAGATGCTGTGAGGATACACCATAATTGTTTCTCTAGACCATCTGAAAATGAGAAGTAAAAAGTATCTCACAACTTCCAGAGTCAGTCAGGTTTTCAGGTATATAGTTCCCTCTTCCCAGCTGGCAAAGTAAGCACCCCTATGTTGAACCCCAGATGTTATAAACTAACTCAAAACAGAGAAAGGCTGCTGCCCTGCTGACCTCTGCTGTTGGGCCCCAGCTGTAGGTAATACTGTGTAGAATTCTGCTTTTCTGCCTGAAAAAGCACTGGTTTTTGGGCAGGCACTGCCTCCCAGCCCAGGAATTAGGTCTGGCTCAGGCTTCCATGTGGATATCCCCGCCTTCTAGTGGAAGAAGATAGTGTCCCGCCCAAGCCCACCACCCAGCTGAGACAAGGCTACTGGTAGCAAGAGAGGCCAGAAGTGCCAAGTTGCCCAGAGTCCAAAGCCTCCATTGCTTGGCCCTAGCCCCAGGCAACAGTGTGCAAAACACAGCCTCTCTCCTGGAAAAGTACTCTTTCCCCAGCAGGTGCCACCTCCCAGCCCAGGAACCAAGTCCAGCCGGGGCATCTGCCTGGGCATCTCCATCTGCCAGTGGATCAATATGCCATCCTACACAAGCTTATCACCACATCTATACAGTTACCACACGGTGGAGGCAGAACATAGGCCAAGGGAGCCGAGATTCACAGAGTCCAAAGCCGGGCTCTCAGAACATGGCAGTTGCGCTTGCCGAACCCACCAGGAGTGCGTCTGAGACCAGTGGCCAGTCAAGTCCCAGCTCCGCGCGCTGGCCAATACAGAGAAAAAAAAAATCAAAATGGTGAGTTAGCTTCAGTCCATGTAAAGCCTGTGCTGACCGAGAGTGGGGTCAACAAAAGAGAGGAGGTTTTGCGTTCAAATTAACAGCTCTATGCTGCACCCTAGGGCTCACTAGGTGTCCAAAAATCTCCATTTAATTATCAGTTCAAGTCTTGGTTTCCAGAGGTACTTAGGGAGACATGTGTTTAATCTGTCATCTTGACTTTGCCCCTCCTTGTGCCTCACTTTTAGTGGTGGGAGCAGCCAGATACAATAACTTATCCTTTACTTTAGAAGGAGTATCTCCGCATGTTCCACACTACTGGACCCGTAGAAATTTTACTGAGGACAAGGTTCCTGAGTTATTGTTGGATTTTCTACTCTCTAGGATGCCCATGGAAACCCTGGTGATGTAGTGATTAAGTTCTGTGGCTGTTAACGAGAAAGTTGCAAGGTCAAATCCACCAGGTGCTCCTTGGAAACTCAATGGGGCAGTTCTACTCTGTCCTGTAGGGTCACTATGAATCAGAATCAATTCCATGGCACCAGATTTTCTTTTTTGGTTAACATATGCAAATGTTTTTGGTTTTTGTAAATTGTGCTTTAAGTGAACATTTACAGTGCAAACAATGCACGACTGTTGCTCATGTATAGAAATATATGCTCATTGTTATATGATCCGTGTTGCTCTTCCTACAGTGTGACAATACATTCCTCCTTTCCACTCTGTATTTCCTGTGTACCTTCAGACAGCTTCTGTCCCTTTATGCCTTCTGTCTCACCTCTGGACAAAATCTACCCATTGACTCTCGTGTGTCTACTTGAGCCCAGAAGCACATTCTTCACCAGTGTCATTTTATGTTTTATAGTCCAGTCTAATCTTTGACCAAAGAATTGGCTTCAGACAGGGTTTAAGTTCTTGGCTAACAGAAGGTTAAGAGACTATGACTTCTGTCAATTCTGGTCTTTTTATGTGACTTTGAGTTCCACATCCCACTTTTTTCTCCTACTACATCAGGGGTTCTCTTTGTGTTTTCTGACAGGTTGGTCATCGGTGGTCAATGGGCACCATCTAGTTCTTCTGGTCTCAGGCTGATGGAGTCTCTGATTTATGTGACCCTTTCTGTGCAGCTCATATTTCCCTTATGTCTTTGGTGTTCTTTATTTTCCTTTGCTTCACTTGTGTTGGGAAAAATATGATTCATCTTAGATGGCTGCTTCCTAGCTTTTAGGACCCCAAATGACCACTCACCAAAATGTGATGCAGAACATTTTCTTAATAAACGTTGTTATTCCAGTTGACCTAGATGTCTCCTGAAACTCGTCCTCAGGCTCCCATCCCTGCTATTCTGTCCCTTGGAGTTTTGGATTGTATTCAGGAAATTTCTCAGCTTTTTATTTAACCCAGTTATGCCAACTTCCCCTGTATTTTGTGCCGTCCTTCCCCTCACCTAAAATAGTTCTTGTCTTCTATTTAACTGAAAACCCTGGTGGCATAGTGATTAAGTGGTAGAGCCATTAACCATAAGGTCAGCAGTTCATATCTAACAGGTGCTCTTTGGAAGCTCTATATGCAGTTCTACTCTGTGCTATAGGGTCGCTGTGAGTCAGAATTGACTTGAGGGCAGTAAGTTTGGTTTTTATTCAGTTGGTGAATGAATACCCCTCTTCTTCCCTCGTTACCCTCATAACCGTCAAAGAATGTTTTCTTCTATGTTTAAACCTTTTCTCGCGTTCTTAATAGTAGTAGTTTCATACAATATTTTCCTTTTGCAATTGACAAATTTCACTCAGCATGATGCATTACAGCTTTGTCCCTGTTTTAAAATGTTTCTCACATTTATTCTTCTTTATCACTGCATAATATTCCATTGTGTGACTATATTATAATTTGTTTATTCATTCAGCCATTGATAAGCACCAAGGTTTATTTCCATCTTTTTGCTGTTGTGAGCAGTGTTGCACTGAACGTGCACATACATGTATCTATTCATCTGATGGCTGTTATTTCTCTAGGGTGTATTTCAAGGAGTAGGATTGCTGGATTGTGTAGTACTTCTATTTCTAGCTTTTTAAGGAACCACCAAATCGATTTCTAAAGTAGTTGTACCATTTTACATTCCTACCAGCAGTGTACAAGTGATCCAGTTTTTCCAGAACCTCTCCAACTGTTGTGTTTTTTTAATTAATGGATTAATTAATTTAATTAATTAATTTTAATTAATGCTGCCTTTGTTGAAGTGAGATGGTATCTCCTTATAATTTTTATTTGCATTTCTCCAAGGGCTGGTGACCACAAGTATTTTCTCATGTGTCTGTTATCTACCTTAATGTCTTCTTTGATGAAGTACCTGTTCATATCCTTTATCCATATTTTAATTGGGCTATTTGTCTTTTTGTTGTTGAGGTTTTATAGTATCTTATAGATTTTAGATATTAGACACTGATCGCATTTTTCATATCTGAATTTTCTTACCCATTCTGTAGGTTGTATTTTTACTCTTTGGTGAAGTCTTTGGATCAGCTTAAGTGTTTGGTTTTTAGGAACTCCTAGTTAATTTGTTTCCTCTTTGGTGTTTGTGCATTGTTAGCAATGTTTTGTATTTTGTTTGTATCTTGTATTAGGGCTTCCAGCATTGTCTCTAATTTTTCTTCCATGATCTTCACATTTTAGATTTTAGATTTAAGTCTTTGATCTGTTTTGAGTTAGTTTTTGTGCAAGGTGTGAGGTATGGGTCTTGTTTCGTTTTTTTGCAGATGGATATCTGGTTATGCCAGCACTATTTGTTAAAGAAACAGTCTTTTTCCCAGTTGACATATTTAGGGCCTTTGTCAAGTATTAACTGCTTGTATGTGGATGATTTTCTGTCTGGATTCTCAATTCTGTTACATTGTTCTGTGTATCTTTTGCTGTACCAGAACCAGGCTTTCTGGCTACAGTGGCAGTACCCCCCAAAATTAAAAAAAAAAAAAAAAAAGAAAAAAACCAAACCCACTGCCATCAAGTTGATTCCAACTCATAGCAACTCTGTAAGTCAGAGTAGAACTGCCCATAGAGTTTTCACAGAGTACATGGTGGTTTTGAACTGCTGACCATTTGGTTGGCAGACATGGCACTTAACCACTATGCTACCAGGGTTTCCATGTGGTAGTACAGTGTTTCCTAAAATCAGGTAGTCTGAGGCCTCCCATTTTGTTCTTCTTTAGTAATACTTATCTGGGGGCTCTTTGTTTTTGTATGAAGTTAGTGATTTGTTTCTCTGTTTTATTAAAAAATGCCTTTGGAGTTTGGATTAGGGTTGCATTGTATCTGTAGATTACTTTGGGTAGAATAGAAACTTTTATAATGACAAGTCTTCCTATCCATGAGCAGGATTTGTTTTCTTACTTATGTAGGTTGCTTTTGGTTTCTTGCAGTAATAGCTTGTAACTTTCTTAGTATAGGTCCTTTATGTCTCTGGTCAGATTTATTCCTAAGTATTTTATCTTGTTGGTAGCTATTGTAAATGACGTTGATTAGGTGATTTCTTCTGTGATATTCTCTTTGTTGGTGTAGAAGAATCCAAGTGATTTTTGTATGTTTATCTTGCATCCTAATACTTTGCTGAACTCTAGTTCCAGTAATCCTTTTATAGATTCCTTAGGGAATATCATGTGTAAATAGAGGTACTTTTACTTGCCAATTTGGATGTCATGAACTTCTTTTTCTAGCGCCGTTGCTCTGGCTAGGACCTCCAGCACATTGTTGAATAAGAGTGGTTCCTCTTCTCAAGGGAAATGCTTTCGGATTCTCTGTGTAGGATGTTATTGGCTGTCAGCTTGGTATAAATGCCATTTATTAATGTTGAAGAATTTCCCTTCTATTCTATTTTGCTGAGAGTTTATATCATGAATGGGTGTCGGGCTTTGTCAGATTCCGTTTCTGCATCAATTATACGATCATATGGTTCTTATCTTTCTTAATTTATGTGATGGATCACACTGACCATTTTCCTAATGTTGAACTGTCCGTGCATACTTTGTGTGAATCCCCCTTGATCGTGGTGAATTATTTTTTTGATATGTTGTTGGATTATATTGGCTGAATTTTGTTGAGGATAGTAAGTTTGAGGGACAATAAATTTGTTGAGGGATAATAAGTTTCTAATTTTCTTTTTTTGTGGTGTCTTTATGTGGTGTTAGTATCAGGGTATAGCATGCAAATGTTTTACCATAAATGTAGAATCACTGACTCTTTACTGGATCTAATCAGCATAGTCTCATCAGTGTAATGGACGAGTGTGATATCTTGTGGAAGGGAAACATACTCAAGGTCCCTGTAGTCTAAATTATGACGTAGGGCTAAAGTGTTGATATAGCCTTGAGATAGGCAAGTAAAGATATGTTGATGGCCTTGCCCACTGAAGACAAACTGCTTCTGATAATCCTTCAAAACAGATACGGAGAAAAGGCATTACAGATACAGAGAAAAAGGCAGATTGCAGATCGGTAGTTGGGTACCGTGTACCAGAATGTATATTAATTTGGTCAAGCTATGAATATCTCTCTGGAACAGCAGCTGCAATTGGAGTCACCAACTGGTTATGTTTTTGATAATCTACTGTCATTTTCTAAGATCTATCTGTTCACAAAGTCCGAATAGGTGAATTGAATGAGGACATAGTGATGATTCGCTCACTCCATCCTTCAAGCACCTGACGGTGGCAGTAGTCTCTCGGTCCTTTCAGAATAGGATACTGCTCTTGGTTTACTATTTTCCTAGTCAGGGGCAGTTGTGATGGCTGCCACTTAATTTTTCCTACCATAATAGCCCATAAGCTATTTATCAGGGATCTAGTTTGCAGGTTCTGCCAGTTGCTAAGTATACGAGGTTTTACAATGAAGTCTGCAGACTTAATTCTTCTTGCTGAATATAACTGTGGTCACCTTCAAAGTACTCCCCTTTGGAAGCTATGCACTGATGCCAGCACCTCATCCACCTTTCAAATCAATCTTGGAACTCTTTCTGGAATGGCCATTGTGCATGGTTGGCATGGTGGCAAGTTCACAAACTTAACTGTGTAGTTGTATCTGAGGGAGTTCCTAGCCAGTAAACAAATCACTGTGTTGGAATACCCTCCCTACTAACCTGATCTGGCCCCCAATGACTCTTTTCTTTACTCAAAGATAAAAGAAATATTGAAAGGAAGATATCTTGATGTCGTTTGGGACGTCAAGGATAATATGATAACAGTTCTGATGGCAGTTCCAGAAAAGAGTTCCAAAATTGCTTTGAAGGGTGGACTAGGGGCTGGCGTTCATGCTTTCATGCTTTTTCTAGGATGAGTTTGCAAATTTAACTGACAATCCTCTTATGTCTTTCTACTGTGCATTCTGGAACTGGGGTAGTCACTACAGGAAAGGCTTGGGGGCCCACCGGACCTAACGTGAGACAGACATGAGTCAAGACTCCATTAATAATTTGATTTCCATATGTCCCTACTCTGGCTGTTGGGCCACAGTGATGTTTCAGGTTTCCTGGAATTGTGTCTGTTCAGCACCAATACCCAGTAATCCTCTAAAAGTCTGATTATTTGCTTTTCTACAATGAATAGTCACTCTTGCTAAATGCCATAGATTGCTGTGTAGAAGACTGGAAGAAAGATTGATAGTAAAAATTCAAGGCAGTGTATTGGAATCCTTTCTTAAGAGAACTTGGCCTCGCTTGCATTCAAGGTGTTTGAGTCTTTAAATTTCTGCAAATCTGGGAATTGATTGAGGTACTGTGACTCTCTATTCTGGTGTTATGAGTTTAGCTGCTGTTTCCGTTACCTAGAATTCACCTGTTTGTATAGATTAAGTAAATGTTTAGTAGATTTCCTATCTTTTCCACTCCCAAGGATGCCATGACTAAGAAGGCAAAGCCATAAATCCATATGAGTCAGACTATTCTGATTACTGCTTTGCCCCAGCTTTCTATTACAGTAACCATGTCCACCTGTCTGTGTCAGCTGAGTGTAGCCACAAAGTCCAATCAGCCCCATTTTAATTAGAGGTCTTATTTCAGTTAGGGCAGTTCCCACTGTCAAATTTTATTTACATAAAACAGCAGTCACATCAATCTTCAGGGATGCTGGAACTCCCTTCACAAATTTGTTCCTTACAGTTGTGGTAAAAGGTGTGCCCTCTGGGCACTATGTGTGAGTCTGTGGGTCTGAATAGAACCATTCCCTAAGCTTTTGGATACCTTTTAAAGTATATCAAAGCAGGTGTTCTACTTCAAGTTGATTTAATGTAGGCTGCCTCATAATCTCTGCTTTAACAACTCAACCAAATAAATTATTAGATCCTTTCCTAAAGTTTTGAGCTGAAGAATCTGTTCTTAGTGAACTAATACCCATCTTTATGTTCCTGTATTATTATTTCACGTCCTTAATAGCCATTCCCATATATATTCCGTAGGTTTCTGTTTGTACATAATAGAAAAGTCCAGCCATTCATTTGAAGTATAGTGTTCCTCCTCCTGGGTCACTTTGCACCTTTTTAGGCTCACTGGGACTTAAGTCTAGTTTTAAGTCTAGTAGCCCAAACTGATAACATGGAATTGTTTTGAGAAGATTCGGCACTGTCTTGTAAAGCATCTGCCTCAAGCAGTGACGCATGCAAGAGGTCTTTAGAGGCAGCTGGGCTAATCTCATTAAATGGGATTGGAGGGGCTAATGGTTTTTCTTGGCAGAGTAGTTTAGCAGACAAACATGAAGTAATCTCTTCAGATGGAAGTGATTCTGCTGGCAGAAGTGATTCAGTGGAATTTAGGAACAGCAGAGTCTCCATGTTCCTGATTTCTGTCCGTGTGCCCTATCCAGGTTTCAGCCTCTTATTTCTTCTCAGTCAGTGCCCGCCCTTTAACTTCAGACACCTCTCAAGGTTAGCAGTTGAGCTGGCGTTGTAATTTCAGTCACTTGTACAATAAGACTCTGGGTTTGGTTTTTGTGTGTTTCAACTCTGCTACTATATTAAAAAAAGCCTTTCAAAGCAGAAGTGGAAGCCTTGAGATCATTTGTGTGGCACTTGAACTTTTTACTCTGAAGCCCTGAAGGCATCTCTTTCTTTCACAAGTTTGTTTAGGGAAAGTAGGGACAACCAACCATCTTCCTATACTTCTCATTCTGATAGAACTGTAAAAAGATACCACACATTTGTTTATCCAGAGCATCACCTTTCACCAATACCAAACGAATTTGTATTGCTACCTCAATGTATGGATTAGCAGCATTCTCTTTACTGCTAGAAGCAGAGTCATCAACATCTTTAAAACTAAGTAGACTTGAGAACTAATTTAGAAAACTTCATCCTTACAATTTTGTTTCTCTAAAATCGCTCTTAGTACCAGATGTCTTAGGCTGGGTTCTCTCAGGAAATAAAACCAATAAAGAATTTAAATACATGTATATAGAGAGATTGCTATCAGGAAAACAGTTTGTGCAAATGTAGAGGCTAGAACATCCCCAGTCAGTGGATCATAATAGAGTCTCCTCCTGATTCACATAGCTGCAGGAGCCAGTGAACCTAAAATTGGCAGATCAGAGAGTAGGGCTCTTTTTCATAGACTGTGAAGATTGATGAATCCCAAGGTTGGCAGGCAAGCTGATAGCTCAAGTCCCGGGGACTGGAGGTCATACCAACAGAGATGAGCGTAGAATTCAGAGCAATGGAAAAGCCCAGAACATCTCTTTGTATTTGGATGTAGGCCGTACTACCAAGGAAATTCCCTCTCAGCTGATTGACTACTCACAGTGGATCCCATGATGGGAGTGATCACACATAAACACTGAGAGTCGTGGCCTAGCCAAGTTCACACACAATTTTTTTTTTTTTTGGTGATTGAGTGAAAGTATGCAATCCAGTTTAAATTTGGATGCCCTCCTATCTGCAGCTCCCTCTGCTCCCCTTGCCTGGTGACAGCGCACTCCTTTCCATTGTGTACATGTCATATCCTCTTAACAATCTCCTGTCCCCTCCTCTCTACCCTCTCCACATCCCTCTAGTAGGAGACCAGTAGGACAACATCCTGTAGATGTATAGAACCATAAAATGCACACATGATGTGGTCACTCTGTGTCCCCAAATACAATCCATTCCTGTCCAAAGAGTTGACCTCAGTAATGATTTATGATCAGGAGCAGCATAGGGGCCATGCTCCCAGGGGACCCCTGGGCCTTCAGACCATCAGTTGCAGTCTTTTAGCAGAGTTCTCAGAGTGCACCCCTTTTTCTTCTCATGTTGCCACTGGGACTCAATATTGTGAGCGCCATTCATGTGAGTCAGTCTTCTAGGTTCTCTTTCCCCCGTGTCCTTGTTGTCCTTGGTGAGCCTCTGTTACAGTTGAGTTGGGACCATTTGGTTTACCTCAGATGGCAGCTTGCAAGCCTTTAAGACCCCAGACACCACTCACCAATATGGTGTGGAGAAGATTCTCTAAGATTCTCTTAGTAGTGGGCTAGTTATGCCAGTTGGCCTCAATGTCCCCTGAGAGCATGGTCCCCGGACCCCCACCTCTGCTACTCTGTCCTTGCAATATTGGGTTAAGATTGGAAGAGTTTTCAAGTTATGTTGAAGTCCAGTTAAATTCTGATGTGTCTCACACAATCTTAATTCTCACAGTACACATTATTGTTAACCTTAGAAGTTGATGTATAAAGTTAACTTAAAATTTTCACTGTTAATTAGTGCTTGCCTGTATAAACTAGTTGCTCTTGGTCAGTATTCATGTAACAGAAGCAGATTTTATAAAAATCTCTTCGCCAGTTATACCTTTGAGATAGAATAATACAAGACATTCCCATTCAACCTCTGCAAGAGATAAAGCATTCAGAAATGTAATTCTTGAAGTATCTTTTGTAAGAGCTTAATATTTTGGCATTGGATTACTGTGGATCACTATGAGTCAGAATTGACTGGGCAACAACAGGTGTAGTTTTTATAATAGCCCTCACTACTTCAGTTGGTCATGGGAAGCTGAGGAAAGTGGTATCTATATTGTGTGTCTACCCTGTGAGTCAGAAGAAGAGTTATCTGGTAAAATTTTGAATTTTTATCTGCCTCATATCTTTCAATTTGTCCTCAAAAGAATGGCCAACCTGTTTCTTCTGTAATAGTTATAAGTTGTGTGTTATTTAACAGTAAGTTCAAAAGATTTTTTTTTTCATTTAAGTTAGAGCAAAGATAGATACATAGTGCAGATTTGACTTTTCGTTTCCTTTAATTCTACAGGTACTTTGAAGCTGTACAGCTGAGCTCCCAGCAGCGAATTCACGTTGACCTTTTTGACTTAGAGAATGGAGAATATCTCTGCCCTCTTTGCAAATCTCTGTGCAATACTGTGATCCCGATTATTCCTTTGCAGCCTCAAAAAATAAATAGGTATATTTCCACTTACGCTTTTGTTAATTTTTAAAAAGTAACTTGGGGCTGCCATGCTTTTGTTAATTTTTAAAAAGTTATCTTTAATCGTTTCAATAGTTCCTATTTTGGTTGACTTAGTAATTTCATTTTTATTATTGAAAGTAGTACTTATTTCACAACTTATACTTCAAAAAACATGATTTAAAAGACTGAAATATTCATTTGTTTATATGAATATGTTGCTCATGAATCTTCCAATAGCCACTTAAAGCAGTAGAACTCTGGTCTGTATCTTAGCATTCATGGAAGAAGTAACAAGAAGAAGATTCATTCCTGTCACATAGCATTTTCTACCATCAGAATTGCTGTTTGGAGTTTGGTAGCTTTAAAGGTCTCTGTACTTTTAAAATTTTGTTATTTTTCTCAAGATCCAGCTGCTGTAGACTTGAGAGACAGCGGCAGATAATAATTATAAAAATAGATAAAAACACTGGACTCTTCATGTATCTATGAATATTTAGAACATCATTATATTCTAACCATCAGTAAATGACTTTAATGGTAAATTTATTTTTGTTTTTTAGGACAAAGCACACTTGGTATGAATGCATTCTGATCATTTATTGTAGCTATTATTTCTATTTCTTTAAAATTATAATGAATTTATAATGCTAGGTCTGAGTTCCTCTAAATAAAATTATTTTGTTGATTTAAAACGCTTGTAACATGTCCTCATAACAGTAGGCTTGACAAAAGTCAGTACAATTGCTCTACTACTATTCCATGTCATTTGGAAAAACCTAATTTCGAAATTGTCATATGTTCAGTATTTTGGAACAGAATGTCATAGGGAGAAGGTGACCTGAGAAAGTTGTAGCTTACATTAGTTGTTACTATGTTGCAGGCACTGTACCAGGCATTTGCATCATTATCATATTAAACTTGACAATATTTTACTGAAATAGGTAGTTTTTCCTGTTTTAATGTAAGAAAATGAGACTGTGGATACTTGTACTTGTCTCAAGAACGACTGAGGATTTGAGCACAGACCTGACATTAAAACCTTTCTTATTTATACACATAAAGACACAGATTAAATAAATCATAATGCAGTAAAGTGACCTCAAACTTAGTAGCCTGAACAGGCCTTTTTTTATACAATGGTTATCCAAAATATGGATTATTAAACATTTGAATTATTATCTCTAAGGGAATATGCAGTACCTTCTTCACTCAAAGACATTAAGAATTGGATATTAAGGGCAGTCCTTTCTACTGTCTGAAAAGTGATCTTTAAGACTAGAGTTAAGAAATCTAGGATACTTTTATAGTAACAATTTTGGTTACTCAGAATCTGAAATGCTTAATTGTATATAATATTTTATTAGGCACTGTGTGTAGATGAATATATGTACATACATATATATATTTACATGTCCTTTTTTAAGAAAATCAACATAAATATAATTCAAGATATTAAAGTTAAGCATGTATAAAAATTTTATCAAAATTAATAATAAAGTGGTATTTTCAAAAGAAAATTGGTAATAACCAATCACTGTACACTTTTGTGTCTGAAAACTAAAAATTTCTTAGATCATATCTTTGCCTAGTTTTGTGAGTTTGAGCACTGTTCATTACATAACTTAAGACTATTTTGCAGTCTTTCTGTGACTCTTGATCATTAATAACTGGATCAAGGCCCTGCTCTTACAGAATGTACATTCAGGGAGAGAAGACCAAAAATAAATAATTACAAAGTGTTGAGCACTCAGAAATACTGTGAAAAACTAAAGCAGCAGAGTAATGGCTAGAGTCCCACCAGGGACATGAGGTCATTTACAGACAGAGTGATCGGGCAAGACCTCTCTAAATTGGTGACATTTGAGCAGAGGTTAAATGAAATAAGGGACAAGCAGTGCCGCTCTCTGGAGGAAGATAAGGACAGGCAATACTACCACAAGCAAAGGCCCTGAGGTAGAAACACAGTCAGCCTGTATGAGGCACCAGCAGAAGCCAAGGTGACTGGAATGGAACCAGCAGGGAGCTGAATGATAGATGAAGCCAGAGGTAGCAGTAGAAACTGGATCATAAAAGGGTTTGCAGGCTAAGTTTAGCAGTTAGAATTTTTATTTTGTGTACGAAGGGAAACCATTGGAATGTTTTGAGCAGAAAGGAAGATGACTTATCTTTAAAAGATCACTCTGGCTACTATATGATAAATACATAATTAATAAATACAGGAATAGAAGCAGGACAGACATTTAGGAATCTGTTGAAATAGTCCAAGTGAGGGAAGAAGTGACATGGACTAGAGTGGTAGTGATAGCAGTGAAAAGAAAAGGTGAACTTGAGATATATTTAGAAAGTAAAACCTGCAAGACTACCTGGTGAATTAGAATGTAGAGTATGAAGAAATCAGAGAAGTCAGTGATGACACCTAGTTTTGTGATCCCATTTACTGATACATTACTTACAGTGATTCCATTTACTGATGTGTAACTTACATAGGAAAACCTGGTGGCATAGTGGTTAAGTGCTACAGCTACTAAGCAAAAGATCAGCTGTTCAAACCCACCAGGCACTCTTTGGAAATTCTGTGGGGGACAGTTCTGCTCTGTCCTATAGGGTTGCCATCAGAGTTGACAGCAGTGGGTTTGGTTTTATTACTTACGGAGGATGGGTATTTGGGAGATACCTTACTCTCATACTTTTCTGTCACTTTTAAATCCCTTTCTTCAAGCTACATTTTTTAGACACATGTGCTTTGTGACCTAGAAAGGTGATCTGCAGGAATTTATTCTGCTCTGTATCCAATGAAAGACTGTACCAGTTTTGCTTTTCAGTTATGACTTTGTGCCAATGGCTTTAATCATTTGTAAATATTATTTTTTAGTGAGAATGCAGATGCTCTTGCTGAGCTTTTGACCCTGGCACGATGGATGCAGACTGTTCTGGCCAGAATATCAGGTTATAATATGAAACATGCTAAAGGTTTGCTTAAATTTATTTGTAATTTATATGTAAATTTATTTTATATGTAGCTATGTCAGGATCTTTCATTTTATTTTGGAAAAAAGTGTTCATGATACTAAAATGTTTGTAAACAGGTTTGTTGAATTTCAGGAAAATAGAGCTTTTGAAGCCAACAGTAGGTGTTGCTTAAAGCACTTGAATCATTTTTTGTACAAGGAAGCAGTATAGAACTTTGGTTACTCTGGAGTCAAACTGCTTGAATTTAGATTTTGGATCCACACTGGCTGTGTGGTATTAGATAAGGCACTTAAACTCTCTGTACCTCAACTTCCTTATTTGCAGGTTGAGGATAATAATAGTACCTATCTCATCCATTTCAAACTCGCCAGGCCCTCTTTGGAAACTCGATGGAGCAGTTCCACTCTGATCTCTAGGGTCACTATGAGTCGGACCCGACTTGCCAGCATTGGGTTTTGTTTTGTTTTGTTTTTTTAAGCTCATCATTTAAGGACTAAATGAGTTGTTATATGTAAAATATTTAGAACAGTATATACTACCTGAAAACCCTGGTGGCATGATAGTTAAGTGCTATGTCTGCTAACGGAAAGGTTGGCAATTCAAATCCTCCAGGTGCTCCTTGGCAACTCTATGCAGCAGTTCTAGTCTGACTGATAGGATCACTGAGTCAGAATCCAGTCAGTGGCAGTGGGTGAGTATAGTTCTTAAACTGAAAACCAAACCCATTGCTGTCGAGTGAATTCTGACTCATCGTGACTCTTTAGGACAGAGTAGAACTGCCACATAGAATTTCTGAGGAGTGGCTGGTGGGTTCAAACTGCTGACCGCTTTGTTAGCAGCCATAGCTGTTAACCATTGTGCTACCAGGATTCCTTACTGTATTACTTAATATTATTTGTATATTGTCATTATATTGGTATTAACAAATAGATCATTTTTAGTTGCTACCTTACTTGCATATCTTTATAATAGAGAGAATTGTGCCTATTAATGAAAGATCAGCTTAATAAAAGAGGCAGTTAAAAAATTTGATGATGCAAACTCCCTTTGTGAGGCTATACAGAGACTGAAGGGGACAAGTTCCAGTATTTAAAAAGAAATTGTAGCTGTCATTCCTGCATTAGATTGAAAATTGACTAAAGATATGTACAAAAGCTACAAAGAATAATAGGGATGATGATTTTATTTGCAATCACCATAGTCAACCCAAATTATGAAGTATTTTTTAAGTATTTTCTCATAAACTCAACACTGTACATGGCTTTTGTTCCCTGCCTTGATGATCTCACAGATTTGCATGTTCTTCGTTAGGAGGAAATAGCATTAGTACCAGCTCTTTATAGTTCAAAACAATAAGCCCTATAGAATTTTTAGAGAAAGGATTGATTAGAAGAGGCAGAAGCAGTAGGGGAAAGTGTCATGGGAGAAAGTGGGAATCTGCCTGGCCCTCGACCAAGTCTGTGGGTAGTAGAGATAAGGGAAACATTCAGCTAGAGAAAGAAGCATAATTAGAGAAGTATGAGAGTGGCATTTTCAGAGATGTTGAAAAAGGCTAGCCTATCCTAAATCAAGGATACACAGTAGGGGAAAGTGGCAAGCATGGGGCAGAGTTATGTAGAGTTATGAATAACAATTTGGACTTTGTCATTTAAAAACAGAGTTATGGAAGAATGTAGGCATCAGCAATGACTGAGTTTGACAATGTCCTGTCAGTTTTCCTTTCTTTTTTAATTATATAGCAGAATCTTTTTTGTGAGTGATGCTCACAGGGTGATGTTTGTTAAAATGTGCTGAAAACTCCTCTCACAAAAGGCCTTATTTTGCTAAGAAGTATGTACTTACTGTTTTGCCACTTGTTTAAAGTATTGAGAATTCAGTATATGAAGCTGATACTTCTTTATAATAATTTTAAATAACATATATTTATCAGAATCGAAATGAGGTGGTATGAGTTAGAGAATTTGAAATTAGATCAGTGGAAATTACCTAAATCTGAAGAATAGACAGGAAGAAGATACAGGAAAAAAATAGGGACTATGGGATAATACTTTTTTAAAAACTCCAGCATTTGTGTCCTTTAAGTCCTACCCCCCTCCCCCCAGAAAAGGTACAGAAAAATTATTTGAAGAAATAGTGGCTGAAAACATCCCAAACTTGGTGGAAGACACAAATTTATACATTAAAGATGTTTGGGGAAAAAACTCATTGCCGTCGAATGTGCTCCAGCTCATAGGGACCCTAAAAGGCAAAGCGGAACTGCCCGTTAAGGTATCTAAGGAGCACCTGCAGAATTTGAACTGCCAGCCTTTTGGTTAGCAGCCATAACTCGTAACCAGTATACCACTAGGTTAAAGAAATTACAACGCAGAGGCATTGCAATCAAATTGATGAAAAGCAAGGATAAAGAAAAAGGTGTTGAAAGCAGCTAGAAAAAAATACTTTTCGCATCTGGGAAGAACGATTTGAATTTAATTAGGAAATAGAGCCACAGAGAGGTTAGTACTCACTGAAGGTATTAGTAAGTAACAGAGCTGGGATTCAAACCCAGGTTGTTTGGTTTCAGATTCTTGACTCCTAATCACTAATATTATGCCTTACTAATAGAATATCATATGGTCACTAAAATTAGAAGTATAGGTAGAGAGTTACTGACATGGGAAGACATTTGTGATCTAGGTGAAGAAACACAGAATGTAGAATAATACTGTATGATGATGGCCTTTAAAAAAAATCTATAACATTTATATAGAGAACAAAAGAATATCATCCAGATTTTCTGTGTGATTATTTTTCCTTTTAATTTGTAAGGAGAAAACTCATCAGTTCCTGTCTTATTTAATCAAGAAATGGGTGATTCTACTTCTGAATTTCATTCCATCCTGAGTTTTGGAGTTCAGTCTCCGTAAGTATCTAAATAGTTAAGAAAAGTTTGTAAATGATCGTGAAAATAAGAATGGAGAACAATTATTACTTACTCTTTGCTTCCTCTCTTCTTAATCATCATCATTCTTTCATTGTTTGTAAAATTGTTTCTGTATCCTGATTTTTTATCTTGTTTCTTTTTCTCCCAGGAGTGTTACTTGTATTAATAAAATTAAATGGTTTGGGATCTTAAAATAATACGTATTAAGGTGAACTATAGGAACTGCAATACTTGACTGTTTTTAACCAACAGAATTCTTAATTCTGTATGCTCCAAGCTAAGATGACCAGAATTTATGAGACTTCAGTTCAAGTCCATTTGATTTGTTCTCAGATTTCTAAAAAGTCTCAGACTATCTGTTATAGATGGAACTGTGTGCTCCCAAAATATTTGTCGACTTGGTTAGGCCTTGATCCCCAGAATTATGTTGTTGTTCTCCATTTTGTGATTGTAATTTTATGTAAAAGAGGATTGGGGTGGGATTGTAACACCCTTACTAAGGTCACATCCCTGCAAAGGGAGTGTCCCTGGAGTATGGTCTGCACCACCTTTTATCTTACAAGAGATGAAAGGAAATAAGGCAGAGAGGGGACCTCGCATTACCAAGAAAGCAGCACCCAGAACAGAGTGTGTCCTTTAGACCCAGAGTTCCTGTGTGGAGAAGTTCATAGTCTAGGGAAGAGTGATGAGAAGGACCTTCCTCCAGAGCCAAAAGAGCAAAACCTTTCTCCTGGAGCTGATGCCCTGAATTTGGACTTGTAGTCTACTAGACTGCAAGAATAAATTTCTCTTTTAAAGATACTCATTTGTGCAACAGCAGCAGTAGGTAACTAGGACACCACCCCCAGTTTTCTTGTATGTAAGATGGAGGTAATGACCTCCTAACCTGTCTTACCAAGTTACTGGAAAGACCCTTTGAAAATGTGAAGACCCTTTGAAAAATACAAGGTACCCAAATCAGATATTATTTTATGAATATTGTTTAAAGTACATTTTTCTGGATGTGATCCTTTTTTGTATGATCTATTCCATGATACTGAAAATACTTGTTACTAATAGAAGTTTAGAAAATCAGAACTTATCATTCCACATACATGGTACAGTCACACTAAGATGCACACACACCTGTCAGCATGAAAGTACTTGGTTCCTTCTTTAGACACCAAAACTTGTTAGGTCAGTTCTGTTTCCTCTGAATTTCATTCCTTCTCTGTTGAGTTTCTTCCCTTTAGACCTGGCTGTGATTATTCACTACATCTTTTGTAGGAAGGGAAGTTATATGGGCCATTACCATTTCTAAAAGAGATTTTCCTACCTATAGGTTTTTTTCTGATGTAATAAATCTTCAGAAACACTTGTGGATCGTGGTTAGGTGCTATGGCTGCTAACTAGGTGGTTGGTGGCTCAAATCCACCAGGCACTCGTTGGGAACTCTGGGGTAGTTCTGCTGTGTACTATAAGGTTGCTATGAGTTGGAATCAACTCGGTGGCCCTGGGTTTGGTTTGGTTATAGGAAATACAATTCTGATTTTCCCATTTTGTTACTTATTTAACAAATTTTTGGAGAGTCTTGACAAAGAACAATTTACATTTCTCAAAAGTAGTTAAACTTTTTCAGATTTTCAGTATCTACTGTGAATCAGAATCGACTCAACAGCACTGGGTTTGGTTGGTTTTTTTTGGCTTTATTATGCCTTCGGTAGTAGTCCTTTAGTAAATCATATATATGTTTTTCTTGTTTTATTTTTAGGATCAAATATTCTAGTAGCATTAAGGAAATGGTCATTCTGTTTGCCACAACCGTGCATAGAATTGGACTGAAAGTGCCTCCTGATGAAACTGATCCTCGAATCCCAGCAATGACCTGGAGCACATGTGCTTTCACTCTTCAGGCAATTGGTAAAGCCAGTCAGAAAACAGGTTTGGAGGTTTCACAGAAAGAGAATTAACACTGATTAACTTTTTTTTACCCTGTAGGCTCAGAGTAGTTTGGTTTGTTAGAAGATAATAAGTATTTCAGTAAATTAGTGTAGCCTGAAAGTGCAAATTACATGGTCATAAACATAACTGATTAAAGGAAAAACTGATAGAATTACAGTAGAATTCAAGATTTATAATTCATTTTGTTTCTCTTGTTCTTTGAGAAAACCTTTTGGGAGATGAGGGGAAACCTTTGTTTGGAGCACTTCAGAATAGACAGGTATGTATATTCCAGTAGGTGCAGGTAACTTACAGTATGCTTATTTTTGAGAATCCACAGTTAATTTCTTAATTATTTGATCTTTATTTATGCCTTTTATGTAAAAATGAGCAAAATTCTATTTTAAAAAACTAAGCTGTTTGCTTCTTATAGGAGACAGAATGCCTAGTGTTGTGCACTGTACAGAACTTAATCTTGATGGCTGAATGTAACTCACAAACAATAGAGATTTCAGGTGATAGATAATTGATTGCCTTTCTCCCCTCTGTTTACTGCCAAGTTAGAATCCTGTGGCCTAAATTGTTTGTCCCTTACTGACTTTATACCATCTAACAACATTGAGTATTAATGCTGGCTTAGTTATAGATAAATCATCATAGTGAGTTATAAAAAAATAAACTAAGCCATGGTCCATTGCTTGGCAGATCCTGGTGTTTTCAAGGTGTATATATCTACATGAGTCCTAAGGCTCATGATGTTGGATAACAAAGATAAATGCTCACTGCCGTTGAGCTGGTTTTAACTCAAGTGACCCCATGGGGTTTCTAAGGCAGTCTCTTTAGAAGCATACTGCCACGGCTTTTTCCCACAGACTTACTGGTGGTTTTGAACTGCCGTCTTCAGTTAACAGTCCAGCACTTTAACCACTGTGCCACCAGGGCTCCTTTGATAATGTAGAGGATGCTGAAAAACAGTACTCAAAAAAATATGCTCAATTGGCCCATGAAAACAGAAGAAACAATTGAAGATGCTGTAGACCACATGTCTCCTTGCCAGTTTCCTTCTGTTTCCCTACAAATTGGCACAGGAGACTTGTAATGCACATGTGTATTTTCCCACAGTTCCCTTTCTGTCATCGAAGAAGCAGAAGACCTATTATGTGAATTCAGTGATTTTCAGTCTTCATTTTAGAACTTCTACAAATACATTTATACAGGCCTCAATAGAATAAATTAAACTAGATATTAAGAAATTGACTTTAGAAAATGAGTACTTAAATGAGAATTGAAATGATTATACTTTTAATCCTCTTTATCGTGGCAAAAAATATTAGAAACTTGGTAATTTCATAAACCTGTTGGAAGTATTAAGAATATTGTGATTAATTTGGAGTAATGGAAAGTATAATGGAATTAGTCTGTAACTAATTCCAACAGAGTGGAATTAGTGAATAACGTTGGTTTGTAAGCTTTCCTCACCTTTTCTCCTTCCCTTCTCTTACAATCTAGCACAATGGTCTGAAAGCATTGTTGCAGTTTGCAGTTGCACAGAGGATTACTTGCCCTCAGGTCCTGATACAGAAACATCTGATTCGCCTATTATCAGGTAGCATCTGCTCTGAATTACTGCAGTTACTTTCATATCTTTTTTACTACCCGACAGTATGTTTCATTGAGAATACAACTTCGCATAATTTGAGCACTCACGAACTTAAAAAAAAAAAAGTCTACCTGTAATCCCTGCAATCTTATTAACTGTCAGGTATTTTTTAAATATTTTTAGATCACATCCTTTCTAATCACATGGCTTTCTCGGCCTGGACTCCTTTGTCTTTTTGAATCAGTATCCGCAACTGCCAGCATCTTTGTATCTTCAGTCTGATTAGAAAAGAGAACAATAACATGGATAGATTGTTTTAAAATATGTTGAATTTTTTTTTTTTTTTTTTTTGGTGAATGAAAATCATGTAAAATAGTAGAATTGCTTAGTGTGGTAATCTCAGAACCCAGGTACATGTCCTTTTCTTGAGAGGCAGGTTATAACAGATCTTCTTTTCTCATATAATAGGTGAGAAATTCACTAAGACCTCATATAGTACTCTAAACTAATATAGAAAAGAAAATAATTGGATTTTGCAGTAGAAGCTGATTTTTAGCATTTTGTTGTTGGGCACAGTTGCGTCAGTTCCAACTCAGAGAGACCCTGTGTGCAGCAGAACTAAACACTGCCACTTGGTCCTTCTCCAGCCTCATGAACATTGTTATGCTTAAGCCCATTGTTGCAACCACTGGTGTCAGCCTGTCTTGTAGAGGACCTTCCTCTTTTTCACTGACCTTCTACTTTACCAAGCATGATGTCCTTCTCCAGGGACTGATCGCCTTTGATAACATGTCCAAAGTAGATGAAGTCTTGCCATCTTTGCTTCTAAGGAGCATTCTGGCTATACTTCTTTCAGGATAGTTTATTTCTTTTCACAGTCCACGTTGTTTATAATATTCTTTGCCAACACCATTAATTCAAAGGTTTGATTCTTCCTTGGTCTTTCTTTTTCATTGTCCAGCTTTCACGGGCATATAAGGCTATTAAAAGCACCATGTCTTGGATCAGCTGCACCGTAGTACATACAGTGACATCTTCATTTAGCATTTGGTCATCTGCATTTCCATTTGGACATTTGAGTTCTAGCACAGGAGCCCGTTTGCACCCAAATAGGTAGGATTTAGACGGCATTATGTAAGGCTCTTTGTTCTAAGTCTGCAGTGTCACCAACAGGAACTCTGGTTACATGACAGTTAAAGCACTCAGCTGTTAACGAAAAGGTTTGAACTCACTAGCCTCTCTGTGGAGGAAATGACCTGGCAATCTGATCTCATAAAGATTTCAGCCTAGGAAACCCTTGGGGGCAGTTCCACTCTGTTGTCTAAGATCTCTGTGAGGTAGAATCAACAGCACATAGCAACAAAGAGGGGTTTAAGCTTGCACTGCCTAGATATATTTCTGACACATAATTAAAGCCACGCATAGTTTTCCTATAACTAATCTAGCAAGCGTCTGTTCCCAAAATAGACCAGCTTCCCTACCTTGAAGATCTGATGAGGCAGGCAACTTTTCTCCTCTTTAATCCACAAAAGCTTATTAGAGAGCTCTTTCTGAGATGATGGCCTGGGGACTCTGTAGCTCCACTCAAGGCTGCTGTCCAAGACTATTATTAAACTTCCACCTTGGTTGGATTTTGTATTTTCATATTAGTTTCCAGCCATCTCCTGAATTAATGTCATGCTAATAGAAATGTGTTATTTTTGCTGATCTCTTAAGCACACACTTAAAACTTTTTCTCTTTTTCATTCACTTTTCTCTCTTGCTGGTCAGTTACACAGTCCAGACCTTTTCAAGTGTTATGTGTGCCTCTCTTTGTTCTTTGGGACTCCTCATGTTGTTAAACAGCTCATATTTGCATGGTAGATCATCTCACTTTATTACTGTTTTGTTTTTGTTTCTTTCAGTCATAGTGTAAACCCCTTTTATATCAGCATTTCCAAATAATCCCACTGTTTCTGTACTCATTACTTAATGTGGGGTTTCTGTTTGAAACACCTCAAAATAAACACAGATATCTCAAACAGGAGAGACTTAACTGATGGCACATCATTTCAGCTTTGCAGTGACTGATGGAATTCATAGTCTTTTGCTCCGTAGTATAGCTTCATGTCTATCTATGAACATTTGTAATGTGAAAATTTATTAATAGGAGCACCTTTATTTGTAAAAGCTCTGTGGTCAGTGTTAGGGCTATAAAGTACATAAAGTGGTATGAAGTATTATCTCTACTTTCATAAGCCTTATAATTGAGTTAAAGAAACAGAAACTGTGTAAAACCACGCATTGTAAGTAGGCAAATGTCAGATTTGTGGCACGGGTAGTTGCTTCAAGAACTGAGACAAGGAAAAACTAGCTCACTGTGGGTCTTTGTTTTTTCTCCTCTAGCTGGAAGTGGATTTGAATTAAGCCTTGAAGGGAGGGTATACAATATATTAAATTGAAGAGAACAGAAAGGGCATTCAAAGCAGAGGATACACAGTTTGAACAAAAATTGAGGCGATGGCAAAATGCTTGGTATGTCCAAGTAGACATGTTTGGTAGGTGCCTTAGACTGGGTTTTCTAGGGAACCAAAATCAATAGAGCGTGTGTGTGTGTGTGTGTGTGTGTGTGTGTGTGTGTGTGTGTACACATATGTATATACACACACACATATATATCAAGAAAATGATTCACATAGTTGTAGACACTAAAAGATTCCAACTCTGTGAGTCAGGCTGATAGTTTCTTGTGATTCATGTAGCTTCAGGGGCTGGCAAACCCAGGATCCGCAGGTCAGACAGCAGGCCTCTGGCTCATAGGCTGTAGAGGCTGATGAATCCCAAGACGGATCAGCAGGTAAGCTGCTAGCTCAAGTCCTGAGAACCAGAGGTCAGATCAGAAGCCACCTGCAGAATTCACAGTGAGCAAAAGCCAGTGAATTTTGCCAGAAAGTCCACCTATATTGGATGCAGACTAACCCCTCAAGGAAACTGCGGTTCAGCTGATTGGCTGGTGATAGCAGATCTCATTTTGAAGGTCCTTATATTATAGTTACCAAACTGCCAAACCACTCAGAATCATGGTTCAGCTAAGTTGACACACAAACGTAACTAGCGCAATAGTAGTTGTTCCTGTAGATGTGAAAGGATAAAGTTGTTTTAGTGAAAGTAGAGGGTCTTAAATGCCCCAGTGAGAAGTTTGAAGTTTATTCTTTAGGTAATTGGAATCTGAAAAGTTTGGAGGCATTGGTATTTTAAGGTTAATTTGATAGTATTTTGTAGATTAAATTAGAGAAAGAAAAAACTGAGGTAAGAAAAATATATGTCTAGATGTAGTAGCAGGTATTGGGAAAGAATTTGGGGTGGGTGGAGTTGTGACAAGATTTTTAACTCAAATGAGTAACACAGTGATTAGCAGAGCAGGGACTTGTGTTTTGATATGCTGATTCTGTAGCAGCAAGAAGACATAGAGTAACCACTGCTCACTGTGTACTAGGTACTCTACTATGATCTTTTTACATAAATATTTCTTCTGTCATCTTTCAGGGAAATTATCATACTACATATTTACAGATGAGGAAACTGAGGTATTGAAAAGTTACATGACTTGTCCAAGGTTACAGAACCAGTAGGAGACAGAACTAATATTTGAACCTAGACCTGACTGTAAAGCTGTTGCTTTTCCCATTGTATCACATAAACTTTGGAAAGGAAAGATTTAACTTATAGATGAAATCCATAAATAACAAATTTCATTTTTTATTCTAAAGGAATTTTAGAAGTAGTTTGGGCAGCAAGAAAAAATGTTTCAGAACGGCCTCTGTGCAAAATTTTGTGACAAAAGATGTTGCACATTGATGGAAATGAAGGACAAAAAATTAGGAACTATTTACATGTCCTGAGAGTAAAACAGACTGTAACAGTAAGAAGAAAATAAGATATATAGTGTTGTAGTAACTGATACATCAGAAATTTTACTGAAATTTTCTCGTATGTGGCCATGAAGTCTAGAAACAGCAAGGCAGTCTGTTAGGTTACACAGCTAGTTAATGGTAGAGCCTGTGTCACTTCAGTTTATTTGCTATAGCCAGTGTTAACATTTATTGAGTGGTTACTCTGTACCAAGCATTGGAATAAATGCTTTAAATGTGTATCTTAGTACACTCTCCCAATAATTTTGTGTATTCTGTAGACTTAGAAGTTACCTCTTTATGACACGTAGACTGGAAGCCAGTTCTGACTCCAGAGACCATGCTCTTAAGCTTTGTGTTTTTTGTTAGGATCTTGAGTTTGGAATTCAGAAATTGACTTAATCTCTAGAGAACCTTCTCTCTCTCTCTCTAATAGCAGATTTATTGAGGTATTATTCACTCCCACATTTTTATACAGTCAAAACTATTCCTGTTTTTCTTGATTTCACTTCCTTAGCACTCTTGCCCTAACTTCTGCATTCATTGCTTTTCCTTAAAAACTGTGACAGATCAGAAAAATAATAGCTTTTGTGCTACCTTCATTTCCTTTCAAATATCAGTCCATCTAAAATATTGTCTAATTTTGTTCGAAAGAGTCTTTTCTGCCCTTACCTCAGTGGCACTGCTTTACATGCTCTCCCTATACCCCAGCCCAGCTTTGTTCATGTAGATTATGCGTCACAGAATATTTTGAAATTTACAGAAAAATGGTAGAAAACATTATATAAAATCAGTTCTTTTATTCTTTCAGCAAATATTTATTGAACAGTCTATTTCACGTAGTTTGTCTTTTCTTCTTAGATCTTCTCTTGTAACCCTAAGTTGTACCCAAGGCGTTCTAGGAATCTTTTCTCAGTTCAGTTTATCTTTAATTTTGGTTCCTATACCTTAACATTGTAATGTACTAGTTGGTTATATTTCTACTTTATATATGTATATGTATGTATATATCTATCTTTCATTTTATTCAAGCAACATTGCTGCCTTACTGACTGAACTACATTAACTTTTTTTTTAAGTTGTTCTTCCTAACCTAAAATCAGAAGAGACACCATGCCTTCTATCTACAGATCTATTTCATGTTTTGGTAAGTTTACAGCAAAAAAAACAAAACAAAAACTATTTTTACATCTGAAGTTTGTAGTTTTATGGATTTTTCTAATTGAGATTTTACCTGTCTATTCTGTTCAGTAGTATAAGTTACTAGTGTTCAAGCTGTGTAGTTCGGTGTCCGTTCTTGCAAATAACTGTTTTAGTGAGAGCGGCACAGATTTGACACAGACCATCAAAAACACTTTAAAAATGAAAGCACATGTACTTTTTAATAGATCATGTGTTAGTTGGCTATATTGACTTTGTATATGTACATGCAGACTTAATTTCTAAATCTGTTATATTGTGCTTTACCACCACCACCCCCTTTTTTAGTCTTGTTTATGTTACAAACTATAAATAGCAAAGTGAACTATCTTAAACTCATTAATCATTTGGTGACCACAGCCATACCATGAATGCATCTAGGATTCCCACAAAAATATAGGGATAGGTGGCAACTGTTTTGTAGGTGGCAACTGTTTTGTGAATTTCTCAGAGAACTTTTTCATCCCCATAAGTTTCTATATGATGTGATGACTACTTCAAGTTGAGTTGTAGAACAGTGGTGCGGTTAGGGAGAGTGTGGAGGAAGGAGTTTGGGAATGCATGGTTAGTCAACATACCCATCTCATTATCCAGGGTTTGACTCGTGGTTGTCAACCCAGCTATCTTTTATAATCTGTTGGGGAACTTTTAAAAGAATGTCAGTGCCTGAGCCTTACTCCTAGAGATTTGGTTTGGGGACTGTACATCAGTGTGACGAGCTCCCCACAAGTGACTAATGTTGACTGTTCTGAACCCTGGGGTTGAGAACTACTACCTAGAGTGTAATAAGTCAACCCAGCAAAAGGATAACTTGTTTGTTATAGTGACTTTTGTCCTCCATTTATGGTACCTTATATTCTAATAATTCTGTTGAATTACTAGGAAAATTATGATGGTTATTTAAAAAAAAAAAGCAATGAACAGTATAGCATCTCATGCATTTTCATTTAGTTATGAAATTAATTTGTGTTAGTTTCTCATTACCATGTTAATGTCCGTTTTCTTCCACAGGTAGGTGCTGTGTTAGCATTTCCATCCTTGTATTGGGATGACACCGTTGATCTGCAGCCTTCATCGATCAGCTCTTCCTATAACCACCTTTACCTCTTCCATTTGGTCACCATGGCACACATGTTTCAGATACTTCTTACCATAGACACAGGTAAACCTCCCATCTTGGTGCTGGCTGTAAATAGTATTGCACCGTGACAGTGGGTGAACATAATTAAAATTACTATGCAAAAAAATAATTATATTATACATTTCTAACTCCTGCATTACATCATTGTTAAATGATCATTCGTTATTTCTCTATGAATGCTGTGAAATTAATAATTAGCTGAACCATTGACTTATGTTTTTAAAAAGAAACAGTAGAAGTATAAACCGAAAATTAATTTTAAGTTATTTCTTGGAAGATTAAGGTAAAAGGGAACAGAGATCCAAGCAAGGAGTCCTATCAATGTCTTCTTTATGTAGTTTTCACTATAAAGCTGATTTATGATACTTTATTAAAAAAACAGTACATCAAATCAGGTGAAATAATTTTTTTAAATGAAATCAACAAATGGACCTATCTGTACCAAGTATATGTCAAGAAAATAATTACTTCAAGTGACTTTTTAAACATGGTATTTCAACTGTACACATTAGCAGTACTAGTGGTAAATAGTTATTTTGCAATTATTTTAGATAAATTTTAGTGTAAACCAAATAATAAGATCAGTGTCATTAGGAACCAATATCTTCAGTATGCAAGAGAAGAGACACAAGAATAAAATCAGAAAAATTAAGGAAAAGCCCTGTTACCTTTCACATGGGTATATGTATTTGTGAAAACTCATAAAATGGTCCACTTAGATTCATGCACTTCATTGCATGTAATGTTTGCCTCAAGTAAACAAGAAGAATGATATATAAATGCTAAACTCTTATATTTGAATTGGAAATATCAATACGAACTCAATGCCTTTTCTTATTTTTTCAAAAAATATGTATTTCCTAAGGAGATTATATTTGTAAAAAGAAAAAAACTGGCAGGATAAGAGACTCAGGGTAATTTTAATTGTGACCTTTCAAATGGGTTAATGTATAATAAATAAAAGCATTGTTAAAAAGAGATCGTTGTTCAAATATGCTGTAACCATCCCTCACAGCAACCCAAAAGGCAGGTATTATTATCCCCATTTTAGTATAAGAAAACTAAAGTCCAGAGAACTTAAATGGCTTACCAAAAACCTTAAAGTAAGTAGTAGAATTACCAGTTGCCAAAGAAGTTTAAGATAATCTTCTTTAAAGATAGGTGAATGGAGGAAAACAAACTCACAGTGTTGTGTTTCTATGCTCTTAGTGTGTGAAGACAGGACAACAACTTACTTGACTTTCCAGAGATTAACTTTCTGTCTGCTGGCTAAGACTGAGACCACCAAAATCACTTTACAAATGAAAACACATTTATTTTTTAATAGGTCTCATCCTATTAAACCTAGGGCAGGTAGATGATCATTCATTTTTTGCCTGGTTATGGTATAGTATGGTAAATATTTAAACATTCATGTTTAGCATGTCTGTGATTCTACTCTAGTTGTTTGTCTTAGAAATGTGAAGATAAAAATTAGCAAACAGATTCATACTCAGAGTCAGTTATTTAGGTTGAGAATAAGAGAAAGAACCCCATTTGTTATTCTAGAACTATCAAATTGAGATACAATTTAGAAATTGAATAGCAAATTCCTAAATTTATCTTTCAGAATCTCTTTTTCAGGCCTACCCCTTGCTCAGGTTCAAGAAGACAGTGAAGAAGCTCATTCTGCATCTTCCTTCTTTGAAGAAGTTTCCCAGTATACAAATGGGTGAGTAGCAATCCTTTAATCCAGTCTATTTGAGTAACATTTTTAGAATTCCACATCTTTATTTGGCAATATAACTTCTGGCAGTTGTTTGGCAATGTAACTTTACAACCATTTCAACTCCAATTTTTAAAAATCAACTAAGGACTTTCAGTATTTGCTTTGTTTACTGCAGGAAAAGTTTACAGCAAAGAAAAGTTATTTGTTTATTTGTGTATTTGTTTCTAAGATTCAGACAAGTTTCAACACATCTTTATTCTTATAAACTGGAAGCATAGGCAAAAGATAACAGGATTTTAATGAATAGGAACTCAGATGAATAGAACTCAAATGTAGAAAGTGGGTTGGCCTTTTATAACCATCCATACAGTTGATGCCCTTGATGCCCTTAACTACAAATATTTTAAGACTGTTGTAAATAATACATGAAGTATATTGGCAATGCAGAGGATAAAGCCAGAGTATAGTAGGAGTGCTCTACTGAGCTTCACCTGTTGCCAAATTTTCCCCTTTGCTTTTAAAGAATCAAATTTTTATACAGTAGATTTATTGTTGTTTCTCTTCGTTGTTTTTTTATTGCAAGCCAGGAAAAAGAATGTCTGAAGTATGAATCTGGGAAAATTCTAGATTCTGAAAAATGAAATGAAACACGTAAAGATTGATGTCTTAGGCATTGGTGAGCTAAAATGGACATGCGTTGGTCATTGTAACTTGGAAGGTCATATGGCCTACTATGCCAGGAATGACAGCTTGAAGGGAAATAGCATTGCATTCATCATCAAAAAATGTACAGTTTCATTCAATCATAATTTAAAAAAAAAGAAAATTTCAAGATCTCTCAAAGTATGACACCATCAGTGATAGGATAATATCCATAGGCCTGTAATGAAGACCAGTTAGTACTACTGTTACTCAAGTTTATGCACCTAGCTCTGAGGCCAAAGATGAAGAAGTTGAAGATTTTTATCAACTTCTGCAGTCTGAAATTGATCAAATGTATAATCAGAGTGCACTGATAATTGATGATTGCAGTGCTAAATGAAGAAGTATTAGTAGTTGGAAAATACAGCCTTGGTGATAGAAATGGTGTCAGAGAGCCCACATAATTATAGTTTACAAGACCATTGACTTCACTGCAAATACCTTTTTTCACCAGTGGTACACATGGATCTTGCCAGATGGAATACAGAAGAATAAAGTTGACTACATCTGTGGAAAGAAACAGTAGGAAAGCTCAGTATCATCAGTGAGAACAAGGCCAGCGGCAACAGGATTTAGAGAACGTCTCAAGAAAAGACACATTGAACACCAACAAGTGAAGGCCAGATGAGTTGTAGAATAACATGAAAGACATCATACATGAAGAAACCTCTAGTCATTAAACAGACTAGAGAGAAAAGACCTAAATGGATGTCAGAAGAGACTCTGAAACTTGCTGTTGAACATCAAGTACCTAAAGAAAAAGGAAAAAATGATGAAGTACAAGAGCTGAACAGAAGATTTCAAAAGGCAGTTTGAAAAGATGGAGTAAAGTATTATGATGACAAGTGCAAAGGCCTGGATATGGAAAACCAAAAGGGAGGAACATGCTAAGCATTTCTCAACTTGAAACAACTTAAGAAAAAATTCAAGCCTCAAGTTGCGATACTGAAGGATTCTATGGAGAAAAGATTAGACAATGCAGGAATCTTCAAAAAAAGATGAGAGGAACACCCAGAGTCACTCTACCAAAAAGAATTGGTTGATGTTCATCCATTTCAGAAGGTAGCATGTGATCCGGAACCAATGGTACTAAGCTGAACTGAGGTTATAGGCAAGAAACCAAGGCTCCCAGAGTTGACAGAATACCAACTGAGATGTTTCAACAAACTGATGCAGCACTGGAAGTGCTCACTTGTCTATACCAAGAAATCTGGAAGACAGCAGCCTGGCCAACTGACTGGAAGAGGTCCGTATTTAGGCCTATTCCCAAGACAAGTGATCCAGCTGAATGCAGAAATTATTGAACAGTAGCATTAATATCATATGTAAGCAAAATTTTGCTGATGATCATCCAAAAGCAGTTGCAGCAATATATAAACAGGGAACTGCCAGAAATTCAGCTGGATTCAGAAGAGGGCATGGAACCTGTCATGGACTAAACTGTGTCCTCCCAAAAATGTGTGTAGCCATTTGGCTGGGCCATCATTCCCAATATTATGTGATTTTTCCTGTGCTTCACCTCTGCCTGTAGCTAACAGACAAGATGATTATGTTAAAAGAAGATTAGGGTGTGACTGCAGCACCCTTGCTAAGCAAGTTTCTCTGGAGAGGCTTGCACTATCCTTTATCCTTTTGTCCTATGAGAGATAAAAAGAGTAAAGCAAGCAGAGAATTGGCAACCTCTTATCATCAAGAAAGTAGCACTGAGAGAAGAGTGCGTTCTTCAGACCTGAAGTTCCTATGCCAAGATGCTCCCTGACCAAAGACTGATACAACAAAGACTTTCCTCCAGAGCCAGCAGACAGAAAGCCTTCCCTGGGAGCGGACACCCTGCATTTGGACTTGTAGTCTACCGGACTGTGTAAGAATAAATTTTCCTGTGTTAAAGCTGTCCACTTTGTGCTATTTCTGTTAGAGCAGTACTGTATGACTAAAACAGAATTTGGTACCGAGGGAGTGGAGTGCTGCTGTAACAAATATCTAAGATGTGGAAGTGGTTTTCAAACTGGATAGATGGCTTAGAAAGAATAGACAACTGTTAACAATGAAGAAGGCACAGGTGGTGAGAAACAGCAGAGGACCCATGACGGCAGACAGGCAAGAGCAGAACCAGCGCAGTGCATGGCAGTGCTGGAGCCAGCGCATAGAGTGAGAGAGCTCGTGCCTATGCACAGAGGTTTCCTGGCAGAGTGGAGCTAGCCTTGCCATGCCATAGAGTTAGAAAGCTGAGTCCCTGTGTGCAGGAGTCTTCCTGACAGAACTGGGTGCTAGGCACTTAAATTGGTGCAGCTTCAGAGCTTTGGAACACTTGCCCCAGCAGAGCAAATGTGTGCCTGAGGTTTGGGCTGTGAGGCCATAGCAAGCAGAAGCTGAAGAGACAAAGAGTATGAGAAGCTGAGATGACTCAACTCATGGGTTCAAAAGGGTGGAGCCATGACTTCCAGTGTTTGTAAGGGTAGAGTTGACACTCAGTTGGACTTAGGGTGCACCGAAAGCCAAGGGGGCAAAGTTGCTGTCCAAGTGGCCTAGAAGGTAGAGTTGTAGCACAGGGCCGAGGGTCTCCACTCAAAATCTGGAGAGTATGGTCATTATCTAGAGTCTGGAGGGGAGAGCCATTGGGTAAAATGAGAATGGATTATTATTTTCAAAGCTTTGAAGGCTAATGTAGTATGTTCAGCTGACATGCTCGTTGCCTGTTAATTCCTTCTTTCCCTGCAATTGCTCCCATTTGTAAATGGAAATGTGTAACTTGTGCCTGTTCTGTCATTGTACTTTGGAGATGAAAAACCGTTATTCTTGATTTCACAGATATAGAGAAATTTTTGCATTTTGGACTTAGAACTGATCTAAGGCTTCTATCATATGGGATGGAAACACTGGTGATATAGCACGTTAAGTGCCACATCTGCTAACCAAAAAATCAGCAGTTCAAATCCACCAGGGACTCCTTGGAAACTATGAGGAAGTTCTACTCTGTCCTGTAGGTTCGCTGTGAGTCAGACTCAACTCGATGGCAGTGGGTTGGTTATCATATGGGATGGACATGTTTTTGCTATGATGAGATGAATGTGTTCCATGTGTAAAAGATGTGATGGGGGGCCAAGGGGTGGAATGTCATGGATTGAACTGTGTCCCTCCAAAAAATGTGTGTAACCATTTGAATGGGCCCTCATTCCCAATACTTCATGATTTTCCTATGCTGTGCATTGTAATCTCTCCCTGTGGCTAATAGATTGGACAACTATGTTAAAAGAGTATAAGGGAGTTTCCCTGGAGTGTTGCTTGCACCACCCTTTATCCTTTCATTCTACGAGAAATAAAAAGACAGGGAAGCAAACAAAGAATTAGAAACTTCATACCATCAAGAAAGCAGCACTGGGAGTAGAATGCATCCTTCAGACCTGAGTTTCCTGCAGCAAGATGCTCCCTGCCCAAAGACTGGTACAACACAAAGTCTTTCCTCCAGAGCTAACAGAAGGAAAGCTTACACCTGGAGCCAACACCCTGCATTCGGACTTATAGCCAACTGGACTGCGTAAGAATAAACTTTCCTCTGTTAAAGCCATTCACTTTGTGATATTTCTGTTAGTGCAGTACCAGATGACTAAAACAGAACCAGAGCTATCATTGCTGATGGATCCTGACTGAAAGCAGAGAATACCAGAAAGATACTTCCCTGTGTTTTATTACCTATACTAATAAAACTTGTTCAACAGTCATGGAAGCAGCAGTCAAGAAATCAAAAGATGTGTTGCACTGGGGAAATTGACTGCAAAAGACCTCTTTAAAGTGTTGAAAAGCCAAGACATCACCTTGAGGTCTAATGCATACCTAACCCAAACCATGGTCTTTTCAGTCACCTCATAATGCATTCCAAAGCTGGACAGTGAATAAGAAAAACTAAAGAAGAATCGATACCTTTGAATTACAGTCTTGGTGAAGAATACTGAATAGACTAGGAACTGGCAAAGGAACAAACACACCTGTCCTGAAGTACAGGCAAAATGCTCTTTTGAAGCAAGAATGGCGAGACTTAGTTTCACATTCTTGGACAGTTTATAAGGAGGAATCAGTCCCTGGGAAAGGGCATCATGCTTGGTAAAGCAGAGAGAAAAAAAAAAAGAGCTTTCATGAGATGGATTGACACAGTGACTGCAACAGTGGGCTCAAGCATAGCAACATGGGTGAGGATGGTGCAGGACTGGGCAGTATGTCATCCATTGTGCATAGTGTCACTAAGGGTCAGAACAGACTTGATAGCATCTAAAAACAGGAAGAAGAAGAACGTTCATTGCCTTAAACATCTAAATGGGAGAAGATACAAGAATTGTGGTTTTCTTCAGGAAACTATTCAGGACCAAAGCTGTCAGCTAGTTAACATTTTAAGTGTTGAAAAATTAAATGGGTAATTGATTATTTGAATGCTTAACTGTTTTTGAAAGAGGAAGTGTTTAAAATCTAGGGTTGTAAAGTCTAATCAATGTTCTCTTCCATTCTGAAATTACTGTGTTTTAGCTGTGTTGGTTGTGGTATTCCTGGCTGGTATTTGTGGGCCTCATTGAAGAATGGCATTACCCCTTACCTCCGCTGTGTGGCATTGTTTTTCCACTATTTGCTTGGGGTAACTCCACCTGAAGAACTGTTTACTAGTAAGTAGAAAATAAACTTAGAGAGTTGTAAATGAGAGACTAGATTTTTGTTCTCACCTTCAAGCTTGAGAACAGAAGGTCTGGGTAGACCGAACAAGCCTCACTACTCCTGCCTCTTTCATCTGTGTTCACTTCAAATGCCTGTATCCCTGCAGTGCAGTAGGTTAGAGATGAAGCCAACAACTTAACTAGCTTGGGCTTTAAAATGAGTCCATATGGAAGAAAAGTGAGAGGTTATACATCAATTTGGAAACACTGGTTGCCTTTACAGAGAATTGTTGGACTAGGTGGGACTAGGTGAGAGGAATACTTTATTGTATATGCTTTTATTTGAATTTTGAACATGTGACTGTATCTATTATTAAAGTGTTAAAATACTACTGAGAAAGGCATTTCTGAAACAGATCAAGGCCATGTATATTTGAGTAGAAGGGTCATTTTCCTTTTCCTTTACTTCGAAATTTGAACCAAAGAAGAGAAGAGCTTATTATGGCTTGGTAGGAATAAAAATTAGAATGTGTGATTTTGGAAAAGTCACCAAAATTCCTCTGAGCTCAAACTTGTGTTTGTACATCAGTGTTCGTTGTGGCATTATTCACAGTAGCCAAAGGTGGGAACAACTCAAGTGTCCGTCAGCAGATGGACAACAAAATGTGGTATATACATTCAATGGAATATTATTAAGCAATAAAAAGAAATGAAGTCCTGATGTATAGCGTGGCTTAGATAAATCTTGTAGGTGTGATGCTGAATGAAATAAGTCATGCACTTAGATTATTGATCCTACTTGCATTAGATATCTAGAATAGACAAATATATGGAAAGCAAAGTTTATTGCTCATTACCAGGAGCTAGAGGGAGTGGTGGGCCCTGATGGTTCAGTGGTTATAAGAACTCAGCTGCTAACCAAAAGGTCTGCGTCTCTGATCTGTCAGACCTTCTGTGGAAACCCTGATGGTACGGTGGTTAAGAGTTATATCTGATAACCAAAAGATTGGCAGTTCAGATCCACCAGACACTCCTTAGAAACTCTGTGGGGCAGTTCTACCCTACTTACAGCATTGCTTTGAGTTGGAATCAACTCAGTGGTAACCAGTTTTTGGTTTTATGTGCCATGATAAAGACATTGTATTTTATGATAAGTGAGGCAGTTAGATATCTGAGGAGCATGATGAAGAGAGTGATTCAATTGAATTTATGTTTTGAAAGGACCCCTTGGCTTCTTGACTATCTCCAGCTTTACAGACTACAAAATGTGCTTACTGTGTTTACAAAAACAAATATAAACTGTGTAGAGACTCTATGAACAGGTTGACCAGATGAGAACAGTGTGTTGTCATAATGATACATAATAAATGTATTTTTATTTTTTTGCAGATTCTGCAGAAAGAGAGTACCATGCACTCTGCAGCTATCTGTCTTTACCTACAAATTTGTTCCTGCTTTTCCAGGAATATTGGGACACTGTAAAGCCCTTGCTTCAGAGGTACTGGGAGGCAATATGTCATTGTTGGGTTGTAATACACTGTGGAAATTTTAAAGTACAGTTATTCACTAAGCTTTTAGACTGATTACCATTGATAGAAGGGAGTAGCAAAAATGCCGGAGATTCCTAGACTACATAATTAAAGGAGTGGCAATAAGACCAGAAAGTGATGGAGAGGTGCAGTTTACACTTGTTCCATCGTGACTACCATCCATTATACAGTCTGTTTCTTCTCTGTACTTTACCGCAATAAAACTTAAAAAGAAAAGAAGGAAAAAAAAAACAAGGGCAGCTAAAAAGGAAGAAGATGATGTAAGAAAAAAGAACATGGAAAGAAGGGACAAAATGAATTAGAGGAAAGAGCTTATTGATGAATACTGTACTGAAGCTGAAACAGCCAATTCATGTTCTCATCTTGGCTCACATGCAGGTGGTGTTCTGACCCTGCCCTACTGACTTGTCTGAAGCAGAAAAGCACTCTGACCAGGTGGGTTTTCCCTCTTCTAGGCAGTGTCTGCTAAAGTAGCTGATTTGGTTGAGTCCTTTGTAGTCTGTCATCTTCATTCTTACTGGTACATATGTTCTTTCCCGTGTGTCTTTAGGTCTTTAACTAGAACAAACTTTTCCTATGATTGCTTTTCTTAGAGTAGATATCCTTTCCTTCTTAGATTGTTAGAAGCTCCTCTTCAAAGAAACTTCCTTAGGCTAATGTATACTTAAAAAGGGCAAAGGAGGAGATAGCATTTAGGAGCTCCTGGTGTATTAAAGTCAGAGAATAGTCACAGTGTTTTTATAAGCCATTTTTGTTCTTGAAAATAAAGCACTGTATATAATAGAATTCTTTCTTCCCTCCTTTCCTGTCTGTTTAGAAACTAATGCTGCCCCATACCCCACCCCAATAAAACTTCCCTTAACCCTGCTGTCGTGGTCATCATCTAGTGCTGCTACAAAAGAAATACCACAAGTGGATAGCTTTAACAAAGAGAAACTTGGTCTCTCATAGTCCAAATTCCAGGGAATCAGCTCCAGCGCAATGCTTTCTCTGTCTGTTAGCTCTCGAGGAAGTTTCCTGTCAGCAGTTTTCCATTGGTTTGAGAGCATCTCAGCACAGAAACCTCAGGATCCAAAGGATGTGCTCTGCTTCTGGTGCTACACTTTCTTGGTGGTATGAGGTCTCCAGTCTCTGCTTGCTTCCCATTCTTTGTGTCTCTTATAGGATAAAAGGTGGTGCACTCCATAGCCCAGGGAAACTCCCTTTACGTTGGATCAGGGATGTGACCTCAGTTAAGGGTGTTGCAGTCCCCCCCGATCCCCTTTAAAATAATCCAGTCTTGCCCCATTAACTACAGGCAAAGATTAAGATTTACAATATTCATGAAAATTACAACCACAAAGTAGAGGACACCCACACAGATCTGGGAATCATAACCCAACTGAATTGCTGCATACATTTTTTGGGCTGCAGAATTCAATCTGTGATGCCTGCTATTGCCCATAAATTATGGTTCTGTTAAAATCCACGTCTTCATCGAGAATCTAATTCAGATGTCACCTGTTCCCTGAAGTCTTTCCTAATATATCGTCTCTCTTATGTGTATGTGCGTGTGTACCTGTTAGAACCTAAACCACTAAGCACTAAGCTTAGCAAAGGAAAGAACATGTTCTTCTTTGTGTCCTCTCTAGGACCTGGATTATATTTTGTGCAGTGTTACAGTTGCATTAAAAAACAGCAAAGATTTGGGATATATCTAGGTCAGTCAGCATAATAATGTTTATTAAGAAATATTCTGCATCCCACTGTGGTGAGTGGTTTCTGAGGTTTGAAAAGCCAGCAAGCAGCCATTTGAGATACATCTGTTGGTCCCAACCCACCTGGAGCAAAGGAAAATTAAAGACACTAGGTAAATTGGAGCCCCACAAACAGAAAGGGCCATATAACCCAGAGACTCCATCAGCTGAGACCAGAAGAACTAGCTGGTGCCTGATTACCACCAGTGACCACCTTGAGAGGGAACACAGCCAAGAGTTTCTAACAGAGCAGAAGAAAAGTAGAGTACAGAACTCAAATCCTAGTAAAAAGATGAGACTTAATGATCTGAGACTAGAGGAACTCCATGAAACATGGCCACCAAACTTTCTGTCAGTCCAAAACTAAAACCATTTCTGAAGCCAACTCTTCAGACAAGGGTTAAGTTGGACTATAAGACATGAAATGATAGTTGTGAAAAGTGTGCTTATTAGCTTAAGTAGACACAAGAGACTAAATGGGCAGCTTCTGTCTGGAGGCAGGATGAAAAGGCAAAAAGGGATAGGAGTTGGTTGAATGGACATGGGAAATACAGAGTGGAGTGGAGGAATGTGCTGTCACATTATAAGGAAAATAACTAGGGTCACATAATGAAGTTTTTGTATGAGAAACTAACTTGAACTGTAAACTTTTACTTAAATCACAATTTAAAAAAAATGAAAAGCTTGCCAAGTCTGTAGGCCATAGTATTTTTGTTTGCTTTTTTAAATGTGAAATTAAAATTAGAGGAGAAAAATGTAACCATTGACCTATATCCATGAGAATAAGTGAAATTTTTATGGGATTGAGTCAGGCTGAATTCATCATTATATTTTGGTTGTTTTCTTTTGTAACCAGTGGCTTATATTAGCGTAGTTAGGAAGTGATGCTTTGGAGGAACTAGAAAGTACACAGTTTAGAGCTAGTCTAATGAAGGATACTGGAAAAGCACAATTTTATTGACTGTATAACCATTATTTGATCAGTTACACCAGTTAAAGAGAAAAGCTTTACTTTAAAATTACTTGTTCTGATGTACATACTTCTGAATGTAAAACAGTATCATGTGCTGTAGAATGTTGGTAAATATAAAGTACTGAAAAAAACCCAAAACACAAAGACAGTGATCTCCAGCTTTAAATGCCAACAGTGTCTTTTTTTTCAGGGTAAAGTGGACATTATGACAGCATACTTACATGTGCCACTTTCTTTTCTCATCTTCTCTCACCCCTTGAAGTACTTTCACCTCTGCTGTAAACACTGATATGTTGCCTTCCCCTAACCTGACTTGAGTGATTCAGAGATAATAGATCTGGCTCCTGTATTCAGCTGCAGCAGTATTCATATCACCAAGGAAGATCTTAGAAATAGAGAAGAGTTTGAAATACAAATAATGCATTTTAGAACTTTTAAACTCACACAGTTTTACCTTTATGTAAATTCATTGTGTGTGTGTCTTTTAGATGTTTACTGTTTCCCCAGCATAGTATTAAAATATTCTGAAAGAGTTAAAAGACATAACATACACAACTTTTGGTCATAAGTAATCTATAATCTAGTGATATAATTTAGTTACATATATAATTCAAGATAAACAGAAGTATAATGTATTCACTACAGTCTGAATGCTATAGAAATTTAAAGAATAAAAGGTGTTCAGTGAGACAAGGTTAATCTTCAAGATGGTTTTCAACTGAACATAGAAAATATAGATTTATATTGATTGGGACTTAGAGATATAATTTTCATATTATTCAATAACTTCCCTTAAACTTGTAAATAAGGCTTTTATTAGTATGGTAAGAACTAAAAATAACATCTGCAAAGATGTGTCAGGTATCAAGTAAATTTATATGTTACTGTGTTTCACCTTAGTATCTCATTTACTTTCCCAAATTCTGTGAGATTCCTAATCAAGTTGCTCACAATTTTAACATTTCTTTAATCAGCATAAGTCTTTTAATTGATGTCATTTATTAGCTAGCTTCAGTTAGTGTGTGGTCAAAGTATCAGAGAAATTAGGATTTATACCCCAGTCTGTCTGATCTTAAATTTCATGTGCTTAAACACTGCTTCACATTGACCTTGCCAGACAGCATAAAAGCTAGCTAGAAGAGTTCGTTCTTAGAAAACAGTGGAGGGTGAGTTTAACAAGGAAGCCACTGGACGAAAGATTTAGAGTTGTAGGCTGAGAAGTTTTAGTTTAATCTATGTGTTAAACAATGGAAGTTACTTTGGGTTCCAAGTATGGACAAACATCCTACTGTTATTTTTAAGACCTTCTCCTTTCCATCACTTTGGTCAGTTTTTGATCTAAGCTTATTGTAAATAAAACTGCTTTTTAAAATTACTTTCATAGCTATCCTAGAAAAAGAAATACTTTGATAGAGCTTCCTGATGACTACAGCTGCCTACTAAATCAAGCTTCTCATTTCAGGTAAGATTTTTTTTCACCTGTTTTCTGAGCTTGAACAACAGCTAACAAACTTAAATTTTTAAAGTGTCTACTGAGCAGTGAATGTCCTTTCTTCAATAGAATCTCATATGGAAGCCCGTTATTACAGTAAAACAGATAATAACATTGTGGAGAGAAAAATCCAGCCCCTCAACTCTTTTTGGCACCTCCCTCCTCTTCACCAGCCTCAATCAGATTAAAAAAAATCCAGTCCTGTCAAGTTGATTCCAACTCAGGGTGACATGACCCTGTGTATTTCAGAGTAAAACTGTGCTCCATACTGTTCTCAGTGGCTGTGACCTTTCAGATGACATTTGAGGTACCTGTGAGTGAAATCTAACCTCCAACCTTTCAGTTAAACACCAACCATGTTAACAGTTTGCACCACCTTGGGAGCTCCCAGTCAGATTCAGCATGACTCTAAAGCAGTCATTTTCAGACTTTGCTTTTATCTCCGTATCCCTTTCACTAATTGCTTTCAAGTGGACAAAGAAACATTGGTGAGAAGCAAAATAAACAAGTTGCAGTATACTCATTACTCCGTGGATGAACTGCCTGTTACTTTTGTAAGAGCAATGCATGAGCTTAAATACACTATGTATGGTAAAATTATGTTCTATAAGGTTAAAAGTCATTCTTCAGTTACTTTAGACTTTCATTACTGGATGGCAGTGGGTTTAGTTTTGGTTTTACTATAAATTACTGAATAGCATGAATTTGTGGGCAGCATACCACCAATGAGTATTACTAAATGGAGGAATTACATTCAATCTGCTGTAGCCATTAAAGTGTGGATAATTTGTATTTGAATTATTAGTGCATACATCTTGAAGATTAATGACCAAAAGCTTCTGTTTATGCTCTTGTGTATCCCTAACACATAGTGAGCCGTAATGATAGCATGTTGATAAAAATGACATGAAATCAGCATCAGCTTGGATTTAGAAAGCAAGAATCCAAATGGTCCCAACTCAGCAGGAACAGATGCTCACCGAGGACCAAAATGACATGCAGTAAAGACAACCTAGAAGACAGAGAGACCCACAAGAGTGGGTGCCTTCATCAACTTGGGACCAGAAGAACCGGATGGTGCCCAGCCACCACCAGTGATAGCCACGATGGAGCTCACTAGGTTGAGTCTCACTGGCAACACAAGAATGAAAAGGGGTGCATCCTAAGATCTCCACTAGAAGACCTCAATTGATGGTCCAGCGGTTTCGGGGTTCCCCTGAGAGCATGGCCCCCAGCCCTGATGCTGCCCTTACCCATAAATTATAACAAAGGTCCACTGTTTGGACAGGAATGGATTGGACTTGGCAATGCAGAGTGACCATATATTGGATGCACTTTATGGTTCTATACATCTATAGGATATCATCCTGCTGACCTCTGGCTGGAGGAAGGAGAGTGGGTGGAGAGGAGGGGAAAGGAGGCTGTTGGGAGGATGAGACATGTATGGAGCAGAGAGGAATAGTGTGCTGTCACCGGACAGGGAGACCAGTGGAAGCTGCATATAGGTGGGCAAGTAAATTTATACGGGAATGTGCATTTTCACTCAGTCATGTTAAATTTAAAAAAAAAAAAAGCAAGAATCTCGGCAGTTTGGAAATCAAAGCCTGTTGAAGACTTCATTGATGATGAACTGGTGAATTGTTTTTCCAAATTACAGGAATTCCAAAACTCAGGAATTTTGCAGTATTGCCAGGCATTATGTAACCACCAGTCTTCTAAGTAAGCTATTAAATTAACTAGAGTTTGTCAGTACACACAAATAACTCAACTTTGTTTTTAAAGGATACCAAGTAATAATCCCAATTAATTCCCTTGCTGTACAAGGTGACTGTCAGTAGTCCTTAGTCGTATAAGGTCTGAAGATTATGTTCATGAACTCATCCTTGAAAACGTGCTACATACTTCATTGCTGAATATCACTGTAGTCACCTTCGAAATACTCCCCTTGGGAAGCTATGCACTGATGCCAGCACCTAGTCCACCTTTCAAACCAGTTTGGGAACTCTTTCTGAAATGGCAGTGAAATCTGTCATCATATTACCCTGGACATCCTGAATGTTATCCAGATATCTTCTTTCAGTATTTCCTTTATCTTTGGGTAAAGGAAAAAGTCATGGGGTCCAGATCAGTTGAGTAGGGAGAGTGTTTTGTTTAGTGGCTTAAAACTTGCTCACAGACAGTGCCATGTGAGCTGGTGCATTGTCGTGATGCAAGAGCTGGTAGAAAGTTCAGGTCATTTTCGTCTAACTTTTTCATGCAGCCTTTTCAGCACTAACTGTGGTTAACTGTTTGTCCAGTTAGTGAACAATCCCTCTGATACCAGAAAAGTTTAGCAACATTGTTGTGACTCTTGATTTGGACTGATGGATTTTTTGGTCATGGACAATTGGCTGACTTCCGTTGTGCACTTGGATGCTTTGTTTCAAGGTCGTATTGGTACACCCATGTTTCATCACCATTGTCTTGCTTCTCCAGAAGGTCTTGGCAAACTTTGACTCTCCTTTGTTTTTGTTCATTGAGTGACGTCCTTCAGGACCGTTTTTGTACTCAACTTACTCATACCAAGATTTTCAGTTATGATTTTCCTGTTTCTGTATTGACGTTTGCTTGGTCTGCTATGCCTTTCACAGTCAACTGACAATTTTGACACACAATTTGACCAGTTTTTGCAATGTTTCATCAGTTTTGCTCATTACTGGCCACCCTGACATCAGTGACGCTTTCTTTCCCCTTAGAAAAACATTTGATCCATTTGTACACTGCCATTTTCTTCATGGCATTATCCCCATAAACTTGGACCAACATGACTGTGATTTCACTTCTGCTCTTGCCAAGTTTAACAAGAAATTTAATGTTTGTTTGTTGCTCTAAATCAAGCTCCGACATTTCTTGCGATGGCACACAAAAACCTGCAACAACAGTAATGAACACCACTCAGGAAGACACTGCCCCATGTAGACACAAACACAGCAGTGAAACATTGATACACCAAGGTTATGAAACCTTACCAAGTTGTTTGCACAGTGTTGCCAATGTTAAGTGCACAGCGACAAATCTGCGAACTTAATTGTTAGACCTTGTATGTTCGTCAGGGATGGATGGGTGAAAGGATTCTCACCTTCATGCAGAGGACTGTGGTTCAGTTCCCAGCCAGTTTACATCTTGAACAGGTATCACCCGTCCATCACTGGAAGCTTGAGTGTTGCGATGATGCTAAACAGGTTTCAGTGGTACTTCCAGACTAAGACAGACTAGGAAAAAGGACCTTGTGATCTCTTCTGAATATCAGCCAGGGAAAACTGGATCACAGTGGTCAGATCCTAAATCATCATGGGAATGGCTTAGGTCTGGGCAGTGCTTTGTTTGCCTCTGCATGGAGTCAGCAGGAGTTGGGGTGAACTTGATGACAGCTAACAACAACAGAGGTTAAATGGCTTGCTCTCATTTCAGGGAATCTCATGAGGTTATTGCAGTTTGGGTCCATTATAAGGACTTGACAGGCATCTTTTTGGCTCACTCTGAGAATCACTGCCAGTGGTATTCTATTGCTTTAAGTCATAAGGCCAGGAGGCTTAAACGGGTATTAGCAGGGGGCTTTAGTAGGCTATGCCACAGACTTTGTTACCAAATAGAATTGACCTCCGTGTTCTAGATGCTGTACTGCTTTTCTCATGCTTGTTCAAGTCAGCCAACTAAAAGAACAGTTGTCACTTTACCTCTTGTTCCTCCTAAAATTGAAGTGACTTGAGAGATTATATCCAGCTCTAATTGTAATAATTCTCTTAATTTTAGTGTGCCTTGTTACCACAGAAGCCCAGCGAATAAGCATTATCTTCCAGGGTTTGAGGGATATCAATCATGCTGTTGGTTCTCAGAGGGGACTGAGAAGAGTGCTAGCCATGAATCACAGTTAAGATGCCCTGTGGATGATGATGTAATCACTAGCTTCCCTTCTAATCAACCCATTCCTAGTTTAGGAAGATGGCTGCTCAGCAACTGTCATTTAGGCACACCTTCTTTTTTACCTCTATAGGATGCTAGTGCTCAGGGACTTAGCCATCTTGTGCTAAAGAAGAAAGATGCTGTCTTTATCCAAAAAAGAGCTGCAAATAATGCCACCCTACCCACTACTGGAAACCCTGGTGATGCAGTGGTTAACTGCTACAGCTGTTAACCAAAATGTTGACAGTTTAAATCTGCCAGGTGCTCCTTGGAAATTCTAAGGGGGCAGTTCTTCTCTGACCTCTGGGGTTGCCCTGAGTTAGACTCAACTTGACAGCAGTGGGTTTACCCACTGCCAGTCTTCTGGGACAGAGCCTTTTGGGACTAGCCCAGTCTCCTTCTAAGGCTGTCTTCTTGTGTATTCTTGTTCTATTTGTGATTTCCTTTCATTTTTATGACAAAATTTAAACTGTACAGAAATTCTGAGGAGCAGTTGATGGCCACACGTCTTACTGATCTCCACCTCCTCACATGCTATCAAAACTGATGATTGTAATGTTTGCTTCTTTGGGGTAACAATTGCTACAATAAAATAATGATCACAGTTTTAGAAGTAACTAGTTCTTTTTGAACCATCTGCAGGGATCCTTGATTTTTCTCTAAGAGCAGTCCCTAGCTTTAAAAGGGAGCATTTTTATAATTTTCCCTGTAGTGACTGTCCCATAGTATATGAGCCAAATGGTTTTGAAAATAAGGGTTGCAACAAATGATTAATGGTAATAATTTTGCTCTGAAACAGCCTGTCGTAAGTTAGAGTATCCCAGTTGTCTATGAGGGACAGAAGTGTAATACCTATACACAGAGTTCCTCTGTTCCTGTGTGAAAGGATGTTTCCCATCTTACTCATTTTACAGCAGAGGTGGGTAAGCAGAGGAAGCTCCTTTTTTACAGATAGCTGTTATCACTTTATTTCAGAGATTATTCCCCTTTGGAGGGCATTGTAGCAAGGCTCTAAGTATTATTTTACCACTATGTGAAATGTTCAGATCTCAAAACATGTCTTGGTGTAAGCAAGTCAGCTCTGCTATTGTCTCCTAAGATTTATGATTCTCAAATCGAAGGATGCAGGAGCTCAAAGACATTTCAGTCCCTCAGTCTAGTCCCAAAGATCACAACCTTTTTAAAAAGTAAGGGGAAAACATGTTGGAACCTTACTGCAGAATGTAGAATTTTAAACAATTAGGCACTTATAAGTTCATGTTCCTCCAAAATTGAAGACATAGACTTGACTAAACTAATACACGAGAGGCAGTTGAATTAAATTGGTCACGTCAGATGAAGACTAGATGCTATAAATTAAGTCTTAACCTCTGGGTATATTTAATTTCCAGACTGTGTGAGAATTATCCAGACACTGAATTTAAAAGTAGATTATTTTTTTTTAAACTGTAGGTTAATGAGAAGTTTTTTTGGTTTGGTTTGGTTTGGTTTTGGATAAGCCATTTTAGGAAGAAGCATTAATCTTATTAAATGTTTCCTAATATTTTAAGAGCTCTCTTTGCTGAGAAACAACCAGTAATAATACCAGCCATTGTGATCAAGGCTACAATAGGTAGACCCTCAGTGGCATTGGGGTTTAACAGAACAGGAGAGTAACGTAGAACAGAACTCAGATTCTCGAAAAGTCCAGACTTGTTGGACCTGTTGTGACTAGAGGATCCCTGAGACTCTTCACATGGAGATAGTAGTCTTTAAACCTAGGACCGAAGCTATCCCCTGAGGTCACCTTTTAGTGAAATACCAGGTTGATACACAAAGTACATCACATTCCCCCATAAATACAGTATTCTAGTAAAAAGCCAACTAGATGAAGCCAAAAGATCAACAGTTACTTGAAGGAAAGATGAGAAGACAAGGATTCAGGGAAACTAGAACATTGGAGACAGAACAACCAGAACACAGTTAAAGAGAATGTGGGCTGTGAAAAATGTAACTAGGGTCACTGAAAGATTTGCGTACAAATTGTCAAACGGAAGCCTCATTTTCTAGGTAAACATGCACCAAAAACACAATAAAATATTAGTTAAAAAAGAACAAGTGATGAAAACATGCTCACTGCTAACTGGACACATGGTAGTTTTGTTATTGTGCATTTCACCCTCAGACTGAATGTTTTCTTCTCGTTTAAGGTGCCCGCGGTCTGCAGATGATGAACGAAAGCACCCTGTCCTCTGTCTTTTCTGTGGGACGATACTGTGCTCTCAGAACGTGTGCTGCCAAGAAATTGTGAATGGGGAAGAGGTTGGAGCTTGCATTTTTCATGCACTTCACTGTGGAGCTGGAGTCTGCATTTTCTTAAGGTGAGTAGTGAATGATCTGGAAGTTCATAATGAATTAGGCTTAGGGAATCTGGATCCAATCTGGATGGAGGCCCTACTAATTTTTTATTTTCATTCTCCCACGTAATACAGTTTACAAAATATCTTACTGACTGGAATATGTACTCATCACTCAAAACATCTGTTGGGTCATAGGGAACTAATGCATGGAAGCTAAACCCAAACACCTGTTTCTTCCATCTAGGGAATCTTCAGCTAGTAAATCCAGCTACCTACCCCGATGTGGGGGCGGGGGGTGAGTTGGTTGGTTGGTTGGTTTGGGTAATTCCTGTCCCATATCTTACACATGTAGACAAGCATTTTTTTGTTTCCTTTTCTCTGCTGTAAGAGTTCTGAATGCCCTCAAGGTGGCAGTGTTTCATTTTAATCTGCCCTATTGGCTACTCGCTCCAACCAGAGGAGGCTGGACACTTCTCCAGGTGAACTTGATTCTGGCCCAAGATTTAGTCTATTTGTCTATGTTTATATTGTCTCTACACTAGATTCCTTATGGACATTGGTTGTGTCTTTTCAGGACTTTGATGCAGTGTCTTATCATTTACACAAATGCCCTTTGTGAATATTTCCTATTGGCTATTTTGTCCTTCAGAATCAGAGAATGCAAGGTTGTCCTGGTTGAGGGTAAAGCCAGAGGCTGTGCCTATCCAGCCCCCTACTTGGATGAATATGGAGAAACAGACCCTGGCCTAAAGTAAGATATTTTTAATGGGACATTTTCATTTAGTCCTTTGATGTATATTTTTTAGTCTCATTCTACGTAGATGGTAACAGTTCTTGGAACAAAAAAGCTAATGTTAAATGTTGAAACATACTGTATGATAGCTACAAATGAAAAATACTGCATATGATATCACTCTAAAAGAAATAAATAGCCCCTTGTATCATATAGAGATTTGATTTTATTGTGACATTTGATCTGTATAGAGGCAGTCCTTGGTTTTACACAGAAGACAGTGAGGTAGTGAAAATAGTTAATGGCTAAGGATAAGAGACCTGAGTGGTCTCAGAAAGGTTCAAAAAAAGAAACTTTTAAAATTCATCAGGTGATTTGAATATATCCAACCAGCTGAGACACGAGTGCCTCAAAAAAGAAAGACCTCACAGTTCTTCATAACCAGCAATAGCTAAACTTGAAGCTGTTTGGTTAGCTGTTGTACAGTGTTGTAAACTATGCAACACTAGAATTGAAATTGAGTTTCTTTAAGTATTTGCTAATCTCCAGCAAGTTTGTTGTACCATAAAGACAGAGTCATAACCAAATGTTTCTGAGTAGTCAAAGAAAGTGAGGATCCACCCGATATCTAACATTTACTACACAGAGATCAGAAATCAAAGCTGGATAAGTTGTGTGAGGCCAAGGAATCTCTTACAGTCCCACTCAGGCTAATCATCCAAGAAAGAACAGTGTTACTTCAAGTTATAAGCCTAGCTAGCCACTTTAATAAGATTCCATAATGTCTGTGGTGTGCTTGACTTGTTGTACAAGGAGTAAATTTCTTCTTGAGATAGTACTTCTAAGTAATCTTACAAGTTTCTGGAGATCAGAGGTGAATGGAAAATATCCCTTTTAAGCCTTGCCCGTTGATTTCCTCCCAGTTTGGGGAGCATCTGAAGATTTTAGACCTGTTTAGGCAATGAAGTTGAAGCAATTGTTTGATTCAAACATACATTTTTTTTTCTTCCCTTGTAGGAGGGGCAACCCTCTTCATTTATCTCATGAACGGTATCGGAAGCTCCATTTACTCTGGCAACAGCACTGCATCATAGAAGAGATTGCTAGGAGCCAAGAAACTAATCAGATGTTATTTGGATTCAACTGGCAGTTGCTTTGAATCCCAACTCTTATCTCAGGACAAGCAGTCGTGGATGAAGACATAATGAAGACTGGTTCAAAATTATGGAGACCTTTCTGAGGGATGGGGAAGGGCTGAAGAGTCTTTTGCTCCATGTCAAGATTCACATACATCAATAAAATATTCCATAATGGAGTATTGCTTTCAATTAGCAAGCTGACACTTCAAGGAAAAACGAACATAGATTAATCTGTGGTATGTTCCAGAACACTAAAATACTTGTTCATGTGAAGTAGCTGATTCTGCTGATATTTCCAGGGAACTCATTCCCCATCATTTCTGCTAATATTTCCAGGAAATGCATTCCCCATCATAATGTGTCCCATTTCATTTGATTTCATCCACCTGATAAATGAACTCACATCAAAAAGTTGTGGATATTTTTTTGTGTTAGTTAACTTCGTCTGCAAATTTTTATTTCATGTCTCCCTCCACTGCAAGTTTAGTTCAGTTAACATTGGATCACTGACCAGATTCTAATAATTGGTGCTATCTTCCATAAGGGCAGCGAAGGAGGGGTTGCAGAAACCATGCAATATACTTAAATTGAGAAAGATTTCAAAATGGTAAAACCTAAGAAAATACCCTTAATGTACCACGTGCTGCTTCAGCCAGAAACTAATCTAAATTTCACTGAACAGATCTGCCATTTCTAAAATGGATTTCTGCCAGCATGGATAAGCTTTTTTTTTCCCTCTGTAGACCTCCAGAAGATTTAAGATGATGTGTTCATCCCTAGTGGTACAGAAAGCCTGTAACCTGTACAACCAACTTCACATAGCAGTGTGCAGTTTTGAAATTAAACTTCCTGTTTTCTAACTGCAGGTTTCTAATACAAGATTGCTTGCCTGCTGATTGCAGCACCATCCTGTTTGACTCTCAGGAATCTTCCAGTTCTGACATAAACTAGCTACAGAACAAGGATAAGAAAATTCCCCCATGAGTGGAACATTAAAAAAAACTGCTGTGGAGTCAGTTCCAACTCATAGCAACCTTATAGGACAGAGTAGAATTGCCCCACATGGTTTTCAAGGAGCAGGTGGCACATTTGAGCTGTCAGCCTTTTGGTTAGCAGTCATAGCTTGTAACCACTGTAGCAGCAGGGCTCCAAGTGGAGCATAACAAGTGTAAATTAGAGCAATCAGATTTAAGCCAATCTTGTAACTGTAGAAGATCCCCCAGTCCTTAATTTGTTACCAGTGCATAACCTTTTCATAAACTCGGGTTTTATGACTAGTACAAACAGCCAAAAAATGCCGGGTGATCAACAGTGTTCTCTTCTAACATGCTGTGATTGAGCCATCTTGTTCATAAGTAATAGAACTCACCAGAATCTGTGCATAAGTTTCTTGGTTCTTGGTTCTTGGTTCTTCTAGCTGTTTATATCAAGACCTTGTAATATAAATTAGCAGACAATATAAATCAGAACCTTACATTTCAGCTCCTATTGTTAATGGGGTAATGAGTTAGGAGTTTGAAAGATGCGTTCAAGAACTGTATCTTATTTTGCCTTTTTTGACTACTTCAATGTCTTATGTTTGTGTTTTCTTACCTTCTTTTTGCTCAACAAATGCAAACAAGTAAAAATGTATTTGCTAAGTGGTTGGTATTACACATTTGAGGATAGTTTTTTTCTTTTATCTTTATGTAAAGTTTGTAAAAGATAGGGGGTTTTGTTTTTAAAAAAAAATAAAAGGTGTATGTTTGCAATTAGGGATTGGCGTGAACAAGCATCAGAATCACAAATCATGATTTTCTACTAGAATAATTACTATTCAGAAGGAATAAAAAATAGACACAACTCTAATGAACAATTTTTAAAATCAGTGTATGAGGATCAGAAAACTTAGTGTTCAGTGTGTCCGGTTGCTGGCATGATTAAATAAACGTTTGCTTTTGTTTCTTATATAATTTTGTTGGATGGATTATTAAGATAGGAAGTCTGAGCCAAAATACACAACAGAAGATGCTGACTTCTGCTTTAGATAAATGACCCCAATTTAGCAAACATAAGAGTTTTTATTTCTAGGATTTTTACACTGTGTAAATTCTGGGATTAAGCTATCAGCCTGCCAGAGGGACCATCCAGCAGTAGCCAGTCAGAACTTTACTGCCAAAGAACCCACTTCATATTTAGTTCTACTTCCTGAGATCACTGTATAACCCTGCACTGAAGATGAATGAGCATCTCAGTGCTGCCGCTACAAGGGATTTCTGAGTATATTCAATTGTCCTAGTGGTTTGCCTTCATCATTGCAAACAGTTTAATTTTGCTTATGAAGTTTACCTACAAACAAGCAACAGAGTCACTTTATTTTCTTTATTGTAGTATGTCGAGGAGCTGGTTCAGCAGGATGGCCCCAAGAATACTTTTCTAATGTTAGATGAGGGGCTAGCAGGAATTTTTAAGATAAAATGAAGAAAAACATATCTGTATAATTAATTTATTATGTTGGTGTATGGGCTGTGAGTTCACTCTTTCATGGTCATTTGTCATTTCATAACAACTATGCATTTTGGTTCACTGTGATGATCTATATTTAGTGACTGCAACATGTTTATACCACTAATTCAAATTTCATCCATGATGAAGTTATGCAAATGCATATATTGATATCTTTTATTGAAAAATGTAAATTTAAAACTTGTATAATGTTCATGTGCTTTTTGAAATAAAATATATGTGTATATTTAAACAGCAAAAAAGAATTCTCATGTTTGGGGATTTGGGTTTAAAGAAAAAAAATCGATACCTAGAAATGAGATGTAACAAAAAGTTACATGTCAGCATAGGCAAATTGTTTAAAAGAAATAGCTGTTTGGTGTAATGGTCTCCAAACTTTATCACTATTCATTCTATCAGTAATGTTAAGCATGCTTACCAAATCGATGTATAATTATTTTACATTATATTCATGCACTGCTGCTCTAATGAATTAAGTACATAACAACCAAAAACAGATTAAGTTGGAGAAGTAGAAATTTAAGTATCTCAGTGAATTCTGTGCATCATTTTGGGCATTCACACTATATAGTGGAGACGACTGTCTAGAGCAGCATTGTCTAGAACTTGCTGCACTAATGGAAATATTCAGTGTTTGCATTCCAGTGGAAATGTTCTGTTTGCATTCCAAAATGAAAATAGCCCCATGGGGCTGTTGAGCGATTACATTTGAAATTTAGCTAGTACAAATGAGGAACTGGGTTTAATTTCTTTTTAATTTAAGCTTAGTTGTGTGTGGCCAGTGGATGTCATATTTGAGAACATAGGTATAGTATAATGGTTCTCAAACCCGACTGTTGTTTTAGTCATCTAGTGCTGCTGTGACAAAAGTACCACAAGTAGATGGTTTCAAAAAGAAATTTTATTGTGTCACAGTCCAGTGGGCTATGAGTCGAAATTCAGGATGTGGGCTCTAGGGGAAGGCTTTCTCTGTTATCTCTGGAGGAGGGTTCTTGTCAGTCTTCCTCTGGGCTGGGAGCTTCTGAGGCTCAGGGACTCCATGTCCTTTCCAAAGGATGAGCTCTGCTCCAGGCACTACTTTCTTGGTGGCATGAAGTCCCCCAAAGTTCTATTTGCATCTCTTTCCTTTATATCCCAAAAGATTGCCTGAAAGCACAATACAGTTTTACACATTGAGTCCTGCCACAGCAACAAGACTGCCGCCCATTCTCCCTCATTAACAACATAGAGGCAGGATTTACAACATGGAGGAACATCACACAGCACCAGGAATCATGGCCTACCTAAATAACTACACACATTTTGTGGAGAACACAATTCAATCCATGACAACTGTACACTAAAATCACCTAAATAGCTTGAACAGAATACAAATTTCCAGTTCTCATCCTAGATCCTGAATCAGGATCACCTGGGTTGGAGCCCTAAGATAATCTGTTATTTCCTAATAAATATTGGAGAGGCTGTGGAGAGAGACACATACTGCTAGTGAGGATTTGAGTGATAGAATCACCTTGGAAATCAATTTGGTGCTTTCTTAAAAAGCAAGAAATACAAGTACTGTATGATCAAGCAATTTCACTCCTTGGAATGTATCCTAGAAAAATAAAAGCTGTGTCATATGAGTATATGCGTAGACATATGAACACTCGTATTCATTGTAGTACTGTTTACAGTAGCAAAAAGATGGAAACAACCTACGTGGCCATTGGTGAACAAATGATCAAATACAGTATATTCACATGATGGAATGCTGTGTGACAGTAAAAAACAAGTGTATCTGTGAAACAACATGGATGAAGCTGAAAAGCATTATACTGAGGGAAGTTCACTGCAAAAGAACAGATACATGACTCAAGAAAGGGTATAAACCCAAAAGAAGACATTCTTCAATGCTTACAAGGGTGAGAAAAGGGGAATTCACTATTAGACCATTACCTTAGGTGAAGGGAAGAACAACACACCACACAGGATAAGTCGGTACCACTGGAATATGCCCAAAGCTGAGACATTTTCTGAATACAACAAAACACTTCAAGGGATAGAGTAGCTGGATGGGGTCTAGAAGCTGTGGTTTGGAGGGCCATTGAAGTCAATTGGCATAACAGTTTATTAAAATGTTGTGCGTCCCACTTTGGTGAGTAGCCTGTAGGGTCATAAAGCTTGTGAGTGACTAAGATGGATCAATTGGTCCCAACACATCTGGAGCAAAGAAGAATGAAGAGCACCAAAGACACAAGGGATATACTAGCCCAAGAGACAAAAAAGGCCACATAAGCCAAACAGTGCATCAGCTGACACCAGAAGAAATAGAAGGTGCCTGGCTATCACCAACAACTGCCCTGGTGGAAAACAACACAGAATCTCTGACAGAGCAGGAGAAAAGTGAGGTGCAAAAACTAAAATTCTACTAAAAAAGACCAGGTTTAAAGACACGACCTCCAGACTCTGTTAAATCACGACTAAAATCAGTTCTGAAACCAACTCTTTAGACAAAGATTAGACTGGATAATAAGACCAAAATGATACTGGTGAAGAATGTGCTGCTTAGTTCAAGTAGAGAGTGCTTCTTAGTTCAAGTAGATACATGAGACTAAGTGGCCAGCTCCTGTCCCAGTGGCAGATGAGAAGGAAGAAAGGGATAGGAGCTTGTTGAAGGGACATGGGAAATCTGAGTGGAAAGGGAGAATGTGCTGTCACATTATAGGGACAGCATTATAGGGATGTTATAGGGACAGCAACTAGGGTCACATAACTGTGTATAATTTTTTTTTAAAGAATTAAAATATGCATACATTTAGAACTTTGTTTACAGCTTAGTGATTTTTAGACTAAGTGCCATAGACCTTCTGCAAAAAAAAAAAAAATAGGCCACAGAAGGGAAGGATTGCCAAGACTGGAGAGTACTAATTTCCTCATTTTGAGTCTCTATGTAAGCTTTCATTTAAGGAAAATGCACCCAGAATATAAAAGTCACTGGTTTTCTTTTTTAACTAAAGTATTCTAGGAGGGGTAACACTGGAGACAATGAAAAAAAGAACGTTTTCCAGGGGAAAGGGCTGAAAGATGAAAATACAAGGTATTTGCAATTGGCAGGGAGAGGTAGGTAGCTAAGGAGCTTTCTCCATGCTTAAACCAGCGCAGCTGGGCCTACTGGGAAAAATAAATCACATAACCAGGCAACTTTTCGCAATTTGATTAAGATTTAAAACTCATATATGACATTCAAAAAAAAAAAAAAACTTGCCATTCAGTCAGTTCTGCTTCATAACAACCCTACAGGTCTGACTAGAAGTGCCTCATGGTGTTTTCATGGGATGCCTGGTAGATTGAACTGCCAGACTTTGGATTAGCAGCCACAAAACAAAACCAGAGTTTCCACATACCCAGTACCCACTATCGTCGAGTTTCCACATAGGGCACCATTAATAAGTTTAGACAGCCAGAATTAGGCGGTATGCTGATGTCAACAGATTAGTTTCTGATTCTTGCTGAAACTTTTCCAGAAATCATGAAAACAAAAGAAGAAAACAAAAAAACAAAGTTGATTCGTTCAACAAAGGTAGGTAATAGAGACTCCCTAGAAGATCCAAAATATGGGAAGATGTTCCCAAAACAGAAACGGCAGCAGGGCTTGTTGCAGCAGCAGAAAGTGAAAATGGACTAAGAAAGTCAGAACTGGAAAATTACCAATATCCCACACAAAAGGAAACCTGCACAATCAGATCTGAGAATGAGCACCGTTAAGTCCTAGCGTGCTTTAAAAGGAGGATGGGTGAAAAACTGCAAACCCCTAGAAAATAAAAAAAAGCAGGGTGGCAGTCTGAGTCATCTACGTTTTTACCAATGTCCCTAAAATACTGCCTTCCTTAAGGAAAAAGTCGCGCTGTGGAAAACTGTGAAAATGAAAACCAAATTAAGCATAGCAGGAATACCACGGGTGAGAACAATTTCAGATTGTGTGTGTATGTGGTATAAAATAGTAGCAAAATATAGTATTTACAGATGTTAGTACAAGAGTGCTGTTTTTGAGCATTTGATAGCAGCAAGAGAGAGGGAACCTAGATCTGTGAGGGTGAGAAAGCTTCCTTGGTCCATCTGCACCTATATGACAGACACCTTGACCTGATGATCCAGAAACTGTATCTCATTTAAACAAGGGAAACAAAAATGAAATGTGACTCTATTCTAAACAAAGTTATTACAATGGAGGAAAAAAGTGAAGAACTGAATAAAATTGCAGCAATTGATGAGAACTCAGAAAACTGTGGCCACAAAGCAAGTGAAAGTCATAACCTTGCAAAACAAGTTACAAGAAATTAAAACAATCAGAGCTGAGACAAAAGAGAACAAATCAGAAATGTAATAGATCTCAAAAATGAGATGGCCAAAGAACAGAAGCACGTGAAACTCAAGTAAAAAGGGAGGAGAGAGGATTTTAGAAACGAAAACTAAATGAGAAATACAAAAGTGAAAAGTCACTGTGGAAAGCAATATCTAAACTAGTGTTGGAACAGATCACTGGAAACCATAGCCTAGCCAAATGGACACGTAAAATTAATCATCACACCACTCAACAGTAAAAAAGAACCGGTATACCCTACACGGACGAATCTCAAAACCATTGTGCTGAATGAAATCTTACCGCAAAAGGTCCATGTTACATGATTTCATTTATATGGAGAAGACTTACATGAAAGAGTGTATATGCTGTATCATTCCAGTTACATGAAATTCTGAAACAGGACACATTGTGGTGGAAAAAGTTAGAACTTCTTGCCGCTGAGAGGATGGGGGCCTGGACTGATATGCTTATGAGAAGTGATAGCCATCTTCTATATCTTTATAGATATTTGGGTTGCACAGGTGCATGCGTTTATCAAAACTCGATGAATGTACACAATTTTAAGATTTGTACATTTCTGATAGACTGTAACCAGCTATTAGCACTGACTGCTCTGACAGGAATTGCAGTAGACAGGCCCAGACAGAGATGGGGAAAATGTAGAACAAAATGCTAACTCACAAGAGAAGACCAGACTTACTGGCCCAACAGAGAATGTATGGCCCTCAAATACCCTTTTCGCTCACTTATGAAGTCACTCCTGAGGTTCACCCTTCCACCAAAGATTTGCCAAAGCCAAAGCCACTGCTGCTGATGCCAACTCATAGGGACCCTGTAGGGTAGAGGAGAGCTGCTCCATAGCATTTTAAAGGAACAACTGGTGATCTTTTGGTTAGCAGAGGTAGCACTTAACCACTAAGTCACCAGAGTTTTCCCACCAAGGATTAGACAGGCCCATAAAACAAAACAAGACTAAAGGGGCATACAGGACCAAGGGCAAGAACTAGAACAAGGGGACAGGAAAGTTGGTAATAGGAAACACAAATTCAAGAAGTGATAGTGTTGACATGTCATGGTGTTGGTAATCAATAGCAAACACACCAAAAAACTGTGTATTATTTTAATAGTAAGTTAGTTTGTTCTCCAAACCTTTATCCAAAAACCAAAAAACAAACCTGTTGCACCTGAGCTGATTTCGACTCATAGTGACCCTATAGGACACAGAAGAACTACCCAATAGGGTTTTCAGGGAGTGCCTAGTGGATTTAAACTGCCAGCCTTTTGGTTAGCAGCCACAGCTCTTAACCATTATGCCACCAGGGTTTCCTTCATCTAAAGTACAATGAAAAAAAAAAAAGTGCTTTTCAATGCTAAAAAACTAAGAGGAAAATATTTGAACTCCAGTTAATTATCAGCTTGCTGAAGCATACCTGGGGATTATTAATGTCTGTAATTTACTTCAAAATACACCCACAAATAAGGTAACTGATGGATGAATAGAGGAAAAGATACACAGCAAAATATTGTTGGTAGAATCTAGATGATGGTATACGGAACACTGCCGTAGTTCCTACCGAACTACAGCTATGGCTGCAGCCTGGGCCCTTCGGACTGCAAGTGACCAGAGAAGGCAAAACAAGGAGTCACCCTCTTGGCAGGGGTAATTGATCCTGAACAGCTGTTGGGAGAAATAAAAAAGAGAGAAATGTATGTGGAACTCAGATGATGCAGTCAGGCACTTTTTAGTACGCACTTGACCAACTGTGAGTCGCAGAGCCTTTCCTCATACCCAGGATTCAAGAAATACATCCATGTTTTCTACACATATTTGTGTGATTTCCCTTTTTACATTTATACCTCTAGATCCATTTGGAGTTCACTCTTGTCTACTATCTAATTTTATTATTTTTTGAAATGGCTACCTTAGTGGCCTTTTTTTTTTTTTTTTTATCATCACACTTATGTTTCTGGGTGAATGTCAAAGAAAATCAAAGATAGAGCAAAATATAATCAGCTAATGAGTTGGATCCATCTCGACGGCACTTGGCTTGGCAAACACAGAGGATGCCCCCCAAAAGGCAAACCCAGAGCTGTCTACAGCACTTGTTTGGAAGAATGCAAAGTTATGCACTTTCCCCCCCATCCTTTAAGTATTATTATTATTGTGCTTTAGATGAAAGATTACAGCTCAAGTTATTTTCTCATTCAAAAATTTGTATACTTTTCTTTGTGACATTGGTTGCAATCCCCGCAATGTGACAACACCTTTCCCCTTTCCCCCCTGGGTTCCCTGTATCTGTTCTTCCCATTCCTATCCCTTCCCATCCTCTTTTTGGACAGGAGCTGCTCATTTGGTCTCACATATCTGATTGAACTAAGCATGTTCTTCATGTGCATTACTTTTTGTTTTATAGTCCTGTCTAAACTTTGTCTTTCTTTTTTTAATTGTACTTTAGATGAAGCTTTACGGAATAAACTAGCTTCTTGTTAAACAGTTAATATGCAAGTTGTTTTATAATACTGATTAACAACTTTACAACATGTCAACATTCTGCCTTCTTGAACTTGGGTTCTCTATTACTGTTTCCTGTCCCCTCCTTCCTTCTAGTCCTTGCCCCTATTCTGGTATGCCCCTTTAGTTTTATTTTGTGTTATAGGCCTGTCTAATCTTTGGTGAAAGAGTGAATTTCAGGAGTGACTTCATTACTGAGCTAAAAGGGTGTTCCAGGAGCCATACTCTCCAGGTTTCTCCAGTCTCTGTCATTCCAGTAAGTCTGGTCTTCTTTTGTAAGTTAGAATTTTGTTTCACATTTTTCTCCATCTCTGCCTGAGACCTTCTATTGTGATCCCTGTCACAAAAGTCAGTAATGGTGGCCAGGCACTATCTAGTTATATTTGACTCACTGCAGTAGAGACTGGTAGTTGTGGTCCATTAGTCCTTTGGAATATTCTTTCCCTTGTATCTTTAGTCTCCTTCATTCTCCTTTACTCCCAAAGAGGTAAGACACGTGGAACATCTTAGGTGGCTGCTCATAGGCTTTTAAGACCCTAGACACTACTCACCAAAGTAAAAGAGAACATTTTCTCTGCAAACTATGTTATGCCAATTGAGCTAGATGTTCCCTGAGACTGTAGCCCTTACAACCCCCATCCTAGCAATTTGGTCCCTCAGGGACATGTCTGTAGAGCTTCTGGAAACCCTGGTGGTATAGTGGTTAAATGCTACATCTGCTTAACCAAAAGATTGACAGTTCAGATCCACCAGGTGCTCCTTGAAACTCTATGGAGCAGTTCTACTCTGTCGTACAGTGTTGCTATGAGTAGGAATCAACTTGGCGGCAGTGGGTTCAGTGGTTTTGGTTTGGAGGGTCTAGGATCTTGTACAAGGTGTACTAGCTTCTCCAGCATTGTTTACTATCTTACCCTTCTCTAAAGTTGCCATTTATCTATTGTCTATTTGGTGTTACCTCATCCTCACTCCTCCCCACCCTCATAACCATCAAAGATAGTTGCTTTTTGTAAAGAACACTTGCATTTTTGTACTTAGTATTTAACTTCTTGCATTCAGGGCTCCTAAGTTGTGTTAGAGTGATAAATTCAATGTAGTTTTCTTTCTTTTTAAAAATTGACTTGTATCAGGAATCTTTTTGGTGTGACATAAATGTTTCCAAACTGGGTATTGTGATGGTCTCATAACTCTGCAAGTTTACCAAAAATCACTGAATTTTGTGGTACATAAATTATGCCTCAAAGAAAAAAAGAAGGCTAATTCTTCAAAACTGGGTTTCCTTGTCTGTCACTGAGGAGTTTCTCTTATCTATTTCTTTTGGCCTGAACTTTCTTTAGTTAATAATGTTTTTACCATGAAATAAGGGATAAAGTTTTCATAAAAAGATTGAGATAGTTAATACATATTTCTGAAATTAAGTTACTAAAGACTTTTATTATAAAATAGAAACCTTGGGGGTGTAGTGATTGAGTGCTATGTCTGCTAGCCTAAAGGCTGGCAGGTCGAATCCACCAGATGTTCCTTGGAAATTCTGTGGAACAATTCTACTGTATCTTATATGATCACTGTGAGTCAGAATCAACATGATGGCAATGGGTTTGATTTTTTTTTAACTACAAAATAAAAGATGAAGTTTTAAAAACTACTTCAGATAGTTAACACACATGCTGTGAATACTTTTCTGTCAAAATCAGAAATGCAGTTGATACTGCTTAAAGCTGTAAAGTTCTCCCAGAAGAACTACATAGTATCCAGCCAACACCAGTGACTGCCCAGACAGGGAACATGACATAGAGTTCTTGGTGTAAGGAGAGAAAAAATGGGAATGCAGAACTAGAACTCTATTAAAAGACCAGACCTGATGCTCCAACAGCCTGGAGAGTCCCCCTGAGGACATGACCCCCAGACTCTGCTAACCCAGAGCTGAAACTACTACCAAAGCCAACTCTTCAGATAAGGATTGGACTGGACTACAAGACAGAGTGATGGCTGGTGAAGAGTGTTCTTTTTGGCTTAAAAATATACACGAGGATTTTGGAGCAGCTCCTCTCCACACAAGAGACGGAATGATGGAGAGGAAGAGACAGGAGTTGGTTAAATGAGTATGGGAAGTACAGGGTGAAAAGGAGGAGTGCATTGTCACAGGTGCAGGGAGCAGCTGGAGTTGCATAGCAGTGTGCGTGTGGGATATTACATGGCAAACTGACTTAGACTGCAATCTTTTACTTAAAACATGATAAAATTTAAAAAAAAAAAAAGAACAAGAGGTCAAGGTTTCAGAGGACCCCAGTGATTTGGTTGCAGGCAGGTTATATTTTGCCGGATCCTGTTCTAGCACATCTTGTATAGACTTCTATTGTAGTAGTTACTACGGCTTCATTGTAATAATGTTTTCCTATTTACTAATCCACTGTTAAACCACTAAGGACGGAAACTGAATTGACTAATATTTCTTTTCCTAGTGCTCAGTGGAGTGGTTGGCATTAGTCTACCACATGAATAGTTTGTTTAGTGGAATAAATAGTATTCTGATAGAAACAGGTTGGACTGGTGAAACATATAAATACCAAATGGCCCAGCAGTTCCGTTCCCAGGTCTATCCAAAATACTTGAAAGCAGAGACTCAAACAGATCCTTGTACACCGATATTTATTACAGCACTATTCTCAATAACCAAAAGGTAAGCAACTGAAGTGTCCATCACAGACGAATGGAGAGGCCCAATTGGTATACCAGTACAATAGAATGTTATTCAGTCCTAAGAGAAACAAAGTCCTGCAATATGATGCAACATGAGCGAATCCTGAACACATTATACTAAGTAAAATAAGTTAGACACAAGTAAGCAACCATTGTATGATTCCACTTATAGGAAATACCAAGATTACACAGACGGATGGAAACGGAAGTTTATTAGTGTTTACCAGGGACTAGGGAACAGGGGCAATGGGGAGTCATTGCTTATGGGTACTGAGTTGCTGTTTGGGATGATAAAATACTTTTTGGAAAAATGATGATGGTTGCACATTCTAAACGTAATTAATGTCACTGAATTGTGTTTAAGAATGGTTAAAAATAGCAAAATTTGTTGCATATATTACATTTCTGTTCTGTATATTTCTGTAATGTTCTCAAATCCTATAAGGTATAAACTATCATTATGCTTTCAAAATACATGTGTATAAGTATTCATCATAAGAACTTAAAGAAGTTTGTTAGTCTTTGTGAGGCTCTCTAACAGTAACTGTAAGTCATTACAAACCAGCAAGTCATAAGTAGAGAACATTTCTGAACTTAGACATAGAAACATAGAAGTACGTGAGGTATGTAAAGAACATAAACCTTTCGATTTGACTTTGATCTGGTGTGCCGTGACACAAGAAAATATGATCTAAATAACCTCACTAGTCTCTAACCTTGAAAAGAAAATGCATCATTTAGCTACTCTCTAACCCCGGAGATAAAAACATAAAGTATCTGTACCATGTGGAGCTAAGGTGACAAAATCACATATAAAAGCTAAATTTCTGCTCATTCACTGAAATAAGGCAGAGATGAAACCTAGATTCTTTCCACTGCTGCTTACGTTGGATGCTAGCTTTGAGCAACCTTCACAGAGGTAGAGTAAGGCTTCTTCCTGAAACCTCTTATTAATGTCTGAAGTCTCAAGATTTGCACGGTAACCATTGAATTAACACTGTAATTTTTATTTCCAATTCTCTAGTTTTAAATGGCTGTTGTGAGGGCTTCCTTGTGTGCCCTGCCATGACTACCTTGCAATAAACTAAATGAGTTTATATATAACAGAAAAGAGAAGGAGGGAGGGAAGAAGGAAGGGAGGAATGCAGGGGCGGAGAGAGGGAGGGAGGGAGGGAGGCAGAAGGGAGGAAGGGAGGGAAAAAAGAAGGGAGGGAGGCAGGAAATAAAGGAACAAATTAGATTGATGAAAATGACAAGCTAGAACCAAGTTTGCTGCTTTGTGGAAGCGCTTGGGCAAAGTCCATTAATGAGTTTCCTGTCTCAAAGGACTGTGCACTGAGATTTTTTTCTAAAACCTTCTGTTAAGATACAAGGTTTTAAAAAAACTCAGCTGCATTTCCATTGAGATACATTATTCAAAAGTGACTGCACCAATATATTGACAAGGAACTGCCAGAAATTCAAGTTGGATTCAGAAGAGGACATGGAACCAGGGATATCATTGCTCATGTCAGATTGATCTTGGCTGAAAGCAGAGAATACCAGAAAGATGTTTACCTGTGTTTCATTGAACATGCAAAGGAATTTGATTGTGTGGATCATAACAAACTACCGCTAACTTTGTGTAAAATAGGAATTCCGTAACACCTGTAACTGTGCTCGTAAGGAATCTGTGTATGTATTATAAGGCAATCATGCGAACAGAACAAGGTGACACTGCATCGTTTAAAGACAGGAAGATGTGCATCAGGGTTGTGTCCTTTCACCATGCCTTTTCAATCTGTATGCTGAGCAAATAATCCAAGAAGCTGGATTATATGAAGAAGAATGAGGCATAAGGATTGGAAGAAGACTCATTAACAACCTGTGTTATACAGATGACACAACCCTCCTTGCTAAAAGTGAAGAGGATTTGAAACACTTGATGATGAAGATCATATACTACAGCCTTCAGTATGGATTGCACCTCGACATCAAGAAAACAAAAATCTTCACATCTGGACCAGTAAGCAACATCATCATAAACAGAGAAAGGATTGAAGTTGTCAAGGATTTTATTTTACCTGGGTCCGCAATCAACACCCATGGAAGCAACAGTCAAAAAATCAAGACACATTGCATTGGGAAAATCTGCAAAGGATCACTTTTAAGTATTGAAAAGTAAAAATGTCACCTTGAAGATTAAAGTGTGCCTGAACCAAGCCACGATATTTTCACTTGCATCATATGCATGTGAAATCCTTTGGATTGTGGTGTTGGAGAAGAACATGGAATGTACCATCAACTGCCAGAAGAAGAAACAGATCTGTTCTAGAAGAAGTACAACCAGAGTGCTCCTTGGAAGCAAAGATGGCAAGACTGCGTCTTATATACTTTGGACATGTTGTCAGAAAGGATTAGTCTCTGGAGAAGGACATCATGCTTGGTAGAGCGGAGGATCAGCGAAAAAGAGGAAGGCTCTCAACGAGATGGATTGACACAGTGGCTGCAACAATGAGCTGAAGCATAAATATGATTGTGGACATGGCGCAAGACCGGGCAGTGTTTTGTTTTGTTGTGCATAGGGTCACTACAAGTAAGAACCAACTCGATGGCACCTAACAACAGGAACACTGCGAAACAGTACACATCATACAATTTATTCATGTAAAGTGTACAATTCTGAGATTTGTTTTTAAAGAAAGGTCTGAAAAGAAAGAATATCATACCAGCTCATGCTATAGTGGTGTCTTTTTTTTTATTTTTTATTTTTATTTAACATAACTGAGTGAAAATGTACATTCACATGTAAATTTACATGCCCCCCTATATGCAGCTTCCACTGCTCTCCCTGTCCGCTGACTGCACACTATTCCTCTCTGCTCCATACATGTCTCATCCTCCCAACAGTCTCCTTTCCCCTCCTCTCCGTCCACTCCCCTTCCTCCAGCCAGAGGTCAGCAAGATGATATTCTATAGATGTATAGAACCATAAAGTGCTTCCAATATATGGTTACTCTGCATTGCCAAGTCCAATCCATTCCTGTCCAAAGAGTGGACCTTTGTTATAATTTATGGGAACGGGCAGCATCAGGGCCGGGGGCCATGCTCTCAGAGGAACCCCAAACCGCTGGACCATCAATTGAGGTCTTTTAGTGGAGATCTCATGATGCACCTCTTTTTATTCTTGTGTTGCCAGTGAGGCTCCTCTCTGTGAGCTCCGTCATGGCTATCACTGGTGGTGGCCGGGGACCATCCGGTTCTTCTGGTCCCAGGTCGTTGTAGGCACCTACTCTTGTGGGTCTCTCTGTCTTCTCGGTTGTATTTACCGCACGCCATTTTGGCCCTCGGTGAGCATCTGTTCCTGCTGAGTTGGGACCATTTGCTGTTATAGTGGTGTCTTTTTGATAAAAATGTAAATGACCTGTCTAGAGCATATCCTGTTTTGATTGGGGATGGGGAGAAGGGAGTTAGAATGCGGTAAATCAATAGATGTCTAAAAATTAGTACCCAAGCCCACTGCCATTGAGTTGGGTCCGACTCATAACAACCCTAGAGTACAGGAGGCCACAAATGGATAAAAAAAGAAGGAATTCTTTAGTTGGCTATTCATGCTAGGAGAAAAGAAGCTGTACTGAAAAAGGCTTTATGAACTATGCAGAGATTCCTAGTGAAACCCTGTACTTTGCTCATTACGTTTGAATACGCTGTAAGGTTGACCCTTAGAGAATCGGAATATTACTCCTTCAGACTCAGCTACCCAAAGCACACGTCTCAAGTCTAAATCATTCCTCTCTCCATTTTTTCCCAAAGTCTGCTGTGTTAGTTATATATTGTCGCATGACAATTACTCTAAAGTTAGTCCTTATGGGAACAGTACATATTTATTACATCACATAGTTTCTGTGGATCTGGCTTAGCAGGGTGCTTCTGGCTTGGGACTTGTCACAAGGTTGCAGCCAAGATGCCAACTTGGCCTGCAGCCATCTGAATGCTTGACTGGGGCTGGAGGGTTCGTTTTCAAGATGACTCACTAACAAGGCTGGGAAACAAACAAGAAAAAAGGAACTCATTGTCAACTCCAACTCATAGCAACCCTATACAGTAGAGTACAATTGCCCCCTTAGAGTTTCTAAGACAATAATCTTTAAGTAAGCTGACTGCCACATCTTTTACTGCAGAGCAGCTGGTGGGTTCCTGCTGCTGACATTTCCTTTAGTAGTCAAACTCTGAGAAGTCTGAGCCCCTTGACTGACTAACCAGTGCTAATCACTGGTGCAATGTCTCAGTTCCATGTTAGGTAACCTCTCCACAGGGCTGCTGAGTGTCCTCAAGATATGGCAACTGGCTTCTCTGAGTGAGTGATCCAAGAGAGCATAAGAAGGATGCTGCAATGCCTTTCTTGACTTAGCTTAGGAATTCACATACCATAATTTTTACAAAATTCTATTTGTAACAAAGGTCAGTCCAGTTAGTATAGAGGGGAATGGACAAAGACAATCAGCAGGCAAGGATCACTGGGGGCCATCTTGGAAGTTAGCTACCATATGTACTTATTTAATATATATAATATAATATACAAATATAAAACCAAACCAGTTGCTGCTGATCCACCCGTTAGGACAGAGAAGAACTGTACCATAAGTTTCCAAGGAGTAGCTGATAGATTCAAAACTGCCAACCTTCCAAGCAGCAGCCAAGCTTTTAACCACTGTGTCAGCTAGGGCTCTCTTATGGTACAGTTCTTCTCTGTCCTAAAGGGTGGATCAGCAGCAACTGGTTTGGTTTTATATTTGTATATTATATTATATATATTAAATAAGTACATATGGTAGCTAACTTCCAAGATAGCCCCCAGTGATCCTTGCCTGCTGATTGTCTTTGTCCATTGTGTGTGTGTGTATACATAGAGAGACTGAGATAGAACAAGAGATCATATGAGCACCGTGGTTGCACAGTGGTTAAGCACTCAGTTGCTACCAAATATTCTGTGGTTGGAACCCACCAGCCACTTCGTAGGATAAATGTGTGTGTGTGTCTGTGTGTGTATAAAATATGTATATGTAATGGAATGTATACATTATATATATAATGGAAACTGGTGGCATATTGGTTAAGTGCTATGGCTTCTGACCAAAAAGCAGGCAGTTCAAATCTGCCAGGTGCTCCTTGGAAACTCTATGGGCCAGTTCTACTGTGTCTTGTAGGGTTTCTGTGCATCAGAATTGACTTGACGGCAATGGTTTTTTTTTGGTATATATATTATCTATATAATATATAATACACATACACACAAAATGGATTCCTGAATTCTGGTACCCAACTACCAACTACCTTGTCATTAACTGCAGCTAAAAAAGTTATCACTTGGGATAGATCAGCAATTTACGGAATGAAATGGAAAAGGCCTGAAAAATGGAGAAGCCTGGGAAGCTGTTTTTTCTTTGCCCATTATCCCAGGATTCTCATTCTTGTGGCATTAATTCTTTCGGTATTCCTTCTTAAGGAGCCATGGTGGGGCAGTGTTTAAGTGTAGCTTTTTGGTCAGCAGTTCAAACCTACCAGCTGTTCTGCAGAGAAAGACGTGCCAGTCTGTTTCAGTCAAGATTACAGCCTTGGATAACCCTACAAGGCAGTTCTACTCTATTGACTTGAAGTCAACAAGTATATTCATTATTATACTTCTTACCCTGTGGTACAGTATCACCCTATTCTCAGGAGTCTCTGGGAGTAATTGTAATTATTAAGTAGAAAGGGTGTGGAACAAGGAAAGTTTAAGAGATCTTAATTTTGGTTTCGCCACTAATTTAGCCTTGGGAAGGGTGTTTAACCTCTTCAAGTTTTCCGCAAACTGGTGGGTGGTTAAGGATGGGTGAGGGGTTTAATCCTAAGGTTTCATTCTTCAACAAAGAGGCTGAGACAGCATCAGATACAAATCTATCCCACATAGTCATGCTGCTCCACCTTCCTCGCTTCTCTCTGAAATTCTTTAGAGGGACTCCGGCATACTCTTGCTTAGAATCCCATACTAGCACGCATGGAGGAGGCTGCTGACTGAACCATTAGCTGGTGATTTTTCAAAAAAAAGGAAGGAAATCTAGTTCTTCGTGGATTGTGAAAACCGTAGATACGGGTCCAGGCTGATTTTCCTGTATAAGAGGTCTCAGGCTCCTCTCCTTCTTACACATCAGGCCTTTCCCCTGGGCCCATTGGTGATTTACTTCTTGGTAGGCGATTCTGTGGGATCGCACCAATCGGCCAAATCCAGGGCAGCTCCAGTTCAGACTAGGAGGACGAACCCCTTAAGTCATGGCAGGGCCACACGATTAGGAGCCTTCGTTTCCACGTCCTCAGGGTGTATAAATCTGTATAGTAACAAAACATTACCGATTTCCTTCCTAAAAGGCAAACCTTGGGGTCACAACTATGCCGATTTAACCGAGTCAGCTGCTGAGGTAGGACAACACCCAGGTGCACCAACCACTGTTCTCAGTACCCGCAAGCAGTTGCAGATGTGGCTGGAACTACGAAGCCCAGAATTCCCGTGCGCATGCGCGCTGTCATTGTGATGCTCTTTTTCCCGGTAATCGTCCTCTCAGGCAAACCTGAAGATAGCGGCATTTCCCCGGGGTGGGCGGAGACGCTTTGCCCGGCTCTCCGCCCCCTTTATGATAGGCAGTGGATTCAGCCAACCGACGTGACGTTCTCGGACCGTTTTCTCCAATCAGCATCTGTGGCGGAGAGGTGGGCGTACGCACTGGTAAAAGGCGGGTGTGCTAGGCTGTGCCGGGTTGCGAAGGGGGAGCATAACGTCGGGTCGGGTCAGCGGGCGCTGCAGTAGTCGCCGCAGCGGTGATGGGAACTGTGGGGACGAGGCGGAGGCGGTGGCGGCAGGAGGAGCAGGGGCTGGCACAAGAGCAGCGTCTGGGGGAGACCAGCAACGGCAGTAACAGCAGCAGCCGCCGCCGCAACCAGTAAACGCGGAGGGCACCCGAGGGGACTACACAGCCGGCCCGCCCTCGAACCCGCGCTGGGGTTCCGTCGCAGTCGGGCGGCGGGGGATGGGCAGGCGGCGGCGGTTCCGCCTCCCGAAGGCTGACCCCTGCTGGTCCCGGACTTGAGCCGGACCTGAGCCCTCTGCCCGAAATCGCCGCGTCCATCACGACCCAGGTAGGACACGCCCCCCCAGCCCCCCAAGGTACCTCTAGGGGATCCCCTGGGTCACGCCCTCCCTCAGGCCTGACCCTCCTCGGGCCGCACCCCTAGCCGATTGATCGACCCTGGTGAGGTGAGGGGTACGGGAGACTCCTCGGTCGCTGCCCACACCCTGGGCTAGTGCCAGACCCAGTCATTTTGCACTGAGAGAGCGTTCTGGTTCTGCCCAGTTTCCTTCGGACGGTTTTGTGTCTTCGTTGAGTTTTGAGAGGCACGAAGCTACATTCTGTTAATTTCTGTGGGTGACCTACATATCACTTGCACTCATGCTGCTTCTGGTAGCAAGGCTGAACACGGAAACCTCACATAATTCTGAGCTCTTCTTTCCTGCCTGGTGTCCCCAAGTGTAATAGGAGACTTTGGAATCTGATGTGGAGTAAAGACAGTGAAGGCCACTACGACTTTCCGGTAGTTCAGGTGCTGAAGTAGACCTGAGGGATTGCTTGTCATTTGTTTTGACTAAGGCGGTGTTGACACTTGGGACAAAAGACTTCACACATACGTACTGTCAAGTCAGAGAAGTGAATAATCTGTTGCAATGCCAAGATACTTAGCTCCAAATAGAGTTAATTTTGTTTCGAAGATTTGGCTGCATTAGAGGTATATATATGACATTCAGCTGTACTTTAAAGTTGATGGGTGGCAGTAGTCCAACTTTTTCACACCTACTTTAAATATTGTTTTTTAATATGAATGTTAACAGGGCATTTTTATTGTAACATTTGCTACGTAGAGATGTTTTGGTATTTAGTAGAGTTGAATTTGTGTGTCTCTGTGTGTGTGTGTGTGTGTGTGTAAGAGAGAGAGTGTGTGAGCAAAAACCATGCCCACTACAATCATATCACTCATAGTGACAGAGTAGAACTGCCCATAGAGTTTACAAGGCAATTATATTTCCGGAAGCAGACTGCCACAACTATCCAGAAGAGCGGCTGGTGGGTTGGTGGGCTGGTGGGCTGGTGGGTTGATGGGTTCCAAGCACCAATCTTTCCGTTAGCGGCTGAGCGCTTTAACCACTGCAGCACCAGGGTTCCTATATGTTTGAGCAGGGTTACGTTATTATGAATGTGCACATGTATTCTCTCTCTCTGTCTCTCACACACACACACACACACGGAGTCAATGTGTTTTGTTATGATGGTTGATTCTGAGACATTAATAACTGTTGCTAACTTAAACAGGTTTGCCAGGATAGACCATGTAGATGGGTCTCCTATTTTCTTTTGGCTAAATGCAATACAGTAATGGTCATTTAGGGGGAAAATGAAAGATTGATTTGAAAGTACTGAAGACATTGAATGCCATGTGTCCTTTTTTTAAAAAAAATAATGGTAGTGATGAAAAATATTTTATATGACTAATCTTGAAGATTTGTCTTAACTCAAAAACTTTCAAGTTAATAAACTTGTGGATTTGGAAAATATTGTGATCTATTCAAATTGAAAACACACCGAAAAGATCTTTAGAACTAAGTTTTCCTTATGATGCAGGTTTATCAAGGAACTAAAAGAGATGTTTAAAGCATGATTATAAAGGGATTTTTCTTCAATTTTTACTTTATGATAGAATGTTAAGAAAGTGCTTTTTCCTCAGTTTTAGACACAAAAATAAGTTGAAGTCCGTTGCTTTATTAATTTACAATACTGAAACAAATTTGATCATAGGTAGGAAGCTAGAAAGTACACCAAAAATTATGACAATTGGCAATAAGTTGTTGGGTTATCAAAGTAAGAGTATTAGACAGCTAAGGAAGGTATGATCATAGAATTTAAATTTTGTTGGAGCCCGGCTGTTCTTTATAGGCTTTATAGCTTTAAAAAGTAGTATATAATAAGAAAAATTCTTAAGTATACATATGACAAACAGTCTTTTTAATTTCAAGATTACTCAGGATTATTTTAGCCATGCATTATAGATTGAATTGTATCCCCCAGAAATAACCATCAGTTTAGTTGGGCCGTGGGTCCCAGTATTAATGTGATTTTCTACCATTTTATGTGATTTACCTGTATGTTGTAAATCCTGTCACTATGATGTAATGAAATGGATTAGTGGCAGTTACATTGATGAGTTCTATAAGACTGGGTTCTGTTTGATGTGAGTCTCTTTTGAAATACAAAAAAAAAAGTTGGCAGAGAGACAAGGGTACCTTAAACTACCAGGAAAGCAGTGCCAGGAGCAGAGTAGTCTTTTGGACTTGAGACTCTTGCACTGAGATGCACCTAGACCAAGTGAAGACTGGCTGCTGCATCACAATGACCTTCCTCCAGAGCTGACAGACAGAAAGCCTTCCCCTGGAGCCAACACCCTGAGGTTGGATGTGTAGCTTACTAGACTGTGTATTTGTGTTACCACTGCAGTAGATGACCAAGATACCATGTGTGCATTTTTTGCTTATTTTGAGAGTTTTAAGGAACACGTAAAATATAGCAGGAGCTATGTCAGTTTGTTTGATTAGTAATATTGCAGGATATCTTGAATACTTAAAGGTTTTTGAACTTAAACAAATTCTGTGCTGTTTTACATCTTCTTTTGTTTTCCATCACATTGAAAACAAAAGTGATGGTAGTGGTAGGTTTTTTTTTTGGCCCAGGCTTCAGTGAATAGAATAATTTTGTGCTGAAAATATTCACTTCTTTCAGGTTAAACACCAAACTTCCATACTTGATAAAAAGAGCCTGTAGGTCCACATGAAAATGTTTGAGTTTTTAGAGTTAGATTTTGAGCGTAAGTTCAACACGTATTACCACTTAAAACAGCTTCTGTCTTCATAAAAATCTGCCAGTCCTTAACCAGTGTTATAAAACAGTTGTGTGCTGTTTAGTGAGAAACTCATTTGTTTTGTAAGCCTTCCTCTAAAGTAAAAAACAAAAAAAAAGATAAAAAAAGGTCTGTTCATCCTTGATCATGGGTTTAAGATACCAACTGAAATTATATTGGTTACAAAATGTGAATGTCCATTTTGCCTGAAAATTTGATGTTTTAAACAGGTGATTTTAAAGACCTCATGTATTTTCATTTATGTTCCATGACTTTTTTTCTTTCTTAAATTAACTGATTTTCTTTGTGGTTATTTTGTGTGGCCTTGATGTGTATTTGAATGCATGGTACTTGTGACCTTGAGTGAATATTTTGGATTTTTTCTCTAATTTATTTTGACCTTAGTGTATAAGACTAGTTTTTTGGGATGTGAGTATTTTTTACTGTATTGTAGACATTTGCTTTTATTTTAGTTAGGCAAGGTAAAAAATTGTGTTCTTTAAAGAGAATTTGAGATAAAGTTATATCCCCTGAAGAATGGGAGGTAGAAGCTTTCTTGCTTCCTTTAATAAACTGTCAAGATTTAACCTGTGTTTTAAGAATCAGTTTTATTTATTTATTTTCCATTGTGGTTAACCTATACATCACAAAACATACCTTAGCTTGACAGTTTCTCCAGCTACAGTTCAGCAACACTGACTACATTTTTCAAGTTGGGCAGCCATTCTCTCTTTTTCCAACTCATTCTGCCACTATTAACATAATCTCAGTGCCCCCTAGGCAAAAATTTTTCTTTTCTCCTTTCCTTGCCCAACCTTAATAACCACGAATAATCTTTGGTTTCTGTGTATTTGCTTATTTCATATAATGAGATGGTATACTATTTGTCCTTTTGCGACTGACTTATTTGCTTGATGTGCTGTTTTCAAGGCTCATCCCTGTTTTAGCATACCTCAGGAATTCATTTCTCTTTACAGATGAGTAGGAGTCTGCATTTTTTTTCTTCATTCATCTGTTGATGGACATTTCAGTTGTTGCCACTTTTTGGCTATTGTGAAAAATGTTGCAGTCAACATTAGAGCACAGATTACTCTTTGCATTGTTGTCTTCCCTTCCGTTCTTCTGGGAATGTACCTGCAATTGGGATTGCTATGTCATTCAACTTTCTGAGGAACCACCAACTAGTTTCCACAGTGGTTGTACCATAGTATGGTTTCAACAGCAATAGATGAAGGTTCCAGCCTCTATACAACCTGGCCAACACTTTTGTTTTCCATTTGATTATTGCCATTCTGCCAATAATCAGTAAGTTGGTATCTCATTGTAGTGTTGATTTGTATCTCTCTAATGGCTAATGATAAACCCTGGTGGTATAGTACTTAAGAGTTGTGGAGTGCTGCAGTTGCTAACCAAAAGGTCTGCAATTTCAACCCATCAGCTAGTCCTTGGAAACCCTATGGGGCCATTCTGCTCTGTCCTGCAGTTTGGCTGTGGATTGGAATTGACTCCATGATAATGTTTTTTTATTTTTTTCTAATGGCTAATAAGAGGAGTCCTGGGGGCACAGTGGGTAAAGCACTAAACAGAAAGGGCGGCAGTTTGAATCCGCCAGCCCCTCGTTGAGAGAAAGATGTAGCAGTCTGCTTCCGTAAAGATTTTCAGCCTTGGAGTCATGGCAGCTCCTTAGACACATCCAAACTCCCTAAGAGACTAAATTACTGGGCTGAGGGCTATGGGCACTATGGTCTCAGGGAATATTTAGCTCAATTGGTGTAAAATAGTTTATAAAGAAAATGTTCTAATCTACTTTGGTAAGTAGTGTCTGGGGTTTTAAAAGCCTGTGAGCAGGCATTTAAGATAATCCCTGGTCTCACCCCTTCAGGAATAAGGGAGGATAAAGAAAAGATACAAGGGAAAGGTAAGGACAGAGGACTAATGGACCACAACTACCATGGCCTCCACCATACTGAGCCCAGTATAACTAGATGGTGCCTGGCTACCACCACTGACTGTTGTGGCAAAGATCAAAATAGAGAGTGCTGGACGGAGCTGGGAAAAATGTAGAACAAAATTCTGACTTACAAAGATCAGACTTACTGGTCTGTCAGAGGCTGGAGAAACCATGAGAGTATGGCTCCTGCATAACCTTTTAGTTCAGTAATGAAGTCACTCCAGAGGTTCGCCCTTTTAGCCAAAGATTAGACGGGGCCGTAAAACAAAAAATAAGGCTAAAGGGCACACTAGCCCAGGGGCAGGGGACTAGAAAGCAGGAGGGGAGAGGAAAGCTGGTAATAGGGTACCCAAGTTCAAGAAGGGAGAGTGTTGACATGTCCTAGGGCTATTGACCAGTGTCACAAAAGATACGTGTACTGACTGTTTAACCAGAAGCTTGTTCTATAAACTTACATCTAAAAATGTAGTAAAATATATTTTAAAAAACAAGAGATTTATAGCCTTGGAAACTGTATGGGAGCAGTTCTGCTCTGTCCGGTAGGGTCACTGTGAGTTGGAATCAACTCAAGGGCATTGAGGTTTAATGGCTAATGATACTGAGCATTTTTTCACATGCTTGTTGGCCATTTGAATACCCTTTTTGGAGAAATGTCTATTCAAGGCCTCAGCCCATTTTTTGATTGACTTGTTTATCTTTTTGTTACTAAGGTATATAAGTTTTATATCTTGGGATATTAGACTCTTCTTGGATATACTGTTCCTGAAAATATTCTTCCAATCTGTAGGTTTTCTCTTCACTTTCTTGTTAAAATCCTGTGGTGAACAAAAGTACTTGGTTTTTCATGAAGTTTCGTTGATCTAATTTATGTTTTACTCCTCTGCCTTTGTTCTCATATCAGTATTTTTAAATGCTTGAATTATAAAACTTATTTAACATTTATCTTTTTTCCAAAATGTTTGTATCCATTAATATTTTTTATTTCTGCAAAGTTTCAAACTAATTGCCTTTTAAAAAATGAAATTGTATTGTTTCCCTTATATCCTAGCCATTGAAAAGAATTATCTAATTACTCTAAATGCTGTATTTTGTTATTATTTATCTGATGTTTAGTTTTCTATGTGTTGTTTGTTATGGATTTGGTTTGGAAAGCGTCCCCACCCTTTTTTTAGATCCACTAAGTACCTCAGTTTCTAAAATATTTCACAAATGCTTTTTCCAACATCCTTCAATGACCAGTAGGGCACAGATACTCATTGCTGTCAGGAAAATAGGAAAAATGAATAACTGAAAAGTGTGAGTCTTGCATCTTGTGAAACTGGTTTTTTAAAAAGTTGATTATATGCAGGTAGTAAACTAGGTTAGAACTTCAGTTTTGTTCAACTTCCCTAGCACTTTAAAATTCAGCATGTCCAGGACATAGTCAGCCTTGGTTTTAATGTGCTTAATTCTATAACTTACTGACATGAAATCATTCACCCATGTTCAGAAATCTCAAGTTATTTTTTTGCTTCTTTGCCTTGATTCTACTGCACAGAACCACTCTTTTCCTTTGTCGTTGCTACCACCTTAACTCAGACTCTCTGAACCTTAATATTTTTCCTTTGAACTGTTGCAACAGCCTTGTGATTCACTCATTAAATATATATTAAACATCTGCTATGACACTGTGCTAGGGGTTAGAGGTTGAGCAATACCCAAAACAAATTATCTCACTTTTGAAAGCTACAATATAGTGGGGGCAGACAGTTGCCGAACAGGAATTACAAGTGTTTCAAGTATTCGAAGAGAAAATGTACAATGACACTGAAGTGCATAATACAGACCTAACCTAGTGTGGGAGCTGGAGCCAGGGGAGTAGTCTAACTTTCACCAACTACCAAAACAACAAACCAAACCTGCTGCTGTCGAGTTGGAAAGACTCATAGTAATCCTATCAAACAGAGTAGAACTGCTCCATAGTTTCCACCAACATCAACAGTGACTACACGCTTGGACCTTGCCAGGTAGAATACACAGGAATCACATCAGCTAGAGTTGGCAGATTTAAACTGCTGGCATTTTGGTTAGTGGACAGGTTTTCACCAACTACAGTTTGTCTGTATACTCCACTAGATCTAGAGGATAGTGGATGCAGTATAGCTGTAAGTAGTTAAATGATTAAAAATAAATTTGACTTAAATGTCCACAGAACTCCTGAAACAGCTTTAGACAAATCCTTTCATAGCACCAGAACATTGTGAATTGTTTGTCCTAAAGAGTCACCCTGTCCCCTTAATATGGGTTTCTACTTGAATGTTCCTAGGTCTCAATTGCTTGAGTACTGATGAGGTTTCCTATGTGAGGTTTCATGCTCTCTATCTGAACAGTTAGAACTCAGGACTGGTTATTACCAGTAGCCAGGGTATGACAGTTCAAGAAAGAGCTCATCTAGGTAAGTAGTAACAGGTGTCTCTGTAGCTGGGGCACAGCAACTTAAAGATGACTTATGAAATGTATAGCTACAAATGTCCTTTAATAATCAGAATGTGAAATGTATGTACTACGAGTCTGGGAAGATAGGAAATTGTCAAAAATGAAATGGAACACATGAACATTAATATCCTAGGCACTAGTGAGTTGAAATGGACTGGTTTTGGCTGTTTTGAATCAGGCAGCCATATGGTCTTCTCTGGTGGGAATGATAACTTGAAGAAGAATGGTGTTGCATTCATTGTCAAAAATAAAATTTCAAGATCTACCCTGAAGCAGGATGCTATCAGTGGTAAGATAATATCCATACACCTACAAGGAGGGTCAGTTAATAACGACTGTTATTTCAATTCATACACCAACTGCTAAGGCCAAAGTTGAAGAAATTGAAGATTTTTACCAGCTCCTGCAGTCCAAAATTGATCAAACATGCAATCACAGGACATTGATAATTACTCGTGATTAGAATGCAAAAGTTGGAAATGAAGAAAGATCAGTAGTTGGAAAATATGGCCTTGATGATAGAAATTATGTGGGAGAATTTTGCAAGACTAACAACTTCATCGCAAATACCTTTTTCACCAACATCAACAGTGACAGCACACATGGTCCTTGCCAGGTAGAATACACAGGAATCAACATCAGCTACATCTGTGGAGAGAGACAGTGGAAAAGCTCAGTATCATCAGTCAGAACAAGACCAGGTGCTGACTGTGGCACAGACCATCAATTGCTCATACACAAGTTCAAATTGAAATTGAAGACAACTAGGACAAGTCCATGAGAGCCAGAGTATGACCTTGAGTATAGCATACCTGAGTTTAGAGACTATCTCAAGAATAGATTTGATGTGTTGAACACTGATGACTGAAGACCGGACAAGTTGTAAGAATGACATTAAAGACATCATCCACGAAGAAAGCATAAGGTCATTAAAAAGACAGGAAAGATAGAAAAGATCAGATTGGGACTCAGAAGAGACTCTGAAACTTGCTGTTGAATATTGAGTAGGTAAAGCAAAAGGAAAAAATGATGAAGCTTGACTGTATGAAGAAGAAAGAGGCATCAGAGTTGGAGGAAGACTCATTAATAACCCACATTATGCAGATAACATAACCGTGCGTGCTGAAAGTGAAGAGGATTTGAAACACTGATGAAGATCAAAGACCACAGCCTTCAATATGGATTGCACCTCAACATCAAGAAAACAAAAATCCTCATAGCTTGACTGGTAAGCAACATCATGATGAGTGGAGAAAAGATTGATTTTTGTCAAAGATTTCATTTTACAATCAATGCCCATAAAAGCAACAGTCAAAAAATTGAAAGATACATTGCACTGGGTAAATCTACTGCAAAAGACTTCTTTAAACTATTGAAAAGTGAAGATGTCACCTTGAAGATGTGATCCAAGTCATGGTATTTTCAGTCACACTGTATACATGAAAAATCGAGACAGTGAATAAGGAAGACAGAAGAATTGATACGTTTGAATTGTTACGTGGGAGAAGATTGTTAAATATACCATGGACTGCCAAAAGAACAAACAGATTTGTCCTGCAAGAAGTACAACCAGAGTGATCCCTGGAAGCAAGGATGGAGACACTGCATCTTACGTACTTTGGACATGTTGTCAGGAGGAATCAGTCCCTGGAAAAGGACATTATACTTGGTAGAGGATCTGCAAAAAAGAAGAAGACCCTTAACAAGATGGATTGACAGGGTGGCTGCAGCAATGGGCTTAAGCATCATAATGATTGTGGACATGGTGCAGGACCGAGCAGTGTTTTATTCTGTTGTGCATAAGGTCACTATGAATCAGAACTGACTAGATGGCACCTAACAACAGCAGCATAGGTAATTAGGATATCATCTGAGTATCTTTGCAAATTAAAAAATATGTAAATACATTTGCAAAGTAGAACAAATATGCTTTATATGCTAGCAGTTAATCTTTGTTTTGGAAATAAAATTAATACAGCCACTAACCTCTTGAATTAATAAATGATTACTGAACAATCAGATGAATATATACTGTTAATTGTGCAAAGGAATGACTATGTATTTGTATAATTATGACATCATGAGAATTTGAATATATTCTCATCTCATAATTTTGGTGTTCTTTTTAAAAAAGGGAAGTTAATATACTTAAAATCTGATTACAGTAAAAATTGTCACAAGGAAGATTCTGTATATCATTGATTTTTTTCAGAATTTCTTTGCTTAGGGAGAGGATCATAGACATAATGCTTTGGTTCAGGTTGTAGTAGATTTACCCAGGGAATTATCTTGTTTAATTAAGTGTTTTCCATGCAAACTAACCATGTAAGTTACACTGTACTTTATATAAGGGAAAAATTTGTTTATTTGTTTTTAGTGTTGTAGCCACGGAGAAGAGAACTAGGCTGTTTACACATTTATTTGATTGTTGGTTATTGTAACCATACTGACTTGTAAGATTTCTCTTTATTTTTAATAGATATTTTTACTTTCTTGGGTATATTTATAGATCCCAGAGAGATTCTGTTCTGTTGGGAGTGTAATTTACTTCCTGCCAGAGGTTAGGTGGAACTGTTCAAGTCTAAGTATTGATTATATTTTCTTTTTCTTCCTTTGCTACCAACAAATAAAATTATTCACAACTCTTCATGAGTTTTTACTCAACTTTGGAAAGTGCTTGCTAAGTCGCACGAGTAAAAATGAAATTATGCTGTGTTTATTCTGTCTTTGAGCCTAATTTCCGTTGCTTGTATCAATATATTAAATGTATTTAAAAACTTACTTGATGTATAATCTTTGTAAACTTGTACTTATATTCTTGTGTTATTATAAAACATAATTTTAAGATAATTTTCATAATGTGAGAAATATATTGAATTTCAAGATGCATGAAATAGCCACCATGCCTCTGACTACATTTTATTTTTAAATTCCAGGTCTAGTATTCTAAATATTGTCTATATAATCATGATGACTTTGAAAGAGTCTCATCTTTCATGTTAATAATAAGGGTTATGAGGCCCATCAATTAGGTCTGTGAACTTAATTCTTCTAAGTGCTGTGTAATCATTGCTGAATATCTCTGTGGTCACTTTTGAAGTACTTACCTCAGGAAGCCTTGCACTGACATTATCACCTAGTCCACCCTTCAAAGGAATTTTGGAACTCTCTCTGGAATGGCCATTGTGCACAGTGGCAAGATGGCAAGTTTGTGAACTTAATTGTTAGTTGTCTGTGAGCCAAGAGGCAAAATCTTCACCTGTACTGTTTTATGTCTTACAGTCTAGTCTAATCTTTGTCTGAAGACTTGGTTTTGGGAATGGTTTTAGTTCTGGGCTGATGCAGAGTTTGGAGGCCGTGTTATTGGGAGTCCATCTGGTTGCAGTCAGACCATTAATTTGAGTCTTTTCTACTAGGTTTTGAGCTCTGCATTCCATTTTTTCCCCATTCTGCCCAGAAGTCTCTGATGTATACCCTATCAGGATAGTCATTGGTGGTAGCCTGGCACCATCTACTTCTTGTCTCAGGCTGATAAAGTTTCTGTATTATGTGTTTCTGTCTTCAAGCTCATTATTTTCCTTATGTCTTTGGTGTTCTTCATTTTTCTCTGCTCCACGTAGGTTGGGACTGATTGATGCATCATAAATGACCACTTGCTAGTTTTTAGGACCCCAGACGCCACTCACCAAAGTGGAATGCACAACATTTTCTTAATAAACTTTTTTATGCCAGTTGATCTAGAGGTCCTTTGAAACCATGCTTCCCAGACTGCTACCCTGCTATTCAGTCAGTCCCTTGAAGTATTTGTTTGTATTCATAAAATGTCTTAGCTTTCAGCGTAGTCCTCTGGTGTTGACTCCCCCTGTATTGTATGTGATCCTTCCCTTCAACTAGTTCTTGTTTACTATCTAGTTAGTGAGTACCTTTCTCCTTCCTTACTCACCCTTGTATCTATCAAAAAATGTTTTGTTCTGTGTTTACACCTTTTGTTATTTATTTTTGTATTATGATGGTCTCATACAGTATTTGTCCTTTTGTGACTGATTTCATTTAGCATAATGCATGCTAGCTTCATCAGTGTTACGAGATGTTTTGCAGATTCATCATTGCTCTTTATTGTTGTGTAGTGTTCCATTCTGTGAATACACCATACTTTGCTTATCCATTCATCTGTTAGTAGGTACTTGGGTTATGTCCATCATTTCACTGTTGTGAACAGTGCTGTATTGAACATGGGTGGGCACATATCTATTCATGTGACAGTTCTTCTTTTTCTAGGGTATATTCCAAGAAGTGAAATAGCTGGATCACATGGTTACTTGTTTTTCTAACTTGCTTTTTAAGGAAGCGCCAAATTGATTTCCACAGTGGTTGTACAATGTTACATTCCCATCAGCAGTGTATAGGTGTTTCAGTCTCTGTACAACCTCTCCAACACTTATTATTTTGTGTTTTTTGGATTAATGCTAGCCTAGTTGTGGTGAGATGCCTCTAATGGTTAGTGATCATCAGCATTTCCTCATGTATGTGTTAGCCACCTGAATGTCCTCTTTGGTGAAGTGCCTGTTCATATCCCATGCCCATTTTTATCTTCCTTAAAAAAATATTTTATTGTGCTTTAAGTGAACATTTACAGCCTAAACTGATTTGCCATATGAAACCCTGTACACACCCTAGTGTGCGACTCTAACTACCCACCCCCACCCCTGTGACAGCACACTCCTGTTTTCTAACCTGTACTTCCTATATCCATTCAACCAGCTCCTGTCTCTTTCCACCCTCTCATCCTACCTCTGTTCAAGAACTGCTCCAAGAGCCTCATGTATATAGTTAAGCCAAGAAGACCATTTTTCACCAGCATCACTCACTGTCTTATAATCCAGTCTCGTCTTTGTGTAAAGAGTTAGCTTTGGTACTAGTTTTAGCTGTGGGCTAATGCTGAGTCCAGGTGCCATGTCCTCAGGGAACACTCCAATCTGATGGACCATCACACGTGATCTTTTAAGAGTTCTGTTTCTGCATACCTATTTTTCTCCCTGTACCCAAGGGGACTTTATGTTGTGTTCCCTGTCTGAGCAGCCGTTGCTGATGCTGGGCACCACCTAGTTCTTCTGGTCTCATGTTGATGTAGTCTCTGGATCATATGTCCCCTTCTGTCTGCTGGGCTCGTATTTTCTTCATGTCTTTGATGTCCATTGTTCTTCTCTGTCCTGGGTGGATTGGGACCAATTAATGCTACTTAGATGACCACTTGCTAGCTTTTAAGACACCAGATTCCACTCACCAAAGTGGTACACAAAACATTTTCTTAGAAAAATAACTTAGTTATGCCACTTAGCGTTGATGCTCCCTGAAATCATGATTCCTAGACCCCTGACTTCTGTTGCTCAAAAGGTTGGATTTCATTTAGAAAATATTTTTAGCTTTTGGTAGAAACCCTGGTGGCATAAAGGTTAAGTGCCACATCTGCTAACCAGAAGGTCAGCAGTTTGAATCCATCAGGTGCTCCTTGGAAACTCTATGGAGCAGTTCTACTCTGTCCTGTTGGGTCGCTGTGAGTCGGAATTGACTTGATGGCAGCAGTGGGTTTAGTTTTTGGTGTAGTCCAGTTTTGCTAACCTACCTTCTACTGTGTGCTGTTATTCTCTTCACCTAACCTAATTCCTATCTACTGTCTAATCTATGAATACTCCTCTTCCTCGCTTGTAACCTTCAAAGATTATTTTCTTCTGTGCTGGAACCTTTTTATAAGTCCTATTATAGTGGTATCCTACAATATTTGACCTTTTGTCACTGTCTGATTCACTCAGCATACTATCTTCCTGATGAGTCCATGTTATAAGATGTTTTCTAACATCGTTGTTGTTCTTTATCATTGCATACATTGTGTGAATACACCTCAGTTTGTCCATTCATCTGTTGATGGGCACCTAGATTAATTCCATCTTTTTGCTCTTGTGGACAGTGCTGCAGTAAACACTGGTGTGTGTGTATCTGTGTGACAACCCTTATTTCTGTAGGATATGTGAGGTCTGACAGTTAAGTCTGTGAACTTAATGCACCAACACGAGCATGTAGTCCACCCTTCAAAGCAGTTTTGGATCTCTTTCTTTGGAATGGCCATCAGAGCTGTTGTTGTAGTACCTTGATGTCCTGATTCCATTCACAACAGCCCCCAAGAAGGTTAAATACCTGCAAATAAATCTAACCAGAGATGTAAGAGAAGAAAATTACAAGACTTTACAAGAACCCATCATCAACCTGTCATCAAAATGTCTTTGTTTCAATTTTCCCTTCGTCTTTGGGTAAAGAAAAAAGTCATTAGGGGCCAGATCAGATGGGTAGGAAGAAAGTTCCAATACAGTTACTTGTTTACTGGTGAAAAACTCCCTTACAACTATACAGTTAAGTTTGTGAACTTGCCATCTTGCCACTGTGCACAATAGCCATTCCAAAACAGTTCCAGAATTGCTTTGAAGGGTGGACTAGGTGCTGGCATCAGTGTATAGCTTCCCAAGGTGCCTACTTCAAAGGTGACTGTAGTGATATTCAGAAATGAGATATGTAGTGCTTAGAATAATTAAGTTTGCGAACTTAGTTGTCAGACCTCGTATAGATCATTTTGTGTAGAATAGGCGTTTTCACAACATTAGGTCTTCCTATCCATGAACAAGGTAGGTTTCCCTACTTGTGTAGGTCTCTTTGGGTTCTTGTAAAGTCTTGTAATTTTCTTCTCTTACATCTCTGGTTAGATTTATTTGTAGGTATTTAATCTTCTTGGGGGCTGTTGTGAATGGAATTGATTTGGTGGTTTTGTCTTTGATGGTCTCTTTTTGTGTATAAAGGAATCCAACTGGTTTATACATGTTCATGTTCTATCCTGATATGCTGCTAAACTTTTCTATTAGTTCAGTTAGGTTTTTTTTTGATTCTTTAGGGTTTTCTGTTTATAAGATCATACAAATAGAGATACTTTGACTTCTTCCTTATCAATTTAGATGCCCTTTATTTCTTTATCTTGTCTAATTGCTCTGGCTAGAACCTCCCGGATAATGTTGCATAAGAGTGGTAACAGTGGACATTCTTGTTTGATGTTGAGGAATTTCCCTTCTGTTCCTGTTTTTATTCTTGTTAACTCTGAATCATTTTTCTGTTCTCTGATTCACTTAGGTCTGTTCTAATTTTTATTACTTACTTTCTTCTAGTGCCCAAGGGGTTCTTGTGCTGCTGTCTTTACACTTGTTCAAGTGTAAAGATTTAATCCTTTGATTTGGGCCCTTTCTTATTTTTGGATGTGTGCATTTATTGAGACAAATTGACCTCAGAGCATTTGCTTTTGCTATGTCCCGTAGATTCTGGTAAGATAATGTTTTCATTCTCTTTTGACGCTATGAATTTCTTAATTCCATCATTGATTTCTTATATAACTCAGTTGTTTTTTAGCAAAGTGTTGTTCATTTTCTGTGTATTTGAGTTTTTCCCCTTCTTTTTTTCTGTTACTGATTTCTACTTTTATGGCTCTGTGGCCTGAAATGCTGCTTTGTATAGTATATCTGTAGTTTGAATTTTGTTAAGGATGGCTTTGTGGTGTATTATGCGGCCACTTTTGGACGGTGTTCCATGTGCATTAGAAAAGAAAGTATACTTGACTTTTGTTGGTAGGGAGTGTTCTGTATTTGTCTGTGAGTTCGAGTTGGTTGATTGTAGCATTTAGATCCTCTGTGTCTTTGTTGTGCTTTTTTCCTAGATCTTGTGTCCTTCACTGAAAGTGGTGTGTTGAAGTCTCCTTCTATTATGGTGGAACTGTCTGTTCCTGTTTTCAGTGTGGAGAATGTTTGTTTTATGTATTTTGGAACGCTGTCATTTGGTGTGTAGGTATTTAATAGGGTTATGTTCTCCTGGTTATTGATCCTTTAATCATTATCTAATGTCCTTCCTTTTCCAGTGTGGTGGATTTTACTGCAAAGTGTATTCTATTAGAGATTAATATTGGCATTCCTGTGCTTTGCTTGAATACATTTTTTTCCATCCTTTGAGTTGTAGTTTATTTGTGTCTCTTGTGTAAGGTGTGTCTCCTGTAGGCAGTATATAGATGGGTAGTTTTTTTTTTTTTCAGTCCAATCTGCCACTCTCCATCTCTTTATTGGTGCATGTGGTCCATTTACATTCAGTGTAATTATTGACAGGTATGAGTTTAGTGCTTTCATTTTGATGTCTGTTTTTGTGTGTTGTAGACAAGTTTTTATTTTATTTAATGTTCTGTGCTGAGTCTGTGTTTTCATCGTTTTTCAGTGTTTGTGGTTTTGTATTTGCTGAGACTTCATGTTTTTCTTGTTTTTTTTTTATTTGATGTGTAGCACTGATAGTTTCCTTTGTGGTGATCTTAATATTTACCCCTGTTTTTATGAATTTCTTTGTATTGCCTTGACTTCCTCTCCATGTGAAGTATCTGTGACCACATTTTCTGTTAGATCTTTATTTTTTGTTATAATGTTTACATAATGAAGTCTTTGTTTCACTATGTTTTGCTTAGGATTTATTCTCCTGATTCTACTGTTAGGGTTGACATCTAATTTCTCTGTGTTCTGGTCTTGAGTTGTTACTTGTTGTTACTGATTTTCTAACCAATGGGCTTCCTTTCATGTTTCTTGTAATTTTGGTTTGGTTTCTGCAGATTCCCTAAATTTCTTCTTATCTGAAATGTCCCAGTTGTACTTTGGTGTTTGAGAGGCAGTTTTGCTGGATGTGTAATTCTTGGCTGGCATTGTTTTCCTTTAAGGCTTTGTGAATTTCATCCCATTACCTTCTTGCCTACATGGTTTCTTGTGAATAGTCCTAGCTACTTACTGATTCTGCTTTGTAGGTTATTTTTTGTTTATCTATAACCACTTTTAAAAGTATCTCCTTATTTTTAATTTTGGCAAGTTTGAATATACTATCCTTTGCTGTCTTTCTTTTGAGGTCTATCTTGTGTGGAGCTTGAGGAGTGTCTTGAATAGGTATCTTCTCATCTTTCATGGTATCAGTGAAGTTTTCTGTTAGTAAGTGTTCAACAGTTCTCTCTTTATTTTCTTTTATCTCCTCCTCCCTGTTCTGGTACTCCATTCACTCATAGATTATTCTTCTTCATAGAGTCCCACATAATTCTTAGTGTTTCTTGATTTTTTAAAATTCTTTTATCTGATTTTCTGTTGAATATGTTGAGATCATGCACTTTATTTTCAGTCTCACTAATTTGGCCTTCCATTGCCCCTATTCTGCTCCTTTGAGTTTCTATTGTGCTGTTTAGTGGTGTAATTTTATGAATTTCTTATTCTTGCCAGTCTGTGCTGTCTTGGAGCTTGTTCGATTTGTCAAGCTCTGCTACTTTTTGCCTCAGATCTTTCCTGATCTCTTGCAGAATTCTGAAAATTAATCTTTTGTAATCTACTTCTGATAATGCCAGGAAGTTCTGTCCCTCTGGAAAATTTGATTTGTTGTTTTGGGAGCTTACTCAAGAGATCATGGTCCACCTGTTTTATGTACTTTGATATGGACTGCTTTTTCTGAGCCATCAGTAAATTGTATGTATTTTATGTTTGTCTGCTGTGTTCTAGCTTCTTGTTTTGAATTGTACAGTTTACTTTTCTTATATGGATTCAACTGAGGGTGTCCAGTTAGTCAGTCACTAAGTGTGTAATGAAGGCTCTTGCCTACTGTCCTGGATGGGCAGAGGTGACTGATGTAGGCAATGGTATCTTGCTGCAGCTACTGAGAAAGGCAGGGAGCTAACATCCTAACATCCATCCCTGAGTGTCTGGTGTATCCCCTTGTCTACATCTAGGTGAAGGAACAGTTTATGTCCTGATTTTTTTGGCTTAGAGATGTCAACAGAATTTCCCCTTTACCCTCAATTTGATAAGTTGCTCCTCCTCTAAGTCTGGAAGACTGGCTCAGGGTGGGCTTGAGGAGTCCTATTTCTAGCTCAGTTAATGAAGTCATACTGCAAAGCTAAGTGTTTTTACAGAGAAGGGATGGGGAGAATGGCACAGGGCGGGCTTGAGGAGTCCTGCTTCTGGCTCAGTTAATAGTATCAGACTCTAGCACCAGGCACAGTGCAGAAAAGGAAGGATGGATCTCTGGGAGAAGGGAGACAGGTCCATTCTGCAGAAAAGATTCAGATTCCCATACAGCAGGTTACATCAAAGACTTAGCCATTTACAATCTAGTGCTGTCTCTAAGTGGTTCTGGAGGGATGAGTGGTTTCTCCAGACATGGGTAGGTTTCTCCTACCTTCCATCCTCCAATTCCAGCCCACCACTCAGTGGCTGTGGCTGTTTCCTTGTAGTTCAGCTATGTGTAATCTGTGTAGTTCTGGGACTTCCCTGTTGCTCAGTTCAGTTTCTCAACCTTCCCTGTGATGTTCAGGGCTGGCTTCTAGGATGTTATATGTACTGGACTCATTTGTTCTTTTACATCTTTGTTGTTAGAGAGGTCATTGGAAACGTCTGTCTACTATGCCATCTTGGCTCCACTTACCCTTCTTTGCCAGTTTTTACATTAGATTATTTGTCTTTTTGTAGTTGAGGTTTTGCATTATTTTATAGTTTTTAAAGATTAGATGCCAACTGGCATCTAATATCCAGTTTTGTTATTTTTTGCTTTTTTTTCAGTCTGTAGATTGCCTTTTTACTCCATGGATGAAGTCTTTGGATGAACAAAAGTATTGGATTTTTAGGAGCTCCCAGTTGTCTATTTTCTGGTGTTTGTGCATTGGTACTAATGTTTTATATTCTGTTTATGCTTTGTATTTGAGGTTCCCAGCATTTTCACTACTTTTTTTTCCATAATATTTTTCATTTTTGTATTTTACATTTAGGTCTTTGATCCGTTTTGAGTTTGTTTTTATGCATGGTGAGTCGTGGGTCTTGTTTAATTTTTTTACAGCTAGATGTCCAGTTATATGAACACTGTTAAATAGACTGTCTTTTCCCCAATTTATGGACTTTGGGCCTTTGTTAAGTATCAGTTGCTCATAGGTAGATGGAAACACTAGTGGTGTAGTGGCTAAGTGGTGCATTTACTAACCAGTGGATCAGCAGTTCATGTTCACCAGGGACTCCTTGGAAACTCTATGGGGCAGTTCCACTCTGTTCTGTAAGGTCACTGCCCCATCAACTCAGTGGGGAAGGTTCAGTTTTGGGGTTTCATAGGTGGGTGATTTTATGCCCAAATTCTCAGTTCTGTTCCATTGGTCTTTGTATCTGCTTTCAGACCAGTACTAGCCTTTTTTTGACTATGGTGATGGTGGATAGGTTCTAAAGTCAGGTAGCATGACCCTCCCGCTTTGTTGTTCTTCAGTAGTGCTTTACATATCCCTTTACAGTAAGTGCTTTACATATCCCTTTCCATAATGATGTTTGCGACTTGTTTCTCATCCTGTTAAAAAATACTATTGGAATTTGGATTGGATAGCATTGTATCCACAGACTGCTTTGGGTGGAACAGACATTTTTATGATGCTGAATCTTCTTATCCATTGGCAAGGTAGGTTTCTCCACTCTTTTGTTTTGCTGTAATGTCTTTTAATTTCCTTTGTACAGGTCTTTTAAGTCTCTGGTTAAGATTTATTCATAAGTATTTTATCTTCTTGAGGGCTGTTGTAAATGGTATTGAGTTGGTGATTTCTTCTTTGATGTTCTCTTTGTTGGTGTAGAGGAATCGAACTGAATTTTGTATGTTCATCTTGTATCCTGATCCTTTGCTAAACTGCTAGTAGTTCTTGGTGTGGACTTTTTTGGTCAAATCATCTGTAAATAGAGATACTTTTACTTCTTCCTTACCAATTTGAATACCCTTTATTTCTTTTTCTAGCTTGATTACTCCGGTCAGAACCTCCAGCACAGTGTTGAAGGAAAGTGATGACAAACAACATCTTTATTTGGTTTCATTTATCAAGGGGAATACTTTCTGATTATCTCCACTTAGGATGACAGTGGCTTGGCTTTGTAAAAATGCCTTTATTGTGTTCAATAATTTTCTCTTTATTTTTACTTTGCTTAGAGTTTTTGTGATGAATGAATGAATGGTGGACTTTGTGAAATGCCCTTTCTGAATCTTTTGATAAAATCAAATGATTTTTGTCTTTCATTTGTGTGGTTGACTACACTGATTATTTTTCTAATGTTGAACCATCTCCTGCATACTTGGTATGAATCCCATTTGGTCTTGTTGAGTTACTATTATTTGATATGTTGTTGAATTCCATTAGCTGGAATTCTGTTGAAGACTTTTGCATCTAAATTCATGAGAAATCTTGGTGTTTTCTTTTTTGTGATGTCTGTCATGGATTGAATTATGTCACCCCAAAATGTATGTCTGTTTGGGTAGGCAGTGATTCCAGGTATTGTGTGATGTTCCTATATGTTGTAAATTGTGCCTCTATTGTGTTAATGAAGGAGGACGGGCTGTGGTTGTGTTAGTGAGGCAGGACTGAATTTATAAGATTATATTGTGCCTTGAGGCAGTCTCTCTGAATAAAGGAAAGGGAAGCAAGCGGAGAATAAGGTACTTCATACCATCAGGAGTCAAGCAGTACTGGGTCAGGGCATTTCCTTTGGACCTGCTGTCGCTGCCTCAGAAGTTCCCAGTGCAGAGGAAAATTGATGAGAAGAACCGTATTCCAGAGCCAACAGGGGAAGATGGGCTTTCAAGCTAATGCCCTGAATTTGGATTTGTAGCCTACTGAACTGTGACAGAATAAAATTTCTCTTTTTAAAGGCATCAACTTGTCGTATTTCTGTTATAGCTGCACTAGATTACCAAGACATTGTCCTTACCTGGTTTTGTTAGCAGGGTTATGTGCTGTGTACAGCACCCCAACAACCAGCGCCGAGAGGGACAGCAAAGGGGATGGGAAATCTCATTCACACAAAAAACACATCACACAAGATGAAGTTGGGGCCAGGTGGGACCAAAGTCTCTGATGGAGAACCATGGACCCCAATCCTCTTGTAGAAGCTTTATTTATGTGCTTAACAGGTAGGGCAAGATGGTAGCACACACTGCTAAAAATGTTCATGATCTTTGTAGGATGTTTTTGGGTTGGTAACAGAGCACACGGAGGTCTTGCCTTCAAACAAAGGTCAAGAACAAGGAAATAGTTTAGCTTATTCTGCAAATAGTTTAAACTGAGCTTATTGTTCTTCAGATAGTTTCAAAGTGCCAAGCAGAAAAGTACAAACATGGGGAGAGGGAGGAGAGGGCAAGGGGGCTAGGACACAATAGGTCCCACCCTACAGCATCTCCCCCTTTCTGTTTTTTATATAGGGAGGTAGCAGTAAGGTGATAAGCAGAAGGAGAAAGAGCTAGATGAAGACAAATTTTTAGTATGGCTGGGGTAGCTGCTGTTCACCATGTCTGTTTGTCACCTGGGTCCTGTGCTTGAGCTGGGTGTGGGACACGAAGCAGTCATGGGGGCAGGAGACCTTCCTCAGGAGACCTCAGGGGTGAAGGTCTGAGCCCCACCCAAAGGTTCTTCCTAATAGCCCCTCTTGGGTTGTTTCTTCCCTGAGGAATCTTACCTGTCTCTGGCTAACCAGCCATTCTTCCTGATGGTCCCTCTGTGACTGTGCCTACTTTAGGTTGTTCCTTCTCTGAGGAACCTTACCCATCTCTAGATAACTAGCCATCCTCTGGGGCCAAACAGGGTGACATGGAGTGGTGAGTAGAAGTTTTATGTCTCCTATGTAGCCTATGCCCTATGGCTTCCTCACTCAGCAGCTGCCTTGGAAATCCCTTATCTGTGGGCGGGGCCATGGCTGTTATGGGGAAACCAGATTTCTTTTCTAAGGTTGGCCTAGCTTATAGCATTGGGCAAGAAACCAAGTACATGGTGTCAGCCCCTGGGAGGCCTCAACCTCCACGTGGCCAGGAAGACACAAGGCAGTCTCACATATGGGGCATATACAAAACAGCCCCTTGGTTATAGCAGGCAAAAGAGATGCCATCATTTAGGAACAACAGAATAGGAAGATTCTACAAGTAAGAAGGAAGAAGAAAGGCTACAGAATCAGACAAACAGGTAGGTAGATGAGAAGGGGAAGAACTCTGGGGGCACAGATGGGGATGTAAGTATCTCTGCCTCATATTTTTGTAAAGTCAGCTTGGTTTTATGATGTGCCAAGGCCAACTCCATCAGTTGTTGCTGGAAGATTTGGCATCCAACTGGAAAGGAACAAAGCAATAAGAAAATTAGACTCATCACCACAGTAATAACAATCACTGAGTGTCTGGCTGTATTGAAAGGATTAAATCCCTTGAGTAAAGCCAAAACTGCTTCTGCTGCCTCTTCAGGTGTAAGGCTGTGTACCTCAGCATACTGGATTTGTTGATGTAATTTTTAAAGGTCTACGCTGATGTTCGTGTGGTAAAAAATGCCCATTAGGTGGGCGGCCACGTGATCCCATGGCCACTCTGATTGTAAGGCAGAGCAGTGACACAAATGTGAACACTGCATGACAATGTAACCCCATACGGTATTGTGTGGCCTTCACTTGAGTCCTGATTTCAAGGACCATAGCCTCCAAAGCATCCAGTTGTGTTTGAAGTTTATTATCAGTGACCTCTTGGGTCTCTAAAGTATAAGAAGCGTTTTCTGCAAGCTGATTAACAAAATGCATAGTCTGTATGTTCTAAGCTGAACCTATGGAGGAAGTTATGGTAGAGGCCAACAAAGTGGCTAAGTGACACTACACCCAAAATAATCAACCCGATTGCACGGCGAGGCTGATCCAGTTGATTTTTGATTTCTTTGAGAACTCGTAGACCACAATTTTCATATCAGGACCCAGAAAGATTAGTCGGGACCATAAGGAAAGATGATCTATACAAGTATAAGAACAGAAGCATTATTCTCCCAAATAACTTTGATAATACAATTTGTATGATTACAATTGCTACAGGGAGATTTGAAGGTCCCATCGATGTTATTACTAATCTGTATGTTTCCACCAATAAAACATAAGGATTTTGTACACATGCAGTGCACCAGAATGGTTTTGATCCAGCCTCATCAAGGTCTTCTACACGGGCGCTGGATAGATTCATAGTTCCCAAGCAGGCAGCTAGGTGCCACAAATTTGGTTGCTTATAATGGCCATTCACATAGAGTGAAGGAGATGGGAAGAAGCCAGTGTAATTGATGGACACATGACAGTAGTCCTGAAATCGCACTGAGCATCTGTATTAGGCAGAACAGGACTGTTTTACAGAGCTCTAACTGTTGACCTCTGATAGCAGACACAGCACAGCATTTTTCCAGATAGTAATTAAAAATAATGAAATAACCAAAATAAATTAGGACCCAGTGAGAAATGGGCATCTGATTTTAACCCATGTCATATAATATATTGAATAAGACTCTTCGTATCCTTTTCTCTCAGAAGAGGACACTCATGGTTTCCATGAAGTTTCAGAGCTGTGAAGAGTTTGTTACAGAGTTGACAAGAAACAATACTAAAGTTGTTTTAAAGATCTAAAGTAAGAAAATCTTAGCCTTTTAAGTTTTATCGTGTGGTTTGTTGACTCAGAATCGTAATTTAATGGGAGATCAAATCTTTGCCTTTAAGAGAGATTATATAAGGAACAAATTAACTATTGATTTAGAAACAGACCTCTAGAAATCTCTTATCAACACTATATATATCAGATACTTGTTTAGTTTAATTACTCTTAAAGACCACTGTTGAAATAAAGCTTATTTAAACATTTTAGGTCCTCAACTAACTTCTAAGATTTTGTTAGCTGACTTTTACAAGTTATTGTTTAACTGGCTTGGAAATCCTCTTTCTACACCTCCCAGGTAAGCCTTAGAAGTTCTAGTATATGACAATCAAAGTATGGCAGTAATCTTTACATGTTTTTTCTTGCTTCTCAAAAGTTTTCCTGCAGCTATGACCTGAGGGAAATTTCTGCCCTGCTCTCTGCTTTTTCTAAAGGACAAAAGATCAGCAGCTTTTCTTCTTTTGGAACTGTTACTGTCTCTTTAAGACAGAGATATCTGTACACGATGGCTGTGAAGTTAAGTTTTCTCTAGCTCCGCCAACATGCCTGGAACGCAGCTGTTTATCAACCTTAATTCAGTTCAAGTAAGACTCTTAAAATCAGGTACATTGGTAAAGACAAAAGACACCTTTTCACCAAAAACAAACAATTTGTGCAATGGCAGAAATATTTCCAAAATCTCACAAAGACAAATACAAAAACACCACAAATACATTTATCTTATCAAACACACACGTAGGAGGCCTCACAGTTTCTCACACACACATTCAACTTCGCTAGTACATACACAGACTGTTTCTTTACTTAAAAGTGAGTTCATGAGCATTTTAATTGTAGGATGAAAAGATAACCTTATGGATCTGTTTGATTGCTAACTCTCTGGCTGCCAAGCTGCCATCCAAGGACACAGCAAATAGTCCCAACTCAGCAGGAACAGATGCTCACCGAGGACCAAAATGACATCGGGTAAAGACAACCCAGAAGATAGAGAGACCCACATGAGTGGGTGCCTACATAGACCTAGGACCAGAAGAATCAGATGGTGCCCAGCCACTACCAGTGATAGCCACGATGGAGCTCACTAAGTCAAGTCTCACTGGCAACACAAGAATAAAAAGGGGTACACCGTCAGATCTCCACTAAAAGACCACAATTGATGGTCCAGCGGCTTCAGGGTTCCCCTGGGAGCATGGCCTCTGGCCCTGATGCTGCCCTTGCCCATAAATCATAATGAAGGTCCACTCTGGACACAAATGGATTGGACTTGGAGATGCAGAGTGACCATATATTGGATGTACTTTTTATACATCTATAGGATATCATCCTGCTGACCTCTGGCTGGAGTAAGGGGAGTGGGTGGAGAGGAGAAGGAGACTGTTGGGAGGATGAGACATGTATGGAGCAGAGAGGAATAGTGTGCTGTCACTGGGCAGGGAGAGCAGTGGAAGCTGCATACAGGTGGGCATGTAAATTTATATGGGAATGTACATTTTCACTCAGTCATTAAAAAAAAAAAAAAAACCTGGCCAGGTGATATTATTACAAGTAGGTACCCACATTGAGAATATGCCCCATTGAGCCTTTTTTTAGAAACAAAGGTCATATTTTCTACATTACACAACATACAGATAAAGTTTTAGACGTTCCTTTTTTACCAGACAGACAGTACTAAAACAGACAGAAGCTGCAAACTTGATAAGAACCTGTGTGTAAACAAAATAAAACACTTGCATTCTCTTTAATTTAGTGAATTGACACCAGGTGTGAGTGGATGGCTTTCTAAGGTGGAAGCCATACCTCCAGACCCGTCTGTCCAGGCAGAGAAGGGGAACTCCACTAAGCACCCTTTATCCTGGGTTGAGCCGAAGTGGGAGGAGTAAAGGAGAGGAGGCCAAGAAATCTGCTGTTTAACCTGACGGGGGTAGCAGAGGTCCAGGGAAATGGGAAGTGTTGTGTTTAGAACAGTGTGCCTCATGTTGTGCGGAGTTTGTCTTGCAGGGGGCAGACATTCTCCTTGTCTGCTCCACACAATCCCTCATCCTGTTATGGGAGCCTTAAGGCAGCAGATGCCCTTTGGCTCTTAAATGTCTGACGCGTGCCAGCGAATTATGTATGGACCCAATCCTCGGCCTTTGAATGGAACAGACAGAGACTCTCACCCGTCTTGACCAGAGTTACTGGGGTGGAAGTAGCTGGGCCTTCAGAATCCACCAGGGAGTGCCCTGGCTCGAATTCCTCAGTTATGACAGCCACTCTCCAACCTCTTCACAGAGTGTTTTAGCAGATGTTAGCAAGTAAAGGATCGGAGAGAAAGTTGGCTCTTCCCTGGGAGAGGACTTACCGCGGGAGTACCCTTAGTCCTGGCTGGCTCGCCAAAATATGTTGTCAAATCAAATCTAAGTTCATCTGCTTATCACTGTAACTGAAAAGTGCAGAGACAATGTAGGGTTCAAGGAATAATTTATTGGCAGATTTCTGCAGCAAACCTGGGGGAACAGTAGTCAATTCAAACTGTCCCCTGCTCTGGAAACCAAGGACATGTGTCTTGCACAAAACTTAAAATCTGGCTCAGTTGGTCCTTTTTTAGTCTTACTCCTTTCACCTTCAATAAGGCATAAAGCATCTGGGTGTAAAGCACCTGCTCTTGTGAGCTTGGTTGCCCCATGTTTTACACCTGGTGTGTCTATTGCACCTCCCCCACTGTTCACTTTCGTGTGTGCATGCCTTTATCGGAGGTGTCCCCTTACCTTGCACCTTCAGTCAGCGATGGTCTCTTCCTTGTGGCTCCACTTTGGGCGCCACATGGTGCGTCTGGCACCCCAGCAACCAGCGCTGGGAAGGGTCTGAAGGCCGAGAGGGACAGGAAAGGGGATGGGAAATCTCATTCACACGAAAAACATATCACACAAGATAAAGTTGGGGCCAAGTGGGACCAAGGTCTCTGATGGAAGACCGTAGACCCCAATCCTCTTTTACAAGCTTTGTTTATATGCTTAACAGGTAGGACAACAGGGCAGCACACACTACCAAAAATGGTCATGATCTTTGTAGGATGTTTTTGGATTGGTAACAGAGCACACAGAGGTCTTGCCTTCAAACAAAGGTCAAGAACAAGGAAATAGTTTAGCTTATTATTCTGCAAATAGTTTAACCTGAGCCTATTATTCTGCAAATGGTCTCAAGGAGATAGTTTAGCCTGAGCTGCAAATAGTTTAACCTTAGCTTATTATTCTGCAGGCAGTTTGAAGGTGCCAAGCAGAAAAGTACAAACATGGGGAGAGGGAGGAGAGGGCAAGGAGGCTAAGACACAATAGCTCCCAGCCCGCAGCAGTTATGTTGGCTTCATAGAATGAGTTTGGAAGTATATCTTTTTTTCTATGCTGTAATATACTGTTAGTAGTAATAATAATAATAAAACACCCAAACCCACTGCCGTTGAATCAGGTCTGACTCATAGTGACCCTAGAGGTTAAGAGTGGAACTGCCCCATAGAGTTTCCAAGGAGCACCTGGCAGATTTGAACTGCCGACCTCTGGTTAGCAGATGTAGTACTTAACCCACTACTGCACCAGGGTTTCTGTCTTTAATAATAATGTTAATTCTTTAAAGATTTAATAGAATCATCTAGTGAAGCTGTCAGAGCCAGGGCTTTTTTTGTTGTTGTTCAGAGTTTTTTAATTACCTCTTCAATCTCTTCTTCTCTTATGGGTTTATTTAGTTGTTCTACCGGTTTGTGTTAGTTTAGGTAGGTAGTGAGTTTCCAGAAAATTGTCCATTTGCTCTAGGTTTTCAATTCGTTAAGAGTACAGCTTCTCATAGCATTCTGTTGTTGTTGTTAGGTGCCATCAGGTTGGTTCTGACTCATAGCAACCTTATGAACAACAAAACACTGCCCGGTCTATCGAGGGTCTTACTTTTTTTTTTTTGCTGACCCTCCACTCTATCAAGCATGATGTCCTTCTCCAGGGACTGGTCTTTCCTGACAACATCCAAAGTGTATAAGACGCAGTCTTGCCATCTTTGCTTCTTGTACTTCTTACACATCTTTACCATCTTTTACTTTTTCCAGAACAGATCTGTTTGTTTTTTTGGCAGTCCATGGTGGATTCAACATTCTCCTCCAGCACCACAGTTCAAAGGCATCAATTCTTCTGTCTTCTTTGCTCATAGTCCAGCTTTCGCATGCATGTGATGCAACTGAAAATAACATGTCTTGGATTAGGCGCATTTTAGTCTTCAAGGTGACATCTTTTGAATACTTTGAAGAGGTCTTTTGCAGCCAGTTTTCCCAGTGCAATGCATCTTTCAATTTCTTGACTGCTGCTTCCAAGGGCATTGATTGTGGACCCAATTGAAATGAAATCCTTGACAACCTCAATCCTTTCTCCATTTATGACAATGTTGCTTACTGGTCCAGTTGTGAGGATTTTTGTTTTCCTGATGTTGAGGTGCAGTCCATACTGAAGGCTGTGGTCCTTGATTTTCATCAGTAAACGCCTCAAATCTTCTTCATTTCCAGCAAGTAAGACGGTGTTGTCTCCATAATGCAGGTTGTTAATGAGTCATCCTCCAATCCTGATGTCTCATTCTTCATATAATCCAGCTTCTTTGATTATTTGCTTGTATACAATCCTGATGCACAATTTTCCTTACTTTAAACCATACAGTGTTCCTTTGTTCTGTTCACATGACTGCCTCTTGATCCAGCTGTGGATTCCTTAAGAGCACAATTAGGTATTCTGGAATTCCCATTCTCCACAACGTTAGCCATAGTTTGGTATGATCCACACAGTTGAACGCTTTTGCGTAGTTGGTAAAACACAAGTAAACATCTTGCTGGTATTCTTTGCTTTCAGCCAAGATCCTTCTGACATCAGTGATGATATGCCTGGTTCCACGTCCTCTTCTGAACCCAGCTTGAATTTCTGGCAGTTCTTTGTCAATATATTGTTGTAGTTGCAGCATTCTGTTAGGATTTCTAAAATTTCAGTTGAGTCTTTTGTGATGCTGCCCATCTCATTTCTTGTTTGGATTATTTGCTTGTTCTCCTCTTTTTCTTTGTCAGTTTGACCAATGGTTTATTAATTTCATTTATCTTTCAAAGAACCAAAAGGTGTTTTGGCCTGTGAATCATTTTTGTATTCTCTAATTCATTTAGCTGTGCTCCAGTTTTTTTTTTTTCTTCTGGTGCATGAGAGGTTCTTTTGCTATTTTTTCTAGATTTTCGAGTTGTAGCTTTGATTTGTTAATGTTTTGACTTGGGCCCTTTTGTGTATTTAGGAGCCCTGTCATTGGGTGCATGAATAATACTGGTATGTCCTCCTGGTATACTGACTCTTTAATTATTACATAGTCTTTCTTTTTCCATTATGGAAACCCTGGTCATATGGTTGTTAAGTGCTGTGGCTGTTTACCAACAGGTCAGCAGTTCAAATCTGCCAGGCACTCCTTGGAAACTCTATGGGGCAGGTATACTTTGACCTGTAGTGTCACTATGAGTTGGAGTCAACTCGATGACAGTGGATTTGGGTTTTGCTTTGGTTTTTGTTTGGTTTTTCCACTGTGGTGGATTTTGCTTTAGTGTCTATTTTATGAGAAATTTCTATTTGCATTTGTGCTCCTTTCTGAATGTTTTCTTGGTAAATTTCTTTTCATCCTTTAAATTTTTTGTTGTACCTTTAAGTCTAAGATTTACATTCAGTGTAATTACTGATATGAATGAATTTAGTGCCCTTTTTTGTACATTGTTGGCAGTTTTCTTTGTTCCACTGTGTTTTCATCTTCTTCATTGTTTATTTTTTGTATTTGCTGAGCCTTCATTGCTTATCATTTTGATGTGTAGGAGTGTTAATTTCCTGTGTAGTGACCTTAATATGTATCCTCCTGTTATTCTTAATTTAAAACAATCTTTAATTTGTGTTGCCTTGACTTAGTCTCAATATGAAATATCTGTGACTACATTAATTTTTTTTATTGTGATTAAGTGAAAGTATACAATCCAAATTAGTTTTGCATGCCTGCCTATCTGCAGTTTCTTCTGCTTTCCTTGCCCAGTGACAACACACTCCTCCTTTTCATTCTGTACTTCTGGTATCCCCCCAGTTAGCACCTGTTCCCTCTGCTCCCTCATCTCCTCTCTCCTCTAGAAAGAAATGCACGGGACAGCCTTCTATAAATGTGTAAACCATGAAGTACACACACTACATGCTCACTCTGTGCCCTCAAGTCCAGTCCATTCTGTCTGAAGTGTTGACCTCAGTACTGGTTTCAGGTCTGGGACAGCAGAGAGCCTATGGGCTGTGTTCCCAGGGGAACCTGGCGGTATCTGGACCATCAGTTCTGGGCTTTTAGTAGAGTTCTTGATCTGCACACTTCTTTTTCTCATGCTATGTCAGGGACTCTGCATTGTGCCCCCTATCAAGGCTGTCTTTGGTGGTGGCCAGGCACCATCTAGCTCTTCTGTAAACCAGTCTTTTATTTCTTGATACTGCTTTACCTTCCTCTGTGTATTAGAGTTCTGTGACTGTAGTGTTTATTTTCTTTTTTGTTTTATCTTTGTCATTGTTTGCATATTAACATTTCTGGCTCCCTAGTGTTTTAGTTTTCATATACTTTCATGAATTCCGTATCTGGGTTGATAAGTGTTTCTTCTTTCCTTTGCCTTAGTTTTGGATTTTTCTCTGATGTTGGTCCTCTAGCTAGAAGACTTCATTTAATATTTTTGTTTGGGTTTTACAAATTCCTTTAACTTCTCTTTATCTGGAAGTGAGCTGTTTCCATCATTGTATTTGAGAGACAGTTTTGCTAGATATGTAATTCTTCATTGGTAATTTTTTTCTCCAAGGCTTCATATATGTTGTCTCATTGAATTCTTGCCTGCATGGTTTGTGCTGAGTTGTCACAGCTTAGTCTTAATAGTTCTTTTTAGGTGACTTTTTGTTTGTCTTTATCAGTATGGTTCTATCTTTATCTTTGGTTTTGGCAAATTTGATTATGATGTGTCTTATTTTGGGGGGTGGTCTTCCATGTGTAGAATTCATTGAGCTTAGGTAGATCTCTTCTTGTCTTTCATGGTATTAGGGATGTTTTTTGCCAGCAAATCTTTAACGATTCTTGATATATTTTCTGTTATCACCCATGTTCTGATACTCTGATCACCTGTAGGTTTTTCCTCATGATAGTGTCCCATATAATACTTAGGCTGTCTTCATTTTTTCCCATTATTTTTCTGATCTTTCCTCAAACAAATTTGGTGTTAAGTGATTTTTCTTCAGTCTCACTAATTCTGTCTTCCACTGTCTCAATTCTGTTCCTAAGACATCCTGTTGAATTGTCTAATTCTGCAATTTTATTGTTAATCTTTTGGATTTCTAGTTGGTGTTTCTATATGGTTTCTGTAAGCACCCTATTTATTGTGTAGTTTTGTTCTTGTATTGTTTTCCTGAATTCTTGCCTTGTGTCTGTGTGTTCCTTGATTTGGCCTTATTTTTACCTGATCTCCTGGAGAACATTGTATATTAATTTTTGGAATTCTTTCTCATCTACTTCTATTTGCTTTATCTTCTTCTGGAAGATTTTCTGGTTCTTTATTTTGGTTGCTTGCAGGAAACATCTTGTGCTACTACTTTATATGATTTTATATTGACTGTTGTCTTTGACACATCAATGAATTATTTTATTTATTACATCCTTTATTTTTTTTGTATGCTCAAGTATGTTAAATATGTGATCTATTTGAGTTTTTGGTGTTGTTGAAGTTCTTGTGTCCTGTCTCCAGGTGACCAGAGCAGCTACTGGGTGTATGAGCTGAGAATTCTGTTCACCGTTCTTACAGAGGTGTGGTCGTTCAATACACAGGTGTCTGGGTTGTCAGCTACTGAGTGTGTGGTGTAAACTCTCCCCTACAGTCCTAGGTGAGCAGGGATGCTTGGAGCAGGCATAGATCTCTGGTAATGGTGGGGGGGATGAAGTGTGGGACAAGACAAGGTGCTGATATCTGCCCCTGGTTCCTGGTTGGGTGATATGTTTCTGTCCCCTGGAATGTGTGATACGAGGGTTAGTGTAGTCCCTTGACTGGACAGACTGGAAAGCACTGCTGATCTCAGATCACTGCCTTAAGTGATTAGATGGAGTTGGTGGTACCACCAGCTTCAGGCCCCCTCTGTTGGTGGTTGAGACCCCTTCCTAGAGAACAAGGAGATGCTGACTGTCCCAAATCCCCCCCTTGACTCCTGCAAGTGAAAATTGTCTTCAGATGTATGCCCTGCTGTTTTATGCCAATGAAGGTATGCAGTGTTGAATTAGCCCACGGGGACTGGATGAGGCTGAGGGATGCTGCAGGTCAGTGGACTGTGTACACCAATGGGTATGTGAAGGGACAGGGCCTCCTGACCTCCCTGAGTTCCTGTCTTAGTGGCATGCTGTTGTTGATTGGTGTCAAGGAGTGGGGGTGGGTTGGTGAGGGGAAGGAAGGAGGTGTTCTTGGCTGTGAAGCTGTGAGGAGGAAGGGATTATTTTGGTAGCATGCATGAGCTGAGAGCTTGTACTTAACTTTCACAGGTTTAACGTTGCTCCTCTTTGATTCTGGGGGTGTGTATAGATTCTCTGCCCCATAGCTACAACAGATATGGTGGGTTTCAGCATAACGTGTTGCTGCTTGCCTCAGCCCATGTGTGTTGTGTAGACTCAGGTAGCAGGGTAACAGACAGTTTGCAATCTGTAATTCCCAGTTTCCATTGCTTTTGAATTGCCTCTCCTTCTACCTGCTGCTTACTCCAGTTCTTCAGTTTCGTCACTGATGATTATTACAGTTCTTAAATGGTCGTATGTATTTGATTCACTTGTTTTTTGATGTCACTGTTGTTAAGAGGGATGGCAAGAAGTGTCTGAGTCTTCCTCCATCCTGGCCTTGCCTCTTGATACATTGATATAGCCTACCAAAAGCCATTTTGGTATTCTCTCAAAAGTGAGAATGTTGTTATTTCTCCTTCTTTTGGTTCATGAGCTTGCAAAATTGCATGATGCATGTTGGTTAATATTTATTGATCACACTCTGTGTGCCAGGCACAGTGATAAATAGTTTACATGTGTCAAATATCAGTTTTAGTCCTTAGGTAACAATTGTTCTCTCTTTTCTAAAGGTAAGGAAACTGAGGCACAGAGAAGTTAAATAAGAGACCTAGGTGACAGTGCAAAGGATTTGATTCCAAGTAATCTAATCTTTACTCAAATGTCTATCAGTTTGTCATACTATGGTGGTTTGCATGTTGCTGTAATACTGAAAGCTATGCCACTGGTATTTCAAATACCAACAGGGTCATGGTAGACAGATTTCAGCTTACCTTTCAGACTAAGACATACTTGGGAGAAGGACCTGGTAGTTTTATTTCTGAAAAAAATTAGCCGGTGAAAACCTTATAAATAGCAGCCAAAAATTGGTACAGTGCTGGATGATGAGTCCCTCAGGTTACAAGTCACTCAGAATATGACTGCGGAAGAGCTGTCTCCTCAAAATAGAGTAAACCTTAATGATGTGGGATGGAGTCAGGCTTTCAGGACCTTTTGCTGAGGTGGCATGACTCAAAATGAGAAGAAACAGCTGCAGACATCCATTAATACTTGGCCATTTTGATGTCATCCCACAGTTCTTCAGATCTTCAGAAATAAGTGTTCAGCATTTCAAATCGACTCTCAAGGTGGTCTTTAAATTCAGGTGGGATATACTTAAGGTCGTACTTTGGCTCTCATGGACCTGTTCTAACTTTCTTCAGCATTCAGCTTCACTTCCCCTAAGACAGATTTTTCATTCCTCTGGCAATCTAAACTATATTCAATATTTTTCACCAGCACCACAATTCAAAAGTGTCAGTTCTCCTTCAGCTTTTTTATTCATAGTTCTGTAGAAGTGAGGATGGCACAACTTCATTTCAGGCACTGGATATGTTATCGGGGGGACCAGTCAGTCTCTGGGGAAGGATATCATGTTTGGGAAAGGAGAGGATCAGTGTAAGAGAAGACCCTCTGAGATGGACTGTCATAGTGGCTGCAACAATGAACTGAAACATAGTAATGCAGGAGCAGGCAGTGTTTTCTTCTGTTGTGCATAGGATTTCTGCAAGTTAGAATTGAATCAGCACCCCGTAACACAACAGTTTAGTCTTAGTCTCTGTTTTGTGAGGAGTCCTTAGAGTTTGAAGACAATAAAGGTACTGCAGTACTATGTTACTTTCTCAGATGTTTTTATAGGGAATTCTCAACTTCAAATTTTGTTTCATATGGTTTATGTTTTTGAATTCTTATACAGTTCATAATCCGTTTTCCTTTGTGTCTTTTAGCATTCTTTCAAATTACAATACAGTTTGGTATCTTATTTTCAGGTTAGTTAACTGCATCAAATGTGTTTTTTTAAAATTTTTTATTTAATATAACTGAGTGAAAATGTACATTCCCGTATAGATTTACATACCCATCTCTATGCAGCTTCCACTGCTCTCCCTGCCTGGTGACAGCACACTATTCCTCTCTGCTCCATACGTGTCTCATTCTCCCAACAGTCTCTTTTTTCCTTCCTCTTCACCCACTCTCCTTCCTCCAGCCAGAGGTCAGCGGGATGACATCCTATAGATGTATAGAACCATAAAGTACATCCAGTATATGGTCACTGCATCGCCAAGTCCATTCCTGTCCGAAGCGTGGACCTTCGTTATGATTTATGGTCAAGGGCAGCATCAGGGTGAGGGACCATGCTCCCAGGGGAACCCCGAAACCACTGGACCATCAATTGAGGTCTTTAAATGGCGATCTCAGGGTGCACCCCTTTTTATTCTTGTGTTGCCAGTGAGACTCAACTTAGTGAGCTCCATCGCGGCTATCACTGGTGGTGGCCAGGCACCATCCAGTTCTTCCGGTCCCAAGTCGATGTAGGGACCCACTGATGTGGGTCTCTTTGTCTTCTGGGTTGTCTTTTCCCCATGTGATTTTGGTCCTCGGTGAGCATCCGTTCCTGCTGAGTCGGGACCATTTGCTGTGCCCTCGGATGGCAGCTTGGCAGCTTTTAAGACCCCAGACGCCACTCACCAACGTAGGGTGCAGACAGCCCTCTTAGCAAAACGCTAGTTGTGCCAATTGGCCTCGCTTTCGCCTAAGAGCATGGTCCCCCGCCCCCCGCCCCAGCTACTCTATCCTTGCAGTATTGAGTTAAGATGGAAGGAGTACTCAAGTTATGCTGAAGTCCACTTAATGTTGTTCTTGTTCCTAATGTGTGCTGTCACCGCTTTCTCCCAACTAAATTTCTAGTAACTACCTAAACTAAGCCCTCCCCCCCTTGCCCTCCCTCCCTCCCTCCCTCCCCTCCCTTGCAGCTGTCAAAGAGTCTTTTCTTCTATACACAAGTCTGTTTTTGAGATCTTATCGCAGAGGTCTCATACAGTATTTGTCCTTTTGTCGCTGACTACACTCACTCAACATAATGTCTTCCAGTTGAAACCAGGTTAGGAGATGTTTCCTGGAATCATCGTTATTCTTTATCATTGCGTAGTGCTCCATTGAGTATATGTACCATAGTTTACCTATCCATTCTTCTATTGTTGGGCATCTGGGTTGATTCCACCTTTTTGCTATTGTGGACTGTGCCGCAATAAACATTCTGGTGCATGTGTCCGTTGGTGTGAAAGGCCTTGAATCTGTAGGATATATTCCAAGTAGTGGAATTACTGGGTCAAATGGTATATCAATATCCATTTTTTTAAGGAAGCGCCAGATTGCCTTCCAAAGAGGCTGGACCATTTTGCAACCCCACCAACAGTGTAGGAGGGTTCCACTTTCTCCACAGCCTCTCCAGCATTGGTTGTTTTGTGTTTTCTGGATCATGGCCAATCTTGTTGGGGTGAGATGGTATCTCATTGTTGTCTTGATTTGAATTTCTTTAATAGCTAAAGATCGTGAACATGTCCGCATGTGTTTTTTGGCTGCCTGGATCTCCTCTTTAGTGAAATATCTGTCCATCTCCTTTGCCCATCACTTAATTGGATGGTTTATCTTCTTCTTATTGATATTTTGTAGTATCTTATAGATTATGGAGATCAGGCGTCGATCTGACATAGAGTTGCCAAATATTTTTTCCCACTCTGTGGGTGTTCTTTTAATTCTATTAATAAAGTCTTTGGATGAGCAAAAGTGTTTGATTCTTAATAGTTCCCATTTATCTACTTTCTCTTCTGTTGATTGAGGTTTCTTTGACAGATTTTGGAGTCTGTCCTCATTGTGTATTAAAACTTCCATTGTTGTTCCTACCTTTTCTTGGATGAGCTTTATCGTTTTAGGTTTGATATTTAGGTCTTTTATCCAGTTGGAGTTGGTTTTTGTATAAGGTGTAAGATATGGATCTTGATTCAGTTTATTGCAGATGGATAACCAATTTTGCCAGCACCATTTGTTGAAGATGCTGTTTTTACCCCAGTTTAGTGTCTTAGGGCCTTTGTCGAATATCAACTGTTCATAGGCAGATGGTGTCATCTCTGGGGTCTCAGTTCTGTTCCATTGATCAGTCTGTCTGTTCTTGTACCAGTACCAGGCTGTTTTGACCACTGTGACAGTGTAGTATGTTCTAAGGTCGGATAATGAGAGGCCTCCCAGTGTGTTCTTCTTCTTTAGTAGTACCTTACTTATCCGGGGCTTCTTCCCTTTCCAAACAAAATTGGTGATTTGTTTCTCCATCTCATTAAAAAAATGATGCTGGAACTTGTATTGGGATTGCATTATATAAATAAATTGCTTTGGGTAAAATAGACATTTTCACAATGTTAAGTCTTCCTATCCATGAGCAGGGTAGGTTTTTCCATTTATCTAAGTCTCTCTTAGTTTCTTGTAGTTAGGGCTTGTAGTTCTCTTTGTAAAGGTCTGTTGTTTCTCTGGTTAGATTAATTCCTAGGTACTTTATCTTCTTAGGGGCTATCACAAATGGTATAGATTTGATAATTTCCTCCTTAACAGTCTCGTTGTTGGTATAAAGGAATCCTACTGATTTACTTATGTTTATCTTGTATCCTGAGACTTTGCTGAACTCTTCTATCAGTTTGAGTAACTTACTTATAGATTCCTTGGGGTTCTCTGCATATACAATCATATCATCTGCGAACAGGGAGATTTTAACTTCCTCTTTGCCGATGCAGATGCCCTTTATTTGTTCCTCTTGTCTAATTGCTCTGTCTAGAACTTCTAGCACAATGTTGAATAGGAGAGGTGACAGTGGGCATCCTTGTCTAGTTCCTGATCTCAGGGGAAAGTCTTTCAGTCTCTCTCCATTCAGGATGATGTGGGCAATTGGCTTTGTATAAATGGCCCTTATTGTGTTGAGGAATTTGCCGTCTATGCCCATTTTGCTAAGAGTTTTTAGCATGAATGGGTGTTGGACTTTATCAAATGCCTTTTCGGTATCAATGGACAAAATCAGGTGATCTTTGTCTTTTGTGTTATTTATGTGGTTAATCACATTAATTGTTTTCCTGATGTTGAACCAGCCTTGCATCCCTGGTATGAATCCCACTTGGTCATGATGGATTATTTTCTTGATATGTTGTTGTATTGTGTTGGCAAGAATTTTGTTGAAGATTTTTGCATCTAGATTCATGAGTGATATCGGTCTGTAGTTCTCTGTCTTTGTTGGGTCTTTCCCGGGCTTAGGTATCAGGGTTATGCTGGCTTCATTTTTCTTGTTGATATGTTAAAGTACCTTGCCGACTGTGGCAATTAGTCATCGATTAGATATGTGGTTGCCAGGTATTCTCTTGATAAAGTCTTTGGATCAGTATACATTTGATTTTTAGTAATTCTCTTTTATCTATTTTCTCTTCTGCTCTTTGTGCATTGTTGGTAATGTTTTGTAGTCTGCCTAACCGATGTGTTAGGGCTGCTAGTATTGTGCCTGTTTTTTCCTCCATAATCTTTATCATTTTATATTTGATATTTAGGTCTTTGATCCATTATGAGTTAGTTTTTATGTAAGTTGTGAGATATGGATCTTGTTTCAGTTTTTTGCAGATGGATATCCGATGTTGCCAACACCATTTGTTAAATTGCTTTTTCCTGAGTTCACAGCCTTTGGGCCTTTGTCAGGTATTAGCTCTTCATAAGTGGATGATGTTATTCCTGGGTTTTCTATTCTGTTCCATTTGTCTGTGTATCTGTTTTTGTACGGTGGCAGGCTATTTTGATTATCATGGCAATATAATAGGTTCTAAGGTCAGATAGTGTGAGGCCTCCTGCTGTGTTCCTCTTCTTCATTCATGCTTTACTCATCTAGGGTTTTTTCCCTTTCCAAATGAAGTTGGTGATTTGTTTGTCCATCTTGTTAAAAAATGACATTGGAATTTGTATTGGGGTTGTGTGAGTATATATAGATTGCTTTGGTTAAAATAGACATTTTCACAATGTTAAGCCTACCTATCCATGATCAAGGTAGGTTTCTCCGCTTAACCTAAGTCTCTTTTGGTTTCTTGTGGTAAGGTCTTCTAATTTTCTTTGTTTAGGTCATTTACATCTCTGGTTAGATTTATTCCTAGGTATTTTATCTTCTTGGAAGCTATTGTAATGTATTGATTCGGTGATCTCCTCTTTGATAGCTTCTTTGGTGGTGTAAAGGAGTCCTACTGATTTATTTATGTTTGTCCTATATCCTGATTCTTTGCTGAACTCTTCTATTAGTTCTGGTAGTGTATTTGTGGATTCTTTTAGGGTTTCTGTGTATAATAACATTTGCAAAAAGAGATACTTCTTTACCAATACAGATGCCTTTTATTTCTCTATATTGTCTGATTGCTCTGGCTAGAACCTCAGAACAATGTTGTGAATGAAAGGGGTGACACTGGGCACCCATGTCTGGTTCCTGTTCTCAGGGGAGTTCTTTCAGTCTCTGTCCGTTCAGGATGATGTTGGCTGTTGGCTTTGCTTAGATGTCGCTAATTACATTGAGAAATTTCCGTTCTATTCCTAATTTGCTGAGAATTTTTAACATGAGTGGGTTTTGGATTTCATCAGGTGCCTTTTCTTCATCAGTTGATAAAGTCAAATGATTCTTATTGTTTGTTTTACTTATGTGATTGCCTATGTTACTTATTTTTCTGATGTTGAACCAACCCTGCATCCCTCGTGTGAGGCTTACTTGGTCATGGTGAAGTATTGTTTTTGAATTCTCTTGGCTAGGATTTTGTTGAGTTTTGTATCTAGGTTCATAAGAGATATTTGTCTGTAAATTTCTTTCTTTCTTTTCCTTTCTTTTGTGCTGTCTTTACCTGGTTTTGATATCAGGGTTATTCTGGCTTCATAGAGTGAGTTTAGGAGTGTTCCATTCTTTTCTGTCCTGTGAGATAACTTCAGTTGTATTGATATTAACTCCTCTCTAAAAGTTCAGTGGAATTCATCAGTGAAGCCGTCTGGGCCAGGACTTTTTTTGATTGATAGTTTATTTTTATTTTTTAGTCTCTTCTCTTATGATGGTTTATTAAGTTGTTCTACTTCTGTTTTTTATAGTTTTGGTAGGTAATGTGATTCTAAAAGTTTGCCCATTTCCTCTAGAATTTCCAATCTATTAGAGTACAGTTTTTCATAGAATTCTGTTATGATTCTTTTGTTTGGGTCTATTGTGACATCTTCCATTTCATTTCTTATTCAGGTTGTTTCCTGTTTTTCTTTTGTGAGTTTAGCCTATGGTTTATTGAGTGTATTGATCTTTTCAAAAACCTGGCTTTTTGATGTGTTAATTCTTTCAGTTTTTGTGTTCTCTTAATACATTTAGTTCTGCTCTAACTTTTATTATCTGTTTTCTCTGGCACTTAGTGTTTATTTTGTTGTTCTCTTTCTACTTGTTCAAGTTGTAGGATTAATTATTGGTTTGGGCCCTTCATTTTGGATGTATGCTTTTATTGAGATAAATTAACCTCTGAGCACTACTTTTGCTGTATCCCATAAGTTCTGGTAGGATGTGTTTTCATTCTCGTTTGATTCCATGAATTTCTTTATTTCCTTGACTTCCTCTATAACCCATGAATTTTTGAGCAAGATCTTGTTTAGTTTACATGAGTTTGAGTTTGTACACACATTTTTTCTTCTGTTGATACCAACTTCTATGGCTTGTGGTCTAAGATGCTTTGTAATATTTCAGTGGTTTGGATTTTGTTGAGACTTTCTTTATGGCCTAATACGTGGTCTGTCTGGAGAGTGTTTCATGTGTATTGGAAAAAAAGGTGTACTTATCTGTTGTTATTAGGTGGAGAGTTCTGTATGTGTTTATGAGGTTGAGTTGGTTGATGTCACAATGAGATCTTTCATGTTTTTATTGAGATTTTTTTCTACATGTTCTGTCCATTACTGAAAATGGAGTGTTGAAGTCTCCCACTATTATTCTGGAGTGATCTGTCTCATTTTTCAATGTTGTCAATGTTTGTTTGATGTATTTAGAAGCTCTGATGTTGGGTGCATAGCTGTTTAATATTGTTATATCTTCATTATGTGTTATAATATTTCAGATGGTTTGGATTTTCTTGAGACTTGCTTCATGGCCTAATAGTGACCATCCTTGTCTACAGCAGTGGATTTTACTTTAAAATCTGTTTTATCTGAGATTAATATTGCTACTCCTGCTCTTCTTTGCATATTGGTTTATAATTTTGCACCCTTTGATTTTCAGTTTGTTCATATCTTTCAGTCTAAGGTATTTTCCTTATATCAACGGGTTGTATTTTTTTGGTCTAACTTGTTACTGTCTCTCTATTGGTGCATTTAATCCTTATATATTAGTGTAATTATTGATAGGTATGAACTTAGTGTTGTCATTTTGGTGCTTTTACTTGTGTGTTGTTGATTGTTTCTTTTTCTTTATGGATTTTCTTTTTATCCTTTTTAATGTTGGCTTTATATCTGTTGAGACTTCTAGCTTGTGTTTCTTGTTCTGATATGTGCTATTGGTAGTTTGCTTTGTGGCTACCTGACTATTCTCCTGTAATGTTATAAGTATAAACCAGCCTTTAACATCTTTGTATCTCCTTGGCTTCCTCTGCATGTGAAAGGTCTTTGAATACATCAGTATGTTCCTCTTTTTAGTATAATGTCATAATTTACCTGCCAAGTTCTCTATATTTCTCTAATTTTAATATTTTAGCTTTGATTGAGCTTTGTTACTTCTCTAACAAAATAGAACTGTGAATGCTATGTCCTGCATTACATCCTTGAGTATATATCTGATGTTGCTGATTTTCTAATCGAAGAACTTCCTTCAGTGTTTCTTGTAAAATTTTGGTTTGTTTTTTCTAAGTCTCTAAGTATCTGTTTATCTGTGTATGTCCTAATTTCATACATACTTGAGAGGCAATTTTGCAGTCTGTATAATTCATGTTTGGAAGTTTTTTTCTTCAAGGCTTTGTATGTGCCATTCCATTGCTGTCTTGCCAATATGGTTTTGGCTGAATAATTGGAGGACAGTCTAAAAGATTCTCCTTTGTTAGTAGTTTAGGTTTAAACCTAGCTGCCTTTAAGAGCATCTCCTTATGTTTCATTTTGTTAAATTTTGGTCTGTTTCTTTTGGGATCTAACATTTGTGGAGTTTGATGAGCATCTTGGAAAGACAATTTCTCGTCTTTCATGATGTCAGGAACTCTTTAACAATTCTCTCTGTATTTTCTGCTCTCCCTGCTTATTCTGGTACTCTAATCATTCATAAATTAGTCCTCTTGGTATGAGGCTCACATAGCTCTTAATGATTCTTTATTTTTCTTGATTATTTTATCTGATTTTTCCTCATAAATGCTAGTGGCAGTTGCTTTCTCATCAATCTTGATAATTCTGCATTCCGTTTCCTCTATCCTGGTCCTTTGATTTTCAGTTGAATTGTCTAAAACGTGTGGTAATGCTATTAATCTGCTGAATTTCAGGTCATTGTTGTCCTAACAATTCATGCAGCTTCCTTAATTTTTCATTTGGTTCTTCTGCACTTTGTCTCATCTCCATCCTAAGATCTAGAAGGGCTGTGTACATAATTCTTTTATATTCTACCTCTGGTAATTTCAGAATGGCTTTTTCATCAGGAAAATTTTTTGATTATTTTGGGAGTTTTCGGGAGCCGTGGTGAGAGATAGATTGTTGTCTCTGAGCCATCAGAAAGCTGTTGTGATATAATTGTTAGGTTATTGCTGTCTAATATTTTGACTGTCTGGATATTTTAGTCCTTTGAGCTAGAGTAGTTATTGGAACCTCATTAATTCCACTGTCCTGTCACTCAGTGGTTGGAGTGATGACTACACTGAGAAATGTAGTAAGAATTGCTGGCTCAGGGGAGCCAGTAGAATTCTTTCAGCTTTTTGTTTGTTTCCCTCGCCAGGTCTGGGAGAAAAGTTCAGGGCACAAACATACAACCCTACTTCTAGTCCAGGTTGTGTGCCAGAGAAAGGAGGGGGAAAGGATGCCATTGCACTAAACTGCTAGCCACTGCTGCACTCCTGAGGTACTCCCCAGGCCCACTGTCCCAAGCTCAGCCTCTCAGTTGAAAGAGATGCTCTCCATTCAGGCGTCTCTGCTCAGCATGGCAGCCAGCTGCAGCCATGCTCCCAGGGGCAGTGGTCCCAGTCTTAACCTTTCTGCCACCAAAGGTGACCTCTGCACCTGAGCCACCTCTCTGCCACTGAATTAGCAGAAGTGAGATCCTTTGCACTACTGATATACCTCTGATAAAGGTAGTTTTTCTCTTTTGTATAGCCCTGTCTGATCTCACATGTTTCCGCCTAAACTTGGGGCTCCTAGAGTGTTGTTTTGTTTCATTTAGTTGTTTTTCACAGCCTTAGTTGTTAGAGGAATCAGAAGAGACATTTGACTGTCTGCCATCTTGTCCCTACCCTTTGGTTAGTAGTTTTATTTAAAATTTGAACTTAAAATTAGTGTTTTTCTCCTTATTGCAGGAATGTGTGCTCCTGTAGTAGATTTACAAAACAGGAATCCTCCCCACGAAAATAATCATACTACATAGAATAACCACAGCTAATAATGGGTAGTTAAGTTTTATACCTAATTCATGTATGTATATACACTTTCAAGAAGACTTGGTAAGGCACTGATTAAAGCACTCAACAGAGAACCAAAAGATTGGGGGTTTGAACCCACCAGCTGCTCCATGGGAAAAAGATGAGGCAGTTGGCTTCCATAAAGACTGACAGCCTTAGAAACTCCATGAGACAGTTCTGTGTCCTGCAGGGTCTCTGTAAATTGAAATCAACTTGATGGTAGTGGATTTTTTTTTTTATTGTTACATATACATTTGTAGTAGAAGTAGAATTGTACATATGTATATATTGCTTTATATTTTTCACTTAAAATGTGTGGCTTTCCATGTTTAAATGTTCTTCTATAAATTACTTTTCAAATTTAGTTTTATTTTAACCAAAGTTAAACATTATGTGTACTATAAGGAGTTTAATGGTTAAGTGTATGGCTGGTAACTAAAAGGTTTGCAGTTGGAATCCACTAGGTGATCATTAAAAACCCTATGAAGCAGTTCTATTCTGTCCAGTAAAGTCAGTGTGAGACAGAATCGACTCCATGGCAATGGGTTTGGCTTTTTTGGTTTTTTTAATACAGCTTGGTGTAGAAAAGAACAGTTTTCTGACTTTCCTCTTCTGTCCTGTTTCCTGTTCCACAAAAGTACCACCTATCAACTCTTTTTACCAATTCTTTCAGTATTTACTTTTTTATTGTACTTTAGATAAAAGTTTACACAATAAGCTAGTTTCTTGTTAAATGCTCAGTACACATACTGTTTTATGATACTGATTAACAGGTCAACACTTTCCCTTCTTGACCATGGCTTTCCTGTCCACCCCCGCCAATTCCTTGCCTCTGGGTTGGTGTGCCCCTTAAGTCTTGTTTTGCTTTGTGGGCCTATCCAGTCATTGGTTGAAGGGTAAACCTCAGGATTGATTTCATTAGCTGAAACGATATCCGAGGCCATACTCTCAGGATTTCTTTAGTGTGCATCATGCCAGGAATTCCAGTCTTTGCAGATTAGAATGTTGTTCTGTGTTTTGCTCCAGCTCTGCCCAGGATCGTCTGTTAATGATCATTGTCAGAGCAGTCAGTTGTGGTAGCCAGACACCATGTATTTGTACTGGACTCAGTCTGGTGGAGGCCATTGTAGTTATGGCCCACGAGTCATTTGGACTCATCTTTCCTTTTTTTTTTTTTCTTCATTCTTCCTTGATTCTGACAGTGTGAGACCAGTGAAGTATCTTAGATGGCCACTCAGAGGCTTTTAAGACCTCAGATGGTAAACATCAAAGTAAGATGTAGAATGTTTTCTTTATAGAATATGTTATGCCAAGTGAAGTAGATGTTCCCCAAGACCATGGTCCCCACAGTCCTCAGCCCAGCAGTTCAGTCTATCAAGGAGTTTGGACATGTCTCTGGAGCTTTCATGACCTTGCCTTGTACAAGCTGTGCTGGCTTCCCCAGTATTGTGTATATTGTCTTACCCTTTACCAAAGTTATTGCTTACCTATTGTCTAGTGTTTTTCCATTCTTACGTGTACCCTCCCTCATAACAATCAAAGATTGTTTTTTTTTGTATGTAAATCTTTTCACGAGTTTTTACAGTAGTGACCTCATGCAGTATTTGTCCTTTTGTGATTGATTTACCTCATTCAACATATGATGGCCTCCAGTTTCCACTGTATTATGATTCACAGATTTGTTGTTGTTTTTTATTGTTGCACAATACTCCATGAACATACACACTCCATTGTGTATATTTACCACAGTTTGTTTATCCATTCATCTGTTGATAGGCATCTAGGATGTCTCCACTTTTTTGCTGTTGTGAACAGTGCTACAGTGGACACAGGTATGCATATGTCTGTTTGTGGGACAACTCATATTTTGCTAGGATGTATTCCTAGGAGTAGGATTGCTGGATCATGTGGTATTTGTATTTTTAGCTGTCTAGGCTGGGTTCTCTATGGAAGCAAAACCAGTAATGCATATAAATATGTATAGAAAAGATTTATATAAAGGTAACAGCTCACAGAATTGTAGAAACTAAACCATCCTAGGTCCTGATTTGGAATACAGGCCTCATGCAGCTGCAAAAGCTGGCTAACTTAAGGTTGGCAAGTCAGAAATTAGAGTTCCAGCCTACAGGCTATAAAGGTTTTTGAATCCCAATATGGAAGGCAAGATTGCAAGGTTTCTGCTGATTCATGTAGCTGTAGGGGCTGGTGAACCCAGAATTGGCAGGTGAGGGAACAGGACTCTTACTGGCAGGCTGTGATGGTCAGTGAATCCCAGTAGCTGCTAGTTCAAGTCCCAAGAACTGGACATAAGAAGACAGGAGAGCAACAGCTGCTGGGTCTGCAATAAGTGGTAACCTTAGCAAAGTAAGTAGACAGAAAGTAGATGGTGCAATTGGAGAGATGAAGGCTGAGGGGGCAGTGAATCAACATATACACTATTCCTGACACTTTATACAGCTACCAAAACATTGAGAATGATGGTCCAGCCAAGCTGACACACGATATTAACCAGCATACTAGCTTTCTGTGAAGGTACCATACTGTTTCCCAAAACAGCAGTAGTATTTTGTATTCTCACCAGCAGTGTATAAGAGGTCTAATTTCCTCACAGCCTTTCCAACATTTGTTATTTCTTTTTTTTGATTTGTGACAGTAATGCTGAGGTCAGATGGCATCTCATTATGGTTTTGATTTTCATTTCTCTAATGGCTAGTGATCAGGAGCATTTCTTTCTGTGTTTCTTCGTCACTTGAATGCCTTCTTTGGTGATGTGTCTGTTCATTTCCTTTTCTCATTTTTTAATTGGATATGTCTTTTAGTTGCAAAGGTATTGGATTTTTCTTGTAGATTTTAGAGATTAGACCTGCCTCTGGTTTGCAGTAGCCAGTTTTCTTTCCCAAATATGTGGGTTTTGTACTCTTACTGTGAATTATTGTTTTTACTTTTTTATTATGACTGAATGCAAATGTATATACCCATATAAATTTGCATGCTCACTATATGGAGCTCCCACTGCTCCCACTGCTCTCCCTGCCCGGTGACAACACACCCCTCTTCTCTGCTCCATACATGTCCTATCCTCCTAACAGTCTCCTATCCCCTCCTCTCCACCCACTCCCCTTCCTCCAGCAAGAGGTCAGCAGGATGACATCCTACAGATGCATAAAACCATGAAATTCCCACAAGATACGGTCACTCTGCATTGCCAAGTCCAATCCATTGCTGTCCGAAAAGTTGACCTTCATTATGGTTTATGGGCAGGGGCAGCATCAGGGCCAGAGGCCATGGTCCCAGGGGAAACCTGAAGCCCCTAGACCATCAATTGTGGGCTTTTAGTGGAGCTCTCAGGTTGCACCCCTATTTATTCTCTTGTTGCCAGTGAGACTCAACTTTGTGAGCTCCATCATGGCTATCGCTGGTGGTGGCTGGGCACCATCTGGTTCTTCTGGTCATGAGTTGATGTAGAGACCCACTTATGTGGGTCTCTCTGTCTTCTGGGTTCTCTTTTCCCCATGTTGTTCTTGTCCTTGGTGATCATCCATTCCTGTTGAGTTGGGATCATTTGCTGTACCATCAGATGGCAGCTTGGCAGCTTTTAAGACCCCAGATGTCACTCACTGATGACGGGTGCAGAGTCCTTATTAACAAAACGCTAGCTGTGTCAATTGGCCTTGATGTCACCTGGGAGCATGGTCCCTGGCCCCCTGTCCCAGCTACTCTGTCCTTGCATTATTGGGTTAAGATGGAAGGAGTACTCAAATTGTGTTGAAGTCCGGTTATTATTGATCTTCTTTCTAATGTGTGCTGTCACTGATTTCACCAAACCAAATTTCTATCAACTATGTAATCTAAACCCATCCACCTTCATTCTCCCTTCCTCACCCCCTTACAGCCATCAAAGAGTCTTTTCTTCTATGTATGAGTCTGTTTTTAAGTTCTTATTGTAGGGGTCTCATGCAATATTTGTCCTTTTGTCACTGACTGCTTTCACTCGGCATAATGTCCTCTAGTTGGAACCAGGTTAAGAGATACCTGTTTCCTGCTGTCATTGTTGTTCTTTGTCATTGCATAGTGTTCCACTGAGTATATATACCATAGTTTATCTATCCATTCCTCTGTTGTTGGGCATCTGCATTGATTCCATATTTTTGCTATTGTTGATTGTGCTGCGATGAACATTTGTGTACATGTATCAGTTGGCGTGAATGGCCTTGATTCTTTAGGATATATTCCAAGCAGTGGAATTACTGGGTCAAATGGTATATCTATATCCATTTTTTTAAGGGAGTGCCAGATTGCTTTCCAAAGAGGTTGCACCATTTTGCAATCCCACCAACAGTGTAGGAGAGTGCCACTTTCTCCACAGCCTCTCCAGCATTTGGTGTTTTTGCATTTTTTGGATCATGGCCAACCTTGCTGGGGTGACATGGTATCTCATTGTAGTTTTGATTTGAATTTTTTTAGTAGCTAATGATCGTGAGCATGTCTGTATGTGTTTTTTGGCTGCCTAAATCTCCTCTTTAGAGAGGTGTCTGTCCATCTCCTTTGCCCATCACTTAATTGGATGATTTTGTCTTTTTCTTATTGATATTTTGTAGTACCTTGTAGATTATGGAGACCAGGCTTCATTCCAGCATATACTTGCCAAATATTTTATCCCATTCTGTTGGTGGCCTTTTAATTCTATTAGTAAAGTCTTTGGATGAGCAAAAGTGATTGATTCTTAGTAGTTCCCATTTATCTAATTTCTGTTCTGGTGATTGTGGTTTGTTTGACAGATTTTGAAGTCTGTGTTGGGTATTAAAACTTCCATTGTTCCTACTTTTTCGTGGATGAGCTTTATCGTTCTAGATTTGATATTTAGATCTTTTTTCCAGTTTGAGTTGTTTTTTTGTATAAAGTGTAAGATACGAGTCGTTTTAATTTAGTACAGATGAATATCCAATTTTGCTGGCACCATTTGTTGAAGAGATTGTTTTTACCCCAGTTTAATGTCTTAGGACCTTTGTTGAATGCTGAATTCTTTTTTAAAAACATTTTCTGATGGTCCAGCAGCCTGGAGGGTCCCCTGAGAACATGGCCCCTAGACTTGCTGCTGGCTCTGACTGGAAGCCAGTACTGTGGTCAGCCCTTCAGACAAGAACAGACTGGACTTGGAGACACAGTGTGACCATATGGTTCTATACAATCATAGGTGTTTGTCCTACTGGTTTCTTTCTAGATGGGAGAGAAGAGGGTGGAGAAGAGAGGACAGATGCTTGTTAAGACAATGCCAGAAATATGGAGTCAAAAGGAGGTACGTGCTATCACTGGATGAGGAGAATAGATGGAGCAGCAGATAGGCAGGCATGCAAAATTGATTTGGATTGTATACTTTCCTTTAATCACAATAAAGAAAAATATGTTTGTGCTTTGAGTAAAAGTTTACAATCCAAGTCAGTTTGCCATATAAAACCCTGAACACACACACACCACCATGCAGCTCTAACTGCTCTCCCTCACCGCCACCCCGTGACAGCACACTCCTCCTTTCCATACTATACTTCCTTTATCCATTCAGCCAACTCCTGTCCCCCTCTAGCTGCTCATGTTGCCTCTAAAGAGAAGCTACTCAGGCAGTCTCATGTGTATATTTAAGTCAAGAAGCTTGCTCTTCACCTGTGTCACGCTATGTCCAGTCCAATCTTTGTGTGAAGATTTGGCTTTGGTACTGGTTTCAGCTCTGGGCTAACAGGAAATCCTGGGGCCGTGTCCTCAGGTGATTCTCCAGTCTGATTGACTGTCAAGTGTGGTCTTTTAATAGAGTTCTAGTTCTGCACACCCATTTTTCACCTGCTGTGTTAGGTGCTTTACGTTGAGTTTCCTGTTAGGGCAGTCACTGATAGTGGATGGGCACCATCTAGTTCTTCTGGTCTCGTGTTGATGTCGTCTCTGGATCATGTGGCACCTTCTGTCTCCTGGGCTCATGTTTTCTCATATTTTTTATGTCTGTCTTCTCTGCTCCAGATAGATAAGAACTAATTGATGCTGCTTAGATGGCCACTAAAACCCCAAATGCCACTCACCAAAGTGGTATACAGAACATATTCTTTAAAAAAACTTAGTTATGTCAGTTGGCCTAGAGGTCCCCTGAAACTGTGGTCCCCAGATCCCTGAGCAATTAGTGTTTTATGTATTTTGGAGCCCTGCTGTTGTATGCATAGATATTTAATGTGGTTTTGTCTTCCTGAAGTACTGAGCCTTATCTATTATATAATGTCCTTATTTAATGTGGTGAATTTTACTGTAAAGTCTATATTATCAGAAATTATATTGCCACACCTGCTACTCTGCTGAATCTTTCTGTTACTTCTAGTAGTTTTCTCAAGGAGTCTGTCATGGATTGAATTCTGTTCCCCTAACAAATGTCTGTTAACTTGGTTAGGCCATGATTCCCAGTATTGTGTGATTATCCACCATTTTATTGTTTGATGAGATTTCCCTATGTGTTGTAAATTCAATCATTATAATGGAATAAGATGGATTAATGACAGCTTTATTGATGAGGTGTACAAGACTAAATATACAAGACTTGAGATACAGAAGAGAAAAGGGAGTAGAGAGACATCAGAGCCTCATACCATCAAAGAAGCAGTGGTACGAAGAGACTGTGCCCTTAGACCCGAGGTTCCAGACTAAGGGAGGATTGATGCTTTACAGGGACCGTACTCTAGAACCAATAGAGAGAGAAAGCCTTCCTCTGGAGCTAATACCCTGAATTTGGACTGATAGTCTACTGGACTGTGAAAAAATAAACTTCTCTTTGTTAAAGCCATCTACTTGTGATATTTCTGTTATAGTGGCACTAGATGACTAAGATGGAATCTTTCAGGTGTTCTATGTATACTAGCAAATCGTCCACAAATATCACAGTTTAACTTCTTTATTTCTGCTTTGGATGTCCTGTATTTCTTTTTCTCACCTTATGGATCTGTGTAAGACCTCTAGCATAATGTCAAATGGGAGTGATGATAAAGGACGTTCTTGTCTTGTTCCTGTTTCCAGCCTCTCTCCAAGAATGATGGCCATCAGTTTTACATAGAAATAGTTTATATTGAGAAATTTCCCTTCTTTGCCTATTGACTTGAGAGTTTTTATCACGAGTGGTTGTTGGACTTTTTCAAAGGCCTTTTCTGCACAAATCAAGTTGATCATGTGATTTTTTACTTTCCTTTTACTTACATGGTGGATTATATTGATCGATTTTTTTTAATGTTGAACCATCCTTGCTTACCTGGTATAAATTCTACTTGGTCAAGGTGGGTGTTTTCTTTTTTATATGATGGTGAATATTTTTGGCTAAAATTTGATTGATTGATCTTTTTTATTTTTAAACGTGTGTGTACACCTATCTGCAGTTCCCTCTGCTCTCCTTGCCCGTGACAGGACACTCCTCTTTTCCATTCTATACATATAATTTCCTCTTAACAATCTTCCATCCCCTCCTCTCCACCTTCTCCACTCTCCTCTTGTAGGAAGCCAGTAGGATGACATCCTGTAGTTGCTTAGAGCCATTAATTGTACACCTGATAAGTTACTCTATGTTCCTGAGTCCCTTCCATTCCTATCCAAAGAGTTGACCAGGGGAACTCCCAGACCTAACACCATGAACTGTGGTCTTTTAGTGGAGTTCTCAGGGTGCATACCTTTTTTTCCTTGTGTTGCCACTGAGACTCAACATTGTGAGCCCCATCTTGGCTGTCATTGGTGGTGCCCAGGAACCCTCTGGTTCTTCTGGTTGCATATAGATGTAGTCACTCAGTCATGTGGCTCTTTCTGTCTTCTGGGCTCTTATTCCCTCATGTTGTTATCCTTGGTGGCGATCATTTCTAGCTGTGTTGGGGCCGTTTGGTGTTCCTCAGATGACAGCTTGATAGCTTTTAAGACCCCAGACACCACTCACCTAAATGGGGTGCAGAAGACTCTCTGAGTGATAGGCTAGTTAATGCCAGTTGGTGTTGATGTCCCCTTAGAGCATGGTCCCCGGACCCCATCCCCTGCTATTCTGTCGTTGCAATATTGGGTTAAGACTGGAAGAGTTTTCAGGAATGATGAAATCCAGTTAAATTGATCTTCTTTCTAATGTCTGCTATCACTGATTTCACCTATACAAATTTATGTCAACTATCTAATCTATAACCATCTTCTCTCTCACTCCCTTCCCTCCCTTGCAGCTGTCAAAGAGTCTTTTTTCTGTATATGAATCTGTTTTTAAGTCCTTAGAGTAGGGGTCTCATACAGTATTTGTCCTTGTGCCACTGACTGATTTCACTCAACATAATGTCTTCCAGTTGAAACCAGATTATGAGATATTTCCTAAAATCATCGTTGTTCTTTATCATTGCGTAGTATTCTGTTGAGTATATGTACCATAGTTTATTCATCCATTTATCTGCTATTAAGCATCTGGGTTGATTCCATCTTTTTGTATTGTTAACTGTGCTGCTTTGTGTGACTGCCTTTGCTTCTGTGGGATATATTCCAAGCAGTGGGATTGCTGGGTCAAGTGGTATATCTATTTCCAGCTTTTTAAGGAAGCACTAGATTGCTTTCCAAAGACATCGAACCATTTTGTAATCCCACCAGCTGTGTAGAAGAGTTTCAATTTCTCCACAGCCTCTCCAGTATTTGTTGTTTTGTGTTTTTTGGATCATGACCAACCTTGTTGGCATGAGATGATACCTCATCGTAGTTTTGATTTCAATTGCTTTAATAGCTAATGATCATGAATGTTTCTGCATATGTCTTTTGGCTGCCTGGATATCCTCTTTAGAGAAGTGTCTGTCCGTCTCCTTTGCCCATTGTTTAGTTGAATTACTTATCCTTGTTGATATTTTGCAGTACCTTGTAGATTATGGAGATCAGGTGTTGATCTCACATATAGTTGCCAACTATTTTTCCCATTCTGTAGTCTTTTAATTCTTCTGATAGAGTCTTTGGATGAGCAAAAGTGTTTGATTCTTAGTAGTTCCCATTTATGTATTTTGTCTTCTGTTGATCATGCTTGCTTTGTCAGATTTTGAAGTCTGTCTGTGTTGTGTATTAAAACTTTCATTGTTGGTTCAACTTTTTTTGGATGAGCTTTATCATTTTAGGTTTGATATTTAGGTCTTTTATCCATTTTGAGTTGGTTTTTGTATAAGGTGTGAGATATGGGTCTTGTTTCAATTTATTGTAGATGGATATCCAATATTGTCAGCATCTTTTGTTAGACTGTTTTTACCCCACTTTACAATCTTAGGGGCTTTGTCTAATATCAGCTGTTCGTAAGAGGATAGTGGCATCTTTGGGATCTCAACTCTGTTCCGTTGCTCTGTATGTCTCTTTTTGTACCAGTACCAGGCAGTTTTGACTATGGTGTGGTAGGTTCTAAAGTCGAGGAGGTAGAGGCCTCCCAGAGTGGTGTTCTTCTTCAGTAGTGCTTTGTTTATGGGGTTTCTTCCCTTTCCAAACAAAATTGGTGATTTGTTTCTTCATCTCATTAAAAAATGTCACAGGAATTTGTATTGGGATTGCATTATATAAGTAAATTGCTTTGGGTAAAATAGACATTTTCACAATGTTAAGTCTTGCTGTCCGTGAGCAGGGTAGGTTTCTCCACTTATGTAAGTGTCTCTTAGTTTCTTCTAGTAAGATTGTGTAGTTCTGTTTGTAAAGGTCTGATATTTCTCTCGTTAGATTTATTCCTAGATATTTTATTTTATTGGGGGCTATAGTAACTGGTATCAATTTGGTGATTTCTTCTTTAATAATCTCATCATTGGTGTAAAGGCATCCTACTGATTTACTTATGTTTATCTTGTATCTTGAGACTTTGCTGAACTCTTCTATCAGTTTGGGTAGCTTTCTTACAGATTCTCTGCATATACAATCATCATCTGCAAATAGGGAGATTTTACGTCCTCTTTGCTGATGCAGATGTCCATTATTTCTTTGTCTTGTCTAATTGCTCTGGCAAGAACTTCTAGTACAATGTTGAATAGAAGAGGTGAGAATGGGCATCCATGTCTAGTTCCCGTTCTAAAGGGTAATTCTTTCAGTCTCTCTCTATTCAGGATGATGTAGGTGCTTGGCTTTGTATAGATAGCCCTTATTGCATTGAACAATTTCCCTTGTGTTCCTATTTTACTGAGAGTTATAGCATGAATTGGTGTTGGACTTTGTCAAAAGCCTTTTCTGCATCAATTGACAAAATCAGGTAATTCTTGTCTATTGTGTTATTTATTTGGTTAATCACATTAATTATTTTTCTGATGTTGAACCAGCCTTGCATCCCTAGTATGAATCCAACTTGGTCGTGATGAATTATTTTTTTGAAATGTTGTTCAGTTCTGCTGGTTAGGATTTTGTTGAAAGTTTTTGCATCTAGGTTGATGAGTGATTCTGGTGTGTAGTTCTCTGGTTTTGTTGGATCTTTCCCTGGCTTTGGTATCAGGGTTATGCTTTCTTCCTAGAATGAATTTGGGAGTATTCCATTCTTTCTATGCTGTGAAATAGTCTCAGTAGTATTGGAATTAAGTCTTCTCTAAAAGCTTGATAGAATTTTGCAGTGAAGCCATCTGAGCCAGAGCTTCTTTGCTTGGTAGTGTTTTGATGATGGTTTCAATCTCTTCCTGTGTAATAGGTTTATTAAGTTGTTCTGCTTCACCTTGTGATAATTTTGACAAGTGATATGAATCTAGGAATTTGTATGTTTCCTCTAGGTTTTCAAATTAACATTGTTAGGGTACAGTCTTTCATAGTATTTTGTTATAATAGTTTTGATTTCTGTTGGATCTGTTGTGACATCTCCCATTTCATACCTTATTTGGGTTGTTTGTTTCCTTTCCTGTTTTTCTTTAGTAAGTTTGGCCAGTGGTTTGTCAATTTTGTTGATCTTTACAAAAAACCAGCTTTTGGTCTTACCAATTTTTTCAGTTGTTCTTCTGTTATCTAATTCATTTAGTTCTGCTCTAATCTTTTTTTAATTGTGACTGATTGAAAGTATACAAAGCAGTTTAAAATTGCCTTCCTGCCTATGTACAGCTCCTTCTGCTCTCCTTGCCCAGTGACAGCACACTCCTCCTTTCTGTTCTGTAAATATTGTATCCTCTTAACAATCTCCTGTCCACTCCTCTCCACCCTCTTCACTCCCCTCCAGTAAGAGGCCCATAGGATAACATGCTATAGATGCATAGAACCATAAAGTGCACACACAGTATGGTCACTGTGTGTCACTGAGTCCAATGCATTCCTGTCTGAAGAGTTGATCTCAGTAGTGATTTATGCTTAGGGGCAGCGTCAAGTGTAGGGGCCATGCTCCAGCAGAAATCCCAAGGCCTTCAGACCATCAGTCACAGTCTTTTAGTAGAGTTCTCAGGATGCACCTCTTTTTATTCTCATGTTGCCACTGGGACTCAACTTTGTGAGCTCCATCATGGCTATCACTGGCACCACCTGGTTCTTCTGGTCACATGTTGATGTAGTCACCCATTCATGTGGGTCTTTCTGTCTTCTGAGTTCTCTTTCACCCATGTCATTGTTATCGTCAGTGATCATCTGTTACAGCTGAGTTGGGATCATTTGGTGTACCTCACATGGCAGCTTGCTAGCTTTTAAAACTCCACATGCCACTCACTAGTATGGATTGCAGAAGACTCTTTTAGCAATAGGCTAATTATGTCAGTGGGCCTTGATGCCCCTGAGAGCATGGTCCCTGGGCCACGCTCCTGCAACTCTGTCCTTGCAATATTAGGTTAAGTTTGGAAGAGTTTTCAGGTTATTTTGAAGTTCATTTAAAGTGATCTTCTAATGTGTGCTGTCACTGATATTACCCAACCAAATTTCTATCAACTATCTAATGTATAAACAGTCGTCTCCCTTCCTGTCTTCCTCCCCTCGCTAGCAGCCATCAAAGAGTCTAATTCTGTGCATGAGTTTATTTTTAAGTTTTAGAGTAGAGATCTCATACAGTATTTGTCCTTGTGCTGCAGACTGATTTCACTGAACATAATGTCTTCCAGTTGAAACTAGGTTATGAGATGCTTCCTAAAGTCATCATTGTTCCTTATCCTTGCATAGTGTTCCGCTGAGTATATATACCATAGTTTATTTATCCATACATCTGTCATTGGGCATCTAAGTTGATTCCACCTTTTTGCTGTTGTGGACTGTGCTGGAGTAAATATTTGTGAGCATGTTTCTGTTTGTGTGATGCTCTAATCTTTATTATGTGTTTTCTTCTTGTGCCTAAGGGTTTCCACTGTTGCTCTGTTTCTGCTTTTTCAAGCCGTAGGTTTAATTATTTGGTTTGGATGCTTTCTTCCTTCCAGATGTGTGCATTTATAAAGATAAACTGATCGCTGAGCACTGCTTTGGCTATATCTGATAGGTTCTGGTAGGAAGTGTTACCCTTCCTATTTGAATCCATAAATTTCTTTATTTGATCCTTGATTTCTTTTATAACCCATGGCTTTTTGAGCAAGATGTTCAGTTTCCATGAGTTCCCTTTTGTATCTATGGTTTTTATGCTATTGATTTTGACTGTTATGGCTTTATGGTCTGAGTATATGCTTTGCCACAGTTCAGTGGTTTGGATTTTATTGAGATTTGCTTTATGTCCTAACACATGGTCTGTTCTCGAGAATGTTCTATGTGCATTGAAGAAGAAGGTGTAGTTATCTGTTGATGGATAAAAAGTTCTGGATATGTCGATCAGGCCTAATTCATTAATTGTGGCAACAAGATCTTCTGTGTCTTTATAGAACTTTTTTCTAGAAGATCTGTCTGATGAAAGCAGAGTGTTGAGGTCTCCAACTGTTATTGTGGAGTAATCTGTCTCATGTTTCACAATAGTCATTGTTTCTTCAATGTATTTAGGTGCTCTAGTCTTCAGTGCATAAATGTTTAATATTGTTAATTCCTGCCTGTTTATTGAATCTTGCAACAATAAATAGTAACCATTCTTGTCCACGATGGTGGATTTTACATTAAAATCTATTTTATCTGAGATTAGTATTGCCAGATCTATTCTTTGTATTTTGTTTGCTTGGTATATATTTTTAGTTTGTTCATATCTTTAAGGTGAATTTCTTGAAGCAACATACAGTTGGGTCATGCCTTTTGATTCAAGATGTCACTCGTTGTCTGTTCACTGGAGCATTCAGTCCATTTCAATTCAGTGTAATTATTGATAGGTATGTGTTTAGTGTTGTCCTTTTGATGTATTTATTTTTGTGTTGGTGTTTCTCTGTTGCTATTAATATTCTGTTCTGGGTCATTCTTTATGGGTTGATTTTTCACCCCTTTCAGTGTTGGTTTTGTGTTTGTTGACACTCCTGTATTGTGTTTCTTGTTTTGAAATGCTGCACCTTTATTGTGCTTTGCAGTGATCCCTATGATCCCCTTTAATGATCTAAGTTTAAGCCCGATTTTAACTTTTACATAATTTATTAACTTTCACTCCAGTCACTGCAGTATGCTGAGGTGGCTGGTGATGAACTTACTTCTCAGAACTGCGCCTCAACTCCTGTTAAAGGTGGCACCAGAGAAACTAAACAGCCTCCAGATGCCCAGAAAGCAATAAACCCTGGCCAGACATTTAAAGAAAAATCCACCCATTGCTCCAGAAGACTCCCAAGAGAAGTTACAGACGGCTATAACTACTGTAGTGTATTTGTCATTTTAATATGATGGCATCATGGTTTTCGTGATATGATCACTGGATCCCTTCTTTTAATATTATAGCTTTGATTGAATTTTGTGCCTTCCCTAACTGAGTAGGTTTCTGGATGTTGTGTCCTGCAATGTCTCCTTAAATATAGTTAATGGTTTTGTTTTTCTAAGCAAAGAGCTTCTTTCAGTATTTCTTGTAGCTTTCGTTTGGTTTTTAGTCTCTCAGTTTGTGTTTATCTGCAAATGTCATAATTTCATTTTTATATTTGAAAGACAGTTTTATAGGATATATAGTTCTTGGTTGGAAGTGTTTCTCCTTCAAGGCTTTGAATGTGTCATTCCACTGCCTCTGTGCCAGCATCATTTCTGCTGAGATCAGACAAAAGCCTACAGGCCTTCCCTCTGAATGTTACCTTTGCTTTGACTTTTGCTGCCTTTTAAGAGTTTCTGCTTATGTTTCATTTTGTTAAGCTTGATTATAACATGTCTTGGTGTCTTTTGGTACCTATATTGTGTGGTGTTTGATACGTATCTTGAATATCTGTGTTCTCTTCCATAATTTCAGGGAAGTTTTCTGTCAGCAACTCAACAGTAATACTCTGTGTTTTCAGGTGTCCATCCCTGTTCAGGATCTCCAGTTAATCATAGATTGTTCCTCTTATAGAGTCCCACATGTTTCTTAATGCTTTTTCATTTTTCTTGTTTCTTTTCTCTGATTTCTCATCATAAATGCTGGTGGCAGTAACTGTATCTTCAAGGTCAGTCTGTTTGTTTTCCAGTTGTTCAGTTCTCTTCTCTTGGATTTGAATTGAGTTGTCTAATTCTGTAATTTTGTTATTGATCTGTTGGATTTCAGAATGCTGATGTTCCATCAGTTTCAACAACTTGCTTCATTTTTCATTTTGCTCTGCTGCATTTTCTATAATGTCTAGGAGGGCTCTATATATAATTCTTTTGTACTCAACCTTGAATAGTTTCAGAAAGGCTTCTTCATCTGGGAAATTCTTTGGTTCTTTTGGGAGTGTTCTGGAGCCACGGATGGGTTTTGCTTTAAATGTCTGGCCAGGGTTTGTTGCTTTCTGGGCATCTGAAGGCTGTTTAGTTTCTCTGATGTTGCCTTAACAGGAGCTTAGGCAGAGTTCTAAGAAATTCATCACCAGCCACCTCTGTGTACTCCAGTGGCTGGGCCCAATGGAATCTCTGGGGTAGCAGGCTCCATCTTCTGGCTACCTATGGAGTCACTGGAGGACTGTCAGATGACCCTGTGATGTGGGTCAGTAAAGGCTGGAAGAGATGCCATCAGGCAGCACCATAGTTTTTCTTTAAGCAGTCTTATTTTGAAAAGTAAAAGCTATCTGGCAGCTTCCAAAATCAGTTAGTCTGTGAGGTGTGCAAACCCCTCTTTCCTGCTGGCAATGGAGACACCCCTATATTCGTCCCCATATGCTATAATGTAGTTCAAAGTATGCACAGGCTGCTGCCCTGCTGTCATCTGCTGCCATGCCCCAATGGTAAGGCTACACTGTGATAAACACAGGTTTCTTGCTGGAAAAATGCTCCCCAGGCTGACACTGCCTCGTAGCCTGGGAATTAGCCCCTTCTGAGGCCTGTGTTTAGGTAACTCCACCTCCTAGTTGAACAAGATGGTCTCCCATACTGACTCCAAAATAGCTGTATCTATGGCAGAGGTCCAGGAAGAGAGGGTGGAGGGCTGTGGTGCTGTTAGTCCAGAGCTGGGCTCTCAGAATGTGGCTATTCTATCTCATGATTACATCAGCAGTGTGGCTGAGCTTTGCTGCCAGTTAAACCCATGCCCCACGTGCCGGCTTAGAAAAAGGAAAAAAAAGTAAAAAACGCCAGTTACCTTCAGTCTGTGAGAGCCAGTCGTTCGACAGTTGCAGGGGTCAGTGAGAGAAGAAGTTTCCTGTTCAGTGGCATGTAGTCCAAATTGACAGCCCTATGCCATGTCCTAGGGCTCACTGGGTGTCTAGAAGTCTCCGTTTAATTGTCAATCCAGGCCTTAGTTTTCAGAGGGGATTGAGACGTGTGTCTAGTCTGCCATTTTGACTCCGACTCTCCTGAAATTTTATTGACAATTTTTGCATTTATGTTGATTGGAAATATTATTCTGTAATATTCTTATGGTGTCTTTATTTCTTTTGGTATCAGGGTTATGCTGGCATCATAGAATTAGTTTGGAAATATTGTTTGCTTGAGTATCAAGTTTTTCAAAATACTCCGTTATACTTCTTTTTATTTCAGTTGGATCTGTTGTAATGTACCTTGTTTCATTTCTTATTTGGGCCATTTACTTCCTTTCTTGTTTTTCTGTGGTTAGTTTGGTCATTAGTTTACCAGTGTTGTCAATCCTTTCAAGGAACTGACTTTTGAGTTTGTTGATTTTCTTTTTCTCATTTTTTTACTCTCTATTTCATTTGTTTCTACTCTGATCTTTATTACTTGTTTTCTTCTGGTCAGCTTCTTTTACTGTTCTCTTTCTGTTTGTTCCAGTTGTGCAGCTAATGTTTTGATTTTGTTTCTTATTTTTTGATGTGTGTACATGTTGGTATGAATTGGCCTCTGAAGGCAACTTTTGCTGTGTACCAAAGGTTTTGCTATGATGTGTTTTTGTTCTTGTTTAAGTCTAGAAATTTTTTATTCTGTCTTTGATTTCTTCTGTTACTTAGTGGTTTTCAATCAGAGTATTACTCAGTTTCCATGTTGATTTTTTCCTCTTTTGCTATTAAGTTTTTACTTTGATGACATTGTAGACAGAGAAGATACTTTGTATTGTATCAGTGCTTTGGATTTTATTGAGGGTTGCATTGTACCCTAAGATATATTCTATTCTGCAGAACATTCCACGTGCATTGGAAAAGAACGTGTACTTTGCAACTCTTGTTGGATAAAGTGTTCTATATATATTAGGTCAGGTTGGCTGATTGTATCTTTCTGTATCTTTGTTGAGTTTTTTCCTAATGTTCTGTCCTTTATCAAGGGTAGTATGTTGATGTCTGCTTCTATTATTGTGGAATTGTCAGTTTCTCTTTTTAGTGCTTTTTTAGTTTGTTTTATGTATTTTGGAGCTGGAGCTCTGTAGGTTTTTATTGTAGCTAAGTTTTCATGATGAATTGTCTCTTTAATCATTATGTAGTGCTCTTCTTTGTCTTTCATTGTGGATTTCCTTTTAAAGTCTGTCTTATCTGAGATTAGTATTACCACTGCTGCTGTGTTTTGGTACCTGTTTGCTAGATACATTTTTTGATTTTTGAAATAAATTTAGGCCTTTATTTTTAGGGTGTATCTCTTGTAGACAGCATGTTGGTGGGTCTTTGTTTAAAAAATATATCCTGTCATTGTCTCTTTAGTGGTGCATGTCGGCCATTTACATTTAGTGTAATTATTCATAAGTGTAAGTATTTTGGAAACCCTGATGGCATAGTGATTAAGTTCTATGTCTGCTAATGAAAACACGTGCAGTTCAAATCTTCCAGGGGCTCTTTGGAAACTCCATGGGGCAGTTCTACTCTGATGTTATTAGGAGTTGGAAGCAACTGAACGGCAGTGGGTTTCAGTGGGGTGAATTTATTGCTTTCGCTTTGTGGTGCTTGTTGTTTGGGTTTTTTTTTTTGGTGGCGATGATCATTCTTTGTTACTCGTAACTCTCCTGTGCTAAATTCCTTTTGTTTAAGGATTTCATTTTTTATTGTAGACTTTGTTTTCATTGAGACTTTTTTTATTGGTTTTAATTTTGATGAGTAGATTTGTTAATTTTCTTTATAGCTACCTTGAAACTTACCATCATCTTCCTAGCTTTGATCCAGTCTACTATTACTTGATATTGCCTTGCCTTCCACTCCATTAGAAAGTTACATAACTACACTGTTTATTCCCTTTTTTATTGTTCTGGCATTTTGTCATTTACGGGTTAACCTGTCTGAATCCTTGTTGTAATTCTTTCAGTTTTTGACATTTCCTGAGGATTTATTTCAGAGGTTGGTTGTGGCTGGTATAATCTTAGTGCCTAGGTTGAGGCTGTGATTTAATGTTGTCAGACTTCCTTTATTAATTCTTGTAAGTTTGATATGGTCTTTACATATTCCCTTGAATGAGAGTTTTGTAGATTATATTTTTCTTGGCTAGCAACTTTTTCTTTTGAGGTTTTATATATGTCACCCTGTTGCCTTCTTGCCTGCATGGTTTCTGCTAAATAATTAGCTTAGATGTAACTGTTTTTGTGATTTTTTTATTGTTGTTGTTATTGTGATATTTTGTTTTTGTTTTTCTCAAACTGATCTCAGAACTTTTGTCTTTGGTTTTAGCAAGTACGATTATGATATGCCTTCATTATTTTCTTTTGGATTGAATTATCTCCCACCAGAAATGTGCATAGCAGTTTGTCAGGGTCATTATTCCCAGTATTATAGTTGTATTCTATTTTTTTAATTATTATTATTTTATTTAATATGGCTGAGTGAAAATGTACATTCCCGTATAAATATACATGCTCACCTATATGCAGCTTCCACTGCTCTCCCTGCCCGGTGACAGCACACTATTTCTCTCTGCTCCATACATGTCTCATCCTCCCAACAGTCTCCTTTCCCCTCCTCTTCACCCACTCTCCTTCCTCCAGCCAGAGGTCAGCAGGATGATGTCCTTTAGATGCATAGAACCATAAAGTGCATCCGATATATAGTCACCCTGCATTGCCAAGTCCAATCCATTCGTGTCCGAAAAGTGGGCCTTGATTATGATTAATGGGCAAGGGCAGCATCAGGGCCACGGGCCATGCTCCCAGGGGAACCCCTAAGCCGCTGGACCATCAATTGCGGTCTTTTAGTGGAGATTTCAGGATGTACCCCTTTTTATTCTTGTGTTGCCAGTGAGACTCAACTTAGTGAGCTCCATCGCAGCTGTCACTGGTGGTGGCCGGGCACCATCTGCTTCTTCTGGTCCCAAGTCGATGTAGGCACCCACTCATGTAGGTCTCTTTATCTTCTGGGTTGTCTTTACCCCCATGTCATTTTGGTCCTCGGTGAGCATCCGTTCCTGCCGGGTTGGGACCATTTGCTGTGCTGTTGGATGGCAGCTTGGCAGCTTTTAAGACCCCAGATGCCACTCACCAATGTGGGGTGCAGAGAGCCCTCTTAGCAAAATGCTAGTTGTGCCAATTGGCTTCAGTTTTGCCTAAGAGCATGGTCCCCTGCCTCCTACCTCAGCTACTCTATCCTTGCAATATTGGGTTAAGATGGAAGGAGTATTCAAGTTTTGCTGAAGTCCACTTAATATTGTTCTTGTTTCTAATGTGTGCTGTGACCGATTTCACCCAACCATATTTCTAGCAACTATCTAATCTAAACTGTTCCCCTCCTCGCTTTCCCTCTCTCCCTATCCTTGAAGCTGTCAAAGAGTCTTTCTATTTTTGAGATCTTATTGTAGAGGTCTCATACAATATTTGTCTTTTTGTCACTACTTTCGCTCAACATAATGTCTTCCGTTTGAAACCAGGTTATGAGATGTTTCTTGGAACCATCATTATTCTTTATCATTGTGTAGTGCTCCATTGAGTATATATACCATAGTTTACCTATCCATTCTTCTGTTGTTGGGCACCTGGGTTGATTCCATTGTGGACTGTGCTGCGATAAACATTCCTGTGCATGTGTCCATTGGTGTGAAAGGCCTTGATTCTGTAGGATATATTCCAAGTAGTGGAATTACTGGGTCAAATGGTATATCTATATCCATTTTTTTTTAAGGAAGTGCCAGATTGCTTTCCAAAGAGGCTGGACTACTTTGCAACTCTGCCAACAGTGTAGGAGGGTTCTACTTTCTCCACAGCCTCTCCCAGCATTTGTTGTTTTGTGTTTTTTGGATCATGGCCAACCTTGTTGGGGTGAGATGGTATCTCATTGTAGTCTTGGTTTGAATTTCTTTAATAACTAAAGATCGTGAACATGTCCGCATGTGTTTTTTGGCTGCCTGGATCTCCTCTTTAGAGAAATGTCTGTTCATCTCCTTTGCCCATAGCTTAATTGGATGATTTATCTTCGTCTTATTAATATTTTGTAGTATCTTATAGATTATGGAGATCAGGCGTCGGTCTGACATAGAGTTGCCAAATATTTTTTCCCATTCTGTGGGTGTTCTTTTAATTCTATTAATAAATTCTTTGGATGAGCAAAAGTGTTTCATTCTTGAGAGTTCCCATTTATCTGTTTTCTGTTGATTTGTGGTTTGTTTGACAGATTTTGGAGTCTGTCCACATTGTGTATTAAAACTTCCATTGTTGTTCCTACCTTTTCTTGGATGAGCTTTATCATTTTAGGTTTGATATTTAGGTCTTTTATCCAGTTAGAGTTGGTTTTTTGTACCCTTTTTTTATTGTAATATTTGTATATGTTGTAAATCCTTATGTCTGCCTGTGCTTAAGGGGGCAAGGTTAGATTATATTAAAAAGGATTAGGGTGGGACTATAATCCCCTTATTAAAGTCACATACGTAATCAAATATAAAGGGAGTTTTTCTGAGGTATAGCTTGCACCATCTTTTACTTCTCAAGAGATAATAAAGAAAGGGAATTGAGTAGAGAGTTGGAGACCTCGTATCGCCAAGAAAGCAGTGTCAGGAGCACAGTACATCTTTTGGACCTGAGCTTCCTGTGTGGAGATGCCCCTAGACTAAGTGAAGATAAATGATAAGGATCCCGAGCTGACAGAGACTTTTCTTGAAAGTAATACCCTGAATTTGAACTTGTATCTTACTCGACTGTGAAAGAAGAAATGTCCTTTTGTTGAGACCATCCACTTGCAGTATTTCTGTTATAACAGCAATAGATGACTAAGACAGTGTCTGTCCTATATGGGGTTCTTTGAACTTCTTGGATTGTCAGCTTTTGTAATATTAGGGAAGTTTTCTGCTAGCAGTTCTTCAGTAGTGCTCTGTAGTTTTTCTGCTTTCTTCTATGTTCTGGGACTCTGCTCACCTGTACACTTTTGCTTTTGTTTGTATCCCATGTACTTCTCAGGGTTTCTTATTTTTTTCTTTTCTTTTTCCTCAGAGTTTTATCCAAGTGTTTGTCTTCAGTTTTGCTGATCCTGTCTTCCATCATTTCAATTCTGCTCCTCAGCACTTCTATGACACTGTCCATTTCTGAAATCTTGCCTATCTTTTGGATTTCTAATTGTTATTTTTGTATGCTTTCTAGTTCTAAGTTTATTTTGATATTTGTTCCTGTATTTTCCTGAATTCTTCTCTTTTTTATCTGTACTTTCCATGACTTTGTTTGCCTTTTCCATGGGTTTTTGATTTGTTCTTCATTTTTGTCTGCTCTTTGCTTTAGCTCTTGAATAGCTGTAATTATTAGAGATTTGAATTCCATATCAGGTAGTTTTAATTCTTTTTCTTCTAGTAGAAAGTCATCTGGTATTGTATTTTGTACACCTACTGGAACAATTCTGTTTTTTATATGTTTTGATATTGTCTGCTGTCTTCAAGACATTCAATAGTTTTTTTTTTTCCTTTTAAATTGTAGGCCGCTTGTTTCATCCTGCTGTTTTGGTTTATTTAGTTATGTCAGAGCAGGCAGGCTGTATGTTCTTTGTTGTCAGCTTTTCTGTAATCATGATACTTTTTGTTTCCTTATTCAATGAACAGGGCCAGTTTTTCAGCTGTGGTGCCACAGGCCAGGTCCAGGTTGGAGGGGAGAGGATGAGATATCTTGTTTGTGCCATGTACTAAGGCCAACATGGTGGGCTGGGAATGAGTGCTGGGTAGGTTCCAGCCTTGTGTTGCTCAAGAGTGTGATGTTCAGCACACAGTCCAGGTAGGTAGGAAGGAGAGGGAAATTGTAATGTGTGCAGTTGAGTATGCGAAAGAGGAAAACCAGAAGAAACAGGTACCAAAAGCAGACAGACAAAGAAAAATATGTGCTTAAGGGAGTTTGTCATTGAGTGGAGATGTAAAACCATCAAAAAGAAAGAGAGAAAAAAAGGGAAAAACAAAAAATAACTAGGTAAAAATTTGGAAAAGAGGAAAAAATAAAAGTGATAGTCCTCCAAGGGGTCCAACTAGTGTGGCTATGAAGGTTGGGTAAGTATTTCCCAGGGTGCACAGTATGGCCTGTGCTATAGGGGATGAGATATCTTGTTTGTGCCATGTACTAGAGCCATCACTAGAAACAGTATAGATGTCATATAGCACTGGACATTCAAGAGACAGGAAAAGAAGGTAAGTATAGAGAGACAAGAACTGAGAAATGAAGAAAGAAAGAAAGTTAAAAAAAATGCTCCTGGGGATTCCAATGACATGGCTGCAGAGACTGTGGAAGTGAGTGCTCAGCTATGCAGTACAGTGCATCTAGAAAGGGCTCCCACTCTGTGAAAGGGAAAAGAAAACAAATGGTCAAAGCAAAGCAAAAATAAAATAAAAAGCCCAATGGATCCCATCCGTGTGGCCAGGGGAGTGGTTCCTCAGTTGAATGGTGTTTCACAGCCTTTCAAGAAGAAGCAAAGATGGCACAAGGAACCAGGTATTCATCAGAAAGGAAAGGGAGGTACTGAAGAACCCAAAAGAAATGGAAAAAAGCAGCACTAGCTACAGATAAATGGCACTTAGGGGGCTGTGCAACGTGGATGGGGTAAATCCAAGCAACTGAGATGGAAGCAGTTCTCTCCTGACTAAGAATCTGCCACCAGGAAGCAGAGGAGGCTCAGGGGAAAGAGAGGTAAGGGTTAGGAATGGCTGTATCACAGGTTCCTGGGTGGCATGGATTGAATTGTGTCCCCCAAAAAATATGTGTACCCATGTGGCTGGGCCATGATTCCCAGTAGCTTGTGGCTGTCCTCCCTTTTGTGGTTTTCCTATGCTGTATGTTAAAGGATTAGGGTGGGGTTGTAAATCCCTTCGTAGGATCACTTCCCTGCTCCAGTGTAAAGGGAGTTTTCCTGGAGTATGGCTTTTCACACCCTTAATCCTTCAATCCTAAAAGAGATAAAAGGAAAAGGAAGCAGGCTGAGAATTGGGAACCTTATACCATCAAGCAGGCAGCACCAGGAGAAGAGTGCATCCTTCAGACCTGAGGTTCCTGCGCCAAGATGCTCCCCGGACAAAGACTGATGCAATACCGGGCTTTCCTCCAGAGCCAACAATAGGAAAGCCTTCCCCTGGAGTGGACACTCTGCATATGGACTTACAGCCTACCGGACTGTGTAAGAATAAACCGTCCTTTGTTAAAGCCACCCGCTCTGTGGTATTTCTGTTAGAGCAGCCCTAGCTGACTAAAACACTGGGTGATCTGCATCCTACTGGAAGTTTCATGAAGCTGCTTTCCTGTTATTCCTTGACCACTGATCTCTGGTGTGGCCAGATGAATCTAAGTAGCATGGATGCTGAACCACCACAACCAGCCAGGAAGCATTTAGTGGTAGAGCAGCAGGGAAAGGAGAGAGGGTGGAAAAGCATACAAGGTTTCACAGTTAAGTCCATGAACTTCTTTGTTTTAAGTACTCCCCTTTGGAAGCTATGCACCAATGCCAGTATCCAGTCCACCCTTCAAACAATTTGGGAACTCTGTCTGGAATGGCCATTGTGCACAGTGACATGGTGTTAAGTTCACAAACTTCATTGTTTAGTTGTGTATGAGGGAGCTTTTAGCAGGTAAACAAATAACTGTATTGGAACACCCTCCCTACACACCTGATCTAGCCCTCAATAACTTTTTCTTTATCCAGAGATAAATGGAATACTGAAAGGAAGACATTTTGATGACATTCATGAGATCAAGGGTAATATGATGACAGCTCTGGTGGTCATTCCATAAAAAGAGTTCCAAAATTGTTTTGAAGGGTGGACTAGGTGCTGGCATTGGTGCATAGCTTCCCAAGGGGAGTACTTTGAAGGTGACCATAGTGATATTCAACAATGAAGTATGTGGCATTTTTTTTTAATTGTGATTAAGTGAAAGTATACTATCCAAATCAATTATGCATGCCTGCCTTTCTGCAGCTCTCTCTGCTTTCCTTGCCCGGTGACAGCACACTCCTCCTTTTTATTCTGTATTTGTATCCTCCCAACAATCTCCTGTTCGCTCCACCCTCTTCTCTCCCATCTAGAAAGAGACTAATAGGACAACATCCTATAAATGTGTAGAACCATAAAGTACACAAACTATATGGTCACGTTGTGTCCCCGAGTCCAGTCCATTTTTGTCCAAAGAGTTGACCTCAGTAGTGTTTTCTGGTCAGGGGCAGCTGCAGGTCTAGAGGCCATGTTCCTAGGGGATCCCCCAGGCTGTCGGACCATCAGTTGTGGTCTTTTGGTAGAGTTCTTGAGTTGTACCACTCTTTTTCTCAAGTTGCCACAGGACCCAACATTGTGTGTCCCATCACAGCTGTCTTTGGTGGTGGCCAGGCACCATCTGGTTCTTCTGGTCACATATTGATACAGGCTCCCATTCACATGGGTCCTTCTGTTTTCTGGGCTCTTTTTTCCAGTGTCTTTGTTGTTCTCAGTACTCATCTGTTCTGGATGAGTTGGGACCTATTGGTGTACCTCAGATGGCCGCTTGCTAGCTTTTAAGACGCCAGATTCCAGTATGTGGCTCTTTTTCCAGGAGGAGTTCGTGAACTTAGTAGTTAGTACCTGTATATCATTGGTTATTGTGTATTGCCTTTTTGTCCTACCTGGATTTCCATGAAGCTGCTTAACTGTGCTCCCTGTTTAACCAGTCTGACAGGAGTCCGAGGTGGCAAATCTATGTTGCATTAGCTGATAGGGACCTGTATTCATATTTCATCTTTCTGTCTCTTCTCTGCCTGTTTCTTCTTTTGGTGTTTTACTGAGTTCTTCATTTCTTCATTTGACAGTTCGAGTTTCAGGAGTGACATCTGCCTCTATTTTACTTAGTTTTACAAGCCTTTGTTGTAGATGGACAGCATAGTATTCCTGTCTATGGTGCCCTGTTGGCCAGAAGACAGTATTTACTTTCACATCTCAAACTTACAGGCTTCAGTTATTACTGATTAATTTTCCAGTTTTAGGCATTATCTTTTGGCATCTGACTCTGAAAGATGAAGATTTAGCTTTTTCACTGTGTGTCTTATTCCCACCACATAGTAATAGGTCTTCCCTCTGATTCTTCGAAATGCTGTATTTTAATTTTGGCTAGGCTAACATTTGGAATTGAAGTTATGACTTTTTAGATGCGTTTGACATATAAGCCAGGCCTTGTGTAAATCGTCTGTTACTGTATTCAGGCTCATTTAGATATTTTATCAATAAGATCTCACACACACACACTATGATATATATCCTGGGGGCAGTGGTAGTTCAGTGCTGGAATTCTCGCTTTCCCTGTGGGAGACCTGGATTTGATTATAAACCAGTACATCGCATGGACTTATCTGTCACTGGAGGTTTGTATGTTGCTATGATGTTGAACACGTTTCAGTGTACCTTGTAAAATAAAATGAACTAGGACGAAAGGCCTGACACTCTTCTTCTGAAAATCAGCTATTGCAAACCCTATAAATCACAATAGTGTGATCCTTAACTAAACACGAGGATGGTGCAAGAAGAGGCTGCATTGCACTTTGCTGTATGTTGGGTTGCCATGAGTCAGGGTCAGACTCAGTGGTAGCTAGCAACAACAATGATGACATATACTGTGATACGTGCTGTGATCACTTTTTCTCCCCTGCGCTGTTATTGTTAGGTGCTCTTGAGCCAATTCCAACTCATGGCAACCCTATGTACAAACAGAATGAAACACTTCCTCATCCTACACTGTACTTAACAATGATTGTTACAGTTAAGTCCATTGTTGAACTTACTGTGTTACTAGTCGATTTTGTTGAGGATTTTTCTCTTTTGGTTGACCCACTAGTTTAACCAACATAATTTCCTTCTCCAGGGACTGGTCCATCTTAATAACATATCCAAAGTATATGAAACAAAGTCTTGCCATCCTTGTTTCTTAGGAGCACAATGGCTGTACTTCTTCCAAGATATATTTACTGCTATATATTTATTATTCTTTGCCAGCACCATAATTCAAAGGCATCAGTTATTCTTCATTCTTCCTTATTGATTGTTCAGCTTTCACATGCATATGAAATGATTCAAAATATTGTGACTTACATCTGGTATACCTGTGTCCTCAGGGTGACATCTTTGCTTTTGAACACTTTAAGGAGTTTTGTGGCAGATTGACTTCTGCTGCTGTGGGCATTGATGGTTGAGCTAAGTAAAATGAAATCATTGACAACTTTAATATTTTCTGTATTTATGAAGATGTTGCTTCTTTTTCCAGTCATGAGGACTTTTGTTTCCTTCTTATCGAGGTACAGTCTGTACTCAAGGCTGTAGTCTTTGATTTCAGCACTTATGTACTTCAAGTTCTCTTCACTTTCAGCAAGCAAGGTTGTCATCTGTGTATTCCAGGTTGTTAATGAGCCTTCCTTCAATTGTGCTGCCATGTCTTTTTCATATAGTTCCACGTACAGATTGAATAAGTATGGCAAAAGGACACAACACATGACATACACTTTTTGTAACGTTTAGCCATGTGTTATCCCTTTGTTCAAACAGTTGCTTCTTCATCTGTGTACAGTTTCTTTTTTGTGCTGTGTAAATACCATTTTTTGCGGTGTTACCCATAATTTGTTATTATCCGCACAGTCAAATTGTCTTTTTGTGACAATAAAACAGCCTTCTGGTATTCTCTGCTTTCAGCTAAGATCTATCATCAGACATCAGCAGTGATATCCCTAATTCCACATCCTCTTATGAATCCCACTTGAACTTCTCACACTTCTTGTCAGTGTACTCCTCTAGCCACTTTTGGATGATCTACAGCAAAATTTTACTCGTGTGTTATTAATGATATTCTTTGATAATTTGCACATTTAGTTGCATCACTTGTCTTTGGAATGGGCACAAGTAATGGATCTTGTCCACTCAGTTGGTCAGGAGGCTATTCTCTAAATGTATAGACGAATAAGCACCATCAGAGCTGCATATGTTGGCTGAAACATTCTAGTTGGTATTATGTAAGTTCTTGGAGCCCTGTTTCTTCCCAGTGCCTTCAGTGCAGCTTGGACCACTTCCTTTTAATAGCATTGGTTTTTGATCTTATGCTGCCAGCTGACGTGGTTGAATGTTGACTTGTTCTTTTTGGAATAGTGACCATGTATATTCATTTAATTTTCTCTTCATGCTTCCTGCATTATTAAGTGTTTTCTGTGTAGAAGCCTTCAGTATTACAGTTTGAAGCCTTTGTTTGTTTGTTTGTTTTCAGCTTGAGAAATGCTAAACATGATCTTCCTTTTTGGTTTTCTGACTTTCTAGGTCTTTGTGTATTTCATTGTAAAACTTTGTTTTCTTGAGTTGCTCTTTGAAATCTTTTGTTCAGCTCTTTTAATTCCTTATTTCTTTTATTTTCTTTAGGTGTTTATCATTCAAGGGCAAGATTCAGAGGCCCTTCTGACATCTGTATTGGTATTTTCGTTTTCCTGACTTTTTAGTGATCTCTTGCTTTCTTCATATGATGTCCTTGATACCATTCTGCTACTTATTTGGTTTTCTTATTAGTGTTCATTGTGTCAAATCTGCACCTGAGATGGTCTCTAAATTCAAGTGGGATACACTTAGAAGCTTGAGAAGACAGAATAAAGTATTATAATGACACGTGCAAAGAGCTTGATGGAAAGCCAGAAGGGAAGAATGCGTTCTGCATTTCTCAACCTGAAAAAATGAAGAAAAAATTCAGGCCTCGAGTTGCAGTAATGAAGGATTCTACAGGGAAAATATTAAAGATTCAGGGAACATCAAAAGAAGATGGAAGGAATACATAGGGTCATTATACCAGAAAAAACTGGTCGATGTTCAGCCATTTGAAGAAGTAGCATATAATCAGGAACTGGTAGAACTGAAGGAAGACATCAAAGCTGCATTGAAGGCATTGGCAAAAAACAAGGCTTCAGGAATTGATGGAATATCAGTTGAGATATTTCAACAAACAAATGCGGCACTGGAAGTGCTCACTCATCTATGCCAAGAAATGTGGAGGATAGCTATCTGACCAACTGACTGGAAGAGATCCATATTTATGCTGATTCTGAAGAAAGGTGATCCAATTGATATAGAAAATTAGCAAACAATAACATTAATATCACATGCAAGTAAAATTTTGCTCAAGATCCTTCAAAAGTGACTGCAACAGTATATTGACAAGAAACTGCCAGAAATTTAAGCTGGATTCAGAAGAGGATGTAGAACCAGGGGTATCATCACTGATGTCAGATGGATCTTGGCTGAAGGCAGAAAATACCAGAAAGATGATTATGTGTGTTTCATTGACTGTGCAAAAGCATTTGACTTTGTGGATCATAATAAATTATGGCGAACATTGTGGAGAATGGGAATTCCAGAACACCTGATTGTGCCTTTAGGGAATCTGTATATGGATTAACAGGCAGTTGTGCAAACAGAACAAGGGGGCACTGCATGGTTTAAAGTCAGGAAAGGTGTGTGTCAAGGGTGTATCCTTTCATCAGACATTTTCCATCTGTATTCTGAGCAGATAATCCACAAAGACGGATTATCAGGGTTGGAGGATGACTGATTAACAACCTACATTACACAGATGACACCACCTTACTTGCTGGAAGTGAAGAGGATTTGAAACACTGATGAAGATCAAGGAGCATAGCCTTCAGTATGGGTTACACCTCAACATCAAGAACACAAAAATCCTCACACCTGGACCAGTAAGCAACATTGTCATAAATGGAGAAAGGATTGAGGTTATCAAGGATTCCATTTTACTTGGGTCCACAGTCAACGCCCATGGAAGCAGCAGTCAAGGAATCTAAAGACACATTGCATTGGGAAAATCTGCTGCAAAAAATCCATTTAAAGTATTGAAAAGTAAAAATGTCACTTTGAAGACTAAAGTGTGCCTGACCCAAGCCATGGTATTTTCAATTGCATCATATACATGTGAAATCTGGGCAGTGAACAAAGAAGATAGAAGAACTGATGCCTTTGAATGGCAATTTTGGAGAATGTTGAGTGTACCATGGATCACGAAAAGAACAAGCAGATCTGTTCTAGAAGTACAACCAGAGTACTCCTTGGAAGCAGAGATGGCAAGACTACATTTTACATACTTTGAACATGTTTTCAGTAGGGATCAGTGCCTGAAGAGGGACATCATGCTTGTTAGAGTGGAGGGTCAGCAAAAAAGAGGAAGACCCTTGGTGAGACGGATTGACAGTGGCCACAACAATGGGCGTAAGCATAAATATGCTTGTGGACATGGCTAAAGTCTGGGCAGTGTTTCATTCTGTTGTTGATAGGGTTGCTGTGAGTTGGAACAGACTCCACAGCACCTAACAACAACAACACACTCAAGATTATATTTTGGCTCTTGTGGTCTTGCTCTAATTTTTCTTCATCTTCAACTTGACCTCCCATATGAACAGCTGATGGTCTATTAGGCAATCAGTCCCTGGTCTTGTTCTGACTGATGGTATTGAGCTTTTCTGTCGTCTCTTTCCAGAGCTAATTTTTGTTTGATTCCTGTGTATTCCATCTGGCAAGGTCCATGTATATAGCTGCCATTTATGTTGGTGAAAAAAAGACATTTGCAGTGAAGAAGTTGTTGGTCTTGCAAACTTCCACCATACCATCGCTGTCATCATTTTTATCACTAAGGCCATATTTTTCAACTACCAATCCTTCTTCTTTGTTTCCAACTTTTGAGTTAGAATCACTGGTAAATGTCAGTATATCCTGGTTACATTTTCAGTCAATTTCAGACTGCAGAAGTTGGTAAAAATCTTCAATTTCTTCCTCTTTGTCATTATGGTTGGTTTGTAAATTTGAATAATAGTCACATTAACTGGTCTTCTTTGTAGGCATATGGATATTATCCTATACCTAACAGCACTGTATTTCAGGATAGATCTTGAAATATTCCTTTTGACGAATTTGACACCATTCCTCTTCAATTTGTCATTCCCAGAGTAGTAGACTATATGATTGCCTGATTCAAAATGGCCGATACCCATGACTAGTGTTTTTTAAGGGAGTATTCTGCATGCCATATTGGTGAGTGGCACCTAGGGACTTAAAAGCCAACAGCCTGCCAGCTGAGGAACATCAGTTGGAATAGATGACAACCGAGAACATCAAAGACATAAGGAAAAATGAGCCCAGGGGACAGAAGAAATAATATGATTCAGAGACTACATCAGCAGGGAAACAGAAGGACTAGATGGTGCCCAGCCACCAGCAAAAACAGGCCTGATAAGGAACACAATGTAGAGTCTGTGACATAGCATGAGAAACAGGAGTGTGCAGCTGAAGAACTCTATTAAAAGAGCAGATGGGATGGTCTGACAACCTGAAGGGTCCCCTGGGAACATGGCCCTAGACTTGCTCCTAGCCCAAAGCTGAAACCAGTACTGAAGCCAACACTTCAGATGAAGAATGGACTAGACTTGGGGACACAGAGTGATGCAGGTGGTGTGTGTACTTTATGGTTTAATGTATATATGAGGAGGCACATTTCACAGTCATATTTTGAGTGCCTTCTAATCTGAGCAGCTTTCTTCTGGTACTGTATCAGTCGGTGTTGCCCTGATGTTCATAAGGCTTTCACTGGCCAGTATTTTTCAGAAGTTGTCTGCCTGCCACATTCCTCTTTCTTGTTTTTCTTAGTCTGATAGCTCTTCTGAAATCTGTCCACCAAGGGTGACTCTGCTGGTATTTGAAATACTTGTGGTACAGTTTCCAGCATCACAGCAACATGTAGGCCACCACAGCACAACAAACTGACCAGTGGTGGTTCCATATACTAATTTTTTTTCTAAAGCTAATAATTCTTCCAGTTTTCTTTGCTTAGTTTCCTAATCGCTGATTGATTCATTTCCAGACTTTCCATCAATTATGTAAATCTCTTATTGCTTTCAAGCTTATTAAAATATTCTACCCCACTTGGAGCCTTCTGATTTTCTGCAGTCTGTAATGCTGTTCTTTTGACCTGTTGTATAACTGTCCTCCTGGAGTCTCCTTTTTCCATTATTTGTGTGATTTCTTTCATCAGTGCCCTGTGATGGATTCTCTGCTACCTGAATCTCATGTATTTTTATTTATGCTACTATTTTGATGGAGCCCATTCACCAATAGAATCCTGAGAAAGGATATGGGATGTAAATAATTATGAACTTTATGTATCTGAAAATATCTCTATTCTGCATTCATAGATGATTGCAAGTTTGACTAGGTATAGAATTCTAGGTTGGAAATAATATTTTCTCAGAATTTTGAAGTTGCTGCTCTATTGTTTACTAATATCAAGCCTTGCTATGTTGTGAAGCTGGCCAGTCATTCTGATTCATGTTTCTTTGTTTAGATATTTAATCTCTTTTTTTTTTCTTTGAAAGTTTTGATTTTCTCTGTGTCCCTGGTGTTCTGAAATTCTGATGTGTCTTGGTGTAGGTCTATTATGTGGGGCATTTGATGTACCTTATCAGTTATAAAACTTTGATATTTTAGATTGGAAGAGTTTTTTAGTTACTTCAGTGATTTCTTCTGTTTTCCCTTTCTGTAACTATTCAGACACCTTATTATTTAGATGTTGAGCATTCTTGGTTGGTCCTCTAATTTTCTTTTTTCTCCCGTGTTCCATTTTTTCATCTATGTGCTCTGCTTTATGGGATATTTCTTAAAATTTATGGCCCAACCCTTTATTGTGTTTTTCATTTCTAAATATCATATGTCTGATTTCCAAGAACTCCTTTTGTTTCTCTGTTTTTTAAATGTCATCTACTTCTTGTTTTTTTATAAAGTACCCATTTCTGAATATATGTTTTTGCATTATATATATACATATATAAATAAGTATAAATATAAGGTTTATCCTTATATAGCTTCTGTTTATTTGTATTTTTTTTCCTTTGATATGTGTCTCTGTTTCATGTTAGATGTTTTTCTTCATGTTTGGTAATCATTGATTGTCTCTTAAAGAATGAAGCTGATTGATGGTGTAAGTGTGTGTATATGTCTTAAACCAGGTTCTCTAGAGATGCAAAGCTGATGGAACGTGTCTCTCTGTACACATGTGCACACACAAACAGAGAGAAGCTTTACTCGTTTTGCTTCTATATATGAGTGACTATTCACTGATTTTGTATAGATAGACAGACATAGATTTTTTTTTTTTTAATCAAGGAAATGGTTCACATGGTTGTAGAGGCTGGCAAGTCCCAAGTCTTTCAGTCAGTCTGGAGGCGGCTTCTGACTCGTGTAGCTGCAGGAACTGGTGAACCTAAGATCTAGACCATAGAGCCTGAGGAATCCCAAGATGGGAAGGCAAGTTACTAGATGAAGGCTCAAGAACCAGAGGTGAGATAACAGACCATACCCACTAGTAAACTCCTTTTTGATAAAATGGCTACTCACAGCAAATCGAGTCATGGAAGTGATCACATTATATCAGATCTTACAGGTGATTATTATACAGCTGCTGAACTATATCATAACTGTCAAACCACTGACCTTCGTGGCCCAGCCAAGTTGACACTTAACCTTAATGATCACAGTGTGTGTGTATACAGTATGTGTACATGTGTTTCAACTGTAGTCTTACCGTAGCATTATCTAGCTGGTTAACTCGTCATGTTTTTCTTAGAGAGGACAAGATGTTTCTGGAAGCTGAGAAAAAGGGAGAAAACTGAGGTATACATATTCACTAAGTTGCATTTCAGAAAACCCCATTTGTCTTGGATTGAATTGTGTCTCCACACAAATGTATGTAGCAATTTGACTAGGCCATGATTCCCATGATATTCCTCCACACTGTAAACACTGCCTCTATGAAGTTAATAAGGGTGGATGGACTGCAGTTGTGTTGGTGGGGCAGGACTCAATGTGTGAGATTGTATTGTGCCTAAAGGCAATCTCTTGGGATATAAAGGAAAGGGAAGCAAACAGAGAGTCGTGGACCCTGTACCACCAAGGAAGCAGTGCTAGGAGCAGAATGCATCCTTTGGAAAGGACCTCAGGTTTCCTGTGCCTCAGAGGCTTCCATTCCAGAGAAGGATTGATGACAGAGACCTTCCTCCAGCAAAGAAAGCCTTCCCCTGGAGCTGATACCCTGAGTTTGTACTTTTAGCCTACTGGACTGTGACAAAATAAAATTTCTCTTTTTAAAGCTATCCACTGGTGGTATTTCAGTTATAACAGCAATAGATGACAAAGACACTGTTCTTCTCAATATTTTATTTGTTCCTTAAGTGTACCTGGTGACCCCAAGCCAGAGATCCTCTGTTTTTCTGCTGTTGTGAGGGAGGGGCAGTCACTTGGCAGTGTAGAATAGGGAAAAGCATTTTGTGGTCTAAGATCTGAGGCTTACATTCAATCCATTCTTTGTTTTTCTGCTGTCAGAGATATCTGACACTCCAAAATCCTGAGCTTTTGGAGCAATGTATTTCTCTGTAAATCAGATCACTTTATTGACCCTTTCCATTGTTGATGTGGGCTCAGCTTTCTCAGTTCCTTAGATCGGTTGCATCTTGTATATCTGTTGTCCAGCTTCCAAAATTTGTTATTATCACCTTCTCTGCTGTATGCATTTTCCTTCTTTTCATATGTCGACCCACTGCTGTCAAGTCAATTCTGACTCATAGCAACCCTATAGGACAGAGTAGAGCTGCTCCTTAGGGTTTCCAAGGAGCACCAGGCAGATTGAAACTGCTGACCTTTTGGTTAGCAGACGTTGCATTTAACCACTATGCCTCCAGGGTTTCCATATATGTAGAAATTTCCTGCTAATTGGTTGTTGAGTAGATGAATGCCTTCGTTGTCCTCTTCTGATACCAACAGTAATCCGTTATATCATGCTTTCCTGACAAGACTCAGCCTCTGCCTCAACATCTTCTCAGTGTGTCAGGCTGTTGGAGATTAATCTTCCTGCCACTTTTTATCTAAATGGTAGGACTCATTACTTACACTTCTAAGTAGTTTTCCACAGTTTTTCCCACAGCAGGGTACTCATCAAATGTTTGTTTAATAAAAGGATGATTTGGTAAAAATTTGGATTGTAGAATTAAAACAAAATGTTTATCCCTTCAAATAAGTTTATACTATATGTAAGCCAAGATTATGAAGAATAGAAAACTTAATTCAATCTTAGATCTGTATTCAGTAAACTAGCTGTTCTCAAAATCTGGTTTTAGGATCCCTTACCACTCTTAAAAATCATTGGAGACTCTAAAGAAGTTTTTTGTTTGTTCATTTTGAGGGTGGATTTACATTTGCTGATATTTACTGTACTGAAAATTAAAACCGAGGAACTTGAACCTTATTTTAAGTAACCATATTAAAACTATTATGTGTTAACATAACCATTTTCCAAACCAAAATACAAATTGGTTGGATGAGTGGCAGTGTTTTATATTTTTGCAAATCTCCTTAATGTTTGGCATGATAAATGATAGCTGGTTTCTCATGCTTCTGTGTTCCCTCTGTTGCAGTATGTTGTTTTGATTGAAGTGTAAAAGAAAACCTGGCTTCATGTAGATAGGTAGTTTGAAAAGGGAGAGATATTTTAATAGCCTTTTCGGATAATTATAGATTTTCTTTTTAAAGTAAACAAATGTTTTTAGGATTAATATATAGTAAAATTGACTTTTGGAGGGTTCCGTAACTCTGTGAGTCCTAACACATATAAATGCTTGTAAGCTTCACTGTAATTACAGTAAATATTCATACAGGTTCCCGGGGGGGGCACCAAATCCATTGCTACTGAGTCAATTCTGACTCATAGCAATCCTACAGAACAGACTAACTGTCCCATACAGTTTCCAAGGAGTTACTTGTAGATTCTAACTGCTGACCTTTTGCTTAGTAGCTGAGTTCTTTAAAATTCCCATGTGCTACCATTTGCATTCATACCCTCCCCAACCTCTCCCTTTGGCAACTATTTACTGATCTGTTCTCCACTGCTGTAGCTGTGTGTTTTTTGTAACCTTCTGAGATTGGCTAATGATGTTGAACTTCTTTTCATGTACAGATAATCCCTGGATTCTAAATGTCCAACTTAACATTCAACCTATAGTTAGAAACCAACGCTTATAAAGCCTGTTACATTAAACGTTGGTGGTACATGCAGTAATTCAGAATGAGAAATGGGTGCTTCTTTGCAGTGTTCACCAAAATGTTTTTAATTATAGTATCATTATATTAAAGATAAACATCTCAAGATCTGTCTTGAAGTACAGTACTTCAGTGAAAGGATAAATCCATACACCTATAAGGAAGGCCGGCTAGTATGACGGTTATTCAGATTTCTGCACCAACCACTAAAGACAAAGATGAAGAAATTTAAGATTTTTATGAGCTTCTGAAGTCCGAAATTCATCGAACATGCGATCAGGATCCATTGATAATTACTGGTGATTGGAATGCAAAATCTGGAAACAAAAAAGGATCTGTAGTTGGAAAACATGGCCGTGGTGATAGAAATGATGCTAGAGATCACATGATAGAATTTTGGAAGACAAATGACTTCTTTGTTGCAAATACCTTTTTTTTTTACCAACATAATGACAACTATGCACATGGACCTCCCTGGATGGAATACACAGGAATCAAATCAACTACACCTGTAGAAGGAGATTGGAAAAGCTCGGTATCATCAGTCAGAACAAGCCTAGGTGCTGACTGCAGCAGAGACTATCAAATGCTCCTATGCGAGTTCAAACTGAAACAGAAGAAAGTTAGAACAAGTCCACGAGAGGCAAAGCACAGCCCTGAGTATGTCTCTTGAGTTTGGAGACCATCTTAAAAACAGATCTGATGCATTAAACACTAATGACCAAAGACCAGATGAATTGTGCAATGACACCAAAGACATCCTGTGTGAAGAAAGCAAGAGGTCGTTAAAAAGACAGGAAAGAAAGAAGAGATTCTAAAACTTGAGTGTTGAGTAGCTAAAGCAAAAGGAAGAAATGATGAGGTAAAAGAACTGAAGATTTCAAGGGGTGGCTCGAGAAGACAGTAAAATATTATAATGACATGTGTAAAGAGCTGGAGACAGAAAACCAAATGGGAAGAACACACTGCATTTCTCAAGCTGAAAGAACTGGAAAAAATTCAAGCCTTGAGTTGCAGTACTGAAGGATTCTACAGGGAAAATATTAAACAACTCAGGAAGCATCAAAAGAAGATAGAATATGCAGAGTCATGATACCAGAAAGAACTGGTGGACATCCAGCCATTTCAAGAGGTTGCCTATGATCAGGAACTGGTGGTACTGAAGGAAGACGTCAAAGCTACATTGAAGGCACTGATAAATAATGAAGCTCCAGGAATTGATGGAATGTCAATTGAGACATTTCAACAAATGGATACTTACTCATCTATGCCAAGAAGTTTGGAAAACAGCCTGGCCAACTGAAAGAGATCCATATTCGTGTCTGTTGCCAAGAAAGGTGATGGAGCAGGGCCAGGATGGCAGACTAGACACACATCTCTTTGATTTCCTCTAAGACCTAGGGCCTGGAATGATAACTGAACAGAGCAGTGTGGACTTCCTGGGAGCCCTGGGATCTGATGTAGGGTTGTCAGATTGGACTAGCTGCCAGTAAGAGGAAATTACCTCTCTCAAAGACAAGGCAGTGGCACACTGAGTCCTGCTTCTGCTGAGGCTTTGTTTGAGAGGACTGCAGGTACTGATGCGTTCTGTGTTATCTGGAAGGTGGGGCTTGGCATCAACCAGCTAATATGGTGAACTGCAGTGGTTAAGTAGACAGCGTATAGTGCAGCAGAGTCTGTGCTTGGGATAGCCACATCTTGAGAGCCCGGCTGACAATTGAGGGCACCAGTGCCCCTCCACCCTCTCTTTTCTGAGATGTACCATAGATTCTGCTGTCTCACTATGGGAAGGGTTGCTCAGGTGGGACACCATCTTGGTCAGCTGGGAGGCAGAGTTGGCCACATGAAGTCTCAGCTAATTCTCACACTGAGTAGCAGTCCTTGTCTGGATAGTGCTTCTCCATCGGAAAAGCTGTATTTAGGATGATGGTGCCAAGAGTTATGGGTGGGGCCTGGCAGATGATGGCGGCAAGGCCCTAACCTCTCTCTTCTTTGAACCACGTTGTAGCTTCTGGGGATGGCCTGTAAGGTGCTTTTCTTGTCAGCAGGAAGGTGGGGCCTACCACAGTTGAGGGCCTGACTGATTTTGGCATCTCATCAACAGCTCCTCACTCAGCAGTAAAAAACCTTTTTAAAATGAGATCACCTGGAGACCTGACTGATGAGGGGTGTGGCAGTATCTCCACCACCCTTCTCTGATCCACATCATAGCATCAGCTGACAGCCCCTCAGTGACTCCATAAGTAGGACACCGTCTTTGCCAGCTAGGAGGTGGGGCCTGCCACCCCTTAGAGCCCAGCAGACTTCAGTGGATACTGTATGACAACCCTCTCAACAAATAAGAATTTTTAAAGCTAAACACATCTACAGAGTGCAGTGAACCTGGAAAGCCAAGTGGGATGGCATCCTTCTCTACTCTGTTCCCTGAGCTACACTATAGGCTTGACTGATGTAACCACAGAGTTGCCACAAGTAACTCCACCTTTAGCAGCCGGGAGGTGGGACCTGCAAACCCAGAGAGTCCACCTGGAACCAGTCACTATGGTACATGGAGGCAGCTGGTGACCAGATCTAGTAGTGTCTTTACTCCCCTCTTAGAACTATGCCTCAGCTCCTGTTGACATCACACCAGAGAAATCATACAGCTTGATGGCATGAAGAAAACAATCAATAGCTAACCACTTAAAGAAGCAGTCCATCATGCCTCCAGAAAACTCCTAAAGTAAAGAATCAAAAAACTTGCCAGATGAAGCCTTTCTGAAATTAACAGAGATTGAGTACAAAGAAATTATGTTTAGAGCCCTCCTAGAGATTAAACAAAATGCAGCAGAACAAAATGAAAAATTAAGTAAGCTATGTGAATTGATTGAACATAAATGACCTGTAATCCAGCAGATCAATAATAAAATTACACAATTAGGCAATTCAATCCAAAGTCAAAAGAGCAGAATTGAGAAGATGGAAGCCACAGTTAGGGAGCTTCAGGATAGAGCAGCTGACATGAACATTCATGAGGAGAAATCAGAGAAAAGAAATAAGAAAAATGAAGAAGCATTAAGAAACATGTGGGACCACAGTTGATGGTCCAGGGGCTTCGGGGTTCCCCTGGGAGCATAGCCCCTGGCCTTGATGCTGCCCCTGTCCATAAATCATAATGAAGGCCAGCTCTTCGGACAGCAATGGATTGGAGTTGGTGATGCAAAGTGACCATATTTTGTGGGCACTTTATGGTTCTGTGCAACTAGAGGTGGAGAGGAGGGGATAGGAGACTGTTGGGATGATAGGACGTGTATGGAGCAGAGAGGAAGAGTGTGCTGTCACCGGACAGGGAGAGCAGTGGAAGCTGCGTATAGGTGGGCATGCAAATTTATATGGAAATGTACATTGTCATTCAGTCATAATTAAAAACAAACAAAAAAAAGCAACATGTTGGAATAGTGTATGAATAATTCGAATTTCTAAAGAGAGAGGGATAGCCAAAAATACTGAGAGTATTGCTGTAGAGTTGCTTACAGGAAACTTCCCTGAAATTATGAAAGAAAACATAGATATCTGCCATGGGTTGAATTGTATCCCCCCAAAAATGTGTGTAGCCATGTGGCTGGGACGTGATTCCCATTATCTTGTGACTGTCCTCCATTTTGTGGTTTCCCTAAACTGTCTGTTAAAGGATTAGGGTGGGGCTGTAAATTCCTTCATAGAATTACTTCCCTGCTCTGCTGTAAAGGGAGTTTCCCTGGAGTATGGCTTGCCCCACCCTTAATCCTTTCAGCCTGCAAGAGATAAAGGGAAAGAGAAGCAAACAGAGAATTGGAAATCTCGTATTATCAAGCAAGCAGCACTGGGAGAAGAGCGTGTCCTTCAGACATGAGGTTCCTGCACCAAGACTCTCCCTGGACAAACACTGATGCAATACCAGACTTTCCTCCAGAGCCAACAAGAGGAAAGCCTTCCCCTGGAGCGGACCTGGAGCGGACATCCTGAATATGGACTTGCAACCTACTGGACTGTGTAAGAATAAACCTTCCTTTGTTAAAGCCACCCGCTCTGTGGTATTTCTGTTAGAGCAGCCCTGCCAAGTGCCAAGTGCCGTCCCTAGCTGACTAAAACAATATCCAAGATGCTTATTGAATGCCACAAAAACTAGACCCCAAAAGAAAGATACCGAGACACATTATAATCAAGCTTAATAAAATGAGACATAGAGGATCCTAAAGGCAGCAAGGCTTAAAGGAAGGCTAATGTACAAAGGTAAGCCCTGTAGGCTAATGTCTGACTTCTCGTCAGAAATGATGTTGGCAAGAAGGCAGCAGGATTACACAGTCAAATTGTCTCTCAGATATGAAGGTGAAATTAAAACATTTGCAGAGAAACAGAAGCTTAGAGACTTTGTAAACACCAAACCCAAACTACAAGAAATACTGAAAGAAGCTCTTTGTTTAGGAAAACAAAAACATCAAGTGTATACTTAAGAAGGCAATATAGGACTCAGCATCCAGAATCCTACTCAGTTAGGAAAGTCGCAAAGCTGCAATATTGAAAGAAGGGAACCAGTGATTTTAACATGAAAACCATGACATCATCACACTAAAAAGAGGGATGTATTACACTAGGTATAAACCTTTCAGATGGAGAGCAGTTAAAAAGATATGCAGAAGTTAAAGTTTGGTTTAAACTTACAACATTAAGAGGGATCATAGGAGTAGCCACAAAGCAGAATAACCGTGCAGCACATCAAAACAAGAAGCATAACACAGGAGTCTCAACAAACATAAAACCAACACTGAAAAAGATGAAAAATCAATGCATAAAGAAGAATCACCCAAAGCAGAATATTAAGAACAAAAAGAAAATAACAGCAACACAGAAATAAATGCATTCAAATGACAGCATTAAGCGCATACCTATCAATACTTACACTGAGTGTAAATAGACTGGATGCACCAATAAAGAGATGGAGAGTGACAGCCTGGTTCAAAAGACACGACCCGTCTATGTGTTGCTTTAAAGAAACATGCCTTAGACTCAAACATATGAACGAACTAAAAATCAAAGGATGGAAAATATATACTAAGCTAACGAATAAGAGCAGAAATGGCCTCAGATAAAATAGACTTTAATGTAAAATCCACCATTGTGGAGAAAGATGGTTAATATTTATTGCTAAAAGTTTCAGTACATAAGGAGGATATAAAAGTATTAAATATTATGCACCCAATACCAGAGCATCTAAATACATTGAACAAGTGCTGACAATATTGAAAATGAGATCAATCACTCCACAGTAATAGTTGGAGACTTTAGCACTCCGCTTTCAGTAATGGACAGAACATCCAGAAAAAAGCTTAGTAAAGATACAGAAGAGTTTATTGAAACAATCAACCAACCAGAACTCATCAACTTATACAGAACTTTTTGCCCATCAACAGGTAAGTACACCTTCTTTTCCAGAATAGACCATGTGTTAGGACATGAAGCAAGTCTCAGCAAAATCCAAATCATTCACTTATTGCAAAGCATCATCTCAGACCATAAAGCCATAAAAGTTGAAATCAATAGCAGAAAAAATATAGGTAGAAATTTGAAAACTGAACAACTTCTTGCTCAAAAATCCGTGGGTTATAGAGGAAATAAGGAACAAAATAAAGAAATTTATGGAATCAAATGAGAATGAAAACACATCCTGCCAGAACCTATGGGATACAGCAAAAGAAGTGCTCAGCAGTTTATCTGTTTACGTAGCAGTTTATGTAGATGCATACATTTGGAATGAAGAAATGGCCCAAAGAATTAATCTTGTAGCTTTAACAAGTAGAAAGAGAGCAACAAAGGAACACCTCAGACTCTAGAAGAAAACAAAATAAAGACTAGAGCAGAACTAAATGAATTAGCAAATAGAAGGACAATTAAAAGGATTAACAGAACCAAAAGCTGGTTCTTTGAAAAGATCAACAAAATTTATAAGCTGTTGGCTAAACTTACAAAAGAAAAACAAGAGAGGAAACAAACAACCTGTATAAGAAATGAGATGAGAAATTTCAGAACGGATCCAACTGAAATAAAAAATATCATAACAGAATACTATGGAAGACTGTACTCTAGCAGATTTGAAAGCCTAGAGGAAATGGACCTACCAAAATTATGATAAGGAGAAGTAGAACAACTTAATAAAACCATCACAATGGAAGAGATTGAAAAAGTAATCAAAAACTATCAACTACAAAAAGTCCTGGTCTGGGTGGCTTCACAGGAGAATTGTACCAAACTTTAAGAGAGATGTTAATTCCAGTACTACTGAAGTTATTTCACAGTATTGAGACGGATGGTGGAATACTCCCACATTCATTCTATGAAGCCAGCACAACCCTGATACCAAAGCCAGGGAAAGATCCACAAAAAAAGAAAATTACAGGCCAATATCACTCATAAACCTAGATGCAAAGATCTTCAACAAAATCCTAACCAATAGAACTCAACAACAGATTGAAAAAATAATTCACCATGACTGAGCTGGATTCATATCGGGGATGCAAGACTGATTCAGCATTAGAAAAACAGTTGATGTGATCAAACACATAAATAACACAAAAGACAAGAATCACCTGATTTTGTCATTGGATGCAGAAAAGGAATCTGACAAAGTCGATATCCATTCTTGCTAAAAACACTCAGCAAAATAGGAGTAGAAGGGAAATTTCTCAGTGCAGTAAGGGGTATCTATGCAAAGCCAACCACCTACATCATCCTGAATGGAGAGAGACTGAAAGAATTCCCTTTAAGAATGGGAACCAGACAAGGATGTCACTGTTACCACTTCTATTCAACACTGTAGTAGAGGGTCTAGCCAGAGCAATTATACAAGATAAAGAAATAAAGGACACCTGCATTGGCCAAGGAAAAATAATAATGTCCCTATTTCCATCTGATATGGTTGTGTATGCAGAAAATCCTAAAGAATCCATAAGTAAACTACTGGAACTAATAGAAGAGTTCAGCCCAGTATCAGGATATAAGATAGACATAGTAAATCAGTGGGATTCCTTTACACGAACAAAGAGATCACCAAAGAAGAAATCAACAAATCAGTTCTATTTACTATAGCCCCCAAGAAGATAAAATACATAGAAATAAATCTAACCAGAGAAATAAGAGACCTACACAGAGAGAATTGCAAGGCCTTACTGGGAGAAACCAAAAGAGACTTACATAAGTGGAGAAACCTAACCTACTCATGGATAGGAAGACTTAATATTTTGAAAATGTCTGTTTTACCCAAAGCGATCTACATATGCAGTGCAATCCCAATACAAATTCCAGTGTCATTTTTATTAATGAGATATAGAAACAAATCACCAGCTTTGGAAAGGGAAGAAACCCCAGATAAGTAAACCACTACTGAAGAAGGTAAATACAGTGGGAGGCCTCACATTACCTGACCTTAGAACCTATTACATTGCTATGGTAGTCAGAACAGCCTGGTTCTGGTACAAAAAGAGACATATAGACAAATGGAGCAGAGTTGAGACCCCAGACATGCCACCATCCTCTTATGAACAGGCCTTAGGATTGTAAACTGGGGTAAAAACAGTCTGTTTAACAAATGGTGTTGGCAAAATTGGATATCCATATGCGAAGAACTGAAACAAGACCAGTATCTCACATCTTACACAAAAACTAACTCAAAATGGATCAAAGACCTACCTGTCAAAACTAAAATGATAAAGATCATGTAAGAAGAAATAGGATCAACAATGGAAGTTGTAATACACAGCTTAGAGAGATTTCAAAATCGGAGAAAGGAAGCATGACCAACAGAAGAGAAAGTAGATAAATGGGAACTACTAAAAACCAAACACTTTTGCTCATCCAGAGACTTTATCAAAGGAATTAAAAGACCACCTACAGAATGAGAAAATACTTGGCAGCTGCATGTGGGACTGATGTCTGAACTCTGTAATCTACAGGGTATTGTAAAATATCAACAAGAAAAAGGTAAATAACCGAGTTAAGCACTGGTCAAAGGAGATGGACAGACACTACACCAAAGAGGATGTCCAGTTAGCCAAGAGACACATGAGGAAATACGATCTTTAGCTATTAAAGAAATCCAGAGCCAAACTACAGTGAGATAGCATCTCACGCCAACAAGATTGGCCGTGATCTAAAAAACACATAACAAATGCTGGAGAAGCTGCAGAGAGATCAGAGCTCTCATACACTGCTGGTGGGGTTGCAAAATGGTACAACTGCTTTGAAAAGTAATTTGATGCTTCCTTAAAAAGCTGGAAATAGGTAAACCGTTTGATCCAGTCATCCTACTACTTGGAATTTATCCTGTAGATATAAAGGCTGTCAAACAGATACATGCACACAAAGGTTTATGGCAGCACAGTCCACAACAGCAAAAAGATGAAATCAACCTAGATAACCATCAGCAGATGAATGGATTGTGTACTTTCACTTAATCACAATAAAAAAATAAAAGGTGACCCAGCTGAACTTTCAAATTATTGAACAAGATCATTAATATCACATTGTTTCAGTCAGCTCGTGCTGTTCTAACAGAAATACCACAGAGTGGGTGGCTTTAACAAAGGAAAGTTTAACTTTTACACAGTCAGGTAGGCTGCAAGTCCAAATTCAGGATGTCCATTCCGAGTGAAGGCTTTTCCCCTTAGCGGCTCTGAAAGAAAGTCCAATATTGCATCAGTCTTTGTCCAAGGAGCATGTTGGCGCAGGAACCTCGGGTCTCACGGACGTACTGTTCTCCTGGTGCTGCTTTCTTGATGGTGTGAGGTTCCCAATTCTCTGCTTACTTCTCTTTCCTTTTATCTCTTGCAGGATGAAAGGATTAAGGATGGGGCAAGCCATACTCCAGGGTAACTCCCTTTACAGTGGAGCAGGGAGGTGATCTTATAAAGGGATTTACAGTCCCACCCTAACTCTTTAACATACATCACAGGAAGATCACAAAATGGAGTACAATCACAAAATACCAAGAATCACAGCTCAGGCACATGGCTACACATATTTTTTGGGTGGGGGACACAATTCAATCCATGCCATCCCGCCCTTTAGCCCCCCCACAATCACATCTCTGAAACATGTAACACATTCATCCAGTCATAGCAAATCATGTCCACCCCATATGGTAGAAGTCTTAAATCATTTCCAAGTCCAAAATTAAAAAAATTCCTTTACATCTATGAAACCTAGAATGCAAGCTATCTTCTTCCAAAGGTACAATGGCAGAACAGGCACAAGTTAGACATTCTATTGCAAATGGGAGAAACTGCAGGGAAAGAAGGCATTAACAGACAGCAGGCAAGTCAGCAGAACTCATTACATTAGCCCTCAAAGCTTTGAAAATACTCTTACATTTTCTGAGACATCCTACATAGTGGTCTTGCCCTTCAGATTCTAGGTATTGGCCAAACTTTGTGGATTTTGAGTGGAGACCCCCAGCCCTGTACTACAACTCTGCCTTCAAGACTCACTTGGGCAGAAACTCTGCCCCATCAGCTTTAGGTGTACCATAAGTCCAACTGAGTGGCACTTCCATCCCTACAAACACGGGAAGCCCTGGCCCCACCCTTTCAGGCCCCTGAGATCATGACCATACCTTTTGAGACTGAGGCAGCTCAGCTTCTCATGTTCTTTGTCTCTTTAGCTTCTGCGTCCAGTATCCTCATGGCCTGGGCTGCAGGCCCACATCTGCCTGGCAGGAGCAAGTGTTCCAAAGCTCTGTAGCTTGAATGATTTAACTGGTCGGAGGCACTCCACTCTTGCTGGAAAGCCTCCTGCATAAAGGCACTCAGCTCTGTCATTTGGTGTGTCAGCAGGGCTAACGCCACTGATTCAAGTTCCCAGCCTGCTCTGCCAAGAAAACTCTGGGCACAAGCACTTAGGTCTTGTGCTCCAGGGGTGGCTCCAGCACTGCCTCTGATTCTGCTGCTGCCGCCAGTCCTCTGCTGCCTGTTTCTTCACATCTGTGCCTTCATCGGTTCCGTCTGAATCTTCTGTCCATTCACAGTTTCAAAATGGCTTCTACATTTTAAGTATTTGTTAGAGCAGCACCCCGCTCCCATGGAACCAAATTCTGTTTTAGTCACCTAGTGCTTCTCTAACAGAAATACCACAGAGTGGATAGCTTAGCAAAGGAAAGTTTATTCTTACACAGTCTGGTAGGCTACAAGTCCAAATTCAAGATGTCCACTCTAGGGGAAGGCTTTCCCCCTTGTCAGCTCTGGAGGAGAGTCACGGTCCCTCGGTCCATTTGCAGACTTGAGCGAGTTTAAGGACCCAGAACCCCTTGAATGAAGGGGAGGCCAGGTACCTTTGAGGGAGAATTCTAATACCTTGCTGAAAATTTATACTGTTAATCTTTCTCCTGCCCTTCCCCAAAGGATCTATGGCCTTTCATGAGAGTGACTGTTCAGTGGAGAGAAGGAAATAATCAAAGACTTTCGGGGGACTACTGGATACTGACTCTGAACTAACACTAATTCCAGGAGACCCAAAACATTACTGTGACCCACGAGTCAGAGTGGGGGCATATGGAGGTCAGGTTATTAATGGGGTCTTGGCTCATGTTTCGCAGTAGGTCTAGTGTGTCCCTGAACCCATCCTGTAGTGATTTCCCCAGTTCCAGAATGCATAATTCGAATAGATATATGCAGCAATTGGCAGAACCTCCACGTTAGATCCCTGACAAATGGAGTGAGGGCTATTATGGTGGGAAGAGCCAAATGGAAGCCACTACAACTGCCACTGCCTAGGAAAATAGTGAACCAGAAGCAATACCACATTCCTGGAGGGATTGCAGAAATTACTGCCACCATCAAGGACTTGAAGGATGCAGAGGTGCTGATGCCAACCACATCCCCATTCAACTCGCCTATTTGGCCTGTGTGAAAAACAGGTGGATCTTGGAGAATGACTGTAGATTATTGCAAACTTGATAAGGTGGTGACCCCCATTGCAGCTTTTGTTGCAATTGCATTGCTTGAGCAAATTAATACATCTCCTAGTAGTTGGTATGCAGCTATTGATCTGGCTAATGCTTTCCTCTCCATACCTGTTTCAGCGGACCATCAGAAGCAGTTTGCATTTAGCTGGCAAGGCCGGCAATATGCTTTCACTTGCCTACCTCAGAGCTACATTAACTCTTCAGCCTTGTCATAATTTAGTCCACAGGGACCTTGATTATTTATCTTTTCCACAAGATATGACAGTGATCCGTTGTATAGAAGACATGCTGATTGGACTAGTAAAGAAAAAGTGTCAGTGACTGTGGACTTACTAGTAAAACATTTATGCGCTAGATGGTGGGAAATTAATCCCACAAAAATTTATGCACCTTCCAACTCAGTGAAATTCCTAGGGGTCCAATGGTGTGGGGTATATCACTATATTCCTTCTAAAGTGAGGGATAAGTTATGCACCTGGCTGCTCTGACAACTAAAAAAGGCACAGTGCCTAATGGGTCTCTTTGGATTGTATTCCTCATTTGGGTGTGCTGCTTTGGCCTATTTATCATGTGACTTGAAAGGCTGCTACTTTTGAGTGGGGTCCAGAACAAGAGAAGGCTGTGTAGTAGGTTCAGGCCACTGTGTAGGCTGCTCTGCCACTTGAGCCATATGATCCAGCTGATCATATGGCTCACTTGAAGTGTCAGTGGCAGACAGAGATGATGTTTGGAGTCTTTGACAGGCCCCTATTGGGGAATCACAGTGCAGACCTTTAGGATTTTGGAGCAAAGCTCTGCCATCCTCTGCAGATAACTACTCTTCTTTTGAAAAACGACTTGCAAGATTTTTGCTTCCTGTCCCCGTGACCTTATTCTCTGCAAGTCTCAATGTCTTAGTTCCAAAGGGAGGAGTGCTGACACCTGGAGACACATCAACAGTTCCACTGAACTGGAAGCTAAAATTGCCAGCAGCCCATTTTTGGCCCCTGTGCCTCTGGATCAACAGACAAAGAAGAGAGTTAAATACTGGCTGGTGTGATTGATCCTGACTATGAAGATGAAATTGGATTCACATTACATAACGGAGGTAAAGAAGAGTATGTTTGGAATCCAGGAGATCCCTTAGGACGCCTCCTAGTACTGTGATTAAGGTCAGTGGATAACTACAGCAACCCAATTCCAAAATGACTGCTAATAGCCTAGACCTTTCAGGAATGAAGGTTTGCATCACCAGGCAAGGAACCACAACCGGTTGAGGTGCTTGCCGAGGGCAAAGGGAATGATGGGTTGTAGAATAAGATAGTTATAAATATCAGTTACGGCCAGGTGACAAGTTGTAGAAATGAGGACTGTAATTGTTGAGAGTATTTCTGCTTTGTATGTGTGTGTCAAATATTTTTATTTATGAAACATAAGATGTAAATGGGTAATGCATTTCCAGTTGTACATGTGTTAGTTATGTCATGTTAGACATAAGTATGACTTTGTAATTGCATTTCTTCAGAGACTATGCATAATAAGGTGAGATGTGTGTCGATGCCAAGTTGACAATGGGTAGACTGTGGTGGTCAGAATTATGTCAACTTGGCTACTCCGTGTTTAGCTGCTGTACCAAGTGGCAGGGCTGGGCCTGTGGTGGCTTCTCGCCCCTCAGATCTCATCTCTCCACCTTCCACTACCTACTGCCGGTCTGATCACATAGCCAGCAGCTCTTGCTCTCTTCTGGTGTCTGTTTCCTGGACCCGAACTAGCAGCTGTTGGATTCATCAACCCTTAACAGCCAGTGCTTGAGAGTCCTGTTCTCTGACCTGCCGATTGTGGGTTTGCCAGCCTCTCAGCTCTGTCTCGCTGCCAGCTTGGGATCCGCCAACCTACACAAACAGTGATCTCGTACTCCAGTCTCTGACCTGCTGACAGTGAGTTCACCAGCTCCCGTAGCCACATGAGGCTTGTGCCAGGACTGGGGACTCAGCTTCTGAAATTGTGTGAGCTGTTTCCTTTATATATAAATCTTTCCTTGTAAATATATGTGGTACTGGTTTTGCTTCCCTAGAAAACCCAGGCTGAGACACATGTGCAAGTAAAATCTTGCTAAAGTGACTGTTTTAATTATGTAGTACAGCTTTAACAGAAATACCACAAGTGGATAGCTTTAAGAAGAGAATTTTTTTTTTTTTTTTTGGCACAGCCAGGTAAGCTACACATCCAAATTCAGTATAGGAAATTATCACAGTCTGGTAGGCTAAGAATCCAAAGTCAATATGAGAGCATCTTGGTGCAGAAATCTCAGGTCCAGAGAACACACTGTGCTCTCAGTGCTGCTTTCTTGATGATATGAAGTTCCCTAAATCTCAGCTCACCCATCCTTTCCTTTATATCCATAGAGGCCACCCCAAGCCACAACATAATTTCATGCTGAGGTCTTGCCCCAGCAACACAGCTGCTGTCCATCCACCCGCATTAGCGTCGTAAAGGCAGGAATTCCAACATGGCGGAACATTATACAATACCGGAATTCTGGCCCAGAAGGATTGCCATGGATTTTGGGGGGATCACAACTGAATCCGTGACAGCTACTGCAACAGTATGTTGAGAAGGTACTGCCAGAAATTCAAACCAGATTCAAAAGAGGACATGGAACTAGGAATATCATTGCTAATATCAGATGGATCTTGGCTGAAATCACAGGATACCAGGAAGATGTTTACTTGTGTTTCATTGACTATATAAAGACATTCACCTGTGTGGATACTAACAAATTATGGATAACACTGTGGAGAAAGAGAATTCTAGAACATTTCATTGTGCTTTTAAGGACTCGGTACATAGACCAAGAGACAGTCATGCAAACAGAACAAGGGGACACTGCATCGTTTAAAGTCTGGCAAGGTGCATCAGGGTTATATCCTTTCACCACACATTTTCAATCTGTATGCTGAGCTAATTAAGCAGAGGAGCTGGACTATGTGAAGAAGAATGAGTCATCAGGATTGGAGGAAGACTCATTAACAACTTTAATTATGCAGATGACACAACCTTGCTTGAGGAAAGTGAAGAGGACTTGAAACACTGATGAAGTTCAGAGACTACAGCCTTCAGGATGAGTTGCACCTCAACATTAAGAAAACAAAAATCTTGACAACTAGACCAATAGGCAATGTCATGACAGATGGAGAAGAGACTGAGGTTGTCAAGGATTTGATTTTACTTGGTTTCCCAATCAATGTCCAGAAACGTAGCAGTCAAGAAATCAAAAGACGTAGTGCTTTGGGAAAATCTGCTGCAAAATACTTCTTTAAAGTGTTGATAAGTAATGATGTCACTTTAAAGACTATAAGGTGCACCTGACCCAAGTCATGGTATTTTCAGACCCATCATATACTTGTGAAAGCTCCAGAGTGAATAAGGAAGAGAGAAGAATTGTTGACTTTGGAAAAGATTACTGAATATACCATGGGCTGCCAAAAGAATAAACAAATGTGTTGTAGAAGAAGTACAGCCAAATTACTCCTTGGAAGCAAGGATGGCAAGATTGCATCTTACATACTTTGGACATGTTGTGAGGTGGGATCAGTCCCTGGTAAAGACCATTATGCTAGGTTAAGTAGAGGGTCAGGGAAAAAGAGGAAGACCCTCAAAAAGATGGATTGACACAGTGGCTGCAGCAATGGGTTTAAGCATAAAAACTATTGTGGGCATAGCTCAGTATTGGGCAGTGTTTCATTCTCATAGGGTCTCTTTGAGTTGGAAACAACTCAGTTGCACCTAACAATAACATGTTAAAGATGTTTTAATATATCGGAAAGTGATACTTTGAATGCTTTTTATGCATAGAAAAAAAGCAACAAAACCTGCTCCTGTTGTCAGTTCCGACTCGTAGTGACCTTATAGACAGAGTAGAACTGCCTCATAGAGTTTCCAACGAGCACCTGGTGGATTTGTACTGCTGACCTTTTGATTAGCAGCCGTAACACTTAACTACTATGCGACCAGGGTTTCCATTCGTAGACAGATACACTGTATACTGCATACTAAGACAAATGTGTGACTGACATTAGATATGAACTGTAATTTTCTGACCTACATACATAGTAGATTTAAAGATAGTCTTAGAAATAAAACTTGTTCATAATATAGGAACTGCCTTTATTTATTTACCACCATTGTATCCTCCTTGGTGTCTAAGTGTTTTGCCTGTATTTTAATTTTTTTATTGTTGAGTTTGGAATGTTTTCTGTCAATTCAGGATATATGTCCTAAGTCAAATATTTAATTTTTACTTATTTTCTCCCATTCTGTAACTTTTCTTTCTCTTAACAGTATCTTTCACAGAATAAGTTCTCAATTTTGATGGAGTTCTGGTTAACATTGTTTTTTTTAATGAATTTTGCTTTTTGTGTAATGTTTTTGTATAACACCAAGTCACAAATATTTTCTCACAAATTTATTTTTAAGTTTTATGTTGTGCATTTATATCTGTGATGTGTTGTGAGGTTTAAATTGAGATCCAATGTTTTGCATAGTATTACTGAAAATACTATATTAATTGTCTTTGCATCTTTGTCAAAAATCAGTTGGTCTAAAGTGATACTACCAACAAGACCACCTCGATGGGTGCACCGTGCCATCCTTCTACAGCATAGGTTCCTTCAAATCAGTGCCAATATCAATCCTGGAACCCTGAGTATCAAATGAAGGGGTAAAGAAGTAGATCAAACACTAAATGGAATAAGAGACTGATGGAAAACAGAGAGTGATGAAAGATACAGCATGAAGGTCCCCTGCCCCATAACACCATGTGCACATCTGGAAACACAGCCAGCAGTAGCCTCAGAAAGGGAATATAGGAAAGCAACATCAAGGAGCTCCCAGCAGGAGACAGAATACCTGGTCACCAGAGTAATGTGCATTTTCGTCCCTCACCATTCTGGTGAGTGGAAGTAAGAATCCTTCCGTCTGGGCAGCCTGTAGTGCCCAGGTCCACAATGTTAGCATCATTTTCCCTCCTGGCACCTACTGTGTCCCCTGCTACCATGAGGCTTTTTATTTTTCTTTCTTCCTCCGATCTAGCCCTGTGCACCACCTCCTGTCTTCATTCTAGCTCTCACCGTGTTGCCATTTTCTTCTTTTCTGTCTCTCAGCTAGCCCCATATGCTGTGTTGCCTCCATTCCCCTGGACACAGGTCTGCCCTGCACCCCTTGCTGTATTACACCCTGCTGCCATTTTTTCTTTCTGTTCTTTCTCATACCCACTTACGCTAATTTTCCTTCTTCCTGCCACCCCTTCATGCTGCCACAGCTAGAGAACCACTAGTAAAGTGGCCTGCTATCATACTGAATCCGCCTTGCCTCTGCCTGCTTAGTCCGGCCGTGCTGCCATTTTTTTCTTCTCCCTTCTACATAGCCTCATAAACCATTATTTTAGTCATCTAGTGCTGCTTTACTAGAAATACTACAAGTGGATGGCTTTAAAAAGGGAAATTTTATTTGTCACCATCCAGTAAGCTAAAAGTCTAAATTCATAGTATCAGCTCCAGAGGAAAGTTTTCTCTGCTAGCACTGGAGGAAGGTCATTGTCATCAGTCTTCTCCTGGACTGGAAGCTTCTGAGTCACAAAGATCCCAGTCGTTGCCAAAGGATGCGCTCAGCTCCCAGCACTGCTTGCTTTCTTGATGGTAGAAGATCCCCAACTCTCTGCTTGCTTTCCGTTGGTGGCGAAGTGGGTTAAGTGCTATGTCTGCTAACCAAAAGGTCAGCAGTTCACATCTGCCTGGCACTCCTTGGAAACTCTATGGGGCAGTTCTACTCTGACCTCTAGGGTTTCTGAGTCAGACCCAACTTGAAGGCAGTGGGGGTGGAGGATAAAAGGTGGTGCAAGCCACATTCTAGGGAAACTCCCTTTACAGTGGAGCAGGGAGGTGACTAGGAAGGGATTACAGTTCCATCCTAATCCTGTTTAACATACAGCATAGGAAAATCACAAAATTGGAAGACAATCACACAATACTGGTAGTCATGACCCAGCCAAATTTTTTTTTTTTTATTATGACTGAGTGAAAATGTACATTCCCATATAAATTTGCATGCCCACCTATATGCAGCTTCCACTGCTCTCCCTGACCGGTGACAGCACACTATTCCTCTCTGCTCCATACATGTCTCATCCTCCCATCAGTCTCCTTTCCCCTCCTCTCCACCCACTCCCCTTCCTCCAGTCAGAGGTCAGCAGCATGATATCCCATAGATGTATAGAACATAAAGTACATCCAAAATATAGTCACTCTCTGTTGCCAAGTCCAGTCCCTTGCTGTCCAAAGAGTCGACCTTCATTATGATTTATGGGCAAGGGCAGCATCAGGGCCACGGGCCATGCTCCCAGGGGAACCCCGAAGCTGCTGGACCATCAGTTGCGGTCTTTTAGTGGAGATCTCAGGGTGCACCACTTTTTATTCTTGTGTTGCCATTGAGACTCAATTTTGTGAGCTCCATAGTGGATATCACTGATGGTGGCTGGGCACCATCCAGTTCTTCCAGTCCCAGGTGGATGTAGGCACCCACTCATGTGGGTCTCTCTGTCTTCTGAGTTGTCATTTTGGTCTTCGGTGAGCATCCGTTCCTGCTGAGTTGGGACCATTTGCTGTGCCCTCGGATGACAGCTTGGCAGCTTTTAAGACCCCAGACGCCACTCACCAATGTGGGGTGCAGAGATCCCTCTTAGCAAAATACTAGTTGTGCGAATTGGCCTCGATTTCACCTAAGAGCATCGTCTCCTGCCCCCCGCCCCAGCTACTCTGTCCTTGCATTATTGGGTTAAGATGGGAGGAGTACTCAAGTTATGTTGAAGTCCATTTAATATTGTTCTTGTTTCTAATGGGTGCTATAACCAATTTCACCCAACCAAATTTCTACCAACTATCTAATCTAAACCTTCGCCCTCCCCCTTCCTCCCTTCCCTCCCCTGCAGCTGTCAAAGAGTCTTTTCTTCTATGCATAAGTCTGTTTTTGAGTTTTTATCGTAGGGATCTCATACAATATTTGTCCTTTTGTCTCTGACTACTTTCACTCAACATAATGTCTTCCAGTTGAAACTAGGTTATGAGATGTTTCCTGGAATCATCATTGCTCTCTATCATTGAACAGTGCTCCACTGAGTATATATACCATAGTTTACCTATCCATTCCTCTGTTGTTGGGCATCTGGTTGATTCCATCTTTTTGCAGTCATGGACTGTGCTGTGATAAACATTCTTGTGCATGTATCTGTTGGTGTGAATGGCCTTGATTCTGCAGGATATATTCCAAGTAGTGGAATTACTGGGTCAAATGGTATACCTGTATCGATTTTTTTAAGGAAGCTTTCCAAAGAGGCTGGACCATTTTGTAACCCCACCAACAGTGTAGGAGAGTTCCACTTTCTCCACAGCCTCTCCAGCATTTGTTGTTTTGTGTTTTTTGGATCATGGCCAACCTTGTTGGGGTGAGATGGTATCTCATTGTAGTTTTGATTTGAATTTCTTTAAGAACTAAAGATTGTGAACATGTCCGCATGTGTTTTTTGGCTGCCTGGATCTCCTCTTTAGTGAAATGTCTGTCCATCTCCTTTGCCCATCACTTAATTGGATGATTTATCTTCTTCTTACTGATATTTTGTAGTACCTTATAGATTATGGAGGTCAGGTGTTGGTCTGACATAGAGTTGCCAAATATTTTTTCCCATTCTGTAGGTGGCCTTTTCTAGCTAAATTTCTATAAATATTTTTGGAAGGACACAGTTCAGTCCATGAAGCTGCTTCCCTTCCCTTACTGTTGAATCCCAAGTCAACCCTTCCTTTATTTGCTGTCCCAATCATACTACCATTTTTTTCTTATTCTTCTTGCTACCTAACCATGTGTGCCAACTTCCTACCATCCTGCCAGTTCCCACCGCATCACTGGATAGATGGAACATAGCTGCATGGTGGATAGAGTGCCACTGGTGCACTGGCTTGCCACTATCCTGGTTCTGCACCACCCTAATCAGATGTCCCCAACTATAGTACCATTTTTTTCCTGCCTTTTCATTCTCTGTTCTGCATTCACACCTCCTTTTTTCCTGTTTCTGACTTCCCCAGGTTTGCCCTGTCTCCATCCACTCACTCCCACCTCGTTGTATTTCTTTCTTTCTCCCTCACATCTTGCCTCTTATGCCACCTCCCAGCCCAAACCACTGGCTCTACCATGGCTAGCGTCCCTTAGACAATCAGACGTGCTACCACATACTCTTGAACTGCCCCACCCCTCCCAGCCTTGACCAGCTGCTGAATAGTGGGAAACAAGCCAATAACCACTCTCTATCCCACAACTCCACCTGTATGGGGATTATGAACACTGCCATAACACTGAACCAATTATCAGAAGGAAAACAGTACCTGCCCAGTTTGCCTTCAGCCTTCTTGCCAAATCAGTGTATAGTGAAGTAGGGTTGCTCTGCCTGCTGTTTCCTTGCCCATTCAGATGAGGAGGTGAGAGCTGTTGTGCCCACAGATGAGCAAGCAGCAGAACATGCTTGGCTTGCCTACCTGGAGGTATCAAAACAAAACAAAAAAGAGGGACAGAATAAGTGAACAATCAATCAATAAAATAATACCTTAATGTCTCAGAGATAACAGACAATACCAAAACCCACAAAAAAGCAAGACAAGATGGCTCTAGACTTTTCATCATCAGAAGGATTCCTGTTATTGCATTTTTATAGCTGTACAAATTCCCACCCACACTCACTCCTTCCTTAACCCCTGGCAACCACTGATCTGTTGTCCAGTTCTATACTTTTGTTATTCTAAGAAAATACGTGAATGATCCAGTGTCTCCACATTCTTGTCAGCATTTGACAGTCACTGTTATTTTTATCAGTTCCAATGTATGTTTTAGTTCTTATTCTGCTGACGACTTAAAGGAAACCCTGGTGGTGTAGTGGTTATGTGCTGATAATCCAAAGGTCTGCAATTTAAGTCCACCAAGTGATCCTTGGAAACTCGATGGGGCAGTTCTACTCTACCCTATAGGGTCTCTGCGAATCAGAATTGCCGGCAGTGAGTTTGTTTTTTTGGCTGGGGTAATGGCTAAAGATGTTGAATATGTCTTCATGTGTTTGTCTTCTGCATAATGTCTCAGTGAAATGTCTACATGCCTTTTGCCCACTTTCAGATGGTTTCTGCTATCCATTTTATATAATTGATATTTTCCAATTATGATAGTTACCTTTGGATACTTTAATTGTCTCATATTGGGCATTTGGGAATTCTTCTAATTGTCTTTGATTTCCTTTTGTCATGATTATAGTATTGTCTTAGTAATGCAGTGCTGCTATGACAGAAAAAAACGTAAGTTTGATGGCTTTAACAAAGAAAAATTTATTCTCTAACAGTCCAGTAGCTAGAAGTCTGAATTCAAGGTGTTGGCTCCAGGATAATGCACTCTGTCTCTGTCAGCTTTGGAATAAGGTCCTTGTGATGCATCAGTTTTTCCTTGGTCTAGGAGCATCTCAACACAGGAACTTCAAGTCCAAAAGAGATGCTTTGCTCTTGGTACAGCTTTCTTGGTGGTATGAGGTTCCCAATTCTCTGCTTGCTTTGCATACTAAGAGATTGCTTCCAGGCACAAAAATATTATAGATTGATTTCTGCCTTGCTAACACAACCATTACCATCTTCCCTCGTTAACGTCACAGAGGCAGGATTTACTAACATGGGAAAACCGCACAATACAGGAATTATTGCCCAACTAAATTGAAACACATTTTGAGGGAGCAGAATTCAATTTCTGACAAGTATTTTTGGTAACTTTGGGCTTTCTGATTTGACAAGATGTCCCAGATTGATTTTGTGCAATTTCATGTACCAGATCTGAAATCAACCATTTCTGAAAGAGGTTTTTGGTGAGAAACGATGTTTAGACTTGACAATCTGGGTTACCATTCTGGGAGCTTTTTAGTGAACAGACTCCCAGCCCTCATGCCAGATATTCTACTACGTCTTGGTGTTGACCTTTTGGGTTGATTTTTCCAAGTATATGGTAGATACTTTCAACATGCATATTCAGGCTTTTTTGTTATTGTTGTTGTTTTAAATTTCAGGAACATTTTCTGGCATTTTAGTATTTTTGGTTGATTTGTAGGGCCAGTTTGTGAGTCTTTGAGTTCTGTGCATTCACAGCTGTTTCCTTTAGACTACAAGCTGAGTTTGGCTGGAAGGAACATCCTTGGCTCACATTTTATATCCTGTCATGTATTAAATATATAATTCCATTGTTTTATGACATAAGCTGTTACTGCCAATGTGTGATGTGAGTTAGATTTTCTTTCCTTTGTAAATAACTTGGACTTTCTATCTACATGATGTGCGATGAATTATTTTTATTTTTCCCTTTTAAGTTCAGTAGTTTATTAGACTACATCTTGGTGTTGACCTTTTGGGTTAATTTTTCCAAGTATATGGTAGACACTTTCAACATGCATACTCAGGCTTTTTTTTGTTGTTGTTGTTTTAAATTTCAGGAACATTTTCTGGCATTTTAGTGGTCAGTATTTGTTCTGTGGGGCCCTGATGGTCTAGTAATGAAGAGTGTGGCTGCTAGCCAAAAGATTGGCAGTTTGAATCCATGAAGCTGCTCCTTAGGGATCCTATTGGGCAGTTCTACTCTGTCCTGTAGGGTTGCTGTGAGTCAGAATCTGCTTGACAGTAATGAGTTTAAAGCTTCAGTTACCTTTTGAGTTTCCTTTTGTCTGTCCAGTAATGTTAAGTCAGAGCTTTCATATATTTTTTCTGATGTGTCTTTATTTTGGCTTTCTATCCATTTTACTATTATTCACTTTTTGTAGTATTATTGTGTTTAATGAGAGTTGTTTTCTGTGGCTTTTGTTTATTTCCTATGAAGTTTTAGTATATTTCATAATAATATATTGCCTATTAAACTATAAGCTGTAAGTTAAAGCAGCTTGTAGTTTAATAGGTAATATATTAATATGTGTTTTTCTTTAGCAATATGTTGCATTTAGGATAGTGGTCTGTCAAGGTCAGCTGCTACTGACACCATGGTTGCTTCCATAGTATGACAGTCTCAATTACTGTAATAATACCTCTGTTGTAAATGAATGTGTTTTGCAGTGTATATAGCTTTTTGCTAGACATCTGTAATAGTAAGAAGTTTTTATATGTAGTAAACAGTTTTTGAAACTGAGTGTGTTCATAAGGCAACATGTTTAATATACAAGATGAGTAGTACTTCTTGCTGCTGGATTGTTATATGAGTGTTAGTTAACCATGATGTGCTGCTGCTGTATCTTTTTTGTTTTAGTTTAAATGGAAACTACCCTTGGGAGCTGGATGCCTGTGTAGCTGTTCTGCCACATCAGTGAATTGCAATGAGTGGGGGAGGAGAGCAACCAGATATCCTTAGTGTTGGAATCCTGGTTAAAGAAAGATGGAAAGTGGTGAGTATGCATCACAGTGTGTGTGTGTGCGCGCGTGTGTGTGTGTGTGTGTGTGTGTGTGTGTGGCACGCACGCATGTTCATATAGGGGACAATCTTACTCTATGAGTAAGGCATTTATTTTTGTATGATTTAGTTATGTTTGTACCATAAGTTTTACTCTTCATGTAGTACATTTTCTTAACTTTTCACAGCTAGTACTGAATAAAGTAAAAAGAAAAGTATATTTAGGGGGAAAGGACAAGAGACGAAAATCACTAAAAGTATAATAAACTGTTTTCTTTTTTACTAAGGAAAATTGTAAATATGTGTAATTATATATAAACTAGTACAGTGAACCTCTGTGTACTCATGACTCGGTTTAAACAGTCACCAGTTTATGGTCAGTGTTGTTTTCGTCTCCTTCATTTCCTTCCCAGGTTATTTTTAAGTAAGTAGTGTACCTTCACATTTTTTCTGTCCTTATTTCACTATATATCTCTAAAAGGTAAGCTCATCTTTTAAAAAGATAATTACAGTACCATTCTCACCACCACCCCCCCCCCCAGGACCCCATTGTTGTTGAATTGGTTATGACTCGTAGTGATGCTATAGGACAAAGTAGAACTGCCTGGTAGGGTTTCCATTGCTGTAAATCTTTACGAAGGATGATTGCCATGTTTTTCTCCTGCAGAGTGGCTGGTAGGTTCAAACTTCTGGCTTTTTGGTTAGCAGCCTACCTCTTTAACCACTGTGTTATGAGTGCTCCTATAATACCATTAGCACACATGAAAAAACTTTTAAAAAATCAAACACATTCCATCTTATAGCAGCCCTATAGAAAAATAACCATTTCTTAGTATCATTAAATATCCAGTCAGTTTTCTCATTTTTTGTGATTGTTTTGTAATTTTTTTTTCTTTCTTTCTTTTTTTTTTATTTAACATAACTGAGTGAAAATATACATTCACATGTAAATTTACATGCCCCCCTATATGCAGCTTCCACTGCTCTCCCTGTCCGGTGACTGCACACTATTCCTCTCTGCTCCATACATGTCTCATCCTCCCAACAGTCTCCTTTCCCCTCCTCTCCGTCCACTCCCCTTCCTCCAGCCAGAGGTCAGCAGGATGATATCCTATAGATGTATAGAACCATAAAGTGCTTCCAATATATGGTTACTCTGCATTGCCAAGTCCATTCCATTCCTGTCCAAAGAGTGGACCTTTGTTATAATTTATGGGAACGGGCAGCATCAGGGCCGGGGGCCATGCTCTCAGAGGAACCCCCAAACCGCTGGACCATCCATTGAGGTCTTTTAGTGGAGATCTCATGATGCATCTCTTTTTATTCTTGTGTTGCCAGTGAGACTCAACCTAGTGAGCTCGATTGCGGCTATCACTGGTGGTGGCCGGGCACCATCCGGTTCTTCTGGTCCCAGGTCGATGTAGGCACCCACTCTTGTGGGTCTCTCTGTCTTCTCGGTTGTCTTTACCCGATGTCATTTTGGTCCTCGGTGAGCATCCGTTCCTGCTGAGTTGGGACCATTTGCTGTGTCCTTGGATGGCAGCTTGGCAGCTTTTAAGACCCCAGACGCCACTCACCAATGTGGGGTGCAGAGAGCTGTAAATTATTTTTGATGGTGATTTAAGATCCAAATAAAGTTTGTATATTGCTGTTGATTGATATTGCTTAAGTTTCTTTCAATGTTTTAGTTCCTCTGCTTTTCTCATTTTCTTTTACTGTCTATCGAAGAAACTAAATTATTTGGTTGTAGAATTTCCCCTGGTTTAGATGTTGCTGATTGCTTCCATGGGGTGTTAACACAGTTCTCTGCCCCGTGTTGTTTTATGTAAATTGGTAGTTACATCTGGAGGTGTGATTATGTCTAAATTCAGGTTTGCTTCGTGAAGTGTGGGCATTTTTTTTTAAATAAAATATATTGTGAATTTTCACTAGAAGACCTGTTTCTGACTGTGCCTCTTTTTTGTAGTGTTAGCAGCCATTAATCATTATCTATATCTATTAATTCATTAATATTGCACATTAGTGATAGTCATTTATTTATTACCATGAATATGTCTATAAAGAGAAAATTTCTCTTAATCAACTGTTTATTTACCCTGAAGTTTGAGTAGAAAGGCAAGGTAAATGTTTGAATATTTTCCTAATTTACTAGTTTTCAAAATACATAGGTTATTCCGTAACATCCTCCAGAAGTGAGCAGTGGTTTGTTTTTTTTATTTTATTTAATATGACTGAGTGAAAATGTACATTCCCATATAAATTTACATGCCCACCTGTATGCAGCTGAAGTTTTTTTTTTTTTAAGTATGACTAAAAATTTATGTATTTAAAGATGTGTGACATATTTAAGTCCCTTGAAATTATTATCTTTATTGATGGTCACAATGTCATGTTTGGCTAAGGGGATACCCTTCAACTTGTCTCTCTTTTTTTTTTTTTTTTGATGCAGTCCTGATAGTCTTGATAGCTTCCTTGCCCTAGGCCTAGAGTCTTTTTTTTTATTCTATGCTTTAGGTGAAGATTTACAGAAAAAAATAGTTTTTACAGAAAAAACAGTTAATATACATACTGTTTTGTGACATTGGTTGCCAGCCACTTCTCGTCAACACTTAGAACCCTTTTTGAACTTTGGTTCTGTCATTTCTATTCTTCCAGCTTTCCTGTCCCCTGCTTTCTCATCCTTGACTCTGGGCTAGTATGCCCGTTAGTCCTGTATACATGCGTGAGCTACATGTATTATTGTTTTATGGGCCTGTCTGATCTTTGGCTGAAGAGTGAACCTCAGGAGTGACCTCATTACTGAGTTAAAAGTATCTGAGGGCCATACTCTCAGAGTTTCCCCAGTCTCCATCAGGCCAGTGAGTTTGTTCTCTGTGAGTTTGAATTTTGCTCTCCATTTTTCTCCAGCTCTGTGCAGGACCCTCTATTGTGATCCCTGTCAGAGCAGCTGATGGCGGTAGCTGGGAACCATCTAGTCATGCTGGACTCAGTCTGGTAGAGGCTGTGATAGTTGTGGCCCATTAGTCCTTTGGACTAATCTTGTCCTTGTGTGTTTGATGTTTTTCATTCTCCCTCGTTCCAGACAGAAACATGGTGGTGTAGTGGCTTAAGTACTGTGTCTGCTACCAAAAGGTCGCCAGTTCGTATCTGCCAGGTACTCCTTGGAAACTCTATGGGGCAGTTCTACTCTGACCGACCTCTAGGGTCACTGTGAGTCAGACTTGACTCAACAGCAGTGAGTTTGGTTTGATTTTTTTCTCATTCCAGATGGAGTGGGACCAGTAAAGGATTTTAGATGGCCATTCACAAGCTTTTAAGACCCTAGACACGATTCACCAAAAAGTAGGATGTGGAGCATTTTCTTCATAAACTATGTTAATGCCAGTTGACCTAGATGTCCCCTGAGACAGTGGTCCCCATACCTCAGCTGAGTAACTCAGTCCCTTTCGTAGTTTGGATGTGTCTATGAAGCTTCTATGACTTTGGCTTAGTTAAGTTGCTCTGACTTCCCCAGTATTGTGCGTTGTCTTACACTTCACCAAAGTTAGCAGTTACTAGTTACTGTTTTTCCTCCTCTTCCCGTCCCTCATTAGCCATCAAAGATGTTCCTTTCTGTATGTAAACCTTTCCATGAGTGTTATAATAGTGGTTGCTTACAGTATATCTTGTTTTGTGATTGACTTATTTCACTCAGCATAGTTCCCTCTACATTCATGCATGTTGTGAGATGCTTCACAGATTCAACATTGTTCTTTATTGTTATGCAGTGTTCTGTTGTTTGTATGTGCCATAATTTGTTTATCCATTCATCTGTTGATGGAAATTTAGGCTCTTTTCATCTTTTTACTATTGTTAATAGTGCTGCAGTGAACATGGGTATACAGGTGTGTATTGGTGTGACTCTTCTAGGTTATGTTGCTGAGAGTAGGATTACTAGTTTGTATGGTATTTCTATTTCTAGCATTTTAAGGATGCACCATAGGGTTTTCCAAAATGGTTATACTATTTTTTGCATTCCTGTCAGTAGTACATAAGAGTTCCAGTCTCCCCACAGCCTCTCCAACATTTGTTATTTTTTGTTTTGAGGTTTTTATTTGTTTGTTTCATGCCAGTAATGTCAGAGTGAGATGGTACCTTGTTGTGGTTTTGATTTGCCCCTAATCTTGAGCATTTCCTCATGTGTTTGTTAGCTACCTGAGTGTTCTCTTTGGTAAGGTGTCTGTTCATGTCCTTTCCCCTTTTTTAAAATTATTTGTTTTTTGTTATGGAGGTGTTAGTTTCCTGTAGACTTTAGAGATTAAACCTTTGTTGTATAGCCCTCAATTTTTTTTTTTCCAGTCTGTAGATTCTCTTTTACACTTTTGGTGAAGTTTTTTAATGAACATAAATGTTTAATTTTTAGAAGATGCTAGTTACCTATGTTATCTTCTGTTTGTGTATTATTAGTTATGGTTTGTGTGCTGTTTATGTCATATATTAGGGCCTCTAGCACTGACCCCCTTTTTTTCCGTGATCTTTGTAGTTTTTGATTTTATGTTTAGGTCTTCCATCTATTTTGAATTAGTTTTTGTGTGTGGTGTGAGGTATGTGTCCTATTTGATTTTTTAGTGGATGGACATCCAATTTTTCTAGAACCATTTGTTAAAAAGACTGTCTTTTCCCTATTTATTAGGCTTTGGGCCTTTGTTGAAGGTCAAGTGACCATAGGTGAATTGATTTACATCTGGGTTTGTGACTTCGTTCCATTGGTCAGTGTGTCTGTTGTTGTACCAGTACCAGGTTGTTTTGACTACTTACCTGTATAGTAGGTTCAGAGATCAGGTAGTATGATGCCTCTTACTTTGTTCTTCATCAGTAATGCTTTATTTATTAGACCTGAAATCTTAACATTTCTGCATGACTGTGAATTTTTTAAAGGAGTTATTTTTATTTTGAATATATTTTTATTACTGCTTAATCTCTTGTCAGCCAAAGCTTTGTTCCATCAGCAAGTCTATCAGTGGATTGGAAAAATTATTAAAAATAATGTTTTTCCTCCCTATCGTACACAGTGTGTTTTACCAATTAGATAAATCAGTAGTCTAAACATTTACTTATCAAATAATTAGAAACGGGTCATGCCGTGATCAGTGACTGGTGTAGGAAGATTCCACCAGTTGTTAATTTTTTATGGGGCTCAGGCATGAAATATTGCTTTGGTTAGAGTATTATACCAAGTACTTGGATTAAGAATTGGCTGTTCTCTAGTAGTCATATAAAAAAGTGACATTCAGAGCTCTTTTATGCCTTGGAATGATTCCTTTGTCTTGATAAATAGAGTTAATATATGTATGGAACTTGTCCCCAGATTTCTGGAGTCATAGAGGCATTTTTAGTAGGAAATCGCAGGCTCATTAACACAGCTCATACTTTATTTATCTATTATGTAAGCACGAAAACTCTGGTGGAATAGTGGTTAAGTGCTATGGCTGCTAACCAAAAGGTTGGCAGTTGAAACCTGCTGCCCTATAGGGTTCCTGTGAATTGAATCAGCTCTACAGCAGTGGGGTTTTTTAGTTTTATGTGACCTTATGTAACCATAACATCAAAAGTTAAGTCTTAAAACACTAATTTTGTTTTTCTTATAGTTTTGTGGAGTGAGAATTTGGGAAATGTTGTCTGGGCAGTTTGTTTCTTGGACTTATGGCAACTGTGGTATGGTCAGACTGGCATATCTGTTTCCATGAAGGCTTCTTCAACTTACTTGTTTGGTGCTTTGGGGCTCATTAGCAACACACCCCTCCCCAACTTGGCAACTTATTTTCTTGGGTTCCAACTTCTCACAACATGGTGTTGTTAGACTGTTGATACTTGTTACATGGCAGCTGCATTTCAGGAGAGAGAAAACTGAACCTATTAGCTAAAGACTATACTCTCTGGATATGGACTGTGTCACTTTACCATATTTGGTTGGTCAGAGCAGTTACAGATTTCTCCTAGATGTAAAGGGTATGAAAATGGACTCAACCTCTTGGTGGTGGAGAGCCAAGATCGTATTGCAGAACAAAACAAAGGGGAGATATTGTCGTGGCCATCTTTGGAAAATATAATCTGCCACAAATGATGACAGCTTTAGCTCTATTCTTTCCATAATCTGCATACTACCATCATACTAAGCTATCTCTATCACTTTGCCTCATAAACATGGATGATTTCTTAGGGCTTTGTTAAGCTTAATAGAAGCTCGATAAATTAAATGAACTAATGCTTAGGTGACATTATAGGAATAGGCTGAAGAGCATGAGCATTTATGTCAGCCTACTTTTTCATTCTGTTATTTGATAAAGATATCTCCTTGATACTGTTTGTGAGGCTTTTAAGTTAAACTAAGCTCGCTCTGTTTAATGAACAAAATGTGAGGAATTATAAATACCAATCAGGGTTCAACAAAGAGCAGTTTATTTAGCTGAATGGTACTGGAACTTTTACAAACTCCTGCATTCTCCTTGCAGGTTTTTATCTTCCCATCACTAAACCAAAGATTATGGCTCATGTATGAGAACTGCCAGTTAAGTTCGCAAACTCATTCTAGAAAAAGTGCTGTGTACCTCATTGCTGAATATCACTATGGTCAGCTTCTAAGTGCTCCCCTTGGGAAGCTATGCAGTAACACCAGTGCCTAGTTCATCTTTGAAAGCAGTTTCAGAACTGTTTTTTCTGGAATGACCATCGGAGCTGTTGTCATATTACTGTCTAACAATACCATTTTGTGAGAAGCTGCAACCACATCGAGAAACCCAAGAAAATGAGCTGCCAAGGTGGGGAGGGGTGTGTCGCTAAGGAGCCCCAAAAGCATCAATTATATTTCTACATTGTATCGCCTTCTTGATGTCCTGAATGTCACCAAAATGTTTTCCTTTCAGTCTATCCTTTGCCTTCAGGTAAAGAAAAAAGTCACTGGGGGCCAGATCAGGTGAGTAGGCTAAAACTTCCTCACAGACAACTAAAGAGTTAAGTTTGCAAGCTTGCCACCTTTCCACTGTGCACAATCGCCATTCCAGAAAGAGTTCCAAAATTGCTCTGAAGGGTGGACAAGGCACTGGTGTCAGTTCATAGCTTCCCAAGGGGAGTGCTTCAAAAGGTGAATGTAGTAATACTCAGTTTTGAGGTACTCAGCACTTAGACAATTGAGTTTGTGGACTTAATTGTCAGACCTCGTATGTAAAGCAACTAAGAGTATTAAATGGTAATTGAATAGTTTCCATGGTGCCAAGTGCTATGAGGAGACAGAGAAATGGAACAAATGGCCTTCTCTCTGAAGAAAATTAGTTTTTGCTGTGGTGACAGAATGTTGACAGTGGTAAGTTAGACAACATCAGAGTCCAGAGCCCTGGTGCTGTAGTGGTGAAGAGCTCAGATCCACTAGCTGCTCTTGGAGACCCAGTGGGGCCATTCTGTACTGTCCTGTAAGGTTGCTATACATTGAAATTGACTCTGTGGCAGTCGGTTTGGGTTTCTGGTATGGTGTATTGATTCAAGTGCTATCTGAGGTGCTTGGCCTAGTAAAGGGATGAATGATTAAGCAAAAAAGTTCATATGAATCAGTATAGACCCAGTAGAAAAAGAAGTAGGGCTTAATCTGGGGCCTTTTAAGCTGATCAGGATTTAGGGTGCTGTGCCTCTAGTTTTCCTACCTTCTACATTGTATAAACCTCTGATAATGTAAGAAGAAGAGCTTGTTTTAGAAAATGGAAGAAGACTAACTTTTGCTGTATCTACCTTGAAGTGTATTACCCTCTCAACCCCACCTTTTCAGACTGCTACAGGTCTAGTTGTCATTAGCTGTTTACAAGTTATTTATAGTACTCAGGTACTCAGGTATCCTGATGTTGCCAGCTAACTTAGCACATTTTATCAGGAAGAATATTGTTTGTTGAAAGCACTGAATTTCATTACAGTTTACTCTTATTTCAGTAGCTAGATGTGTAGTGAACTCTAGGGTAGCTTGGAACCAGAACTTTCAGACTGCTCTGTGGAACCTGTTAGATACATCAGACCAACCCAGAAAAAAACAAATCTGTTGCCATCAAGTTGATTCCAACTCCTACTAACCCTGTAGAACAGAGTACAACAATTGTATTTGGTCCTGTAGGCATTCCAGGTCACAGTTGGTTGATTTGAACTGCTGACCTGTGGTTAGCAGCTGAGTGCTTAGCTGCTGTGCCACCAGGCCTCCTCAGAAAACCAAAAAAAAACAAACAGCCAGACCTGTTGCTGCATAGTCAGTTGCACCTCCTCAGAGGAGGGTAACTGTAGTTTAGTGCTCAGAGGGCTTGGCTCTGGCTGCCTTGCCATGCCTCACTCCTATACACATCTCACCAGATTGGCTCTAGATAAGCTTTAAATTGACAAAAAGATCTCATGGCTGAAAGAGGTCTGGAAGTTACTGCATTAGAATTAAAACAATAAATCTTGTTGTTCAGTGATACTTCTTGGAAGAGATGCTTTCAGATACTGTCTGTTTTTTTTAATTCCATTTCTGATTCTGGCTGTAGACCAAATTTTAAAACTGTTTGTGGCTAAAATAATTTCATTACTAAAATATAATATATATATATAATATAATAAAATATATAATATATATTATATAAATATAATAAAATATAATATATATATAATATATATATAAAATATATATATTTCATTACTAAAATAATTTCATTACAAACTTATGGGAAAGATTTTTTTTTTAAATTTTTATTTAACATGACTGAGTGAAAATGTACAGTCACGTATAAATTTACATGCCCACCTATATGCAGCTTCCACTGCTCTCCCTGTCTGGTGACTGCACACTATTCCTCTCTGCTCCATACATGTCTCATCTTCCCAACAGCCTCCTTTCCCCTCCTATCCATCCACTCCCCTTCCTCCAGCCAGAGGTCAGCAAGATGATATCCTATAAATGTATAGAACCATAAAGTGCTTCCAATATATGGTCACTCTGCATTGCCAAGTCCAATCCATTGCTGTCCAAAGAGTGGACCTTTGTTATAATTTATGGGAAAGGGCAGCATCAGGGCCGGGGGCCATGCTCTCAGAGGAACCCCAAAACCGCTGGACCATCAATTGAAGTCTTTTAGTGGAGATCTCATGATGCACCCCTTTTTATTCTTGTGTTGCCAGTGAGACTCCTCTCTGTGAGCTCCGTCGTGGCTATCACTGGTGGTGGCCAGGCACCATCTGGTTCTTCTGGTCCCAAGTCGATGTAGGTACCCACTCTTGTGGGTCTCTCTGTCTTCTTGGTTGTCTTTACCGCATGTCACTTTGGTGCTCAGCGAGTATCCGTTCCTGCTGAGTTGGGACCATTTGCTGTGTCCTCGGATGGCAGCTTGGCAGCTTTTAAGACCCCAGACACCACTCACCAATGTGAGGTGCAGAGAAGCGCTAGATTGCCTTCCAAAGAGGCTGGACCATTTTGCAACCCCACCAACAGTGTAGGAGGGTTCCACTTTCTCCACAGCCTCTCCAGCATTTGTTGTTTTGTGGGAAAAGATTTTAATGTTATTTCCAGGCATTTGTTTTCCTGAAATACACATATTTGAACAGTGTGGAGGAAAGACCTGACAGGCTGTTCCCAAAAAGATTATGACCTAAATCCAACAGGGCAGTTCTGCTCTGTCACATGGGGTCACTATGAGTTGAGAATCGATTGACCAGTGCGTAACAGCAATGAAAAGTTTAAAAATACCGGAATTCTGATCGTAACATAGGAATAGTAAAGTTATGTATTATTTTCTAAATATGGGATGAATTGGTTTCTAAATAGAACTTTCCTTTAAATTTTGCATGTGTGGTCTTTTGTTTTCTGTGCAGTTGAGGAAGATTGGGGGCGGGGGCTTTGGAGAAATTTACGATGCCTTGGACATGCTCACAAGGGAGAATGTGGCACTGAAGGTGGAATCAGCTCAGCAGCCGAAACAAGTCCTGAAAATGGAGGTTGCTGTATTGAAAAAACTACAAGGTAAGTTGCTTTATATGGTATTCCAAACAATTCATAGTGTATTGCTATCTTTCAAATACTTAATTATATTCTCTGATTATTAATTGAGTACTCTGGTGTCAGCTAGATATAAACATGGTGGCATTTTTCACTTGGAAATTTTTGTCAGTTGCCAGTAGTAGTAGAAACATGTAATTGCTTAGCATAATTGTACTTTGGGAATTCCTTTTTATAATGAGTCAAGATAAGTGAGAGTAAATAGCAGAAACATTCTACTATTTTAGAAATTATTGTCAAAACTCAGTTGTGGTTAACTTTTTTAATTCTTTTTTTTAAACAAGAGACATAAATATCTCTGAGTTGTTTACTGTGTTTCTAAGAAATGTGTCTTTGGGTGTTAAACTTTTTTTTAAGCTGTAAATGCTTATATTAGAAATATTTTTATGAGTAAAATGAAATGTAAACAGCTTAAAAAGATACGAGTGGTAGTCGAAGACTGACAAAATGGACAGTTAATGCACACTACCTTGTCTTTTCTGTTATGGTAAAAATAATTAGTTACAAGTTAAAATGAATTGTGTTTTACTCATTTCTTCTTCTTTAAAATTTTTGTTTAATTGTCCTTTAAATGAAAGTTTACAGCTCAAGTTAATTTCACATGTAAAAATCTGTACACATGTTGTTACGGGACAGTAGTCTCAATCCATGTCATGTGACAGGACACTCCCTCTTTCCACTTTGGGTTTCTTGTGTCCATTTAACCAGCTCCTGTCCCTTTCTGCCTTCTCATCCTGCCTCCAGACAGGGGTTGCCTGTGTGGTCTCTTGTATCTGACTGAGCTAGGAAGAAGCACATGTTTTATAGTACAGTCTCACATTGATCCGAAAAGTGGGCTTTTAGGAATGGTTTTAGTTCTGGATTAACAAAGGATATGGGGGCCATGGCTTCAGGGGTTCCTCCAGTCTCAGGCCACTAAATCTAGTCTTTTTATATGTATTAGAGTCCTGCACCCTACTTTTCTCCTGCACTGTCAGGGGCTGTCTGTTGTGTTCTCTGTGGGGGCAGTCATTGATGGTAGCTAGGCACCACCCAGTTCTAGTCTCAGGCTGAAGGAGTCTCTGGTTTATGTGGTCCTTTTGTCTCTTGGAAAACCCTGGTTGTTTTAGTGGTTACATCAACAGTTCAAATCTGCCAGGCACTACTAGCAAACTCTATGGGGCAGTTGTACTCTGTCCTGTAGGGTCACTATGAGTTGGAATCGACTTAATGGAAGTGGAATGTTTTCCTTGTGTCTTTGATGTTCTTCATTCTCCTTTGCTGCAGGTGGGATGGGACCAACTGGTGCATCTTAGATGGCCACTTGTTAGCTTTTAAAAGACTGCAGATGACATTCATCAAAGTGAGATGCAGAACATTGTCTTAAAAAACTTTGTTTTGCCGGTTGACCTGGATGTCACCTGAAACCATGGTCCCCTGGGCTTACCCCAGTGTACTCTGCCCCTCAAAGTGGTTGTGTTCAGGAACCTTTGTTTTTGCTTTAGTCCTGTTGTGCTGACTTCTCTTGTATGTGTATTGTCCTTCCCTTCACCTAAGATAATCTTGTCTTGGTTACAGTATGGTGAAAATAAAATTATAGATCTGTTTAATGGTCATTTTTATAGCCCAAACTTCAGTAAACTCATATAACAAAGGTAATTAAGGAGACAGTGCATAGATAGCACCTATTGTTACTACTAGGAAGAAAGAAAAAAAAAAAACTAGAGAAGGAAGAAGAGAGAAAAGATGACTTACTCTTTTTTCCTCTCTGTATCTGTCAAGAGTTATTCTCAACTCACTGAAGGAAGAAGAGAGAAAAGATGACTTACTCATTTTTATCTCTTTTTTCCTCCCTATATCTGTCAAGAGTTATTCTCAACTCAGTGATACAGAGCCCACTACCTCTTTCTGGGTTACGCAGATCCCAGGAGATGTGTTCTGCTTTCAGCTGGCCCTATAAAGGGTATGTCAGCACTAGCTTGATCTGGACAATGTCATTTCACCTCTTTTTTTCCTACTGGGCCTTAGGGGACTGCTGCAGGGTGGTACATTTGGTACAGTGGTTAAGAGTTTGAGACCACCAGCTATGCCTTGGAAACCCTATGGGGCAGCTCTACTCTGTCTATAGGGTCACTATGATTTGTGCTTCAAGGTGAAGCAGGATACAGTTTTGTAGACCCTATTTTGGTCATGATTTACTCAGAATCCTATGTGATAAGCCTTGAAGATGAATTTAGTACAGCTTAATGGACGAATTAGAGATGGTTGAATGTTAGGTGTTTCCTTTCTTCTGTTTTCTCTCTCATACTATTACCAAAAATGTTTTTCCTATCCTTCTGTAATTACATGGCATTCTATTCTTCAGATCCCGTCACTTCCTAAACATAGATCTTTTAGAATGTATCCTTTAGTCTGTATTTCAGTGAGATGGTCTTGACTGTCTTTTCTTGGCTTTCTAATGTATGCCTTGTGTATACTTATGTCTACCAAAGTTTCTTTTTGTTGAGGATGCTTTGGAGTCTAGACTGCTTGAACATTTTTATGAGACTATGCTACTCTTGACTTTCTTTGGGGATGATCATTTCCTGTTTGACCCCAACAAAAAGGCTAAATATGTAAGCCAAGCCAAGCCAAGTGCCGTCGAGTTGGATCTGACTGATGGCGACTAAAGGATATATATATCCTATAAGGATATCCTATAAGGATATATCCTAAAGGATATATATCCTATATATATATAGGAGCCCTGGTGGTGTAGCAGTTAAGCGTTAGCTGCTAACCAAAAGGTAGGCAATTCTGTTCTGAATTATAGGGTCCCTATGAATTGAAATTGACTCAGTGGCATTGGGAACCTTTTATAGGATTGGTTGGTTTTAAAATAATATTCAATTTTTATTAGTTGTTGTAAGGATTTGTATCTTTGTAAAACAAAAAGATATGTTATGACAAGTTTAGCCTGACCTCTTAAGTTTTCTTCCTTTTAATAAGTCAATTCCCATTCTCAAAATCCTCACAATGTCTTCTCATATTCTTTGAGTTTTCAGTTTTCTCTCAGGCTTTCCCATATTGAATGACCCTAATTTTACTAGCTCATGCATAACTCTCATTAATAGCTTGTTCTTTTCTCATTGACGATAAAGTATACAGGCCTTAACATTTCATCTTCTTTTCTTCTGAGTGGCCATCCTCATACTACAACATCAAATTATCTTTTCAAAGCTCTCTCAACTATCCTAAATGTATCCTGTAATTCCCTATTAGATCAAATTAGACTCTTGAGTTTTATTTGGTTTTTACAAATGTATTTGAGTGTTTCAGTCACTTCCAGATAAATTATCTATAGGCCTGTTATGTAGTGCTTTTCTTATGCACAGTTATTATTCTCCAAAAGTATCCCTAATGAATAGGGCCATTAAACTTATTAAGCTTTTCCTTTTATTAACACCATTGCTCAGAAATACATCTCTGTATAACCATTTATTTATGACTCTTCTTTCTCTTCATTTGTGGTGTAGTATCTTCAGTTGTTTTATTTTTTCATTTATTTGCTTTGAAATCTTGATCAAAGAGTAAATTGCCTTCCCTGGACTGTTAGATCTTTTCCTCTCCTCTTCACTTTTTTGTCATCTCTTGTGCTGTATCTCAAAAAAAGGCACCATGCTTTTTATTTCTTCTTAATAAATACAGTTTTAGTGGTAGTGACAGTAAAATAGAAAAACAATTATGTCTTATTTCAAATCTGATTACTAGAAATTCTCTAGGAACCTTGTATCAATACTTTTTAAAGTTAGATTTGCATTTCAGTCTCGATAAAATTTGATATATTCTAGAATCTTGTAGTGAGACAGGCAAATCTTAAAATCCCTTAGCCTTCTAACTTTTTATTATGAAAAGCTTCAAATATAAGCAAAAATAGAATTATATAATGAACCTCCATATACCTAAAACTCAGAGTGAGTATCAAAATTTATCCAGTCTTGTAGCTATTCCCATCTCTCTAGCCTTTTTTCCCATCTTTCTGGATTATTTTAAAACTAATTCCAGACAGTATATCTGTAAATACTTCAGTATTATCTCTAGCTAGTTGATAATGACGCTTTTTAAAAATATAAGCACAATACCATTAAACATCTAACAAAATTAATGATAATTTTTCAGTACCATCTAATACTTTAACAAGTATTTAATTTCTTCTGTTGTCTCAAAAATACTCTTTCATAATTGACCTGTTAAAATCAGGATTCATCTGTGAAGTAGGCACATTGCATTTGATGATTGACATGTCTCTTAAGAATTTCTTAATCTTCCCTCGCCATGAGTTGGATCCGACTTGACGGCACTTGGCTTTGGCCTTTTAACCCCCTTTTTAACCATGCCATTGGTTCGTTGAAGACATGGAGTTCTTAGTCCAAATTCCATATTTTACGTATCACTTCCTTGTCATATCTTTTAACATGCTCCTCTGTCCTCTATATTTTTTATAAGAATACTTTGCCTATGTACCTGCCAAAACCAAAACTAAACCCACTGCTGCTGAGTCAGTTCCAACTCATAGCAATCCTGTAGGAAGAGTAGACCTGCCCCATAGAGTTTCCAAGGAGTGCCTGGTGGATTGGAACTGCTGCCGTTTTGGTCATCAGCCCTGGCACTTAACCACTACCCCACCAGGGTTTCCTTATTCCCATTTGAGTTTGCAAAATAGTGATTTTTTTCTGATTCTTTCGTGTCTTCTCAGTGGATTAGCTAGAATTATTCTATAAAGGAAGCCCTGGTGGCATAGTGGTTAAGAGCTTGGCTGCTAACTAAGACGTCAGCAGTTTGAATCTACCAGTCACTTCTTAGAAATCCTGTGGGGCCATTTTACTCTGTCCTGTAAGGTAATTGCTATGAATTGGAAATAATTTGCTGGCACTTAACAGCAACGGCATTCTACAAAGCAGAATTTGATCTCGTCAATTATTTGTTTCCCTGAAAAATACAGTTAGTACACAAAAGACAGGATCGGTGTTTTATTTTTCTTCACATTTATTTACCCATTTTCAGAATAATGACTTACATCCTTATGTGACCAGTGCATTTGCTTTTTGTTTGTGTCGCTGTGAGCTCATGGATTTTGTACTTGTTTTATTTCAGTTCATTGCATTCATTCTTTTGATGCTGAAAGTGTGAAACCTTTGGCTTAGTGGAAGCTCTTTCAAGTTGGCTTCTTTGCCCTTTTGACAAATTTCAGGAGTCTTTGATGTCATCCTTGCTTTCTGGCACAGTAAGATGTGTCAGACTTTCTTTGAACTTATTCTGTGCTAGAGATGCAATCCAGAGCCCTGTTTCTTCAAGAAGCCATACATTTTTGTAGTAGGAAGTGATGGAGCCCACAATAAGCTCAAGTGCTAAGGTGCTAATTGCTATTGGGCCAACATACTTGCTCTTCATAATATATTTTAATAAATACTGTGTTTTTCTTGGAAACCCTGGTGACATAGTGGTTTACTGCTATGGCTGCTAACCAAAAGGTCAGTAGTTCAAATCCACCAGGCTCTCCTTGGGCCAGTTATAAGTTTTGGAATAATTTATTAAAGAATGGTAAAAATACTGATTAAATAGCTCTCTTTGCATGATTAGGACTTAGACTCTGAAGACTATACAGATTCACCTTTTCATTGTAGTGAAAGACAGTTTCTTGGATCTTCCAGAAAATAATTTTATTTGGTTTAGGAATTTAAGTTTTTTACCTTGTGCATGTAGAGTGGCCTAATGCTTTGGGAATTCAGCATATTGTAAAATTACTGTTATTTATACTTAGTGTATCTTTTCATCGAAAGAGGTCTTCCTAGGATCTTTAAAGTTTTTGTTGTTTACTTGCTTTGAGTATTATATATAAACATGTACCTAATATACAACAGAAAGTTTAAAAAAACAGTTACTAGATCAGATTTTTCACTAATCCTTACATGTTCTCCCTCCATAGTATGTGTTCAATCCAGTGAAGTTTGATGTAGTATTTAAAAAATCACTACTTACGTCAATGAATGACTTGAGAGTTGTCCAGTCTTTCTGTCTTCTTTGAGTGCCTTTATGCTGTGAATAATTACTGTCCTCTTTTGGGCTCTTTCAGAGTACCAGCTTTCATAAAACTGAGGTTTTTCTATTTTTGTACTCTATTTGATTAGAAGATAATTAAAGAATTATTAAACTACTTACAAGTTTTTTTTGTCTAGATCTTTTAAAAGTAAGTGAAGATCCTGTTAATGTTGTTAGGTGCCGTCGAGTTGGTACCAACTCATAGTGACCCAATAGGAAACCCTGGTGGCATAGTGGTTAAGTGCTGTGGCTGCTGACCAAGAGGTTGGCAGTTCATATCCACCAGGCATTCCTTGAAAACACTGTGGGGAAGTTCTACTCTGACCTGTAGGGTCACTTTGAGTTGGAACCTGTTAATATTAAGAAATAATAAATACTATGAAAAACAAATGATTTATTTAAATTTTCAGTTGAGATAATTAGGAATTAATTTGCCTCACCTCCTGTGAATTTGGGCAAAAGGTATGTTTTCTTGATAGCCAATAAAGAGAAAGTGATTTGCTTTTTATTTGGGGGGGGGCATGTTTTACCCTCATATGTTGGTCCTATGGTTTAATTTTGCTGTTGTAGGCTACAGAGCACATACTGAGAACTGGGAAGAAAGGTTACTATTATAGGAGAACAAATGCACCTGCTCTGCCTTTCCTGCTTCACATCTCCAGCTACTGCTGTTGCAAAGTATGATGATGCTTCCTTTCCCTAGTGATAAGAACATGAGAAATAATTTCTAGGTTAGACCATATGTCTATCCAGTATAGAAGACTGCTTGTACAAGTTACTACAAAAGGACCTTTTTGTGGCAGAGCATAGTAATTGTACCCTGAGATCCTAAAAAGTTATGGATACACCTTTATCCATCATTATATCCTTTAAAATTTTGTAAGTCTATCTTCTTCCTTTTTGTTTCTATTTTCAACCTGTACTTTTTTTTCCAACTAGGTTAACTTTTGGAAACACTGGTGGTTTAGTAGTTAAGTGTTATGGCTGCTGACCAAAAGGTTGGCAGTTCAAATCCACCGGGCACTCCTTGGGAACTCTGTTGAGCAGTTCCACTCTGTCATATAGGGTCACTGTGAGTTGGAATCCACTTGACAGCAGAGGGTTTTTTGTTTGTTTGTTTTGTTTTTGTTTTTGTTTTAGGTTAACTTTTGCTTGCCCACTTTAGTGTTCTCCAGTACTGTGAAAGGTTGTTTGGAAATCTGTGAGAACTTCATCTATTCATTGATTTTAACATTACTCAGCTTGGAAGATTTAGCCTTCTCTGTAGGCTTGATCCAGATTTATTACTCTGCATTTAGAAAAACGACATGCAGGAAATAGGTCTAGGTTTTTTTTCTTCCCCCCAAAAGTAGAGATCTATTCCATAATGTGTTTGTGTCTGTGTGTACATACATAAGCACACATTTATATGTATTTGTATAGACACAGAGAGAGTGTGGAGTGATGCTTAGCTCGAGGAGCTTTGAGAATGGGAACTGGAAGTAGAAGGGTCAGGGAGGGAGGAGATCTTTTACTTTTTATCTTTGGTGCTTAAGAAATTAAAAATAAAAAGGCAAACTTTATAGTAAAAGCAGAATATGGTAACAGAAAACCAAATGCAATGCCATCAAGTGAGCTACGACTCATGGTGACCCTATAGGACAGAGTAGAAGTGCCTCATGGAGTTTCCAAGGAGTGCCTGGTAGGTTTGAACTGCTGACCTTTTGGTTAGCAGACATAGCACTTAACCCACTATGCCACGCACAGTTTCCAGAATATGGAAGTAATTGTAAATATCTTCAACACTCACTCTTTTGCTTTATCTTCTCTTTTAGTGTGCTTTAAAACTCATGGTAAATTAGTGGATTTTAAGCATAATATAATGGAACTAAAAATCTGTTCCATGCTATCAAATTACTTTAGAAATGGTTCGTAATTTCTTATTTGTGGGGAGCTGTTACAGCAGTGCTTGAATACTGTTATATGCTAGAAACTGTGCTACTGAATTCTAAGATTATCCACACTTTATCTTGTTTCAAAATATAATTCATGTATAAGGCCTCATTCCATTGTTTTACGAATATTTTTAATGTTGTAAGTGTTCATGGTAAAAATTTTAAAATCAAAATAAAAAAGTTATTTAAAAAAAAGTGAAAAATTTCTTTCCTCTCAGCCCCTTACTCTCTTCCTGCCTATCTCTAATGTTAGCCAGTTACTGATTTCTTGTGTTTTTTTCAGACATCTTCTGTGTGTATTATATCTCTTTATATGTGTGTATCAATATATACATACGTGCACACACATATATGTGTATGTGGTATGTTGGGGGGGGCAAGAGAGAGAAATCTCCCTCCCTTACCCCCTGTGAAGAATTAACTTTATCCAAATAATTTGTTCCTTTTAATTTCCTGAGCCAGTAGAGTGTTTTTGTCATTCCAGGAGGATCATACCTGGCTTTGTTTATTTAACAAAGTGACTCTTGGTGGTGTCCGGCCATGCCAGAAAAACTTATCGCCTGTCAGCCTACTATGAAACGTAGAGGGGTTAGAGATTGAATTCAGTCACCTAGGCAATGCATTAATCGTTTGTTCCTGGCAAGTTGATTCTCGCTAGAAGTGACCCTGTAGGACAGAGCAGAACTGCCAAATAGGTTTCTGGGGAGTGTTTGGTGGATTCTTTTGCTGCTCACCTTTTGGTTAGTAGCTATAACTCTTAACTACTTCACCACCAGGGCTTAATATTTATATAAGTTAAGAATTGAGAAAATGAAGTAAGTTGTAATGAAAAACTTTACTGTAAACACACAGTGTCCAAAAGTATATATGTTTAAAAAATTATGATCCTGAGGTAACTTTTTTCCTTTTCTTCAACAAAATTATTAGAGGATTTGTTTATTTTTAATTTCTTTAAAAACAAAATTATACAGACAGTTTAAAAATTATCCAGTTCTACAATGTTTGTTTTAAAAAAGAGTAGTACAGGTTCTGATTCCAAAAATGATTGGGTAAGTATACTTCACCCCATCTCTTCTACTGAATGCAGCTGTAAAATCTGCACAGGATATTTGTAGTGCTGTTTGAGAACATTAAATAGTAGGAGAAGTATTGTGGAAGACCACCAGAATTCAAAGTACCGTTAAACTGGCAGTGTGTGTACCTTTTTTCTTCCTTTCAGTATGCCCTGGCTTGAACTCAGTGTATCCCTACACTTGGAAGTGAACATTAACACAGACAGAAGGAGCTCCAGGAGAAGCCTGTTTAGTTCTGACTCAAAAAGTGAAAAAGAGGTCTCCTAGTACTCAACAGAGAGTGGGAAAATCTCACATCTTTTGTTGTTCATCCCCCCACGTTTTGTTCTTCTTTTCTTGATTCTCTTGGACCTGAGCAGTTCCTTGGCAGTGTCAGCCATGAAAACTGAGAGGATCTTAAACCTCAGAGGCAGAGGAAATTTTTTCATTGCTTGCAGGAGTTAGTCTCAAGAGAGTGAGGCAAATCCCATTGCTTTTCTTCTCCCTCTGTCATTCTGTTGCTTGGCAGTCATGGGAAGTGTGGCAGAGTGGTACTAATAAAGCTCATCTTTCTTTCTGGAAAACTGGCAGAAATTTTCCTCAAGGAACCAGATTTTTTTAGAGAGGGAGGAACTTGAGGAACTGACCACTTAAAAGTTGTTTATGGACTCCTAAGCTGAGTTCCAAGCTGAACATGCATGATTGTGATCCTAAATATTGTGTATAGATGTTGAGACTGGACACTGGATGGTGCAGATTTAATATGATTGCAGAGACTTTGAAAACTGGACTGACACTGGCAACAACCTACAAAAGGCTGGTCAGGACTTGAAGCTTGAATGCAGCAAAGTCAGTTGCTGGCTAAAACAAAAATAATGGCATTCTCAATGGGACTTAAATGAGATCGAGTCTTATAATGTGATATTCCAAATATTTGAAACACAATCTAAAATTACTCAACATAAAAAGAACCAGAAAAATCTGAATTTGACAGTATTGTTGTGGTTATTAGTTACCTTCATTAGGGGATTGCAAATTAATTAGTCAAGTCAGTTATGGCTCATGGTGAACCACTGTATGCGGAGTAGAACTTCAGCATAGAGTTTTCAAGGCTATGACCTTTTGGAAGCAGATCGACAGGCTTAACTCCTGAGGGCGAGTTCCAACTGCTAGTCTTTTTGGCTAGTAGTTAAGTGCTTAACTTGGAATAGCTTTAGTAAAAACAGTTGACAGTACCAAGTGTTGATGACACTTCACCAAGTGTTGGTGATGCTCCACCAAGGATGTGGAGCAACTGAACCCCTCCTCACAATGCTGGTACATATGTACAGTGATATGGTCACTCTGGAAAGCCATTAAACATAGAGTTACCATGTGTTCAACACTGACTTAACATATTACCCAGCAGTCCTGTTCGTGTTTAAACTGTAGATTTCCCTTGATGTTTATCTTGAATGAAGAATTTGAAAACTTTCTTCTGCTTTTGGCTCCTGTTGTACCACTTAGAATATAGGAAATTAAATGGACATCCTTATGAAAGTATATAGTAGCCTTTGTTACCCAGTCTCCTAGGCTGAATTCTTTTTGCCATGGACTTGGTTTAGAGGACACTTTTTTCTTATTTTGAATCATTGTCTTAGCAGTTTACTCAATCAAGCTTATGTTTCCACTTCTCCAGCTAATGTTGTTTTTATGAGCTGTCATTGCTGTGAAGTCAATTCTGACTCATAGTGTCATGGATTGAATTGCGTCCCCCCAAAAGTGCTTGTAGCCGTGATTCCTTGTATTTTATGTCCTCCATTTTGTTATTTTCTTTGCTGTATGTTAAAAAGGATTAGGGTAGGACTGTAAGTCACTTCATAGGGTCCCCTCTCTGCTGCATCATAAAGGGAGTTTCCCCAGAGTGTGGCTTGTACTGCCTTTTTTCCTTTCATCCTATGAGAGATAAAAAGACAGGGAGTGAGCAGAGAGTTGGGAAACTCATACCATCAAGAAAGCAGCACCGGGAGAAGAGCATGTTCTTCAGACCTGAGATTCCTTTGTCAGGATGCTCCCTGACCAAAGAATGGTACCACACAAGGACTTTATGCCAGAGCTCACAGAGGGAAAGCCTTCCCCTGGACAAACACCCTGAATTCAGACTTGTAGCCTACCAGACTGTGTAAGAATAAACTTTCCTTTGTTAAAGCCATCCACTTGTGGTATTTCTGTTAGAGCAGCACTAGCTGACTAAAACACACAGATACTCTACAGGACAGAGTAGAAATGCTCCATAGTGTTTCCAAGAAGCACCTGGTGCATTCAAACTGCTGACCTTTGGTTAACAGCTGTAGCACTTAACCACTACACTACGAGGGTTTTTGTATGAGTCTTGTAATAATTTATTTCAAAAAGATGATTAATTCTTTGATGACAAGATCCATGTCTTAGGTTTTCTATCTCCCATGGTCTAGCATTTGATGAATTATTATTGTTGTTTGGTAGGAAGTGGGTAAAAATGAGGCGTAGATGGGTATTATGGATTGAATTGTATTCTCCAAAACATGTGTTGTATGAGGTCTGACTGTTAAGTTTGTGAACTTGCCACTGTCCATTTACCTTGGCAGCATTGTACAGACAACTCAGTAATGTTTCATAACCTTGGTTTATCAGTGGCTCATAGCTGTGTTCCTGTAAACATGTGGTGGTGTCTTGCTGAATGACATTCATTGTTGTGTGTTTTTGTATGCCATTGTGAGAATGTCAGAGCTTGAATTATAGCAATGAACAAGCATTAAAGTTCTTGTTAAACTTATCAAGAGTGGAAGTGAAATCAAGGACACGTTAGTCCAAGTTTATGGAGATAATGCCGTGAAGAAAACAGCAGTATACAAATAGAGTAAACATTATTGAAAGGAGAGAAAGCGTCACTGATGAAGAGAGGTCATGGTGGCCAGTAATGAGCAGAACTGATGAAAATTTTGCAAAAATTCATCAAATTTTGTGTCAAAATCATTGGCTGACTGTGAGAAGCAAAGCAGACGAAGTAAACATTGATAGTGAAAGAGGACAATCTTAACTGAAAACCTTGGCATGAGAACGATGTGTGCAGTAAAATGGTGTCAAAGGAGCTCACCAATGAACAAAAGCAAAGGAGAGTTGAAGTTTGCCAAAACCTTTTGGAGAGGCAAAATGATGTTTTGTGCCATGTTATCACTGGTGATGAAACGTTGGCGTACTAGTATAACCCTGAAACAAGGCATTAAGGTGCATGATGGAAGTCAGCCAGTTCTTCATGACCAAAAGTCAAAACAATGTTGCTAACCTTTTTTGATATCAGAGGAATTGTTCATTATGAATCTGTATTAACTGGACAGTTAACCAAGTTTACTATGTGGAAGTGCTAAAAAGGCTGGGTGAAAAATTAGAAACAACCTGAACTTTTCACCATCAACTCATGGCTCTTGCATCACAACAATGTACCAGCTCACACAGCACTGTCTAGTAGGCAGTTTTTAGTCAGTAAACAAATAACTGCATTAGAACACCCTCCCTTACCTGACCTGGCCCCCAGTGACTTTTTTCTTTACTTGAAGATAAAGGAAATATTGAAGGGAAAATATTTTGATGACGTTCAGGACATCAAGGGTAATAGGATGACAACTCTGATGGCCATTCCAGAAAAAGAGTTCCAAAATTGCTTTAAAGAGTGGACTAGGCCTGGCACTGGTGCATAGCTTTGCAAGGGGTGTACTTTGATGGTGATCATGGTGATCTTCAGCAATGAGGTATGTAGGGCTTTTTCTAGGATGAGTTCCTCAACTTAATTGTCAGAACTTAAAAATCCTAACCTGTCTGCCTATGGTTATAATCCTATTTGGGAATGAGTTGTCTTTGTTATATTAATGAGGTAGGATTAGTATAGAGTGTGTCTTGAGTGAGTCTCTTACATGATATAAAAGGAACAGATTAAGCAAGCAGATCTTCGAGCCACATGGAGATCTCCAAGGAACCAGAAAACAGAAGCTAAGGAGACAGACTTTCCCCTAGACCTGACAGAGAACACCGTCTCCTGGATTTGGTGCCTTGAATTCAGACTTCTAGCCCCCTAAACTGTAAGAAAATAAATTTCTGTTTGTTAAAGCTGTCCACTTATGGTATCTCTGTTACAGCACTAGATAACCAAGTCAGAATTTGGTACTGAGAAGTGAGTGTGCTACTTTAATAGCTACCTAATATGTGGAAGTCATTTTAGAATTGAGTAATGGGTAGGGGGTGGAAGAGTTTTAAGGTGCCTAATAGTAAAAGCCTAGATTGCCTTGAAAAGACTCTTGGTAGATTTGTGAAATTCAAAGACATTTAAGGTGAGGGTTCAGAAAGAAGTGAGGAAAACTATAAAGAAAGTATCTTAGAGAATACATATGGCACCTGCAACCAAATATTGCTAGAAATGTGAATGTTAATTGTGCTCATAGTGAAGCTTTAAAATGAAGTGATGAACATATGATTAGGCGGTGGAGGAAAGCTGATGCTTTTTATGCAGTAGCAAAGAACTTATCTGAATTATGTTCAAGTGTTTGATGGAAGTTAGAACTTGTAAGTGATGAACTTGTTAGCTGGCTTATGAGTATTCTAAGCAGTATCTTAAAGGGGCTGTGTAGTTTCTCCTTGCTGTTTATAGTAAAATGTGAGAGGAAGGAAATGAACTTAAAAATGAACTGTGCAAAATGAAAATGGAACTTAAAGATTTGAAAAATTCTGTGTACAGACTAAGGATATGTATCTTGGAATGTTCACCAAGGTCATGTCTATGCAATCTTTTTTTTCTTTTTTTCTTAATTGTGATTAAGTGAAAATGTACGATCCAAATTGGTTTTGCATGCCCACCTATCTGCAGCTCCCCTCAGCTCTCCCCACCCCATGAGAGCATACTCCTCCTTTTCACTCTGTGTATGTAGTATCTTCTTAACAAGCATGTGTTCCCCCCCTCTTCACTCCCATCTTGAAAAAGACCAGTAGGGCACCTCCTGTAAATGCATAGAACCATAAGTATGTACACCACATGGCCACACTGTGTCCCCAAGTCTGATCCATTCTTGTCTGAAGAGTTGACTCATTACTGGATTCTGATCAGGGACAGCTATAGGTCTAGGGACCATCCAGGGGATCTTCCGGTCTGTCAGACCATCAATTCAGGTCTTTTAGTAGAAGTTTTGGGCTGCACCCCTCTTTCTTATGTTGTCTCAGAGGGACTCAACGTTGTGTCCTCCCATCACATCTATCTTTGGCCAGGCACCATCTGGTTCTTCTGGTCACATATTGCTATAATCTCCCATTCACATGGATCCTTCTGTCTCCTGGGCTGTTTTTCCATCGTATCTGATGTTCTCAGTGATGTCTGTTCCAAATGAGTTGCAGCCGTTTGGTGTACCTCACATAACAGCCTGCAAGTTTTTAAGACTCCAGATGCCACTCATCAGTCTGGGGTGCAGAAGACTCTCTTAGTAGTAGACTAATTATGCCAGTTGGCCTCAATATCCCCTAAATACATGGTACCCAGGCCCCGTCCCTGCTCCTCTATCCTTTGAAATATTCGACTGAGTTTAGAAAACCTTTCAGTTTATGCTGTAGTCCAGTTATGTTGATCTCCTCTGTACTGTGTGCTCACTGCTTTCACCCAACCAAGTTCCTGTCAACGATCTAATCTGTGAACAACCCTCTCCCTCCCTCCTCACCCTTGTAGCTGTCAAAGAGTCTTTTCTTCTGTACATAATTCTGTTTTTAAGTCCTTATAGCAGGCTCTTATACAGTATTTCTCTTCTTGCTGCTGACTGATTTTACTCAGCATAATGTCTTCCAGGTCAAACCAGGTTATGAGATGCTTCCTAAAATCATCATTGTTCTTTATCATTGCATAATGTTCCACTGAGTGTATATACCACAGTTTACTTATCCATTCATCTTTTGATGGGCATCTAGGTTGATTCTGTCTTTTTGCTTTCGTGGACTGTGCTGTAATAAACATTTGTGTGCATGTATCTGTTTGTGTGACCACCTTTATTTCTGTAAGATATATTCCGAGCAGTGGGATTACTGGATCAAATACTATATTTCTAAGAGGTTGTACCATTTTGCAGTCCCAGCAGCAGTATAGGAGAGTTCCAATCTCTACACAGCCTCTGCCACCTTTGCTGTTTTGTGTTTTTTGGATTATGGCCAACCTTGTTGGGGTGAAGTGGTATCTCACTGTAGTTTTGATTTCGATTTCTCTAACAGTTAATGATCGTGAGCATTTCCTCATGTGCCTTTTGGCTGCCTGGAAGTGTCTGTCTGTCTCCTTTGACCATTGCTTAATTGGATTATTTACCTTTTTCTTGTTGATATTTTTAGTACCTTGTAGATTATAGAAATCATATGTTGCTCTGACATATAGTTGCCAAATATTTTTTCCTATTCTGTAGGTGGTCTTTTAACTCTCTTGATAAAGTCTTTGGATAAACAAAAGTGTTTTGATTCTTAGTAGTTCCCATTTATCTGCTTTCTCTTTTGTTATTCATATTCTTGTCTGTCAGATTTTGACAGTCTAAGCCATGTAGTAGAACTTCCATTGTTGATCCTATTTTTTACTTGCATGCTCTGTGTCATTTTAGGTTTGATATTTGGATCTTTGATCCATTTTGAGTTAGTTTTTGTGTAAGGTGTGAGATATGGGTCCTGTTTCAGTTTTTTTGCGATGGATATCCAATATTACTGGCACTGTTTGTTAAAGAGACTGGTTTTACCCCAGTTTATGAACTTCAGGCCTTTTACACAACTTTTGTTACAGAGATTAAGCCTGTAACTGATGGAACTAACCAACTGTCACAGCAGAAAACACATCAATTTAGACTGGAAGAGTTAGAGGAAGAGCAAAAGGAAAGCAGGTTATCTGCCTCTTAGAATTCTACGGGTAGGTAACAGGCCAAAGGAGTTACATCTGTCATCCTCTTAAAAAAACAAAACAAAACAAAAAACCCCTTCCTGGAGCAGCTTGAGATCAGCAGAACTATTGACAAGAATGCGGGAAGCAGAGCCTTCTTGGTTTCCAAAGGTGGAGCCACCGTCTCCTGGGTCTCAGAGGGTAGGGCCTCAGCCTCCTAGTTTCAAAGAGTTGGATCTTTAACAGTTTAGTTCCAAAGTATGGGACTGTCATTTAGGTGTTCCATAGGGGCGAGGCCACCACTGGAAGCTGAGGGGTCAGGGTTGCCTAGGGCAGAAGAATGAGGTCTGCTGGGGCCAAAGGGATAAGATTGTCACTTAGATGGACTAGGAGAATGTGGCTTCCTAAAGCTGAGGAAGCAGAGTTGCCATCCTAGTGTGCCTGGAAGACAGACTGAAGTGTGGGGCTGAGGGGCCTCCACTCAGCATCCACTCAGACTCTGGTCAGTGCCCACAGTCTGTAGAGCAGGGCCATTGTGTAAATAGTCTCATAGAAAAGAGGGCTATTTTCAAACCTTGAGGGCTAATGTAGTATGTTCTGCTGATTTGCTTGGTGACTATAATCCCCATTCTCCCTCCAGTTTCTCTCACTTATACTGGAAATGTCTAGCTTTTGTCAGTTCTCACTCTGTACTTAGGAAGCAGGGACAAAGGCAGGATCAGAAGGGAGTAGACAGAAAAGGGCAACAGGGTAGATTAGTATTGTGGTTCCCGGTAGCTGGGCCTGCCAAAGAGGTGTGGTTCTTGCCACTGTTTGCCGTAGGGGTGGAGGTTGTAGGAGTCTGCTCCTGTGGTAACAGGCTGAGAGCCTCTGGGCTCCGTCATGCGTTGTGGCCAGCAAACGTGGCCCTGTGTATGTCTGCACCATGTCTCTTACCTCTTACCAGAAACTTCACTGAAGGTACCATTCTGCATGCTGGTATATGGGCTTTATTCCTGGATGGCCACGCTGAATCATGCTCTTTGGCCAGGAAGCTTCATACACATCTGTATTCCTCCATCTTTTTAATCAGTTTCTTCTCAGTGAAGAGGAATTTTTGGATTTTGGACTTGGAGTTGATTTAAAACTTTTGCTGTCCCTGGATACCCTTTTAGCTTGGTAATGAAGTCACTTCTCAGGTTCACCCTGCAGCCAAAGACTGTGCAGGCCCCATAAAACAAAATGAAACTAAAAAGGCACACCAGCCCAGAAACAAGGATTAGAAGGCATGCAGAGATAGGAAAGCTGGTAATAAGGAACCCGAGTTCAAGAAAGGAGATTATTGACATGTTGTGGCATTTTGAGTGGTTGCTGAAGAACATGTTTGTACTTTGAAGATTCTTTTGGCCTTTTAGAGGATTCCTTAAGATAAACATAAGCAGAAAAATTGTAAAGGATGTGTTGTTATCTCTTCATCCTATTTGCAGTTTTTTAATCAGTAAGTTGTAACTTATGATGCTTAGTACTACCTCACTGACTTCTCTTTTTTCTGCATTGCCTTCTATGCACTAGATTCTGTTGCTTTTAACTTTCCTCTGGCAACTCTTATTTTAATTGTTTTGTTCCCCTACCCCACCTCCTGGGGCCTTGGAAGTGACTACCTTAGTAGCATCTTAAAATCTGATTTGCCCTGAGTATTAAGTGGTTTCCATCACTGCTTATAGAAGTTAGGTTTTAAGGTGGATGTTTGATTTAAGGAGATGTCAGTGAAGATTTTAAGAAATCGACATAAGCAGAAAGGAAAATCGAAGTGTGCACAGCCTCTGACTGAGCCTGGCTGTGCGTAGTTGGCATTGTGGAGTGGGTGGGATGTAGTTGGTGGGTGACACGATTGCATGGTAGGTCTTCAGGGCCAGGCTCACTGTTTCAGTCTTGTGTCTCCATGCACTATAATCTGTGACTTTTGTTTTTGTAATTAAGTGAAAGTTTGCAATCCAGCACAATTCGAGCACCTGTCTCTCTGCGATTCTGTCTGGTCTTCTCACCCAGTGACAGCACACTTTTCTTTTCAATTCTTCCAGTACCCATCCAACCAATACTGTCCCCTCCTCTCCATTCTCTCCTCACAAAGAAACCAGTAGGACAGCTTCATATATGTATTAAACCATAAAGTATACACACCACCTGCGTCACTCTGTGTCTGCCAGTCTAGTCCAGTCTTTGTCTGAAGTGTTGGCTTCACTACTGGTTTCAGTTCTGGGCTAGCAGCGAGTCCAGGGGCCATGTTCTCAGGGGACACTCCAGGTTGTTGGACCATCAAGTCTAGTCTTTATTAATAGAGTTCTAGATCTACACTTCACCTTTTCTCATGCTGTGTCAGAGACTCTACCTTGTGTCTCTTATCAATGCTGTCTTTGGTGGTGGCCAGGCAACATCAATTTCTTAGTCTGTGATGTTTTGAGTAGCCAGTTGACATGATGAAAAGAGTTTTTCGGGGAGGTTATTCTATGAATAATGTGTGGATGCTGTTATTATAAGGAGTCATGTTTGGCCTGGTCTAGTGAAGTGAAGTGAGATTGGCAGAATGGATGGCAGCTAGGAGAGCCTGGTCAGTAGACAGCAGGTTATAGACTATTAAAGCATTTAACACCAGAGAAATCCTGTAGTGTGTTTATAGGAGATGGGTGAAGTGCAGGTCTAAGCAAGTTAGTATCTATCATTATTTTAGGGTGCATTCCAAGTGCCATATAAGGGAATAGTGGGAGTAGAGAAGAGCAGACAGTGGCCTTACTGAAGATCTACTTTAGCAACCCTTACATTCCTTCCTTTCCTACTCCCTCCTTTACTTTGTAGGCACCTAGTAAACTCGAGACACTGTGCTCAGTGCTAGGGATATAAATCATGATGCAAGTATTCAGGGACTCACAATCAAGTCAGACTGACATAGAATGAATGATGACATTGCAGAATGAGTTATAAAGGAAATGTGTAAAATCTCAAGGGAGAATTGAGAAGGGAACAAAAGCATCTTAAGTCCTTGGAAACTAGGCAGAAGCTCAGTTGCTAAAACAAAGGAATTAGGCCACAGTAGAAGTGAATGGATGCTAATGTTGAGATTATTGTGCTGAATAAAGCTGCGTATATCTTCCTGCCAAGTATTAGGGTTGATCCCAGAGAGTGAGGTGGGTTTAAATCTTCAGAATTAAGTGGCACCTGTAGCAGCAGGGAACCAGGAGGGCCTTCAAGTATTTGGAAAACATATAGGCAAAGAACTCCAGGGAAATGATCTACCTGTGAGACAGTGATGTCCCAGACCAAGATTGTCAGTCACAGGAGTGGACAGAGAAGGGATTAGCCTAGGATAATGTCCTAGTTAGCTAGTGCTGCAGAGATACCACAACTTGGTGGCTTTAACAAAGAGAAACTTATTTCTTCATAGTAAACTAGGCTAAAAGACCAAATTCAGGGTTTTAGCACCAGGTGAAAGCTTTCTCTCTCTGTTAGCTTTCTGCTTGGACTAGGAGCTTCTCTGTAGAGGAATCCTGAGTTCAAAAGATTCACTCTCCTGCCAGCTCTGCTCTCATGGCACTTTGACATGCTGCTGCCTGTGCTCTTCTCTCTTTAATATCCCAACAGGTTGCCTCAAGACAATCTGTCTGGTAGATTGAGTTCTGCCTCACCAACACAGCTGCCACCCATCCTCCTATATTAACACCAGGGAGGCAAGATTTACAACATACAGGAAAATCATAAACAATATCGGGAATCATGGCCCAGCCAAATTGATAAACACACTTTTGGGGGGCACACAATTCAAGCCATGACAGATGAGAACTGGCAGTTCACAAAACCAGAATCTAAATGATCAGTAAACATGAAAAGATTCTTATCTTACTGGTAATTAGCAAAATTTAAATTACAGCAAGATACCATTTCACATGAAAAGATTCTTATCTCATTGGTAATTAGCAAAATTTAAATTACAGCAAGATACCATTTCACACCCATTATATAGACAAAAATGAAAAAGTCTGACAAGACCAAGGGTTGGTGAAGATACATGGAAGTGGTAACTGTCTCATGGCCTGCCAATAGAAGTATCAGTAAAACTTCTTTGGAAAGCAATTTATAACTATCGTATAGTAAAGACAATGATGTTCTACTATTGAATTGACTCCAACTCATGACAACCTTATACATGTACAACACAATGAAACATTACCTGGTCCTACGTAATTCTTACAATTGCAAACACGTTTGAGTCCATCATTGTGGCTATTGTGCCAATCCATCTCACCAAGGCTTTCCCACACTCGTGTTGGCCATCTGCTTCCCGAAACATGGTGTCATCTTCTTTCTGTGTATCCTTGTGATGATGTTTCCAAAGCAAACAATTTGGATAATGTTCTATCGTGATCCGTAAGGTTTTCCTTGGCTAATTTTTAGAAGTAGATTGCCAAGTCTTTCTTCCTACTCTTTTTGAGCTGAAAGCCCCACTGAAAACTGTCCACCATGGATAACCTACTTCTATTTAAAATACTGATAGCATAGCTTAAAGCATCATAGCAACATGCAGACCACCAAATACACCAAACTGGTGGTAGAATAATGGTTATAGCAACCACTATTTAATGTTCTCTCTGCTAGGCATTTAAAAAAATATTTCCTTATATTATTTGACTTAATTCTTACCTCAATCTTTTTTTTCTGTTTTATAGATGTGGAAATTGTGCCTGAGAGGTTAAATAATTGGTCCAAGATCACAAAAATAGTAAATAGAAGACCTAAGATTTTAGCACATATCTGTCTCATTGTAAAACTGTTGCTCATAATTGCTAAGCTTTGATGATAATAATAGGAAGAGTGTATATTGAGCACTCACTGTGACCAGGTACTGTGTTTAAGTATATATACCTTAACTGATGTCACTTGCACAATAACACTGAGGTCAGTGCTGTTGGTACTCCACATGTAGTACACAGGATTAAATAACAAGCCATCAAATGTAAGAGCTGATATTTAACTCTAGCAATCTTTTGCCCATGTATTTTCCTCCACACTTCAGGTGTGTATTCACCTGGAAATTATGAAAAATAGAGAAACAGATGTCATTGTGTAAAAGATGATAACATTATAACAAAAAAGGGGGACTAAAAAAAATGTAGTCATAGATCTCTCACATGAAGAGCAAGAAAGGGCCCAAGTCGAAGCATTAACCCTACAACTCAAACAAGTAGAAAGAGAACAGCAAAAGAACTTGGGTACCCACTGAAAGCAAATAATAAAAATTGGAGCAGAACTAAATGAATTAGATAATAGAGTTAATAAGACCAAAAGCTGGTTCTTCAAAAAGATCAAAATCAACAAACCATTGGCCAAAATGATAACAGGAAAACAGGTGAGGAAAATGAGCAGTGTCACAACAGACTCAATTGAGGTTAAAAGAATTGTAACAAAATACTATGAAACACTGTATTCTAACAAATTGGAAAACCTAGAGGAAATGGACAAAATTCTAGAAATACATTGCCTACCAGAACTAGCACAAACAGAGGTAGAACAACCAAATAAGCCTGTAATAAAAGAAGAGATTGAAAAAGTAATTTAAAAACTCCCAATAAAAAACATTTTGGACCTGATGGCTTCACTGGAAAATTTTACCAAGCTTTCAGAGAAGAGTTAACACCACCACTACTAAACATATTTCAGAACATAGAAAAGGATGGCATATTCCCATACTCATCATATGAAGCCAGCATAACCGTAATACCAAAACCAGGTAAAAACACTGCAAAAAACTAAAATTACAGAGCAATACCTCTCATGAACTTAGATGCAAAAGTCCTCAACAAAATTTAAGCCACTAGAATTCAACAATGTATCAAAAAAATAATTTACCATGGCCAAATGAGATTTATACCAGGTATGCAGGGGTATTTCAACATTAGAAAAACAGTATAATCAACCACACAAATAAAACAAAAGATAATAACCACTTGATTTTATCAGTTGATTCGGATAAGGCATTTGACAAAGTCCAACACCCATTCATATTAAAAGCTCTCAGCAAAATAGGAATGAAAGGGGAATTCCTCAGCATAATAAAGTGCATTTTTACAAAGCCAACTGCCAACATCATTCTAAATGTGGAGATTCTGAAAGTACTCCACTTGAGACCTGGAATGAGACAAGGATGCCCTTTGTCACCACTTTCATTCAACATTGTGCTGGATATTCTAGCCAGACCAGTGAGGCTACATAAGGAATTAAAGGGCATCCAAATGCCCTTAAGGAAGAAGTATATCTATTTGCAGATGATATGATCTTATATACAGAAAATCCTAAAGAATCTACAAAAAAAAAAAAACTACTGGAACTAGTAGAGTTGTTCAGCAAAGTATCAAGATACATAATAACCATACAAAAGTCAGTTGGATTCCTCTACACCAACAAAAAGAGCATCAAAGAGTAAATCACTGAATCAATACCATTTACAGTAGCCCCCAAAAGATAAAATACATAGGAACAAATCTAACCAGAGACTTAAAAGGTGTATACCAAGGAAAGTACAAGACACTACTTCAAGAAACCAAAAGAGACCTGCATACATGGATAAACCCACTTTGCTCCTACATAGGAAGAGTCAACATCATGAAAATATCTGTTCCTACCAAAGTGATGTATAGATACAGTGCAATCCTAATACAAATTTCAGTGACATTTTTTAATGAGATGGAGAAACAAACCACCAACTTCAGATGGAAAGGAAGAAGTCCCAAATAAGTAAACATTATTGAGGAAGAACAACAAAGTAGGAGGCCTTACACTAGCTGACTTTAGAACTTATTATACTGTCACAGTAGTCAGAACAGTTTGATGCTGGTACAACAATAGATACATAGACTGGAATTGAGAATTCAAACACAAAATCATCCACCTATGAGTAACTGATACTTGACAAAGGCCCAAAGTCTATAAATCAGAGAAATTACAGTTTCTTTAACAAATCATGCTGTCATAAGTGGATATCCATCTGAAAAAAAATGACACAAGACCCATATGTCACACCATGCACAAAACTAACTCAAAATGGATCAAAGTATAAAATCTAAAACAATACAGATTATGAAAGAAAAAAATAGGGACAATGTTGGAAGCCCTAATACACGTTGTAAACAGACTACTAAGAGTTAACAATGCACAAATGCAGAAAGAGAAAACGTAACTTGGAGTGCCTAAAGATCAAACATTTAGACTCGTCCAGCGACTTCACCAAAAGAGTAAGTAGACAATCTTCTGACTGCGAAAAAATTTTTGGCTATGACAAATGTGATCAGTGTTTAATCTCTACAATCTACTACTAAAAAAAAAAAAAAAAAAAAAACCAAAACAAATGAAACCCATGGCTGTTGAGTCAATTCCAACTCATAATGCCCCTGTAGGGCAGTATAGAACTGCCCCATGGACTTTCCAAGAAAGGGAATTCAAACTGCCATCCTTTTGGTTAGCAGCCGTAGCACTTACTGCACCACCAAGGTTTCCCTAAAATCTACAAGATACTGCAAAACCTCAAAAACCAAAAGACAAATAATCCATTTTAGAAATGGGCAAAACATATGAACAAGCACTTCTCTAAAGAAGACATTCAGGGGCTAAGAAATACCTGGAGAAATGCTCAAGATTATTAGCCATTCAAGAAATGCAAATCAGAACTACAATGAGATACCATCTCACCCCAAAAAAGCTGGCATCAATCCAAAAATTACAAGGTAGTAATTGTTAAAGAGGCTGTGGAGAGACTGGAACATTTGGACACTGCTGGTGGGAATGTAAAATGGTACAACCACTTTGGAAATCAATTTGGTGCTTACTTAAAAAACTAGAGATAGAAATATCATATGTCCCAGCAGTCCCACTTCTTAAAATATATCCTAGAGAAATAAGAGCTGCTGTAGAAGTAGGTACAGGACATCAGTGTTCTTTGTAGCACTGTCCACAATAGCAGAAAGACTCAGCCTAGGTCCCTAACAGTGGATGAATGGATAAAGAAACTATGATGTATTCACACAATGAAATATGAAATGATAAAGAACAGTGATGAATTTGGCATACCTCTCATAACATGGAGGAATCTGAAAGGCATGCTGAGTGAACTTAGTTATAAAAGGACAAATAGATGAGACCACTATTGAAAAGACTCAAGAGAAAGCTTAACTACAGAAGAAAACAGTCTTTGATGCTTACAAGAGTTGGGAAGGAGCGAGAGGGGTATTCACTAATGTATAGTAGGAAAGAATTATTTTAGGTGAAAGGAGTGACAACACCCAGTAGAGGAGAAGGCAGCATAACTGGAGTAAACCAAAAGCTAAGAAATTTCCTAAATGCAACCAGACACTTTGAGGAACAGAGTAGCAAGGCACAGGGGTCTGGGAATCATAGTTTCAGAGGACATCTGGGTCAATTTTCCTAACAAAGTTGATTAAGAAAATGTTCTGCCTCAAACTTTGGTGAGTGGTGTCTCAGGTCTTAAAAGCTAGCAAGTGGCCATCTAAGAAGTATAAATTGGTCTCAACCAGTCTGGTGCAAAGGGGAATGAAGAAGATCAAAGACACAAAGTATAAGCCCAAAAGGCAGAAAAGGCCCCATAAACCAGGGTACATCATTATGAGGCCAAACAACTAGATGTTACCCGGCTACTACAGGTGAATGTATTTACAGGGATCTTAACAAAGGGTCCCTGATGGAGTGGGAGAAATTTGGAATGTAAAACTCGAACTCTAGTTGGAAAACTAGACTCGATGATCTGACAGACTGGAGGCTCCTTGGAAGACATGGACGTTCTTTTTGCCCAGAACTGAAACCACTACCAAAACCAACTGGTGTATAAGATATATAGTGATACTGGTGGAGTGTTCTTCACTTAAGTAGATACAGGAGAGTAATACAGCAGTGGTCTGGAGGTGAGATGAGAAGGCACAGGGGGCAGGAGCTGGTTGAATGGACATGGGAAATACAGGGTAGAGAGGAGGAATGTGGGGAGAGCAGCTAGGTTCACTCAAAATGTGTAAACTTTTATATGAGAAAGTGACTGAAATTGTAAACTTTCACTTAAAACACAGTAAAAAAAGAGTTTTGTGTTTTTACTCTCATCAGAACTTTTCTAAACCACATATAATTGCCAGAGAATGCTATGCACTGATTGCCTTACGTCTCAAATATCTAGGTTTCTTTCTACCATCAAACTGATCTCTGAGACAAATTTGAAATTTCTAGATCACTCTGATTGGCATAGAACAATTAACACTTAACCCTTGACCTGGGAGTATATCAAGCCCACTGAGACAGCAGATATACAATGAAGAAAAGGCTCCAAGGGAAATTTGAGTGCTATTAAGAAGAGAGGTAAACACTGAATAGTTAGTCAAGAAAATACTTTGTAAATATGCAAATCTGCCATTTAATTATCCTAATAACTCTGCTGAGGAAATTGAGGTTTGCACAAGATCCTGTAGCTATTACTTGGCAAAACTGAGATAGGACTGTAAAGCAATACATTTTTTCTTCATTCTTGTGTCTCCTTCAAAGAAAAATAATAAGCTGTTCTGCATAGGATTTGGCGTTAATTACCCTGCCTTTTAACTTTCCAAAACAGTTTTCTTTAGATTTCTTAATAATTAAAACTTGGTCATCACAACATACTACAATTTATGGGATAGAACAATACTTACGGGGAAGTTATGGTAATAAATGTATATATTAAAAAGTAAGAACTCAAATTGGTAACCTAACCTTCCATCTTAGAACACTAAAGAAGAACAAATTAAACCTAAAATAAGCAGAAAGAAGGAAATAGCAAAGATTCGAATGGATCTCAATTAGAGAATGGAAAAACAGTAGAGAAAATCCGTAAAACCTGAAGTTGATTCTTTGAAAAGATCACCAAATTTGTCATATTTTTTGGTGGATTCACCAAGGAAAGAAGGGAGAAGACTGAAGTACTAAAGTCACCACTGACGGAGGAGATAACACTACTGACCTTGTAAAATAAAAAGGGTTATTATAATACTGTGGCAACAAGAACAGATTAGATGAAACACACAAATACCTACAAAGACACAAACTTCTAAAACTGACTGTTAGAAAATCTGAATAGACTTAAATAGGTAAAGAGATTGCATTAGTGACAAAAACAACAACACAACCTAACTGCTCTACAGAGGAAATTCTAGGCCCAGAAGGCTTGACTGGGAATTCTACCAAACATTTAAAAAAGAATTAGTACAAGTTCTTCAAAAACTCTTCCAAAAATAGACTAAACGCACTGCCATCGAGTCTAGGAGTACACATTTCCCAACTCCTTCTATGAAGCCAATCAAAAGTACCGTGAATACCACATTACACAAAGATGTCACAAGAAAACCACACACCAATATGTCTTATAAAATGTAAAAATCTTCAATGAAATACTACCAAACAGAATTCAGTGACATATGAAAAGGATTTTGTACTGTGTTTAAATGGGACTTATCTCAGATGTTTCATGCCGATTCTACATAAAAATCAATACAATAAACTGTATCACTAGAATTGTGGGCAAGAATCAAATTATCGTGTCAGTGGAAACACAGAAATCATATAACACTGTCATAGATTGAATTGTGTCCCCCCAAAGTGTGGGTTACCTTTGGTAGTCCATAATTCCCAGTAGTGTGTGCTTTTCCTTTATAATTGTGATTGTAATTTTCATCTATGTTGTAAATCTGAATCTCTGCCTGAGGTTAATGAGGAAAGATTAGATTATGTTAAAGAGGATTAGAGTGGGACTATAAACCCTCTTACTAAGGTTACATCCCTGATCAGTATAAAGGCAGTTTACCTGGAGTGTGGCCTGTACAACCTTTTTATCTTGCAAGAGATGAAAGCAAGCAAAGAGTCGGGGACTTCATGCCACCAAGAAAGCAGTGTAAGGAACAGAGCACATCCCTTGGACCTGAGGTTCGTGTGTGAGATGCCTCGGACCAAGGGAAGATTGATGACATGGCGCTACCTCTAAAGCTGACAGGGAAAATGTTCCCCTGGAGCTGACACCCAGAATTTGAATTTTGAGGCTGCTTTACTGTGAAGAAATACATTTCTCTTTGTTAAACCCATCCACAGTTGTAGCAACACTAGGTGACTAAGACCAACAGTTTTTCAGATTCATTCAACAGACAGCCTGATAAAGAACATTTTTTGTAATATGATAAAAGGCTGACTGCTTTGCCTGTAAGATTAGCCACAAGAGAAAGGTATGATGAAATAAGCGTTGATCTGAGTTTGAGTATCATGTCTACATGGGATTGTCCTTCTCTAGTGTGACATTGAGACTATTTAAATGTCGTATGTGCTAAGAGTTCCTAAAAGTTTGTAAGCTGGTTTATGTTAGGACTTAGAGTTGCTTGTATAGCGTTTCTGGATCTCTCCTGATCTCATCATAAACAAGGATAAATAACACTGCTTTTGTTAGTGGAGAGTCATGATCAGCCCTAGTGGCTTGTAGTGTAGGCATGTTGTTTGTGTATTAACTAGATGTGACCTAATAGCCTGCCTAATAATGCCATCAAAATTGCTTTCCTTCTAGTATTGGGATTCTACTTAGGACTGTTATCTGAATGACATTCTGTTACGTCTCAGTATATTTTGCAGTTGGGAACCTAGTTTGCTGTCATTCCTTTTCCCCACAGCAGTTATTTTGAATTATTAGCATTGTCCTCCATCATAACCCACCTTAATCCTCTCATTTTTTTACAGATTACTTTACTTCATTCTGCACAGGAAATACGAAAGTTGTAAATTGTAAAATCCCTTCAACTTCCTATTTCCTTCTTAGGATCCTTCGTTAATTGCTGTTTGTTTGCCTGCCATGTTGGTGTTCCCTAGGGTTTGGGCATAGGCTGTATTCTCTAAGACTGCATGTCTTCTCTAAGCAATCAACTTTTACCTCCATTGATGATATAAAATCTGTTACCTTCTATTAGTCAATCTCTCTGTTAAACTCCACACCCAAATTTCCAACCCTGTAGAAAATCAATGTAAAATTCCCATACCGAAATGATCTTCTTGCATCCAGCATAACCCTTGTCTTTGTTTACATTAACGCAGTCCCCCTTGTCAACTAAGCTTCCTTCATCTCTCCCCTCCCACTCCTGTCATATGTCTGTTCTGTCTCTGTGTCTTAAAGCTTATTTGAAATTTTTCTTCTCTATTTTCTCGCTCTCCATGCCTTGAAACTTCTTTATCATTTACTGAACTATTTTATTAACCTTCTAGTTGATTGTCCTGCCTCTCATCTCCCTCATTTCTAGTTAGTCACCATCTAGTAGTGAACAGAATTACTTCTCTAAAACATAGGCCAGGTCATCCGGCTGTCATGCTCAAATACCTTGACTGCCCATTATCGATTAGAAGTCAAACCACAATTCCTTATTGTGGTGTAGAAGCGTTTTGCCTGCTTGTTTCGTCGTGCTTCTCACTTCAGCCCACATTAACCCTTATCTAATCCTCTAACCTATGAGCCAACTCTATAATTGTCAGTCATGTATGCTTGGATCCCTCATGCTTTTGTAGGTATCCTTCTCTTAGAATGTTTTTGTTTTATAAATTTAAAGGCTAAATTTAACTCGAATGTGATGCCCCATAAGCCAAAATTTTGAATTCTTCTATATATTCATAGACGTTTTAAAAATAGTATTATTGTGCTTATTATACTTGTTTGTGAATCTGGGCTGTGAACTCACTGATGACATGTATCTTAATTTTGTTTGTTTTGGAACACTTTGTGTTTTAGATGAAAGTTATGTAGCAAATTGATTTCCCATTCTAGAGTTCACATGCATGTTGTTCCATGACATTGGTTGCTATCCTGCAATGTGTCAGCACTCTTACCGTTTCTACCCTGGCTTCCCAGTTTCCACCCTTCCAGTTTTCTTGCCTGTCCTTGCCCTTTCATCTTTGCTTTGGGGGGCATATATTGCCCATTTAGTCTTGTGTAGTTGATTGTTCTGAGGAACACATTCTTCACAAGTGTTATTATTTTATAGGCAAACCTATTATTTAGCTGGAAGATGACCTCCATGAGTAGATTTATCTCCAGGTTACAAGGGCCATAGTCTTGGGGGTTCCTCCAATCTTCTATCAGTCAAGTCTGGTGTTTTGTCTGAATTTGAAGTTTGTTCTGTATTGTTATTCTGCTTTAACTGGGATCTTCTGTTGTGTTCCTGGTCAGAGCCATCAGTAGTGGTAGCTGGGCACCATCTAGTTCTTCTGGTCTCAGGCTGGAGGAGGCTGTGGTTTGTGGGGGACATTAGTCCTCTGGACTAATTGCTTCCTTGAAGTCTTTGGTTTCCTTCACTCTCCTTTGCTTCAGATGGGAAGATACCAATAGTTGTATCTTAGATGGCTACTAACAGACTTTTAAAACTACAGATGCTATTCACCATACTAGGATGTAGAACGTTATCTTTGGGAAATATGTTATGCCAGTGGACATAGATGTCCCCTGAGACTATGGTCCTTAGCCTTCAAGCCCAGCAACTCCATCCCGTGAGGTGTTTAGACATGGCTAAGAAGTTTCTGTGACTGTGTCCTCTATGGGCTCTATTGCATATGTGAATATATATGCAACACATACATATATGTATATACAGATGTTTACAACTGTACCTATATATGTACACATGTACTCCCGTGCACCTTCCCTTACCTATATAGTATACATATCTATCTATTTAACCACTCAGGAATTTTTGGTTATTATTGTTGTTGCAGAATTGTGTATATTACAGATATTATAGTATTTATTGTTGTTGTTTTTTATTCTTGTGTGGCTCTCAGTGTCTTCATTTGCCTTGGTCGTGTTGTACTGACTTGACCCATATTGTGTATTGCCTTTCCTTTCACCGGAAGTAACATATGTCTGCTATCTAGTGGATGATTGTTCCTCCTTCCTCCTCCCATCCCTGTTAACCATCACAGAACATTGCTTTCTTTGTGTAAACTAACTTAACTTTTTGTAAAAGTTTTATCATTCAGTATTTATCCTTTTATGATTGACTTATTTCACTCAGCACAGTGTTCTACAAATTAATCCATATTTGAAGGTTTTTTGCACACTAATTATTCTTTATCATTGCATAGTATCCCCTTTTATTAGGTACTATATTTTGTATTCCTAATGCCTAGTTTAGTACTTAACACACACTAAGTATCCATGTCTGTATTCTATCATAGTCTTTATTTTCCTTTTAGTTTTATTATTTATTGACAAGGTGTTACTTGACTTTAGAATCTCTTTCAGTTATTTGTGGCGTAATAGTTAAGAACAAAGGCTCTTGAGTCAAACTGTTCCATTATTTTCCAGCTTTGTAATCTTGGACAAAGTACTTAACCTCACTAAGCCTTCATTTTCACATCTGAAAAACAGGGAAAGTAGTAATACTTACATTATTAAGGTGTAAGGATTGAATGCATGTAAAGGGCTTAATAGAGTCTCTGGGTGGTGCAAATGGTTAAGCACTTGGCTGCTAAACAAAAGGCTGGAGGTTTGAGCACCCAAAGGTACCTCTGGAAAAGTCCTGTGATTTACTTCCAAAATATCAGTCCTTGAAAATCCTGTGGAGTACAGTTTTGTTCTGACATGTATTAGAACTGACTCAACAGCAGCTGGCACAATATATTTGCATATCCTCTGTACATACTATGCATTTTATCATAGCTATTATTTTTATTAACTTATCCATTCACAAATATTGATTTAAACCTTTGTGCTAAGAACTGTGATTGGCAAGGTAGATGAGATTCTTGTACTCATGGGGTGATCCTTTGTATGTTACAAAAGCTACATTTATGATTGCTCTAAGAAGTAGTAAAGTTACTGTTCTATTAAATTGTAGTTATCCTGTGTTTCCAGAAATTTATATATTTTATTGAAATAATTTTATTAAACACTTTCTTTGATTGCATGTGTTTAAAATATAAGAGCAGTAGTGCTCTGTACCATAAAATACGTAATTCATTAAGCTCTTACCTAAAGCAATGAACATATATTGGTGAATCCTGGAAAATTGGCTGCTGACTTTGTTTTTAGGTACCCAGTATAGGGTCTACAGTTAATTTGATTTCTTTTTCTGTTTAATAGTGGATTTGAGCTGTTGACCATAAGATTAGCAGACACACCACTTAACCACTATGCCACGAGGGTTTCTAGTATCAGTGAGTGATCAATAGTATTGTGGTATAACATCATAAAGATATTTGAAAAAGAGCATTCTAACAGGACTTAAATTTATATGGTCTTCTATTTTTTGATGAAATATGTTATACCCATGGACACTGAAATGTCTCTGTAATAAAGGTAAATACCTTTAAATGTTATGTAATAGGAGGTTGGAGTCTTGAAGAATGGATAATGATAGGAAAATGCTCACGGAATTTTTTTTTTTTGTTATTATTTCTGTGAAGCAGAGGAGAAGAATAAGTTGCTAATGGACCAACATTTTAGGCTTTCTTGGCTTCTTAGTATAGTTTACTGGATGACACCGTTTGCAAATACGTGAAAAATACATGTAGCGTGATTGTAATGCATTGTACAGATTGTGAATTATTGTTCCCATTGTACCTAGTAGTGCTAGCTATACCCTTTCCCAGCAAAAGGCAGGAAATGAGGGAACACTGTGATAATAACACATATGCAAAAGAGGAGTGTGGAAATACAAAATGAGTCCAAATTGTATTTATATGTTATATCAGTCAGTGAATATATTTTGTTCTGTGTTGTGATGTGTTTCTCACCCATCTATCAAATCTTGACCCTGTTGGTCTGTCACTTTTTTTTCCTTTTGCAGGCAAGCTTCTTCAAGGATTCTATGTATTCCTTGTCTCTTACTCCATTTAATCTTTAATCAAATTATAGACTGACTTCTTTCCCTCCACTGTCTGGTGACATCCTAATTGTGTGTGTTAATGAGTACTTCTCAGGCTTTCTGTATCATGTGTTATTGGCCATTTCTACCTTCTTGAAATGCTCTTCACCTATGGTTTCTGTGATACCCCGTTCTCATAGTTCCCTCTCACCTCTTAAGCTATTTCTCTGTTTCCTTTGTGTGGTGTTCTACTTTTGCTTATGTTTTAAATGTTGCATATCCCAGAATTCTGTTTTCAGGTGTACTTTCTTCTCATTCTTTATTCTTTCAGTTGACAAGCTTCCATCTATTTGTATTTTTCCATCTGTCATCCGTAAACTAATGGCTGTGCAGTCTATATCAGCAGTTCCAACTTTTCATCTGAGTACCACACCTGGAATTACATTTGTGTCCTGAATTTACTGATTGTCCTCAAATTCCACATTCTCCTATCCCTTAATACCTATACAGCCTAGTATATCCTCTTGCGTTGTTACATCTTTTCATCTAATTGTATCAATATCTAGTAAAAAAAATCCTACTTTGTTACCTCTCAAAATTTATCCTTTCCTTTTTCTCTCTCTAGTATATTACTTTAATGCAAATGGTTATTCTTTCTCCAGAAGTATTATAACTGTTCCCAGAGTAGCCTTTCTGCTTTCAAAACTGATGTCTCTCTAGTCTGCTTCCTCATTTGCCACCACTGTAATGTTCTGAGATGCAACATTCAAGTTAGTTACTCTTTATGTTAAAATTGTTTAGAATGCTTCTTATTACAAGCAATAATTTTCAAAGACCTATCCATAGATTGGGTGCTTTGGATCGTTTAGAGAACTTTTAGAGAGTTCTTACCATGCGTCTTTGCCACAGATTGTGAGTAAGTGTAGAGCTACAGAATCTTTAAAAAGATGGGGTGACAGCACACTGTAGAAGGCAGATCAGCATATTTGGACTATACCATAAGCTAAAAGATTTTCTGAATTCAATCCAACATTTCACAGGACAGAGTAGCAGGGGACAGGTGTCTGGGGAATCATGTTTTCAGGGCACAGTGAAGTCAACTGGCATCACTACCATTGTTCTAAGAGTCTTTGCTCGCCATATTGGTGAGTAGCGTCTGGGGTCTTAAAAGCCAGCAAGCTGCCATTTGAGGAACATCAGTTGTTCCCAACCTACCTGGAACAGATGACAACTGAGAAAATGAAAGACACAAGGAAAAATGAGCCCAGGAGACAGCCCAGTCATATGATTGGGAGACTACATCAGCATGAGACTAGAAGAAACCTAATAGTCCTTGGCCATCACCAGAGACAGTCCTGATAGGGGGCACAATGTAGAGTTCCTGACATAGCATGAGAAAAAGAGTTTTACAGGTCAAGAACTCTATTAATAAAGACGAGAATTGATGGTCTGACAACCTGGAGGGTCCCTTGAGAACATGGCCCCTAGACTTGCTGCTAGCCCAAAGCTGAAACCAGTAATAAAGCCAACACTGCAGACAAAAAAATGAACTGGACTAGAGGACACAGAGTGTTGCATTTGGTGTGTGTACTCTATGATTTTGTATGTGTGTACTTTATGATTTTAGAGGGGAGAGGAGAGGATGGAGTGGACAAGTGTTGGTTGAGTAGATACTGGAAGTAAGGAGTGAAGATGAAGAGTGTGCCGTCACAGGGGGAGGAGAGCAGATATTGTTGCAGAGAGGCAGGTACTTGGGGTTTTATATGGAACATTGACTTGGATTATGAACTTTCACTTAATCACAGTAAAAATTTTTTTTAGAAGTTTCCCAGGTGATTCTACTAGCAGGCAGGATTGGACAACACTGGCATATACTTGTGGCTCAAATTCCATATCAAGGAGTTCAGACCCTTCCTGATCTGTGCCTGCATGCTCTTCCAGCACCATCTCACTCTGTTCTCCTTTCTTCCTTCACTGTCCTCCAGCCTTCTTCTGGCCTGAGAACCCACTAGGTTTTGTCTTCTTTTGGGACTTTTCCATGATCTTGTAGTATGCTGTGCTCACTACCCACTGCCATCAAATTGATTCTGACTCATAGCAACCCTGTGCATTCAAATACCAATTTTTCAATTAGTAGCCAAGTCCTTAAGCACTGTGCCACCAGGACTCCTCGAATCAGGGCAGGACCCAAGATTCCTGCCTACTCTACCTCTGCTCACATCTGTAATCCAGCCAGCACCTCTTTGGATTTTGCCCATGACATTATGGTTGAAAACTGCTAAGGTACTCCAAATCAAAAGCTGTTAACATTGAGTTGATTCTGACTCATAGTAGTGACCCTCTAGAATGGAGTAGAACTGCCTTATAGGGTTTTCTGGGAGCGGCTGGTACATTTGAACTGTCAGCCTTTTGGTTAGCAGCCAAATGGATAACCACCAGGACCCACAATCCACATCATTGAAGTTCTGAAATATTAAGTGTCTTGCCCAAGTCATAGACTGATGAATGGCAGAATATTTCCAAAACTCAGATGTTACATTCTTAACATAGTTCTTATTTATTGCTTTCATATGTATAGTGTCTGAGCAGGTTCATTTGAAATAACTTGTTAATCCTTTTCTTCCTAAATAAATTACTGTTGTGTGCTATCGAGTTGGTTGCAACTTGTAGTGACCCTGTGTGCAACAGAATGAAGCACTGCCTGGCCTGCACCATCCTCACAATCGTTGCTGTGCTTTAAGCTCATTGTTGCAGAGACTGTCATTCCATTTCATTGAGGATCTTCCTGACCCTCCACTGTACCAAGCATCATGTTCTTCTCCAAGAACTAGTCCCTCCTGATAACACATCCAAAGTACGTAAGATGAAATCTCCCCATCCGTGCTTCTGTGGAGCATTCTGGCTGTGTACTTTTTCCAAATGGGTTTGTTTTCCAGTAGCCCATGGTACATCCAGTATTCTTCACCACCACCATAATTCAGAGGCATCAATTCTTCAGTCTTCTTTATTCATTGCCCAGGTTTGCATGCATATGAGGCAATTGAAAATGCCACGTCTTGAGTCAGGCGTACCTTAGTCTTCAAAGTGACATCTGTTTTTGAACATATGTAGAGAGTTATTTTACAGCATCTTTGCCCAGTGCAATATGCTTTTTGGTTTCTTGATGCTACTTCCATGAGCATTGATTGTGGATCCACATAAAATAAGATCCTTAGCAGTGTCAGTATTTTCTGTATTTATCATGATGTTGCTTATTGGTCCAGTTTCGAGGATTTTTGTTTTCTTTCTGTTGAGGTGTAATCCATACTGAAGGCTGTAGTCCTTCATCATCATTAGTGAATTCTTCAATTCCTTGTCACATTGAGCAAGCAAACTTGTGTCATCTGCCTATCACAGATTCTTTTTTTTTTTAATTTTTATTTTTATTTAACATAACTGAGTGAAAATGTACATTCACATATAAATTTACATGCCCCCCTATATGCAGCTTCCACTGCTCTCCCTGTCTGGTGACTGCACACTATTCCTCTCGGCTCCATACATGTCTCATCCTCCCAACAGCCTCCTTTCCCCTCCTCTCTGTCCACTCCCCTTCCTCCAGCCAGAGGTCAGCCAGATGATATCCTGTAGATGTATAGAACCATAAAGTGCCTCCAATATATGGTTACTCTGCATTGCCAAGTCCAATCCATTCCTGTCCAAAGAGTGGACCTTTGTTATAATTTATGGGAAAGGGCAGCATCAGGGCCGGGGGCCATGCTCTCAGAGGAACCCCAAAACCACTGGACCATCAATTGAGGTCTTTTAGTGAAGATCTCATGATGCACCTCTTTTTATTCTTGTGTTGCCAGTGAGGCTCCTCTCTGTGAGCTCCGTCGTGGCTATCACTGGTGGTGGCCGGGCACCATCCGGTTCTTCCGGTCCCAAGTCGATGTAGGCACCCACTCTTGTGGGTCTCTCTGTCTTCTTGGTTGTCTTTACCGCATGCCTTTTTGGCCCTCGGTGAGCATCCGTTCCTGCTGAGTCGGGACCATTTGCTGTGTCCTCGGATGGCAGCTTGGCAGCTTTTAAGATCCCAGACACCACTCACCAATGTGGGGTGCAGGGAGCTCTCTTAGCAAAACGCTAGTTGTGCCAATTGGCCTGGAATTCACCTAAGAGCATGGTCCCCCGCCCCCCCGCCCCAGCTACTCTATCCTTGCAGTATTAAGATGGAAGGAGTACTCAAGTTATGCTAAAGTCCACTTAATGTTGTTCTTGTTCCTAATGTGTGCTGTCACCGCTTTCTCCCAACTAGATTTCTAGTAACTATTTAAACTAAACCCTCCCCCCGTCGCCCTCCCTCACTCCCCTCCCTTGCAGCTGTCAAAGAGTCTTTTCTTCTATACACAAGTCTGTTTTTGAGATCTTATCGTAGAGGTCTCATACTGTATTTGTCCTTTTGTCGCTGACTACTTTCACTCAGCATAATGTCTTCCAGTTGAAACCAGGTTAGGAGATGTTTCCTGGAATCATTGTTATTCTTTATCATTGCGTAGTGCTCCATTGAGTATATGTACCACAGTTTACCTATCCATTCTTCTATTGTTGGGCATCTGGGTTGATTCCATCTTTTTGCTATCGTGGACTGTGATGCAATAAACATTCTGGTGCATGTGTCCGTTGGTGTGAAAGGCCTTGAATCTGTAGGACATATTCCAAGTAGTGGAATTACTGGATCAAATGGTATATCAATATCCATTTTTTTAAGGAAGTGCCGGATTGCCTTCCAAAGAGGCTGGACCATTTTGCAACCCCACCAACAGTGTAGGAAGGTTCCACTTTCTCCACAGCCTCTCCAGCATTTGTTGTTTTGTGTTTTCTGGATCATGGCCAATCTTGTTGGGGTGAGATGGTATCTCATTGTTGTCTTGATTTGAATTTCTTTAATAACTAAAGATCGTGAACATGTCCGCATGTGTTTTTTGGCTGCCTGGATCTCCTCTCCTATCACAGATTCTTAATGAATCTTTCACCAGTCCTGATACAGCATCTGTCTTCTTATAGTCCAGCTTCTCAGATTATTTACTCAGCATACCAATTAAACAAGGATAGTGAGAGGACACAACCCTGACTCATATCTTTCCTGATTTTAAACTGCACGGTATCCCCTTGTTCTGTTTGTTTGAACAGAACAGCCTCTTGGTCAGTGTACAAGTTCTGTCTGTGTACAGGTTCTGCATGAACACAGTTAAAACGATAATGCCCATTCTTTGCAATGTTATCTATAAATTGTTGTGACCCACACAGTCAAATACCTTTGCATAGTCAGTAAACCATAGGTAAACATAATTCTTTGCTTTCAGCCAAGATCCATCTAACATCAGCAATCAATATCCCTTTCTCCAGATCCTCATTTGAATCTGGCTTGAATTTGTGGCAGTTCCCTATTGACACACTGCTCCAACTGCTTTTGGGTGATCTTCAGCAAAATTTTATGTACATATGATATTAATGATATTGTTTGATAATTGCCATGTTGTTAGATCACCTTTCTTTCAAATGGGCACAAATATGGATTGCTTCCAGTCATTTGGTCAGACAAGTGAACATTTCCATTGTTTCTTCCGTTTGTTGAAACATCCCAATTGGTGGTTCCCGGAGCCTTGTTTCTCAGCCATGCCTGTGGTGTAGTTTGAACTTCTTCCATCATACCTCCAGTGATGGTTGAAGGTCAACCAATTCCTTTGGTACAGTGACCCTATGTATTCCTTCTGTCTTCTTTTGCCTGTAGAATCTTTCGCTATTGCACCTGGAGGTTAAAATTCTTTCTCCAGTTCTTTCAGTGTGAGAAATGTTGAGCATGTTCTTCTCTTTTAGTTTTCTATCTCCAGGGCTTTGCACGTTTTCATTGCAGTGTTTTATTTTGTCTTCTTGAGCCACCATTTGAAATCTGTTCAGCTCTTTTACGTGATCATTTCTTCCATTTGCTTTTAGTTCTCTACCTTCAAGAGCAAGTTTCAGAGTTTCTTCTGACATTCATTTTGGTCTTTTGGTTCTTTTTGTCCTTTTAATGACCTTTGCTTTCATTGTGTATGTTGTCTTGGTGTCATCCCACAACTCATCTGCTATTCAATCATTGGTGCTTAATACATCAAATCTGTTCTAGAGATGGTTTCCAAGTTCAGCTGAGGTATAGTCAAGGTCGTACTTTGGATCACATGGGTTTGTTTTAATTTTTTTCAGCTTCAGCTTGAATTTGCGTAAGAGCATTGATGGTCTGTTCCAAGTTCTCCCTTGGTCTTGTTCTGTCTGGTGGTAATCAAATTTTTACATTATTTCTTTCCACAGACGTAGTCAGTTTGATCCCTCTGTGTTCCATCTTGTGAGGTCCATGTGTATAGTCTCTGATTATGTTGTTGAAAAAAGATACTTGTAATAAAATAAGTCATTGATCTTGCAAAATTTTGTCGTGCATTCTCCCATGATTTTTCTGTCACCAAGGCCATAGTTTCCAACTGCTGAACCATCTTCTTTGTTTCTAGCTTTTGCATTCAAGTCACCAGTAATCATCGATGCATCTTCATTGCATGTTTGATCAATTTCACACCACAGAAGCTGGTAAAAATCTTTAATTTCCTCATCTTTGGCATTAGTGGTTGGTTCATAAATTTGAATAATAGTCATGTTAACTGGTCTTTCTTGTAGTATGTGGATATTATCGTATCACTGATGGCATTGTACTTCAGGATAGATCTTGAGGTGCTCTTATTGACAGTGAACGCAATGCCATCCCTCTTCAATTTGTCATTCCTGGCACAGAAGAAGACCATATCCTTGCTCAGTTCAAAATGGCCAATGCCCAATGCAGAGTAACCATATATTGGAAGCAATTTATGGTTCTATACATCTATAGCATATCATCTTGCTGACCTCTGGCTGGAGGAAGGGGAGTGGACGGAGAGGAGGGGAAAGGAGACTGTTGGGAAGATGAGACATGTATGGAGCAGAAAGGAATAGTGTGCAGTCACCGGATAGGGAGAGCAGTGGAAGCTGCATATAGGGGGGCATGTAAATTTACATGTGAATGTACATTTTCACTCAGTTATGTTAAATAAAAATAAAAAATAAAATAAAAAGGACAAAACAAACAAAATGGCCAATGCCAATCAGTTTCTGCTCACTAATTCCTAGGATATTGATCTTTATCAGTCTCATCTCTTTTTTTATGAATTCCAGTTATCCTAGATTCATACTTTGTGTGTTCCTTGTTCTGATTATTAATGAGTGTTTGCAACTGTTTCTTCTCCTTTTGATTCATACCACATCAGCAAATTAAGGTCCTGAAACCGTATTCCACCCATATCACTAAGGTTGACTATCCTTTGAGGAGGCAGTTCTTCAGTCATATTTTGAGTGCCTTACAATCTGTGGAGCTCATCTACTGGCACTGTGTTAGAGGGTGTTTCACTATTATTCATAAGGTTTTCACTGGACAATTTTTTCTGAAGTAGGCCTCCAGGTCCTCTTTCCTAGTTTGTCTTAGGCTGGAAGCTCCGCTGAAACGTGTCCACCGTGGATGAGTGATGGTATTCACCGAAATGGTGGCATAGCTTCCAGCATAATAGCAACATGCAAGCTACCATATAATGACAAACTGACAGATGACTGGGAGTCCTAAATAATTTTCCTTTAATCTCTCATTCATTTGTTCATCTACTTATTCATTCAACAAATATTTATTTGGCTGTACAGGAAAAGTACGGGGCCTGAGGGGAGAGAGGTAAAAATTTTGAATAATATAATTTTCCTAACCTTAAGTCTTGAAGACAAGCCCTTAGTATTCAATTATAAAATACTATACAGAAAAATAAACCACAAATTTTTCAGAAGAGAAACCATAGTATAATCTTTTCTACTCTTTTCTTCCTTTTTTTTTTAATCCAGGGAAAGACCATGTTTGTAGATTTATTGGCTGTGGGAGGAATGATCGATTCAACTATGTGGTCATGCAGTTACAGGTAGGTTACCTTGAAAATGTGTCTTAATTTTCTCTTCCTCCTGGTGATTCAAGTATTAATATCTGCCTTAGAAATATACAGGAATAATCCTTCCTCATTTCTAGAAATTCTGTCATTAAAATTAATCTTAAAAATATATGGTATCAAGTCCCTGATGTAGTGGGAGAAAAATGGGTGTGCAGAACTAGAACTACTCAGACTCGAGGATCCCCAAGAACATGACCCCTGGACTCTCTGGTAGCCCTGAGCTGAAAACAGTACTGAAGCCAACACTTCACAAAGATTGTACTGGACTATAAGACAAAGAGTAATGCTGTCAACAAATGTGCTTCTTGGCTTAAATATATAAATGAGACTGTCTGAGTAGGCCTTATCCAGAGGTGAGACGAGAGGATGGAGGGGGGCAGGAGTTGGTTGAATGAATATGGGAATTACAGGGTGGGAAGGAGGAGTGTGCTATCACAGGGTTGAGGGGGGAGAGCAGTTAGGGTTGAGTAGTAATGTAGGGGAAGATTTCATACACCAAGTTGATTTGGATTGTAAACTTTCGCTTAAAATGCAACAAAATATTTTGAGAAAAAAATGTAATAATATCCTCTAGAGTTCAAATAGTTGTATACATTTCTCCTGTAAATTCTGTTGACACAACCTTGGCTGGGTCTCCTGTAATATTTTGTCACCATTGAGGTTTATATGGACATTGTTAATATAGTTAAAAGATGACCAGAGCCCATGTTTTAGCAGCATATTTTGTGAGAGACAAATAAAGTTTGAATTCTCTAACCAGTACATATGTAGATGTAGATTGCCTAATATATAAAAACAATCAGAAGTTTTGTTTTCTTTTTTTTATTATGGAAAAAATTAAAGTAGAGAAAATCATAATAAACACACATGTACTTATCACACAGCTTCAGCTTCTGTAATTAGCAGTATATGGTCAATTTTGTTTCAGCTATGTCCCCCCCTTATTGTAAAGCAAATTGCATGATATCTTGTCTGTAAATGCATTAGTATATATTGCATAGAGACTAAGTCTCTTTTTTTTCCCCTTTAAATTAAGCAGTTTCCTTTATTGTATGTCATTTTCTTTTCATTTTTATTTTTTTTTACAGTTGGTTATGTGATTCAGGTTTCGGACTGGATTCTACACATTGCATTTAGTGGCTGTTATCTCTTAAGCCTCTGTTAATGTATAGGTCCCCCCTCTGTGTTTCATTTTCTTGCAGTTTTATTATCTATACTTTCATTGAAAAAAGCAGTTAATTTCTCATGAGTAAATTTCCATATTCTGGATTTTGCTGATTGCGCCTTTTGGTGTTGTTTAACATATTGTATCCTTTGTATTTCCTGTTAAATTGTGGTTAGATTTAGAGGCATGATTCTAGTTTTATTTTAGCTGGACAAGAATGCTTGAGAGGTGGGTACTTTGTATTTCATCACATTAGGAAACAGTCAAGTTTCCAGTTAATTTTTCTCCTAATGCTTTTATTAACCCCTTAGTAATTGTTGTCTACATCTGCTATTTTGATGTGGATTGCAAATGTGCTTGCTATTCTATCATTGTGCCTTCATTTGTTAGCTGGAATTTTCTAAAAAGCACATGGTCAACTGTTAGGTTATCCCAAGGTACACTTCATGTAGGAAGAGTAGGATTAATCCTTGATTCCTTCACTTACCAGTTTTCAGAATAATGACTTTACCCTAATGGTTCTAAAGGACACTAGCAGACTCTCATGCTCTTAAAAAAAAAACAATAATTTATTATCTGTTGTCTTTGAGTTACTTTTTTTTTTAATGCTGAAACTCTCCCATCTTTGGCTACTGAGACTTCTTTGAAGTTGAATTCTGAACCATTTTGACAGAACTAGGCCTCAGCATCCTTACTTTCTGCTATACATTATGTGCCAGTTTCTTTTGTGCAGTTTGTGATCCAGATCTCAGAATCAGCCATTTCTCCATTAAGCCCTAGTTCCTTTAAATGGAAACATGGTATTTAAAGACCACAACTGAGATGCTCTGGGCTCTTTTGCAGTGGGGTCAGTCGTTGTTTTTAATCCTTTTTAAGTGATGCATTCAGGAAATATTTTTTTTAAGTGAGAATATATCATGGTTTATATTGATATTACCAATTCAAATTTGTGATAATAAAATTGGTGATTAACTTATTTGATATTACATTTATATGTCTTTGCTCTAATGGACTTTTTTTTGTTTATAGATAAAATAATATGATTGGAATTTCCCTTAAAATAGTCCAGTATATGTGTGTAGGGGGAAGGAGAGGATATTTTCATGGGGGTGACTAATAGATGAAATAAGATTGGCCATAAATTGAAAATTGTTATTTCTGGGTGATAGGTGGTAGTAGGTACATGGGGATTTGTTACAGTAGCTTCTGACTTTTTAAGTATGTTTCAAATTTTCATAATTAAAAAGTCCACTTACATTTTTTTATTGAATCTTGTTAAACTTACAGATTAGAAAGAAATAAATGTTCCTTTTTGAATTCATTGACATTTATTCCACTTTACTACAGGTAGTGCTCCCCTTAGGACAGGGTTCCATTCTGACAACTCCCTTGTGAGTCGATTCCGACAAGTCAATAGCCTTCTTTTAGTTTTCAATTATTGCTGCCTTTTATTATTAGTATCTTTGTAGGTCTTATCTTTATTTGAGGGTTGGAAATATTGCATGTAAACTGACATATATTTGAATACATTAAAAGAAAACACAGATCATAAAAATTTGCCCAAGAATGATAAGTTGGATGACACTGGCCTTTTGTCACTGTGTTAGTGGCTCCACTTGTGGAAGGTGTGAATCCTCTAGCCTATCCCTGAGAATAAGGATAACATTTCTAGTCAGAAAAGTAGTGTACGAGTCAAAATCAACTTGATGGCAACGAGTCTGTGTTTGTGGTTTTTGTCTCGTATAGTGCTCTTTTTCTTAGTTATTATTTCACAATGACATCTTATTTGTTCTCAGATTTGCTTATTAACTTTAACTGAGCAATCAGTGTCTGGGTTAATGTTTTTAAGCAATTGAAGCTCCTGATTCAGTTCAGAAAGTGAAGTACAATTTGAACAGTAAATCATAAAATTAAACATTTGTTGAATGAACATCTGAGAATGATAATATCAGCAAATGATGTACTGTAACACTAGTATATGTTACTATTGATAAGGTATACAAAAGAAATTGCAATCTGAATACATCAGCAGTCAGGGACTACCTGTATAGGTAAAGAGCCTTATGTTTTTTTTTAACAACTGCGTATCAGCTAGAGGACTGTACCACAATTTATTTAACCATTTATGGATGGACATATAGATTATTTTCAGTTTTTATCTGTAACAACCATTTGTCATATGTACTTGGAAGTATAATTGGTGGATCAAATCTCTGTGTATTTACAATGTTAGTAAGTCTTTTCTCCAAATTCTTCCCAGTGTTATATTTATCTTCTCAGATTTTGCTAAGATACCTTAGATTTATATTTTAAAAGATCGAAATCCTGTAAATTGTTACTACTAATAATAAATCCAGTGTAAATACTTTCCTTTTGAGAGATTTTATGGTGGTGCACATTGTTCAAAAACAAAGTGTCAGTATTATTACCTGTAGTATATTTTTGGCAATCAAAATATTTAGAAAAAGCTATTAGAGTGCCAATAAAACCCATTGGGTTATCTCATGAATTATAAAGCTCTTGCTCTAGATATTCACACACTTTGTATTTGTAATAACTTATGCCTTGCTGAAAAATGCAGAAAGTTTGTCTGACATTTTTAAAAAAGTTATGCTGTGGGAAAACTTCATATATTAAAAAGAAGTATGAAAGGCTCTTGACATTCTGTAATTTTCAAATTACTTAAGCACTACTTAATATTTCATTTTGAATGATATTTAAGTAACCTGAGAATTTAATAACTTTTTGAAAGTGAATCAGCTGTTTTTAGTTGAAGTGACGGTGTTAATGGCAGGAACCCCAAACATGTGCTAATGAATTTTAGGAATGAAGAAACTGGGATGTTGGAGTCCCCTTGTGATACAGAGGCAGCCAGTCTCTACTTTTTGGGAGACAGAATTACAGGGGTGCAGTCCCATTTTTCTCGGCAGGTTACTGGTCAGGAACCTTTTTGGCGGAGCAACACTGAATTGGGACGGCGGGGAAACAGTTTGGAGTCAGGCAGACATATTTGAAAAACAGTTTTAGTGTAACAGGTTAATTATTTAACCTTTCTGAGCCTCAGTTTCCTTATTTGTTCAACAGGAGTAACAGCTTCTATTTAGAGGCTGTGAGAATTAAATGACATTATTAATATAATGCATCGGCCACAGGCTAGATATATCCGCTGCTTTTATCTACTGCTATAAGTAATTATTTGTTTAAAGAATTCATATCATATTTGGTGATAGTAATAGTAGTTAGCAGTTATTGATGCCTACTGTGTGTCAAACAATTCTAAGTACTTTGCATGAATTACTTTACTTAGTCCTCATAAGATTGTGAGGTAGATATTATTAGTCTTATTTTATTAAGAAACAGTTGCAGAAAGATTAACTACTGCTGTGGGTCGTGTATTTGTCTTTTTAAATAGTCAAGACTGTATTGACATCAGAAATTAAGGGAAATATGGCATATTCAAAAACTTTAGTTTTTCGTGTTTGTCTGAAATATTCATATGGTTGTCATAAGAGAATCCCTTTTCTTGACTGAATCACCATTTGGGTTAAGCAGTTAAGTCCTTGCTGTTTTCAGGTAAAACATTGTTGTAATGGTAAATGAATAATTTCTCAGTCTTCTCTTAAAATACAAATTTGGATGCCATATTTGAAATTATTTGGTTTCCACAGGGTCGTAATTTGGCCGATCTACGCCGTAGTCAGGCCCGGGGCACGTTCACCGTTAGCACTACTCTTCGGCTGGGCAGACAGATCCTGGAATCGATCGAAAGCATCCATTCTGTGGGATTCTTGCATCGAGACATAAAACCAGTAAGGGATCTTTCCAGGCAGAGAAGAGAATGAGTTTATTAGGTGCTCTTAATATTACGATGAGACACAGCAAATTACAAATGTAGTTTTCTATAATTGCTGTAATTACAGATACAAATTATTTTTATTTCTCTTGAGGCTTGGAAGTAAAAATGTAATTTTTCTTTTTTTAAGCAGTGATTACAAAGTACAACTTACTTTTAAGAGCTTTTCTCATACAATGACAATGTTATTTAACATCCTAATGCAAACTGGTTTATGCTTAGCATTGTTAATTGTTGTTAAAACTGTAATTTCTTCTTAGCCTTACACCTAAATGGGTAACTGTTATTTGGATTCCTTTTTTTCCAGCATTGATTTGATTTTTTAAAAAATCTATCTGTGTATATATGTCTAGATTGCTTTCAGAGGTTGGCATTGTATTCTTTGGATGATTTATAATGTGAAAAATTGTACTTGTAAGAAATTATTAGTTGTAAAAGATCCTACTTTTCTCCTGAATGATACTGTGGCAATATAGTTTTGGTTTTTTTTTTCCTATTTTTCTTAGAAACAGTCATCTCCACAATCGTAAAATATGTTTTTTTCCTTTTTTGGTCTTTTATTGCTCATTAGAGAAAACAACCATTTGTGATGTACTTTATATTCTATCAACTTATCATATGTTGGTGTAGTTGAAAATTATAATCACATGTTGCTATATCATTTCTAAAATTACGTGGTTTATGTTAAAAATGCAAACTAAAATTAACATACTAGAATCAGATTTAAAATAAGTAGCATGTCTCCTATTGTTATTTTTTTTGCCAAACTAAATGTCATTATTTGAGAACCATGGTAATTTGAATTTACATTTCTATTGCAAAGCTCCTTAAATAAAACAGTACTTTAAAATACAAACCTAGCCATTCTGTAACAGTTTGACTTTTGCGTTTATAAATTCCCTTGCTTGTGTACTCTTCTTTGCAAGCTTATAGTCACTTAATATTACATTTATTTTTATCAAGGGAAGAATGCAAAGTATATTTTCATTAGGTCTGTTTTAATCTGTTTCCTTAAATAGTATTTTGTTTTTAGACTTAGTTAAATTTGGCTTTTTGATGCTTACTAGGAAATTCTTAAATTTCTGAGCTATACATTTATTTGTGCTCACTCCTAATTCCACCGGTTTTGAAAAGTCGGAATTGGGGTGTCATTTAAGCAGTGACTTAGTCTAGAATTTTAAGGAATTTAGAGTTCTGTTTCTCATTAAATCAGTGTTGTGTGTAACTTTATACAGCCACTTGAAATCCTTGCTCAGTTTTTTGTCTCAGAATGACCATAATGATACCAGCTGCTTTTCAAAATAAATAATAATTATTTTAAAATAAGACCTAATAAGCAGATGTAAAAATGTATTAGAATAGCTTTTTTTTTTAAGTTTACCTAGGTGTTAATTAAACTCTCCCCCCGCCCCACAAAAACAAACAAACAGAAGACTCAAACGTATTGCTGTAAAGTGAATTCTGACTCATAGTGACCCAACAGGGTAGAGTAGGACTGCCCCTATTGGGTTTCTAAGGCTGTAATCTTTATGGAGGAAACTCTGGTGGCTTAGTGGTTAAATGATACACCTGCTAACCAAAAGGCTGGCAGTTCAAATCTGCCAGGCTTACAAACTCCATGGAGCAGTTCTACTCTATAGAGTTGCTATGAGTTGGAATCAACTTGACAGTAGTGGGAATCTTTCTGGAAACAGACTACCGCATCTTTCTTCATGGAGCAGCTAGTGGGTTTGAATCTAACCCTTTAGGCATTAATAGAACCCACAATTGAATGATATACTGATTTCCAGTAAGCATCAATGACTAGAATAGTGTATTTGTGACCTGTGTTATATAGAGTTTAAATAGAAAGATAACTTAAATAAACAAAGAGTAATGAGGACTAAATATTAGAAGAATATGTATTTTTTTTTCTTCTTTGTTTTTCTAGTCGAACTTCGCCATGGGTCGCTTCCCCAGTACATGTAGGAAATGCTATATGCTTGATTTTGGCTTGGCTCGACAGTTTACCAATTCCTGTGGTGATGTCAGACCAGTAAGATTTTTTGTATTATTAAATGTTTTAGAATTAATCTATTAATAGTATCACTTTTAAATGCTTTTATGTACCAGGATGGATATCATTCAAGAATTGGCATATAGATGTTATGATTATATTATAGAATGAAGTTAATGAATTTTTTTATTGAGAAGTGTGTCATTTAAAAAGAACACTAGAGGGAAATTTAGAGTGGTCTTGTAGGAGGAGACGCACTAGCCCTGTCTGTGGGTTAAGGGGTCTTTTTGCAGTCTGAGGCTTTTTCTACATGCTACAATTTTTCTAATATTTATTTTTTTGCTCTAAGTTTTGGTTTAAATTGGTTACTCTTTGTAATTTTTATTTCTAACAGATCAGCTGCACAGAAGTTTAGACACTTTTTCAGTGAGTTAACTATATATTAATATAGTTACGTATATAAATGTAAACATAGCCACATGAGCATTAAGTGTCTAGAAATTATAGGAGGTACTCTTTCATTCTAATGATGTTCTTGTGCTTATGGGTAGTTAGGCAAGTAAAGAACTTAGTTTATATGTAGTTCATTGGATTTGAATGTATTTATGGAATCCCATTTCTATTCCAAATATCTGTTTTCTAGTTTTTAGAACATGTTTTTTAAAAAATTCACTCTGACTGCTTTGTGAAAGAGAGATCTTTGAGAACATAAGTAGAAGCAGAAAGAAAAGTAGGAAGGCTATGCCATGGTTTAGGGATACATGATGGTGACTGGAACTAGGGCACTAGAGTAATACAGTGAAGGTGTCGAGAAATGGTTATATTTTAGGATATATTTTTAAAATAAATTAGATTGAACAAGGCTTGCTTCTGCATCACATGTGGGATATCAAGGAAAGAGAGGTCTCAAAAATGATTGCTGTGTTTTTGTCTTAATGAATGGTCATACTATTACCTGTGACAGAGAAAAGGATGGAAACTGGATTTGGTGAGGGAAAAATAAGAGGTCTGTTTTCTGCATATTAAGTTTGAGATGCCTTTTAGATTCTAGATGGAAATAAAAAGATGGCTAGATATACTAATCTGGAACTCAACAGAAGAATTGAGGCAGGAGATACTATAAATTTGGAGTCATTTGCTTATAAGCAGTATTTTTGAAAAATGGAACTAGATCATGTCACCTAAGGAAATGATATAGTTAGACATGAAAGAGTTCCCAAGTCTGAGCAACTGGGACCCTTTAGCAACTTGATGAAGGATAGACAAGGACCATGAATCAGACAAGAATACTCAGAAGGAAGTCCAGCCAGTGAGGTAGGAGGACAATCAGGAAAGGGGCATCTCAGAAGCCAAGTGAGGAAAGTGCTTCAAGAAGGGAGGGTCGTGTCAGATGCTGCTGGGAAGTAAAGTGGAAACTGAGTATAGACCATTTGGATTTGGCAAGATGGAAGCTATTGGTAACTTTTATAGGAATGGTTCAGTTAAGCAATGAAAACCTGATTAGAATGGGTTACATGGAAAGTTAAGGAGAGGGTAAAGAACAGGTACAGGCAACTCACTCTTAACAGTTTGGTTTGCTATAAGGAAGAGTGCTGAAATAAGTTGTCGAAGGGGAAGGAAAATCTTTCTTTGTTCCCTCACTCCCTTTGTCTTCCCTTTCTTCCTTTCTGCCGTCTTCTTCCTCCCCCCCCACCTTTTTTTCTGAAGATGGCAGTTAAAGCATGCTCGTATACTGATGGTTGATGATCTAGGGCACAAATGAAGAGGTTAGTCTGTTAGATTAAACTGGGAACACTTCTTCCATCATAAATGAGAGAAGGCCGAATATATGGTTACAGATACAGGTAGACATTTAGAATTGGTAGTGGGAAGTTGAGGAAGGTCTATCATGCCTTCTGTTTTGTCAGTGAGAAAAGAGGCATAGCCTTTTGCTGAAAGGGAAGGCTGATGTTGGAGTTTGAGGCAAGAAGAGAACCTGTGAATGATTTATCTGGAAGATGAAGAAGAGAGTAAACTAAATAGGGAAATAGAATAGATTGCTGGGCTATGTTGAAAGCCCATTTGATTATTATGGTAATTTAAGGTAAGATTGTCAGTATAAAACAAAATACAAACCCACTGCTGCTGAGTCCAGCTCTGTAGAACTGCCCCATAGAGTTTCCAAGGATCACCTGGAAGATGTTACTACTGACCTTTTGGTTAGCAGCCTTAGCACTTAACCACTACACCATCAGAGTTTCCATTGTCAGTATAGTTAGGTGTTTTTCTTCAGCTGCCTTTAACTACTTGTTTATAAATTTAGGTGCAATTTATTCCAAGCACTTGGTTTATCCTGGGTTGAGATCAGGTGAGCACTATAGAGGAGACAAGGTGAAGAGGAGGGGAAAGGAGACTGTTGGGAAGATGAGACATGTATTGAGCAGAGAGGAATAGTGTGCTGTCACCAGGCAAGGAGAGCGGTGGAAGCTGCATATAGGTGGGCATGTAAATTTATGTGGGAATGTACATTTTTACTCAGTCATAATAAAAAAAAAAGAGAGAGAGAGAAAAATTCAAGTAAAATCAGTTTCATAATTTTGGAGTCATGATTATGATTGAGATAATTTTCTCATATTGGTCTACTAGTAAAATATCAAAAGTTACTTTTTGTAGATTTGTTTCATAGAGTATAATTTTATTGCCTTTAGTAAGCTTGAATTGACTGCTTGGATTGTCTAAGTATGCTATTATGTCCTTAAAAAATCATTTTTTTTGTTTTGTTATATATATTCTGAGAAAGTATAACAACTATATATAAATATGGAAGAATAATAAAAAACAATATATATACATAAAAGGAAGAATAATAAAACATTCTTATCTCCCCATGTAGATTGAGACATGAAACATGATGAATACTTTAGAAGCAGCTGTGTCCTTTTCTGAATGCTTTCTTTTCTTCCTTAAGCAGCTCTGTCTAGTGGCATTCATCATGATGAGGGTAATGCTGTATATCTGTGATGCCTAGTATGGGTGGCTAGAGCAATTGAGGAACTGAATTTTTAATGTCATTTAATTTTAATCAATATACATTTAAATAGCCAAATGTGGCTACAGGCTGTTATACTGGCCATTACAAACCTAGGGGTAACCTGCATTCTAAATCTTCCCTTAGCCAATCCCTTGTTTTTTTTCTCTCTCTTCTACAAAACTAAGGCTACTTTGTTTTGGAGATTGGGAGCACATTTAAGGAATTGTCTAGGCAGACCTTTATGTTCTGTTTATGCTCTGCTTCTCCTTTTTCTCCAGTCTCTCTCACATGCCTTCTACTCTGCTTTTACTTTACTATTTTGTTGATGTTTAGTATATACAGCAAAATAATACACCAATTCAGCAGTTTCTGTATGTACCATTAAGTAACACTGATTTCCATTCTTCTAAGTCACGCAACTCTTCTTGCCCTCCTTTTCTGAGTTGTTGCTCCCCTCATTAATATAAATTCACTGCCCCCTAAGGCTCCTATCTAGTATTTTACATTGCTGTTGTCAATTTGATACCATATTTAAAAAGAAAATAAAACCCAATGCTGTCGAGTCAGTTCTGACTCAGAGTGACCTGATAGGACAGAATAAAACTGCTCCACACAGTTTCCAAGGAGCACCTGGCAGATTCAAACTCATGATGTTTTGGTTAGCAGACACAGCACTTAACTACTATGCCACCAGAGTTTCCCAAATGTAGATAGAGCTTAAAAGAGCATAGTGCTCAAGGCAGATATTTTTTGCTAGTTAAGCGAAACTGTTGTTTGGTTTTCAGAAGACTTCAGTGGGTATTTTTGGTTTAAGGTTTAAAGATTATCTCAGGACAGTAGTTTCATTCACTCATCCAACCTTCATGTCTCCAGTAAGTCTGGAGTCCATGAGAATTTGGTATTCTCTTCTGTATTTTCTGCCTGTTGATTAGGATTGTTCTATGAGATCTTTGATTAGAATGTTCAGTAATGGTAGCCAGGTACCATCCCATTCTTTTGGTCTCTTCCCAAGGAGACAGTTGTTCATGGAGGCAGTTAGCTGCATATCTATTTCCTTCTTCTCCTCCTGACTCTGGAAACCCTGGTGGAATAGTGGTTAAGAGCTATGTCTGCTAACCAAAAGGTCAGCAGTTCAAATTTGCCAAGTGTTCCTTGGAAACCCAATGGGGAAGTTATGCTCTGTCTTTTAGGCCCACTATATAAAGCATGCCTCAGTTTCTTTACCCTTCAGATGGCGCTTTATGCTGGCCCTTTGTGTCTCAGATCTTGGAATGGCATGTTATCTCCTGTTGCTTCCTTTCTGACCATTTGGCCCAAACTTCAAATACTAGGGCTATAGTGATATGCTGAGGATAAGTTTCAAAAACCTTTTTCGCTATTATCATTCCAGAATTGCAGCTGAATTTGTGGTGTTATTTCTATTTTGTATTTTATTAATGTAGTCCTCGTTTCATTGATGGTATCACTTCCCTCATTTTTTTTAACTGTATTTAGATGAATATTTACAGAACTAACTTCTCAATAAATAGTATACATACTGTTTTATGACATTGGTTAACAACCCCACAATAGGTCAATATTCTACCTTTTCAGCCTTAGGTTCCCTGTTATCAGCTCTCCTGGCTTCTAGTCCTTGCTCCTGGGCCTGGTGTACCCCTCTAGTCTCATTTTATGGGCCTGTTCAACCTTTGGCTGAAGGGTGAACCTCAGGAGTAGCTTCATTACTGAAGAGTAAAAGGTGTTAAGGGTCTGTACTCTCAAGGTGTCTTCAGTCTCTGGTCAGCAAATCAGGTCTTTTTTTCCCCCTTGTTATGTTTTAAGTGCAGGTTTACAATTCAGGTCAGTTTCTCTTGTTAAATGACCCTAGCTGCTCTGTCCGCACTGTGACGGAACACTCCTCCCCTCCGTCCCACATTTCCCATGTCCATTCATCCAATTCATGTCCCCTTCTTTCTTCACATCTCACATCCACACAAGAGCTGTCCAGTTACTTTTCTGAATCTGCTTAAGCCAAGAAGCACACTCTTCACCAGAATCATTCTATATCTTATAGACCAGTTCAATCCTTGTGTGAGGTGTTAGCTTCTTGAATGATTTCAGTTCTGAGCTAACAGAGATTCCAGGGGTCATGTCTTCCAGGGACCCTCCAGTCTGTAAGACCACAAAGTCCGATCACTTTACTAGAGTTTGAGTTCTGCACCCCACAGTTCTCTTGCTCCATCAGGGATTCTTTGCTGAGTTCCCTGTAAGGGTCATCCTTGGTGGTGGCCATCCTCCATCTAGTTCTTTCAGTGTCATGCTGGTTTATGTGGCCGTTTCTGTCTCTTGGACTCATGTTTTCATTATATGGCTTTGATGTTCTTCCTTCTCTTTTGCTCCATGTGGGTTGTGACCAATGGATGCTTCTTAGATAGCTGCTTGGTAGCTTTTAGGTCCCCAAGTGCTGCTCACTAAAGAGAGAGGCAAAACACTTTCTTAATAAACTTTGTTATGCCAGTTGACCTAGATATGCCCTGAAACCATGCTCCCAAGGCCCCTGCCGCTGCTTCTGTGTCCCTTGATGTGTTTGGTTGTATTTCGTCTCATTGACTCTCCTTTGTAGATTATTTTCCCTTTATCCCTAGCTGCCTTTAAAATTGTCTTCTTTAATTTTGGCAAGTTTGCTTATAATATGTTTTGGTGTCTTTCTTTTGGGATCTACCTTGTGTGGAGTTTGATGAGCATCTTGGATAGCTATCTTTCATGATCTTATGGAAGTTTTGTGTCAACAGATCTTCAACAATTCTTTCTGTATTTTCTGCTTGCTCCCCTGTTCTGGGATTCTAGTCACTCATAAATTATTTCTCTTGATAGAGTCCACATGATTCTTAGTGTTTCCTGGTATTGTTCAATTCTTGTTTTATTTTCAGTCTCAGTAATTATGACTTCAGTTGCCTCAGTTCTGTTTCTTTGACTTTCTATACAGTTGTCTAATTCTATAATTTTATTATTGATCTTCTGAATTTCTGCATGCTGTTTCTGTATGGTTTCTTGCAGCCTGTTCAATTTGTGATTTGGCTGTGCTACTTTTTGACCAATTTCCTACCTGATCTCTTGAACAGTTCCAAACACTAGTCTTCTGTATTTTGTCTCTGGTAATTGCAGGAAGTTCTCCTTATCTGGAAAATTTCTTGATTCCTTGTTTTGGGAGTTTTCTGAAGTCATCACAGTCTGCCTCTTTGATGCTCACTGTTGTCTCTAACCCATCAGTAAGCTGTATTTATGTATTTTATGTTTGCTTCCTATATTCTAGCTTCTTGTTTTGTTTTGTTGTAAAATTCCAAAATAGGATGGTCCTGTGTGCTGTTTTGATTACTGGTTCCTTCAAGGCTCTACTATCCTGTTTCCAGATGGTTCAAGCTGTTATGTGAGCCTGCACAGGTAAACCCAAGTGCCTTTACTTTTCTTGTATTCAGCTCAAGTATTCAGGTAGTTGGTTACCAGGCTCTCCCCAGCAGTTGTAGATGGGCAGGGGTGATTGATATAGGCACAGGTTTCTGGCTGCATGCACTAAGAAAGTCAGGGAACTGACAGTGGGCTGTGAGTGTGTGTGAGGAGGATGTGTCCTCTTACCCCTGAGCCTAGGCAAAGGAACTGTTTTGCCCTAAACTCCCTGCTTAGGGGAATCAGCAGATTATTTTGTTAATTCCCCCCCCCCCACACTTGTTTGTCAAATACATCCCTTTCTGAATCTAGGACAGTGGCTTAGAGTGCACATAAGTAGTCCTACTTTTGTCCCCGGTAATGGCATCAGACTGGATACAGTGCAGAGAAGAGAAGGGAAAGCTCTGGGAGAAGGAAGAGAGGTTTAGCCTAGGAAAGATCATATGCTGTTTTTTACTAATTCTGGAAGCATGAGTAGGCTCTCCACTCGGTCTGTTCCACTGAGGAAGATACTCTCTGAAAGCCACTGCTCTGCTCATCAAGCTGACTGCCACCAATCTGCCTTAAGGGTGCCAATCCCCATCAGGTCAAGTCTGGCCAGTCCTAGGTACTTCTGGACATACTGTCCCTTCCATTGCTTAGTTCAGTTTCTCATCTCTCTGTGATGCTCAAGGCTCCTAGAATGTCATATATAATGTATTCATTGGTCTTGGGGGCTCTTCGTTGTGAGAAGGATCACAGGAAGCATCCAACTACTCTGCCATCTTAGCCCCACCTCCCATTCTTTCTTTTTGAGTTAGAATTTTGTTCTCCAGTTTCTCTAGCTCTGTCTGAAACCCTCTGTTGTGATCCCTGTGTGAGCAGTCAGTAATAGTAGCTGGATACCATCTAGTTGTACTGCACCCAGTCTGGTCAGGATGTAGTCCATTACTCTTTAGTTTTCTTTATTCTTTCTTGCTCCTGATGGGGTGAGACCAGTAGAGTATCCTAGATGACTTTTAAGACAGGCTTTTAAGACTCCAGCAGCTGCTCACCAAAGTAGAATGTAGAACACCTCCATTATAAACTATATTATACCCTTTGAGCTAAGTGTTCCCCAAGATGCTTAAAAATTTTTTAGTGAATTCCATTTGCCTCCATATTACAGTCTGAGCAACATACCATGACATTCAAAGCCCTCCTCAGTTGGATTCCAACCTTCTTTTCCGTTCTTCTCTTACCATTTGCTTGAGCCATACCAGACTCTTCTCTAATACTGATAATACTTTCTTTCCTCTTGCATTGTTCACTGTAATTTTTTTACCTAGAACACATTTCTTTCTTCCTGTTGTAATTCTGTTAGTCCTTCAAGGCTAATTTATTTTTGTTTCTCACTTGAATATTCATCTAGGTATTTAATGAAATAGACTCTTAGATTGTTTATCACTCTCACTTTTTACTTTTTTCTTCTTAAAATGTTTCAAAGTACTATTTTTTAGTATATTCGTGTGATATAAAAATAAAATAATTAAAAATTTATCAACCACTTTTGCTCTTTCCAAGATACTGTTAAGTAACTGAAAAGACAAGACACAGACCAGCAAAAAATGTTTGTAAACACAAATGTTTGTAAACACGTCTGATAAAGGTCTTGTATTTAGAATCTGTAAATAACCCTCAAAACTCAAGAAACCAAACAACCCAATAAAAATGAGCAAACGATTTGAATAGTAAACATTTTGCCAGAAAAGAGATACAGATGGCTAATAAGCACATTAAAACATACTCAGCATCCTTCATCATTAGAGGAAATGTGCATTAAAACCAGTCACATACCATTATTCACCAATTAGAATGGTTAAACTTAAAAAAAATAAACAGACAATGCCAAATGTTATTAAAGGGCAGAAATTGGATCACTGATTGCCAGAGACTAAGATCAGAGAAGGGGTTGGCTGTACAGGAACAACAGGGAACTTCTTGGGGTGGTAGAAATAGTCTGTATCTTGATTCTGATTGTGGTGATTACATGAATTTTCCTTCCCAGAATCATAGAACTATGTAAGATAGTCCCTGAGCTGTGAACAAGATCCATTCCTAACTGTATCTTTAAGTTTAACTTGTAGTTAAGTTGGAACAGATACATACAGTTCTTACTTAGTCTTACATATACTTCAGTTCAGGCTCTTGGCTTCTTGGCTTTCGGCTTGGCATACTTCAGTTCAAGAAAAGGCTGGAAGCCTTTTCAGTGATTTGAAAGCTGCACATGCAGCAAGTGAAGGTGATTGTAATGAAGAATTTGTTGCAAGTAGAGGTTGGTTCATTTGTTTTAAAAGGAGGGCACATTTGTCATAACATTAATGGAGTTGCCCCAAAATCAAATCAGATGTTTGTAACCTAGAAACCACCTATATATTTAAAAAAAGAAACTCAAACCAGAACCGTTGTTGTCAAGTCAACTCTGACTCTTATCCACTCTCTAGGATAGAGTATACCTGTCCTGTAGGGTTTCCAAGGAGCACCTGGTGGATTTGAACTGCCAATTTGGTTAGCAGCTGTAGCACTTAGCCAATATGCTACCAGGGTTACCCTGGATACTCAAGTATGAAATTTATTAGATGCAAAGTATGCCTCAGTAAACCTCACTTTAAAAAATTATAAATAATTTTCATTTTACCCTGGCCTACCCCAGACACACTCATTTCCCATACTACCCCTGTTTACTCCCCCTACCCTCACATTCACTCTTAATTCCCTGTGGGGTTTGCCCCATAGAACTGTCCCATAGGATTTCTAACACTGTAATCTTTACCAAAGCAGACCACTACATCTTTTCTCTGCAAAGCAGCTGGTGGTTTCTGATCACTGACCTCTCAATTAAGTCAAGTACCTAATGGCTACACCACCAGTGTGCTTTATACTGTTATTAGTTTTTTAATGTGCTTTTACAGAATTCCTTCATGCACGTAAAATAAATTCAAATAAATATTCTTAGTTTTCTTTTCCATTTTTATTCTGAAGGTAGCATGATGTACATTCTATACCTTTCTTTTTTCTGTTTAATAATATATCTAGATGATCTTTCTATGTCAGTATATAAAGCTTCCTTATCTTTTATTATAGCTACAAAGCATATCATATGGTACTGTAATTTATTTAATCAGTTCCCTATCAGTAACCATTTCAGTTGCCTGTAGCCTTTTGCTTTCATAAACACTAATGTAGGTAAATGATTCTGTACATCATATATCTTGCACATATGCAAGTGTATCTGTCAGATAATTTTCCAGAAGTGACATTAATGAGTAAAAGAGAATATGTGCATTTGTAAGTTTTATAGAGATTCCCAAATCACTGTCTATCAGGGAAGTTTCAGGAAACCACATATTTCAAGACCCAGTAAGATACTGCCTTATTCTTAAGACTTTTCTTCTTAACAGAATGAATCCTTACCACTCCTAAGCTGTCATGGCTCATTATGCTTTGCTAATGGTGTTCATTTAGAGTGCTTTGTATTAGAAACCTTGGTGGCTTAGTGGGTTAAGTGCTATGTCTGCTAACCAAAAGGTTGGCAGTTCAAATCTGTCAGTCCTCCTTGGAAACTCTGTGGGGCAGTTCTGCTCTGACCTGTGGGGTTGCTGTGAGTCAGGCCTAACTTGACAGCAACGGGTTTGGTTTTTGGTTTTGAGTTAGAAATGCATATATGGCTGTTTTTTCTACTTGGGTTACATTGGCTTTGCCGCATTATGTAAAGTGACTGAGTTTTGGGTCACATCAAGATTTCCCTAAATCACTGATCTCTCTTTACATCTACCTCAAGCTTTCTATCACAGAAATGAGATCATAGCCAGACCAAGAATGGTCTTAAGTGAAAAAAGTCTCCTGGGCTTGTCTTGGCCAGAATCCATCAGGGAGAAGTCTAAATGCCCAATTAACTGTGGGCTGGGCTACAGAATACGATAGAAGGTCTGGAAATTTTCATCCTGACAGTTATTGGAGTGCATGTAACTAGGCAAAATCACATGCTACAAAATCACTTTTGTGTTAGCCTAAAGCTCTTTTCAGGTGTAAAGGTATAAACTCTGAAATACAATTTCCTAAAAAGAGTTGATAGTAGACTTTTGTGTATCACATTAGAGATTTTACTTTTAGAAGGACAAATTCCCCATCTCAGAGTTCTGTCAACCATAATGAAAATACTAAGATATTTCCGTGTTAGTTATGATGTCTTAGGAAAATAATTGAGATCTACTGCCTGTTATTCTCAGTACTTATCAGCTAGGAAAACAAAGGGAATTTTTAAAAATCGTGGAAACTTTTGATTACTGATGCCTGTCCTTAAAAGAGAATATTTTAAAATAGCTAAAATGAAAACAAGAGTATTTAAAGTGGAAGAGAGAATTCCATGAAAGAATAAATAGACAGTGTGAATACATTAAACATGGCTTACAAAAATGAATACAGGAGAATGCAAAGACTGCTTATCTTAGATAACAGCATATGACCAATGTGACTCTGGTAAATAAGGATTTTTAAATAGCTTTTGTTACAGCCTTTTTCCGACTGCAAAAGTAATACATTCTAATTGAGGAAAATTTGAAATTACTACAAAGAACAAAAAATCTACTAATGAAATTATTGCCTGTCATCATCTTTAAGTTTGTCATGTTTCATATTGAGCTATAATGATATCTGTGAATCTTCAGAATACTAACTTGACCCCTGTGATCTGTGGAATGGAAACAATGTATGATGTCAGGTCAGAAGACTGGTTGATGTCATGGTTCTAGCAGTTACTAGTTTTGTGCCCTTGGACAATTTACTTAACTTCTCAGAGCCCCTGTCTGTAAAATTAGCAAGAAAAGTAAAAACCTTTCTCTCACAGAGTTTATATTCCAGTTGGAGAAGACAGGCAATAAGCAAATAAAATAAATTTTAGGTAGTGAAGGTGCATGGAAAAAAAATTGAGTGCAAGTGAAGAGTGGCCTTAGCAGATAGAGAGGCTATTTTAGATTAGGATGATGAAGGGATGTTTCTCTGAGGAGGTAGCATTTGAACATAGGCCTTAATATGGAATAGAAGACTTGTGCATTAGAGGTATGCAAGGAGACACTTTCCAACTGGAAGAAACAGCCAGTGCAGAGTCTGGAGCTTGAGACAGAACTGGCGATAAGAGAAACCACTGTAAACTCATTGTTAGAAGGGAGCAGGTGTCAGATCATGGAAGATCTCATAGGCCGGATAAAGAATTTGGCCTTTATTCTAAGTTGAACTCTCTGAGGACATAAATTTGGATATATTACTAGTATATAGCACATAAAAAGCACCTGCTAACTTGTATTTATGAATATATTAATTCCATATACAAGGAGGGTACAAGTTGCTGTATCTTTAAGTTGAGTTTGAGTAAGATAGCCAAGATGTGAAGAGTTTGGCATCTTAGGTTACTTCGTGATTCCTCATGGTCCTAATATACTTATTTGTAACCAGAGCCTGAATATTAATGTATGTGCTGTAATGCTTGGCATGTTCTGGGTACATGAAGGCATTTTAATATTTTCAAATATACAGAACTATGTGTTGGTCATAAATGTCACGTTATTTAAAAATATAGACAGAAACAACATTAATTTAAATGTTTTCAGTGGCTTTATTAAGGTATGAGTGAGATAATCTGCCTATAATTTCACAGTAAAGGTATAAATTTTAATAGTGTTTTATTGTTACAATCATGAACACGTTTCTGTCATTTATGTTATTAGTTAAAGTGTGTTCACTCTACTATTTGAAACTCATTTATTATTTTTTGCTTGGTTTTCTTGCAGCCTCGAACTGTGGCAGGCTTTCGAGGGACAGTACGTTATGCATCAGTCAATGCTCATAGGAACAGGGTAGGTATCTGAACTAGAGATTTATCTGTATAAGCTTGGTGATGAATCAGATTGATTCTTCTTTACATTGGAGTACCTAGGTGTGGGAAGTGCTTAGGAGCCGAGGAATTCCCTTCATAGCTGTAATGTTAATTTGAATGGTTTTCCTAACTCACCTGTTTTTGTGACAGCAATAAAGGTAAAGGAATTGTGGAAAGGTACGTAGTAGGTAAATAGCATGTGCAGCTGCATAGAAAATAAAATTGAAACTTCTCTTATTCCTTTGTCCCAACTTCCTGTTCTATAAAGCCAAAATTGCTTTAATGCTAGTATTTTTTTTGTGTGTGTGTGTATGAAAATACACAAAACAAAATAGACACCTGTTCAGAATAACATCTGCTGTCTCAAAAGCCTGTGAGTGGCCATCTGTGATACTCCACTGGTGTCACCCTGCTGGGAGTAAGGAATAGTGAAGACGACTGCAGGTACAAGAGAAGGATTAGTCCAGCGGAGCAGTGGACTGATACATCTACAATGGCCTCCACCAGACTGAGTCCAGGACACCTAGACAGTACCTGGCTACCACCACTGACTGCTCCAAAGAGTTCACAACAGAGGGTTCTGGACAGAGCTGGAGAAAACTGTAGAACAAAATTCTAACTCAGAAAGGAGGAACAGGGTAGCTAGCCTGACAGAGACTTGAAAAACCCTAAGAAGCCACGGATAAGTAAAGTACTACTAAAGAAAAAGAACACACTGGGAGGCCTGTCATTACCCAACCTTAGAACATACTACACTGCCACAGTGGTCAAAACAGCCTGGTACTGGTACAAGATCAGACAGATCGATCAATGGAACAGAACTGAGACCCCAGAGATGACACCATCTGCCTGTGAACAGTTGATATTCGACAAAGGCCCTGAGACATTAAACTGAGGTAAAAACAGTCTCTTCAACAAATGGTGCTGGCAAAATTGGTTATCCATCTGCAATAAACTGAATCAGGATCCGTATCTTACACCTTACACAAAAACCAACTCCAACTGGATAAAGACCTAAATATCAAACCTAAAACGATAAAGCTCATCCAAGAAAAGGTAGGAACAACAATGGAAGTTTTAATACACAATGTGGACAGACTCCAAAATCTGTCAAAGAAACCTCAATCAACAGAAGAGAAAATAGATAAATGGAAGCTATTAAGAATCAAACACTTTTGCTCATCCAAAGACTTTATTAATAGAATTAAAAGAACACCCACAGAATGGGAAAAAGTATTTGGCAGCTCTATGTCAGACTGATGTCTGATCTACATAATCTATAAGATACTACAAAATATCAATAAGAAGAAGATAAACCATCTAATTAAGCGATGGGCAAAGGAGGTGGACAGACACTTCACTAAAGAGGAGATCCAGGCAGCCAAAAAACACATGCGGACATGTTCACGATCTTTAGTTATTAAAGAAATTCAAATCAAGATGACAATGAGATACTATCTCATCCCAACAAGATTGGCCATGATCCAGAAAACACAAAACAACAAATGCTGGAGAGGCTGTGGAGAAAGAGGAACTCTCCTACACCATTGGTGGGGTTGCAAAATGGTCCAGCCTCTTTGGAAAGCAATCTGGCACTTCCTTAAAAAAATGGATATTGATATACCATTTGACCCAGTAATTCCACTACTTGGAATATATCCTACGGAATCAAGGCCTTTCACACCAACGGACACATGCACCAGAATGTTTATCGCAGCACAGTCCACAATAGCAAAAAGATGGAATCAACCCAGATACCCAACAACAGAAGAAGGGAGCACTACGCAATGATAAAGAATAACGATGATTCCAGGAAACATCTCCTAACCTGGTTTCAACTGGAAGACATTATGTTGAGTGAAAGTAGTCAGCAACTAAAGGACAAATACTGTATGAGACCTCTACAATAAGATCTCAAAAACAGACTTGTGTATACTCTTTGATAGCTGCAAGGGAGGGAAGGGAGGGAGGGTCGGGGGAGGGTTTAGTTTAGATAGTTGCTAGAAATCTGATTGGGAGAAAGCGGTGATAGCACACAACATTAAGTGGACTTCAGCATAACTTGAGTACTCCTTCCATCTTAACCCAATATTCCAAGGATAGAGTAGCTGGGGCAGGGGGCGGGGGACCATGCTCTTTGGCGAAATCGAGGCCAATTGGCACAACTAGCGTTTTGCTAAGAGGGCTCTCTGCACCCCACATTGGTGAGTGGCGTCTGGGGTCTTAAAAGCTGCCAAGCTGCCATCCAAGGACACAGCAAATGGTCCCGACTCAGCAGGAACGGATGCTCACCGAGGACTGAAATGACATGCAGTAAAGACAACCGAGAAGACAGAGAGACCCACAAGAGTGGGTACCTTCATCGACTTGGGACCGGAAGAACCGGATGGTGTCCGGCCGCCACCAGTGATAGCCACAATGGGGCTCGCTAGGTTGAGTCTTACTGGCAACATAAGAATAAAAAGGGGTGCATCCTCAGATCTCCACTAAAAGACCTCAACTGATGGTCCAGCGGTTTTGGGGTTCCCCTGAGAGCATGGCCTCCGGCCCTGATGCTGCCTTTACCCATAAATTATAACGAAGGTCCACTCTTTGGACATGAGTGGATTGGACTTGTCAATGCAGAGTGACCATATATTGGTTGTACTTTATGGTTCTCTACATGTATAGGATATAGGATATAGGATATTCCTCTGGCTGGAGGAAGGAGAGTGGGTGGAGAGGAGCGGAAAGGAGGCTGTTGGGAGGGTGAGACATGTATGGAGCAGAGAGGAATAGTGTGCTGTCACTGGGCAGGGAGAGCAGTGGAAGCTGCATATAGGTGTGCATGTAAATTTATATGGGAATGTACATTTTAACTCAGTCATGTTAAGTAAAAAGAAAAAGAAAAACCCTAAGAAAGTGGCCCCTGGCCACCCCTTCGGCTCAGTAATGAAGCCATTCCAGAGGTTAACCCTTTAGCCAATGAGTAGACAGGACCAGAAAACAAAGGAGACTAAAGGGGCACAGTAGCACAAGAGCAAGGATTACAATGCAGGAGGGGACAGGAAAGCTGGTAGTAAGGAAACTAAAATTGAAAAGGGAGAGTATTGACAGGTTGTGGGGTTGTTAACCAATATTATAAAACAATGTGTATGTTAGGTGTTTAATGAGAAATGGTTTGTTCTATAAACCTTCATCTAAAGTGAAAAATAATGTATACTTGTTCAGTTTTTACATGTTTATTTCACTGACAGTGGTTACATTTTTCGTATTACATCACTGTTCTCATTATCTCTGCACTTATTGTTGTATCACTATATACTCTTTGTTCTTTAAAATTCTCATCTGTGCTTTAGAGTTTTACTGTTATTTCAGTCTCATATAGATAATTGTTCAATAGGTCCCAGTGCTCAAGCCAAACATTATTTATTGAGCTAAATTATTGTTTAGTTTTTAAAAAGTTAGATGACTTCAGGGTCTAGCTTCGTTCGTCTCAGGGTTCCATATTTTTTTCCAGACAGTAGATTTGGGGGTTCCTCCAGTCTTAGTGTATCTGGTAAGTCTGATTTCCAATAAGAATTTGAAGGTCTGTTCCTAAATTCTCATCCTTTTGAGCAAGATTCATCTGTTGGATCCCAAATTAAAATATTCAGTAACTGTAGCCAGGACCATCCATTAATTCTGGTCTGACAGCAAGTGATTTATGGAAGCTAGACCTGAGACTATTTCTCCAGTTCCTGGATCTGATTTTCCGTTAGTGGCTCCAGTCAGAGACCAGTTGTTTTGTCTTGGATGATTGCTCTCAAGCTTTTAGAACCCCAGACACTACTCATTCTAAAAAGCTCTTAAAATAATAGCAGGCCATAAGGAATAAAAAACCAGAAACTCTGTCATCAAGTTGATTCCAACTCATAGTGATCCTATAGGACAGAATAGAACTGTCCCATAGAATTTCCAAGGAGCCCTTGGTAGATTAGAATTGCCTACCTGTTGGTTAGCAGCCATAGCACTTATCAACTATGCCACCAGGGTTTCCACCATGAAGAGTATCACCCATGATACTGTGCTCCTTTAAAGTCACCTGTTATGGGGACCAAATGGTCAACAGTTATTCTGAAGTAAAGATGAAAAGGTAAGGGGGCAGGTAAAGTAGATTAATGAAGCCGGAACAAGCAGATGGAGATAAGAATACTGACACAGTGTGAAAAATGTAGCCAGTATCACTAAACAATTTGTGTAGAAATTGTTAAATAGGACCTGCTTTGCTGTGAAAACACAGTAAAGTATGATTAAAACAACAACAACATTAGGCCAACTGACTGACCAGGCCCACAAGACCACCACCTCAAATCTGTAAACCAAGAAAACTAATCCAATGAGGTGTTTTTGTAACTAAAGAATTTCAGTGACTATGGGCTTTTTTTTTTTTTTTTGCTATTTTTGTTGTAAAATTAAATGTAACACTTTCTTTGTCGTGTTGTCTCCCTTTTAAAAATTTTTCTAGTGTACATCTTAGTTGCATTAGTCAAATTATGAAACTTACATTTAGTCAATGCCAATTTTCCTATCACTGTAGACATTCAGTTTGTCCAACCCCTGGTAACAGCTTAAAAAAAAACCCAACAACATTGCCACTGAGTAGATTCCAACTCACAGGGACACTATAGGATATAGGAGAACGGAGTTTTCAGGGAGTACCTGGTAGGTTTGTTCTGCTGACCTAGTAGTTTTTAATGTATTTAGCTATTCTTGTTTATGATAATTTGGCCCGTGCTACATATATTAGGAAGATAATGCTTTCATTTATAAGCTATACACCAGTTTATTGGTTTATTGTGATATGATTATAAATTCCAAATAAGCAAGGTGTCTTTTATTAGTATGTAGCACTTTGCTAAGCATTTTAATTTTGTTTGTTTGATTCCTTGTTACTTTATGACCTGTATTGGGTTACTCTGTTTTGAGAAGTACTGTTTCTTTCCAAATAAATTCTTACAGATTTTTAGACTCTAGGCTTTCAACTTCTGTTACAAAATTATGACATTAATATCTTTGAAATTAAATAGGACATTAAAAAATGTTATTGTAGTTAAATTGATATGACATGGATAAACCTTGAAAACATCATGCTGAGTGAAATAAGACAGCAAGAGAAGGGCAAATACTATGATTCCACTTACATAAGTTATCTGGAGTAGACAAATGTGTAAAGAAAAGAGTTTCTTAGGGGTTATGAAAGACAGATGGGAGAGGGAATGAGGGACTAAACAGCGTAAGGGGTGCTGCTGAATTTATGATAAAAGTGATGGAAAAATTTGGAAGCAGTACTGATGCTTGTACAACATGGTGCAAACAGTGTCAGTGAATTGTATGTGTGCAGAGGCAGATGGTTTGATACATATCTATTTACCGCAGTAAAAAATGACATTTTCTGTTTCAACAATTTTTCAGTGTCCAATTCAGTGACCTTAATTAAAGTCACCATCACCATTATTTCCAAATGTTTGTCATCACTCTAAACAGAAACTCATTACCTCTGTTTAATTTTGTGTGTGTGTGTGTGTGCTGTAGGTGAACATTTACAGCTGAAGTTAGTTTCTCCTACAAAATTTTGTACACATATTATTGTGTGACATTAGTTGCACTCTCTGTAATGTGATGACAAACTCCCCCTTTCCACTCTGGGTTTCTTGTGTCCACTCAGCCAGTTCCTGTCCCTTGATCCTGCACCCAGATGAAGCCACCCATTTGGTCTTATATACCTGATTGACCTCTTCTAATAAAACATACTATCTTATGTTTTATATTTCAGTCTAATTTTTGTCTAAATAGTGTGCTTCAGGATGGTTATAGTTGAGGGCTAACAGAGTGTCCAGGGTCCATGGTTTCAGGGATTCCTCCAGACTCAGACTATTAAGTCTAGTCTTTTTACGTGAATTTAAGTTTTGCACCCCGCTTTTCTCTTGCTCCGTCAGGGATTCTCTCTTATGTACGCTATCACAGTGGCGACTGATGGTAACTAGGCATCATCTAGTTCTGGTCTCAAGGCTGATGGAGTCTCTGGTTTGTGTGGCCCTTTTGTCTCTTGCACTCATATTTTGCTTCTGTCTTATGGTGTTCTTCATTCTCCTTTGCTTCAAGTAGGTTGGGACCAACTGATGCATGTTAGATGACACTCACAAGCTTCTAAGACCTCAGACACCACTCACCAAAGTGGAATGCAGAGCATTTTCTTAATAAATTTTATTATGCCATTTGACCTATATGTCACCTAAAACCGTGTCCCATAGGTTGCAGCCCCAGGTACTTTGTCCCTCAAAGTGATTGGTTGTGTTAACTAAACTTCTTAGCTTTTGCTTTAGTCTCGTTGTGCTGATTGCCCTTGTGCTGTGTCTTGTCCTTCCCTTCACCTATGATTTTTGTCTCTTATCTGATTCATGAATTCTCCTCTCACTTCCTCCCCACCCTTGTAACCATTAAAGAATTGTTTCTTGTGTGTTTAAACCATATCTTGGGTTATTATATGAGTGGTCTTCTACAATTTTGTCCTTTCTAAGCATTTGCCTATTCTAAATGTCTCATGTAATAAAAATTATACAATGTTTGTCCTTTTGTGTCTGACTTATTTTACTCAGCACAATTTCTTCAGGGTTCACTCATGTTGTACTATGCATCAAAACTTCATTTTTCTTTATGGCTGAATTCTACTCCATTACATGTATATACCACATTAATAGTCTAACTGAGACTAGAGGAATCCCTGAAACCATGGACCCTGGACACTGTTAACCCACAACTATAACCATCCTGACACCCACATTTTATTTAATCCGTTCATCTGTGGATGGACACTTGGGTTGTTTCTGCCCTTTGACTATTGTGAATAATGCTCCTGGGAACATTGTCGTGTAGGTGTATGAATTCCTGCTTTCAAGTCTTTTGGTTATATGTTTAGGAGTGGAATTACTGGGTTGTATGGTAGTTCTATGTTTAATTTTTTGAGGAACCACATAACTGTTTTCTATAGTGGCTCCCACCAGCAGTCAACAAGGCCTCCAATTACGTCACATCTTTTTTTTCTGAAAATGCCTGTCTTAGTGGATGTGACGTGTATCTCATCGTAAAGAATATTCATTTTGAGATAAGCATGAACTTTCCACAGATGATAATAGCTATATAAACATTTCTAATAATAGCTACTAGAAAAAGATGATATATATATATTTTTTTGGTTTAAAGCGTAGAGAGGTTTCTTCTAAAAGCCCCGTTAGCTTGCTGCATACTGAGAGTTAACTCTGTTACCCTGTTTATTATTTATATTATGCATGTAACCTTGATAGATAAATTTGACATATATACCAGTGGTTGTTAATCTTCTGTTTTTACTAGAGTTGAAGAGAAGGACTTATAACACAGTAACAGTTTCATAATAATGATTATCACTTCATATGGTGACATGGACATACAAGTACTGGAACCTCTAAAGATGCTTGTCTAATTTAAAAAGTTTTCCCATATAATTCTAATATGTTTCTCTCTTTCATATTCCTCAGTGCAGATTTAATCATTTCCAGAAATAATGTACTCCTTCCTCCCTCCCTGTCTTTCTGTCCCCTCCCTGCCTCTGATTCCCCTTCCAGCCACCCCTCCCCTTGTCTCTGCCTCTCCCCCTCCCTTCTTCCGTCTACTCTTCCTCTCTCTCTTCTCCCACTCTCCTCTCCCTCTCCCTCCTCTTCCCCCTCTCCCCTTCCCTTTCTCTCCTCCTCCTCTCCCCTCCGATTTCTCCTTTCCACGTCCCCCTCCCCTTTCCCCCTTCCTTTTTAAAAAGACTTTTCAAAGCACTCTGTTCAGTCTCTTTGTTGTCCCGCATTTTAATCCATAGTGTTTCCTTCATTTAAGTACATTGAATAAATTATTTTATCTTCTTCCCATTTTATAGCTGGTATGAAGATTTGTTTGCACTCAGTTGTTGCTGAGTAAGTAATTATTGTCTGTGATTTGCTCTTTTTCTTTGGTGTATTGCAGATACACAAAAATGCCTAGATGTGTGTTTCTTTCTTTTTTTTTTTGTTATGGCTGAGCGAAAATGTACATTCCCATATAAATTTACATGCACACCTATATGCAGCTTCTACTGCTCTCCCTATCCAGTGACAGCACACTATTCCTCTCTGCTCCATACATGTCTAATCTTCCCAACAGTCTCCTTTCCCCTCCTCTCCACCCACTCCCCTTCCTCCAGTCAGAGGTCAGCAGCATGATATCCCATAGATGTATAGAACCATAAAATGCATCCCGTATATGGTCACTCTGCATCGCAAAGTCCAATCCATTTGTGTCTGAAGAGTGGACCTTCGTTATGATTTATGGGCAAGGGCAGCATCAGGGCTAGGGGCCATGCTCCCAGGGGAACCCTGAAGCCACTGGAGCATCAATTGGGTCTCTTACTGGAGATCTCACGATGCACCCCTTTTTATTCTTGTGTTGCCAGTGAGACTCAACTTAGTGAGCTCCATCGCGGCTATCACTGGTGGTGGCTGGCCATCATATGGTTCCGGTCCCAACTCTATGTAGGCACCCACTCATGTGAGTCTCTCTGCCTTCTGGGTTGTCTTTACCCCATGTCATTTTGGTCCTCGGTGAGCATCTGCTCCTGCCGAGTTGGGACCATTTGCTGTGCCCTCGGATGGCAGCTTGGCAGCTTTTAAGATGCCAGGCGCCACTCACCAACGTGGGGTGCAGAGAACCCTCTTAGCAAAATGCTAGTTGTGCCAGTTGGCCTTGATTTCACCTAAGAGCATCGTTTCCTGCCCCCTGCCCCAGCTACTCTATCCTTGCAATATTGGGTTAAGATGGAAGGAGTATTCAAGTTACGTTGAAGTCCACTTAATATTGTTCTTGTTTCTAATGTGTGCTATCACCGATTTCACCCAATGAAATTTCTACGAACTACCAAATCTAGACTCTCCCCCCTCGCCCTCCCTCTCTCCCTCTCTGCCTTCCCTTGCAGCCATCAAAGAGTCTTTTTTTCTATACATAAGTCTTTTTTGAGATGTTATCGTAGAGGTGTTGTACAATATTTGTCCTTTTGTCGCTGACTACTTTCACTCAACATGCCTTCCAGTTGAAACCAGGTTATGAGATGTTTCCTGGAATCATCATTATTCTTTATCATTGCATAGTGCTCCATTGAGTATATATACCATAGTTTACATATCCATTCCTCTGTTGTTGGGCATCTGGTTGATTCCATCTTTTGGCTGTCGTGGACTGTCCTGCAGTAAACATTCTTGTGCATGTGTCCATTGGTGTGAAAGGCCTTAATTCTGTAGGATATATTCCAGGTAGTGGAATTACTGGGACAAATGGTATATCTGTATCCATTTTTTTTAGGAAGCGCCAGATTGCTTTCCAAAGAGGCTAGACCATTTTGCAACCCTACCAATGGTGTAGGAGAGTTCCACTTTCTCCACAGCCTCCCCAGCATTTGTTGTTTTGGATCATGGCCAACCTTATTGGGGTGAGATGGTATCTCATTGTAGTCTTGGTTTGAATTTCTTTAGTAACTAAAGATGGTGAACATGTCTTCTTTTTTTTTTTGGCTGCCTGGATCTCCTCTTTAGAGAACTGTCTGTCCATGTTCATTGCCCATTGCTTAATTGAATGATTTATCTTCTTCTTACTGATATTTTGTAGTATCTTATAGATTCTGGAGATCAGGCGTTGGTCTGACATACAGATGCCAAATATTTTTTCACATTCTGTAGGTGGCCTTTTAACTCTTGTGATGAAGTCTTTGGATAAGCAAAAGTGTTTGATTCTTAATAGTTCCCACTTATCTATTTTCTCTTCTGTTGATTCTGGTTTGTATGACAGATTGTGAAATCTGTCTTTGTTGTGTATTAAAACTTCAATTGTTGTTCCTACCTTTACTTGGATGAGCTTTATTGTTTTAGGTTTGATATTTAGGTCTTTATCTAGTTGGAGTTGGTTTCTGTATAAGGTGTAAGATATGGATCTTCTTTCAGTTTAGTGCAGATGGATATCCAATTTTGCCAGCACCATTTGTTGAAGGCACTGTTTTTACCCCAGTTCAGTGTCTTAGGGCCTTCGTCAAATATACTGTTTGTAGGAAGATGGTGTCATCTCTGGGGTCTCAATTCTGTTCAATTGATCGATCTGTCCACTCTTGTACCCTTACCAGGCTGTTTTGACCACTGTGGCAGTGTAGTATGTTCTAAGGTCAGGTAATGAGAGGCTTCCCAGTTTGGTGTTCTTCTTTAGTAGTGCCTTAGTTATCTGGGGCTTCTTCCCTTTCCAAACAAAATTCGTGATTTCTTTCTCCATCTCATTAAAAAATGATGCTGGAACTTGTATTGGGATTGCATTATATAAGTAGATTGCTTTGGGTAAAATAGACATTTTCACAATGTTAGGTATTCCTATCCATGAGTAGGGTAGCTTTTTCCATTTATCTAAGTCTCTCTTAGTTTCTTGTAGTAAGGGCTTGTAGCTCTCTTTGTAAAGGTCTGTTATGCCTCTGATAAGATTAATTCCTAGTTACTGTATCTTCTTAGGGGCTATAGTAAATGGTGTTGATTTGATTTCTTCATTAACAGTCTCGTTGTTGGTATAAAGGAATCCTACTGATTTACTTATGTTTATGTTGTATCCTGAGACTTTGCTGAACTCTTCTATCACTTTGAGTAGTTTACTTATAGATTCTTTGGGATTCTCTGCATATACAATCATGTCATAAGCAAACGGGGAGATTTTGACTTCCTTTATTTCTTGGTCTTGTCTAATTGCTCTGGCTAGAACTTCTAGTACAAAGTTGAATAGGAGAGGTGAGAGTGGGCCTCCTTGTCTAGTTCCTGTTCTCAAGGGAAAGTCTTTCAGTCTCTCTCCATTCAGGATGACTTAGGCAGTTGGCTTTGTATAAGTGGCCCTTATTGCTTTGAGGAATTTTCCATGTATGCCTATTTTGCTAAGAGTTTTTAGCATGAATGGGTGTTGGATTTTATCAAATGCCTTTTCTGCATCAATGGACAAAACCAGGTGATTCTTGTCTTTTGTGATATTTATGTGGTTAATCACATTAATTGTTTTTCTGATGTTGAACAAGCCTTGCATCCCTGGTATGAATCCCACTTGGTCATGATGGATTATTTTTTGAATATGTTGTTGTATTCTATTGGCAAGAATTTTGTTGAAGATTTTTGCATCTAGATTCATGAGTCATAGCGGTCTGTAGTTCTCCTTTTTTGTTGGGTCTTTCCCTAGCTTTGGTATCAGGGTTATGCTGGCTTCATAGAATGAGTTTGGTAGTACTCCATCCCTTTCTATACTGTGAAATAGTCTCAGTAGTATTGGAGATAACTCTTCTCATAAAGCTTGTTAGAATTCTGCAGTGAAGCCATCTAGGCCCAGGCTTTTTTCGTTTGGCAGTTTTTTGATGACCTTTTCAATCCCTGACTTTGTGATGGGTTTATTAAGTTGTTCTGCCTCACGTTGTGATAATTTGGGTAGGTGGTGTGAATCAAGGAATTTGTCCATTTCCTCTAGGTTTTCCAATTTGTTAGAGTACAGTCTTTCATAGTATTCTGTTATGATATTTTTGATTTCTGTTAGATCTGTGGTGACAACTCACCTCTCATTTCTAATTTGGGTTATTTATTTCCTTTCCTGTTTTCCTTTAGTGAGTTTAGCCAGTGGTTTGTAAATTTTGTTGATCTTTTCAAAAGACCAGCTTTTGATCTTTTCAATTTTTTCAATTGTTTTTCTATTCTCTAATTCATTTAACTTTGCTCTAATCTTTATGATCTGGTGTCTTCTGGTGCCTGAGGGGTTCCCCTGTTGTTGTGTCTCCACTTGTTCAAGCTGCGGGGTTAGTTCCTTGATTTGGTTTCTTTCTTCCTTCCAGATGTGTTCATTTATGGAGATAAACAGACCTCTGAGCACTGCTTTGGCTGTATCCCATAGGTTCTGGTAGGAAGTGTTTTGATTCTCATTGGAATCCATGAATTTCTTTATTTCATCCTTGATGTCTACTGTAACCAATGTTTTTTTTTTTAGCAAGATGTTGTTCAGTTTGCAAGAGTTCTACTTTCTATCTGTTTTCTCTGCTATTGATTTTGAGTTTTATGGCTTTGTGATCTGAGAAGATGCTTTGCACTAATTCAGTGGTATGGATTTTGTTGAGCATTAGATTATGTCCTAACACATAGTCAATTCTGGAGAATGTTCCATGTGCACTGGAGAAGAAGATGTAATTGTCCGCTGATGGGTAGAAAGTTCTGTATATATCGATGAGGTTTAATTGGTTAATTGTAGCAGTAGGGTCTTCTGTATCTTTGCTGAGCTTTTTTCTAAATGATCTGTCCAGTATAGAGAGTGAGTGTTGAAGTCTCCCACCATTATTGTGCAGTAATCTAACTCTTTTTTGAGTGTAGTCAGTGTTTCTTTGACGCATTTAGGTGCTCTGATATTAGGTGCATAAATATTTAATGCAGTTAAGTCTCGTTTGTGTACTGAACCTTTCAGCAATAAATAGTGTCCATCTTTGTCCACAGTGGTGGATTTTACATTAAAATTGATTTGTCTTAGATTAGAACTGCCACACCTGCTCTTCTTTGTTCATTGTTAGCTGGATATATATTCTTCCATCCTTTAATTTTCAGTTTGTTCCTATCTTTAGGTCTCAAGTGAGTTTCTTGTAGACAGCATATGGATGGGTCATGTCTTTTGATCCAAGATGTCCCTCGATGTCTCTATACTGGAGCATTCAGTCCATTCACATTCAATGTAATTATTGATAGGTCTGTGTTCAGTGCTAACATTGTGATATGTTAATTTTTCTGTTGATGTTTTCTCTATTGTTCTTATTAGTCTGTTCTGGGACATTCTTTTTTGTGAGTTGATTTTTCACCTTTTTCAGAGCTGGTTTTGTAGTTGCTGAGACTCCTGTGTTACATTTCTTGAAATGGTATGTTACATCTTTAATAAAGTATGTATAAACCCAATTTTAATTACTACCAGTCTTATTATCTTCCTCTCCATCTGGAAGGATTATAACGACTGTAGTACATCCCTCGTTTTAATATGATGGTACCATAATTTTCATGAAAATCACTGGATTGCTTCTTTCAGTATTAAAGCTGTGATTGAATTTGGAGCCTTCCCTAACTGAGTAGAGTTCTGAATAACGTGTCATAAAATATAAAATTAGTGATTTTGTTCATCTAAGCCAAAGCCAAGAACTTCTTTCAGTATTTTTTGTAGTTTTGGTTTGGTTTTTACAAAGTCTCTGAGTTTCTGTTTATCTGGGGATGTCTTAATTTCATTTTCCTATGTGAAAGATAGTTTTACACAATATATAATTCTTCGTTAGAAGTTCTCCTCCTTCAAGGGTTTGAATGTGTCCGTACCAGCATGGTTTCTGCTGAGAAATCTGACAAAATCCTACAGTTTCCCTCTGAATGTTAGCTTTGCTTTGAGTCTTAGTTTCTGTTTATGTGGGAATGTCTTAATTTCATTTTCGTATGTGAAAGATGCAGGATATATAATTCTTGGTTAGAAGTTCTTCTCCTTCAAGGGTTTGAATGTGTCATGCCACTGTCTCCATACCAGCATGGCTTCTGCTGACAAATCTGACAAAATCCTACAGTTTCCCTCTGAATGTTAGCTTTGCTTTGAGTCTTGCTGCCTTTAACAGTTGCTGCTTATGTTTCATTTTCTTAAGCTTGATTATAATATGTCTTGGAGTCTTTCTTTTGAGATCTGTATTGGGTGGTGTACGATATGCATCTGAAATATCTATAGTCTCTTCCTCCATGATTTCTGGGAAGTTTTCTTTCAACAGCTCAGCAGCGATACTCTCTGTGTTCTCAGGTGTCTCATCCTGTTCAGGGACTCCAATTAATCTAAGGTTATTCCTCTTGATAGAGTTCCACATGCTTCTTAATGTTTCTTCATTTTTCTTCTTTCTTTTTTCTGATTCCTGCTCATAGACACTGGCATCAGTAGCTCTGTCTTCCAAGTCAGAAATTCTTTTTCCATTTGTTCCATTCTGTTTTCTTGACTTTGAATGGAAGTTTCTATGTCTTTGGTTTTGTTCTTGATCTGCTGGATTTCAGGGTACTGATGTTCCATCAGATCAAACAGCTTGCTTAATTTTTCATTTTGTTCTGCTGCATTTTGTATGAGATCTAGAAGGGCTGTGTATATAATCCTTCTGTATTCACCTTCTGATGATTCCAGAAAAGTTTCTTTATCCAGGAAGCTCCTTGGTTGTTTTGTTTGGGAGCCTTCTGAAGCCATGGGTGATTTCTTGTATGCTACAAGCATCTGTTGCTTTTTGAGTTTCACGTGCATAAGTAAAGGCTGGGAGAGATACTGTCAGGATGGCCTGCAGCTGTTTCTCTAGGCTGTCTTAAAATGTAAAACAAAAGATATCTGACCACTTCCCAAGCCAGGCAGGTTTTCAGATGTAGAGGTCCCTCTTCCCAACTGGCAAAGTAAGGACCTCTGTATCCAACCCCAGATGATACAAAGTAGTTCAAAATACAGCAATGCTACTGCCCTGTTGGCCTCTGCTGACAGGGCCCAGCCTTAGGCGACACTGTGTAAACTACTGCTTTTCTAGTAGAAAAGTGCTTTCCTCTGGGCAGACTCTGGCTCCCAAGCTAAGAAATAGGTCCAGCGCCACTGTATCTAAGATTCTGCCCTCCACACGGTCGGCAGACAGAGGGGCTAAAGGTGCTGAGAGCTAATGAGTCCTCTACCTCTGTTGCTAGGCCCCTGCCGTAGGTGACACTGTGTAAACTACCGCTTTTGTGTCAGAGAAGCACTATCCTGTTTGCATGTGCTGGCTCCCAGGCTAAGAATTAGGCCCCACTATAATCTCCGTATCCAACATGGCGTCCTGCTCACAGGCACTGCAATTCCGTACAAACCACGCTGTGGTAGTGATAAAAAGAGAGGCCCAAAGTGGCTAGATGAACAAAGTCCTAAGCCTGGCTCTCAAAATATGGCAATTCCGCCTGCCTATCCCGCCAGCAGTGTGTCTGAGTCTAGCGGCTAGGCAAGACTGAGCTCTGCCTGCTGGTCAAGACAGAGAGAAAAAAAAGTCAAGATGGTGCATTTACCTTTAGTCTGTGAGAGCCAGGGCTAGCCAGGAGCAGGAGTCAGCGAAAGAGAGGAGGTTTTTCGTTCAGTGGTAAGAAGTCCAAATTAACAGTGCTGTGCCGTGTCCTGGGCGCTCACTAGGTGACCAGAAGGCTCCGTTTGATTATCAGTTCGGGTCTTGATTTCCAGAGGGATTTAAGAAGACTTGTGATTAGTCCGTCATCTTGACTCTGCCCCCTCTTGTGTTTCTTTACATTGATTCTCTTTGGGATTTTTTTGTGCTTCCTAAATCTCAGTGTTGTGTCTTTCATTAATGCTGGAAGATTCTCAGATAGTACTTCTTTAAATATTGCCCCTCACCATTGCTGTCTGTACTCGTTTTTTTCCAACCTCCAAATTTTATATTAGACTTTTCTTACTCTGTCCTCTATGTCTCCTAAATTCAACTCCAGATTTTCGAATTCTGTATCTCTGCTACATTCTAGATAATTGCTTCAGATTTGATTTCTAGTTCATTCGGTCTTCTGCTGCTGTATTTGGTCAGCAGTTTAACCTGTCCATTGAGTTTTTAATTTCTGTAGTTGTACTTTTTATGTTTATGTTCTTTTTGGCTCTTTTGCAAATCTAATTGGTCTTTGTTTTAATAGAATATGGTTCATTTCTCATGATTTTGATTGTAGTAATTTTTTATTTAAACATTCTTTTGTTTGTATATTTTACATATCCTATAATTCCATTTTAAAAACTTTTGTATATCTATTTATTTTCTTTGTAGTTTCTTCTAACTTCAGCTTGTGGTACCTAGCTTTTTAATGTATTTTTTAATTTGGAATAATGAGTTTCTGTTGAGTGGGGCTGTATCTAAAGGGCTCTTATGAGACCTACATTTAAGGGGGTTTTTATGTCAAGAGGATTTTGTCATTTGCCCTTGCCATCATTACGTGCTGTGATCACCCAGAAAACATTTCAAATTAATTTCTGGGCTTGATTTCTCATATCACACAGATAATATAAATTCTTTTTTTTTAATTCTTTTTTTTTATTATGATTGCATGAAAATGTACAATCCGATGTAAATTTGCATGCCCACCTGTGTGCAGCTCCCCCTGCTCTCTGGTGGCAGCACACTCGTCCTATCCACTCTATACATGTCATACCGTCCTAACAATCTCCTGTCCTCTCCTCTCCACCCACTCTCCCGCCTCCAGTAAGAGGTCAGCAGGATGGTATCCTGTAGATGCATGAAACCATAAAGTACACACATGATATGGTCACTCTGTGTCGCCAGGTCCAATCCATTCCTTTCCGAAGAGTTGACGACCTCCATTATGGTTTATGGATAGGGGCCGTGTAAGGTCGAGGGGTCATGCTCACAGGGGAACCCCGAGGCCTCTGGACCATCAATTGTGGTCTTTTAGTAGAGATCTCAGGGTGCACTCCTTTTTATTCCTGTGTTGCCACTGAGTCTCAACTCTGTGAGCCCCATCACGGCTACCTCCATTATGGTTTATGGATAGGGGCAGTGTCAGGTCAAGGGGTCATGCTCCCAGGGGAACCCTGAGGCCCCTGGACCATCAGCTGTGGTCTTTTAGTAGAGATCTCAGGGTGTACCCCTTTTTATTCTTGCGTTCCCACTGAGACTCAACTCTGTGAGCCCCATTACGGCTATCACTAGTGGTGGCTGGGCACCATGTGGTTCTTCTGGTCACATGTTGATGTAATCACTCACTCAAATGGGTCTCTGTCTTCTGGATTCTCTTTCCCCCATATCATTTTGGTCCTTGGTGTTCATCCATTCCTGCTGAGTTAGGGCCATTTGAGGTACTGCTGATGGCAGCCTGGCAGCTTTTAAGACCCCAGATGCCACTCACCAGTGCAGGATACAACAGAGTCTCAGCAAAACGCTAGTTATGCCAATTGGGCTTGATGTCCCCTGAGAACATGGTCCCCAGCCCCCTTCCCCAGCTACTCTGTCCTTACAATATTGGGTTCAGATGGGAGGAATAATCATGTTATGTTGAAGTCCAGTTAAAACTGATCTTCTTTCTAATGTGTGCTGTCACTGATTTTACCCAAGCAAATTTCTGTCAGCTATCTGATCTATACCTCACCCTCACCCTCCCTCCCTGTGCATCCTTGTAGCTGTCAAAGAGTCTTCTTCTATGCATGAGTCTGTTTTTTTACTGTAGGGGTCTCCTACAGTATTTGTCCTTTTGCCGCTGACTACTTTCACATAATATCCTCCAATTGAAACCAGGTTATGAGATGCTTCCTAAAATCATCATTGTTCTTTATCATTGTGTAGCGTTCCCTTGAGTATATATACCTTAGTATACCTATCCATTCCTCTGTTGTTGGGCATCTGAGTTGATTCCCTCTTTTTGCTATCATGGACCGTGCTGCAGTAAACTTTTGTGTGCATGTATCTGTTGGTGTGAATGCCCTTGATTTCTGTGAGATATATTCCAAGCAGTGGAATTATTGATTCAAATGATATCTCTATTTCCAGCTTTTTAAGGAAGCACTGGGTTGCTTTCCCTAGAGGTTGGACCATTTTGCAATCCCACCAACAGTGTAGGAGAGTTCCAGTTTCTCCACAGCCTCTCTAGTATTTGTTGTTTTGTGTTATCTGGATCATGGCCAACCTTGTTGGGGTGAGATGGTATCTCATTGTAGTTTCAATTTGAATTTCTCTAATAACTAGTGATCGTGAGCGTTTTCACACGTGTTTTTTGGCTGCCTGGATATCCTCTTTAGAGAAGTGTCTGGACAGCTCCTTTGCCCATCACTTAATTGGATGATTTATCTTCTTCTTATTGATATTTTGTAGTACCTTATAGATTGTGGAGATCAGCTGTTGGTCTGACATAATTGCCAGATATTTTTTCCCATTCTGTAGATGGTCTTTTAATTTTTTTGATCAAGTCTTTGGGTGAGCAAAAGTGTTGGATTCTTAGTAGTTCCTGTTTGTTGTGCTTTGTTTGATTTTGAAATCTATCTGCACTGTGTATTAAAACTTCCATTGTTGATCCTGTTTTTTCTCAAATAAGCTTTATAGTTTTAGATTTGATATATAGGTATTTTATGCAGTTTGAATTGGTTTTTGCATAAGGTGTGAGATATGGATCTTGTTTCAGTTTTTTGCAGATGGATATCCAATTTTGCCAGCACCATTTGTTGAAGAGATTGCTTTTACTCCAGTTTAGCATATTAGGGCCTTTGTGGAATGTCAGCTATTCATGGGAGGTTGGTGGTATCTCTGGGGTCTCAACTCTGTTCCATTGATCTATCTGTTCCTTTTTATACCAGTACCAGGCTGTTTTCACAACTGTGGCAGTGTACTAGTTTCTAAAGTCGGGTAATGAGAGGTCTCCCAGTGTGTTCTTCTTCTTCAGTAGTGCTTTACTTATTCAGGCTTTCTTCCCTTTCCAAACAAAGTTGGTGATTTGTTTCTACATCTCATTAAAAAATGTCACTGGAATTTGTATTGGGATTGAATTATATAAGTAGATTGCTTTGGATAAAATAGACATTTCACAACATTAAGACTTCCTATCCATGGGCAGGGTAGGTTTCTGCATTTATGGAAGTCTCTGTTAGTTTCTTGTAGTAAGGTCTAGTAGTTCTCTCTGTAAAGGACTGATATTTCTGTGGATAGATTTATTCCTAGATATTTTATTGTCTTGGGGGCTATAGTAACTGGTATTGATTTGGTGATTTCTTCTTTAATAATCTCATCATTAGTGTAAAGGAATCTTACTAATTTACTTATGTTTATCTTGTATCCTGAGACTTTGCTGAACTCTTCTATCAGTTTGAATAGTTTCCTTATGAATTCTTTAGGATTCTCTGTGTGTACAATCACATCATGTCATGTGCAAATAGGGAGATTTTTACTTCCTCTTTGCCAATGCAGATGCCCTTTATTTCTTGGTCTTGTATAATTGCTCTGGCTAGAACTTCGAGTGCAATGTGGAATAGGAGAGGTGAGAGTGAGCATCCTTGTCTAGTTCCCATTCTCAAAGGAAATTCTTTCAGTCTCTATTCAGGATGATGTAGGCATTTGGCTTTGTATGAATGGCCATTATTGCATTGAGGAATTTGTTGTCTATTCCTATTTTGCTGAGAGTTTTTAGCATTAATGGGTGTCAGACTTTATCAAAAGCCTTTTCTACATCAATAGAGAAAATCAGGTGATTCTTGTGTTATTTATGTGGTTGATCACATTAATTGTTTTTCTGATGTTGAACCAGCCTTCCATTCCTGGTGTGAATCCACCTTGCTCATGATGAATTATTTTTTTTATGTGGTGTTGTATTCTACTGGTAAGCATTTTGTTCAAGACTTTTGCATCTACGTTCATGAGTGATACTGGTCTGTAGTTCTCCCTTTTTGTTGGGTCTTTCCCTGGCTTTGGTACTAGGGTTATGCTAGCTTCATAGAATGAATTTGGGAGTATTCCATCCCTTTCTCTGCTGTGAAATAGTCTCAGTAGTATTGGAGATAACTCTTCTCTAAAAGCTTGGAGAATTCTGCGGTGAAGCCATTGGGGCCTGGACTTTTTTGGGTTGGTAGTCTTTAGATGACTTTTTCAATCTCTTCCTTTGTGATGGGTTTATTAAGTAGTTCTGCTTCAGCTTGTGATAGTTTTGCTAAGTAATATGAATCTAGGAATTTGTCCATTTCCTCTAAGTTTTTCAATTTGTTAGAGTACATTCTTTCCTAGTATTCTGTTATGACATTTTTTATTTCTGTTGGATCTGTTGTGACATCTCCCATCTCATTTCTTATTTCAGTTATTTGTTTCCTTTCCTGTTTTTCTTTAGTAAGTGTAGCCAGTGGTTTGTCAATTTTTTTGAGCTTTTCAAAAAACTGGCTTTTGGTCTTTTCAGTTTTTTCAGTTGTTCTGTTCTCTAATTCATTTAGTTCTGCTGTGATCTTTATGTTTTGTTTTCTTCTAGGGCTTGAGGGCTTCCTCTGTTGCTGTCTCTACTTGTTCAAGCTGTAGGGTTAGGTCTTTGGTTTGGGTTCTTTCTTCCTTACAGATGTGTGCATTTATAGACATAAGCTGACGCCTGAGCACTGATTTGGCTGTATCCCATAGGTTCTGGTAAGAAGTGTTTTCATTCTCTTTTGAATCCATAAGTTTCTTTATTTCATCCTTGGCTTTTTGGGCAAGATGTTGTTCAGTTTCCATGAGTTCCAGTTTCTGTCTGTGTTTTTTTCTGCTATTGATTTTGACTTTTATGTCCTTTTGGTCTGAGAAGATGCTTTGCGATATTTCAGTGGTATGGATTTTGCTCAGATTTGCTGTATGTCCTAACACAAGGTCTATTCTGGAGAATGTTCCATGTGCACTGGAGAAGAAGGTGTAGTTGTCTGCTGATGGATAGACAGTTCTGTATATGTTGATGAGGTTTAATTAGTTTATTGTCTTAATAAGATCTTCTGTGTCTTTGTTGAGCTTTTTTCTAGAAGATCTGTCCAGTATTGAGAGTGGAATGTTGAAATCTCCCCCTACTGCTGTGGAGTGATCTATCTCATTTTTGAGTGTAGTCAGTGTTTTCTTTAATATATTTAGATAGTATAGCATTGGATGCATAAATATTTAATATTGTTAAGTCCTGCTTGTACATTCAACCTTTCAGCAGTAGTGTCCATCCTTGTCCATGATGGTGGATTTTATATTAAAATCTAATTTATCTGAGATTAGTATTGCCACACCTGCTCCTCTTTGTGTATTGTTACCTTGATATATATTCTTCCATCCTTTAATTTTCAGTTTGTTCTTAAGTCTAAGGTGAGTTTCTTGTAAGCAGCATATAGACGGGTTATATCTCTTGGTCCAAGATGTCACTCATTGTCTCTTTACTGAAGTGTTCATTCAATTTACAGTCAACATAATAATTGACAGGTAAGTGTTTAGTGCTGTTGTTTTGATGTGCTTATTTTTGTGTTGATGTTTTCTGTTGTAGTTATTATTCTGTTCTGGGATATTCTTCTTTGTGAGTTGATTTTTCATGTCTTTTGTTGTTGGTTTTATGGTTGTTAAGACTCCTGTATTACATTTCTTGATTTGGTATGTTGCATCTTTATTGTGCTTTGTGGCTGCCCCTCTGATCCCGTTTAATAGTCTTTATGTTTAAACTCAGTTTTAACTACAAGTCTTACTAATTTCTCTGTCTGGAGGGACTGTAACTATTGTAGTATATCCCTCTTTTTAATATGATGATATCATAGTTTTCATGATGTGACCACTGGATCACTTCTTTTAAGAATATAGTTTTGATTGAGTTTGGAGTCTTCCCTAACTCAGTAGGTTTCTGGATGATGTGACCTATGTTTCCTCCTAAAATACAGAGTTAATGGTTTTGTTCTTCTAAGCCAAAAGCTTCTTTCAGTATTTCTTGTAGTTTTGGTTTGGTTTTTACAAAGTCTCTGAGTTTGTGTTTATCTGTGAATACATTAATTTCATTTTCACATTTGTAAGATAGTTTTTCAGGATACATAATTCCTGGTTGGAAATTTTTCTCTTTCAAGGCTTTCAATGTGTCATCCCATTGCCTCTGTGCCAGCATCATTTCTGCTGAGAAGTCAGGTAAAAGACTACAGGGTTGCCCTCTGAGTGTTAGCTTTGCTTTGAGTCTCGCTGCCTGTTACAGTTTCTTCTTATGTTTCATTTTGTTAAGCTTGATTATGATATGTCTTGGAGTCTTTCTTTTGGGATCTATATTGAGTGGCATTTGATATGCATCTTGGATATCTACATTCTCTTCTTTCATAATTTCAGGGAAGTTTTCTGTCAGCACTTCAGCAACAGTACTCTCTGTGTTCTCAGGTGTCCCACCTTGTTCAGGAACTCTTGACAATCATAGATTGTTCCTCTCAATAGAGTCCCACATGCTTCTTAATGCTTCTTCATTTTTCTTGTTTGTTTTTTCTGATTTCTCCTCACAGATGCTGGAGTTAGTACCTCTGTCTTCCAAGTCAGAAAGTCTGTTTTCCATTTGTTCAGTTCTATTTTCTTGACCTTGAATTGAACTGAATTTTCTGTCTGTTTGATTTTGTTCTTGATCTGTTGGATTTCAGAGTACTGGTCTTCCCTCAGATCGAACAGCCTGCTTAATTTTTCTTTCTGCTATGCTGCATTTTGCATAAGGTCTACAAGGGCTCTATATATAATCCTTTTGTATTCACCCTCCAATAGTTTCAGAAAGGCTTCTTTGTCTGGGAAGTTCTTTGGTTCTTTGGGGGCCTTTTGGAGCCATAGGTGAATTTTTCTTTATGTTTCTATCCAAAGTTTGTTGCTTTTTGGGCATGTGGAGGTTGTTTTGTTTCTCCAGTACTACTTTAATGGGATCTAAAGCTCAATCTTAAAAGGAAGATGATCATCACTTACCTCTATGTACACCAGTGACTGGGCCCTGTGGAATCTCTGGGATAGCAGGCTCCACCTCCTGATTGGCAAAGGCGTGGCCCTACTTACAGAGTCACTGGGGGGCTGTCAGCTGACCCTATGATGTGAGTCAGTAAAGGCTGGAAGAGATGCTGTCAGGATACACTGCAGATATTTCTCTAGGCAGTCTTACATTGAAAGGTAAAAGGTATCTGATAGTTTCCATGATCAGTCAGGCTTTCAGGTATACAGGTCCCTCTTCTGAGCTTGCAAAGTAAGCACCTCTATATCCAACCCCAGATGCTCTAAACTAGTTGAAAATTTGGAAAGGGTACTGCTCTGCTGTCATCTGATGCTGGGCCCCACCTGTAGGGCCACACTATGAAAAGCACTGCTTTTCTGCTGGGAAAGGGCTCCCCAGGTGGGCACTGCTTCCCAGCCTAGGAATTAGGACCTGCTGGGTCCTCTGTTTGAGTAACTCAGCCTCCCAGTCCAATAAGATGGCGTCCTGCATGAGCGTTCCCACCCACTGTGAAATAACTTAGTCAGTTGGGGAGGTCTGGAAAGAGAGGGTGGAGGAGCCTATGTGCACAGAGTCCAGAACTGGTCTCTCAAAAATGTGGCTGTTCTGCCTGCTAGTCCCGTCAGCAGTGTGTCTGAGCTCTGCTGCCAGTTAAGCCCCAGCCCCACCTGCTGGCTAAGACAGAGGGAAAAACAGTTAAAATGGCGAGTTACCTTCAGACCATGAGAACCAGCACTCAGCAAGGGCTGAGGTCAGTGAAGGATACATTTCCTGTTCAGTGGTACACAATCCAAATTGACAGCCCCGTGCTGTGTCGTAGGGCTCACTAGGTGTCTGGAAGGCTGAGTTTAGTTATCAGTTCAGGCCTTGGTTTCCAGAGGGATTTACTGATATGTGTATTTACTCTGCCATCTTGACTGCCGGCAGATAATATAAATTCTCAGAACACTGTTTTTTTAACCAGTCACTTTGTCCCTTTCATAATAGTTTGATTATACAGAAAAAATTTGTTGCAAGGTAACATACATACCAAGTATTGCACTAAGGACCCTTTAAGGGTCCTGGTTATATGATGGTGGTGCAAGGGAATGTGTCGGTTATATTTCCTGGCCTGTGTAGGCTCAACTCCTTTGTGCCTGTTCCTTCCTGGTTGATAAAACCTACGATGTGCTCCTCCAAAACAACTAAATACAAAGCTTTACCACCTGCTGATTTGTCTCTATAGCTCTTTTTATTTTGCCCCTTAGGATTTCTCTTACATTTTAATGAATTCATTTGTTAATTAATATGCTGTTATATTTCAGCATTTCTAGACTTTTTGATGTTTTTATAGCAAAAAGATTTTCAAAATGTTCTGCCATATAGATTGCTGTATGTATATGTAGATCTATAGATGTACTTATTAGATAATTTTATGGGAAATATAGTCACATTTTTAGGCCCTAATAAGATAAAACCAAATGTTAAGGCCTCAGACCATATACTGTCCACAAGGAGTAAAACTGTGTTGTGACTGAATTCTGTTTTGTTTATAAAGGAAATGGGAAGACATGATGATCTCTGGTCCTTATTCTACATGTTGGTGGAGTTTGTGGCTGGTCAGCTGCCTTGGAGAAAGATAAAGGACAAGGTGATTTTAGAAACTGAGATGTTTATTTTGGTGGGGAAAAGAGTAAAGATTTCTTCTAAGCTTTTTTGTTGAGAATCTACTTAAGTGTGAGAATTAAAATGTGTAAGCACTTTAACTATATTCCAATATGTGTGTTTTTCTCTCTTTGTGCAGGTATTAGCAATCTAATTTATGCTATGACTGTTCTATGTGCACAGAGAATGGTACTTTAAGTATATTCGTTTCCAGCACTCCCTTTATCTTTAATAGTTCTCTGTTTTTGTTTGTTTATTTTAGTTATAAGTCAAGTAAGTCTTTGGTTTTGAACTGCCACATTATATTCCTTGATTTTGAAGTTGTAAATGCGTATGTATTGATAAAGAAAAAGAACAAATTTAAGATCACGTCTTTGTTTTGGAGAGCGATCAGGTCACTGATGCAAAACTCTCAGTTACCTTTTTGGTTCTGTGTTGGAGTCTTTTCCTCCCCCTTTTAAAGCACTACACATTAAGCTATTAGTAAGAGTGCAGTTCTTAACTCTATCCTTGATGTCTACTCTTATATTACCCAGTACATACCTTTGAGACCATTACTGAGGGGCTTTTAATGTATAGATGCCAGGAGAAATTGACTTTGGTTCCTTTTCTGTTTGTTTCCCAGGAGCAAGTAGGCTCTATTAAGGAAAGGTATGATCACAGGCTCATGTTGAAACATCTCCCTCCAGAATTTAGCATCTTTTTGGACCATGTATCATCTTTGGATTATTTTACAAAACCAGACTACCAGGTAATCATATTGTAAGTTCTGTGAGTTAATTCTTCTTTTCTTAGCCTTTGTCTTCTCTTATCATAGCTTTAAGGACATTGTAAGTGAGTATGAACCATCCCTGGAAAATACAATTTTATGCTTCCTGAGCATTGTGGTATAATTAATTGATGATGGCAGTGTCAGTGAGTATGTCTTTTGCCTCCCTTCTTAGTTCAGAGTTTTAGATTTGCTCATCATATAACAGATTTCACTGTTTCTGCTGTGATTCATCTGGTACAGAGAACTGCTGATAGTTCACTTATATGTAAATTCTACAGCTAATGTATTGACCAGAGCAGTGTCCAACTAGCTAATGCATCTGTCAAGGGCTTAAGGGCTGCATATCATATGTCCATACACTATGGAACGGCAGTCAACGAAGATGGTTGGCTCCATTGTGTCTGGTCAGTGAATCATTTCCTTAGAGCATCAGTTAATGGGGCCTTGTAAGGGTCAAGTAGATTTACCACAAATTACGTGTCTAACCCCAATCAGACATATTTGAGAAGATTCTGTGCCTTTTAGGGAGAACCTGGTCAGGGCTTAATGCAGTCTGATCACCATCAATGAAAACATAAATGGAGCCATACATTGATTGTTAATACGTGCATTGTTTTTATCTGCAAAGTTCAACACATAGATTCTGCTTCCTGTTAATGGAGTTTTGTCTTTATGGTTGTATTCTAAAGTGTTATTAGGGTGCCTGGTTAAAAGACTAAGACTGTCTATAGCATGTTGAATTTATTTGCTTAGAGTAATTATTTCTCTGTGACATTACAGCGTTTGTATAAAATAAAAATAAAGTATAAAGGACAGTGACAAAATACAACCTTGGATCCTTAAGGACCACAGTGGGTGAGCATATGCGTCTTCTTCCCGTATAGTTATTTATTTTGTAAAGTACGTAGAATGTCTAAAAAGCAAGGACTATGGTGTGCCTGACTCAAGCCATGGTGTTTGTCATCACTTAAGGTGCATGTGAATACTGGATAATAAATAGGGAACACTGAGGAAGAATTTTGCCTTTGAATTATGGTGTTGGTGAAGAATATTGACTATACCATGGGCTGCCAGAAGGAGCAAATTTGTCTTGGAGATACAGTGAGAATGCTGCTTAGAAGCAAGGATTCCAAGACTTTTGTCTCACGTACTTCAGCGTATTATCAGGAGGGACCAGTCCCTGGAGTAGGACGTCATGCTTGGTGAAGTAGAGGATTAGTAAAAACGAGGAAGACCCTTAACGAGATAGATTGACACAGTGGCTGCAGCGGTGAGCTCAAACATAGCAATGGTTGTAAGGGTGGTGCAGGACCAGAAAGTGTTCCTTTCTGTTGTAAGTGGGGTCACTGTAAGTCAGGACCAATTCACCAGCACCTAGCAACACTTGGAGAAAATACGCTGTATACAAGTTGCTTTGAAATGTATTATGTCTACATTTCATATGTATCTTCTGAAATAATGTAGAGTTCACATTACTTCGAATAAAATAATGACATTTTACTTTTATGAGTAGAACCAGAAGAGCTGGAAATGCTCTAACTTGCCCATCTTGAGTACTAATAATTATTTTTATTGACAAAATTTGCATGGAGATAAAGAATTGGGCACAGCAAAAAAAATCGGATCATATTTTCCTCTTAGCTGTGCCTGTAATCTGATGTGGACTATTATATTCATCAGATAAAGTTTAAAACTGAGACTACAGTTAATTTTATTTAAAGTAACCAATTATTGCTCTCCAGGTTTTCATTTGGGTATTATCTTAGAAAGTTAATATCTTTCTGTCACTAATACAAAACAATGTATAGTAATTTTGCTATTTTTACGAGAGAGCAGGCATAACAGTTTCTTTGTTTCAAAGATTCTGTAAATACTCTAGTTCTTTTTTGTGCTCTATCTTTCATAAACAGTGGAAGCAGAAGGCAGGTGACTAGAAGAGGGATAAGTGGGGAAAAGATGTTAGTGTAGGTGACCTTTTTCTTCCTGTAGTGTCTTTCTATGAACTTTGGCATTTGTGCCATCTTCTGCACACACAGAAATTTAAAGGTCCCATGTCAGTTTTCAAAGAAGAGTCTAAAAAGTGAATTTGGAGCAGAGAGACAATAAATCCATAGCCATGCTACACCTTTGTGAAAAAAATCCAGTGGCCATGTTTGTAGAGTCTTATTTCTGGACTCCTTATTTTGTCCCACCTATGTAATCTATGGCTGTTCTTTGCCAGTGCAACTGTCTTAAAAGCAAGTAGTGTGATTCCTTCAACTTTATCCTTCATTTTCAAAGTCATTTTGGCTATTCTCTTTGTAGAATTTTAATAATGAACTCAATTGTTTTAATAGTTATAGAATTGTTAATGTTATCTGTTTCATCTTGACGAATGTATCGGGGGTCCCCAGAACCACCACTCTGTTTGGAGATTTGATAGTCTAAGTCATGGAACTCAGCATATCATTGTATTTACAGCTAAGACTACAGTGATTTGTAAGCATATACAGTCAGATAAGGGAAAAAGGTAGAGAAAACTATTCACAGTCTTCTTTATGCTTGCTCTCTTTCCCATGAGGAGTCACAAAAAGTGCCCTCTACACAAAAAGTGCACTCTTCTCGAAGAAAAGTGGAGCAACATGAGTATAATGTTTCTATCCAGGGAATCTAAGAGACTCAGTGCCCAAGATTTTTACTGGGGACTCATCACATAAGTGGAGCCCTGGTGGTACAGTGGTTAAAGCACTGTGCTGCTAGTCAAAAGGACAGTGTTTTAAACCCACCACCAGCTGCTACGTGGGAGAAACATATGGCAGTCTGCTTCTGTAAAGATTTATAGCCTTGGAAACACTATGGATCGGTTCTTGTCTGTCTTATAGGGTGGCTTTGAGTCAAGATTGGCTCAGTGGCAGTAGATTTTTTTTTTAATTTGTGTCACATAGCACCCACTCTTATTACCACATACCAAAATTATAGGTTCCTGCAAGTGTTCAACATAGACCAACCACATTATTTGTGCTAACAGTGTAAGCACAGTACACTACCCTTACATATTAGTTAGGGAATGGCAGGAGCACTCCCTACATCCATGTTCCCAAGCAGTGATGATATCTCCAACTGTAATTGCAGATTTGTCTAGTTTTCCTTTCGCTCTTTCAGTTTTTGCTTCATGTATTCTCACCTGTTTTTAGGTGCCTACACATTTAGGATTGTTATGTGTTCCTGATAAATTGAGTATTCTGTCAATATGTAAATGTCCTTCTTCAACCCTAATATTTTCTTTGCTCAGAAGTCTACTTTGCTTGCTGTTAATAATGTCATTCCATATTCATTTTGATTAATGTTTACATGGTATATATATTTCTACTTTTGGTTTAAAAATGAGAGTCTGGAAATAGGTTGTAGGGCCAAGGGTTTTTTCTTACACATTCTGTTATTTTTTCTTCAAGCCCTATCTTTTGGGGCTTGGTTTAAATGGTAGCTTTACAGAGAGAACTTCCATGATCACTTGGTACCCGATGAGGTTGAAAAGAGTGATTGAGACCCAATGACCCAGGTCATTTTAAGCATTTGTAAGAATTTTGTTCTCAGTGCAACAAGAAGGCTTTGAAATGTCATAAAAGGAGCATGATGACCCTCTTTGTGTTTTAAAGAGGATTACTTTTGCAGTGCCTGTATACATTCAAATAAGGCAAAAGAAGAATTGGAGACCAGTAAGGGAAATATTGAGGTATGGTGAGCTGTGCTGAACACAGCAAAAATTTATTTCTTGATCATCTAGTCAAGTGGGTGGCTCTCATAGGCAGCTTCTAGTAGTGACTTGAGAATCCAGACCTTATCCATACTGTAGAACTGTCATTTTCAACACCTAGCTTCTGCAGTCATTAGAAAGAGCCCTGGATTGCATAAATAGCTAATGCATTCAGCTGCTAACCAAAAAGTTGGAGGTTCAGGTCCACCTACACATGCCTCAGAAGAAAGCCCTGGTGGTTTACTTCTGAAAAATCTGCCATTGGAAATCCTATGAGACATAGTTCTGCTCTGCCACTCAACAGGTCACAGTAAATAGAAATTAATTCTGTGGCAACTAATACTGGTACATCATCAGAAAGGAGAAGAATATGCGTGGATGATAGTGTAGAGGTGTTATTGACAGTTCTGGTAGTGATATCCAACACTTGGGCACAAATCTGACTGTCAGGGGTCTCGGAAATTGTCTTTACTTGTGGCCAGGGACCATGAGATGATGATGGCCTTGACTTGGATATAAGCAGTAGAGATAGAGAGTAGATAAATTCTTGTCTCTACCTTTTTTAATTCTGTGTAATAAAATATATGTAACGTAAAGTTTGCCGCTTTAACCATTTTTAAATGTTCAATACAGTGACATTAATTCCATTCATGGTATTACACAATCATTACCACTATTTTATTTCTAAAATGTTTCATTTCCCCAAACAGAAGCTCAGCACCCATTAAACAGTTAAGCAACCCATTCTTTCCACCAGCTAACCACTGATGTATTTTGGTTTCTGTACACTTGCCTATTCCAAGTATTTCATATAAATGTAGTCAGGACGTGTGCTAACATGTGCTAAGGCAGACAGAATCACAGACACATTAAAAATGTCTTCAGTGTTCATCTGTGTTGTAGTATGTATTGGAACTTCATTTTTCTTTGTGGCTCGGTAATGTTTTCTTATATATACTACATTTTGTGTATCCATTCGTCTTTTACTGGGAATACCTGAGTTGTTTCCACCTTTTGACTATTGTGAATAGTACTGCAATGAACCTTGCTGTACAATCCTTGCTTCTACATATCTCCTTCATTTCCCATTGTACTTGTGTGGTCCACCTATACTGTATCCCTTCATAGAGCCAGATGTGCCTGTCAGCCATTCTCCCAGCATTCTCTGCCTGGAATGCCTTTGTTTGACAACTCTGCTTGTCTTTAATCAGCCCTTTTTTTTTTCTCTCTTACTAGCTAAGCTCCTTTGAGCCAGGACTTTGTATGTTTTTTCTCAGATTCCTAAAGAACTTAGCACAATGATAAGCATTTAATGGAAGTTTGCCAGACTGATTTGAATCAATTTAGTCTGATCATTGCTTCTGTGCAATATAAACTCCCTGAAGACGAGTATGTTTTGCTCAGCTTTGTATGCCTGCCACACAGGACAATAGGTGTTCATTGTGTGTCTGAAAAATCGATGGAAATTTGCTGTAACCATGGGGTGTAGTAGAGTCACAGAAAATACGTGTTTATTTGCTTCACTTGAAATCAACAGTAGATTCAGGAGGTAGAAAGAATGTGTGTGTGATGTTGGACTCAGTTAGCATATGCCCTGTGGTGAGGGTGATGGTGCACTGCACTCAGGAGCCTGCCAGTCCCGCAGGCAGCCTATCTCTCATTGACAGCAACCCAGTATCAGACTGTACTAAATGTGATTCTGGTGTTTAAAGGAATAGTACATTTTTTGGTGCAGTTGACCCTAAAGGTAGCCAGGTTATTTCACCCTCATGCAACCAAAAAATAGAATTGTTTTTCCGGGGCTGAAGGCAAACCTATGTTGCACCTCTTGAAACACAATACTATTCTGTACTATATGGGCCTTTGAAGGAAATTTGCATGGATAATTTCACCTCAATTTGTATGCTGCTTTTGCCTTGTTTGCTGACTGGCTGTAATCCTTTTAAACTGGAAACAGCACTGTGCTTAAAAGACATGTGTGAATTGGTGCTTTGTTGCACATCATTTGTGTGACTTTGTGAACCTCAGTTTTCTTATCTGTGTGATGGTAAAAATACCTACCTTATAGTGTTACAAATTTTTGAGATAATTATGAAAATGTGGTTTTACATGTACCTCAGTTACATTACACTTGGCTTATGATTCTTTTGCTTTTCTTTGTTCTTTATTTCTGTTTAATGTTACTCTTATGTTAGTTTAAATACTATTTCCTTTATGTTTTTTTGTCCTGTAAGGAAATGACAGAATGTTCCGTACCTATTTTATTGGCCGTATTTGAGCCATTGAGAAACCTTAGTATGTTGTCAATTAATTGGCTCTGTGGACTGATTAAGCACTTGGAAGGTCCTGCAGTGTGGGGCAACTGACTCTGTGGGCACTCCTGCATTGACTTAAAAAAAAAGTCAGAGGCAAGGTCAGGATGGTGAAGTAGTCAAACACTTCCTCCAAGCCCTCTAACAATAAACACCCAAAAGAACAAATGAATCCATTATGCCCAGAACATCATAGGGAAAGTTGAGAAATTGAATTGAAGAATGACTCCTCAAATCCACTTTGAGCCATTCTCTGAGGCTCAGAGGGAGAACAATTTAACGAACTCAGGGAAGGGGATGGAAATCTGCTGATTGCCCCACTGGAAAATCAGGGCAAAAACTGTTTCTTCACCTAGATTTTGACATAAAGGAATATGCCATCCTCATAGACACAAAGTGATGACTGTTAGCCCCCTGCCCTGATTCTCAGTGGCTGTAACCAGACATATGTGCCTATACCAATGACCCCTGCCCATCTAGGACACTGGTAAAGAGCCTGCGCCACATACTTGGTGACTACCTATACATGTGAGCTGAATCCATGTAAGAAAAGTAAACTGTACATTTTAAAGCAAGAAGCTAGAACTCTCTTGATAGGCAAACATAAAATAAACGAATACAATCTACTGAAGGGTCCGAAACAGCAGTCCATATCACAGTACTTCAAGGGGCAGACCATGATCTCTTCAGAAAGCTCCCAGAACAAAAAATCTAATTTTCCAGAAGAAGATAACTTCCTGGAATTATCAGAGGTAGAATATAAATGATTAATATGTATAGCTCTTCAAGAAATCAGGAAGGAGATAGGCAGAATTCAGCAGAACCTAATAACCAATTGAACAAGCTGCAAGAAAGCACTGAGTGGCAAGAATTAAGAAATTCAGGAAATAATAAAATTACAGAATTAGACAGCTCAGTAGAAAGTGAAAGGAACAGAATTGAGGCAATGGAAGCCCCAATTAGTGAGTTTGAAGATACAGCACATGACATCAACATATTTGAGGAATAATCAGATACAAGAATATCAAAAAGAAAAAACAGAAGAAACACTAAGAATCATGTGGTACTCTGTGAAGAAGGATTATCTATGAGTGCCTAGAGTACCAGAACACTGGGGGTGACAGAAAATGCAGAGAGAATTGCTGCAGATATACTGACAGAACATCAAGAGAAAAGCTCAGTAAAGAAACAGAAGCTCTAAATGCCACAATCAGCCTCATAGAAATATGCAGAATGGTAAACCCAGCAGCAGCCAGGTATACTTTCTTTTCCAATCCACATAGAACATTATCCAGAATTGACCACATATTAGGCCACAAAGCAATCCTTAACAAAATTCAAAGTATTGAAATACTGCAAAGCATCTTTTCAGATCATAAAGCCATAAAAGTAGAAATCTATCACAGAAAAAAAGCAGGAAAAAATCGGACACATGGAAACAGAACAACACTTTGCTCAAAAATAACTGGATTATAGAAGAAATCAAGAATGAAATAAAGAAATTCACAGAATCAAGTGAGACTGAAAACACATCCTACAACAATATATGAGAAACAGCAAAAGCAGTGGTCAGAGGTCAGTTTATCTCAATAAATGCACACATCCAAAAAGAACAAAGGGCCCAAATCAAAGAATTAGTTCTAAAACTTGAACAAGTGGAAAGAATACAACAAAAGAACCCCTCAGGCACCAGAAGAAACCAAATAAAGGAAAGAGAGTGTAGACGAACAATTGAGTTAACAAGACCAAACGCTGTGTATTTGGAATAGAATTGAGAGTCTAGATATGATGTCATCTACCTATGAGCACTTAATATTTGGCAAAAGCCCAAAGTTCATCCGCTGGGGAGAAGACAGTCTTTTTAACAAATGATGTTAGCACAAGTGTATATCTATATGCAGAAGAATAAAACGGCCCATATCTCACACCATGCACAAAAAGTAACTCAAAGACCTAAATGTAAAATCTAAAGCAATAAAGACTGCAGAAGAAAAAATAAGAGACAATGCCAGGAGCCTGAATACACGGCATAAACGGGCTACTAACTGAAGGCATTGTCCAGGTACATGTTCCCTTCAGTCTGGGAGACCTGTCCCAAATCGAAAAAAGGCTCCCAGGTTCTTTTCATCTGACTTCTTTCATTTTCACAAAGAATTCCAGTTTCTAACCCAGTCTTACAACCTCACATGGCAGAACTTTTGTGTTACACTATCCCCCATGACTACTCTGGAAGGAAAGGCTTGCATTTAGTTCATGGCCACGGCCTTTGTTGATTCACTTCATACCCAAAACCCTAACTGCCACTGCCCCCCCAGGGTGACAACAGTGCCCTACACAGACCCCAGTCTGACTCACCTGACCTCTGTGGCTTGGCCCATCTTATCACTTGCCTCATAAAGGAGATGGAAAAGATGGCACACAGAGCTATGAACTATGACCAAATGAAAGAAGACACCCAGAAGGCGGACAGAAATCCTGCCACCTTCTTAAATGGACTCACAGATACTTTCATCAAATATACTAACTAATCTAGACCACACTTTGGAGATGTGACAACTCTGCTTAAATACCTACTTAACCTCCCAGTCTACCTCAGACATCAATAAAAATCTCCAAAAGCTTGAGGACAGTTCACAGATTCCCCAAAGGGATCTTTTAGAACTGGTCTTTAGGGTCTTCAAGAACTGAGAGGAGGATGCTGCCTGGCAAAAACAGGCACAACACGAAATGCTGACCACAGCCCTTCAAGGAAAAAGTGGAGACTGCCTGGCAACCTACAAAAAACCCAAATGTAGCTCCTCACAGCCTCCAGGCCTTTGCTTCAAATGCAGGAAAGAAGGCCACTGGGCCCAGTCCTGCCCAAATCCTTGAGCTCCATACAAGCCATGCCTGGTTTGTGGTGTCCAAGGCCACTGGAAAAATGAGTGTCCTCGGACTTTTGGGTCTGGGACCACCCCTTCAAAGACAGTGACCAAGCCAGGATTTACCCAGCCAGATGTCCTCAGACTGGCCACTGAGAACTGAGGAGGACTGGGTACTAAGGACCCTGCCATCAACATCTGACTGACAGAACTTTGGGTTTGTCTTCAAGTCACCGGTAAGCATATCTCCTTCCTGCTAGATACGGGGACACCTATTCAGTATTGCAGCAGCTTCTCCCCTTCTCCATTTCTGTTATTGGTATAGATGGAATCTTGTGAAACTCCCTTAAAACCCCTCCTTTAACCTTCCAGATAGATCACTTAACCTTTTCCGACACCTTTTTCATAATCCCTCCCCCACGTCCCGACCCAAATCTTGTGACTAGTAGCCCCAAGCTTAACTCTCCTAAGGCGAGCTTCCTTCTGCGTATAACAAATAGATAAAGGTCACAACCTAGGACACCTGGATTCTGAATTCTGCAGCAAAGCTATCAGAATATCCCCCAACATAGGACCCATAGTCAAAGGGTAGACTACTCCTTTTCCCCCTCAGCCGATAGTGTGTTTCTTCAACTAGCACATTTCTAAGGACCACCCCAGTTCCAAGGTGCATCCTCTAAAATATATATTGCCCCAAGCCAAAACCTCTTTCCCTGGGTTAACACCCTCCCCAGCTCCTGACAGCCTTCCACAATAAGCCCCCTTTTAGGGGGAGCCCTTACCAACACCGTTTCAGTCTGGAGTAATGAGCCATCCTCTAGGCGGGGCTCATATGATTTCCTCATCTTTTCTCCCTACATGTCAGCACATGTCTCCTAGAAGATGGTCTCTTCTTCTTTTATGGGTACAAGATGTATTCCTGCCTACCCACAAATTGGATGGGAACGTGTGTTCTGATCTACTTATCCCCAAACATTGATACCACCTCTCCTAACAAATCCTTGCCAGTAGCTGTACAAGTCTCAGTCAGGCCAAAGAAAGCACCCATCCTTATACCTCTGTTGAGTGCCCTGGGGGTCACAGCAGGTATTGGTACTAGAATAGGAGGTGCTTAATCCACATTTCACTCTTATCTATTTCTACCTTCTCTAACAAAACCTACAGGAAACCATGCAGGACATAACCAAAGGATTGGTAAAAATGCAGGACCAAATAGATTTTCTAGTTGCTGTCACCCTACAAAACAGATACATCCTGGATTGTCACGAAGGGGATATTTGTCTCTTTTTAAATAAAGAATGCTGTTTCTATGTTAACCAATCAGGCCTGGTCTGAGAGGCAGCTAAAAAACTTTCAGAGAGAGTGGCAAGTTTACAAAGACTGTGAAGAGGCAACTGCGATACCTGGTTATATTCACAAAAATGGCCTTCCTGGCTTCTTCTGTGTATAACACCTCTTGTCTTATTTTAGGACTCACTCTCAGCCCAGTCCTATTCAGAGCCATAACACAGCTAATCCAGTGATCAGTCTGCAACCTTACCCATCAATTGGATCAGATTCAGCTCCTCCAAGAGATTTGACAAGAGCTCTACCAAAATCTTCCTAAAATCAATCAACAGACCTCCCTTTTTACAGAATGCCAGGAAACCAGAGGACCTCCTGACTCCCCACATACTCTACAACAAGTCATTGACCCTTGTCAGCAAGAAGCAGCTAGAAAGATAATGATGCTCCTCTGTCCTTAAACCAAAAGTTAGGAGTTGAGGGAACTCTGTCCCTGGATTTTGGAAAGGTTTAGCATAAGCCATCTTTCCCGGCCATTACCCAAAAATAGCCCATAGGAGTTTGACTGCAAACAAAACTTTATGACTGGCACCACCACCCTCCTAATGAAAGCTCTTTCCCTATCAAACCTTGACCATAAACCTTATCCCCATCCTCCTTATAATCAACACTTCTTTACCATACCAGAAATCCCCTAACCAGAATTTCTTTTTCTTCTTTTTTTATTATGACTGAGTGAAAATGTACATTCCCATGTAAGTTTACATGTCCACCTATATGCAGCTTCCACTGCTCTCCCTGCCCAGTGACAGCACACTATTCCTCTCTGCTCCATACATGTCTCATCCTCCCAACCACCGACTCCCCTTACTCCAGCCAGAGGTCAGCAGGATGGTATCCTATAGATGCGTAGAACCACAAAGTGCATCCAATATATGGTCACTCTGCATCACCAAGTCCAATCCACTCATGTCCAAAGAATGGACCTTCATTATGATTTATGGTCAAGGGCAGCATCAGGGCCAGGGGCCGTGCTCCCAGGGGAACCCCGAAGCCGTTGGACCGTCATTTGCGGTCTTTTAGTGGAGATCTGAGGGTGCACCCCTTTTTATTCTTGTGTTGCCAGTGAGACTCAACTTAGTGAGCTCCATCGCGGCTATCACTGGTGGTGGCTGGGCACCACCTGGTTCTTCTGGTCCCAAATCAATGTAGGCAGCCACTCATGTGGGTCTCTCTGTCTTCTGGGTTGTCTTTACCCCATGTCATTTTGGTTCTCAGTGAGCATCCATTCCTGCTGAGTTGGGACCATTTGCTGTGCCCTCGTATGGCAGCTTGGCAGCTTTTAAGACCCCAGACGCCACTCACCAACGTGGAGTGCAGAGAGCCCTCTTAGAAAAATGATAGTTTCTCCAATTGGCCTCGATTTCACCTGAGGGCGTGGTCCCCCGTCCCCTGCCCCAGCTACTCTGTCCTTGCAATATTGGGTTAAAACGGAAGCAGTATTCAAGTTATGTTGAAGTCCACTTAATGTTGTTCTTATTTCTAACTAGAATTTCTTGACACCCCTTCTTCTCTTTTAATTAACATTCTTTCCTTATCAAGCCATAAATCCCCTCACCCCACACTACCTCATCAGAACTTTAAAACTATAAAAAACTTGCCCAACTGGCCAAGGGTGGGCTGAACCACCCCTGAACTCAGACCCTTCTCTCTTTTCCTTCAAATTTGAATAAACTTCACTGGACCCTCAGGCTTGTGTGTCTCTGTCCCTCTTTCATGCTGTCCTCTCCCGCCCCTGCAACACTAATGATGCACAAATACCAAAAGAAAGTATAGATACCTGGGAATTGTGGGCTACCACAGATCTGATCAGCATTTAATCTCCTTAATCTTAAAGTACTGCAAAACCTCAACAAGAAAAAGACAAATAACCCAATTTAAAAATGGGCAAAGGATATAAACAGGCACTTCACCAAAGGAGACTTACAGATAGCTAACAGATACCGGAGCAAATGTTAACCATCATTAGCCATTAGAGAAATCCAAATGAAAACTAAAATGAAATACCATGTCACCCCAGCAAGGCTGACATCAATCCAAAAACCACAAAATAATGAATGTTGGAGAGGTTGTGGAGAGACTGGCACTCTTATGCACTGCTGGTGGGAATATAAAATGGTACAGTTACTTTGGAAATTGATTTAGTAGTTTCTTAAAAAGCTAGAAATAGAAATACTATATGATCCACCAGTCCCACTTCTTGGAATATATCCTAGAGAAAAAGGGCTGTCACATGAATAGATAATGCACACCAGTGTTTATTGCAGCATGGTCCATGATAGAAATAAAAGATGGAATCAACCTAGGTGCCCACCAACAGATGAGTGGATAAACAGACTATGATATATTCACACATGGAATATTATGCAATGATAAAGAACAGTGATGATCTTAGGAAACATAGAATCATTTGCAAGTCCTTATTGTGAGTGAAATGAGTTGCAAAAGGACAAATATTGCATGAGACCACTATTATAAGGATTTAAGAAAGGTTTCAACACAGAAGAAAAGAATCTTTGGTGGATATAGGAGTGGGGAGGGAGGGAAGGGGGTTTTCATAGATTAGTTAATAGGTAGAATTAGATTAGGTAAAGGGAGTGACAGCATGCAGTAGAGGGGTGGTTAGCACAGCTGGACCATACCAAAAGCTAAAAGGTTTCCTCAGTACAACCCAAGAATTTGAAGTACAGAGTAGCAGAGACAGGACTGTGGTTTCAGGGGACATCTAGGTCAATTGGCTTAACTTTTTTTTTTTTAAAGAAAATGTACTGCATTCCACTTTGGTGAGTGGCATTTAGGGTCTTAAAAGCTAACAAGTGGCCATCTAAGTAACATCAATTGGTCCTAATCTACCTGAAACAGAGGAGGAAGAAGTCCATAAAAGATCTGAAACAAATATGAGTCCAGGAATGTGATCCAGAGACTACATCAACATGAGACCAGAAGAACTAGATGGTGCTCAGCCACCACCAATGACTGCCCTGACAGGAAACACAACATAGAAGAGTCTGTGATGTAGCAGGAGAAATATGGGTGTGCAGAACGAGAACTCTATTAAAAGACCAGAGTTTCTGGTCTGGCAGACTGGAAGGTCCCCTAAGGACATGGACCCCAAACTTTCTGTTAGCCCAGAGCTGAAACTAATACCAAAGCCAACTCTTCAGACAAAGATTGGGCTGGACTATAAGAGACATGGAATGATGCTTGTGAAGAGTGTGCTTCTTGACTTACATGTATATGTGAGGCTGCCAGAGCAGCTCCTTTGTGGAGGTGAGATGAGAGGGTGGAGCAGAACAGGAGTTGATGGAATGGATACAGGAAGTAAAGGATGGCCAGGAGGAGTGAGCTGTCAGTGTAGGGTGGGAGAGCATTTAGAGTCACGTAGTATTGTGTGCACAGGGTTTTATGTGGCAAATTGACTTGATTGTACACTTTTGCTTACAGTATAATAAAATATTTTTTTTAAAAACCACAGGTGTGGTGGAATTAATTCCAACTCATAATGACCCTATGGGACAGAGTAGAACTGCCCATAGGGCTTCTAAGGTGGTAATATTTATGTAAGTATACTGCCACATGTTTGTCCCATGGAGTGCCTGGTAGTTTCAAACCACTGATATTTCAGTTAACAGCCAGCTTCTTAATGACTGTGTCACCAGAGCTCAGAGTTGCCTTAGTTTTTTTATATAAATAGTGAAAACAGCTAAAGTTCTGTCACTTCTTCAGCTCATTCTATTTGTTTAACTGTGTCTTGTTTTTGGTCTCTAGAATATGAGTGCAATACAATTTTTTCCTTTACTGATGTTGCTAAAATATCCCTGAAAAGGAGAGAAGTCTAGAACATGTGCATCCCTTTCCCACTATTGCATCTACTGTCATTGAAAAGAGGAAATTTTTTTGTATTAAAATCGTGTATCTTTGAATCAGCCAGGCCAACATTACCATTGTCCTCTCCTGGTTAAGTGCTTTATTGATCAATTAGCAGGAGTCTCAGTGAGTCTTCAGTATCACATTACATATAACTCTTGTTCTTTTGCAAAGGCTGGACTTTATCTACACTTTCTTTGAAAGGGCAAACTGGGACTTCATATGGAAGTAAACATGATACCTCCATTGAGGAGCTATTGATTGCATTTTGTGCAAAGGATAAGAGTAGGCATGCCTCCCTAAGGTATTATGCCTGTCAGATGCTTAGCTGCTGTGAAGAATAAGGATATTCCAGGTGATAGGAGCCAGTGTCAAACATGTTCATGGGCTACACATGCTTATATATACAGTCATACTATTTTACATAATATATTTTTTGTTAATTATTTTGTGATTATTAAAAGAACTACATGGACATCTAAAAGTTTTGAAATGATAAAAAAATTAAAAATCAAAATTAGAAGCTCATCACTCAGACATGACAACTGATTTTTCTGTCCTTTGCGTATGTATCTTGAATAATTTTACTTTAGAAGAATCACATATCTCATCAGAACTAGAATAAGAAAAGCAGACTTGTTCATAACTGCAAGGTAGGCAGAGATTAATATAAATAATCCACAACAGTAGCCAAATAAAAAGTAATATGGCACGGAGGTACCTGCTTCCTCTTTATTCCCTCTCCTCCTTCCAACTTTTCCTTCTGCCAGCCACCTCCTCTCCCTTCTGTGTAGAGTCACCTTCCTGGTTATGTTAGGTTTCTGGTGTTTCTCGGACTCTTTTTCCAGTGACTTAACAGTACAGGAAAACACCAATGTGTTCTCAGCAGATCCAGGAGCAGTATTGAAGTGTCAGCCATTCTCTCAGTTTATCGTAAAGGTTTATGTTAATTTTGGTTTCCAAACCCCTTGCTTTCATTGAATACACAATACTGAATTAATGTCTTACCTTTGAGTAAAGTATTCCAGGAAGCTTTGCCATGTTTATCAGGTGAATTTAAACGGTCTGTCTTGTGGTACATCTCCTGGGGTTATACATTACTGTAGTTTGAGACTCTAAATTTTAGAAGTTTGTGTTTTCTAATAATTATTAAATAACAGAAGTATGCTGTATTTCTGATGATTGACAATGGGGAGATACAGAACATGCTGTCCTGTAGGAAATGAGTGAGACTCATTTGGCAGGCTTCTTCATATTCTGTACTACCTCTGTTCCAGTTTGAAAATTACTTGCCATAGCCAGCCGCTGTTCTGATGAGAAAGTGTTTTATTTCTCAAGGGCATTGGGAATCTAAAAAAGAATGCTGTTATGGTTGTTACAAAAAAAAAAAAAAAAACAAAAACCACTACCATCCATTTAATTCTGATTACCCTCAAGTCAGTTTCAACTCATGTAGCAGTTCCATATGACAGAGTAGAACTGCCCCATAGGGTTAATCTGTAATTTTTGCAAGAGCAGATTGTCAGGTCTTTCTCCTGTACATCCACTGGGTGGGTTTCAGTCACCAACCTTTCAGTTACCAGCTGACTGCTATATATGTACGTAAAACCTATGAATACTGTTCTCAAATCTATTTGAACGAGTAACAGCATGGGAGTTTTCTGGTTTTATTGTTTAGCCAAATGTGTTATAATGAATTCAGTTACAAATAAGAATAAGTCCTTGACTTGGCTTTTTCAGACTATCCCAATCTGTTAAAGATTAGTTACTTAGAATTACTGTGGTCCTAAATTAGGAACTTTGGTATTAGAAATGTTATATTCTTTAAAGTATTTGGAGCACTCTACCCAGTCTGATTTCTGTTCCCACTTAGAAACTATGACTTTATGATTCAGTGCCTTTAGTTTTCCTTCTATTTCTTCCGTTCTATGGCCTCCATCCTTCTGCTTCCTGCTATTGGTTTCTAGTATCACCATCACAGCAACAAACTTTCTATTTGGAGACCCACTGCCATAAGGTATGTTTTCTAGGAAATGTTTTCCAGGAAATGCTGTAGATCCACTGGGTGGGTTTCAGTCACCAACCTTTCAGTTAGCAGCTGAAAATAATTCTGTGATAAAAGAATATCTGGCGTTAAAACTGTGTAGGATCATCCCTGTTATGGCACAGTATGAGTGGAGTGTTTAGCAGTCTGAGTGCTCACATGTTTAAAGTAAATTCTTCCTCAACTTTTAGAATTAGAAGAGGCGTCTAAGGTGTGGTCTTTGAATAGACATTTCTCCAAAGGTATAAAAATGTTCAGCAAGCACATGAATAGATTCTCAACATCCACAGTTGTTAAAAACCCACTCCTGTCAAGTTAGTTCGGACTCTTAGAGACCCCACAGGGTTTTCAAGGTTGTATGTCTCTACAGAAGCAGACTTGCACATCTTTCTTCTGTGGAGCCACTGGTGACCTTAAACCCCTAGCCTTTCAGTTAGCAGTTGAGCACTTTAACCATGGTGCCACTAGGGCACCTTCATCAATCATTAGGGAAATCAAAATCAAAATCACAGTGAAATATCACTTCACAAATATTGTTAGTTACCATCTAGTGACCACTGACTCATGGTGACCTTATGTATAACAAAAATAAATGTTGGCCTGGTTCTATGCAATCTTTAAGATCATTGATATGTTTGAGTCTTTTGTAGCTGTTGTGTCTGTCCATCTCAGTGAGGGTTTCCCTCATGTTTTCTGACCCTCTACTTGAAGGCTATAATCAAAGAGACAGATCTTGGTTGAATCTGTGGAGAAATTGGAACCACATAGCTGGTAGGAGTATAAAATGCTGCATCTTCTTTAGAAATAGTCTAGGGGTGGAGTCAAGATGGTGGACTAAACACACATCTCCCTAAATCCCTCTGGAAACCAAGGCCTGAGTTGATAATTAAACGGAGCCTTCTGGACACCTAGTGAACCCCAGAACATGGCATAGGGCTGTCTATTCACACTGCCTACCACTAATCAGGAAACTTCTTCTCTTTCACCTACCCCTGCCCTTGGTGGGTGCCTGGTTCTCGTGGGCTGAAGGTAACTTGCCATTTTAATGATTTATTTCCCTCTGTCTTGGCCGGCGGGTGGGGCTGGGTCTTGACTGACAGCAGGACTTGGACATACTACTGATGGGATCGGTGACTGGAGTTGCCACATTTTGAAAGCCTTGGAATCTGTGTATCTGGATGCTTTTGGCTTCTGTCCCTGAATCTCCACCATTGAAGAGCCTATTCTGAGGCAGGCGGGAGAGCTTGTGCAGGATGCTATCTTAATTGTCTGAGAGGTGGAGTTACTCATACGGATGCCTCAGTTGGACCTAATTCCCAGGCTGGGAGACAGTGCCTGGCCAGAGAGTGCTTTTCCGACAGAAAAGCAGTCTTTTTGCACAGTGGAGACACCAGATGACAGCAGGGCTGTAGTCTTTCTGTATTTTAACTAGTTTACAGCATCTGAGGTTGGATACAGAGCTGCTTATTTTTCCAGCTCTCACGTTGTAGGGTCAGTTGACGGCTCCTCAGTGACTCTGTAAGTAGAGCCCTGTCTTTGCCAGTCAGGAGGTGGAGCCTCCTACTCCAGAGTTTCCACTGACCCCAGTCAGTGGAGTACCTAGAAGTGTATGGTGATAAACTTCCTTTTCACACTGACCTTTAGATCCCATCAAGGTTACACTGGAGAAACAAAACAACCTCCAGATGCCTAAAAAGCAACAAACTCTGGACAGAAACATTAAGAAGAATTCACCTGTGGCTTCAGAAGGCCCAAAAAAGAAAGAACCAAAGAACTTCCCAGACGAAGAAGCCTTTCTGAAACTATTGGAGGGTGAATACAAAAGGATTATATATAGAGCCGTCCTAGACCTTATGCAAAATGCAACAGAGCAAAATGAAAAATTAAGCAAGCTGTTTGATCTGATGGAACACCAGTACTCTGCAATCCAGCAGATCAAGAACAAAATCAAAGAGATAGAAATTCCAGTTCAAAGCCAAGAAAACAGAATTGAACAAATAGAAAATAAAGACTTTCTAACTTGGAAGACAGAGCTACTGACTCCAGCATCTGTGAGGAGAAATCAGAAAAAAGAAATTAAAAAAAAATTAAGAAGCATGTGGGGCTCTATTAAGAGGAACAATCTATGATTAATTGGAGTTCCTGAGCACAGTGGGACACCTGAGAACACAGAGAGTATTGCTGGTGAGCTGCTGACAAAAAACTTTCCAGAAATTATGAAAGAAGAGAATATAGATATCCAAGATGCGTATCGAACGCCACTTAACATAGATCTCAAAAGAAAGACTCCAAGACATACTATAATCAAGGTTAACAAAATGAAACATAAGCAGCAACTCTTACAGGCAGCGAGACCCAAAGCAAAGCTTTGAGGGAAACCCTGTAGGCTTTTGTCTGATTTCTTGGCAGAAACAGTGCTGGCATGGAGACAATGAGATGACATATTTGAAGCCTTGAAGGGAAAGAACTTCAAACCAAGAATTATTTATCCTGCAGAACTATCTTTCAAATACAAAAATGAAATGAAGACATTCATAGATAAACAGAAACACAGAGACTTTGTAAGATCCAAACCAAAGCTACAAGAAATACTGAAAGACACTCTTGACTTAGAAGAACAAACCATTAACTTTGTATTTTAGAAGGAAATGCAGGATACGTCATCCAGAAACCTACTCAGTTAAGGAAGGCTCCAAACACAAAGCTATAATATTAAAAGTGATCCAATAATCATATCATGAAAACTATGATGTCATCATATTAAAAACAGTCGTTATAGTCCTTCCAGATGGAGATGACGTTAATAAGACTTTACAGTAGTTAAATTGGATTTAAACATAGATTATTAAGGGGGATTATGAGGACAGCCGCAAACCACAATAAAAATACAGCATATCAAGTCAAGAAACATAGTCTCAACAACCACAAAACCAACACTCAAAAAGGTGAAAACTCATAAAGAAGAATATGCCAGAACAGATAAATAAGAACAATGGAGAAAAAAATCAACACAAACTTACCACAATGACAACACTAAACACGTAGCTATCAATAATTACATTAAATGTGAATGGACTGAATGCTTCAGTAAAGAGATGACGAGTGATATCTTGGATCAAAAGACATGACCCATCCATATGTTGATTACAAGAAACTCACCCGAGACTTAAAGATATGAACAACTGAAAAGTAAAGGATAGAAGAACATGTATCAAGCAAACAATACACAAAGAAGAGCAAGTGTGGCAATACTAATCTCAGATAAATTAGATTTTAGTGTAAAATCCAACATCATGGACAAGAATGGACACTATTTGTTGCTGAAAGTTTCAATACACAAGCAGGACTTAACAATGTTAAATATTTATGCACCCAATACTGCAGCATCTAAATACGTCGAAGAAACCGTGACTACACTCAAAAACAAGACAGATCACTCCACCATAATAGTGGGAGACTTCAACACTCCACTCTCAATATTGGACAGATCTTCTAGAAAAAAGCTGAATAAAGACACAGAAGATCTTATTGCCACAATTAACCAACTAGACCTCATCGACACATAACACAACTTTCTATCCATCAGCAGACAACTACACTTTCTTCTCCAGTGCACATGGAACATTTTCTAGAAATAATCTAGCAGGTATTTCCTCAGTTAAACATAGAGGAGTTATCCTGTGATCCAGAAATTCCATTCCTAGTTATATACCCAAGAGAAATGAAAGCATATATTCACACAAAAGTCTTGCATATGAATGTTCTTAGCAAGCTTGTTCATAATAGCCATAAAGTGGAAATAACTCATATGTCCACCACTTAATGAGCGGATGTATAAAAAGATAGTATGTATATCCACACAGTGGAATGTTATTCAGCAATAAAAAGAAGTTCTGATACGTGCCACAGTATGAGTGCATTTTGAAAGCATTATGTTGAGTGAAAGAAGCCAGTCACAAGGGACCACATGTTGTATGATCCCATTTACTTAAAATGTTGAGAAGAGGCAAATCCAGAGTCTGGAAGTGGCTTAGTGGTTTACTCAGGCTGGGGAAGATGGGAAGATGGGAAGATAATGGGATTTGCGGGTGATAGATAAGGGATGCAGAGTTTCTTTTAGAAATAATGAACATATTCTGACATTGCTGGTGTGATGGATATACAGCTCTATAAATGCACCCAAGGCTATCTAAAGTAAAATGAGTGAGTTACTTTAACCTAGTGAGTTGGATGATATGTGAATTAAATCTCAATCAAGCTGTTAAAATGTTTTGGTCATGTTTAGTTTGAATTGTTGGTTAGACTTCAAGGTGTCTATGTTAAGTGGGCAGTTGTGTGTGTTTATAAATAAATTTGGAAATCATCAACATGTAGTCATGGAGTTGGATGAAATCACCTAGGAGACAGGCTAGAATCTAGATCAGGGGTTGGCAAGAATTGAGTAGTTGAAACTGTATCACCCACAAAGCCTAAAACATTTACTATCTGGCTATTTGCAGAAGTTTACTGACTCCTGACCCAAACAGAGAAGTTGTCAAGGCCTGAGCCCTCATGATGTTCCAATATTTAGAGATGTTAGGTAAAAAAATTTTAAAAGGAGCCAGCAAAAGGAGAATGAATAGTATGGCCAGTGGATAATGTCGAGGAAAAAAAAAATACTGTGTGGTCATATTTGTGTAAAAATAAAGTACACAAATATGTAGTTGTACATGCATTAAAAATTTCTGTAGGATACAAATTTTGTATGTGGAAGGATATGCAAGAATCTACTAACAGTGGGATGAGAGTATTACCTCTTGATGAAGGAGACCAGAACGTGGGGAATGTGGGACAGCTTTCACTTTTAGCTTTATACTCCTTACTGCTTTTTGAGTTTTCTTAGCAGGAGAAAATTTTACTTTTACAAATTAAAAAAAGATAAATGATACTTAAATTCACAGTTATTAAGTAGAGAACTAGGTGTATCTTACTCAAAAGTATATTCTCATTCTGGTTTGTCAGTTAAGTATGTAATTGTTGATCCTGATGGCCATGGGTTAAGTTTTAGTATGAGTTTCCTGGGAAGAGGTAAGGCTTAGAATAAATTTTAAGATAAATATGGGTGTGATAAAATAGTAAGGGACTTAGAGGTTGACTCTGAGTAGGCTTCATAGAGTGAGAGTAGGCATGGAGAGAAGTAGGAAGTTGAAAAAAGAGTACATCAAGAAAAGTGAGTTTTATGATAACAATGATGAATCTGCAAGATACCTTGAAACATGAATGGATCTGAAGAGCACTATACGAGTCAAGTAAGTGAATCACAAAATAAATCCATCATAAAAGGAAAATACTGTATGAGATTATGATTATAAAAATGTCATACAGAAAGAAACAACCACTGATGGTTACAAAGGAGGGAAAAATGTGGGGAGGGAAAAGCACTAAGTCTGAAAACCAAACCCACTGCCTTCAAGTCAATTCTGACTCATAGTGAAGCTATAGGACAGAATAGAACTACTCCATATAGCTTCCAGGGAGCAGCTGGCAGATTCAAACTGCCAGCCTTTTGGTTAGCAGATGTAGCACTTAATGACTGCCCTTAACTGGATAATAAGTGGTAAATTTTGTGAAGAGTAAGACAGTACAGCTTGGGTAAGTCAGCACAACTTAAGCAGGGTAAAGTCATGAAGCTTCACAGACACATCCAGACTCCTGGAGGGACTGAGCTACTGAACTAAGGGTTAGGGACCATGGTCTCGGGACAGCTAGCTCAACTGGCATAAAATAGTCTATAAAGAAAATGCTCTATATCCACAGTAGCATCTGGGGTCTTGCTAAGATGCATCTATCGGTCCCATCCTAGCTGGAGAAAAGGAGAATGAAGAAAATCAATAACAAGGGCAAAATTAATCCAAAGGACTAATTAAGCACAACTACCACAGCCTCCACCAGACTGAGCCCAGAACAATTTGATGGTACCCAGCTACTACCACTGACTGCTCTGGCAGGGATCACAATTGAGGGTCTGGGACAGAGTGGGAGAAAGATGTAGAACAAAACTCAGATTCACACACACACAAAAGATGACACTTGCTAGTCTGACAGACTGGAGAAACCCCAAGAGTATAGTCCCTGACACCGTTTTTGTTTTTTTTTTTTTTTTTTTTTTCCGGACACCGTTTTAACCTAGTGCTGAAGTCGCTGCTGAGGTTCACCTTTCAGCTAAGGATTAGATAGGTCTGTAGGACTAACAATAACATGTGAGGTGTGCTTCCTTATTCAGTCCTGTATGTGAGACAAAATAGGCACACCAGTGTGAAAACAAAGACTAGAAGGCAAGAAGGGGCAGGAAAACAGGGTGAATGGAAACAGAGGACACAGGTGGAAAAGAGGAGAGTATGGACGTATTGGGTTGGCAGCTGGCAACCAGTTTCACCAAGCAGTATTGTAGTAACTAATGAGAAACTAATTTGTAATCTTTACATAAAGCTAAATTTAAAAAGAAAGAAGAAAGAGAGTTTTAAAGGGTGAAACTAGAAAGCACTGGAGAGTACTTGATGGAACTGAAAGTCTGAGGAAGCTGAATGTATGACAGTAATAGCTTCTTTATTGTATATAATGTTAGAAGAAAATTATTTTAGTAACAAGTTTAGGATGAACTAGAAATAGGCAGAGACAGGGAGACCAACTGAAAACTGCTGCTTTAAGTTCTTTTATATACAAAGAGTGTAAATATATTTGCAAAAACTGTTACCAGTATCAGAAGTTAATGATGCAGAAATAAGAAATTATTTCTAGAATTAGCCAGAAGAGGCAAAATTAGAACAGTTGGTGATTCTGATGTGCCTAACATTTTGTTGGTCATGTACTAGGTAGAGTCTCATTTAAACAATCAAGCTCACTCACACGTGGGGAAGCTAAGGCTCACAAAAGAGACATACCCATCCAGTTATCTAATGAAGTTCACACATAGGAAAACTAAGGCTCACAAAAGAAATGCACCCACATCCATGTATCTAGTAAGTGTTGGAAAAAGTAGAGATCAAAACTTACAGGCAAAAGTTCCAGTAAAAGAATATTGCAGAAGTCAAAACGAAGTATATCTAGAGTCTGGTAATTGAAATGAAGAGAGTTTAATAATACATCAGAAGAAATGGTTATAGTCAGTGACTGCTATTTATAGTAGACAAAAGAAGTTGACATTTGAGTTTATTAAACAAAGACAGGAAAATTCATGAAAAATTGGAGCAATCTAAATTTTTCCATGAGTTTTGGTGTTGAAACATATAGATCTAGGGAAGGCATTGTTCAAACCCAAATAAATAGGGAAAGAGTAGATTTGGGAATTAAAAATAGATATGATGCCTAAAGATACTTAAGGTAGGAAAATTTTAAGGATAATAATACTAAGTGAGTGAGAGGGAATGATGAGTGAGAGAATGAAGCCATAATCACAGAATTAAAAATGGTGGCTACTATCAGAAACAGTAAGGAAGATCTTTTTGAGCTCTTCCTCAAGATCACATCAAAATTTAGTAATTTAAAGACAAATATACATAAATATGCATGAATATGTTGTCAGATATACATGTGTATAAATTGAACTAATGGAAAAATTTCATTTTGATAATGTGTACATGTACACACACAAAAAAAAATTTAAACTCTCAGAATGTTGGGAAAATGTACAAAGAGCTGTATAGACAATCCTTGGAAACTGCATAGTGCAGTTCTCCTTGGTCCTGTAGGATCACTGTGAGTTGAAATCAACTAGACAGTAATGGGTTTGTTTTGGTTTGGGTTACGTAGACAGACCAACTGTTAACACTGATTATATTGTTCCATATCTCTATAGGTGTTAGGGTGAACCATATCAGACTTCTCCCTTTTTTACTCCGTCCCCCCAAAAATGATCAAGGAGATGATTCATTTGAACACATATACACACACATCACATTTCCTTTTGCTAAATTGCAACACTGAATACCTGTGAGTACATCTAAGCTAAGTCGATGTTAATTCAGTGCCATCATCCACATGCAGTTTTTATTCAGATTTCTCTATTACTAGTAACTGTTAAAGAAAACCATGCCACAAAACCATTTTAGGAGTCTGGAGGGCTTTTTTATTCGGGAATAAAGTGACTGTTGGCTCTCTCATTTCTTTCCCTTTGGGTTTTAGCTTCTTACATCCGTCTTTGACAACAGCATCAAGACCTTCAGTGTCATTGAGAGTGACCCTTTTGACTGGGAGAAAACTGGAACTGATGGCTCCCTGACAACCACCACCACTTCTGCAACTCCTCAGTTACACACTCGCCTGACCCCTGCTGCAATCGGGTATGACCAAAACAGATCACTCAGCAGCATCTTTCCTGGGTATATTGCATTAGTAGACATGTCTTGTATTTCATCCAGACTCCCTCAGATCACCAAATGTCAAGACATAGGAGAAATGCTTTGGATTTCCTTGAGTTAGCATTACTGTTGTATATGCTTTTGTCTAGTATTACTTTTTCCAGAAAAGTAATAATACAGCATACTATGAAATGGGAACCTACAGCTTATATGACTTGTGGTTGTCAGATTTATGATAAATTTTCTTCAAAATCAGAAGGTACATTTGTGACATTTACTTCTAAAGCCTATATGGGACCCTGGAAAGACTGAGCGACAGTTGTATCTAACTATATGGTGGTTGGAGCTCTTGTGGTGCAGTGGTTAAGAGCTCAGCTGCTAAGCAAAGGTTGGCAGTTTGAATCTACCAGCTACTCCTTGGAAACCCTATGGGGCTCTTCTACTCTGTCCTTTATGGTCACTGTGAGTTGGAATCAACTTGGCGACAACTGATTTGGGGTATACTGTGCTTAAGTTTAGTTGAATCAAAACATGCTGAATGATTTCTTAGTTTTCAGAGTGAATTGGGAACAGGTTATGATATATTTCTTCCTCTACATACACCAGATGTAGTTGTATTTGTGTGTGTGAGTGTGTGTGTTTCTTTGTTGTTCTTGTCTTTCCCTCCCCTCCTCTAGCACATTTTTTACTTTCTCTGGTTTCTTTGATTTTTTTTTTTTTAAGTGAATAGGGAAAAATCTTCACACAACATAAGCTAATTGGGATATTTTAACATTACTATGTTTGTTTTATTTTGTGTTAAAAGATGAGATTACTGGGACTTGTTGAATCAGAGTTACTTATGTAGGCTCATATAACTGGGATGGTAGCTCTGATTATCTTACCTAAAGGTTCCTAAATGTGACACCTACATATGCATCAGAATCACCACAAATGTTTATCTAAGATATCCATTCCCTGGACCCACCATGGACCTACTGAATCAGAATGCCTAGGAGTGGGGCAAAGAAGTCCTTATACATCAGGCATTTCTGATGCTTAACTTGGTTTAAGACCCACTGCCCTAGTCCAGTCACCCCATTTTACAAATGAGGAAATAATCCTAGCGCTGAAGTAAACCATCCAACTTTAGCTAATTAGAGACAGAGTGAGTCAGTCTAAGAATTTTAAGTCTTTTGTTAGTGCTCTGTCTTTCTTCTCCTTAAATTGTTGTTAAAATTCATTGTCTAAAACTTGCAAAGAACTTAAGGGTAGCTGAAGACAGTGAAGTCAGATTGAGTCCCCATCTCTCAGTATTTCCTTCAAAACAGTTCAGAGCAACAAGAAAGGGGGGAGGAAATGTTACACAAAAAGTATGTCCTCAGCACAACTTCAAGATCTTTGGACTTCAAATTAAGTATAAATAAAAGAAAAAAAAAGGAGCACCGAATGCTAGCATTACATCTCTCATTTTCCTGCCTGACTCTACTTTGCCACAAGACTTTATAAGCACAGACTAAGAAAAACTGTGGAGAAGATGCAAATATGGCTTAAGGTTGTTTTAAAACTGCTGCCAAAAAGATTAAGCCCATCCTAAAAACACTAAAAATTTTCCAGATAGATCAGACTGTGGACTACACAGAAACAAAAATATAGGCTATTCAAAATACATAGTTTCTGGGGTAGAAACAAGACAGCAAAGGAAAGTAGAAACATCCTTTGTCAGTTGAAGGGTGAGTCCAATCCAGAGAAAGAAAATACACAGTAATTTAAACAGGGAGAACTGATAGAAGGAATTACAGTCTATAACAAGGAATTAGTATAATGAGGGGTTGGCTGAGTGAGAAATAAGGAGAACTGTAAAGAATTCAGCAAAAGAAAGTGTAAGGTATAGCCATCACTCCTGAGACGGAAATTGAGCACACAAGGAAGAGTGTCACCCTCATCCTCAGGGCTCAGAGCTCAACCTAGTTGGAACTGGCACATCTTTGGCTCACTGGATGGCAGAGAAGTCAGTGAAAATTCCCTATCTAGAACTTACCAGAAATCTGCCCTCTAGAGCCCTGGTAGGATGGTAGTTAAGAGCTTAGCTGCTAACCAGAAATGTGTCCACCAGAACATGTTGGAAGCCAGCTGTCTAGGATGTTACAGAAAACTGTTCACTGGGAGATGTCTTACAAGAGGCAGTCTGTTCAAAACTGTTGGGAATTAGGAGCTACTGTGGAAGCTGTGGGTGACTGCTGGCTGTGCACTTCCAAGGAGCTTGCTGCTAGAGAAGCCAGCTACACTTCAGAAGACAAGCACTGAAGATGCTGTGGTGCTGCAGAACCTGATCTCAAGAGATGCTCAGCTGTGGAGTAGCTTGCTAAAGGAGCACATTGGAATGTAGAAGCACCTGTCCTCTTGTAATGTTTCTCTGGTACACTCTGTTGACAAAGCTCCAGTGCCAGCTGAAAAAGGAATTTAAAGAGCCCAGATCCATTTTAACAGAGCAGACAAAAAGGGTGATGTTGGAGCTGAAATGCAGTAGATTGGCAGAGGCAAAAAAGAACAAATTTAGTGAAACCCTGGTGCCGTAGTGGTTAAGTGCTACGTCTCCTAACCAAAAGATAAGCAGTTCAAATCTGCTATGGGGCAATTCTTTTTTTTTTCTTTCTGTTGTTTATTTATTTATTTTTTAATTATGACTGAGTGAAAATGTACGTTCCCATATAAATTTGCATGCCCACCTGTATGCAGCTTCCACTGCTCTCTCTGCCCAGTGACAGCACACTGTTCCTCTCTGCTCCATACATGTCTCATGCTCCCAACAGTCTCCTTTCCCCTCCTCTCTACCCACACCCCTTACTCCAGCAAGAGGTCAGCAGGATAATATCCTATAGACGCATAGAACCATAAGGTGCATCCAATATATGGTCATTCTGCCTTCCCAAGTCCAATCCACTCCTGTTTGAAGTGTGGACCTTCATTATGATTTATGGGCAAGGGCAGCATCAGGGCCAGGTCTGTGTTCCCAGAGGAACTCCAAAGCCGCTGGACCATCAATTGTGGTCTTTTAGTGGAGATCTGAGGGTGCACCCCTTTTTATTCTTGTGTTGCCAGTGAGACTCAACTTTGTGAGCTCCATCGTGGCTATTACAGGTCGTGGCCAGGCACCATCCGGTTCTTCTGGTCCCAAGCCTATGTAGGCACCCACTCATATGGGTCTCTCTGTCTTCTGGGTTGTCTTTCCCCCGTGTCGTTTTGGTCCTTGGTTCTAGGGGGCAGTTCTGACTCTGACCTGTAGGGTTTCTGTGAGTCAGAATCAACTTGACAGTGGTAGCTTTTATAAGACTAGAACTACAACACAGAGAGCACAGAAACTTTCCCCTGACCAGCAAAACAAATAAAATCCACTGGAGTATATAAACTTTGCTATACTGACATAAAACAGTGCCATTTAATTATGAATCTTGTAAAACAGTCTAATGCCACCATAATGAACAACAAAAAAATTAAGATTTATAGAAAGTTATTGCAAAAAAGTAAGAAAATGAAATTAAGTATATATCAACTGAGGAAATTTCCCCTCAGTAAAATAGCCATGAAAAAGAAGTAAACAAGACCCTAAATGGAATTAAGTAGATTTAAGCATTTGAAAATAATGAAAACCCGCCTTGAATCAGAGTTTTAAAACTAAGAACAAAAATAGACATATAAAGCAGAAGAAATGAAATGAGAGATGATTAAACCAAGGAGGTAAATTCAAGAAAAAGTCAAAATTACCTCACAATTGAAGAGTAAATTACAGAGTGCACAAAGGAGATTAGACTCATGAAAATTTAATAAGAGACATTGAATAAGGGAAATAAAAAAAATCCAGGAACATGAAAATAAGGTAAATATCTTAAAACAATTAGAAAGAAAGTAGTACAAAGAAAGGATGAATAAGGAATAACATCTGTATTGTTGTAGTCCTTAAAAAAGAAAAATAATACCAGTCAAAACTGAGAAACCCAATAGTAAGAGGTTTAATAATAATTGAGAGCATTTAAAAACGTTTATGTCAAAGGTTAGCAATTAGAACAAAAAGGCAAATTTTCTGAAATACACCCCCCAAAAAGTTTGTAAGTAAAATACATATAATAAAAAAATATGACAGAGTTGGAGTTCAACTTATCAGTCATAGAAATAAGTACTTAGGGATTTAACTCAACCTGTTGAAACAAAAGTGCTTTTCAGTTTGATTTACAAAGCTATCTACATATGCTAAGTACACCATGGACTTCCTGAAGAATGAACAAATCTGTCTTGAAGAAGTACAAGCAGAATGCTCCTCAGAAGAAAGAATGGCATGACTTCGTCTCACACACTTTGAACATGTTATCAGGAGGGGTCAGTGCCTGGAGATGGTCATCCATCTTGCTCGGTAGAGTAGAGGGTTAGTGAAAAAGAGGAAGACCCTCAATGAGATGAACTGACACAGTGACTGCAGTGGTGTGTTCAAGTATAACAATGATTGTGAGGATGGTGCAGGACTGGGCAGTGTTTCATTCTGTTGTGCATAGGGTTGCTATGAGTTGGAATCATGTTGATAACACCTAATAACAATTAAAAAAAAAAATCTTTCAGAAGAGGACGATGACATAACAAATGGAAACCATAAGAAAAGAGTATAATCCTGCTGTCATACAAAGTAGAATGTAAACCAAAAAAAAAAAAGTAACAAAGAAGTACTAAGTGCCACACACAGTTCACAACTGGAATGTAGCATTTATTATTATTTAGTTACTAGAATTACAACAACCACTTTTAGGAAACAAAAACTATAGGATAGATTCAAGAGGACATAGGTAGTTGTTCTTAAGTACCATTCAGTCACTTGACTCACAACCCTATATACAAGAGAAAAAAATGCTTCCAGGTCCTGTTCCACTTTCATAGTCATTGCTGTGTTTCAGCCCATGGTTGCAGGCACTGTGTCAGTCCATTGTGTGAAAACATAGATGGCAACACTATTTAGAGATTTAAGTGTACTTTTCCCAGTTCAAGACAGATTTGGTGAACAAAGAGTAAATAAGAAAATAGAACACTTAAACAACATGACTAATAAGTAGGTCTTACACGTATTTGGAAACTCCAGTGGCCTAGTGGTTAGGGTTACATCTGCTCCCAAGAAGGGTAGCAGTTCAAATCCAGGTGCTCCTTGGAAACTCTGGAGCAGTTCTACTGTGTCCTATAGAGTCGCTATGAGTCTGAATCCACTCGACGGCAGTGGGTTTGGGTTTTGTTTATGCATATTTTTCTTACTCAACACCCTGCGAATAGAGATTGTAACTTCTACTCAAGTGCCCTTGGAACATTCACAAAAATTGGTCAGGTCACAGAGAATAAATAAGCAGTTGCATAAAACAGAAATATTGCAATACTATCTGATCACACTGCAGTAAAATTAGAAATTACTAATGAAAACAAAAACCAAAGACCCTTGGAAATTTTAAAACCTTCTATTAAACAACTCTTGGATTAAAGAAAAAATACAAAATGAAGCTGTAGAAACAAATAATGAAAATACTATAATTATGTTGGTCTGAGACTGGAGGAACCTTTGAAGCCATGACCCCTGGATGCTGTGTTAACCCCGAACTAAAAACCATTCCGCAAACCCACTCTGAAGGAAAGATTAGACTGGACTATAAAACATAAAATAACACTCATGAAGATGTTCTTCTTAGTTCAAGCAGATAACATGAGACCAATTGGTCAGCTCCTATCTGGACACAAGAGGAGAAGGCAAGAAGGAGCAACAGTTGGTTGAATGGACACAGAAAACTCAGGGTGGAAAGGAGGAGTGTGTTGTTGCATTGTAGTGATTGCAACTAGTGTTACATGATAATACATGTATAAAATGTTTATGAAAGATTAACTTGATCTGTCAACGTTACCAAAAGTATAGTTAAAAAAAATACTAAACATCAGAATCTGTGGAATACTTTTAAAGCAAAGACCAGACGAGAGCCAGTGTCACTGAATTGATGGCATCAAATAAGAAAGTACAAAATACCAGTATGTTTCATTGTCAGTGGTATTCACTTTGATCACTTTGTTAAGGTAGTGTTGTCTAGGCTTTGCCACTGTGAAGCTGGCTGTTTTTTTCTTTATAAGTAAGGAAAATAAGTTGAAACTTATTTGAAACATGAATACTCATCATGTTTTGGCCTTCTAATGAATCTTCCCTACAAAAGTATTAGGCTCACGAGCCTAAACAACTTAACTACCTGATCTAACTTTAAGAAAAAGTTTGTGGGCGGAGTCAAGATGGCGGACTAAGCACACGTCTCCTTATATCCTTCTGGAAACCAAGACCTGAATTGATAATCAAACAGAGCCTTCTGATCACCTAATCGGCCCCAGGACATGGCACAGGGCTGTTACTTTCAACTTCATACCACTGAGCAAAAAACCTCCTCTCTTTCACTGACCCCCACTCCTGGCTAGCCCTGGCTCTCATGGACTGAAGCAGGTTTGTAAGGAATTTTGCAGTCACTGTGCGGGACGCCGTGTTGTGGTGGTACGGAGATTTTGGTGGGACCTAATTCTTAGCCTGGGAGCCAGCGCCTGCAAACAGGACAGTGCTTCTCCTACAGAAAAGCAGTAATTTTACACAGTGCTACCTACGTTGGGGGCTCTGCAACAGAATCAGAGGAATCACTACCTCTCGGCACCTTTAGCCCCTCTGTCTGCTGCCTGTGTGGAGGATGCCATCTTGGATACGGTGGCCACAGATGGACCTAATTCGTAGCTTGGGAGCCAGAGCCTGCCCACAGGAGAGTGCTTTTCCACCAGAAAAGCAGTACTCTACACAGTGTCGGCTAAGGCTAGGCCCTGTCAGCAGAAGCCAACAAGGCAGTAGCATTGCTGTATTCTGAGCTAGTTTGTATCATCTGGGGTTGGATATAGTGGTGCTTACTTTGCCAGTTAAGAAGAGGGAACTCTACAGCTGAAAACCTGACTGACTTGGAAAGTGGCTAGATACCTTTTGCTTTACATTTTAAGACAGCCTAGAGAAACATCTGCAGTCCATCCTCACAGTATCTCTTTCAGCCTCTACTTACTAACATGGGACCCAAAAAGCAACAGACATTTGTGGCAAGGAAGAAATCACCAATGGCTTCAGAAGGCTCCCAAACAAAGCAACCAAGGAATTTTCCAGATGAAGACACTTTTATGAAAGCATCAGAAAGTGAATACAAAATGATTATATGTAGAGCCCTTCTAGACCTTATACAAAATGCAGCAGAACAAAATGAAAAATTAAGAAAGCTGTTCGATCTGATGGAACACCAGTACTCTGAAATCCAACAGATCAAGAAGAAAATCAAAGACATAGAAACTGCAATGCAAAGCCAAGAAGACAGAATGGAACAAATAGAAAAAAGAATTTCTGACTTGGAAGACAGAGGTACTGATGCCAGCGTCTTATGAGCAGAAATCAGAAACAAGAAACAAGAAAAATGAAGAAGCATTAAGAAGCATGTGGGACTCTATTAAGAGGAACAACCTTCAATTAGTTGGAATCCCTGAACAAGGTGAGACATCTGAGAACACAGAGAGTATTGTTGCTGAGCTGCTGAAAAACTTCCCAGAAATCATGAAGGAAGAGAATATAGACATCTCAGATGCATATCGTACGGCACCCAATATATGTCTCAAAAGAAAGACTCCAAGACATATTATAATCAGGCTTAACAAAATGAAACATAAGCAGCAACTCTTAAAGGCAGCAAGACTCAAAGCAAAGCTAACATTCAGGGGGAAACCCTGTAGGCTCTCTTCAGATTTCTGAGCAGAAACTATGCTGGCACGGAGACAGTGGCATGACACATTCAAACCCTTGAAGGAGAAGAACTTCCAACCAAGAATTATATATCCTGCAAAACTATCTTTCAAATACGAAAATGAAATTAAGACATTCCCAGATAGACAGAAACTCAGAGACTTTGTAAAAACCAAACCCAAACTACAAGAAATACTGAAAGAAGTTCTTGGCTCAGGCTTAGAAGAGCAAAACCACTAACTTTATATTTTAGAAAGACACACTACTCAAACTCAGTTAAGGAAGGCTCCAAAGTCAGTCACAGCTTCAATATGGAAAGAAGCAATCCAGTGATCATCATGAAAACTATAGTGCCATCATATTAAAAAGAGGGATGTACTACAGTCGTTATTGTCCTTCCAGATGGAGAAGAAGATGACAAGACTGATAGTAATTAAAATTGGGTTTATATGTAGTTTATTAAGGGGGATCATAGGGGCAGCTGTAAAGCACAACAAAGAGGTATCATAGCGTTTCAAGAAATGTAACACAGGAGTCTCAACAACTACAAAACCAGCTCTGATAAAGGTGAAAAATTAACTCACAAAGAAGAATGTCCCACAACAGACTAATAAGAACAACTGAGAAATCATCAACATAAAAACAAACATATCACAATGGCAGCAGTGAACACATACCTATCAATAATTACATTGATGTGAATGGACTGAATGCTCCAGTAAAGAGACATCGAGTGACATCTTGGATCAAAAGACATGACCCATCCATATGTTGCCTACAAGAGACTCACTTGAGACCTAAAGATAGGAACAAACTGAAAATTAAAGGATGGAAGAATATATATCAAGCTAACAATTAACAAAGAAGAGCAGGGGTAGCAATTCTAATCTCAGAGAAAATCAATTTTAATGTCAAATCCACCATCATGGACAAAGATGGACACTATTTATTGCTGAAAGTTTCACTACACAAGGAATACCTAACTATGCTAAATATTTATGCACCTAATATCAGAGCACCTAAATACGTCAAAGAAACACTGACTACACTCAAAAGCGAGTTAGATGACTCCACAATAATAGTGGGAGATTTCAACACTCCACTCTCTATACTGGACAGATCATCTAGAAAAAAGCTCTGTAAAGATACAAAAGACCTCATTGACACGATTAACCAACTAAACCTCATTGATATATACAGAACTTTCCACCCTTCAGCAGACAACTACATCTTCTTCTCTAGTGCACATGGAACATGCTCCAGAATTGACCATGTGTTAGGCCATAATGCAAAGCTCAGCAAAATCCATACCATTGAATTACTGCAAAGCATCTTCTCAGATCATGAAGCCATAAAAGTTGAAATCAATAGCAGAAAAAACATAGATGGAAAGTGGAACTCTTGGAAACTGAACAACATCTTGCTAAAAAAACATGGGTTATTTAGGAAATCAAGGATAAAATAAAGAAATTGATGGATTCCAATGAGAATGAAAACACTTCCTACCAGAACCTATGGGATACAGCCAAAGCAGTGCTCAGAGGTCTGTTTATCTCCATAAATGCACACATTTGGAAAGAAGAAAGAAACCAAGTCAAGGAACTAACTCTACAGCTTGACCAAGTAGAACAACAGAGGAACCCCTCGGGCACCAGAAGAAACGAGATCATAAAGATTAGAGCAGAGCTAAATGAATTAGAGAATAGAAAAACAGTTGAAAAAATTGAAAAGACCAAAAGCTGGTTTTTGGAAAGATACAAAAAAATTGACAAACCACTGGCTAAACTTACTAAAGAAAAGCAGGAAAGGAAATAAATAACCCAAATTAGAAATGAGAAGGGAGTTGTCACCACAGATGCAACAGAAATCAAAAATATCATAACAGAATACTATGAAAGACTGTACTGTAACAAATGTGAAAACCTGAAGGAAATGGACAAATTCCTTGACTCATACCACCTAACCAAATTATCACAACATGAAGCAGAAAAACTTAATAAACCCATCACAAAGGAAGAGATTGAAAAGGTCATCAAAAAACTGCCAATCAAAAAAAGCCCGGGCCCAGGTGGCTTCACAGCAGAATTCTACCAAGCATTTCGAGAGGAGTTGTCTCCAATACTACTGATACTATTTCACAGTATAGAAAGGGATGGAGTACTCCCAAACTCATTCTATGAAGCCAGCATAACCCTGATACCAAAGCCAGGGAAAGACCGAACAAAGAAGGATAACTGCAGACCAATATCACTCATGAATCTAGATGCAAAAATCTTCAACAAAATTCTTGCCAATGGAATACAACAACACATCAAGAAAATAATCCATCATCACCAAGTGGGATTCATACTAGGGATGCAAGGCTGGTTCAACATCAAAAAACAATTAATGTGATTAGCCACATAAATAACACAAAAGACAAGAATCACCTGATTTTGTCCATTGATGCTGAAAAGGCATTTGATAAAGTCCAACATCCATTCATGCTAAAAACTCTTAGCAAAATGGGCATAGAAGGCAAATTCCTCAACACAATAAGGGCCATTTATACAAAGCCAATTGCCCATGTCATCCTGAATGGAGAGAGACTGAAAGACTTTCCCTTGAGATCAGGAACTAGACAAGGATGCCCACTCTGACCTATTCTATTCAACGTTGTACTAGAAGTTTTAGCTAGAGCAATTAGACAAGACAAAGAAATAAAGGGCATCTGCATCGGCAAAGAGGAAGTTAAAATCTCCCTGTTTGCAGATGATATGATTGTATGCCAGGGGCCAGCCCCAACACTTTTCAGGGTCCCACACAGAGGGAGGGAAGACGTTGGCGGGAAATGAATAAAGGAGACAGGAAAGACTTGTCTGGGTTAAGGCAGCCCGACCAGCAAAAGATTGTCTGTCGAGAACTGTCCGTCTTTATTCTGTATAGGTCAGGTGACGTAGTGGTCACCCTATTTTCTTCATAATATAAACTATTGGTTAACAAGAAACTGACCCAACATTATTGGCTAACAAGAAAGTGACCCCTCCTGGTCTTCTTCTTTTACTTAATTGCCAAGGTTTTTTGGATAATGGTTTGAACCAGGTGTTAAATGTCAGGAAACACAATTAATGATTTTATTCGTACCTCAAAGTGGAAGTTACTGAGGGGTAAACTTCTCAAGGCTTCACCATTTGGCTTTCTCCATTTGTTTCTGTAAGTTTTTATTTATATCTTCCTGTGCAGATAGTGAGAACCTGCCATTCCCTAATTAAGCCAGCTGCACTAAAAAGATGTTTCTTCAGTGTTTATCACTTTGCCATACCAGCTATAAGAATCTAGAAGTTTACTTGTTCTTTCTTGCTGTACTGAGTGAGATGCTTGTGTAGTTTTAATGGCTATGTGGAGAGTTGTCCTTGAGAGCTTTTCAAGGGTTAGCTTGTAAGCCTGTGTATGTGGAGAAAAGGGAGGGGGGAATGCAATTAGGGGGAAGCCAGTGAAGCTGGGCAGGCCTCAGTGCTATCAGGCATGCTGCATTGAAATCCATTCCTCTGATCTCTATACCCCAGAAGTTCCTGGTCAGATTTTCCCAGCATAATTCCATAAACCGAGGGGGTTGTGAAACCCCTCTTAGGAGGCATCTCCTTGATCCTCATGTTGGGAGGGGGGGCCCGCTCCTGACAATTGTATATGCAGAGAATCCCAAGGAATCTATAAGTAAACTACTCAAACTGATAGAAGAGTTCGGCAAAGTCTCAGGATACAAGATAAACATAAGTAAATCAGTAGGATTCCTCTATACCAACAACGAGACTGTTAAGGAAGAAATTATCAAATTAATACTGTTTACGATAGCCTCTAAGAAGATAAAGTACCTAGGAATTAATCTAACCAGAGGCATAACAGACCTTTACAAAGAGAACTACAAGCCATAACTACAAGAAACTAAGAGAGACTTAGATAAATGGAAAAAACTACCCTGCTCATGGATAGGAAGACTTAACATTGTGAAAATGTCTGTTTTACCCAAAGCAATCTACTTATATAATGCAATCCCAATACAAGTTCCAGCATCATTTTTTAATGAGATGGAGAAAGAAATCACCAATTTTGTTTGGAAAGGGAAGAAGCCCCAGATAAGTAAGGTACTACTAAAGAAGAACACACTGGGAGGCCTCTCATTACCTGACCTTAGAACGTACTGCACTGCCACAGTGGTCAAAACAGCCTGGTACTGGTACAAGAACAGACAGATGGATCAATGGAACAGAATTGAAACCCCAGAGATGATACCATCTGCCTATGAAGAGTTGATATTCGACAAAGACCCTAAGACATTAAACTAGGGTAAAAAGAATATCTTCAATAAATGGTGCTGGCAAAATTGGATATCCACCTGCAATAAACTGAATCAAGATCCGTATCTTACACCTTATACAAAAATCAACTCCAACTGGATAAAAGACCTAAATATCAAACCTAAAACGATAAAGCTCATCCAAGAAAAGGTAGGAACAACAATGGAAGTTTTAATACACAATGTGGACAGACTCCAAAATGTGTCAAAGAAACCACAATCAACAGAAGAGAAAATAGATAAATGGGAACTATTAAGAATCAAACACTTTTGCTCATCCAAAGACTTTATTAATAGAATTAAAAGAACACCCACAGAATGGGAAAAAATATTTGGCAGCTCTATGTCAGACCGACACCTGATCTCCATAATCTATAAAGTACTACAAAATATCAGTAAGAAGAAGATAAATCATCCAATCAAGCTATGGGCAAAGGAGATGGACAGACATTTCACTAAAGAGGAGATCCAGGCAGCCAAAAAGCACATGCAGACATGTTCATGATCTTTAGTTATTAAAGAAATTCAAATCAAGACAACAATGAGATACCATCTCACCCCAACAAGATTGGCGATGATCCAGAAAACACAAAACAACAAATGCTGGAGAGGCTGTGGAAAAAGAGGAACCCTCCTACACTGTTGGTGGGGTTTCAAAATGGTCCAGCCTCTTTGGAAAGCAATCTGGCGCTTCCTTAAAAAAATGGATATTCATATACCATTTGACCAGTAATTCCACTACTTGGAATATATCCTACGGAATCAAGGCCTTTCACACTAACGGACACATGCACCATAATGTTTATCACATTACAGTCCATGATAGCAAAAAGATGGAATCAACCCAGATCCCCAACAACAGAAGAATGGATAGGTAAACTGTGGTACATATACTCAATGGAGCACTACACAATGATAAAGAATAACGATGATTCCAGGAAACATCTCCTAACCTGGTTTCAACTGGAAGACATTATGTTGAGTGAAAGTAGTCAGCGACAAAGGGACAAATACTGTATGAGACCTCTACGATGAGATCTCAAAAACAGACTGTGTATAGAAGAAAAGACTCTTTGACAGCTGCAAGGGAGGGTGATGAGGGAAGTATTTAGATTAGATAGTTACTAGAAATCTGGTTGGGTGAAATCGGTGATAGCACACATTAGAAACAAGAACAACATTAAGTGGACTTCAGCGTAACTTGAATACTCCTTCCATCTTAACCCAATATTGCAAGAATAGAGTAACTGGGGCAGGGGGCAGGGGACCATGCTCTTAGGCGAAATCAAGGCCAATTGGCACAACTAGCATTTTGCTAATAGAGCTCTCTGCACCCCACATTGGTGAGTGGCACCTGGGGTCTTAAAAGCTGCAAAGCTGCCATCCGAGGGCACAGCAAATGGTCCCAACTCAGCAGGAACGGATGCTCACTGAAGACCAAAATAAAATGGCGTAAAGACAACCTAGAAGATAGAGAGACCCACAGGAGTGGGTGCCTACATCAACTTGGGAGCAGAAGAACTGGATGCTGCCCGGCCACCACCAGTGATAGTTGCGATGGAGCTCACAGAGATGAGTCTCACTGGCAATTCAAGAATAAAAAGGGGTGCACCCTGAGATCTCCACTATAAGACCTCAATTGATGATCCAGCAGTTTCGGGGTTTCCCTGAGAGCATGGCCTCTAGCCCTGATGCTGCCCTTGCCCATAAATCATAATGAAGGTCCACTCTTCGGACACGAATGGATTGGACTTGGCAATGCAGAATGACCATATGTTGGATGCAGTTTATGGTTCTTTGCATCTGTAGGATATCATCCTGCTGACTTCTGGCTGGAGGAAGGACAGTGGGTGGAGTGGAGGGGAAAGGAGGCTGTTGGGAGGATGAGACTTGTATCGAGCAGAGAGGACTAGTGTGCAATCACCGGGCAGGGAGAGCAGTGGAAGCTGCATATAGGGGGGCATGTAAATTTATACGGGAATGTACATTTTCACTCAGTCATGTTAAATAAATATAAATAAATAAATAAATTTTAAAAAAAGAAAAGAAAAAGTTTGCCAACTTTTGGATTATTCCTATTTGTAAATAATGTGGTAGAAAATCTGGAAAACCCTGCAGAATCTACTTTAAAGAGAAAACTGGGGTGTGCATGATTCATTTCACTGAATTTCACAGTAGCGGGACAATGAAAGTTCAGAAGATAAGAAAATACCTTAGGTCAGTAGTTAGCAAACTCTGTAAAGGGTCAAGATTAAATTTTTGTGAGCCATAGAGTCTCTGTCGCCACTGTAGCTGCTATTGTGCAGAGGCAGCCATAAACAGTATGTAAAAAAATGAGTGTAGTTATGTTCTAGCAATACTCTTTATTTACAAAGATAGGTGGACAGGCCAGATTCAGCTCATAATTTGTCAACCCTTGCCTTAGTAACGGGGATGGGAATATAAAAATGATGACCATTCTTACTACTTTTATTGACATCTCTTCAGATCGTTCACAGCTTTCTTTCCCTTTTGCCTTATTCATCTTCTACATTGTACACCTTGCCTGCATACACAGACCATATGCTAATAATATTCTCTCATACACTCTCTTACCCCTTTGTATTCCTGAGCATGATATAACCTTTCTGGGAAGGAATTATTTCTTTCCATAGCTCAAATTCTAGGTTTGGATTAGAGTTACAAGAGTAGGAAAAAAACAATAATTATGGAAAGAGTAAAAAGGGAAATATACTGCAGAGGGAGTACTAGGGGGTGGGAAAGGAGCCTGTGTCCTGTGGTTGAGAACTGTGTGGAGAAGATAGGAGAGTTCCTTGAGATGTGTGGTACTTTACTGAAACCTAAGAGATAATAAGGAAACTAGGATTCTGAGTAAAACTAGAAGCAGTTTCACGACAGTCATATGGGGTTGTGATTTATTTCCTGAGGAGCAGAGAGGGAAATGCCAAGGAATTGGAGTAGTGGGAGAAAAGCAAAATGGTAGCTAGGCATAAGGGGAAAAGGATTTAGAACACAGTGATTAAAATGGGAAGAAAATGTGAGGCTAGTAGACCAAGCTTTCTGACTTCAGCAATTCAATTATTTGCCTTTCTCTTTCTTCAGAAATAGAGGGAAGTCTTTCAGTCAACATTTAGGTTATCGTATAACACCAATTTGTAGTGTCTGTTGTAATTGCCTGCATAAATAAATAAATTATATGGAATTCATGTCTAAAAAGTCTTATAGTAGCTAACTTATTTCTGATCTTTACCTTTGTAATAAATCCTTTCATTTGAATTATTTAGTCCTAACTGCCTTGTTTACTGTGTTCCTATTGTCGAAATTACATGAACTCTTTTCGGAGCTATAAAGTTTTTTCTGGGAAGCTATTGCCGGAGCTTTTCTAGATTGTATACCTATAACTTATTAAGAAGGTCATCTTCTATCATTGACCCATATAGAGAAAGGTGGTAATGAAGGTCATCAAGTAAGATGGAACAAGTCCCTAAAAAATCATCGATATTTGTTCACATAAGTTATGACATCCTTAGAATGGTTCACCAAGAAAATGTCTACTTTTCTCTTCATGATAATTGGGCTCATTGTGTTGATAGGGCATCTTAGTTCATAAGAGACTGTTCTACCCTTCAGAGATCTGGGCTAATTGTGTTGACTGCGTATCTTAGCTGACAGAAGGAGTAAAAATAGAGTCAGCAGCCTCTACTTGTCTGTCAGTGAAGGCTTGCTTATTGCTGTGATACTGGAAGCTATGCTGCTGATATTTAGGTACCGGCATGGTCACCTATAGTGGACAGGTTTCAGGTGAGCTTCCAGATTAAGACAGACCAGGAAGAAGGACCCAGCAGTGTACTTCTGAAATTAGTTAGCCGGTGAAAACATTATGAACAGCAGCAGAACACTGTCAGATACAATGCCAGAAAATGAGCCCCCCACATTGGAAGGCACTCAGAAGATGACTTGGGAAAAGCTGCCTCCTTAAAGTAGAGTTGACCTTAATGATGTGGATGGAGTAGAGCCTTCAGGATCTTCATTTGCTGATGTAGCATGACTCAAAATGAAAAGAAACAACTGCAAACATCCAATAATAATCGGGGTATGGAATGTATGAAGTATGACTCTATGAAAACTGGATATCATCAAAAATGAAATGGAAAGCATAAACATTGATATCCAGAGCACTGATGAGTGAAATGGACCACTTTGGGCTGTTTTGAACCCAACAATCATATGGTCTGCTATGCTGGGAGTGAAAACTTGAAGAGGAATGGTGTTGCATTCATCATCAACAAGAGGCTTTCAAGATCTGTCTTGAAGTACAGTGCTATCAGTGATAGGGTAATATCCATACACCTACAAGGAAGGCCAGTTAATACAACTGTTAGTCAAATTTATACACGAACCACTAAGACCAAAGACGAAAAGATTTTTAACACCCGAAATTGATCAAACATGCAATCAGGAGACATTGATAGTTACTGGTGACTGGAATGTAAAAGCTGGAAACAAAGAAGAAAGATCGGTAGTTGGAAAACATGGCCTTGGTGATAGAAATGATGTTGGAGATGGCATGATAGAATTTTGCAAGAGTAATGTCTTCTTCATTGCAAATACCTTTTTTAACCAACACAAATGGTGGCTGTACACATGGACCTCACCAACTGGAATACACAGGAACCAAATCAACTACATCTGTGGGAAAAGATGGAAAAGCTTCATATCAGCAGTCAGAACAAGACCAGGTACTGACTGTGGCACAGATCATCAATTGTTCATATGCAAATTCAAATTGAAACTGAAGAAAATTAGAACAAGTCCACAAGAGCCAAAGTAGGACCTTGAATATATCCCTCCTGAGTTTAAAGACCCTCTCAAGAACAGATTTGATGTGTTGACTGCTAATGACTGAAGATCAGATGAACTGTGGAATGATATCAAAGACGACATCCGTGAGGAGAGCAAGAGGTCATTAAAAAGGCAGGAAAGAAAGACAAGACCAAATTGGATGTCAGAAGAGACTCTGGAACTTACTCTTGAACATCAGACAGGCTAAAGCAAAAGGAAGGAATGGCAAAGTAAAAGACCTAAACAGAAGATTTCGAAGAACAGCTCAAGAAGAGAAAAGAAGGTATTATAATGACATGTAGAAAGAACTAGGAATGGAAAACCAGAAGGGAAAGACACATTCTGTATTTCTCAAGCTGAAAGGACTGAGGAAATAATTCAGGCCTTGAGTTGCAATGGTGAAGGATTCTACAGGGAGACTATTAAATGACCCAGGGAGCATCAAAAGAAGATGAAAGGACTATACAAAGTCATTGTACCAGAAAGAACTGGTTCAGCCATTTGAAGGGGTAGCATGTGGTCTGGCACCGGTGGTACTAAAGGAAGAAGTTGAAGCTGCACTGAAGGCACTGGCAAAAAATAAGGCTCTAGGAATTGATGAAATATCAATTGAGATATTTCAACAAACAGATGGAACACTGAAAATGCTCACTCGTGTATGTCAAAAAATTTGGAGGACAGCTACCTGGCCAACTGATTGGAAGAGATCCACATTTATGCCCATTCCAAAGAAAGGTAATCCAACCAAATGCAGAAATAACTGAACAATGTCGTTAATACCACACATAAATAAAATTTTCCTCAAGATCATTCAAATTCATCTGCATCAGCGTATTGACAAGGAACTGCTAGAAACTGAAGCTGGATTCAGAGGAGGACATGGAACCAGGGATTGATGATGTCAGATAGATGTTGGCTGAATGCAGAAAATACAAGGAAGATGTTTGCCTGTGTTTCATTGACTATGCAGAGGCATTCAACTGTGTGGATCATGCTAAATTATGGCGAACATTGTAGAGAATGGGAATTCCAGAACAGCTAATTGTCCTCTTAAGGAATCTGTATATGGATCAAGAGGCAGTTGTGTGAACAGAACAGGGGGACACTGCATGGTTTAAAGTCAGGAAAGGTGTGTGTCAGGGTTGTATCCTTTCACCATACCTAGTCCATCTGTATGCCAAGCAAATAAACTGAGAAGCTGGATTATATGAAGAAGAATGAGGCATCAGGATTGGAGGATGTCTCATTAACAACCTGGGTTATGCAGACAGTACCACCTTACTTGCTGAAAATGAAGAAGACTTAAAACACGTGCTGATATGAAGATCAAGGACCACAGCCTTCAGTATGGATTGCACGTCAACATCAAGAAAACAAAAATCCTCACAACTGGAGCAATAAGCAACATTGTCATAAATGGAGAAAAGATTGAGGTTGTCAAGGATTCTGTTTAACTTGGGTCCACAATCAATGCCCATGGAAACAGCAGTCAAGAAATCAGAAAGACTCATTGCATTGGGAAAATCTGCTGTTAAGGATCTTTTTCAAGTATTGAAAAGTAAGGATGTCACCTTGAAAACTAAAATGCACCCAACCTGAGCCATGGTATTTTCAGTCACTTCATATGCATGCGAAAGCTGGACAGTGAACAAAGAAGACAGAAGAATTGATGCGTTTGAATTGCGGTGTTGAAGAATGTTGAATGTACAATGGACTGCCAAAAGAACAAACAGGTCTGTTCTGGAAGAAGTACAACCAGGGTGCTCCTTGGAAGCAAAAATGGCGACTGCATCTTACATACTTGGACATGTTGTCAGGAAAGATCAGTCCCTGGTGAAGGACATCATGCTTGGTAGAGTGAAAAAGAGGGTCAGTGAAAAAGAGGAAAACCCTGAACAAGATGGATTGACACAATAGCTGCAACAATGGGCCTAAGCATGAAAACAATTATGGACATGGTGCAGGATGGGCCCGTGGTTTGTTATATTGTTCATAGGATTCCTATAAGTTGGATCCAACTCTGCAGGACCTAACAACAACAACACACCAATGTAATCTAATCTTTTAGATATTCCATGTCACTTCCAAGAAGAGGTTTCATTTTGTGGTAAATATTGTGTTCTGTCAGCAGTGTTAAAAAACAGTAACAACAGCAACAAAAAACTAATGTACAGAATGAAGTTATGGAACTTGAGAGCTGGCAAGGGCCCTGTCACTTAGTGAAGGGTAACCGAGAACTGGAAAAGCCCCTCATAGGCCAGAGATCTAAGGAAGAAATGACCACCATGTCAACAGAACATCAGTTTACCTTGAAAGACATGTATAGACAAGTGGCAATTGATACTTACATATCTGCTAATTAGTGAGCAGAGTGTCAGAGCTCAGTTTTTATCCCAAGTCCACTCAGGCAGAGCTGTATGAACTGTGTAATTGTAGAATTTCTAATCTCTCCTAGAAGGCAAAAAGTTGCTTCCTCCTCTTTGTATCTTTGGGTCTTGCATGTAATAAGTGCTTAGCAAAAAGTTTAGAAATGAAAAAGCAAATATGAAGTTCTCACACTGTCATAAGAAGACCATACCTGATTGATCTGACACCTGCTTATTTCCATACTACATTTAACATCTTCCTCATCATAGTTTTTGTTATTGTCTGAAAAGAATAGATAAAGAGAAAACTTTATTATAATTTACAAAGGTATGTTGGAAAATATAACAAATGTTTTGAAGCTTTACATTGATTCTCAAATCAATGAGTTGTTGTATTAAAATTTGGATTTTAAAATCAAACCAAAAAAAACTTTGCCATTGAGTGGATTCATACTTAGAGCAACTCTATAGGACAGAGTAGAACCGCACTGTATGTTTTCCAAGGGGTGACTGATGGATTCAAACTGTTGACCTTTTTGGTTAGCAGCCAAGCTCTTAACCACTGCCACCAGGCTTGCAGCTTGAAAATTATAATTGATCAAATTTTGAAAGTTTTTTTATTCCATAGAACTAACTTTATCTTTCCCAAGAGATTTTTTTCCTTTATTGTTTTACTCTCTTAATGATACATGGACCTCATCATTTCAATCCAGAAACAAAATGTAGAATAGTCCCATAGCGTTATTTTTACTCTAGTATTTTTAACTTCTTTTATTCTTCCCTCATTTTCAGAATTGCCAATGCCACTCCCATTCCTGGAGACTTGCTTCGAGAAAATACAGATGAGGTGTTTCCGGATGAACAGCTTAGTGATGGAGAAAATGGCATCCCTGTTGTTGTGTCACCAGACAAATTGCCTGGCTCTCTGGGTCACCCTCGTCCCCAGGAAAAGGACATCTGGGAAGAGATGGATGCCAACAGGAACAAGATAAAACTTGGGATTTGTAAAGTACGTATTTCTTGTTTTTAAGAAGTGACATCTTCCTATGTGCTGTATATTTTTCTCCAGTTGCTATGGCAAAGTATCATAATTCTAAATTTTTAATAAGAAATCGACAGAACATTGTGTTGATAGTGATTTAAACATTTGTAATTGTGATATTTTTACTAATTTTGCATGTAACACTCAACCTGTAACTAAACACTAATTGTCATTTGTATTTTGTGGGAAAGATGATGTCTTTTTTTTTGGTAAGTAATCAGATACTTAGACTAAAAGCAGAGATATCTATGAGATGGAAGTAAATAGCCTTTCTAAATAATGTGACAAGACTCTGAGCCTTTTAGATAGGGTGGGCCAGTAGGGGTATGGGCACCAATTCTGAAAACTGTCTTGAATGGAAGTGAGAAAGCAAAAATTGGAAATGGGGCAGCACCAATCTGATCACTAGCTGATAAAGTGAATGTTGAATGAATGACATGATTGTTTGCCTCCTTTAGGATTGCAAGCAGGCCTGCTTCTCTTTGTAAGAGAGATACATACAAACTTCTGAATTAAGTGATTAATTTTTAGATGTCTTGGTGCAGATTATCCCTAAATTTCTCTTTGAGTCTGCTGTTCCATGTCATTTCCTTTTTCATAAACAGTAAAGATAAATGGGAAACAGGGAAAATGAATCAAGTCATTCAGCTTTTGGTGCTTCTCAGGTGTTTTATATAAGGTTTGGCTGAGAAGGAGGTTAAATATATAGGTGTGAAATGAAAGTGATTGTTGAATAAAGGACATGAAAACATGAGGCTTTGGGCTCATACCTGTTAATAGGATTGATAGAAAGTTAGCTGCTGCAGTTGTTGTTAGGTGTTGAGTTGGTTCTGACTCACAGTGACCCCATGTGCGACAAAAAGAAACACTATCTGGTTCTGTGTACCCTTCTCATGCTTCATGAATGGAAAATATGTATGTCCTAAAGTGTAGCTTCTATCATCAGTTTTGAGGTACTTCATCTATTTTTGTGCTGTTGTTTAGCTATGTAATTTTAACAGTTGACTTCAGGGAATGTGTACTTTCAGTCATTTGTAAAAATCTTCTGTGAAAAATTGACCTGACTGTTTAATAAGCACTAGCTGGACTAATAGCAGTGAGGTAATGAGAAGTGGAATGTAGCTAGAGAGTCAGTGTCACATTTTGTAGTGTGAACTCTGGCTGTCGTTACGGCACCAGGAGCAAATTGTTTTTGTAGGAAAACATCACTAGTGACAGTCATCTGCTGCCAGCCATAATGATGTTTGTGTGTGTGAGAGAGATGGGGAGTAGCTTAATTGTTTTAGTTTTCTTGCATCCATTTTCACTATTTAATCTCAATGAAACAGTTACAGCAAGTGATTTTGGTGTATTTTAATATTGTCCATTATTATTGTGGTGATATCCATTTTCTTGAATTTGTAATATATACTGTTGCACATCACAAGTTCTTCTTGGACATCTACATGAAGCATTAGAAGTTAAATACTGAAGAAAAGCCACAGTGCCTGGATTTATTCATTCTTTCACCTACTTAGCAAACATTTGTTCAGTACCTTCTTTTTGCATTTCACTAAATTGGATGCTGTGGAGTATCTGAACCAGTATGATAGCTGCAGTCTTTGAGAGTTGTAGATTTTTTTAAAAAACTGATAGTATTTCTGCTGACTCTTAGGCATAGGGGAATACCTTCTATGTGTCTGTCTTTGGTTTTTTATTCATTAATTGATAATTGATGGGAGGCCTAAAACAGGGGTTGAGAAATCCTTCAGAAATTAGCTACTGCTTCAGCTAGTAGAAAATTGGCCTGGATCTCTGAGAGGAGTGGAAACCCTGGTGGCACAGTGGTTGAGAGCTATGGCTGCTAACCAAAAGGCGGGACGCTTGAATCACCCTGCCACTCCTTGGAAATCCTGTGAGACAGTTTTACTCTGTCTTGTAGGGTTACTGTGAGTTGAAATCAACTGAAAAGCAATGCATTTTTTGTTTGTTTAATCAGAATAGAAATCAGACTTCTCTCTCTTATCCCATTACTAGGTTTCATGTCTCTGGAAATTGTGCTGCTGTAGATGTCTGTCCTTAAGCAAACCCACCTCTTCAACTTTGCTCCCCGTCTGCACTTACTGCTTGCTGTGGCCTCAGGGGTTTGGTTTAGTTTATTAAAAAGAGGAGCTGAGGCAGAGACTGTTTGGGCCTGGCATCATCTCCTACTTCTTGTGAGACCACTTACGTCTTGAAGAGAATGCCCTTCACAGGTTTTAGTTTAGTGGAATGAGATTCTTGCAAGCATCTAAAAAAATCCCTAATCCAGTGCCATGAAGTTGGTTCCAGCATTTAGTCAGGCATTAATGGAAAAAGCCAAGGGTGTTAAACAGTTTTTAGACTGTTTATTCCTGTGTCCCCCTCACCACAAGAAAACAAGCAAAAACCCCAAACTAAAATAATAGTGAAATGGAGAATTAATTAAGAGAACTCCCTTAATGAAGATTAGTACTTCACGGCACCAAGTGGTTCAGTGTTTGGCTGCTAACAGAAAGATTTGGCAGTTCAAACCCATTGAGGGGCTCCATGTGAAAAGGACTTGGCAGTCTGCTTCCAAAAGGTTACCAACAGCCTTGGAAATGCTGCAGAGCAGTTCCACTCTGCACACATGGGTTTGCCGTGAGTTGGAATTCGGTCGATGGCAGCTAACAAACAGCAGCAGCAGGCAAGGGTGTAATGAAGTAAGCTAGACAAAATATCCCAGTCTTCTAAAAATGCATTCCAATCATCTGTTTTATTTTGGAAGGCTTCAGTGCTTCCTTTTATCTATAGGACCTGGAATGTTATTGATGGTTTTATTTTATGTTTTGTCTAGGCTGCTACAGAAGAGGAAAACAGCCATGGTCAAGCAAATGGTATGCTGAATGCTCCAAGCCTGGGTTCACCTATTCGGGTCCGCTCAGAGATTACTCAGCCAGATAGAGATGTTCCATTGGTGCGAAAGTTACGTTCCATCCACAGCTTCGAGCTGGAAAAACGTCTGATGCTGGAGTCAAAGCCAGATACTGACAAGTTTCTTGAGACCTGGTATAAAATAGTTTTTCTTTTCTTTCTATTTAAAGTACTAAGGTACTCTTACTTACAGTACAGTGAAATCTTTCCAAAAAAAGGTATTTTTTCATTTTTTAACATTGATTAAGCACTTGTTTTCATCTTTTTTTAAGTGTTATCATCCTAATTTCTTAATATGCATGGACTTCTGATATTGTTACAAGTTCTCTAGCACAGCATTTGGTTTGGAGAGCTAAGCAGTGGGAGCTGGTAACTTCAGAGCAATAGGTATAAGTTAAATGGACATTTTTTTCAGCAGCTTTATTTGGAAGGTGATCTCTTTTCTTGAAATGAAGAAGATACCACGTAGTGCTTGAGAGACTGTGATAAGGAGAATATTTGGCAGCAAAGACAGGAGTACATGAAAGAAGGGAAAAATCAGATGTGTACAAGAAACAGGCAGTTGAGTTTAGTTTAGTGAAGGCCTGCTATGAACAAGTTCTGTAGGAAAATAGAGATGAATAAGTTTATCATTCTGGCCCACCAGAGCTCACAGTCTACCTAGAGTGAAAGAAGAGGTGGATCTTTGTTAGTTGTACTTTAGCTGAAGGTTTACAGAACAAACTAGTTTCTCATTAAACAGAATACATATTGTGTTATGACAGTGGTTGAGAACCCTACAACAGGTCAGTTCTCTCCCTTCTCAACCTTAGGTTCTCTGTTTTATTACCAGCTTTCCTGTCCCCTCCTCCTCCCTAGTCCTTGCCCCTAGGCTGGTGTGCCCCTTTAGTCTCACTTTGTTTCACAGACCTGTTCAGTCTTTGGCTGAAGGGTGATCAGCCTCACGTATGACTTCATTACTGAGCTGAAAAGGTGTCTAGGGGCCATAATCTTAGGGTTTCCCCGGTCTCCGTCAAGTCAGCAAGTCTGATCTTTCTTTTGGAGTTAGGATTTTATTCTGCATTTTTCTCCAGCTCTGTCTGGGACCCTCTGTTGTGATCCCTGTTGGATCAGGCCAGTAGCCGGGTACCATCTAATTGTACTAGATTCACCTTGCAGAAGAGGTGGAAGTTTGGGGAGCTATACGTAACAATAGTTTGTAGTGTGAGGTTATGAGACCCATTATCCTCACAAGAAATTTTGATAACAGAAGATAGAAATGAATTTTTTTTTAAAGTGTGATCTGTTTGTGAGGTTTATGAGACATAGGATGTTTCAGTGACTATTTAAGACTTGAATAGCTGTAATAAAAGTCACACCCTTCAGTGGTACATCCTTGGTGGTTACCTTTAACCATGGAATACTAGATTAGGAGGACCATGGTATGATTAACACTAGTTACTATGTCTCTGAACGTTTCCACCACTTCAGGCCTTCACCAGTCTGGTTCACAGTTCTTTCTCACACTGGAATCACTCAGTCTCACATCAGTGAGGTGATGTAAATATGTATCTGATAGGATCAAAGGGATGGGTTGGGGTTGAGACAATGTTTGAAACATTTTGACTTGTGGCTAAGATTTGGGACAATTAGAAGAGTGCAATAGGGATAAAAATTTAGTTGTCATTATGTGCCATTGAGTCAGTTCCAACTCATAGTGACCCTATAGGACAGAGTAAGCAGTTTGAATCCACCAAGTACTTCTTGGAAACTCTATGGAGCAGTTCTGCTCTGTCCTATGAGTCAGAATCGACTTGATAGCAGTGGGCAATGAGTTAGTGGCAAACTTGGAACCCTGGTGGCAGAATAGTTAAGTGATTAACTGCTAACCAAAAGGTGGCGGGGTTCAGACTCCCCGGAGGCTCCAACCCACCAACAGCTTCATGGGAGAAAAGGCCTGGTGATCTCCTGCAAAGAAGACAACCTAGGGAACAGCCTATGGGGCAGTTCTACCCTGTGCTGAGAGGGGTTGACATGATGGCACACAAAAACAGCAATAATCACAAACTTAAGTAAAGGAAAAACTTGTTACTGTGCTTCCCTGCAGATGAGATGGATTCGCAGAAGCCAGTGTAGTCAGATACCACTATCGCCCTTCATCCAGCAAAGAGATTTGTACACAATGTTAATATCTTTTTAATTCAGCAAAGCTGATAATATTCCCTGAAGCTTCTCCCAAACTACCTCTACCCCACTCCTGCTTGTGACACTGTGTGTGCATAGTGGGCTGACTGAACAGGGAATATAAGATTTTATTGAACAGTTACAGTGCATACTCTTCTTAAAAAGATTATCATATTGGGGAAGAAGTGAAGCTTTATTTCATACTACCCAAAGAATAGGGACTCATGAGGAAGACCAGATCAGTTAGAGAAAAATAAAGAAACTTTTTCTCTGTTAAAAAAAAGAAAAAAGAAAAAAATCCCATCATTTAAAATGTTTATTTGAATTAGTATAAATTCATGTGCATCTCAGTAGACAGTTGCAGAAAGCATTTGTTTATCTATACTAGCTTTTTTTGTTTCCTTTGTTAGGGCTTCCAGTGAGACAAAGCCCCCTTGGATAGGTTGATCCTTCGTGCCACAGAGAGAGCGTAGAGTAGAGGGCCTTGTGATTGAATTGGCAAAGCAGAAAGCTGAAGTGGATCCCACAAGTCAACCCCAGTTAGACTTCTCTCCTGCCCAGGAGAGCTGGAGAGGCACCTTCCTCCCCTGGTCTCCATCTTCCAAAACAGGATTATACAAAAAAGCAAACTGCCATCAAGTCAATTGCGATTATAGCAGATGGGAGAGTGTTCTCAATCTGGGGAGCCTTTATTATGTTTCATCCATATTTTGGTTCTTTTCTCTGTGTGAATATTTGTTACATATAGAACTTTACAGACATTTCCTAGAGGGCAGTTGAGTAACTTCTCTCCATTTCCTTAAGCCTGGAGAAGATGCAGAAAGATTCCAGTGCAGGAAAGGAATCTACTCTCCCTGCTGTGCTTCACAAGCCTTGTGTTCCAGCTGTGTCCCGTACTGACCACGTCTGGCATTATGATGAAGAATACCTTCCAGATGCTTCTAAACCTGCCTCTGCCAACACTCCTGAGCAGGCAGATGGCGGTGGCAGCAATGGGTTTATAGCAGTTAACCTGAGCTCTTGCAAGCAGGAGGTTGATTCCAAAGAATGGGTGATTGTGGACAAGGAGCAAGACCTTCAGGATTTTAGGACAAACGAAGCTTTAGGGCATAAAACAACTGGAAGCCCTTCCGATGAGGAGCCTGAAGTGCTTCAAGTCCTGGAGGAATCGCCTCAAGATGAAAAGCTCAGATTGAGCCCTTGGGTAGAAAATGATCATCTAAAGAAGGAAACCTCAGGTGTGCTCTTAGCCCTTTCTGGAGAGTACCCTGCCGCTGCTGCTTCAGAACAGTATACAGACAGGCTGGAACTCCAGGCTGGGACTGCTAGCCAGCTGATTGCGGCGACACCCACAAGTCCAATGGAGGCACAGGCAGAAGGACCTCTTACAGCGGTAAGAGATATATTCATGTCTTTTATTCTCTATTACCCACTCGAGGTTACTATTAAGAAAGAACTAACAGCTGATTGACTGCGATTCATCAGTAGAAGTCTATGGTTGATAAACGGACACAGGGAGTGACGTTTGAATTAAATCCTAGAGTCAGTCCCCCGATAGGAATTTTTTTAAGTGAGATTTCCTTTCATTATAGCAGCTCAGTACACAAAATGTTATTATAACTTAATTTCATGCTAACATTTATGACTAGACCACAAGAACTATCTGTGTGTGTGTATAGATACGTTGTTGTTTTAATTTATAATTTTCAAGTTTTTTAATCACGTAATTTGGTGAGTGAGGCGTATGTGTAACCACCTGTAGTTGGTATTTTATATCACACACCACTTCTGGGCCCAGGCCTTCTGTTCCCTTCCTGTTGGCAAAGTGGGGCCATGGCCACGGGTGAGGAGGGTCACAGCCTCAGGTGAGGTGGGTCACAGCCCCTGGTGAGGCAGGCCATGGCCTCAGTTGTAAGGAGGGTCATGGCCTCAGGTGAGGCAGGCCACGGCCTCAGTTGTAAGGAGGGTCACAGCATCAGGTTGTTGTTGTTAGGTGTCATCAAGTCGGTTCCAACTCGTAGCAACCCTATGAGCAACAGAATGAAACACTGCTCAGTCCTGTGCCCTGTCCACAACCATTTTTATGCTTAAGCCCATTATTGCAGCCACTGTATCAGTCCATCTTGTTGACGGTCTTCCTCTTTTTGCTGACCCTCCACTCTACCAAGCATGATGAGCTTCTCCAGGAACTAATCTTTCCTGACAACATGTCCAAAGTATGTAAGATGCAGTCTTGCCATCTTTGCTTCCAAGGAGCACTCTGGTTGGACTTTTCCAGAACAGACCTATTTGTTCTTTTGGCAGTCCATGGTACATTCAACATTCTTCTCCAATGTCGCAATTCAAATGCATCAGTTCTTCTGTCTTCTTTGTTCACTGCCCAGCTTTTGCATGCATGTGATGCGATTGAAAATATCATGGCTTGGGTCATTTTAGTCTTCAAACTGACATCCTTACTTTTCAATACTTTAAAGAGATCCTTTGCAGCAGATTTTCCCAATGCAATGTGTCTTTTAATTTCTTGACTGCTGCTTCCATGGGCATTGATTGCGGAGCCAAGGAAAATGAAATCCTTAACAACCTCAATCTTTTCTTCATTTATGATGATGTTACTCACTGGTCCAGTTGTGAGGATTTTTGTTTTCCTGATGTTGAGGTACAATCCATACTGAGGGCTGTGGTCCTTTCTTCATAAGTGTCTCAGATCTTCTTCATTTCTGGAAAGTAAGGTGGTGTCGCCTGCATAATGCAGGTTGTTTGAGTTGTCCTCCAATCCTGATGCCTCATTCTTCTTTATATAATAAAGCTTTTTGGATTATTTGCGTGGCGGAAAAGGTATGGTGAAGGGCTACGACCCCGACACACACCTTTCCTGACTTTAAGCAATGCAGTGTCCCCCTTGTTCTGTTCACACAACTTCCTCTTGATCCATATACAGATTCCTTAAGAGCACAATTATTAAGTGTTCTGGAATTCCCATTCTCTACAACGTTAGTCTTAATTTAGTATGGTCTATACAGTCGAATGCTTTGGCATAGTCAATGAAACACAGGTAAACATTTATCTGGTGCTCTTTGCTTTTAGCCAAGATCTGTCTGACCTCAGCAGTAATATCCCTGGTTCTACATCCTCTTCTGAATCCAGCTTGAATTTCTGACAGGTCCTTGCCATTTTGTTGTAGTCGCTTTTGAATGATCTTAAGCAAAATTTTACTTGCATGTAATATCAGCAGTATTGTTTGATAAATTTCCACATTTGGTTGGATCACCTTTCTTTGGAATGGTATAAATAATGGATCTCTTCCAGTCAGTTGGCCAGGTAGCTGTCCTCCAAATTTCTTGGCGTAGATGAGTGAGCAATTCCAGCACAAGCATGTGTTTGTTGGAATACCTCAATTGATATTCCATGAGTTCCTGGAGTCTTGTTTTTTGCCAGTGCCTTCAATGCAGCTTTGACTTCTTGCTTAAGTACCACTGGTTCCTGGATATATGCTGCCTTCTCAAATGGCTAAACATTAACCAGTTCTTTCTGGTATAATGACTCTGTGTTTTCCTTCCATCTTTTGATGCTCCCTGAGTTGTTGAATAGTTTCCCTGTAAAATCCTTCACTACTGCACTTGAAGCTTGAATTTTTTCTTCAGTTCTTTCAACTTGAGAAATGCAGAACTTGTTCTTCCCTTCTAGTTTTCCATTTCCAGCTTTTTGCACATGTCATTATAATACTTTATCTTGTCTTCTTGAGCTGCTCTTTGAAATCTTCTGTTTAGGTCTTTCACTTCACCATTCCTTCTTTTTACTTTAGCTGCACAACGTTCAAGAGCAAGTTTCAGAGTCTCGTCTGACATCCAATTTGTTTTTTTTCTTTCTTCTCTGCCTTTTTAATGACCTGTTGTTCTTTTCATGGATGATGTCTTTCATGTCATTCCACAGTTTGTCTGGTCTTCGGTCATTAGTGATCAGCACATCAAATCTGTTCTTGAGAGGGTCTTTAAACTCAGGAGGGATATACTCAAGGTCATACTTTGACTCTTGTGGACTTGTTCTAATTTTCTTTAGTTTCATTTTGAATCTGCCTATGAGCAGTTGATGATCTGTGTCACAGTCAGCAACTGGTTTTGTTCTGACTTCTGATATGGAGCTTTTCCATCATCTCTTCCGCAGATGTAGCCGATTTGGTTTCTGTGTATTCCATCTGATGAGGTCCATGTGTACAGTCACCATTTGTGTTGGTTAAAAAAGGTATTTGCAATGAAAACATTGTTAGTCTTGCAAAATTCTATCATGTGATCCCCAGCATTATGTCTGTCATGAAGGCCGTGTTTTCCAAGTACCAATCCTTTGTTTCCAGCTTTTGCATTCCAGTCACCCATAATTATCAGTGTGTCCTGATTGCATGTTTGATCAATTTCAGACTGCAGAAGCTGGTAAAAATCTTCAACCTGTTCATCCTTAGCCTTGGTGGTTGTGCATAAATTTGCATAATAGTCGTATTAACTGGCCTTCCTTGTGAGCATATGGATATTATCCTATCACTGACAGCATTGTACTTCAGGACAGATCTTGCAATAGTTTTTTTTTGATGATGACCACAATACCATTCCTCTTCAAGTTTTTGTTCCCAGCATAGTAGACTATATGATTGTCAGATTCAGAATGGCCAGAACTGGTCCATTTCAGCTCACTAATGCTTAGGATGTTGATGTTTATGCATTCCATTTCATTTTTGCAATTTCCAGTTTTTCTAGAGTCATACTTTGTACATTCCGTGTCCTTGTTATTAATGGAAGTTTTCAGCTGTTTCTTCTCATTTTGAGTCATGCCACATCGATGAGTGTAGATCCCATCTATGTCGTTAAGGTTGACTCTACTTTGAGGAGGCAGCTCTTCCCCAGTCGTCTTCTGAGTGCCTTCCAAACTGGGGGGCTCACTTTCTGGCACCATGTCTGACAGTGTTCGGCTACCATTCATAAGGTTTTCTCTGGCTTCCTTTCGGAAGTGGACTGTCAGGTCCTTCTTCTTAGTCTGTGTTAGTCTAGAAGCTCAGCTGAAACATGTCTACAATGGTTGACCCTGCTGGTACCTAAATACCAGTGGCATAGCTTCCCACATCACAGCAACAAGCAGGCTTCCACTGACAGACAAGTTGGGACTGCTCACTCTTATCTTTAGGCTCCTTACCTGATGCTGTTACCCTCCTTACCTGAATGGCATCAGGTATGCATCATCAGGTAATGAGGGTGGTAGCATCAGTTAAGGAGAGTAACAGCATCAGGTAAGGAGGATAACAGCACCAGGTAAGGAGCCTAAAGACAGGGTGAGCAGCCCCTACTTGTCTGTCAGTGGAGGTGTGCTTGTTGCTGTGATGCAGAAAGCTATGCCACTTGTATTTAGGTACCAGCAGGGTCAGCCATGGGAGACAGGTTTCAGCTGAGCTTCCAGACTAAGACAGACTATGAAGAAGGACCCAGCAGTCTACTTCTGAAAAGAATTAGCCAGGGAAAACCTTATGAATAGCAGCGAAACATTGTCAAATATGGTGCCAGAAAGTTAGCCCCCCAGGTTGGAAGGCACTCAGAAGACGACCGGGGAAGAGCTGCCTCCTCAAAGTAGAGTCAACCTTAATGATGTGGATGGAGTAAGGCCTTCAGGATCTTCATTTGCTGATGTGGCACCACTCAAAACGAGAAGAAACAGCTGTAAACATCCATTAATAATCAGGGCATGGAATGTACAAAGTATGAATCTAGGAAAATTGGAAATCATCAGGAATGAAATGGAAAGCATAAACATCAATATCCTAGGCATTAGTGAGCTGAAGTGGACTGGTTTTGGCCATTTTGAATACAACACTAATATGGTTTATAATGCTGGCACCAAAAACTTGAAGAGAAACAGTGTTACATTCATCATCTAAAAGAATATCTCAAGATCTGTCCTGAAGGCTGTCAGTGACAGGATAATATCCATACGCCTACAAGGAAGGCCAGTTAGTGTGACCATTACTCAAATTTACACACCAACCACCAAGGCCAAAGATGAAGAGGTTGAAGATTTTTACCAACTTCTGCAGTCTGAAATTGATCAAACATGCAATCCAGACACATTGATAATTATGGGTAACTGAAATGCAAAAATTGGAAACAAAGAAGGACTGGTAGTTGGAAGATATGGCCTTGGTGATGGAAATAATGTCAGAGATGGCATGATAGAATTTTAGAAGGCTAATGACTTCTTCAGTGCAAATGCTAACAAAATGGCGATTGTATACATGGACCTCACCAGATGGAATACACAGGAACCAAATCAACTATGTCTGTGGAAAAAGGCTATGGCAAGGCTCCATATCAGTAGTCAGAACAAGACCAGGTACTGACTGTGGCACAGATCATCAATTGCTCATATGCAGATTCAAATTGAAACTAAAGAAAATTAGAACAAGTCCACAAGAGCCAAACTGTGACCTTAACTATGTCTCTCCTGAGTTTAAAGATCATCTCAATAACAGATTTGATCTGCTGATCACTAATGGCCAAAGACCAGACAAATTGTGGCATGACATCAAAGACATGAAGAGAGCAGGAAGATCATTAAAAGGACAGGGAAGAAAGAAAAGACCAAATTGGACGTCAGAAGAGACTCACACTTACTCTCTAACATTGAACAGCTAAAGCAAAAAGAAGAAATGGTGAAGTAAAAGATCTAAACAGAAGCTTTCAAAGAGCAGCTCAAGACGACAAGATAAAGTATTACAATGACATGTGGAAATGTAAAACCAGAAGGAAAGGACACATTCTACATTTCTCAAGCTGAAAGAACTGAAGAAAATTCAAGCCTTGAGTTGCAATAGTGAAGGATTCTACGGGGGAACTGTTAAATGCCTCAGGGAGCATCAAAAGAACATGAAGGAATACACAGAGTCATTATACCAGAAAGAACTGGTCAATGTTCAGCCATTTGAGGAGGTAGAATATGATCTGGAACCGATGGTTCTGACAGAAGAAGTCACAGCTGCGTTGTAGGCATTGGCAAGAAACAAGTCTCCTGGATTTGGTGGAATATCAATTGAGGTATTTCAACAAACAGATGCAAGCACTGGAAGTGCTCACTCATCTATGCCAAGAAATTTGGAGGATAGCTAACTGGCCAGCTGGCTGGGAGAGATCCGTATTTATATCCATTCCAAAGAAAGGTGATCCAACCAAATGTGGAAATTACCGAATAACATTGTTAATATCACACAGGAGGTGTGCAACAGTAGCAACAAGGAACTGTCAGAAATTCATGCTGGATTCAGAAGAGGATGTGGAACCAGGGACATCATCGCTGATGACAGATGGATCTTGGCTGAAAGCAGAAAATACCAGAAAGATTTTTACCTGTGTTTCATTGACCGTGCAAAGGCATTTGACTGTGTGGATCATAACAAATTATGGTGAACATTGCAGAGAATGGGAATTCCAGAACACCTAATTGTGCTCTTAAGGAATCTGTATATGGATCAAGAGGCAGTCATGCAGAAAGACCAAGGGCACACTGCACGGTTTAAAGTCAGGAAAGGTGTGTGTTGGAGTTGTACCCTTTTAACATACCTGTTCTGTGTGTATGCTAAGCAAATAATCTGGGAAGCTAGATTATACAAAGAAGAATGAGGCATCAGGATTGGAGGACGATACAGTAACAAACTGTGTTATGCAGACAGCACCACCTTAGTTGCTGGAAGGTAAGAAGATTTGAAACACTGATGAAGATCAAGGACCACAACCTTCAGTATGGATTATACCTACTTCAACATCAAGAAAACAAAAATCTTCACAACTGGACTAGTAAGCAACATCATCATAAATAGAGAAAGGATCGAAGTTGTCAGGAATTTCATTTTACTTGGGTCCACAGTCAATGCCCATAGAAGCAGCAGTCAAGAAATCAAAAGAGCATTGCATTGGGAAAATCTGCTACCAAGGACCTCTTTAAAGTATTCAAAAGTAAGGATGTCACCTTGAAGACTAAAGTGTGCCTGACCCAAGCCATGGTATTTTCTTTTTTTTTTTTAAGGGCTTGTTTATTCTTCTGTATGGATGAACCATAATGAACTATCCATGCTCTTAGTTTTGATCCCGATTGTTTTCTTTCTTTGTTATTTTTTTTAATTTAATATGACTGAGTGAAAATGTACGTTCCCATATAAATTTACATGCCCACCTATATGCAGCTTCCACTGCTCTCTCTGCCCGGTGACAGCACACTATTCCTCTCTGCTCCATGCATGTCTCATCCTCCCAACAGTCTCCTTTCCGCTCCTCTCCACCCACTCTCCTTCCTCCAACCAGAGGTCAGCAGGATGATATCCTATAGATGTATAGAACCATAAAGTGCATCCAATACATGGTCACTCTGCATCGTCTAGTCCAATCCATTCGTGTCCGAAGAGTGGACCTTTGTTATGATTTATGGGCAAGGGCAGCATCAGGGCCAGGGGCCATGCTCCCAGGGGAACCCCAAAACTGCTGGACCATCAGTTGCGGTCTTTTAGTGGAGATCTCAGGATGCACCCCTTTTTATTCTTAGTGAACTCCATCGCAGCTATCACTTGTGGTGGCCGGGCACCATCCGGTTCTTCTGGTCCCGCCATGGTATTTTCACTTGCATCATATGCATACGAAAGCTGGACAGTGAACAAAGAGGACAGAAGAATTGATACATTTGAATTGTGGTGTTGGAGAAGAATGTTGAATATACCAGGGATCACTAAAAGAACAAGCAGATCTGCTCGGGAAGAAGTCCAACTAGAGTGGTCCTTGGAAGCAAAGATGGCAAGACTACGTCTTACATACTTTGGACATGTTGTCAGGAAAGATCAGTCCCTGAAGAAGGACATCTATTTTTCATTTCTCTAAAACAGTAATTTTCCAGTTTTGATGACTGTTGTGTAAAATGCAGAGTCCCAGGGCTCACTTACAGAACTTCTGCTTCAGTAGGTATAGGAGCAGCCAAAGGCAGTTGTGATATGTGTGCAGAGGGATGTTTTGAAGAAATAGTGCTGTCTCCTGTCTCCATCATTCAGCTGGAGATGTGTATTACCCTGTTGTTTTCAGTAAGCAGTGAAGTCTCTTGTGGTGTGTGAGCAAGAGAAGCCCTGAAACGCCTCCAGACAGTAAGGAACTGTGTATACAAATCTCAGCTATCAGAGGCACATGTGTTCTTACATGGGAGAGAGTTACCAGCTTTCCTTAAATTCCATGGTTCACCTAGTAGTCCTTCCTCCAAACTATCCAGAAATTAAACTGCCCTCCAAGCTTAAGTGCTTCTATTAGAGCACAATTCCACCTGCAGATACAAATCAGTGGGAAAAGATACCAAAGAAATTTCATACTGTATAAAAAGCTCCAAAGGAATTTATCTGTACTTCTGAATAAGGAAATAAATACCTGCCTGCTTTTCCCCCCAAACAAAGTTAATCTGTTTTCCTCCTTTCTGAGAACTGCTTTGTTCAGTTATGCAGGTTGTTCATTACAAAGGGAACAAATTGGGGCTCACCTCCAGCCCAAACTTTGATTGCCAAGCTCTGCATCTTGGTGTGGGGCTGTTTCCTTTTTGAGGGACATCCTTTTCCAAATTGTACAAATGTATGTGGGCTAGCAACAGGGCCAGCTCCCTCCTTCTCTCCATCCTTTTTCCATTCTCGTATTTCTTCTATCCCCACTTTCCCCTTTCTACCATCCCAGGTTTACTTCCTTCTTTTCTTTGACTCTGTCATGCTAAGTACTGTTGCTGAAGCCTGTTACCACAGTATTTCTGTGTGCGTCCCTTCATAAAAGCTTCCTTAAAATTTTTGTTTCATGTTTTCCAGTGGTTTTTGTACTGTCTTGTTAATATTACCTTATATGCAGCAGCTTTTTTCATAGTTCTCTTACATTATTTACAATGTTTTCTCTGTCAAATTGTTAGAAGGCTTATGTTTGTATATTTTATATGTTTGAACTTGTTTTTACCTATCTTTAAATAAAAATATTCTTCTTAACTAAAGAAGGTCTCTAATGAAATATCAGCTGCATCACTTACATATTTGTTTCTAAGGTGTTAAAGTCCTCACCATTTTCTTTATTTTTTTGGTCTTGACCCTGAAAATTTGACCAATGGATAAAAAGTAGTATTTTGATTCTTTTCTTGAGACTTTAAATATAGAATTTTGCAAAACAGAAGTTACTACTTGCCTAACTTAATGCAGACATGTATCAGCTCTGATTAGTATGTTCTAGCTTGGACAATAGGGTAAACCATATGTTTTAGTCATCTAGTACTCCTCTAACAGAAATAACACAACAGAGAAATGTTTTTTCTTACAAGGTCCAGTAGGCTACAAGTCTGAGTTCAGGGTGTTTGCTCTATGAGGCTTTCCCTCTTTGTTGGCTCTGGAGAAAAATCCTTGTGTTGCATCAGTTTTTCTTTGGTCTGAGAACATCTTCACACAGAACCTCAGGTCTGAAGGACCCTCTCTGCTCTTGGTGCTGCTTTCTTGATGGTATGAGGTCCCCACTGTCTGCTTTCCTTTTATCTCTTAGGCTATCTCTTTTGCATACTGCAGGGAAACTTCCTTTACACTGGAGCAGGGAGGTCACCTTAGGGAAGGTGTTACAGTCTCTCCCTAATCCTCTTTAACATAATCCAGTCTATTAACCACAGGCAGAGATTAGGATTTACAACATAGGAAAATCACAAAATGGAGGGCAGTAACACAGTACTGGGAAACACACATTTTTGGGGGACACAATTCAATCCACGATACTGTATTACTATTTGAATATTTTAAAATAAGACATTACTCTAATGGGAAACTGAGTTTGTATTTTGTTCACTTGAGGTTTTTTCTTTATTGTGGTGCTCTGAAGCAAAAATATACTGATATGTTGAAATGTGTCAGAGCTATTTATCACCAATATAGTTGACATATTAAAGTGCCATGAGAACTTGGGTGTTCTTTTTTAAAATCTTTATTTCTCCTAGTTTATTTTTTAGAAAACTATTTTAATCACTTATTGGTGAAAGTTTACCCAGAAAATTAGGTTCCTGTTTCAGAATTTCTACACATATTGTTAAGTAGCATTGGTTACCTTTTGTGCGTTGTGTCAATATTCTCATTTTGTTATGGGAGAAGGCAGGGCTAAGATGGCAGAGTAGTTACACATACTCTCTGATCCCTCTAACACAAAGAGCCAGAAAAATAACAGATTATTTAGGACATTCTAGGAACTGTGAATATCATGGAGAAAGCTGAGAGATCAGACTGGGTGAAAGGGAGGGGAGAGCAGATCCAGAATCAATTACTTTGGTCAGAATTAAACCCATACCCTGAAGAGGGACCTGCTTCTGCCAGCTGAGTGAACCGTGACACCATAGCCAGCCACCAAACAGAGCAGCAGCACTGTTAGCAGAGTCTGTCTTTCTCAGCAGGGAAGTTACGCTTTGGAAAGCCACACCTGCAGAACCACAGAGTACTGTTACCTGAATGCCATAAGCTAGGTGCCTGCAAACTGTTTCAGATTTAACTCTTTCTTATGCCCTGATTTCTCTCCCTTTCCCTAGCACTTACCCCTCCCTTTTTGACTCTGAACCTGGCATTAAAGTCTGACACTCTACCTGGGTTGAAAGTGGGGCATGTTACATGATGCTCTGAGCTTGGAATTCCCCACTGCCTTCCTGAGCACACTCACAGCTCTAACCACCCAGTAACAGGGCCCCAGCCCATATAGGTCATTGGAATTTTTTAAGGCTTCAATAATCAAAATAGCTCACATGATCAGGGTATTTGAACACTCAGAAACTAAATTTAATTATGTGTGGGTGTGTGTTCAATTATCAGAGATTGAATACAAAAAAGTAATGTTTAGAGCTTTTCAAGACATCAGCAAGGAGATTAGGCAGAGTGCAGCAGAGCGTAATGAAAAATTAAACAGGCTGCAAAAAATAATTGAGCAACGATGATCTAAAATTCAGCAGGTTAACAAAATCACAGAATTAGACAATTGAATAGAAAATTAAAGGAGCAGGATTGAGGCAATGGAATGAAGAATTAGTGAGATTGAAGATAAAGTAACTGACACCAGCATATATGAGAAAAAAATCAGAGAAAATTTAAAAAAGAAGAATCAGAATTATGGGGGACTGTCGAGAGCAATAATTTATGAATGATTGGAGTACCAGAACAGGGGGGAATAACAGACGATGCAGAGAGAATTGTTGAAGATATGTTGACAGAAAACTTCTAACAGGCAATACAGAGAGAACTGTTGAAAATATGTTGACAGAAAACTTCCCTGATACCATGAAAGACAAGAAAATGTCTATTATCCAAGATGCCCATTGAACTCCACACAAGGTAGATCCCAAAAGAAAGACACCAAGACATGTTATAATCAAACTTAGCCAAAACTAAAGATAAGGAGAGGCTTTTAAAGGTAGGTAAGCTTAACATAAAATAATATACCAAGGAGAGTCGTTAAGACAGAGCTCAGATTACTTAGCAGAAACCATGCTGTCAAAAGGCAACAAGGTGACATATACAAAGCCTGAAAGGAAAAAACCTGCTAAGAATTACATATCCTCTAAAATTATCTCTCAAATATGACAGTAAATTAGGACATTCCCAGATAAACAGAAATATAGAGACTTTGCAGACCCCAAACAAAGTTAGAAGAAAAGCTCAGTAACATCAATTACATACTCAAGGATATAATGCAGGATACAGCATCCAGATATCAACATGGTTAGGGAAACAGATCATTTTGTTTGGGTTTTTCTGTTTCCATTATTCTTGCTTCTCTCTTCCCCCCATCTTGTCATCTTTGCTTTAGCATAAATGACCATTTCACCTCAAATAGTTTGTCATACAGTGGGTGCTTGCATGTTGCTGTGATATTGGAATCTGTGCCATCAGTATTCAGATACTAGCAGGTCACCCATGGCAGACAGGTTTCAGCTGAGTTTCCAGACTAAGACTGACTAGGAAGAAGGAGCTGGAAGACTACTACTTAAAAAGAATTAGCCAGCAAAAACCCTATGAATAGCAGAACATTGTCAGATAAAGTGCCAATAAATGAAGCCCCCCAGGTTGGAAGACACTCAAAGACAATTGGAGAAGAGCTGCCTTCTCAAAGCAGAGTTGACCTTAATGATGTGAATAGAGTCAAGCTTTTGGGACCTTTATCGCTATTGTGGCACGACTCAAAGTAAGAAACAGCTGCTAACATCCATTAATAATTGGAATGCTGAATGCATGACATACGAATCTAGGAAAATTGGAAATTTTCAAAAATCAAATGGAGTGAATAAATATCCATATCCTCAGCAAAAGTGAGCTGATACAGACTGGTATTGGCCATTTTGAAATAAGACAGTCATATGGTGTACTCTGCTGGGAATGACAACTTGAAGAGGAATCGTGTTACATTCATTACCAAAAAGAACATTTTAAGATCTCTCCTGAACTACAGTGCCTTCAGTGATAGGATAATATCCACATGCCTACAAGGAAGACCAATTAATGCAACTGTTATTTAAACTCATGCACCAACCACTAAGGCCAAAGATGAAGAAATTGAAGACATTTACCAGCTTCTGCAGTGTGAAATTGATCAAACCTGCAATCAGAATGCAGTGATGATTACTGATGACCAGAGTGCAATAGTTGGAAACAAAGAAGAAGGTCCGGTATTTGGAAAATATGGCTTTGGTGATAGAAATGATGCCAGAGATCACTTGATTGAGTTTTGGAAGACCAGTGACTTCTACATAGCAAATACCTTTTTTAATCAACGTAAATAACAACAGTACACATGGACCTCCCCAGATAGAATACACAGGAATCAAATTGACTACATCTGTGGAAAAAGACAATGAAAGAGCTCAATATCATTAGTCACAACAAGACCAGGTGATGACTGCAGAACATACCATCAGTTGCTCATATGCAAGTTCAAGTTGAAACTGAAGAAAGTTAGAGGAAGTTGACAAGAGCCAAAGTACGACCTTGAGTATATCCCACCTGAGTTTAGAAACTATATCAAGAATAGATTTGATGTGTTCAACACCAGTGACTAACAACCAGGTGAGTTGTGGAATGTTGTGGAATAATATCAGCAACATCATACATGAAGAAAACAAGAGATCATTAAAAAGACAGGAAAGAAAGCAAAGACCGAATTGGATGTCAGAAGAGACTCTGAAATGTACTCTTGAACATTGAGTAACTAAAACAAAAGGAAGAAATGATGAAGTAAAAGAACTGAAGATTTCAAAGGGTAGCTCGAGTAGACAAAGTACTATAATGACACGTGCAAAGAGCTAGAGATTGAAAACCAAAAGGGAAGATCATATTGCATTTCTCAGACTGAAAGAACTGAAGAAAAAACTCAAGCCTCAAGTTGCGATAGTGAAGAATTCACCAGGGAAAATGTTAAACAACTCAGGAAGCATCAAAGGAAGATGTCTTTGTACTAGAAAGAATTGGTCTGCATTCATCCATTTCAAGAGGTAGCATATGATCAGGAACTGATGGTACTCAAGGAAGAAGTTGAAGCTTTCTTTGAAGGCACTTTCTAAAAACCAGGCTCCAGGAATTGATGGAGTATGAATTGAGATGTTTCAGCAAATGGATGCAGTGCTGAAAGTGTTCCCTCATCTATGCCAAGACATTTGGAAGAGAGCTGCCTGGCTAACCATCTGGAAGAATCTATGTTTATGCCTATCCCCAAGAAAGGTGATCCAATCAAATGCAGAAATTATCGAACAGTATCATTAATATCACATGCAAGTAAATTTTTGCTCAAGATCATTCCAAAGTGACTGCAGCAGTATCAATAAGAAACTAGCAGAAATGCAAGCCAGATGTAGAAGAGGACGTGGAACCAGGGATATCATTGCTGATGTCAGATGGATCTTGTCTGAAAGCAGAGAATACCAGGAAGATGTTTACCTGTGTTTTATTGACTATGTAAAGGCATTTAACTCTGTGGATCATAACAGATTATGGCTAACATTACAGAGAATGGGAATTCTGGAACACTTAATGGTACTCATGAGGAATCCGGAGATGGATCAAGAAGCAGTCATTCAAACAAAACAAGTGGATACCACATGGTTTAAAGTTAGGAAAGGTGTGTGTCAGGGTTGTATCCTTTCACCATGCCTTTTCAGTCTGTATGTTGAGCAAGTAATCTGAGAAGCTGGACTATATGAAGAAAAAGGAAGCATCAGGATTGGAGGAAGAAGATTCATTTACAACCTGCATTATGCAGATGACTAAGCCTTGCTTGCTGAATGTGAAGAGGATTTGAAGCACTTACTAATGAAGGTCAAAGACAACAGCCTTCCGGATGGATTGCATCTCAACATCAGGAAAAAAAAAATCCTCACAACTACCAGTACATAACATCATCATAAATTGAGAAAAGATTGAGGTTGTCAAGGGTTTTATTTTACTTGGCTCCACAATCAACACCCATGGAAGCAGCAGTCAAGAAATCAGAAGATTCATTGCACTGGGAAAATATGCTACCAAAGACCTCTTGAAAGTGCTGAAAGGTAAAGATGTCATCTTGAAAACTAAGGGGCGCCTGACCCAAGCGATAGTATTTACAGTAGCATCATATGCATATGAAAGCTGGATAATGAATAAGGAAGACAGAAGAAGAATTGACACCCTTGAATTGTGGTGTTGAAGGAGAATGTCAGACATACCATGGACTCTGAGATAAACAAATCTTTCCTGAAAGAAGTACAACCCAGGTATTCCTTGGAAGCAAGGATGGCAAGACTGCATCTTACAGACATGTGACATGTTGTGATGAGGGTTCAATCCCTGGAAATGTATAACATGCTTGGTAAAGTAGAGGGTCAGCTAAAAAAGAGGAAAGACCCTCAACAAGAGTGGGTGCAACAGTGGACTTAAGTATGAAAATGATTGTGGGCATGGCCCAGGAGAGTTTAAGTATAAAATGTTTTACATACAATGTTATAAGTATATGTGTGTGTGTGTGTGTGTTATAAACGTACATATTTATATATGTAAAAGGAGAGGGGCTGCTTGCACAGTGGTTAAGAGCTTGCTTGTTAACCAAAAGGTCAGCAGTTCAACTCCATCAGCCACTCCTTGGAAACCCTATGGGGTGCTATAAGTCAGAATCTACTTGATTACCAAGCCAAGCCAAATGCCATTGAGTCGGACCTTCGTTATGATTTATGGGCAAGGGCAGCATCAGAGCTGGGCCATGCTCCCAGGGGAACCATGAAGCCGCTGGACCATCAACTGGGGTCTTTTAGTGGTGGAGATCTGAGGGTGCACCCCTTTTTATTCTTGCGTTGCCAGTGAGACTCAACTTAGTGAGCTCCATTGCGCGTATCACTGGTGGTGGCCAGGCACCATCCAGTTCTTCCGGTCCCAAGTCTGTGTTGGCACCCACTCATGTGGGTCTCTCTATCTTCTGGGTTGTCTTTACCCCTTGTCATTTTGGTCCTCGGTGAGCATCCATTCCTGCTGAGTTGGAACCATTTGCTGTGCCCTCGGATGGCAGCTTGGCAGCTTTTAAGACCCCAGACAGAGAGCCCTCTTAGCAAAACGCTAGTTGTGCCAATTGGCCTCGATTTCACCTAGGAGCATGGTCCCCCGCCCCCTGCCCCAGCTACTCTGTCCTTGCAATATTGGGTTAAGATGGAAGGAGTATTCAACTTATGGTGAAGTCCACTTAATATTGTTCTTGTTTCTAATGTGTGCTATCACTGATTTCACCCAACCAGATTTCTAGCAATTATCTAATCTAAACCCTCCCCTGCTCGCCCTCCCTCCCTCCCCTCCCTTGCAGCCATCAAAGAGTCTTTTCTTCTATATGTAAGTCTGTTTTTGAGATCTTATCGTAGGGGTCTCATACAGTATTTGTCCTTTTGTTGCTGACTACTTTCACTCAACATAATGTCTTCCAGTTGAAACCAGGTTATGAGATGTTTCCTGGAATCATCATTATTCTTTATCATTGCATAGTGCTCCATTGAGTATATGTACCATAGTTTACCTATCCATTCCTCTGTTGGGCATCTGGGTTGATTCCACCTTTTTGCTATCATGGACTGTGCTGCGATACAGGCTGCACTTTTAATTCCAGTTCTTTTGCTATTTTCACGTCTGCAATTACTTGCTCCACACAAGTCTTGAACCCCTCAAAGTCGTCCATGAGGACTGGAATCAACTTCTTCAAAACTCCTGATAGTGTTGCCATTTTGACCTCCCTGTATGAATCACGGGTGATCTTAATGGCATCTAAAGTGGTGACTCCTTTCCAGAAGGTTTTCAATTATCTATGGCCACATTCATCAGAGGACTCACTATGGCAGCTATACAGCCTTACAGAATGTATTTCTTCATAGAATGAGTTTGGGAGTACTCCATCCCTTTCTGTACTGTGAAATAGTCTCAGTAGTACGGGGGATAGCTCTTCTCTAAACAGACCTTTGAAAAAAGGTCTTGGTAGACCTTTTTTGCTTGGTAGAATTCTGCCGTGAAGCCATCTGGGTCTGGACTTTTTTTGGTTGGCAGTGTTTTGATGACCTTTTCAATCTCTTCCTTTGTGATGGGTTTATTAAGTTGTTCTGCTTCACGTTGTGATAATTTGGGTAGGTGGTATGAGTCAAGGAATTTGTCCATTTCCTTCAGGTTTTCACATTTGTTAGAGTACAGTCTTTCATAGTATTCTGTTATGATATTTTTGATTTCTGTTGCATCTGTGGTGACAACTCTCCTCTCATTTCTAATTTGGGTTATTTGTTTCCTTTCCTGCTTTTCTTGAGTAAGTTTAGCCAGTGGTTTATCAATTCTGTTGATCTTTTCAAAAAACCAGCTTTTGGTCTTTTCAGCTTTTTCAATTGTTTTTCTATTCTCTAATTCATTTAGCTCTGCTCTAATCTTTATGATCTCATTTCTTCTGGTGCCCGAGGGGTTCCTCTGTTGTTCTACTTGGTCAAGCTGTAGAGTTAGTTCCTTGATTTGGTTTCTTTCTTCCTTCCCGATGTGTGCATTTATGGAGATAAACAGACCTCTGAGCACTGCTTTGGCTGTATCCCATAGGTTCTGATAGGAAGTGTTTTCATTCTCATTGGAGTCCATGAATTTCTTTAATTCATCCTTGATTTCCTCTATAACCCATGTTTTTTTGAGCAAGATGTTCAGTTTCCAAGAGTTCCACTTTCTATTTATGTTTTTTCTGCTATTGATTTCAACTTTTATGGCTTTATGATCTGAGAAGATGCTTTGCAGTAATTCAGTGGTATAGATTTTGTTGAGCATTGCATTATGGCCTATCACGTGATCAATTCTGGACAATGTTCCGTGTGCACTGGAGAAGAAGGTGTAGTTGTCTGCTGATGGGTGGAAAGTTCTGTATATATCAGTGAGGTTTAGTTGGTTAATTGTGTCAATGAGGTCTTCTGTATCTTTACTGAGCTTTTTTCTAGATGATCTGTCTAATAATGAGAGTAGAGTGTTAAAGTCTCCCACTGTTATTGTGGAGTCATCTAACTCTCTTTTGAGCGTAGTCAGTGTTTCTTCAACATATTTAGGTGCTCTGACATTAGGTGCATAAATATTTAATATAGTTAAGTCTTGCTTGTGTATTGAACATTTCAGCAATAAATAGTGTCCATCTTTGTCCACGATGGTGCATTTGACATTAAAATTGATTTTGTCTGAGATTAGAATTGCCACCCCTGTTCTTCTTTGTTCATTGTTAGCTTGATATATATTCTTCCATCCTTTAATTTTCAGTTTGTTCCTGTCTTTAGGTCTCAAGTGAGTCTCTTGTAGACAACATATGGATGGGTCGTGTCTTTTGATCCAAGATGACACTCGGTGTCTCTTTACTGGAGCATTCAGTCCATTCACATTCAATGTAATTATTGATAGGTATGTGTTCACTGCTGCCATTGTGATATGTTTATTTTTATGTTGATGTTTTCTCTGTTCGTATTAGTCTGTTCTGGGACACTCTTTTTTGTGAGTTGATTTTTCACCTTTTTCAGAGCTGGTTTTATAGTTGTTGAGACTCGTGTGTTAGATTTCTTGAAATGGTATGATACATCTTTGTTGTGCTTTACAGCTGCCCCTATGAACCCCCTTAATAAACTATTTATAAACCCAGTTTTAATTACTACCAGTCTTGAAATCTTCCTCTCCATCTGGAAGGACTATAATGACTGTAGTACATCCCTCTTTTTATTATGATGACACCATAGTTTTCATGATGATCACTGGATTGCTTCTTTCCACATCAAAGCTGTGATTTACTTTGGAGCCTTCCCTAAATGAGTATTGAGTAGTGTGTCGTTCTAAAATATAAAGTTAGTGGTTTCATTCTTCTAAGCCAAAGCCAAGAACTTCTTTCAGTATTTCTTATAGTTTGGGTTTGGTTTCTACAAAGTCTCTTGAGTTTCTGTTTATCTGGGAATGTCTTACTTTCATTTTCGTATTTGAAAGATAGTTTTGCAGGATATATAATTCTTGGTTGGAAGTTCTTCTCCTTCAAGACTTTGAATGTGTCGTGCCACTGTCTCCGTGCCAGCATGGTTTCTGCTGAGAAATCTGACGAGAGCCTACAGGGTTTCCTTCTGAATGTTTGCTTTGCCTTGACTCTTGCTGCCTTTAAGAGTTGCTGCTTATGTTTCATTTTGTTAAGCTTGATTATAATATGTCTTGGAGTCTTTCTTTTGAGATCTATATTGGGCGGCATATGATATGCATCTGAGATGTCTATATTCTCTTCCTTCATGATTTCTGGGAAGTTTTCTTTCAGCAGCTCAGCAACAATACTCTCTATGTTCTCAGATGTCTCACCCTGTTCAGGGACTCCAATTAATCGAAGGTTGTTCCTCTTAATAGAGTCCCACATGCTTCTTAATGTTTCTTGTTTCTTTTTTCTGATTTCTGCTTATAGACGCTGGCATCAGTAGCTCTGTCTTCCAAGTCAGAAATTCTTTTTTCCATTTGTTCCATTCTGTCTTCTTGGCTTTGCATTGAAGTTTCTGTGTCTTTGATTTTCTTCTTGATCTGTTGGATTTCAGAGTACTGGTGTTCCATCAGATCGAGCAACTTGCTTAATTTTTCATTTTGTTCTGCTGCATTTTGTATAAGGTCTACAAGGGTTCTATATATAATCAATTTGTATTCACTTCCTGATGCTTTCATAAAAGTTTCTTCATCTGGAAAACTCCTTGGTTGCTTTGTTTGGGAGCCTTCTGAAGCCATGAGTGATTGCTTATATGCCACAATTGTCTGTTGCTTTTTGGGTCCCATGTGAGTATATAGAGGCTGGAAGAGGTACTGTGAGGATGGATTGCAAATGTTTCTCTAGGCTGTCTTCAAATGTAAAGCAAAAGGTATCTGACCAGTTCACAAGTCAGTTAGATTTTCAGGTGTAGAGATCCCTCTTCTCATCTGACAAAGTAAGCACCACTATATCCAACCCCAGATGATAACAACCTAGTTCAGAATACAGCAATGCTACTGCCCTGGTGGCCTCTGCTGATAGGGCCTAGCCTTAGCCAACACTGCGTCGAGTACTGGTTTTGTGATAGAAAAGCGCTCTCCTGTGGGCTGGCTGTGGCCCCCAAGCTAAGAATTAGGTCCAGCTGTGGCCACCGTATCCAAGATGGAGTCCTCCACACAGGCAGCAGACAGAGGGGCTAAAGGTGCCGAGAAGTAGTGATTCCTCTGCTTCTGTTGCAGAGCCCCCAACGTAGGCAGCACTGTGCAAAATCACTACTTTTCTGTCGGAGAAGCGCTGTCCTGTTTGCAGGTGCTGGCTCCCAGGCTAAGAACGAGGTCCCGCTAAAATCTCGGTACCAACATGGCATCCCGCACCGTGACCACGGAGTTCCGCACAAACCCCGCTGAGGCAGTTACAAAACGAAAGGCTCAAAGTGTCTAGATTAACAGAGTCCCGAGCCTGGCTCTCAGAATATGGGAATTTCGCCGGCCTATCCCCCCAGCAGCGTGTCTGAGTCCAGCCGCCGGGCAAGACCCAGCTCTGCCCGCCACCCGAGACAGAGGAAAAAAAAAGTCAAAATGGTGCGTTTACCTTCCGGCCGTGAGAGCCGGGGCTAGCCAGGAGCGGGAGTCAGCGAAAGAGAGGAGGTTTTTCACTGAGTGGTATGAAGTCCCCCCCTGTGCCGTGTCCTGAGGCTGATTAGGTGTCAGAAGGCTCCGTTTGATTGTCAGTTCAGGTTTTGGTTTCCAGACGGATATAAGGAGACGTGGGCTTAGTCCACCATCTTGACTCCGCCCCCCAGAATGTATTTCTTAAATAATAAGACTTGAAAGTCAAAATTACTCCTTGATCCATGGGCTGCAGAATGGTTGTTGGGTTAGCAGGATGGAGACATTAATCTCCTTGTACATCTCTGTCAGAGCTCTTGGGTGACCAGGTGCATTGTCAGTGAGCAGTACTACTTTAAAAGGAATTATTTTTTCTGAACAAGAGATCTTAACAGTGGGCTTAAAATGTTCAGTAAACCATTTTGTAAACAGATGTGCTGTCATCCAGGCTTTATTGTTCTATTTGTGGAGCACAGGCTGAATAGATTCAGCATGATTCTTAAGGGCCCCCAAATTTTTGGAATGGTAAATGAGCATCAGCTTCAACTTAAAGTCACTAGCTGCATTAGGCCCTAACAACAGTCACCCTGTCCTTTGAAGCTTTGAAACCAGGCATTAACTTCTCTCTAGCTATGAAAGTCCTAGATGGCATCTTCTTTTAACATAAGGCTGTTTCATCTACACTGAAAATCTGTTTAGTTTAGCCACCTTCATTGATTATTAGCTAGATCTTCTGGATAACTGGTTGCAGCTTCTACATTAGCACTTGCTGATTCACCTTGCAGTTTTATGTTATGGAAATAGCTTCTTAAACCTCAGGAACCAACCTTTTCTGGCTTCAAACTTTTCTTTTGCAGCTTCCTCACCTCCCTCAGCCTTCATAGAATTGAAGAGAGGGCCTTGCTCTGGATTAGGCTTTGGCTTAAGGGAATGTTGTGACTAGTTTGATCTTCTGTGCAGACCACTAGAACTTTCTGCATATAAGCAATAAGGTAGTTTTCCACTTTTACCATTCATGTGGTCACTGGAATGGCTCTTTTAATTTCTTGCAGGAACTTTCCCTTTGCATTCATAACTTGGCTGTTTGGTCCAAGATGCCTAGGTTTCAGCATTTCTCAGCTTTCAACATGCCTTTGTCACTAAGCTTAATCATTTCTAGCTTTTGATTTGAAGTGAGAGACTTTGAAGCTATTGTAGGGTTATTAATTGGCCTTATTTCAATACTGTCATGGCCCAGGTAATAGGGAGGCCCAAGGAGAAGAAGACAGATGAGGAATGACCAGTCAGTGGTACATTCAGACTGCAGACAATACTTGTTAAGTTTGCTGTCTTATAGAGGAGTGCTTCATGGTGCCCCCAGTTACAGTAGTAAGCTCGAAGATCACATATCATTATAACAGATATAATAATAATTGAAAAGTTGGAAATATTGTTAGAATTATTCAGATGTGACACAGAGACATGAAAAAGGCACCAATAGACTTGCTTGACACAGGGTTGCCACAAACCTTCAAGTTGTAAAAAATACAGTATCTGTGTAGTGAAATAAAACACAAGCACAATAAACCATGTCTATGCATTGCTTTAGGAAGTAAAGGGAGCCCACTTCAGAAGTATTCAGATAAAGAGTCTGTCACTATTACTTGAGAGAAGTCTTATGGAAGAATCCCAAGCATCCAGTGGTTGATTCATTTACATATTCAACATTTATTGAGCATCTACTGTGTGTCAGACCCCAGTGAGTCACATTGCTGCTTTCAAGCATCTTCAGTCTTGTAGAAGAACACAGTTTAAGTATTACAGGTATTGTGATAAAAGTCAGTATAGGTTGTGGCAGCTGGGGACTGTTAAGTAGTCCTTAAAATTTCTTCCAACACCATGTGAAAAAGCTAGGAAACTGAGAAATCCTATAGCCATGTGTGGGATTTGTACTTACAGGCCAACCAAGAAATATTTCTGTTTCAGTCCATCTTTTCTGGGACTTCTGTTCATTGGATGTAAGTTGTGGCTTGCTTATGATTTCTGTTATCCCCTATAAAATGTTTGTTGCTTCAAATCCCCTTAAATATACATTAGACTGTAATTGTCCTTGGGGGTGGGATGACAAGGAAAGAACAAATTTGCTTTCGTTTACTTAGGTCTTGAGGCATCAGGTTTCAGTTTTACCTGTCTAGACTAGGAGTTCTTGGGTGGTACAGTGGCTAAGTGTTCAGCTACTAACCAATAGGTGAGCACTTTGAATCCACAGAGAGGTGTCTTAGAAAAAAGTCCTGGTGATCTGCTTCTGAAAGATCACAGCCATTGAAAACACTATGAAACCTAGTTTTACTCTGAAACACATGGGATTACTGTGAGTTGGATTTAACAGCAACTGGTACAGTTTTTTAGTTTATGGCAAAGGCTGCTGCCCCCTTCCCTGTCCCACCACTGTCCCGACACTACCACCATACCCATTCACATAGGTCAGCATAAGTAACTGGCATAAATGCAGACAGAGCCAGTGATGGGGTCAAGAGTGGAAAAGAGAGGCTTGCATATCTTGTATTGTTACCATAAAACACAAATCCGTGTTGCCTGCTGCAAAGCTAATACTGAGATGGGTGCGGTGGGTGATCAAGAGGTTTATTTTGTGTATTGATAAACAAGGGACAGGGGGAATCAAGTCCTCAGAGTCTGTCAGCCTTCTTTAGTTAGACTGAGGGTTTTTATTGAATAGCTAAGTATTATGTGTGAGGGATGGCAGAATGTGGGCAATTTGTGGAGAGAGTCTGGAGATTGGTATCTGAAGCCCCAGAAGGTATCTATCCTGAGATAGGCATCTGGGGCCTGGAGGAAATCAGTGTTTAGAACCTGTAGGGGGTCTATCTGGAGATTGGCATCTGGAACCTGGAGGTGGTTCATTTGGAGTTTTCTGGCAGTGGTTATTTGGGCAGAGGGGTTGGTAACTGGTGCCTCCACCTGTTTGGTGACCGGGAGAGAACCTAAAACCAACTGGCTCGAAGATCCTATCTCCATGACTGGTGCATCCTCTCCCCTCCTCATAGTCTCAGTGGGTCACAAGTAAAGGTGTACATTAACGTTCCCTGGGACTGAGTAGTACTAGGAAACCAGGACTTTAAGAAAGTCAGGTATATGTGGAAAGTAATGGAGAGTGAGTCCTGTTCAGTTTTTTTGGCCAGCTACTTCAGCATGGCTTCTCAGGAGTCAGATGTTACTACTGCTGGGTACTGTTTCTTTATAGAAATGAAAATTGACACAGAACAGCGTGATTCATTGACAGTAGTTTAATTCTTAATTTTTAACACTTGTATAAAGTATTACAGCAGAAACAACAACATGGAGTATCATATAAAGATACTTTAAATAAAATAAGCGTATAGTGGAATTTGAGTGGCCCAAAGAAATTACAGTGGTTAAAATTTAGTTTTTTAATAGGCTAAGAATTTGTGTCTTCCCTATAGTGGAAACTAATACATCATTCTACTCTATCTCTTCTAAACTATTTGTCTTTGTAAAATAAATAAAAGAACATACTCGTATTTTTGTGCACCACACCTTTTATTTTGAAAAAAGACTCCACAGTATGAATGCTGAATTTGCAAAAGTTTTTATTATCTTAATATCATCACTTTCTTTGAATGAGGGAAAAGTAAAAGGATAATTTGTAAGTTAAAATGCAGGTGGTGGTTGGTTTGCAGTTCCTTGTCACTTTGTGGCCAGCTTGAAACACGTTGAAATTATGAGGCTGCTTTACCTAAGATTTAAAACAATGAGGCTAATGTTAGTCGTTAGGCAGATTTAGTACTAGGCATTAATAAAAGTAAGAGAATGTGAAAGAAATGGGAAATATTGAGGTCCTTTTGTAATTCTACAGAAGGGTAACTTCTCTAACTGATAAAATTAAAGGACAAAAGAAAGGAATGGTCAGGATAAAAATGATCAAATTCATGCCTTAATGAAATGTGTGTGAATTATAGAAATCAAAGCTAGAAAAGATGCATAAAGCTTACTGGCGGATCATTAATTTAGTCCATTTGTAGAGTGCCCCAACTATGGGAACTGTTTTGTAGACTAGGATTAAGGAAGCTATTTCAGCTAACACTTAGCTTTTTTTTTCCTCTTGTATTCGACTATTAATCCTTAGTTTTCTGCTTTTAGCTCATCAGAAAATGTTTCTGCAGACTCAGTTTCCCATACTTTGAGAGTGTCTTGTACATCACTGCACTGTGTGTGACTTTCACAACCCTGAAGCCCCATCTCTGACTTCTTGGCCAAGTTTCTTCTCATTTGTGAATTTTATTAATAATGGTGACCCAAACGGCAGTTATGAAATGGGATTAGTAAATGTGATTTTAGGGAATACCTTATAAATTTAAAGTGACAGTAGTTTATGCCCAGCTTATAATGACTCAGAATCTTTTCAAAAAACCAAATCCTCCTGCCTGGTAGTTCTTAGAGATTTTTCTGTGTATACGACTCTCACTCCATTCTTAGAGACACACATACACATGCATTTATATCCTGAGTCTCACATGAATTAAGCTAAGAGCTTCAGAAGTAACGCTAGCTTTAGTCTTGGAAGATCATTAGAGTATTGGTTTTGTAAGTAATCTGTTCATTTGACTGACATACTTGGAATTATATATGGTGACTATTATTAGTTTATTTCAAATGCCACCTTTGTTATTTGATATTTAGTTTAATTTCACAGTTTTCTTTTTACTATCCCTCTGGGATCTTAAAAGGTGTATTACTATAGCTTTAGGTTTCAGTAACATGATTTTAAAAATACTCTTATGATTTTTTAAAATTTCAGTTGGGTCTGTTGTGGTATTGCTCATCTCATTTCTGACATGGATTATTTGCTTCCTTTCCTGTTTTTCTTTTATCTGTGTGGCTTACCACTTTTGTTGATCCTTTGAAAGAACCAGCCTTTGGTCTTAATGCTTTAGTTGTTCTTCTGTTCTCTAATTGATTTAGTTCTGCTCTAATTTTTATTATTTGTTTTCTGGTACCTGAGGGCTTATTTTGCCGCACTCTTTCTACATGTTAGAGATGTAAGGTGTCTTAGTCATCTAGTGCTGCTCTAACAGAAATACCACAAGTGGACAACTTTAGCAAAGAGAATTTTATTCTTACACAGTCGTTTAGGCTAGAAGTCCAAATTCAGAGTGCTGGCTCCAGGCAAGTCACCCTCTATCTGTTGGCTCTGGAAGAGGGTCCTTGTATTGCATCAGTCTTTCTTTGATCTGAGAGCATTTCTGCCCAGGAGTCTCACATCCAAAGCTCTGCTCTCTGCACTGATTTCTTAATGGCATGAGGTCGCCAACTCTCTGCTTGCATGCCTTTCCTTTTATCTCTTGCGGGATAAATGGATAACAGGTGGTGCAAGCCATACTCTAGGGAAACTCTCTTTGTTAAGGGTGTTGCATTCCCACCCTAATCCTTTTCTGACACAATCCTATCTATTAACCACAGGCAAAGATTAGGATTTGCAGTATGTGAAAATCACAAAATGGAGAGCAATCACACAGTACTGGGAATCAGGACAGAGTCAAACTGTTACGTACATTTTGGAGGGATACAGTTCAATCTGTGACGTAGAATTAGTGCTTTGATTTGAACCCTTTCTCCCTTTTGGACATGTGCATTTATTGAGATAAATAGACCTCCGGGCACTGGTTTTGCTGTGTCCCAAAAGTTCTGGTAACATGTGTTTTCATTCTTACTTGATTCTGTGAATTTCTTTATTCTGTCCTTGATTTCTTCTACAACCCAGTCATTTTTGAGCAAGGTGTTATTCAGTTTCCATGTGTTTTTATTTCTTTTCCTTCCCTTTTCTGTTACTGATTTCTACTTTTATGGCATTATAGTCCAAAATGATGCTTTGTAATATTTTGACACTTTGGCTTTTGTTAAGGCTTGCTTTATGGCCTAATATGTGGTAAGTTCTGGAACATACTTGCCTGCTGTTGTGTGTTCTGTATATGCCTGTGAGGTCAAGTTGGTTGATTGTGGCATTCAGATCTTCCATGTCTTTACTGAGCTTCTTTCTTGATGTTCTATCCTTCACTGAAAGTAGTGTGTTGATGTTTCCTACTATTATTGGAGCTGTATATTTTTCTTTTAATGCAGTTAGTTTTACGTATTTTGGAGCACTTTTCATTGGATACACAATAGTATGGTTATGTCCTAGAGTACAGACCTTTTAATCATTATATAGTGTCCTTCTTTATCTAGGAAACCCTAGTAGTGTAGTGTTTAAGTGCTACATCTGCTAACCAAAAGATTGGCAATTCAGATCCACCAGGCACTCTTTGGAAATTATAGAGCAGTTCTACTCTGTCCTGTAAGGTTGCTGTGAGTCAGAACCAACTCAGCAACAGTGGGTTTGGTTTTCTGCTTATCCAATGTGGTGGGCTTATTTTAAAGTCAGTTTTAATAATGCCACTTCTACTCTTTTTTGAATGTTGTTTGTTTGATGTATTTTTTCCCCCATCTTTTCAGTTTAAGTTTGTTCATGTTTTAAATCTAAGGTGTATCTCTTGTAGACTGCATATAGGTGGACTGTGTTCTTTTATACAGTCTGCCACTCTCCATCTCTTTATTGCTGCATTTATTCCATTTACATTCAACATGATTAGTGATAGATATGAGTACAGTATTGTGATTTTGTGCATTGTAGACAATTCCTTTGTTGCACATAATTTTGGGGGCTGAGTGGTTTTTCTTTACATTTTTTTTTCATCTTTTTCATTGCTGTTTGCTTTGTATTTGCTGAGACTTGATGTTTTTCTTTTTTTGGTTTTGTTTTGATGTGTAAGGTTGTTAATTTCCTTTGTGGCTACCTTAATATTTACCTGTTTTTCTAAATTTAAGCCAGTCTTTAATTTCTTTGTATTGCCTTGACTTCCTTTCCATATGAAAGATCTGCAAGGTCTGACAATTAAGTCTGTGAACTTAATTGTTCTAAGTGCTACATATCTCATTGCTGAATATCACTACAGTCACATTTGAAGCACTCCCCTTGGGAAGCTATGCACCAGTGCGAGCACCTAGTCCACCCTTCGAAGCAATTTTGGAACTTTTTGTGGAATGGCCATTGCACATGGTGGCAAGGTGGCAAGTTCACAAACTTAATTGTATAGCTGTCTGTGAGGGAGTTTTTAGCCGGTAAGCAAATAACTGTATTGGAACACTCTCCCTACTCACCTGATCTGGCCCCCAGTGACTTTTTCTTTACTTGAAGATAAAGGAAACATGGAAGGGAAGACATTTTGATGATACTTAGGACATGAAGGGTAATGTGACAACAACTCTGATGGCTATTCCAGAAAAAGAGTTCCAAAATTGCTTTGAAGGGTGAACAAGGCACCAACATTGGTGCATAGCTTCCCAAGGGGTGTACTTTGAAAGCGACTGTAGTGATATTCAGCAGGGAGATATGTAGCACTTTTTCTGGGATGAGTTCACGAACTTAATTTTTCAGACTTCGTATGACTACACTTTTTTAAGTCCCTCTTTTTTTGTTATAATGTCTTCTTTTACATCATGGCATCTGTGTTGCCCTGTTTTTAAGTGTTTTGCCTTTGATTCATTTTTGTGATTTCCCTATCTGTGTTGCTATCTGGTTGCTCTATTCTGCATTCTAATCTTGGGTTGTTATCTGATGTTACAGATTTTCTAACTGAAGGATTCCCTACAGTATTTCTTGTAATGTTGGTTTGATTTTTGCAAATTACCTAAATGTCTGTCTAGCTGCAGATGTCCTAATTTCACTGTCATATTTGAGAGACAGTTTTGCTGTATATGTAATTCTTGGCTGGCATTTGTTCCTTGAAGGATTTGTATATGTCATCCCATTGTTTTTTTTGCCTGCATGGTTTCTGCTGAGTAATCTGAGCTTAGTCTTAGTGATTCTCCTTTGAAGATTATTTTTCTTTTATCCCTACGCCAAGTAGCCAGGTGCCATCGAGTCGGATCCAACTCATGGCGACCCTAGGGGCCAGGGTAGAACTGATCCCCAGAGGATTCAAGGAGCACCTAGTACACTTTAAAATTATCTCTCATCTTTAGTTTTGGCAAGTTTGATGATCATGTATCTTTGTGTCTTTGGGGAATATACTTTGTGTGGAGTTCTATGAGTGTCTTAAATATCTTTTCATATTTCCTGATATCAGGGATGTTTTCTGTCAACAGATCTCTGACAGTTCTCTCCATATTTTCTGTTATCCCCTCTGTTCCGGTACTCCAGTCACTCACAGGTTAGTCCTCTTGATAGACTCCCATATAATTCTTAGTGTTTCTTTAAAATTTTTGTATCTGATTTTCTCAGATACGTTGGTGTCATGTACTTTATTATGTTCACTGTCACTAATTCAGCTTTCTGTTTGCCTCACTTGTGCTCCTTTGACTTTCTGTGGAGTTGTCTAATTCTGTAATTTTATTATTAATCTTCTGAATTTGTATTTCTAGTCTCTGTATGTTTTTGTGCAGCCTATTCAATTTATCATTATACTGTGCTGCCTTTTGCCTCATCTCTTTCCTGATCTCTTGAAGAGCTTTAAATATTAATCTTTTGTATTCTACCTCCAAAAATTCCAGAAAATCCTATTTATCTGGAAAATTTCTTGATTCTTTGTTTTGGGAGCTTTCTGAAGCCATTTTGATCTGCCTCTTTAATAATTTGATATTGCTGTTGTCTCCAAGCCATCAGTAAATTGTTGTATTTATGTTTTTCCTTACTGTATTCTAGCTTCTTCATTTTTTTTTTTTTTTTTGAAATGTCCAAATAGTCTGGTCATGTGTGCTAGTTTGCTTATTTGTGTCTTTGAAGCTTTACTGTCCTGCCACCAGCTAGTTAGAGCTGTCACTAGGCATGTGAACCCAGGAGTCTGCTTACTTTTCTTGTATGTATTCAGCTTAGGGGTCCAGGTAGTCAGTCACCAAGTGTGTGGTGCAGGCTCTCCCCTAGAATCCTAGATAGGAAGGGGTTGTTGGGATCTGGCAGCATTCATGAAGAAAGGCAGGGAGCTGACAGTCATCCCTGAGTATCTACAAGGAAAGTGTGCCCCCTTATGTGTGCTCGTGGGTGAAATGAACTGTTTCTACCTTGAACTTGTGGCTCAGGGGAGTCGGCAGATTTCTTTTCTCCCCCTTCTCCCTGTTTGTTAAATTATTCCCTCTCTAAGTCTAGGAGAATGGCTGAGGGTACATGTAAAGAGTACTACTGATGGCTCAGGTAATGTTATCAGACTCCAGAGTTGGACACAGTGCAGAGAAGGGAGGTGAAAGTGCTGGGAAAAGATAGAGAGGTTTACCATAAAAGAAAGTTTTAGATCAGTGTGAGGTAGGTTAGACACAAGCCTCTTAGCTTTGGACAATTGAGTGCTGTTTTTCATTGGTTGTAAAGGCACAAGTGTACTCTCTGGTGCTCAGTCACTCCTGCTGAGAAAATGCCCTCTGCACTCCACTGTTTAGCTCACCACGTTGCCTACGGTCACCTCCTTGGCGGCTGGGGCCGGCCAGACCTGGGTACTTGTGGACCTAGCCTCCCCTGCTTGTCACTCAGCTACGTTTCTCCACTTTTCCTTTGATGTTCAGGGCTCCTAGAATGTCATACACAATCAATTCATTTGTTCTTTTGGGTCTTTGTTGTTAAAGGGATCACAGGAAGCACCTGACTACTCCATCTTGGACGTGCCTCACAGATCTAAAAATATCCTAGAAAATTGTCATCTGCTTGAATATATTTTGGAATAATTTTGGAAAAAGTGTGACATGGTTTCCTGAAGGGTGGCAACACCAACAGAACTTACTGGCTTTTCCCAAGTCAGTGTATAGGTCTGAGCTTTTCGCAGAAGGTCATGTCTGAAACCAAATAGCCTGTCTTAGAATAACCTGACAGATCAGTGGGATGCTGGTTATACTGGGGAGCTATTCCAGGATGTTAGATGTTTTCTCAGAGCTGGGCTTTGAAGAATCTTCACATGTCTTAAATCTAGCTGTATTCCCGATACAGTGAGAAATACATCCAGACATCTTAGAACCACTGTGGTTTCTTGGTGCCTTTCAAATAGAGATTGAGTCCAGGCTAAATCTCCTATGACTGCTTCAAATTTATTTTTCTTTGGGTTGAGACCAGTTTCCATGATTTTCCTAGAACTTAATAGGCTTAACTGAAGTGATTTGAACCTTTTTTTTTTCCTTACCAGATTGTGTAATTGCCATTTTCTGTCTTTTTACATGTCACTTTTAGCAAATGTGAAGATACAGCAATTGTAGGTGTCTTAAGAAAGGACATTCTTAGTACATACGGAATCTTATTCATGTAGAATGGGAATGTCCTTAGTGGAAGGATGGTAGAATTTCACTTTATCACAGGCTTTGTTCTTAAATTATTAAAGAAGATGTGAAACATTAGTAAATATCTTTGTGTGGTTTGTTTATAGGAAGGTATAATATTCCTAAAATTGTTTCATAGAGTTTGTGGAGAATAAATTGCATGACTTCCAGAAAATGTCTGTTTACAATAATCTGTCAATGATTTTTTTCTCCTTTAAGTCTTATATCTGGATTCTGGCACAAAATAGATGGCACATGCAGAGATACTTGGAGAAAATTAAATGAAAAGAACCTTTTAGAGATGTGTGGGCAGAGTTAAGAGAACAAATGGGACCATCAGTAGGGAGAGCCATTCATACATGAGTCCTGAGGAGAAGGGTGGGCTGTTAGTAGAACTTGGTGAGAGGGGCTCTGACAGGAACTTGGCCAGGAGTGGTGGAATGTAGCCACCACCAAAGTTGTGGTCCCCAGGATAAAAGCAGACAGAATTAATACTCAGCCTCTCCTCCTCTAATTCTCCAATCCTCTTTTGTACCACCCATTGGCAAACTGAACCAGCAATCAGAAGGCAAGGGAGCACACATGGTACGGTCTGTAGAAGTCAGTTTTCCAGTACGCAGGACAGGTTGAAAAAAAAGACAGGATGAACCTTGAGGGAGACTAACCTGTGCAATTCCTGAATAATGGTGCTTGACTACCATCTGTTTTTATTCAGAATTACTCCTTTTAAATATGAGCTGGGTAGATCTGGTTGATGGCTGTGTTCATCTTATAAATTTGAACAGAGATGTCCATGTTTAACCTCAAATCATGATCTTAATTTATATTTCACATTGTTGCATTTTAATTTTTTAATTCTCCTTCTCCAGATTAGACCTTCTGTGGCATCTACACAGTCAACTTCAGGGAGCTTTCACTATGGTCAGCAGCTAGAGAAGAAAGATCTTCAGCCCATGGAGCCTACTGTAGAACTTTACTCTCCAAGGGAGAACTTCTCAGGTTTAGTTGTGACAGAGGGTGAACTTGCTAGTGGAGGATGCAGAACAGACTTGGGGCTTCAGTTAGATCATATTGGTCATGACATGTTACCCAGGGAAGTTCCTATTAGAGAGTATGACAAATCCCAAGAGCTGGGACAGAGAGATTTTCCTGACAGTAGCAAACTGGTTGTGAAAGAATTTGAGAGTCTCCTTGGAGAAACTGGAGAGAAAAGCATTCTTGTAGGGTCAGATAATGAAGACAACAAGTTAAATAAAGGTCAGTGTTGTATTGAGATCTCCCCGGTCCTGGGCGATTTGGTAACTACAGAAAAGGATCAGTCAGCTACTGCTGAACCTCTTGATGTGACAAAGACACAGACTTTTAGTGTGGTGCCAAATCAAGACAAAAATCATGAGATAATGAGGCTTCTAGCAGTTGGAACGTCAGAAATTTCTCCAGTTGTCATTGACCCATATGTTGAAGGACAGATGGCCCAGGTGACAGCAATGCAAAAAAGTAAGGTATCTGAGGATGACGACATCAAGAGTGAAGACTTCCTGGGTCATCAAGGAGACCTCTCTACTTTCTTGCACCAGGAGGGTAAAAGAGAGAGAATTGCTCCTAGAAATGGAGAACTATTTCACTGTGTTTCAGAGAATGAACATTGTCCCCCGTCCCGGAAGGATATGGTTAGGTCATCTTTTGTAACTAGACACAGCCGAATCCCTGTTTTAGCACAAGAGATAGACTCAACTTCTGAATCTTCTCCAGTCTCTGCAAAAGAAAAGCTCCTCCAAAAGAAAGCTTATCAGCCAGACTTAGTCAAGCTTCTGGTGGAAAAAAGGCAACTTAAGTCTTTCCTGGGTGACCTCTCAAGTGCCTCTGATAAATTGGTGGGGGAAAAACTAGCTACTGTTCCTGCTTCCTTTTCTGAGGAGGAAGTCTTCACTTCCTTTTCAAGACTGGCAGTAGACTCTCACCTAAACAGGTCAGCCGAAGATAGCTTTCTGTCACCGATCATCTCACAGTCGAGAAAGAGCAAAATTCCAAGGCCAGTTTCATGGGCCACTGCAGATCAAGTTAGTAACTCTACATCGCAGTTCTTGCCTCGACCACCACCAGGAAAACCACCAACTAGGCCTGGAATGGAAGCCAGGTAAAGCTGCACACTTTCCTATATTTACTATGCAACATTATCTCTGTATCTATTTTATCTGTTAGTGGTTCCATTTCCTTTTTTTTTGCCTGCCCTGGTCATCCAAATCCATTCTCTGCCTTTCCTAGATTTTATAGAACACTGTAGTGGTACGTGTTGGGCTGATTCAGGTTACTTCTTGACTTGTCCACTTTTTCTCACTGTAAATCTCAATTACCTTATCTATAAGATGGGTGAGACATTTGCCTCATGGTTTTGAGAGGATGAAATAAGTTAACATACATCATGGGCTTTGTGCAGTGCTTGGTGTGTAGGAAAAGTGACTTCTCTTCCCAGACCATTTTGACCCCCCCCCAAAAAAAAATTGCTGTTGAATCACTTCCAACTTACGGTGAGCCTGTATTTTCAGAGCAGAACCATCTCCATAGAGTTTTCAGTGGCTGTAAACTTGCTGAGTACCTTGCTAGGCCTTTCTTCTGAAGCTCCTCAGGGTGTATTCAAACCACCAACCTTTTGTTTAGTAGCCAAGCACTTAACTGTGTGAGCTACCCAGGGACTCCTCCATTTTGATCCAGATACTCAGTAATTTTCTAGCCTTTTACAGCTAGAATCTCACATTAACAAATGTCATTATGATGTCAGGTTCTATGATGAATACCATGTCTATAATTTGATGAATGGGCCCTGTTTATACTGTTTATGTGATGATAATAATAAATAAAAATCATAGAAATCTTATAAAAGGCTTTCCTAGACCCAGTGATATGTACAGCCACACATAATAAAGATACAGGTTTGTTATTCACCGTATGGTATACTTGTTTATTTAGATAACTTCATGATATATTTGAGCATAGAGTGATTATATTTTGAGGAGGAGAGAAAAACACTGGGAGGTGATTAACCAGTACTTTCCTTGGAGCCATTACTTGCTTTCACAGGATAGAATGATCAAAACCCTGGGAGAAGAAAAAGGATGGACTTGTAACAAAAATAAAAGTAAAAATTAAAAAAAGTAAAAAGTAAAAATACCTTTAGCTGAAAACCATCACCTGGTCCAGACAGTGTGACAGTAGGTCTCCACCTGTTATGCGAACTTTTGAAGTATATTAAAATGCAATTTGATTTCTCATTACCCAACAGAACTTGCTACTTTCCCTAAAATCAGTTTAGGGAACTGGAACTTCTGGTCCATGGATAGCTAAACCTTTAAGTATTACTGGGATTAGACTTTGTGGAAAGAATAGTGCTACTATGTAAACTGTAGTCATTTAGTTGAGAAGTTTTTAAAAGGTGATTCCATGAACAATATTCACTCCTTCCCTTTTTCTTCTGCTTGGCATCTATGCTTAACAGAGAAGGTGCCTCTGTGGCTCTAGCTATGTTGGAAGGCAATTTAAACAGATCTTAATTATCATTTATTACTTAGCACTTTTTTTTTACTTAGCACTTTTAAAAATATACTTGATTGTGATTAAAGTGGAAGTTTACAATCCAAGTCAGTGTGTTACACAAAAACTTGACACTCTAGCTGCTCTCCCTACTCTGTGACAGCACACGCCTTCTTTCCACCCTGTATTTCCTGTGTCCATTCAGCCAGCTCCTGTCTACCTTTGCCTCTCATCTCACTTCTGCTTAGGCCAAGAAGCACACTCTATGCCTGTTACTTAGCACTTTTATGTGTCCCCTAAAAGTAGCACTTTGTAAACAAGCTTAGTGTATGACATTGTGCCAGCTGTCACAGAGCTGACCAGCCTGGAACTCATCTGGGCCTTCAATCTTTTCCACTTAGTTCCTGACACACAGGAATTATTTTTTCCCATTCCTCAAATTTTACTACAGTAAAACCTATGAAAACTGGAACCTCTGTAAAGCAGAAAGCTGTCAGAGAAGGAAAATGCAAATTTGCCATTAAAACAAGTGATAGAAAAGGACTAAGACTGAACCCTGTCGAAGGTGGAAAACTTCCGAAACCAGGAGAAACAAGGCAGTCCTGTGGGGTTCTGGCTGTCACAGGTTTCCCTGTGTAAGGCCCATGAGGGTAGGTGTAACCAGTATGAATTTCATGTTACTTTTCAGAGAAACTAAATGGAGGGGAAGAGCAAAAGAAAAGCAAGTTCAGAGAGTAAAGAAACAGCCTGTTCCTGATTCCCATCTGTGATTATGGCTCTTTATGCTCCCTTGCCCTGGAGATGCTGATGCAGCCTTGGAACTTCTCTCTCCTCCTTTTTTCAGCAGTTTGAGGTTTAAATTCTTCAGTGGAATGGACTTTAGATCTTAGAGGAGCTGATTTTAGATTTAGGTATAAAATCTAAAATCAGTTTTAGATCCTTAGAGCACTTACGGCACAGTGGTTAACAGCTCAGCTGCTAACCAAGAGGTGGGCAATTCGAATCTGCTAGCTGCTCCTTGGAAACCCTATGGGAGCAGTTCTGCTGTGCCCTATAGGGTCACGATGAGTCAGAAAAGACTAATAGCAACAGTCTTGTTGTTGCTGTAGTTAAAGCCCTCACCTGCTATCCGAAAGGTTGGTGGCTTGAACCCATCAGCCTCTGCAGGAAAAACATTTCAGCCTTGGAAACCCTATGAGGCAGTTCTGCTGTGTCCTGTAGGATCACTGTTTTAGTCACCTGGTACTACTCAAACAGAGATACGAATGGATGGCTTTAACAAAGAAAAGTTTATTCTTATGCAGTCCAGTAGGCTACAAGTCTGAATTCAGGGTGTCCACTCCAGGGGAAAGTCTTTCCCTCTTTGTCGGCGCTAGAGGAAGATTCTTGTGTTGCATCAGTCTTCATTCAGGGAGCATCTTGGTGCTGGAACTCAGGTCAGAAGGATGTGCTCTACTCCTGGTGCTGCTTTCTTCATGGTATGAGGTTCCCTGTTCTCTACTTGCTGCTTTATCCATTTATCCTTGTAGGATAAAAGGAGAACTCCAGGGAAACTCCCTTTGCAGTCCCATCCTAATCCTCTTTTAACATAAGCATCCTATCTGTTAGCCACAGGCAGGGATTAGGATTTATAGCATAGGAAAATCACAAAATATTGGGAATGATGGCCCAGCCAAATGGCAACACACATTTTTGGGGGGACACAGTTCAGTCATGACAGTCATGAGTCAGAATCGACTCAACAGCAGCAGATTTGGTTTAGTCTTCAGAGCATTTATGTTTCCTGTTATCTCATTCATCCTTAGCATTGCCAGTACTTGGAATTTCTAACTATATGAAAGAACTGTTTATTGAATCAGAAGTTAAAAAAAATCTTTATTGGCATCTGCAAATTACATACACACACACGTTACAAGAATTTAAAATAACACAGAAATATATGGTGTACAAAGGGAAAGCCCCTTTCATCTCTTTATTCAAATATAGACACAGGCGGGATAATTGTTTAAACAAAAAATGGCATCTTGTAATGGATTCTATATGTGGCTTTTTTTAACCTAATCTATCTTGGGCATTTTTCCACATTGCTACATGTAGCTCTGTCTCACTCTTTTTTAAAAAGTGTGAATACTTTGTGGTATGATGTAATATGAATTATTAAATCATTTGTGTATTCATGGACATTTAGGTTGTTTCCATATTTTTGTTTGTATACCATGCTGCAGTGAATAACTTTGTACATAGAACTTTCAGCACTTTTGCCCAGTTTTAGTAGATGCCTAAAAATAGAATTACTAAGGTTTGCATATTTTTAATTTTGTAAATATATTCAAAGTGTGCTCCTAAAAATGTTATCTTCATGATTTATACTCATACCAACTGTATATGAGGTGTCTATACTGTATATGGAACCCTGGTGGCATAGTGGGTTAAGTGCTATGTCTGCTAACCAAAAGGTGGGCAGTTCAACTCTGCCAGTTGCTCCTTGGAAACCCTAGGGGGCAGTTCTACTGTAACCTCCAGGGTCACTATGAGTTGGACTCAACTCTATGGTGGTGATTTTATACTGTATATAATATCAGTTAAGTTTGTGGGGAGGTAATCTGACAAGCAAGTTACTTCATTGTTTTAATTTGTATTTGGTTATTCATGAGACAGATCTTTCCATATATATTTTTACTTGAATGGCTTTTATGAGTTGTTAGCCTTGTTTATGTGCAACTTCCCACTAGGTTGATTTTATTATTATTAATCCTTTTTTCACAAAATACATAGATACTTGATACTGATTGGTTGCTTGCGTTTTAACTTGATTTATAGTGCCCTTTGCTTTATGGAAAACGTTAATTTTCATGGAACTGAAAATCTTTTATAATGTCTGTGTTTTAAATCAGGCTTAGGAAGGTCCCTTCAACCCTAATATCTAAAAAATATATATTCCAATACTTTTATAGTTTTATGTTTTGTGTATCTTTAATCCATCTGGAGTCAGTATCCAGTAAAACCTTGGATAGCTGGATCTGTGTGAGGCAGAAACCTGTCAGGGAAGGAGAATTCAGATATTTTCCACTAAAATGAGCAATAGAGAAATGGTTAAGACTGCATCCTGTCGAAGGCGGAAAACATGTGAGACTGGGAAAAGCAAGGCATTTCCAGTGAGTTTCAGCTCTCACAGGTTTCAGTGTACATGCTGTGAAGTTAGTGATAGCCCAGTACTCGTTTCACATGGAAACACCAGTGCCTTTTGGGATTCAGTGCTCTGCTCCTTTGGCTTGTCTGTTCCTCTGCGTAAGTTACACTTAGTTAACACAGTTTTATTATTGGAGGGGCCCTAAGGCTCTAATTACCATATTACTTAGTATACCACTATTTTTATAGAGTACACTATAGTTTACAAAACTGTTATATGTATATACCATTTTATTTGACCCTTAGGCCAAACCAGAAAGAATATTGAGGGCAGAGAACACATTGCTGTTTATATGACTACTCTGGAATTCTGAGGCTCAAGCTCAAGTTGCCAGTCAGAGGTGCAGTCAGTCCCCACATCAGTTCTCAGTGTCCCCGACTGTTGTCAGGCCAGAACTGAGGCCAGGCGAAACTAAAGAGACTACTCTTTTCTTTCGGACATTATTAAATACAGCAGAAATACACTTCTATCTGTGGCTGCTGCTCCTCTTAGTGAGTGCAGTTCATCCTGAAGACTTACCTTGTGGGATTTAATTTTTGCACATATACATGCAGAATTCTGGTCCTAGCAGTCTCAAACAAAATGGTCTATGCTGGACACAAATCATTAGGTTAATCCTGAAATTAGAAGATCATCCACGCCATGATGGAGAAAGACCTCATAATCTACAGTCGTCAAGTACCCTATGAGGTACTTCTGCTCTGTCACATAGGGTCACTGTGAGTCAAAACTGGCACCTAGCAATACATACGGTAAGAGGGAGGAAACTAACATCACGAAAGTACTTCTGCACAGCAGACGTTCAGCTAAGTTCTTTAAGTGTGTTACAGTGTGTTACGGAATGTAGTCTGCTCGGTGACCCTGTGAGACAGACAGTATTCCCATTGAAAACTTTGAGATAAACAATTTTCCCGGGGCCATAATGTGAAAGAGTAACTCTTTACCCTATAAAGAGCTGTATTTTTGGTGAAAGTTTACCAAGCAAGTTAGGTTCCCATTTAACAGTTTCTGTTCACATTGCTCAGTGACACTGGTGATGTTCCATAATGTGTAATGGTCTTGTCATTTCCATTCTGCTTCTTCTATTTCTATTAATTGAACTTCTCTGCTCCCCTTCCCCCAGCTACCTTCAATCTTTGCTTTATGGTAACTATCAGTGGTTTGATCTCATACAGGTAATTATTTAAAGGAGCACAGTTACTCATGGGTGATAGTATTTAATGACATATTTTCTGATGTTATAGAATATGACTTAGGACAGTGACTTTCTAGGCACACTTGAAATGAATCAAAATGAAAATAATTGTTTCTGTTCTCTGAAGGCTACGCAGATACAGAGTCCTAGGGAGCAGCAATTCAGACTCAGACCTCTTCTCCCGTCTGGCCCAAATTCTTCAAAATGGATCTCAGAAGCCACGGAGCACTACTCAGTGCAAGAGTCCAGGATCCCCTCACAATCCAAAAACACCGCCCAAGAGTCCAGTGGTCCCTCGCCGAAGTCCCAGTGCCTCTCCTCGAAGCTCTTCCTTGCCACGCACCTCTAGTTCATCACCTTCTAGAGCTGGACGCCCCCACCCCGACCAGCGGAGTTCACCCCCACATCTGGGGAGAAGCAAGTCACCTCCAAGCCACTCAGGCTCTTCTTCTTCTAGGAGGTCCTGTCAACAGGAACACTGCAAACCCAGCAAGACTGTCCCAAAAGGACCCAGCAGCTTCCACCACCACTCAGCCAGCACTAAAACACCGCCAGGAAAGAGTAAGGCAGCCACTAAACTCAGCAGATAGGAGCTGGGCTGCTTCTCTTGGAAAGGTGTGAGACCTTCCTCCCAGACCTGATGCATGTCATGTCCCTGTACTGTCTATTTAAAAAATCAGTGTTGATCTTCACTTGCAGAAAAGTAACATGATAAATTATTTGTAAAAAGACCTAAATATATGATAAGGAATTACCTGAGACAAGCAGCAAGCAGATCAGGAATCAATGCCTTTTTAGGAAGGGGAAACCCAGCCTATCTAAGGGGAGAGACTCATCAAGCAAGCTCTCCTTTTTTATCTGCCTTTGAAACCCAAGAGTTGACAGGAGATAAAACAGAATTATAAAGGATTTGGTCCAGATTTTTAAGACCCTACACAAAGATTATATAGCAAATATTAAACTAATTTTAATATTTTCATTCAAAACATACCTACCGCCTTGGAGTCAGGCTTGGCTTAGAGTATGTGTAGAAAGTCTGGGTCCAGGGACCACTGCTCATCTATTTTTTGACTTGTGAGTGTATCTAGTGTATTGAGAACTCAAACCTTTGCTTTGCCTCATCCCTAGTACCCTCCGCAGATTTTACATTTTAAAGTGTGTGTTTCTCATCTGATCCAATCTCCTGTCTTTCATTTTAACAGTACATTCTAATACACTTAGCAACACATGGTGGGAATTTCAAATCCAGCTACTTTTTTCAGTCTGCTGATACTTTCCTTGGAGCACCATTTCTTAAACCCAGTACATTTTTTAGTTCAAAAACTGAGAAACATAGGTAAAGAAAAGGAAAAGTCTAAACAGAGTTGCTTTGTAGGCTTTAATGCTTTAAGGAGAGAGGATAGAGTACATAGAAATACCTGTAAGATGGAAAAAAACCCTGTGCCTCCCTGCTAACTTTTCTCTTGTGTAGGGAAACTGGCCAGAGACCTTGCTTCATTAGGTCTTCCGGGTACAAACTATTCCCAGTGCCAACCTCCAAGATGACACCAGGGAAGCACAAAGTTCAGAAGTGGGTTTTTTTTTTTTTTTGCTTCTAGAGAGCTAAGAAGAAAGAAATTAGGTGTATTGAGACAGTCCTCAAACTGTGTATTTTATACATTTAACCATAAGGAATGAGTATCTGAGGAAATAAATTTAGGCTGAATATTTATTTTGATGTTTTTTTATTATCTGATTCTTCTGGGCTTTAGTTTGAATTTCATTTATCTCCATTTAGGCAGCTATAACAGGGATCTGATTTATTGTAATCTCACTCTTCTGCTACCAGGAATCAGGCAAAATTAACTTATACCAGACTTTTAAAATGGTCTTTTTTGTATTCTGTAAGTGTTTTGTGTTGTAACAGCCTTATGAAGGTCAGATAAATTGGTTGGCTTGCTGTAGAAATTTGCCTTCTAGCAAACATCTGTGCTTTCACATTGACTTGTGTTTGCTGACAGTTGTTATAAGGTTAAATTGGAAAAAGAAAAAAAAAATCTATTTCCTCAGCAAGTGAACATACTCTGATGCTGCATCAAAGCTGCCCTGAAGCTGCACTGAACATAACTTGTTCTCTTTATCTGTGTTGAACTTTTTAAAAAACCAACTCAAAACACTATTGAGGCATATATGGTCTCCCATAAGAAATGTAGCATAGTGTGGAATCTTAATTTCCAGTTTCAAGCCCTCCACAGGAATGCAATAGATAAGACATATTTGCTATTTAATTTATGCAGCTGTATTATTGGAAGGCCAGTCCCTCTGTATTATATTGTATAATAGTTGCTATAACACTACTTGCATGTCTTCATGGTAAATTTATAAATATTTATAAATATATAGAGAGACATACGCTTATATAAACTTGTTATTTCTCATTCTCCATTTGTAATTTCAAGATGACAGATGGTGGAATTCTTTTTCTATAGTGTACCTCATGTACACTTGGGCCTTGCTGACCTTCAATTTCTGAAAATATGTTCTTGACATGTGACACCTGAGATTGTTATTGCCTTCCCTGTGCATAATGCAAGGGTTGGCAGACCGTAACAAGCCAAGATATGTTGTTTAATTTTCACTTAAAGAAGATTTTAATATGGGGAGAATTACTGGGACTTGCTTGTAATTAATACTGATTCAGATATACCATGTTAATCACATAGTTTTGTCCTTATGGTTAGAGTGGATAAACTGGGATGAAAATCATGGGTCTGACACAATGAATTCCTTAAAAATCACCATTCTACTTCTTTTCACCTCACATTTTTTCTTGGTGATGGGGGGAGGCATAGCCTACAATTAAGGAATGATCTTTTAAAATTTTTTTTTCTTGTTGTATTAGCTCAATTGTACTAAAAATAACCAGCTTTAAATCCTGGCCTCTCTAGTCAGAAATGTGCTGATGAAGCTATTATTGTGGTATACATGTGTTGTGTTATTTCTCATTGGCATTTCTCTACTGGCAGTCAGAACTGACAGTGATGGCAAGTGAATGTCTTCTTTCTTGGTTCCTTCCTTTTTTCTGCCAATCGTTCCACTGTGTTGCCCTATTTCTAGCACTGATAAACTCATTAAAATCCAGAGATAAACAGTCTCGATATATAACAGTATTTTAGTTTACATGCAGAGGAGAGTTAACCAAAGATATTTCTGCTCTGGTACTTTAAAAAAAAAAATTAATTATACCTTATGTATCAGTAATAAGTCTACTCAAAATACTGTCTTATATAGAGATTTTACGGTTTTTAGAAGCATACTTTGTGCTTTAGATGTTAGATGTCTCTCAGGCAGCACTGAACAAAGCACTTTTGGCACAAGGATTTTTGTTTTTCTTTTGTTTTAAAGTATGATGTAGAGAATGGGTTCTTAGTGTTCTTTTGGGGGGTGTTTTTTTTGGTAATGGCATATTTCATATTTAACTGACAAACAGAGATCATCCCAAGTAACTTTAAACCAGTTGTGTTACTCAAGAGGAGGCGTTGGTCATCAATCAAAATCAGACCAAACTAGACTAAAAGGCATATGGGGCAGAGGAGGCTGGAAATGTCATCTGAAGATCAGACACCTAGTTCCTTCGCCTAAACCAAGTGGCCAGTCATCTAGCCACACCTGTCCTTCCCCACCCATCTCTAATCCCTTTGTCAGCTTTCATACGTGTGGCTTGGTAGACACTATAGTAGCAGGATAGCTACTTGCCTAGATTCTCACACAAAAAGTATTACAGAGTAAAGGGTTCGGGTGGAGCAGGAATTAAGAGGTAATATCCAAGCCAGCCAAGTGCCGTCGAGTCAGATCCGACTCATGGCGACCCTAGAAGCCAGAGTAGAACTGCCCTCTAGAGTATTCAAGGAGCATCTGGTGGATTTGAACTGCCGACCTTGTGGTTAACAGTGGTAGCACTAGCAGGCTCAATCCCTTTAGAGAGCATTCTTCCTGAATTATGCTGCCAAATCTCCAGGGTCTACAGATTTGTTGAAATACTAAATTTCCACAGTCATTTTTTGCACAACTTAAAGGCATTTCACTTTAATGTATAATGAAAAGAGAAGGGCCATTGGCCCATGCCACATGTAACCTTAAGTAAGCACAGATTATAAACATCTCTGAATGGTGAGATTTAGGCAGACACACATTCTTAATTCTGGTGTGCAGGCTGGCCTTGCTGATAGTGGCAGAGTTAAATTTATTGTTTTTTAAAACTGCATGTGAAGTTTTTTTGGTAAAAGTTTTCAAGTTAATCAAGTCCTAAATAACAAAATGGTAGTTAAGACCCACTGTAGCCATTATCCACTTTATATTATTTGCTTTAAAATACTGAACAGATCTCAGCTGCTTACTAGTATTTGGTGGACTAGACAGATGGCATCTCTGTTTAGCTCCAAGCCATTATAGGGACTTGAGAGTCTACTACAGTCATCAGAAATTCTTTCCAGGGCAGATTTTTATGCTAATGCTTCCATGGTTGCATTAAGGAAAAAGTGCCCTTGGTGCATATTTTATAACCCAGACACACAGTTTTTCTTAGTTAGTTCTTCTGTACCTAATAGCTTTGAACTAAAAACAGGTGCTTTTTTCCCAAGAGCAGAGGATTCTCAGTTCTAGGAACTACATTCCTTATCTAACATTAGAAGAAACTGATAATAGAAACAGGATCCAGAATTCACATTTTAATGGCTTTGGAAAAGATGCATCTAATTCTGGATGCTTGAAAATACGTTTGTAGGTAAGTCTAGGCTAACTGTTGGAGATAGGTTTTTCATGTTTTAAAAACTTGCATTCCTTTGTATCTGTCAGAACATGGCATGTTATAGAATCTTTTCTTGGTAATCTTCCTGTATTCTGGAGTTAAGCTGCTTGCATTCAGTCTTTTAAAAGCTGCCTGTTTCTGTCTGCATTTACTGTGGATGTGTTAGCACTTTGCCTAAGGAGTGATGCTCAGTATCACAATCACTGATGAGATAGGCTGGTTGAGGATAACCACGGTGTTTCAATCTCTTGAATTTGGTGCTAGAGACAGTATGTTAGCAGAATAGCTACTTATCTGTTTTCATACAAAAAAAATTACGTGTTAATATATACCTGAGTTGAGAAACCACAGGTACTTATGTAAACCTTAATTTTGAGAAGGGAGCTAGAGGTTGTTCTAGTCCTTAGACTGTATCAAAGGATGCAGACACAGAAAATCCCAGAAAGTTGTCAGGACACCCCATTTCCTTTTCCTCATACAGATGAAGCCTGGTATGTACCTCAAGAATGTGGGAACAGAGCAGAAACCATTATGATTGGGTATTCACAATATTTTGACTCTTCCTCTGGAATTAGAAGCAATTGGACCCATGGAGTCTTGGGAACCTGAAGAATCTTGCCTAGGGAGAACTTTGCTAGGGAGAACCTGCAAGAGGTATGTGGGAAGTTCCTGTAGTTCTTAGGTAACTCCAGGTCATGGGATAAGGATCCTCTTCAGTTAGATGAGAATTCAGATGTTGCACACCTCCATCTCTGGCTGGTCTTGAAAAGTTGACATTAGTCTTCACCCATCAAGACACTTTGTAATTTACTGTGATTGTCTCTCTGTGAAGCAATTTCTGCTACTTTTAAAATAATGTAAATCTGATGTTTACCTGTGCCCCTTGAGAACACCTGAATAAGAAAAAGAATGTGGTGAGATTAGGATAACTCTGAGGTTACATATAACCTCAAGACACAGGAGTAAAAAGTAACATTTATTCAGTAGTGTCTCGAATATTTCCCTTAGCCTGTGCTGGATCCTTGCTCTTAAGGGGATACATGTAGAAGAAATGAAGCCTGTTTCTTCATTGTCCTGTGAAACTTCACAGGTTTCTGCCTCCTCCTTAGTTGGAAGTGTTAGCATGGGCATAGTATGTGTCATTGGTGATATGGACCATACCTTCTGGACACCCTAGGCCAGGTGAATTAGGATCACCTTGCCCTCAGAATAGACTCTTCTGAGACAGCTCTTTGAGCCATCGTGACTGTAGGATTTGTCGATCACCATAACTTTACACACTAATGATGGACAGGAATTCTACCTATCTTTTTAGTAGGTTAACATTGTTGGATATTGTGTAAGTGTTCACTCATCTAGTTAAAAACTTTTGGGTAAACCAAGTTTTTATATAGAGTACTGTTGCCATACGATGCTTTCCCCCCTTATAAGGTGGAATTTAAATCCTTAAACATTCATGTACAGCATTTCACTGTATCTGGAGTCTGGGTGTTCCTCACTCACCCACAAGGGTAAAACACTCTACCAGAGATTCGGTGTGATTTACTCTAGGGAGTTATCCAGGGATGGGAAAGCCCTGGGGACATTTTCCAAAAGTTTTTTTTTTTTTTTTTTTTTTAACATTTCCCCAGATAAATTCACTAAGCAAAAAGCATTCAGAAGTACAAAGATAAGAAGATAATGGAAATGTGAAACTGTGCCAGTGCATCTCTGAGATTGGATTGGGTGGGTCGAGTAAAGAAGAAAACAGATGAGATGGCTCAGGATTCAGCCCTCTCGCTTCTCGCTGATACACAGTTCCCAGTTCTCCTGATGCTTTTCCTAAACTAGTCCATCTGTATTTTCATTGGGCCATTTACTCTAAGTCCTCCGTTTTTTACAAAAAAGGGAGGAGGAAAACATCTAGTTTTGAGTTAGAGAAAAACCTGAAAAGTTACGAACTATGGACAGCTATTAAATAAGATTCAGCCACAAATCAAAATTTTCTTGAGTAAGACCACTGAGTTAGACTAGATGACTGATAATTCCACTTCTTTTCTCTCTCTCCCTCTTGATGAAATCAGAGAGATGTGACACTGCTCTTTCAAGTACCTCTAAAGGTGTTCTGTTATGCCCCTTACCCAAATAAAGCTGCCCCCTTTGTTTGCTTTTGCTCAGGCAACCAAGGACATAGAGTATTGGCAGGAATATGGAGTGCTTTTGTATAGGCCATCTGTACATAAAAGTGTAATTATTTATTTAATTTTCCCATTTGTATCATATTAAAGCTTTGTACAGTGTTTTAAGTTCTGTTTTAAAATTATTTTGTATTTTATTTTTATAATCTAGTAATAAAAGATTCATTCCGCATGCAAACTCTAGTTATATTTGTGTGATGGTATGGATTTTAAAAGTGGGAAATATTTTTCTAATTAAAAATTGCACTGGACAGTAAGACATGAGGCTGGCTGTTACAGCAGCACCCCAGTGGTAATGAGGGAGGAGGGGGGAGAGGACAGGACTAGGCTGAACAAACATGGGAAGTACAGAATAGAAGGGATGAGTGTGCCATCACAGGGCTGGGATAGCAGATGGACTTGCATAGAGGTCTCTATACGGGGTGTGATCTGGCAAATGGAATTCATTTGTACATGTTCACTTAACCATAATAAAATATTATTTAAAAAAAAGTTACTTGATGAATCAGAAGGTACAGGATCAATGAGGAGCAGAAAATGTTACTATAAACGCAATACCATGTCCAGAAGTGACCTAGAAAAAGCAACACTGGATAAATAGAAACTAGCTGCCCAGCATCCCTGCAGGTAAAAACCAGGGTGTATAGAAATGAGAAGATGGTTTCCCTTGTAATAAAATTCGAGTGTTAAACTTTTTCCTTCTCCACAAGAAGCACCCCTTATGCTACTAGAGTTCTTTCTGCTCCCCACAACCTTTGTGCCTGAAGCCTTCCTCTGAACCAGAGGCTATCTGTGAGACTCAGATGGGCACAGGTTCACCCCTCTTGGCCTGACCTAGAATGTTAGTGTCATCTTTTTCTGGGCCTTTCTTGATTTCTCACTGAGCAGCAACAAAGAGCTGTCTCCTATGTTTTTCAGAGTAAATTCCCAGAAGCTAATCATAACATGCCTACTGACACCTCCACTGCAAAGTAGCTAAATTAACCTGATGTAAGCCCGCTATTACAACGTGTAAAGGAGCGCTTCAATGTGTAGGATGGCCTGGGTGCTTTAAGGGTTGGTGGGCTGGGCATTATAAAAAGCTTTGCTGCAGGAAAACTTGGGGGTACTACTTGGGCCTGGGGATTAGAAACTCAATCGCTGAGGAAAATCAAGGTCAAAGTGCAACGCTAGGCTAAATTTTATGACTCTTCCAGGTTTAAAAAAAAAAAAGTTGCCATGGAGTCGAATCTCATAGCGATCCTATAGGACAGAGTAGAACTGCCCCATATGTTTCCAGGGAGCACCTGGATTATTCAAACTGCCTACCTTCTGCTTAGCAGCTATAGCTCTTAATCATTATGTCACCGAGGTTTCCTTCCTCCTTTAGGGCACAAAAATCAAAACAAAGCCCACTGGGCGGTGGAGTCCATTCTGACTCACAGTGACCCTATAGAACACAGTAGGACTCTGTGCACCAAGGGGTTTCTAAGGAGCAGCAGATGGACTGAACATCTCTTGGTTAGGAGCGATAGTCTTAACCACCGTGCCACCAGGGTTCTCACCAAAAACCCAAACAGAGACTGCCCTCGAGTGGATGCCAACTCATAGTCACCCTATAAGACAGCGGAGAACCGCCCTACAAGAGTTTCCAAATAAAGCCTAGCGGATTTGAACTGCCTTAACTTTTGGTTAGCAGCTGTAGCACTTTAACCACTACACCATCAGAGTCTCCACCTTTAGGATAAAGAAAAATTGAACCCACTGCCGTTAAGTCCATTCTTACTCATAGTTACCCGACAGGACACAGAACTCCATGGTTTCCAAGGACTGCCTGATTGGATTCGAGCCGCTGACCTTTCAGTTAGTAAACATAGCACTTAACCACCAGGCCGCCAGGATTTCCACCTTCCAGATGGTGCTGGTTAAGTCTAGAAAATTTTAACCGTTCTGCAGAGTCAAAATCGACTCCACAGGAGTGGGTTTGGATTTTTTTTTGGTTTGAGCTTACTGCAAACGTAAGCTGGTGTCTGATCGCGGAGAATTGTTCACCTTCACGGTCCGTCCACTTTTCTGGGCCTCTCGGTCTCCCCCGTCGTCCCAGAACTACTTACGCCCCACAGCAGCTCCCACTCCAGGTTCGAACACGCGCGCGTTGCCCTTGGGCCAGAACGGCCTGGGCGACACCTTCCCGAGGCCGCTACGGCACACGACGGGTCCCGGGCTGAGGCCCCAGGAAGCCCCGCCCCTCCGCCCCTCAGCCCAGGAAGCCCCGCCCCTCCGCCCCTCAGCCCAACGGTCGCCGCTCGGCGCCAGCCCCGCCCCTCCCACGCCGGCAGTGGCGCGCCCGCGCCTGCGCAGTCGCACTGGAGCGCCCCGACCGGGATGGCGGCCGTTTTGGAGTCCCTGTTAAGAGAGGAGGTGTCGATTGCAGCCACCGTGCGGTGGATCGCGCGCAACACCCAGAGTTCGGAGGTAAGGCGCCGACACGCTCCCAGGATGACCCGAATCCGCTTGCCGCGGGAGACCGCATCCTCTCTAGCCCTCTTTCTCCGGGATGCCTGTCTGCCAAGCCGGGCCGAGTGCGCTCGGACTGGGGCCGCTGCTTGGCGGCTGTCCTCAACCCCACAGCTCGCGACCCCGGCTGTCCGCTGACTCTCCCGTTTCTGACCTTTGCTTCTCTTCAGGATGACCCCGGGGAGGCAGCCTTGCTGAGCGCGCTCCAGCCTCTGCGGAAGGAATTCGTGCCGTTCCTGTTGAACTTCCTGAGAGAGCAGAGCAGCCGCGTCCTCCCGCAGGGCCCCCCGACCCCTGCCAAGGCCCCGGGCTCCTCGACAGCCTTGCCCGGGAGGCCGGGGGGCCCACCGCGGGGCGGCCGCGGGGCGCGCAGCCAACTCTTCCCTCCGACCGAGCCCCTGAGCGCCGCGGCCGACGCCCCCCTGGCCCGCCGCGGGGGCAGGAGGCGGGGCTCGGGGCCGGCCCGTGAGCGAGGAGGCCGCTGTCCCGGGGGCCCAGAGGAGGTGGTCAGCGGGGAGAGCCTGTGCTGGGCCGGGGGCCGGAAGCCCAGGGGCGCCCTTAGTCCAGGCAGCCCCACCCTCACGCTCTCTGATCCACCAAACCTCAGCAACCTGGAGGAGTTCCCTCCTGTGGGCTCCGTTTTCCCTGGCCCTGCAGGGTGAGAACTGGCCCTCCTACGAAGGTGGTGACACTGAAGGCTGTTTCAGGGGGTCTCTAAGTCAGGCCGGGCGCCCCTCAGTAAAGTATGAGAATGGCTGAAGGTTGAGGGTGAGATAGCTACAGCAGTGAGGGAGAGTTAAGGGACTGAGCTCTTGTATGGGAAGGGGAGAGGCCTGAGAAGGAATTGGAGACCTGCGTCTTACCTCTAGCAGGACGAAGCCTTCACGCAGAATCAATCCAACTCCCGTGAGCGAAGACCGGTCACTCTCCAAGCCTAAGACATGCTTCATGTCACCCCCAATCAACTGTGTGCCCAGTTCCCAGTCCTCAGCCGTGGACACTAGCTCTTGGAGTCTTGGCCTTGCCCGAGGGTGCCAAAGTCTTAAGGAGGAACGGGAGATGCTCAGGAAGGAGCGGTATGGCCTTGCTGCTCCCTGGGGTGTCAGCTTCCTTCTTGTGGGGTGTCCACAGGCTGTTCCCTGAGATTATTTCTTTTTTGGGGGCCCTGAGTCGGTTTTCTGGGCTATTGACGATTTCTCTGGAGCGCCCTGAGTCTGGCTGTGGAGGGGGATGCCATTCCTTACATGCCTCTGTCCTCACAGCTCCAAGCAGCTGCAGCAGTCACCTACTCCTGCCTACCCCACTCCTGAACTGGGGTCTCCCCTGTCCAGCCGGACAGGTGGCCTCACAGCTGAACCTGCTGACCCTGCCAGAGTGTCTTCCTCCCAGCGCTTGAAGCTGGTAGCCCTTGTCTATTCCTCATGCATTGCTGGTGCGTGAAAGCAGAGGCAGATGCTGGGGAGATACTGGCAGAAGTTCAGGGTGGGAGGCACACATAACTGAGTCTTGGTACCTTGAAATTTCTTCTCACTTTTAGAAAATCTGGTACCAAACCTCTTCTTGGAGCTTTTCTTCGTCCTTCAGCTCCTTACAGCCCGCAGGATGCTGGGTGCCAAGGTTGATGACCTTGAATCAAATCCAGGTGCCTTAGGTCAGCGGGCAAGCCTTCTTGGGAGAAATGGGATCTGGAGATTGAACAGTTCTTAGCTGATGGCTTGCTGCTATCCTCCTAGATCCCCTGGAAAGCCCACTGTTCCAGAGTGTCCATGACTGTGTCTTCTTTGCCGTTCAGGTTCTGGAGCACCAATTTCAGTGAGTTCGTGACTGAGGCATTGGGAGCCTTGTTCCCAGCGTCCTCTTTATTCTCTAGCCACTTAGGCTCCATGCTTGTGCTTAACACAGGTGCAGTGATCCTGGACCTTTTCTTACCTGTAACATTCAGTTTGTGTCAGGCTTATGAATTTAGCCCCTAAAAGAGTCAAGCTGTTCCCTGGGGTTGTAGCAGCTGACCTCTGGGTTTATGTCTAATGTTAAGCCTTGCTCTCTTGCTCCTTGCCCTTTAAGGTCTTGTTTCCAACCCCCTCTTCCTCCATCATCTTTGATTCCTAGACAGTGATGCTCACTTTTACATACCTGGGCCTTGTCCTTGTTCCTTGCTCAGTGTAGCACAGATACTAGCTTTCTCTTTGCAGCCTGTGTCCTACTCTCACTTGTACTTCCTATTATCCCTACAGAGTTCTTTCCTACCTGGACAAAGGGACCTTAAAGCTTTTGGCTGAGAACGAGCGGCTGCTGTGCTTCTCACCAGCTCTGCAAGGCCGCCTGCAAGCTGCCTATGAGGGCAGCGCTGCCAAGGTAGTGACGCCAGCTACCTTGTCTGCTTGCCTGGATCTGACCCTTCCCAGCCTTCATTAATCCAGGCAGCCAAACTCGTAACACTTAGGTGTCAACAGGAGCACACTCTGGGCTGGGGTGGGGTGAAGTTTTCTGACACTGACTCCTGCAGACTCAGGTTCCTAATGTCACTGCCATATTTTAGGTCTCTTTGGTAATTCCACCCTCTGCACAAGCTGTCTCCTTTCAGCCAGAAACAGACAATCGGGCCAACTTCTCCAGTGACCGAGCTTTTCACACCTTTAAAAAACAAAGGTAATGACAAAAAGGGGACTTTGAGGAAAGGAATCAGAGAAACATTTTTTCTGGCACAGGCAGCTGTGTAGTTCTCACTATGAGATTGGCACCAGCAGCAGTACACCAGGCCCTTCCAGTGGCCAGCTATCAGAGGACCACTTAGTTTCATGTCCTTGGACTTGAACCTCCAGCTTCAGCCAGTCATCTCACAAGTGTGTGATTTTAGTCACAGGGTCCTCAGATAAGAGAATTGCTGGGATCAACTTACTGTGAAGCATCTGCTGCTGAGTCTGTGATGCTATTGTTACTTAGATAACTCTGGAGATGCTGAAAAATGGAGCTGGGGATAGCATGAAGAAGTCATGACTTCGTGCTTCCGTGCTGGGGAAGGTGCTTCTGGAAATGAGTGTGAGGTGACTGTGCCTCAGCTGATCAGACATTTATGTGTATTTGTCAGGGATGTGTTTTATGAGGTGCTTCGAGAGTGGGAAGATTGCCATGAGGAGCCTGGCTGGGACTTTGAAAAAGGCCTGGGCAGCAGGATCAGGTGGGTGCTGTTACTAGTCACTTTGTCTGAATTGCTTCCTGCAGTGAGCAGCGTAGTAGTGGCTTGGGTAGCTGATTGGAAAAAGTCTTTTCTTCCACTCTTTCAAGCCCAAGCTGCTATCTTCTGTCTTCTTAATCTCTCTGGTTATTTCTGGTTCTGCCTCCACTCAAAAGGGATGGCTTTGTCTCTCCAGCCCCTTCCACTCTGAAAGGCCTCATATTTATTTATTCTGTGATTGAGAATGCTTACAAAAGTACTAAATTGTTCAGGTTGCTCAAGTTTTGGTCAGGTTCTCTGTTTAGACCATTTCCAACTTTTACTTTCTGCATCTTCTAGTTTGGGCAGGTCTAATAATCTTGCATAGTTAGATGACCATGATACAGAAGGAGTATTCTCTGTCCAATGTCCTGCCCTCCACACAAGTCATTGAAACTCCGTGGTGCCGAGCATGGACTAGAAACATGAAAGTTGGAGTTTCTTATTTGACCAAGTATGTCTCTGGCCCTGAGGGTCCTGGTGCTGTGAGAGATGTTCCTTAACTCTTACTGTACCCACATGCAAGCTAGTTGCAACAGCAGTCTGCTCAAGACTCTGGGAAAGGCTGAAAAGCCCAAGGAATGACATGAGAAATACAGCATGGAGTGGAGGAATGTGTTGTCATGGGAGGAGAGAGCAGCTAGAGTTACATAGCAGTGTGTGTGTGGTTCTATATGACAGACTGACTTGGATTGTAAACTTGCACTTAAAGTACAACAAAATATTAATTTAAAAAAGCCCAAGGAGTGGCTTGCTATCTTGGATCTTTTTCTCTTTTCCTTCCTTTTGTCACCCTCATTTTCTACCTTACTACTTAGAGCCATGATGGGCCAACTCTCTGCAGCCTGCAGCCACAGCCACTTTGTCAGGCTTTTCCAGAAGCAGCTTCTCCAGGTAATGGTCCTAGCAGGAGATGAATCTACAATGAACAGTAGGTGGTTTAGGCAGCCAAATAGTAGCCAGCACTTTAAGAAGGCACAGATGGTGGTGCTGAAGTTTAAACTGGAGTTAAGATCCTTTGGTGGTAGTTGAAACTCAGGAAGCCAGATAGGAGCCAGAGTGTCCTCCCTCAGGCCTGGACCCCAGGCCTTCCATAGACCTGGTTTCAAATTCTGGCTCCTGTCACTTCACTGCTGAGCAACCCTAGGCAAATGCTTAGCCTGAATTTCTGTTTTGGTTTCTTCATTTGTAAACTAAAACTATAATCCCTTTGTTGAGAAATGTGTCTCTAGCACCTGACATAGGCTGGCTTTCCATAAATGTTTGTTACCACTTTAATATTTTGTTCAGTCGTTTTTTCCCCCTTAATTTTTAATTAAAAAAAAAAAAAGGTTTTTTAGAAATTGATATTTTAACTTCTGTCTTCTCTCTCCTGCCCAGATGTGTCAGAGCCCTTGTGGGGCAGGGGGCACTGTCTTGGGTGAGGCTCCAGACGTGTTAAGTATGCTGGGAGCTGACAAGTTGGGGAGGTTGCGGCGCCTACAGGAACGACTTGTGGCTCCTCAGAGCAGTGGGGGGCCCTGTCCACCCCCCACCTTCCCAGGTTGTCAAGGCTTCTTTAAGGACTTCATCTTGAGTGCAAGCAGGTGAGGGCTGTGACCTGTAGGGGGGGCTGGGGAAAGGAGCCAGGAAAGGTCTATCTTCCCAGAACGGCAGGCAGTGCTCTTCCCTCCTCACTTGGGCTCAAGGGGCTAGACTGTGATTGTGGTTCCCATCAGCTCATACTTCCTGCTCTGCTTTCCTCTCAGCCTCTTATTCCATGTAGGTAATTTCCTTTCTCCTTGGCCTCTTCTTTCTACTCAGCTCGTTTTCTATCTAGAGCACCTCTTCAGTGTCCCTCTTTTTGCCCCTCCTTCCTAGCTTCCAGTTTAACCAGCACCTCATGGATAGTCTGAGCATGAAGATCAGAGAGCTCAATGGCTTTGCCCTGCCGCAGCATGAGCCTGGTGATGAGGATGGGGAGTCAGATGTGGACTGGCAGGTTAGGAAGCTGAGCAAGGGGAACCATAGGGCTCTGGCCTGGGAGGTGGGGAGTGTTTCTAAGAATTTTATGACAGAATTAGAATTGTTGTAGAAGCTTTGTACTTAGGATTTGGTTCTGTTGATCCCCTGCAGGGTGAACGGAGGCAATTTTCTGTGGTATTGCTTAGTCTGAGGCTCCTGGCTAAATTTCTGGGCTTTGTGGCTTTCCTGCCGTACCGGGGGCCTGAACCACCCCCAACCCGTGAACTTCAGGACTCCATTTTGGCCCTCAGGAGCCAGGTAAGTCAGGAGGATCCTGGTTTCCTTGGCCATTCAGGAAACCAGGCAGGTTAGAGGGCATTTACCCAGCCCATCCTAGGGGCCCAACCACTGACTGGGCACTGGTCCCACCAGGTTCCTCCAGTTCTGGATGTGTTGACTCTGCTGAGGGAGGGTCTGGGGGCCCGTCGAGCTGTGCTCACTGTGCCCTGGCTGGTGGAGTTCCTCTCTTTTGCCGACCACATTGTTCCCCTGCTGGACTACTACCGGAGCACTTTCACACTCTTGCTGCACCTACATCGGTGAGTAGAGAAAGGAACACAGGGTGAGGCTCAAGAAAGAAAGTTGGGAAGAATATTGCTTGGATCCACTGTTTATCAGGAGGCCTGCACCATCCCTACTTTGTATATGGCATGATCGCCATCTGAGCCACAGAGAGAAGGTAGTCTTATTGGCATGCTCTCTAGCCCTTTCCTCCTCCCATGTGGTCCAGCTGAGGGAGGGAATGTACATATGGAGGGGGAATGTGGGGACGCCCTGGCTGCCCACATGACAGCAGTCCTTGTCAGGGCTGTTTTGAGAATTACCTACTCACTGATAGCTTGTTTTTTCTTTTTTTTACTCCATTCAGCTTCTTTCTTGGCACAAACTCTACTCTTGTCCTCTGTTTACCTTTTAGGAGCTTGGTCTTATCAAAAGAGAGTGAAGGGGAGATGTGTTTCCTCAACAAGTTGCTGCTGCTTGCTGTACTGGGATGGCTTTTCCAGGTGGGCATAAGCTTCCAAGTGAGGGAGGGGCCCTTGTGGCTGGAGATGGGGAGAGGGATGATGTTGGAGTCTGAATGAGGCAGGGCCAAGAGATGGAGGTCACGAAAGGTATGGGAATCACCATAGCTTCAGAGGAAGGTTGCTTTGAACTTGGTGCCTAAGCTCTGGAGCCATGAGGTTAAAAAGTGTGAAGGGTGTCTGAAGCGCTGACTGGAGCTTTGACTGTCCGTGTCTCCAGATTCCCACAGTCCCTGAGGACTTATTCTTTCTGGAAGAGGGTCAGTTGGATGCCTTAGAAATGGACACAGCAGTCTCAGAACATGGGTTGGTAAGTGTGAGGCCCAGCCACAGCTTTACCGAATCCTGAAAATAAAGGAGGTGGGGCTATCTAGGAAGGCCCAGCAGGATACACACTGACTCCTTGTGTAGTTCTCACCTGATTGGCCCTTTGTGGGCATGCTGGGAAGGATGTGTTGCCCACTAGCCTTCCCAGCTCGGCCTGTTCACCCCTAGGACAACATGCCTGTGGTGGACCAGCCGCTGCTGTACACCTGCTGCCCCTATATCGGTGAGCCTGTCTCCCCAGGGGTTCCATGGTTCTTTGCCTATCCCTTTATGCGTACCCAGAATGCACCACATGAGCCTAATACCCTAATCCATTGTTCTCTTCTCGGGTGTTGCCTAGGTATCTCAGTCTTTTTATTCACAAATGCTTAAAGTCTGAGATACTAGAGGTGGTAGGAGGGGGCCAGCGTGGAGTTAAGAATTTGGGCTTCCCTGATTCAGGAGAGCTCCGGAAACTGCTTGCTTCATGGGTTTCAGGCAGTAGTGGGCGGAGTGGGGGCTTCGTGAGGAAAATCACACCTACCACAACCAGCAGCCTTGGATCCCAGCCTCCCCATACAATGCAGGGGCTGCAGGTAAGGGGCAGGGTGGAGGGAGGGACAGCCTAGTGGAGAAGAGAAAGCCTTCTGGATGGAGGACACCATCACTGCAGTACTCACACCTCCCCAACAGGCACAGCTGGCCCAGGCCTTTTTCCACAACCAGCCACCCTCCCTGCGCAGGACTGTGGAATTTGTGGCTGAGAGAATTGGATCGAACTGTGTCAAACATATCAAGTAAGTGTGGGTTGGGGATGGAGCTGGTAAGGGTCGTCTCTGCCAACCTGAAGAAGGCCAGGTTGGAGGACGGAGTTTCGGGGAGGCTAAAATCACTAGCAGTCTTCAAAAGAAGTTATGGTTACATTTTCTTGAATTTACAGCCCCCTTCCAACTTAACCTTTCTAACTACCTCCAAACTTGGTCCCTTCTGCAGGGCCACACTGGTGGCAGATCTTGTACGCCAGGCAGAGTCAATTCTCCAGGAGCAGTTGGTGATACAGGGACAGAAAAGGGAAGACCCCGTCCAGTTGTTGGAGAGCTTGTGTTCCCAGCTGTGCCCCCATGGGGCCCAGGCATTGGCCCAGGGGCGGGAGTAAGACACACCACTCTATTTGGATCCTCTTGGCTTCCTTTCCACTCTCCTCTTATTTTTCTTTCCCTTACTCATAACTTTTAGTCCATTTCTCCCCCTCCCTGTTTTCTTGTTCTATGTTTTTCCCCTTTTCTGTGACACAGAGTCCTAAAGGTGTATTGGAATAGTGTGGTTCTGTAAACAGGCAGTAGGTGGGGCAGGAGGGCTGACAACTTAGACTGAGCCCTGCACAGAAGCTTGGTGATCTGGTGTTCTGTGAGCCAGACTGAAATATCCAGACACACTGACTTCATCCTCGTACTGCCTCTGTCTCCTTTCAGGTTCTGCCAGAAGAAGAGTCCTGAGGCTGTACGAGCACTGCTTCCAGAGGAGACGCCAGCAGCTGTACGTAGGAAGCTATCCTCTCATGGGCTGTAGGGCTGGGAGCTTAGGGGCCGGTGGTGGGAGAGATACACCACAGGGCTGTGTGTCCGCGTGTGACCACAGTCCTTGCACTGCAGGTTCTGAGCAGTGCAGAGAGCATTGCTGTGGGGCTTGCAGTGGAGAAAGCCTGTGCGTGGCTGTCAGCCAACATCACAGGTAACATCCAGGGAAGGAGAGGGGCTGGCAGGGAGGCAACTGAGGGGAGCTGGGCCTTGGAGCCAGTTGGCAACAGTGAAGGACATGGTGAGCCTATTGTAGGGGGCTTCTCTGGTGACCTCTTTCTGCCCTCTGTCCCACAGCGCTGATTAGAAGGGAGGTGAAGGCGGCAGTGAGTCGCATACTTCGAGCCCAAGGTCCTGAGCCAGCTGCCCGGGGGGAGCGGAGGGGCTGCCCCCGTGCCTGTGAGCACCATGCTCCCCTCCCCTCCCACCTCATCTCCGAGATAAAAGTACACAGCTACCCTACTCCGTTTGGCTTCCCTGTTCCTTCTCCCTGCTCTTTCCCTGGTCTCTCCTTTCTCACATCAGTCAGCACTAGGTAGAGAGCCTGCCTGTGTTATGCAGATGATTCGTGTTTCATTTTGACTAAATGCAGTTACATAGATGGTGATGGGAGCGGGTAATACGGTTTTAAAAATGCAGAAACTATCTAGAGCAGGAGCCGTCAAGCCAGGGCCCAGGGGCCAAATCCAGCCTACCACCCATTTATGTAAATATGGTCTTAATGGAACAGAAGGTACTTTTCATTCATTTACGTTTTGTCCTGGGCTGCTTTTAATGGACAGCAGCAGCGGTGAATAGTTGGGACAGAGACCTCAGGCCCACAGAGCCTAGAATACTCAGTAACTTCCCCGGTCTAGAGCCTTAAGTCAGTCAGTCTGGAAGCACCGCTGAAACTTGTCCACCGTGGGTAACCCTGGTGATACTTGAAATACTGGTGGCACGGCTTCTAGCATCATAGCAATAACACACGCCACCACAGGAAGGATGAGTTCCTGGAGAATGAGTTCCTGCGTAGTAAGGTAGAGGATCAGCGTAAAAGAGGAGGCCCTTCCACAAGATGCAGTGACACAGTGGCTGTAATGATAGGCTCAAACATAGTGACAATTGTGAGAACAGCAAAGAAGCATGTAGTGTTTTCATGGTGTCGTACATAAGATTGCTGTGAGTCAGAATTGACTGAACGGCACCTAATAGCTGGTCTAGGACAGTAGTCAAGGAATGAAAGTTTGGAATAGGGACTAAGGAGTGAGTAAAAATGGGAGATTACTTAGGAAGAAGAAAAACACAAGTGGCTGTCAGATACTGGTTCTCAACACACAAAGAATTTCTATACTGAAACTTCAGCTTTGCTGAGCTGAACAGAAAAACATGAGGGAGAAAGTAGTGTCTGTCTGATGGAACATATGAGCCAGAAGTTTCCGTAAATGCTTTAAGAATTGGGATGATGTCTGGGAATTAATACCTTTGATCCAAGTTGAGTGGTAGTTTGAGATCTCTACCAGCCATGTCCTCCCTGTGATGGCATATGGTCCTTGAGGAACCTGTTCCATATGTTCCCTCTGTACACATGGTTGCTTCTCCCAGCCATGCTGTCTTGTCCATGTCCCGGGTGTAAGGTCACTTGGCCCAGTCACCTCACCCCAGAGCCCTGCCTTCCTTTTCTTCCTGCTTCTCTCCACTGGCTGGCCCCCACCCTCAGCCCCATTCTCTGTGGCTTCCTAGTCCCATCTGAAGTCTGATTGTCTTCCCCCTTCCCTGCTTTCTCCAGGATGTGATCTCCCTGGCTGTGGGGCCCCGAGATCCAGAGGAGGGAGTTTCGCCAGAGCAACTGGAACGATTCCTAGGCCAGCTGGGCCAGACACTGCGCTGCCGTCAGGTAAGATACGGCGTCCTCCACAGACAGGACATTTTTTTTGTACGTGTCTAGTCCTAAGGACCCAGAGCCAGCTAGGCTTAGGGCTGCTGCTCTGAGGATGTGGTGACTTCAGTTCTCCCTTTCTCCACAGTTCCTGTGCCCACCTGCTGAGCAGCAGCTGGCAAAATGCTCAGTGGAGTTAGCTTCCCTCCTTGGTATGATCTGTTTTTATCACATTTGTTCCCTTGATAGAGACCCCAAATCTTATGCCTGGGTATGAGCAAGATTAGAAACATGGAGCCTTCAGCTTTTTCCTCCCAGGGGCTGGCCAGGTGGCCCTACTTCCATTTCTTAAGGCTTGACTTTCCTATCCTCCCACAGTTGCAGACCAAATTCCTGTCCTAGGGCCCCCCCCACAACACAGGCTGGAGAGAGGACAGGCTCGACGGCTTCTACACTCGTTGCTCTCTCTGTGGAAGGAGGACTTTCAGGTGCCAGTTCCACTACAGCTGCTGTTGAGGCCAAGAAACGTGGGCCTTCTGGCTGACAGGCGGCCCAGAGAGGTGAGTCAGAATGCAGGTGGACAGGAGCCATAAAAACTTCCTGGATTTTTGCGATCATGTTCTTATGCCCACCATTTCCTCCCTGATAGTTTGAGCTTCTTTATTCCCATTTTTCATGTTAAAATGGACTCTTATCTCTAGTCTCCTCCCCCTGGCTGCTCTGTCCATCACTAGGGACTTGTGCCATTTTCCCCGGTGTGTTTTTGCAGTGGGACCTGCTGCTGTTCCTGCTCCAAGAGCTGGTCAGGAGGGGTCTGATGGGACGGACAGAGATAGAGACCTGCCTGGGCAGCCTCCATGATGCCCAGTGGCCAGGGGTAAGGAGTCCTGTCTCCTTGTACATGAAGAGAGAATAGATGTGTCCTTTTATTCTGAAAGGGGTCAAGTGATGGGGCCTGGGATTCTTAGGATCTTCTCAAAGCTAAGTGGTCACGAGGACTGCCGAGGATATCCTGGATTTTATTCTTAGCTGGCACTTGAAATGTTTCTGTGGTTTGCGACAAAGTAGTATTTCTTTATGCATAAAACAGGAATGCTAATTTACAGCTTTTAGGGTTTGTGTCAAGGTGAAATAATGTATACAGGATGGTCTGGCACCCAAGTACTCAGTAGGTACTGACTGTTACCACAGCTAAGATTATTCTCAGTTCAACATGGCATCCCAGTGAGCCCATCTCCCTGCAGAGAGATTTACCACCACACCAACAATGCTCTGGAACAAAGCTTCAGGTCCATCTCAAGGCAGAAGGCAGCCAGGGAAAAATTACTTGTCTGCTCACTAGTTAGTGAAGACTTTAGTAGAAAAGGTGAATCTTCCAGAATTAGAGGTGTGCCTTCTCTGTTCTTTTTTATTCTTGTTCTAGGACTTCTGTAAAGAATTAGCAACTCTCTTCAACCTGTTTCTAGCTGAACCTCACCTGCCAGAACTTCAGCTAAGAGCTTGTGAGCTGGTGCAGCCAAATCGGGGGGCTGTGCTGGCCCAAAGCTAGAATGAGATGCGGTCCTGCCTTTGGCATCTCACCAGAACCAAGGAACCCCACCTAATGGCCTCAGGAGGCGGCCCTGGAGCCCAGGGCCACCCTGCATGCCCACTTGTGACCCTTGCCGGTACTCTTTCCCTTAGGGTACATCAGGGAGTGGTTGGGTCTGATGTGATCAGATTTCCTGCCCAGATGTGCAGGATGTGTGTCTGCTTGGCACCCCACCACCAGGCACAGGCCTGCTAGCCAGGTTCCTGGAGGAAGAGAGCTGGTGCTTGTTGCCCAAATATTAAATGATGTGTGTGGGCTTGTTGGCAGACAGCTCAAGCCCCACTTGCTGCTATCCCAGCATGTCTTAAAACTGTGGTTTGGGGAAATCATGACAGAAGCAAATAACTTCCTGCTTAACTTGTCAGGAATATTGAAGCATGAACTTTTGGAGTTTGCATTTTCTTACCACCAGGAGCTGTCTCCTTAAAAAGGCACAATGGAGAAACTAGGACTCACAGACAGAAATGTGCCTTTACCCTGTAACTCCCCACCTTCAGCCCTTGATGAACGGTAGGGGCTCTCTGAATCTCCCATCCAGGGACTAAGCACCGGGCAGACCATTAGAGTTTTTTTAAAATAAACTGTTTCTTATCAAGGGGTTGATGCTGTTTTCATGTCTTTCGACTGAGTTGGCAGTAGCCTCTGTGGATCTCAGGCTGAGTTGCCTTGTCTGTTAGCAGTGCCCACAGTTTCATTACAGGAGACCCTGAGGTCAGAGAGAGAGTCTGTCCCATTTATTCCCAATAGTAGTGACTGAGCAGCTGGCCCAGAGAGTAGGAAGGTTTAGAACAACATGCAAAGATGTTTCTCATTGAATCAGATGGTAGGGTAGCTCTTGGTATGCTTGTTTTGTTGGAGAATGTTAGATTTGCATTTGCATTCTACTTTGAGATTCGAGTTGTCTGTCAAGACTGTGTCTCTGTAAATAAGCCAGTGACTCCAACAGAGAAGGCAATGAACACACATTCCTCTATGCTGTGCAGTAAGTTCATTCCTTCAGAATCCCTGGGGACTGAGTGCTACTTGATGCTGAGAGGGATCCACTTGTGTAACCACAGCAAAGCTGGAGGATCAGTGGGAAGCCCTTAACTGCAGTAAATCCCAGGATAGTAAAGCAAGTAAAACATGAATGTTTTCCATCATTTTGTAACTACTGGCAAGGCCCAGGGATGACAGGTACTTAGGTCTCACCTTTTTTCAGCCTCACTCGAATCACTCCTTTAACAAGTTTCTCTATCTGAACCTTGTTTTCTAATCACTTTCAGAGGCCTTTACTATGCTCTTTAAATCCAATTTATACTGCAGCCAACTGAGGAAGTTTGGAATGCTTGGGAACAAAAAAAGCATGAAGTATGGCTGAATTAAATCACCGCCCCCAGAAAGCAGGTAAGGCCTGGTGGTAAGCACATGTTCCAGGGGACACAGACGCGTGTGAGAGAAGCTAGCCAAACAAGCAGAGGAAAATCCTTCAGCTACAAGGATCCTGCAAGTTGAGGGCTCCACAGCCCTGGTTTAAAGGCTGTTAAGTTAAAAACAAAATTCAGGAGCTTTCCTCCTGGCCACCTACTAGAAATAGTAAAGTAACGAAACTGTGGAGATGGGCAGTAACTGGTACTCCCATAAAGGAGTTCAGTGAGTGAACAGACTAGATCCTGCTGACTCTGCCTATTGGCTGCTCACTGACTGATGTCTAAACCAAAACCAAAACCAGACCCACTGCCATTGAGTCAGTTCCAGCTCATAGGGTTTCCAAGGAGCACCAGATGGATGTCAGCCACCAACCTTTTGCTTACCATAGCAGTTAACCACTACACCACCACAGTTTCCGATGTCTAAACGAGTGGCTTTCAAATTATAGTCCTCAGCATTAGCATCATCAGAGAGCTTGCTAGGAGTATAGACAATTGGGCCCCAGAAACTTGATAGGTGAGACCCAGTAATGTGGGGTATCACACACCCTTCAGATGATTTCAGAGGCACCTCTCTAAAATCTGACTTCACCATGATCATATAAAGCTGCTCTGTGGGTTGCCTTGCACCTCTGCACTGTGCCACAGATAACTCTCAGTTAATGTCCCTTCTTAGGCCTGGGTCTGCAGTGGGGCTCCTCCAGCAAGGAGTCAGGATCATCTCTCGGCTACCACACATTCCCATTCCTGTATGTGGCTTACTTTGCCAGCTCTTCCAGGGGATCATGATCACTGTTAGGTGTTAGAGTGATGGCTGTGGAACCTACCCTATGTTCATACTGTGCTATAGCTGACCACTATTGGGCAACAAATCTGGTTGCTGCTGACCAGTGCAAAGCAGTGCTGAGTCTGTGGGAGGTGCTCCATGCATCATTATAGACAGAATCACTAAAACTGGACCACCATCTGAGTAGGCATCATCATCTCCAGGCTGCATTCTGTGGCACTCTGAAGACTACTCAGGCCAGCCTAAGGTGCGCTTCACCACATAACACACAAGACTGAATTCACCAGTTTTCTGACCTTTTTGGTCCAGGGTCTGAGATTTATATAAAAAGAAGTTGGGAATACATAAATAGAGTGTTAAATACATCAAGTGTTAAAAAAAAACTGACCAGAAAAATAAAAATTCAAGAACAGTTTTAAAAATCTTCACTCAATAATGTATAAATAACTTAATCTGATATCATATGAGGGGAAAAACCTGCAAACATCTGTAGAAAAATCTGTTGCACTAGATAGAAAATTACCATTTTCACCACATCGTAATCAGTCCTCACAAGGACTCTCATTCCACCAAAGATTTCTGGCACCAACACTGAAGATGGGAATCTTCAGCCTCCAAGGCTTGAGGGAACAGCAGTTGCCACTGTTCTAAAGCCTCTGACTGAGGAGAGGGGAAGGGCAGACTTGAACAGATCACTTACCTCCTTGGAGTTACATACATATTCAAAGGACAATTTTGAGTCTCTTTGAACTTCCTCTTGTGCTGTCCATATCCAGCGTCTGGCTGTCCCTACCCCATCCTGATCCTAACTCTCCAACCCGCTTCTCAGAGAAGGGCTACAGTGGTCCTAGGTGGCCCCTTACCCATCACAGCTCTGGAGAGAAGGTTCCACACTGAGCACTGCTAGCTCTCCTGACTGGTGCCAAAGCCCCAGCGCCCTCTGCTATAAGGGTAAGAAAGGGAGGAAACAACCCAAAATCAACAATGAAGTATTTTTGCAAAAATGCAAGGAGACAAGATTGTGAATCCACTTTCTGGTCTGTGCAGCTGTTTTTTAAAACCCCTTTTCTGTTTTGGTATTGATAGCACACATCCCACATTGGAGTGTAACTTTTGGGCCAGATTCAGAGGAGTCTTGGCCAATGGCTGCTTGCTTCCCTGCAGGCCAGGCTGGCCAGAGCACCACACACCCCCAGTTCTGCGGGCTGTACCCAGTCCTGAGGCCCTAGATGGAGTGGAGATGAGAAATGCAAAGGGTGAACTAAGGTTCATCTGCCCTCGACAGCCAGGGCCAGAAGCTCTGCAGTGGTGCCACCTGTAACATGGGACTGACACAGCTTTTCTGGCAGCACTGGGCTGTGTGTTTTCTGTGCTGCTGGCCTCTGCTCTTGCATTAGAGCAAAGGAGCAAGGAACTGCTGCAGCATCTCTGGAGCATGCTAGGCCCGTATTTTAAGCACCGTCTGATGACGAGATGCTAACTACCAAGGAAAGAGGCCAGTCTTGCTATCACCAGTGGCTGCTGTTTGATAAAGGTGTTCAAGAGCTGAGGAGCGAAGCCTGGAGCACCAAGTTCTACCTGTAATAAAGCAGAGAAGAAGGGTTCTATCTGCACACTTCAGCCACAGGGAGTCCCACAGGCTGTCCTCACAGAAGGCCCTCTGCTTGCTGCTGTGGAGCTTGCCAATGCTGGGCTCCGCTGTTCAGACCTAAGGACCTCCCAGTGGCAGAGGTCAAGTCCAGTGGCAGTAGAGAGCCACACAAAGTGGATCATCTCCCTCTGTGCTGGTGAAGCTGCTGCTTTTAACTTGCAGTGAGCCATTTGTCTCACAAAGACCCTGAGAAGAGCCATAGGACAACGGTGGCTGGGCTCTCTGGCTACAGCAAAAGCAGAGAAACTGTCTCATGCCTCCCTCTCCCATCTCCTACAGACTCCCCCACTGATGATTTAGGAAGCCCTTTAGCCTCCAGTTTGTAAAGATCAACCCTTAGCCAAAGGGCCTGGTCACTGACCCCAAGGGGATCAAACCCAGGCCCTTAGCCCAGTGGCTGCAGGAATATGTTACCTGGGCCAAGCAGATGACCCTGGTGACCTCCTTCCCTTCCACAGTGAGAGGCTGCAGGATCCAGGCACTGGGCAGGATCTCCCCTCGAACCACCTCTCTGCGAGGTCGTGGCATGGATGTGTCATATACTGACTGAGCGGCCATGATAGACAGGTGCCCCTGGAGACAGAGAAGGATGTAATGGTAAGGGAACAGACTGAAATGCAGTTACGGCAGTGGAAGGCAGCACTGGGCCAGCTCTCACACAGCCCCAGGCCCAACTTGCTCTCCTTTCCCAGAGACCCTGATTTCCAGGGAGACAGCTTCTTAGGACACTGACTCTGCCACCAGCAAGGCAGGTACCTCTTTGGCTTCCACACAAACACAGCAGAAATCCCGCGGCGGCTTCAGTGCACACAGGGTGGTACCGCACAGCAGGTACACTGCAGGGCAAAATAGAGGGCATCAGCAGTCACAAGAGATGCTGGCCCTCAGCCCTTCCCAGCCTAGGACTCTGCCACCCCATCACTTGCAGCCTGACGCTGGAGACCGTGCCCTGGGAATGCATTCCCTGGGCTCACCCAGGCTGATGCTGTTGGTGACCCTCTGGTGCAGCCGTGCTGTCTGGATGGGCTTGTGGTACAGGGGCCACAGGGTAGGGTCACTCACAGCTGCCCACACCTGAGGCAGCGACTGGGACACCACACCTGCCCCCAGGAAGCCATGGCGAGTAGAGGAGAACACCTTGTAGTACAGCTGCACCTTCTGCTCTTCACCTTGATAGCTGGGGACACCAACAGTGAAGGTGAAAATGGGCTCTAGGGATCACAGAGGAACTTGGGGCAAGGGTCACAGAAGCCAGGGCAGAGAAGAGGAAGGAGAGGAGACGCACAGTCAGGCAGGACACTGCAAAGGAACTTACTTCCAGTCAGCTGCTGCCTGGCCAATGAAGAGGTTGTGCAGGTTATCCGAACAAGCAGCCATGACCTGAGGACACAGTGGCCACACCCAAATCAGGGGGCTCAGACAGGACCCTGGGTAGTCAGCCTGACCTGTGTGTACTGGTCTCCCTTTTCTGAAGATGGAGAGCCACTGAAGGAGCCCATGTGGAACTTGACAGCCCTAATCTGCCCTTTTCTTTTCCTCCTCTTTTCTTTCCTCCATGCCATGACCCCTACCCAGCAGAGGTCTGGTTAAATAAGGGGGTGGTGGGGAGTGGCAGCAGTTACTCACATCAGCCACAGAGATGTCCACAATGTGCCTGGCCAGGTCCTGGTAGGAGGAGGAGAAGCAGGTTCTCGAGCTGAACAAGCCGGATGGAGAGCAGCAACAACTGCCCGTGGAGGCTCCACGGCCTGCAACCAGTAGGGGACTCGGATGGCACGGAACACCAAAGCTTTAGGAAAGTAACTTCTCCAGCAGGAGAAGTGGCTCCATCAGAATGAGCCCCGAGCTTCCTAGACCACTTGCCACTCGGCCACTCACCGTAGACTGAACTCTTCCAGGTGGGCCCAGTGAGACACGGGCAACGGCTCTTCACAGCAGGGCGGCCCTGCCCATTCCCCATCCAGGCGTCTCTGGAGTCAGACCAGTCTGTGTCCCCCTGCCAACAGACAGTGTTCAGTGCTGGAGCCTAGAGCCAAGAAGCAAATACAGAGGTTTTCTGTGCACCTAACAATTGCCAGTATATCTGCTCCACTGCATTTGAATTAAAAGAGGCTGGATGCCTGCGAGGGACCAGCTGTAAAAGAAACCAGCCACTGGACAATGTCTCCTCATCCTGTAAACCACAGACCTTGTATAGGAGAGTTCCAGTAGGATCAAAACAAAAGGAGGCCTGGCTACACCTGAGACTGCCAGCCTGCCAACAGGAAGGGGTCGGAGGGCAGAGGCTATTCACTGCTGTGGCCGGTATGAGTGAGGCCAAGAGTAAGCGTGGCTCAGTGCAGGCATCAAACAGCCTAAAGGGGCAGATGAGATGGCGGAGGAGAAGGAGGTGGCTATGACAAGCTTACCCCTCGGTCCTGGCTCCAGCTGCAGCTAAAGGTGCCAATTTGGGGCCAGATGGGCATGATCCTCTGGATCTGTAACAAGTTCTCACCACCTTCACCTTAACCAGCTGCTCAGTGACATAGCCTTTGACCTCAGCTGGATCTGACAGGGAACCACCATCCTAGCTCTGTCCTCCAAGGTGTGGACAGCTGTACGTCCTTCCTCTCCTGCTTCACCACGTTAGGGTTTCTCCTGCTGAAGCCAGGCGTTTCCACCTTAGCTTCAGATCTCTGGCTGCCTTCTCGGATCATAATGACCCTACAGGACAGAGTAGAATCGCCCAATAGAGTTTCCAAGGAGCATCTGGTATATTTGAACTGCTGACCTTCTGGTTAATAATGTAGCACTTCACCACCACACCACCAAGGCTTCCCATTAGCCATCAGGGAGACATAAAATTAAAGCCACAATGAGATTCCATTTCTCGCCACCAGAATGGCTGTGGTTCATGATGGCTGGAGAAATGGGAACTCTCATAGACTGCTGGTAGGAAGGCAAAATGGTATAGCCACTGTAGGAAACAGTTCCAAAAGGGTAAACATACTACTACCATATGACCCACCAATCCTAATCCTACATATAAACTAAAAATAATTGAAAGCGGGAATACAAACAAGTATCTCTACACTCGTGTTCACTGCAGCACTGTTCACAACAGCTACAAGGTGGAAGCAAGCTAAAAACCATCAACAGATGGATGGAAACAAAAGAATAGAATATACACAAAATTGAATATTAACTATCCATAAATAGAAATGGAGTTGATGCTACAACATATATTAAATTGAAAACATAATGCTGAGTAAGACAGGTCAGTCACAAAATAGCCAGTTCCATAGGAAGCCACTTAACTGGGCAATACACAGAGGCCAGAGGTTAGTGGTTGATGTCAGGGGTGGGAAGGCAGGAGTCTAGAGGGAGTCACTGCTCAGGGGGCAATGAGTTTCTGTTAATGGTGCTGATGGCCACGTGGCACAACGAACATGATCAGTGCCAATGAATTACAATTATATGTGTAAAAACTGAGTTTTTACACTTGCTGAGTTGGCAAGTGTTGTGTTATGTGTATTTTTACCCCAATTAAAAAAAGAAACTGCTGAAGGAAAAATTAATTAAAAAGAAGAAACAATCAAGAGAAGGACTGGACCAAGGGCTAGAACATTCAATCTAGACCAAGGACTAGAATAACACTATGGATGCAAATATGACCAATGTTAAAATGTTACTGACTAAAAAGAGGTGAAGGCACCAGAAGAGAAACTAGGTAACTGGAAGCTTCTAAAAATCAAACACTTAACGCTCATCCAAAAACTTCACCAGAAGAGTAAAAGGACAACTACAGACAGGAGAAAGAATTTTGGCTACAATAAATGCAATCGGGGTCTAATCCCAAAAGTCTACAAGATACTGTAAAACCTCAACAACAAAAAGACAACTCAATTAAAAAATGGGCAAAGGAGATGAACAGGCACTTCAATGAAGAAGATATTCAGGTAGCTAACAGATACCTTGAGGAAATGCTCACAATCACTAGCCATTAGAGAACTGCAAATCCAAACTAAAACGATTTATCATCTCACCCCAACAGGGCTAGAGTTAACCCCCAAACCACAAATTAATCAATGTTGGAGAAACTGGAACACCTGTACTCTGTTGGTGGGAATGTGAAGTGGTATAACCACTTTGGAAACTGATTTGGTGCTTCTTTTAAAAGCTAGTACCATATAATCCAACAATCCCACTCCTTGGAATACATCCTAGAGAAGAAAGAGCTGTCACATGAATAGATATATGCACACCTATGTTCTCTGTAGCACTATTCACAATAACAAAAAGATGTAAACAATCTAGGTACTCATCAGTGGACACATGGGTAAGCAAATTATGGTACACTGACACAATGGAATATAGGCAACAATAAAGAACAGTAATGAATCTGCAAAACATTGATAACATGGATGAATCTGGAAGGCATCACAGAGTGAAATCTGTCAGTCATAAAGACAAATACTGTATGAGACCACTATTATAAGAGCTCAAGAAAAGGTTTAAATGCAGTAGAAAACACTCCTTGATGGTTACCAGGGTGGGGATGGAGGAAGAGAGGTATTCATTAACTAGATACAACCAAACCTAGTGCTGTCAAGTTGATGCTAACTCATAGTGACCCTACAGGGCAGAGCAGAACTGCCCCATGGAGTTCCTACGGTGTGCCTGGCAGCTCTGAACTGCCAACCTTTTGGTTAGCTGCTGTAGCACTTGACCACTGCGCCACCCGAGTTTCCAGTGAAATAGTAGGTAAGGATTAGCTGAAAGGAAGGACGACACACAGAAGAAGTCAGCACCACTGAACCAAACCAAAAGCTAACAAGTTTCTTGAATACAACGAAACATATTAAGGGACAGAGTAGCAGGGGCATGGGTTTGAGGAACATGATTTCAGGGGACATGAAGGTCAACTGGCACAACAAAGTTAACTGAGAGAATGTCCAGCATTCCACTTTGGTGAGTGGCATCTGGAGTCTTAAAAGCTAGCAAGAGGCCATCTAAGATATATCAGTTGGTCCCAACGCACCCGGGGCAAAGGACAACGAAGAACACCAAAGACAGAAGGAAAATATTAGCCCAAGAGACAGAAAAGGCCACATAATCCAAAGACTCCATCAGCCTGCTGACGCCAGAAGAACTAGATTGTGCCTGGCTACCACCAATGATTGCCCTGACAGGGAACAGAACAGAGTCCCAGACAGAGCAGGAGAAAAATGGGGTGCAGAACTCACGTTCTAGTAAAAAGAGTACACTTTTAATGATCTGACTCAGACTACAAGAAAACATGGCCCCCATACAGTTAGCCTAGAACTGAAACCATTCCCAAAGCTAACTCTTCTGACAAAGCTTAGACTAGACAATAAGGCATAAAACAATACTTGTGACGAGAGTACGCCTTAGTTCAGCTAGATGCATAAGACTAAATGGGCCACTCCTAAGGCAAGGTGGGAAGGCAAGAAGGGACAGGAGCTGGCTGAATGGGTAAGGGAAGTTGGGAGTGGAAAGCAGGAGTGAGCTGTCCCATTACAGGGACAGCAACGAGGGTCACATAACAATGTGTGTATAAATTTTTGTATGAGGAACCGACTTGAACTGTAAGCTCTCACTTAAAGTACAAGTAAAATAAAATAAAAAGGGCTAAAGAAAAAAAGATAATGGTGAGTGATCGTGAAATACACTGATTTCACATTGTATAACTGAAGTGAAAAGAGTTAAAATCGCTAAATCAAGATGCTTAAAGTAATCAAAAGAACTTTTTTTATTTTGCATTTTTAAAAAATATATTTTATTGTGATTAAGTGAACGTTTCCAATCCAAGTCAATTTACCATACAAAACCCTGTGCACCTGCCTCTATGCAACTCCATTCTCCGCACCCTGTGACAATACACTCATCCCCTTCACTCTTTACTTCCACTGTCCACTCAACTGACACTGTTCCCTCTTCTGCAACCTCTCCTGACCCTACTGACCAGTTGGACAGCCTCATTCAAGATGTGACGATTAAGTCCATGAACTTAACTATTCTAAGTGCTACACACCTCACTACTGAGTAACACCACAGTCACCTTTGAAGTACTCCCCTTGGGAAGCTATGCACCAATACCAGCATATAGACAAACCTTCAGAGCACTTTTGGAACTCTTTCTGGAATGGTCATTGTGCATGGTGGCATGATGGCAAGTTCAGGACCTTAATTGTACAGTTGTCTATAAGGACATTTTTAACCAATAAACTAACTATATTGGAGCACCCTCCCTACTCAACTGATCTGACCCTCAAGGACTTTTTTCTTTACCCGAAGGTAAAGGAAATATTTAAAGGAAGACATTTTGATGACATTCAGGACATCAAAGGTAATACAACAACAGCTCTGATGGCCATTCCAGAAAAAGTGTTCTAAAAGTGCTTTGAAAAGTGGCATCAGTGCATAGCTTCCCAAGGGGAGTACTTCGAAAGTGACCATAGTGATAGTCAGCAATGAGGTATATAGTACCTTTTCTAGGATAAGTTTGTGAGCTTAATTGGAAGTCCCATAAAGTACAGACATCACCTGCATCAGTCTGTGTCCCTTAGTCGTGTCCAATCTTTGTCTGAAGCACTGGTCTTCAGTACTGAAGTACTTTGTCTTCAGTACTGGTCTCAGCTCTGGGCTAGAGCAAGTCCAGGGTCCATGGTCTCAGGGGACCCTCCACGCTGCCAAACCATCAAGTCTGGTCTTTTAAAAGAGTTCTTGATCTGCACACTCATTTTCTCGTGTCATGTCAAGAACTATGCATTGTGTTCCCTGACAGGGCTGTCTTTGGTGGTGGCTGGGCACCATCTAGCTTTGGTCTCATGCTGATGCAGTGTCCCAATCATAAGGACCCTTTTGTCTCCTGGCCTCATATTTTCCTCATGTCTTTGATGTTCTTGGTTTTCGTTTGCTCCAGTTGGGTCAGGACCAACTACGAGAACTTCTTAAGAAGAAGCCACATGATCCAAAAACATCAGCATGAGACCAGAAGAACTAGATAGTGCCTGATCACCACCAATGACTGACCTGACAGGGGACACAATGAAGAACCCTAACGAAGTAGGGGGAAGTGGGGGTGCACAACTAGAGCTCTATTTAAAAGACCAGACTTGACAGTGTGACAGACTGGAAGGTTCCCTGAGAACATGGCCCCCTGTACTCTGTTAGCCAAGAGCTGAAACCAGTACCCAATCCAGTTCTTCAGACAACTATTGAACTGGACTATAAGACTTACGCTGGTGAAGTGTGTGCTTCTTAGCTTGAATATACACGAGGCTGGCTGGACAGCTTCTGTGCAGAGGTGAGATGAGAGGGTAGAGGGGGAAAGGAATTGGTTGAATGGATATGGGAAGTACAGGGTAGACAGAAGGAGTGTGCCATCACAGGGCAGGGGATGGGGGTCCTGAGAGCAGCTAGAGTTGCACAGAGTTATGTGTACACGGTTTTATATGGCAAATTGACTTGGATTATAAACTTGCACTTAAAGCACAATAAAAAATATTTTTCTAAAAAAGCTTTTTAGAACAGTCTTCTAATTTATCAGAAAGGAGATAGATACACATCCTACAACACAACCCATCATGCAGGTTAAAAAAAAAAAATCCATGAAATATTCATGATTACAATAAAAACCTTAACATCATGAAAGAATCATATTTTCTCTGCAATCATGAACTCTGGTTAAGAGCAGACAAACTAAAAACTAATAAAATCAGAAACTAGGGCTTTTCTACCAGGAAAGCTTTCTTGTTAAGAAATTGTATCACCACATCACCTGAGTAATGGGCTCCCTTAAGCAATTAACTGTATGAGAACAAATGATGAACATTTATCCAAAAGCTGAGATGAGAAGGGGAAGGCTAGAGAAGCCAGAGCAACAGAAACAGAACAAACAGAATTAAATAATGAAGATGCTGATAGACACTGAAAGTTGTAAGCAATGGCATGGGACAATCTGTATAAAAAATTTTTAATGGGGAACCCACTTTGCTGTGTAAAATTTTCCCCTAAAACACAATAAATTATTATTTTTTCTTAAAAATTTATCTTTCTGAACAATTGGCTCAAGGAAGAAAAATACAAACCAAAAATACTATAAAACAAAGCATATAAAACATACACCACAACCTTTGCTACTGCTTGAATTTTTTTTAACCATGTCAAGTTTTATGCATAAAGCCAAGAGTCTTAAATTTCTATGCCAAGCCAGACCTGACCTGTGAGCCCCAGATCTGTTTTTCTACCTGTGAGCCTGACCTCCCCTGCCTTTCTCACAGGCACCTTCAACTGAGTCCAAACCTAAACTCATGACCTTCCCCCTACAGCCAGGTCCTCCTGCACGCCCTTGTCTCTTTGTTGGCATTGCCACTGCTTCAGCTGCTCAAGCCAAATGGGTGTGTTGCTCTGGATTCCTCTAGCCACCAATCATCACCTAGTTCTGGAGAGGCCCCTCTATCGTGTACACCTTTGCTCACCTGTACGGTCAGTACTGACCAAGCTGTTATGTGACTTCACCATGGCCTTAGGCACTACCGATATCTCCTCCTACCCTCTTCTCTTCCATCTGATTATTTTACTCCTCTGTTTAAAAGCTTTTTGACAGTTTACTATCACTTGTGGTACACAACAGGTCATACCAGAAAGGGCCCAGAAGGCCCAATGCCTGATCTGGTCTTTTCTAGTTACCTCTCACGCCCTACTCCCGTCTTACTCTTTGTATGGCAGCTCCGTTAGCTGTCTTTCAGTTCCTCAAACTCCCTCAAGGCCTTTCTTGCAGTCTCTCTCCCTGGAAGGCTGTTCCCCACTTAGACAGCCCGCCCCCTACGGCTGCACTGAACTTTTACTTAGGTGACTACATCTCACGCTCTGGCTCAGTTTAAATATCCACTTTCCAGAGAACCTTTACAGATCTTTCAGATTAGGTCACAGCTCTTGTTTTATGTTGACCTCGTACCACTTCTTCAGAGAACTCACTGCAATGGTAATTAAATAATAATAAACTGTTTAATATTTCTCTCCTCTAACAGTCCCTGGGGGCACAAATGGTCAAGTGCTTGACTACTAGTCTAGAGGCTGGCAGTGCAAACCTGCCCACAGGCTTCTAAGACTACAGGCCTGGTGATCTGTTTCCCAAAGGCCACAGCCCTGAAAGCCCTAGAGAGCACTTCTGCTTTGCACACATGGAGTCACAAGGAGTCAGAACCGACTCCATGGCAGCTAACAACAACAGTCTGTTTAAGGACAAGCTCACTGCTGTATTCCTGGTGCCTAAGTATCTACAAAATAAACACCTGCTGAGTGAACAAATAAACAGCGGGAGGATGTTCACATCATCAGTGGACTTCAGGAGGCAGGACTTCCTGCCCAAATCCTGTTTTAGGGCACCTAGCCCCTGGGCTGGATCCCAACACCAGACTACTCACCAGGCTGTCTGGGGACCACAGCTGGCCAGACAAAGCTGAGTTGCTGTTGTAGCCAGAGGTGACGCCAGAGGAAAGGCTTCCATTGGAGCTGGTACACAGGGAGCTGGAGTTGGCTAGAGTATGTAGTTTTTTCTCTTCCTGGAAAGGACAGAACACCATCAACCAGCTTCTGACAGATGCATCCTCACTGCCACACCCCCTCTACCCCAAAGGCTCTCCCCCTTTCTTACCTCCATAGCGCCCATCACCTCTCTGTACCTCCTCTTCCCAACTTCATGCTCCCACCCTTCCCAAAGCCATCACTCCTCCATACTTCCCTAACACCACAATATCCCCAGAGTTCTCCTCCCACATGCTGGCCCGGGGATGCTGGAAGACAGAGTAGAGCTTTCAGCTGGCCCACGGGTCCCCTGTCCTCCCCCAGTGCTATGTCCCAAGACTCAGAGGCAGCCACCTATGGAGCCTGGCCCAGCCCTAAAACTGGAGGCACAGCCCACTCCTCACCCTCAGGAGCTGTGAGATGATCCGCTGGTGGATTCTCAACTTCTCCTGTTGAGTCTGTTCCCGCAAGCGGTCCCGGGCCCGAGCAATTTCCACCTTGGCCTCCTCCCAGGCCTGCTGGTAGTCTCGCAGCATCAGCTCAATGTCAGAGGGTGGATAAGAAGACTTTGGAACAGCCTCAGAGCTCCTGGGGATAACCACAGGGGTGGAGAGAGGCCTTCTGATGTGGCGGGTGGGTGACGACTCTGGCCTGCCCACCCCAGCTTAGCTCAACACCACTTTCTCAAAGGAGTCAGCTTCCCTTTGCCCTCAGATTTTGCTTCTACATCCTCAGGAAGTGGTGTAAGAAAACAAAAGAACAAGCCATTCTGAGACCTGGGCCTGTGCCCTTAAACAGCATGTCAGAGCAAATGTGCACCCTTCTCTTCTTTTCCACATGCTCAGTCATCCACATAGCTTCTACTCATCCACAGGCACACAGGACAGACTCCTGGAGTCCCTCCTTTCAAAGAAAGCAGCAGCTCCCACTCTCCGGGATGCTCAGAACTCCAGGCTGTCTCCCCTCACCATCAGCCCATTCCCTGCAGGGTTCTGAGACCCCCCCTTGCCTGGTGGTCTCCACGACGTCCTTCCTCAGCTGCTGCAGGTAATCTCGGCGCCGGCTGGGGAAGCTGAGCTCCCTAATAGGGAAATCCACATTGGGCAGGAGGCTCACTTGCTTCCGAGGGCTGAGACTTCGTGTCCGGCGGAAGTTCTGAAGGTGCTCTGCTCGCTCTCTCCAGACAGTCTGGATGGCTTTGTTTTGCCTGAGACAAAATGTAACAGATTCACTGAAGCTGGCCCTGTATGCCCTTCTCCTCTGAAGACCCATCCCTGACTCCAGAGAGGACTGAGGGGACAGCCAGCTCTTGGCTTTCTCAAGCTCTTTGCTCTTGGCCTATCCCTGCCCTCCCAGTCCAGGGGGCCCTTACCGGGCAAGCAGCTCCTCCCAGGTGGCAAGTGTGGGGTGACCAGCAGCGAGGGCTTCGCCCGTCCCACTCTGCAGCACCCGCAGCAGTGCATCTGCCTCCCCGAAGCCTCGGTGCAGCTTTGCTTCTGTGAGTTCCAAGCTGAGTGGCAGGTTTGGGGCCCCAACTTTTAGGCGGATCTCTTCTCTCTGGGGCCATTCGGGAGCCTGGCTCTGGTCTTCCAGAGCATGGAAGGGCCTCTCTCCCTGCTTTCCAGAGCCACGATCACATCTGGTCCCCAGCTCCTTGGTCACACCCAGTCCCAACGGAGAGTAATCCTGCACTCCACCCCAGTTACTGAACTTGTTACGTATCGGGAGCTCCCACAGGCTGTGGTGCAAGGGCTCGGGGGCCACGCATGTCTGCGGAGTGTGGCTCAGCAGCCCCTCTGGTTGGCAGGCCCCAGCTGGGCCCCAGGTGGAATGTCGGAGCTCTGTGCTTTCAGTTACCCCAGAGACAGGGCAGGAGCTGAGGTGCCTGATGTCTCCCCATGGAGAAGTACCTGAAGCAGGCTGTGGCTCCACTAGAAGTACTGGACTCTCACCTCTACTGTCGGTCCTGCTCTGCCACCAAGCTGGCCCCCTACTGCTCAGTGGGCTACACTCTGGGGATGTCATCTTCTCATGCACAAAGTCCTTGGCCAACCTCTGGCTTCTGCTCCTCACTGGGGGAGGGGACTGAGTGTTCTTTTGTACCCAGGTGGACACTGCCTGGCTGGTCCTAGGCTGACACTGCTGAGAGGGCTGTCCTACGACACCACCTTGGCATTCTGAACAGTGCTGTGGGTCGCCTGACAAGCTAACAAGGAGGGGCGCCTCATCACTCCTTTCCAGCGGACCTCTGCCTCCCTCACACTGAGTCTCGACTCCCCGGGAATCACCTGACTCCTCACCAGGCTGGGAGCAGACATCATCTGGAGATGCTGCGGGATCAGGAGAAAGGGCTGGGCTAGAGTCAGGTTTTTGGTGGCCTTCCAGGAGTTGAGATGAGGGGTCCGAGAGGAGACATGACCCCTGGGCACTGGCACTAAGTGTGAGGATTGGGGAAGAGGCCCTGTCTACCAACAAGGCACTTGTGCGGCCCAGCTTCTTCTGGATCGTGGGCTCCCCAGTGGCCTCTGCAGTGTTGGGGACGGGTCCTGAGGAGTGAGAGATGCTGAGGGAAGGGCTGCTTACAGTCAGGCAAGCAGATGTCTCTGGTTGGGAGCTGGGAGGCAGGGATGCACTGGGAGAGTCTTGAGGGCCCACAGAAAGCAGCTGCTGCCCAAGAGGGTCTTTCTCAAACCTCGAATGGGATGAAGGTACTATAGGCCTCTGGAGCCTGCAGCAGATGCTTTCTTCCTGAAAATCTGAGGACCCTGCTGTTTCTTCTACCTCTCTCTTGTCAAGTGCCCTTGGAACGCCTCCCTTTTCTTGACACTCTGTCAAGGTATCTGAGCCTAGCACTGCATGGCTCTCACTAGCTACCTGAGGGTTGGCCTCTGGTGCCTGGAGGGGCAGAGGTGATGAGGCCAGGTCAGTCTGGCTGCCCTCATCCACTGTGGTCTGAGTAAAGCTGTCCATCCTAAGGGCCTGGGGGGCTTTCCCTGGGGAGTCCTTTCTGAAGTTCTGCTCCTTTTCAGCCACACTGGGCTGGGAGAGACTCCCCAGCAGTTCTGAGGTACTGTGCAGGAGCTGTGAGAGGTGCAGAGACAGGCTATGCATGCTGGTCCATGAGGCCAGCTGAGAGAATGGCATTGTGCTGGCCTCTGGTGTGGCAGAGATGTCAGTGCAGCTCCAGTGGAGACTGCAGCCTAGGGTCTGTGTGCCCTGCTCAAGGGTGCCCATCCTGGCTTGCTCCACACTGCGGCCTGCAGCTGTTGGACATAGCAGCATAACTTCATCCACTGGACCTGTGGCACTTCCTTCAGTCAAGGGGGGCTGGTACCTCAGGCCCGCTTTACCGGGAGGGATCTTGATTTGGAATCTCTTGTCTGCTCCTTCAGGGCCTGCTGTGTTGTGATGTTGTCCCACCGGAAAAGAGTAACCACATACTTCCAAAGTGTCATCTGAATGCTGAGCATTCTCAGTGCTGCTACAGATGCTCGACAGGTCCCAGGCACTGGCACAGGCACCGAGGTGGGGATGGAAGGGGGGCTTCTGGTCTTCCAGGCCACGGTCCATGCTGGAACCCTGGGCCACACTTGATGGTGCCAGGCCTTGGGGTGTCTGGCTGCAGGAGACATCGACTGCACTGTCAAACACATACTGCTTCCAGCCAACATGCCTGAGCCCCTCTGGACGCTGGGGCAGGATGTATGGATTGATGTGACTTGAGTCTATGTGTATCATTTTTTTGTCCACCTCAGAAAGCTGCTCTACTGGCCTGGCCTGGCCACCTGGTTTCTCCGGCCTTCCCTTGCAGGTCTGCTCCAGAGTACCAAGCATCCAACTGGTCAGGAAATCTGTGGTTGGCTGGCACAAGAGAGCTGAAGATACCGGGGAAGGCAGGGGAGCAGGTTTTGAAGGTTTGTGATCCCCAGTTCTGTTGTCCAGATCGGACGAGGCTTTCTGACTGTGGTCTTCAACTTTGGGAGTTCTTGCCTCTAATTCTTTTGAACAGCAGTCCGTAGGATGTGGGATCCATAATCTACTAGGTTCCTGTGTGTCCTTATCTGTGGGAAAAGGAGGCTCCACACTCAAGTTCAGCTCCTGAATTGAGCGGGTAGAGCTGACCACAGAGAACTGTGGTCTGGGGCAGGGGCCGAGGCAGTCTTTGGGACCAGAGAACACGGCTATCACAGGCACTGAGCCTGGATGCTTCCTGCCACAGCGGGGCTGGCCTGGCCTCTCACCAGGAGGCTGTGGCCCACTTTGCCTCAAATGCCAAGTGGCTGAGTCTTCAATATCTGGTGAGAACTTCCCTGGCTTGGACACAGCCTCTTCTTTTGTCCTGGCATTCTTGATCTGACTATCCAAGTCATCTTCATCCAAAAGTGCAGGACTCCCACCTTGGACAGGGTTTCCACCACCACCTAAAGGCTGGTCTCTCTGCTGCTCTTCCTCCTCCCAAAGACTGTCAACCTGAGTACCCTGTTGTTTTAACCTTGCTACAAACTCAGCCTGGGAATCCATGCTACTGTGATCCCTGGACTCAGCGGAAAGTTGTGGCTTTTCTGGAAGGCTTCTGAAGGTCTTTTCCAAACCATATCTATGGTATGATTCCACAACCAGCTCATTCTTAATAGACATTTCACTTAAATTCTGGGGGGCATTTAGCCCTCCATTTGCTGCAGGAGGCTCTGACTGAGTTCGAGATGCCTGTGTGGCCTGGTTGGCTGCACAGCTGTCCTGAAGCTTCATCAGTGGCTCACAGCATGTGCCCACAGGTGGGACAGCCTCAAACTCTGTGCTGGCTTTCTTCTCAACAAACTTTCTCTCAGGGCTCTCTGCTGATGTTGTACTTCCATCAGCACTTGAGTGGCCAAGAGAACTGGCTCTCCTTTCATGGGCCAAAGAAGAACTGCAGCCTTGAGCCAGAGAAAAGACAGTAGCTGTCAACAGGGGCTCCAGAGTGCTGCAATCCGCTGACCCAAACTTCCTATTCCTGCATCTGGGCTTGAGGCCATGTGCCAACAGCACAGCAGGTTCTCTGGAATGGCCTGTACCCCTCTCGTCCAGGCCACCGAGCCTGGAAGGCACTATGGAGGGTGAGTGGATACTGTCTGGGGTAGGCTTGGCAGCCCCCTTCTCTAGGCTACCACTTCCACAGCACAGTGAAGTGGAGGAGTGGAGAGAATAGGCCTGAGAAGTGACACATGGAGAACAGCTCAGCTGCAGGGAAGGCGGAGTCTGGCTCTCCTCCTGTCCCCCAGATTGGCTGAGAGATCTGCTATGTTCAGTGCTCCCTGAGACATCACAATCTACAATTTCTTCTGAACGTCTGAATGGGGCTTCCATCTGAACACCCCTGGGATTTTGGCTAGTTGTTTGATCTGGCAATGAACTTGGCACAAGATGTTTGCTGCCAGGCCTGTAGGCTTCTGCCAGCCTAGATCCAATAACTCCCTTCCAGTTGATACACTGTGAGGGGTCTCCTAGCTCAACCCTTCTCAAGGCTCTAGGCCTAAGGGTACCTTGTTTGGGACTTGCCCTCCCTGCATCAGTCAACAGCTGTCCTGGTTCAGCAGACAGAAATGCTCCATGAAATCCCTGTGCTTCCCCTTCATTTCTGGTTCTACCTGACACTGACTGGTCCATTTGTTTACACTGAGGCCTCATAGGGAACCATGAGGAACATCTGGGTTCTAGTAAAGATTCAGAGTGAGGAAGGACTGTCCTCCGAGCCAGAAAGTCATTGAGCTGTCTTCCCTGGGCCTTTGCCTGTCGGATCTCTTCTAACAGAGCCAGGCACAAAGATGCATGGGCAGAGGACTCCCAAGTCCTAGGCTGTGGGTTGGGAACTCCTGTCAAAGAAGCAGGTGCTGAGATGGCATCACTGGTAAGACTGAGGTCCTCGGCACCATTCGCTGCCTTCTGCCTTGCCTCTCTGTCTTGAAAGCTACCCTCTTCCAAGGGGCTGCTGGTCTTCTGTTCCAGCTGGCTAGAGTTCCTATTTAGGGGACTGGCTCTCCTTTTTCTGTCTTTTTGAATAGCTGTCTCCATTTCAGGACCAAAATCATCCCTGGTACTCAAGTGTATGAAGGTACTTCTAATGCCCCCTGCCTGGTCTTGGGTGGTGGTGCTTGCTGATATCCTGCCCTCTTCCTCAAGGGACAAGCTCTCTGGTGTATCAGACTGACCATGAGCTCCTATGGTCACTGAGATCGCAGATCCACACCAAGTAGACTGTGCCATGGAAGCGATCCCTCTAACATATCCCTGAGGGCTGTGGCTTCTGGTATATCCACTCTGGTCCCGATCCCTGACTCTAGCTACCAAGGGGCTGTCATGAATTTTAAACACTGTGGGATTTAGCACATAGTCAACTGAAAAGATGCCTACAGTGTCAGGTGGATGAAAATAGCTCCCTGGCACCCTCAGAGAACTGAAAGGCAAGGTGTTAGTCAGGTCTTGGTGAGAAGAAGCTATAGGAGAGTCTGTCTGACTTAGCAATGGGCAGACAGTCTCCTGGCTAAAAAATCTGCTCATACAAAGCTGGCTTGGACCAGGGCATTCCCGATGTGATGTGACAGGTCTGTTTTCCTCCTGTAGGCTCTGTCCCATTTGCAGAGTCATTTCTTCAATTCCATCTAGAACTTTCAGATCCTCTTGATTCAAAGAGCTTGTATGTTCACCAACTTGGCTTTTCTGGAAAACTTTCAGAGTCTCCAATTCTGCAAGACTCCCCAAGTCATAAGACTGCCCTTGGTGGCTAGCTGGTACATTTAACAACTTACCCTGAGTTTTGGAAGATCTCTCATGGCTGGTTTGCAATGACAGTGTCTTGTCCAATGCTGTCATTCTCCCTGGATGAAGAGAAGGGTCAGCTGGCACGCTAAAAGCTGTACATGTCCTTAAATAATCCCAAGTGTTCCCAACAGATCTCTCTAAGGGAGCTGAGCGACTGTGTTCTCTCACCAGCTGAATCTCTTCTATAAACTCCCTTGTCTTGAAGGGGCTCTGCACCTGGGGGTCTTTCCCAATGCAACTGCCAAGCTCCTTCATTTCTCCGACTTGACTATCCTTCAAATCAACACCATCATGGTATTTTGGAGAATGTGGCTGATCTTTAAAGGACAAGTGGTCTCCAGGGCTGCCTGGCTTCAGGACATGGTCAGCCTTCTGGTCCTGGAACACCATCTCCTCTCTGACTCCTTGTGTGTAGGAACCATGCAGCTTCTTACTCTGCTTGGATTCGATTTCCAAGACACTGTGTTCTAGCTGCATTACACTCCTAATTAGCTTTGCCATTTCTTCATCACTATTAACTCTTGTTTTCTGTTTTTTTACAGAAGGTTCTTCCTTTGTCCTTTCTGGTAACTTTCTAGGTTGTTTGCACCCACTGAGATTTCTTTCCTGAGAGGATGGAATGGTCCAGAATGTTTCACCGGTAGAGTCTACCCCCAGAAGCTTAAGCTTGTCTGAGCTGTCTTGGGAATGCAGAGCTTTTCCAAGAAGCCCACGTTCATTCTTTCCTTCCCACTTGTGGTCAGGGCTCTCATCCTGGGCCATCACTGGGCTGCTGGCATTGTGATCTACTGCTCTGGACTTCAAAGAAATAGGAGTTTCTCCCAGTATGTTCTTCCTGAGGCCTAAACTGATAGCTTTACAGAAGAAGTCAGACTTGGTCTCAGAAGGAATCTGTCTGTCCTTATTTAAGACATGGCTCTGCCTTAGGACTGCATTCTTACCCTGTGCACCCTCCCCAGATTCACAAACAAAGACAGGCTTCCCAGAAACTGAACTGCTTGAGGAAACACTGCAGCAGGATGAAGTCAAGGCCTTTTCTCTGTCCTCGAGTGCAAGACCGTGTTTTTTATTTATAATTCCCACTTGATTTTCAAATTCACATATTTTTGTGTTGGCAAAAGAGAAAAGAGATGTGTTCTGAGCCAGAGAAAAATAAATGGAGTGGTAGCTTTCTTCACTATTTCCAGGACATTGCCTGAGTTCTATAACTTCCCTGGAATTTGGAGCCACTGGGCTGTCTGCTGTGATCTGCTGAGATGAGGTAAGCTTGGAACTTTGGTTTTGTAAGAGTGCAGGCAAATTATTTTCCAAATAAGCATTCTGGAGGGTGTGGTGGTCAAGACTGGAGGGCCAGGCTTCCCTGAGGGGTACAGAACACACTCCTGCTTTTCTGCACGCTGGAATCTCTAAGGCAGTTTCTGTTAAGGCATCCCTGCTTTTCGTCACATAAAAAGTTTCCAATGGAGGTGACTGCAGGGAAGATGGCAACAGACCCCTGGGAGCAGGGTGTAGGCACAGTTCTGACTCTGAGAGGAAGGCAAAGGAAAAATCCGTGTCTCTGGAGCTCTGCTGGCAATCTGCCTTCTTTTCTTGGAGGAGGCGGTGTCTGCTGTGCCTCAGTTGCCCTGGCTGGCCTCTGATATTCTTCCTGAGAGGCATGCAACCTTGGAGCCAGTGGTCTTTGGTGGCCACAGCGTCATTCCCATGACAAGAGTTCTTCAGGAAGAAACACTCCTCAGAAGAAGTCATCAGTCCAGTTTTCCTGCTACCCTGAGAGTACTCTTCCAAGTTGTCCTGTTTCACTTCACACATTTCTGTCATCAAATCTGCTATCTTGCCCTCTGCTGCAAGAACTTGTGCACTTGTAGTTCCAGAGGGCAATGATTCTAAGTCAGCTGGAGAAGTTTCATTATAATGCACCTCCTTCTCACTAGTTCTAAAGAAATGTGAAGGACCTTCTAACTTGGTACTCAAACTCTCCTGTTCTTTCTCAGCTCGCAAATGGCTACTTTTGGCTAGATGGAGGGAAAAGTTGTTGAAATCCTGATTGCTAGATTCCCCAGGACCAACTGGCAATAGACCATCTCTTCCTCTGTCAGAAGCTTGGATCAGGGAAGCAGAGTCTTCCTCAAAGTAGGGAAAATCTGGCCTGGGCTCTCCTGTGGCTTCCAAAACAGGATGAGACAGTTCAAGGAGGTACTTTTGCTGAACGGTAGACCAATCCCAGTCACAGGCAGTGCCCAGATGAGGGAGGGAGGTGGCAGAGGCAGCCAACACATTGGACACACTAGAGCTGTTGGATGCTTCAGAGGTGCCCTGCTGTGCTGTGTCAGGAACAGCCCTCCCCTGAGAGGTGCCACCAGCTCCTTGCTGAAGAAACCTGTGGGTCGCCCAGAGTGACAGCTTGGACGCATCAGAAGCTGGAGTGATATGCCTATCTCTTGTGTTGCAGCGTAGCACAGCACCGCTTTGCAGCAATGTGTAGCTACCTGGTAGGACTGCTATACGTGATGGCTTCGGTTCTTCCGTACTGAGCCAGTATCCAGGCTTCTCCCAACCACAGAGCTGAAATTCCTGGACAAGAGGATTTGGAGATAAAGAGCCCACTGTTCCTGGGGGGTTGCTGGGGTTGAACTTTGAGTCGCAGGAAAACCAGGAATCCATGGACTCCTGATGCAGGCTGTCTCTGGATGGCAGCATGCCGGGAAGAGAGCTGGCCTTTTCATGGCAGCATGCCCCCACAGCTGACCCAGGCTGCTCGCAATGGGGCTGGAATGGTGGATCGAGGTAAAACGAAGTGTTGGTTGTCTCCTGGTCCACTGCACGCACACCAGAGCTCTGCAGGTGCCAAAAGGTCTCTGTGGGCACCTCCTCAGCTGAGTCAAGCACAAACTCTTCCTGCTGCTCTTCCCCTAATTCCTCCTCACCATCAAGCAGACTATCCAAGGAAAAGCTTTTGCGAGCCTGAGCAAGCAGTCCACTGTCCGAGGGAACAATGCATGCCCTCTTCCCACAGGCTCTCATTCTGGCCTTGTGGGAACCAGGGCCACTGGTGAGATGAGTACCCTCAGGACTGTTGCTTGGGGTTTGGTACCTCCTCTCACCTAGTGAGTCTTCAGATACATGGCTGTCATCCCGTTCAGAGTGCTCTGGCTTTGGGAGATCCAGCTTCTTCCCCAGAGGGCCCTCTGGCTTCATCAGCTCTGCTGAGGCTTTGGCATAGACAGAGGAGAGAGAATCCTCTGAGTAATCACTATTGGTGTCAGACAGATCATCTTCTTCTCCTGCATGACCCACTACAGGGCTGGAGTCTGCGAGTGGGGCCACAGTGTCTGGGCCCGCTGCACTGTACTCCCTCTTTACAGGGATGCCATGAGGCAAATGAAAGAGCTTCTTGGCAGTACCCCTGACCCCATCTGCCAGCACCCTCTGCTGCCTTTCTGATTTTGCCTGCAAAGTCATGTCTGCCTTCTTACAACCAGATGTCTGCTTGGGTGCAGAAGGATGTGATGAACCACAACTGGCTCCTCTGGTAGCCTTGTGGGTGGGAAGGTTCCCTTCCTGTTGCCACCTGGCTTGCATGTAGCCAGATTCTGCAAGTCCCTTATATCTTCTGCTCTGGGAGGCGGGGGTGAGCACCTCTGGCTCATCCCTTGGCTTCAGCTTATTAGCTTGTTGGCTCAGAGATGCTGAGCCTTGAGATACCTTCTGACGAGGATGCCTATCGACCCTCTCCATCTCCTGAATGCTGGCAAACCTGGGGCTTACAGTAAGGCAGCTGCCTGGAAGTGAGACTCCTTTCAAAGCCAAGGCTCTCCTGACTGTGCGGAGCTGCCCCTGGCCTGAGAAACAGAAGTCATTTTTGTTGAGACTCCTTGTCCTTGGAGAGTAAGAAGCAGTTTGGGGCAAATGCTCTTCCGATGGAGTTTGCTCTGATAGTTGGTGAGCAGGGCCAGGCGCCGGTGGTGATGTGGTGGAGTGATCCTGACTCAGGAGGACACTGTGGAGACAAGGAAAGCCATCTCAGAGAAAGTACGAGGCCCCCTACTTTCTGCTGACAAAGGGAATAAAAAGTTCCATTTAGTTTACTTCGATAGAGGTTAAAAACCCTGTATTGCTCCTCTCCTACTGCCTTCAGGGTCCAAGAAAAGCTCTGTAGTTTCAAAAGGAAACTGTGGGCTACAGTACTGGCTCTGAGAGGAGGTCCAGGTATGCAACATGCCTCAACTTGTCTGTCTTACAAATACTCCTTTAGAAAACTTCCACTTAATACAAAATATTAAGACTAGAGGAATCACTTAACAAATACATAAAGTGGTACAATCTACAGGACAACTAACACCCCAGTTTCTTGAACAAATCAATGATACGAGAAATAAAACAAATGGAATAATCTAAAGAATGTAAATGATGTAACAACCACTTACAGTATGTAAACCTTATTCAAATTTTGATTTAAACAGCTAACTGCGAACAGACACTTTTGAGGCAATTATAGAAATTTGAATATGGCCTAGTTATTAGATTAGATTGAGTAATCTTAATTTTTTATGTGTGGTAATGACATTGCAGTTACAAAAAACGTCTGTGGTAACAGGATGTTGTCTTGCTGACGTCTTACTGGAGGCGGGGTAGAGGGTGAAGAGGAGGGGATAGGAGATTGTTAGGAGGATATGACATGTATAGAACAGAGAGGAAGAGTGTGCTGTCACTGGCAGGAAGAGCAGTGGAAGCTGCACATAGGCAGGCATGCAAATTTATATGAGATTGTACATTTTCACTTAATTATAATAAAAAAAACTTTTTAAAGTCTGTGATAGTCACTTAAAAAGTCCATAGCTTTTAGAGGTACATACTGAAGAATACAGGATTGAAATGATATGATGTCTAAAGAAGACAGCGAGATAAAGCCAGTGTGGTAAATCTTGGCAACTGCGGAATGTGGGAAATGGGTATAATATTTTCTCAACTTTGTACAGTAAAACCTGTGAAAGATGGAACCTTACAAAAAACGGAAAACTTGGGAGACCAAGAAAAACAAAACTGCACCCTGTCAAAGGCAGAATTAAGATCTTTTTTTACTTTTATTTTTTTAAATAATTGTGCTTGAGGTAAAAGTTTACAGCTCAGATTCTCACATAAAAATTTATACACCCATATTGTCATGTGGCCCTAGTTGCAATTCCTACAATGTAACAGCATACTCTTCCTTTCCACCCCAGATTTCCCATGTCCACTCAACCAGCTCCTGTCACTAGGAGTCCATTTTAATATATAATGCTTTGCAGTAATTCAAAACCACTGACTTTTACTAAAAAAGTTGCTAATTTGTTATTATATGCTTCATATACAGGGTGCACTTCTCAAAGTTTTTGCACATATTCTGAAGCCTGTGAGAACTCAACTTGATGGAATTGTGTTGTCTTTCTGGATCTCACAGGCTTCTTGCCTTTGATGGAGTGCATCTCAGAACTTTTCTATGGCTATTAGTGGAAAATATTTAAGCTTTCCTTCTCTGACAGGTTTCTGCCTTACATCGGATCTGGCTTTTACAGCTTTACTGTATATGTTTGAAAACTTTTCATAGTAACAAGTTAAAAAAAATCCTGCCTAGTACACTGAAGACTAGAAGGGTGCAAAAACACAACAAAGACATTAACTGCTGCGCCTGCACTGGGTCCAGGAGATAAAAAGAGATATAAGACACAGACACATGCTCTAAGGAGTCTAAGAGACGGCATATACACGTAAACAAAACAAAAGTTACCTGTCACTTTGACTGAGTATAAGGAGGGAAAAAAGAAACCATAAAGATTGCAAGACTGAACTCAGGAATCAGAAAGACAGTGTTCTACTAACCAGGCTAGGGAGTCAGATCGGGAAGCTGACTGGGAGCGGCAGGAAAGGAAGGATGCATGTGGGAAAGACGAGATTCAGTTTGAGGCATGATGAAACGAAGGTTTTCATGGCAGAAGGTCTACCAGGAGATGCCTATGGACAGGGAGGAATTACAGAAGAGGTGGAAAATGAGCTGAAAATATCACCAAAGAGGTAAGAGCTGCTGTGCTGAGGATGTGAAAGAAGGGAGGAAACCACAGAAAGAGAAAAGTGGTGGGGGAGAGGGGAGGAAACACATCTCCTCATTTTGCAGACTGAGGAGACTGAGGCACTAGGAAGCAAAGAACACTACCTGGGCAACAAGGCTGTAAACTTCAGCCAAGGACCCTAAAATACTCACAGTACCCACATGCTTCCAGTGGCAACCACTGGCTGTACCCGTGTGGCTGGGGCAAGTACTGGCTACAAAGCCTTTGGAGGCTCAAAGAAGTGCACCTTGATCTGCTTCTATGGTGAAGCCCTGGGACTATGGCATCTGGGTTGGGGACTTGGTCTGGGGGCTCCTGGGTGCTGTCATCCTGGAGTGGGCACAATGCCTTGAGACACCGCAGGCTCTTCTGGGCCTCCAGTAGCCTCTGCTTCTTGATGATCCTCTCCATCTGGAATGTGGCCTTTCTTTGCCGGACCTTCTGCTCTGTTGTCCGAGGAGCATGTCTCTGCCCAAGTTGCAGTTGCACCCCTCGTTTCTGGCTTCGGACCAGCGGGGATGGCTGAGCCTCAGAATCTGTCTGAAGCCAAGCATCGGGTGCCACACAGGCCTCAAGCTCCTCCACTGCTCCCCAGTGTTGCTGCCGTGGCTGTGCTTGTGGCTGTGGCTGCTGCTGCCAGCTGGTCAGCCAGGTCTCTTCTCTGAGCAGCCACTTTGGGTCTGACAACTAGGCAGACAGAATGTCAGCACCTCCCTCTTTGCCCCTGGCTGCCTGGAGTCTGACACCTCTGGCCACAGCTGGTTGCGTCTGCAGTGAAGGAGCGGGCCAGTGACTGGAGATTGGAGGCTGCAGAGGTCATAGGGTAGGCAGAGGAGCAGCCAGAGGCTTCAGCACAGTGACGGGCACATGCCAGGGCCAGCAGTAAGGCATGGACAAGTGTGTGCATGAGAAGGAAGCAGGAGGCCCATGATCCCCACAACCAATAAGGAAGTTAGTCCCCTCACTCTTGCTTCTAGCCCCATGTGAGGGCCTCTGGCCTCTGAAAGAAGAGAGAGAACATCCGAAGCTAGGAATTCCATCATATCACAAAGAAAACAAAGGAGAGAATGCAGGAGGCTGGGGGAGCATGAGAAGGCAGGAAGGAGATGATAAGGCAGACACCCTAAGTGACGGGCACCTACTGTCTTTAATCTGCTGGTTGATGCAAGCCTGGTCCAAGTTCAGTTCCCGCTCAGCTCCAGGGTCTCCTGCTAGGCTTTGCAGCCTCAAACCCTGCGTGTAGCACTGTGACTGCTGAGCCTAGGCCCTCTGAGAAGTCGCTCCATGCTTTGTCTGTGGGTAGTCCTTCTCACACTGATCTCCCAGCACTCTACCATCACAGAAGGGGTCACAAGTCACACAGGGGAAATGCAAATGAAGCACAGGACAAGCTGGTGGCAGTCTGAGCCCCTCTGAGAAAGCCTGATTGTAATAGAGTAGAGCAGGCTTTGAACTTCCAACAGCTGCCCTCCTGGGCTTGGGACAAATAGGCACAATGTCATAGACAGTTCATGATGTCACAGTGTAAGATGGGAGAATGGCCACTGGACTAACATATTCTTAGAGGTGTAGGCTTAGCAGAAACATACTTTTTCATTTTGGTTAAGGAAAATCGCCAGGAAAGTAAAGCCAAAAAATTTTTTTTCAATTTTTTATCCAAATTAAGAAGCTTTATCCTTTAAAAAAAGCAAAAAGAACAAAAATGTGTCTACTGGAAATACTAGAACAGAAGTCCCACAAACACTGTGGGACTGACAACTGCTAGGAGCTCAGAGGTCACTGTCGCACTCCATTCCGTGAATCACCAGCCCCTGTGATGAGGAGGGGGAGCCAGGGAAGAAAGGTCCTATGTCCACCCACACCTGTATGGTAGCCAGAGCCATGAAGAGCTTCCTCCACCCTGTTCTCACTGGAAGACACTAGATAAGGCTCAACAGTTTCAGTATCGAAATGTTTACTGGTGAAATGATGTCTGGGATTCCCTTCAGATTCAGTAGTGATATAAATAAAATAATATTAGTCACAAGTTGACAATTTACATGTACTGGGATGAAAAGCTCAAGAAGACTTCTAGATGGTGTCCACATTTGACTCTGCTGTTCCCTTATGATGACAGATCAGTCTGATTCCTCCTATGAAAATTGGTAGCTTCTACTCCATGCTATTGTATGGTTTAAAGTCATGAAAAGTGTGCATCAGGATTGTGTTCTCTCACTATACCTATTCAATTGGTATGCCACGCAAATAACCTGCGAAGCTGGACTATAGGAAGAAAAATGGGCCATGAAGATTGGGGGAAGGCTCATCAACAACCTGCATTACACAGATGACACAACCGTGCTTGTTGAAAGTAAAAAGGATTTGAAGCACTTACTGATGGAGATCAAAGCCAACAGTGAAGCAGGGGGGAAGCCTTCAGCACTCTGATTTGAAAAAGGAAAGTTAAAATAGACAGCCAGGATTTAATTCTTTTTGTAAAATTGACTTTTTATTTGTCTTTTCTCCTGTCTTAAAATTCCTGGCTTCCTTCACCTAGGCCCTGGGCCAGGAAGTCACACATTCCCAGGCAGGAGCCACTAAGATAGTAATATCTGCAGTCTTTACAACTTCTTTAGGTACATCAAACAAGTAGAGATGCTGAATAAAAGTGCCAGACAAGCTGGGTCCCAAGTGTTGGGGAGCAGTGAAAGCACCAGTGGGGACCCCCTGCCCGAGCCGATAACTGCAAGTTTCCTGGACCTCGGATCACATGCAGCCTGCTCCATGGTGGTGCCCCTCCCCACTGCTCTTCTTTGTCACCCTGACCAAACACCCAACACGTAACTTCTATAAAACCCTTGGTGCTGCCTGACCAATTCAGACAGGCCTGGAGAATGGACATGCTGCCTGTCCCCTGTGTTTTTCTTGCCAGCAAACACAGTTAATAATAATAATGATGACAATAAAGCCTTTGATCACTCACCCAAATACCTGTCTCAGAGATTGACTGTTTGGGGTATGTCATGAAAATCTGGAAGCTTTGTCTTGTAACAGTGGCCTTCAGTAAAAATCACACATCAACATAAAGAAAACAAATATCTTCACAACTGGACCAATAAACATCATGATAAATGGAGAGAAGATTGAAGGTGTCAAGGATTTCATTTTACTTGGACCCACAATCAACACCAATGGAAGCAGCAGTCAAGAAACCAAACATCACACTGCATTGGGAAAGTCTGTCACGAAAGACCTCTTTAAAGTACTGAAAAGCAAGGATGTCACCTTGAGGACTAAGGTGGCCTGACCCAAGCTGTAGTGTCTTTAATTGCCTATTCACACGTGAAAACTGGACAATGAATAAGAAGATGAAGAGTTTATGCATTTGAATTGTGGTGTTAGCAAAACATATTGAATATACCATGGACTGCAAAAGAATGAACAAATCTGTTTTGAAAGGAGTATAATCAGAACACTCCTTAAAAGCAAGTATGGCAGGACTACGTCTCACTTTGGACATGTTATCAGGAGGGATCAGTCCCTGGAAAGGGGTATCAGGAAGACCCTCCCTGAGACGGATCGACACTGAAACAGGAGGGAAGCTTTAGACATCCCACTTTTAAAAAGGGAAGTTAAAATAGACAGCAAAGATTTAGTTCTCTTTATAAAACTGACTTGTCTTTTCTCCTGTCTTAACAATTCCTGGCCCTGGCAGGAAGTCACACATTAACTGACAGGTGCTGCAGAAATAAAGTCTTGTCACTTTTCACACCTTTTTAGAAACATCAAAACAGAGGAGCGATGACCAGGCGCCAGTAGGGACCTACCTGCTTCAGATGACAACTGAAAGCAGCCCAGATCCCTGTTCCTGATGCATATCTTCAAAGGACCCCAGAGGCCCATGAATGGATCTCCCTCTGACCCCTAATCAATCTCATTGTTTCCCTGGCACTGGCACCAATGTCTGTATTTACATTTTGCATGCAACCCCGCTCATTATAAATATACCCCCAATCGTCTGATTATTTTTTGAGCAGGATCTTGATGTAGAAAACCCTCCCTGCTCCCTGTGTCTGCACAGTAATAAACTTCTTTTTGATCACTCAACCTGATACCTGTCTCAGGACTGGCTTTTGGGGGCAGGTAATGAGAATCTGGAATTCCGTCTGGTAACAACACTGGCTGCAACAATGGGCTCAATCATAGCAACAATCAAGAGAATGGCACAGGACTAGGCAGTATTTTCTCCTGTTGTACACTGGCTTGCTGTGAGTCATAAACAATTCAGTGTCAACTAACAACAACACTCCATGCTAACCCTCCCCTGGAGCCACTCCAGGTCTTTTTCTATGCAAGGATCTCACACTGTTTGTACTTGGGTCTCTCTATCCTCACCATTCACACTGGCAACTACCTGGGATCTCTGGGTGGCAGTGAGACAGAAAGCACACGGAAGAGTGCAGACTTGACATAACACCAGAACTGGGGGACCCTGCCCAGCTGGCAAACCCAGGATGCTTGAGTCCAATCAGGGCACAGCTCTTACAGGCCCAATATTAAGATCAAATCACAGACAGGATAAGCAGTAAGCTCTGAGGACTTGCTCTCTTTAAGAGATTTAGCGCTTTGCAGAGGGAAGAAAATTACCGAGTAGTGAGGGTCTCACCACAGGGATCTGAAAACTACAGTCTGTAGGCCACATTCGGCTTCTGCAGGTTTTTGTAAATAAAGTTGCACTGGCACATAGCCACATCTATTTATTTACATATTGCCTAAAGGGCTTTTTGGTCCTTTACAAAGTTTGCTGCTTTTGTCTTAGAAGAAAGTCAAGATATCTTATTACAGTCTTAGGGGACAGTGAACGACGACTGTGTAGAAGAGGTGAGCAGGCAGCTCCAGGTGAGGGGGCCTGACACAAGTCCAGCCTCTTGTCTGGGGCAAGGACAAGGTGACTCCTCTGCAGCAGCCCCAGGACCAGGGCAGCCTCAGTCCTTGAACACGCTCTGGAGAAAGTGTGCTGACAGCTCTGGTGTGGGCAAAGGCCAAAACAGGCATAGTGTCGCACCAGGAAGAAGGAAGGCATTCTTGGTCACATGTTCACATGTGCAGCTGATGGTGGGGTGTTGGGCGGCAGGTGGCGGGTGAGGGGATGCAGGCGCGGCAACTAGAAAGGAGCACCAGTTAGCAAATGACACAGATAGAAAAAGCAGTTAAAGGGAACTATCTTATACTATGTGTCAGGACAGTATCACCGATCCCAGTGTTGTCTGACCAGAGAAAGAGCCAAATTACACACATGAGCCCAGCAGAGAGACAAACTGAGCTAATACCCACAGACCACCAGATGCAAGGGATGTACCAGGGGTCCTGATTGAAAATTCCCTGAAATAACTCAAGTCCCTTGTCCCCTGTCTTCCCACCCCTGAGGTGTACAACCTGCTTCTCTGCAAAGTGTCAGCTTGCCGGCTGGAATATGCAGACCTAATACCAATTCCTTCCTGACAGCTATGTGGCCAACAGGTATAGGCTGTGTGGCATTATCTCTGCAGACACAACACATCCACTGAAGATGGCACACAATGTCAGACTGAAAACTGCTCCTCTGCTGAACACATCAGGCAAGCTCCCAGAAAGTAGGTGAAAAAGAAAGTGCTAGGCTGGTGCTACGTGCCTGGGAGGATGACTGAGGGCAAGCCGTCAGATAACTACTAGTGAGAGGACTGGTCTCCACCACACGGGTGTCCTCATCTTCTGTTGGCCCCCAATAGCTGCCTAGTCCTCTTTGTGGGAGGATTCCACTGCTCCCTCCCTTCTGCAGCAAAATGTAGCACTGTCTAGCCACTAAGGAAGCAAAGACAGTGACAGGGCCCCAGGGGCTAGGCATTTAAGGACAGGCCCTGAAAACTCCAAATGGGAATGTCCCAGTAATATGATAACAAACACCTTTCCTGGTCCAGCTCACTGCTGCAATGAGAAAAGGGGTGCCCAAGGGGGCCAACCAGCCACTTTCCCCTGGCTCTAGAGTCAGCCCTGGCCTTGCAGGCTCCCCACAAATGCTCCTCCAGATAAATGCATGGGATCCTGGAGCATCCCACCCAAAAAAAGAACGAGAGGCTGTCCTGGAGACTGGGAGCTCAGCTAACAACGTGAGTTTTCCTCTTCTCTGCCTGGTTCCCTCCCCACTCCCCTTGTCCCATGACAGGCTTGAGCCCCAGCCCACACTACCTCCACAGGCTGTCACATGCATGCTGGGTGATGAAGAGAGCAAAGAGAGCTGGGCAGCATCGGCTCAGCCCCAGACTCCTGGAGCTGGTGCTGAACAGTGGAGGCACCAGGGAGGGGAGGCCTTGGTCCTGAAATCTCTCTGTCCCCTCTGAATGAAAGGCCACATTCTTGGTGTTGCCAAAAGGTCCTGTCAGTGTTTGTGGAGACAGAGAGCCCACAGAGACACAGAAGGGAGGAGAGCAGTGTTCTCTGGGGCAAGTACATCAGCAGGATTGAAATGGGAAGGCAGGAAAAGACAGAGGTAGGCAGCCTTCCTGGGAAGGTCCTCGCAGCCTCCCAACAGTGGGCACCACAGGTATGCTCCCCACATACTTGCTCTTTAATCTGCCACAAGGACATATGGGAGACAGATGGCAGGAGCCTTGTTTTGGAGGTGAGGAAATGGATCCTTATTTTGGAAGTGAGGAAATGGGCTCAGAGATTCAGCAGTTTGCCTAAAGTGACACAGCTTTTACACAGAATACAGCCTGCTCTGTCCTCCTCCAAAGGCTCTCTTCCACTGCCACTGTTCTTTTGTAAAGCCTTGAACTCTGGGAAAACAAGATCTTCAATGCCCCTGCCTAATAGAAAGCTTACCTTAAGCAAGGCCACTGCATGACTGCACTCTACAGAGGGTCTTCTGATAAAACAACAGCTCCAGCCTTAGTCTCGAGTGCCCCTTGTTCTTGACACTCTCCACCCTAGGTCAGCTCTTCCCACTTACCCTTCACCCTAAGAACCCCCAGTCCCTTAACACTTGGATCATCTTCCCTCAAGCCCTCGTTTGCATTACCTGCAGGTCCTCAGCACTTCTCTGTGAGGGCTGCCCTGCGTTCACATTGTGTGTCAGGGTGCTTCTGCTCCCTGCACTCAGGAACTCTCGTTACCAAGGCCGTACCCAAGACTGTCTGCCTGCAGTAAAACCTGCCGCGCGAGGAAAGACCAGCTGGATCCCTCTTAACTGCCCCCAGATCCCGCATGGGGGTGCTAGGCAGCCTCCTGAAAACAGTAGTCTCACCCTGCCGACATTTCCCACAGTGGTCCCCAAAGCAGAGACCACTTTGGCCTATGGAAAGAGGATCCCGTATTCCCATAATAAATCTGAGACACATCTAGGTTTGGGAAGATAATTTTATAGAGAGATAGATGAAGCCTGTCTATGAAAATTTGTTGTCACAAATGGCATTCAAAATTATGACTCACATGGATTTTCTTGTGTCCTTCAAAATTGTATGCACCAATTTGGCTAGGCCATGATTCCCAGTATTGTGTGACATTTCTTTCTTTCTTTTTTTTTTAACATGACTCAGTGAAAACGTACATTCCCATATAAACTTACATGCCCACCTATATGCAGCTTCCACTGCTCTCCTTGCCTGGTGACTGCACACTATTCCTCTCTGCTCCATACATGTCTCATCCTCCCAACAGTCTCCCTTCCCCTCCTCTCCACCCACTCTCCTTCCTCCAGCCAGAGGTCAGCAGGATGATATCCTATAGATGCATAGAACTATAAAGTGCACCCAAGATGTGGTCACTCTGCATTGCCAAGTTCAATCCATTCGTGTCCAAAGAGTGGACCTTGGTTAGTTTTATGCGCAAGGGCAGCATCAGAGCCAGGGGCCATGCTCCCAGGGGAACCCTGAAATCGCTGGACCATTAATTGAGGTCTTTTAGTGGAGATCTCAGGATGCACCTCTTTTTATTCTTGTGTTGCCAGTGCCAGTGAGACTCAACTTAGTGAGCTCCATCACGGCTATCACTTGTGGTGGCCAGGCACCATCCGGTTCTTCTGGTCCCAAGTCGATGTAGGCATCCACTCATGTGGGTCTCTGTATCTTCTGGGTTGTCTTTACCCACGTCATTTTGGTCCTCAGTGAGCATCCGTTCCTGCTGAGTTGGGACCATCTGCTGTGCCCTCGGATGGCAGCTTGGCAGCTTTTAAGACCCCAGATGCCACTCAGCAATGTGGGGTGCAGTGAGCGCTCTTAGCAAAATGCTAGTTGTGCCAACTGGCCTCGATTTCACCTAAGAGCATGGTCCCCTGCTCCCTGCCCCAGCTACTCTGTCCTTGCAATATTGGGTTAAGATGGAAGGAGTATTCAAGTTATGATGAAGTCCACTTAATATTGTTCTTATTTCTAATGTGTGTTATCACCAATTTCACCCAACCAGATTTATAGCAACTATCTTATCTAAACCCTCCCCCCTCCCTCCCTCCCCTCCCTTGCAGCTGTCAAAGAGCTTTTTCTTCTATATACAAGTCTGTTTTTGAGATCTTATCGTAGAGGTCTCATACAGTATTTGTCCTTTTGTCGCTGATTACTTTCACTCAACATAATGTCTTCTGGTGGATTTTCTTGTGTCCTTCAAAATTGTATGTACCAATTTGGCTAGGCCATGATTCCCAGTATTGTGTGATGTTTCTGTATGTTGTACATCCTGCTTCTCTATGAGCTGTGCTGGTGGGGCAGGACTCAATGTGTAGAACTGTATTGCACCTTGAGGCCATTTCTTGAAATATAAAGGAAAGGGAAACAAGTGGAGAGTTGGGGACCTCATATCCCCAAGAAGCTGTGCCAGAAGCTGAGTGCATCCTAAATTTTGACTTTTATCCTACTGGACTGTGACAAAATCAAATCTCTCATTTTAGGCCATCCCCTTGCAGTATCACTGTTAAAGCAGCACTAGGTAACTAAAACACTGTTTCATGGTCACAATGTAGGTGAAATGGGGATGGGTATAGAGACCCTGGATATTTTCAAATAACTCCTGGCATTCTTGTCCCTCTTACACACAGTTCCCGACCCTTGGTTCTAAGAAAAAAGGATTCTCAGTCATATACTATCTTTAAAACTTCAGAGGAAGCTCAAAGTCCCAAGAGCTATGTGACATACACTCTGAGCGCACACACAGGCAGGCAGAACTTAAACGGGCACAGAGAGGCAAGTTCAGAAGCAACAGTAATCATCTCTATCAACATACTTAAATTTTGCGGAGAGAGGAAAGTGGCCACAGGAGATATAAAATGATACACTTCTTAACGATGGAGAAAGTCGAAATACCAAGGAAAAATAAATGAGTGCCAAGACTGCCTCCCTGCCAACTACAACTGAGCACTTGCTCAGGGTCTTCCAATCACTTGTCCAAGTCATTCAGGACAGGACTCACTTAGACCTTGGCTGCTACACTCATCATCTCTCCATTCTACATTGAGATGAACCAAGAAGCAAAACCAGTAGGTCCCATCACAGTAAGAGCAGCTGTTTCCCACCTTTCCTTCCAAAGCAAAGGGTGGAGACCCATCCGACAGGCAGTGACATCTCCGTCCAAGTCCAGCCATTCCAAAGAGGCACCGCCAACAACAGCTTCTCCAACCTGGAAACCAGGGAGAACGCACAGTGAGGCTGCCATCACTGCTCCAGCCTACAGGAGCACAGCTCGTGCTTCCCCCCGAGAAAGGGGAGATGCGGGGTTGCTCCTCCCAGAAAACACAGCCCTGCCCACCTGTCTATTCCGCCGCAGGGCCGCGGCCTCTGCCGGGTGGTTGAATCGGAACTTCTGTGTTTTCCCCAGGGTTATAATTGCTCCTGAGATCCAGAGGAAAATGAGACATGTTTTATGTATGTTCTACATGTAGGACACTGTTCTTTGAGGCAAAGTCCTGCCCTCAACAATTTAGCTGAGTCAACAGAATACATATTAACTAGATATAAACAATTTCCTGCAACATACGAGGTCCAACAACTAAGTCCACGAACTTAATTGTCCTAAGTGCTACATACCTCATTGCTGAGTATCACTGTGGTCACCACTGAAGTACCACCCTTGGGATGCTAAGCTACACCAGGCCTATTCCACCCTTCAAGGCAATTAGGGAACTCTTTCTGGAATGGCCGCTGCACACAAGTGGCACAGTGGTAAGTTCACGAACTTAGTCATGTAATTGCCTGTGAGGGAGTTTTTAGCCAGTAAACAAATAACTATACTGGAACACTCTCCCTACTCACTCACCTGATCTGGCCCCCAGTGACTTTTTTCTTTACTTGAAGATAAAAGAGATAATGAAAAGAAGACATTTTGATGACATTCAGGACACCAAGGGTAACGCAGCAGTTCTGATGGCCACTCCAGAAAAAGTTCCAAAATTGCTTTGAAAGGTAGACTAGGCACTGGCATTGGTGTGTAGCTTCCCAAGGGGAGTATGTCAAAGGTGACCGTAGTGATAATCAGTAATGAGGTATGCAGCACTTTTTCTAAGATGAGTTTGTGAACTTAACTGTCAGAGCTGATGTATGCTGAACTAATGAAATAAACAGGAAGGACTCTAGTTCTCCAAGACAAAGCAAGATGAGCTCTAGATAGGGAGGTCAGGGAATGCTTCCACACAGAGGGAAAAAACAAGCTCAGCCTCAAAGGACAGAATCTGAATAGACTGCTAATAGCAGTAATAGTGATAGCAGTAATAATATGAGTGTTCACTGAGTACCAAGCACAATTTTTTTTTAATTATTATTGACTGAAAATGTACATTCCCATATAAATTTGCATGCCCACCTATGTGTAGCTCCCACTGCTCTCCCTGCCTGGTGTCAGCACACTCTTCCTCTCCGTTCTACATATGTCATATCCTCTTAACAATCTCCTGTCCCCTCCTCTCCACCCTTTTCCCTGCCTCCAGTAAGAGTTCAGCAGGACGACATCCTGTAGATGCTTAGAACCATAAAGTGCACACACGATATGGTCACTCTGTGTCACCAAGTCCGATACATTCCTGTCTGAAGAGTTGACCTTCATTATGATGTATAGATAGGGGCAGCATCAGGGTCAGGGGCCACACTCCCAGGGGAATCCTGAGGCCCCTGGACCAGCAAGGGCAGTCTTAAGTGGAGATCTCATTTTTTACTCTTGTGTTCAGGCATACTTTTTTAAGAACATTACGTGGAATAGCTTATTCAAACGTTATACAAATCTTACTATTATTCCCATTTTATAGGTGAGGAAGTTGAGGCTCAGAGACTTTCCCCAGAGCACAGAGCTAACAAACACAGATACTTGATTTCACAGAGTTGGTCCCCACACTGGAGCTCAGAAATTGGAGCATCTTTGTTTAGGGCCCATATTAGAACATTTGCAGACCCTTGGATGCAGAGGCTGGTGTTCTATTTTTAAAGCCTGTTTCACTGAGCTACCTGGCTCTGGCCCATGAGAATCTGGCTAGTCTGTCACTCATCTGGGGAATACATAGGGCTTGTAGACAATCCTACCTTGGGTCAGACGGCAAGAGGCAGTGACCTCACGACCATTCACTGTGCAGCGGGCCCCCCGGGTGGGCCGCAGAACTACTACACCACAGGCGCTGGTGATGGTGCAGTGGTCTCTCTCGATCCACTGGCCCTGCAGCACTATAGAAGAGGTCATGGTCACTTGGGCCAGGGACACACTGAGGAAGCATTTCTCCACTGTTTCTATGATGTCAGAATCCAAGCCTGGAAGAGCTTGCTCACAGGGGGGCAGGAGTGGAAGAACTACCCACTCCTCTGTCATCTGAGGTCCTCACCACTGCAAGGGCCTCCTGCTATCACATTCCATACCCAAAACTTAATAACAGAAAGAGAAACCAGGATAGCTGCTTTCCAAGTGGATCTCGACTCATGGTGACTCCATGGGTGTCCGAGGAGAACTGTGCTCCACAGGGTTTTCAATGGCTGATTTTTTAGAATTAGATCACCAGGTATTTCTTCCAAGGTGCCTCTGGACCCCTAGCCTTTCGGTTAGCAGTCAAATGTGTTAACCTTTTGCAAGACCCAAGGAAGCAGACCTTTAACACTTCAAAGATACCCCTCCTGTCAAAGTACAACCACATTCCACCATAGGCACAAATACCTGCCACCAAGTGTCAGATCCAGATACCCTGTCACTTACCTATGTCCTGCTCCTGGTCTGAGTCAACCCTTCCTATTTTTGTTGTTCCCTCCTAAAGGGAAAAAACAAATCATTTTAATGAGAATAAAAAGTGACAGCCCTGCCCCTAAAGGAAAGTTCACATGTTTGAATGTGACTGCTGTCTTTCATCTCAGCCTTTTCTAAAGCCCCACTTCTTGACTTTGCTCCAGGCTGTTCTTTACCCCACTCACTCTGTAGCCCAGGAAGCCCCTGAGAAAGTACATGCAAAAACTGTGTGACAAAGCAGCATCAGCTACTTGCAAAATCCAGCAAATGTTAGCAAATACCTGCCTATCCTGCAGCCTGCAGTTAAGGAAAGCCCCAGCCATGGGTCAGAAGTTCTCTGGTCTGTGGGGCTGGTGGACAGAGAGGTGCAGCTCTGCCACAGGGGCCAGAGTTAGTGTGGACCAAGTGTGCCCTGTCAGTGTCTAAGAGACAAACACCTACGACGATGTATGAAGCTCAAGGATCTTTACCTTCTCCGTCCTCAGATGAAGTTTAACAGACACCAGATTCTAAGAACGGTAAAGTGCAAATGAGAGAAAAGATACCATCTAGATTCAAAAAGGAATAGAAGATAGCATAAGAGTGGAGGGGAACTGGAATTCACATGAATGAATTGCAGTGTTAGGAGAAGACAAGGGCTTTTGATTCTGGGATTGAGGCCAATCTGCATGAGACCACAGAGCTATTTCTGGAAGGCAGCAACACTGCAACAGAGGTGCCGAACCTTAGACAAACATTTACCACCTGTGGAACACCATTACTGAATAACCATTCAAAATGTCCTACACACTAATCCAAAATACAAGAGTTATTATCCTCCTTTTACGAACAGGGAATCTGATGCTTACAGGGTAGAAGCTGCCTGAGGAACACAGGAGAATGTGTTTGGAAACCATGGGTCTCTGGGTGCCTATGCTCATGCTTTTCCCACCTCACCTCACCATGTCTCCACAGAGCTCCCACTCAGCCTCACTGTCAGCAGCCGCAGTAGGGATGGCCCTGAAGCTTGTGAGAAGGGAGAATCCCGGAAGTAATCAGTAAGGCCTGCCTGTCCCCCTCCATACTACCCCCTGCAGGCACCCAAGGAGCCAGAGTCCAGGTAGTCCTGTTCAGCCACTGAGAATCAATGGATGCCATAAACATCATCACACAGAATACAAGCGCAACTCAAAGGTAAGAAGCCAAGATCCTTCATGCAGGTTCAGGGACAAACCCTGGTGATGAGGTATACTGCCCCAAAAGGATAAATGGCCACAGCAAATCACAACTTGCAATTTACTGGCAGAAATTATTAAAAATTATGATGGCTTCCCAGAAAACAAGGGCTGAGTTGGCTCCTTTGCTTGCTGCCCCCTCTGATTCTTATGGTGGGGAAAGAGGATTTAGCAGGGGTATTACAAGATAAAGTTCAGGATATCTGCAACCTGTGGTCCACCCATTTTTCCTTGCTGTTCCCATCTCAGGCACCCACAGCTTCCCAAGGCAACTCAGGGGAAAACTGTTTCCAGCGTATTGCCAGGGACTAGTTCTGAGTCTGCAACCAGGCTAGCAAAGTAAACAAAATACAGAGAATCATGTGCCAATACTACCATACCATTACCTAAATCAAAAACGAAACAAATACAGGAGAGAAATGGAGGATGGGTGAACAAAATGCAATAATGTCAGCACTAGAACTAGACTAAAACCTCATCCCACAGGCCTGCTGGAATCACAGCAGGGAGGGTGCAGCCCTCAGTGTACAGTGACTCAGCAGTGAGAATCCAACAGTCCGTATTCAGAGGAGACCCTCGCTCCGTCTGTGGCTTCAATTTATCCTTTAACCCGCTCTACTACTTTGACTTGTAGCTTCACCTGTTTACTTTATGTCTAATCAATCTATCAAATCAATTTTATTCAAACACTGACAGTTTTAATCCCCCTGGTCTCCTCCTGATCTCTAACCTGTCCCTGTGGTTCTGGCTCATAGAAGATCTTTGGTGTTTAGATCTGTTCCTGAGGCAAGAGTTGAGGGTACTTTTGCTTGAGGAGTTTACACTGAGGTAATTTACAACCTTTGTGCCACAAAATAAGCTACTTAGGCTTTCTGTCTGAGAGCTGCAGTCTCTGACAATTTCCTGAGGGCTTATCCTAAGAACAAAGAACTCCTAAACACCATGAGCTTGGTGAACATGCCAGGGCACTTACGTACTTGCAGCACTAAGAAGCTAATTTCTCCAGTAATAACAGCAGCATTAAAAACATTTTTCTGTGTTCCTTTTAAATGTCTACTGGGGACAATTATGAGAATGCCGATAGGATTTTCAGTAAGCAGAGGGACTTTGACCAGCCATAGGGACTGCCCTCTCTTGGTAAAACAAGTGTATTGGATGAGAACAGGCCAGAAGTCCCTATGTACCATTAGTCACTAACTCTCAAATGACTTCATTTAGAATGAGGAGCTGGCCTCCAGGTAATAAAAAGCCAGGTCTTTGCTGAGAAACAGTGACTTCACGCTGATTTTTCAAGGTGAATGCATGCAAGCAGCAATACCTAACTCCTCGGGGTCCTCCCTCATGCTTTGCACTGTATCTTTTTTCTCTCTTTTTTCTTCTTTTTCCTGTCAGCCTAATGACTGAGAAGTGGGAGGCACATTTTCTGTAGATTTGGGGTTCGAATGATATGGGGAAGTACTGAAGAAAACTGTTTCAGATCTTTCGAATTCCTCCTTTAGCCTCTGAACACTATCTCTGAGCAGCTTGTATTTGTAGAGCTCAGCACTCCTAGTGTTATTCTGAGGTGTGGGTTTCATGCTCCATGATTGCACCCTTGTCCCTCAGAATGTCATAAAAGGACTCAAGGTAACAAGCAACATTCTTACCTTAAAATAAGGTAATTAAGGCACAGAAAATACAAGTAAGTTATATAAGACGAGAAAAGGCCTCAGCTCAAAAAGGAATGCTTCTTCTGATCTCCCATCCTCTGCTCTATTCATGACGTGCCGGCGGTACAGTGGTTACGCATTTGGCTGCTAACCACAAGGCTGGCAGTTCAAATCCACCAGCCACTCCTTGGAAATCCCTATGAAGCAGTTTTACTCTGTCCCATAGGATCACTGTGACTTGTGATCACTTCAACTCAATGGCAACAGGCTTGGTTTGGCTTTGGGGGACTCTAGTCATACAAAGTAAAACAGATCACATTTGGTTGGCTAGGTCAGTTTCTTGAGAACACACCTGAAAGCAGCTCTGTGGCATCTGTTTCAATTCACAGAAACACAGCTGTGGCGCCCAGCCTTTTCCTCCTTGACCTCTGAGGCCAGTGGCTCAGGAAAGAGGGAAGTCCCAGTCTCCTCACCTTGAGGTGATAGAGCACAACACCTGTGCTAAGCACATCATCCTCCAAGGCCATCAGGTGTGGCAGGCTGGAGTGGATGACCAGCCCTGCCTTCCCCCTGTTGATGTCCACGCCATAGTGCTCCATGAAGGCCTTCCAGTCGTTCCACTTCCGGGTCCAGTCTTTAGCCAGCTGGTCAATCTAGAGATACAGGAGGTTATCTCAGACATTCAGTGTGGGCAAGACAGAAGGCTGGAACGCATCCTGACCTAGTTTTTTCATGACTTTATTTCTCATATTCTTCACTGTTACTGCTCTTCAAATCCCTGCAGAGACCCTTGCACCTCTTTTAGGCACGAATGAAACAGGATTACAAAATGCATTGGCTCTCTGTGATTTCTAAGTTTTCTTCCATGAACAAATGTTACTTTTATACATAGAAACTTATAAATACAAGTTTTCTGCTAAAATTAGCATGCATTATTTTTATAATGAGGGCAAAAAATCTATGAACATTATTTTAAATTATTCATATATTAATTGAGACATTAGTTAAACATGTATGTTTATAATGTCCCTTTCCCTATTCTACTTCTATATGATTCATATTTGGGAATTCTTTATGACTTAATATTTTCTTCCCAAGGACATGGTACCTTGAGTTATAAGCTTATATATGGCTCAAAGGACTCCTGATGGCACAGTGGTTAAGAGATTCACTGCCAACCAAAAGGACGGCAGTTCAAAACCACTAGCTTCTTCTTGGAAACACAGACTCCACAGCAATGGGTTTTTTATATGGCTCAAAGACCTACAAAGTTTTGAGAGCAAGTACCTCCATTAGAATTAAAACTATATGGTCTAGAAGACCATGCAATAATAATAAAAAAATAAAGCAGTGACATACTGGGTGCTTATTATATATCAGGAACAGATGTTATAAAGTAAATCCATCAAGGCTTAGAGACATTAAGCTAATACCACCTTGGGGACATGAAAGTGGTGGCACGGTGGTTAAGATCAGCTACTAACCAAAAGGACAGCAGCTCAGAACTCAGATTCAGGAGCTGCTTCTTGGAAACCCTATGGGGCAGCTCTACTCCATCCTATAGCATCACTACCAGTCAGAATTGACTCCATGACAGTGAGTTTGTTTTTGTTTCTTCTTAATTTTTTGTTAATGAGGCAGGACTCAATCTACAGGATTAGGCTGTATTTTGAGCCAATCTCTTTTGAGATATGAAAGAGAAAAGTGAGCAAACAGGAGGGGGACTTCATGCTACCAAGAAACAAGTGTGAGCAGTGGAGTGCACTCTTTGGACCCAGGGTCCCTGCACTGAGAAGTTCCTAGACCATGGTAAGATTTATGACAAGCATTCCCCCTGGAAATGACAGAGACAGAAAGCCTTCCCCTAGAACCGGCACCCTGAATTTGGACTTCTGGCCTCCTAGACTGTAAGAGAATAAATTTCTGTGTTAAAGCCATCCACTTGTAATACTTCCTGTTACAGCAGCACTAGATAACTAAAGACAGCCAGTGATCTCCAGGTAGGGATGTGTGTCCATATATTTTCCTGTGAGGGAAAGTTCACACTGGCCAGATTACAGGGACACCCCCCAAAACAGAAAAAAAGCATAGCCTGGTTGTGGGCAGATGTACACTATCGTAAGTCTAAGAAAAAGCTAAGAAAGCAGTAGAAGCTATGGGAAAGCTGCTGTTGCAGACTGTTCGGCTGGCCACTGAAGCCCAGCTAGCTGCTGAAATGCACATAAGAGCTTTGCGGGAAGAGTTACAGTTAGAGATGTGTGGCAGTCTGTGTAGCCACAACTGACATGTTGAGCAGCTGCATCTGAGAGCAGGATCAGCAACTAGGAACACCAGCTTGCACATTTATAAAGATGCAGAATTCAAGGGTGTTTTAGTCAGCTAGGCTGCTCTAACAGAAATACCACAGAGTGGATGGCTTTAACAAAGAAAGATTTATTCTTACACAGTCCGGTAGGTTGTAAGTCCATATTCAGGGTGTCCGCTCCAGGGAAAGACATTCCCCTTGTCGGCTCTGGAGGAAAGTCCGGTATTGCATCAGTCTTTGTCCAGGGAGCGTCCTCACACCAGAACCTCTGGTCTGAAGGACGCGCTCTGCTCCCGGTGCTGCTTGCTTGATGGTAGCGAGGTTCTCAAATTGTCCTTTGTTTCTTTTTCCGTTTATTCCTTGTAAGCTAAAAGCATTAAGGGTGGGGCAAGCCATACTCCAGGGAAACTCCCCCCACAGCAGGAATTCACAGCCCCACCCTAATCCTTTAACATACAGGTTAGCAAAACCACACAATGGAGGACAGTCCCAAGATACTGGGAACCATGTCCCAGCCACGTGGCTGCACACATTTTTGGGGGGGCACAATTCCAACCATGACAAAGGGCTAGGGAAACAATCTCCTAGCTGTTGCATGAGATCAGAGGTAGGGGCTAAGCATGGCCCTGATGCTGAAAACACCCTGTAATACCCATCACAAACAAGAGTTAAAATAGTAGGGGGACAAAAAAGGAGTAAAAAGGCATTCGAGATAGCTTGTGTTGAGCATCCCTGAAGAGATGTTTGAGGTCCTCTCTGGAACTCTCTGATAACTTCTCCTGCTGTGATAACTGAGAAGTCATACAGTCACAGCTGCAACAGTAAGAGGAAAACTAAAAAAGGAAGAACCATCTCCATGTCGCCAGGCAACTGGGCTGAACTCATGCTTGTACTTGGTGTGGTAGAGGCAAGGCGTCACCAGTTACTGAGGCCTCCGCCAACTTTGCCCAAAGCTTCTGACTTTTAGAAATAATTAAGACTGAGGACCAAGCTTAGGGCCCTCTGTCACCACAGAGGAACAAAGGCCTTATGTTACCATTAAAGTTCAATGACAAAGTGAAAAGAAATGTGTGTCCTGAGTTTCTAAGTATCACTGCACAGGTGACCATAATCTCTATAAACCTTGTAGCAACATGAAGAAAACTTTTCAGCTTGGAGTCACCATTACTGAGGCTCCTTCCCAAGGTACATATTTTTAAACTTTTGTCTCCAAGCCCTGACAAGAATTGCTGCAGTTAGCTCCATTTTAAGAGGAGGGGCATATGGAAATTGTGATGTGGACCAGAGCTAATAGCCAAGCCATTCAATCTGGCCACTGACAACCCCCAGATTGATATATATACAGCAAGCTCCTATGGGGATGAGACATGTGAGCAAAAAAATCAGTTCTGCACCTGATAAACTTGGGTTACTCATGTAGATGGTCACCAGAAAGGCCTCTACACTGCGCAGACTGACCACTCCCGCCAACGGACTGCAGAAGCTGACACACGCTCTGCTCCAGAGCAAAGACCATCTCTCTGATTTAAGAGAGGGCAGATCAGGGCGACTTACATACCCTCTTGGACTGGGCCCACACACAAGCGCTGCCCCTGTCATCAGAAAATGCCAGACAGCATAGAGAAGCCTACCTGCCTATAATACCGGAGACAAGGCTGACCCGGCTCAGGGACAGATTCCTGGGCCGACGGGCCAGGACGTTCTCAGCAGGTAATTCGTATTAGGGCCTCCTCTCTTTTACAGAGGCTTCCAATACTTGTATGCGTTTGGATCTTGAATGAACTTTCATGTTCTGTATAACCCAAGTCAGAGGGTGAGTGCACGCTTCAACGGCCAGGCTTAAATGGCTGACGGGAGGGGAAAAGACAACCCCAGCCTGAACTATACACCTCAGGCAAGTAGTCTGGGGTCTCAATGCAGTAGTTTCCTGCAGGGCACTTATCCTTTGTGCCCTATGTTTGATCAAACTGTCTGTTCTGTAAAATTGTTTATTTTGTATATAATTCTTCCTAACAGAAGATCTGGGTTCCCACAGAGGCCACTGCCTCAAGACTAGGACAGACTGCCTGAATGATTACCCCAGGGCAACCCTCACCTCAAGCCTCACAAGACAGAATTGTTAATATGTCTCTTTTTCTTCCCAGATTATTTCATAACCCTGGACAGGCCCTTCATCCACAGCCCCCAATGACACAGGCTTTTGCTAGAGCTGCCAACCACACCAACTACTGGCTCTGTCAACATCTGAACTAAGACAATGAGTCACCTCACCACACTGTTCCAGCTGGTCCATCAACAAGGAGGACACCTCAGGGACCACCTCAGTGTGTGACCTGTTGTACGGAGTAGACCATGGAGTAAACTGATTCAGTGAACTCCATTACTGTGGAAAACATCGTTTGGAGTATGAAAACAGCCTGTGGCAAGTGCTCCAACTTCGGAGCAAAATTTTTCTGTGTTAAAATGTACATGGCACGGCACTAGAGACTGGACACTGAGCATGGTACCTCTGAGTTTGACATCAGTCTGAGCATGCAGAACTTGCACAGTGTGACCATGCCTCCCAACTCCAGCAACTTAACATCCTGATCTGAAAATTCCAAGCCATAATTTCTTCCTTGTCTAAACTCCTTTCCTCTAAACCATACAGTTCATCACACTCATTCTCTAAATGTGTTTCCAGTAAGACTGCAAGTCACTTCAAGGCAGGGAATTCTTCACTTCTCTTACAGCATCATGTCTGGCACATATTAACCCAGTGCTGGCAAGTTGATTCCAACTCTCCCATGGGGTTTTCAAGGCTGTGATCTTTAATGAAGTAAACTGCCACCTTTTTCTCCCACACTGTGGCTGGTGAGTCTGAATTGCCGACTTTTCAGTTAGCAGGTGAGCATTTAACCACTGTGCCACTGAGCTCCTTTAGTCACATATTAGGTGACCAATTTTTGAAGGACGCGCTCTGCTCCAGGTGCTGCTTGCTTGATAGTAGCGAGGTTCTCAAATTGTCCTTTGTTTCTTTTTCCTTTTATTCCTTGCAAGCTAAAAGCATTAAGGGTGGGGCAAGCCATACTCCAGGGAAACTCCCCCTACAGCAGGAATTCACAGCCCCACCCTACTCCTTTAACATACAGGTTAGAAAAACCACACAATGGAGGACAGTCCCAAGATACTGGGAACCATATCCCAGCCACGTGGCTGCACACATTTTTGGGGGGACACAGCTCCAACCATGACATCCCACCCTTTGACAATCCAAAAATCACATCACAAAACATTTAACACATTCATCTCACCGTAGCAAAATTATGTCCATCCATATAACAGAAGTCTTAAACCAGTGGAGCTACAGAGCTTTGGAACACTTGCCCAGCAGGGCAGATGTGGGCCTGAGGCCCAGGCCATGTGGCCATAGAAAGCTGAAGCTGAAGAGACAAATAGCGTGAGAAGCTGAGCTGCCTCAGCCTCAAGAGGTATGGCCATGACTTCAGGGGTTTGAAAGGGTGGAACCATGGCGTGCTGTGTTCGTAAGGGTGGAATTGCCACTCAGTTGGGCTTAGGGTGCTCCTAAAGCCGATGGGACAGAGTTTCTGTCCAAGTGGGCCTTGAAGGCAGAGTTGTAGCATGGGGCTGGAGGTCTCCACTCAGAAACCTGAGAGTGTGGCCGATACGTAGAGTCTGGAGAGCATTGCTGTTGTGCAGAATGTCTCAGAAAATGTAAGAATATTTCCAAAGCTTTGAGGGCTAATGTAATATGTTCTGTTGACTTGCCTGTTGCCTGTTAATGCCTTCTAAGTTTCACAGATGTAGAAGAGTTTTTGTATTTTGGACTTGGAACTGATTTAAGACTTCTGTTATATGGATGGACATAATTTTGCTACGGTGAGATGAATGTGTTAAATGTTTTGTGATGTGATTTTTGGGTTGTCAAAGGGTGGGATGTCATGGTTGGAATTGTGTCCCCCCCAAAATGTGTGCAGCCACGTGGCTGGGACATGGTTCCCAGTATCTTGGGACTGTCCTCCATTGTGTGGTTTTGCTAACCTGTATGTTAAAGGATTAGGGTGGGGCTGTGAATTCCTGCTGTAGGGGAAGTTTCCCTGGAGTATGGCTTGCCCCACCCTTAATGCTTTTAGCTTGCAAGGAATAAAAAGAAAAAGAAACAAAGGACAATTTGAGAACCTCGCTACCATCAAGCAAGCAGCACTGGGAGCAGAGCGCGTCCTTCAGACCAGAGGTTCTTGCACGAGGACGCTCCCTGGACAAAGACTGATGCAATACCGGACTTTCCTCCAGAGCCGACAAGGGGAAAGTCTTTCCCTGGAGCGGACACCCTGAATATGGACTTGCAACCTACCGGACTGTGTAAGAATAAATCTTTCTTTGTTAAAGCCATCCACTCTGTGGTATTTCTGTTAGAGCAGCCTAGCTGACTAAAACAGCAGGTGAGCATTTAACCACTGTGCTACTGAGCTCCTTTAGGCACATATTAGGTGACCAATTTTTCTAGGTTACTATCACTGTCCAAAAGAAGTTATCACAAACCCTTGAGAGCACAAAATAGAAATTCAGAAAGTCAGAAAGCCAGCCGCCAGCCGCTAAGGTGAACACATCCTCACTCAAGGTTCAGGGAAGATAAAAGTCATCCTCCAATTAGACACACCCTCTCTGCCTTGTTGAGGGGCACCCCTGCCTCAGGAATCATTGCGAATGAGCAGACCTACTCCCTGTGTGATGGAAACAGCAATGGTGACACCTCCTAACACACTCACCTTCAACTCATTTTGGAGAACCAGCTCCTTCAGATTTCTACTTTTTTCATCATTCAGTGAACTGAAGTTCCTCTGCACAGAAAGAGAGAGATATGTTTTCACATTTGACAGGTCTGCTGTTCAGATGGGTCCTACTTTTACTCTTGTGAAGAAGACAAGAAATAGGTAAATTGATTTATCATTGAAATCAGAAATAAATCAGAAGCCTAAGCATACGGACTCACATTGGTATAAGGCAGGAGAATTCAAAGAAATTTGTCTTCAGGGCCCTGATTCCCTGCCTACCTGCGCAAAAAGCAAGACCAATTCAGAAAGTGCCCTTTGGACAAGATGCTGTAGGGACTAGAGGCCCACCCCATCTGAAACTACAGAGTAATTAAGTCCCTCTCCAGTCTGTGCTCCTGCCTCTGCTCCACTACTGCCACTCAACTGAAGACATGGAAGGCAACAAGGCCCAGGGTATACGCCGAGGAATAGACCCTCCTAAAGTAACTCTTCAGGAGGAGAACCCCATCTAAACATGGAAAAGTTGTGATCGCCCACACACCAGTTCAAAGCTCAGCAGCATGGCTTTCAGTCTCTCAATCTCCTCTCTGAGTTCTCGGATCAGCTTTACATTTGCATCCTGAAATACAGAGAACTCAGTCACCATTGATTAATAACCCCTAGACTTCCCCCATCTAGCATCAAGTTACATCCAATCACCTAGGAAGAAATGGATTACTAGAACAGTGGTTCTCAAGGGTGGTCCCAGAACCTGCTGCCATCAACTTTATCCAAGAACTGTTAGAAATACAAATTCTCTGGCCCCATCCCAGTCATACTAAACCAGAAATTCTAGGGTAAAGGGCCTAGAAATCTGTTTTAACAAATTTTGTAGGTGATTCTGTTAGACACTAACATCTGAGAATCACTGCCCTTCAGGAGGAGGCCAGGCAGGTCACACCAACGCCAGGGCAGTCACACCGATGCTGGGGCAGGTATAGCAGTGCTAGGTTCCTTGTATTATGACTACATGCAACACCTGCTCTTACGTTGCCTTTTTAAAAAGTCCACAGATGGGCTATGCACGTCCGGCCGCCAGCCTGTTATCCTTGCCTTGGAATTTTTCACTGAACTTGCCAAGCAGATAAGGGATAATTGAAATATCCTTATTCTTATTAAGATTCAGCTTTCGAAATTAATGAATTCCTTATTCGTCTCTTCTTGCCCCAAACCAAGTCACTGCAATTTGCACAGAAAAATAAAACACAGGTACAAATGATCATAAAATTTAAAGACCTTTCTTAGAGTAGCAATGGTGCATCAGGAATCTTAAAAGCAATGGCCTTAAAGAAGTAGAAGAAAGAAATTATTCATAAAAAGTTACTGAATAAAGTCAGTAGAGATGAGAGAAGGGTATGACACTGAAAGCAAACGTTTTACTCTGTTATCATTTGAGAAAGGAACCTGGTAAGCTGTGGTGACCACAAAATAGAAGAAATCAATGAAACAAAAAAAAACAGAGAACTTTGCACAAATGAGACCAGACAGGGACTTCAGATAAGGGTCTCACCTCATTCACCTGTGGCTTGTTGATGATGCTTTTGGCATTGGATGCATATCTCAGCGTGCTCATGGTCTCATTGTAGCTGGTGTGTGCAGGAGACACGGCTGAGGTAGAAGGGAAAAGTTTTGAAAAATGGCAAGCCTTCCAACTGGCCCTTTATTGCTCACATTGCTATCATACGAGAGAACCCAAAGTCCTGTCTCTGAGGCAGAGGTACCAGTCCCTACATAGAGCCATCTTCAGGACCCCACTCACTGGCAACCATGATGGTTTTGGAGTTGCCGCCAAGGCTGTCCTTCAGCAGCCAGGTCAACACAGAGTCCCGGTAAGGAATGTAAGACTGCCTCCGAGACGTTCTCCCTCCACTGCTGGTCCCAGAAGAAGAGCTAGGGATCCCACCGTCATCACCATCACTGGCTGCACTGATGAGGCTCTGGCAGCAGCTGAATACTTGGGAGTTTTGGGCTTAAAAGACAAAAAATAGAGGTAGACGAAAGAAGGAATTATGAAGCAAGTGCATTCCAAGTACATTCACACAATATACTAGTTGAAGAACAAAGACTGAAATTATCACATTTTCTAATCTCTTTCTGCACATGATAGGATGCTGTAAGCTTGAGCCCTGAGTTGCATTTCAGACTCTTGGCAGGAAATGTCTGTGCCACACAATTTGTCTTCCATCTTTCTGAAATGATAGTGCTGGGGTGATAGTCACACTGCATTGTAGAACTACAAGCAAATATCAATTTTTCATGCCCCTCTAAAATAAGGGAAGCTTAAGAAGAAAAGCCTCGGAGTTTCCACCTCCATTTTGCAAAAGAAAATCTACCAGTTGTTTTCCAGTCTCCCTCCCACTCCTGGGATCCAGTTTACCATCACAATACCTAAGGTGGAGATGACAATTCCCAAAGTCACAAGGGACTTGTTGATATTGGCTCCTTCAGTAATCCGGTCTTTACAGTAACTGGGATCTGCTCTTTCACTATAAAATATTAAAAACAAAAACAAATGCAAACAAGAAGACACTATCCTTATAATGCTGTTGAAAATACTGGCTCTCACCTTGTACATTATGTTTATTTAAAATGCCCATAGAGAATTCAGTTCCAGAACAAATGTGACCATTTTGTAAAGAACTGGCATGCTTTCACTTCTCAGGCAATAAAAATCAAATAATTGATTAAATTTTGTTTTTTATTTTTGACTGGTAGAACACTTCTTGGTAACTATAATGCTCATTTACAGTAACAATATTAACAGGTTTTAGTATATTCACTTCTTCTATTCTTACTGCTTTAAATTCAAATATTAATGGCCTTATGGTATCAGTTACTAACTGCCAACTATCTCAAATTCATCTCTTAATGGGAAATACTAAAACATCACACCTTAGGATTGGCTGATACGGTTTCCTGAAGACAGCAGTCAGTTCTTACGAGTTGCTGTATGATATTATTTAGCAGTTTAAAAACAAGAAAATCTACCTTATTTCAGCTTAGACTTTCTTCTTCTTGCATATACATACAGGGCTACAATTCATGCTTCCTTTTAATTCTTAAAAGGCAGTGTCTTTCCCCCAACTCACACAGTACTTAAAAAAATTTTTTTTACTAACATATAAAGCCAAAACCATTGCCACTGAGCAGATTTCAACTCACAGTGACCCTAGCTAGAGGACAGAGGCAGAACTGCCTCATAGGGTTTTTCCAAGGAACAGCTGGTGCAGTCCAACTACTGACCTTCCAGTTAGCAGCTGAGCTTTTACCCATTGAGCCACCAGAACTCATTACCACATAAAACCCAAACCCAACACACCGCCATCGCGTCAATGCACACTCACAGGGACCCTACAGGACTGAGCAGAACTTCCCCAAGGAGTGCTTAGTGGAAGCAAACTGCTGACCTTCTGGTTAGCAGCCACAGAACTTAATCACTCACCATCAAGGTTTCCTACTAACATACAGAGGTGCATTAAATCAACACTAAATCAAATGAAACAGGTGTGCTTCCACTTAAAACAATAGTTTTCAACCTGTACTATATGTTAGACTCACCTGGGCAGCTTTAAAAAGTACTAATGCTTGTACTTCTCCTTCCCTACCCACCCAATCTTTAGATTTAACTTAACTGGGGTGTAACCTAGGCACTGGGAGTTTTAAAACCACCCCAGGTGATTTTTTAACAGGCAGCTAAGACAGAGACCCCTGACTCAGAAGAATTTCTCAGCCACAGGAAAACCATAACTTCTTGACCTAGTATTTCTTTTGTAATTTTGTCAGGATGGCTGAAAAGTGAGAAAGGCTGAGACAAACTTATTCCCTGTACAATGGGCAAGAACAAGGTAACTGTCAAGGGAGTAATTCCCCTTGGCACTGAGATCCTAATTACCTGCCTGCTAGGTCCACAAGGCTGATCTTGCTTGCAATTTCAGAGGGGAGGTTGTTCTCCAGGATTGCCTATGAGAGAGAGCAAATTTACAGCTTATCATTTGGGACTTCGTGGTGTTTTTCGCCCTTAGATGCTCTCCTGGAGCCCCAGTAGTACATTCGTTAACACTCTCCTAACTCCGATGATACTTTGGATTTTTAACCAGCTTACTCATGATCTAAATGTAAAACCTAAAACTATGAATCTTACCAGAAACTGGACCAAACACCTTTAACCAGTAATAGTTCTCTTTATTGACAGGTCTGTGTGTGCGTGCCCCAGCATGCACTAGTCACTGGGCCCCCTTGCATCACCTCTGCAAACATACAAAGGTTCTGTCAGTCAGGGTCATGTGGCTTGGACCCACATGTCTGTGCTGCACATGAGTACAGTTTCCAGCCAAGCCAGGACATGTAAGGATTATAATAAGGAATCAGCAGTAGTAGTGTTTTGGTTGTGATAGTGACCCCTATGGCTGTATCACCTTTCTGGAATTCCCCTGTTAAGTTTCAGATGGCCTGCTGATCAGTGCCTTGCCTAAAACAAACCCACAACCTTAGGCTAGAAGAGCCATTGGCCTTCATTGTTCACTTGCCACCAAGGTCACCACTTTAACTGACAATGCTCCAGATCAAATGAGCTCCTCTGGCAGTGGTAGATTTCCACAGTCTGCCCTACCCAGACTAAAGGACACACCCACAGAACTAGGGGTGCAGGCAGAGACAGGAGCTGCCCAAGGCAAGAACAATATACATCTGTGGTGTTCTTAACCCAAACAGAGTGGTATTCATAAAACAAACATTTCTCAGCTTGCTGTATGTCTCTGGCCTATTTGCAGAGCACAGAAATGGTTCTTTCTGACAGTTTTGTCCAGGTTTTTACTCACTTTGGGGAGGAGTATTTGTCAACCTCTTTACTCTATCACAGTTGAAGTGGATCTCTTTCTAATTTTAATGTTTATTCTCATTTCAACCTTGTTTTTCATTTTAAATGCCCATACTGATCACAGAAACAATGTAAAAGTGTTTTGAAATGTTAAAAGCAAAATACAAATATTTTGATTAATTTTTATGAAACGGCTCTACTCTATCTGATGCATAGCTTAATCAACTGCACACGGGTCCTCTATAGTATTAAGTCATATCAGAGGATCTGTTTATGGCAAAGTAGGAAGAAGAGGAATAGAAGGAAGAAAAGCAGCCAAACGGGAAAACAGAGGAAGAAGTCCTATCAAATATAAGGGTAACCAACCTGTGTGTAGCAGATAGTGAAGATGGCATGAGATCTACTGCTGGTCTCATGAACATGAGTCGCTGCTGTGACTCTGTGGATACAAGGTAAGACAATTAAAAAAGCAAGTTTATGCATGGTGAATCCTTAAGGATCCATAGGAAACACAAGAAATGTTAGTGTGAAGGTTCACAGATGAGAATAATAAAGGATCCATTTTTAGCCTAGCACAGTTAGGCCCAAAGAGAGGAGAAACAGCACTCTGTGTGCTGGTATCTGAGAATAAAATGTAGTATAGCTTTATATTAAACCACACTAGAACATTTTTTTTTTAAAAGCAATAGAAGCAAAAATCAGAGTGAACGGGAGAATACTAGAATGTCATCAATTTTTATGAAACCTGGAAAAATGTTGCTGGAGAAGACTCCAAGGCAGAGCAAGTGAGCTGTCATTGAACACAGGATTTTGCAATGCCACAAAGGCCTCTGAAAGGACATGCTGAATTACGTCAACATCATGCTTAAATCAGATGGAATTCATAGTCTCCCTTAGGAATGCATTCCCGGCTAACTCCTAAAGCCCTGGGAACTTTATCTAAATCTAAATTAATCATGCTTCAGTTTAGACCATCTAATGTTCTCAGAGAAGCTGAAGAACTGAAGAAAAGGGCCAAAATCTAGAGGGTGGCCTCACGATTTGAACATAAAGAGGAAAAGGTGAAACGTGATACTTTAAAAGATCAAGGAACTTAAGGTATCCTGAAGGCTAGAAGAGCTCCAGGATACATTCCTGTAAGACTCTTACGAGTAGAACATCTTTTTTTTTTCTTTTTCCTTTAGGTCCAGTTAACCTCCAGCTGATATTAATAAGGTCAATAGAAAATTCTAAATACTTTAATTCATGAAAGCATTTTTTTCAGGCATTTGTTGATATGAAGTCAAGTATTTCAGAGTATTACATAGTAACTGACAATATACAGAGCTATCACAACTTACACTAAAAACTTTTAGGGGTATCTACAGCAACATGTATTCAAAAGACAGTCTCTTGTGGGTAGCCTCTTCAAGTATGCTAAACTAGAAGGTTTTTCTGAAAACATTTTGTACTGTATTGACACTTATCTCTATCAAGCCTGAGGAGAAGACAGCACAGATGAGTACGTTTTCTTTGATCAAAGTGGCAGAAGCGATAACTCTCTGTGCAATTTTATCCCAAATAAATTCCATTGATCAATACTATAAGAACACTAAATCTTAGCCACTACACCTCATCTTGAGTATGTCATTGCTCTGAGAAGGGTTCCTGATTGTAGATGTAGGAAGCTGCAGACAGGGACAATTATTCCCTAAAGGGGAATAATGAGTACAGAGGACAGGTGAATGAAGTAAAAGAATGACAGGAACAAACAAACCTGTTACCTGTTTGCTATCCCCTCTTCCAAGAGTTGAATTACTTGCTTATAGTTGGTAACTACATGTTGAGATAAACCTATCAGATTTGCAAGAGGGACAAAAGAAATTAGATAAATTTTTTGAGAAAGTTTAACCTTTCCCTGTCCTTAATTTTGTCATTCCTATTTCATATCACTTGAAGAAGAAGAAGAATGAGGGAACTTACCTAAATTGATTTAGATAGTAAGTCAACAATGACTTGCTGAAAACCTACTCTCACACAGTGACAGACTCTGGGAACACAGGTCTCTGCCTCAGAGATTACAGCCTAGAATTCAGACTGGCGAGGCTAATAATAACAAAACAATAATACTGATTTCCTTAAAATTCTGCTACATAGGCTACAAGAAAAGGTCTTATATATTATTCCCTTTAGCCCTCACAAAATTCTTGAGATGGATAGGTTTTAAGTGTCCCAGAAGGTGGTGGATTCAGTCAGGCATACAAAATACACTACACACACATCCCCATCCCCTACAGTTTATAATCTTGACAAGCTGTACTACAATAAGACAATAGGCCAAGTGTCACAGGAGTAGAAATGATGATAAATGCTAAGATCAGAGGAGAGGTTAGGGCAGGTTCCATGTAGATGAGTCTTGAATTTGGCTACTGTAGACCAAGTAGGCTTTAGATAGACGAAGAGGAGCTCAAGGGCATGGAGGCAATTCTTTACGGGTAATTACTGACCAAGTCACATAGGATCTTTACAACTCTGCTTAAGAATCTCTGTAGTAGAGATATGGGAACCAAGTAACCTTAAGGGCTCACTATTGAATACAATTACATCAAAAATTAAGGTAATTTCAACACTGACTGGGATTTTTTATATTAAAGAATTATTGTTACTATTTAGATGTGACAATGGTTTTGTGGCTTTTTTTTAAGCATTCCTTATCTTTTAGTGCTACATACTGAAATATTTATGGATGAATAGGTTAGCAAGGAGTCCACACTTGGCGTGGGGATGGCCCACGCAGGGGGAGAAGAGTGTGCATGCCAAGGGCAGCCTCCTACTGGGAGTAAGAAGCTGAGCAGGGTAGGGAGCGTATCCATGTAGAGGGAAGGCCTGGCATGAGAATAGGGTAAGGAGGGTGGTCACATGTGTCATAGTCCACAACAGTCAGAATCTGAGTGGGGCGACAACAGCATCCACATGGAGGCAGCCCAGAGCAAGACACTGAAGCCCAGGCAGGGTGAGAAAGCTGGCCACGTTTGAGGGAAGGCTGCCATGTGAAGTTGGAGCCAAGTGAGGTGAGGAGGGCACCCACAGAGAGACTGGTTTAGCACTGGGTGTTGAAGACCATATCGGGGGAGGCTGGCTTTCACATTGGGGCAGGGATGTGGCTAAACATAGGGACATGATGACTCTTGGTGAAGGGTAAGGAAAGCACACACATGGTTGGTGGGGAACAAGGTGAACAGCCCCAAGTGTTGGACTTAGCCATGGTGAAGAAGGCTTCCTGTGGTAAGGTGGCCCAGTACAGGGAGTCAAAGCACAGCCATGCTGAGGCCGGCATCCACAGAGAGGACAGCAATGAAAAAGGAGGCTGTTTACGCACAGGAGGAAGGATCAAATAACTATTTCTCACAGTTAGACAAGAGAATTTCAAATGTGGACAGGGAGAGATCCAGAGATAACCTGGTTGTACTAGATTGAAATTATAAGTATTGGTGTAAATGTGTATTACCTAACTGTCCACTGACAGGAATTAGGAGTTATAACATCCCCAAAACAATGAGTATACCTAACATCCAGATTTTGGTTTCTAAATACCATTCTCTAATAAAAGTAATCAGAGTACCTGGGAAACACGGCTGATTTTTCAGGGCTGAGGCAGGAAAAGTACAGGACAAGCCTGGAATGTCTTACTGTAGCAAAAAGCAAGAAAGTGCTCCAAAACAACAAAAGTATGTTAAAATGTCACAGAAGACCACATGAAGAGGAATCTACTCACTAAATCTGGGACAATCTGAGCACCAAAATTAAAATAATAATAACAGACAACAACCCACTGACTAAAACAGGAAAGCAAGAATCCATACCAACATCAATAAATTAAACAAATATACTGGAATTCTGATGAGAAACAGGGTATTTGCCATTGAGCCAATTCTGACTTACGGGGACCTCATTTGTGTTAAAGTAGAAGTGTGCTACATAGGGTTTTCTTTTCTTTTTTCTTTTTATTGTGAATTAAGAACAATTTTACAGTCTATATCATGTTGCCATATAACACCCAGAACTTTCACCTCTATTCTATTCTAGCTGCACCCCACCCACCCACCCACCCAATGTGACAGCACGCTTCCCCTTTTGTTTGGAACTTCTGTGACCTTTCGATAATGGTCTGGCCCTCCTCACCCAATCAACTTGGCTCCAGCAAAGTGGAGTCGCCCGTACATTTTTAAAGGTTTCTTTGCCTCCCAAATCACTGTATGTTCTGTATGGTCCAGGTCAGTCTTTGTCCGGGGAGCTGGCCCTGATGCTGGATGCAGTTTGGGGTTAGAGACTCAGGGGGCCCTCCGTTGAGAAAGACCATCAAGTGTGGTCTTTTGGTAGAGTTCTAGCTCTGCCCTCCATCATGCACTGTGTCTTGAGCTCCTTACCGTGTACTCCATCTTGGCTGTCACTGGTGATGGCTGGACAGCATCTTGTTCTTCTGGTCCCATGCTGAAGCCGGCTATGGCTCACACGGCCCTACCATCTAGTTGGCTCCTATTTTTCTCCTGTCCTCAATGTCCTCCATTTGCCTGAGGTCCAGATGGACTGGGACCATTTGGTGCTATTTAGATCACAGCTTGCTAGCTTTTAAGACCCCAGTCACCACTCACCCAGGTGGTATGTGGAGCAATATCTTGAGAGAGGGAGAAAGAAAAACCTTGGGTATGCCATTTAGTCAATAGTACTTGGCTGGCTTGGCATGCCATTTAGTCTAGATGTCCTCTGAGAGCACAGCTCCCAGATTCCAGACCCTATTTCTCTCTTCTTCCAAAGAGCTGGTCCACAGTAAGGGGACAATTTGGTTTTGAAGTTGAGTAGTTTGTGGGCATCCCACTTCTAGTGCATGCTGTCACATGCTATACCATCATCCCTAATCCTAATCACTATCTAAACTGTAAAAAATCCCTCTCCCTTTCTGCCCCCAACTTGCAACCATCAAATATTGATTTCTACTGTGTTTAAATTATTTAGTTGTGTCCTTATAATAATAGTCTCATACAAAACTTGTCTTTTTGTGTCTGGCTAATTTCACTCAGCATAATTTCCTCTAGATGGTCCCACATTCACCAGTACTTCTCTAAGCCATCATTGTTTCTTATGATTGCATAGTATTTCATGGTATGAACATATGACAGTATCTTTAACTATTTATTCATTGATGGGCATCCAGGTTGTTTCCATCTTTTTGCTATTGTGGAGAGAGCTGCAATATACATTGGCGTGCAAGTATCTGTTTAAGTGTTATTCATTATTTCTTTGGGATGTATTCTAAGGAGTGGGATTGCTGGATCATATGGTATGTCATGGGCTGAACTGTGTCCCCCCCAAAATATGGGCAGCCAAATGCCTGGGCCATGACTCCCTGTATTCTACAATTGTCCATCATTCTGTGATTTTTCTCATGATGTATGTTAAAGGATTAGGGTGGGACTGTAAATCCTTTCATAGAATCACCTCCCTGCTCCACTGTAAAGGAAGCTTCCCTGGAGTATGGCTTGCATCACCCTTAATCCTTCATCCTACAAGGGATAGAAGGAAAGGGAAGCAAGCAGAGAATTGCACACCTCACACCACCAAGAATGTAGCACCAGGAGAAGAGTGCATCCTTCAGACCTCAGGTTCCTGTGCCAATATGCTCCCTGGACAAAGACTGATGCAATACCACACTTTCCTCCAGAGCCAACAAGGGGGAAAGCCTTCCCCTGGAGCAGACATCCCAAATTTGGACTTGTAGCCTACTGGACTGTGTAAGAATAAACTTGCCTTTGTTAAAGCCACCCACTCATGGTATATTTGTTACAGTGGCACTAGCTGACTAAAACATGGTATTTCTATTTCTGGTTTTTAAAGAAAACACCAAACTGATTTGAACCATTTTACAGTCCCATCAACAGTGTAAATGAGTTCCAATCTCTCCACATTCTCTCCAGCATTTATTATTCTGTGTTTTTTGGATTTTTGCCAGCTTTGTGAGATGGTATCTCATTGTGGTTTTGATTTGGATTTCTCTGACGGCTAGTGATCGAGAACATTTCCTCATATATCTGTTGGCAAGTTGCATGTCTTCTTTGGTGAAGTGTCTGTTCATGTCACTAGCCCCCTCTTTTTTTTTTGATTTGCTGTAACATTATTTTTTTCTTTTTTTATTATGTACATTCCCATATAAATTTACATGCTCACCTATATGCAGCTTCCACTGCTCTCCTGCCCAGTGACAGCACACCATTCCTCTCTGCTCCATGCGTGTCTCATCCTCCCAACAGTCTGCTGTCCCCTCCTCTCCACCTACTCCCCTTACTTCAGCCAGAGGTCAGCAGGATGATATCCTATAGATGCCTAGAACCATAAAGTGCACCCAAGATATGGTCACTCTGCATCGCCAAGTCCAATCCATTCGTGTCTGAAGAGTAGACCTTCATTATGATTTATGGGCCAGGGCAGCATCAAGGCCAGGGGTCATGCTCCCAGGGGAACCCCAAAGCCACTGGACCATCAATTGCAGTCTTTTAGTGGAGATCTCAGGATGCACCCCTTTTTATTCTTGTGTTGCACTGGCCCATTTTTTAATTGGGTTGTTTGTCTTTTTCTTGTTGACATTTTACAGTATCCTGTAGATGAGAGATTAGGCAGCAGTTGTGGGCAAATATTTGTTCCCACTCCTGTAGGTAGTCTTTTTACTCTTTTGATGAAGGCTTTGGATGAGCTTAAGTGTTTACTTTTAAGAGTTCCCAATTAGAGGGATAGAGAACCCAGAAGAGAGACCCACATGAGTGGGTAACTACATCAGCTGTGACCAGAGGACCCCGATGGTGCCTGGCCACCACCAGTGACAGCCATGATGGAGTTCACAAAGTTGAGTCTCACTGGCAACACAAGAATAAAAAGGGGTGCACCCTGAGATCTCCACTAAATGACCGCAATTGATGATCCAGGGGCTTCGGGGTTCCCCTGGGAGCACGGCTCCTGGCCCTGATGCTGTCCCTGTCCATAAATCATAATGGAGGTCAACTCTTCAGACAGGAATGGACTTTGCAACACAGAGTGACCATATCATGTGTGCACTTTATGGTTTTATGCATCTATAGGATGTTGTCCTACTGACCTCTTACTGGAGGAAGCAGAGTGGGTGGAGAGGCTAGGATAGGAGACAGTTGGGAGGACAGGACATGTATGGAGCAGAGAGGAAGGGTGTACTGTTATCGGGCAGGGAGAGCAGTGAGAGCTGCATATAGGTGGGTATGCAAATTTATATTGGAATGTACATTCTCATTCAATCATAAAAAAAAAAAAAGAGTTCCCAATCATATATTTTTGTTTCCGATGATTGAAAGTTGTTAGTGGTTTTTGGTTGACTGTTGATGCCATGGATTAGCACTTCCATCATCTTCCCAACTTTTCCTTCCAAGAATTTTATTCTTTTAGCTTTTATTTTTAGGTGTTTGATCCATTTTGAATTAGTTTTTGTGCATGTTGTGAGATAAGGTCTTGTTTCATTTTTTTGCAAGTAGATATCCAATTATGCCGACACCATTTGTTGAAGAGACTGTCTTTACCCCAATTCACTGTCTTTGGGCCTTATCAAATATCAGCTATTCATAAGTGGATGAAGTTGTACTTAGATTTTTGATTCTGTTCCATTGGTCTATGCATCTGTTTTTGTGCCAGTGCCAGGCTGTCTTGACTACTGTGGCAGTATAGTAGGTTTTATGGTCAGGAAGGGTGAGGCCTCCCACTTTGTTCTTTTTCTTTAGTCATAATTTACTTATCAGTGGCTTTCTTCCTTTCCATATTAAGTTGGTGATTTGTTTCTCCATCTCATTAAAAAATGTCAGTGGAAGTTGAATCACGATTGCATTGTATGCATATAGATTGCTTTGGGTAGATAGACATTTTTGCAATGTTAAGTCTTCCTATCCAGGAGAAAGATTTCTCCACTTGTGTAAGTCACTTGTCATTTTTTGCAGTTTTCTGGGTCTTTTACATCCCTGGTTAGACTTATCCCCAGGTATTTTATCATCTAGGGGGTTATAGTAAATGGTAATGATCTAAGGCTTTCCTCTTTGGTTGTCTCTTTGTTGATGCAAAGGAATCCCACTGATACATGCATGTTTATCTTGTATCCTGATACTTCGCTCAAGTCTTCTATTAGCTCCAGTAGTTTTTTGGTGGATTCTTTAGGGTTTTCTGTGTAGAAGATCATATCATCCACAAATAGCAATACTTTGACTTCTTCTTTGCCAATATGGAGGGCCCTCAGTTATCATGCCTAATTGCTCTGGCTGAGATCTCCAGAACAACGTTTAATAGAAGTGGGGGCAATGGACATCCCTGTCTAGTACCTGTTCTTAAGGGGAATGTTTTCAACTTCTCTCTATTAAATATGATGTTAGCTGTTAGTTTGAGAATTTTCCTTGCTATTCCTATCTTGCTGAGAGTTTTTAATATGAATGGGTGTTGGACTTTATCAAATGCCTTTTCTGTGTCAACTCATAGAATCAAGTGGTTTTTGTCTTTTGTTTATGCGGATGATTGCATTAATTTTTTTCCTTATGTTGAACCATCCTGAATACGTGGTATGAATCCTACTTGGTCATGATGAACTATTTTTTCGATGTGTTGCTGAATTCTGTTAGCTAGGATTTTGTTAAGGACTTTTGCATCTCAGTTCATGAGATATATTGGTCTGTAATTTTTCCTTTTCTGTGCTTTCTTTACCTCATTTGGGTACCAGGGTTATACTAGCTCCATACAATGAATCTGGGAATATTCTATCCTTTTCTATGCTCTGGAACACCTTTAGAAGTAGTGGTATTAACTCTTCTCTGAATGTTTAATAGAATTCTGAAACAAAGCCATCCAGGCTATGGCTTTTTCTTGGATAAAAGTTTTTAAATTACCTTTTTAATTTCTCCTTTTGTAATGGGTTTGTTTAGTTGTTCTATTTCTGATTTTGCCAGTTTAGGTACGTGATATTTTTCCAGAAAATTGTTGATTTCCTCCCGGTTTTCAAATTACAATATAATTTTTTTGTAGTAGTCTTGCACGCTTCTTCTGATTTCAGCAGGTTCCTTATGATATCACCCATCTCACTGTTAATTCTAATTATTTGTTTCTTCTCCTGTTTTTCTTCTGTTAGTTTGGCCAAAGGATTATCAATTTTGTTGATCTTTTAAAAAAATCAGCTATTGGACTTTTCTACTCTTTCAATCATTGTTCTATTTTGTATTTCACTTATTTCTGCTCTAATTTTAATGATTTGCGTTCTTCTGGAGTCTGATGGGTTCTTTTGCTGAGATCTTTCTAGTTGATCAAATTGATAACTTGTTTAATTTGTGCCCTTTCTTCTTTTTGGATGTGTGTGTTTACTGAGATGAACTGACCTCTGAGCAATGCTTTTGCTGTGTCCCATAGATTTGGTTAGAAAGCATCTTCATTCTCATTTGATTCTATAAAAGTCTTTATTGCTTGATTTATTTTGTTACCCAGTAGTTTGTGAGCAAAATATTATTCAGTCTCTATGTTTTTTATTTAATTTTTATCTTTTTTTCTGTTACTGATTTCTAGTTTTATGGCTTTGTGGTCTCAGAAGAAGCTTTGCATTATCTCAATATTTTGAATTTTGTTGAGTATCACTCTGTGACCTGATATGTGGTCATTTCTGCAAAACATTCCATGAGTATTGGAAAAGAAAGCATACGTGGCTTCTGTTGGAAGAAATGTTCTGAATATGTCTGTAAGGTGAAGTTGGTTGATTGTGGCATTTAGATCCTCCATGTGTTTACTCAGATTTTGGGGGGATGTTCTGTCCTTTACTGAGAGTGGTGTGTTGACGTCTCCTACTATTATTGTGGAGCTGTCTATTTCTGTTTTCAGTGCAAATAGTGTTTGTTCTATATATTTTGGAGCCTTGTCATAGGGGGCATAGATATTTAGTAAGGTTATATTCTCCTTTTGAATTGAGCCTTTGACCATTGAATAGGACCCCCTTTATCTGGTAAAGTGGACTTAACTTGAAAGTGTATTTTGTCAGAGATCAGTATTGCCATTCCTCTCTTTTTAGAATGTTATTAGCCTGATAAATTTTTTCCAACCTTTGAGTTGTAGTTAGTCTAAGGTGTGTCTCCTGTGAGCAGCATATAGATGCCAAGCTAAATGCCGTCAAGTAGGGTCTGATTCATGGCGATCCTAGGGGCCAGGGATGGGTCATGTTTCTTTATCTAATCTGCTACTCTCTTCTTAATTGGTGCATTTAGTCCATTTACATTCAGTGTGATTATTGATGAATATGATGTTAGCACTGTTATTTTGATGCCTTTTTTTGTGTGTTGTAGACAGTTCCTCTGCTGCATTCCATTTTCTGTGCTGAGTCTTTTTCTTCATGTTCTTTTTTTCTCATGACTTTCAGTGTTTGATTTCTTGAAATTGTGATTTTGTGTGTTGCTTTCTGACGTGTAGAATTACAGGTTTCTTTTGTGGTTACTCCCTTGGTCCCTTTTATTAATCTAAAAGTAGTCCAAACTTCAGTGTCTCTGTATCTTCTTGTCTTCCTCCACATCTGGAAGATTTATGTGTACCTTTCTTTGACCCTCTTTTTCTTATAATATAGTTGTCCATTATATCCTGAGATCTTGGAGTTTCTATTTTTTGTGATTTGGTTTTGGTTATCGTTTTTGGATTTCTTTTCCTGATGTTATCTACACAGTCTGTAATGTCCTGGATATTTAAGCATATATCTAATGATATTGATTTTCTAATTTAAGAACTTCCTTTAATATTTCTTGTAATTTTGGTTTGGTTCTTACAAATTCACTAAATTTCTGAACATCTGTGAAAGTCTTAATATCACCTTTATATCTGAGACACAATTTTGCAGGATATGTGTCTTAGTCACCTGGTACTGCTCTAATGGAAAATACCACGAGTGGAAGGTTTCATGTAGAGAAGCTCAGCCACAAATCAATTTACAAATTGTAAGTCCATTCAGTAGGAGAATTTATCACAGTCCGGTAGGCTAAGTCCACATCCAGTGAGAGCATCTCGGCACAGGAACCTCGGGTCCAAAGGACGTGCTCTGCTCTCGATACTTCTTTCTCGATGGTATGAGGTTCCCAACTTCCTCTGCTCACTTCTCCCCCTTATATTCCACAAGCTTGTAACTTGTGTCCTGCCTCACTAACACAACTGCAAACCATTCTCCATCATCAATATCACAGAGGCAGGATTCACAACACATGGGAGGAAGGGCACCCTATTAGAACTCCAAACCAAGTCAAATCAACTCATACATTTTTGGGGGGACACAATTCAATCCATGACAATATGTTACTCTCAGCTGACAGGTTTTTTTCCTTTCCTTCAGGGCTTTGTATACGTTATCCCATTGCCTTCTGGCCATAATCATTTCAACTGAGTAGTCTGAGCTTAATCTTAATAATTCTCCTTTATAGGTTATTTTTTGCTTATTCTTACCTGCCCTCAGTAGTCTCTCCTTGTCTCCAGTTTTACTCATCTTGATTATGATATGCCTTGGTGTATTTCTTTTGGGATCTATCTTGAGTGGGGTTTGATAAGCATCCTGAATGGAGATCTAATCTTTCATGATATCAGGGAAGTTTCTGTCAGCAGGTCTTCAGCTATTTACTCTGTATTTTGGCTACCTTACCTTGTTCTGGTACTCCGATCACATATTTATTATTTCTCTTAAGAATCCCACATCACCCTTAGGGATTCTTCACCATTATCAATTCTTTTATCTGATTTTTCTTCATGTATGCTGGTGTTTACTTTGTCTTCAAGCTCACTAATTCTGCCTTGCATGTCCTTGACCCTGCTCTTTTGACTTTCTCTTGAGTTATCAGGCTTAGAGATTTTATTGTTAATCTGTCAAATTTCAGATCATTGCCGATCAAGCATTTCTTGCAGCTTGTTTAATTTTTCAGGGTGCTCTGATCTATTTTGCCTGCTCTCTCTCTCCTGGTATCTTGCACAGCTCTGTACATCAATCTTTAGTATTCTCTCTCTGACAGTCATAGGAATTCATCTGGGAAATTCACTGACACTTGATTTTGGGAATTTTCTGAAGCCATGGTAGTCTGCTTCTTCAGGTGTTTAGAGGTTGATTGTTGCCTCTGAGCCTCCTCGAAGTCGTTGCAGGTAAAGACACTTAATAGTCTAGTTGGCCTGACCAGTGTCTCTTTGTTGGGGCTGGGCCATAGATTTTCCATGCAGTCTGATTGTTTTCTGTTGCTTGCTCTTACTGTCCTGCACTGGTCTGCTGCTGCTTCTGGCACAGCTCCCAGGTTGGGTAGTTGCTCCTGCTTTCTGCAGCACCACCACCACTTCTGCCTCTGGGATGTGGGGGTTGCTTGCGCAGGCTCTGTGCCTTTGCAGCCACTCCAAGGTGGGCAAGATTCAAGTGCTGCTGCTGCAGCTGCATCTGGTTTGGACAGATACCTCGTGGAACCTCAGCTTCAGACTCAGGTGTAAGGAGAGGGAGTGGTTGCTCACTTGTGCCTTTTTCTCCAAGTCACAGCAGCAACTGTTGCTGCTGTCTCTGTTGCCTCTGAGTTGGGTAGAGATTGCCAGGAGCTTCATTTCCAATAGCTACCTAGCAACTGGGTCAACCACTCCCCTTGCCGTGGGTCACCTGAGCTCAAGTCTCCCAGGTGCACTCAGCTCCAATGGCTGCCTAGCCGCCAGAGTGATCACCTAATTAATCTAGTGGTACCTGCGGCCAGGCCTCTCCGGCACAGCTGGCTCCAGTGGCTGCCTAGCTACCAGGGCGATAACTTTCCTTCCCGCAGGTCACCTCAGCCCAGCTCACCCTGGCGAATGTGGCACCAATGGTTGCCTAGCTGCTGGAGTGATCACTTCCCCTGGGTCACCTGAGTCCAAGCCTCCCTGGTTCACTTGGCTATGATGGCTGCCTAGCTGCTGGGGCAATCGCTTCACTCCCACTCCTCCTCCCACGGGTTGCCTGAGCCCAATGGCACAAGTGGCACCAATGGCTGCCTAGGCACTGGGACAATCTCTCTCCTCCTCCCAGCTCACCTGAGCCCAGACCACACTGGTGCAAGTTGCACTAATGGCTGCCTAGCCACTGGGGCAATCACTTCACTCCTCCAGGGTTGCCTGAGCACAGATTTCCCTGGCACACTTGACTCCAATGGCTGTCTAGCTGCTGGGGGAATCTCTCCGCACCTGGTTCACATGAGCCTGAGCCTTGCCAGTGCACACAGCCCTTCCCCCACAGTTGTCGGAGCTCAGATCTCCCAGTAGCACACAGCTCCAATGGCTGCCCAGCTGCTGAGGTGATAATTTCACTTCCCTGGGGCCATGTGAGCTCATACCTCCCTGGTGCACTTGGCTCTAATGGCTGCCTAGCCACTGGGGCAATCACTGCACTCCTCCAGGGTCACCTGAGCCCAGACCACCCAGGTGCACTTGCCTCCAGTGGCTGCCTAGGTACTGGGGTAATCTCTCCCCTCCCCTTGGTTCACCTGAGCCAAAGCCTTCCAGGCGCATGCGGCCCTAATGGCTGCCTAGCCACTGGTGCTCAATGCCCTCCCCTGACAGTTACCTGAGCTCGATCTCTCAGGCACATGTGGCTCCAATGGCTGCCCAGCTGCTGAGATCACTCCAGACCTGTCCAAATGCCTGAGCCCAAGCCTCACTGGACACCGAGGCTCCAATCCTCTCCCAGCTGTGAGTGTGCTCTCTCAATCCCCCACCCCCAGGCCATGGGAGTCCAGAGTGTCCTGGCCCACTGGCTCCAAGGCCAGTCCCAGGTATGCCAGCAGCAGGGCCATTCACTCCACCCCGCAAGGTCCTGCGATCTCCTGCTCCACAGCCATGGAGTGCCTGGACCTGGGCCTCCCAGACCCACACAGGACTAAGGCCTGCTGTGTAGTGTGCACTTTCATGCTCCCCCAGCTCTGCCCTCTCCTGTCCTATTGCCCTGGGACATGGCAGGTCCTGGTCTCCCCTCCCCACGCTTCCTGCTCCATATCCTTGCAAATCCAGCTGAGGCCTCCTGGCCTCTTGCTGTTCTGAGGGAGCACCTGGCCATGTGGCCAGTGGGTCTGGCAGGATACTGAATGACAGCTGGTCTTGTCCCAGAGTGTTCTAACATGTGTGGGGGTCTTCAGGTCTAGACTGTGGGCTGCGGCTGCGATTCTCAGGCTGGGGCAGGTCCCTTTAAAAGTCAAATTCAAGTTTGCTCCAGCTCTTGTTTTTGGGCTCCACTGGGTTGCTAAGATTTGCTGGAGGCAGGTTTTCTTCCTGCTCAAGTTTGTGGAGAATTTCAGCCCAGGACGGTTATTTTATCTGAAGTGGTTCAGGGCTGCTAAGATTGTCCTTTTACTTCCTTTGTACTTCGAGTCCTGTAAGCACAGGTTAGTCCTTCTAGATTGCCATATTTGGTGGATTGCATTAATTTTGAAGTTCTTAGTTGTTTGAGGGTTTAGCAGGGACATGTTGTTATTCTGCCATCTTGGCTCCGCCCCCTTGAGGCCTACATAAGGTTTTCAAGGGCCTGTTTTCCTAAAGTACATGGCCAAGCCTTTCTTCTAAGGCATTTCTGGATAGACTAAACTCTCTAACCTTTCAGTTATCAACTAAGCATGTTAATTGCATGCACCACTCAATAATTTCAAAGTTTCTCCCCACAAAATATTTGCTAATTATAAATTAAAAACAGTAACTTCAGAGTGAAGAAGCCTGGCAGACATCACCTTAGGCACGTAATGAAAGCGAACATCATTTGTATGATACAAATAAAAACTGCATACTACTCGATGATGTCAAGTTCATGAAAGTCACGGAAAGACAGAGAAACTCTCTAGAGGAGACATTATAAATGAATACAACCGGACAGTTACTGGGACTATTACTGAAACTTGACTATTAGATGGTAGTGGCCATGGATTCAACCGTGTACCCCCAAAAATGTGTGTAGCCATGTGGCTGGGCCATGATTCCCAATATTTTATGATTGTCCTCCATTCTGTAATTTTCCTATGCTACTGTATGTTAGACGATTAGGGTGGGACTGTAAGATCACCTCCCTGCTCCACTGTAAAGGGAAGAGTCCCTGGAGTATGGCTTGCACCACCATTTATCCTTTTATCTTACAAGAGATAAAAGGGAAGGGAAGCAAGCAGGGAGCCGGAAACCTCACACCATCAAGAAAACAACACTGGGAGAAGAATGTGTCCTTCAAGGCTGAGGTTCCTGCTAAGTGGACTCTCTGCACCCCACATTGGTGAGTGGCGTCTGGGGTCTTAAAAGCTGCCAAGCTGCCATTTGCACAGCAAATGGTCCCAACTCAGCAGGAATGGATGCTCACCGAGGACCAAAATGACATGGGAGAAAGACAACCCAGAAGACAAAGAGACCCACATCAGTGGGTGCCTACATCGACTTGGGACCAGAAGAACCGGATGGTGCCCGGCCACCACCAGTGATAGCCACGATGGAGCTCACTAAGTTGAGTCTCACTGGCAACACAAGAATAAAAAGGGGTGCACCCTGAGATCCCCACTAAAAGACCTCAATTGATGGTCCAGTGGTTTCGGGGTTCCCCTGGGAGCATGGCCCCTCGCCCTGATGCTGCCCTTGACCATAAATCATAACAAAGGTCCACACTTTGGACAGGAATGGATTGGACTTGGCGATGCAGTGACCATATACTGGATGCACTTTATGGTTCTATACATCTATAGGATGTCATCCTGCTGACCTCTGGCTGGAGGAAGGAGAGTGGGTGCAGAGGAGGGGAAAGGAGGCTGTTGGGAGGATGAGACATGTATGGAGCAGAGAGGAACAGTGTGGTGTCACTGGGCAGGGAGAGCAGTGGAAGCTGCATACAGGTGGGTATGTAAATTTATACGGGAATGTACATTTTCACTCAGTTATATTAAATAAAAAATTTAAAAAAAACTTTATTTTGTTAAAGCTATTCACTTTGTGGTATTTCTGTTAGAGCAGCACTAACTGACTAAAACAGTAGTAATGCACCAAAATTAATTTTCTGATTTTGACTGCCACACTGTAACTATATAGGAGAATATTCTTGTTTGTAGAAGAAACACACTAAAATATTCACAGGAGATGGACCATCAGATGGGCACTTTAGTTTCAACATGTCTGAGGAAAAAAAGTTCTTTATACTGTACTTGAAACTTTTTTGAAAGTTTGATCTGTTTCAAAATAATACAATAAGAAATCTTAGAAAATTAAGAAAAGAGAATCTCCTTAATTTGTTAAGGTATATTATCCACAGACAGACGCCAGTTCTCAAATTCTTACCAGTTTACAAGGTAGCTACAGAAGTTGAGAGTGTTAGAAACTTTTATAACAATCTGACAGAGTAATTTTATTAACTGTTGAATCTAGAAATGAAAAATTTGAGCCAGTAATCACTGTATCTTTTTTATTTTTCAAGTAATTCATATATTTTATTTTATAAATAAATAATATATATAAATTATTTATAAATAATAATATATATATAAATTGGGTATGTCATCGATTGAAATTTTTAAAAAAAAGAAAAAAACTAGTCCTTCACACATAGTTTGAGAAGTACATGATAAAGAGATAAGATTTGAAACAAAAGCTATCACAAACACACTTACTGGTAAAATACTGAAAGCTTTTCCTTGGGCACAAGACAAGATACTGTTACCATTTTTTTGACTTACTATCAAGAAATCCAAGTCAGTGCAGAGAGGCAAGGAGAAAAAGAGTATAAGGATTAAAAAAAAATTTCGGTTATTTTCAGATGGACTACATAGAAAATACAATGTAATTTTTTTCAGAGTCCCAACTATCTACCTCTAACATCTCCTGCTTTGCACCCATCTCTATTAAAATAAAGGTCAAAGCATAAATACGATATTGTTTTTGTCTCACTTAGATATCAATTTACTGTAACTACTGGTGTCTTATGTGGGCACAGGGCAGGGATCTTTAGGTTTCACGTTTCAATTTAATCCCTCATCTAATTAAAAAGCAAACCTCTTGTGGAAGGTTATAGGTTAGCCCTTTCCTTCCTTAGATTTACGCAGCTGTTAAGTTTCATCTCACAATTCTGAACTGGAACTGCAAGTTCTTTAATGGCTGGAACTGGGCCTTATATTTTCATACACCTCGTGACACCCTAAAAATTGCAGGCATCTAGTAAGCACTCAATAAATTCCTGCAGAATTGCTTTGAAACTAGAAATCACTCTCTACTTTGGAGTCAAATTCACAGAATGCATGAGATAAAAGACAGAAAGAGAGACAGGCAGATACAGATGAATGAATAAACAAAGAAAAAGAAACTTAAAAATTGCTATAATTCCATCAGATAGTAGTAATGGGAACAACACAGTTCAATACAACTATTTAGGGTCCAGTCCCGGCTTCCAAGGTTGGTTCTATACCAGTGGAACTCATGGCTCCTTCACTATTATCTGTAATGGGCTGACAAAGTCCAGACTGGCATCAGGAAACCTATAACTCAGGACCTAAGAGATACTGCTGACTCAGAATTTATTTCCTACCAAACACCTCTTACTGCTTTTCTCTTGTTCACCCTCCCACTCTGTATCTACCCTAAAAGTTCACTCCATAAAAGCATCCACAATAAAGAACCCTAAATTGTATCTTGAGTCCTAGATTTTAATCCTGAGCCTGCCACTGACCCAAGCCATATATGTCCTTAGGTGAGTTCTTCTCTGGGTTCCAGATACTACTCCAATCAAAGAATCTATGGTTCTAAGTTGCTTCCAAACTCTGAATGTACAAAATTTTGTCCCATTCCTCTCAACCTGTCCTAGGCAAGGTTCCAAGGTCCCAGCCTGGCCCATTCAGCTGTGTGACTTTGGGCAAGTTCCTTAACTTCTCTCAAACTTCATTTATCTTCTGTATAATGAGGACACTTAGACTATGTCTAAGGCCTCTAGTTACTCCCATATAAACAAAAAAGATAAGAAGCTGTGCTGCTACTACATCAACCGCCTTGAGAGTACCACTCTGGACCCACACAGAAACACATGTCCACAGAGTCTTGAAGAGGAAATCCAAACTGGCTACCAGTCAAGTATGTGGTATTTTTGTTGCTTCCAAGTTTCCATTTATAATGTGGCATTTGGAAAAAGACACAAATGAGAATAGCAAAATCAGTGACTGAGTATACCCACAAGTCTTCATCTGTTGACCCTGTCCTCCTCAAAGAAGAGACCTTTCATGTTCCTTTCCTCATTAGGATTTAAATTAGCTGTGGGAACAGTACACCAAAACATACATATTAATTCTTATGAGTGGCCTGAAAAGCTAAAAACCTCTCACCAAAAAAACTCAGCTGTTCCCCCTCAAAGCCAGACCTGACCTCTTGAAAGAGGACAGATAGTATCAGTGCTTGATACGGAAGCAGATCTGACCGTGCCCTATTCAATATGACAACTCCCTATCTAGCACCATCAATAACAAAGAAAGTCCCCTGGAAATAAAACTGGCTGACCTGGGAATCAGTGAGGCCCTGCTGGGTCTGGCACTCTATCACGGATCCAATCTTACCCGGCACCACTATTCCCCTGATTAACAAAGTGTCTGCTTGTGGCCTTCTTGAAAACACCCAGCTTCTCCCTCAGGGTTCTGGCTCATGCTGCTCCCTCTACCCAACATCTTACCCTCCATGCACCACTGTTCACATGACTGGCTCCTATGCTCCCTTCAGATTTCAGCTTCAGTACTGTCTCATTAGAGAAGCCTCTAGATAATTCTAGGCAGACAGGTCTCCTATACCTCCCAGTCTTCTTTTCCATCACTGCTGCTGTTGTTAGATGCCATCGAGTTGGCTCCGACTCACAACAACACTGTGTACGACAGAACAAAACACCGCCCAGTCCTGTGCCATCTCACAATCAATCCTGTAGCTACTGTGTCAACCCATTTCATTCTTTTTTGCTGACCCTCTACTTTACCAAGTATGATGCCCCTCTTCAGGGACTGGTCACTCCTGATAACATGTCCAAAGTATGTGAGACGAAATTTCACCATTTTTGCTGCCAAGGAGCACTCTGGCTGTGCTTCTTCCAAAGCAGACTTGTTCACTCTTCTAGAAGTCCATGGTATGGTCAATATTCTTCAACAATACCACAAATCAAAAGCATCAATTCTTCTCCAGTCTTCTTTTATTCAATGTCCAGCTTTTGCAGGTATATAAGGTGACCGAAAATATCACGGCTTGGGCCAGGCACACCTCAGTCCTGAAAGTGACATCTTTGCTTTTTAACACTTTAAAATGGTCTTCTGAAGCAGATTTGCCCAAAGTAATATGTCATTTGATTTCTTGACTGCTGCTTCGATGAGTTGATTGTGGTTCCAAATAAAATGAAATCCCTGATAACTTCTATATTTCCTCTGTTTATCATGATGCTTTTTATTAGTCCAGTTGTGCAGATTTTTATTTTCTTTGTTGAGCTGCATTCTGTAGTGAAGGCTGTAGTCTTTGATCTTTATCAAAGTGCTTCAAGTCCTCTTCACTTTCATCAAATACAGCTGTGTTATCCACATATTGTAGGTTGTTAATGAATCTTCCTCCAGGTCTTGATGCCCTGTGCTTCTTTATATAATCCAGTTTCTTTTATTTGCTCAGAATACAGAAGGAGTAATTTTGATGAAAGAATACAATGCTGATACACACTTTTCTGATTTTAAGCCATGCAGTATCCCCTGGTTTTGTTCAAACAATTGCCTCTTGATCTACATACAGGTTCCTCAGAAGCACAATTAAGTGTTCTGGAATTCTAATTCTTTGCAATGTTTTCCACAATTTGTTATGATCCACACAGTGGAATGCCTTTGCATTTTCAATAAAACACAAGTAAAACACTTTCTGGTACTCTCTGCTTTCAGCCAAGATTCATATGATATCCCTCATTCGATGGCCTCTTCTGAACCTGGCTTGAATATCTGGAGTTCCCTGTCAATGCTGCAACTATTTTTGAATGACCGTCAGCAAAATTTCACTTGTGTGTGATATAATGATGTTGTTTGATAATTTATGCATTCTGTTGGATCACTATTCTTTGGAATGGGCAGAGATATGAATTTCTATCACTAGAGCTACTTATTTTTTTGTTATCCCTATCATAACTTGTTATTAACCATTTGCTCATTTTCTGTAAGCTTGTTTACAGGTCAAGACTATGTCTATTTATTGGAATCAACCTAGCATTTAAGGAGTCCTGTGAGCATAATGGTGACTGTTGAGGAATCCATGGTTCAAACCCACAAGCTACACTGTGCAAGAAAGGACCAAGAGATCCTGTTCCCATAAAGATGTCAGCCTATGAAATCCTAGGGGGCAGTTTTACCCTGTCCTGTACGGTTACTATGAGTCAGAACCAACTTGACAGCACCCAATACCATAGCCTAGCGCTCCAGTACAGTACCTGTCTGCCATACTGTAAATATTTGTAAGACATTTGTTGAATGAATTGGTTAATATTAAGACCGCTTCCGAAATCCCACGGCTGCACACATAGTTAAGCACTGAGCTACTAAACAAAAGGCTGGCAGATTGAATCTACCTGGAATCACCTGAGGAAGGCAGGCCTTGCAGTCAACTGCTGAAAACCTCACAGACTATAGTTCTACTTTGACACATATGGGGTTGCCATGAGTCTGCATTGACAAGATGGCAGTTGTTTGGTTAGGAGAGGTTCTCAGGCTTCAATTTGGTCTCTGACCTCAAAGGACACAGTGGCTTACCTTGTACATAGGGCCCCATCTCTGGGTGTTCCCTGACCCGCAAGGTATGGGACTTTTTCTGATCAGGCTGCATCAACAGATCTCGTACCCTTTCATTATAGATTTCCAGGAAACTAGAGACAAATTAAAAAGACAACAAAATTAGATTTTGAAAAGTGGTTAAGTCTTGTGGGAAAAACACTAAGCCAAGAATCAGGAGGTCCTATTTCTTGCTCAAAAGCTGGTAATCTAAGACCTTGCTCAAGCTAAGGCCCACCTTGAGTCTCTTTCTACAGGTGTACAATAGTATACACCAGTTGTAGATTTACAGTGTCAGGGCTGATTCTTGTTTAGCTCTCAAGAGGTTTTTAAGGCATGGCGCCATTAGGTCAAGCATTTGGCTGCTAATTCAAAGGCTGGCAGTTTGTATCCACCAACCACTCTGTGGGAAAAACATGTAGCAGTCTGCCTCTTTAAAACTGTGCAGAGCAGTTCTACTCAGTCCTTTAGGGTCTGTATGAATTGGAACTGACTTTTAAATGAGGCCACCAGCTTTTGCCTTGATGGAACTGAAACAGTATGGAGTTTAAAGAGCCCATGTCTTGAAGTGATTTTTAAATGAGTTCCTTGACCACTACTGTCTGTGAAGGCATCATGAGGGCCATACCTGAGCAATTAAGGGAAGCTAAGTGAAAAGGACCTGGTCCCCAAGCAGGAAAATTCTTATTTTATCTGTTTTACACACTGGGATTCTGAATCAGATATGCTCCAACTTACAGGTATCTACTGGAATTTCAGTCCTTTAAAAATTTTTAAAGAGCTACCATTCTTTATTAAAATCAATAAGATTCTATAAAACAAGCAAGCAGAATTCTCCTACAAAGGATTTTCTCAATTCACACCTGTGGCTACATCCATACTCTTTTTATACATTTTTTTCTACTTAACTTTCTCATAGCAGGATACAGAAAACTCAGCTGTCTTCTAGAGAGTAGTGGGTCTCAGATTTCACATATGAACATATACTGATTTTCAAATTTTTATTTTAAAAACATGTATGAGTGATGGAAATGGCCTGGAATTAGATAGTGGTAACTACCAAGTAATTCATTATTAAAGGGTAACTTTTATGGTATGTGAATTATATGTGGAAACCCTGGTGTATTGTAGTTAAGCTCTACAGCTGCTACCAAAAGGCTGGCAGACTGAATCTGCAGGTGCCCCTTGGAAACTCCATGGCACAGTTTTACTGTGTCTTATAGGTTTGCTATGACTCAGAATCAACTCAATGGCAATGAGTTTGGTTTGGGTTTACCCTGGAGAACAACATATTAAGAAGATAGAAGCATTATTTTTAAAAACTGTACAAAATATGAAGGTTATGGGAAAGGTTAAGAGCTATCCACCTGAGGTTAAGAGCAAATCCACCAAGTGCTTCTTGGAAACCCTATGAGGCAGTTCTACTCTGTCCTGTAGTATCACTATGAGTAGAAATCAATGGGACAACAACTAGTAAAACCCAAGGACCTAAGTGTATTTCTCATCTCCCTGAACTGCAAGATACTTCTTTGGTGGCTTCTCTCTATCCCTCAGGGTAACTCTGGAAGCAAAGAGAAGACAGCTGAGCATGCCAGAGTTATAGAGTAAAAATAAACATTTCAGGCCCCAGACCTTGATGGGCTCCTACCTTATTTTTATCCCACAGGAGGAAGGCAGTGAGGGATAATCTTCCTCCCTGATGAACAGGCCCTGCACAAAGCAGAGGGTTGGGTTTCACTGAAGGGAGTGTATAAAGGAGACCTACTTCGAGAAGATCCAGTCAAAAAGGGAGGCTATACCTCACATATCCGCGGTGTCAGCCCTAGGGCAACCTGGAGAAGACAAGAAAGCACTGCTGCTCACTCACAATGATGCTCTCCCCAACCCAAAATCCAGAAACCATCCTCAGCATGGAGGATGGCACATGAGCTAATCGTGCTGGTCTCTTTAATTTAGGAAGTTCCACTGGAGACCCGTAGAAAACTTCCAATTAAAGTGCTTAGAAACCCACTCTTAAGACAGAAGAGGTTCAATAAATCGTTAAAGTTGACAGGTTCACATTCTACCTCTCAGTGGCAAGAATGGAACCCTGTTCAGGCAATGTAAGACTCAGGGTTGTTGTGGCAACAGGAAGATCGCTCATTCCAACACTAACTCACTCACTGGGGTCCCCAGCATGGTATATGTTTTCCCGGAGCCCGTCTGTCCATAGGCAAAAAGGCACATGTTGTAGCCTTTCACAGCTCCAGACAGCACTTCAGTCCCCAAATCCTGGAACACCTGTAACAACAAAAGAAGAAAGTATGTCATTGTGGCCCTTCTTTTCACAGGAGATTGACAATTATATTTTGATCTTAAAAATTATTAAATATTTTAAACATACCTGAGTACAAATTTTCTACCATTTTACTAGAATTAATCTCAGCTTTGGAAAAAGACAAAGAAAATTCATGTATTCAGTCATTCATTTAATTATTTTTTAAAGTACCTACAATGTACTGAATCCACAGGTGGCGCAAACAGTTTGCACTCAACTGCTAACTTCAAGGTTGGTGATTTGAACTCTCCCAGCAGTAATATAGTAGAAAAAGCCTGGCAATTTGCTTCCATCAAGATCATACACAAATGGACACTATGCAGTATTTTACTATGAAATACATGATATCACCATGAGTTGGAATCAACTGCAACTAATAGTAATGTTACATGCTAGGCACAATGCTACAAATCAACATAAAAAAAGGATATGATTCCTATCTTATGGCAAAGAGAGTCTAAGAGAAGGGCAAAGACATACAAGCAAATTAATGAAGCAATGCTGGGCTGGCACAAAGGAAGAAGTTCCTGGTTACCTGAAAGTAAAGAAGAGGATAAAGTAGGTATGAGGTGAGACAATTAAGTCTCAGAACTTAACTGTTCTAAATGCTATTACATACCTCATTGCTGAATATCACTATGCTCACCTTCCAAGTACTCCCTTTGGGAAGCCATGCACCAACAATGGCACCTAGTCCACCCTTCAGTGCAATTTTGGAATGCTTTCTGGAATGTCCACTGCATATGGTGGCACGGGGGCAGGCTTGCAAGCTTAATTGTCTAGTTTTCCATGAGGGAGTTTTTAGCCACTAAACAAATTAACTGTATTGGAACACTCCCCCTCTTCACCTGACCTGGCCCCCAGTGACTTTTTGCTTTACCTGAAGATAAAGGAAATATTGAAAAGAAGGTATTTTGGTTTTCTCTTTTCCTTTTTTTCTCTTTTCTTTCTTTTTTTTTTTAACTGTGACTGAGTGAAAATGTACATTCCCATATAAATTTACATGTCCACCTATATGCAGCTTCCACTGCTCTCCCTGCCCGGTGACACCACACTATTCCTCTCTGCTCCACACATGTCTCATCCTCCCAACAGTCTCCTTTCCACTCCTCTACACCCACTCCCCTTCCTCCAGCCAGAGGTCAGCAGCACAGAACCATAAAGTGCATCCAATATATGGTCACTCCGCATTGCCAAGTCCAATCCACTCATGTCCGAAGAATGAATCTTCATTATGATTTATGGGCAAGGGCAGCATCAGAGTCAGGGGCCATGGTCCCAGAGGAACCCCGAAGCTGCTGGATCATCAATTGTGGTGAAAAGAAGGCATTCTGATAACATTCAGGACATCAAGGGTAATATGACAATAACTATGATGTCTACTCCAGAAGAAGAATTCCAAGATTGCTTTGAAGGGTGGACTAGAAGCTGGTGTCAGTGCACAGCTTCCCAGGGGGAGTACTTTGAAGTGACTGTAGTGATATTCACCAACAAGGTACGTAGTATTTTTTTCTAGGATGAGTTCACAAACTTAATTGTCAGTCCTCATATTCACTACAGATGAAGACAGGTCTGCTCTTACTGAAGATATACAAAGACTCTAAACCTCATTTAGGTACTTCTAATGTATACACATTTTCAATAAATCTCAGCACACTTGCCTACATATACAAAAAAACAAACCAAACTCATTGTTGTTGATAAGATTTCAACTCATAGCGATCCTACTGGACAGAGTAAAACTGTACCATAGAGTTTCCAAGGAGCACCTGGTGGATATGAACTGCTGATCTTTTGGTTAGCAGCCATAGCACTTCACCACTACATCACCAGGGTTTCCAAAACACAAGAAACCAAAAAGGTAGTTTCTCAGTAAAGTATCTTGCTCTAAATAAAAGCTCAAAAAATATTTGCTCATTTGATAATTTTAAACTCTTATGGATTTGATAAAGTAAGAGGCTAAATAAAGCCAACACCACAAAAACAAGGCTTGGGTCAAGTAAAAATGAGAGCTCCCAAGGTTCAGCACCCATATGCATGTCTTGTGCCCACTGTCTAAGCAGTCAGAGAAGGGAACAGGATGGGCATTTTTATCACAAAAGCCTGGGACTGTTCAGGCTGCTGGGTGTGTTCATCAAACTCTGCAGAACCATCCCTAGAGGTATAAACTAGCCAAACAGTGCCAACATTAGGGTAAATGTCCACATTACAAGACAGAAGGAAAAGGAGGGAAGAGGGAGGTGAGGAAAAAGGAGAAAGGAAGGAAGAAGGCAGGCTTGCTAGCCAAATACACTGATTCTTTTTCCTTCTCATAGAAAATGTTCATAAGAGTAATCAAGTAAAGCTACAATAAAACATTGCTCAGTAAAGTATATACAAATTCAGGGTCTCAAGACATCATACTAAGGACCAGTCAAGCTCATAAATTAGATAAAGGTTCTCCCTGTGGGTTCCTCTTTTCCTGTTCCCTCCCTAGATTAAATCTAACAGCTAGCTGGTCATTTCCCTCTGTGATTCAGTGATTTTATGGTTCAGAAACAGCCTCCTGTGAAAACTCCTGTACCTTGTACAATGCCTGGTGGTCCTACTGGACTCTGTTAGGCATATCCTGGTCTCCGGTAAAAACAATCAGGCTTTTGAGGGAAGGCACAGCTTTTCAGTTTCAACCAGCGCTCAACAGGAGATCACAAATATCTAATATAGCCACAAATATCCTTTGTATCATTGTTCCCTAGCATCCAAATGTTCTTCCTGATTGGGGAGATCTCTAACTTCGCCAGTTTCAGCAGGAAACAGGGCCCAGTTGTCTACTAGAGAAGTCAAGTAAATCAGACACTGCTTTCCACCTCCCTAACAGCTAGAGCACTAAGACACAATAGACACCAGGCCAACCAGATGCTCCCATCTGGGACTTTGAATTTTGAAAACATGACACAAAGACAAAAGAAGAGGTGATTAATTCTCCACAGTGGCATTGAGAATCCAACAGAACTGCACACTGGGCATCCAGTTGTAAAAGTGCCAAGTGTGGTGCTCAAGTCAGCAAACTATTCTGTAATTTAGCTTTGCATTCCCTGCTACATAGGATCTTATGGTACCTGTCTACTTTCCCTTCAATTACATGAAATTGCTGGACATGATTCCAAATTGGAATGTTGTTATACTTCAGAGCTGTGTACGCTTGGGCAAGTTGCTTAGTCCCAGTAAGTCTCAACTTCATATGCTATAAAATGGAGAGAATAGTTGTATCTATATCACAGATCTACTGTGAAGAAGTGAGATAATACATGTAACTAGGGACAACACGGATAGAGATACAAGTTGTTGACTCAGGACTACACTACCTGTCCTCTATCCTAGCAGCTACAGCTATGCTTCCTGGCCAGTGAACTATTAAGTTTTTATTTGTTTTTCAGTGCTTTCAATACTCAGGCTAGGGGCCAAAAGAACCTGGCAGCAGTGAGAGATCTAGGCCTTGTACACTACTACTCCTTTTCCCATCTCTCTCCCAGCTTTGCACTCTGCCTCTCCATGCATTAATCTCTATGCTAACGAAGTTGAAAACTGGGCAGGGTTGTTCTCATCTTCTGAAATCTGCCCAGACTAAATTCCAAGAGATTTAAAAAAGGAGGGGCACATTTTTTCTCTTCATCAGACAACTGAGTTGGCTACTATTCCTATTCTAGTTGGAAAATCTTCTAGAAGATTCAATTTTTCCGCAGGAGGTTGGAAGCAGTGGTGCTGACAGAGCAAGAACACATTAGATGGCAATGTTATTTCTTCCTACTGCTCACACACAACTGAACAAAGTGGCTTAAAAAGAAGAACAAAATGTTATTTCATCCCTATCCTCATCCAAAGTCAAAAAACTGCCTGGAGGTTTTTACGAATACATTTAAAGATTCCATTTTCACTCAGTAGTAAAAAATGCTGGCAGGTAAAACAACCAGGCTAAAACACAGTGTTAGTGGAAATTACTCAGATGCAACTACTACTATTCTTCACAAAATATAGAGCTTTCCTATTGATAAGTTTCTGGGAAAAGGTCAGCCCTAAACAGAATGCAATGGGGTCAAAAGATACCACACTCTACTACTCCCATGAAAACACAATGAAGCAGATGGACAAGACTCAAAGTGAACACCAAGAGCAGTCTACTGGTGAAAGTGGGTTGCTAAGAGGCAATATGAAGCTACAGGGTTGAGTTCAGACAACATAGTAAGTCTGACTTAGTGCTAGACTCCCTTCACCCTCATGTTCTGGAGTAGAAGCAGATGAAAGTATTAAGTAGACAGAATAATTACATGTGATATACTGCTTCCAATCTTTTTGGTGAGTATTAGCTGGGTAGGTGACAGCCCACTATATGTCACTGTATGGGGATTTCCAAGTCCTGTGACCAAGACCAAAAGCTTGAGCAACACCCAATATTCTAAGGACAAGTGAATTTAGAAATCAGGATTTTTAAAAAATAAGTTCAACAAGATAAATATTAAGGGATGGACTGTCTGAATTATTGGAGAGAGATCAGCAACATTATCAGACAAACCTTTCTTGAAATCAGGTAGAATCATCATCTCTGCAGACTTTGTTCTGACTTTTTAAGCTATATAGACAATAGTTGGGCTGTCTTTTCCTGAAGGGATTTTTCACTGAGTGATTTTTTAAATTTGTTTTAATTTTTTTAATTAGTTCTTTGGGAGCCCTGGTGGTGCAGTGGTTAAGAGCCACAGTTGCTAATTAAAAGCTGGCAGTTCAAATCCACCAGCTACTCCTTGAAAACCCTATAGGGCAGTTCTACTCTGTCCTATAGGGCTGGCGAATTGGAATCAACTCAATCGCAATGGGTTTGGTAGTTCTTTCATTATACTTTACATTTTCTAGACCCTATGTAAGCTCATAGCAAAAAAACTCTTCACCCTGTCTGGAACAAGGAAGACTGAAGAAGGCCAAAGACAAAAGGATGACAGGAGAAAGATGTGGCAGTCTGCTTCTCTCAAGACTACTGTCTCAGAAATGCTTTGAGGTTGTTCTACTCTGTCCTACAGGATTACTATGAGCCATAATCAACCTCACTGTAAGTAGTTATTGGGCCTCTTGTAGAGAATTATCTATGTGTATCCAGTTCTGAGGAACAGGAACCTCAGGATCTGACTGGAAAATGTATGCAGGTGCGTAGTAACTGTTTCTATAACTGACTAGTCCTGGATCCGTCTACACTTTCAGATGCTATCTCTTAAGAAAAGAATACAGCAATGTTTTTACCATAGCTACTTTCGAGACACTCCCAATACTTTCCAGGTTGATGCAATCCAAATCACGTCTACTTACAATTAATACACTCTTATACTAACAGCAAAAGCTGTGCTCAGAGGTCAAATTATAGCAATGAGTGTACACATTAAAAAGCAGAAAGGGCCAAAAGCAAAACACTAATCCTACAACTTGAACAAGTAGAAAGACAACAGCAACAGAAGCCCTTGGGCACCAGAAGAAAGCAAATAATCAAAATCAGAGCAGGATTCAATGAAATAGAAAACAGAAAGAAAAAAAAAACCTAATAGAGTTAATAAAACCAAAAGCTGCTTCTTTGAAAAGATCAACAAAATTGATAACTGACTGGACAAACTGACAAAAAAAGGTTGAGAGGAAGCAAAGAATCCAAGTAAGAAATGAGATGGGTAATAGCACAACAGACTCAACTGAAATGAAAACAATCATATCAGAATACTATGAAAAAGTATACTCCAAGAAATTTAAAAACTTCAAGAAACAGACAGATTTCTAGAAATGCACTACTTAGCTAAAATAATACAGAGCTACCAAAACCCACTGCCCTCAAGTTGATTCTAACTCATAGTGACCTTATAGCACTGCCCCACAGAGTATCCAAAGAGTGCCTGGTGGATTTGAATTGCTGACCTTTTGGTTAGAAGCTGTAGTACTTAACCACTATGCCACTAGGGTTTCCAATATAGGTAGAAATAAATCTATAAAAAAAGAAGCGATTGAAAAGGTAATTTAAAAACTCTCAAAAAAAAAAAAAAAAAAGTTCTGGCCCTGACAGCTTCACTGGAGAATGTTATCAAACTTTCAGAGAAGCACTATCACCATTACTAGTAAAGGTACTTCAGAGCATAGAAAAGAATGGAATACTCCCAAACTCATTCTACGAAGCTAGCATAACCCTCATACCAAAACCACGTAAAGGCACCAAAAAAAAAAAAAAATTACCAGCCAATATCCCTGATAAACACAGATGCAAAAATCCTGAACAAAATTCTAGCCAAAAGAATTCAACACCATGTCAAAAAAATTATTCACTGTGACCAAGTGGGATTCATATCACTGATACAGGAATGGTTCCACATCAGAAAACCAATTAATTTAATCTATCACACAAATCAAACAAAGACAAGAACCACTGATGCAGAAAAGGCATGTGATGAACTCCAACACCCAGTCTTGATAAAAACTCTCAGAAAAAAAGGAATAGAAGAGAAATTCCTCAACATAATAAAGGGCAATTACACAAAGCCCACAGGCAACATCATCCCAAGAAGAATCTGAAAGCATTCCCCTAGAGAATGTGAACTAGACAAGGATGATCTTTATCACCATTCTTATTTAACATGTGCTAGAGGTCCTACCCAGAACAGCTAGGTTTAGAAAAACAAAGGGCATCCAACTTGGTATGGAAGAAGTAAAAGTATCTACTGTATCAATAAGGTGATATAATCTTGGTATGGAAGAAGTAAACGTATCTATTATATCAATAAGATGATACAATCTTATACATAGAAAACCCCAAAGAATCCACAAGAAATTACTGGAACTAACAGAAGATTTCAGCAAAGGTTCAGGATACAAGACAAACATACAAAAATCAGTTGGATTCCTCTACACCAACAAGAAGAACATCAAAGAGGACATCACCAAACCAATACTATTTACAATAGTATCCAGGAAGATAAAACAGTTAAAAACAAACCTAACTAGAGAAGTAAAAGGCCTAGATGAAGAAAACTACAAGACACTACTACAAGAAACCAAAAGTGACCTATATAAGTGGAAAAATATAAAATGCAATCTCAATCCAAATTCTAACAATATCTTCTAATGAGATGGAGAAACAAATCACCAACTTTATATGGAAAGGGAAAAGGCCCAGGAAAAGTAAACCATTACTCAAGAAAAAGAACAAAGTAGAAGGCCTCACACTACCTCATTTCAGAACCTACTTCATCACCATGGTGGGAATCCTTGTGCCATAGTGGTTAATACTATGCCTGCTAACCAAAAAGTTGGCAGTTCGAATTCGCCAACCACTCCTTGGAAATTCTACAGAGTAGTTCTACTCTGTCCTACAGTGCTGCTATGAGTCAGAATTGATGTGACAGCAGTATGGTTTTGCATTTGGTTATGCTGCCATGGTAGTCAAAACAGCCTGGTACTGGTATAAGAAGACGCACAGGCCAATGGAGGAGAACTGGGAACCCAAATGTAAATACATACACCTATGAGCAGCTGATACTTGACAAAGGCCTGAAGTCCACTGAGACAGTCTCTGTTACATAGGCATAACTAGTTTGTCAAAAAACAAAACAAGACTCATACCTCACACCATGCACAAAAGCTAACTCAAAATGCATCAAACACCTAAATACTAAGTCTAAAATGATAAAGATCATGGAAGAAAAAATAGACACAATGCTAGGAGCCCTAACACATGGCATAAACAGAATATAAAACATAAGTAACAATGCACAAACACCAGAACAATAATTATATAACTGGAACCTCCTAAAAAAAAAAATCAAACACTTATCAAGAGGCTTCACCAAAAGAGTAAAAAGACAACCTACAGAATGGAGAAAACTTTTTGTCAATGGCACACTGGATAAGGATCTAATCTGTCTACAATCTACAAAATATTGAGACACCTCAACAACAAAGACAGAAATAACCAATTAAAAATGGGCAAAGGATATGAACAGGCACTTCATCAAAGAAGGCACTCAAGTAGCTAACAGATACATGAAGAAATGCTCACGATCATTAACTATTACCCACTGCCACTGAGTCAATTCCAACGCATAGTGGCCTGATAGGACAGAGCAGAAACTCCTCATTAGCCATTAGAGAAATGCAAATCAAAACTTCAATGAGAACTAATGGACCACATCCTTAACACAATCAGACACTTTGAGGTACAAATAACCCAGTTAAACAATGAGCAGAGGACATGAACAGCACTTCACCAAAGACATCCAGAATGCTAACAGATACATGAGCAAATGTTCATAACTATTAGCTGTTAAATCTAAATAAAAAATACAACAAGATACCATCTCATCCCAACAAGGCTAACATTCATCCAAAAAATATAAAATAATAATGGTGGGGAGGTTGTGGAGAGACAGTAACTTTTCTGCACTGCTGGTGGTAATGTAAAATGGTACAACCACTTTGGAAATTGATTTGGCATTTTCTTAACAAAGGACAAATAGAAATACTATATGATCCAGCAATCCCACTTCTTGGAATATATCCTAGAGAAATAAGGGCTGCTACACCAACAGATATATGCACATCAATATTTAATGCACCATAGTCCACAACAGCAAAAAGATGGAATCAATTTAGGTACCCATCAACAGAAGAATGGATAAACAAACTATGGTTTATTCACACAGTGGAATACTACGCAATGAGAAAGAAAAACGACAATCTTAGGAAACATCTCCTAACATGGAGTCATCTGGAAGACACTATGCAAAGTGAAATCAGTCAGTTACAAAAGGACAAATAATGGATGAGACTACCACTAGAAGGACTTAAGAAAAGGTTTACCATATCTCACATCTTATACAAAAACTAACTCAAAATGGATCAAAGACCAAAATATCAAACCTAAAACAATGAAAATGAGATGATGTAAGAAAAAACAGGGTTAACAATGGAAGTCCTAATACAGGGCTTAGACAGACTATAAAATCTGATCAACAATGCACGAACAACAGAGGAAAAAAAGATAAATGGAAACTACAAGAGTCAAACACTTATGCTCATCCAAAGACTTTACCAAGAGAGTTAAAAGACTACCTACAGAGTGGAAAAAAATATTTGGCAATGATATGTTGGATAAACGTCTGAGGTCCAAAATCTACAAGGTATTGCAAAATGTCAACAAGAAAAAGGTAAATAGCCCAATTAAGCAATGGGAAAAGGAGATGGACAGACATTTTACCAAAGAAGACATCCAAGCAGCCAGAAGGCACATGAGGAAATGCTCACAATCATTAGCTATTAGAGAAATCCAAGTCAAAACTACAATGAGACACCATCTCACTCCAGCAAGGTTGACAATAATCCAAAAAACACAAACAACAAACGCTGGAGAGGCTGTGGAGAGACTGGAACTCTACTACACTGCTGGTGGGAATGCAAAATGGTACAAGCTCTGTGAAATAGCAAAAAGATGGAATCAACCTAGATGCCCATCAACAGATGAATGGATAGGTAAACTATGATATATATACTCAATGGAACACTATGCAATGATAAAGAACAATGATATTTTAGGAAGCATCTCATAACCTGGTTTCAACTAGGAGACATCACGCTGAGGGAAATCAGTCAGTAGCAAAAGGACAAGTACTGGATGAGACCTCTGCTGAAAAACAGATTTATGTACAGAAGAAAAGACTCTTTGATGTCTACAAGGTGAGAGAGAGAGAAAGAGTGGGTCATAGATTAGACAGTAGATAGGAATTTGGTTAGGTGAAACGACTGACAGCATGCCGTAGAGTAGATCTATATAACCACACTACACCATAAACTGAAAGGTCTCTGAAACTCAACCCAAGTTGAATAGCAGTGACGGGGGTCTAGGGACCATGCTTTCAGGGAACATCAGGGCCAACTGGCAAAACTAACCTTTAGCTAAGAGAGTCTTCTGCAGCCCATATTGGTGAGTGGCATCTGGGGTCTTAAAAGCTAACAAGCTGCCATCTGAGGTACACCAAATGACCCCAACTCATCTGGAACAGATGATGAACAAGAACAACAAAGACATGAGAAAAAAGAGCTCAGGAGACAGAAGGACCCACATGAATGGGACACTGTATCAACATGAGACCAGAAGAACCAGATGGTGCCCAGCTACCATCAGAGGCAGCCATGATGGAGGACACAAGAGTCCCTGAGACAATACGAGAAAAAGAATTATGCAGCTCAAGAACTCTACTAAAAGACCAAAACTGAAGGTCCAACAGCCTGGAGGGTATCCTGGAAACACAGCTCCTAGACCTGCTGCTGGCCCTGACCAGAAGCCAGTACGAAGGTCAACTCTTTAGACAAGAACGGACTGGACTCAGAGAAACAGTGTGACCATATAGTGTATGTACTTTATAGTTCTATACAGTTAATGGAGGCTGTCCTACTGCTTTCGTTCTAGATGGCAGAAAAGAGGGTGGAGAGGAGGGGATAGGTGCTCATTATGAGGATGCTAGAAATATGGAGTGAAAAGGAGGAATGTGCTGTCACTGGAAGAGGAGCGCAGATGAAGCTGCACACAGATGAGCATGCAAAATTGATTTGGATTATATACTTTCACTTAATCACAATAAAAAATATATAAAAGGTTTAAGCACAGACAAATACAATCTTTGATGGTTACAAGGGTGGGGAAAGAGATTAGACAGTAGATAGGAATTGCGTTAGGTGAAGAGAATCACAGCATGCAGTAGAAAGGAGGTTAGCCAGCTAACCAAAAGCTGACAGGTTTCCTAAACACAATCCAACAGTTTGAAGGACACAGCACCAGGGACAAGGGTCTGGGGCCCATGGTGTCAGGGGACATCTAGGCTAACTGGCACAACTACATTATTTTTTTAATAAAATGGTCCGCATACCAGTTCTGCATACCGGTTTGGTGAATGGCATCTGGGGTCTAAATCTAGTAAGCAGCCACCTAAGTAGCATCAATTCGTCCCAATTCACCTGGAGGAGAATGAAGGACATCAAAGACATGAGGAAAATGTTAGCCCAGGAGAAGAAGGCACCCTATGATCTGAGGCTGCATCAGCAAGAAACATGATGAACCAGACGGTGCCTACCCATAACCAATGACAGCCCTCATAGGGAACAGAATATAAAGTCCCTGACACAGCAGGAGAAAACGGGTGTGCAGAAATAGAACTCTTTTATAAAGACTACACTTGATGGTCCATCAGACTGGAGAGTCCCATGAGGACATGGCCCCCACACCCTCTGTTAGCACAGAGCTTAAAACAGTACCAAAGCCAACTCTTCAGACAAAGATTGGATTACACCGTAAGACACAGAGGGATACTTGCAAAGAATATGCTTCTTGGCTTAAATATATACATGAGACTTTCTGAGAAGCTCTTGTCTAGAGGTGAGATGAGAGGGTAGAAAGGGACAAGAGCTGGCTAAATGGTTACAGAAAGTACAGGGTGGAAAGCAGGAGTGTGCTATCACAGGTCAGAGAGAGCAGACAGAGTTGCACTGCAGTGTGAGTGCGGGGTTTATAAGGCTAACTGACTTGGATTGTAAATTGTCACTCAAAGCACAATAAAAAACTTTTTAAAAAAAACACTTTTAGGGACAGTACAACTGGGGGCTGAGCCATGGGTATACCATGGTTTCATGGGTTACTTAGGTCCACTGACAGAACAAAGTTGATTAATAAAATGTCCTCCTGGCCACCACCAGTGATAGCCACGGGGGAGCTCACAAAGTTGAGTCTCACTGGCAACACAAGAATAAAAAGGGGTGCACCCTGATATCTCCACTAAAAGACCGCAATTGATGATCCAGTGGCTTCAGGGTTCCCCTGGGAGCATGGCCCCTGGCCCTGATGCTGCCCTTGCCCATGGATCATAATGAAGGTCCACTCTTTGGACAGCAATGAATTGGACTTGGTGACATAGAGTGACTATATATTGGGTGCATTTTATGGTTCTATGCATCTATAGGATATCATCCTGCTGACCTCTGGCTGGAGTAAGGGTTGTGGATGGAGAGGAGTGGAAAGGACACTGTTGGGAGGATGAGACATGTATGGAGCAGAGACGAATAGTGTGCTGTCACCGGGCAGGGAGAGCAGTGGAAGCTGCATATAGGGGGCCATGCAAATTTATATGGGAATGTACATTTTCACTCAGTCACAATAAAAAAAAAAAGTCCTGCATCATCCTTTAGTAAATGGCATCTGGGGTCTTAAAAACTAGCAAGAAGTCATCTAAGATGCAGCAACTGGTCCCAACCTATCTGGAGCAAAGGACCATGAAGAATACCAAAGACACAAGGAAAATACTAGCCCAAAAGACAAAGGGGCCATATAAACCAGAGACGTCATCAGCCTGAGACCAGAAGAGCCAGATGGTGCTACCAATGACTACCCTGACAGGGAACACAACAGACAGCACCTGCTGGAACAGGAGAAAAGTAGGGTGCAGAACTCAAACTCTAGTAAAAAGACCAGACTTAATGGTCAGACTGGAGGAACCCCAGAAGTCATGGTCCTCAGACTCTGTTAACTCAGAATTAGAACCAGTCCTGTAGCCAACTCTTGAGACAAAGAATAGACTGAGATATATAAGACATAAAATGGTACTTGTAAAGAGTGTGTTTATTGGTTCAAGCAGATACATGAGAGTAAATGAGCAGCTCCACTCCAGACACAAGAAGAGAATGCAGTAAGGGACAGGAGCTGGTTATGGACACAGGAAATCTGGGGTAGAAATGAGGAATGTGCTGTTACATTATAGGGATAGCAGATAGGGTCACATGACAAGGTGTGTATAAATTTTTGTATGAGAAGTTTACTTGAGCTGTAAACTTTTACCCACAGTACAATTTTTTATATGTGTGAGTGTGTGTATGTGTGTAGTTACACTAAAAAAAAACCAAAGACACAAAGGAAAGATTTATACAAAGGAACGATGGACCACAACTACCACAGCCCTCACTGGACTGTGTCCAACACCAAGAGATGGTGCCCAGCTACCACCAATGACTGCTCTGAGAGAGATCACAATGGTGGATCCCCAACAGGGCTGGAGGAAAATGCAGAACAAAATTCAAATTCACGAAAACGCCACTTACTACTCCGACAGGCACTGGAGAAACTCTGAGAGTATGGCCAGCCACCAAAAACCCTTTTAACATAATACTGAAGTCACTCCTAAAGTTCACTCTTCAGCCAAAGATTAGGTAATTCTAGAAAACAAACAATATACATAGCTCAACCATGTATATACTACATGGGGATACCAGTCCACATGCAAGGATGAGAAGGCAGGAAGTGACAGGAAAGCCAGATGAGTGAAAATGGGGAACCCAAGGTTGAGAAGGTGAGTGTTGACATGTCGTGAGGCTGGCAACCAAGATCACTAAACAGTATGTGCATGAATTCTTTTTTTTTATTATGACTGAGTGAAAATGTACATTCCCATATAAATTTGCATGGCCCCCTATACGCAGCTTCTACTGCTCTCCCTGCCCGGTGACAGCACACTATTCCTCTCTGCTCCATACATGTCTCATCCTCACAACAGTCTCCTTTTCCCTCCTCTCCACCCACTCTCCTTCCTCCAGCCAGAGGTCAGCAGGATGATATCTTACAGATGCCTAGAACCATAAAGTGCACCCAATATATAGTCAACTCTGCGTCGCCAAGTCCAATTCATTGCTGTCCGAAGAGTGGACCTTCGTTAGGGCAGCATCAGGACCAGGGGCCATGCTCACAGGGGAACCTTGAAGCCACTCGGCCATCAACTGTGGTCTTTTAGTGGAGATCTCAGGGTGCACCCCTTTTTATTTCTGTGTTGTCAGTGAGACTCAACTTAGTGAGCTCCATCACGGCTATCACTGGCGGTTGCCGGGTACCATCTGGTTCTTCCGGTCCCAAGCCTATGTAGGCACGCACTCATGTGGGTCTCTCTATTTTCTGGGTTGTCTTTACCCCATGTCATTGCATGAATTCTTTAATGAGAAACTAATATATTCTGTAAACCTTCACCTAAAGCACAGTTAAAAGAAAAAACAAAGCAAAACTATAAAATGTTTAAGATGAGAAAAGGTTAAAACAAATATGCATTTCAAATGCAGCTATCAGAAATTATAAAATGAGTAAGAAAAAAGGGGGGGTACTTCAAGGAGACCAAAAGAATTTAACAGTAAAAAACAATCCAAAAATTAACTCTGTTAGCAGGAACCTTCCAACTGGAAAATAATTCGGACAACTATTTGAAATTGTTCAAACATATGGTTTCCATAATACTGTTAGTTACTTGAGAAAACTCAAGTAATGCAGAGCTGAACTCAGTGTGATCCTTCTCATCACTGTGACAGTGAGCAGGAAAGGTAAAGTGGATACTATCTGTGGATCTATTCATATATCCTTTCTCCAAACTTGTGAGTAGCCAGATAGGAAAGCAGGGGTCAGGACTGAAGAGACAAAAACACACACCTTAATGGGACCTGAAATGAAGGCAGCTACACTCTCTAGGTTTAAGACCTTTCCTTAGGAAAGTAACTTTGCCTCAATTTCCTCATCTGTAAAATGGAGATGGAAAAAATTCCTATACTTCATAATAAACTGTGTTAACATTATGTAAATCCTCTGGAATAATGACTAGCACAAAGTAAACATTAAATAACTGTCAGGGTTTCTCTTTGCTATTTTTTGTGTTTTTATTGTTATTATACTATATTTTTTCCATTTTTCTATGTAAGGATTGCTCAAGAGTCACCTTTCTGGTACTCTAATATATTATTAAGGAAACCATGTATTTATTTTAGAAAACAGATACCTGAATACAGACACCATACTTACTATGTCCTGTTGTTGTTAGGCACTGTCAAGTTACCTGGGCTTGTAGAGACCCTATGTGACAGCAGAACTGCCCCACCGAGTTTTCTTGGCTGTTACCTTTACAGAAGCACGTTACCAGGTTCGCCCACGAGCTGCTGTGTGACTCTGAACCGCCAGCCTTTTAGTCAGCCGCTGAGCACTTAACCACTGTGCCGCCAGGACTCCTTCAATGTGTCCTTCAATATACATTTTGGACAACTTTCACGTCTCTATCCTGTTCACATGTATCTCTCAAAAAACCTTTATAAACCCTTAAATTACAGTGAAGAAAATATTAAAACTCTTACCATCTCAAAAGTTTTGTTGGGGCTTGGGATTATTCTCTACCCTTCACAAATATGAAAATCATGTCCCTAAGAGAGAAGTTACCTACTTAACAACGTATATAAGCTCTTGGCCTCTAACACCTTCCCAAAGAAAGGCTTTCAGACATTGTATTACAAACTGTACCTGCTATTATAAACTGATTTTCTTGTCCACAGCAAGAAAATTATTCACCAGCTTTTGCTAATCTTATCTAAAGAGAAGTCACCTTGAAGACTAAAGCACACCTGACCCAAGCTATGGTATTTTCAATCACATCATATGCATACAAAAGCTGGGCAATGAACAAAGAAGACAGAAGAAAAATTGATGCCTTTGAATTGTGGTGTTGGAGAAGAATGTTGAATGCACCATGGACTGCCAAAAGAACAAACAGATCTGTCCTGGATGAAGTACAAGCAGAGTGCTCCTTGGAAGCAAAGATGGCAAGACTGCATCTTACATACTCTGGACATGTTGTCAGGAAAGATCAGTCCCTGGAGAAGGACATCATGCTTGGTGGAGTGGAAGGTCAGCAAAAAGGAGGAAGACCCTCAATGAGATGTACTGATACACTGACCACAACAATGGGCTTAAGCATAAAAATGATTGCGGACTTGATGCAAAACTGGGCAGTGTTTCTTTCTGTTGTGCACAGGGTCTCTATGAGTCAGAACCAACTCGTCAACACCTGACAACAACAACTAAAGAAATATTTGTGAAAAAAACAGATTGCAATTTCTGCAATTTGTTCTGTTTTAAACAGATTTGCAGTATCTTAATAATGGTCAGTAACTCCATTGTTAAAATAATAAGACTGTACTAGAAAACTTTTCTCCCTTTTAGTAAAATCACTACTTAATGCAGTGAGACAACACAAGGGTCATTATTTGAGTATTCATTTGAGATCAGTCATTGAGAATTAATTTTATAATGTCTCATTATATAATTAATATATTCAAAGAGGGGGGAAAATGCAGATAAGCATAAATAATCCCAGCATTTGGACATATCCATTGTTCACATTTTGGTGCATAGATGATCCTTTCGGGCTTTTGTTCTATTCCTGCCAAGCCTAGGTAATGTCTAATGCCCCTGCCAGTTTTCACATTCTGAGACAGATATAATTACAAACACTTGAATACAAAGAGGATAATAAACTAAACCTAGTTGCTTTTATTTTTTTACCTTGTTACAGGTATAACATTCATAAATACAGTACTTGTCTATATTACTGTCCAATTTAATTTCCCAAGTGGCAAAACATGTCATAACTCCACCCCACCCCACCCGGCAGTGGCTTACCCAAAATGCAAACAAGGTATCTAGGAAGGAAAACAAAATTTCATCTGTGTTGGCTTTGCAAACTCAACCCTATGGCAGGTCAAGAAACTCTGTCTACTCTTCATAAATGTCAATTCTGGGCTACTTTCTCAGTCCCACTCTTCTCTTTGCCTCTGTTGTTGTGTGCCATTGAGTCTGCTGTGACTCACAGCAACCCTATAAATGTTTACAGAAACTTCCAATTCCCACTGTAAGCTTGGCTGGCGGTTAACTGGCATAAACTAGGCCCCCAACTAAGAATGGACCAGGTACTATCCCTGTTTTTTTAACTCCTAGCAATTTTCTCCACAGAAAACAGGCAGATATGCAGTCAATATTTCAATCTGACAGACAAAATGAGATTTCTTATTTGCCCTCTCCATTTTATGCTGTGAAGCATGACACATGGAAATTCTTTTCCTGTGTTTTTACATATTAAACTGTTCCCACAATACATACCACAGAAATGAGTGTTTAAACAGTTTCCAAGAAACAAAGAAAAACTACAAAAGAAATACTGAAATGTAGGTAAACATGAACAAAGCCAACAGAAACCTACATCATCCCCAGTGGAGTAAGACAAAGGTCACTATTCTGAAAGTAACTATCTTCAGAGATGCAGCTCCCAGAAGTGAATTTCTCTTAGTTTTTGTCAGCAACTATTAACATCCCATCTGGGGACCCAGCACTACACAGGGCACTGTGACAGAGTGTCAAGGGTCACAAGGAGCTTACCATATAGTTAGAGACAGACCAAGCAGTCAGTACATACTTCCATACCAGTACACAGTGAACACGAATGAAGAGGAGACATAAATTCTGTATTTGGACAAGGGAAAATGATGTTACCCAGAGTACTCTGGGAAGCCTTCATGGCTGAGTTGACACTCTTATCTGTGTCATAAACTCCATTAAGTTCTCTGCCTTCAAACCGCACATAATGTCTCTGTTAGGTAACCTTAGTGGTTGAGACACCTAATTAGTATTCCCCAGTTATCAGGCTACTTTTCTAGCCATCTCACCTACCATGTCGCTCACTTTCTTTAAGATGTTTTGCAGACTCTCTCGAAAGCCCCAGATCTAACCAACTCAGAGAAGTCTGACTCCAAGCAAAAAAGACAGTGACTGAGAAATAACTCTGGGCAGCCACATCTGCTCAATAATGCAAGAGAACTCACGTCAAGGGAGCAAAAAAATCACAGGACGTACATCACTCTCTCTAGCTGAGCCCATTTCAGAAGCGAAAGTCCACTGACTACTTCTGCGCCAAGTCTTAGCCTTGCCTCATGATAAATAAATCAGCAGAAACTATGAATAGTTAAAACTTTCTGACCCTGCCCATTGCCTTCCTACACTCTTAAATGAATAGTATAAAATGTAATTGTTTGAGTAGATCTGGGAACTTAATCAGAAGTCAACACCTCTGAGTCTCCACTTGCTAGCCTGCGATTTCTTTCTTGTAAAATTAGCACTCAAGTTTGGCTTTCTTGCATGCTGGGTACTGACTCATTGGTCCAGTTTCATCCTGAGATAAAGGTCTTATCTCTTCAGTGAGGGTGACCACAGGGCTACATTAGCACAAAATATAAAATGTATTCTGTCAGTTCAATCCTTGGTAAAGTCAAAGTTCTGGGTGAAACAAATAGTTATAAACAGTGTTCTTGCCTCTTAACCACTCTAATATTCTACCACTAGCAAAATAGTGTTCTCAGGGTCATCAGGAAAGTCAACAGTCTTACCTGATGAACACTCAGCTATTGCCTTGCCACTTAAAATTGTTCTTCCATATTTCCCTCATTCCAGACATTACACTTCACATTGGAAGAAATTCTATAAAGTTTCCTTTTAAGCATTTATGAATAGCAATTTCACTGACTTTTATAATGGCCTATGGTCAAAAGTAACAAAACTTGATTCCACTTCAAATTTATCAGTCATTTTTAAATTCTGTTTTACATTTTCTTAGTCATATCTAGTGCTGGTATCATGAGATACATAAATACTTCAAGTGGATGCCTTTAAAAAGAGAAGAATTTTATTCTGTCACAATCCAGTAGACAACAAGTCCAAATTCAGGGTATCAGCTCCAGGGGAGGGCTTTCTCTGCTGGCTCTGGAGGAAGGTCCTTGTCATCAATCTTCCCCCAGATTGGGAGCTTCTGAGGCGCGGGGACTCCGGCCAGGTCTTCTTCAAAGGACACTGTGCTCCTGGCACTGTTTCTTGGTGTTATAAGTCCCCCATCTCTCTTTGCTGGCTGCTTTCTTTATATCCCAAGAGATTGCCTCAAGATACAATACATTCTTACACATTGAGTCCTGCCCCACCAACACAAATGCCACTGATCATCCTTTATTAACATTGCAGAGGTAGGATTTTCAACACATTTGGGAACATCCACAATACCAGGAATTAAGATCTAGCCAAATAGCTACACACATTTTTAGGGGAACACAATTCAATCCAAGATATATTTATTTACTCAATTAGTCCTCACAATGACTCTGAGGTAGGTAACATTACTACACCATCTTATAGGTGAGATAACTTTGGCACAGAGAGATAAAAGGACTTGCCCACGATTAAAGCCAGTAAATTGTGAAACTGGAAAACAAGTCACACTTATAACTACTATGCTTGACCACATTTCATCTAGGAAGGGGAAGGGATGCTGAAAAGGAAAGTCTAGGATATCTCTAATATCAAACCCTAAAAGATGCCTTCTCTGTGAGTCTTTCATATCACCATAATCAAAAGACAAAAACAGAAATCCCTCTGTCCCTAGGCCAGCCCTTTTGTTTAAGACTTCCTTTTAAGTTTAAACAGAAAAAAAAAGGAAAAAGGAAAAAAACAAAATAGCAGCAGGTGCTAACACGGGGAGATAATACACACACATACTCATGAACACAGACACATACATGCACACAGAAACACAGATTCACACTCCCAGATAGAAGAAACTAGGAAAACTAAACTGTGAGGTCACCAAAGAAATGTTTCTTTGTTTATACAGGAGTCTTTTTATTTCCAACAGTGCTATTTTTGCTAAAGAATGTTCCCAACTGTTGAGAGGCATGTGAGAACTGGTAGGTCCCGTATGCAGCTGCCCTACTCTATGGACATACACAAGGAATTCACTGAACAAACACATTGTTCCCACTCCTTGCAAAAGATGGATTCATTAGACTGGATCCTGTGAGAAAAATGAAAGCTGGCTTGACTAGAATCGGTTAAGAAGATTAAGTTTCTACCATTTCCACAGACCCTTCTGAAAAGACAGCCATAAGTGACTCCTTGATCATGATTTGCCATTTTTTGTGTCATCTGATCTGACTTTCCAGGCCTTACATGATGAGAATCCAAGCAAAGGTAGGCACAGCACAGGCATATGAGAACTGTCAGCTACATAAGAATGCTAGAAAGGATATACCAAAGTAGGAGATGGACAACTACCATTAGCCACATAGCTACTGATGAATTCTGAGTAGCAATAAGTAGTGTTTTAGTTCCATGAGGCCTAGCTAGACGACTGCCAAGAGTTTCTAATTTTCCCACATTCATGATCCACTGTCTGATAACCTGATCACCTCTCTTCCTTGAAGCCTGAAAAAGCCCTATCACAATGGCAAGTTCAAAGCCAATGGCAACAAGCACAAAGGAGAAACACTGAACAGCAGCTGCATGGGAAGCGGACATGTTAGCAGTTTGCCCAGCAACTGGCTTGGAAAAGGGCAGCAAGGGTAGCAATGTGGAAGATGATCTTCTTATCAGGGTGGAGGGAATCTTTACCCAGTCATAGGAAGGGTCCAAAATGGGTAGTTTCACTGTCTGAAGAGTAGCATGTATACAAAATAAAGAGATACTAGATATCTGGGAGAAAGACTTCATTCCATCAGGTCAAACTTCTAAAAACAAGGAGGTCTGCAACAATTAAGACAAATCATCTGAGAATTTCCCTATCAGTGATAATTAAGGGGGTCCCTTTGTTGTACAAATGGTTAAGCAATGGACTACTAACCAAAAAAATAGCAGTTCAAATCCACCCACAGGCACCTCAAAACAGAGGCCTGGTGATCTGCTTCCAAAGGGTCACAGCATTGAAAACTCTATGGAGTAGTTCTACTCTGACACACACGGGCCACCAGGAGTCACAATCCCCCTGATGCTAACAACAACCTCAACAAAAGGGAAAGGGGTGGCAAACTTTTTTTTCTGTTATAAACTAAAGAACAGCATGATGAGAAACACTCTTGAACTCAGATGAAAGATCCATCCACAAGCAGCTCAACACTCAACACTCTACAGCACTCACTGGAAAAAGCCCCAGATGAGAGCTTTGAAAAGCATTTCAACAGAGCACAAGACTTCTTTGATGCTGATAATGCTCTGTTTATATGGGTATTTACAACTGGTTACACAGGTATGCTATCAGGAAAACTTTTTGCATGGTACATTTATCTTCATGTATATTTCAAGAAAACATTTTAAAAAACTGTAGTTTGCTTACAAGCAAGGAACGATGACACAGGGACAATAAAGAACCCTTTGACCACACAGACTCTCCTACTGCAGCAGCTTGTTTATGACACACAAACCCAGTCAGCTGACGGGTGATGGACACATGCCTCGTCCACAAAGAGAGTGTGAGTCACGATCACTGAGGCTTCCGGAAGCTTTCCTTGACACTATACTTATTTAGGAAGAATAACATTACATTGAAGGATAGCTTCCTCTTTGCCCCTACCCCCACCCCCTACCCTCTTCCAAAGTGCCCTCTGTCCACTCCCACTATCCTCAGCAGCAAACCATGCGAAAGAATGGTAGTCCCAGGAGTTGGATCCAGGGATGCCCTGGGCTGACTGACACAAGCAAACCCTAGCAGACCCTGAGGTATTAAAGACACAAGAGAACGCCACACATCAAAGGCTGAAGCTGGGGCATGGGCATCCACGCACAGCACACAGTACACAGTTATTATTGGTCAAATAAATGAATATATGAACATATGGACTGAATCCAAAATACAGCAAATGCGTGCTGAATAAAATTAAAGGTAGGGTTGTTCTTTAGGTTTCCCCTAAATCCTGTCCACATTCGTTTCCATGTTTGATCTGTAGCCAAAGTGAACATCACCAAGGCAAGTATCCGCCACAGAGCAACACTTACATTTTTAAATGTGATCATACAGGCTCATTACCTCTGTTTGGTAATGGACCAAACACGCAGCACTCTGAGGGGTAGTCAAGTGGGACAAAGCTGCTTCAAGTTGTTTGAGTTGTTAATACTTCTATACAAGAAGAAAACAAGCCTGAAGTAAGGAGTTTCTGTCTTTAACTCATGCCTGCTTACGTGGAAAAAGTTTTCCGGCAATGGTTCTGCTAGGAGCAAATTTCCTGTTTTTAATATGGTTTAGTCTGAATGGGTCTCTAGAGGCCAGTCTTAATGCTGGAGAAGCAAATGAGCTAAGCTCTCAAGGCAGTTCTGATTTCTTATTTGGGTTCAGCCAGCCCAGCTGAAGCCTCTATCATTCTTGGCAATCCAAAGTTTAGTGAAAGGTATCTATTTTGTGCTGATGTTGAGCAGCATCTGCCTCACACATCCCACTAGTAGGGCACTTTCCTCCTTCAAACCCCTCTTCCAACATCGAAGACAAGCTTGGAGAAGAGAAAAGCTGCATATTAGAGTCACAGGATTCCAACCACACTGGTCTCGTGGCATTTCCTCAGCTTCAGCCCCTCGTATCAGTCACTTCCACTAAAGAAACAAAGTCTGCCTCTGATCTTAGACAGGAGCCCTGGTATTATGGTGGCTGTCAGAGTTGTCTCAGCTACTTAAAAAGTGCATGCAGAAGACAAAAACTAAGATAATGGAAGAGAGAACTTGGTGGTGAGCACTCAGCTCAACAACAACTTGCTCGTGACAACTAAGAGATGGACGGACACAAACCTACAGTAACTCTGCACCTCAGGACTAATATTCCATGAAGCACACTTAATCAGCCTCTAACAGTCCTAATGGAGCGGACAAACACTTAAGAGAGTCATCGTCTCTGGTGTACAAATGCTTCCTCTATGTGGAGGATACTATGCAGATGAGGTTCAGTTTTGCTGAAGAATAAGTACTGAGAAATTAAAGTTTGTAGAACTTATAAGAAACCAATAAAACAATATAGCATTTAATTCAATTAAAAAAATACATTAAGAATCCTCCGGATTCCATTTCAGAGTCCTGTGCTCAATATTTCCCTCCCTAATATGAAACCCTACCCACCTTTCAGTTTGTCATACTGCAGTGGCTTACCTGTTGCTATGATGCTGGAAGCTGTATCAGGGACTAAACTGAGTCCCCCCTCAAAATTTGCAGAGTACTTTGGCTGGGCTGGGGATTTCCAGCATTGTGTGACTGCCCTCCATTTTATTCTTTTCTGATGCTGTAAACTCTAATCTCTGCCTGCGGCTAGAAGATAGGATGATTATGTTAAAACAGGATTATGGTGTAAAACCCCTTCGAAAATCACCTCCGTGCTCCATTGTAAAGGGAGTTTCGCTGGAGTGTGGCTTACACTACTTTTTATCCTTTCATCCTGTATGGGATAAAAGGAAAGGCAAGCAAGCAGCACAGAGAGTAGAGTGTGTCCTTTAGACCTGAGGTTCCTGTGCCAAGATGCTCCCTGACCAAAGACTGATGCAACACAAAGACCTTCCTCCAGAGCCAACAAAGAGGGAAACCCTTCCCCTGGAGTGGACATCCTGAATTTGGACTTACAGCCTACTGGACGGTGTAAGAATAAACTTTTCTTTGTTAAAGTCATCCACCTGTAGCATCACTGTCAGAGCAGCATTAACTGACTAAAACACTATGCTACCAGTGTTTCAAATATCAGCAAGGTTACCCACTGTGGACTGGTTTCAGTGCAGGCCTAGATTACAACAGGCTAAGAGGAAAAGCCTAGATGTCTACCTTCAACTAGCCAATGAAAACCTTAGGGATCACAACAGAAAACCATCTGGAATAGTGGTGGAAGACAGTGCAGGACTAGATCCCACTGTTCTATAAGGTCACCATAAGTTGAACCTTACATATGATATGTGCCCACCAGCAAATAATAACAATATGAAACCAGAGACTCTAGCATACTTTACAGATGAGAAAGGACCTACACAGAAAAAGAGGTACTAGGAAACGCTGAGTTTTTCTGGGAAGGAAAAGTAGCACTATGGCTGTGAAGGGTAACATAGGGACCTCGGACTCCTCCATGGACCCCTTTGGTTATATGTTCTCATTTTTAAGGTACACTTCAAAACCTGGTCTCTGGTCAGAACAGGTAAAACGAAGCATCTACTTGCCATGAAGTATGAAGTATGAAGTATTTCTTGTGCCTCAGAGAACAGCTTGGTCAATAAGGGTTCTTCAGGGAATTCAGAACAAAGCACTCTGAATGCATCTGTAAACAAAGACTTGCTTCAGATACAAAACTAAAAATACAAGATTCTCCATATTAGAGAGGAGTAAACAGGGAGGCTTAAGAATACATGCTCCTTATTCAAGACTCCTGGTCCCTTCCTACAGTAACTGTAAGGTTTCCAGTCAGATATGAATGAATTATCATGGCACACAGCAAATATCTAAGGCAAGAACATAGCAGACAGCATGACACAGGTGAGCTCAAATAGCATGCAGCAGAGTATAGTGAAAAGAGCAAGGGTTTTAGAGGCAAGAGAGCTGGCTTTAAATTTCACCTGCACCCAACTTGTAACTGTGGACAAGTTACCTAACCTCAGTTTTCATGTCTGCAAAACAGAGGAAATAATTACACTTTTTAGGACTGCTGTAAGGAGGTACTCAGTTCAGTACCTTGAACTTAGTAGGTTCTCAGAAAGTAGTATTTTCTGTTTTCCCTTCCTATTTAAGAGAATTAGCCATGAGAACACATTCCAAAATTCAGCGCAATTTTCCCAAACCCTGAATTTGAATCTCCATACTCCATGTACTGTTTCTAGATGTCTATGAAAGGAGGAAACTGCTTTATTACCTTTTTCTTTAATTGTGATTGAAAGTGTACAATCCAGTTTAAATTCGCATGACCGCCGATCTGCAGCTCCTTCTGCTCTCCTTGCTTGGTGACAGTATACTCTTCCTTTCCGTTCCATACATGTCATATCCTCTTAACAATCTCCTGTCCCCTCCTTTCCACCCTCTCCACCTCTTCTAGTAAGAGGACAGGACAACATCCTATAGATGCACAGAACCATAAAGTACACACACGATATGGTCACTTTGTGTCCCTGAGTCCAGGCCACTCCTGTTCAAAGAGTTGACCTCAGTAAGGATTTATGATTAGGGGCAGCATCAGGTCTAGGGGCCATGCTCCCAGAGGAACCCCCAGGCCTTCGGACCTTTGTTTTCTCATGTTGCCACTAGGACTCAACATTGTGAGCCCCACCACGGCTGTCACTGGTGGTGGCTGGGCACCAACTGGTTCTTCGGGTCACATGCTGATGTAATCACCCACTCACGTAGGTCTTACTGTCTTCTGGGTTCTCTTTTCCCCATGTCATTGTTGTCTTTGGTGATCATCCGTTCTTGCTGAGTTGAGACCTTTTGGTGTACTTCAGATGGCAGCCTGCTAGCTTTTAAGACCTCAGGCGCCACTCACCAATATGGGATGTAAAAGACTCTGTTACCACTATGCTTGTTATGTCAATTGGCCTAGATGTCCCCTGAGAGCACGGTCCCTGGACCTCCTCCCCTGCTACTCTGTCCTTGCAATACTGGGTTAAGATTGGAACAGTTTTCAGGTTCTGTTGAAGTCCAGTTAAACCAATTTCCTTTCTAATATGTGCTATCACTGATTTTACCCAACCAAATTTCTATCAACTACCTAATCTATAACCAACTACCACCTTCCCTCCCTCTCCTCCCTTGCAGCTGCCAAAGAGTCTTTTTGTCTGTATATAAGTCCATTTTTAAGTCCTTATAGTAGTCTCATACGATATTTGCCCTTGGGCCACTGACTAATTTCACTCAGCATGTCTTCCAATTGAAACCAGGTTATGAGGTGCTTCCTAAGATCATCACTGTTCTTTATCATTGCATAGTGTTCCATTAGTATATGTACCACAGTTTATTTATCCATTCATCTGTTGTTGGGCATCTGGGTTGATTCCATCTTTTTGCTATTGTGGACTGTGCTGCAATAAACATTGACGTGCATGTATCTGTTTGTGTGACTGCCCTTGCTTCTGCAGGAAGCAGTGGGATTACTAGGTCAAATGGTATATCCATTTTCAGCTTTTTAAGGAAGTACCAGATTGCTTTCCAAAGAGGTTTTACCATTTTGCATCATTTTCTTAAGGATCTTGGATGTGCAAAAAAAGGAAAAGCAGTTATCAGCCAAAAACATCACCACAAACAAGATAAAGTTAGTTTAACAGGAGAAAACAATAAAGAAGGAAAAGTAATTAAGGATTTCCACTCCTGTTGGTTCTCTTCTCATCTCAGTGGAATCACTGGCTCTACCAACTACACAGAAGCTGTATCAATTCCTCCTGTGACATCAACTCAGCACATATCCCCAGAGAGCATCTGTACCCTGTCCAACTGTCTAACTACAAGGACAAGAGTTGAGCAACGAAATCACTGACAAAGGAATACTCAACCATTTAAGAATGAGGAGGAAGAAATAGGAGTCTGAGTACTGTCTTAGTCATCCAAATGGTGTAATAAGAGAAATACCACAAGTAGATGGCTTTAACAAAAAGAAATTTATTCTCTTACAGTCTAGGAGACTGTAAGTCCAAATTCAGGGTTCAGGGTGACAGCTCCAGGCTTTCTCTCTCTGCTGGCTCTGGAAGAAGGTCCTTGTAATCAATCTTCCACAGTCAAGGAGCTTCTCAGTTCAGGAACCACAAGTCCACAGGGTGCACTATTCTCTTGGCTCTTGTGTCTTGATGGTATAGGGTCTCCCTGTCTCTTTGCTCACTTCTCTCTGTCTCAGAAATTGATTTAAAACACAACCTAATCTTGTAAATTGAGTCTTGCCTCTATCCTTATTGCCTCTAATTCTGCCTAATTAGCCTCACAGTGAAACAGGAAAATCACATCAGATGACAAAACGGTGGACAAATTACACAACACTGAGAATCACGGCCTAGCCGAGCTAACTATTTCAGTCAGCAAGTGCTGCTCTAACAGAAATACCACAAAGTAGACGGCTTTAGCAAGTAGAAGTTTATTCTTACACAGTCCAGTAGGCTACAAGTCCAAGTCAGGACGTTTGCTCCCTGGGAAGGCTTTCCCTCTGTTGGTTCTGGAGGAAAGTCCTTGCATTGCATCAGTCTTTGTTCAGGAAGCATCTTGGCACAGGAACCTCAGGTCTGAAGGATGCACTCTACTCCCAGTGCTGCTTTCTTGGAGGTATGAGGTTTCCAATTCTCTGCTCACTTCACTTCCTTATATCCCCTGTGGGATGAAACGATAAAGGGTGGTGCAAGCCACACTCTAGGAAGACTCCCTTAGCAAGATTGTTTCAGTCCCACTCTAATCCTCTTTTAACATAATCATCCTATCTATTAGCCACAGGGAGAGATTAGGATCACTCCAGGGAAACTCTCTTTACAATGGAACACAGAGGTGATATTATGAAGGGATTGACAGTCCCACCCTAATCCTCTAACATACAGCATAGCAAAATCACAAAATGGAGGACAACCATAAAATATTGGGAATCATGGCCCAGCCCCTTGGCTACACACATTTAGCGGTGGGGGGGAGGACACAGTTCAATCCACGACACTTCACCCTTTGAATCCCCCAAAATCACAAACATGTAACAATCATTCCATCACAGCAAATGTCACAACAAAAACATGTCCATCCCATATGACAGAAGTCTTAAATCAGTTCCAAGACCAAAATACAAAAAACTCTTCTACCATCTGTGAAACCTAGCACACAAGCTATCTGCTTCCAAAGATACAATGACAGAACAGGTGCAAGTTAGACATTTCCACTACAAATAGGAGAAGGGCAGGCATTAACTGGCAACAAGCAAGTCAGCAGAATACATTACATTAACTTTTAAAGCTTTGAAAACAACCTTCAGTTCTCTGAGACATTTTACACAATAGCTTTGCCCTCCAGACCCTAGGTACTGGCTACATGCTGTGGATTCTGAGTGAAGACCCCAACTCTGTGCTACAATTCTGCCTTTTAAGCCCACCTGGACAGCAACTCTGCTCCCTCGGATTTAGGTGCACCCTAAGCCTAAAAGAGTGGCAATTCCATGCTTACAAACACAGAAAGCCCTGGCTCCACCCTTTGAAACCTCCAAGATCATAGCCATACCCTTTGAGACTGAGGAAGCTCAGTTTCTCATACTCTTTGTCTCTTCAGCTTCTGCTGCCTATAGCCTCATGGCCTGGGACTCAAGCCCACATGTGCCCTGCTGCGGCAAGTGTTCCAAAGCTCTGTAGCTCCACCAATTCAAGTGCCCAGAGGCGCTCCATTCTGCCAGGAAACCCCTGTACACAGGCACTCAGCTCTCTTACTCTGTGAGTCAGCTCCAGTGCTGTCTCATACTGTTCTGGTTCTGTTGCTCCTACTGCTTAAGTCGCTGATCCTCTGCTACTTGTTTCTCACTATCTGTGCCTTAACTGGAGTTAACAGTCCTCATCAGTTCCTTCTGAGTATCCTATTCATTCAGTTTTTATTATTATTATTCTTTTTTTTATTATGACTGAGTGAAAATGTACATTCCCATATAAATTTACATGCCCACCTATATGGAGCTTCCACTGCTCTCCCTGCCCGGTGACTAGCACACTATTCCTCTCTGCTCCATACATGTCTCATCCTCCCAACAGTCTCCTTTCCCCTCATCTCCACCCACTCTCCTTCCTCCAGCCAGAGGTCAGCAGGATGATATCCTACAGATGCATAGAACCATAAACTTCATCCAATATGTTGTCACCTGCATCGCCAAGTCCAATCCATTCATGTCCAAAGAGTGGACCTTCATTATGATTTATGGGTAAGGGCAGCATCAGGGCCAGGGGCCATGCTCCCAGGGGAACCCTGAAACCGCTGGACCTCAACTGAGGTCTTCTAGTGGAGATTTCAGGGTGCACCCCTTTTTATTCTTGTGTTGCCAGTGAAACTCCTCTCTGTGAGCTCCATCATGGCTATTACCAGTGGTGGCCAGGCACCATCCGGTTCTTCTGATCCCAAGTTGATGTAGGTACGCACTCATGTGGGTCTCTCTATCTTCTGGGTTGTCTTTACCCCATGTCATTTTGGTCCTCGGTGAGCATCTGTTCCTGCTGAGCTGGGATCATTTGCTGTGCCCTCAGATGGCAGCTTGACAGCTTTTAAGACCCCAGACAGAGAGCCCTCTTAGCATAATGCTAGTTGTGCCAATTGGCCTCGATTTCGTCTAGGAGCATGGTCCCCTGCCCCCTGTCCCAGCTACTCTGTCCTTGCAATATTGGGTTAAGATGGAAGGAGTATTCAAGTTATGCTGAAGTATACTTAATATTGTTTTTTTTTTTCTAATGTGTGCTATCACTGATTTCACCCAACCAATTTTCTAGCAACTATCTAATCTAAACTCTTCCCCCCTCGCCCTCCCTCCCTCCTCTCCCTTGCAGCCATCAAAGAGTCTTTTCTTCTACACATAAGTCTGTTTTTGAGATCTTATTGTAGGGGTCTCACACAATATTTGTCCTTTTGTTGCTGACTACTTTCACTCAACATAATGTCTTCCAGTTGAAACCAGGTCATGAGATGTTTCCTGGAATCATCATTATTCTTTATCACTGCGTAGTGCTCCATTGAGCCCTATAGTTTACCTTCATTCAGTTTTAAAACTGCTTCCACATTCTAGGTACTTGTTAGAGCAGCACCCTACTCCCTCGACTAAAACAGTGACACACATTGTAGGGGGACACAGTTCAATCTATAAGAAGCATGCTTCTGTTTCCCTCTTCTACTCCAGGGAATCAGCCACAGGGGTTAAATGTATGCCAGAAGAAGATCTTAGGAGCCTGAGTCCATCAGCTTCTGCCCTAGAATCTAGCTCCCTGGGGGCTCTGACTTTTACAGCTTCTAAACACAAACTGGTAAATGTCTGGGTAAATCTGGTCACCATTTGATTTCAGGCTTTTATCATGTTCAGTTAGTAGGGTAAGTGAACTTATCACAAGTCCAACATCTGTCTGGGGAGGAAGGAAGAGTGAATAAAACTAAAGACACAAGGGAAAGATTAGCCCAAAGACTAATAGACCACATCCACAATGGCCTCTACCAGACTAAGTCTAGTACAATGACATAGTGCTTAGCTGTCACCTTTGAGTACTCTGGCAGGGATCATAATAAAGTATCCTGGGCCAAGCTGAACAAAAATGCAGAAGAAAATTCTAACCTGAAAAGAAAGACCAGACTTGCTGGACTGAGTCTATAGAAATTCTCAAAGTATGGCACCCTGGGCTCCCTTTCAGCTCAGTAATGAAATCATTCCAGAGGTTCACCCTACAGCAAAAGATTAGACAAGCCCATTAAAACAAAACAACACTAAAGAGGCATACCAATCCAGGAGAAAGGACTAGAAGGCAAGAGAACCAAAGGTGAAGAAAGGAGTGTTAACATGTGGGGTTGCTAACCAATATCATAAAATAGTACATGTACTAATTGTTTAATGAGAAACAAGCTCCACAAACCTTCATCCAAAGTACAAAACAAGTCAAAAAACAAAAAAGTCAGTTATCCACTGAACTGTATACATAGAATTCGTTGAAATGTTGTATCCATTGCTGTGTGCATTTCCACCAAAAAATACAGTACATAAAAATATTTTTTAAAAGTCAAAAGAAGTCCAAACTCTTTTGCCACACACTTGAAAAATGAGCATCTAGCCAGTCTGCCTTTCCCAAAGAGCAAAGGAAAAATTTTAACTCAAGTTTAACTATTTGTGATGGTTGATGTTTAAGTGTCAACTTGGACAGGCCATTATTCTCAGTGATTTGGCAGAATTATGTATCATCCTCCTCCATTTTCTCATCTGATGTGAGCAGCCAACAATTTGGAAGGGGAGTTTCTTTGGGGGTGTGGCCCACAGTCTATATGTATGTTTTGCCAAAACTTGCACATTTTCTCTTGCTCTTGCCTTCATCTCATCATCCTCTTACCTCCAGTTCTTGGGACATGAGTCAGTAGCCTGCTGCTTGACCTGCATATTTTGAGTTCATCAATGTCTGAGACCCAATGAGTCCAAAGAAGTCTCTAGCCTGCTGCTTGGCCCATGGATTTGAGACTTGCTAGCCTCCACAATCACATGTACCATTTCCTTGAAATCGGTCTCTCTCTATATACATTTTATATATATATATATATACTCCATTGCTTTTACTCCTCTAGAGAATCCAGATTAAGACACGATCTGAACCTGGCTGTACCCATAATGAAAAAATACACTAATATGTTATATTGTTGTTGTTAGGTGCTGCCGAGTCGATTCCAAATCACAGCAACCCTATGTACAAGAGAACAAAACAGTGCCTGGTCCTATGCCATGCCCATAATCATCATTATGCTTAGGCCCACTGTTGCAGCCACTGTGTTAATTCATCTTGTTGAGGGTCTTCCTCTTTTACGCTGACCTGCATCACTTTACAAACCATGACAGCCTTCTCCAAGGAGTGATCCCTCATGACAAAGTATATGAAACACAGTCCCACTATCTTTGCTTCCAAGGAGCACTCCGACTGTACTTCCTACAGAATAGATCTCTTTGTTCTTTTGGTAGTCCGCAGTACATTCAATATTCTCCTCCAGTACTACAGTTCAAAGACATTACTGTCTTCTGTCTTCCCTTTTCATTGTCCAGCTTTTGCATGCATATGATGTGATTAAAAATACTATGGCTTGAGTTAGGTGCACTGTTTTAGTCAGCTGGTGCTGCTCTAACAGAAATAACACAGAGTGGATGGCTTTAACAAAGGAAGGTTTATTCTTACAGAGTCCAGTAGGCTACAAGTCCAAATTCAGGATGTCTACTCCAGGGGAAGGCTTTCCCCCTTGTGGGCTCCGGAGGAAAGTCCGGTATTGTGTCAGTCTTTGTCCATGGAGCATCTTGGAGCAGGAACCTCAGGTCTGAAGGATGTGCTCTCCTCCAAGTGCTGCTTGCTTGATGGTGTGAGGTTCCCAATTCTCTGCTTGCTTCTCTTTCCTTTTATTTCTTGTAGGACAAAAGGATTAAGGATGCGGCAAGCCATATTCCACGGAAACTCCCTTTATAGTAGAGCAGGGACGTGATCCTATGTAGGGATTTACAGTCCCGCCCTAATCCTTTAACATACAGCATATGAAAATTACAAAATGGAGGACAATCACAAAACACTGGGAATCATGACCCAGCCACATGGCTACATATATTTTTGGGGGGACACAACTCAGTCATGACACGCACCTTAGTCTTCAAGGTGAGATCTTTGCTTTTCAGCACTTTAAAAAGGTTTCTCGCAGCAGATTTTCCCAATACGATGTCTTCTGATTTCTTGACTGCTGCTTCCATGGGTGTTGATTGTGGATCCAAGTAAAATGAAATCCTTAGCAGCCTCAGTTCTTTCTCATTCATCATGATGTTGTTTATTGGTCCACTTGCAATGGCTATTGCTTTCTTGATGTTGAAGTGTAATCCATACAAAAGGCTGTGGTCTTTGATCTTCAACAGTAAGTATTTTGAGTCCTCTTCACTTTCTACGAGCAAAGTTGTGTCGCCTGCATAACGCAGGTAGTTATGAGTCTTCATCCAGTCCTGATGCCCCATTCTTATTCCTACTGTTTAGCTTTTTGGATTATTTATTTGGAATACAGACTGAATAGGCATAGTGACAGGATACAACCCTGACACACACCTTTCCTGACTTTAAACCATGCAGTGACCCCTTGTTCTGGTCGAACAACTGCCTCTGGATCCATGTACAGATCCCTCATGAGCACAATTAAGTGCTCTGGAATTTCCATTCTGCACAATATTATCCATAATTTGTTAGGATTCACACAGTCAAATGCCTTTGCATAGTCAATAAAACACAAACAAACATCTTTCTGGCATTCTCTGCTTTCAGCCAAGATCCATGTGATATCAGTAATGATATCACTGGTTCTACATTCTTTTCTGAATCCAGACTGAATTTCTGGCAGCTCCCTTTTGACATAGTGTTGCAGCTGCTTTTGAATGATCTTCAACAAAATTTTACTTGCGTGTGATATTAATGATATTGTTCAATAATTTCCACAATTCAGTTGGATCACCTTTGTTGGGAATAGATATAAAATGGATCTCTTCTATTCAGTCAGCCAGATAGTTGTCTTCCAAATTTCTTGGCATAGATGGGTAAGCACTTCCAGTGCTGCATCTATTTGTTGAAGCATCTCAGTTGATATTCCATTGATTCCTGAAGCCTTGTTTTTCACCAGTGCCTTCAATGCAGCTTCAACTTCTTCTTTCGGTACCACAGGTTCCTGATCACATGCTACCTCTTGAAATGGCTGAACGTCAACCAGTTCTTCACTATTTCAACTTGAGGGTCAAATTTTTTCTTCAGCTCTTTCTTCTTGAGAAATGCAGACTGTGTTCTTCCCTTTTGGTTTTCTATTCCCAGCTGTTTGCTCATGTCATTATAATATTTTACATTGCCTTCTTGAGCTGCCCTTTGAAATCTGCTCTTCAGTTCTTTTATTTCATCCTTTCTTCCATTTGCTTTAGATACTTGACATTGAAGAGCAAGTCTCAGAGTCTCTTCTGATATCTAATTTGGTCTTTCTTTTATGTCCTTTTAATGACCTCTTGCTTTCTTCATGTATGATGTCTTTGATGTCAGTCCACAACTCATCTAGTCTTCAGTCACTAGTGTTCAGTGCATCACATCTATCCTCAAGACAGCCTCTAACTCAGGGGGGATATACTCAAGGTCATACTTTAGATCACATGGACTGATTCTCAGTTTCTTCAGTTTCAATTTGAACTTGCATATGAGCAACTGATGGTCCATACTGCAATTGCCTTGGCCTCATTCTGACTGATGACACTAAGCTTTTCTGTGTCTCTTTCCATAGATGTAGTGGATTTGATTCCCGTGCATTCCATTTGGTGAGGTTCATGAGTATAGTCACCATTTATGATGGTGAAAAAAAGAAGTCATTGGTCTTGCAAAATTCACCATGCGATCTCTAGCATCATTTCTATCACCAAAGCCATATTTTCCAACTACTGATCCTTCTTCATTTCCAACTTCTACATTCCAATCACCAGTAATTATCAATGCATCCTGACTGCATGTTCAACCAATTTCAAGCTACAGAAACTGATAAAAACTTCCAGTTACTTCATCTCTGGCCTTTGAGCTTAGTGCATAAATTTGAACAACAGTCATATTAACTGGTCTTCCTTGTAGGTATATGGATATAATCCTTTCACTGACAGCACTGTACTTCAGAAAAGATCTTAAAATGTTCTTTTTGACGATGAATGCCATGTCATTTCTCTTCATGTTGTCATTTCTGGCACAGTAAAACATATAATTGTCCAATTGAAAATGGCCAATATCTGTCCATTTTAGCTCACTAATACTTAGGATATCGATGTTTATCCATTCCATTTCATTTTTAACCATGTCCGATTTTCCTAGATTCACACGTCATAAATTCCACGTTCTAATTATTAATGGATGTTTGCAGTTGTTTCCTCTCATTTTGAGTCGTGCCCACATCAGCAGATGAAGGTCCTGAAAGCTTGACTCCATCCATGTCATTAAAGCTGATTCTATTCTGAGAAGGCAGGTCTCCCCCAGTCGTTTTTTGAGTGCCTTCCAACCTGGGGGCTCATCTTCCAGTACTCTATTAGACAGTGTTTTGCTGTTGTTCATAGGTTTTTGATGAGTAATTCTTTTCAGAAGTAGGCTGCTGGATCCTTCTTCCTAGTCTGTCTCAGTCTGGAAGCTCAGCTAAAACCCATCCACCATGGGTAACCCTTCTAGTATGTGAACACTGGTGGCACAACTTCCAGCATCACAGTAGGCAAGCTCCACAGTATGAGAAACTTACAGATATATGGGGGAATATGCTAACTAGTTAGCCTCAATCAAATGATTCACATGCTCATTATATAACTAGACAGTATTTAGAGTGAAACCAGCAATGAGCTCCAAATTAGGATTTGTGAATGATTCATGTGATGTTCTGACAAATCTATGATCTTTTTGGAAACTCACCAAGCTGTGTGATTAAATTTATGTATGTGAAGCACCACCTTCAAGTCATAAGAACAAATGTCCCTCTGCTCTTGTAAGAGACTAAAGATGTAGATCTATTAAATCCTCAGTCAAGCAATCATGTTGTAAACTAGAACTTTTAACAACCACCACCACTAATAAAGACCTTTTTCTCCAAGTTTTCAAACACTTGATTAAGGTATTTATTACAATACTTAGCACACTGTAGAGTAATGAGGAGCACTAGTGGTACAGTAGCTTTAAGGGCTCAGCTGCTAGCCCTTCAAACCTACCAGCTGTTCCATAGGAGAAAGAAGTGGCAGTTTGCGTCCATAAAAATTCCAGCCTTGGAAATCCCATTGGGCAGTTCTGCCCCATCTTTCAGTGTCACTATGAGTCAGAAATGTTTCAGAAGAAACACTGCAGTGGATTTGATTTGGTTTGGTGGGTTCATGATCTCTTTATGCACTTGTCATCCCACAAGAAACTATAAATTTTAAAGGGCAAGTACAATGTCCAATTATTCCCAATGACTAGCACCATTTTGGGCTTATCTTGCAAAAATAGGTATGTTGAATGAATGCCAAATTTGATGTTAATTTAAAAAGGTCAGAGAAAGGGAGGGGCAACCAAATAGTAGTAGACAGAACAAAGATATAAAAAGATGATTTCTTCTTCATCCAAATACCTGCTCAAAATTCTACAAAGGTTATTTTCTTTCTGGACATTGAACTTACATAAATGTATATAAGTCACCAAATAATTAGAGGCAATAGAGTGTAATGATCATCTTGACTTTAGATCCTGGAAAAGAAATTATGAGGCTCCTGCTCTGAAAAATACATTTTCAGAAAGAACAGTATGCAGAAGCAAGAAGCTACGACCTAGAACTGGAAATGCTCCAAAATGTTTCACAGTAAATTAATAATTTGAGACTTCAGTTGGCCACGCTCTAGAAGCTGCAGCATACTATAACTGTTCCTGACAAAGGCTCTGATTGCCTTTGGATTAGGTGGCAAATGCTAAATTAAAATCTGCTCTGCTAGAATTCAAAGAGCAAACCACCGTGGGATCATCTGTTGGCACTAGATTTAATGTTATACAGTTCATGAGTATAAACTAAGCACATCCTTCATCTTTCCAGTGTTCAAAATATGACAACTGGGATACTTAAAGAACACAGCAACAGAAGAAATATAATACCAGATGGAAATAGGGTGCCACAAGAAGGAATGAAGAGTACCAGAAATAGTAACTTCATGGTTAAATATGTATTTGCCTTATTATTTCAATTTCTTTAAAAAATAATAGACTCACAGATTGAACTGTGTCCCCCCAAAAGTGTGTGTAGCTATTTGGCCGGGCCATGATCCCCGTTATTTTATGATTGTCCTCTATTTTGTCATTTTCCTACACTGTATGTTAAAGAGGATTAGGGTGGGACAAGGTCACCTCCCTGCTCCATTGTAAAGGGCACTTCCCTGGAGTGTGGCTTGCACCATTCTTGATCCTTTTATCTTACAAGAGATAAAAGGAAAGGAAAGCAAGCAGAAAATTAGAAACCTCACACCATCAAGAAAGCAGCACCAGGCTGTCACTGAGTGGAGAGAGCAGAGGGAGCTACAGATAGGCGGGCATGCAAAATTGATTTGGATTGTATACTTTCACTTAATCACAATTCCAAAATAAATAAACAAATAAATAAAAGAAGGCAGAAAGGGGAACAGAGTGAGTCCTTCAGACCTGTGGTTTCTGCAGCAAGATGCTCCCTAACCAAAGACTGTCCTGCAGAGCTGACAGAGGGAAAGCCCTTTCCCTGGAGTGGAGACTCCTAATGTGGACTTGAAACCTACTGGACTGTGTGTGAATAAGCTTATCTTTGCTAAAGCCATCTCCTTGTGGTATTTCCATTACAGCAGTACCAGTTGACTAAAACACTGTTTAAACAAAAATATTAACACTATCTAATGAGATAACACATGTAGAAGTAAACTATATGATCCAATACCATAAATGCTGGGAAGGGAGAAACAGAAGGAAACTCTTGATAACACAAATAAAGTAGACCTTCTATGTCTGTTTGCCAACTGTGCTCTCTTCTCACAAGGTATTTTCATAAGTGCTAGTAGAAGATATGTACTGTTTGCATGAAAATAATTATCACTTGACAGTAGACTGATAAATTAGATATGTATACTATAAATCCTAAAGTAACCTCTAAGAAAACAAAACAGAGTTAGAGCTAATAAGTCAACAAAGACAACAGAAAATCACAAAAAATACTCAATGTTAAAAAAGACAGAAAAAGGCAAGGAAATGGAATGTAGAACAAACAAGACATAGAACAAACAAAAAGGTGATACACTTAACTATACCAATAATTACACTGTGTGTAAATTCCCTATATACCCCCAACTAAAAGGAAAAGACAGACTACAGGGGAAAAAGCAACACCATCTATTTATTTGCTACCTATAAGAAACTCATTGTAAATACAGTCAAAAATACCAGAGTTTTACACAAATAGCATGTGCATTATACATTTGGCCAACTGCACAGGGCCGTGCGCCATTTCTGTAATTGTATTATGTCGCACCTTATATGAGTGGGCATATTGTTTACATAGGTACACTATTTGTGAAAAATATGGTAGTTCAACAGTTCCCAACAGCAAATGAATTACGATACACTCACACAGATGGTTACTATGTGGCCATTAAAAAGAATGAGATAGCTATATATAAACATGTAAAAAGGTTTCCAAGATACATTAAACGAAAAAGGTCAAGGGGTAGAATAATATATATATATGTGCTACAATTTAAAAAAAGACAGGATAACATACAACTACACACTTGTATTTGAACAGAATTCTCTGAGAAGTTATACAAGAAACAGATATTAGTGGTTGCCTCAGCATAAGGGAAGCAGGTGGCTAGGAATAGAAAAGGCTTAATTTTCATTACCCATCAGTTCTCTTCCACGACACGTACTACCTGCTTTTTAAAAAAATAATAATACAGTATCTTTTCCTCTGCTCTGAAAAATTAAGCAGAAGCAGCTTTCACTGGAAACAGATAGGAGTCTAGGCAGTATCTTTTCTGGTGCCTAAGTAACAAAGAATATAATTTGTTAATAACAGTGCCAACTAATATTTATTTACAGCTTCTAATGTTTTCCAAAGTACTCCTGTCTAAGTCATCTAGTGCTGCTATAACAGAAACACCACAAATGGATGGCTTTAACAAAGAGAAATTTATTTCCTCACAGTCTAGTAGGCTAGAAGCCCAAATTCAGGGCATTACCTCCAGAGGAAAGCTTTCTGTCTGTCAGCTCTAGAGGAAGGTCCTTCGTGTCCATCTTCCCCTGGACTAAAAGTTTCTCCATGCAGGAACCCCAAGTCCAAAGGACATTCTGTGTTTCCAGTAATTTTTTCTTGGCAGTATGAGGTCTCTTGTCTCTGCCTGCTTCCCCTTCCTTTATATTTCTTAAAAGATAAAAGATAGTGCAGGCCACACCCCCAGGGAGAATCCCTTCACATCAGATCAGGGACTTACATGGGTAAAAGTGTCACAATCTGACCCTAAATCCTCTTTAACATAAAATTACAAACATAAAAATAGAGAACAATCACACAATGCTGGGAATCACAGCCCAGCCAAACTGACACATAAGTTTTGGGGCAGACACCATTCAATTCATGATACTTCCTCATTTTATTCTAACAATACCCCTGTGATGTTAGTAGGAGGGAAGTTATTCCTCTTGAAAGAAAACCAAGGCTATTTATATCACATAACCAATATACAGCTTGTTCCACTAGATCAAAAGCCACTGGAGATAATGAGAGAAAAGGATACATAAGTGGGTAAAGAAGGAAGTAGGAAAATGTTCGTGGGAAAATTGTAAAGGGAAAGAGAAAGAGCACAAAGAAAAATTTTCATTATTGCTTAAATATATCTGGTTCTAATACAGCTTTTTCCTTGAGTCAGCTAGACAGACAAGTAGAAGAATTGTCAATCAGGGAATAATTCTCATTATGCAGTAAAAACAAAAGTGCAGTTAACTGAATCTTGGAAAAAGCAGCTGTCAGTTCAGAGCTGAATAAATTTTATGGTCACTAAGAGTATCCCAGACCTATTAGGTTGGAATTCTGCTTGTAACTTTAGTGACTTCAGTATACATACAAATCTCCTGGTGATCTCATTAAAAAGCAGTTGCTGAAACATCAGAGTTAGGCCTCAAAGTATGCATTTCTTTACTCTTTTATTTTTAATGTTTTATTGTGCTTTAAGTTAGAGTTCACAATCCAAGTCATTTTATCATACAAAAACTTGTACACATACTACTGTATAACTCCAGCTGCTCTCCCCACCCTGTGATACCACACTCCTTTCCATCCTGTACTTCCCATGTCCATTCAACCAGCTCTTGTCTCCCCCACCCTCTCCTCTCACCTTTGGACAGGAGCTGTCCAGGTATCTACTAAAGCAAACAAGCACACTCTTTACCAGTATCATTTTAGGTCATGTGATCCAGTCTAATCTTTGTCTGGACATATGACTTTGAGAATGGTTTCAGTTCTGGACTAACAGAGTCTGGGGGCCATGTCTTCCAGAGACCCTCGGTCTGTTGGACCACTAAGTATGGACTTTTTAATCGAGCTCAAATTCTGCATAGCCATTTTTTCCCCACTGTGTCAGGGATTCCTGTCAGGGCAGTCACTGGTGGTGGTCAGGCAAAGTCTGGTTTTCCTGGTTTCATGTTGATGCAGTCTTTGGATTATGTGGCCCTTTCTGTCTCTTGGGCTTCTATTTTCCCTATGTCTTTGATGTCTTTCATTCTCCTCTGCACCAGGTGGGTTGGGACCAGCTGATGTTACTTAGATGGCCACTTGCTACCTTTTAAGGCCCCAGATGCCACTCACCAAAGTAGGCTGCAGAACGCAGACATCCCCTGAAACCATGGTCTGTAGACCACTGCCCCTGCTACTCTGTCCTTTGAAATATTGGGTTATATTTAGGAAACCTCTTAGCTTTTGGTTTCATGTAGCTATGCTGACCTCCCCTCTACTGTGCACTGTCCTTCCTTTCGCCTAAGCCAACTTCTATCCTAATCAATAAACACTCCTCTACCTCCTTTCCCACCTTTGTAAACATCAAAAAAGTCTATTATTTCTAACAAGCTCTCAGGCAATGACAAGACTGCTGGACAGAGGTCCACACTTTCAGTAGCAAAGGAGAATATCCCCAGGTTCTCTGAGATTGTGTTCATTCCCAAACACTAGGAAGCATGTCCTCTTGCTCACACAGTAAGGGTGGCATCTGGATGTACAAGGCATATAAGGCTTTTATAGTAAAGCTCAATAGGAAAACTAGCAATGTGCTCCTGAGAGACTATTTCTGTACATGAAATCATCTTCAAATGTTAAAACCAGGACACCTGCACCATCCTGGAACAAGAATAGATATGTATAATGCCTCAGGGGTAGGTTCTTAAGGGCTACAACAAAGATAAAGAGAGATACTGTGGTTCTAGGCCCAGGGTCTGGAAAGAAAGGAACATACTGGTCTGGTCTCTAAGTAAAAGTGGAGCGGACAGACAGATATGGCCACTACAGTCTATAAGAAGCTCTAGAAACTGAAGAGAACTTGGATGTAATATTAGACTTGCTCAAAAGCTTTCCTACAGAGAGTAGATGTATCAAGAAAGGTAAAGAAACTCAACAACTCTCTGCCTTTGTCACACTGCTTCTCTCACATACACACACACCACTGTTTACCCTGTGCCTAACATACACAATAGATAAATGTTTACTGAGCAAATGAATGCTGCTTCTATAATCCTGTAACTCAAGGTACTCTACCTTCTACAGATCATAAATCCACATAGCCTTCCAAAATTACCTAAGGTGAAAAGTACTCGTCCTCCTTTTCTTGCTTCTGGAATGGGAGTAATGACATAGCCTGTATCTGCTGAACTCCCTGAAGTACCCATAGTGCTCCTGTGGCCACATGCCCTTGTACCAGAGCACTGTGGTTGGCCTACATAGCCTCTAGAAGTCTGAAGCAGCTCGGAGGTGGAATGTGAGAGTCTGGTCTTTTGGAACACTTGGACACATATTCACTGTGACCACATCCCCTTGTTCTCAGCACAGACTAGCATCACCTCATTTATAAAAATATCTTTGCTTATGCCTAGCCAAAATGACCTCCTCTGGACTTACTCAAAGCCAGAGTCAAAATTCTGCTTCTCTGAGGAGCACTCTCTGGTAGTGCCACTTCATGACAATGCTATTCCTCTGGATTCCTGAAGTACTTACTAAGTACCACTCATTTAACACTGGAAAGCTTTGTGTTGTTATTTCGAAGTGCTTAAATGAAGCCTGGTATCCTCAGGACCACTTTACGCTTTCTGAGGTCTTATAGTTCCATGTTCCCATGTAGAACTCAACCCCGTACACTGCAGTGGTAGCTACTTGCTAAATGTTTACTAAATGAATGAATGAATGTCACTGTGGTAAGGAATGTGGGGTATTTGAAAATAGATGAAGCTTAGCCTCTACCTTCAAGGATCTCTCAGTCTAATAAAAGAGACGTCATGTACCAAAGTACAACAGAAAATGCAACAGCAGAGTTAAAAGACACTATAAGAACCCAAGGGATGGTGACAACATCAATGAGGAAGTAGCATTTAGATGGGCCTTGAAGAATGTGCAAAATTTTGAATGGCAAGAACTGGGGAAGTAAGAAGTATTAGTATATTTCAGGAAGAGAGACCAGCATGAGCAAAGGTAGATAAGTACACTGCATTCTGGAGAACAGCAATAACTAAAATAACCAAGAGAGTCTCAGAAAGGTTAGCCCTGCATGATATAAAAAAGCTACAGTCATGAAACAATATGAGACATGTTTTCATATATATTTGAAAATTTCTGATCCAGCATGATTCTCACACAAAAATAATACAGAGGTCATGACAACAAAATAGTTTAAAATGAGATCCCCAAACATATATAAGAACTTAGTAAATGATAAAAGTGGCTTTTTGAATTAGTGGAGAGAGGACAGGATTTCAAGAAATGTTATTGGACCAACAGGCTAGGTCTCTCGAAAAAAAATGAAGCTGAAGTTCTACTTCATTTCTCATACAAGAATTCCAGATGGATCAAATATTTGTGTGTGTGTGTTTGCGCATGTGTGCGCGTGTGTGCGTGTGTGTGTGTGTTGATACATAGGCTTTAACATACTAGAGAAAAAAAACCATGGTGGATATTTTTATAATCTTCCAATAGGGAAGACCTTTCTAAGCTTGTGTCATGGATTGAATTGTGCCCCCCAAAAATATGTGTAGCCATGTACCTGAGCCATAATTCCCAGTATTTTATGATTGTTGTCCATTTTGCTCCATTTTGTGATGTTTCTTGTGCTGTATGTTAAAGGATTAGGGTGCGACTGTAAATCCCTTCATAAGATCATCTCCCTGCTCCACTGTAAAGGGAGTTTCCTTGTAGTATGGCTTGCACTACTCTTAATCTTTTTATTCTACAAGAGCCAAAAGGAAAGGGGAGCAAGCAGAGAATTGGGAACCTCACACCATCAAGAAAGCAGCACCAGCAGAAGAGCACATCCTTCGGACCTGAGGTTCCTGCACCAAGATGCTCCCTGGACAAAGACTGATGCAATACTAGACTTTCCTCCAGAGCTGACAAGGGGGAAAGTCTTCCCCTGGAGTAGACATCCTGAATTTGGACTTGTAGCCTACCAGACTATGTAAGAATAAACCTTCCTTTGTTAAAGCCATCCACTCTATGGTATTTCTGTTAGAGCAGCACTAGCTGACTAAAACAGCTTGATACACCAAAAGCTATAGAGAATGGCTGACAAAGTTGACTACATTAAAAAAAAAAAAAAAAGTACTACACACCAAAAAAGCAACCAAACCTACAGTCAGTGAGTTGATTGTGACTCACAGCAACCAGCTAGGACAGAGTAAAACTGGCCCACAGGGTTCCCAAGGGGTGCCTGGTACACTTGAACTGCCAACCTTTCGGTCAGCAGCCATAGCTCCTTAACCACTATACCACCAGGGTTTCCAGTATTATACACAGAGTAAATTATAAAAATAAAAACTGATCACAAATAGAATCAAAAGAATAGTAGAAATGGGAGATATCTGCAATATCCATGGCAGAAAAAAGATCAATTTTCTTAATATACCAATTGCTTTTAAAAATAAGAGAAAGAATATAATAGAAAAATGCAAAAAATGGTATGATTACAAAATTCATAGGGAAGAACAGATACAATCAATAAAAATGAAAAGATGCTCAACCTCAATTATAACAAAAGCAAGCACGGTACAGTCAACGATACCATTTGTACCTAACATATGGGCAAAGATTTAACAAGTTTGAGAATACCCAAAGTTGACAAGGGATGTGATGAGGTATTCTGAAAAACTATTCTTAAGGGTTTGTTACTGTCAGCTATCACCAAGTGGGTCCCCAACTCATGGTAACCCCATGAACAATGGGATCAGATTATTGCTATTTGGGGTTTTCACTGGGTGATCTTCTGAATTAGCCAGCCATTTCTTCCTATTCTTAATCTGGAAGCTTCAATGAAACCTATTCAGCCCCACTGACGAACAAGTTACATTGGCCAGGTTTATACAGGTTCAATCACTTTGGAAAGCAATTAGGCAAAAGTATACTGAAATTTAAAATACACATATTCTTCAAATCTACAATTTCACTTTTAGAAATGTACCTTATGGTTTTATGTGCACAAATGAAAAAATTTCACTCCAGCATTATTTATAATAGCAGAAATCTAGAAACATCCTAACATTTTCAGATAATGGAATTGTATATAGCCATAGCAAAATGAGGCAGATATCAGGGCTAAGATAAACTATTGTGTGAAATAAAGCAAGTTGAAAAATAGTATGTATACTATAAGACCTTTTGTATTTTGACAGGTTGGGGCTGGTGGTGGTAAACATACAGGCAACAAAATAAATTGCCATTTCAGTAGTTTTTAACACACACAGTATCAGTGAAATTGCTTACATTCATCACATACATTTAACAAACGCCACTCTCCATTTCCAAGTTTTTGCGTAACCTGTAACAGAAGCTCAATGTCTCCTAAACAATGAGGCCCTCTTTTTCCCTCCCTCCTACTCACCACTGGTAACCACTAATAAACTTTAGTCTCTATTTGAGATATTTCATATAAGCGACCAACAAGCCCAGGAAAAACTGCTCACCATCTTTAATCATTAAGCCATTGCCATCGAGTAGATTCTGACACATAGCAACCCTACAGGACAGAGTAAAACTGACCCAAAGGGTTTTCAAGGCTGGAATCTTTATGGGGAAACCCTGGTAGCCTAGTGGTTAAGTGCTATGCCTGCTAACCCAAAGATTGGCAGTTCAAATCCGCCAGGTATTCCTTGGAGATTCTATAGAGTAGTTCTACTCTGTCCTACAGGGTCACTATGAGTCAGAAATAACAGGTAGCACTGGGTTGGTTTGTTTGTTTTAATCTCTGTGGAAGCTGACTGTCACATCTTTTCCCTTTGGAGCAGCTCATGGGCTCAAATTGCTGAGTTTTCAGTTACCAACCCAGCACTTAGTGACTGTGCCACTGGGGTCCTCTCATTAAATATCAGAGAAACGCAAACCAAAACTGAAATGAGATGTCACTTCACACCCATTTTACTTTTAGCCAAAGCCAAGCCAAGTGCTTAAAAGCCTATAAAAAATATGCTTACTTATACTTAGAGAATGTCTGGAAGGATTCTCAAGAAACTACACATAGTGCTTACCTCCAAGAAGTCACAGTGGGATGTATGGAATGGGATTTTTTTTTTTTAATGTTTACATGATACCCTTATGTACTGTTTAAATATTTTATGATTAGCTGGCATTGTCTTTTCAGTAAGATATTCAAATTAAGCTAATTAACTAGCTGCCACTTCAGTTTATACAGTTGTTCTCTTTCTGCTGAGTACAGCATTAGAGACAAATAAGTACCACTTCTCTCCTCACACTTTCTCTGAAGCCCTTTCAGAATCTTCGCTGAGAAAGAGCCTTTTGTTGGTCAGCTGGACTGGCTTCCCAAACAGAGGACTATTTAAACGGTCCTGAGACAGTACTAAGACACAGGTTTACTGTGCAAGTACACAGGAAGAGAATTTAGCACCTGGCAAGACAGACCAGGCAGCTTCTCCTGCACAGGTCTAGTGTTATCAGTTCGCTCGTGCAAGCTCGTTTACTGTGGTGGACATATGGACCCTTTGTTCAGAAAACTGGTCTTCATTTTATGTCCTCCTGTTTGGAAGGTCTACAAATCAGTTTTTCCAAAGACTCTCAAAGTAATCATCCCCATCACCATACTTGTATTTGTCAAGCAATTAACTGATGACAACGTTAAACTCTGGGGATGAACCCAAGTGTAGACACAGAGTGGTAGCGTATGAGAGCTTCTCCACAGTGCACATGCAAGCAAGAGAACTCTGTGTAGCTCCAACGATGACTGTCTCAGGAACTCACTCTCTATAGTATGCTTCAGCTGCCCAAGGTCTGCAAACAACTACCAAGATTTGGACATGCCTCCCCTACAGATAACCTCCCTCCAGCTTAGACTTCTCAAGGACAACCAGAAAATTCTGATACTCTTAGGCTCACAAGGAAAAGCAATTCACACAAGCTTTTGCATTTTAAGTTTTCTCTAGTTTCCAGTGTTCATTTTTGTGTAGGCATTTGACACTAGCAGCAAACAGTAAGTGTCAAGGATCTCTATCCTTCAGATTCTTCCACAACTCTGAAAGCTATTATTTATAGATTTACAAGCAAGTTTCCAAAGAGGAGGAAAACAAGTTAGATGAAGCCTTTTAAAAGAATGACCTCATTCCTTTAAAATCCAGCCATGGACATGTCTATAGAGCTGAACAGCTGAGCTGCTGGCAGAGGGAACACAATGAAATGAAACAATCTTTGCAATTTCCCTTCCCCTATTCTGGACAGGAAAGCCCCATCCAACTGTTGCATAAAAAGGCTCTTTCTTACAAACTTCTCTCTCTTCCACTTCTGTCTCCATCTTGATTTGGGAAAAAAAGAGCACAAATGATGGAATGTATACAGCTCTGCAAATATTCACAAGAAAGTGCTTTGCTGCCCACACACTCCACAGTATCCCAAGTATATACATACAACAGCAAAAGCGGACACTCACAGAGAGAATATCACAGACTTCAGTGGTTCTTTAACTTAGGCAAACTGTGAGACCTTCCCAGAATACGCAGTCATATTCAGGAGCGCAGTCTAGTCATGTCCCTTATCCATCCAACCATTAATTAAATCATTAATCCAATGACTGTTAACTGATCATTTAAGATGGAGAAATACAGAATAAATACAAAAATAAATATGGCTGCCTGGTGCACCACTGTTCGACAGCACTTGGCTGGCTGGTGCACCACTGTGAGTTTGGACTTTGGAGTCTCACAGATGAGATTCTGAACGCTGGTTCTATCACTTGGTTGAGTGATCTTAAGCAAAATATTCAACCTATCTGAACCTGTTTCTATCCCTAAAATGGAGAAATCGCTACTGCGAAAAGTGATACAATCCTAACGGCATTTGCTCTGCCCCTCTGTGAGCTCTCAAATCCTCATCTTTTTTTCTTCTTCTTCATGTTTCCCTCTCCTCTTGCTCCTCCAAGGCCCCTCCTCAGTTTTAGTGACCTTCCACCTTTAACTCTTTCTCCCTTACTCATACTCCAAGTTCAGGAGATATAAAAGAAGTGAGGGTCATATTCCTCCGCTCCATCTCATTCCACTTATTTTCCATGGCAGCATTAACAGATCACTTGTCTTCATCTTATAGTGAGTTGGGGCTCTAAACAGAAATGCCACTTCAGTGGCAGAAGTACCTAACCACAGCTTGCTAACATTAACCAAAAAACAAACCTATTTCTATCAAATCTATTCCAACTCACAGCAACCCCCTAGGACAGAGTTGAACTGCCCCATAGGGTTTCCAAGCAGCAGCTGGTAGATTCACACTACCAAATTGCCAATCTTTTTACTTTAATTGATTTTTAGATGAAGGTTTACAGAACTAGTTTCTCATTAAACTGTTAGCATACATATTGTTTTATGACACTTGTTGACAACCCCACCACATGGCAACACTCTTCCCATCTCTACCTTGGGTTCCCTATTACCATCTTTCATGTCATCTCCTGCCTTCTAGTCCCTGTCCCTGTGCTGTCGTGCCTTTTAGTCTTGTTTTGTTGAATTGCCAATGTTTTAGTTAGCAGCTGAGCTCTTAACCATTCTGCCACCAGAGCTATCCATTAACATTAGAGGACCCATAATAATAGGAACTTCATACTCCATGTCATCACGTGACAATATTGTAACTTCCTCATCTTGACTTCGTATTGGGATGACTTAGAACCAGAAATAGCTCTAAAGAAAAGGATCTTTCTTGGTGTGAAAAACAAAATCTTAGAATTTTGTGAAGGTAGCACATTTCCTAACTTACTAGGGCTTTGTACTTCACTTGAAAGCTTGGTAAAGAAGAGGGTCAGAGAAAAAGAGGAAGATCTTTAAGGAGATGGACTAACACAGTGGCTGCAACAATGGGCTTAAGCATAAAAACGATTGTGGGAATGGCACAGGACAGGGCAGTGTTTTGTTCTGCTGTTCTTAGGGTCACTATGAGTCAGAACTGACTTGACAGCACCTAACAACAACACTATCAGTAGAATATGCAATAGGCACTTCCTGCCACATCAAGAACAATTCTGGACTAGCTGAAAAGAAAAAAAATATTTCTATGTAACTCTTCTTTTGTCTCTCTGGGCCTCAAGTTTTTGTGGTTAATCTTTAAAATAAGTAATTTAAATGGTATCTAGCATTTCTTCCAATGTTAACTCTCTAGCATTGTAAAGTCAAACTTTTTAGCTACCCACATACTAAAACTCAAAAGTTCTGCACAACTTACTTTTTAAGTCCTAATTATGTATCATCTTCTGCAATTTAATTAGAAATTCTCTATATTTTCCTAACAGAAATGAAAACCAGCTGGTTCCCATGCTCCATCAACTATAACATGCATCATGTTCTGTACTTGTGGGACATACTACCACCTCTGTCTTCCTGTCTCTGGACTAGCATTTCTCCATTAAATAATCACAAACAAGGTCTAAAAATTAAGTCTACAAACTTAATTGTTCTAAGTGCTGCATACCTCATTGCTGAATATCACTAAGGTCACCTGCAAAGTATTCCCCTTGGGAAGCTACATACTGACATCAGCGCCTGGTCAACCTCTCAAAGCAATTTTGGAACTCTTTCTGGAACGGCCATTGCACATGGTACCACAGTAACAAGTTTGCAAACGTAACTGTATAGTTGTCTGTGAGGGAATTTTTAGCCAGTAAACAACTGTTTTGGAACACCCACCCTACTCATCTGATGTGATCTTCAGTGACCTTTCTCTTTACCCAAAGATAAAGGAAATATTGAAAGGAAGACATTTTGATGCCATTCAGAACACCAAGGGTAATACGACAACACCTCTGATGGCCATTCCAGAAAGAGTTCCAAAATTGCTTTGAAGGCTGGACTAGGCACATAGCTTCCTAAGGGGAATACTTCAAAGGTGACCATAGTGATATTCAGCAATGAGGTATGTAGCACTTTTTCTAGGATGAGTTCGCAAACTTAACTGGCAAACCTCATCCAGAATGTCTGTGAGGTATACTACAGTGATAGAGGCTTTCCTCTTGGTTCCTGCAGTCCAGCCCTTTAATCACGCATACACGTGCACGAGCATGTGGTTTTCCTCTGAAGCCTCTCCAAGTTTCTGACATCCTCAAGTTGATGTCTAGAACTGAAGAAAATATTCACAAAAGAATCTCTCTCTCTCACATACACACGCACACATGCTCTTTCTTTTAGGACTCTATGAGGGTAAGAAGTCAACAGATATCCTCTGTGTATTGTTCAGTGTTCAGTGTACTGAGGGTACTAAACAAATATTAAAACAACCAGAAGCACAATCATATTACTGGTGTAAACTCAGTTTTGGATTCAGTAGATGTGGTAGGAAATCACTCACATGAGTTTTTATCTGAAAAAGTTACAAGTGTTTTACCAGGTATTGTATTTTTAGTCAAATAACAGACCATTTTAAAATAAAAATCCCTAGGAGAACAAGAGTAACTGCTTTCCACAAACAGCTGGGCAGCTTTTTGTTCCTTGAAATGGTTTTTGTTGACTCAGTCTGCACTTGTTTTGAATCAGCCACTAAAGTCCTTGCTGGGTAAAGCTGAGCTAATGCTTCTCACAGAAAGTTTTACAAACACCCAATTACTCAAACACAATACAGTTGAGCAGAGGACTCCTGCTCAAACAGATGTTCCTTCCACGAAGACAAGGGAAAGGAGAAGTCCCAGAAGAGGATCACAACCAGATTCAAAAAAGAGATTTTAAAATCTAGCTCAGCAATTAGAAGTATGGATCATCCTCTTTTTTTAAAAAAAAAAAAACAACTCACTGTCATCAAGATGATTTTGACTCACAGTGACCTTGTAGCACACAGCAGACAATCACTACAATGTAAAAAGAAAAACAGGAGGGCAAAGGATAGGGAAAAAGAATGAGATGGAAAATTCCAAAAGAGGAAAGAGGGTGATGGGGAAATCGAGACTATATACAGTGGGTGAGAAAAAGGGACCATATCACCTGACATGTGGAAATCATACCACATGATTTCCAAGGAATAGTGGGGTGGATTTAAACTGCCAACGTTTTGGTTAGCAGCTGAGCTCTTAACCTCTGCACCACCAGGGCTTCTCTAATACCATGATAAAGGTAATCACAACATGGACCCAAGCCACAACATTCATACAGTCATACATTCAGCTCCTACTTGTCAAGTGCTGGACTGGCATGTTGCATAATTATTTCATTTTCTCCTCAACAATGAGGCATGTATTAAAACCCCTATTCTAGAAGCTATTACTCAGAAAGGTAAAGTAATTTGGTCAAAGTAAGCCAGCTAATTAATGACTATTTGTGAAGGCAAGCTTCAGAATAGAAGTAGATAAACTTAAGACAAACTCGAGTTAGACAAAAGAGGCCAAAACTGAGAAACAGCTTCACTGCAATGCAAACACAAAACCCGAACACCTTATTTAGACCAAAACCAACCTTCTTTAAGAGTGTGGAGCTGATGACACCTGGGTCATAGGGTAATGGACAAGATAGGTGATATGGTCCCTATCTCTCACCCACTGTACAGAGTCTCTATTCTCCCTTCATCCTCTTTTCTCTTTCTGAATTTTACATCTCATCCTTTTCCCCATCCTTTGCCCTTCTGTTTTTCTTTTTACACTAAAGTATAGTAAATAACATGAACTCTGCAGTCACATGATCTGTGTTCAAATCCAAGATTCACTTCTTACTGTATGACTCAGGGCAGATCACATACCTCACATAACCTCTTCAAGCCCAAGTTTCCTTAACTATAGACAAAGAAGTAGTATCTACTACCTCTTTGGCTTACTGGAGAGATTAAATCAGATAATGTGTGTAAAGAGACTAGCAGGCCACTAGCAGGCTAAATAGGATTTTTTCCCCCAACTTTCTGGAAATACTATACATGTTTAGAGTTGAACAGTCTTGGATTTGAATCCCCTGTCCCATCATTTACTGGCTAAGTGATTGGGGGCAAGTCTTGTATGTTTCCTGTTTCTTAGTTTCATTATGTATAAAATGGGGTATGTAATAGAAAGCTAATAGATTTTTGTGAGCAATAGGTGGTTCAACAGTAGAATTTTTACCTTCCACATGGAAGACCCAGGTTTGATTTTTAACCATTGTACAACATGCATTGCCACTACCCATGTAGCAGTAAAGACTTGCATGTTGCCATAAAGCTAAACAGATGACAATGGAATTTCCACACTAAGACCAACTAGGAAGGCCAGGCAATCTACTTCCAAAAATCAGCCAGTTAAAACCTGATAGATCACCATGGTTTGAGCCACAGTGATCATGGGGAGAGCAGAGGACCATACAGCACGGTATTCTAGTGTGTATGGGGTTGCTACAAGTTAGGTACCAACTCACTGGCAGTTAACAACATAATTTGTGGGATGACAAATGAAATGATCAAAATATTATCCATAGTTAATAATAATGCCATTATCACCACTGTAGTAGATAATGTTCTTGTAAGCCTATCAATAGAACTGGCAGTAGTTGACTTGCTCTCTCCAGCAGACCACAGCTGTTGGAACCAAGTCTATTATTCTGGTGTGTTACCACTAAGGACTGGGACATGGCAGAAGCACAGCACCCACTGAGTCTATTCTCAGCCATCTCACAAAACTAGTGTACCACAGTGGGCTCCCTTACCTATTGCTGCCCTACAAAATCCAGGCAGAGAGATGAGAACTATCATGCCCTCAGATGAGAAAATAACAGAACACATCTGGTCAGTCTGCCTTGACATATCAAAACAAACCAAAAAGTGAGCAAAAATAAACAAACATATGGTCAATCAAGAAAATAATACCTTAATGTCATGGAGACAACAGATATTATCAAAGCGTACAAAAAAGTAAGACAAGATAGCCCCAGTAAGTGACCAAAACAAACAATCAGATAACCCCCTGGTAGAAGAAAAAGCTGTGGAACTACTGATACAGAATTCAAAAGTCTAATATTTAGGGTCCTCCCTCCAAGAAGTTAGGAAAGAGAGCAAGGAAAACACAGACAAAACCAAGGTAAAAACAGACAAAATTATGGAAAACACAGACAAAAGTAAAGAAAATACAGTCAAAATGAAGGAAAACAGATACAAAGAATTCAGAAAAATAATACAAGAACAAGACATCAAAATAAAAAAAAACAATTAGACATCATATTAAAAAAGCAACTAGAAATATAAAAGATAAACAACTTCGGAAATTAAGAACTCAATAGAAGTTTTCAGGAGTATATGAAACAACAGAAGACAGAATCAGCAAGACTGAAGACAAATCAATGGAGATCACGTTGAGGAAAAATCAGAGAAAAGAGTGGAGAAAAATTAAGAAAACTTAAGAATTATATGAGACAAAAGTAAGAACAAAAGTTTGCACATGACCAGAGTTCCACAGCAGGGGGAGAAAATGGAGAACCCAAAGTAGATGGTTAAAGATCTGCTGGCAAAAAAAAACTTCCCAAATATGATAAGAGACAAAAGGTGGCCATCCAAAAAACTAAATAAACCACCCATAGGATAGACAGACTGCAAATGAAAATCACCTAGACATTATAATCACACTTGCCAAAACCAAAGAAAATGAATGAATCCTGAGTGCAGTTTACCAAAAATGAAAAGTCAGTTACAAAGCAGAAACAATAAGACTAAGTTCTGATTACTTAGCAGAAACCACACAGGCATGAAGGCAATGGGAAAACATACATAAAACTTTTAAAGAAAAAAACTGCTAATCAAGAATTTAATATAGCCTACCAAACTCTTTCTCAAATATGATGGCAAAATTAGGCCATTTCCAGACAGCAGAAATCACAGCTATTGACAAAACTAAAACCAAACTTACAAGAAATATTAAAGGCAATCATTCAGTTAGAGAACCAGCAACATCAGAAAACCAAAGTCTAGGACACAGGATAGCATCAGCCTGCTACCAACCAATATAAAAGAATCTCAGTAATAAAGCAAAGCTAAAAGAGGGAAACACAGACATCAATTTGTAAATGACAATGATGTCAAAAAATGAAAGGAGGAATAAATGATGTAGGAATCGAGTTTACCAATGGAGGTAAAGTCAAAGCAATATACAGAAATCAAAGACTGGTTCAAACTTAGGAAGATATCACAGACTGAACTGTGTCCCTCCAAAATGTGTGTCAATCTAGCTAGGCCCTGATTCCCAGTATTGTGTGACTGTCCACTATTCTGTCTTCTGATGTGCTTTTCCTATGTTATAAATCCTACTTCTAACATGCTGATGAGGCAGGATTAAGAGCAGCTGTGTTAATGAGACAGCACTCAATTTACAAGATTAGGTTGTGTCTTAAGTCAGTCTTTTTTGAGATATAAAAGAGAGAAGTGAGCAGAGAGACAGGGGGACCTCCTCTCACCAAGAAAGCAGAGCCAGGAGCAGTATGTGTCCTTTGGACCTGGGTCTATGCACTAAGATACTCCCAGACCATGGAAGAATTGATGACAAGGAACTTCCCCAAGAATTAACAAGACAGAGAAAGCCTTTCCCTGGAGATGTCACCCTGAATACTGACTTGAAGCTTCCTAGATCGTAAGAGAATAAATTTCTCTTCATTAAAGCCATCTACTTGTAGTATTTATTTTACAGCAGTACTAGATAACTAAAATAGAAGATAAGGGAAAATTTGAAGCCAATCACAAAAGAAAGTTAACAAACCCATACATCAGAAAAATAAAAAAGAAGAAAATCACACAGATTGAGTAAACACAAAATCTTTAATAATGAAAAGAAAATCCAGAACAAAAGGAACCCAGAACAGGAGAGTAAGAGGAACAAAGAAAATACCAGCACCACAACAAAAAGCACAACAACATGACAGCAATAAATTCATACCTGTCACTAATCATACAGAACGTAAATGGACTAAATGCACCAGTAAGCAGACAAAGAGATGCCAAATGGATTATAAAATGACCCACAAATATGCTATCCACAAGAGACACATTTTTGACACAAGAATTAACTTATTAAAAAATCAGAGGATGGGATAAAATATATTAAGCAAATTGTAAAAAAAAGGGCAGGAGTGGCAACATTAATCTAAAACAGACTTTAAGGCAAAATGAACAATAAAAGAAAGGATATTACATAATTATCAAAGGGACAATCCACCAAGAAGACATAACCTTAATGTCTATGCAGCAAACAACAGGTCACCAAAATATATAAAATGAACTCTAACAGCAATGAAAAGAGGACTAGACAGCACCACAGTAATAGCAAGAGACTTCAACATACCACTCTTGGTAAAGAACAGAAGATATATAAAGAAACTCAATAAATATACAGAAGATCTAGAGACCAAAATCAACAAATTTGACCTCAAAGACAAACACAGAACACTATACCTAACAGCAGCAAAGTATACATTGTATTCAAATGTATGCAAGCATTCTCCAGAACAGACAACATTTTAGACCACACAGCAACCCTCACTAAAATCTAAAATACTGAACTAACTCAAAGCATTCTCTCTGATCACCCACCATAAAGGCAGAAATCAATAACAGAAAGAGGAAGAATAATATCAAACTAATACAAAGCATTGTCTCTGATCACATGCCATGAAGGTGGAAATTAATAACAGGAAGAGAAAGAATAATAAATCAAGTAAATTTGACATGAAAACTCAATTAACACCCTGCTTAAAAATAACTGGGTAACAGAAGAAATCAAATAGCAGTTTAAAAAATTCCTAGAATCAAATGAGAATGAAAACACATCATACCCATATCTTTGAAATACAGCAAAGGCTGTGCTCAGAGGTCAATTTATAGCAATAAACACACACACAAAGAACAGGCCAAAATCAAATACTAGCCCTACAACTTAAACAAATAGAAAGAAAACAGCAAAAGAAGCCCACAGCAACCAGGAGTAAGGAAATAATAAAGATTACAGCAGAAATAAATGAAATAGAGAACAGAAAAACAAAAGAAAGAATCAACAATATCAAAGTTGGTTGTTTGAAAGAATCAACAAAACCAACAAACCACTGGCCAACCTGACAAGAGAAAACCAGGAAGGGATGCAAACAACCCAAATAAGAAATGAGATGCAGGACATTACAACAGACTCAACTGAAGTAAACAGGATCCTAACAGAACACCATGAAAGGCTGTGCTCCAACAAATTTAGAACCTAGAAGAAATGAACAAATTTCTGGAAATACACTACCTACCTGTCTTAGTCATCTAGTGTTGCTACAACAGAAATACCACAGGTTAACAGCTTCAAAAAGAGAAACTTATTTTGTCACAGTCTAGTAACTAACAAGTGCAAATTCAGGGTGTCAGCTCAAGGGAAAGTCTTTCTCTGCTGGCTCTGAAGAAGGGTCCTTGCTGTCAGTCTTCCCCTGGACTGAGAGCTACTACAGTGCACGGATCCCGGGTCCTTCCCAAAGGATGTGCTCTGCTCCCAGCATTGCTTCTTTCTTGATGCTATGAGGTTCCCCACTCTCTGCTTTCTTCCCTTTTCTTTATATTCCAAGAGATTGCCTCAAGGTACAATATAATCTTACACATTGAGCTCTACTCCACCAACACAGCTGCCACCTATTCTCCTGCATTAACATCACAGAGGCAGGGTTTATAGCATGTAGAAACATCACCATACCAGGAATCATTGCCTAGCCAAACAGCTACAATCATCTTGGGGGAGACACCTTCAATCCATGACACTACCTAAACTAACACAAACTGTGATAGAAAATCAGAACAGATCCAGAACAAGAGAAAAGATTGAGATAATAAAAAACTTACAGACCAATATCTCTTATGAATATAGTTGCAAAAATTCTTAATAAAATTCTAGCCAACGGAATTCAGCATCTTATCAAAAAAAATAACACATCATGACCAAATGAGACTCATACCAAGCATGCAAGGATGGTTCAACATTAGAAAATCAATCAATGTAATCACTACATACATAAAACAATCACATCATCACCTCAATCAACACAGAAAAGGTATCTGATCAAGTCCAACCCTCATTTCTTTTTTAAAGAAATTTAAATATTTCTTTTTAGTGAAAATATTCACAGCAAAACATATATCCATTCTACAATTTCTACATGTACAATTCATTAATATAGATAATATTCTTCATGTTACATCATCATTCTCATTATCTCTGTCCAAATTAGTTCACCATTATTAAGTTAAAGTCAGTGTTCCCTGAACTGCTCAACCACACTAAAGAGTTACTGTAGTCAGTTTGAACACACATAGGTAATTCTTTTAACAAGTGCTATGCAAAATGTACACATTCTTTACCAACTGAGCTAAGCTGGGTTCTGGTTAATAATTACTTGAGGGAATAATTTCAGTTCAGGGATAAGAGTATCTCAGAGCATTAGAGTCAGGAGTTCTTCCAGTCTCAATGGGCCCCGTAAGTCTGGATTCCATATTTTTTTAACTGTGTAAAAGTTTACACAATTGATTGGTTTTCCATTGAACAATTCCTACACATGTTATTCAGTGACACTGATGATATTTTTTATAATCTGTCAACATTTTCATTATTTCCATTTTGGTTGTTCCACTTCCTTTCATCTAGCCTCCCTGCTCTCCCTTACCTTCTCATCTTTGTTTTAGGGTACAAGTTGACCATTTGGCTTCATAGAAACTATTTTTTAAAGGATCACAGTACTTACAGGTAATTTCAACAGATATTTCTGATAATAGCTCTCAGCAAAATAGGAACAGAAGGGAAATTTCTCACCATAATAAAGAGCATTTATACAAAACCAGGACCCTGGCAGTGCAGTAGTTAAGAGCTACTGCTACTAGTCAAAAAGGTGGGCATTTTGAATCCACCAACTGCTCTTTGTAGATTCTATAGGGCAGTTCTACTATGTCCTACAGGGTTGCAATGAGTCAGAACTAACTCAACAGCAACTGGCTTTATACAAAACATCCAACATCATTTTCAATGCAGAGATGCTAAAAGTATTCCCCTAGAGAACATGAGCAAGCCAAGGATCTCCTTCGTCAACACTCCTATTTAATACTGCACTAGAATTCCTAGGTAGAGCAATAAGGAAAGAAAAAGAATTAAAAGGCATCCAACTTAGAAAGGAAAAAGTAAAGCTATCCTTATTTGTAGATGATATGATCTTACACATAGAAAACCCCCAAAAATCCATAAGAAAACTACTGGAAATAATAGATTCAGCAGAGTAGTAGGCTACAATATCAATATTCAAAACTCAGTTGGACAAAGAGAACTCCAAAAAGAAAATCAAGAAAACACTATCATCTATGACAGCCCCTTATAAAATAAAATACTTAAAAAAATATATCTAACCAGGGATGTAAAATACATATGCAACAAAAGCTACAAAACCTCTACTACAAAGAGACCTATGTAAATGGAAAAACACACCATGCTCATGAACAGGAAGACTCAACACTGTGAAAATGTCGATTCTACACAAAGAAATCTACAGATATAATGCAATCTCCATCCAAATACCAAGGACATTCTTTAATGAGCTAGGAAAAAAGTAATCATTAACTTTATATTGAAAGGAAAGAAGCTGCAGATAAATAAAGACTTTATTAGAAAAGAACAAAGTAAGAGGTACCTGATCTCAGAACTTACTATACAGCCATGGTAGTCAAAACAGCCTGGTACTGGTACAATGACAGACACACATACCAATAGAATAAAATTGAAAACACAGATATAAATCTATCCACCTACAGTCAGCTGATCTTTGACAAAGCCCCAAATTCCATTAAACGGGGAAAAGATAATCTCTTTAACAAATGTGCTGGCAAAACTGGATGTCCATTTGTAAAAATAAAGTAGGATCCATACCTCATACCATACACAAAAACTAATTCAAAATGAATCAAATACCTACATATAAAACCAAAAACTACACAGGGTTCCTATGAGTCGGAACCAACTCAATGGCACTGGGTTTATAACAATCATGGGAAAAAAACAGGAATGATATTACAGACCCTAACACATAGCATAAGAGAATACAAACCATAATTTAAAAAAGCACAAACATCAAACGGAAACTAGATAACTGGGAGCTCCTAAAATTTTAAACACTTATGCTCATCAGAAGACTTCAACAGGAAGCAGGGCCAAGATGGTAGAGTAGATGGATGCTTCCTTTGACCCCTTTAACAACAAACATCCAAAAGAACAAATTAATCCAGTACATATGACATTCTAGAAGACCTGAACACCAAAGGGGAAGTTGAGAAATTGTCCTGAGCAACAGGAAACGTAGAGTAGTGGCAGAATTATGTAAGACTCTACAGACCTGACCTGCTGGGAAACAGCTGCAGCCACTGCGTGGTAAGCCAAGTGTGGAGGTCAGCAGGCACCATCCTCACCAAGAGTAACTGACTAGACAATCTACTTGTACCTCCAAACCAGAGAGAAACAGCACCAGACCATGGACAGCTAAGTCTCTGAGTGTAACTACCACACATAGATCTAAATATTTCCTTTGAGATAGGCCTGTCTCCCTTCTCCCAGAGCTCCTGCATCCCTTCTCTGCACTACACCTGACACTAGAGTCTGATGCCATTAACTGAGCCAGAAGCAGAACTCCTTAAGCCAGCCCTTATTCATTCTCGAAAACTCAGAGGATGAAAAAAACTTAACAAACTCACAGAAGGGAAGTAAAACATTGTACTTAAGCCAGAACATTAGGGCAAAAACTGTTCCTTTACCTAGATTAAGACATAAGGGGATATGCTACTCTCATACACACTCAGGGATGGCTGTAAGCTCCCTGCCTTTCTCAATGACTGTAGCTAGGCTCCTGTGCCTATACAAATCACCCTGGCACATCTAGGGAAGTGGGCAAGACCCTGAAACATATACTTGGTGACTACCTGGAAACCTGAGCTGAATCTATATAAGAAAAGTAAGAAGATTCTTGGGCTCTCATGTCTAGTAACACCTCTAACCACCTGGTGAAAGGACATTAGAGATTCAAAGACAACAATAACCGAACTATCACATATGACCAGCCTATCTGTGCATTTCAAAACAAGAAACTAGAAAACAGTAGGCAGACATAAAGTAAATAAACACAATTTACTGATGGCTCAGAAACGACAGTCCATAACAAAGCACTTAAAGAAGTAAACCATGATCTTTTCAGAAAGCTCTCAACACAAAGAATCAACTTTTCCAGAGGAAGAGAACATCCTGGAAATATCAGAAGTAGAATACAAAAGATTAATAATTAGAATCTTCAAAAGATGAGGAAGCAGATGAGGCAAAACAGAGGAACCTAATGACACACTGAACAGGCTGCAATAAGGCATAAAGTGGCAAGAATCAGACATTCAGAAAATTAATAATAAAACTGCAGAATTAGACAACTCAACAGAAAGTCAAAGTACTGAGTTGAGGCAATGGAAGGCCAAATTAGTGAGACTGAAGGCAAAGCCCATGACATCAACATATTTGAGGAAAAATCAGATAAAAGAATATTAAAAAATCAAGCAACACTAGAAATTATGTAGGACTCTATAAGGAATAATCAACAAGTGATTGGTGTACCAGAACAGGGAGGGAGAACAGAAAATACAGAAAGCATTGACAAAGTTGATGCGAACTCATAGAGACCCTATATGACAGAGAAGAACTGCCCCATAGAGTTTCCAAGGAGCACCTGGCAGATCTGAACTGCTGACTTTTTGGTTAGCAGCTGTAGCACTTAACTTCTATCCCACCAGGGTTTCCCCATAACCTACAAAGGACTGCAAAACCTCAACAAGAAAAAGACAAATAACCCAATGAAACATTTGACAAAGGATCTGAACAGGCACTTCACTGAAGGAGACATCCAGGACACTAACAGATACATGAGGAAATGTTCATGATCATTAGCCATTAGAGAAATCCAAATCAAAACTACAATTAGATACCATCTCACCCCAACAAGGCTGGCATTCATCCAAAAAACACAAAATAATAAATGTTGGAGAGGGTGTGGAGAGACTGGAACTTTTTTACACCGCTGGTGGGAATGTAAAGTGGTGCAACCACTTGGAAAGTAATTTGGCACTTTCTTAAAAACCTACATCCCATTGCTTGGGATGTATCCTGGAGAAGTAATGGCTGTCACACAAACAGCACACCAATGTTCACTGCAGCACTGTCCACACTAGTAGAAAGATGAAATCAATTTAGGTACCCATCATCAGATAAACAGATAAACAAACTATGATATATTCCCATAATGGAATACTATGCAGTGACAAAGAATGATGATTTTAGGAAATATCTCATAACATGGAGTCATCTAGAAGACATTATGCTGAGTGAAATTAGTCAGATGCAAAAGGACAAATACTGAATGAAACTATTATTATAAGGACTTCAGAAAAGGTTTAAGTATGGAAAAAATCATCTTTGATGGTTACAAAGTGAGAAGGGAGGGGGAGAGGTATTCACAGATTACATAATAGACAGGAATTGGGTTAGCTGAAGGGAGTGACAGCATGCAGTAGAAGGGAAGTTAGTACAATTGGAGTACACCAAAAGAATCCAACACTTTGAAGGACAGATTAGCAGTAACATGGGCCTGGGGACCACAATTTCAGGGGACATCTAAGCTAATTGGGATTACTAAGTTTTTTTTTTCAAGAACATATTCCGTATACCACTTTGGTGAGCAGCATCTGGAGTCTTAAAAGCTAGCAAGCTGCTATCTAAGTAGCATCAATAGGTCCCTATTCATTTGGACCAGAGGAGAATGAAGGACATCAAAGACATGAGGAAAATATGAGCCTAGTAGGCAGAAGGTGCCATATGATCCACAGATTACATCGGTATGAGCCCAGAAGAACTAGATGGTGCCCAGTCACCACCAATGACTGCCTTGACAGGAAATAGAACATAAAATCCCTGATGTAGCAGGAGAAAAATGGGCATGCAGAACTAGAACTCTATTAAAAGACCACACTTGATGGTCCATCAGACTGGAAGTTCCTCTGAGAACATGGCCACCAGAATCTTTGTAGCCCAGAGCTAAAACCAGTACCAAAGACAAAGACTGGCCTGGACTACAAGATGAAGAGTGATGCTGGCCAGGAGTACACTTCTTGGTTTAAACATATGTATATATATATATAGATAGATAGATAGATAGATAGGAGGTAGTCTGAGTGGCTCTTGTCCAAGGCAGGATGAGAGGGTAGACAGTGACAGGAGTTGGCTGAATTGAATACAAGGAGGACAGGATAGAAAGGAGGGCTGTACAGTTATGGGGTGGGGGGAGGGCAGTTAAGAGTTGCAGAGCAGAAGATGGCCGACTAAGCCCACGTCTCCTTCTATCCCTCTCGAAACCAAGACCTGAATTGACAACCAAACAGAGCCTTCTGAGCACCTAATCAGCCTCAGGACACGGCACAGAGCTGTTAATTGGGACTTTATACCACTCAGTGAAAAACCTCCTCTTTTTCGCTGACTCCCGCTCCTGGCTAGCCCCGGCTCTCACGGACGGAAGGTAAACACACCATTTTGACTTTTTTTACCTCGGTCTCGGCTGGCGGGCGGAGCTGGGTCTTGCCTGGCGGCTGGACTCAGACACACTGCTGGGGGGATAGGCAGGCGAAATTCCCATGTTCTGAGAGCCAGGCTCGGGACTCTGTTAATCTAGACACTTTGAGCCTTTCGTTTTGTAGCTGCCTCAGTGGGGTTTGTGAGGAACTCCGCGGTCAGGGTGCGGGACACCATGTTGGTACTGAAATTTTAGCGGGACCTCGTTCTTAGCCTGGGAGCCAGTGCCTGCAAACGGGACAGCGCTTCACTGTCAGAAAAGTAGTGATTTTGCATACTGTTGCCTACATTGGGGGCCCTGCAACAGAAGCAGAGGAATCACTGCCTCTCGGCACCTTTAGCCCCCCTGTCTGCTGCCTGTGTGGAGGACGCCATGTTGGGTACGGTGGTCGTAGCTGGACCTAATTCTTAGCTTGGGAGCCAGAGCCTGCCAACAAGAGAGCGCTTTTCTATCACAAAACCAGTACTCGACGCAGTGTTGGATAAGGCTAGGCCCTGTAAGCAGAAGCCACCAGGGCACTAGCAGTGCTGTATTCTGAACTAGTTTGTTATCATCTGGGGTTGCATACAGTGGCGCTTACTTTGTCAGATGGGAAGAGGGACCTCTACACCTGAAAACCTAACTGACTTGTGAACTGGTCAGATACCTTTTGCTTTACATTTGAAGACAGCCTAGAGAAACATTTGCAATCCATCCTCACAGTACCTCTTCCAGCCTCTATATACTCACATGGGACTCAAAAAGCAACAGACAATTGTGGCATACAAGCAATCACTCATGGCTTCAGAAGGCTCCCAAACAAAGCAATCAAAGAGTTTTCCAGATGAAGAAACTTTTATGAAAGCATCAGGAAGTGAATACAAATTGATTATATACAGGGCCCTTCTAGACCTTATACAAAATGCAGCAGAACAAAATGAAAAATTAAGCAAGTTGTTCAATCTGATGGAACACCAGTACTCTGAAATCCAACAGATCAAGAAGAAAATCAAAGACATAGAAACTTCGATGCAAAGCCAAGAAAACAGAATGGAACAAATGGAAAAAAGAATTTCTGACTTGGAAGACAGAGCTACTGATGCCAGTGTCTACGAGCAGAAATCAGAAAAAAGAAACAAGAAAAATGAAGAAACATTAAGAAGCATGTGGGACTCTATTAAGAGGAACAACCTTCGATTAATTGGAGTCCCTGAACAGGGTGAGACATCTGAGAACACAGAGAATATTGTTGCTGAGCTGCTGAAAGAAAACTTCCCAGAAATCATGAAGGAAGAGAATATAGACATCTCAGATGCTTATCGTACGCCACCCAATATAGATCTCAAAAGAAAGACTCCAAGACATATTATAATTAAGCTTAACAAAATGAAACATAAGCAGCAACTCTTAAAGGCAGCAAGACTCAAGGCAAAGCTAACATTCAGAGGGAAACGCTGTAGGCTCTCATCAGATTTCTCAGCAGAAACCATGCTGGCATGGAGACAGTGGCACGACACATTCAAAGTCTTGAAGGAGAAGAACTTCCAACCAAGAATTATATATCCTGCAAAACTGTCTTTCAAACACGAAAATGAAATTAAGACATTTCCAGATAAACAGAAACTCAGAGACTTTGTAAAAACCAAACCCAAACTACAAGAAATACTGAAAGAAGTTCTTGGCTTTGGCTTAGAAGAACGAAACCACTAACTTGATGTTTTAGAACGACACACTACTCAATACTCATTTAGGGAAGGCTCCAAAGTAAATCACAGCTTTGATTTGGAAAGAAGCAATCCAGTGATCATCATGAAAACTATGGTGTCATCATAATAAAAAGAGGGATGTACTACAGTCGTTACAGTCCTTCCAGATGGAGAGGAAGATGACCAGACTGGTAGTAATTAAAATTGGGTTTATAAATAGTTTATTAAGGGGGTTCATAGGGGCAGCTGTAAAGCACAACAAAGATGTATCATACCATTTCAAGAAATCTAACACACGAGTCTCAACAACTATAAAACCGGCTCTGAAAAAGGTGAAAAATCAACTCACAAAAAAGAGTGTCTCAGAACAGACTAATAAGAACAACAGAGAAAACATCAACATAAAAATAAACGTATCACAATGGCAGCAGTGAACACATACCTATCAATAATTACATTGAATGTGAATGGACTGAATGCTCCAGTAAAGAGACACCAAGTGTCATCTTGGATCAAAAGACACGACCCATCCATATGTTGTCTACAAGAAACTCACTTGAGACCTAAAGACAGGAACAAACTGAAAATTAAAGGATGGAAGAATATATATCAAGCTAACAATTAACAAAGAAGAGCAGGGGTGGCAATTCTAATCTCAGACAAAATCAACTTTAATGTCAAATCCACCATCGTGGACAAGGATGGACACTATTGCTGCAAGGATCAGTACACAAGCAAGACTTAACTATATTAAACATTTATGCACCTAATGTCAGAGCACCTAAATATGCTGAAGAAACACTGACTATGCTCAAAAGAGAGTTAGATGACTCCACAATAATAGTGGGAGACTTTAACGCTCCACTCTCATTACTAGACAGATCATCTAGAAAAAAGCTCAGTAAAGATACAGAAGACCTCATTGACACAATTAACCAACTAAACCTCATTGATATATACAGAACTTTCCACCCTTCAGCAGACAACTACACCTTCTTCTCCAGTGCACATGGAACATTCTCCAGAATTGACCACATGATAGGCCATAATGCAATGCTCAACAAAATCCATACCATTGAATTATTGCAAAGCATCTTCTCAGATCATAAAGCCATCAAAGTTGAAATCAATAGCAGAAAAAACAGAGACAGAAAGTGGAACTCTTGGAAACTGAACAACATCTTGCTCAAAAAAACATGGGTTATAGAGGAAATCAGGGATCAATTAAAGAAATTGATGGATTCCAATGAGAACGAAAACACTTCCTACCAGAACCTATGGGATACAGCCAAAGCAGTGCTCAGAGGTCTGTTTATCTCCATAAATGCACACATCGGGAAGGAAGAAAGAAACCAAATCAAGGAACTAACTTTACAGCTTGAACAAGTAGAAAGAGAACAACAGAGGAACCCCTCGGGCACCGGAAGAAAGGAGATCATAAAGATTAGAGCAGAGCTAAATGAATTAGAGAATAGAAAAACAACTGAAAAAATTGAAAAGACCAAAAGCTGGTTTTTTGAAAAGATCAACAAAATTGATAAACCACTGGCTAAACTTACTAAAGAAAAGCAGGAAAGGAAACAAATAATCCAAATCAGAAATGAGAAGGGAGTTGTCACCACAGATGCAACAGAAATCAAAAACATCATAACAAAATACTATGAAAGACTGTACTCTAACAAATCTGAAAACCAAGGGGAAATGGACAAATTCCTTGACTCATTCCACCTACCCAAATTATCACAAAGTGAAGCAGAACAACTTAATAAACCCATCACAAAGGAAGAGATTGAAAAGGTCATCAAAACACTGCCAACCCAAAAAAGTCCGGGCCCAGATGGCTTCACGGCAGAATTCTAACAAGCATTTAGAGAAGAGTTATCCCCAATACTATTGAAACTATTTCACAGTATAGAAAGGGATGGAGTAGTCCCAAACTCATTCTATGAAGCCAGCATAACCCTGATACCTAAGCCCGGGAAAGATCCAACAAAGACAGAGAACTTAGATGCAAAAATCTTCAACAAAATTCTTGCCAACAGAATACAACAACATATCAAGAAAATAATCCATCATGACCAAGTGGGATTCATACCAGGGATGCAAGGCTGGTTCAACATCAGGAAAACAATTAATGTGATTAACCACATAAATAACACAAAAGACAAAGATCACCTGATTTTGTCCATTGATACCGAAAAGGCATTTGATAAAGTCCAACACCCATTCATGCTAAAAACTCTTAGCAAAATGGGCATAGACGGCAAATTCCTCAACACAATAAGGGCCATTTATACAAAGCCAATTGCCCACATCATCCTGAATGGAGAGAGACTGAAAGACTTTCCCCTGAGATCAGGAACTAGACAAGGATGCCCACTGTCACCTCTCCTATTCAACATTGTGCTAGAAGTTCTAGACAGAGCAATTAGACAAGAGGAACAAATAAAGGGCATCTGCATCGGCAAAGAGGAAGTTAAAATCTCCCTGTTCACAGATGATATGATTGTATATGCAGAGAACCCCAAGGAATCTATAAGTAAGTTACTCAAACTGATAGAAGAGTTCAGCAAAGTCTCAGGATACAAGATAAACATAAGTAAATCAGTAGGATTCCTTTATACCAACAACGAGACTGTTAAGGAGGAAATTATCAAATCTATACCATTTGTGATAGCCCCTAAGAAGATAAAGTACCTAGGAATTAATCTAACCAGAGAAACAACAGGCCTTTACAAAGAGAACTACAAGCCCTTACTACAAGAAACTAAGAGAGACTTAGATAAATGGAAAAACCTACCCTGCTCATGGATAGGAAGACTTAACATTGTGAAAATGTCTATTTTACCCAAAGCAATTTATTTATATAATGCAATCCCAATACAAGTTCCAGCATCATTTTTTAATGAGATCGAGAAACAAATCACCAATTTTGTTTGGAAAGGGAAGAAGCCCCGGATAAGTAAGGTACTACTAAAGAAGAAGAATACACTGGGAGGCCTTTCATTACTTGACCTTAGAACATACTACATTGCCACAGTGGTCAAAACAGCCTGGTACTGGTACAAGAACAGACAGATTGATCAATGGAACAGAAATGAGACCCCAGAGATGACACCATCTGCCTATGAACAGTTGATATTCGACAAAGGCCCTAAGACATTAAACTGGGGTAAAAACAGTATCTTCAACAAATGGTGCTGGCAAAATTGGTTATCCATCTGCAATAAACTGAATCAAGATCCATATCTTACACCTTATACAAAAACCAACTCCAACTGGATAAAAGACCTAAATATCAAACCTAAAACGATAAAGCTCATCCAAGAAAAGGTAGGAACAACAATGGAAGTTTTAATACACAATGAGGACAGACTCCAAAATCTGTCAAAGAAACCTCAATCAACAGAAGAGAAAGTAGATAAATGGGAACTATTAAGAATCAAACACTTTTGCTCATCCAAAGACTTTATTAATAGAATTAAAAGAACACCCACAGAGTGGGAAAAAATATTTGGCAACTCTATGTCAGATCGACGCCTGATTTCCATAATCTATAAGATACTACAAAATATCAATAAGAAGAAGATAAACCATCCAATTAAGCGATGGGCAAAGGAGATGGACAGATACTTCACTAGAGAGGAGATCCAGGCAGCCAAAAAACACATGCGGACATGTTCACGATCTTTAGTTATTAAAGAAATACAAATCAAGACAACAATGAGATACCATCTCACCCCAACAAGATTGGCCATGATCCAGAAAACACAAAACAACAAATGCTGGAGAGGCTGTGGAGAAAGTGGAACCCTCCTACACTGTTGGTGGGGTTGCAAAATGGTCCAGCCTCTTTGGAAGGCAATCTGGCGCTTCCTTAAAAAAATGGATATTGATATACCATTTGACCCAGTAATTCCACTACTTGGAATATATCCTACAGATTCAAGGCCTTTCACACCAACGGACACATGCACCAGAATGTTTATCGCGGCACAGTCCACAATAGCAAAAAGGTGGAATCAACCCAGATGCCCAACAATAGAAGAATGGATAGGTAAACTATGGTACATATACTCAATGGAGCACTACGCAATGATAAAGAATAACGATGATTCCAGGAAACATCTCCTAACCTGGTTTCAACTGGAAGACATTATGTTGAGTGAGAGTAGTCAGCGACAAAAGGACAAATACTGTATGAGACCTCTATGATAAGATCTCAAAAACAGACTTGTGTATAGAAGAAAAGACTCTTTGACAGCTGCAAGGGAGGGGAGGGAGGGAGGGAGGGCGAGGGGGGGAGGGTTTAGTTTAGGTAGTTACTAGAAATCTCCAGCGGTGACAGCACACATTAGGAACAAGAACAACATTAAGTGGACTTCAGCATAACTTGAGTACTCCTTCCATCTTAACTCAATACTGCAAGGCTGGAGTAGCTGGGGCGGGGGGCAGGGGACCATGCTCTTAGGCGAATTCCAGGCCAATTGGCACAACTAGCGTTTTGCTAAGAGAGCTCTCTGCACCCCACATTGGTGAGTGGCGTCTGGGGTCTTAAAAGCTGCCAAGCTGCCATCCGAGGACACAGCAAATGGTCCCAACTCAGCAGGAACGGATGCTCACCGAGGGCCAAAATGGCATGCGGTAAAGACAACCGAGAAGACAGAGAGACCCACAAGAGTGGGTGCCTACATCAACCTGGGACCGGAAGAACCGGATGGTGCCTGGCCACCACCAGTGATAGCCATGACGGAGCTCACAGAGAGGAGCCTCGCTGGCAACACAAGAATAAAAAGAGGTGCATCATGAGATCTCCACTAAAAGACCTCAATGGATGGTCCAGCGGTTTTGGGGTTCCCCTGAGAGCATGGCCCCCGGCCCTGATGCTGCCCGTTCCCATAAATTATAACAAAGGTCCACTCTTTGGACAGGAATGGAATGGACTTGGCAATGCAGAGTAACCATATATTGGAAGCACTTTATGGTTCTATACATCTATAGGATATCATCTTGCTGACCTCTGGCTGGAGGAAGGGGAGTGGACGGAGAGGAGGGGAAAGGAGACTGTTGGGAGGATGAGACATGTATGGAGCAGAGAGGAATAGTGTGCAGTCGCCGGACAGGGAGAGCAGTGGAAGCTGCATATAGGGGGGCATGTAAATTCACATGTGAATGTACAGTTTCTCTCAGTTATGTTAAATGAAAATTAAAAAAAAAAAGAGTTGCAGAGCAGTGTGCATGCAGGATTTTACAAAGCAAATTGATTTGGATTGTAAACTCTCACTTAAACCACAATAAAATAAAATAAAAAATCCTTCACCAAAAGACTAAAAAGAAAACCTAAGGATAAGGAAAAAAAAATTCAGCTATGACATATCAAACAAGGGTCTAATCTAGAATACTTCAGCAACTCAGTAACAAAAAGACGAATAACTCAATTAAAATATGGACAAAGGACAATGAATGAACACTTCACTGATGAAGCCATTTAGGCAGCTAAAAGACACCTAAGGAAATGTTTGCTCTCATTAACCTCTAGAGAAATGCAAATAAAAACTAGCATGAGATATTATCTCACCCCAACATTACTGAAAATAATACAAAAATAGACAATAACAAATGTTGGAGAACTTACAAAGAAACTGGAACTCTTATGCACTGCTGGTAGGAATGTAAAATGGTACAACCATTTTGGAAAGCATATGGCACTTCCTTACAAATCTAGAAACAGAAATACCATTTCTGTATCCTCATCCTAATAATAAATCCTAGAGAAATAGACACGCACACCCACTTTCACTGCAGCATTAATCACAATAGCAAAAAGACAGAAACAACCTAAGTGCCCATCCACAGATGAACAGATAAGCAAATTATGGTACACACACACACACACAATGTAACACTACACAACAATGGCGAACAATAATGAAGCCACAGTGGAAAGAGGAAGGAAACCACATGGAAAAATCTGGAGAGTATTATATTAAGTAAAATAAGTGAATCACTAAAGAGAAATACCCTACGAAATCACAATTACAAAAATTTAAGAAAAGGTTTACATACAGAAAGAAAGAAATTTTCATGGTTACGAGAGAAGAGAGAGTCAGTGACGGAAAATTACTAACTAGATAGTAGATAAGTATTAACTTTGTAAAAGGAAAGGCAGGCAACACTCATTATATGGGTCAGCAAAACTTGACCAAGGCACAGTCATACAAAGTTCAGAGACACATCCAAACACCATGAGGGACTGAGTTACCAGGATTGAGGGCTGAGGACCACTGTCATGGGAATTATCTAGGTCAACTGGTATAACACACTTTATAAAGAAAATGCTCTATAGGCAGTTTTGGTGACTGCTGTCTGGAGTCTTAAACACCTGCAAGTGGTCATCTAAGATACAGCTACTGGTCCCATCCTGTTCAAAGTAAAGGAGAATGAAGAAAACCAAAGACACAGGGAAATATCAGTCCCAGTGACTAATGGACCCCAAGTTCCACAGCTTCCACCAGTCTGAGCCCAGAACAACTAGACAGTGCCCAGCTACCACGCCCAATGACTCTCATAAGGGTCACAACAGAAAGTCCTAGACAGAGCAGGAGAAGATACAGAAAAAATTCAAATTCACAAAAAGTCTGGACTTAGCATCTCACAGATACTGGAAGAATCCCCAAAACTATGGCCCCTAGGCACTTTGGTAGCTCACAACTGAAGCTATTCCCAAAGCCCACTTTTCAGACTAAGATTAGAGGCCTACGAAACAGTTTAACACACCTGAGGAATGTGTTGCTTTGTCAAATCAAATATATGAGACCAAGTGTACAGCTCCTACTCAAAAGCAAGACAAAAACACAAAAAGGGACAGGAAAACAGGATGAAGGGACAAACAGAACCTGAGGTGGAAACAGAGAGACTATTTTCACATTGCAAGGATTGCAACCAATGTCACGAAATAGTACATGTATAAATTTTTTAATGAGAAACTAACTTGAGCTGTATATCTGCACCTAGAGCACAACAGAATAAAATAAAATGAAAAAAGAAAGGTCAAAAGAAGGTGACTAACACAACAGTATGGATAAATCTCCAATGCATTATGGTAAGTGAAAAAGGCCAGACTACAAAGGCGACATACTGTATGATCCCATTTAAATAACATTCTAGAACAGACAAAACTATAGGGTAGAAAACAGATCTGTAGTTGTCAGGGGTTGGGAAGGAGGAGAGTTTGATCACAAGAGGCATTAAATTTGGGGGGTGATGGACCGTAGTATATACTGCAGTATTAGTTACACAACTTAAATATTTGTCAAAACTCAAAACTATACACTAAAACGGTAAATTTCACTGTATATAACTTATACCTCAGTAAAACTGATCTCCTAAAAAATGTAGTCACAAGTGCAGTAGAGAGTTTCTATATTTTGGGGGAGGATAAACTAGATAACACCTAAATTTTTTTCCACCACAAGTCCTATGATTTTATGGCATTCTGCCTCTCCTATGTCTGGTGGTCTGAGCCACAGTGATTAGGGCTAAGTCTGAGTTCTAATTTCTGTGTTCAAGCAATAAGGCTCTCTGATCAGATCATGTGAATATGGGCCCTGCTACCATCAGGGACCACCGGCTCTCCCCCAGCCTGTGACAGAGGTTCCCTTCCTTCTCTCTCTTGTGAGACTGAAGAGGCCTCACACAATTAATAAACAAGTGGGAATAAACCTCAGGAAGCACTGGTTTTATCTCTTTGCACAGGCTTCCTGTCTGAATCCCACTGGAGCTCTCCACTGCAACAGAAGAGGAATCATTCCACTCCTTCTATTACCTTCTGGGACTCGCTATTTTTAAACATTTATGGCATATAAATGTAAACATGAGCCTCACACCAAAATCGTATCTCACTCTGTGTGTTCTATTTCAACATACACATATACACCTGTCAGCTTACTGATCTATAAAATATTACACACAATACTTAATTCTCCTTACATACAGAACACATCTGGCTAACCTATTGCCAGGGAGGACTGAAACAACCGTCAGAATGTTCATACTTTCTGCTAGTAGAAATATCTTCTATGATCTAATACAGTCACAACAGTACACTTCAGATGGAGTTCGTTTCATCCTCTGTGAGTCCGATCCTTTCCTGGCTCTCCTTGGAGGATTTCAACGGATCAATTACAAATGCCAGTGATCAGATATCTCACACTTGAATGCTGGGATAAAAATCAAGACAAGACATAAGACAAGCCTGGACCTGTTAGTACCCTCATACTCAAAGGACTCGGCAGAGGTCAGACAACATCTGTGCTGCCCTTTCCTGCTGCATTCACAGCTGACACACCATGACTAGGAAGGTCAGGGCCTTGCATGGGAGAAAGAACCCACAGAGACACACATTTCACAAGTTCTCCTCAGAAGAAAAGAATGGGAACCACATCTCAATGGTTTAAAATTATCCAATCATTATCTTCAGAAATCTGTATCAGCAGAAAATCAGTGCAGTCTCAGATTCTAAGGCATTAAACATTCATTATTCCTTTGGCACAATTACAAAAAGTTTTACAAAAGACTAAAATACGTAGCAGAAACACACTTTGATTTCTTATTCAAAGGTGTATAAACTAACGGACAACGACCACTTGAGGTCCCCTCTAAAATATTTCTATTTCCAATGGTATTTCCTAAGGACACATTCATATAATAATCCTTTACATACAAGTATGGTAAGATTGATCCACCAACTGGCCAAGTAAATGGCTTTTCTAATTTTAGGATTTCCACCAAGTGTACCTTGGTGACTAGTACGGTAAGGGCTTTGTGACACAGAACTAAATGCAGAAAGGCTTGCTGGCCATCCACTGAATATATAACCTTCAACAGTACTAAAACCAGAATATCTGACATGGTAAACAATGTCACTGCTTCACAGAAACAGAGAGAAGTCCTGTAGACCCACCTGGCCAGACCCACAGCTTCAAAAACTTGTGTGAGTGCTAAGCAGAACTACTAGAGCCTAGGTTGCCCATACTCTACATCCAGACCCAAGAAGGGTGATCAACACCTTCAGCAAAGCCTTGGCTGATACTCTCAGTCCTCAGACCTCAGATGAGTAGACTTCACCCCTCATACAGGAGTACAAGCAGACCCTAAAGGTCAAAGGGTATACTTATTGTTAGGTGCCATAGAGTCAGTTCCGACCCACAGTGATCCTAAGTAGGACATAATGAAATACTGTCCAGTCCTACATCATCCTTACAATCCTTATAATTGTTGTTATGTTTAAGTCCATTGCTGCAGTCACTGTGTCAATCCATTTCATGAGGGTCTTCCTCTTTTTCACTGAACCTCTACCCTCTACTGGAAAACAAACTGACAGACACATGCGGTAAAGACGATAATAGCCTCTAGAATTCAAGGGCCCTTCTGCCACATACAACACAAAGCCAGTGTTGGTTGACTTAAGGTGAGCCCATCCACCCACCACAGGAGCAGAACACTACCTGAACTAAACGGTACCACCCTATGTCATGCTGAGGCCTAAACCTAATTCAACACTAGTCACTCCCATGCCCCAAGCAAAGAACATTTTCCCATCTCTTGCTCTTTCTGGAAATGATACTTCTTACTACCATTTCTCAGACTAAAACAGCACTAGCTTCCAACCAAAATGCCATTAAGTAACTGTTTTGAAGAGCTGAGGAGAGTGAATGAAAAATGAGAAATGGTATTACCACATCCTGTGATGCATACTGGGGGTCCTCTGGGTTGACTGACCAGTAGCAATAATCAAAGCCGAATGTCACAACTTTCTCCCGGGAGTCCCCAAAGCCATCTGGTCGATTGTTCATCTAAAACCAAACACAGGATCCAGTGTCATCTTTATAATATCAGAATCTGGCCAGCAGTACTTAATTCCTCTCTGTTGCAGCCACAGAGATCCAAACTGGTCATGTCCATGTTTATGCTATCTACCTAAAAAAGAAAACCTTTGTCCCCACCTCATTAGGTACAATTACAGTCCCAGAGAGCTGTCTGTCTGCCCACTGGTCTGCCTGAATGTGAAACAACCACGTGAGTCACAGGGAAGCTTTGAAGAGAAAACATCTTTCTCCCTGGGCATTGTTCCATCACCATCATGTCTTTTCTAAGCATCCCTGCAGTGGGAACTGAGACTGCATGAGAGGTTCAGCTCCTGGGCCTGAAAGGCTCTGTCAACCTACGGCTTTTACAGAGATCTCTGGGGGTGTCCATGCCAGTGAACCAGAAACTGATTTAGGGAGAGCCATGCCCAATTCCACTGTCCAAGGCAGATGAGAGCAAAGCTAGAGCTCAGACCTGCTCTGACCCCAGGCACTAGAGAGAACAGCATTAATCACAGAAATGCCTGTTCTTGCTATTTACAATTTAAACCCTGGATAGGGAGAGACCATCGCTGATACTAGCCACTATAAGCTACAGACAAATGAGGCTGTCAGAACAATTAAGAGATTCTTAATAGATGACTGACCCCAGGGGAATAAGCAACCAAGGAGGTGTATAGCAGACAGATTAGAGTTTGACCTTGACCAGGAATTATTCTTAAGAACCAAAAATATGAGCTCTCAGAACATAGCAACTGGTGTGATTAGGCAACAGAGATAATCAACAAAAGATGCCAAGGAATGAAATGTTCTTTGTGTCTGGGGAGCTCCTGCTGAAAGTTTGGCAGGTCCTGTTCTCTTCGCAGAGAGCTACAAAAAAAAGAAACAGATCACATCACAGAAGCAACAAAAGAGTGGGCATTCTGGGAGGCTTGGGGTCCAGGTACCCCTCACTCCTGCCAGTCCACTTCCTTAGCTCTCAGGAATGCAGACTACCACCTATAAGCTAACTATAGCACTAGTCACATGGCGACTTCTATCTCCCCCCACTCTCAAGGCCTAGAAGGTGTTCTACTGAAGTCCCTTCTATCTTCTGCTGGCCTGCTGATCAGAGGAACAGGATGGAGGAAATGAGCTCTGGGAGGGGTAGGAGAAGGAAGTTCCCTGTATTTGCCCAATAGTGACTCAAAGTTCAGTCATATCAGTGAAAAAGAATGTGCAACAAAACTTAGGCTAATGACTAACTCCCTTCTGGAATTTGAAAGCTTTAACTTGGACCTCATTTCCATATGGCCAAAATGAATCCTGCACTAGCAGATGACTACTAAAATCCCTAAGAAATCTAGATGAAGTGTTTTACCAACTGAGAGGCTTGGACAAACTCTAACTAAACCAAAAAACCAAACCTATTGCTCTCAAGTCAATTCTGACTCAACAATGACCCTACAAGACAGAGTAGAAAGTTCCACTGGGTTTCCAAGGAGAGGCTGGTAGATGTGACTGCCAACTCTTGGCTGGCAGTGAACTCTTAATCACTACACTACCAAGGCTCAAAAAACATAACTTATGGTCAGTTAAGTTAAATACTATACACATGGATTGACCTCTGTACATGTTAAGCTAGCTATGGCACCTATGCATTTATTTTCAAAGCAACTACTGACCAGTTTCGAAACACCTTCACTGAATTTGACAGAACTTACTCTGCATCAGCCACATCCCCTACCTTCCTTTACTGTTTTATTTTTCTATTTGCTTTAGGATTGATCCAGGCTCTTCCCACAGTTCCTCGTACATGCCCTTCCCTCTCCCACTCAACCTTACTCTAAATGCATTCACTTACACATCTTCACCCTAGAAGCCCTCAGTGGAAAGAAAAGGGAAAATAATTGCAGGCTTACCTTTATATTCCTGATTTTTGCTACTTTGCCATCAACTTCCACAATAATTCTTCCCCCATCTTCAGTTTCCCTAGGAACAAGATCCAAATCCATATGAGAAGAAACATTATTTTTTTTTCTTTTATCTAGAAAAAAATAAGCTGGGAATGAGAATGACCAGAGCCAGTGGGACAAAAATGTCTCCTACTTTTGTCCCCATAACTAGGAAGTCTGTCTCCAAAAACAGCTGCAAGCATCCCATCAAGCAGTCTCCGAAATGGGATGCTCCCCTAGATTATTAGAATTTAGCTCTGTAACAGCTAATAGTCACCATTTATTGAGCACGCTCTATGCAGGTCTTAGTCATCTAGTGCTGCTGTAACAGAACTATCACAAATAGATGGCTTTAATGAGCAGAAATTTTTTCTCTAGGATGCTAGAATGTCAAAATTAGGATGCCAGCATCAGAGGAAGGCGTTCTCTATTTGCTATGGTGGAAGGGCCTTGTCATCAATATTCCCCTGGCCTAGATGCTTCTCAGCACAGGGTCTCCTGGCCCATTCTTGGTGGTAGGAAGTTCCCCTGTCTCTCTGCTCACCTCTTGTATATCTGAAAATAGACTGACTCAAAATACAACTTAACCTTGTAGATTGAGTCCTGCCTGGTTAACGGAACTACCCCTAATCCTGCCTCATTAACATCATAGAGGTAGGATTTATAACATATAGGAAAATCACATCAGAGAGACAATATAAAATACTCAGAATCATAGCTTAGCAAAAAAGACACACATGTTAATCCATAACAGTAGATGTACTACATATTTTATCTCCCCTCATGCAATGCTCCTAATACACCTTCCTAACAGTTTCCTAATACACCTTCATTTTCACAGATGGGAACTAAAACTGAGAGATCTTAACCTGTTCATGGTCATACAGCAAGTAGTAGCAGAGCTGAGATGTAAACTCAGGTTTGTCAGACTCCAAAGTCTATTCTTTTAACTATACCCCAGAAATCAGGCTTGGAAACACAGAAGTATACAAAACCAAAACCCACTGCTGTCAAGTCCATTCTGATTCACAGTGACCCTGAAGGACAGAGCAGAACTGCCCCATGGGTTTCCAAGCCTGTGAATCTTTATGGAAGCATAATACTACATCTTTCTCCCACGCCCAGCACACAAAAATCCCTCATTTTCTCTTGTATTGTGATCACTGGTAGTGACAAAAAAGGTGTTGAAGCCCTCTCTCCTAAGACCCTGAGAACATATTTCCTAAATCCTCTCCTTATTATCTTCCTAAACTAGAATACAGCCAAGATCCTTAAGAATATTTCTATGTTTCAGATATACAGTAACACTGCTAACAATTTCCAAAAAAAAAGGCAAACCTAACTATTGCCATTGAGTTGATTCCAACTTACAGAGACCCTATAGGACAAAGGTCAGTTGTATAACTGACCCATATGGTTTCCAAAAAATGGCTTGGTGGATTTGAACTGCAGGCAAGCTCTTAATCACTTTGCTGCAGTTAACAATACACCAATCCCTAAATTCACCATAACAGGCCCTAGTACAAGGGTTATGCACTTGACTGCCAACCCAAAGGTTGGCAGTTTGAACCTACCCAGCATCTCTAAGGGAAAAAGACCCGGTGATCTGCTTCCATAAACCCTATGAGTTAGTTCCGCCATCATGTAAAGTCACTATGAGTCAGAATTGACTCTACAACACCCAACAAAGACAAAAAAGACAAAATGAATTCACCTCAGGGGGCTTAATCCAGGTGACCTATAGATCTGATGCCCAAACTGAACCATACAGACTCCATTCTAGACAGGACACTTTTTTTACCATAAGGAGCTTCAGCTAAAGTCGTCAAAGCCAAAACACTATCAGATGAGAATGAAATTCATTAGCACTTCCTTCACTACGTGCAATTTATCAGTTCAATGATCCCCAGCCTGGAAGTTGACAGAATACCTTCAACTTCATTTTTATTTCCTTAGATGTTCCAGGATGTCACCACCAGGAGAGTCAGACATGGATTTTAAAATTTCAGATCTTTTTTTTTTTTTTTAAACCTGTGAGTGAGTCTCGGATAGAGCCCTGGACAGAAAATTTCCCTCTCCTAAATAACATTTCTATTATTAAATGTCCTCAAGGTCCCAATAATCTGTCTTGTATATTTCATGCTAAATAATAATTAAGGCAGTGGAGACACTGTGAATCCCCCAGGATCACAATCCTCCCATAAGGGGCTGAAATGACCCCCTTCCCAAGCCCTCAGTCCCCTTCAGAAAACTTCATCTTTGGTGTTAGCCTTTTACAAGATAATATTTTTCTTCCTTCTGCACTTTAGTTTTATTTTCCCTCTACCCACTCAGAAAGTATTAACATAGGTAACAGTAAACTTGTAAAATAAGAAGAAAAAACATACAGATTTTTCTCTAATCTATTATCTAATTTTTAAAATTACACCCTTTGGTGAGGATTCACCTGGGACCTCATGGCAGAAGGATGTGACACTAAAGGAATGTGACATGCTGTTCATCCTCTGCCTGGACCACTGTCATTGGTAGCTTATGACTACCCACTGCTGCACAGTTGATTCCAACTCATAGTGACCCTGTAGGATAGAGTAGAACCGTACAGAGGATTTCCATGGCTGTAATCTTTACAATGAAACGTCGGTGGAGGGTGGAGTAGCAGTTAAGTGCTACATCTGCTAACCAAAAGCTTGGCAGTTCGAACCCAGCAGGTGCTCCTTGGAAACACTATGGGGCAGTTCTACTCTGTCCTATAGGGTTGCTATGAGTTCGAAGCAACTCCAGAGCAGTGGGTTTGGGTTTGGAATCTTCACAAAAGGAGACTGCTACATATCCCACCCCCCCCCAAAAGTACCTGGTGGGCTCGAGCTCCACCCTTTCAGTTAGCAGCGTAGTGCTAAAACAGTGGGCCACCAGAGCTCCTCCCCTGGTAATTCAGCGGTTCCAAAATATTCTAGAACAAAATGTGGGCTAACTAAACCTGAGCAGAATAAAAAGAAAGGACATCAGAGGTCACCTCACAAGTACCCCCACCTTGCCTGAGGATAGGGCTCAGGCTTCAACTAAGCTTACTGAGGAGCCTACATAAGATAGAGTATCAGCTACTACCACTGGGCTCTGAATCCAGAATCTAGCCTATAGACATTCATTCCTTAGGGTCAAAACTATAAAGCAGCTGGTGGGAATGCAAAATGGTACAGTTACTATGGAAAACAGTTTGGGAGTTCCTCAAGAAGTTAAACACAGAACTACCCTGTGATCCAGCAATTCCACCCCTAAGATCCCAAGAGACTTGAAAGCAGCAATGCAAACAGACATGTGTAACCAAAGTTCACTGAAGCACTGTTCGTAATTGCCAATAGGTGGAAACAACCTAAATTGATGAATGGATAAACAAAAATACAGGATATTAATCAGCCATAAAGAGGAATGAAGCCCTACACACGACACAACCTGTATGATCCTTGAAAACATCATGAGATAATTCAGTCAGTCACAAAACAATACATACTGTATAATTCCTCTCATATGAAACATCCAGAATAGGCAGAAATACTTAGACCACAGTTTAGTAAGGGTTAGCAGAGGAGGGAGGAAAGAGGAAAGGGGAGTCATTGTTTAGGAAGCACTGTGTTTGTGGGATGGCAAATCTGGCAACAGATGCTGGTGATGTTTGCACCACATGTAACTGATATCACTAAAGTGTATACACAGAAAATGTCAAACTGGCAAATATGTTCTATATATTTTTACAACAACAAAATAAAATACAGTTCATGGACACGAAGCATTTTAAAAAAGAGAGCAGGAAGGAATCCTCAGTTACATGGTTATGCCCATGGCAGTTTCTTCCAAGTGTGTTCCACACAGCACCCACATTACAATTATGGGGGAGAGGTCAAGAGCTAGCTAATTCTAATTTCCATTTGGGGAGTCCTGAAATTTTAACAAGCTACCTCATAACAAGTTTCCCAGGTGGATTTTATACATTCTGTAGTTTGAAAGGAGTTCCTGGATGATGGGAACGAACAAGGTACTCAGCTAACTGAAAGGCTGGAGAATTGAGTCTGCCTAGAGGAACACTGGAAGCAAGGCTTGGCAATCTATTTCTGAAAAGTCAGTCACTAACAACCCTAGCACGCAGTGCTCAGACACACACAGGGTCACTGTAAGTTAGCATCAACTCAGAGGTAACTAGTTCGTTTACAGTTTGAGAGCCACCAGCCTAGGGGGGAAAATAACCAAAGCCTTACCGCTTGACAGCCATAAAACTTCTAAAAAACTTTAAACAACAACAAAAAAAGGAAAATCAGAGAGCTGAATACAAGGGTCTGAGGAATAAAAATAGCTGTTAAAACATGAAAATAAAAAAGGGTGCATCTGCCCCACATTCGTGAGTGGCATCTGGGGTCTTAAAAGCTGCCAAGCTGCCATTTGAGGTACACCAACTGGTCCCAACGCAGCAGGAACAGATGATCACCAAGGACCAAAACGACATGGCAGGAAGAGAATCCAGAAGACAGAGAGACCCATGTGAGTGGTGACTACATCGACATCTGACCGGAGGAACGAGATGCTGCCCGGCCACCACCAGCGCCATGATGGGGCTCACAAAGTTTAGTCTCACTGGCAACACAAGAATAAAAAGGGGTGCACCCTGAGATCTTCACTAAAAGACCACAGTTGATGGTCCAGGGGCCTCGGGGGTCTCCTGGGAGCATGACCCCTGGCCCTGATGCTACCCCTGTCCATAAATCCTAACAAAAGTCAACTCTTCGGACAGGAATGGATTGGACTCGGCAACACAGAGTGATCATATCATGTGTGCACTTTATGATTCCATGCATCTATACAATGTTGTCCTGCTGACCTCCTACTGGAAGCGGGGGAGATGGTGAGGAGGAGAGGATAGATTTGTTAGGAGGATATGACATGTATAGAACGGAGAGGAGGAGTGTGCTGTCACCAAATACGGAGAGCAGTGGGAGCTGCACACAGGTGGGCATGCAAATTTATAAGGAATTGTACATTTTCACTCAATCATAATAAAAAAAAAAGAATAACTAGAAAAAAAGGGGTGCACCCTGAAAACTCCACTAAAAGACCACAATTGATGGTCCAAAGGCCTGGGGTTCCCCTGGGAGCACAGCCCCTAGACTTGATGCTGTCCCTGATCGTAAATCATTACTGACGTCAACTCCTCGGACTGGAATGGATCGGGCTTGACGACACAGAGTGACCACATCGTATGTGCACTTTATGGTTCTGCGCATCTACAGGATGTTGTCCTACTCTCCTCTTACTAGAGGGGGGTGGAGAAGGTGGAGAGGAAGGGACACTCCTGTCCTGGTTAAGAGGATATGACATATACAGAACGGAAAGGAGTGTGCTGTCACCAGGCAAGGAGAGCAGAAGAAGCTGCACATTGGCAGGCATGCGAATTTAAACTGGATTGTTCACTTTCACTCAATCACAATAAATAAAAAAATAGAAAATAGTTGTTAAATACACTTAGAAAAAACACTGCTCTTGAGTTGATTCTGACTTACAGTGAACCTAAAGAACAGAGTAGAACTACTCCTACGAGGTTTCCGAGGCTATTATATTTATACAAGTAGGCTGCCACAGGCCGCCACATCTTTCTCCAGAGGAGGAGGTAGTAGGTTTAAACTGCCAGACTTTTGGTTGGCAGCTAAGTACTTAACCACAGTGCCAGAGGGGCTCCAAAAACCATACAGCTAATACTAAATGGGCACTTAAAGCGAGCCAGATTTTACTCTAAGTAGTTTTTAACTATGATTTCATTTAGTCTTCATGCAAACTATTTAGGTAGTTATTCCTACTTTATACATTTTTATTTAAAAAACAAAAACAGCACAGAATGGAAATTTTACATGTGAAGGTAAGTTCTGACAGGGCAGTGGGTATGTCCCAGAGCCTACAGTGTTGACAGAACAGGATATGTCCTCTCAATGGAAAATGATTTGGAACAGACAATGGGCAGTATCTCATGAGATACAGAATTTCTGATTATGGGAAGCAACTGTGAGGCAGAGGGGAGGAAATCAAAAACATTTCCTATATTATCATTTTACCGAGGGTCATTTTTAGTTCTACTGAGCAAACAGGCATTTGACTGAGAATGAAGTGCAATTTTTCTTTTTTTTTAAATCTCTGGAAGGAGCAATGTGACCTAGCAGACCAAATCTTCACTCTATTTATGTTTAAACTTTAGAAAATTCCTCAGTCTGGACCATTTTCTCATCTGGAAAAACAAAAAACTGGAAACTTGAATCAGATGATCTCTTAAGACTTCAAGTATAACATCAGATCCAATGACTTTGTTAACTAATTCTATGCCAATGACTTATGTGAAGATTAGAAGAAACCACACAATCACCAGATTCCCTGCAAGTTAACACACCTTGGAGTACAGCTGCCATCTCTGCAGGATTCTGTGAGAAGAGAGGAATGGTACCACCTTCTCAGCTGGGGTCACAACGTGTTTACCTACATCTGCTTCTGACTCTGTGCTCCTGCAACTGCAGCTGTCATAGTCTGCTCTCACCTGGATAGCTCCACCAATTTGCTGCTCAAGGCTGTTAACTTGAGCTAAAAGTAAATCTGCTTTTCTTCCCCTTCCTTTCATTTGATAAAATTTAATGTTACTCTCTACTGCAGGTGCAAATAACAGCCCAATTTGAACATCATTTACTTAATACGTGTTTTCATACACCCTGGGGTGATGCAAATAGTTTGCATTCAACTACTAACCTAAAGGTTGGCATTTAAAACCCACCCAAAAGTTCTGCAGAAAAAAAAGTCTAGTGACTTGCTTCCATAAAGACACAGCTAAAGATAGAAATATCATACAATCTAGCAATCCTACTTCTTGGAATACACCCTAGAGAAATAAGAGCTGCCACACAAATAGATACATGCACACCAATGTTCATCACAGCACTGTTTACAATAACAAAAAGACAGAATCAACTTGGGTGCCCTTCCACAGAAGAATGGATAAACTCACTATGGTAGAGTCACACAATGGAATACTACACAATGATGAAGAACAACAATGAATTTGGGAAATATCTCATGAGATGGAAGACTCTGGAGGACTTCATGCTCAGAAAAACAGTCAACTGCAAAAGAACAAATATTCTATGAGACCATTATTACAAAAACTCAAGAACTAGCTTAACACAGAAAAAAACATTCTTTGATGATTGTAGGTGGGGCAGGAGGGAGACAGGTATTCACTAATTAGATAACTGACAGAAACTATTTTAGATTAAGAAACCTGGGTGGCATAATGGTTAAACACTTCATTTGCTAAAGAAAAGATCAGCAGTTTGAATCCACCAGGTACTCCTTGGAAACTGGAGAATTCTGCTTTGTACCACAGGGTTGCTATGAGTCACAATCAACCTAACAGCAGTAATTTTTGGTATTTTAAGTGAAGGGAGAAACAATACATAGCAGAGGAGCAGTCAGCACAAATGGACTAAACCCAAACTTTAGAAGTATTCTAAATAAAACCCAACACTTTCAAGGACAGAGTAAAAGGGTCAGGGGACCATGGCTTCAGGGAACATCTAGGTCAACTGGCAAAACAGAGTTTTGTTTTAATTGTAGTTTTATGGTGGTTAAGTGAAAGCTTACAATCCAAGTCAATCTACCATATAAAACCCCAAACACATACCGCTATGCAATTCTATCTGCTGTCCTCACCCTGTGGCAGCACACTTCTCCTTTCCTTCCTATACTTCCAATTTTCACTCAGCCAACACTCATCACCTCCCTCCCCTCTACCCTCTAGAGAGGGTAGTTGCACAGTCTCATATACATATTAAACCAAGAAGTACACATACCACCTGCATCCCAAACCACTGCGGTCTAGTCCAATCTTTGTCTGATGAGTTGGTTTCGGCACTGGTTTCAGCTCCAGGCTAGCAGCAAGTCCAGGGACCATGTTCTCAGGGGACTCTCCAGGATGTCAGACCATCAAGTCTGCCCTGTTAATAGAGTTCTAGATTTGTACACCCCTTTTTCTTGTGCTCTGTCAGGGACTCTACATTGTGTTCCTGTCTGGGCAGTCTTTGGCGGTGGTCAGGCACCATATAGTTCCTCTGATCTCATGCTGATGTGGTCTCCAAATCATATGGACCCTTCTGTCTCCTGGGCTCATATTTTCCTCATGTCTTTGATGTTCTTGGTTTTCATCTGCTCCAGGTGGGTTGGGACCAACTGATGTTCCTTAGATGGCAGCTTGCTTGCTTTTAAGACCCAAGGTGTCATTCACCAGTATGGGATGCTGAACCATTTCTTATAAAAAAACTGGTTGGCATAACAAAGTTTTTTAAACAAATGCCCTGCATCCCACTTTGGTGAGTGCTGTCTGGGGTCTTAAAAGCTAGCAAGCGTCCCTCTAAGAAGTATTAATTAGTCTCAGCCCACCTGTAGCAAAAGAGAAAGAAGAGCATCAACAACAAGAGGAAAGTGCAAGCCCAAGAGACAGAAAGGGCATACAATAGAGACAATAGTAACACGAGACCGGAAGAACTAGGCACCTGATCACCACCAAATACTGCCCTTGTAGAGAACTCAACAGAGAGTTCCTGATGAAGAGGGAGAAATGTGGGATGTAGAACTGGAAATCTAGTAAAAAGAACAGACTTGGTGGTCTGATAGACTGGAGAGTCCCTGGAAGAAATGGCCCCCGAACTCTCTGTCGGCCTAGAACTGAAACCATTTTGGAAACCAACTCTTCAAACAAAGACTGATTTATAAGCCATAAAACGATAATGGTTAACCATTATCCAAACACATTAACCATGTGTTTCACGGCTAGGGCACATACAGGAGACTAACTGGACAGATCCTGCTTGGAAGCAAGAGGGAACATCAGAGGGGTAAAGGAGCTGATCAAATGGACATAAGAAATATGGGTTGGAGGGGAAAAGTGTGCTGTCCCAGTGTGGGGTGAGTCGTTATGGTCACATGGCAAAGTGTGTAAGTCTTTGTCTGAGTAACTATAATTGTAACCTTTCACTTAAACACAGTTTTGTTTTTTTTAAAAAAAGATTACAGCTAAAGAAAACCCTCTGGAGCAGTTCTACTTTGTAACACATGGGGTAGACATAGGTTGGAAGCCATGGCAACAGTTTGGGTTTTTTTTTGCTTTTAGCTCCCCAGGAACTGGGAAGTTATTAATGAGAGCGGTCAATGCTATCCTGAGGATAAACTCTTTCCCTAAAAGAATACTTTTGCAAAACAGGGATTGCCAGAGGTCACTTCCAGGGCAGTAGCGACCTTTGCCCAAACTCTTCCAGCTCCAGCCACCACATCCAGTTATGCAAAAACCAAGTATCACCAGCCCTTTACTGATCTAAATTCAGCACCTCAGAGCACATGCTGCTCTTCTTTCTTCATTGTATTTCTTCCACTTTTTCCTAGCCCTTTCTTGTTTTTTTCCATCATCCACTTTGTCTCCGTTTTGACTCTGCTCTATTCATTACTTCATTGATTACATGACCTTTCAAAGCTAGCTTCCTCCCTGTATTAGGACAAACATACCAATTTTTGTTGTGGGAGACATTACTAGCTGCTGGGAAGGGTTTTACAGCTGTAACTGCTACCCTGGAAGAAGTCTCTGGCAGTTCCTTATTCTTTTGTTTTTTTTTCAAAAACCTTTCTTGACTCTTCTGCTTAATTACCAAGCTATCTTATTTTCTGGATATTTTTAAACCTCCTAAAAATTCCAGTATGTGCCTTCTGGTCCCAACCCAAACTGCCAGCTTTATCTTCTATCACTTCCTCCACCCCACACTAGCCTTTTAGAATTTAGCTGTCTTTTAGACAGAATTTAGCCTGTCTTTTGCTCTTAGAGTTCTTGCCAAATACAACACTCTTTACACTTTCTCCACCTGTCAGCAAACTCTCATAAAAAACCAGACCCACCGCCATCAAGTAAATTCTGACCCTGCAGAATAGAGTAGAAGTTCTCCACAGAATTTCCAGTGAGCGCCTGGTGGATCCCAACTAACTTAAGGTTAGCGGCTGTAGCACTTATCCACTACGCCATTAGTGGATCTTTTTAAAAAAAAAGAAAGAAAGAAAGAAAGCTCTAATAGATCCTTTTTTAAAAAAGTTCAAACACCAACCCTTCTGAGAAGCTTTACCCGACTACAAATCTATATGCGGACTGCGGGAAGAAACTATGTGACTGGACACTGGATACCTCATGAAAATTCAGGATTAGATTCATCTGTGAGGAAACAGTGATGCATTGGTGGCGCAGTGGTTAGGCGCTGGATTGCCAACCAAAAGGTTGCTGTTTCCAACCCACCAGCTGCTCTGGGGGAGGAAGATGTAGCAGACAGAGCAGTTCTACCTACCCTGCCGAACAGGATCTCTGTGAGTCGGAATTGACTCGATGGCACTTGGTTTGGTTCTGGTTTTCGAGGCAACAGGTACTAGCAAGACTGAGGGAAGAAATTAATTTCCCCTACTTAAGAATTTTGCCCATGATCAAGTCAGCTGTTGAGCACAGGATGAAACCACGATCTCTCTGGGCCTGCACTTCCCTCTCACATCCTTGCAATCTGCCCTTCTCCGCATCTTCACGAAGAACGCATGTTTACCTAGGAAAGCACACGGTTCAGTCTCAGGTGTTTTAGATACTCCAGAGTCACCTAGCGAGGTGAAATTATCGGTTCCTTTCCCAGCCTTCCTCAACATGACCAGTGAGGAAGGTCCAAACACGGCTCCAAGACTTGAGCTACAGTCCTTCGAAGTTCTCGCTGAGGGGCGCCAAGTACAGACACAAAGCAGCCTGCCCTGAGGCCATCCGAGAACTGCTACCGCGCCGGGCAGGAAGCAACGTTCGACCAGAGCCCCGTTATACCGCGTCTTTTCGGTTTCCGGACTGTGGCCCCCAGGTCACTTTGTGTCTGATTCTTTCGTACCACAATCACTTCAAAGGTGGACTGGGAACCCGACCTTCTCTCAGCTCACTTGACACCGCAGGCTCCACCTCACGCCCACACTCACCTCTTGCTGAGGGGCCGGACCCTCAGGGCCACTCGCACATTCGCCATGGGGTGCTACGGCACAAGCCCAGCAGACTGGTCTACCGGCGGCATCCCTGACCGCAACCGCAACCCCCGCCCCAGCTCGGCCCCGCCCCAGCTCGGCCCCGCCCCAGCTCGGCCCCGCCCCAGCTCGGCCCCGCCCCAGCTCGGCCCCGCCCCAGCTCGGCCCCGCCCCAGCTCGGCCCCGCCCCAGCTCGGCCCCGCCCCAGCTCGGCCCCGCCCCAGCTCGGCCCCGCCCCAGCTCGGCCCCGCCCCAGCTCGGCCCCGCCCCAGCTCGGCCCCGCCCCAGCTCGGCCCCGCCCAGCCATCCGCACGCGCCTCACGGCACGGCCCGCCCGCACGCGAGCGAGTGACGGGGTCCACAGAACAGACGTCTAGCAAGGGCCCAGGGGGCGGGAGCAATCTTGGTACCGTCCCGCCCCGCTCCGCCTCACGAATTTTTGAGCGCGCTCTCGCACTTGCGCGTCGCAGGCCGGACCAGGCGAGGCCTGCCGAACCGCAGCGAATTCTGAGGCTGGTGGGAGGGAGGACGTTCGGCCCTGCGCCGGCGCACTCCTCGGGACATCCTCTCCCTTGCCCGCTCCGCTTTGCGCCTTGACGGCCGGGGCGGTGCCCGGCAAGCGGGGGCCAATCCCCAGCCCCGCATGCGGGGGCGCAAGTCAAATTCGGCTCTGCCAGGCCCAGAGTGTTAAGAGAGCGAGCAAGCTCGTTTTCCCTGTTCTCTTACCAGTGTATGAAGCGCATATATTCAACGAAATTAACTAAATTTGGGGTAAGGCCCAGCAGTTCACAAAGTGCTTAGCTGAAAGTTTTTACTTACTCCGTTGACCTGAAGTGGCAATTGTGTGGTTAAATTTTGGTGCCGAAGTGAAATGGGGCACACCTGTTTTTTCTGTTCCAGCAAGAGAACAGTGTTGCTATTTCAACAGGAGTTTGGCGGGCTGGGCATCGCCAAAAAGAGAGCCCAAGCCACTGCTGTCGAGTCGATGCGATTCTATAGGTCAGTAGAACTGGCCTGTAGTTTCCAAGGAGCGCCAGGTGGTTTTGAACTGCCAACGTTTTGGTTAGCACTTACGCACTAAGCCACCCAGCGGCAGGGGACGGAATAGACGGGAGAGAGTTTGCAGTCGGGTATGGGTTTGAAGTGAGAGCTCCCAGTGAGGATTTCTCATTGTGATGAAATCTCAGGGCCACCCTGACAGATCTTGTGGTCCCGGAAGTAACGCTGTTTGATTAATTCATCAATAAATAGGTACTGAACTATCTACGAAGAGGTCAGCCCTTCAAATCCAACAGGTGCTCCTTGGAAACTCTATGGGGCAATTCTCCTCTAACTTCTAGGGTCGCCAGGAGTCGGACCTGGCTCGATGGCAGTGGGTTATCTACCTAGAGCACTGTGCTAAGGCACTGAGGATACAATGTCAAAGTCCCTGACTTTGTGAAGCTTAGAATCTACTGGAAAGAGAGAAAAAAAAACAAACCCACTGCCTGAGTCTATTCCAACTCATAATGATGCTATAGGACAGAGTGTTTCCAAGGTGCGTCTGGTGGATTCAAACTGCTTAATTTTTGGTTAGCAGCTGTAGCACTTTACCACTACATCATGAGGGTTTCCACCCGGAAGGGAAAGGAGACAATACATAAATGTGTGTCAAACTGTACTAAGTGCAACAAAAAAAGCAAAATAGCAGGCTAAGGAGATGTAATGATAGTCTCTATACAAGACTATGAATAAGTTCGGGAACTCATCCTAGAAAAGTGTTAAAATTTTGAAACTCTTTTACTCCAACAGCCATCACAGCTGTTGTCATATTACCCTTGATGTCCTGGGAGTCATCAAAATGTCTTCCTTTCAGTATTTCCTTTATCTTCAAGGAAAGAAAAAAGTCACTGGGGGCTTGATCAGCTGAATAGGTAGAATGTTCAAATACACTTACTTGTCTACTAACTAAAAACTCCCTCACAGACTACACAATTAAGTTTGCGAACTTGCTTCCTTCCCACCATGTGCAACGCTCATTCCAGAAAGAGTCCCAAAATTGTACTGAAGGGTGGACTAGGCGCTGGTGTCAGTGCACAGCTTCCCAAGGGGAGTACTTCGAAAGTGACTGTACTAATACTCAGCAATGAAGGTTTTGCTTAGAACAATAAGTTCCCAGACTTAAGTGTCGGACCCATGCAGGAGATGGTGCTACTTGGTTACAGCTAATTACTACATCAACTTTGACTTTATATTATGTGCTAACTGACTGCTTTTCATGTTATTCTCATTGAATCTTCCTAAGACTCCATGAAATACTGTTATCTTCTCTGTTCTACAAATAAGGAAATCAAGGTCATATTAAATAACTTACTAAAAAAACTGCTAGTAAAGCTGCATTCAAAACCAGGTCTAATTCTAGAGCCAGTGCTGTTCCTCTCCAAACTACAGTAGCTAAAGTTCCTCATCTTAATTCCTACATTCCCCTTTCCATTCCCACACCAAATTCAGAAGTCTTACAGCATGTCTCTAAAAGTTGAATAAAAAAATACATCAGAACTCACTGGATCTATCTCTCCTCTTTGAGCAGACCTCACATTCAATTTACCTGAAGCTTTGAGTCAGAGAGCCCATGCTTATACTTTAACTGTGCAAGCTAAATAGGCAATTATTCCTTACGTCAGACAAGAGTTACAAAATCTGTTAGAAATTACACATTTCCTTCAATATTTTGAAAACTGTATAGAAGACACAACAATCAGGCATATCAATATTCATAATACTGTAAGATACATGCATATATAAATATAGGAAATCACATGAAGATACAGCATTGACAGGAAGGCTGAGCTTGAACAGATTTCTGACAGAATGCAACTGAAAGTTTTGTTTAAATTTTAGGTAATGTTTAAGGTATTAAGATCATTATTCTATATTCCACTTGCACAAATCAGCAAAGTAGACTTCAAACCATGATCCCTGGTTGTTTCATTAGGACTTATTTTTAATGATCCTATTTCCTTATGAATAATTTACTTCATGGTATTTACTGTGCTCTGAAGTTCTTATGTTAGAGAATATGAGCAATACAAGGATCAGTGAACCCCTGTGATACACAGAATGCAAAAGAACTCCAAGTCTGAAAATTAAATAAACACAAATCAATTGTTAATATCAGCATGCCACTCCCTATTACACACACAATAATCTTAGACTACTACATCAAGGATGTGAGCACTTTATAAGGTAAAACTCAAGTTTTATAGGAATGTGCCTTTTTGTTTCTTTAGTTTTCTTCTCTACCTGTACTTAAGGCTACCAGTGAACAGAATTGCTTATTGTGTTGCTACTGTTGCCAGCTGCCACCAAGCTGGTTCCCACTCACAGTGACCCTGTGTACAACAGAACAAAACACTGCCCAGTCCTGCGCCAAGCCCACAATCATTATGTTTGAGTCCATTGTTGCAGCCAGTGTGTCAGTCCATCTTGTTAAGAATTTTCTTCTTTTTCACTGGCCCTCTACCAAGCATGATATCCTTCTCCAGGGATTAATTCCTCCTGACAACATGTCCAAGCATACCTTTCCTGACTTTAAACCATGCAGTGTCCCCTTGTTCTATCTGAACAACTGTCTCTTTACCCATGTACAAATTCCTCATGAGCACCATTAATTTTCGGAGTGTCTTCCAACATCCAATTCGTTCCTTTCTGTCTTTTTAATGACCTCTTGTTTTCTTCATGTATGATGTGCTTGATGTCAGTCCACAACTCATCTGGTTTTCAGTCATTAGTTTTCAACACATCAAATCTATTCTAGAGATGGTCTCTAAACTCAGGTGTTATTTTGGATCTCATGGACTTTTTCTAATTTTCAGCTTGAACTTGCAGAGCAGCAATCGATGATCTGTGCCACCATCAGCCCCTGGCCTTGTTCTGATGACATTCAGCTTTTCCATAGTCTCTCTCTGTGTATTCCATGTGGTATGGTCCACGTGTATAGCTGCTGTTTATGTTGGTGAAAAAAGGTATCTGCAATGAAGAAGTCATTGGTCTTGCAAAATTTTATCATGCAATCTCTGGTATCATAAGGCTATATTTTCCAACTACCAATCCTTCTTTGTTTCCAACTTCCACATTCCAATCACCAGTAACTATCAATGCATCCTGACTGCGTGTTCAAGCAATTTCAGATGGCAGAAGCTGGTAAAAATCTTCAGTTTCTTCATCTGTGGCCTTAGTGGTCAGTGGGTCAATTTGAATAACAGTTGTATTAACTGGTCTTCCTTGTAGATGTATGGATATTACCCCATCACTGACAGCACTATAATTCAGGATAGATCTTGAAATGTTCTTCTTGATGATGAATGCAACATGATTCCTCTTTGAGTTGTCATTCCCAGCACAGCAGATCATATGATTGTCTGATTCAAAATGGCCAACACCAGTCTATTTCAGCTCACTAATGCCCATGATGTTGATGTTTATGCATTCCATTTCATTTCTGGAATTTCATCAATATGCTTAGTGTTACACATCCCCCAAGCCACTCCCAAGTCCAGTGATTCACTAGGAGGACCCAAAGGCTTCAGCACAGATCACATACTCATAGCTATTAATTATTAGAATGAAAGGATACAAAGCAAACCAGCAAAGGGAAAAGGCACATGGATGAAGTCTAGGGGAAACCAGGCACAAGCTTTCAGAGTCTTCCCCCAGTGGAGTCACACAGGATGCATGTAATTCTTCCAGCAACAAGTTGACAAGTATGAAATGTTGTTTATCAGGGAAGCTCATTACAGTCTCAAGTGCCCTGGGTGTTTACTGGGGGCTACTCATAAACACCCTCTGTGTAGCATGTAAAAAAATTCTAGACTCCCAGAAGGAAAGCAAGTGTTTGGCATAAACCACGGAATTAACCACTCTTATCAGTGAGTGTAATGAGAACACTCCTGAAATCTAGGTTCTCAGAGGCCCGTCAAGGGCCAAGCACGTACACAGGCCTTTCAATGTCAGGCTTACTGGGTTAATGCTTTGCTGTAAACTTCCACAGGAATAATCAGCATAGACAGATCCAGATTCAAGAAGGCTCTTCCAATTCAGGAATATACATGGTTAAAAACATTTAATAGAGATTTCATTGCCTAAGAAACAGTTAATGTACTACTGTTAATAAACTTTCACAGCTATTATTTGATCTTTACTAGTTTTATCAAAAAGTGGAATGAAAATACCTGGGAAAAAAAGGAAAATTCAGTTTGGTCTTAATGAAACTGGAATACTGATACTTTAATATACAGAGGGCTCTTCCAGGATTGTAAGCAACAAAACCTATGAACACCCAGGTCACATGTAATTAGAAAGAGACTCCTTACAATTATATATAAGTAAGCAAAAATAAACAGTTGATGTTCATTTAGCATTAACAGTCTGGACATGAACTTCAGAACTGAAAGATAAAGGAGGGATTATAATGTCATGTTTATGTAGACAATTTTCTTCAGCCGATACTTTATGGATAAAAGAGGAAACTTCTTTTTGCTGTTCTTGCCACTTGAGTATATGCTCTGCAAGTTCTTCTATCTCAGTTACCAAAATATCCATTTTTGCTAAAGCTTTGCTCTGTAACATTTGAAAGAGGAAAACAGGAGAGAAATTACATGCCTGTCATTAATTCTTTATCATTTCATCACAAATAATTATGATATGAAGTTAACATTGAGTCTTTTTCCAGTCCCCTAATGCAATGGCTCCTTAGACTCCTGCTCCCCAACTCTTAGAGTATGTATCTTCTCTTTGTGAATTCACTTCTCTTTTGTCTTCAGTTATCACCTCAATGCAAATAACCCCTGTCATGGACTGAATTATGTCACCCCCAAACCATGTAGCAACTGTTCTAGGCCATGATTCCCAGTACTGTGTGGTTGTTCCCTATTTTGTGATTATAATCTCTGCCTGTGATTAATGAATGAGACAAGACTGGATTATGTTAAAGATTAGGGTGGGACTGAAAAAACACTGATTAAGGTCACAGTGCTGATCCAATATAAAGGCAGTTTCCCAAGAGTGTGGTCACAGCATATTTTATCTTACAAGAGATGAAGGGGAAGCAAGCTGAGAGTGAGAACTTCACACCACCAAGAAAGCAGTGCTGGGACCTGAGGTTCTTGTTCTTGCTGAGATGGGAAGACCAAGGGAAGATGGGTGCATCACTAGACCCTTCCTCCACCACAAATGACAGAGAGAGAAAGCTTTCACCTGTAGTTGAAGCCCTGAATTCAGAATTCTAACCTATCGTACTGTAAGAGGATCAACTTCTCTTTGTTAAAGCCCTCCACTGATGGCATTCCTGTCATAGCAGCACCAGATGTCTAAGACAAGCCCCAAATCATCACTGTCAATCCTAACCTTCTTCCTAAAATTCAGTCCCACATTTCAGTCCATTGGAAGTCTCCATCTGGACAAGAAATCTGTATCTTAAACTCCACTTAACTGCAGTTCAACAAACACTGATTTGGACTGGATATCTACTACCTATGAAAGACAAAAAACAAACTCAGCATGGGTTGAAAGGTGTCCCCTCAAACGTGTGCAGCAATGTGGCTATGCCATGATTCCTGCTGTTGTATGATGTTCCTATATATTGTAAATCCTGCCTTTATGGTGTTAATAAGGCAGGACAGGTGGTAGTCGTACTGGTAGCGCAGGACTCAGTGTGTAAGGTTGCATCATGCCTTGTGGTAATCTCTTGGGATACAAAAGTAAACGGAAGCAAGCAGAAAGTTGGGGACATCAGAGCACCAAGAAAGGAGTGCCAGGAACAAAGTGTGACCGCTGGGCAGGAGCTGGGGTCTCTGCCCCTCAGAAGCTCCTAGTCTAGGGGAAGACTGACAACAAGGCAAGACAAAGACTTCTCCTACAGCTGATGCTCTGAATTTGGACTTCAGCCTACTTTTCTGAGAGAAAATTAATCTCTCTTTGTTGAAGCCATCCACTTGTGGTATTTCTGTTATAGCAGCACTAGAAGAGTCACATACTCTTACACACCCTCATGTCAGAAACTTGATTACTTTGGATGTGCCTCTTATCCAAAGAGTAACCAAGATCTAGAAATTCTACCTCCCAAACCTGCAGAACTCTTCTCATGTTTTGAATCTTTTGAGTGACTGTGATTATCTTCCAAGTTCCCCTGTGATTGGTTTCTCCTTTTCTTCTAACCCAGAGCATCTCTCTTGTTAAAAGATGGTGGATTCTGGCTGTCTAGGGTAAACAAACTCTGCGGTTCTCCAGTCTGTTTTGTTTTATTTATTAATTATCAGTTCTCCAGCCTTAATAAGCTCCAAGTGATGCTAATGCCAATGCTCCCCCTATATTTTGAGTAGCAAACCTCTATCTAATCTATCCACTATTTTCCCATGATTATAGCACAGTTTTGATCGTATTACTCTTTTGTGTGCTTCACTTAAAAAACGAAACATTCAATGTGTCCCCCAGTACTCAGACAGTGAAGTCTAAATTTATTCTGGTTTTCAAGGCATTCCATAAACTAACTCTAAGCTATTTCCCCATTCTCAATAGGAGGAGGCAGCAGCCAAAGTGGAGTAAAACCAACCATCTGTGATCTCTAACTTCCCTGTCTTTGTTCACATTGTTGCTTTTGTCTGATGAATATCTAAATCACACTGATAATTCAGGGGTCAACTCACAACACAATCCTCTATAAAACTTTATTGGAGTCTTGCTTCCTCCTCATTTTACTCCCAAATGCCTCTAAAGGTGAAAACCACCCTCACATCTGTGCTCAGTACAAAGCATCACCTTTATAATTCTCTGCTCTACTCATTATGCAGATGTAACAATACAAAGTAGAAAATATGTATTGTATAACTAGCTGTCTCACTGAACTTATGAGGTTTTTCAGGGCAGGGACTGGTCTCCCACAAACCTATGGCATAGCGTCTTACACAATGAAGACAACATACAATTATTAAATGCTGTACTAAAAGAATGTAAAATAACTTCTAAGGAAAAATTATGTAGAAAAGGAAAGGTATCTTGGTTTTTTAAATAATCAGCTTACAGCATTTACCATCAAAAATTTAAGCAAGGAGATCACATATTTGATATTTTGGTATACAGTAAAGGATAGTAAAAATAATGTGAAGGGAGCTGATAAGGTACTAAGATGCTATTGCTAATACTTACCATGTTCTTTAGATTTGCATCTAAATAGGGGATATTTCTAATTGTTTCAAGATGGGTTTCTAATTTCTCAATGAAATTCACTGCCAACTCCAGCAAATGTACCATGTATCTGGGAAAGTGAAAAAAAGTAAACTTTCATTTAGGTTAAATTATTTTGTGTTTCCTTTCTTTTACTTTTGAGATAATAACAAGCCAATAATAATCTGTCTACATTCAAGGAAGTATCAGTGATAAAACAGTCCTTTCACTTTAAGGACCTAATGTGTCATACAAATAGAGAAATGGAAAGACAATACTAGTCACCTACCTATGTTAAACAAACTTCAATGTGAAAATTTTGTTAGATAAGTGAAGATTTTTTCCTAGATAAAACCTCACTCCATTTCAATTTATTCTTTCTCAGTGAAGACTAAGGACAAATGAGGGTGAATGTACTTCACAGAAAACATGATAACTCAGTAAAAATAATTTATAGTCTTCAGTCTTACCTGTGATGAACAGCTTCGATAGGCAAGTTGTCCTGGCATATTGGTTTCATCAGTCTCTGCCTGAGGGACCTCTTCTCTTTCAGTACTGCTTCCAAGTGAGTACTCATGTTCTGCAGGGTATGACATTTCTGAGCTGTATAAACCAGAAACAAGAATTACAGCTAGCAACAGAACAAGTCAGCTTTGGACTCACTTATCATTTCTCCTCTGCTCAGGTTTAACACTACCAATGTCAAACATACTATTTCCCTCTTAAATTCTCCCTTTTGCTATTTTTAATACCAGTACCAGTTTCAGTGCCAACTACTTTCTTGTACTTTTTTTTACTGACAACCAAATCCTGTGCACAATTCTTTCTGTTTCTCACCTTAACCTCTAGTTCAGTTTTTATAGGTGGAGCCATATACTTCACATATCTCTTTTCTTATACCTGCCACTAATACGCTATATGAAACATTAAAAAAAGTCATCTTAACAAAAGGACAAATATTGTATGAGACCCCTACAAGAAGAACTAAAAAACAGACTCATGCACAGAAGACTCTTTGACGGCTGCAAGGGTAGGGAGGGAGGGAGAGCGAGTGCCGGAGGGTTTAGATTAGTTGAAAGAAATCTGGTTGGGTGAAATGGGTGACAGCACACGTTAGAAAGAAGATCAATATTAACTGGACTTCAACACAACTTGAGTACTCCTCCCATCTTAACCCAATATTGGTAAGGACAGAGTAGCTGGGGCGGGGTGCCAGGGACCATGGTCTCAGGCGAAATCGAGGCCAACTGGCACAACCAGTGTTTTGCTAATGAGGTCTCTCTGCACCCTACATTGGTGAGTGGCATCTGGGGTCTTAAAAGCTGCCAAGCTGCCATCTGAGGGTACAGCAAATGGTCCTAACTCAGTAGGAACGGATGATCACCGAAGACCAACACAACATGGGGGAAAGAGAATCCAGAAGACAGAGATCCATGTGAGTGGGTCTCTACATCAACTTGTGACCAGAAGAACCGGATGGCGCCTGGTTACCACCAGTGATAGCCACGATGAAGCTCACAAAATTGAGTCTCACTGGCAACACAAGAATAAATAGGGATGCACCCTAATACCTCCACTAAAAGACTGCAATTGATAGTACAGGGGATTTGGGGTTCCCCTAGGAGCATAGGCCCTGGCCCTGATGCTGCCCCTGTCCGTAAATCATAATGAAGGTCAACTCTTCAGACAGCAATGGATTGGACTTGGCGACGCAGAGGGACCACATCTTGTTGGCAGTTTTTAATGGTTCTATGCATCTATACAATGTCATCCTGTTGACCTCTTACTGGAGGAAAGGGAGTGGGTGGAGAGGAGGGGATAGGAGACTGCTGAGAGGATAGGACATGTATGGAGCAGAGGGGAAGAGTGTGCTGTCACCGGGCAGGGACAGCAGTGGGAGCTACATATAGGTGAACATGAAAATTTATATGGGAATGTACATTTTCATTCAATAACAATTAAAAAAAAAAAGGCACCATACAAGCTATTTCTTTTTTGGAGGGGGGATTAGTAATAAGCTTTATTTAATCAAACCATACACTCTCAATTACGTGGGAGAGGGAGGTGTTAGTACTCTTTTTTTTTTTATTAAATAAAAAATGAAAGTGTACATACTCTGTGCTTACAATACTGGGTTAAGAGACGAGGAGTACATAAGTTGTGTCAAAGTCCCATTAATATTGATCTTCTTACTAATGTGCACTGTCACCAATTTCACCCAACCAAATTTCTAACAACTATCTAATCTAAACCCTCGCCCCTTGCCCTCACCCCCGCCCACCCCCCACCCTTGTAGCAGTCAAAGAGTATGCTTTAAGTTTTTATCATAGGGGTCTCATATAATTGTCCTTCTGTCGTTGACTAGTTTCACTCAATATAATGTCCTCCAGTTGAGAACAAATTGAGAGATGTTTCCTGCTATCACCGTTGTTCTGTATCACTGTACAGTACTCCATTGAGTATATACACCAAAGTTTACCCATCCATTCTTCTGTTGTTGGCCATCTGGGTTGATTCCAAATTTTTGCTATCGTGGACTGTGCTGCAATGAACATTCATGTTCATGTACCAGTTGGTGTGAATGGCCTTGATTTTGTAGGATATATTCCGAGCAGAGGAATTATTAGGTCAAATGGTGTATCTATATCCATTATATTTCTGATTATCTCAATATTTTCCTCAGAATTCAGTCAATGGCTGCCAATTGCTTCTGCTTTTAAATTCCTATTTTAAAAACATTTCAGACCTAGTGAAAAGTTTCAAGATTAAGTGAACTCCCATATACGTTTACCAATTATAAGTTAACATTTAGGTATATATTCAATTTTTCATCCCCTTCTCCTTTAGACATCTATAAACCAAAAAGTCAAACCCACTGCCATCAAGTCAATTCCGATTCATGGGGATCTCACATGTTATACAGCAGAACTACCCCATAGGGTTTTCTTGGCTGCAATCATAAGAGAAGCAGGTCACCAGACCATTCTTCCACAGTCTTGCAGGGTGAGGTCAAACAATCAACTTTTAAATTTGTAGTAGCTACTGACCTTGACTCAGTCTTTTCTCCAAAGAGCTGTGTTTTCTTTTAGCAAAGAATAGTATTTAAAGAACAAGGTCTGGGCCCTAGGTATACTCACTATCAATAGGGTGCCATTACTCTAGACCCTTTCAGTGTGCAGAGACAGAAAAAACTCCACATATACAGGTAGTCCCAGACTTAGGACAGGGTTCTATTCTGATAAATCATTATAAGTTGGTTCTGACATAGCTGCTTAATCTTCTTTAGTTTTCATTATTACTGTATCAGTACCTTTATAAATTGAATCTTCATTTTGGAGGGGGAGTTAGAAACATTACACATATACTTACATTTCTTTTTTATTGTGATTAAGTGAAAGTACACAATCCAAATTCAATTTGCATTGCCTATCTGCAAGTCCTTCTGCTCTCCTTGCCCAGTGACAGCACATTCCTCCTTTCTGTTCTACATATTAAACTTACATACTTTCCCGACTTTAAACCATGCAGTATCCCCTTGTTCTGTTCACACAACATGTCTTCTGTACTTGCTGGCCACACTGTTTCCCCACAAGGTATTTTTGTAGGCAATGTGCTTAAAATATGGTAGTTATCTTTCAAAACATGATGTTGTTGTTCTGACTCATAGCAACCCTATGAACAACAAGACAAAACACTGCCCAGTCTTGCGCCACGTCCACAATCGTTTTTATGCTTAAGCCCATTGTTGCAGCCACTGTGTCAATCCAAGTCGTCAAAGGTCTTCCTCTTTATTGCTGACCCTCCACTCCACCAAGCATGATGTCCTTCTCCAGGGACTGATCTTTCCTGACAACATGTCCAAAGTATGTAAGATACAGTCTTGCCATCTTTGCTTCCAAGGAGCACTCTGCTTGTACTTCTTCCAGAATAGATCTGTTTGTTCTTTTGGTGGTCCATGGTACATTCAAGATTCTTCTCCAACACCACAATTCAAAGGCATCAACTCTTCTTCTGTCTTCTTTGTTCACTGTCCAGCTTTTGCATGCATATAATGTGACTGAAAATATCATGGCTTGGGTCAGGTGCATTTTAGTCTTCAAGGTGACATCCTTACTTTTGAATACTTTAAATAGTTCCTTTGCAGCAGATTTTCTCAATGCAGTGTACCTTTTGATACAAAACAAGACTTGCTGTTTCCATGGGCACTGACTGTGGAGTCAAGTAAAATGAAATCCTTGACAACCTCAATCCTTTCTCCATTTATGACAATGTTGCTTACTGGTCCACTTACGAGGATTTTTGTTTTTCTGATGTTGAGGAACAATCCATACTGAAGGCTTGTTGTCCTTGATCTTCATCAGTAAGTATCTCAAATCTTTTTCATTTCCAAGAAGAAAAGTGGTGTTGGCTGTGTAATGCAGATTGTTAATGAGTCGTCCTCCAATCCTGATGCCTCGTTCTTCTTCATATAATCTGGCTTCTTGGATTATGTGCTCTGCATACAGATTAAAAAGGTATAGTGAAAGGATACAACCCTCATGCACACCTTTCCCAACTTTAAACCATGCGGTATCCCCTTGCTCTGTTCACACAACTGCCTGTTGATCCATATACTGATTCCTTAAGAGCACAATCAGGTATTCTGGAATTCCCATTCTCCGCAACATTAGTCATAATTCAGTATGATCCACACAGTTGAATTCTTTTGCATAGTCAATGAAACACAAGTAAACATCTTGCTGGTATTCTTTGCTTTCAGCCAAGACCCATCTGACATCATTAATGATATCCCTGGTTCCACATCCTCTTCTGAATCCAGCTTGACTTCCTGGCAGTTCCTTGTCAATATACTGTCATAGTTGCTTTTGAATGATCTTGAGCAAAATTTTACTTCCATGTGGTACCAACGATATTGTTGGGTAATTTCCACATTTGGCTGGATCACCTTTCTTTGGAATGGGCATAAATATGGATCTCTTCCACTCAGCTGTCCAGGTAGCTGTCCTCCAAACTTCATGGCATAGGCGAGTGAGCACTTCTAGTGCTGCATCTGTTTGTTGAAATACCTCAACTGATATTCCATCAATTCCTGGAGCCTTGTTTTTTGCCAGTGCCTTCAATGCAGCTTCAACTTCTTCCTTCAGTACCACTGTTTCCTGATCATATGCTACCTCTTCATCAAATGGCTGAACATCAACCAGTTCTTTCTGGTATAATGACTCTCTGCATTCCTTCCATCTTCTTTTGATGCTCCCGGAGTTGTTCAATAGTTTTCCTGCAGACTCCTTCACTACTGCAACTCAAGGCTTGAGTATTTTCTTCAGTTATTTCAGCTTGAGAAATGCAGAACCTGTTCTTCCCTTCTGGGTTTCCACTTCTAGCTCTTTGAACACGTCAATATAATATTTTCTTTTGTCTTCTAGAGCTGCTCTCTGAAATCTTCTGTTTAGGTCTTTTACTTTGCCATACCTTCCTTTTGATTTAGCTGCTCGACATTCAAGAGCAAGTTTCAGAGTCTCTTCTGACATCCAATTTGGTCTTATCTTTCCTCTCTTTTTAATGACCTCTTGCTCTCTTCATGGATGATGTCATTCCACAACTCATCTGGGTCTTCAGTCATTAGTGATCAGCACATCAAATCTGTTCTTGGGAGGGTCTTTAAACTCAGGAGGGATATAGTCAGGGTCCCAGTTTGGCTCTTGTGGACTTGTTCTAATTTTCTTCAGTTTCAATTTGAATTTGTAATATGAGCGATTGATGATCTCTGCCACAGTCAGCAGCTGGTCTTGTTTTGGCTGCCGATATGGAGCTTTTCCATCATCTTTTTTCCACAGATATAGTCAATTTGGCTCCTGTGTATTCCATCTAGCGAGGTCCATGTGTACAGTCGCCCTTCGCGTTAGTTAAAAAGCGTTAAAAGTTGTTAGTTTTGCAAAATTCCATCATGCAATCTCCAGCATTATTTCTATCACCAAAGCTGTAGTTTCCAACTACCAATCCTTCTTTGTTTCGAACTTCTGCATTCCAGTCACCAGTAATTATCAACGTGTCCTGATTGCATGTTCAATCAATTTCAGACAGCAGAAATTAGGAAAAATATTCAACCTCTTCATCTTTGGCCTTAGTGGTTGGTGCATAAATGTGAATAATAGTCGTATTAACTGGCCTTCCTTATAGGCATATGGATTATTATCCTATCACTGACAGCACTGTACTTCAGAATAGATCTTGAAAGGTTTTTTTTTTTTGATGATGATGAACACAGCACTGTTCCTCTTCAAGTTTTCATTCCCAGCATTGCAGACTACATGACTGTTGGATTCAAAATGGCCCAAACCGGTCTATTTCAGCTCACTAATGCCTAGGACGTCAATGTTTATGCATTCCATTTCATTTTTTTACAATGTCCAGTTTTTCTAGATTCATATTTGTACACTTCATGTCCCACTTATTAGTGGATGTTTGCAGCTGTTTCTTCTCATTTTGAGTCTTGTCATATCAGTGAATGAAGATCCCGCAGGCCTTACTCCATCCGCGTCATAAAGATCAACTCGACTTTGAGTAGGCAGCTCTTCCTCAGTCATCTTCCAAGTGCCTTCCAACCTGGGGGCTAACTTTCTGGCACCATATCTGACAAGTTTTCCCTGGCTAAACATATATACATTAAAAAATACACAAATCATAAAAATTTACTCTGACAATGAAGAAGGTTGGAGAATGTTGACATTTTTTCAACTGTGGTAATAACTCCAATGTGGTTGTGATCATCCAGATTATCCCTAGGGATGGGGACAGTGGTTTTTAGTGAGAAGATCTGTGAGAGCTATCTGTATGGTCTTTTTCTTTTTTCTTCAGGTATTTTGCAGTAACATCTCACTGTTTCCCAAATCTGCCTGCAGACTTCAGCAAAACAATCAGCATTCAAGTTCATGTTTTTAAGCAACTGAAGTCCCAGGTTTAGTTTAGAAAACGAAGTCCACCTAATCATTTCACTGTAATTTTTTTTATACTTTTCTTCCTTTCTCTCCTTCATTAACTCATTCTTCTTCAGCTTTTCCTTCCTCTTCAGAATCCATTAAATCCTATCTGTCAATTGCCTTTCCTCGTGATCTGTGAGTTGTTCCACACCGATGATACAGTTCTAAATTCAGTGTTCCTGCCAACTGGACAATTTTCCCACCAACCTCTTTCACCATGTTACACTGATCAAATGCTTGGAGCATGTTCATGTAACTCAGCAATTTTTTCCAAATCTCCTGTATGCATTTTCCTATACCTTACTCCTAGGAAGATTCAATGTTCCACATACACTGACAAATATAATTCTTCCAGAAATCGCATTATGTTACCATACCTCCATCTGTGGCAGATATTACCTGGGCAAATGCAATCATGGTATTATGTCTTGAAAGTGACAACTCCACCTTGATCAACAGGCTGTCATATCTACCACTGTTACATCTTGATTTAAGATCATCTATGTAAAGAAGGGAGTCCTAGTGGTACAGTGGTTAAGAGCTACGGCTGCTAACCAAAAGGCTGGCAGAAAACAACTTAAATACCACTCTGGGGATAACATGATAATTACCTCAGAACTTGGTAGTTACTTCTGTAATAGACTAGTAGCTGATTTGTGTCAATGTTATTGAGTGCTTCAGGGGTTTCAGAATGGTAGACAAAGAAAGGCTTTTAACTTAAATCTAGCAGCATTTCCTCCAAGCAGCAGCCTGACACTGTTTTTAATCGACACTAGGCATCAACTTCACCCTCTTTGTGAACACAGGTCCATTCTGGTGTCCTTTTCCAAAACAATATGCTCTGTTCATGTTAAAAATCTACTGTGGTAGATACGTCTTCATCTTGTATTATTTTGCCCAGACCATCCTTGTATTTTTCAGCAGCTTCAACACTGGTGCTTCCTGCTCCTCCAGTTATACTGTTACATGAGCCAAAACCACATTTGAAGCAATCAAACCAGCCCTTACCACCATTTTTTAAGTATTGGTGGTGGTCTTTTCCTTGCTGTTCCTTCATTTTACTTTGATCTACAATCACGATCTACAATCAACACTCAAGGAAGCAGCAGTCAAGAAACTAAGACACGCTGCACTGGGAAAATCTGCTCCAAAAGTCCTCTTTAAAGTCTTAAAAAGCAAACATATCACCTTGAAAACTAAGGTATGCCCAACCAAAACAACAGTATTTTCAATCACCTCATATATACATGAACAAGCTGAACAATGAAAAACGAAGACTGCGGATGAACTGATATCTTCGAATTGTGGTGCTGGGGAACAATATATATGTTGGACTGCCAAAACAATAAACAGATCTGTCTTAGAAGACACAACCAGAATACTCCTTAAAAGCAAGGATAGTGAGACTATGTTTCAAATACTTGGGACATGTTATCAGAAGGGATCAGCCCTTGAAGAAGAACATTATGCTTTACCAAGCAGAGCCCAAACCCAGCGCCACTGAGTCAATTTGAACTCATAACAATCCTGTAGGACAGTATAGAACTGCCCCACAGTTTCCAAGGAACATGTGGTGGATTGGAACTGCCACCAGAGTTTTCAAGGCCAGTAAAAAAAAGGAAAACCCTCATCAAGACGGATTCACACAGTGGCTACAACAATGGATCCAAGCATAATGACAACTGTGAACAATGACTATGAGGATCCCACAGGACTTGACACTGTTTCATCAGCTGCACATGGAATCGCCATGAGTCAGAACCAACTGGACAGCTCCTAACAATGACTACTACTGCTACAAACAACAAACATACTAAGTAGAGCTCAAGATTTGTTTGTAGTTCTTTTTGTCTTTAACAGTATATGAGCCAAGAACTGTGTTTAAAACTTACTGAAATTAGTACTTCTTTTCATCTTATATTGTTATTCATTATTTGAAGTAGTTGGATTTGACTTTTTTTGCCTCTATCTTTACAGTTTTCCCCTATGCTTTTGATTTGGTTTTGTTTCCTTCTCAAATATACATAACTCTAACAAGGTTCCAAAAATACATACTCAGAGAAGTATCATTCCCTCTCTTATTCCCTTCCACTATTCTTATTCCCCCTGTTTCTTTTTGCAGAAATAAGCTGAGATAGATATTCCCTAATATACCACACATTTTTATTTTTCCTTTTTTTCTTATAGAAAAAGTAGCATACCAACAAATACTCTTTGGTACTGTGCTCTTTGAATATAACAATATACCCTGAAAATCATACCCCATTAGTTCATAAGGATCATCTTCTTCATTCCGAGTATATCTGTGACAGGACTCAAGTTTTTTTTTTTTTTTATTTAACATAACTGAGTGAAAATGTACATTCACATGTAAATTTACATGCCCCCCTATATGCAGCTTCCGCTGCTCTCCCTGTCCGGTGACTGCACACTATTCCTCTCTGCTCCATACATGTCTCATCCTCCCAACAGTCTCCTTTACCCTCCTCTCCGTCCACTCCCCTTCCTCCAGCCAGAGGTCAGCAAGATGATATCCTATAGATGTATAGAACCATAAAGTGCTTCCAATATATGGTCACTCTGCATTGCCAAGTCCAATCCATTCCTGTCCAAAGAGTGGACCTTTGTTATAATTTATGGGAATGGGCAGCATCAGGGCCGGGGGCCATGCTCTCAGAGGAACCCCAAAACCGCTGGACCATCCATTGAGGTCTTTTAGTGGAGATCTCATGATGCACCTCTTTTTATTCTTGTGTTGCCAGCGAGGCTCCTCTCTGTGAGCTCCGTCACGGCTATCAGTGGTGGTGGCCGGGCACCATCCGGTTCTTCCGGTCCCAGGTCGATGTAGGCACCCACTCTTGTGGGTCTCTCTGTCTTCTCGGTTGTCTTTACCGCATGCCATTTTGGCCCTCAGTGAGCATCCGTTCCTGCTGAGTTGGGACCATTTGCTGTGGACAGGACTCAAGTTTATTCAACCAATTTCTTAAGCATGAACATTTAGACTGTTTTAAAAATTTTCTGATTATTAACAATGCTGCAATCAATAAACCTCATACAAATACTTTCATGTTTTCAAGGTGTGCCTTCAGTGTCAATTCCTAGGAGTAGGACTGCTAATTCAAAGGACATATGCAACTGCTCAAATATGAACAAATAAATTATTCATGATACCCTCTGTCCTAATCAGTGTCAATCTTCCAACATGCATTCCCTGCTACAACCATGCCAATTGCCATTCCTTATTTCTCCTGATTTTGAAGTGCTTTTTCATACTATTTCTATTAGCTAAGTGAAAAAGATTATACTTAAGCACATTCAAAGGAATCTTTATTAGCTTTGGGGCAATACCTGGAAAAGTTATGATATAATTTTGTTGACTATTGCTTATTAAAGGTAATCCAAGAAGAAATTCAAATTCCAATTACCTGCTTAACCAAAATCACTTACCTAAAAAGAATGGATGAACAACATCTGCTGTATCTTTTTCTAGTTTTAAGAGTTCAAGTTCCAAGTTTTTCTATATTAGGAATAAAAGTAATATTTAGCTCATTCAGAAAGTAGCCTGAAGAAAAGTCTTAAACTTTGAAGAAAATGGATAGCTTTTAATCCAAGAATATTTAACAGGTGGGGAAGGTAATTTTTTATAAGATTCCAGCAGATTTAACAAATTTTTTCATTCTGGTGAGCAAGTCAAACTACTGCTACCACTACTAGTGACTACTATTACCACTTATTACTATTATTTAACTACTATAAGCTACGTGCCAGGCACTATTCTAAGTGCAAGGAAATTGCTAACGCTTCCACAAATTATGATTTCTGTATTAGAAGTAAAAAGTCAAAGATAATTTACCTGGTAGATTTCAGCTTCAATGTTTGTGATCTGCTGTAATCTGGAGAAGTTCACAAAGCAAGTAGCTGATTTCTTGGATATATTTAACATCTCCTATTGGTAAATGAACAGAGAAAGCAGCATTATGTCACACAAAGTTTCTGTGTACACTGAAACATTATTCCATGGGTCTCACATATAAAGATATATTATGTGCAACACTGCCCCTGAGCACAAACTACAAAAGAGTAGAACAGTAGCAATGCGTATTTCTTTTTCTTAGACCTTTCACTATTACGAATCACTTGCAAATATTTTAAAAACATAAGATTTTGTACTATTGTCTATGGCATTTGTACCATACACAATAGTTCTGCATTACTGATAACCTACCAGAGGATTCTAATGCTGAGATAGTTGGAGAACTAGGTCTACCCTTCCAAAGGATCCAGGCCTAGTCTCTCTGACCTTCCTAAGGTTAAAAATAGTCTTCCCTGCATGGAATCATTTAGATGATTCATTAAATGACCTCTGTTGGCTACAAGTCACTCATACCATCTCTGTTCATAATCTTAATCTCTTAAAGGAATGTTAGAATTCAGCCAAAATCATTCTCCTAAAACAAAAACATTAAATGTTTAATGCTTTATAGCCCTCCAGTCTATTATTCTCTTCTACACTGCCCTCCCATCCTTTTCTTAAGTTGTAGCTCATCTCAAATTAAGAATATTTATCTTGTTCATGCCCTGGCTTCATTCAAAATTTTCATTATCCTCTTCTTCCTTTCTAGAATGTCAGCATGAGAAAGAACTTGAAAGATCATAGAGGTCAGAGATCATTAAACTATAGCCCACAAACCAAATGCAGCCTGTTTTCACATGGCTAGTGAGCCAAGAGTTTTTGGGCTTTTTTAATTGTTAAAAAAAAAAAAAGAAAAGAAAAATGATACTTTGTGGTTGTGAAAATTATAAGAAATCTAAATTTTAGAGTCCAGAAATGAATTTTACTGGAATATAGCTTCTATCACTCAGTTACGTATTATCTCTGGTTGCTTTTGTGCTATAACCTGAAAAACACCAAACCCACTGCCACTGAGTCCATGCTGACTCACAGCGACCCTATAGGACAGAGTAGAACTGCTCCATCAAACTCCCAAGGCATGCCTAGCAGATCTGACCTGTCACCTCTTAAAACCTATAGCCTGCAAATCCTCAAATATTTATTCTTTGGTCCTTTAGAGCAAAAGTGTGCTAACTCCTAATAATCAACCTCACAAACATTTACTGAGTTCTATGAGGGATGACACAAAGATGAATGAAACAAGCTGCGTACCCTCAAGAAGCTCATAAAGAAGTAACATCCACAGAGAACGGAAAGAAACTGCAGGCAAAATCAGAGGGCAACACCCAACTCTGAACTGGGATGGTAAGGTGTCAGTTTTCCAACTAAAAACACAATTCCAGAAACACGGAAGAGAAGTAATAACCAGAGTGGGGACTGCGCCCCGCAGTGGACAGGTATCTTGCTTGAGTGACAGTGCCGGCTGATGGACAGACGAAAATCCTGATGGCGCAGTGATAAAAGTGCCATAGCTGCTAACCAGAAGGTCAGCAGTTCAGCGCTCCTTGGAAATTATGCAGCAGTTCCACTCTGTCTGTAGATTACTATGAGTTGGAATCCATTCAACGGCAGTGGCTTTGTGTTTTTTGGGGGTGGGGTAGGGGGATTGACCAGAGCATTCTCTGTTGTGTATGGGAGAGGCAGCAAATTGAAAAACAAGATCTAGAACTCTCAAATCCTAATTAAACCAAGAAGAGAGAAGCTACTATCACAAAGAGGCACAGTAAATAAATGTTAAGCAGAGCCCAATGACTCTGTCCATCTAAGAGTTTCTCACATAATGAACTGTGGGCAAAAACATCAAATATTGAGGAAAACTTAGTAATACCCTAGAAAATACAAAAGCCCCACAAAAAAATCACAAGGTACACAAAGAACAGAGGCACAATGGGCACAGTCTAGGGATGACCAAAAAAGTAAAATATAATACAACATTCAACATATTAAAAACAAAGGGAAAATATAGAGAAAAAGCTAAAAGAATAAGGAAAACAATGCAAGAACAAAATGAGGACCTAAAAAAAGATACTGCAACTGAGAGAGGCAGTAACTGAACGGCAAAACACAAAAGGACTTACCAACACATCTAACCCAACAGAAAAAAATAAAAAACAGTGAACTATATAAGACAGTTAAAATGACAGGCGCTGAAGAGTAATTAACAACAGAGTCTGAAAAAGGCTAAGAGCAGTTTAATAAAATTATACTACAACAACGGACCTAATACATGCATCACGCAAATGCCAGAAGGAGATGAAAAAAAGGGACAGAAAGAATATTAGAAGAAATAATAAGGGAAAATTTCCCCACTTTAACAAAGGGCATGAATCTACAAATCAAAGAAGCTCAAAGAACCCCAAGCAGGATAACCCCAAAGAGATATAAACCAAGACACATCACAGTTGTTGTTGTTAGGTGCTGTCACCGACTCACAGCAACTCTATGAACAATAGAACAAAACACTGCCCTATCTTGAGCCATTACCACAGTCATTTTTATGTTTAAGCCCATTGTTGGCAGCCACTGTGTCAATCCAACTCATCGAGGGTCTTCCTCTTTTTCGCTAACTCTGCACTCTACCACGCATGATGTCCTTCTCCAGGGAATGACCTTTCCTGACTAACATGTCCAAAGTATGTAAGATGCAGTCTTGCCATATTTGCTTCCAAGTAGCACTCTGGTTGGACTTCTTCCAGAACAGATCTGCTTGCTCTTGAAGAGCAACAGTGTTGCATTCATCATCAAAATGAACATTTCAAGACCTGTCCCGAAGTACGATGCTGTCAGTGATAGGATAATATCCATATGCCTACAAGGAAGGCCAGTTAATACAGCTATTATTCACACTGACACACCAACCACTAATGCCAAAGATGAGCAGGTTTAAGATATTTATTAGCTTCTGCAGTCTGAAATTGATCGAATGCACAATCAGGATGCACTGGATAATTACTGGTGACTGGAATGCAAAAGCTGAAACAAAGAAGGATCAGTAGTTGGAAAACATGGCCTTCATGATAGAAATAATGCTGGAGATTGCATGATGGAATTTTGCAAGACTAACGACTTTTTCACTGCAAATACCTTTTTCAACCAACATAAACAGTGACTGTACACATGGACCTCACCAGATGGAATACACAGGAGCTAAATTGACTACATCTGTGGATAAAGACGATGGAAAAGCTCCATATCAGCAGTCAGAAAAAGACCAGGTGCTGACTGTGGCGGAGATCATCAATTGCTCATATGCAAATTCAAATTGAAACTGAAGAAAATTAGAACAAGTCCACAAGAGCCAAACTGGGACCTTGACTATATCCCTCCTGAGTTTAAAGACCCTCTCAAGAACAGATTTGATGTGCTGATCACTAATGACTGAAGACCCAGATGAGTTGTGGGATGACATCATCCATGAAGAGAGCAAGAGGTCATTAAAAAGAGAGGAAAGATAAGACCAAATTGGATGTCAGAAGAGACTCTGAAACTTGCTCTTGAACGTCGAGCAGCTAAATCAAAAGGAAGGTATGGCAAAGTAAAAGACCTAAACAGAAGATTTCAGAGAGCAGCTCTAGAAGACAAAAGAAAATATTATATTGACGTGTTCAAAGAGCTAGAAGTGGAAAACTAGAAGGGAAGAACAGGTTCTGCATTTCTCAAGCTGAAAGAACTGAAAAACATCATAGTTAGGCTCTCGAATATTAAAAATAAAGATTACTAAAAGCAGTGAAATAGAAGCAAAAACACAAAAGATCCCCAAAAGATTAAGTTATAATTTTTCCTTACAAACACTGGAGGCCAAAAGATGATGGAATGATATAGCTAAGTGCTAAAGAAAAAAACCCAAAACTGTCAGTCAAGAATATTATAACTAGGAAAACTATCTTTCAAGCATCTAGCTAGCTAATGTTTTTCTTAAAATCCATTCTGCCACTATCTTTATGCTGACTGCAGCATTTAGTCCACTCACATTCACTGTAATTACTGATAAGAAGTCACTTATTTTTGTCGTTTTTTTAATTTGTTCTCTGTGTGTCTTAAGCTTTGTCTTTGTAAAATTAAAACATTTCTGGACAAACAGAAGCAGACAGAGTTTGCATCTACCAGACCGGCCTTACAAAAACTACTAATGGGGGTTCTGTAGATAGAAGGGAAATGACGTCAGAAAACAATTCAAAGTTATACATGAAAGACAGACCCCTAATAAGGAAAAATACATGGGTAGGTGTAAGGGCTAGAAATTAGGTATTCATGGTTAATAATAATTTTATCTTTCATGTTTTTTAATAACAAATATATAAAAGGCAAGGATAAAATTATGTTACAGGGCACATCAAATATAAAGATACACTTAGCGATAACAAAAGCAGTATAAAGAACTTACTGTACATTACTGAAGTTGGTACCAACATACCCTAAAACAAAACCCACTGCCACTGGGTCGATTCCAACCCATAGTGACCCTAAAGACACAGCAGAAATGCCCCACAAAGTTTTTAAGGGATGTGTGGTGGATTCAAACTGCCAACCTTTTGGTTACTAGCTCTAGCACTTAACCACTATGCCAATCAAAGTTTCCACAGAATGTAATAAAGGGTCTTCCAATAAGCGTGTCCTATCTTTGAGCTAGAATAAAACACATGTAAAAAACAGTTTTAACTGTTTTCTTATTTTGAAGTACAATTGATGGCATTATGTGTGGAAAAGAACTGTGGGTAAACAGCCACCACGGTACCTTCCAAATGGTGCCAAAAATAATCAGTTATCACAGCCCAATATCTTTGCCACTGACAGTCACAGCCTCACCTCATTCACCTTGGAAAAAATACACGCCAATGATTCCACTGAACCAAAATCCACATCAAACAGTAACTTTTGGGGGAAGATGCAGCCATTCTTGAAACTCCATTGGATTCTCACGGGTCCAAATGTGACAGTTTTGTTTGTTAACAAAACCATTCATCCAGAAATGGGTCACGTTACTGAAGATAATTTTTCAGCCAATAGCAGGGTCAACTTCCAATTGCTTCAGAGCCCAGTCAGCAAATACATGGCTCAATTTATGATTGTTGGACTTCAGTTCTTGAGTTAAAACAATTTTGTAGATGCTAAATCCACCAAATTGTAGTCCACAAAAGGCCCAGTTCTTGTGCTCAGCCAGAAATTCATTGGGACGGATTCTCACACACATTCTGATGAACGGTGGTGATGTTTTCATTGGAACGTGCAGTTTGTTGATGCACAGGCAGTGCTAGATTAGTAACAGACCCAGCTGTCTCAAATTTTTTGATTGAATCTCAACTTGTCCTCTCGGTGGGACAATCCTGCACGTCATACATTGCAGGTAACCCATGGAATGCTTGATGAACAGACACCCATTTTGATAATAAAGTTTAATAATTTCTATGTGTTGTGGAATCATATAACTTTTCATAGCTATTTGTCAAGACTAATCAAAAGAACGTGATAAATATGGCTACTATAGCTTCACAAATATGACCATCATGAGCTGTCAAAAATAGAACATCTGTGTTGGAAGACCCTTTACAAAGTGTCACATGTAATATTCATAGTAACCACTAAGAAAATATATTAAAAAGCATTTGCAAAAGGAAATAACAGAAGCAAAAAGGTTTACTCCAATAAAACACAAAAAATGGCAGAAGTAAGTCACGCCTTATCACTAACTACTTGTGAATGTGAATGGACTAAATGGCCCAATCAAAAGGAAGAAAGTGGCAGAATGGATTAAAAAAAAAATCACCCTACTGTATGCTGTTTACAAGAGACATACTTTAAACACACGGATGCAAATAGATTGACAGTAATAAAATTGTAAAAAATATTCCATGTAAATAATAACCAAAAGAGAAGTGGAGTGGCAATCATAATATCAGACAAAGTAGACTTTTAAGACAAAATCTGTCAGAGCATTTTAATCAAGAAGATATAACAATCATAAATATATATGCAGGGCACCCAAAGATATAAAGGAAACACTGATAGACTTGAAGAGAGAAATAGGTAGTATTATAACAACAGTTGGAGACTCTAATACACCACTTTCAACAATGCACAGAATATCTATAAAGATGATGAGAAAGGAAACAGAGGACCTGGAAATGACACATTAAACCAACAAGACTTAACAGACACACACAGAACACTGCACCCAACAACAGCACAATATACATTCTACAGCAGTGTAGTTGGGGCATAGTAGAAATAGAGTGGAACAGAGTATAAATAGATAAAAATTGAAAACAAAAAACAGTAGAGGAAAATATAATCAGAAGTTCATTCTCTGAAACAATAAAACTGACAAACCTTTAGCTAGAATGACAAAGAAAAGATGCACATAACCAAACTAAGAGTGTACATTACAACTCCCCTGATAGAAAAAAACAGAATTATGATACACAACTATAAATCGTACAGCAACCAACTGGATAATCTAGATGAAAAAGGCAGATTCTTAGAAACACATAACCTACCCTAACTGACTCATGATGAAATATAAAGTTGCAAAAGATCCATAACAAGTAAAGAGAGCAAATCAGTGATCAAAAACCTCTTAACAAAGAAAAAAGTCCTAGACCAGTTGGCTTCACTGAGAAAATTAGAGGCCAACTATCTCTTACGAATACAGATGCAAAAATCCTAAATAAAGTACTAGTGGGCAGAATGCAACAGCATATTAAAAGACCCACACAACATGATCAAGTGGAATTTATTCCAGATATGCACAGATGTTCAACATTAGGAAACCAGTCAATGTAATACACCACATCAACAGAACAATGGAAAAGAACCACATGAGCATCTCTAGGGATGCATGAAAAACATCTGATAAATCCAACATCCTTTCTTGTTGAAAATCCTAAAGAAGACTAGAATAGAAGAGAAAGTCCTCAATGATTCAGGGAATACACGATAAGCCAACAGACAACAGTATACATAACAGAGACACAGTGAGACCTTTCCCCTTGAAACTAGGCAAAAGACAAGGGAGCCTGTTCTCACCACTTCTATTCAATGTTGTATTACAAGTCCTAGCTAGCCTTCTAATACAAGAAAAAGAAACAAAAGGTCTCCAGATTAGAAAAGAAGAAACAAATTTATCTCTATTCATGAGCAAATTGATCCTATATACACAGAAAATTCCAAAGAGTCCCCAAGAAAACTTCTAGAGATAACAGAGGAATTTCACAAAGTTGGAGGGTACAATGTCACAAATAAAAATCACTTGGGTTTCTATACACCAACAATGAGAAATCTGAAAGGGTATCAGGGAAACAATTCCATTTTTAACAGCATCTAAGAGAATACCTAGGAATAAATCTTACTAGAGATATGAAAGAGTTATACAATGAACACTATAAAACACTTATGAAAGATGACAGAAGACTTAAGTAAATGGAAAGATTATCCCTGTACATGGACTGGAAGACTTAATTTTGTTAAGATGTCAATACTACCCAAAGCAATCTATACATTCAACACACTATCAAAATTCCAACAGCCTTCATTGTAGAAATAGAAAAATCAATCCTCAACTTTATATGGGATGTCAAGAGGCCTCAAACAGCTTAAACAATGTTGAAAGAGAAGAAGTAGGAGGACTAACACTTCTTGATTTTAAAACATACTATACAGCTATAGTAATCAAAATAGCCTGGGACTGGCACACACCCATTACACACACGAATGGAAATGAATTCAGAGCATAGAAATAAACCCATAAACCTATGGTCAACTGATTTTCAACAAGGGTTCCAAGTCCATTTGATGATGAAATTAGTGTCTCTTAAATAAATGGTCCTGGGGAAAGTGTTTCCACATGCAGAAAAATGAAGCAGGAACCATGTCTTACACCATGTACAAAAACAAATTAAAAATGGATTAAGGACGTAAATGTGCAAACTAACAGCATGTAATTCTTAGATGAACAAGTAGAGGCAATGTTATCACACCTAGCTTTCAACAATGGACTATCCAATATAATAACAAAAGCACAAACACCAAAAGACAAAAAAAATAAATAGGACCTCATAAAAGTTAAAATCTATTGTTCATCAAAAACCTTTACCAAAAAAGTGAAAAGACAAGCTATTAACTAGAAGAGTATGTTCAGGAACTTTATACTGACAAGAATCTAATAACCAAAACATACAATGAAAAGACAAATAACTCAATCACAAAATAGGCAAAGGACTTGAATAAACAATTCACCAAAGAGGACATTCAAATGACTACCAAACTCATGACAAAAAAAAACCAGCATCATCAGCCATCACAGAGACACAAATCAAAACCACAATGAGATAATATCTCACTCCTATAAAGATGGTTAACATTGAAAAAAAACAAAAAAGTCCAAGAAATAACAAACATTGGCAAGGAGTTTGGGAAATTGGAACCCCTACCCACTGCTGGTAGGAATGCAAAATAGTAGCTCTGCTGTGGAAAATAGTGTGGCAGTTCCTAAAAAACCTATAAACAGAACTATCATATGACCCAACAATTCCACTTTTAGGTGTATACTCAAAAGACTTGAAATTACATTATTGTTCATCACATCAGTATTCACAATCGCCAAAAGGTGGAAATAAGCTAAATGATTGTCAACAGATGAATGGATAAACAAATGTGGTACTTACATACAGTAGAATACTAATGAGCCAGCAGGAGAAATGGAAGTCTTGGCATAGGCTAAGAACATGGATGGAGCTTGAAAACATTATGTTGAGCGAAATAGACCAATCACAAAAGGACAAATATTGTATGACTTTACTTATAAAAAGACAAGAAAAGCTAAATGTATAGATAAAAAAATATTTTAGGGTGGGGGGAAGAGAGTCACATTAAAGGGGTAGGGTTGCACAGCTGATTATTATAATTGCTGTTAGTAGATTGTACACCTGTGAAATGTTGAATTAGAGAAAGTTCTTGGCAGATATACTCACACTGTCACAACAACGACAAAAAAAAAAAAAAGAATAGCTGCTGAGACTACATATGTACAACTCAACACCTGGTAGGCTTTGGTTCCTTGGAGGTTTAGGGTCATGGTTTCATGGAACAGCCCAGTTAACTGAGCTAATGACATGTTTAGTGCTTCTGTTTACTTTCTAGTCGTTGTGTAGTGCCTGGAGTCCTAAAAGCTTGCTAAGTGGCTGAGGCACAACAATTGGTCTCTGTTCATCAACAGCAAAAGAGGAAGCAACAGAGTCAGGAATAGGGGGATATGAACAACTGCCTCTTTGCCATGTGACTAGAAGAACTGGATGGTGCCTGGCTACTATCATTACTGAACATTTTGATCAGAGACATTGCAGAAGATATCAAAGATACCATAGAAGCTTCCAGGTCAAGAGCGGTCTTGAAACTTCCTGGAGGCATGAAGGTTGGACAAACCCCTGAAAATTCTGCCTTGAGAAAAATTTTAAATAGTAGAACAAAAATATCCCCTGAAGTCATCTAAAAAACAAGTAACAGTTTAGCTTCTCTGGTAAAATAAAAAGTCTGTCTGGAGCCTTATGCTCTTTTAAGAATTGCCTGTTTGGAAAGAAGGGGCCAAAATGGTGGACTAGACACACATCTCCTCAATTCCCTCTGAGAAATATGGCCTAGAAAAATAACTGAACGGAGCAGTGTGGACATTCTGGGAGACCCAAAATCTGGCATAGGGTTGTGAGGTTGGACTGGGCAACAGGAAGGGGGCAACCACCTCTGTCAGAGGCAAGGCAGTGACTGAAACCAGCTTCTGCTGGTGCATCATTTGAGAGGATTACAGAACAACTCCACAGCTCCCACTGGTGTAACACTGGAGAAACTGAACAGCTCCTTGATAGCACAAAGACAACAATCAATATCTAACCACTGAAAGAAGCAGATCACTGCAGCTCTGAAAAACTCCCAAAATAAAGACTCAAAAAACTTCCTGGATGAAGAAACCTTTCTGAAATTATTAGCAGTAGAATACAAGAGTTATGCATGGAGCACTTCTAGAGATTAAACAAAATGAAAAATTAAGTAAGCTATATGAACTGTTAGAACATCAACAATCTGAAATCCAGCAGATCAATAATAAAATTACAGTATTAGACAATACAGCAAAAAGCCAAAAGAGCAGGATTGAGAACACAGAATACAGAATTAGTGGGCTTGGAGATAAAGCAACTGATAGCAGCACTTATGAGGAGAAATCAGATAAAACACAAAAAATGAAGAAGTACTAAGAAGCATGTCAGACTCTATCAAGAGAAATCATCTACAAATAACAGGAGTTCCTGAGCACAGAGAGCTATCAGAAAATACAGAGAGAACTGTTGAAGAGTTTCTGGAGAAAACTTTCCTGAAATCATGAAAGTAGAGAATATAGATATTCAAGATGCTAATGGAATACTACAAAAACTAGACACTCAAAGAAAGACACCAAGACATATTATAAACAGACTTAATAAAAATGGAAGATAAAGGCTTAAAGGAAGCAAAGTTTAAAGCAAAACTAACATACAAAAGGAAGTCCTGTGGGCTTTTGTCTGACTTCTTGGCAGAAAGCATGTTGGCAGGAAGACAGTGGGATAACACATCCAAAGTCCTGAAGGAGAAAAATTTCCAACCAAGAATTATATACCCTGCAAAACTGTCTCTCAAATATGATGGTCAAATTCAGACATTCACAGATAAACAAAAGCTTAGAGACTGCAAAAACCAAACCAAAGCTACAAGAAATACTGAAAGAAGCTCTATGTTTAGAAAAACAATAACATCAAATGTATACTTAAGGATGCAATGCGGGACACAGCATTCAGAAGCCTACTCAGGGAAGTCACAAGGCTTAATCAGAGCTAAAATATTAGAAGTAAGGAACCAGAGATCTTCACATGAAAACTCGGACATCATCACACCATAAAGAGGGATATATTACAGTAGAAACAACCCATTCAGATGGAGAGGAAATTAGGAAGATATACCAAAGTTAAAGACTGGTTTAAACTTAGAACATCAAGGGAGATCAAAGGGGTACCAACAAAGCAAACTGACAATACGAAATATGAAAACAAGAAACACAATACAGGAGTCTCAACAAACACAAAACCAACACTGAACAACATGAAAAGTAAACCCATAAAGAAAAAAGATCAAGAATAGAATATTAAGAGGAACAAAGAAAATACCAACAACATAAAAATAACAAAAATAACCAAAACATAATAAAAATAACCAAAATGACAGCACTACACACATACATGTCAATAATTATACTGAATGTAAACAGATTGAACACTCCATTGAAGAGACAGAGAGTAACAGCTTGGATTAAAAAAACATGATCCTTTGATATGTTGCTTACAAAACACACCTTAGACTCAAAGATATGAACAAACTGAAAATCAAAGGAGGGAAAAATACATACCAAGCTAACAAAATACAAAGAAGAGCAGGAGTGACAATACTAATCTCAGATAAAATAGATTCCAATGTAAAATCCAACAATGCAGACAAGGATGGTCACTATTTATTGCTGAAAGTTTCAATACACAAACAGAATATAACAATAACAAGTATTTACTCACCCAATACTAACACATTTAAACATATCGAACAGACTGATAACATTGAAAAATGAGATAGACCACGCCACCATAATAGTAGGACACTTCAACAATCCACTTTCAGTAATGGACAGATCATCCAGAAGAAAGCTCAGTAAAGATACAGAAGATCTTATTGTAACAATAAACCGACTAGACCTCATCGACATTTACAGAACTTTTTACCTAACAATGGATAAGTATACCTTCTTTTTCAATGCACATGGAACATTCTCCAGAATAGACCACATATTAGTTTATACAGCAAATCTCAACAAAATCCAAAACACTGAATTACTGCAAAGCATCTTTTCGGACCATAAAGCCATAAAAGTTAAAATCAACAGCAGAAAAAAACATGGGTAGAAATTTGAACTCATAGAAACTGAACAACACCTTGCTCAAAAATCCATGGGTTACAGAAGAAATCAAAGACACAACAAAGAAATTCAAGGAATCAAATGAGAATGAAAACACATCCTACCAGAATTTATGGGATACAGCAAAAGCAGTACTCAGAGGTCAATTTATTTGTATAAATGTACACATCCAGAATGAAGAAGGGGCTCAAACCAAAGAATTAACCTTACAACTTGAAAAAGCAGACAGAGCAACAAAAGAACCTCTCGGGCATCAGAAGAAAGCGATAATAAAGATCAGAGCAGAACTAAATGAATTAAAGAACAGATAAACAACTGAAAGAATTAACAATACCAAAAGCTGGTTTCCTGGAAAGATCAACAAAATTGATAAACCATTGGCTACCCTTACAAAAGAAAAACAAGACAGGAAACAAATAATCCAAATAAGAAATGAGATGGGAAACGTCATAACAGACCCAACCAAAATCAAAAGCATCATAACAGAATAATACGAAAAACTGGATTCTAACAGATTTGAAAACCTAGAGGAAATAGACAAATTTCTAAATGCATATCACCTACCAAAATTATCACAAGAAGAAACACAACTTAATAAGCTCATCACAAAAGAAATTGAAAAAGCAATCAAAGAACTACTAACCAAAAAAAGTCCTCTAAATGCATATCACCTACCAAAATTATCACAAGAAGTAGAACTTAATAAACTCATCACAAAAGAAGAAACTGAAAAAGTAATCAAAGAACTACTAGCCAAAAAAAGTCCTGGCCCAGAAGGCTTAACCAGAGAATTCTATCAAACTTTTAGAGAAGCATTAACTCCAATGATACTGAAGCTATTTCACAGCATAGAAAAGGAAGGAATACTCCCCAGTTCATTCTATAAAACCACAATAACCCTGATATCAAAGCCAGGAAAAGATCCCACAAAAAAAGAATATTACAGATCAACAGCACTCATGAACCTAGAGGCAAAAATCTTCAACAAAATCCTAGTCAATTGAATTCAACAACATATCAAAAAAATAATTGATCATGATTAAGCAGAATTCATACCAAGGATGCACGCCTGGTTCAATATCTGAAAGACAATTAATGTGATCAATCACACAAGTAACACAAAGGATAAGAATCACCTGATTTTGTCAACTGATGCACAGAAAGCATTTCACAATGTCCAACACCCATTCATTTTGCCTACATCACCCTGAATGAAGAGAGACTGAAAGAATCCCCCCTGAGAATGGGAACTAGACCAGGATGTCCACTGTCAACCACTTCTATACAACATTGCCCTAGAGGTTCTAGCCACAGCAATTACACAAGACAAAGAAATAAAGGGCATCCACTTGGGCAAAGAAGAAGTAAAAATATCCCTATTTGCAGATGATATGATTGTATACACAGAGAATCCTAAAGAATCCATAAATAAACTAATGGAACTAATAGAAGAGTTCAATAAAGTATTAGGATACAACATAAACATACACAAATCAGTAGAATTCCTTTAGATCAACAAAGAGATCATCAAAGAGGAAATAATCAAATCAATACCACGTACTACAGTTCCCAAGAAGATAAAATACCCAGAAATAAATGTAACCTGAGAAATAAGAGACTTATACAGAGAAAACTATAAGACCTTACTGCAAGAAACCAAGAGACTTACCTAAGTGGAAAAATGTACCTTGCTTGTGGGTAGGAACAGTTAACACTGTGAAAATGTCTCTGTTACCCAAAGAAATCTACGTATACGATGCAATCCCATACAAATTCCAGTGTCATTTTTTTAATGAGATGTAGAAATGAACCACCAACTTTGTCTGGAAAGGGAAGAAACCCCAGAAAGTAAAGCACTACTGAAATAGAGGAACACAGAGGGAGGATTTATACTACCTGACCTTAGGACCTATTACACTGCCATGGTCGTCAAAACAGCCTGGTACTTGTACAAAAATAGACATATAGACTAATGGAGCAGAACTGAGACCTCCAAAACATCACCATCCTCACATGAACATCTGATATTTGATAAAGCCCCAAAGGTGGTAAACTGGGGTAAAAATAGTCTCTTTAACAAACGATACTGGCAAAACTGGATATCCATCTACAAAAAGCTGAAACAAGACCCATATCTCACACCTTACGCAAAAACTAACTCAAAATGGATCAAAGACCTAAATACCAAACATAAAATGATAAAGATGAAAGAAAAAATAGGGCCAACAATGGAAGTTACAATACACTGCTTAGACAGACTACAAAATCTGACAGTGCACAAACAACAGAAGAGAAAAACAGATAAACAAGAGTGACTAAGAATCAGACACTTATGCTCATCCAAAGACTCTATCAAGAAAGTTAAAAGACTACAGAGTGGGAAAAAAGATCTGGCAACTACTTGTCAGATTGACACCTGATCTCCATACTCTACAAAGCACTGTAAAACTTCAACAAGAAAAAGGTAAATAACCCAATTAAACAATAGGCAAAGGAGATGGACAGACACTTCACCAACAAGACATCCAGGCAGCCACGAGACACATGAGGAAATGTTCACAATCATTAGCTATGAGAGAAAACCAAATCAGAACTACAATGAGATGTCATCTCACCCCAACGAGGTTGGCAATAACCCCAAAACCACAGAACAAATGCTGGAAAGGCTGCAGAGAGATTGGCAGTCTCCTACACTGCCGGTGGGAATGCAAAATGGTATAACCTCTTTGGAAAACAATTTGGCTCTTCCTTAAAAAGCTAGAAACAGAATTACCATATGACCCAGCAATCTCACTGCTTGGAATATATCCTACAGAAATAAAGCAGTCACATGAACAGACACTAGCACATGAATGTTTACTACAGCACTGCCCACAACAAAAGATGGAATCAGCCTAGGTGCCCATCAACAGATGAATGTTTAAACAAGCTATAGTACTACACTCAATGGAGCACTATGCAATGATAAAGAACAATGATGATTTTCGGAAGTATCTTATAACATGGTTTCAACTAGAAGACATTACACTGAATGGAATCACTCAGTGGCAAAAGGACAAGTATTATATCAGACCCCTGCTATAAGGAGTTAAAAACAGACTTAGGTACAGAAGAAAAGACTCTTTGGCAGCTACAAGGGTGGGGAGAGAGGGAAGGGGGTTGGTCATACATTAGATAGCAGATAGGAGTTTGGTTAGGTGAAAGCAGTGACAGCACGCAGTAGAGAGCAGGTCAACATAACCGCACTGCACCATAAACTAAAAGATTTTCTAAACTCAACCCAATATCTCAAAAAATAGAGTAGCAGGGATGGAGACATGGGTACCATGTTTACAGGGAACACTGAGACCAACTGGCCCAACTAGTCTTTGCATAACTAAGACAATCTCCCATATCCAATACTGGTGAGTGGCGTCTGGGGTCTTAAAAGCTAGCAAGCTGCAATGTGAGGTACACCAAACAGTCCAAACTCATCTGGAACAGATGATAATCAAGATCCACAAAGACAAGAGAAAATATGAGCCTAGCAGACAGACGGACTCACGTGAATGGGTGACTGCATCAACATGAAACCAGAGATGGTGCTCGGCCACCACCAAAGGCAGCCACAATGAGTGACACAATGTAGACTCCCAGAGACAACACAAGAAAAAGAGGGGTGCAGCTAAAGAACTCTATTAAAAGGCCAGAACTGATGTTCTGACAACCTGCAGGGTCCCCTGGGAATATGGCCCCTAGACCTGCTGCTGGCCCTGAAAGGAAACTAGTACAGAGGTCAACTCTTCTGACAAAGAATGGACTGGACTCAGGGATACAACGCAACCACATGGTGAGTGTACTTTATGGTTCTATACATTTATAGGAGGCTGTCCTATTGGTTTATTTCTAGACGAGCGATAAGAGTCAGACAGGAGGGGACAGGTGCTTAAGAGGACACCAGAAATACAGAGTGAAAAGGTGGATTACTTTATCACTGGGTGAGGACAACAGATGGAGCTGTAGATAGGCAGGCATACAAAACTGATTTGGATTGTATACTTTAAACTGTATAATCACAATTAAAAAAAGAGAACTAAGTATTTGGAGTCAAACAAGAGATGTAAACTGTAGTGGGCAGTGAATTTATGTTAAGGAGGTAACAACTCAGAAAAGGACAGTGAGCCTTGCTGTACAACTTTAATAATGCACTCAATTTCCCTACATTGTATATGTCAAAACTGTTGGTGTACATTTTGTTGTCTATATTCTCAACAACAAAATAAATAAAATTCAGAAGGAAAAATAAACTCATGTGATATTGAGAATGGAATGAGAACACTGACACACTGTGAAAAATATAATAACTGTCACTAAATAATGTGCATGGAAACTGTTAAATGGGAACCTAACTTGCTGTGTAAACTCTCACCAAAAACATTTTAAAAACTAATTAAAAAACAAAGCAGCAGCAGCAGTCATGATGGTTATGGAGGAAAGGCATTCTAGATAGAAAGAAGAAAATATTACAACTGCTCAGTAACTGTCAGCTATTATTAACAGATTCATGAGCAGAAAGGAAAATAAGATTAGACATGTAGTTTTCTAACCATAGAACCATAATCATAGATCTTGCTGCTATGCTAAATGATCATAACACAGAAAATGGGTACAACTGAGTTTCCTGACCATATTTAAAGTACCATGCATACTTAAAAAATGAAAACGGGGTTGTATGGAAGATAACACTCATGGAGAACCAGGGACAAGAAGAGGAGAGGATGAGGAGTGGCTGCTTAATGGGTACGGAGTTTTTGTTCAGGGTGATGAAAAAGCTCTCAAACCACTTTACAGGATGATAGTTGCCCAATGTTGGAATATACTTAATGTCATTCAGCTGTACACTTTAAAATGGTAAGAACAGTAAATGTTATGTGTATTTTAGCACTGTAAGGAAAAAAACCAGGTAACTAGCCAACATTAAAAGAACAAACAAAAACAAAAATCAACACAAGAAATGGAGAGATGGACTATGGATTGGGGATTTAAATAGGTAGCTGCTACAATATTTCAGGTGAGATAATAAGAACATGGACTAGGTAAATTAAAGTTAAAAAGGAGACAGACACATGAGAGTACAGCAAACGGTCTCAACTCAACAGGAATGGATGATCACCGAGGCCAAGAACAACACGGGGAAAAGAGAACCCAGAAGACAGAGAGACCCATGTGAGTGGGTCTCTCACATGGGTCTCTACATCGACTTGCAACCAGAAGAACCGGATGGTGCCCGGCCACCACCAATGACAGCCACGATGGAGCTCACAAAGCGGAGTCTCACTGGCAACAAGAGAATAAATAGGGGTGCACCCTGAGATCTCCAATGAAAGATCGCAATTGATGGTCTGGAGGCTTCGGGTTTTCCCTGGCAGCGTGGCCCCTGGCCCTGATGCTGCCCCTGTCCATAAATCATAATGAAGGTCAACTTTTCGGGCAGCAATGGATTGGATTTGGCAATGCAGAGTGAACGCATCTTGTGGGAATTTTATGGTTCTATGCATCTATAGGATGTCATTCTGCTGACCTCTTGCTGGACGAAGGGGGTTAGGTTGAGAGGAGGGGACAGGAGACTGTTGGGAGGATAGGACATGTACGGAGCAGAAAAGAGGGATGTGCTGTCACCGGGCAGGGAGAGCAGTGGGAGCTGCTTATAGGTGAGCATGAGAATTTAAATGGGAATGTACATTTTCATTCAATCATAATAAAAAAAAAATTTAAAAAAAGGAGGCAGAAATATGAGTGCCTATGATGATGGAAATGACAATGCATACGCACTGCACTGTACTGCACTGCATTACACTGCACCGCACTGCAAAACCTGGCTGCAAAAGACCTCTTAAAGTGTTGAAAAGGGAATATGTCACTTACAGGACTAAGGTGCACCTCCTCTTGCCAATCTTTTTACCAGTTTTGACACCAGTCATCCCTCCCACATATTCTCTATTTCTCTGCTGGGTTCAACAACTTGTTGGAGTAGGGTTTACTATGGAAGTTAACAGTTATAACTCAAGATCAGGAATGGCTCAGGATACAGATCTCTGGTCTGGAGAGCATCTCAGTCATGCCCATAGGCAAGCCTCTCCCTGGTCTTTGGTGGCTCGGTCTTCAGTCCCTGGGGCTTTTGAGGCCTCTTGGACTGGCCCAGTCTGGCCCTGCCTAGGCAAGTGTTAGAAAGCTCTTTAGCTCCATGACAAGTGCCCAGAAGCACCCCACTGCAATGCTAAGTCTCACCCTGAAGGCACTCAGCTCTAACTCTGTTCATCAGCAAGCCTAGCCTCACCAGTAAGTACCCACAGGCACCCCACTGCACTAATAAGCCTCCTCCCTGAAAGTGTTCACCTTTTTCACTCTTTGGGCCAGGAAGTCCACCACACCATCACCTGGTTCTGTTCCTCTGCAGCCACCGTTTGTCTGCTGCTGCTTCATGCCATCTCTGATGTTAACGGCTCTCACTCTCTGTCTCCTGAGTCTGGTAGTCTCTCAGCAGAAGAATACCAGGTCCCAAGAATGTGCTCCACTCCTAGTTTGTCTTTCTTGGTGGTGCTTAACCCCCTTTTGTTGACTCTGAGATGGCAAAACTAATGAATCCTTTCATTAGGGTTCCATACACTTTATTTGCATGGTCCCAGCCCCACGAGGATGCCTGTACCTTATCTGCATAATATTAGTAAGCTGTCCAATTCCCACAAGCCCCTTACTTGTACAGTTCTACCTAATCACAAGTTTATGGTGACAACAGCCATATAAAAGCCATCCATCAAGCTACAGAGGTCTCAAAAGCTTTCAAGTGGCCATCTAAGATACAGCTATTGGTCTCTATCCATTCACAGCAGAAGTGAAACAAAGAAACCAAAGGTTCTAAGAAGAAACTAGTCTATAGGACTAAGAGTCTACACAAATCACAACCTCATCTACCCTGAGATGAGGTTATCAGATGGTTATCTGCTACCACTACCAACTGTTCTGATCAGGGTGCAACAGACAGATCTTTTTAGGATGGGAGAAAAACATTATTAAAAAATCCAGATTTACTAGACCTATCAAGACTAGAGAACTCTCTGATAATACTGCCCTTAGGTATCACTTAAACCTTGACGCGAAGCTAGCTCCTGAGGTCACCTTTTAGGTAAATTAACATACTGACTTAAAAAATAAAGAATATCACTCATGAGTACTGTGCTTCTTTGGGAAATCATCTACATGAGACCAAAGGGTCAACAATTACTTTAAAACAAAGATAAGACAGGGCAAGGAAACTAGATTAACAGAAACTGAACAACCAGAAAGGAAATAATGAGAATGTTCATGTGTGGCGAAGAATCTAACTGAACAATCTGTGTTGAATGAGAACCTAATCTGTTGTGTAAACTTTCACTGAAAATACATTTTAAAAATAAACAACAAAAAAATAAAAATAAAAAAATATCTTGGATGTAAGGCCACTAAAGCAGCTCTAGGGTTACAAACCAGAATACCCTATTATCCTACAGTTAATGCTACCTTTCTTTCCTAAATCCCTCTTCAAAGGATTATAGATTAAAAGAGAACAGGCTCAAATAAGTTGTTTTCTAGAGTTACATGAAATTACAATTTTAGGCATCACTATAAATTTTTAATACACACGGAATCATGTGCACTAAAGGGATAACATGTTTACAAGAACTTTATGACAAATCATTTTGAAAGAATCAGTGATAAATTCCTCTAAAAAAACAGACTTCATATGTAAGATTACACTCAAAGTTGGATCAACCTCCAAACACATGGTTACTGCCCTCACTGGGCCTAGCTGACCAGTAAGATTGACAGAGGATGTTAAGAAGCCATGGAGTGGTATCTGTTAGCAAAACATGTAACTGCCTAATTTGTGTTAAATAAGGGACACCAACAAGACCTTTGGAAACCCTGGTGGCCTAGTGGTTAAGAGTTCAAGCTGCTAACCAAAAGGATGGCAGTTCAATTCACTGGGTGCTCCTTGGAAACCCTAAAATGGCAGTTCTGTTCTGTCTTTTAGGGTCATGTAAGTCAGAATCGACTCCAACGCGATGGGTTTAGTTGGGTTTTTAGTAAGACCCTCTATCCCAAAAGACAACTACTACCTTCCCCGCAAATGGCTCACCCATCATGCCTCAAATTCTTTCACTATGACTCCCTCCTTTAGTTTAGGTATTTCTCCTTTCTACCATTACTCTCTGGAAAGATATCAAGCCCCAAAGACATTAGTGTGCATTTGCCAAATTACTTACTCTATGACAGGAGAGATGAACAATACAAGTAATGTGGTAGGAAGAAATAACAGCAGGAAAGAAATGAGGAAGGATTCAAATGGGGAGTGCTATGGTCTGGTTCTGTCTTTTTTCTAATGCATTCATTACTACCTCTTGTTTCCCAGCAAACTCAGAGGCTAGTTACTGAGTCTTAAAAATAATCTGGAGAAGTTCAATAGAAATTTAAACTCTTTCAAGACAGTATCAGCAAAGCTTACCTTAGCAATGATACACACAATGTGTCAGAAAAGGGAGCGCCCTGGAACCCAAGTCCACCTCACTAGTTGCGTGACTGACACCCTGGTAGTGTAGTGCTTCGCTGCTAACCAAAAAGGCTGGCAGTTTTAATCTACCAGGCGCTCCTTAGAAACTCTATGGATAGTTCTACTGTGTCTATGCGGTCGCTATGAGTCGTAATCCACTCGACGGTAGTGGGTTGGTTAAAGTGACACAGCCTTGGTGGCGCAGCGGTTAAGAGCTCGGCTGCCTTAACCAAACGCAGTTCGAATCCACCAGTGGGTCTGCAGGACAGACCATCTGGCAATCTGCTCTGGTAAAGATTCCAGTCTTGAAAACCCTATGGGGCAGTTCCACTCTGTCATGAGGGTGCCTGGGATAGACCTTCTGCGCCCCGCCCCCCGAGCCAAAACCGTTGCAGTCAAGCCGATTCCGAAGTATGGCGACCCTACAGAACGGAGCGTAGAAACGCCCACTGGGTTTCCATGGATCGCCTGGTGGATTCGAATCGCCGACCTTTCGGTTAGTACCCGTAGCTACTAACCATTAGGGTTTCCAACTCCTTTGCAGACAGGTAAAATACCGTCTAGTGGAAACACCATCTACTCCAGAATCCAGTTTCGAAAACCTCACGGCTAAAGAGTCACTGCTGTAGCCTGGAAAAGGATCCATTCGCGTCCCTCTACCACAGACTCCCAGCCTGCTTCGCTCACATTCTCTCCCGCACTCCGCAACTGCACGTCACAGCAGCCCGTGTCGTCACCGGTCAGTATCCCTCTTGACGACCCCCCAGACGTCTCACGCACCTCAGTGACCAAGCCCGAAGCTAGGAAACGGCCTAGCAACAGTCCAGCAGCATTTGACGCGGACGCTGGATCCCAAGGATTGCCGGCAGCCATGGCTCGCACGCACTAGCCACGATAGCGGGGAGGGAGAACGTAATCCAGGCGAAAGAGCGGCGCGAATCGATGACATCACAGGGCGTGGCCTCCCGGGCGGAAGCCCGGGAAGCGCGTCTCAAGCAAGCGCGATTCCTGTGTTTTGCTCTGGCGAGAGGTCTGTATACTGCCGGGTACGATGCAAGTCTGCGGTTCCTTGATCCTCCGTGGGCTCCCAGCAGCGCCTGGCCTCGGAAGAGCTGCAAAAGTAGCCAACCTGATGGCCAGGCTTTCTATCCTCCCCTTTCTTTTTTTGCTATTCCCTGGCTGGGCCCCAGGAACTTGGAATCGGCGGGAGGTGACGGCTAGGGCTTGAGACTTAGCCGGGAGGCCGACGGAGTGGCCAGGTATCTGGACTGGGAAAGTGACAGTTGCGCTTCCTTCCTGCAGGAACCTGAGCTAGAATGGGAAACAGTGCCCTCCGCGCTCATGTGGAAACCGCGCAGAAAACGGGTGTCTTTCAGCTCAAGGATCGTGGGCTGACCGAGGTGAGACTGGGAGAAATCCAACCAGGGAGTTTAAGGGGAGGACTGCGGGACGGTGAAGTGAAACCGGGAGGGGCTGTTTACGCTTTGAACCCCTTTCTCCAGTTCCCCTCTGAGTTGCAGAAGCTGACAAGCAATCTCAGGACCATCGACTTGTCGAACAACAAGATCGAGAGCCTAGCGCCTATGCTGATAGGGAAGTTCACTCTGCTGAAGAGCCTCTCCCTGAACAACAACAAACTGAGTATGGCTTCGGCTCCTGGGAGCGTTTTGCTAGTGATCAGATATTAAGCAGAATGGTTTTCTCGTTCAGTCCAATTTTGTTGTTATTAAACCGTTCGGAGAGCTCGAGATGCAGGAGGAATTTCAGAGTCCTTGACGCTTTCTCACTGTGATTATATATGCAAGCTTCCTCGGGTGTTATGATGATTGGTACATGGTCAGAGTGGACTTGAAAGGGAAGAAAGCTCTCTAGGAAAGGACTTAAACAGAGAAACCTGGTTGCGTGGTGGTTACGTACTGTGGCTGTAACTAAAAGGTTGGCAATTCAAATCTACCAAGTGCTCCTTGGAAACTCTGTGGTGCAGTTCTACTCTGTCCTGTAGGGTCGCTGTGAGTTGGAATATACTCCACGACAGTGGGTTTGGTTTATTTATTTTTTCTTTTTTTAAACTTAATTTGAAGTGGGATGGAATTGCTATTGGCTTGTGCGTTTACAAAGGGAGCTCATTACACACAAATGATCTACATTTTTATGGCACCCTCACCTTCTGAAGACGACACTGGTCAAATGCCATACTTAAAAATGGCCCATGTGGGAATTCTACACATTTTAATGAGGCGAAGTAAGCTGTTAGTGTTTAAAAGCATCAGCAAGGTGTTTTCACCTGTATTAGATTCAGCTTTTTCAAAAATTCTCTTTTCCAGCTGTTCTACCTGATGAGTTATGCAGTCTGAAAAAACTAGAGACGCTAAGCCTAAACAACAATCACCTGACAGAGCTACCGTCTACCTTTGGACAACTCTCTGCTCTCAAGACCCTGAGCCTCTCTGGGAACCATCTCGGAGCGCTGCCACCCCAACTGTGTAGCCTGCGGCACCTGGATGTACTGGATCTCTCTAAGAACCAGATTCGCAGTATACCTGACATAGTAGGGGAGCTGCAGGTCATCGAACTCAACCTCAACCAAAACCAGGTCTAGAGCTTAAGGATTTTTCCTAAAACATGTTTGGGTTTATGGTCACCTGAGTAACTTCTTGTTCTTTAATCATGGAAAGCTGGGTTTCAGAGGCTAGATGAGAGGAAACCTTGTCGGCTGGATTAATGTTCAAGCCCAAAATGCCATGAAGTAAGGTGGGATGCTGTGTTTTTGTGTGGGTGCTTTTTGGAGGGTGGGATGGGTAACAGAGAATACCAGTAGTTAAACTTCTGCCTCACAAATCTTGAGTTCTTTAGATTCTCCTCTAGCATCTAGCAAGGAGGTAAGATAACATAAGAAACTGGAACTCAGAGTTGGACATTAGAGGTTACTTAGTTCCTTTCTTTGACACATTTGTCAATTATGTGTACTGCTTTTGCTGAAAAACTAAAAAAATCAGGCTTCCTAGAGACACGTTATTTAATTGTTGGACAGCATAATTATAATATTGCAAAACGTGTTATTGGACACCATTCCAAAATGGGACTCTAGTGTCGTAGTTCAGTACTACAGCTAACCAGAAGGTCAGCAGTTCAAATCCATGAGGTACTTCTTGGAAACTCTACAGGGCAGTCCTACTCTGTTCCGTAGGGTCACTAGGAGTCAGAATGAACTTAACAGCAGTGGGTTTGGTTTTGTGGGTTTTGTCCTGGAATGTAAGAGATGGCTATATCTAAGTGTAGCACTCAGCATCCATTTTGGGGAGTTCATTTTAGAAAATGATTAGTTGTCATTATATGTTCGACCCTGGTGGTAGAGTGGTTAAGTGCTACGTCTGCTAACCAAAAGGTCAGCGGTGTGAATCTGCCAGGCACTCCTTGGAAACGCTATGGAGCAGTTCTGCTCTGTCCTATAAGGTCGCTGCGTCAGACCTGACTTGATGGCACTGGGTTTGGTATGTTCAAGTCTACTTTCGAAGGAGGCACACTGTATGAATATGTTAGGCATTACTGCTTACCCAAATCCTGCCTTCTATGGATCATTTTTTCTGCAAATGTTGGTTTCCCTAAAGTGCCTATTTCTTTATAATGACTCCAATTTTTTTTATTGTGCTTTAAATGAAAGCTTACAGTTCACGTCAGTTTCTCATACAAAACTTTACATAGTTATGTCACCCTCGTTGCTCTCCCTATAAAGTGGCAGCACACTCCTCCTTTCCACCCTGGATTTCCTGTGTCCAGTCAACCAGTTCTTGTCCCTTTCTGCCTTCTCATTCCACCTCTGGACAGGAGCTACCTTTAATTTCATATATCTATGTGAGCTAAGAAGCACACTCTTTACAAGTATTTTATTGTTGTATAGTCCAGTATAATCTTTGTCTGAAGAGTTGGCCACAGAAATAGTTTCAGTTCTGGCTAACAGAGGCCATGTCCCAATTTCTTTTTAAGAAAAGCAAAGTGACCTGGAGTGTCCTTAAATATGATAAAATTCTGTCAGTCTTTGAGGAGATTGGCCTCTTTAAAGTGAAGGCTGTTGTATGTTCAAGTTTTAGGGGAAAAGTTGTGACTCACTTAAGCAATGACTATAGAATCTCTGTGAGTGGGAATCAACTACACACAGTAGTTGAATACTTAACTCCACATTTAGTTCTACCAATACCTCAACCAGTGGTTCTCAAACTTCAAGAAAGAGGCTTGTTAAGAGAGCTGTTGCTCCCCACTTCAGAGTCTGAGATTCAGCAGGTGTAGGACGCGGTATGAGAATCTGCATTTCCAACAAGTTCCCAGACGATGGTCTAGACAACACACTTGGAGAACCACTTAGTCTGAGATGATACGAGGCAGAGTCAACACGTAAGAGTATGGTGAGCAAGTCAAAGACAACTTCTTGGCATGGAGTTTGAAAGCATAAAAACCAGTGGTGCTATCGAGAAAGGAAATGCTCAGTTGTCTATGATGATGAGTTATCCAAATGGAAATGTTTTACTAAGAGTTGAAGAAACAGGAGTGGTATAGAGGCAAGTAGATAAACAGATTTTTTAAGTCATAATAGAAGCAATGGGTATAATGATGCTCTTTCTAGGAGAAAGTATAAAGATAAAATTTGAAGTATTAGGCATTGCTCAGAAAGTGTCCATATGAACAAGGGAAGCCAAAAAGAAAATAATTTAGAGGACAAAGAAAAAAGGCTAAGTAATGAAGCATAAGAGGAGAGTTTCAAGGAAGGGATAAATACAGAGTAAAATGAAACAGAAGGTCCTCAGTGAATCCTTGACTGTGGCAATAAAGTGATCAGCGTGTATGCACAAAAAGACTAGCAATAAGTGTTCAAAAAGTGTTTATATAGTGGTTATTTCTGGGTATTACAGGCAGCTTTTTTCTTTAAATTTGCATGGTTTTCAAATTTTCTGTAATGAACATATGGTGCTTTTATTATCAGAAAAAAAATTTTTTTTAAGAAAGTCATCAGTGACCTTCAAAAAAGCAGTTTCAGTGGAGGAGTAGTGACACAGCCAGATAACAGACATCTGGAGTGAGTAGGTAGTGAGAATATGGAGGTGGTGAAAGAAAAGTAAGACAATTATCAAGTTTTTAATGTAAAAATTAGCCATGATAGTGTTTGTGCTTTTTCTGTGATAGATATCTCAGATCTCAGTGAAGATATCTTGCTGTCCTCGTCTCAAAGTTCTTCGTCTAGAAGAGAATTGTCTTGAGCTCAGCATGCTTCCACAGAGCATCCTTAGTGAGTCCCAGATCTGTCTGCTTGCTGTGGAAGGCAATCTTTTTGAGATAAAGAAACTTCGAGAACTGGAAGGCTATGATAAGGTGAGTATTAGTACAAAGCAGTATTTCCAACCACTGCCTGAGAGAATGGTGAAGTAATCACGGGAACATTCACAGCTATCTTTTTCTCCATTTTGAAAGTGAGTTCTAAGAATCAGCCAGCTGTGAGTAGGTTTTACCAAGATAACTTTTCCCCTAGGTAGCTTACTATATATTTGTCTTTTAGGGAGTTTTCTACTTAAAAATTTAAAGAACTATCTACTTTAAGTTTGCATTTAGAATAGCTAGATGGATCTGTAGAAAATGAAGGACTAAATCCAGTAAAATAAAAAAATGAAATCATAGAAACTTGAGTAACAAACTTACATTGCCCATACTGAATTCCAAGTATTTCTTTGATTTTAGTACATGGAGAGGTTCACAGCCACCAAGAAGAAGTTTGCATGATGGTTCCCCCAGGAGCATGGGAACCTTATAGGACACTGACTTGGAACCTCTGTGGGAACCTGGCTGAATCAAAGGCTCCCAATGTTGTCAAGGATGTCGGCAGTTAAGAAGATGACACTCCAGGAGATACTTCACTCAACAATTTGTGTCCTTTTCAGGGCTCACTTAAGATAAGCTAAAAGAAAAAGGATCAAGACATAGGAAGAGTCCTCCATTTAGAATCATGGGTAGGGCACTGGACAGTGTTGATCTTTAAAATCATCATGAGTTGGGCTTTAAGAAACCGGCAGACAGTTGCCATTTATACAGTGAGGGGTGCTGCCTAGTAACAACAGCTCCACACCACAGCTTGGAATTTCATGTTTCAAAGTGTGAGCTCCCATAAAGTCAAATGCCAATCTTACTCTGTGCTAACATTTCATGTTTTAATAAATTCAAATAGTTTGAGGCTGCTATGGTTAATTTAAGGATTTATGATTTTATTCCAGTACATCAGTTCAATTGCAGTGTTTATCCTTAGCATTTAGAATGTATCTAAATATTATGTGACTGTCTTGATTAAATGTGTACTTTGTCAGAGAAGCATCAAACAACACTACAAAATGTTCCCCAAGGCTGCAGTAGCAAATTCCTTACTATTGCAGGTGCCTTACTGGTAGACCTCTTAAGAGATAAAACCATATATGCAAAACTTATAAAAGAAATTTTAATAATCAAGATCTTCATGAACTTTTGCTATAATGTCTTATTTCTAATAACCCTTTTCCCTCTTTGTATTTATAAGTCTGCTACTACTCAAATTACCTATCAAGAAACCATTGCAACAATATTTTAAAGCAAGCTATGTTTATCAAGTTTACTCTCTTGAGAGAATATACTAAATAAAGAATTTTTAATGAACTTTGGTTGGAAATAGGATTGATCCTTTAAAGGAATACAGAGCTTTTAACCAATAAATAGTCCTTTCTTCTATTAACTTTGAAAGTGAACTAATACTGAGAATATTTCATGCCCTTGGAGTAATGAAATACCTTTATGTGACTGATGGTAAACATGATGTTTAAACCATGCTGTTAAGAAAATACGAAGATAAAAATGTAGATGATTTCAGAATGTCCCTGGTAAGAACATTTAGAAAACTACCACTGTGTCCATTTTTCTCCTTGCCAAGAAGCTACTCTTAATCGTATGAGGTCTAACAATTTAGTCCATGAACTTAATTGTTCTAAGTGCTACATACCTCACAGCTGAATATCACTTCAAGTCACCTTCAAGGTACTCGTCATGGGAAACTATGCATCGATACTAATGCCTAATCTATTCTTCAAAGCAATTTTGGAACTTCTTCTGGAATGGCCATTGTGCATAGTGGCAAGTTCATGAACTTAATTCTGTAGTTGTCAATGAGGGAGTAACTGTAACTGTATTGGAACACCTTCCCTACTCACTTGATCTGGCCCCCAATAATTTTTTTCTTTACCTGAAGATAAAGGAAGTATTGTAAGGAAAACATTTTGATGACATTCAGGACACCAAGGATAATACAATAATAGCTCCAATGGCTGTTCCAGAAAAGGAATCCTAAAACTGCTTTGAAGGGCAGGCTAGGGACAGGCATCAATGCACAGCTTCCCAAAGGGAGTACTTTGGAGATGACAGTAGTGATATTCAGCAACGAGGTATGTACCACTTTTTCTAGGATGGGTTCATGAACTTAACTGACGGTCCTCATATATTGCCAGTTCTTGTTTTACAGGCCTAGTTTAGCCCTTAAGTCAAGAGATCACAAGAGCTTAGTATTTATTCTATATAAGGAAGTCTATCTGACCTTAAATCTATTCTAGGTATTTGTTTTCCCATATTTTCTATTTTGCAAATTGGCAAGTATTAAGAGGTGCCAGTTTATCAGTATCAGCTGAGTTCAATTTTTTTTAATAAACTTTAATGCTTATTAATCTTATCAATCCACTGAATAATACTTCTCTAAATATTTCATTAATACTTACCCAATAAATCAGAACTTACAAACTTAGTAACATTGATGTCCCCATTTAATAACTGGAGTGTTAAAAATTTATCCCTACCCCAAAACATCTCTCCTCTAAATGAAGTGTGTGCTCATAAACCACTTAAAATACTTAAGAGCCATACCTGGCATGACTGGCTTGATTTGTAGTTTTTCTATAACAAGGAATTGAGTACAGTACCAAATTTTTTACATCTTGGCTTCGAAGTATACTGAGTAAGGTCACTGACCTTGACAGAAAGATCCAGGCTTGAATCTAAAGTCCTTCATTTACCAACTTTATGAATTTAAGTGATTTATCTCTTGCCTCTCAGGTACATTATGAGGCTACAGTAAAAAGACAATTAAAGCCACTCAGCAAGTGCTCAGTAAGTGATGCCATTTATTTCAGCTAAACCCAAACAGCACCAAACCCACTTCTATTGATTCAGACTCTTAAGGGCCCTATACAAAGAACAGAACCGTGCCATAGAATTTTCAAGAAGCATCTGGCAGACTTGAACTGCTGACCTTCTGGTTAACAGCCATAGCACTTAACTACTATGCCACCAGAGTTTCCTTATTTCATCTATAAGGTGTAAAAATAGAATCTAGCAAGCTGTACAGAAGTAGAAAGCTTGTAGGAGCACTATTAAAAATGATAAATAACCGGGTATGGAACTTGAATATTAACCTGAGAAATAGAAATCTCATTAGTAATGTAATTCCTAGTTTTTAAAGAAACTAATTCCAAACGCAGTTGTGTATAGGATGGCTGAATTAAGTTCAGTGACAGCCACTGGTTTTTAACTCCTTAGTTACAGGTTTCTAAATAGAGTGGACTCCAAGCAACTATAAATGACAAATTGCAATGACACCTCCTTCAAATGAAGTGTCTGTTCATAAACCACTTAAAATACAGCCACACCTGGAATGACTGACTTAATTTGTAGCTTTTCTAGAAAAAGGATTTAAGAACTGTACTCAATAAATATTCAGATTAGAGGGTTAATCTGAGTGAGATTTAACTAAGAAAAAGGGGGTTAGATTACTGAACAGTTTTATTCACATAGTCAAGCTATTTGGATCCCCTCCTATATCCCTCAAAACATGAAAATGGCCCTGCAGCACATGTGTTAGTACTAATCAAAACCAAGAATTTTCTTGGAAATGAGGTTCCAGGCTGCTAAGTACCACTACTTTGGCTTTGCCACTTCTCCAGACTTAGGTCTCATCTTGCAATTTTGACGATTCTCATACTTGGTAAAGAGGAAGACATCTAAATATTAAGCCAAAAAGAATAAACTGAAGATACTTTGCATCAATTAACCATTCCAAAGTAGTAACAGTTTTAATTTTTAACAACACTAAATCTATGCATCACCTTCAGTGCACCCAACCACTGGACAGACACAGAAACATGGTCCAGAAAGGTTAATATTATGCTCAAGGTCACAGAGCTAGTAAGTCACAAGCAACATCGGAACACAAGTGGTCAGACTCCAGAGCTTGTTTAACCACTTAAGTACTACCTTTCAGAAGTATCAGAAACCAGCTTTCCAGGCAGTTAAGGAGAAAATCAGGAAAAGACTTTTAAGTCAACAACTTCTGTCTCTAGTGCATTACTGGCCTACTGCATCCACTCTGAATGGGACCTTTTGTGTGGCTTCACTCCTCTTCTTTCCCAGCAGCAGAAGTTTGCAAAAGATGACAACCTGGGGTCCATGGATGAGCTTTCAAGGCCTCCATAATTCTCATTTGTGCACAATTCAGGTTTGTGTGTCTCTTTTGAGAAGAGGGTTATATTTCTTTCATCAAGTCACAAAAGGATCCTTGACCCAAAAAGAGCTCCCTTCCAGGGATAATACCAAAAAACCCACACCCACTGCCACTAAGTCAATTCTAACTCATAGCAACCCTTCAGGACAGAGTAGAACTGCTCCACAGTCTTCAGGGAGCACCTAGCGGATATAAACTGCTGACTTTTTGGTTAGTAGATGTAGCACTTAACCACTACACCACCAGGAATTCCCTGGGGATAATAACAACTACCATTTATTACGCTCTTACGTCTGCCAGGCACTGTTCTAATTACAAGCATTACCACGCTGAATCTTTGCAACAACTCGATGATGCAGGATTATTTATCCCCATTTTATAAACTGAGGGACAGAAAAGGGCTGACTCACTTAGCCACAAGTAGCAGAGCTCAAGTGTAAACTGAAATCATTTGGTTCCTTAGCTCATGCTCCTAACCAAGACACTACACTGGGGGGCAGCACATTGACATCAGGACTAGTTCTGCTAGATGAGATAGTATTAAAACAATGTTTTTTACTGCTTTAGATAAGAGGTTTAAGTATAGCACAACCTTCATTGTTTTACACCTGTTTTCTTTAAGCATTTAACATCATCTGCCAAACTAACATTGTAGCACAGAGGATTTATAGGCAGCTTGAGTCTCAATTTAAATGTTCTCCTTTCCAGCCTTGAAAAGTTTCTAAGTTAACTGAATCTCTTCCAGGAGTTGAGCCATATAGTTCTTGAGCACAAACATGATCCTTTCAGTCACTAGCGTATTTAAGCCTAAATGAACAGACTAGCAATAACTAAAAGGAACTGCATGACAAATCACAGAAAGAAAAATCTTGTCAATATTTCCAGTAAAAATTAGAAAGTTGCTAAAGGCAACTTTCTAAATGGGAGTGCGTCTTGATATGGACCTCTGCTTTATTCAACTCATTAAATAAAACAACAGTCATGAAACCACATTACCCATTTAAAAGAACAACTTCACTTGTTAGTTACAAAATTTAATTGCGAAGATTAAGCCAAACCAACCCATATTAATAGCTATGAAGTACACAGATGCTAGTTTTTAAATAAAAGTGACAAGTATGAATCAGATTCTCATAACACTGTTCAGGATCTAAATAAATGGGATTCTGGATATGGTTCAATACACAAGACCAGGAGAATGACACAATCATCAAAAGTTAAACGAAAGGCATAATTTTCCAAACCACTTTTAGTTAAACAGCATAAGTTTCAGCTTTAAAAACAAAAGTCTAAAGCTATGTAAAACTCAAAGCAATCTATTTTTCTACCTGAGATCAAAATAAGTTCCTTTTTTCCTATCTAAACATAATTTCTGGCATTGAGGTAAATCTGAATTCACTTGATATACTTTGTTAAACTTCTCCAAGAAATTTTAAGCCCTGCTTTAGAGAAATTTCTCATGTTACACATATTTGCAATATTTTTTCTTCAAAGACTAAAATTATAGACCTGATATGGGACCATGATACTACTAACAATATGAAAATAAAAAACTATTTGTTTATACAGTGTTCCTGAACACATAAAAGGGAATTCACAGTGTATGTATATATGTGTGTGTGTGTGTGTAAATATATATATTAATCACTAAGAGTTCAGGAATTAAGTTCAGTTTAAGAAAACTCATTCTATTCATCTTTTAGGATTACAGGTTGCAAATTTATGATGTATAACAAAAATACTATGTCTAAAAGCTCCAAAAGCAAGCTTTAGCCTAACTTGGCAGTAACTGCAACTTGACTTAAAAAGTAAACCCAACTAGATGTTTACTATGGCTATGTAACTTTCTGCTTTGGAGCCTTCAGGATTTTACTGAGGTAACAACCCTGTATCTCTGGCCTCTTCAACCCCTGCAAAAAAACTACAGCTTCCTTCTTCGTTGCTATCTTGCAAATCTTAAAAGCAAAATAACTTGCTAGAGTGAGCAAGGAAGATGAAAAACAACACTGTATGTGATGTATGAAATCCAGTCTCAGAGTATGAACTGAGGGAAATAAAACACCTGAAGGAAGGCTAAGCAACAGAGTCTGGTCTCAAAAGAAAAAGAAAATAAAAAAATAAGGGGCTTTTACTCCTGGCCCTCCTTACATTATCTTCCAATCAGAAACATATGGGACCAAAATTCTGATGGAGAAGCCAGGGATGTAACTAAATGATAAAGTACAGCAGTAGCTTTAGCTGTCAATGAGTTTCTTTGCTCTGGCATTGGCATTATCAATACGATCTTTGTTGGTGTCAGCCTGAAGGGGAAAAAAACAAAACAAAACAGCATTACTTCACAAGTCACTCCAATGAAAGTTAAATTTTATAAACCTGCAGTAACCGACACCTACAGAACACTCAAGAAACACTGAAAATCACATTACAAAACTCATTTTGGGCTAGTAAAGATAAGGGTGTGCCTGACCCAAGCCATGGTATTTTCAATCACCTCAAATGCATGTGAAAGTTGAACAATGAATAAGGAAGAACAAAGAAGAATTGATGGATTTCATTTATGGTGTTGGTACTGAATATACCATGGACTGCCAGAAGAACAAACAAATTATCTTGCAAGAAGTACAGTCAGAATGGTCCTTAAAAGCAAGGATGGGGAGACTTCATCTCAAGTACTTTGGACATGTTAATACAAGGCACTAGTCCATTGGAGACGGACACCATGCGTGGTAAAGAAAAATGTGATGGATCGACACAGTGGTTGTCAACGATGGGCGTAAGCATAGCAAGCACTGTGAGGATAGCACAGGACCAGGCAGTGTTTTGTTCTGTTGTATACTGGGTCACTGTGAGTCACAGCCAACTGGATGGCAGCACCTAACACATTCTGGCTAAGAGGTGACAATATAAAATCCATTTGAAATAATCCCGTTGTATAAATATAACAAAAGTATAAAGAGGAACTTGAACTTGCCAGTATTTCATTTGTTTTCATAGCTTAACATCTCTAAAACAGAGATGCATCTTATAATTAACGGCATTTTAGACAAATTAAATATAATGAGAAGGCTCTGTAATAGATCAGAATCTGGTGGGTATCCTCTGTCGGGGGCAGGTTATTCAATAAACAAGGTAAACATGGGCTTACTTTTGCTTCCTCACTAACCTGTAGTTAACAATTTCACATTTTTTTCTGTTTCTAGGTATGGCTGGCATGCGCCTGTCTCTCAACCCCCCAACACCTTCCTAGAGAATCAAAGCCTCTTTTTGAATTTATAGTCCCTGATAGTGGTGGATGACACAGTAACCAAACCAACCATGGACTTACTTGTGCTTACTTACTTACTTACTTACTAACCTGCAGTGAACGATTTCATGTGTTTCACCACACCACATCAAGAGTACCTTTCAGAAGCAGGTCACGAGGCCTGTCTTCCAAGGCAGCTCTGGGTAGGTTTGAACTGCCAACCTTTATGCTAGAGTCAAGCATTTAAACAGTCTGTACCACCCAGGAACTCCTAATCTGTGATTAGTTAAAATAAAAGAGAAGGAGCTAACTTGCTTGCTCTGTTTGGGGGAAAACAAGACTGTACTCAAAGGTTAGATTCTCAACTTCATATACGGAGGTTTAAGTAAAAGCACTTCATTTCAAAGCTATGATTTCAAAATGAACCAACAAGAGATGGGAGGAGTTGGTTATTGTTTTTCAAAGTGCAAGAACTACCACATCATTAAAACTGTTAATACCTGTAAGGACACAGTCTCAACCTCCTGATTTCCCCAAAGTACTTGCACATGTAGCAATTACTAAAACACTAGACTGGTTATCTAATGTCCTGTCTTCCATGGTAGTAAGAAGCATTTACCTTTTCTGTGATCCGCTGTATTTGTTGATTTTGAGCCTCAATCTCATTGCCCATGTCCAGGGCCATGTTTTTCAGATTTCCCAGGATGCTGCCCACCTGAGTCAAGTTCTCTTCCATTTCATCTTCTCTGGCATCATTAGTTACACTATCATAGAAAGAGAGTTAATTCAGTGAGATATAAAAGGGCAAAACCTGGATTTAGTTTTAATAAAATAAGTCACCAATTACTCAAAATGACTCTTAGCACTTTTCAATATTAGCTACCTTTTTATATGAAGTGTTAGACTAAAGAAACTTGTTAGACATGACAATTCTCACACTTGACTCTAAAGCTACTGAATCAGAAGTTCAAAGTGGAGTCTCGGAATCTGTGTTTCAATAAGCCTTCAAGATGATTCTGCTTTACACTCAAATTTGAGAACCACTGCTTGAAGACAGGCATTAGAAAAGTATGGCCCAAGGGCCAAATCTAGCCTGCTGCCTGCTTCTGTAAATAAAGTTTTATTGTAATACAGCCATACTCATTCATTTAACATAATATCTACACAGCTGCTTCTGCCCTACAACTAGTAGTTGCAACAGAGAGCATATGGCTTGCAATGTCTGAAATATTTACTACCTGGCCCTTTATAAAAAATTTGTCCCTATTCCAGATGATACATTTTAAAACATTTTTTCCTGTTTACAGAAGTAAAACATGCTTACATCTGGAAGTTAGAAAGTACTGAAAAGTAGAAAGAAAAGTTAATCTCATCACTTAAGGACAACAACCACTGTCGATATATTCTATCAAATAGAGACTTTAAAATGTATTTTTAAGTAGAATAAATGCTATTTTTAATTGATGAGTTAAGGCTCAAGCATATTTACATCCAATCTCCTGAGTGAGCCATTAATTTAGAAAAGTAAGTACAATATCAGGGGGAGTTGGCCTACCGTTTAATGTATCCACCACCAGCTGCTCCTGCGGCTGCTTGCTGAGGCTGGCCATTTGTCACCCGGCCTGGCTGCTTAGACACTACATTGTTAGCTGAGTTGTCACCTCCATCTCCCCATGTTGCCTTATAGGCCTTACTAGACTCAAAGTTCTTTGTCCTGTAAGAGTCACAAGTGTAAGGAGATACCAAAAAGCAGGAGAATTGTAATCAGTGCTTATTATCTGAGGATGACCCTAGAACCCTTAGCAAAAAAGATGCATATAACTAGATCTAGATTATCTATATCATTCTCCATGGAAACATAGGGGAAGATAAATTATGTAAAGTTACAGACATTAAACAATTACAGGTTCAAATACTTTTTTTAAATTTTCACAATGCTATTAACAAAGGGCACTTATTTGTTTTTTCAAGTTTCCTGAGCCTCTGACTCTCTCCAGAAAAAATAGGAATAGGAACTAGACTAAAATTCCCCAGGAGAAGTATTCTGGGACACATTCAGAGTTTCTCTGAGGTATTTCAGAGGTCTAAGAGAGCTGGAAGAGTACACAGGGTAACACCTAGACCCAGGTGCCACTCTCACTTGAACCAGAGTAGTTTCAGTGATCAGTTTTGTAAGTTGAATTTTTGCTTTACATTTTAACAAAGGGTTCCTTAAAACAAGCATCATGAGGGAGAGGCATGAATTCTTTCCAAAGTGGACAGTCAGCTGATGAATAACTGCTTTGCCAGTTTTGGTTTAGGGTTTTATTTATTTATATATTTAAGAGTTTACTTCTCTACTTCATTTAAAAGCTATTAATCTAAACCTCTTAAAAATAAAGTCTGTGCCTTCAGATGTAAGTGAAGGAGTCAATCAGCCAAAGACAGAATTCTACCACGAAATTTATTACTTATGCTAATGCAACTGCAAGAAAAAAAGCCCAGGAAAGTGACTTTTAAATGGCTAGCACAAAAAAAGTGACACAAAACTTGTGTGTGTGTGTGTGTGTGTGTGTGTATGTGCGCGCGCATGTGCGTGCACACGCAGTTTAGGTGAAAGTTTACAGCTGGTGTTACTTTGTCATTCAAAATCTATACACTTATTACAAAATTTTTATTGATATCTGGCTAGATACAGCCAGGTTTTGCTCATACTAGTTTTTACTTTTCTATAAGCAAAACAAGGTGGTATATGAGTACAATGTTGACCTCCAATTTACTCTACATTGTCTGTTAATGATGAAGCTTCAAAACGGAAAAGACAGAGGACAGATTTTGTGAAAACAGTAGCTACTTCCTTAATGGACATCTGAAGACTGATTTCGGGAAAGTCTAGATCTTAGACCTTAATCGTTAATGTTACAGGAAAGGTGCTACTTCTATTTCTTTAACAGACACTGAAAAGGCAACAAATGTATGACGTTGAAGAGACAGCTAGTTATTACTATGCCTTTCTTGGTTCCACTTTAAGATCTCACTATTGTATTTCCTATTTATGCTAGTTGACTTATTAATTAACCTATTAAAAAGTCATGTTAATCTTTCCTAAAACAAGGTGAGATAATATATTCTTAAAATGCATATTTCCGTAATTATCTCTTAGTTTGGTAAAACCAATTTACATGGACTCTTAAGTTAACATTAAGATGGACAAAATACTAAAGGAGACTAAGTCAACAAAATAAACAATATATATGTTTGTCAGAAACCTAACAATCAGAAGCATTAATAAGACATGTGCCACTGTTTTCAGTATGTCAGATTGCAGAAAAGGGGGTAGGAATTCAAGCCACCAAATAATAAGATACTATCTGCATGAGAATCTTAAACCAGAAATCGAAATAGACAATACAGGATTTGTGGGTCCTGGTATATCAAGGGATATACAGATGCTTCAATCTTCTTCCCAATCTTAAAAGATTTAAAATTTTAAATTTCTTAAACAGTTCAGAATTCTTCCTTCTACCATTAGACATTAGGGGCATATGATGCAAATGAATTAACACAATAATGTAAATAAGTTGCAATTAAAGTGCAGTGTATAAACAAACAATCCAGGACTGGTTATCACACTCTTCTTCTCTCTTCAAGAGGACTGGATATTTGAGGATGTTCCTCCACTATCAAAATGGTAAAAAAAACTGACTCTGATTTTTTTACAGCTTCACAATGCACTGGCCATGTTTACCTTCAAACCAATTCGAGCAAACTGCATTTTTTTTAATGCAGTTATAACATGTTCTGCGTGTTTACAAAGAGGTGATTTTTTTCTAATGTCGCTGACTGCATTTTATATAATCTTCATCCTCGTGATATTGCCATGTCTCTCTTTCAGCACCTCTACTCCAGGTAATACCTTCTGGTGCTCACGACCCTGCCACTTGCCTTCACACTGGAACTTTCTCCACCATGTAGGAACTCTAAGAGTGATTCCAGGATCTTCCCCGACACCCTTGACAGTTACCTATTTTCAAGATATTGTCAAGAAGCTGCCCACCTAAATTCATCCAGTAAAAAAAAAAAGTTTAAAAAGTAATAATAATGTTTTTAATCTGATTTGTCTTCCTTTCAGAGGATCTTGAAGGTTCTAAAGGTACTATTTCTCAGACTTGAATCAGCACCAAAGCAACCTCAGTGTTTATGAACACAGAGTCATGTAGGTTATACGCCAAAGCTGCTCCTTCTGTGTGTGTAGGATGGAGTCTGGAAATCTTTTTTTTTTTTTTAATTTAAGTTCCACAGGTATGATAGCTACCCACCAAGAAGACAAACACTGTGGGGTCAGGGACTTCCAGCCTGTTGTACAAGGAATATTTTAGGCCACTCTGGCAGTCTTAGTATTTCTATAAGCTAGGACACACTGAAGGATACAGGAGTTAACCTGCAGGAAGCAAAGGGAGGGACACACCAGGATTTAAAAAGGGAAAGAAAAAGCCAGGGATTTGGAATAAAATGACCCAAATCCCAATCCTAGAACTGTTATTCAGTAACTGAAGAACCTTAAGCAAACTTTAATCTCTATTCTATTCCTTGTACATAAAAGCTATAAATGATAATAACAATACTTACACTTCACAGGGCTGTGAAAAGGTTCTGTTTTTAATGGGTGTAAATTGCTTTGTAAAGCACTGTACAAATATTTTGATTCATTGGCTTTGTGCCACTAGGTACACGTATTACCAAAAATTGATTAGTTAGCTCCAAATTAATTCAATATGAAATCACAGCAAGCTAACAGATGACACACTAGGAATCATGACCACTGGAGCATATGTAAACAATGAAGCCCTTATGTAAAAAAAATAAACTATTAAATATGGTAACTTTAATTATTTTTCATCTTGCTCTCAGCACGATTGAAGATGACCAGACGGGAAATTAATTCCTAGATCTGGTAGTAATCTAAAGCATGGGGATACCAAATCATTAGAAATGATACTTTACCAGAGGAAATACTGACTCTGGAATGGATGGGAAGTAGGGATACTTGATACTGAAATCAAAGGAACTCCATTGAAGAAAGAAATTCATTTAGCCTGAATTCCCTTACTTCTGATCAAAACTACAGTATAGTAACTCTACAAACCTCCTCCTGTAATGTAACTTTATAGGAAACCAGGAGAGTTATTTTGGTAATCTTAAATAAATGTTATTCAGCAACAGCTTAGTTATGAGAGCCACTAGTCAATATTATAAGATCCTTTCATCAAGTCCATCTTTTGTCAAAAAGCAGGCGTCAAGAGTTAAATTCACTTTACACTACACACCACAGCACAGTAAGACAGTCTCCATCATTCACGAAATCCATGCACATGCAGAGGAAAAGCATTTGAAACATCACCTTTCGACAGCAGGTTAACAGCCCAAACTGCGCCACAAGACAGCATCTTAAAGTCCCCTTTGATCAGTTACCGAGCCCAGCTTCTGATGTTAATTCTTCATTTTTTAGTAAGCAGATTAGAAACGAAAAGATTAGGTGAGAGAATGAAATGCAGAAAATAGTACATGCAGTAAAACAGACCAGAAACAGTTTAAAATTTTAAAAACATAATGCATTTAAATTCCTGCCTGGTTTCATGGAAACAACCAACATCTGAGAATCTAGATAAAAAGAAAAACACAGGGACACCAAGTATTTAAGTCACAGCACATTTCATTTTCCCTAAGAACATTTAGGTTATGATATTCTTTCCTAAAATTATGAAAGTTAATACAGAGAGAAGATAACCACTAACAGAGAGATTGTCAAATTCCTCACCCCCTAGCCGGTGATTCTTCCCTTGATGATTACAGATTTCTCTTAATCAACTCTATCATGTATTTTATTTGCACTGGAATTTTACAAAATTCTAACTCTAATTCTCACACTAGGTCACAGATTTCTCAAAGACATTCATTCAACAAGTATTTATCGAGAAACTACTAAGTATCAGGTACCACGTAATGCACGAAAGAGTAATGACAAAACAGATGTGACCAGAAATACACCTTATTCATCATTATAGTTGAAGAGACAAAGCACTCAAATACTGACTGAAATATAATTCAGTACTTGTTTTAGTCATCCAGAGCTGGATTTTTACACCTTAATATCACTTGAGACTGGGATAGCAGAAAACGTGCAGTATCTGTTTTGAAAATTTCTAGCAAGTAGTACAGAAATATCCACTTGTCTTCAAACTATGTGCTGGTATAGTAGATGTTATCGTAGATATTAAGACAGAAAAATACATGTCTGAGAATGGCTAAACCAGAGCATCATGCAGTTTACTGTTCTGAGACTTGCCATTTTAATTCTGCCTCCCTTGTAAACTCCTTTTAATTAAAATCACAGCTTACCAAAGTTATTGTCAAAGACAGGGTTATTAAAAAGGATCTATGCTACTTTGCTTTGAGAATTCAAGTGATAGTAAGCTACAGAATGATATTCATTCATAATGTTGAAGTTTAATCCTGGTAGTCCATCAGTAAATTCTAATAGTCCTTTAGAAAGAATCTGCTATAGTTGAATTTCTTTCTAATACATAGTTCTAATACATGGATCTATTAAGTAAAGCTATCTCCTGTCTCATTAAAAAAAGAAAAAAAAAATCTGCCGACTTGGCTTCAATTAACTATCCTACCCAAACAAAAGAAATCTCAAAGGACAAATCTACTGAAGAGATGTTTTCTGCACAGTAAAAAAAATTAACAACTATTCTTTTCTTGTCTAAATCAAGCATAACACATAGTTAAAAGCAGAGACCCTGGAGACAGTCAGCCTGGTTTTGTTTTCAATTTTACTTTGTTGTTGAAAATACACATGGGAAACATGCACCAATTTAAGTTTTTTACATTCATCATTTAGCAACACTGATTACATTCTTCTGAGTTGTGCAACATTCGCACCTCCTTTCCTCAGTTGTTCCTTCTCCATTAACATAAATTCAAGCCCCCTAAGGTTCCTACCTAATTTTTCAAGTTGCTGTTACCAAATTGATCACATGTAGTTCTCAAAAGAGCATAAAGCCTGTTAATGGACTGCATTGTGTCCCCCCTAGAAAATGTGTGTATACATTTGGCTTGGCCATGAGTCTCAACACAGTGTGATTTCTCCCATGTGTTGTGAATGCTGTCTCTGATGGCAGTAAGAGAATGGGCAGCAGCTGTGCTGGTAAGGCAGGACTCAGTCTACAAGCTTGGACTGTGCTGAGATCATCTCATGGAGAGATAAAAGAGAAGTGAGTAGACTGTAGGGGACCTCACGACACCAAGAGAGCAGCACCAAGAGCAAAGTACATCCTTTGGACCTGAGGTTCCTGCACCAGAATGCTCTCATATTGAATTATTACTCTTCACCTACCAGGCTGTGATAATTTCTCTTATTGAATGGACTTTTATCTTACCAGACTGAAACAATAAAATTTCTGTTTTTAAAGCCATCCACTCGTGGTATTTCTGCTGGAGTAGTACCAGGTGACTGATGTTCATGGCATTTTCTCTTAGTTAAGCTAAACCACTGCTTGGTTTTAGAAGACTTCAGGGGATATTCTTGATTTCAGATTTAAGGATTATTTCAGGGCAACAGATTCAAGGGTTCATTTACCCTCCGTGTCTCCAGTAAGTTTGGGGTCCATGTGAATTTGAAATTGTCCTGCATTTTCCCCTTTTAACCTGGATTCTTCTGTAAAGTCTTTGATCAAAACATGCAGTAACTGTATTCCAGCACCACCTCATTCTTCCGGTCTCATAGCAAAGGAGGCAGCTGTTTACAGGGGCAATTAGCCACACTTTGCATATCCTTTTCCTATTCCTGACTCTCCGTCCTCCATGGCTTCTGATGAATAAAGATCAATTCTGCCTTGGATGGCAACCTGCATGCTTTTAAGACCCCAGGCACTACTCAGTAAACTAGGAGGTAGAACAGAAGCACTAAACAAGTTATAAGACCAACTGACTGAGACGGCCCATGAAACCATGACTCTAAACCTCCAAACCACAAAACCAAATTCTGTGAGGATTGTGCTTATACATAAAGAGCTTCAGCATCTACTTGTCTGTTGTTGCTGTAAATATGTGTCTATCATACAACCACCGCCAAATTCAACTTTTTACAGGTATACAGCTTATTGACAATAATTAATCAGCTGTGCAACTCTACCCTTAATTTCTATCACTATTAACCTCTCCTTTCCCCTTCTCTCCTGTTTCTGGTAACCACTAATACACTTTCTTCTCCATACATCTGCTTTTTTATATAAGTGAAGTCAAGATCATACAACCTTTTGTGACTTAACTCACTCAACATAGTATCTTCCAGATCCATTGCTATCCAGTTGATTCCAACTCTTAGTGACTCTACAGGGCAAAGTGGAACCACCCCATAGGACTTCCAAGGAGCAGCTGTTGGAGTCAAACTACTGATCTTTTGGTTAGCAGTCATAGTTTTTAACCACTGTTCCACCAGGGTTCCTAATGTCTTCCAGCTCCATCCACACTGCAGCATGTATCAAGACTTCACTTCTCCTACTAGCTGAGTAGTATTCTATTGTATATGAATTTACCACTTTGCTTATCCATTTATCTGCTGATGGGCATTTAGGTTGTTTCCACCTTTGGTTATTCTGAATAATGCTGCAGTAACTATGAGTCTCTGGTTTCAAGTCTTTTGAGTACATACCTAGAAGTGAAACTGCAGAGTTACATGCTAGTTCTATTTTTAGTTTTTGAGGGGCCACCACACTGTGTATCAAAATGGCTGGACTAGTTTTGCATTCCCACCAGCAATAGGTGAGGATTCAAATTTCACAACACCCTCACCGATATTTATTTATTTATTTATATTTTAGCCTTTCTAAATCCAAACTCATCGCCGGTGACTCAATTCCAACTCATACAGAGTTGAACCACCCCACAGGGTTGCCCAGGAGCAGCTGCTAGGTTCATACTGCTACCCTTCTGTTCAGCAGCCAAGCTCTTAATCACAGCACCAACAAGGCTCCTTCAGCCATCCTAGTGGAAGTAAAAGGCTATCTCATTGTAGTTCTGATTAGCATCTCTCTGATGCCTAATGATGTTGCTCCATGTGTTGGGTGGCCATATGAATGTCCTCTTCAATGAAATGTCTATTCAAGTCCTTTTCCCATTTTAAGATTTGGTTATTTGTCCTTTCGTTGTCAAAGTTGTATACATACTTCGCTTATTAGATTCGTCAATATATGGTTTCTGAATATATTTTCCCAGTTGGTAGCTTATCTTTTGGGGGATAAAATTTTTTGGTGAACAAAAGTTTTTAATTTTTATGAGGTCTAATTTCTTTTGTCTTTTGCTGTTTGTGCTTTTGTTATTATGTTAGATAATCCACTGTTAAAAGGTAGGCCTGACATTGTCACCCCTACTTGTTGTTCTAAGAATTTTGGTTTCAGTATGTACATTTAGTTCCCTAACCCATTTTCAATTTGTTTTTGTGTGAAGAATGAATGCTGTTACATTTTCTGCATGTGGAAATCCAACCTTCCCAGCACTATTTATTGAAGAGATTCTTCTTTCTCCATTAAATGGACTTAGTATCCTTGTCAGAAATTAGCTGAGTTATTTTTGGACTCTCAGTTCTATTCCCATGGGTCTACATGTCTGTTGCTATGCTAGTGCCAGGCTGTAATTGATTACTACAGCTGTACACTAAGCCAACCAAACCCACTGCTGTGTTGAGTTGATTCCGACTCAGAGCAATCCTACAGAACAGAGTGGAACTGCCTCACAGTTTTCAAGGAGCACTTGGTGGATTCAAACTGCCAATCTTTTGGTTAGCAACTGTAGCACCTAACCACTATGCCACCCGAGTTTCCACAATTATATAGTATGTGTTAAAATCCAGAAGTGTGAATCTTCCTACTTTGTTCTTCTCTTTCAACATTGCTTTAGCTATTTGTGGCTTCTTGCCATTCCACACAGAGTTTAAGATTGGTTTTTCTGTTTTTGTAAAGAAAAATGTTGGAATTTTGATCAGGACTGTGATGGACATATAGATCATTTTGAGTAGTACTGACATCGTAACAAAATTAAATCTTCCAATCCAGGAACATGGAATATCTTTCCATTTATTTAATTCTTCTTTTATCTCTTTCAGCAGTATTTTATAGATTTCATCATATAAGTCCTTCATGTCTCCTGCTAGATTTATTCCTAGGTACTTTATTCTCTTACATGTTATTACAAATGGGATTGTTTCCCTAATTTCCCTTTTAGACTTCTCATTGTTGGCATATACAAACCCAAGTGATTTTTGACCTTGTTCCCTGAAACTTTGCTAAATTCTTCTATTCGCTCTAAAAGTTTTCTAGCGGGCTCTTGCAGATTTTCTACATATGGCATAGAGATAATTTTAGTTTTTATTTTCTAATCTGGGTACCTTTTGTTTTTGTTTTCTCATTGCTCTAGGTTTGCCTGGTTTTAAATTCCAGCTCTCCTACTTGTTAGGGTCCTCTTTGTGCCATCTGCCCTTATGCAAAATAGTAATGATAAGAAAAACAATCTCACATTAATGTTATTATAGGAGTTAAATTTAAAATGCTTAGCATACAAAGAGTTTAAATTATTAAACAGGCCCACAACCCTGATCTCAAACTCTTGGATGTCAGACACATAATGAAATACATTAATACTTCTGCTGCAAAAGTAATTAATGTTTACACTGTGATAAGGACTGTAAATCACTTCCATTTTGCAGTTTAATGATTTTTGGCACCAAACTATGGGAAAAAGAAAGAAAGAAACTTTGGCTTTCAGAGCTTTTTAGATTTCCAAATTACAGGTAAGAAACTGCAAACCCAGGTTGTTATTCCTACCACTAGTTACACTAGCCACACACAAAGAACCAAAAAAATCCAATCCCAGTGCCGTCGAGTCGATTCTGACTCATAGTGACGCTACACATCAGAGTAGAATTGCCCCATAGAGCTTCCAAGGAGCACCGGGTGGATTTGAACTGCCAACTTTTTGGTTAGCAGACGTAGCATTTAACCACTACACTATCAGGGTTTTCCCATATACAAAGAGCCATATAAAAAGGCCCTTTTGGGGTCCTGGAGAAGATCACAAGAAAGCAATTTACGTGACCAGCCTAACTGAAACACAGATTAATAGATAAGATTAGAAAGCACAAGATACTAGCAGGAATGACCAGAGACAGACTTTGAGGACAAGATGTTATTCTATCCTCTTCAAGGAACAACTATTCTGTTTTAGCAGTTTCCCTGATACTGTCTGTTAAGGTACACCTTCTTCTCTTGACCCATTAGGTTAAAATCTGAGGACTGCTTCGAAACAGTGCCATACTAGATCTTCTCTCTCACTACTTTCCAAGAATAGCTTGCCTGTGTTTGGCTGGAATACACAAAGGGAAATAAAACGAATCCTTTTGTAGCTCCACTAATCACTTTCTATATTAGACCCTCACAGGATTCACTGCCCTTCCTGTTGATCGCCTCTGACTTAGAGCTCATCTTGCTTAGGTTCTAAAGATGACTTCTTCCTCCTTGCTCTTTTAGATTTTCTCTCCTCTGTATTCTTCCAAGACAGAATACAGGAGAAAGAAACTCAAGTAAGTTTTCAAAACACAGCTGAGACTTTGAGTGAAGTAATATGTGCTATTTACAGCTTGTTTAAAGTAATCTGCTAAACTCTGACAGGTAAGTCATAGTTATTAAAAATATGGATTTTCAGGTAGTCAACAGGCATAAATAGGTCAACAGACTTGTCTTAGGATATGAAGCTAATCTATAAAACTAGGAAGAACACTCAAATCTTAACTTTCCATACTCCCAAGCAAACACTTAAAATGACCAGCAACAAACATATTTTCTCTAAGTCCCACATGAGTGGGTGCCTACATCAACTTGGGACCAGAAGAACCGGATGGTGCCCGGCCACCACCAGTGATAGCCGCAATGGAGCTCACTAAGTTGAGTCTCACTGGCAACACAAGAATAAAAAGGGGTGCACCCTGAGATCTCCACTAAAGACCGCAATTGATGGTCCAGCGGTTTTGGGGTTCCCCTGAGAGCACGGCCCCTGACCCTGATGCTGCCCTTGCCCATAAATCATAACGAAGGTCCATTCTTTGGACACAAATGGCTTGGACTTGGCGATGCACAGTGACCATATACTGGATGCACTTTATGGTTCTATGCATCTATAGGATATCATCCTGCTGACCCCTGGCTGGAGGAAGGAGAGTGGGTGGAGAGGAGGGGAAAGAAGACTGTTGGGAGGATGAGACATGTACGGTGCAGAGAGGAATAGTGTGCTGTCACCAGGCAAGGACAGCAGTTGGTGGGCATGTAAATTTATACAGGAATCTACATTTTCACTCAGTCATAATAAAAAAAAAGAAGAAAAAATATATTTTCTTTAGTAAAAATGAGGCAGAAAATGCTATTACATGAAAACACTTAAAAAATATGACAATACACCAAAAGCTCCTCCACCCTAACTCCTGTTTTATGTAACTCTTGGTTAATGTACCAGACCACCTAAAACAACTGGATGGAAGTATTAATGTTCCTGAAGATCTTTAAAAATGCATTTTCAGCAGTAAAAATAGTCATTCAATCTCCAGACACTGTTGTTTCAACCAAGGGTAAAGTTCAAAGCAGTTGTTTTGTTACTTTTTAAAATAAAGATTACTTAGTTCTTTATAACAGAAGAGAATGGTTAACTGCCTTAGTCCAAACCTCACCTTAATTTGAATATTCAACACTGTCAACATCATTGACAATTTAAATATCCACAACAGAATCACCCCCCAAATTAACTCCTTTATGTCAAGCATAATCTTAGATACTATATACAAATAGTTTAAAGACTCTACTATATAATGCAGTGTATTTAAAGCAGCCCTCTCTAACCACTGGGACCACCTCCTACTCTCCAAAGCCTCTCCCCATTCTTTTTCAGTCTCACCATTTTTTCCACTGGGATGCTCTTCATCTCCTAGTTTACTAGACACTCCAAAATCTTCAGAGTCTTTTTTCACTCTTCCTTCTTTGGATTTAATATAGTCATATGACTTACAATTAATTTTCTTTAATTTATTCTTTCCTCTAATCTCAGTAACAAAAGTCCTGTCTCACAAGCCTAGATTACACAAGGTTCTTAATTTTCTCCTGGTGTGCATTTTAAAATCAATTCCAGTCTATCAACTTCTTAGTCTGGCAGTCAAGCTCATCCACCACCTACTTGTACCTTATTTTCCACTTCTCATCTATCTGAATCATTCAGCTCAGTTATTAACAAACTCCTTCTTAATTTTCATTTATGCTGATTCTTCCATGTTCATGCAAAGTCCTCTAATCACTCAGACTCCAACCTAGGTCTTAACTCCTCTGTAAGATATTGTCTACTGTGCCCCTTGTCTTAGCCTCTATCACATGACCTAGCACTGGATTACATGTGATCTGTTATTTTTTTGCAATGCTTTCTCATCTATCCAGCCACATGTTTTTTTAACACAAGGTCCAAGTTCTTTACTCCTTGACTATCTCTCGAGTGCCTAGCACAGAATATGTTTTGTTAACACTTTTCATTTGAAAGGAAAAGACACTTAACTCCATCCTGTTCTGTATCATAGAGACATATATTTTCTAACCTTTTCACACATTATAAAAAAAATTGAAACTGGGACTTAATACAAGAATTAGTCATTTAACTCATGGTTTTCAATGAATATAACTAGGTACACATGAAAAGCTCCATTTCTCCAAAGGAGAAATATCTTAAGGGTATTTAACAAAGTCACACTTTTGACTTTCTTTTGCAAGACAGAGAGAAGGGAAAGAATCTATATTACATTTTTAAAGGTCTTGATTTATCAACTCACCTATTACATGGGCAGACACACAGGCCACAGCACTTGTTGAGTTCTGTTAAAGTCTTCTCTGCCTCTTTCATGTCTTTGTTTATTTGGTCCATGCCTTCTTCTATACGGTTCAGTTGTTCTGTAAGTTGTGGAAGTTACATTTTGTGTTACATTCATAATTCTAACCAACAAATACTATTGTGGAACAGCAAAGTTCAACCTCAAATCTACCGATGGTGCACTGCAGTGGATGTATTGGATCCAGAAGACACTACTGTCCAGCATGTAAGCAATCTTTCACACAGTGTTCCTAAGGTGACCTGGCCTATGTTACTGCACAAAGATTTTTGTGATCTATGAGTACAGGAGTGTTTGTTTCGACATCATCCTTGGAACTAAACTAAGTGTACTTGACCAGACCAGCTCCCCAGCATCATCTATTCTTTAATAGGCTAGAAACCTGAGGATTCTCAAAAGACTAATATAAACTAGACCAGATTACCTGAAGCCAAGACAAATTGGGCATTCCCAAGCTCACTAGAATCTAGACCTGTCTTGGGGCTCAATCTGATCTCTATGGATGACACAAGAATATTATAATATCTGAAGTACAGACAACCAAATGTACAAATGAAACAATCAGTACCCTGCTGGTCCAACACATACTTGACATACAACTGGGCATTGCTGCCTCCCTACCCCCAAAAGGCAACAAAAACGATGTAACTCAAATCAGAGAAAATGAACACATCATTCTTTGATATTACAGATGGAAGATACTCCCAACCACTGAACTGTATACACAGTTAATTTGACAGGTTTTTTGGCACAAGTCAGATCAAGAGTTTCTGCCAATGACTTGTACTCACCCCCTTGTTCACCCAGCATAGTGACAGTCTTGATTCCTGCATCTTGAGCCTAAAAGAAAGAAAAAGAACCAACAAAAAAAACCTAAAAGGACTGACGAATAACAAGACAGAATCATTTGAAAATCTAAATTCTCAGCAGATTAGTGCTACAAACAGAACTAGTATTCCTAAACCAACACATTTCACCATATTAACACTCCCTTAAATAATGAAGTCACAAATTCATGGTGAATTGATCTTTCTGCCGTATTGCATACTGCCAAAGGGAAAAACAGAAAAGGAAATGTTATAGATTGAATTATGTACCCCAAAAATGTGTGTCAGCTTGGCAAGGCCATGATTCCCAATACTGTATAACTGTATTGTATCATTTTGTAATCCTATGTGATTTCCTATGTACTGTAAATCCTACCTCTATGATGGTAATAAGGCAGGATTAGAGGCAGTTACATTAATGAGACAGGACTCAATCTACAAATTAGGTTGTATCTTAAATCAATCTCCTTTTGAGATATAAAGGTGAGAATCAAGCAGTGAGGCAGGGGTATCTAATTACTACCAAGAAAGACATGCCAGAAGCAGTAGGTCCTTTGGACCAGGGTTCCTGCACTGAAAAGCTTCTAGGGGAAGCTTGATGACAAGAATCTTTCCTCAGAGCAAATAGAGAAAGCCTTTCCCTGAAACTGGCACTCTGAATTCAGACTTCTATTCTCCTAGACTATGAGAGAATAAATTTTTTTGTTAAAGCCATCCACTTGCAGTATTTCTGTTACACCAGTATGACACAACTAAGATAGCCCATCAGTGTACGGTTTGATAATTTTAGCAGCTGCTGGTTTCAAATCATAAAGCATACTGATAAAGGGTCTTTCAATAAGGGTGTTCTATCTTTGAACCTGAATAAAACAAGTTGTTTAAATGATACAGTTTTAATTGTTTTAAAGTACAATGTTTTACTTTAAAAACGAGCCTTGTTGTTGATTTTTTGGCCAAAAGCAGGAACTGCCAATTGCTCCAGAGCCTAGTCACCAAATGTACAGCCCAATCTATGGTGGTTGGACTTCAGTTCTTGAGTAAAAACAGTTTTTTTAAGTACAAACGACAGTTTTAATTATTTTGAAGTACATCTGATGGCATTATGTGCAGAAAAGAAATTCAGGTAAATGGTCACCATGGGACCTTCCAAATGGAGCCAAAAATAATCAGTATCATAGCCCCATATCTTTCCCCACTGACAGTCACAGCCTTTCCTTGTTCATCTTGGAAAAAAACAAGGAGCAATGATTCCACCAGACCAAAATCCACACCAAATGGTAACTTGGGGATGAAGCTGCCATTCTTGAATCTTCATTGGATTCTCATCACTCCAAATATAAGTTCTGTTTGTTAACAGAACCACTCATCCAAAAACGAGCCTCATTGTGGATTTTTTGGCCAGAAGCAGGGTCAACTTCCAATTGCTCTAGAGCCCAGTTACCAAATGTACAGCGCAATCTGTGGTGGTTGGACTTCAGTTCTTGAGTAAAAACAGTTGTGTAAGGGTAAGGGTTCAAGACCAGGTGCAAAATCTGTCAAACTGCCGGTTCCTGTGCTCAGCGAGAAATCGATTGGGATGAATTCTCACGTAAACTTTGACAAACGACGGCAATGTTTTCAGAGGAACATGCAGTTCACTGACACGCAGGCACTGTCTGACTGGCAACAGACCCAGTTGTCTTAATTTTTTGGATTAAACGTCAAATTGTTCTCTCAGTAGGATGATTATACACACTGTAAAGTTCATGTAACTCACAAAATGTTTAGCGAACAGAACACCCATTTTGATAATGCCAAGCCAAGTGCCGTCGAGTTGGATCCGAACTTTAATAATTTCTATGTGTTGTGGAATCATGTAACTTTTAACAGCTATTTGTCAAGACTAAAAAAAACACACGATAAATACAGCCAATATAGCTTCACAAATACAGCCTTCGTGAGGTGTAAAAATAGGACACCTTTATTGGAAGATCCTTTGCAATATTTACTTATAAACAACAATCTACAAGATTAGGTTTTGTCTTAAGTATCTTCTGAAAAACAAAGGAGAGAAGCAGGCAGGCACACAAGGGGACCTGGTGCTTGTGCTAGCAGGATCGCTCCCTATCCAGTTTCTGTACTTAATGATTAAACACTTTCTTACCTCAATGGTTAAACCCAGGATTCTCCTTGTGCTTTCCAGAGACTAGATTAAAAAAAACAGAGTTTTTAACACTGCAAAATATGCAAGAACAATCTGATTACAGGGCATCACGAGTCTACTCTTATTTTAAAAGACTGCTAACCCAATCCTCTCTTTAAAAAATTGCTTCTCTATCCCTCCCTCTCAAACAAAACAAAGATTCATCAAAGGATGAATGGATAAATAAATGTGGTAGATATATATCAACAAAACATTATTCAACCACAAAAAGGAGCTAAGTACTGATACCTGCTACACCTCAAAAACATTACACTCAATGAAAGCCAGACACAAAAGGTCATATTTGCATGATTCCTTTATGTGATGTATCTGCAAAAGGCCTAGCCACAGCAACAGAAAACAGAGAGATGGGCAGATACAAAATACAGAGTAATTGCCCAATGGACATAGGGTATCTGTACTTACATTGTGAATACATAGAATACCTCCAAATTGTTCACTTTAAAACGGTTAATTATATATGAATTTCACTTTAACACATGCATAAAAAAAAGAAAGGTTGATCACTATAATTTTACTTATTTTCTTCCTATAAGGTGATCTTTCAATATATTCCTACCAGGAGAAAATTCAGAAAGTGGCATGAACAGGATACATGAAAATTCAATGTAAATAAAAATCTAGGTATGCTATACAGATCAAAAAGTTTAGAATTCCAAGTAATTGATAAGTAATGACTATCTACAAAATCATATACACTGTTTTCAGTTATTTAGTTTTGGTGAGTTGGAAAAAAAGGAACTAGCAATGGCACTATGGTGCAACTGGATACAAAGGCAGGAGGTAGAAGTCAAAATTATCTTCTAAGAAGGTCCTCTTATTCTCCCACTGCGAAAACTGACATAGAATTCATTACTCAACCCAAGTAAAATATTTACCTCATCAGTAAGCTGGTGAGCCCTCAGCTGAATTTCTTCTGAAGACAAATTATCCATGATAAATCAAAACTTCTGGGAAGCACAGAAAAGGAAGTGTAGATATTCTGTAACAACAAGGATACACAAAGCAAGCTTGTTTAAGCAGAATGTGGATTTCAGGAAAATAGGTAAATAAAGAAATTTAGCCCAAAGGGGTAAATACATGTTTAAAGTTGGGTAATTACCACAGGTGAATCTAAAACTCAGGTTTTAGGACTTCTAGTGCAGTGTTCTTTCCAGTAGTAATGTGGTCACTCTAGTTTCAGAACTGTTGCCATCAAGTCAGTTACACCCGACAGTGACCCTGTAAGACAGGGTACACTGCCCCACAGGATTTCCAAGGAGTGGCTAGTGGATTCATGCTGCTAGTCTTTTAGTTAGCAACCACAGCACTTAACCACTTAAGCCACCAAGGCTCCCAGTGACTCAAGCCAAGGTATTTCCAGTGACATCATATATATGTGAAAGTTAGACAATCAATAAGAAGACCAAAGAAGATAGGACGCCTTTGAATTACAGTGTTGGAAAAGAATACTGAATATACCGTAGACTGCCAGAAGAACCAACCAACCTATCTTAGAACAAACAAGTACAGCCAGAATGCTCCTTGGAAAAAAAAAAGGTAAGACTTCATCTCATATACTTCAGCCAGGTTATCAGGCAGAAGCAATCCCTGCTAGAGGACATCATACTTGGGAAAGCAGAGGATCAGCAAAAAAAAGAAAGACTCTCAACAAGACAGAGAGACATAGTGGCTACAACAACGGGCTGAAGCACAATGACAATTGTGAGAATGATGCAGGACTCAGCAGCATTTTCACTTTCTTGTACATAAAATTGCTAAGACTCGAGGGCACCTAACAACAGCCTGTGGCTAGTACAGACATTTGGGGATAAGAAAATTTGGCTCTCTCAACTTGTATAATTTTGTAGTTCACCTCCTAGAGGTTATATCTGACAATTACAAATCAGTTTTGCTATCTTCTTAGCAAAAAGCCGTAAAACTCCCCATACATTCTAAAAGAGGGTTGAATACAAGTTTCATCTCTCAAAATGGAAGATTCCAAGAGTCTAGTCTTCTACATATTAAAAAGAAAAGCTGATGCAGCTAGCAGGTGGATATCAACAATCACTCCTGACATGGCAATGGGGTCACCTTGAAGGGCACACCTTTCAAAGCTCTATTTTTTTTTCTTCCCCCAGCAGATGACACACAAGACAAAGAACAGATGTCTAGAATGTTCTCACATGTTTGGTATTCTGATATCAGGACACAGCTGCCTAACACTTCTCTGATTTGGATTCTTGAGGGTATTAAGCACATCATTATTGTAAATGGAAGTAGGAAACAAAGTAAAATTGTAAGGGAAAAGACAAGGAGACAGAATAGTACTCCTTTAGCTCTTACTAGCCTTTGTTAAACTGCTCACAAACCGCAAGCAGGGTGCCAACAAGTACTAGCTATTTAGCTCTATGCATATTCATTATTACCTCAGGTAAAGAGAATTAGAGGAGAAAAATCACTTAATACAAAGATCCAATAAATTTACTTTTCTCAGATTTAATCTAATAGATTAGAATATTTGTGTTACTTTTCCAACTGTTCCCAGGAATGTAATCCACTATGCTGTGAAACTTTGAGAGAAAATGCATGATTTTTTTCAATGATCTTATAATCTATGTCGTTCATTTGAGTTTACTAAAAGGCCCCTAATTTGGAAATCGAGGCCAAATTGTCACAGTTAAAATTTTGCTAAGAGAACCTACTGCACCCTACATTGGTGAGTGGCACCTGGGGTCTTAAAAGCTGCCAGGCTGCCATCTGAGGGTATAGCAAATGGTCCAACTTAGCAGGAATAGATGATCACCAAGCACCAAGACAACATGAGGGAAAGAGAACCCACAAGACAGAGAGACCCACGTTACTGGGTGACTACATCAACTCGAGACCAGAAGACCTGATGGTGCCCAGCCACCACCAGTGATAGCCGTGATGGAGCTCACAAAGTTGAGTCTCACTGGCAACAAGCATAAAAAGGGGTACACTCTGAGGTCTCCACTAAAAGACCACAAGTGATGGTCCAGGGACCTTGGAGTTCCCCTGGAAGCATGGCCCTCACCCTGACGCCGCCCTTGTCCATAAATCATAAGGAGGTCAACCCTTCAGACAGGAATGGATTGGACTTAGCAACACAGTGTCCATATGGTGTGTGTACTTTATGGCTCTATGCATCCATAGGGTGTCGTCCTGCTGACCTCTTACTGGAGGCGGGGGAGTGGATGGAGAGAAGGGAATAGGAGATTGCTGGAAGGATAAGACATGTATGGAGCAGAGAGGAGGAATGTGCTATCACCAGGCAGGGAGAGCAGTGGGAGCTGCATATATATGGGCATGCAAATTTATATGGAAATGTACATTTTCACTTAATCATAATTTTGAAAAAAAAAAGGCCTCTAATGTAATTTCTTAAAATGTGAGGAAAGACGAGAAGAAACCTTGAGTGCCTACTAAAGTACTGATGCTGCTGCTGCTGTTGTTACAAGGTACCCTCTGGGCGATTTTGACTCCTCGCAACCCCACAAGGCAGAGCAGAAATATCCTATAGAGTTTTCTTGGCTGTGATCTTTATGAAAGTAGATCACCATATCCTTTCTCCTATGGAGCCAATGGACAGCTTCAAACCTCCTGCCTGTGGCTGGCAACCAAGCATTTAATGCTTAGTCCCACCAGGGATCCTAAGTATTTATATACCTCATTATCTCTATTACACTATTTTACAGATGGAGAAACTAAGGCTCAGTTTAAGTAAAATGCAAATCAATAATCAAGTCTGGATTTATTCTGAAATGAAGGATGGCCAAAGTCATACAGTTGCACATACTCCTCTTAGTAAATATCAGATCATATGAGAACTGCTAAATAGCAGAAAATAGACTAAGCATCTTATCTGCTCATTCATTTTAAAATTTCAGATGCCTTCTATATAATAAGACCATGAAATTTCTTCCACAGATTCAAATAACACAGCTAAATTGAAAAACGAAATAGAAAGACGAGTGTAAACACGGTCATCAGCTGTTTTATAGCAATTTAGAAACTGAAAATAACTTCATTAACTTAGAAAATTAAATAAAACTATTGGAAAGAATGAATATACAGAAAAGGGTTTCAGAGCTTAACAGGAGATCCACATATGGACTGACTCATCAAAATGGAGAGATATTTAAGAAGTAATGGAAATAACAGCACTTTAAATCACCATCAATTCCACAGGGTTCTGCCAAGACAACATAAGAATGATTTCAGCTACCTACAGAATGGGAAAAAATATTTGGCAACTCTATGTCAGACTGACGCTTGATCTCCATAATCAATAAGGTATTACAAAATATCAATAAGAAAAAGATAAATCATCCAATTAAGCCATGGGCAAAGGAGATGGACAGACATTTCTATAAAGAGGAAATCCAGGCAGCCAAAACACACATGCGGACATGCTCACAATCATTAGCTATTAAAGAAATTCAAATCAAAATGAGAATGAGACACCATCTTCCCCCAACAAAGTTGGCCATGATCCAAAAAACACAAAACAACAAATGCTGGAGAGACTGTGAGGATATTGGAACTCTCCTACTGTTGGTAGGATTGCAAAATGGTGCAGCCTCTCTGGAAAGCAATTTGGTGCTCCCTTAAAATAATGGATATAGATATACCATTTGACCTAGTAATTCCACTGTTCAGAATATGTTCTAGAGAATCAAGGCCATTCACACCACCTGATACATGCACACGAATGTTCATCACAGCACAGTCCACATAGCAAAAAGATGGATGCCCAGCAACAGAGGAATGGATAGGTAAACTATGGTATATATACTCAACAGAACACTATGCAATGATAAAGAACAACGATAATTGCAGGAAACATCTCTTAACCTGGTTTCAACTGGAGGACATTATGCTGAGTGAAAGTAGTCAGTGACAAAAGGACAAATATTTGTATGAGATCTCTACAATAAGACCTTAAAAACAGACTTATGCATAGAAGACTCTTTGACGGCTGCAAGGGTGGGGAGGGAGAGAGGGCAAGGTGGGGAAGGTTTAGATTAGATAGTTAATAGAAATTTGGTTGGGTGAAATCAGTCACAGAAGACATTAGAAAGAAGATCAATAATAATCGGAGTTCAATACAATTTGAGTACTCCTCCCACCTTAACCCAATATTGTAAGGACAGAGTAGCTGGGGTGGGGGTCAGGGATCATGCTCTCAGGCAAAATTAAGGCCAACTGGTACAGCTAGCATTTTGCTAACAGGATTCTCTGCACTCCTCATCAATGAGTGGTGTCTGGGGTCTTAAAAGCTGCCAAGCTGCCATCTAAGGGTACAGGAAATGGTCCCAACTCAACAGGAACAGATGATCACCAAGGATGAGAATGACATGGGGAAAAGAGAACCCAGAAGACAGAGAGACCCACGTGAGTGGGTCTCTACATTGACTTGTGACCAGAAAAATCAGATGGTGCCCAGCCACCACCAGTGATAGCCACGATGGAGCTCAAAGTGGAGTCTCACTGGCAACAAGAGAATAAACAGGGGTGTACCCTGAGATCTTCAATAAAAGACTGCACCTGATGGTCCAGGGGCTTAGGAGTTTCCCAGGGAGCACGGCCCCTAGATCTGATGCTGCCCCTGTCCATAAATCACAATGAAAGTCAACTTTTCAGACAGCAACGGGCTGGACTCGGCTATCCAGAGTGACCATATCTTGTGGGAATTTTATGGTACTATGCATCTGTAGGATGTCATCCTGCTGACCTCTTGCTGGAAGAAGTGGAATAGGTGGAGAGGAGGGGACAGGAGAGTGTTAGGAGGATAGGACACGTACGGAGCAGAGAGGATGGGTGTGCTGTCACCAGGCAGGGAGAGCAGTGGGAGCTGCATATAGGTGAGCTTGTGAATTTATACGGAAATGTACATTTTCATTCAATCATAATAAAAAAAATAAAAATATAAAATTAAAAAAAAAGATTTCATAAAATAATTCCATTTATACTGGAAACCAGTGATCTTCCAACTAGGTTTTCTACCTAGTTTCTTGCCTTATTCCTTGTCTTAAAAAAATATTAATCACAATGAAGTTATTTTACAAGTTACACTCTTGCTGTCTTTGGTATATTATTAGACTTCCATGGTAAGTCAATATATTTGCAACAAGTGCAAACTCCTGTTCGTAGCAGAGTACACAACAGTTAAGAGTAGGTGCTCCAGAAATCAAATTCCAGCCTCATAACATATGCTGTATGATCTTGGCCTTAGTTTAAAGTTTACAGAATCTATTTTGTGAAACTTTTTGAGAAGATGTAAAAAAGGTAATCATGCAAAGTATTCAGCACAGTGCCTGACAGATGACTGACACTTCACAGTGCTAGCCATTATTTTAATATTATTACCAAGCCAGAAAGAAATAGTAGGTAAAACAAAAGCTGTGCAACAATGTTAATTACAGGTGATATCAACGTCATTGCAGTTGAAAATAACAGCTATTGTCACAGGTTCAACTGCGTCCCCCCAAAATATGTGTCATCTTGGCTAGGACATGATTCCCACTGTCCTGTAATTGACCTCCATTTTGTGATCTGATGCAATTATCCCACATGTCCTAACATCTATGTTAAGAAGGCAGGATTAGAGGCAGGACACAAACTAAAGATTAGGCTGTTATCTTGATCCAGTCTCTTTTGAGATATGCAAGAGAAAAGCAAGCAGAGGGGAGAAGGACTACTCTGTCCTATAGAGTTGTTATGAGCTGGAATTGACTCAGTGGCAGCGGGTTTTATTTTCCTCATAAAATATAATGGTAACTTGCAACAAACCAACAAAACAGAATTGTAAGATTCAAGAAAACAAAGACAAGGAATAAGCTCTATGCCTTAATTCATATACACAGCAATAATTTTTTTTTTAATTTTTATTTAACATGCCTGAGTGAAAATGATGAATGGATAAACAAACTTTGGTACATATATCAATGGAACACTATGCAATGATAAAGAACAACAATGATTTTAGGAAGCATCTCATAATCTGGTTTCAACTAGAAGACATTATGCTGAGTGAAATCAGTCAGCTGCAAAAGGACAAGTATTGTACGAGATCTTTGAAAATGGACTTATGTTAGAGAAGATTCTTTGATGGCTACAAGGGTGGAGAGAGAGAGAGACAGATGTTCACAGATTAGATAACCCACCCACTGCCATCAAGCTGGATCCAACTCATAGTGACACTAGAGACTGGAGAAGAAATGCCTCACAGAGTTTCCAAGGAACACCTGGCGGATTTGAACACCTAACCTTTTGGTCAGGAGATGCCACACTTCACCCATCGTGTCACCAGGGTTTCCTCATAGATTAGATAGTTCACAGGAGTTCAATTAGTTGAAGAGAGAGACAGCATGCAGCAGAGAGCATATCAGCATGACTGCACTACACCATAAACTGCAAAGTTTTCTAAATTCAACCCAACATTTCAAAGGATGGAGTAGCAGGGACAGGAGTCTGGGGACCACATTTTGAGGTGACATGGCGGTAAACTGGCATAACTAGTCTTTTGCTAAGAGAGTGTTCTTCACCCCATACTGGTAAGTGGCATCTGGGGTCTTAAAAGCTAGCAAGCTGCCATCTGAGGAATGCCAAATTGTTCCAACTCATCTGGAACAGATAACAAGTGAGGACCTCAAAGACATGAGGAAAAAGAAGCCCAGACAGAAGGACCTATGTGAATGGGAGACTGTATCAACACATGACTAGAAGAACCACCCTTGTAGCCGTCAGTGAGTCTAGGGTCCTTCTGTCTCCTGAGCTCTTTTTCCCTCATGTTTTTGATGTGAATGGGAGACTGTATCAGTACGTGACCAGAAGAACCAGATGGTGCCTGGCCATTACCAATGATAGCCATGATGTGGCACACAATGTTGAGTCCCTGTGGCAACATGAGAACAAGAAGGGTGGAGCTCAGTAACTTTACTAAAAGACCACAAATGATGGTCTGATGGCCTGGGGGTATCCTGGGAGCATGGCCCCTAGATCTGCTGCTACCCCTGTCCAGAAAACACTACTGTGGTCAACTCTTTGGACAAAAATGAACTGGACTCGAGGACACAATATGACCACATGGTATGTGTACTTTATGGTTCTCTGTATTTATAGGATGCTGTCCTACCGCTCTTTTTCTAGATGGGAGAGAAGAGGATGGAGAGGAGAGGGCAGGAGCTTGTTAAGGAGGATAGGACAATTACAGAACAAAAGGGAGGAGTGTGCTGTCACTAGGCAAGGAGAACAGAAGGAGCTGCAGATAGGCAGGCATGCAAAATTAATTTGGATTGTATACTTTCACTTGATCACAATTTTTTTTTTAAAAAAGAGCTCTACTAAAGACCAGAACTGATGGTTCAAGAGCCTGGAGGGTCCCCTGGGAACATGGCCCCTAGACTTGCTGCTGACCCTGACCTGAAACCAGTACTGAAGCCAACTCTCCATACAAGAATTGACTGGACTCAGGGACACAGTGTGAGCATGTGATGCTTTACTTTATGGTTTTATACATTCATAGGAGGCTGCCCCATTGTTTTTTTTCTAGATAGGAGAGAAGAGGGTAGACAGGTGCTTGTTAAGAGGATACTACAAGTACAGTGTGAAAAGGAGGAACGTGCTGTCACAGAGTGAGGAGAGCACATGGAGTTGCAGACAGGCGGGCATGCAAAACTGATTTGGATTGTATACTTTCACTTAATCATAACAATAAAAAAAGTGCTGCATACCTCATGGCTACATACATACATACCTCACTACAATCACCTTCAAAGTACTCCCTTTGGGAAGCTATGCACCAACACCAGTGCCTCATCCAGCCTTCAAAGTAATTTTGGAACTCTTTTTATGGAATGGCCACTGCGCACAGTGGCATGAGTTCCAGTAAGTAGCTACAAAAGGATGGCTGTCATTACGAAAACAAGAGGTAACAAACAACTCTCACAAGGATATGAAAAAACTGCAACACCCATCCATTGCTGGGGAAACATAAAATGGTGTAGCTGCTTTGAAAAACGGTTTGATGGTTCTTCAAAAAGATAAATAGAAGAATTACCATATGGCCCAGCCACTCAACTTCTAGGTATATACCCAACAGACTTGACAACTGGTAGTCAAACAGATACTCACACACCAACATTCGCTGCAGCACCATCCACAAGAGTCAAAAGGTGGAAACAAACCAAGTGTCTATCAACAGAAGCACGGATAACGTATGGTGTATCCATACAATGAAATGTTACTCAGTCATAAAATGGAATGAAGTTCTGACACATGTCGTTACTAGAGGTGGGTAAGAAAGGAAAATCAGAAGTTACTGCTAAGGGGATACTGACTTAAGGGTAATGAAAAAACTGGAAAGGGATAGTAGCACTGGCTGTACAACATGGTGAGTATATACACACAGACACATATCTTACCACTATATTTGTTTTTTTTTAAAAAAAAAAAGGTAAAGTCCCAGATGGAGCAAGATCATAACATGATTTTAATGTTAAATAAACTAAAATAGTTGTTTATCTGTTTATTACTTATTAATGTGTGCTGGAAAACAATATAAAAAACATCAAAATCACGATTCTAAGATTATCACTTTGGAATACGGTAATGTTTAAAAAGGAGTCTATTAAAATATGAAGTAAAATAACCCTACATACGATACTCTAAAGGCCAAAATCATGATGGTGCTATGCTTCATGTTAAGTGAAGACCAACAATGTCCCATCTCACAGGGCCTATTTTGTTTGTTTGCTATTTTCTTGGTTCTAGGAGTAGCTAGTTAGCGCTTTTGTTCCACCCTCAGGCTATTTCTTGCTACCTAAATTATACATTATATGGTACTTACAGGTCAGGACTGAAATGGAAATCTAATTCCCAGCAATTTGTGTATCAGTTGTAAGGGCCAGCATAGCATTAAATTGTACCAGTCACACTGGTGAAAGATGTGCTTCCTGGTATAAGTAGATACAGGAGACTAACTGGGCAGCTTCTGTCTGGAGGTAAGATGAGAAGATAGAGCAAGACAGGAATTGGTTAAACAGACATGGGAAATACCAAGTAGAGGGGGCAGGTGTACTCTTACAGTGTAGGGAGAGGAATCAGGGTCACATGCCACACTGTGTGTAAGTTTTTGTATAAGAAGCTCAATAGAACTGTCAACTTTCACTTAAAACACAATTTGGAAAAACAAAAATTAGAAAGATAAACAAGCAAAAAACACATTTAAACCAAAAAAAAAAAAAAAGTACCAGTCAAGTCTCCACAGTTTGCTAATTTTTTAATTCAAGTTATTCTGCATGAAAACCTTTTCCATACTCCGCCCACCTGCCCAGAAAGATGGGGTTGGGAAGCAGCTCTATGTAAGGATGCTTTTTAGGCTATTTTTGTCTGTCACTAATTCATTTCAACTAAAGGCACATTTATCTCTGCCTTGCCATTATCCTGGGTGACTTCCACATCCATGTGAATGACCAACCCAGTAGTTAAATCTGTAAGTTCCTTAAACTCATCCTGACCTACTTACTCTCTATTCCACCTGAGCTACCCTGGAGCTTGTTAGCACCTGTAGATGCTTCATCTCCAAGGTCATTAGTGAACTCACTGTCCAAATTACCTGTCTTCTAGCTTCTTTGGCCTCACCAAGAGGCCAATTCTTTAATTCCCTATTCTTATCTCCCAATCCATCAGCCCTCTCCTGACTTCTGACTTGTCATGGTCTGCCACCTCAGTAACACTGTGGCAATATTTTCAACTTCCTTGCATCTCTTCTTTTACTTTATGTCTGGGGTTCTCAAGCTGAGTAATACTGACATTTTAGACAAAATAATTCTTTGTTATGGGGGCTAATATTATTCTAGGACATTCAGCACCATACCTGGCCAATAGATGCCATTAATACTCCCCCTTGTCATCATGACAATCAAAACTGTCTCCAGATATTACTAAATGTCCCTTGGGGTAGAAGGAGGGCAAAACTGTTCCTAGTTGAGAACCACTGCTTTATACCAATGACCATCTCAACTCTCAATGAACTCAAACTCTGCCCTTAAGCAGTGATTACTGCTTGAAAATACAGACTACAGTGAGATACCATTGAAATACAACAAGGCCGACATCAGTTTTAAAAATAAAAGAAATGTTGGAGAGGTTGTGGAGAGACCAGAACACTTATACACTGCTGATGGGACGGTAAAATGGTACAATCACTTTGGAAATCCATTTGACACTTTCTTTAAAAGAAAAAATAGAGACATGATCCAGCAATCCCACTTCTTGGAATATATCCTAAAGAAATAACAGCTATCACACAAATGAACACATGCACACCAACAGTCATTGCAGCATTGTCCACAACAGCAGAAAGACAGAATCAACCCAGGTGCCCACAAATGGATGAATGGATCAACAAGTACAGTATATTCACACAACAGAATACTACACAATGATAAAGAACAACGATGAATTTGGCAAACATCTCATAACATGGAAGAATCTGGAAGGCAGTAAGCTGAATGAAATTAATGAATTGCAAAAGGTTAAATACTGCATAAGACCATACATGTGTGAAATCTATCACAGGGATTCAAAAGGTTTAATCACAGGACAAACATTCTTTGATGGTTAAGATGGTGGAAAGGGAAGGAGAGGAATATTCACTAATCAGATACCAGAAAAGAATTATTTTAGGAGAAGAGAAGGACAACACACAGTATAGAAGTCAGCACAACCGGACTAAACCAAAAGCTAAGAAGTTTCCTGAATACAACCAAACACTTTGAGGGACAGAGTGTCACGGGCAGGGGTCTCGGGACCATTGTTTCAGGGGGAATCCAGGTCAACTGGCATAAGAAACTTTACTAAGAAAATGTTCTGATGGTAAAATTGTTCTTAATCCACAACAGAAAAAAAAAAGAAAGAATATTTTTGCATCCTACTTTGGTGACTGGCATCTAGGACCTTAAAAGACAGTAATCCAACCCACCTAGAGCAAAAGGGAATGAAGAACACCAAAGACATAGAAAAAACATGAGACCAAAATACAGAAAGCACAACATAAACCAGAGAGTATATCAGCATGAGATCGGAAGAACTATATGGTGCTAATTGGGAACTCAATGCTCATCCAAAGCCTTCATCCAAAAAGTAAAAAGACTGCCTACACAGTGGGAACAAATATTTGCCCATCATGTTTCTGACCGACGCCTAATCTTTCTAATCCATGAGATACCTCAAAACCTCAAAAAGAAAAAGACAAACAACCCAATTAAAAAATAGGCAAAGGACATGAACAGGCACTTCACCAAAGACACACACGGTTGCCAAGAGATACATGAGGAAATGCCCACAATCACTAGCCATCAGAGAAATCCAAATCAAAACTACAATTAGATACCATCTCACCCCACCAAGGCTGGCAATAACCAAAAAGGCACAAAATAATAAATGTTGGAGAGGATGTGGAGAGAATGGAACTCTTCTACACTGTTGGTGGCAGTACAAAATGGTACAAGCACTGTGGAAATCGATTTGTCGTTGTTTTAGAAAACTAGAAGTATGATCCAGCAATCCCACTCCTTGGAATATATCCCAGAGAAATACGGGCCACCACTCAGACACATGCATGCCAATGTTTACTGTAGTTCTCTACACAATAGCAAAAAGATCGAAGCAACCTAGATGTCCATCCATAGATCAATGGCTAAACACACTATGGTATATTCATACAACGGAATACTACCCAATGATAAGAAACACTGATGGCATACAGAAATACCTGTTAACATGGGACCATCTGGAGGACATTACGCTGAGTGAAACTAGCCAGAAACAAAAATACAAATATTGTACGAGCCCATTATTACAAGGACACAACAATTCATTTAAGCACAGAAGAAATCAATCTTTGTCACAGGGTGGGGAGGAAGGAAAACAGATTTTCATAAATTAGATAATGGTTAGCATTCAGGTTTCGTGTCAGATGTGACAGCACGTACTAGAAAAGAGGTACTCACAATTGCTCAACTTCAAAACTAAATTGTTCCCTAAAAGCAGTCCACTTCTTTAGAACCGAATAACAGGGTCTGGGATCAGGGAACCAAGCTCTCCAGGTACATCTAGACTAACTGGCATACCCAAGCTTTTTTTTCTTTTTTTTCTCTTAAGACAATTCTCTGCATACCACCAGGGTGAGTGGTGTCCAGGATCTTAAAAGCTAACAAGCTGCCATCACAATAGCATCAAATAGTCCCAGTCCACATGGACCAGAGATAAAGAGTGGACATCGAGGACAGGAGGAAAATATGAGACCACCAGCTAGTGTGCTTCAGCACAGGACCAGAACTAGATGGTGCCTGGCCACCACCAATGACTGCCCAGATGAGGTACATGGTACACTGCCTTAGACACAGTGGGAGAAGGAGTACAGGGCAAAGCTAGAACTCTACCAAAAGACCACACTTGATAGTCCTTCTGACTGGAGGGTCCCCTGGGAGCAAGACCCCCAGACTTTCCAACCCCAAACCGCATCCAGTACCTTGGCCAGCTCTCCAGACAAAGACTGAACTAGACTACACAAAACACAGAGTGAGGCTGGCAACAAATCTTTGGACTTAAACATGTACACAGGGCTGTCCTACAGACTCATCGTTGCAGTTGACATGAGTGGGGTGGGGGGCCAGACCTTGGTCAAAAGGTCACAGAAAGTTCCAGATGAAAGGGGCAGCATGCTGTAACAGGGGCAGTTAGAACAGAAAGTTCCGGGTGTTATATGCCAAAATGATACAGATTGTAAAACTGTCCTTAAATCACAATAAAATTTTATTTTAAAAAAAAGAACTATATAGTGCCGGGCTACCATCAATGACTGCCCTCACAGGGAACTCAGCCAAGAGTCCCTAATGGAGCAAGGAAATGTGAGGTACAGAACTCAAAGACTCTAGTAAAAATATGAGACTTCACAGTCTGACAGACTGGAAGGTTGCCAGTAGACACTGCCTCTGAACTCTTGTTAGCCCAGAACTGAAACCATTCCCAAAGCTAACTCCTCAGAGACTGAATTGGTATATAAGACATCAAGTAATACTGGTGAATAGTGTGTTTCTTGGTTTAAGTAGATACAGGAAGCTAACTGGGCAGCTCCTTTCTGGGGGCAAGATGAGAAATCAGAGGGGGACAGAAACTAATTAAACAGACACAGGAAATAGAGTAGAGACAATGAGTATGCTGTCAAACTGTGGGCAGAGGAGCTAGGGTCACAAAACACTGTGTGCATAAGTTTTTGTATGAGAAACTGATTCAAATTGTAAACTCTCAGTTAAACAGAATAAACAAAATAGTTATAAAAAAGAAGTGATTACTGCTTAACAAAGCCATGCAGAAGAGCAGACTGGTAAGTTCATTCTCACCAATCCTGAACAACCCCTCTACAGTGCTTACCAGTTCTACTTTTCTCTGGTCAATTTGCGTACCACTTTCTACAACAAATATTCCAAATCTTTTCCACTTGCCTTAAAACTTCCACCACCACCTACTTTCTCTCAAAAGATGATCTCATCCCCCAGTACACAGAGAAAATATAGGTCATCCAATGAGAATTTCTTCAACTTCCTTTATTAAACATACAAATTTAAAAACAGCACCACACACTTCCTCTTACTGTAAGGTACAGGGTATCTTCTCTCTGTTTTCCAAGACACTCTTCATATCACTGCTTTGGACTGCTTCTACTCTTACCTTTTCAAGATCTTTACCATTATTGATATTTCTTTCTTCCTTATTCCATCTTTTCTTAATCAGATTTTCCCCATCATGTTCAAGTCTCTCAGATCTTAACTCGTAACAAAAATAACTCTTGACCTTTCATCCTTCCACTATCATCTTTCTCCCTCTCTTTTCTCCCATCAAGGACAGTTTCACAAATGCAATAGTTCCTGAAATGTCAGCTACCAAGAAGCTCGGTGCATCATATATACTATTTTCACAAAGCTGAGGAAATTGTCAGAAGCTGCCAGCATTCAAAATCCCTTCTCACAACGGTTCCACACCCCCATGAAAAATAGGATAAAGCACAACGATACTCCCTTTTCCTCTTCCTTTGCCAACCTTGATATCTTTCAGTTTCCTCTGCGCTCAGCTGCAATGTCTGTAATTCCAAACACTGACTAGTGGCAAACGACTAAGGGCGAAAAAAAGGACAAGGGGAAAAGAGCACTTTACAGTACCTTTTCGTCCCACTATTCCGACTTCAAATAAAACACAAAAACCCAAACCAAACCACCTGCCGTAGAGTCGATTCAGACTCATCGACACGGGGTCACAGTAGGTCAGAGCAGAACTGCCCTAACAGAGTTTCCAAGGAGTGCACGGCAGATTTGAACTGTCCAACTTTTGGTTAGCAGACGTAGCACTTCACCGCTTTGCCACCGGGGTTTCCGCAAATAAAACACACACATACACACACAAATTCCAAACTCTTTGCCAAAGAGTCGATTCCGACTCACAGCGACAGAACAGAACTGCCCCATTGGGTTTCCAAGGAGTAGCTGGTGGATTCGAATGCCGACCTTTAGGTTAGTAGCCGTAGCAGTCAACCATCACGCAACCAGAGTTTCCCAATCTCGAATAAGAGCTGTGAATTAGTCCTTTACCTGTCTTTTTCTCCATTCGTCCTCAGTATGGACTTTTCCTCGAGAGCATATAACCTGAGACCACAATGCCATGAACTTCAGTCCTTCAAACCACTACTTCAGAACTATCTGACCACTGTAGTCACCATACGGTCGATACTTCCGACCACAGCAACAATGTGGGAATTTACCTCAGCTCGTTTTTTAAGATCTAGGAAACCGTCATTCCTTCACCCTTTTTGCGTCGGCCGCCGTAAGGTCTCCCGGAGCCTCGCGTCCCGGCTCTGGGCCAGGCCTGCAGAGTCAGCGTCAGAGCACCCCCTCCCCGCTCAAGCCCTACTCCACTACTCAAGCCCTACTCCATTTTAAAATGTTACACAATACTCTTCCTCCTTCAGGTAGGACCACAACCTTCACCCGGGCCTGTTCCTTCAGCCCCACTCCCGGAGACTCACCAACCGGTTGCAGCCACACCTCTCCCAGACGCCAGCACGGGAAGTCCTAACCGGACCTAGAATTGCCCCTTACCCGCGCCTGCGCGAGCCAGAGCCTTGCGCCTGCGCACTTCCCCGGCGCCACAGACGCGGACACACCCCGGCAGCCGGAGCCAATCACGGTACCAGAGGTTTAAATCACTTTGCCACGCAGGCGGGGTGCCTGGGAAAGCACACCCGTTAACCTGTAGATTCAAGTCCCGCCCGGAAAGGTGGGGCTTGTTTATACAACGTTTACCTAAGGCAAACCATGTGCTAGGCTCTGTGCTGGGTGAAAGCTGAGGAAAATAAATGAATATTCCCTGCCTTCCAGGGTCTTTTGATCTACCTCTACTGAGATATTGTAGTTTCCGTACAGACAGTTCTGAGATATGGCATAAACAAACTAGTGTACAGAAACAGTGCATGACACATGGAAAAATCTGAGGCAGCGTTGACGCACAGTAAACAAAGACCTTTATTCTTAGAGGTGTCTGGAAGGGTTCCTGGATGAAGTAAGTTTTGACTTCTAGAAAATAAATAGGAGTTGCCTCCAATATACTGGAGAGAGGGAGATAGAGTTATCCAGGCTGTAGAACCAGCATATGCCAAGAAACAGCACCTTCTGGATTTTTTTTTTTAATTGTGCTTTCAGTGAAAGTTTCTAGTTGAAGTTAGTTTCTCACACAAAACTTTATATGCACATTGCTATGTCACCCTAGTTGCACACTTCTTTCCACCCCGGATTTCCCTGTTCATTCATTCAGTTCCTGCCCATTTCTGTCTTCTCATCTCACCTCCAGACAGGAGCCTGTCATTAAGTTTCACGTGTCTACTTGATACATGAAAGCACTTTTCACCTGTATCATTTTAGGTCTTACAGTCCAGTCTAATTTTTGTCTGAACAGTTGGCTTTGGGAATGATTTCAGTTCTAGCAGAATCCAGAGGCCATGTCTTGGGTCTTTGCAGTCTCAGTCAGATCTTTGCCAGCCAAGCCAAGTGCCTGGTCTTTTCACTAGAATTTGAGTTCTGCACCCCATTTTTCACCTGCTCTGTCGGGGACCCTCCATTTTGTTCCTTGTCAGAGCAGTCACTGGTGGTAGCCGTGCACCATCTAGGCTGACGACGTCTCTTGTTTATGTGGCTGTTTCTGTCTTCCGGGCTCATATTTTCCTGGCCTCGTTGATGCTCTTCATTTTCTTTTGCTCCAGGTAAATTGGGACCAATTGATACTTCTTAAATGCTGCTTGCTGGCTTTTAAGACCCTAGATGCCAGAGGCCACTCATTAAAGTGGTGAACATTTACTTAATAAACTTTGGTATGCCAATGGACCTAGATGTCCCCTGAAACCATGGTTCCCAAGACCTCCACCCATGCTACTCTGTCCCTCGAACTGTTTGGATGAATTCAGGAAACTTTTTAGCTTTTGGTTTAGTCCAGTTGTGCTGACTTTTTCTGTATTGTGTGTTGTCCTTCTCATCACCTAAAATAATTTTTGTCTGCTCTCTAGATAGTGAACATCCCTGTCCTTCCCTCCTCACCCTTGTAACCATCAGCAACGTTTTCTTCTTTCTCGAGTTATTTTAGTAGAGGTCTCATACAGTATTTATCCTTTTGCAACTGAATAATTTTGGCATAATGCCTTCCAGATTCATCCATGTTATGAGGTGTTTTGTGGATTCATCATTGTTCTTTATCATTGCATAGCACTGCATTGTGTGATTGTTTCTTAATTTGTTTATCCATTCATCCATTGATGGGCACCTAAATTGTCCTGTCTTTTTGCTATTGTCAACAGGGCTACAATGAACATGGGTGAGCATACTCTGTGTAGTGGCTCTTCTTTCTCTAGCATATATTCTTCTGGAAATTCTTTGCAATTCATCTTGATTAGAAGTTTACACCTCATTGAATATCTCTGGGTAGAGGGAATAATAATCTTTAAGATCAACAATGTCAAGATCTTCAAGAGTCTTGTATTTTTGGATTAGGGAAAATGCACTTTATCCAACAGCCATGGAGAGCTACAGAAAAGTTTTAAGCAATTTCTTCTGAGAAGGCTTCTAGACACCTCTACATATAAAGCAGTCGTGCAAATAAAGAAAAAAGTGTGTAAGAGAAGAAGAGAAGGTATAGTCTATTCCTAAGGGTGAAGCTTGAAACCTTTTGAACTTGATAACACAAAAGCTGTTACTGAACCTAGTGATAGCTGTTCAGTGGAGTGATGAGACTGAAAAATAGTGCAGTACGAAAGTTTGACCTTGATGGGGAGGACTCAGAGAGCGAGAAAGATGAGAGCCAATGATGAGCATTTTTTTCTTAGTTTTCTGTTGTTCTTGTTAGTATTAATGTGTTGGTTAAGATTATGTGTGAACTTGGCTGGGCCATGATTGTCGATGTTTATATGTTATCACCCTAATGATGGGATTGTCTGTGAGTAGCCAGTCAATTGAAAGGAAGTTTCCTTGTACATGTAGCCAGTACCTGGACATAAGTAAATATTCTGGCTTTTGCCCTCTCTGGATCCTGCAGCATCCTGTTGTTTGTCTGAACTCTGGTCCTCAGAAATTTTTCTAGAAGCTTACCTGCCAGTCTTGGGACTGGCAGAATGAGCAAGAGTCGTTCTCCCCACACCCCAATTTTGGGTCCTCAGCCCCTGCAGCTACATGAGTCAGGAGAAACCCTGTGATCTTGCCCTTTACAATCTGTGAGCAAGATCGCTGCTCTCTGAGCTGTCAGCTGTGGCTTCCACTGTTGCCTGAATTGGGAGAAGCCTTTATCCACTTCACAGACTTGGGACATTTAAGCTGCTATAATGGTATGAGTTGTTTCCTTGATATCAATATTTCTCTCTCTCTCTAACACTGTACTGGTTTTGCTTCCCTAGAGAATCCCACCTAAGACAGTTAAGACAGTAGAAACGAGTATAATGGAACAAGTCCAACTAATAAAAAAAGATTTAAAAAAAAAAAGAAGAGAAGAGATAGTCAATACACTGATAGCAGGAATATCTTGGAAGACAGGGAGAAGACATCCCTTTAGTTTCAGTAAGAGGAAGTGTGTAACGCTGTTTGTAAACTTGTATGTTTAGTGAAGGAAGTTAACGAAATTCTTATCTGATGACCTTTATTTTCTCTGTGTACTAAGGAGATGAGATCATCTGCTGAGAGAAAAGGAGATGATGCTGAGATGATTTGGTGAAGAAGATTTGGAGTATCTGTTGTAAAAAGTGGTAGGCAAATTGACCAGAGAAAAGTAGTAAGTGGTAAGTGCAGTAGAGAGTTTGTTTAAGGTTGGTAAACAGTGAACTTACCAGTCTGCTGTTTCTTGTGGCTTGAGGGCAGAGGTTGAGTTCATTGACGGTTGAGATGACCATTGGTATAAAGCAATGGTTCTCAAACAGAAACAGTTTTGCCCTCCCCCTTGTCCTCCCCCAGGAAACATATGGTAATTTCTGGAGACAGTTGACAAGGGGGAGTATTAATGGCATCTAGTGGCCAGGAAAGCCCTGGTGGTATCATGGGTTAAGTGCTACATCTGCTAACTACCTAATCATCAGTTTGAATCTGGCAGGTGCTCCTTGGAAACTCTATGTGACGGTTCTACTTTGACCTCTAGGGTTGCTATGAATCAGACCCGACCTGACTTGACAGCAGTCAGTTTTTGCTTTAGTGGTCGGGGATGCTGCTGAACATCCTATAACGCGATTAGCCCACACAACAAAGAATTACCTAGTCTAAAATGTCAGTAGTGCTCAAGCTGAGAAACCCTGACATAAAGTAAAAGGGAGAAATGCAAGACAGCTTAGGGTATTGGTAAAGTATTAGCAAGATGGCAGACCATGGACTTGAAGTCAGAAGTCAAGAGAGGGCTGATGGACTGGGAAGCAAAACTAGTAGAGAATCAAGGAATTGGTGCTCTTGATGGGGCCAAAAACATCATAGTATTATGACTGGCCAAAGAAGCTGGAAGACAAGTATTTGAACAGTGAGTTGACTAATAACTTCGGAGATGAAGCAATAGGTGCTAACAAGTTCCAGGGTAGTCAAAATGGAGTAGAGTAGAAAGTCACAATGTGTTTAAGGAATTTAGAGATTTAACTACTGGCTTGGTTATCCACATGAAGGCGGAAGTCATCCAGGATGATGTCAAGGCAGAGTTCAATGTGCCTTTAATTGAAAGGAAGTGTTGTTTTTGTTAGGTGCCATCAAGTCAGCTCCAACTCATGATGACCCTATGCACAAGAGAACAAAACACTGCGCAGTTTTCTACCATCTCCACAATTGTTTTTATGCTTAAACCCATTATTGTAGCCACTGTGTCAGTCCATCTTATTGAGGATCTTCCTCTTTTTTGCTGATCCTCCAGTCTATGAAGCATGATGTCCTTCTTCAGGGACTGATCCTTCCTGAAAACATGTCCAAAGCAGGTAAGACACAGTCTCATCATCTTTGCTTCCAAGGAGCACTCTGGTTGTACTTCTTCCAGAACAGATCTCTTTGTTCTTTTGGTAGTCCATGCTATATTCAGTATTCTTCTCTAACTCCCCAATTCAAAGACATCAATTCTCCTTCTGTCTTCCTTATTCATTGTCCAGCTTTCAAACGCATGGGATATGATTGAAAATACTATGGCTCAGGTCAGAGGTCAGGCACATCTTAATTTTCAAGATGATATCTTTACTTTTGAATACTTTAAAGAGGTCCTTTGCAGCAGATTTTCCCAATGCAATGCATCTTTTGATTTACTGACTGCTACTTCCATGGGCATTGATTGTGGAATCAAGTAAAATTAAATCCTTCATAATCTCCATCTTTTCTCCATTAATCACAATATTGTTTAACCTGTCCAGTGTGAGGATTTTTTTTTCTTGAAATGAATTAGTGACAGATAAAATGTAGCCTAAAAAGCTCTATAGCCTCTTCCCACCCCATCTTCCTGAAGGGAGGGAGGTGGGGCATGAAAAAGAATTTCATGAAGAGTTAGTTGAATTATAATATTCACAAACTCTTGAAATTCAACCCAACATTTCAAAGGACAGAGTAGTAGGGGAAGTTGCCTGGGAAGCATGTTATCAGGGGCCATAAAGGTCGATTGGCATAACTAGCATTTTGTTCAGAGACTCTTCCGCACCCCATGCTGATGAGTGGCATCTGGGGTCTTAAAAGCCAAGACGCTGCCATCTGAGAAGCATCAATTGGTCGCAATGAACCTGAAACAGTTCACAGCTGAGAACTCAAAGACATGAGGAAAAATGAGCCCAGGAGATAGGAGGACCTATATGATTGGGAAACCATATCAGCATGAGACCAGAAGAACCAGATGGTGCCTGGCCACCACCAAAGACACCCCTGACAAGGAACACAATGTAGAGTCCCTGACATGGCATAAGAAAACAAGGTGTACAGATCCAAAACTCTATTAAAAGACCAGACTTGATGGTCTGACAGCTTGGAGTGTCCCCTGAGAACATAGCCCCTAGACTTGCTACTAGCCCAGACTTGAAACAGGTACTGAAGCTAACATTTCAGACAAAGAATAGATTGGACTCAGGAACACAAAGTGAGCATGTGGTGTGTACTTCATGGTTATATATATATATATGAGACTGTCCTACTGGTTTCTTTCTAGAGGGGAGAGTGTGGAGAGGACAAGTGTTGGTTGAGTAGATACTGGAGGTAAAGAGTGAAAAAGAAGAGTGTGCTGTCATAGGATGAGGACAGTGGATTGAGTTGCATAGATGCAGGTAGGCAAAACTGACTTGGATTGTAAACTTTCACTTGATAACAGTAAACAAAATTTAAAAAATTAGCAAACTGCGAAGACTTGACTGGTACAGTTTTAATGCTATGCTGGCCCTTACGACTGACACACAAATTGTAGGGAATTAGACTTCCATTTAAGTCCTACCCTGTAAATATGACCTAGGCAGCAGAAAGCAATTGCCCTGAGAGTAGAGACAAAAGCACCAGTTATCCCTCTCAGGGAGGAAAATTTCTACTTTTCGTTTAGGGCAGTGGCTCTTAGGGTATTACCAAAGTGTTTCAGAGGTGGCAGACTATGGACTTCAAGTCTGATGTTGGGAGAGAACTGATGGATTGGGAGATAAGAATAGGGAATCAATGAATTGGTGCTCCTGATACAGCCAAAGAAAGTCATAGTGTTATGATTATTTTGCTATTTTTGCCCCCTTGGGGACATTTGGCAATGTCTGGATACACTTGAATGTCACAACTCAAGGAAGGAGAAAGTATTTGCATCAAGTGGTCGGAAACACTGCTTAGCATCCTACAATGTTCAGGACAGCTCCTCACAAGAAAAAATTATCTGGTCCAAAATGTCATTGCCAAGATTGAGAAAATTTGACCCAGGGTTACCTTGATGTTCACTAAATCAGAGCTTGGTCTTCTACAGGTTTATCCTTAGATTATTTATGTTCCTGAGCTTATTGAGCAAAGCAGTTCTTCCTCTGCATGACTTTAAAAGAGGGTAGAATGAGCAGCTAACTCAGTGCTTGGCTGTTTCAAGGACTTGTGATGTCACAAACATAGAACTGGAAGTTTCCTAAACCTCTAGAATCAATCTGGCTGTACATATAGGTGGGGCATTCAAGGTCTTGTTAAACAGGGATGTTCTTATAAATTCAACAATAAGGTGAAGTAACACTTCATGTCATTATCAACTTTAATGTAACTTGATTTATTTGACTAGTTTTAGTCACTAAAATGGGATCTTGAGTCATTAAAACAGCATGAACTAAGATCAATAGTGAAGTTACTTTACGTATGAATTATATTAGTATTGATGGAATGTCTCTTCTATGGTAGACACCAGTCATGGATAGGCTCTTGATCTATATTATTTAATTCTAGCAATACTCAAGAGATAGGATATCATTATCCTAATATTAACTTGGAGAAAACTGATAGTCCAAGAAAACCTGGAAGTTGCTCAAAGTCACAAATGACTAATAGCTAGATTAAGACTGGAAACCCTGGTGGTGTAGTAGCTAATACCTACGTCTGCTAACCAAAAGGTTGGCAGTTCTAATCCACCAGGCGCTCCTTGGAAACTCTATGGGGCAGTTCTGTTGTGTGCTACAGGGTCGCTATAAATCAGAATCGACTCGACAGCAAGAGGCTTGTTTCCGGATTGAGGGTTAACACTTGAACTCAGATCTTGTCTGTTTTCAAAGCCCATGGAACTTCATTAAGCTTCAATGAGTTTTTCAAAGAAGGAGTGGTTTAGGTGCAACAGTTGCCTTGCTTAAATAAGCTGAAGACGTAAGTAAGAGCAAGAGCAAGAGCAAGAGCAAGAAGAGGCCGAGAGAACAAGCAGAATAAACAATGGACCACTGGTGGGTCACGATAAAGTCCAGTGCAACCAATCAGGAAAGTCTTTGGTCGTTCATTCTTTAAGTAAAGCCACTTCCCTTCCCCTGTGTCCGTTGTTCACGCTCCTGTGTTCAAATAAAGCTAGATTGTTGAGAAAGGTGAACGGAAAAGGAAAAAAAAAAAAAGAGAGCGCCACGGCGGTGTTGTGCGCCTGCGCGCTGGCGGCGGCGGTGCCCGGCGGGGAGCGGGTCCGGGGTGGGCCTCCGGACCCCAAACTGAGAACCGGCGACTGAGGGGTCAGAGGGCTCCCTCGCCGGGGCCTCGACGGCCCGATGGAGTAAGGATAGTCTGTGAATGTGAGTATCGAGGAGCAGGGCTGCGTTGAAGCGTGTCAGAGCCCGAGGGTCCTGGTAGTCTGACGCTTAGAGGGGTTTTGTGCCTGCAAGAGCGGCCGGTATCGGCTCCTGCCGCCAGAGGCGCCGGAACAACCCGTAGTTCCCGGTCTCGAAGCCCGCATGGGTATGTGGGCGGCGCTTGTGGCTTCGAGGTACGGGTTCTAGCGGGGGCGTTTCGGCTCCGCTTCCAGCTCAAGCAGGAAGGGTGGCTTCAAATCCTTGACCTTTAGGGGTTGGTCGCTGAACTCCTTCGGCTCCCGGTGGGACTGGAAACTCCCATACCGGACCCTGGTGCTTTAAGGCCTGTGGGTTTCGAGCCAAGGACAGCTTTCGACCTCTCGTGACTGACAGCCTGCTTCTTTTTCCTCCTTCTGTCTTCTATCTTTGTGGAATGCGTCTTAATAGTTGCTAATTATGGAGCGCTTACTATGTATCAGTTGGGTGTGAAGTGTGAATCTCAGTGCGTCTTTATAGTGAGGAAATGCATTGTATCCCGTCCTTTTCAGTCTGTTCAGTTTAATCATCTTTGACAGTAAGATTAAGCCATCCTATTAGGGAGCTTGAAATTTCCATGGCTCTTAGCAACTTGAAACTGCATCTTAAGGGAATTTCTTTAAAATGAGTATAGGAATCTACTCGACGTCAGTGGGTTTTTTGGTTTTATTTTCGTAGTGTCCGACTCGACGGCACTTGGCTTTGGCAGTGGTCCAGACCGAATTTATTCAACCACAGCAAATACCTATTTAGGGCTTACTGACAGGCTCGTACTGTTTTAAACTCAATGGGAAATCTTAAAATTTGTTTTAGGCCCTGCTCTCGAATTTGGCCAGGAGTGAAAACAGTAGAAGGTAGTATTGAGATTCAGCTATGATGTTGCTGAACACTGTTTATTTATGTGCCGGCTGCATTCAGGTCTGTCACAAAAACCTAGTAAGATGTAAGGAAAGATTTTTTTTTTTTTAATTGTGCTTTAAGTAAAAGCTTGCAGCTCAGGTTAGTTTCTCATACAAAAATAGACTCACACTGTTACCTCACTCTCGTTGCTCTCCCTATGCACTCCTTTCTGTGCTAGATGTCCTGTGTCCATTCAGTCAGCTCCTGTCCCTTTCTGCCTTCTCATTCTAGCCTCCAGACAGGAGCTACCCATTTAGTCTTGTATATCTACTTGAGGTAGGTAGTGCACTGTTCACAAATATTATTTTATGTATTACACTTGGGTCCAAACTTAGTCTGAAGAGTTAGTTGGCTTCTGGAATGGTTTTAATTCTGAGTTAATAGAGAGTCAATATCTTCTGAGGTTCCTCTAGTCTCAGAGCATTAATCTGACCTTTTTACTAGAGTTTTGAGTTCTGCACCTCACTTTTCTCCTGTTCCATCAGGGACTCTCTGTTGTGTTCCACGTAAGAGTGGTCATTGGTAGTAGCTGGGTACCATCTAGTTCTTCTGGTCTCAGGCTGATGATGTCTCTAGTTTATGTGGTCCTTTCTGTCTCTCATTTTGCTTGTGTTCTTCAGTTTCCTCATTCTCCTTTGCCTCAGATGGTTTAGGACCAATTGATGCATCTCAGGTGGCCCTTTGCTAGCTTTTGAGACCTCAGATGTCATTTTCCAAAGTGGGATGCAGAACATTTTAATGAACTTTATTGTGCCAGTTGATGTGTCCTGAAACCCTGATTCGCAGATCCGTGCTGCTGATACTCTGTGCTTTGAAGTGTTTAGTTGTATTCAGGAAACTTCTTAGCTTTTTAGTCTAGTAGTACTGACTTGTGCTGTATTAGGTGTTGTCCTTGAAGGTGGTTTTAGGCAGCATGTGTCATATGAGGCCACTGAGAGTCTGGTGATAATTTAATGAAGCGCATCTAGCTCCAGAGGTAGTGATAAAATTGAGGCACTGTGATGCCGTGAAAACCTTGGTGGCATCATGGTTAAGAGCTGTGTATACTAATCAGTTAACCACAAGATTGACAGTTGGAATCCACCAGGCACTCTTTGGAAACCTCATGGGGCAGTTCTACTCTGACCTATATGGTCGCTGCAAAATGGAATCAACTTGACAGAAGTGAGTTTATTTTGTATGACACCAAATTTGTCTTTTTGTTACACTAAAATAAATTAGATGTTCTGAGCACTTTGTTGAGTAGTAAACTGCATTACATTTGCAGTTTTTAGTGTTAACTAGGCTAGAAAATTGGTGGCTGTTAATTGCCCTTGAGTTGACTCTAACTCACAGAGACCCTGTGAACAATGAAACAAAATATTGCCTGGTTCTGCAGCATGTTTGGATTGTTCCTACACTCAAGTCCATTGTCGTTGCCTCTGTATTTTGAGTACTTTGCAACCTAGGGCACACATCTTCCAGCAGTATATGAGACAGTATTCTACTGTGATCCATAGTTTTCCTTGGCTGATTGTTAAAAGTAGCCCAGCCTTTCTTCCTAGTGTTAGTCTGGAAATGGTAGAAGCCTTGAATTAGATTAAGGATGCTTGCTATATGGTTTTTGAAGAGAACTTCAGAATGGCCTGAAAGAGCTAAAGGGTGTGAAACTAGTCTTGTCCAGCTAATTCACAAGTTATTGCTTTGATTTGAATGAAATATTTTAATAGGAAGAACTGTGAAATGGTGATTATAGCACACCCAGAGTAGAGCAGGAAACACTGGTGCCATAGGGTAAGTGCTATGGCTGCTAACCAAAGGTCTGTAGTTTGAATCCACCAGGCCCTCCTTGGAGACTATGGAGCCGTTCTACTCTGTCCTATAGGGTTGCTATGAGTTGGAATAGACTTGAAGGCAGTGGGTTTGTTAGGGTAGAGCATTGATAGTCTAAAGTATAAGAGAGGCAAGGAGTAGTGGTAGCTTCTAGCTGACTTGATCTTGGGACATGGAATAGCTTAGTGAGGAGTATACACAGTGTTTTTTTTGTAACTGGAGTACTTTAGTGGGAAGTTTCAGTTTAATATATGTACCGATGATAACAGCATTTAGGCAGATAGTTTACTCTGATTGCCTTCCTGCACACTAAATCTCTAACTGAAACTTTATAGTCAATTTTTCTCTTTTTTTAAAAGATAAGAACTCTGAAAGAGACTATAAAGAGTTCTTAAATGTCCACAATAGGGGACTGATTAAATTATGCATCTGTTAGAAAGGAAGCAAAAGCTCTGTGTATGCTTATTGTGACCTTCCAACCAAATCAAAACCAAACCTGTTTTAACTCCTAGAAGCAAAGTAGAACTGCTCCATAGGGCTTCCAAGGAATGCCTGGTGAATTTGAGCTGTTTATCTTTGGGTTAGCCACCAAACTGTTAACCAGTGCATCACCAGGGCCTTAATTGTGACCTCTAAGCTATATTAAATGAAGGTGCATTTTATGACTGTTTGTGGTTTCTTAAGAACTGTGTATTTGCATGTATATGAATAAAATATCTCTGAAAGAATACAAAGAAACTGGTAACTGGACCTAGAGGTGGTGTATTTGGTGATTGGGAACGGGAGCTGGAGGAGAATATTTTTTCCCTGTAAGTTTTTTATTATGAAAAGTTTTAAACATCTGGAAAAGTAGAAATATTAGTACATTGAATTGTAAATCTATCACTCACATTTTAATATCTGTTAATATTTTGTCATATTTTCTTTTTTCGTGGCATTTTACCTCTAAATAACTGTGTTCCTAAAAAAAAAAATTTCATGCAAAATCCTAATATCACTATTACACTTAACAATAATAATTCCATTATATTATTTAGGAAACTGGTGGTGAGGTGGTTAAGTGCTGGGGTGCTAACCAAAATGTTGGCAGTTCGAACCCACCAGGTGCTCCTTGGAAACTCTATAGGGCAGTTCTACTCTGTCCTATAGGTCACTGTAAGTCAGAATCTACTGGACAGCAGTAGGTTTGGTTTTATAGTATTTAATAAAAACTAAAACCACACTTGTTGCCATTTAGTTGATTCTGATTCCTGGTGACCCTAGGACAGAGTAAAAGTCTCCATAGGGTTTCCAAGGAGCAGCTTGTGTTTTTGAACTGCAAACTTTTTGGTTAGCAACTGAGCTCTTAACCCCAGAGCCACCAGGGTTCCCTATTATCTAAAGCTGATCCTTATTAAGGTTCTTCCAAATTTTTCACTCCCCCCCTTTTTCATCATTACAGTAGTTCAGTAGTTTCTTTGAATCAATTTCCAATCAAAGTCCATACATTACACTTGATGTCTGTTCAAGTTTATTTTAACTTAGAACAGTTACCCTTCTAGTGCTCTTTTTCCTTCCTTGACTTGAAGAGACCTGGTCAATTATTTGATTTATTTGATGGATTACTGGCAATGTTGTTTCAAGTGTTAGTACAAACTGAAGGTTAGAGGAAATAGTGATTAGATACTGGTTAAACACTTTGGAGATGATATGTACTCTAGTTATTTCACTGTTAGTGGTGCTAAGATTGATTAGTGAATTCATGTGGTGTAAAATTCCATGCCTCTCTTGAGCTGCAAGAGAGGCTGTCAAAACAGCTGTCAGCAGTTTTTAGTCTTTAAACTTTGAAACAGTAACTACTATTATGTATTCAAAATATAATTACCTTCAAAACCAAAGTTTACTGCAGGAAATTTTTTTTTCCTTTTTATTCTGAATCCATGATAACTAGATGATAGTATTCTTGTTTTATAGAGGAGGAATTTGTAGTTCAGAGAGATTAAAATTTACCTAAGGTAGTAGACTTGTTTTTGTCTAATCTCAAAGTTTATACTTTTTCTGCTAAACTTTGTAAGTTACAAACTGCTATATGAATGTGATATTGTTATTATTCTAGAAGTTATGCTCCTTGTACCTACTTTATATCTTTTTGGATGGTAATCAGTATGAAATTATAGTATTTAGAGTGTTAGAAAAGCTCAATAGGAAACATTTGTGTAGCACAGTAGTCTGATGAGTTGTTATGAAGGTTCAAAATATGTGAAAGTCAAACCTCATGATTTCTGGAATTCCAAAAAAGTTACATACATATAACCATTATGACCTAAATCTACTAGATTTACAAAAATGTTAGAGGTTTAGTTTTCTTAATTTAAAAAGTTGAACACAGTACCGTTTGCTATCTAGTTGCTTCCAATTCTTAGTGACCCTACAGGTCAGAGTAAAACTGCCCCATAGAGTTTCCACAGAGCACCTGGTGGATTTGAACAGCCAACCTTTTGTATGGCAGGTGTAGTACTTAACTATTACACCAACAGGGTTTCCATATATATTGCATAAATTTTTAGAAAGTACAAAAGGCTCTACAGTGAAAAGGCAGTCCGTTGCAGATTGCCCATTCTCCTATTCCCAGAGGCAGTGACTGTTACCAGTTTCTTGAGTACCTTCTAGAGATACTCTGCATATGTATGTTGTTAGAGTAAATGCTTGTGTTCATAACCTAAAGTAATACTGTTGTAAAGTTATACTCCATTTTTTAAAGGTTCTCACCCATTATCTATTAAAAAAATTATCATTTTTATTCACTCATTCAACAGATATTAAATACCTACTTTATACCAGGTGTGTACCCAGCAATGGGAGTACAGTGGTGAACAAGACAGACATCCTGCCTTCTGTCATGGAACTTAGTCTGCTGGAGGAGGCAGCCATTAAGAGAGTAATTACACTAGTAATTAAATATAGCAAAGATTTAGTAAGTACCTAAACTCATAGCTGTTGAGTCAATTTCAACTCATAACAGCTTTATAGGACAAAGTAGAACTGCCCCATAAAGTTTCCAAGGAGCAGCTGGCAGATTTGAACCACTGATCTTTTGGTTAGTAGCCAAACTTTTTTTTTTTTAATCATACCACAACTTTAAACAAAATTCACATTTTATTTAGATTGAAATAAACAGTACAAAATTGATTTTCCTCACCAAACATAACAGTAATATTTTCTGTATTATTCCTAGATAAACCACAAACCATTTATTTTTGTAAGCTTTGCAGGTTGAGAGCAGCCAGACTCTGAAAACCACTACGCCACCAGGGCTCCAGTGAGTACCTGCTATGTGCAAAACAGCTTATATGAATTTTGTCATTTGTTCTTCACAGCAACCCTGTAATAGTGATGCCACAACCGTTAATGTGGAGCTGATCCTGACTCATACCAAAAAATTCCTTTTCCATTGAGTCAATTCAGATTCATAGCAACCCTATAGAACAGGGTAGAACTGCCCCATAGAGTTTCCAAGGAGCTCCTGGTGGATTTGCACTGCCAACCTTGTAGTTAGTAGCTGTAGCACTTAACCACTGTGCCATCAGGGTTTCATAGTGACTCTATATTGATACATTCTTATTTATATGTGGAAACTGAGGCACAGAAAGATGAATTCACTTACTGAAGATCATATAACTATTGAATGATAGAGCCATGTTTTGCACACTGGCAGCCAACCTACCTTGTCCTTAGCCTCTATTCTTACCTCAGTAGTTTCAGTGAATTTGAAATTATCCCCTAGGAATATTTGGAAATTTGTGGGAGTGTTTGTGGTTTCAAAATGCTTGGGGGGACAGTAATGATATTTACTAGATGAAGGCCAAGGAGGGATCATTGTTTTTTTGCACAGAGAGTAGTTGCCATGTAAATCAAGGAATGGTTCTCACTCATTGTCTATTTAGTTCAGAAGCTATCACGAGTTGGTCACTATTTCAGAAAATTATGTCAGAAATGGTAGTGCTATTCATGGTGTTTTAATCCATCAGCTAATATATTTTTGTCAGTGTGTACTTCTACTTGTCATGTTCATACTAATTGCGAGTGTAAGAATGTTGTTTTATGTCTTCTAGTAGAGTCATGGAAACCCTGTTGGCTTAGTGGTTAAGAGCTAAGTGTCCTAACCAGAAGGCAGGCAGTTGGAATCCACCAGGCTGTCCTTAGAAACCCTATGGGGTAGTTCTACTCTGCCCTATAGGGTTGCTATAACTTGGAATATACTTGATGGCAATGGAGTATAGTCATGCCCAAGTATTTGTATACTGAAATCCCTATTTTATGAGAAATTATTTTCATTTTTTAAATTATAGTTTAATAAATTATATTTAAAATTTTATGTATGTAAGCAAGATACAGTAGTTTTGAGTTTCATTTCAGTAGTGATAAGATATGATGAAATATTTGTAATAAGAGGGTATAAGAAAGTATCTTTAGGGAAAAAACTTACTGTGGTGATATTGAGAAAGCTGATTGATGAGTACACTGAGGATTGTTAAAATTTCCCTATTTTTATGTATGATACCTATTGCTGTAAGAAAACAGTGTAAAAAAGGAGGATACTGCGTCTGATACGGTTGAAAACTACTATTCTACTGCCTGCCTTAGGTATAGTCACAAAATAAAAACCAAACCCATTGCCTTCAAGTTGATTCTGACTCATACCAACCCTATAGGACAGAGTAGAACTGTCACATAGAGTTTCTAACAAGCGGCTGGTGAATATGGACTATCAACCTTTTTTGGTTAGCCACTGAGCCACCAGGGCTCCAGACACAATCACAGTTGTGATAAAAGCTATGAACAAATACAGGATTTCAGGAGAGTATTGGACAGTGAGGTAGTATGACTTAGCCTCAGAAATCTGGGAGTGATATTCCAGGCAACTGACATAGGAAGGATGAGTGGTTAACTAGATAAAGAGTAGTGAGAGCATTCCAGGAAAAGGGACCAGCATATGAAATAGCCTTACAGTGAGAAGGGAGCTTGATGAATGTGAAGAACTTCAAATGCTATTTTGCCTGGAGCACAGGAACCTGGGGAGTAAGTAACACAAACTTTACACAGTAGACATTCCCAAGGGTCCTTATCAGGTGGGACTCATGCCCATTGCTGTTAAGTCAAATTCTGCTCTTGGTCACCCTATATGTAAGCCCTATACATTTTTTAGATTATGTCTTAAATAATAGGTTGCCACTGGACAGCTTTACAAGTGAGAAACTAAGGTGTAAAACAAGCACATGAGGCAATGGCTTTTTCAGTGTATGGTCAAGATGGTGATGATGTTAGATGCTGCTGGTCAGTTGTGACTTGTTAGTGACCCCATGTTTAGATAAAATTGAAGTAGCTTAAAATGTTTAACCATTTCATTGAGAGGCAACGTCATTTAAGAGTTACCCAGACATGCCTGCCAACGTTGTCACTAAACCTATAGCTTTCCACTCTACCATAAGGGTGATAGACGTATTTTCTTTTATCTAGTCTACCTGCTTGAGCAATCTGTAGAGCCATTAAACAGGTTGAAGGCTCCCAAGAGTGCAAACATTGGAGTCCAGTTTTGGTAATGGCTGAGTATGCTTCTACTGGCATACCTTCCTGCAGGTAAGTATAAAATCTGGATAGAAATAGTAGAAACAACTACCAGAAGTCACTGGAGTGTTAACTGGATTCTGGAGACAAGTTGACACAAGAATGGAACTACATGGGGTGATTTCCCGTTTTTGTGGCTTCTTACTTGAGGACAAGCCTCAATCTCTGCCATGTTTTTTTTGTTGTTAGGTGGTGTCCACTGAGTTCTGACACATAGCGATCCTGTAGGATGGAGTAGAACTGCCCCAAAGACTTTCCAATGAGTGGCTAGTAGATTTGAACTGTCAGTATTTTGCATAGCAGCTGGGTTATTAGCTACTATGCCACCGGACCTCTCTATCAGGTGACAAGTAGAGTGTATAAAATTCTGATAGTAAACCTGCATACTGAAGAACTAGGATATAAGGCTGCAGGCAGCCAGAACTATTGAAAAGTAAGAAGGAAATCCTGGAAAGTAGATAGAGAAGAATCAAATTTGGTGTATAAACTACACAAGTCTCTGGCAGGCTGCTGAATTATGTGTGTATGGTACAAACTCCAAGCAGCCCAGCTAAGGATAAAAGAACTAAATTGAAATTTTAGCTGCTTCCCGGGAGACAGAGTTTGTAGCTCTAATAAACCGAGTTAATAGCTTCTAAAACAAAAAATCACCACTCTCTGGAGGAATGCGTATGAAGAAATCTTGAATCTGTAACACAACATTTACAATGCCAGTCGAGTGCCATTGAGTCGGATATCCAGGATATATTTCAAAGTTATATACAAAGAAATATCACAGTATAACTTATTCTCAAGCTTAAAGGCAGTGTATAGAGGTAAACCTTAAAATCTCCAAATGTTAAGATTGGCAGAAAAGTAATTTAAAATATCTTTTATAGCTATATTTTAGGAAAAGAAAGTGTGCCCAGAAAGAATGAGCATTCAGTTAAGGAATAACCAAATGAAGATTGTAGAACTGAATATTCTAGAATTTAAAAAATTAAACTGAGCTAAAGAGCAGAATGGAGGTGACACAAGGAATTAATGAAATTGAAAGATGAATAGAAATTGTTCAGTATGAAAATAGAAAAAATATTGGGAGGAGGAAAGGAAGAGAGCCTCAGGGATCTGAATGCAAACTTTTAAGGATGATAAAGGTAAAACCATTCAAACCTTGAGAGTATAAAGATGAAAAAGCAAAACAAAGTGACTGGGTACATCATAGTCAAATTGCTGAAAGCACGATATAGAAAAAAGTCTAGAAAACAGCCATAGAAAAACCACAGGCTACGTTCAAGGGGGTGAATTTGACTTCACATCAGACACAATGGAGACTAGAAGTGAATCAAAAAATTTTAAGTGCTGAAAAAAATTTGTAAACTCAAATTCCATGTCCAGGGGAAATAATCCTTTAAGAGTGAAGGCAAAAGAAAACTAAGAAAATTCATTATTAGCAAATCTACCCCACAAGAAATGCAGAAGGAAGTTTTTTGGATTAAAGGAAAACGGTATCAGATAGAAACGTGGATATTCTTTAAGGAATGAAGGGCCTCAGAAGAAATGGTAAATATTTGAGTATACTATTTTTTCCTTTTTAATTACTAAAAAATATATATAATTAAAGAAAGCATCATCTTGTACCTTTCTAATGTACTGTAGGTAGATGTAAAACATCAGACAGGATGGGGGTAAATGGACCTGTATGGTTGAAGAGTCTACTTTTTTAATGTGGAGTGGTACATCATTAACGCTGAATATGCTAAAAAATGGGAAGAATATATATTGTAATTTTTAGAGCAGCCATTGGTGGGGAAGTGGTGCAAAGAAATGTTGCTAACAAGTAGAAAAGTTACAGTGAATTCTAGAAAGTATTCAATTAATCAGAAGACAGCAAAAGGAAGGCTACAGCAGAAGGAAAAAAAGAAAAAACAAAACGCAACAAAACAGTAGACCTAATCTAACCGTATCAACAATTTCATTAAATGTTAATGAAATAGACACTCCTTTTAAAAGCATAAATACTGATTGGCTAAAAATGAATGCATGGGAAAAGATATTCATATAAATAGTAAGCATATGAAGGCTGAAGTGGCCATAATAATATCAGGTGGTCGTCAAGATGAGGAGTACTGCCAGACATAAGAAGTCATTTCATAATGATAAAAGGGTAAATTCATCAGGAAGATGTACAGTAGTAAACAATGAATATGCCTACTAACAGTTTCAAGATATGTACAGTCAATCGTGGTACAATTAAAGGAAAAAACAGACAATTCACTATCATAGTTAGCTGTTTTAACACTCCTATCGGCAATTGCTAGGTAACACAAACATCAGTATACATGTGATCTCCACTCAGCAACTGCAGAATCCGTATTTTTTTGTACAAGGACATACAGATCGAATGCTGGTTATAAATCAAGTCTCAGTACATTTGGAAGGCTTGAAATCATGCAGAGCATGTTCTTCGACCATGATGGGATTAAATTAAAAATCAAGAAATGTAGAAAATTCATAAATACTTGGAAATACACTGGAACAAGCTTTGGTCAAAGAAGAAATCACAAGAGAAATTCAAGTATTTTGAACTTATTGAACATGAACCTATGACATAAAATTGGTAGAATTGCTGTCAGAATCAAGAGTACTTGAGGAGACGTGACAACTAAAGGCACTGTATTTTAGAGGGAAACCTGGAACAGTAAAAGGGCATTAGGTTAAAAAAAATAAGACAGGGGCGGAGTCAAGATGGCAGACTAAGCACATGTCTCCTTATATCCCTCTGGAAACCAAGACCTGAATTGATAATCAAACAGAGCCTTCTGGTCACCTCATCAGCCCCAGGACACGGCACAGGGCTGTTACTTTTGACTTCATACCACTGAGTGAAAAACCTCCTCTCTTCCACTGACTTCCGCTCCTGGCTAGTCCTGGCTCTCACAGACTGAAGGTAAACACACCATTTTGACTTTTTTTTTCTCTGTCTTGGCTGGCGGGCAGAGCTTGTTCTTGCCTAGCGGCTAGACTCAGACGCGCTGCTGGGGAGACAGGCAGGTGAAATGCCCATATTTTGAGAGCCAGGCTTGAGAGTCTGTTAACCTAGCCACTTTGGGCCTCTCGTCTTATCTCTGCCTCAGCGGGGTCTGTACGGAATTACGCAGTCAGTGTGCAGAGTGCCATGTTGGTACTGAGATTTTAGCGAGACCTAATTCTTAGCCTGGGAGCCAGTGCCTGCAAACAGGACAGTGCTTCTCCGACAGAAAAGCAGTAAATTACACAGTGCCACCTACATTGCGGGCCCTGCAACAGAAGCAGAGGAATCACTACCTCTCAGCACCTTTAGCCCCTCTATCTGCTGCCTGTGTGGAGGGTGCCATCTTGGATACGGTGGCTGCAGCTGGACCTAATTCTTAGCTTGGGAGCCAGAGCCTGCCCACAGGAGAGCGCTTTTCTACCGGAAAAGCAGTACTCTACATAGTGTTGCCTAAGGCTAGGCCCTGTCAGCAGAAGCCAACAGGGCTTCTGTATTCTGAACTAGTTTGTATCATACGGGGTTGGATATAGTGGGGCTTACTTTGCCAGTTGAAAAGAGGGACCTCTGCACCTGAAAACCTGACTGACTTGGGAAGTGGGCAGATACCTTTTGCTTTACATTTTAAGACAGCCTAGAGAAGCATCTGCAGTCCATCCTCACAGTATCTCTTCCAGCCTCTGCTTACTCATATGGGACCCAAAAAGCAACAGACACTTGAGGCATACAAGAAATCACCCATGGCTTCAGAAGGCTCCCAAACAAAGCAACCAAGGAGTTTTCCAGATGAAGAAACTTTTACGAAAGCATCAGAAACTGAATACAAAATGATTGTATACAGAGCCCTTCTAGACCTTATACAAAATGCAGCAGAACAAAATGAAAAATTAAGCAAGCTGTTCAATCTGATGGAACACCAGTACTCTGAACTCCAGCAGATCAAGAACAAAATCAAAGACGTAGGAACTTCAATGCAAAGCCAAGAAAACAGAATGGAACAAATAGAAAAAAGAATTTCTGACTTGGAAGACAGAGCTACTGACGCCAGCGTCTATGAGCAGAAATCAGAAAAAAGAAACAAGAAAAATGAAGAAGCATCAAGAAGCATGTGGGACTCTATTAAGAGGAACAACCTTCGATTAATTGGAGTCCCTGAACAGGGTGAGACATCTGAGAACACAGAGAGTATTGTTGCTGAGCTGCTGACAGAAAACTTCCCAGAAATCATGAATGAAGAGAATATAGATATCTCAGATGTATATTGTACGCCACCCAATATAGATCTCAAAAGAAAGACTCCAAGACATGTTATAATCAAGCTTAACAAAATGAAACATAAGCAGCAACTCTTAAAGGCAGCAAGACTCAAAGCAAAGCTAACATTCAGGGGGAAACCCTGTAGGCTGTCTTTAGATTTCTCAGCAGAAACTGTGCTGGCACGGAGACAGTGGCATGACACGTTCTAAGTCTTGAAGGAGAAGAACTTCCAACCAAGAATTACATATCTTGCAAAACTATCTTTCAAATACGAAAATGAAATTAAGACATTCTCAGATAAACAGAAACTCAGAGACTTTGTAAAAACCAAACCAAAACTACAGGAAATACTGAAAGAAGTTCTTGGCTTTGACTTAGAAGAACGAAACCACTAACTTTATATTTTAGAACGACACACTACTCAAAACTCTGCAAAGTCAATCACAGCTTTAATACAGAAAGAAGCAATCCAGTGATCATCATGAAAACTATGGTGCCATCATATTAAAAAGAAGGATGTACTACAGTTGTCATTTTTTAATGAGATGGAGAAACAAATCACCAATTTTGTTTGGAAAGGGAAGAAGCCCTGGATAAGTAAGGTACTACTAAAGAAGAAGAACACACTGGGAGGCCTCTCATTACCCAACCTTAGAACATACTACACTGCCACAGTGGTCAAAACAGCCTGGTACTGGTACAAGAACAGACAGATGGATCAATGGAACACAATTGAGACCCCAGAGATGACACCATCTGACTGTGAACAGTTGATATTTGACAAGGGCCCTAAGACATTAAACTGGGGTAAAAACAGTATCTTCAACAAATGGTGCTGGTAAAGTTGGATATCCATCTGCAGTAAACTGAATCAAGATCCATATCATACACCTTATACAAAAACCACCTCCAACTGGATAAAAGACCTAAATATCAAACCTAAAACAATAAAGCTCATCGAAGAAAAGGTAGGAACAACAATGGAAGTTTTAATACACAATGTGGACAGACTCCAAAATCTGTCAAAGAAACCACAATCAACAGAAGAGAAAATAGATAAATGGGAACTATTAAGAATCAAACACTTTTGCTCATCCAAAGACTTTATTAATAGAATTAAAAGAACACCCACAGAATGGGAAAAAATATTTGGCAACTCTATGTCAGAACGATGCCTGATCTCCATAATCTATTATATACTACAAAATATCAATGGGAAGATAAATCATCTAATTAAGCTATGGGCAAAGGAGATGGACAGACATTTCACTAAAGAGGAGATCCAGGCGGCCAAAAAAACACATGTAGACATGTTCATGATCTTTAGTTATTAAAGAAATTCAAATCAAGATGACAATGAGATACCATCTCATCCCAACAAGATTGGCCATGATCCAGAAAACACAAAAAAACAAATGCTGGAAAGGTTGTGGAGAAAGTGGAACCCTCCTACACTGTTGGTGGGGTTGCAAAATGGTCCAGCCTCCTTGGAAAGCAATCTGGCGCTTCCTTTAAAAAATGGATATGGATATACCACTTGACCCAGTAATTCCACTACTTGGAATATGTCCTACAGAATCAAGGCCTTTCACACCAACAGACACATGCACCAGAATGTTTATTGCAGCATAGTCCACGATAGCAAAAAGACAGAATCAACCCAGATGCCCAACAACAGAAGAATGGATAGGTAAACTGTGGTACATATACTCAATGGAGCACTACGCAATGATAAAGAATAACGATGATTCCAGGAAACATCTCCTAACCTGGTTTCAACTGGAAGACATTATGCTGAGTGAAAGTAGTCAGCAACAAAAGGACAAATATTGTATGAGACCTCTACGATAAGATCTCAAAAACAGACTTGTGTATAGAAGAAAAGACTCTTTGAGAGCTGCAAGGGAGGGGAGGGAGCGAGGATGGGGGGGGGGAAGGTTTAGATTAGATAGTTGCTAGAAATCTGGTTGGGAGAAATCGGTGATAGCACACATTAGAAACAACAACATTAAGTGGACTTCAGCATAACTTGAGTACTCCTTCCATCTTAACCCAATATTGCAAGGACAGAGTAGGTGGGGCAGGGTGCAGGGGACCATGCTCTTAGGCGAAATCGAGGCCAATTGGCACAACTAGCGTTTTGCTAAGAGGGCTCTCTGCACCCCACATTGGTGAGTGGCATCTGGGGTCTTAAAAGCTGCCAAGCTGCCATCCGAGGACACAGCAAATGGTCCCAACCCAGCAGGAACGGATGCTCACCGAGGACCAAAACGACATGCAGTAAAGACAACCTAGAAGATGGAGAGACCCGCATCAGTGGGTGCCTACATCGACTTGGGACCGGAAGCCACGATGGAGCTCACTGAGTCGAGTCTCACTGGCAACGCAAGAATAACAAGGGGTGCATTGTGAGATCTCTACTAAAAGACCTCAATTGATGGTCCAGTGGTTTCGGGGTTCTCCAGAGAGCATGGCCCCAGGCCCTGATGTTGCCCTTACCCATAAATCATAACGAAGGTCAACTCTTTGGACAGGAATGGATTGGACTTGGCATTGCAGAGTGACCATATATTGGAAGCACTTTATGGTTCTATACATCTATAGGATATCATCCTGCTGACCTCTGGCTGGAGGAAGGAGAGTGGGTGGAGAGGAGCAGAAAGGAGGCTGTTGGGAGGATGAGACATGTATGGAGCAGAGAGGAATAGTGTGCTGTCACCCGACAGGGAGGGAAGTGGAAGCTGCATATAGGTGGGCATGTAAATTTATACAGGAATGTACATTTACACTCAGTCATATTAAATAAAAAATAAAAAAATAAGGACATTTGAATCAATCATAGACTAATCTATAGCATTAACACAGTTGTGACAAATGTACCATACTAGTGTGAAACATTAATAATTTGGGAAACTGGGTGGGGAGCATATGGCAACTCTGTACTGTCTTAGCAGCTTTCCGATAATATGAAATATTCTAAAATAAGTTTATTTAAAAATTACCAAAAAAAATTATGGGATGCAACTAAACAAGGGGTGTCTATTACTAGCTGCCATCATATCAGAAATTCTGCCTCATTGGCTTTAGATGCACCCTAAGCCCAACTCACTGGCAATTCCACCCTTACAAACACAGGACACCATGGTACTACCCTTTCAAATCCCTGAGGTCATGGCCATACCTTTTGAGACAGAGGCAGCTCAGCTTCTCATGTTGTTTGTCTCTTTAGTTTCTGCTTCATATGGCTGCGTGGCCGAGGCCTCAGGCTCACATCTTCCTTGTTGGGACAAGTGTTCCAAAGCTCTGGTGTTGCACTGATTTAAGTGCCCAGAGGTAGCGCACTCTTGCTGGAAAGCATCTTTCACAAAGGCACTCAGCTGTCTCACTCTGAGGGTCAGCAAGGCTAGCTCCACTGATTCAAGTGCCCAGTGGCAGACCATTCTGTGAGGGAAACTCTGTGCACAGGCACTTAGTTCTCTTGCTCCATGGGTCGGCTGTAGCACTGCCTCTGATTCTCCTGTTGCTGCTGCTGCTGCCACCGGTCCTCTGTTGTTTCTCACCATCTCTTCCTTCTTTGTTCCTTCTGAATCTTCTATCTATTCACAGTTTCAAAATGGCTTCCACATTTAGGTATTGGTTAGAGCAGCATCCCACTCCCGATACCACATTCTGTTTTAGTCAGCTAATGCTGCTCCAACAGAAATATCACAGAGTGGTTGGCTTTAACGAAGGAAAGTTTATTCCTACAGAGTCTGGTAGGCTACAAGTCCAGATTCAGGATGTCTGCTCCAGGGGAAGGCTTTCCCCCTTGTCAGCTCTGGAGGAAAGTCCAGTATTACATTAGTTTTTGTCCAACAAACAGCGTGGCGCAGGAACCTCAGGTCTAAGTGATGCTCTCTTCTCCTGGTGCTGCTTGCTTGATGGTGTGAGGTTCCCAATTCTCTGCTTGTTTCTCTTTCCTTTTGTCCCTTGTAGCATGAAAGGGATTAAGGGCGGGACAAGCCATACTCCAGGGAAACTCCTTTACAGTGGAGCAGGAGGTAATCTTATAAAGGGATTTACAGTCCCAACCTAATCCTTTAACGTACAGCACAGGTAAATCACAGAATGGAGGGCAGTCGCAGAATATAGGGCCTCATGGCCCAGCCACATGTCTGTGTATATTTTTGGGGAGACACAATTCAATCCATGACATCCTCCAGTCCTGATGCTTCATTCTTCTTCATAGTATCCAGTTTCTCAGATTATTTGCTCGGCATGCAGATTAAGAAGGTTTGGTGAAAGGATACAACCCTGGCTCACACCTTTCCTGACTTTAAACCATGCGATGTCCCCTTGTTCTGTTTGCATGACTGTCTCTTGATCCATATACAGATTCCTTAAGAGCACAATTAGGTGTTCTGGAATTCCCATTTTCCACAACATTAGCCGTAATTTAGTATGATCCACACGGTCGAATGCTTTTGCATAGTCAATGAAACACAAGTAAACATATTTCTGCTATTGTTTGCTTTCAGCCGAGATCCATCTGACATTGGTGATGATATCCCTGGTTCCACGTCCTCTTCTGAATCCAGCTTGACTTTCTGGCACTTCCTTGTCAATATACTGTTGCAGTTGCTCTTGAATGATCTTGAGCAAAATTTTACTTGCATGGGATATCAGCGATATTGTTTGGTAATTTCCTCATTTGATTGGATCACCTTTATTTGGAATGGGCGTAAATATGGATGTCTTCCAGCCAGTTAGCCAGGTAGCTGTCCTTCAAATTTCTTGGCATAGATGAGTGAGCACTTCCAGCACTGCATCTCTTTGTTGATGATTGATACTGATGATTGATATGCTGTAAATTCCTGGAGACTTTTTTTTGTAACTGCCTCCCAGGGAGCTTCCACTTCTCCCTTCAGTACCGTTGGTTCCTGATCATATGCTACCTCTTCAAATGGCTGAACATCAACTAGTTCTTTCTGATTTAATGACTCTGTATATGCCTTCCATCTTCTTTTGATGCTCCCTGAGTTGTTTAATATTTTCCCTGTAGAATGCTTCCCTATTGCAACTGCAGGCTTGAATTTTTTCTTCAGTTCTGAATCAGCTTGAGAAACATAGAACATGGTCTTCCTTTCTGGTTTTCCATTTTCAGCTTTTTGCACATGTCATTATAATACTTTGTTTTGTCATCTTGAGTTGCTCTTTGCAATCTGTTTATGTCTTTCACTTCACCATTCCTTCCTTTTGCTTTCGCTGCTTGACATTCAAAAGCAAGTTTCAGAGTCTCCTCTGACATCCAGTTTGGTCTTTTCTTTCCTGCCTTTTTAATGACTTCTTGCTGTCTTCATCGATGATGCCTTTGATGTCATTCCACAATTCATCTGGTCTTCAGTCATTAGTGATCAACACATCAAATCTGTTCTTGAGATGGTCTTTAAACTCAGGAGGGACATACTCAAGGTCATACGTTGGCTCTCGCAGACTTGTTCTAATTTTCTTCAATTTCATTTTGAATTTGCTTATGAGCAGTTGATGATCTGTGCTGCAGTCGGTGCCTGGTCTTGTTCTGACTGCTGACATGGAGCTTTTCCATCATCTTTTTCCACAGATGTAGTAAGTTTGGTTCCTGTATGTTTCATGTGGTAAGGTCCATGTGTACAGTTGCCATTTGTGTTGGTTATAAAAAGGTATTTGCAATGAAAAAAGTCAGCAGTCTTGCAGAATTCTATCATATGCTCTCCTGCATTATTTCTGTCATGAAGGCCATATTTTCCAACTACTGATCCTTCTTTGTTTCCGAGTTTTGCATTCCAATCACCAATAATATCAGGGCATCCTGATTTAATGTTCAGTCAATTTCTGACTGCAGAAGCTGGTGAAAATCTTCATCCTCTTCATCTTTGGCCATAGTGGTTGGTGTGTAAATATGAATAATGGTCATATTAACTGGCCTTCCTTGTAGGTGTATGGTATGGCTATTATCACTGATAGCATTGTACTTCAGAACAGATCTTGAAATGTCTGTGAATCCTCTTCAGGTTTTCGTTCCCAACATAGTGGACTATGATTGTCGTATTGAAAATGGCCCCAAACAGTCCATGTCGTCTTACTAATGCCTAGGATGTCAATGTTTATGTGTTCCATTTCATTTTTTATAATTTCCAGTTTTCCTAGATTCATACTTCATACACGTTCCATGTTCTGATTATTAATGGATGTTTGCAGCTGTTCTCATTTTGAGTTGTGCCATATCAGTGAATGAAGATCCCAGAGGCCTGACTCCATCTGCATTGTTGAGGTTGACTCTACTTTGAGGAGGCAGCTCTTCCCCAGTCATCTTCTGGGTGCCTTCCAGGCTGAGGGGCTCACTTTCTGGCACCATATGTGACAGTGTTCAGCAACTATTCATAGGGTTTTCCCTGACTGATTCCCTTCAGAAGTAGACTGTTGGGTCCTTCTTCCTAGTCTGTCTTCGTCTGGAAGCTCAGCTGAAGCTTGTCTACCGTGTGTGACCCTGCTGGTACCTAAATACCAGTGGCATAACTTCCTGCAGCACAGCAACAAGCAAACCTCTACTGACAGGCAAACGGGGGCTGCTCACTTGGTCTTTATCCTGCTTATCTGATGGTGTTACCCTCCTTACCTGATGGTGTTATCCTCCTTGCCTGATGCTATTACCCTCCTTGCCTGATTCAGTTTCCTCCCTACCTGATGGTGTTACCTGCCTTACCTGATGGCTGTTACCCTCCTTGCCTGATTCAGTTATCCTCCATACCTGAGGCATCATAGCAACATACAAATCTGTATTGCCAGATGGGTGGGTGGCTGTTAAAGAGGTACACTGGTTGGAAATCAAACCCAGGTCTCACACATAGATGGTAAAAACTGTACCTTGAATAAGAACACTTTATCTTGAGCCACAGAAATTTCTAGCTTTAAATACTTACATTAGAAAAGAAGATCTAAAGTCAATGATCTTGAGAACTTAGTGAATGAAAAGCCTACCACCTGTGTGTCATTTTCTCACACCGCCGTTTTTGTGTGTTGCCATGATGCTGGAAGGTGTACACTGGTATTGCAAATAACAGCAAGGTCACTAGGACAAGTTTCAGCAGAGCATCCACAGTAAGATTAGAAAGACTGGGCAATGTCCTTCTAGTAAGTAGCTAATGAAAACCATATGATCGCAATAGAATACCGTCTGATAAAAGTGTTAGGAAGTAAGTCATCTGGGTATGAAGGTACTCAACACAGTGACCTCAACAATGAACTCAAGCTTACCAATGATCATGAAGATGGCATAGGACTGGATATCATTTCTTTCTCTTGTAAAGGCGTTTTCGTGAGTTGGGAGCTGACTTGACAGTAATTAACAACAATAAAGAGCAAAGTAATCCTAAAGACATGGAAGAAATAATAAAAGTAACAAATTTAATCAATGGAATAGAAAAAGGCAAACAACAGACAAAATTACAAAGCCAGAAGTTGATTATATGAAAAGATCAACAATATTAAAAGGATCAACAGTACCAGGAATGAGATTTGCCACAACGAATCCTAAAGGATAATAACCCTGTAGATAATAATAGGAACAGCTTTATGTCAACAAATTGGCAAATTTTTTTTATTATGATTGAATAAAAATGCACATTTCCATATAAACTTGCATGCCCACCTATATGCAGCTCACTGCTCTCCCTGCCCGGTGATGGCACACTCTTCCTCTCTCCTCTATACATAAATTGGCAGTTTTTTAAAGTGGATTTTTGTTTTAAGTGTCAACATAACTGTCACAAGGTGAAGCAGAAAATGTGAATGACCTTATATATATTAAGGAAACTCTATCATGTTAGGTCACTGTGACTCACAATCGACTTGATGGTAATGGGTTTTTTAATTAAAGAAACAAAATTATCAAAAACCAACAGTGTTTTCACTAATGAATTCTATCAGATATTTAGAGAAGAAATGACATCAGTCTTTTTGAACTTTAAGAAAACAAAGAGGGAACACACTCAAAACCAGATGAAGACATTAAAAACTAGAAAGAAAATTATAGAACAATATCCCTCATGAACATACACACAAAATTTCTAGGCAGCATGTACTAACAGATCCAACAGTTTGTAAAATGAATAATATGTCATGACTGTGTGCAGTAGGTGGATAGGTATCTGGTAAAGTAAGATAGTAACAATGTTAATAGTAGAATATCGGTAGTGGGAGGAGGAAGGAGGATAGAGGGAGTTGTTGCTTAAGGGGCACTGAGTTTCTGTTGAGGGTAATGTAAAATTTGGATACAGATTAGTGGTGATGGTGACAGAACATGTTGAGCATAGTTAATGTACCTGAACTGTGCACATGAAAAATGTTGAAACAGCAAATTTTTGTGTGTGTGTGTCTGTGTGTGTGTATACACAATGATAAGAGAATATAGGTAGTGGATATGGGAGTATTCACTATAAAATTACTTCAGTGTTTTTGTATGTTTGAAGTTTTTCAAAATAAAGGGAGAAAAATGGAGGGAATTGTATGGTCAGATTTACATTTTAAAGAGATTATTTCTGCTCCAGTGTAAGGAGTTAGGGAGATACAAGGGTAGGTGGTAGTGGTTAAATGCTGTATTGGCTAACTGAAAGGTTTGCAGTTCAAATCCACCAGGTGCTCCTTGGAAACTCTATGGGGCAGTTCTACTGTGACCTGTGATGTTACTATGTGTTTGGAATTGACTTGATGGCAGTGGCTTTTTTTTTCTAGGGGTCGATGAGTGTATTTTTGGAGGGAGTGATCACTTGGGGAAATACTGTATAGCTATTCTTCTTAGGTTAGTTGTTTGAAGGTAGATTTGAGTCCTGGGAAAATTTTAACTCCTGAACTTTTGAACAGTAGCAAATTTTGTGTAAGCATATTTTTTAACACATGCTTACTGCAGTTGTTGGCTATATCACTGCCACTTGCACAGTATGCACGTAAGATTTTAGTAGGTATTAGGCTATTGACATACAAAGACCTGCAAGAGACTTGCAAATTTAAAAAAAATGTATATACCTTCACTTGAAATCAAGTGGATTCCTATTCACAGTGACCCTTTAGGACAGAGTAGAACTGCTCCACAGTGTTTCCAAACCGCCCACCTTTCGGTTAGCGGCTGAGCTTTTTAGCTGCTGCACCTGCCCAGGACTCCACCACTGCTTTAGCGGTACATAATCTCCTTCCCAAAAATGTTGTAAAATCCCCTGGGAAACATAATGATTGCTTATAAACTAGACAAGGGCATTTAGAAAGCTATTAACATCAATTAAACTGCTTAAGTAAGTGCTTTAAATGTATTACACCATTACTGTGGTATCATTAGCCATGAACTTAAAGATTCTCTGTAAAGAAGCACTAATGAAGAGGATTGTTGCTGTGGTCATACATGTGCAAGATGGATAAAGACAGATAAAACTGTTAGCAACAAGATGGTTGGAGAACAAGAAAGCTTTTTGAAGATATCATGCAGTCAACTGGGCTAACTAGTTTACTGTGATTAAAATTCATATCACTGTGGAATTAAAAACTACTACAAGGCATGGACTTTTGGGGTTGCTTTAAAATGTATGTATAAATTACACTGCTAAACTCTTAAGTAAATGTAACAAGCTACTTAGTTAAATTTTTAGAACAAGTGTTTGTTCAGCTGCCTTTAGGCTTATAACTCACACTGTTATATGATGATAACTTTTGCCAGTATTTTTATTATCTTGTTAGGGTTGAGTATGATCTCACCGTCTTTCTCACTTATTTTTCCTTCTGGGCATAATGCTTGCCAAGTTCCATAATTGAGTAAAGAATTGTAACCTGGCACTAGTTCTAATTCTGTGTTTATCATTCAGACTGTGGTATACTCTGTCCATTTCTTGTCTTTCATTTGCTGCAGGACTCGTACCTACCAAATCATTTTTTTCCTGAGTGGTAGCCTGTTTTAGGCTCTGCTTCCTGATAGAGTAGTTGGTATATATCCTGCTACCATTAGGGCAGATAACATGTAAAGTAGGAATGCTGGTGAGTGAAATGCCTGTACACTTACACTTAGACAAAGGTACTGTACAAGGAACCCGCCAATCACTTGTCTTCAGAAAACTAGTGAAAAGGACGGCTTCTAAGAGTAAACTTCTGAAGCTTGAGTCATAGGTGGATGTCCCCCAAAATACTTTCTGACCTCTTATTGTCAGTTTATTAAGGGATCCTTTCTTACCTAGAAGACCTGATGCTTTTTGGTAAGGCTCATTGAGCAATGTAAGGACCTCCCAGAAGTGCTGGTCATGGCTTTGTTCTGAAACATGGGCAACCTAGATGGTAAAAACTTGTTCCGTAGTTGAATATTGTTTCCCTGTTGTGCTATCTTGCTCACCAGAAATCCAGTTGTTTTCTGTGAGGATTAAGGGAAGACACAGTAGGTCATCTGTGGAGTTCAGAAAAACATTTTAACCTTGAATACTAACTCCCTCAAACAAACAAAAAATAGTCACAATTTTTTTTCTTGAATGTTTTACAGTAGTGTATCATTGCCAGGTATAATCTGAGTTGGCTCTGATTTTTTATTAGTGAGTTTTTCTCCTGCTCATTGTTGTTAGTGGCCATGGAGTTGATTCCAGCTCCTGGCAACCCTCTGTGTACAGAGAGAACTCCATGGACTTTCCAAGGCAGTGACTTTTCGGAAGCATGTTGCCAGGTCTGTGTTCCGAGGTGCCTTTGGGTGGGTTCTAGCTGCCTGCCTTTGGACTAGTAGTCATGTACTTAACCATTTGCACCACCTAGCTGCCTGTATAGAATGTTATGAGGTATATGGAAAAAAAAAATGGGTCCTTTTTTGTAATATGTTTAGGGAGATAAAATATACATACTATCAAACAACCATTCTGACTATTATTTTGCAAGTTGCTTTTTACAATGAAATGGAGTAATGGGATGATGTTTTGACTAGATAAAATTCTTAGACACTAGAAGGTGTTTTGATGCCTTGAGTTACAAAATATTTGGAGAAATATCTTTGTGACATTGATATTCAAGAGAGACTACAGTGTTACGAGATAGTGGTTACTTGGAAAGTTTTCTTCCTCATCAGTTCAAGTAATTTTTTTTATTTTTATTTTTATTTAACATAACTGAGTGAAAATGTACTTTCACATGTAAATTTACATGCCCCCCTATATGCAGCTTCCACTGCTCTCCCTGTCCGGTGACTGCACACTATTCCTCTCTGCTCCATACATGTCTCATCCTCCCAACAGTCTCCTTTCCCCTCCTCTCCGTCCACTCCCCTTCCTCCAGCCAGAGGTCAGCAGGATGATATCCTATAGATGTATAGAACCATAAAGTGCTTCCAATATATGGTTACTCTGCATTGCCAAGTCCATTCCATTCCTGTCCAAAGAGTGGACCTTTGTTATAATTTATGGGAACGGGCAGCATCAGGGCCAGGGGCCATGCTCTCAGAGGAACCCCAAAACCGCTGGACCATCCATTGAGGTCTTTTAGTGGAGATCTCATGATGCACCTCTTTTTATTCTTGTGTTGCCAGTGAGGCTCCTCTCTGTGAGCTCCATCATGGCTGTCACTGGTGGTGGCCGGGCACCATGCGGTTCTTCCGGTCCCAGGTCGATGTAGGCACCCACTCTTGTGGGTCTCTCTGTCTTCTCGGTTGTCTTTACCGCATGCCATTTTGGCCCTCAGTGAGCATCTGTTCCTGCTGAGTTGGGACCGTTTGCTGTGTCCTCAGATGGCAGGTTGGCAGCTTTTAAGACCCCAGACGCCACTCACCAATGTGGGGTGCAGAGAGCCCTCTTAGCAAAACGCTAGTTGTGCCAATTGGCCAGGAATTCGCCTAAGGCATGGTCCCCCGTCCCCCGCCCCAGCTACTCTATCCTTGCAGTATTGAGTTAAGATGGAAGGAGTACTCAAGTTATGCTGAAGTCCACTTAATGTTGTTCTTGTTTCTAATGCGTGCTGTCACCGCTTTCTCCCAACTAGATTTCTAGTAACTACCTAAACTAAACCCTCCCCCCCTCGCCCTCCCTCCTTCCCTCCCCTTCCTTGCAGCTGTCAAAGAGTCTTTTCTTCTATACACAAGTCTGTTTTTGAGATCTTATCGTAGAGGTCTCATACAGTATTTGTCCTTTTGTCGCTGACTACTCTCACTCAGCATAATGTCTTCCAGTTGAAACCAGGTTAGGAGATGTTTCCTGGAATCATCGTTATTCTTTATCATTGTGTAGTGCTCCATTGAGTATATGTACCACAGTTTGCCTATCCATTCTTCTATTGTTGGGCATCTGGGTTGATTCCACCTTTTTGCTATTGTGGACTGTGCCGCGATAAACATTCTGGTGCATGTGTCCGTTGGTGTGAAAGGCCTTGAATCTGTAGGATATATTCCAAGTAGTGGAATTACTGGGTCAAATGGTATATCAATATCCATTTTTTTAAGGAAGTGCCAGATTGCCTTCCAAAGAGGCTGGACCATTTTGCAACCCCACCAACAGTGTAGGAGGGTTCCACTTTCTCCACAGCCTCTCCAGCATTTGTTGTTTTGTGTTTTCTGGATCGTGGCCAATCTTGTTGGGGTGAGATGGTATCTCATTGTTGTCTTGATTTGAGTTTCTTTAATAACTAAAGATCGTGAACATGTCTGCATGTGTTTTTTGGCTGTCTGGATCTCCTCTTTAGTGAAGTATCTGTCCATCTCCTTTGCCCATCGCTTAATTGGATGGTTTATCTTCTTCTTATTGATATTTTGTAGTATCTTATAGATTATGGAGATCAGGCGTCGATCTGACATAGAGTTGCCAAATATTTTTTCCCACTCTGTGGGTGTTCTTTTAATTCTATTAATAAAGTCTTTGGATGAGCAAAAGTGTTTGATTCTTAATAGTTCCCATTTATCTACTTTCTCTTCTGTTGATTCAAGTAATTTTTGAGTGTAAGAATGGTGGGAATATAATAGACTACAAAATGGGGTCTCTAGAGATTCTAATTCAAAAGTTCTACTGTGGGGCCTGCACAACTGTGTTCCTTTTTAGTAAATTATGTGGGGTGATTCTACTATACCATTTGGGTTTAGAACTGTATTTCATATTGAGGGCAGGGGAGGAAGGAGAAGGATAGATATTGGGCCACAGGTTTAAGGTCCCCTAAGAAACATCTTAGGTGTGGAAGTAGTGTATGTATTCTATATGGGTCGTGTATATGGTGGAGAAAACAGTGCTACTTAGAAAGCAGAATTAAATTCTTGTATAAGGCACTTTTAGCAGAGACTTGTGGAAGATATGTTAGTATCTCACATTGAGTAATCTAAAATAGTACTATTTGGTATAATTCAACAAATATTTGTGGAGTGTGTGTAATATGCTAGATACTGTTTTAAGTGCTGAAATTCTTAAACCCATCACAAAGAAAGAGACTGAAAATTTCATCCAAAACTGCCAACCAAAAAAATTGCCCAGGCCCAGATGGCCTCACTGCAGAATGGTACCAAGCTTTTAGAGAAGAGTTATCTCCAATACTACTGAGACTGTTTCACAGTATAGGAAGGGATGGAGTACTCCCAAACTCGTTCTGTGAAGCCAGCATAACCCTGATACCAAAGCCGGGGAAAGACCCAACAAAAAAGGAGAACTACAGACCGATATTACTCATCAATCTGATGCAAAAATCTTCAGCAAAATTCTTGCCAATAGAATACAACAACACATCAAAAAAATAATCCATCTTGACCAACTTGGATTCATACCAGGGATGCAAGGCTAGTTCAGCATCAGAAAAACAATTAATGTGATTAACGACATAAATAACACAAAAGACAAGAATCACCTGATTTTGTCCATTGATGCAGAAAAGGCATTTGGTAAAGTCCAACACCCATTCATGCTAAAAAACTCTTAGCAAAATAGGCATAGACAGAAAGTTCCTCAACACAATAAGGGCCATTTATACAAAGCCAATGGCCTACATTATCCTGAATGGAGAGAGACTGAAAGACTTTCCCTTGAGAACAGAAACTAAACAAGGATGCCCACTCTCACCTCTCCTATTCAACATTGTACTAGAAGTTCTAGCCAGAGCAATTAGAGAAGACCAAGAAATAAAGGGCATCTGAATCGGCAAAGCAAAGAAGAAGTCAAAATCTCCCTGTTTGCAGATGATATGATTGTATATGCAGAGAATCCCAAAGAATCTATAAGTAAACTACTCAAACTAATAGAAGAGTTCAGCAAAGTCTATGGATACAAGATAAACGTAAGTAAATCAGTAGGATTCCTTTATACCAACAACAAGACTGTTAATGAAGAAATCATCAAATCAATACCATTTACTATAGCCCCTAAGAAGATAAAGTACCTAGGAGTTAATCTAACCAGAGAAATAACAGACCTTTATAAAGAGAACTACAAGCACTTACTACAAGAAACTGAGACTAAACCTACCCTGCTCATGGATAGGAAGACTTAACATTGTGAAAACATCTATTTTACCCAAAGCAATCTACTTATATAATGCAATCCCAATACAAGTCCCAGCGTCATTTTTTTAAGTGCTGAAATTCTACTTCGTTTGTTGCCATGAAGTTAATTCCAACTCACAGTCACCCCATTTGTGCAGTTTTCTAGGCTCTGACCTTTTGAAAGCAGATTGCCAAGTCTGTCTCCTGAGAGGCCTCTGGTGGCTTGGAACTGCCAGTCTTTTGGCTAGTAGTCAAGTGTAACTGTTTGCACTACCTAGGATTCCTAAAACTCTGCTGAAACCCAAAAAAACCACTGCTGTCAGGTCAATCCCAACTCATAGCAACCTCATAGGAAAGGGTAGAACTGCCCCCTAGAGTTTCTAAGGAGCACCTGGTGTATTTGAACTGCCAACCTTTTGTTTACAGCCCTAGCACTTAACCACTACAGTACCAGCATTTCCAGAACTCTATCAGGGAACAAAATATATAGTCTTTGTGGTCATAGAACTTTAATTGAAGGAGATACAAAGTAACAAATATGTGTAACACTGTGTCAGGCAGGAAAAAGTGCATGTTTTAGACATATCTTGCTAAGTAACAAACTACCCCCAAATTTACTGGCGTAAAACAACTGTTTTATTGTTTCTCACAGTTCTTTGGTTTGCAGAGTTCATTGGATGGTCATCTTTGGTTTTGCCTAAGGTCTCTCATTGAGAGATGGATCTAGAACACCCAACATGGCTCTCAAAGCTATTGGTTGGTCCTGATTGTTCTTTGGATGCCCCTCTGGGGCTTTGGTTCTTTTCCAGTTGTCTTCTCCTGTGACTTGGGCTTTTCACACACAGTAGCTAGATCCCAGAGGAAGTATTCCAAGTGTGTGAGAGCAGAAGCTGCAGATTTTTATTAAAGCTCAACCTTAAATTATACAGCATCACTTACATCACATTTTATTGGTCAAAACAGGTCAAGGCAGAAGTGTGTTCCACTTTTAATGAGTGGTGATGAGACCACATTGCAGAAGAGCAGATGGGATAGGGGATATTGTTGTCACTGTCTGTGGAAACAGAATCTACCATGAAAAACAAAAACAAAAAGAACCCATTGCTGTCAAGTCAGTTCCAACTCATGGCAACACTATAGGACAGAGTAAGAACTGCCCAGTAGAGTTTCCCAGGAGCATCTGGTGAATTGGAGCTGCTAACATTTTGGTTAGCAGCTGTAGCTCTTAACCACAGTACACCACCAGGGTTTCCAAATCTTCCATAGTGCTGTAAAAAAAAAATACCAAGCAGGAGAATAGGAGGAAAGAGGAGCTACTAGGAGGTAAAACAAACAAACAAGCATCATTATGTAGAGGGTCAGGAGAGGCCTTCCTGAAGATGCAACCTTTTAAATAACTGATGAAAGTGAGTGAGCTGTGAGAACTATAAGGACATCTTAACGAGGAGTAATTCAGGCAAAGGCCCATAGATGAGAGAATGCCTGGTGTGATCACGGATGGTGGTGTGACTGGGATGGCTTGATAGAGTGGTAGCGCATGAAATCGGAAAGTGAGAAGACAGGTTTCTGTAGTCCATGGCAGGGACTTTGCATTTTATGTGAGGTGGTAGAAGCCTAGGAGTGGAAGAGTTGTGTGATTTGACTTAAACTGTAAAAGAATTCTGAGAATCTTTGGCTGCTGTTTTTAGAATAGCCTATAAGAGAACAAGAGGGGAAGCAGCGAGGCAACTCAGGCTAGTGCCAGGTGAGAGATGATAGACTTGCTAGACAGTGAGAAGTGATAGGATGTTAGATATATTTCAAGATCGGAGTGACAGGATATGCTGATGTGGGTGGATATGGGGTGAGGTAGAAGATTAAGAATGACTCCCAAAGTTTTTGCCCAGGCACCTGGAAAAATGGAATTTCTGTTTACCAAGATGGGAAGACTGGGGAGGAGTTGGGTGGAGGTGAAGGAGATGCTGTTTTTAGCTGTGTTAAGTTGTGTTTAAGAAGATATCTGAGGGAAAAAGAAAAAGATCACTAAATGTTACTTCCTTATTGCAGGTATGATATTGAATGCTTCAGATCTGGTCACTATGGTACGAGAACGGAAGTGCATACTGTGCCACATTGTATACAGCTCAAAAAAGGTAATAATGGAAGAAGAGAATTGGAGGCATTATAAGGCAGCTCTACTCTGGCCTCTAGGGTCGCCATGAGTCAGATCTGACTTGGCACTGAGTTGGGTTTATGAGTTTTTTTCAGAAACATACATATGGGATTTATAGATGAGTAAAAACATTCTAACAGCATCTGTTTTATACTTCTTTACCAAACCTCATTCCACTGGTTTCTCATTATTTTCTCATAAAATCAGTAGCTATGTTTTTAACCCTACCCAGTAACTAAAGATAACCCCCAACACAGGTAATACAGAGAAATGTAGTTGTAGAGATCCCACTTATAGGGGAGATATCTTCAAATTCAAGTTACTTGAGGTATACTACTTAATGATTAACTAAGAGTATATATTTCGTGAACAGAGTGTGTCTATACCTACATTCTGTTTATACTCGTGGCTGTGAAAAGTGCAACACAAGAAATGGTATTAACAATGTCCTTGACGTCCACAAGGTGGAGGCGTTGCTCAATGCAAAACAGACCTTTTTAAAAACTATAAGGCACCTTAGGGAAATCAACTGCAGTTTACCTTACTTTTTGGCTTTCTTGCCTTTACCCTTTGCTTTCAGGGTAGTAGTGGTAGCTTAACTGCTGAGAAATTTTTTCTCGCTTCTTAGATGCTCTTGATTGTTGTTGGAAATTCCGGTAACTGGGAAGACTTATGGGGGTCCTGGGTTAGCCAGGGAAGTAGTGAACCTTGAAAGGTATCTAGGATTAAAATAGAGAAATGAGGGATCTTTTGTTCTTCCCGTTGTAAAATTTAAATCACATTTTATATAAATTTTGTGTAAATAAAAATTCCTTATGGCTACTTTCAGGTAGAAAGGAAATGGGAAATGGAGAAAATGTGAGATAGACAGGCAGATGCTCAAGAGGTGTGGTATCAGGCTTTCAAGGAGTAGCACCCATATCTTGGGTATCTCATGATTTTGCCATTTTAGATCTTTTTGTTATTTCTTCTGTTTTGAGTTTTAAGAATATTTTCATTTCTTCACACTTTCACATGGATCATAATGAAGTTAAATCAAGGGCTGGGGTTATCTTCTTCTGCCTTAGACAAAGTGAAAGGTAGTTTTCTAAGCAGAGGAACGACATGATTTTTTTCTTTATTTTTAGAATTGTGATTTATGTGAAAGTTTACAGAGAAAGTTTCTCATTCAAAAATTTAGACACAAGTCATTTCATGGCATTGACTGAAATCCTGTATACTGTCAGCACTCTTTCCCTTTCCCTTTCCACCCTGGGTTTACTTTGTGCGTTATTCCAGTTTTTTCATCTTCTCCTACCTTCTTATTTTTGTTTCTGAGTAGGTGTTGCCTATATGATTTCACAGACTTGATTGATCTAAGAGATACATCACAGAGTGTTACTGTGTTTTTCTCATGGGCCTGCCTAATCTTTGGCTGAATAGTGGATTTCTGGAGTAGCTTCACATAAGTTAGGAAACTGTCAGGGGGCCATATGCTTGGTTGCGGATTCCTCTAGTCTCTGTCAGACCAGTAAGTCTAGTTTTAGGGTTTTTTGGGGGGTGAATTTGATCATTTTTTTTTTATATATTCCTCCCACTTGGTGTGGGACCCTCTGTTATAATCCCAGTCAGAGCAGTTGATTGTGGTAGCTGGGTGCAATCTGGTTCTTGTCTCAGGGTCTTTTAGGCTGTGATTCATGTAGTCCATTCAGCCTTTGGACTAATTGTTCCTTTGGGTCTTTAGTTTTTTCCATCTCCTTTGCTCTGTGTGTAGATGGCTGCTTGCCAGCATTTAAAACTCTGGACACTACTCAGCAAAGTAAGATGTAGAACACTGCCGTTAAAACTGTGCTGTGCCACTTGTTATACATGTCTCCCAAGTCTGTGGTCCTGTGCCTTGGAGCTTCATTCCATAAGGTATTTCGTTACGTCTAAGGGAGTTCCCTGATGGTGTCGCTTGTATGCTGTGTTGTCTATAATAATATATGAGGAACATCTACAGTCATGTATTTTGAAATTTCTGCCTCTAAACCTGTATCTGCCTGTGTGTTCCTTGACCCCCTCCATCACCTCTTGAACTATCTAGGTAACCATTCATAGATTGTTTGGTAGTTCTGTTGTTGCAGGATAGGCTGTGCTGTTCTGTAGTGGCTACCGTATTTGTCCTGTCCTGTATTCCTGTGTTTCGGTGTTGTCTCTTGCCTTGGTAATGTTGTGCCAACCTCACATATTTTGTCTTGCAGGAATGATGTAATTTAAGTGTTAAGATTAATATAGTCTATCAGCGTAACTTGAGTACTCCTTCCATCTTGACCCAATATTGCAAGGATAGAGTAGCTGGGGCAGGGGGCAGGGGACCATGCTCTTAGGCGAAATTGAGGCCAATTGGCACAACTAGCATTTTGCTAAGAGAGATCTCTGCACCCCACATTGGTGAGTGGCGTCTGGGGTCTTAAAAGCTGCCACCCTGCCATCTGAGGACACAGCAAATGGTCTCAACTCAGCAGGAACAGATGCTCACCAAGGGCCAAAATGACATGCAGTAAAGACAACCTAGAAGACAGAGAGATCCACAAGAGTGGGTGCCTTCATTGACTTGGGGCTGGAAGAACCGGATGGTGCCCGGCCACCACCAGTGATAGCCACGATGGAGCTCACTAGGTTGAGTCTCACTGGCAACACAAGAATAAAAAAGGGTGCATCCTGAGATCTCCACTAAAAGACCTCAATTGATGGTCCAGCGGTTTCAGGGTTCCCCTGAGAGCATGGCCCCTGGCCCTGATGCTGCCCTTTCCCGTAAATTATAACAAAGGTCCACTCTTTGGACAGGAATGTATTGGACTTGGCAATGCAGAGTGACCATATATTGGTTGCAGTTTATGGTCCTATACATCTATAGGATATAGTCCTGCTGACCTCTGGCTGGAGGAAGGAGACTGGATGGAGAGGAGGGGAAAGGAGGCTGTTGGGAGGATGAGACATGTGTGGAGCAGAGAGGAATAGTGTGCTGTCACCAGACAGGGAGAGCAGTGGAAGCTGCATATAAGTGGGCATGTAAATTTACATGGGAATGTACATTTTCACTCAGTCATGTTAAATAAAAAAGAAAAAAAAAAAAAAAAACTGGACATAAAAGAATGTAAAAAAAAAAAGATTAATATAGTCTAAGAAACTAATAGATAGGGCTAGTTGGAAATCATAACTGATAACCTTTTGTTGATAGACTGAACAGCTTACAGTGAAACAGTGTTTCCAGTTTCCCAAACTAGTGTAACCCTGGAAAAGAAAAGGTTCTAGAGTGACTAAGTCTGGGAAAAAGGTGTATACTACATTCCTGAGTGTTCTGATGCCCATTAGCATTTAAACGATTGGTAAAGTCATATAAATGTTTTCCAAATTTTTTCAATGATGAAATCCTTTTTCTTCTTGCTTTTCCTCTTTAAACACCTTACCACAAGTCTCCATTCTGATGACTCTGACATAAGTGGCTTCTGATTGAAGTTGAACACCTCTTTTTTTTTTTAAGTTTTCATTATTATTGCCATTTTTTTGTCAACATCTTTATTCATCCAATCATTATTTGTCTTTACGTATAAACTTACAGATACATTTTATCGCATGTAGTCTGACAAGTAAGTTTGTGAACTTAACTGTTATAAGTGCTACTTACCTCATTCCGTAATATCACCATGGTCACCTTTGAAGTACTCCTCTTGGGAAGCTATGCACAGATGTCAGTGCCTTGTCTGCCTTCAAAGCAAATTTGGAACACTTTCTGGAATGGCCACCAGAGCTGTCATCCATATGTCTTCCCTTCAGTATTCCCTTTATCTTCAGATAAAGAACAAAGTAATTGGGGACCAGATCACGTGAGTAGGGAGAATGTTCCAATACAGTTATTTGTTTTCCTGGCTGAAAACCGCCCTCTGGAATGGCCATTGTGCATGGTGGCAAGGTGGCAAGTTCATGAACTTAATTGTCTCATTGTCTGTGAGGGAGTTTTTAGCCAGTAAACAAGTAATTGCGTTGGAACACCCTCCCTACTCACCTGATCTGGCCCCCAGTGACTTTTTTTTTTACCCGAAGATAAAGGAAATATTGTAAGGAAGACATTTTGATGACATTCAGGACATTGAGGGTAATGCTACGACAACTCTGATGGCCATTCCAGCAAAAGAGTCCCAGAATTGCTCTGAAGGGTAGACTAAGAGGCTGGCATTGGTGCATAGCTTCCAAAGGAGAGTACTTTGAAGGTGACCATAGCAGTATTCAGCAGTGAGGTATGTAGCGTTTTCTAGGATGAGTTTGTGAACTTAATTGGCAGTCCTCATGTGTAAACCCTGGTGGCATAGTGGCTGCTAGTAGAAGGTTGATGGTTAGAATCCATTAGGTGCTCCTTGGAAACTGAGGCAGTTTTGTTTTGTCCTGTAGAGTTACTGAGTCAAAATCAACTCAATGGCAGTGGGTTTGAGTTTGGTTTGGTTAGTACATGTTACTGATGTTAACCTACTGCCGTTGAGTCAATTCTGACTCATAGCAACATTATAGCGCAGAGTACAGTTTTCTCCATAGAGTTTCCAAGGAGCACCAGGTGGATTCGAACTGCCTGTCATTTGGTTAGCAGATGTAGCACTTAACCACTATACCACCAGTGTTGCCGTTACTAATGATAAGATGTAAAAAAACAAAAACCACAGTCCTAAGTGTGGTTCACATAACTCAAATGTGTTATAAGTTGCGACTGTCTGTACAGATTAGTATATGAAGAATCAAATAGGCCCTGGTTTCCGAGAAGGTATGCACTTTGGACTGTTGGTTTAATTATATAGTCTGGATCTTTCCCAGGTATTTCTGCAAGTTTAGGTTTCTCACTATTTGCATTCATTCCTAGGAGTAGCATAGGGGAGTACTCACACGTAAATTTAGGAAAGGGGTAATACAGTGTTTTGGAAAATCAAAAGTCATAGTAAAACTAGTTTTTAAAATACACATTTTTGTTTTGCTGTTGTTGAGAATATATGCAGCAAAACATACAGGTCAGACAGTTAAGTTCATGAACTCGTGCTAGAAAAGGTACTACGTATATCATTGCTGAATAGCACTACAGTCACCTTTGAAGTATTCCCTTGGGAAACTGTGTGTCAATGCCAAGGCCTAGTCCACCCTTTAAAGCAATTTTGGAACTCTTTCTAGAATGTCTGTCAGAGCTGTCATCGGACAAGGCTTGACAATTAAGTTCGCGAACTCACCCTATAAAGAATGACACATACCTCATTATTGAATATCATTACTGTCACCTTCAAAATGTTCCCCTTGGGAAGCTATGTACCGATGCTAGTGCCTAGTCCACCCTTCAAAGCACTTTTTTTTTAAACTATGATTGAATGAAAATGTACATTCCCTTATAAATTTGCATGCTCATTCCCTTATAAATTTATATGCACCTCCCACTGCTCTCCCTGCCTGGTGACAGCACACTCTTCCTCTCTGCTCCATACATGTCCTATCCTCCCAGCAGTCTCCTATCCCCTCCACCCACTCCCCTTTCTCCAGTAAGAGGTCAGCAGGGTGATATCCTATAGATGCATAGAACCATGAAGTGCCCAGAAAATATGGTCATTTTGTGTCCAATCCATTGCTGTCCAAAGAGTTGACCTTCATTATGATTTGTGGACAGGGGCAGCATCAGGGCCAGGGGCTGTGCTCCCAGAGGAACTCCGAAGCCCCTGGACCATCAATTGCGGTCTTTTAGTGCAGATCTCAGGGTGCAGTCCTATTTATCCTTGTGTTGCCAGTGAGACTGCACTTTGTGAGCTCCATTGTGACTATCACTGGTGGTGGCTGGGCACCATCCAGTTCTTGTGGTCACAAGTTGATGTAGACACCCACTCATGTGCGTCTCTGTGTCTTCTGGATTCTCTTTCTCCCATGTTGTTATGGACCTCAGTAATCATCAGTTCCTGCTAAGTTGCGACTCAAAGCACTTTTTCTAGGATAAGTTCACGAACTTAGTTGTTGAACCTTGTACATCATTTCAATAATTTTTACATGTAGAATTTAGTTACAGTGATTACATTCTTCAGATTGCTTAACCACTCTTACCCTCCTTTTCCGAGTTGTTCTCCTTAATTAATACAAATTCACTGTCCTCTAAATGTTCTTATCTAATCTTCTGAGTTGTCAGTTTGATTCCGTATAGATAGTTCTTAACAGATTCCATATAGGTAGATCTTAAAAGAGCCGAAAGCTCAAAATGGACCTTTTTTACTAGTTAAGTTAAAATATTACTGGATCTTCAGGGAATATTTTTGGTTTAAGGTTTAAAGATTCTCTCAGGGTAGTAGTTTCAAGGGTTCATACAACCTTCATACCCACTGGAAGTCTGGAGTCCATGAGAATTTGAAATTCTGTCCTGCAGTTCCCCCTTTCGATCAGAGTTTCATCTGTGGAATCTTTGATCAAAATATTCAGTAGTGGTAGCTGGACCCCATCTAGTTCTTTTGGTCTTGTGGGAAAGGAGATAGTTTTTCATGAAAGTAGTTAGTCATGTATTCCATATCCACCTCCTATTTTTTACTGTCCTGTGTTGTTTCTCATAACAGTAGAGACCAAGTGTTATGCGTTGGATGGCTTCTTGCAAGCTTGTAAGACCTTAGGCACTACACAGTGAGCTAGGAGGTGGAACAGAAGTACTAAACATGTTATTAGGCCAGTTAATTGGGTTGGTCATGAAAGCATTGTCTTAAACTTCCAAACTAGGAAACTCAATCCCAGGAGGTATTCCGTTGTACATAAGCAGCCTAAGCAGGTACTCTTTTTATTTTTGTTTTTTGGTCATTGTAATATTATCACATGACATTTGTCAATTCAGCTTTTTACAGTTGTATGACTTACTGATGCATTTACAATAATCAGCTTTGCAACTTTATGCTTAATCAGTGTGATATTTCCATCACCATTAACCCTCTCCCTCCCACGTCTGGTAACCACTAATAAACTTTGTTCTCTGTACACTTGCCTTTTCTTGTCTTTTTATGTAAGTGCAGTCATACAGATTTGTCCTTGTTTAAAACTAGTTTTCAGTGATAACATTTTAATAGCTGAAATACAGTATAATAGATTACATTAGAGGGAATAACACAGTTCGGTTAGTACTGTTTTGGTCAGCAGTGATTTAGGTATAAGCAGCAGAGCCCACTCAGACTAACTCAGAAAAGCGGATTGGATGTGTAAATACTAACTAATCCAAAGAAAAACTGAACAACAGCAAGTATATGGACTTGAACAGGTTTTGTGTATTGTTCATGGATTTTTTTCGTTTCTGTGTTCATTCTAATTAGTGGCCAATCCCCTGTAGTTAGGAGAGGTTACATGTAAAGGTGCTCCCTTCACATGAAGCATTTATAGAGATGGGAAGGAAATGATGGTCATCTTCAGTAAAATTGCTATTTACCGCGTTTTCAATTACAACCCTTTTTGTCTTCTGTAGTAGAAGATAAAGTGATAATGAATTGTTGTATTCTCTTTTTGGCAGATGAACTGTATGTAATGAAAAATCTTAGTGCAGTAGGTACTTATAATGTGACGTGATATTTAAAACATTGAATTTAATTTCAGATCTGCAAGGATTTGTATCCTAATTTGATCTGCAAGGATTTGTATCCTAATTTGAACACTTTATTCATGACACTGAGAGGGTAGGACTGTGACTATTTTTACACCTAGCCCCTGAGCATCCACTTCTGTACTTGGCACACAATAAGCCCTTGATAAATACTTGCTGAATGAGCAAAAAAAAAAATCTTCCTTGTTTTTATGAAGTTAGTACTCCCACAGAAGTGTTTTCCATTCAAGTGAGAAAATGTTTAAGGTATTTGGCACAGAGCCTGGTGAGTAGTAATAGTCAGCAAGTACAGTAGCTCTTTTACTGCTTGTAAATAAACTATTCTCTAGTTATGGTATGCTGGCTAGATACTTTGGAACAACAAAAGGATAGACAACTTCTTAAATTTTTCCTGTGTGCATGTATGTGTGCGTGTGTGCGTGCATGTGCGTACACGTACCTGCCCACATGTGGTTGCAGTTTTAAATGGCACTTTTTCTGCAGATTTTATTTCCTTCCCACTATGGGTGAGATGGGGGAGAGGGAACCTCATAAATTTTGAGACTTTTCGTTAGAACCAGACAGGGCTTCACATCAGGTGGTTCTGGTTCAAATCCCTGCTGAGAATTTGCATTTCTTACAAATTCCCTCTTGGTTAGGGGCCAGTTTTGGGAACCACTAGTAGAACCCAACCGCAGTGCTGTGGACTTGATTCTGACTCATAGCGACTCTATAGGACAGAGTAGAACTGCACCATAGCGTTTCCAAGGACACATGGCATATTTGAATTGCCAGTCTTTTGGTTAGCAGACTTAGCAGTTAACTACTGTGCCACCAAGGTTTCTACTAGTAGAGCAATGGTTCTCAAAATTTATTGTTCTTGGGGATCTTGTTAAAATGTAGATTCTAATTCAGTGTACCTGGGGTAGAAATGCAAATGCTCAACAGGGGTTGGAACTGGAAGAACCTGTTAGAAGCCCTGGAACCAAAAAAAATCAAGCATAGAGTGGTGGAGATGAATGATCAGCACTGCATTATTCAGAGCATTTCTTTGAACTTCCTTTTCTGCCGTAAAAAGAATATTATATCGTTAACTCCTGTCTAAAATTGATGTATCCATCTGTTCATTCAGAAAATGCTTATTAAAGATTATATGCTAAGTCCTGGGCATACCAGCATGGGTAAGAGTTGTAGCTTACTCTTGAGAAACAGTTGAATGGGGAAAGAAATGCAGAAAAGTAAGTAATTGAGAATTGTATGATTTCGTGGGTGGTTTTTTTTTTTGTTTTTTTTTTTTAAATAGGCTTTAGTGAATTCTTCATACTGTCATGTCTTGGAGGTACTGTGGGTTCAGTTCCAGACCACCACAAAAAAGTGATTATCGCAGTAAAGCAAGTGTTGCAATAGAGTGAGTTACAAGAATTTTTTGGTTCCCAAACCAAAGCTGTACTAAACCTGCTGCTGTCAAATCAGTGCTCACAGTGCTGTGAATTGGAGTTGACTCAATGGCAGTGGGTTTGGTTTTTTTGGGGTTCCAAGTGCACATAAAATTTGCTTATATTGTAGTATAGCCTTTTAAGTTTGCAACAGCACTATGTCCAAAAAAATAGTGTACTTACCTTAATTTAAAAAGACTGGCTAAAAAAATGCTAGCCATCATCTGAATCTTGGGCAAGTCAGTCATTTGGCTGGCGGAGGGTCTTGCCTCAGTATTGATGGCTGTTGACTAGTAAGGGTGGTGTTTGCTGAAGGTTGGGGTGGCTGCGAGAACTTCTTAAAATAAGACAGCAGTGAAGTGTGCTATGTAAGTTTGACTTTTCCTTTTATGAAAGATTTCTCTGTGGCACATGATGCTGTTTTGTAGCATTTTACCCACAATAGAACTTTTTTTAATCCTCTCCTGCCAGTTTTTATCAATTAAGTTTATGTACTATTCTAAATACTTTGTTGTCATTTTAACAGTGCTCACAGCATCTTCAGCAGGAGTAGATGCCATCTCAAAGAACCACTTTCTTTGCTCATCCATGAGAAGAAACTCCTCATCCATGAAAGTTTTATCATGAGGTTTCAGCAATTCAGTCTCATCCTCAGGCTCTACTTCAATTGTAGTTCTCTTGCCATTACTTCTTCTACTGAAATCTTGAACCCTTCACAGTCATCCATGAGGGTTAGAATCAACTTCTTCCCAAATTCTTGTTGATATTTTTACCTCCTCCTATGAATCACGAATGTTCCTTTTTTTTATAATTATGATTAAGTGAAAGTATAAAATCCAAATCAGTTTTGTATGCCCACCTATCTACAGTACTTCTGCTCTGCTTGCACCATGCATGGCAGTAGACTCCTCTTAATCTGTCGTATCCTCTGAACAGGCTCTTGCCCCCTCCTATCTGCCGTATTCTCTCCATCTGCAGAGACCAGTAAGACAGCCTCCTACAAATGCATAGAACCATAAAATACACCCACCACGTGGTCACATTGTGTCCCCAAGTCTAGTCCATGTTTGTCTGAAGAGTTGACCTCAGTAGTGTTTTCTAGACAGGGGTAGCAGCAGGTCTATGGGCCATGCTTCTGGGGGATCCCCCAGCCCATTGGACTATCAGTTGTGGTCTTTTAGTAGAGTTCTTGAGCTGCACCCTTCTTTTTCTCTTGTTACCATAGGGCCTCAACATCATGTGTCCCATGACAGCTGTCTGGGGTGGTAGCTGGGCATCATCTGGTTCTTCTGGTTGCATGTGGATAAAGTATCCCATTTACATGGGTCCTTCTGTTTCTGAGGTCTTTTTTCCTCAGGTCTTTGGTGTTCTTAGTGATTATCTGTTCCAGCTGAGATGGGACTATTTGGTATACCTCAGATGGTAGCTTGCTAGCTTTTAAGACCACTCACCGATATGGACGAATGTTCTTTTTCTTTTTAATTATGACTGAGTGAAAATGTACATTCCCATATAAATTTACATGCCCACCTATATGCAGCTTCCACTGCTCTGCCTGCCCAGTGACAGCACACTATTCCTCTCTGCTCCATACATGTCTCATCCTCCCAACAGTCTCCTTTCCCCTTCTTTCCACCCACTCTCCTTCCTCCAGCCAGAGGTCAGCAGGATGATATCCTATAGGTGCATAGAACCATAAAGTGTATCCAGTGTACGGTCACTCTGCATCGCCAAGTCCAATCCATTTGTGTCCGAAGAGTGGACCTTCGTTATGATTTATGGGCAAGGGCAGCATCAGGGCCAGGGGCCATACTCCCAGGGGAATCCCGAAGCCACTGGACCATCAATTGAGGTCTTTTAATGGAGATCTGTGGGTGTACCCCTTTTTATTCTTGTGTTGCCAGTGAGACTCAACTTTGTGAGCTCCATCGTGGCTATTACTGGTGGTGTGGACGAATGTTCTTAATGGCATCTAGAACCATGAATCCTTTCCAGATTTTCAGTTTACTTTGCTTATATACATCAGAGGAATCACTTTCTGTGGGAGCTGTGAAATACATTTCTTAAATAATGAGGCTTGAAAGTCAAAATTACTCTGGTCCATGGACTGCAGAATGAATGTTGTGTTAGCAGGCGTGAAAACGTTAATTTCCTTGGACACCTCTGTCGGAGCTCTTGAATGATCATGTGTATTGTCAGTAAGCAGTAATGTTTTGAGAGGACTTTTTTCTGAGCGCTAAGTTTTAACAGTAGGCTTATTCAGTGAACCAGGTTATAAACAGATGTCCTGTCATCTAGACTTTCTTGTTCCATTTGTAGAACATGGGCAGAGTATGTTTAGTATAATTCTTGAGGACTGTGGGATTTTGGGGATGTTAAATGAGTGTTGGCTTCAATTTAAAAGTTACTGGCTGCATTCACCCCTAACAAGAAGGCATCTCCACTGAAGCTTTGAAGCTAGACAGTGACTTCTCTGTAGCTATGAAAGTCCTAGATGGTATCTTCTTCTATTCTGAGGCTGTTTTGTCTACAGTGAAAATCTGTTGTTTTAGTGTAGGTACCATCATCCATTATCTTAGCTAGATCTTCTGGATAACTTGCTGCAGTTTCTACCTTGGCACTTGCTGCTTCACCTTGCACTTTTATGTTACGCCAGTGACTTTCTTTCTTTAATAAACCAGTCTCTTCCAGCTTCAGACATTTCTTCTGCAGCTTCCTCATCTCAGCCCTCAGAAAATTAAAGAGAGTTAGGGCCTTGCTCTGGACTAGGCTTTGCTGAAGGGAAGGTTGTGGCTAGTTTGATCTTCTGTCTAAAGCATTAAAACTTTCTGCATGTCAGCAGTAAGGCTGTTGCACGTTCTTATTATCTGTGTGTTCACTGCAGTGGTGCTTTTAATTTCCTTCAAGAATTTCCTTAATATTCATAGCTTGGCTGTTTGGTACAAGAGGTCTAGTTGTTGGCCTATCTCAGCTTTTGACATGCCTTTCTCACTAAGTGTAATCATTTCTAGCTTTTGATTTAAAGTGAGCGACATGTAACTCTTTCACTTGAACTCTTAGAGTCCACTGTAGGATTATTAATTGGCCTAATTTCAGTATTATCCTGTCTTAGAGAATAGGCCTGAGGAGAGCGAAAGAGACAGGAATGGCTGATGGGTGGAGCAGTCAGAACACACACAACATTTATTTATTAAGTTCACTTATACAGACATGGCTTATGATGCCAGAAAATGATTACGTTAGTATCATCCAGAATCACTGGTGATAGATCACCATAACAGATATAATAATAATGAAAAAGTTTGAAGTATTTTTTTTTTTACTTTTTTATTTTTATTTAACATAACTGAGTGAAAATGTACATTCCCATGTAAATTTACATGCCCCCCTATATGCAGCTTCCACTGCTCTCCCTGTCTGGTGACTGCACACTATTCCTCTCTGCTCCATACATGTCTCATCCTCCCAACAGTCTCCTTTCCCCTCCTCTCTGTCCACTCCCCTTCCTCCAGCCAGAGGTCAGCCAGATGATATCCTATACATGTATAGAACCATAAAGTGCTTCCAATATGTGGTTACTCTGCATTGCCAAGTCCATTCCATTCCTGTCCAAAGAGTGGACCTTTGTTATAATTTATGGGAACGGGCAGCATCAGGGCCAGGGGCCATGCTCTCAGAGGAACCCCAAAACCGCTGGACCATCAATTGAGGTCTTTTAGTGGAGATCTCATGATGCACCTCTTTTTATTCTTGTGTTGCCAGTGAGGCTCCTCTCTGTGAGCTCCGTCATGGCTGTCACTGGTGGTGGCCGGGCACCATGCGGTTCTTCCGGTCCCAGGTCGATGTAGGCACCCACTCTTGTGGGTCTTGAAGTATTTTTGAGAATTACCAAAGCATGGTAACAGAGACACAAAGTGAATACATGCCATTGGGAAAATGGCACCTATAGACTTGCTTATAGCAAGGTTGCCACAGACCTTCAGTTTGTAAAAAACATAATAGAGTGAAGTACAGTAGAAAAAATATGCCTGTACAGCCATGATGGGAGACATAATGTACAGTCCCAGAGGTGGGCAGCTCAAGAACTCTACTGACAGACCAGAACTGACGTCTGACAGCTGGAGGGTCCCGGGACCCAGAGCTGCTGCTGTCCTTGACTGGAGACCAGAGCTAAGGTCAGCTTTTCAGACAAGTACAGACTGGATTCGGAGATACAGTGTGACCATATGGTGTGTGTACTTTCTGGTTTTATACATTTATAGGAGGCTGTCATATTGGTTTCTTTCTAAATGGGAGAGAAAGTGGAAAGGAGGGGACAGCTGCTAGTTAAGAGAGTATTAGAAGTATAGAGTGAAAAGGAGGAACGTGCTGTAACTGGGTGAAGAGAGCAGATGGAGCTGCAGATAGGCAGGCATACAAAATTGATACGCCTATACTGGGATGGAATTTATTCTAAATAGTTCATTCTTAGGTATTTTGCTACCTAAAGATGACATACTTCCTAACCATTTTTGGAAAGCCACTTAAACATATCTTTTTTTACAAATCCTTTTATTTAAAATGAAATATGTCAGAAGCAATTAAAAGACTATTTAATAAGGAAGTAATGTGAGTATTGAATGGAGAAGAGTATCATTTTTGACACAAGTAGTTGAACATTGATTGTTCGTTGGATAGGATGAGAAGGATTGTTTTCCACAGCAGTCTCCCTCAGTTTAATCTACTTTCTTTAATTTTGAAGGAGATGGACGAACACATGCGGAGCATGTTGCATCACAGGGAACTTGAGAACCTGAAGGGCAGGTATGCAAACAGCTCTCTTTAAATTTGTGAATGTGGGGGAATCTGGCTGCTGACAGTGCCTGTCAGTTTATTTTATAGTAATGCATCATGAATGAATGTCATGTTGTGGCATAGAACTATCTTTTAGGATTAATGACAAGTGCAGTAGATTCTTAGAATTCAAAGGGATACACCCGAAGATCTTTGTGTATCTCAAATGTGTAGAATTCACCGCAGCTGTAGCAAGCATATTGTAACAAAGGTGGGTTGAGATGAACTAGCTCTCTCATTAATATATTTTTCCCTCCTACATACCAGCTTTGTAGCTAGGACTTCTGTATTTTTTCTTCATTAGTGCTACGGTTTATTGATGTTCTGAGAAACCCAAAGTCTGCTAGATAGCCCCGAATCTCCTTATTGTAGACAGAATCTATGGGTAAAAAGTATATTTAAGTATCCTATGTTATGCTGTAAAACTTAATATTTAAAGAAAGAAAGTCTAACAAGTTTTCAAATGAAATGTTCTTGTGTGAGTATTCCATGTTTGGTTTTCCTTCTCTGGTTCGTTTTTTTCATGTTTTGACTTGTGAATTTGAAGTTTAGAAGCAGGATGGGGCAGAGAAACTTCGGGAAACTGACAAATATGAATTATATCTTGTTCTGTGAATAATAGTTACAAGTTTTGATTAGCATGCTGTTAACCCCCCGAAATAATTTCTGACTTCTGTGTCTGGTGGGACTGGATTGTCTTTGTTATATTAATGATGCAAGATTAGTTTAGGGTGTTCTCGAGTTAATCTCAAGAGATTATAAACAAGCAAGTGAGGAAGCAGAGTTGGGGTCAGGGAAGAGAGACACCATGCCACATGAAGATTCCCCAGTACCTTCACCCAGAGCTCACAGAGAAAACCTGTTCATAGAGCTGGCACCCTGAAGTTGGACTTCTAGCCTTCTAAATTGTGAGAAAGTAAGTTTGTTAAAGCTACTCACTTGTATTTCTGTTAGAACAGCACTAAATAACTGAGATGCCTAAGTCATTTGAAATAATTTGTGTGTTGTCATACTGTTTTAGATTGTCTGAAAAACTTAGTGCATATTATTAAACTTTTTGCGTCTCTTTATCACTTTAGCAGAATTTTCCCATACTTGTTAGTCCCTTGCTGTGTGAATGGTTAGGTTTTAGCAGCAGTATAAACGAAGTTTTCACTCAGTTTAGTGTGGAGAGCCCTTATCATAATACCTTGAGTATACCTGATCTCTAACTCATTAGCATTGGAAGCCTATGAGGTACAGTCAACTCTTGATTGTGTGGACTTCCTTATGGATTTACCTTATTCTGGACTGCTTACCTGTAATTGCCCAAGGTAAAATAAAACACAAGAAAGAGGTCCGTAAATCTAGTGATTGGAGAAAAGCCCATTGCATTCCAGGACTAAAAGAGCCTTGTTTTATATGATCATGAAATCAGATATTTAAAAACAAAATTTGGTTATATAAGATAAATTCTTGTTCATGGTCATTACAGAATCATAGAAAGTAAGGAAATGTAAAAATCTTCCTATCAGGTCTATTCCAACTCATAATAACCCTGTAGACTGAGTAGAACTGCCCCATGGAGTTTCCAAGGAGCTCCTGGTGGATTTGAACTGCCAACCTTTTGGTTAGCAGATGTAGCCCTTAACCACTACACCACCAGAGTTAGGTGCTAACCAAAAGGCCTACAGTTCAGATCTGCCAGGCGCTCCTTGGAAATTCTGTGAGGCGGTAGTATTCAGACATGTAGGGTCACTATGAGTCAGAATCCACTTGATGAAGGTGCAATTGGCTTCTTATCCTACCCTTCATTAAATCTTAGTCCTCTTTTAGGGGAAGAGTTTGGTGTTTATCCTGCCCAGATGTCTTCCCATGTGCTTGAAAGATTTAGGTTTATATATGTGTACACATTTTGTCTTATTAATGTAAGTGAACCACATACCATATGTGGATTGTTCTATAACTTGTTCCTCCTCTTTTGCCCCCAACTGTAACTTACTGGTATAGATTGAATTGTGTCATCCAAAAATGTGTGTCAACTTGGCTGATCCATGATTTGCAGTCTTTTGTGATTGTCCATCATTTCTGTCACCTGATGATTATCCTGTGTTTTGTAAGTTGTAGCTCTATGATGTTAATCGGGTAGGACTCAATCTATAAGATTGGGTTGTATCTTGAGTCAGTCTCTTTTAGATGTAAGAGAAGCAAACACAGAGATAGGGGGATTTCTTACACCAAGAAACAAGAACCAGGAGAGTAGCATGTCCTTTGGACCTGGGGTCCCTGCACTGAGAAGCTCCTCAACTAGGGAAGACTTGATGACAAGTACCTTCTACCAGAGCTGACAGAGAAAGCCTTCTCCTGGAGCTGGCACCCTGAATTCAGACTTCTAGCCTCCTAGACTATGAGGGAATAAGTTTGTTAAAGCCATTCACTTGTGGTATTTCTGTTACAGGAGCACTGGAGCTGCCACAGAGATTTTTACCTCCAGGTTCAGCCATTTCATGCTTGGTCCAATAATTAGGAAGAAAGTATTAAAGACTTTGAGCTGCCAAAATAAGTATCAGTTTTAGTGGCCAAACTCACTTTATTTAGTGGAGAGCACATTGAGTATTTATTTCTGTATATTTTAGAAGCGGTGCTAACAAGTTTTATCTGATTTCCTGCTGTAACAAATTATAAGGGAGAAGCCAAGCAGGTAGCAAAAAGGAAACAGGAAAAAACTTAAAAAAATAAAAACTGCAAAATCATGTGATGACTTGGAATGTTTACTGTGGCAGCACATAGTCATCAGCAATTTATACCATAGAAACAAATCTTCATCAGTTGGCTGTTTTTCCCTCCTGTCTACCTTTTGTGATGATTTACTTGCATTTTGTGTTTAATTACTGGTTTTCTGATGATAGGGCTTTCTGTTTTTCCCTATGTTTGTATGTCTGTAATTTTTGGTTGTGATCTGGTTAAATTTTTAGAATATATTTTTGAGATTTTGCATGTAAGCTTGAATGAAAAGTATCACCCTATTCAGTTCACAGTTGTGGATATCTAGAATGTTTTCCTGATAAACCTGTCAAGATGTGTGACTTGTAGGTAGATTCTGCACATAGATGCCACTAGAAAGGCACAAAACTTATTTATAAGCTTGCTCTTGTGGTGCAGTTAGAGATAAAAGCTTGTGGATAAAATATCTTAACTTTCTGCTTTTCACACATGAGAGGAAGTTGCGGTAGTAGGATGAAGCTAATTTGAGCCTGCTTGTAAACATGCTGAGGAGAATTACTGCCTTTACTAGGCAAGAAGCAATACTATTTCTTTAGTTATTTTATGTATTTACACAAAGTAGTAGATATTTTAACTACTTATTTATAAAGAATTAGTAAATAGCATCATTAAATAGTAATTTGCAATTAATCTTTAAAACATGTCATTTCCTAAATATTACATGAAGGCATGAATGAATGTTGTATGTATAACAGAGGTAATGTGGTTACCTCCAAACAAACTTGAATTCTCAGATGTGTTTGTCCTATCCTGTTCTTCCCTATGGATATACAGAGTTTCCCTTTTTATCAGATTTCTTTAAAAAGTTCTTTTGTCTCTATTTCTTTTTTAAGCTAGGCTTCATTTGTAGGAAAAATGTTAAGAGATTTCTTATTCTTGAGAAATTGTCTTTATATTAATCTTTATGTGGCAATTATTGCCTGTATCCTTCTAGACTGGAAAGACCTCCAGTATGTCGGATAACTTCGGCACCATGATTATATTCTTTCTCACATGAAAAGTGAAACTAAAAAAATTGAGTTTCTGTTAATATATCCAACCCATGCTTGTGCTTTGACAGTGGCACAGCATGAGGGTTTATGGTTACGGATGTTTATTTTTAACAGTTAAATATTGAATACTGTCTACTTTGTACAATGCTTCTGTAATATTTTACAAAGACAGTGTGGCCTTCTGGTTGTATCTGTAAAGAAAGTGGTGTTTTCATGGCTTGGACATGACAAATATCCTCTACATTTTAAAAAGGGTAAAATCAAATATTTAACTTAAAATACCTTTTAGGAATTGTATTAAAGTTTCCCATAGAATTATGTCCCCGTTTCTATGATACATAGTTTAGCATTCTGTCATTTTTTAATATTTACTTGTTTGTAAGTTATGTGCTCTAGGCTTGCTGTAGTCTTCAGATTGTTCTGATGCTACTACCCATTATGGAGATACCTATGCCCACTACTCAGTTGTCTACTTGGTTAGGTTCCAAAGAACACATTGCTATGCAAAAATTAATATTATGTAAAAGCAGAGGATTTTTTCTAATTGCATAACATCCATTTGTTTGATTTTTAAAAATTTATTTACAGAATATGATCATAGAAACAATAACAGCTAAGAGTTACTGATGTGCTCTTTACTGTGACAAGTCTAGTTCTGGATTATTCCTCTGTAGAGAAGGAGACTTGGAAGAGACAAAGCTAAATAAATCTAGGCTATGTGACTGAAAGGCCCATAGCTTAAGCACTTCACCTTCCTCCTGTCTGGGACAGATTTCACCTCATAGAGCATTCTTCAGGACTCCACTCCCACCCCTCTGAGGCTTGTTCACAATCGTGGAGCCCACTCTGGCCTCCTGGTCTGGTGAGTCACCAGGGCTCAGGACTTTTGCAAGGGGCTGGGAGCTTAGCTGTACACTCAGCCCACTGACGTGGATGCTTCAGGCCACATACAGCCATACAGCTCACTTTGGAATGTCGTTAAACTCACTCTTGTTTCTTACAGACACCCTCTCTGCTGCCTCTTTTTGCATTTGTCCTAGGCTAGATTCTCTAGAGAAGCAAAACCAGTAAAGCGTATAAATATACATACAGAGAGGTTTATATCAAGGAGATAGCTTATGCAGTTGTAGAGACTGGAACATTCCAAGCCCATGGGTCAGGATAGAGACTTATCCTGATTCATGTATCTGCAGGGGCTGGTGAATCCAAGACTGGCAGGTCAGAGAGCAGGGTTCTTGCTCAAAGGCTGCAAAGATTGATGAATCTCAAGATTGGCAGGCATGACTGCAGGTAAGCTGCTGGCTCAAGCCCCGAGAACTGGAAGTCAGATTGAACAGAAGCTGGCTGCAAGATCAAGAGAGATCAAAAGCCCACAAGCTGGCCCAAATGTCCACTTATATTTGATACAGAACACACAGCCCAAAGAAACTTCCTTTCAACCGATTAGCTACTTATAGCAGATCCCATCTTGAAAGTGATTTCACATTATATCTCTTCATGGAAGTGATTCCAAAATCATATGACTACCAAACTACATCGTAATTGCCAATCCACTGAGAATCATGGCCCCATCTAGTTGACAATCTTAATGATCAAAGTCCCCCCCTTGATAACTTGCTACCTGTATATATCTCTTTAAACCATAGCATTGTGTGTAGGGCAAGCAAATATGTGTTTTGGGTACCTATTCTAGTAGGAACAAAATGCTTCTCTTAAACTTGCCACTAGGTGCTGGCTGATCACCTTGAAGAATGGTACCATATCAGGGACTCAGTTTTGGTTTCTGTTGCTGGCAGATAGGGTACTTGGCAGTAGCTGTAGCCACGTTGGCCGTGCTAAATGAAAATCAGTGTTGCTGAACCTTTGCATAACCTCCATCCCTGCCCATCGTGACTGCTTTGTTTATGAGTCCATTAGACAGTGATAGGAGTAGCTGGGGGAAGAGGATGACTGGTTTCCACAGAACAATTCGTCCTATCCACTTGTTAAAATCCTCCTTTGCTGAGGTCACCCTTGTTTGGCCCATCCAGAAGGGTCTACCTACGTACCTCTTCCCCATACCCCTTTGTCTCCAATTTTCCAATCATCTTCAAACCTCGACTGTCCAGCCAAACCATTGTTCACAGCCCATGAATCAGTATACAGTTGCATACCTGGCCGTTTCTCCTTACAAGCAAAGTGAACAGCCAGGTATGTTGCTCAGAGTTCTGCCATTTGGGAGGATTTCCTTTCACCACTGTCCTTCAGGGAGGTCCCATGAAGGGGCTGTCATGCTGCTGCTGTCCACTTTTCAGTGGTACATGCATACTGTGCAGAACCGTTTTGTGAAATAGACATGCATTTTCTCTTCCTCAGTCTTCTGATCATAAGGAATTCCCCATGAGGCCATTGGCAGACTGGAAGATGGAAGATAATGTGACGAGAGTGGAGATCATGGGCATTTGTGACACTTCCTGATGCAACTTACTTGTTCCTTCACATCTTGCTTGGGCCCAGTTTCACATATACCACTTCAGTTTGATGATGGAGTGCTGCTGTGCATCTTTAGCTTTATGACTCTGTGGATCAGTCAGCACCCAGTTCATGATGGGCAGCTCAGGCTACATGCTAGCTTGGTGGCCTGTGGATAAGTGTTCAGCCTACTGAGGCCTAATAATGAGCCAAAAGCGGTTTCTCAAAGCTCCAAAATCTGAGCTATGGTTCACCAATAGGGGCCTGCCAGAGATGTCAGTTAACATCTGTATCTGCCGTAGACACTTCAGGCACCGTTGGATCAACCAGGTTACATGGGTTAAGGGGTAGAGTGGTTTGCACAGTAGCCTGAACCTGTTGTAGACCCTCCTCTTGTTATAAGCCCCACTCAAAACTAGCAGCTTTATGAGTCATTTGATAAATAGGCCTAAGTAGCACACCCAAGCACAGGATATTTTGCCTCCCAAATATAGAGAGGCCCACTAGGCACTTTGCCTCCTTTTTAGTTGTGGCAGGTGTAATAATCTACCTTTACTTTAGAAGGAATGCCCCACACCACTGAACCTCTAGAAATGTATTGAAGTAGAAGGCAGCAGAATTTTCATCAGGTTCGTTTCCCGTGATTTAGCATGCAAATATTTTACCAGTGAGTCCAGAGTCATTAATACTTAGTCCTTACTAGATCCAGTCAGCATAATGTCTTCAGTGTAATGGACCAGTGTGACATGTCATGGATGGCAAAGGCAGCCAAAGTCCCTGCAGACTAAATTATGACATTTAAAAACAAAACAACAAGAAAACCCACTTCCATGGAGTCAGTTCCAACTCATAATGACCCCTATGGGTCAGAGTAGAACTGCCCCATAGAGTTTCTGAAGAGTGTCTGGCAGATTTGAACTGCTGACCTTTTGGTTAGCAGATGTAGCACTTAACCCACTACACCACCAGGGCTTCCAAATTATGACATAGGGCTGGAAAATTGATACAGCCCTGAGATAGGATGGAAACCCTGGTGGTGTAGTGGTTAAGTGTTTGAGCTGTTAACCGAAAATTCGACAGTTCAAATCCATGAGGCACTCCTTGGGAATTCTATGGGGCAGTTCTCCTCTGTCTTACGGGGTTCCTACGCATTGGAATCAACTTGACGGCAGCGGATTTGGTTTTTTATTTTGAGATAAGACACTGAATGTGTATTGTGTGCCTTACCAGTTGAAGGCAGACTGTTTTCTGGTGGTCCTTCAAAACAGGTATACAGAAAAAGATGGTAGCCATATTAGCTGTATAGAGAGTACCAGGAGATGTATTAGTTTCTCAAGCAATGAAACCACATTTGGACCAGCAGTTGCTACTGGAGTCACCACCATTCTCTAAGATCCACCTGTGTTTTTTGCACAGGCCAAATAGGCATGTTGAATGAGTGTGTGGGAATCACTACCCCTTCATCCTTCAAGTCTTTGATGATGGCAGTAATCTCTGCAATCTTTCCAGGAATGCAGTATTGCTTTTGGTTTACTATTTACCAAGGTGGGGGCACTTCTGATGGCTTCCACTTGGTTTTTCCTATCATAATAGCCCATATTCCATCTGTCTTGGAACCACTGTGGGGTTTCTTCCAGTTGCTGGATATATATATATATATCACTGGAGAAATCACTGCAGGATAGGTTCAGGGATCTACTAGACCTAATGTGAGACAAACGTGAACTAAGATTCCATTGATAACCTGACCCGTATATGCCCCAGCTCTGCCTGGTGGACCACAGTGATGTTTTGAGTCTCCAGGAATTAGTGTCAGTTCAGAGCCAATATCCAGTAACCCCTGAAAGTCTGATCATTTCCATTTCCCTAGTGAACAGTCATTCTAGTAAAAGGCTGTAGATCCCTTTGGGGAAGTTTGGGAGAAAGATTAACAGCCTAAATGTTTGGCAGTATAATGGGGTCTTTCGTCAAAGGGAGGAAAGGTCCCTTCATTCAAGGAATTAAGGGTCTTTAAACTTACCTAAGCCTGGGAATTGGTGGAAGAGCCATGGCTGTTCTGGCGATTCAAGTTACAGTGTTGTTCAGTTGACCTAGAATTTTGCATGTACAGATCAAGTAAATATTTAGTAGATTTCCTATCTGTTTCACTCCTAGGAATACCGTGACTAAGTAGCCAGTGCATAAATCCATATGAGTCAGACTATTCTGGTTACTGCTTTGATTCTTCTGTCCATTACAGTAGCCATGCCTTCCTGATCTTTGTTGATTGAGTGCTGCCACTTGGCCCCTGCCACCATGGGTTCAATCAGCCCCATTATAATTGGGTGTCATAATTCAGTAAGGGCAGTTTCCACTGTGAAATCTGACATAAAATAACAATCACAACAGTTCTTTAAGGATGATTGGTGTTCCTCACTGTTGTGGTAAAGAAATTTGTTCTTCACTGTTGTGGTAAAGGAAACTCTGGAAATGTAGTGGTTAAGAACTACATGTGCTAACCAAAAGATTGGCAGTTCAAATTGGCAGTTCATGGGGAAGTTTTGCTCTTTCCTGTAGGTTGCTGAGAGTCAGAATTGACTTGATGGCAGTGGGTTTGGTATTGGGGGGGTTGTGGTAAACAATGTGTCTTCTGGCCACCCCATATGTTGTGAGTTTAACCTGATAAATCCGCTCTAAGCATGCCAGTTTCCCTAAGCGTTTGGATACCTGCTTCTGCGATATATCAGGGCAAGTCTGGTACTGTGACTGGATTTAGCTTAGGCCGCTGCATAACCCATACTTCACATCCCAACCAAATAAACCATTAGATTCTTTCTTGCACTGAAGCACTGACTGAAGAATCTGTGCTTGGTGAGCCCATATCAATAAACTCAGACAGAACCCTGTTTTTGTTTCTTGAAGCATTATCCCACATTTTTTTTCTTGTAATTAAGTGAAAATATACAATCCAGATCAATTTTGCATGCCCACCTATCTGCAGCTCCTTTTGCTGTCCTTACACGGTGACAGCACACACCTCCTTTTCATTCTATACTTGTAATATCCTCTTAACAAGTTCCTCTTCCCTCCTGTCCGCCCTCTTCTCTCCCATCTAGAAAGAGACCAGTAGGACAGCATCGTATAAATGCACAGAAACATAAAGTACACACACTGTATGGTTACATTGTGTCCCCCCCGAGTGCCAGTCCATTTTTGTCTGAAGAGTTGGCCTCAGTAGTGTTTTCTGGTGAGGGTCAGCAGCAGGACCAAGGGCCATGTTCCCAGGGAATCCTACAGGCTGTCAGACCATCAGCTATGGTCTGTTAGTAGAGTTCTTGAGCTGCACCTCTCTTTTTCTCATATTGCCACAGGGACTCTACATCACAACTGTCTTTGATGGTGGCCGGGCACCATCTCACTCTTCTGGTCACATGTTGATACAGTCTCCTATTCATGTGAGTCTGTCTCCTGAGTTCCTTTTTCCTTGTGTGTTTGTTGTTCTTGTATCTCACATTCTTAATAGCCATTCTCACACTCCTTAGGGTTCTGTTTGTTCATATTACAAAAGTCAAGAAGTTTTTTTGCAGTATAGTATACTTCCTCCTGAGTAGTACTTGGTACTTCTGCCTTTTGAGATTTACTGGAATTTAAGTTTTCTTATAGATCTGAAAGCCAAAATCTGTGGTGGGAAAATGTTTTGAGAATTTTATTGTCTTCTAAAACATCTGCCTCAGGTGATGCCCCAGGCGGTGATGCAGACAAAGGCTCTTTAGACACAGCTGGGTTAATCTCATTAGATGGGGGTGTCAGGGCTAATGATTTTACCAGACAGCGTGGTTTATTAGACAAATATGGAGTAATCTCTTCAGATGGGAGTGAGAGGTCTGTTTCCTTTGACAGGAGTGATTCACCAGTGTTTATGGGTACACTGTCTCCAGCTTTCTGATTTTCTACCCCTATATCTGCATCACAGGGTCACTGTGAGTCAGAATCAACTGATAGTACAGTGGTTAAGTGCTGTGGCTGCTAATCAAAAAGGTCAGCAGTTTGAATCCTCCAGGCACTCCTTGGAAAGTCTAAGGAGCAGTCCTGCTCTGTCCTCAGGATCACTGTCAGTCAGAATCAACTTGACAGCAGTGGGTTTGGTTTGGGCTTATGTCCACATCATAGGTTGCTGTAAGTCAGAATCAACTCGATGGCAGTGGGTTTGGTCTGGTTGCTTTCTGTGTCTGCATCCAAAGTTTAAGAATATCATACATTCCCAATCAGTGCCCTGAGCTTAACTTCATATACTTCTTGAGGACAATTGATTTGGCATTGTAATTCAGCCACTCTTACAATAATACAATAGGTTTGGTTTTCTGTAATATCAGCTCTGTTACCTGAAGACATATGGCTTGGGGAGGCAGGGCTAAGATGACAGAATAGCTCCATGTCTCTTCTGATCCCTCTAACAACTAAGACCTTGAAAAACAACTGAATGGAACAAAAAGGACATTCTAGTAACCCCAAGGTTGAGCAGAAAGTTGTGAAATTAGACTGAGTGACAGGAAGGGGAACAGCTACCTTTGTGAGAAGTAAATCAGCAGTGTAAAGGGTTTTGATTCTGCTGGTGCAGCAACAGAGAGGTAGCACAGGTACAGAGGGGCTGTCTTTGTTGGCTGGGAGACTAGGACTGGGACTGCTGCACCTGAGAATGCTCCTGGGGCTGGCTGCCACACTCAGCAGTGCCACCAGACTGTAGAAAGCATATCTCTCCACTGAGAAGCCAAGCTTAGGATGACCACATGTAGAGAACATGGTGGCAGCTGACAGCCAAATGCAGTGGCACTGTTTGGCCCTCACTTCTCTGAGCTACACCAGAGGCCAAATTCTGGTGCACTGCCTGGGCTAGAAGTGGGATTATACATGAGTGCCCTGAGTTTTTTCTCCTGGACATGGAAAGGGAAGCAAAGGGAAGGGTAGAGGAAAACCTCTGTTGATTCCCCTGAGCTGTGAATTGTGGCACCTACAGAACCCCGGGTGAATTCCACCTGATAGATTGTCTCAAGCTAAATGCTTGTGATTCCTCAGGACTCAGTCCTTTCCTATGTGTTGATTTCACACCCTGTCCCCAGCCTTTCCCACCTACCTTCTCTGCTCTACACCTGAGGTTAAATTCTAGTATACCACATGGCAGAAGTGAAATATTTTACTTGTGTGCTGGAGCTTTTCTCCTGGACTTGGAGAGGGAAACAAATCGAGGGGTAGAAGACAAGTTTCACTAGCTCCTCTGAGCTGCGATTGCTGCACTTACAGAAGTAGTTCACTGGAGTGTCATGAGCTAAATGCATATCAATTTTCATGTCTCGTACCTTTCCTACACACTTCACTTGCTATACCCAGCCTTTCCTCACTCACCTTCTCTGCTGTATACTTGCCTCTAAATTGTAGAGCACTACCTGGGCCGAAAGTGGGGTATTTTACACATGTTCACTGTGAGCTATTCTCTCTTGGGAGGGAAACAAAGGGAAAGCTGGAAAAAGAGTTCTTGCTACATCTCTTAGTGCAGTTATCACTCCAGCCATCAGGTGACAGAACATCAGAATTATAAAATTCCACTAACCACTCTAGCTGAAACAACCAGACTACTTGGACAGTCAAAACTAAATTAAAATATGAGATCTGACAATTAAGTCTGCAAACTTAATTGTAGCGCTTGTTCTAAGTGCTGTATACCTCATTGCTGAATAACACTACATCACTTTCAAAGTACTCCTCTTGGGAAGCTATGCACTGATGACAGTACCTAGTTTAACCGTCACAGCCATTTTGGAACTTTCTGGAATGGCCGTTGCACGTGGTGGCAAGTTCATGAACTTAATTGTGTAGTCTGTGTGGAATTTTTAGCCAATAAACAAACAACTGTATTGGAACACCCTCCCTACTCACCTGATGTGGCCCCCCAGTGACTTTTTTCTTTACCCAAAAATAAATACCAAAAGGAAGACATTTTGATGACATTCAGGATATCAAGGGTAATACGATGACAGCTCTGATGGCCATTTCAGGAAATGAGTTCCAAAATTGCTTTGAAGGGTGGACCAGGTGCTGGCATCAGTACATAGCTTCCCAAGGGCCATACTTTTAAGGTGACTGTAGTACTATTCAGCAGTGCGGTATGTAGCACTTTTTTCTAGGATGAGTTTGCAAATTGTCAGACCTCGTATATACAAACGTATGCATTAGATGGCAGCAACCTAACAGATAAATCACAACAGCTGTCTGATGGCTTGGAGACAATAATCAGTTTCAAATCATTTAGGGAAGCAGATCTCCCTGGCTCCAGGACACTCCCAAAATAAAGAATCAAAAAATTGCCCGGATGAAGAAGCCTTTGTGCAATTATCAGAGGTACATTGCCAAAGAATTATGTATAGAGCCCTTCAATAAATTAGGATGGAAATTAGACAAAGTGCAGTGGAACCAAATGAAAAATTAAAGCCACAGTAATTTCTACCATAATAATAATCTGAAATTCAGCAGATAGTAACAATAATATCAGAATTAGACAAGTCAAAGGAGCAGGATCAAGGCAGTGGACTGCAGAATTAGAAAGACTGAAGATAAAGCAATTGATAGCAGCATTTATGAGGGGAAAAAATCAGATAAAAGGATTAAGAAAATATGAAGAATCATTGATATGTGGGACTCTGTCAAGAGGAGTATTTTACAAATGATTGAAGGACCAGAACAGGGAAGGGTAGCAAAAAATACAGAGAGAATTGTGGAAGATTTGCTTGACACAAATTTCCCTGACATCATGAAAGATGAGAAGATATCTATCCAAGATGCTTATTAAACTCTACAAAAGGTAAATCCCAAAAGAGAGATACCAAGACATATTATAATCAAACTTAACAAAATGAAGCATAAGGAAATGCGCTTAAAGGTGGCTAGACTCAACCAAAACTAACTTACGAAACAAAGTTGAGTCCTTTTGACAGAGCTACAATTAGTCAGCAGAAGCCATGTCGGCAAGGAAGCGATGGGATGGCATGTACAAAGCCTTGAAGGAGAAAAATGTTCAACTAAGAATTATATATCCCACAAAATTGTCTCTCAACTATAATGATGAAATTAGGACATTCCCAGTTAAACAGGAGTTTAGAGACTTTCAAAAAAATGAATCAAAATTACAAGAAACACTAAAGGAAGTTCTTCAGTTAGAAAATCGATAACATCCGACATATACTCAAGGATACAATGCAGGACACAGCATCCAGAGTCCTACTTGGTTAGGGAAGGCACAAAGCTCAGTCAAAGATTAAAGTTAGGAAAACAGAGACATCAGTATGTAGATTATGACAACATTAAACTAAAAAGACGGGCAAATTAGTATATTCATAGACCTTTCAGATGGAGAGGAAACCAAGGTGATGCAGAGAAGTTAAAGACTGGCTTAAACTTAGAACATTAGGAGTGTATGAGGGGTAGCTGCAAAGGAAACTAACAATAGTACACAAACAAGAAACACAATCTAGAAGTCTCAACAGATATTAAACCAACATTGAAAAGGATGAAAAGAAAACCCATTAAAAACAAACAAACAAAAAAAAACCCTTAGAATATTAACTGGAACAAAGAAGCTGTCAACAACACACCCAGAAGAAGGCACCAAAATGATAGTGGTAAATTCCTACCTATCAGTAATTACACTGAATGTAAGTGGGTTAAATGCACCAATAAAGAGACAAAGAGTAAGAGGTTGGATTATAAAAAACCACTATCAGTCTGTATGCTGTTTACAAGAAATATACCTTAGACTCAAAGGTACCAACAAACTGAAACTAAAAGGATGGAAAAATATATATCAAGCTAACAACATGCAAAGAAGAGCAGGGAGTGGCAATATTAATTTCAGATAAAATAGACTTGAAAGTAAAACTCACCATCATAGACAAAGATGGTCACTGTTGCTTAAAGGATCAATACATAAGGAAGATATAACAATATTGAATATTTATGTACTCAACAGCAGAGCTTCTAAATACATCAAATGAATGCTGACAACATTGGAAAGTGAGATGGATCACCCCATACTAATAGTAGGAGACTTCAGCACACCACTTTCAGTAATAGATAGACCATCCAGAAAGAATCTTAGTAAAGCTACAGAAGATCTTATTGTGACAGTCAACCAGCTCAACCTCATAAACATATACAGAACTCTCCACTCGATAACAGATAAGTATACCTTCTTTTCCAACACATACAGAACATTCTCCAGAATAGACGACATATTAGTCCATAAAGCAAGTTTCAGGAAAATCCTAATCATTGAAATATTGCAAACCATCTTTTCAGACCATAAAAAGCCATAAAAGTTGAAATCAATAGCAGATAAAGCATGGCTAGAAACTCACACTCAAGAAAACTGAATAACACCTTGCTTGAAAATCCATGGGTTATAGAAGAAAAGATGCAATAAAGAAATTCATGGAATCAAATGAGAATGAAAATACATGCTTACATCCTGCCAGAACCCATGGGATACAGCAAAAGCAGTGCTCAGAGGTCAGCTTATCTTAATAAATGCACACATCCAAAATGAAGAAAGGGCTGAGTCAAAGAATTGACCATACAACTCGAACAAGTAGAAGCCTTTGGGCACCAGAAGAAACAGCAGAATTAAATGAATTAGAGAATAGAAAAAAATTTGAAAGAATTAACAAAACCAAAAGCTGGTTTTTTGAAAAGATCAACAAAATTGATAAACCATTGGCCAAACACACAAAATAAAAACAGGAGAGAAAACAAATAACTCAAATAAGAAATAAAACAATTTCACAACACACCCAACTGAAATGAAAAGAAACATAGCAAAATACTGTGAGAAATTGTACTCTAGTAAATTTGAAAACTTAAGAGGAAGTGAACTAATCTCTGGAATCACCTAACCACCACCAAGAAGGGAGCGAAGGGCATGGGACAGCTTCGGCCTGCTTTCCATAGTCCATCTGAAAACCTTCCTTAGGGGAGGGGTATTCTGCAGCCATTGCATGCCCAGTGCCTTATTAATGCACATAAGAGTTGGATAGTAGATTTTTCTTTATAATTTTCATCAGTACAAAATGTCAGATAACAAGATAGTCAATAAGTAATGATTAAGGCTATGTATATATACTTTTTTTGTGTTGCTGTGAAAAAACAGCTTGTTAGTATTTCAAGTTAACATTCACTTTGAACTATCAAATTTAATTGCTTGAGGAAATAGAATGCATATCATTGGTAAAGTGGAGAAAACATTGAGGATTAAAGTTGAGGATTATTCTTGAGATACATTAATGGAGTAAGTACAATGGAAAACTTTCCATGAAAGTAATGAATTTAAGTTTCTGGGGGATTAGAAGCTATTGATATTCAGGGTAATATGGTAATGATATTTTCAAAGAACCTCTTTTGAGTTCATTAAAATGAATATTAAAAATATCAGAAAAATACCAGTAATGAAACCCAGTGCCGTTGAGTCAATTCTGACTTGTAGAGACCCTGTAGGACAGAGCAGAACTGGCCCAAAGAGTTTCCTAGGAGCTCATGGTGGATTTGAACTACTGACCTGTGATTAGGAGCTGTAGCACGTAACTACTGCACCACCAGGGTTTCTATGCCAAAGATCATATTATATCTAGAGCATATGAGATTACAAAGTCCAAAAAAGGGAAAAACTTGAACCTCCCCATTTTTTTCTGAGGTGTTTTTCATGACTCTCACAAAATAAGAAAGAATTAACTTCCTGGGCATTATTTGAGTGTTCATAACTTGCATCACTCTGGAGAGCAGCAGCCGTATATTTAGCACGGTGACCAGAATTTAGTAGTTATTCGATAAACAGTTGTTAAATGAACGTTCTGGTTATCTATAATAGAACCTGTCTTCTAGTAAATAAAGTGGTTGGTTTTGAGGGTCTCTTTTGGTTAATTGATAGGAATTATGTTTACATCTGGTTAGGTATATGTAAAGATGGACCACAGTCTGCATGCATGTGTACATGTGCACACCTGTGTCTTCTCAAAGACAGTATTTTGTTGTGTTGATTTTTTTTTTTTTTTTGGTAGATTGGTTTAGGAAGTGCAAAAATATCACTAATGTAAACCCAAGAAACATGATACAGAGTTAAGCCGATTTGGAATATTTAGTGGATGTTACTGTTCTGTAGCCATGGTGTCAGATGTTTCTAATAATGACTGCATAGACAGCTGAACGAGTCAAAAGATTTCACAAAGCTAAAAACCAATTGAGTTATTAATCTGCTATAGCTCTGGACATAGATACAAGGCTTTTGTTTCTTGAACTGTTCAAGTATGAGATTTACTATTAAGTGTGTAAGGTTAAAAAATAAAGATAAAAAAAAGTCTGCCCAGTTTTCTTCCTCAACTGAAAGCCTAGTTTTGCTTCTCTCTGAATTGTAGCATTTTTGAAACTTGAGAAAAACCATTTGCCTAGCACAGCTGTTAACTTCCTACAACTGAAATGCTTTCCATTCTTTTTAAAATAAGCCCTTGTGAAAGCAGAATGTGGACCACATGCATCATCCAGACGAAAAAAGTTTGCTGAGACTACTCCTGTCATTTGCCATGGGGTCCGGAATCTTCACATTCCAGGCTGAGCTCCAGTTGTTCCGATTTAGTTACCAGTTTGGGATTGGCTGTGACACCTCCTCTTTTCTCCACCCCTTAACTTTCACTGGGAGAAAGCTCTTGAGCCCAGGATTAAACATAAGCACAGTCACCAGGCTTTCTGAGTGCAGTTGGCAGTGGGTGTGCTCCAGAGCAACTTCTGTTTGCTCTGAGCCCCCAGCCCTGCCTCTCCTGTCACCATGTTTCCTCTGGCAAGATGTGAAGTACAGCAACTCAAGAAGATTTCTCCTCCTAAATGACATTATTCTGAAGTGTATTGCCTCTTGATTGCTGGAAAAGAATCTTAAATTTATTTCAAAAGTAACATCATGAGCAAACTTATTAAAAGTGATGAAAGGAGCATTCAAGTTCATTGGCACTAATTTTGATTTGTGCCAGAGTGTGCAGTGTCTTTCAGAGGAAACGTCAGGATATCTGGGGAGTGTGCTATGCCAGAAGGGAGAATTGAATGTCCCTTGTCTCCCTCTTCTCCTAGGGACAGCAGTCACGAGTGCCGAGTGTGTGGGGTCACGGAGGTGGGCCTCTCTGCATACGCAAAGCACATCTCTGGCCAGCTGCACAAGGACAAGGTGGATGCCCAGGAAGGAGACGGGGACGGAAGGGGCGAAGAAGAGGAAGATGACTATTTTGATAAGGAGCTCATTCAGTTAATAAAGCAAAGGAAAGAACAAAGCCGGTAAGTAATGATTTTGCTTCATGTTTTAAGCCCATTTGAAACAGAAAATTGGAGAAGGTACATTTTACGTTTTTGTGTTTTCAGCGTAGAGCATTTAAACTTAGAAATTAGCTTCAGCTTGCTGTCTCTTGCATAAAAGGGCAATGAAATGCCTACTGGAGCTACTGTACCTTCCCAGTTGCTGTTGAGTCAGTTTCAACTGCTGCTGACCCTATGGGACAGGGTAGAGCTGCCCCATAGAATTTCTGAGGCTGTAAATCATTATAGAAGCAGACTCACCTCTTTCTCTCACAGAGCGGCTGGTGGGTTCAAAATACCAACATTCTCAGTTAGCAGCTGAGCACTTGATCACTGTGTCCCTGGGGGTCCTTTGAATTACTGTACTATCTACTTAAAAAAAAAAATCCTCAAATTCAGTATTGCCCTTGTACTAGCTAGCCCACATATCTGATAAACAAATTTCCTAGTAAAAGATAAATAACCAAACCCATTGCTGCCAAGTTGATTCTAAAACTGCCTCGTAGGGTTTCCGAGGAGTGCGTGGTGGGTTTGAACTGCGAACCTTTTGGTTAGCAGCTAAGCTTTTAACCACAGCAGTACCAGGGCTTCTGAATTTTCTAATGGAAAATATTCGTGTATAAGCTTAATTTGAATAAACGACATAGCATTTTTTGCCAAAATCTATCCCTTAGAAAAAATTTTGCCTGTTGTGAATTGACATGGTGCTTTCACCAAATTTGATTTATCCCTTCATTATTGTCTTTGAATGTTTAGTGTCTGTCATGGTACTTGGTTTACTGTCAGTGCCTCTATAAATATTTATTGAATAAATTTATATTTTAAGTTTGACAGTTTCAAGATCACATAAGCATTATAGTTGTCAGGTTTTAGGCTTGTGTGTTTTTACCTTACTGGTTTGTGAACTACGAAGTTTAAATAATTAGCTCAGTTAATGAGACAGAACCAGTTATTAGGTGGGGTAATTTTTCAAGTCCTAGGACATGATGAAAAAAAAATGATATTTTCAAATTCTAAAATAAAATTATAAAGATACTTCTTGAATCATATTTATACCTAATCTAAACTCACTTTTGATTAGAGCTTTGAATATAAAATGGAAGTACTTTTTACTTTACATGTACAAAGCTTTAGGAGCAAGTTCCTGAAAGAGACTTTCTTAATCTAAGCAGTTGCTTAGTTCTTCAGGTGACACTCTCACTACTTTTGGTATAGCTGTAGTTTGCCTTTCTTCCTGCTTTAGGGAGTTCGAGGCTCTAGGAGACTAACTTCTGTTTTTGTTCTTGCAACTAGTGTCATTATTAGCTTTTCTATGTAAATGATTAAACCTTATGTCAGATGGTGAAAGAGCTTCTGAATAAACTAGACGTAGTTACTGTTCCTTGACTGATAGACCTCCTTGGTGACCTATTTATAAAACCATCTTATTCCTTCATGCAATTTCTAACTTAGGTGGTTCTTTCTGTGCTGTGGGTTTAGCTGAATGCTGCTGTCCTTTTAATCTAGCCAATTCACAGTGATATAGGAATTCCACTTGGATGACTTATTGGCTAGTTCTCCTCACATTTCTGGCTTGTATTTGTGTAACAGAGACAGTGGTCATCTCGAATGTCAAAAGTTACATGTTACTTAAAGCAAAAGTGTAAAGCAGCGGTTTCCATTGTGTGTTGTTAGTTGCCGTTGAGTCAGTTTCAACTCACAGAGACCCCCATGTGTGCAGAGTAGAACTGCTGCATAGGGTGTTTTTTTTTTTTTTATGATGACTGAGTGAAAATATACATTCCCATATAAATTTACATGCCCACCTATGTGCAGCTTCCACTGCTCTCCCTGCCTGGTGACAGCACACTATTCCTCTGTGCTCCATACATGTATCATCCTCCCAACAGTCTCCTTTCCCCTCCTCTCCACTCACTCCCCCTTCAATCCCTTGCTGTCCAAAGGGTGGACCTTCATGATAATCCATGGGCAAGGGCAGCATCATGCACAGGTTTTTTAAGCTGTGACCTTTTGGAAGCACATCACCAGGCTCATCTTCTGAGACTTCTCTGGGTAGGTTTGAACTGCCAGTCAAGCACTTAATCATTTGGACCACTTGGGAACTCCTACAATAGTAATCCCAAAATAAAAAACCAACAAACCCAAACTCACTGCCCCAAGTCAGTTCCAACACATAGTGACGCTAAAGGACAGAATAGGAGTGCCACATAGGGTTTCCAAGGCTGTAAAGCTTTATAGAAGCAGACTACCACCCCTTTTCTCCATGGAGCAGTTGGTGGGTTCAAGCCACTGACCTTTTGGTTGGAAGCCAAGCACTTTAACTACTGTACCACCAAAGCAGTACCTGTTGCATTGAGTCTATTCTGACGCACAGTGACCTTATAGGACAGAACAGAACTGCCCCATAGGGTTCCCAGGAACAATAACTGGTAGATTCAAACTGCCCACCTTTTGGTTAGCAGCAGCGCTCTTAATCACAGTGCTACCAGGACTATAAAAATTCTTCTAGTGCATGTGATAGTACTTGTCATTTGGGAACTTAGGGTCTCCTGTTAAGAAATGGTTGCAATTCATAGTGTAAATGGTTAGTTGAACTTTTAGGTAATGTAACTCTTAATTCTGTCTTGACAAAAAGGAAGAGATTCTAATTTGTACTCACAATGTTAATAGACATTAGAAGTTTTAAAAACTAAAGTCAGTACTGAGTTCCAGATGGAAGTCAGGTTTGGAGGAGAGAGCCACATCCCAGATACCATGGACTTGGATGCTGTCAAGGCCTAGTAGTCAAAGAGTTTAAATTCCAGAGTGAGGTGCCAAGGTCCAGATCTCTGCTCTGCCACTTACTGCCCTTCTTACTCTGGGCAGGTTACTTCACATCTGTTTCATATCTAAAATGTAGGAATAATGAGATTACGTGCTTCAGGGTTATGAAAGAGTTAATTGAAATCAGTTTTTACAAAGTGCTTAGCATTAAATATCTGGCACTTAGTAGGTACTCAGTGTGTTTTAGCTAGTATTATTCGATTTTTTTGATGTGCGCTAGAACCCTTGTGACGAAGTGGTTAAGAGCTCATTTGCTAACCAAAAAAGTCAGCAGTTTGAATCCACCTGCTGCTCCTTGAAACCCTGTAGGGCACTTCTACTCTGTCCTGTAGGGTTGTTGTCAGTCAGAATCAACTTGGGAGCAACGGAGCTTTTTTAGGTGTACCATAGGCAGTGTGTAGAGGGAAAATTACTTTATACTTATACCAATACTGTTTAAATTCATTTGTGTTTCTTTGGGCTCCTTGTCAAACAAGAATAGTGCAAACAGCTGTAGTTGCTTTATAAAAACCTCTAGCTCATGGAGCTCCTTATAGCACCTACTGTGGGTAGTGCTTACTTGGTGTATGCTATTTTACTCCTGTGTGTGACCTTATTAGTTTGTTCAGCTAGGTTCTGAGCTATTCCGGAATACAACTATACGTGAAAAGTTTTTCCTCACTAGTAACACTCACTCATTTAAATATAATGAGTGCTTTAATCAAATGTGAAGGTAGCTATACAAAGTAAAATCTTAACATTTAAAATAGGTTAAGGAACTGAGTTTTTCAAAAAGAATTTACAACTGGATAAATCATAGTATCAAGGGCAGCTGAACATAAAATTATATTAGTTATAGTAACTAACCAAACCAACCCAAAATACCAAACGTACTGTCATTGAGTCGGGACTGACTTCATAGCGACCCTAGAGGTCAGAGTAGAACTGCCCCATAGAATTTCCAAGGAGCGCCTGGCAGATTTGAACTGCACACCTTTTGGTTATCAGACATAGTACTTAACCCACTAAGCCACCATTGTTTCCAGTACCTAACCATAGCCTATAAAATATAATTGAAAAAAGTGTATAATGTGCAAATAATAATTGGATGCTAGATAGAAACAGAATCGCAGAGCATTCCCAAAAAAACAGAAGTGAGATAAGAGGATTTAACAAATATATTAATTTTTTAATATTTCTGGAAGTGATGGGGAAACATTGTGTAATTCCTAAGTTAAATTGAGAAGTATAGGTTTAAGTATATAAAGATAAGAAAGCAACCACTGTTGGAAATAAAAACAGCCTCTATTATATATTCTAAGTAATAAGGAAAAAGAGTAGGAGAAAGTTTGATGGTTTATGCTTTAAAGGAAATGAAGGAAATCCTTTCATTCACTAAAGAGAAACCGTTTTTCTTCCAGCCAAGAAGAAGCTTCCAGTAGCAGCCAAGAAGTAAACCCTGATGACAGGCGACCCCAGTGGAGACGAGAGGACCGATTTCCTTACCAAGACAGAGAAAGTTATAGTCAGCCAGCATGGCACCATCGCGCACCTCCTCAGCGGGACTGGAAATGGGAGAAAGATAGTTTTAGTAATCCTAGGAAAAACAGCTTTCCACATTCTTCAAGAAACAGTAGTGGACAAAGAGGATGTTCTGGGTGGCATAAGGGTGTTGGAGGAGGCTCCTCAACTTGGTTTCACAACAGCAGTAATTCTGGAGGTGGCTGGCATTCAAACAGTGGAGCAGTAGATTGGAATCACAGTGGTACAGGAAGGAATTCTAGTTGGCATTCTGAAGAAACAGGTGGCTTCACCAGTTGGCATATGAATAGCAGTAACGGAAACTGGAAATCCAGTGTACGTGGTACAAATAGTTGGAATTACAATGGCCCCGGAGACAAATTTCAATCATGTAGAAACAGGAATTCTAACTGTCAAATGGAAGACATGACTTTAGTATGGAACAAGAAATCTAATAAGTCGAACAAATACAACCAAGAGAGATATAATTGTCAACGGCAAGAAAATGACAACATTGGTACAGTTGCCACATACCCTTCTCCTGAAGGATTTGCAAATGATAATTTTTCTTCAGAAGGCTTATTTGACTTTAATTTCGAGCAGCTGCAAAGCTCAGCCACTAAACAAACAGATACCATAGCTCCCACAGTTGGTGGAAAGAATAGCATTACAGCAAAGGAAAAGTTCCGTCGCTGGACTCCTTACCCTTCCCAGAAGACTCTGGATTTACAATCCGGATTGAAAGACATCACTGGTAACAAGTCAGAGAAGACAGATAAACCTTTCTTTAATTTTAACTCGGTAACTACAGGAACACAGGAGGCCCAAGCTGATGAAATGAGTAATTTCGCAGTGCTGAAAACACAGAAAGAGACCGATAAAGAATCTTTGCATCACAATGCCACTTCTGACTACACAGCTTCCTGTGAGATGGTAACAGATCGCCCCATTACAGAAAAACTGGAACAAGAGCATATCTCAAGTAAGATGCCATCACTGAAATCTGTATCCCTTTCAGTTCCAGGCACTAAATCAGTTCCTCAAAAACAAGATTCAAAGAATCCCTCAAAAAACATCAAAACTAATTCATTTTTTCCTGGAAAACATTCAAATCCCTTAAACAAGCCTGTTTTAGAAGACAATCATAGTTCTCCTTATGTATCCAAATTGCGTAGTGTTTTAAAAGGGAATAATAAAAGTACATTTAGCACTCCAAGGGAGCCCAATGAAAATGTAAGCGATGCACTACACAAAGCCAAAGAAATGCTACAATGTCATGAGTCAGTGCCAGAACCATCTCTTACCACATCTAAAAGGACCAGGAGCTATGGAAAAGCAAGTAGAAATGTAGAAGAGTCTGAAAAAGGATCGTTGAAGATTGAGTTTCAGGTACACACATTATATGAAAGTGATGGAGAGATATCTGACACTGAAAAGCATGGAATGAAAATTGGACCACAGTGTTCTGCAACTACCAAAGCTTTCTCCTGCAGCACACGTCCTGCTGATGAGAAAGAGGGGGATGACCAAAACCTGAAAACATCTAGAAAACTATCCACTTCTCCATGTAATTCCATAGTTCACAAGGAAGAATCTGAGTTACAAATGACATCTGCAGGCAGTCCACACCCCAGCTTGTTGCTGGACCTGAAACCTCTAGAAGATGCCCAAGTTGATGACCCTGTTAAATCTCATGTATCTTATGAAACAGAAAGCTTTGAGAGTACCAGCTTGGATGCAGAGCTTCACAAAAACGATATAGGTCAGCCGTTAGGCCCTCTTTTGCCTGAACTAAGTAAGCTTGGCTTTCCTGCCTCTCTCCAGAGAGACCTAACCCGGCACATTAGTTTGAAGAGCAAAACTGGTGTGCACCTTCCTGAGCCAAACCTCAACAGTGCTCGCCGTATTCGCAACATCAGTGGTCACCGAAAGAGTGAGACAGAGAAGGAGTCTGGGCTCAAGCCAACCCTTAGGCAGATTCTAAATGCGTCTCGGAGAAATGTCAACTGGGAACAAGTCATCCAGCAAGTAACCAAGAAAAAGCAAGAACTAGGCAAAGGCTTACCCAGGTGTGTGTTTCTTTGTTTTTCCTTTCCTTTTAAACCTACCGTTTGATCTTGGTCAAGGGAATACTACTTGTTACGTTTAATTAAATGCTTATGAAATACATACCCTGTGGAAGTCTGTTGTAAATACATTAAATATAAAGAATGACTCCTAATATATGACAAATTAGTAAAATTTTTCTTCAGAAGGAAATTCAGTGTAAAAAGAAAGTATAGTTACTTCTGAGACATAAGATGGAGTACACAGAAAGATATCATGTGAAATCCATCACTTTTTGTTACAGGAACTAGAGATTGACGGCATAAAAGTGTATATAAATCTGTGCCTGTTTCTATATTTCAGTTTTGGAGTGTGTAGCACAACTTCTAACTGTAACTGTTCTCATTACCTTTAAATTGAGATAGTTACCCTTCTGTGTGTACTCTAGATAGTATATGACTAAAAAATGCTTTGTCTTCAGTGCTTTCATAATACATTATATTGAGGTATTGAGGTACTAGGCTTTTCAAATGGTAAAGCAATGTTCATCATAGGTTTGCCTTTTTGAAAATATAATGCTGCTGCCGTATAATTACATAGTCTTTGGAACACTTACGTCCGTGTTGAGATAATGGAGTCACTTTGCCCTTGTTCCCTTTCTCGTACTACTGCTTGAGAACTCTTAGCACGGGCATTTACGAATGCTCAGCAGAAGTTTTGTGTTGTTTTGGTTTGTTTGCTGCTTTCAAAATTATGTATTTAATATTATTAGTTTGAGCTCCATAGTAAATAAAACCCAATATTATTTACTCTCAGATGTATTCTGATAGTTGTATACATATCCGTGACTTAGCACTTGTCACGTTATAGCACTTATGATAGAGTTGTTTACCTTACAGTTGGAATTCTTATTGGACTGAGCTTCTTAATGGCAGGAACCATCTTACTCATTTTTGTAACCCTAGCCATTAGTGCCTGGCACATTAAATGCTACCCCCTCCAATCCTGTCTGAGTTATAAATGCCCCTCAAACCATGTCTGACTTCTTCTTTTTTTTTTTTTTCCCTCCTCCTCTTTCTTTCTTAAGGTTTGGCATAGAAATGGTACCCCTGGTTCAAAATGAACAAGAGGTCTTGGATTTGGATGGGGAGCCTGATCTGTCCAGTCTAGAAGGATTCCAGTGGGAAGGTATTTCTCTTTCCTCGTCCCCTGGGTTGGCAAGGAAACGAAGCCTTTCTGAGAGCAGCGTGATCATGGACAGGGCTCCTTCTGTGTATAGCTTCTTCAGTGAGGAAGGCACAGGCAAAGAGAATGATCTCCAGCAGATTGTTTCACCTGGGAACTCATTGAGGGCCACCCAGTGTCAGAAGGCAACCATGGGCTTTAAACAGGAAGTGATACCTATGGCTGCATCTCTGAGAACAGGTGGAATGGCTGAAAATACGGCTATGCGACGGCGACATAGTACACAATTACCCTCTGAGTGTACAATACCTCTGATGCATTCAGCAGGAGACCTGAGCAGCCAGGAGAGCTGTGCACCACCTTCAGAGACTCCGAATGCTCAAGAAAGTAATGGAGAAGGAAACTCTGTGTCATCAAATATGTCTTCAGCCCTTGCAAACACCAGTTTGGTGGATGCGGCCACAGACAGTAGCTGCACCTCTGGTGCTGAACAAAATGATGGTCAAAGTGTTAGAAAGAAACGAAGAGCTACTGGAGTAAGTATGACTGCCTGTGCTTTTTGTAGATTGTCTACTGGGATGTGTCTGTCCTAAGAAAGGTTTAGCTATTGAATTTTTCTTTGGTATCCAGGGCATGGCTCTTCCCTCTGTTCATAGGTGGCTCTCGTTCTTACAGTTGTATGCTTATCCTATGGGCTTTTTCACTGAGAAATTCTAAGTTAGAGGTATTCTAGTATGAATGTACAGTACTAGGAAAATATGAAGTCATAACTAGCCTCCAGTGATTTTTGCTATCACTTGACCAAGGTGTGAACCACATCTTCAGCTGTAATTTTATCTGTTTTTATGATGCAGTCTGTAGTGCTGCATTTGTAAGGTGTGTATGATTGTTGGACTCAGGACTACTAAACTTAACATGTGGTGTTTTCTTACTATTAAAGTGCATATAAATAAGCATAGCCTCAGAAATATCTTAAGTCGCTGTTACTATGTGATCTGTGGTACTTCAGTTACCCATCCTGGCTCTGTAGTAATTTGTTCCTTCCCTAACACCACTTCTCCTCTTCGGGCATCTCTGTTGCTATTACTACTTAAGTAGTTTAAGAACTTTTTCTTTTTATTGTGTTTTGAGTGAAAGTTCACAGTCCAGATCAGTTGCTCATGTAAAAACTTATGTGTACTTTGTTATATGACTGTAGCTGCTCTCCCCACACTGTGACAGCACACTGCTCCTTTCCACCCTGTATTTCCCATGTCCACCAAACCAGCTATACTGTCCCTTTCTGCCTTCTCATCTCACCTCTGGACAGGAGGTGCCCAGTTAGTCTCCTGTATCTACTTAAGCCAAGAAGCACACTCTTCACCAGTATCATTTTGTGTCTTTTTGGACACAATTTGAGGAATTGTCTTCCAGAATGGTTTGAATTCTGGGCTAAGAGAGTCTGTGGGCCATGTCTTTCAGGGACCCTCCAGTCTGTCAGACTGTCATATCTGGTCTTTTTACTGGAGTTTGACTTCTGGACACCACATTTCTCCTGCTCCATCAGGGACTCGGTTGAGTTCCCTATTAGTGTGGTCTTTGGTGGTAGCCCAGCATGACACAGTTCTTCTGGCCTGATGCTAATGTAGTCTGTGGTTTATGTGGTCCTTTCTGTCTCTTGAGCTTGTATTTCAGGAACCTTTTCTAAAAAGACAGAGTTGCTTGTCTGGAGTCTGGTATTGTGAGAAAATGAGCTACTTAATATAGAGGCAATGTGGTAGAGCAGTAAAAGGCCGGAGTTTTAGACCTATGTTCGAATTCCTACCTACCTCTTTGCAGTGGACACTGTAATGGCCATTGTCAGATAATTTGAAGTACATGTTAAACTTTAGAGCTTATCCTGTGACAAAAGTTTTATCTTGGGGCTTGGTTTTCTTCCTAAAATTTAAAGTAGAAACTATGATGAGAAAGTCGGATGTATGTATTACTGCTCTGCCTATACTTCTTTCTGTGCCCTTTTTCTTCAAAGTGGAATGGTTTGCCTAAGTCATTTTAGCCTGGGCTTTACTACCTCTAGGGTGCTAAAAAGGTACTTGGCCTTGGATTCTATTTTTATTATCAGATATATTTATGTAACTGTATTTGAGTTTGTGCTGTGTGCATGAGACTGTTGCTGTCCTCTTAGAGATAACAGCAGTAATGAAGGATAATGTATGACTATTTTAGAATTGATTTGTGTTTTTTCTCTGAATAATAAAAAAATTCAAACCCTTCTATTTGAGTTGATTCCAATTTATAGTGGTCATATAGGATAGAGTAAGAGCTGCCCCATAAGCTGCAGTCTTCTTTTAGAAGCAGACTGCCACATCTTCACCTTTGGAGTAGCTGGTGGATGTGAGCCTTTTGGTTAGCAACTGAGCACTTAACCACTGTGCTGCCAGGGTTCCTTACTGGATAATAGCCTTTACATTCAGTTCTTTTCATCCCCTCAGGATGGATCTTCTCCTGAACTCCCAAGTCTTGAGAGAAAAAATAAAAGAAGGAAAATTAAAGGAAAAAAAGGTATGGTGCAGCATGTTTTGGCAGAGATTACTCTTACAGCAAGCAGCCTTTTTACAGCTTAGCTTAGGTCATGATTACTAAACACTGCACACTTACGGTTTTCTTGATATTGTGTTGCTTCAGGATAAATGAAAGTTTGATTTCCTATTACATCCAGCTGTAGCTATAAGAGAAGAAAGAAAGATATGATGCCTCATAGGCCTATCATCTGAAGTTAAATATATTGTATCAGTTGGACAGATTGAGTTCAGTATAAAGCCAGAACATGTAACCGAGTTTTTTCACTAAGATGAAGGCCATGTGGTAAAAATTTTGCCCATCTTGGCCATTTATAGCCACTTATTTCACTTTGCAGTTTTGTGGTATCTTGGTTGTTATTCTCATATGAATTAAGGAGAGAAGTCCTTAGGGTGGGTCCCTCACTGATTTGCTTCTCTGATTCCTGCTTTCCACGAACTCTGACCCAGTTCCAGTATAGGAAGTGATTGGATGAAACGTGGGTGGCTGGGTGTGAGATAAGGCAGCCATTGGAGGCCCCTGGGTAGACGATATCTTTTTATAGAGCTAGAAAACTCCATGAGAGGAACAGACTAGTAGAGGAAGGTGGCACTTTCTGTTTTGCATACTTAAAGGACCTTTGAGATGCCTTGATAAAGATACCAAGTTGCTAGCTGAATAAGTGGATGTGAAATTTATGAGAGTAGTCTTTGCATATTGAGTGGGAAAGAGACAGACATAAATATGATAATGCATACATACAGTGGAGTATTTTATTAAATATAAGTTAAATGTACTATTTCAAAGTTATATTTTTGTCAAGAAGTCTCTATTAAAAAAGAGAGCCTTTTAAGTTAAGTAACAGACTAAAAAGAAAATATGGATTCGGAGGAAAGGATAAGTAGTTTGAGACTGGGGCCCATTCTGAGCAGAAGCCTTTAGTGAAGAGAGTAATTTATAAAGGAAGACTCGGAAGTGAAACCTCAAACAATTGATTTGCCTTGGACTGAGATTTCACCTGGAAGGGTAGTGATGGAAGATGATAACTATGCAAGATGGTACCGTGTGGTACACACGAACCTGTGAGAAACCTCCATGGCACTAATTCTGACTGATGTTTAGATCTGGTAGCATCAGACTTGACTATGCGATTTGTGAGATTTCATGAATCTCCAGTGACCCACTTGGGAGAAAATAGTGATTTATTCTAAGTAATTTGTATGAAGGGATGTCTCTCATACTCAGCAGACCTTTATGGTTTCTTTTGTCAGAACGTTCTCAGGTTGACCAGCTGCTGAATATTTCTTTAAGGGAGGAAGAACTAAATAAATCTTTGCAGTGCATGGATAGCAACCTTTTGCAGGCTCGTGCAGCACTTCAGACAGCTTATGTTGAAGTCCAGAGGCTCCTTATGCTCAAGCAACAGGTAACAGAAGATGGAACGTTTACTGACAGTGGATCATCTCTGAAGCTGGATTTTAAAATACTTAACAAACTACTTTATTTTTAGATAACTATGGAGATGAGTGCACTGAGGACCCATAGAATACAAATTCTGCAGGGATTACAAGGTACTTAGAGTTATACATTGAGCTTTCTGTAGCTTTTTCCTTTTTTATTTTCTACAGAGACCAGTGAAAAGGTCAGTATGCCTCCCATGTTTTCGTGGGTTCATCCCTGTGCAGAAGAGCTACAGTCACAGTCCTTTGAGACTGTACAATCCCAAAAATGCTTACCAATAGGGACAGAATGTTATAACAAGAAAAGTACAATAGGGGAGGAATCAAAAGACATGCATTCAAGTCTTTGCACTCCCGTTAGTACCTTTGTGCTTTTGGATAAGTCACTTAAAATCTGAAAAAAAAAATGAAATGTTAATGCTTGTTTTGTCTGTAATCTTTGTGGTTATATACATCATGTGACATTCTACTTTGAAGAGTTACGAAGGAGTATACTCATACAGGAAACCCTGGTGGCATAGTAGTTAAGTGCTGTAACTGCTAACCAAAAGGTTGACAATTCAAATCCACCAGGCACTCGTTGGAAGCTGTATGGGGCAGTTCTAATCTCTCCTATAGGGTCGCCGTGAGTCGGAATTGATGCAACAGTAGCAGGTTTGGTTTTTTTAATACTAATACATTGTGGCTGAGCCTTTGTCTGCTAAGCCAGTGGTTGATGGTTTGAACCTAGCAGCCACCCACCAGGAGAAAGATGTGGCAGTCTCCTCCTGTAACAGCCTTGGAAAACCCATGGGGCTCTTCTGCCCTGTTGTAGAGGGTTGCTATGAGTTGGAATTAACAAGATGGCAACATTTTTTTTTCTTTTCTACTAGTACATTTATTAATTTACGATTATTTTCTATGCTTTAAAAGTAAAAATTGGATCAGAAATCTTTGACTTTACAGATAATATTTTTGCATATGTATGTGTACTTCCCATTCTAGAAACATACGAACCTTCTGAGCGCCCAGAACAGGTTCCCTATAGCCTTTTCCAAGAACGAAGGAACAGTAGATCTCAGACATCTGCTGATGCCACGCTGCTGCCTACTCCCTTTCTCCCAGTTTTCCTGGACCCTTCCCATGTGTCTCCATCATCCACGTCTTCTACTTTCCAAGCCCATGGCATTGTCCCTGCTCCAGACTCATCAGTTCAGATTAAACAAGAGCCCATGTCTCCTGAACATGACGAGAATGTGAATGTTGTACCACCAGGCTCTGCTGGTAGTGTGTCCAAGGAATTATCTCAGACTAATAGTATGTAAGCTTTTTTCTCCAGTAGTGGTACTAGGACAGTTTTGTATCTGTGATGTAAAGTCATTTCATGTAAACTAAATAAATAAAACTAAATTTATTACAGTTTTTCATTGAAATTTTCTTCATACAGAAGGATTATTTTTAAATGTTTCACTATTTTTTCCCTAATTTCCACTAATAATGAGGGTTACTGAGCTGACTTTCTATTAGCACTCTACAGGTTCTTTTTATTGGGCTTGGTGTGTAATTTATTTGGGTTTTGTGAGATAAGTGGGGTTGAAATTGTTCAGCAAATTTTCTGACTTGATCAGCACTTAACTGTCAGATACAAGCCTGAGGGGCAGGTGACTGTAATAGAAGGTGGGAAACTCTGAGTTTGGAAGTTGGAATTTGGGTGATTTTGAGAAATAGCCAGAGTTTTTACTCTTTCATCAAAGAACATAGGTTGGCACTTGAGAATAACTCCCAAGCTACTTAAAATGCTATTGGAAGTTGCATAACCACAATAGCACTGTTTTGAAAACTAAGTAAAAACCAAGCAGACTGTTATGATGTGATTTCTTTAGAGAAGATAAAAAGTCTGAAGAATCATACTAGATTTGCTACCACTACCCTGTTGTGGGGGCAGGGGTGGTTCAGTGGCATAACTTGGGCCTTTCATGCTTGAGGCCTGGGTTCAGTTTTCAGCCAGTGTACCTCGTGCAGCTAGCACACAGTGGAGGCTTGTGTTTTACAGTGATGCCGAACAACTTCCAGTGGAGCGTCTAGACTAAGACAGGCTAAGAGGAAAAGCTCAGCAGTCTGCTTCTGAAAATCAGCCAGTGAAAAGCTTATGGATCACAGCAGCTTGATCCACAGTAGGGCACCATTGCATTCTGCTGTGCATGGATTACCCTAGCTGGGTACCAACTTGATAGCAGCTAGCAACAACACCTTCTAACACGAATGTATCCAACATACATTGTCTTTCATATTGAATTTTAAGTTAGTTTTATATGAGTAAAACTTTTTAAATGGAATAATCATGCATTATAGTGACTTTTAATGCTAACTTTCAAAAATAGCTTCTGTTCAATTTCTCTTATTACAGAAATGATTCATGTTCATTGTACGTTTTGTATTCTTTCAATCTGAAATCATGTTTGTGTGTTTACATATAGACTTAATACAAAGAAGAAATCATAGTCTATTATAATCAAACTTTTTTACTTCTCTGTATCATTAAAATACTTCATCTAAAATATTTTTTATTTTACTAGTTGAGTAGTTGCATAATTGTATAATATAAAATAATTTACATAACAATTTCCTTTACTATTTAGTTTTTTTTTATTATTATGTATGATACTACGTTGTATATGTCTATGAGTACATCTGTCATTTCTACAGTTTAAATTCCTAGACATGAAACAACTGAGTCAAAGAAAAACAGGTATTTTTAAGTCGGCTGACTTGTAAACAGCTGGTGTATAGCTAAATTGGGTGGTGTATAGGTAAAATGTATAGTGAAAACAACTAAGAAATAAAGGTGAAAGTGTTTTGGCTAAGCAGATCTTTAAGGGTTTGCTAAGAATAAAACACAGTGGCAAATATGGACATTTATAACCGTACAACTTGGTGGTAGAAACCGTCCCCATCCATAAGAGACTCGTAGGAAGTAAGACCTGTATGTTATTTGCACAGGAGTGTAGTAAGTGCTGCAGTAGGAATGTGGGTAGGTTAAGGGAAACTGAGGGGCAACATAGCAGTTTTAACACTCGTGGTTTGAACTTGTCATGGAAACGTCATTATTTAGGAGAGATTGAATCAGTGATAAATAATTTACAGTTTGTGACTATAAATAATGGACACAAAGAAAGATACAATAATTTTTCTCTTCTCAGGAGAGTTCAGTGACAGTTGTCCAGTTTATCCAGTCATCGCTGCAGCGTTGTCCTTATCAGAGCTAACAGAGCATTTCCACGAGGCTAGCCAAGAACTGATGGTTCCTGTGGAACAAGGAGATACCAGAAACAGAGAATATTCTCCCTCTTCCCAATTAACTGGTCTTCCTGATATAAATAAAGAAGGGGAAGAGCCAGCCAAAGGCAACAGTGGGTCAGAAGCTTGTACCAGTTCTTTTCCCAGATTGCCCTTTGCTTCAGAAACCCCTTTGGAAAAGGAGCCCCACTCTGCAGCAGACGAACCTGAGCAACAGGCGGAATCCACTCTGACATCAGCTGAAAGTAGGGGAAACAAGAAAAAGAAGAAACTTAGAAAGAAGAAAACCCTGCGGGCTGCCCATGTTCCTGAGAATAGTGACACTGAACAGGATGTGTTTACTGCCAAACCTGTAAGGAAAGTGAAAACTGTAAAGTTAACTAAAGCGGGGAAAGTAACAACTTCTACATGGGAAGATGGCAGAACCGGCCAGGAACAAGAGAGCGTCCGAGATGAGCCAGACAGTGACTCATCTCTGGAAGTCCTAGAAATTCTTAATCCTCAGGTAGAAGTAGTAGCTATTGATTCTTCTGAATCTGGAGAAGAGAAACCAGACAGCCCATCTAAAAAGGATATCTGGAACTCTGCAGAGCAAAGCCCACTAGAAAATGGCCGTTCTGGTTGTGATGAAGTTAGCTCTACCAGTGAGATTGGCACTCGCTATAAGGATGGCATCCCTGTAAGGTAAGGGCGTTGAATTGATCCAATCAGGATGGGCTTCATCATATATGAATATGAATACCACATATTCATATATATGAATGTGTGTATATGTGTATACATAGAACTTTTTGTTATGATTCAAATTTATTGAGAAATAAAAAGTTTTGTGGATAGGGAAGATCTAAACCTTGGCAATGAAGATCAAATCTGTTTTCTCTTTTGACTGTGTTGCAAATATTCACTTCTTTTATTTCTCTTCATATAGAAACTTCAGATGGAAAAATGGATCTCCTATATTATTACTACTTTACCTGTTGTTTATAAAAATTATTTTGAGTCAGAAAACTTGTAGTTGCCGCTGCCTCTTCTCACATAGATGCTAAGAAGACTTTTGTTATTTTTCAGTGTGGCAGAAACTCAGACTGTGATCTCCTCCATTAAAGGATCAAAGAACTCTTCAGGTAGTTAGTTGTATAGCTTTATTTAACTGTAGAAGAAAAAACTTTCTCTACAGCAGAGCCAGGGTTTAAATCTACTTAAATAATACTTGTAGAATAGGAACAGAAGGGAGTTTCATCAGCAAGAGGATGGCTTTGATCAGCAATTATGGTATCCCTAAACCCTTGCGCTCTTGCCTTTTCTGCTTCTCATTCCCGTCCCTCTTATCTGTCTCTGTGTTCGACTGGTTAGTATTATATAACGTGTCAGTGACCCCAGCAGTGTTGTCTTTGAGAAAGAGCTGCTTAAGAGTGCCTTATAACTGGTAGCAGGGGAGATACTGTGTGTGAAGAGAAATTGAGTACCTTCCAGGTATCAAACACATACTATTTAAGTGTCTGTCTTTTTCCTAAATGACAAGCTTTTCTGCTTTCTCTTACCATGGAAGTTCCTAATGAAGATTATTAATGAAAATGTGATTTTTTTTTTGTTTCTCCCAAGAGAAGTAGGCTTTAAATGAAGCCATAGAGGCAGAGTGATTCAGTGCTCAACTGCTAACCAAAAGGTCGGCAGTTCAAATCCACCAGCCTCTTTTGGAAACCCTTTAGGGGAAGTTCTTCTCTGTCCTGTAGTGTTGCTATGAGTCAGAATTGCCTTGACAGCAACAGCTTTGGTATTTAGGGTATTTTTAGGCTTGGCAGAGATCTTTTGGTTGAATCCAGGGACCACTGTACTGTATAATGATCTTGCTTTCTGAATATTTTTTCAAATTCTCACAAACATGTCTTTGAAACATATTCTTGTTTTCCAGAAGTCTCTTCAGAGCCAGGAGAAGATGATGAGCCCACAGAAGGGAACTTTGAGAGGCACCAGGCTGCAGTTAATGCAATACAGATATTTGGAAACTTACTGTATACCTGTTCAGCGGATAAAACTGTCCGAGTTTATAATCTGGTGGTAAATTGATGCGTCAGTTTGAATAATTTTGTATGCAAAATACAGAAAATTAAACATATATTCTCTTAATTTAGAAAAACAAACAGGTGCTAGCAAATGGACCCTGACTCCTGGTAACCCCATGTGTCTCAGAGTAGGACTGTGTTTCACAGAGATTTTCAGTGGCCAGTTTTAGGAAGCAGATTACCAGTCTTGTCTTGTGGGCCATCTCAGCCTTTTGGTTAGCAGCTGGACACATGAACCATTTGAAGCATCCAGGGACTCCTCTCTTAAATAGTAAAGGGGCACTTCCAGGAGCCCTGAGTCGGATCCAACTTGACAGCACTTGGCTTGGCTTTCGGGTGCCCTGGTGGTACAGTGCTTAAAACATTTGGCTGCTAACTAAAAGATCAACAGTTTGAACCCAACAGCCATTCCATAGGAGAAAAGACCTGTGAATCTGCTCCTGAAAAGATTTCAGCATATGAAACTCTGTGGGGGCATTCTACTCTGTCCTGTAGGGTCACTATGAGTCAGAATCAGTAGCATACAACATTGTCTCCAAGGGAGGTGTGGACTTGAGACTACCTAGATGCAGTTGATTTAGCAGCTCAGCAGTGTTTCTGGGTATTTTCATTTCTTTCTATCTCTTCACTCTGCCTTCTGTGACACTGCCTCTTTCTAAAGTTACATCCTCTCATGCTCACAAGATCATTGCCGGGAGTCTACCACCAAAAACAGTCCTGCGCTTTACTCCCTGAACCAGTCACCCATGGGAAGAGGGATGAGATTATACAAATAGGCTTGGACTAGATGGGTCCCACCCATGGAGTTTATGACAGGGTCATCAGCCTCTTCTCTGCTATGTAACAGAAAAGAGACAGAATGAATGTTGGAGAGGTATTGGAGGAGGAAGTCCCTGGTGGCACAATGGTTAAGTGCTGGGCTACTTAACAAGAGGTTGACAGTTCAAAACCACCCGGAGGCACCTCAGAAGGAAGGCCTGGTGACCTATGCTGAAAGGCAATACCTTGGAAGAATTCTGTGGAGCAGAACTGTTCTGCACACATGGGGTTGCCATGAATCAGAATCAGCTTGATAGCAGCTAACAACACTAGAGGAGGCTTTTTTCATGACAGTTAATAAACTACAAAATTCCCAAGTTACTAAGCAGAGTAGCACTCTGACTGCCTGAGTTAGTGAAATCTGATGCTCGTTACTCTGAATTTTCATAGAATAAATTTTTCAATTTTGAATTTGATTTATGTCAGATTAATTCTGTTTTTTAATACTTATAGTTGAGATACTTTAGGAACACTGTGTTGTCCGAACAAGCACCATGGAAATATTTGAGATGCCTTAAATCAGTGAAGTTATAGTTGGGTGATAGGCTAAAAAATAATGTGTTGGCCATAGGGAGGTATATAGATTGTTTTAGCCTAACCCTGTGAGGGATGGCTGAGGGGAAGAAGCAGGTATACCATGAAGGCTAAATAAGATTTGGGCGGTGAGTTTTAACTGAACGGCAGGACATGTAGAAAGATTGCCAGTTAAGTTTGCGGACTCACCCTAGAAGAAGCGCTGCACACCTCATTGCTGCGTATCGCTGTGGTCACCTGTGAGGTGCTCCCTTTGGGAAGCTATGCATCAGTGCCGGTGCCCTGTCCACCCTTCGGAGAAATTTTTGGAACACTTTCTGGAATGGCATTCAGAGCTGTCATCCATATGTCTTCCCTTCAATATTCCCTTTATCTTCAGATAAAGAAAAAAGTCACTGGGGGCCAGATCAGGTGAGTGGGGAGGGTGTTCCTATACAGTTATTTGTTTTCCCGGCTAAAAACCTCCCTCACAAATAGCTATTCAGTTAAGTTCACAAACTTGCCACCTTTCCACTGTGCACAATGGCCATTCCAGAACGAGTTCCAAAATTGCTTTGAAGGGTGAACTAGCCACTGGCATCAACACGTAGCTTCCCAAGGGGAGTACTTTTTTTTTTTATTTAACATAACTGAGTAAAAATGTACATTCACATGTAAATTTACATGACCCCCTATATGCGGCTTCCACTGCTCTCCCTGTCCGGTGACAGCACACTATTCCTCTCTGCTCCATACATGTCTCATCCTCCCAACAGTTTCCTTTCCCCTCCTCTCTGTCCATTCCCAGGGGGAGTACTTTGAAGGTGACCTTAGTGGTTTTCAGCAATTAAGTGTGTAGCAGTTAGAACAATTAAGTTGGCAGACTTGTCAGACCCTGTACATATGTAGGTACATTCTAAATAGATGTCACAAGGTGTACAGAAGAAATGTTTAGCTTCATGAAACCACACCTGACCACTCAAACCTTTGATGGCACCTGACTTCTTTCATACCCAAAACCTGTTGCTGACGAATCAATTCTGACTCATAGTCAACCTGTAGGACAGAACTGCTTCATAGAGTTTCCAAGGAGTGCCTGGTGGATTCAAACTGCTGAGCTTTTGGTTAGCAGCTGTAGCTCATTAAGCCACCAGGGTGAAGTTACCTGGGTAATAATCTACAGTTTGGGTTTGCTAATCCTTGGTCCTTACATCAGAGAGCCTTGCCATAGGCTACTGCTGTATACATTAACTAAAATACATTGTATCTTATAGTGACTTGCCTTGTTTTTTGGTATGGCTCAGCTAACTTATTCCACAATCAATACCCATGGAAGCAGGAGTCAAGAAATCAAAAGATGCATTACACTGGGAAAATCTGCTGCAAAGGATCTCTTTACTGAAAAGTAAAGATGTCACCTTGAAGACTGAAGTGCATCTGACCCAAACCATCGTATTTTCGGTTGCCTCATATGCATTGTGAAAGCTGGACAATAAACAAAGAAGACCAAAGAAGAATTGGTGCCTTTGAATTGCGGTGTTGGAAAAGAATTGAATGTACCATGGACTGCCAAAAGAACAAACAGATCTGTTGTGAAAGAAGTACAACCAGAATGCTCCTTGGAAGCAAAGATGTCAAGACCATGTCTTATATACTTTGGACATGTTGTCAGGAAGGATCAGTCCTTGAAGAAGGACATCATGCTTGGTAGAGTGGAGGGTCGATGAAAAAGAAGACGACCCTCAACGAGATAGATTGACACAGTGGCCACAGCAAGGCGCTTAAGTATAAAAACGATTGTGGTCATGGCACAAGACCAGGCAGTGTTTTATTCTGTTGTGCGTAAGGTTACTGGCAGGCAGAACTGAATCAACGGCAGCTGACAACAATAACACTGCTAACTTACATAGGTGCAGTTACCTCAGTACATGTGATTGATGGGCATTCAAGGAGCAAATAGCTACTGAACACTTGCTATGGTTGAATTGTGTCCCCAAAATACATCTTAACAGTTTGGCTAGGCCATAATTTCCAGTATTCTGTGCTTCTCCAGTGTTTTGTCATCTGATGTAATTTGCCTGTGTGTTGTAAATTTTACCTTTATGATATTATTGAGGCAGGACTTAATTAACAAGATTAGATTGTATTTCATATCAATCTCTTCAGATATAAAAAGTGGCTAGAGAGATACACCTCATGTCATCAGGAAATGAACTGGGAGAGCTTTGTGTCTTGGACCCTGGGTCCCTACACTGAGAAACTTCAACACCAGGGGAAGGCTGATAAACAGGACCTTTCCCCATAGCCAGCAGAGAAAGCCTTCCTCTGGAGCTGGGATCCTGAATTTGGACTTCTAGACTGTTAGTCTGTGAGAGAACAAATTTCTGATTGTTAAAGCCATCCACTTACGGTATTTTTGTTATAGAAGCACTGTATATCTAAGACAGTGTCCCAGGCACCATTCTTGTCATTGAAGATGTAGCAGTGAACAGTATTTCTAGCATCTTTCTGTTGAGGAACTGCATCACCTGCTCCTACAGGTAATAACTTGATCTGTGTTTGATTTTAGAGTCGGAAATGCGTAGGTGTCTTTGACGGCCATACCTCCAAAGTGAACTGCCTCTTGGTTACTCAGACCTCTGGGAAGAATGCTGCCCTTTACACTGGTTCCAGTGATCACACCATTCACTGCTATAACATTAAGGTAGGCAAGTCCAGAGCATCAAAAGGGACTTTAGAAGTGGCTGAGCCAGCAGCTCTGTGGTGTCACAGGGAACTTAATTTCTTTTTGTCTGAACTTTGCCTTGTTTCATGGGGGTAGAGATTTACCACAAGATGGTATGAGGTAACTTTTTCGGGTGGTAGAAATGCTGTGACAGTTGATTATGGCAGTAGTTGCACAAATTATATACTTAAACGAAGCTTAATGAAGTGTGTGTTTAGCATTAAAAAATAAAAAACCTCTTGCCATCAAGTTAATTCTGACTCATAATGACACTATAGGACAGAGTTAGAGCTGTCCCATAGAATTTCCAAGGAGTGCCTGGTGTTTAGCTTGGGTGAGTGTTAATTTTAATGAAAGTTATGCTTCAGTAAAGTTGTAGGAAAAAATTGTAAACATCTTTTGAGAAAAATTATCTTAAGTAAAAACAGGGGAAAAATAGTTATACTCTGCGATGGGATAGACCCAAGATTAATAACATATGTTGCAAGCAGCTTGTACTTCTGAGAAAGGGGGAAAAACTATAAATTGGCAAAAGACAGGAAAACATTCTTAAAAAGAAGAAATACAAATAACTATTTGAAAATAGTACAGTCTTGGCAATAAATGAAAATTAAAATAACAGTACAGTAGTACTTTTGACTCAGAATTGGCAGAATTTTTAAAGATTTTTCATTAATGATTTTAACATGAGTAGTGTTTGACATAGTGGAGTTGTACATTAGTGGGGAAAAAGCTCACCAGTTTTTGAAATTGAGCTATAACTTCGTACAGTAAAGTATACAATTCTAGGCATATAGGGTGATGAACTGATACAGAAGTATACATTTATGTAACTACCATCAAGATGAAAATAGAAACCATTTTCAGTTCCCCGAAGGTTCGGTTGCTGTGACTTCCTCGTCACTATCTCCCTCCAAAGAGAACTGTCATTCTGACTTGTCATTATAGATTACTTTTGTCTAGGTATGAACTTTGCATAGATATAGTCAAATTGTATGTATCCTTTCATGCCTAGCTTTAACTATCCATAATGTCTGAAATATGTCTGTATTATTGCTTGTACTGGTTTTTTCTTTTTTCTTTTTACTACTGTGTAGTATTCAGCTTCTCCCATTAAATTACAGAAAGACCTCATTCATGTGGAATAACCAGATGCCACATGAATCTCAACTGTTAGATATATTTACTGTCTTTTTCCATGCTTTACAGTTTCTTAAGCTGCACTTAGATTTGTAAATTTATGAGGGAAATTAAAAGACTGGCTTTTTTGGTATGAAGTAAGATTGGGAGAAGACATAATAGGATTTGACAGGCCATAACTTATCCCATCCTACCCACTTATAACCATCTTAATTTAATACATATGTCCAAATGCTTTTTAAAAGTTATGTTTAGTTAGTATCCTTCACCAACTAATCTTGAAAATTTGCTGTATAACTAGCCCTGTGCTGAGTTCTGGGTGATAGGATTTACCACTATAACCCAATTATAGGAAGTTCAAGGAAATAATTTCTGGAAGTACCAAATAATGTTCTTAAATCTTAAACCTGGATGTGTGTCAGAACCTACTGAATTAGAATCTCAAGGATTAGGACTAAAACTTGGATTTTTTAAAAAGATTCCTGGGTAGTGATGACCTGGGTCATTAACAAAGCTAGACTAGTGCCGGCTTGAAGGAGGCAGTTAGGAGTCATACAAACAGAATCTACTGCAGGAAAGCCCATATTTGATCAATGCACTTACTGAATATCTAGCCATGCCAGTGTAACCCCCATTTTCTGTTTTAAATGGCTGCTTTATTTTTATTTCTGGCAACTGAATTTAAGAGACTAAGATCCAACACTAACGAATTTCTGCATTCCCAGTGAGAAATAAGAGAAACACTATTGAATTTATATTTGTTTTCATTGTTACCTACAGTTTGGGAGTTTGAGGCTTCATATTTCAAAGGGGAAGAGTCTGAAATAATCCTCTACAATGTAAAGGTTGCCACATTTTTTCCTGATAAGAATGATTTCAGGCAGACTAATTCCAGAAGGAATTGCTTTCAGTCTTTTTGCCACTGGCCTCTGGTGATTCAGGCTCTGTGCACTTTTATCAGACCCGGGAGTGTGTGGAGCAGCTGCAGCTGGAAGACCGGGTACTCTGCCTCCACAGTAGGTGGCGAATCCTCTATGCAGGACTGGCAAACGGCACTGTGGTCACCTTCAGTATAAAGGTTAGTAGTTGGAGGAGAGAAGGCTGAATTCCCATGTCACTTGAAACATAGTGTATGTGGGTGGAGGTAGAAGATAGGGATTTCGTATTTTATTGGATGAAGAGGCAACAGAATTAGCCAGTACTCAAAAACTGTTGTGTTCTGATGTGCGGGAAACAAGATCCTCTCTTCTGTCTGCTCAAGCCCAGGTGTGCCAGGACCAAAGCATGACTCTCCTAAAGTAAGCCGGGCCTGAAGATTTGGGGCCGAGTGAGTCACAGGGTATCCCATTCTATCTCATTTTAAGAATGACATCATGAAAAATGAACTTAACTTCCTTTGAATGTGACACGGATGTGATTTGGAACTTTGTTAGGGTTTCATGAGCGTGGCCTCTTCTGTGAAGTGAACTCAGTTGAGAATTTGCCGTTATGTGCACATGGCTTTGTTCTTTCTTGGTCCAAAGATGAATGTCTAATCAAGATAAAGATGACACAGGTTGAAACTAGGAGTGAGTCTGTAATGCCGCCACTGGAATGAGAAGTGCCATGAGCACCAGAGCAAGTTGGAAAGGGAGTGGCAGAGGCTGGCAAGTTAAAGATGGTGTGGGTATGAGAATTTGAGTATGGGTAGTCGAATTGAGAGTGTGCACCCAAGCAGTGATTTTTGGTAGTTTATTTTGAGGTGTTCTAGTTGCTCTGATTTCATGTAATAGGGGCTTATTTTTCAGAACAACAGGCGACTCGAGATCTTTGAATGCCACGGCCCTCGGGCTGTCAGCTGTCTTGCCACAGCTCAGGAAGGTGCTCGAAAGCTGCTGGTTGTGGGATCTTATGACTGCACAATCAGTGTACGTGATGCCCGGAACGGACTGCTCCTCAGAACTCTGGAGGGCCATAGCAAAACCATTCTTTGCATGAAGGCAAGTATAGGATAAAGAGCAGGAATTGTTTGATTCAGGTGGAACAGTTTTGAGTGACATTTCCCATGTTGTCTAATGCATTGTTTAGAGCACAGCCGTCTTGAAAAGAGCAGCATGATTAGTTTTCTTCTCCACACTGGGGTAGAGTGGTAGTCTATTTTTTTTCAGTATATTAACTGAGAAACAATAGAAGTGTGTTTCATTGTAGAAAGTGGGTATACTCTAATGCCTCTCTGTGCCACTTCGTAATTATTCTGAAGAGGTAACAAACCCAGTAACACCTGGTCAGCTCACAAGAGGAGAGTGCCCAGTAGTAGAGAGTGGGTTTCATTTGAGACAAGTTGCTTGAGAAACTTAATGTTTTATACCTAGTTCATGCTCATCTCAAAATAGGATGACAATTGAAATTTGCCAGAATGTAAACTCAGAATGCTATACTGAATCAAACTCTGATTTTTTTGTGTGTGATTGAATGAAAATGTACATTCCCATATAAATTTGCATGCCCACCTGCATGCAGCTCCAACTGCTCTCCCTGCCCGGTGACAGCACACTCTTCCTCACTGCTCCATACGTGTCCTATCCTCCCAACAGTCTCCTATCCCCTTCTCTACACCCACTCCCCTTCCTCCAGTAAGAGGTCAGCAGGATGACATACTATAGATGCACAGAACCATGAAGTGCACTCATGATATGGTCACTCTGTGTCACTAAGTCCAATCCATTCCTGTCCGAGAGTTGACCTCCATTATGATTTATGGACAGGGGCAGCATCAGGGGCAGGGCCCATGCTCCCAGGGGAACTCCAAGGCCTGTGAACTATCAGTTGTGGTCTTTTAATGGAGCTCTCACGGTGCACCCCTTTATATTCGTGTGTTGCCAGTGAGACTCAACTTTTGTGAGCTCCATCACGGCTATCAGTGGTGGTGGCCGGGCACCATCCAGTTCTTCCAGTCACAAGTCGATACAGTTGCCCACTCATGTGAGTCTTTCTGTCCTATGGGTTCTCTTTCCCCCATGTCGTTTTGGTCCTTGGTGATCACCCATTCCTGCTAAGTTGGGACCATTTGCTGTACCCTCAGATGGCAGCTTGGCAGCTTTTAAGACCCCAGATGCCATTCACCAATGTGGGGTGCAGACGGCTCACTTAGCAATACACTAGTTATGGCAATTGGCCTCAATTTCCCCTGAGAGCATGGTCTCCAGCCACCCCCCACCCCACCAGCTACTCAGTCCCTGTGATGTTGGATTAAGATGGGAGGAGTAATCATGTTATGTTGAAGTCCAGTTAATATTGATCCTCTTTCTAATGTGTGCTGTCCCAGATTTCACCCAACCAAGTTTCTATCAACTATCTAAACCCTCTCCCCTTGCCCTCTCTCCCTCCCCACCCTTGCAGCCATCAAAGAGTTTTTTCTTCTATGCATGAATCTGTTTATAAGTTCTTATCATAGGGGTCTCATACAATATTTATCCTTTTGTCACTGACTACTTTCACTCAACATAGTGTCCTCCAGTTGAAACCAGGTTATGTTTCCTAAAATCATCATTGTTCTTTATCATTGCATAGTATTCCGTTTAGTGTATGTACCATAGTTGACCTATCCATTCCTCTGTTGTTGAGCATCTTGGTTGATTCCATCTTTTTGCTATTGTGGATTCTGCTGCAGTGAACATTTGTGTGCATGTATCAGTTGGTGTGAATGCCCTCAGTTCTGTAGTAAATATTCCAAGCAGTGAAATTACTGGATCAAATGGTATATGTATATCCAGCTTTTTAAGGAAGTGCCAGATTGCTTGCCAAAGAGGTTGCACCATTTTGCAATCCGACCAACAGTTGTAGGAGAGTTCCGGTTTCTCCACAGCCTCTCCAGCATTTGTTGTTTTGCGTTTTTTGGATCATTGCCCACCTTATTGGGGTGGGATGGTATTTCATTGTAGTTTTGATTTGAATTTCTTTGATAGCTAGTGATCGTGAGCATGTCTACATGTGTTTTTTTGGCTGCCTGGATCTCCTCTTTAGAGAAGTGTCTGTCCATCTCCTTTGCCCATTGCTTAATTGGATGATTTTTTTTTTTTAAGGTGGTGAATGACCTTGTGTTCAGTGGCTCCAGCGATCAGTCAGTCCATGCTCACAATATTCATGTAAGCCATGCTGATGTAGTATAAACAAATCTTGACTAGAAGTGGTAGTTAAAGCTTAAAGAATTCTTCATACCTCTAGCAATTTAGATTATGCCCTTTACCTAGTAGAGACAAAACCCAAAATCCACTGTCTTAGAGTCAATTCTGACTCATGAGGACCCTGTAGGACAGAGTAGAACTGCTGTATAGAGTTTCCAAGGAGCATCTCGTGGATTGAACTGCCAGCCCTTTGGTTAGCAGTCATAACACTTAACCACTTAACCACCAGGGTTTCCTCACCCACTGAAAAGGTTTAATATTAATCCGTATGCTCAAGTTCTTAGATGACGTAGAGCACCCTAGGAATTTTGACCTCATCAAAATTTTTAATGACATCAGAATAAAAAGTTTATGTGAGGTTTAGTGTAATGTGAGATAAATTGAGCATCTGAAGCTCTAAAAGTGGGTTTGAGTTGTAGCTTAAAATATGAAATATGAAAACAGTAGAGAGACTGGGCTCAGGTCATAGAAGTGGCTGTAGTAGATTAGAAGGAGCACTGATGTTGGGACTTTGGATAAGTAAGTCACTTCTTTGATGCTCACTCAGCTTTGTGGTCTGTAAACTTGAGCATAATCCCACCTCATGGACTTGTTCTATCCAATGAGATAATAAAAGTGTAAGAGTACTTTGAAAGCTATGAAGTAATACAGATAGCATTATTGTGGCCCTTTTCTTTCTGCAGCTGTGTTTTCTCCATCAGGATGCATTTTATGTATTTTTTATAGGTAAACGATGCTTGTGGGAATACTTCATGTGTTAAAATTAGTACAGCTACATGTGTGTACAAATAAGCCTCAGCCTGCCTCTTAGAAGTGTAGAATCATAAATCTTGAAAGTTGGAAAGAACTTTTAAGTCAGACTAGTGACCCTGACCTCTCTTCTGATGCAGACTGGTGAGCTCGTGCGAATCTATAAAGGTCACAACCACGCGGTGACTGTGGTGAATATCCTAGGAAAAGTGATGGTGACTGCTTGCCTGGATAAGTTTGTTCGTGTCTATGAATTACAGGTAAAAATCACATCTAGTCTAGATTGAATTATTTGGGGAATTTGGGAACTTGTTTGGGTTTGATGTTGATTTTTTGGTACAGTAAGTGCACGATAGGGCCCAGCAGTCTCAGTTTTCACAGGCATGCTTGGGAATTAAAAAGCAACTGACCCAGAGGCTGTCCTTTCAGAAGTGCTGCTCCAAGGTATATATGATGTGTGTATTTATATAGAGAGGCATCAAAACTTAAATGGTTTCTGGAGAGTAACTCTGCTCTTTAAAATCTGTCTAGTTGTCCTTATGTGTATCTTCAAGTTTGAGACTTTGACCCTGCATACTAATTGGTCTTTTTATTTTTAATTATCCTCTATACCTTTGGAGAGGGAGACTTACTAGAGAGGACTGCCATTAAGTTGCATTTCTGTTGGAATGCTAGTGGTGCTTCAGCTTAGTGCCTCAGTTACAGTTTTAAACCTACCAAGAACCTTAAGAAGCAATGCTCATTAAACATGAGTGTAAATAACCTTAGTCCTCTGGCTGTTTTTTTTCTCTGCTGAAGTCCCATGATCGATTGCAAGTTTATGGAGGACACAAAGATATGATTATGTGTATGACCATCCATAAAAGTATGGTGAGTATTATTTGCCATGTCAAATATTTGCTTTTGATTTTGCTTAGTAAAAATTCTACTAACTAGTAAAAATGTTACTGCCTGTCACTTCTAAAGGTGATTTATCTATTCTGGCACACTTCATTTATTGAATGCCTTGCTATCTCTTGGCGTAATAATAGCAAGAACATTTCATTTTCTGCTAATAAGAAACCAAACTAGTTGCCATTGAATCAGTTCCAACTCAGTAGTGATCCTAAAGGATAGAGTAGAACCGCCCCACAGGGTTTCTGAGCAGTGGTTGATGGATTCAAACTGCTGACCTATTGGGTAGCAGCCTTAGTTGTTAACCACTACACTACCAGGATTCCATTTCTAATAATAGCTGAAATAACTACAATAAAAATCTAATAAATCACTGTTAAACAGTGGTACTTAAGGTGCTGCCAAAAATAAAATAAAATAAAATAGGGTGATGGTTTTTCCAAAGGCATTGTGATCTGAACAGAACACTGGAAGGGACTCAGGGGTTTTGACCACTGTGGTATAGTCAGTGACAGACCTCAAAGTAGAAGTTAACTTATTTAACTCTGCCAAACCTTGAGTTTATTCTATTTTTAAATGATTGGGTGGAACCAAAATGTATGGTTTTTAAACTGAACAGTACAACCCTTTGTTCCAATGAAATACAGAAACCTAATGTATTAATGCCCATTAGAAGCCACAGTTGAACTGGTTAAGGTATAAAGGGTGCCTCACACCCTGCCACTGTGATCCTCAGCTATGGCCACAGGAACGACTCTAAGGAGCACAGCTTGAAAGGTCCTAGACTAGAAGATTTGTGAAAAGCTTTTCTTATTCTAGTGCTTGGGCCTGGTTTTAGTTTACATTGGGGTTACCTTCTCATAGCTGCTGTAAGTAGCTTTCGACTCTTAATTTGAGGGTATTTTGTGTTTCTTTTTCTGAGTGTTGTTTTTAGTCTGATATTGTTAATCTCGTTTTTCAGATCTACACAGGCTGTTATGATGGCAGTATTCAGGCTGTGAGGTTGAATCTGATGCAGAATTATCGCTGTTGGGTAAGGAGTGAAACTTGGCTTTTTGCCAAATTTAGGAACTTAACCCTAGGCAAATTTATAGGTCTTCATTATCATCAGTTTAGCATTTTATATTTGAATACCTTCCTTATGTCCTTCCATTGAAGAACAAGGAGGTTTAATTTTTTAACACCACACAGAAATTAGTTGTTTCTTGAATGGTCTACTTGAAGAAATGAGGTATATTTAAATACCTTCTACTCAGAGGTAGTTTTTGTTTTGTTTTCATTATAAAAACAATACATGATTATATAAATATCACTAATAAGAAGTGAAAATACTTATTTTCATGACCTGCCCCCTGTACTACTCCCACTCCTTAGGGATTACAGATATTAATAGTTTTGTATTTATCCTTGTCAGTTTAGAAGAATAGGAAAATAAAAATTTATAACCTTGGAGTTCTAAATCTCAGTTCACTGGACAAAATTTTGTGGCTCTTTTGGGTGGTGGGGACTGATGGTTCATTCTCAAAACTCACACTATTCATTATAAATAAACATCATTTTGTTTCATCAATTCTAATACTAGTAGTGTCCAAAGAATAGCTTCTGGCACTGGTTCTGCCCCACCCCCCAACTTCTGACCTTCTTTTCAGCACTGATGGAATAAGCTTGATGCCGTCCATTTTTAAATTCCATTTTAGACTGCTCTCTGGCTTAAAAGTACTTCTCAGGCTTTCACACATTCCTGTCTTCGCTTTAGTCGTCTTGATAAAGGCAAGCAAAATTGAGTCCAGTGGATCCAGAATACACTAATAGAGAATTAATCTATGTAGAAAAACGGGGGAAAAGACTTTGTGGCTTTAAAGGTGAAAGGATAAGATAGTAACAGAGGAAAAACAAATTTGCATTATTCTTTAGAAATGAATATGTTACAGTCACAAAGTTTATTATACACAAGCCTGCAGGAAGAAAGCCCAGATAATGAAACTTTATGCTTTTGACTAAAAAGTGAAATTTGAACCACACAAGTGAAGTTACAGTCCAAAAAACAGTAGGTAGTCACAAGATTGTGATTAAAGTGCTGAAGATTTTGGGCCAAGTTAGCCTTCTGTGGTAAACACCGTTTTCTCCAGTAAATATGTCTACAGGTACAGTTTTCATTGTTGTTGTTGTTAAATGCTGTCAATTCAGTTCCAACTCATAGTGACCCTGTAGGACCCAGTAGAAGCACCCCACTGGCTTTCCCCAGAGCAGCTGGTGGATTGTAAATGCTGTCCATTTGGTCAGCAGCTGAGATCTTAGTCACTGTGCCACCGGGACTCCGTTTCCTTCATCAGACACTTAATGTTTTCAGGTTAAGTCAGCAGATTTTTTGAATTGTTAAAAAATAACAACCCTTTAAATATTACAGAAAAGTTACCTGGAGATTTTTGATGATAAGATACAGAATAAAGTATTGATTTAAACTGAAGTTTATGGTAAGTCTTCTATAAATGTTTGCTAACGTTTTCCTTATCTGTCTAACAAATCAACAGACTTTCCAGTCTTCCCGGAGTTTCTCACTGTATTGGTAACTAATTTGGTTACTTGTAGTTTTGTTAGGTTTTCTAGCAAAGAATAAATTACAGAAGCTTATATTCTGCATCCACTCTGCTTATGGGGTAAAAGTGATTGTACATTTCTTGTACTTTGTAACTGAGTCTTCTCATTATTGTTCTTTCCAGTGGCATGGTTGCACGCTAATATTTGGTGTCATAGACCATTTGAAACAACACTTGCTGACTGATCATACTAATCCAAACTTTCAGACCCTAAAATGTCGCTGGAAGAACTGTGATGCTTTTTTCACTGCTAGGAAAGGATCCAAACAGGTATGTTAGTGGGACATGAGGTTAACCTGGGGTTCAGTGGACTGTGCAGGGCAGCGCCTGCAAACTCTAGCCTATGGGCCAGATGTGGCCTTCTGCCAGTTTTTGTTAATGGAAAGGAACACATTCACGCCCATTTGTTTACATTGTCTGGGGCTGCTTTCGGACTAGTTCCAACAGATGTTGTGCAGCCTGCAAAGCGTAAAATATGCTATCTGGCCCTTTACAGACAAAGGTTGTATAGTGCTTGGCTTAGAGGATAATTGGATTGAATCCTGCAATTTGAATAATTTAGGTGATTCTGGAATTCATTCCAGTAATCACTTGAAGGAAAAAAATTTTCAGATTACCACACAGTTCTTTTCTGTTCTCCTTTAGCAACTGAGTTATCTAGGAATGTTTTATTCCTAAATAAATAAGACAGTTCAAGAAGCTCTCAAATTCTTTTGCGTTATTAGAATGTTCAGAATTGTGACAAATATTGAGGCTTAGGTATTTTTCATTTCACAAAAGAAACTGGTATTGTTAATGGAGTTTCAAAGGAAAAATTACTATGTAATTGTGAGTTTTGAGTAAAGAACCTAACAGGAATGTTTTCATGTGTTTCAAATCCAGTGTCTGAACCTAGAGGTTTATTATGATGTCCTCTGCTAAGACAGGAACTACTTGTAAGTGCATAGTGTCGTGTAAATTAGCAAAGTGTAGGCTTATAACTCATTGGTGCCTTTCAGCTATAGATTCTATTTAGAGTCTACAGCAGGGCTTTCTTCTGGTCTTCTGGTCAGCAGGCCCTTCTTTGACTTTCTTCTGGTCTGATACCAACTGTTCCTCATAGACCCCTTTTCACTTTATCCCTAGGATGCTGTGGGACACATTGAACGCCATGCTGAAGATGATAGCAAAATTGATTCATGAAGCTTTATGCCTCCCATGTTGGGAAGTTTGACTCTTTTCACATCACCTGTTCACACACACCTTTCTCTTCCCTTCCTCAGTGAAGCAGGGAAGGAGAAAGCAGTTCCCCTGCCAGGCTTACCAATACCATGTTTGGCAGATCTGTGGGATGGTATGTTACACTTCAAGTTCTTACTGGAGGTTTGTCACGTTTCAACCAATTTTAAGGAATTATACTCCTCTGGGGAATTACTTCATAGAGATTGTTGCTACTGGTGTTCTCCAGATGTTTGTTACAGATACAAATCTTAATTGGTTAACCGAATTGTATACATTCTTGACTGATTTTCAGTTTATGAATTCTAGTTTATGTCCTTATGATGGTTTAAACCTGTAGTCAGTCTTTTACCTGCAAGTTTGTTCAAATGTTAGGTTTTCAGAAATCAGTTTTAATTTCTCCAGTTGTGATAACTGGATATTAAAATTGGAAGCGAATAGTTTCCTTTCTTAACAACTATGTGCAGTGTGTTTCAATACTCTCTTGCTTTGTAGGTGGACACAGCTGTGTTTTTCAGTGCTAAAGAGCACAGAGTAGACCCTAACAGCTAGAATGGCTGCTCTGCTGATGGTATTTCAGGATTCACAAAGCAGACCACATCGGGAGAGGTCCTTAGAGGCAGCACTTCCTAGTGAACCCCTGCGCGTTTTGATCGAGTGCTCACACGAGGCAGCACACGACCCTAAGGTGCACTTCGCCTTCTGCTGTCGGTGTGGGCCCCAGCTGCTGCAGGCCCTGTCAGTCCCCTGGGGCCGGGGCCTTCACCTCGCTTCCCGGTGTCTGACTCCTGGTTTGCTTCATTGCCAGCCCTGATCTCCCCACTGTGTAGCAGTCCTAGACTGACGGCAGCCATCAGGTACTTCCTCTGGACCCACAGGGTGCTTCCAAGTGCTCAAGAGTGGGGAGTCAGGATAAAGTATCTGAATACAGTTTTTAGAGCCTTACACTGACTTCTTAGAGACTGATTTCTGAAAACCAGTGTCTGCCTTCACCACCTCACGAACTGGGCAAAAAGAGTAGGGTATGGTGAAGGTAAAGAATCTCCCATCCGTTGAGAGCAACCAGGTGAACAAAGCCTCAGTACAGCTGCTTTCTTTGTGAATTTCTCTAGACTTCTATCTGTGAAGATGTAGAAGTGTGGTTTTCCAACCTTTTATTTTCAGATCCTGAAAACTCAAACAGATTCTTCAGAGAGAGAAGAGTCCAGTGGCACCACATGCCAGGTTTCGTGGTGTGACGCTTGTGATTTTCTAGAAACACAGAGCTTCCACGTTCATCCCCACCTTTTAATGCACACACCTCTACCCACGTCTTTGCTTGGATTCTAGGGACTTCTTGCTGGACAGGCTTTGGGTGTGTCTCCAAACCCTTGGGATTGTGTGCAGGACTATAGGTTCTTCTTTCCAGGAAAGACTGCTCCAGTGGTTAATACTGAATCTTGAAACTGTTAACAACTAACCTAGGAGCTACTACTAAATAATGAAAGGCCTCACAAACGATTTACTCCTGTCCTTGTGAGTGAGTAAATTCTTTCATCACCCACACTGTGGAGATTTGCATGATGCTTAAGAGAACAGAAGAGTCTGTTGCATAAAGTGTACTTGTGCTGTTTCTTTATGAGGTTACAAACCTTCCCACCTTCCATCCCTACTTCGTATCAGAGTGACCAGAGAAACCAAGCTGCTCTATGGGTCTGGGAGTGGTGATTTCCTGGGAAAGTACATTTGGACTTAATGGTGAATCCAGCCTTTTTCTCTGGGTAGTGCGTGTCTTCCCCTGTTACATGGGTGTCCTTCCGACCTGACTACTGACCGGTCTGAAAAGAGGAAAGTGGTGCAGCATTTGTACAACAGAAAGTGAGATGCGAGGGGTGGAGCAGTTGTGGAGGTATTATTGAGGGTATCAGGAAGTTGATTGAATCAGTCAAGATTTAATTTTGGGAGACTGGTGTGCACCTTATTTGTGTGTGCACATATGAATATTCCTTTGTGTGTATGTCTGTGGTCACCTATACTTGTAATGTTTTTCTGCATTTCACTCAAGTTTTCTTTGAAGTGGTGATGGTAACATCTTTGTTTCAAGAGCATGTGAAAATCTGAACTCCAGGTTAGTGTACTGTCTAGAATACACCATTCTAGCTATTTAGAAATAAAGGTACTATAAGCATCTTGAGTGCTGTATGGTGTGTGTTACTACTTTTAAGTGTCTTAAAAGTTACTCAGAGCACTATTTTTAAAGCCTTCTGCTATGTCATGACTGATTCTAGTCCTCTGCTTGCTTTCTGAGGAGAGCTGTGGCTCAGAGGTGTGTGTGGGCTCTGGAGTTGGTACCTTAGTGAAGGAAGGGAACTTACATTACCTGACAGAAACCTACTTGTTTCTTACAAGTCAATGGAGGTCATTTTAGAATGTCATTTTTAATTGCCTATGCTTACTTCTAAAGGCTGGGAGGCAAGAAAACTGCTGTGTAAATCTTTTTATGTATATCTGTTCATGTTTTCATGGCAGTTTGTTCTGGTAAAATACCCAGTACTTCAGGTTTTATGCTAAGGTTTGTTAATCAGGCTCAAAAGTATATTTTGGTGTACTCCTGTGCTTGGTTTTAAAGTAACCAAACACAATGAAAACAACACTCTGAAGGCACAGACTTGTCTCCAGTGGATGTAAGCTGTGTTTGAGAGGAAGTCACTGCTGCTGCACTCCCGCTGGGTGTTGTTTCCCTCCTTCAGAAGGGCTAGCAGTTGAGTGTTCTACTTCTGGCCTCCCTATGCTTCCTGGGCAGTATTGTTGCTGTGTAAGTGAATTGGGTGCCTAGCAAAGGTTTTTTGCTTTTGTCGATTATACAGTGGACTTCTTTAGTGGCTAGGCATGTGGATGATTTGGTGGGAGTAGGTGTACACTTAGTGGAATGGTATGGTATTTTTTATGGAGGGAATTCATTGAAGCGCAGATTGGCATACAGTGAAAAGTGGGATTTGAACGGCACACACACTCTGGTTTGCTCAAATAACTAATTTAAATATGCTTGCTTACAGATGTTTTTCCTGTGTTAGCTAAAGGAGAGTTTCTAGAGCTATAATGAGGGCCATGGCTGATGCGTTATAAAATAGTGGTTTTATCCCTTCCCTGAATCATTAGGATCCTGAGAATTTAAGAGGAGTCTACTGGGTAGGAATAGCCCCTGCAATGGAGGTGATGGGGCCCTACTGAGTTCCATGTACAAGTGGATATGAGCCCCTTACGGAAGCCAAGCCTATTACTTGCTATTGTCCCCTAACCCCACCTCCGTCCCCATGAGAATGGCCCTTCTGAGTCTTTGGTAACTAAAATTCGCCAGATAGGCTTTAAATTCAAGCTAGTAGCCTAAGGAATTAGGAAAGCAGGCGGACAAAGAGGAAGGCCTGTTGAGAATCTTTCTCCTATTGAAGAGAAATCTGTGCCGTAGAGCTGCTCCAGCGTCCTGGGTTTCTGATTTTTTTTTTTTTAATTGAATATGGATTTAGAAGAATAAAATGAGATGACGCTTAACTACAAAAATGCTTTTAAGCAAATAGCTTAACCTTCTTACAATTTGGTATAAAGCTGTAAACTTCATAACTTTTGTAAAACAGATAAAAAGCAAATACAAGAGGAAAATAAAGTACTTTTACAGATTGGCTGACTTTTCTTACCTTGTTTGCATATTTGTAGCCAACCCTTTCTGTTCCTTGCTGTTACAGAAAGCAAGGAGGAATTGGGTGGAAAATGCAAGACAGTCTGAGATATGCCAAAGCCCATGGTCTGGAAGTATGGCAGACAGCTGCATTAGAGGATTCTATCCAAGGTCATAATAGCCCCCCAAAAAACATTGCCATTGAGTTAATTCTCAGTCACAGTGGCTTACAATGAGTGAGTTTGTCAGTGGAGGAGCCAGTATTGAAATCTAAATCTCTGTTGCATTCCACCCAGGTTAACTGGCCCCTCCAGTCGGAGGGAACCCATGCTTTGTTCCTCCACACACCAGCAGGTGCCCTTCTACCCTATGTGTCTTGGGAAGTATCTGAATAACTGACATTCAGTAACTAGTCACAGGCATGATTACAGCTGGGTTTGGTTTTTTTTTTTTTTCTTTCTTTTTGTGAGGAGAGTCTGTTTTTTCCATTGTTCTATTCTGAAATTGTGGTAAGTATAAGATTAGAAGCTGTTTAAGTCCTGTTATGGCTGATACCTAAATGTTACGAGAACAAAACACAATGAAACCAGCCATATACATGCCTTTATTTAGATCAACACTTTTTAGAATGCAGCCAAACTTATGAGTCAGATAACCCAAAGTATCCAGCGTTATTCCACTGAGGGCCCAGAGCAGGCCCACCCTGAAACAATTAGGCAAACCTGTGTTAGTTTGGTACCTATCCAATGGGTGGGACCGCATAAAGGTGACAAACAGCTCAGTACAAGGAACCACCCACCCAACCATTTGCCATCACGTCAGTTCCAACTCAGGCTCACCCGTGTGTGGCAGAGTAGGACTGTACTCTATAAAGTTTTCAGTGGCCATCATTGTTTAGAAGCAGACTGCCAGGCCTTTCCTCTGAGGTACCTCTGGGTGGATTTGAACCACCAACCTTTCAGTTAGCAGCCAGTGAGCTGTACACTACCCAGGGACTCTGCCATTAGCAAAGGCCCAAGCAAATAGCTAAACCAGAAAACTAAAAGGGCTATTGAGTCAATTCTGATTCATAGCAATCCTATGGGACAGAGCAGGAGTTCGGTGGATTTGAACTGCTGACCTTTTGGTTAGCAGATACAGCCCTTAACTGCTATGCCACCAGGGTTTCTAGATGGCCAAGGAGAGGTCAAAACCTCTGTGTTTGGTTCAGAGCCAAGTCAGCTCAGAATCAGAGCAAACCTCAGAGGTGTTTGCCTCCTTGGGGTAAAGGGACAGAGTTCTCCTTACTGCATTCCGTACTAAAGGATCAGGCTTAGCATGTGCCGGGGAGCTGTGTGGGGAAGGAAGTGGAAGAGGAAGAAGAAAGAGGTGCCTGGAGGCCTCTTGCAGCTGCAGCTACTGGGTCCTTCGAGGTAAGTGGTTCTAGCAGTGTGGTTAAAATTGAAATCCTGAGTCATCCTGTATGACCTTGTATGAGGCTGTCCTGCTTCAGGCATACATGGTGAGCTGCAGCCACTGAAAGGAGGAGTACCGAGATCAGAAGGAAAATGAAGGAAGAGACCCTACTGGAGGGGTCTTACAGGGTACAAGGAAGGGAGTAGCCTCAGCATGGCAGACACCAGGCATGTTTGCCAAGAAGCTGCAGTTCACTGCTTCGGTTCCTAAGCTCTCCTAGGAAGGCTCGTATTTTCCAACTTGAGGTCACTGTGGAAACTGAGGCTTGTGGAGCCAACTCCACTGTGTGTGCCCTGGGGGCCATCATCCCTGCTTGGCTTCCCTTCTGTAGACTCCTTCCCAGACCTGTCCTCCACCACCATTTGGGAAGTGAGGGCCACGCAGTGGGTCAGTCTGCCTCACTGACTTATCTGCCTTCAACTGTAAGATGTAGGGGAGCATGTGCCCTCTGGTGCTTTACCTCTAAAACATTGAGTTTGATGACACCGTCTCCATCCTTGTCAAATGCGTTGAAAGCTCCTGTGGGAAAGAGTGCCAGGCTGGAGACCAGTGACAGGCTCACCTTACTCCACTACTGGAACTTCTTAAGAGGGTCCTGCACTAAAGACTGTCCTTCAGCACAAACATCTGCCAGCAAAGTACTCCCAATAACCTTTCCTTTGTCATCCCACTCAGAGCCTAAAGAGGGACTCTGCCTTTGACCAGCCAGATGGAACAGACTGAAAGATTATCGGTCTGAGATACCTACTCCATGGCTATCCCCAAGGGAGAGCAGGCTGGAAAGATAAGAGAGAGAAGGGCAGCCCCCACTTACTGAACATGCCCTCCAGTCTGACAAAGCAGCAGATGAAACTATCAAAGTCGATGTTCATGTGCTTGTCTGCATAGCGCATGGTAATGATGTCGTAGAGCTGGCTGTTGAGGTGGAATCCTGTGGAGGGAAGCCTGTTAGAAGAGTAGGGGGTGTGCTTAGGCCTGCCTTTTGCTTCCCCCACCTCTTGGGGTCCTGTCCTGTTTCATACCACTCTGTGGCCTGGGAAAGGAAAACAAGAAGGCCCTAGTAGTCTTGGCACCCACCCCCCATTCCTGCTGTCTCAAGCTTCAATCCATGTCCCTGTCACCTGCCTTCCCCCTGCCCCAGCACCTGCATCATTGACTGCGTTTCGCATCTCATAGCTGTTGATGGTGCCAGAGTAGTCTGTGTCATAGTGTTTGAAAATTTTCTGGCAACAGAAAATTTGAGGACAGAAGTCAACACTCTAAACTCCAGAATCAGCACCTTCATTCCCACTTTTCATTGTCTGCTCACCTGCCAGGTCTTAATCTTCTCCCAGAGGTGATGAAACTCTTGCAGATTCAGCCTCCCAGAGCCATCTGTCTGAGGTGAAAGGTCAGGGCTACAGAGTACATAACAAAACCCCCCAGGATTAGGTGGACAGGGTGCCTAAGGGGTTCCACAGGGAAGATGGTCCTATAGGAAGCTGCTCAGCACATCCTAGCCACTGTCCACCTCCGGAACTCACACCTAACCTCCACTGCTCTACATTAGTGCCTACTCGGTAACCCAGGGAGTTGGTCTCCCAAGAACCACCTTTGCATCACAGGACTCCAGAGCTGGGGCTGTGGTACCACCCAGTGTCCTTCCCAACTCCTGTCCACCAAACAGCCCCATTGGGACCAGCCTCAGGATGTGCTAACTCAGGGCCTCCAAGGCTTTGGGCACAGATGTGTTTTTCTCTGCTTGACTGGGCCCCCTCCCCTCATTGTTGGGCCGCAAAGGGGCTGATGGCAGGGTTGGCCAAAAGTGGCAGGAAGGATACGTCCATGAGGGCAATCATGCTCCGGCAGGACTCCAGCGTGAACCCTTGTGTCTTCAGGTCTTTATCTGGGGGACATGGAGAAGAGTGACGAGCTACTTTCAGTTAAAAAGTTCTCTGCCCGTCCCACTCATTCAGTTTCAGCCACTCACGTTTATTCACAACTGTGTTAAGGACATTCTTGAGTTCATCTGCACAGATCTCCATGTCCTGAGGAGGAAAAGAGGAGAGAGTCGTGTTGAAGAGTACCACAGCTGACAGAGCAGAGGCTGTAAAACAAATCCCGGCTGTCCATGTTCATCAAATCCCTAACAGTGCTATTCTGTCATGGGGAAGCTGGGCTTTTCTAAGGGACCTCCTACACTCTCAGCTGTCCAGGCTGCAGTGGGCCCCTCAGGAGCAAAAAGGCTTCTCATTCCCCTAGTGAATGTATCAACTTGGGAGGATTTCTCTTTTTTTAACACATGAAGTATCCCTGAGTCTACCAAAAGCCAAAAGTGACCCCTGCTGAACAATGGTGAAATAACTGGTAGCTTGAGCAGCTCATCAAGGTGAGAGCTCAGCACCTGTGGGGACGTGGGTGGGAGGTACTCACATCGCCCGCTATCTGCCTGAAGATGTTCTCGAATAGCAGCTGCTCCTCACTTGCCTGTGCTGTGTTGCTGGTGTAAGGCTGTGAAAGTACAAAGGCAAGGGTTCACAGGAATCCCGGAGGCGGGCAGACCTGGGAGGAGGTTCCTTCTGAGCGATGGGGCCAGGGTACCCAGGACTGCTGTGCGTAGCTGCGGAAGCTGGGTCTGGGGGTGAAGGCTCTTTTTCCATAGTCAAACCTAGTGATCTGGAGTGAGAATCATCCAGGCCCCAGCCACTCCTCACTCCACACCTCTCCAGGCCCAGACACCTCAACTAAACAGGATACATTTGTCATGCAAACATGTGACAGCCCCATTTATCACCCACCTCACCCGCTAGAGCCCCTCTACTGTTCAGAGCCTGACCATCCCATCCAAGCAAGCCCCAGCAGATCTAAAGTCGTTGAGCCATATTGATTCCTCTAGGCTCTGTCATCAAGGACAAATTCTCAGAGGACACCCCAGGACAGAGGAGCTGACCCTGGCTTTGCCTGGGGCTTTGCCCCTTAACTTCATTCCCGCTAAGTTTTATGGCACCAGATCTTCCCATCTGGAGGACCACGTTTCAACTATCTCACTGTCATGAGGGCACCATGAGACAAGAGTTGTTCAGGGTCAGGCTGGCTCTGTCTTGGGTCCTGCTTCCTCTGTCATTGTCTTGGCTGATGAGTGCCAGTGGGAAGGCTCAGCCTGTCATTCCTAGCCTTGGTGTAGTAGCCAGTCCCCTAGACATTCACTCAAGCAACATCCCAAGTTTTAGGGCAACTTGCTTGCAAAGAGAAAAGGCCAGTGGACAAAATCCAAACCCATACATGTTAAAGAAACATTCTAGCTCTGGCACCCCCTAGCCCCGTGCACCCCAAAAGCATAGGGGGATGCCTTTTCATGCTAGCCCCATTCTTGCGGCATGCTCCAGAAACCTGTGGGGATCTCTCTGGCATATCAGGGCTTGTTTTGTCTTTGCCCTCATCTGATTCCTGGTCCACACCCAGTTCCTTGTTGCTGTTTGCTATGTCCGAAACGAAGATGATTGGCTAAAGACAGGAGGAAAGTGGGGAGAAAGGAAGGATTAGAGCCTGAGGGAGCACACTAAGGTCACTTCTGCCTTTGAACAGCTCTGTGATATGAAGAGGAAAAGATCAGAGTCAGGAGATCTTGAACCTCAGTTCAAGAGCCATGCTGGCCACTGGCAAGCTGCATGATTTGAGGAAAGATGCTGAGTCTCTCTGAACACAGTTCCTCATCTCTCAATACCCAGCCCATTTTTCCACAAGGTACAGTATAAGGATTAAGCAAGGTAGTAGATGTGAAATGCTAGGAATGCTAAAGCAGCATGACCTAGTGCAGCAGTTTTCAAACGTTTTGTAGACCTTAGAAACACTTAGAGTTCAACTTCCCAGAAGTTGAGTGGCTATGAAGTCATTCAAAGCGGAGCCTGTCTGAGTGATGGGGAGGGCAGGCCCTTTGCTTTAGTACCCCCGGATCACATGGCAGCTATTGTGGCACCTTCAAGGGGGTTCTAGGAATCTCCTAAGTAGAGTCTGGGGAAAAAACTGGTTAGTGAAATGGTCAGTGGGAAAGAGGTCAGAACACTAGGCTGGAATCCCAGCCATGCCTCTCACACATAAGACATAGCCTCTCTGAGCTCCGTTTATTCATCCATTCATGGGGATGACAAAACCTGCTTTGCCCTTGTTATTACGGGGATCCAATGAGATACTGAACTTGTACTACAAAACCATCCAGACTGCTACACAGATAGGGTATTTCTGAGGAGACAGGCTTATACAGTGAGAGGACACAAAGAGATGGGGACCTACTGCATGCTCTGCCAGTGCTGATTGGTGCTACATGTGCCTCAGGGAAGGACAGAGGCCAGCTGTGCTCTAGGGGCTGGGGCTGCAGTCATAGAGCAATGGGACAGCCACAGGCTCTTAGAGCAGCAGAGGAACCTGACATGTGTCTGGATCTCCGTCAGTCTTTCATAGTTCATCTAGACAACTTAAATGAACAGACCCACAGAAACAGCTCCTCCAGCTGGACTCACGTACCCCTGGCCTCCCCATAGGCCTCAAAGGCCCTGGCTTGCTCTGTCTTCTAAGCAGAGGGGATCCTGGAGCAAGATGGGGGCAGGGATCACAGCCTGAGAGGGGTTGTGTGCCAGCGGACGTGGTGTGGCCATGTGGCACTCCTGCCAAACAGATCTCTGTGCTCAACAGTGAGTCAACAATACAGGTTCTAGCATCCAAAGCAGAAACACAAGATTTGCAGAAGAGAGAAATGGCTTCCAGCTTCAGTTTTGTCTCTCCAGTTATGCATCCATAGGCAAATTGTTTCACATCTTTGTAGATACTGTTATAACTGGAGGGAAGACATACACACACACAGTGCCTAATGAATGCCTAATGAATGTCAGCTGTACTCTGGACCAGCACCAGCCCTTGATGACCCCATAATGGATCTTTCCGGGCACCACCACAAACGCCACCAGCACACCTCATCTGAATGTCTGTGGCTACTGCCCCATGGGCCCAAGATGCCCAAAGATCAACCATACAAAGGGTTCTGATCAAGTTGAGTATCAACCCTGTGCAGGTAAATGCTCCGTTTGCCCTTGGAAAGGCAGCCTCCATTTGAACACATGCTGCAGGCAGAGGGCCTGGGACTTAGGAGGGCCCCTCACAGCTTGGTTCAGGGTAAGAGGTCGCTCTCCTAAAAGGGAACTTGCAACAAGCTTTACCTAAATGAGCCCTGGCAGCAACTTGGCCCCTCTAGGCATCCTCTACCACCCATTGCGCAGGAAAAGAAGGAGAAAATAGCTGTGGGGAGCAGATAAAAGAGACACGGGAGAGCAGCCATCCTGTCTGCAGAGCTCGCAGCTGGCATCAGGAGGCTCCCCACTCTCCTGCAGCTAGCTTGCTGCATGTACCCCAAGGAATAAAAACCCCCACCCCAAGAATGGGTTTAGCTAAATCCCCTTCTGAGATAGAAAGGGTGCTCCTTTTGGTCTTCTCAGGGCCCCTGCTTCAGGCCCGTTTTCACTGGTTGGCCGTCCTCTCTTCACGTTTGTTAGAGGTGGACAGCATAACCAACCAATGGCCTGTGAAGTACATTCCAGCCGCATAGATGGGTGAAACACAGCCTGTGGAGCCAGATGGCCTGGCTTCACAACTTACTGGCTGTGTGGCCTCAGGAAGTTAGTTAAACTCTCTGTTCCTGTTTCCTCCTCTAAAAATGGGATGATAGTAGCACTAATCTCATAGAGCTGTTGTAAGGATTTAGTGAGCTGATACATGTAAGCACCTAGAAGACACACAGCCTTCACTTGGCAACTATTAGCTGTTGTTGCCAGACACTCATGCTGCAACAGGAGCTTAGCGATAGAGCAGGAGGAAGCCGCTGTCTGGTGCCCATTCACATGCACACTCCGTGCTCTCCAACCGGCTCACCTAGTTATACTCACCTTGGCTTTTTTCTTTTTCTGCACAAGTAAAGGAAATAGGCAAATGCAGAATAAGTGAAAAGCAAGTTCCCAGAAAACCCACTGGCTTTTGGCTTCCCTGTGATCTGGTCCTCAGCTTGGGGTGAGGTTCTAGGGTCCAGAAATCAGGGTTACAAGGAGCCTGAGAGGTGGTTGGAAAGTGAAGAGGGAGGAAAACTTTCTCCTCACTCAAGGCCTGGACCTAGGCTAAGGCCACTGCTTGGTTTTCTTCTCCACTCTTATTGCACCTGGCCAGTGGAAGGGGTCTTCCTGGTAATGTTTTATGTTTTAATGATGTGGCTCGCCCAAACATCAGTGTTTTGTTTGACTTATGTACTATTTTTTAATTTTTTTGAGCAGGCATTAACATGTGGAGATTTAACCTGGGAATCCAGATTTGGGGCTTCTTTTGTACAAGTGAAGGCCTGGCAGGCTGACCTGGGCCTGCAGCCCCCTGTCGAGTGATCAGCTGGAGCTGAGAGCACTGTCCTACACTGCCCTTGCCACACCCTCAGGTCTCCACAGTCACCACCACTGTACTAGTTGTCCCTCCAGTGCTGAAGCCAAGAGTCTTGGAGGACTGAGAACTGGTATGCCGTGCGGACACTGAAACCCCTGCACCTGCCTACTCTTCTCATTTAGGTGAAAAACCAGCCTCCGTAAAATAGTTAATAACTCCTGATACATGTTCAAAAGATAAAGATTGAACCAAATGCACTTAATGCTAAACCTCAGTGCCTGTGATGGTGGTTGACCCAAGTGTTGACGCTGACCCAGAGTCCTGTGCTTTCTTCCTTCTGCTGAGACTGTACCTGATAATCCAGCAATACCTGCTGTTCTTGTCATCCATCTTCCTGTATCCTTTTTCTCTTCCTCTAATTGTTCGAACTGCTTCTCCCTTCTAGGGCCCTCTTCCATCCACCCCAGACCCTGGAGTGAGTGACTAGCTCCAGGACCTTCACTTCTGCCCGTGTCACGCAAAAACTGTGGTAACATGGAGTAATTGTTCTGCGCACCCCAGACCAGCTTTTCCCTCTGCTGACACCTGCTCTGTCCCTCACCACAAGTCTGTCTCCTCCCGGGCCCTGGGAAAGTGATCCTCTGAACCTTCTCACATGTGAGAACTGTACCACTTACCACTGGCCGATCCACAGAGATTGTGTTTCCAACACTCCTGTAAGGAACACAAACGTACAGGGGTCTCAGTGTCACGAGGAGCAAAAGGAAGCACGGAGAGAACTTCCTCAGGTCGCATGGATTCTTGGAAGCCAAGTCAGAGAACCCGAGGAACCAACACTGCCCACTTCCTGCCCTAGGCACCAGTTTCACGTAGGCCGCAATCCTCAGCAGCCGAGTCCAGCATGTGTGTTTTTGTTGGTTTTACCTAGAGCTCCCCAAAGGCATGGTTCAGCCAGCCACTTACAGGATGATGGCCAAGAAGGAGGATATGGCCTGTTGACCTTCCCTGGCCACCCTTGCGAAAATTTCAGTTACCCCCCAACACTTCATATCCTCCTTCTGGACTTTGTTTTCAATGCTTATCACTTATCTAATGTTTCTCTGTCTCTCACTGGAGTGTTAAGCTCTAGGAGGGCAGAGATTTCTTTGTGTTCAGTTCACTGCTCTGTCTCCAGTGCCTGGAAGAGTGTGTAGAACATAGCAGGTGCTTAACAAAGATTTATGAAGTATATGGCAGGGAAAGAGGTGTGAAAGGAGGGAGGCAAGCAAGGTGGAGGAGACATGACTCATGGCTTAGAAAGGGGAAGAGGTGCAGCTGGGTCAGCATATCCCAGGACTCTGGGAGGAGGCTGGTCCAGCTGCCTCACACCTCCAAGCTCTGCAGTGGGCCATGGACAACTTTAGGGACTAGGACTCACTCAGAGAGGTTCCTCTTTTCAGAGAAGACGCGGAGGATGAATTCTCCTTCTTGGTGAGGCTCATAGGTGGAGGGTACGATGACATACTCGCTGGGGGGCAGGCGGAAGCGCTGCGATACTTCCCGCATGTTGATGTACGTTTTGCTCCTGGCTTTGGAAGCATTGTACAGGAAGAAGTCCTTCTGTAGGTGCTGCTTGTTCCCATGCATCTGTGGGAGAGAAGAGCCCGTGGGATCTGAGCCCCTGGAAGGAGGGGGAACCCCCTGTCCTCCTGACAGCACCCCTGCACAGTTCCTTCCTGATTCTGCTTGCCTGTTCCACAGTCATGACCGTGAGCTCCCTATTCCAGTTTCTCTTTCTCTTCTGTTGTGTTTCAGAAGTGAAGGGCAAGTCTCTCCTTCCTACACTCAAGGCCACTTACCGGAACTGCTGCCATCAATTACAAATCACCTTCCAACCAGCGAGAGACCCCAAGAAGGCAGAAGAAGCCTTGGCTGGGCTCTGAGGACAGGGATAACACCATCTCTAAGAGGAATTCCCCCTCAGAATATGTCACTGAGAACGTGACTGTGTGCAGGAGCTTGTTGTCTAAGTGAATGTGAGCAAATGTGTACATGAGTATATGAGTATGAATGAGAACAAGTGTGTGAATGGGCGAACATGAGTGTGAGCGAATGGGTGAGTACCAGTGGGTGAGTACAGTGAGCACAGGTGTGGCTGAGTGTGAATGAGTGAGTACGAATGTGCGACTGTGCATGAGTATGTGTGTGTGACTGAATGAGTGAGTATGAGTGTGTGACAGGCAGAATCTGGTGGGGGTGGAAGTGAGGGGACTCTGTCCCTGAGATTCAGGGAGGTCATCTTATCCAATGATCAGCCTATGCCATTAGCTGAAAACAACCTGGCATGCCCCACCTGACATAATCATAAATCCACAAAACAACTTTATGCCTACCATCCCCACCCTCCTAACCAAAGCCTTTCCCTGATGAAAACCTTGATCATAAACAAATCTTAACCCCTCCCCCTTCTAATCAACACTTCTTCCTTATCTGACCATAAATCCCCTAACCAGAATTTCTTGATACTCTTCTTCTCTTTCTTTCTTTATCAAACCATAGTCCCCCTCACCCCACATTACTTCACTGGGACTTTAAAGCTATAAAAAATCTTGCCCTAACACAATGTGGCCATTTCGTGTGCATACTTTATGGCTCTATGCATCTGTGGGATGCTGTTCTACTTGCCTCTCACCAGAAGGTAGAGGAGAGGGTGGGGAGGAGGGAACAGGAGATTGTTAAGAGGATACGACATATATAAAATGAAAAGGAGGAGTGTGCTGTCACCAGGCAAGGAGAGCAGAAGGAGCTGCAGATAGATGTGCATGCAAATTTAATTAGGATTGTGTACTTTCACTTAATCACAATAAAAAAATGAAAATAAGAAATCCTCCCCTACTGGGGAAAGGGAGTTGAGCCACCGTGGTCTGGGCCCTCACTCTCTTTCTCTTCAAATAAACTTTACTGGATCCTTGGACTGCCATGTCTCCACCTCTGTTTGGGGCCACTCTCACCCCCAACAGGAAGAAGTCCATGTCATGAGGGTGGTGGGGACGGTCATCAGTGCCCTGAGGCACTTGCTTTGGAGTTGACATAAGGCAACACAGACCTGTCCTCCCAGATTCCTGCCCACAAGCCCCACCAGAAATCTTCCTAGTGTGCACAGTCAGATGCGTGACCCCCCAGGAAATGCTGCATACAGCTGCCGGTCAGTGTCACTTCTTTACCTCTTTGGGAACCTTGAAAACAAACAGAAAAAGAAGATGCTCAGATTCTGTGGATTTCAGGTCTGAGTAGAGCCAGTCTTCCAAGAAGGGAATGCCAGCAATTGTAGAGTTGGTGCAGAAATTACTCTCTCACATATCAACCCTCACTTGCAGATTTTTCTATTCATTACTGGTACCAGGGCCTCTGGGGTCACTGTGTCATACCGGGGAAGACAAGAGGAGCCCTCTGGAAGCCTCCTGTGGTGAAAAGCCCTGAAAGCCCCTTCCCTGGGAAGATGTGTGTTTCCTGGACTAAAGCAGGTCAGGACTGCGCACCTCATAGATGGCGAAGCCAATGGTGAAGAGGTTGGCCCCCAGCTTCCGCTCCTTCCTCCTGTTCTTCTGCATCAGGGCCACCAGGAAGCTGCAGACCACCTGGGAGTCGTCAGGGTCATCATCCTCCTCCAGCAGCTTCAGACGGTACTGCGGATTGGTCCAGAAAGTGTCTGTGGCACCAGAAAGGAAACACACGTTCAGAGCTGCCTCTTGGAGAAGGGGCAGGGAGGGAAATGAGATGCATCCACGTGCTCAGCACAGATTATGGAAAAACGTTTCAGGTATTTGCCTAATTATCTGTGGGATAACTTTTGGATAGATGGAGCTGCACTGACTTGAATGTATGGCTTCCTATCTGGCAGCTAGTACAATAGCAGTAAAAACTGTTGTATAGAAAAACTTGAGTGCTGCTTCAAGTTAAAACAGAGTCTATTAAGGGTTTAAAACAATCAGAATTGGGACCTCTGTAGGTCTTGAAACTGGAATCAGGTAGTCCTGGGGCAGCTTTATTACTCAAGTATTCTTATGGGATAAAAAAGGAACCAAAATTATAGAAAAATCACTAAATACTGTAATAATTGCACTCTGACTGGTTACTGATTATTAAGAGCTGTAGTTAACAAGTACAGCAGTTTCACAGGATGCTTAGATCATAGTCACAAGGTGCTTACATAGATTATCTTTGTGTATCTTGCAAAAATATCTTGTTGGCACCAGTACCCAGATAGCACTCTCTCTGAGTATATGGATCTTGATGGGTGCAGATCTTGATGGTTAAGTCCCCTCAGGGTATATGGTTTCATATCCTGATTTTGACCACTGAGGTAAAACATGTTTCTCTCCAAAACACACACACAGACACAGAGACACACACAGGCCCACACAGGCATACACAGACACAGCTGTTAGTCTAGAAATTCACTAAAATTAAATAGCATTGTCAGCTCAGCATATTATGCATCTGTGCTGAATGTTGTCTTTTCCTTAGACAAAACAATAAAACAAAGGTAAGGAGAATAACGACAATCACAGCCTTTGGTGAGATAGGATGATAACAGGAGGTGATAACACCACTGAGTCTCTTAATAATGCAGCAGGTTACTATGTGCTGGACACTGTGCTGAACGCTTTTACACTTTATTTCATCAGATCATTGAAACATCAGACCGGCCTGACATTATTACCTCCATTTTACAGATGGAGTAATGGAGGCACCAAGAGGCTAAGTGGCTTACTAAGTTCTTGTAGCTAATAAGTGAAAGAGCTGGGATTCAAACCTGCGTTCTTCTGACCTCAAAGCCTGGACTTTTAACCCCCAATGCTTGTAATGTACTTGGTGTGACATGATTTGCTCATTCATGTGAGTATCATTGCTTTCAGGTCCTTTTGCCTATGAAAATTTTAAAATGCATACATGCACCCGTTGCCTTTTTGTTTTTAAATCAGAAGAATTGGTGGCAACTATAGTGATGGGGCAGACAGAATGTTCATGAGAGTGATGCTATGCAAATACGTGCATATTAGTACAACAGCTACTCTTCACCAGTCTACTGGGTACGAAACTCTGCAATAGGGGTAGTGAGAAATACATTCTCTCTGGAGTCTCCAGCCCAGAAGAGAAGGGAAGCCTTCCATGCTCATAGATGAATCTGCTGTATGATGCAAGTTTTAGACAGCTTCTTCTGGGTCCCTTTCAGTCTCTCCCCTGACCCCGTTTCTCTGTCTAGTTACCTATCTTGTTCCAAAAGCTCTGGCGAGAATCCTCTCTGGTCATCATTTTTACTTGCTTTGTTTGAATTTAATTTATTGTGGTAAAATACATATAACATAAGAATTCTGATTTTAACAGTTTGTAAGTGTACAACTCAGTGCCATTAACTGTATTTGCACCGTTGTACAACCATCATTGCTATCTCTTTCCAAAACTTCTCCAAACAGAAACTTACCACATGGAGCCATCTTTTCTCTCTTCTTTCAGTCCTTGCTTACCTCTTTCTGTCCCCGTGAATTTGCCTGTTCTAGCTATTTCATATAAATGGGATCACACACTGTTCGTCCTTTTGTGTCTGACTGAGTTCATTTGACGGCAGTGGGTTTTTATTTCATTCAGTATAATGTTTCAAGGTTATGGATCACGTGGTAGCATATATCAGACCTTCATTTTTCTTTACAGCTTTACTTAGCTTTCACTCTCCCCCACCTACCCATCAATCGTTTGGTTCTTCCTCCCATTGAAATTTACCCGGCCAACTTCACTTATGGTCTCTTTCTTAACTGCCACAATGAATCGACATTTTCTAGACTTTATCCACAGTCTCTCTTCTGCATTTAACACTGCTGACTCCTTCCTTGGCTTCCAAGACTCCGTTTTCTCCTGGCTGTCCTTTTCCTCTGAATTTTCATTCTCAGTCTTTGCTGATGGCTTTAGTTTTCTCATTTGCCCCTGAAACGCTGGGAGTCCTCAGGACTGGCTTTAGGCTCTCTTCTTCCCTCATCCACTTCTCTAGGCAATCTTGTTCACTTCCGCTGTTTAACCACCTGCTACAAGCGGAAGATGCCTGAGATGTCTATCCCAGTCTCTGTCACTCTTCTGACTCCTTTCTTCCTTCCCTCCCCCCTCCCTTCTTTCTCCTCACAATTATTTATTAAGTTCCTATCCTTTACCCAAGTACCGTTCTAATCTGGGCATCCAGTTCTCTACTATCCATCTTTCTTCACCTGGGTATTCTACAGGGACCTCACACTGTCTATGTTTTCAACAAACTTCCTTCCCCACAACCCCACAACCTAGCGGCTACAAACAAACCATTGTGTGTTTTTCCCTACGTGTCCTGTGTCACAGTGTTGTTCCTCAACCAGGAGTCTGAGTCATTCTTTGCTCTTCCACTCACTCCCAACATTACCCCATATCTTCTCCCCTCTTGCCTCCATTCATCTCTACTGCTGCTGACGTGGTCTAGGCTTTCTTCAGCTCTAGCTGGAATTATTACAGTAGCTATTAACTTAGCCCTCTGCTTGTTCTGAGGTAGCTCCTTGTTGCAAATTCCTCAGGACGGAGGCTTCCTTCTCGTTAAGAGGGATAGGGTGTGTGTCTTTGTACTACCTAGAGACTCATTGAAAGGCAGTTAGTGTTTTTCTAGTTGGAACTTGCTCTGCTTGGACCCTTCCACCCATCAGGAGCGTCTCCCACCTGGAAAGTTGCGGCAGCCGCCGGCAGAGCAGCCCCTAACCCAGCGACCCTCATTCACAGACACAGTCCAGGTCTGGAGCTTGTCAGACTCCAGCGCATCAGCTGTGAGGTTGCAGATCTCCAGCTTTGTGAAATGGTAGATGAAATCATCGTATGACATCCTGAGAGGTTGGAAAAAGAGAGAGACTCATATAGAAGCGTATGGGGAGAGGATGGGAATGGTAAGGCCTCAGGGCTGGCACAGCTCAATAAAATAGTTCAGATGAACTTGATAATGGTCCCAGGGAGGACCCAGCCCTTTCTTTTTAGGATAAAGATGGCATTTCTGATACATCCACTCTCAACTGTCATCTCTCCCAATAATGGCTCAAACTCAAGTGCCCTTGGTTGGGGAGTTGGGCAAGTCAATTCTCCAGAAAGTTACTGCATACCCCACCGCTGGGATGGTGCTAGGCAAAGGGGAAAAAGATACGGTTTCAAGCAGGACAGGTAATTAAGCAAGCGATTGTAAGAAGAATCCAAGGAGTATGACAAATAGGTTAATCCTAGTCTGGTATGAATTTCAGGGGTCCCTTGGAAAGTTCAAGGAAACCCTGGTGGCATAGTGGGTTAAGTGCTACATTTGCTAACCAAAAGGTTGGCAGTTCAAATCTTCCAGGTGCTCCTTGGAACTTGATGGGACAGTTCTACTCTGACCTCTAGGGTCGCTGTGAGTTGGGCTCAACTCAATGGCAGTGGGTTTGATTTTCTTTGGTTTTTAGAAAGTCCAAGGAAACCATGATGCACTGGTTAGGTGCTTGGCTGGTAACTGAAAGATTGGCAGTTTGAACCCACCAGCCTCTCCATGGGAGACAGATGTGGCAGTCTGCTTCTGCAGTAAAGATTTATAGCCCTGGAAACCCTATGGGGGCAGTTCTACTCTGTCCTGTAGGGTCACTGTAAGTCAGAATTGACTTGGTAAGAAATGGGTTCAGCTTGGTTTTGGCTAAAAAGTTCCCTTTAAGATGAAACTTGAAGTCTACAAAGAAATAATGTTAGTGAGCGCAAGTAGAATTTTCTAGCTCAGAAAAAGAGTGTGCACAAGGCCGCGGAGGATGGGTGGCTAGAGCAAAGTGCTGCGGGAGTGGCAGAGATGAGGAGCCATGGCAGTTGACCGGGGCTCAGGCATTATTGTGACCTGGCAGGCACCTCTCAGAGCTACCTCACTGCTGGGCCTCAGGCTGGCGGAGAGAAGAGGATTCATTTCTGCTAAGATCTGCAGTCCAGTGGGCTCTACAGCGGGCCTGAGATTCAGCACCTGTCCCATCCCTGAGCCTCTGTGGTCCTCTGGACTCACCAGAACTCTCCATTCTCAGTGACCTGGTGCTGCAGACGGGCCTTCTCCTCTTTGTCCACAAAGCTCCAGTCCTTCCAACTGGTGGGAAAATGGAAAAATTATTTGGTGGGTGAAAAGCGAAGGCCTGATGTGAGTTGGGCAGTAGATGTTGGGGACATAGAACGAATTTGACGGATCTGTGCCTCCTGTGTGTTTCTTTCTAAAACCCCAGACTGTAGGACATGGCCTGGCACACAGTCAGCACTAGATTCTTGTGGGGATAAATGAAGGAATGCAGGTGAACACCAGCGGGAGGCAGTGGGACAATAACGAGCAGCATCTGTCACAGCCTGTGCAGGAAAGCCACTTGTCCACTGAATATCCCCACTGTACCTGCTACTTAGTAGATGCTCATTATACACTTGCTGAACAGATGAATGGCTGAGTGTCCCAGAATTATCGAGCAGTGGGGTAAGAGGTAAGCATAGGAGTGAAGGGCACACACAGGCATGTGCCACTCTGCCTCACCCTGGCGTGCTCCCTTGTTGTCCTCCTCCTGAGCATAAAGGAAGAACTCAAAGGACTATCTCTATTTGGTAGAGGCAATTAGGGGGCTGTGACTATAAAAGCTAAGGCTTTGTAAATTTTCTGGTACTTTGTAATAAGGTCTCTCAGTATCACAGCAAGACACAAGTCTCCGCTGACAGACAGGTGGGTATGAGGTCATCGGCCAGGGATCAAACCTGGGTCTTCTGCATGGGAAGCAGGAACTTGACCACTGAACCACCACTGCTACCGTTAAGCAACAGAGTTGTTTGAAGGGGTCCATGCCCTTGTGTGTGATGACAGCCAAAAGAGGAAAACTCTGGCTAAGTACTCCCCATACATGATCACACTTCCTTCTCATAACAGCCCATGAGGTGGGTGCTTACATTATTCCTGTTCTATGGATAAGCAGCAGAGAAACTTCCCAGAAGGGAAGTTACTTGCACAATCCAGGCTTTCTAGAATCTTCTTTCCCAGTCCACTTCCTACCCATTCAGCAAGCTCTCTGGTTTCCTGACTCCCCTGGCACTTCCTTGGAGCCCACTCACCTGCACCCCTCTTCTTGTATACTGCTCTTTCGTTTAAGAGTGGTTTCAGACCAAGCATCGGGAAGTACCTTGTGGCTTAGTACCCAATCCAGGTTTGTTCCAGACCCTTCTGTCCCCCGACTGTGGAGTCCCCACACCTACCCATCACTCCAGGAGCCGTTCCACTCCACCTGGCCCCAAGGGTTCCGCAGTCTCACCAGCTTCACTTTCTCACCCTTGAACAGGGTCTTGGGCAAAGAGAAAAAGCTCTCAAGCTCTGGAGCCTCTGTCCGGAAAGAACTGGGACAGGGATGGGGAGAGAATCCCTCACAGGAGCAGCATTCTTGCTCCCTGAGCCTGATCAGAAAGATTAATTAGGCCCTCCAATGGTATGGGGAGGCGAGGGCCAGAACCTTAGTACCGAGTCTGCAGGAGTCATAGGCTTGGTGATCACCTCTCCATCTTCTAGGAAGTTATATTTCAGGGAACATTCCAGCTACTATGAGCTCTGTGGGGGAAGGGGTGGGACCCTGCTAGCACATATGGTATATTGTCTGCTTAGATGAAATTTTCCACTGGTGGAGGAGCTATGGAAAGATACCTCTTCTAGATGGACCACTTAGAGAAAGATGTGCATTCCTCCCATCTCCTGCAATGGGCTGATGCCCAGCTGTAAGCAACGGGACTGACCACCAGGTTCCTGCCTCCTACATGACACAGGAAAGCCTGGAAGTCCCAGAGGAAGCAAAACCTTGTCATGAAACGTGACAGAACAAGAAAAACCAGGGCCCATGAGGTCAATTTCATAAAACCAAAGTGACATTTCTAGTTGTTTCTTGAAAACATTGGGGGAAATGGCCATCTTCATCACTAACAACAAAAACAAACTGTGCTCCATCTTGTTGGCATGATGCAATATTACCAGTTCAGATTGCTCTGTGCTGTTGAGTTGATTGGGACTTCTAGCAGCCCCCTAGCAGAACTGCCCTACAGGGTTTCCTAGACTGCAGTCTTTATGTGGGCAGATTGCCAGGTCTTGTCTTCCACAGAGCTGCTGGGGGGAGGTGGGGCTTGAACCACCAACCATTCAGTTAACAGCCAACCACTGAACTTTTATGTCACTGAGGCTGCCCTGTCACTCCAGACGGGCCCCTCCAATCCATGCCAGTCTGCTGGGACCGTAAGTGGAACTCCTGATTGAAGCCAGGCCCTGCAGATGGTGAATAAGCTCAGAAAGCTAAGCCCTGACTTCAGGAAACAGCTGGGACAGGAGAATGACACAGTAGTACCCCAACCCCCCAAAGCCCCAGCCAGGCTCACCTCCTCCAGCCCAGTGACAGAGTAGGCATGACCTTTGACCAGCCCACTGGCCATTCTTGTTTCATACTGAACTGGAACAATAGTCTGGGGAGCAAAAAACAGACACAGCCTGTCAGGGGTGTGCGGTAGGAGTTCTGCTGCCTGCAGACAAAGTTGTGGATCATTTTCTGGGTTCTGTGAAGCAGAGGACCACTCCATGCCCTGAAAGTGTGCTGCACAACTGCAAGTATCCTGTCGCTTGAGGTTTTTTTTAGGCAACTGTACTGTTTATTCAACACAGATTTATTCAAGCGTGAAGGGAAATCAACCCAAAGATAACTACAGGTGAAGAACTATCTCACTCCTTGCTTTTGTACGCCCTCCGATTTCACATGTTTAAAAAGCTTTTACTCTGTGCAATAGGTATTAGTTAATTGTTTCAAATGGTCCTCAGAAATGTGAAGAAGCAGAAGGGGAACTAGAATGAAGGTAGCTTACAATTCTCTTAAGAAATTTTGAACCCTTGCTGAGCTTTCATGAAAGACGGAAGACCCAGCCCAGGGCAACGCTTTCCTTGTGTTGGCCACCCTGAGTAGGCGCTGCCCTGGCCATCGGAGGGCAGCGATGTGAGGTAGGTCTGAGTGTCTCTGCCCCTCCTTTCTGGACCCAGAGACTCCTTTGAGGGAGGAAGAGGGGTAGATAGGAGCTGCCCTAGACTTCCGGCTTCCCCTTCCCATGAGCCCATTCAAGGGTTACTATTCCTGGTGACTATCCTGTCACCTCCTCCACACTCACCTGTTGTTGTTAGTCGTCATGAAGTCGATTTCCGACTCCTGGCGACTCCTTGTGTGACAGAATAGAACTGCTCCTTAGGCCTTACTTAGCTGTCATCTTAAGGAAAGCAGACTGACAGGCCTATCTTCCATGGCACTGCTGAGGGGGCTCGAACCACAAATCTTTAGTTAGCAGGTGAGCACAAACAGTTTGCACCACTTAGAACATGATATTCAAGAAATCAAGAGGCACGAGCACTCCTGGAGAGAATTCCAAGGTGGGCAGAGGAGAGGTTTCTTCAGAATGAATGTGTCTGATGTTACAGAGACCCACCGGTGGTGCAATGGTTGAGTGCTTGGCTGCTAACTTGAAAGGTTGGTGGTTTGAACCCACCCAGCAACTCTGTGGGAGGGAGATGTGGCAGTAGACTTGCTGGTGGCGTCATTAGGGGGCTGCAAGAGGTGTGGACTGCACTGGGTGACGCTGTCAGAGGGAGTGACACCAAAATGACTGTCTAAGTTAATTACAGGAAACCCTGGTGGCATAGTGGTTACGAGCTACAGCTGCTAACCAAAAGGTCAGCTGTTCACATTCACCAGGCGCTCCTTGAAAACTCCAGAGCACAGTTCTACTCTGTTCTATAGCGTTGCTCTGAGTTAGAATCAAGTCCACAGCAATGAGTTTGTTGTTTTTAGTTGATTACAACAACAACATTTCTTGTAAGCCTAGATCACATGTGTCAACATACCTACAAGGCTAAAACTCAGTTAATGTATTTTTTTGAATCTTCTAATGGAAACCCTGGAGTAGTAGTTAAGAGCCATAACTGCTAACCAAAAGGTCGGCAGTCCAAAACCAGTAGGTGATCCTTGGGAACCATATGGGGCATTTCTACTCTATTTTGTAGGTTGTTGTGAGTCAGTATTGATTCGATGGCAGTGTTTTTTTTTTGTTTGTTTTGTTTTCGTTTTTTAATGCAGGCCAGTTGGAGCTATCATTATTATCTAATTACAGTGGCACTTGGAATTGTGTGGCTTTGTTTGCATGCTACAAGCACAAACCATGTATTTTTATTAGTCTCTGATTTTGTCAATTTTTTTAGTGTTTTAGCTACAATACTGTGGTTATTAGCATGCAGTGACACCATGAATTACTGCGCTGGGAGACATCAGCCCTAGTGATGTCAGCCTGGAAACCCTATGGAGCAGTTCTACTCTGTCATATGGGGTCACTATGAGGCAGAATTGACTCAATAGCATCTAACAACAACAACAACAATAGCATTGCAGAGGGAGCGCTTCCATTTTCAGAAATGTCTGTTGCAGCCACAGAGGATCCTTGGCAGAGGAGTAGGAACACCAAAGCCCAGTGAGACTAGACACGCCTTCTGTGACTTTGCTTTGTCTGATGACATAACCAGTTTAAGAAGAACTTCCCAGAGCTATGCTTGGTTATATTCCTGGAAACTTTGTCAGGACTTTGTCAGGGTGAGGGATACAGTGGGACCAGAGCTTTGGCATCTCAGCCTCTCCCAGATCTCAGTCATCAGGTGACCTAGAGAGGTAAGGAAGGGCAGGAAACATGGTCACCCTCTGTTCCAGATGTGAGAAGCCACTCAAAATGATCCTTTTGACATCACTTGAATGTGTCATTTCAGCTAGCAATTCCATTGCTGGGAAGCTGTCCTACAGAAATGATCATGGATACACACAAAGATATATCTAAGACTTTCATTGCAGCATTTAAAAATTATAGCCAACATTTTTTAAAAAAGAAAACAACCTAGTTTTCGCTAATGTGTTGGAATATTGCAAAGCCACTAGGGGAATACTTATTGCCACATTAAGAATGTAAAACTAACTGAAAAAAATCAGGCCACAGAATGGTGCATACAGTATGACAGCATTTTTAAAATATAAATATAGATTAAATGGGTACACTGAAAAATCCTAGAACGACATATACAAAATATTGAGTGGTTATCTTTAGATGGGGAAAATGGAAGTTAGTTTTTCCTCTCTGCTTTTCTTCATAGCTCGGTATTTTTCAATGAGCATATGTTATTTCTAAAAATGCTAGAATATAAGCTTCAGGAGGGAGGAAACTGTTCTTTCAGTGATGGAATAGTGTCTGGTGCATAGGTGGAAGCTCACTAAATATGTGTTGAATAAATAAATACAGTCTTTTTTGTACTTCTGCCTATTAATCTGTTGTCAGAGAAGTCACCTAGACTGTGAATAAGAAGGATCTCCTGCAGAGACTCCCTCGAAACTCTGGCTTTTTCAGCCTTCTTCAGAGGCCTCGCAATGTGCAAGTTATTCTCTCCTGGACCCTTGGAAGGCCCGCATGTGGGGGTCGGCAGGTAAGGCACTGGCTGCTGAAGGGAGTCTGACCCCAAGAGGGACAAATCATGCAGGTTGGGGGGATGGTCAGTCCTGACCATTAGAGGTGTACACACCCGGACTGGTCTGTCATCTGAGCTTCTGGGGTCAAGGTCTGAGTCTCTGAGGCGTGAGTTTTCCATATTCCTCACCATCCGATTAATCAGTTCCCCCAAGTTCAGACAAGAAGGAGACGTCCCATAGGTCATATTTGTCCCATCCTGAGGCCCAGTGGGAAGGGCAATGGACAGTCCAGGAGAGGCATAGAGAGCAAACAAAGGAAAGTGGGAAGGTAGGAAGTTGAAAGAAAGGAGGGGACAGACAAAGGAAAAGAGATAAACAGAATACAAACAGAGAAAAGACAAAGGAAAGTTGATACAGAAAGAAAATGTTTGTCTGTGGTGTTTCATACTAACTGATCTTCCCAGACTTTCCTGTCCATTGGAAGTGCTATAGGGGAAGGAGTAGGAATTTGGATTGTATCACTTCCTCAGTGAGGAAATTCCTAGGACTATTTTACATTGAGCTCATTCTAGGGAAGGTGTATCCTTGAACCTCAGGTAGTCCGTCTTTGGTAGGCCATCTCTCCCCTGGACTCCTGTCTTGGGTCATACTACCTTGATGCAGACTATAGGCTAAGCTTCTCACAAGATAATAGCATAAAGCTCATCTTCCAGGTGAGAGGTATGGTCAACATTCAATGTCTGAGAGTCTTTTAGGGAACTGGCAGGCTCAGGTCCGCAGCCAAATATATGGTTAGCTTAACCAGGACGTGCTGGGACTGACCAACACTGGAAAGAGAGGTCAGCACTGACTTGGGCCTCTGGATCAATTTACGCCTAAATCTCAGGACTTGGAATGTGCTTGTCCAATCCCTTCACTGAAAATCTCTTGAAAAATTCACAGTTTTCAAAGTTGAGACTTAGTTTGTCTTTCCCAAAACAAAATACTCACCCTGTCCCAGAAGAAAGATCAATGTTGCTGTTCAGTTCATAAAGGGCTTCCTGACACTGGCCTGCTCTCTGCCCTGTTCCCTACCCCAACCTCAGACTTACATCAATGGAGCAGCCCATGAGGGAGCCTCTCTCAATGGCTTTCTTCATGATCTTGTACATGTCCCTGGGAGCTTCCTTTATCTCAAAAAATTCGGTTACCCCTCCTGTGAAGTCCTCCATGGCCTCTGTGGTGTTCCCACCTTTCAGAGCTTCATAGGAACCATGGAGCCTTTGAAAGAGGATGAGAACCAATTTGGGGTCACAGGGTTTCAGAAAACTGGATCCATTGCCACCAGCAATTTTCTCTTGTCCTGTCAGTCCATTTTTCAACAACTCTGTAAGCTTATGGGGTGAGTACTATTAGTCTCTTTCTTCACAGTGAAGAAACTGAGCTCAAGAGGCTGAGTGACTACCCAAGGCCACAGAACCAGAAGAACTCTGATTCGAACCCAGGTCTTCCCACCTCATTTCTACTACAACTTGAACTCAGAGGCAAGGCTGTACTGAAACCATTAGTAGCTGAAGTGTACATTCTAAGAGAGAGCATGACCTTATTCATGTACCGTAGGCTCATGAGGTCGAGCCAGTGCAGACATGGGGTTCTGAGCTCCAGAGGTACCATGCTGTAATCCAAGACTTTCAACACTGCCATGAAAGTGTTGATTTAAGGAGTATTGACTAGTGCAGATCTAGAAAGCTCACTAGGAAAAGCTAAAGCTAAAAATTTCCCACCCAGATTTTCATTTCTTCTCTTAGATAAGTGTTTTTAGTTAGATTTGGTGCTGTTTGGACGTGCCCCCCTCTGACTTTGTGTCATAGTTGAACACACACACACATACACACATTTGTGTGTACCCTTCTGTACGTGAGAACTTGTCTGGCCTTTGTAGCCTACCTCCTCACCTCTGCTTCATGTTCTAAAGTGTTGCCTTACTTAGCATAGGCCTTCTCCAGTAGAGCACTCCAGAACTCATTGCGGTGGTTGGATTTGGTGAAAACCAGTTGATTGTTGTAAGTCGGCAGACAGTCGTCAATAACCACATCTACCCAGTCTCCATAGCGCCAGAACTGCACAGAAGCATCAAACACAGAGTCACATCCACATATTATGGCTAGGAAATAAGTCCCTTCGCTCATGTTCCTTAGGGGTCTCTTGGATCTCAAAGCAGTACCATTTCCCAGGCTCTGCATCTTGATGCTTGTTCCTAGGATTCTGGATTTAGGGTAGGAGAATCTATCTCTATCTAGACTGTGAGCTCCTTGAGGGCAGGAAGTGAGTTACATACCACTTTGCCTCTTTCACAGAGCCCAGTCCAGCACTGGATATGGACATGGTTCAGTGAATATCTTAGGACTTGAGCTTCTCAGTCCCCTGCTGAATAGGTCTGGGGTGGGACTTGAGTGTCAGTATTTGTAGGTGTCCAGATGCTTCTGATGTGTCGCCAAGGTTGAAAACCACTGGTCTAGGTGAAGGTGATTTATTGATTTATGTGTTTCTTGATGGCAAACAACCCAGAAATTGTTGCTGAAGAAGGATTGAAATAGAAATAAATGACCCAGAGCATACATTGTCAATAATTTCAACTCTGGGTGTTCTTTCTTTGACATACCAGTTTTAACTGAAGGTCAAATACAGTTTAATCTCCTTTCCAATGACATTTTATCCTGTGTTGAAAGGAGGGCAAAAACTTCAATCTTGAAGCCCTGGTGGCACACATGGTTAAGTGCACAGCTGCTAGCAGAAAACTTGAGCCTTTAAGCCCACCCATTGGCTGCTTGGAAGAAAGACCTGGCAATCTGCTGCCATAAAGATTGCAGCCAAGAAACCATATGAGGCAGTACTATTCTGCAAAATGGGCTGCTGTGAGTTGAAATAGACTCAATAGCACTGAACAACAATCTCACCATGACATGACTCTTCAGATATTGGAGGGAAAGTTGCAGATTGATGGCACAGGGAAGAAGCAACATTCAGAACCTGGCTACCTTGCCCGTGTTCAGAGGGCAACAGGATGCTGGGCCTGGGAGGTAGCCGAAGAGAAACTTCTTCCAAGGCCTCACTCATCAAGGACAAAATCAGCAGCTACATCAACTTTTATTTGGGTCAGTCAGGGAACATTAAGGAGTCTTCAGAATGGAAACTTACTGTACAGAACCCCCATATCTGTTAAAAACCAAAACCAAACTCAAGGCCATCAAGTCAAATCTGATGTGTAGTAACCCTATAGGACAGAGTAGAACTGCCCCACACAGCTTCCAAAGAGCACCTGGTGGATTCTAACTGCAGACCTTTTGGTTAACAGCCAAGCTCTTAAGTACTGCACCATTAGGGTGTATTTTTTGCTTCAGTTCTGGGTCAGGACCAAGATCTGGTTCTGTGCCAGAAAAATTTGGACGTAGAAAATTTTCAATGGATGAGGCAAGAGACTCATTCTTGGGCCGGTCAGAAGTCTGGTACCCTGACTGATTAACTGGACTCTTCTCCCAGGGCTTAGAAGAGATAAGTGATAGATCTGCCTTTAAGAGAAAGAAGTAAACAGGACCTGTAGTTCTTCAACTGAAAGTTCCTTTACAATCCAAAGGGCCCCAGAACTCCTAGTGCTATTATCTTAGGGCCCTACTTGAGAAGGACTGAGGGTGATAACATAGCAGCCAACCAACTGGAGAGGCAAAAATAGGCTCGTATGCCAGCAAACAGGAAGTTTACTGGCCTTTCTGGTTTGGAGAGGAAGGTGACTGACTGTATGTGGCGTGGGGGTGGGAGACAGGCTTGAAGCCTTGAGGCGACACTGCTGGCCATCAAGGATGGGAAGGTGGGTGGAACCTCTCTAGGAGCTGTTGGAAAGTCTAGGCCAGGAGGCTACAGGTAGGCAGGCTGAAGCAGGCCCTCCTCACTGCACTTCTGTTAGCTCACCTGGAAGTGGAAGATCCCTGCGTAGTTTTCGGTGAAACTCTGATCATGGGGTATGACTCGGAAAAGCAGCCGCTCATTCAGGGTTAGGCAGGCGATGGCTGCGAGAAACCAGCAGTCCCCTGCACAGAAACACATTCACAGGTCACAGTGGGGCCTGCTCCTCCACCAAAAGAAGACACAGTGGCTCCACTTTGGGATTCCTCTAAAGAGTGGGAACTTGCATGGTGCTCATCACCCTACTTCCAGATGACCTTCCAGAGGTGTCACCACAGGGAGGAAGATTTTGACAGGTGTTCCTTGATAATACGATAAATAGGGTAACTACTGCTTCATAGAGGAAAGTTTTCCTAAAGAAGGTAGGAAATGCTTCTATGTGCAATACATACTTGGTTCCTCATCAGACCTCATTAGAAACTGAGCAGTAGGTTTTCGCAACAGAGTCATTCTTCCTGACCCCTGAGGGAAATTTGCTCTGCCCAAACCTCAGCACTGTGAGGCCATTGCCTCACTGGACCTGGGCAGAGACTAAGATCAGGGTGTCACCAGCCAAGCAGATTTGTATTGTAGGGAAAAGTAGTCGGGCAGCTGCTTGGACATTTAGACATATATAAGGAGGCCCGGTGTCACAATGGTTAAGAACTCAGGTGCTAACCAAAAGGTGGTGGTTCCAATTCATGTAGCAGTACTGAGGGAGAAAAGACCTGGTAATTTGCCCTTGTAAAGATTACAGCCTAAAAAACCCCATGGGACAGTTCCACTCTGTCACATACAGTCGCTATGAGTTGGAGAGGACTCGATGGCACGTAACAACAAGACATACATGCCTGAAAATGGAATGAAATGGAGAGATTTTCTTACTTTCCATACCTCCTTTCTAGCAAAGTACAGTATGTTGTTGGAGGTGCTATTTTGTTGTGTATTCGTGTGTGTGTGTGTATACAGCTGGGCACAAACAGTCACAGAACTGCTTTCTAAGGAGGATGGGTCCTGTTAAGTGCATGCTTCTGTTGTGTTGTGTGGGATGTGACAGCGTCCTTGAGATGAGAGACAGGAGGCCGAAAGCTGCCAGCAGCCACACTCCCTCCTTACCTTCTTCACTTTGCCTGAAAGCAGCTTCTCCTTGGAAATAAGGTAGTGGTTTGAAGGGCAGTGGATGAGACCTCCTGAGGCTCTGCCAGGCACCCTTCTGTCATGGGTGGGAACAGAGTTATCCAGTCCTTCCCTCTCAGTCTCTCTGTGGCCAGATAAACCAAATTCCTCTTACTGTGTCTTGGATCCCCTTTCCCTTACTTTCTTGTTCTTAAATATTAAAGAAGCCCATTTGTGTTGAGTTGACGCCAACTCACAGTGACCCTACTTGTGTCAGAATAGAACTGTCCTCCACAGGGTTTTCTTTTAAATAATTTAGTGATTTGTTTTTGTTGCTGTTGAGAACATACACAGAAAAACATACTAATTCAAGAATTGCCACATATGCAATTCAGTAACAGAGATTCCACTTCTCAGGTTATGCAACCATTCTCATCCTCCTTTTCTGAGTTATCCTTCCCCTGCTGACATAAATCCTAAGGTTTCCCTCAAGTTTTAAATTCTTTCTATTGGTGCTCCCTTCTCTCCAGTTTTGCTTCATGGAGGTTTCTATGGTCCCCACCCAAAGATAATACTTCCTGAACCAGAGGCTAAGCTAACATCAAATGGAAAATTGAATGCCCACTCACATGGCAAAAGTCATCTTTGTTGAGTGACTTATTTAATATGAGGCTATTCCGAGGCCATTTAAGCAAGAATTTGAATTACAAGCACTCTTTTCAGTAATTCATGTTACCTGCGTGTATAGATTCTACATGCGTAAGGGAATTGTCTGGTTCATGAACAGTCATAGAGGCATCTGCCAAGGCCCATCACCCACAAAGGGCTCTGTGAGCAAAGCTACATGCTTATGTGATGACGAGTGGAAGCACCTCACCCTTGACATATTTTTGGCTGTGCTCTCACTGATATTTTGCATCCTAATTAAATCTTTCTCAAAAATACCCTCTCATCTCCCGGCACAAGGATTAAGGAAGATGCCTTCTAAGAACGCCAGCCCAGGAATTCTGAGGCCAGCCCAGCCTCACTGGCTTCCCCCAACTGCACATCCCCCTCCACATGTAAAATACAAGATTGCAGGAAGGCCCTGGGAAGCTCCCCAGGGATGACCCCCCCCACAGCCTTTAGATATAGACATCCCACTCCCTGCACCTCTTGACCTTGAAGCATAGATAGAGCTGATTAAGCTCAAGGCATAACCTTGTTTTCACTGTTGATTATAATCACAATATACTTGCCTTGGGCCATTACCTAGAAGGCCCTAATGATTAACATGTAAAAAGACCACTTGTCTCAGGCCATTATCCAGTAGGCCCCAATAATTAACATGAAAAAAGGCCACAAGGTATCACTTCCTTGTTAGCCAACAGCTTACAGTGGTCAAGGGGCAGGGGTGAAATCATGTCACTGATTGTATAAAAAAATAAAGAAAGACAGGCCCTAACAGGCTGCTGATCTCCAGATTCCTGGTTGTCTCAGTCTCATCATTTCTTCGCCAACACCACCCATCTCTTCGTGATCCCAGACCCTGCTGAGGCTGGCCCCCAGCAGGCATCTTCTAAGGAAGATGGACAGGGCCTTACGCTTTGCTGAGTGAAGTGCATAAGTGTTCTTGAGACTGTAGAGGAAAGACTGTAGAATTGAGGTTGACCTCCTGTGACATAAGGCAACGTATTAGTGAGGAACATGGAAGGGGCACAATCACCAACACATAGACAAGTGAGGATAAAGTAACTGAAACACTCCCTCTGAACAGAAATTAAAAGCCAAAATATTTTGTTGCCCCTTTACTTTCTGTGAAGGAGTTTTAATCACCTGTTGATCATCTAGTTGGATCTGACCCCTGGTGGCTTTCCTACCTAGGTCTCCTTGACAGATGTCAGTTCTGTTGGCTCCACCAATGATAAAGCGGGGATTCTCACAAATTTCCTGTAAAGCAAAAAGACAATGATCAGATAATAATAACAGTGAACCAAACCAAATGTACTGCTGTCAAGTTGACACCAACTCATAGCAACCCTGTAGGACAGAGTAGAGCTGCTCCGTAGAGTTTCCAAGAAGCACCTGCTGGATTCAAACTGCAGACCTCTAGGTTAGCAGCTGTAACTCTTAACCATTATGCCACCATGGTTTCCAGTAATAATAGCAGCTACTATTTATTGAATTTCTTATGTGGTGGTAGCATCATGCGTTGCACCACTCGTATAAGCATGCAAAAACAGCCTCTCTGTACTGGACACTATCGTACAGAAACTGAAACTCAGAGGCTAAGTAACTTGCCCAAAGATACACAGCTAGAGTGATGGAAGCCAGAAGCACGCTTCCTTCTGCAGTTGCACACTACTCCCACTCACTGTTGTACTATGTGATCAGGGTACAGCTTGAGAGCTAGGGTAGCGTCATTCCTGTCACAGCTCTGGCAAGACAATAGCAGAAAATGTGGCTTTCGCTTTTCCTGTGCCAAGAGAAGAGGTGCAGCAAAGGAAAACAAAAGCCTTTCTCCCCAGAGATGTGGCAGAGTAGATACTCAGAGTCAGGATATTTTTTAGAATCCACTGGACTTGAGAGCTGGGAAGAAAAGAGGAGAAAGTCAGTGTAGGCATAAATGGTGTGCTTCTTAGTTCAGTCAGGCACACGGGACTAAACGGGCAACTCCTGTCTGGAGTCAAGATAAGAAGGCAGGAAGAGACAGGAACTGGTTGAATGGATGCAAGAAACCTGGGGTGGAAAGAGGGAGTATGCTGTCACATGATAGGGATTGCAGCTAATGTGTATAAATTTTTGTATGAGAAACTAACTCAAATAGCATGGGGAGAGTAGCTAGAGGTATGTAACAATGTATGTGTAAGTTTTTGTGTGATACATTGACTTGGATTGTAAAAATTCACTTAATGCACAGTAATATGTATATATACGTATTTTAAGAGAAGAAATTAATTTGTCACCTAAAGGACAATTTAAAAAAAAAAGTCCTTGCAGGCATTTCTGTCCTTGAGGCAAGCCCAGCAAACAGGCTACTGGCCCAAACCAGTATGGCAGATTATGAGCCTGCCCAAGGCTCTGCCAGGCACCCTTCTCTCAGGTATGGGAACAGAGTTATCCAGTCCTTCCCTGTCTGTCTCTGTGGCCAGATAAACCAAATTCCTCTTATTTGGTCTTCGATCCCCTTTCCCTTTCGTATCCAGGAATCACAGACTCTGTGCAGCCCAACAGAGCCCCCCCAACAGTCCCGATTTTACCAACAGAGGGTGCCCTTGTTTCTGTTTGCAAGTGTCTTGGGGTCTGTCTTTAATTTCAAAATAATTGTAGATTCTGTGGTTTAGTTTTAGTATTATGTTTTGCAGCTTTCTAATTCTGTGACACTTGCCCTGTCTTCCCTCCTGAATCACGATAACCCTAATATACCTAAGTGTGATGAAGCTCCCAGTACTCTAGGGACCTCACTCTCCAAACAACTTCCTGAAAGACTGTATCAATGTACAGTCCCACCATCTGGGATTGGGAGTGTCTGTCTTCCCCTCATAAACACTCAGCATCAGAATTAGTTTTTAAAACATCTTGGTAAATTCAATAAAAGGGAGATGATATTTCATTGTTGTTTTAAGTTTAGTCAGTTTTGAACTGTCACCTGCAGCAGTACATGGATGAGGAGCTGCCATATGTTCAAGCCAGATTCAGAAGAGGGCATGGAGTGAGGAATATTATTGTTGATGTCAGAGGAATCCTGGCTGAAAGCACAGAATAGCAGAAAGATGTTTACTTGTGTTTTATTCACTATGCAAAGGAATTCAATTGTATGGATCACAACAAATTGTGGATAATGCTGTGAAGAATAGGAATTCCAAAGTACTAAATTGTGCTTATGAAACAGCTGTATATAGACCAAGAAGCAGTCATTTGAACAGAACAAGGGGATACTGTGTAATTTAAAATCAGCAAAGATGGGCATCAGGGTTGCATGATTTCACCACACTTATTCAATCTGTACAGTGAACAAACAGTCTGAGAAATAATGTGAAGAAGAGTGTGGTATCAGGATTGGAGGAAGGCACATTAACAAGTGATATGCAGATGATACATCCTTGTTTTCAGATGAAGCATTTTCTGACGGAGATCAAGGACTATAGCCTTTAGAATTGATTCTCCCAGAAAACCAAACCCACTGCTGTTGAGTCAGTTCTGACTCATGGCACCCCTATAGATACAGTAGAACAGCCCCATTGAGTTTCCAAGGAGCACCTGGTAGATTTAAACTGCTAACCTTCTGGTTAGCAGCCATAGTGCTTAACCACTATGTTGTCAAGTTTCCCTGAGAATTGATTGCAAATGAACAACAAAAAATCCTCACAAGTGAGTCAATAAGCAACAACAGAGTGTGCTGTCACCAGGCAGTGAGAGTGGTGTGAACTGCATATAGGTGGGCGTGCAAATTTATATTTGAGTGTACATTTTCATTCAATAATAGTAATAATAATAATAAAAAGCAACAACACCATAAACAGAGAAAAGAGTAAAGTCATCAAGGACTTAATTATACTTGGATTTCATAATCAATGCCCATGGCTGTCAAAAACTCAAGTGACGTATTGCACCAGGCAAACCTCCTGTGAAAGATGTTTATAAAGTTTCAAAAAGCAAAAATGCCACTTCAAGGACTAAGGTGCACTTGACTCAAACCATAGTATTTTCAGTCTCATTCTATGCATTTGAAAACTAGACAATGGGTAAGGAAGTCCAAAGAAGAATTGATGATTGTGAGTTATAGCTTTGGCAAAGAATGTTGAATATACCATGGACCACCAGAAGAAAGAGCAAATCTGTCTTGGAAGAGATATAGCCAGGTGGGGCCAAGATGTCAGAGTAAACAGACTCTTCCTGTGATCCCTTTAACAATAAAGACCCAAAAGAAGACACGAGTCCATAACATATGACATTGTAAGAGCTTTGAACATGAAAGGGAAAGTTGAGAAATGGGACTGAATGACAGGGAAAGGAGAATAGGTCCAGAAATATGTAAGACTGGCCTGACCTGACCCTGTGGGAATCAGCACATTGTAGCAGAGCAGAGACATTTGAAAAGCATCTACCTCAGCAGGAGAGACTGAGCAGTAGAGAGCTCACTGACACCTCCAGAATCAGTGAAAAATGTCACTTGATCATCAAAAGCTAAATAGCTTGTGTCTAACATACTGTGCATGTGGATCAAAATCTTTCCTTCAGAATAAACCTCTCTTCCTTTTCCCAACACTTTTCCTACTCTTCTTTGCACAATGTCTAACTCCAGTCTGCTGCAACCCTTGGGCAGGAAGTAGAACCCCTAATATGTGCTCTGAGCCATTCTTCCAGCACTGGAGAGGGAACAGTTTAACAAAGTGGGGTTAGAGGTTTGGGGTAGTTGAGGGGGGAAAGATCTACTGACTCTGCTGAGCCAGGAACTCAGGGCAGAAACAGTTCCTTGGCTCATGCACAGGCATAAGGGTCCACAGAACTTGAATACTTCTAACCTCTGTATTCAGCATCCAGCACCCAAAGTCCAGCTGCAAAATCTATCCACTTATATGCTTTAAGGAACAAGGACACACATTCCTCACAGACACTTGTGGATGGCTATCAGCCCCCCGACTTTCTCAGAGTGTGCAGACAGATGTCTATGCCAATACTATTCACCCCTGCCCATCTAGGACTGTAAGGGAAAGCCTATACCACACACTTGGTGACCAACTACTTGGATACCTGAGCTTAATACATACAGGCAAAATAAACACCTAAGCTCACATGCCTAGGGATAGCTCTAACTATGTGGTGATGAGACATTAGAGCTTCACAGGCACCAATAATCAAACTAGGTCATGACCAGCTATTTGGGCATCACAAAACAAAACAAGAAGCTAGAATCTCCAAGCTATTGGCTTGGAGATGATAGTCAATATCAAATAACATAAATATGCAGACCATGATGGCTTCAGAAAGCTCCCAAAATGAAGAAGCAAGAAGTTTTCCAAATGAAGAGAACTTCCTGTAAGTATTGGAGTTAGAATACAAAAGATTAACATATAGAGCTTTCAAGAGGGTAGGAAGGAGATAAAGCAAAACACAGCAGAGTGTAATGACAAATCGAACAGGCTGCAAAAAACTATAAACAGACAGCATGTGGAAATTCAGAAGATGAATAATAAAATTACAAGATTAGACGAATCTATAGAAAGTCAAAGGAGGAGAATTGAGGCAATGGAAGTCAGAATTAGTGAGAATAAAGATAAAGCATCTGACACCAGCGTATTTAAGGAAAAATCAGATGAAAAAAATTTAAAAAATGAAAAAACACTAAGAATTATGTGGCACTCTATGGCTTTGGCTTGGCTATCAAAAGGAATAATCTACAAGTGACTTGAGAACCAGAACAGGATGGAAAACAGAAAATACAGAATCACTGACGATTTGCTGATTGAAAACTTCCATGACATCACAAAAGATATCTACACAAGGTGCTCACTGAACTCCACACAAGGTAGATCCCAAAAGAAAGACACCGAGACATGTGATAATCAAACTTGCTAAACTAAAGATAAGGAGACAATTTTAAAAACATCTATGGATAAATGAAAAATAATCTACAAAGGATAGGCAATAAAACTAAGCTCAGACTACTCACCAGAAACCATGGAGGCAAGAAGGCAATGGAATGACATATACAAAGCCTTGAAGTAAAAATATTGCCAACCAAGAACTTAATATCCTGCAAAGCTGCCTCTCAAATATGATGACAAAACTAGGATATTTCCAGATAAACAGAAATCTAGGGAATTAAGAAACAAAAAAACCCAAACTTACAGGAAATATAAAGGGAGTCCTTCAGTTAGAAAATCAGTAATGTCAGATAACAACCCAAGACTGGAATACAGGACAATACAACCAGATATCAAGTTAGATATGGAAATCACAAAAATAAATCAAAGCTAAAACAGTGAAAATAGGGGAACAGAGTTGTCATTATGTAAAAGATGACAACATTATAACAAAAAAGGACTGAAAAATATACTCATAAATCTTTCGTATGGAAAGCAAGTGAAGGCAATACAAAGAAATAAAAGATTGGTTAAAATTTAGAAAAATAAGGGTAGACATGAAGGCAACCACAAAGGAAATTAGTGATTCTACGTATCAAAATAAAAAACAAGAAAAACATAAAGTCTCAGCAACTATAAAACCAACAAGGAAAAAGATGAAAATAAAATACATAAAGACAAACCACTCAGCACAGAGAATTAAGTGGAACAAAGAAATTGTCAAAAATGCACTAAAAAAGCATCAGAATGACAGCACTAAACCTGTCAATAATTATGCTGAATGCAAATGCATGAAATGCACCAATAAAGCAACAAAGAGTGACAGAATGAATTAAAAAACATGATCCATCTCTATGCTGCCTACAAGAGACAGATCTTAAAGACACAAACTAAAACTCAAAGGATGGAAAAAACATATTGAGGAAACAACATTAAAAAACAGCAGGAGCAGCAGTACTGATGTCTGATAAAATAGATTTTAAAGTAAAATCTGCCACACTGGATAAGAAAGGACACTATACAATCATTAAAAGGTTAATACACCAGGAGGACAGAACCATATCCTGCACCCAATGATAGGGCTCTGTGATGGTTAGGGTTGTGTGTCAACTTGGCTAGGCTGTGACTATCAGTGTTTATATGTGAACACTCCCATAATTGTATCTACTGGGAGTAGCCAATCAGTTTAAAGGGAGTTTCCTTGGAGGTGTGGTCTGCATCTGTATATAAGCAGACATTATGGCTTTTTGTTTGCTCTGGATCCTGCTGCTGCTTCTGGTTTGTCTGATCTTCAGGTCTTGGGACCTGAGCTATCAGTTTATCTGCAGATCTTGGAATTTGTTGACTTCATAGCCTCAGACTGGGAGCACTGCTCTCTAACCTGCCAGTCTTGGATTTGTCAGCCCCTGAAGCTACATGAATCAAGAGAAGACTTTACCCTGATCAACAGACTCAGGGTATTCCAGCCTCTACAATTGTGAAAGCCATTTCATTGATATAAATGTCTTTCTCTCTCTGTATTTATACACCCAACTGATTTAGCTGTCTAGAAACCCAGCCTAATACAGGCTCCTAAATTCATAAGACAAACTCTAATAGCATCGAACAGAGAAAAAAGTAGCTCCACAATAATAGTAGGAGACTTCAACTACCAATTTTGATAGACAGACCATGCAGAAAGAAGCTTAATAAAGACACAGAAAATCTAAATGCTGCAATCAACCAACTCAACCTCACAGACATACACAGAACACTCTACTCAACAGCTGCCAAGTATACTTTCTTTTCCAATGTACATGGAACTTTCTTCAGAATAAGTCATACATTAGGCCATAAAGTAAGCTTTAGCAAAACCCAAAGCATCAAAATGCTACAAAGCCATAAAGTAGAAATCAGTAACAGATAAAGCAAAGAAAAAAAAAATCAAGCACATGGAAACTGAACAAAGCCTTCGGGAAAAACCACTGGGTTACATGGAAGCATGGCCCCTAGATCTGCTGCTGCTTCTAACCAGTAAACATTAGTGAGATCAACTCTTTGTACAGGAATGGACTAAACTTAGGGACACAAAGTGACCGTATGGTGCGTGTACTTTATGAGTCTATGCATCTATAGGATGCTGTCCTACTGGTGTCTTACTAGTAGAGAGAGGAGAGGGTGGAGAGGAGGGAACAGGAGATTGTTAAGAGGATATGACATATATAGAATAAAAAGGAGGAGTGTGCTGTCACTGGGCAAGGAGAGCAGAAAGAGCTGCAGATAGGCAGGCATGCAAATTTAGTTTGGATTGAATACTTAGACTTAATCACAATAAAAAAAAACAAGAAACAAAGCAAAACAAAACTAAAAACTACTGGCTTACAGAATAAATCAAAGATGGAATAAAGAAATTTACAGAATCAAATGACAATGAAAATATGTCCTACCAGAACCTTTGGGACACAGTAAAAGCAGCACTCAGAGGTCAGTTTATTTCAACAAAATGTACACATCCAAAAAGAAAAAAGGGCCCACATCTAAAGCATCAACCCTATAATCCTAATGAGTAGAAATAGGGCAGCAAAAGAAACCCTTGAGCACCAAAAGAAAGCAAATGATAAAAATCAGAGCAGAACTAAGTGAATTAGAGAAGAGAAAAACAACCAGAAGAGATAACCAGACCAGAAACTAGTTTTTTGAAAAGGTCAACAAAATTGATAAACCACTGGCCAAACTGACCAGAAAAACAGGAGAGGAAGCAAATATCCCAAATAAGAAAAGAAGTGATCCTAAACAGTTCCACAAATGCAGCCCACCTCTTTGAAAGGACAGAATAACAGGGTTGGAGTTGGGGCACCACACTCTCAGGGGATATCTAGATTAATTGGCCTATTCAAGCCTTTTTTTTTTTTCTTTTCACCTTTTCTCTTAAGCAAATGTTCTGTATACCACTTGAGTGAGTGGCAACTGGGGTCTTAAAAGTTAACAAGCCGCCATCTAAGAAGTATCAATTGATCCAAACACCCTTGGGCCACAAATAAATGGTGGACATCAAGGACAGGAAGAAAATGTAAACCCACCAGGTGGAAGGAGCCATACAAGCCAGAGTCTGCCTCACCATGGGACCTGAAGAACTAGATGGTGCCCAGCCACCAGTGATGACTGCTCAGAGGGGAAGTACAAAAATGTTATGCATACCACTTGGGTAAGTGTGTCTTGGGTCTTAAAAGTGAACAAGCTGCCATTATTTGGTCCCAGTCCACTGGGACCAGAGCTAGACAGGAGGAAAACGTGAGCCCAGATGACTGAAGGCTCCACATAATCCCCACCCAAAATACCAAACCCACTGTCGTCAAGTAAGTGACCATATAGGTCAGAGTAGAACTGCCCCATAGAGTTTGCAAAGCATGCCTGGTGGATTTGAATTGCCGACCTTTTGGTTAGCAGACATAGCACTTAACTTTCTACTTCACCAGGGTTTCCTGTCACATAATCCAGAGACTGCTTTAACAAGGGACCAGAAGAATCAGATGATGCCTGCCCACCACCAATGACTATTATGATGGGATGCACAATATAGAGCCTCTGACATAGTAGCAGAAACATAAGTGTGCAGAACTAGAATTCCACCAAGTGGTCACAACTGAAGGTCCCTCAGCCTGGAGGGTCCCCTGGGAGTATGACACCCAGACTCTCTAACCCTGAACTGCATCCAGCACTGACTCCAGCTCCCTAAACGAAGACTGAACTGGAGTATGTAACAAATGCAGTGATCCTGGAGCCGAATAAACTTCTGGACTTAAATAGATACATGGGGGCTGTCTGAGAAACCCATCACTCGAGGCAAGAAGATAGTGGGAGGCAGACAGGTCTTAGTCAAACGGACATGAGAACTTCTGGATGATAAGGGGGAGTGTGCTGTCACAGGAGGGTGGTGAAGGGAGGGGGTAGCAATTAGAGTAGAGTAGTGGTGTGAGTTCCAGATGTTATATAGCAAATTGATATGGACTTTGTACTTGTGCTTAAGACACAATGCAACTTCATTAAAAAAAAAAAGAAATGAGGAGGGCGGAGTCAAGATGGCCGACTAAGGACACGTCTCTTTCTATCCCTCTGGAAACCAAGACCTGAATTGACAATCAAACAGAGCCTTCTGAGCACCTAATCAGCCTCAGGACACGGCACAGAGCTGTTAATTGGGACTTTATATCATTCAGCGAAAAATCTCCTCTCTTTCGCTGACTCCTGCTCCTGGCTAGCCCTGGCTCTCACGGACAGAAGGTAAACGCACCATTTTGACTTTTTTTTGCCTCGGTCTCAGCTGGCGGGCGGAGCTGGGCCTTGCCCGGCGGCTGGACTCAGACACGCTGCTGGGGGGATAGGCAGGCGAAATTCCCATGTTCTGAGAGCCAGGCTCGGGACTCTGTTAATCTAGACACTTTGAGCCTTTTGTTTTGTGGCTGCCTCAGTGGGGTTTGTGCGGAACTCCGCGGTCAGGGTGCGGGACGCCATGTTGGTACCGAGATTTTAGCGGGACCTCGTTCTTAGCCTGGGAGCCAGCGCCTGCAAACGGGACGGCGCTTCTCCGTCAGAAAAGTAGTGATTTTGCACAGTGCTGCCTACATTGGGGGCCCTGCAACAGAAGCAGAGGAATCGCTGTCTCTGGGCATCTTTAGCCCCCCTGTCTGCTGCCTGTGTGGAGGACACCATCTTGGGTACGGTGGCCGCAGCTGGACCTAATTCTTAGCTTGGGAGCCAGAGCCTGCCCACAAGAGAGCGCTTTTCTATCACAAAACCAGTACTCGACGCAGTGTTGGATAAGGCTAGGCCCCGTCAGCAGAGACCACCAGGGCACTAGCAGTGCTGTATTCTGAACTAGTTTGTTATCATCTGGGGTTGGATACAGTGGCGCTTACTTTGTCAGATGGGAAGAGGGACCTCTACACCTGAAAACCTAACTGACTTGTGAACTGGTCAGATACCTTTTGCTTTACATTTGAAGACAGCCTAGAGAAACATTTGCAATCCATCCTCACAGTACCTCTTCCAGCCTCTATATACTCACATGGGACCCAAAAAGCAACAGACAATTGTGACATACAAGCAATCACTCATGGCTTCAGAAGGCTCCCAAACAAAGCAACCAAGGAGTTTTCCAGATGAAGAAACTTTTATGAAAGCATCAGGAAGCGAATACAAATTGATTATATACAGGGCCCTTCTAGACCTTATACAAAATGCAGCAGAACAAAATGAAAAATTAAGCAAGTTGCTCGATCTGATGGAACACCAGTACTCTGAAATCCAACAGATCAAGAAGAAAATCAAAGACATAGAAGCTTCCATGCAAACCCAAGAAAACAGAATGGAACAAATGGAAAAAAGAATTTCTGACTTGGAAGACAGAGCTACTGATGCCAGTGTCTATGAGCAGAAATCAGAAAAAAGAAACAAGAAAAATGAAGAAACATTAAGAAGCATGTGGGACTCTATTAAGAGGAACAACCTTCGATTAATTGGAGTCCCTGAACAGGGTGAGACATCTGAGAACACAGAGAGTATTGTTGCTGAGCTGCTGAAAGAAAACTTCCCAGAAATCATGAAGGAAGAGAATATAGACATCTCAGATGCATATCGTACGCCACCCAATATAGATCTCAAAAGAAAGACTCCAAGACATATTATAATCAAGCTTAACAAAATGAAACATAAGCAGCAACTCTTAAAGGCAGCAAGACTCAAGGCAAAGCTAACATTCAGAGGGAAACCCTGTAGGCTCTCGTCAGATTTCTCAGCAGAAACCATGCTGGCATGTAGACAGTGGCACGACACATTCAAAGTCTTGAAGGAGAAGAACTTCCAACCAAGAATTATATATCCTGCAAAACTGTCTTTCAAACATGAAAATGAAATTAAGACATTTCCAGATAAACGGAAACTCAGAGACTTTGTAAAAACCAAACCCAAACTACAAGAAATACTGAAAGAAATTCTTGGCTTTGGCTTAGAAGAACGAAACCACTAACTTTATATTTTAGAACGACACACTACTCAATACTCATTTAGGGAAGGCTCCAAAGTAAATCACAGCTTTGATTTGGAAAGAAGCAATCCAGTGATCATCATGAAAACTATGGTGTCATCATAATAAAAGAGGGATGTACTACAGTCGTTATAGTCCTTCCAGATGGAGAGGAAGATGACCAGACTGGTAGTAATTAAAATTGGGTTTATAAATGGTTTATTAAGGGGGTTCATAGGGGCAGCTGTAAAGCACAACAAAGATGTATCATACCATTTCAAGAAATCTAACACACGAGTCTCAACAACTATAAAACCAGCTCTGAAAAAGGTGAAAAATCAACTCACAAAAAAGAGTGTCTCAGAACAGACTAATAAGAACAACAGAGAAAACATCAACATAAAAATAAACATATCACAATGGCAGCAGTGAACACATACCTATCAATAATTACATTGAATGTGAATGGACTGAATGCTCCAGTAAAGAGACACCGAATGTCATCTTGGATCAAAAGACACGACCCATCCATATGTTGTCTACGAGAAACTCACTTGAGACCTAAAGACAGGAACAAACTGAAAATTAAAGGTTGGAAGAATATATATCAAGCTAACAATGAACAAAGAAGAGCAGGGGTGGCAATTCTAATCTCAGACAAAATCAACTTTAATGTCAAATCCACCATTGTGGACAAAGATGGACACTATTTACTGCTGAAAGGTTCAGTACACAAGCAAGACTTAACTATATTAAACATTTATGCACCTAATGTCAGAGCACCTAAATATGTCGAAGAAACACTGACTATGCTCAAAAGAGAGTTAGATGACTCCACAATAATAGTGGGAGACTTTAACACTCCACTCTCATTACTAGACAGATCATCTAGAAAAAAGCTCAGTAAAAATACAGAAGACCTCATTGACACAATTAACCAAATAAACCTCACTGATACATACAGAACTTTCCACCCATCAGCAGACAACTACACCTTCTTCTCCAGTGCACATGGAACATTCTCCAGAATTGACCACATGATAGGCCATAATGCAATGCTCAACAAAATCCATACCATTGAATTATTGCAAAGCATCTTCTCAGATCATAAAGCCATCAAAGTTGAAATCAATAGCAGAAAAAACAGAGATAGAAAGTGGAACTCTTGGAAACTGAACAACATCTTGCTCAAAAAAACATGGGTTATAGAGGAAATCAGGGATCAATCAAAGAAATTGATGGATTCCAATGAGAACGAAAACACTTCCTACCAGAACCTATGGGATACAGCCAAAGCAGTGCTCAGAGGTCTGTTTATCTCCATAAATGCACACATCGGGAAGGAAGAAAGAAACCAAATCAAGGAACTAACTCTACAGCTTGAACAAGTAGAAAGAGAACAACAGAGGAACCCCTTGGGCACTGGAAGAAAGGAGATCATAAAGATTAGAGCAGAGCTAAATGAATTAGAGAATAGAAAAACAATTGAAAAAATTGAAAAGACCAAAAGCTGGTTTTTTTAAAAGATCAACAAAATTGATAAACCACTGGCTAAACTTACTAAAGAAAAGCAGGAAAGGAAACAAATAACCCAAATTAGAAATGAGAAGGGAGTTGTCACCACAGATGCAACAGAAATCAAAAACATCATAACAGAATACTATGAAAGACTGTACTCTAACAAATTTGAAAACCTAGGGGAAATGGACCAATTCCTTGACTCATACCACCTACCCAAATTATCACAACGTGAAGCAGAACAACTTAATAAACCCATCACAAAGGAAGAGATTGAAAAGGTCATCAAAACACTGCCAACCCAAAAAAGTCCGGGCCCAGATGGCTTCACGGCAGAATTCTAACAAGCATTTAGAGAAGAGTTATCCCCAATACTATTGAAACTATTTCACAGTATAGAAAGGGATGAAGTACTCCCAAACTCATTCTATGAAGCCAGCATAACCCTGATACCTAAGCCAGGGAAAGATCCAACAAAGACAGAGAACTTAGATGCAAAAATCTTCAACAAAATTCTTGCCAACAGAATACAACAACATATCAAGAAAATAATCCATCATGACCAAGTCGGATTCATACCAGGGATGCAAGGCTGGTTCAACATCAGGAAAACAATTAATGTGATTTACCGCTTAAATAACACAAAAGACAAAGATCACCTGATTTTGTCCATTGATGCCGAAAAGGCATTTGATAAAGTCCAACACCCATTTATGCTAAAAACTCTTAGCAAAATGGGCATAGACGGCAAATTCCTCAACACAATAAGGGCCATTTATACAAAGCCAATTGCCCACATCATCCTGAATGGAGAGAGACTGAAAGACTTTCCCCTGAGATCAGGAACTAGACAAGGATGCCCACTGTCACCTCTCCTATTCAACATTGTGCTAGAAGTTCTAGCCAGAGCAATTAGACAAGACGAACAAATAAAGGGCATCTGCATCGGCAAAGAGGAAGTTAAAATCTCTCTGTTCGCAGATGATATGATTGTATACGCAGAGAACCCCAAGGAATCTATAAGTAAGTTACTCAAACTGATAGAAGAGTTCAGCAAAGTCTCAGGATACAAGATAAACATAAGTAAATCAGTAGGATTCCTTTATACCAATAATGAGACTGTTAAGGAGGAAATTATCAAATCTATACCATTTGTGATAGCCCCTAAGAAGATAAAGTACCTAGGAATTAATCTAACCAGAGAAACAACAGACCTTTATAAAGAGAACTACAAGCCCTTACTACAAGAAACTAAGAGAGACTTAGATAAATGGAAAAACCTACCCTGCTCATGGATAGGAAGACTTAACATTGTGAAAATGTCTATTTTGCCCAAAGCAATTTATTTATATAATGCAATCCCAATACAAGTTCCAGCATCATTTTTTAATGAGATGGAGAAACAAATCACCAATTTTGTTTGGAAAGGGAAGAAGCCCCGGATAAGTAAGGTACTACTAAAGAAGAAGAACACACTGGGAGGCCTCTCATTACCCGACCCTAGAACATACTACACTGCCACAGTGGTCAAAACAGCCTGGCACTGGTACAAGAACAGACAGACTGATCAATGGAACAGAATTGAGACCCCAGAGATGACACCATCTGCCTATGAACAGTTGATATTCGACAAAGGCCCTAAGACATTAAACTGGGGTAAAAACAGCATCGTCAACAAATGGTGCTGGCAAAATTGGTTATCCATCTGCAATAAACTGAATCAAGATCCATATCTTACACCTTATACAAAAACCAATTCCAACTGGATAAAAGACCTAAATATCAAACCTAAAACGATAAAGCTCATCCAAGAAAAGGTAGGAACAACAATGGAAGTTTTAATACACAATGAGGACAGACTCCAAAATCTGTCAAAGAAACCTCAATCAACAGAAGAGAAAGTAGATAAATGGGAACTATTAAGAATCAAACACTTTTGCTCATCCAAAGACTTTATTAATAGAATTAAAAGAACACCCACAGAGTGGGAAAAAATATTTGGCAACTCTATGTCAGATCGACGCCTGATCTCCATAATCTATAAGATACTACAAAATATCAATAAGAAGAAGATAAACCATCCAATTAAGCGATGGGCAAAGGAGATGGACAGATACTTCACTAAAGAGATCCAGGCAGCCAAAAAACACATGCAGACATGTTCACGATCTTTAGCTATTAAAGAAATTCAAATCAAGACAGCAGTGAGATACCATCTCACCCCAACAAGATTGGCCATGATCCAGAAAACACAAAACAACAAATGCTGGAGAGGCTGTGGAGAAAGTGGAACCCTCCTACACTGTTGGTGGCGTTGGAAAACGGTCCAGCCTCTTTGGAAGGCAATCTGGCGCTTCCTTAAAAAAATGGATATCGATATACCATTTGACCCAGTAATTCCACTACTTGGAATATATCCTACAGATTCAAGGCCTTTCACACCAATGGACACGTGCACCAGAATGTTTATCGCAGCACAGTCCACAATAGCAAAAAGGTGGAATCAACCTAGATGCCCAACAATAGAAGAATGGATAGGTAAACTGTGGTACATATACTCAATGGAGCACTACGCAATGATAAAGAATAACGATGACTGCAGGAAACATCTCCTAACCTGGTTTCAACTGGAAGACATTATGTTGAGTGAGAGTAGTCAGCGACAAAAGGTCAAATACTGTATGAGACCTCTACGATAAGATCTCAAAAACAGACTTGTGTATAGAAGAAAAGACTCTTTGACAGCTGCAAGGGAGGGAGGGAGGGAGGGAGGGAGGGAGGGAGGGTAAGGGGGGGAGGGCTTAGTTTAGGTAGTTACTAGAAATCTAGTTGGGAGAAAGCAGTGACAGCACGCATTAGAAACAAGAACAACATTAAGTGGACTTCAGCATAACTTGAGTACTCCTTCCATCTTAACTCAATACTGCAAGGATAGAGTACCTGGGGCGGGGGGCAGGGGACCATGCTCTTAGGCGAATTCCAGGCCAATTGGCACAACTAGCGTTTTGCTGAGAGAGCTCTCTGCACCCCACATTGGTGAGTGTCGTCTGGGGTCTTAAAAGCTGCCAAGCTGCCGTCCGAGGACACAGCAAATGGTCCCAACTCAGCAGGAACGGATGCTCACCGAGGGCCAAAATGGCATGCAGTAAAGACAACCAAGAAGACAGAGAGACCCACAAGAGTGGGTGCCTACATCGACCTGGGACCAGAAGAACCGGATGGTGCCCGGCCACCACCAGTGATAGCCATGACGGAGCTCAAAGAGAGGAGCCTCACTGGCAACACAAGAATAAAAAGAGGTGCATCATGAGATCTTCACTAAAAGACCTCAATTGATGGTCCAGCGGTTTTGGGGTTCCTCTGAGAGCATGACCCCCGGCCCTGTTGCTCTCTGTTCCCATAAATTATAACAAAGGTCCACTCTTTGGACAGAAATGGAATGGACTTGGCAATGCAGAGTAACCATATGTTGGAAGCACTTTATGGTTCTATACATCTATAGGATATCATCTTGCTGACCTCTGGCTGGAGGAAGGGGAGTGGACGGAGAGGAGGGGAAAGGAGACTGTTGGGAGGATGAGACATGTATGGAGCAGAGAGGAATAGTGTGCAGTCGCCGGACAGGGAGAGCAGTGGAGGCTGCATATAGGTGGGCATGTAAATTTACATGTGAATATACATTTTTACTCAGTTATGTTAAATTAAAAAAAAAAAGAAATGAGATATCAGATGGGTGATATCACAACAGTTCACACTGAAATTAAAAAAAAATTATAACAGAATATATTAAGAATTGTGTTCTAATAAATACAAAAACCTAGAAGAAATAGACAAATTTCTAGAAACACGTTTTCTACCTAAACTAATGCAGAGATAAAATGACTAAATAAACCTATAACAAAAGAAGATTGAAAAGGTAATTTAAAAACTCTCAACTAAAAAGCCCTGCCCCTGACAGCTTCACTGGAGAATGCTACCAAACTTTCAGAGAAAACTTAACACCATTATTACTGGACATATTTCAGAGTATGGAAAATGATGAAATGCTTCCAAACTTATTCTATGAAGCCACCATAACCCTGATACCAAAACCAGGTAAAGACACTACAAGAAAGGAAAAATACAGACCAATATCTCTCATGAACTTAAATGCAAAACTCCTCAAAATCTTCAACAAATGGTGCTGGCAAAATTGGTTATCCACCTGCAATAAACTGAATCAAGATCCATATCTTACACCTTACACAAAAACCAACTTCAACTGGATAAAAGACCTAAATATCAAACCTAAAATGATAAAGCTCATCCAAGAAAAGGTAGGAACAACAATGAAAGTTTTAATACACAATAAGGACAGACTCCAAAATCTGTCAAAGAAACCACAATCAACAGAAGAGAAAATAGATAAATGGGAACTATTAAGAATCAAACACTTTTGCTCATCCAAAGACTTTATTAATAGAATTAAAAGAACACCCACAGAATGGGAAAAAATATTTGGCAACTCTATGTCAGATCGACGCCTGATCTCCATAATCTATAAGATACTACAAGATATCAATAAGAAGAAGATAAGCCATCCAATTAAGCAATGGGCAAAGGAGATGGACAGACATTTCACTAAAGAGGAGATCCAGACAGCCAAAAAACACATGCGGACATGTTCAAGATCTTTAGTTATTAAAGAAATTCAAATCAAGATGACAATGAGATACCATCTCACCCCAACAAGATTGGCCATGATCCAGAAAACACAAAACAACAAAATGCTGGAGAAGCTGTGGAGAAAGTGGAACCCTCCTACACTGTTGGTGGGGTTGCAAAATGGTCCAGCCTCTTTGGAAGGCAATCTGGCGCTTCCTTAAAAAAATGGATATTGATATACCATTTGACCCAGTAATTCCACTACTTGGAATATATCCTACAGAATTAAGACATTTCACACCAACAGATACATGCATGAGAATGTTTATCACAGCACAGTCCACGATAGCAAAAAGATGGAATCAACCCAGATACCCAACAACAGAAAAATGGGTAGGTAAACTATGGTACATATACTCAATGGAGCACTACACAATGACAAAGAATAACGATGATTGCAGGAAACATCTCCTAACCTGGTTTCAACTGGAAGACATTATGCTGAGTGAAAGTAGTCAGCGACAAAAGGACAAATACTGTATGAGACCTCTACAATAAGATCTCGAAAACAGACTTGTGTGTAGAACAAAAGACTCTTTGACAGCTGCAAGGGAGGGGAGGGAGGGAGGGTGTGGGGGGAAGAGTTTAGTTTAGATAGTTGCTAGAAATCTAGTTGGGAGAAAGTGGTGATAGCACACATTAGAAACAAGAACAACATTAAGTGGACTTCAGCATAACTTGAGTACTCCTTCCATCTTAACCCAATATTGCAAGGGTAGAGTAGCTGGGGCAGGGGGCAGGGGACCATGCTCTTAGGCAAAATCGAGGCCAACTGGGACAACTAGCATTTTGCTAAGAGAGCTCTCTGCACCCCACATTGGTGAGTGTCGTCTGGGGTCTTAAAAGCTGCCAAGCTGCCACCTGAGGACACAGCAAATGGTCCTAACTCAGCAGGAACAGATGCTCACCGAGGACCAAAATGACATGCGGTAAAGACAACCTAGAAGACAGAGAGACCCACAAGAGTGGTTGCCTTCATCGACTTCGGACCGGAAGAACCGGATGGTACCCAGTCACCACCAGTGGTAGCCATGATGGAGCTCACTAGGTTGAGTCTCACTGGTAACACAAGAATAAAAAGCGGTGCATCCTGAGATCTCCACTAAAAGAGTGCAATTGATGGTCCAGCGGTTTCGGGGTTCCCCTGAGAGCATGGCCCCCAGCCCTGATTCTGCCCTTTCCCATAATTATAACAAAGGTCCACTCTTTGGACAGGAATGGATTGGACTTGGCAATGCAGAGTGACCATATATTGGGTGCACTTTATTGTTCTATATATCTATAGGATATCATCCTGCTGACCTCTGGCTGGAAGAAGGAGAGTGGGTGGAGAGGAGGGGAAAGGAGACTGTTGGGAGGATGAGACATGTATGGAGCAGAGAGGAATAGTGTGTTGTCACAAGGCAAGGAGAGCAGTGGAAGCTGCATATAGGTGGGCATGTAAATTTATATGGGAATGTACATTTTCACTCAGTCATGTTAAATAAAAAATAAAAAAAAAAAACTCCTCAAAAAATGGCCAACAAATTCAACAACATATTTAAAAAAATAATAATTCACCATGACCAACTGAAATTCAAACCATGGGTGCAGGGATGATTCAACATGACAGTCTTGCTTGTGGACAAGAAGACTCAACATTGTGAAAATATCTATTCTACCCAAAGCGATCTATAGGTATGCTGTGATCCATATACAAATACCAATGGCATTTTTTAATAAGACAGAAAAACAAATCATCAACTTCATATGGAAAGAGAAGAAGCTTCAGATAAGTAAAGCATTACTGAGGAAGAATAAAGTGGGAGGCCTCCCACTACCTGACCTTAGAACCTATTACACTGCCATGGTAGTCCAAATAGGCTGGTACTGGTACAACAACAGACACATAGACCAGTGGAACAGAATTGAGAATCCAGATCATAAAATTGTCTACCTATGAGCAGCTGACATTTGACGAAGGCCCAAAGTCGATAATTTGGGAAAAGATAGTCTCTTTAACAAACGGTGCTGACATAGCTAGATATCCATCAACAAAAAACTGAAACTGACCCATATCTCATGTCATTCACAAAAACTAACTCCAAATGAAACGAAGACCGCCAAGTGCCTTTGAGTGGGATCTGACTCATGGCAATCGACATGCATACAAAACGTAAGAGGATCAAGATCATGGAAGAAAAAATAGAGAGCCCTACCTCACAAAATAAACAGAATACAAAACATTACTACCAATGAACAAACACCAGAAGATAAAATAGATAACTGGGAACTCCTAAAAATCAAACACTTGCACTCATTCAAAAACTTGAACAAAAGACTGAAAAGACAACCTCCTGAATGAGAAAAAAGATCTAGATATGACAAATCTGATCAGTATCTAATCTCTAAAAATCCACAGTGTACTCTAAATACTCAACAAGAAAAAGACAAATAACCCAGTTGCAAAATGGGCAAAGGATATAAATAGGCACTTCACCATGGAAGACATTCAGGCAGTTAACAGACATATGAGGAACTGCTCATGATCATTAACAATTAGAGAAATACAAATCGAAACTACAATGACGACAAAGAAAAACAGTGACTTTAGGAAGCATCTCATGACCTGGTTTCAAGTGGAAGACATCATGCTGAGTGAAATCAGTCAGTGGCACAAGGACAAGTGCTGTCTGACACCCCTGCTATAAGGACTTAAAAATGGACTTATGTTCAGAAGAAAAGACTCTTTGATGGCTGCAACAGTGGTGAGGGAGGGTGAAGGTTGGTCACAGATCAGATACCTGATAGAAATTTGGTTAGGTGAAAGCAGGACAGCATACAGTGGACAGAAGATCAACTTAACTGGACCTCACCATAAACTGAAAACTCTTCTAACCTCAACCGAATATTGCAAGGATAGAGTAGCAGGGGTGGGGTTTAGGGACCATGCTATCTGGGGTCATAGAGGTCAATTGGCATAACTAGCCCATTGTTAAGAGAGTCTTCTGCACCCCATATTGGTTAGTGGTGTCTGGGGTCTTAAAAGCTAGCAAGCTGACATCTGAGATGCACCAAATGGTCCCAACTTATCCAGAACAGATGATGACCAAGAACAACAAAGACATGAGGGAAGAAGAGCCCAGAAGACAGAAGGACCCATGTGAATAGGAGACTGTATCAATATGTGACCAGAAGAACCAGATTGTGCCTGGCCACCACGAAAGATAGCTGTCGTGGGGCACACAATGTTGAGTCACTGTGGCAAGATGAGGAAAAGAAGGGTGCAGCTCAAGAACTCTACTAAAAGACCACAATTGATGGCCCAATGGCCTGGGGGATTTCCTGGGAGCATGGCCTCTAGACCTGCTGCTGCCCCTGTCCAGAAAACACTACTGTGGTAAATTCTTTGAATAAAAATGGACTGGACTTGGGGACACAATGTGTAAAGTACACAATGTGTACTTTATGGTTCTATGCATTTATAGGATGGTCTCTTTTTAGACAGGAGAGAAGAGAGTAGAGAAGAGGGGACAGGAGATTGTTAAGAGGATACAATAATTATAGAATAAAAAGGAGGTGTGTGCTGTCACTGGACAAAGAGAGCAGAAGGTGCTGCAGATAGGTGGGCATGCAAAATTAATTTGGATTGTGTACTTTCACTTAATCACAATAAAAAAAAAACTACAATGAGATACAACCTCACCCCAACAAGACTGGCATTAATCCAAAAAAACACAAAATAATAAATGTTGGAGAAGCTGTGGAGATACTGGAACACTTATACACTGCAGGTGGGAACGTAAAATGGTACTACCACTTTGGAAATCGATTTTGCACTTTCTTTACAAACTAGAAATACCATCCAATCCAGCAATCCCACTTCTTGGAATAGATCCTTGAGAAATAGAAGCTGTCACACGAATAGATACATGCACATCAATGTTCATTGCAGCACTGTCCACAATAGCAAAAGGATGGAATCAGCATAGGTGCCGGGCAGTAGACGAATGGATAAACAAACTGTGTTCTATTCACATAATTGGATACTATGCAGTGATAAAGAACGATGATGGATTTCGGAAATGCCTCATAACATGGAAGCCATTATGCTGAGTGAAATTAGTCGGTTGCAAAATGACAAATATTGTATGAGACCATATTACAAGGACTCAGGAAATGTTATAAACAGAAGAAAACAGTCCTTGGTGGTTACAAGGGTGGGGGAAGGGTATTCACTAACTAGATAGTAAACAAACTGCCATCTGGTCTATGCTAACTAGTAGACAAGAACTATTTGGGGTGAAAAGGAGAAGAGAGCACAACTGGACTAAACCAAAAGCTAGGAAGTTTCCTAAATATAACCAAACACTTTCGGGGACAGAGTAGCAGGGACAGAAGTCTGGGAACCATGATTTCAGGCAACATCTAGTTCAATTGCGATAACAAAGTTTATTAAGAAAATATTCTTCATCCTGCTTTGGTGAGTGGTACTGGGGTCTTAAAAGCTAGCAAGCAGCCATCTAAGAAGCATTAATTAACACCAGCCCATCTGGAACAAAGGAAGATGAAGAATATCAAAGACATAAGGCAAACGGGAGTCTACAAGACAGAAAGGGCCACATAATCCAGACTACATCACGACAAGTCTGGAAAAGCTAGACAGTGTCCAGCCACCATTAATGACTGCCATGACAGGGAACACAACAAAGAGTACCTGACACAGCAGGAAAAAAAATGGGGTACAGAATTCAAACTCTGTTAAAAAGACAAGACCTGATGATCTGACAGACTGGTGGGTCCCTGGAAGACATGGCCTCCAGACTCTCTGCTAGCCCAGAACTGAAAATCTTCCAAAGCCAACTCCTCAGACAAAGATTGGATTGGACTATCAGACATAAAATGATATTGGTGAAGGTGAGCTCCTTGGCTTAAGTAGATACACGAGACTAACTGGGCAACTCCTGTCTGGAGGCAAGATGAGAAGGCAGAGGGAGACAGCAGCTGGTTGAAAGGATGTGGAAAATATAGGGTGGAAAGGAGGAGTGTGTGTCACAGGATGGGGAGAGCAGCTAGAGTTACATAGCAGTGTGTGTGTTTTTGTATGACGTACTGACTTGAATTATAAACTTCCACTTAAAGTACAATAAAGTATTTAATAAATAAATAAAATACTTTAAAAAAAGAGGTAGTATTGCCGGAGTGCTCCTTAGAAGCAAGGATGAGCAAGACTTCATCTCTTTGGACATGTTATCAGAATCATTCCCTGAAAAGGGCGTCACACTTGGCAAGTAGAGGGTCAATGAAAAAGAGGAAGACTCTCAATGAGATTGCCTGACATGGCTGGCTGCAATGACAAACTCAGATATAGCGGCAATTGTCAGGATGGTGAAGGACTGAGCAGTGTTTTCTTCTGTTGTACACGGGATGGCTATGAGTTGGTACTGACTCAATGACACTTAACAGCAATAACTGTTTATGACTTTGTCCATTTTACAATTTAAGTATTGGAATTTTTCTATAAATTTACAGTAAATTTTCAAATTATTACCGTTTGTGTTTTTGAAAATAATCTTCCAGAAAGAGAACCCAGAAGACAGAAAGACCCACGCGAATCGGTGACTACATCAACATGTGACCAGAAGAACCAGATGGTGCCCAGCTACCACAAGTGACAGCTGTGATGGGGCTCACAATGTTGAGTCCCAGTGACAACTCGAGAATAAAAAGGGGTGCACCCAGAGAACTTCACCAAAAGACCGCAAATGATGGTCCAAGGGCCTAGGGGTTCCCCTGGAAGCATGGCCCTTAGATCTGATGGTGCCCCTAATCGTAAGTCATTACTGAGGTCAACTCCTTGCACAGGAATGGATTGGACCCAGTGACACAGTGACCATATCGTGTGTGCACTTTATGGTTCTATGCATCCGTAGAATGTTGTCCTACTGGTGGCTCACTAGAGCTGAGAGGAGAGGGTTGAGAGGGGGGACAGGAGATTGTTAAGAGGATATGACATGTATAGAACAGAAAGGAAGAGTGTGCTGTCGCCGGGTAAGGAGAGCAGAAGGAACTGAGATAGGCATGCAAATTTAAACTGGATTGTACACTTCACTCAGTTACGATAAATAAATAAAATAATAACCTCCCAGGTTTTGTCCTTTTGTATCTGGCTTACTTCACTCAGCATAAATGTTTTCAAGGTTAATCCACGTTGTAGAATGTATCAGGATCTCATCTCTCTTTATGGCCAAGTAGTATTCCATTGTAGATCTCTGTACCGTATTTTGTTTCCTCATTCATCTGTCGAAGGGCATTTAGGCTATTTCTACCTTTTGGCTATTGTAAATAGTGCTGCAGTGAACATTGGTGTACATGTATTTGCTCCTGCTTTCAATTCTTTGAGGGTAGGAGTGGAACTGCCGGACTGTACATAACGTTATTTTAAAGAACTAATTGGTCCCTTTCAAAGGACATTAAAAAAAACCACTTTATTTTAAAAACTGAGTATTTAGCTTGCTTTTTCTTTCTCTTCAATATCAGCTAATTCAGTGAAAAAAACAGATTAACCAATAATCTGTATAAAAATGTACTCAAGTCACAGCAGATGGTCCCAACTCAGCAGGAAAGGATGCTCACCGAGGACCAAAATGACATGGGTGAAGACAACCCACAAGACAAAGAGACCCACATGAGTGGGTGCCTACATCGGCTTGGGACCGGAAGAACTGGTTGGTGCCCAGCCATCACCTGTGATAGCCACGATGGAGCTCACTAAGTTGAGTCTCACTGGCAACACAAGAATAAAAAAGGGGTGCATCCTGAGATCTCCACTAAAAGACCGCAATTGATGGTCCAGCGGCTTCGGGGTTCCCCTGGGAGCATCGCCCCTGGCCCTGATGCTGCCCTTGCCCATAAGTCATAATGAAGGTCCACTCTTTGGACACATGGATTGGACTTGGCGATGCAGAATGACCATATATTGGATGCACTTTATGGTTCTATGCGTCTATAGGATATCATCCTGCTGACCTCTGGCTGGAGGAAGGAGAGTGGGTGGAGAGGAGGGGAAAGGAGACTGTTGGGAGGATGAGACATGTATGGAGCAGAGAGGAACAGTGTGCTGTCACCGGACAGGGAGAGCAATGGAAGCTGCATATAGGTGGGTATGTAAATTTATATGGGAATGACACTTTCACTCTCTCATAATAAAAAAAAGAAAGAAAATGTACTCACGTAACTGCTATTCTATATATTATACTCAGCTACAGTTTGTTGATATTAATGGCTATAATTTATTGAGATCGTACCTTGTTCCAAGCACTATCCTAGCAGATTTTCATATATTATTTTACTTAATGTTTACATAATCCAGTAAGAAAAGTCCTAGTCATATTTCTGGTTTACATATGAGAAAACTAAGGCACAAAGAGGTTAAATATCTTGCCCACGATGCACAGGTAGTAAGTAGCATGGAGGGATTCAAACTAGAATCTATTTAAGTATACTTCACAGCCTTTTGTTATAGAAGCAACGCATAATGCATCAGCAACTGTTGTTTTCATAATAATGCAAATCAGACCAAGAAAATATAAAACTCTGCTTACTCTGAACAAGACTCCCTCATCTTGGGTAATGGGAGTGGTGGGTAGCCAATGAAGGTACAGTGGACAGAAATTGCTCATCTCGCTCCTTTTGAGACTGCATCTCATATCCGTAAAGAACAACCCCCTATCTGCCCATATGGTTCCGGTCGGGCTACACCTGCCAACCAGCTCCAGAAATTCTAAGGGCAGTTAGAGTGAGGGTAACTGGTTCAGAGATGGGAACATGGCCACATCTGGGTCAGTGAGAGTCAGACCCCAGACTGTTGTTGCAACTATTGGGGAAGAAATACATTGTTTGTGCTGACATTGCTCAACTGGTACAGTGTAAACCTGGACTTTCTGGTGGGCATTTTTGCCCCACTATGAAGTTAGCCTGCCAGAGGGTAAAGCCAACACTGAGGAAAGTGAGATGGCAAGAGTATGTAGATAGACAGACAGATATATACATAAACCCCAACCCCAAACCTAGTGCCACTGAGTTGATTCTGACTCATGGTGACACTACAGGTCAGAGTAGAACTGCCCCCGTAGAGTTTCCAAGGAGTGCCTGGTGGATTTGAACTGTCAGCCTTTTGGTTAGGAGATGTAGCACTTAACCACTATGCCACCAGGGTTTCTGATACATGCATAGAGATTGTTATTGTTGTTAGTTACTCTCAGATGGTTCCAGCTCATGAGAACCTTGTACATAACAGAACAAAACGTAGATAGACACACTGACAGATACCGATACAGAAATGATAATTTTAAGGATTGTCACAACCAAGGGTGGACTAAAGAGATGTGACAACTAAATGTAATTTTATATCCTATATGGGATTCTGGAACACAAAAAGAACTCTAGGGAAACACTGAGGAAATCCCAATAAAGTATGGACATCACAGTTAGTAATAATACACCAGCATTGATTCATTAACCGTAACAAAGGTAGCATACTCATTTCAGTTGTTAATACTAGGGAAAACTGCCTGGGGGATATAACATTTTCTTTGTGCAAACTTCTCAGCTTTTCTGTTCTAAATCAAAAAGTTTATCTGAAAGTGTGAATAGCTCAGGTATTTTTTTCACCCTGGCAGATTCCTCTGCAGACCCACAGGGTTGGGCCCACCCACCTTTGGAGCCCTCAGGTTTAGGGGAACTCTGGCCTGCTCTAAAGGCAGTGAAGCCTAGGGGTTACAGGTGCCTCCTTGCAGGAAGAAAGGCCTTCTCCTCAGACTCTTTCAGTGCTGATCTATTGGCATTGACCCAAATGAACCCCTTGGTTGCCCCATAATGCAGTCTTTGGCAAACTGCTTTGTCCTGAAAGAGGCCTAGTTGGTCAACGTGGGCTATTCTGTTTAAACAGAACCCGACTTGACGGCACTTGGCTTATATGCCCTGATGAGCTAGTGTCAGGAGAAATGGCAAAGGAGACAGCCTCCAGCCTCCCGTTTATTTGCTTGTCAGCGCTTTTCATGGAACTTCCCCTGAAACTGTGAGCCTACTGTCCCACCCCCAAATCCCTGCTTCCAGGAAGAGACTTGACAGGCAATTGCACTTTACTACAAATTAAAGGCAATGCATTACACTCTTGAAAATATCTGCAGTCTCAAGAGCCAATCAAGCATAAGAATCTCTAGTTCAGAAATAGAAAATAACATCTTCGGTCTCAGGAGGAAGCAGGCTGCATTTTGGGGGCACATGGGGAAGAAAAACCTTGATAAGGCATTTGCTCAGTGAGGGAATCCATGGTCTCAGACTCTGGACCACTTCACTTCCTGTTCCCCAGGGGCTTCCTGGAAGTCCCAGCTCTTCCATCCCTACCTTTGGCCTTTTCCACATGATGGCCTTCATCTTGGTTTTCTGGCTCAGCTCGAGGTTGCCCAAGGCCTGAGCACCTGCAGGGAACACACGATCTTCAAAGAGATGCTTCTGAGCCAGACATTCTTGTTGGAGAACAATGAAATCCTGCCCCTCAAACTTGAGGGGCTTTGTGATGGTACCCTCTCCATTTTTCCTGTTCCTCTCCCGAATTACGCGGTCACAGAAGAATCCCGGCAGCAGGTAGGGCATGGTGACCACTCAGAAAACAGAGCTAGGCCTTTACTGTAGCCTCTCTCCCTCTGTGTCCTCAGTCTGGACCTAATCCTCCTGCTAATGGGCCCTAGCTATATAGCTCCTGAACCCTCAGCAGCGTGATGCAAATGAACTCAGCCCAGAGTCAGCAGCTTTGGCTGGAGGCCCTGAGCCCACAGTCTAGGGCAACACCATTCAAGTCACAGAGGAGTCAGTGAGGGGACAGCGAACTGCGAATAGCCCCAAGATAGACTTCCGAGGACATCTCCACTGACCGTTGTGGCATTCTTCCTTTAAAAAGAGAAAGTATAGCTATGGAGAGGCTTATCTTGTCTCAGCTAAAGCCGTTTGTGCTTTGACACTGTAGGTCAACTGGGTATAGCATAGAGCCTTCTAAACATACTGTATGCACTAGTCCTATACAGGCTGCTGAATGCATAGGAGGAATCTGCTTCAGGCCATTGTCTGAGGGTAATGAAGCCTTTATTCTCTCAGTGTCCCTGACCCCATAGACTTGACTGGTCATTTAACCCACTGCTGTCAATTCACTGGACAAAGGAGAACTGCCCCGTAGAGTTTCCAAGGCTGTAATCGCTATGGGAGCAGACTGTCACATATTCTGTGCAGTGGCTGGTGGGTCTGGACTACTGATCTTTCAGTTAGCAGCCAAACACTTAACCGCTGCGCCACGATGGCTCCTGATTGGCAATTTAGGGACCTTTAAAATGTGAGAAAGCCCCGAAGGGTAGGCATGGAATGGACATCCATTGTCACAAATTCAGGATGTTTCGAGCAGATAATGTGGTAGATGGGGAAAACAGAATAAGTGTGGGTTAGCGTGTTGTTAAGAAGCTGCAGCTCTTTCAAAGGTCGATGGTGCTTACATGCTCAACTCATGTGAGAGCCTGGGTGGTGCAGCAGTTGAGATCTTAGCTGTTAAGCAAAAGGTGGCAGCTCGAATCCACCAACGGCCTCTTGGAAATCCAGTGGGGTAGCTCTACTCTCTTACAGGGCTGCTGTGAGCCAGAACTGACTGAATAGCAATGGATTTGAATTCTTTTTTTAAATCAATTTCTTAAAAAAAAATTATTATTGTGACTAAGTGAAAGCTTACAATCTAAGTCAATTTGCCATACAAAATCCCAAGCACCTGCCTCTATGCAACTATATCTGCACTCTTCATCCTGTGACAGCACACTTATTCTCTTCACTCTTTCCTTCCAGTATCCTCTCAACTTGTCCCCTCCTCTCCAACCTTTCCTCTCCCCTCTCCCTTCTTCCCTCTAAAAAGAGACCAGTAGGACAGCCTCCTGTATGTATTAAACCATGAAGTTCACACACCACCTGCATCACTCTGTGTTCCATAGTTCAGTCCGATCTTGGTCTGAAGTGCTGGTTTCTGGACCGGTTTCAGCTCTGGGCTAGCAGTAAGTCCAGTGGCCATATTCTCAGGGGGCTCCCCAGGTTCTCAGACCATCAGTTCTGGTCTTTTAATAGAGTTTGTGTGCTAAGGACTATGCATTGTGTTCCTTGATAGGGCTGTCTTTGATGGTAGCTGGATATGATCTAGTTCTTCTGGTCTCATGCTGATGTAGTCCCCCAATCACATGGACCCTTCTGTCTCCTGGTCTCATATCTTCCTCATGTCTTTGATGTACTCGGTTTTCAGCTGCTCCAGGTGTGTGGGGACCAACTGATGTTACTTAGATCACAGCTTGCTGGCTCTTAAGACCCAGATGCCACCCACCAATATGGGATGCAGAACAATTTCTGTGAAAAAAACTAGTTATACCAGTTGACCTTGATTTCCCCTGAAACCATGGTCCCCAGACCCCTGTTCCTGCTAATCTGTCCTTTAAAATGTTGGGTTATATTTAGAAAACCTTTTAACTTATGGGGTAGTCCATTTATGCTGACTTGCTTTCTACTGTGTGCTGTCACTCCCTTCATGTAACCAAACTCCTGTCAACTATCTAATCTATGAATAACCCTCTCCCTCCCTCTCTCCCTACCTTTGTAGCCATCAAAGAGTATTTTCTTCTGTGCATAAACCTTTTCTTAAGTCCTTATAATAGTGGCTTCATACAATATATGTCCTTTTGAATCTGACTGATGTCACTCAGTATAATGTCTTCTGGATGATTAGAGGCTATGAGATGTTTCATATAATCATAGTTGTTTTCTATCATTGTACAGTGTTCCATTTTGTAAATATACCATAGTTTAGCCATTCATCTGTTGATAGGCTTCTAGGTTGATTCCATCTTTTCACTATTGTGGACAGTGCTGCAATAAACATTTGTGTGCATGTATCTGTTTATGTGACAGTCCTTATTTTTGTAGGACATATTCCCAGCAGTGGGATTGCTGGATCATGTGGTATTTCTAGCTTTTTAAGAAGGCACCAAATTGTTTTTCAGAGAGGTTCCATTCTCCAGAGGTACCATTCTCCAGAGAGGTTGTACCATTCCCACCAGCAGCATAGAAGAGTTCCAATCTCTCTTTAGTCTCTCCAACATCTGTTATTTTGTGTTTTTTTGTGTGTCTTGTTGGGGTGAGATAGTTTCTCATTGTAGTTTTGATTTGAAATTCTCTAACAGCTAATGATTGTGAGCATTTCCTCATGTGTTTTTGGCTGCCTGGATGTCTTCTTTGGAAAAATGTCTGTCCATCTCCTTTGCCCATTGTTTAATTGGGTTACTTGTCTTTTTCTTATTGATGTTTTCCAGTACCCATTAGATTATGGAAATCAGATGTTGATCAGATATGTAGTTGCCAAGTATGTTTTCCCAATCTGTAGGCAATTTTTTTACTCTCTTGATAAAGTCTTTAGACGAACATAAATGTTTGATTTTTTTTTAGTTCCCATTCACCTATTTTCTCTTCTGCTGTTTGTGGATTGTTAGTAAGATTTTGTAGTCTGTTCAAGCCAAGTATTAGAGCTTCCAGTGTTGTCCCTGTTTTTTCTTCCATAATCTTTATCATTTTAGATTTGGTATTTAGGTCTTTGACCCATTTTGAGTTAGCTTTTGTGTAAAGTGTGAGATACGGGTTTTGGTACAGTTTTTTGCAGATGGATATAAAATTTTGCCAAACTGTTTATTAAAAAGGCTGTTTTCTCCCAGTTCACAGCCTTTGGCTTTTGTCAAATATCAGGTGGTAATAGGCGGACAGTGTTATTTCTAGATTCTCTATTCTGTCCCATTGGTCTATATATCTGATTTTGTACTAGTACCAGGCTGTTCTGACTACCATGGCAGTGTAATAGGTTCTAAGGTCAGGTAGTGTAAGACCTGAATTTCAACATTTAACCTACTGAACTGTGACAAAATAAAGTTTCTCTTTTTAAAGCCATACATTTATGGTGTATCTGTTATAATAGCACTACACGAATAAGACAATTAGATAAATATTATTTATTTTTCAGCTGTGTGATATGCTGTGATTACTTTCCTTTCTGTGTGTTTATTTTCTTCTATTGTTAGTAATCTCTAATTTTTCTATGCATGTAACAGTGCTTTTCCCAAGTAATAATTTTTCCAAATATTTAAACTCATCAGATAGACTAGCAGTTCCTTGATTTCCCCATCAAGGCTTTGCTTTCAAAACCCCTATCCTTGTATTTCAGCTCAGTAATTGAGGAAGTAATCTGAGAAGCTTGACTGTATGAAGAAGAATGGGGCATTATGACTGGAGGAAGACTCATTAACAACATGTGATATGCAAATAATACAACCTTGCTTGCTGAAAGTCAAGAGAAGTTGAAGCAGTTACTGATGCAGATCAAAGACCACAGCTTTCAGTATGAACTATATGCCTCAACATACAGAAAACAAAAATCCTCACAACTAGACCAATAAGCAACATCATAATAAATGGAGAAAAGACTGAGGTGGCCAACGATTTCATTTTACTTGGATCCACAATCAACACCCATAGAAGCAGCAATTAGGAAATTAAAAGAGCCATAGAGGAATTCAAATCAAAACTACAATAAGATACCATCTCACCCCCATAAGACTGGCATTAATCCAAAAAACACAAAATTGTAAATGTTGGAGGGGTTGTGGAGAGATTAGAACTCTTCTGCACTGCTGGTGGGAAGGTAAAATGGTACAGCCACTTTGGTAATCAATTTGACACTTTTTTAAAAAGCTAGAAATAGAAACACCATATGAGCCAGCAACTCCACTTCTTAGAATAGATCCTAGACAAATAAGGGCTGTCACATGAACAGATACCTGCACACTAATGTTTATTGCAGCACTGTCCACAACAGCAAAAATAATCTAGGTGCCTATCAGAGTCAAATGGATAAACAAACTGTGGTATATTCACTCAGCAGAATACTATGCAATGATACAGAACAATGAATTTGGGACACATCTCATAACATAGAGGAATTTGGAAGGCATTATGCTAAGTAAAGTTAGTGGCAAAAAGACAAATATTGTATGAAACCACTATTACAAGGGCTCAACACAAGTTTTAAACAAAGAAAACAGTCTTTGATAATTTCAAGGGTCAGGAGGGAGGAAGAGGGGTATTTATTAATTATATAACCAAGACCACTGCCATTGAATCGATTTCTACCCACAGTGACCCTATAGACAGAGTAGAACTGCCCCATAGCATTTCCAAGGAGCTCCTATCGTATTTAAACTGCTGATCTTTCAGTTAGCAGCCATAGTGCTTAACCACTAAGCCACCAGGTTTTCCCTAATTGGATAGTAGATAAGAATTAAGGTAGGTAATGAGAAAGAAAACACACAGTTGAAGCCAGCATGACTAGATTAAACCAAAAGCTAAGAAGTTTCCTAAATATAACCCAATACTTAGAAGGACAGAGTAGCAGAGGCCAAAGTCTGGGACCATGGTTTCAAAGGACATCTAGGTCAATTATCCTAACAAAGTTTTTAAAGAATGCGTTCAATACTCCACTTTGGTGAGTGGCATCTGGGGTCCCACTAGCTAGCAGGTGGCCACCTTAGTCGCATCAAATGCCCCCAACGCATCTAGAGAAGGGGAGAAGAAAAGACATTAAAGAAAAAAGGAAATAGGAACCCAAGAGACAGAAAGGGCCACGTAATCCACAGACTACATCAGCATGAGGCCAGAAGAACTAGATGGTTTTCAGCCATCACCAATGACTGCTCTGACAAGGAATACAACAAAGAGTACCTGGCAGAGCAGGACAAAAGTGGGGTGCAGAACTTGAACCCTATCATAAAGACCAGATTTAATGGTCTTCTGTGGAAGACGTGGTCCCCAGACTGTCAGTCCAGAACTGAAACCATTCCTGAAGCCAAGTCCTCAGACAAAGATTGGACTGGAATATAAGATGTAAAATGATACTGGCAAAGAGTGTCTTTCTTGGCTTAAGTAGACACATGAGACTAACTGGGCGGCTCCTGTCCAGAAGTGAAATAAGAGGGTAGAGGGCAACAGTAGCTGGTTGAATGGATACAAAAAATACAGGATGGAAAGGAGGAGTGTGCTGTCAGTGTGGGGAGAGTAGCTAGACTTACATAGCAATGTGTGTGTAAGTTCTTGTGTGACAAATTGGACCGTAAACTGTCACCTAAAGTGCAATAAAATATTTTTAAAAAGAAATCAAAAGACACACTGCATTGGCAAATTGTCCGCAAAAGACCTCTTTAAAGTTGAAAAGCAAAAATGTCACCTTAAGGATTAGGGTTCCACTGATCTAAGCCATAGTGTTTTTGATTGCCACATATGTATGTGACAGCTGGATAATGAATAATGAAAATAGACAAATTGATGCCTTTGTGAAGCAGTGTTGGTGGGAGGGAAAAAAAAAACCTACTACTGCAGCTGTGGGACTCATAGTGACCCCAGAGGTCAGAATGGAACTGTCCCTTAGAGTTTCCAAGGAGCGTCTGGCAGATTTGAGCTGCCCACCTTTTCATTAGCAGACATAACACTTAACCTACTATGTCACCAGGATTTCTGGTGTTGGTGAAGACTATTGAATATAGCATGGACTGCCAAAAGCACCAACTAACTTGTTTTGGAAGAATAATACCCAGAAAGCTTGGAAATAAGGATGGTGAGACCACGTCTCACATCCTTTGGACATATTATCAGGAGGGATCACTACCTGAAGAAGGACATCATGCTTGCTAGAGTGGAGGGTTAGTGAAAAAGAGGAAGACCCTCAGTGAGATGGGTTGGCACAATGGCTGCCAACGATGGCTTCAAGCTCAGCAACAACTGCGGGGGTGGCGTTTCTTCCTGCCGTGCACGGGTTCGCTGAGTCAGAAATGACCCAATGACACCTAGAAACAACATCCTTGTATGGGCCAGTGGCACATATAATCGATAAAAGATTAATACACAGAATATGTAAAGACTGCCTACTACTCCATTTGAAAAAAAGACAAACAACAGAAAAATGGGCAAAAGACATTGACAGCCATTTCATTGGCAGTGAAATAATAAATGACCAAGAAATATATGAAAATATGGAAAGATGCTCAGCCTTATTCACAGTCAGGAACTGAATCTTCTCATATGCTTCTTGGCTATTTCCGGCCCCAGCTTCATTTTTCAACTTAGACTACTGAGTCATTTTAGCTTTTCTTGTCATAGCATCTTGAGTTCTGCCCTCATCATGATCCTCAGAAAGAGCTGCTGTCTTGTGGAATATGATGGAAGGCAGTCCTCCTCTCTACCACCCCTGCCCCCCGCGGGATGGTACTGTCATGGCTCTCTACTGAGCAGAGAGCAGGACAGCTCTCAGTCGAGTGCTTCATTTTGCATTTCCGTTCTCACTGTCACCGTTTATTGACTCATTGTGATAATAGGCTTGTCATATATAGTATCTCATTTAATCCTTACAACAACTCTGTGAAGGTAAGAACTTTTATTTTTGCTTCAAAGATGAGGAAAGTGAGACCCAAGAATGTTTGGTGGCTTGTCTGAGTCCCCATGTTAAGTGGTAGAGCTGGGATTTGAGTCAAGTTTGTCTTACTTCAAAGCCTATGCTCTTCATCACTGTTGTACAGCCTATACTAATAGTATTTGTTTCCTAACTTTAAGTGCCTACTGTGAGCCAGGATTTCAAGACTGCTCTCTCAGAAGAGTCATATGATGAGAATATCACCACTATAGTAAAGTAAAACTTAGAAAGATCAAATGACTTGCTAGTGGCAGAACCAAGAATGAGACCTAGGTCAGGTCAGTTCAGTTCTAAATCTAGTTGTCTTAACCACTTTGTACAAGGTCCTCAGTTCTTCCTCTTTATGGTTAAACCAGTGATCCCATTTCTCTCTAAACTGTCTGGTCAAGAATGAATATGTGTCCAGCAGCTCACAAGCAGATCTCTTGATAAGTGGGCTCACTGGTATGATAAATAATTTCCCTGGAGGAAGAAGAAGCTACACAGCAGCAATGGCTCCCTTCACACAGTCTGGATTTTCTGTAGATCAGTTCCTTCCCTTTCCTCTCCCACAGTGGTATGGAGTAACTTTTATTTTGTGCCGGCCTAGGGTTTCTACTTGTCAGAGTTGAGTAACACAGGTCAAGTGACCCTCTGGCTGTGGAAACACATAGCATGAACTGTTAATTTTAGAGGTGATGGACACACATAAGAAGTCACTGGGGCAAGAGGCTCTCTGGTGTCACCACAGGTCCGTGTCACCACAGGTCCGTGTCACCACAGGCCAGCAAATACCTTCAGAGGACTGATGTTATGGCTAACCGTTGGGTCATAGGAAGTCAGTGGTCAGTTGTTCTCTAAATCTCTCCCCCTGTCTTTAATTTCATTTCAGACTAAAAGGAATCATTTAAATGGAGAGACATGAGTTGAAGAAATGATTTATTCCAGGTCTGGGGCAAGCAATCTATAAGATGAACCTGGGACAATTTGATGTGCCAGAAACGAAGAAACTATCAAAGATTACTGGGTCGCATGATACAGACGACTCTAGAAGGGCTCTCAATGTCCAAAGACATGGCAATTCGCACACCAGAAAGAACAGTGACTGCAATGGATTAAGACATTACAGTGGTTCTTACCAATCACACTCTTTATAGGATACTATTTCAAGCTACAATTTTTAATATATTTTTAATTGTGACTAAATGAAAGTCTACAGTCCAAGTCAATTTACCATATAAAACCCTGAGCACCACCTCTCTGCAAGTCTATCTGCTCTGCTGACCCCCTGACAGCGCAACTGTCTTTTCCACTCTTCCAGTATTCGCTCAACCAACACTCATCCCCTCCTCTCCACCCTCTCCTCTCCCCAACCAGTAGGACAGCCTCATATCAAGCTATACTATCTGTGAGAACACAGAGAACATATAGATCACAGCACAGGAATCCCAAGGTTGGGAAAATTCATACCTATAGGGTAAACTTGAGGAGTCCTGGTGGTAAAACAGTTAAGCACTTTGCAACTGAAAGGTTGACGGTTTGAATCCACCTGACGGCTGCACAGAAGACTTGGTGGTCTCCGTCCATAAAGATGATTGATGGCCTAGAAAATCTTGTGGAGTGGTTCTAGTCTGTCACATGGGGTTGCTGTGAGTTGAAGATTGACTCCACAGCACCCAACCACAACAACAACACGGAGTAAGGTGAGAACTGTAGGACTGCTTAATGTGAAGCAACTAGAGGAGGAGTGACAGGATTCAAGAAGAGAAAGGATTACTCTAACGAGGAAATTGGCTGACTCTTTACACTGCTTCCTGGGCTAAAGCCAGAAATAAAGTGTCATAATTGTGGTCAGAAAAGTTCTGGCTAGAAATAAGATGAACTTTCAGATTGTGAAAGTAACAACTGTAGGTTATGGAAGGAGGTGGAGCATCTCTTTTTCATTCAGAACCTTACCACAGGGAAAGCAAGCCATCCATCTTCCCCGAACGGCTAAGTAAGCTCTGAAACCTTTTTCATCCTTTGTGGTTTTACACTACATTCCTGGAGCCTGGGGTGCACAATAGACTTCTGGAAATTCTGATGATGATGATGTAAGCTTGAAGGCTGGATGAAAATGGTCAAGCAAGTGTTAATAGGTGTGCAGTGACTTTCTTTAACAGAACGCTTGCCTCGGGGTGCTGGCTAGGGCCCCATGCTTCCTCAGACTTGAGGAACATTCGATGTTCCTTGAGGAAAGCTGGCCTTGAACTCCCACTTGTTCGCTCTGTGAGGCTGAAGCCTCCTCACCCCCAGAATTCTGTGAGTTCTTGCCTGTTTACTTCCTCGTGCTTCTCCTCTGTCTACACTGTTGGTTTCCACAGCCTGGCTTCCGGGGCTCTTTCTCAGTCCTGCTCGAATCAGGCAAGATGCAGCCCCACCTTTCACAGAAAAGATACTGGCATTTCTTACGGGCATCTGTGAAGATGACTTTGAGGGTCAGCCCCTGGGAAGGCTAACACGGGAAAATGTGTCCCTCTCCTCTGAGGTCCCCCTCTCCTCACCCGCCTTCCTGTCCAGCTCTCCTCCTTTGGGTGTGTAAACAGCACTTGCAAAAATTTTTTTTTTCTGTAGAAAGCAATCATGCCCACCCCTAGAAAGAAATTACACCTTCTTCAATTACATGGATTTTCCTAAAAGGAATCATCATATACTTTTTTCCATGCCATCGTGGTTATTTCCTTTTGGAGAGAAGCAGAAGATCCTGCCAAGTGAAGGACTCAAATACTTAAGCCACATTTTGCTTAAGTATGTGTAAAGGATCAAATACAGGTAACAAAACCTAACCAGAAATGTAATGATTTATAATCAAAGCCTTTTCTCCCCGGTATAACAGCCTTGGGGGCAGGGTGCGAAGGGCGGGGTGGGGGCAGTTAGTCTTTCTGGATGGTGAGAAGCTTGGGAAAGGACAAGAGATCGTGTCATTGAAAAAGAGAGCGTAGATCTGTGGCTGTGGTTTGATCCATGCTGATAGGTAGCACGGAAGGAAGAAAAGCTTGTAGATGAGGAATAGGATAGCAGAAGTGTGAGTTAAGTGGGAAAAGGGTCTTTTTTGTTTTGTTTTTCTGTTTTAAGACTCTTTTTTTCCTCACATTTTAATATCTCTGAGATTGTGATACACTTCACATTAGAAAGATTCCTTCATTCGCGTTGACCTGGCTGGTGATCATGACATTCTATGGTTACTTGTCCGTTAAGATCAAGAAAGTACCAGCAACGAAATCTTTTAGACTTGGTGAAATACAGTTTGTGATGAATTGTAGCTTGGGGAAATGTACCTGCACTCTCAAGGAATAAAGTCACCCGTTTGAAGTATTAAGGGACTTCTTATCTGGAAGAAAGGTTCCCGTAAGCCCCAGGTGTTGGCTGAAGGAACTAGCTGACCCAAGGAGTAAAGAAGATCAGGGCTCAGAACACGTCTAGACCAACTGGGACAGCACAAGTGGATCTGGGATAGTAATAAGACGATGAGTATGAGGAACGGTAAATGCCCAAGAATTGTGGGCAAAGTTGAGATGCAGCTCTGAGCTATCGAAAGGTGAACTCTGAGATGACTGAGAGATGGAGACAGGATTTGAAGGCCAGAGACAGGTGAGGCAGCCCGTAGCTGGAGGGTCAGCCACTGCCAGTGAAGTATAAGGCGCTGAATGTGGAGATAAACGGGAAGACAGTGAACCCTACCCACACCCCAACAGCCAAAGGTAAAACAGCTGAGGAGAAGGCAGACAAGGGAAAGTGCAGGCTCTCAGCCCCAAATCAGCATAAGGAGGAAGAGAGGAGGGATTCCCTTGGGAAGGAGTTGCAGGCTATGATGGAGGACACTGTATCAGTGATGCGGTTTTGACTTTAACTTAGAGTTGCGGACAGGATGCCCCAACAGGAAATAAATAACCTTTCCTGGAGTCCCTTGGTGGTATTATTAACAGAAAGTCTGGCTGTTCAAATCCCCACAGAAGTGCCTTCGGAAGAAAGGCTGGGTGATGTACTTCCTAAAGGTCATAGACATTGAAAACCCTATGGAACACAGCTCTGTTCTGAAGCTCACAGGATCACCGTAACTCAGAATACACTCCACAGCACTTGTGTTTGCTGCTGTTGTTGCTGTGTGCTTGTCTTGGCAGAGCCCAGAGACACTGAGGCCGCATCCTGGAAGAAGCTGTAGAGTGAAGCTCGAGCAGGGGTCTGGTTTAGCCTGGCGGCAAACTCTTGCTTCTCCAATCCAGGTGAGGAGGTATGGAGTGAGACATAATTTACACAATGTCTTCAAGAGCTGGAGGCAGAAGGTGGTGTTGGTGCTGGTTTCTGCTGTTGGGAATCCTTGGTGAGCTGAGGTAGCTAGAGTTGATTAGCACCACACATAATGCTCCACACAGAATAAACGCACACTAAACCAAGAGTTGGCTCCCCTGTGTAGCCCCTGGGCTGTGGTTAAAGGCGCCAAGGAGGCTGCTCTTCCAAGCGAGAATTCTTTATTGTCCTCTGAGAATCCCAGTCACCACCGTAGAAGGGTACCCTGCAACTGACCCCCTATTACTTATCCTCCAAGGGCAAAAGCAATCTCGATTGCCCTTGATTTTGAGAGTGACTGCAGAAGAGTGTAGAGAAACAGTGTGAGAACCTCTTAACCTTGGTATTCACGAAGCAAATGAAGATGGGGAAAGGAAAGCATGTGCCCATCCCTTTGGCTTTTGATCTTTATCTCGATCACCAATTGGTGAGGGGAAGTTCCCCAGCCAGGTGTAATCCTCTACACATGGTCACCGTCCTGGCCCTAAAATACTCTCCCATTTCTACAACCAACAGCAAACATTTTTTATTTGATGTTATTGTTAGTTGCTGTCAAGTCAGCTCCAACTCAGTTACATTCTGTACAACAGGATGATGTGTTACCCAGGTCCTGCCCTATCTTCAAGAATGTTAGTATGTATTAACCCATTGTTTTAGCTACTGCATCACTCCATGTCGTGGAGAACGTCTCTTGTTTTTTCTAACCCTCTATTTTACCAGCCACGGTGGTCTTTTCCAGTGACTCATCTTTCCTGATGGTGTGTCCAAAGTAAGCAAGCTGAAGTCTTGCCATCCTCACTTCTGAGGAACATTCTTGTTGTATTTTTCTAAGGCTGATTTGTTCCAGAAAGAAATACTGCCCAGTTCTGCACCATCCCCATGTTATGCTCCAGACCACCTTTGAAGCCGCTGTGTCAGTCCGTCTCACTGAGGGTCTTCCTTTTTTCCGTCTACCCTCTGTTTTACCAAGGATGACGATATCCTTCTCCTGGGACTGGTCCCTTCTGATAACATGCCCAAGGTACTCACATAGTCTCACCCATCTTCTATTTTAAGGAGCATTCAGGCTATACTTCCAAGATGACTTTGTCCTGCTGGCCATCCATGGTGTGCTCAACATTCTTTGTCAATGTCATAATTCAAAGGCAGCAGGTCTTCTTTGGTCTTGCTTATTCATTATCTATCTTTCTTGTATATATGAGGTTATTGAGAATATATGGCTTGGGTCAGACGGACCTTAGTTCTCAAAGTGACATCTTTGTTTTTTAACATTTTAAAGAGATGTTTTGCAGCAGATTTGCCCAGTGAAATTTGTTGTTTGATTTCTTGACTCCCTCTTCTATGGTCATTGAAGTGGATCCAAATGGAACGAAATCCTTGACAACTTCAACCTTTTCTCCATTTGTCATGAGACAGCCAGTATTGGCTTCTAAATCTCAGAATTAGGTAGATTTTACCATTAGAAGCTATGGCTCTAGAGCCAGATTGCCTGGTATTGAATCCCAGCATCACCCCTCATTAATTGGGGACCTGGAACAATCTATCCATTTGAATCTGTTCCTTCTTTTGTAAAGTGGGGTCTATAATAATACTTACCTCACAGGGTTGTTGTGAAGATTAAATGTGCTGATATACTGGAGACACTTAGAACAGCTACCAGCACACAGTGATGGGCTGTTGTCACTATTCTTAACTACTCAGATGCAGGTGGCACAGACCTGTGCTTGATTTCTCATGGGGATCTGCCTCTGTAAAGCTTGCCACAAGGAAGAGCAGAGCAGACGTGGACTTCTTGCAGACAGCTTGCTCCCAAGAGAAAGAAAGGAAAAAGGGTAGGCTCTGCAGGTCCAGCTTGTCTTTATAATGCACCCAAGGGGAGAGAAGAGGCCAGGAGCACTGTGCTGCTGAGGCTCCCGTCATTCTATGCCATGTGTTTTCCTCAGCACCTGTCCTCATTGACACTGGGCAAGAGGTCTTCTGTCTCCCAAAAGTCCTCTTCTAGAAGTCATTTTTTATTGCCCAAGGCTTTGTTGTCAAGAAAATTTGGCTTAACAGCTGAAAAGTTTTGCATGGTTTGTTTGCTTTATGATTTTAGAAACAGTTCATGGAAGTGAATACGAAGGGAATTCTATTCTTTGACCTGGAGAGTGCATGGGAGTGCATGACGCTCCCTAAAGAGAAAGAAAGTCAACGATGTGATCCTGGTAAGCGTGGGAGGAGAGATTGTAAATGGTCTTAGGGACAGGTGCCTGGAATCTCGCTTCTTTTAAGACAGAATGGCTGCAAATACAGCATGTTATCTTAAGTAGAATTACAGTTGGCCATGAATTCTCCCTTTGTTATCATCATCATTGTTAATATAATAAATAATACTTGATTGTTGAAGAAAAGTTCAGATTGGTTTCCAGTGATCCTGTACCTCAGATAATATTCTGTCTCCTAACTGGAGTTTAGTGGTACAGTCAACGATTATTCAGTCAGGTGCATACCTCCAGGTATCTAGGGTGGCAGAGGCAGGGACAGAGACATTTGGCAAGGCCAGTGTACAAGAAGGCAGCTACATCTCAAAAGGAAACCCAGAGGGCCTCTCTAAAGCAGAGCCATGCCCTACAGCCCTGAGTGAGGAACAGGTTTCTCTGGAACCATCTGTTGAAGGAAACCGGTAGAGGGGCTCACCCCTTTCTTCCCAGCCATTTTGGCCCTAACTTTAGCATTAATCCACACTTTTGTCTTTGGCAGGCCTAGGAATTTGACCATTGATTTCCTTAGGGTCAATCTGACCCACACAGCTTCGACAGCACAGAGTCCAAGTCCTAGGTTAGAATATGTCTTGAGGAGGCACTGTGCAGTGGCCTGATCATTGCCTTGGAATCAGCAAATCTAGGTTCACACTGTGACTCCACTTACAGTCAGGTGTGTTACCATAGACTTCAGTTTTCTCCCGTGTAAAATAGGGACAGCCATTCCTGTTTTCTATAGCTGTGTGAAGACTGGAAACCCTGGTTTTTTAAGGCATAATCGACTCGACAGCAGTGGGTCTTTTTTTTTTTTTTTTTTTTCAGTGTGAAAATTAGCTCAATGAGCCAAGCACATGGTACAAAGCCTGGCCCATAGGCATTCGATGTCCTATTATTATCTCCATTTTTAGATGAAGAAACTCAACTTTGAAGAAGGCAAATGGTTTCCACAAGGTCACACAGCAGAGATGTGGCAGAAGCGAAACAAGAACCCCAGGACCCTTCCCGAGCCCAAGCTCTTAACCACTGAGTCAAACTTCCTGACAATAAAGGCCATGTCTGCTGAAGACCCATAAATATAGTCCTTCAATTGATCACCCTCTTCTTGGTGAGACTCTGAGCAGACAGTCAGATTATACTTACAGCCAGAGTACCTGCTGATAGGAGATTTCCTGTCTTGTTCTCCTTTGCCTAAAGGGACAGGTTTGGTAAGAAGGAGGCTGGAAGGAAGACTGGTGTGAAGGCTGGTGTGAAGACGGGTAGTGCCTGTGTGGTTGAGGGTGTGACCCCACCTCTGTGAGTGCTGCCTTCTGACAGTCACCGTTATTGTTCAATGCCTGTCTGCCTCTCAGGATTCTCAGCTCCATGACAGCAGGGACATTTTCGTATCTATAGCTGTCTCCCCAGTTACTTGCCCAGTGTCTGGCACTAATAACAAGAGTCCTGCTGAAGGGGAATCAGAGAAGAGCCCTGAGGGAATGTGGCTGTCCCTTCTAGTGGGTCACTGGAAAGCAGTCCTAGTGTCACAACTGGTAAGTATCTGGCTGCTAACTGAAGAGGTAGCTGTTCTAACTTACCCTGTGGTTCTCAGGAGTAAGTCCCAGCAATCTGTTCCTATAAAGATTATAGCCTAGAAAACCCTATGGGGCAGCTGCAGTCTGCTACCTGAGGTCACCTGATAGCATTTGACATCAACAGTGACAGAACACTGTAAGTGAAGCCTGGAGGCTAGAGACTTGTCTGAAAGGGAAGGGAGTTTTGGTTCAGGCTCTGACACTGACTTGCTGACACAACTCGCTCTGCTGTGCCCTTATTTCCTCCTTTGTGAGGGGGTACGTGGAAAAATGGCTGAGAGGTGCCCTTCCAACCCTAACATTTTATGCATGAAAAATTAGTCTTTGCTGATGCTGTCTTCTTTCTAGGGCTTCTGTGTTTCAGAAAGATGTGCTACTGGCAAACTGAGAAAAGAACACGGTGATTTCAGCCAAAGAAACAGAAAAAATCGTACAAAGATACAGGATATTTAAGTAGAGAGTTCAGATCTAGACTGTGTAGAATTTGTATAGGACGAATTAAACAGAGCTTCAAGCATTAAAAAAAAAACAAGATTATTTCAGAAATAGATTATTTCAAAGAGAGAAAGAGAATGAGAATCAGCCCTGCCTCCCCTGAGCTTGCTGTGAATTTTGCAGAGATTTGATGGCATCCAAGGCTGCCTACCCTCTCCTCCCCCACACACTTGAGGACAGGGCCTCTGCCAGGAAAAGTCCCCTGTGTGCGCAGCTGAGCTGCAGGGAGGTGCTGAGTGGGAGGCTGTCTTTGAGGGGAAAAACCCAGCCAGCAACCAGTAAGCTACTCACCGGAGGTCTCTTCCAGACAAATTGGACAGGGAACTTCTGGCTATAAAAAAGAGAGGTCTCGTCTGGTGGGAATTCAGGATCCAGATAAAGAACCTTCTTTTCTAGACATTTCTTGTGTAGCTGCTCAAATGTCTTCTCTTTCACTCCGATGATAGGAAAATTGCGACTGATGATGGCTGAATAGATGCCACTCTGATTCCCACCCCCAGCCTCGGTGGTCCTGCCCTGGGCTGGATGGAGGATTGGCCCTGGGGACCTGGGCTCAGCCCCTGTCCTTGGGGCCACAGAGGAGCTAATGACAGTTGGCATGGCAGGCAACTTTGGAAGGAAAAGTTTTTTTTTTCTTTAAGAAAAACAAGATACAGCTACCTCTAAGGGAAGGAAGAGACTGCAAAGAGGAAGTTGGAGTGATTCTGTCATCTGAGAGAAAGATGTCCACATCCAATCCAAAGTCCAAAGCCCATTAGAAGGTTGTCCGGTTTATATCCAGCTTAAAAACTGAGCTGTAATCCTGAAACCACCAATTCTTCCTCGAAGAAGGAGCAATAAAAAACAATTTCTGAGGCGATTTTTACCTGGGGGGTTCTTACCAGCAGCACAAATGCCAGAGGGAGAGCAAGAGAGTGAGGGTTGTGTTTCAGTGGCCTGGAGATGCTTGAGCCAGGAAAACCAAAAATAGACATGAAAGAGGACTTATGAGTACGAGAGCAAGAGAGAGGCTAGGACGCAGCTCGCTGTGCGGTGGAGGGAAGGGCCTGCATGGAGATGCTTCTGTGTTGCCACTGAGTGCTGGTGTTGTTAGGGAATGAAAGCAGGGTATCTGAGTACACTGAAATTTGAAAATTAGCAAAGAACTCCTGGCGTGTCATTGAGTAGGCAGTTACACAGACTGTCGGATTACTGGCTGCCAAATTAATGGAAATAATACTGAATTCAACATTGAAACAATACTGAAAAGGGTGAAGGTAAGATAATTAATTCAGGGGTATAATCTAGACAGGTCTCCCCCACCCCCTGCAATTTGGCAATGTGTGTTAACCAAATACTTTTTGTATACCATATTCTTCAAAAACACTTGTACACGTGTGCAAGGCAGTACTGACAAAGCTACTCATTGCTTCATTTGTACTAGAGAATATTGTTTCATACTTAATTTGACATCTCTTCTAGAATGTTCTGGTGTCTGTTCAGTGGAATTGTCTCGGTAGAGACACCACTCAGCCAAGCCCTCAGGTGGAAAAATCCCTCGGTCTCTTCCTGTTCACTTCACCTAGTTACTTCTTGTCTTTCTCTATCCCTAAGATAAACAATAGGACAAATATACCAAAAAAAAAAAAAAAAAAAAAAAAAAAAGCACAGTCAGTACTGGCTGTACATTGATTATTCAGGCATGCCACACTAAGGTGTCTGACCCAGAAACTGGAAGTGGATACTGAACTAGATTGGCCATCAAGAGCCAGGATATCATATGACGAGGAGTGGGTTTGGGGGCTCTTAGGTAACAGCACAAATGGATTTGAGGAAGGGAATTGCCTGCCCAACCTCTGCTGTGGCTTCTACGGTAGGCAGCTGCTCTCTGATACGTAAGGAAGTGGCCACATTCCAAGTCTGGCTTGCCAGAGGCTCGTTCCAGATGGCAACCATGTCTGCCTGCTCCCACATGACCATCTCACAGGCCAAGGTTAGAGGCTATGGGAGAAGGTGCAAAGTTACTGGACCAGGGCTCAGGATCCTTGGGACTGGCTTTGAGGAAGCTTATGCCATCGGCTTGTAGGAATTGTCAGCAAATACTTCTATCCCTCTTTGAAAATGCCCAAGGGTTTTTATCACTCTTGGAGAGGCAAAATAGAGAAGGCAACTGCTTTGGTTTGAAGTCTTGGTCTGCCACTTACTGGCTGTGTTTGAGTAACTTGAGGCAAATTACTTCTCCTTTCTAGCTATGTCTCAGTTTTGTTCCCTATAAAATGGGTAGAATGATAGTCACTTAGTTATTGGATTGTTGCAGGACTGAATAATTTAATTTATGCAAATCATGGTGCCTGGATTGTCTTACCAAAAATCCCTTTGCCATAGATTCCAACACACAGTGACTCTATAGGACGGAATGGAACTGTCCCATAGGATCTCCAAGGAGTGACTAGTGGGTTCAAACCGCTGACCTTTTGGTTAGCAGGCAAGCTCTTAAGCAGTGTGCCACCAGGGCTCTGGATTGTTTTAAGTACTCAGTAAGTGTTGTTGGAGAAAACATTAACATTACCTCGGGATTAGATCGCACTGAATGATACATTCACTTCCTGATGCAAATTAGGACACACTCTAGGCATTTATTGCACATCTCCCATGAGTGCAGCACAGAGACAGCTGCTATATGCCCAGGCCTGTATGTACACAATATCTGTAATCAGAGGCTTTCCTATCTGCACTAAGATGGCATCACATCGATGGACTTCCACTCTCAAACTCACCAGTGACATGAGCAGCACAGGTAAGGGTTCCTTCTCACAGCAGTCCAGTGCGCTGTTGTTGTTGTTAGCTGCTGTCAGGTTGGCCACCTGCTCAGGGTGACTATATAGACAAAGGAACAGAACATGGCCTGGTCCTGAACCATTCCCATGATTGGCTGTAGATAAGACTGTTGTCATCCAAACGGCTTTTACTGGTTGGTTTTCAGAAGAAGATTGCCAGGTCTTTCTTGCTAGTCTGCAAGCTCTGCCAAAATCTGTTCAACCTCATGGCAACATGTGAGCCTCCACCGACAGTCAGGTAGCAGGTGTGCATGAGGTGTGCTGGCAAGGAATCAAACCCTAGTTCCCTGCGTGGAAAGTAAGAATTCTGTTACTGAACCTCCATTGCTGTTGTTGCTATATGCCATCAAGTTGCATCTGACTTATAGAGATCTTATGTACAGTCAAACAAGTCTAGGTCACCGTACTGCCCTGACATTTACAATGTTTATGCATGTTTTTGGAGCTTTGGTGGCCCAGTAGTTAACTGTTCAGTTGCTAACAAAAAGATTGGCAGTTCATGGGGTAAAAACAATCTGTTTAACAAATGGTGCTGGCAAAATTGGACATCTATCTGCAAAACATTGAAACAAGACCCATATCTCACGCCTTACACAAAAACTAACTCAAATTGGATAAAAGACCTAAATATCAAACCTAAAACAATAAAGACCATGCTATAAAAAATAGAGTCAACAGTGAAAGCTTTAATATGCAGCTTAAACAGACTTCAAAATCTAACAAAGCATGATCAACAGAAGAGAAAATAGATGTATGGGAACTACTAAGAATCAAATACTTTTGCTCTTCAAAAGATTTTATCAAAAGAATTAAAAGACCACCTACAGAAAAGGAAAATACATTTGGCAACTACATGTTGGACTGACATCTGACCTCCATAATCTACAAGATACTGCAAAATACCAGCAAGGAAAGGATAAATAATCCAACTAAGCAATGGGCAAAGGGGACGGACAGACACTTCGCCAAAGAGGATAACAAGGCAGCCAAGACACATATGAAGAAATGCTCTGATCATTAGCTATTAGAAAATTCAATTCAAAAAGACAATGAGATATCATCTCACCCCAACAAGGTTGACCATGATCCAAAAAACACAAAACAACAAATGCTGGAGAGGCCATGGAGAGATGAGAACTCTCCTACACTGCAGGGGATATTGCAGAATGGTGCAACCTCTTTGGAGAGCAATCTGGCACTGGATATATATCCAGCAAACTGGATATAGATATGACATTTGATCCAGTGATCTCACTGCTCGGAATATATTTTACAAAATCAAGGACAGTCACACGAACAGATACATCCACATGAATGTTCATCGCAGTGCAGTCCACAATATCTAAAAGATGGAATCAGCCCAGATGCCCAACAACAGAGGAATGGATAAACAAACTATGGTACATACACTCAAGGGAACACTATGTAATGATAAAGAACAATGATGATTTTAGGAACCATCTCACAACCTGGTTTCAAATGGAAGACATTATGCAGAGTGAAATCAGTCAGTGGCACAAGGACAAATATTGCATGAGACACCTACTACAAAGATTTAAAAACAGACTCTTGTACAGAAGAAAAGACTCTGATGGCTGCAAGGGAGAGGAGGGAGCGAGAGGGCTGGTCATAGATCAGATAGTTGATAGAAATTTGGTTGGGTGACAGCAGTGATGGCATACAGTAGAAAGAAGATTAACTTCACTGGACTTCAACAGAAGCTGAAAACTCTTCTAGTCTTAACCCAATACAGCAAGGATAGAGAAGCAGGGGTGGGGGTCTGGGGACCATGCTCTCGGGGGACACCAAGGCAAATAGGCATAACTAGCCTATTGCTAATAGAATCTTCTGCACCTCATATTGGTGAATGGTATCTGGGGTCTTGAAAGCTAGCAAGCTGCCATCTGAGGTACACCAAATGGTCCCAACTCAGCCGGAACAGATGATCACCAAGGACAACAAAGACATGACGGAAAAAGAGCCCAGAAGACAGAAAGACCTATGTGAATGAGTAACTGTATTAACATGTGACAAGAAGAACCAGATGGTGCCTGGCCATCACCAAAGACAGCTGTGATGGGGCACACAATGTTGAGTCCTAGTGGCAACACGAGAAAAAGAGGGGTGTACCTCAAGAACTCCACTAAAAGGCCATAATTCACGGTCCAGTGGCCTGGGGGTTCCCCTGGGAGTGATGCCCCTAGACCTGCTTCTGCCTGTGACCAGATAGCATTACTGAGGTCAACTATTTGGACAGGCATTGACTGTACTCAGGGACACAATGTGACCATACGGTGGTGTGTACTTTTTGGGTCTGTGCATCTATAGGAGGCTGTCTTACTGGCCCTTTATTAGAAGGGAGAGGAGAGGGTGGAGAAGAGGGGACAAGAGATTGTTAAGAGGACATGACATATATAGAATAATAAGGAGGAGTGTACCGGGCAAGGAGAGCAGAAAGAGCTGCAGATAGGCAGGCATGCAAATTTAATTTGGACTGTACACCTTCACTTAATCACAACAATAACAACAACAAAAGATCAGCAGTTCAGATCCACCGCCAACTGCTCCTTGGAAACCATATGGGACAGTTCTACTCTGTCTTATAGGGTTACTGTGACTTGCAATCCATACAGTAGCAATGAGTTACCCACGTTTTATTGTTTCTGCTTATTCAGCATCCACAAGACTGTAAATTCTGTGAAGGCAGGGGCTAGGCTTCTGTTTCACCCCCAGAGTTAATAAGCATTTTAAACCAAACCAAACCCACGGCTTTTGAGTCAGTTTTGACTCATAGCAACCCTACAGGACGGAGTAGAATTGCTCACAGAGTTTCCAAGGAGCACCTGGCAGATTTAAACTGTCAACTTTTTTGGTTAGCAGCTGTAGTACTTGAAGACTACACCACTAGGATTTCTAGTTAAGCATGTAGAAGGCCACTAGTCAGTACGTATTGCGTTTCTGTGGAATGAAATTTCCCTAAGTGAGGAGGAAGATTTTACATTTCTCATTATTTTGTCAATGCAATCAAAATTCCTTGGCTGATTTGACTGCTTGGGGAGGAACCACATCTGGGCCACACGCATACTATCTTTCCTTCCTTGGCTACTGAAGACAATTCTACTAGTTAACAACTAAGATGAGTGTGTGGCAGGGATGGGCTTCTTGTCGCGGTGGGGTGGGAATATCAAATACAGAGTACAAGATGCTGTTCATTTTGGTCTATCAACTGCTGCAGATGAAAAAAATCCTCAGATTAGCATGCTCCGGTTCAAGGTTTATTCAGCTGCCCAAGTGGTGAAACTCATGTTATCAAGGGAGAAATCCAGTCTGAACCTGTGAGTGAAGAACAGATAATGTGCATATAAACAACTGCACATTTCAATTCCCAGAAGCCTCCTCAAGGATGAAGAAATAGTTGTGCAAAACATTTCAGCCAATCACGCAGTATCTGTGGTTGGAATGGTTTCTGTTGCACCAACAAGGCTGACTAATGGCTCCGTGTCAGTGACTTCTCCATCAGTAAAGTATTCCTTTGATTCAGCGCTACTGGAGGCAACACATTTGTTTATCATCACAGCAGGTACCATTTCTTAGGAGTCCTAGTGGTTAAGAGCTCTGGCTGCTAACCAAAAAGTAGGCATTTCAAATCCATCAACCACTGACTCCTGGGAAATTCTTTGGGGCAGTTCTACTCTTTTCTATATGGTTGGTATGAGTCAGAATCAACTTGACAGCAACAGGTTGGCAGGTTACTATCTATAAAGGGCTTAAAGTGAGGTAGCCGTTTCACATAGAATATTCTTTAACATTTTTTATTTTTAAATAATTTTAGACTTACAAAAGCATTGCAGAGATAGTACTGAGTTCTTTTATACTGTTTATCCAGCTTGTACAACCATGGTACAATGATCAAAACTAATATTTACTACTAATTAATATTAGTACAATATTATTAAGTAAATTACAAGAGTTTATTCTGAATTATCCACTTTTTTCATCAATGTATTCTATTTAAAAATTTTTTTATTTTGTTGTTTTTATTGAGAATATACATAGCAAAACATATACCAATTCAAAAATGTCTACATGTACCATTTAGGGACATTGATTACATTCTTTGAGTGGTGCAGCCGTTCTCACCCTCTTTTTCTTTTATAGGATCTAACCTAGGATACCACATTGCATTTAATTGTCATGTTTCTTTAGTCTCCTAGGAAGGAGAGGTTTCATAGTCTTTCTCTCTCATGACCTTGGCACTTTTGAAGAGTACTTATCAGGTACTTTGTAAGCCATCCATCAATTTGTAGGTTTGATGTTGTGTCATGACTGGACTAACATTATGGAAATTTGGGAAGAACATTACAGATGTGATATGTGCTTTCACGGATTGAATCGTGTCCTTCCAAAAGTGTGTGTAGTGATTTGACTAAGGCATGATTCCCAGTATTGTGTGATAGTCCTCCAGTTTGTGATAGTCCTATGCTGTAAATCCTAATCTCTGCCTGTGGTTAATAGACTGGATTATGTTAAAGAGGATTAGGGTGGGACTGTAACACACTTCCTAAGGTCATCTCCTTGTTCCAATGTAAAGGGAGTTTCCCTGGAGTGTAGCTTGCACCACCATTTATCCTACACGAGATGAAAGGAAAGGGAGGCAAGCAGAGAGTCGGGGATTTCACACCACCAAGAAAGAGGCAGTGAGAGCACAGCACATCCTCTGGACCTGAGGTTCCTGCTGCAAGATGCTGTCAGACCAAAGAAAGACTGATGCAACACAGGACCTTCCTCCAGAGCCAAAAAACTGGAGAAACCTTCCCCTGGAGTGGACACTCTGAATTTGGACTTGTACCCTACCGGACTGTGTAAGAGTAAGCTTTCTTTGTTAAAGCCACCCACTTGTGGTATTTCTGTTAGAATAGTACTAGACAATGAAGATATATCCTTCCCACCAAAACATATCTAGGGGTATATTATATCTATGTGTCTTATTACAGATACTGTTAATACTAATTACTTGATTAAGATGTTGTCTACTAAGTTTCTCCATATGAAGCTATGATTTTTCTCTTTTCATACATATAACCAAAACCAAACCAAACCCAGTGCTGTCAAGTTGATGCTGACTCATAGCAACCCTACAGGACAGAGTATAACTGCCCCATAGTTTCCAAGGATTGCCTGGCAGATTTGAACTGCTGACCTTTTGGTGAGCAGCCATAGCACTTAACCACTTTGTCACCAGGGTTTCCTTCATACATATAGAGCATTTTCAATCTGTGCAACAATCCTGCCGGTTTGATTAACTCCATTTACAACTGAGGGAACTTGAGATATCTGTAACTGCAATTGCAGATCTGTGCCACCTGTTGGCAAAGCCAGTACTCAGGCAGGTGAGGTGATTAAAATAGGACATTTATTGAGTACTGACATACAAGAGGCAAGGGGGAATCAGTTCCTCCAAAGCTTGCCTGCATGCACAGGCTAAGATTGGAAGTTATACAGTCTGATTAAGGAGAGGGACACTGGTTAATATTTTTCCTGGGTCCACACAAGCAATTCCTTTGATGTTTCAACAATATTCTTTGTGAGGGTCTACATGGCTCCAAAAAGTTGGGAAGCTTGATAATTATCAAAGTCCAAACTACCTGGTGATTTGGTCCAACAGTCTTAGAGAATAGCTGAAAGAGGATAAACAGAACAATTAAAGGACACTCCTAAGAGGAAAGAACAGCTGTGTGACTGACAACTAGTACAAGGTGAATTCTTACAGATGTGGGAAAAACAAGTTCTCAGAATTTAGTACTTGTAGCATGGCTGTTTTAACTGTTGCTTGCAGCGAGATGGAGTTGGGGTGGCTAGGGTTCTCCCCTTCATATCTGCTGTATTTTTACAGTTAAGTCACAGAAAACTCACATGATTTTAAAGATCACCTCTATTACTTAACCTCAGAGAGGTTAAAGGACATGACCAAGATCACCCTGCTCACTTCAGAGCCAAACCACAACTCGGGTGTCCTGATGTCCAGTGTAGAAGAAAATGGATGAGTAAGGCTCCCTTACAGAGAATTCTGATTAAGGATCTCTGGATTCTTACACATAAATAAAATAAAAAGCCCTGACTATTTACTTAGCTCTGATTGGAGAGGAATCTAACACCATTAGCCCTGCGGGAAACCACTGCCTGCAAGCAGCTGTCTAATTCTGGATGGCCTTCACATGGCACTACAGCCTTAACGAGGCTGGTCACAAGACCGGCAGGTCTGGTATCAGGTGTCAGTGTCCCCTCTCCTTTCTTTCTCCTAGAATGCCACCTTACAGAACCGTGCAACAACGATCAAAACTAAATCATTAGCTCTGTGGCCTCCACCATCCGTGGGGAACATGACAGCCTTTCTAGTGGAGCAGCTGATGGCTTTCTACCCCCTTAGCCAAGAAGTTAGAGTGTCCCCTAGAATTATGGTGGGCTTTCAAAGGGTTTGGTAGATAGAAACCTTAGAAACAGTGGAATGCTCAGGATTGCCATACAAATTCCATCACCTAGAAGATTTTTAGGTAGGCTGGCATCTTAGTTAGGTTATTTAGTGCTGCTATAAACAGAAACACCACAAATCGATGGCTTCAACAAACACAAATATATTTCCTCAGAGTTTAGAAGGCTAGAAGTCCAAATTCCAGATGCTCAGGTCCTTGTGGTCCAACAGGACTTCTACAAAGCAATACAGCAGTACCCTTTTGTGTGTGCTGTTGTGGTGGTACCACTGGCCTGGTGCTCAAAGTGTGGTATTTGTTTTCCTGGGGCAGAAACTTGAGTAGAGGGCTTGGTCCAGAATTTCCCTGGTGAAGAAGAGCTGATACACACATTTTCTTACCTGGAGCTTACCACTGATTCCGTAGGAGTCAGAACTGACTTGATGGCAACAGGTTTGATTCTAGTTTTTATATGTCCTCCACCGAGATTTCCCAGTTGTTAAACACTCTATCACATTTTGCCTATTCTCTCTTTCTCTCAGTGGCCAATTTACCAATAAAAATCTCTTTAAAATGTTAAAAAGCAAAGTGGTCACTTCGAGGGCTAAGGTGAGCTTATGATCCAAGCCATGGTATTTTCAATCACTTCATAAGGTTTGAAAGCTGTACAATGAATAAAGAAGACTGAAGAATTCATGCCTTTGAATTACAACATTGGTAAAGAATACTGAATACACTATGGACTGCCAGAAGAATAGCTGAAAGGGGATAAACAGAACTCCATCCTGGAAGAAGTACCATCAGAATGCTTTTTTTTTTTTTTTTTCAGTGCTTGAATGAAAATGTACATTCCCATATAAATTTGCATGTCCACCCACATGCAACTCCCAGTGTTCTCCCTGCCTGGTAACAGCACACTCTTCCTCTCTGCTCCATAGATATCTTATCCTCCCAACAATCCCCTATCCCCTCTTCTCTACCCACTCCCCCGCCACAGTAAGAGGTCAGCAGGATGACATCCTATAGATGCACAGAACCATAAAGTGCACACATGATATGGTCACTCTGTGTTGCCAAGTCCAATCCATTCCTGTCTGATGAGTTGACTCCATTATGATTTATGGACGGGGCAGCATCAGGACCAGGGGCCATGCTCCTAGGGGAACTCCGAGGCCCTTGGACCATCAACTGCGGTCTGTTAGTGGAGATCTCAGGGTGCATCCTTTTTTATTCTTGTATTGCCAGTGAGACTCAACTTTGTGAGCTCTGTTGTGGCTATCTCTGGTGGTGGCCAAGCACCATCTGGTTCTTCCTGGTCACAAGCCGATGTAGTTACCCACTCACGTGGGTCTCTCTGTCTTCTGGATTCTCTTTCCTCTGTGTCATTTTGGTCCTTGCCGATCATCTGTTCTTGCTGAGTTGGCACCATTTGCTGTACCCTCAGATGGCAGCTTGGCAGCTTTTAAGACCCCAGGCATCACTCACCAATGTGGGGTTCAGAAGGCTCTATCAGCAGAATGCTAGTTGTGCCAATTGGTCTCGATTTCCCCTGAGAGCATTGTCCCCAGCCCCCCACACCAGCTACTGTGTCTGCAATCTTGGGTTAAGATGGGACGAGTAATCATGTTATGTTGAAGTCCAGTTAATACTGATCTTCTTTCTAATGTCTACTGTCCCAGATTTCACCCAACCAAATGTCCATAAACCATCTAATCTAAGCCCTCCCCACCATACCCTCCCTCCCTCCCTACCTTTGCAGCCGTCAGAGTCTTTTCTTCTATGCATGAGTCTGTTTTTAAGTTCTTATCGTAGGGGTCTCATACAATATTTGTCCTTTTGTTGCTGACTACTTTCACTCAGCATAATGTCCTCCAATTGAAACCAGGTTATAAGATGTTCCCTAAAATCGTCATTGTTCTTTATCATTGCATAGTGTTCCATTGAGTATATATACCATAGTTTACCTACCCATTCCTCTGTTGTTGGGCGTCTGGGTTGATTCCATCTTTTTGCTATTGTGGACTGTGCTTCAATCAACATTTGTGTGCATGTATCAGTTGGTGTGAATGCCCTTGATTCCGTAGGATACATTCCGAGCAGTGGAATTACTGGGTCAAATGGTATATCTATATCTAGCGTTTTAAGGAAGTGCCAGATTGCTTTCCAAAGAGGTTGGACCATTTTGCAATCCCACCAACAGTGTAGGAGAGTTCCAATTTTTCCACAGCCTCTCCAGCATTTGTTGTTTTGTGTTTTTTGGATCATGGCCCACCTTGTTGGGGAGAAATGGTATCTCATTGTAGTTTTGATTTTAATTTCTTTAATAGCTAATGATCGTGAGCATGTCTGAATGTGTTTTTTGGCTGCCTGGATCTCCTCTTTAGAGAAGTGTTTGTCCATCTCCTTTGCCCATCGCTTAATTGGATGATTTATTTTTTTCTTATTGATATCTTGTAGTACCTTATACATTATGGAGATCAGGTGTTGGCCTGACATACAGTTGCTCAATATTTTTTTCCCATTCTGTATGTGGCATTTTAATTCTACTAACAAAGGCTTTGGATGAACAAAGGTGTTTAATTCTTAGTAGTTCCTATTTATCTATTTTCTCTTCTGTTGATTGTGGTTTGTTTGACAGATTTTGAAGTCTGTCTATGTTGTATATTAAAACTTCTGTTGTTGTTCCTACTTTTTCTTGGATGAGCTTTATCGTTTTAGATTTGATATTTACTTCTTTTATCCAGTTTGAGTTGGTTTTTGTATAAGGTGTAAGATATAGGTCTTGTTTCAATTTTTTGCAGATCGATATTCAATTTTGCCAACACTATTTGTTAAAGAGATTGTTTTTACCCCAGTTTAATGTCTTAGGGCCTTTGTCGAATATCAACTGTTCATAGGAAGATGGTACCATCTCTGGGTCTCGATTCTGTTCCATTGCTCTATTTGTCTCTTTTTGTACCAGTACCACGCTGTTTTGACTACTGTGGCAGTGTATATAGATTCTAAAGTTGGGTAGTGAGAGGTCTCCCAGTGTGTTCTTCTTCTTCAGTAGTGCTTTACTTATCCGGGGCTTCTTCCCTTTCCAAACAAAGTTTGTGATTTTTTTCCTCCATCTCATTTAAAAAACATCAGTGAAACTTGTATTGGGATTGCATTATACAAGGAGATTGCTGTGGGTAAAACATTTTGACAATGTTAAGTCTTCCTATCCACGAGCAGGGTAGGTTTCTCCATTTATGTAAGTCTCTCTTAAGCTTCTTGTAGTAAGGGCTTGTAGTTCTCTTTGTAAAGGTCTGTTATTTCTCTGGCTAGATTTAGTCCTAGGTACTTTATCTTCTTAGGGGCTATAGTAAATGGTATTGATTTGGCGATTTCTTCTTTAGTGATCTCTGTTGGTATAAAGGAATCTTACTGATTTACTTATGTTTATCTTGTATCCTGAGACTTTGCTGAACTCTTCTATCAGTTTGAGAAGTTTCGTTATGGATTCTTTAGGATTCTCTGTGTATACAATCATATCCTCTGCAAACAGAGAGATTTTTACTTCTTCTTTGCTCATGCAGATGCCTTTATTTCTTAGTCATGTCTAATTGCTCTGGCTAGAACTTCTAGTACAATGTTGAATAGGAGAGGTGAGAGTGGGCATCCTTGTCTAGTTCCCGTTCTCAAGGGAAACTGTTTCAGTCTCTCTCCATTCAGGATGACGTAAGCAGTTGGCTTTGTATAAATGGCCCTTACTGCACTGAGGAATTTGCTGTCTGTGCCTATTTCGCTGAGAGTTTTTAGCATGAAGCGGTGTTGGACTTTATCAAATGCCTTTTCTGCATCAATAGACAAAGTCAGGTCATTCTTATCTTTTGTGTTATTTATGTGTTTGATCACATTAATTATTTTTCTGATGTTGTATTCTATTGGCAAGAATTTCATTGAAGATTTTTGTACCTAGATTCATGAGTGATATGGGTCTGTAGTTCTCCTTTTTTGTTGGGTCTTTCCCTGGCTTTGGTACCACTGTTATGCTGGCTTCATAGAATGAATTTGGGAGTATTCCATCCCTTTCTATACTGTGAAATAGTCTCAGTAGTATTGGAGATAAATCTTCTCTAAAAGCTTGGTAGAATTCTGTGGTGAAGGCATCTGGGCCTGGGCTTTTTCTCTTTGGGAGTTTTTTGATGATTTTTTTCAATCTCTTCCTTTGTGATGGGTTTACTAACTTGTTTTGCTTCACCTTGTCATAATTTTGGTAGGTGATATGAATCAAGCAATTTGTCCATTTCCTCTAGGTTTTCAAATTTGTTAGAGTACAGTCTTTCATATTATTCAGTTATGGTATTTCTGATTTCTGTTGGATCTGTTATGACAACTCCCCTCTCATTTCTTATTTGGGGTGTTTTGTTCCCTGCTTTTCTTCAGTAAGTTTAGCCAATGGTTTGTCAATTTTGTTGATCTTTTCAAAAAATCAGATTTGGTCTTTGCAATTTTTTAATTGTTCTTCTATTCTCTAAATCGTTCAGTTCTGCTCTAATCTTTATCATCTGTTTTCTTCTGGTGACTGAGGGGTTCCTCTGTTGTTCTCTCTCTACTTGTTCAAGCTGTAGGGTTAGTTCTTTGGTTCAGTTTCTTTCTTTCTTTCAGATGTGTGCATTTATGGAGATAAACTGACCTCTGAGCACTGCTTTGGCTGTATTCCATAGGTGCTGGTAGGAAGTGTTTTTGTCCTCATTGGAATCCATAAATTTCTTTATTTCATTCTTGATTTCTTCTATAACCCATGGCTTTTTGGGCAAGATGTTGTTCAGTTTCCATGAGTTCCACTTTCTACCTATGTTTTTTCTGCTATTGATTTTGACTTTTATGACTTTATGATTTGAGAAGATGTTTTGCATTAATTCAGTGTTATGGATTTTGTTGAGAATTGCTTTATGTCCTAACACATGGTCTATTCTGGAGAATGTTCCATGTGCACCGGAGAAGAAGGTGTAGTTGTTCACTGATCAATAGAGCGCTCTGTATACGTCGATGAGGTCTAGTTCATTAATTGTGGCAATAAGGTCTTCTGTGTCTTTAGTGAGCTTTTTTCTAGACGATCTGTCCAAATTGAGAGGGGAGTGTTGAAGTCTACCACTATTATTGTGGAGAGTGATCTATCTCCTTTCTAAGTGTAGTCAGTGTTTCTTTGACGTTTTTAGCTGCTGTAATATTAGGTGTATAAATATTTAATATTGTTAAGTCTTGCTTGTATATTGAACCTCTCAGCACTAAAAGTGTCCATCCTTGTGCATGATGGTGGATTTTACATTAAAATTTATTTTATCTTAGAATTGTCACATCTGCTCTTCTTTATGTATTGTTAGCTTGATATATATTCTTCCGTCCATTAATTTTCAGTTTATTCCTATCTTTAAGTCTAAGGTGAGTTTCTTGAAGGCAACATATGGATGGGTCATGTCTTTTGATCCAATATGTCACTTATTGTCTCTTTACTGGAGCACTCAGTCCACTCACATTCAATATAATTATTGATAGGTATGTGTTTAGTGCTGTCATTGTGACGTTTATTTTTGTGTCGATGTTTTGTCTGTTGTTCTTATTAATCTGTTCCAGACATTCTTCTTTGTGAGTTGATTTTTCATGGTTGGTTTTGTGGTTGTTGAGACTCCTGTACTATGTTTCTTGATTTGATATGTTGCATCTTTATTGTGCTTTATGACTGTCCCTATGATCCCCCTTAATAAACTATGTATAAACCCAACTTTAATTACTACCAGTCTTATTAACTTCCTCTCCATCTGGAAGGACTATAATGACTGTAGTACATCTCTCTTTTTAATATGATGACATCATAGTTTTCATGACACAATCACTGGATCATTTCTTTCACTATTATAGCTTTGATTGAGCTTGGAGCCTTCCCTAACTGAGTAGGTTTCTGGGTGATGTGTCCTGTATTTGCTTCTAAAATACAGTTAGTGGTTTTGTTCTTCTAAGCCAAGAGATTCTTTCAGTATTTCTTGCAGCTCTGGTTTGGTTTTTACAAAGTCTCTGAGTTTCTGTTTCTCTGAGAATGTCTTAATTTCATTTTCATATTTCAAAGATAGTTTTGCAGAATGTATAATTCTTGTTTGGAAGTTCTCCTTTAAGGCTTTGAATGTGTCATGCTACTGTCTCCATGCCAGCATTGTTTCTGCCGAGAAACCTGATGAAAGCCTATAGGGTTTCCCTCTGAATGTTACCTTTGCTTTGGGTCTTGCTGCCTTTAAGAGTTTCTGCTTATGTTTCATTTTGTTAAGCTTCATTACGTCTTGGAGTCTTTTGAGATCTATATTGAGTGGCATTCGATATGCATCTTGGAAATCTATATTCTCTTCTTTCACAATTCCTGGGAAGTTTTCTGTCAGCAGCTCAGCCACAATACTCTCTGTGTTCTCAGGCGTCTCGCCCTGTTCAGAAACTCCAACTAATTGTTCCTCTTAATAGAGTCCCATATGCTTCTTAATGCTTCTTCGTTTTTCTTGTTTCTTTTTTCTGATTTCTCCTCATAGATGCTGGAGTCAGTAGTTCCATCTTCCAAGTCAGAAAGTCTACTTTCCATTTGTTCCATTCTGTTTTCTTGGCTTTGAAGTTTCTAGCTCTTTGATTTGTTTTTGATCTGGTGGATTTCAGAGTACTGGTATTCCATCAGATCAAACAGCTTAATTTTTCATTTTGCTCTGCTGCATTTTGTATAAGGTACAAGAGGGCTCTTTATATAATCCTTTTGTATTCACCTTCTGACAGTTTCAGAAAGGTTTCTTCATCTGGGAAGTTCTTTGGTGCTTTCTTTTGGGGGCCCTCTGAAGCCATGGGTGATTTCTTACTTATGCTTTTACCCAGAGTTTGTTGGTTTTCAGGCATCATGTGAGTCAACAGAGGCTGAGAGAGATGCTGTGAGGATGGACCACAGTTGTTTCTCCAGGCCATCTTAAAATGAAAGGTAAAAGGTATCTGACAACTTCCAAAGTCAGTCAGGTTTTTAGGTGTACAGGTCCCTCTGCCCAGCCGGCAAAGTAAGCACCTCTATATCCAACCCCAGATGTTATAAACTAGTTCAAAATACAGAATGGCTACTGCCCTGCTGGCCTCTGCTTTTGGACCCCAGTAGTAGGCGACACTGTGTAGAATACTGCTTTTCTTCTGGAAAAGTGCTCTCCTTCAGGCAGGCGCTGCCCCCCAGCCTAGGAATTAGGTTCAGCTGAGGCCTCCATATGGGCAATCCACCTCCCAGTGGAACAAAATGACATCCCACACCAGCTCCCTGCCTGCCTCGGTATAGACTGCTCAATGCCGAAGGTTGAAAGACAAGCTAAAGGTGCAGAGATGCAGAGTCCAAAGCCGGGCTCTCAAAATATGGCAATTTCGCCTGCTGATCCCATCAGCAGTGCTTCTGAGATTAGCTGCTAGTCAAGTCTCAGCTCTGCCTGCTGGCTAAGATAGAGAAAAAAAGTTAAAATGGTGAGTTACCTTCACTGCGTGATGAAAGCCAGCACTCACCAAGAGTGGGAGTGAGTGAAAGAGAGGAAGCTTTCTGTTCAGTGGTATGAAGTCCAAATTAATAGCCCTATACTGTGTCCTAGGACTCACTAGGTGTCCAGAAGGCTCTGTTTAATTATCACTTCAGGTCTTGGTTTCCAGAGGGATTTAGGGAGACGTGTGTTTATTCCGCCATCTTGACCCAGAATGCTTCTAAAACCAGAGGATGGTGACACTTGTTTTGAGTATTTTAGACATAGTATCAGGAGGGCTCAGTCCTTGGAGAGGGACATCATGCTTGGTAAACTAAAGAGTCAGCAAGGGTGGAAAAGTCTCAACCAGATGGACTGACATATGGCTACAATGATGGGCTGATGATATATAACAACTGTGAGATGGTACAGGATTGGGCTGTGTTTTGTTCTGTTGTTTATAGGGTAACTATGAATTGGACCTGACCCAAAGGCACTCAACAATAGTAGTCACATTTTGCTGCTCCTTTCTCTAAACATATACAGTTTTTCTTTTCTTTTTTTCCCCTGAACTGTCTGCGAGTAAGCTGTAGATATGACTGCCCATTACTCCTTAATGCTTCAGTGAATATTTTCTAAAAATAAGGACATTCTTCTATGAAACCACAGTACAACTCTCAAAATTAGGGAAATAACCATGAAACCAGAAGATCACATCCAAATCTTGCTAACTGTCTCATTAATGCCCTTTAGATGTCTAGAATGCAACCCAGGACCCCACATTTGTTACTGTATCTCTTTATTCCCCTTTAGTTTGCAGCAGTTCCTCAGGCCGGGTTTTTATGATCGCCATGTTTTGAAGAGTACAAGGATGTCCCTCAGGTTTGATTTGTTTTACTGTACTTTTTAGCTGAATAAAATCACCTAGTTACCATCAAAACAAAATTTCTATGTTGATGTATACAGAGTATGACTTTAATTGTTGCACAATATTTTCCTGCTTGAAAGCGCTGTATTTATTTAACCAATCCCTTGTTAGGGGACATTTAGCTTATTTCCAGTTTTCCACAGTATAAGGAACACAGCAATTAGTAGCGCTGAGCACTTATCTGGTTTACCTGAAGTACAATTGCTGGGTCAGAGTATGGAAATCAGAATTTTTGATATTATTCCCAAATTGATATCCCAAGAGGAGATGATACTTAAAATTCCACCAATAATGCACAAGAGTGTGTAATTCCCCATTCTAACATCAGTACTGGTCCTTTTCATGACTTTCAATCTTGGCCAATCAGGCAAAAAAAAAAAAAAAGAAAAGTTTTCTTTGATTATTAGTGAAGCTGCACATTTTTTCATATGCTCATTTTGCCTGTCTGAATTTCTTTTGTGGATTGCCTCTGCCCATTTTCTTGTTGGGCATCATACATATATATATATATATGATATATATATATATATATACGTGTGTGTATGTGTATTTTTTTAATGCATTATCTGTTTTTAAAGTGACTTGTTAGCTCATTCTTTGGCATCTTAATCGTGAAGTAGAATTGCCAGCTCACTACGCATTCATATTAGAGCTTCGCTTGAATCTCTGTTAACATGATTCTTTCTACATTTTTACATAAAATCCAGTTCACTGAGAAAACATTGGGAACTAGCCACAACAAGGTAACTGAGCAGATGCAGTGTGCACAAGCCCCATACAATGCTCTGGTACAACTTCAGAACAGGAAAGGGATAAGGTATGAGAAGCAGCAAGAGGAGAGAACAGTCAAAAACACTCAGTCTCTATTTTTCCCCCACTCAGTGTTTTCAGTAAAACAGTTCCAGGTTGACATGGGTCAGCACAGAACAGTTCTTCAAAAACTTATCTATTAGTTTTTGTTTCATTCCAAAAATACTTTAAACAGAAAGACAGACATGTAATACATGTTGATCTGAATGACAGAGGGAGACGAGCTAGTTGAATGGACATGGTAAATACAGGGTGGAAAGCAGTGTGCTGTCATAGCGTGGTGAGAGCAACTGGAGTTACTTAACAAGGTGTGTGTCAATTTTTGTAAGACAAATTGACTTGGATTATAAACTTTCACTTAAAGCACAATAAAATATTAAAAAATATATGATTTACATTAAGTAAGGGCACTCAATTTTCAAGTTAAGTTTTATTTTAGATTGGCAAGGGATATTTGACTCTGGGAAAGGTGGCTGCAGCTACCGTTCAGAGTTTCCTTTCTCCTTTATTACAAAACTTAGAGATATAGGAACAAAAAATCCCTATATCTATGTGAAGTTCCCTTCAGAGCAAAGCTTAAATCTTAGCTGGCACAATGAAGTATGTCTGTGAGGAAACGCACAGTGTTCACTGTGTTTGGAAGGAAGATTCCTATGTCAAAAAAGCAAAACAGAAACAATCCATTCAATTCTTATTTTTTAAACAATCAGATCCAAGATTTAACTACTGGAAGCCAAATATTGGTGCTCTGGTGGACATAAGACAAACATCACAGGTTGTTAAGGAGCACATAATCTAGGCTGGAAACAAGACAAACACACCTGAAACATTAAAGTACCACCCGCGACAGTGCTGAGAACCAGAGCACGGGTTATAGGTGGGGCAAGATCTCAGAGCAGGGCAGTATCACTGGCAATGAGGGCGTGAGAAGGTTGTGATAATTAGGAAGGCTTCATGGAAAAGCGGCATTTGAGTCGGGTCTTGCAGGTTGGGGACATGTGCAGAGGCAGAGGGAGTGTAGGCCTGGGAGTGGCATGTGGCGAGGTGCTAAGAAGGAAGCCTGGTAAGAACATGCACATGTGGAGCAGTGCTGAGGTGGGGTGGCTGCCCTCCAGATACTGTGCCAGACAGTGGGGAGCCACAGGCTGAACCCAAACCTGGTGTGCTGTAACCTTGTACACCATGCCTGCCACACTTGCGCCTCAGGAAAAAGGAAAAGTCAGTAGTGCTGAGTCTGTCTGTCTTTAAAAATTTAATATGTCATTCATCACAGATCTTTTGCACTAGTTTTTTTTTTTAAATTTATTTAACATAACTGAGTGAAAATGTACATTCACGTATAAATTTACATGCCCACCTATATGCAGCTTCCACTGCTCTCCCTGTCCGGTGACTGCACACTATTCCTCTCTGCTCCATACATGTCTCATCCTCCCAACAACCTCCTTTCCCCTCCTCTCCGTCCACTCCCCTTCCTCCAGCCAGAGGTCAGCAGGATGATATCCTGTAGATGTATAGAACCACAAAGTGTTTCCAATATAGGGTCACTCTGGATTGCCAAGTCCAATCCATTCCTGTCCAAAGAGTGGACCTTTGTTATAATTTATGGGAAAGGGCAGCATCACGGCCAGGGGCCATGCTCTCAGAGGAACCCCAAAACCGCTAGACCATCAATTGAGGTCTTTTAGTGGAGATCTCATGATGCACCTCTTTTTATTCTTGTGTTGCCAGTGAGGCTCCTCTCTGTGAGCTCCATCATGTCTATCACTGGTGGTGGCCGGGCACCATCCAGTTCTTCCGGTCCCAAGTCGATGTAGGCACCCACTCTTGTGGGTCTCTCTGTCTTCTCAGTTGTCTTTACCGCATGTCATTTTGGTCCTCGGTGAGCATACGTTCCTGCTGAGTTGGGACCATTTGCTGTGTCCTTGGATGGCAGCTTGGCAGCTTTTAAGATCCCAGACATCACTCACCAATGTGGGGTGCAGAGAGCTCTCTTAGCAAAACGCTAGTTGTGCCAATTGGCCTGGAATTTGCCTAAGAGCATGGTCCCCCGCCCCCTGCCCCAACTAGTTTTTTTTTAATTGTGATTAAGTGAAAGTATACAATCCAAATTAAATTTGCATGCTCCTTCTGCTCTCCTTTCCCAGTGACAGCACATTCCTCCTTTTCGTTCTATTTATGTCATATCCTCTTAACAATCTCCTGTCCCCTTCTCGCCACTCTAGTAAGAGGCCAGTAGGACAGCATCCTATAGATGCACAGAACCATAAAGTATACACCACCACATGGTCACACTGTGTCCCCAAGTCCAGTCCATGCCTGTCTGAAGAGCTGACCTCAGTAATGTTTTCTGGTCAGGTGCAACAGCAGGTTTAGTGCATCAGTTCTGATTTTTAAAAACACTGCATTGATACTGTGTATTTTGATGTCTGCATTTTTTGGCACCCTTTAATGTTTCCTCCATCACTCTAGTCCCTGCCTTGTATTCCAACCCTGAAGTTGATAGGAACAGGATATCTACTTTATAATTATTTATTATAGCTTGTTCATGTTTTAAATGTTCTTTGGCTAGTAGACAGTATTTAATAATAGGAATGAAGACAAATAAATTTGAATTTCCAGAAGTTTAATTTGGAATTTTCTGCCTGGAAAGCAGGAAGGAAGATTGCTGTGTGCTCAGGACAGTCTGTGTTGTTGTGTATGCAGCAAGTGCAGGAAAGAGTGCTTTGCTTGTATCTGAGTGGGTGAAACACAATGGGAAGGGAGTGAGGAGAGGGTCTGGGAGGGCTGCTGTCCACTTGGAGACAGGGGTGGAGCCATTTAGCTGCAGCAGCCAGATGGACTTTGCCACATGACCTGGGACAAACTGGCCACACTGGCCATACCAAGTGGGCTTGGCCCACGTCCCACATAAAACAACCCCCCAGCTCTGCTTGTGGGAGATGGTGCTTACAACAGGGCCACTTCTAGGCCAGGAGGCAGTGGAAGATTCCTGAGCTCCATAAACATTTCAGGGCTACTTGTGTCTATAAGAAGAGGTGGTGTTTGTCATAAACAGTATTACTAAGGAATCTAAAATGTAAAGTGTAAAATCTGAAGAACATGGAGTCTACTCTTCATTAGTACATTGTGCAGTGACTAAGGAAAGCTGATTTGGGGCCAGGGAGGTCAATCAGAGAGCAGCAGGAATCTCAGGAAAGGCTGACGGGCAGTACTGAGGGGGCAGGCTGCTCCCTTTGCTCCTCACCAGTCGCTGGCTCATCATTTGATGTGGACCTCCCAGGTAGCGCCGATGTTCAGTGAGAGGTTCTCCAGGCTCAGCATGGATGTTTTGGCACTGTATGTAAAGGCCACACACTGATCTTTTCCATCTAAATATCAAGACAGTTAAAGAGGGAAAGTCTGATGAATATTTGGGAGGTAAAATCTTTTCTTTGAATCTGAAATGTTTTCCGAACCCACTGTAGAGCTCTATATTCAACTTAAGAGAATCCAAATTAATAGCACTTTTACCGATGGATTTCCAATAATTTTTAAAACATGGAACACTATCCTGTTTTGAGTGCAAGAGTGGTTTAAAAAAAAGCTGCAAAGGAAAAAGTAACCTGTTCCAGAAATTTAGTAGGTAAGGATATAAATCCTATCCTCTAACAAACCCTATAAACATGGGCTTCAGATAGCTACAGGCCAGGAAAAAAAAAATTCAGAAAAGCTAACATAGTATTTCAAGCCTCAGATAAGTGCAGTTAGGACATTATTTATGGCTTACAATGAACAGAATGGCTGATTCATGAAAAGAAGCAGGATGTCCTTGCTCACTCAAGACTAGTTACTCTGACTCTACCAGAAAGCACATGTCAGCTGGGCCTGAGCAAAGCACATCACAACAGCTGTGGGACTCGTCATTTCTTCACTGGAGATGCTTCTGTGCTCACAAGAACAAATGACGAGGTAAGAATGGCTTGATTCCTCACCAGATGTGTGGGTGGTCACAGAGGATGGCTGTTTCCCGAGACCCAGGACCAAGATCTGCTCTACCACGCACTTGCTGGGATAATGTCCTCTCTCGTCGGCACAACTGGAATAGATGCACATGGTATTAGAGAGGGTCAGGAATGGAGTTTGGATTGGTCACCAGGTAACATGCCCAGCCTTGTGAGTACCCACCCCCCAACACCTGACCCTCTGGAGGCACAGACTATGTAGGTATCATATTTATGGAAGGAAGAAATGACTCTTTGTGCCAAGGGCTAGCTAACCAGAGGCCAAACCAATCTTCCTTTAACAAGCTGTTTGGAGAGAAATCACTGAGGACAAACGTGACTGAAACAACACAAACAAATCGTACTAAGTTGGATACTTAAATGAATTGCTGAATGGACTGAATTAATGGAAGCTTAAAACGAGTTCTTTTTTAATTTTTTACAGAGAAAAGGAAAAAGGAAGATGGAGATAGTAAAGAAAGGACATTCATGGTGGAATGGTTGAAACACATCTCACAAGTAGCCTTCATCATTCCTTTCTTTAAACAGTACCCTAAAGATAAAAGAAGGACAGCATAATTTACTAAAGAAAACACACAGCCTCTCAGGTTGCGATTACCTGTTGATTAAAACACCCGAACAGAATGAGAACTTCCTGTGCAAGTACTGCTTCTCGTGTAAGTACTGGAAGGAATGTCCATCGTCAAGATATAGCTCACCAACTGCAGAACCCTGAAGGGTGAATCACAGGTAGACAATATGCTTATATATTAGCTTTCTAGGAAACAAAACAATAAAAACACTTGTGAAAATTATTATGCTGGACAAAAGCTCAATGTTCGAGCTATACAAAGTAGGTCTATGAATACACACACTGAAAACTTAGCATCTCCTGACTAATAGTGATAAAATACAAACAGGGAGTTTACATAAAATGAACAAAGAAGTAGGCCTTCTTGAAAGAAATTTAAACTGTAAAGTAACAGAGGTGGCATCTCTAAAAATATTATCCCAGAATGTGACAACAAATTCAAGAAACCAAAGCTAAAAAAAAAAAAAAAAAATCAGTATATAAATGAATGACATCTACTGTATCTAGAAGACTCCATTTACAGAATGGTGTCCAGTTCCTCCTTTCTTTAGGAAGAAAACTCTCACAAATCAAAATGGTCACAGTGCTCTGTATGGCAGCTTACTTTTATTGACAATGCTGGATGTACTGCAGTACTCTGTCTAGTTTTTTGTATTTATTCTGTGGCCTCTCATGAGTCTGAGGCCCATAGTTTGGCCCAAGATGACAGGCCTAGTAAGCAGATGGAAAACAAAGCTGCAGCTTACTTAAGTGTTTTATATTTGAAAAATATTTTTAGAAAATATTTGTTGGCCCTCTGCTGTATCTGGACAAATATTTTAGGACTAGGAAAGGAGTCAGCTATAGGCTTCACTTGGATCAAAAGATCTTCTCAAAAAGACAGATCAGTTATGGATCCTCCCAGGCCTCACCCAGAGGAATTTTAGTTGTCAGAGGCACCTAATGAGAACCTAAGTCACTGTGTGGCTTAGGTGTCCCTGAAATGTGGCAGAGGAAACAGGCACCCTTTTTAGGTTAGTCCACTGAAAGAGCGTGGGCAGACGGTGTCTGGCCCAACAAGCTCTCAGCCCTGCAGTAATCACTGCTAAGCTGCAGAGCACAAGGGTGGCAACGCCTCAGAAGGACATTTTTATTATTGCCAAATCTCAGTTTCCTGAAGAGCAATCCATTGTCATGCAAGCTAGACGGTGATTCAGAAGTAGATAAGCATCTGAAGTAGCTATCTCACACATGGGGATCACCACTTTTACCTGGTGTCACACATGCAGAAGGCTCCACTAGAGAGACAGCGGAATAATGAAACAGTTTCCAAATAAATACCTTTGAACTTAGAGCTACCCGGAGTCCATAGGGGGACTCGCTCATCCAGCCTGTGGATTTTCCTATTGTTGTCTTTACTGGTACCACACTTCCACCTCGCTGAAACACTGGTATCTAAAATAGAATAGCACTCTCAGGGAGGGGATATTCACATAAGGAGATTTCAAAGTAGAATTTAAAAACATTTACTAGCACAGGGCTTGCATTTGTACCCTTACAAGTACAGACGAGGTCAAAATAAATTTGTGGGCACAGAGATGGTACTTCTCAGTATAACGAATTTGATATTAAAAGTCTTCAAACAATAAAAAATGGCTTCAACTTTTTAACTGTTAGGGAAACTTCCCATTTTTCATCAAGTCATTATGTATATTTATATAGCAGGTTGAATGGTAGCTCTCCATATCTTAACCCTTGGAACCTGAGAAGGCAACTTTATTTGGAAAAAGGGTTTTTGTAAATGTAATTAAGTATCTTGAAATAAGATCATCTTGCATGATCTTAAAACCAAACCTGCTGCCATCAAGTTGATTCTGACTCATAGTGACACTACAGGACAGAACAGCACTGTCCACTAGGGTTTCCAAGGAGCAGAAGGTGAATTCAAGGAGCAGAAAAGCCCTTAAGACAAGCTCTTAACCACTGCTCCACCAGGGCCCCAATTACTCTTGGTGGCCTAAATCCAACGACAAGGTCCTTATCAGAACCCAAAGGTGATGGCCCTGTGAAGACAGACGCAGAGACTCAAGTTCTGCAGCCCTAAGCCACAGCATGCTGGGGCCACCAGATGCTGGGACAGATCAGGAATGAGTCTCCTCCTGAGCTCCCTGAGGAAGCACAGTGCTGCTAAGTTTTGTGCTTTTAGCCTCCAGAACAATGAGAGAACAAATCTGTTGTGCTAGACCACCCAGTTGGCAGTCATTTGTTACAGCAACCATAGGAAATTAACATACTCTGTCCTCATGATTTTTTCTTTTAGGTGATGAACTTGTCATGGATTGAACTGTGTCCCCCCAAACTCTGTGTAGCCATGTGGCTGGGTCATGATTCCCAATTTTTATGATTGTCTTCCATTTTGTTTTCTTATGCTCTATGTTAAAGAAGATTAGGGTGGGACTGTAAATCCCTTCCTAAGGTCCCCTCCCTGCTCTGCTGTAAAGGTAGTTTCCTTTCAGTGTGGCTTGCACCACCTTTTATCATTTCATCCTATGAGAGATAAAAGGAAAGGGAAGCAAGCAGAGAGCTGGGAACCTCACACCAGAAATAGACTGAGTCCTTCAGATCTGAAGTTCCTATGCCAAGATGCTCCCTGCCCAAAGACTGATGCCACACAAGGCACTCTGCTCCAGAGCCAACAGAGGGAAAGCCTTCCCCTGCAGCAGGCATCCTGAATTCGGACTTACAGCCTACTGGACTGTGTAAGAATAAACTTTCCTTTGTTACAGCTATACACTTGGTAGTATTTCTGTTAGAGCAGCACTAGAAGACTAAAACAGAACTCTCTTCTGCCCATCCTATAAGGGGCCTTTCCTATTTTGGATTCTGTCAATGTCCGACTCAATTTAATAAACACAATTATTTCCAGGGCTTTGATCAAGAGTGAATTTTTCTGTCTGTATTTCAGTGGGCCCAGGTATGTGTGTGTGAGTCTGTAGAAGACAATGGTTTCTTGGTTTGTGGAGATGAATTTTGTCCTTATTGTAGCTCATGACCTTCTTCTATTCCTTGCTTCTCTGGATTACCAGAACAAGTATCTCCATTCTGAGAGTAAATATGTGAAACTGCTTCTGTTATAAAAGTCACCAAGTGCACTTTAAGTGACTCTATAACAAGGCTTGGCCAATAAACAAAGAAGACAGAAGAAGAACTGATGCCTTTGAACTGTGGTGTTGGAATAGAATGTTGAATGTACCATGGACCGCCAGAAGAACCAACAGATCTGTCCTGGATGAGGTACAAGCAGAGTGCTCCCTGGAAACAAAGACGGCAAGGCTGCATCTTACATACTTTGGACATGTTGTCAGGAAAGATCAATCCCTGGAGAAGGACATCATGCTTGACAGGGTGGAGGATCAGCGAAAAAGAGGAAGACCCTAGACGAGCTGGACTCACACAGAGGCTGCAACAATGGGTGCAAGGATAAAAATGGTTATTGACATGGCACCAGACAGGGTAGTGTTTCGTTCTGTTGTTCAAAGGATCGCTATGAGTCAGAACCAACTTGATGGCATCTAACAGCAATAACAAGGCTGTAGGCACAACCCAGAAGGTCCCTGGATGATGCAAAGAGACTGCATTTGATGGCGTTTAAACCCACTCAGTGGTGCTGTGGAAGAAAGGCCTGGCAATAGGCTTCTGTAAAGAGTACAGCGGAGTTCTACTCTGCAACATAAGTGGCTGCCATGACACAGAACTGACTCGGTGTCCACAGATTTTTTGTTTTTTTTTAAGACATGGCCCATATCTATGAGTATTCTAGAATGGCATTCCTGGAAGGGAAAGTCCTATAGGTTTTTTTTTTTTAATTTAATTTTTTATACTTTATTAATCCTCTGGTGAAAAATCCATGCAATCATTGCAAATCAAGTCACTATTGAACCTGTACTCCTTCTGTTACCCAGTCTCCAGCTCACTCCATTCCTTTTGGCCTGCACCAACGTTGGCCTTTGCAGCCCCCCTGACTGTCTTCATTCTGTTCTTGCGTTCCTCACGCTGTTTCCTTGAGGTCTTTTTCTTCTCATAAAGGCCATGTCTAGCAAGTCTGTGTTTAGGCTCATTTTTCTTTGCATAATCCAAGGAATCATAAATCATGCCGAAGCCAGTAGTCTTTCCACCACCAAAATGGGTTCTGAATCCAAAAACAAAGATGACATCTGGTGTGGTCTTGTACATTTTGGCTAGTTTTTCCCGAATTTCTGTCTGAGGTACTGTTGCCTTCCCAGGGTGAAGGACATCAATGACCATTTGTTTCCGCTGGAGGAGCCGGCTGGTCACGAACTTCCTGGTCTGAATAGTTACTGTGTCATTCATGATGGCAGCAGCTGCTCAGCCCCCCTGTAGGTTTTTTTGTATCCCAGAAAATAACCTATAAAGAAGCTGTCCGCTTCACCTTAGGGCCTGCACTTTGGCAGAACAGGTAGGGAGCTGAATACAAGCATAGATGAAGATGGGCCTGAGAGCTGACATGAGTTAAGATGTCCATCCTCATTGTCACAACTAGTGTTTTGCTAATGAGGACTCTCCGCACCCCACACTGGTGAGTGGCGTCTGGGGTCTTAAAAGCTGCCAAGTTGCCACCTGAGGGTACAGCAAATGGTCCCAACTCAGTAGGAATGGATGATCACCGAAGTCCATAATGACATGGGGGAAAGAGAACCCAGAAGACAGAGAGACGCACGTGAGCGGGTGTCTACATCGATTTGTCACTAAAAGAACCAGATGGTGCCCAGCTACCACCAGTGATAGCCATAACAGAGCTCACAAAGTTGAATCTCACTGGCAACACAAGAATAAATAGGGGTGTACCCTGAGATCTCCACTAAAAGATTGCAACTGATGGTCCAGGGGCTTCAGAGTTCCCTTGGGAGCACAGCCCCTGGCCCTGATGCTGCCCTATCCATAAATCATAATGAAGGTCAACTCTTTGGACAGCAATGGATTGGATGTGGTGACGCAGAGTGACTATAATTTGTGGGCACTTAATTGTTCCATGCATCTATAGGATGTCATCCTGCTGACCTCTTGCTGGAGGAAGAGGAGTGGTGGAGAGGAGGAGATAGGAGACTGCTGGGAGGACAGGACATGTAAGAAACAGAGAGGAAGACTGTGCTGTCACTATGCAGGGAGAGCAGTGGAAGCTGTATATAGGTGAGCATGCAAATTTATACAGGAATGTGCATTTTCATTAATCATAAAAAAAATATGTCCACCCTCTACTTGACTTGCAGTTGGCAGTAAAGCATATCTTTTTCCCCACCTCCCTCTCAGGCTAATCTTTCTCTTTTTCTTCTTTTTTTCCCCTCAAAGAAAGGCCATAAAATACAGTGGAGTGGGTTCTGGACTGTGTGTCTAGTAGACCTGGGGTTTGTCTCAGTTCCATCACAATCTAGTGGTGACCAGTAGTCTAACTTATCCAAACCTCAGCTTCTTCACTTCAAAGTATGGAGGACTAGAAGATTGTAAAGTCTCTTCTAGATCTGAAAGTTGGTATCTGAAATAATTTTCTTTACAATGGGTTTCAGATTGCTGCTGCTAATTTAAGAAAAAATAACATCAGCATCTATTTGTCTTCACACTTTTAGGGCTGTGGCTGTGACTCTGCTGCAACAGGAAAGTTCTCTTTAGAAACTCGGTTACTCTGGATGAGCCACTTTGATTCCAACATTGTCATGATGGCATTCCCTACAGCCTAGAGGCCCAAGGTTACAGCTGAAAATTCATGGTCTTTGACACAGTCCTCCAATAGGACATTCTGTATGCGTGCATGGTGACTGCCATGTTTTCAGTATTATTATTTTTCTCAGAAATACATATGTAAGGTATAAGGAAGACTGTTGTGTGTTCACGATGTTTTATTATTGCAAAATCTTAGAATAGATTCTTTTTTTCACATTTTAAGCAGTAATATCATTCTCATGTCATGCAATTCACCCAAATGGCTTTTACTACAGTTACAGCTATGCTGCCATCACCGCATTCAATTAAAATATTTTTATCCCCCCAAGAAGAAACCCTGTACACATTAGGAGTCATTCCTCATTTTCCACAAGCCCTCCCTCTGTTCCAGCCTTAGGCAACAGCTGATCTATTTTCTGTCTCTACATGTATGTGTTATTACGCAGGCAGAACACTAACACTCTTCGTTCTTTCTACACAGGCGCAATGGGTAAAAATAACTTACAGTGTCGAAGGCTACTGGGATCTTCACAGTGCGTGCTCCCTTCCAATGAGCAAATGTCTTAGAGTCATACCAGACCTGAAGTGGAATGGACCCCATTTAAAAAGACTACATGAGCAACTCTGCTTGTAATTTCATTACACAATAGACAGTGAAACATACACTTATCTAGATTTCAAATACCTGAAAAGGGAAAATAAGTATTATATATCTCACACAGAAGTCAGGAAGAATATATGCAAAGATCCCACAGGTCCAGTTAAGTACTGTGACTTATTAACTTGACTAAAAGACTATTTGTCCATCCATTCCCCCATCCAAAAATTGTTTAAAGAACCATGTCCTATGTGCCAGACACTGTACTGGGTGCTAGTTATATATCAGTAGAAGACATAATTCCTGCCCTCACAGAAGATGGTGTCATGGGTTGAACTGTGTTCCCCCGACAATGTGTGTAGCCATGTGGCTGGGACACGATTCCAAGTATCTTGTGACTCTCCTCCATTTTGTGGTTTCCCTAAACTGTATGTTAAAGGATTAGGGTGGGGCTGTAAATTCCTCCATAGGATTACTTCCCTGCTCCACTGTAAAGGGGGTTTCCCTGGAGTATGGCTTGCCCCACCCTTAATCCTTTCAGCCTGCAAGAGATAAAAGGAAAGAGAAGCAAGCTTAGAATTGGGAACCTCGTTACCATCAAGAAAGCAGCACCAGGAGAAGAGCGCGTCCTTCAGACCTGAGGTTCCTGTGCCAAGACGCTCCCTGGACAAAGACTGATGCAATACCGGACTTTCGTCCAGAGCCGACAAGGGGGGAAAGCCTTCCCCTGGAGCAGACACCCTGCATATGGACTTGCAGCCTACTGGACTATGTAAAAATAAGCCTTCCTTTGTTAAAGCTATCTACTTGGTGGTATTTCTGTTAGAGCAGCCCTAGCTGACTAAAACAGATGGCTTATAAAAATTCAGTGCTTCTAGCAGAAGAGAGGGAAGATTTGAGGGGGCAAAAAAAACAAGAAAGAGAAAAACATACTGCAAAAGCAAAAAAATTGGAAGGCAAATGGAAACTTGGGTTGCTTTCAGAGTTACTAATTTTTTTTGCAGAGTATGATTCAGGGATAAGGCTCAAACTCTTACCTGGGATCCCTGTCAAGAAGGTTTAGTTGCTAAAGTACCAACAAAGGTCTCACCAAGTACTCTGATAGGATAAATTCTGAAGATACCAGCAGGAAGCAACACAAAAGCAAAAGCCCTTTTGTCTCTCTTCTAGCCCAGTGTAATTTCTGAAAAACCACAGATGCTATTTTGAGAGTTTACTTCATGGGATTTCCATATCCTTCATAGAGCAGGGCTGCTCAGTCTGTCACTGTCCTGCTGGGAGCATGATAAGGATGTGACTTGACTATCCTAGCTACAGCAAACTCTTAACAGGTTCAGCTCTGCTTTGGTCATGATGTTATTATCTTTGCCTGGATTCAATTTGCTATTATTTTTTATTTTTGTCAAGGATATGTGCCTACATTTATAAAAGATATTATCTCAGTGTTTTCTCCCCTGCCCTTGTCATGCCACATAAACTCTTCCTCTGGTGTCTCTCTCTCTTTTGTGCCCTTTCCCTCTCTCTCTCTGACCAATTTCAGTAGTTTTAGATAGAGAGCTAGTGGGAGCAAAAGTTGAGAAATTGGTTCAAATAAGGTCTGGAGATGACCTGCCTGCCATTTCCACAACTAATTAACACAAGAGGTATATGATATATGCTCTGGTGCCACATACAAAGATCTCACACCCACGAAGGGTTTCAGTGATATAAAACATGATTGAGATCAGGCCTAGAGATGAGCAAGTACTTACTGAGCACCAGGTACCCATCTAGGGACTGAGCATACACAGGGAACACAGCACACAAAAATCACTGCCCTCAAGGAGGTAACAGTCTCCTGGGAAAGACACACAGTCAATAAACCCAGTAAGTAAATACATAAAATGCTAGAAAGCGGCAAGTCCGAAAAAAAGAAATGGCTGCAGAAGCTGGATAGCACTAGGACAAAGGAATCACTTGTAATTGTAAATAAGTGGTCAGAGAAGGCTTCACTGAGGAGAGATCCAAGCAAAGACTTGAAGGAGGTCAGGGAAAAGACCAGACAGAAGTATGGGGTAAGTGATAGCAAAGGACTGAATTAGCTACTTCTGATGGTCCCCTTGTACGTTGTCATGCGGCACCAGCTAGCCAAGAGAGGTAAAGGGGCAGGTCTCACAAGCAATAGCTGGGCTGCTTTACCCAGGTTTGTGAAGGTATAGTAAGAGACACAATCACAGAGCACTCTGGAAATGGTGCCGAAGGAACACAGTACATTGTCACAACAATGCACTTGCAATGATGACAGGCTGCTAGTGAAAATTAGTTGCTCAGAAAGGGAGCCTATTTAGCTCTTAATGGGAGCTGGCTGCTTGAATACAACCTTTGCTGGAATCGATGTGGGAAACTTTCAGCACAAATGCTATGCAGGACAGTTTATTTAGCTGCTCCTATATTTAACCCTTGTGTTTCTACAGGGGAGGAAAACCTTCATAAAGAGCCTTCTACTTCAGAACTACACATTACTAGAGGAACTGAGAACAAAAAACAAAGTTCAGTAACATTCTAGAGAAAAGCCTGGTTATTGTCATATCAATATGGTGGTCCGTGAAAGAGATAGGTTCACTTCCTAATCCCCCTGAATAAACATTAGCTTAAACGGTAATAGAGTTGAATGAACTAAAGATCAGGAGATAAGCAGACTATCCCGGGTTATCCAGTTGGGCTCTACGTGCCATGACAAGTGTCCTCATGGGAAAGAGACAGACACAGGGAAGAAGGCCCTGTGGAGACGGAGGCAGAGACGGGGTTACACAGCAATCAGCTGAAGACTGTCAAGGACTGCCAGCAACCACCGGAAGTTAGAAGAGAGGCCTGGAACAGAACATCCCTCAGGATCTCCAGAAGACACCACCCCTTCTAACACCTTAATTCCAGTCCTGGAGCTCCAGAACTGTGAAAGAAGATACTTTTGTTGTTTCAAGCTTCTAGGTTTGTGTTAATTTGTTACAGCAGCCTCAAGGAATGAATTCAACCTGCATTCAGGTGAAGCTGGGCCTCTGGAGGGTCTCAGGAGGACTGGAAGTGGCTCCTGTGTGCTGCCACTCAGCGCTTGATGATTCTGAGCAGTAAGTGTGGCCTGGTGTAGACACTTGCCATGACAGTTCAGAATATCTTGTCATGGTGGCCCCACATCAGCTCAGTATTTTTCAGAGCTCCTCCTTTGTCTATGAAGCCTGTGGTGAAGCTCCAGTGTTCAACGTCTGCCTCCTTCCTGCCTGCCATTCTATCCCTGCCCCATTCTGAGGCCCGAGTTTTGGCCCTGTTTCTTCTCCTGACTTCTCCAGACACACAGGTGGTCTATCTCTGGAGGATGTTGCTGGTATCACCCATGGCTTTCTCCCCTGCAGACCATGGGCTAGTACCCCTCTCCTCTGAGACCTGCGTGGGTTCAGTGCCCTGGCCTCCAGCAGGTCTAGGTTGGCATTTTAGGTGGTGACAATGATTAGTGACAATAACTAACAAACGAGGAGAGGCTGGCTGGAGGGGCACAGAGGGAAGTCACTGTGGTCACTCTTTAGACACCTACTTAGATGAGTGTCTGGAAACCAGCTTTTGGTACTAACAACACTCAGGATTTGGAGAGAACCAAAACAAAAAAGAGCTAAGTTCTCTTATTGCTTATATTTACTCTTCAAATTTCACAGTTAACGGTAGACTCAAAATTTGTCCCTACTCAAAGCCTCAATATGTTTACTAGGAATCAAAGTCTAAAGATGAACTAATCCCCCTTAAATTCATCATCATCTATTCATCTTTGTCTTCCCCCTCCTCTGCCCATTTAGACTCCTGACCTCTGAGGGCAGTGATCATGACTTACAAGAAATCTTCAGTTGCTATGGGCATTTGGACTGGGTTCCTAACTGCATGGTAAAGAAATATTTCTCCTGAAAGGGACCACAATGAAAGGATAAAAGAGATACATAAGATATGTGGCTGTTACCTCATTTGATCCTGGCAGGAATACATCAACCACAGTGGCTTTTGGTTCTGTGACTGGGTGAACCAATAAAGCACTTCCTAAAAAATGGAGAAGAAAAGAGTTGAGTAACGCAATAAGAGGCCTGAAGACATCACTTCCCTTTAACTGTGAGCCGTTTTGGTTTTAAAGACTGCTCAGTCATAAACTTCTTGAAGGTTTGGACTGTGGAGACTTAAGCCAACGATTCATCAGAGAGAGGCACTGTTAGAAAGAGAACAGGTGTACCCTCATCACTTAGGTTTCTTAGGACTGCAGAGAGAGATCCTGACACCATCTACCACAGTCCCACTTCGTGCGTAACTGCAGACTTTGTGTGTGACACTGCACCTCTCAAGCGCTTTACTGCTTTCTGTGAGTAACCCAGATGTGCTGATGGCAAGCTCACAGCTGTTACTTAGAACTGGGTCAGTGTGGATGCTCAGGTCCCTGGGAAGGCTGCAGGTCACTTAAAGGCAATCTAGATTATCCTTTTGTTTTGACCCTGGCACCACATGAATATAAAATTCTTCCATTTATGAAGTCGTCCTTTTATTCAACAAATCTTTATTCAGTGTCTATTGAGTGTCAGGCACTCTGCTAGGCTCTAGAGATGGAATGACAAATTAGACATGGTTTCTGCCCTCCTGGAGTTTACCAGTGAAGACAGATATTGAGCACACGGAGATGAATTTTAGTGATAGAAGGCAAAAATACAAGATGGAATGAAGGTCAGTCATAAGAGGAACTGACTTTGACTACAGTGAGCAGAATTACATATAAGCAAGGAGTAGTCAGAGAAGGTTTTTCCAAGGAAGAATTTATTAAACTAAGACTAAAAGGATGGGAACAGACTTAAAGAGCTATGATTTTTTACATTTTGAGGTTTCCATGAGATATTAGAGATTAAGAAAACATCAAAAAAGCACAAATAGGAGAAGGCAGATGCTAAACCATGTAAAGACTGCCAAGGAACAGAAGCCAAACACAGACAAGCTTGTTCCCTGATTGCTGACAGAGAAAGAAAGCCTTTTCCTACATCCAGTGCCCCAAATTCAGAGTTCTAGCCTCCAACTGTGAGAAGGAAACCCTGGTGGCGTAGTGATTAAGAGCTAAAACTGTTAAGCAAGAGGCTGGTCTTTTGACTCTAGTAGGTACTCCTTGGAAGTTTTATGGGGCAGTACTCTACTTTGTCCTTTGGGGTTGCTACGAATTGGACTTGACTAGGCTGCAGTGGGTTTGGCATTTTGGTTTTACCTATGAGAAAATGTATTTGTTAAAACCACCCACTGTGTTACTTCTGTTACAGCAGTACTCAATGACTAAGAAGAGGTCAACCAAAGAAAGGCATATTGCTGCCCAGGAGACGAACTCTTCTGGGTCTTTACCATACCCAATGGATCCACTTATTTTCTGCTCCTCACAGTGGTCTCTCTCACAGCGCTTAGGAGAGGAATCTGAATAAGAATCCAAACTGTATCCACAAACACATAGATTTATTTGAACTTGACAAAAAGAATATTTGGAGAAGTGACTCCACAACAGTGCTGTGACCCCTCTAACGCAACAGGTACTAAACATTTTAGAGGAGAAATTTATTTTTTGGCTTTCTTGGGATTTTAAAACTTTTTAGTGCTCTTAACACTACAAAACATAACAAAAAAACAACTAAAGTACTTATCATCACTATAATTATCCAGGACTACTCACCTAGCATGTATTCATTTTCTATACCAAAAGTCTCTAGTTCATTAGGGAACTCTACCCACAGAGGCCTGGGGAAAGGAAAAAACAAACTTACTTAGGATCATTAGATGCTTTCTTATTATTCAATCACACATTTTTAGTTTTACTAACTCCTAAAAGAAAATTGGTAAGAGCTAAGAAGTCTTATATGAGGGAAGATTCTATCAGCAACTACTATGATTGCTACATAGTTTTCTTAGGTGAAAGAGTTACTAACAGTCCCAGTGCAGGATTAAGAATGCTAGCACCTGCAATTTTTACTTCTGATTATTGAGCACTAAATATTACTGTGACAGGCAGAATCAGAGCTTTGTACAAGTCCAAAGGCCAAACCCCTTTATTATAAAACCAATGTTTGTAAAACTGCATTTTACAATGATGGCAATTCAGAAACATTTTTTTTTCCCATGCTCTCCCAACCTTTGAAGCATTGTTTATTTAAATGAAAAGAACTAGCTTTTTCAGGCTGGCAACATTTTGGAGGGCTGAAAAAACTTCTGTGTGTTCTTTTCTTGATTGTTACTATTGTATACAGCTATCTAGCAGGTATTTGACCTTTAAAAATAATGAAATGTTCAATACCAACTATCTGGCTATCACGTTAAGGGTTATATTTTAATTAACTTTATCTTTTGATAAAGGAAACTTTGCTGTTTATTCACTAGTCTTGCAGTGATATATTCCTTTCCCACCATATGTCACTCTAAACCTGGCCAATGTCTAGAACCACCATAGAAACATCTAGCAAACACAGATTTCTGGGGCCCACCCAAATACAGTCTTAGTAGATTTGGAGGTACGGCCTTGGAATATGTATTTCTGAAAAGCTCCCCAGAGGATTCTGATCTGTGGGGTTTAGGAACACTGATCCAGAAGTCTCTGTGTATCATGTGCATCTCTGCGTATGTTGTTCTCTAACCTAAAAGGTTGTTTTTTCATGCCCTGCCTTCAAAACAGAACCAAAATACAATTTATACACTGGGAAAAATGACCACCTTGAACTTGGAACAGATTAGCTGGAGGGGTAAGATAAAGCCTAAGCATAGTTCAGGAGAGAACGCTTGTACATTAAATTTTGAATAAATTCCATTACAGAGTCGCTTCCTTTTCTTTGAAATATCTCTATTTCTGTTTCCTATCAAATACTGGCACTTTAAACACAAAGCAACAGGGATCTAGTTTTTAACTACTATGTCCTCCATAGCCAGGAACCTGCTCACAACTCGTGCCTAATTAAGCCGACTGCAAACTTAATTAAACACAGGCTTTTCTCCTGAAGCCACCATGCGATCACTCTCCCCAGCAGCTGAGGTGCCTGGGTCACTGGGTCTCTGTTTGGTTGAAGCTTCTTTACCTCATGATGGGCTCGGCAGTCACGTGTGCACGGTAGAAGAGAGAATACCAGTAAGGCAGGAGGGCATAGCGCTCTCGGATGGCCTCTCGGATCAGCCGGGTGTGTTCCTCCCCAAAGAGCCAGGGTTCCCGGCGCTCAGTGTCCATGGTGGCGTGGCCACGGAAGAAGGGCTGGTAGGCTCCGACCTGGTACCAGCGCACCAGCAGTTCTGCCTCTGGGTTCCCGATGAAGCCGCCTACATCAGCTGGTCAGTCAAAGAAAGGCCAGGTGGGGCTGCCAGGCTTCTCAAGGTGTGTACAGACAAGACACGGCCTTGGAGACCGACAGAAAAAAGGCGCTGTACATCCCCTCAGAATGATTTCACTGTGGCCTCAAAGAGAGGAGAATATGCTAACAGACTCAGCATGTCTTAGACTCTGGTAGTATGTTTTTGGACACAGTATCCTTTTCTTGTCAAAGGGTACAGGTGCTACTGCAAGATCAATGTTCTCGTATGTTCCTGAGCCAAGATAATAACAACAACTGCAATCGGTCGACAAATAGTGTACGAGTACGTGTGTGTGGTCATGGTGTAGGGGGGAGATTAACCTTTGATTTCCTTTGAAAGCAACGGGTAAATCAAGATAAAAATTATAGGAAGAGCTAAAGAGGCTGACCCTTGGGCAAGTATGTATTCCTGATGTTGTATGTGGATTGAGGCCATAAAACACGCATATTAAAAAGTGATATTAAATTCCTTCTGTTGCCACAGAAAACAACGAGTAGTTGTGACTGCAGCTACGCTAAGTGCCTTCCATAGTGAGATCTCTTATCTGCAGAGAATCACTAATGTTCAGGGAATGTGATTTCAACAAAATTTGTCATTTCCATGAAAAATAGTATTTTTTAAAACACAGGTAAATTAAACCTGCAGATAATAAGGAATTTCTGTAAGGCTGACTTCTGATTTGCTAATTATTTGCAGTTCTCTCCACTTATTCACTTCCAAGAAAGGATATGTTTTGGGAAAAGAAATTCAGTTATGAAGATACCTAAAGAGGAAGTGGTGAGATGAGGAAAAGGAGCACTCTGGCCTCTTTCCTGACAGTTTTATTTCACATCCTCAGTTCAGATAAGACAAGAACAACTCTTGAGCTTTCCCTTCACTCTCCTCCCTCTAACCCACTCCTCCTCATTTTGCCTCACTGACTCTTGCCCAAGCCTGCTAAGCCTGGTGGTGCAGAGGTTAAGAGCTAAAGCTGCTAACTAAAAGGTTGGCAGCTCAAATCTACCAGGCACTCCTTGGAAATCCTAGGGGGCAGTTCTACCCTGTCCTTTGGGGTCACTATGAGTTGGAATCAATTAAGCAATAGGTTTGGTTTGGGTTTTTAAACCTGCTAATGAGAACAGAATTGTGGTCAGCTTTGATGACAGCACTCCGGTTGTTTATTTTCTCAGGATAGTATTCATCTTACCTCCGCAGAAAGAGATACCAGTAACGCTGAGAGTGAGTAACATGGGGATGGAAATTTTCAAGTAATTCCAGTCTGATGTGTTGTCCCCTGTCCATACAGCACCTTTGGTCACCAAGGTATTTAAAATAAATCACAGATCAGCCCATGCTCTCAATTTCATATTTTGATCATTTGTAATAGACAAATTAGTATAAGAGAAAATATTTACATCTTAAAGTGCACAAGTTCTTTCTACAAGAAAAGTTTATTAGTTTTCTAATGTGAAAAAGTTATTAAAATCTACAAAACAAGCATTTTATGGAAATATCCTGAAATTGCACTTAGTTTTTTTTAAGTATAACTCAAGGCTGGTTTTGGAGAAAGACTGTTCAGAATCAGCTTGACTGATCTGTTTGTTCTTCTGGCAGTCCACAGGACCTGATTTAACAAAACAGAGTCATTGTAATGCGCACCTATGTAAAGGGGCAAAGCCACAGCTTACTCAGAATGCTAAAGCCTAGGCAGTGGTCCAGTACTGCAGAGAACAAAAGTTACTTAGTATTCATATCTTCTGTGATCTTTTCTTAACTGCTGCTTATAAGTATTTTAATTAAAAATCCATTGATTTTTAAGATTATGAAAAGTGCTATTTGTAGAGAATCTGAAAAACTGAGATGTGTAAAAAGGAAATGAAAACCATTCATCATCCTCAAGGTACTACATCTTCCTGCAGTCTGTCTATCTAGTTACTTATCAATTTAGATTACTACCTGGATTTTATATTTTACAAAATGTGAATAGTATATAAACACATTTTCTCATGCAAGTAAAGCTACCATTTAAACTAGCTTCATTATGGTCTATCATATGGATATATCATACATTTAAAACTATTTTATTATTGTTGGATATTTAAACTTTCATTTTAAGAACTCATGCTGTGGTGAGCATTTCTGTATGTGAATCTTTGCCTGAGCTGACAATATTCTGGCCTTTTCCAAAGTAGTGTAGGATTGGTTTTCAGGGGTGGGGTAGTAGGCCTCTTAGCATCTTTGGTACAGTAAAGGCCACATTCTGCACACTAGGACTAAGCCCCAAGCTATTTGTGAAAGACCAGTGAACTTAAAATAGCCTTCCTGCCACTGGGTGGTTAAGTAGAACTTGATCTGTATTAGCTAGTAAACCAGATCCAATTATAGATGAACCTGACCACCAGCAACAGCCAGGTCTATTTTAAGCCACATTGCTAAATGGAACAGATGGGGGAAGAAACTGTGCTAGTATATTTTCTCTGGTTTTGATAAACCAAGGAGCTATGATCAGAGACGACTGATCCTGACACCTGAGCAAACCGCGGTAACTTAAAGTTACCATCCCAACATGGTTAGCTCTGGCCCCCTAAAGACGGAGGGCTCATTCATGTCATTCCACACAAAGAGGGTGTCAGTAGACCCCTACGGAGTAACTCTTGGTCATGATAATGCCCTCTCAGTGACAAATGTTAATACAATAGACTCTCCATTCCTCTTTCCTACTCTACCTAATGTACCTATTTTATTATGTGTGTTCTGTCCTGCTCCACTGTTAGAATATAAATTCCACAGAGCAGACAACTTTGTCTGTTTTGTTCACCAATAAGTTCCAAACACCTAGAACAATTAAGTGGCCAGTTCGTTGATGGGAAACAAGGAACCAAAATTATTAAAACTGGCTTAATCTCTCATAGGACCAAAATTATTGAAACTAGCTTAATCTGTCATAGGACAAAATGCATACTTCACGGTGTATCATTCTCTACAATCTAACGCCCACCCAGAGGCCACGGGAACGGAAGGCAGCTATAGAGTAGCAGCACACACCATACCTGGTTCAAAAAAATGGCTTGCTAACTTGTGTTTTAAGTCTGGTAATAAAAGCCATTCCTTACCATACTTTTGTGACCCAGCAAAGAAAGAACGTGTAAGAACAAAGGGTCTCTCCTTCCCTTCTGAGCGCTGTATCAGGCCTTCTGCAGTAGCCATGTGCTATAAAGTCACAGAAGAAAAATTTCAAAGATGACTGGATTTGGGCATTGTACAGCATTCTGAATAAGCTACTTGACATGCACAAGTCAGCTGTAGGTGGGAATGTATAATGGAAAATCTTAAAACAATCCATCAAATAAGTTTCATGAGGGAATGAAACAACTCAAATTTCCCTATTAAAAAAGTTTTTCATTAACAACAGAATGAAAATAATAGTAAATAATAAGCTAGCATTATTCACTGCTTAGTATTACTAAGCATTTCATAAGGTTTTCCCATATAGTCTATACAACAACCTCTGAGATAAAAACTGAGGTTCACAGAAATTAAGTGTCTCTGGACTACATCATAAGAACATTCTGTAACTAAAGCAATATGGAGTTACAGCAATTAGCCAGTAGAGAAGGAAACAAGTACTCTCTGAAAACTGGTCTGTATCTAGCCAATAGCTCCCACAGAAAACACCAACTATGGAGATGACCACGGAAATACAGTTTACATTTTGAAAATAACAAAGAACCATGGGAATAAGTTAAGATAAGTGACTGACTGACTGCAAGTCTTCTGGATGTGAACGTCACTCTCTACTGAGAAGGCTACATACTTAAGAAAAGCTTTCTACATTTAAAAAGCATATTTACTGAAACTGCTTATCTATGTTCTTAATCTTGCTTCCCTGGTCTTGCCGTAATGGATACTTTTGAAATATAAAATATTTGTTTTCATTGTCTTGGTTTACTTATTTATATCCTGCTTTTTTCAATACAACATTTGAGGGAGTATCTAGTGATGTTTTTAATGGTTCCAGTCAAGGCTCAAGTTTCTGTGTTGTTATTAGCCCCCCGGCCCTTGTCAGTTTGCAAAGTTCACTATGGAATGGAATGATGGAAGGGTAAAAAAATAATAAGGCTTCTCTTGGGTACAGTTGATAAGACTCAATGCAGTTATTGAAAAAAACATGTGAAGAGAAATGTACAGCATACTATGGCTACTGCAAAGAAATGACTCACCAAAAAGACAGGACACACGGGACCAGTTGACTTCTTTTTGAAAGTCTTACCTGGTAAAAACCATAGATGTTGTGAAGTTCTCTGTGCTCCCAACTGCCATGATGGATGGCATTCTTCTGCATGGTTAGCTCTGGCCCTCTAAAGACAGAGGGCTCATTCATGTCATTCCATACAAAGAGGATGTCAGTAGACCCCTACGGAGTAACTCTTGGTCATGATAATACCTTCACAGTGACAAATGTTAATACAATAGACTCTCCATTCCTCTTTCCTACTCTACCTAATGTACCTATTTTATTATGTGTGTTCTGTCCTGCTCTACTGTTAGAATATAAATTCCACAGAGCAGACAATTTTGTCTGTTTTGTTCACCGATAAGTTCCAAACACCTAGAACAGTACTTGGCCCCCAGAAGGGTCTGAATAAATATTTGTTACAAAAGAAATAATGAGCTGTATTGTCCGCAAAATACATATTGTGCAGCAAGTCCACTATGAGACTCACCCTAGAAAAGTCCCACCGGAAAGGTCATGAATGTTCACAGTTAGGTTCTACCTCACCCTCTGTCTGCTACAATTCTTAAGAAGTGCAATTATGACTGTACAAGACCAGAGTGTATCTTCCCTCTACTGTGCTGACAGATGTGACTGCTAAGATTACCTGCTTGCTAGCACGATCCATAGTTTCTGTTCTATACAGAATTATTTACTTTGGACATGTTGTCAAGAAAGATCAGTCCCCGGAAAAGGACATCACGCCTGGTAGAGTGGAGGGTCAGCAACAAACAGGAAGACCCTCGACAGATGGACTGACACAGTGGCCGCAATAATGAGCTTAAGCATAAAAACGATTGTGGACACACAAAACGGGGCAGTGTTTCGTTCTGTTGTTCATAGGGTCGCTATGAGTTGGAACCAACTCAATGGCACCTAACAATAACAACAGAATTACTTGATTTAGAGTAGGAAGGGACAGTTATCTAGTTTACATGGTTTAGCAATCCTTTTCATAGAATTCCTGGTCTCCCACATCTGACTGAACAGCTACAATGACAAGGTGTCCTTCAGGCTGCACACTCCATGCTCTTCGTAACACCCCCTCACAGTCTGGGACACCAGAGAACCTACCTGCTGCCTTATCCATATGATAGCATTTGTACTTCACATGACTAGAGTTAGCTTACATGTCTTTTGACTCTTTACCTTGAACTATTTCTTAGCCTATGTATATCTATGAATATGATTAATTGATTTCCAAATATTTAACTACTTTGACCAATCTTATCTAGCACCCTTTAAAGAAGGGGTCAGCAAACTTTTTCTGTGAAGGACCAGATAGTCACTACTTTCTACTTTGCAGGCCATATAGTCCTGTTTCAACTAGTCAGCTCTGCCAGTGTACAGTGAAAGCAGCCATACACATCATGTAAGTGAATGGGCATGGCTGGGTTTGGTCTGAGGGTTGTCTAGCCCTGCTCTAAGTTGTTCATTGGTGTCCTCATACATGATGATCAGAGGCTAGAGGTTAGTGGTTAAGAGCTGAGCTTATGACACAGAGCTAAATTGAAATCTCGGGTCTACCAATTACTAGGTGGGTGGCTGTGGCAGGTTTTTAAACTTCTCTATCTTTCAGTTACCTCACCTGTGGAATTTAACTACAGTTCCAACTTTAGAGGTTTATTATGAGGATGAAACAGTAACATGGACATCAAGTATTTAGCACAGTTCTACAGTTCTTGGCTCATAGTAAGTGCTCAACTAATATTAGGCAGCAGCAGCAGCAGTAACATTATCATTATAGTTGGTTGAAAACAGTTCTCCAGATGTGGCTTCTCTAGTTTTACCCATAGTACTTGTAAGATTTTAATAACTGACTATTATAACTTACTTTTTATGACATTATACTACTTTGCAGAGCTCAGGTGCTAACTAAATGGTTAGCAGTTTGCAGTCACCAGACGCTCCTTAGGAACCATATGGGGCCATTCTACACTGTCCTATGTGGTTGCTACAAGCTGGAATTGACTCAATGGCAATGAGTTTTTAAACTACTTTGCAAGGTATTTTCATATGCCATCCCACTATCTTTAAATGACAGCTGTAGAATACTATTTTATATAAAATTTATACAGCAATCTGAAAAGGTAATAATCTGTTATAAACGACATTGCTGCATCACATAATAGAGGTCACATCACAGCTTTTCTGCACTTGGTAATGCACATGTCACCTCTCCCAGCACCATCAAAGTCTGTAAATGTGGATGCTGCCATTGCTGTTTCATACATGTTTTACTTATCAAAGCTACTCGGTGAAGCACAGTAGTTTCACTCCTTCCCTCTCCCGACCTGCCCTGCTTTCATTCCTTCTCTTTTCTCTGCTTTCATCCCTTCAGTTAACTAGGAGACAGAAAAAGGATAAAAACAAACCTGGTAAATGGGGAAAGCAAAAAGACTGGAATACCACTCTCTGACCTTCGGATTGGTGAAATCCAGGTAAGAGGAGAGACCTTTGGAGGCAGAAGAGCAGACAGCCTGTTAGAACAGTGGTCCTCATGGCACATGTGCTGCATATCAGCTGAGATAGTCAGGTAATCAACGGGCATCTGACACCTAACGTAAAAGGTCACCGACACAGAGGCATGGTCTGGGGAGAAGTGAAAGAGGGTGTGTTAACTGCACCAATGATCGTTACATCTTTCACCACAAGTGGTGCAGGGGAATGTCAGTGAACGAGCATTAAGACAGAGTAGCCCCTCAGTAATGACCTGAGATATCCCAGTCAGGACGGTAAATATCCTGGAGTGACCCTGCTGTTCTTAAGAACAGAGACATGTTTTATAAGTGAGGTGATGAGGGGAAAAAGAGATGAATGGTGTTTCTCTACAGTACATGGATTTATAATACAGTGTTGCCCTAGACATTAAAATCTATTTCCTTTTGTCCTTGATGAATTCCTACCAAGGCTTTAAACTAATAATTTTTGAAATGAAGAATCCAAAGTTGCCCGAGGCAGTTCAGTTGAGAAGTCAAAGTTATGGGCTAAAAAGGTAAAAAGAAATCAAAGAGAACACTCCTCTTGTAGTCTTCCCTGTCCCTCCCCTTTTCTCATTTCCTGGCTTTTAATCCCTTTTTGCTTAGAGCAATAGTATGCCACAAAAGTTTCTTTGTTTATCATCTATTCATTTGATCATTGATTGATAAACATATACAAAGCACCCTGTACCAGGTATTATGAAAGACTCAAAATGAGGCACTACCATCTGTTAAAAGAGCTTAAAATGCAGCTGGAGGAATAAGAGACATCTGAAGGAATGAGAATGACAGCATGTGGCCTTTGTCAACTGGGACTGAGCAAGCAGAAATAATAAATGTGCAAAGCGGTATCTTACCAGGCCAGCACATCCCTTCAAGGTCTCCGCCTTCATGGTCCTTGACAAAGAAGCCCTGTTCTTTTGCCTTAGCATACAATGAGTAGTCGGGATCAACCTTGATGTGGGGGTCACTGATGACCACAAGCTGTCCGGATATAAACGTATGAAGATCTTGTCAGCATTTTTATGGACCATATGTTCTTTTACATGTTTTCATCATAGTTTTCGGGTTCAAATTTTACTCAGAAACTACTAGTATTGAAATATTTCAGATAAAAAACACTTGTAACTTTCATGTGCTAATGAAAATTTAAATTAAGACCAGCTCAATGCCCTTTTATAATCATTGCTGCCCAAACACTACATGTTCTGAAGATGTCATTTATTAGGCTTCTACCTGTCTTTGGTGCTGGGAGATACACATAAAAGATCAAGTAGTCAGGGTCCCTGGAGCCCCCTAGACTTTCATAGGCTAAAATAACACCAATAAAAACAAACATTTAAGAAATCAACGTGTTAAAGACAAGATGAAAAACCCCTGAGAGGACAGACATAGCTAGGAGGAGTTTTGAAAAAGCTGTGCTTCACAGCCATGGCTCTTGAGCATCTCTCACTGCCTTTCTAATATTATTGAGACCAGGGCCTCAGTTCTACTTCATTTTAGACCAGACTTCTAACCAACTTCCTCATCTCTATTCTAATCCATCCTACATACTATAGTTTAGTCCTCCATTGCTCAAAATGTGTAATGTGTCCAAAGGCAGACAAAGCAGGCCACAAACATGTCTGATGATTCCAGCCAGATTACCTACTACTCCTTTGTACATGTTGACTCTCCCATGGAGCCAGGCTGTGGGCTGCTTTCTAAATGCCGAGTGCTCCAGCCTCTGCTCACTATCCCCTTCCACTCCCCAGAGACTCCTGAGGGCTCACCTGAAATGGACCCTGACACAAAACTCTGCTCAGATCTCCAGCAGGATGCACGCTATTTTCTGTTGCCGTTTCCCCACTCCGACCTTTCTTTGTCTTGTATTGTGACTGCTGTAGGCTTGCCTCTCTCCCACCCACTGCAAGACCTTGATGAGCTCTTCTCTGCATTCCCTTTAGCACTAGCACAGCATCTTGAACATATGAGACCTCAATAAATAACTGCCCAAGAGGACACAGCCTGGAGTGAGGCAGATCAAGGTTCAGATTCTTGCTGTCATTTACTTGCTGCATGCCTTTATGCAACTTACTAAATCACTCTAAGCCTCAGTTTTTTCATGTAAAAATTCGAGAACATAAAACCTCTATCTCACTGTTTTGGAATGACTAGATGAAATAATGTGTTTTATCATAATGTTTGGCCCATAACTGTTTGGTAAATGGTAGCTGTTTAACTGGGAAATTAGGTGTTAACAGGACTGACATTTCACCCTTGAAAAGACTAGGGATTGAAGTTAATGCATTGAATGGCAATTTTAATCTCAGGGAGAAGGACCACAGTGATCCGTTAACATGGTACATGTGGGGATCCTCCTTTTGCCTCTCTCCATTTTCCTCCCTTCCTCCTGTTTTCTCATCACTGCTGTTACTGCCATGACTCCTGGGATAGAAAAGCTGTACATACACTTTTCATCTTCTATTTGCCCCTGTTCATTCTCTATTTCCTATTTTTTTTTTTTTGGTGAGAGACAAGGGGAGTCAATGGGAAGCCTGAAGTGGTATAATACAGAATCGGACTCCATTCTTGCTGTCTGGCTGCTGGGAGCTTTCAGCCCTACCACTCTGCTGGTATTTGCTGCCCACCCCTGGGCAAGCTAGCCAGAAAGCCCTGGTGCTCCTTTCTCTGGTGTCAGTGAGGAGGTTAAAGCATCAAGCCCTAAAATAACATCAAGCCCTGTCAATTATGACTCATAGGGACCCCATAGGACAGAGCAGAAGAGTCCCACAGGGTTTCCAAGACTATAATCTTTATGGAAGCAGACTGTCACATCTTTCTCCCACACAGTGGCCGGTGCGTTTCTACCACTACTAACCTTTGGTTAGCAGATGAGCACTTAACTACTGCACCACCAAGGCTCTTGGCCCACTCTTTTACTACCATATGAGCCTAGCCAGTCTCCTTTCCTAGCTCTCTCAAGCCATTTCTGGAGCAGCCTGAAAGACGGTCTAGCCCAAACTATACAGGCCCTGGCCCATCCTCTGAACAGGCCTTTCCCCCAGAAAGTCTCAAACTGAGTAATAATCCTCTTCATGCCCTTGGTTCATTGTTTTGACATCCAAACCAAATTTTGGTGGTGAGGGCCATCTTGTCACTACATGGCACCCACAACAAATGTGGGTGGGAATGCTAGATCATTTATCCTTATGGGGATCCAGACAACTCAGGCAAGGTCCCTGCTCTTTTTTTCTCTGGTATAAATACAATTCCATGTGAAGGTATTGTCCTCAAGGCCATTTTTTATAAATGGTTCTCCTCCATTTCGTAATTTAAATGTTCAGAAATGTTGGCTTCTTTACCTTGCGTTTTCTGCTCCTAAGCAGCTCTTGCATCCTTTTGGGGTTTGGGAACCTTTTCTTGTCCCAGGTGAAATACCTCTTGCCCTCTGTGTGCTCTATGTCCAGCCACATGACGTCATAAGGAATGTCATGTTCATTGAACCCTGCATCCACTGCTTCCACATCCTGCTCATCCTCGTAGTTCCACCGGCACTGATGGTACCCCAAGGAGAAGAGTGGGGGCATGGCCTGTGTGCCTGCCAGGAGAAGACACAGCTGAGCCAACCTCCACCACCACCATCACTTCTCATTCTCCATGCCAGCAAGGTAGCTTCTCTGAGCACAGAGCCTGGTACTTGGAATGTTAGGAGAAGAAGGTTCAGCCACCCTCAAGGAAGTGACAGGTGGGTGGGTATCACGAGGCATTAAAAGCTTTCAGAGATAAAATATAGTTCACACGCAAAGGAATAGTAGCTAGAGTGATTTCTGGAGAAACAAGATAAAAGACAACAGAGAAATGCCGTCAAATTCCGACAGGAAATAATTTTCAATCTAGCCAGCCACATAATCAGTCAAGAATGAGCGTAGGAAGGAGATGTTTCCATACCTGCAAGGACTCAAAAAGTGTATTTCCATGTATACTTTCTTAGGAAGTTACCAGAGGGATGCTTCAAAACAAAAACAAGCAAGGGAATAAATCACAAAGGAGAAAAGCACAAGCCCCAAGCAAGGCAGGCTAGTCTATTTATGTAAACAACATAAAGCTTTATTTCTTCCACAGAGGTATGTAAGAATTCAAGAACTTTAATGACTAGATATTTTCATTTTAAAATAACTTGCTCTAATGAATTCACTGAACTCCCTGAGATCGTATGTGCTTTTCTATCTTTCAGAGAGAGAAAAGAGAGTGTTTTACTTTTAATAAAGCAAACTTTGAGGAGTCTGGATTGAGGACTGGTTATCTGAAATCAAAGTAGGGAAAACTCTGAGGCTACCACTAGTCTATCAATTTGCTGTACTATAGTGACTGACACACGGCTATGATGCTAGAAGCTTTGCCACCAGCGTTTCAAGGTCACCATGGTAGAGAAGTTTCAGCAGAGCTTTCAGACCCAGAAAGACTTGAAAGAAAGGCCTGGCAATCTACCTCTGAAAAATTAGCCAACAAAAACCTATGGATCACAACATAACATTGTCTGACTTGTTTGGTTTGGATACATCAGGAGGGACGTGAAACAGAGGACCAGCAAGGGCAACAGACACACTCAGTGAGAAGCTGTTGAGGACTGAATTGTGTCCCCCAAAAAATGCGTGTAGGGGTTTGGCTGGGCCATGAGTCTTGGGATTGTATGATTGCCCTCCATTTGGTGATTTTTCTGATGCTGTAAATCCTAATCGCTGCCTGTGGTTAATAGATTAGACTACATTACAGAAGATTAGGGTGAGACTGTAAATCCCTTCCTAAGGTCTCCTCCCAGCTCCAGTGTAAAGGGAGTTTCCCTGGAGTGTGGCTTGTACCACTTTTTATCCTTTCATTCTACAAGAGATAAGAGGAAAGAGAAGCAACCAGAGAGTTGGGAACCTCACACCATCAAGAAAGCAGCACCAGGAGTGGAACATGTCCATCAGACCTGAGGTTCCTGTACCAAGATGCTTCTGACGCAACACTGATGCAACACAAGGAACTTCTTTCAGAGTTGACAAAGAGGGAAAGTCTTCCTCTGGAGCGGACACCCTGAATTTGAACTTATAGCCTGCTAGACGGTATAGGAATAAATTTTACTTTGCTAAAATCACCCACTTGTGGTATTTCTGTTAGAACAGTACCAGATGACTAAAACAGAAGGACTGGCACAAAAGACACAGTGAAGGACAGGAATATGCTGGCAATCATGAGAATGACACAGGACCAGGCTACATTTTCATTCTGTTGTACATACAGTTGTCATGACTCAGACTAGACAGCTTCTATCTAACTATCTAAAGGCTCCAAGGAACACCAATTAAAAAACAAAACGAAACAACCACTGCTGTTGAATGGATTCTGACTCATAGCAACCCTACAGGACAGAGTGGAACTGCCCATAGAGTTTCCAAAGAGTGACTGGTGGATTCGAACTGCTGACCTTTTGGTTAGCAGACATAACATTTAACCACCAGGCCACCAGGGTTTCCAAGGAAGGCCAATGGCAAGTATTAGAGAGTTCTAGATCCAGGGCCATGTTTAACCAAGCTGATTGGGATGGGGGTGACAGCAGGAATACTTGCTTCTTAAAAAGCTCAGCTAAGCTGTTTATACATTCTGGGTAGTGTGTAATAAATATTAGTATAGTGGTGATGCATAGGACAGAGGAAATCAAATAATATTAGAAACTGAGACTTCTGTATATGTGAGCACCTGTAAGGTATGAGTATTGTCTGAAGACATCACAAGGTGTAGGTCCTGTCAGCAGAAAGACATCAATGATTCCACTCTCCGACATCCAGTGCACATCAGCTCGTGATCTGACCTTTTGTTTAGCTGCTACTGAGCCTGTGTGGGTCAGCATGTACTGGAAAAGGAATGGAATAAAAATCTGTAAAACTTTCCTCTCACTCAGAACATCCACCTACATGTGAGTCATGGTCTACATTCACTGATCATACTGCAAAGCCTTTGGTGTCAGCTGCAAAGGCAAGAGCTACAGCAACACTGTATGGTCATTCCTGTGCAAATGTCACCTGCAGCCGCGAACCATAGCTCACCTCTACTGTAGGCTCTGTATTGATCTCCACTAGTGTTTCTGAGGCATTCAGCCAGAAAATGCCTAGAGTTCTGCCTAGTCTGTGGGCCAGGAGATAAGGCACTGACCCATAAATACCCCTTTTGTCATGTATCTTATATCCATAGACATCCAGGTTATAAAGACGGTAAGCATCCCCATCACTGAAACACACAAGTAAGAATTATCATTAATCACCAACACAAACGTATCATTAATAATGAAGTAACTCCACTTTACCCCGTATACATTTAGTCCTCGGCATCCGGCAAGGCTCAACACTCACCACTCTCCAGTCTTGTAAAGGTTCCTAACCTGTTGGCCATGAATGTGACCTTTGCCTCACTCAGATGTGACTCCCTCATGGGACAATTAATGTGCATGATCTTGCATCTTACTTATCTGTTTAAAATATCTCTTATGAGGGTAAGACTGCTTCCTGGGAATCTTCCACAACAGCAAGCACACAATAAGTATCCGCTGACAAATTCTGTGATCATATCTCTGCAGCAAAAACAAAAGGATGGTGTGCTAATGGGCTTGCACACTGCTGAAAAGGCGAAGACTGGGAACTGAACTGGGTGGGGGCGCAAAGCTTAGGTTGGTGTGACAGCAGCATGTCATGGGTGCAACACTGGGGTTCTGATGTGCTTGCCACAGTGTCTACTTGTCAAGCATCTAAACCTGGCAACATTGACCAGAAGAGTTCTCTGTTGTTCTCTGATCCAGGCTCCCAGTCTTTGACTCTGACTTCTCCCATACCTCCATGAAAAGGCCTTGAGAGCTGAAAGGGAAATGTGGGGAGGGAGTGGTGGTGAAGAGCCTTTCCCGACTTCAACCAGTGCAGCTCCTTGTTTCTGCTTCTGCTGAATTTTTAGGTTCAGCATTACGTTTTTTTTAATTGCCTAATTTTTGCAAAAAATAAAATAAAATTTGAAAAATACTGCTCTGAGTAATTATTCAAGAGAGGTTTGTTCTTAAGATCCACAAACAGTATCAGGAGACAAAGGCTGTACACACATTAGCACTGGCTCAGACATCTCACATACATTTCTTTCAAATGTTTTCAATGTAGAAACCAGAGGTGCCTCTAAGAATTCTTGTTTACACTTTACCCAGTATTTTTCAGTAGGTGTGATTCTGCATGTTGTGGGATCCCATAAAGATGTTCAAATCCATACAAGGAGAAATCCAAACCAATGGAGGCAGGACCTGTAGGAACAGCATCCTGTCTGAGTTTTGCTTTTAAATTATACAATCAATTAAAAAGGGATTCAGCAACCTGGGAATGTAGCAAGATGACTAGGCTAGGGGGTTAGAGACCTCAGCTCACCCTGATCAATCACCAAACATGATCTGCTGACACTTGCGAGATGTTACATCAAAGTGTTCTGGGGGATACAAAACGTATAATGCAAAGTTCTGTCACTTATTAGCTACGCTTTCTTAGCTGTGTGCTGAAGCTTTTTGCATCCTCATTTATAATTAATACGCTATCTCTAAAATGTGGTTAGAAATTTTTTTCTAAAAAATACTATACAAAAATTTTCCAAAAATGAGAGTGTTGACATGTCATGGGGTTGTTAACCAATGTCATAAAATGATACGTGTACTAGCCATGTAATGAGAAGTTAGTTTGTTCTCTAAACTTTCATCTAAAACACAGTAAAAACTTTTTTCCCCCAAAATATATTGTATTACTTCTTTATTTTAGGAAGCAAAGGACAGTGAGCAATCTTCATCTTCCCTAGATGCATGGCTGGGTGTCTTGAGGTTGATGACATCTTCCTTGCGTCAGCTCTCTCTGGAGACAGAGGCGGTGACTACCTATAGGAACTGCAATTTCAAGGGCATCAGGAAGACTTTCCCTGGCTTCTCAAAATACTTCCTCCCTGTGTATGTAGATACATAAAACTCTTTAATCAAAGACTTTTTATTTAATAATTATTTTAGAAATATGGAGAAATGTCAATTACTGAGAGATAACAATGACTCAAATTCACTCTTACGTAAAAGTATTTTAACTTCCATGATCTTTAATTACAGGGATTTGTGGAAATGGGATGCTCGAGAGAAAGCAAAAAAGATTATCTTACAGAAAGTGGAGACTGAAGACTGTCCATGTAAAAATTTTGGGCCTATTGTCAGCCCTGATCATCATGTATGCTATAGGTGAAGACAATGGATTTTCAAGAGTCAGGGTTTATTGTTCTTTTGGACTAGATGAAAAGAGGAGGAAAGGGAGTATTTTGTATAACTACATAAGCCACACAAATCTGAAAGATATCTTTTAAAGAGATAAACTCTTTCTTTCCTCCCACCTAAGAAATGTCACAGATAGGTGTGGGCCACTCACAGGAATGATGAGGAGGCTGGGAAGAGATGAACTGGGTTGGAATGCTGCTGCTTATGAGCTCTAAAACTTAATGTTTTATCACTTGGCTCTCATAAAACGAAACGTGGAATCTATAACTGTGTGATCTACTAGACAATGCAACCAGTACGCTGACTACACTTCTCCCAAAGATCATACACTCCAGGTGATCTATGTTTCTCTTAGATTCCCTACAATAGACACATAACCACTATTTATTTGTTAAAATATATTACTGAAAGATAAAAGACCCAAACCTGAGATTTCTGTTTACCTTATAGAAGCTCCTTGCTTAGGTGCTGTCATGGATTGAATTGTGTCTCCCCCAAAATATGCATCAGTTTGGCTGGGCAATGGTTTCCAGTATTGTGTGCCCCCAGCCCCCATGCTGTAAATTTTGCCTCTATGATGTTAATGAGGAAGAAAGGACAGCAGTTGTATTACTGAGGCAGGACTCAATTTATAAGCTTGGATTGTATGTTTAGGACTCTTGGGATATAAAAGAAAGCAGTGAGCAGAGAGACATGGGGACATCACACCATCAAGAAAGTAGTGTGCCAGAAGCAGAGCACACCCTTTGGGCTCAGGGTCCTCACACTTCGGAAGCTCCCAGTCCCAGGGAGGACTGATGACAAAGGCCTTCCCCCAGAGCCCACAGAGAAAGCCTCCCTGGAGCCGATGCCCTGAGTTTGGATTTCTACCCTACTTTTCTGTGAGAAAAGAAACTTTTCTTTGTTAAAGCAATCTACCTGTGGTATTTCAGCTAGAGCTGTACCAGATGACTAAGACAGGTGCCAAAGCTAAAGGGTCTTCTAGACAGAAACATCAGCCATTTTGGAAAGATTCATTTCATATTATGCCAGTTTCAACTTACCATTAGCTTTGGTATCGACAAAGTTTCCAAATTTCTCCTCCCACAGACCCATATCATCTTGATTTTCCTGCTAGTACACAAAAGGGAACAACTTCAGCTTATAAATTGCAACAAACATGGTTACCACAATAGTATATTTCATTTTGATTATCAAAAAATTAAGAGTGGGCAAGGAGAGCAGTAGGAGCTGCACATAGGGGGGTATGTAAATTTAAACTGGACTGTGCTCTTTCACTGAATCACAATAAATAAATAAAATACTAAAAAAGAAAAGAAAAATTAGACCAGACAGATAGTTTAATTTGTAGATCACTAGTTTGTGATCTCACTACACTTAATGAATCGAGTCTGTATTCTACATAAATTTTAATCGTTTGAAAAACACAATTTTTACATTTGTAGAGAATAATTTTTTACTATTTTCTTGTCTTTTTTTTCTTAGAAATGCAAGATGAAACATTTCCAATCAACTATCTTAGTTCGTTTTGGGAGACTGTAGATGAAGATTTGTTTTGTACATTTTTTTTCTGGCTTCTGTTACTCAAACTATCAGCTTGAGAAGTCAACCGGGGTGACAATGAATGCTCATGTCTATAATCTTTTAATCTGGAGCTACATACTTTCTTAGCTTTACATAAGTTTCATTTTCCCCAGTAGAATGAGAAAGTTAAAAAAATTACACATCCATATGAAATGCTTAAGAGGACTGCCAGTTAAGTTCACAAAGTCATCCTGGAAAAAGTGCTACATACCTCATCACTGAATATTACTACAGTTACCTTCGAAGTACTCCCCTTGGGAAGCTATGCACCCATGCTAGCACCAGGTCCACCCTTCAAAGCAATTTTGGAACTCTTTTTCGGGAATGGCCATCAGAGCTGCTGCTGTAGTACCCTTGATGTTCTGAATGTCATCAAAATATCTTATTTTCACTATTTTCTGTATCTTCGGGTAAAGAAAAAAGTCACTGGGGGCCAGATCAGGTGACTAGGTAGGGCATTCCAATAAAATTATTTGTTTACTGGCTAAAAACTCCTTTGCAGACAACTATACAATTAAGTTCACAAACTTGCCAGCATGCCACTGTGCACAATGGCCATTTCAGAAAGAGTTCCAAAATTGCTTCACAAGGTGGACTAGGCACTGGTGTTGGTACATAGCTTCCTAAAGGGAGTACTTCAAAAGTGACCATAGTGATATTCAGCAATGAGGTATGTAGCACTTAGGACAACTAAGTTCGCGGACTTGTCAGAGCGTGTATTTCTTTAAAATGAGCTCTTTTCCCATCTCTAGGTTTCTTTATAATTAAAGTTCCTGTAAAGTGAGAATGTGTTTTAAACAGAAATTTATAATTGCACCCAATCCTTAATTCAAGGGCTATTGAGCTCAGGCCCAGGACCAGGCTTTTAAGTCTGTGATCTTCCTCAAACAGTATGATACTGTTTCCCTCTAGAGACACTTCATAGCTTTCATCAAATTCTTGCAAAGGGGTCTGTGATTCAAAATCAGTACCAAAAGGCTTTCACTACCTAGCTCCTCAAAGTTCATTTGACATACCGTCACAAAAACTGCAAGGCTATGTCTCAGGTGCCCTTACGTGGCCTATTTGGAAATGCAGAAATTATCCTCTCTCATGCTCATCAGGTGAGTCATCAAGGCAATGAAGCATTTGTCCTTATTGGACTGAAAACGTTTCTGCCATAACTGGTGGTCCTTTAAAGAGCATGTAGCTCTGGATTAAATATGACTTCCAGAGTGTTCATTCTCCATAGTGCAGCCCAAATAATCTCGGCTACGTCTCCCTGCTGTTTAAAATCATTCCGTATTTTCCTTTGCTTTTAGAAGTTCAAAAAGCTTAATACAGCTAGAAGAATATAAGCGCTATGAAAATGGCAGATTTTGATTTGTCCAGTGATACAGCACCAACTCCTTGAACCAAAACTAAAACCAAACAGTAACCCTACAATGCAGCACAAAACTACCACATAGGGTTTCCAAGGAGCAGCTGGTATACCTGAACTGCTGACATTCAGGTTAGTGGCTGAGCTCATAATCACTGTCCCACCAGGACTCCATTCCTTGCTGATACCTATTTCTCTAGCCTTGTTACACACCACTCTTCCCTTTGCTTTCCTTTCTCCAGGTTAAACATGTATTTTTTTTTTTTCACTTCTTCATATCTGCTCCTTTCTACCTCAAGGTCTTTGAATACGGAGTTCCCTCCACCTGGAATAGTTTTTTCCCAACTTTTTGACTGGCTAATGTGTTCTCATGCTTTAGGTTCCAACTTTAACATTACTTCCCTTGGAAGGTCTTTTCTGACCTTCATCTTGGTCCAGTTCCTTGTTGTATTCTCCTACAGCATGCTTTCGTGACACCCTCATACTTGCAATTACTTAGTGAATGTCTGTCTTTCCCAGTAAACTCTGTTTCATGAGAACAGGTTTGGGATTTGTTTAATTCACTGATTTTCCTTTGCATATTTAGTACAACGCCTGGCACAAAGCAGGCACTCAGAAAGTACCTGTTTAGTAAATCAATGCATATATGAATGCACAAATAAACGAAAATATCAATAGGATGATAAGGAGAGCAAAAGAAATAGGTGGACCCCTTTCTATGTGGTAGAACATTTAACAAGAACCCACCTGTAGCACAAGAAGGGGTAAGAGAACTGCTACACGCCACATGACGATATGACGGTGAAGAGAGAAAAAAGAAGAGCTGCTCAACGTAAATTACCTGAGAGGCGTCAGCTGATGCTTTGTCCTCATTTTCTACGGCAGCTCTGTTTTAAAATAAATAAAATTGGTTTAGTCCTGGCAAGATGGACAGAATTTTGTTCAATGACAAAGATTTTCATTTCTAATTCTGAGAACTCATAAATTTATATTCTTTAACTTATTAAAGTAGTGTTGTACAGACAAGTGCATACAGCCCCAAGTTTATTAGTGGTTACCAGAAAGAAGGTTAGCAGAAAGAAGGGAGGAAAGAGAGCACAATGCTTAGAAGACCCTGAGCTTCTGTTAAGTGTGAGAGAAAAATCTTGATACGGGTGACTGACGGTTCAGCACAATGAACACAATGTCACAAACTGTACATGTGAAGTAAGCTGAAACGGCAAATGTACTGTTACAAACATATTCACCATACACATAAAAATAATGTGCTTATGGACACACACACACACATACAAAATAACAGTGTAGTAAAAATAAGTCTATGAATTTGAATAATAGTGGCTAAAATTTATTCAATATTATAAAAAGCTCGATTTCTTATAAAAATGAAAACATTTCAAAATTTTAACCTTTAAAAAAAATACCACTATCAGTTTTTTATTATAAATGTAATATGTGCTTATGTTTCAACAAAGTGTAAGTAAACAAGATGAAACAGAGCTCTCTGCCTCCAGTGTCATGCCAATACACACTGACACAATGTACCATTCTCTAAAATGGCTGTGACAATTTATACTGCCACTCACAGTTGTATTTGAGTGCCTATTTCTCCACCAGACTTGATCCGCCACCCCTTCCCCCCTGAGTTTTGGGTGAAAGTTTACACAGCAAGTTAGGTTCCCATTTGACAATTTCCACATATTGTTCAGTGACATTAATTACATTTATCACGATGTATCAGCATTCTCTTTAACTATATTCTGTTTGTTTCCCCACTCCCTTACCTTCTCATCTTTTGTTTGGAGAAACTGTTGACCTTTTGGTCTCATACTGGTGGTTCTTTAAGTAGGGAACAGATCTTACAGGTGATATCCTTTATTTTGTGTGCCACTCCAGCTATTTTGCTATTACGATACGGGTTGGTTCTAGGTTTAAAGAGTGTCTCAAGGGCATCTTCTGTTCCAGTTTCTCTGGCTTTTTATTTTTGTTCTCTGAAAATTTGAGTTCTGCTGCCTGTTTTTCTTCTGTTCTACCTACGAATAATTACTGTGGCCTCAGAATGGTCCATGGTAGTAGGTAGGTACCATCTAATACTTCTGGTCTTAGGGCAGATAAGGCTGTGGCTCTTGCAGACTTGTTTCTTCTCTGTGCTTTTGGTTACCTTCTTACTGTTTTGCTCCTGGTGAGTCAAAGCCTACAGTTGTGTCTTAGACAGCTGCTCGAAAGCTTTTAAGACACTATAAACATAATTCATTTCACTAGAATGCAGATCATAATTTTTGTGAACTATGTAACACTAACTGAGTTGTTCCATGAGACTATGATCCTAAGGCTTCAAACCCATAAGACCAATCTTGGAAGATACTTGGTTATGTCTGATGAGACTGTCCATCCATATTTGTCTTTAATGAAAATGTGTGCCTGCACCCACATATTTGTATTTTCACGTACCTATAGATACTTCTATCTGTTCTCACTTATATGCACATCTGCACCCATCTGTATTCCAGTTTGCCTATGCCCAGCCACATGTGCTCAGACTCTCATTACTTTGGTTGTACTATGTTCATACATCCACAATTGTACCACTTTTCCCACCATGAAAAATAACTAGTCTCTATTATAAATTGTACTCTCCTCCTTTCCTGGTAATCACCAAAGAGCATTAGGTTTCTTTGTATTTATCTATTCTTGTCTTCTTATAAAAGTGGGATCATATAGTATTTGTCCTAATGTGCTTGACTTATTTCACTAAGTATTATGTCCTCCAGGTCCACCTCTGTTATTTTTCAGACTCATCATTGTTCTTTATGGTTGCATAATATTCCATTGTATGTATGGTACCACAGTTTGCTTATCCACTTATTTGTTGATGGATACTTTGGTAGCCGCCATGTATTTGTTATCATGAACAAAGCAGTAACGAACATAGGTGTACACATATCTCTTTGTATCATTTTTTGTTCTCTAGGGTATATACATAATAATGGGACTACTGGATCATACTGTAGTTCTATTTCTAGTTTGCTGAGAAAGCATCATACTTCTTTTCATAGTGGTTTTACCATTTTACAGCCCCACCGGCAACAGATAAGGATTCTAATCTCTCCACACCCTTGCCAACATTTGCTGTTATCTGTTTTTCTTTTTTTGAACAGTGGCATTTTAGCTGGGATAAGATGATATCTGATTGTTATTCTGATTTGTAGCTCTCTAAAGGCTAATGATTGTGAACAGTTTCATATGTTTGTTGGCTGCCTGAATGTCCCCAAAGGTCTTGTACAGGTCCTTTGCCCATTTTGTGATTGCCTTGTTATCTTCGTGTTGTTGAATTTTCTATAGATGATAGAGATCAGATCCTTATTGCATACACTGTTTCTGAAGATTTCTTCCCAGTCTGTAGGTTGTCTATTCATTTTTTAATTGATGAGCACAGGTTTTTATTTATTTTGTCTTTTTATTTTGTACACTTGTTGAAATGTTTGTTACCCTATTTTTACAAAGACTAGGTTCCATAGTTGTCTTCCTATGTTGACTTCCAGGAATTTTAGTTTTAGATTTAACATTTAGGTCTTTGATCCATTTTCAGGTAGTTTTGTGTACAGTGTGAGGTATGGCTCTTGTTTCATTTTTCTGCTGGTAGATACCCCATTTTGTCAACACAATTTATTAAAGAGACTGTTTCTGGCCCACTTAATGGACTTTGACCCTCTACTGAAAATCAGCTGTCTGTAGACGGCTGGGTTTTAATTTTGAGTTCTCAATTCTATTCCACTGGTCTGTGTGTTTATCACTGAACTAATACTAGGCTGTTTTCATTACAGTGGCAGTATTAGCATGTTTTCTTATTGGGCAGTGTGAGACTTCCTGGTTTGTTCTTTTTCTTCAATACTCCTTTGGCTATTAGGTGTGTCTTTCCACAAGAAGTTGAGCAACAGCTTTTCCATTTCAGTGAAGAATGTTGCTAGGATTTGCGTTTGGGTTGTACTGAATCTGTACGTTACTTTAGGTGGAACTGACAATCTTTTAATCCGTGGATAGGAATCTGCTTCTATTTTTGCAAATTTTATAATTACAAAGCTTTTGTAATTTTCATTGCATATATCTGTTATATCCCTGGTAAATTCCTAGGTATTTTATTGATTTGGGGACTGCTGTAAATGGTATTATTTTCTTGATTTATTTTTCATAGTAGTCTTTGTTAGTATAGAGGAACCCAACTGATCTTTGTGTGTTGATCTTGTACCCTGCAATGTTGTTAAATTCTATTAGCTTCCTTATGGAATCTTTATAGAGTCTTACATGTCATCTGTAAAACAGAGATAGTTTTACTTCTGTGTTTCCAATTTGGATACCTTTTATTTCTCCTCACTACTTCATTGCTCTGGCTAGGATTTCCAGTACAATGTTGAATAAGACTGTGATAATGGGCATCCTTGTCTCATTCTCGTTCTCAAAGGAAAAGCTCTGAGCCTTTGGCTCTTGGTTTTGCATATATGCCCTTAATTATGTTGAGAAATTTCCCTTCTATTCCTATTTTGCTGAGTTTTTATCAGGAACCAAAAAAACCCAAACTCACTGCCATCAAGTTGATTCTGATTTATAGCAACCCTACAGGACAGAGTAGAACTGTCTCAAAAGATGTTGAATTTTATCAAATGCCTTTCTGCATAAACTGATATGATCACATGGTTCTTTTCCTTTGTTTCAGCTATACTGTGGATTCTAGTGATTGATTTTCTAGTGCTGAACCACTGTTATGAATTTCGCTTGACCATGATGCGTGATTTTTTTGACATGTTGCTAAAGTCTGTTGGCTAGAATTTGGTTGAAAAGAAATACTAAAATATTTCATGCTAACAAAATTTTTAAAGTCATAGATAAAAAAATAATTATCAATAAAAGGCAAATAGCTATGTACAAAGAAGATTTCCACGTGATTCTGAAAGGTATTTGAATCTATTCCAGTATCTACCCACCAAATATGGGTGTTTTTGATTGATCTTTGTAATCAATAAACATAGTCTTGTGGAGATTAAGCACTTAAATTTTTTTTTTAAAAAAACAGAATCATTAGATAGTGTGTACACACACACATACACACACACACATCAAAGAAAGGAAGACTTTAAAGTATGACTGAACCTTGAAAAGGTTGATTAAAATCAACCACACAAAAATAACAGACTTCCACATGGCAAAATCTACCATAAACAAAGTTTTAAAAACTCAAAAATCCACAGAAAAGATTTATAACTCATCATTGACCAAAGGTTGGTTTCTCTAAGAGCTCTGACAAATCAATTAAGACCAAATACCTCCGCAGAAAAGTGGATACAGGATATGAAACGATAGTTCATAGAAAGCTAACAACAGCATCAAATAAAAAGAGTAGCAGATGAGGCTACTTATGTGCAAACAAATACCTCAGGGGATTTAGTTCCTTGATTTGGAGGTTAAGGTCATGGATTCATGGGACATCCCAGTTAACTGGCTTATTAATGTGCTTAGTGCTTCTGTTCTATCTCCCTGTTTGTTGCTCAGTACCTGTCATGGATTGCACTGTGTCCCCCACAAAATGTATGCATTAATTTGACTTGGCTATGAGTCCCAGTATAGTGTAATTCTTCCCATGTGTTGTGAATCCTGCCTCTGTGATACTGATGATGGAGAATGGGCAGAAATTGTGCTGGTGAGGCAGGACTTCAATTACCACCTGTGGAATATAAGGGAGAGAAGTGAGCATGGAGAGTTGGGAATCTCATACCACCCAGAAGGCAGGACTGAGAGTATAGCATATCCTTTGGACCTGAGTTTCCTATGCCAACACGCTCTCCTTGAATTTGAACTCAACCTACTGGACTACGATAATTTCTCTTACTGAATGGACTTATAACTTGTGAACAAATTTGTGGCTTACTGGACTGCGACAATAAAACTTCTCTTCATAAAGCCTTTCACTCATGGCTTTTTCTGTTAGAGCAGTACCAGCTGATTAAAACAGTACCTGAAGTCTTAAAAGCTTGCAAGCAGCCTTTCAAGGTACAGGTGGTCTCTGTTTCCCTCGAACAACAGAGGAAGAAGTCAGGAATAAGACGAGGATACAAAATGTGTGTCTAATTGCTTCCATGAATAACTCCTTCATTTGCCATGAGACTAGAAGAACTGGATGATGCCTGGCTACCATCACTAAAGATTTTGACCAAAGCCTCTATAGCAGAACCCTGATCAAAAACGGGAATGTGGAACAGAATTTCAAATTCTTATAGACTCCAGAATTTCTAGAGCCATGGAGGTTGAATGAACCTGTGAAACTATTACCCCGGAATATTCTTTAAACCTTGAATCAAAAATATCCTCAGAATTCTACTGAAAAACAAACAATAGTTTAGCCTAAATAGTGAAGAGTATCTACCTTGAGCATTGTGCTCTTTTAAGATCTATCTATGTGGGATCAAACTGACAACAACTCAAAAGATTAGACAGGAACCTTAGAGGGCACTGAGTTTATGTTAATAGAGGAAGTACAACTCAGGAAAAGAGAGAATGACTGCACAAATCAAAAAAATGTAATCTATGTCACTGAATTGTACATGTAGACATTTTTGTATTGGTGTATATTCTGCTATGCGTATTCTCAATAACAACAAAAATGAAAAGAGTAGTTCACAGAAAAATACATTTTAAACATTTGAAAACATCAACATCACTCATAATAAGTGAAATGCATTTGAAAAATAGTATTTCAATGAAGTTTTCAAGGTGTTTGGTAAAATACTGTATGGGTTATAGAAAAATTGGTATTACTGATTACTATTAGGTATGGGAACTGAGTAGCTAACAGAGCACTAAACTAGGTGAGTAGTGGTTATTTCATAAAAAGAAAAAAAAAAAAAGAGTAAAAATAAAAAGGAAAAAGGACCCAACTTAGATACCACCTCTGGAACAAAACAATGCAATTTATACTGGAGGTGAAAACATAAACAACAACAACAAAAATACGATCTCTATGGAAAGCAATTTGACAACATTTATCAAAACCACAAATGCATAAACCATTTAATCAGCACATATGCCCCTATAACTCTAGCCTACAGGTATAGTGGCAAGATGTTATTTATTGATGTAATTAGTTATAAAACAGGATTAGAAACAACTTCAAGAGCCCATCATTAGGGAGCTTAGTAAGTGAATCACAGTGCAACCAAACAACAGAAATTATGTAGCTGCTTTAAAAAATTAGCCAGGAGCCTCACTGGCAACACAAGAATAAAAAGAGGTACATCATGAGATCTCCACTAAAAGACCTTAATTGATGGTCCAGCGGTTTTGGGGTTCCTCTGAGAGCATGGCCCCCGGCCCTGATGCTGCCCGTTCCCATAAATTATAACAAAGGTCCACTCTTTGGACAGGAATGGAATGGACTTGGCAATGCAGAGTAACCATACGTTGGAAGCACTTTATGGTTCTATACATCTATAGGATATGATCTTGCTGACCTCTGGCTGGAGGAAGGGGAGTGGACAGAGAGGAGGGGAAAGGAGACTGTTGGGAGGATGAGACATGTATGGAGCAGAGAGGAATAGTGTGCAGTCACCGGACAGGGAGAGCAGTGGAAGCTGCATATAGGGGGGCATGTAAATTTACATGTGAATGTACATTTTCACTCAGTTATGTTAAACAACAACAACAAAAAATTAGCCAGCCTTAGGAACTATCATATTGCTAAAGGAAAAAAGCAAGATGTGCAAAAGTGATACTGTTTGTGTCTGGGAAGGAAAGGACAATACATATGTAGTATTTATGGTACAGGTATAAATGATTTCTTGAAGGATACCTGAGAAACTGGCTACACTGATTAGTTTCAAGGATGGGAAGTGGGTGGCTGAGGGAAAAACCATGAAGACTTTTCACTGTATATCTCTTTGTATTATGCACAAGACTGGCTACTCAAAAATAAAAAAAAAAAAGGAAAAGTAAAAGGACCCAACTTAGATATCACTTCTAACACAAAACAAAGCAAAAATAACAGGGGTTCATCAAAATAATAATAAAAAAAATGCTCTAAAGAATCTGGGTACTAGCTACATTGGTGTATGCTAAACTATTCCTCAGTTAATAAAAGTACACAAAGAATATTCATGAGGTACTTACAGAGGGGATGGTGGGATTATGGGTATTTCAGATGTTCTTTTTCTTATCAGTATGTTATAATTTGCCTACAGTGAACACATACTACTTTTGTCATAAGAAAATAAAATATTAAGATTTAAAAATTGATGTAAGTTGAAACCCAGGAAAAAAAGTAACTATATGGGAATATACTGGAGCCCTCGTGGCACAGTGGTTAAGAGCTATGGCTGGAGACCAAAAGGTCAGAAGTTCAACTCTGTCAGCTGCTCCTTGGGAACCCTATGAGGGCAGTTCTATCCTGTCCTGTACGGTCGCTATGTGTTGGAATCAACTCATTGGCAGTGCGTTCATATGGGAACATAAGGAATGTTGATTGCTTTCTATAAACGATACCGTGTTTTCACTATTACTATAACCAGAGACAACCACAGTCTGGAGAACTTAAAAACAAAGTGGAAAAACTACCACCCCTCATCACAACCTCCTAATTCATGTGACCCTCTGCCCCACCCCCCCCGAAAGTTGATCAAATGGTTGGTCCCTGGAAACTCTCAGACAACTATGTACTCATGTCATTATCAGTGAGGAAAGCAAAACTCTGAGGACATTATAGGTCATATTAACATTTGTCAGTGGTAGTTTTGGAGTGGTGTGGAGGCTGGAGAATTCCATTAATCAAACACACAAGGTGTGTTAAGAGTGTCACATTCACAAAAGCTCAGGAACCAGTAGTTGTCATCAAGCGTGTGCTCACCTGGCACAGGAAAAGGATGAAATTTCTCAGAATACTCTTGCAAATAAGGCAAAGCAATTCTCCATTGTGAGTATGACAAAACCAATCAGACTTTCTTAAGTTCTTTATGTACCAAGTACAGTGCACAAATACCTTTGTTTAGGAGGGATCTGTAAATGTTCGAAGTATAATTGACCCAGGGAGTTTACACTCATCACAACTTCTTCAGACACCAAGTCTACCTTGAATGGATCTGCAGTGATACGAAACTTCAGGTCTCCTTTGCCATCTGCCAACACCAGACTGCCTTTATCTCCTGAGCATGAAATCAACCTAAAAAAACAAAGCAGAAAGACAAAGCAAAAACTAATGGCTACAGATGATCTACTTTCATTAGTCTACAGCCACTGGAAACCCTACGGAATTCAGTATAACTTTGACACACACAGGGTTGCCACAAGTCAGAATCCACTCAGTGGCAATGGGTTTCGCATTCTAGACACAGGTTTACATGGCTGACTAGATTCTCAGTTGAGAGTAATTAGTAAATTAATATTCATGTGATACAGCACATATCAGGCAGTAGAGAGCTGTTACCAACAACACGGGCTTTGTTGCCAGGGAGCCTGAACACAGCTCTACTGTATGAGGTCTACAACTTTAGACATGTTAAACAACCTCTCCAACTTTCAGTTTCCTCATCTGTAAAGGGTGGACAATAAAAGGAGCAACAGTGTGTTGACAGAATTAATTGAGATCACATATATAGAGCACGTGCAGAGTGCCTGGCAGGCATATAATAAGTGCTCAACTAGTCTTACCTGTTATTATTATTAACTCTGTCTGGCTAGTCTAGTAATATGTTGGTACATAGGATCTAAATATTTTTTTGTTTTCCTTTCTCATTCCAACCATCCGCTCAGCAACTGAGGATATACCAAATTCGATTATCAACTCACTGGATCCACAGTGAGATAGAATCAGGCCAAGCCTGACTTTATCTATTTATTGCCTTATGCTCATCAGCCCTTAATGTGACAGGTGGACTGTTAATGATATTTTGGATTCCCAGGGATTATGTTAGCTCAAAGCCAGCACTTAAAATTCCTGAAAGATCTAGATATTACCCTTTCTCTGCAACATAGCTACCATAGTAAGTGGTCATAGGCCTCTTAGAGAAAGGAGAAACAGTTTCTATTCTTATTATGCCCTGACAGAGTCCTTCTACATGTACCCTGGAAACTAACTCTGTCTGGAGCTGAGAGGTCATGTCTCATTGTTCACCAAACCTAAAAAAATTCTTCCTTCAAGTTGGATCTTAGTCCATCTATTTTAGTCCAAATGGATCCCATGACAAAATTGCCCACTTCACTGAGGGTTAAAACATTTCGAGTACCACACCGGCCTTGCCGTATATTATGAAATCATGTTCACCTTGCCTCTGACAACTAAATGCTGCTACATGGCCTCTGCCTTCTGGAATCTCATTACTTCCACTGAAATCACCTGTACACTCATCGCTGTCTGGGAGACTATTTTAATGGCTTCATTTCACAACATGATCCCCAGCCTACATTACCATGCTTTTGAAGGATATCCTTCATCAATGTTTTTTTCCTTGAAGGGAACATCTTCTGGTCTTCTCAGGGGACAGAATTAGGGAATAGATGACCTGGTTGCATATGATAAATTCACTTCAACATCTCTACCTTTCTAAAACTAAGGATTCCTTACTGTACACTATGCCAAAGGATTTCCAATATCTCAGTTTCATTCAGCAGAGTCCATGGCTGAGTCCTGATTACAGTTAACCAATGAAGCAAACAATAAGAACCACTCTTAGCTACCCACACTAGCATACTGAGGCTATATTCTTGGGTACTTGCACCCATGTCAATAAATTTAGCTCAATTTAAAATTAGTCTCTCCTTCTCGTTTAGACATCCCTCAGAAGCCACTCTTATACATACTTTCTAGGTTTTTGCCAATATAAAATCATATACTTCTTGGAGAGTTATCCTGGTTTTGACAGTAGTTTGATCCCTAAACATGCTGGTATCTGACTTGGAGAGATAGTAGGATGGTTGAGGTATGGCACAGGGAACACTGGAATTCCTTGCAAAGTATATCTTCTGGAAAGGTTAACAGTGGGTTTCCAAACAGGACAAGAAATCAGCCTTATCAGACAGAGGAGGGGCTAATTCTGTTGGATTAGGAAGCTCAGTGGAGTTTTTTTTTTAAAATAGTGAAAGTACAAACAACAAAACATACACCAAGTCAATAATTTCTACATGTACAGTTCACTGACACTGACCACACTGAGTTGTGCAAATATTCTCACTATTGTTTTCTAGATTATTTCTCAGTGAGTTTTGAAGTTTACATATCTAGAGTCACCTAAGTCTTTCAAAATGTTGTCATTCAATTTTGAGAGGTTCTACCTTTTTCTAGTCAATGCACTAAACTTACACACTTGATGGAGCTGTGAACTGAACTTGAAGTCTAATTCAACAAACTTCAGTATCAGACTCTATATCTGATTTTCAGCTATGAGAGACATGAAAGACTTGTTGGATTGTCATAGAAACTTATTAGTCCTCTAACAGTGGATTGAGCTAAGAATGCAATCCCCTGAGGCTTTTCTTTTTTTTTCTTTCTCTAAGCTTGTCAGTGAAGTTAACAGCTCACCAGAGTTTTAAATTCTGTATGTTTTCTGTAATGTGCTAGGGCATCACCACTTGGTCTGCCAGGTACAATTCTACAGGCATTTTGTTACAGAAGTTCCTTGGCAGAGTGCAGAATAAGGAATTATTAGACTTAAAAAGGCAGAGATGTTGAAGTGAATAATTTAAGAAAGTTTTTTGTCACTGAATGTTAAAGTCTGTTTCTGGTATCCCAAACTCTGATGGTAACCAAGTCCTCATTATCTTCAAAACCAATGGGGTCAACTAACCACTCTGATGCCCATCTTTGAGAGTCTATTCCTCATACCTACTTAGACACCAATTACTGTATCAGTCAAGGCTCAAATGTCAGTAATAGAAACAAGCTTAGCCTAAGCAGAAAATGAATGACTTAATAACAGGGAAAATTAGAGCTTACAAAGTCATGGGAAGGGTTGCAGACGCAGGTTCTTGATAGGGCATCCAGTAAGGGGTGCTAAAACAATACTCAGGGTGTGGGGGAAGTATTAACCAGTAAGCAAGGTATACATGGTCTTACTTGTGCTTCTTACTAACCTGCAGTGTACAACTTCACTTGGGTAATCTATGCCCAGCAATAATGCTTAACAGAATGTCTATCTGCTCAAAGAGTCAGGAAGTTGGGTAATCAGAAGTCACTGTGGTGATTGCTGGGGTCCAGGATCATGCACCCTTAGCTGTAATTTGGGGATTAGGAAACTACTGCCCTAACTATTGGCTCCAGCTACTCTACTGCTATTAGATGCATACTAAAAAAACAGGTGATTGAGTTCTGAAATCAAGATTGCTCCATGAGCATGTGATTGATAGAACCTGAGTCATATCACAAACCCTACCTATAAGACAGCTTAGTAAATGGAGAGACGTAGTTTTCAGCGTTCTACTCTCCAGAGTAGCCAAAGGCCCTCTAGACAGTGGTTGGAATAAAAGCAGGAACTAATAAACCAAATTTATCACACAAAGCTAATATTACTTTGACTCTAAAACATGGCAAAGAGAGAAAAGTGATGGCTAATTTTACTCATGAACACAGATCTACTAGTGAAGTGACTCCTCCAGGATATTAAAAAAAAATAACGTATTATGACTATCTTAGTCATCTAGTGCTAATATAACAGAAATACCATATGTGGATGATTTTAACAAACAGAAACTGATTATCTCACAGTTTACAAGGCTAGAGGTCCAAATTCAGGGTGCTAGCTCCAGTGGAAGGCTTCCTCTTTCTGACAGCTCTAGGTAAATGTCCTTGTCACCAATCTTGCCCTAGTCTAGGAGGTCCTCAGCACAGGGACTCTGGGTTCAAAGGATGCAATTTTCTCCTGGCTCTTGTTGCTTGGTGGTAATGAGGTCCTTCTCCTCTCTGCTCACTTTTGGTTTTTATATCACAAAAGAGATTAACCTGAGGCACAACCTAATCCTATAGATTGCATCCTGCTTTATTACCACAACTGCCTCTAATCCTGCCTCATTCAGGGCTCCCATTAACATCACAGAGGTTAGGGTTTACAACACATAAAAAATTAGATCACAGAATGCAGGACAGTCACACAATACCAGAAAACATGGCCTAGTCAAGTTGACACACATTTTAGGGGAGACACAATATAACTGATAATATTCCACCCTTTGCCCTCCATTCATGTCCCTATCACATGTAAAATACTTTCACCCATCATACCATCCTGAACATCCTAAATTAACTCCAAGTCCAAATTCCACCCTGGGGCAAAATTTCTCTTCATCTTTGAAATTCAGAATACAATTTATCCGCCTCTAAAGTACAGTGGCAGAGCAGGCACAAGGTAGACATTTCCATTACAAATGGAAGAAATTCAAAGGGAAGACGAGATACGAGGCACCAAACAAGTCAACAGTATAATACATCATCTTTCAAGGATGCTGGGTGGAGACCCCCAGGTCCTGGGCTTTGGCTCTATCTTCCAGATGCACTGTGATGGCAACTCACTCCTTTGGATTTGGGTGGCTCCGTTCTCTTAGTCTTTTTGGAGGCGACCCTACTCCCTCAGCCCCAGCAGGCCCCATTCCTGTGCCTCTTGGGCTTGGCAGCCCTACATTCCAGAACTGAGTGGATTAGGATCTGAATTTTTTAAACTCCCGAAGCCGCAGCCCCACCCTTCGAGGCCTAGTAGGCCATGTTTCCACTCTTGGAGAACCAAAAAGATCATGGACCTACCCTTTGAGACCAATGCAGCTCTACTTCCTGTGCTCCTTGTCTCTTCAGCTTCTCCTTCCTGGTTCCTTGGCCTCCGGCTCCTCAGGCCCCTTGGTTTGGCCTGGCCTCTGCCCTGACTGGGCAGTGTTACAAAGCACTTTGGTTTTGTCCATAGGAGCCCTGGTGGTATAGTGGTTAACAGATTGGGTGCTAACCAAAAGGTCAGCAGTTCAAATCCACCAGCTGCTCCCTGGAAACACTATAGGGAAGTTTTAGTCTATCTTATAGGGTCACGATGAGTCCTGATCAACTCAATGGCAGTGAGTTTTGGGTTTTTTCTTTCTCTAGGTATGCAGAGGCACTCCATTCTGCAGGAAGCCTTTTGCCCTAAGGCACTTAGCTCCCTTGCTTCATGGGTCAGCAAGGCTAGCCCCATCAAGAAGTTCCTGAGGGGACTCCACTAGAAGCCCATTAGAGGTACTCAGCTCTCTCTTGTTCAGGGGATCAGCTCCTGTGCTGTCTCATGCAGGTCTCCTGGTCCTGCTGCTGCCATTTCTCTGCTGCTGCTTCTCGACATCTCAGCTATCTCTGGTGTTACAGCACCTCTCACTTCCTTCCAAGCCCTTATGATGCCTTTGATGTCCATGATTCCACCAACAGTCTCTTCAAGGTAATCTAGGCTTTTACTATTAAACCAAAGACAAATCCACTGCCATCAACTCAATTCCAACTCATAGCAACCCTACAGGTCAACGTAGAACTGCTTTGTAGAGTTTTCAAGGAACACTTGGCAGATACGAACTGCTGATCTTTTGGTTAGCGGACGTAGCACTTAACCACTATGCCACCAGGGTTTTCGGGCTTTTACTACTACGCACCTTAAACACTGTTCTAGCCTTTACCCATTCAGTTTCAAAACCACATCTACATTTTCGGTTATCTGTTAGAGCAAGACTGGATTCCTGGTGCCAAATTTCTGTTACGTAGTGTTGCTACAACAGAAATGTCACACTGGGTTGTTTTAACAAACACATTTATTCTCTCACTGTTTAGGAGGTTAGAACTCCCAAATCAGGGTGCAGGCTTCAGGGGGAAGATTTTTCTCTATCAGCTCTGGAGGGAGGTTCTTATCACCAATCTTCTACTGCTCTAGGGCTTCTCAGAGGGACCCTGGATTCAAAGAACACCCTGTGTTCCTGGCTCCTCTTGTTTGGTGGTAATGAGATCCCTTTTCTCTTTGCTCGATTCTCTCTTTTATACTCAAATAAACTGACTCAAGATACAACTAATCCTGTAGATTGTGTACTGCCTCATTAACATAACTGCCCCTAATGCTGTCTCATGAACATCATGAAGTTTAGGATTTACAACACATAGGAAAATTACATCAGATTACAAAATAAAGGACAACCACACAACAGTGGGAATTATGGTCTTGCCAAATTGACACACATTTTTCAGAGGACACAACTGAGTCTACAACAGTGACCACGTGGTTATGCAGGCGCCTTGAATCATTTGACAGTCTGCAAAAGCCATGAGAACAGTGTTGCTTTTTAACTGTGTTAAAATATACATATAACAAAACATGTGCCATTTCAACCATTTTTACACTTACAATGCAACAATCTTAATTATGTTCACCACGTTATGTAACTGTTATCACTATCAGTTCCCAATTTTTTCATCATTCCTAACAGAAATTCAGTGGCTTTTGAATAATATCTCTCCCTTTCCCTTCCCTCCTGCCCCTGGTAGCTACTAATAAATTTTGGTCTCTGTGCATTTGCCCATTCTAATTATTTCACGCAAATGGGATCATAAATAGTTGTTGTTTTGTGTCCAACTTATTTCACTCAGCATAATGTTTTCAAGGTTCATCTATGCCCATAACATGTATCAGAATTTCATCTCTCTTCGTGATGGAGTAATACTCCGTTATGCATATGTATCATGTTTTGTTTTATTTATCCATTCATCTGTTTGAGTTTTTTCCATCTGCTGGTTCTTGTGAATAGCTGCAAGGAACATGAGTACACACATATCTGTCAGTGTCCCTGAGAATGCACAGCATTCGGCTGTGAAAGACCAGTGGTTTGAACCTACCAGCTGTGGGAAAAATACATGCAAGTCTACTTACATAAAGATTTACAGCCGAATGGGTCAGAATCAACTTGAAGGCAACAGATATGCATCCTTGTTTTCAAGTCTTTGGGTATATACCTAGAAGAGGAGTTTCTGGGTCATATGGTAATTCTATGTTTAGTTTTCTGAGGAACCGTCAAACTGTTCTATAGCTGCTCAACCATTTTACAATCCCAGCAACAGTGGTTGAGGGTTCCAGTTTCTCCACATCCTAGCCAACATTTGTTTTCCACTTTTCAAATAACAGCCATCCTAGTGGGACTGAAGTTGTATCTCATTATGTTTTTGAGTTGCATTTCCCTAATGTAAGATGCTGTTGAGCATCTTTTCATGTGCTTACTGGCTACTTGAATATTTTCTTTGGTAAAGTGTCTATTCAAATCTCTTGCCCATATTTTAACTCTGTTGTTAGTCTTTTTCTTGAGTTGAGAAAAGTCTCTTTTGAATTCCTCTGTTTCCTAAGTTATTGGCATACAGTAGCAGCTCAATGATACTTTCTAAATTTATGATCATTTTAATAAACTGAATTTCCCCTCATAATCTATTAACTTTCTATTAGAATTTCATGGAAATGTAATCTCTATAGAACCATGATAAATACATAGTGAAAATTAAACCATCTGGCATAATCTCATATTCCTTTAGTAAAGTAATATGAAAACATAACAGAAATAAACAAGCAAAACTATTATGAAATGTCACTGAAAACCGTGGTGAGAAATGCTAAAGATTTTGCAGTATCTGAAAATGCTTTAGCCTTCAAAGATTTTAATTTCCCTAGACACTGATTATTATCTCTGACTCTAAATAAAATCACATCTGATAGACTTCCGAGGCCACTTGTAATGAAAACTGAGTCAGCCCAACTGAAGTTAGCTTGCTTGTGAGGACATCAGGAACTTCATACCTGGGCTTCAGGAGAGACTTTTCATTGATTTTAAGTCTGAAAATGTTTCCCTCTAGACCATAAACTTCAGTTGGGCTGAATCAATTACTGTAAACATGAGAATTTGGCTAATGTGTTAGATCTCTGGAGTTCTGTTGGTAATTTTAGTGGGTGAATTAAACATTTCTCTTTCTATTTGTTACCACAGGCTGGTGAATAAACTGCTTTCTTTGGGAGAAAGAGAGAACAGATCAGGAGTTATGAGGAGTCAAATGGTGAATGAAGAGAAAATGAATACATAATATACAAATTAATAAACTGATGTCTAAGTAACTGAAAAATCATTTTCTAACGATTGCAGCTTTAAACAGATAAAACATAAGGCACATACAAAATCTACTACTCAAGGCACTATAAAAGAACACATTGAGGGTGTCTCTAAGATGCTTCATTCATAAGCTTACCTTACAGTAGTTAGCTTGCTTGTGAGGACATCAGGGACTTCATACCTGGGCTTCAGGGGAGACTTTTCATTGATTTTAAGTCTGAAAATGTTTCCTTCTAGACCATAAACTTCAGCCAGAAGGGGAATCTGAGAACAGACACATGAGATTTGTTTTAACTGGTTACCCTAGTGATGGTTAGCTCTACATAGCCAAATTTTAATAATTGAAAATGTATGGAAATAGTTACAGGTCAAGTAAATTGCAGAAAATGGCAAGTAAAAAGCTCCTCAATCTATGCTTGGCTATACTTGACAAGAAAACCAAGTCTTCTATGACTAGGATAAACATGGAATTTATCTCCAAACCAGGACCTTCAAGGAGTGAAAGCCAAGGAGTACCTATTAAAAATTATCCTAGACAACAGGCATAAAGTGAAATGGCACTTGGAAAATGGGGATTAAGACCACTGTGTCTGTGACAAACTATAGATGTTCTAAGAATGAAAGTTTGCATGTTAAAACCAAAGTAACTAGATCTTCAGCTGAAGGAATGATGCAGGGTAACATGCAACAAAAGAGACAGAGAAATGGTGATCATTGGGGTTTTCTAGTGGCAGATGAAAAGAAGCTTTCTATCCTAAAATCAAGGGAACAAGGCCTAGGAGCTAGTCAAGAACTGCTTTCTCAAGAGGCTGGGGAATTCAGGTAAAGTTGTAACTACAGTGGGTAATGGAAGCAACATACCAAACACATACACACACACAAATAAACCAAACCTGATGCCACTGAGTCATTTCCAACTCATGACAACCCCATAGGGCAGAAAAGAACTGTATCACAGGGTTTCCAAGGAGAGGCTGGTGGATTCAAACTGCTGACCATTTGGTTAGCAGCCAAGCTCAACACAGAACTATGAAAAATATATATAGAACTTGAAAAATCAAACACAGAAAAACACACAAACAAGCCTAGAAGAGTGGAAATGGCTAAAACAAGGCATCTAGGTCACAGGACTATTTTAAGACAATGGCTTCAAAATTGCGTGCCATGCCAGTGCCACACTAGTGAACTGCAAATCTTTCATTAAGTGAATCCAAACCAACCATCTATTTTGGTTACAGTTGGGTACATGTGTTGTTACTGCAGTGTCTGTTAAGCTGGACAAGCTTTGTGATCTAGTGCAGAATACTTACAATGTGGCACAAGGAAGAGGTAAGAAACATGGAGAACATTAAGCCAGCTCCCCAAAATATCAGAACTTTGCCTTTTGGGAATATAGGAGAGCCAGCCAGGACCCTTAAACAGAGAGGTGATACTGAATAGTGATGGGGTATAGAGTGTTGTGGCTGTGGGTGCCTTTATAGGCATCCTAAGACAGAGTTATGATATAGCACTGATTATACTGTAATTCTAGGGTCGCCATGAGTCGGATCGGACTTGACGGCACTTGGCTTTGGCATACTGTAAGTACTGTCTTCATGTTCAGTGTTCTTTTGCATATTTGAATTATATCAAGTGGGTCATCAGAATTCTAGTGTATTTGAAAATATCCAAAGAAGGTGAAATCTTGTTAAATTATATATTCTCTCTTAAAGTAGATATATATTTGCATTGGTCTTTCAAATCCAATTTCACTAACATTCATTGGGCATCTAATACTGTGGATATGCCATGCATAAAATGACTAAATCCTTAGGAAGACAGCAATTTAGAGGTGACGAAACACAACTAATCAAAAAAGTTTATGACAACTGGTGAGATCACAGGACAAGGACAGTGCTGTGGAAAAACAAAGGAGGGGAAAAGGAAAGATGACTGTGTTGTGAGGAGTTCTGGGATACCTTTTTGGAGAAGGAGTGAGTTGAGCAGTACCGGGTAGGCAAAGAGGGCAAGAGCATCATAAAAAACGGGCATATAGGTTGTCTGCCAACATACAACTAACAAATTGCCCCAAAAAGTCTGCCAGTTTTTAAAAACATATAATTTTATTTTTGTTGTTGAGACTGCACAGAACATACACCAGTTCAACAGTTTCTACATGTACAAATCAGTGACACTGATCACACTGAGTTGCGCAACCAGTCTGCCCTTCCTTTCTGAGGTGTTCCTCCCTCATTAACATAAACTTACTGTCCCCTAAAGTTCCTCTAATTTTTCCAATTGCTGTTGTCTATTTGATCCCTGATAGACAGATCTTAAAAAAAAGCAGCACAGCCTCAAAGCAGACATTCTTTTTAAATAGCCTTCTTTTTAAAAGGTCACTCAACATGGTCTGTTCTCAAGGTGATTTACGGGGGGTGGGGTGGGGAAGGATCCCTGATTACATACGAAGAGACAGCAATGACCCTACTTCTACCCCTATGACCTTATGTAACCAAAGCTCAACTTTAACTGTTTAATTTAGCAAGCACATTTTTCCCAATAAGTGACTCTCTCCAAACTGACCTTTTTAAGGTCAATATCTAGATTTATTCCTATCTCTTAGTATCATCAACATATCTTTCAGTTCCAGGTATACTTTAGTAGATATTTACTCCTTTGATCTGGCTCATGGTGCTTTTTCCTATCAGCTTAAAAAAACTTTAAGTAGCAGATACCTCTTTCCTCAAGGAAAATGGAGATAAATACAAGTCAACAAAACCCAAGAAGTCCAGCTACTTGGGTTGAAGGCAGTAGGGAAAGGCTCAGAGATCTTATCACTGAATCCCTCCTTTCTCCGTACTGAGCCTTGAAGCACACTAATGGAACCCCCCAGGACTCTGCGGACAAGGGGGTTATAAACCACTTCCCTGGGGCCTCTTAACTGCCAGTTTTTGCCCAATCCATCTACCAAAACTTTGCTCTTTCAAAAAGTCTGGATGCAAATATTATATTCTTCTAACACATTTAGCAGTTTCTAGATATTCCTTCTCTTTTTCTGTAACCCAGACCAAACTAAACCCAGTGCCAAGAAGCTGATCATGACTCACAGCAACCCTGTAAGACAAGAGAAGAACTGCCCCATAGGGTTTCCAAAGGGCAGCTGGTGGATTCAAACTACCAGTCTTTTAGGTAGCAGTCTGAGCTCTTAACCACTGTACTACCTGAACTCCTTCTTCTCTAGGAGTCCAAAATTAAATATTAACAAACTATGGAATATCTTCCTATTATTTATGAATGGAAATGACAATGAAAAGAATACATTAAACAACAGAAGTTGGACTGCTTCAGATGAAATTTGGTGTTAATGTTCAATGTTTTGTTATTAGGTGCTGTCAAGTGCTTCCAACTCATAGCGATCCTGTGAACAACAGAACGAAACGCTGCCCAGTCTTGTGCCTGTCCACAATCGTTTTTATGCTTAAACCCATTTTTGTGGCCACTGTGTCAACCCATCTCGTTGAGGGTCTTCCTCTTTTTTATTGACCCTCCACTCTGCTGAACACGTCCTTCTCCAAGGACTGATCCTTCTTGACAACATGGCCAAAATATGTAACAAGCATTTGCTTCCAAGGAGCACTCTGGTTGTACTTCTTTCAGAACAGATGTTTGTTCTTTTGGTGCTCTGTGGTATGTATTCTCCAACATCACAATTCAAAGGCATCAATTCTTCTTCTGTCTTCTTTGCTTGTTGTCCAGCTTTTGCAGGCATATGATATGACTGAAAATACCATGGCTTGGGTCAGGTGCATTTTAGTCTTGAAGGTGACATCTTTATTTTTCAATACTTGAAGAAATCCTTGACAGCAGGTTTTCTGCAGTGCGATGTGTCTTCTGATTTCTTGACTGCTGCTTCCATGGGCATTGATTGTGGACCCAAGTAAAATGAAATCCTTGACAACTTCAATCTTTTCTCCATTTATGATGATGTTGCTTACTGGTCCAGTTGTGAGAATTTCTGTTTTCTTGATGTTGAGGTACAATCCATACTGAAGGCTGTGGTCCTTAATCTTCATCAGTAAGTATTTCAAATCTTCTCCACTTCTAGAAAGTAAGGTGGTGTCGTCTAACACAGGTTGTTAATGAGTTGTTCTCCAATCCTGATGCCTCATTCTTCTTCGTATAATCCAGCTTCTCAGATTATATGCTTGGTATAAACCATACCATTTCTACTCAAATTGCTGCAAGATGGATTGTCATTAAAGCAAGTGAGCAAAGATAACTAAACATTTTAAATGGACTGATATCTGAGAGCATAGGTTTTGTCCCACTAGAAATATTTATGATGTGTATGTAGATGTCTACCCAGAGAAGATGAGATAAATCCTGAGAAGGGTATACATTTTGGAGGTTCCTTTTAGTATTACAAGTCTATATCAGGTTTTTCACAAATCTTAATTCAGATGCCTCCCTCCCGCAATCTGGAGAAAGAGTACTATTCCCTTTTCCTACCTTATTTCTCCCATATTAAAGGAAAATAATCAAAACTTCTCATCTGTAAGTCCAGTATTTTTTAATGGCCACATAGGCAAAAGTATTAGGTTGTGAAAACCATGGTGACAGGAACAGCTATGTCCATATGTACTCAAGAAGAATGACCCCAGTTTTATTAATTTTTTATTCACCCAGAATCGGGAGTCACAACTAGCAGACACTGTAATAGAGGGATAGTCAGCCCTAGAAAGCATATGTTGAATGGCAGTCAGTGTTGAAAGGGAAGCCAGCACTCATCATCTCCTCCATGAGCACATGTTGCTTTTCCTTTGGTACCAGTCCAGGTCTAACCAGTCAGGAACCTGTGCCAATAAAAACAACAACAAAGAAAACCCAAACCTCTTGCATCAATTCTAACTCACAGTGACACTATAGGACAATGTAGAATTGCCCATAGTTTCCAAGAAGCACCTGGTAGACATGAACTTCAGACCTATGGTTAGCAGCCATAGCACTTAACAACTACGCCACCAGGGTTTCCAATACAAGGAACGCCAAGCCAGCCAAGTGCCGTCGAGTTGGCCTAGAGGAGTGAGCTACCAGCCATCTCAGCTGTTGATCAAAACCTTCCAGAACTCAGAAAATGGTCAAAAAGTTCATTCAATTGCTGCAGGGCACTGACTGCCCCTTTCACAATTGCAGCCATCTGGTTTATTGTAATGGCTGATTCTCTAGAGATAACAAAAACCAAACCAAACCAAACCCACTGCTATGGAGTCCAGTCCGACTCATGGTGGCCCTAGAAGTCAGAGTAGAACTGCCCTATAGAGATTCCCAGGAGTGCCTGGTGGATTTGAACTGCCGAACTTTTGGTTAGCAGAGGAAGCATTTAACCCACTATGCACCAGGGCTTCCAGAGATAACACAGAGGTGGGCATTCACCTGCTCCCCCAGGACAATTAACCTGTTCAGGTGTGCTTCTGATTGCTTGGACATGTCCCATGTCAGCTGCCTGTTTCGGGCCATTTCTGCAGAAACAGTACCAGTTGACATGTGGTACTGTGTGTGCCTCATGTGCTGTGAAGTTTGGCTGGGTCAAGTTCCATTGTCATCAGGCTTAGATGAAGAAGTAAGGGGTAACTTCATGGAGGTGCTCAGGGATATCCCTGCATCCTTGGAGAAGGTGCTAGAAATGTTGTCTCAGGTGAAACCTTGCAAATAGTATGTAAAAAAAGTAAGTGTGTTAACTTGTTAGCCATATTATGAGACAGCATCAAAATCAGCAATATACAAGTTCTAATAATTAAGTCTATGAACTCAGTTGTTCTAAGTGCTACAAACCTCATTGCTGAATATCACTATGGTCACCTCTGAAGTAGTTCTTTTGGGAAGCTGTGCACCGAAACCACTGCCTAGTCTGCCCTTCAAAGCAATTTTGGACTCTTTCTGGAACGGCCATTGTGCATGGTGGTATAGCGGCAAGTTTGTGGACATAATTGTGTCATTGTCTGTGTGTGAGTTTTCATCCAGTAAACAAATAACTGTACTGAAACATCCTCCCTACTTACCTGATCTGGCCCCTAGTGATACTGTTCCTTTACCCAAAATTAAGGAAATATTGAAAGGAAGACATTTTGATGACATTCAGGATGTCAAGAGTAATATCACAGTTCCAAAACTGCTTTGAAAGGTGGACTAGGTGCTGGTGTTGGTGTATAGCTTCCCAACTGGATTACTTTGAGGTGACCATAGTGATACTCAGCAATGAGGTATTTGGCACTTTTTCAAGTTCGTGAACTTAACTGTCAGTCCTTGCACAGTAGGTTGAAGACTGTCTATTGCAGACGGCCTTGCCAGCAGTGGTCTTTAGCCAGACTCAGAAGGTACCATAGAGTTCCCTGCTCTGAGGTCACAAAACTAATCTTCTCTGCTCCTCAATCCAGGGCAAATTTTCACTGAAGGTAGAAAACTGACAACATAAGAAAAAAACAGTTCTAAAAAAGCAGTCAACATTTTTTTGACCATTATTTTTCTTTTTTGGAGTTTCTTCTGGAAGCTTCTTTATCAAATTTCTACTTGATTATTCTGTCACCAGGGACAAGCACAATACTAGACTGTGACTCTGTGTGAGAAAACATGAACATCTGAACTTGAATCCAGGTTTTCTTTAGAGCTTAGATGTTCTGAACTGATGATAACACACAGATCAACACTTCAGGAACATCAAGTTAAATGAAGCCTGGTTCTCTTTCCTGGTTGCTTATTAAGGGGTAGGTTCAGGGAAGAAGACAGAGAGGTAGGAATTGACAAAATCTTCAACAAATCTTGACACTTCCAAAGTACTGCTTTAAGAGGTTTTACTGGTGTGGGTAGCAGGCACTTAAAAGAGTGTTGAGTTTGGCAGAATCTGCCTCCTCAGTGAAATTTGAGAACTGCAGCCATTAGCTGAATATGATCCACTTAGGTGCTGGGCTCCCTCTGAACCTGTTTTAAATGTCATCATTCTGAGTAAGTGGATGTATGTGGCTTGTTTTATCACTCTGACCACATTTGCACCATCCTGATGTGAAAACTTGGTTGAAACATCCATCTCATCCCAGAACAGAGCTATCTGGAAGGCCCCTTGACTATGCAGTGAACTGGATACAAGGGTCAGACAACTTGAGACATTAATGTCTGGAGCAGCACTGTCCCTATTACACTGACAGTGCTCACCTGGCAGAGGTCAGGAAACATCAAGTCCCTACAGTCATCTCAACTCCAAGTGACACGAAGAACATTTAAGGTGAGGTTCAGCTCAGAGTTTGAAGGTGGCTTCCCGAAACCTAAGAATTCCCATGTGTTCGCCTGAGATCAAAGGGAGCTTGGATCCTTCCACGACCTGGAACAGGGGAATCTGGTACAGAGCCCTCAAGGTTCTCAGTCTTGGGAGCTGTGATGCTGACACGTTAGATGATACACCCTTGGAGGGCTCCTCAGCTCTCCTGAGTTGATAGTTGTATGCTGAGATCCTGTGTGTCCTTCTGGACTGTGGTTTCTGCTCCTTTGCAGGTATCCAGATCTGCTGGGCTCAGGTTCTGGCATCTGAACTACACAGCACTGTCCTTGGTGTACCGTATTATAAAAAGCCACGTGGTTGTGGGGGGCCCACCACTAGCGGCACTGGTATCAAGCTGCAACAAGAATTTCCATTTGGTCCACTCTGGCATTCAAGGTGCTTCTGCATTTACTTCCTCAGCATGTATCTTCACGACAGTGGTTTAGATCCTTAACACACTGTCTCTCCACAAGGATGGAAAGGGGTGCTCACGTCCTTACCCTGACTACGAGACACCTATAGCTTTCCGGGATTGGGTACAATGGACTGAAAAAACAAGATGAGATAAAAGGTCTCTGACATCTGCTGGCAGCCTGAATGACCTCCAGAAGGCCTATGATGGACTTGCTGCCTTTCCTGGCACTAGCTGCTTTGGCTGACACTCAGCAGAGTGGTCTGGCTACATATCAAGCTGTTAGTCAATACACTTATGAGTCACAGACAGCAGGTGAATCTCAGTAAAGAAATTAGTTCTGCCCTATTTTTTCCCATAAAGAACTATCAAATTAGCCTACAAAAGGGTGTGTAGTGTGAGAGCTCTGGGTCAGTAGCAGGGGACCTATGACTTTGATTATGCCACAACCTAAGAACTCACAGGAATCAAAGATGTCAAATAAAGTGGAAAATTCCTTCAGAAATACGGGTGGCATGAGAAGCTGTAGCATTTGATTTTTGAGAAAGGCTACCCATTCCATCTGTGTAGCTAAGAGATAAATTAAGGGTATTATTCCTATAACTACGCCTTTGAGCTATTAGAAGTTGTGGAAAGGAAATGAGATAGAGAACACAGAACAGTTGATACGATTTTGGCCCCTATTCTGAACCTGGGCAAGAAAGTTATGGCAGAGGATTCAGTGCCTATTAAATAGCTTAGATTTATAAAGAAGAGTGCTTTCTCATTTTGCAGTTTCTCTGTGTGTTTGGGAAAAAAGTTGGGCCCTCTTGCTAAATGAAAGACCCTTGCAAATATAAACAACTCCACAGTGTTATGGGGCAGTTGTTTTACGGGGTTTTTAGTTTTTTTTTTTTTGGTCAGGGGAATAGTTTTTGTCCTGTCTTCTAAGAGTTACCTCGGTATGGAGCTACTGTGCAGGAGTTAAAGGTAGTGGCAGTCACAGGATCTCTCACAGTCCTGCAGTGAAAAGTGGGGATTTCTTCTCGGTCTGCTTCCCAGCACTGAGATCTGTTACAGAGCTCATGGAGCTGCTCTCTTCGCTGTCAAATAACCAGACTGAGTAGTTTTGATTATGTCTTTCAGTAACCTGAATTACCAGTTAAATCAGATTGGTCTGAGAGGCCTTAGAAGCTCAGAAAATCTTTGACAGATGAGGGAGGATTCAGAGGTAGGGGTCAAGTTGACAACATAAGGTACTTACGCCCAGTCACACTTCCTAGCCCATCCTACAGCATTTCCTTTATGACTGGCCGATATGTATGGCACATATGCAGTAGTGTCATGACTTGGCAGGTGGGAAAAAGTAATTAATCCTTTCAATATATAATAACTGTTGATTTGCTGGTAAAGGAGCTCAGGAGTCACACTGGTGACTTAGGCTTTCAACTGCATAGTACCTTTGCTTGTCTCGCACTTCCTTGGCCTAGTCATATTTTCAGGTTTGGACATTAGCAGAATCTCTAATTTTCTCAGGCTGTATGTTCAAACTCCACATTAACAGTACAAGAAACAGCCTGGGTATTTGATGGTATCTGATAGAGGAGAAATTTCTGGTTACTAGCCGTGTGACTTTGGGCAAGTGACTTCACAGACTTCATTTTCCTCATCTCAAAACTGGGGCTAGTATAATGTATACTTTTAATGTATTATGAAGATTAATTAAAAGTAAATAACATTTGCAAAGTCTCTAGGAAAGTATATGATATATAGGCAATATATATGTTGATATTCACATTATTTTTAAAGTATCACTATAGATTTGCAAAAGATAATGTTTCTTCTCTAAAAAAGTCCATTTTTTAAACTATACATAGTTTCTATTAACCTTTGTGGAAATTTATTTCATTTTACCCAAATTAACATAGGAACAAATAATCATCTGTAGAAATACTCCATCTCACCTTAGTTGCCTCACTGATGATCTGGAAGCTGGTGCTGTCTTTGCCTGCTATGACCGAGTCTAGCAGTGCCCGATACGAGTACTTCTTAGAGAGCCATTGTTTCTGACGCCTACAGATATGGAGTATACAGATGCTTGAGAATTGTTGTAACTGTCAGCATCTAGCAGATTATCACATGGAAATCACATTAAAATTATATCTGATAAGAAGTACACAGGGTGAAGACATTATTGCTGTTATTGTTAGCTGCTGTTGAGTCACTCTTGATTCATGGTGACGCCACGCACAATAGTACCTTTGTGATCCATAAGGTTGTCACTGGCTGGGTTTTGAAAGTACATTGCCAGGCTTTCCTTCCTAGACTGCCATTCTAGAAGTGTTGCTGAAACCTGTTTGGTTTCATGACAAAATGCAAACCACTGACAGACAAGACGTGGCTGGGCTTGAGGTGCAGTGGTTGGGAACTACACCCTGGTCTCCTACATGGAAGATAAGAATTTTATTACTCAATCATCACTGCCCCTTCAGAGATTACTAGGACTCTAATAATGTATTAATAAGAGTACTTTATTTTTAGACAAGTCATAGTAGCTCAGTGGTTACAGTGCTTGTTGGCTGCCAACCAAAGGGTCAGCACTTGGAACCTGCCAGTAGCTCAGAGGAAGAAAGAGGCGGCAGTTTACTTCTGTAGAGATCTACAGCAGTGGAAATCCTATGGGGCAGTTCTTCTCTGTCCTATGCCGTTGCTATGAGGTGGAACTGACTCAACAGGAGTGAGTTTTCTAAAAACAAAGGCAGTACTAATAAAGAAGTACTAATGAAATTATTGAACATAACATTGCTCAAGGATGATGTCGTGTCTACTTCACTGAGAAGGTGGGACAACTTTCACAGATGACATTTATGTACTTGTTACTACTCTCTCTTTCCAGGAAATGAATAATCACATAAACTCAATATATTCTAGTGGAAATTGAATATAATCTAGTGGCTTAACAAGATGACCAGGCATTCACTATAGAATTTCCTCTAATGTACTTGTTTAAAATTAAAATTTGATTTTATTCCTCCACAGCAGAGTAAATAAATTAGAAAGTTACAACATATAACCCAATTTTAAGTGATTTTAGTTTTCCAGATTGTGTAACTTTTTTTTTTAAATGAAGATTTTAAAGAAACATTATAAGGCTCTCAGGAAACAGGCAGTCACACAGTGGTGATAGGGGTATAAAATAGTGTAATCCCTACGGAGAAAAATCTGGTAACATTTAAGAAAATTTCAAATGCATTTACTCCCACTCTCGGAAATCTATATTCTAGATATATTTGAATACGTACAAAATAAACATACACACACAGACATACACAATGTTTTTTCTATTGTGCTTTAAGTTTATAATTTAAGTCAGTTTCTCATATAAAAACCTATATACACATTGTTATGTGACCCTAGTTGATCTCCCTACAATGTGACAGTTCACTCTTCCTCTCTAAACTGTAGGAAACAACATATTTATAGATATTCATTATGGCAGTGCAAAAGATTGAAAACTACCTGAAGGTCTAGCAATAGGGAACCAGCTGAGTAAACTACAGTTCATCTACCCACTGGAATACTACACAGTCATGAAAAGTGAGGATGATTTCCATGTACTCACAGAGATCTCCAATACAAATTATAGATCCTCACTATAAATTATGTAGAAGAAAAAATGAAGTACACAACAATATATATAAAAAGCTACCTGATATAAAAGAGAGAAAGATATAAACATATACTTACAAAAAGAAAACTGTGCGAATAAATAAGAAGTTAATAAATCCGGTTACTTACAAGGACATGATGCAGAATGGGGTAGAATAGGACAGGTGGGAATAACACTTTTCAATAACACTGTTACCTTTTTTTTTTTTAATGTGCTTTAAGTGGAAGTTTACAATTCAAGTTAGTTTGTTATACAGAAACCTACACAGACATTGTTATGTGGTCCTAGTTGTTCTCCCTGCAATGTGACAGCTTACCCCTCCTACCTTCTACTTCCCATGTCCATTCAACCAGTTCTTTTCCCCTTCTGCCTTCTGAATTTGCCTCTGGACAAGAGCTGCCCATTTAGTCTCACACGTCACTCACTTCATCACTATCAGTGTATGTCTTAGAGTCCAGTCTAATCTTTCTCTGAAGAGTTAGCTTTAGGAATAGTTTTAGTTCTGGACTAACAAAGACTCTGAGGGCCACATCTGTGGTCCTCTAGCATCAGTCAGATTATCAAGTCTGGTCTTTTTACTAGAATTTGAACTCTGTACCCCACTTCTCTCTCACTCCACCAGGGATCAGTGTACTGGATCTTTTATATTATTTCATTTTTGACTCACGTAAAAGTATTACCTATTCAAAAACATAAAATTAAAAATTGTTTTGGCATTTAAAACAAAATACCTAATAATTGAAAAATTCAAATAATACTGATTATATAGTTAAAAGTGAAAGTCTCACTTCTGATAAATGTCTTCACCATTAAACTTCCTAATTTACCTGTACCTTAGAAAGCTTAGCAGTTCTCAAAAATTTAATAAACATGAATTTTGAAATATTGCCAGAAATGTTTTGATCTAGGTAATGTTTCCTTTCCTTACCTGTAGAAAGCAATATCACTGCAGTCTTTGAAAATGTTTTTATCCACAGCTTCATCTTCAATGCTAAATAAAAAGACATTTTAAGAAACCTATTTTACAATTTTTGCACTTTCTTTAGCTATAGCATGACCATGGAAAATAAACCTCTGGAGTCTATTCTGCACTGCAATTTTGTGTAGAGTTCGTAACATTACAGGACAGCATGTGTGCTGCAGAAAGGTATCCTTTTATAAATCATCCAAAGTAAACAAGAAAATACCAAGTTCTGGGATTACCCTGAAAGCAATGGAAAAAGAGCACTGACTGTATCTTATGCATTTGGTTAAAAAAAAATCACAACTTAAAATGAAGCCAAGTCAAGTACCGTCGAGTAGGATTCCGACTCATGAAGAGTTCTTTTAAAGATAAAGATTAAAAGCTTTTTGGCTTCAAAAGTAAAATTCAAATATGAAGTAGCAAAGACAACACCAACCTCTCCAATTATTCATTAATTTTTGAAAATATTCTTTGAAAATTTGAAATTCTTTTGAAAATATCTTTCCTGAGTTCTGGCCTCAGAAGAAAATGTAACAATATATAAAATACACATATGATAAATATATAATATACAAAATACAATACCCGTGCCCAAGCTCTCTGTGAGCGAGAGAGAGAGCGTCAAAATTCAGAGAGTATGTTCCAAGCGCTGGAGTAAAAGGCACAGATGTAAAAGGAAAATTTTTTGCTTTTTAGGACAGTGTTGTCAAAATAGGGATGAACGTTTTTTTCACACCAAACATCTAGAAGAGTGGTTTCTGGAATAAAATGTGAGTAAGATATATGTACACTGCTATGTAAATTTGTGTGTTTAAATTATCCTTCATCTGATTTAACACCTATATCTGATTTAAAGAAAACAACCGGTGTTCATAGAGAGATGTAGCTGAATACATCTGAACCCAGAATGCCCTTGACTATGTAGAAAAGTTATGACCGAACCCGAATTTCAAAATACTGTGAAAACAAGCCGGCACACTTGGCCACATTAAAACCTTGTTCATCATGGAAATAATCAAAACCTTCGGTGAACTTGGCTGGCTCAGTGAACTCAAGCTATGTAACTGTTCCTCTTAATCAAATGTGCAAAAGGTGAACAAACTTGTACTCTCATGTTTCTTAGGTTTAAAGAACGCATTTCATAAGGATGTAGAAAAGGTACTGCTGAACACGCGCTGGAGTTCTAATCTCATTTCTCCACCCTGAAACAGTTTTATGAGGGGCTACCTATTAACAATCAACTAAATCCCTAGCGAACTAGAAAGGAAAACAAACCAAAAAAAAAAAAAAAAAGAAGAAGAAGAAGAAGAAAATTAACTGCGCAAATACAAAACATGGAAAGACGTGGAATCAGTAAAACGTTCCAAGTCCAAGACGGAGCCCACCGGCTCCGTGGGCTCTAAAGCCACTCCCTGTAGCAGTATTGAGCCTTTACCTGATTTCCTCTTTCTCCGCTGCTTCCATGGCTCCCAGATAGCTCCGAGAACTGGTTCCCTATTCTCAGGCCAAAGCGATCTCCTTAAAGCGCCAAGTGGCCGTCTTTCTAAATTACAGTTCTTCACCACCGGCAAGTTTGTTCCAGATCCTTAAGGAGACGAATCTTGTCTCTGGTTCTTCAGGCTTCTAGGCCCAAACGGACGTTTCTACAGGGATTTATGTAGCAGTTTTTCAGTGGTTATGTGCAGCTGTTGAGTAAACGTGCTTTCTACACTTAGTCTCAGAACCGAAACTATCTTTGCAGTGGAGGGGGCGTGTGCGCAACGAGCGCTGGTGGATAAAAACCGAGTGTTGAGAACTAGTGGTCCCGAAAAACAATTAAGACCGCCTTCCGGAATTGGGTGAAGCTCCCGCAGGTTTACGTCTGCGGTAGTAATGCCATAGTTGGAGGAAAAAAACTGTCTCCCCGTTTTTGAGTGGGATAGTGCCGGCCAGGTCACTGCTGGAGGCTGATGCTCTCCGGCTAAACTCTTGAGCAGCATCATGCTTTTCAGAGCCACAGGGCGCCTTAAAAGATCACCTACAACACCAATCAGTGCAGGAATCGCTTGTACTCCACACTGGCCGAATCCGGGCCTTAGGTTAATTATTTCTGAAACTTATTTCCAAACGCCAATCGGGTAGCCAGACTTAGGGCTTTCCCAGACTCTTGACCCGTGCGTCTAACTCTGACTTAGAAAACAAGAGTGGCTGGGGCGAGCGGGAGGACGAAAGTCAAACGCTGCAGTGTGCCTGCCTAGTTCCCAATCCCTTTAAGAGAGAGAGGAGAGCGGACCGAGGCCAGCGTGACGTTCGGATACCGTCGTAACGCTCCAAGGTGACCAAGCCGCTGCCAGAGAACATAGGCTCACCCAGAGAAATGACAACTGCTCGGAGGTGGGGCCACTGGGTCGCAAAACAAACAAACCCCGCGAGGTTTTGAGAGCCCAGATGGTCCCGCCCCCAGAGCAGAGCCGGAAGAGGGAGGACGGACCGGAAGAAGGTGAAATGCTTTCGGTGGACACTCCATGGTTGTGAAGATGGCGGCACCTGCGTGGCTTCAGGTGTTGCCTGTCATTCTTCTTTTCGGAGCTCAGCCATCTCCAATGTCGTTTTTCGGTTTAGGACCGGCACCCATAGATGCTGCCGAACGATCCAAGTGGCACATTCCGATACTATCGGTGAGTGGTCATTTAGATGGTGAACCGACCTAGAGGAATAAGGGGTGGGGCTACGGTGGCCCATGGGGTCCGTGAAAGTTCGGCAGAAGTTCGTTTTCCAAAGCGATGAGATTGCTGGGAAAGCGTCAGTGTTGCTGGCCAACACGGGCCCACCTCCCTCCAGCGGAAAGCTGCGTGCTATTTGGTAGAGTAGCCTGAATGTCACAGCCACTTCAGGAGCGGGAAGGAGTAGTGGAGTGGTTTCCTATCAGGAAATTAAGAGAACTGTTACTGTCTGACTTGGGATATCTAAGCTTGATATGTAATCGGAGAGTGGTTTCTGTGATAGCTGAAGTTTCATAGATTTTGGTGACTCCAGGCTGGAAGACTGGGATCTGTAGATAGGCATCATCTTTTTCTGTTTGGTGTTTTTCCTCTGCACTTTTTTTGTTTCTGCAATTCTATGTACGAAGTTGTCTGAGCTGTTTGAAATCGCTGTTTGCACTTCGAAATGGTTATTTCTAAGCTTTCTTGTGTAACTGGGAAGCCAAGACGTCTTATACGTGTATGTTACATTAAAAAAAAAATAATTGCCATCTAGTCGATTCCGACTCATTGTGACGCTATAGAATGGAGTAGAACTGCCCTGTAGTATTTCTAAGGAGCTCGTGGTGAATGCGAACTGCCAAAGTTTGGTTAGCAGCTTGTAGCTTTTTACCACGATGCCACCAGGCTTTCCTGTTTTTGACATAGAAATGGGTAAAATGGAAGAAGTAACATTATAACATTTAATGTGGTATGGCTAGTCTTTCTTTTAGACAAGTTGATAGCTAAAGTTTTGCATACGAGGTGTAATCCTGTTTTAGGTATAGAGATATAGACGACCAGATGCATGCAGAAAATGCTGAAAGAATCAGTCCTACGAAAACCTGTTCACTTTTTAATTTTATTCTGCACTGCTCATTGATTGAAGTACGGTTTCAGTATTTGTACTTGTATTTGGCAAGCTTTGTAGGCTTTGCTCATTTGGTGACATCATATGCTCTATTTTAGGTTTTACGTGTTGTTATTAAAATGATTAAAAAGGACTTAATAGTTACTCCTTTTAGACTTTAAAATGTGAATCTGGTTATCTGCTCGCAAAGTATTTTAAAAAAAAATCGGTTATTGTAGGCAGTGACTAGTGAATAAAGGGAATGAGCTTATGTTTAAGGGGTACCCCCCATAAGGCTTTAAATTAAGTTGAGATTTCTAGCAGTCCTTCTCCTAAGTCCGTATCAGTGGGAAGAAACCATGCCTGTGCACCAAGGGACTTAGTCCTGAAGACTGAATATGGTTATTGGATATGGTTGAATTTTACCAAAGAGAGAGATGTTGATTGATGTCTTTTTGTTGTTGTTGTTAAGAAAACAAATTTGAATATTTTATAAGTTTAGATTTTCATACCAGCTATATTGCGCATTGGGAGCAAAATAGTCTGATGGTAATTCTTTTTCTCTGCTTTATCTTTGCAGGGGAAAAATTACTTTAGTTTTGGAAAGATCCTCTTCGGAAATACCACTATCTTCCTGAAATGTGAGCTTTTCAGTTTCGTGAAGTTTTTATTCAAGTTCTTGAGTGATTTTTAAAATTTAGATTACTTATTTTCTGTTTATGATGGACTACTGTCAACATTGTTTTCTAGTTTTAAAATCTTATTTGTAAAATATATGTAAGAAAATATTTTAACCATTTTTACGTATACAATTCAATGACATTAACTGCATTTATCTCATACTGTTCAACAAGTGCCAGTATCCATTTTCAGTTTTTTCCATCACCCTTAACAAAAACTATCACTTAAACAACATTCCTCTCACTTTCACCTCCCACTTTTATCAAATAACCATAAATGAACTTTGGTCTCTGTGCATTTGGTTGTTCTTGATACTCCATGTAAGTAGGATCATGAGATATTTGTCATTTTGTATCTTAATCATTTCACTCAGCATGCTCTTTTCAAGGTTTATGCATGTTCTAGTATGTATCAGAGTCTCATTTATTTCTCTTTTTGGTTGAATAATAGTCTGTTGTATGTATATACTACATTGTATTTATTCACTTAGTGATGGACATTTGGGTTTTTTAACTATTGTAAAGCTGCAATAAACTGGTGTACAAGTATCTGTTTATGTTATGTTTCTGCCTTCATTTCTTTTGGGTATATACCTAGGAGTTGAATTGCTGGGTCATGCAGTAGTTTTATGTTCAACTTTGTGAGATACCCAGTGGGACAGAATATAACTGCTCCATACAGTTTCCAAGGAGTACCTGCTAGATTTAGATTGCCAGCCTTAACTCTTAACCACTATGCCACTAGGGTTTCCATAGAATCCTGGTGGGGGTGAAGTGGTATCTCTTTGTGATTTTGATTTGCATTTCCCTGCTTGGCGAATGACTAATGTAGGAGCCCTGGCGGTGCAGTGGTTAAGTGCTCTGCTGCTAACACAAAGGTAAGCCGGTTAGACTCACCAGCTGCTCTGTGGGGGAAAAATGTGGCAGTCTGCTTCCAAAAAGATTTAGAGCCTTGGAAATGTTATGGGGCAGTTCTGCTTTTTCCTAGAGTCACTGTGAGTTGAAATCAACTCGATGGCAGTGTTTTTTGTTTTTTTTTTTAATTGGCCTCTTATGTATCTTGTTTGGTTAAATGTCTATTTAAGTCTTTGGCCCATTTTGATTGGGCTGTCTTTTTGATGTTGAGTAGTAGGTTTTTTTGTTTTGTTTAAGTATATTGCAGTTCTCATCTACTAGGCACACCTTGGAAACCATATACAGGCGCTGTGAGTCAGAATTGACAGTGACAAGTTTTTATTTAATTTTTTAAATATTAAAACTTTACAGATAATAGGGTTTCCAAATATCTTTCAGTCTATAAGATCTCTTCACTTCGCTAATAAAGTTCTGTGATGTACAAAAGTTTTTAATTTTGATGAAATCCCATTTGTCTTTTGCTGCTGTGATTTGAGTGTCCTATCCATGAATCCATTATCAAACACTGGGACTTGAACCATTACCTTTGTTTTTTTTCCCTAGAAGTTTTATAGTCCTAATTCTTTTAGATCTTTAATCTATTTTGAATTAATTTTCGTATATGGAGTAGGATTTTTCTGCATGTGGACATCCAGTTTTCCTGACTCTAGTTTTTGAAAAGACGTCTTAGCGTTGGAAGGACTCACCACCTTTGTCAAGTCACTTGGCCATAGATAGGTGGATTTATTTCTGGACTCTCGGTTCTGTTCTGTTGGTCAGTGCCTCTGTTATTTTATCGGTATCAAACTTTTAATTATTATAGCTTTTATATACTATATTTTGAAATTTGGAAGTATAAATTCTCCTCCTTTGTTCTTCTTTTTCAAGATGCCTTTGACTTTCAGGGGCTTGTACAATTCCATACACATTTGAAGAGTGGCTTTCTGATTTCTGCAATGAAGACTTTTGGAATTTTGATCAGAATTGCATCGACTGTAGTCTACTTTGAGTAGTATTGACGTTCTTAGCAATTAAGTCTGTCTTTTTTTTTTAATTTATTATGACTGAGTGAAAATGTATAACCCAGTTTAAATTTACATGCCCACCTATGTGCAGCTCCGCTGCTCTCCTTGCCTGGTGACGGCACACTCTTTTCTATTCTATACATGTCATATCCTTTTAACAACCTCCTGTCCCCTCTTTTCCATCCTCTCCCCGCCCCTCTAGTAAGAGGCCAGTGGGATGATGTCCTATAGATGTATAGAACCATAAAGTGCACACATGGTATGGTCACTTTTTGTTGCCGAGTTCAATCCATTTGTGCCCTATCACGGCTGTCACTGGAGGTGGCTGGCATCATCTGGTTCTTCTGGTCACATGTTGATGTAGTCACCCATTCACATGGCTCTTTCTGTCTTCTGGGTTCTCTTTCCCCTGTGTCACTTTTGTCCTTGGTGATCATCTATTCCTGCTGAGTTGGGACCATTTGGTGTATGTACCTCAAATTGCAGCATGCTAGCTTTTAAGACCCCAGATGCCACTCACCAGTATGGGGTGAAGAATACTTGTAGCAATAGGCTAGTTATGCCCATTGGCCTTGGTGTCCCCTGAGAGCATGGTCCCCCAACTCCCACCCCTGCTACTCTGTCCTTGCACTATCGGGTTAAGATTGGAAGAACAATTAAGTCTTACAATCTGTGAATTCAGAATGACCTTCCATTTGTTTGTTGTTAGGTGCTGTTGAGTCAGTTCCAGGTCCCAGTGCCTGGCCCTGCACCATGCTCGCCATCATTGCTATGCTGGACCCCGTTGTTGCAGCCATTGTGTTAGTCTGTCTCATTGAGGGTCTTCCTCTTTTTTGCTGACCGTCCAGTCTGCCAAACATGATGTTCTTCTTCAGGGACTGATCCCTCCTGACAGCATGTCTAAAGAACATTAAGACGTAGTCTTGCCATCCTTGCTTCTCAGGAGCAGACTGATTGAACTTCTTCAAAGACAGATTGTACATTGTCCTCCAACACCACAGTTCAAAGGAGTCAGTTTTTATACTGTCTTCCTTCTGTCTAGTTTTTGCGTGCACATGACGCAGTTGAAAATACAATAGCTTTGTTCCGGCACAGTATAGTCTTCAAGGTGACATCTTTGCTTTTTAACACTTTAAAGAGGTCTTTCTCAGCAGATCTGCCCAATGCCAGTCATTTGATTTCTTGACTGCTTCTTCCATGGTTGTTGATTGTGGATCCAAGTAAAATGAAATCCAACAATGTTAATCTTTTCTGTTTATTGTGATGTTGTTTATTAGTCCAGTTGGTTTTCACTGTACAAGTCTCACCTTCCTAGCTGAATTTATTCCTAAGTATTTTTATTCTTTTAGACACAGTTATGATGGAATTTTTCAATTAATTTTCTTTTCATATTATACATTGCTGGCATATAGAAACCTGATTTTTGTATCTTGATCTTGTACCCAGCAACTTGACTGAATTCACTTATTAGCTCTAGTAACTTTCTTGTGGATTTTTTTTTTTTAATAATTGAATGAAAATATGCATTCCCATATAAATTTGTATGCCCACTTATATGAAGCTCCCACCACTCTCCCTGCCTGGTGATAGCATACTCTTTTCTTCTCTGCTTCGTACAATGTCTTATCCTCCCAACAATCTCCTATCCCCTTCTCCCTACTCACTCCCCTTCAGTAAGAGGTCAGCAGGATTACATTCTATAGATGCATAGAACCATAAAGTGCATGCATAATATGGTCACTGTGTGTCGCCAAGTCCAATCCATGCCTATCCAAGAGTTGACCTCCATTATGATTTATGGACAGGGGCAACATCAGGGCCAGGGGTCATGCTTCTAGAGGAAGTGCAAGGCCCATGGACCATCACTTGCAGTCTTGTAATGGAGATCTCACAGTGCACCCCTTTTATTCTTGTGTTGCCGGTGAGACTCAACTTTGTGAGCTCCATCACAGCTATTACTGGTGGTGGCTGGGCACCACCCAGTTCTTCTGGTCACAAGTTGATGTGGTCACCCATGTGGTCACATGGGTCTCTCTGTCTTCTGAGTTCTCTTTCCCGCATGTTGTTTTGGTCCTTGTTGATCATCCATTCCTGCTAGGTTGGGACCATTTGCTGTACCCTCAGATGGCAGCTTTGCAGCTTTTAAGACCCCAGACGCCACTCCCCAATGTGGGGTGCAGAGGGCTCTCTTAGCAAAATGCTAGTGTGCCAGTTGGCCTCAGTTTCCCCTCAGAGCATAGTCCCTGGCCCCCTGCCCCAGCTACTCTGTCCTTGTAACATTGGATTAAGTTGGGAGGAGTAATCATGTTATGTTCAGATCCAGTTAATGTTGATCTTCTTTCTAATGTGTGCTATCCCTGATTTCCCCCAACCAAATTTCTATAAACTTATCTAATCTAAAGCCTTCCCCCTCCCCCCCCCCCCACTCTTCCAGCTGTCAAAAGAGTCTTTTTCTCCTATGCATGAGTCTGTTTTTAAGTTCTTATTGTAGGGGTCTCATAAAATATCTGTCCTTTTGTCGCTGACTGCTTTCACTCAGCATAATGTTCTCCAATTGAAACCAGGTTATGAGATGTTTTCTTCAATCATCATTGTTCTTTATCATTACATAGTGTTCCATTGAGTATATATACCATAGTTTACCTATCCATTCCTCTGTTGTTGGGCATCTGGGTTGATTCCATCCTTTTGCTGTTGTGGATTGTGCAGCGATTAACATTTGTGTGCATGTATCAGTTGGTGTGAATGCCCTTGATTCTGTAGGACGTATTCCAAGCAGTGGAATTACTGGGTCAAATGGTCTATCTATATCTAGTTCTAGCTTTCTAAGGAAGTGCCAGATTGCTTTTGAAAGAGGTTGCACCATTTTGCAATCTCACCAACAGTGTAGGAGAGTTCCAATTTCTCCACAGTCTCTCCAGCATTTCTTGTTTTGTGTTCTTTGGATCATGGTCAACCTTGTTGGGGTGGGGTGGTATCTCATTGTAGTTTGGATTTGAATTTCTTTAATAGCTAATGATAGTGAGCATGTCTGCATGTGTTTTTTGGCTGCCTGGATCTCCTCTTTAGAGAAGTGTCTGTCTATCGCCTTTGCCCATCACTTAATTGGATGCTTTATCTTTTTCTTGTTGATATTTTGTAGTACCTTGTATATTATGGAGATCAGGTGATGGTCTGACATATAGTTGCCAAAGATTTTTTTCCATTCTGTAGGTAGCTTTTTAATTCTGTTAGTAAAGTCTTTAGATGAGTGAAAGTGTTTGAGTCTTAATAATTCCCATTTTCTATTTTCCCTTCTGTTGTTTGTGGTTTGTTTGACAGATTTTGAAGTCTGTCTACGTTGTGTATTAAAACTTCCATTGTTGTTCCTACTTTTTCTTGGATAAGCTTTATTGTTTTAGATTGGATATTTAGATACTTTATCCAGATGGAGTTGGTTTTTGTATAAGGTGTAAGATAATGGGTCTTGTTTCAATTTTTTATGGATTTTTGTACATAGGATTATGTCATCTGCAAGTGTAGTTTTGTTTATTCCTTTCTGATCTGGATACATTTTACAGCTTGCCTATATTTTTCTGCCTAGGACTTCAGTACAATATTGAATAGCAGTGGTGGAAGCAGGCAGCTTTGTCTTGCTCCTGATTTTAAGCAGAAGGAAAGCTCTGAGTCTTTTTCCACTGGGTATGCTGATTGTGTTGTTAGGTGCTCACAAGTTGATTCTGGCTCTTAGTGACCTTGTGCATTAGAATAGAACTGCCCCATAGGGTTTTCCTAGGCTGTAATATTTTGAAATGCAGATTGCCAGGAACCACTGGGTAGATTCAAATCCCCAACCTTTTAGTTATCAGTTGAGCCCTAACCATTGTGCACACTAATGTCAGCTGTCGGGTTTTGTTTTGTTATTTTTAATATTTTGCTGTAACTGAAAGCTTACAGTCCAAGTCAGTTTGCCATATGAAACCCTACACTCACACTTCTGTCTAACTACTCCTCCACCATGACAATGCGTTCCTTTCTACTCTGCTTTCTGCATCCATTCAACTGTCTCTTGTCCCCCTACCCTTTCATCTTGCCTCTGGACAAGAGTTGCTCAGATGCTTTTCATGTATATAAGCCAAGAAGCATATTCTTTGCCAGCATCACTATGTGTCTTACAGTCTTCTCCAATCTTTGTGTGAAGAATTGGCTTTGGGGACCAGAAGAACCAGATGGTGCCCAGCCACCACCAGTGATAACCACGATGGAGCTCACTAAGTTGAGTCTCACTGGCAACACAAGAATAAAAAGGGGTGCATCCTGAGATCTCCACTAAAAGACCTCAACTGATGGTCCAGTGGTTTCGGGGTTCCCCTGGGAGCATGGCCTGTGGCCCTGATGCTGCCCTTGCCCATAAATCATAACGAAGATCCATTCTTTGGACACGAATGGATTGGACTTGGCAATGCAGAGTGACCATATATTGGATGCACTTTATAGTTCTATACATCTATAGGATATCAGACTGCTGATCTCTGGTTGGAGGAAGGAGAGTGGGTGGAGAGGAGAGGAAAGGAGACTGTTGGGAGGATGATACATGTATGGAGCAGAGAGGAATAGTGTGCTGTCACCGGACAGGGAGAGCAGTGGAGCTGCATATAGGTGGGCATGTATATTTATATGGGGATGTACTTTTTCACTCAATCATATCAAATAAAAAAAAAAAAAAAAAAAAGAATTGGCTTCGGTACTGCTTTCAGCTCAGGGCTGAAAGAGAGTCCAGGGGCCATGTTCTCAGGAGACCCTCCAGTCTGATGGGCCATCAAGTGTGGTCTTTTAATAGAGTTCTAGTTCTGAATACTCATTTTTCTCACACAACATCAGGGACTTCATGTTGTGTTCCCTGTCAGGGCAGTCACTGGTGGTGGCCGGGCACTATCTAGTTCTTCTGGACTCCTGGTGATGTAGTCTGTGGATCATATGGCACCTTCCGTTCTCCAGGCTCGTGTTTTCCTTGTGTATCGACTCCACGGCACTTGGCTTTATTGGGACCAATTTGTGCTGCTTAGATGGCCACTTGCTAGCTTTTAAGACCCCAGACACCACTCACCAAAGTGGTATGCGGAACATTTTCTTTAAAAAAATCTTAGTTATTTCAGTTAGCATAGATGTCCCATGAAACAATGGTTGCCAGACCCTATTTGTGCTCCTCTGTCTTTCAGAATGTTGGGTTATATTTAGAAAACCTGTTGTGGTGTAACGGTTAAGTGCTACACCTGCTAACCAAGAGGTTGGCAGTTTGTGTCTGCCAGGTGCTTCTTGGAAGCACTGTGGAGCAGTTCTGCTCTGTCCTATGGGGTCACTATGAGTTGGAATCGACTTGGCGGCAGTGGGTTTTTTTGGCTTTGCTTTTGGGGTAGTCCACTTGTGCTGACCTCTCTTCTACTGTGTTATGTCACCGCCTTCACTTAACCCAATTTAGCCACTAGAACCTCTGGTTGTGTAGTGGTTAAGTGCTGTGTCTGCTAACCAAAAGGTCAGCAGTTCAAATCCTCCAGGTGCTCCTTGGAAACTCTGTGGAGAAGTTCTGCTCTGTCTTGTAGGGTTACTAGTCAGAATCAGCTCAGCAGCAGTGGGGTTTGGTTTTATCTAATCTATGGAAAGTCTGGTGGTAGTTGTTTAAATCTACCAGGTGCTATTTAGAAACTCACGCAACCCTTGTAACCATCAGAGATTATTTTCTTCTGTGCTTAAACCTTTTCTTAAGTCCTCGTAATAGTGATCTCATACAATATCTGTCCTTTTGCAATTGACTAATTTCATTGAGGTTTTTTATTGTTTTGCCTTTTATTGAGGAATTTCCCTTCTATTCTTAGTTTGTTGAAATATCCTTTCTTTAAATCATGGAAGAATGTTAGATTTTGTCTGTTTTCTTTTTGTTGTCAACATACTTTTAAGTTCTGGAATTTAGTAGTCCAGCACAATCTAGGTATATTTTAACACCTGTGGTGTAACTAAAATCCTTTTGCTGAATAGTCTGCAGAAAACTTGTGTGAACTTTATTTTCCTGCCGGTTATCTAGATGTGTATAATTAATCTCCTCTGTCACATCTCATTTGAATTATATGTAATTAAATATATGAGCTGATTGCTTGCATTTTTAAAAGCTGTTCTAATCATAGAAGGGGGAAAAAAACCCCACCAAACCTATTGCTGTGGATTCTGACTCATAGTCAGAGATATCACCAATTTTGCTTTGTCTGCTTGTCATATGTTTGCTTAACATGTGACTTAAGTGTGTCAGGCCTTGGTTCTGAATGAATATATTCAGTAAGTCTTTTATTTACAAAGGGAGTAGTTTACCACCTGGATCTTTTGAAGAGGAAGCTCAAAGATATTATCAGGAAATAGGGATTATGTGGAACAAAACCTGTCTGTCCAACGGGAAAACCACAGTGTTTGAGTCTAAATTATCCCATTGTGTATTAAAGAAAAGCTTCCTTTTTGTTGGAAGGTGCCTTTGTTTTAGGGAATGAATGGCTGTGGGCAGACTACTTAACCGTGGGGATAAAAATCCAAATCATCCATGTGTGTTTCTCTCCATAAAAGCACAAAGATATGAGTCACAGCTGGGTGACTTTATTCTTTTAATCACAAATAAGTAGTTACTGAATATCTACTGGGTACCAGGTACTGGTTTAGACAGCAGAGAAGTGATTGAAAGCTTACAATTTGGTGAGAGTGAGGGGGCAGGTAGAAGTTCTATAAAAGACCATACTAAAACAAGCCAAAAAGCCAAACCCATGCTGTCAAGTCAGTTCCAACTCATAGTGACCTTGTAGGGCAAAGTAGAAATGCTCCATAGAGTTTCCAAAAAGTGCTTGATGGATTTGAACTGCCAAGCTTTTGGTTAGCAGCCATACTTCTTAACCACTATGCTACCAGGGTTTCCAAAGACCAGACTAGATCTATGAAAATATAATCCATGAAAATGTAATCTGAATTTCTTTTAAATAACATCTACTCTGACATACTGGTCTTTTTCATGATGTTGGTTTACTGGATATGGGTAGCTTTCAGGGGTAGCAGAATTTTGTCTTTTGGGCATTTAATCTGATAGGTGGGTAAATCTGTTTTCCATTCTGTCCGCTTATGTACAGTGTTTTGAGCCAGTGAGTGTTTTTCGAAATTACAAGCTGCATATTTTGAAGGGTCAAAACTTCGTTGTTTTTGGAAGATTTGAGGCTCCTTAAAGTTTTCATTGTCTCTTTATTACTTTTGTACTAGCTTTATCATATTTGCTAGTTGTTTGTGATTTTACAGTTTTGGGGTATAATACATGTCTTTCCATTGAATAAACCAAAAATCAGCCAACTGATGGAGATCCCATGTGTTACAGAGTAGAGCTTCTCCGTAGAGTTACCTGCCATAATCTTTACGGAAGCAGATTGCCAGGCTTTTCTTAAGTGACACCTCTGGGAGTTTTTTAGTTAGCCTTTAGGTTAGTTGAGCAAAAACTGTTTACACTAGCTAGGGTCATTTTCTTTGACTAGGCCAGGCCATTTTGATAGTCTCTTAAGACTTTCCATTCACAGTTGTAAATGTTGTCTTTTAACAGAATCTCTGTTAAGGGAGTGTTTTCTACTGGCTTTTAATTATTCCATCTTTGTAGATTTCTTTTTGTTTTTATAGATTTTGTTTAGCAGGTGAGACTCTTACATATTTTAAGAGATTCTTACAAAAATGTGTTGGTTATTTACCAGTTTTAGAAAACAACTTAAAGAAAACCCATGAGCCATTGCCTAGAGTCAGTTCAGACTCTCCAACCCTAGAGAAAGCTTATCTTCAGGTGTACTTAAAGGAGGTTACTGTATGTAGTTGTGTTTATCTTTGTCATATTTGCATAAGGGAGGTCATTTCCAGTGTGTTTTCCCTTCGGTAAGTGGAAGTGGAGATGAAAGGGAATACTACTTCCCTGTGATTACATAGCTAAACAGCTACAGAGTTGGAATTACACTCTCAAGTCTTTAGACAGATGCTTTTGTGCACTAGAGTACTGTGTGCTTTCTTTTTTTTTTTTTTTTAATTGTGCTTCAGATGAAGCTTTAGGTTTCTTGTAAGTTGGAATCAACTAGATGGCAACAGGTTTGATTTGTTTGGGTAGATGAAGGTTTCCAGAGAGCTTCTCATTGAACAATTAATACACATATTATTTTGTGACATTGGTTGCCAACCATAGAACATTGTGTTCCAAAGTGTGTTTAATGAGTTATATGAGGCTTCCATAATTTCATGTGGTTCCTTGAGGCTTCTGTCATGATAGGCTTTGAAAAATCTGATACTCTTTTTTTTTTTATTTAACATAACTGAGTGAAAATGTACATTCACGTATAAATTTACATGCCCACCTGTATGCAGCTTCCACTGCTCTCCTTGTCCAGTGACTGCACACTATTCCTCTCTGCTCCATACATGTCTCAGCCTCCCAACAGTCTCCTTTCCCCTCCTCTCCGTCCACTCCCCTTCCTCCAGCCAGAGGTCAGCAAGATGATATCTTGTAGATGTATAGAACCACGAAGTGCTTCCAATATATGGTCACTCTGCATTGCCAAGTCCAATACATTCCTGTCCTAAGAGTGGACCTTTGTTATAATTTATGTGAAAGGGCAGCATCAGGGCCGGGGGCCATGCTCTCAGAGGAACCCCAAAACCGCTGGACCATCAGTTGAGGTCTTTTAGTGGAGATCTCATGATGCACCCTTTTTTATTCTTGTGTTGCCAGTGAGACTCCTCTCTGTGAGCTCCATCGTGGCTATCACTGGTGGTGGCCGGGCACCATCCGGTTCTTCTGGTCCCAAGTCGATGTAGGCACCCACTCTTGTGGGTCTCTCTGTCTTCTCGGTTGTCTTTACCGCATGTCATTTTGGTCCTCGGTGAGCATCTTTTCCTGCTGAGTCGGGACCATTTGCTGTGTCCTTGGATGGCAGCTTGGCAGCTTTTAAGACCCCAGACGCCACTCACCAATGTGGGGTGCAGAGAGCTCTCTTAGCAAAACGCTGGTTGTGCCAATTGGCCTGGAATTCGCCTAAGAGCATGGTCCCCCGCACCCCGCCCCAGCTACTCTATCCTTGCAGTATTGAGTCAAGATGGAAGGAGTGCTCAAGTTATGCTGAAGTCCACTTAATGTTGTTCTTGTTTCTAATGTGTGCTATCACCGCTTTCTCCCTGCTAGATTTCTAGTAACTATCTAAACTAAACCCTCCCCCCTCCCCCTCCCTCCCTCCCCTCCCTTACAGCTGTCAAAGAGTCTTTTCTTCTATACACAAGTCTGTTTTTGAGGTCTTATCATAGAGGTCTCATATAGTATTTGTCCCTTTGTCGCTGACTACTTTCACTCAACATAATGTCTTCCAGTTGAAACCAGGTTAGGAGATGTTTCCTGGAATCGTCATTATTCTTTATCATTGCGTAGTGCTCCATTGTGTATATGTACCATAGTTTACCTATCCATTCTTCTATTGTTGGGCATCTGGGTTGATTCCATCTTTTTGCTGTCATGGACTGTGCTGCAGTAAACATTCTGGTGCATGTGTCTGTTGGTGTGAAAGGCCTTGAATCTGTAGGATATATTCCAAGTAGTGGAATTACTGGGTCAAATGGTATATCGATATCCATTTTTTTTAAGGAAGTGCCAGATTCCCTTCCAAAGAGGCTGGACCATTTTGCAACCCCACCAACAGTGTAGGAGGGTTCCACTTTCTCCACAGCCTCTCCAGCATTTGTTGTTTTGTGTTTTCTGGATCATGGCCAATCTTGTTGGGGTGAGATGGTATCTCATTGTTGTCTTGATTTGAATTTCTTTAATAACTAAAGATCTGATACTCTTTTGTCTTTGCTTTTCCTATTCCTATGTTTCCCATCCAGGTTTGCTTTCATTTGTTGTTCTTCCTGTCTAGTCTCAGTATCTTTCAAAGTCCATGCCATGACTTTTTTCTTGGTAGAAACGTTATTTACACCACTGTTTTTCAGCCTTGTCAACACTACTGTGTGACACTCTTAATGTTGCTCTTCATTTCTCCAGCTAGAATGTAGCTTTTTAGGGGTCTTTGATGGTTTGTAAACCCCATTCCCCTCTTTGGCAGACTACACTGCTGTGCGGTTTTGTGCACTTTAGTGCTCTGCTCACCAAATATCTTAGTGATAATAGAAAATGTGCATTAGCTTAGAGCTGTGTTATTATTTCCAGGTTTTTTCCAATAGAGAACCATAAACTGAGGTTTTAAGGCATAAGAATAGATCAGTTAACCTTAAAACTGTTTAGCTGATTTTACTTTCTATGAACAACTAAGCTTTTATCTGAAGATTATTCAGTTTTTTTTTTTTATGTTATTGTCACCTCTGGGAAGGATGGTCTTTCAGTGTCTCAGTTTGTGGTACGAAATAAATGGGCTATGGGCTCACAACTTAGGATAGTGCTTTGTTTGTAAATGGTCTTTTATTTACAGATCTTTTTTTCCATTTACAGTTGATGGAGAACCTTGTGATATGTCTTTGAATGTAACCTGGTATCTGAAGAGTGCTGACTGTTACAATGAAATCTTCAACTTTAAGGTAATGATCATAGAATCAGAGACTTTTCTTAAACCTAGAAAGCATCTGGTCCTAATTTCTTAATTTGATAGAGAAAAAAAATATCATATAGCTCTGGAGGAGTGGAGCTGGAATTAGAATCCTTGCCTCCCAATTTACAGACTTCTTGGGTCAGTGGTTCTCCAACTGTTCAGTGTAAAAACTTTAAAAAAATTATTGAGGTCTGCAAAGAACTTTCGTTTATGTGGATTACTGAATTAGAAAATAAAACTGAGAAAATGCTCAATACTAAAAAAGGCTTGTCCAGATTTAATCATCATAATTTTTTCTGCTTCATCAAGGAGGAACACTGATTGCTCAGTGGTTAGGAGCTTGGCTGCTAACCAAAAGTGTGGCAGTTTGAACTCATCAGCTACACTTTGAGAACCCTATGAGGCAGTTTTTTTCTGTTGTATAGGGTTTCTGTGAATCAGAATCAGCTCAGTGGCAATGAGTTTTTTAAATGGGCTTTTCAGGAAGGATACTGTTAGGTGAAATTGGCAGTTTTTTACAACTGTGAATTTGTGACTTTGAAGAAGAATACAGTGACTACAGTGGTGTCCTGTTCTTGGTTGCTGATAAGGGGCAGCAATTTTACCCACCATTGCTTTTATAGCATAATTGCAAGGCAATTAAAATCTTCTTATGAAGTAATTTTGACCTCTCAGACTTTGAGAAAGGGTCTCAGGAATCCCCAAGTGTCCATAGACCATGTTTTGAGAGTAGCTTTACTACATCACGCTTCAGTGTTGACAATATGTTGCTCCAGGATGGGTGTTTCTGGGATCTCTATTCTGTTCCATTGGTCTACATGTTTGGTTTTGTACCGGTACCAGGCTGTTTTGAATACCATGGTAGTGCAGTAGGTTCTAAGACTGGGTAGTGTGATACCTGCCACTATGTTCCTCCTCTTCTTTTTTTTTAATTGACAGTGATTTAATCTATTAACAAACTTGATCCACAGAACCTTGAATCCAGCAATTAATTAATACAGATTATTCACTAGAACACAGAGAATAATTGTAAAATTTTCCCAATGTATTACACCATTAAACAAGTCCTCCACCCCCCCCTTCACTAGTGCTTTACTTATCCAGGGTTTCTTCCCTTTCCAAACAAAATTGGTGATTTGTTCCTCCATCTCATTAAAAACTCACACTGAAATTTGTATTGGGATTGAACTGTGTGTGTAGATTGCTTTGGGTAAAATAGACATTTTCACAATGTTAAGTCTTCCTATCTGTGAGCAAGGTAGATATCTCCACTTACGTAAGTCTCTTGGTTTCTTGCAGTAGGATCTTGTAATTTTCTCTGTGTAGGTCTCTTACTTCTCTGGTTAGATTAATTCCTAGGTATTTTATATTCTTGGCAGCTATAGTAAATGGTATTGATCTGGTGATTTCCTCTTTGATGATCTCTTTGTTGGTGTAAAGGAATCCTACTGATTTGCTTATGTTTATCTTATATCCTCATACTTTGCTGAACTCTTTTTATTAGTTCCAGTAGTTTATTTATGAATTCTTTAGGGTTCTCTGTGTATACAATCATATCATCTGCAAATAGGAATATTTTTACTTCTTCTTTACCAGTGTGGATGCTTTTTATTTCTTGTCTAATTGCTGTGGCCAGAACCTCTAGCACAGTGTTGAATAGAAGTGGTGACAGTGGGCATCCTTGTCTAGTTCCCATTCTCAGGGGGAACTCTTTTAGTCTCTCTCCATTCAGGATGATGTAGGTAGTTGGCTTTGCATAGATACCCCTTACTGCATTGAGGAATTTCCCTTGTACTCCTATTTTCTTTTTAACATGAACAGGTTTGACTTTGTCAAATGCCTTTTGTGCATCAGTTGACAAAATCAGGTGATTCTTATCCTTTGTGTTATTTATGTGGTTGATCACATTAATTGTTTTTCTTATGTTGAAAGAGCCCTGCATCCCTGGTGGAAATCCAACTTGGTCACGATGAATGATTTTTTTGATATGTTGTTCAATTCTGTTGACTGTGATTTTGTCAAAGATTTTTGTATCTGGGTTCATGAGTGCTGTTGGCCTATAATTTTCTTTTTTTTTGTGGAATCTTTCTTTGGCTTTTGTATCAGGGTTATGCTGGCTTCATAGAATGAATTTGGGAGTATTCTGTACTTTTTTATGCTGTGAAATGTCTTCAGTAATATTAGAATTAACTCCTCTCTAAAAGTTTGGTAGACTTCTCTGGTGAAGCCATTTGGGCCACAACTTTTTTGGTTGGAAGTTTTTTGATTACTTTCTTGATCTCTTCTTTTGTGATGGGTTTATTAAGTTGTTCTGCTACTCTGTGTGGTGATTTTGGTAGGTGATGTGAATCTAGAAATTTGTTTCGTCTAGGTTTTCAAATCTGTTAGAGTACAATTTTTCGTAGTATTCTGTTATAGTACTTTTCATTTCAGTTAGATCTGTTGTGACATCTCCTGTCTGATTTCTTATTCAGGTTATTTGTTTCCTTTCCTGTTTTTCTTTTGTGAGTTTAGCCAGTGGTTTATCAATTTTGTTGATGTTTTCCAAAAACCAGCTTTTGGTTTCATTAATTATTTCAGTTGTTTTTCTGTTCTGTAATTCATTTAGTTCTGCTCTAATTTTTATTACGTGTTTTCTTCTGGTGCCCGAGAGGTCTTTTATTGTTCTGTTTCTACTTGTTCAAGTTGTAGGGTTAATTCTTTGGTTTGGGCCTGTGATTCATTCTGGATGTATGTATTTATAGAATTTGATTCCATGAATCTCTTTTTTTTCCTGATTGTGATTAAGTAAAAGTAATACAATCCAGATAGTTTTACATGCCCACCTATCTGCAGCTCCTTCTGTTCACCGCATCCTGTGACAGCACGCTCCTCCTTTCCATTCCATACTTCTAGTGTCCCCTCAACAAGCATCTGTCCCCTCCTCTCCACCCTCTTTTGTCCCATCTAGAAAGAGACCAGTAGGACTGCCTCCTGTAAGTGCATAGAACCGTAAAATATGCACCCCGTATGGTCACACTGTATCCCTGAGTCTGGTCCATTCTTGTCTGAATTGTTGATCTCATTATGAATACTTTGGGGGTCAGTTCTACCCTGGCCCCTAGGGTCGCCATGAGTCGGATCCGACTCGACGGCACTTGGCTGGACTCGTTTCCAGTCAGGGACAACAGCAGGTTTAAGGGCCATGTTCCCAGGGGAGCATACAGGCAGCTGGACCACCAATTCAGGACCTTTAGGCAAGTTCTTAGCTGCACCCTTCTTTTTCTTGTGTTGGCTCAGGGGCTGTACATTGTGTCCCCCATCATGGATGTCCTTGGTTGTGGCCAGGCACCACCTGGTTCTTCTGGTCTTGTGTTGAAAAAGTCTCCCATCCATATAATTATGTGTATTTCTTTACTGCAGCTTTGATTTCATCTATAACCCATGAATTTTTAGTTAAGGAGTTACTCAGTTTCTGTGAGTTTGATTTTCTACCCAGTTTTTTTGGTATTGATTTTTAACTTTTAGGCTTTATGGTCAGGGGAGATGCTTTGCAATAATTTAGTGGTTTGGATTTTATTGAGACTTGCTTTATAACATAATACATGGTCTGTTCCAGAGAATGTTCCACATGCATTGGAAAAGAAGGTGTACTTATCTGTTGTTGGGTAAAACATTCTGTATGTGTGGATGAGGTCTAGTTAGTTGATTGTCACATAAGATCCTCTGTATCTTTATTGAGCTTTTTTCTGGATGATCTGTCCATTACTGAAAGTAGAGTGTTGAAGTTTCCTACTATTATTGTGGAGTGATCTGTCTCATTTTCCAATATTGTGAGTGTTTGCTTGATGTGTGTAGATGCTCTGGTATTGGGTGCATAAATATTTAATATTGTCATACCTGCTTATATGTTGAACCTTTCATCAATAAGTAGTGACCATCCTTGTCCATGATGGTGGATTTTGTGTTAAAGTCCATTGTATCTGAGATTAGTATTGCTGCTTCTGCTCTTCTTTGCATATTGTTAGCTTAGTATATATTTTTACATCCTTTGATTTTCAGCTTATTAATATCTTTCAGTCTAAGGTTTGTTTCTTGTAAGCAGCATATAGACAGGTCATGTTTTTTGATCAAAGTTGTTACTGTCTGCCTCTGTTGGAGCATTCAGTCTAGTTACAGTCTACATAATTACTGGTAGGTATGTGTTTAGTGCTGTCATTTTGGTGTCCATGTTTGTGTCGTTGATGTTTTCTTTGTTCCTCTTAATACTCTGTTCTGGGTTGTTTTTCTTTATGGGCTTACGTTTCATGTTTTTCATTATTGGTTTTGTGTTTGTAGATACTTCTGTATTATGTTTTTTGTTTTGATACATCTCATTGTTAGTTTGCTTTGTGGCTACCCCTCTGATCCCCCTTAATGTTCTAAGTTTAAATCAATCTTTAACTTCTGTATTTCTCCTTAACTTCCTCTTCATCTGAAAGGACTATTCTGTAATATATCCCTCTTTATAGGGATGTCGTAGTTTACATGTTAAGATTTTGGTTCCCTGCTTTTAATATTTTAGCTTTGGTTGAGTTTTGTGACTTCCCTAGCTGAGTTGGACTCTAGATACTGTTTTGCATTACACCATTGAGTATACATCTGATATTACTGACTTTCTAAGTGAAGATCCTGTTTCAATGTTTCTTGTAATTTGAGTTTGGTTTTTGCAAAGTCTCTAAGCTTCTGTTTATCTGCAGATGTCTTAATTTCACCTTTATATGTGAGAGACAGTTTTGTAGGATATATAATTCTTGTTTGGAAGTTTTTCTCCTTCAAGGCTTTGTATGTGTTATCCTGCTGCCGTCTTGCCAACAAGGTTTCTGCTGAGAAGTCAGAGGACAGTCTACAAGGCTTCCCTTTGTATGCTGGTTTTGCTTTAAGCCTAGCTGTCTTTAAGAGCTTTTCTTTGTACCATTTCAGTATGCTTGATGATAGTACATCTTGGTATCTTTTTCTGTTGGAGTTTAGCTTTTGTGGTGTTTGATAAGCATCTCGAATATCAGTGTTCTCTTCTTTCTTGATGTCAGGGAAGTTTTCTGTCAGGCAGTCTTCAGCAATTCTGTCTGTATTTTCTGCCATCCCTCCCTGTTCAGGAATTCCAATTATTCATAGATTATGCCTCTTAATAGAGTCCTGTGTGCTTCTTCATTGTTCTTGTTTCTTTTATAAGATTTTTCCTCCTAAATGCTGGTGTCCATTGCTTTATCTTCAGTCTCACTAATTCTGCATTCCATTTCCTCAGTTCTGTTCTTTTGGCTTTTCATTGAATTGTCTAACTGTAATTTTATTATTGATCTGCTGGAATGCAGATCATTGATCTTTTGGCAGTTCATATAGATTACTTAATTTTTCATTTTGTTTTGTTGCACTTTGTTTAATTTCTAAGAGTGTTGTACGTAATTCTTTTGTATTCTACCTCTGGTAATTTCAAGAAGGCTTCTTCATGTGGGAAGTTTTTTGATTCTTTATTTTGGAGTTTTCCTGAGCTATAATAGTCTGTTTCTTTAAATGGTAAATACTGATTGTTGTCTTCGCACCATCAAAAAGCTATTCAGTTCTCTGATGTTACAGTGTTGGGAGCTGTGGTGAAGCACTAAGAAGGGGGTGAGTAAGGTCACTGCTAGACTTGGCTACCAGCTGCCACTGTCTTCTCAAGGTACAGCTGACTTATGTACAGCTTTTCTGGTAATAGAGATGCTGTCAAGTCCCACGATGCTGCTCAGCTTGGCAGCTGGCCCTAGCTGATCCTCAGGGGTGCCAGGCCCCACCTCTTGGCTGATAGAGGTGGCAGCCTACTTGTGCTGACTCTCCAGCATCATGCTAGTCAAGACTAAAGCACAGTTCAGAGAAGGGAGGCTAGAAGGATGCCTCCATACTTGGTTGCTAGGGACCACTGTGTTCTGTAGGTGTGCTTATCTTAAAAACTGCTTTTCTGCTGAGAGGGGCACTGTCCAGTGGCAGCTGAAAGCAGCCAGGCCCTTCAGGGTGCCAGGCCTTGTCTCCTGGCTGGCAGTGATGGCATGCTACTTATGGAGTCTCTTGGGGGCCGTCAGCAGACGTTATGATGTGGCTCAGTGAAGGGAGGTGGAAATGGCACCACCATACTCGGCTGACAGTCACCAAAGCATTCTCTAGATGCTGTTATCGTAAAAATGCTTACCTGCTGGGAGAGGTGTTGTGCAGTGGCAGCTGATAGCAGCTGCACCCTTGGGGGTGGCAGGCCCCACCTCCTGGCTGACAAAGGTGGCTCCCTCCATATAGAGTCTCTCAGGGGCGTCAGAAGAAGGGAGGGGTTAGGGCACCACCACACTTGGGTGCCAGTCGCCACCACATTCTGTAGGTGTGCTTGTCTTCAAAACAGCTTTCCTGCTGAGAGAAGCACTGTGCAGACAGGCACTGTTGCTCATTGTGGGAGTTAGCGCTAGCCAGGCCCTCAGGCATGACTGACTCCACCTTTGAGCTGACCAAGATGGTATCTCACCCGAGCCACCTCTTCTGTAGTAAGGCAGCAGTATCTGTGGCAAGCTCAGAGAAGAATTGGAGTGGGGCACTGCTCCACTCTTCCACTAGCCATCACTATGTTCTCTAGGTACAATTGTCTTAAAAAACTCCCCTGCTGGGAGAAGCACTGTTCAGACAGGCACTGTTGCTCGGCATAGGAGTTAGCCCTAGCCAAGCCCTCAGGCATGGGTGACTGCCTCTCAGCTGACCATGATGAAGTCCCACCTGAGCTGCCTCTCCTGCAGTGAGTCAGTAGTATCTGTGACTCAGCTTAAAGAAGAGAGGGGGTAGGTACACTAATACCCTCAGTTGCCATCCGCTGCTAGGTTCTCTAGATGTGACTGTCCCAAGCATAGCCTCTGTGCTGCAGGATTTAGGCACTGCAGCTCAGCATAGTAGCCAGCCTGTACCAGGCTCTCAGGCTCAGCAGTCCCAGTCACTGTCTCCCAAGTAACAAAGATGGCATCTGTACCTGTAATTCTCTTAGCCACTGCACCAGTAGAAGTGGGACTCACTGCACTGCTGTCTCTCCTCTGACAACGTGGTTTCCCCCTTCCTGTCACCCAGTCCAATCTCACAATCCTACACTTGATCTTGGGGCTCCCAGAATATACACACTGCTCTGTTCAATTATATTTCTAGGCCCTAGTTCTCAGAGGAAATCAAGGAGACATGTGACTAGTCTGCTGTTTTGGCCCCGCCTCCATGTATAAGGATTTGTGTGACAAACTGACTTGAACTTTCACTTAAAGCACAATTAAAACAGAAGAGCTCATCCTCAGCCACTGGTTTTTCAAAACCTAAGCATTTTAAATCTCTACCTAGTATTATTGTATTTTTCTGTGGTGTCAAGAATTATCATTTGCTTTTGTTATATAACATTGCTCAGAATTGGTAGGAAGAAAAGGACTGAAAAATTTAGATAGAAATGGTTACATCTCCAGCATATGGTTTGAAACATCACTGATCTTTTCTCTTAGTTAATTGCTAATTGAATTCACAATAAAAACGTCATATATTTGAGATTTGTGGTAAAATGGTCAGGAGCTTAGCAGATCCTGTCTGATGGTACAATGGTACAAACTGAGAATGTAAAAATTGTTTCAGATTGCCACAGGGCAGAAATTTGGAAACAAGGAGACAGAGATATAAAATTGGAGCTTAGAAAGGGCAAGATTAGTGATGTAGATGGGGCAGAAAAATTATAGAACTGACACTGTAGGAATGGATGAGCTTTTTGACAGTATCAGCTTTTGTGAGCCTAAGTCTAGAATTCTGTACTTGAGAGACTAATTACATTAGAATCTTAGATTCTGGATACATTCTTTATCTTACGCTTTTGATTTTTAAAATGACAGAATCAAATTTGTACTGTTGTTAGTTGCTGTTCAGTAGATTTTGACTTGTGGAGAGTCCATATGTGCAGAGTAGAATTATTGCATAGGAATTTCAAGGCTGTGGCCTTTTGGAAGCAGATCTGTATGTCTGTCTGCTAAGGTACCACCAGTCTTTTGGCTGGTAGGCCAGCACGTAACCATTTATGCCACCCAGGAACTCTTGTATTTTGTACTAAAGATAATTCTGTTTGTTATTGTGTAAATATCTTGTTTGTGATAATTTTTGCTTCGGAATTGTAAATATTCTGTATTTTTTTCAGGCAGAAGAAGTAGAGACATATTTGGGAAATCTTAAGGAAAAAAAAGGTTTGTCTGGGAAATATCAAACATCATCAAAAGTGTTCCAGAACTGCAGTGAACTCTTTAAAACACAGGTAGTGTTTGGAAGAGGTTGGAGGGCAGTACAAGGGTGAAAAATGTGATACCTGTATTTTTGACTATATCTCTCCACCCCATACCTCCCCCTGGCAGAAGTTAGAAGCATGTTCTGATATATTTTAACTAGCCACATATGTATTCCCTTATCTTACTGACAAGAGGATATTGTTTCCTTTGTGTGCAAAAAGCAAGCCCACAGTTTTAATTCTTTTGTTACCTCATCTGATAGGCATGTCTCACAAAAAATCAAGAGTTTTTAGGTTTAGGTGCTTATAGACCTGAAGTCAAAAGGGTACCACTGCTTCAGACTTGACTTATTTATATCTTGTTTTGGGGGGAAGGGTATAAATGAATTATATTATATATTTTAATGCTTAGATTGTATATGGGATTTTTGATATGAAATTCTGTTAGAAATAAGGACCTAATACCAATTAAGAACTTCTGTTGTGTGTAAAGTTTATATAGACCTACTATTTTTTTGATAGAAACATTTTATAGGATTGAAAATACTGTAACTATATCCATTATTTTGTTTTTACTGCATGTAAAAATTGCAAAGGAATAAATGCTCCAAGCAAATTGCTTGGAAGAGGCATGAACTTCACTGAAATCTTTTTTTCTCATATGTAAAGTGTGAAGGAACTAAGATTGTTTTGTACTCGGCGTATGTCTTGTATCCGAGGTCTTGTCTTTCCAAATGCCTGTAATGCTTATATTAAAATTGTGTGCCCAGTTAGATTTGGCATTATTTTTTAGTTCCCAGCAGGTGGTTATTCACTTGTTTGTAGTTAATTGAGAATGATTTTGTATGTCAATGACATATTTACAGTTACTGCATTATGTTTTGTGTTAACCATTTCTCTGTATTTTAAGGTATACTTTTTTGGAATATTATAATTTTTTTATTGTAGTTGGTATGTATCTAACAAGACATTTGCCATTTTAACAGTTTTCACATATATAGTTCAGTGATGTTAACTTATGTTCCCCATGCTATTCAGCCATCTCCTTCATCTGTTCCCAGATTTTTCCATCACCCTTTGCAGCGTATCAGTGTCCCCTAAACTTGAGTCCTCCTTTTTGGATGTTATATATGTTTTTAAATAAATATTATGCTCTTAAGTGAAAGTTTATAATCCAGATTAATTTGCCACATAAAACTCTGCACACAGACCGCTATGTAACTCAGTTGCTCACTCCACCATGACAACACACAGCTCCTTTCCACCCTATGCTTCCTGTATCTGTTCAGACAACTCCTGAGCTTCTCAGACAGCCCCGTGTACATACGAGGTCTGACAAGTCCATGAATTTAATTGTTCTAAGTGCTGCCTACCTTGTTGCTGTGTATCGCTATGGTCACCTTTGAAGTACTTCCCTTGGGAAGCTATGCACTGATACCAGAGCCTAGTCTACCTGTCTTAGTCACCTGGTACTGCTCTAAGAGAAGATACCACTAGTGGAAGGTTTCATGAGGAGAAGCTTTTATTGTCACATCTGGTAAGCCACAAATCCATTCATAAGCTACAAGTCCATTCAATATGAAAAATCATCACAGTCCAGTAGGCTGAGTCCAAATCCAGTGAGAGCATCTGGGCACAGGAACCTTGGGTCCCAAGGACATGCTCTGCTCTCAGTGCTTCTCTCTCGGTGGTGTGAGGTTTCCAACTTCCTCAGTTCACTTCTCTCCCTTATATTCCACAGCTTATAGCTTGGGTCCTGCCTCACTAACACAACTGCAAACCATTCTCCATCATCAATATCACAGAGGCAGGATTCACAACAGATGGGAGAAAGGGCACCATATTGGAACTCCTAACTAAGCCAAATCAACACATACATTTTGGGGGGGACACAATTCAATCCATGACACTACCCTTCAAAGCAGTTTTGGAACTCTTTCTGGAAGGGTCATTGTGCATGGTGGCACAGTGGCAAGTTCACAAATTTAATTGTACAGTTGTCCGTGATGGAGTTTTTAGCTGGTAAGCAAATAACTGTATTGGAACACTCTCCCTACTCACTTGATCTGGCCCCTAGAGACTTTTTTCTTTGCCTGAAGATAAAAGAAATACTGAAAGGAAGACATTTTGATAACTTTCAGGATAATCAAGGGTTGTACAGCAACAGATCTGTTGACCATTCCAGAAAAAGAGTTTCAAAATTGCTTTGAAGGGTGGACTAGGTGCTGGTATCAGTGCATAGCTCCCAAAGGGAGTACTTTGAAGGTGACAGTAGTGATATTCAGCAATGAAGTATGTAGTACTTTTTCTAGGATGAGTTTGTGAACTTAATTGGCAGTCCTCATATTTAAGCAAAGAAGCACATTCTTTGCCAGCATCACCCTATGTCTTAACAGTCTAGTCTGATCTGTGTCTGAAGAGTTGACGTCAGTACTGGTTTCAGCTCAGGGCTAGTGGAGAATCCAGTGTGGGAGCCATGTCTTCAGGGAACCCTCTTGTTCTGATGGACCATCAAGTATAGTCTTTTAATAGACCCCTTTTTCTCTGGCTACATCAGGCACTTTACATACATTGTGTTCCTTCTCAGGGCAGTCATCGGTGGTGGCTAGGCACTGTCCGGTTCTTTTGGTATCATGCTTATGTAGTTTCTGGCTCATGTGGCGTCTTCTGTCTCCTTGGCTCATGTTTTCCTCATGTCTTTGATGTCCTTCATTCTCTTTTGCTTGAGGTGGATTGGGACCAGTTGATACTACTTGGATGACTACTTGCTTAAATTTTTTAATCTTATTTTTATGTTTGTTTTATAGAGCTTTTCTGGGGATTTCGTTCATCGACTCCCCCTTCTAGGAGAAAAACAGGAGGTAATTATTTTCCGTATTACATGTTTCTGAGAGTAAAGTAAAAATTCTGAATTAATTTTGTTTCCTTTTTTTTCTTTTAATTTTTAAAGGCTAAGGAGAATGGAACAAATTTTACCTCTGTTGGAGATAAAATTGTAAGTATATTTGAGAATTTAGAACATACTAAAATAATTTATAAAATGCTTAAACAAAAGAAAACATTTCAAAAGAAACTTAAAACTTGAAACTGTACGTGAAAATGTTACTAACAGTGACAGTTAATGGTAATATTGTAAGTGATTTTTATTTCTTTGTGTTTTTGTATTTTCCATATTTTTTACTGTAAATATGTTTTGCTTTTGTAATTAGCCTTTTCTCTTCCACTCCAGTAGTTTTCCTGTGGAATCTTTGATTCTGTGTCTTGGAGTGATTCCGCAGAAAATGATACTAACCAAGACAGGATCATATACATACTGTTGTGTGATGTTTTTCTTCTTTATTGAATGAAATGGGTGTCTCCAAATTGGCACATGAGTACTAATTCACTTTTTTGTTGGCTGCCTAATATTCCACTTTACCATGATTTTTATAGTTATATCCTAATTGGTGGACATTGGATTGTTTCTAGTTTTTCACTGTTGTGGATAATGTCATAGTCATAATGTCTAGCCGTGTGTGTACATTTATAAGGTTTTCTTTAGACTAAATTCCTAGAGGTGGAATTGCTGGGTCCACACCTATGATGTGTTTAAAAAGATTTTTTTGTGTGTGGTTTGTCAAATTGCTGTGCAGAAATGGAGCAGTTTATGGTCCTAATAGAATGAGTGACTTTCCCTTTTTCCTCACCAACAGTGGCTGGTGTTCTTTAAAACAGATTTTATGCAGTTTGTCAAGTGAAAATGATAATTTATTATTATTGTAAATTGTATTTAAATAATTGAAGTGTAACTTTTGGTAATATGCCGGGGGCCAGCCTCGACAGGGTCTGGGATCACGAAGGGATGGGCGGCGTTGGCGAAGGAAAGAGACTCAGACAACCAGGAATCTGAAGGTCCGCAGCCCATTAAGGCCGGTCTTTCTTTATTTTTCATGCAATCAATGAGGTGACGTGATTTCATCCTGCTCTTTGACCACATAAGCTGTTGGCTAGTAAGGAACTGATACCTTGTGGTATTTTTTGATGTTAATCATTAGGGCCTTCTAGATAATGGCCCAAGACAAGTATATTGTGATTATAATCAACAGTGAAAACAATCAGCTCTATCTATGCCTCGAGGTTAAAGGTGCAGGAAGAGGGGTAGACTCATCTAAAGGTTATTATCTGGCTATCTCTATGTGTTCCTTCTTTGTTCTTATTTTATCTCTTCCTGTGGGGATAGTAAGCGCCTACCGTCCCCCACCCTATGCCTCTCTTAAGCTGTTCTAAGAAGGGTATTTCTTTAGTATTTGCCCATTTGTCATACCAATTATAGGAGTGGGATGTCTATATCTAAGGGCTGTGTGGGAGGTTGTCCCTGGGGAGCTGCCCAGGGCCTTCCTGCAATCTTGTATTTCACATGTGGAGGGGGATGTGCGGTTGGGGGAAGCCAGCAGGGCCAGGCCGGCCTTGGCGTTCCCGGGCTGGGCATGCTGTGTTGGGATTCATTCCTCTGAGCTCTGTTCTCTAGGAACTCCCATTCAGGTTTCCTCAACATTGTTTCATAAGCCGAGGGGGTTGTAAAGCCCCTCTTAGAAGGCATCTTCCTTAATCCTTGTGCCAGGAGATGAGAGGGTACTTTTGAGGAAGGTTTAATTAGGATGCAAAATATTATCAGGGCGAGTACAGGCAAAAATATGCCAAGGGTGAGATGCCTCTGCTCGTCATCACATAGGCATGTAGCTTTGCTACAGGGGCTTCTGTGGGTGACGGGCCTTGGCAGTAATATGCATATTGGTTGTTTGTAATTGTGCTTTATTCCGTTATCTTCTGGATGTTCTCCTCAAGGCTTAGGCATTATTCTTAATGCTCAAAGGTGGATGACAGATGAAAACTGACCCTGTTGAGTAACTGCCACAAGTAATGTTATGTAAATACTTAGATTGTGGTCAAAAGAAGTCAAAGAATTTCTTGCCTTTTGATCTTTTTTTTTCTGAAAATTTGACCTAGATCGTAAAATGGTTTATAATCCTTTTTAAAAGGATGTTCACAGGTTCACTTCCCATCCCCTTTCTTATGTGGAGGAAAGGTCCTCTCCTCTGCCTTCCCCCATGAAAAGATTTTACTCTTTTTGATCAGCTCAGATTTCTAGTTTGATTTAAGTAGTAATGTGGTTGTAGTTGCCATTATAATTTTGACAGAGGAGTGCAATTATTAAAAAAAAGAATTAAATGTTTTTTTTCTGGAAATATTGGTGACTGAATTAGCACATGTGGCTTTAATCCTCTAAATTTACTACATACCTAATGGAGTTGGCAAAGGTTTACGGGTTTATTGAAGAGAAATTAAAAAGTCTGTGGCAATATCATGATGACCGTTTTTAAAAACAGTCTATTAAGCTTGGAGGAGAGAAACAGTAGTTGAGATAGCTGGTAAGTAAGAGCATTGGAATCAGATGTCCTAGATTTGGAATCCCACTCCATAACTTCCTACCTCCCTTGGACAAATTATTTCCTTGTGCCTCTCTTTCTTAAATTATGAAGCAGAGCTAATAATTATACCTACCTGATAGGACCATTGTGAGGATAAAGAAGGTAGCACATGTTACAGTCTTAACAGAGTGACTGTTATTTAAGTAATTTAAGTATTCTTTTACCACATCCAACTTTCTGTATTCCTAGAGTTGAATGTAAACTTTGTCAAATCCTGGAATATTAAGGTTAATCATTTTTACTTGAAATTTAGAAAAGGTAGCTTTAAGATAGCATAGTATTAATAGCAGAGCAGTTTGTTACCTCATACAAGTTTTAACAGATTAATGGGTAGGTTCAGGAAAGAGTCAGTTAATTATGGCTTATAGGATGTGTGCTGTACCCATGATGTTTTGGCTGTAAATTTTTCTTGTAAATTGTTCCTGAGTCTTCTCAGAGAGAGATTAATCAGATATAAATCCAGTATGATTCGAATCGCAATTATATTCTTAAGTTACTGAGATAAACTAATAAATGAGTAGCTGTTTCTTGTGTTGTAGAACCTTTTGGGGATTTGGTACAAGCTTGGTCTCCCAGGAAAGTGCATCACTGTGTGTGAAATTTGGTATCCCCTTTGAAGGGTTTCCCAGGTCAGCTGAGGCTCCCTCAAGATCCCTGGATAAAGCTTCTGCTTCTAAGAGAAGACTGTAAAAAGCTGCAAGTCTGAGTTGGCAATACCTTATTTGAGATGTGTTGAAGAAACCAATTTTTACTACATACCTCTCTTTATCTTTGTGTTTTAGTTTTATGGTTGTGGAAGCCATCTCTAGCATATATGACAATATATCTTAATTTCATTTTCATATTTGAAAGACAGTTTTGCAGGATATATCATTGTTGGTTGGAAGTATGTCTCCTTCAAGGCTTTGAATGTGTCATCTCACTGCCTCCGTGACAACATAGTTTCTGCCAGCTAAGACCAAGAAAAAAAAAGTCAAAAACCGGAGTTGCCTTCAGTCTGTGAGAGCAGTCCATTCAACAAGGGTGGGGGTCAGCAAAAGAGAAGTTTCCCTTTCAGTGACATGTAGTCCAAATTGACAGTCCTATGCCATGTCCTAGGATTCACTGGGTGTCCAGAAGTGTCCACTGAATTATCAATCCAGGCCGTAGTTTTCAGAGGGAATTAAAGGAGATGTGTGTCTAGTCCGTCGTCTTGGCTCAGCCCCATCTGGCAATATATCTTTTGAAGACTTTTTGCTAGTGGTGTGTACAGGCTGTCTGGCCTTGGAACAGATGTTTCTGGAGTAACCAGTTCTGTGAACATGGAGGGTGTTAACTTCCTTGATTCTGGGGACTTCCTTTCTGCTATACTTGATTACATTTTTTATATAAATGTAAGACCATAGCAACAGAAATTTTGGCCATTAACAAAAGGGAATTAGTTCCAAAAACTGGCTTTTCTAATTCATGTTTACTGACATCATCATGGATTTTTTTTTTTTTTTGGTGATTTAAATAGTCTGTTGAAGACTTCTGTGTAAAATACAGCATAATTTGGCTAAATACATATTCAGTTTAATGATTTTATTGAAGTTTTTGTTGTAATAAAACTATATATATTAAACATGTGGTTTTTATGTGTAACAAGATATGCACTGTGCTGCCTTTCAGTAATTTAATACGGAACTGTTATATACATTTAGAGGAAACCCTGGTGGCGTAGTGATTAAGAGCTACAAATACTAACCAAAAAAGTCAGCATTTTGAGTCTACCTTAGAAACTCTGTGGGGCAGTTTTACTCTGTCCTGTAGGATCGTTATGAATGGAGGTGGGTTTGGTTTGATTTTACACATTTAGAGGTCTTTCTTTTTGTTTTGTTGTGCTTACCGTTTTAATGGATGGAAGTGGAAGACTACTGTTTCTCGGCAAATTTCTAGAGGGAAATTTTCATATTTTAGTAAATTGTGTTCTAAATTCTTAAGACTTGAAGTTTTGATGTCTTTTTTTCTATTCTAGGTAATGCATGAACCACTGAAAACATGGCAGGATGCGCCATACATTTTTATTGTACATATTGGTATTTCATCTTCAAAAGAATCTGGGAAGGAAAGTACACTAAGTAATCTTTTTACCAGTAAGTTCAATTTGTTTCTTTAAAAAAAATTGTATTAATTTTGGTGTGTTTTATGGCTAGTAGATAATAAAAGGAAACCTTAGTGGCATAGTGGTTGAGTGCAATGGCTGCTAACCTGAATAAAAGTTGGCAGTTCAGATCCTCCAAGCACTCCTTGGAAACTCAGTGGGGCATTTCTACTCTGTCCTGTAGGGTTGCTTAGTCATCATTGACACAATGACACTGGGTTTGGTTTTGTGTGTAGGTAGTAAAATTGCTTTAAAAGAGAGAGTAGTTTATTATGAATGTATGTTGTGAAGCGGGAACATTGGATGGTAGAAATTAACAATTTTTTCTGGATCTGGGTCTGTACCAGGCACAGATTCCAGGCACTTTGCAAGTGCTTTCTTGTGTTTTACACTGGATTTCCTGCTTTTTAAAAATTGGTGTATTTTTCCTAATATTCTTAACTAGAATTGTTACAGTGTAGTCACCTACTTTTGTAATTTCTTAATATCTCAAAAATTTTTCTTAGTGTTCTCCTTTTCAACATTGCTGTCCAGTTAATGAAGTCATCATCTCTTACCTTTTTGTAGTAACTTCCTGACTGGCCTAATTTTTTGTGGTTTATTTTTCTGTTTTGTCCTTCTACTTTGCTTATTCCTCACGTCCCCTTTGTTCTTAAGCAATGGTCTTTTAGTTATCTAGTGCTGCTATAACAGCAATGCTGCAAGTGGATGGCATTAACAAACAGAATTTATTTTCTCATAGCTTAGAAAGCTGGAAGTCCAAATTCAGGGTGTCGGTTGTAGGGAAAACTGTCTCTTTGCTGGCTCTGGAGAAAGGTCCTTGTCTTTTCTGAGCTTCTGCTTCTGACCAGTCTTTATGTGCTTGGCATCTCTCTTCATCCTCGCTAGCTTGCATTTAATCTGTTACATCTCAGAAGTCAGGGTACACTGTACACTTACCCTGCCTCATTAACATAATATAGACAACCCATTCCAAAATGGGATTATAATCACAGGCATATGGTTGTGTTGTAGTTAGGCTCCTACTCATAGTGACCCTATCTACAACAGAGTGAAACACCAACTAGTCCTGTGCCATCCTCACAATTGTTGCTTTGTTTGAGTCCATTATTGCAGCTGTCGTGCCAGTCCATCTCTTTGAGGGTCTTCCTTTTTTCTCTGATCCTTTTCTTCGGTCCATGCTTGGTGCCCTTCTCTGTGGACTGGTCCATCCTGATAACATGTCCAGAGTATTTGCACCACAGGCATAGAGGTTAGCATTTATAGTGTACATTTTTAGGGGAAACAATTCAAACTGTATCACATAGTGTTGTGTGGGAACAGTAATGGCAGCCTACTTTATCTTATTGCTGACTTGGCAATACTGGTACATTTCTCCATTAAATATGATATATACTGTAGATTTTTCAGAATGTTTTTTATGTGGTTAATGATGCTTATTTCTAGTTTACCAGAAGTATTTTCTGTTTCCACTTTTTTAAGTGTTAAGAATAAATGCTTTGACTGTGTTAATTAAAGTGAACATATAGAATTTCTATTCAATCTGTAAATGTGTATTTATTTTCTCTTTTTTATTAATTACAGTAAAAGAATAAAATTTCCAGCATCTGTCAATTATCTCATCTATGATAAACCCTCAGCCCCCCCCACCCATGTAGCCAAACAGTCATTTTCTTCTGTAGATAATTCTCTTGTTAAGTCCTTATAACAGGGGTCTCATACAAAATTTGTCCTTTTGACACTGATTGATTTCACTCAGCAGGATCTCTTCCAGGTGAGACCATGTTATGAGATGTTTTCTAAAATTGTCATTGTTTTTTTCTCATAGCATAGTGTTCCACTGAGTATATGTACCACAGTTTGCTTATCCATTCATCTGTTGATGGGCATCAGGATTGATTCCAACTTTTTGCTGTTGTGGGCTGTGCTGCAACAAACATTCGTGTACATGTATCTGTTCGTGTGACAACCTTTGTTTCTGAAGGATAAATTCCAGGCAGTGGAATTACAGGATAAAATGGTATATCTATCTCCAGCTTTTTAAGGAAGCACCAGATTGTTCTCTAAAGAGGTTGTACCATTTTGTAATCCCACCAGAAGTGTAGGAGAGTTCCAATTTCTCCACAGTCTCTCCAGCATTTGTTGTTTTGTGATTTTTGGATCATGGTCCACCTTGTTGGGGTGAGATGGTATCTCATTGTAGTTTTGATTTGAATTTCTTTAATAGCTAATGATCATGAGCAATTCTGCATGTGTCTTTTGGCTGTATGGATATCCTCTGTAGAGAAATGTCTGTCTATCTCCTTTGCCCATTGCTTAATTGGATTATTTATCCTTTTATTGATATTTTGTAATACCGTATAGATTATGAAGATGGTCTGCCGTATAGTTGCCAAATATTTTTACCTATTCTGTAGGTGGTCTTATAATTCTTTGGATGAAATCTTCAGATGAACAAAAGTGTTTGATTCTTAGTAATTCCCATTTATCTATTTTCTCTTCTGTTAATCACACTTTATCACATTTTGAAGGCTGTGTACATTGTATATTAAAACTTCCATTGTTGATCCTAGTTTATCTTGGATGAGCTTTGTTGTTTTAGATTTTGTATGTAGGTCTTTTATCCAATTTGAGTTGGTTTTTGTATAAGGTGTGAGATACGGGTCTTGTTTCAATTTTTTGCAGATGGATATCCAATTTTGCCAGCACTATTTCTTAAAGGGACTGCTCTTACCCCAGTTTAAAGTCTTGGGGCCTTCGTCAAATATCAGCTGTTCATAGGAGAATGGTGGCATCTCTGGGGTCTCAGCTCTGCTCCGTTAGTCTATATGTCTCTTTTTGTACCAGTACCAGGCTGTTTTGACTACTGTGCCAGTGTAATAAGTTCTAAAGTCAGGTAGTGAGAAGCCTCCCAGTATGTTGTTCTTCTTCAGTAGTGCTTTACTTATCTGAGGTTGCTTCCCTTTCCAAACAAAGTTAGTGATTTGTTTCTCCATCTCATTAAAAAATGTCACTGGAATTTGTACTGCAGTTGCATTATGTAAGTAGATTGCTTTGGGCAAAATAGACATTTTCACAATGTTGAGCCTTCGTATCCATGAGCAGCATAGATAACTCCATTTATGTAAGTCTCTTGTAGTTTCTTGTAGTGAAGTCTTGTAATTCTCTTTGTAAAGATCACTTATTTCTCTAGTTAGATTTATTCCTAGGTATTTTATCTTACTGGGGGCTATAGTAAATGGAATTGATTTGGTGATTTCTTCTTTAGTAATCTCACTGTTGGTATAATCCTACTGATTTACTTATGTTTATTTTGTATCCCATTACTTTGCTAAACTCCTGTATTAGTTCCAATAGTTTACTTATGGATTCCTTCGTATTCTCTATGTGAACAGTCATATCTTCTGCAAATAGGGAGATTTTTACTTCGTCATTGCTGATACGGATGCCCTTTATTTCTTTGTCTTGTCTTATTGCTCTGGCTAGAACTTCTAGCACAATGTTGAATAGAAGTGGTGAGAATGGGCATCCTTGTCTAGTTCCCGTTCTCAGAGGGAATTCTTTCAGTCTTTCACCATTCAGAATGGTGAAGGCAGTTGGCTTTGTTTAGATGCTACTGATTACATTGAGGAATTTCCCCTCTGTTCTTATTTTTGAGAGTTTTAAGCATGAATGGGCATCGCACTTTGTCAAATGCCTTTTCTGCATCAATTGACAAAATCAGGTGATTTTTATCTTCTGTGTTGTTTATGTGGTTGATTCCATTAACTGTTTTTCTGATGTTGACCCAGCCTTGCATCCTGACCCAGCTTGATCATGATGAATTATTTTTTTATATGCTGTCAAATTCTATTGGCTAGAACTTTTTTTTTAATGATTGAATCAAAATGTACATTCCCATATAAATTTGCATGTATTGGCTAGAATTTTGTTGAAGATTTTTCCATCTAGGTTCATGAGTGACATTGGTCTGTAATTTTCTTTTTTTGTGGGATCTTTCCCTGGCTTCGGTATCAGGGTCATGCTGGCTTCATAGAATGAATTTGGAAATATTCCATCCCTTTCTATGGTGTGAAATAGCCTCAATAGTATGGGAGTTAACTCTTCTGTAAAAGTTTGGCAGAATTCTCTGTTGAAGCAGTCTGGGCCAGTACTTTTTTGGTTGGTAGATTTTTGATGACTTTTTCAATCTCTTTGACTTGACAGCACTTGGCTTTGGCTGGCTTCCTTTGTGATAGATTTACTAAGTTGATTACTTCTCCTTGTGATAATCTTGGTGAGTGATATGAATCTAGAAATTTGTCCATTTCCTCTAGGTTTTCAAACCTGTTAGCGTACAGCCTTTCATAGTATTCTGTTACGATATTTTTTATTTCAGCTGGGTCTGTTGTAAGAACTCCCATGTCATTTCTTAATCGGTTATTTGTGTCTTCTACTGTTTTTCTTTTGTAAGTTTAGCCAGTGGTTTATCAATTTTGTTGATCTTTTCAAAGAACCAGCTTTTGATATTATTAATTTTTTTATTGTTTTTTTTCTGTTCTCTAATTCATTTATTTCTGTTCTAATCCTTATAATCAGTTTTCTTCTGGTGCGAGGGGTTCTTCTGCTGCTCTCTTTTCTACTTGTTCAAGTAATTTGGGCTCTTTCTTCTTTCCAGATGTGTGCAGTTATAAACTGACCTCTGAGCACTGCTTTTGCTGTATCCCATAGATTCTGGTAGGGTGTGTTTTCATTCTCATTTAATTCCACAAATTTCTTAATTTTGTCCTTGATTTCTTCTATAACCCATGGCTTTTTGAGCAAAGTGTTGTTCAGTTTCCCTAAGTCTGAATTCCTACCTGTGAATTTTCTCTTGTTGATTTCTCTGTTGATAGCTCTGTGGTCTGAGAAGATACTTTGCAGTAAATCAATGGTTTGGATTTTGTAGAGAATTGCTTTATGACCTAACACATGGTCTATTTTGGAGAATATTCCATGTGCATTGGAGAAGAAGGTGTACTTATCTGTTGATGGATGAAAAGATGTGTATGTGTCGTTAAGGTCAAGTTGGTTGATTGTTGCAGTAAGATCTTCTGCATCTTCACTGAGCTGTTTTCTGGAGGATCTATCCATAACTGAAAGGGGAGTGTTGAAGTTTCCAGCTGTTATTGTGGAATGATCTATCTCATTTTTCAGTGTTGTCAGTATTTGTTCAATGTATTTAAGTGCTCTGGTATTGGGTGCATAAATATTTAATATTGTTAAGTTCTGCTTGAGTGTTGAATCTTTCAGCAGTAATTAGTGACCGTCCTTGTCCTAATAGTTGATTTTACATCAGGATCTATTTTATCTGAGATTAGTGTTGCCACACCTGCTCTTCTTTGTATATTGTTAGATTAGTATATGTTCTTCCATCCTTTAAGTTGAAGGTGTGTTTCTTGTAAGCCACATATAGACGGGTCATGTCTTTTGATCCAGGATGTCACTAGCTGTCTCTTTCCTGGAGCATTCAGTCCATTTACACTCAGTGTAATTATTGATAGGTATGTGCTTAATGCCATCATTTTGATATAATTACTTTTATGTTGCTATTTTCTATATTGCTCTTAATGTTCTGCTCTGGATACTCTTCTTTATGGGTTGTTGTGTCAGTGTTGATTTTGTGTTCACTGAGACTCCTGTATTGCATTTCTTATTTTGATACAATGCATTATTAATTTGCTTTATGGCTACATGTGTTATCCCCCTTAACATACTAAGATTAAACCCAATTTTAACTACTATGTAACTGTTAAACTTCCCCTGCTCCGAAATGACTGTAACTACTGTAGTGTATCCCTCTTTTAATGTGATGGTATGATATGATCACAGATTCCCTCATTTTAATACTGTAGCTTTGATGAAGTTTTGTGACTTCCCTAACTGATTGATGTGTCTTGAGTTGTCACCTTAAATATACATTTAATGATTCTGCTTTTCTAAGGGAAGAGCTTTCAGTATTTCATGTAATTTTGGTTTAGTTTTTACGAAGTCTCTGAATATCTCTTTATTTTCAAAAGTCTTAATTTTACCATTATATTTGATAGACAGTTTTGCAGGTTAAATGGATGGAAGTTTTTTTCCTTAAGGGCTTTGAATGTGTCTGCCCACTGTTTTCTAGCCGGCATTGTTTCTGCAGAGAAGTCAGACAAAAACCTTCTAAAGGCTTAGATGCCTTCAGAAGCATCTGTTTATGTTTCATCTTGCTAAGCTTGATTATAAGGCGTCTTGGTGTCTTTCTTTTTGGATCTGGCTTTTGTGGTGTTTGATAAACATCTTGGATACCTGTGTTCTCTTTGCTCATAATCTCAGGAAAGTTTTCTGTCAGCATCTCTACAGCAATACTTTCTATATTGTCATTAATCCCCCCTTGTTCAGGAACTCCAGTTAAACATAAATTATTACTCTTAACAGAGTCCCACATGTTTCTTAATGCTTCTTCATTTTTCTTATTTCTTTTCTCTGACTTCTCATAAATGTTGGTGTCAATTGTTCTGTCTTCAAGGCCACTGAGTGTAACTTCTGTCTGTTCAACCCTACTCTTTGGCTTTGGATTGAATTATCGAACTCTATAATTTTGTTATGAATCTGATGTATTTCAGATTGTTGATGTTCCATCAGTTCAGATAGCTCACTGAACTTTTCATTTTGTTCCACTGCATTTTGTTTAATCTCTAGGACGGATCTATATATAATTCTTTGGTACTTAACTTGCAACAGATTCAGAAAGGCTTCTTCATCTGAAAACTTTTTTGAATTTTCATTTTGGGAATTTTCTGGAGCATTTGAAGGCTGCTTCTTTAAATGATTCATTGTGTGCCATCTAGACACTGTTTGATTTCTCTGGTATTGGATCTAAGAGAATAGTTGGTCACCAGCTGTCTCTAATGCTCTAGTGATTTGCCCAAGGTGGACTCTCTGCGGTGGAAGTCTCTGCTTACTGGGTGCCAAAGAGGCTGCCCTACATATGGAGAAACTGGGAGCTGTCAGCCAACCCTACAGTGTGGGTCAGAGAAGTATGGGAGGCAAGGCTACTGGGCCTGTCAACAGACAGATCTCCAGACAAATAACAAAGGCTTCTCAGCCTTAAAAAGTAAATTTTACTTCTATGCAGAGAGCTGTCCAGGTGTTGAAGTAGGAGCTGTCCTACATGCTGGCCAAAACAGGCAGTCAGGAGCAGCAGACTCAGCCTTCCAGCTGATAATGAAAGTATGTTACCAGCTGTTAGTGGAAGCTGCAGTTCTCCGATACTGTGAAACAGCAGAAGTGGAGGTCAGATGGCTGCTGGCTCCTTTTTGAGAAGGGATGATTAGTCTGATACTGGTGTTTAGTCAAATATGATAGGTCCTAGGGTTCCCCACGTGTTCAGAACTCCATACAAATATCATCCAGGCCTTAGTTCTCAGAGGGAAATAAGGAGACATGTGTCTACTGTGCCATCTTTTTAAAAGGTGTAAATGTATACTTATTAAGTAATATTGTAATGTTAAACTGTCTTTCCATTTGTGGAATACCAATACTTGATCTTGGTTCGCACATGCGTGCGTGCACACACACACGTACTGGCATGTTGGCACATGTACACATGAACTGTAACTGCGTTTTTTTGTCTATGTTCAAAGGGGGATTAGCCTATGATTTTCTTTTCTCGTACTATCTTCCCTTGGTTTGGGCATTCACAGTATGCTAGTCTCATGCAGTGAATTGTGGTGTGTCCCTCTTTTTATTTTCTTTGTAACTGTTTAAGGTCAGGATTGTTCATTCTTTAAGTGTTAGTAGAACTATTCTGTAGTACTGCTTGGTCCTGGTCTTTTTTTTATCCACAGATAGATTTTAAACACCTTATTTATTTTCAATGATAGTAGTATGTGTACTTAGGTTTTCTAATTTTCTTTTTTCTTTAAGAAGTTGTCCATTTCATCTAAGATTTCAGTTTTAATGGCAAAAACTTATTCATGGTATTTCTTTGTTTTTTAAAAAAATCTTAGCCTTGTGTGTTCTTCATACTGCTTTCTGTGTCTTTTTGACCCCTTAAATCTTTCTATATTTTGTCTTAGTACATTTTTACCCTGGTGAAACAGCAATGGAGGAAACTCTGGTGGTGTGGTGGGTTAAGTGCTATGTCTGCTAACCAGTAAGTCAGCAGTTTAAATCTGCCAGGTGCTCTTTGCAAACTCTGCAGGGCTGTTCTACCCTGTCCTATAGGGTCACTGTGAGTTGAACCCAACTCGATGGCAGTGGGAGATAGCAGTGGGTTTGGTTTTGGGTTTTGGAACTGGCTTTTGGTGTTGTTAAACTTTGCCATTTCCTTGTGGTCTGTTTCATTAACTTGTACTTTTATCTGTTTGTTTTCTTCCTCTGACTTAAATTAAACCTTTTGCTTTTGTGGTCTCTTGCAGTGAGTGCTTAACTGCCAATCCAGAAATGAGTCTTATAATTAGTCCCATAGTGATGTGGAAATCATAGCACATCCAGGCAAACCAGTGGGTGTTCTGACAAAATTTCTAGCCCTGTGAATATATCCCTATCCTGTTTCTCTAGACCCATGGCTTTATAATTAGTAATAGTCCCAGGTAGCAGTTGTCTTTTTTTTTTCCCAGCCTTCTTTCATTAAAAAAGATGGAGGAAAAACCCAGTTCCACTCTAGACTACTTCCATTTTAGCATCTCTCTGTATCAGGCCACGAAATCCAGGTAGCATAGTGGGTTAAGTGCTATGTCTGCTAACCTAAAAGGTTGGCAGTGCAAATCCGCCTAGTGCTCCTTGGAAACTCTACAGGGCAGTACTACTCTGACTTCTGGGGTTGCTGTGAGTTGGACCCCACTTGATGGCAATCGGTTTGGTTTTGTATTTTATGTATCAGGGCTGCCTATGGTCACCCTTTTTCTTAGAATCCCGTTAGTCAGTTATCCAGTAGGAACCAAACTCATAACTGCTCTAGACCCAACATCTGGAATGATTATGGGTTCAGAACCATGCATACTATTCTGAGATTTGGTTAATTTTTGATTCTTGGAGATGTTTATCTTGTTTTCTGAGCTTGTGCTGTTTTGGTTTTTCTTTTTTTTAATGTTTTCTGTATCTTGCTTGGAGCTGAAGCGCACGTTAAAGCATGGACTTAACTTTGCTACCTGAAAGTCCTACAATTAGCATTCTAAAACTGTTTTATCATCTGCCCTTTATTAAAACTTTTGTTGACTCCCAGTTACCTGTAAAATGTTCACCTTCTGTAGCAAAGTTATAAAGCCCTTTACAATCTGACCCAGTTTACCTCATGCTGCCTGCACTGTATTTGCCCTGGGCAGTCAGACTGCAAAGCTGTTTAAATACATCACGCACTTTCACACCTGCCCTTGCTCATATTCTTTCCTCTGCCGGGAAACTTTTTGAACTCTGCTTGAAAATACATTCTCATTCTTCCTGGGTTTGCTCTGACGTCTACTTTTCTTATGTTGCTTTCCAGCTGTCCCTCTCTTGTGCTAGTTAGTCTTCTAGAGAGCAGACAACATTGCGTTCATCTTTCTGTTGTGCATGTTTTCTGTGGTACCTCCCCCACAGTAAGCACTCAGTATGCGTGTTACATTTTAACAGAGGAGAGATTGGGAAAGTTTTTCTTAAAGGGCTCTACGTATTTCCTGTATTGTAACTATACAGCTCTGCCATTTTAGTGCCCAGACAGACACAGGTGGTGTATTTTAAATCAGTGGGTATAGCTGTGTTCCAGTATAACTTTATTTACAAAAACAGGTAGATGGCCAAATTTGGGCTATGTTTTTTATTTTACTGAGCCTTTGCATAAAGTAAGCAAAGAATGTGACAAAAATAGTAATTATTTTATTTGCTCTTTTATTGAATTAAGAAGATACAGCATTAGAATTTAACAAGTTCTGCTATGAATTTTTTTTTCCTTTCAATAAGATTGCTGTTATGGGATTCTCTAGACTTTTAATAATAAGATGCCGTTTGTACCTTATAAAAGGTGTTGGGAATTTTTCATTGAATGAACAGTTAGTGGTCTCTGGGAATGATTATAGATATATCAGATTTTTATTTATTAAAGTACCTAGACTTAAACCAAGTAATTTTATTAGTTTCATAGTATCAAAATAATCACAGGGTTGCTTCAGTAAGGCAGATTGCTCTTCCAGATTCATGTTGTTATTCTTACTTGTTTTGCTTTATTAATTACATGCTTTATTAACAGAGACTTTGAAAAATATTAATAAGCAAACTTTGGGAAAGACTAGTTCTGTCTTGGAAGGTATTGTACATCAGTGTAAAGTTCTGCATTTGTGTTCATTTGGGACCTGGGAACCAGGGTGCATGATTGGGAAGCTGGATAGTATCGCCACATTACTTTATCACAGAGGGTATGTTATTTATGTGAATCCTAGGATTTTTTTTCTAAAACAGCTTACTTCATTCTGAAGAAGATCTAAGATGGTTTAGCAAAGACTGAGTAAGTAGCAAGATTACATCACATTGAAGTGGGTGAAAAATAGATAATAGGAATGAAGGAATGAGATCTTATACTTTTCAAAGGGTATTAGTAATGTGAAAAAGTATGTATGAAGTATGTTTGGAGTTTAGAAGAGGTAGAGAATAGCTATAAACCTCAGAGAAGACACTGTGGTGGAAATAGCATTTAGTCTAGGCCTTGAAGGATATGCATATGGGAACAAAAGGACTTTCCATTCAGATACTGCCTGGAGCAGAGATATGGAGGCCTCTGCAGGGCACAGCATGGACTAGGAAAACACCTAATGAACACTTCAAGTGCTGCAGGAAGGTAACCTAGTAGTCACCAGTATTCAAATAGCTACAAGTCAGTCGTCCAATAAAGTGCCCATGACTTCTGTTAAACTCCTTTAAGACAATGCTGTCCACTTCTGTATTTATTAAATTCATCCTGGGGATTGTGTTTTGCAGTGACCGTTGAAGTGAAGGGCCCCTATGAATACCTCACACTTGAAGAATACCCACTGATGATTGTAAGTGAGCTTACATTCCTTAACCTGATGATCAAATTAGTTTGTAAAACTGTCCACATTTTGTGGCATTATTCTTTTTTAAAGAATTGTTCCTGAACGGGCCACTAAATATTGCTTCCAGTTCTGGATTTCTTATTAAAATGTAACCGTAGGAGGGTTCATTGAACTTATGTGCCTCTTTTTCTCATCTGTAGAATGAATGGGTTGATGAGTTGTAGAATTTTAGTATTGGAAAGCACCTCAGAGGCCATCTTACATTCTCTAGGATACAAAGGGCACTCCTCTTTACAATCCTGTAGTTCTGATCCTTCTTAAAGTTAACTGATGACAAATCTTCATTGTTTCCATTATCATTTGTATGAGACTATCCTTAATCTATTTCCTGATTTCCTTGGTTTATGAATGTTTTTGTTTTTCCCTCCTTATCCGTTTATGGCTTTCCCATTTTGTAGTGTTTTATTCTTTCCAAATGTTTCCTAACCCTGCCGTGCCTGTTCTTCTTCAGTGTTTTCTTCTTTGATATAATTTTAGATTATGAGCTGAAGAAGTTCTAAACCTCTTTTAATACAGGAGGACAGTCATTTGAGGATAAGTCGTATGTCATGTCCCTCTGCTCTAGAGGAGACAGCTGTTTTGTGAATCCCAAGAACATTCTATGGTGAAGTGGCAAAACTAATACTATATAGCCACAGTATTCAGAATACCTGGTACTGGTTTCATGGCAGCCATGCAGACCAGCAAAATCAAATTGAGAACTCAGGAATACTTCCATCCATTTATGGGCAGCTCATCTTTCACAAAGGGTCAAAGTACATAGTATAGGGAAGAAACAGTGTCTTAAAAAATGGTGCTGGGAAAACTGAGTGTCCATATGCAGAAAAATGAAATGGGATCTGTACCTCAGACCTTGTACAAAAATTAACTTAAAGCCTTGTTTCATAAGTTTTTTTTGCTCAGTGAACAGAAGATAAAGTAGATAACTGGGAGCTTCAGAAAGTTAAATTCTTAGGATCATCAAAAAAACTTTTATCAGGAGATTATATGAAAAGGGAGAACCTACAAACTGGGAAAACAATCTTTGACAACAACATAGCTGATAAGGGTTTAATCTTTAAAATACATAGAAAACTTTAACACTTGAACATCAAAAAGACAAACAGCCCAGTCAGAAAATGAGCAAAGGACATGAACACACACTTCATCAAAGAGGACATTCAGGTGGCCAGCAAATACATTAAAGATTATTAGCCATTAGGAAGACGGAAATCAAAGCCACAGTGAGATATCATCTTACCCCTATAAAAATGGCAGTGATCAAATAAACATCAGAAAATAAATGCAGGTGAGGTTGTGGGGGAACTGAAACTTTTATACATCACTAATGGAATTGTAAAATGTTATAACCGTTATGGAAAACAGTATGGCACATCCTCAAAAAGCTAGAAATAGAAATACATTATATCCAGCAATCCCATGCCTAGGTATATATGCTTGAGTTTTAAGAACAGTGACATTAATAGACATGCACACATATGTTCATTGCTATATTATTCACAGTTGCAAAAAATGGAAATAACCTAAGTGTCCATCAGTGGATAGAAACAACCTAAGTGCCCATCAGTGGATGAATGTAAACAAACTGTGGTACATACATACAGTGGAATACTGGGAATACTGAGGACTTCTTGAAACATTTTTAATATGGATGAGTCTTAAGAACATTATACTGAGCAAAATAAATCAGTCACAAAAACAAATAATGTATTGTGTCATCGTTACAGAAAATCAAGACTAGGTGCACACACAGAAAGCAAGGTTCTTTGATGGCTACAAGGGATGGGAGGAAGACAGGGTAGTCCCTTTCCAGTAGTAGACACTTGTTAGACCAAGTCTGGGTGAAGGCAGCACAACTTGACCAGGTAAATAAAGATATTAAGAAAAAGGAACAGTTACAGTAAATGTTACAATATATACAATTTTTCAGCAATAATCAAAACAGCCAAAAAGTATGTGTGTGGTTATATGAGTAGGTGTGGATGTATTTATATCAAAAGAAATAAAATATTTTTTAAATAGAAGGTTTTGTTTGTTTACCTAGTGGCCTGTTAAGACTATATGTTGATAACTACATCTAGATACTTGGTTTTTGTTCCTAATTTTCCTTTCTGTCTCTTGCCCACTCGGGTGACAGTTTTTTATGGTGATGTGCATTGTATATGTCCTGTTTGGTGTCCTCTGGCTGGCCTGGTCTGCCTGCTATTGGAGAGATCTCTTGAGAATTCAGTTCTGGATTGGTGCTGTAATCTTCCTGGGAATGCTTGAGAAAGCAGTCTTCTATGCAGAATTTCAGAATATCAGATATAAAGGAGAATCTGGTATGTAACCAAAAAGAATTTGCCATTCTGTGAATGTTTGACAGAAGAAATGTGTAGAAAATTGTTCTGGGTCCGGCAGTGATTGATGACTGGTGTAACTTAAGCAGAAATCACTGTGATTGTGACTTCTGTTTCTAATGTGTAACTTAGGGGTTTCAGTGATGTAGGTGTACTAAAATTTAGTCGTCAGGTTGTTTTAAATAGTGGCCATTTTGTGAAAGATTATTAGCGTCCTTGAATTTTTGTGACCATTGATTTCTAAAGCATCATTACTGTCTAAGTTTAAGAAAGAAAGTGAAAACTGTGCATTTAATTGTAAAGGAGCCCTGGTGGTACAGTGGTTAAGTGCCTAACTGCTGACCAGAGGCTGACAGTTGGAACCTACCAGCTGCTCCTATGAGAAAGGTATGGCAGTCTGCTTCTGTAAAGATTACAGCCTTGAAGACCTCATGGGGTTGTTCTGTACTGTAGAGTTGTTGTGAGTCATGATTGGCTCAAGGGCAGTGGTTTTAATTGTAAGATGCAGTGATTGTAACACACACCTTGATTTCAGAGACATTAAAATATGGGGGAAAACTGTATCTAAGAAAAATACAGAATACCAACAACGCAGAAAGGCATGAAGGTGACCTGGTAATGACAAAAGTTGTTTTGTACTGAAGTTTTACTGTATTATCTTCAGTTCTCTTCCTTCAGACCATTTGATCAATAATAATTGTTGTTGCAAAATTCATTAATTAAATCTTTTCCTGGTCTTTGAAAGGGCTTTAAAGAAATAGATATGGAAATTGTGTGTGTTTGTTATGCTTTTCTTTGCATGGCTGTATTTCTAAAAGCTTTCTAAGATGCTATAAACTGTCCATATAGGGTGAAGTATTCTGCCAGGGTTTCAGTAGGGAGGGAAGGAAGCTGACTAAGCATACCCAGATTGCTGTACACATGTGCAAGAACATAAATGGTATCAGTTAGTATATTTTTAAAAATTGTAGAAATATAGAACTAAACCTAGTGTTTATTCTGAAGAGTGTTAGAGATCTATATTTTGGTAGTAGAATTGTGCCTACAATTACTAAACCTAGATTACAGTGTCTCTACTCCCCCCTACCCTTTGTGTTTTCTGATAGTCCAAGGTGCTCTGATCCTTGCAGAGTTGCTTTCAGCAGTGAAACGCTCGCTGGCTCGAACACTGGTCATCATAGTCAGTCTGGGCTATGGCATAGTCAAGTAAGTATTCACTCTCTATATGGAAGATCATATGAAAATTCTGATTTAGTTGAAATGGTATTGCAGATTTCCAATGTTTTCATTGTAAAAGCTGATGTCAGAAATATTTCTGAAACAAGAAAACATATCTGAAATTTCCTAGGTTTAATAAAAGTTGGGAGAGGGTTAGTATCTCATTTTACTTATAACTCAAGGATCGTCTGTAGGAATTCCTGGAATGTGCCGCATGATATTGAAATACCAAACTTTTAGAGTAAATTTATAGTGACTTTGCTTTCCCAAAATATTGTTCCAAACCAGATTTTTTTAAAATGAAAGAACCTTCTTGCTGAAATAGTCTGAAAATAGTTTTTATCCAGCAATTTTATATTGAATGCCTTCTATATACCAGGCACTGTTCTAGAGCCTTGGCATACAGTGAGTAAGCAAAAGAACTTGGTGCTTACATTTATGGAGGGAGAGAATACAGACAAAATCAAACAGGTAAGTATTAGTAAAATCTCTGATGTGGCAGTAATAAGTGCAGTGGAGCAAATTAAGCAGGTAAAAGGGGATTAGAGTGCTGGGTGGTAGGTGGAGCTCACAGTGTTAAAAAGAATGGTCAGGGAAGGCCCTAGTTGGTGACATTTCAGCAACATTTACCTCAAAGATGTAAAGAAACTATGTATGCTCTAGGGAAGAGATGTGGAAGGTAATTAGATTGTGTATATATTTTGAAGGTGGAGAGAATGGAGTTTATGGGTAGATCAGATGTGTGATGTGAAAGAGAAGAGGAATCAAAGGTGATGCCAGGAGATGAGAGGGCACAGGGCAACAGGAGCTAGCTGAATGCATACGGGAAGTACAGGGTAGACAGCAGGAGCCTGCTGTCACTGTGGGGAGAACAGCTAGAATTACATAGTGGTGTGTGTACATTCTTGTGTGACAAGTAGACTTGGATTGTAAACTTTCACTTAAAGTACAAAAAAAAAAAAGTGTTACCAGCTGCTTTAGTCTGAGCAAGAGAAAGGTTGAAATTGACACTGAACTGAGGAAGATTTTAGGTGGCATAAGTTTGGAGCAAGGGTAAGATTAGGAGTAGAGTTAGATACCCAGGTGAATATGGGCCAGGAATTGAGGGGAAGATGTTGGAGTGAAATTATAAATTAGGGAGTCTGCTGGAAGTATATATTATTAAAAGCCACGACACTCATATGATCATCAAGAAATGATGTAGAGAACAAAAATCTAAGGACTGAGCCCTTAAACATTTTCTGTTATTTAGAAGAGAACTAGAATTAGAACAAAGGTGACTCAGGAGTGACCACTCAATGGGAGGAAAACCAGGAGAATGTGTTTCAAGGAGGGAATGATTAATTGTGTCACATGCTCCTGGTAGATGAAGTAAGATGGGGACTGAAAGTTGACCAATGGATTTAACTACATGGAATATACTAATAACTTTAACAAGAATGGTCTTAATGAAGTGGTAAGGACAAAATCCTGATTGCTGTGGGTTCAGGAGAGAATGGAGATAGCTAGATATAGACAGTTAATTCAAGGAGTTTTGCTTTAAATAGCATTAGAGAAATGGAATGTATTTGTATTAAAATTTTGTAATTTTTCCTTCATTCAACAAATATTTGAGTGCTTCATGTAGGCCAGGAAGTCTTCTAGGTGTCCAGAATATACCTGTGTGAATAGGGTGTCGGGGGAGGGTGAGATTCTTGCCCCATGGAGCTTTTCTAGTATATAACAAGACATTCTAAGAACAAATACTGCTAAGGCTTAGGTAGACATGTTCTAAGTCAGTGCACATCAAATTATAACGCATTAATGAATCATCTGGAGATCTGTTAAAATGTAGATTTTGACTCAGTACAATGTTGATTATCAAGGATCTGTAGGTTTTCAAATAAAGGTTGCACAAAAGAATGTTGGTTGGATTTTGAGCTTTCATGAATGAAAAGCCGGGTGACATCAGGCTGATGCTTACTCGCGGTGCCCTGTGTGTGCAGAGGCATACTACACTCTGCTGGGTTTTCACGACTGACTTTTTGGAGGCAGATTGCCAGTCCTGCCTTCCAGGGTGCTTCTGAGTGGGTTAGAACCTCCAGCCTGTCAGGTGGTAGTTGAGTACGCCTAACCATTGGCACCACCCATGGGCTTGAGCTTTAATGTATACTGTTTATTTAATAAGGCACAGTAGGATGTTTGATTAATATTGAGGAATTATTGTTAGTTACAGATTTGATAATGGTAGTGTGATTGTGTTTTTAAAGAGTCCTTTTAAAAATATGTGCTGAAATATATACAAATAGAACAATATGATATCTGGGTTTGCTTCAAGATAATATAGAAGGATAAGGAAGTGTGAGGTGTATACATGGGACAGAACTGGCCATAAGTAGATGTTTGTTGGGACTGGGTGATAGGTATATGGAAGTTTACTGTATTACTTTTATATAATTATTTTATTAGTAGTAATTTATAGTAGTGTAATAATTTTGTTTCAAAATTCTCCATAATAAAGTTTTTAAAAAAATGTAGTAACAAGGTTCCAGATTTAAAGCTATAGAATTCGTTATCTTTTGTAAGACCATCTTGGTAACTTTTTCTTCTCAGGTGAATCAGCTGTGTATTGTTTCTTTTATATTGTTACTCTGGATAAATTAATACAAGTTCCTGTTGCTTAGCATGTTTTGCCACATTTGTACTCAACTGTCCCTTTGCTTCCTCTTTAGGCCTCGCCTTGGAGTTACTCTTCACAAGGTGGTGGTAGCAGGAGCCCTCTATCTTTTGTTCTCTGGCATGGAAGGGGTCCTCAGAGTTACTGGGGTCAGTACTGCTCAGTCTGAGTTTTTGTGGTCAGTTCATGTGTACCGTTTTTGTTTTAAGAGGGTGGAGTGGAAGGCTCTGTGAGCTTCTTTGCTGTTTCCTCTAACTCATCTTTGGGCTGATTTAAAAAATGTAGGCATAATTCACTTATTTTGTTTAATTTGTATGTTAGAGCTTTATAAGTTAAGTATGTGACAGGGAATGAATAACTTCCTTCCTGTCTCCGTACTCATAATGATTTGGTTCCTCTTTCCAGGCATTAGACTGTGATTCTTTACAAGAAACAAACTTTAGAATTGTGTACTTACTTGTTAATCTAATTTTTGTTTTAAGATAACAGTGATCTTTGCTTAACAAGCACTCAAGTTTCAAAGCTTTTGTTACAGTACAGCTGAAGTTTCACACCAATTTCATAATTAATCCTTTTACTGAGAAAGCAACCTAAAGCACTGAGATACAGATGGTATAGAAATTGTGCGAATCAGGATGGGACCTTCCTGGGCTGTTCCAAATTTTCTCTTATTTTAAGATTAGACCCTGAAACAGCCTGTTAGATTCAAGGTTGTAAATGCTAGTCTCAGTAGGTTTTACAACAAATTGCCCTGTAAGTGAAACATCTAATTGGATGCAGATTTGTTTCTCAAATCCCACTGCCCTCTGTATGATTTCTGTAGACTTTCAACATTTAACTCTCTATCAATTTTGTCTTCTTTCTTCTCCTGCTGTAGTATTTTTCTTATCCTTTGGCTTTGATAGTAAACCTGGCCCTCTCAGCAATTGATGCCTGTATTATTTTATGGATATCCTTTCATACTGTCCTGGTCATTGGGTAATTATGGTGATATAAATACCATCTTAAATATGCCCGTGAAAGCAAACGGCATAGTTTTGGGGAAAGATATTTTTATTCTCTTTTATTTGGGGGAAGCTCTTGTTTGTAAAACTCCATTATGTTGTAATTCTGGAAATCAACACATAGTGTATTAATGATACAGTAATTTTTAAAAATGTGAGTAGGTTCATTTTAGACATGTTGCCACAGTTACACTGATAGGAAAGTACTGTTGGACTGGAGGTTTATAAACCCTTTTTTGATGCAGACACATCTCAACATGGATCTTAGTTCTCTAGGAGCTGTATGATACTGGTATTTATTAGTTAGCAGCATGTTTTCTTGTATTGAGAATGTAGTTACAGTTTGTATGAAATGCTCATAGCTGTGTATTTCTTAGTGCTAGTATGCCAGAAGGGAAGACAAGTGTAGGGACCATTTCTTCCAGTTCAAATACAGACCAATCCAGACGTTTATATAAATGCAGAATTGTGTGCTGGTTTCTTCTCTGTGCCTCTCTAGGTATCTCTTTTTCACTCCCTCTTTTTCTTTGTCTGCAGGCCCAGACTGATCTTGCTTCCTTGGCCTTTATCCCCTTGGCTTTCCTAGACACTGCCCTGTGCTGGTGGATATCCTTCTCATTGGCTTGTCTGATGGATGTTCATTTTCTCGTCTTGGAGATGGGTTTCCATTGATCTTTGTGCAAAAATTTTTTTTTTTACCACTTTGTTGATTACTCCGTACTCCGGGGAATAGGGTATTTTAGGTCTAATATCCTGAGGGCTCAGGTAAGCAGTTGTTTGTTTTTTCCTCCTAATTTTTAAAATCACATCAGAAGTTGGTGACTGGACTGAGCACAAAATAAAAGCTACTGGCTTTTCTTTTTTAAGTGAGTGATTTCACCTTGACTTTGGACTGCTGTACTGGCTGCTCTACCCCTGTTCTTTCTTTCAGCCACTGAAAAACCAAAACCAGACCTATTTCCTCAAGTCAGTTTCAACTCATGACAACCCTATAGGACAGAGTAGAACTTCCCTTTAAGCCTTTCAGAAGCAGCCTGCTATATCTTTCTCCTGTGGAGCGCCTGATAGGTTCAAATTGCGAACCTTTTACTCAGCAGCTGAGCTCTTAACCACTACACCACCATGGCCACTAGCTGTTATTAAATGTTTTGAAAATTATTTTTGATACTTAAAATGTTTCAGGAACTACAGTAGGATGTTTGATCATCTAAAAATTTAGTCTTAAGTAGGTTTAGCAGGCTTTAATGCTTTTATAGGGTATTTTGTTTCCTTATTCAAAAGCTGATTTGGGGTTATTTGAAGACTTCTACTCTTAGAAATATATATTGATTCGTTTACAGGCAATGTCAGCCATCAAATAACAAACAAGTTTTTATTCCTTTTTCTTCTGCTTCTTAAAAGTAAAGATTTATTTATAAGATATTTGGTCTGTTGGGTGAAAGATTCAAGTTTTTGGACTTTTGTCTATTTGGAGATTATTTTGACTTTGATTTTGTGTATTTGGTTAATGTACAGTTATGCACTGTTACTGTCTTGATAGACTGGCACTGTTGCAGAAAGCTGAATATGAACATGACTGTATAGTATTGTGGAGTGGATTGCCATATATAAAAAATATTTAAAGTTAAAATGTCTTGAGTCCAAATGGTTGAAGCTTTTCTAGGTTGGTATTTTTCCAAGTGTGCTTTGTGAATGTCTGTAAGTTTTGGGAGCAGTGGAGAGCAGGAAGTGGGACTGGACCATCCAGTAAGATAACCCACTGACTTGGCAGCAGCCAAGGCTCTGTCAGAGGACCCAGCAGGCTCCACATTCCTTATTTTCATGCTCTTCATTCTGAAAGTTGGACATGAAAATGGGAGATCCTGTTAGTTGTTATCAGTTCCCCTTTTCTCCTTCTCTGACACTGTCTTTTTTTTTTTTTAATTTTTATTTGACATGACTGAGTGAAAATGTACATTCACGTATAAATTTACATGCCCACCTGTATGCAGCTTCCACTGCTCTCCCTGTCCGGTGACTGCACACTATTCCTCTCTGCTCCGTACATGTCTCATCCTCCCAAAAGCCTCCTTTCTCCTCCTCTCCGTCCACTCCCCTTCCTCCAGCCAGAGGTCAGCAAGATGATATCCTATAGATGTATAGAATCATAAAGTGCTTCCAATATATGGTCACTCTGCATTGCCAAGTCCAATCCATTCCTGTCCAAAGAGTGGACCTTTGTTATAATTTATGGGAAAGGGCAGCATCGGGGCCGGGGGCCATGCTCTCAGAGGAACCCCAAAACCACTGGACCATCAATTGAGGTCTTTTAGTGGAGATCTCATGATGCACCCCTTTTTATTCTTGTGTTGCCAGTGAGACTCCTCTCTGTGAGCTCCATCGTGGCTATCACTGGTGGTGGCCGGGCACCACCGGTTCTTCTGGTCCCAAGTCGATGTAGGCACCCACTCTTGTGGGTCTCTCTGTCTTCTCAGTTGTCTTTACCACATGTCTGACACCTTCTACTTGGGAACAATGCTCTAAAAATGGAGAGTTGTTAGCTTTGGTGCTTAACTGCCTGTAGGGTCCTCTTAATTCAGAACAGTACAGGCAGCTGATGGGAGGTTCCTTAAGATGCCACAAGGGGACTGAATACAGAACTCAGGGAGATTGTAGGCAGGAGTGTTAAGTGTGGCCCGAGACTTGGTTAGATGGGACAGGTGAAAACAGAGTCACTCACCTTAAAGGAATAGGGAAGATGATGTTAACAGGGAAGATGATGCTTGTTACTTGTTTTTATTTCATCTTCTGCTGGTATGTTTGTTCTTTTTAATCTTTTTGTTTGTAGAAAGCATAGTCTTGTCTTTCTCTTATTTAAAATGTGTTTCCTTCTTTTCCTTCATGTTCTGATTCTGCCTTTCCCTCAGTGTCTCACTGAATATGATGACTTTCTTACTAATCTTGGAGAGGCTTGGGGGTGTTTGTGAGGTTGAGAACACAAGAGAGCTATAAGGTGTCTAAGATGCCTACCTTTACCAGTTATGAACTCAGATCCTCAAAGAAAATGAAGAATTACTTCTCTGGTGTATTGTTTTTCTGTTGATTTCCTTGACCTGCAAACACATATTTATTAGCTTGACTCAAACAATGAAGCTGTTAAAACTTCGGAGGAACATTGTCAAGCTCTCTTTGTACCGACATTTTACCAACACACTTATCTTGGCTGTGGCAGGTAAGTCAATGCTTAATGAGATTTTTAGCCTGAGAGTCCAGGAGTAGGCTCTCTAAAATTACATAGAGTTGTGTGTATTTTGTGTGGGAAAGGGTCCTTAGCTTTTGTCAAATTCTCCAAGGGGTCTATGGATCAAAAAAGATGAAGAAGCAGTTAGTTTAATAGCTGAAAACCAACCTCATATGATTTTAGCTGTTAGTGTATCTCTTCCCTGTCTCCATTCTTTTTGTGAAGTATTCTTTTTCTTGAGACAAGTTAGCTTGAGTGTCAAACTGCAGTTGGGGTCTTTTGTAAAAGACACTAACAGTTACTTACTTGGTTTTATTAAGTAGCTGTAGGATTTGAGGAAACCCTGGTGACATAGTGGTTGAGTGCTGGGGCTGCCAACCAAAAGTTTGACAGTTCAGATCCACCAGGTGTTCCTTGGAAACTCCATGGGGCAGTTCTTCTCAGTCCTATAGGGTCACCATGAGTCAGAATTGACTCTTTAGCAGTGGGCCTTTGGTTTTATAGAATTTAAGGTTTCAGTACATTGCTGTTATATGGCTTTTCTGTATGTCACTGAGGCTGAATAAAATTTAGACATTAGGTGGGCTGCACCAAACTAGGCTGACTTGCCTGGCCCCTCCTTTTTTCTTTGCCATTAAAATTAGGTACAACAAAAAAAAAACTAAAAAAAAAATTGTAAAAAAAAAAAAATACGTACAACAAATGTTACTGTGAACAAAATCAAAGACAAGATGCAAACTGAGAGGAGGTATTGAGTATAATTGGAAACCCTGGTGGCATAGTAGGTTAAGTGCTACGTCTAACCAAAGGTTGGCAGTTCAGATCCACCAGGAGCTAGCTCCTTGAAAACTTTATGGGGCAGTTCTACTCTGACCTATAGGGTTGCTATGAGTCAGACCCAACTCAACAGCAGTGGGTTTGCTTTTGGTTTGGGTGTAACTGACAAAACATTAAGTCTATAATTCACATAGAACTCCTACAATTAATTAAGAAAAAGGCAGGCAGCTCAATAAAAAATGAACAGAGTATGTAAACAGACAGTTCATAGGATAGCAAGTTGAATAGACCATAAATCAATAAAGAACACGAAGACACTGGGAGTCAGTGGATTGCAAATGATGTAACTTTTTACACGATTAGATTGTCAAAAATACTAAATTTTGTTAACATAAGCGTAGGGGTTAGTACACTTAGTTATAGCTACAGGAGCTCTCACACACTATTTATGGAAGTATAAAATACTATACCCACTTTGGAGGACAATTTGATCTCCTCCAGTAAGGAGGAAGGTGAAGCACATTGTGACCCATCCATTCCACTCTTAAGATGTATGCTCAAGAGAAACTCTCACACATGTGTGTAAGGAGATTAGAATGTTCACTGTGGCATTGTTAGTGAAAGCAAAAAATTGCAAAAAATCAGTAAATCATTGTATATTCATTCAGTAGACTACTGTGTAACAGGTAAGTAGATAAACTAAAGCTAGAAGTATTCACATAGATACATATCAAAACAGGATGCAGAGTACAAAAGCAAATTGCATGGTAACATATTCAAGGTAATTGTCAGTAAGCTTGCAGACCTGCACATTATGCTATGTCTTGTGTGTGGGTACAAACACATTAGTAATACTGTAAAACCTGCATGAGAATTATAAAACTTAGATCCATAATATTGATTGTCCCTGGGGAGGGGAAAGGAACTATTCTAAGACATTAATAAGGTTCTTCAGCTTCATCTTCGATATATTTTTTAAATGATTGAAATACTGATTTTTTTTTTTTTAATATGGTGTTCTAGGTGTACAGAGAAAATAAGCTTCCCATTCAACAAATTTTACACCAAGTGTTTCGTGACTTTGATTGCAGTCCCCACACTGTGTCAACACTGTCCCCATTTCTGCCCTGGGTTCCCTGTTTCCTTTTGTTTGGTTTTCTTACGCCTTCCCGCCTGCTCACTTATGCTTCTGGGCAAATGACTGCAGTTCCAAGTCAGAGGGGTGTCATAGAGCCATTGCCTCAAGGGTTTCTGCAGTCTGTATCTGGTCAGTAAATCTGGTCTTTTTTTTTTTTTTATGGATTTGTTTTTCCTGCATTTTTCTTCCACTTCATCCAGGAACCTGTATTGTGGTCCCAATCTGAACAGTTGGTAGTGTTAGCCAAACACCATTTAGTTCTTCTGGTCTTAGTGTTGTATAGGCTGTGGTTCATGTGATCTGTTAGTTGTCTGGACTAATTGCACTCTTGAGTCTTTGGTTTTGTTAGCTCTCTTTTACTCCAGAGGGGAAGAGATCACTAGTTGTATCTTGGATGGCCACTTGCAAGCTTTTATGAACCCCAGACACTACTCACCAAAGTAGGATGTAGAATTTTCTTTTATGCACTGTGTTATGCCCATTGATGTAGATGTCCCATGAGTCTGTGGTCCTTGATCTTGAAACTTAGTATCTTTATCCTGGGAAGTATTTGGTTATCCATAAGAGGTTTCCATGACCATGCCCCTTGTGTAATCTGTTGTCTCTATTAGTATACACGCATGTCTACAAATATTTATGTAGAGCTATTCACAATCTAACCTATATTTGCAGGTGGGTTCACTCCATTACATCTTCCTGCACCTTATCATACCTATCTGTATATCTCTTCATAAATTATTGTTTGCTAATATTGTTGTTGCAGGTTTGTGCATGTTACAGTTGTCACAGATGCTCTTTGTTCTTGTGTTCTCTTGTCATTCCTTGCCTTTGTCCTGTGGTGCTGAGTTCCCCCATATGTTGTATAAGTTTTTCTTTCACCAGTATTAACCTTGTGTCTTCTGTATATTTTGTAATTTACCTTCTCTAGACACTCTCTTCCCTGATAACCATCATAATTTTTCCAGTATATAAACTTTTTTTAAAATAGTGGTCTCATGTTTGTCCTTTTGTGATTAATTTATTTCATCCAGCATAATGTCCTCTGTATTCATGTTATGAGGTGATTTGCAGACTGTAGTTCTTTATCATTGTATAGTATTCCTTTCTGTATAGGTACCACAATTTGTTTATCCATTCATCTGTTGATGGGTACTTAGGTTGTTTCTGTCTTTTTGCTGCTGTGAATAATGCTGCTGTGAACATCTGTGTACATAAATCTGTTCATGTCATGGTTCTTATTTCTGTACAATATATTTGTAGGAGTGGGATTGCTAGATCATATAATATTTCTATTTCTAGCTTTTTTTCAAGGTAGCACTATATGGTCTTCCATGGTGATTGTATCATTTTACATTCCCTACAAAAATGTGTAAGTGTTAGTCTCTGAACAACCTTGCCAGCATTTGTTGTTGTCTGTTTTTTAAAATTAGTGCCATTGATGTTGGCGTGAGATGGTATCTCATTGTAGTTTTAATCTGTGTTTCTCTAATGGCTGATAGAAACGTTGATGGCATAGTGGTTAAGTGCTATGTCTGCTAACCAAAAGGTTGGCAGTTCAAATTCACCAGGCACTCCTTGGAAACTCTATGGGTCAGTTCTCCTCTGACCTGTAGGGTTGCTATGAGTCAGAATTAACTTAATAGCACTGGATTTTAATGGCTAATGAGGAGACCTTGGTGGTATAGTAGTTAAGTGCTACAGCTGCTAACCAGAAGATTGGCAGTTTGGATCCGCCAGGTGCTCCTTGGAAATTCTATGGGGCAATTCTGTGCCATCCTATAGGGTCACTATGAGTCAGAAGCAACTTGATGGCAGTGGGTTTGGTATGGGAATGGCCTAATGATGGCTAGCATTTCTTCATGTGTTTGTAAGCTACCTGAATGTCTTTGGAGAAGTGTCTGTTCATATCTTCAGCCCATTTTTCAGTCAGATTGTTGTTTTTTTATTGTTTAAGTATTGAAGTTTTCTATAAATTTTGAAGGTTAGACCCTTGTCAGATATATCGTAGCTGAAAAATTTTTCCCCAGTCTGTAGGTTCTCTTTTTATGGGCATACATGTTTCATTTTTAAAAGGTCTCATGCATCTAGTTTATCTTCTTCTATTTGTGCATTTTTAGTTGTGGTTGGTTTATTATTTATGCCATGTATTAGGGTCCCTAGTGTTCCTGTATTTTTTTCTCCCATGATCTTTATAGTTGTAGGCTTTATATTTAGGTTTTTGATCCATTTTGACTTAGTTTTGTGTATGGTGTAATGCAATAGGTTCTGTTGCATTTTCCTACAGTAGATAACCAGTTTTGCCAGCACAATGTGCTAAAAAGACTCTTTCTCATTTATTGGACTTTGGTTCTCTGTCAAAGATCAGCCATACATAAGTGGATGGATTTACTTCTGGGGTCTCAGTTCTGTCTGTGTCTGTCATTGGACCAGTAGCAGCCTGTTTTGACTACCATGGCAGCTTCTTGACCCTTGTACCAGTAATAATGAAAAATGGGTCATGATTGGAACCTCTTCTGCTTATGTTGCTTTTTATCAACTTGCCTTTTGATTTTCATCTGGCTAGCTAAGGAGAAATTATCACTGTTATACTATGGCTGGATCCCAGGTGGTGCAGTGGCTAAGAACCTGGCTGCTAACCAAAAAGTTGGCAGTTTGAATATACCAGCCACTCCTTGGACACTCTGTGGGGCAGCTCTTCTCTGTCCTACGTGGTTGCTATGAGTTGGAATCAACTCAATGGCAATGGGTTGGGTCTTTTTCGAGTTGTACTAAGGCTAAAAGAAGTGGGAGGGAAAAAAAAAGCTAAAGATGTTTAGTAAGAGACCCTTAGCTTTTCAAGTTTATCTTTTCTACTTTATTTCTGTATTACTGTTGTGTTTTATATTATTGATAATTTTGGAAAAAGACTTACCTTCAGTACCTTGTTTTATGTGTCTGAGAATCACTGTAGCCAGAAAGGACTGAAGAGACAAAATGGAATTAATTCCACTTTTACTAAAATAACTGATTCCTTCTTACTACTAACATTTCGGTATGTAGTATGGGATTTGCTTGTGGTACATATTCATTAAATTTGTACTGAATAAATTTGTTAAAATAAAAGATAGAAAATGATTGTTATGTGTTAGGGGTTAAGAGTGTGTAGATTTTTCACATAAACAGAATTAGGGAATGTAATTGGGGAGAAAACTGACATTCATACTCTGACTAGGCTTTTTAATTTCCCATTAGCATCTATTGTGTTTATCATCTGGACAACCATGAAGTTCAGGATAGTGAACTGCCAGTCGGTAAGCTGTACACACATACATGTATGAATAGGGTACTGTCTTACTCGTAGAAGGGAGTCATAACAGCAGTAGGATTCTTGTGAAGTATGCACCTTCTAGGAAATTAAGAGTAGGTCTCCACTTTTTTTTGTTGAGCACTTTCCTTTATGTGTCACCTCAAGTACTCTGTACTGTCGTGGTGCTTGATAGAATTGTTTTCAATCTGACTACATATTCTGGTAGTGAGAATTCTGTAAGTCATAGCCATAGGCTGTAGTAAATTGCACCGTAACTAAAAATTCTCAAACAAGAAATCCGAAGTACTGAACGTTAAGTTTGTGTGAATAATGATAATTTGAATAGAACCCATGTCCTTAATATCTGTGCATAAAGACTGGCCAGTCAAGTTAATACAGTATAGCATTTTTTGGGAGGTAGCTGAAACTACTTAGGTAAAGATCAAAAAGGAAATGAAAATGAAGAGCACCCAAAGTACCTAGTGTTATGTTCTCATACCTTGTATGAAAATTCTTCCCTTAGATTCTCAGCACTGTAATGCAGCTGTATGGGCTCAGCACTACAGGGGAGGCAGCTGTGTTCATTCATTCTCTCTGTGTCTCCAGCACTCAGCAAAATGTCTTAACACACAGTAGGCTCTTAGTAAACATAAGTTGCATGAAAAAGTATTCTTGTGCTACCACGGGGCTTTGTGGAGAAAGGGTTATGATAATATATATAAATGTACATTTACTCTTTTAACAGGACTGGCGGGAGCTGTGGGTTGATGATGCCATCTGGCGGCTGCTGTTCTCCATGATCCTCTTTGTCATCATGGTTCTGTGGCGACCATCTGCCAACAATCAGAGGTTCTTAGTTTCTTATTTACTTTGCCGACCACTGGGTGGCCCTGGAATCAGTAAAGACCCTGGAATTAGTAAAGCGTGGTTCATCGGGGAACTGTGTCAAGGCTACTGCGTGTCAGGGCTATTGCGTATGTTGACAGGAGCACTGGGTCTGAAGTGAGGAGAAGGCGGTTCTTGTCCCAGTTCTGCTACTGACTTATTTTATGGTTTTTAATATGCTGCCTCTTTTTGCCTCTCTGGGCCTTAGTTTCCTTTATCAGATAATATGAGGGAATTGAACCAGTTAACATGAGGTACTTTACAACTTTTGAAAATATTAAGTTATTCATGTGGCTAAATAAGGGAAGGGAAGTAGGTTATTACACTTGTAATAAACATCTGTCATGTCTAGTGTCCAGAAGGACGTAACGATTTCTGTAGTCAGCAGCCAGCTCACTTTAATGATGGGGCAAAATGAAAACTTAGAAACCTGAATTTAGAGTAAACATGCACATGTAAATTTGCTGTCACACTGTGGGAGAGTCTCAGTTATTTTGAAATTGATTAGCTCTGCCTCCCCCCGCTTTTCTATTTAGACAGTTAAGTGCTAATTTTAAGCAGCCCCATTGCCGAAGAAGGAAAAGGGTGGGATGGTATAACTGAACGGCTAATTTTATACTTAGACATACCAACAAAAGATTTGGAAAGAAAACAGATGAGACCCTTTTCCCACCCCATGAAAATAATTTTGTTGTCTTTTGATACTGTTTAATTAATATGTGCTCATGGGGGGGAAAAAAGTCACACAATAGCAAATAGGTGTGAAAGAAAATGAAAGAGATCTAGAAAACACTATTCAGAAAGAACCTGGACATTCTGGTGACCCTCCTTTATATCAGTCTGTTGATTTATTCCTCTGCTTACTATATATGTATACAGTGTTCCTCTTTGTTTGGTCTTTTTTTCTTTTTACTTTCCCTCCCTTTTTCCTTTCTGTCTGTTTTCTTTAAAAACATTATCCTAACTCCAGTGCTTAACAGCCTATCATGGTTATTGTTTTCATGTTTCATAAAAATAGGTTTATTTTGTCACTTCTTTAACAAAACTAGAACCTTCTCTACTCAGTCCATTGTGGAAATTCCTTCCAAGACCAATTGATCTAAACTGAGCTCATCCGTTTTCTTGGCACCTTGCTAATATTGTTTGGTGTAGTTAATTCTTTCAGTTTCAGTGACTGACCACAAGAACTTATGGGAGTCATCATATAGTTGTATTAATAACTAAGGTTTGTTATAGCAAAGTGATAAGAAGGAAAAAATGCACAGGCAGAATCTGGAGAAATTTGTATTTTATTTCCCTGTGTTCTTTCTCTCCACTGAAGGAGAACATCAAGACTGCTGCTTTCCCCAGCAGTAAAAAAAGTCAGTAACATACATGCAATGTTTCTGCCTAGGGAACATGTTAGAGACTTAGCACCCAAAGTTTTTATTGAGGACTTACCACATAGGCACTTTCTGCCCAGCATGTACCAAAATACCAGGCTGCCAGAAGATGAGCAAACATTTTTTGTACAATACATTGTATAAACATTGTAGGTACAGTGATATGCCTTCATCAGTTAGGGAACAGGTCAAGTGCTGAGTTCCTAAGATGCCAGCCAGGACCAACCTTGCAAATAGATTCTTCTTAAAGACCTGCTCTGTTAAAAGCCCGTTCCTCTATACCTGTTTCTGTCAAGCTCATTCAGACTCACAGCCACCCTACAAGAGAGAGTAGAACTGCTCTATAGAGTTTCCAAGGTTGTAATCGCCACATCTTTTTCTTGCAGTGGATGGTGGGTTTGAACCACTGACCTTTAGGTAGGCAGCCAAGTGCTTAACCGTAGAGCCACCAGCGCTCCTGAACAAACAAAACAAACCCAGTGCTACTGAGTGAACTGTGACTTGTAGCAACCCTATAGGACAGAGACAGGCTACCTCATAGAGTTTCCAAGGAGTACCTGCTGGATTTGAATTGCCGACCTTTTGGTTAGCAGCCATACCACATAACCACTATGGCACAAGGGTCTCCCCAGGGCTCCTAGGGGATTAAAAATAAAAGTAAGCTATAATAATGTATTAAATATCCTTAGATATCTATAATATCCTTAAATATCTACACTTATGCACTCCAGTACCCCCGTCCTGTTTTTTTTTTTTCTTTTTTTACCCACATCACTACCTTTTAAATACTCTATTTATTCAGCATATCATTGTTTGCTGTATGCTTCTCCTCGTCAACCCAGCAGATAAAAGCTCCATGAGGTCAAAGAATGTTCTTAGCTAGCTGGAGTAAACCACACTGCAGAATCTGAGGGAACAGTCCCCACAAGACCCTCCTCACCTCTGACAACAGTTGCAAGTTTGTCAAGTTCCCTAAAGTAATTCTCTAGTAAATAAAGACTTAAAGTTCACTGAAAGCTGTTACACTTACAGCTATAGTTTTACTATATGAAAGGATGTGAATTAAGATCAGCCAAGGGAAGAGACGAATAGGACAGTATCCAGGAGAGGTCCATATGCGGAGCTCCTGGTCACCTGGATCCCATGAAGTAATGAATGATGTGTTACAACACAGAGTTCCCAGCCAGGGGACTCCCTTGGGGACACCTTTGGTGTCAGGGTTTTTTATTATTAGGACTTGATTATATATTGCTTAGGTCAGTGACCTTTAGTCTCCAGCCCCCTCTGGAGGTCAGGCTGGTATCTTTAGTCCCTAACTCTTGAAGAGGTCAGAACTGATAGGGTCTAGCCCAAAGTCCCCAGTTGTTAGGCTGTTGGGTGACCAAATTCCCCAGGCATATAAAGACATTTCTATGAGGCAGAATACTTCAGGGGCCTGAAGGTCATATCTCGGTAGCCAACAGTAACCTTCCTTTGCATAAGGTTAATTATTTTTTTACTACATATTGGCACATAGCAAAACATACTAAGTTTAACGAGTGGATTCCTGATTGCTGGATTAAAGGGTATGTGTTTTTGTGTCATATGTTACTGGCCGTTTAGGTCTTCTGTAAACTTTTTTCTTTTTATTGGCTTATCATTTTCTTACTGATTTATAGGAATTTCTAGTATATTTGCAATTGTAAATATTTTCTACAAGTTTATTTGGTGACTCTTAGGAATACAGTCTTTCATTTTACATGACTTTTCCAAATAGACAGAAATGCCCTTAGTTTTTGTATGTTTATCTTACATCTGTCAGCCATCCTACATTATCTTACTGGTTCTCATAGTCTGTATATTTTTTTATCAATAGATAGTCTTTTTGTTTAAAGTAGTGACAGTGTTACCTTTTCCTTGCTAAATCATCTTCCCAGCTCCTGTTTCTTGTATCGTGTTGTGTGGGCCCTCCAGTGTAATACTGAGTGGAAGCAATAGAGTGGGCTTCCTCATTTTATTCTGACTTCATAATAAATGCTTCTTAAGCATAATTAACTGTAATATACTGTGAAATGTTGTTACTTGCTCCTTAACTGGTTACAGGAATTCCCCACTGTTCCTAGCTTATTGAGAGTTTTTATCATGAAAGAGACTTAAAAACAAGGTAGAATGAAAATAGCAGGCAGCTATAAACTAGAAAATAGAATGAGGTCAAAGCGCAAGTATTCTGGGAATGACTTGTCTGGAAGCTGCCTTTCTTTTTCAATCCCAGCTCCCTCACCCCCCACAGGTACTTTGCAGAATCTTTTGGATGCTGTGAAAGAAAGGTGTCTGAGCTATACCAGCTAGGCTTTCCTCTCCTCAGCTGTCCACTGGGAAACTGAGATTTTAAATGACCTGGGAACACAAGGTCAGGTGTCCATCTTATTAACTCAGTATCTGAAGGTGGAGATTTAAAATTCTATAAGGATTTATTTATCGCTATGTGATAATGAATGTAAATGAATGTTTATTAAATGTTCACTATTTGTCGGCAAACCCTGGTGGTATGGTGGTTAAGTTAAAATCTGCCAGGCGCTCCTTGGAATCTCTGTGGGGCAGTTCTGTTATCTTACAGGGTTGGTATGAGTTGGAATCAAGTCAGTGGTAGTGGGTTTACTTATTTATTTATTTACTTTGCCATGTTGGATATTTGTCTAAGCCCTTTTTTTGTAATAACTTTTTTAATTTTCATAAAACACATTAGGAGTAGTGTTCTTTTATTATCCCCATTCACAGATGAGGAAACTAGGGCACGGAGAAATGAAGTGACTTTTCTAAGGTCACAGGTAATACATGCCAGAACTTGAACTCATAAACATGATACTCTGCTGCTTCTCTCTTGCTGATTAGGCAATCGAAAGTTTTGAAGGGGAAAAATTATTTCATTATTCATTAAGCTAATTTTATAAGTGATTATATTTTGTATTTGCTATTTGTTTTGGTATTTAGTCCTGTAAAATCCAAAGTGTGGAACAGTTTTTGTAATTTACAAAACTTTTTTTGTGGTTCTGTCAGGTTTGCCTTTTCACCATTGTCTGAGGAGGAAGAGGAGGATGAACAAAAGGAACCGATGCTGAAAGAAAGCTTTGGTAACTCTAATTCACCTCCAGTTTTTACTTTATTCTTTTCTGTTTTTAAAAGTCAAGTGAATTAAGTATAACATTTCCAGTGTCAAAATCAAGATTTCTTACAAGTGCATTGTTTATCATTTTATAACTATGTTGTTGCTCATCTTGGTATTTGGTAAAGTTAGAGTGAAGCCAAAAATGGAGGTATGAGTCCTTCCACTGAAAACCCTAAGGAGGGACATACAAGCAAGTGCCTTGAGTCTGACCAGTTCAAGGGTAGCTGGTTTTTATATTGAAATTTATGTGACTTCTTCCTAAGCTTTGTATTAAATAAAAGGCTATTGCCCTCAGAGGAGTGAATCTCAGGGAAAAAAAAAATAAATGAAGGTATGAGTCTTCAGATGAAGCCAGGGTAAATTCAGTACATAAATGTACATTAAAGGGCCTGTGTAGGACACAGTGATAGTTTCAGTAGTAGAATTCTCACCTTCCATTTAGGAGATTGGTGTTCAGTCTCAGGCATCTACTACCTGTGTGTCATTGGAGGTTTACATGTTACTCTGATGCTGAGTGGGCTTCAGCACAGCTTCCAGAGTAAGGTAGACAAGGAAGAAAAGCCTGACAATCTACTTTCACAAGTCAGCCAGTGAAAAACCTCTGAGTGACAGTGGTTTGATCCCATTGTGCACAGGGTTGCAGTGAGCTGGGGGCCCACTCTAAGACAGCTAACGAAACAACAACCAGCGAAGGTCTAGTCTATTTATTTGCTAGAGTCGAGCTGAAAATTTGGCTTTGAGCTTCCCGGCAAAATTCAGAGATGAAGAAACATCTGTTGTGTGATTTTGTATTAAAAAGCTTAAAATTCACAATCCATTTTTTGCAGTCTTTCAGGTCTATTTATGTAGTTAACGAATCTCCTTTTTTTATTATTCTATAGAAGGAATGAAAATGAGAAGCACCAAACAAGAACCAAATGGCAATAGTAAAGTCAGTAAAGCAGTAAGTATGCTGCTTTTCCTTTTCTCTGTGGTCTTTGCCCTGTTCCCCAGCGTAGGTGGAGCTCAGTAGTTAAATGTACACCCCTTAATGATTTTTGCATATATTCTTAAAATGGTGTTCAGCCATTTGAAGAGGTAGCATATGATCAGGAGCCAATGGTACAGAAGGAAGAAGTTGAAGCTGCATTGAAGGCATTGGCAAAAAACAAGGCTCCAGGAATTGATGGAATACCAACTGATATTTCCACAAACAGATGCAGCACTGGAAGTGCTCACTCATCTATGCCAAGAAATTTGGAGGACAGCTGCCTGGCCAACTGACTGGAAGAGATCCATATTTATGCCCATTCCAAAGAAAGGTGATCCAACCATATGCGGAAATTACTGAACATTATCATTAATACCACACTCCAGTAAAACTTTGTTCAAGATCATATACTTACTGGAACAGTATATTGACAAGGAACTGCCAGAAATTCAAGCTGAATTCAGAAGAGAGCATGGAATCAGGGAGATCATTGCTGATGTCAGGTGGATCTTGGCTGAAAGGAGAGAATACCAGAAAGATGTTTACCTGTGTTTCATTGACTATGCAAAGGCATTCGACTGTGTGGATCGTAACAAATTATGGCTAACATTGCAGAGAATTGGAATTCCAGAACACTTAATTATGCTCTTAAGGATCTGTACATAGATCAGAAGGTGATTGTGTGAACACAACAAGGGAACACTGCATGGTTTAAAGTCAGGAAAGGCATGTGTCAGGTTTGTATCCTTTCACCATACCTTTTCATTCTCTATGCCGAGCAGATAATCCAAGAAGCAGGATTATGTGAAGAAAAATGAGGCATTAGGATTGGAGGCTGACTCAGTAACAACCTGTTCTCCTCAGATGACACCACCTCATTTGCTGGAAGTAAAGAAGATTTGAAACACTTACTGTTGAAGATCAAAGACCACAGTGTTCAGTATGGATTGCACCTCAACATCATGAAAACAAAAATCTTCACAATTGGACCAGTGAGTAGCATCATCATAAGTGAAGAAAGGATTGAGGTTGTAAAGGATTTCACTTTACTTGTGTCCACAGTCAATGCCTATGGAAGCAGCAGTCAAGAAGTGAGAAGACTCATTGCATTGGGAAACTGCTGCAAAGGACCTCTTTCAGGTATTGAAAAGTAAAGATGTCACCTTGAAGACTAAGGTGTGCCTGATCCAAGCCATGGTATTTTCAGTCACATCATACATATGTGAAGGCTGGACACTGAGCAAGGAAGACAGAGGAGGAATTGATGCCGTTGAGTTGTGGTGCTGGAGAAGAATGTTGAATGTACAACCAGAATGAAGAAGTACAACCAGAATACTCCTTGGAGGCAAAGATGGCGAGACTATGTCTAACATACTGTGGACATGGTGTCAGGAGGGATCAGTCCCTGGAGAAAGGACATCATGCTTGGTAGAGTGAAAAAAGAGGGTCAGCGAAAAAGAGGAAGACCCTTGATGAGATGGATTGACACAGTGGCCACAATGACAGGCTTAAGTACAAAAAGAATTGTGGGCATGGCGCAAAACCAAGCACTGTTTAGTTCTGTTGTGCGTAGGATCTCTGTGAGTCAAAACTGACTCAACAGCACCTAACAACAACATGCTTCTTTTCCTTTCCTCTTTGGTGTTTACCCTGTTCCCCAGCCTAGGTGGAACTCAGTAGCTAAATGCCCAGCCCTTAATAATTTTTATTTATAGTCTTAAAATGAAACTTATTTTAGAAGTCTTTTTAATGTGCATTGCATTTATATCTGAAACACACCACAAGGGGTTCCATCTAAAAACTTAATAATCTTTAGGTAGATGGATTGCTGTCATGTGGTGACGAAATACCAGACCAATCTGATGGTTCTATTAAGTAGATTTCATCAGTTAGGTCATAGCCATCTTAATCACTTAGAATCAGCTTTGCAGTAATGACAAAGGGTTTTTTAGTCAGCAGTTGTTAAAAAATTGTGTGCATCCACTGTCCATTAAAGGCTTTAGAATTTATCTCAGTTTTAAGAGAGCAAAAACGTCTACTATTGAGAAGAGAATATTTAAAGATGTACGATATTATTTTATGTTTCTATTATGTGGCTTTTTGAGTTATTTTACTTTCCTGTCAGCAGCTTCAGTTGCTGTATGAATATTCTACTTTAGAGTGATAAGATTAAAGACTTTAAAACCTCTAGGTTCTTACTTGGGTGGTTTATGTAGTGCATTTTAGTAACAACTGGTACTTTTTTTTTTAATTATTTTTTTATTTAACATAACTGAGTAAAAATGTACATTCAAATGTAAATTTACATGCCCCCCTATATGCAGCTTCCACTGCTCTCCCTGTCCGGTGACTGCACACTATTCCTCTCTGCTCCATACATGTCTCATCCTCCCAACAGCCTCCTTTCCCCTCCTCTCCGTCCACTCTCCTTCCTCCAGCCAGAGGTCAGCAAGATGATATCCTATAGATGTATAGAACCATAAAGTGCTTCCAACATATGGTTACTTTGCATTGCCAAGTCCATTCCATTCCTGTCCAAAGAGTGGACCTTTGTTATAATTTATGGGAACGGGCAGCATCAGGGCCGGGGGCCATGCTCTCAGAGGAACCCCAAAACCGCTGGACCATCAATTGAGGTCTTTTAGTGGAGATCTCATGATGCACCTCTTTTTATTCTTGTGTTGCCAGTGAGGCTCCTCTCTGTGAGCTCCATCATGGCTATCACTGGTGGTGGCCGGGCACCATCCGGTTCTTCTGGTCCCAGGTCGATGTAGGCACCCACTCTTGTGGGTCTCTTTGTCTTCTCAGTTGTCTTTACCGCATGCCATTTTGGCCCTCGGTGAGCATCCGTTCCTGCTGAGTTGGGACCATTTGCTGTGTCCTCGGATGGCAGCTTGGCAGCTTTTAAGACCCCAGACACCACTCACCAATGTGGGGTGCAGAGAGCTCTCTTAGCAAAACGCTAGTTGTGCCAATTGGCCTGGAATTCGCCTAAGAGCATGGTCCCCCGCCCCCCACCCCAGCTACTCTATCCTTGCAGTATTAAGTTAAGATGGAAGGAGTACTCAAGTTATGCTGAAGTCCACTTAATGTTGTTCTTGTTCCTAATGTGTGCTGTCACCGCTTTCTCCCAACTAGATTTCTAGTAACTAACAACTGGTACTTTTAATGTTCCTAGCAGGAAGATGATTTAAAGTGGGTAGAAGAGAACGTACCTTCTTCTGTGACAGATGTGTAAGTTACTGAATCATTACCGTGAGAATCCTACTTCAGTCAGTACTACTTTTATTATCTTAGTTGGGCTCACTGAAGAGCATACTAATGAGAATGCTTATAATTAGTTTTAAAAGAGAGGTAAGTAACTGAAGGACTAGAGGTGATACATCTGGAAACCCTGGTGGCATAGTGGTTAATGCTACATCTGCTGACCAAAAGGCTGGCAGTTTAAATCCACCAGGTGCTCCTTGGAATCTCTCTGGAGTAATTCTGCTCTGCCCTAGAGGGTCACTATGAGTTGGAATTGACTCGATGGCACTGGGTTTGGTTTTTTCCCAGAAGTAATACATAGACAAAAGAAATTGGTATTAGTGGTTCAGATGAAAATTTTGTGTATTGTATATTTGCTTATATTTTATATTTTAGATGTTTTTTAAAATCAGTGGGGTAATCCCTCTGAATTTTTTTTTAATTTTACAGCATTTTAGTTGAAGGTTTAAAGCACAGATTAGTTTCTTTTTCAGTCATTTATACACAGATTATTTTGTGACATTAGTTGCAATTCTTGCTGTGTGTCAGCACTTTCCTCTTCCCTGTTATACCCCAGGTTCTCTGTGTCCATTCATCCCGGCTTCCTGTCCCTTCCTGCCTTCTCCTCTTTGATTTTGAGCAGTTGTTGTCCATTTGATCTCGTATACTTGGTTGAACGAAGATGCGCATTCCTCATGTGTTTTTTATTGTTTGGCTGAAAAGAGGACTGCAGGAGTGGCTTCAGTTCTTAGTTACCAGGGTATCTGGGAGCCATAGTCTTAGGGGTTCCTCCAGTCTGTGTCAGACCAGTAAGTATGATTTGTGTGTGTGTGTACGTTTGTGAGAGAGAGAGAAAATTTGAATTTTGTTTGGCTTTTTTCTCCTGCTCTGTCCTTGACCTTTGGATCCCTATCAGAGCACTTGGCACTAGTTGCTGGGCACCATCTAGTTTCTTCTGGTCTCAGGCTGATGGAGGATGTGGTTCATGTGGTCCATTAGTCATACAGACTAATATTTTCCTTTTGCCTTTTGTTTTTGTCATTTTTGTTTTCTCCAAAATGATGGGATTAATATATGTATATTTTAGATGGCTCCTTGCAAGCCTTTAAAACCCCAGACACTGCTTGACCCAATAGGATATAGAACATTTTCATTATGAACTGTGTTATACCAATTGATCTAGATGTCCTGAGACCATGGCTTCTAGCCCTCAGCCTCAGTAACACAGCCCCTCAAGGTGTTTGGATATATCTAGGAAGCTTTGCCTTGGTTAGGTTGTGCTGGCTTCCTGTATTGTGTGTCATCTTTTCTTTCACCAAAGTTAACCCTTGTCTATGATCTAGTTAGTGGTTTTCCCTCTTCACCCCTCTCCTCTCTTACAACCATCAAAGATTATTTTTTTCTTTGTGTAAACCCTTTCTTGGGTTTTATAATAGTGACTAATTTCCCTTATCATAATGCCTTCCGTATTCATCCACCTTTTGAGATATTTCTTGGATTCATCATTGTTATTGTTGATTATGTAGTATTTCATTGGGTGCATGTATCTTAATTTGTTTATCCATTCTTATCCAGTCTTTGGTTGATGGGCACTTAGGTTGTTCCCATCTTTTTGCTTTTGTGAATAATACTGCCATGAACATGGGTGTGCATATGAGGACTGACAATTAAGTCTGTGAACTCATCCTGGGAAAAATGCTACATACCTCATTCCTGAATATTACTACAGCCAACTTCAAAGTACCGTACTTCAAACTTTCCCCCTTGGGAAGCTGTGCACCCTTCAGAGCAATTTTGGAACTCTTTTTCTGGATTGGCCACCAGAGCTGTTGTCATTTATTACCCTTGAGGTCCTGAATGTCCTTTCAACATTTCCTTTATCTTCGGGTAAAGAAAAACTGGGGGCAGATCAGTTGAGTAGAAAGGTGTTCCAATACAGTTAAGTATTTACTGGCTAAAAACTCCCTCACAGACAACTATGCAATTAAGTTTATGAATTTGCCACTGTGTGCAATGGCCATTCCAGAAAGAGTTCCAAAATTGCTTTGAAGGGTAGCCTAGGCACTGGTGTTGGTGCTTAGCTTCCCAAGAGAAGTACTTCCGAGGTGGCCGTAGTGATATTCAGCAATGAGGTATGTAGCACTTAGAACAATTAAGCTCACAGACTTAGTAGTCAGACCTCGTATGTCTGTTTATGTGATAGCTCTTACCTCTCTAGGATTCCTGGGAATGGGATTTGCTGGATCGTGTGGTATTTCTAGTTCTAGTTTTTTAAGGAGGCACCATACCATTTTCCATAATGGTTGTACAATTTTACATCCCCAGTAGCAGTTCATAAGAGTTTTCATCTCCCTATAATCTCTCCAACATTTGTTATTTTCTGTTGTATTGATTAGTGCCATTGATACCTGTGTGAGATTGTATCTCATTGTAGTTTTGATTTGCATTTGTCTAACAGCTGATGACTGGTGGCACTTGGCAATAGCTGATGATGGCAGCAAGCATTTCCTCATGTGTCTGTTAGCTGCTTGATTGTCCTCTTTGATGAAGTGCTTGTTCATATCTTTGACACATTTTTTAATTGGATTTGTCTTGTTATTAGAGTATTGAAGTATGTAGATTTTAGAGATTATATCTTTGTTGGATATTTTGTAGCAAAAAACTTTGAAATTTTTGAGTTCTTTTCAGGGCTACAATTAGTCCTATTAGAATGTAGAATATGTTTGTCTTTTTTGCACAGTTCCAGTAATTCTTGTTCTTTGTATTTCTTTTTTTCCCCCAAAAGGGGCTTTGATAAGATGAAAATCTTAGATCATTACAGAAACACTTTAAATTATATGAATTGCTTCATTGTCCTTTTAAAACTATTTTACATTGTTGAGTTTGGCATTTTTGTTTTTTTCTTTGCAGAGCACTTCCGGCCCTTCTGGATTCAGATGAGGTTAGTAATCAAAAGTTGGTGGATCTGGTCATTTAGTAGGAAATTATGAGTCTATTTATTTGACTCAATAATGGCTCCAAAGATTCTTTTCCAGAGAAAAAATTTTTCTTTTGCGAAGTTGGGTAGCAATGTCATATTCTTTTATCATCAATAAATTAAAATTTAACTGTAATCTAATCTAGGCAAAAATAATACGGAAGATTGTTGAAAGGAATATAGTAGATCAACACAAAGTATAAATTATTTAAAATTATGTGCTATTTAATGTTATCCGTATTACTACCATTTTCAAATAATGCAGATTATAATTAGTACTCTAATATTTTTGCTGACCATCTTTTTTTAAATTTAAGAATATTTATGAACTTGTACAAAAACTGTTTTTGGTGAAATTTTACCAGCAAATCAAGTTTTCATTTAACAATTTCTATACATACTGTTCAGTGACATTGTTTACTTTTTTACAATGTATCAGCATTCTCATTTCCATTTTGGTTGTTGTATTGCCATAATCTAGCTTCCCCGACCCACCCTTAGATTTTCGTCTTTGGCCTAGGGTAAATGTTTACCATTTGGTCTCATTTAGATGATTATTTAGAGGACTGTAGTTCTTACAGGTGATACTGTTATGAGCCAGTGTAACATTTCGCTGAAAGGTGACCTCTTGGAGTGGTTTGAATTCCAAGTTTAAAGGGTGTCCTACGGTAGTGATCTTGGGTTCCTCTAGTCTTTACCAACCAGTATGACTTTTAATGTTTTAGTACAGCTCCCTACAGTTTATCTAGAAGGCTTCAACAGAAGTCTTATGTAAGAATTGCAGTCTGGGTTCATGGGAACTAGTTTTAGACATGTTTTGAACATTAGGTTATTCCAGGACCTCTCGCTGTCAGAAAGCCTTTTGAGAATATCTTGTCTGATTCAAATTCTCTGTGTTAGATAGGCTGCTATAAAAAATGGTTTGTTGATGTTGATCTGCTGTGTAAAGCAGCATACAATGTTAAATTTCTTAGCTGTTTTAGTGAAATAATTAGAAACTTAGTCATTCAGATTTGAACCTGTCAACATGACACTTTGCTTTCTGAGATCATCTTGTATTAATACATCTGTAGTACTTCCTCTTGGTCTTTTTTTGCTAATTGTTTGCTTTAAGATGTCCCTTTGACTCCAGAAAAAGGGCTGTATATGGGAAACCAGACTGTATCTTATCTGAGAATATAGATCTTCCTGTAGTCCTTTTGGTGGCATAAACTTCACCCATCTTTTCATATTTCCCTGTTTCAAAATAACTATGCAAGACTTTGTAATAATACATAGTAAATATCAAGGCTTTTCTTTTAAACTGAAAAGGAACTTAAATGACTTAGAAGAGAAACAAGTTATGTTAAGGGAGCAGGAATCCAAAATGGCATCAGAGTCTTTGGAAAGCCAGAAGATAGTAGAGCTTTGCTTTCGAAATCTTAGAAAAGTTATTTCCAACCTAGAATTCTGTACCCAGCTAAACTGTCAGTACAAAAATAAAATAAAGATATTTTCAGGAATGCAAGAAGTAAAATAATTTGTATCATGTGCACAGTTTCTCGGAAAGTAGTGGAAGATATTCCACACAAAAATGAGAAGGAGAATGACATGGGATCAAGGGAATAAGGGACCTAACACAAGAGAAAAACAAGAATAAGGGGAAGGGGAACAAAAGCATAAATTATGTGACTGATCATACTGAAAAGGGATTTACAGTTCAATTCCAGTTTGGGATAAATTTGTGATAAGGTACTTAGGAAACGAAGCAAAATAGAAATGAAAAAATACTTCAAGGAAAAAAATTGCAAATAAGGAGTACATACAATTTTATTAATCAAATTTAAATATTGTAAGTAGTGTTTTATAATCAAATGAAATTTTAATGAGTGTATTTCATTGTAAGGATATACTGTATCAGTGGAGATACACAGTTTTATTAAAGGTTAACTAAATATATTTTTAATCATTTTAATTCACTAAAATATTTCTTTCAATTTGTGGTTTGATGTTCAGAAACCCAGAGATTTCAATTCACTTGATGTTTGGTGGGGCGTCTATATTTGTATGTTCCTAAACCTTTAAGAACCATTACTCTAAATATTTAATTAACATAAACAGGTACTTTTGGAAATATGTATGTGGATAGTCTATATAGAAAATATTTGGAATGTAGCTCATTTTAAATTAATTGAATTTTTTTCCCTCCCTAGGAACGAATGATTACACACTTTGAAAGGTCCAAAATGGAATAAAGAAGAATTGCAATTGAAGATGGCTAGTATCAGGGAAGAGATCAGCTTTTGTGTCTGTCTTCTACCACTGCTATGTGGGCTTGCACAGGCCACACGTTCCTGATCTGTTCCCTGATCTTGCTGCATTGGAGCTGGCGAGAAATGTCAGAATAAGGAGAATCTTCCTGAAAACAAGTTTAGAGGATGAGAAAAAGCTACAAGTGTCTAATTTCCACCATTGATACCCCTTCCCCTCCTACACTCCGACATGGATGTTTATGCAACTTACATGTGTTGTTCCTGAACCTCCTATAATGTTTCAGTTGTTTAATCTGTCAAACTAAAAAGTTAATATCTTCTAAAGGATTATGACATCAAGGTCATGTTGTGTAATCTCCAGGAACAACTGACTGTGATTTTTATTTATTTAGGAAGTTACATGGGTGATGGGGGAAATTGTTAATTATCTTTCAGTTTCCTGGGAAGCCAAGGTTACTCCTTGCAGAGATAGTGTTGAGAACAAAGGGCCCTTCTGAGTTAAGGAGCCACTGTTCTATCAATTATTGAAAACAGCAACAACAAAAAAAGAGAGAAACTTACAGTGTGATTCAGATCATTTAAAACAAAATCAAGTGCAATTTTGTTTACAAATAGTGTATATTAAAGATTTTTCTATTTCAGATGTAACTTAGAAATAATAGCTTAACTCCTTGACATCTGCTATTGTGACACATCCCATTGCTGGCAATGTGGTGCACACTCCAGAACTTTTAACTACTGTTTTGTAAGCCTCCCAGGGCAGCATTGTGGTGTTCTAGGCAATGCTTTGTTTGCCTTCATGCCATTCACTGGGTGTTGCACTCGGGAGAGGCACTCCATCTAAGTGCTTGTGAACGAGCCCCAATTGGAACTGTAATGCTTCAGAAACAGGAGCTTGTTACAAAGGAAACAGGTCCTTCTGGGTTAATTTAAAGTTACTCCTGCATGACGTGGTATGGAGGCCCTGGATGCTGCTCATTCTTTAGGATTGACTGTTTTTATATCTGGTGTTGGTTTAAAAAACTGTTTATAAGAGGCATTACAAGGTGATGGGATTCATTTGAAGCATTGTATTTCTGTTTTAATGGTTTTCACCAATTTTACGTTCCCAAGATTTTTGTTCTACATAAAAAGTTCGTGCCACTTTTTAATATAAAAAATTTTAACAAAATTAATGTTTTTCTCATTTTTTAAAAGACTTTATTCTCTTAAACCCTTTTTTCCTTCTAAACTCTGCCTTGAGCAAATTTTTCTTCCATGGCTTTTATTCCGGATAGTCGTGTATTCTGTATGGTCCAGTGACCATAATCGTCATTAACTCATAGTGAAAGTGTGAATGTTAACAGCATGTCTCTGTAGCTTCTCACTGTGGTGATTATAAAACATTTACACAGTATTTCTAAGGACTAACACTATCAAAAACTGACCTTGTTTCATGCTAACCAATTAGTATAAGTTGTTACTGTCATGTGTGCTTCCGTTCTTGAATACTAAAACTTGGCAGGTTAGTAATAGTTATAATGCAGCAGTACAGTGGGTTCAAATATATTTTAAGGAATAGGTGTTCACATTAGTGGAGAGAAAACTACACCTGTGTTAAGCAAGAATGTATAGTATCAGCTCTACAGCCTGGGGCCTGGTAATTCTTTTTGCTCTCATAAGGCTTCCTGTGTTACTGAGATTGGGTATGGTGTGTCATTTGTTGGGGCAGGGCAGGTTCAGAAGGAATTTACAGTTTCACATTGACCTCTTACAGAGTTTACAGTGTTTATTTAGGTCTCAGTCCTTGGGATGGAAACTAAAAACAGATCTTGTTCCAGCACAGCAGCTGGTAATTTTAAATTTTCAAGAAGGTGATCAGCTGATATGGTGACAGTTCACTGGTCTGTGCTACTCAAAATGTGATCCTAGGATGGGTAGCATCAGCAATACCTGGGTACTCCTTAGAAGTGTTCAGTTTGAGGATCCTACTCTGGACCTACTGAATTAGAATCAGCTTTTTAAACAAGAAGGAGCCCTGGTTACATGGTGGTTAAAGTGCTTGGCCGCTAACCAAGGTCAGTGGTTGGAATCTGCCAGCCACTGTGCAGGGAAAAAAGTGCCGCAGTCTGCTCCAGTAAAGATTTATTGCCCTGGAAACCCTACGAGGCAGTTCTAACTCTGCCCTATAGGGTTGCTATGAGTCGGATTTGACTCCATGGCAGTGGGTTTCGTTTTGCTTTAGACAAGATCACCAGATGATCTGTATGCCCTGTAACGTTTCTTGAGAGCAGTGTTTCTCATTCAGGACCCCAGGACATTCGGTAGTGTCTAAAGATATGTTGTAACTCCCAGGAGGGTGCCACTGGCATGTAGTGGGGAGAGGTCAAGGATGCTGCTAAATATCCCAGTGCACAGAACAGCATCCTTCCCCAACCAAAAAAAAAAAAAAAGAATCCTGCCCTAAGTATCATTAGTGCAGCAATTGAGACACTGGCTAGAACAGTGATTCTAAGGCTTTAGCGTGCAGGGACTCACTACCTTGGGGACTTATTAAAGCTGATTGTTGGAACCCAATCCTAAATTTCTGATTCATTAGGGCTGGATTGGGGCCTGACACATCTCCAGCAAGTTCCAAAGTGACGCTGCTGCTGGTGGTCCACTGACCTGGAACAACACTGGTTACAGTAATGATAACAGGAACAGCCATCAAGTATTGGGAGCCCTGGTGGCACAGTGGTTAAGTGCTCGGCTGCTAACACAAAGGTCATAGCTGAATCCACCAGTCCCTCCGTAGAAGCCATACGGGGCGGTTCTACTGTGTCCTACAGGGTCCCTATACCACGCAGTGGCAATGTGCAATTTAGTGAGTGCTTCAGGTGTGTCAGGCGTTGCTAAATTGTAGCTCCTTAAGACCTACCTAATTTTGGAGAGTAGGAAACAGCCTCAAGAGATGAAATTTCCTAAAAGGCACCGCCAACTTCCCAAAAGGCAGATCTTCTCTCCAAAGTCTGACTGACGCCAAAGCATGTTTTCTTAAGTCATCATGCTATGCTGCGTAATGCAGTTCTGTGATTAAGGTCGTTTCTTCCCGTTAACTCCGTGGGTACTCGGCCTCGCTACTGGGAAACAACCCAGACCGAAGATAAAAAGAACCAAGTTTTGTTTGGCGTCCTCTAGGATACAGGCGGAGTCAGGGCGGAAGGGGCGGGACTTAGGGTACGGAAAGGGCGGGCCTGCGCCGGCAGGAAGTCTGGGATTGTTGTCTGTTGTAGAAGGGCCTGTAGCTGAGCAGAGCTACCTGGACCCCAGTCGGCCCTTGCCCAGATCTGGTTCCCTCCGCGAGCCCGGTTCGGCACCCTCGGGGTGAGACAGTTGCGGCACCGACTCCCTCCTTCCCGCCATGCACGACGCCTTCGAGCAGGTGCCGATCCTAGAAAAGCTGCCTCTGCAGATCGATTGTCTTGCCGCTTGGGGTGAGTGGAGGGACTACGGAGCCCAGGCAGGGTCCGCGCCGGAGCTGCCCAGACTTTTCGCGAAGGCTGGAACAGTGGACAGGCGTCTTGCTGTGCGGGCTCGGTTCTGATGCTACCCGAGGGGCCTGGGATGAGGGAAAGATGGAGGGAGGGCAGTGATATGACCACCGGCTGTGGTTAGCATGGGCAGTGGGAGTGCTTGAGCAATCTCCACTCCCCGGGTATTTTAGGGGGGTTTCACTTGCGCGCTCAGTGCGGAGTTGGGGGTTGAGCTTTCCTTATTAGTTGTACTCAGCTTTCAATTCCCAAGAAGTTAGTTTGGAAGGACAATGCATTGGGGAGGTCTCAGCCTATTAGGGGCTTGGACTTGCCCTCACGATTGTGTTTTCTAGGTGAAACACAGCATTGGCCTTTTTGTTTCGCTGAGCAAGTTAACATGAAATGCTTTATTTTGTTCCCTTAGTGGTCACTCAGTGTTCACTTCTGACTCCTGTAGGTAATTCACGTTGTTACTCTAAGCTCTTAACTAGCCACGTGTTTGATCGCTCATGTCTAGAGTGCCCAGGTAACCTAACTGTAGGTAAAAATAAACAAAACCAAACCCGCTGCCCTCAAGTCAGTTGAGACTCACAGTGTTCCTGTAGTTTCCAAGGAGCGTCTTGTGGATTTGAACTGCTGACCTTTTGGTTAACAGCTGTAGTGCTTAACCACTATGCCACCAGGGAAGGGCATAAATCTAGACTTTCAGGAGACGTGCACAATTCAAGTTTACATAATCCTTTTGGGATTGGCCAGTGCAGAAAACAAGGTTAAGGTATGCCTTGTGTGCTCTGGAATACAAATGAATGTTTCAGGAATCCCAGCCTTGGACTCTTGCAACAAAACTGTACTCCTTGAGTAGTTATATCTGATACCAGCCACCAAAGACCAACAGAAATAATTTGAGTCTTTCCTGTTAATGTACAGATGCTAGAAATCAAAGACCCTAAAAAAAGAGGCCCAGAACCCATGGGATCTTAAAATAGGCTAGGGATCAGGATGGGCCCTGTGGAGTCTTGGTGGTGGCTGGCATCTTATCATCTGTTGACAGTGCCACCCCGTAAGCCTTGTGGAATTTTTCACTAACCTCTTCTTTAGTGTGCTGTCACCACAAATTGTAATGTTAACATTGCCTGTCCTGCATTTAGCAGCCTTGGACCTCTTTAAAATGAGACCTCCACAGAAAGATGCCCCTGATCTTTTGGATTAAGGAGACTCCTGCATAATCCAGACATCTCCGGAAAAGCTCCACTTCCTATCATTAAATGTTCTCAGTAAATTTAAAAATAAATAATGGAGACAAATAATAGTAACAAAAGAGACCCGACACACTGCATATGGGATTCATTTCCTTATTTCTTCACCAAATATGTATTGTCTCCCTTCATGGGCCAATTTCTCTGCAAGGATCAGGGGTACAGGGATCAATAGGGAACAGTGCCTGTGCTCACATGGTGAGGGACACAGACACTAACAGATTAGGATTCAACATAAATGATGTTTGATGTAGTTTATTAATGGGAACTCAGAGTCTAGGACATCAGCTTCTGTCAGTGAAAAATATAGCTACGTGAGACACCTGATTTAGCTTGTCAGAGTGCTGTTGTGTATAGGAAATACTTCTGAAGGTAGCTGCATTACTCAGTGTCTTGACTCTGATACTCTGTGAGACCATTAATGTAGTTATTTCCTAGCCTGTCTCACCACCTCTGTCACAGTAAAGACTCCCTGTACCTCTGCTTTTCAGGAATACAGTTTTGGAATGCCAATATTTGGCCTCCCTTGATTACCCACCAAAGAGGAGAAATGCCCTTTGCCTCCTAGGATCCTATAGGAGGTATGGAATTACAAGAGACTGTTGACTGCCTCCTACCTCAGGGTCCTGCTGGTACAATGGTTAAACACTTGGCTGCTAACTGAAAAGGTTGGTGGTGTGAACCCCAATCTGCTTGTCTCGAGATCATTGTCAAGAAAGCCCTTTGGGGCAGCTGTCTGTCACATGGTATCACTCTGAGTCAGAATGGACTCAGCAGCACCCAGCAACAACCTTAGAACTACTTTATTTTCAGTCTTTAGCAGCGATAAATGTTTTGGTTCTGTTTTATTCTTGTTTGAATATTTCTGTTTCTAGTCATCAGCCCTCTTAATGGAAGGTTCATCCAGGAACCTCCAGGAGCCAGATCATGCAGGGCTAGACAATATTTGACTTAGAAGGTATCTTAGAGACACCATAACTGACCTGGGACATGAAAATGAGGTGGATGCTGATGACGATGATGGCTTCTCCTTAAACTCCAGACTCATTTGTCCAGCTGCCTTTTCAGCATCTTAATTTGAATGTAAAATAGCAGGGCCAAAGCAAGATTCTTGATTCCATTTGGACAAAACCTGTCCTCACTGCAGTATCCCATATCTCTCTGAATGACTGTTCTATTGACCCACTTGCCTCAGGCCCAACACCTTGGAATCATTCTTGACTTCTCTCATTTTCTTGTATACCATAGCCAGTTCTTGAGCAAATTCTGTCAGCTTCACCTTCAGAGTAAGTCTAGAATCCATTCTCTTCCCCCCATGTCCACTGTTGCTACTCTTGATGAAGGTACCATCTCTCATTTGAATTATTATAGTGGAATTATACTACTGCATTTGTCTTTGTGCAATTTTCAGTTTTTTATGTGTACAGAGATAGAATGATCCTTTGAGAACCTAAATCTGATCATGTCTCTGCTCAGAATCCTCCAGTGGCTTCACATCACAATTAAAATACGTTCCAGAGACCTTACCGTGGCGGACAATATCTGGCATACTCAGACCCTGGCTAGCTTCTCTCACTTTTTGTCTTACACTTGTTTATACCCCTTGCTCCATCTGGTACTACTCACACAGTTTTCTATTCTATGAATATACAACATATACATACCTCAGGACCTTTGCATTTCCTATATCCTCTGCCTGGAACTTTCTTGTTCTAGGTACCACGTGTCTCATTCCTTATTCATTTAGATCTCTGTTGAAGGGTCACCTAAGTCAATGAAACTTTCCCTAACTACTCTGTATAAAAGAGATGCCATGTCTACCAATGCCCTATTCCCTTGCCGAGCCTTGTTTCTTATCATGATCACCACCCAGAGTTATTCTGAATATTTCTGTACTATCTCTTACTCCATATTAGAATATAAGTTCTTTCAGAGAAGGAACTTTGTTTTCTACTTCGCTGTGTCTGCAGTGCTTAGAATAGCTCTTGACACATGCTGAGTTTATGTTAAATATGTTCTTAATGAGTAAAGATATTAATAATAATAGCTTTGGTTTACTGGGCAAAAGACTTCAATGAAATAATAACAGTGACATTTTATAGAGGAAGACTCTGAAGCTTAGAGAATTTAGATGATCTTTCTAAGGTCACACAACCATTAAGTCATGTCTGATTTCAGAATGTGGTTTCCATGTTACAGTGTACATCACAGCCTACAAAAAAATGCAGATTTTTTTGTGTGATTGTGTGTACTGTATGTCAGTATATACATCTGTTTACTTATCTTTTTTAAAAAAAGGAAAGATAAACCAGTTGTTACTAAAATGATTACTTGTAGCAGAAGAGAAGTAACAGGGTAGCTAACAATTTCACCTTTTGAGCTTTGGAACTACATAAATATTTCATACTTTAAAAACAAATTTAGAGTTAAAAATGTAGATTTTAGGATACCTTGCCAGAGCCTGTGAGTCAGAATCTGTTGGAGCAGGGCTCAGGAATATGTGTTTTTAATCAATTCGAGTGGTTCTCTTGGAGGTAATCAGGGATTTATACTTTGAGAAACATGGACTTTGCTATGTTATCCAAGAAGGAAGTGACCAGTACCATATTCATATGTGTATTACGGAAATGTCCTACATGGGGCCATTTATTACATGAAGCTCTTGCACTATTGGAGGGAGTGGTGTTAGAGTAATTATGGGCCTTACTTGTAGAAGTAATCAAGTCCAACTTTGTGGCTCTGGATTAGGCTGCCAGATGTTTTCTAGGGCTGACTCTGGTTTGTTTATGTGTGTTACCCATTTGGGTAGGTTGTTCCACGTTTTGGTATGCAGCATTGGCTCCAAGAAGGGACTGTTCTGTGCTTGCTCTGCAGGCTTGTCCTCTGTGTTGTGTATGCACAGGTGTGTTGCATGGGAACGTGTCATGGAGAAGGGAAAGCCTAACCCCAGTCAGGATCTCTGGCTACCTGAGCATCCACTGACTTCTGTAACCAAATCACACCTTTTTAGGGCTTCATGCCATTGGAACATCTGGATGACACACTGTTTTTTTCTTTGAAATTTGAAGATTAGTTCAAAGATGAGGATGTGTGTGGTGCTTTTACCCTTTAAAAAACACAACCCACTGCTGTCGAGTTCATTCCGACTCATAGCGACTCTACAGAACAGAGTAGAATTGCCCCATAGAGTTTTCAAGGAGCGCCTGACAGATTTGAATTGCTGACCTTTTGCTTAGCAGACATTGCACTTAACCATTACACCACCAGGGTTTCCATAAAAGAAATAAGTACAAATAATTTGCTCATAATGATAAATATATTTTTCCTCAGCACTTCCAAATGACAGCATGAGAAAGCACAAATAAATTTTCAGTTATTATTATTATTTTTTAATGTTTCTGTGGATTGCATCTTACCTGATTTCCTTTTATGGCAGTATAGTAGCAGTTTGATAAGAAACCACTATTGGCAAATAAACATTTTTGAAAAAAAGAATGTCACGCTTAGGAGTTGTACTTCATTTTTGGAAAGTGCAGCATCTTGAGGACTTGGTAAGCCCCTTAACAGCATCAGAGCTGTCCTCTGAGGTCACTGACAGCAAAAGTGGAAGAATGAAGAGAAACTGGTCAGGAGGCTGCCATGGGGGAACTATGGAGAGACCAAGGGAGGTGCGGTTTCGAGTACCTTGTGGGGGTGAAATTGACAGACATTGGCAGACTTGGGAGGAAAATGAGGCTGCTAAACAGGAGGTAAAGAAAAATAGGAACTGGCAGAAGTTTTGAGGGTGGGGAAGATGGTGAACTTTATGTTAGCTTTTTTTTTGCAATGATTTGTACAGATTTTTATGTATAAGTGAATTTTTCAAAACGTTTCTGCTTCGTTTTATTTATTTCTGAAATACCACTGGCTGTCCTAAAAAAATCAGCTTGAATATTGCCAGTTGCTCGGTTTAGTGATACCCATAATTCCAAGCTTAATGTCTTTTAAAAAGCATACAGTGTGAATCAAAGTCTTCTTTTATTTTTTATTTTAATTCAGTCTGCTTCAACATAAATCTCAGCATTCTGTTAGAACTACTGCTATCTGATTTCTGCTTGTCATTCAGAGTATATAATGTCTTACTTTCTGCATCCTGTTTTTCCTTGAAAGCCCAAAATAAAACAGAATCACCATCATTTTCTGGTAGACTAAGGAATCAGTGTGGAGAAATGTTTCTAATATGAATCCTGACCTGTTTTATAAATACAACTGTTGTCTTTTAGACAACCTCTGGCTGACTGACACCTATTCCTTTGACTTGGGGTACCTTAGTACATCACAGCATGTGATTAAGCGCCAGACACAAATTGAGGTTGGAATCTACTCTACCTACTTCTTTTATATGTAACTTTAGACAAATTATTTATCCCCTTGGCCTGAGTTTTCTTACCTACAAATTGGAGAATTAAAAAAAAAAAAAAAAAATTCATCAGTGTATAGTTATGAGGATTAAGTAAAAGAACATATATGTGCTTAGCAGTTCTTAGAACACAGTGCATGCTCAATAAAAATTACATTATCCAACATTTTACAAAAGATCAAGAGAGTTTATAAAAGGTATAAGTAACCTTTATGTTTTAGCATAAAAAAAAACTGAGGAAGTATCTGTACATGCTTAAATTGCTTTAATGATTTAATGTGCATGTGTCAAGGTAATTATTTAAACCCTTCTGAACCTCTTTATTTTTAGACTAGACCAATACATCCAAATATGATCCCTGAACCAGTAGCATGCGCATCACATAGGAACATGTTAAAAATGCAAATTCACGGCATCCACTGCCATACCTACTGAGTCAGAAACTCAGAGGGTGGGGTTTAGAAAGCTCAGCTAATTCTCACACACACTAAAGTTTAAGAAATTGTAACTGAGGTGTTTTAAAAAAAAAAAAAATAAGAGCCTCATTGAGATACAATTCATGTGCTGTAGAATCCACCCTTTAAAATGTGCAATTCATTGGTTTTTAATACAGTCACAGAGATGTGCCATTATAACTATAATCAGTTTCGGAACATTTTCATCATGCTGAGAAGAAATCCTGTACCCATTAGCATTCACTCCCCAGTCCCCTCGAAGCCCTCAAATCTTAGATAACCAGTGATCTAATTCTTTGTTTCTGCTGCATTTGCCTATTCTAAACATGTCCAGATAAATGAAATTATATAATATGTGGCCTTTTGTGTCAGCTTTCTTTCATTTAGCATGATTTTAAGTACATCCATGTTGTAGCATTTATCAGTACTGCATTCTTTTTGATGACCATATAATATTCATTATTTGGATATAACAATTTTTGGTTATCTGTTCATCACTTGATGGACCCTTTTTAGCTATTTTTAGTAATACTGCTGTGAACACAGATTTTGTGTGGACATATATTTTTAATTCTGTTGGGTATATAGCTAGGAATGGAATCGCTAGGTTATATTGTTTACTCAGATTCTCACAACTGGGTTGATAAACAGTGAAGATGTGAATGTCGCCACAATTTCATTTTGCTAGATCAATAATCAGTGTCCACAGAAGCAGCAGTCAAGAAATCATCTGACGTATTATGTTGGGCAAGTCTGCCGCAAAGACCTCTTTAAAATCTTAAAAAGCAAAGCTGTCATTTGATGACTAGAGTGTAGCACGTATGCTTGTGAAAGCCAAACAGTGGAAAAGGAGAACCAAATATAATTGACATATGTAAGTTTATGGTCTTCATGAAGGAGTAATGACTTATATACCATTGTTGAAGAGCAAACAAATCAGTCTCAGAGGAGCTATAGCCAGAATGTTCCTTAGATGCAAGGATGGTGTGACTGTCTTGCTTACATTGGACATGTCATCAGGAAGGACCGATTGCTGCAGAAGGACATCATGCTCTGTAAAGTAGTGGGTCAGCACAAAGCGCGAGACCCTCAGGGAGATGGATGACATGGTGGCTTAAGCATGGCAGCAGTTATGAGGATGGTGCAGAGCTGCACAGTGCTCTGCTGGGTGAGACGTGAGGTCCCGCTGGAGTCAGAGCCCCTCAAGGGGCGCCTAGTAACAACAGCATGGTAACTCAGTATTTAACTTCTGGGGGAAGTTTACCAAAGTTACCAAAGTGGCTGTTACATCTTATATTTCTACCAGCATTGTGTGAGGGTCCAGTTTCTCCACATTCTTATCAGCACACGTTATTACCTGTTAGAACGTCTTTGAAGATAGGTAAAAATTTCTCTAAGCTGCTTATTTTCCTTAAAGTTAAATCGTTAAACCTTCCAAGATTGCCCTTAGGTGTTACTGCTGAGATTTGGTGCCTAATATTGTATTTATATCACCTATTCATTTGGGAGGAGTCGCTGGGTAGTACAGGTGGGTAAGTGCTCAACTACTCGCCTAACGGGTGGCAACTTGAGCCTACACAGTGGTGCCTTGGAGGACAAGCCTAGTGGTCTGCCTCTGAAAGGTGACGGCTTTGAAAACATTATGGAGCAGCTCTGCTCTGTGTGTACAGGGTCACCATGAGTTGAAGTGGACTTGAAGGCAGCTAACAACAGCATTAATTTATTTTTTATTATGCTTGAGTGAAAATATGCATTCCTGTATAAATTTGCATGCCTACCCATATGCAGCTCCCACTGCTCTCCCTGCCTGGTGACAGCACACTCTTCCTCTCTGCTCCATACATGTCTTATCCTCCCAACAATCTCCTATCCCCTCCTCTCCACCCACTCCCCTGTCTCTAGTAAAGAGGTCAACTGGATGACATCCTATGGATGCATAGAACCATGAAGTACACACATGATATGGTCACTCTGTGTCACCAAGTCCAATCCATTCCTATCTGAAGAGTTGACCTCCATTATGATTTATGGACAGGGGCTGCATCACGGCCAGGGACCATGCTCCCATGGGAGCTCCAAGGCCCCTGGACCATCAATTGTGGTCTTTTAGTGGAAATCTCAAGGTGCACCCCTTTTTATTCTTGTGTTGCCAGTGAGACTCAACTTTGTGAGCTCCATCACAGCTATCACTGGTGGTGGCCAGGCACCATCCAGTTCTTCCGGTCGCAAGTCGATGTAGTCACCCAGTCACATGGGTCTCTGTCTTCTGGGTTCTCTTTACCCCATGTGCTTTTGGTCCTTGGTGGTCATCCATTCGTGCTAAGTAGGGACCATTTGCTGTACCCTCAGATGGCAGCTTGCCAGCTGTTAAGACCCCAGATGCCTCTCACCAATGTGGGGTGCAGAAGGCTGTATTAGCAAAATGCTAGTTGTGCAAATTTGGACTCGATTTCCCCTGAGAGCATGGTCCCTGCCCCCCCTACCTACTTTGTCCTTTCATTATTGGGTTAAGATGGGAGGAGTAATCATGGTACGTTGAAGTCCAGTTAGTACTGATCTTGCTAATATGCGAACAGCATTAATTTTAAGGTTTCACAAACTCCCATCATATTCTTTTTAACTTCTGCCTTTCCAGAACAACAACAAAAGTAGATATTTTAATGAAGAAGTGCTTACATCTTTTTGGTCAGTTAATTTTGAAAGAATGAAGCCAAGAACGTTTCGTATTCTCTGAAATACCTAGTTATTGTTTTATACAACTATTGTGACTGCTTGATTCTCAAACATTTCTCGGACATATACATTTTTTAGCATTGCACAACATGTGGTATCCAAAGCAACTGATTTTTTTTTTACCCTTTGGTTGGGACACAAGCCCCAGCTAAAAAAATAATGCTCTATTGAGGCTGATTGGCCTTTCTCACCACTATTTTCTTTTCCAGAGGAATGGCTTCTTGTTGGAACCAAGCAAGGACATCTTCTTCTCTATAGGATTCGGAAGGACGCTGGTGAGTGACAGACTTTCCAGAACTGCATGGCTCACTGCTCATGCATAAAAACGTTTCGTAATCAGCTTGTACACAACAGTGAAATCAGTGATTCCCAGACCATTATAAAAGCAGTTGTTGGGGAGGAACAGCAGTGGGAAGATGGGGAAAAGTATGTGCGTGTCTCCAGGATTATTTTTTAAACTGCATTCCTCTGCCTGTATCTGTAAGGTGGGCTTATGGTCCTCCCCTTGTAACTTCGTAGAGACTCACTACCAGTGATAGGAAGCGTTACTGATGGGACTGTAATTCCTCGGTAAATGCCATGACAGCAGGGAACAAAAAAGGAAACTATCCATGTAAAAGAGCTCATTAACTTATAAGTATATTTGGAATGAGAGGAGCTGGGTTTTTTCAGTTCCAGTTCTACTTCCCCCTGGCCACGTGCTCGTGAGTGGTTCCTTTCCAAAGTCAGTTTCTTCTTTTGTAACCTGTTGTTTCTGTCTGACGGAATTGTTGGAGTCACATGCAGTAATGTGATTGAAAAAACTAAAAAGTACAGCTCCAATCACGTGTAATTCTGTCAATGATAATGTAGAATAATAGCTAAAAGAATTCTAAATTTACCCTGTTAAAGAGTACTCTCTGTTGGGCATTGATCATTCTCTTTTCCTTGTTCTTTGACTGTGCTGTTTTTATGAAAAGTTGGTATATTTGTGTATTAGTTCCTGGAACCTCAGAGTCTGTAACAACTTGCTATTCATGCCAGAGGATACTAACAGGGTAACACTGGGGACAACGAGCATCTTACTAGTGCAGTCTAGAAAGAGGAAGGCACCTGGTCATGTTTTAGTGGTGGGGAAGAGAAGTCAGAACAAAGCAGAGGGTCTATTTCATTTCTAAGATTTAAAGTTTTTCTTTAAATCAGGAGTCAGCAAAGGTGTTCTGAAAAGACTCATAAGTATTTTAGGCTTCGTAGGCCATGAAGTCTCTCTTGCAATTACACAGCCTCTGTAGTGTGAAAGCCACAATAGACAATATGTATAAATGAGTGGGTGTAGCTGTATGACAGTGATCTCTGTATTTACAAAAACAGGCAAAGGCTGGGATTTGGCCTTTTGTGCAATAGCTTGCAGCTTTAAATTTTTAGTTCTCAGAGCCATAATATTTACATTCTGTGACGCCTGCCCAGTCTATAATTTAAAAATTGTTTGCCCTGTGTTTTATTCAGCATTCAGCCATTGTTTTGTCTACTGTGGACTCAGATGCTGTGTAGGACAAGGAGATAAGACACCATAATATTCTTTGCCCAATTCATTACTCCTACTGGAGAATCAGTTTTTTTGTGTCATTATGTACTAAATACACAAGTAACATGACAGTTAAATATATTATTTCGGTACAAGTAGTATGGAATTGAAAACTAGGGTATAAGAAGGAATCTTTGAACACAATATAAATTCAAACTAGTAATGTTAGTGTTACTATGCTTGCAACACGGGTCTCAGCATGTGACTTGTGACAAATGAGTTTGTTTGCCTGGGCTTCAGTTTTCCCATGGGTGATTTGAGTAACAATACTAGAGAGAAGAGCGGCACTGATCTACCTTAGTCTCTGATTTGAAGCCTCAGTTGAAGGTACTTTACTTCTCCTCCTACTCTTTGAGAAGAGCTCAGTTCCTGCCCACTCTTGGACCAGACATAGACTTTAAGCTTCCAGGACTCCACTCTAGAACTAATTCAGTCTGTAAACAGCAGCTATTCCAGGCCTACACAGAGATGCAACTAGATTGTCCTAAGGGAAGAGAGATGGCAGGGAGGTGTTGTTGGCAGCTGGGATTCAAGGAGCCTGGGTTATGACTCAAAGCATGTTCCTTGATGGGAGGTGCACAAAGAACTTCTGCTGTGTACTGAGGCGGAAATTCCCGGGTTGCTGCGGAAGGGCACATACACAACAGCATTATGAGCTGAACTTGGCACTTTTTATGTAAACACCGTTTTCTACTACCAAGAATGACTAACAAATTATGATGTTTTGGACTTGGGCATTTGACTTACGTTTTCTCAAAAATGAACAGAGGGAGGCTGTTCCTTCAAAGAAACAGGAAATTGGAATTAATAATACCTGTTCCTTGGGGTAGTTGTGAAAGTTATGGAAAATATAAAGCTTTTAACCCAGTTATTGCTTAGTTAATGATAAAGGTGGTTATTATTATGATCACTATTTTCTTTTTTACTCTTTGGTGTCTTTTCCGGCTGAATATTTTTGTTGTCCCCAACATGGTTGGAGTCACATGCTTTTATGGTATATAACTTTTTTACCCTCTTTTGTAACAGTGCCAGCAGATGTAACATCCCCTGAAGTTGGCAGTAAGTGTAGCTGCATTAAATTGCTCTGGCTCTGGGGTGTGTGGAGTGTGTGCTGTGTCCCAGCAGCAGAGGCAGTTACTGGGCATTATTAGCTGGTCTCCATCCAGGACGCTTTGGGCTGGGTTTCTCTGCTTCAGATCTCAGATTTAACTGCTTTTTATACTCTCCTTTGGGAGGCACTGTGCCAAGATTCTAGTTTTGTTTAAGGCTGTGGTCTTTAAATTCACAAGTACCTTGCAGCTTCAGTAAACTTCTATGGTGTATTTTTTCTGCTGATGTCAAGTGAAGGCACGTGGAACCCTCATCTAAAGTTGGGTTCAGAGCTGGCTGTTGGAGATCTCTCCCTGCCAGTCTTTTAGGACTTTTCTGAGAGTCACATAAGACTGTGACGTGAAGTTTACTTTGTTGTTGGAAACTGTTTTCATGTGTATGTGTGTTGACCTGACAGTGTTTGCTTGTTTTCCATAGGTTGTCACAGGTTTGAAGTGACACTGGAGAAATCCAATAAGAATTTCTCCAAAAAGATCCAGCAGGTAGGCAGTGATGGTAGCTGCTTTAATGATGTTTGACTCCTGTGAGAACCTGTCAAAGCAAGAACTTTGTAATGCCATTTATTACCTGAATCCTGTGCTTTTATTTATGATCAGGGATCTCTGTCTACACATCGTGTGCCTGAGATCTTCTTTGAGAAATAAATTGTAATTACATGTAAAAATAAGTCTGTCATTTGTGGTTGGTTTAGGCTTCTTAAACCAAAACCAAATCAAACCAAACCTATTGCCATCAAGTCGATTCCAACTTGTAGTGACCCCACAGGACAGAGTAGACTTGCCCCATAGAGTTTCTAAGGAGCACGTGGCAGATTTGAACTGCCCACCTTTAGGTTAGTAGCCGTAACACTTAACCATTATGCCACTGGAGTTTCCTTAGGCTCCTTAGTCCCCTTTTAATACTGTAGTGGAGTCAACTTCTGCTAAACCTTGTTAGAAGTTTTTAATTAGAATAATGATTTGCTGTTTTCCAGATCCATGTGGTTTCCCAGTTTAAGATTCTTGTCAGCTTGTTAGGTAAGAAAAGAGGTATATTTGTGTTTTATATATGTAAAAATAAGACCTGTGACCTATTTAACCATTCCAGAGTTAACTTGACCATAGTTATTTAACAGAGAACTCCTAGGTTCCAGACCAGATGTAGCAGGGATAACAGGAGGAAGGACAGCAGTGTGACCCTTGGACTCTTGTGTCTGAGGATGGGCCCTTCATGAGTATACTCACTCATTCATAATCTGCAGATATTTATTGAGCAATGTACAAAGTGTGGACTGGGCGTTAGGGACACAAGTTGAATGAGACATGGTTTCTGTCTTTGAAGTGTGTATTCTGATTATGAAGATGGAAATGACAAAAAATAATCATGATACAATATGGTAAGTTACAGTGGAAATTTCTAAAATTATCATGGATCCTAGTAAATGGAAGGGACTGGTTGTTTAATAGATGACCAGAATTTCTACAGGAAGAGAGAGAAAGCAGAGCTTGATGATAGGCAGAAGGAACAAGCTTGAGCCAAGGCCTTGAGGTCTGGCAGTGACAGCAGATAGTGTGTGATGGCCAGTCTTAAGATATGTGATAGAGAAGAAACCAGGCGAGAAGGGCTCATCAGGGCAGCCTATAAAGGACGTTGTTTGAAAAGCCATGGTTTCCAAGAAAGCAGGCAGTTAGGCCTTTTCTTGACAGACACAAGACTGGTAACTTGCCTCACACTGTGTACTGTTCACCCAGGGCCCACACTGTTATGCTCTTTCTCAACTTAGTTCTTAGGTCCAGAGATGAATGTTTAAAGCAACTAAGTCTTCATGACTAAAACTAGACAGGAGACCCAAGTGGTTTACTGGGAAAAAAATCCTTGCCCTGAGTGTGTACACAATTGGCAGGGGATTTCTTTTTTCTTACTAGAGCCTCCTAAAGTGAGTGTCTTTGAAAGCCATTTCTTGTACAAATACTGCATCAGAGATTTTTCAGTCTCAAGGACAAAGTATAAGAGTGCTTTGAAAGTGAAAGAGCTCTTTCACTCAAGCTATCCCAAATTTTAAGGAACAGAATATTCACATTCAGAAGACTGACTTACCTTTTTAATGTTTCATTCTAGTAGCACATTGGAATGAACAGTCATTGTTAGTGAAATTACAGGCATGTCTACAACCAACATTTGCCATTTAGTTGTTCTAGATATTACACGGCTATATTTTTATTTTTATTTTTTTGTTTTGAAGGTGTCTGTGTTAGAGAATTGTGATGATTTATAGCGATGTTTATATTCTTCCAAACAGAAAATAACATTTATGTCCATGACCTATTGACATTTCAACAAATCACTGCAGTGTCAAAAGCAAAAGGAGCATCACTGTTCTCCTGTGACCTCCAGGTAAGTGTAGGTATAACGAAATTTGGCCTTGTACTGTAATCAACACAGTCTGTCTTACCTTGTTTCTGCCATAAGATGGGAATAATGACATTGCTCGTCCAAACCCAGCAGAGACTCACGAAGCATGTGATTTGGGTTGTACTAGTAAAGTGTTCTCCCCATATGCTGCCTGGAGTTGAACGCTTGCGTTCCCTGTGTGTGTGCTGACCCCCGGTGTGAGCACCACGCATCTGTATGGCAGGAGACAGCTGACTAGGGCTCAGCGTGCTTGCCATGGACAAACCATGAATGCATAATCAAGATTATAACAGTATCTTGCACATAATTTTAGGACATTAAATGGGCTCTTGTCCCAAATATGACAATGTGGTCTTTGTCTTTTGGGAGTTGTCGTTGTTCCAAAGAGACATCAGTCCTTCTTTTTGCCAGTCTGTCGTCGTTACTTTCTTCAAAATTTCCCTGACTCCTCTCCTCGGTTCTTACAGTGCCTTGCTTTATGTGCAAGCATTTTCTTTCCCTCCAGTCGTTTGAGAGTGAATGGGCTTGCTGTCGCTGGCCCATGCTGATCTTGGCCCAGCATGTATCGAGAGCCATGAGGAAGATACAGTTAAGGGGGAAAAAAGGAGTACCTCTGTAGGCGAAGGCCTGCCCCAAGATTTTCCTCTGTGAACTAGGATTTCACATCTTCCAGTGGTGCTGGTATCCTTGGCTGTCAGCTCTTGGGGAGGAGGTGTTCCTCAGCCAGTTGTTCTGAGTACGTCTTAGAAAAGGGCGTTCTGCTTAGATTTCCTAACAGAGTGACTACATCAAGAAAATTCAGCTGTGAGCCACGTTCTGCTCGTCCTCATGTGTCCTCGGTGTCTCTTTGCAGCACACAGAGACTGGCGAGGAGGTGTTGCGGATGTGTGTAGCAGTGAAAAAGAAGCTGCAGCTCTATTTCTGGAAGGACAGAGACTTTCATGAACTGCAGGTCAAGTCCACTGTTCCCTGGTCCATGAGTTGGGGTGGGAACAGCTGCTGTAGTTTGTCCATAGCTTTGAAAACTGCCTGTTCAGTTCTAGGGAAGCTCAGTACCCCAGTCTCATGGCTCTCCTCAAAAGAGTACTGTGGCAGAAAATACACAAGAGCATGTTCAGCCCTATGTGTTTAAGTCTCTGGGTCTTCAGAGGTAGGGGGAGCATAATTCTACAGTTCTGATGCAGATGGGTTCAATTCAGAGTTGCCTTCCATCTTCTCCACATATACCTCGACATTTCTGGGTAGCTATTATCTTCATTATGAGTGAGTGATTTTCTAGTCTTCTGCTATGTTGAGGGTGATGTTTGTGGGTAGCTTCGATCTTCATTATGGGGGGTGGTCTAGCCTTATGCTGCCATGAGGGTGATAGTTCATAGAACAGGATGTAACGACAGGATGGTCATAATTTTTTCCTTTTAATTTCTTTCCAGTTGAACTCTTGACTCTTGCTTTCTTTTTTTAGGGGGACTTCAGTGTACCAGATATGCCCAAGTCCTTGGCATGGTGTGAAAACTCTATCTGTGTGGGTTTCAAGCGAGACTACTACCTAATAAGGGTAAAGCCTTAACTATTTTGCAAATATCATCAGTTAACCTTGGGGAGATAATTATGAATTTGCCTTGGAGATGGTTATATGCTTCTGAACTATAGGTCAGGACACTGCCTTAAGTAGAGCTTTTGGCATAACAGAGTTTGTTGTTATTGTTAGTTATTTTTCATACTCCTAGATTTTCACAGACAAGATGTCTGCGTAATTTAAGCCAGGCAGAGTCAATTCTCACTCCTCTACATAATGAATTTTCCAGATGGTGTGTCTGATTATTGGGACAGATTTAACTCTGGGCTTTTTGTCTCTTGTCAGACAGAATTATTATGGGCTGCTGCCCTGAGCCTTCAGTGTTCAAGAATCAAACTAATTTTAGTAATAAGTATATTTGTTTTTAGAAGTTATTTTCACTGTTTTTTTTGTTTAATTTCAAAAGCTACATGTGTTTACTGTAGAAAATAAGACCATACAGATGAGAAAAAAAAATATAAATCTTCCAGAGATAGTCACTGTTAACCTTTTGGTACATGGGCTTTCACCCCATTTCCCAAAATACTATGTGATTTGCATTATTTTATAACATGCATTTTCTCTTAAGTGGTCAATATCTTTCCATGACGGTAAGCTTTTTTCCTCCAATTTGCATACCAGAATGAGTTTTTGTCCAATACGCACATATAAAAAGATTCACAGACTGTTCGTTTCTTAAACTACTGAGTTGGCTCATTCCTCCGACTCCCTTGAATGCTGTCTTCACCTTCTTGAGGCTGGAGTCTTCTGAAGGTAGAAAGTGTTGCTGTAGAACCAGACTATTCAAAAATTACTTATTTCCAGTAAAATTCTTTTTGACATACCATTCTGAGTTTAATATATGGCTGGAATTGTGCAGTCACAGTCAGCATTTAGAACAGTACTGTCGCCTCTGAAAGTTCTCTCATGCTGCACCCTTGAAATCAGCCCCTCTTTCTACCTCCCAGCCTCTGGTAACCAGTGATCTATTCTTCGTCTTTTATAGTTTTGCCCTTTTCAGAATATAATCTAGTGGAATCTACAGTTTGTAGCCTTTAAGTCTAGCTTCTTCTATTAGCATAATGCATTTGACATTCATCCGTGTTTTGTGTGTCAGTAGTTTATTCCTTTTTATGGGCTGAGTAGAATTCTGTGGTGTGTATACACCGTAGTTTTTCCATTCTTTAGTGGAAGGACAAAGTTATTTCCAATTTTAGCAATTACAAATAAAGCTGCAGTAGGCCTTTACGTGCAAGTTTTTGTGTGAACATAAGTATTCGTTTCTGTTGGGCAAATGTGTAGGAAGGGTACTGCTGGGTCATATGGAACTATGTATTTAACTTTGTAGGAAACCTACAGCCAGGAAACAAAATGGGCCTTTTTGCATTCCCACCAGTAGTGCATGAGAGTTCCAGTTGCTCTGCATTCTTGCTGGTGCTTGTAGGTGCTGGGCAACATAGTTTTCTTTGTGTTAGAGGGAAAGAGAACTGGTCTGTGTTTGATAACCAAGTTTGTCATAACAAACTCTGTAGTCTTTCCTTATGCTGAACAAAGCATATTATTAGCCTCTCCAGCTTTTGGTTTTTGTCTGCATTTTTTCCAGGCCATGTTTATGCCTCTGACCAGGGAGTGCTAAGTAACACACTTTGTCTTCCTATAGGTGGATGGAAAGGGGTCTATCAAAGAGCTCTTTCCAACAGGAAAACAGCTGGAGCCTTTAGTTACACCTCTGGCAGATGGGAAAGTGGCTGTGGGTCAGGATGATCTCACCGTGGTGCTCAATGAAGAGGGCATCTGCACACAGAAATGTGCCTTGAACTGGACAGACATACCAGTTGCCATGGGTAAGGACCAGCAGCAGCTGCTAATTCCCAACTTTTGAATGAGGGTTTGAATGGAATTTATTAGCTTTAGCGATTTGGGTTGAGTTGTGTGATTCTCTCTCCATTTCCCTGGTAAGTGGAATATAGCCTCCAGATGTCATTCCTGAGGTTCACCCTTCAGTCAAATATTAGGTAGCCCCATAAAACAAAACGAGACCAAAGGAGCATGCCAGTCCAGGACAAGGATGAGCAAGCAGAAGGGGCCAGGAAAGCTGGTAACGGGGAACCCAGAATCAAGGGGAAAATGTTGACATGTAATCAACCAGTTCCAAAAAACAGTGTGTATTAATTGTTTAATGAGAAGCTAGTTTGTTATGTAAACTTTCATCTTAAGTAAAGTTAAAAAGCAACATTTATTTTTTTAAAAGGTGTAAGGAAAAAAACCCTGGATATTAGGGTTTTCATGGGAAACCCAGTTTGGGGGCTAGAGGTTGGGTCGGATGTCAGCAGAAAATACTCGTTGTAGGAATTGATTGTCATGACTTGGTGAAAATATACTCAGTAGGACATGCACCCGTGTAACAGTTTGTACATGCACAGTTTGGTGACAGCAGTTTCCTTCCTTGTGCTGTATCACCATTCTCATGGTCTGTCCATGTTGTTTCATCACCATGAGCTTAGATTTGCTGCCTCCTAAACTTCTCAGCTCTGCTTCTAGGAAGAGGGTATAGACTGATAATTTTATTTCTTAAACAGATTTTTTGTTCTGCCATCTTTTTAGTGATTGTATTGTGTCCTGGGCCATGTAGACAACATTTGGAAATTAGTGGAAAATCTGTATCATAACTGAAACACACAGTAACTCAGTAATGAAGTGTTTTTGATGTAGTGATTATTATTGCTGCCTTGGTTGGTTTTGTGGCTTCTGTGCAAATTGCACTTAGTTGTCAGTCTGTCTTCATTGACATTAGGAATTTCTGTTCCCAAGCCTTCCTTAGGCTCACATGTCCATGTGATGCTGTTTCATGGAAGCATGTGACCTTACTGGCTGTAAATGTATTTTCAGTCAGAAGAATGAGCATTGTTAAAATAGTGACTGCTGTGGAGTAGGAACTACAGATATGCTTTGTATCTTCAAGGACACTAGCTGGGGAGACAAGAATTACATCTGGGATGAAGAGAGAAACGAAGACACTGTTTACCAACACCAAACCAAACCTAGTGCTGTCGAGTTGATGCCAACTCACAGCATCGTAGAGCTGCCCAACTCACAGGACAGAGTCGAGCTGCCCATAGAGTTTCCAAGGCTAGTTGGACAGCACTATTGAAGCAGGTTTTAAATTGGATTAGCTAAGCATTAGTCCTTCACAGAAAGAGAAGTTCATTGTCTGATGAGTCTGGAGAGGTTTGACTGTAAAAGTCAGATATGACTAGGCTAGGCAGAGTGCATGACACCTGGCTTGAAGAAAAATCCTTTTCTTTGTTTTTGTTTTTTAAATTATGATTGAATGAAAATGTACATTCCCATATGAATTTGCAGCTCCCACTGCTCTCCCTGCCCGGTGACAGCACATTCTTCTTCTCCCATCCATACATGTCTTAACCTCCCAACAAACTTTTATCCCCTCCTCTCCACCCACTCCCCTGCCTCTAGTAAGAGGTCAGCAGAACGACATCCTATGGATGCATAGAACCATAAAGTATACACATGATATGGTCACTCTGCATCACCAAGTCCAATCCGTTGCTGTCTGAAGAGTTGACCTCCATTATGATTTATGGACAGGGGCAGTATCACAGCCAGGGGCCATGCTCCCAGGGGAACTCTGAGGCCCCTGGACCATCAGTTGGAGTGGAGATCTCATTAGTGGAGATCTCAGGGTGCACCCCTTTTTATTCTTGTGTTGCCAGTGAGACTCAGCTTTGTGAGCTCCATCATGGCTATCACACTGGTGGTGGCCAGGCACCAGCTGTTTCTTCAGGTCGCAAGTCAATGTAGTCACCCACTCACATGGGTCTCTCTGTCTTCTGGGTTCTCTTTGCCCCAGGTCGTTTTGGTCCTTGGTGAGCATCCGTTCCTGCTGAGTTGGAACCATTTGCTGTATCCTTGGATGGCAGCTTGGCAGCTTTTAAGACCCCAGATGCCACTCACCAATGTGGGGTGCAGAAGACTCTCTTAGCAAAAGGCTAGCTGTGCCAGTTGGCCTCGATTTCCCCTGAGAATGTGGTCACTGGCCCCCCTGCCCCAGCTACTCTGTTCATGCAATATTGGGTTAAGAGGGGAGGAGTAATCATAAGGAAAAATCCCTTTCATTCTAGGCGGGGAGAACAGCTTGAAATCTGACTGGAAATGCAGCAGAGATGCTGCTTCCTGAGAGGACAGTAAGGAGACTGAGATGACTGAAACAGGTGGCTTAAATTACAGAGAACTGAAACAGGCTGGTTGTTAGGGGTCTGTGCAAAATAAATTATGTATTTAAACAAGTTAGTACTAACGAAAATTGTGCTAACTTTTCGAAATGAGGCCAGCCCCAAAGAAAAGAAAAAAAATCCAAATACAAAACAACTTGCTTTTAATTTTTTCATTTTTTCGTACTGTGAAAGATAGCGTAATAACAAAAACACTCACATCAGTGCAGATACTATTTAGGCCTCTGTTTCTCATCTCTGAGTTTCCTTCTAGCTTTGGGACTTGTACTGTTTTTTAGAGTATATGTTACAAATATGATAAGCTGTTTATCAGAAAATAAGAAAAAACTCACAGGAAAGTAACCTCACTAAGGAATGTTTTATGAATGTAATCTTTGAATTTCAATGAGATGGTTATGCCACCTAGTGGTTAATTATTTACTTGTTCTTAGTATAATGTGGAATATAAACCAAAAACCAAACCAAGCCCACTGCTGTCAAGTTGATTCCAACTTATAGCCACCCTATGTGACAGAGTAGAACTGCCCCGTAGAGTTTACAAGGAGTGCCTGGTAGATTCAAACTACCAGCTTTTTGGTTAGCAGCCGCAGCACTTAACTGCTACACCTCCAGGGTTTCCATATGGAGTAGACCCATGGAAAAATACTTGTATTATTTTTAATTTGGTGAAATTATATTTAATGTACTATAGAGACAGTAAATTTACTTCTGAGGTCATTGTAAAGCCAAGCAGAGCATCATTCAGAATTATTCTGTACTTGCATTTTAAAATATTTCTTTTGAGTTGCTTGTTTTCTAAATTCCGTCTGTTTATATTAAAGCTCTTTTACCATTAAACAAAACAGAACAAAACAAAAACCCCAAACCAAACCCCTTTCTTTTGAGTTGATTCCAACTCACAGCAACCCTGTAGGACAGAGTAGAATTACCGTATAGGTTTCTCAAGGCTGTGATCTGTAGGGAACAGACTGTCACATCTTTCTCCTGCACAGTGGCTGGTGGGTTTGAACCACAGACCTTTTGGTTGGTAGCTGAGTGCTTGACTGCTGCATCACCGATGCTCTATTCCTTTACCATACAGTCTCTCAAACAAAGAAAGACTTTCCCTGTAAGGATTTTATGGTTCAGTCAGTTCTTTTTTTCACACACTGACATCATTGGCACCTTTGTGGTACTCTGGTTCGTCCAGTAAGCTTTGGATTGTCACATGCCTGTCAGAAAGTACACTGAGAAAGAACGGATATGGTTAATGTTATTATCCAAAAGATAGAGGAAGAATGAGTGGGGACATGGGTATAACCCAGTCATTTATGGGGTCTTTCTCAATGACTGTAAATTTTGAGATGTGGATAGTTGAAGGAAAGTGCGTTTGGTAGGTCTGTATAACAGAGGAAACACTTGGAAGAGTCACAGCAAGTATCAAATAGGAAATAGCTGCCCAGAGAATTCTGTCCAGACACCTGTGTGAACCAGCAAGCACTAGTGGATTTTTGCATCCTTTCCATGTGAATTTTCAAGGAGAGAAATGTTGACTCGAATTGCAGAACTCTTTCTCTTAGCATGATTTTAGGGTAAAGAAGTTACCAGTGTCTTGTCCTTTCTAAGAGACATAAGAAGAGTTTACTAAAGCTTGTTCTCAGGGGCAGCTGCAGCAGACCTTTGGCCTAGTGTTGTTACAGACAAAGAAGGAGCAGGTGAAGTTTTCACCCAGTTCTGTGGGAGAAGCAGTAGGAGTGGGTCAGGTTACTCTCAGCAAAGCTAGATGCATCCTTGTTGGGCAAGACACTTCTCGTAGCACCATTCAGGCAAGGCAGTGTTTTTATTTCTATATCAGTTTAGAATGCTGGCTTGCTGTTTTACTGCTGGGCTTTTTGGAGATCCCATTTAAATGCAGCTTTGAACAGGCGACTGAAAACCTTGATGATCAACCCCTAGCCATAGACTAGTACTGCATCACATGTTCTCTCTTGCACAGAGCACCAGCCTCCCTACATCATTGCAGTCTTACCTCGATATGTAGAGATCCGAACATTCGAGCCAAGGCTTCTAGTTCAGAGCATTGAACTGCAGAGGCCTCGTTTCATTACCTCGGGAGGGTAAGGAATTCCTTTTTTTTACTGTGGCTGCTGTGTTATCCTAAAGTGTTAAAATGTCCTCAAGTGTGCTCCTTTGCTAATGTTCTTATTCCTGCCTGCAGATCAAACATTATTTATGTGGCCAGCAATCATTTTGTTTGGAGACTCATTCCTGTTCCCATGGCAACCCAGATCCCACAGCTTCTCCAGGACAAGCAGTTTGAATTGGCGTTGCAGCTGGCGGTAAGTCTTGTTCCTGAGATTTATGTGAGTCTGCCTTCCTCGGTGTTCTCAGAAGAAGGTGGTTTTGGTGTAGATGTTCGTGCTTAGTTTGAACTAAAATAAGTAGAAAAAGTCATGGGGCTTGTATTCAAGATCTAACTCTGCCATAAAATAACTATGTGACACTCTGTCATTTCACTTTCTGAGTTTGTGTTATCTGTCAAATGCAGAATGAATGCCATCTGTAACCAAAAACCCCTACCACACCTGTTGCTGTCAGTTAATTCTGACTCGTAGTGACCCTTTAGGACAGAGTCACACTGCCCCGTAGAGTTTTCAAGGAGCACCTAGTGGATTCAAACTGCTGACCTTTTTATTAGCAGTCAGACTCTACCACTGCTTCACCAAGGTTTATAAAATTATTGGAAGACTAAAATAATAGGTATGATATTACTAAAAACCAAAGCAGTCATTGAGTGTGTTCTGACAGATCGTGAACCCTATGGGACACTAGAATTGCCCCATAGGGTTTCCAAGGGGCACCTGGTGGATTCTCATTGCAGCTGTAGCACTTAACCACTATACCCCCACAGTTCCCAGGTATAATATACCACAGTTTCCAGGTATAATATAGTCTTGAAAAATTAAAGGCAATGCAAACATTAAAATACAGTAACAATCATACATCTAAGAGTATATTCGTGTCCCTAAAATTATGCTCAAGGAAAGATTTCAACGTTTTTAGCTGAATTCAAGAACCAGAGGACCTCTCAAAAGCCCATTCAGTGGTAGGATCATATTGAAACTAGCTCAAACTGTTGCATTCACCAAGTCTGCAATCTTAAGATTGTCACTCTCCTTTAATATCTGCATGGAATATTGTTCACAGCAAAGCAGCAGCCATGCTTCTGTTCCAGCCATGCTTCTGACACCATACACTGCGGGAGACCGAAAACCTGTAGAATCTGTGGTGTGCTCTTTTGAGCATCCTCAGGGATGATTACTGTCATCTGTAGAGGGTGAATTTGATTTTAGGAAATAGCCAAGTCATTCTGAGCCTAACTTAGTAAACCTAATGTAGTTAGATGGTGGCAAATTTAGGTAAAAGACATTTTTGTGAAGATAGAAGTAAAACAAAATTTGTAGGGTAACTTGTAAATTGCTTCTGAAAGGATAGCAGTGATTAGTTTTTTTTGTAGTAAATATATATGTGTGTGTATATATATATATATATATATACTCACCTGTGTATTTATTTTGGTTGTATTAAATCTGGATTGAAAACAAAAACCCAGTCTTAATTATTAAACATGTTGAATAATACCCCGTGAAGATTATTTCTTGGGGCATTTAATTTCACCATCTTCTGTTTTCTTCCTCCTCGTGTATTACTTTATTTTAATTTATGTTTTTGCTTTTTAAATAATGAATGCTGATGAGCCAACCATCCTAGCCAAGAATAATAACGTACATATATCTCTGTGGTCCACCTTGTCCCAGCTGTCTGCCTCCCATCCAGACACAACCACTGTCCTGAATTTTGTGTTTACAATTGTAAAAAAAATACTTAGTTTAACCTTTTGTGTGTATAAAACCCATTGCTGTTGAGTCAGTTGTGACTCATAGCAAGGTAGAACTGCCTCACAGGGCTTCCAGGAAGTGAGTGGCTAGTGGATTCAAACTGGCAGCCTTTTGTTAGCAGCCAGGCTGTTAACCAGTATCCCTCCAGGGATCCTGGATATGTATATGTATGCTTAAATATATTTAATTTTTGAACTTTAGTGAACTTTATAGTACGTCATATAGTACATGGCTACTTTACTATCTGTTTCACAGCAGGAAGATCTTAGGGTCTTTCACTTATTTTCCAACTGCAGTTATCTGCTTGATCTCTGATAGAAGAGACAGTAACGACGTTTCATTTTCCCTTCTATTTTTCAGTCTTTGCTTACTATGTACCCTCACCTTCTTATAGCCCTTGAGGAACCTATCTTTTATGAACTTAGATTTTTTTTAAAAAAAATTCACACCATTTTCAGAGGGCAATTACATACTCTACTCAGTGTTGACACAGCATGGAGCAAAATGTTAGCAGAGGGATAGTGCGTTTGGGGCTAGAGAAGGAATCCATGTCTGAACACTTGAGTCAGCCCTTTAAGGATAGGTAAGGTCAGTGAAGAGGTACCATATGATCAGGACCCAATGGTACTGAAGGAGGAAGTTGAAGCTGCATTGAAGGCATTGGCAAAAAACAAGGCTCCAGGAATTGATGGAATACCAACTGAGGTATTTCAACAAGCAGATGCAGTGATGGAAGTCCTCACTTGTCTCTGCCAGCAAATGTGGAGGACAGCTACCTTGCCAGTTGCCTGGAAAAGATCAATATTTATGCACATTCCAGAGAAATGTGATCCAACTGACATTAGTGAACGAAATCATTAAGATCACACACAAGTAAAATCTTGCTCAAAATCATTCAGAAGCAACAGCAACAGTATGTTGTCAAGGGACTGCCAGAAATCCAAGCTGGATTCAGAAGAGGATGCAGAAGCAGGAATATCATTGCTGATGTCAGATGGATCTTGGCTGAAAGGAGAGAATACCAAGAAGATGTTTACCTGTGTTTCATTGACTATGCAAAGGCATTCAACTGTGTGGATCCTAACATGGCTAACATTGTGGAGAATGAGAATTCCACAACAGTTATTTGTGCTTCTAAGTAATCTTGGATCAAGAGACAGTCATGTGAACAGAACCAGGGAACACTATAGTTAGGAAAGGTGGGCTTCAGGGTTGTATCCTTTCATCATACCTTTGCAATCTGTATGCTGAGCAAATATGAGAAGCTGGGTTATACAAAGAAGAAGGAGGCATTGGAATTGGTGGTGGCTTATTAACAACCTGTGTTGTGCAGATGACACCACCATATTGCTGGAACTGAAGAAGACTTGAAACACTTACTGATTTAGATCAAAGACCACAGCCTAATTTAGTATGGATTCAACATCAAGAAAACAAAAATCCTCACAACTGGACCAGTAAGCAACATTGTAGTAAAGGGAAAAAGGATTGTGGTTGTCAATAATTTCATTTTACTTGGGTCCACAATCAACACCCATGGAAGCAGCAGTCAAGAAATCAAAAGATGCATTGCACTGAGAAAATCTGCTGCAAAGGGTCTCTTTAAAGTGTTGAAAAGTAAGGATGTCATCTTGAAGACTAAAATGTGCCTGACCAAGTCATGGTATTTTCAGTCACATCATACGCATGTGAAAGCTGGACCATGAACAAAGAAGGTAGAAGAATTGATTGAATGGTAGTGTTGGAGAAGAATATTGAATGTACGATGGACCCACCCAAAGAGCAAACAGATTTGTTCTGGAAGAAGTACAGCCAAGAGTGCTCCTTGGAAGCAAAGATGGCAAGACTGCGTCTTACATACTCAGGACATGTTATCAGGAAAGATCAGTCCCTGGAGAAGGACATCATGCCTGGTACAGTGGAGGGTCAGCGAAAAAGAAGACGACCCTTGGTGAGATGGGTTGATACAGTGGCTGCAACAATGGGCATAGGCGTAAAAATGATTGTGGACAAGGCACAAGACCGGGCATTGTTTCGTTCTGTTGTTCATAGGGTAGCTGTGAGTTGAAACTGACTGGACAGCACCTAACAACAACAATACACTGAGAGAATAGAGTTGTATTTGTTAAAGCCATCCACTTGTGGTATTTCTGTCATAGCAGCACTAGATAACTAAGACGTTGTCTGGCACCTCATAGGTAGTACATAAATATTCATTGAGTGAGCCTGTCCTTACCTATCCTATTCTCTGATTAGGAAATGAAAGAAGATTCTGACAGTGAAAAACAGCAACAGATACATCATATCAAGAACTTGTATGCCTTCAACCTCTTCTGCCAGAAGCGCTTTGATGAATCCATGCAGGTGTTTGCTAAACTTGGCACAGGTAATGAGTGGGTGTGGCCCTGGGATAAGGAAGTAATGGAGGAAGGGGGAATTGGAAGGGACAGTGAAAACTGATACCAGACTGTTAAGAATGGGGAAAGTTGGTACGTGGGAAAAGGATCAAGTTGGTATGCAGTTGCAGTATTCCAGTATCTTCCTGAAGAGTTAGTGGTACACAGACAACAGTTGCCCCAGTTGAGTTCATTCAGAGGAAGGATGGCAGGCATTTATCAGTTGAGGCTGCCTAGCATCCATCCCATTCTTAACAGTGACTTATTTCCCTTTCTCAGAGTTGAAGTGGCAATATCTACTGCCTTAATGTAAGACTGATTCAGTTTCACAGCATCATAAGCACTGGGTGGTATCATAGAAGAAAATTTTTTTCAGTAATTATATAAAACTGTCACCTCTTTGGCATTTTTAATGTATGCTACTCTGAGTCTTACTGTACTGGGACATTTTGCCACTTACTCTTTTCTTGTCAATTGTCATCTCTATTGTTCATTTATCCAGTGAAGCCTTATGTTTTACCAATTTATATAGATTTTGTTTTGTTTTGTTTTTTTGTTTTGTTTTAAGTCAGTCTCTTTTTCTTTATTATGACTGAGTGAAAATGTACATTCCCATATAAATTTACATGCCCACCTATATGCAGCTTCCACTGCTCTCCCTGCCCAGTGACAGCACACTGTTCCTCTCTGCTCCAAACATATCTCATCCTCCCAACAGTCTCCTTTCCCCTCGTCTCCACCCACTCCCCATATTCCAGTCAGAGGTCAGCAGGATGATATCCTATAGATGCATAGAACTATAAAGTGCATCCAACATATGGTCACTCTCCATCGCCAAGTCCAATCCATTCGTGTCTGAAGAATGGACTTTTGTTATGATTTATGGGCAAGGGCAGCATCAGGGCCAGGGGCCATGCTCCCAGGGGAACCCCAAAGCAGCTGGACCATCTATTGTGGTCGTTTAGTGGAGACCTTAGGGTGCACCCTTTTTATTCTTATGTTGCCAGTGAGACTCAACTTAGTGACCTCCACCGTGGCTATATATAGATTTGTTTTATATAATCAGCGTATTTCCCCTTTTGCTGTATGTGCTGCAGTTATATTCCCTAACCTGGTTTTTGTTGTTTTGTTTTAATAATACCATATTTTTACACAAATAACTCATGCCTCTCTAGTTTTCTTTGCCAGCTGTGCCCTCCCCTGGGAGGTATTTTTGTTACCACTGCTATGCCAATTTTCCTTTCACATATTGCTGTAGAAAGAAGCATAGCACACTTACAGAAATACCCTGGGTAGAAGGCATAGTTGGTAAGTCAGTGCAGAAGGTCTTCATCACTTGTGTAAAAATAGGGTACACTCTTTTTTCTTGGCTGTTATCTTTTTTTGGCTTGTGCTTTTAGCTCAAGTTAATTTCTCATTCAAAAAATTATACACTTACTATTTTATGACATTTGTTGCAGTCCACACAATGTGACAGCGTGGTCCCATTTTGCACTCAGATTCCTTGTGTCCATTTGTCCAGTTCTTGTCCCTTCCAGTCTTCTGTTCATCCTGCTTCGGAAAGGAGCTGCCTGTTTAGTCTCATAGATGTGAGTGAGCCAAGAAGCATGTTCCTTGCGTGTATTGTTCTTTGTTTTATAGTCATGTGTGCTCTTTGAAAAGTGGGCTTCAGGAGTGGTTTCGTTTCTGGGTTAGTGCATGTCTAGGGACCCTAGTTTCTAGGGTTCCTCCAGCCTCTGCCAGACTAGTAAGTCTGGTCTTTTTACGTGAGTTTGAATTCTGTTCTCCACCTTTCTCCTGCTCTGTCCGGGACATTCTGTTGTGATCAAGGCAGTCATTGGTGGTAGCCAGGCATTAGCTAGTTTTTCCGGTCTCAGGCTGGTGGAGTCTCTGATTCATGTGGTCCTTTAGTCCTTTGGGCTAGTATTTTCCTTGCGTCTTTGGTTTTCTTCATTCACTTTGCTCTGGGTCAGGTTGGGGTGGAACCAGTAGATGTGTCTTACTTAGATTGCTGCTTGAAAGCTTTTAAGATCCAAAACACTATGCACCAAAAAGGTCTGTAGAATATTTTCTGGGTTTTTTAATTGTGCTTTAAGTGAAACTTTTTAATTTAAGTGAGTTTCTCATATAAAATTTATACACACATTGTTGTGTGACCCTAGCTGCTCTCCCTGTAATGTGACGTCATACTCCTCCAGTCCATCCCACATTTCCCGTGCACATTCAGTCAGATCCTGCCCTTTTTACCTTCTCATCTTGCCTCTGACAGGAGCTGCCCATTTAGTTTCATGTATCTACTTCAACTAAGAGGCACACTCTTCACAAGTATCATTCTGTTTTAAAATGCAGCCTAATCTTTGTCTGAAGAGTTGCTTTGGGAATGGTTTCACTTCTGGGCTAAGTAATAATTTTTTCTCTTCTGCCTTTCAGAGTTGATAAATATTCATTTCTAATTCTGTTTTATGTGTCTGCGTCTTGAAATATACAATCATGACTTTTTTTTGCATGAAACGTGTAAAACTGCTCAGTCATAAGTGTGCAATACATGGAGTTTTCATAAATTTAGAGTCTGTCCTTTAAATAAGCCAATCTGGAGCTTATTTTGTTTTAGTGGTAGTCTTGTTTTAATTTAGTTTATCCTTAAGCCGATGAGCTCCTTTCCAGAGGAATCCTGTTTGCCTTCCATGTAGATCCTACCCATGTGATGGGCCTGTACCCTGACCTGCTGCCCACCGACTATAGAAAGCAGCTGCAGTATCCTAATCCACTGCCTGTGCTCTCTGGGGCTGAGCTGGAGAAGGCTCACTTAGCTCTGATTGACTACCTGACACAGGTAGGTATGATGCAAAGGGATATGGGAGAGTTTGCCTAGGTGTTCTTAGTACCTGTGTTTCTATGTCAGGAAATTGAGGATTCTGTAGTGCTACTGGCCTTCCATAAATGAACGCTCTAGAAGTCTGAGCAGGTCATGGTTTTTGTGTCTTCTTCCAATTTAACAGTACTGCTGAACCGTGTTTTTTGTTTTGTAACATCCCAATGCTAAGAAACACACTTGATTTCTAGTGAATTTACATTGTTACAGGAGCTAAAAAGGGTAAATTTTAGTTAATAGAAAAGTTTTTTAAGACAAACTTAATAAAATACAGTTTTTGAAAAAATGCCTACTATATGCAGAAATCTTGGCAAACACAGTCAAGTACAAAGTAAAAATACTAATCATGTTTAACTCTGCCACCCAGAAATGTCCTTCCAAACTTTTATGTGTATTTATGAATTCATTTCTGTGTATGCTTACTTGCTACAAACATTAAACTATTCTGTTTGATAGCTTACTTCTTAAATTTAGCCATGTATCATAGAAGTTCTTACCTGTCAGTAAATATTCTTTACAGTGTACTGTAGGAAAGATGGTGTGTTTAGATTTAAATACTTTTCTGTTTACTGTTTTGGACAGATAAAAAAAAAGTTTAAAGTCAGTTAAAACTAACATCTCTGTTGAAGGCTTCTTAGCCTGTAATCTGTGTCACGGAATGTTCTTGTTTGTCTGATGTGGACTTGTTCAGAGTCAGTGAGTTTATTAGTTTTTCTCCCTGTGCATGTTTTGCAGACCTTTCTAAGAGGCACCAGGTGTGACGAGTGTGACTGAGGAAGTGGCAGTGCTGGCTTCCCTCCCCTGCCTCTGGGTCCGCAGAGCATGCGTGGCCTTGGCACTTTCTTGTCATTGGTCTCTGGGTACCCAGCAGTGGCTCTCAGCCTGCCAAGAGCACACAGACTCGCCTCTGGCTGGGCGTTGTGTGGCCCGTGTGCCAAGTGCAGGGCTCCTGGGGCCCAAGGTCTGCCAAGCCTGTGGCGTAGAAAGCCCTGTGTTGGTAGAGTCTTAGTTTTAGGAGCAGATGTTCTTCCCTGGCCTGCTCCACTCATGTTCTGAAGGAAATGAAGGAAGCTGAGATTTGTGCTGTACCAGGGAGATAGTAGAGCATATAAGACCTTATGCCAGAGATGGGGGGTACGAACTAGATGATTCCATTTCTAGGAAGTTCTAGAACAGACAAAAATTAATCTGTGGTGACAGGAAACAGATCAAGTTGATGTTGTTCCTAGGTGCTGTTGAGTCAGTTCTGACTCATGGTGACCCAGTGTACAACAGGGGGAAACACTGCCCGTCCTTCGCCCTCCTCCTGATCATTGCTGTGCTGGAGCCCATGTTTTAGCCACTGTGTCTGTCCTTCATATTGAAGATCTTCCTCCTTTTCACTGATCTTCAACTTCACCAAGTATAATGTCCTTCTCCGGGATTGGTCCCTTCTTATCACATGTCTGAATTATGTAATCAGGATGACAGGAATGTTCTGTTACTTGGTGGGGGTAGTGATTACATGCATGTATTTGTCTATAAAAATGCATGTTACAGGCACTTAAAAGGGCTACATGTGAATTACACCTCAATAAAATTGATTTAGAAAAAGAAAGAACATGGCTTTGAATCAGACAGATGCTCGTTTGAATACTGCCTCTACCACTCATGAAGTATCTAATGTCTGTGCCGTGGGTTCTTCGCCTGTGAGTCGGAATGGTGATCCTGTGTTTGTTCTGTATTTAAAGTGGTATAATGTGCAGGAAGTACTTGGCACAGTGCTCGGCATACAGTGAATACTTGGTACATAGTTGCTGTTATTGTCATTGTATCTGTGGCAGCCATCTCTTCAGCTCCCTGATAAAATTGTAATGCTAATGTGAGCTCAAAGTGGACAGGTGTGAGCTAACTGAAGGTATTTGGAATTACCCAGAATCTGACGTTATGAAGTAAGATTTAGTCATAGCCTTGACCACCCTCCATTTTTGGTCTTTGTAGAAACGAAGCCAGCTAGTGAAGAAGTTGAATGATTCTGATCACCAGTCTAGCACTTCCCCACTCATGGAAGGCACTCCAACCATCAAGTCCAAGAAAAAACTGTTACAAATCATTGACACCACCCTGCTCAAATGCTACCTCCATGTAAGTTACCTAACCTGCAGAGGTACCCAGAATCCCCCACCTCGTGAAGCTCTGGAAAAGTACAAGAGAGCACCACACTCTGAGTGTGAGTGAGATCTTGGATGCAGAAACCACCTGGTCTTTGGTTGGTACCTGTGACTTTCCTGAAATTAAGAGGATAAAGCAGGACATCAATCCAGACCCTCTCAGTGGGCTTCTCTTCCTAGTGGGATTGGAGGTAGTGTTACAGAGTGAGCAAGGAGAGTGTTTCTCAAAGAAAATCTCCTCCTCCCTCAAAAAAAAGCAAAACGGTATCTGAGAAAGAGCTTGAATATACTATTGAAAGCCACTGTTTCTCTAGTCTTAGAAAACGATCTTTTGCTTTCTCTTACTCCTCCTGGCTGTTCAACCTGGAGGAGGCCTGGGCTGGCTAAGGGTGGGCTCGCCAGGCAGCAGTCTCCACTGATGTCCTGATTCATGTGCAGACAAATGTGGCCTTGGTCGCGCCCTTGCTGCGTCTGGAGAACAATCACTGTCACATTGAAGAGAGCGAGCATGTGCTGAAGAAGGCACATAAGTACAGTGAACTCATAATCCTGTATGAGAAGAAGGGGCTCCATGAGAAAGGTAACCGGAAGAGGGGTTCTTAGATTTGGGAGACTTGCACGCTGACAGGGGATGCAAGCTCAAGTGGGCGAATCTCCTGGAAGAGGCTCACAGCTGGTTCTTGGGCTTCTGGCCAGCTCTGCAGGTGCTGGTGGACCAGTCCAAGAAAGCCAACTCCCCACTGAAAGGCCACGAGAGGACGGTGCAGTACCTGCAGCACCTGGGTGAGTGAGGCTTCTGAAGGGGTCTACAGGGCTCATGTTGGAGTGCACCTAGTTTCTCTCATTGCAGCTCCATGTGTTTCACCCAGCCTTTTTCTCCAGTTGGGGTAAAAGAACCTCAGTGGTCTGACCATATCCATCACTTAGTGTGTACCCTGCTGGGTGGAGCCGAGCAGCGCTGAGTGGCTGGTCCTGGGGCAGAGCTGTTTTCTCTGGACAGTTGATTTTGGGGTGACTGCCCTGGCTGCAAGCCTTTCCAGTACTGTAGGCAGGATGGAATTCAACCACTAACAAGCCTTGTCCCTCCTTCTAGGCACAGAAAACCTGCATTTAATTTTTTCCTACTCTGTGTGGGTGCTGAGAGACTTCCCAGAAGATGGCCTGAAGGTGGGTCATGGACTGCCTCTGACTTCCCTGGCCACTGCTTTTCACCCTGAATCCCCTGGGGCGGTGATGAGTGGAAGGGGAATGGACTCCTGTAGTTTTACTAGTGGTGGAAGGAGTAGGGTGGGGAACTTGAGACTGTAGTGTGGTCTAGTGGAAGGAGCCTTGCACGGACGCAGGGACCTAGGATCTGTGTGTCACACACTGACCACTGGGTGAGCCTGTTCCTTCTTATGTGTCCTCTTCCGTGTGAAAGTCCATCCACTTGGTTCCTGTGTGTGTGTGCTGGTGTGCATTCGTTGCACACATGTGGCAGTGTTGCAGCCAGATGGTTGTGCTGTGCTGCCAGAACTATGATTTGTGTGGCAGATATTCACTGAAGATCTCCCAGAAGTGGAGTCTCTGCCACGAGATCGTGTGCTTGGCTTCTTAACGGAGAATTTTAAAGGCCTGGCTATTCCTTATCTGGTAAGATATTTTTTCGTCTGAACTAAAGAGCTTCACACCTAGGAACCCAGGGTATACTACAGGGTTTAGTCACTGGGCAGTTCACTTTGGGTTTGTGTCACTCATCTCTTGAGGATTGGCCAGAGTTTTATTACAACTTTCACTCAAGAAAGAAACTCCAGTGGACTAAACTAGAAATGTTGCTTTCTGATGATACTTTCTAACTTTAGGTAAAGAGAGCAACAAAAAAAAAAAATTTGAAGTCACATTTGCATAGCAGTGCTGAAATATGACCACAGAACACCCAGATGGGTTTTAAGTACCAGAATGCAAATGTGTAACTTTACCGATGTGGGCTGGTGTAAGAGTTTGGAGGATTATAGCACAAAATTAATAAAGTGAAATGTGAAGTCAAGAAAATAATTTCTGACATTGCTGGATTGCATTGTGAAGTTTCCTGGTGATTTTAGAAGAGCTGTCCCTTGGTAATCTTTATAGCTTAATTAGGGGATAATCAGAATGGGACCTGTTAGGCTGTAGAAAATGTGAGGAAGAGTGGGTGACTGAACCTGGTCCAGCACGGAGGGTACCAGGCAGGCTTACATCTCACCTCAGGAACATGTCATCCACGTTTGGGAGGAGACAGGCTCTCGGTTTCACAACTGCTTGATCCAGCTGTACTGTGAGAAGGTGCAAGGGCTGATGAAGGAGTATCTCCTGTCCTTCCCTGCAGGTACCGGTTCTCCTAGAAAGCTGGTCCCCTGGTCTCGGAGGCCAGCACAGACCTGAGTGTGCCATGTGGGGTGTCAGGAAGCAGATCTTACCCTTCTCTGTGGGCCTAGATGGGCGGGGGGTTCTTCAGAGGTGTCTAGGGAGCTGAACAGCCCAACCCTGCAGTGTCAGATTCTGGAGCCCATGTCTGGATCGGGGTATCACTGAGCCTCACTGGGAGCCATGTGGGGGAGGTGGGAAGGAGCAGATCTGTCTGCAGGGTGACAGCTGTGCTGATGAGCAATTGGTTTGCTACCAGTGTTACTGTGGGCAGTGTGTGTTCTTACTTAAAGCTGATGCTCTGGGGTGATGTAAAGACCATAAGCCAGGAGGGGACCAGCTGAAAGCCACTCTGCTGGGTTTTCCTCATCACTGTGGTGACATCGCTGAACCGCCGCCGCTTCTTTGTGCCATTGCCGCCTGATGGCATCTCTCATGTGAAGCTTGTTTCCTTAAAGGCCAAACTCCAGTCCCTGCTGGAGAGGAGGAGGGAGAGCTGGGAGAATACCGGCGGAAGCTCCTTGTGTTCCTGGAGATTTCCAGCTGCTATGATCCCGGCCGGCTCATCTGTGATTTTCCTTTTGATGGTGAGTGCATGGCTTATGGCCAAAAGCCACTTCAGCCTGTGGGAATGCAAAAACCAATCATTTTATAGTTTTTGAACACCATAGAAAGTTGGGCTGGGGAACAGCGGCATCTTCAGGCCAGCCTTCCTGTTTTAGCCCTTCTGAAGACTTGATTTATACCATGGCTGAGGCACTTTACCCCCCCGTAACTGGGTGTGAATCACAGTGATAGCCAGGTTGGAACCTGTTTATTGCTGCAGTACGGTGTTCCTGGCCAACCTCATTGTTTAGCAGTTGGGCATAATTTGTCTGAGAGAGTGATGCATAAGCTCTGTGAGAGCAGAGACCAACGGTTCGCTTCCCTTACTGAAGTGCCTGGCCCATCAGGGTGCTTACTGTGCATGTGGCTGCTGAACAGGCGTTCTTACTGCTTGATCAGTGAGCACAAAAATGATGAGGTAAAACACCTCCTCATTTCTAAAATTTTGGTAACTCTTTCATTGGGGAAAATCTTAAGTAAAAATGATACTTTCTCCCATTTCATATTGCCCCAGTATTGACTCCTCTAATCATGTAGTGCTTACATTCCTCTTTTTCTACAGGACTGTTAGAAGAGCGAGCTCTCCTTTTGGGGCGCATGGGCAAACACGAACAAGCCCTCTTCATCTATGTCCACGTCTTGAAGGACACCAGGATGGCTGAGGAGTAAGTTGACCTGTTTGTTATCCCACCGCCCATAGGCCTAAGAGAAGGCCCTGGAGAGGCGAGAGGTGTGAGAGGCAGGGAAAGCTGTTTCTCTCCCTTGCAGCAGGGGTGAGACACATACCTGTGCTGGCCCTTGGCCTTTACTGGTCATCTTTAGGTGAGCTGTCCTCTAGGGTGGCCCCACTGGCCTTGTGTCACCACTTGTCTCCCTTGCAGGTACTGCCACAAGCATTATGACCAAAACAAAGACGGCAACAAAGACGTAAGTGGTGCCTCTGGCCCCAGGGAGCACGTGCATATGCGTTTATTGCTGCTCTTACCTAACCGGTTGGTTTAGCTGCAGATGACACTGATGTGAGTCTCTGAGGTGAAACACCATGGTATTCCTGGGCTGATTGGTTTTTTGTTTGTGTACTGAGAGGCAGGTGCTAGTAGGTCCCTGGTTTCTTGGGATACTTCTGGTTTATACCCATTGTCTCAGCATAATTGTTGATGGCACCCCTACCCTTCAAACTCAGAAGAACCCCAGTTTGTATCATGAATTATATGGTTAGCCTAGTGATCAGGAATGTCAGGTGGTTCTGATAAGGCTCACATGTGTACTGGGTCTTGAAACAGGGCTTTGTCAATGTCTGAATACATCTTTGGTTGTTCCTACTGGCATCTGGTGGTCAGAGGCCAGGGATTCTGCTACCCAGTGAATAGACAACCCCACACAGCAAAGAATTACCCAGTCCAAGGTGTTAATAAGGTGAGATTGAGAAACCCCCATGGTACTTTTAGCAGTAGGAAACATATCATCTCATCTTGGGTTAACTCTCACCTGTCAAAATTGGGAGGCTCTCCACTTTCAAAGCCCAGGGGAAATGAGAAGTCTGAGTCACTTTGTGGTGGTAGTGTTTAGAAATGGTAAAATGCTCCACAAATACAAAGGTGTTTGTTTTCTTCTCTCGGAAAAAAATCCTTAATTGTTAACATTTTTACTTGGCAGTTTGACTTTACCAGTAACTGTAGAAAGGTGGAAAGTGGTGAGTTCAATGTTCTGTGACAGCTGTTGATTTAGACTAGCCCTTTAATCTCACGCAGGGTCCATGCTAGGGGTTCTGGGAAGGTTGCTGGTAGGCCCACTGGGCCCTGATGTATGTGGCTTGATCTGTGTGAGGCAGGTATATCTGTCCCTGCTCCGGATGTACCTGTCACCCCCCAGTGTTCACTGCCTGGGACCAATCAAGCTAGAGCTGCTGGAGCCACAGGCCAACCTCCAGGCTGCCCTGCAGGTCCTTGAGCTGCACCACAGTAAACTGGACACCACCAAGGTCAGAAGTTTGCAGGGAGATGGAGGGCATTTGCAGAAGCACTGAGCCAGAAGAGGGATGGAGACAGGAACTGGATCCTTAGCCTCACTGCGGGTCCTTACCCTGTTTCTGTGTGTGTTCCTACCCCAGGCCCTCAACCTTCTGCCAGCAAATACTCAGATTAATGATATACGCATCTTTCTGGAAAAGGTCTTAGAAGAAAATGCACAAAAGAAACGGTTCAACCAAGTGCTGAAGAACCTTCTGCATGCGGAGTTCCTGAGGGTATGGGGCTTCCCAACTCTATGGTGGGGCTTATATATTTTAGTAACAGGCCAAAACAGAAAACCAAACCAGTTGCCACTGAATCAGTTTCAATGCATGGTGACCCCATGGATCAGAATAAAACTGTGCTCAGCCGTGACTGAACTGGTTTGAGCTAGTTTTTGAATCTCTGAGGCTGAGATGGGAGCCAGTGCTGGCGTCCGTCTCTGTAGATTTCCTCTCCCAGTGTTTCTGTCTCTCCCAGGTCCAGGAAGAGCGTATTTTACACCAGCAGGTGAAGTGCATCATCACAGAGGAGAAAGTGTGCATGGTGTGCAAGAAGAAGATAGGGAACAGGTGAGCCTCCACCGCAGTCTGTGCACAGTGTCCTGCCTGTGATGGGGATCCCTCCTGTGTCAGCGCTAGCTGGAGGTCAAGGCAAAGTCAGGTGCCACAAGGGGTGGGCACCACTGTAGCTGGATTTCTGCCCTTTAACCAAGATGATAAGCACCGCCTGCTAGTTTTCTTCTTCCTTTTAGTTCTTGACTCTTCAGAAAGCAAGTCTGTGTTAACTATTGGGGGTGGGCTCTGAGAATTTAGAGACCTGAAATGTGTGGCATCGGGCTGTTACTTCTCACCCAGAAAGCACTTCCCCACTGGCAGCTAGAAATTCTGTGTGGCCAGTGAGAGTTGTATGTGAGTAGAAAATGCTTATCCTTTAAGGACAAATCTTTAGACAGAGAAAGATCTTTCAGCTTGCCCCCTCATGACTTGGGGGGCATCGACCTGAGCCACCTGCTGCTGTTTGAAGACATACTCTAGCGGATCCTCTTTCATCCGCAGATGAGCCATTTGTCCTTTTTCTTGCATGGCTGGAATAATTCTTTTCTTTAGAAACCTGTCTGTCTCTCCTCTGTCAGTCAGCCTGACACATGTTCTCATGAAGATCGTTGGCTCTCGGTACCCAGTGGCTTGCCCCATTTGCCCAGCTGTTTTGTTTCAGTTGCTTAGTTAGAAATATCCCTGTGCACTGAACTGGTGTGGAACTCGTCCTCTTTCCATTTTTCGTTAGAGAGGTTGGCAACATAAATCCAGCAGCATGAATCCAGGCTGCTGTTTTGTGGTTAGGGAGGGATGGCTTCAGGCCAGGTAGCTGTCCAGGTCTAGCAGCACCTTCTCTCGCAGGCGGTCTATACCCCTGAGCTGTCGTTTTTCCTTTCAGTGCGTTTGCAAGATACCCCAATGGCGTGGTTGTGCACTACTTCTGTTCCAAAGAGGTGAACTCTGCTGACACCTGAGCCCAGCATGACAAGGATGGCAGAAAGATAGCCCACTATCCCGGAAGACGAACCAGCACCCAGCCTGAGGAAGTGGGGGCCACCCCCCCCCAGACATCTCATTTGCACACTGCTGGACACATGGCACCCTGGGACATCACTGAGTTAACCAGATTCGCAGTCTGGCATCGCCAGCTTTTTAATAGAAAGAGGAATTAGTTATACCCTACACCATTATGTTGCTGGCAGTTCCAGATAACTTACTGACTCCTTGCTTGGGCAGGAGGAGCTGGGGAAGTGCATTGTCTTGCCCTTCCATTCCAGTCACCCAAACACACAAACCACAGGTAGTTCTTTCAGAGTTTATCTACCACCTGCACAACTTTACAGGCCCCTCAGCATGGCTAACTGGGGAGCCTGTGAGAGAAGTGTGTGTGTGTACCAGACGTGTACCAGACGGCTTGTTTTCTGTGTAACGGCAGTTGTTTGTCCATGGTGGTTTTATGTAGCATCCCCCCAATAATCTCCCCTCACATCTTTATTTTTCAGTCTCTTCTGTTTCTCACTATTTATTTTCTTCCTTTATCTCTCTCCTCCCTGCCCTACCCAGGCCTTGTCTCCTGCTTCCCTGACAGCAGGAATAACTGATGTTTAAACAACGTTCAAATGAGAACAAGGGAACAGCCCATCTTCTAGGAACACAATGATAATGGATTGTCCTGTGCGATGTAAACATGTAAATATATCGTCTCCAAATGGCACACTGTATGCTCAGAAGTTTATGAGAGTGTCACTACCTGCCTAGGGGCATTCTTCAGTCACCCTTTCTCCATCCCTCTCCTCTGGGCCAGTTGTGCCCAATGGCTAGACCAGCACTGACCTGAATATTTGACCTTATCAGCAAGTCCTCCAAAGAGGCACCTGTCCCCATTCCCTTTCCATCAGCTCAGCTCAGGCTGGTTTAGTCACTGTGAGCTGGCTTCTTTGCGCTTTGGCGCCTTTCTCTGTTTCAGCCCTTTTCCATCCACTGAGAGCTTGTCCTGGCCATCAGCTCTATACCTTTGTTTAAAGGGTTTGGAGGAGTGTGCTGAGAATTTGTGTCAGTGGATCATGGCTGTAAACATAATGATCACATTAGCTTACAATAATGTGATCTTGGGAGGTGTGCAGGAATATGAGGGGCCAGCAGTGCATGGACTTATAAAATCCTCCACCATGTCTGCTCAGCTTGGGTGGCGAGCCTGCCTTTCAGAGTGACCTAGAGGTACACAGTATGGAATTTCCAGCCCCAGAGGCTAGGTGACATGGGGTGAGGGGTCCTACATGCTGTTTTCCCTGGGGTCCGTGCAGATCTGTAGCCTTGTTGCTCCCAGTACCTTTAAGAGGAGTGATGGTGGGTGACAGAGTCTGACCACCTGGCACATTTTAGTGGCCTGTCCTCGGCATGCTGTAATTCCTTTAAACCACAGTACTGTGCTGAAGGCAGGCTGGCTGGGGATGCTTAGGATGGGCTTGCTTCCACCTGGACACCCTGTCTTGAGAAAGGGCATGAATGCTGATGGTCCCATTTTTCAGAGATGGGGCAATGCTTCATGAGAGCCCCATAGAGCAGTGCTTGGGAAAGAAAGCCACAGCTCCAACTGGCCGTGCCCACCCAGTGTTGTTCTGGGCCTGTTTGTGCTAGTCAGGCTGTGCTGCTGTGGTGCAGTGGTGTAACCTCCAGGTTGCCCTCAGTTTCACAGCAGAGACGTGACCGTGCCTCACAGGCCTGCTGAGTTTACATCCTCCTCGCAACTGTGGCAGATGCAACAAAGGATGTGTGTATTCTTTCTTTCTGGTGTACATAAGCAACCTAATTTTCCCCAAACACCATTCTTTGTTCCCAAGACTGTGTCCTTCCCTGAGGTATAGAGGGGGCTGGAGGTGCCAGCTCTGTAGTGAGGCGTGATACAATTTCTTAATTGTTTCTCTTCATAAAAAAATAAAGAAGCAAAGCCTGTTTGGATCTCTTTTTCATTCCTTATGTGGAGTTTGATAAAAATAACGATAAAATGATAGTAATGTAGCTAAGAATTGGGAGTAATAAACCAATTAACACTAATTAAGACTGAAAAAAACCTTATTGCTATCACTTCAGTTCCTACTTTTAGCAACCCTACAGGACAGAGTAGTAGGTACATGCTAAGACTGGTAGTTCAAATCCAGCAGATGCACCTTAGAAAGCCTGTGGGGCAATTTTACTCTGTCTTGTAGGGTTGCTATGAGTCAGAATCAGCTTTTTTTTAAGACAAATCACTGCAGGTGGTCCCCAGTTTAAAGTTAAACGGTTGAACCACACTTAACAACCATCCTTTTTTCTCTTCTCATACCTCTTATTGTTAGTAAAGGAAACACTGGTGGCGTGATAGTTAAGTGCTACACATCTGCTAATCAAAATGTCGGCAGTTCAGATCTGCCACGTGCTCCTTGTAAACGATGGAGCAGTTAGTTCTGCTGTGCCCGTAGGGTCACTATGAGTCAGAATCAACTGGACGGCGGTGGAGTTTTGTTGTTGTTAGTAGTATATACAGTGTTGCATCATATAATTTTCTAATGTTAACATTCTTGTAAAACCAAAAAGCAAACTGTCTTATACTGGAAACCTTACTGTCGATTTCAACTCATAGTCAAAGATTGGGTTTATAAAGTTAAAATAAAATGGAATAATAAAAGCTAGTTTTTGTAAAAAAAAGATCAGACAGAGTGGGAAAAAGTATACAACAAATAACCAAATTCACAAAAAGTAAATCTGGTCTGACCAGAGACTGGAACCCCTGAAACTGTGGCCCCTGGAAACCCCTCTCAGAATTGAAGCCACTCCAGGAGTTCATGGTTCCTCCAAAGATTAAAAAAAAAAAGCTACGCCATTGAGTCAGTTTTGACACGTAGTGACCCTAGGGAACGGTATAGAACTGCCCCATAGTTTCCAAGGAGTGACTGGTGGACCTGAACTGCTGTGCTTTTGTTTATCAGCCATAGCAGTTAACCACCGCCAGGGTTTCCACATGGGCCTGTAACGCTGGTGCAATAGTGGTTAAGAGCTATGGCTGATAACCAAAAGGTGAGCACTTGGTATCCAAGAGATGCCTCTTTGAAACCCTATGGGGTAGTTCTGTGCTGTCCTGTAGGGTCACTGTGAATCAGAGTTGACTTGAACAGCAATGAGTTTTTGGTATAACACAACAATGAAGAATGTGCATCTTAGAGCAATCAATTCTGTGAGATCAAATGGGCAACACCTGTTCAGGAACAAAGACAAGATGGGAGGGGACAAGAAAATGGGATGAAGGCCCGTGATGAGCCCAGGGTGGAGAGGGGGAGAGTGCTGAGAAAGTGCAGGATTGCAGCCAATTCCATGAAACAATTTGTGTTTAGATTTTTGAGTGAGAAACTAACTTGCTGTGTAAATTTTCACCTAAATCACTAAAGAAAAAAGCTATTTGAATTATGGAGTCATTGCACAAAACAGCACTGTAAGTCAGTGACTGCCTGTGTAACACTTCTATTATGTATAATGTCTACATCTGTGCTATTCCGTATGGTGGCCACTGGACACAGCAATTTAATATTTAGATATAATTTAAAACTCAGTTCCTTAGTTGTGCTAGCCATATTTCAAATGCTCAGAGGCTGCATATTGGTTAGTGACTTGTGTTGACAGCACAGATACAGAATACTTCCCACCAAGTTCTACTAGATTGCACTGGAATTTAGCTAATCCCAGTGGTTTTCTGTCTCTGTTTCACACAGTAGTTCTTAATGTCTCTGCCTATACAGCTCATAATGGCTGGAAGGGTCATGTAGGGGAGTCGAGTTGGGTCTGAGGGCCTAGGAATGGCTGAGAGGTGGAGAAATACTGGTCTACCTTGACCAGCTCCAAAAAGGCAATTTGGTCCTTACGTACTATCTTCCTGTTGAGCCTTCTGTGGCCATCTGGAGTTTCTGGGAACAAAAACACCTGGAGCTGAGGCCTAACTTTATTGTTGAGGCATAGGAGAAATGATTTCCGCAAGAGTATAACCAAAAAAAACACCCTAAACTGTCAGGAGCTCTCTATCCCAGCCTGACGTGCCACCAGCCAAGTCTGTGCCCTTGGTCCCTCTTCGGGCCTCTGGGTCCTTTTCTCTGGATCTAAGAATAAATCTTATTTAAGGACATAACCAAGAGATCTGGATTCTTATTTCTGAGACCCCATCCAGGGCCTGACTTCGTATTTCAAATTAAGCAGAAACATGCTCCCCTTGGGACCTAGCCTGGGTAGTTACGTGCCCTTTTATCCCAGAATTTCTGGTCTGAACTTGTTCATTGGGTCCCTTTGAAGTTGAATCACTTCTTTGGATATTCTTCTAGCCTCCAACTCTCTGCCTTGAGGGGAAAGTAGAGTTGGCTAAAGTTGGCTGAAGAAAAGAAACCATCTCCCAGCAATCCCTACCCCAGAAATCTTTCTACTGGAGACTGCCTGTCCTGGCTACCTGTATGGTGAGAGGCCATAGAAGAGGGGCCTTGTCTGTCACCTGCAGCCTGAAGCACAGGATGGTCTAAACAGAAAGCTCTAAAAAGCCTTTAGTACGTTAAGGACAAGTAGACTTGCTTTTCACTTGCCCTAACTGACACTACTTGCCCATACCCCTCCACATTTTTACCTGGAAGATACGGGTGTTTCCGTAATCTAGGAGGTGGGGCCTGGTACAAAGCTGACACAGCAGGCTCAGTAAATAGGGATGACATGAGGAAGCCTGTGAGTAATTACATGTGAGTACATGTGAGTGAACCTTCTGTGAGGCTGTGGGGAAGGCAGTGCTGGAAGGGTGGATGGTTTTCAGCTTCTTCAGTACCTGTAGACTTGTCCCTGACCCAGCACTTGCCAACTGGTGCTCTGTGGAGTCCTTGTTAGAAATAGGAACACCTGAGAACACACTCAGTGAATGAGACTACCACGGAGTGAGGTTTAGGTATCATGTTTCACATGCGGCAGCTGGGTTTGGGAACCACAGTGCCAGTTTCTCGTCCTCATGGGGCTAGGAATATCCTCTTGGAACTGCCTACCGCTTAAGAGGAAATTAGGCTCCAGTCACTTCCTGGAGCACTTCAGACCCCACCTGCAGGTCCTTTGGGCCACCCAGCCCTGACTCCAGAGTCCAGCCCCACCCTCCTTATCCCGGAGCTACCTGTCAGACCTGAGCAGGCAGGGTGTGCTGCCGGAGGAAAGCTGGGTGACCCTGGGAAGCAGATAAAGTTTCTGTTGGCACGGGGCTCCCCAGCCATGCTCTGGGCACTTTGGCCAGGGTGGCTAGCATCCAGGGGGTTGCCCCTCCTGGGGGCAGTGCTGCCTCGGAAGAGAGAGAAGAGGACACCACAGTGGAGGCACCGGCAGGTAAAGTACCAGATCTCACCAGGAAATACGGCCTGGAGAAGTCCTCTTGAGGACGGAGATTAAGTACTAACCTCAGCCTTGGCACTGGGTTTTGATCTGGGGTGGAACCTGTTTGTTCCAGACAATCTTGTGAAGCTTAAGTTAGATAAGACCTTGGCTCTTGAAAATAATCCCCCTGCCCCAGTCAGCGAGTGGAGGGTGAAGTATGTGGACTTGCATTGGTTGGTGGCTTTTTGCCAGGATACCTGATTTGGGCTGTGGAGCCCACTGGGAGAAGTTATCAGGAGCTTGCTGAGATTTTAAGGAAATGGTTTCACTCTGAGGAGTCAGTGAGTGGCACAAACACTTTAAGTGCTCGACTGTAGCCATAAGATTGGTGGCTCAAACCCACCCAGAGGTGCCTAGGGAGACAGGCCTGGTGACCTGTTTCCCGAATGTCGCAAGCCTTGAAAGCCTGTAGAGTACTGTCTACTGTGATAGACACAGGGTTACTGTGTGTCAGAAGCGACTCAACAGCAGCTGACCTGCTTCACACTGGGAAGGCTGTCCTTGATGCTACCTTTCCAGAGTCCAAGCTGCAGTCTCTTAGTGACTGGTCAAACCCGTACAAGCTAGCCAACTCTTGGCTTCCCTCTAGCTGCTCACTGAGTTCTGGGGCAGTAGTTCTTTGTCAGAGAGCTGGGGCAAGGTGGATTACAACTTTCTCTTTTAATATTTAATCTCTTTAAGCCCAGAGCTCCAGCTCTTGCTTCTGCACTGAAGCTACAATGGGGCTTACTGTACTCTGTTGGAGATGGGAATTTGTGCTGAATAAACACAATGACTAGTACCAATGGCCACTTATTTCAAGCATTTAGCTCAGACACTTCATACAGATTGTCACTTAAAACCCACCATGACTCCATGAGATTGTCATCATAATCCCCATTTGATCTATGGGAAAATAAAAGCACAGAAAAATTATGTATTGTCCCAGGGTGTTCAACTAGTCAATGATGGAGTCCAAATTTGAATCCAGGCCTTACTGTTCTCAAGATGCAGGCTCAACACCATTGTGGGCTTCCAGTGCCTGAGCCCTGCCACAGTGCCCCAGGTTCCAGGCACAACTTCATCCACAGCCTTGGGCCAACTGCTGCTGTGCAGTGGTCTGGGGCTGGGGAGGTCACCCACATTGTACCCTATTCCAAGGAGGAGGTAGGACCCACGCCAGGCTTCTGCACACTGAGTCCCAGAGCTCTGTTGTTTCAGCGGGAAATCCACCCATACTATGACCTTCAAGTGAAGGTGCTAAAGGCCAGGAATATCCAGGACACAGACCTGTGTAAGTAACTCCCATCTCCACCCTCCACTTCCCATCCCTAGGGCAGCCACTGAGCTCAGGGGAGGCAGGCCTGACTGGGGGTGTGTGTAGGGAGGGTGGAAGTAGAAGGACCTGCCAGGGAACCCAAGCAACGTTCAGGGGGCAGCTGGGGCTGGATGGGGACCCTTGGCTTTTCCTGACCCTAAGGGCTGAGCAGCGTGAGCTGGGCAGGAGTGTGCTCCTGGCTTGCCTGCAAGTCAGCGTCTGCTCTCCAGGAGCTTGTCATGCCAGTGCCCAGGGAGCAATCTTACTGCCTGAATCAGGCAGTTTGCAGGAACTACTCAATGGTCTGTGCCATGAGGTCTTTTCAACTGGCTACTGCAGAGTTTCTTTTTTCAGTTGAATGGGAGATGTAACTCATCAAGATTAAGTCACAGGGCACCAACAACTTGTGCCCTGTCTACCTGCCACACCCCACCAGTGGAGCAGCCTCCTCTCTCTTGCTTCTGCTCCTGCTCCTCTCCCTCCCACCCCAGCTTCCTCTAGGAAATCCTTTCATATTCTCTCCCCTGTCCCATCTGCAGTGTCCAAAGCTGATTGCTACGTGCAACTTTGGCTGCCAACAGCAGCCCCCTGGAGTGCCCAGACAAAGACGGTGGCCAACTGCAGTGACCCTGAGTGGAATGAGACCTTCCACTACAAGATCCATGGTGCTGTGAAGGTGAAGGCCAGCATGTGTGTGGGGGCTGCAGACACACCTCCAGGGTGTCACTCTCCTGCCCTGTTCAGGTGTCAGCCTGCTGTCTGCTCTGTTCCTAGAATGTCCTGGAGCTAACCCTCTGTGACAAGGACGTCTTGGGCAGTGACCAGCTCTCCCGGCTCCTATTTGACCTGAGGAGCCTCAAGCCTGGCCAGCCCCACAGGCACACCTTCCCACTCAACAACCAGGTCAGCCTGCCCCTTCTGCCAGCAATGAACCAAGCTGAAGGGGAGGGCTAGGCTGGGGTGCTGAGAACTTGCTCCCAGTCCATGAGGGCCAGATCTCCAGACAGACACTTTTCTGTCTGCAGCACTGAGTTCATAAAGGTTTCCCTCAAAAACTTCTTCCCTGTGTGAAACCCAGGGGTAACCTCCGTGAGCATGGTGCTTTGTCTCAGTTGCTGCTGTCATGAGTGTCTGGTACGGTGCCTGGCACATACTTTTGTTTTTTGTTTGTTGGATCTTTATTGTGTTTTAAGTGAAAGTGTAACAAGTCAGTTTGTTGTACAAAAACTTGCACACACACACTGCTCTGTAACTCTGGGTGCTCTCACCATCCTGTGATAGCACCCTCCTCCTTTCCACCCTTATGTTTCCCTCGCCCTTCTCGTCTTGCCTGGGGAAAAGATCTGCTCAGTTAGCCTCCTTTATAAACTTAAGCCAAGAAGCACACTACAGCCTGGCACACACTTTTGAATGAATGAATGAGGCTCTGTGTAGAGAGACACTGTCCTTCCTGTGCCTATAAAGGAGCCACAACAGCTTCCTCTTCTGGTTCGTTGAGCAGGGATGGAGGGAAGGGACACCAAACCTGGGGAGGGACAATCCCTGACTTTCTCAGCCCTTTGTAAACTGGTGCTGTCCTGCCGCCTCCATCTAGGATTCACAAGAGCTGCAAGTGGAATTTCTTCTGGAGGAGAGGTGAGTCCAGGTGGCACCCACACCCTCCTGTTTGGTCTGAGATGCACAGACAGACGAGTTATGCCAACTCACAGCTGCCAGTCACCATGCCCTATGCTGGCCTTACAGGCCTGATGTGACAGAAGATGGCCATCCACTTAAGTGTTGGCCAACAGGCTCACCCTATCCACAAGCCTGACCACACTCTCCAGGCTCTTCCAACTGCTATGGTCACATCATTACAGTAACAGCCATCAGAAGATGGCCAGTAAGGGTGTCAGATGTTCCATGAGCCCCTCATCTTTTGCAGCCAGGTGCCTGCCTCTGAAGTCATTACCAATGGTGTCCTGGTGGTAAGTAGGCAACAGAACCCCTGGGGTTCCCAGGACTTGCAGGGGGGCAGTGAGGCATCCATGACTGAGCAAAGCCACAACACAACCATCCTTCTTTGTGGTGATGTAGATTACAAATTCCACAGCCCATCACTCACTCAGGGCACTGGCCACTGAGTCTGCCAAAGGTGCCACTATCACGGTTCCTTACCCAACCCCTTTCTCAGCAGGGGCCACTCTCCTGAGTCCTGGGAGGAGGGGCTGAGTATGACCTTGGGGCTAGCAACAGAGACCCATGCCTGTAAGGGATAGGCCCTGGGAAGGATCCAGACCCTCCTCTAGATACTCCTGTCTCCCTCCATCCTGGCTTGGGCCAAGTGGGGGGGCCCTGGAGCTGTCGATTTCCACAGGCTTCTGTTCCTTCAGGCTCAGCCCTGTCTGAGAATCCAGGGCACCCTCGGGGGACATGGGACAGCCCCACATCAAGATTATGGTGAGTCTGGTCATGCCCTTGGGCTCGCCTTCTCTCCTGGGGGCTAGGTGCACTGATTCCAGGGAGGTGGGTTTTGGGAGCTGAATCTGCTGCTGCTCAAAGCTGACTGGGGATGAAATGGTTTGCCCCTAGAAGTAGTGACTCTCCTGTCCCTGGACATATTCAGGCTTATAGGCTTATAGGCTGTATCAGTCAAACCACTGCTCTACAGCAAGAATCATAAAATCTCAGTGGCAACTAACAGTAAGCATTAATTTCACCCCTACGTTTGGTGCTCAGCTGGGATTTGACTGAGCTAGGCTAGGCTTGATGGGGGATCTGGCTTTGTCCATGTATCTTTAATTTACCACTTGCCCCCAGTGGACTAGCCTGGGTATGTTCTTAACGCAACTGAGCAAGTGCCTTTCATGGTTTGGGTCTCATAACGACCACTGGCTTAGCATTTTACTAGAGAAAACAAGTCACATGGCTGAGCCCAAAGCTGGGAGTCAGCGAGTAAACTCAGCCTCTTTAGTGGTGAAAACTGAAAAGTCCCATGGCAAAGACTGAGATTACAAGGAGAGGTGAAGAACTAGGGCCACGGGGCCATCAGGGCCATTGAGGCCACCTCCTTCAAAGGGCACCTACTTAGGATGAGGGAATGTCGGACAGGAGATTAGAGCATAGAGTGTGTGGACAGCCCAGATCCCCTCCAGGGCTGAGAGCCTGAGCCCCAGGCATGAGTCCTGCCCATGCAACACTGAGCCCTTACCATGAGGCAGGAACTGTGCCACGCATTTTACATGTGTTCTCTCGTTTAATCCACATGACAGTCCCACAAGGTGGGTACCATAATTATCTTTCACAGTTCTACTGATCAAGTTGCCATGAATCACAGTCAGTTTGACAGCAGCTGATTTTTCAGTTATGAGACAGAGGCTCAAAGAAGCAGTTGACAGCCAATGTCGGGTACAGCCAGAACAGACCTAGGTCTTTGATACCCCAGGATCCATTGTCTTAAACTCAAGATTATGTTTTTTGTTACTATGAATGTTACTATGAGTTGATTCTATCCTACTTCAACCCTGTAGGGCAGAGCAGAACTGTCCCATAGAGTTTCCTAAGCTGAGTTCTTTATGGGAACATATTACTTACCAGGTCTTTTCTCCTGCACAGCAGGTGATGGGTTTGAACTGCCAACTTTTCAGTTAGCATTACCACTGCCACACCAGGACTCCTTCTACTACAAATACCACAGATCAGCTTCAGTCTGTCAGCCTTGGTGTGACACATTGCCATACTTCCTGTAATTCTCTTCCACCCCAGGTGATGTCAAGTCTCTGGGTGTGTAGGAAAAAAGATCACATCTGGATATCCGCTCTTGAGTGTCCACCATCCCTGGTGCCTGAGGCAGCCTCAGGCTTCTGTTTCTCTCAAGTCACACTTAGGACCTGTTAATCTTTTGTGAGATTGTCTGTGGTCCCTTGGCCTTGATGTCATGCGCAGTTGTTTCTGTCTGGGGTTCTGATTCCTTCCCCAGAAAGCTGCTAGGAAGTGGGTCAGTCTCTGCTCCTCCTGGCCCTGAGACCTCCCTCTTTACCCCCTTGCATTTAGGGGTCCCCTTCCACCCTGAGTTGGCTCCTCCAAGACATACATTCTCTCTGTGCCCATGAATCCCTCCTTCTGTTACTTTCTCTCCAACCCTCTAAGTTATCCCATGGTTTAATACTTTGGGAAGCCAAGCTCAGAATGACCTTCAGTCTCTACTTTTTCTCTGACTACGTGTCTTGCCCTAGCAATGAGCACGGACCTTGAATGGGGGCAAGAGAAGGGGAAACTTTTAGCTGAAAACTAATAATTAAAACAATGATAACTTGCTACCAACAAATATATTAGTCATATATTTATTATGCTGTGTATTACTGTATTTTATGTATAGTTAATTTATCAAATTAATACATATACTAGTGATATTAATTAAATAAAAATTATATACAATATAAAATTAATATGTGACATCAATGTCTTTGTATGTTATACAAATTATGTAAATATTAGACACTGTCTTATCCTTGATCCCTGGTGGTAAAGAGCTCCCTCCTCACTCACGGCTGTAGTCTGCTCTCCCTGCCTGCCTGCTTCCGTAGGCACTTGAGTAGCTTCCTGTTTTGATCAAGGCTGGCGATGAGACCCCAGAAGTCCTTCCTGATGCCTTTACCAGAGGTCACAATGCCAGGGAGTGAACAGGGTAGGGGTCTGGGGTGCTAGCACCTGGGCCGCACTTGCACACCCGCTCTTACCGCTTGCCTGGCCCTCTGCTCTCAGGTCCTCAGCACATCCAACTGGCAGTGCCTGGTGCCTACGAGAAGCCACAGCTCTTGCCCCTGCAGCCTGCTGTGGAGCCGGGCTTCCCGCCCACCTTCACCTTCCACGTGAACCCAGTGCTAAGCTCCAGGCTGGATGTGGAGCTAGCAGAGAAGCTCACTGTCCTGCACGTGAGTGAGCCATGACCCCGGTGAGGGCTGGAGTCCTGTCCCATGTGTGAGGACTGGATGACAGGGTCTGCCCAGGCTAGAGAAGTGTTCTGGAGTGCCATGGAAGCCCATTTCCCTCCACTCTGGAGAGACCCTTGGGTGTTTTTTTATTTTCTAATTTTTATTGTGTGTTAGGTGAAAGTTTACAGACAAGTTAATTTCCTATTCAATAGTTTGTACATAAAATGTTCAGTGGCATTGGTTTCAGTCTCTGCAAGTATCAGCACTCTCCCCTTTTTGCCCCAGCTTCCTTATTCCCCTTTGTTCTGAGTTTCTACCCATTTCTGCCTTCTCAGGATTGTTTTTGAGCAAATGGTGCCCTTGTGATCTCATAATTAATTGTTCTAAGGAGCAGGCTCCTCTCAATGTTATTGGTTATTTTATGGGCCTGTCTGCGGTTCTGCTGAAAGGCGATGTCTTAGGGCCATAGTCTCAGAGGTTCCTCTGGTCTCTGTCAAACCAGCAATTTTGGTCTTTTTTTGTGATTCTGATTTTTGTTCTACAACTTTTCTTCCACTTTGTCCAGGAACTTTGTTGTGAGCCCAGTCAGAGTCTTGGGTTGTATCAGCAGGGCACCATCTAGATCTCCGGGTCTCAGGGTTGTGTACACAGTAGCTCATGTGGTCCATTAGTCCTCTGGACTGATTGCTCCCTTGAGTCTTTGCTTATCTTGGATGTTTTCATGTCTACAGGGTGGCCCAAGTGCTGAGCTGGAGGCCCATGCCAGCAAGCTGGGTGCAGGGACCTTCCCTCTCTCTTCTTTGTCCCTAGGCCGAGAAGAACAGTGCTTTGTGGCCCTGGGGGAGGTGAGGTTCTACCTGGGTTCTGGAGGAATGCCCACCTACTTTGTGCCTACCAAGAGAGGCCTGGGGGAGGGACTCTTGAAGGGCTGGAATCAGACTAGCCTGGAGCTCAGCCATGGTGTCCACCTCTGGACCTGACTTACCACAGCAATAGAGGCCATCTGGTGGGACAGCAGCTTCACCAGGAGGGTGCTCAGGGACGGGACAACTATGTCTTTCAGGGCCAGGAAGTAGCTCTGAGAATGAAAGCAGAAATGAGGTGAGGAGGGGCTTTAGAAGAAGGCCTCCTGGGGCTTGGTGACAAGTGTGGGATCACGCTCCAATGTTTTCTGCTCTCCTGCCTGCCCAGCTCAGGCCATGGGACCATCTCTTTCCCGTTCCATTTCTGGCTCTGGTGGGAAGCCCTTGGGATCGTCCTGAGGCAGTTCTATAGAGCACGAGTCTGCTTCTGTGAAAAATGGGTTTGGTCTAAGTCTTGCCTCCACAGAAGTCACCCAGCCCTCCTCTCTCTCTCCTCACCCATACTGAGACAGCTCTGGGGACCTTGACCTGCGCCTTGGCTTTGACCTCTGTGATGGAGAGCAGGAGTTTCTGGACAAGAGGAAGCAGGTCGTGTCCAAGAGCCTGCAGCAGGTGCTGGGACTGAGTGAGGCTCCAGACAGTGACCAGGTATGGAACCTCGTCAACTTGTTGTGGCTGCTGAAATGAAGTAAGAACACCAGGTGGTTTAAAATAACAAAATACCACAAGCTTAGTGTGACAAAAATTTGTTCTCTCATGGTTTTAGAAACTAGACCAAAATCACAGTGCCAAGGGGAGAATTCTTTGCCTCTTCCAGAGTCTGGTGGCCCCAGGAATTCTGTGGCTTGTAGCAACTTACATCAGATCTCGGTTTGTGTCTCCATGTGGCTGTTTCCCCCAGTGTCTCAGTGTCTGAACGTCCCTCAGGTGGTACAAACAGCGCTCAGCTGCTAACCCAGAGGTTAGGGGTTTGAGTCTACCCAGAAGCACCTTAGAAGAAAGGCTGGTGATCTACTTCCGAAAAAATAAGTCAGTAAAAACTCCACAGAACACCGTTCTGCTTTGACACACAGAGTCACCATGACTCAGAAATGACTTGACAGGAACTGGCCTATTCTGTGTCAGACACCCACTCTGAGGGTGGAGGGTAAAGAGGGCACAGACCCTGCCTACAGGAGCCCTGTCTCATCCTGCTCTCTGAAGCAACAGGGCTGTCTGTGAGCAGTGGCCAGGGAGGAGTTTTTCAAGACAGGAGAAGACACCGAGAAAGGCACCAAATGTCTGACGTTGAATGAGCCAACCCGTTTTGGCTGACGAGCTAAAGGCTTTCAGTCTGACTGCACCAGGCCCCTCTAACTACCAGAGATGACCTGAACATGGTCACCTCTCCTGTCCAGGCTGCGTGGTGGTCTGGGTCACTTTTGCTTAGGGGTTCTCCACTAGAAACCCAGGGTACATTTGGCAATATCTGGAGATATTTTTTATTGTCACGATCAGGGGAAAGGGGACCCACTTCTAGAAGGTGGTGGATAGAGGCCATACTTGACCCATTGCTGTTTAGTCGATTCTAATTCACAACAAAGCTACAGGGCAGAGCAGAATTGCCCTGTAGAGTTTCCAAGGAGCACCTGGTAGATTTTGAACTGCCAACCTTTTGGTTACTAGTGAAAGGTTCCCGAGGGGGGGGGCCCTCCTCGTGTCACAGGCGACGATGTAAACCCCAATCAGTCACGAAGTCCGCAGCTTGATATAAACAGCAAGAGGCTTTATTGAAAGAACCAGCGTGCTGGGGCCCAGCTTCCGAGAGCTGGCACCTCGAGCAGAGGAAGGGGTTTGGTATTTAAGGGCTAAATTTGTAGGCGGGATTTTTGTTCAGTAGCCTGTAATATCTTTGAGAACTCAGGAAGTTGGGGGGAAGGGTTGTTCTCTGTGGCAGGAAAAGGTTGCTCTCTGAAACAAAGAACAGTTTGGCGGGAAAAGGTTGCTCTCTGAAACAAAGAGACAGTTAAAATTTTCCATTACATTCCCCCCTTTTTCTTTTTGGGAATGTTTTGGGGTCCAATCTTGGAACCCTTAAGGTATGGCCGTTTTTTTTAGTTTCTATCTGCTGGTATTGTTGTCTGAGGACCATAATCTGTACAGTACTTATTCTTTTCCTTATAAAGGCTACTAAATTGTAAGTGTCAGAATAGTGGGTGTGAGTACAAGGCTGCACAAATTTCATAGTGATTAAACCTGGGGATGGGTAAGTAGTCCATTTCCATTCTCCATCATTTGTTGTTACACAGGTCTAACTTTTACAATATAAAACTTCTATTACCCCCGCATTTATTTCTCTCATTTTTGGGTCTAAACCCGGGACATGTATAGAATTTATTTCTACTTATAGAGACCCTCTGTTGTTTTTGTCTCTATATTTCCTGGATCCCCTTGAGATCTGTCACTTCTTCCAGGTTGAAATAGGGGTCCGGGTACCAAGTGCCCAAGGGGGCCACTATTGAGGTGGAATTGAGGGTTTCATGGGTCTGGAAATTAGCTATTTTCCAGGTTAATGTATAAGGGGTGTGAGGGTTGGTATTACTTATCACTGGAGGCAGGAACGCGATGAAAACGAAGCTTAAGTGGATTATCAGTCTTATCTGTAGTCCATTGTTGGTTCCCATGTGGAGTGGGCTTGGCATGGGAGGCGTGGATCCAGGAGCTGACTCCGTCTACCTTGATGGCAGTGGGAGTGGTCAGGAGCACAACATAAGGTCCTTTCTACCTTGTCTCAAGGTTCCCAGAGTGATGTCGCCTCACGTAGACAGTGTCTCCGACCTGGAACTGGTGTGGAGTCCTGATATCAACTGGCTGATAGACAGTTGTGAGGGGTTTCCACACCTCCTGCTGGATCAATTTAAGGGCTGGGAGTCTACAGAGTAGAGAGGAATTAGTTACATTTTCGGGGGAAGCCTGTGATCTTAGAGTCACTAAGGGCGGAGTTGTTCTATATAGGATTTCAAAAGGGGTCAGTTCCATCCAATTAGGGGTATTTCGAGCCCTGAATAGGGCCATAGGAAGGAGGGCCATTCAGTCTGTTAAGCCAGTCTCTATGGATAATTTAGTCATGGTCTCTTTTAGAGTTCTATTCATTCTTTCTACCTGACCTGAACTTTGGGGCCTGTAAGTACAATGTAATTTCCACGATACCCCAAGGATCTTGGCCAGACCCTGACTTACCTAGGCAACAAAGGCAGGACCATTGTCTGACCCCAACATCTTGGGGACTCTATATCTGGGTAAAATTTCTTCTAGGATCTTTTTGGTAACCACCAACGTCATTTCAGTCTTTGTAGGGTATGTCTCAACCCATCCTGAAAAGGTATCTACAAATACTAGTAAATATTTGTTTCCATATTTTGCAGGTTTTATTTCTGTGAAGTTAACTTCTCAATAGACTCCAGGGCGGTCTCCTCGGAATCCACTGTCTTGGGTTTTAGAGGAGGCATGAGTATTTACCAGTTGACAAGGCACACAGTTCTTTACTACCTGTTTTATATTTTCTCTCAGTTTCTTTAATTTATGAGGACATTGGTAGTGGGGAGATTTTTGTGTTAATGCTAGAAGGCGCCATTCCCCTAGATGAGTCACTTTGTGAAGGTGTTCAATATATTTGAGATCTTCATCAGGTTTCAAGTCTTCATCTATAGGGGTCTGAGAAAGTAGCCCTAGAGACATAGTACTTGTAGCTGGAGTCTCCCGAATTGGGGGGTGTCTGGCAACTAGGATAGCGTCGTCATTAGCAGCCAATTTGGTTTTAGATGCATTTAGGGTGAGGACGTTTAGTCCTTCAGCTGCTCATTTGGCTTCTGTATCAGCCCGTTGGTTCCCGAGGGCTATATCTGACGGCCCCGCTGATGTCCTGGACAGTGGGTAATAGCCACTTTTTGAGGTTTATGTACTGTTTCTAACAGATCTAAAATTTCTTTTTTGTGTTTAATATCTTTTCCTGTAGATGTTAAGAGTCCTCGCTGCTGGTAGATGGCACTATGTTTCTGTCTTCTCTTAGTTTTAGGGCCTGGGTCAAGGTAATCAGCTCAGTTTTCTGGGCCGATGTCCCTTCAGGTAAACTGTTGGCCCATATTACAGTTTTGGAATCAACTACCGCAGCCCCAGCCAATCTCTTACCTTCTGTGATGTAACTGCTCCCGTCAGTGTACCAGGTGAGCTCGGCATCGGGAAGGGGCTGGTCGTTGAGGTCTCATCGAACTCCTGTTTCCTCTGCTAGAATCTCTTGGCAGGTGTGGAGCACCTCAGCTCCTTCTTCTCCTCCTTCTTCAGGCATCAGGGTGGCAGGGTTCAGGGTGGCTGGGGAAACGAACTGGATCCGTTCTTTATTTAGGAGGAGACTTTGATAATGAGTCGTTCTGGCGTTAGACAGCCACCTCTCGGGCGGCTGGCGAATAATGCTTTCTAGGGCATGTGGTGCCACTATAGTTAGTTTTTGTCCCAGAGTTAATTTGTCAGCATCTTTGACCAGGGCTGTTACTGAAGTAACTGATTTTAGGCAGGCTGGCCTTCCGCTGGCAACCAGGTCCAGTTTTTTAGATAGGTATGCTACTGGTCTTTTCCAGGGCCCCAGAGTTTGGGTTAGGACTCCTCTGGCTATTCCCTTTCTCTCATCCACGAAGAGGGTGAAGGGCTTGGTCACATCAGGGAGGGCCAAAGCTGGGGATGATAGTAAGGCTTGTTTGATGTCATCGAAGGCCTGTTGTTGTTCCTTACCCCAGACAAAGGGAACTGAGTTCTTGGTTAATGGGTAGAGAGGAGTGGCTTTAGTAGTAAACCCAGGTATCCATAATCTACAAAATCCCGCTGTACCTAGAAATTCTCTTACTTGTCTTGGAGAGGAAGGTATTGGGATTTGGGTAACCGTCTGCTTCCTGGCTTCTGTTAGCCACCTCTGTCCATCTCTTAAAATATATCTCAGGTAGGTTACCTCCTGCCGACATACTTGAGTTTTCTTTGCCGACACACGATATCCCAAGGAAGAGAGCTCCTGTAGGAGTTCAGTAGTGCCCTGGCAGCAGGCGTCAGCAGTCGAGGCAGCTAAGGGGAGGTCATCCACACACTGAAGTAGAGTTACCTGTGGATGAGAGGTCCTGAAAGGAGCTAGATCCTGATGTAAGTCCTCATCAAACAATGTAGGGGAGTTTTTAAACCCCTGTGGTAGCCTTGTCCATGTTAACTGCCCAGTAATTCCTGATTTAGGATCTTTCTATTCGATGTAAAGATGTGTTGACTGCAGGGGTGGAGACGAAGAGAAAAGAACGCATCTTTCAAATCTAAGGTTGAGTACCAGGTATGTTCAGGGGGTAACATACTCAGCAATGTATAAGATATCCAATACTCTTTTATTAACCTCATGCAAATCCTGTACTGGGCGGAAATCTTGAGTACCCGGTTTACGTACTGGGAGAAGAGGAGTATTGCATGGAGACTTACAAGGGATCAATACCCCTTGTTTCAGTAGTCTCTTGATATGTGGTTTTATTCCTTCCCTGGCTTCCTGGCTCATGGGACATTGGCGGGACTGTAATAGGGTCAGCCGAGGCTTTCAGTTCTATGACCACAGGAGGTCGCTGTTTAGCTAGTCCCATTCCAGCCATTTCAGCCCAGGCCTCAGGAAAATTTTTTATCCAGTCTTTTATCTCTACAGTCTCGGGGGCCAACTCAAAAAGTCGGTGTTCGTCTTCTAACCTCATGGTAAGGGCTGTAATTATTTGGTCTTCTTTAATGACTTTGAGCCCTTCGGGGGTAAAGGTAATTTGAGCCCCCAGCTTGGTTAATAGGTCTCGCCCCTGAGCCCCCGTATCTACCAGGAACTCAACTGGCTTCTCCTCTACTTTAAGAGTTATCCTAGGCTCAGGGAGGGGGTCTGAGCCCTGACTTCCCTAATCATCCTCCGTTAGGCTCAGGACTTTTTTTCTGGGTCTTTTTCTCAGGGTGATCCCGGGCCCAATGCCCTTTTTTTCTTACAGGAGGCACATTGATCTTTTTCAAGTATCCATCTTCTGGTCCCCTGATTGCCCAGGTTGCCCTTTCTCCCTGACCGGCTCGTTCCCTCCCTATCAATAACTGCAACCAAGATCCGTGTGAGATCTTTATTTCGTCTGCGATCTCTTTGTCTTTCTATTTCCTCCTGTTCCTTTTTTATGCACGGTTTTTTTTCTCCTTTCCTGTTTCCCTACAATGGTATATCTTTTCTGCCTCTCTAACAAAATCCTGCAGTGATTGATCCTGCAGCCCCTCTAACCTCTGTAGCTTCCTTCTAATGTCTGGGGTGGCTTGTCCTACAAAAGCCATGGCTACTGAGCCCCTTCGTCCCTCAGAGGTTGGAGCGAAGGGAGTATACCTTTTAAAAGCTTCCATTATTCTTTCTAAAAAGACAGACGGAGCCTCTTTTGGCCCCTGCTGAATCTCCCTTACCTTAGCCAAATTGGTGGGGCGCCGTGCAGCCCCTCGGAGACCTGTCGGAAGAGCCTGGCGATAGACGGTTAGCCGCTCCCTACCTTCAGGAGTGTTGAAGTTCCAAAGGGGTCTTGTCAGGGGAAACCCTTGGTCTATCTCGTTAGGGAGCTGTGTGGGTCATCCATCGGTGCTTGGCACGTTTTTCCTTTCGTGGGGCACCTCGCCCTGCTTGGCCAGCCTCTCCTTTTGGGGGTGGGCGGGCCACCATGACATACATCTGTTCCGTGGAAAATAACTGATAAAGAAAGATTGAAAGAGCCTTCGGGGGGGCCATCCCACATTGAAAGTGGGCCATTCTGAGGTGCAAAAAGTCCTCCAAGACTTCTTCCGGACCTCAACGGACAGATTATGAGCTCTTCCCTTCACCTCAGTCCAATGGTTAAGTGTCAAAGTAAGGGGGGGTAGTCACCAGCCGACCCATCGTCAGTCACACACTCAAAACAAAGACAAAACAAGACAAAGACAGAACAAGACTACGGCCGCATTGAGTTTCTGCCACCGACGTTTCTTTACCTGTGAGCTAGAGTCAGCAGCCGGGCTTAGTTTTTCACAAGAGGAAGTGGGAGTCAGACGGGCGGTAATCGGGAATTCCACATCCAAAAACCGAACCGTATCCTCGTCCTTCTCATAGGAGGCAACCAGGCGTCCCTGGTCCCTCTCTCTCTCTCCCTGGGGCGCCCCCCAGGGTGCAGTTTGAGACCCTTCAGGCACGTCTACCGGCCTCCGTTTGCTCACCCTCACGGTGAATTCAAACAACTGCAAAACCAAAACCCAAGTCTTGTTCACCCTCACGGTGAGCTTAAACAACTGCAAAACCAAGACCGAAACCGAAAGTCTAAGCCGCGCTGGTTTGTTCACCCTCACGGTGAATTCAAACTGCAAACCCAAAACTGAAACCAGAAGTCTAAGCCGCCGTACTGAAACAAAAACACAGACACGATGAACTGGACAAACAGACAAGGCTAGCCCGTTATTTTACCTCCAAGAGCGGCTTGGAAACTGAGGGGGTGGTCGCCCTGCTTCCCGGCCAATGCACCAAATGAAAGGTTCCCGAGAGGGGGGGGACCCCTCCTCGAGTCACAGGCGACAATGTAAACCCCAATCAGTCACGAAGTCCGCAGCTTGATGTAAACAGCAAGAGGCTTTATTGAAAGAACCAGCGTGCTGGGGCCCAGCTTCCGAGAGCTGGCACCTCGAGCAGAGGAAGGGGTTTGGTATTTAAGGGCTAAATTTGTAGGCGGGATTTTTGTTCAGTAGCCTGTAATATCTTTGAGAACTCAGGAAGTTGGGGGGAAGGGTTGTTCTCTGTGGTGGGAAAAGGTTGCTCTCTGAAACAAAGAACAGTTTGGCGGGAAAAGGTTGCTCTCTGAAACAAAGAGACAGTTAAAATTTTCCATTACATTAGCAGAGCTGTTAGCCACTATACCACTATGCTTTCCACAGAGGCAAGAAAACCCCAAAATCAAACCCATTGCCAGTGAGTCAATTCCGACTCATAACAACCCTATAGGACAGAGTAGAACTGTTCTGTAGAGTTTCCAAGGAGGGCCTGGTGCAGTCAAACTGCTACTGTTTTGGCTACCAGCTGTAGCTTTTAAGCACTATGCCACCACAGTTTCCATAGAGACCAGGGAAGCTGCTTAATAAACGCCGTGTAGTACACAGGTGCCAGGAGCCAGCCCCAGCAGGGTTTCGGGACCACGAAGGGGTGGGTGGCATTGGCAGAGGAGGAAATGATGAGACTGAGACAGCCAGGATTCTGGAAAACGACAGCCTGCAGCCCATCAGGGTCTGCTTTCTTTATTTTTTTATAATCAACGAGGTAACTGCTCTTTGACCATGCAAGCTATTGGCTAGTAAGAAGTTGGTACCTCGTGGTCTCTTTTCATGTTAATTATTAGGGTCCTCTCTGTTAGCTAGTAAAGAACCAATACATTGTGGTCTTTTTTCATGTTAATCATTAGGGACCTCAAAATAATGGTCTGAGACAAGTATATTTGTGATTATAATCAACAGTCGGAACAAGACTAATCCTTAAGCTCTATCTATACTTTGAGGTCAGAGATACAGGAAGAGGGAACAGACTCATCTTAAAAGTTAATCTGACTGTCTCTATTTGTTCCTTCTCTACTCTTTTTATCTCTTCCTGTGGGGGCAATAAGTGTCCATCGTCCCCCACTGTAAGCTTCTCTCAAACTGTTCTAAGAAGGATATTTCTTTAGTATTTGTCTGCCAAATGTAATGAACTTGGGAGCCTATTTGTCTTTCTGATGCGAGGAGTGGAATGTTCATTTCTAAGAGCTGAGGGGGGTGGGGCTGTCCCTGGGGAGCCTCCCAGGGCCTTCCTGCAATCTGCTTATCACCTGTGAAGGGGTATGTGCAGTTGAGAGAAGCCAGCCTCGGGCCACCTTGGTGCTCTCAGGCTGGATGTGCTGCATTGGAATTCATTAAGCCGTTGTAAAACCCTTCTTCTTTGATCCTTGTGCCGGAAGATAAGGAGCTATTTTTGAGGAAGGTTTGATTAGGTTGCAAAATATCATCAAGGAGAGTATGGCCAGAAATATGTCACAGGTGAGATGCCTCCGCCCGTCATCACATAAACTTGCGACTTTGTTCACAGGGGCTTTTGTGGGTGACAGGCCTCAGCACACAGGGCAAACCCTATACTGAGGGAGAGTCTGATTCAACAGGTCGATGATGCCTGTGTTGAGAACCCCTGCTCTAGCTGGGTGATGATATATATACCTCCCTGGTACATATCCAGAGTTTGACTACCTGGGTTTGATTCCAGCTTATCACTTCTTAGCTTATGGTCTTGGGCACACCAGCTACCTGTCCTGTGACTTTTTCCTCATCTGTAAAATGAGAAGGATCTCATCATGTTGCTGTGATAATTACTGAGATAACGTATATAAGGCACTTAGAACAATGTCTGACATGTACAGACACTACAGAGATGGCAGTGGTAGATGCTGTTGTTATTTCTGTGTCCCAGGTGCCTGTGGTGGCTGTGCTGGGTTCTGGGGGTGGAACCCGAGCCATGTCTTCCTTGTATGGCAGCCTGGCAGGACTGCAGGAAATGGGCTTCCTGGATACTGTGACCTACCTGAGTGGTGTCTCTGGGTCCACCTGGTAAGTAAGGTGGAAGGAGGGTGGGGAGTAAAGGGCAGTGCTGAAGGGGAAGGGACATTACCTGGTGATCCAATGGAATCCCCCAGGAGGGCCTAGGATCCTGCAACCAAGGGTTTTACGAGGGACAGTAATGACCTGAGGCCCAAGGCCCCTTCTGAGTAGATGGTGCTGAGCAGCGGGAATAGGTGATGGGGACAGAGGGGTTTGCTCACAGACTCCTGCACCTCTCCTTCCCCTCACTGTACCCACCACCCCTAACTCACAGGTACCCCCTCCATCCCCAGGTGCATGTCCACACTCTACAACAACCCAGCCTGGTCTCATGAGGCCCTGCGGGGCCCCATTGAGTATGCCCAGGCCCGCGTCTGCAGCAGCAAGATGGGGGCAGTGTCCACAGAGCGGCTGCAATACTACGCCCAGGAACTGGGGGCCCGGGAAAGCAGCGGCCATAGGGTTTCCCTCATCGACCTGTGGGGCCTCCTCATCGAGTATTTCCTGTACCAGGAGGTAGAAGAAGAGCAGGCAGTGAACAGGGGTCCTCTCCACTCTGACTCTGGCAGCACTCAGTTCTGCCTCAGGGCCCAGGATAATACCTGAGATTTTCAAAGCTGGCCCTGAGGTCTGAGCTAGCTCCCCTGGGGGAAGGGGTGAGATCCCAGGGTGGGCTGACAGCACTTCTTCTTTCCTGGGGGCTGCAGGAGGGCATAGTCTGCAGTTCTCAGCTCTGACTGTGTGTTAGAATCACCTGCACAGCTTTTCATAAACATCCTTGTCTGGACCCCACTCCAGGAGACACTGCTTTCTGTTGGTCTGAGGTTGGGCTATGTTTTCTGAGTGTCTCAAGTGATTCAAGCTGCAGCAGGCCACCACCATTCCAGGTCATTGGCCAAGGCTGCCATGAGTCTTGGCAGCTATTCTTAAAGCTACAGGCCCGGTGTCTATGGGGAAACAAGCAGATTCAGAGCTCAGCCATGGGTGCCTGAGTCCTGGTGCCTGGCTGTCAGTTATGAGTATATGTCACAAGTGGTTTCTCGTTCCCAAGTAAATAATCCGTGTTTTCTAGTGATTCACTTTTATCCTTGCTGTGAAACTGTATATAGCACATTTACCAATGCAACATTTTTCATGTGGACATTTCAGTGACACCAGTTACGTCAATTTTGTGCAACAATCACAAATATCCATTGCCATATTTTCCGTCTCCGGAAACAGAAACTCCACCTTCCTGATTTACTTTTTAAATAAATTAGGCTGGATATTCAACTGTTCCTTTAACAGCATTACTCTGACTCCCTAGTTTTCTGATATGCTTTCCTTCTTTCTTTTAATTGTTTAAAAAATAGAGAGACATGCTTTCTTGAATGTCAGAAAAAAGGAGTTCCTGTAATCTCTCTGGGATTGCACAAAACCCATGGTGGCCTGCCTACCTCTGCTGCAGCTGACAGTTGTCACTCAGCAAGCTCTCTAGGGTATTTCAGAGTCTCTGGCCACATCACATATTTGCCTGGGCGCAGTGCTGGGCCTTAGGCCATTGAGACGGGGAAAGGGACTTAAAGGGCCAGGCTGCTTCCCGTCTTTCCTACCCAGGAGAACCCAGCCAAGCTGTCTGACCAGAAGGAGGCAATCAGCCAGGGCCAGAACCCTTATCCCATTTACTCCAGCATCAATGTCCGCACCAACATCAGTGGGGAAGACTTTGCAGGTACATGAGGTTGTGGAGACAAAGTGAGACAGTGCTCGAAATTGTCACTGGGAAGGGTGTAAGAGACCAGGGCTATCAGGTTACAGTGGGAGGTGGCCAAACACAGGGGTCTCAAGAACAATGGGGTTGCTGCTTCCTGCTCCTGGCAAGGCAAAAATTCCTGCAAGGGCTGGGAGGTCCCTTGGTCCTAGTGTAAAGTCCCTGCTGACTTTCTCTTTATTCCTGGACCCCAGAGTGGTGTGAGTTCACCCCTTACGAAGTCGGCTTCCCCAAGTATGGGGCTTACATCCCTACAGAGCTCTTTGGCTCCGAGTTCTTTATGGGGCGGCTGATGCAGTTCCGTCCTGAGCCCCGAATCTGCTACCTACAGGGTGAGTGTGGGCTGGAGGTCTGATGTCTCAGTCATCCAGTGCTGCTGTACAGAAAGACCACAAGTGCTTTAACCACCAGCAATGTGTGTGTTCTCTCTGAGTCTAGGAGGCTAGAAGTCTGAATTCAGGACATTGGCACTAGGGGATGGTTTTTTCTCTTTTGGCTCTGGGGGACTGTCTGTATTCTTTGGCTCCTTGGTGATCTTCATGTGGCATGGAGTCTATCCTCTCCCCTCTGTTTGCTTGTTTAACCTTTTATATCTCAGAAGAGGCTGACTCAAGAATACCCTACAATAATCCTGTTCATTGACATAACGAAGACAACCCATTCCCAAATGGGATTATAACCACAGGCATAAGCAGTTGTTGCTATCAAGTGGATTCCATCTCTTAGCAACCCTATAGGACAGAGTAGAACTGCCCCCACAGAGTTTCCAAGGGGCATCTGGTAGATTTGAGCGGCTGACATTTTGGATATCAGCTATTGTCCTTAGCCTCTATGCCACCCGGGGTTCCCAACCACAGGCACAGAGGTTAGGATTTATAACATGTATTTTCTGGGGACACAGTTCAGTCCAGAACACCTGGGAGGAGCAGAAGTCTGACAGACCTGAGATAGGCCCTGATACGGCACAAAGAGAAAGGATGGGAGCTGTAGAGGCCTGGGGCTGCTTGTCTCCATAGGTACGTGGGGCAGTGCCTTTGCCGCCAGCCTGAATGAGATCTTCCTGAAGACCACCGGCTCTGGCCTTGGCTTCCTGGACTCGCATAGGGGCAGTGTAAACACCACTGGTAAGGGTAGAGACTGCCTGCCGCAGCACTGTCCAGCAGCAGGGGTTCTGGTGGAGGTGTGAAGAGCCACACCTGATTCACTCTTGCCACCTCATCCTAGCACCTGGCACCTAGTAACTGCTCCAAAGGTGCCCAATGGATGACGTGCTCATTGTAGTTACATATCGCAACCTTAGTTTTTTAAAAAACTGGGAAATAAACTAGTATCTAATAAACGTGATTTCATAGGCAGGTTTTAAAACATGGGGCACTCAATAGAAAAAGTAATTTAAGAGGTTCTGTGTGAGGTTTGTGAGGCAGTGGTCAGAGACCTGGAAGGCTGGCTGGTGGGGTAGGCTGTGGGGTGGAGGAGGCAGGGCATCCTGGAGCTGTGCGGGTTCTTGGACACCGGAGGGCGCCACTTCAAGCTCTGTGTGACTGGTGCTGCCCCCATCCCAGATGACTGCCAGAAGCTCCACCTGCAGGACTGCACCCGGCTGCGCACCAGGCTCTTCATCCCCCAGGGGGCCTTCTCCCGGGCTGTCCTGGACATGTTTACCTCTCGCTTTACCTCCTCCGAGAACTTTAACTTCATCCAGGGCCTCTGCCTGCACAAGGATTATGTGGCTTGCAGGGAGTTCATGGCCTGGAAAGGTGTGTGCTGCCCTGGGTGGGTGGGTGCTGGGAGGACCCTCTTCTGCCTGTGCTTCTGGACCAGCGGGGGCCAGGACTCCTTTTGATCCAGGAAAGGACTCTGACTGCAGTGTTGGAAGGCCAGGCCCAAAGGCCTGTGAGGGAGACCGCATGGCTGTCAGAGAAGGAGATGGGGGAAGGAGGAAGGGGTATCTGCACAGAAGGCACTCAGACTGGGCAGAGCACAGGCTGTTGTTACAAGTAAGTGTCTGTCCCTGTGCATCCACATGTGTCCCTTACAGACTCACATCCGGACGCCTTTCCCAACCAGCTCACTCCCATGAGGAACTGCCTGTGCCTGGTGGATGGAGGGTTTGCCATCAACTCTCCATTCCCGCTGGCTCTGCTGCCTCAGAGGGCGGTGGACCTCATCCTGTCCTTTGACTACTCCTTAGAAGCTCCTTTTGAGGTGGGGCATGTGTGTGTATATGTATGTGTATATGTATGTGTATGTGTGGCAGTGGTACTTCTGAAGTGAGTGGATGGAGAGAGAGGAAGAGTTTCTGTCGAGTGGGCCTGACTACTGTTTGGGGATTGTCCTTTTTGGATGACCTGGGTTCTTGTCTGCATGACCTCACCAGGGAGTGCGGTGAGTGCCATGTGAATGCTGTTAGCAGTAATGGCCTCCCCGGCTGGAGGAGGACAACTGCTGAAGTTGGGGGAAGGGGAGGCTAAAGAAGGTCCTCAGGAGTCTTTACCGCAGTTAGCAAAAGACCCTGCCCACCAGTGCAGGGCCCCCTGCCCTTTTCTGGGTCTGGATCTGGGTCCGCTGGCCCTCTGTTGCAGAGCTGTCAGCTTCGCTCAGAGTCTCTAACAGTAGCTTCCTTAAACTGTGGACCCTCTGTAGGGGGTGGTCAGGTCCTGCCAGCAGATGTGGGTCCTGGCTGTGCTGCTGGGCCAGCCCCGCTTTCTCTGATCTCCTCTACCTGCTCCTGGGACAAATGAGGGCTGGAACTAGAGGACAGACAGAGCAGCTTCTAGTACTGACATCCTGTAATCACTCAGTGTGAACCTTGTGAAACGGAAATCACCCCTAAAGTGGGGAGGCAGGAAGGGCTCGGAGAGGGGAAGAACAGCAGGCGGACTGAGGACGGTTTACGTGCTGTCCTTGATTACAGTTAACCTTTGCTGCAGCCCCACCAGACAGTTGCCGCTCTCTTTATTTTCCAAGTGAGGAAACTCAGAATGGTGATGGCATCCACCTGAGGGCACTCAGTCCACAAGTGGCAGAGCTGATTTTGAAGCCTGAGTCTGGTGCATCCCTTGTCGCTAAAGTCCCGTGTCGGGGGCCAGGGCTGAGGTGGTGGGTAGGCAGGATCAGAAATTTCCTTCCTGCCTAGGTCTTACAAATGACAGAGAAGTACTGTCTGGACCGGGGAATCCCTTTCCCCAGGATCGAGGTACCTACAGGAGACCTGGAGGAACCCCATGAGTACTATTTATTCACAAATGTTGACGACCCCCGTGCACCCATTCTGCTGCACTTCCCCCTTGTCAACTACAGCTTTCGCACACACCTGGCCCCAGGTAAGGAGAAGCCCTGGATATGGTCTGATTGACGGAGCCGTAGGGTGGTAATGGGGTGCTGTGCACAGAGAGGACCCGAAAGCCCACCTGCTGGAGAGCCCAACAGACCACTGCTGTCCTCTGCTTCCTAAACCTCAGCGTCCACTCTGGGTGCCGTCTCCTCCCAATGCCCGAGAGGACTGAGACAAAGGCCCAATCACGGGCAGTGGTTCCCCTGGGCCACCACAGAACCAGCAAGGTGTTCTGGGGCAAGTGAGATTTCTGGGCTGTCAGATTCCATCCAGCTCCAAACAGTGTGCCAGCTTGGGACCACTACTCCACCCTACAGGTGTAGAGCGGCGAACAGCTGAAGAGAAGGCCTTTGGAGACTTTGTCATCAGCGGGCCAGATACTCCCTACAGCATGATGAATTTCACCTATGAGCCCCAGGAGTTTGCTCGCCTGGTAGCCCTGAGTCGATATAATGTTCTGAACAACGCAGAGGCTGTGAGGCAGGCCCTCCAGCTGGCTCTGGACCGGCGGCAGCAGGCTAGGGAGAGGGGTGGGGGCTGACCCAGCCTGAGGACTGTGACTGAGATGAGGGGACACATGCATATGTGCCATCCATGCCTGACATGCCATGTGGCCCTTCAAGCAGAGACACACTTGCTGGAAACCTATTCTGTCCTGACTCTGGGCAGAAGAGACTGGTGCTGGCTTCCAGCTGAGAGGAGGGTGTCCTGGTCTTGGACCCATAGCCCTCCAGATGGACATGAGCAGTAAGAGCTGGGGCTGGTGTGGGGTCAGGGAAGACTGGCTCTCCTCGCCTGCCTCCTCACCATTGCTGCCTGTGACCGGCAGTTTCTGCCTCTGGGCTCAGTGGTAAACGATTTACTTTGAAGCAACTCCAGGATGGCCTCTGAATCTGGTCATTGTCATCACCACTGCTGCAACAGTCACCATCAATGCAATGTTTTCTTAAAGCCTCTGGTCTGTCTTTAATGCTTCTACAGCCTTGGGCTCTCTCTGGCCCCTGCAAGAAAGACCTGAAAAGGCAGGCATTTTTGTCTACTTTGCTCACTCCTGTATCCCCTAGAGCAGGCCTGGTACACTGTAGTAGGTACTGAGTAAATAGTTGACAAATAAATGAGTAGGAGTCAACATTCTAAAGGGATGGATCATTACCTGCCTAGCACGAAAAGATGTGAAACACTCTATTCCAGTTGTTTGTAACCCATTTGGGATGATGAACATTTTGCAGCGCCATAGCACCTGCCCCAAGACAAAGGCACATAAATATGAAAAGCTGCTTACAACAAAGTCTCCACCTCGGTGATGTGATCTTGCACTCACAGCTCCGGGACCACCAAGGTTTGTGGAGGAACAGCATGTGCCTTGGCCGAGCTTGTGGGGCCTCCACTCACACAGAAGGTATAGGCAATGCCACTATGGGTGAAATTAGGTTCGGGGTTAGGTTCAGTTACTGCTAAGAAGTTAGTCAGCAGGTGAAGACATGTTATCAGCCAGGGGATAGGGAAACATCACCAGGATTGCACCTGGGAGTCAAGGCAGATGACGAGGAGGGGACAGAGTCAAAGGTGGCTTGTCCAGTTTGACTCCTACTCCAGGTCAATGCCACTTTGGGTGAGACTAGGTTTGGGGCTAGGTTCAATTATTGCCAAGAAGTTGGTCCACAGATGCAGAGGTGACATCAGCCAGGGGATAGGGAAACATCACCAGGAGTGCATCTGGGAGTCAAGCAGATGAAGGGGATGAGACAGAGTCGATGGCGACATGTCGAATGTGACTCCTGCTCCAGGTGAGCAGGGTTCTGTGTTAACACCCAACTCTACTCTCGAATGCCTTTTGACATCAATTATAGTGCAATTCACTGCAGTGCAATTCTTCTGACCTGCCTAACGGAGTTAGGTGAGAGTTTATAGAATAAAGTCAGCCTTTCCAAAACAAAAACAGAACTCATTATCGAGAAGAAGATTCCAACTCACAGTGACTATGTAAGGTTTCCAAAACAAATCCTGGTGGCATAGTGATTAAGTTTGGCTGCTAACCGAAAGACTGGGAGTGTGAACCCACCAGGCATTTCTTGTAAACCATGTGGGGCAGTTCTACTCTGTCCTGTAGGGTCGCTGCAAGTTGGAGGTGATTGAACAGCATTTTTTTTTTAATCTTTACAAAAGCAGACTGCTACATCATACTCCTACGAAACAGCTGGCGGTTCAAACTGCTTACCTTTTGGTTAGCAGCTGAGTACTTAACCACTGTGCCACTAGGGCTTCTTGACTAGAACACAGCCACAGCCATCAAGTCGATTCCAACCCATAGCCACCACGTGGACAGAGTAGAGCTGACCCGTAGAGTTTCCAAGGAGTGCCTGGCAGATTTCAACTGCTAGTCTTCTAGTCGGCAGCAGCAGCACTTGACAGCTAAGCCAGCAGCAGGGCTTTGAGACAGCAATAGAACCTGGACATGCACTATAAGCTCCAAAAACCCAAACCTGGTGCTATTGAGTCAGTTCTGACTCATAACTATCCTACAGGACAAAGTAGAACTGCTCTATAGGATTTCCAAGGAGCAGCTGGTAGATTCGAACTGTCAAAATTCTGGTTAACAGTTGTGCTCTATCAAAACCTCATGGAGCAGTTTTACTCTGCACACCCTGGGGTCTCCATGAGTGGTACTCAACTAGACAGCAACTAACAACAGCAATACAATCTTCACCTGTGTCCAGTCTGCTCTTCTATCCATCTGTTGAATTTTTTTTTTTTTTTTTTTAGCATGACTGAGTGAAAATGTACATTCCCACCTATATGCAGCTTCCACTGCTCTCCCTATCCGGTGACAGCACACTATTCCTCTGTGCTCCATACATGTCTCATCTTCCCAATAGCCTCCTTTCCCCTCCTCTCCACCCACTCTCCTTCCTCCAGCCAGAGGTCAGCAGGATGATATCCTATAGATGTATAGAACCATAAAGTGCATCCAATATATGGTCAGTCTGCATTGCCAAGTCCAATCCATTTGTGTCCAAAGAATGGACCTTCGTTACGATTTATGGGTAAGGGCAGCATCAGGGCCGGGAGCCATGCTCTCAGAGGAACCCCAAAACCACTGGACCATCAATTGAGGTCTTTTAGTGGAGATCTCAGGATGTACCCCTTTTTATTCTTGTGTTGCCAGTGAGACTCCTCTCTTTGAGCTCCATCGTGGCTATCACTGGTGGTGGCCGGGCACCATCTGGTTCTTCCGGTCCCAATTCGATGTAGTCACCCACTCTTGTGGGTCTCTCTGTCTTCTAGGTTGTCTTTACCACATGTCATTTTGGTCCTTGGTGAGCATCTGTTTCTGCTGAGTTGGGACCATTTGCTTTTTTTGTCCTCGGATGGCAGCTTGGCAGCTTTTAAGACCCCAGACGCCACTCACCAATGTGGGGTGCAGAGAGCTCTCTTAGCAAAATGCTAGTTGTGCCAATTGGCCTCGATTTCACCTAAAAGCATGGTCCCCTGCCCCCTGCCCCAGCTACTCTATCCTTGCAATATTGGATTAAGATGGAAGGAGTACTCAAGTTATGCTGAAGTCCACTTAATGTTGTTCTTGTTTCTAATGTGTGCTATCACCGCTTTCTCCCAATCAGATTTCTAGCAACTATCTAAACTAGGTCCTCCCCTTTCCCCCTCTCTCCCTCTTCTCCCTTGCAGCTATCAAAGAGTCTTTTCTTCTATACACAAGTCTGTTTTTGAGATCTTATCGTAGAGGTCTCTTACAGCATTTGTCCTTTTGTGGCTGACTACTTTCACTCAACATAATGTCTTCCAGTTGAAACCAGGTTAGGAGATGTTTCCTGGAATCATCTTTATTCTTTATCATTGTGTAGTGCTCCATTGAGTATATGTACCACAGTTTACCTACCCATTCTTCTGTTGTTGGGCATCTGGGTTGATTCTGTCTTTTTGCTATCGTGGACTGTGCTGTAATAAACATTCTGGTGCATGTGTCCGTTGGTGTGAAAGGCCTTGATTCTGTAGGATATATTCCAAGTAGTGGAATTACTGGGTCAAATGGTATACCGATATCATTTTTTTAAGGAAGCGCCAGATTGCTTTCCAAAGAGGCTGGACCATTTTGCAACCCCACCAACAGTGTAGGAGGGTTCCACTTTCTCCACAGCCTCTCCAGCATTTGTTGTTTTGTGTTTTCTGGATCATGGCCAATCTTGTTGGGGTGAGATGGTATCTCATTGTCGTCTTGATTTGAATTTCTTTAATAACTAAAGATCGTGAACACGTCCGCATGTGTTTTTTGGCTGCCTGGATCTCCTCTTTAGTGAAATGTCTGTCCATCTCCTTTGCCCATCACTTAATTGGATGGTTTATCTTCTTCTTATTGATATTTTGTAGTATCTTATAGATTATGGAGATCAGGTGTAGATCTGACATAGAGTTGCCAAATATTTTTTCCCATTCTGTGGATGTTCTTTTAATTCTATTAATAAATTCTTTGGATGAGCAAAAGTGTTTGATTCTTAATAGTTCCCATTTATCTATTTTCTCTTCTGTTGATTGTGGTTTCCTTGACAGATTTTGGAGTCTGTCCTTGTGAGATCCTCCATACCAAAGAGCAGGACAATATAGGACCAACCCCCTCAGCGTTCCAGGAACTTACCTAACCACAAGAGGCTAGTTTCGGGAGTAACAGGAAGAAAATGTACCTGAAATAACCGCCCTAGCCCTGAGCCCTGAGCTTATGCAAACCACGAATTGCCGAAATCAACCTCCCCAACGCGGAACCTTTCCCCAACCCCACCTCCCCCACCCCAGGAATGTAAGACCCCGCCTTTATATACTCTGTAATTCTCTTGTTCGGGGCTCGACAAGAGTATGGACTGAGACCCAGCGCTCTGGAATAAAAACCTCTTGCTGTTTGCATCAAGAACTGTCTCTTGTGAGTGAATGCGGGGTGGCGTTCGCACTCAGGACCTAACATTTGGCGGCTCATCTGGGATGTGACGACCACCCCTCACTCTCAAAGACTACCTTGGAGGTAAGAACAAAAGGCTTAACCGGTGTTCTGTCTCTGTGTGTTGTTCTTTCTGTTTGAGGTTTAAAGTGTACACTTTCGGTTTGGCGACCATTTCTGACTCCGAGAGGAATCAGAAACAGTATCTTGCAGACGTGCGGGAAAAGATACAGGTTGCTGCCCTGGGGGATGCCTCAGGAGGAACGGGGGACCAGGGACGCCTGGTGGGCCCCTCGGTATTTTATGAACATAATGGTAATGAACCCTGTTTAATAACATTAGGATCGCAGCGGTCTCCCATAGGCTCGTTTCGGTGCCTGTATAAAACTCAATGCAGCTGTAGTCTTGTTCTGTTTTTGTCTTGCTTTGTCTTTATTTTATTGAGTGTGTGGCTGACGATGGGACAGACGGTGAATACCCCCCTTACTTTGACACTTGACCATTGGACTGAGGTAAAGGAGAGAGCTCATAATCTGTCTGTTAAGGTTTGGAAGAAGCCCTGGAAAACTTTTTGCGCCTCAGAGTGGCCCACCTTCAATGTGGGATGGACCCCCGAAGGCTCTTTCAGTCTTTCTTTGATTCTGAAAATTAAATCAGTTATTTTCCAGGAGGAACCCAGAGGACGTCCAGACCAGCAATCATACATCACCGTATGGCAAGATCTGGTTTGAAACCTCCCTCTTGGGTAAAACCCTGGATGCCAGAGCAGATGCATGTCATGGTGGCCCGCCCACCCCAAAAAGGAGAGACAACTGACCAAAAACCCAAACCTTCGGTTTTCCCAGAAACCCAGGACCTCTTACTTCTTGATGACCCCCCACCCTATCCCTCCGTATTTCCACCTAACATTTGGGGGCTCTCCCGGGATTTCAAGAGCGACCTCCGCGGCCGGCCGATCTGGTTTGACCTCACCGGTGAGTCTGGATATTGTCTGTCTGTGCTCGAGCTCTGGTTCTAGGACTCACTAAGAGAGAATCTGGACGCAGAATTGCTCTCTGAGTCGGAGGCTGGGGGACGCCTCAGCTCTCCATCTGGGCGGGCACCGCTGGTTCCTTTCTGGGTTCTGCGGCATCTGGTTTTTGTTTCATTTCTTCTGTGACCGGTCTGTGTCTGTTTGATTGTGTTGTTTGTCCTGATTGTTACTTTTGCCGCCATGGGGCAATGTTCTTCTCATTCTGTAACACCCCTAGACCTATTCCTTAACCACTTTCAGATTTCCAGAAATGAGCCCGAGACTTCGGCAAGGTGCGGTCGGGAAAACTCTGCACACTTTGTAATCTGGAATGTCCGGCCTTTGGTACTGGATGGCCACCCACGGAATCCCTAGACATTAAAAAAACCCATTCTGTTTTTCAGGTCGTCTCTGGCAATCTGGGTCACCCTGACCAAATGCCATACATTGCTGCTTGGCAAGACCTCCTCAGGCGGCTACCTGCGTGGCTGCAACCTTATGTTTCCCCAAACAACCTCCTACAACCCTGGCAGTTCAGCCTCCTGCCGCCACTAGCGCTGAGGGAGCCAAAGCCAGTCTCCGTGGCCTGCATAGGGTCCCTGCAGACCCTCCAGTCCCGACTGCTCCCCCGACCCCCGCCACTTCTGCAGCACCACCTTCCTCTGACCTCCAGAGCCCAGTCCATACCCGCTCAGGTCGATCTTTTCAACCACTTATAGAAGCCTCCCTCATATTTTCCCCTTGCGAGCTATAGGGCCCATGACGGAGGCTGGGACCCCCTTCTTGGTCTATACTCCTTTTACCTTGATAGCCCTCTTAGAAACCACATACAGCAACTTCTCCAAGCCCTCTTTACTACTGAGGAGAGGACTAAGATTGTTTCCCTAGCCAGAAAACAGCTGCCGGGAGATGATGGAAACTTTACTCATGATTTAGATGAGATTAACCACGCTTTTCCCCTGACCCGCCCAAATTGGGACCCAAACACCACTGCAGGTAAGCAGCGCCTAACTGTCTACCGCCAGATTCTTATGGGAGGTTTCCGGGCCGCCGCTAGGCACCCCACAAATTTGTCTAGAGTAACACAGGTAATTCAGGAACCCTCAGAATCCCCAGCAGCCTTTGTGGAACGACTGATGGAGACATACCGCACATATACTCCCATTGACCCTGAGTCTCCCAAACATCAACGGGCCATTAACATAGCCTTTGTGGGACAGTCAGCCCCTGACATCAAAAGAAAAATACAAAAAATAGAAGGATTTGAGGGAAGGAATCTATCTGAGCTGATGGAAATTGCTATGAAAACCTTCAATAACCACGAACTACCAGAAGACAAACAAGCCAAAAAGGTAAGCAGAATCCTCCTGGCAGAAGCCCAGGGCCACATGCCACTGCGCCCTTGGGAGAAGAAACCAGACGAGGAAGCCAGGAAAGCCTCCCCTGCAGAGAAACCAGTGTGCCTACTACAAGGAAATTGGACATTGGAAGGGTGAGTGCCCCTAAAGAAAGCCCCCTCCAAAGATTCTTAACCTAGAGGCCTGAGGGCGTCAGGGCTCACCGGCCCTGCCCCCGAGCTCAGGATAACCTTAAAATTAGGGGGACAGCCGGTAGATTTCATGGTCGACACCGGGGCTAGCAACTCAGTTCTAACTGAACCCCTAGGACCCATAACTGAAACCAAAACCCTAGCACGAGGAGCTACTGGGATTAGTGCCTACTCATGGACTGACGAACGATTTGGGAGCTAAGACTGTTTCCCTCTCCTTTATAGTAATGTCTGAATGCCCGTACTCTTTACTTGCAAGAGACTTGTTATCAAAAATGCAGGTGACTATCTGCTTTGCTGGGGATCATGCTTACCTGACACCCCAAGTCAATGTGATAGCCCCTTTAGAGGAAGAATACAGATTTTATGATGGTTCTGACAGGGGCCCCTGCTCTATCCTCGTGATATCAGTGAATCAATTGATCAAAGAGATTCCTCAGCTTTGGGTTGAAAACAACTCCCCAGGGCTGGCCAAACGCCAACCACTGGTTATAGTGACTTTAAAACCATCTGCCAGCCTGATTCAGGTGTCACAGTACCCCATGTGCCAGAAGAGAAGAGAGGGATCAGGGCCCACATTCAAAGACTCAGAAAACATGGAATACTGGTGCCCTGCCAGTCGCCCCGGAATACTCCTCTCCTGCTGGTGAGGAAGGCAGGAGGGCTGGACTCCAGACCAGTCCTAACCCGTACACTCTCCTGAGCTCTCTGTCACCAGAACACTGGGTGTATTCAGTGCTGGATTTAAAAGATGCATTCTTCAGTATACCCCTGAGCCCGCAGAGTCAGCCCCTCTTCACCTTCGAATGGCAGGACCCAGAAGATGTCTCCAGAGGGCAGCTGACCTGGACTGCCTGCCACAAGGGTTCAAGAACCCTCCCACCATCTTTGAGGCCCTTCATTGGGACTTACATGAGTACAGGCATCAATGGCCTGATATTTCCCTTTTACAATATGTAGATGACTTACTACTCGGGGCACCCGATGAAGACACTTGTTTAAAGGACACCAAGTCCCTGTTAACTCTCTTGGAGAAATTGGAATATCGAGTCTCCGCTAAAAAGACACAGGTCTATGTCCAGGAGGCGACTTACTTGAGTTTCCAATTCAAGGGGGGACAATACTCCCTATCCAAAGCAAGAAAATGGATTATCCTTGAGATTCCCACCCCGTGTACGCCGTGGCAGGTGAGGGAGTACCTGGGATCTGCTGGGTTCTGCCGACTCTGGATGCCAGGATTTGCAGAGATAATGCGCCCCCTATACAAGCTGACCCGAGGAAAGGAAAAGAATTTTATATGGACTAAAGAAACAGAGCAGGCTTTCCAGACTACAAAGAAGTCGCTCCTGGAGGCACCAGCGTTAGCATTACCCAACCTGGAAAAGCCCTTCCAACTATACATTGATAAAAATAAAAGAATAGCCAAGGGAGTCCTCACTCAGACACTCGGTCCATGGAAAAGGCCGGTGGCCTATCTGTCTAAACAGCTAGACCCAGTGGCCTCAGGATGGCCAAGGTGCCTTAGAATTGTTGCGGCCACTGCTCAACTAGCAAAAGACTCTGATAAACTGACTATGGGACAGCCCCTGACCATCACTACCCCGCATGCCATCGAGGGAGTCCTGTGTAGCCCACCTCATAAATGGATTTTCAATGCCCGGCTAACCCGCTACCAGTCTTTATTACTAGATCAGCCCCGAGTTGTGTTTGCTTCTAGCTCAGCCTTCAACCCAGCAACACTGCTGCCCGATCTGGACCTGGAGGCCGAACCGCAAGACTGCACTGAGGTGCTTAGCCAACAGCATGGACTTCGCCGAGATCTTATGGACATTCCCTTGTGGGACCCTGATCTCACTCTGTTCACTGACGGGAGCAGTTTTATCAGGGATAGCACCAGGTACACAGGGGCAGCGGTGGTAGCCGAAGATAGGGAACATCAGTGCAACAGGCTGCCCTCAGCGGAGGCTGCGCTGGCTGGGTGCCTGCTGCTGCTGCGCGACCTCAGCGGCCTTCTCAATGCCAGCGGGGGCTCGTGGCGGGAACTGGAGCGCGTCTACAGCCAGCACAGCCGCACCCATGACAAGCTGAGTCGCACAGCCCAAGTTCTGGACAGACCCCGCCACAGCGCCAGCACTGCCAACTCAGGCCCCATCGCCGGCTCCGCCGCTCCACTCTGCCCAGTCAACTTTGACACCGCATTAGCACTGCTGTGAAAGGAGATGGTAGGACTGCGACAACTGGACATGTCGCTGCTGTGCCAGCTGTGAGGTCTGTATGAGTCAATCCAGGACTATAAGCACCTGTGCCAAGACCTGAGCCTGTGCCAGCATCTGTCCTCATCCTTGCACTCTGACAGCTCCTACCCACCAGATCCGGCCTCTCAGATGACGAGGAGCCTCCTAACGCCAGCCTGTCCCCTGACTCGCCACCCCTCACTGTGCCCCAGACGCACAATGCCTGTGACCAGTGGCTATGAGATGCCTTCCACATCATCCGGCTGAAACAATGGAAGCCTGAGGCAATAACCTAGTCGACCGAGCAGCTAAGGAAGCTGCCCTCAGCCTCCTGGAGATCAATTCTATCCAGCTCTGTCGGGGGCCATGAAAAAACTTCAGGCCCCAAAAAACAGAAAGTCTGGAAAGCCCCTGAAAACGCGCGTGCACGAAGATTACCCAGCATCACTGCCCAGCGTCACTGCCTAACGTCAAATGTACAGGCATACTGTCTGCCCAAGCATAGAATGCCAACTGTCTCATACCAGCTATCTTCCGGTCCTAAGCCCTTCCCCTCCCCAACTTCTATATATATTACTCTGCTGCAATAAAACCTCGAGGCTTGATCAGAATTTTGTCTTGCCTCTATTTCTTCGCGTCTCTTGCCCCACTTTCATTTTCACAGGCTCCCCCTCGTCCCTCCGTTGATTCGCCCCGCGGGTCGGGGCACAGCTCCTCCAGCCAACCCTTCCCGAAGAGCCCACCTAGAAGAGAAGAAAGGATGACACTTTACTTCGGGAGGGCTCCCCATTCTCCCTCAAAAATTGGGAGAGAAGCTCATCCGCCAGATCCACCAGACCACCCATCTGGGAGCAACAAAAATCCAGGAACTTCTGTCTCCAAGGTATTATATACCCCAACTATCCCGGATTGCTGAACGAATAACACATACCTGCCAAGCCACTAATGCAGGCAGCTCTGGTAAGGCCCACCAAGGTAAGAGAGAAAGAGGCACTATGCCTGCAGGACATTGAGAACTGGACTTCACTGAAATTAAGCCCGGCAGATATGGATATAAGTACCTTTTAGTTTTCGTAGACACATTCTCTGGTTGGACTGAGGCATTTCCCACTAAGAGAGAGATAGCACAAGTAGTTTCAAAAAAAAAAAAAACTCCTGGAAGAACTCATACCTAGGTTTGGGGCTCTGTTCATGCTAGAATCAGACAATGGCCCTGCCTTTATGGCCATAGTCTCTCAGAGAGTAACATCTGTTCTGGGGATTAATTGGAAACTACATTGTGCCTATCACCCCCAGAGTTCAGGACAGGTAGAGAGGATGAACCGGACCCTTAAGGAGACCTTAACTAAATTGACCCTAGAGACTGGCAGTGACCAGACGGCCCTGCTTCCCTTTGCCTTAATGCGTGTGCATGATTCTCCCTACCCCCAAGGCCTTATGCCCTATGAAATTGTTTCGGGAGGCCACACCCCTCTGCCCTAAACCAAGGGATGACATACTTGCTGAAATTTCTAATCATGACCTGCTTAAGTCCCTCCAGGCCCTGCAGAAAACTCAAGATCTGCTTTTCCCCTTGTCGAGATGCCTCCACGATCTCCCTCCGTAAAGCCACATCAGTTTCAGCCGGGGGTCTAGTCTGGGTCCTGAGACATGAAGAGGAGACTTTGGAGCCCCATTGAAAAGGACCCACACAGTAATCCTGGCAACCCCCACTGCCGTCGAGGTTGACAGGATCCGGCCCTGGGTCTATCACTCCCATCTACCTTCATTGGAGGGTGTGACAACATAGTGGCCCTCCCGAGGTGACTTCACCAGTTTTTCACCTTGATTCATGTGACCTTGTGGGGGGTTCTATAGGCTCACAGCTTAAGAAAGACCCATACTCGGTTCGTGCACACGAACACTCAAATACTGGGGGATGTATACATGCTGATGGGTGGGGGTGGGCTACTAACTGCCTCATGCAACAACTGGCTAAGAAACAATTTTAGATCTGTCCCGGGGCTAATGTCTATGGATCATGTGGAGGAACAAATGATTATTTCTGTTATACATGGGGCTGTGAAACCAATACACCCTGGATCAGGGAAAATAGGGGACCTCATTAGGATCAGTTGAGTCTGTGTTCTCCTGGTCTCCGTGGCTGACCACCCTCGTCACTGCGTTAACAGGACCACTTGTCCTCTTCACCTTACCTTTAAAACTGTGGGTCCCTACATTCTAAATTACTTAAGAGAAAAACTAGCCAGCTCCTGGTCCTAAAACATCAGCCCCAACACCAGACCTACTACCCCCTGAACAGCCAGGACCTTGATCAGCCTGGCACCCACTCAGAGTCTAAGATTTGACTCTGGAATAAATCCTTAACCTCACTATCTGAGGTAGTCCTGCAAAATAGGAGAGGGCTAGATTTGTTATTCCTAAAGGATGGGGGGCTCTGTGCAGCCATAAAAGAAGAATGCTGTTTCTTTGTTGACCATTCAGGAATAATCAGGGACTCAATGACCAAACTGAGAGAAAGATTAGCAGAGACAAAGAGATCGCGAGGCCCAACAGGGATGGTTTGAAAACTGGTTCTCCAGGTCCCCCTGGCTGACCACTCTAATGTCCTCCCTTATAGGCCCCCTGCTAATACTGCTATTACTTCTGACGCTGGGACCCTGCATTCTCAACAGACTAGTAACATTCATTAGAGAAAGAGTCAGTGCAGTACAGATTTTATTACTCAGACAACAATATCAGGCCCTACAACAACATCCTGATTATAGAGACACAGATATCTGAGTTTTCTATGATTAGAAAACATTTACAAATAGGAAAAGTGGGGAATGTGAGATCCTCCATACCAAAGAGCAGGACAATATAGGACCAACCCCCTCAGAGTTCCAGGAACTTACCTAACCACAAAAAGCTAGTTTGGGGAGTAACAGGAAGAAAATGTACCTGAAATAACTGCCCTAGCCCCGAGCCCTGAGCTTATGCAAACCACGAATTGCCGAAATCAACCTCCCCAACGCAGAAACTTTCCCCAACCCCACCTCCCCCAGGAATGTAAGACCCCGCCTTTATATACTCTGTAATTCTCTTGTTCGGGGCTCATTCCCTCTACTCTGACAAGAGTATGGACTGAGACCCAGCGCGCTGGAATAAAAACCTCTTGCTGTTTGCATCAAGAATCGTATCTTGTGAGTGAATGCGGGGTGGCGTTCGCACTCAGGACCTAACATCCTCATTGTGTATTAAAACTTCCATTGTTGTTCCTACCTTTTCTTGGATGAGCTTTATTGTTTTAGGTTTGATATTTAGGTCTTTTATCCAGTTGGAGTTGGTTTTTGTATAAAGTGTAAGATATGGATCTTGATTCAGTTTATTGCAGATGGATAACTAATTTTGCCAGCACCATTTGTTGAAGATACTGTTTTACCCCAGTTTAATGTCTTAGGGCCTTTGTCGAATATCAACTGTTCATAGGCAGGTGGTGTCATCTCTGGGGTCTCAATTCTGTTCCATTGATCCATCTGTCTGTTCTTGTACCAGTACCGAGCTGTTTTGACCACTGTGGCAGTGTAGTATGTTCTAAGGTCGGGTAATGAGAGGCCTCCCAGTGTGTTCTTCTTCTTTAGTAGTACTTTACTTATCCGGGGCTTCTTCCCTTTCCAAACAAAATTGGTGATTTGTTTCTCCATCTCATTAAAAAATGACGCTGGAACTTGTATTGGGATTGCATTATGTAAGTAGATTGCTTTGGGTAAAATAGACATTTTCACAATGTTAAGTCTTCCTATCCATGAGCAGCGTAGGTTTTTCCATTTATCTAAGTCTCTCTTAGTTTCTTACAGTAAGGGCTTGTAGTTCTCTTTGTAAAGTTCTGTTATTTCTCTGGTTAGATTAATTCCTGGGTACTTTATCTTCTTAGGGGCTATCGTAAATGGTATTGATTTGATAATTTCTTCCTTAACAGTCTCGTTGGTATAAAGGAATCCTATTGATTTACTTATGTTTATCTTGTATCCTGAGACTTTGCTGAACTCTTCTATCAGTTTGAGTAGCTTACTTACAGATACCTTGGAGTTCTCTGCATATCGTATCATCTCATCTGCAATCAATCATATCATCTGCAAACAGGGAGCTTCTAACTTCCTCTTTGCCAATACAGATACCCTTTATTTCTTGGTCTTGTCTAATTGCTCTGGCTAGAACTTCTAGCACTTTAGTTTATTTTTTGACATTACCTTTTTCATTTTCAAATTCTGTAACAGGATTTAAAAAAAAAACTTCTGGATACATTTCATGGATATGCTCCATTCTTTTGAATTTGGTGATGTAAATATTGGCTTGGCAATATATTTTTTGAAGGTATTTTCTAAGCATTTTATGGACCATCTCCTTGGGGGAGATTCTCTGTTGGCTCTCCAGTATGGACTTTTTTTTTCTTTTATGTATTTGGTACTTGCTTGTTGTAATCTCATCTCTGAGATTGTTCTCTACATGCCTTGCACTATGGTGGCCTCCTTGTCAGGTTCAAAAGCCAAAACCAAATCCACTGTATGAAGTCAATACTGATTTCGAGTGACCCTACAGGACAGGGTAAAAATGCCCTATACAGTTTCCAAGGAGCTTTTGGTGGATTCAAACTACTCTCTTTTCAGTTAACAACTATAGCTCTCGACCACCATGTCACCAGGGTTTCACTGGTCATGTCACTGACATGCAATTGCAGTGGTAGCCTTTACATGGCAATGTGGATAAGGCTGAAGTTTTGCTGCTGCACCACTGCAAAAAAATCAAACACACTACCATCAAGTTGGGTCCTACTGATAGCAACCCTAGGGGTCAGGGCAGAACTTCACTATAGTGTTTCCAAAGAGCACCTGGTAAATTTGATCTGCTGACCTTTGGTTAGCAGACATAGCACTTAACCTACTATGCCACCAGGGTTTCCACCACTGTGGGAGCCTAGAAATTATGGTTCAGCCTCATGTAATTAATGGTAGCAGTCTTGGTAGGGGTGGTGGCCTCCTAGTAGTGGCAACCCTACTGAGGCTTCCTGTTTACCTCTTTGGTTTACGACTGCCTTAGGGTTTCTGATTCATAAAGAATTCCTTGTTTTGAAGCATGGGTTATGAATTTATTAATTTATTCCTATACCTTTCCACTCATTAATATGGGCTTGATATTGGGAGGAATAAGTAAAATATTCCCACTGCTCATTGGTTGCAGTTGAGTTGACTCTAATTCATGGCAACTGTGTGTGTACCATAGTAGAACTGTGCTCTATAGGGTTTTCAGTGGCTGCCTCAAAGGAACTGGTCTAGTTGGGATGAGCTCAAGGCTATGGGAATGGGCAAGAGAGCAGTTAATGCGGAGGTCCGTCATCAACCTTGTAGACAAAGTCACGAACCCCTGTAAATGATGGGCTGAAGCATCTCACCTGTGACATGTTTTCTAGCCTACTGCCCTTAGTATTATTTGGCTTCCTAATTAAATTTTCATTAAAAAGATACCCACTCCTCTCCTGGCACAAGGATCAGGGGAGATGCCTTCTGAGAGGGGCCCTTTACTACCCCCTTGGTTTATGAAATAATATTGGGAAAACCTGTGCAGGAATTTCTGGGGAAAAGAGCTCAGAGGAATGATTTCTAACACAGCCAGCTTGAGCGCAGCAAGGCCGGCCCAACCCCTGCTGACTTCTCCCAGCTGCTCACCCCTCCCTTCACAGGAGATAAGCAAGCTTGCAAGAAGGCCCTGAAGGGCTTTCCAGAGACAACTCTCCTCCCTCTCTTTCTCAGCTCTTAGATAGCAAACATCTTACTTCAGAAAAATAACTAGATTCCCAAGTTTATTACATTTGGTATTGGCAAACAGACAAATACTAAAGAAATGCCTTTCTTACAGTAGTTTAAGAGAAACTTAGAATAAGGGACAGAATAAGGACACCCATTGTCCTTACAGAAAGAGATAAGGAAGAGCAGAGAAGAAACAAATAAAGACTGTGTAACTTTTAAGATGGGTTTGTTTTCTCTTCCTGCTTAGGTAAAGTTAATAGAAGTTCTAGGATTAGTTTTGCTCCAGCTGTTAATTATAAATCACAAATATGCCTGTCTCAGATCATTCTTTAGAGGACCCTAATGGTTAACATAAAAAGGAATAACAAAGTGTTTGCCTTTTACTAGCTAACAGAGAAGACCCTAATGTTGAAATGAGGAAGGGTGTGGTAAAAATTGGAGGTCTTAAAGAAAGCCCCAGGAAACAACTTAATAGCAGAAAATACCATAGAATAATCTCACCTTTGTCTTACAAAACACTGTCACAAGACAAGCCTGGGGGCAACCTTGCAAGTGACAGCCTGCAAGTGACCCCTAGACCTTGACCACGTTTTACAACTAGTAGGAGTTAACCAATCAATGTAAAGGTCAGTTCACCCTCCCTGCTTTGCAATCTCACGACTTAAATACTGGGCGCTGAGGAAACTCGTCGTCGCCCCCTGCTCTGTGTAGCTTGGGGTGCGTCCCTGATGCACCGGTATTTTTCCTATTGGGCATATGTTTTTAATAAAATTTAACCTTTAAAGTAACAGTGTCGCATCTTGAAAATCATGGACCCTAACACTAATAGTCAACAAGAGAAGAAGACCACTGTCTCTAACCATTGTTTAGAAGATCTTAATAGCTAACATGAAAAAAGACACTAGTCTCAAGCCATTATTCAGAAAACTCTAGTGATTGACATAAAGAGACTACGAGAGGTCGGTTGTTGTTAGCCAATAATGATGGGTCAGTTTCTTGTTAACCAATAGTCTATATGATGAAAAAAATAGGGTGAACACTACATCACCCCTGTTATAAAAACAATAAAGACTGACAGCCTTCTCTCTTGCTCTCTGGGTCAGGCTGCCTTAAACCAACAAAGTCTTTCCTGTCTCTCTATATTCATTTCCCGCCGACGCCTCTCCCTCCCTCCGTGCAGGACCCTGAAAAGTGCTGAGACTGGCTCTCGGCAAGTTAAGAAGCAGATAGCATCCCAGACTATTCTAGAACCTGCTCATTGTTTGGTCTGACTCAAGGAGGAAGCTCCTTCCCTCTGGTGCAGGGCTCTCTGTGTCCTCTGCAGGTCCCACACTCCTCCTATAGCACCCCTTCCCCCAATCCACTTTGCTAACAATTGGTTGTGGTTGCTCTTCCTGCAGAGGACCCCCAGCTCATGGGCATATTGGAGGCCCCTGTCTCCACCTTGCTGCATCTGGATTTCAAGAAGAGGTCCTGGTAGAGCTGGTAGTTAAGCCACTAGGGATTCCTTCCTGGTGAGCTCAGCATGAGTGGGAGCAGAGATGCAGGGAGTCAGGGAAGAAGGCGAAGGGCCGGTGGCTACAAAGCAGGTGTGGTTCATCCTAGAGCTCTGACAGCCTTTTAAAGGCAGTGGATTGCTGGGTCTTACTAATTCTCCTCTTGGAAGTATTACAGAAATTGTGACCAACCAAAATCTTGGAAAAGCTGTCTGAATTGAATGAACCTCATGTGAAAAGCAAGAGAATCTTAGTGGTGGCCGGGTGGACTGTAGTGGGTGCTATTGGTGCCCCACAGATTCTGTTTCCCTAACCGATGGATCTATCTTCTGGGTGATGAGAGCATTGGCTGCTAAGGACTCAGAGTTGACCCTTTTTCTAGTGATTTGTCTTGGCTGAATGAAGACTTCTTACTTGGGAAGCTATATCATTACTCATACCCTCAACTGTGGAGCAGTCCTCAGTCAATTCTTGCCCAACACAAGAGTTCAAAATGCTAACTCCCTTGTTTCAAAGTGGAACCAAATCTAGGTAATCTGTGCTACAGAGTTCCCCTATGGAATCTGGTCCAAGCTAGACTGTATCTGAGACCACATGGCTTAATCTACAGTATCTTTATCATACAACTGAGTTCTAAACTCTGTATATTTCTTCATGGGTTTTGGATTGTCACGTTTGTACTGTCGATACGCTTTTCCTACCCTATGTCCCCTCACTCCTTATCTCCTGAGAGCATTTTCTTTACACAACAAATGAACCCACCCCCTGCCTTAGGCTCTGCTTCTAAGGAACCAAATTTAAGACATCAACTAGTTAGAGAAGGTTAATCTCAGAGATGGGTTTGGAGGGCCAGTGCTTCATCAGGAACCATCCTTAGGTCTTGGGGTAACGTGCCTGAGTTCTTTTAGCCTTTACCATACTCAGCCAAAGGAGATAGGCAGCTATTGGTCTGCTCATTGTGGTTTGCTTCTTTTAAAGGGGCTTACTCCACTTCATAGGTTTCTGTTTCTTACTGTTTTGGTCATCCAGTGCTGCTGTAATAGAAATACCACAGGAGGATGACTTAAATAAAGTTTATTTTTTCACAGTCCAGTAGGCTAGAAGCCCAAATTCACAGTGCTGGCTCCAGGGAAACGCTTTCTGTCTCTGTTGCCTTTGAAAGAAGGTCCTTGCCATCAGTCTTCCCTTGGTCTGGAAGCATCTCAGCACAGGAACCTGAGGTTCAAAGGACACATTTTCTTCCAGGCACTTCTTTCTTGCTCGTGTGCAGTCCCCATGTCTCTCTGCTAGCTTCTCTCTTTTATATCTCAAAAGAGATTGGCTTAAGACACTATCTAATCTTGTGTTGTTGGTGTTAGGTGCCATCAAGTTGGTTCTGACTCATAGCAACTCTATGTTCAACAGAGCAAAACGTTGCCCAGTCTTGCGCCATGTCCACAGTTGTTTTCATCCTTAAGCCCACCGTTGAGGCCACTGTGTCAGTCGGTCTTGTTGAGAGTCTTCCTCTTTTTCACTGACCCTCCACTCTATCAAGCATGATGGTATTCTCCAGGGACTGATCCCTTCTGGCAACATGTCTAAAGCATGTAAGACACAGTCTTTCCATCTCTGCTTCCAATGAGCACTCTGGTTGTACTTCCAAAACACGTTGGTTTGTTCTGTTGGCAGTACATGGCACATTCAATATTCTTCTCCAACACTACAACTCAAAAGTGTCAATTCTTCTTCTGACTTTCTTGTTCATTGTCCACCTTTTTTATGCATGTGATGATGTGATTGAAAACACCATGGCTTGGGTCAGGGGCACCCTAGTCTTTAAGGTGACATCTTTACTTTTCAATACTTCAAAGAGGTCCTTTGCAACAGATTTTACCAACACGATATATCTTTTGATTTCTTGACTGCTGCTTCCATGGGCATTGATTGTGGACCCAACTAAAATGAAATCCCTGACAATCTCAATCCTTTTCCATCGATTACAATGTAGTTTACTGGCCCAGTTGTGAGGATTTTTATTTTCTTGATGCTGAGATACAATCTATACTGAAGGCTGTGGTCTTTGATCTTCATCAGTAAGTGTTTCAGATCTTCTTCACTTGCAGCAAGTACGGTGGTGTCATCTGTGCAATACAGGTTGTTAATGAGTCACTCTCTAATCTTGATGCCTCATTCTGCTTCATATAATCCAGTTTCTCATATTACTTGCTCAGCACATGGATCAAAAATATATGGTGATGTATGCCTTTCCTGACTTTAAATCATGCAGTGTCCACTTGTTCTGTTTGCACAACTCCCTCTTGATCCATGTACAGATTTCTTAAGAGTACAATTAGGTGTTCTGGAATTCCCAGTCTCCACAATGTTAGCCATAATTTGTTAAGATCTACACAGTCGAATGCCTTTGCATAGTCAGTGAAACACAGGTAAACATCTTTCTGGTATTTTCTGCTTTCAGCCAAGATCCATCTGACATCAGCAATGGTATCCCTGGTTCCACATCCTCTTCTGAATCCAGCTTGAATTTCTGGCAGTTCCTTGTCAATACACTGTTGCTGTTGCTTTTGAGTGATCTTGAGCAGAATTTTACTTGCATGTGATGTTAGTGATATTGTTTGGTAGTCTATGTGTTCAGTTGGATCACCTTTCTTTGGAATGGGAATAAATATGGATTTCTTCCAGTCAGTTGGCCAGGTAGGTGTCTTCCAGATTTCTCGGCATAGATGAGTGAGCACTTCTAATGCTGCATCTGTTTGTTGAAGTATCTCGACTGATACTCCATCATGCCTGGAGCCTTGTTTTGTGCTAGTGCCTCCAATGCAGCTTCGATCTCTCCCTTCAGTACTATTGGCACCTCTCCATCTTCTTTTGATGCTCCTTGAGTCGTTTAATATTTTACCTGTAGAACCCTCAACTATTGCAACTTGAGGCTTAATTTTTTTCTTCAATTCTTTCAGCTTGAGAAATGCAGAACATGTTCTTCCTTTTGGTTTTCTTCTAGTCTCATAGGTCTCATTAATATCACTGTCACCAATCTGTCTCATTACATCATAGTGATAGGTTTTACAGCACATAGGGACATCACGTCAGATACAAAATGCTAGATGACCATATAATACTGAGAATCAGGACCTAGCCAAGTTGACAGATATTTCTGGGAGACACAATGCAATCAATGACACCTGTGTTTCTCAGGACTAAACCAATTCCAAGGTGGTTCTTACCACTAGCCTGTGTACCTCATTCAGGTTTGAAACGCCTTTGCAGTTCAGGGTGTTACTAATCTTGGCGTGTACAACCTGCATCTGCATCTGAGCTCAACAGTTGCCAGTGTCCTTGCTCTTCTACCTGCCACACCCCTGTTTGAGCTGCATTGGTTTTGGCAGTCCTTCTAAATATTTTGTGGGTTGTGATCAAATTTCTTTTCCTTTCATCAAAGGTAGAGTTTGTGTTTCTGCTATTACTTTTTCCTTACTGCTTTTGGATAACTTACAAGAGGATAAGGGAAAACCCTAAATTTGCCTACCACTTTAAATCAGAAATTTTGCAAGACTTGAATTTCTGCAGATATGGTATGTAAGGGAGTCTCATAGTGGAGGTCTCAGAAAACTGAGAGGGTATCACAGCCAAGAGGAACTTAAGGAGCTATTACTACTAAATGTGTCTTATATACTGAAAGGAATCTTGAGGGCAGAATAGGGATGTTAGAGAAAAACTAAGGGAATCTGAATGAAGTGTGGACTTCAGAAATTTACTGTACTAATATAAGATGTGCTAGTTGAAAGACTGGCAGTTCAAACCTACCCTCTGGTAACATAGAAAAAAAGACTTAGCCATCTGCTTCTATCAAGAATGCAGCCAAGAAATCCTGTGACGCAGTTCTACCCTGTAACACAAGGGGTCACCGTAAATCAAAATCAACTCAATAACAATGGGTTTGGCTTTTTGGTTGGGGTGTATGGTATACGGAAACCCTGGTGGTGTAGTGGGTTAAGTCCTACTACTGCTAACCACAAGGTTGGCAGTTCAAATCCACCAGGTGCTTCTTGAATACTCTGGGGGTCAGTTCTACCCTGGCCACAGGGTTGCCATGAATCGGATCCAACTCGACAGCACTAGGCTTGGTTATGGTATATGGAAACTCTCAGTACTATCTTCACAATTTTTCTGGTAAAACAATTCTGAAAAATGGATTTTACTTTTCCCTAAAAGTAAGTTTATCTTATATTTCCATTGGAAATGTGTTTCATAATTTTTCTATTATAGATTTGTAAGGAAATATTTTTGCTATTGACTTCATGTATCTTAGTCAAAGAATATTGCTTGTAGGATATCACTTTTAAAGTAAAATTTTGACACCATAAAGCCTCACTCATGATCAGTGTTTGTAAATATCTCATTGTGCTTGAGAAAGTATATTTCCTAAATGTTGTAGCTGTAGGGGTCTATATATTTCCAGCAGATTATGCTTAACTGTGTCTTCTTAATAATATTTTATATGTTAAACAAATTATCTCTCCTTATTTATTAGGGAGAGAAATGTGATCATGTATTTTTCAATTTCTCCTTGTATGTTATCAAGTTTTGCTTAGAACATTTTAAGACTGTATTATTTAGGTATATACAAATTTCAAATGGTTCTATCTTTTGATGATTATTCTTTTTATCATTACATAACAGTTATCTTTATCCCTAATCGCTTTTGCTTTAAAGTCTCTTTCGTCTGTATGCTCACCTGATTGCCTGGTCTATCTTTTCCTGCTCTCTTATTTTCAAATTCTTTGTGTCCTTATGTTTTCAGCTTGCTTTTCCAGACAGCTATAGGCAATTTTTTAAAAACTGTAAATTTATGATTTTTCTTTTCAAACCTTTTATTGTGAGAAATTTCAAACATACAGGAAAGTAAATCTATGTTTCTTAATTGATGAGTTTAACTCATCAATTTTTATTATGATTATTAATAAATTTGACTTCATTATAATCATCTTATTTTGTGTCTTCTATTCACTCTTTTTCTAATATACGTATGTATATGATTGCATGAATTCTTTTGTATTCTTTTTTTTTTTTCCTGTTATTTTGGAGTTCATATATTCCATGGGAAACTCTGGTGGCATAGTGGGTTAAGTGCTAAGTCTGTTAACCAAAAGGTCTGCAGTTTGAGTCCACCAGGCCCTCCTTGGAACTCCATGGGGCCGTTCTACTCAGATCTCTAGGGTCGCTATGAGTCAGACCCAACTCGACGGCAGTGGGCTTTATTTCTAGTCTTTTAATAAGTATCCCTAAAATTTTAATCTTTATATTTAAATTTAATGTTAATCAATTTTTTGCCCTCCTCCAGAACAACATCAAGTCCTTAAAATGCTTTCACCCCAGTCATAGTCCCTCTATTTTAGTTATATTTTTCCTCTCCTTATGTTAGTTGTCATCACGGTTATTATTTACATAGGCAAGGTTTAGGTTGACCACATGTTTATTTTCCCATAAATACTTCTTGCATTTCATCTTTCTTTCTGAGTTCTCTTTCATTCTTCTTGGAATAAATTTTTCTTTCTTTCTTTTTTTTAGTTTTATTGTGTCGTGACAGTTTACAATCCAAATCAATTTGCTATATGAAACCCTGCCCCACACCCCTGTGCTACGGTGACTGCTCTCTTGCCCACCCACTGCACCCCTGACAACACACTCCTCCTTTCTACCCTGTGCTTCCCACATCTATTCAAAGAACACTTGTCCTCCACTACCCTGTCGGGATAAGCTCAGACAGCCTCATGTATGTATTTAAGCCAGGAAGAATATTCTTCACTAGCATCACTCTGTGTCTTAAAGTTCTGTCCATTCTGTCTCTGAAAAAATTGACTTTGGTACTGGTTTCAGCTCTGGGCTAACTGAGAGTCAGGGGACCACTTCCTCAGGGAATCATCCAGGTTGACAGACTACTTGAACACCTGAGCCGAATCCATAACTACAGTTCCCTAGTGGCTCGGCAACAGCAGTCCATATCAAAGCACTTAAAGGGATGGACCAATTCTGTCTGTATTTTCTGGTATCCTCCCTCCACTCCCCCCACCATTCTGGTACTCCATCTTTCTCCTGTCATATCAGGGACCTTATGTTATATTCCCTGTTAGGGAAGTCATTGTGGGTGACCAGGTGACATCTAGTTCTGGTCTCATGCTGCTGTAGTCTCTGGATCAAATGACACCTTCTGTCTGCTGGCTCATGTTTTTCTCATGACTTTGATGACCTTGCTTCTCTGCTGCTCCAGGTGGATTGGGATGAATTGATGCTACTTACATGACCACTTGCTAGCTTTTAAGATCCCAGACGCCACACACCAGTGTTACGCAGAACATTTTCTTGAAAAAAACTTAGTTATGTCAATTAGACTTGATGTCCCTGACACTGTGGTCCCCAGACCCCTGTCCCTGCAACTCTGTCCTTCAAAATGTTGGGTTATATTTAGAAAACCTGTTAGCTTTGGGGGTAGGCCAGTTGTGCTGACCTCTCTTCTACTGCGTACTGTTACACCCTTCACCTAATCCAGCTCCTGTCTATTGTCTAATCTATGAACACCCCCTCCTGCCTCCCCCCTCTTGTAACCATCAAAGATTATTTTTTTCTGTGTTTAAACCTTAAGTCCTTACAACAGTGGTCTTATACAGTATATTTGTCATTTTGCAAATGATTTCATCTTCCAGATGAATCCCTGTTATGAGATGTTTCCTAAAATCATCATTGTTCTTTACCATTGCATAGTGTTCCATTGTGTGAATATACCATAGTTTGTTTATCCATTCATTGGTGGATGGGTACTGCTTAGTCAGCTAGTGCTGCTCTAACAGAAATACCACAGGCTGGACGGCTTTAACAAAGCAAAGTTTATTCTTACACAGTCCAGTCGGCTACAAGACCAAATTCAGAATGTGTGTTCCAGGGGAAGTCCTTCTCCCTTGTCAGCTCTGGAGGAAAGTCTTTGTGTTGCATCAGTCTTTGTTCAGGGAGCATCTTGGTGTAGGAGGCTCAGGTCTGAAGGATGCGCTCTTCTTCCTGTGCTGCTTTCTTGATGGTGTGAGGTTCGCAGTTCTCCACTTGCTTCCCTTTTGTTTTATCTTGTGTGAGATGAAATGATAAAGGATGGTGCAAGCTGTACTCCAGGGAAATTCCCTTTACAGTGGAGCAAGGAGGTGATCTTATGAAGGGATTTTAATCCTTTAACATACAGCATGGGAAAATCACAAAGTGGAGGACAATCATAAAATACTGGGAATCATGGCCCAGAGCCACACGGCTACACATGTTTTGGGGGGGACACAGTTTAATCCATGACAGGTACCTAGGTTGAGTCCACTTTTTTGCTTTGTAGACAGTGTTGCGGTAAACACTCGTGTAGATGTATCTGTTCACGTGACAGCCCTTATTGCTATAGGTATGAGCTTAGTGCTATCATCTTGATGTCTTTCATGTGTGTGTGTTGTAGACAATTCCTTTGCTTCATTTAATTTTCTATGCTGAGTGTTGTTTTGTGTTTTATTTTCATCTTTTTTAATGTTGGTGTTTTTTATTTGCTCAGACTTCATCTTTTCTTTTGACCCATAGGATTGATAGTTTTCTGTGGTTACCTTAATCCTTACCTCTACTTTTCTAAATTTATGCCAATCTTTAATTTCTTTACATTGTCTTGCCTTCTTCTCCATATACAGGATCTATGACTACATTTTCTTTTGACATCCTCTTTTCTGTTATAATGTTTATATACCAACATCTCTGTCTCCTTATTTTCAGTGATTTATTTTTATGATTCCCCTATTTGGATTGCTATCCATTTGCTGTGTTCCATGTTCTGGTCTTGGATTGTTACCTGATGTTTCTGATTTTCTAACCAATGGACTCCCTTTAGCATTTTTTGTAATTTTGGTTTGGTTTTTGCGAATCCCCTAAAGTTTTGTTTATCTGAAAATGTCTCAATTTCTCCATCATATTTGAGAGACAATTTTGATAGATATATAATTCTTGGCTGGCAATTATTTTCCTTCAAGACTTTGTAGATCTCATCCCACTGCCTTCTTGCCTGCTTCATTTCTAGTGAATCATCCAAGCTTAGTCTTCTGGATTTCCATTTGTAGGTTATTTTTTGTTTCTCTCTACATACTTTTAAAAGTATTTCCTTGTCATTTATTTTGTTAGTTTTGATAATCATATGCATTGATGTCTTTCTTTTGGAATCTACCTTGTATTGAGTTCAATGAGCTTCTTGGATAGGGGGCATAATGCTGAATGAAATAAGTCAATCACAAAAGGACAAATACTGTATAAGAACTCTATTATAGAACTCTTGGAAAGGTTTACATGCAGAAGGAAATGATCTTTAATGGTTGTTACAAGGGTGGGAAGGAACAGGGAGGGAAAAACACCAACTAGACAATAGGTAAGTGGTAACTTTGAGAAAGGGGAAGACAATACACAATACTGGGGAAGTCAGTACAACTTGACCAAGGCAAAGCCATAGGAGCTTCTTCACAGGCACATCCAAACTCCCTGAGGGACTGAGTTACTGGACTGAGGGCTAGGCACCATGGTCTCGGGGAACGTCTAGCTCGACTGGCATAACAGAGCTTATAAGGAAGGAAATGTTCTACATCCAACGTTAGTGAATGGCATTTGGGGTCTTAAAAGCTTGCGAGTGGTGGTCTAAGACACATCTGTTGATCTCACCTTCTCTGGAGCAAATGCGAATGAAGACAACCGGACACAAGGGAAAGATTTGTTCAAAGGACTAACAGACCCCAAGTACCACAGCCTCCACCAGCCTGAGTCCAGTACAACTACATGGTACGTGGCTACCACCACTGACTGCGCTTGACGAAGATCCTGGATAGAGTGGCAGAAAAATGTAAAACAAAATTCAAACTCAGAAAAGTACCAGCTTTACTGATCTGATAGAGACTGGAGAAACTCTGAGAGCATGCCCCTTGGGCATCTTTTCAATTTGGTGCTGAAGTCACTCCTGAAGTTTACCTTTCAGCCAAAGATTAAACAGGCCTATGAAACAAACAATAACACAGTTCAACCACGTATACAAAAGTCGACTGGCACAGCAGCTCAAAAGTAAAGACTAGAAGTCAGGAAGAGACAGGAAAACCGGACAAATGGAATGGGGGAAACCAAAGTCAAGAAAGAGAGAGTGCTGAAACATAGTGGGATTGGCAACTAATGCAGCAAAACAATTCGTGTATTAGTTAATGAGAAACTAACCTGCTTTGTAAATGTCCACCAAAAGTCTGATAGAAAAGAAAGAAAGGAAGAAAGAGAAAGCCCAGAGTTTTCCTAGTTTGGAAACAGTAGGTCAGCAAATTATCTCATACAGGAACCTTAAATGATTCTCTACCCCATTCCTATCCATCTCGATTTCACATTTTCCACTGTTAATTGCTTTGAACTCTTTGAGTTGTTTCTTCAGGTATTTTTCTCCGTGTTTCTAAATAGCATGCTTAGACTGTTGTGTCTTGATTCCTACTGACTTTCTGTTGTGGAAGGTGAGAGCTTAGTTCCTTTGCTCTGCCTTCCTTCTACTCTCCAATATTACTGTGTAACAATTTTTTGGTCAGTATTTGTTGTTGATATTATTGGGACTATATAGTATGATATATTTCTTTTATTCTTAACTTTTCATTTTCCCTGGAGTTAAAATTTTTCCCACTTTTTCATTGACATGGTTTTATATGTAACTGTGGAAACCCCAGTCGCTTAGTGATTAGTGCTATGGCTGCTAACCCAAAAGTCAGCAGTTCAAATCCACCAGGCGCTCCTTGGAAACTCAGTGGGGGCAGTTCTGTGGGTTCACTATGAGTCAGAATCAAACTGATTGGAGTTTTTTTGTTTGTTTGTTTTGGCTTTATATGTAACTATCACTCTTGATCCTCAAACTCCCTGCCAGAGTGTAAAGCTCTTTTCAATATACGAGGTAACCACCAGTTTTCTTACTTTCTCCTCTTTAACCTTCTCCCATTTCCCCTTTTGATATGTTATGTTCCAATTTGAACTAATTGACCTTTAGGTAATAATGTCCTAGTATTTCCCTTCACTGTTATTTTGGATATGGATCCTATTCCTTCATCTTTCTTGGTTTATTCTCTTGTTTGGGTGTGAAACATCCTTTAGCAGCTTACTCCTCAAAGTGTGGTCTGCAGACCAGCAGCACTGCCGTCACCTGAGAGCTTGTCAGAAATGCTGACTTTCAGGTCCCATCTCAGACCTACTGAATCTGCATTTTACAGAATTCCCTAGGTGACCCATGTATACTTTCAAGTTTAAAAAGTAGTGCTGTAGTGGCTCATAAGTAAGGTAAATCATTTTGAGGCATTGCATTTCTTCAAATGCCTGTGTTCTGCTCTCATTTTTTATTAATAATTGGACAGGGAACAAAACTCTAAGTTGGAAGTCACTGTCTGCGAGAATTTTCAAGACATTTTCTCATTGTCTTCTAACCTCAACTGTTTCTGTTGGTTAATTCAATCCTATTATGATTTCTGGAAACCCTGGCAGTGTAGTGGTTAAGTGCTGTGCTGATAACTCAAAAATTGGCAGTTCGAATCTGCCAGGTGCTTCTTAGAAACTCTACTCTGTCTTGCAGGGTCACATTAGTCTGAATTGATTCAACAGCAATGGGTTTTACTATGATTTCTAGTCCTTTTTTGGGGAAACCCTGGTGGTGTAATGGCTAAGAGTTATGGTTGCTAACTAAGAGGTCAGCAGTTTGAATCCACCAGACTCTCTTTGGAAACTGTATGGTACAGTTTTACTCTGTCCTATAGGGCATTATGAGTTGGAATTGACTTGAAGACAATGGCATTTTCTTTCTTTTCTTTTTTTTGGTGACTTTGTTTCTTCCAAACTCTTGAGATTTCTTTTTATTCTCTGATTTCTGAAATTTCATGATAATATGCTTTGGTGTGGAGCTTTTTTATTTGTTTGCTGATTGTTCTTTGGATTCAGAGAACCCTCTTAATCTGGAGACTGTTGTCTTTTGGTTCTTCAATATTTTCATGTATTAGTTCTTTAATGATTTCCTTTTTAATAATTTAATTATATTTTCTCTGTTATTTGTAACTGAAACTCCTAGAAGGCAAGTACTGGACCTCCTGGCATGATCCTCCAAATTTTCTTATCTTTAATCTCCTATTTCCCTCTCTTTTTATTTGTGTTTTGCTTCTAGGGATATTTTCTCAACTTTATCTCCTAATTCTTCTATTGGTTTTACTTATCTCTGCTATCATATTTTGAAAACGCAGTGTATGTTCTCTGAATATTCCATTTCCTGACATGCTTCTTTTTTTTTTGCATAGATATGTAACACCTTTTTATTTTTAAAAAGATATTAATTACAGTTTAATTTTTTTCCCTCCTATTTTCTGCATTGTTTCTGTTTCCTCTGAACCTCTTTGTTTGGCTTGTACTTTTAATACCTCAGTTACAATGTCAGAGGATTTCTTCAGATTTTGGTGACCCCTGACTGTTCATGTTTAATGGTGAGACACTAAAAAGCCCACTGAAGCTCTGTGCACGCAGGCTGGCTCGGCTGTTTATTATTTGGAAGTGCTAATAAAACTGTGTGAAAAAGCTAGACAAAAACAAGCTGAACTTTTCACCAACAACTCCTGGCTCTTTCATCACGGCACTACACCAGCTCACACAGCACTGTCCGTGAGGGGATTGCTAGCCGTAAACAAGTAACTGTGGCGGAGCAGCCTCCTGACTCACCGATCTGGCCCTACACTGACTTTTTTCTTTACCCAAAGGTAAAGGGAATACGGAAAGGAGCCATTCTGATGACATTCAGGACATCAAGGGTGACAGGATGACAGCTCTGATGGCCATTTCAGAAAAAGAGTTCCAAAATTGCTTTGAAAGGTGGACTAGGCTCTGACATCAGTGCATAGATTTCCAAGGAGAGCACTTCAAAGGTGACCACTGCAATATTTAGCAATGAGGTATGTAGCGTTTTTTTCTAGGATAAGCTGGCAAACTTAATTGTCAGACCATGTATACGGGTAAGTAACCATCACCCTAATCAAGGTATAGAACATTTTCATCATGCTGGAAAAGTTCCTTGTGTCTTCTCCTAGAAAACACTCTTAACCAAAGGTAACCAGAATTCCAGCTTCTGACACCAAGATTACTTTTGGATGTTGTAGAACTTGGCATAAATGGAATTCTGCCATGTGTATTCTTTTGTGTCTGTCCTCTCTAACTCAGCATTTTGTCTGTATGGGTGCTTTGTTTGTAGCTGCTGGTGTGAATTTCTGATTGACTAGTTTGTCTGCTCTTCCTCTCTGCCCTTCAGCCTCTGTGATCACAACTCAGTGTTTTCTGTGTTCAGCATCCCAAAGGCTGTACAGTGATGGACTCACACTGGCCTGGTTCCAGTTGGTGGGCTTGTACAATATTTCCTCTAATTGTCCACAGTCGGCTTTTTCAGCTTGAGCCAGGTGAACAAATTCACCCCATGCAAATATGGGCTTGCTCTTCCTGGGAGTTAAACGGTGTGTGTATGTGAGAGAGAGACAGGTACAGACAGAGGGAGAACAAGCCTGGTCTGGATTCCTGGGTCTCTCGCAGGTGCGTCTTTTGATCTGAGCACGTCTGTTTCTCTCTCCTCCCGTTTTTCATTTCCCCAGCCCACTTGGATCCGCCACATGTTGACAGCCTCCGCAGGTGCAGCAGATTTTAGGTGGATGAAGTGAAGATGCACCCCCACGTGGCTGGGTCGGTGGGACTGATGAGGCCCTCTTCATCCGGCCACCTGACCTGCCCCTGCTTGTCACCACCCCTGCTCCTGGCGTTCCTCTCACTCCATCCTCAGTACTGAGCATCCTGTAGCCTGCAGACCCTGCCTATCCCTTCACAGTTTTTGGCACACTTCACCCCATTTCCACCATGGCTCCAGCTAGGCCTCTGACTCTCAGCTTAGCTACTTTCTTCACCCCCAATGGGAGCACAGGATAACTTCTAGACTCCTTCCGTATCACAAGAGAGAAACACCACTGCTGACTCCTTCTCTCCCTGGACCTCTTCAATCATTTCTAAGAATAACCTTGGGTACCAGCAGTCCAGACATAGTGCTTCTCCTAAGGGATCATGGCTTTCTCCAGAATCCAATTGTGGAAGACAGATCAAGCCCACAGTTGTGGAATTTCACCCAAATCATTCGTTTGTACAATCCTTAGGATCTGGAGCTGTGGAGGGAGCTAAGACACATGACCTCTCGTCCTTCTCCCTGCCTGCTGCCTGGGAATAGAGGGGTTTTGTCCTTTCATCTTATATGAGGCTAGTGCTGCTTCCCCTAAGAAAGCAGCTAGTGCTGCTTTCTCTTCGTGAGCTCTGACTTGAAAGTTTCTCTTACTGTATGCAAAAGGAAACTTTTGGAGTTTAGCAAACCCTTTATTTTCTTTACAGTTCTCAGCCCTCAAGTGTTGTCTCACAACAGAGTTGGAGTTGACTCCGAGTCTCAAAGCAGAAGGGAGTCCCCAGGTGATACAAACAGTTAGTGAGCTCAGCTGTTAACTGAAAGTCTGGAAGGTGGAATCAACCCAGAGGTGCCTTGGAAGAGAGACCTGGTAATCTACTTCCCAAACCCCATGGAGCACAGTTTTACTGTGACTTACGGTGACTCCATAGCAACCGGTTTTCTCTCTTTCATCTCCAGCTGCAATAATCCCAATTTTCCCTAAAGCAGTGGGTGCCATTGGCCAGAGTGGGAAGATGAACAGGAAGGGTCAAAAACATACAGAGAGAGGCGGAGGTAAAATCCTGTTAGGTGAGAAAAGATACCACCTACAGCTGTTGGTGATGGTGTGGGATGAGGAGGGGCAGGAGTTGGCCCTCATTGTTCAGTTCCTTCCTAAGTCACTTCCTGCCCACTTGGCAGGGGGAAGACTCCTCAGCACGGGCAGGGGACCCTCAGGCTCCAGAAAAGAGCAGGTTGGCTGGGGCCTGGTGTCCTGCATGTGGCACAGGTGTGTCTCCAGAGTCTAGGGCAAGTGGCTCATTGCCTCATAGTCCTCTCTGTTGGGGGTTGTTGATTTGCTGGGTGTTTGCAGGAAAGCTGCCACATTTTAAGTGAGTCAGTGCTGGGTGGAGAGAAACATCAAACCAAACCTGTTGCCATCAAGTTGATTCTGACTCGTAGAAACCTACAGGACGGAGCAGAACTGCCTCAAATTGTTCCAAAGAGCAGCTGGTGGATTTGAACTGCTGACATTTTGGTTAACCACCAGTCTTTGGGCCGCTGTTCCACCAGAGCTCCTTTCTCCGGGGTGGAGAGAGAAGGGTGAAATTTCAGATGAACCACTGACAGTAGAGAAGGCAGCCTGGGATTCTGGACGTGGAGTCTGGGTTAGGATTTTCCTGCCAAATCTGGTGGGGGAAGGTCACCACTTGAGTTTAGAGAAAGATTTTTTTCCTTTTGAGATTAACCAACCCACAGAAATAAAAATCTTTAGATGGCTCTATTCAGGTTCAAAACAGCTTAGTTTTAGGTTTGTGTTTTCAAAAGTATATAAAGGCTCAATCTAATTTTTAAAATTACCAACTAGAATCTAAAATTTATAAATACAACACATTAAATATGCACACACAAATTTCCAATGTATGAAAAGTTTATGGAAAGAGGAAGTAGAGAGGAAATGACAAATAGGGCAGAATGAGGGGATTAGGAGAGCCTGTCAGGGATGGAAAAGGCCAGGAGGCTAGGCTGAGGGATTCTGAAGGGCAAACTGTCCGGGCACCTCAGTAGCTCTTGAGACACTCTCCTACTTCTTAACGTACCCTGAAGCTCGCATACCTGCTGCCACTGCTCTCAGACAGAGTTAACTAGATGAGTCAAGTTTGTTCACAAGTCTTTCATGGCTCTTTACCTTAAACTTCCAGAGGCTCTGTTTTGCGGTGGGTACATGCTCCAGCACTCTGGGGCCTGGAGTATGATGTCTGAGGTTCTACAGCATGGCATGCTCTGTTAGCCAGGACACATGGAGTGGAAGGTGACTGTACATTGATGGAAGCTTCCTGAAGAAGAAATCTGGTCTGTTTTTTACTCATTCATCTCTCTGGTACATGGTAAATGCTCAACAATAAATATTTGTCTAATGAACTAATGGATTGGCTGGGTGGTACCTTACGCTCTGCTGCCTTTCCAGGTCTTAGACTGACGGAAGGGCTGGATGTCCCTTTCCTGCTTGGTCCTGAGCAGCCCTGGGCAAAAAATGGTCCTTTCCTTCTTGTCAGCAGAGTGAGTAACCACTTCCTGTGAGGTAAGGCTACAGACTTGCCTGTGCTTTGATCTTGTTGTAATTAGTGACAAGTCCTGAAGTGTGTGTCATCCCTGCCTCACATCATATATCTTGCTGTCTATCCCACTACTTGCTTCAGGGATTTTGCCTGGAATTGAGCTTCAGCTGGGCTTTGTCCCATGTCCTCCTCCACCCTGTCGGCTGTCTCCTATAGGTATCTCACCTATAATGCTGTTACTGAGTGACCCAGTGACTGCTATTTAAAGGGAAGGCAAAGGGAGTGGAGTGACTGAACCATTATTTCCTGGAGTCAAAATAGGTGGGGAGGGACTGAGACTAGATCTGTTTGCTTCAGGTAAGACTTGATTCAAGGAGTATCATACTCCTTTTTTTGTAAAATGAGGATAGTGAATACAGATTTATATATACATAAACATAAAACTCTTGTACCTAATTTTGTATCAGTATGTACAAACACTGGGCCCCATGAAAGCATAGACCATGGCTCTGCCCCACCACACTCTTCTGTGTGTGTGTGTGTGTGTAAACTGAAGAAGATCAAAGATTATATCCTTCAGTATGGATTGTATCTCAACATAAAGAAAACAAGTCCTCACAACTGAAACAACAGGCAGCATCATAATAAATGGAGAGAAGATTGAAGCTGTCAAGGACTTTCTTTTACTTGGATGGAAGCAGCAGTCAAGAAATCAAATGATCCCTCACACTGGGGAAATCTGCTGCAAAAGACCTCTTTAACATGTTGAAAAGCAAAGATGTCACCTTGAAGGCTGCAGTGCCCCTGACCCAAGCCATGCTGTTTGCAAATAGCCTCACATGCATGTGAAACCTGAGCAGTGAGTAAGAAAGACCAAAGAAGAATTGAATTCTGGTGTTGGTGATGAATACTGACTACCAAAACAACAAACAAAGTACGTGTTGGAAGAAATACAGCCAGAAATCTTCTTATAAGGGTGGATAAAGGTGAGGCTTTGTCTCGCATAGTTTGGACATGTTATCAGGAGTGATCAATCCCTGGAGAAGGACATAATGTTTGGTAAAGCAGAGGATCATTGAAAAAGAGGAAGACTGTTAATGAGATAAACTGACATAGCGGCTGCAATAATGGGCTCAAGCATAACAGCAGTTCTGAAAATGGAGGGAGAGCTAGCAACATTTTATTTTATTGTACATGGGATCACTGTGAGTCAGTGTTGAAGTGAGGAAGGGCGCTATAAAAATTCGAGGTATTAAAGAAAGTCCCAGGAAACAACTTAATAGCAGAAAATATAGAATAATCTTACCTTTGTCTTACAAAACACTGTCACAAGACAAGCCTGGGGGCAACCTTACAGGTGACAGCCTGCAAGTGACCCCTAGACCTTGACCACATTTTACAACTAATAGGAGTTAACCAATCAATGTAAAGGTCAGTTCACCCTCCCTGCTTTTTGCAATCTCACGATTTAAATACTGGGCACTGAGGAAACTCGTCGTCGCCCCCTGCTCTGTGTAGCTTGGGGTGCGTCCCTGGTGCACCAGTATTTTTCCTATTGGACATATTTTTTAATAAAATTTAACCTTTAAAGTAACAGTGTCGCATCTTGAAAATCGCGGACCCTAACATTTGGGGGCTCTCCCGGGATTTCAAGAGCGACCTCTGCGGCCGGCCGATCTGGTTTGACCTCACCGGTGAGTCTGGATATTGTCTGTCTGTGCTCGAGCTCTGGTTCTGGGACTCACTAAGAGAGAATCTGGACGCAGAATCGCTCTCTGAGTCGGAGGCTGGGGGACGCCTCAGCTCTCCATCTGGGTGGGCACCGCTGGTTCCTTTCTGGGTTCTGCGGCCTGTAAATCCCGCATCTGGTTTTTGTTTCGTTTCTTCTGTGACCGGTCTGTGTCTGTTTGATTGTGTTGTTTGTCCTGATTGTTACTTTTGCCGCCATGTCTGTGTCTGTCCCGTTGTCTGTTTGATTGTGTTGTTTGTCCTGATTGCTACTTTTGCCACCATGGGGCAATCTTCTTCTCACTCTGTAACACCCCTAGACCTATTCCTTAACCACTTTCAGATTTCCAGAAATGAGCCCGAGACTTCGGCAAGGTGCAGTCAGGAAAACTCCGCACACTTTGTAATCTGGAATGGCCGGCCTTTGGTACTGGATGGCCACTCACGGGATCCCTAGACATTAAACAAACCCATTCTGTTTTTCAGGTCATCTTTGGCGATCCGGGTCACCCTGACCAAATGCCATACATTGTTGCTTGGCAAGACCTCCTCAGGCAGCCACCTGTGTGGCTGCAACCCTATGATCCCCCTAAATAACCTCCTACAACCCTGGTGGCTCAGGGCTCCTCAAAACCCCCGCCAGCTTCCTTTCCTCCATCTGATTCCTCTGATTGAGTCTCCCACTTCCCTACCCCCCGGTTCCCGTTTCTCCTCCTGCCGCCACCGGGGCTGAGGGAGGCAAAGCCAGTCTCCGTGGCCTGTATAGGGTCCCCGCAGACTCTCCAGTCCCGACTGCTCCACCAACCACCGCCACTTCTGCAGCACCACCTTCCTCTGACCTCCAGAGCCCAGCCCATACCTGCTCAGGCTGATCTTTTCAACCACTTATAGAACCCTCCCTCATATTTTCCCCTTGCGAGCTATAGGGCACATGACTGAGGCTGGGACCCGCTTCTTGGTCTATACTCCTTTTACCTTGATACCCCTCTTAGAAACCACACACAGCAACTTCTCCAAGCCCTCTTTACCACTGAGGAGAGGACTAAGATTGTTTCCCTAGCCAGAAAACAGCTGCCGGGAGATGATGGAAACTTTACTCGTGGTTTAGATGAGATTAACCACGCTTTTCCCCTGACCTGCCCAAATTGGGACCCAAACACCACTGCAGGTAAGCAGCGCCTAACTGTCTACCGCCAGATTCTTATGGGGGGTCTCCGGGCCGCCGCTGGGCGCCCCACAAATTTGTCTAAAGTAACACAGGTAATTCAGGAACCCTCAGAATCCCCAGCAGCCTTTCTGGAATGACTGATGGAGGCATACCGCACATATACTCCCATTGACCCTGAGTCTCCCAAAAATCAAAGGGCCATTAACATAGCCTTCGTGGGACAGTCAGCCCCTGACATCAAAAGAAAAATACAAAAAATAGAAGGATTCGAGGGAAAAAATCTATCCGAGCTGATGGAAATTGCTATGAAAACCTTCAATAACCGCGAACTACCAGAAGACAAACAAGCCAAAAAGGTAAGCAGAATCCTCCTGGCAGAAGCCCAGGGCCACATGCCACTGCACCCTTGGGAGAAGAAACCAGGTCAGACGAGGAAGCCAGGAAAGCCTCCCCTGCAGAGAAACCAGTGTGCCTACTGCAAGGAAATTGGACATTGGAAGGGTGAGTGCCCCTAAAGAAAGCCCCCTCCAAAGATTCTTAACATAGAGGCCTGAGGGTGTCGGGGCTCACCGGCCCCGCCCCCGAGCCCAGGGTAACCTTAAAAATAGGGGGACAGCCGGTAGATTTCATGGTCGACACCGGGGCTAGCAACTCAGTTCTAATTGAACCCCTAGGACCCATAACTGAAACCAAAACCCTAGCACGAGGAGCTACTGGGATTACTGCCTACTCATGGACTGACGAATGATCTGGGAGCTAAGACTGTCTCGCTCTCGTTTATAGTAATGCCTGAATGCCCGTGCTCTTTACTTGGAGGAGACTTGTTATCAAAAAATGCAGATGACTATCCACTTTACTGGAAATCATGTTTACCTGACACCGCAAGTCAATGTGGTAGCCCCTTTAGAGGGAGAATACAGACTTTATGATGATTATGACAGGGGCCCCTGCTCTATCCTCGTGATATCAGTGGATCAATTGATCTAAGAGATTCCTCAGGTTTGGGCTGAAAACAACTCCTCAGGGCTGCCCAAACACCAACCACTGGTTATAGTGACTTTAAAACCATCTGCTGACCTGATTCAGGTATGGTAGTACCCCACTACACCAGAAACAAGGAAAGGGATCAGGGCCCACATTCAAAGACTCAGAAAACATGGAATACTGGTGCCCTGCCAGTCGCCCTGGAATACTCCCCTCCTGCGGGTGAGGAAGGCAGGAGGGCTGGACTCCAGACCAGTCCTAACCCGTACACTCTCCTGAGCTCTCTGTCACCAGAACACCGGGTGTATTCAGTGCTGGATTTAAAGGATGCATTCTTCAGTATACCCCTGAGCCCACAGAGTCAGCCGCTCTTCGCCTTCGAATGGCAGGACCCGGAAGATGGCTTCAGTGGGCAGCTGACCTGGACCCACCTGCCACAAGGGTTCAAGAACTCTCCCACCATCTTTGAGGCCCTTCATCAGGACTTATGTGAGTACAGGCATCAATGGCCTGACATTTCCCTTCTACGATATGTAGATGATTTATTACTCGAGGTACCCGATGAGGACACTTGTTTAAAGGCCACCAAGTCCCTGTTAACTCTCTTGGTGAAATTGGGATATCGAGTCTCCGCTAAAAAGACACAGGTCTACATCCGGGAGGTGACTTACATCGGTTTCCAACTCAAGGGGAGACAACACAACGCTCCTTATCCAAAACAAGAAAACAGACTATCCTTGGGATTCCCACCTCATGTACGTCGCGGCAGGTGAGGGATTTCTTGGGGTCCGCTAGGTTCTGTCAGCTCCAGATCCCAGGTTTTGCAGAAATAGCATGCCCACTATCCGAGCTGACCCGAGAAAAGGAAAAGAATTTTATATGGACTAAAGAAACAGAGCAGGCTTTCCAGACTATAAAGAAGTCACTCCTGGAGGCACCAGCGTTAGCATTACCCAACCTGGAAAAGCCCTTCCAACTATACATTGATAAAAATAAAAGAATAGCCAAGGGAGTCCTCACTCAGACACTCGGCCCATGGAAAAGGCCGGTAGCCTATCTGTCTAAACAGCTAGACCCAGTGGCCTCAGGATGGCCAAGGTGCCTTAGAATTGTTGCGGCCACCGCTCAACTAGCAAAAGACTCTGATAAACTGACTGTGGGACAGCCCCTGACCATCACTACCCCGCATGCCATCGAGGGAGTCCTGCGTAGCCTGCCTCATAAATGGATTTCCAATGCCCGGCTAACCCACTACCAGTCTTTATTACTAGATCAGCCCCGAGTTGTGTTTGCTTCTAGCTCAGCCCTCAACCCAGCCACGCTGCTGCCTGATCCGGACCTGGAGGCCGAACCGCAAGACTGCACTGAGGTGCTTAGCCAACAGCACGGCCTTCGCCGAGATCTTGTGGACGTTCCCTTGCGGGACCCTGATCTCACTCTGTTCACTGATGGGAGCAGTTTTATCAGGGACGGCACCAGGTACACAGGGGCAGCGGTTGTAGCTGAAGATTGGGAACATCAGCGCAACGGGCTGCCTTCTCAATGCCAGTGGGGGCTCGTGGCAGGAGCTGGAGTGCGTCTACAGCCAGCACAGCTGCACCCGTTACGAGCTGAGTTGCACAGCCCGAGTTCTGGACAGACCCCGCCACAGCGCCAGCACTGCCAACGCAGGCCCCATCGCTGGCTCCGCCGCTCCACGCTGCCCAGTCAACTTTGACACTGCATTAGCAGTGCTGTGAAAGGAGATGGTGGGACTGCGACAACTGGATATGTCGCTGCTGTGCCAGCTGTGAGGTCTGTATGAGTCAATCCAGGACTATAAGCACCTGTGCCAAGACCTGAGCCTGTGCCAGGATCTGTCCTCGTCCCTGCACTCTGACAGCTCCTACCCACCAGATCCGGCCTCTCAGATGACGAGGAGCCTCCTGACGCCAGCCTGTCCCCTGACTCGCCACCCCTCACTGTGCCCCAGATGCACAATGCCTGTGACCAGTGGCTATGAGATGCCTTCCACATCATCGGGCTGAAACAATGGAAGCCTGAGGCAATAACCTAGCAAACCGAGCAGCTAAGGAAGATGCCCTCAGCCTCCTGGAGATCAATTCTATCCAGCTCCCCGAGCCAACCCTTCCCGAAGAGCCTACCTAGAAGAGAAGAAAGGATGACACTATACTTCGGGACGGCTCCCCATTCTCCCTCAAAAATTGGGACAGAAGCTCGTCTGCCAGATCCACCAGACCACCCATCTGGGAGCAACAAAAATCCAGGAACTTCTGTCTCCAAGGTACTATATACCCCAACTATCCCGGCTTGCTGAACAAATAACACATACCTGCCAAGCCACTAATGCAGGCAGCTCTGGTAAGGCCCACCAAGGTAAGAGAGAAAGAGGCATTATGCCTTCAGTACATTGAGAACTGGACTTCACTGAAATTAAGCCCGGCAGATATGGATATAAGTACCTTCTAGTTTTCGTAGATACATTATCTGGTTGGACTGAGGCATTTCCCACTAAGAGAGAGATAGCACAAGTAGTTTCAAAAAAAAAAAAAATCCTGGAAGAACTCATACCTAGGTTTGGGGTTCTGCTGATGCTAGGATCAGACAATGGCCCTGCCTTTATGGCCATAGTCTCTCAGGGAGTAACATCTGTCCTGGGGATTAATTGGAAACTGCATTGTGCCTATCACCCCCAGAGTTCAGGACAGGTAGAGAGGATGAACCGGACCCTTGAAGAGACCTTAACCAAATTGACCCTAGAAACTGGCGGTGACTAGACGGCCCTGCTTCCCTTTGCCTTAATGCGTGTGTGTAATTCTCCCTACCTCCAAGGCCTTACGCCCTATGAAATTGTTTTCAGGAGGCCACACCCCTCTGCCCTAAACCAAGGGATGACATACTTGCTGAAATTTCTAATCATGACCTGCTTAAGTCCCTCCAGGCCCTGCCGAAAACTCAAGATCTGCTTTTCCCCTTGTCGAGATGCCTCCACGATCTCCCTCCTGTAAAGCCACATCAGTTTCAGCCGGGGGTCTAGTCTGGGTCCTGAGACACCAAAAGGAGACTTCGGAGCCCCGTTGGAAAGGACCCCACACAGTAATCCTGACAACCCCCACTGCCGTCAAGGTTGACAGGATCCGGCCCTGGGTCTGTCTCTCCCATCTACCGTCAGTGGAAGGTGCGACAGCATACTGGCCCTGAGGCAACTCCAAGAAACCTCGGCTGGCAAGTTCAAGAACTGACCCTAACTGGCCCTCCCGAGGTGACTTCACCAGTTTTTCACCTTGATTCATGTGACCTTGTTGGGGGTTCTATAGGCTCACAACTTAAGAAAGACCCATACCCGGTTCATGCACACAGAACACTCATAAATACTGGAGGATGTATACATGCTGATAGGTGGGGGTGTGCTACTAACTGCCTCATGCAACAACTGGCTAAGAAACAATTTTACGTCTGTCCCGGGGCTAATGTCTATGGATCATGTTGAGGAACAAATGATTATTTCTGTTATACATGGGACTGTGAAACCAATACACCCTGGATCAGGGAAAATAGGGGACCTCATTAGGATCAGTTGAGTTCTCCTAGCCTCCATGGCTGACCTCCCTCATCACTGTGTTAACAGGACCACTTGTCCTCTTCATCTTTAACTGTGGGTCCCTACATTCTAAATTACTTAAATTCATACAAGAAAAACTAGCCAGCTCCTGGTCCTAAAACATCAGCCCCAACACCAGACCCACCACCCTCTGAACAGCTAGGACCTTGATCAGCCTGGCACCCACTCAGAGTCTAAGATTTGACTCTGGAATAAGAACTCAAGGGGGGAATGTTGAAATGAGGAAGGGCGCTGTAAAAATTCGAGGTATTAAAGAAAGCCCCAGGAAACAACTTAATAGCAGAAAATATAGAATAATCTCACCTTTGTCTTACAAAACACTGTCACAAGACAAGCCTGGGGGCAACCTTACAAGTGACAGCCTGCAAGTGACCCCTAGACCTTGACCACATTTTACAACTAATAGGAGTTAACCAATCAATGTAAAGGTCAGTTCACCCTCCCTGCTTTGCAATCTCACGACTTAAATACTGGGCGCTGAGGAAACTCGTCGTCGCCCCCTGCTCTGTGTAGCTTGGGGTGCATCCCTGGTATTTTTCCAGTATTTTTCCTATTGGGCATATTTTTTAATAAAATTTAACCTTTAAAGTAACGGTGTCGCATCTTGAAAATCGCGGACCCTAACATCAGGACCGACTCGACGGCACGAAACAGCAATACACATATATGTAATCATATATTGCTGGGGCTCCTGCTTTAGAGTGTACGTGCCAGAGGAAGACCCAGCTGTAAGCATCTTCAATTCACACTAAACCCGTCTCAGCCTGGCACACAATAAGCAGTATGTTAACTATTATTACTGGCTCCATTTTGTGACGTTTCCTTTTGTGGTGGCGAGATGGCTACATTCAGCAGCTCCAGCTTCGTATCTTTCCAGTTTGTCATTCAGAAGGCAAAATGAAGCATCTCTTCTGGAAGTTTAAGCACCAGGATTTACTTCAACTGGATCAAGTTGAGTCAAGAGAATCCAATACACTCATCACCCTGGCCAGGGGGATTCCCCACACTGATTAGCTATGTGCTAAACATGCATTCCTGCAGCTGGAGGTGGAATCATTGTCACCTAAACCATGGCAGTGGAGAATGGGAAATGGACAGTTCTCCAGTGGAAATTTGGAATATGTTTTTACTAGAAGAGAAGTAAAATAGATGTAAATGATGAGTGAAGAAACAATAAATATTCACTTGGTGTGAGTGTAAAGCACATTCTGAGAAGAGAGAATGGAAGGGAGAAGCCCAGCAAGGAAGAAGGAGGAGACAATGGAAGATGCAGGACCCAAGAACTCTTCTGGCTCATTAGCTGGGTCAGGCCTCCTCTGGTGGGGCCCACAGGCATGCCCCTTCCCTAAGGATCCTGCTGAAGCCCGTCACCCACAAAGACCTCTGTGAGCAAAGCCACAAGCCTATGTGATGGCGGGCGGATGCATCTCACCCCTGACATATTTCTGGCTGTATATTTTTCATCCTAATTAAACTCTCCTCAAAAATACCCCCTCATATCCCAGCACAAGGACAAATGCTGAGCCCAGGAATGCCCAGCCTGGGAACGCCCAGCCCGGGAATGCTGAGGCCGGCCCAGCCCCTCTGGCTTCCCCCAACTGCACATCTCCCCCCCCCAACATGTGAAAAGAAATACCCTTCTTAGAACAGCTTAAGAAAGGCATAGGGTGGGGGATGGTAGGTGTTTACTGTCCCCACAGGAAAAGATAAAATAAAGAGCAAAGTAGGAACAAATAGAGATTATAACCTTTAGACCCTTCCTCCTGTACCTTTTAACCTTGCAGTATAGATAGGGCTGATTGAGCTCAGGGCATAACTTTGTTTACACTGTTAATTATCACCACAATATACTTGCCTCGGGCCATTATCTAGAAGACCTTGACAATTAACACGGAAAGAGACCACGAGGTACTGGTTTCTTGTTAGCCAATAGCTTGTGTGGTCAGGGGGCGGGGTGAAAATCATGTCACCTCTATTATAAAAAATAAAGAAAGACAGACGTTAGCGGGCTACCATTCTTCTTCAAAACTCTTTTCTGTCTCAGTCTCATTTCCTCTGCTGACGCTGTACCCCCCCTTCGTGGTGCCCTGAAAAAGCTGTTGGGGCTGGCTCTTGGCAGGATCCCATTGGCCTAGGTAAACAGGTGGTCTCAGCAACATCCAGATATGCTGCCTGGCCCTGCTCTGGATTGACTGCCTGCAGAACTCCTCTGCTGTCTTCTGTTTTCTCACCCTCACTCTGTCCTTCTTGGCCTAACTCCACCTTTCCCTGCTTCCTAATCACAGTCCTGGCATACTTTAGCTCAGGCATAACAACTCTGCTTCTCTGATTTTGCCACATTCACCTTGAATCTTAACCAAGTAAATTTCTAAGTCTTGGCATATAAATCATGGAAAATTGCTGCGTATTTCCTCTTAGCCAGGCAGAACCCTGTGGTTCTTCTATACTGGGAGTAACCAGCTTGACATATGAAGCAGTGTTTTTCAGGCTTTGTGCAGTCTCATAATTCTTTAGAGAATCTGTGGAAAGACCTGCATTCTCCAGTATGGCAGCCACTAGACCAAGCTCAGCCGATAACCCAAAAGTCAGCAGTTTGAGTTCACCATCCTCACCTTTGAAACTCCATGGGGCAGTTTTACTCTACCTTACAGGGTCACTTAAATTTGAAGACTTAGTGTGAGCAAAACACTGAAATATCTCAATAAATTTATATATTGATTATATATTGAACTGATAACATCTTAGCCAAATACCGTCAAGTGGGATCCGATTCTTGGATATAGCTTATTAAATAAAATACATCAGTTAATTACATAGTTATATATTTGTTATGGAGCCCTTGTGGCATAGTGGTTAAGAGCTCAGCCATCAACCAAAACGTTGGCAGTTCAAATCTACTAGTTGCTCTTTGGAAACCCTATAGGATAGTTTCACTCTGTCTTATAGGGTTGCTGTCAATTGGAATTAACTCTACAGCAATGGGTTTGGTTTTATATTTGTTATACAATATAATACTAAAGTTATTAAAATCAATTTCATTTGTGTTTTTTTACATTTTTTAATGTGGCTACTGGAAAATGTAATATGACATGTGACTCCTTTTTTTCTAGAAACATTCCTATGCATGCATACCTCATAATTTTGCATTATGATTTCTGGGACTCTTGGAACTTCCCTAAATCCCATCCATGGAGCTTAGCACCAAATTAAGAATGTCAGAGTCAGGAACTTCTTCTTTTTCCCAGGCTCAGCATCTACCGTATCAACAGATGGGGCACTAAGGGCAAATCCTCCTCCCAGCCCAGCCAGTTGAGCGCAGGGGTCCTGTTTCTGAGGGCTGGGGGTTACCTGACCCTCTCATGCTGGTGAGGATGTCGGAGGCTTGGAGTCCTGTAGGTAATGATGCTATGGCTCCCTCTCTCTAGGTCTCTTGAAGGGTGCTCACATCAGTTCAGAGAGAGAGTGTTACTTCACATCCCAGAAGGAGGCACTTTCCTGGGACTCCTGAGGCTCAGAATTGCTCTGGGTCTGGCCCAAACCACAGAAGCCACCAATAATAAGCGCAGTCCTGGAGGGTGGGCCCCATGCCAAGCTGAGCCCAGTCTGGGGAGGGACATGTTTTTATTATAAGTAAAGGAAGTGTAAATGATGAGTGAAGAAACAACAGATGGGCATGTAGAGCACATTCTGGGAGTCGAAGAGGGAGGTCCAGCAAGGGAGAGAGGACACAGTGGAAAATGCAGGGGCTAAGGCCTCCTGCAATTTGTCAGCTGGGTCAGGCCTGCTCTGGTGGGACCCACAGGCACACCCCTATCCTGACAGGTCCGAGTACATTCTGAGCTCTGTCAGCCACCCATTGCTCTGCTTATAACTCACTTTGCAGTAAGTTGTTCTTCATAGTTTTCTGCACTTCATGTTCACTGCTTCGTTCGATGTAAATCTGGCTCATAAAAATCAGAAATATTTCCCATTCATTTATTTGTCACTTGTTCGTATATCATTATTAATTTTTATTTTTGGCCAATTCTGTGATAAGACTTTATAGATCCATCTGTAATTATTTAACAGTACAGTTTCATTTGCCTTTCAAAACAAGCCCTTATTGTTCAGTTTGATAGTGAACATATGATGTTTTAGGGGAGCATTTAATGCTACTGCCTACACTGACTAATTTAAGCAGTTAGGTAATGTCACCAAGTTGTGTTCTAAAGGATTATTGCTCTAAAAGTTTTCTGCTTGGTCTCTTTTACCTTTATCACAAAGCTGGCTTTTTGATCCTGATAGAAACTCCCCAGCTCTGAGAGGAGCCCCTGGGGGGTGAAAATAGTTAAAGATAGTGGAAAGGCTGGAGGTTTGAGCCCACCCAGAGGAACCTCAGAAAAAAAGCCTGGTGATCTCTTTCTGAAAACGCAGCCTTTAAAAACTCTAAGGAGCACAGCTCTACTCTGACACACAGGAGGTCACCAAGATTCAAAATCTACAAAGTGGCAACTGGTCTAAACTCCTAAGACCAGCTGAACCCAAGGAGATAGGGTGGAGTTGCGGGTGAGGGCCAGAGGGTCTGAGTACTGTCCAGGCCTGTCAGCTGCTCTCAGAGCCTGCTCTGGGGCAGGTGAGGAGAAAGCACTAGCATGAAGCCCATCTCTACCAATGTCCATATTACTGTAACTGCATGGACCTGCCAAAGAGCTCTAACCTTTTGTCTGATCTCAAGTGTGTGGGCCTCCTTCCATCAAGGCTGGCTGAGCTCAGACTGGGGCTGAACTGCCAGGGTTTCCTCCACCCTGCCACCCCTGACCTCTGTCCTCAATCTAAGAGACAGCTTCCTGACACTGTTCCAAGGACTGTCTTCCTCTCCTTGGCTACAGGTTCCAGCTTGACATCCCAGGCTTTCCCTGTACGAGGTGCCCCACCTACACATCCTGGAGCCCAGCCAGATGTTTCTGGAGATGCTGGTTGACCCAGCCGCTTTGGAGGTAGAAGAGAAGATGGACTGAGGGAGGGATCTTGGGGTGGAGCCCTAACTTGTTTATAGATTTGTGGCTCCTTTGAGCTGGCAGAGTCACAAACAGTTCCATTTCATTGGGATAGTGGCTGCCACGAAGTCAGTAGCAGGCCTCCTCGGTGGGTGTGGAGCTTGGAGTGGAGCAGAAGGGTTGGCATGGACAGCCTGGAAGCTAGGGATCCTCCTGGACATCCCCACCAGGTAACGGTATTTGTCAGTGTGAGCCCCAGTCAGGGGAGGTCTGGGGGCTAGGGTATACCCTGAGAAGCATGGCACAGCTGAAATCAAAGTGATTCTGATCTCTAGAGAGGGCCTGGGTCCCACAGCTAGGGTTTCTGCCTGGGCAGAGAGGCAGAAGGTAGGAGTCAGAGAGTGAAGATGTATGTGCATAGAGAAGTGGAGTGGGTGGAGGTAGGATAGGCAAGATCACAGAAGCGGGAGCCGCAAAAACTGAAGTCTAGTCAGCCGAAGCTTCCTCCCTCCCTGTGAATATTGGACAGCTGCAGTCTTAGGTCCCTGTCCCCACACTCATGCTCACAGACTGCCGTCAACCCACAAAGGTAGCTGCATGTCACAGGAGGCCCTCAGGCCCACAGCCCACCCTATGGGCCAGTGGATTTCCTGCCACTGGCTGGAGGTGAGACAGAACCCCAAGTGTCTCATGAACTCAGTGAGATCAAATCCCGTCCAAGACTAACAGTTTACTGGGCCCCAGTGCCTCAGGAGAAAACAGTCACGTTGGTTAAAATGTGAGTTCAACAATCATATTAACTAAAAACAAATCTATGATGTTTGCTGTGTAGGTATCCACAGAAGAGTGAGGGAAGGTTGCATGGTTTTTACAAAGAAACAGAGCCACAGGGGCTGTGAATTTTGGCCTTGAACACCAGGGTTTGACTCTGTCACCTGCCAACTCTATGACCTTGGACAAGCTACTTAACTTTTTGTGACTCAGTTCCCTCAACCGTAAAACAGGGGAAAATGGTAATACTAGGGAGCCCTGGTGGCATAGTGGCTAAGAGTTCAGTCTACCAACCACAGGATTGGCAGTTCTAATCCACCAGTTGCTTCTTGGAAATCTTATGCCACTTTTCTACTCTGTCCCATGGGGTGGTGCTGAGCCAGAATTGACTTATTGGCAGTGGGTTTGGAAAGCACCACTTTATGAGGTTGCTAGGAGGGCAAAACAAGTTAGAATATGTCATGTAAGTGCTTAGCACAGCACCTAGAAACAGAAAGTACTTGCTAAATAGTAGTCGGAGCAAATAGCTAGAAATTGCTTGCCTTCCTCTCAGCGCTCTGATAAGCATTCTATAGATGCTAACAGCTTTAGCTTCAATTCTTTGAGGTCAATACTACTACTGTGGGCTTTTTGAGAGGACAGGTACACAGTGACATTGGCAGAAGTGGCAACCTTACTTGAAGTGAGGAGAGTTACTGGCTAGAAGTGGGCAATGGGGACACCTCTTAGCAGCCCAAAGTGGCTTCAAAGCATCACCCCAGGCTGTGGAGCCGTGGGCACCTGCTGACCCGGCTGGAGGAGCGGGGAGGCCAGGCTGGGCCTTCCTTCATTTTGGTGTAGGTGTTGAGGCACCATGCCCTGCACCATCGCGGGATCCCAGCCGTCACCTTTCCTGTGAATGCAGCTGAGGAAGTCGAGCACAGGAAGGAAATGATGCCTAAAAAACCGCTGAGGCTCTGCCAGTGACTACCTCTGGCTAAGGCCTATAAGGTTGAAATCTTGCTGGTGTCATTGGGATTAATCCCAAAGAAGGGAAAACTAACTCTGCCTTTTGTGGGGATTAGGGGTGCTCTGTGGTAAAGCTGACAGGAGTGATGAGGACACCAAGGCCCCCTCCCAACGATGCGGGGGGCCAGGTACAGAGGGTGGCTCGCCAGTCCCGTCAAGCTCTCTGTGCGGGGCAGAGAGTTAGGTCCTGGAGAACAGCAAGCCAGCACTCTGGCAGGGAGCTCTCACAGGTCTTGGGCTTTGTGTGGAGTTGACCAGATCTCGGTAGGAGCTGAGAGGTCCCAGCCACATGTACACAGGCATAGATAAGCAGGACTGAGTGTGTCCTTGTCATCTAGTGCTACTGTCATGGATTGAATTCTGTCCCCCCAAAAATAGGTGTAGCCACATGTCTTGTGACTGTCCTCCATTTTGTGGTTTTCCTATGTGGTATGTTAAAGGATTAGGGTGGGACCATAAATCCTTTTATAAGATCAACTTCCTGCTCCTCTGTAAAGGGAGTTTTCCTGGAGTATGGCTTGCTCCACCCTTAATCCTTTGAGCCTGCAAGAGATACAAGGAAAGGGAGACAGGCTGAGAACTGGGAACCTCGTACCATCAAGAAAGCAGCACCGGGAGAAGAGTGCGTCCTTCAGACCTGAGGTTCCTGCGCCAAGATGCTCCCTGGACAAAGACTGATGCAATACCAGACTTTCCTCCAGAGCCGACAAGGGGGAAAGTCTTCCCCTGAAGCGGACATCCTGAATTTGGCTTGTAGCCTACTGGACTGTGTAAGAATAAACCTCCTTTTGTTAAAGCCATCCACTCTGTGGTATTTCTGTTAGAGCAGCCCTAGCTGACTAAAACAGCTACTTTAACAGAAATACCACAAATGGATGGCTTTAAAAGGAGAAATTGGTCACAGTCCAGTGTGTTGAAGGTCCAAATTCAAGGTCTCAGCTCCAGAGGGGAAGGCTTTCTCTGCTGGCTCTGGAGGAAGGTCCTCGTCATCAATCTTCTCCTGGACTGGAAGCTTTTGAAGTTCAGGGACTCCCATATTTTCCACAGGACATGCTCAGCTCCCAGCACTGCTTTCTTTCTTGATGGTATGAGGCCCCCAAATCTCTCTGCTAGCTTCTTTGTATCTCAAGAGACTGTCACAAGGCACGAAACACTCTTACCCGGAGTTCTGCCCCACCATCACAACTGTCTATCCTAACATCACAAGGGCAGGGTTTACAACACAAAGGAACGCCACACAGTACCAGGAATCACAGCCTGGCTGAACTGCCCCACACATGTTTAAGGGAACATAATTTAATCCATCACAGATTGGGAGGGTACAAAGCAGGAAACAACTCAGTAACTGTCTCCCATCCATGCTATGTCAAGTACCCATTGCCCAAAGCACCACGCTCCCTCAGGGTGAGTGCGGAAGAGGTGAAGGGCAGATCTTGCACAGTTAATGAGAGTCAAACCCGGGCTCAGAGCCTGCTGGGTGGCGGGAGGCCCAGCACAAGGGTACCGTTACCTCTGTAATTTCTTCCTCAAGGCTGCCGTATTGGCGGACTCCAAGGTTTGCTGTTTCGTACATCTGGGTGTGCATGGTGCCACTCTGTGGCCCTGCAGAGTTCCCTTCTCACTGGGGGCCTCCTGATACATCATCCCTAGTGCAGGTAATGTTCTCTCCTGGTGGCCACGTTCTCCTAAGCCTCTTTTCTAATGGCCACCCATGAAGGCTCTTCCTGGTGGGGCAGTGTACCCTACGATGGTCCTCTTGGGTGGAATCCCTTTCAAGACAACGCTGTATACCTGCTTCCTTGGGGGTCAGCCCATGGGAAAAACGTAGCTTTGTCCTGCCAGACTGATTACCTCAGATAGCAGGAAATTATTGTAAGAAGTCTGTGCAGGCACCCAGAAGAGGAGAAGACTGAAAGGTCTCCTAGGATATCCCAGCAGGGCCAGGTCTTTGGCAGTGGAATTCAGGGATTCCCCTTACTACTCAGTCCACAACAGGACTCAGCTGTGCCCTGGCCTGTCACCTCATTTTCTCCTGCCATCTACTCTCTGCTCACCTGCTCAGAGTTTCTGCCACTTGATTTCTTCTCTTCATCCCTCTCTGGCTTGTTTGTGGCCTGACTCAACCTTAGCAACAGATTCATCACAATGATCTTTCACCTGCAACACCTAGGGATCACTGTCACAGCTAGCTGATGCTACTGGAGTTTCCTAACTCAAACCCTAAGAGTGCACAGACAAGCTGAGCTCCTCCCAGACAACTGGTATCCCCAGTGTGTAGGCTCGATAAGTCACAGGCCCACTTCCTGTCCTGAAGAGCTGGAGGAGGGGGTGCTGGGCAGCAGGCCTACATGTTTCAGCACAGGGCTACCTTCCTGGGAGCTCTGGGTGGTAGACCCCCAAACTGATATCCTGAGTGAGGCGACAGTGCCTGGCAGGGCCTGACTTTTTCCACCACATTGTGTAGTCCAAAAGGAGATGCTGTCTGCCCTTCCCATGACCCCAGAAGCAGTGGTTGGCAAAGGTTGTTTGGTACCCCAAGAACTGCCCCAGATGCCTGGAAACCAATTAGCACCACCAAGTTATCTAAGGAGTAGCTTCAGCATGGACTGGTGGGGGTGTCCATGGCCTGGGGCCCACACAGCAGAGCATGGAGTTCTGGGCAGCCTCATGAGCAGAAGGAACTCAGTCAGCTGATATTTCTTCCCAGGAGGTCTCTCCCTGCTGGCAGCTCACTGTGAAGGTCCTGGAGGCCCGGAACCTGCCTTGGGCTGACCTGTGTGAGTAATGATCTTCTGGGCTCCAGGAGGGTCACAGGGGTCACCAGACCCGTGGTAAAGTGCCAGACAAGTGTCTTGGAACTGGCTTGGGTTACTCATGGGCACTGGGGTCTTGAAAGGAAGCTGGAGAGGCCCCTGGAGAAGGTTTGGAGAGCTGTGTCTCACCACTTCCTTTTGGTTAACAGTAACCAAGGCTGACCCTTATGTGATCCTGCAGCTGCCTACTGCACCTGGAACAAAGTTTAAGACAAAGACTGTTGTCAACTCCAACAACCCCATCTGGAATGAGACCTTCACCTTCCGAATTCAGAGTCAGGTCAAGGTGAAAACCACGGTACCCCTGACCACCCACCTGAGGAGAGATCGTACCCCTCACAGGGAGCTTTCTTTCTTCCCTTCCTTCTTTCCTTCTTCCCTTCTTTCTTCCTTGTTTCCTTTCTTTCTTTCTTCTTCCATCCCTCCTTCGCTTCCTTCCCTTCCTCCCTTCCTCCTTTCCTCCTTCCTTCTTATATCTCTCTTTCTTTCTCTCTTTCCCTTCCTCCCTGTCTCCTTCCCTTCCTCCGTTCCTTTCCTCCTTTTTTATTGTGTTTTAAGAGAAAATTTACAATTACAGTCGGTTTCTCATGTAAATACTTGAGCACACTTTGCTGTGTGACCGTAGCTACACTCCCCACACTGTGACTGCACATTTCTCCCCTTCACCCTGTATATTCCATGTCCATTTAACCAGCTCCTGTCCCCCTCTGTCTTTTCCTCTCACCTTCAAACAGGAGCTACACAGTTAGTCTTCTATAGCTGCCCAAGCTAAGAAGCACACTCTTTACCGGCATCATTTTGTCTTACTTACCAATTCAATCTTTGTCTGAGGAGTTGGCTTCCAGAATAGTTTCAGTTCTGGGTTAACAGAGAGTCCAGGGCCATGTCTTCTGGGGACCCTTTAGTGTGTCAGACCATCAAGTCTGCTCTTTTTACTACAGTTTGAGTTCTGCGTCTCACACTTCTCCTGCTCCATCATGGACTCTTTGAATTCCCTATAAGGACAATGTTTGGTGGTGGTTGGGCACCATCTAGTTCTTTTGGTCTCATGTTCATGTAGTCTCTGGTATATGCGGCTCTTTCTGTCTCTAGGGCTGACACTTCCCTGGTATCCTTGGTGTTCTCCTTTTCGGGGAGTTTCCTGGTGGAGCACATCTTCCTCTGGGGCTCAGTCTGAGAAATATTGGGGAGGAGGGCATCTTTGTGTCCTGGCCTGTGTATGCTGTGAGAAAATGTGTCAGCATACATGGTCCTTCTACCACCTGGCCACGTGATTCACCTCTGGCCAGCTGCTTCCTCTCTAAGCTCATCTATCAATGGAGACAGAGTCTCCTCTTGCCTGGGTTGCTGTGCAGTTCAGAGCAAAGATGCACAGGAGACTCCTGGCACAGCGCTTGACACATAGAGTGCTCAGGGAGAGAGGAAGAGGATACTCTTTGAAATAATTTTAATTAAAAAAATTAGGAAAGGGAATTCAGGAATTTTGCTAGATATTCTCATATACTTCCTTTAAGTTTTACAGTCTTTTAAAATTTGAAGTATGAAGGGTGGAAGTATCTTTCCGGCCCTGGGCATCATGCAGTGTTCAACAGATGTACTCTAATGTTGCATGAGTAGATAATGTGCTAAGTTCTATGCTTGTGTCTCTAGAACATTCTGGAGCTGAGTATCTATGATGAAGACACTACTAAAAAGGATGATCTCCTTTTTAAGTTTCTCTGTGATGTCTCAGAAATCATCCCTGGCAAGCTACTCCCAAAAACCTTCTCCTGGAGTTCTCAGGTAAGTGGGGAAACCCCCATGAGTCCTGCCTCTCCCAGCTCCTGGAAAAGGAAGTTGCTCATTTTCTCACATCTTTTAACATGCTATTAGGTCTAGAAACCACTGCCAGAAATATTTGTATTTTAATAGGAAGGGAGGAGGTTTGACTTTATGGTTGTAGACTGAATCACCCCATTGAGCAATTTTAGTAATCTGTAGGAGAAAGGTTTTGGATGCTGGAGAACTTCCTGTTGCCTCTTATCTTAGTCATCTAGTACTGCTCTAACAAAAATAATACAGTGGATGGGTTTAACAAAGGTAAGTTTATTCTCTCACTGGCTAGTAGGCTAGAAACCCGAGTTCAGGGTGTCAGCTCCAGGGAAAGGCTTTTTCTCTCCTTTGGCTCTGGAAGAAGGTCATTGTGATACATCAGTCTTCTCTTGGTCTGGGAGCACCCCAGAACAGAACACACTCCAAAGGACACACTCTGCTCCCAGCACCGCTTTCTTGGTGGTGTGAAGTCCCCAGTGCTCTGCTCACTTCACTTTCCTTTTTACCTCTTAAGATGATACAGGCCACAACCCAGGGAAACTCCTTTTACATTAGATCAGGGATCCAACTTTAGTAAAGGTGTTCCAGTCCCATCCTAATCTTTTTTTTAACATAATCCGGTCTTGCCCTATTAACCAGACAGATTAGGATTTAGAATACACAGGAGAATTATGATCACAAAATAAAGGATAACCACACAATATTGGGAATCATGACCCAGCCAAATTGCTGTACACATTTTTGGAGTGATATAATTCAGTCCACGACACCCCTCAAAACAGCTGAATGTGACCAACACTTGTGGGTCTTGTAGGCCCCACTGCATGGGACCACTGCCTCTGATCCTCTTCTAGTGCCCAAGGCCTGGGTTATGAAGATCTCTGCTCTTTTTCTAAGAGGGTAATTTAGTCAGCTAGTGCTACACTAACAGAGATATCACAAGTGGATGGGTGTAACAAAGAAAAGTTTATTTTTACACAGTCTGGTAGGCTACAAGTCCAAATTCAGGATGTCCACTCCAGGGAGAGGCTTTCCGATTTGTTGGCTCTGGAGGAAATTCCTTGTGTTGCATCAGTCTTTGTTCAGGGGGCTTCTTAGCGCAGGAACCTCAGGTCTGAAGGATGTGCTCTTCTCCCGGTGCTGCTTGCTTGATGATGTGAGGTTCCCTACTCTCTGCTTGCTTCCTTTTCCTTTTGTCTCCTGTAGGATGAAAAGATAAAGGGTGGAGCAAGTCATACTCCAGGGAAACTCCCTTTACAGTGGAGCAGGGAGGTGATTCTATAAAGCGATTTACAGTCCCACCCTAATCCTTTAACACGCAGCATCAGAAAATCACAAAATGGAGGACAATCATAAAATACTAGAAATCATGGCCCAGCCAATGGCTACCCCTATTTTGGGAGGATGTGGTGAGGGGGGGACACAATTCAGTCCATGGCAGAGGGGAATCCAGTAGTGTGGGGAGATAGAGCTCTGGGATCTGGATCCCCTCAAGAGGAAGATGAAGCTGCTGCTGATCATCCCGAAGCCTCCCTCAGTTTTACCCAGAGTTTTGAAACCCAGACGGAAGGGAAGATATGTTTCCTGCTGACTAGTGAGCTGTAAGTAGCTTGGACAGGGGGCCCATCTTTTTTCTCTAAGCTTCAGTTCCCTTGTGTATGAAATGAGAATAATTATAATACAGTGTCTGCTTTAGAGCCTACTTGAGGTGGTGAAATAATGGGTATTAAACAAGGCTGTCAACTCTAAAGATGCACGTAAGTGATGAGGACTTGTTCATCCACTTTGATTTCAGGCAGAGCTGGATGTGGAATTCCTGGTGGAGAAAACGTGAGTTGTATCACATAGCCAGGGAGTTTACAGGGACCCAGGCTCCACACAGAGAGACAGAGCTCTGGCCCTGGTCCAGAGCTCCTTGCTGGTCAGTCTAGTCAAAATCCACTTTGCTTACATCCCCACCTCTACCAGAGAGATCTGGCAGAAATGAGGAGAGAGAGCGCAGTGTTTTCTCTGTCCTCTTCTCTCTCCTCTGCTCACCCTTCTTCAGAACATCTCACCCTCACCCTGAGCCTTCCCCAGGGCTTGAGGCCCTCAGCATTATCTAGGGAGACCCCATGTGGTCTGAGTTTGGGTTCTGAGGGGAACAAGTCGATGCAGGAGACATTAGCCTCTGCAAGGCCAGACTCAGGATGATTTCTTTCAGGTTGGACCACCCAGAGAACCTCATCACCAACAACGTTCTTGTGGTAACTTCCCAGGTTCCTGAGGGGGTGCTGAAGGGCAGGGGCCCCAAAGAAGGCACTGGAGTAGTGTGAGCCAGGGATAGCTGCTGGGGTGTGGGCCAGGAGGAGTGAAGCAGATACGGGGATTTGTGTTAAAACCACTCCTAACCTAGCTGTGTCCTAACTCCCCTTCCCCCGTCAGTTGGTCATCTGGGGCAACGATCAGGGGCTGTGGGGCTCCGAGGTGCCTGGGCCTAAAGGGAACATGGAAAGAGGGGAGGCAGGACTCTGCTGGGAGCACATTCTAGTGCTGGAGGGATTTCAGGTGCTTCCCAATGGTGTTTAGTCACATGTAATGAACTGGGTTCTTAATCCTGAAAGGGTGGTTAAGAAGTCTTGGAAGCCAGTCTCACTGGAAGTTGCTGAGATTGAGAAAACTGAGGTCGAGAGGGAGCTTGCATTCTGTGAATCTGGAATAAAACCCGGGGATTAATCAGCTCCATATGCAACTGGGGATTATCCCTGGTCGGTGTTCCCGAGGCGGCAAACTCATGGAGGTGCAGTGAACAGGAATGACCACTAGGTGGCGGGCGCCGCATTAGACGCTTTCTGCTCAGAAGGTGGGGCTGCAGCATCACTCTGCCTTGGGAGCAGCGTCCCAACGGGAGTCAAGTGCCTAAAACCCAAACCCAACCCACTGACTTCAAGTAGATTCTGACTCATAGACACCCTATAGAACAGGATAGAACTGTTCCATAAAGTGTCCAAGGAGTGCCTGGTGTGTTCGAATTGTGGATCTTTTGGCTAGCAGACATAGCACTTAATCACTATACCACCAGAGTTTCCATCAAGAGCCTGGGACACAAAATTTAAGAAGACACTTACTCTTAGGGTCAGGCAAGCGACTGTTTGATGGACTAGTGCTACTTTTTAAAAATACACATCAAAATAAATTCCTACCTATCGCCAGCCAGCCGGCCAGCCAAGTGCAATACCTACGGCAGCTGCCTCTTATCTGAGCAATGGCCTGATAAATTGAGCAATCATATCAAACAGCAGAATCCCCAAACCAAACCAGATAGTGCTGTGGGATCGATTCCAACTCATAGCAACCCTATAGGACAGAGTAGAACTGCCCCCATAGAGTTTCTGAGGTTTGCCTGGCAGATTTCAACTGCTGACCTCTTGGTTAGCAGACATGGCACTTTACTACACCAGCAGAGCCCATGAGTAATGCTGATGGTAACACATTTAGCTGCTGACTGAAAGGCTGGAGGTTTGAATCCTCCCGGAGGTGCCTCGGAAGAAAGGCCTCTCAGTCTACTTTTGAAAAACCAGCCACTGAAAACCCGGTGGATCACACACAGTTCTCAGACATGCATGGATGATCATGAGTGAGAGCTGATTTGACAGTAACTGGTAACAGTGTCAGTGGCAGGAGTCCAGTGGCACCACAGGAAGATGCTGTGTGCTTTGCAAGAGAACACAGACAGTGCAACGGGTAAGTCAGTGAAGCAAAGGATGCCTTCCTCTTGTATCCATCCCATCACCCTGCAAACCAGTGGTTTGTATAGCACTATTTGTAAACCATCCTCCAAATCTTGGTTACAAGAGAAAAGTAGAGGGGAAAGAAGCATGCCTGAGAGCTGGTAGTCTTTCAGGGATTCCAGAGCATTGGCAGAGCTAGGGGGATTGAGGAGACGCTAGGGCTGGGGCTCCCCTGGCTGCTCAAGACTGTATGGGTTAGCATTTTCAGCTGCATGGATCAGATATGGGGTGTGGAGTTTCTGCTGCACCCCACTCTGAAATCTACTCATTGTTCAGTATATGAGGGATAGGGGGACAATGCATCTAAGAGGGCTGATGTTGAAGGGACCTCAGCCGGCCCAGCAGACCTTCTGCCCATGATGTGATCTGCCCCAGGCTCGGGAACTGTCGTGCCTGAATGTGTGTCTGGACAGCACAGGAAACCTGGCTGTGGCCCCAGGTGAGAACTGCTCATAGTGAACTCTGGGCTCTGCCTGGAACCTGCAAGTGAGAGGGGAGGGCAATGAGAGTAGCTGGGAGACCTGCGCAGAGTGGTGAGCAAGCAAGGCATGTATGCCTCTCCCTTCTCATCCATAAAACAGCAGGTCTGCTTTGGGCAGGAGAGTCCCCTGAGCCGGAAGAGAGCATGGTGCAAGGATGGGAGCCCCATGGGGAGTATGGGGCAAGCAGGCTGGGGAGGGTCACCTTTCAGAATCTGATTTACTACAGACAAGCCTCCCAGGCCTCAACCACATCCAGGCATTACTGCCAGTTTCTTGGGTCTGAGCTGGGGCTCCGCTCTGTTGTTCCACACACGCTAACAAACACTGCAACCCTCTTGTTTGATCTGTGCACTCCCTCACCCAGATCAGAACAAAATGGAGCTGGAGCTGGTGCTGAAGGGGTCATATGAGGATACACAGACAGCGGCCCTGGGTACGGCCTCTGCCTTCTGCTTCCACTTCATGGCAGCCCAGGAGACAGAGTTGAGGGGGAGCCTGCGGGTGAGTCTCGGCCCTGGAGCCGTCCCACTGACCTTGACTTTGGCCAGCTCCAGCTGATCTCAGCTGCTGTGGGACCCTCCCTGGTGTTCCCCTTGCCCAGGCCCGGCCTGCTGAGGTCTTGTCAGTCCCCCAGTTAGGGCTCACTCCCTTGGCAGCAGACACTGAAGATTATTCAGTGGTGGTGGGTGTGGTGGGGGATTGCTACAGCCATGTTAGTCTTCCTTTAAACTCTTCAGTGGTTTCCTTGGTCACGCTGTTGGAATAATACCTGATGCTTTTGGGCCCCAGGACCTGCACCACCTGGCCCCTGCCACCTCTGCTGTCTCATTGTGTTTCATGTTCCACCTTGTTCACAGCGCTCCAGACACATTTCTGTCTTCTTGCTTTTACAACGTGCCAAGTACTTTCCCTGACTTCCTCTTGCTCTTCCAAGGCTGCCTCCTTCTCCTACACAACTCAGCTCAAGTTAGCACCTCTTCAGAGGCCTTCTTTAAGAAATCCCCCTAAACAGACCCCCACATTCCATCTTTGTCTGCTGTAGCACACCACACTGCTTATTTCCTTTATAACACTTACAAAGGAAACATAAAATAACCTCAGTTACTTATCTGTTTGTTTATATATGCAGTTTATTTAGAACAATGCCTTTGCATTAAGTAAATGTTATCTGTTACTAGTTTTGTAATTGTTAGTGAATATCAGGGAAGGTCTGCTTCTGCCTGGATACCTGCATCTGTCTAGATACTCTGTAAGGATTTATTGAATGAGTGAGTGAGTGAATAAATGAATGAATATTTTCTTCCAGAGCTCCGCAAGCAGTGGCTCAAACTCAGACAACTCAGCTGAGCACTTCACTATGTCCCTGCAGTCCTTGACCATGGGGGAGAAGGTGACCATTGATATTCCTGTCCTAAATGTAAGTGGCCCCACCAGGTTGAGCAGTGCCAGGGAGGACAAAAAGGGAAGTCCATGTCCTTCTCATGGCCCAAGACATTCTGAAAAAGATCTTATCTTAATTTTAGGCCCCAGGAATGAAACTTCAGCTCAAGGCAGAGGGCTGGTAAGAGATATCCATATCTGTTGGGGACTGAGGGGTGTAATGGGGAAGGAGAGAGCTATGGAAGAGGGTGGTCCTGGGTTGGAAGGAGGGAGGTCCTCTGGCAGCTCACTGTGAGCTTGGCCAGCTTGTGGCTGTGCTATGCAGCTGCCCCCTGACTCTTAGATCCTTTGCTGTCCCAGCCCCAAGGAGCTGGCAATGCGGCTGGGCTTCGATCTGTGTGCAGAAGAGCTGGCCTTCCTGAGCAGGAGGAAGCAGGTGGTGGCCAGGGCTCTGCAGCAGGCCCTCAAGCTGGAAGGCGATCTACAGGAGGATGAGGTCTGGGGGCTAAGCTGGAGGGTGAGGGTCCCAGGCCCTGTAGCTGGCAGATTACCTGTGGGAGGATGTCTGGGGGTGCCTTACAGGAGTGCTTGATACCTATACCCTCTCCAGACACTCCAGACTGAGTAGTGGGCATATGTGGGGAGCTATGTATGGGGTTGTGAGTAAGCTTCGGGGCTCTCATTCCTTTTGGAGCTCTTTCCTGTTTAGGGACTGGGTTCTAGCTCCAACTCTGACTCTGAGAGACCATGACTGTAAAGCTCTGTTCCTTGGAGGCAGAGAACAGATGGGGTTCCAGTTATGGCAAGAGGCAGCTCCGTCTTTGTTCTTTGATGTGTCTATGTATGTTCCAGGTCCCTGTCGTGGGCATCGTGGCAACTGGAGGGGGTGCCCGGGCTATGACCTCACTCTATGGCCACCTGTTAGCTCTGCAGAAGCTGGGTCTCCTGGACTGTGTAACTTACTTCAGTGGCACCTCAGGATCTACGTGGTGAGGACTCTGAGGACCGGTAGAGATGACCAGCAAGGGGAGGAGCAGATGCTGCAGGGATCCGCTATATAGGGAAGTCAGGTGGATATGAGCAGTATGATCTGGTGGGTGCCAGGAAGGTGCTCTTGAAAGGAAGGAAACATTTACAGAATTCTGCTTCGAGCTAGGTGATGCAAGAGGCTCATTCTTAGACATTACTGAAAGGGTAGGAGGTAGCTAGTTCAGAAAGAACCAGGTGCGAGTCTCAGCTGCATGACTTACTGGCTGGGTCACCTTGAGCAACTTTTCTCCTTTGTTTCTCAGTTGATTCATTTCCAGTATGGGAAGACTAATGCTGTGTGCTCCATAAAATCGGAGCAAGGTGATACAAGTGAAACACCTGACGTAATGTCTAACCTATAGGAGGAGATCCAATTTCGTAGTTCTTTCTCCTTTCATCCTCACAAACACTCTCTGAGAGTAGTTTCTGTTATTAGCCACACACTCTCGACTAGACTGAGGCAAAGCTATGCTACTTTTCCTGAGGACAACATTGCCCCACTTTGGAGTACTTCGCAGCTTGAGATTCATTCCCGTGAATCTTACTGAAATGTGATTTTCAGCAATATGAAGAAAACCTGTTACCAGCTAAAACCTCAGAGGAGTTTAGATGACTGTTGTTGACTGGCGTAGTCCTAGAGGACTTCAGGATAGTCTGTGAAGACAGAAGTGAGGCTTAGAGCTGTGCTATAGGTCGGTAGCCCCTAGCCACAAATAGATACTGAACACCTGTAACACGGCCAGCCTAAATCAGGATGTGCTGTAACCCAAACTTTACAGTGAATTTTGAAGACTTTGGTTTGAGAAAAAGAATTTAAATATGGCATTAATTTCTTAAGCTGATTGTATTTTGAAACAGTAATGATATATGGATATATTTAATTAAAATATTATTGCAGTTAATTTCACCTTTTTAAATACTTCAATCTTTTTCAACGTGATTGCTAGAACATTTAAAATCACACATACACAATACACAGAATTATTTTATATTGGCCACTGCTGGTTTAGAAGAAGAGGAGCCCCAAGAGACACATTCTCAAGTTGGGGATGAGGATGGAGAGCCGTGTGGTGGGAACTGTGTGTTGTAAGAGGCGTAAGGGTGGAAAGGAGGAGTACAGGGGCCCATGCTTGGCCTCAGCATCTTATTGACCCGGTCCGTCTTCTCTCCCAGGACAATGGCCCACCTGTATGGGAACTCTGAGTGGTCACAGCAAAACCTTGAGGGACCCATCCTACATGCCCGGGAGCACATGGCCAAGAGCAAGCTGGAGGCCTTCTCTCCAGAGTGCCTGAATGGCTACTTTCAGGAGCTCAATCTGCGGGCTGAGCAGGGCTACCCCACCACTCTTGTGGACCTGTGGGCCCTCGTGCTGGAAAACATGCTGCACGGCCAGGTATGTAACTATGCCCCAGGGGTGGAACATGGGAGGAGGCAGGAACACCATGCAGCTATCAGAACGTGCACATTTTCTGCGGGGTAAGAGAGTCCAGGGCTAGTCGTTAATGGATGAGGAAATTACTGTGTGTTAGAGTCTTCCCAAGATATTCTGAATTAATTGCCACAAAACAGAAATGTCTGGGTTTTCCAAGTTCAATCAAAGTCAGTTATGCAAACACAGCTTCTACTTAAGAGTCAGATTGCTAGAGCACTTAAACTGTGATACACAGTTTCCTAGGGTCAGGGTGGTGGTGGGTGAGTGGGTGAGTTTACTTCTAGATCTCTTCTTTTTTTTTTTAATTAAGATTGAGTGAAAATATACATTACGATATAAATTTGCATGCCCACCTATATGTAGCTCCCACTGCTCTCCCTGCCCGGTGACAGCACACTCTTCCTGTCCTCTCTGTACATGCCTTATCCTTCCAACAATCTCCTAATCCCTCCTTTCCACCCACTCCCTGGCCCCTAGTAAGAGGTCAGCAGGACAACATCCTACAGATGTATATGGTCACTCCGTGTCACCAAGTCCAATCCATTCCTGTCCAATGAGTTGACCTCCACTATGATTTATGGACAGGAGCAGCATCAGGGCCAGGGACCATGCTCCCAGGGGAACCCTGAGGCTCCTGGACCATCAACTGTGGTCTTTTAGTGGAGATCTCAGGGTGCACCCCTTTTTATTCTTGTGTGGCCAGTGAGACTCAACTTTGTGAGCTCTATCACGGCTATCACTGGTGGTGGCTACGCACCATCCAGTTCTTCTGGTCACAAGTCGATACAGTCACCCAGTCATGTGGGTCTCTCTTTCTGGGCTCTCTTTTCCCTGTGTTGTTTTGGTCCTCTGTGATCATCTGTTCCTGTTGAGTTGTGACCATTTGCTGTACCCTCAGATGGCAGCTTTGGAAGTTTAAGACCCCAGACACCACTCACCAATGTGGAGTGCAGAAGGTTCTCTTAGCAAAATGCTAGTTGTGTCAACTGGCTCCGATTTCCCCTGAGAACATGGTCTCCTGCTCCCCTGCCACAGATACTCTGTCCTTGCAATATTGGGTTAAGATCAGAGGAGTAATCATGTTATGCTGAAGTCCAGTTAATATTGGTCTTCTTTCTAACATGTGCTGTCACAGATTTCACCCAACCAAATTTCTATGATCTAATCTAAACCCCTCCCCCCGTCTTCCCTCCCTTCCTACACTTGCAGCTGTCAAAGAGTCTTGTCTTCTATGTGTGAGTCTCTTTTTAAGTTCTTATTGTAGGGTTCTCATACAATATTTGTCTTTTTGTCAGTGACCACTTTCACTCAGCATAATGTCCTCCAGTTGAAACCAGGTTATGAGATGTTGCCTAAAATCATCATTGTTCTTTATCATTGAAGAAGAAGGTGTAATTGTCCACTGATGGATGGAACGTTCTGTATACCTTGATGAGGTCTAGTTGGTTAATTGTGGCAATAAGGTCTTCTGTGTCTTTACTGGGCTTTTTTTCTAGACAATCTGTCTAATACTGAGAGTGGAGTGTTGATGTCTCTCACTATTATTGTGGAGAGTAATCTATCTCATTTTTGAGTGTAGTCAGTATTTCTTCGATGTATTTAGCTGTTCTAATATTAAGTGCGTAAGTATTTAATATTGTTAAGTCGTGGTTGTGTATTGAACCTTTCAGCAATAGTGTCCATCCTTGTCCATGAGGGTAGATTTTACATTCTTTGTGTATTGTTAGCTTGATATATATTCTTCCATCTTTTAATTTTCAGTTTGGTCATATCTTTAAGTCTGAGGTGAGTTTCCTGTAGACAACATATGGATGGGTTGTGTCTTTTGATCCAAGATGCCACTCAATGTCTCTTTACTGGGGCGTTTAGTCCATTCACATTCAATGTAATTATTGATGGGTATGTGTTTAGTGCTGTCATTGTGATATGTTTATTTTTGTATTGATGTTTTCTCTGTTCTTATTAATCTGTTCTGGGACATTCTTCTTGGTGAGTTTATTTTTCACCTTTTTCAGGGTTGGTTTTGTGGTTGTTGAGACTCCTGTATTATGTTTCTTGATTTGATATGTTGCATCTTTATTGTGCTTTAAGGCTGCCCCTGTGATCCCTCTTAATAAACTATGTGTAAACCCAGTTTTGATTACTACCAGTCTTATTAACTTCTTCTCTATCTGGAAGGACTACAATGACTGTAGTACATCTCTCTTTTTAATATGATGACATCATAGTTTTCATGATATGATCACTGGATCATTTCTTTCAATATTATAGCTTTGACTGAGTTTGCAGCCTTCTCTAACTGAGTAGGTTTCTGGGTGATATTTCCAGTATTTGCTTCTAAAATATAAAGTTAGTGGTTTTGTTCTTCTAAGCTAAGAGATTCTTTAAGCATTTCTTGTAGCTTTGGTTTGTTTTTTACAAAGTCTCTGAGTTTCTGTTTATCTGCGAATGTCTTCACTTCATTTTCATATTTGAAAGATCGTTTTACAGGATATCTAATTCTTGGTTGAAAGTTCTTCTCTTTCAATGCTTTAAATGTATCATGCCACTGTCTCCATGCCAGCATGGTTTCTGCTGAGTAATAAGATGAAAGCCTACAGGGTTTCCCCTGAATGTTAGCTTTGGTTTACGTCCTGCTGCCTTTAAGAGTTTCTGCTTATGTTTCATTTTGTTAAGCTTGATTATAATATATCTTGGAGTCTTTCTTTTGAGATCTATATTGGGTGACATTCGATATGCATCTTGGATATCTAATGCTCTTCTTTCATAATTTCTAAGAAGTTTTCTGTCAGCAGCTCAGCAACAATACTCTGTGTTCTCAGATGTCTCACCCTGTTCAGGAACTCCAGTTAATCATAGACTGTTCCTGTTAATAGAGTTCCACATGCTTCTTAGTGCCTCTTCATTTTCTTTTTTCTTGTTTCTTTTTTCTGATTTTTCCTCATAGATGCTGGAGTCGGTAGCACTGTCTTCCAAGTTAGAAATTCTTTTTTCCATTTGTTCCATTCTGGTTTCTTGGCTTTCAATTGAAGTTTCTGTGTATTTGATTTTGTTCCTGATCTGTTGGATTTCAGAGTACTGGTGCTCCATCAGATTGAACAGCTTGCTTAATTTTTCGTTTTGCTCTTCTTCATTTTGTATAAGGTCTAGGAGGGCTCTCTGTGTAATCTTTTTGTATTCACCTTCCAATGGTTTCAGAAAGGTTTCTACATCTGGGAAGTTCTTTAATGCTTTCTTTTGGGGGCCTTCTGAAGTCATGGGTGATTTCTGACTTACGCTTTTACCCAGAGTTTTTTGCTTTTTGTGCATCATGTGAGTCAATAGAGGCTGAGAGAGATGCTGTGAGGATGGACTGCAGTTGTTTCTCCAGGCCATCTTAAAATGAAAGGTAAAAGGTATCTGACAACTTCCAACGTCAGTCAGGTTTTCAGGTGTACAGGTCCCTCTTCCCAGCTGGCAAAGTAAGCACCTCTATATCCAACCCCAGATGTTATAAAGTAGTTCAAAATACAGAAAGGCTTCTGCCCTGCTGGCCTCTGCTGCCAGGCTCCAGCTGTAGGCGACACTCTGTAGAATACTACTTTTCTGCCAGAAAAGTGCTCTCCTCAGGGCAGGTGCTGCCTCTCAGCCTGGGAATTAGGTCTAGCAGATGTATCTGCCTCCTGGTGGAACAAGATCACATCCAGCACAACTTCCCCACCTGCCATGATACAAGCCACTCAATGGTTGAGATGGAAAGAGAGGCCAAATGTGCAGAGATGCACAGAGTCCAAAGCTGTGTTCTCAAAGTGTGGCAATTTTGCCTGCCTATCCCATCAGCAGTGCACCCAAGACCAGCTGCCAGTCAAGTCTCAGCTCTGCCCACTGGTGAAGACAGAGAAAAAAGAGTTAAAATGGTAAATTACCCTTGATCCATGAAAGTGAGCACTGACCAAGAGTTGGGGGTCAGCGAAAGAGAAGAAGTTTTCCGTTCAGTGGTATGAAGTCCAAATTAACAGCCCTATGCCGTGTCCTACAGTTCACTAGGTGTCCAGAAGGCTCCACTTAGTTATCAATTCAGGTCTTGGTTTCCAGAGGGATTTAGGGAGACATGTGTTTAGTCTGCCATCTTGATTCCACCCTCTACTTCTAGATCTCTTTTACCTTTTGGGCTCTCAGCTTAATTTGTGCTGAGGCCTGCACTCTGACTTCTGTCCCTTTTGTCCTGTAGGCGTGTGTCTTAGGGTTCCTTGGCAAAAGAGAACCAGTGAGATATAGAACATACATATGGAGAGAGAAATTGTTAGAATTTCTTCGTGGAATTGGCTCACACGATTATGGGGGCTGGCAGGTTCAAACTCAATAGGTCAGGTGGCAAGCTGGAGATCCTGGTGGATTTGAGTCTGAATTGACTTCAAGGCAATGAGGTTGGTTTTTTTTTTTTTTTTTTTTTTTTTTTGGTTTGGGGCCCCAATATCCATAGATCAGGTCATGGATGGGAAGAGTGTAAAGATGGAGAAAGAGTTATGCCAAAATGTCTACAGTTTCAAGGCAGAACACATTCTAAGGAAACTCACTTTTTTCAACCAACTGATTACGTTATGTTAGATCACATGGTAGACGGGGGTTCTGTTACATGAGACTGACTTGTGGAACAGCAGCTAGAGTTTGGCCAAATCACTGGAAACTGTATCCTAGCCAAGATGACACATAAAATCAACCAACACAGAATGCAAAGCATGAGGCCCAAGTTTATCAAAATTGACAAATAACAGTTGGGGCAAAGTGGCTTTGGTGCCTAAGGTACTCGTTTATATCTCCAAGTTCCCATTTGCCTTTAGATTTTGACCAGATGGTTTTTATGCTCTTGATTGCTCTTCACTGTTTTAAAAAGACTTTTTTTTTATATTATTTTTAATCTAACATCTGTAGTATTTTCAGCACAATGGGTAGTCTAACCCAGTAGTACCAGAAATGAAGTCTGTGTTTCTTTTCTTTTTCAAACTGAATTCTCAACTAAAAACAACATAACAACTTGAAATATTTTTATTTTGTTAACACATTCTCTGTATTCTTTGAGCCTACAGTTGACGTTTATGTTCAGTTTTGAAGATGGTTTTCCTAACTGACTTTTCTGTCAGGTAGTGACTGTGAGTTACTGCAGAGGGGAGGTGTTTGTTTTAAACAGTCTATCTTATGAGGAACTGGAAAATGCAGTTTGATCCTAGGCTATGTAGAAGACTTTTACTTAATTATCATTTCAGCCACCAGTAATGACTTAATGCATGATGTTATTTTTAAAAGGCAAAGCTAATTAGTTTTTTAATGTACACAATAATAAAAATTAGTGTTACTGGACTTCTTTGTATTCGGTGTTCCTTGGAAACCTTTGAGGGCAGTTGTACTTAGTCCTTTAGGGTGCTATGAGTCAGAATTGCCTTGATGGCAATGGATGTTTCGTTTTTAATGTATTCTTAAAAATGAGTAGCCAAATGACTTTAAAAAACTGTCCCAATACTAAAGCATTTTCATTTACTGTTTCTTTTTTCTTAGTTATCATGACTTACTTCTTATCTAATAAAAAAATTTTTTAGATAAAAAACAACTATTATTGTTGTTCTAACATATTAATCTAAAAGTCTTTTAAAATGTCAGAAATATAACTCCAGTTGTGACAAATTACAATTTAAATAATACTAAGGATTAGAGAAATATTTATGATATTGCTTCAGTTTTTAGAAAAACTGGCTTGTAAAACATACCAATTATAAGCGGTACCTCTCAAGCAATCCCTTTGAAACTTTTTCTTTAATCTGTTGCTGGCAAGCGCTGACCTGCTTTGAAGCTGCTCACCATTCCTCAAGGAGGCGCTCATAGTTTTTATTCTACTTCTTCCTAAGTTAAGAAGGTCTTACATGCTTCCTCCAACTTCAGGCAAAGGATTAGATACAACCTTCAGTCCTATCAGGAGCCATAGTGGGACAGTGGGTAAGTGCTATGGCTGTGACCAGAGGGCTGGGCTGTTCAAATCTACCAGATGCTCCTCACAAATGCTACAGGACAATTTCTATTCTGTCCTATAGGGTCACTATGAGTCAGAAGTGACTTAGTGGCGAAGTTTTTTTTTTTCCCCCCAGTTAGGACTAAATACATACAGTGTCCAAATCATATCAATGCATCACCAACTCAGACATTTTGGGTGAGATCCTTGAGTCATCAGAATGGTACTCTATAAGGGCTTGGAACACTCATTTGAAAATCAGAGGCTTAGAGACCTGAAGTCTTACCTGTAACTTAAAAACCAACTGCTGTCAAGTCAGTTCCGACTCATGGTGCCCCATGTATGTCAGAGCAGAACTGTGCTCCACAGGGTTTTCAACAGCCAATTTGGGGGAAGTAGATTGCCAGGCCTTTCTTCTGAGATATCTCTGGGCGGACTGAAACCTTTCAGTTAGCAGCCAAGCCCTTGTACAGTTTGTACCACCTGTGGACTCCACCTACAGCTTATCGGTGAGCCACCATACAGAATACTAAGAACTGCCAAAACAGATGGAGGGCTGTTCTGACCCTTTTCCAAGCCTTTCCCCAGGGCTGAAACTGTACTACTCTAGTGAAAGTCCACATTTCCCCTTATCATATGTATCACAAGAGTAAGCAAACAGGATTTCTCAATAAAAAGACTGTGAGATGGGAAGGTGCAGATATTAATCAAACCTCCTCCCTTCCCAGAGGGTACACACATTTAGTAGCTCTCAATTACTACACCATCAGGATCTCCTTCACACCTACACACTGATTTTGAGATACAATGTCATCAGTGTCAGGGGGCTTGGGCCTTGTTTGGGGATCTTCCTGATGATTGCCTGAAACTTGCTATATGGGGTTCCAGTGAAGGATCTGGGAAAAAGTGCCTGCGTTTGGCCCACTTGCACTGGCACCAATTAATGGGGCAGGGTCTGCCAGGGGAAGAGGAAGTACCCTGGACTTTTGCCGTGGGTATACAGGGTCTCTTCTCACTGGGTAGGCGTGGCTAGCATCCTGGCTGATCAGCAGAATCACTTGGGTAGGTTCAAACAAGGGAAGATTCCTGAGTCTCAGAAGAAGCCAAGTTATCTGTATATTTAACATGCCTCTGAATAAATCTGCTAATAAAGGGTAATGGGCAAACTGGATGAGACACTAAGCAAGGTTGCTTCCAGCCTGGGGAGTCTAAGGAAGGGATGGCACATTCATGGTCAGTATATGGACTGCTCCTTCAGAAGCTCAGCCAGGACTGACAGCCTCTACCTCAGTTGTGACACTGTAACTGTCCCTAACTTGATGTCTCAAGAAACTACCATGTTAACCTCACGCATGATTGAGATGAGCCCTGTTTGCATCTCTGGTCCGGAAACTGCTGAGACTTTCCTGTACCCTTAGACCTCAGTGGGAATCCCCAATTGGTGCCAGTGATCCCGCTAACTGAGAGGGTGGTGGTTCAGGTGCACCCCAAGGTACTTCAGGAGAAAGGCCTTGCCGTCTCTTTTCCAACAGTCAGCAACTGGAAACTCTTGGGAGCAAAGCTCACTCTGACACACATGGAGTCACCGTCGGTCAGAGAGGACTTCATGGCAACCGGTTTTGGTTCTGTGCCCCTAGAACTAGGTGAAGTTGTATAGACATTCCCACCAAAATGCCCATTCTTGCCATCAAAGAGCTGGAGTTTTACTGAAGAGAAAATTATGAACAGAAGGCAAAAATAAATAAATAAGCTCATTCTTTGGGAAGCGAGAAAGAAGCCAGAAGGTGAAGGAAGAAGGCACCTGAGAGATGTTAGAACCTGAGCTGTGTGGACGAGAACCCAGAGGGGCAGCCCATCCCTTGGCATCGCTCACAATGGATGCCAAAGGAGTTTCTTGTGTCCTTTCTGGAAAGTGATTTCTGTGCCTATCTGTAAGCATGTGCCTGTGCCTTTGTATCTGTGTCGTTGTCCACGTTCGTTCCACTACTTGCACCTTAAAGACAGGGCTGCTGGGACCTGGATGTGGGGGACAGGAACACTGTGGGCCCTGTAGTCCTTGTGAGTGACACTCCCTGGAGACGAGCAGTGTGCAACCAGCATAGCCATACAAGGCAACTTTGTGTATGGGGCTGCTGAGAACATGGAGTGGGAGTGGGAGCTAAATGTGCACACTCCACCCTTACCAAGTCCGTTTAAATGGAAAGGAGGTTCAACGGAGAGGTTGCTTCTCCCCTCCAGCCTGGGCCCCCACTCTCCTCCTATCCTGGCAGGGTTGCCACCTCAGGGGTGTCCCAACTTCACTCAGCCCTTCATGTCCCCTATCAGGAGGTACATCAGACGCTTTCAGGACAGAGAGCTGCATTACAGTGTGGCCAGAACCCCCTGCCACTCTACCTGAGCCTCAATGTCAAAGAGAACCATCTGGAGACCCTCGACTTCAAGGGTACAGTTCTGGTCACTCCACCCCTAACATACACCCAAATTTTCTGGACACAGAGTCCTTAGAGAATTCAAACATGAAACGCCTTACCAGACTGCCCAAACTTTTGGAAGGATGGTGGTTCTAATGCGCTCAGGAGGAGCCAGGGGATCTGTGTCCTGGGGTATGGTGACGATGTGGACAAGGAGCTGGGTGGGCAGAGGGGTGAGCAGTCAGCAGTTTACATTTGTGGCATCTGCTGGGTTGGTGTCCACACCTGCCAGGCAGGAGGGAGGCTGAGGACTGCTAGGGCCTCCTCACATTCCTACCCCTCTCTTCCATCCTATTAGAGTGGGTTGAGTTCTCTCCCTATGAGACTGGGTTCCTGAAATACGGAGCCTTCATACCCTCTGAGCTCTTGGGCTCTGACTTCTTCATGGGACGACTGATGGAGAAGCTCCCTGAGTCCCGGATCTGTTTTCTGGAAGGTGAGGAGATCACTCTGACGGCCCTGGCCAGGCTTCTCTGTCTGGATAAGACTTCCATAACTCAGGTCTGGGCAGAGGCTTGGGGTGAGGGGTGGGGGCCTGGGCTGTGGGGAAAGGCCATTGCAGGAGTCACCTTCCTACCTCTTGTTATTTCCTACCAAGGGTGGGACTACTGACTTCCGGGTGGGGGCAGGGTGCCTGACTTCTTAGCAGATTCGGCTCTTCAGGTATCTGGAGCAACATTGTCTCCCTGAACTTGATCGATCTTTGGTATAGCCTCACCAACTCTGGGGAAGCCTGGAAACAGCACGTCAAGGACAAGATGAAGAGAACAGGTAGGAAAGGGGATCTTGAGGGGAAGACTGGAGTGAGGCCTCTTCCCCTCAGATACTGGCCAAGGGGTGGGCTGTGAGAGGGAAAGAAGGGCCAAGAACCAGGCCTTCCCAGGCCACTAACAGACCAGTGTCTCTTTCCGTGGCCACAGAGAAGGAACCCCCTGCCCCCTCAGAGACCTCTGTATACCTAGACGCCACGTGGCTGCAGCCTGGAACGGCACTGGCCCAGGCCTTCAAGGGCTTCCTAATAAGCAGGCCGCTTCACCAGCGCAGCCCTAACTTCCTCCACGGCCTCCAGTTACACCAGGATTACCGTGACCAGAAAACCTTCTCTACTTGGGCAGGTGAGCTAATAAAGTTGGGCTCCTGAGTGTGCATAGCCCAAAGCTGCAGACTCTCAGAGGCTTTAGGGGCCAAAGGATCCACTTCTGCAGTGTGACTTGAGAAGAAATAATTGGAAAGTCTTGAGGAGGGGCTGGCTGATGCCTCAGGGAGGGTTGCCAGAGGTAAGAAAGGGGACACAGGGACAGCTGTGGTGTGAAGCCAACCGGTGGACAATCCATCACAGGGTGACTAGCCCTTACTGTGGCTTCCTCCCCAACCAGACTGCCAAATGGACAACACCCCTGGCCATCTGACCCTTCAGGAGCCCCAGCTCTGCCTCGTGGACAGTGGCTACTTCATCAACGCCAGCTTCCCCTCCATGTTCCGATCAGGCCGCAAGCTGGACCTCATCCTCTCCTTTGACTACTCTTTGTCCTCACCCTTTGAGGTGCCACTAGCCACCCCAAAGCTGCCATGGGAATCTCAGACTCTGTGCCCAGGCAGGGCAAACTCTAAGGCCAGGCAGCAGTGCCACTGAGCTACTAGTTTAGACATCCCGGGTCCCCAAGGGGATAAAAGGGTAACAGGCTCCTGTCACTGTCCTTGGTTGGGAAGCGGTGTGGTGCTGGGGCCCTGGGCTCCCAGGACAAGTGAACAGGGTAGTCTCAACCGTATCTCCCTCCCCGAAGAAGAGCAGCCTGGACTGAGCAGGGAGGAGACCCTATGTACCTCTACACCTACGCCCAGGCCCACCCCAGGGCTCTGAGGGGGCTATAATGTGGAAGCAGATATCCTACTGAGGTCCTCTAGGCTCTGAGGCTGGAACAATCTAGCAACGGCAATCAAAAATAAGGTGTGGTGCTGGCTCTGTGCTCACCTAAAGATTTTTAATAGAAAAAATTTTAAATCATCATCGTCCTTAGATTCCCCCCAAGGCACTATGTCACATAACTGGGTCACTAGTAGAACCAAACTGGGATGTAGTCTCAATCCCAAGGGAGCCAGTGGGGACTGGAGGTACCTGGCATTTACTAGAATCCTGGTTTGGGGTGACTTGGGAGCAGAAGGTTCTCTCTGGACCCCATCTTCCCAGGTGCTGCAGCAGACTGAGCGGTACTTCCAGGCCCAGGGGCTTCCCTTCCCCCACGTGGAGCTGAGCCCTCAGGACCTCTGCCAGCCCAGGGAATGCTACCTCTTCTCTGACCCCAACAGAAGCGATGTTCCTGTCCTGCTGCACTTCCCATTGGTCAATGCCTCCTTCAAGGACCACTCGGCTCCTGGTAAGGAGACCCTCTGTTCCCTCTCAGCCTGGTTGCCAGATTCTGGGCTCTGCCCAGCCGCCCTGCTGCTGAGCCTGACCAGGTCAAGGCTAAGGCCGGTCCCACCCAGTCTTGAATGCAGTGCCCAGCCTCTGTTGCCAGTGGGCACAGGGGCTTAGTGAGGTGGGCAGGGGACACTCGTCTCTAAGTGCAAGTCCAAGTGGGTAAGAACGACATCCTGAGGCACCGCAAGTATGAAAGGCACCTCGGGGAAGCAGCCAGACCAGAGGCAGGAAGGTGTTTCTGCTGCAGTGGAGCTGCTGTCAACACCTATTCATTTTTAAAACTAAGAAGAGCAGGGAGAGTATACAATTTAGAGATTGCTCTCTGGGCACTTGTTACCCTCTCTGTGCCCTGAATGGGCGAGGTCACTGTACTTGTGGCCTGTTGTGGCTTCCCTCCCCCCCAGTCCCTGTAGCTAGCGTAGGCTCCTCTGTTATGTGGAGTGGGGCTCCAAAATCCCTGAATCCAGAGGCACAGGCCACAGCATCTCTGCCCCTTCTCAGGCACTGAGTTGGAGACCAGAAGGATGGGAAAAGGAGACCCTCACCCCTCTCTCAGGTCCCTCGAAACCTACCTGGAGTTTCCACCAGCCTCTGTGTCACCTACCCCAGCCCAGGTGGACTACTTCTCAGGGACCTGGATGTCTGAACCTTGATCAGTGACTTCTAACCCTCTCTTCCCACCAGCTGGTCAGATTTCTATCTCCTCTTGGTGGCAGAAACAAATGGCTGCGTTTCTGCACTGTTTCTGGCTGCCTAGCTGCCACCGAAATTCCAAGTCTCCCAGCTTGGAGCTTTGCAGGCTCAGCCTACACCTTGGAATTCTAAAGAACCCTTTCCTTCAACAAAGACTGGTTCTTGCAAAGCAAAAGCCCTTTGCCTTTTCAGTATCTTGTTTTTACCATGAGTTTTAAAAATCTGTTCATTAACCCAGCCGACTTCCTTCTTCTGTCTCTTCCCACCTTCCCCCTGAAGCAATATATCAAGATGTTCTGGACTGTCCAAATAATGAAAGTAGAATATCACAAGGTTATGCAGAAAGCAGCAAACTCTTAAATCTCAGCTGCTAACTGAAAAGTCAGCAATTTGAATGCATCAGCTGCTACTGGGGAGAAAGACTTGGAGATGTACTCCCATCAAGATTACAGCCTAGAAAACCCTACGGGGCGGTTCACTCTGTCCTATAGCGTCACCATGAGTCACAGTTAACAGCAGACAACGACAGACATTTACATTTCTGTGCAAAAGATATAGAGCTGGGAACAGGGCAAGAATTCCTTTTAGTAGGGAGCTGCCCTCACCTGGGACGGCCTCCAGGCTTAGCCCTGCCCAGCGTAAAAGACTCTGTGCCCGGCTCCTAATGTCCCTTGCACCCCACGCAGGTGTCCAGCGCAGCCCTGCAGAGCTCCAGGCTGGTCAAGTGAATCTCAGCTGGGTGACCTCACCCTACTCCCTGTTCAACATGACATACAAGGAGGAAGACTTTGACCGCCTGCTGCATCTCAGTGACTACAATGTGCAGAACAACCGGGACACCATCTTGCAGGCCTTGAGGATGGCACTGAAGCACCATGCCCAGGGAGCAGGCCTCCAGGGATGCAGACATGAGGCTGCTCAAGGGCCCCAGGATCCTGAAGGCCCCACTCTTAACCCAGCCTTAACCCAGTCCGCAGCAGGGCCCTCCCTTGGCTGGAGTTTTCCAGTTCTCCCAAGCCCAGGTACTTCCTGATGCTCCGACTGCCCAGGACACCACACCCACCCGAAGCTCTCCCTCTTGTCTGTGGCTGGTCCGAGAGGGGCCAGTAGCAAATTCTTCCCCTGGCTAGTGTGCAGCACAGCTGGTTTGACAGAACAAATACTCACAATTATTTCCGTGCCTCAGCAGAACAGAATTGGGGTTGAGGCTGCAAGTACCAGACAGGAAGGCTGAGGACTACCCCACCAGAGAGGTGCTCCAGATATCAGCAACCACATTATGTGCTGAACACACTCACTTCTAACCTCCCACACTCAAAGGCACACACACAAACAGACATACACACATGTGGACACACATACACGTGTGGACACACATGCACATGTGGACCCACATGTGCACACATACTTGCATGCTCATACGCTTGCAGCTCTGGCCATCCTGGCCTCAGATCGGGGTCATAGTGGGAGCTTCGGGACAGATGACTTCTCCAGTGGATCCTTCTTCCCTCTGCCATTGTGTGTTCGGCTTTGATTCTCCACTTTCCTCGTTTTATCATAAACTCTTACTGTCTTTTAACAATGATAATCTCCTGGCTATTGAGTTTTATTTTGTTCCAAGCATTTTACATTAATTTTTCTTAATCCTCACACTGTCGAATGTGTTTTGTAGTACTTATGTCACCACTTTATCCATGATGAAACTCAGGGACGAGAAAGAAAAAGGCAGCGGGGAGCTGACCTGGCACGACCACTAGGCCCTGGTGTCCTAATGACGACCAATTTCAAGGAACATCAGCATCAGGTTCATTCAGTAATCGGCTCTGAGCAAGGAGCCGAACCAGGGCACGCTAGAGCGGCACACATGGCCCAACATCGCCCTTTTTGGCTACACGGAGTGCGTGCTGCTGGTTTACCAGCCACAGCTTTAGTCCCACGCCTTTCCCGCCTCCTAAGTCAAAACTATTAAGAGCTCAGTTGTAGAATTTCCCCTGATTCAAAACAGCAGATTTTTTCCCTCTAGACTGAGTACTCTCAGGGAGTGGGATAAATTCTAAGATTCAGTTCTTAATAATTTTTACCTAGGAGGTAAGGAGCAGGACTAAAGGTATAATTGGCAAAGGAGCAGCAGTTACTCAGGTTAGCCAGAAGAGGACAGTGTTTGGCTGTTTTTGTGGGCTGCTAATCTAAATGTCGGAGGTTTGAGACTACACAGAGGTGCCTTGGAAAAAAAGGTTTAAGTTTCTTTAAAAAAATTAGTGGCTGAAAACTCTACAGAGCACAGTTTTGTGACACTCACACCATTCCATGAGCAGCATCAACTGGACAGCAACTGGTACCTGCATTGGTATAACAGCATTTGGAAGAAAGACCTGACAATCTGCTTTTACTAATCAGCCAGTAAAAACGTGTGGCTCACGATGGTCCAATCTGCAACCTATATGGGGATGCTGGTGCAGGACTGAACAGCCTTTTGTTCCACACTGCATGAGGTCTGAATGAATCGGGAGCCTACTTGACAGTTGCTAACAACAACAGCACCCATTTCCTGAGACAGTAGCCGGTCATCCGAGATAAATAGTCTTCTTTGTTGCAAGTAGCACCTTGACCCCAAATCTGTTTGACCACAGGGGTGCTCCTTGTAATCTTTGACTGGTGAGCATCACCAGGGGTTAAGCAACTTGCTCAAGATCACTGTGCTCAAAAGTGGCAGAACTGGAACCTAGAGCTTAAAACCAACCCCCAAGTTTTAACCACTGTGCCCGCCCAGCCCCTGTGGGCACTTGCTTGGTAGCATGCTCTGTGCTTTAGACAGTGAGGGCAGAGGGGGCATCTGTAGAAAAAAAAGACTTTGCACTTGAGAACTTTCAATAAAGCCAGAGAGAGGGAGGGCTGAGACAAGTCTCATTCAGACCCCAGTGTCAGCAGGCCTGAGCCTCAGGGCAATGCCAGAGATACAAGTGTGTGTGTATTGTGTTCTCATCCTTCCTCCAGCTGACTAACTGCTGTTATATATCCCTAGTCCCCCGAGGAACAGATGGCCCCGTCAGCCCCATCTTGATGTGGGTGAGGACTGTGAGGTTCCCACCCGAAGGCTCCTATGTGGATCGCACCAAGTTCTTCTTGCAGCCTATAGCCACCCCTTCCTAGGCCAGGGGCAGAGGCAGGAAGGCCTGACAGGTGATCTCATCACCAGTGGTGGCGGTGAGACGGGTAAACAAAAAATGGACCTGAGACACACAGTTCCTTTTCCTGATCTAACTGGATTTATCTCAACAATGTGAGCAAGGGTTTATGTTAGAAAATTCACACATTTTATTTAACAGTTTGTAGACCAAAGAGAAATACAATATAGAAGTAATTGCTTGATACAATTTAACACAAATTCAGGAATTATAAAACCCTCTTAATAACTGAGGATTTATGAAAAACTTAAAATGATTTAGGAATAAAAGAGAATGTACTTAACTTGATGTAGGAAGTCCATAAGAAAACAAAACAACCCTGTCATCCTAAATGGTGAAAGCTTCGATTTCCTTACAGTTCAGGAGTAAGCTCAGGCTGCCCACTCCATTTCTTGACAGTGGTGTCCTGGAGCTCACTCAGTTTCTGTGGGTCAGGAACCCAGGCAAGTCTTAGCTGGCCCTCTGGAACGCAGTTGTTGGCCCCATCTGCAGTCATGTCAGGGTTCAGCTGGGGAAGGCTCCGGGGGCTCGGTTGCTCAGGAGCTGTTGGTCTGAAGCTGCCCTCAACTCTTTGCCCCAAAAGCCGCCCCACAGGGCAGCTCACAACACGGCAGCTGGCTTCATCAGAGTGAGGAAGCAAGACTAAGAAAGAGGGACAGAGAGAGCACCTGAAAGACATTTTAAAGGAAAAAAATTAACAAATCCTGTGACAAATCAGATTCAGGGGCTTAAGGAAATTAGCATCTGGCCCAAGTCTCTGAAGTTTGCAGGCTGAAATCGGAACGCCTGATCAGATGGTTTGTAAAGACGGCTGGCCTGTGAAGGGCTCAGTTTGAGGAGCTTTCATGTGGTGAGCTACATCTGAGAGATCAGTTTATTTGAAGAGGGCTATTTTCACAGAGGGGATCTCAGTGACAATCTGAAGTCCCTGAGAAGTAAAATAGGGATGTTCTGGTGGACTGGAGATACAAATGACGATGCATGACGGGCTGTGGAGAGGACCAGGCCCAGCTATGATTTTACAAGGCACAAGAGTTCCAAAGAGAGTACCAGAACTACCAGAGCCCACAGTCAGAGGTCAAAGTGAAAGGGGTCTAGGAGCTTGTAGCCCATCACTCTCATCCACAAGATGAAGAAACAGACATCAGGGATGTGGGGTATCTTGTCCCAGACCACACAGCACGCCCAATGTATATCGAATTTGGCACTACTTTGTGGTCACTACTCTTACGAATGGTGCCCCCACTTCTTTCTGAAGAACCCCCCTCTCCTTCACTTCTGCCTACAAGCTTAGTGCTCGGACACAACCGCTTTAGCTCCAAGGGCAGGGCTTGTGGCTCAGGCCTGGCCAATCAGACCAGTGCCTTTCTTTCCCTGGGGCTAGGCCCATCGGTTTAGAGATGGGCAATTCACAGGCAGAGCTGGCCTGAGCTTAGGACTGCAGGGGCAGAGGCGGGCACTCACTCCCCACTGGGCTTGAACACGGGCTCCGATGAGACCCTGGTGACTGCCTTCAGGACACCTTTAGGAGCAGGGAGACTGACGACGGGGGCAAAGACAGGTAGCCAGTCCCAAGGCGGAGAGACGCACTGGGGCAAGTCAGCAGTGTCGAGTCCAAGATCAAATTGGTCTGTCTCTGAACTGCTCAGTACAGTCCTTCCCTGACTTATTTCTTTGTAGCCTCACCTTAACTAAGGTGGGCTTTTTGTCACTCACAATCACGAATCCTGACTTGTATGACAGATTTAATGGACAGGAAGGCATTGAACTTAGAACTCTGAGATGGAAGGAAAGCCAAATCATAGGGCAGGCTTTGCTGCTGGGCAATAAAAAGTTTTTAGGACCAGGCTGATTCACTAGAGCAACCTGTGCACCAAGAAACATACATGATTCTGTGACAACACTGTTTGTGTCAGCAAAAAGCTAGAAACAGCCCAAATGTCCATCATTATAGAAATGGATAAATAAATTGTGATATATTCACATCGAAATGCTCTACAACGTGGAAAAAATTATGAACTGTGGCTTCACACCCTGCTGTGGATAACTCTCAGAAACATAATATTGAGTGAAAAAGGAAGCATGTATGGTTGCAGCTGGATTAAAAACTACACCTGCTGTCACTGAGTCGATTCTGACTCATAGTGACCCTGTAGGATACAGTAGAACGGCACTATTAGGTTTTCCAAGTAGCAGTCGGTAGATTCCAACTGCTGCCCTTCTGGTTAGCAGCCTGAACTCTTAAATCCCTGCGTCACCAGGGCTGTTGTGCATTTGAATTAGTACCCAAATATCCCAAACTTAATAACATGTTGTGTATATCTAGTGCTGCATATGTTTGTAATAAACATAAAAAAAAGAGACCACGATAAACACAAATCTCAGATCAGTTGCCACCTGTGAAGGGTGTGTTACGGTTCGTGGGGGCACGGGGCTTCACTAGCAGTGATAATGGTCTATTTCTTAAGATCGGGGGTGAGCACGTGGATGCACACTTTACCACTCTTCCTTCCCGTTATGTGTGTGATGTAACTCAGTGCCTCCATGTGGCAGAGCAGAACTGTCACATAGGGTCTTTGTGTCTGTAATCTTTATGAGCGCAGATCACCAGGTCTTTCTCCCTTGGAGATGCTGCATGGGTTCGAACCTCCAACCTTGCAATTAACAGCTGAGCACTTAAATGTTGTGTTTTCCAGGGCTCGTGTGTGGTGTATATCTTTTTATATTTATGAAATATTTCATAAAACTTGAGGACCAACACCTGGGAGGTGATTAGCAGCATGGAGTTGCTGGGATGGGTTTCCGTATCTGACTGGGCAGCATTATGCAGAAGGGACAAAGGAAAGCAGTAATGTCTTCTGCCTTTAGTTATCCGGTGTTGCTATAACTGAAATACTACAAGTGGATGGCTTTAACAGAAATGTACTTTTCTCACAGTTTGGAAGACTAGCAGTCTGAAAGCAGATTTTTTTTCTCTGTCCATTCTAGAGGAAGGTCCTTGTCTCTCCACTTCTCAGAGAACTTCCTGTGGCTTGGCATCTGTCTTCCCCTATCTTTGTTTGCCTAATCTGTTCCTTTAACATTTTGTTAAGAGACTGAGGCAAGGCACAGTCTACACTGTTCCTACCTTATTAACATAATAAAGACAACCCATTCCCAACTGGGATTATAACAGCAGGCATAGAGGTTAGGATTTCCGGCTCTAGTATTTTGAGGCCCAATTCCATCCATAACAGCTGCCACTTATTGAGCATGGCCTGCGGGCTGCACACTGTTCTAAGCGTTCTCATTTTTTCAACCTTTTCAAGACCCCCCCCCCCAAACCCTGGTAGTGCAGGGTTAAGAGCTAGACTGCTAACAAAGATCGGCAATTGGAATCTACCAGGCACTCCTTGGAAACCCTATAGGACAGTTTTACTCTGTCCTAACTGGAAACCAGGGTTGGTGGCCTGGTTAAATGCTATGGCTGCTAACCAAAAGGCTGGTAGTTTGAATCCACCTGGCATTCCTTGGAAAATCAATGGGGCAGTTCCACTCTGTTCTGTAGGATCACTGTGAGTCAGAGTTGACTCGATGGCAATGGTCTTTTCGGTTCTTCAAGACTCAGTTTTCTCCCTTGAATTTTTGATGATGCTGTGTGTTTTCACTGATGGAGGCATGCCGATTAAAGGGTCAATTCAGACCTTGTGTTACGTTATGAGTTAGGGGTTTTGCTGCACATTACCTGGGATCATGTATTCCCAGCAGGCTGTGGATGACGTAAATGACTGTCTTAGTCACCTAGTGCTGCTGTAACAGGAACATCACAAGTAGATGGCTTTAACAAACAGAAATTTATTCTCTGACAGTCTAGTAAGGTAGAAGGCCAAATTCAAGGCCCTACCTCTAGGGGCTGCAACAACGAGTTCTGCTTAAAAACACTGTGGACGTGGTGCAGGACTGGGCAGTGTTTCCTTCCGTGTTCATAGGATCGCTAGGAGTCAGCACTGACTCGATGGCACCTAGCAGCATCTCTAGGGGAAGTTTCTCTGCCTGTGTTGCCTCTGGAGGAAGGTCCTTGTCGTCGGTCTTTCCCAAGGCTAGGAACTTACCTGCTGAGAAATCCTGGCTCCAAAGGACACGCTCTGCTCCCAGAACTGCTTTCTTGGTGGTGTAAGTTCTCTTTTCTCTCCTCGCCTCCCTTTCTTTGTTATCTCTCTGAAAGGTAAAATTGGGTACAACCACAACTGAGGGAAACTTCTTTTACATTGGATCAGGTTTATGACCCAGATGAGGGTGTTACAAATCCACCCTGGTCTCCTTTAATGTAAAACTACAATTACAAAACGGAGGACAGCCACACGAGACCGGGAATCATGGCTCAACGGTGTTAACACATTTTTGGGGGGTGGATACAATGCCATCCATGGCAATGATAAAATCATTTTTTAAATTTTCTTGAAAAATTGCAAAACATAGGGTAAAACGTGGAAGTGCCTGGCAATGTCGGCTCATGTCTTTTATTCTAATCTCCTTCTTAGCCCTTTTATTATTTTTCATGAAACTTTTGGAAACATAGTACAATGCATTCTTCCTTACTGCAAAAGCAGTACTCACAGCCCAAATAAATAAAGCCAAGGGATTTTTTTTAATCTCAGGAAAATTACTGCTACTATGTATTCTTAATTACAACAAAAGCAATACTAACAACTAAGAAGCAGCAGATGTGTTCCTCCTGCTCCATGCGAAAGCAATGACTGCACAGTATGATTGAATGCAGGGTAAAATAACATATGGGAGTTCTAATCTCTTGAAAAGTATCACTGCAATGCATTATTCTTATTGGAAAAGCATGATTTACTGTTCAGAAGCTAGAAAAGAAGGGGGCCAGTAACACCTGGAAACAACGAGGGGGTATAAAGGAGAAAATAGCCACTATGACTGAATGAAGGTTGGTGTCTTAGTCAGCCAGTGCTGCTCTAACACTGTGAGTAGACGGCTTTAGCAAAGAAAAGTCTATTGTGACACAGTCCAGCAGGCTACAAGTCCAAATTCAGGAAGTCCCCTCCAGGGGAAAGCTTTCCCTCTGTCAGCTCTGGAGGAAAGTCTTTGTGTTGTATCAGTCTTTGTTCAGGGAGCATCTAGGTGCAGGAACCTCTGGTCTGAAGGACATGCTCTTCTCCCAGTGTTGCTTTCTTGGTGAGATGAGGTTCCTAATTCTCTGCTTGCTTCTCTCTCTTTTTATCTCCCATAGGGTGAAAGGATAAAAGGTGGTACAAGCCACACTCCAGGGGAACTCCCTTAGCAGGGGTGTTGCAGTCCCATCCTAATCCTCTTTTAACATAATCATTTTATCTATTAGCCACAGGCAGAGATTAGGATGTACAGCATCAGAAAATCACAAAATGGACGGCAGTCACAGAATACAGGGAATCCTGGCCGAGCCAAATTACTACACATATTTTTAGGGGGACACAATTCAATCCATGACAGTTGATAATAGCGTATTCTTATTGTAAGTACATTCTCACGAGAACATAGTAAATGTGAAACATAGTGAAGAGGCTCATCTTACAAAAATAAAAGCAATTCTGTCAAAAGTCTAGAAAATTCACACATCTGGGAGACATCATCTAAGACAATGCTCAATCTACACAAAAAATGTTTCCACTCAGGATTTTTAGTTTCGTGCATTTCAAAACGATCCTACCTTGAAACCAATGTGTTAAAACCAGGCTACACCCTTTCCAAAGAACTCCAGAGGCATAAAAAATGAGTGGGATGCTTATCTTATGTCCCACAGATCTTGAAAGGGTTATTAATTCTTACAGTAGTCCAATGATATAGGTACAGTTCTAAAAGAGGTTGTAAGGTTGGAGTTGGTAAAAACAAAACAAAACAAAACCTTGCCTAAAGCCCTGGAAGCCAGGGATGGGCAGAGTCAGGATCTAAGTGCAGGCCACCTGTCTGCAGGACCCACACACTGGACCGAAACCTGTCTTTAGAGGCAGGACAAAATGAAGCACAAAAACAAAACATCTGTTGCCTTGGAGTGATTCTGACTCATAGTGACCCTATGGGACAGGGTAGCACTGCCCCTAGGGTTTCCAAGGAGCAGCCGGTAGATTTGAATTGCTGCCCTGTTGGTTAGCCACTGAGCCACAGCTCCGGAGAGGCAGGATAAGCCCTTGGTAACTCCCAGGGCCGATACAGAGCTCTCGCAAGTGCTGGCTTGGTCAACACGGCATAATCCAGGATGCCTACAGTATTTCTCATTCTCTCACAAAATCTAGAAGAACTGAATCTGTACAGCAATTTGGGCCTGACTTGCCCAAGATTGAGGGGGAGCATCAACCTTCTGGAGATTGAGAGGGTTCCTGGGACACAGGACTTTCAGTGCTAAAAGGAGGAAAGTTCCAGGAAAACAAGGACATGTTGGTCATCCTACCTGACACCTGGTCTTGAGCAGAGAAACAGGAAGAGAGAGTCAGGACAGAGACTCTGCCAGGTGCAAGAATATGGAGAAAACACTCCCATGGTCCTGGGCTTTTGAGGTCTGCTAACTGTATCCACCAGTACATGTGATCCACACAAGGTCTTGGGCTTCTACTAATCAGAAAACAACTTGCCCCCGCTTATGGAAATAGATGGCTGAAAGTATATCCCTTCCTTATCTGCAAAGAGGAAGTTGTGAGAAGAGGGGTAGAGAGTTGCCCTCTGAGGGAGTAGTCTGGTCTGGTGAGAATGTGTGTTGAGCAGCTAGGTGCATCCAGAGGGAGAAGTAGAAGAGATAATGACTGTGAGAGAGAACTGGGGTTCAAATTCTGGCTCTGTGAACCTGCAGATGATTAACTTCATGAAGCCTGTTTTCCCATCTTTTAAAGGATGCAACAGTACCTACTTCATGGCATTACTATAAAGATTGCACAGCATACCACATGTAAAGAATTTAACACAATCTCCAACATTAGTGGGTGTTCAGTAGTGATAGTTATTTTTATTGGTTTTTAGTCATTACTTTTGAGGTAATTGTGAGATGGAGGTGGAACATACGGTACAAGTATAGACTATCTACTAGATTGTGCCATTTACTGTAATGCATGGGGTCTGGTTTGAAACTGCCCCATAGAGTTTCCGAGTAGCTCCTGGCAGATTCAAACTGCCAACCTTTTGGTTAGCAGCTGCAGCCTTTACCCATTACGCCACTTGTGTTTCCCTGGTTTGAAAGGCCAGCCCTTTTTCAATGAGCTATGGTTGTAGTTCAGGTGGTCACCAGCAGGGGGCTATGTTGCTAAGGAACTGTTGGTGGGACGATTTGCCTGGCTCATGCCATGCACAGAGTAACGGCCGTAAGAGCACAGAGCATGCTCAATACTCTGTGAACTTTTCCACAAAGTACACCTTTAAACTCATGTGACAAGCCTAAGTATTAATTGTTGTTAGTGATGACCATACATATAACGGAACAAATATTGCCTAGTCCTGCACTACTGTTATGGATTAACTTGTGTCTCCCCAAAGTATGGGTTGTAAATTCTAACCTCTGTTCCTGTGGTTACTGTCTTAATCGTGGAGTGCTGCTGTAACAGAAATACCACAAGTGGATGGCTTTAACGAAGAGAAATTTGTTCTCTTACAGTCTAGAAGGATAGAAGTCTGCCCTCAGGGTACCAGCTTCAGAAGAAGGCTTTCTTTCTCCGTTGGCTCTGGGGAAACATCCTTGTTAATCTTTCCCAGTGCAGGGACCCTGGGTCCAAAGTACATGCTCAATTCCTGGCTCTTCTTTCTTGGTGGTAATGAAGTCACTCTCCTCTCTGCTCATTCTCTATTTAAAAGAGATTGACTCAAAGTAGAACCTAATCACTGTAGAGTGAATCTTGCTTTTTTTAAGAATATAACTGTTTCTAATCCTGCCTCAGTAACATCATAGAGGTTAGGATTTACAATATGTAGGATAATTACATCAGATCACAAAAATGTTAGACAACCACACAATACTGGGACTCACGGTCTATGAAGTTGACACACATTTTGAGGGGGACACAATTCAGTCTGTAACAGTTGATTCTGTTACGTTAATGAGGTAAGATTACTATAAAGTGTGTTCGAGTTCATCTCTTTTGAGAAGTAAAGAAAGAGATAGGATAAGAAAGATGTCAAGACACCTGGAAAGCTTCAAGGACCTAGGAAGCAGAAGCTGAAGAGATAAGGAGCTTTCTCCAGAGCTAACAAAGAAACCTTTCCCTACAACCAGGGCTCTGAACTCCAACTTCTAGCCTCCTCTGCTGTGAGAAAATAAATTTCTGTTTGTTAAAGTCATCTACTTGTGGTATTACTGTTACAGCAGCACTAGATAACTAAGGAACACTGGTGACTCAGGGACTAAAGTGCTCAGTTGCCAACCAAAGTGTCAGCAATTTGAATTCATCCGCTGCTCCACAGGAGAAAAATATGGCAGTCTGCTTCTATAACTGCAGTTGCAGATCCTGGCTACCTGTCTGAAAAGCCAGTGCTGAAACAGGAGGTGAGGTGATCAAATGAGGACATTTATTGAGTACCAACACCACAAGAGGCAAGGGGGAATCAGTTCCTCCAAAGCTTGCCTGCATGCATAGGCTAAGCCTGGAGGTTATATAGGTTGATTGGGGGTCGGGGGGAGGGGAAGGAAAGTAGTTAATGGTCCCCGCAAGTAATTCTTTCGATGTTTCAACAATGTTTCTTGTGGGGGTCTCCATGGCTCCAACAAGTTGGAGCTTCATAATCATCCAAACTGCCTGGTGATTTGGTTTAATAGTCTTAGGCAATAACTGAAAGGAGATAAACAGAACAATTAATCAATGTTGTTAAGGAGAAAGAATAGCCATGTGACTTATGACCAGTACAAGGTAAATTCTTACGGATGGGGGTAAATCAAGCTCTCAGGACTCAATGTTTATAACCTGGTTGTCTTAACTACTATTTGTAGCAAGACGGAGTTGGGCTGGCCAATGGCCTCCCTTTCAACTCCCCCTTTCTGTAGATACCTTCTCACTCATGGGAAGAGGGGCACCGACCTCCTCTAGCTACTTCCTGCTGACCAGGGACATTGACTAGGGATGTCTTTTTATTCACAGTTAGGGGGAGGTGTATTTTGAAAAATAGCAACATCTCATGTGATGTGTGTCTGCACGTGGGAAGAGGATAGGGCATCCATCATGAATGCCTCCTCTGCCTAGAGCGTGCAACTAGCTCTTCCCAGAATCATTTTAACAAGACATGGTACATGAACACAGATTAGAACAATCACCATTATGATAGCGAGTAATGGTGTTAGTCAAGCTCTTACAGAGGGAAACAAACTAGACAGCCAGTTATCTCAAGGCTCCCAGTTTGGGTCAGGGTGAGTGCAATCATTCACCATATGGATTTCATTTAGATCTTGTAAGGGTATTGATACAGTTAGGAGTATTAGAATTGAGTACTAGGGCAGCCAGGGAATGAACTGGAGCTCCTGAGTGGGGTAGATGGTGGCTGATCCAACAATTTTTAAGGCTACCCTGCTTCACAACTGCTTGTGACATGGATACCATGCCATTAGAGGACCAGTCCCATCCACCAAGTTGAAATCTTATTATAATTTTGAACCCCTTGTCTCCTCAGAACCTCAACATCCTGAGTGGTCATCTTACAAAATTTAACACAGAAATAAGTGCCTTTGTCAAGGGAAGTGATATCAGAGATCATAATAGAAAAATCCGTATTATTCTCCCAGGTAGTATCACAATAGGGAAAATGTGAGGGTATTTATTTTTTGTTTCCCAAACTATAATGCTTTTCTCTCCTGAGATTTGTTTCACCCATTTTACGGTCCCACTGGAGGTGAGGCCAAAATAGTGTAAGTAAGTGTCAGGGTCCCATTGGTCACCATAGTGAGAGTTTCTTCTGTCTGAAGTGAAATGAGTTGAGACCCTTCTGTCAAAGTTTGGAAAAGGAGAGACAAAAAAGTATCATAATTTTTTGAATTTGTATGGCCTCCCCACTGGTGTGCAGAAATATTTGTGATGAGCCTCTTCATCTTCTCCTTGTTGTTGTTGTCCCGGTTGTTAGGGAGGGCTAGTTTTAATCCAGATGTGGTGTACTGTCATGGGTTGAATTGTGTCCCCCCCAAAATGTGTGGTTTCGCTAAACTGTATGTTAAATGATTAGGGTGGGGCTGTAAATTCCTGCATAGGATTACTTCCCTGTTCTGCTGTAAAGGGAGTTTCCCTGGAGTATGGCTTGCCCCAACTTTAATCCTTTCAGCCTGCAAGAGATAAAAGGAAAGAGAAACAAGGAGAATTGGGAACCTCACACCATCAAGAAATCTGCACCGGGAGAAGAGCGCATCCTTCAGACCTGAGGTTCCTGTGCCAAGATGCTCCCTGGACAAAGACTGATGCAATACTGGACTTTCCTCCAGAGCCAACAAGGGGAAAGCCTTCCCCTGGAGCGGACACCCTGAATATGGACTTGCAACTACCGGACTGTGTAAAAATAAACCCTCCTTTGTTAAAGCCATCCACTCTGTGGTATTTCTGTTAGGGCAGCCCGAGCTGACTAAAATATGTACCCAGGCCATTACCCCAGCAAGCTTCACAGAGGAGTGTGTGGTTAATAGGACCTCATATGGACCTTCCCACTATGGGTACAACTGGTCTTCAGGATGTTGCTATCTCCACACTTTCAGTAAGACTTGGTTGCCAGGCTTGAACCTGTGGAGAGGGGCATCAGCCAGGAAAGATAGACGAGAGGAAGCATATTGATTAATAATAGTAAGAGCTTTTCCCAGAGAAAGGACCCATTCCTGCTTCTCCACCTCAGTAGCTACTGAGGTGGGAAGGGCGAACCATTTCAAGAATGGTCGCTCATATATTAACTCATAAGGGCTTAACTTAAGCCTGCTTCGAGGGGCCACCTGAACCTGGAGCAGGGCAGTAGGCAATACCTGAATCCTCGCTGAATAGGTCTCTTGGTAAAGCTTAGCCAAGGTTTTCTTTAAGGTGTGGTTATGTTTTTCCCATTGACTGGAGTTTCCAGGCAGAATGTAGCCTCTACACTGTTCCCAGTGCTCTTATTTCCTGGGTTACTTGGACAATAAATGTCCCACCATTATTACTCTGGATAGTCAGAGGGAGTCTGAATCTTGGTAAAATATCTCTCAAAAAGCCTTGGTCGCATCCCTGGCTTGTTCAGTCTGATAGGGGAAAGCTTCTACCCATCCAAAGTATGTGTCCACAAAGACCAGTAGGTACTGAAAATTTCTTGGGTCTCAAGGCATTGCAGTGAAGTCTGCCTGTCAATCTTTTCACACCTCTGTCCCATGGAACTGAATCCCTTGTCCTGAAGGGTGTGGGACTGTCTTTGCATTATTTTGGGCACAGAGAAGACATTCTTGTGTCACCTTTTGAATAGATTTTAAGAGATTAGGTCCAGCTATTATTTGCTGTATCAATTTTATGTTGGCATCCTGACCATAGTGAGTGCTATCATGGAGAACATATACTATATCTCATATCCGAGCTTCAGGTACCAGGACTTTTCTGTATGGACCAATCAGCCAATCACTGTCTGGGCTGCGAAAAATCCCTGTTCTTCAGTCCGTTTTAAATCCTGCGAAGTATAAACAGGTGTAGAAAGATGTTGGAAAATAGGAGTGGGAATTAGAGCAAAAGTGGAATTGGGCTCAATTGGTTGGAGTGCTGCTTTCTTAGTCTTAAGATCTGTCTTTCTATTTTCCATGGCCTCTGGAGTCCTGCCTCATTGGTGGCCTGGACAATAGATACCTGTTACTTGGGCAGGGTCTCTTACAGCCTGAAGGAGTTCTAAAACCTCACGCACATGTTTTACCTCTTTATTTGCCGCAGTGAGGAGGCCTTGTTCTTTCTACAGGACTCTGTGAGCAGGTAAGATCAGATGAGCATACCGACTGTCAGTGTGTATGTTCACTCTCTTCCCTGCAACCAGGTGAAGGGCTCTTCCCAAGGCTATCAACTCTGCCTTTTGGGCCAAAGTACCTGAGGGTAGAGGGCCAGCCTCCAACACATCAGTCAGACTCACTACAACATATCCAGCCCTTTTTTTCTCTCCTATCATGTAACTGCGGGAAACCCTGGTGGTATAGTAGGTTAAGTGCTACCACTGCTAACCAAAAGGTTGGCAGTTCAAATCCACCAGGTGCTCCTTGAATACTCTAGGGGTCAGTCTTACTCTGGCCCCTAGGGTCTCCATGGGTTGGATCCGACTTGACTGCACTGAGCTGGGCATGTAACTGCTTCCATTTGTGTATATTTCAACTTCTGGGTCATCAAAGGGACTATCAGAAAGATCAGTGTGGCTAGAATAGACCTCTTCAATGATTTCCTGACAGTCACGTTGACGTGAGCCCTCGGCAACAGGCGGCAATGTGGCTGGATTCAAAGTCATCACTGTCTGTAAAATTACATTTAGATTGTCTAATAGGATGGCCTGATATTTCCCCATCTGTCCTGCTGTTAACCAGACTCCCCTCTTCTGTTCTAGGAGGGGGAGCACTACATGAGGGGTATTTACAGTCACTTGCTGTCCCAGAGTAAAATTCTCTGCTTTTTGGAGCAGATTACAGGTGACAGTGACAACTACCTGCAGGCACGGGGGCATCCACGAGCTACAGCATCTAGCTGTTTGAAAAGTAAGCAACTGGTAGCTTCGCCAGTCCTAATGTTTGGGTCAGGAACCCCATGGCCACTTCCTGTTTTGCATGTACAAATAGTTCAAAAGGTTTTTTGAGATCAGGGAGTCTTAGAGCAGGGGTTGTCATTAGTTCATGTTTAATGTTTTCAGGTGTCCATAGCAGAGGCTCCCTTTCTTCACCTTTTAATGTCTCATGCAGAGGTTTAGCATAGTCCATATCCTGGTATCCAACTGTGGCAGAACCCTGCTATTCCTAGAAACCCCCATGGTTGTCACTTATTTGTTGGTGATTTCACTCGGACAATTGCTTTCTCCCTATCAGGTAAAAGATCTCTTTGCCTCTGGAAATCTGGAACCCCAGGTACTTTACTTGAGGTTGTGAAATTTGAGCTTTTCTCTTGAATACCTTTTAACCACATTCAGCTAGATGATTTAAAACACATACAGTGTTTTTGTCTGGGTCTTCTTTAGTTTCACTGGCTACCAATATATCATCTACATACTGTAAGATGATTCTTTCCTCAATTCCTGTGTCAGAATTTCTCCAAATATTGTAGGGGAATTCTTAAATCTCTGTACCCAAAGCTGCCAAGTCAGATGTCTCTTTGTTCCGGTCTCAGCATCTACCCATTCGAAAGCGAACAAAGGCTGTGACTCCAGGTGTAAAGGTATGCAGAAAAATGCATCCTGTAAGTCCACCACTGAAAGCCACCTGCAGCTCCCAGGGATGGTGTTCTCTGACGTCGGGTCCCTTCAGTCTGAGTCTTCAATGTTAGGACCCTCCTGGAGTGCCTGTACTTTGTCTTGTGGGGGCCTGCTCTTGGGGCATTCCTGCTTCTAATGTCCCAGTTTTTTGCAGTAGGCACAGTGATCTTCTGCAAAGACTGCCCTTGAAACAGCTGTTCGTGTTTAGGTGTTGCCCCTGGCCCTCGTCGTTCACGTCCACCCCTTATCCCCTGTTTTGTCAACTAGGGAAAGAGCGGCTGCCAACAGTGCTGCCTTCTGTTTTTGTTTCTTTCTTTTTTTCTGTTTAGCAGCCTGGTCCTGGGAATTAAAAGCTGTAAAGGCTATCTCAAGCAGCTCTCCTATTCGGATCCCAAGACCTCTTCCAAGTTTTTGTAATTTTTTTCGAATGTCAGGGGCACTCTGAGAGATGAAATGTTATATTCAGCAATCTAGTATCATTGGAATCTTCAGGGTTAATATCAGTGTATTGGTGAAATGTCTCAGTGACTTTCTCAAGAAAGGTTGAAGGATCCTCTTCTTCTTGTATAACTTCTCTAATTTTATTTAAACTTTTTGGCTTTGGAGCCCCATTTCTAAATCCCAAAATGGTACAATCCCGACAGTGTTGAAGCCTAGGCTTTTCTTCCTCAGTGTTGTAGTTAGCCACAGGGATTGCTGCCAGGCTGGCTGGGTGACCCCCATTAGTGGGATCTAAGCTAGGTACCCAATCAGCCTCTTTCTGTGCCCATTCTAACACCATGCGGCAGTCGTCGGATGTTAGCAATGTGGTGAGGATGTTGGGGTCCGCGATTTTCAAGATGCGACACCATTACTTTAAAGGTTAACTTTTATTAAAAAAATATGCCCAATAGGAAAAATACTGGTGCACCAGGGGTGCACCCCAAGCTACACAGAGCAGGGGGCGACGACGAGTTTCCCTCAGCGCCCAGTATTTAAGTTGTGAGATTTCAAAGCAGGGAGGGTGAACTGACCTTTACATTGATTGGTTAACTCCTATTAGTTGTAAAATGTGGTCAAGGTCTAGGGGTCACTTGCAGGCTGTCACTTGTAAGGTTGCCCCCAGGCTTGTCTTGTGACAGTGTTTTGTAAGACAAAGGTGAGATTATTCTATATTTTCTGCTATTAAGTTGTTTCCTGGGGCTTTCTTTAATACCTCAAATTTTTACAGCGCCCTTCCTCATTTCAGCATTCCCCCCTTGAGTTCTTATTCCAGAGTCAAATCTTAGACTCTGAGTGAGTGCCAGGCTAATCAAGGTCCTAGCTGTTCAGGGGGTGGTAGGTCTGGTGTTGGGGCTGATGTTTTAGGACCAGGAGCTGGCTAGGTTTTCTCGTATGAATTTAAGTAATTTAGAATGTAGGGACCCACAGTTAAAGTTAAGGTGAAAAGGACAAGTGGTCCTGTTAACGCAGTGACGAAGGTGGTCAGCCACGGAGACCAGGAGAACACAGACTCAACTGATCCTAATGAGGTCCCCTATTTTCCCTGATCCAGGGTGCATTGGTTTCACAGCCCCATGTATAACAGAAATAATCATTTGTTCCTCCACATGACCCATAGTCATTAGCCCCGGGACAGATCTAAAACTGTTTCTTAGCCAGTTGTTGTATGAGGCAGTTAGTAGCACACCCCTACCCATCAGCTTGTATACATCCCCCAGTATTTATGAGTGTTCTGTGTGCACGAACCGGGTATGGGTCTTTCTTAAGCTGTGAGCCTATAGAACCCCCAACAAGGTCACATAAATCAAGGTGAAAAACTGGTGAAGTCACCTCGGGAGGGCCAGTTAGGGTCAGTTCTTAAACTTGCCGGCCGAAGTTTCTTGGAGTCGCCTCAGGGCCAGTATGTTGTCGCACCTTCCATTGAAGGTAGATGGGAGTGACAGACCCAGGGCCGGATCCTGTCAACCTTGACGGCAGTGGGGGTTGTCAGGATTACTGTGTGGGGTCCTTTCCAACGGGGCTCCAAAGTCTCCTTTTGGTGTCTCAGGACCCAGACTAGACCCCCGGCTGAAACTGATGTGGCTTTACAGGAGGGAGATCGTGGAGGCATCTCGACAAGGGGAAAAGCAGATCTTGAGTTTTCGTCAGGGCCTGGAGGGACTTAAGCAGGTCATGATTAGAAATTTCAGCAAGTGTGTCATCCCTTGGTTTAGGGCAGAGGGGTGTGGCCTCCTGAAAACAATTTCATACGGCGTAAGGCCTTGGAGGTAGGGAGAATTACACATACACATTAAGGCAAAGGGAAGCAGGGCCGTCAAGTCACGACCAGTTTCTAGGGTCAATTTGGTTAAGGTCTGCGTAAGGGTCCAGCTCATCCTCTCCACCTGTCCTGAACTCTGGAGGTGATAGGCACAATGCAGTTTCCAATTAATCCCCAGAACAGATGTTACTCCCTGAGAGACTATGGCCATGAAGGCAGGGCCATTGTCTGATCCTAGCATCAACAGAACCCCAAACCTAGGTATGAGTTCTTCCAGGAGTTTTTTTTTTTTTTTGAAACTACTTGTGCTGTCTCTCTGAGTGGGAAATGCCTCAGTCCAACCAGAGAATGTGTCTATGAAAACTAAAAGGTACTTATATCCATATCTGCCGGGCTTAATTTCAGTGAAGTCCAGGTCTCAATGTACTGCAGGCATAGTGCCTCTTTCTCTCTTACCTTGGTGGGCCTTACCAGAGCTGCCTGCATTAGTGGCTTGGCAGGCTTGGCAGGTATGTATTACTCGTTCAGCAAGCCGGGATAGTTGGGGTGTATAGTACCTTGGAGACAGGAGTTCCTGGATTTTTGTTGCTCCCAGATGGGTGGTCTGGTGGATCTGGCGGACGAGCTTCTCTCCCAATTTTTGAGGGAGAATGGGGAGCCCTCCCGAAGTACAATGTCATCCTTTCTTCTCTCTTAGGTGGGCTCTTTGGGAAGGGTCGGCTCGAGGAGCTGGATAGAATTATCTCCAGGAGGCTGAGGGCAGCTTCCTTAGCTGCTCGGTCGGCTAGGTTATTGCCTCGGGCTTCCATTGTTTCAGCCCAGTGATGTGGAAGGCATCTCATAGCCACTGGTCACGGGCATTGTGTGTCTGGGGCATGGTGAGGGGTGGCGAGTCGGGACAGGCTGGCATCAGGAGTCTCCTCGTCATCTGAGAGGCCGGATCTGGTGGGTAGGAGCCGTCAGAGTGCAGGGATGAGGACAGATGCTGGCACAGGCTCAGGTCTTGGCACAGGTGCTTATAGTCCTGGATTGGCTCATACAGACCTCACAGCTGGCACAGCAGCTACATGTCCAGATGTTGCAGTCCCACCTGTAGGCAACATCTCCTTGTACAGCACTGCTAATGTAGCTTCAAGGTTGACTGGGCAGCGTGGAGCGGCGAGGCCGGCGACAGGGCCCGCGTTGGCAGTGCCAGTGCTGTGGCGGAGTCTGTCCGGAGTACGGGCTGTGTGGCTCAGCCGGTCACGGATGAGACTATGCTGGCTGTAGACGTGCTCCAGCTCCCACCACGAGCCCCCACTGGCATTGAGAAGGCTGCTGAGGCCGCACAGCAGCCCAGCCAGGGAGCAGCCCGCACTGCCTGGCGCCTTGGCTGAGGGCAGCCCGTTGCTCTGATGTTCCACATGGTAGGGTTCGTGACCAGAGGACCCGATCTCCGACTACTACCACTGCCCCTGTGTACCTGGTGTCGTCCCTGATAAAACTGCTCCCATCAGTGAACAGAGTGAGATCAGGGTCCCACAAGGGAACGTCCACAAGATCTCAGTGAAGGCCGTGCTCTTGGCTAAGTACCTCAGTGCAGTCTTGCGGTTCAGCCTCTAGGTCCAGATCAGGCAGCAATGTTGCTGGGTTGAGGGCTGAGCTAGAAGTAAACACAACTCGGGGCTGATCTAGTAATAAAGACTGGTAGTGGGTTAGCCAGGCATTGGAAATCCATTTATGAGGCGGGCTACGCAGGACTCCCTCGATGGCATGGGAGGTAGTGATGGTCAGGGGCTGTCCCATAGTCAGTTGAGCAGTGGCCGCAACAATTCTAAGGCACCTTGGCCATCCTGAGGCCACTGGGTCTAGCTGTTTAGACAGACAGGCCACCGGCCTTTTCCATGGGCTGAGGGTCTAAGGAAAGACTCCCTTGGCTATTCTTTTATTTTCATCAATGTATAGTTGGAAAGGCTTTTCCAGGTTGGGTAATGCTAATGCCGGTGCCTCCAGCAGTGACTTTTTTATAGTCTGGAAAGCCTGTTCTGTTTCTTTAGTCCATATAAAATTCTTTTCCTTTGCTTGGGTCAGCTCGTATAGGGGGCGCATTATCTCTGCAAATCCTGGGATCCAGAGTCGGCAGAACCCAGCGGATCCCAGGAACTCCCTCACCTGCCGCAGAGTACATGGGGTGGGAATCCCAAGGATAATCCGTTTTCTTGCTTTGGATAGGGAGTGTTGTCCCCCCTTGAGTTGGAAACTCAAGTAAGTTGCCTCTTGGACATAGACCTGTGTCTTTTTAGCGGAGACTCGATATCTCAGTTTCTCCAAGAGAGTTAACAGGGACTTGGTGTCCTTTAAACAAGTGTCTTCATTGGGTGTCCCGAGTAATAAGTCATCTACATATTGTAGAAGGGAACTGTCAGGCCATTGATGCCTGTACTCACGTAAGTCCTGATGAAGGGCCTCATCAAAGATGGTGGGAGAGTTCTTGAACCCTTGTGTCAGGCAGTCCAGGTCAGCTGCCCGCTGAAGCCATCTTCTGGGTCCTGCCATTTGAAGGCGAAGAGTGGCTGACTCTGCGGGCTCAGGGGTATACTGAAGAATGCATCCTTTAAATCCAGCACTGAATACACCTGTTGTCCTGGTGACAGAGAGCTCAGGAGAGTGTACGGGTTAGGACTGGTCTGGAGTCCAGCCCTCCTGCCTTCCTCACTGGCAGGAGGAGACTATTCCAGGGTGACTGGCAGGACACCAGTATTTCATGTTTTCTGAGTCTTGGAATGTGGGCCCTGATCCCTCTCTTCGCTTCTGGCACAATGGAGTACTGCTGCACCTGAATCAGGCTGGCAGATGGTTTTAAAGTCACTATAACTAGTGGTTGGTGTTTGGCCAGTCCTGGGGAGTTGTTTTCAGCCCAAACCTGGGGAATCTCTTTGATCAATTGATCCACTAATATCACGAGGCTAGAGCAGGGGCCCCTGTCAGAATCATCACAAAATCTGTATTCTTCCTCTAAAGGGGCTGTCACATTGACTTGGGGTGTCAGGTAAGCATGATCCCCAGCAAAGTGGATAGTCGCCTGCATTTTTGATAACAAGTGTCTTCCAAGTAAAGAGGACGGGCATTCAGACATTACTATAAACGAGAGGGAAACAGTCTTAGCTCCCAGATCTACCTTTCCTTCATCAGTCCATGAGTAGGCATTAATCCCAGTAGCTCCTTGTGCTAGGGTTTTGGTTTCAGTTATGGGTCCTAGGGGTTCAATTAGAACTGAGTTGCTAGCCCCGGTGTCGATATGAATTCTACTGGCTGTCCCCCTATTTTTAAGGTTACCCTGGGCTCGGGGGCAGGGCTGGTGAGCCCTGATGCCCTCAGGCCTCTAGGTTAAGAACCTTTGGCGGGGGCTTTCTTTTGGGGCACTTACCCTTCCAATGTCCAATTTCCTTGTAGTAGGCACACTGATTTCTCTGCAGGGGAGGCTTTCCTGGCTTCCTCGTCTGATCTCGTTTCTTTTCCCAAGGGCGCAGTGGCGCGTGGCCCCGGGTTTCTGCCAGGAGGATTCTGCTTACCTTTTGGCTTGTTTGTCTTCTGTTAGTTCATGGTTATTGAAGGCTTTCATAGTAATTTCCATCAGCTCGGATAGATTCTTTCCCTCGAATCCTTTTATTTTTGGTATTTTTCTTTTGATGTCAGGGGCTGACTGTCTCACGAAGGCTATGTTAATGGCCCGTTGATTTTGGGGAGACTCAGGGTCAATGGGAGTATATGTGCGGTATGTCTCCATCAGTCGTTCCAGAAAGGCTGCTGGGGATTCTGAGGGTTCCTGAATTACCTGTGTTACTTTAGACAAATTTGTGGGGCGCCCAGTGGTGGCCCGGAGACCCCCCATAAGAATCTGGCAGTAGACAGTTAGGCGCTGCTTACCTGCAGTGGTGTTTGGGTCCCAATTTGGGCGGGTCAGGGGAAAAGCGTGGTTAATCTCATCTAAATCACTCGTAAAGTCTCCGTCATCTCCTGGCACCTGTTTTCTGGCTAGGGAAACAATCTTAGTCCTCTCCTCAGTGGTGAAGAGGGCTTGGAGAAGTTGCTGTATGTGGTTTCTAAGAGGGCTATCAAGGTAAAAGGAGTATAGACCAAGAAGGGGGTCCCAGCCTCAGTCATGTGCCCTATAGCTCGCAAGGGGAAAATATGAGAGAGGATTCTATAAATGGTTGAAAAGATCGCCCTGAGCGGGTATGGGCTGGGCTCTGGAGGTCAGAGGAAGGTGGTGCTGCACAAGTGGCGGGGGTTGGGGGAGCAGTCGAGACTGCAGAGTCTGTGGGGTCCCTATACAGGCCACAGAGACTGGCTTTGGCTCCCTCAGCCCCGGTGGCGGCAGGAGGAGAAACAGGAACTGGGGGATAGGGAAGTGAGAGACTCAATCAGAGGAATCGGATGGAGGAAGGGAAGCTGGCGGGGGTTTTGTGGAGCCCTGAACCTCCAGGGTTGTAGGAGGTTGTTTGGGGGAACATAGGGTTGCAGCCACGCAGATGGCCACCTGAGGAGGTCTTGCCAGGCAACAATGTATGGCATTTGGTCACGGTGACCCAGATCGCCAGAGATGACCTGAAAAACAAAATGGGTTTGTTTAATGTCCAGGGATCCCGTGGGTGGCCATCCAGTACTAAAAGCCGGCCATTCCAGATTACAAAGTGTGTGGAGTTTTCTGACCACACCTTGCCGAAGTCTCGGGCTCATTTCTGGAAATCTGAAAGTGGTTAAGGAATAGGTCTAGGGGTGTTACAGAGTGAGAAGAAGATTGCCCCATGGTGGCAAAAGTAACAATCAGGACAAACAACACAATCAAACAGACAATGGAACAGACACAGACATGGCAGCAAAAGTAACAATCAGGACAAACAACACAATCAAACAGACACAGACCGGTCACGGAAGAAATGAAACGGAAACCAGATGTGGGATTTACAGCCCACAGAACTGAGAAAGGAACCAGCGGTGCCCGCCCAGATGGAGAGCTGAGGTGTTCCCCAGCCTCCAACTCAGAGAGCAATTCTGCGTCCAGATTCTCTCTTAGTGAGTCCCAGAACCAGAGCTCGAGCACAGACAGACAATATCCAGACTCACCAGTGAGGTCAAACCAGATTGGCTGGCCGCAGACGTCACTCTTGAAATCCCGGACGAGCCCCCAAATGTTAGGGTCCGCGATTTTCAAGATGTGACACTGTTACTTTAAAGGTTAACTTTTATTAAAAAAATATGCCCAATAGGAAAAATACTGGTGCACCGGGGATGCACCCCAAGCTACACAGAGCAGGGGGCAACGACGAGTTTCCCTCAGTGCCCAGTATTTAAGTTGTGAGATTTCAAAGCAGGGAGGGTGAACTGACCTTTACATTGATTGGTTAACTCCTATTAGTTGTAAAATGTGGTCAAGGTCTAGGGGTCACTTGCAGGCTGTCACTTGCAAGGTTGCCCCCAGGCTTGTCTTGTGACAGTGTTTTGTAAGATAAAGGTGAGATTATTCTATGATATTTTCTGCTACTAAGTTGTTTCCTGGGGCTTTCTTTAATACCTCAAATTTTTACCATGCCCCTCCTCATCCCAACAAGGAGAGCTTGTATATCTGCCCATGTGGGGCGATGAGTACAGAAAATGGAAGGAAACAGTTCTGCCATTCTATTAGGGCCACTTCTGAAAGGGGGGTTTGGTTCTTCAAGTTATACAGGTCAGAGGTGCAGAATGGAGAGTAGATGAACATTTCAGGCCTCAGATGCCCATCAGCATCTACCCAAGTTGGTACTTCTCTTAGAGGGTACTGCCCAGCCCAGAGCCCAGAGCGTCCCTCACCCAAAACAGTACCCTGTCAGGGGAGGCCATACTCGTAGTTGAGTCTGCCCTTTCACTGGCCACAGCCTCTGCTCCCACGGGTGGGTCCATCCCTTCAGAGGTATCCGGGGAGGCCACTGGCCTGACAGAATGGAAGAGGCTCCTTCCACGTTAGTAGTCAGAGATGGCTGAAGTCCTTCGTACCTCATCTGTTAGAGAGAGTTTCCTTGTTCTTTCTGTCAAGAAATCCTGAATGTATCAGAACTTTTTGCTTTACTGAACCAGGCAGTCACTGAGTGGTTCTTGGAAGTAGGACCAAACCTAACAGACTGGTTTTGTCAGGCAAACCTGGCTATGGACCTGAACGGATTTTTTTATGTTACTTTTCTGTAACTCCAGTTAGTTCTTTACCTTCACAGTCCAGCAGTTTTTGGCCACATTCACACAACACTCACCCAGCTCCACTCAAACAGCCGGCTCTTCACACACACACACCTGTTTAGACCACCCAAAAGGGGTATCGTTGGAGGTGATCAGCCTCCCAGAAAGCAGGGGTGGTCCCCACTCACACACCAGACCAGGCCCTAGGGACTTCCAGAGGTCTAAATGAGGTGGGTCCTGCTCACAGAACTAGCAGTGTTGGAGATAATCCAACCCAGGGACAGGTTTTTCCCCCAAACCTGACACTCTAGTCCAGCCCTCAGCGCCACAGGGAGGGGAGCCACAGACCCAACACTATGTGGGGATTTCCAGGTCCTGATTTACTCACCTCAGTCACAATGGTTGGTGACCAGTAGTGCCAAAGCCCATCACTCACAAAGACCTCTGTGAGCAGAGCTACAAGCCTTTGTGATGGTGGGTGGACGCATCTCACCCCTGACATATTTCTGGCTGTATATTTTTCATCATAATTAAACTCTCCTCAAAACTCTCCTCACCTCCCTGCACAAGGACAAATGCTGAGCCCAGGAACACCCAGCCCAGGAATGCCAGGGCCGACCCAGCCCTGCTGACTTCCCCCAACTGCACTTCGCCCCCATGTGGAAAGAATTATCCTTTTCAGAACAGTTTAAGAAAGGCATAGGTGGGGGACGGTAGGTGTTTACTGTCCCCGCAGGAGGAGATGGAATAAAGAGCAAAGTAGGAACAAATAGAGATTATAACCTTTAGACCCTTCCTCCTGTACCTTTTAACCTTGAGGTATAAGTAGGGCTGATTGAGCTCGGGGCATAACTTTGTTTTCACTGTCAATTATCACTACAACACACCTGCCTCGGGCCATTATCCAGAAGCCTTGACAATTAACAAGATCATGAGATTTCAGTTTCAAGTTAGGTAATAGTTCGTGTGGTCGTGGGGCAGGGTAAAAATCACATCACCTCAAGATCACGAGGTTTCGGTTTCAAATTAGCCAATCACGAAGTTTTGGTTTCAAATTAGCCAATCACGAAGTTTTGGTTTCAAATTAGCCAATAGATTGTGTGGTCAGTGGACAGGGTAAAACGTCACTTTGACTATAAAAACAATAAAGACAGACAGCTCTCTCTCTTGGTCGGGCTGTCTTTAAACCAAAAAACTCTTTCCTGTCTCTCTTAATTCTTTTTCCACTGACGCCTCTTCCTCCCTCTGTGAGGGAGCCTGAAAAGTGTTGGGACTGGCTCCCGGCACAGTAGCACCGAGGTGGAGAGGAGACAGCAACACTCCTTCATGGGCTAGCTAGCCCTACAGCTGCTAACGAAGCAGGAGCTGTCCAATCCGCACCCTGCACTGGGGTCTCAAGTGGCTTCCCTGTCCAGGTCACCAGAATTTGTAACTGCCTACAAAGGCGGATCCCTGCCACCTGTCCACAAAGCCAGTACTGAGATAGGAGATGAGGTGATCAAATGAGGACATTCATTGAGTGCTGACACACAACAGGCAAGAAGGAATCAGTTTCTCCAAAGCTTGCCTGCATGCATAGGCTAAGCCTGGAAGTTATATAGGTTGATAGGGGTCGGGGGGACACTGGTTAATATTTTTCCAGGTCCACACAAGTAATTCTTTTGATGTGTCAACAGTGTTTTTTGTGAGAGTCTCCATGGTTCCAACAAGTTGGGGCTTGATAATCATCCAAACTGTCTGGTGATTTGGTTCAGTAGTCTTAGAGAATAACCGAAAGAGGATGAACAGAACAATTAATCAATGTTCCTAAGGGGAAAGAATAGCCGTGTGACTTATGACCAGTACAAGGTAAGTTCTTATGGATGGGGAATAAGTGAGTTCTCAGGACTTAGTGTTTATAACATGGTTGTCTTTACTACTGTTTGTAGCAAGATGGAGTTGGACTGGCCAAGGGCCTCTTTTTCACTTCCATAATAATTTATTGTCTTAGAAGTTGCTGTATACTGAATATTGTCCCCTTGAAAAGAGTGTCAACTTGGTTAGGCCATTGTTCCCAGTATTGTGTGGTTGTCCTCCATGTTTTGGCCTCCTGTTATTTTCCTGTGTGTTAGAAATGCTGATCTCTGCCTGTGGCTAATGAGGCAACTTTAGGTTCTGTTAAAGAGGATCAGGGTAGAGCAATCTTACTCAGGTCACAGCCCCAATTCAACGTAAGGGGAGCTTCTCAGGGGTTTGGCATGCATCACTTTTATCTTGCAAGACATAAAAGGAGAGAGAAGAGAAGAGAGAGATAGAACCTCATACCACCAAGAAAGAAAAACCAGGAGAACACGTCCTTCAGACCTGGGGTCGCTGCACTGAGAAACTTCTAGACCTAAGGGAAGATTGATGACAAGGACCTTCCCCCCAAACCGACAGAAAGAGAAAGGCTTTCACTAGAACTGATGACTGATTTTGGACTTCTTGCCTCCTAAACTGTGAGATAATGAATTTCTATTTGTTAAAGCTATCTACTTGTGTTATTTCTGTTATAGCAGCACTAAACAACTAATACAGAATTCTTATGGGACAGTGCTATATTGTCCTTACAGGTCTCTGTGGATCAAAATTGACTCAATGGTGCTGGGTTTTAGATAGCTGAGAATTTGGTACTGGAAGAGTGGGATGCTAGTCTAACAAATACCTACAATATGGAAGTGGTTTTGGAGTTGGGTAATGGGTACATACTGGAAGACAATTTTGTGTGTGTGTGCTTTAGGTGAAAGACATTTGCTCACTAAAAATGGATACACAAATTGTTTTCTGACGTTAGTTGTCAGCACTCTCCCCCTTTCCCTTTCTACCCTAGGTTCCCCATGTCCATTCACTCAGTTTTCCTGTCCCTTCCTGCCTTCTTGTCTTTGACTTTGGGCAGGTATTTCTCATGTGGTCTCAGATACTTGACTGAAATTAAAAGCACATTCTTCATATGTATTGTCTTTTGTTTTATGGGCCTGGCTAATCTTTGCCTGAAAGGTGGGCTTTGGGAGTGGCTTCAGTTCTGCATTACCAGGGTGTCCAGGGCCACAGTCTTGGGAATTCTACCAGTCTCTGTCTGACTAGTAAGTCTGTTCTCTTCTTTTTGTGAATTTGAATTTTGTTCTACATTTTTCTACTGTGCTGTCCAGAACACTCTATTGTGACCCCTGTCAGAGTGGTTGTTGGTGGAAGCTGGGCAGAGAAGAGTTTTAAGTCATCCAGGTTGCGTCATCCAGTGCTGCTCTAACAGAAATACTGTAAGTGAATGGCTTTAAAAAGAGAAAGTCTCTTTTGTCACAGCCCAGTAATCTAAACGTCCACATTAAGGGTGTCAGCTCCAGGGGAAGGCTTTCTTTGCTGGCTCTGGAGGAAGGTCCTTGTCATCAATTTTCCCCTGGACAGGAAGCTTCTGAGGCTCAGGGACACTGGTCCTTTCCGATGGACAGTTTCCTGCACAGATTCTCGGTAGCATAAGGTCCCCAAATCTCTCTGCTAGCTTCTTTCCTTTGTATCTGAAAAGACTACCTCAAGGCACAAAACAGTTATGCATGTTGAGTCCTGTCCTACCAACACGACTGCCACCTATCCTCCTTCGTTCACATCCCAGAGGCAGGATTTACAAAATGGAGGAAACGGCCACAATACCAGAAATCATGGCCCAGCCAAACTGCCACAGACAATTTTGGGGGAACACAATTCAATCCATGACAGTGCCTAACAGTAAAGTCTAGATTGCCTTGAAGACACTGTTGGTAGAATTATGGACATCAAAAACAATTCTGGTGAGCGCTCAGAAGGAAGTGAAGAGAGCTATGGAGAAAGTTTCTATTGTTTTAGAGAATGTAGGTGGCACCAGTGGCAGAATGTTGCTAGAAAAGTGAATATTAAACGCGCTTCTGGTGAGGCTTTGAAAGACAATGATAGACGTGTAATCGGACAATGGAGGAAGGGTGGTGCTTTTAGGCAGTGACAAAGAACTTGTCTGAATTATATTCAGATGTTTAGTGGAAAATAGAACTTGTAAGTAGTGAACCTGGATAGCTGGCTGATGAGTTTCTAAGCAAGATTGTAAAGGATCTGCATGGTTTCTGTCTACTGCTTCCACTAAGATGTGAGAAGAGAGATGTGAACTGAAAAATGAACTATGCAAAATGAGAAACAAACTTAAAAGGTTTGGAAAATTCTGTCATACAAACTAGGGGCATGTGTCTTAGAGTATTCACCGAGGATGTGGCTACATGAGTTTTATCAAAGAGATTAAACCTCTGACTAATGGATTTAACTGATTACCACAGCAGAAAATCCATCAGCTTAGACTGAAAGAAACAGAGAACTAAAGCATGGTGTCTGCCTCTTGCAGTTCCACAGGCATGAAACAGGCCAAAAGAGCTACATTTGCTGTTCTCCAGGAAAAGAAAAGGACCATCTATCCCTGGAGCAGCTTGAAGATCAGCAAGACTATTGGAAGGAGCAGGGGAGCAGAGCCTTCTCAGTTTTATAGGGTGGGCCATGGTCTCCTGAATCTCAAAGAGTGGGGCCTCCTCTGTTTCAAAGAGTCAGACCTTCACCAGTTTGGTTCTGGAGAGTGGGGCTACTGTAAACGTATACGAGGGCAATGAGGTCACCACCCAAAGTACTAACTAACCTAACCCCTAACCATTATGGATGGGGCTGCCATGTCCAAGGGGCAGAAAAAAAGGCTAACGAGATGAGATCTCCACTCAGATGCACTAATGGGGCTGTCTACAACTCAGTAAGCACAGTTACTATCCAATAGGGCTTGAAAGGCAGAGCTGAAACCCAGGGCCAACAGGCCTCCACCTAGAATCCAGAGAGTGTGGCAAACACCCAGAGCCTGGAAGGCAGGCCATTGTCCAGCCGCTGTCAAAGAAGAGATGGTTATTTTGAAGCTTTGAGAGCTAATATAATTTGTTTTCCTGGGTTTTGGATTTTCTTGGTGACTCTTAACCATTCATTGTCTCTAATACTTCTGCCATTTTTAATAGAAATATTTACCTTGCCCCTGTTCTGACATTGTGCTTTGGAAACAGATAGCTTGTAATCTAGGTTTCACAGCTTCACAGACGAAGAAGATGGAATACCCCTAACGTCTAACCCACATTTGATTTAAAGAGTTCAGAAGATAAGATTTTAGACTTGGAGTTAATTTAAGATGTGTGGGAAGGACAAGAATTTTAGGGAGGCAAAGGGTGGCATGTTATGGATTGAATTGTGTCCCTCTGAAATATGTGTTATAAATCCTTACCTCTATGCCTGTGGCTATAATTTTACTTACGAATGCATTGTCTTTGTTATGTTAACAAGATGGCATTAGCATAAGACATGTCTTGAGTTAATCTCTTTTCATCTACGAAGGAGATCTGAAAGGAAGTGGAAGAAGACAGGTGGGGTAAGATAGATGCCAAGGCATGTGGAGATCTCAATGGAACTGGGAAGCAGAAGCTAAAGAGACAAGGACCTTCTTCCAGAGCTGACAGAGACAGAAAGGCTTTTCTTGGAGCCAGAACTCTACAGTTAGACTTCTAGCCTCCTAAACTGTGAGAAAATACATTTGTTACAGCCATCTACTTATGTTACAGCTGCACTAGGTAACTAAGACAACCGTCTTCACAACTTTTGCTTGAATCCGTTATTGTGGCCTTCGTCTGTTTCCAGTGCCTTCCATCCTGGGGAGCTCATCTTCCAGGGCTATATCAGACCATATTCTGTTGTGATCCGTGTGGCTTTCATTGGCTAATTATCAGAAGTAGATCCTGCTTTTCTTTATAGTCTATCTTAAGAAGTGAAGCTCCATCAAAATCTGTCTGTCATGCTGACCCTGCTGGTATTTGAAATACAGGGGGCATAGCTTCTAGCATCACAGAAGCCTGCAAGCCACCACAATATGACGAAATGACAGACGGGTGTTGGTTAATATTAATTAGTTACTGCTGAGGCCCGTCACCCACAGAAGCCTCTGTAAGCAAAGTCTCACACCTATGTGATGGTGAGCAGATGCATTTCACCCTTGACATATTTTTTGGCTGTACTTTCCCTGATGATATTTTGCATCCTAATTAAACCTTCCTCAAAAATACCCTCCTATCTCCTGGCACAAGGATCAAAGAAGATGCCTTCTAAGAAGGGTTTTACAACCCCCTCGGCTTAATGAATTCTGACACAGCACGCCCAGCCCGGGAATACTGAGGCAGGCCTGGCTCCGCTGGCTTCCCCAACTGCACTTCCCCCTCCACATGTGAAACACAAGATTACAGGAAGGCCCTGGGAAGCTTCACAGGGACGATCCTCCACACAGCCGTTAGATATAGACATCCCACTCCCTACGTCGGGAAGATGGATAGACTCCCAAGTTTACTATAATTGGTATGACAAATGAGTAAATACTAAAGAAATGTCCTTCTTAGAACAGCTTAAGGGTGGGGGACGTTGGTCGCTTACTGTCCTCACAGGAAGAGATAAAATAAGAACAAAGGAGGAACAAATAGAGACAGCCAGATAATGAGCTTTGGATGAATCTACCCTTCTTTCTGTGCCCTTGACCTTGAGGCACGGATAGAGCTGATTAAGCTCAAGGTGCAACTTCGGTTTCACTGTTAATTATCACCACAATATACTTGCCTCGGGCCATTACCTAGAGGGCTCTAATGATCAACATGAAAAGAAACCACTGTCTTGGGTCATTATCTAGAAGGCCCTAACAATTAACATGAAAAGAGACCACGAAGTATCAGTTCCTCATTAGCCAACAGCTTACATGGCCAAAGACCAGGGTGAAATCACGTCACCTCACTGATTGTATAAAAAATAAAGAAAGACAGGCCCTAACAGGCTGCTGATCTCCAGATTCCTGGTTGTCTCAGTCTCATTTCTTTCTTTGCTGATGCCACCCATCTCTTCGTGATCCCAGACCCTGCCGAGGCTGGCCCCCGGCAAGTTACCGGTATTTATATGTATGACTTGGCACCTACTTGATAGCACTGGATTTTATTTTGTTTTATTTACATGTGTAAGGAGCCTTGGTGGTGTAGTGGTTAAAGCACTCAGCTACTCACTGAAAAGTTGGTAGTTCAAATGTACCAGCCATTGTGTGGAAGAAAGATATGGCAGTCTGCTCCTGTAATGATTACAGCCTTAGAAATCCTACAGGGACCCTTCTACTCTGTCCTACAGCGTTGCTATGAATCAAAGTTGACTTATTGGCAGTGGATTTGGTTTGGTTTTTATTTACGTATATGAGGGCTATGGCGGTTTAGTGGTAGAAGTCTCACCTTCTATGCAAAAGACTTGGGTTTAATTCCCAGCCAATGCAATCTCAAGTGCAGCTACCACCTGTCTGTCAGTGGGGTCTAGGGTGTTGCTATGAGGTTACATAGGTTTCAGCACTTCCAGACTAAGAAAGTCTGGGAAGAAAGGCCTGACAAACTACTGAAAAACTCAGCTATTGAGAAACACCATGAGCATAAATGATTCATAGGGTCACTCACTGGCAGCTAACAACCATAGTTTACATGTATATTCAAAGAACATAATTTAGACAAAAATTCAAAGACATCAGTGCCTAAATAAAATCTCTAACTAAACTGACATCACAATCCAGTAGCACTTGAAATTTTCCTCTTCTTGTCCAGGATGTCCTTCGACAGTAAAATGGATAGATAAACCAGGATATACAGCTACAAAATGAACATCCTTCATCTACGTACAACAGTGTGTATGAATTTCACTAACATAATGTTGAGTGTAGAAAGAGCATAAGAGGTCAGAAAAAATAACACCAAGTTATTTTTTTGTGTGACTATGTAACAGATAACAACTAATCATGTTAAGATTAGAAATCAGGACGGTATTTAGCTTTGGGTGACTGGGTGCTAGAAGTTAGGATGGTATTTAGCTTTGGGTGACTGGGTGCTAGCAGGAAGCATGAGAAGGGTTTCTAGGATGCTGGTAATGTCTGCTTCTTGATCAGTGTGCTGGTTACAAGTGTTGTGAAAATTCAGCAAACACTTTTGATTCGTGTGCTTTTCTGTATGCTTTGATTCAATTAAGAATTTCCTAAAGGATATCTGAGATGCCAGCACCAAAGCCAGCTCTCCAGACAAAGACTGAACTGGACTATGCAAGACACGGAGTGATGCTAGCCGTGAACGTCCTTCTAGGCTTGAACATACACATGGGGCTGTCAGAGAAGCTTACTGCAGGTGAGGTGATAGGGTGAGGGGGACAGGACTTGGCTGAATGGACATGGGAAGTTCAGGGTGGAAAGGGGGAGTGTGCTATCATGGATGCAGAGGAAAAGAGGGGAGAGCACATAGAGCAAACAGCGGTGTAAGTTCTGGTTATTATATGGCTAACTGATACGGATCACAGACTTTCACTTAGAACATAATAAAATTATACGTGTCTATCTGAGATGTCAGAGTCTGCAATGAGGACCACAGTCACCATGTATTTGTGCCTCCTGTGTTAATGTCTCCAGCACTTTTCCTTGTTAACAAATGGAGATGACCCCAACCAAAAACCAAGGACCATGGAGTTGATTCTGACTCATAGCAGTGCTATAGATCAGAGTAGAACTGCCCATTAGGATTTCCAAGGAGCGCCTAGCAGATTTGAACTGCTGACCTTTTGGTTAGCAGATGTAGCACTTAACCACCAAGCCACTAGAGTTTCCAGGGGTGGTCCAGGATACCACAATATGCCATCGTCTCCTTGGCACTGTGTATTTGTGGGGGCACAGAACTCAAGCAAGCCAATCAAAGCCCTTTCCTAGAATAAAGACACCCAGTGAAAGAATATTGGTCAATAGTGGGCTTGTTAAGCTTGAATGCTGTCTTAGTTCTCTAGAGCTGCCATGACAAAATACCATGAGTGGGTAGCCTTAAAGAATGGAAATGTATTATTTCACAGTTTTAGAAAAAGAAGTGCAAATCAGGGCATTGGCTCTAGGGGAGAATTCTCCCTTGTCAGCAGCCCTCTGTGTTCCTGGGCTTGAAGAGAGCTCCCCTTTCCCCTGTGTTTCTTTTGTTCCTTTTATAACACACCACACAGAAGGGATTAGGTTTAGGATGCCCCCAGCCTTGTTTTGTCATTAACAAAGTTTATATCATTAATGCAACAAGAGAAAACCCCTATTTCCAGACAGGGTCATGCTCACAGATAAAAAGGGGTTAGGGCTTCTACATAACTTTTGGGGCTACACAATTCAATCTATAAGAGACGTCAGTGGCTATATCCCTCATATGTAGAGAGGGGCTGTCTAGAGAGGGGAGAATGAGGCCAATGGGCAAAGAGAAGCAGAGGCAGAGGGGATGAGAGATGGAAGAGAAAGAGTCCTAGCTGCTTTGAACCTCAGGGCCTCTCCTTTAACTTCCCAGAATCTTCATTTCTTCCACTTCTATGAGTTAACCTGGTATCATTCCCAGATAGACAAGGCAATAAATTGCTTTTATGATTAAACTTGTTTAGTTTGGCTCTTGATCCCTACAACATAAAGAGTCCTGACTAGTCCATTGAGTAACTCTGTGTCTGGCAGGGCCATAAGGCAACGTGGGAAGAGACATATTGCTTCTGGAGGAAGTGTGAACTCTACAGTGCATCATCAAGAGGGTTGATGGTCTTCTAGGTGTCAGGAAGTTTTCACAACCTGACCTTGCTGTTTTACATAATCTTGGCCTGTGTAAGGGGTGGTGATCATCCCCTAAGCTAACAGTGTGTAACCTAGCTTGGAGTTCCAATTGAGATCTATTTCTTTTAACTATCAATCTAACTGACCCTGAGCTTTCAACTAGTCTAGCTTGGAAATATTTCTTTCTTCTCGAAGTTTATTCTTTAGTAATAACCACAAAACTTCCAGGGATGCTTTCTGAGTCCAAGGGGCGTGAGGTCATGGGGACCAAAGTCCTGAGGATAGGGACATGAATGGTTTTCCATCAGCTGAGGCTTCCAACAGATCTTTTGGCTAGTTTTGCTAGCAGTGCCACATGGTGTCACTCTTGAGACACAGACCGTTCTGTCACCGTGGTGCTGTTGCTGCTCTCATGGCACGCTACTGGTGGTGATGGTGGAGAACAAATATTCCAGCTACTGTGGTGTTGTCCTCTGCCCACTGCTAGAAGATCTGAGTCCACTAACCAGAGACATTGTCTTAGTCATCTAGTACTGGTAAAACAGAAATATCACAAGTGGATGGCTTTAATAAACAGAAATTTATTCTCTCACAGTCTGCCAAAGAAGCTAACAAGAACAAAAAACCAAACCCACAGCAGTTGAGTTGATTCCAACTCATAGTGACTCTACACGCAGAGTAGAACTGCCCACAAAGTTTCCAGTGAGCACCTGGTGGATTTGAACTACTGACTTTTGGTTAGCAGCCGTAACAATTAACCAGTATACCACCAGGGTTTCCCTCACTGTCAGTAGGCTAGAAGTCTGACTCAGGTTACTAGCTTGCAAAAGGCTTTCTCTCTCTCTCTCTCTTGGCCATGGGGTAAGGTCCTTGTCGTCAGTTTTCAGTGGTGGTGGAGCTTCTGAGAGCAGGAACCCCAAGTCAAAGGACTCGCTATTCTCCTGGCTCTCCTTTCTTGATGCTGTCTCTCTGCTTGCCTCTTTCTTTTGTATCTTCAAAGAGATTAATTTAAGACACCAGCCAATCTTGTAAATTGAGTCCTGCCTCATTCATGTAACTGTACCTAAACCTGCCTCATTAACATCATAAAAACCCAGCCAGTGCCCTGGAGTCAGATACCACTCATGGCAACCCTAGATGGAAGGATTTACAACACAAAGGAAAAGCATACTAGCAGACAAAATGGTGTAAAATCATACAATACTGGGGATCATGGCCCAGCCAGGTTGACAGACATTTTGAGGGGGGACACAGTTCAATCCAAGTTCACCAGTCTCTGTGAGTAGGAAGCTTGGTTTGCCCCTTCTTCCTTTTCTGGGCAATTCTCTCAGGGCTGACACCCCATTCTGGGAATGAATCTGAGAGGGCTTAGCAGAGCTCACACCTGTGGGATCAAATCCCCTAGCGCAGGTGGCATTGGCTTGTCCACCATTTTCCTGACTCAGACACACCCTTGCCACTTAGCTCATCATATATATATATAAACACATATACCCAGACTCACAGTCACTTTTCCCCAGACTCAGGGTGGTTGCAGCTTCAGTCACACACTGTGTCCTAGGCTATCTTTGTTTCATTATTTCTGCATTCTGGCCCCTAGGATGAAGAAAACTGTATATCAGGCCAAGCCCTGTCCCTGTTTCCTGCTCTGCATTAAAGAATGCGTGTATAACAACTCTACGTCAGACCGACGCCTGATCTCCATAATCTGTAAGATACTACAAAATATCAATAAAAAGAAGATAAACCATCCAATTAAGCGATGGGCAAAAGAGATGGACAGACATTTCACTAAAGAGGAGATCCAGGCAGCCAAAAAACAATGCGGACATGCTCACGATCTTTAGTTATTAAAGAAATTCAAATCAAGATGACAATGAGATACCGTCTCACCCCAACAAGATTGGCCATGATCCAGAAAACACAAAACAACAAATGCTGGAGAGGCTGTGGAGAAAATGGAACCCTCCTACACTGTTGGTGGGGTTGCAAAACAGTCCAGCCTCTTTGGAAAGCAATCTGGTGCTTCCTTAAAAAATGGATATCGATATACCATTTGACCCAGTAATTCCACTACTTGGAATATATCCTACAGAATCAAAGCCTTTCACACCAATGGACACATGCACCAGAATGTTTATCGCAGCACAGTCCACAATAGCAAAATGATGGAATCAACCCAGATGTCCAACAACAGAAGAGTGGGTAGGTAAACTATGGTACATATACTCAATGGAGCACTACGCAATGATAAAGAATAACGATGATTCCAGGAAACATCTCCTAACCTGGTTTCAACTGGAAGACATTATGTTGAGTGAAAGTAGTCAGCGACAAAAGGACAAATATTGTATGAGACCTCTATGATAAGATCTCAAAAACAGACTTGTGTATAGAAGAAAAGACTCTTTGACAGCTGCAAGGGAGGGGAGGGAGGTAGGGAATGGGGAGGGCTTAGATTAGATAGTTGCTAGAAATCTAGTTGGGAGAAATCAGTGATAGCACACATTAGAAACAAGAACAACATGAAGTGGACTTCAGCATAACTTGAGTACTCCTTCCATCTTAACCCAATATTGCAAGGATAGAGTAGCTGGGGCAGGGGGCAGGTGACCACGCTCTTAGGAGAAATCGAGGCTAATTGGCAATTGGCACAACTAGCGTTTTGCTAGGAGGGCTCTCTGCACCCTACATTGGTGAGTGTCATCTAGAGTCTTAAAAGCTGCCAAGCTGCCATCTGAAGACACAGCGAGTGGTCCCAACTCAGCAGGAATGGATGCTCACCGAGGACCGAAACGACATGCAGTAAAGACAACCTAGAAGATAGAGAGACCCTCATGAGTGGGTGCCTACATCAACTTGGGACCGGAAGAACTGGATGGTGCCCGGCCACCACCAGTGATAGCCACAATGGAGCTCACTAGGTTGAGTCTCACTGGAGGCACAAGAATAAAAAGGGGTGCATCTTGAGATCTCCACTAAAAGACCTCAATTGATGGTCCAGTGGTTTCGGGGTTCCCCTGAGAACATGGCCCCTGGCCCTGATGCTGCCCTTGCCCATAAATCATAACGAAGGTCCACTCTTTGGACAGGAATGGATTGGACTTGGCAATGCAGAGTGACCGTATATTGGATGCACTTTATGGTTCTTTACATCTATAGGATATCATCCTGCTGACCTCTGGCTGGAGGAAGGAGAGTGGGTGGATAGGAGGGGAAAGGAGGCTGTTGGGAGGATGAGACATCTATGGAGCAGAGAGGTGTAGTGTGCTGTCACTGGTTAGGGAGAGCAGTGGAAGCTGCATATAGGTGGGCATGTAAATTTATACAGAAATGTACATTTTCACTCAGCCATATTAAAAAAAAATAAAAAAGAATGCCTGTATAAGTTGTGGGGTGCAGGGAGTGTGGTAGAGGTGCTAAGTGCCACTTTAAAGCTAGTTCTTGAATAGTTAGGAATATGCCTATCCTTCCTTCTACAGGACACAAAAGAGACTCTTGTTTGGGGGGAAAGAATAATTGTTATACTGAGAAAATTTTAGGAGACACAACAGATCTATAGCACTTGTATGAATCAGTTCATCTTCACTGGGGTTACTGAAGCACCATCCTCTGTAATAGAGAGTTGGACAGACAGGGACTGACACTGACTGTGACCTACTTATTTACAAAACCGAACCCATTGCCATCACTCAATTCAGACTCATGGTGACCTACTTATTTGCCAGGTGCTAATTCTCAAACCTCTATAAAGTCCTTCAATGGTCATTATTATGCCTGTTTTACAAATGAGGAAACTAAGACTCAGAAAGGTTGGGTAACTTGCTAGACACAGATATTTGAGAGAAAGAAAGCATACTCCTAACAATATGAGATCATTTCTTAGTTTAAACAACATACATTATTATTATTATATTATTTTTATGTTATGAAGTATTTTCTTTTTCACATCCTCCAAACTGAAGGTCTACAGGTAGATGGAATGCTCTGTTAAGTCTTTGGCTCCCTGGTCTTGAATTAGACAATTAATTAAAGTGTCATGAGCCAATTTCAGAAATTTTAATTTAAACACTAGTGGGATGATTACTACAGAGTAGTTTGATATTTCTGGTCTGTTGGACTCTTACTTTTTCCTTCTGGTTTTCTCCCTCTTTTTCTCAGCAAGGGAACTTTCTTGTCGGAGAACTTCCTTCCTTAAAGCACTGAACCCTGGACATTAAAGGCTTTTTTTTTTTTTTTTAATTTTGTAGGATTTTTCCATTCTAAACTCCTATTTTATTTTAACAAAGCATCCTGTTATACAAAGTATCTTTTCTTTACCAATGCTTTTTTTTTTTAACAATAAAAAATAAAAAAACAAATTATCAGTCTTTTATCTAATTTACAGTGAATGTTACTTTTAGGAATAATCAATGTCAAATAAAACTAGCAAAAGCTAAAATTTCACATTGTAATCTTTTAAAAATTGCAATCTTACAGACACAAAATTGACTTCTCATTCTGAAAATCAGCCTGAAATCAGAAGTTCTTGTGAGTCATACCAAAGCCTGACTTCAAGGAAGCTGGGCTTTAAAAGCTCTTGTAGATGAGGTACCACCATCTGCAGAATATCTGTCTCTTCCAGATTTCAAGCTTTCTTTTTCTTTTGTGACAAGATTAAAAAACCAAAATGTTACAGTGTATGTGACATCTGTACACTTACCCCATAAACAGAGGTAGCTGTTTTTTTTTTCCCAATTGTCAAGCTCACTGGCTTTGGTCTCTAATAAAGATCTCTAGAAATAAGACTCCTAAGAAACAGAAAAACATAAACTCAATGTGCTTTGTAAGCTGCTAAATGCCACACTACTAAGAGATCGGGCAGTTCTCTGGGTCACGTCCAGATGGACACACAGGTGTGCTATGTCATAGTTTCTCTAGTTGCCAATGGACATAAACCACTAAGAGACATAAAGGAATCTCTGGTGGTAAGGGAACTCTGTCCCGGAAATTCAAGGAGGTCTCTGAGAGGACTCTGTCCCTGAAATTTAGGGAGGTAGTTTTATCCAATGATCAGACCTCACCGTTGGCTGAAAACAGCCTGGTATGCATGCGCCACAGGGATGACCAAAACCAGCCTGGTATACCCCATACCCCACTTGGTATAACCATAAAACCATAGATTACTTGATGACTCTTTTTTCCCACCCTTCTAACTAAAAGCTCGTCCCTTATTAAAATCTTCCACCCTCCTAACTGAAAGCTCTTCTCTTATGAAAACCTTGACCATAAACAACCTTACTTCTCGGTCTCTAATCAACACTTCTTCCTTATCTGACCATAAGTTCCCTAACCAGAATTTCTTGCTACTCCTCTTCTCTTTCTTTCTTTATCAGACCATAAACCCCCTCACCCTACACTACCTCATGGAAACTTTAAAACTATAAAAAACTTGCCCTACTGGGGAGACGCAGGCGGAGCCACTCTTGGCTCAGACCCAGCTCTCTTTCTCTTTGAATAAATTTCCCTGGACCCTTGAACTGGTGTGCCCATGACTCTGTTTCAGGCCACCCTCTCCCTAACAGGTGGCACAGTGGTTAAAGCACTGACTGCTAACCAATAGGTCAGTGGTTTAAATTCGCTGGCTGCTCTGCGGAAGAGAGATATGGCAGTCTGCTTCCATGAAGATCTGCGGCCTTGGAAACCCTATAAGACAGTTCTACTATGTTCTCTAGGGTCACTATGAGTTGGAGTTGACTCAGTGACAAAGCATTTGGGTTAATAAACATGAACTGTGTGCTTTAGAGGGAGATGATTACCCTGTAAAGAAATCCAGAACTCTATTCAGCTAATCCTTGTGGGGTAAAATCAGAAAGGCTAGTAAAATCTAGTCCACTCCAAACAAGAACAATAAATGATGTCCGTTACTTGTGGGAGGCCTTCCGCTTTTATCATCCTGTTTGCCTTTGATCGCCTCTTTCCCTACCTGCTCTCTGAGTATGTTATCTGACTTGTTGACCTGGCTGTACAGTTAGAATTTAATCCTGAGATAGAGGAACTGAACATTTTCCACTCAAAACAAGGACTGGAGCGTGCTTGGATGCAACCTAATCTTGTGGACAGGAGCCTAATTCCAGTGAAGGTGGGCTGATGATGATGTGTGCTGTTCTCCTCATCCCTGTCCTTTGTTTTGTAAGCAATAAATGCCTGCTGATGACGCCATTACAAGTGTCTGGTCTGTGCTCTGGTCCAAATGGTCCTTCACTAAGTCCCTGTGGATATAGTGACACTGCACTTTCAAACTGCTTTTGATTCGCTGGGGGGGGGGGAGGGCGTATGTGGGTTTTAGAGAACATCAGCTCCTTTCATCATCATTGTTACTACTGTCATTTGTTTTTCCCCAAATAGTAGTAACTGAGCACACTTCTATCCCACCCTCTTCAAACACGCAAGGTCTGACAGTTACATCTGCGAACTTAATTGTCCTAAGTGCTGACTATCACTACTGTCCCCTCTCAAGTGCTTGCTCCCCATGGGAAGCTATGCACTGACTCCAGCACCTAGTGCATCCATCAAAGCAACTTTGGAACTCTTTCTGGAATGACTATTACATACAGTGGCGTAATGGAAAGTTCATGAACTTAATTGTATAGTTGTTTGTAAGGAAATTCTCAGCCAGTAAACAAATAACTGTATTGGAACACCCACCCTAATCACCTGATCTGGTCCCCAGTGACTTTTTTCTTTCCAAAGGTAAAGGAAATATTAGAAGGAAGACATTTTGATGGCATTCAGGACATCAAGGGCAGTAAGACAATAGTTCTGATGGCCACTCCAGAAAAACAGTTCCAAAACTACTTTGAAGAGTGGACTAGGTGCTGGCATCAGTGCGTAACTTCCCAAGGGGAGTACTTCAAAGGTGACTGTAGTGATGTTCAGCAATGTGATGTAGAACTTTTTCTAGGATGAGTTTGCAAACTTAATTGGCAGTCCTTGTGTGACACTATGGTCTGTGGTCAGTCTGAGTGTGGGTCTGGCTGTTGCTTGGCTAGTGACAGGGCTGCTTAGAACTAGAAACAGTCACTGCTGGAAACACAGCCTAGGAAAAAAGTCATCCTGTAATGGGCAGTGGAGGTGGGTGCTCCCAACTAGAACGATGCAGAGCTAGCAGATGGAGAGACAGTAAGATGCACATTTTTTCCTGATATTTTATTGCATTTTAAGTGAAAGTTTACAATTCAAATCAATTTCCCTTTCAAAAACCCTGCACACACACTGTTATGCTACTCTAGCTGCTTCCCTCCACCCGTGACAGCACACCTCTCCTTTCTACCCTGCACTTTTCAGATCCATTCAACCAGCTCCTGTCTTCCTTCACCCTCTCATCTCATCTCTGGACAGGAGCTGCCCAGTTAATCTCCCGTATCCACTTAAGCCGAGAAACACACTCTTCTCCAGCCAAGCCAAGTGCCGTCGAGTCAGACAGCGACCCTAAGGGCCAGGGTAGAACTGACCCCCAGAGTATTCAAGGAGTGCCAGTATCACTTTATATCCTGCAGTCCAGTCCAATCTTTTCCTGAAGAGCTGGCTTCAGGAATGGTTTCAGTTCTGGGCTAACAGAGTCTGGAGGCCGTGCTTCCTGGAACTTTCTAGTCTGTTGGACCAAGTCTGGTCTTTTTAATAGAGTTCTAGTTTTGCACATCCGTTTTTCTCCTGACACACAAGGGATTCTTTGTTGTATTCCCTGTCAGGGAAGTCATTGGTGGTGGACAGATACCATGTAGTTCTTCTGGTTTCCTGTTGATACAGTCTCTGGGTTAAGGGGCCTTTTCTGTCTGTTGATCTTATATTTTCCTTGTGTCTTTGATGTCTTTTCTTCCCCTGTGCTCCAGGTAGGTTGGGACCAACTGATGCTACCTACATGGCTGCTTGCCAGCTTTTAAACCCCAGACACCACTCACCAAAGTGGGGCACAGCACATTTTCTTTAAAAACTTTGTTAAGCCAGTTGACCTGGTTGTCCCCTGAAAACATTGTTCCTAAACCCCTAGCTCTGCTATGCTGTCCTTTGAAGTGCTAGGTTATATTTAGAAATCTCTTAGCTCTTGGTTTAGTCCAGCTGTGCTGACCTTTCCTCCACTGCACGTTGTCCCTCTTTTTACTTAAACCAATTCTTACCTACTCTCTAATCAACAAATACCCATCTCCCTCCCTCCCTATTCTTGTAACCATCAGAGACTGTTTTCTTCTGTGTTTAAACCTTTCCTTGAGTTCTTATAACAGTGGTCTCACACAGTATTTGTCCTTTTGCAACTGGCTAATTTCTTCTGCATAATGTCTTCTGGATGACCCCATGTTATCAGACGTTTCCCAAAATCACTGTTTTCTTTATCATTGCGTAGTATTTCTTTATGTGAGTATACCATACTTTATTTATCAACGAGTACCTAGGTTGATTCCAAGATGCATATTTTTTTATCTATTTAAATACCTTATTGTGCGTTGAGTGCAAGTTTACAATCCGGATCAGTTTGGAATGTGAAACCCTGCACACAAACCACTATTCAACTCTTAACTACTCTCTTTTGCCACCCCCTTGTGACAGCACACTCCTTCTTTCTATCCTGTACTTCTCGTATCCATTCAACCAGTTTCTGTCCCAGTCCGTCCTCTCATCTCACCTCTGGACAATAGCTGCTCAGACAGCCTCACGTGTATATTTAAGTCAAGAAGCACATTCTTCACCAGCAAGATGTATATTCTTAATGGTACATTTTTAAATGGCTACAAACAGAACACAAGCAGGATTCAATTTTGTTTTTATTGTTGTATTTAACAAAGAGTTATGATGAATTCTTTTCAACTTCTAGACATATTTAAGAAAAAAATCCAGTGTCACTGAGTCAATGTCAACTCATAGTAACCCTAAAGGACAGAGTAGAACTGCTTCATAGAGTTTGTGAGGAGCGCCCAGTAGATTTGAACAGCTGAGCTTTTGTTTAGCAGACACAGTACTTAACCACTACGCCACCAGCATTTAAACCAATCAAAACTGTTGCCCTCAAGTCAGTTCTGACTCTTAGTGACCACGCAGGGCACGGCAGAACTGCCCCACAGCTGATTCCAAGAAGCAGCTGGTGGATTCAGTTGCTGTCCTGTTGCTTAGCAGTCAAGCTCTGATCCCAGTACCACCAGGGCCCATTAAATCAAAGAAAGAGCTGAAATGAGAGGTAGTGTTTGTTATGGCCCCACCCGAGACCCTGAACATAGGCAGATATTTCTTATCAGGGTTCAGAATTGAGATCCGGGGGTGCTGGCCAAAAGCCAAGCGAGTGGCTTCATGCTTCTGTGTTAGTGTCCTCCAGCGGTAGCCTCATGTCCCCCATAGCTCTTTCATCCTCCCTTCTTCCTACCATCTTGCCTACCATGCTTTTAAAAATAGCTATGAGCAGTATAGAGCTGTCTCTGAGCTTGACTTCCAGTCCTGAAATGCAGACCTCCCTTGACCGAGAGTTGCTCTGTGTGAGTGTAATTCTAGTTCCCAATCTTAGCTTTCACAAAGCACAAAATTTTCTCTTCAGAGGAGGCCTGGGCTGTCAGAAATACTCTGAGTCTAAAATTCTCAGAGATGTGAGGCTCCTTCTTTAGCTAAGACTTGACTTGCTTTACCTCCTTAATAATTCATCATGTTTATCTGCAGGATGAACCTGATGGCATTACTTTCACTTTCTTGCAAAACTCTCTTGAAACTCCCCACAGACACCCAGACACCTCACTGCTGAGAACCAGCACTAGCACCCTGCAGCCCTTCTGGAGCCCCAGAGAGGAGAATGTGGCCAAAATGAATCTCCAGGCTTCTGAGGGCCATCCTGACCTGGGAAATAAGGCGTGTACCCTACAGAACCTCCAAGGAGATGAAGACAGCAGGTCAGGAAGAAATTTTAGTGTGTGTGAGAATACCCCAGACCTGGAAACTGCTGACCTCCCACCACTGGTTCCCATGGCCCTTTGGGGCTCTCAGGTATGTCTGCATTCCTGGGGAGAGAGCTTCTGGTCTGCTCTCTAATCACCTGCATTGCTGCAGAGAAAAGAGGATGTGTTTTTATCTGTTTTGTAATTCCTTTCTTTCCCTGAAGAGCCACTCACCCATGCCTGCCTATTTTTACTATCCTCCATGTTAAAAAATCTGCCAACATCAACAGCAGTGGTGACCTTTTACTGAGTGCTCTCACGGCTGATACACTACTGGTGAGATATTGGTATATTTATTTGATGAAGAAATTGAGGCTCAGAGAGGCTAGGGAACTTTTCCAAGGTCACACATCTAGTCACTGAGAGATCAGAAATGAAGATCATTCCTTTAATATGATTTGAGAGGCATGGACAAGATAGCACATGCAGGGGACTTAGCAGAATGCTTGGTATACGGTGCCATCTGACACAGTTGGCTAGTCACCTGCAACTAAGATGTGTGGAGGGAAGGTAGGATTTAGTCTTTCTCATGAAGCCCACGTTTTGGTCAGTTAAAAGAAAACCATTAATAAGTCAGTATCAGCTGGTAGATTGAGTGGGCTGAAAAAACTTAACAGTGTCTTCAGGTGATTCTCAGCTAATCCAGGATTTTCCTTCCCTGGCTTTCAGTAGCTTTCTGGCAACTGAGGAAGGGGGCGGTGCTCTTGTGGTCATCTACCCCTCCCCCCACCACCATGGGCTCAGTTGTGATGCCAGACAGAGCCCTGCAGGTGGAGAGCCCGCTGGCAGGGCACACTGGCCATCACCACCTTGTCTCCTGGACCCTACGCCCTTGTAGACTCTCCTGTCTGGACTCTGGTTTGGCAGATCCTCCCTGAGCACCTTGATTGGTCCCAGTGGGCCCTGTTTCATACCTGCAGCTCTCAACCCAGCATGCAGCCACACAAGGATATCAGGGGTCACTCAGGGGCCGAGCCAGTCCTCATTAGGACACTGCCCCATCCTCTTATCAAGATTGACTGCCTCACAGAGGTATAAGGTATCTGCAGAGTGGCCCAGAATCCTGTCTCCAGGGTCTCCTTCAACTTTTCCTCTTCTGTGCCCCATACTATCTCAGCTTTCTCAAAGGGGGGAATCTGGGCACAAGTGTTTCCCCAATCCCCTCACCTTTCCACCTCTCCTGTTCCTCTTCCTGACTCCACCTTCTTTCCAGACATCTCCATTCCTGTGACATAGTGGGCCAGGCCTGTTGTTTTTTTCCCCTTTGTTGTGAAAGTACATATAACTCAACATTTGCCGATTCAATATTTTTTACATTTATAATTGAGTGCCACCACATGTCAGTTTGTTGTACTCTGGTGGCTCACATGTTGTGATACTAGAAGCCGTGTCACTGGTATTTCAAATGCCATCCAGGTCATCCATGGTGGACAGGTTCCAGCCGAGCTTCCAGACTAGGATAGATTAGGAAAAAGGACCTGGCAATCTAGTTCTTAAAAAAATTGACCAGAAAAAGTTTTCAAATAGCTGTGGAACATTGTCTGGTATAATGCCAGAAAATGAGCCCCCAGTTGGAAGGCACTCAAAACAGATGACTGGGGAAGAGCTGCCTCCTCAAAGTCGGCTGACCCTAATTATATGGCAGGGTGAAGCTTTCAGGACCTTCATTTGCTCATGTGGCAAAACTGAAAATGAGAATAAACAACTGCAAACATTTATTAATAATCAGAATGTGGAATGTACCAAGTATAAACCGGGACAATTGAAAGTCATCAAAAATTAAATGAATTGGTATTGACCATTTTGAATCAGATTATCATATGGTCTTCTATGCCAGGAATGGCAATTGCATCCATGGTAGAAAAAAAAAATTCAAGCTCTACCCTGAAGTACAACATTGTCAATGATAGGATACATATAACTATAAGGTAGGCCAGGTAATATGACTATTATTCAAATTTATGTATTAACAGCTAATGCCAAAAATGAAGAAATGGAAACTTTTTATGAACTTCTAGAGTTTGAAATTGATCAAACATGTAATCACAATGCATTGATAATTACTGGTGGTTGGAATATAAGTTAGAAACAAAGAAGAAGGATCAGCAGTTGGTAAATATTGCCTTGATGATAGAAATGATGCTGGAGACTGAATGATAGAATTTTGCAAGACCAATGACTTATTCATTGGAGGTACCTTTTTTTGTGACCCACATAGACCTCAGCAGATAGAATACACAGGAATCAATTTGACTACGTCTGTCGAAAGAGACAATGGAGAGGCTAGATATCATCAGCCAGAACAAAATAAAGGACCAACTGTGGAATAGACTATCAACTGCTCATGTGCAAGTTCAAGTTGAAGCTGAAGAAAATTAAAACAAGCTCATGAGAACCAAAGTAAGACCTTGATTATATCCCGTTCAAATTTAAAGATCATCTCAGTAGTAAACTTGACACACTGAACATGAAGAGCAGGCAGGTTGTAGAATGACATAAAGGATGTCATATATGAAGAAAGCAAAAAGTCATTAAAAGGACAGGAATAAAAAAAAAAAGGACCAAAATGGATGTCACAAGAGACTTTGAAATTTGCTCTTGAGTGTAAAGTAGCTAAAGCTAATGGAAGAAATGATAAAATAAAAGAGTTGAAAAGATGATTTCAAAGGACAGCTCAAGAAGACAAAGTAAGGTACTAAGGTGAAAAGTGAAAAGACCTGGAGTTAGGAAACCAAAAGAGAAGAACACACTCAGCATTTCTTAAACTGAAAGAACTGAAGAAAAAACTCAAGCCTCAAGTTGAAGAATCAAAAGAAGATGAAAAGAGTACACAGTCACTCTACCAAAAAGAATTGGACAACTTTCAGCCATTGCAGAAAGCAGCACACGATCAAGAATTGATGGCACTAAAGGAAGAAGTCCAAGCAGCAATGGAGGAACTACAAGAAACAAGCCTCCAGGAACCGATGGGGGTACTAAGAGAGATGTTTTAACAAATGAATGCAGAACTGGAAACACTTACTCATCTATGTCAAGAAATTTGAAAGCTAGCTACATGGCCAGCCAACTGGAAAAGATCTGTATCTGTGCCCGTTTCAAAGGAAGATGATCCAGCAGAATGGAGAAATCATCAAACAGTATCATTAATATTACATGCAAAAGTAAAATTCTGCTGAAGTTAATCAAACAACAGTTGCAACAGCACATCAATAAGGATCTGCTAGAAGTTCATCCCAGATTCAGAAGAGGCTGTCCAAAAAGGAACATCATTGCTGATCTCAGATGGACCCTGGCTGAAAGCAGAGAGTATCAGAAAGACGTTTACCTGTGTTTTATTGACTATGAAAAAGGCATTCAATCATGAAGATCATAACAAATTGTAGATAGCACTGTAAAAACGGGAATTCCAGAAACACTTAATTGTACTCATAAAGAACCTGTACATAAACCAAGAGGCTTTTGTTCAAATGAAACAATACTGTGTGGTTTAGAATAAGGAAAGATGTGCATCAAGGTTGTATCCTTTCACTATACTTATTCAAACTGTATTCTGAGAAAATAACCTGAGAAGCTGGACTACATGAAGAAACACACGACATCAGAATTGGAAGAAGGCTGATTAACAACCTGCGGTATGCAGATGACACAAGCTTGCTTGCTGAAAGCAGAGAGGTCTTGAAGCATTGACTGATGAAGATCAAAAACTACAGCCTTCAATATGGACAGCACCTCAACACAAAGGAGACAAAAATCCTCACCACTGGACCAAAAAGCAACATCATGATACACGAAGAAAATGTTGACATTTTCAAGGATTTAATTTTACTTGAATCCACAATCAATATGCACAGAAGCAGCAGTTGAGAAATCAAGACACAATGCATTGGGTAGATCTGCTGCAAAAGTCATCTTTAGAAGTTGTCATGGTTTGAATTGTGTGCCCCCCCCCCCCCCCCCCCCCCCGTGTAGCCACGTGGCTGGGATATGATTCCCAGTATCTTGGGACTCTCCTCCATTGTGTGGTTTCGCTAAACTGTATGTTAAAGGATTAGGGTGGGGATGTAGATTCCCGCATAGAATTACTTCCCCGTCCTGCTGTAGGGGGAGTTTCCCCAGAGTATGGCTTGCCCCACCCTTGATGCTTTCAGCTTGCAAGAGATAAAAGGGAAAGAGAAACAAAGGACAATTGGGAGCATCGCACCACAAGAAATGTGCAGTGGGAGAAGAGCGCATCCTTGAGACCTGAGGTTCCTTCGCTGGGACGCTCCCTGGACAAAGACTGATGCAATGCCAGACTTTCCTCCAGAGCCGACAAGGGGAAAGCCTTCCCTGGAGCGGTCACCCTGAATATGGACTTGCAACCTACCGGACTGTGTAATTATCCTGAATATGGACTTGTAACCTACCAGACTATGTAAGAATAAACCTTCCTGTGTTAAAGCCATCCACTCTGTGGTATTTCTGTTAGAGCAGCCCTAGCTGACTAAAACAGAAGTTAAAAAGTGAAGATGTCACTTAAAGGACTTCAGGTGCACCTGACCCAAGCCATGGTATTTTCAGTCACTTCATATGGATGTGAAAGGCAGAAAATGAATACTGCCATCGAGTGATGACTCATAGCGACCCTACAGAGCAGGGTACAACTGCCTCATAGAGTTTTCAGGGAGTACTTGGAGGATTTTAACTGCTGATATCTCTTAACCACTATGCCACTAGAGTTTCCAGACAATGGATAACGAAGACCAAAACAGACTTGATGCCTTTGAATTATGATATTAGAGAAGAACATTGAATATACCATGGATTTCAGGAAGAATGCATAAATTTGACTTGGAGGAAGTACAGCCAGAATGCTGTTTAGAAGAGATTTTTGTCTCAATATTTTGGACACGTTACTAGGAGGGACCAGTCCCTTGAGAAGAACATCATGCTTGGTAAGAGAGTCAGTGAAAAGAGGAAGACCTTCACGAAGGTGGATTGACACAGCGGCTGAAACAACGGGCTCGAACATAGTAGTGGCTGTGAGGATTGCCCAGAATTGGGCAGTGTTTTGTTTGTTGTTGTGTCATTGTTCGTCAGTTTGTTTTGTTGTTTTGTCGTTGAGTCAGAATCAACTTGACGGCACCTAACATCAACAGCAATAAAGTGATACAAATTTCCGATTTTGCCATCACCATTAATAGACATTTGCTGCTTCCTAAACAGTGATTTCCCCTCTACCCCACCTCTGGCAGCCATTAATTAACTTCAGTCTCTATGAATTTGCCTATTCTAGATATTCCACAGTAGTGAATCAAACGATGTTTGTTATTTTGTGATTGACTAACTTCACTCAGCATACTTTCAAGATTCATCCATGGTGTAGCATTTAGCAGACCTTCATTTCTCTTTATGGCTGAGCAGTATTCCCTTGTAGGATGTACACATTTTGTTTATTCATTTGTCTGTTTATGGCCATATAGGTTGCTTTCTTGTTCATTCTTGATGTGCCACACCAGGAGATAGGAATGGAGACAATGTTTCCTCTCTGAGCTCTGCTTTCTGGCTTTTTGCCTTGCTAAGAGGTCAAGGTCTGCCTGTGCTTGCCTCACCTCATAAATCTCCTGACTCACGCTTAGAGATGGCTAGCTGAAAGGTTATGGGAGCAATTAAAACGTAATGATTTTGTATTAGTAAAAGTGTTGTCTTTCTTAGAATGGTAAAGATCATGGACTTTGGAGTCAGTCCTGGGGATGACACCTTGCTAGGTCATTTGCCAGATATGTTCCTTAACATGTCAACCTTTAGTTTCTTCGTCGATAGAAAAAAAATGATGTGAGAATCAAATACCATGCTTACTTAGCACAGCTCCTGGAACATAAGACATTGGAGAATTGTTAGTCATTTTTGTTGCGGTCATTGTGACTTTGTTACTTTTTCCTCCTTCTGAACACAAGCCTGTCAGAGGGGCAGAAAGGAGGCTGTGTTCATTAGCTCCTTGACTCTCCACCTTCTTGAGGGGAAAGCAGAAAGGTGTATGACTGGGGTACTGACAAGTGTAAAATAACGTCTTGTCTAATTTTTAGAAAATGTATAATGTAAATAATATAATATATTTATATGCTTATGTAAATATATTTATATTTTATGTAAACATATATTTACATAAATATATTTATAATATAAATATTTAAACGAGTCTGCCCTATTAACCATTTTTAAGTGTACAATTACCCAAAACTGAACATGTCAGTTAGCAGCCAAGCTCTTAACCACTGTGCCATCAATGCTCGAAGTATGTAATTAAGTGACATTAATTGAATTCATCATATTTTGCAATCATCACCACTCTTCACTTCCATACATGTTCATCAAATTCAGCAGTTTGAATCCACTAGCCACTTGTGGGAAACCCTGTGGGATAGTTCTATTCTGTCCTATAGAGTCCACTCTAAATCACAATCAGCTCAGCAGCAATGAGCTTTTTTAAACAGAAACTCAGTACTCCTTAAGCAATAACTTCCCAATATGATAATTAATTTTAATATTATTTATTTATTTATTATGATTGAATGAAAATGTGCATTCCAATATAAATTGAATGCCCACCTATCTGCACCTCCCACTGCTCTCCCTGCCCGGTGACAGCACACTCTTCCTCTCTACTCCATACATGTCTTATCCTCCCAACAATCTACTATCCCCTCCTCTCCACCCACTCCCCTTCCTCCAGTAAAAGGTCAGCAGGACAACATCCTGTATGTGCATAGAACCATAAAGCGCACACATGATATGGTCAGTCTGTGTCGCCAAGTCCAATCCATTCATGTCTGAGAGTTGACCTCCATTATGATTTATGGACAGGAGCAGCATGAGGGCCAGGGACCATGCTCCCAGGGGAACTCTGAAGCCTGTGGGCCATCATTTGCAGTCTTTTAATGGAGCTCTCAGAGTGCACCCCTTTTTATTCTTGTGTTGCCAGTGAGACTCAACTTTGTGAGCTCCATCACGGCTGTCATGGATGTGGTGGCCAGACACCATCCGGTTCTTCTGGTCGTGAGTCAATGTAGACACCCACTCACGTGGGTCTCTGTGTCCTGTGGGTTCTCTTTCCACCATGTCATTTTGGTCCTCAGTGATCATCTGTTCCTGCTGAGTTGGGACCATTTGCTGTACCTTCAGATGGCAGCTTGGCAGCTTTTAAGATCCCAGATGCCACTGACCAACATGGGATGCAGAGAGCCCTCTTGGCAAAATGCTAGTTGTACCAATTGGCCTCGGTTTACCCTGAGAGTATGATCCCTGGCCCCTGGTCCCACCTACTCTGTCCTTGCAATATTGGGTTAAGATGGAAGGAGTACTCAAGTTATTTTGAAGTCCACTTAATATTGTTCTTCTTTCTAATGTGTGCTGTCACCGATTTCACCCAACCAAATTTCTATCCACTGTCTAATCTAAACCCTCCCCCCTTCGCCCTTTCTCCCTCCCTTCCCTTGCAGCCGTCAAAAAGTTTTTTCTTCTATGTGTAAGCCTGTTTTTGAGTTCTTATTGTAGAGGTCTCATACAATATTTGTCCTTTTTTCACTGACTACTTTCACTCAACATAATGTCCTCCAGTTGAAACCAGGTTATGAGATGTTTCCTGAAATCATCGTTGTTCTTTATCTTTACATAGTGTTCCATTGAGTATATATACCATAGTTTACCTATCCATTTCTCTGTTGTTGGGCATCTGGGTTGATTCCATCTTTTTACTACTGTGGACTGTGCTGTGATGAGCATTTGTGTGCATGTGTCAGTTGGTGTGAATGGCCTTGATTCTGTAGGGTATATTCCAAGCAGTGGAATTACTGGGTCAGATGGTGTGTCTATATCCATTTTTTTAAGCCAGATTGCTTTCCAAAGAAGTTGGACCGTTTTGCAATCCCACCAACAGTGTAGGATAGTTTCACTTTCTCCACAACCTCTCCAGCATTTGTTGTTTTGCATTTTTTGGATAACGGCCAACTTTATTGGGATGAGATGGTATTTCATTGTCGTTTTGATTTGAATTTCTTTAATAGCTAAAGATCGTGAGCAATTCCGCATGTGGTTTTTGGCTGCCTGGATCTCCTTCCTCTTCAGTGAGGTGTCTGTCCATCTCCTTTGCCCATCACTTAACTGGGTGACTTATCTTCTTCTTATTGATATTTTGTAGCACCTTAAAGATTATGGAGATCAGACATTGGTCTGACATATAGTTGCCAAATATTTTTTCCCTGTTCTGTAAGTGGCCTTTTAATTTTGTTAATAAAGTATTTGGATGAGCAAAAGTGTTTGATTCTTAATAGTTCTCATTTATCTATTTTCTCTTCTGTTGATTGTGGTTTGTTTGACAGATTTTGAAGTCTGTCTACGTTGTGTATTAAAACTTCCATTGTTGTTTCTACTTTTTATTAGCCAAGCCACCAAGCCAAGTGCCGTCAAGTCGGATCTGACTCATGGATGGGCTTCATCGCTTTAGACTTGATATTTAGGTCTTTTATCCAGTTTGCTTTGGTTTGTGTATAAAGTGAGATATGGGTCTTGTTTCAATTTATTGCAGATGGATATCCAATTCTGCCAGCACCATTTGTTGAAGAGATTGTTTTTACCCCAGTTTAATGTCTTAGGGCCTTTGCCGAATATCAACTGTTCATAAGCAGATGGTGTCATCTCTGGGGACTCAATTCTGTTCCATTGATAGATCTGTATCTTTTTGCACTAGTACCAGGCTGTTTTGACTACTGTGGCAGTGTAATAGGTTCTAAAGTTGGGTAATGAGAGGTCTCCCAATGTGTTCTTCTTCTTCAGTAGTGCTTTACTTATCTGGGGCTTCTTCTCTTTCCAAATAAAATTGGTGACTTGTTTCTCCATCTCATTAAAAAATGACACTGGAACTCATATTGGGATTGCATTATGTAAGTAGATTGCTTTGGATAAAATAGACATTTTCACAATGTTAAGTCTTCCTATCCGTGAGCAGGGTAGGTTTCTCCATTTATGTAAGTCTCTCTCAGTTTCTTGTAGTAAGGATTTGTAGTTCTCTTTGTAAAGTTCTGTTATTTCTCTGGTTAGATTAATTCCTAGGTACTTTATCTTCTTAGGGGCTATAGTAAATGGTATTGATTTGGTGGTTTCTTCATTAACAGTCTCATTGTTGGTATAAAGGAATCCTACTGATTTACTTATGTTTATCCTGTATCCTGAGACTTTGCTGAACTCTTCTACTAGTTTGAGTAGTTTACTTATGGGTTCTTTGGGATTCTCTGTGTATACAATCATATCATCTGTGAATGGGGAGATTTTTACTTCTTCTCTGCCAATATAGATGCCTTTTATTTCTTGGTCTTGTCTGATTGCTCTGGCTAGAACTTCTAGTACAGTGTTGAATAGCAGAGGTGAGAATGGGCATCCTTGTCTAGTTCCTGTTCTCAAGGTAAACTGTTTCAGTCTCTCTCCATTCAGGATGACGTAGGCAGTTGTCTTTGTATAAATGTTGAGGAATTTCCCGTCTATACCAATTTTGCTGAGAGTTTTTTTACCATAAATAGGTGTTGTAGTTTATCAAATGCCTTTTCTGCATCAATGGACAAAATCAGGTAATTCTTGTCTTTTGTGATATTTATGTGGTTAATCACACTAATTGTTTTTCTGATGTTGAACCAGCCTTGCATCACTGGTATGAATCCAACTTGGTCATGATGCATTATTTTTTTAATATCCTGTTGTATTCTATTGGCAAGAATTTTGTTAAAGATTTTTGCATCTAGATTCATGGGTGATATAAGTTTGTAGTTCTCCTTTTTTGTTGGGTCTTTCCCTGGCTTTGGTATCAGGGTTATGCTGGCTTCACAGAAAGAATTTGGCAGTATTCTGTCCCTTTCTATACTGTGAAATAGTCTCAGTAGTATTGGAGATAACTCTTCTCTAAAAGCTTGATAGAATTCTTTGGTGAAACCATCTGGTCCTGGGCTTTTTTTGGTTGGCAGCTTTTTGATAACTTTTTCAATCTCTTCCTTTGTGATAGGTTTACTAAGTTGTTCTGTTTCACCTTGTGATAATTTTGGTAGGTGATACGAATCAAGGAATTTGACCCTTTCCTCTAGGTTTTCAAATTTGTTAGTCTTTCATAATATTCTGTTATGATATTTTTTTTTCTCTTGGATCTGTTATGACAACTCCCCTCTCATTTCTTATTTGGGTTATTTGTGTCTTTTCCTGTTTTTCTTTAGTAAGGTTAGCCAATGGTTTGTCAATTTTGTTGATCTTTTCAAAAAACTAGCTTTTGGTGTTTTCACTTTTTTTCAATTGTTTTTCTGATCTGTAAGTCATTTAATTCTGCTGTAATCTTTATGATCTGGTTTCTTCCAGTGCCTGAGGGGTTCCTCTGTTGTTCTCTCTCTACTTGTTGAAGTTGTAGGGCTAGTTCTTTAATTTGTTTTCTTTCTTCCTTCCAGATGTGTGCATTTATGGAGATAAACAGACCTCTGAGCACTACTTTGGCTGTATCCCGTAAGTTCTGGTAGGAAGTGTTTTCTTTCTTGTTGGAATTCATGAATTTCTTTATTTCATTCTTGATTTCTTTTATAACCCATGGTTTTGGGGGGCAAGATGTTCAGTTCCCAAGAGTTCCACTTTCTATCTATGTTTTTTCTGCTATTGATTTTGACTTCTATGGCTTTATGATCTGAGAAGATGCTTTGCATTAATTCAATGGTAAGGATTTTGTTGAGAATTGCTTTATGTCCTAACACACGGTCGATTCTGGAGAATGTTCCATGTGCACTGGAGAAGAAGGTGTGGTTGTCTGCTGATGGATAGAAAGTTCTGTATACGTCAATGAGGTTTAGTTGGTTAATTGTGGCAATAATGTCTTCTGTATCTTTAGTGAGCTTTTTTTTAGATGATCTGTCCACTATTGAGAGTGGAGTGTTGAAGTCTTTCACTATTATTGTGGAGTGATCTGTTTCCTTTCTGAGTGTAGTCAGTGTTTCTTTGACATATTTAGGTGCTCTAATATTAGGTGCATAAATATTTAATATAGTTAAATCTTGCTTGTCCATACTTTAATTTTCAATTTTTTCCTGTCTTTAAGTCTAAGGTGAATTTCTTGTAGGCAACATATGGATGGGTCATGTTTTTTGATCCAAGATGTCACTCTATGTCTCTTTACTGGAGTATTCATTCAATCACATTCAATGTAATTATTGATATCTATGTGTTCAGTCCTGCCTTTGTGATCTGTTTGTTTTTGTATTGATGTTTTCTCTGTTGTTCTTATTAATCTGTTCTGGTACATTCTTTTTTGAGTTGATTTTTCACCTTTTCACAGTTGGTTTTGTGGTTGTTGAGACTCCTGTATTGCATTTCTTGATATGTATGTTGCATCTTTGTTGTGCTTTATGGCTGCCCCTGTGATCCCCCTTAATAAATTATGTATAAACCCAATTTTAATTGCTACCAGTGTTATTAACTTCCTCTCCATCTGGAAGGACTACAATGACTGCAGTACATCTCTCTTTTTAACATGGTGACATCATAGTTTTCTTGATTCAGTTTGGAGCATTCCCTAACTGAGTAGGATTCTGGATGATGTGTCCTTCTAAAATATGAAGTTAGTGGTTTTGCTGTTCTAAGCCAAAGCCAAAGCCAAAGCCAAAGCCAAAGCCAAAGCCAAGAGATTCTTTCAGTATTTCTTGTAGCTTTGGTTTGGTTTTTACAAAGTATCTGAGTTTCTATTTATCTGTGAATGTTTTAATTTCATTTTCATATTTGAAAGATAGTTTTGTAGGACATATAATTCTTGGTTGGAAGTTCTTCTCCTTCAAGGCTTTGAATTTGTGATGCCAGTGTCTCCATGCCAGCATGGTTTCTGCTGAGAAATCTGATGAAAGCCTACAAGGTTTCTCTCTGAATGTTAGGCTTGCTTTGAGTCTTGCTGCCTTTAAGAGTTTCTGCTTATGTTTCATTTTGTTAATCTTGATTATAACAGGTCTTGGAGTCTTTCTTTTGACATCTATATTGAGTGAGGTTCAATATACATCTTGGATGTCTGTGTTCTCTTCCTTCATGATTTCTGGGAAGTTTTCTGTCAGCATCTCAGCAACAATACTCCCTGTATTCTCAAGAGTCTTGCCCTGTTCAGGGACTCCAGTTAACTGTAGGTTGTTCCTCTTAATACAGTCCCCCATGCTTCATAATACTTCTTCATTTTTTTTTTTGTTTCTTTTTTCTGATTTTTCCTCATAGATGCTGGAGTCAGTAGCTCTGTCTTCCAAGTCAGAAAGTCTCTTTTCCATTGTTCCATTCTGTTTTCTTGGCTTTGCATTGAAGTTTCTGTATATTTGATTTTTTCTTTGTATTTGATTTTGTTCTTGATCTGTTAGATTTCAAAGTACTGGTGTTCCATCAGATCGAACATCTTGCTTAAATTTTCATCTTGCTCTGCTGTATTTTGTATAAGGTGTAGAAGGGCTCTGTATATAATCCTTTTGTATTCACCTTCTGATAATTTCAGAAAAGTTTTTTCTTCCAGAAAGTTCCTTGGTTGTTTTGTTTGGGATCCTTCTAAAGCCATGGATGATTTCCTGTTTACTGCTTTCTCAAGGGTCTCTTGCTTTGGGGGCTTCATGTGAGTCAATAAAGGCTGGGAGGGATACTGTGCAGATGGACCGCAGATGTTTCTCTAGGCTGTCTTACAATGAAAAAGAAAAGGTATCTGACCACTTCCCAAGTCAGTCAGGTTTTCAGGTGTAGAGGTCCCTCTTCCTGATTGGGAAAGTAAGCACCTCTATATCCAACCCCAGATGTTATAAACTAGTTCAAAATACAGCAATGCTACTGCCCTGTTGGTCTCTGCTGACAGGCCCCAGCCATAGGTGACACTGAGTAAACTACTGCTTTTCCAGCAGAAAAGAATTCTCCTGTGGGAAGGCGCTGGCTTGCAGGCTAAGAATTAGGTCCAGCTGTAGCCACCATATCTAAGATGCCACCCTGCACAAGGTTGCCGCCACTTCTGTACACACTACCCTGTGGCAGAGGTGAGAAGAGGGGCCAAAGGTGCCAAGAAGCAGTGAGTCCTCAGCCCCTGTTGCTGGGCCCCTGACATAGGTGAAACTGTGTAAACTGCTGTTTTTCTGTCAGAAAAGCACTCTCCTGTGGGCAGGCACTGGCTCCCAGGCTAAGAATTATGTCCAGCTAAAATCTCTGTATTCAAGATGGCATCCTTCACAAGGGCGCAGCCACTTCTGTACAAACTATACTGTGGGAGAGGTAGAAAGACAGGCCAAAAGTGGTGAGACGCATAGAGTCCTAAGCCTGGCTCTCAAAATATAGCAATTTCACCTGCCTATCCCACCAGCAGTGTGTTTGAGACTAGCCACTAGGCAAGACTCAGCTCTGCCCTCTGGCCAAGACAGAGAAAAGAAAAGTGCTGGGAGCCAGCCCTAACATCTTTTTGGGGACCCTCGTGGAGGGAGGGAAAGCCGTTGGCGAGGAAATGAATTGAGAGAGACAGGAAAGAGTTTTGGAGAAAATGGCAGCCTGAAAGGTCTGTCTTTATTTTTATAGTCGAAGTGACGTGATTTTCACCCTGCCCCGTGACCACACAAGCTATTGGCTAACTTGAAGTGACGTGATTTTTACCCTGCCCCCGACCACACAAGCTATTGGATAACTTGAGGTGATGTGATTTTCACCCTGCCCCCTGACCACATAAGCTATTAGCTAACTTGAAGCCTATACCTCGTGGTCTCCTTTTTTCATGTTAATTATTAGGGCCTTCTGGATAATGGCCCGAGACAAGTGGTCTTTTTACATATTAATCATTAGGGCCTTCTAGGTAATGGCCTGAGACAAGTGTGTTGTGGTGATAATTGACAGTGAAAACAAAGTTATGCCCTGAGCTCAATCAGCCCTACCTATACCTCAAGGTTAAAAGGTACAGCAGGAGGGGTCTAAAGGTTATAATCTCTATTTGTTCCTACTTTGCTCTTTATCTTTTTCTGTGGGGACAGTAAACACCTACCGTCCCCCACCCTATGCCTTTCTTAAACTGTTCTAAGAAGGGTAATTCTTTGCACATGGAGGGGGGATGTGCAGTTGGGGGAATCCTTGTGCTGGGAGATGAGGGGGTATTTTTGAGGAGAGTTTAATTAGGATGAAAAACATACAGCCAGAAATATGTCAGGGGTGAGATATGTCTGCCTGCCATCACAGAGGCTTGTGGCTTTGCTCACAGAGGTCTTTGTGGGTGACAGGCTTCAGCAGAAAAGTCAAAATGATGAGTTATCTTCAGTCTGTGAGAGCCAGGACTAGTCAGGAGTGGGAGTCAGCGAAAGAGAGGAGGTTTTTCGTTCAGTGGTATGAAGTCCAAATCAACAGCCCTTTGCCATGTCCTGGGGCTCACTAGGTGACTAGAAGCCTCCATTTGATTATCAGTTCAGGTCTTGGTTTCCAGAGGAATTTAGGGAGATGTGTGCTTAGTCCATCATCCTGACTCTGCCTCCTATTTTTAAGTTCCTATCATAGGAGTTTCATACAGTATTTGTCATTTTGTTCCTGACTACTTCCACTCAACATAATGTCATCCAATTGAAACCAGATTATGAGATGTCTCCTAAAATGATCGTTGTTCTTTGTCATTGCACAGTGTTCCATTGAGTATACATACCATAGCCTACCTATCCATTCCTCTGTTGTTGGGTACTATTTTTATTATTATAGATGTGAAAGTAATTTCAAGATAAGTTTGGAAGACTAAAAGGAAATGTCTACCATAATTCCATGAACCTACCATATTTTTATTCAAATAATGCATGCCTTCTGTCATGGACTGAATTGTGTCCCCCCAAAAGTACATGTAACCATTTGGCTGGGCCGTGATTCTCAGTGTCTTGTGACTGTCCTCCATTTTGTGTTTTTTCCTATGCTGTATGTTAAAAGATTAGGGTGGGACTGTAATTCTCTTTATAAGATCACTTCCCTGCTCCACTGTAAAGGGAGTTTCCCTGGAGTATGGCCACCCTTAATCCTTTTACCCTGCAAGAGATAAAAGGAAAAGGTAGTAGGCTGAGAATTGGGAACATTGTACCATCAAGAAAGCAGCACCGGGAAAAGAGCACATCCTTCAGACCTGAGGTTCCAGTGCCAAGATGCTCCCTGGACAAAGACTGATGCAATACTGGACTTTCCTCCAGAACCAACAAGGGAAAAGCCTCCCTTTGGAGTGGACACCCTGAATATGGACTTGTAGCCTACTGGACTGATTAAGAATAAACTTTCCTTTGTTAAAGCCATCCACTCTGTGGTATTTCTTTTAGAGCAGTACTAGCTGACTAAAACACCTTCTAAGTTTGTGCCAGCACTGCTATCATTTGGGGAGGTATTTTCCTATGCATTGCTATGCAAATTATTTTTTACACATTGCTATTAAAAATCAGCAAACCTACAAGAGTACTTCAAGGGAGGAGAATGGTATTGGCAAACAAACACAGAAGGTATGCTTTATTTTTGTAAAAATATGGTAATACTGTAATTATTCCTTTTCAGTCTTTTTTCTCCTTAACATTTATATGTGAAGCTGATAATATTTATACCATGTCTATGACCTAAAATTATAGTGATGAATGTTTTCCAGATTGCTATCTCAATTTCATAATTGTTACTTCAGTGGCTGTGCAATATTTCACCTTGTATATGTGCCATAATTTATTAAGACTGATGATGAAATGTCTGAGTTTTTATAGATGTTTTATTTTTCCAAGTTTCTATGGAATTTATCAGAAACTCACCCACTGGACATTTCCTAAGACCTCTGTAAAGCACCTGAACAAAATAAAAGAATCACAGTCAGCTCTGCAAGAGGGTGTGTGATGTTGGGTAATGTGGGGGCATGTATGACTGGGAGGAGGCATGCACATCTGGTGACAGTAGAGTCAATAGTTACTTAGAAAATTCTGAGCAAACACAATGGCCCGCCAATCTTCAGTAATCCTCGTCTACCACCATTTTGATCCTTGATGAGTGTGTCAAGACTGCCCTGCCAGTTATTCTCTTGTCTTTCTAGTGCTCAGTTAGAAGCTCCTGTTTCCAGGTAACATAGTGCCATTCACCAACATTTTTGCAAATATTGGCTTTTCAGGTCAGCAGTGAGTCTCTGCGTTGAGTTAGTATTTCCTGTCCTGTGTTCTTGCTATCAATTAGAATCAACTTGACAGTAGTGGGTTTGGTTTGGTTCTTATGTATTTGGTTATGTCCCTGTAAGAAGACCAGGAACACATCTACAACATGTATTCAGTTCACTGAACAAATATTTATTGAGCTCCCACTGTGTGTCTATTATTGATCTAGGAGCCGGGTGCAGAGCAAATGAGCAGGACAGACGAGATCCAGCTCTCTTGAAACATACATTCCAGTGGGGGAGACAGAATAAGTAAACAAATATTACTAAAATGAGTAATAAAAGAAAGATGACTATGTAGGTAACATATAATGAATTAAAAAGTCTGTTTAATCAAGTAAAATAAAAGAATAAATAAATACACCAATTTCTCATAGCAATGAGTGCTGTGAACAAAATCTGTGCTAGAGAGTGACTGGCAGTGGGGAGAGAACTTCAGAGAGGCTGGTAACATGTCAACTAAGATCTGCGTGGTGAGGTACCTCATGGAAGAGTGTTTCAGAGAGAGCAAATTCTACATGTTCACTGAGGTGGCACAAGGTTGGTTCATTTTACAGATGGACTGTTTTACAGAGAGAAAACCATTCTATCCAGAGAGCAGTCAGCAGTGGGTAAAGAGGAAGAAGTCGGTAGCAGATGAGGTGAGAGCCATGCACTGAGCAAGATGCTATAGAAAACAACTCTGATTTTATTCTAAAGCACAGTAGACGGTCATTGGCTGGCTTCAACTGACCTCATTAGATTTGTCTGTTACACAGATCACAGTGGCTGGTCTGTGGAGAACCGATTGTCTGGGAAACAAGGAGATAAGTCAGGAGGATTTGGATATAGCCCAGAGAGAGATGTAGATGGCTTGATTGTCATGATGGTAGTAGAGGATGGTAGAAGTCAGTAGATTCTGGATTCTTCTGGAGGTAGAATTGACAGTGTTTGTTGATAGATTTATGATAGAAATCAGTGATGTCTCCTAGATGTTTTCCTTAGTAATTGGGAGATATTTGTCACTCATTTGGCAAAAGATTAGAAATGAGTTGTGGTGGAGCACACTGGAGGTTTCTGTCTTGAACATGTTAAATTTGAGATGCTGTTACATACCCACGTGGAGACGTTAGGTGGAAAGTTGAAAATATAAGTCCGGAGCTCAGGAGAGAAAATGTACTTAAACAAACAGGATCACATATAGCTAGCTTTTAAAATTACAGAACTGGATGGAGTCACCAAAGAGTGAAGAAAGAGAAGAAAAGGGGCTGAAGTCTAAGCTCTCCTGCTCTCATCTTTTAAATGTCTGTCAAAGCCTACAAGCCTTCAAAGGAAACAGAAGATATAGTCAGTGAAGTTGGAAGAAATGAAAGGGAAATTAGTCCTGGAAGCCACAAGTCTTTATAAACATCCCAAGTTACTACTATCTGGCTGAGTACAGAGTAGGCTGCCAGTAAAAATTTCAAGGAAGCACAAGTTTTGTGGCTGCTTGTTTATGTTTTTCCAGCCTCTAGCAAGCACAGTCCTGGAACTTTGGACATCACTGAACAAATGGCTGCTGCCCCAAGAACCCATAGGGTTCCCTACTATCTCTGACATCAACATTGATATACTGCCTAGCTCCAGAGGCCCGAGGTGGTTGGAATGCCCCACCCTAGCTCCCACCCTACTCCTGTTTCACACTCCAGCCCCACACATGCCCTTCTCTGTTGGCAGGATTTGCTCTACTCTGAGCTGCCTACATGGCGTGAGGCAAGCTCCTTCCTATCCCTTCACCTGGATTCTGCTGATTCCCTTCCATCCTCCCTGCTGCATCCACAAGCCTTTCCAGGGTTGAAAACCAGCTCAAGACTCTTCTCTCTTGTTTCTCTCTGACTCTGTAAGTGACATCTTTGTCCTCCAGGTTGCTAAAGCCCCCTGGACACCTGCCTTGTCTTGTGTATCCATCCTATCACCAAAATGCGTATGTTCTACCTGAAAATAACTCTTGCATCTCTTCACTTCTCTCCATCTCTGCCCCTCACCCTGACCCAGGTCACCTTTTGTTTCCTGTCTAAACCACGACAACTCACCTTCCCATCCTGTTGTGCCCAACCCATTTACCATACAACAGCCAGAGTGATCTCGAAAAGCAAGTCTGTTCACATCATTTCTCTGCTTAATATCCTTTAGTGGCACCTAGTCCCTCAAGATAAAAATTCAAATCCTTACTACAGTTTCCAGCCGTTGTCCACATTCCCCAACATTCTTATTATTTGCTCACTGTGCCCCAGAAATGCTGACCTTCTTTCAGTTCCTAAACTTGCCAGCATTTCCCACCTCTCAGAGCCTTAAACATGCTGTATTCTCAGCTTAGAAGGCTCTTCCTTGCAGCTAACTCATATTCTTGTTTTAAGCTTCAGCTTAAAGGCTACTTCTTCTGAGGAGGGCTCCCTAACTTATCTCCTAGTCTGAATTAGGTAGCTTCTGTAATGATCTTTATAGCACCTTATTCTTTCTCTTGATAGTTCTTACCTCAGTTTATGATTATAAATTGCTCTTTGATTCTTGTTGATTGTGTATCAACTCTACTCCACTGCTCTGCTAGAGCAGATATCACACCTATTTTGATTCCCAGCACCTATAGCATAGTGCCTATCAGTTAGTAGGTGATTGAAAGTCTTTGTCATAACTGAATGAAGCTTTCTTTGACTGCTCCAGCCCACACTAATGTTTAGGTTCTCTTCATTCCAAGTTCACTTACAGTTAGTTATTCCTAAGTTATTTGTTCTGAAGCAAAAGCTGAAATTTATTAAAGCTTATTTTATGCCACACTCTGTACCAGTCACTTTATATATATATATTATTTCTAGTCTTTATAACAATCTTATGAAACAGGCGTTATCAACCCCATTTTACAGATGAAGAAAACGAGTATCAGAAAGATAAAGTAGGATAGGTAAACTATGGTATATATACTCAGTGGAACACTATGCAACGATAAAGAACAACGATGATTTTAGGAAATGTCTCATAACCTGGTTTCAACTGGAGGACATTATGTTGAGTGAAAGCAGTCCGTGACAAAAGGACAAATATTGTATGAGATCTCTACAATAAGAACTCAAAAACAGACTTATGCATAGAAGAAGACTCTTTAATGGCTGCAAGGGAGGGGAGGGAGGGAAAGTCGGAGGGAGGGAGGGAAGGAAATGTGGGGGAGAGGATTTGGATTAGATAGTTGACAGAAACTTGGTTGGATGAGATATGGGACGGCACATGTTAGAAAGAAGATCAATATTATTAACTGGACTTCAACATAACGTGATTATTCCTCCCATCTTAATCCAATATTACAAGGACAGAGTAGCCAGGGAAGGGGGCCAGGGGCTATACTGTCAGGGGAAACCGAGGCCAATTGGCACAACCAGCATTTTGCTAAGACAGCCCTCTGTGCCTCACATTGGTGAGTGGTGTCTGGGGTCTTAAAAGCTGCCAAGCTGCCATCTGAGGGTACAGCAAATGGTCCCAACTTAGCAATAACAGATTATCACCAAGGACCAAAATGACATGGGGGAAAGAGGACCCAGAAGACAGAGAGACCCACATGAGTGGGTGACTACATCGACTTGTGACCAGAAGAACCGGATGGTGCCTGGCCACCACTTGTGGTAGCCATGATGGAGCTCACAAAGTTGAGTCTCACCGGCAATGCAAGAATAAAAAGAGGTGCACTCTGACAGCTCCATTAAAAGACCACAACTGATGGTCCACAGGTCTTGGAGTTCCCTTGGGAGCATGGTCCCTGGCCCTCATGTTGCTCCTGTCCATAACGGAGGTCAACTCTCGGACAGGAATGGATTGGACTTGGCGACACAGAGTGACCATATCATGTGTGCACTTATGGTTCTATGCATCTATAGGATGTTGTCCTCCTGACTTCTTACTGGAGGAAGGGGAATGGGTGGAGAGGAGCAGATAGGAGATTGTTGAGAGGATAAGACATGTGCGGAGCAGAGAAGAAGAACATGCTGTCACCTGGCGGAGACAGCAGTGGGAGCTGCATATAGGTGGGTGTGCAATTTATATGAGAATGTACATTTTCATTCAATCATTAAAAAAAAAAAAAGAAAGAAAGATAAAGTAATTGCCTGACACTGCCCAGCTAGTATAAGTGCCAGAGACAAGACACGAATCAGGTCTCGCTGCTTCTTTCCACTATATTTGTCTGTGTGGGTCTCATCTCTCCAACTAGCCTATAAAATTTTGTTGTTGTTGTAAGCTTTTTGGAAACCCTGGTGGTGTATTGGGTTAAGTGCTATGTCTGCTAACCAAAAGGTCGGCAGTCCAAATCCCCCAGGCACTTCTTGGAAACTCTATGGGACAGTTCTAGTCTGACCTCTAGGGTCACTGTGAGTCTGACACAACTCGATGGCAGTGGGTTTGGTTTAGTTTGGTTTTTGATAGCTTTTTGTTGCTGTATTCTTTGGTTCATGTTTTGTTTTTTGATATCCTCCATCTCCACACTGCAAAACCAAAAAACCCACACCTGTTGCTGTCAAGTTGATTCCAGTTCATAGTTGTGGCTCTATAGGACAGAGTAGAAACGCCTCGCAGAGTTTCCAAGAACTGCATGGCAGATTTGAACTGCTGACTTTTTGCTTAGCAGACCGAGTTCTTAATCACTACACCATCAGGTTTTCTGTGTACAAATACTTGTCATTTGTGAGGATATATTATTTGGCTTGTCAAAGCCACACAGGACAAAATGTTCCATGTTTCCATCAAAGTGGCCCTGTGAGATGAGCTGCAGGGTAGTTTCCAGGAAAGGCAGAGTGAATGGTCACTAAAAAACTGACTTCTTGTTGTTGTTAGCTGCCATCGAATTGACTCCAAATCATAGCAACCTTATATACAACAGAATAAAATATTGTCAGGTCCTACACCACACTCATGATCAGAGAGAGACATGTTCAAGTCTATCTTTGTGGCCATTGTGTCAACCCATCTCTCCGAAGGTCTTCTTCATCCTTGTTGGCACTTGACTTCACCAAAAACAGTGTCCTTCTCTAGCAATTGATCCCTCCTGGTGATGTACTCAAAGCCAGTAGTCAGACAATGTTCTGTTGTGATTCACAAGGTGTTTATCAGCTAGTTTTTGGAAGTAGATCACCAGGCCTTTCTTCCTAGTCTGTCTTAGTCTAGAAGCTCTGTTAAAACCGTGAATGACCCGGCTGGTATTTGAAATACCTGTGACATAGCTTCCAGCATCACAACAACACATAAACTACCATAGTATGGACTTGAAGTATGGGAAGTGGAACCCAACCCAAGGAGTCCAGAGGTCCACCTTCCCCAAGTATCTCCCTTCAGGTCAGGCTGGCCCTGCCCTGAGCTCTCCTTCCTGCACAGTAGAATTCCCACTGTTAGAGTCACATATTAGGCAACAAAGTTTGGCCTGGGCTCCAGGAAGCCTTCTCCCACAGGTGTCTCAAACAACTGAAAGGATTAGCAATCTCTCCTCCAGATTCATGAGGTGGTAGGAGAGAGAATAACAGAATCTTAGAGCTCAGAGGTCACCTGGATTCTAGAGCAACCTCTTGCCTGGCATAGGAGTCTCCTTTGATGCTCCCAGGTAGTTACCCTTTGCATAATTCTAGCAATGGAAGCTCTTCACTTCCCATGTGGCCAAAGTTCTTTCTTACACTGAGGTCAAATCTACCCACACAAAGCCTCTATGTCTACATCAAGCATGACACACATCATCTCTTTTCTATGCTTTAAAGTTTCATACTTGGAGTTACCTTCTTGATTCATCAGTATTTTAAGACTGCTGTCTTGGGCTCAGCTTTCTCCTCCAGTCAAGTTTTCAATGGTTTGTGGCTTTGCCTGCTTGTTCACTGTGTGGTTATTCCAGTGAGAGGAAAGAGGAGAATTCAGATGGTGGACAGTAGTCCATATGCTTAATAGGAGGTGGGAAAGGGTCTCCCAATGCTCAGGATAAATTTTTCCCCTGCTAGACTTGCCTGAACCCGTGATTGCACAATGTCTCCTGTTATTCTCAGAGAACAGTTTTGAAAAATATATCTATTTATACGTTTTCTACAGAACTGATGTATGTAAATATCTGGCATGGTGGCCTGATACATGGTGGGTATGATAGGGATGCTAGTATTCTTTCCCTGTCTCAAAATACATTTTTTTGTTTTATTTAACCTATAATAAATAATTCTGTTTGATTTTTTAAATGATACATAATACATAGTGTGTTCAGTGTAGATATTTTAGAAAAATTTAAAAATATAATAAAGAAAATAAACATCCTCAATAATCTCATCACACAGAGACAACATAATGATCCCTTGGTGTATTTCATTCTGGTCTTTTTCATAAGCACTTATATGCACAGAAATCAATTTCATTTATATGTTGTTAGGTGCTGTTGAGACCATTCCAATTCATAGTGACCCTACGTACAACAGAGCGAAACGTTGCCAAGTCTTGTGTCATCTTCATGATGATTGTTATGTTAGAGCCCAGTGTTGCAACCACTGTGTCAAGTCCATCTTATTGAAGGTCTTCCTCTTTTCCACTGACCCTCTACTTTACCAACCATGGTGTCCTTCTCCAGGGACTGGTCCCTCCTGATAACATGTCCAAAAAAGAAGACAAAGTCTCACTATTGTTACTTCCAAGGGTCTAAGGATCAATTCTGGCTGTACTTCTTCCAAGACAAATTTATTCATTCTTCTGATAGTCCATGGAATATTCAGTATTCTTCCCCAACACCATAACTCTGGGTGTCAATTCTTTTTCTGCCTTCCTTATTCATTATTCAGCTTTTGGATGCATATGAGGCAACTGAAAATACCATAGCTTAAGTCAGGTGCACTTTAGTCCTTTGAATTTTTTTTTAAAAAAACTCTTTTTAACACTTTGAAAAGGTCTTTTGTAGCAAATTTGCCCAATGCAGCGTGTTGTTTGATTTCCTGACTACTGTTTCTACATATGTGTTTATATATATGAAATTTAAATATGTAGAACTGAGCTCATAGTGTAAAACTTGCTTTTTTCCACATAATAGTAGGTAGTGATCATTTTCCCCTGCCATTAAAAAAAAGAAAAAAAGACTACACAAAGTAACATCATATACCATTTAGGTTGTTCTACTTTTTGATGCTATTAATATTACCCAAAAGCAAAACCTGTAATTAATATCCAAATTGTAATGCTTCTTCCTTCTTCCTTGAGAAGTTGGCAGGGAATACAGTATTTTCCCAAGATTTCTCTCTAAATAGTCCAGAGGACTCACAGACTGTCACTCCTGTCTGTGAGGCAGTTCTCCACCTCTTGTCTGTTGACTCTAAGCTTCTCTTTCAAAACTTCTGAGCTGATTTGTCCAGGCTAAAGAATGCCCTGGCTTGCCAGGACCAGTGAGGAAAGTTCCCCAGCAAAGCTAACTGGTGACCAAGTATCACTCTAGGTAATGACGCAGCTCTCACAATTCTCTCAATCTACACGTGCGAGGAGCAAGAACTGATCCACGATAGAAAGGTGGACGAATGTGAAAAAGTTTCAGCATTATCCCTGTGCCTTAGCTTCCAATAAGCTTGTGTTAGCTGCCTTCCCTTCAGCAATTCCAGTGTGATCTATAGGCTTTCACTGGCTGATTTCCAGAAGTGTATCACCAGGCCTCTCCACCAATCCTGGCTTAGTCGGGATGCTCTGTCGAAACCTGTTAGCATCATAGTCACACCCAACCTCCACCCACAGGGGTGGTGTCTGTGGGAGAGGTACAGGGACAGGGAATCAAACCAGGATCTTCCTGTCTGAAAGACAAAAATTCTGCCACTGAACTACCACCGCCCCCCACAATACACTAAGTCCTAGTGATCCAGATTTTCCTCAACCTTGCGGCATTATTTCCACTCTGGGACTTCCTTGCCACTTGACTTCAGTCAGGATCTCTTAAGTCTCTCACACACATTTTCAATAATGTGAATTCCCAGAAGGAAGAAGTCAGTGTCCTAATCTCTTTTCTCCCCAGTCTCTTTACCCTGTGCCTATACAAATTTATGGATGTAACGAGATTCCTAAGGGAAAGCTCTGTCCAGCTCCAGTCAGCAAAGTCCAAGGCCCAAACATCATATATTCTTAAGGAGAACAGGTGACATGTACCTCCATCCATCACAGCTTCTAAGCCGTAGCCCTTGCTAAGCAGATGACCTGCAACAGCAAAAGAAAAAAAGTTACAAGAGTGTGCCAAAATGAATATCTTTGAATATGTATCTTTGAGAATTTGGGTAACCATCTATGTATGAAAAATTTCTGGAAGTAGAATTGCTGGGTCAAAGGTCATAAAAGTTTTCATATTAATAAAGATTGTAAGACTGTCCTTCAAAAAGTTTGTCCCACTTTGCATCCTACCTATGGCGTTCTAATGACTCCTGTACCTTCACCAAGTCTTAACAACTTTTTTTGCTTCATTAGTGCCAATCTAAGTGAAAAATGGCATCTTTTTGTTTTAATCCACACTCTCCTAATTATTAGTGCAAATCTTTTATGGAGCCCTAGTGGTGCAGTGGTAGAACATTTGGCTGCTAACCAAAGTGTTGGCAATGCAAATGCACACTGCTATTCTTTAGAATTAGTGTCTGTTGAGTTAATGATGCAAGACACAATCTACAAGATTAGATTGTATCTTGAGTCAATCTTGAGAAAAGAGAAAATGGAGCAGAGATGACAGGAACCCCCTACAACCAAGAAAGAAGAGCTGAGAGTTGAGCACAACCTTTGGACTCTGTGTCCTTGCCCTGAGAAGCTTCAAGACCAGAGGAAGATTGATGACAAGGGCTTTCTCCCAGAGGCAACAGACAGAAAAAGTTTTCCCTTGGAGCTGCTACCCTGAATTCAGACTTCTATCCTCCTAGACTGTGAGAGAATAGATTTGTTTGTTAAAGCCATCCACTCATGGTATCTTTTATAGCAACAGCAGGTAACTAAGAGCGAATTTGGTTTCAGGAGCAGGGTGCTGTTTTAACAGATACAATGTGGAAGCAGTTTGGGCATTGAGTAATGGGTACAGGATAGAAGAGTTTTCAAGTGCTTAATGGTAAAAGTCTAGAGACTGTTGATAGAATTGGACATCAAAGACAATTCTGAAAACAGCTCAGAAGGAAGTGAGGAGAGTTATAGAACTAGAGATCGTTCAAATGTTGAAAAGTAGTGGCAGAGAAATAGCAGCAGCAGAACAAGGAGATCAATACTAGAAGGCACAGAAATTGACACTTGGAGCAAGACAGCTGAATTCCTTCAGGAAGGAGGCTTCCTTGTGGAGTGGGGTATCTCTAGGTATTTCTCAGTAGGGCTAAACAGCTATGGAACACTTACCCAAGCAGAGCAGAAGCTAGGCCAGACCAAGAAGCCAGGCCAGACCAAGAAGCCCAAAGGGCTAAGGAGCCAAGAGTCTGAGGAATCAGGAAGTAGAAGCTGAAGAGACAAGGACCATAGGATGCAGAGCTCCCTTGGTCTCAAAGGGTAGGATCACAACCTTTGAGGGCTCAAATGGTGGAACCAAGGCCTGCTGCGTCTCAAAGGGTGGGGCCACAACCACCTAGGTTTCAAAGAGTCAATTCTTCACCAACTCATTTCTAGAGTTTGGGACCTTCCTTTAAGGTGTGCCAGGGGAATAGGGCCAGAGCTGCTGCCCAAAGCTGAGAGGGTAGGCCTGCCATGCCCAAGGGGCAGAAGAGGACAGCCTACCAGGTCCAAGGAGTAGGGGCACCATTCAGGCAGATTAGGAGAATGAGACTACCAAACCTGAGGGAACAGAGTTCCTGTCCCAGTGGGCCTGGAAGGCAGAGCTTAAGCCCAAGGCTGAGGGGTCTCCACTCAGAATCCAGACAGTGTACCCAAAATTTGGAGTCTGGAGGGCAGGGGTTATTGCATACATGGTCTCAGAGAACACAGAATTATTTTCAAGATTTGAGAGGTAATGCAGTGGGTTCTGCTAACTTACTTGATGCCTATTAATCCCTTGTGCCCCTCCAATTTCTTCCATTTGTAGTGGAAATGTCTACCTTGTGTCCGTTCCACCTTTGTACTTTGGAAGCACATAACTTGTATTCTAGATTTCACAGCTGAAGAGGAGTTTTGTTCAACCATGCAATTTACGCTTGGAGTTGATTTAAGATTTTGAGGTGATATGATGGGTGAATGTGTTTAAATGTGGCATGGACATGAACTTTGGGGTGGGAAAGGGCAGGACAAAGGATGGAATGTTATGGATCAAATTGTGTTCCTTCAAAATGCGTGTCAATTTGGCTAGGCTATGATTCCCAGCACTGTATGGCTGTCCTGTATCTTTTGATTTGAGGCAATTATCCTATATGTTATAAACCCTAACCTCTATGACTTTAATGAGGCAAGATTAGAGGTGGTTATGTTAATGAGGCAGGACACAATCTAAGGAATAGAAGCAAGCAGGGATGAGTGGGACCTCCTACCACAAAAAAGAAAAGCTGGAAGTGGTGTTTGTCTTTTGGACCCAAGGTCACTGTGCTGAGAAGCTCCTCGAGCAGGGGAAGATCAGGACTTTACCACAGAGCCTGCAGAGACAGAAAACCTTCTGCTGGAGCTGGCACCCTCCATTTGGATTTCTAGCTTCCTAGACTGTGAGAGAACAGATTTCTGTTTGTTGAAGCCATCCACTTGTGGTACTTCTGTTACCGCAACAAACATGCTAAATAATTGAGACAGACAGGAAAGCAACCTCTTTGTCCCCAAGCTGTCTCCACCCCTCTCCTCCCATCTTGCTGGCCATTCTGTGCCCTACTGAGTGTCTTTGTACTGAAAGGATTTCCCAAGGCCAAGTGTTGATCTGTTTGTAAATTTTTTCTGGACTTGCACAGGACTTGAATTCCATTTCCTTGAGGTCAGCTCTGTCACTTCCGTCTTTAAGTTTGTCTCCTGGGCCTGTCACATCCTGTCTGCCTTTCCCTTCCACTACTGTCTGAGTATGCATGTTCATTCTGTTCTCTTCATCAGCCTTTAGTCACTGGGAGAAGATGACTGCTTCCTACCACCCCTACAGGAAGGCAGGAAGGAAACTGCCCTTACCAGGCTCTAGGCAAAACAGTAGTCAATCGTCTTTATCTACTTCAGTTTTATCAGGTGTTGAAAGGGAGTCATTCATAGTTGATTAGTCCTCCCATAACTGGGAGAGGGTTTCCATATAGTAAAAAAACAAACAAACAAAGCCAAACCCAGTGCGGTGGAGTCAATTCCGACTGATAGCAACCCTATAAGACAAAGTATGACTGTCCCATAGAGTTTCCAGGAAGCACCTGGCAGATTTGAACTGCAGGCCTTATGGTTAGCAGACACAGCACTTAACCAGTACACCATGAGAGTTTCCTTTCCATGTGCTGGGGAAGTCACAAAGGCAGTAAGGGATGTGTGTTGGCAGCAGAGGTATTACAGAGTTGACTTCTAGAGTCAAGGACAAAGGAGAGACCTGAGTAGATCTTTGAAACAAGGGGAGGATTGGGGCAGATGAGCTAAAGGACTTGGGAGAGCTCATACCCAGTCGATCCCTTTGTCCCATATTTCCCTAAAGAAGACCCTGGGAGGCAAGAGTGTAGACACAGGTCTCGCTCTCTACCGGTGTCCTGGAGGAAGCTCAGTTTAGGGGACAGGGTAAATGCACCACGTTCTGACATCTTCCTTCCTTCCCTCTCCACCGCAGAGAACCCAGAGCGGAAGTTCATCACAGACCTTCCGGTCAGATGTGTGTAGCTAAAACTCCTTCAGTCTCAAGTGACAAAGTAACTAAAACTCAACTCAGATAAACTAAAAAATGAAATCTGAGCAAACCTGTTGCAATGGAATCAATTTTGACTCATGACTCCAGCAGATAAAAATTATCTTCATTGTCCCTGGTAACTGGAAGTCCAGAGGAATGTGGGCTTCAGACACAGCTAGATCCAGACGTCGATACCAGGTCCTCAGAACCTTCTGTTTTTCTCACCATCTTTCGATTTTCTCTATGTTGACTGCATTTCTTAGGCTGAGCTCTGTTACATAATGACAAACGTGTTAACCTATAACCCAGAGTTTACATTTTTCTTAGAGTTTATAATCTATAGAAAAGAGGATACTCTTTTTTTTTTTTTTATGCCTTTATAGGGTAACTATAAGAATCAGAATCAGAATCAACTAGACAGCAGTGGGTTTGGTTGGTTTTTATAATCCTAAAGGGAAGGACAAATTAAGCTAAGGAGGAGGAGAAAGAAGAAAGATCTCTTTGGAATCAATCACCAAGTCTACGAGTACAGGAATGCCGATTGATCAGATTGATCAGGATCATCTTTTGAGGGGAGAGGAAGAGCCTCATGACTGACAGCTCCACAAGATTGCAAAAGAAACCTCTACTGTTTCAGAGGAAGGAGAAAGGTACCCTGGGGGTCATGTATCCACTATACCGGGATTCTATGAAAAGACTGAGTCACCCTTTAGCCTTATAACTGGCCTAAATACTTCAAATTATCTTGCACAGATTTTCCACATATTCACCAAAGTAAAGTTAAAAACATAATCACATTATTTTGCCTCAGATAATTATAAAGCCTAGTTGTAGGTGTATCCAAGGGCTGACACACCAGGTACATCTCTACTTAAAAATGTATTTTCAGGGAGAATTAGAAATAGAGTGGTTGATCATCCTGGTTTGCCCAGTGAACTCCTCCCAATGCCACACAATGATTTTAGCCTGAGCCCAGCCTCCTCCCAGGACTCATTCCAGCCAGAACCCATTCTGATTGGGTCACTGGCTTTTCACCCAGGAGATGCCTAGATTGCAGCAACCTGGACTGCAGAGTCAGCCGCAGGGCCCAGCCCCCTTGGCCCAGGAACTCCTTTGCCCCAGATCATCCTCCTTGCCAGCTTGGTTTCTAGGCCAGCGTGAATCAGCCAATCAGACAGCCTGGGTGAGAGGCTGGGCAGGGGAGGGAAGTAGACTAGCAGGCAGGTTGGGTTGCTGGCATCCTTCTTGCCACCAATTACTGCTTCTCTTTTTCTTCAGTGCAAATGCCTAACTCAGATCCTGCCCATTACCTTACATTCAACTGCACCCCTCTAAAAATATTCTTAACGGCACTCTGCCTGCACCAATTAAAAGACTTACCTGAATCCCAAGTCCAGCTGGTAAGCAGGGCTGAGGCTTCTTGGGACAGTTAGAAATGGATCTTTAGAGTCACCTTCTGGACTCCATCAAGGCTGGTGACTAATCCAGTTTCATGCAGTGGGAGTTTATTCTCTAGTGAGAGCTCAGTGTCTTTCTTACCCCCAAAATCTGTACAACAGGAAAGATGGTGTCTCTCTCTCTCTCTCTCTCTCTCACACACACACACACACATTCCTACCATCTTGCACACACTCACACATACACTCACACTCCTACATACTCACACCCACATATACATACAACTCACACACCATGTCACATTCACTTGCAAGTGCAAATGCTTACTCATAAATACGTAAACTCACACACACTTGCTGCGTCACACATACACTCACACATACAAATGAACTCACAATATACATATACATACATGCTGACTCACAAGTACATCTATATACTCTCACACTCACAATACACACAGTCATGCTGTGTCACACATGCAATATATTCACACATATCACCTCTCACATATACGCTGCTCACATGTACAAAACATATACTCTCACACACTCACAATATGCTCACACATACCCACATTCTCTTACACACTGTACATTCACACACGTTCTCTTTCTCTCTTACACACACACACACACATACACACACACACACACACTCTGTGTGGAGTGTGTTGGAGCTCACCAGTCCTAGGTCCTGCTGAGCACAAGCCGTATTCTCTTTTTTTCATACACTCCTACTATTCCCTTACGAGATCTCCCCTTATCTTGAAAATCAGCCTTCATTTTAGTTACTTTTGTTTTGTTTTTTTGGTTTTTCTACATTTCTGGTATTAAATGCATGCTTGTACAGCCCGGTGTCTGTCCTGCCGTATGCTGAATGCCCTCTAGTGCCCTATCTTGTTCTTATTCTGCACTGATGCTCAGTGGAGCAGCTTTACTGACAACAGGGCAGGCCAGATCCCAGAAGTCAGCAGCCAGAAGGGGCTGTGAGGCCACCCTGTCAGATGGGCTCAGCCTTCATGGTGCTGTAGACTCCCCTGAGAGCGTTAAGAGACACCGATGCTGAGGCCCAATCCTGGTACTCTGACTGACCTCGCTCAGCTTCTCATTTCAGTGAGGCCCAGAGAGGGGAAACCACAGGCTTTATACCACACAACAGGGCCGAAACTGGAGCCCACAACTCCAAGTGGCTGCCCAGGCCTCTTTCTCTACTCTCTGACGGCACGTTTGTGAGGTAGTGTCTATCTTCCAGAGTGCAGTGGGAAGCAGAACACAAGTGTTCTTGGCTCTGGGATCCCTAGATTCTCGATTATGCCATTGTTGTTTAATGGTAGAGGTGGGGACATACACCAAAATCAGAGACTAGCTAAGTATTTTCCCAAAGCCGTCATTGACAGGAAAATTAAGGTCCACAGGAGTTCAGAAGTCAAAATTTAACTTCTACTTCTCTTTGTATTCTAGAAATGACTTCTTCCGTCAGGGAGTAGGTTCAGTTTTGAGGGCAGACGGTACCAGAGGGATTGCAGGAGTGAAAGCACAGGCAGAAACCCAAAACCGCAGAGGTTAAATATTCACATTTCGTGTCTCTCTCTGTTTTAACATCCTGGTAACTCTGATTTCCAGAGAGACTATTTCCTAACTAAAGAGTCCCATACTTATAGGAAATCTCTGTTCATAATCAGAACCCAGTGCTTGGCCCACAGTGAGTGCTTAGCAAACATTCTCTGCTCGTGTTACTGTTGGCCTCGTGCTGTTGGCAGATGCCACTTAAGAAGTCCGTCTGTTGCTGGCACATGGTGCCCTCTAGGCCCTGTAGCCAGATAACTCCTGCCCAGTTCAGCCTCTGCCAAATCAAGCCTCAAGTGGAGCAAGAGGTCTTTCCATTTCCATAAAGCAGCCAGAAGGAAAGCCATCATCTGTAATATGCAGAATTAGTCCAGACTAAACATAGATCAGTCAGGGTCTCCTCTTATGTGGCCAGGTCTGATGGAGACAAAGTGAAGAAATGAATGAAGTCTGCCATCCTAGCCTCCCACCATCTCCCTCTGACACAGGCCCTGCTCCACCTCCAACTTCTGCCCTCTGTCTTCCTCCACCTTCACAGACTGCAGATTTATCTCTCCTGAGTACTACACCTTGCATTAAGAGACTGTCATGAATTGATTTATGTCTTCCCTAAAACATGTGTATCAATTTGGCTGGGCAGTGATTGCCAGTATTGCATGGTTGTCTTCTGTTTTTTGACTGTAATTGCCCTATATGTTGTAAATTGAAACCTCTGACTGTGGTTAATGGGACAAGATTGGAGTACATTAAAGAGGACTCAGGTAGGACCATAACATTTTACTAATGTCGCATCTGTGATCCATTGTAAAGGGAATTTCTCTGGGATGTGCTCAAGAGATAGAAAGGAAAGCAAGCAGAGAGAGGGGACCTCATACCACCAAGAAAGCAGTGCTAGGAGCACAGTGTATCCTTTGGACCTGAGGTTCCCACACTGAGATGCTCGCAGACAAAGGAATACTGATCCATCATCACAAGGACTTTCCTCCAGAGCAGGAAGAGGGAAAGCCTTCCCCTGGAGCCGGCACCCTTAATTTGGACTTGTAGCCCACTGAACCGTGAGAGGATACCCTTCTGTTCATTGAAGCCTCCACTTGTGGTGTCTCTGTTACAGCAGCACTACATTTCTAAGACAGAGACTATGTACACAAAGAGGACTAGACCCAGCTGGCTGTGCCTCTGAGCTTAGAAGAGAAAGCTCTTTTTCACGGGCCTTCTGTAGGCCAAGGCTTGCCCAAAGGAGTGGCTCAAATGAAGGATATTGCTGGAGCCTCACTGGGCTGACAAAGGAGGCATTCCTGCTCCCAGCTCAATGGTCAATCACCTGCCCTACCCATGAGAGTAAGATTTGCCCTCTTTCTCAACCACTCTGCTCAAAAAGCTTCCATGAATCACCACTAGCAACTAACAAAAGATCAGGATACTTCTGCTTGTTCTTCTGCAACCTCCTTTCCTCTTTCTGTTCCTCCTGCCAAAAATATCCTGTATTTGCATCTTCATTTGTCTGTCCTACTTCCTTCAAGGAGCCCTAGTGGTGCAATAGATAAGTGCACGTGGCTGCTAAGCATAAGATTGCCAGGCAAACTCATCAGCTGCTCTGTGGAAGACAAGAGCTGGCAACCTGCTCTGGTACAGATGCAGCCTAGGAAACCCTACAGGGCTCTTCTACTTGTCCTATTAGGTTGCTATGAGTCTGAATCAACTCAACACACACAATAATAACAATCCTTCCTGTTTTTCCTTCCCTGCTCCTTCCCTCCCTGTCTCCGTCCCTCCCTTCCTCCTTCTTTCCCTCTCTCCTTCCTTTTCTTTCAGGACAAGTTCAAGTTCCTTCCAGTCCGGAAGACCAACTCTTCCTGGCCCTGGAACACTGTGCTCTCCAAGAAACACTTTGTTTTATATGTATTTCCTCGCATGTGACATGATCACCCTAAAACCATTTGTGCACAACTGGACTAAACCAAAAGCTAAGAAGTTTCTTGACTATAACAAAACGCTTAGAGAAAAAGAGTAGCATGGACAGAGGTCTGAGGTACATGGTTTTAGGGGACATCTAGATCAACTGGTATAACAAAGTTTATTAAGAAAATGTTCTGCACCCCACTTTGGTGAGTGGCATCTAGAGGTCTTAAAAGGTAGCAGGCAACCATCTAAGATGCATCAATTGGTCCCAACCCACCTGAACCAAAGGAGAATGAAAAATATTAAAGACAAGGAAAATTATGGGCCTAAGAGACAGAAAAGTCCACATAAGCCAGAAACCCCATCACCCTGAGACCAGAAAACTAGACGCTTCCCAGCTACTACCAGTGACCACTCTGACAGGGAATATAGCAGAGTCCCTGATGGAGCAGGAGAAAGACAGGGTGTAAAACTCAAATCATAGTAAAAAGACTGGATTTAATGGTCTGACCTGGGACCAGAAGGAATCTCAGAATACATAGCCCTTAGACTCTCAGCTCCAGACTAAAACCATTCCCGAAGTCAACTCTTTGGACATAGACTAGGCTATAAGAATAAAGCGATACTTGTGAAGAGTGTGCTTCTCAGCTCAAGTGGATACATGAAACTCAATGGGCAGCTCCTGTCTAGAGGCAAAAGAAGAAAGGAACATGAGCTGGTTGAATGGATGCAGGAAATACTGGGTAGAAAGGAGAAATGTTCTGTCACATGACAGGGAGAGCAACTAGGGTAACATAACAACGAGTAGGTAAAAATTTTTTTTTTTGGTCATTTTGTGTCTGATTTTTTTTTTAATTAATTAATTATTGTCACTGAGTGGAAGTGTACAATCCGGTTCAAATTCACATGCCTGCCTATGTGCAGCTTCTCCTGCTCTCCTTGCCTGGTGACAGCACACTCTTCCTTTCTGTTCTATACAAGTCATATCCTCTTAACAATCTCCTGTTCCCTCTTCTCCACCCCCTCTACTCCCCTCTAGTAAGAGGCCAGCAGGACGACATCCTACAGATGCATAGATCCATAAAGTGCACACACGATATGATCACTCTGTGTCGCCGAGTCCAACCTATTCCTGTCTGAGGAGTTGACCTCAGTAATGATTTATGATCAGGGGCAGCGTCAGGTCTACGGGCCATGCTTCCAGGGGAACCCTAAGTCCTTCGGACCATCAATTGCAGTCTTTTAGTGGAGTTCTCAAGGAGTGCACTTTTTATTCTTGTATTATAACTGGGATGCAGCTTTGTGAGCCCCATCACAGCTGTCACTGGAGGTGGTCAGGCACCATCTGGTTCTTCTGGTCATATGTTGATATAGTCACCCATTCACGTGGGTCTTTCTGTCTTCTGGGTTCTCTTCCTCCCATGTTGTTTTTGTCCTTGATGATCATCTGTTCCTGCTGAGCTAGGACAATTTGGTGTACCTCAGATGGCAGCTTGCTAGCTTTTAAGACCCCAGACCCCACCCAGTATTACGGGGTGGAGAAAACTCTCTTAGCAATAGCCTAGTTATGCCGATTGGCCTTGACGTCCCCTGAGAGCATGGTCCCCAGATCCCTGACCCTGCTACCCTGTCCTTGCCATATTGGGTTAAAATTGGAAGAGTTTTCAGATTATGTTGAAGTCCAGTTAAACTGATCTTCTTTCTAATGTGTGCTGTCGCTGATTTCACCCAACCAAATGTCTATCAACTATCTAATCTATAACCAGCTCTCTCCCTCTCCCTCTCTCCCTTTCCCTGCAGCTGTCAAAGAGTCTTGTCTTCTATACTTGAGTCTGTTTTTAATTCCTTATCACAGGGGTCTCATACAATATTTGTTCTTGTGCCGCTGACTGCTTTCACTCAACATGATATCTTCCAACTGAAACCAAGTTATGAGATGGTTTCTAACATCATCATTGTTCTTTAAAATTAAATAGTGTTCCATTGAGTATATATACTGTAGTTTATTTATCCATTCATCTGTTGTTGGCAGCTGGGGTGATTCCATCTTTTTTCTATTGTGGACTGTGCTACAATAAACATTCGTGTGCATGTATCTGTTCATGTGAATGCTCTTGCTTCTGTAGGATATATTCCAAGCAGTGGGATTACTGGGTCAAATGGTATATCTATTTCCAGCTGTTTAAGGAAGCGACAGATTGCTTTCCAAAGAGGTTGTACCATTTTGTAATCCCACCAGCAATGTAGGAGAGTTCCAATTTCTCCACAGCCTCTTCAGCATTTGTTGTTTTGTGTTTTTTGGATCATGGCCAACCTTGGGATGAGAAGATATCTCATCATAGTTTTGATTTGAATTTCTTTAATAGCTAATGATTGTGGCCATTTCCACATGTGTCTTTTGGCTGTCTGGATGTCCTCTTCAGAGAAGTGTCTGTACATCTCCTTTGCCCATTGCTTAATTGGATTATTATTGTTGATATTTTGTAGTACCTTGTAGATTATGGATATCAGACACTGGTCTGAGAAAATATTTTTTTTACCATTCTTTAGGTGGTTTTTTAATTATTTTGATAAAGTCTTTGGGTGAACAAAAGTGTTTGTTTCTTAGTAGTTCCCATTTATTTTTGGTTGATCATGCTTTGTTGGTCGGTTTTTGAAGTCTGTTTACATTTGTGTATTAAAACTTCCATTGCTGATCCTAATTTTTCTTGGATGAGCTTTATTGTTTTAGATTTGATATTTAAGGTTTTTATCCTATTTGAGTTGATTTTTGTATAAGCTGTGAGATAGGGGTCTTGTTTCAGTTTTTTGCAGATGGATATCCAATTTTGCCAGCACCATTTATTAAAGAGACTCTTTTTACCCCACTTTAAAATCTTGAGGTCTTTGTCAAATATCAACTGTTCATAGGAGGATGGTGGCATCTCTAGGGCCTCAAGTCTGTTCCATTGGTCTATATGTCTCTTTCTGTACCAGTACCAGGCTGTTTGGACTACTGAGGTAGTGTAATAGGTTCTAAAGTTGGGTAGTGAGAGGCCTTCCAGTGTGTTCTTCTTCTTCAGTAATGTTTTACTTATCTGGGGTTTCTTCCCTTTCTAAACGAGGTTGGTGATTTGTTTCTCCATCTCATTAAAAAATGTTGCTGGTATTTGTATTGGGATTGCATTGTATGTGTAGACTGCTTTGGGTAAAATAGATATTTTCACAATGTTAAACCTTCCAGTCCATTTATGTGAGTCTTTCTTAGGTTCTTATAGTAACATTTTGTAGTTCTCTTTGTAAAGATCTATTTCTCTAGTTAGATTTATTCCTAGGTATTTTATCTTCTTGGGACTATAGTAAAAGGTATTGGTTTGGTGATTTCTTCTTTAATAATCTCCTTGTTGGTACAATGGAATCCTACTGATTTACTTACATTTATCTTGTATCCTGAGACTTTGTTGAACTCTTCTTTCTATCACTTTGAGTCATTTCCTTATGGATTCTTTAGGATTCTCTGTATATACAATCATATCATCTGCAAATAGTGAGATAGTTACCTCTTCTTTGCCGATGCAGATGCCTTTTATTTCTTTGTCTTGTCTAGTTGCTCTGGCCAGAACTTCTAGTACAATGTTGAAAAGGAGAGGTGAGAGTGGGCATCCTTATCTAGTTCCTGTTCTCAAGGTGAATTGTTTCAGTCTTTCTCCATTCAGGATGACATAAGCAGTTGGCTTTGTATAAATGACCCTTATTGGTTTGAGGCATTGGCCTTCTATTCCTATTTTGCTGAGAGTTTTTGGCATGAATGGGTATTGGACTTTATCAAATGCCTTTTCTGCATCAATTGGCAAACTCAGGTGATTCCTGTCTTTTGTGTTATTGATCACACTGATCAACAAAGTTGATCAACAATGTTGATCACATTAACTGTTTTTCTGATGTTGGACCAGCCTTGCATCCATGGTATGAATCCAGGTGTGTAAATTTTTGTATGAGAAATTAGCTTGAACTGTAAACTTTCACTTAAAGCATAATACAAAAAAATGTTTTGTGAACTGTACATCTTCACATAAGCACAATACAAAAAACGCAAACATCTGCGCAATATTTGTGAATCTTTGGTGCAGGGATTGTGCCTTTGTGTCCTTGGTGTTATTATACTGTGGCTCACATCCCTTGTAGTGGGTCCTACAGCTAACTAGGAAACCCTGGTGGTTTAGTGGTTATGTGCTACAAATGCTAACCAAAAGCTTGGCAGTTCAAATCCACCAGGGACTCCTCAGAAACTCGATGGGGCAGCTCTACTTCATCCGATAGGGTCACTGTGAGTTGGAACCAACTGGATAACATTTAACAAATGCAACAACATCTAATTAGATTAAGTTTTAACTACTAGCCAAGAGATCAGTGGTTTGAACCCACCCAGAGAAACACAGGTTACAGCTCTGAAAATCCTATGGAGTAGTTGAACTCAGTGTATATAGGGTAACCATGAGTTGAAATCAGTTTGGTGGTAACTAACAACAACTAAAAGGGTTGACCATGTGTCAGGCACTATACTAAGCACTTTAGCTCACTGAGTCTTCACAACCATTCCATGAGGTACAAGCTGTTACGCTTCCCGTTTGACAGATGGAGAAAGTCGTGTTTAGAGAGGTTCACTTGCCCAAGTCCATGTAGCTAGTAATATGTAGTGAAACCAGAGTTTGAACCAGGTCTGTTAAACGTTGAAGTTTGGATCCTTAACTACCCTACTACTCAGTCAGGTCTGAGTCAACGACAATGTTGTCCTGACCTGTATCCTCACCAGCATGACTGGTGACAAAGAGCAAATTCAGTGTCTGAAATGTCCTGAAAATCTTACTATGCAAGCAAGAGAGTCAGGAGATTTACCATTCTGCTGAAACCAGAGGTCTCAATTTGTTTTTTCAGTTATACTTCAGATAAGGTGTACAGAGCAAACTAGCTTCTAATTAAACAACTAATACACATATTGTTTTGCGACATTGGTTGCCAACCCCACAACACGTCAACACTCTCCCTTTGTTGACCTTGGTTCCCCGTTGCCAGCTTTTCTGTCTCCTCCTGCTTTTTTGTCCTTACTCGTGGACTGGTGGGCCCATTTAGTCTGGTTTGGTTTCTCCAGTCTCTGTTAGACCGGTAAGCCTGGGGAGTGCGTGTGTGTGTGTGTGTGTGCACGTGCAGTGAGGGTAGGGGGGAGGTGGTGTTAGAATTTTATTCTACATTTTTCTCCAGCTCTATCCAGGACCCTCTATTGTGAACCTTATCAGAGCAGTTGGTGGTGGCAGCTGGTCACCATCTAGTGCTAGACTCGGCCTAGTAGGAGCTGTGGTAGCTGTGGTCCATTAGTCCTTTGGACTGATCTTTCCCTTGTGTCTTTATACTTCTGCATTCTTCCTTGCTCCAGATGGAGTGATGCCAGTGGAGTAGCTTAGATGGCTGCTCACAATCCCTTAGAAACCCAGACACTACTTAACCAAAGTAAAATGTAGAACACTTTCTTTATAAACTGTGTTATGCCAGTTGAACTAATTGGTCCTCTACGCCATGGTCTTCACAGCCCTCAGCCCAGTAATTTGGTCCCTCAGTTCCTGGATGTGTCTATGGAGCTTCTGTGATCTTGCCTTAGACAAGCTGGAGGTCATGAGTTGTAACAGCAGAAACTACAAGAGATTTAGAAATGTTGAGCTGTGGATACAAGTGCTTTGAGAATGCAAAGCAGCGAGCTGGCCCTTAACATCTTAATATGAAGATAAAGGAGGGTAGAAAATATTAACAAGTTAGATCCACTGATGACATTAAGAATACAAAACTCTCCTAGGTTAAGATGAAATGTGCCTTATCAGGGTTACACCTGTTTTATATTAATCATTGTATCATAGTGACACCTAATTTGTTGACCAGAAGTTCTAAGACATACCAACACATTAACTTCAGTGGTTGATGTTTTTTATTTCCCATGACCTAGAGACTAAAATGTTTGTTTTACTTTATGCTGTGGAAATTATATTTACTTAAAATATATTTGTTTTTTCGCAAATCAAAATTTATTTAACTAGAGAGAAGCATGGTAGCATAGGAGATGCCTAACGTATTGCAGTTTTCCAGGACGAGAGCTTTTTACGTGGTACTTGTGCTTCTCCTGAGAGGCGGAGTCTACACTGGTTAAAGGCAGAAGTTCCATGGCCAGACTGACTTTTCTCTTCGCTCAGGAGCTTGTCAGCATCTGACCCTGAACAAGTTGCTTATTCTCTCTCTGTTTCAACTCTTCTTCTTTAAAATGAGATAATAGTACTTACTTCTTAAGTAATACAAAGCATTTAGACTAGACCTTGCCCCTTTCTAAGCATTCAGTGAATGTTGGCTACTTCTTTCTCATTGACATACTTGTATTATTCCAGTATATGAGTGTGCCATAACTCGTCTGACCATCCCCAAATGACGGCTGTTAGGTGGTTCCAGTTGGTGAACAAGACGAGCCATGTTCCTGCCCTCGAGAGGGTTGCAGTTCACTGGAGAGAGTCAAAAAGAGTAAACAGATAACTCATGTTGGGATACACTACATTAAATAACCAGAGTGGCATGGCAGCAAATAGGCAGGTTAAAGTCACACACATTATGAAAGGTAGCCAGTGGAGGGCTCTTGGAGAAAGTGACATCTGAGCAGCTCCATGATGGATGAGAAAGAAGCAGCTGTGCAAATAGCAGGGCCTCAGGCTTCAGGGAAGTGCAAAATCCCTGAAGTAGGAAAGAACTTGGTACGCTCAGGGCACAGAAGGGCCAGGGTAACTGGAACCTCTGCGTTATAAAAGGGGTAGACCAGAAGTGAGGAGCCAGGGCATGTAGGACTTTTCAGAGTGATGACAAGAAGCAAGAACAACATGAAGCTACGGAAGGGTATTGTTTTAGTCAGCTAATGCTGTCCTAACAGAAATACCCCAAAGTGGATGGCTTTAACAAAGAAAAGTTTATGCTTACAAAATCTGGTAGGCTACAAGTCCAAATTCAGGATGTCTGCTCCAAGGGAAGGCTTTTCCTCTGGCAACTCTGCAGGAAAGATCCTTGTGTTGCGTCAGTGTTTGGTCAGGGAGCATCTTGGTTCAGGAACCTCAGGTCTGAAGGATGTACTCTATTCCCAGTGCTGGTTTCTTGATGATGTGAGGTTCCCAGCTCTGCTTGCTTCCCTCTCCTTTTGCCCCTTGTAGGTAGTGCAAGCCACATTCCAGGGAAACAGCCTTTACGTTGGAGCAGAGAGGTGACCTTAAGAAGGGATTTACAGTCTCACCCTAGTCCTCTCTAACATAATCCACTCTGTTAACCACAGGCAGAGATTAGGATTCACCGCATCAGAAAATCACAAAATGAAGGGCAGTCACAGAATACAGGGAAACGTGGACCAGCCAAATTGCTACACATATTGCTGGAGGGACACAATTCAACCCATGAGAGGTATGAATCAGGGAAGCCCCGTAATCTAGCTTGTGTTTTTAAGAGTTCACTCTTGGTCTTCTGCAGAGAAGAATTTATAGAAGGCAGGAGTGGAAGCAGGGAGACTGGTTAGGTTAACGCAGGTGAGATGAAGATGCCGGTTTGGCTGAGAGCAATGGCAGTGAAGCTGGGGAAAGGCTGGAAGGAAGAAAATCTTAACCTCAGGTGCAGAGGATTGACTTAATCTTGTGTCTCGGGTTGTCGTTACTGTCATCACTGGTCCCTCCGAGGCCTTTCTCTTGGTTTTTTTTTTTGATTGATTGATAGCTATTTTCTTGTGTCTGTGTACCCTTCCCCAAACCCTTTTCACAAAAAGGCAACCATTTTACTATGTTCAACATAGGTTTTCTTTGACTGCATGATAATAACTGTATGTTAATGTGTGTGGATTTGTTAAGATAGACATATCGTTGTTGTCCCTTCCTTTTTCTCAGTTAACACTGAGTTTTCCAGATCCACTCATACTGTGTGTGCATCTCCCCCTTCACTTCCTGTCTTCCCACCCTACTTCCCTTATCCCAAAGTGTTTCATCCTAGCCTCGTAACTGTTACTTTAAACTATTATGTAATGTTCTATGTTGTACATCCTTCGAACGTTCTTGCCCACTCTCCCAGGAACGGGCACACGGTTTGCTTCCGAATTTCTGGTACCACAAACAGCATGGATTGCCTCATGTACAGTCTTTTTAAGAACTTTTGAGAGACTTCCCCTGGGATTTATGTACCCTAGCCAGAATTGCTGTATGAGCATTCTTACTTTGACTAAGTAGTACTAGGTTGCCCTTCACGATGACATCAATCTCCCTTTCCACAGCAGGGCGTGATGTTTTCTCTGTCCCCACCAGCATTTGGCATTATCCAACTATCTCACTGTTTTCTGCTTTAAATATGTGTAGTGAAATCTCATCATTGTTTTAATTTGTACTTCTTATAAATTACCACTTCATATCTTTGGTACATTTTTATGTTGGCATGACCATCTTTTTCTTGTAGGTTATGTGGGAACTCTTTGTATATATTGGGTAATAATCCTTCAGTGGCTTGTAAATACAAAAGCTGTCATTCTGTCAGTTATTTACTAACTTCCTCTGCTGTGTTCTTTGTTGACAGAAATCCTTAATTTTTATGCAGTCAATTTATAAATATTTTCCCAGTGGTTTGCAGTTTTGAGATGTTGCTTAAAAAATTCTTCCCTGACCTAGATCACAAATACATGCTTCTACATTCTCTTCTGTTGACTTTTTCATTTGCCCTTTCAGTGTGTCAATTTTGAATTCACTTATAGCACACCTTTTTTTAATGACATTAGTTAGGGAAGCTGTCTTATTTTATTCTATACAGTGAGCCACTTTTACTTATACCACCTGTTAAACAGTTTGTTCTTCTATTGATTTGCAGTATCAGTTCTATCATATATGAAGTTTCTTTAAATATCAAGGGTCTGTCTCTGATCTTCCTGTTTTGTTCCACTGGTCTGTGTGCCCAGTCTTGGGCTACCCACACATGGTTTGTGTACCATGGCTTTCTAGTATTTCTTAGTATCTGGTAGATCAAGATCTCCCTCTTAATCTTTATTTTTTAAAGGTAATTTTGCTGTCCTTTAATACTTACTAAGAGAAAGAAATTTATGATATAATTTGAAGTAAAACTGTGCTCATGGTGTCTTTTGCTTTTCTTAAGGTTTTGATTTTTGTGTATTCAAATCCAGCAATATTTCTACACGGCTTCTAAATTTTATGCCTCCTTTAAAAAGAGTCTCATCACGACAGTGTTATATAAATAGTCTCTAGTATTTTATTTTAAATTTTCTATAGCTTTATTTTAGTGGTTATATCTTTGCTGTGTCTGGGATGTATTTTTGTGTAGTCTTGAAGTTAGGATTTAACTCTTTTTTCCCCCCCAAATGGTAAGCCAATTTCTCCAATATGTATAGCCCACCCTTTTACTATTGATTTGTGTTTCTGGGTTCTACTTCATTATGGAAGGCAGTGGAATCCAGTCTGTTGGAGAGAGTGGAAAACTTCAGATGCATTTGAATGGACAATACAGGCTGAAGGGGGGCAATTACAAAGCTCATTGGCCAGTTGTGTGTCAGGTGAATTTGTGAGAGGCAGGAAGGAGGCTGAGAGAAACAGATGGTGCTGACAAAAGGGACAGGAAGAAGGGAAAGGTAAGGAATTTGACCTAGCTGGGTTCTCGGGGGGGGATGATGGTTGAGCTACTAAAAGGAATGCCACTTTTAACACTGGGTTATTTGAGGCCAAGCAGCTGCTGGCAAGAGACAGGCAGTGGTAGCCTTAATGGGAGCAGGTTAATGAGCCTCAGAGACCCAACTGGGGACAGAGGCACCTCAGAAGGCGCAGAGGAGGAACCCCCTGCCCGATGCTCTGTTAGCTTCATTTTTATCTCACCGAACTAAAATGAGTAAGTTGAAGTCCTGCTCTGGAAGAGTTTATGGGACTGTGAGGAAATACACGGATTGGAGACCTAGATTTCTGTGCACTACTTAGAATAGATGGGGCAGCACAGCTGGGTAGGGATGGAAATTATAGCTGATCTAGAAGAAGGCCAGGCCTTGATGTTTGGAGCTTTTGTCTTGCTCTGGGTCTATCTCACAGGGAATCGGGTAGGGAGAAAAGAGGATGGGGAAGCAGGTGACATTCTCAGAGAGCTGATCTCCTGGGCTTCCCATCACCACCCGCTGCATCCCTCAGCATTCTCAGGATGGTGTGGTGCTACAGGTTTCACTGCTACAGCAGTTCCGGGGCTCACCTCTCACTGGTCTCGCTTTCCTCTCTCTCTTTTACTTCCTATCTTCTTGGCCTACTCCCCCAACCCTAGATGGTTTTTTCATAACTTCCTAACTGTGTCCCTGCCCCGACATCAGTCAGCACTGCTTTCTTAAAATTCAGTTTTGATTGTGCCACTCTCCTGTTCAGAAAGCATCCATGGCTCCCCATTGGTCAGAGACTAAGTCTGAATTCATAAGCATGGCTTTAGAAGCTAACCTGTGTTTCTAGATTTATTCCTTACAAAGCCTCACTTCTGCATGTGAAACTTCCCCTCCCCCCGGCTCCCCTCCCCGTCTCCCATGCCTTCTCCCCTACATCTCACTTCCCCTCCCCCCTGCGCTCCCCTCCCCGCCTCCCTGAGCACCACGTCCTGACTTGCCACCTCCCTGCACTTGCTCATGCTGTCTCTACGTCCTAGGATACTTTTCCTCCCCTTCATTAGCTGTTTAAATCCTATCCACCATCCAAAGCCCCGTTCAAGCGCCACCTGTTCTATGAAACCTTCTCAGTTCCACTGTTTCTCTGCCCTGCTGAAATCTGCTTCCCAACATCTGCATACTCTGGTTGGTTGGTAGTTGTGTGACAAAGCCCAGTAAACCACTTACAAAAGTGAACGACTGTCTTGGTCCTTCCAGGACATCCCCTTCTGATAAAAGGGAGACTTGGGTCTCTAACTCCCTGAGGAGTTGAATGCCTTTCTCTCCCCTTCTAGAGCATCAGGAACTTCAGGACCTGGGTTTCCTCTCTTGGTAGCACGTGTATACAGTAGGTGCTCACTAATTACTGTGTGAACTAAACTGGACTTAGTGGAGCCCACTCAGGGTTGTTTGTGAGTGCTGAGTTTGAAAATGGCTTAGATGGCAGAGACAGAGAAGATCCCAGCTGGGTAGTGCCAGGGCACTTCTCTCTCTGGAGGAGCAGGCAGGTAGAAAGAAGTTGACTGGGAACATCCTCTCCCTGGGGTGTGAAAAAGACCCACAGCTTGCATCCCTGCATTTGGGCCCAGGCAGCCCTGTATTCAGATCTCACCCTCAGTTTCACAAAATCACTTCAATCCATGGGCCAGAAAATCCGGTTGTGGAGCCCCGGGCAACAGCTTAGGCAGGAAACTCCCAGTGTACCTAGCCAGGCAGCTGGGCAGGCGTGGGGCCTGACGAGGGCCTGATAGGGTGCCAGCTGCAGGCCTGAGATAGGAATCAGCTGGGTGGGGTGTGCATCCTCCAAGCTACCTGAAACCTGGCAGGGGCTGGGAACCCCATCTCTTCGGCTAGGCTCCCAGGACAGAAGACAGGGTCACTTGTCCTCAATCCTCTCTTCTCACTGAGGATTCAAATAGTTATTTCCTTTTTCACCATCTAACTCTGGGGGTCCCAGACTGTGCTTCTTGTCTCTCATAAGGCCTCTGCCCATAATCCTGCAGCCCTGAATCGTGGGGCTGAGGGTGAGTGAGAAGGGAGGGGACCAAGCCCCCAGAGGGGTGTCTGTGGGCCACGGTGTCTATAAGCTGAAGAGAGGTGTTCCTAAATCATAATGGGATATTCCTAACGTCACAAGAGTTTAGCACTCACTTCTACAACCCTTTTCTCCCTCAGAGGACCTGAGGTGTTAGGGGCTACAGACCAGTATTCCCAAGGCAAGAACCCCCGCTGGTCCCTGCACTTCCAAGGTCATGAACACCTGGGATCCTCTTGATCCTCAGGGGCCTAGGCCTAGGCACTCCTATCTGTTCTCCCACCTTAACCACTCCTTGGGCAATCCCAGCCGCCTCCAAGAGGCAGCCAGGAGGGTGGAGCTCTGAGTCAGAGTATAAATTCATAATCTTGCCACCTGGCTAGAGAGCCACCAAGATGCTCCAGAGGCAGATGCCCGCCTGGATCTCCCACTACGTGCCAGACCTATGCACAGCAAAGGATGGCAGACCCTCAGCCACCTGTGCCTCAGAGGTGAGGGAGCAGTGCTAGGTGGATGGGGCAGGGAGGCATGGCCTGGAGGTGAGAGGCTGGGCCTGAGAGCTAAGACAGGAGACAGGCCTGGCCAGGGGTGGGAATGTGGATGCAGAGGCACTGAGGTCCTTAGCTTCGGCAGTCTTTGCCTAGCATCTGAGAAGGGAAGTGATCTGGCCCATTTGGGGTGGGAGTTCCTGGTAGCTGGCCCAGCTGATAGTCCCTACAGGCTGGACAGGGTCCAGTGGCTCCAGCCCATGCTGGGCCAGTCTAGCACTAGGGCAGTAAATGCTTGATGCTGCTTGAGCCGGTCCACAGTAGGCCCACTTCAGTGACATATTGATGTTGTGGCTGTCCTAAGCCTCATGCTATGTAGGCACATGATGTGGCACGTGGTGACAGTTGTGACATTGCCAGGCTGTCATCTTCAGCTGAGAAGCTGCCTACCTGGGTTTGTGGTCAAAGGTCTAGAGTTCATCCAATTCCTTGAAGCTTGGTTTTATAGGGCCAGTAGCTAGTACCCTCGACCACCCTCACTCAAGACCACCCTCACTCATTGTTCCCATCTGGGCAAGAAGGAAGTGACTTCAGTCCTCCAGTGTACCATGGGAACACTATGGGGAGGATTGCTCACTAGCTTCTCAAGGGCAGCAACTTCTTCATCACTCTCCCTAGCACCCTTGCCTCTGGTCCACACGGGCTCACTGAATGAAATGGGTGATGACCTGAAAGTAGAGTACTCAGAACATGGGACCCCTGTTTGCTCTCTGAAGGCTATAAAGAGAGGGGCACTATGGTGAGCAGTGACTGGTCTCCAACAGCTTGGCCAGGATAAACATTACCTTCTGGGGTGCGCCCATGTCTCCCCACAGTGCTTGGCTTTGTGGAGGGGCCACAGATAGCACTCATTCTTGACTCTCTGTTCTCAGGGAACTGCCAGGAACCTGGGCTGGAGAGCTTCCACAGAGGGGATGCAGCTTACCTTGTGTGGGGGGGCGGGTCGAGAAGCTGGGAGCTGAGACCTAAATTAGGGATTCTGGACCCCCTCCAAAAGCTGCACTCATCCCTTCCAGGTCCTGGAGGGTCCAAGTGACTTGGGGCTGGGACCTGTTACTCTGATCATTTACTCAGTCTTAGTGATAAAAGGGAAACCAGCTTTGGTGGCTCCTCCCAGGTGACCCCTAGTCTGAGGCATTGCTTGGGCTGGTTGGGAAATGCTATGGGGTCCCATAAAGTCCCTGCTCCAAAGCTTCCTGTTCAAGAAGGCCCATGCATCCTGGCGGTATCTCTGAGCTGTCTTAATCTCTGACACAGCTGTTGCAAGGATCTGGCGTCTACACCTACCTTTCTAGCGAGGAGGAAGTGGCACCACCAGCCAGGCCTGCCTGAGAAGCTCGGGCAGGGGAGCTCTCACCAGGCTGTCGGGGGCTGTCTTCCTTTCTGGGAAGTCTAGAACCCTTGGGATGGTTTGATTCGGGGGTACCTGGCTTAGGGCTGGTCATCAGAACCACCACTCCAGAAACATGGCTGTCAGACCACCCCTGAATCCCCACCAGAAGCCTGACCCTGGAAGCCTACTGTAACCAAATATTCTTTTGACTTAATTTGTGTTGATGTTTGTGTGGCAAGCACCCTCAACTGGGAACAGAGGGTCTTATTCCTGCCTCTGCCATTAACGACCTAGTACAGGACCAGCAGTCTGTCTCACAGGCTGTTTTGTTCATCTGTGTGGGGCCAGCCTCCAACTGTGATGGAAAGTACAACGAATGGGTCTTGGAGGTAATCGGGCCTGCTCCTCCAGGGTTGTGTGACCTGTGTGAGATGTAGTCTGTCTAAACTCACTCTTCTCCACCGTAAAGGAAGGGTAATAATACCTTCCTCAGAGGGTGGTTGCTGGGCTGGATAAGAGTGTAAGCTCTAAGCTGAGTTCTTCTGACACGTACAGCGTCACCATGAATCAGATGCAGTTCAATGGCAACTGGTTGGTTTAACGCACCCTGTGTAGTGTCAGCGTCAGGCATGCGCGGGGAGGCTGACACATTTTGTTCTCCATTCACCCCCTAAAAAGGTCCTCTCTATAAAACTGGTGAGGGGGAGTGGGGGTGGTAAAAGGGCAGTATTGGACTGCATGATAGCTAATTCTGAGAACCAGGGGCAATACCCTCTCACTTGAGCTGGAATGATCCCCCATCTTTAGAGGGTTTCAAGGGGAAAGGGGAGTCTTGACTTGGAAGGGGGTCTAGAAGCCACAGGGCATTTCTCCTGGGTATACAATGAGACTCAGGAGGTTGTCCTGGTAAGAACTAGCCCTGAGACAGAGGCTGAGGAGGTGCATTGGAGCTGGGTGTGTCTCCAGCCTGGGCAACAGGCCACTCTCTCCACACAGTCCCCCACAAACTGCCACCCAGTCTGTCCTCTCTGGGACAGCTGTGCCAATAGTTAAAGTATCTAAATAGACTTCTATACTGTTTGGTAAACAGTTTCTTCTCTGAGCCCTGACCCCATGTGTTCCCCAAGACCCTCCTAATACCCTCCTAATTAGTATCTGAAGGTATTCATGCCAGTCCCTGGCCCAGGACTACCGCCCAGCAGGCACGGTGCCTGGCCATGCCTGTTCTTAAATGTTCTGACTTTCATCCTAATACTCAGCCCCAGCCCTGTTCTCTCCCAGGGATGGTCCCGTCCAACTCCCTAATGTTTGACCCTTTCCATGACACAAACTATCCCATAAACTTGAGTTCTGTAATCTCACTGGTTTCTGGTTACCATTACATAATCATCGGCATTATGCTTTGTTCTATTATGTTTTCTCCCCTGTGTCAGTCACCACCAGGGCCACAATATTTGCTAATCTCTAGCACTACTTCAGTTGGGCTGATTATATCAGAAGCAAATTATGTACATTGATTTTAATCCAAGAAGGTCCTTTTCCATGGACCTGTTTCCTGAGTCTTGTGTGCCTGCTATCTTCCTACGATTGGGCCCCTCTGGGGTATCCATCAGACCCCCTTCCGAGTTCTATCTTTCATCTGGCAAAATGTAGGAGCACTGTAGAACTGGAGCTTTCCTGAAAGCTCCTGAGCTAGAAAGGATAATCACAGAGTCAAGGCAGACCACAGAGGAGGCCCCTGTGGCTACTAGAAAACAGGAACTTCTCCAAAGACCCTTATAGCTCTGATGACCTTTAATATGACGTGCTGTCAGAAAGAAAAAGAGAATGATCACAGTGTGTGTCATTAGCTAGATAGCCAGTAAGAGTGCTGTAGGTAGAAAGCCTGTCAGAGTTTGGGGGTTACTTCTGCGCCTTGGGGGAAATTCAGGGTTACAAGAAGGAGAATCTGTCAGGAAAGCATGATCTAAGAAGCTCAAGAAAGAGGTGGTGAGGGCAAACAACACTTGTCTTCCTGTTGGCCAGCGATTATTTTAAAGTAAGTTGAGGTCATAGACACGGTCATGAACACGCGTTTGAGAATTCGATTCAAGCTTGGGCTCCTGTGATTCTAGTACAGTGACTTCTTCTATCAAAGCACTTAGCCTCCGGTTCTCCGTCTGTAAAGTGAGGCTGATAATAACTGTTGTCAAAATGAAGCAAGACAATCTATAGAGAATGTGGACGCAGCTCCTCACACGTGGCAAGCACTCAACAGATGGCAGTGTTACACTGTTACTGCTGAGTAGAAAGACAAAGTTAGATGATGGGAGAGAAGGCAGGAAGATCTCAGGTGAGGTTCAGTGAGAAGTTGGCCCTTCCCTGGAGAACTTCCAGAGTAGATACTAAGTGAACTGGGCTGGTAAAGGCCAGTCCCTCCCAGAGGCAGAGGAAGGGCTGTGACAGCCTTAGAAGACCGTAGGTCTTGGCTTCAGAGCCCTTGTTGTTGGCTGCCATTCAGTAGCTCCCTGACTCCTGACCTCGTGTCTAACAGAAAGAAGTGGTACCCAGTCCTGTGCCATCCGTGTGGTCAGCCGTGGATCAAACCACTGTGCTCACTGACTGTGGGAAGTAAATCAAGAGGCCTTTCTTTCTAGTCCACCTTAGTCTGTGCTCACTGACTGTGGGAAGCAAATCAAGAGGCCTTTCTTTCCAGTCCACCTTAGTTTGGAAGCTCCAGCAGAATCTGCTTGTCATCATAGCAACATTGGCAAGGTGCTTTGTCTGGAAATTGAACCCTAGTTTCTTACCTGGACAGCCAGAGGGAATTCTACTACTGAAACCCTAGTAGCCCCTTCCCGGTGTTAGAGCCGTTAATTACTGTCCACGAAAGCTCCTTAGGGAGCTGAGCCCTGCCCACAGACACCGCTGGCACTCCCCGCCACTTAGACTCTGGTTGTTCTCTGAGGAAGTGCAGCAAGTGGGAAAGGGCCTTTACCACCGCCGCTCTCCTGGGTGTGGAGCCTGCCTCCTGCCTCCTCACCAGGTCAGACCGGGACGCCCATTCTGCCCACGGAGTGGGAAACGAGGAGGCTACATGTCCAGAAGGGGGCTGGCCACAGCCACATTCCTAGAACCAAGCAGAGAAGCAGTGTATGTCATTTTGGGCCTAACAAAACAGAATGCTATTAGAGCAGGTTATTGGCCAAGCACATGCTTGATTTTTGAGAGTTAGTCTTATAAAAGTAGTAACTGTCAGTTTAGCCTTTTGCTTTAATTGCATGGGGAGAGGAGAGGACAAGACTCTAAAATTTACTTAGATGCTGTCTCAGAGGATAAGCGAATAGTCGTCCACAGTTGTCATTCTGTTGCTGCTGGGTAGAACTAAGCCCCTGGAAAAGGAGGAAGGACCTACGTCACAATGATTAGCATTGTCTCTGAGAGGTAGCATTAATAGGCAACCCATTTTTATAGTATACTTTCTTGTTTTCCCCTGAAAACTCAATATCGGTTTTAAAAATGAAGAATTGTATGCTTTTAAAATACTACAGTGTGAATTTAGTGGTGTTACAGCCCTTGTGCAAACAGCAGATCGTAGCAGCATGGGAGGTGATGTGAAAAGGGTTTTGTTCAAAAGCTTCTTATAAATGTCAATGTCTGGTAGCTTGAAAGACTCTGATGGCTCTTCTCATAGGAATGGGCCGGGAGTGGACAATAAGAAAGTTTCAGCTTAGGCTGGGCAAAATTCTAATAGAAAGGGCTCCAAATTCTGAGATTCAAACAGAAAAGGCCTCAGGGGAGAACAGGCACAAAGCTGCCCTCTCCCGGTGTGTGCTGGCTCACCGTGGTGCCCAGGAAAGGCCCTTTGCCAAATTGCCTTGGGCCCCTAGAGATCAAAGGGATCTTCCGGAACACCATAACCCATACAGATCGGCTATGGGAGGCTTCTCAAGCCAGGAAGAGCCCTGCTACTTAGCAGTGGGAGCCCGTGGCCAGCCCGAGCAGCCCTCCCTCTTCAGCTCTCCTCCATCACATGCACTCCTGACTCTCAGTGTCTATCACAGGGCCTGGCCCAGAATCGGGGCTCAGAAGTAACATCCGGCAGGCCAGGGAGACGCTGAATGTCCACAGCTGGAACGAAGCCACTCAGCAGGGGGTTGGGGGGGCTCTGATTCAAGGACTCGCAGTGTCTGACTAGGTGTCCCAACTTCGTTAGTGTCTATAGCTCTCTAAGCCACAATGTGTCTGCCTCCTGAACAAACTTGGGTGGGTGAGGGACATTTTCCTCCATGTGTCAGGTGGGAAAATGGGAATGCCAATAAGAAATTAGTGAACAAAGAAAAGAGACAGGAAACATTTCAGGACTCCCTTGCTGTGAACATCTCTTCTGCAGTCAGGGTTAGAATACTCATTCATTCATTCATACACTCATTTAACAAGTATTTATAAAGCACTTTCTCTAGATCAGCATGCTGCAGGTACTGGGAATATGAAGATGAAAACCCAGAAGGGGTCCCAGGCTGCCAGGACCTTCTAGGCTGGAGAATGATGGATACCCAGCAAGCACAGAACAGTATTCAGGTTGCTGTAATGAAAGTGGGCAAGTCTAGGATGGTGGTGGAAAAGTGTTTTGCAGGGCATTGGCTTTGGGGTGCTGTTTGAGAGCTGAATCCACTGTCTCTCAATCCATAGGAGGGACTGTCTCCATGCCACCTGCTGACAGTGAGGATCATCCAGATGAAAAATGTCCGCCAAGCTGATGTGTGTGAGTATCTACCTCCTTCCTTCTTTCTGCTTATGGGGCTGAGATACAGAGAGAATCTGGCTGCAGAAGTGGTCAGAGGTGCGTGTGCACATGTATGCGCATGTGTGGATACGTGTATGTGTTCTACACTGAGGTTATGTTTCGGCCTTCAGTGACTTGGGGTGTATACACACTTTTCCAGGCTCACACTCCCTACCCTCCTCTCTAGCTGCAACCATGGCTTCATCAGCCCCTCTGTGTCTGAGAGCACTGCTCGCCTGCCTCTCTCTCTTTCCTAGTATCCATTTCCAGGAGCACCAGCTTCTCCCACACTGGGAATCCTTTGCTCCTGTGCGATGTTAGGGGCCATGGGAGTGAAAGGGAAGGAGAGACCCTTTGGCATCACGGTGCCGGCAGCCAGCGGATCTCACAGCCCTTTCTCATTACATTGGTCCTAAATTGGGCTCTGAACTCTCTACCAGATACTCACAGCACCTTGCTCACCAGTTTAGCTGCATGAACTGACTAGGGCTGTTTGTGGTTTTTTTCCAAGCCATAACTTCCCCTTCACCTTGACTCTTGCTGCATTCTTAGGCTGCTGAGCCAGGAAAGCCTTTGGCTTCCAAAAAATATAAAGCCACCTAGGTGGGAGGATTATCCTCTATGCCTGTATTTGGGGTGTCATTTCAAGAGATCAGGAGGCTCCAAAGACCCTTTCCTTTGCTGCCTACACCTTCTTGTCCGCCAATCAGCAGAAAGCTCTATGGTTCTTATCCTTCCTTGGGGTCCATGCCCTACAGCTGTGTGGGTGTCTCCATTTGTTGGCGGCTACACAGGAATGGCCCAGTGACCATCAAGGTTCCCCAAAGCTCTGCTATACTCCCATTGCCCTCAAGGGTGACAAAAACTGTTTGAGCTTGGCTATTAAAGGCTGGTGGTTTGAACCCACCCTGCAGTGCTGTAGTAGAAAGTCCTGGTGATCTGTTTCTGTAAAAACTGAAGCTAAGAAAACTACATGGAGAAGTTCTGCTCTGTAACACATGGAGCTGCCTTGGGTTGGAATTCATTCAACGGCAATGCATACAGCCTAACTGGGGCAGAAAAGACTTGGAAGCCACGATACTGAGTGCACATTCCAACAAGGAGATACCTATGTCCAAAGTAGGTATAGAGCAACAGAAGATGGTATACTAATCTTACCACAACCAGAATTCTATCACGGACACTGAGAGCTGGGAATGGTCAAAGAAGGCTCCAATGAAAGCTGGGTTTTGAGAGGGTAGAATGTGAGCCCGCTCTGAGGGGAGGGAGATGGTGTCCTGGGAGAGGAAGAGCTATCCCTGCACATCTCCTGACATCTGCTGTGGGTCAGCTGGGGCTCCAAATACCACTGAATTCTCCTACCAGGTGGAGGGGTAATACTATGATGCCCATTGACAGATGAGAGGTCGATGGTGACCAAGGCAGTAGTGTTTGATCTTAAGTCTGCTGAACTGGAATGGAGAGGGGACAAGCCAGGAGAAAGAGGCTGGGCCAGTGGCCGAGAGCTGGAGAGCCAGGTAGAGGAGGGACCAGATGCTTCTCTGATGGGACGGAAGGAATTGCACGACCTCCTGACAGTGTAGATTGTGCTCCTGCAGAGGTGGGGGAGGCAGGGAAAATTGCTCAGAAGCTATTGCTGCAATCCAGGGTGTGTGTGCCGGGCCCGAGGAGCATGGGGCCCTGGAGCACCAGCAAAAGCAAAGGAATCTGTCAGGATTCAGATTATCATCCCCCCAGGCATCTGAGCATGGTACCCACAACCCAGGCTGCCAGCAACAGTTCCAGTAAGTCCCCAGTTTGGTCTCGTGTCTGCCAAGTGACCAACAAGAGTGCCAGGGACTTCTCCTCGGACTTCTCGGGGCCTTCCCAGCCCACCAATCGCTGGGAGGAAGCAGTGATCTGAGCCTGGATTGTCCCCCAGGCCCAGGGACATTCCACTGTGGGTCACTCAGATGGCTCACCCTCTCTTGGGCAGAGTTCACCCCACTCCCGTTAGGGATGATAACACTGATCTGCAGCAGGACTTGCCCTTTTCCAGCTCGTCTTAGGCATGTCTGCCCCCAGCCCTTGAATCACTTGGCCACACACTCCCACTCACTCCGCACGACTGCACCTGCTGCTCAGGTCTTCTCATTGTCCAGGCCATTTCTTCTGTCCTCTTTCTGCCACGTCTGTCACCTATGGATCAATAGGCAAAAGGGTGGGAAAAGTAGGCAGCCCTAGAAATGGATTGAGGTCTTGCTCTGCCACTCTCCACCTCCCCTTCCTCGTGTCCCTGTGGCACACAGACTGCCTTTCGGCAGTGCCATGTCCGCGTCAGGGACTTCCTTGTTGCCGGTGTCTTCCTCCCAAGCCCAATCCTCAGCCCCAGCCAAGTTGTCCTGGACTCCATAGTCTTCATGGACTGGGCCATGTGCTGATCCTTTCTGTTCTTGGGTTGCTTTCACACCTCACTTCTTCCCTTCTAGCTTAAGTACAAGATGAGCCCTTCTCCGAGTTAGTCCTCTGCAACCTGAGGTTCCACAGAGGCTACAAGGCTGTGACCACAGTGACTCTGTACTAATTTCCTCACCAAGAATTAAAGGTGTGCTCAGCCCAGCTTTTGACAAGGACTGGGAGAGAAGCAGGCCCCCAAACCCGGAAATTTTCCAGCCATCAGGAGCTCACATTCCTTTCGGGGAAAACAAATTAAAATACAAACTAGCACCCCAAGGGGATGTCAGGCAGGTGTCCCCAGAGGTGTTAGGGAGACAGCATCTTGTCATCAGTAGAGATAACTGAGTCATCTTTGCCACCCACATTCTAGGAAAGGAGACATGTCATTCAGGTGACCAAGCATTCTGTCATCTCATAAGGAACAAGGACCAGGAATTATCTATGCCAAGGAAATTTCCTTTAGTGCATGAAAGTTTCAAAACTGGGTCATTGTTGCTTAACCATTCTTCATTGCCAACCATGGCAGTCACTAGCCTTACAGTCAGCTAATGATGCCTACCTCAGATTGTTACCTAGGCCTCCCTGACCTTCCTTCAGCATCCCACCCCCCCTCCTGTGAAACTACTCTTTGGTCTGCACTTGCCTTCTTCCCAGCCTTGGACAAAGCAACAAAACAAATCTATCTCTGCAATGGAGCTGGAAAATACACTCATGTTTGAAGTATGGGTGGTGTCTGATCAATCCTTTCTTTTCCAGAAGTATTTTTGTCTTAACCAGAGACTTAAGCCAGAGGCTAAAAAGAGTAAGATTTTATTTAACGGGAGAATTTAGGCATGGACTGATGATAGGAAAACTTTTTTAGAGGGAAAAAAGTTTGTATATGGCCCATCAAGTCACGCTAAGCAAGTGTTGCTGAGACAGCTAGAGTCCCTGTCCATAGCCTCTGAGAATACAAGAGACACATCTCATGAGAACATTGCAGCCCCAGGAGGAGTAAAGGCCTACACAGGGGCCCAAGGGGACTGAGCAGGTACCTGGTGAGCCTCCCTATCAGTATAGCCACTAGAGACGCCACCCTGCTTACCTATGCCAGCAGTGACTCAGCCCAGAATTTTGGGGAATATTGATACAGACTAGAGAAGGAAGTTGGGATTTTCCACTCATTCACTTATTCAATAAATATCTAGTGAGTGGCTGCTATGTGTCACCTAGCCCTCACAGCACTCACAGAATGTCGGCAGAGACAGACAAGTCATCTTGCCGTGGCAGGCAGTGTAGCACTGTTCAGCTGGGAGAAGAGCAGGGTGTTGTGGGCTAAGGGAGACTGATCCAGACCTCGGATCCCTGCTGAAACCTGAAGGAGTTGGCCAAGAGAAAGTTGGGGTGAAAGCAGAAGAGTCTTCCAGGCAGAAGGGTGGCACATGCAAAGGCCTAAAGGCAAGACAGCACAGCACCTCCTAAGACCTACAAGTGATTGAGTTGGCTTGGGACATAGTGTTAAGCATTGGTCATCCTCTGGTCTGGATTAAATGCCTGTGCCCCGTGGTGCTCCTGAATCAAGGACAGCATGCCAGCCCTTCGCCTCCTGCCTCCTGTTTCCCCTGTGACTGGACAGTCACGGCATCTCCCTCCCAACTTACTCCTTCCTCTACCTTGGGAGACTCTTTGGGGCACAAAGCTTCTGTTTCACCTCCAGAACACATTCTATAACACCATATTTGAGCTGTTCACTTTGGACTTTTAAAAAGTACTTGACTACAGATGTGAGGATTTCTGATCCTCAAAGCTCATGCAAGGGAGAAGTTTAGAATAAATATGAAGAGTTCAGCCAGTGAATTTGCAGCATTTGGTTGTATGTAGATGGTGGTCCCTACTTCTAGATTCTGCTGAGTAGCTTGTCCCCTAGACCCCAGGCTCTTTCTCACTGGAGCTGTTCTCGGCCAACTCACAGAAGACTGTATTCCCTTCCTAAACCTTTTTTCTCCTCAGCTCAGAGGAAGAGCTTGGCCCTATCTTGTGCTTCCCTGGCATCCTAAGCTTGTCTCCTAGGTCTTCACCTGGTAAAAGTGAAACTGTGTGGGCACACTTTGTCCCAAAGCAGCAGATGTTTGCTCTAACAGCCAGGGTGCCTCTAACAAGAGCCACTGGCCATCTCTGTCCACAGGAATGTTCAGTGGGATCTGGATCCCACTGTATGAACCTAAACACTACAATCCAAATCCTTAAAGGTCTCTGAAGAGTCATATTCACAGATTGGGAGACAACCTGGAGATGAGCAGTGATCTTGCTCTAGGAGTGACTTTTCTGAAGTTCCCTTTGGCCCCACACTCCCTCCTCTCTGGATCTGAACTAATTCTTCACCTTTCCTGTCTTATCTTGTATGCCTTGAACAGTGAGCCAGACAGACTGCTTTGTGACCCTCTGGTTGCCCACTGCCTCACGTGAGAAACTGAGGACTAGGACTATCTCCAACTGCCCAAACCCACAGTGGAACGAAACCTTCAACTTCCAGATCCAGAGCCAAGTGAAGGTAAGAAGTGGAAGACTACCCCTGTCTGCTCCACTGCATTCTTATTTCCCCCTTGCCTACTTGTCCTCTTTGCTTATTTGTCCTTCTTATGCCTGTTTGTCACTCTATCTGCCTACTTCGGACCCTTCTACCAACATATCCTCCCATTCATCTACTACTACTCCCATTCATCTACTACTTTTGTCTGTCTCATGTTTGTCCTTCTCTGAATCTACTTCTACCTTTCTTCCTGTCTCTCTTGTTCTATCTAAATTGTTGCTGGAACCAGGTGTCCCTTGATCAAAGCAGGATAAGTCTCCAGTACGTTCCAGAACATGCTCCAAGCAAGAGAATGAACAGAGAGGTAGAACAATTCTATTCCCTAAGTCCAAGGCCAGTCTTGTTCCAGCCAGAGGGTTTCTTTATCTTAAATTCTTCCCACATTATTTCTATTTCTTTGGGTGTGTGCTTCACTTGTTGGGTTGTCTTATAGTGTTGGTCTCCTCCAGCTGTGTGATGACTCTTAGCTAAGTTTTCATCTACTTCAGGAGATTTCTCCCTTGAGCATCCTGAGTTCTGATAGCCTCAACAGGTGGCCTTAAGACAAATTTGGCCTCATTGTAGGGACAGCAGTCTCAGCACTGAGGCCCTGACAGCTCTAGCTGACTGCTCTCATGTTTTAGGAATGCTTCCTTTCTGATCTACAAGGAGATTTTATTTTCATGAAGAGCTTTATGTTTAATATTTTAAAAATATCTTTTCCATCGTACATGTGCGCTTGGTAATGGAGACAAGATTTCATTCTCTGTTCAGTCTTAAAACTAGGAATTTAGGCTTTCTTTCACTTCAGAACTAGGGGGCTACTGGTTTGGCAAGGAAAGGAGGATTTCAATGTGATTTTAGTATTAAATCCAGGAATTTGGGGCTAAACTCATCCTAGTTCTGAGACATACTCGATGTTCTAGTAATTACACAAGGTCAACAGATCTCACTCAGTTGGGAACCCCAAAACCACTTTATGTCCACTAGATAGTGACCAAAGGGACAAACCTGGCCCCAACCCACGTCTCTCAGGATCCTTGCAGCAGGAAGACTTGGAAGATGGTCCACTGACCTTTGACCATAAACTTTTAACGTTCTGCTCTTCAGTTATAATTTATATATGTCATTCCAAGCCCCCCAAGTACCAGAACTCTTCTAATCTCTGCCACATCACTGCCCTGGAATAATAAGGCATTACGTTCCTTGATTTGGGTTTTCCAGCACAAAAAAAGACTTCCTTCAGCTATGGGGCTTCAATAACGGACACACTGTCTATCTTGGCAGAAGAAGCCTTGCCTGCCCTGTTCTTTCCATCCTTCCTTCAGGTGAAATGAAATCCCCCCACTTTTTATATGCCTCTGTCAAGCTTGTAAAAGGGCAAAATTATGAGTAGGAGAGTCAGAGTCAGGATAGGAAGGCTTCAAACAGTTAGCAAAGAAGGAATAGCTGCTTTCTTTCCTTCATTCATTTCATGATAAATGTCTCTCATACTTGAACAGGGGCTCTGTCCTAGTCACTCAGACCTCAGACCTCTCTACTCACTAGGGCTGAAGTCAGGCTCCATATCCTGGAAATGCAACCATGGTGATCAGACCTGCGGTTTCCTTTTCCCCCAGAATATTTTAGAGTTGAGTGTCTGTGATGAAGACTCAGTGACGCCGGATGACCATCTCTTGACAGTTCTCTATGACCTCACCAAGCTCTGCTTCCGAAAGAAAACCCATGTGAAGTTCCCACTCAACCGAGAGGTGGGTGCCAGTGCCCAGCCCTCAGCAGGCCCCACGGAGCAGGTGGTTATTTCTCTGACGCCATTCAGTAGGCTGCTCTCTGTGTATACAGCCAAGGCAGAAAACAAGATGGTACTTCTGGTTCAACTCTCAGCACTATTGCTTACTAGCTTTATGACCTTTTAAAACTTACTTAACTCCTCTGAAATTTTGTTTCCTCGTCTGTACAATGGGGTAGTACTACCTATCAAATGGGAAACTATAATCAAGGCATCTATTATCATCCGTGGTCCCAAATGGAGATGGACTACTTACTTTCCCCCTTTTCTCTCCTCAGAGTCCTGCTGTTGGGGTGGTCCAAGGGGACAGAGGATGATTAGGGAAATACAGGACAAATCTGCAAATCAGAGACAGTCAGGACAGGGCAAGAATGTTATCTGGCTGTAGATGCATTCGTTCAGCAAATATTTGTGTGCCTACTATAAGCCAGTGTCCTTGGGTGGTGCAAAAGTTGGTGGTTCAAGTCTGCCCAGAGGTATCTTGGAAGAAAGGCCTGATAATCTACTTCCAAAAAGTCAGCCAATGAAGACCCCGTGGGGTACAGTTCTACTCTGACACACATGGGGTTGCCATGAGTCGGAGTCATCGTGTGGGAAACTGGTTCTTTTACTGGGGGCCAGGTACTGGTTAGGCGCTAGAGACGTCCCAGAGAACAAGCAATCCTGCTCTCATGTAGCTTACATCGCTGTGGGGAAACCAATGTCCTGTGAGGTCCTGATTTACCTAAAGTTACAAAGCAAGAGGTGTAAAAGAATAGGTAAGGGAAGGGGTCCTCTCTCTGAAGTTGAGCTTTCTGGAGGCACTATCTCATCTCTCCTTTGTGCCAGTCACTGCAGCCCTTAGTAAGGTAGAAGAGCAGTGGAAGATGTAAAGAAAATGCCCTGACATAGAGGGAGCTGCATGTGGGGGCTGAGGTTTAGCTCCACGCACTCATCCTCCCCTGGGTTGTCAGTGATGCTGCTGGAGACAGAGACTAGGGCCCAGAGAATGGCAGAAAGAACAACAATAGCCTGGAGCTGCTGTCCCTACTCCAAGACTGCAGAGTGACTACATGGCAAGGGTAGCGACTGGTTCACAAGGTCTCCTGGGTGACAGGGGTCCTGGTCTGCAGACATGTGCAGACACAGCTCACAGCTATCTTCCTTTTGTCCTCACACTAGGGCATGGAGGAGCTGGAAGTGGAGTTCTTGCTGGAGAAGAGGTGAGTATGTCCCGGCCCCACAGGGCTCTGCCCAGGTTGTGACCTGTAGGTAACGTCTGTGGAGCAGGCATTTCCAAGCCGGGTCTGCCTTCTTGCTGTCTTCCCCCTTCCGCTCTCCCCCAGCACTGAGCCTGGACTCTCACTGTGCATCAGAATCAGTTGGGAGCTTCCGAGTGCTGCAGGTGCTGAAGCCACGCTCCTAGCCACTCAGCTCTCCTGACACCAGCACTGCTTTCAAAAGCTCCCAGGGAATGCCAATGTGCAGCCAGGATGAGGATGGCTGCTCAGGGTAGTTAGCTCACCTCAGGTCCCCTGCACTCCTGAGGTGGCCTCTGGGAAGAATTCCTGCCATCATGATGACAGGAACCCTGCTGAGGCCCAGCTGAGAAAAAAATCTCAAGATGAAGTGGTCTCTGAAAAACTGTTGAAACCAACACCTCTAAACCTTCCTCTAAAGCAGAGGCTGTCCCCCTCTTCACTGGCTCAGGACCAAGTCAGGTCCACCCATGAGATTATTTCCCACCACTTAAAGTAAGAGTCATGGAGGTATAGCCATGCTGGGGACTGAAGGACTGGGTCACGGAACAAGAGGGCGGGGAGCAGAAGAGAACAAAGGGCAGTGAGGGAAGGGAGAAGCGCCCTCCAAGAGGGAAGTGTGCCTGTGAAGGCGCTGCCAGCGTCTCTTCCATCTTACCCCTGGCAGGGCCGAGGCCCCTGTTCTCTGGCAGGCCTGGGGCTGTCGCACCCCACTAAAAGAATCCTGTGTCAAGAGGTTCTTGAGACAATTAGAGGTAGCTCACTTCTCATCAACAGCTAATGGAAAAATTGAGACCAACTTTATTCACTTCACAGTGCATCAAATCTGGGGCTCTCTTGTCTAGTTCTTGGTTTGACAGGACTTTGAGTCAAGAAGAATGTCTTGGCCGAGTTAGAAAGTGGCTTGCAAAATGAAAAATGGCAAAATTGGTAATTAACCCGAGGATACAGTCACCTCGGATTTGATTTTGGTGAGGGAGGCTCTAGACTTCCCGAAGCTAATCGTCACCTTGGAGGCCTGTTTTCTTGGCACTATAACACAAGAAAATTACTTCCCCAACTCTCCAGGCCCCTCTCTGCCTCACTGGCTGGACTAGAACTGTTTGTAAATGTGTAAGTTAAACAAAGGTCAGAACAGGTTGTTTTTGTTATCAGAACTGTTACAGTCTGCTCTAATTCATGGGCTCCAGCCACTTCTTGCAACATGCTTAGCTGCATCTGGTTGTATAGAAAGAACAGTGACCTAAAAGAGGAAGAGAGCGTGAAAAAGGAAGACAGAAATAGAGAAACATCTACCTCTTCTGCCCATATGTTTATTTCTTTCCAGATAATCTATTTAAAATATATGCCACTATCTTCCTTGACAACCCTCGAATCTGTAATTCAATATTTTCATGAGGAGCAAAAAAGCTATAGTCACTGCTATTACACCATTAGAACCCCTGGTGGTATAGTGGTTAAGTGCTACAGCTGCTAACCAAAAGGTCAGCAGTTCAAATATTCCAGGTGCTCCTTGGAAACCCTATGAAGCAGTTCTATTCTGTCCTATAGACTCTCTGTGAGTCAGAATCAACAGCAGTGGGTTAGGGTTTTTGGTTTCATTGCAATATTATTGACCCCATTCATACTCTGTATCACCTTTATAAGAAACCAGTCAGAAACAATATCACTGACCAGGAGTTCTCATTTTATTTTTCAGTCCCTGTCCGCCTGAGACCCTCATCACCAACGGCGTTCTGGTGGTAACTATCCTTCTGGGTTCCTGCTGCTCCAGGGACCATGTCTGGCTGCTATTCTAAGGGGAAACAGAGCCAAGGGGGAAGATTTAGGACCCTGGTTGGACCCTTGACCCCTCTTGAGTCCGACTCACTGAAGCCAGCCAAATGGGGTGCAGACAGGGATAGGGCAGCAGCCTGGGCTCTACCCCTTAGGAGCAGGGAGCTCCTCCAGGATCCCTCATCCTCCACCTTCACTCAGCCCAGCATTTCAAGCCCCACAAGGATGAACCCTCTTCTTGGGAACCTCCCCACTGAAAGCACCTGCTAGAGCAAGCCTGCTCCGGCGATCAGTCCTGTCCGCCACAGCTTCAACTACGCGTGCATGTGTCCAGAGTAAACTAATTTTTATAATTCAGCTGTTGGTACGGATATTTCAGTTAAACTCATTCAGTACCCAGAGTCCAAGCAGATCTTTTCTCCTAAATCACAGTCTTTGGGAGTTTGTGGTGATGGATTGCGATCCACCTCTGCTCTTTTAAAAGTTATTTCATTGGAAGTTCCCACTTGTAGAACCCAGAGCTGAACATTCCTTCTTGTGTTTTAGACCAAACCATTATGACTCAGGTTTCAATCCCTGACCTACCCCTGAAAACATGACTCCTGGCACATGGGAAGAGTCCCTTGGGTGGTGCAAAAGTTTAACACACTCAGCTGCTAACTAGTTTGAGTTCACCCAGAGGCGCTTTGGAAGAAAGCTGTGGTGTTCTGCTCTGACACTCATGGGTTCACTGCTAGTCAGAGGTGACTCAACTGTAAAGAGTTAACAAGTGCGACTGGACATCCTGAATTTTGCGGAACAGCTTCATTTTCAAATACTCCATCTCTGAATGCGATGGAAGGCCTTAGTTGGATTCAGAGAGTGTCAGCATCCCCAAAGTTCCCTGGAGTCACCCTAAAGTCAAACCACAGCTGTCTTTATCCTCTCATGCTTCCTTACCTTGGAAGAACAAGAGACCAGCCTGTACTCAGTCTCTATATGCCTCCCCTTTCCTTCTTACAGTCCCGGCAAGTTTCCCGTTTGCAAGTTCATGCAGAAGCCAGGCATCGGAGGAAGAACAGGAAAAGTGAGCCATTTACCCCTCTGTGTGCTGGAGAGACGGAAGCTACTGTCAACCTTGTTAGCTGGTCCAGGGTTGCCAAAGCTTGAGATCCCACAGCATCTCTTCACCCTGAGGATCATAGTGCTCGGGGTCCCTCTGGCTGTGTAGCTTCGTCCAGCCAGACTTTAAAGCAAAGAAGTCACAGCATTTTCTAGCTGGGAGGGCAGGATCTTAGCAGTCCACAGATATGAGCTCCTGTCTCACCACTCATCCAGCCCTCCTGTGTGAGGTTTTCCACCTGCCTGTCCCTGGAGGGGGGCAGCACTCCCTGCAAAGATGAGAGAGGAGGAGGAAGAGACCTCTACCCCCAAACTGGTGGTGTGCGTGGCCTCCTTTCTCAGCAGTGGGGGTAACTTGGGGGTGGTGTCTCCCAGCAAAGCAGAACACTGGAGCCCAATCCGTTCAGCGCCTCAGTGGGTTCTTTAGAGACCACATTGATCAGTTCGTACATGGCCGTTGTTAAGATGCAGACTTCTGGGCCTGACCCTGACCAACAGAATGAGACCCTCTAGGGAGCGGAGCTTGTTCAGCGGCATTTTAACCAGTGCCCAGGTGGCTATATGTCCCTGTCCTGGTCGCTTCCAGCTAGGCTTTTTGCTGTGTCAGGTTAGGGGTGGGTTGGAGGTTCTCAGGCCTGGCCTGGTGCCTGGGGTCTCAGCTCTGTTGCCCTGTCTTCCAGAAAAGAGCTTCTTGGTGACGGTGAAGGAGTCCTTTGAACACACCCGGCGCATCTTTCCCTGCCTGGAGCCCTGCTGCCCAAACCCTGTCTGCTTCCACTACCCCAAGTACTTCCATCCGCGGGTGCACGTGGAGGTATCCAAGAGCCACTGGAGCTGTGGGGTATGAGGCAGGGCAGGCAGGGATGTGGGGACATGGCAGGCAGGCCTGCCAGAGGAGCCTCTCCCTCCTCTCACGGAGCCCACCTGCCTGTCCCTCCAGCACTGCTGTCTCAGCCCGCACAAGGGGAGCAGCCCCATCTGCCAGCCGCTGGACTGCCTGCCTGACAGCCAGACAATGACCCTGCCTGTGGTGAGCGCCTGGGGCTGGGAAGGGGCCCTTGAGCAGATCGGTTTGGGGATCCTGGGGCAGGGCAATGGAGGAGGGCCACGTCATGAAGGAGGCTCACGGGGGTCCCTCTCAGGCAGGGTAGAGGAGTCTTGTGTGGGGCAGGAGACTGACAAGCTCCGTGTGGAGCAAAGACAGTGAGCAGAGACTGAGTGGAAGATGGCGGTGGGGTAAGGCACGGAGGAGGGCAGCATGTGTACATGTATGTGCGTGTGTGTGTGCATGTGCAATCATGCACGCACATGTGTACATGCGAGAGTGTGTACACACACATGTGTGTACACTTGCACATGTGTGAGGGTGGGCAGTGTGATGAGTCTTCATATCTTTGGTTGGGATCCCTTGGCTCTGAATGATCTCCCCTGACAAGCGTTTCATCTCTCCATCCCCAGGATGAGAACTGTGAACTACACATGAAGTCTACAGACTGGTAAAGTACCTCTAGCCTGCTGGTGCCTGAAGAAGGGCTAGGAAGGGAACCCTAACTTGCCTATAACTCTCTTCCTCTACATTCCTACTCAGCTTCCTGAAACCCACCCACTCACAGCTGGCCTCTAGTTCCTCCCCAGTCACCGCTGATGAGCAGAGAAAGGTGTAGAAGTCTTAGCACGTTTTAACCACCCCATCTCAAACTTGCTTTCCCTGGTAGGGCTCCAGCTCCTGGGCTGAGTCCACAGATGGTCAGGTGGTAGAGCCTGGGGACAAAGGGAGAGAAGCGTCTGGGTAGTGGAGGCCTCAGACAGAGGACCAGACCCACCCATCACCCCATCTCTGCCAGGTTGTGTTGTCTCTGCATCCTTTCTTCTGACCCCTTCCCGAGTACCTCCCTTTGGACCACAAGCAGGGATTCCTGCTGGTGCCACTTCTATTCCACTCCCTTTTGAAGAAAGGCTAGGGACAAGGATTTCTGGTCAAGAAGTGGGATTGAGTAAATACATATGTTTTTTTTCCTGTGTGTCCCTGAGCATAGAGACGGACAAAAGGTCTAAAACTGGGCCCTCTCTTTTTGCATCTTTGTTGTCCTTACTACATGGCAGTCACCACACCTTAGAAACGACCAGTGAGGACTTTGGCATCTGACTAGGTCTGAGGTCTGCCACTCACAATTTTTAAAAAAATAACAGCTTTATTGAGACATAACTCACCTACCACAAAGGTCACCCCTTGAAGTGTACAACTCAGTGGTTCTTAGTACAGTCACAGAGCTGTGCTACCATTGTCACTACCTGATTTGAGAACATTGTCATCACCCCAAAAAAGAACCCCATACCTGTTACAGCTGTTCATCATTTTCCCCTTACTCCCTCAGTCCTAAACCAAACAAACCCCATTGCTGTCAAGTAAATTTCAACCCCATAGAGCTTCCAAGGAGCATCTGATGGATTTAGATTACTGACCTTTTGGTTAGCAGTCAACCTACTGCACCCCTGGGGCTTCACCCAGTGCTAGGCGACTAATAATCTACTTTCTGTCTCTATGGATTTGCCTATTCTGGAAATTCCACATAGGCGGAACTACACAAGAGATGATCTTTTGTGACTAGCTTAGGTTCCTGGGTGGAGCTAGTGGTTTGCACTCATCTACTAACATAAAGGTCAGCAGTTTGAATCCATCCATTGGCACTGCAGAAGAAATGTCTGGCAGTCCACCTCCATAAAGTCTATAGCCATGAAAACCCTATGGATCAGTTCTACTTTGTAACATATGAGGTCACCATGAATCGAAATTGCCTCAATAGCGGTGAGTTTCAGTATTTTTTTCCTTTCATTCAGCATGTTTTTAAAGTTCATCCATGTTGCAGCATGTATCAACACTTCATTCCTCTCTATGGATGAATAACATTCCATTGTATGGATGTATCACATCCATTGATGTATATTTGAGTTGTTTTTACTTTTTGACTACATAAATAATGCTGATGTGAACACTCATGTACAAGTTTTTGTGCAAACATGTTTTTAATTCTCTTGAGTATTAAGAAGTGAAATTGCTGGATCATATAGCATCTCTCTGGTGGTATAGTAGTTAATAGCTTGGCTTTGGGTTGGCAGTTCAAGTCTATCTGATACTCCTTGGAAACCCTACTGTGCAGTTCTACTCAGTCCTATAGGGTGACTCTGAGTCAGAACCAACTTGATGGCACCTAACAGCAACAGCACAACGATACCTCCATGTTTAACTTTTTGAGAAACTTCTAGATGTGTTCAAAGAGGGTATACTGTTTCACAGTTTCACCAGGAGTGTATGAGAGTTCCAGTTTCTCTGCATCATCACCTATACTTGTTATTGTCTGGTTTTTGGTGGTTGTTTTAATACCTACCCTAGTGGGTGTGAATTGGCATCTCACTGAGGTTTTGATTTGCATTTCCTGAATACTAATAGTGTTGACCATCTTTTCCTGTGCTTATTGTCCACTGGTATGTATTCTTTGGAGGAGTGTCTACCTAAATCCTTTGCTTGTGTTTAGATTGCGTTATATGTCTCTTTATTACTGAATTACAAGCACTCTTTAGATATTCTATATGTAAGTCCCTTATCAGATATATGCTTTGTAAATACTTTCTCTCATTCTTTGGATTGTCTTTTTACTTTCTTGACCATGTTCCGTGAAGCACAAAAACTTTTAATTTTAATGAAGCCCAATTTTTGTTTTTGTTTTGTCACTTGTGCTGTTAGTGTCTTACCTAGGAAGGCTTTGCCTAATCTAAGGTTATTTACTCCTTATTTTTTGTAAGAGTTTGATAGTTTTAACTCCCACATTTATGTCTGCCATCAACTTTGAGTTACTTTTGTATACAGTATGAGATAGGGGTCCAATGTCATCCTTTTGCATGTGATTGTTCAATTGTCTCAGCATCATCTGTTGAAAAGATTGTTCTTTGCTCCACTGAATTGTGTTGGCACTTTGGTCAAAAATCAATTGACGATAACTCGTGCTTACAATTTGATTAGCTATTGGTCCTTGGACAAATTACTAAACCTATCTAAGTCTCAGTTTTCTTCATTTGTAAACTGGGATCAATAAGAATAGTGCCCATTGCTGGATTGCTTTGAAGATCCACAGATATAACATGTGGCAAGTACTTAGTATTCTGTAGGCAAGTGGAATGCTCAGCAAATGTTAGCTAATGGTACTGTTACTGCTGTATTGTTATTCATTCTTCATTGAGGCCAGGGTCGCCATGAGTCGGATCCAACTCGACGGCTTTTGGCTCATTGAGGCCAAAGAAAGAGTTACATGCCCCCAGTCTTGTGTTTGTGCTAGACATGGAGGAGACATGATGGGAGGACCCAGACCCACCTTCAAGGAGACATGCCTTTGTTAGTGACCCAAGAGTAGGTCAGACAATGTCCAGGTCTGTTGACCATGAGTCACCTTGGAGCTGGGCCTCAGAGAACGTGAGGATGAGGGTGGACAGGGGGAGGATGCTTCTAGTAAAGGCCACCCTGTGGGGGGTTCAGAGATCGGACTGCTTCTGGGGGCCCTTAGAGCCTGACAGGTCCTTCTAGAAGTGGTGAAATATGGGGTTACACAAGTCAGACAGGGTCTTGGAGGCCAGCCAGGAGCCTGGACATGTTCAGGGCAAGGATGTGATGGAAGGATGGCAAATGTTGGTTGTATTTAACAGCTCCTTCTTTACCTGCCTCGAAGGTCCATAGGGATGGCACCGGGAGATCAGGGATGTGAAGGAGTTTTGTCAACTGCATAAATGCACAGAAGCATCATTATTCTGGGAGTAAGAATGTGAGAACAGAAGGGCTGCACTCAGAGGATTCCCTGGGGTTTCCCTTGATGCCCAATTCTGGCCTCTGGCTGTGTAAGGTGCCTAGGGGAAGAGTTTATGAACTTAACAGATCTTCCTAAGTAGGTAGAGAGTACCTGTTTACAGGCTGCTGGCTAAGCTCTCTGGACTTTATGTTTGCTAGCTCATTCAGTGCTGAAGATAGTGCTGGGAGACAGGCGTGATTAGCCCCATTTTACAGACGAGAGAGCACAGACCTAAAGTCACAGAAGCAGTACATGGTAGAACCAGGCTTCAAGCCTATGTCTAGCTGACCCCAAAGCCATGTCTTCTCCATGGAGATGGTGTCCAGAGGTATGATAAGCCAGAGACCCTTCTTCCCGTAGCCCTGAGGTGCTGGACGTGCGGCTGGGCTATAGCCTGTGCCCGGCAGAGCTGGAGTTCCTGGAGAAGCGGAAGGTGGTGGTGGCTGAGGCGCTGAAGCAGGTGCTGCAGCTGGAGGAGGACCTGCAGGCAGACGAGGTAGGTGGTCGGAGCTCTGCCAATCTGGGGTCAGTTCTCACCATAAGCCAAGCCTGTCCTTCCAGCACCACGCCCTACAGGCCACATCAGGCCCTTCCCTGCCATAGGGTGGCCTCAGTGCTGCTTTTAGGTCTGCCTTCTCTGCTAAGGTTCCAGGTTCCTGGTGGTTAAATGGTGTACTCAGGGCTCCTTTCCCTCCTAGGTGCTGTATCACTGCATACAACAGACTATTTAGATAGCTCTGTTGTTTCTCTGTTTATTGCAAACATTGCAGTAAATTATAGAAAACATAAGGAAGAAAATAAGACTAGGATTTAATCCCACTCCCCAGAGGTAACCATTACTAGCATTTGGTTAATATTCTTTTGACTTTCTGAATATATATATTCTGTGTATATACACAGAGAGAGAGAGTGCGAGCCCAGTGTGGCAGTAGTTAAGCATTCAACTACTAAGTCAGTCAACCACAGCTGGGTTAGCAGTACAAGATAGTCTTGCAGCCATGACATTCTGTGATTTGCCAAACCCTGTGTAAGGCTTTCTTAGGTCTCTGGATGGTGCAGACAGTTTGCTCTCAACTACAAACCTAACGGTTGGCAGTTCAAACCCACCCAGGAGAACTGGCAATCTGTTTCTGTCAAGATCATAGCCAAGGAAACACCACGGAGCAGTTCTACTCTGTAACACATGAGGTTACCATGAGTCGTAGTCTACTTGATGGCTGCAAGTTTGACTTTTTGGTTTGTAAGACTTCAGAGCACCTTTGCTGATACCAGCCTTTGGGTTTGGAGTAAAGGGCTGATACTAGACCGACCAGGTGGCCCACCCCTGCTCTGTAGGTCTCTCACAGCCCACCCTCTACCCTCTCACCATCATTCCTTCTAACGCTATCTGTCATTCCCAGTCATCTGCCACTGTAGCCTCGAGAGTCCTCCCTAACAGTCTACCTCTGTCTGCCCCAGGTACCACTGATAGCCATCATGGCCACTGGGGGAGGGACAAGATCCATGACCGCCATGTATGGCCACCTGCTGGCCCTGCAGAAGCTGAACATCCTGAACTGCGCCAGCTACATCACTGGCCTTTCAGGGGCCACCTGGTAAGGAGCCAGGAGCCACCTTTTGGTGGAGCCCGGTCAAGCAGCACCCAGGCTAGCCTGGGGTCTCAGGTGAAGCTGCCTTCCTCCTACTCACATCAGGGCCAGATTAATGCATGTGGGGGCCCTAAATACTAATCATCTGTTGTGGCCTCTCCCCTATTTACTCACATATTTGAATGGGATATGTGAATTATATATCCACATGCTTGTGTGTGTGTGTGTTTCTGTGTGTCTTAGCTCTCCATGATGTAACTTCTTTTTAGATGCAACTATGTCATTATCAGTTGAAAGCAAAAGTGGTGTGTGCCATTTTAATAGAATAAGATGAATCAGATTATTAAATTTTTAACAGATGCAGGATACTAAGATTTTTACTGCACACCACATTGTTTACAAAAAGAATATTCCACAACAAAGAAAGTGAACTTGGTTGTTTCCACAATCAGTGTAAAATTCTATTCATCACCCCTATGGTCTGCTTCACTTATTAGAAAGAAATATTATATTTCCAAGAGACCCACTGAGATAAAGAGTTTCAGCTACAGGGATAGGGGCCCCAGGAAACAGACGTCAGAGAAGGTATTGAAGTGCTAGGGAACCTCATAGCTTAAACTACTGTGTATGTTCATGGGCATCCTCGTGACCCTGTGTTAGGCACATTCTCACTCTGTGGAGTTGTATCAGTTTTATTTAGTATCCTGCCAGTTCCCTTCCACTGTGGCACTCACTTTTTCTTCTGTTCCATCTGCTGGTGTTGACAGGTCTTTGCTCTGCGTACCTGGTGCCACTGTTTCACTGGTGCCTGAAGCACTTGCTTACCTTGCTCACTGTGTGATCCAACTCTGCTTCATACACTGGTTAGAGTGGGTCAGCTTGGACAGCGCTACACTGACAGCTATGTGACCTTGGGCCTTTGGCTTAACTACTAGGAGGCTCGATTTCTGCACCTGTAAAGTGAGGCTAAGGATAGCACTTATCTCACAGGGTTGTTGTGCAACGCTTCCTCCGTGCTGGGGAGGATACAGCAGACATAGTGGCCATTGCTCGTGTTACTATTCCCGTGGGGTTGTGTCAGGAACCCAGGAATGTGGTAGCCAACTCTGAGTGGGTCTCCGGTGCCACTGATCCCTCTCTTTTAGCTACCTACTCTTGAGGCTATGCCAAATGCCCCAGGCTGGGTGGGGCCTGCCCACTCGCTGCCCTGCCTGCCCATACTCCAGACCTATCATTGCACCCTGCCCACTCCCTGTGCCCTGCCAACTTCCTGGGCCAACATGCAGGCCAGGTGCCAGGCCCTGCTGAGGGCATCCACTTCTTTTCCCTGCCGCTGCCCATGCTGGTGAGTGTGGGTAAGGTCCACTGACCCACAGGAGCACAGAACCTAGGGTCCTCAGCACTGGGGTAGGAGGGATCCACAAAAACACATTTAGTCTATTTTAAAATCAAGAGAAAATAAGGAACCTCTAGGTTGAATAACATGTTTTTAATTGCTTTATTTTTTAGTTGATGAAAACGTTTTAACAAATAGGATTAATGTATTTGTCTTTATACTAAAGGCATTAATTAATTATTATTATTTTTAATGTGTGGAGAAAGGAGCTCACAAAGGCAAAGTAACCAGAGCCTGTGACAGTCATATGGGACCCTGGCCCAGGATGGCTGGCACCCCAGAACCACTGAAGACCTCTCAGCTAAGTCTGAGCTTTGTTGTGTCCATGGCTGATTGGCCTATGAGCCCTCAAGGTCCCACACTGTACCCCTCATGTGTCACTCAACCTGAATAACTGTCACTTGAGTAAGGTGATGGGACCTCACCCTAGGTAACCCAAGGGCTCCTGATACCGTGCCCACCTGCCAGAGGCTTCCGAGCAGGTGGGACGGAAGGAATGGCTGACAGTTGTCAAGCATTGACTCTGCGCCAAGCACCACGGTGACTGCTGGCTATCTTTCTTCCCAACAACAACCCTGTAGAGAAAGTGTTGTGTTTATGCTTATTTTATAATCAAGGAAACAAAGGCACAGAAAAGCAAAGTAACTTACACGGAGCTACTCAACTAAGAAGTGGTAGAGCTAGGATGTGAACTCAGGGCCCACGTTCGTAAACTCCACAATAAGCAAGTGCCTGCGGACAGGTAGCCTGCCTCCATCAGGGTCCAGGGGCACCCACATCCACCTGGTGTGCTGCAGGCCAGGCAGGAAGCAGAGTGACCTGGGGCTGGCCAGGCTGAGAGTGGGAAGATGGAGGGTCCCCTTGGCCTGGGAAAAGGCCTAGGTGATATTCTTGTAGAAACAACCATTTTGAAAAGCTTTTGAAGAATTCTTAAAGTGTAAAAGTAATGAAGTAAACCTTGTGAGAGCAAGGTGTTTTTCCTTCAGGACATCTCTTGACTGTCCGACTCTTTACTAACCAGAAACAAGTCCTACAAAGGAAGAGGCCTCTGCTCAGGCAAACAGGCAGCCACAGACAGATTACCCTGAGGTGTACGGTAGGAGTTGTCAGGCACAGGTACTGAATGAAAAATGCTCCTTCTTGGTCCTGACCTGGATGGACGTCCGAAAGCTGAACTAGGGCAAAGGCGCAGACAGAAGCAAAAGCCCAGGGGCTGGAGGTCCTCCATCTTTGTTTCACTTTTTCCCACTGTCCACACGTAATTAAAAAGAAGAGGGGGAAACAAATCTTTAACCAGCTTCCATGTTTTATGGGAGTTGGTGTGGTAAAGTAGAAGGAGTCCAGGATATGGAACTGGGAATTCTGATTTGGAATCACATGAGACTGGTTTCAAATGTTGGCTTCACCAGTCCATGACACAGAGCTTACCTTGTGTCAGGCACTGTTCTAATCACTTTGCACCACATTAACTCATTTACTCTTCACAATAATGCTGTAATGTTACCACAATTCTCCCCATTCCACAGACATGGAAACTAAGTTGTAGAGAGGTTAAGTAACTTGCCCAAGCTCATATCGCTAGTGAGTAGCGGAGCCTGGTTTTGAGCCTGGGAAGATCTGGGTCCAGATTCCTCACCCTTAATCTGTATCTTGTACCTGGCACGCAGTAGGCATCCGAGAAATTGTAGCAACTATAGTTGTGAGTCATAAAGTTTATTCTTCACCCACCAGACCTCCATCTCACCCCTTGTCTCCAAGTTCCTCTCCTGGAACTCAGAGTTTCCACTGACCTGTCCACCTTCTCTCCTGCTAGGGCCCAGGTTGACTGGACCAGAGCTAGGTCGGTCCCATCAGCTATGCCTGTCTCTCTCCAGGACCATGGCTACCTTATACCAAGACCCCGAGTGGTCCTCCAAAAACCTGGAGCCTGCTGTCCTTGAGGCCCGGAGGCATGTAGTCAAGGACAAGATGCCAGCTCTGTTCCCAGATCAGCTCCTTAAATACAGGGAGGAACTCCGCCAGCGCAGCCAGGAGGGCTACAGGGTCACCTTTACTGACTTCTGGGGCCTGCTAATAGAGGCCTGTCTGGGAGACAAGGTAGGTGCTCAGTTTCATCAGGAAGATCTGGACTTAAATTGCAGCAGAATGGAGTTAGGTTAGACCTGCAGATGCGTTCTCAGTCTGTAGGAACCATGAGGTACTGAAATATGTGATGGAGGAAGACACTGGGATTGTCTTCCCAACTCTTTAGAGTGCATCTAGAGTCCTCATGTGAGGGGCAGGCTTAGGAGCAACCCTGCATGAAGGAAGCATGTCCTCTGGGAAACAGATACCAACAAGCTTTTAAACTTGTAAAAATCCTTAGATGAAACCTGTGAGACAAAATAGGGCAAGATCTGTGAAAAGCTGAAGAGCCTTCAGACCAAGCCAAGTACAAGTCTGACCCCAAGAGGCCTTAGTCCTCTCCTCAGGCCTAGGCAGCTGCCTCTTTGGTCAGGAATGTAGATGGGGCTCCTCCGTGAGTCTGCAATTTTCTCAGCTTTCAGAATGTCAGCTCCGTGTGGCCCAGACCTCTGTCCCCTTTATGACAGGTACCTTGTTGCATTCAAAGGAGACCCAAGGTTTAGCTCTCATGTGTGTTCCCCATACTGCACAGGCCTTGCAGCCTCACACCCTTGGGTAACATGGGCAGCTGCCCAGCAGGTAGCTGTTCAGCCTAGGGGCAGAGCCTGGGCCTCTGACAACTCAATTCTGCTTCATTTGCACTGGCTGCTTCACTTTGGGGGCAGCCTGTGGCCAGTCTGAGCTGCAGGGCTCTCCAGTCCAATTACACAGCACAGTACAGCACTCTAATGGGTAAGCAACTAGAGGGACCTCAGGCCACCATCCAGTGCCCTCGTTTCCAAGCCTTTTAGCAAGTTTTATGAGAAATGGAGCTGATCCGGTTGAGTGGATGGAAGATACTGGGGATGAGGAGAGGCAGTAGTGGCCTCTCCCACCGCAGCATCTGCATCCTCTGGCCCCTGAGACTCTAAGGTGAGTCTTGAGACCCTGAGGAGCTGAGTCTACAGCCAGAGGACCCAGACGGTGAGTCTGGGGTTGTGGACAGTCCAACGACTCATTGTGTGGGAACATTTTAAGAGAGGGTTTATGCAGCCAGGGCTTACAGAGCACCCAAGTGGGCTGAGAAGCCAGGATGGGGCTGCAGAGGTCCAGATCATTCCCTTGTCCTGTGCTACCTCTGGCCTCCAACCGTTTCCCCTCCCTACAGAGGAATGACTGCAAACTGTCAGAGCAGCGGGCTGCTCTGTGCCGAGGCCAGAACCCGCTGCCCATCTACCTCACCATCAATGTCAAAGATGATGTAAGCAACCAGGATTTCAGAGGTAAAACTGGTGACTAGTGACTCACAAGGGGGTCCCTTCTCAGCAGGCAAAGGCAAAGTGCCTTCAGATCTCCCTGCCTCTCAATACTTTTATCAGCTTCTACCATTGAAAGGCAGTGCTCACAGCTGAAGAAGTCAGCTGCCTGTCACGCGGGGTGGGGCAGGAACCAGGGGCTTCCAAGGGTGTGTGTTTCCCCACATGTGGATTGGGGTAAATAGTGGTCATGAAAAGAGGTCCTAGGTATTTCTAAAGCTGTGCAAAGGGAAGGAGGACTCTAGAGACCAGCCCCGCTCTGAGGTTATGTGGGTCACCATTTACGGGGCTTTGGGGAGCAAATGAGCCCTGCAGGTTACAAAGCTGTCATGCAGAGCAGAAATACTCCCAAGCGTCCTGGGAGAGGAGGACTGCTGCCTTCCTGCCCCAGGCCCTCCAAGGCAGCAAGGAGGCAGGGTGGCTGTCCCAGTGTGTTACCCTGAATGGTGACTAACACCCTGACCTGCTGCTCCACAGAGTGGTGTGAGTTCTCCCCCTATGAGGTGGGCCTGCAGAAATACGGGGCCTTCATCCCTTCCGAGCTCTTTGGCTCTGAATTCTTCATGGGGCGGCTGATGAAGAGGATCCCTGAGTCACGAATGTGTTACATGATAGGTGAGTAATGTCTGGGGTACACCCTGGGGTGCCCCCACCACATGTTGGGCAGATGCTGCCTTTCAGGTAGAGGACTGGCAGGGGGATGCACTCATTCCCCCAGGTGCTGGGGCTGGTTTGGGCTAGCCCTTGGGCTTGGGATGCTCTAGCTTTTATCAGCATTAGCTAATACCAGGAGAAACTCCCAAACCCAGGTCCAGACAGGCCTCTAGGACTGCCCCAATCTTCCTGCTTTGGGCCCTGAAAGACCTAGCAGGAGTGCCCAAGTCATTAAAAAATAGGGAAGACTCTCTCAGCATCCTGGTCTCCAGTGGTCATCCTGGGTTAGGCTCAGAACTGGCCTAGTTGTTGCAGGCTGAGAGGGAAGCTTCTGCAATTTCCATCTCTACCCCCCTCTGGCTCCAGGCAGCAGCTTGCCTACGTCCAGGGACCCACCCAGCCTCTGGGATCTGAGGAGACAGAGGTTACCACCAGGTGAAGGGCAGTCACTGGGGAAGCTAGGCCCAGTTCCCTGTCCCCCATGTTCCCTGATCTTGAAGCCAGGTCCCCTGACTGAGTGCAGAGGCATAAACTATGTCTGTCAAAGGACTGCCTCAAAAAAGTAGACCTGCCTCTACAGCCTTATCTATCGCTATGTCCTTATTTGAAGTAGTGGTCCCGCACCCGCCACCATCTAAGGAACCCTGTTGGCACAATGTTTAAATGCTTGCCTGCGAATCAAAAGGTTGGCAGCTCCACAAGGCATAGGGGTGAAGGTGCTGGAGATCTTCTTTTATAAAGATTACAGTCTTGAAAACCTAATGGGGCAGTTGTACCCTGTCCTACAGGGTCGCTGAGTTGGAATCAACTTCATGGCAGACAACAACATCAACCCCCCATCTATCCCATTTCAACCCATCTTAGAAAGTCCAACTCAACCCTCATTTTTTCGATGAAGCCCACCTGGAAACCCCCAACCCACAGTGGTATATCCTTCCCCTGACCACCTCTGTATGTGTTCCCTGCACTCACCACACATGTAGGTCAAAGATTCGTAGTTAAGACACTTGGGCTTGAACCCTTGCTCCTCATCTATCAGTTGTACGAGGTTTGCTAAACCTTACCTAATCTCTCTGAGCCTCAGTTTTGTCATCTGTACGTTGAGTATAAGAGCAAACCCTACCTTTTAGAGAATGAAATGGGTTAAGATACGTGAAAGATCTTATATGAATATTATTATTAATGTGTCACATTTTTAAATCATGATAGTAAGAAACAAACAAAAAATCCAAAGCTGTTGCCGTCAAGTCAATTGTGACTCATAGTAACCCTATGAGACAGAGTAGAACTGTCCATATGGTTTCCAAGGAGAAGCTGATCGATTCCAACTGCTGAGCTGTTTGGTTAGCAACTGAGCTCTTAATCACTGCACCACCAGGTCTCCATGCTCTAATTTTTTGAGTGCTTATCATTGTATTGCCGTATGCAAGCAGTGGATTCTGGGCTTGGCCTCAAAGCCTGCACTTTGTCCAGATGAGTCCCTGCTGAGGCTGTGCTTTGTACATCTTTGTACCCTCTCCCAATTGTGGATTGCCAGAAGAATGAACAAATATGTCCTGGAAGAAGTTAGAAGCAAGGATGGCAAGACTCTATCTCAAATACTGTGGCCATGATATTAGGAGGGACCAGTCCCTGGAGAATGACATCACGGTTAGTAAAGCAGAACGTCAGTGAAAAAGAGGAAGACTCTCAAAGAGACAGATGGACTCAGTGGTTGTCACAATGGGCTTAAGCATGAAAGCAAGTATGAGGATGACACAGGACCAGGCAACATTCTGTTTTGTTGTACACAGAGTCACATGAGTCAGAACCAACTAGTAAGTACCTAACAACCCTCTCCCAACACTAAAAGGAAGGAGGGGAAGTGCTGAGGCCAGGGGCCAGCTGTCATCTGTGTGAAACTGGCAGTCACTGTCTCTCCTACCCTCCGGGCAGCCTAACTGGAAGGGGAAGCCAAGACTCTAACACAGAACTAGCCAATGCACAGATAGGCCCAGGGCTCTTGGACGTCCCCTGTCGCTACGCCCTCACCCCTGGCCTGCCTCCCTAGGTTTATGGAGCAGCATCTTCTCCCTGAACCTGCTGGATGCTTGGAATCTGTCCCACACCTCGGAGGAGTTTTTCCACAAGTGGACGAGGGAGAAAGTGCATGATATCGGTAGGTGCCCCTCATGGCTGGGTGATGCGGAAGGGGAGAGAAACCGACAGGACCAGTCCAGCCTGCCATGCATTTCAACATGGACCCTGTGGCCCCAGAGACGGGAAGGCACGTAGGGCTAGAGAGTCTTACCCACCCAGAGAGGAGTGATTGCCGGTAGAGACACCTTGCCGGCACTAAGCCATAAGCCTGTGAGGCCAGCTCTGGCTGTGTCGGGGAGGTGTGGAGAAAAAGTGAAATAAAGATGACAGAGCTTTCAGGAGAGCTGCTCAGGAGAGGACGGGGACCCACGAGCACGGTGGAAGGTCTTGTCTAGATGTCCCGTCTTCACCAGGACCTCTCCTTGCCTACGTCCCATCTCTCCATCTCTCCACCTCCCGGCTCCTGTTCTTCATCTTTCACTTTGGCGCTTGCTGTTGGCTCCAAGGCCAGGGTTTTAAGAGCTCAACAGGAAAGCTGTGAACCAAACTCACAGCGAGGATGGCAACCCCCTCCCCAGTCAAGACAGCCAGATAGCATTTTAGTGGTAGCCTGGGGACCTCAATCTTGGGATCCATCCCTTCTCTCCCTTGCAGATGATGAGCCGCTCCTGCCTGAAATCCCTAAATGTGATGCCAACATCCTGGAGACCACAGTGGTGATCCCAGGGTCGCGGCTGACCAACGCTTTCCGTGACATCCTCACCCACCGGTCCTTTGTGTCTGAGTTCCACAACTTCCTGCAGGGGCTGCAGCTGCACACTGACTATTTCCAGAATGGCCAGTTCTGCAAGTGGAAAGGTACCTTGTCCGCACTGCTCCTCCAGGGCTGCCTCTGCTTGGGGGAAAGAGAAGGGGCTGTTGAGGCTGCTGCAGAGTAAGGACCAGAACTCCTCAGACCACAGTAATCGAGTCGGGAGCTGACTGACCCAATTAACATACTCGGGAGAATACATCACAGTGTATTCCACATTTGATGCTCCCTGAATAGGGCACAGGTCTGGCATCAGGGACTGGTGTGGGTGTTTGATTAATTAACCATACAACAGCTTTAAGAGGTAGGGCAGGGGTGGCTGTGTTTTACAGAAGGCAGAGCTTTCTGCCTCTATGCCCCAGGGGCACCTTTTCCTTAAACTTACTGTGCATAGTGTCCCCTGGAGCTGGGCACAATGACCCAGCTCAAGACCCGCAGTGGGTAGCCATGAGAGCCAGGTCTTAAACCGTGGTCTTCCTGCTTCCACTCAGTGACCCCTCCCCCCCACTAAGACTCTGAGGTTGGCTTTCCATCTTCTCTGGTATTTCATTGGTCACAACCAGAAAGTGGCTGCCTGAGCCTGGCCCTGATAGTCCTCACCTCACTGTCTGGCGCAGACGCATGTGCTCAGAGTTTGCGCTAATTTATAAGTCAGTCTTAAACCTGATAAGTTCTGTGGCTGGTCACAGTAGGCAGTCAGGTATGTCCCACTCAAGACTTGTTAAAGCCCTGTGATAATGTTCTTCATCAGCTCACCCGGTTGGGTACTGGGACTCTCCAGAGTGTCCTTGCCAGAAGGGACACAGTTGGTGGTCCAGGCTGAGATGAAGGAGTTCCACATGGGGCACTCAATCCCCACCAGGTACCTGTGCCCACCCACTGAAAGCAGGGCACTGAGGTATGTCCATAACTGGAAATCTTGGCTTTCAGACACAGTCCTTGACAGCTTCCCAAACCAGCTGACAGAATCCGTGAAACACTTGTGCCTGCTGGACACCGCATTCTTTGTCAATTCCAGCTACCCACCCCTGCTACGGCCAGAGAGAAAAGCTGACCTCATCATCCACCTCAATTACTGTGCCGGGTCCCAGACGAAGGCAAGTGTGACATACGCTGAGCAAGCACACGCAGGGGCCCTGAGACTCAAGCAGCTTCAGCAGCTGTGAAATAGAAGCATTGAGAGCATGTGCTCCCACTGGCTCCAAGACTGATCATCAGAGAAACCCGAGCAGCAGCTCACTGCTTAGCATGACATGCCATCAAAGTGCTCAGACTTCAGAGGGTGCAGCGAGCTAACCCCCACACAGTAGGGCCCTGGGGCTTATGCAAACTCAGTGGAGCAGATGCCAATTTTATTCTGAGTTGAGCTTTTACCATATTTAACAATTCTTCAGAAAAATGAAAAAAAAGTTAAAAGAAATAACCTTAAGAGAAGCCAGTCAAACACTTTGTACCATTTCAAATAGTCATGCATACATATACACACACCCAGCGAACACCATCCTCGGTGTAATCGCACTACTGAAACAAGACCATAGGTTTTTGTTTATTTTTATTTACTTTTGAAAAGTTCTAGCCCTTCGTAAGGGCATGAAACTATTTTTTGGTCCAGTTTAAAATAGTTTTATCCTGAAGCCCAGAAAAGGGAGAGTGTAGATGAATGATGCTGGTGACTTAATTTTTTAAGTGACTGTGACACAGCACACTTCCCACTCCGTCATCTCTTTTGATCTCTGTAGCAGCTGTCTAAGGTAAACAGCACAGCCACTGTGAGCCCATGTTATATAGATAGGAAACTGGCACAGCGGAGTAGGGACAGAACTAAGGTACTTCTGATGTTCTCAGTCCAGTGATTTCTGTTCCCCCATATCTGTGAAGATGCCCTTTCCATGTCCTTTCCATCCCTATGACACATTAAGTCAACTTCCAAGTCAAGGCTGTACGTGGCCCAGCTCTGGCTACGCACCCAGCCTACAGTCCGCAGCCATCCAACCAGCTCTGTTTGGGTGAGGCATTGTGGAAAGGGCTTGTGTCCATTTCACTCGGGAAGGAGCTCGCGGTAGGGCCTGTACCAACCCACTCCCTCAGACGTTTTGCCTTGACCCAGCTTTATTCTAAAGATACCACAAATAGGCAAAATGGTTGGGGAGCTGAGTTGTTCCATGGGGAAATGGGAAAGCTGGATCTCAGACCTCTGTTTCTTCCTCCCCCACCTCGATACTCAAACATGTCCTCCTGTGATATTCTAGCCCATAAGACAAACCTGTGAATACTGCACCGTGCAGAACATCCCCTTCCCCAAATACGATCTACAAGATAACGATGACAATCTCAAGGAATGCTATCTGATGCAGAACCCCCAGGAACCTGATGCCCCCATAGTGACTTTCTTCCCACTCATCAATGGCACCTTCCAAAAGTACAAGGCCCCAGGTAAGCTGCCTCCACCTTGGGTTCCCAGCCCCCAGTGGCCTTGGAATAAGAGTCTTGTCTTTAGCCTTGTGTAGTCTTCCAAAAGCCTGCCCTCTAATAGTCTGCCTTGGCTCCATCAGCCCACCTCTGCTCCAGTCCTAGCGAGCCTTCGCTTCGGCAAAAACAGACAGCCTTCATGTGGTAGCAAGTCGTACCCTACCGCTTTACTCATTGTCATTTATGGGCATTAACAATATGCTAGCACTATGTTTGGTGCTGGGGCAATTTTAAGAGGGATAAGCTACATCCCAGCGCGGAAGACCTTGGTGGTGTGTCTGCATGTGTGTGTGTGAATGTGTGTGCGTGAGTGTGCCTGCAAACGTGTGTGTCCATGAGTGCAGACTGGGCCTCTGAGAGAAACATAGAGACAGGTCATAACAACCTACAAAGTCAGGATCTACAGCGAGTCCCTGTTTCCTCCCAGGTGTAGAGAGAAGCCCCGAAGAGCTGGAGCAAGGCCAGGTTGACATTTATGGCCCTGAAACGCCGTATGCCACCAAGGAGCTGACATACACAGAAGTTGCCTTCGACAAGCTGGTAAAGCTCTCTGAGTACAACATCCTGAATAACAGCGACACACTGCGCCAGGCCTTGCGACTGGCAGTGGAGAAGAAGAAACGCTTGAAGAGCCAGTGTCCCTCCTAAACCCAGGGGGGCCTTGAGGATCCTGAGGCTGCTTCTGTGGTCACAGGTGCGAGGCCCATCAGGGCTGGGCAATCCACAGCCTTCTGGTCTCTGGCAAAGGGTGCAGACAGGCTGGCCTGGACTTTCTATCACAAAATTTAAATTTAAAATAAAATGTTGAGGAAGACAGAGAGGGAAAGACAAGGGAATGTACTGGGATTTTATACGCAGTAGAGATTTTTAAAAAGATTTTCCTCCAGGGAAAGGAGTCTGATAACCACTAAACCTGCTGATGTCGTCTTGATTCCGACTCCTACAACTCACTACAGGACAGATTTTCAAGTCTGTAATCTTTACCAAAGCAAACTGCCACATCTTTCTCCTGCAGAGTAGCTGGTGGGTTCAAACTGCTGACCCTTCCATTAGCAGCCAAGTACTTTAATCAACGCACACCAGATCTCCTTCTGATAGCCACAAACTCCCACAAATACTTAGGGTATGGAGAGTTCAATCCCAGCCTGAGAAACAGGCTGGCTTCCTAGAACACTCAGACTCAGAGCCTAAGTAGGCAGCACAAGTGGCCCACCTCCTGTACCTTTTCTCTGCCTGCTTGCGTGAAGAGATGCATTAGAAGGCCCAACAAGCACTTTGGATTCTCTGGGAAGACAATTATTTTAACTTAAGAAGATTGTATCTTTGCGATTTTTAGAGACAATTCAATTTTCTGATTTTTATTTTTCATAAATCGGGATACCAACAGAAGCATGATGTTGGAAAACCTGGATAGAGCCCTGTTAACATCCTGGTCTCCTCAACAACAAAGCCAGGCAGGTCTCAGTGAGGCCCCCTCCAGCAACTCATCCAGGGCTGGTGATTCACATGATCCCCACCTTGCTGGATGCCAGGTCTAAGCATCCAGATTCAGTTGAGTGCCCAAGTCTTCAACTAGAGTTCACTGAATGAGCATCTGGGATGCAGATCTGAGAGCTTTGGGTAAACAGAGTCAAGTACCAGGATGTGGCGGCTATGCTGCCAGGGCTGCCCACTCCAGGAGCACTCCTCAATTCTCTTACTACCCTACCTCTCTGGTTTCCAGATGAGATTATTTATTTTTAAATATGATTCCTCTTATTTATCATAGAAACATTGTGGCCAGTATCCTCTAACTCTTGGTGAGTCACCCAAAGAGAAGGACCAACCCAGAAAGAACTAGGTTTGCTGTCTGATAAAGAAGTGCACCGTTGGATGGAGATGATTTCCAAATGAATGCCTGGGAAAGACCTAGTATGCAGAGAAACAATATATACAGTACAATCAGTATAATGCAATACAGACAGACACAATAGGTATCATCAAGGTAACAGTCTACCATCAGGTTGGGAACTTAACTAAACAAACGTATAACCCAAGCCACTGAGATGTCCAGGTTGACAGAAGGATAACCAGAAAGGCATGTGGTCCCTGTGAAACCAGTGAGCCTGGAAGTGCTGGCCCTCTGTGGAGAACCATGATTTTCCTAAAGCCATCCTTTGGTTGTTAGGAGACAAACAGTGACGCCAAGCCAAGTGCCATCGAGTCGGGTTCGACAAACAGTGACAGAGGCCAAAAATATTTTTTAAAATCCTCTATTTTATGTTCTTGCTATTCAAAGTAAGGTGGGAAGCTGGTTTGAAATGCAGAAACTTAGGCCCTCACCCCAGCCATACTGAATTGGAATCTGCACTTTAAGAACTCCCGTCTCTCTTACAACTCCTCAGGTGATTCCTACAAACGTTAAAGTTTGAGAGGTGTAGATTTATGCTACTGTCTCCATAAGCTTAGCAAGAATGAGTCAGTCAACTCCCTTGAGCCGCTGTTAATCTGTGCTTCCAAACTGCAGAAGCACTCCACACCCAGGTGATGCTCACCTGGGACACCCGCCACCGCCAGAGCCGCCGGCTGCTTCCTCTTGGCTATCTTTCCTTTTTAGCCGCAGCAAACAGGCTCTCTTCAATAATCAGAATGGTCCCAACAAGACCTGTTTGTGTAGGCAGCCATGACTTAGATTTGTCAAAGTACATAAAATGATGTTTATGAAATTATGTATTATATGAGAACAAAATAAAATAGCTGGCCTTATGGGTAAAATGATTTTGACTCATCTTGTTTCATTATCTGATGTAGTAGACCATGCTAAACACCTTCTGTCCTCCACGCTCAACTTCCCTCGAGGCTTCCTACTCACTGTTTCTAGAGGGTTACTCTACAGGGTCCCAGCCTGCCTCTCCGCAGAAGTCTTCATTTCCTACTGCAGGGCTCCCTATCTTCTGTGGTGAGGCACTCCAATTTTTCTTAACTGTGCTGAAATACACATCACCAAACATTTACCAACTCAGCTACTTTAACGTGTACAGTTCAGTGATATTAACTACATTCCCCACATGGTGTAACCAGCACCATCTATCCATTTCCAGTTTTTCTCATAAGCTTTAACAGAGACTCAGAAGCCCTTCAGCAATGACTTCCACCTTCCTCTTTCAGCCACCCCTAGTAACCACTAATAATTTTAGTCTGTATATATTTGCCTAGTTCTGATATTTCATTTAAGAGGAGTCACACAATATTTGTCTTTTTGTGTCTGACTTATTTTACTCAGCATAATGTTTTCAAGTTTAATCCACACCATAGAAGTACTAGAACTTCATTTCTCTTTGTGGCTGAACATATTCCATTATACATATATGCACATTTTATTTATACATTAATCCATTGATGGATTCCACCTTTTGGCTATTGTGAATAATGCTGCAATAAATAATGATGTGCGCATCTGTTTGAGTCCTTGCTTTCAGTTCCAAGGAGTGGAATCTTTGGGTCATACGGTAGTTCTATGTTTAGCTCTTTTAAGGAAGTGCCGTACTGTTCTCCATCGCTACCTCGTTTACAATCCTACTAGCAATGGATGACCAAAAGAGAGAAAATAAAACCCATTACCACCAGGTCAATTCTAACTCATAGCAACACTATAGGATAGAGTAGAACCGCCTCATAGGGAGCAGCTGGTGAATTCAAACTGCTGACATTTTATTAGCAGCAACCAGATCTCCCAACCCCTGCACCAACAGGACTCCAGCAGTGGATAAGCGCTCCAATTGCTCCACATCCTTGTTAACACTTCATTGTTTCTCATTCTTCTGGTAACTGTCATTCTACCGGGGGTGAAGTGGTATCTCATTGTGGTGTTGACTTGTATTTCTCTAATGACTAGTGTGGAAAGCCTGGTGGCCCAGTGGTGAAGAGCTGCTGCTCCTAACCAAAATATTGGCAGTGCAAATCCACGAGGGGCTCCTTGGAAGTCCTGTGAGACAGTTTTACTCTGTCCTATAGAGTCAATATGAGTTGGAATGAACTCAAAGGCAAAGGATAATGACTAATGTTGAGGATTCTTCACATACTTATTGGCCATTTACGTATTTTCTTTGGAGAAACCTGTATTCAAATTTTTTGCCCAGTTCTTAAGTGGGTTGTTTGTCATTTTGTTGTTGAATTGTAGGTGTTCTTTATGTATGCTGGATATTAAACCTTTATCAGATACATGACTGTCAAATACTTTCTCCCATTCTGTAGGCTGCCTCTTCACCTTGTTGGTAATGCCCTTTGATGCACAATTTTATTTTTTTATTTTGATGAAATTTTATTCCGCTCGTTTGTCTTTTGTTGCTTATGCTTTTGGTCTTGTAATTAAGAATCCATGGTTGAAAATTAGAGCCCAAAGCATTACTCCTATGTTCCATTTTAAGAGTTTTGCAGTTTTAGTTCTTACATTTAGGTCTTCAATCATTTTGAGTCAATTTTTGTATATGGTGTGAGGTATGGGTCCAACTTCATTCCTTTGCCTGCAAAGACTATTCTTTCTACTTTGAATATTTAGCAGCATTGTAAGAAATCAACTGCAGGCTTTATTTCTGGATTCTTGATTCTATTCTGTTCTCCTGTGTGTCTATTATTATATCAGTGTCTTAGTCATTTAGTGTTGCATTAATAGAAATATCCCAAGTACGTGGCTTTGATAAAAAGAAGTTAATTCTATCACAGTCCAGTAGGCTACAAGTCCAAATTAAGGCATCAGCCCCATGGGGAGACTTTTCCTCTCTGTTAATTACTGAGGAAGATCCTTGGGTTGCGTTGGTCTTCCTTTGGTCTGGGAGCAAATCGGTATAGGAACTTCAGGTCCAAGGACCAGCTTTGCTCCCAGTACTGCTTTCTTGTTGGTATGATGTTCCTCAACTCTCTGCCTGCTTCCTTTTCCTTGTATTTCCTGTAGGATAAGAGGTGGTGGAAGACACACCCCAGGGAAACTCACTTTGCACTGCATGAGGGAGGTAACTTTAGTAAGAGTGTTACAGTCCCACTCCAATACTCTTTAACATAGTTCTAACGTGCTATTTTAACCACAGGCAGAGATTAGGATTTACAACACAGGAAAATCACAAAATGGAGGACAACTACACAGTACAAGGAACCATGGCTCAGCCAAATTGCTACATACTTTTTGGGGGGCAGGAGAGGCAGAGGGACAAAATTCAACCATGACAGCCATCATTAGAATGTTTTTATCACTGTAGATTTATGTTTTGAAATCAGAAAGTGTGAGTTCTCCTACTTTATTCTTTTTCATGGTCTCTTGGACTATTCAGGTCCTCCTGCAATTCCATTTAAATTTGTCGATTGGCTTATCTATTTATGAAAAGAAAGCTGTTAGGATTTTTGCAGAGATTGCATTGAATCTACAGATCAATTTGGGTAGTAATGATTTTTTAACAGTGTTAAATCTTCATATCCGTGAGCACAGATTGTCTTTCTCTTTATTTAGATCTCCTTTCACTTCTAAGAAATATTTTCAGTTTTTAGTGTACAATCACCACCCTGCTTAAATTTCTTCTTATGTATTTTATTCTTTCAGATGCTATTATAAATGGAATTGTTTTCTTAATTTCCCGTTCAAACTGCTCAATGCTGATGCATAGAAACTCTACTTGTTTGTTTCTTGACCTTGTACCCTGTAACTTTGCTCAATTATATTATTGACTCAAACAGCTTTCTTGTGGAATCTTTGGGATTTTCTACAGAGAGGAACATGTCATATACAAATAGGGATAGTTTTATTTCTTCCTTACTGTTTTGGATACATTTTACATTTTTTGCTTGCTGTATTGCCGTAGCTAGGATGTACAGTACAATATTGAATAGTAGCGGTGATAGTGGACATCCTTGTCTTGTTCCCATTCATAAGGAGAAAGCTCTCAATCTTTCTATATTGAGTATGATATTAGCAGTGGGTTTTTCATAAATGTCTTTTATTATATTGAGAAAATTTTCTTTTATTCCTAGTTTATTCATTGTTTTATTTTTTATCATGAAGAGGTGTTGAATTTTTCAAATGCTTTTCCTGTTTTTTTCTCCTAAGTAACATTATTGTTAAATCTCAAAGCTACAAATTAATAATTTCTCACAAAACAATGAAGACAATTTAAAAGATCCTTATAATTTGTTAGACACTTCATTTTCAAGATACCTACATCTCAGACTGAAGAGGGTGAAGATTTTTACCAGCTTCTGCAGTCTGAAATTGATAGAACATGCAATCAGGATGCACTGATAATTATTGGTGACTGGAATGCAAAAGTTGGAAACATAGAAGAATTGGTAGTTGGAAATACAGTATCAGTGATAGAAATAATGCCAAAGATCACATGATAGAATTTTGCAAGACTAACAACTTTTTCACTGTAAATACCTTTTTAAAGCAACTCAAATGGCAGCTCTACACATGGACCTCACCAGATGGAATACACCAGAACCAAATTGAATACATCTGTGGAAAAAAGACTACGGAAAAGCTTCATATCAGCAGTGAGAACAAGACCAGGTGCTGACTGTGGCACAGATCATCAACTGCTCATATACAAATTCAAATTGAAACTGAAGAAAATTAGAACAAGTCCACAAGAGCCAAAGTATGACCTTGAGCATATCCCTCCTGAGTTTAAAGTCCATCTCAGGAACAGATTTGATGTGTTGATTACTAATGACCAGATGAATTGTGGAATGACATCAAAGACATGATCTATGAAGAAAGCAAGAGGTCATTAAAAAGACAGGAAAGAAAAAAAAAACAAATTGGATGTCAGAAGAGCCTCTGAAACTTGTTCTTGAACGCTGGGCAGGTAAAACTAAAGGAAGGACTGGTGAAGTAAAAGACCTAAATGAAAGATTTCAAAGAGCAGCTCAAGAAGACGAAGGAATTATAAAGATATGTTGAAAGAGGTCGAAATGGAAAACCAGAAGGGAAGAACACGTTCTGCATTTCTGAAGCTGAAAGACCTGAAGAAAAAAAGTCAAATCTCAAGTTGCAGTAGTGAAGGATTCTACAGGAAACTGTTAAATGACTCAGGGAGCTTTAAAAGAAGATGGAAGGAATACACAGAGTCACTATTCCAGAAAGAACTGGTCGATGCTCAGCCATTTGAAAAGGTAGCAAACGCCCAGGAGCCAATGGAAGGAAGAAGTCGAAGCTGCACTGGATGGATTGGCAAAAAACAAGGCTCCAGGAATTGACAGAGTAGCAATTGAGATATTTCAACAAATAGCTGCAGTGCTGGAAGTACTCACTCACCTATGTCAAGAAATTTGGAGGACATCCACCTGGCCAACAGACTGGAAGAGATCCATATTTATGCCCATTCCAAAGAAAGGTGACCCAACCGAATGTGGAAATTACCAAGCAATATCATTGACAGTACAGGCAGGTAAAATTTTTCTCAAGATCATTCAAAAGTAACTGCAACAGTATACTGACAAAGAACTGCCAGAAATTCAAGCTGGATTCAGAAGAGGAAGTAGAACCAGGGATATCATCACTGATGTCAGAAGGATCTTGGCTGAAAGCAAAGAATAGCAGAAAAAAGTTTACTTGTGTTTCATTGACTATGCAAAAGCATTTGACTGTGTGGATCATACTAAATTGTGGCTAATGTTGTGGAGAATGGAAATTTCAAAATAACTAATGGTGCTCTTAAGGGTTCTGTATATGGATTAAGAGGTAGTTGTGCGAACAGAACAAAGGGACACTGCATGGTTTAAAGTCAGGAAAGGCATGTGTTTTAGTCAGCTAGGGCTGCTCTAACAGAAATATCACAGAGTGGATGGCTTTAACACAGGAAGGTTTGTTTTTACATAGTTCGGTAGGCTGCAAGTCCATATTCAGGGGGTCTGCTCCAGGGGAAGGCTTTCCCCTTGTCGGCTCTGGAGGAAAGTCTGGTATTGCATCAGTCTTTGTCCAGGGAGCGTCTTGGAGCAGGAACCTCACGTCTGAAGGACGTGCTCTTCTACTGGTGCTGCTTTCTTAATGGTAACGAGGTTCCCAATTCTCAGCTTGCTTCTCTTTCCTTTTATCTCTTGCAGGCTGAAAGGATTAAGGGTGGGGCAAGCCATACTCCAGGGAAACTCCCTTTACAGTGGAGCAGGGAAGTAATCCTATGCAGGAATTTACAGCCCCACCCTAACCCTTTAACGTACAGTTTAGGGAAACCACAAAATGGAGGACAGTCACAAGATACTGGGATCATGTCCCAGCCACATGGCTACACATATTTTTGGGGGGACACAATTCAACCCATGACAGCATGCATCGAGGTTATATCTTTTCACCATACCTTTTTAATCTGTATGCCAAGCAAATAACCTGAGAAACTGGATTATACAAAGAAGAATGAGGCATCAGGATTGGAAGACAACTTGTTAACAACCTGCATTACACAGATGACACCATCTTGCTGGAAGTGAAGAAGATTTGAGACACTTACTGATGAAGATCAAGGACCACGGTATGGATTGTATTTCAACATCAAGAAAACAAAAATCCTTGCAACTGGACCAGTAAGCAACATTGTCATAAATGGAGAAAAGATTGGCTTGTCAAAGATTTCATTTTACTTGAGTCTACAATCAATGCTCACGGCAGCAGCAGTCAAGAAATCAAAAGACGCATTGCTTCAGGAAAATATGCTGCAAAGGACCTCTTTAAAGTATTCGAAAGTAAAAATGTCACCTTGAAGACTAAAGTGGGCCTGATCCAAGCCATGGTATTTTCAATCGTATCACCTGCATGCAAAAGCTGGGCAATGGACAAAGAAGACAGAAGAAGAATTGATGCCTTTGAATTGTGGTGTTGGAGTAGAATGTTGAATGTACCACGGACTGTCAAAAGAACCAACAGAACTGTTCTGGAAGAAGTCCAACCAGAGAGCTCCTTGGTAACAAAGATGGCAAGACTGCATCTTACATACTTTGGACATGTTGTCAGGAAGAAGCAATCCAAGGAGGACATCATGCTTGTTACAGTGGAGGGTTAACGAAAAACAGAAAGACTTTCGACAAGATGGACTGACACAGTGGCCACAACAATGGGTTTAAGCATAAAAATGATTGTGGACAGGGTGAAGGACCAGGCAGTGTTTCGTTCTGCTGTTCATAGGGTTGCTATGAGTCAGAACTGACTCAGTGGCACCTAACAACAACCACAACGTTTCAAACTAGACAAAAAGACCTAAGGCTTTTTTTATATTATGTGGCTTAGTGAAACAGTTCACCCAATCAAAATGAATTGCATAATCTTCTGCTTTCAAAACTCAGTCTACCTCTTTAAAACAAAAGGCTACTTTCATCATTTTTGAGATACCCATACAGACACATTTCTCTTTAGTGAATTACATTCTATAGGAGGGTCATAAAATAAACTTCACTCCTACTTGCCTCTCTTAGTTGCCTTCAATATCTTATCTAACAGAAATCAAACTTCTGAATTGGTTGTTACAGCTTATATGCTATTAACAGAAATTTAGCAAATGATGTTTTTTACAAACATACTGTACCTGCATTCTTTACATTATTCAAAAATAATTATTGTACTTTGGATGAATGTTTACAGAACAAGCTAGTTTGTCATTAAACAGTACACATGTCATTTTACAATGCTAGTTAGCAGCCCCACCACTGTCCCCTCCTCCACCTTGAGTTCCCTATGACCAGCTTTCCTGCCCCCACCTATTTCCTCATCCTTTCCCCGGGGCTGGTATGTTCCTTTAAGTCTTGTTTTCTTTTATAGGTCTGTTTAATTTCAGGAGTGATTTTTTACTGAGCTAGAAGAGTGTCCAGGGGCCGTACTCCCACTGTTTATGCAGTCTCTGTCAGGTCAGTAAGCCTGGTCTTTTTTTGTGAGTTAGAATCTTGTTCTGTGTTTTTCTCCAGCTCTGTCTGGTACCTCTGCTGTGATCCCCGTCAGAGCAATCAGTGGTGGTAGCTCGGCACCATGTAGATACACTGGTCTCAGTCTGTTGGAGGCTGTTGTAGATATAGTCTATTAGTTTGGGGACTAATCTTCCCCTTGTATATTTAGTTTTCTTCCTTCTTCCTTAATCACAAAATGGTGAGACCATGGGAGTGTCCTAGATGACCCCTCACAGGCTTTTAAGATCCCAGAGGCTACTCACCAAAGTAAAATATAGAACATCTTCTTTAAAAACTGTGTTATGTAAATTAAGCTAGTTGTTCCCTGAGACCAAGTTCCCAACAACCCTCTCAGCCCAGTGATTTGGTTCTTCAGGGAGTTTGGACATTTCTATGGAGCTTCCAGGACCTTGCCTTGTACAAGCTGTGCTGGCTTCCCCAGTACTGTGTACTGTCTTACCCTTCACCCAAGTTGCCACTTGTCGATTGTCTATTTAGTATTTTTCTGCCCCTCCCACTCCCCCTCTCTGGTAACCATCAGAGATTGCTTCTTTTTGTGTGTAAATCTTTCCATGAGGTTTCAGAGTGGTGGTCTCAGACAATATTTGTCCTTTTGACTGACTTAATTAACTCAGCATGATGCCCTCCAGATTCATCCAAGTTATGAGGTGCTTCACAGATTTGTCATTGTTCTTTATCATTTTGCAATACACCATTGTGAGTACATAATATAGTTTGTTTATTAATCTGCTGATGGACATTTATGTTGTTTCCATCCTTTTGCTACTGTGAACAGCGTTGCAGTGAACATCGGTGTGCATATGTCTATTTGTGTGACAATGTTTGTATTTCTGCAGGGCATATGCCTAGGGAGTAGGGTTGCTGTATCCTATAGTATTTGTGTTTCTAGCTTTCTAAAGAAGTACTGTTATAATTTTCCAAATGGTTGTATCATTTTGCATTCCCACCAACAGTGCATAAGAATTCACATCTCCCTGCACCCTCTCCAACATTTTTTATTTCCTGTGCTTTTTGATTTGCGTCAGTAATGCCAGGGTAGGATGGTATTCACTGTGGGTTTGATTTCCATTTATGTAATTGCTAGAGAAAACCCTGGTGAAGTCGTGGTTAAGAGCTATGTCTGCTAACTAAAATTTCAGCAGTTCAAATCTACCAGGCATGGACTGGCGGATCTATGGGACAGTTGTACTCTGTCCTATTGGGTCAACGTGAGTCAGAATCAACTCAGCGGCAACGAGTTTGGTTTTCTGGAGGGGAGGAGGATGGCTAGTGACCGCAAGTATTTCCTTCTGTATCTGTAGGCCACTTGCATATCTTTGGTGAAGTAGCTGTTCATCCTTTGCCCATTTTTTAGTTGGATTATTTGTTTTTTTGTTGCAGAGGTTTTGTATTTATTTATAGATTTTAGAGATTAGACTTTTGTCTGATTTGTAATAACAATTTTTTCCCCCGGTTTGTAGGTTCTCTTTTCACTCTTTTGGTGAAGTCTTTTGATGAGTGGGAGTATTTAACTTTTAGAAAATCTTGATTACCTAGTTTATCTTTGGGTGTGCGCATTGTTGGTTGTGGTCAGTATCCTGTTAGTGCTGGATATTAGGACCTCTAGAATTGATCGTATTTTTCCTTCCAGAATGTATAATTTTTGGCTTTATATTTAGGTCTTTGACCCATTTTGAATGAGTTTTTGTATATGGTATGAAGGGTGCTGTTTCTTTTTCTTTCTTTCTTTCTTTGTTTTTTTTTTTTTTTTTTTTTTGCAGATAGACATCCAGTTTTGCCAGCACCATTTGTTTCAAAGAATTTTTTTACCATTTGATGGACTTTGGGTCCTTGTCAAAGATCAGGCAACCATAAAAACCTACTTCCATCAAGTCGATCCCAACACATAGGTGGCCAAAAGTACATGAATTTATATCTGGGTTCTCAGTTCTGTTCCACTGGTCAATGTATCTCTTCTTGTACCACTACCAAGTTATTTTGACTACCATAGCTATGTAATAAGTTCTGAGGTCAGGTAGTGTGAGTCCTCCTACTTTTATTCTTCTTTAATGGTGCTTTACTTATCCTTTTCCATATGATGTTAATAATTAGTTTTTCCATATCTTTAAGGAATGTTGATATTGGGATAGGAATTGCATTTATTTGTAAATTTCTTTGGATACAATTGTCATTTTCATAATGTTGAGGATATCTATCCATAAGCATGGTGTATATTTTTCCATTTTTGTAGATGTTTTTGGTTTCTTGCAGTAGTGTTTTGTAATTTTCTTCATATAAGTTTTTTACATCACTGGTTAGATTTAGTACTAAGATTTTATTTATTTACTTATTTTAGGGGCTATTATAAATGGTATTGTTTTCCTGATTTCCTTCTCATCATTTTCTTTGCTGGTATATAGGAATCCAACAGATTTTTGTATGTTTATCTTGTATCCTGCTAATCTGCTGAATCTTTCTATTAGTTCCCATTTTCTTGTGAAGTCTTTTGGCTTTTCTATATATAGTATCATGTCATATACAAATAGAGACAGTTTAACTTCTTCATTACTAATTTGGACGCCTCTTATCTCTTTTTCTTGCATTATTGCTCTAGCTAGAACTTCTAGCACAATGTTGAATAAGATTAGTGATAAAGGGCATCCTCGTCTTCTTCTGCAAATCCTGGTGGCATAGTGGTTAAGTACCATGACTGCAAACCAAAACATTGTTGGTTTAAATCTGCCAGGCACTCCTTGGAAATGCTATGGAGCAGTTCTACCCTGTCGTATAGGGTTGCTATGAGTTGGAATTGACTCGATGGCAGTGGGTTGGTTTTGGTTGTTGTCTTGTTCCTGTACTCAAGGGAAATGTTTTCAGTTCTCTCCATTAAGAGTGTTGTTAGGAGAGTGGGGCTAAGATGGCAGAATAGACACACATCTCCTCATTTCCTCCTGAGAACTAAGGCCGGAATTGATAACTGAATGGAGAATTCTGGACACCCAGGGAGCCCTAGGATACGTCATAGTTTTCAGATTGGAGTACACGCCACTAAATGGGAAATTACCTCTAACACGACACAGCACATGCTGAGCTCCACTCCTGCTGACTCACTGCTTGAGTGGACTGCAGGCACTGATGCCTTCTTTGTTATTCAGGAGGTCGGGAATGGGCATGAGCCAGCAAATATGTTGAACTGCAGTGCTAAATTAAACAGCTTATAGTGCATCAGAGAGACAGTGCATGAGATAGCCACATTTTCAGAATTGGGCTGCCAACTGTGGGCACTACTGGCCCTTCATGCCTGCTTTTCTGAGTTCCACCATAGATTCTGCTGTTTCGTGGAGGGAAGGGCAGCTTGGTTGCAACACCATCTTGGTCAGGTGGGAGGCAGAGCCACACAAAATTAGAGAAAAGAAAAAAAATTAGAGAAAAAGAAAGAAAGAAATTAGAGAAAAGGAAAAAAAGCATTAAGAAACATGTGGGACTCTCTTAAGAAGAATAATCTATTATTAATTGGAGTTCCTGAACAGGGAGGGATAGCTGAAAACACAGAGAGTACTGTTGTTAAGTTGCTGACAGAAAACTTCCTTGACATTATGAAAGAAGAGAACATAGATGTGTTCCAAATGCCACAAAAATTAGACCCTAAAAGAAAGACATGAAGACTTTTTATAATCAAGCTTAATAAAATGAAATGCAAACAGATGCTCTTAAAAGGTAGCCCAGCTCAAAGCAGAGCTAACATGCAGGCTTTCGTCTGGCTTCTTGGCAGAAACAATGTTGGGAAGGAGGCAGTAGGATGACGCATTCAAAGCCTTGAAGGAGACAAACTTCCAAATAAGAATTATACATCCTGCAAAATTGTCTTTTAAATATGAAGATGAAATTAAGACATTTGAAGATAAACAGAAGCTTAGAGACTTTGTGAAAACTAAACTAAAACTACAAGAAATATTGAAAGAAGCTCTCTGCTTAGAGAAACAAAACCATTAAGTGTATGTGTAAGGAGGCAATGCAGGACACAGCACCCAGAAACCTACTCGGTTAGGGAAGTCACAAAATGTAGTCAAAGTCACAATATTAAAAGAAGAGAACCAGTGATCATATCATGAAAACTACGACACCATCACACTGAAAAAAGGATATACTATAGTAGTTACAGTCCTTTCAGATGGAGAGGAAGTTAAAAAGATATGCAGAAGTTAAAACTGGGTTAAACTTAGAATATTAAAAGGGATCATAGTGTAGCCGCAAAGCACAATAACAGCAACAATGCAACCTATCAGAACAAGAAACGTAAGACAGGAGTCTCAACAAACACAAAACCAACACTGAAAAAGATGAAAAGTCAACCCATAAAGAAGAATGACACAGAACAGAATATTAAGAACAGCACAGAAAACACCAACATAAAAATAAATACATCAAAATGACAGCACTAAGCACATACCTATCAATAATTACACTGAATGTAAATGGACTGAATGCTGTAATAAAGTGACAATGAGTGACATCCTGGATCAAAAGACATGGCCCATCTATATGTTTCTTGTAAGAAACACACTTTAGATGCAAAGATATGAACAAACGGAAAACTAAAGGATGGAAAAATAGTTACCATGCCAATAACATACAAAGAAGAGCAGGTGTGGCAATACTAAGCTCCTATAAAATAGATTTTAATGTAAAATCTACCATTGTGGACAAGGATGGTCACTATTTATTGCTGAAAGTTTCAATACACAAGTAGGACTTAACAATATTAAGTATTTATGCACCCAATACCAGAGTGTCTAAATACATCAAGCACACACTGACTACATTAAAAAATGAGATAGCTCACTCCACAATAATAGCTGGAGACTTCAACACTCCACTTTAAGTAATGGATAGATCATCCAGAAAAAAGCTCAGTAAAGACAGAGAAGATCTTATTGTGACAATTAACCAACTAGACCTCGTCAACATATACAGAACTTTCTATCCATCAACAGAGAAGTACAACTTCTTCTCTAATGCACATGGAACATTTTCCAGAATAGACTATGTGTTAGGACATAAAGCAAGTCTCAACAAAATCCAAGCCACTGAATTATTGCAAAACACCTTCTCGGACCATAAAGCCATAAAAGTCAAAATCAATGGCAGAAAAAACATAGATAGAAATTTGAATGTGTTACAGCAGAAATCAAAGATGAAATAAAGAAATTTATGGAACCAAATGAAAATGAAAACACATTTTACCAGAACCTATGGGATACAGCCAAAGCAGTGCTCAGAGATCAGTTTATCTCTATAAATACAGACATCAGGAAAGAAGAAAGGATCCAAGTAGAAAGAGAGCAACAGAGGAACCCCTCAGACGCCAGAAGAAAATAGATCATAAAGATTAGAGCAGAATTAAATGAATTAGAAAATAGAAGAACAATTGAAAAAATTAATAAAACCAAAAGCTGGTTTTTTGAAAAGATCAGCAAAATTGACATATCATTGGCTAAACTTACAAAAGAAAAATAGGAGAGGAAACAAATAGCCCAAATAAGAAATGAGACAGGAGATGTCATAACAGACCCAGCTGAAATCAAAAGTATCATACCAGAATACTATAAGACTATACTCCAACAGATTTGAAAATCTAGAGGAAATGGGCAAGTTGCTAGATTCATATCACCTGCCAAAATTCTCACAAGGAGTAGTATAATAACTTAATAAACCCATCAGAAAGGAAGAGATTGAAAAAGTCATCAAGAAGCTACCAATCAAAAACAGTCCTGGCCCAGATGGCTTCACCAGAGAATTCCACCAAACTTTTAGAGAAGCATTAACTCCAACACTACTGAGAGTATTTCACAACATAGAAAGGGACAGAATACTCCTGAATTCATTCTATGAAGACAGCATAACCCTGATACCAAAGTCAGGGAAAGATCCCACAAAAAAAAAGAAAATTAAAGACCAGTATCACTCATGCACGTAGGTGCAAAAATCTTCCACAAAATCCTTGCCAATATATCCATAGACTTTATCAAAGAATTAAAAGACTACCTACAGAACGGGAAAAGATATTTGACAACTATATGTCAGTAAAATATTTCACAACTATATGTCAGTCCAATGTCTGATCTCCATAATCTGTGAGGTACTGCGAAGTATCAACAATAAAAAGATAAATAATCAACTAAACATTGGGCAAAGGAGATGCATAGACACCTCTCTAAAGAGAATATCCAGTCAGCCAAAAGACACGTGCAGAAACGCTCACGATCATTAGCTATTAAAGAAATCCAAATCAAAACAATGATGAGATAGCATCTGACCCCAGTAAGCTTGGCCATTATCCAAAAAACACAGAACAACAAATGTTGGAGAGGCTGTAGAGACACTGGAACTCTCCATCACCACTGGTGGGATTGTAAAATGGCACAACCTCTTTGGAAAGCAATCTGGGACTTCCTTAAAAAGCTGGAAATAGATATATCATTTGATCCAGTAATCCCACTGCTTGGAATATATCCTACAGAAGCAAGGGCAGTCACAAAAACAGATACATGCACATGTATGTTTATTGCAGCACAGTTCACAACAGCAAAAGGATGGAATCAAGCCATATGCCCAAGACCAGATGAATGGATAAACTGTGGTACATATACTCAATGGAACACTATGCAATAATAAAGAACAATATGATTTTAGGAAGGTTCTCATAACCTGGTTTCAAATGGAAGACATTATGCCAAGTTAAATCAGTCAGTAACAGGAGGACAAATACTGTTTGAGATCCCTTCTGTAAGGATTTAAAACTAGACTTATGTACAGAACATTCTGATGGCTACAAGGGTTGGGAGGGAGGGAGAGGGTTGATAGAAATTTGATTGGGTGAAAGCAGTGACAGGACACAGTAGAAAGAAGATTGACTTGGGGGGCGGAGTCAAGAAGGCAGACTAAGCCCACGTCTCCTTATATCCCTCTGGAAACCAAGACCTGAATTGACATTCAAACAGAGCCTTCTGATCACCTAATCAGCCTCAGGACACGGCACAGAGCTGTTAATTTGGACTTTATACCACTCAGCAAAAAAACTCCTCTTTTTCGCTGACTCCCGCTCCTGGCTAGCCCCAGCTGTCACGGAGGGAAGGTAAACGCACCATTTTGACCTTTTTTTCCCTCTGTCTCAGCGGGTGGGCGGAGCTGGGTCCTGCCTGGCGGCTGGACTCAGACACGCTGCTGAGGGGATAGGCAGGCAAAATTCCCATATTCTGAGAGTCAGGCTCGGGACTCTGTTAATTTAGCCACCTTGAGCCTTTCGTTTTGTAGCTGCCTCAGCGGGTTTTGCGCGGAGCTTTGCAGTCAGTATGCGGGACGCCATGTTGGTACCGAGATTTTAGCGGGACCTCGTTCTTAGCCTGGAGCCAGCGCCTGCAAACGGGACAGTGCTTCTCTGACAGAAAAGTAGTGATTTTGCACAGTGCTGCCTACGTTGGGGGCCCTGCAACAGAATCAGAGGAATCACTACCTCTCGGCACCTTTAGCCCCTCTGTCTGCTGCCTGTGTGGAGGACGCCATCTTGGATATGGTGGCCGCAGCTGGACCTAATTCTTAGCTTGGGAGCCAGAGCCTGCCCACAAGAGAGCGCTTTCCTATCACAGTACTGGATGCAGTGTTGGCTAAGGCTAGGCCCTGTCAGCAGAGGCCACCAGGGCAGTAGCATTGCTGTATTCTGAACTAGTTTGTTATCATCTGGGGCTGGATATAGTGGCGCTTACTTTGTCAGGTGAGAAGAGGGACCTATACACCTGAAAACCTAACTGACTTGTGAACTGGTCAGGTACCTTCTGCTTTACATTTGAAGACAGCCTAGAGAAACATTTGCAATCCATCCTCACAGTACCTCTTCCAGCCTCTATATACTCACATGGGACCCAAAAAGCAACAGACAATTGTGGCATACAAGCAATCACTCATGGCTTCAGAAGGCTCCCAAACAAAGCAACCAAGGAGTTTTCCAGATGAAGAAACTTTTATGAAAGCATCAGGAAGTGAATACAAATTGATTATATACAGAGCCCTTCTAGACCTTATACAAAATGCAGCAGAACAAAGTGAAAAATTAAACAAGTTGTTCAATCTGATGGAACACCAGTACTCTGAAATCCAACAGATCAAGAAGAAAATCAAAGACATAGAAACTTCCATGCAAAGCCAAGAAAACAGGATGGAACAAATGGAAAAAAGAATTTCTGACTTGGAAGACAGAGCTACTGATGCCAGCGTCTATGAGCAGAAATCAGAAAAAAGAAACAAGAGAAATGAAGAAACATTAAGAAGCATGTGGGACTCTATTAAGAGGAACAACCTTCGATTAATTGGAGTCCCTGAACAGGGTGAGACATCTGAGAACACAGAGAGTATTGTTGCTGAGCTGCTGAAAGAAAACTTCCCAGAAATCATGAAGGAAGAGAATATAGACATCTGTCATGGTTGGAGTTGTGTCCCCCCAGAAATGTGTGCAGCCACATGGTTGGGATATGGTTCCCAGTATCTTGGGACTGTCCTCCATTGTGTGGTTTTGCTAACCTGTATGTTAAAGGATTAGGGTGGGGCTGTGGATTCCTGCTATGGGGGAAGTTTCCCTGGAGTATGGCTTGCCCCACCCTTAATGCTTTTAGCTTGCAAGGAATAAAAGGAAAAAGAACCAAGGACAATTTGAGAACCTCGCTACCATCAAGCAAGCAGCACCGCGAGCAGAGCGCGTCCTTCAGACCAGAGGTTCTTGTGTTAGGACGCTCCCTGGACAAAGACTGATGCAATACTGGACTTTCCTCCAGAGCCAACAAGGGGAAAGTCTTTCCCTGGAGCGGACACCCTGAATATGGACTTGCAACCTACCGGACTGTGTAAGAATAAATCTTTCTTTGTTAAAGCCATCCACTTTGTGGTATTTCTGTTAGAGCAGCCTAGCTGACTAAAACAACATCTCAGGTGCATATCGTAAGCCACCCAATATAGATCTCAAAAGAAAGACTCCAAGACATATTATAATCAAGCTTAACAAAATGAAACACAAGCAGCAACTCTTAAAGGCAGCAAGACTCAAGGCAAAGCTAACATTCAGAGGGAAACCCTGTAGGCTCTCGTCAGATTTCTCAGCAGAAACCATGCTGGCACGGAGACAGTGGCATGACACATTCAAAGTCTTGAAGGAGAACTTCCAACCAAGAATTATATATCCTGCAAAACTGTCTTTCAAATACGAAAATGAAATTAAGACATTCCCAGATAAACAGAAACTCAGAGACTTTGTAAAAACCAAACCCAAATTATAAGAAATACTGAAAGAAGTTCTTGGCTTTGGCTTAGAAGAACAAAACCACTAACTTTATATTTTAGAATTACACACTACTCAACACTCATTTAGGGAAGGCTCCAAAGTAAATCACAGCTTTGATATGGAAAGAAGCAATCCAGTGATCATCATGAAAACTATAGTGTCATCATAATAAAAAGAGGGATGTACTACAGTCGTTATAGTCCTTCCAGATGGAGAGGAAGATGACCAGACTGGTAGTAATTAAAGTTGGGTTTATAAATAGTTTATTAAGGGGGTTCATGGGGCAGCTGTAAAGCACAACAAAGATGTATCATACCATTTCAAGAAATCTAACACACGAGTCTCAACAACTATAAAACCAGCTCTGAAAAAGGTGAAAAATCAACTCACAAAAAAGAGAGTCCCAGAACAGACTAGTAAGATCAACAGAGAAAACATCAACATAAAAATAAACATATCACAATGGCAGCAGTGAACACATACCTGTCAATAATTACATTGAATGTGAATGGACTGAATGCTCCAGTAAAGAGACACCGAGTGTCATCTTGGATCAAAAGACAAGACCCATCCATATGTTGTCTACAAGAAACTCACTTGAGACCTAAAGACAGGCACAAACTGAAAATTAAAGGATGGAAGAATATATATCAAGCTAACAATGAACAAAGAAGAGCAGGGGTGGCAATTCTAATCTCAGACAAAATCAATTTTAATGTCAAATCCACCATCGTGGACAAAGATGGTCACTATTTATTGCTGAAAGGTTCAGTACACAAGAAAGAAGATTGACTTAACTGGACTTCAACATAAATTAAAAATTCTTCTAATCTTAACCCAATATTGCAAGGACAAAGTAGCAGGGGCAGGAGTCTGAGGACCATGCTCTCAGGGGACATCAAGGCCAACTGGCATAACTAGCCTATTGCTAAGAGAGTTTTCTGCACCCCATATTGGTGAGTACAACTTGGATCTCTTCCTTCAGTACCATCAATTCTTGATCATATGCTACCTCCTGAAACGGCTGATCATCAACCAATTCTTTTTGTACAGTGACTCTGTATTCCTTCCATTTTCTTTGATATTTCCTGTGTCATTCAATATTTGCTCAGTAGAATCCTTAAATATTGCAGCTTGAGTGTTGTGTCTAGCTAAAGATCACATTTCTGTTACTGAAGAAAGAAAACTTATATGCAACTAGCAGTGTTGCTGCAATTACCTACTGGACATCTTGACTTCCAAGTCCTAAAACCCACACCTCCAGGTGATAGCAGTGACCTGGTGTGATCATTAAGGCTATGTGTCATCTTGGCTGAGCTGTGATTTTTAGTAGCTTGGCAGTTATGATGTAGTTTGGAAGTCATATAATGATTAATCACCTCCATGGAGGGATCTGAGATAATGTAATCACCTTCATGATGAGCTCTGCTATGAGTAGCCAATCAGTTGAAAGTGAGTTTCCTTAGGAATGTGGCCTGCATCCAATATGTGTAGGCTTTCTGGCAAAGCTTGCTAGCTTTTGCCCTGCTCTGGACCCTGCATTCAGTTCACCAGCATTTGGTCTCTTGTTCTTGGAATGTGAGCTGACAGCCTGCTGTCTTATTTGCTGATCTTGGATTTCTCAGCCTTTGCAGCTATGAGCAACAAGCTTGACATCTGATCCGTGAATCTTGGGTTCAACTGCCCCTGCAGCAACATGAGCAAGGAGAACCCTCTAGCCTGGTGTCTGATGCTCAATCCACAGACTTGCCAATTATGCACTGACGCCAGCACCTACTCCACCCTTGGAAGCAATTTTGGAACTCTTTTTCTGGAATGACCATCAGAGCTGTCATTCTACTACCCTTCATGTCCTGAGTGTCACTAAAATGTCTTCCTTTCAATATTTCTATTATCTTCTGGTAAAGAAAAAAGTCATTCAGGGTCAGATCAGATGAGTAGGGAGTATGTTACAATACAGTTGCTTACTGCCTAAAAATTCCTTCACAGACTACTATACAATTAAGTTTGTGAACTTGTCCCCCTGCCACTGTGTGCAATGGCCATTCCAGAAAGATTACCAAAATTGCTTTGAAGAGTGAACTAGGTGTTGGATTGGTGTCAGTGCATAGCTTCCCAAGGGGTGTACTTCAAAGGTCACTGCAGTGATATCAGCAGTGAGGTATGTAGCACTTGAACAATTGCAACCAACATTTCTAATGGTGAGATCAACAGGCATTTATTGCTTACAGAATAAACAGGACAGAGACAAGCAGAACAGCGTATGTCATCAGCCTAGGTTCTCTGAAGCTGGGTTCCCATTCACAGGGTTAGAACCCATCCAAGCACATCCCAGTTCCTGCCACAGAAGAACACCTAAGTCCCTCTCCTCCAGATTAAATACTAATCCAACAGCCGCATCTAGGTGTCAGATAGCATATAGGGAGAATAGGTAGGACAAGGAACAATAAAAGGAGGTAACAAAAGGTAAAATATTGGTAATAAAATAGAAGACTCCATGCAGGCAATGGACATCACTTATTGCCCCTGTTAAGAGTGGGCTAGATTTACTAGTGCCAGAAAAAAGCCTTTCTTCCTTTTATGCTACTAAGATAGAGTTCTTGGATTCTTCAAAAAGCTAATCATCCAACCCCAAGGCACATGCTTTATGTCCATTAGCAGCTATTATGTCTATTATTGGAAACACTGGTGGCATAGTGGTTAAGAGTTATGTCTAGCCAGCCAAGCCAAGTGCCATCGTATGTCTACTAAACCCCAAAGTTGGTAATTTAAACCCACCAGGCATTCCTTGGAAACTCTATGGGGGAAGTTATACTCTGTCTTGTAAGGTCACTGTGAGTTGCGATCAACTCAATGGCAATGTTTTTTGTTGTTGTTGCTGTTGTTGTTGTTCTAATATCCATCACTGGTTAGGAAGAAGGTGAAAGGCCATTATAATATCACACACCCGCACATTCAGGAAAGAGGCTCTTCCCAGGCCAAACCAAAGTGCTGCCTCTAATCTCCTCAGTATCTCCCAAGACATTAATCACTCTAGAACATAAGGTCTTTAATACGTTTTGCACTTGATAAGCATCTAAGGCAGCTCACTGAACATGTTTTAGGGCAAACATTGTAACCAGCAAATTACCAAGGAGCAGAGACCCTTTCCACAAGAATTATAATAAAATTTCTACATAGCAAAGAGTCACAAGTCTTTTTACCAGGATATTTCTCATTCAGTATCACACACTTCCAGACAACTAATGACACCTCCCTTTGGAACTGCCCATGGTGTGATTTCATCTGAAAAATCAACTAGATTTAGATGAAGAGGTGACAAGAATTGTGATTGTTTAACCTGAAGAAAAACAAAAGAATATTATGACCTGCAAATAGATGGAAGATTGTTATCCTGAAGAGGATCAGTCACTCTCCCACTACACCCAGAACAGAACAAGAACAATAAAGCTGATGTGTGAAGACAAAGAAAGGAGGAAAGTCAGACGTGATAAGTATCTCCTCGGTGTCAGTCACTTTCAGAGCACTCATTTCATTTTAAGAGTTAAAGGCATTGCAGCACTGTCCACAATAGCAAAAAGATGGAATCAACCTAGGTGCCTGTTTTAGTCAGCTAATGCTGTTCTAACAAAAATACCACAGAGTGGATGGCTTTAACAAAGGAAAGTTTATTCTTAAAAGGTCCAGTGGGATACAAGTCCAAATTCAAGGTGTCCACTTCAAAGGAAGGCTTTCCCGCTGTCGGCTCTGGAGGAAAGTCCTTGCGTTGTATCAACCTTTGTTCAGGGAGCATCTTGGCACAGGAACCTCAGGTGTGAAGGACATGCTCTACTCCCAGTGCTGCTTTCTTGATGGAGTAAGGTTCTCAAATCTCTCTGCCAGATTTTTCCCTTTACAGCTCAAGAGATTGCCTCAAGGCACAAAACAAATTTACATGTTGAATCCGGCTGTACCAACTCAACTGTTGCCAATCTACCTTCATTAATATCATAAGGGCAGGAATTCCAACATGGAGAAATATCACACAATACCAGGAATTGTGGCACAGCCAAACTGTTACAGACTTTTTAAGGAACACTTTCAGTCTATGACAGTGCCCATCAACAGGTGAATGGATAAACAAACTATGGTACATATACACAATTGAACACTATGCAATGATAAAGAACAATGATGATTTTATGAAACATCTCATAACTGGAAGACATTATGTTGAGTGAAATCATTCAGCTGCAAAAGGACAAATGAGACCATTATTACAGGAACTTAAGAAAGAACTTATGCACAGAAGAAAAGACTCTTTGATGGCTTGTCATGGTTTGAATTGTGTCCCCCCAAAAATGTGTGCAGCCATGTGGCTGGGATATGGTTCCCAGTATCTTGGAAATGTCCTCCATTGTGCGGTTTTGCTAACCTGTATGTTAAAGGATTAGGGTGGGGCTGTGAATTCCTGCTATGGGGGAAGTTTCCCTGGAGTATGGCTTGCCCCACCCTTAATGCTTTTAGCTTGCAAGGAATAAAAAGAAAAAGAACCAAGGACAATTTGAGAACCTCGCTACCATCAAGCAAGCAGCACTGGGAGCAGAGCGTGTCGTTCAGACCAGAGGTTCTTGCGTTAGGACGCACCCTGGGCAAAGACTGATGCAATACCGGACTTTCCTCCAGAGCCGACAAAGGGAAAGTCTTTCCCTGGAGCAGACACCCTGAATATGGACTTGCAACCTACCGGACTGTGTAAGAATAAATCTTTCTTTGTTAAAGCCATCCACTCTGTGGTATTTCTGTTAGAGCAGCCTTAGCCGACTAAAACAGAATTGGTACCGGGAGTGGGGTGCTGCTCTAGCAAATACCTAAAATGTGGAAGCCACTTTGAAACTGCGAATGGATAGAAGATTCAGAAGGAACGAAGAAGGCGCAGATGGTGAGAAACAACAGAGGACGGGAAGCAGCGGCAGCGGCAGCAGCAGAACCAGAGGCAGCGCTGGAGCCGACCCGTGGAGTGAGAGAGGTCAGTGCCTGCGCAGAGTTTTCCTCGCGGAACGGGGTGCCTGCGGGCACTTGAATCGGTGAGCTGGCCTTGCTGACCCACGGAGTGAGAGAGTTGAGTGCCTTTGGGCAGGACGCTTTCCAGCAAGAGTGGGGTGCCTCCGGGCACTTAAACCAGTGGAGCTACAGAGCTTTGGAACACTTGCCCAGCAGGGCAGATGTGGACCTGAGGCCCGGGCCATGTGGCCATAGGAAGCTGAAGCTGAAGAGGCAGATAGCGTGAGAAGCTGAGCTGCCTCAGTCTCAAGAGGTATGGCCATGACCTCAGGGGTTTGAAAGGGTGGAACCATGGCGTCCTGTGTTCGTAAGGGTGGAATTGCCACTCAGTGGGGCTTAGGGTGCTCCTAAAGCCGATGGGACAGAGTTTCTGTCCAAGTGGGCCTTGAAGGCAAAGTTGTAGCACGGGGCTGGAGGTCTCCACTCAGAAACCTGAGAGTGTGGCCGATACCTAGAGTCTGGAGAGCATTGCTGTTGTGTAGAATGTCTCAGAAAATGTAAGAGTATTTCCAAAGCTTTGAGAGCTAATGTAATGTGTTCTGTTGACTTGCCTGTTGCCTGTTAATGCCTTCTAAGTTTCACAGATGTAGAAGAGTTTTTGTATTTTGGACTTGGAACTGATTTAAGACTTCTGTTATATGGATGGACATAATTTTGCTATGGTGAGATGAATGTGTTAAATGTTTTGTGATGTGATTTTTGGGTTGTCAAAGGGTGGGATGTCATGGTTTGAATTGTGTCCCCCCAAAAATGTGTGCAGCCATGTGGCTGGGATATGGTTCCCAGTATCTTGGAAATGTCCTCCATTGTGCGGTTTTGCTAACCTGTATGTTAAAGGATTAGGGTGGGGCTGTGAATTCCTGCTATGGGGGAAGTTTCCCTGGAGTATGGCTTGCCCCACCCTTAATGCTTTTAGCTTGCAAGGAATAAAAGGAAAAAGAACCAAGGACAATTTGAGAACCTCGCTACCATCAAGCAAGCAGCACCGGGAGCAGAGCACGTCCTTCAGACCAGAGGTTCTTGTGTGAGGACGCTCCCTGGACAATGACTGATGCAATACCGGACTTTCCTCCAGAGCCGTCAAGGGGAAAGTCTTTCCCTGGAGCGGACACCCTGAATATGGACTTGCAACTTACCGGACTGTGTAAGAATAAATCTTTCTTTGTTAAAGCCATCCACTCTGTGGTATTTCTGTTAGCGGACACCCTGAATATGGACTTGCAACCTACCGGACTGTGTAAGAATAAATCTTTCTTTGTTAAAGCCATCCACTCTGTGGTATTTCTGTTAGAGCAGCCCTAGCTGACTAAAACATGGCTATAAGGGTGGGGAGGAAGGGAGAGAGTTATTTGTAGATTAGATAGTCAATAGGAATTCAGTTAAGGTGAAGAGAGTGACAGCATGCAGTAGAAGGTAGGTCAGCATAACTGGACTACACTACAGGCTAAAAAGTTTTCTAAATTTAACCTAACATTTCAAGAGACTGAGTAGCAGGGACAAGTGGCTGGGGACCATGTTTTCATGGAACATTGAGGTCAATTGGCATAACTAGTCTTTTTCCAAGAAAATATTCTGTGCTCCTTACTGGTGAGTGGCATCTGGGGTGTTAAAAGCCAGAAAGCTGCCATCTGAGGAACATCAGTTGGTACCAATCCATCTTAAAATGCATGACAACCGAGAACATCAAAGACATGAGAAAAAATGAGCCCAGGAGACAGACAGACCCGTATAATTTGGAGACCACATCAGTGTGAGACTAGAAGAACCAAATGGTGCCAGCCACCACCAAAGACAGCCCTGATAGGGGACACAGTGTAGAGTCCCTGACACAGCACAAGAAAAAGGAGTGTACAGATCTAGAACTCTATTAAAAGACAATCAATAAACTTGGGAGTCTATCCATCTTCCTGATGCAGGGAGCGGGATGTCTATATCTAAGGGCTGTGCGGGGAGTCGTCCCTGGGGAGCTTCCCAGGGCCTTCTTGCAATCTTGTATTTTACATGTGGAGAGGGTTATGCAGTTGGGGGAAGCTAGCAGGGCTGGGCTGGCCGAAAACATGGAGGGCCCCCTGAGTACATGGCTCCTAAACTTGCTGCTAGCCCAGAGCTGAAACCCGTACAAAGCCAACACATCAGACAAAGAATGGACTGGACCTGGGGATACAGAATGATGCCTGTAGTGTGTACTTTATGGTTTAATATATACATGAGGCTGTCCTACTTGCCGAGGACTGTCATCTGCAGAAGCCCCTGTAAGCAAAGCTACACTCCTGTGTGATGGCGAGAGGAAGCATCTCACCCTTGGGATGTTTTTGGCTATACTCTCCCTGATAATATTTTGCATCCTAATTAAACCTTCCTCGAAAGTACCCTCTCATCTCCCAACACAATGATTAAGGAAGATGCCTTCTAAGAGGGGCTTTACAACCCCCTTGGCTTATGAAATAATGTTGAGGAAACCTGAACGAGAGTTCCTAGAGAAAAGAGCTTGGAGGAATGAATCCCGACACAGCACGCCCAGCCTGGGAATGCCCAGCCCGGGAACACTGAGGCCAGCCCAGCCCTGCTAGCTTCCCCCAACTGTATAACCCTCTCCACATGTAAAATACAAGATTGCAAGAAGGCCCTGGGAAGCTCCCCAGGGACGACTCCCCGCACAGCCCTTAGATATAGACATCCCGCTCCCTGCATCAGGAAGATGGATAGACTCCCAAGTTTATTATAATTGGTATGGCAAATGAGTAAACACTAAAGAAATACCCTTCTTAGAACAGCTTAAGAGAGACATAGGGTGGGGGCGGTAGGCGCTTACTGTCCCCACAGGAAGAGATAAAATAAGAACAAAGAAGGAACAAATAGAGATAGCCAGATAATAACCTTTAGATGAGTCTATCCCTCTTCCTGCACCTTTAACCATTACCTAGAAGGCCCTAATGATTAACATGAAAAGAAACCACGAGGTATCAATTCCTTACTAGCCAACAGCTTACATGGTCAAAGAGCAGGGTGAAATAACACCATCTATCTCATTGATTGTATAAAAAATAAAGAAAGACAGGCCTTAATAGGCTGCTGACCTCCAGATTCCTGGTTTTCTGTGTCTCTTTTCCTTCACTGACGCCACCCATCCCTTCGTGATCCCAGACCCTGTCGAGGCTGGCCCCTGGCACTACCGATTTCTTTTTAGAGGGGAATGGAGAGGGTGGTGAGAAGGGGACAAGTGTTGCTTGAGTAGATGCTGGAAGTAAAGAGTGGAAAAGAAGAATGTACTGTCACAGGGTGAGGAGAGCAGATAGAGCTACAGAGAGGTGGGTACTTGGGTTTTATATGGAAAATTGACTTAGATTGTAAACTTTCACTTAATCACAATTTTAAAAATTTAAAAACAAGAATTAGGGCAATACATTTCTTTTTTTCTTTCTTAAATTATTTTTTTCTCTAATTATAAAACAAGAACATGATTATTGTATAAAATTGAAACAATGGTGAAACACATACAAAGAAATTAACATCATTTATCATTCCACAATTCAGAGATCATTACTATTTGGGGGGTGTTTTAGTCAGCTAGTGCCGCTCTAACAGAAATACCACAGAGTGGATGGCTTCAAAAAAGGAAAGTTTATTCTTACACAGTCCAGTAGGTTACAAGTCCATATTCAGGGTGTCCGCTCCAGGGGAAGGCTTTCCCCTTGTTGGCTCTGGAGGAAAGTCCGGTGTTGCATCAGTCTTTGTCCAGGGAGCAGCGCAGCGCAGGAACCTCAGGTCTGAAGGATGCGCTCTGCTCCTGGTGCTGCTCTCTTGATGTTAACGAGGCTCCCAAATTTTTCTTTGTTTCTTCTCTCCTTTTTATCTCTTGCAGGCTGAAAACATTAAGGGTGGGGCAAGCCACACTCCAGGGAAACTCCCCCTACAGCAGACCAGGGAAGCAATTCTATGTAGGAATTTGTAGCCCCACCCTAATCCTTTAACACACAGTTTAGCAAAACCACAAAATGGAGGAGAGTCCCAAGATACTGGGAATCATATCCCAGCCATGTGGCTGCACATATTTTTGGGGGGACACAATTCAAACCATGACATCCCACCCTTTGACAACCCAAAAATCACATCACAAAAACATTTAGCACATTCATTTCACCATAGCAAAATCATGTCCATCCCATACAACAGAAGTCTTAAATCAGTTCCAAGTCCAAAATACAAAAACTCTTCTACATCTGTGAAACTTAGAAGGCATTAACAGGCAACAGGCAAGTCAACAGAACACATTACATCAGCCCTCAAAGCTTTGGAAATACTCTTACATTTTCTGAGACATTCTACACAACAGCAATGCTCTCCAGACTCTAGGTATCTGCCACACTCTCTGGTTTTTTGGGTGGAGACCTCCAGCCCCCTGCTACAACTCTGCCTTCAAGGCCCACTTGGACAGAAACTCTGTCCCATCAGCTTTAGGAGCACCCTAAGCCCAACTGAGTGGCAATTCCACCCTTCCGAACACAGGACGCCATGGTTCCACCCTTTCAAATCCCTGAGGTCATGGCCATATCTTTTGAGACTGAGGCAGCTCAGCTTCTCAGGCTATTTGTCTCTTCAGCTTCAGCTTCCCATGGCCGAGCCCGGGCCCTCAGGCCCACATGTGCCCTGCCGGGCAAGTGTTCCAAAGCTCTGTAGCTCCACTGATTTAAGTGCCCCGAGGCACCCTACTCTTGCTGGAAAGATCCTGCCCAAAGGCACTCAACTCTCCAGCTCCCTGGGTCAGCAAGGCCAGCTCCACCCATTCAAGTGCCCGGAGGCCCCGTTCTGCGAGGAGGAAAGCTCTGCGCAGGCACTGACCGCTCTCTCACTCCACGGTGGGCTCCAGTGCTGCCTCTGGTTCCGCTGCTGCCGCTGCTGCTGCCCCTCGTCTGTTGTTTCTCACGATCTGCGCCTTCTATCCATTCGAAGTTTCAAAGTGGCTTCCACATTTTCGGTACTTGCTACAGCAGTACCCCACTCCCACGGTACCAATTCTGAGTTATTGCACAAATCATAAGTCTTCGATATTTACATAGAAAAACAGTTCTGGGTTTTCAAACAAAACACAAAGGCAGTAAAACACTGGGACCCCCACCCCCGTGCTCTGAAGGGAGGCGCTGGGGCCCCTCTAACAAACAGAAAACAAAACCCAAACTGCAAAGGAATCGACGGGGCTGCGCGCACACACACTCTGCCCCTGGGCCACGGCCCCAGCAGCACTGGAAGGTGAGGCAGCGCCCACGCTGGGCAGACAGGCGCGCTCGTCGTTGTGCGGGACGGACGTGGCCACCACGAGAGGACATGCAGAGGGCAGCACGGACACGGTGGCCAGCGGCCGGCGGGCGGAAGCCGCGGGCACCCCTCGTGGTGGCCACAGCCCGAGGCCAGGGCCGGTCCAGACCGCGCAGGGCGGCGGCCGCGGTGGCTGCGCGCCGCTCCTCTGCCTGGACTCGCCGGCGCGCGCCGCGGGGGCCGGCCAGGGCGCGCCGGGGGCGCCGAGGGGGCCCACCGCGCCGCACCGCGCGCACCAGGCTCCGCCCGCGCCCCCGCCGACGGCCCTGCACCCGCCGGCGCCCCGCCGCCGGGCTCGCCGCAGCACCACTTCCACCCGGGCCGCCGGAAACGCGACAACAAGGCCAGCACCTACGGCCTCAACTACCTGCTCTCCAGCAGCCGCGCAGCCGCGCCGGGCGAAGCGGGCCCGGGTACCCCGGCGCCGCGGCCCGGCACGCCCGGGAAGAGCCGCGCGTACGGCCCAGGCATCCAGGGGCTTCACGAGGAGATCATCGACTTCTACAACTTCATGTCCCCGTGTCCCGAGGAGGCAGCCATGCGGAGAGAGGTGGTGAAGCGCATCGAGACCGTCATCAAAGACCTTTGGCCGACTGCCGATGTGCAGATATTTGGCAGTTTCAGTACTGGTCTCTGTCTCCCGACGAGTGACATTGACCAGGTGGTCTTCGGAAAGTGGGAGCGACCGCCTCTACAGCTGTTAGAGCAGGCGTTGCAGAAACACAGCGTGGCTGAGCCGTGCTCCATCAAAGTGCTGGACAAGGCGACGGTCCCGATAATCAAACTCACCGACCAGGAGACGGAAGTCAAAGTGGACATCAGCTTTAACGTGGAGACGGGTGTCCGGGCCGCAGAGCTCATCAAGAGCTACATGAAGAAGTACTCCCTGCTGCCGCACCTGATCTTAGTCCTGAAGCAGTTCCTCCTGCAGCGGGACCTCAATGAGGTCTTTACGGGCGGCATCAGCCCCTACAGCCTCATTTTAATGGCCATCAGCTTCTTGCAGCTGCATCCGCGAATTGACGCCCGGCGAGCGGACGAGAACCTCGGGATGATCCTGGTGGAGTTTTTTGAGCTCTATGGAAGAAATTTTAATTACTTGAAAACTGGCATTAGAATAAAAGAAGGAGGTGCCTATATTGCCAAGGAGGAGATCATGAAAGCCATGCCCAGCGGGTACCGGCCGTCCATGCTCTGTATAGAGGACCCCCTGCTGCCTGGAAACGACGTTGGCCAGAGCTCGTAGGGGGCCATGCAGGTGAAGCAGGTGTTCTGTTATGCCTACATTATGCTGAGCCATACTGTGTCACCGCTTGCCAGGTCATACCCCAACAGAGACTCGGAGAGCACCTTAGGACGCATCATCAAGGTCACGCAGGAGGTCATCGACTACCGGCAGTGGATCAAGGAGAAGTGGAGTGGCAGGGCCAGCCCGTCATCTGAGCCCGACAGCAGAGTGAAGATTAAAGAGCGGATCACCCTGTGCAGCGGGGGAGCAGACCCAGAGCCGTGATCAGGGGTCACCCTACAGCCAGCACCTGACCCTGTCCCTGTCCAGCCCCCAGCTCCTGTCATCAGGGTCATCTGCCTCCTCTGTGTCTTCGCTGTCTGGGAGTGACATTGACTCAGACAGGGCACCGTGCACGGCACCCAGTGTTTACCAGTTCAGCCTCCAGGCCCCTGCTCCCCTGATGGCCACCCTGACCACAGCCTTGCCAGTGCCCAGCGGCAAACCCCAGTCTACTGCTTCTCGAACGTAGGATTCCCAGTATCTTGGGACTCTCCTCCATTTTGTGGTTTTGCTAAACTGTGTGTTAAAGGATTAGGGTGGGGCTACAAATTCCTGCATAGACTTGCTTCCCTGGTCTGCTGTAGGGGGACACAATTCAAACCATGACAGGGGGTTTATACTTCTCATCTTTTCCTTGAATACTTTTTTTAAGTACAAAACTCACATACATTCACTTTTGTAATCTTATTTTTCCCACTTAAAAATATATTCTGAGTATTTTTCCATGCCATTAATTTTCTTCTCATATAACACAGTTTTAAGGGCTTGTGTAGGAATTCATTAGGTGCTTAACTAGTTCCCCATAGGGAGCCATCTAGTTATAGTTTTTCATGATTACAAATAATACTTAAGTAAACATACTTTTAGATAAAGCTTTATATTAATTATTTCCTCAGAATAAATTCCTAAAAATTGTGTGGATCTCTGGGTCAAAAAGCATAAACATTTTTAATACTAATAAATATAATCAATATCTGACAAACTGCATATATGAAAAATGTACAGTTTGACAAATTTTTCCATCTGTACTGTCTTAGCAAAAATACCAGACTGACACTCTACTAGAAATTAAAGCAAGAGTTTTATTGCAGAAAATAAAAATCATTCCACAAAATGGACAGATGCATGGGCACTCAAACAAGAGCCTGCAATATGTGCTGTAGCTCTCAGGGAGAGCAATGAAGTATTTATCAGACACAGAAACAAAGGCAAGTGGTTTCACATCAGAGGGGATGCAGGAGAAGGGAGGAAAATTTACAAGGACTTATCAAGTTACAGATACCTCTAGCATCAATTTCTAGCCTGGCACCAATCTCTTGTTTCACAATACATAATGAGTACAGCAAAATTTCTAAAGTAAGCCACATAAACACATGGCTTACTCCTAGTTGGAGTCTAGACTCCTAGACTAGACTAGACTCCTAGTTGGAGTCTTTGAAATGTGAAAGTTGGCTGTTTGGTTAGAAAGGAACTTTGATCAACTCCAATTTTAAGCTTTCCAAAACATAAATATTGCCTATCTGGCCAAGAGGGAGTGACTTAGGGCCTAGGCATTTACTAACAGCAGTTGAGATAGCAAGACAACTTATGCAGTGACTGACCAACATGGCACCATAGACAGAAGCACCATGCCATTCCTCCAGAGCAAAGACTCCAAAACTAAGTAAAACAGAAACAAACATCAATCCTGGAACCTGAAGTGTCAAATGCAAAGATAAAAACTCAATCAAAAACTAAATGGAATGAGAAACTGACAAAGAACAGACAGTGAGAAGAGATACAAGCAGAAGGCCCCATCAGCTAATGCAACACAGATTTGCCATCTTGGACTCCTGTCAGAGATCAGCAGACAGATAAAACAGGAAAGCAGCTTCACAGAAATCCCAGCAGAACAGAAAGCACCTGATAACCAGCAAGACATGCTTTCCTATCCCTGATCCTCTCCCTGCTGCTCTACCTCTGATACTTCCTGGATAGCTGTAGTGGCTTGGCTGGCAGGGAGTGCAGCATCTATGCTTCTTGAATTCGATCCACCCATACTGGAAATCAGCAGACAGGGGGCACATGAAAGCAGCTTCAGGGACCTCCTCACCTGCTGTGCATGCCTTGTTGCACCATAGCTAAGTGACTGGTCTTGCCCATTGGACAATGAGGTAAAAAGTATCATGACCACAAATGACCAAACAACAAAGAACATACAGCCCACCTTTCATGACATAACTAAATAAAACAAAAATGAAACAATGGATGCTGTTCAATAAACAAAGATGGTAACTACTAAATGTCCCTCAAACAGCAGACAATACCAAAATATACAGAAAGAAAGACAGAAAGAGGGAGAGACAGAAAGCAAGCAAGCAAGAAAGCTACACTGGCTCTAGTTTGGGTCAAAAATAAAACAACAGATGATCTTCCAGTAGCAGTAAATGCAGTAGAACTACCAGACAGGGAAGTCAAATCTCCAGTTTTCAGAGCTATCCAAGAGTTGAAGCAAAAAGCAAACAATAATGGGAAAAAATAGACAAATTAATGGAAAAGGTAGACAAATTCCTGGAAGAATTCATGAGAATGACACAGGAACAAAATGCATTCACAACTAGACATTATACAAAAACAACAATTAGAAATCCAAAAGGAATACAACAAGATTTCAGAAGTCAACAGTGTCATAGGACTGCAGAGCAGGTTTGAAATATAGAAGACAGGATCAGCAAAATTAAAGACAAACACTTGGCTATTACTGTCTTTGGGGAAAAATCAGAAAAAAAGAATGAAGAAAAATGAAGAAACCCTGAAAATTACGTGGGCTACAGTCAAAAGCAAAAATTTCTGAGTGATCAGAGTTCCAGAACAGGAGAAGAAACTGGAAATCAGAGAGGATCACTGAGGAACTGCTGACAGAAAGCTCCCCTAATATCATGAAAGATGAAAAGCTGACTATCCAAGAACCTCAATGAACTCCAAATAGGATAGATCCTAAAAGAAAATCACCAAGGCATACAATAATCACACTCACTGTCTTACTCATCTATTGCTGCTTTAACAGAAATACCACAAGTGGATGTCTTTAAAAAGAGAAATTTCGTTTTGTCACAATCTGGTAGGCTGGAAATCCAAATTCAGGGTGTCAGCTCCAGGGGAAGAAGGATTTCTTTGCTGGATCCAGAGGGAGGTCCTTGTCAATGTTCCCCTGGACAGGGATCTTCTGAGATTCAGTAACCGTGGTCCTTTCCAAAGGGCACACTTAGCATCCAGGACAGCTTCTTGGTAGTATAAGGTTCCCAGATCTCTCTGCCAGCTTCTTTCCCTTATATCTCAAGAGACTGCCTCAAGGTAAAAAACAATGTTATATACTGAGTCCTGCCCCAGCAACACAACTGCAGCTCATCCACCCTCATTAACATCATAGAGACAGGATTACAACACCTAAGAATACCAGGAAAGTTACAATACAACATGGAGAATACCACATAATACCAGGAACTATGGACTCAGTAAACTGCTAAGTAGACTTTAGGGGTAACACAATTCAATCCATGATACTCACTAAAATAAAAAAGATGTAGAAAAATTTTGAGAGTGGATCAACAAAAATAAAAAGCCACATACAGAGGAGATCAAACCCTGATTATTTGGCAGAAACTATCCAGGCAAGAGGGCAATGGTATGACATATATAAAATGGGGAAAGAAAAAAATGATCAACCAAGAATAATATATCCGGCCAAACTTTGGTTCAAATACAGTAGTGAAATAGGACATTTCCGTATAAACAGAATTCCCAGGGATATGTAAAGACCAAACCAAATTTACAAAAATTATTAAAGGGAGTCCTTCTGTCTGAGAGCAAACAACATTGGACCACAATCTGAATCTAAGACACAAGACTGTACAGATGCCGGCCTAGGAAATGAACTCTCAAGAACTATCCGAAACCAAAAGGGAACTGAGGTTAATCTATAAATGACAACAATGTCAAACAGTAAAAGAGAGAATAAATGGTGTAGGTTCAGAACTTTCTAATGGAATAGAAGACAAGGCAATATCAAATAATAATAAATTGGCTAGGAAGAGTGAATTTCAATGTAAACCCAAAGACAGTTGGCAAACCTACTCATCAAAATAAAGACCAACGTAAAGTCTCGATAAAAACCAAATCTACCAACAAAAGGATTCAGCACAGGAGAGTAAGAACAAAGAAAGTGTCAGAATCACACACACACACACACACACACACACACACACACACACACACACAGCACTACAAAATGACAGTAATTACACTGGATGTAAATGGCCTAAATGCACCCATAAAGAGACAGAGAGTGACAGAAGGGATTAAGAAAAAAGTTCCATCAATATGTTGTCTACAAGAGACACACTTTGGATACAAAGATGTAAATGTATTTTTAAAAAATCAAAAGATGGAAAAAATATCAAGCTGTGACATATACCCCAAATGGAATATTATGCAACAATAAAGAACAATGATGAATCTGTGAAGCATCTCATAATGGAGGAAATCGTAGGGCATTATGATGAGTGAAATAAATCAATCACAAAAGGACAAATATTTTATGAGACCACTACTGTAAAGACTCACAAAAAAGTTTACATACAAAAAGAAGCAATCTTTGATGGTTACCAGGGCAGGGAGGGGGAGGGGTGGAAAACCATCAAATAGACAATAGGTAAGTGGTAACTTTGGTGAAGGGTAAGACAGTCCACAATACTGGGGAAGCCAGCACAACTTGTCCAAAGCAAGGTCATCGAAGCTCCGCAGATACATCCAAACTTCCCTGAGGGACCAAATTGCTGGGCTGAGGGTTGTAGGGACCATGATCTCAGGGAACAACTAACTCAACTGGTATAACATAGTTTCTAAAGAAAATGTTCTATATTCCACTTTGGTGAGTAGCATCTGGGATCTTAAAAGCCTGTGAGGGGTCATCTAGGACACTCCCCTGGCCTCACCTCTTTGGGAACCAGGAAGAATGAAGAAAACTAACTATGCAAGGGGAAGATTAGTCCAAAGGACTAATGGACCGTATCTACAACAGCCTCTAAGAGACAGAGCCCAGTACATCTACATGGTGCCCGGCTGTCACCACTTATTGCTCTGACAGGGATCACAGTAGACGGTCCCAGACAGAGCTGAAGAAAAGTATAGAACAAAATTCTAACTCAAAACGAAAGATCGGGCTTGTTGGCCAGAGACTGGAGAAAACCTAAGAGTGTGGTCTCCAGACATTCTTTCAGCTTAGTAATGAAATTGCTCCTGAGATTCACCTTTCAGCCAAAGACACGGAATGAGATTAAGGGGCACTCGAGGCCAGGGGCAGGACTCGAAGGCAGGAGAGGATGTAAGAAAGTTGGTAACAGGGAACCCAAGGTTGAGAAGACAGAATACTAACATATTGTGGAATTGTTAACCAATTTCATAAAACAATATGTGCACTGTGGCTTGTTCTGTAAACTCTCATCTAAAACACAATTTTATAAAAGAATAAAGCAGATTAAAAAAAAAAGATTATTTATATAGGCTAAGGTCCAGATCTCTGCACTATTTATAGCACAAGCAATCAAAACTTTCACAGTGTTTTAGTCAGCTAGTGCTGCTCTAACAGAAATACTGTGAGTGGATGGCTTTAACAGAGAAATGCTTACTTTTACACAGTTCAGTAGGTTGCAAGTCCGAACTTAGAGTGTCTGCCGTAGGGGAAGGCTTCCCGGCTTTGTCAGCTGTGTAGGAAAATCCTTGTGTTGCATCGGTCTTTGGTCAGTGAGCATGTTGGCATGTTGGTGCAGGAACCTCAGGTCTGAAGGACACACTCTGCTCCCGGTGCTGCTTTCTGGATAGGGTGAGGTTCCCAACTGTGCTTGCTTCCCTTTCCTTTTATTTCTTACAGGATAAGAGAATAAAAGGTGGTGCAAGCCACACTCCAAGGAAACTCCCTTTACAGAGGAACAGAGAGGTGACCTTAGGAAGGGATTTACAATCCCACCCTAATCTTCTCTAACATAATTCACTCTGTTAACCAGAGAGAGAGATTAGGATTTACAGCATAAGAAAATCATAAAACGGAGAGCAATCACAGAATACAAGGAATCCTGAGCCAGTCAAATTGCTACACGTATTTTTGGGGGGACACAGTTCAATCCATGACACATAGGGAGCCAATTTGTCTTTTGTGGGAGCAGAGGCAGGCATCAAACCTAGCTGCTGATTTATTTAAAATAAAATTTCAATTTGTGTCAGTATATAGCCAAAACCGTGCCCAGGAGACCCAGTTTCGTCTGCTGATTCATTTTCTCCTTAGGACTGAGCCACCACTAGGGGGCGCAGAACACTTACGATAACACCCTCAATGCAGTTGTCCGTCTTCTGAAGGACTTGGAGTTCCTGGAGTCTCTGGAGTCACTACGCCGGCTCTTGTCTTTAAGATTTCAGGACCCTATCTTGTAGTAGCCATGCACTTGCTCCCACTTGTCTGTCAGTTTGTAGTACTGCGGGGGCTTGCATGTTGCTGTAATGTGGAAACTATGCCACCGGTGCTCAAATACCAAAAGGGTCACCCATGGTGGACAAGTTTCATCGGAGCTTCCAGACTAAGATAGACTAGGAAGAAGGACCCAGAAGTCTACTTCTGAAAAGAATTATCTAGTGACATCCTTGTGAGTAGCAGCGGAACATTGTTAGATACAGTCCAGAAAAGGAGCCTCTAGATTGGAAGACACTCAAAAAATGACTGGGAAAGAGCTGCCTCTTCAAAATAGGGTCTACCTTAACGACATAGATGGAATAAAGCTCTCTGGATCCTCTTCTGATGATATGGCACAACTCAAAATGAGAATAAACAGCTGCAAACATCCATTAATAACTGGAACATTGAATGCAGGAAGTATTAATCTAGGAAAATTGGAAATCATCAAAAATTGAATGGAACATATAAACACCAACATCTTAGGTATTAGCGAGCTCAAATGGACTGGTATGGGCCATTTTCAGTTGTCCATTTGTGTAGTCTGTTATGCTTGGAACGACAACTGGAAGAGGAATAGTGCTGCGTTCACTGTCAGAAAGAACGTTTCAAGATCTGTCCTGAAGTACAATGCTGTCAGTGATAGGATAATATCCATACGTCTAAAGGTGGGCCAGAAACCCTGGTATTCTCTTCTTTCAGCCAAGATCCATCTGACATCAGCAATGATATTCCTGGTTCCACATCCTCTTCTGAATTCAGCTTGAATTTCTGGCAGTTCTCTGTCAATATGCTGTTGCAGTCGCTCTTGAATGATCTTTAGCAAAATTTTACTTGCATGTAGAACACTTACTGAGGAAGATCAAAGACCCAAGCCTTCAGTATGGATTGCATCTCAACAACAACAAAACAAAAATACTCACAACTGGACTAATAAGCAACATCATGGCAGTTGAAGGAAGCACTGGAATTGTTAGGATTTTACTTTACTTTGTTCCACAATCAACAACCATGGAAGCAGCAGTCAACAAATCAAAAGGTGCATTGCATTGGGAAAATCTGCTGCAAAGCACCTCTTTAAAGTGTTGAAAAGTAAAGACATCATGTTGAAGACTAGGGTGCACCTGACCCAAGCCATGGTGTTTTCAGCAGCGTCATACACATGTGAAAGCTGGACAATGAATACAGAAGAATTGATGCCTCTGAATTACGAAGTTAGAGAATATTAAACATACCATTGACTGTGAAAAGAACAAATAGATATGTTCTAGAAGAAGCACAACCAGAGTGCTCTTTGAAAGCAAAGAGAATCTACTCTGAACATGTAGTCAGGAACGATCAATGCTCAGAGAAGGACATAATGCTTGATAAAGTAGAGGGTTAGCAAAAACGAGGAAGACACTGAACAAAATAGATTGACACAGTGGCTGCAAAAATGGACTTAAGCATAAAAATACTTGTGGGTATGGCCTGGGACTGGGTAGTGTTTCATTCTGTTGTGCACAGGGTTGCTGTGAGTCAGAGTTGACTTGACGACACCTAACAGCTACAACAGGCAAAATTTGACTTTTTAGTAGCTTAGCACCATCCAGTTTCACTTTGCCATTGTTTCAGGCCTCATCTTTAGGAGTTGTTGGTCTCTGATACTGGTAAATATTGCAAACAAAGCTACATTACGAGAACAGCTTGGCAGTCTTAAAAGGGCTTGATTCCAGAACTAACCTCCGTTTTCCTCAGCAAGGTCAGTTTCTTTTAAACGTGTAATTCATAAAATCACCATAAACCTTGAGAGCTGACTACAGTAATGAGATCTACAATGCTTTACACATTTAACAAGCCCCATAATGAAAGCCTGGTGGTGCACTGGTTCAGTGCTATGGCTGCTAACCAAAAGATCGGCAGTTCAGATCCACCAGGCACTACTTGGAAACTCTATGGGGCAGTTTTACTCTGTCTGTAGGGTCACTATGAGTCAGAATTGACTCAATGGCAGTGAGTTTGGTTTTTTGTTATAATAATAATGGAAACTTCTGGTGGCATAGTGGTTAGGTGCTAAGGCTGCTAACCAAAAGGCTGGCAGTTAGAATCTGCCTGGCGCTCCTTGGAAACTCTGCAGAGTGGTTCTATTCTGTCCTATAGGGTTGCTACAGTTCAGAATTGACAGCAGTGAGTCTTTTTGTTTTTTTCTTTTTTTGGTTATAATAATAATTGCAATGATTAGAAGAAGGAGACAGACTAGCAGAAAGGAGTGTATCACAGATCTGGTGCTTTGGAGTAATTAGCTAAAAATATCGAGGAAGGAAGGAAGTCGTGCAAAGAATGGTATGTAACCAAGAGGCCTTTTGGCACATTTTAGAGATGTCTTATTTCAGTACTCCAGAGGTACTTATCTGTAAACAGAAAGAAGTGTTGGTGACAGCACAAACCCTTCCTTGCTAATCTAAAATAAAACCTGAGACAATTCTATGATCCAATGCAACCTTTTAAAGGGACTCTAATGATTTTTCTTATGCAGCCATTCCATCAGCAGTACTCCTGTCAACCTGAGTCATTGTGGAAGACAGATTTTTTTTTTAATTTTTATTTTTATTTAACATAACTGAGTGAAAATGTACATTCACATATAAATTTACATGCCCCCCTATATGCTGCTTCCACTGCTCTCCCTGTCCGGTGACTGCACACTATTCCTCTCTGCTCCATACGTGTCTCATCCTCCCAACAGTCTCCTTTCCCCTCCTCTCCGTCCACTCCCCTTCCTCCAGCCAGAGGTCAGCAAGATGATATCCTTTAGATGTATAGAACCATAAAGTGCTTCCAATATATGGTTACTCTGCATTGCCAAGTCCAATCCATTCCTGTCCAAAGAGTGGAGCTTTGTTATAATTTATGGGAAAGGGCAGCATCAGGGCAGGGGGCCATGCTCTCAGAGGAACCCCAAAACCGCTGGACCATCAATTGAGGTCTTTTAGTGGAGATCTCATGATGCACCTCTTTTTATTCTTGTGTTGCCAGTGAGACTCCTCTCTGTGAGCTCCGTCATGGCTATCACTGGTGGTGGCTGGGCACCATCCGGTTCTTCCGGTCCCAGGTCGATGTAGTCACCCACTCTTGTGGGTCTCTCTGTCTTCTCGGTTGTCTTTACCGCATGCCATTTTGGCCCTCGGTGAGCATCTGTTCCTGCTGAGTTGGGACCATTTGCTGTGTCCTCGGATGGCAACTTGGCAGCTTTTAAGATCCCAGATGCCACTCACCAATGTGGGGTGCAGAGAGCTGTCTTAGCAAAACGCTAGTTGTGCCAATTGGCCTGGAATTCGCCTAAGAGCATGGTCCCCCACCCCCCGCCCCAGCTACTCTATCCTTGCAGTATTGAGTTAAGATGGAAGGAGTACTCAAGTTATGATGAAGGGAAGACAGATTTTAAATGAACATTTCTAATTGCCCGATTCCAAACCATGGCACAGTAGAGTGTAAGAAGGATCATCCCCATCCCAAGTAATCAGCTATGGGGTCACCTGAAAGGACAAGTTCACTGTTCTCTATGGGATATTAATTTCAAATCACTATTCCTTAGTAAGCTGTCATTGTATGAATGGATACTCATAGGAACTTCTAGGGTCCCTAAAGTACAAAGGCTTAGTGTATTCCAACTATTTAGGGTGAGTCATTAGACTTATTTCTTAAAGCTGGTTCTCCACATAAGAAGACACAACCACATGGGACATATAAGATGCCTTTTCTGGTTTGACTATCAGGAAAGGGAATGGATTGACTGGCTTTTTCAAGCCAGTTTGCAGCTAGCGAATCATCACAAATGGCTAACCTACAAAATTTAGGGTATCTTGGAGTCAGGCACAAATAGGGAGATTTGGATTAATTTTAATGCAGTTATTTTTTATTAAGTGGTAACATTGAGCATCACTAATAAAAATTTTACAGTGTGGATCGAGTAAGACATTCTATCTATCCATGGATAAGAACAAAAGGAGTTATGGACAAGTGGACAACTCTGGGAATAATGATAGTTTGACCAAATGGCTCTTTTAAGTGATTTTTCAAAATGAATGGCAAAATTAGGTGTGAATTTATAATCTAGGATTGGTACAGTGAAAAGGTCAGTATGGTCCAGTGTGGATCATAGGGCAGAGTAACATACTAAACATTCTAGTAAATCGCCGCTGCTGACAACTGACTGAATTAACTTAATAAAAGCATTGTCTTTCCAGGCATCAGAGGTGGCCATAACTAAAAGAAAAAAATAAACTATTATAAACTTCATAATGGAGAAAGGGTTGACTAAAGCAGTATAGTAAAGAGAAATTAATGAGTATAAAACACACTCTTTTTCCCCACTAGCAATTCATTAGGAGAGGAATTCAGGTAGGTAAAATAAACTGTTTTAAAAAGTCATAGGCATTAAACAATTTCAGCTGCTGATATAAAGAATTTCAAAAGTTTAACTTCTGGGTTTAGAGTTAAACATATTAAATGACTACATAAGCTACTTAAAAACTAATTCTGCAAGTGAGCAAAGAGTCAAGACTGTTGAAATACCAACAGTTAAAAACCAGAGTTCACGGATTTCAGCAGCTTGCATGTGATCTCATTCTATGATTTTGACGTCAGTGGCGTGTCTTTGAAACTGCTTGCTTCTGGGCACTGGGCTGCTGCTTCAAACTAAGTTGCAAATTTTCATCTGGCTGACAGGTTCAAATAGGCACTTTACCTTTCTTTAACTGTGAAAAGTGAATCCAAGGGTTAATTGTTTCCAATTTGGCTGCACAAGGGTTGGTTAAAATGACTAGATAATGGCTCTGCCAGTGTGGTTCCAAGGGATTTTTTTGTTGCTGCCTTTTTTTTTAATTGTGACTGAATGAAAAATGTATATTTCCATATAAATTTGCATGCCCACCTATATGCAGCTCCCACTGCTCTCCCCGCCTGGTGACAGCACACTCTTCATCTCTGCTCCATACGTGTCTTATCCTCCCAACAATCTCCTATCCCCTCCTCTCCACCCACTCCCCCACCTCCAGTAACAGGTCAGCAGGACGACATCCTATAGATGTATAGCACCATAAAGTGCACACGTGATATGGTCACTTTGTGTTGCTGCCTTTTCTAATAAACACAATCTCCTCAGGCAATATTAACTGAAGGAAAAACGGGTTTCTGTTCTTCAAATACCTCTTTAATTTGTGAAAAATATTTCTCAGAGTACTGCATTAAAAGATGAACTATGTTGTGATAATTCAGATTGTACCAAGTTAGGATCAGTGGAGGCTATGCAAGGGATAATCATAGGCCTTCCAGGAACTATTTTGTAGGGAGTAAGTTTGTGAGATGTAAAAAGAGTGTTTCTCAAGTTTGAAAGGGCCAAAGGGAGAACTTAAGTCCAAGTGAGACAAATTTAGAGGCTCAGGAAGCTTAGGAAGTTGAGTTTCTTCTTAATTTTTTATTGTACTTTAAATGAAGTTTTACAGAGCAAACTAGTTTCTCATTAAACAGTTAGTACACATACTGTTTTATGACACTGCTTAAAAATCCCACAACGGGTCAACATTCTTCCTTCTCAACCTTCGGTTCCCTATCACCACCTTTCTGGTGCCCTCCTGCCTTCTCGTCCCTGACCCGGGGCCGGCCTTCCCCTTGAGTCTTGTCTTGTTTTATGGGCCTGTCCAGTCTTTGGCTGAAGAGCGACCCTCGGGAGTAACTTTGTTACTGAGCTGAAAGGGTGTCTGGGGAACATACTCTTAGGGTTTCTCCAGTGTCTGCCAAGCTAGCAAGTCTGGTCTTTTTTGGTGAGTTTTTCTCCAGCTCCGTCTGGGACCCTCAATTGCAATCCCTGTCAGAGCAGTCAGTGGTGGTAGCCGGGCACCGTGTAGACAGACTAGTCTCAGTCTGTCAGAGGCTGTTGTAGATGCGGTCCACTTGCTTGGGGACTAATCTTACCCTTGTATGTTTAGTTTTCTTCATTCTTCCTTGTTTCCAAAGAGGTGACACTAGTGCCGTGTCCTAAATGACCCCTCACAGGCTTTTAAGATCCCAGATGCTACTCATCAAAGTGGAATGTAGAACATTTTCTTTATAAAGCGTTAAGCCGGTTGAGCTAGATGTTTCCTGAGGCTGCGGTCCCTACAGCCCTTAGCCTAGCAATTTGGTCCCTCAATTTGGATATGTCTACAGAGCTTCCATGCCCTTGACTTGTGCAAGCTGTGCTGGCTTCCCCAGTAGTTTGCATTGTCTTACCCGTCACAGAAGTTAACACTTACCTATTGTCTAGATTGCTTCTTTATGTGTGTAAACCTTTTCATGAATTTTTACAGCAGTGATCTAACACAATACTTTTCGTTTTGTAATTGACCCATTTCACTCAGAATAATGCCCTCTAGGTTTTTCCTCCATTTTATGAGAAGACATCCAGTTTTGCCAGCATGATTTGTTAAAAAGACTCTTTTCCCCATTTGATGGAATTTGGGTCCTTGACAAAAATCAGGTGACCATACCAGAAGAATCAAACTCACTGCCGCCAAGTCAATTCTGACTCATAGCAACACTGTAGGTCAGAGTAGAACTTCTCCCTAGAGTTTCTAAGGAATGCCTGGTGGATTAGAACTGCTGACCTTTTGGTTAGCAAAACTGTTACATCACCAGGGTTTCCCAGGTGACCATAGGTGGTTGGATTTACATTTGGGTTCCCAATGCTGTTCCACTGGTCTGTGTATCTGCCGTTGTACCAAAAACAGGCATCTTTCTTTCTAAGGTGTGTCTCTTGTAAACCACATATTGATGGTTCCTGTTTTTTATCTATTCTGTCACTCTCTGTCTCTTTGTAGATGTATATACAACTTGCATGCAGTTATTATTGAAAGGTGTGAGTTTATTGTTGTCATTTTGTAGTGCATTTTTTGGGTGGTTGTTGTGCTATTCTTTGTGCTGAATTCCTTTGGTTTGTGGATTTCTTTTTCATTTCTTTTGTTTTTTTATTGATACTTTACATTTTTCTTCTTCATTTTGATGAGTAGGCTTGTCAACTTTCTTTGTGGTTACCTTGAGAGTTACCCACATCTTCCTAGGTTTGAACCAGTTTATTACTACTTAGTACTGCTTTGGCTTCCATTGTACTTGAGAGTTCTATGCCTGTACCTTTTATTCCTTCTTTTATTTTTCTGACTTTGTTGTCATTTACAGATTAATCTCTCCAGTTTCCTGTTATAATTGTTTTAGTTTGGGATTGTCCTTGAGGGATCATTTCCTAGGCTGGTATCTGGCTATTACCATTTTACACTCTAGACCACGCTGTGGTCTGTTGTCGCCTGTTCTCCAAAAGACTTCCTTTAATAATTTTTGTTAAGTATGATTTTGTCTTTACATGTCCCCTTAGTTTATATTTATTTGGCAATACCCTAATTTCATCATTGTATTTGAACAAGAGTTTTGCAGAAGATAGTATTTTTGGTTGGCTTTTTTTTGTCTTTCAAGGTTTTATATATGTCATCCCATTACTTTCATGTTTGTATGGTAAGAATAAGCAGGGCTTATTATTGTTTCGCCGCCGTACGTGATTTTTTTTTTTTTGTCACGCTGCTCTCAGAATTTTTTCTTTGTCTTTGGTCTTAGTGAGTGTGATTGTAGTATGCCTTGGAGATTTTCTTTTAGGATCTAACCTGTATGGTGTCCACTGAGCTTCTTGGATAGTCAACTTTTCATCTTTCATGGTATTAGGGAACTTTTCTGTCAGCAGTTCTTCCATGATCCTTTCTGTGGTTTCTGTTTTCTTTTCCTGTCCTGGACTCTGATCACTCCAAAAATTTTGCTTTATCCCACATAATTCTCAGACTTCCTTTGTTTTCCGTCTTTCTTTTTTCTAGTTTTTCCTTAAACAGAGTTGTATCCAAGTGTCTGTCTTCAGTTTTACTGATCCTGCCTTCTAGCATTTCAAACCTGCTCCCCAGTCCATCTCTGACACTGTCCACATCTGAAATCTCGTTGTATATCTTTTGCATTTCTCATTGTTGTTTTCGTATGATGTCTAGTTATGTATTTATTTTGGCATTTTGTTCCTGTATTATTTTCACGAATTCTTCCATGAATTTGTCTGCTTTTCCATGCATTTCTCTTCTTTTCACTCACTTCTGTCTGCTTTTTGCTTCAATTCTTGGATGGCTCTGAACACTAGAGATCTGAATTCCCTGTCAGGTAATTGTAGAGCCTTGTCTTCTACTAGAACACTAGTGTTTTATGCTGGACACCTACTGGAATTACGCTGTGCTTTTTTTTTTTTAAATGTGTTTTGATATTGTCTATTGTCTTTGGGAAATTCTGTAGTTATTTTCTCTGTTTATTGATTGTAGAACTGTTTGTTATGTCCTGATTTCTTTTTTATTTGGGTATGTCAGAGCAGTAAGATTGCACATTCTTTTGTTGTCTGGTCATCTGCGGTCACAATCTTTTTCACATCCTTGTCTAATGGGCAGGGCCAGTCACTCAGCTATGGTGTAGTAGAGTAGGTCCAGCTGAAGGGAAGGGGCTGGTAAGATGGCACATACTAGGACCAACAGGGTGGGCCAGAAATCCTGATTGGGCAGGATCTAGTAGGCCACATCTACTCTGCTTGGGGATGTGGTGTTCAGCACACAGTACAGATAGTCATGAAAGAGAGGGGTGATTGTGGTGTTGGAGCTAAGATGGCTATGGGAAAGAGAAACAGGGGACAGAAAAACAGAAGCCAAAATCAGCAAACAAACAAAAGGAGTGCTAAGAAAGCTTGCCTTTGGAATGGAGAGATGAGAATGTGAGAAACAGAGAAAAGTCAAATGATTTCAAAAACAAAAGAAGAGGAAAAAAAGCAACTAGCTGAAAAGTGAATAAGAGAAGAAAGGCTCCCCGGGGTCTCATCAGTGTTGCTGTGAAGACCAAGGAAGTGTCTCCCAGGTTGCATGATACATAGAATGGATATAAGGGGTACAGATTTCACACAAAGTCAGGTATTCAGGAGACAGAGGGAAAAAGGTGAATATAGAGAGATGAGAACTAGAAAATGAAGAGAGACAAGAAGTGAAGGAGAGAAAGAAGGAAGAAACAGATGGAGGGAGGGATGGAGGGAGGAAGGGAAGGAGAAAGGGAGGGAGGGAGGGAGAAATGGTGAAAAGGAGGGAAGGAAGAGAAATACTCTCAGGGATACCACTGACACAGGCGCAAAGACTAGGGACATGGGTCCTAAGACATGCTATGTAGTAGGCTAGAAGGGACTCTCAAGTCATGAAAAGAAAGCAGACAAAACAAAACATAACAAAGAAAACAAAAGAAGCCCTAGAGATTCTACCAGCATGGCATCACAGGCCAGGGAAATGATTCCCTAGTGAAGCAATGCTTCACAGCCTTTCAAGAAGAGGGAAAGACGGCACACTGAGCTAGAGGCTCAAGAGAAAGAAGGAGGAGGTGGTGGGAGGCACAGAAGAAACCAAAAGAAATGGAAAAAAAAAACAGTTACAAACAAATGGCACTCAAGGAGCCAGGGTGGGTGGGGGAAGTCCGAGTGGCCAGGGCTGAAGGAGTTTTCTCCTGGCCAAGAGAATGAACAGGCAAGTAAGCAGAGGAAGCTGAAGCAGGGGAGATGGGTGAGATTAGGAAAGGGTACATCAATCATCCCTGGGTTATCTGTGTGCTGCCGGGAGTTCCTTAAGATACTTCCGAGGACTCGCCATCTGCTGATCTCTGATGTGGCTGGGGCAAATCCAAGTCACAGGGACATCGCTCTTCCCTGTTGGCTGAGCTCCCACAGCAAGCTGGAAGTGTCAGAGGTACAGCAGAAGAGAGGGGATGGGGGTGGGAAAGCGTGTCTCCCTGGTTACCAGGTTCTTTGTTTTCTACTGAGATTTCTGTGAATCTGCTCGCTGTCTGACGATACAGGAGTCCAAGACGGTGAATCCGTGCTGGCTTAGCTGATAGGGGACTTCCTCTTGTATCTGTTTTCTGTTGGTTTTTTATTCCATTCAGCGTCTGGGTGAAATCTTCATCTCTTCATTTGACACTTTGGGTTCCAGGGTTGATGTTTCCCTGTGTTTTACTTAGTTTTTCAGGTCTTTGCTGTGGATGGATAGCTGCTGCTTCTGTCTATAATGTCATGTTGAGCAGAAGCCTAGCTTTTATTTATTTCAGGAAGCTGAATTTTTCTTATGCTATTAGTTCTGTCAGTCCAGAGGTATGTGGTGGGTTAGGGGCACTGTAATCTCTATTATATCAGGAAAACTTGGTATAATCCCTGAATAACCGGTCCAGAAAAGTGAGCTCCCCAATCACTGCAAAGAGTTTTCAGTGCTTCTCAAGTCAGTATTATGTTTTTAAGGAGACTTTTGTCACAGAAGAAGCAGTGACCCATCAGCGGTGAAAAGCCTCTCCAGCTTGAAAATCTGCAAGTCATTACTAAGAGATATTTATAACCATTTGAAGGTGGAAACTGGATAAAATTTAATGGCAATTCCAGCATAATCTCAGAAGGCAAAGGGTATTATATAGGGGAAGTCTTAAGATGTTTCCCAGGATTATAACAACAGCAGATGAGCAGTGGGCAGCCACATACTCAGCTGCCACAGAAAATTCTCCCTGTGAGTATTTAAAACTTCAGTCATTTTATCTCTCACTACATAAGCAGGCTCATATAGAGTCTTCATCATAGGGACACACGAAAGTTTAAGAGGAATAATTTTGGCATTAGGTCCTAACTATAGCTTAATATCAGAGTCTTGGTAACAGCCTGACTTTTTCCATGTTTATATACCTTTTTGCTAAAACAAGAGCAACAATAATTTGGGAAGCAGCTGGTTTGGCATATGCCTCAGCAAAATTATTTTCCCCAGTTCCTTCAGTTTGGGGTACTCTTCAGCTGATGTGTTTGTATTTTAATTACAGCAACTTCAGCAGGGAACAGCAAGGCATCTAATAGGTCTATTACCAAAGCCCTGCTTTTAACAGCATTAATGAACAAACCCCATTGCTGTGGAGTCAATTCTGACTCATTGTGACCCTATAGAACACAGTAGAACTGTCCCGTAGGGTTTCCAAGGAGCATCTGGTGGATTCAAACTTCTGACCTTTCAGTTGGCAGCTGCAGCACTTAAACAATACTACCAGAGCTTCCACAGTGCTGATAAAAAAATAATAAATCACCGTTGAGTCAGTTCCAACTCATAACAACTCTATAGCACAGAGTAGAACTGCTGTGTTGTGGAATGATTTGTGTTCCCCCCAAAATGTGGGTAGCAGTTTGGCTAGGCCATGATTCCAGTGCAGTGTGGTTTTCCTATGTGTTGTAAATCCTGCCTCTATGACGTTGCTCAGGGAGGATGAGTGACAATTGTGTTGGTAGGGCAAGACTCAACACGGAAGATTGTATTGCGCCTTGAGCCAATCTCCTGGGATAGAAAAGAAAGGCAAGTAAGCATACAATTGGGGACCTAGTACCACCAAGAAGCAGTGCCAGGAGGACAATTCATCAGTTGGACCTGGACTCACTGTGTCTCAGAAGCTCCCAGTCCAGGGTAAGATTGACAACAAGGATGTTCCTTGATAGCCAACATACAAAGACTTCCCCTGGAGCTGATGCCCTGAATTTGGACTTGTAGCCTACATTTTTGTGAGAAAACAAATTTCTCTTTGTTAAAGCCATTCATTTGTGGTATTTCTGTTATAGGAACACTAGGTGACTAAAACAGAATGTCAATCCTTTATTGTGCCTAAAAATACTGGCACAGGTGGGGAATGAAACAATGTTTGTTTCTTACTTGTAACTCCTAGTGTAATTGGAAAACTCTGGTGGTGTAATGGTTAAGTGCTATGGCTGCTGACCCAAGGGTTGCCAATTCAAATCCACCAGGCACTCCTTGGAAACTCTATGAGGCACTTCTACTTTGTCCCTTAGGGTCACTATTAGTAGGAGTTGACTCAACAGCAATGAGTTTGGTTTGGGTTATTATAATTGAGGTCTTTTTACTCCAATGCAGGGGCATTTGTAAGTATGCGGGATTGACTGTGCACAAAGTAATTCCTGAATCCATTAATTTACGAAGTCTCTGACCATGGTGGTATAGTGGTTAACTGCTATGGATACTAATCAGAAAGCCAGTAGTTCAAATCCTTCACGTGCTCCTTGGAAATTCTATGGGGTACTTTTTACTCTGTCCTCTAGGGTTGCTATGAGTTGGAACCAACTCCACAGCAGTGGGTTTGGTTTGGATTTTGGTTTTCTATTAATATACATAGTAGCTTCCATTTGAGGAGAGCTACCATAGGAAAGGAAACTGTGGTGGCCTCGCAGTTAAGTGATACAGCTGTTAATCAAAAGTTCAGCAGTTCAAATCCACCATGTACTCCTTGGAAACTCAGTGGGGCAGTCCTACTCTGTACTATAGGATTGCTATGCATGAGAATCAACTCGATGGCAGCAGGTGTGGCTTGATTTAGTTTCTGATAGGAAAAGTCCCTGTTTTGTCCCTGGAACCCTTTTATCCTGAATCAGAAGGTGGAGTAACAGTTGGGATGAAAACTTTCTGTCCTTTTTTATTATTAATTAAAGAGTTTGACGCTGTTGTTGATGTTGTTAGGTGCTACTGAGTCAGCTCCAACTCAAAGCAACCCTATCAACAGCAGAATGAAATACTACTCAGTTCTGTACCCTGCCAATAATCAATTTTATGCTTAAGCTCATTATTGCAGCCACTATGTCAATTCATCTCCTTGAGGATCTTTCCTTTTTTTTGCTGACCCTCTATTTAACCTAATCTGATGTCCTTCTTTCACGTCCAAACTATATGAGATTCAGTGTCACCATCCTTGCTTCCAAGGGGCACTCTGGCTGTACGTCTTCCAGAACAGATCTGTTTGTTCTTTTGGCAGTCCATAGTAAGTTCAACATTCCTCTCCAACACCACAATTCAAAGGCATCAATTCTTCCTCTGTTTCCTTTATTCATTATTCAGCTTTCACACACACATGGTGTGATTGAAAACACCATTGCTTGGGTCAGACACACCTTAGTCTTCAAAGTGACAGCTTTATTTTTCAATACTTTAAAGAGGTCTTTTGCAGAAGATTTCCTTGATACAATACATCTTTTGATTTCTTGGCTGCTGCTTCCATGGCGTTGATTATAAAGCCAAGTAAAATGAAATCCTTGACAATCTCATTCTTTTTTCCATTTCTCATGATGTTGTTTATTGATCAAATTGTAAGGATTTTTGTTTTCTTGATGCTGAGGTGCAACCCATGCTGAAGGCTCTGGTCTTTGATCTTTATCAGTAAATGTTTCAAATCCTCTTCTCTTTTAGCAAGCAAGGTTGTGATGTCTGCATGATGCACGTTCTTAATGAGTCCTCTTCATGTAGTTCAGCTTCTCAGATCACTTGCCTGGCATACAGATTGAAAAGGTATGGTGAAAGGATACAACCTTGAGGCACACCTTTGCTGACTTTAAACCACGCAGTGTTCCCTCGTAAGAGCAAAACACTGTCTGATGTGTCAGAAAATGAGCCCCCCAGGCTTGGAGGCACTTAAAAAATGACCGGGGAAGAGCTGCCTCCTCAACGTAAAGTCTACCTTAATGACATGGATGGAGTAAATCCCTCCAAGCCTTCATCTGCTGATGTGGCACGACTCAAAAAGAGAAGAAACAGCTGCAAACATCTACTAATACCGGAACGTGGAATGTATGAAGTATGAATCTAGGAAAATTGGAAATCATCAATAATTTAATGGAAGACATTAACATCGATATCCTAGGTATTAGTGAGCCCGAATGGACTGGTGTTAGCCATTCTGAATTGTCCATCCGTGTGGTCTGTTATGCCAGAAATGACAACTTCAAGAAGAATGGTGTTGCAGCCATCATCGGAGAGAACATTTTAAGATCTGTTCTGAAGTACAGTTCTGTCAGTGATAGGAATGCCTACAAGGAAGGCCAGTTAATATGACTATTATTCAAATGTATGCCCCAACCACTAAAGATAGAGATGCTTCTGCAGTCTGAAATCGATCGAACATGCATTCAAGATGCACTGATAATTAGTGGTAATTGGAATGTAAAAGTTGGAAACAAAGAACAAGGATTGATCATTGGAAAATATGGCTTTGGTGATAGAAATGATACTGGAGACTCCATGACAGAATTTTACAAGATCAATGACTTCTTCATTGAATAAATCTTTTTTTACCAACATAAATGGCAACTGTACACATGAACCTCACCAGGCAGAATACACAGGAATCAAATTGACCACATCAGTGGGAAGAGACAATGGGAAACCTCAATATCACCAGCCAGAACAAGACCTGGTGCTGACTGCAGCACAGACCATTAATTGCTCGTATGCAAGTTCAAATTGAAACTGGAGAAAATTAGAACAAGTCCACAGAGCCAAAGTATGACCTTGAAAGTATCCCACCTGAGTTTACAGACCATCTCAAGAATAGATTTGATGTGTTGAACATTAAAGACCAGACAAGCTGTGGAATGACGTCAAAGACATCATCCGTGAAGAAAGTAAGAGGTCATTAAAAAGACAGGAAAGAAAGAAAAGACCAAACTGGTTGTCAGAAGAGGCTCTGAAACTTGCTGTTAAACCCTGAGTAGCTAAAGCAAAAGAAAGAAATCATAAGGTAAAGGAACTGAACAGAAGATTTCAAAAGGTGGCTTGAGATGACAGCGTGAGGAGTTATAATGACTTGTGCAAAGAGCAGGGTACAGAAAAACAAAAGGGAAGAACATGCTCTTCATTTCTCAAGCTTGAAGAACTGAAGCATAAATTCAAGTCTCATGCTACAATAGCAAAGGATTCTACAGGAAAATATTAAACAATAAGGAAGCATCAAAAGAAGATGGAAGGAATACATAGAATGCCAGAAAGAACTGTTTGACAACCCGCCATTTCAAGTGGCATTTTTTTTTTCAGTTAGATTCCTTCACCCATCTCTGAAAAAATGTCAATGGCAATACAAAATTTGTACATCTACCAATTTTCAAAACGTCAAAGAAAGCAAAGATGGAAGAATGGCAGACCAGCTCCTGTGAAGTAAGGAAAAAGCATCACTATATGTCAGAGGCATATGGACGATCACACTGGGGTCACAGAAGACCCTTGCTTTTTCCTGAAAGAAGTCAGTGACAACCCTGTTCTAACTCTCTGATGCCTGTCACTCCAAATTTCATGTCTTTACAGCACTCAACAAGTAGAGAAATGAGAAGATAATTATGATTTCACACACTGGGTCATCTCAAACCCATCCTAAGAGAGCTCAGAGGATATGTCAGGTAAGCATTTGCTTGATTTGTGATTTAATGTTGGGTGTGATTTTTTTATACTTATCTGCTGTGTGTTTTGTGCTATCATAGACATCTGCCACTGCCAAAAACCAACAGTCCTTTGTGTAAAGTGAGTTCCATTGAGTAACTATGATTTTCTTTGTGGGATGAGGTAAGGTGGAAGAAGACATGAGAATACAATCCCACACATTAAGTCCTGCCCTACCAACAACAAGTGCTGCCCATCCACCCGCATTAACATTATAGAGTCAGGAATTTTAACACAGAAGAACATCACACAATACCAGGAATCCTTGCCCAGCCAAACTGCTACAGAACTTTGAGGGAACACAAGTCAATCCATGACAGATGCTGATTTCCATGCCAGTATTGACACATCCACCATGAGCTCATGTTGATTCTATTTCTTATATTTAATGATATGTGCATAGAGAGGTCCTACCTCCTAGACCTGTGCTGTCTAGCTACTGGCCTGTGAACTTATATTATTATCACTGGGCTCACCAAGTGGACCACTGTTAGATGAGGTCTGTGATCCATCAGGAGCTTCTTGTTTTTGCTGAGACTTCCAAGACCCTCTTCCAAGATATCATCTATGGTGGAGTTGTTCATGTAAGGTGCAGATGATTTGGCTAAGGAGCTCTATTTGGGGGCTGGGTTTGGAGGTAAATTGGTCACTGACATGGTAGAAGTCACAGGAGCCAAATTCAGCTGGAGATGTCAAAGATATCCTGCTTGTTTGTATGCTGTGCCACTTCACCTTTGTTGAAGTAACTGGAGAAGGCCTCTGAGGTACAGGTGAGGGATGGTGGTGAGGTTTGTGGGAGGGCATCGGTGGAGGCTAGGCCTCTGGAAATCTTTAAATATTTCTTTCACCATTTTCTGTCTGGGTTTGTCGTTCTGCAGATTTGACCTGGTGGAATTACTCTTGGCTGGGGCGGTTTCTCCCATTGCCCCATAACCTGAGTGGCCTGGAATCTTGAAATGCTCAGGTGAGGACTACATTCCAGCCAGAAGCATACCAGAGCTTTGCATCCTGAGGGTATAGCAGCAGAGCTGAAAGATACAGAACCAAGCATGTCTGCACTCGCCAGAAGTGTCTGAGATGAAGACGGGATAAAGGCATCACCTGGAGTTGCAGCAGTAGGGACGAAAGATTATATCAGGAGAGGTTGACATGTCTCCAGAAAGTTCCAAATGGGTCAGAAACATCAAATGCCAGCAGTGTCCCAGGAGACAGAGACAGAAAAGCAGTTCTATCATTTGTTTTTGTTTCATGAGTGTCTCAGCACATCCAAAATGCCTCCATGTGTTAAGTCCAGCAAGACATGGTTTTACAGTCACTTCTCAGTCAATGCTCCCAATTATGCCAACTGGCAATGAAGGAATCATCATCCCCATTTCTGTAGATGAATAAACTGAGTCTCGTAGAGGTCATATCAAGGTTACCAAGGCCAGGACTAGAAATTTTGCATGTGGAGCATACGGTCAAATAGTATTCCCTGCAAGAATTCATCTTAGGTGAAGCACGTAGTTGGAGGAGAGCAAAACATATCATTTAATACCAGGAATGGCATCAAAAGTAGCCTAGTGTGTGCACTATTAATCACTGCAGAAACTATATCGTCTCCCTCTCTATCCATCATATGAGAGCATTGGGTCAAGGCCAGCCATAGCAGCTGAAGAAATCCTTCAAGAAAAATACTCAGAAATTAATTTGCACACATGTCCAGATTCAGAGGCTGAGGGAAGTCTGTGGCTAGGAACTAAATGGCCTGATGTAATTATGAGAAATCTATAATCACATGCTTTGTGCAAACCCGTCTACTGAGGAAAAGCCGCTCTGCCTTCATCTTATGATTTTAAATGAGTGCTTGTAATTAGGGGGACAGAGAAGCATCACTTTATTGAAAGAATGGAGAGAGTCTGTCCTATCCATATACTTAAATTCTGCTTTAACCAGGCCAGGGCTGGATCTCAATGGTTAGCACAAGGAAAAGAATGTTCTTTCTTACTGCCAAGTGAGTGACCTCGGAGTGCTGGAAAAGCACCCACAGTGGCCTCTGAGTGCTGGAAAAGCACCCACACCTGGGCATACATTTGGGTTCCAACTGCTTCCGTCTGCAACCAGAAAGTTCTCTTTCATCAGGAAAATTTCTTGGTTCTTTGTTTTGGGAGTTTTCTGAAGCCTTTGTGATCTGCCTCTTTAAGTGATTTGATATTGACAGTTATTCTGAGTCATCAGTATATTGTTGTATTTATTTATTTTATGTTTGCTTACTCTGTTCTAGCTTCTTGTTTTGTTTTCAAATGCCAAAATACGTTGGTTATGTGAACTAGTTTGATTATTGGCATCTTTGAAGCTCTAATATCCTGTCATCAAATGATTAGAGCTGTTACTTGACAGGTGAGCCCAGGCATCCATTCACTTTTCTTGTATTATTCCGCTCAGGCATCCAGGTAGTTGGTCAACAAGTGTGTGCTGCAGGCTCTCCGTGATTGTCCTAGATGGGCAGCAGTGACTGCCATAGGTGCAGGTATTTGGCTGTACTCACTGAGAAAGGCAGGAGGCTGATAGCTGTTCAGTGAGTGTCTGTGGGGAAGGTGTATCCCTTGTGCCTGAGCCTAGGCCAAGAAACTGTTTCTTCCTGAGTTCCCAGTTTAGGGGAGCTGGCAGGTTATTTTATTTGTTTACATTTTCCCCCTGTTTATTAAGTGGCTTCCCTTTCAAGTCTAGGAGAATCACTCTGGACATGCATAAAAAGTCCTACTTCTGGCCCCAGCTAATGGCATCAGACTCTGGAGTCCAGTGCAGTGAGAGAATGGAGAAGCAAAGCAGTGGGAAAAGGGAGAGAGGTTTGTTCTGAAGGAAGCTTTAGATTCTTGCACAGCAGATTAGACACAATCCACTTAGCTTTTGACAATTGAATTCTGTCTTTAACTGCTTCTGGAGGCATGAGTAGGACCTGCACCGCTCTGTTTCTCCTACTGAGGAAGATCCCCTCAGAAAGCCACCCCTCCGTTCAAGCTCACTGCCACCAATCAGCCTACATGGTGTTGACTCTCATAGGATGGAGTCTGGCCAAACCCACGTACTTCTGGAGCTGCTCTCCCTTCCCTGACACTCAGTCTGATTTCTCAACTTCCTCTTTGATGTTCCGAGCTCCTAGAATGTCATATAGAATCCATTCATTTTTGGAGGGGTGATCTTTGTTATTAGAGGGATCACAGGAAGTGTCCAACTACTCTGCCATCTTAACCCCACCTCTTCTGTTTATTCTTTAAGGCATTTGCTTTTCCAGTGGCCAGGTTTTGTGCCATAGTGTCAAGAACAAATTTTGGTTCCAACGGAGGATTTAAAATTCCATTTCTCAGTGGTCCCTTGCAGCTGTTGTAACTAAACAGCCATGAATTTATTTAACCTATTGGCCTGAGTAGTCTGCTTTGTTTCTAAAGTTTGGACAAGCTCATGGACCAAAGTAACAAAATCTGGAGTGGAAGCAGCTTTCCAACCTAAACAACCTCTCTAAAGTAAGGCTGAAATTTCAGGTTTGAGTCCAGAAATAAATACTTCTTTAAAGGTCCCTTTTGTTCATTCATTTGAAATGTTCTGCTCACAATGTTTTGAAACCTTCTGGAATAATTGAAATTGATAAGCATATACACTCATACGTCTGCCTTGTACACAAGAATAGACTTTTATCCAATAAAATTCTTAGGAATTGTGTCTTGTGGCTTTTTGACCCTGTCTCAGACATTTGTGAAAAGGACATCAGCTGTTTTGTTTCTATCCATAAAGCTAAATCATCTTGGTGATATTTCCAATCAGTATACCCTAACTATCATGTGGCTTCTACAGGACCAACTAACATACGGACTAATTTATAAAAATCAGATAATCTGCATTGATAAGCATTAACAAAGGTCTTGAATTCTTTAACAGATTCTGTAAAGGTCCTCATGTAAATCTGGAAAATCTTTAGTAATGCTATATAAGTCTGTACACATCCAGGAGATGAAAGAAATGACAGTGCTCTTTGGATTTTCTCCAGTGCACATTCCAGGTTCTGCAGGGCAAATTTTAGAAGTTATTTTAGGAATAGGTTCTGGACTTTCTGACTCTGATCTTTCTAGTTTTGGACTTTCTGTTTCTGGAATGGTTTTGGACTCTAGTTTTTGTCTTCCTAGCTTTGAATTTCTTGCTTTGAATCTTTAGTACCTTCTTATAACAAGAAAGGAAGTTCAGACAAACAGTTGCCACATGGACAAAGATCCAGTTTAGGATACAAAGAAGAGACTGTAATCAACTCAGAAACCAAATCTTACAATTCTTTTTTCTGTTCAGTGAGTTAGAAATAATTCTGTAAAGAGGTCATTTAACTCTGTTGATGTCATTTAGAGACTTCAAAATGTGGATCAGAAAAAACGTCCGATTGACAATTTTCATCTGGGACCTCTTTTGTTCTAATTCATGTTTCAGGAAAATTAGAAAGTTCAGATGTCCCATGAAGTGGCCACTCATCCAAAATGCCTTTCATTGATCCATGCCGAATGGAAAAATCATAATGCTTATTCACATGAGCACGAGTTCTCAGCACATGCTCAACATCACTCTTAGAGCTGACATTTCTCATGTTTCCAAAGGCAGTGTAAAGTTAGCTTCAGAAGCTTTTCAGACAGAAGATCAGAGCTTTCAGTTTCTCAGAACCAGCTAATGTCCCTAAAAAAGGAGGGCCACATAACTTGGAAATACAGTTTCTTGTGTTTTGTTTTGTTAAGTTTTGTTTTTGAGGCAGTGACCATAGGGATTTATGTTCCATTTAAAAAGACAGAGAGAAAAGAGGAAGACAAATCATTCAACAAAAGTTCGGGAGCTTTTCAAGCAAAGAAAATGCAGACACTTGTAACCTGAGGGGAATTTGACCTTGGTGCAACTCCTGGGATCTCACTGTCTCTTACTCATCTAGGACTGCTGTAATATGAAAAACAACAAGTGATTGGCTTCAACAAACAGTTTATTCTCTCACAATCTGGTAGTCTAAATTTCAAGCATCAGCTTCAGGGAGAAGTTTTCCGTCTCATCAGCTCTGGGGCAAGGTCCTTGTCATCAGCCTTCCCCTAGTCTAGGAGATTCTCCAAGCAGGAACCTTAGGTCCAAAGGATACATTCTGTTTCTGGTGCTACATTTTTGGTGGTTTGAGGTACCCATGTCTCTTTGCTCACTTTCCTCTTTTATTTCTCAAAAGACATTGGCTTAGGACACAATCTAATCTTGCAGATCTCATCAATGTAACTGCCACTAATCTATCTCATTAACATGGTAATGATAGGCTTTGCAACACATAAGAAAACCACACAACACTGGGAATCGTGGCCTAGCTAAAAAGATACACATTTGGGGGGGCTACATTTCAATACATACACCCACAAAAAGTGAACAAGTCCATGAGGTCTTTGCTGGTGTTACCAGACAAAACTCCGGATTCTCGTTACCTTCCCCAAAAACGTATTTGGGTGAGTGATCAAAAAAAGTTTATTACTGTGCATTAGGAGACACAGGAAACAGGTAGGAATCTCTCTATCAAGAACCTGTTCGAAATCATCAGATGAGGAGAAATGATGTGATTGAACAGGGGTGAAGAAGGGCATCCGTTCAGGGGTCTCAGGGTCCTTTGAAGGTATGCATCAGGAGCAGGGATCCAGACTGTTTATTGTTGTCATCTGAAACAGGGGCATCCTGACTGGCTCTGGACGTCTCCTGTTTGTTCCTTATCTGTTTTCATGTTTCTAAAAGAGCTATGAAAACTGCAAAGACATTATTTCTGTGGCCCCTGTCAGTTAAAGTGTGTCTTACTGCCAGGGCCTAGGTGAAAGAAACTAGGAATTTTTAAGACAGAAGAAAAGACAAGTCAATTTTACAAAAAGAGTTGAATCTTTGTTGTCTATTTTAACTCTCTTTTTTAAAATTGGGGTGTCTAAAGCTTCTCTCCTGTTTCGCTGGTACCAGAGGCTCTGATTTTCTCATTGCCCTGAAAGCTACAGCAGTTAAATTTCCTTCAGATTTCCTCATGGTCACCAAGAAATGTCCTAGTGAAAACATTAGACTAGCACACCGTTAGAAATTAAAGTAAGAAATTTATTGAAGGAGAAAGGCAATTGAAATCAGTCCATCAAATGAAGAGACACAGTGACATTCAAAAAAGAGGCTGCAGTATGCACTCTAGCTCTCAGGGAGGGCAGTGAGATATTTTTGAGACACAGCAACAAAGACAATCATTTCACATCAAAGAAGGGCACAAAAGCTAGGGACAGAATTTATAAGGGATTGTCAAGTTACAAACTTCCGTAACATCAGTTTCTAACTTAATATCAATCGCTTATTTCACAATACAAATTGACTCAAGTAAAATTTCTACGTCAGCCATGTAAAATTCCTGATGCGGGGGGTTAACGACTGACTGCAGCCAGATCAACCCCAGTTGGAGTCTCTGAAATGTAAAAGTTAACAATTTGGTTAGGAAAGAGATTAGATCAGCTCCAACTGAAATCATTTGGAAATGTAAACATAGTCCATCTGATTAGGAGGGAGTGAGTTAAGGTTTAGGTATTTACTGAGAGCAGTTAAAACAGCAAGATTATTTATACAAACTAAGGCCCAGATCTCTACACTCTGTGTCACGAGCAGTCAAAACTTTCACAGGAAGCCAACTTGTCTTTTGCAGAAAGCAGAGGCAGCCTTCAAACCTAGTTGAAGCTTAACTTAAAGTAAGATTTCAGACTGAGCCTGGTATTAACCATTTCAATCATGCCAGGGAGCCCCACTTTGAAGGTTTGTTTATTCAATATACAACCACGAAATTGAGATAATGAATAAAAGTTTTATTCAAATCTCGTCCCCCTAAAGGTTTTTCATACCCTTTGTAATCCTTACCTCTGTACTTTCCCTGATGGCTAACATGGTAAGCCAAAGCCAAGCCAAGTGCGAACGAGTCGGATCCGAAGTGTACGTTTAATTTTGAGTCGGATCCAACTCAACAGCCCTGGGTTTGGGCATTGTGCTTTAAGGGACAGTTTACCCCATGAAATCCTGCACACACACTGCTATGCGACTCTACCTGCTCTCCCCACCCTGTTACAACACACTGCTACTTTCCAACCTGTACTTCCTGTAACTATGCAACCAGTTCCCATGCCCCTCCACTTTCTCGTCTCACCTCATGTCACCCCAAGAAACATATTCTTCTTCAGCATCACTCATCTTCTAGTCTAGTCTAACTTTGCTCTGAAGAGTTGGTTTGGGTTTTCATCTCTGGGCTAACAGAGTCTGGCTAACAGGTCCTCAGGGGACATCCTGGTCTGACAGACCATAAGGTAGTCTTTTCACAGAGCTCTAGTTCTACGCACTCATGTTTCTCTTGCTAAATCAGGGACTTGGCATTGTGTCCCCTTTAAGGGCAGTCATCAGTCGTGACTAGGCACCTTCTACTTCTTCTGGTCTCATGTCGATATGGTCTTGGATCATACAGCCCCTTCTGTCTCCTGAGCTCACAGTTTCATCACGTCTTAGATGTCTTTCTTTCTCTTCCGCTCCAGGTGGATTGGGACCAGTTGATGCTACTTAAATGGCTGATTGCTAGCTTTTAAGACCCCCAGATGCCACTCACCAAAGTAGTAAGCAGATGCAGAACTCTTTCTTTGAAAAAAACTTAGTTATGCCAGTTAGCCTAGATGCGCCCTTAACCATGGTCCCCAGTCTCCTGTCCCTGCTACTCTGTCCTTCAAAATGTTGGGTTGTTATTTAGGAAATCTTTTAACTTTTGGTATAATCCAGCTGTGCTGACCTCCCTTCTACCACATGATATCACTCCCTTCACCTAACCCAATTCCTATCTACTATCTACTCTATAAAGACCCATCTCCTTACCTCCCCCTCATAACCATCAAAGATGATTTTCTTCCGTACTTAAACCTTTCCTTAAGTCCTTATAATAGTGGTCTCGTACAATATTTGTCCTTTTGCAACTGACTAATTTCACTCAGTGTAGTGTCTTCCAGATGACTCCATGTTATGTTTCCTAAAATCATTGTCCTCTATCATCGCGTAGTATTCCATTGTGTGAATACACCATAGTTTGTTTATCTATTCATCTGTTGATGGGTGCCTAGGTTGATTCCATCTTTTTGCTGCTGTGGACAATGCTGCAATAAACATTGGTGTTCATGTATCTGCTCGTGTGACAGACTTTACTTCTATAGGAAGTGTAAGTTTAATTTTTTTAAGAAAGTGACAAACTGTTTTCCAAATTGGTTGTATTATTTTACAGTCCCACAAAAATGTTTGAGAATTTCAGTTGCTCCAGAGACCATGGTTCCACCCTTTGAAACCCCTGAGGTTATGGCCATATATTTTGAAACTGAGGCAGCTCAGCTTCTCTTGGTTTTTATCTCTTCAGTTTCTTCTACCCATTCACAGCTTCAAAACCATTTTCACATTTTAGGGATCTGTAAGGGCAGCATCCCACTCTCGCAGTACCAAATTCTGTCTTAATCATCTAATGCTACTTAACAAATACCACAAGTGGATGACTTTAAAAAGAAGAGTTTTATTCTGTCACAGTCCAGTAGACAACAAGTCTAAATTCAGGGCATCAGCTCCAGAGGAGAGCTTTCTGTACTGGCTCTGGCGGAAGGTCCTTGTCATCAGTCTTCCCCTGGACTCAGCTTCTGATGCACAGGGTCCCCAGGTCCTTCCCAAAGGATGCACTCAGCTCCCAGCACTGCTTCTTAGTGATGTGAGGTTCCCAGCTGCCTGCTTGCTTGCCTTTCCTTTATATCTAAAGAGATTACCTCAAGACACAATGCAATCTTACACACTGAGTCCTACCCCACTAACACAACTTTTGCCCATTGTCCCTCATTAACATCATAAAGGTAGAGTTTACAACAGGGAGGAACATCACACAATACCAGGAATCATGGCCCAGACAAATGGCTGTACACAATTTGGCAGGATATAATTAAACCCATGACAACCCAATTATCAATTTTTTTCTTTTATGAATCATGCTTTTGATGTCTTCTAAAAAAACTGTATAGCCCAAGGTGACAAAGATTTTTTCCTATGTTTTCTTAGAGTTTCATAGCTTTAGGATTTATACTGAATTAATTTTTACATATGGTATAAGGTATAGATCAAAATTCATATTTTTGCATACGGCTATCCAATTTTTCTAACATTCTTTATGAAAAGGTTATTCTTTATCCACTGAATTCCATTTCTACTTCATCAAAAATCAGTTGACCATATATATCTGGCCAACTGACTGGAAGAGATCCATATTTATGTCCATTCCAAAGAAAGGTGATACAACTGAATACAGAAATTACCTAACAATATCATTAATATCACATGCAAATAAAATTTTTCTCAAGATCATTTAAAAGCAATTGCAACAGTATATTGACAAGGAACTGCCAGAAATTCAAGCTGGATTCAGAAGAGGATGTGGAACCAGGGATATCATTGGTGATGTGTGATGGATCTTGGCTGAAAGCAGAGAATATCAGAAAGGTGTTTACCTCTGTTTCACTGACTATGCAACTGTGTGGATCATAATAAAATATGGCTAACATTGCATAAAACCAGAACACTTAATTGTGCTCTTAAGGAATCTATATATGGATCAAGAAGCAGTCGTGTGAGCAGAACAAAGGCACACTTCATGGTTTAAAGTCAGAAAAGATGTGTGTCAGGGTTGTATCCTTTCACTATATATTTTCAATCTGTATGCTGAGCAAATAATCCAAGAAGCCAGATTATATGAAGAAAAATGAGGCATCAGGATTGGAAGACAACTCATTAACAATTTGCATAACATAGATGGCACCACCTTATTTGCTGGAAGTGAAAAAGATTTGAAACACTGATGAAGATCAAGGACCACAGCCTTCAGTATGGATTGCACCTCAACATCAAGAAAACAAAAATCCTCACAACTGGACCAGTAAGCAACACCGTCATAAATGGAGAAAGGATTGCGGTTGTCAAGGATTTCATTGTACTTGGGTCCACAATCAATGCCCATGGAAGCAGCAGTCAAGAAATCAAATGACGCAATGCATCTGGAAAGTCTGGAATTCTTTAAAGCACTGAAAAGTAAAAATGTCACGTTGAAGACTAAGGTGCGCCTGACCCAGGTCAGGGTATTTTCTGTTGCAGCCTGTACATGTGAAAGCAGGCCAATGAACAAAGAAGACAGAAGAATTGATGTCTTTGAATTGTGCTGCAGAAGAATGTTGAATGTACCATGGACTGCCAAAAGAGCAAACAGATCTATTCCAGAAGAAGTATAACCAAAATGCTGCTTGGAAGTGGGCAAGATTGCAGGTTACATACTTTAGACATGTTGTCAGGAAGGATCAGTCCCTGGAGAAAGACATCATGCTTGGTAGAGTGGAGGGTCAGCGAAAAGGGGGAAGACCCTCAGCAAGATGGATTGACACAGTGACCACAACAAGAGGCTTAAGCATAAAAATGACTGTGGACACGGCGCAAGATTGGGCAGTGTTTCATTCTGTTGTTTACAGGGTTGCTATGAGTCAGAACTGACTCAACGGCACCTAACAACAACAACACTGCTGCTTTTACAGAGATGCCACAGGGCAGATGGCTTTAAAAAACTAAAAATTTATTGTTACACAATCCAGTAGTCTACAAATCCAAATTCAGAGCATGTCTGCTCCAGAAGGTTGTCTCTCCTTGCCAACTCTGGAGGAAAGTCCTTGGGTTGTATCAGTCTTTGGCCAGGGAGCTTCTTGGCACAGCAACCTTGTGTCTAAAGGATACACTCTACTCCCAGTGCTGCTTTCTTGATGGTATAAGGTTCCCAACTCTCTGCTTGCTCTCTTCCCTTTTATCACTTTTAGGATGAGAGGATAAAAGGTGGTACAAGCCACACTCCAGGGAAATTCCCTATATGTTGGAGCTGGGAGGAGGCCTTAGGAAGGCTGTTATGGCCCCATCCTAATCCTCTCTAACATAATCCACTCTATTAACCATAGGCAGAGACTAAAATTTACAGCATAGATAAATCACAAAATGGAGGACAATCACAAAATACTGGGAGTCATGGCCCAGATTGCTAAGCACATTTTAGGGGGGAGGACACAATTCAATCCATGACACAGATGTAGCACTTAAGCACTATGCCACCAGGGTTTCCATATTATGTGCATATACTCTAACACCTATTTTTTAGGCCTTCTTTATGTGTCTCAGCAATGTTTTGTGGTTCTCAGTGGATAGATCTTATACATTTTTTCAAGTTTAAAAATGAATGTTTGCTGTCTAGAAATATATATATATTTTAAAAACTCCATAAAAGGTGCTATTCTATCATTTCCCCGTTAATTGATGTCAGTTATGCCACAGACATAAACTCATGACTTTCCAGCAAATCATTTCTTTCTTCTCTCCACTAACTCCTACGCTAAACCAAAAGAAACCCAGTGCCATCAAGTCCACTGTGACTTAAGTAACCACTAATAACCACTGGTCTTCATATAGGTACCTGTTCTTGTCATTTACATATAAGTGAGGTCATACAGTATTTGTCCTTTTGTGATTGACTTGATTCACTTGATATAATGTCTTTGAGATTCATTCATGTTGTTGCATGCCTTAGAACTTCATTTCTTTTTATGGCTGAGCAATAAGTAGTCCATCGCATGTATGTACCACATTCTGTTTATCCATCTATCTGTTGATGGCACTTAGGTTGTTTCAATCTTTTTGATATTGTGAACAGGGCTACTATGAACATAAATGTATAGATGTTCATTTTGTCATCGCTTTTAGGTCCTTAGGGTATATACCTATGAGTGGAATTGCTGGATAGCATGGTAGTTTTAGTTTTCTGAGAAACTGCCATACTGTTTTCCACAATGGTTGTACCATTTGCGTTCCCACCCACAACAGATAAGTGTTCCAGTTTCTGCACATCCTTGTCAACATTCATTATTTTCTGGTTATTTTTTTCTCTTTTATTATTAACCATTGTTGCTACCCTAATAAGGGTGAGGGGGGTATCCCATTTGCATCTTTATATGGTATGGTGGTTAAGAGCTACAGCTGTTAATCTAAAGGTTGGTGATTTGAATCTGCCAGGTGCTGCTTGGAAACCCTGTGGGGCAGTTGTACTCTTTTCTGCAGTGTTGCTATGAGTTGGAATAAACTCAAAGGCAATAGATTTTTTTTTTTTTAATGATTAATGACACTAAGAATATTTTCATGTGTTTGCTGGCCTCTTAGATAGCCTCTTTGGTAATGTAGATGTCTTATGCACATTTTTGATTGGGTTATTCATCTTTATGTTAAGTTGTATCAGTTTTAAACATTTTTTGGGGGGATATTAAAACCTTACTGGATACATAGTTCTCAAAAAATTTTTTCCACAGTCTGTATGTTGTTTTTCATTCTTTGGATAAAGTCTCTTAATGAATCTAAGTGTTTAAGTTTCTATTTTGCCTTCTTGTTACTCACACATTTATTATTGTATTTGATAATCTATCACTTAAAAGAAATTTAAAAAAACTACATCTCACAGCTTCAACCCTATTTTCATCCAATAATTTGTGGGTTTTGATTTAATTTAGTTCACTGATGCACTTTGAATTGCTTTCTGTGTAACTTTCGCTTCATGTTTGTACTTGTGGAAGTCCGATTTTGCTACACTATTTGTTGAAAGGCTATTCCTTCCCCCACTGAATAGATTCAGTGCCTTTATCAAAAATCACTTGACATACATCTTAGGCTGGGTTTTCTAGGGAAACAAAAGTAGTGAAATGTATGTGTGTATACACATCTATATATATGGGTGTGTGTGTACATATATATTTGTAAATGAAGGAAAAAATATTTTATGTACACCTACTAGGAAGAAATACTCCTAACAATGTTAGCATTCATTTCTGCAGCTGGTCATATGGTCATAGTTAGTATTTAGAATTACTTTCTTCTGCCCCTCACTCCAAATTTTCCTTACCCTCAGCAAGCACCTCTGCTGGTCATGGTTCTTTGCCTGGGGGGTTGATCCCAACATTTATTCCTTAAAGGTCTGGACCACTAGTCGTGATGTTTAAATTGTGTTTACTGTGGTTTTCCATTGACTTAAATCACTGGGCACGGTGATACTAAGAGACTCCCTAAGGGATCTCCTGCATTCCAGAAATATTCTTTTTTTACCTGTATTACGTAATATCAATCTGATTTCCTCTTGGTATTATCACATCAGCCAATATGTTAATTTCCTTTTTTGCCTTAATCCAAAGGCATAAGGAGTTCAAAGTGGCCAAGTGACATTCTTAACCTTCAGTTCTGTGGAGTCAGTGAAGTGTCTCCAAGTGTCGGCATTCCTCTCTTTGGAACTAAGACCTCTAGACCTGCAGAGCATAGGGTTGTCAGGACAAGAAGCAAAACTTTTGTTAGTGGGTCAGTTCTACCCTGGCCCCTAGGGTCGCCATGAGTCAGATGCAACTCGATGGCACTTGGCTTCACAGAGATAATAGTGATTGGTACCATTCCCATTTCTACCCCTGGATTCCTGGGCCTGTGAATCTTGGCAATGGGAGAAACAGCATCATGTATTAGATCCTGGTTTAGAGTATACACACCCTCCAGGAGAACACTGGCTGAACCTTGCAAGGTATTTCTGCCTGGCTAGTACCATAATTGCATCTTTAGAAGGCCATTTCATTATTTTGTCAAGTCAGCTGCTTCCAGATGATCAGCCACGTGGTAAAAGCCAGTGAATTCCATGAGAATGGAACCACTGCCGTATTTCATTTGCTGTGAAGTGAGTCTCTTGGGTCAAAGGCGAAGATGTATGAAGTATAATGACGATCAATAAGGTATCCTTTAAGTCCAGAGTTTGTAGTTTTAGTAGAAGCAGTGCATGCAAGGAAGGCAGATCTATATCTAAAATTAAGTGTCTATTCCAGATTCTAGTGAGAACAAAATACTGTCCTTTCCATGATGGAAGCTGTGCACTGTAATCCACCTGCCACCAGGTTGCTGTCTGATCATGTTGAGGAATGACGCCAGAGCAGGATGGCAGAGCAGGAACTCAGTAATGGTTGCAGCCAAGTTGGCCTTCATGAGTGGAAGCCCATGTTGTCAAGCTCATGCATTACCTCCATCCCTGCCACCATACCACTTTGTTCATGAGGCCACTGAGCAATGTCGTGGATGGTTAGGGAAAGAGGATGACCGGTTTCCATGGAACACATCATACTATCCAAATGATTGTTAAAATCCTACTCTGCTAAGGTCTGCCTTTGGTGATAATTCACATGAGATACAAATATCTTCATGTATTTGCCTCATTCAGAAAGATCAATCAACATACATCTTCTCCATACTTCCTTGTCTTCAATTTTCCAATCATATTCCTTCCAAGTCCCTAACTATCATATCAAACCATTGGCCACAGCCCATGAATCAGCATACAGTCCACATTTGGCCATTTCTCTTTCCAAGCAAAGTGAACAACCAGGTGCATTGTTCAAAATTTGAGTCATTAGGAAGACATTCCTTTACCACCGGTCTTAAGGGATGCTCCAGAAAGGGGCTCTGGTGCTGCTGCTGTGCACATTTGAGTGATGTCTGCACATCATGCAGAATGATCTATAAACCAGGCATGTGTTTTCTCTTCCTCAGTTAACTGACCATCATGAACTCCCTGTGAAGCCATAGATGCAGACTGGGAGACAGGAGGCAGTGTGACAGAAGTGAAGACCATGGGAACTTAGGCACATTCTTATGCAACTTACTCAAGTCTTGTGTGGGCCTATCTCATGTCATTTCCATTTAAAGATGGCTTTGTGGGTCAAACAACACCCAGTTCATGATGGGTAGCTCAGGCCACATAGTGACTTAGTGGCCCACAGTTAAGCCTGCAGTCTATACTAAGGCCCAGTAAAAGCCCAAAGCTGTTTCTCACAAAAAGAATAAATATATCCCATTCTCAGCAGAGCTTTTCTCCAAAATCTTAAGGGTCTGTTCTCCGATTCATCAGCAGGGACCTGCCAGAAACTCCAGACAGCATCTCTGTCAGCCAGTAACACTTGAAGCATCATTCAGTCAGATGGGTCACATGGCCCAATAGCAGAGCAGCTTCCATGGCACCTGAACCTGCTGTAGAGCCTTCTTTTGCTCAGGAGTCCACTCAAAACTAAAAGCTTTGCAAGTAACATGATAAACAGGCCATAGTAGCATACCCAAGTGAGGGATACAGTGCCTCCAAAATCCAAAGAGGCCCACCAGACGTTGTGTCTCTTTCAGCTGTGAAAGGGGCCAGGTGCGATAACTTATCCTTCACTTTAGGGGGACTATCTTGACATGCCCCACATCACTGGATCCCTAGAAATTTCACTGAGGTGTAAGACACCTGAATTTTTGTCAGATTAATTTCCCACCCACTAGCATGCAAATGTTTTACCAATAACTAAGACTCATTAATAACCTGACCTCCATATACCGCCACTCTGACTGGAAGCTCTCAGTGAAATTTTGTGTCTCCTGGAATTAGTGGCATTTCAGAGCCAGTATCCAGTAATCCCTGAAAACTCTAATTACTCTCTATCCCCAGCGAACATTCTCATAAAAGGCCTTACATACCATCAAGATGCAGGTACTCAAGGTCAGGGATGCAGACTTATGATTTGGGCACACCCAGGAATGGAGGCACAGATAGTATAGTCATGGCAGGTTTATTGGTACAAAGGCGAGGGAGCAGGTACAAGATTTGTCAAGCAGTGGGCAACACACAACTTGACAGCAGACAGGTAGACTTAATAATGGGCAGCAGCAAGCAACATCTCATGACACAGCGACTTTATATACTAGTTTTACACAAAGGTAGCTTGCTGCCAGATTTGAGCCTTTAAGGCCAAGCTTGGCATAAACAGGGTATGTCATGCTCCTAATTCACTCCCAGCCAGAAGGCCGTTACAGAGTCGGAAGGCCTGAACAACACAACCTTCCATGCTGTCCCCATACTCCACTCTGAAGGGTGTTTTGCTCACCAAACAATGTGTGCATTAATTTTTCTGCAACAGTCCCTGGGTGAGACATGGGGCTATATTGATCCATATACCACAATAATGATGTAAGCAACAACACAAACAAAAATAAGCCCACAGGCTATTCCCAGTAATTAATGTGGCCTGCCAAGTATATCCAAGTATTTTCTCCCCCGTTGTGTGGTATCACTCTGTGGGGCCAGTCTCTGACACAGACCCTCAGGTGTCCATCTAACATGGGGTCCCCCACTGAGTCATGTGCTCTGTGCCAAAGGGGGCTTTGTCCTGCAGTTCAACTGCCTCTGCCGTGAGCCACCCCAAGCCATCCTGAACAGCATATCCCATCCAGGGCCAGGCATGGCTCACTTGTTCTCTCAACAGGAGCTTCACATGCTCCCAGGTGGCAGTCCAGAGAAGGTTACCATGCCCCTATACTTGCAACCATATCCAATTTTCTCCAGTGGCAGGGTGAATTCTCCAAGGGAGGCCTCCTGCAGCACTGAGTGACACCTCAGCACAGATCCAACAAGCTGATTGGTTGCAAATCTCTGTCAGGGTGTGAGCTCAGTCAATCAGTGTTTCCATTGGCTAACCTACAGCCACAAGGAGAGAGAGGTTAGAGACACCGACAGAGGGAGATCCTTCCTATCTGGTAAGATACAAGCCACTTGTCCATACCAGAACAAGAGGATCAGTGGCAATGGTGGTCTCCCTGGCCTTGTATATCAGATCTCAGCCTCTGTATTGGTAGGCAAAGTGGGCTCACTATAGGCAAGTACAGGCCCTATGTGTATAGGCCAAACACTCAGCATAAAGGCACCTTTAAGAACAGTGGGTGCATCTTCAAGGGCCACTGACATCTATCTGCCAGCATTTCACGTGTAGCAGCCTCCATCAAATCTATTCAAAGGTGCTTCTTAGATCACGCTTGGCAAGTGTCTGTCACTTGCTGTACTTCTTTGTGCATGACCGGCAGGCCCCAAGCCTGCCTCGTGGCCTCTCACAGCTTTTCTTGCTGCTCCTTCTGCTCTAGGAGGGTGCTCATCTTCCCTGCAGCCTCAGGCTTCAGCCTGGGCCTGTCTGCCCTGCCTGGGACCTGTCAACGCTGCCCTACTGCAGCCTGTTCACAGCCATGGGGAGGAAGTGTGGAGCTCTCCCACTCCACTTGTACTGCCCACAACTCTCCAGCACTGTTTTTATATCTCCACAGGCACTTTCTGCACCAACAGTTTCTCTAAAGGTCTGCATCCCCATTGCCACCCCCATCTGCGTGCATTACCTGGCACAGCTGAGGAGCACACAGGTGCATAGATGGGTGGAACCACTTTATATAATTCACAGAAATCGACTGTCGTATGTCAGGAGCTACCAGCCTTCTTCACTGGTCACAGAGGCTTTGGACAGGTCTCACTATTTGCACTCAGTGCAGCTTTTCAATAGTCTTCCTGAATTCCTATGTCTCCTTGGGAGACGATACTATTTCACATTCACGAGGCTTCTTGGAGCCTTCACTGGAGTCACTCTGGCTTGACCCCTCTTCTCAGCCTGCCTGGCGAGGGTCTCCCTTTGCCCCCTCTTTTCTCCAACTTAGGGGAGGCATAATACTATCGAGGCCTTAAGTGCTGCTACGGCTCCAAGAGTACTGTTCACCCTCCTCTGCTGACACCTGCACCAACAGATCTCACATTTGGCACTGGGTTACCTTGAGCAGTTCCTTTTCCCGCTCTGGGGTCTCTACTCCCTGTCTGACACCTGCAGGAGTCACCCTGTGCTTCTGCCGAATAAATGGTGGCCTCCACTCATGTGCAGTGTGGATGCCAGCTAAGCCAGGCAGCCGTGTGGGCCTGGACCCACATGGGCTCGGGCTAGGGCCACCCACTGATTAGCCCTCCTCTGCCTCAGGCTCTGGCTGCCCCCTAGGATTCTGGTTACCTCAGAGGCCTCTGCCTCCCATCAGATGCCTCAGGGTCCACAGTCCATGCCCGATGCAGGGCTGTCACATGGCACCTGCAGCACCTTGGCTGTCAGTGGCAGGGGGCGACCACAGGTCCAGTCTGGGCAGCACCCTCATCCCCAGTGCTGAGCACCCCTCAGCTCCTCAAACCCTTTGGCCAAGGCTGAGTCCTTCCAGGAGGTGGTCCAGCACCGTGGTTTCCCCAGCATCCACCGCAACAGTTATTCTCCAGCCGCAGGATACTGCCCATGGACTCCACCCTCCTCAAAATCTGCCCCCTAGCCACTGGAGTGAGGGGCAGGGGTGAACCTGGCTCTATGGCCTGGCTTTGAGTATCACGGCAACTTTGTTATGCGGGAAGCAGTGTGAACAAGAGCCTCTGAACCTACACGAGCTGCTTGCTATAAGGTGCACCAACTTGGCAGGGTTTTGGACCTCCCCTCCCCTCCCGCTGGGATCACCTGTTCCTGGCCCCTGTTGGTGCTGTAGTACGCTGTAGTTGGTGCTGCAGTACGCAGAGCCCAAGCTGAGTGCCCCCCCATTGTAGCTCGTGTCTCACCCCACTTTTTGTGAAACTCCCAAGCTAACCCATCAGCTCGGACTGGGTATATGCCCCAATGACCAAGTAGTCCACAGTCCCTGCTGGGGCATCCCCCTCCCCCAACTTCATAGGTGCTGAGTTTTAACCCTTATGGTTACCAAATGGTGAGTATATAAGCCCTTCCTCCTCAGAGACCCTTCCTCCTCTCCCAAGGAGGAGTCCATTATGGTGGGGGCGGGGAGCCACATTCTCATGGGAAGTGCAGGAGAGACTGGGTGAGAAGGCAGAGTTTCCAACACAACCACTTGCTCCTGTTGCAGCCGCTCCTGGGGGGGCTGTCCACACAACCTTACAGGGCTCCTGCCCTAGCTCAAGCTTCCAGCTGTGCCTCTGTAGCTGTATCTGTAACCACCTTCAAGGCTGTATAAATATCTAGCCCACTGCCCCAGCACCAGCGTGGGCTCCTTTTGTCTCCAGAGTCTCCCCCACAGCATGCAAGCCTCTCTCAGTACTAGCCAGTGTTCCATCCATCTCTGGCCAGTCCTGGATCAGAGACCAACTACCGGGACTATTGCCACCCGGACTACATACCAGAGATGGCCAGCCCTCTAGGCCCCCCTCCATTACCATTCCAGTCTGTGCCGAATCCTTCTGCTTACTATGCCACTTGTGAAGACACAGGTATATTTAAGGTCAGGAATGCAGATTCATGATTTGGGCAGACCCAGGAAAGGAGGCACAGTTGTTACAGTCATAGCAGGTTTACTGGCACAAAGGCAGAGAAGCAGGTACAACATTTGGCAGGCAGCAGGCAACACACACAACTCAGTAGCAGGCAGGCAGACTTAACAACGGGCAGCAGCAAGCAGCACCTCATGGTACAGTGACCTTATATATCAGTTTTACACAAAGGTGGCTGCCTGCCAGATTTGAGCTTTTAAGGCCAAGTTGGGCATAAATTGGGCATGTTAATGCTGCTGATCCACTCCTGGTCAGAAGGCCTGTACAGAGTTGGAAGGCCTGAGCAACACAACCCTCCATGCTGTCCCCACACATACCTTTGCAAAGGCTGGGAAAAAGTTCAACAATATAAATTTTTGGTAGTGTAGTGCAGTCCTTCCTCAAGGGTGCCTCGTCTCCCCTTCTTTCACATAGTTGTGGGTTTTATAACTCACTTAGATCTGAGAATTGTTTGAGGTGCTGTGATTGTTTCTTCTGGTGATTTGAGTTAAACAGCCCTTCACTTGACCTAAAATTTTTCGACTTGTATAGGTCGCCATGAGTCGGATCTGACTCAGTGGCACTTGGCTTGGCCGTATAGATCAAACAAATATTTAATAAATTTTCCACCTATGTCATTCTAAAGGGCCCATGACTAAGTAGCCAACACTGTAGGCACTCATGAGGCAGACTATTCTGATTACTGCTTTGATTCTGCAGTCTATTATGGTAATCACACCCACCTTATCTGTGTCGTTTGAGGGCTGCCATTTGGCTCCTACCACCATGCAGTCCACAAACCCTGGTGATGTAGTCGGTAACTGTGATGTCTGCTAACCAAAAGGATGGCAGTTCGAATCCACCAGGCACTCCTTGGAAACTCTATGGAGCCGTTCTACTCTGTCCTATAGGATCACTGTGATTCAGCATCGACTTCACAGTACTGTGAACCTTTACAGAAGCAGACTGCCACACCCTTCTCCCATGGAGCAGCTGGTGAGTTTGAACTACTGACCTTTTGGTTAGCAGCCAAGTACTTTACCACTGCACCATCAGGGCTCCTTCCTTTGTAGTTAGATGTCTTAATTCAGTTAGTGCAGTTCCCACTGTCACATCTGACATACATAAAATACCAACCACAACAATCTTCAAGGATGCTGTGGGTAGCTCTCTTCACAAATTTGTTGCTCATTGTGGTAAAAGGTGTGCCCTCTGGAAATTCCACAGGTGAATCTACGTATCTAACCTGATTAACAGACTCCAGCATGCCAATTTCCCAAAGGCTTTGGATACCTTCTCCTACAGTATAACAACGCAGGACTGGTACTTCCACTTGATTTAGTGAAGGCCACTGAGAAATCCATGCTCCAGCTACCCAACAAAATAAACTGTTACAACCTTCATTAACCTCTCAAGCTGAAACACTGAATGAAGAAACTGTGCTTGTTATTGTTGTTAGTTCCTGCGGAGTTGGTTCCAACTCATAGTCACCCTACAGAACACAGTGGAACTCATCCATACGGTTTCCAAGGACTGGCTTGTAGACTTGGAAATGGCAACTTTTTGGTTAGCAGCTGAGCTCTTAACCACTGTGCCAAAGAGGGCCTGTATCAATAAACTCAGACTGATTCAACTTTGTGCTCTTTGCACCATTATTCCACACCCTTAATGGCCATTGCACACACATTTCCCAGGTTTCTGTTTACACATATTAGAAAAACCAAACAGTTCTTTCGGAGTGCAGTGTACTTCCTCTTGGGTCACATTTTGTACTTCACCTTTTGGGGCTTGCTGGGACACAAGAATAGTTACAGGTCTAGAAGCAAAAAAAAGTTGTAGGGATATGTTTTCAGAACACTCAGTAATATCTTATAAGGCATCTGCTTCCTATGATGCCCAAGGCAATCACCCAGACATCGCTCCAAGTGATACCTCAGACAAAGGCTTTTGAGATACAGTTGGGTTCATTTCATCAGATGAGAGGAGAGGGGCTAATGATTTTGTTGCTAGGAGCTATTCAATGGAATTTAGGGACTCAACTTCCTTACCTTCCTGATTATCTGACCATATGTCTCCATCCTAAGTTTCAAGATCTCATTTCTTCACAATCAATGCCCTCACTTTAATATCATTCTGGCATTGTAATTCAGCCATTCCGGGTTTGGTTATTTGCAATAACAACTCTATTACTTCAAGAAATAAGTGTTATTATATGAGATCCCTGCTATAAGGACTTAAAAATATACTTACGTACAGAAGAAAAGACTCTTTGACAGCTACAAGGGTGGGGAGGGAGGGAGAGAGAGCGCTGGTTACAGGTTGGATAGTTGATAGAAATTTGGTTAGATGAAAGCAGTGATAGCACCCGGTAGAAAGCAGGTCAACTTAACTTGACTTCACCATAAACTGAAAGCTCTTCTAATCTCAACCCAATATTGCAAGGACAGAGTAGCAGAGGCAGGGGTCTGGGGACCACACTGTCAGAGGACATCAAGGCCAATTGGTATAACTAGCTTATTGCTAAGAGAGTCTTCTGCACCCCATATTGGTGAGTGGCATCTAGGGTCTTAAAAGCTGGCAAGCTGCCATCTGAGGTACATCAAGTGGTCCCAACTCATCTGAAACAAATGATGACTGAGAACAACAAAGACATGAGGGAAAAAGAGCTCAGGAGACAGAAAGACCTGTGTGAATGGCAGACTGTATCAACACGTGACCAGAGGAACCAGATGGTGCCTAGTCATCACTAAAGTCAGCTGTGATGGGAAACACAATTATTGCATCCCTGTGGCAACATGAGAAAAAGAGGAGTGCGGCTCAAGAACTCTGCTAAAAGACCACAATTGATGGTTCAACAGTCTGCGGGACCCCCTGGGAGCATGCCCCCTAGATCTGCTGCTGCCCCTAACCAGAAACACTACTGAGGGCAACTCTTCAGACACAAGTGGACTGGACTCAGGGACACAATGTGACCATATGATGTGTGTACTTTATGGTTCTATGCATTTATAGAATGCTGATCTGCTGGTCTATTTCTAGATGGGAGAGAAGAGGGTGCAGAGGAGGGGACAGGAGCTTGTTAAGAGGATACTAGAAGTATAGAATGAAAAGAAGGAGTGTGCTATCACTGGGCAAGGAGAGCAGAAGGAGCTGCAGAGAGGAGGACACGCAAAATTAATTGCATACTTTCACTTAATCACAGTAAAAAAAAAAAAGAAAGAAAGGTCTATTTCAGTATACCATGGCAACTTTGCCGTTGTTGTTAGGCGCCATCGAGTCGGATCTGACTCATAGCAACCCTATGAACAACAGAACGAAACACTGCTCAGTCTTGCACCATGTCCATAATCGTTTTTATGTTTAAGCTCATTGTTGCGTTTACTGTGCCATCCCATGTCATCAAGGGTTTTCCTCTTTTTCGCTGACCCTCCACTCTGCCAAGCATAATGTCCTTCTCCAGGGACTGATCCTTTCTGACAACATGTCCAAAGGATGTAGGATGCAGTCTTGCCATCTTTGCTTCCAAGGAGCTCTCTGGTTGGACTTCTTCCAGAACAGATCTGTTTGTTCTTTTGGCAGTCCATGGTACATTCAACATTCTTCTCCAACACTGCAATTCAAAGGCATCAATTCTTCCTCTGTCTTCTTTGTTCATGGTCCAGCTTTCACATGCACATGATGCAATTGAAAATACCATTGTTTAGGTCAGGTGCATTTTAGTCTTCAAGGTGACATCTTTACTTTTGAACACTTTAAAGAGGTCCTTCGCAGCAGATTTTCCCAGTGCAATGCATCTTTTGATTTCTTGACTGCTGCTTCCATAGGTGTTGATTGTGGACCCAAGTAAAATGAAATCCTTGACAACCCCAATCTTTTCTCTGCTTATGACAATGTTGCTTACTGGTCCAGTGCAAGAAGCTTTGTTTTCTTGATGTCGAGGTACAATCCATACTGTGGTCCTTGATCCTCATCAGTAAGTGTCTCAAATGTTCTTCACTTCCAGCAAGATGGTGTCATCTGTGTAACGCAGGTTGTTAATGAGTTGCCTCCAGTCCTGATGCCTCATTCTTCTTTGTATCATCTAGTTTCTCCAGTTATTTGCTTGGCATACAGATTAAAAAGGTATGGTGAAAGGATACATCCCTGATGCATGCCTTTCCTGACTTTAAACCATGCAGTGTCCCCTTGTTCTGTTTGCATAACTGCCTCTTGATCTACATACAGATTCCTTAAGAGCACAAACAGGTGTTCTGTAACTCTCATTCTCCACAACACCAGGCATAATTTAGTATGATCCACACAGTCAAATGCTTCTGCATAGTCAGTGAAACACAAGTAAACATCTTTCTGCTATTCTTTGCTTTCAGCCAAGACCCATCAGACATCAGCAATGATATCTCCTGTTCTATTCTCTCTTCCAAACCTAGCTTGAATTTCTGGCAGTTCCTTGTCAATGAATTGCTGCTGTTGCTTTTGAATGATCTTGAGCAAAATTTTACTTGCATGTGATATCAATGATATCACACTTCAAGATCTTTTATACAGTGCTTGAGGTGTGACTCTGAAACCCTGAACTCATGTCTATCTTTCACCACTTTGTCTAGTAGGACCAACCAACCGGCTTCCCAATACTTCTTATTCTGACAAAATTGTAGAAGAGTATCAGAATTCGATCACTCATTGCATCTCACCAATATTTGATCTATTGGTGATATTTGATCTATTGGTGATACTTCACATATTTCTATTGCTGCCTCAAACCACAGATTAGCATTGCTCTCTTTACTACTGGAAGTACAGCCATCAACAATTTTAAGACTAAACACACTTAACCAATTTAGAAATCTCATCCCAGAGCATCTGCATCAGCAAAGAAGAAGTAAAAATCTCCCTATTTGCAGATGATATGATTGTATATGAAGAGAATCCTCAAGAATCCATAAGCAAACTACTCAAACTGATAGAAGAGTTTAGCAAAGTCTCAAGATACAAGATAAATATAAGTAAATCAGTAAGATTCCTTTATATCAACAACAAGATTACTAAGGAAGAAATCACCAAATCAATACCATTTACTATAGCCCCTAAGAAGATAAAGTACTTAGGAATTAATCTAACTAGAGAAATAACAGACCTTTACAAAGAGAACTACAAGTCCTTACTACAAGAAACTGTGAGAGACTGACATAAATGGAGAAACCTACCCTGCTCATGGATAGGAAGACTTAACATTGTAAAAATGTCTATTTTACCCCAAACAATCTACTTATATAATGCAATCCAAACACAAATTCCAGTGACACTTTTTAATGAGATGGAGAAACAAATTACCAACTTTGTTTGGAAAGAGAAGAAACACTGGATAAGTAAAGCACTACTGAAGAAGAACACACTGGGAGGTCTTTCATTACCCGACTTTAGAACCTCTCACACTGCCACAGTAGTCAAAACAGCCTGGTACTGGTACTAAAAGAGACAGATAGATCAACGGAACAGAATAGACACCCCTGAGATGACACCATCTTCTTATGAACAGTTGATATTCGACAAAGTCCCTGAGACATTAAGCTGGGATAAAAACAAGCTCTTCAACAAATGGTGCTGACAAATTGGATATCCATCTGCAATAAACTGAAAAAAGATCCATATCTTACACCTTATGCAAAAACCAACTCAAACTGGATAAAAGACCTAAATATCAAATTTAAAATGATAAGCCAAGCCAGCCAAGGTCATCCAATAAAACATAGGAACAGCAATGCAGACTTCAAAACCTGTCAAACAAACCACAATCAACAGAAGATAAAATAAATAAATGGAACTACTAATAATCAAACACTTTTGCTCATCCAAAGACTTTATTAATAGAATTAAAAGGCCACCTACAGAATGGGAAAAAATATTGGACAACTATATGTCAGACTGATGCCTGATCTCCATAATCTATAAGGTACTACAAAATATCAATAAGAAAAAGATAAATCATCCAATTAAGTGATGGGCAAAAGAGATGGACTGACGCTTCTCTAAAGAGGAGATCCAGGCAGCCAAAAACACATGCGGACATTCTCACAATCATTAGCTATTAAAGAAATTCATATCAAAACGACAATGAGTTACCATCTCACCCCAACAAGGTGGGCCATGATCCAAAAAACACAAAACAACAAATGCTGGAGAGGCTGTGGAGAAAGTGGAACTCTCCTACACTGTTGGTGGGATTTCAAGCTGGTGCAACCTCTTTGGAAAGCAATCTGGCGCTTCCTTAAAAAGCTGGATACAGATACACCATTTGACCCAGTAATTCCACTGTTTGGAATATATCCTACAGAATCAAGGCCATTCACACCAACGGACACATGCACACAAATGTTTATTGCAGCACAGTCCACAACAGCGAAAAAATGGAATCAACCCAGATGCCCAACAACAGAGGAATGGATAGGTAAACTATGGTATATATACTCAGTGGAACACTATGCAATGATAAAAAACAACGATGATTTTAGGAAACATCTCATAACTTGGTTTTAATTGGAGAACATTATGCTGAGTGAAAGTAGTCAGCAACAAAAGCACAAATACTATATGAGACCCTTACAGTAAGAACTTAAAAACAGACTCATGCACAGAAGAAAAGACTCTGATAGCTGCAAGGGTGGGGAGGGAGGGAGGATGGGGGGAGGGTTTAGACAGTTTATAGAAATTTGGTTGAGTGAAATCTGTGACAGCACACATTAGAAGGAAGGTCAGTGGTAACCAGACTTCAACATAACATGAGTACTCCTCCCATCTTAACCCAATATTGCGAGGACAGAGTATCTTGGGCGAGTGACTGGGGACCATGCTGTCAGGGGAAATTGAGGCCAACTGGCACAACTAGCATTTTGCTAAGGGGGCCCTAGGCACCCCACATTAGTGAGTGGTGTCTGAGGTCTTACAAGCTGCCAAGCTGACATCTGAGTGTACAGCAAATAGTCCCAACTCAGCGGAAACAGGTGATCACCGAGGACCAAAACGACATGGGGGAAAGACAGCCCAGAAGACAGAGAGACTGGGTGACATCGACTTGTGACCAGAAGAACTAGATACTGCCCGGCCACCACCAGTGATAGCCACGATGGAGCTCACAAAGTTGAGTCCCAGTGGCAACACAAGAATGAAAAGGGATGCATCCTGAGATCTCCACTAAAAGACTGCAATTGATGGTCCAGTGGCTTCAGGGTTCCCCTGGGAGCATGGCCCCTAGCCCTGATGCTGCCCCTGTCCATAAATCATAATGAAGGTCAACTCTTCAGACATGAATGTATTGGACTTGGTGACGCAGAATGACCATATCATGTGTGCACTTTATGGTTCTATGCATCTATAGGATGTCGTCTTGCTGATCTCTTACTGGAGTGCACTTTATGGTTCTATGCATCTATAGGATGTCGTCATGCTGATCTCTTACTGGAGTGCACTTTATGGTTCTATGCATCTATAGGATGTCGTCTTGCTGATCTCTTACTGGAGGAAGGGAAGTGGGTGGAGAGGAAGAAATAGGAGATTGTTGGGAGGATGAGACATATATGGAGCAGAGAGGAAGAGTGTGCTGTCACCGGGTAGGGAGAGCAGAGGGAGCTGCATATAGGTGGGCATCCAAATTTATATGGGAATGTACCTTTTCATTCAATCATCATCATAATAAAAATTAATTAATTAAAAAAAAAACTCATCCTTACATTTTTTTCTTCTGTAGCCACTTGGTATCAAATGCTTTAGGCTGGCTACTCTAGAGAAGAAAAACCAGTGGAGTGTATATACAGAGGTAGAGAGATTTACATCAAGAAAATAATTCACCTTGTTGTAGAGGCTAAAAAATCCCAAGTATGTGGGTCTGGCATCAGGCTGGAGGTTTCTCCTGATTCATGTAGCTGTAGGAGCTGAGGAACCCACGATCAGTAGCAGATCAGGTAACAGGCTGTCCATAGGCTGATGAATTCAAGGTGGACAAGTAAGAGGGCAGGCTACTGGCTCAAGTCCCAAGAACTGGAAGTCAGATGACATCTAGCCAAATGCAGGATGCAGAGCAGAGGAAAAGCCAGCAAGCTTCGCCAGAAAGACCATATATACTGGACGCAGGCCACATCTGAAAGGAAACTCTTTTTCAAAGGATTAGTTGCTCATAGTAGATCTCATTACATAACTACCAAATGCCACTATCTTGTAACTACAAAACCCCTGACAATCACGGCCCAGCCAAGTTACCACACAACCTTAACCATGACACCATATGTGAATGGTTTTACCTGGACTCTCAATTCTATTACACTGATATATGTGTCTATCATTAAATCAGTATTAGACTGTTTTTATTACTCCAGCAGTAGTTTTTGAAGTTCAGAAGTATGAAGTTGCTTACTTTGTCCTTCAAAATCCCTTTGGCTATTTAGGGCCTCTTGCCTTTCCACTTAAACATGAGAATTAATTTTTCCCTTTTTGTAAAAAATGCTGATAGAATTTTAGGTGTTATACTTTTTGTTGTATTTATCTGTATTTCATAGTTTTGGTACTGTTGCAAATGGTTATTTTTAAATTTATTTTGGTGTCTGATTACACATTTCTAGTACACATAAATATAACTTTTTTATATGTTGATTTTGTATCCAGCAATCATATTAAGCTCACATACTTTTTATAGTAACTTTTTTCAAAGATTCTTTAGAATTTTCTACATGGATGATCATGTCTTCTGCAAATAAAGACAATTTTACTTCTTCCTATTCAACCTAGATATCTTTTCTTTTTCTTACCTTTTTGTACTGGCTAGAGCATATAGCAAAATACTAACCAGAAATAGTAATATCAGACATCTTTACCTTGTTCCTGATCTTTGGTGAGAAGGCATTCCTTCATTTCACCATTAAGTATAATGTTGCAGAAATGGGAGTCTTAAAGGCACATTTTGTTAACTACAGACTCCAGAAAAGTTGTGATAGCTTATACTATCGTCAGAAATGTATGAGAAAATACATTCTCCCTCATTCTTGTGAGCATTAGACATTATCTTAATAAAACCAAAACCAAACCCACTTCCATCGAGTCAGATCTGAATCATAGCGACCCTATAGGACAGAGTAGAGCTGCCCCATAGAGTTTCCAAGGAGCACCTGGTGGTTTTAAACTGTCAACCTTTTGGTTAGCAGATGTAGCACTTAACCCTCTAAGCCACCAGAGCCTGCAGACATTATCTTAGAAAAATAAAATTCTGCCATTCTTAGTATTATCTATTTAAGTTCATGTTTCTTTGATTTTTGTTGGAGGTCAGCATTGTTTAATGTCTATTGGTCAGTTGCATTTCTTTCATTAATTGTTTACATCCCCTGCTCATTTTTCTAATGAAATATTCGTTCTTTTAAAATAATTTTATAGTAGCTTAAAGGAGTCCTGGTGGTGTAGCTGTTTGAGAACTTGGCTGCTGATCAAAATGTAGCAGTTCAAATCCACCAGCACTCTTTGGAAATCCAGTGGGGGCAGTTCTACTGTCTTGAAACATTGCCGTTGCTACGAGTCAGAATCTACTCAACAGCAACAGGGTTTAAAAAGCATAATTGTTTTAATATGTATCTATCATGTGTGTCTCTCAATATTTTCCCCAATTTATGCTTGGCTTTGTCTATGAGCTTGGTTTTTACAGATTGCTGTTTTGCTTTGTTTTTTGTTTTTTTTTTTAAGATATTGAAGTTTTTACTTTTTTGTTGTTAAACCTATCTACCTATTCTTTTATACTTTCTATCTTTAATGTTGATTAGAAAGGCTTTTCCCCACCAAAAGTGTATATAGCTTCATCTGTACCTTCTTTGAGTAGCTCTATAGTTCCATTTTATTTTTACATTTCAATTTTTATTTTATTTTGACCAGAAGCAGGTGTCTAACTTCATTTTCCCTTGTCTTTTTCACTTCCCTAGTTGCATTTGTTTCCTCTAAACGTTTAATTCACACAATTCCAAGGAGTTCTCATTTTATAAACAAGGAAATTGAGGCAGAGAGGTACCTTTTTGCATTTAAGGTCACGGGGCCATTAATTTACACAAGAGGATTCGAACCTTCGTTTGATGCCAAGTCCTGGCCTTTTTCCACCACAGCCTTTTTACTCTACGTGTGGTTCGTGGACCAGCAGCAGTATTGGAACACCTGAGACTTTGTTAGAAATGCAGTCTCGTGGCCCTACACCTGACCCGCGAAATCAGAATCTGCAATTTGCCAAGTTCCTGAATACTTTGTAAGCGTGTCGACCTCCCTAGTTCAGAAATAAACAAAAGTTCCAAGAAACTCAGCAGCCTCCGAGGCCGGTTCCCGCCAGCTCAGATTTGCACGGAAGCTACGCCACCTGGCTGGAGGTGGAGCCCTGGCGACCAGAAACTGGCCCATCCGTGTGCCAGGTCTGCGCCACCCGATCCGGGACACCAGCTCCCCCTTCCGCGTCCTCGAGGCAGACTCCGTCATCAATAATTTATTAAGAATACCCTCTCCATTGGCTGGCGATCCCACCCAGCTGGCAGGAACCCAACAAAGAAGAACCTGAAAGAATGCTTTTGAATAGTGAACAAGCGCTCGTGACGTAGAGGCCGGCGATTGGCCTCGGCGGCGTGAGGCGGGGCCGGGCTCCGGCCGCGGCCAGCGCAGTTGGGACAACTCACTGTGAAGCCGGGTGGGTCCAGCTGGGTGTCGGCTCACTGAGGCGAGCGGGGCGCCGAGCTCGAACCAGAGGTGTCAGGATGTTCAGCTGGATGGGGCGGCAGGCGGGCGGGCGCGAGCGCGTGGGCGGCGTGGACGCGGTACAGACGGTGACCGGTGGCCTGCGTTCGCTCTATCTGCGCAAGGTGCTGCCTCTGGAGGAGGCGTACCGATTCCATGAGTTCCACTCGCCGGCGCTGGAGGACGCCGACTTCGAGAACAAGCCCATGATCTTGCTAGTGGGCCAGTACAGCACAGGCAAGACTACTTTCATCAGGTAAGCGCCCCGCCCGCCACTTCAGCCCACCTGGGCCCCTGCCTCTACCACCTGGGCAGTTCTCTCCATGTGCCCTTGCTGCGATCGGCTTCTTCCCTCCTCTGTACAGGTCCTGCGGTGCCCATTTCCTGTTCGCGGAACCCCTTTGCCACTGCTTCCCCCTCCAGCATCTGTATGACCTCAGGTTCCCGGTCCGAGTGCAGAGCCCGGATGCCTACTGCCCCACCCCCGGGTGCAGCTGCCTGAGTAGCGGCTGGCCGTCCCCAGGCCGGCAGGAGGGTTCCTGGAACCCCTTCCCTGTAGCCTTCCTAGCGCTCCTTCCTGCTGTCGGAAGGGCAGTTCTCTGAACGGCTGTATCCCGGCCGCCTAGCCTCATCCTGGAAGGGAGAGCGAAGTTGTAATAGCATCTTCCAGCCTATGGCTGGAAATGGAGAGAGGTGCGGAGTGTCACAGTGGGGTATACGATCATAGTGGGAGAGAGGAGCGCCTAACACAGTGCCAGCGCCTATTTACCAACGAATGAATGGCAGTAGTAGGGGATATTGCTATACCCCTGTCCTTTGATGTCCTGCTTGCACGTCACCCCCGACCACTGTACCAGGAGAGGGAAGACAGGGTGCCTTCATTCTGCTCTTGCGTGCCTCGCCTTTATCCGGCCATGGGAAGTTCGCTGCACTCTGGGAACTAAGGAGGAGTGTCGTATTAGTTTTCCTTAGTTTCCATTTCTTAGGCGGGTCATTTCCTTTTCCCTCACCCCTGACAACCGAAACTATTTGTCATCTTTCTGTATTTCCAAAAGCAAACAATTGCCATGCATGCCCTGTGGTTCAAATCAAAGAGCTTCCTCTGTAGTGGCATTTAATAGGAAATAATTTACAATGAAACGATAGCTTTTTAAGTAGCTTTTTAATTTCTAAAGCAGCCAGTTCACTGAGACTTGTTTTCTCTCCTAAGGAGATGTGTTTTCCTTAGTTGAACCCTATGTCAGTTGAAGCAAAGTTACTGATCATTTCAGGTTTTGGTTCTGGGTTTTGAAAAGTGTAACAATATCTTTGTCATTGATGTTCAACAGGTGTTTCAGAAACTGCATCTATATTTGGATGCATGCCATTTCTATTAAGTAACGACCTCTTTTTCTCCACTCCAGTGACCTAAATAGCTCCTACAAATAGAGAAGTAGTTGTCACTACAAGCAATACGTTAAATTCAGGCCTACAGATACACTGTAACTGAATTCAGCAAAGCAGATGCACTGTATATTAAAATAGAGTCCTAGACAATAAATTGAATGTGAAGGAAGACTAAGAAAAATAATTCTCAAATTGCTTTTATTTGATGCTTCTTAAGAAGCCAAAAATGTCACCCAGACACTGAAAAAATAGGCACAAAAATATTACAGTAGCCAGCATCTTGAAAGATGACAAACAGATGGTCTGTTTAAGGTCTCAGTAATAAGTAGCCAGTTTTTAAATACTTGGAGTAATGAAGTATTATGACCAAGTGGTATAAGTGGAGGAGGTGGATTTTTTGAAATATAGAGAAGAGTAAGAGCAAAGCATTGTTACAATGATAATATATCGGACATTAGTGGTGGCGTGTTCAGAGTACCCTGTTCTTCTGTTTGTCTTTGCCATGGGCACCTTATTTTACCCATGTGTATTAGGGAGCCCCTGCTTGATGGGGAACCAACCTGGAGGTAATGCAGCCTCTCTCAGCTCCATAGTCTGGACTATATGCAAATCTGAGGAAAGAGAACACGACTCTTGGGAACATGAATCCATCATTTTTGGTTTGTTTTTCAGTTTACTATTTCAATATACATTTTGTCTTATTCTCCTCTACTTAGTTATTGGGGGGAAGTTTTGTATAATAGCTAAGCATGGTTTGAACAGGAGTTCTGAGATTTGGCTCTTGGCAACTCCATCCAAATCAACCACTTCTTAGTGGACACTGGAGCTGCACATGCCCCGTGGTACAGGAGGAGTGACTGTATCAGGGAGCTCCATGTCCTCCACACTGTGCCTGGCCTAAGTGACCTTGTTGTTAGGCAGTGGGCACAAGGTGGTCCTGTGAGGTTAGAAGAAAATCAAGCTAGACAAGAAGCTTGGTTAGGCCACAGGAGACCTGAGTGTGGTTTCAGAGTAGAGCTAGGAGAAGAGATGTTGGTCCAGGTAGGAAAGCCCCAAGCAAAAGTCAGAGTACCTAGAGACTCCTGTATGGCAGATGCTGAGCAGAAGGGTTGGCCCAGGGTGCTCACTCTACTGGGTCCTGCCTCATCCGTGTCTATCTTTGATCTGTGGTGTGGAGGCATGAGTTGTTTGCATCTAGTGACCAAGCACAAGCTCATAGTTGGGTGTGAAGGACACTGGTCTACCTAGCTTTAGATTTTTATCCACCTGGCTTCCTGCCACATCCAAGAGCTCATAGAAGACACAGAGCTGATATGGAGGAAAACTTATCCTTACCGTAAAGCCACTCAACAAAGTCTTCGGTGTCCATTCCACACCTCTAGTGAAACTTAGTTTTAACCTCCTTTTATTCTATGGCTGAGAAGAATGAAGCTCATTTTAGGAGCCTCATTAACATATAGTGGGCCAGGACATTTAGCAGGGATGAGACAATGAAGTATGCGCCATGTTCTAAGGAAAAGATCTCTTAAATGGGATGAGTAAAGAGTCTGGTTATCAAGAAAACACACACACATATACATAGAACATCAAGGAAGAGGATGGGCTGAGGGAGGGTTTTGGACTCTTTTCTCACCCAAATCACAAAGCTACCCCAAAAGGTTTTTTGAGTAGAGCCATACACTGAGGTGGGAGACACAAGAAGAGGAAGAGCAAGGGCATAATCATAAATTTGTAATTGTTATGTTTAAGGAGCCCTAGTGGCACAGTGATTAAGCCCTTAGCTACGTAGGTCGATGGTTTGAAGCCAGCCGGTGGCCTGGTGATCTGCTCCGGTAAAATTATAGCCTAGGAAACCCTATGGGGCAGTTCTGCTGTGTCACATGAGGTGTCTGTGAATCAAGACTGACTCAACAACATTTAACAACTGCTGTTATGTTTAAATGAGCACCCAAGTGGACATGTTGATGATCAAGTTAGACATATGAGTCTGGAGCTCAGAGGGAATTCTAGGCTGACACACTGATTCCAGAGTGTCAGTGTTTGGTAGCCAAGATCTGGGGAATAGAAGGCCAAGGACAGGACTCTAAGAAACAGTCATGTTTTCGGGGCATCTGGATGAACTTATGGAGACACTGGGAGAAGTCACTGGAGAGATGGAGGAATGCCAGGGGAGTATGGAAGCTTAGAGATATTTTAGGGCTCTTGGTTGCAAGTGACAGAGATTCAGTTGAAAAGGGCTTCAATAAAAAGGTAAAAAAAAGAAAGAAAATTCATGAAATTGATCAAACCAGGATGGGCTGGCTTCAGACATGCCCTAGGTGAAGGACTCAAAATCTTGTCACCAGGACTGTGTCACCTATGCTGTCTTCTTCATGTTGTGTGGGTGGGCAGCTGGCCGTCTCCACTTCTCGTCCATTCTGACAATTGTTAAAGCTTCAGTGGAGCAGAGTAAGGTGATCAGCCCTCCAAATGATGTGGGTTAAGAGTGGGGGAAGGGTGGCTTCTCAGGATGCTGTTATTAAAAAAAAAGAAAGAAAAAGGGAAATGGATGCTGGACAAGTGAAACAACAGATGACTCCCATAAATGCTAAGGAAAGGGGGCGGGCGATGGTCAGCAGTGTCCGTTACCTCCAGGAACAAGATTGAAACAGAACCGGCAGATTAGCAATCAGGAGGCCAGGGTGACATGGGCTAGAGCTGTCACTAAGTGCTGGTGATGGAAGGCAGGTGGCAGTGGACTGAGGAGAGGGTGGTAGGTCCTTATAGCAAACTCAGGCACTGGGCACTGAGGGCAGGAGCCACGCCCTGGCCACAGGCCTTACAAGGTTCTCTTAAGATGAGCAGCACTTCAGCAGGGTTAAAAGCTGAGGGAGGGGAGGCAGTAGGCCGGGAGCAGCTGATGCTTCTGAAGGTCAAAAAGAGGCAAGACATGAGCAAGTATCTTGAGGAGGGACAGCAAGTTCCAGGGCTGGCCGGGGTGTGGAGATGACTGCAGCTTTCAGTGTGGCAAGACACTGCCGGTCTCGCTTGTCCACTCATTATGTCACCTACCTGATGCACAGCAGCCAGTGTCGGAGGATGGGAGAAACATGCATCCAAAATGAAGATTTTTTAATTCAAAAAATTCTCCTTAAAACTGACACCTAGAAGTGTACTTCTAGAAAGCATTTAATGTCCTTTCAAAACCTTGGGAAATTATGAACTAGAAAGCCATGGTTCCTGAAGCTGGGTATGTGTTGGAATTGTCTGGAGACCTTTTGAAACATTCAGATCCCAGACCACCTGAATCTGAATCCCTGGGGGAGGGTCAGAAATCATCTCTAAAAGGGATTCTTGGCAGCCTCCCTGCAGAAACATTTAGGAACCATTGATAAAGTTTCAATTAGTGGAATTTTGACGGTTGAACCATCAAGCAAAAAGAGGGTCAGCCTCAACCAAGAAGGAGGCTAACTTAGGTGGGCCTCTCACAGCCTGTGGACCGAGCTCAGTCTGTCTACATTTTTAGTAGTGACTTTAGACAATGACATAGAAGTCATGCTTATACAACTGGAGATTATATAGTAATTTTAATAAATTACCTAATGTGATATGTAGAATATTCTCTCATGTCACTAGTTTTCAAAAATAACCTCAGTGACTGTATCAGATTCTGATGTATGGCTTGGAACATTTGGGTTGTTTCTACTTTTAGACTAGTATACCTAATGCAGTGGACACATTTGGCCATAAATCGTTAGTATTTGCAATTACTTTGTCTCGTCTCCTATTTCGCATTTTATTGTATTGGGAAGCAGACATCTACTGTTAATGGTAGTGCCTTGTTGTTTCACCTGAAGATACCATACTAGCTATTGCATTAACGGAAACACTGGTGGCGTAGGGGTTAAGCGCTATGACTGCTAACCAGAAGATTGGCAGTTCAACTCTGCCAGGTGCTCCTTGGCAACTCTATGAGGCAGTAGTATTCTGTCTGTGGGGTCACTATGAGTCAGAATTGACTCGACAGCCGTGGCTTGGATTGCATTAATATTTTATGAATTAATCACGCTAAGAAACTATCTTTCACTGATTTTGAGAGAATTTTGTTTGAAAACAGAATCGTTGTGGGTACTGAGTTCTATTACATACTTTTTACCTTCCCTGTTAACATATATATTCTGTAGAACTCAATTCTGTAAGAATATTAGTAGGTGTTCCAAAAACAAAAAAAAGATTCCATGGACAAATAACATGAGGGAGCACTCTCTTCTATGCCCTCCTTGTGAAGATTTACAGTGCTCCCAGATTAAAGTGTCTGCTGTCAGATTCATAAATTGCAAGTTATAACATAGAAAACCCTCAATAAACATGGCATGAATGAGTGAAGGGGCAAACAGGCCTGTAAGAGATGGGGAAGTGTGTTGCCTTCGATGCCAGTAAACTTCCTCTGCGTTTCTTCTTCCTTCCTTTCCTTCCCTTTTTTTCCAAAAGAGCTTAGAAGACAACATGGCCATGGGTAAGTAATGCTAGTAAGACAACGGCATGCTGTAAGTCTTCCTGGCCCTGAGAAGTTTAAATCCTGTTTACAGCTGGAAAACAGAAATGAGAAAAGGCTTCAGCCAGCAAATTCCACCTTCTGGGTTCCACAGGCTAATTTCCATTCCTCTCCTAGGGAATAGCAGTTTCAAAACTGGCATTATCTGACCAAATAGTCTTTGTAACAGTACATCAATGATTTCAACTAGAGGAAAACTGAAAATAAAATTTAGGTGTCACACTTAAGGAAAATATGAAGTTTCAAAATGAAAGTCAAGATAGCCAAATTTAATCTTTTAATAGTTCAAAGAAGATTAGATTTTTAAAGTAGTGGAGATGTATGCTCAGAGGTGTTCATTTCAGCATTATTTATAAGAGTAAGAAATGGAAAACTGTTTAAATGCTCAACTATCAGAAATAGCTAACTCAGTTGATCCAGAACCCATAACCCACTGCTGTCAGTGAATTCCAACTCACAGTGACACTACAGGGCACAGCAGAACTGCCCCATAGGGTTCCCAGGAGGCAGCTGGTGGTTCAAACTGCTAACAAGGTCAGCAGGTGGGCCCTTAAAAACTGTACCACCACGGCTTCAAATTGATACCTGGTCACATTAAAACATTGTGTGGCTATTAAAAATAGTGCTTTCAAAGAATTTTTAATAGCATGAGAAAAACTAATGGCGAAAAATCTACATACAAAATTGTTTAAACACTTTGATCCAATGACTAGATATTAATATATCCAGCTACTAAGAATAGTTATTACTCTGTATGTGTGTGGTTTTGTACGAGTTAATTTGTCATAAGTGCAGTTTTCTCCTCTATAAGGTAACAATGCCTACTCCAGTAGCACTAAGGGTGGATTAGATTGTTTGGGATGGATTACCCAGTAAACAAGATATACTTGGGCTTTTTGTGTTTACCTTGTTTACTGTAAGCTGGTGGAATGGTGAAATGCATTATGAACTATTTGGCATGGTTTCAGAATAATCTGTTGTTTGATGATGTGATAGTTTAGGTTATATGCCAACTTGACTGGGCCGTGATTTTCAGTGGTTTGGCAGTTTTGTGATCATGTAGCCGTCTTTCATGATGTGAGCTGATGTGATCAGCCAGTCAGTGTAAGCAGAGTTTCTCTGTGGGTGTGGCCTCATCTGATATATGTAGATGCTCTGGCAAACTTGCTTGCTTGCTGTGGATCCTGCATCCAGCTTGCGATCATCTGATCCCTGGTTTTGTGGACTTGAGCCAGCAGCCTGCCATCTGACCTGCTCATCTTGGGCTTGTAAACCCCTGTAGCTGTGTAAGTCAGGAGAAGCTTCCCGCCTGATGCCTGATCCACAGACTTGGGACTTGAAAAGCCTGTATTTGAGTCATTTCCTAAGGCATCACCCAGGGTAGATACCTTAAAAGACATTACTGAATGTTCCCAGGACCGATCTCTACCACCTATTTTTGCATCTTGACCTTGAACTAGACTGAAGTTCCAGTGAGCCCCAAAAGGTGAAGTATAAAGTGTGACCCAGAAGTAGGTATGCTTTAATACAAAATAACTGCCTGACTTTTTTAATATGTTCAAACAGAAACCAAGGGAGTATGTGTGCAATGGCTATTAAAGGTATGGGATAATGGTGCAGGTAGTGTCAAGTTGGATCAGTCTGAGTTTATTGATACAGGCACACTAAGCACAGATTTCTACATTTATTGTTTCGTGAGAGGTTAGGAAAGAACCTAATTGTTTATTTGATTGAGTTGCTGAAGCATGGATTCCATGGTGGCCTATACAAAATCAAGTTGAAGTACCAGACCTGCATTGGATACTATAGAAGAAGGTATCCAAAGGCTAAGGGAAATTGACATGTTAGAATAATTTATCAGGTTAGACCCAAGGTCCCATGGAGAGAGTGCCCAGAAGACACACCTATTACCACAATAGTGAGAAACAAATTTGTAAAGGGAACCTGAGCATTTTTGGAGACTGCTATTTTATGTAAGTCAGATTTGACAATGAAAACTGCCCCAACTCAACTATGACACCTAACTGCAGTGGGGCTGATTAGAACCTGTGGTGGTTGGTGCCAAGTGGCAGCACTCAGTCATCAAAGGCAAGGTGGGTATCAGAATAGTCTGAACTTACATGGACTTACAGTTTTGGCTACTTCATCATGGTATCCGTAGGAGTGAAATAGATGGAAAATTTACTAAATAATTTACTTGATCTGTACAAGCAGAAGAATTCTAGGTCAAGTGAACAGCAGTCTAACTGGAATCACCAGAATAGTCATGGCCACAGTCAATTCCCAGACTTGAGTTAGTTTACAGACCTATAATCTCTTGAATGAAAAGAATGCTGAGTCTCCTTGAGGCAGAACCTGATTACACCACCAAAAAAAAAAAAAAAGAAATGTGTACTGTTAGTCTTTTTCCCAGCCTTCCCCAAAGGGATGTGTGGCCTTTTATGCGTAGGATTGTTCAATGGGGAAAAGGAAATAATCAGACTTTTCAGGGATTATTAAACTCTGGCTGTGAGCTAACACTCATTCTAGGAGGCCCAAAACATCACTGTGGCCCACCAGTCAGAGTGGGAACATATGGAGGTTAGGTTGTAAATAGAGTCTTAGCTCAAGTTAGTCACAGTGGCCCCAATGAGTCCCCGAACCCATCACGTAGTGATTTCCCCAGTTTCAGAATGCGTAGTTGGAATACATGTACTCAGCAACTGGCAACCCCTCCCCCACCCCACTGGATTCCTGACAAGTGGAGTAAGGATTATTATGGTAGGATAAGCCAAGTGAAAGCCATTGTAACTGCCCCTACCTAGTAAAATAATAAATTAAAAGCAGTAGCACATTCTTGGAGGAATTGTAAAGGTTACTGTCATCATCAAGGACATAAAGGATGCAGAAGTGGTGATTTTAACCAAATCCGCATTCAAATTCCCTATATGGCCTGTGCAAAAAAACAGGAATCTTGGAGAATGACTGTGGATTATCGTGAATTTAACCAGGTGTACCTCCAGTTGCAGCTGCTCTCCAAGATATGGGTTCATTTCGTGAGCAAACTAATACATCTCCCAATACTTGGTATGCAGCTATTGATCTGCCATATGCCTTTCTCTTGATTCTAGTTTTGAAGGAACACCAGAAGCAGTTTTCCTTGAGCTGGCAATGCCATCAATACACTTTGACAGCTCTACGTCAAGAGTATATCAACTTTCTAGCTCTATGTCATATTTTAGTCCACAGGAAATTTTCCTTGCCACAACTTCAATGCCATTATGCTCATTGGACCTAATAAGAAGTAGCAGTGACTCTAAACTTATTGGTAAGACATTTGTGTGCTAGAAGGTGGGAGATTAATGCTACAAAAATTCAGGTGCTTTCTACCTAGTAGAATTTCTCAGTGTCCAGTATTGTGTGTCAGTCAAGATATAAAGTGAAGGATAAATTGTAACATTTGGCCCCTCCTACAAGTAAAAAGGAGGCACAACAGCTGACGGATCTCTGTAGAATTTGGAGACCACACATTCCTCATTTGGGTATGCTACCGTGGTGTATTTATCAAGTGACTTACAGAACTGCTCATTTTGAGTGGAACCTATAACATGAGAAGGTTCTGCAACAGGTTCAGGCTTCCATGTAAGCCACTCTGCCCTTTGGACCTTATGATTCAGTTGTTCCAGTGGTTCTTGAGTATCGGTGACAGACAGAGATGCTGTTTGGAGTCTTTGTCAGGCTCCTATTGATGAATTATAGCACAGACCTGAGGATTTGGGAATAAAGTTCTGCCATCCTCTACAGATAACTACCCTTCTTTTGAGAAACAGCTTTTGGCTTGTTTCTGGCATTAATAGAGACTGAACACATAACCACGGGCCAGCAAGTCACTACGTATCCAGAGCTGCTCCTCGTGAACTAAGGGTCCTACTCACAAAATCATAAAGTTGAACATGCCCAGCAACAAGCCATCGTTAAATGGAAGTGGTGTATACAAGACTGTGCCCAAACAGGATCTGAAAGCACAAGTAATTTACAAGAGGAAAAGTGACCCAACTTCTCATGGGCCCACTCCTGTTATATTACCCTCCTTCTCCCAGTCTGCGTCTGTGGCCTCAAGGGGAGTTCCTCATGATCTGTTAACTAAGGAAGAGAAAACTCATGCCTGGTTTGCAAATGTATCTCTGCAATAAGCAGACTCCACTCAGAAGCGGACAGTGGCAACACTACAGCCCCTTTCTGGGACCTTCCTGAAGGACAGTGGTGAAGGGAAATTTTCCCAGTGGGCAGAACTTCAAATAGTACACTTAGTTGTTCATTTTGCTTGGAAGGGAAAGTGGCCAGATGTGCAATTGTATACTGTCTTGATCATCTAGTGCTGCTATAACAGAAATACTGCAAGTGAATTACTTTAACAAAGATAAGTTTATCCCGTCACAGTCCAGTAGCTAAATTCCCCACTCCAGAGGAAGAGTTTGTTGGCTCTGGAGGAAGGTCCTTGTGATGCATCAGTCTTCTCTTAGTCTGAGAGCATCTCAGCAAAGGAACCTCAGATCCAAACGACATGGTCTGCTCCCAACATTGCTGTCTTGGTAGTATGAGGTCCCCTACTCTCTGCTTGCTTCCCTTTCCTTATATCTGTTGTAAGATAACAGGTGGTGCGGGCCACACCCCGGGGAAACTGCCTTAAGATTGGATTAGAGATGTGACCTCAGCAAGGGCATCATGCCCCACCCTAATCTTATTTAACTCCAGGCAGAGATTATGATTTATGACCCATAGAAAAATCACAAAAATGGATGACAGCCACACAATACTGGGAATCATGGTCTCACCAAGTCAACACAGATTTTGCGGGGACACAGTTCAACCCATGACGTATACTGATTCATGGACTATAGCCAGTAGTTTGGACAGAAGATCAGGGAGTTGGAAGGAACATGACTGGAAAATTGGTGACAAGGAGGTATGGAGGAGAAGTATGTGGATAGACCTCTTTGAATGGGTCAAAGAAGAGTAGATATTTGTGTAGCATGTGAATGCTCACTAAAGCGACCTTGCTAAAGGAGGATTTTTAACAATCAAGTGGATAGGATGATGTGTCCTGTGAATACCAGTTAGCCTCCTTCCCTAGCCACTCCTGCCATTGCTCAATGGGCTCTTGGACAAAGGGCCCAGAGTGGCAGGGATGGAGGTTATGCATGAGCTTAGCAACATGGGCTTCCATTCACCACAGGTAACTTGGCTACAGCCACTGCTGAGTGCCCAGTCTGCCAGCAGCGGAGACCAACACCAGGTCCCAGATATGGCACCATTCCTAGGAGTGATCAGCCAGCATCTTGGTGGCAGTTTGTTTACATTGGACCACTCACATTATGGACATGGCAACATTTATTCCTACTGGGAGAGACATTCTGGATACAGACTTGCCTTCCCTGCACACAGTGCTTTTCCAAAACCACCATTCATGGACTGACAGAATGCCTTATCTATACCACACCGTACAGCATTCTCTTGGATCAAGGAACTGACTTCACAGCAAATGAAATATGGTAGTGGGTTCATGCTCCAGAAATTCACTGGTCCTACAGTGTTGTCCATCATCCTGAAGCAGCTGGATTGGTAGAACAATGGAATGGACTTCTAAAGATACAATTAACAGCATCAGCTAGGTGGCAGCACCTGGCAGGATTGGGGCAATGTTCTCCAGCAAACTGTATATTCTGTAAAGTAGCATTCAGTATATGCTTAGTGGATCCAGGAATCAAGAGGTGGAAATGGGATGACACCATTTGTTATTACCCCTAAGAGACTAGAAAACCAAACTTGTTGCTGTCGAGTTGATCCTGATTCATAGTGACTCTTCTGAACAGAGTAGAACTGCCCCATATGGTTTTCAGGGAGTGCCTGTGGATTCAAACTGCTGACCTTTTGGTTAGCAACTGAACTCTTTTTTTGAGTGGGGAGGATAGGAAAGACACCTTTATTTTATTACATAAGGAAAGGAGTCAGTCAGAGCTGCCACCATCAAGATTCCTCCCTGAGGGTGAGAGAACAGTTACTTCAAAAAAATTTTTTCCTTTTTTTTTCTATTGTGATGAAGTGAAAGTATACAATCCAGATCAATTTTGCATGCCTACCTGTCTTCATCTCCATCTTCTCTCCTTACCCTGTGATAGCACATGCCTCCTTTTCACTCTGTACTCCTGGTATCTTTTTAACAAGCACTTGTCCTTTTCTCTCCACTCTCTTCTCTCCCATCTGGAAAGAAACTAATAGGACAGCCTCCTATAAATGTATAAAACCATAAAGCACACACACCATATGGTCACACTGTGTCCCTGAGTCCAGTCCATTCTTGTCTGGAGAGTTGACCTCAATACTGGATTCAGGTCGGAGCCAGCAGCGTAGGAGCCATGTTCCCAGGATGCTCTCCAGGCTGTTGGACCATCAGTTCTGGTCTTTCAGTAGAGTTCTTGAGCTGCACAACTCTTTTTCTCATGTTTACCTTAGGGACTGTACATCGTGTTCCCAATCACAACTGCCTTTGGCGAAAAACAAATTTTTTTTATTGTGCTTTAATTGGAAGTTTACAATCCAAGTCAATTTGTCATGCAAAAACCGGCGCACACACTGTTATGTAGCTCTAGCTGTTCTCTCCACCCTGTGACAACACATTCCACCTTTCCACTCTGTTATTTCCAGTGCCCTTCAACCAGCTCCTGTCCCTCTCCACCCTCTGAATTCATCTCTGGACAGGAGCTGCCCTGTTGGCCTCATGTATCAACTTAAGCCATGAAACACAGTCTTCATCAGTATCATTTTGTCTTATTATTTAGTCCAGTCTTTGTCTGAAGAGTTGTAGCAGCCCAATTGTCAACTACTATGCCACCAGTTTCCACTATCACCCCTCGTAGTCCGCTAACAAACTATTTGCTTCCTGTCCCCAAAGACACTATGCTCTGCAAGTCTAGAGGTCTTAATTGCAGAGGGAGGAATTCACAACACACATTCCGTTGAACTGGAAGTTAAGAATGCCACATGGCCACTTTCGGTTCCTCAAGCCTGTGGATCAACAGACAAAGAAGTGAGTTACCACAATGGCTGGAGTGATTGATCCTGACTATTAAGGGCAAATTGGATGTTTTTAAGGAAGGGATGTTTATAATGTTTATAAGAAGACTATGTCTGGAATACGAGAAATCCTTTAGGTCTCTCTTATACTGCCATGCCCTATGATTAAAGTCAATGGAAAACTACAGCAACCGAATTTTGATATGACTACTCGTGAATGAAAGTTTGGGTCACTGTACCAGGAAAAGAGTGACAACTAGCTGAGGTGCTTGCTGAGGGTACAGGGAGTACAGAATGGGTGGTGGACAAAGGTAGTTCTAAATGTTACCATGTGACTGCTTGCAAAAACAAGGACTGTAAATGATTTCTTCCCTGTATGTGTATTTCAAATATTTTTGTTTTCTTCACTTATAAAATAGATATAAATGGGGCTAGTGCATTTTTGATCATGTATGCATGTTAGTTGTATCATGTTAAGTACAAGTATTACTTTGTAACTTTGTTTAGAGATTGTTTATGGTGTAAGGAGATGTGTATGGAGGTTATCTTGACAAGGGGTGGACTTTGATTGGCTGGCCATGATTCACAGTGGTTTGGCAGTTCTGTAACGATGTAGTCATCCTCCATGATGTGATCAGCCAGTCAGGGGTTTTGTTAGGGACATGGTCTGCAGCTAATACATATATGGATGTTCTGGTAAATCTCACTGGCATACTCTGAATCCTGTATCTGGCTCACCATCATGTGATTCTTGAGATTTGAGCCAGCAGCCTGCTGTCTGACCTGCTGGTCTTTGGGTTCATCAGCCTCTGCAGCCATGTGAGTCAGGGGACTCCTCCAGTCTGATGCCTAATCCGCAGACTTGGGACTTGCCAGTCTCTACAACTGTGTGAGCCATTTCCTTGAAATCTCTCTATATATGTGTGTGTATGCGTGCATGCGTATGTCTGTGTGTGTGTGTGTCTACTTCACTGATTTTGCTTATCTAGAGAACCCAGCCTGTGACAGACGGTATCTAGAAACAGTGGTTGTGGTAGTAGTACTAGTTTGCTAGGAAGCTATTTTATGTGCTTCACTTTATATAAAATTTCTGTAATAATGAATGTTTGACTCTTACGTGTCTTGGTATTGAATATGAGAAGAGATTAAACAAAGGAAACTGCTTGGAAAATATTGTTTCCGTGTTCAAGGCAAATTAGAGTGGAAGACTTTTCTTCTTGGACTCTTTACTAATGAAATAGTGGCTCAAGTAAGTACTATTGATAGAAATACATTATGTGAAATTTCCTTATTATAAGTTAAAATATACTTAAATTCAGTCCTATCCTGATTTAAAAATAAGGTAATAAAACTGCTTTTCCGCTGAGCACAAAAGGTTGTACTTCATGTTCTATTTCTTTCACATTTATGCAGCTTAAAATTTTAGTAACACTTAAAGAAAACTACTGTGAGGATTAGTTTAGTACTCTTTAAAAAAATGTTTCAAACCAGAGGAGTGAGACATACCCTCAAACTCCATACATAGATATCAGTGTAGACACCTATTTTGTTGCTGCTTGTCATCAATTTGACTTGATAGCATTTAACAACAAGCATTCTCAAAGAAAGGAAATCCTAAATTCAAGGTTTGGCTTCCTCATTCGTTAGCTGTGTAACCACAGATAAGCCACTGAATCTCTATGAACCTTAGTTTCCTCATCTGTAAAATGGGATAAAAATAGTACTGACCTCCAAAGGTACTGAGGGTGAAAAGAGATCATTCATGTAAAGACTTTAGCATATAGCAAGTCTTCATATGTTGGATATATTATTAAAAATTTTAGATTCCTCCCCCTTCCCACAGCATCAAGCACAAGTGTAACAATTGAAACTCAGAATAGATAGACAGATACCCACAGGAGATGAGGTTTGCATCTGGAGTTTGTTTTTAGTAACCCTTAAGCAAGACTCAAGTATTGAGCTGGTTGGTTCCAGTTTGAGTTCCTGATAATAATCTGCATTTCTACTCCCAGATATATTGAATCAGAGTCTACATTTTAACAAGATATCTACTTGGTTCTTAGTTATAATAAATTTAGAAAACCACCAATCTACTGGTCGTTCTCAGAATTGGTCCCTAACCATCACCTGGTAACTTGTTAGAAATACACGTTCTTAGCAGTGTTTCAGATCTCAAGAAAACAGTGGAAGCCTTGTCCTCAAGCCCATCTTTGAAAAGATGGTGCTTGGGTATTGTCGTGGATTGATCTTGTGTCCCACCAAAAATGTGTGTAGCCATTTGGCTGCACCATCATTCCCAATATTTTGTGATTTTCCCATGATGTACATCCTAATGTCTGCCTGTGGCTAATAGGATGATTGCATTAAAAGAGGATTAGGATGGGACTGCAACACCCTGGCTAAGGGAGTTTCCTAGAGTGTGGCTTGGACCACCTTTTATCCTTTCATCCTACAAAAGAGGAAAGGGAAGCAAGCAGAGAATTGGAAACCTCATACATCAAGAAAGCAGCACCAGGAGTAGAGCATGTCCTTCAGACCTGAGGTTCCTGTGCCAAGATGTTTCTTGACCAAAGACTGATACAACACAAGGGCTTTACTGCAGAGCCAACAGAGAGAAAGCCTTTCCCTGGAACAGACACCCTGAATTCAGACTTGTAGCTCACCGGACTGTGTAAGAATAAATTTTCCTTTGTTAAAGCCATCCACTCATGGTATTTCCGTTAGAGTGGTTCCAGATAACTAAAATAGAATTTGGTACTGAGAGTAGAGTGCTGCTCTAACAAATACATACTATGTGGAAGTGGTTTCAAAACTGAATGTAGAGAAGACTCAGAAGGAAACAAGGAAAATTGTTAACACTGAAAAAGCTGCAGATAGTGAGAAACAAGCAGCAGAGGACCAGTGGCAGCAGCAGCAGAACCAGAAGATGAGCATGAAGCAGTGCTGAAGCCAACCTATGGCGTGGAAGAGCTGAGTGCCTATGCATAGAGGTTTCCTGGCAGAGTGAGGTGCCTCTGGGCACTTAAATCAATGGACCTACAGAGCTTTGGATCATTTGCCCCAGCAGGGCAGGTGCAGGCCTGAGGCTGTAGGAAGCAGAAGCAAGGAGACAGAGAGCATGAGAAGCTGAGCTGCTTCAGTCCAAAAGGTATGGCCATGACCTCAAGGGTTTGAAAGGGTGGAGCCATGGCTTCCTGTATTTGTAAGGTTGGAATTGTCAATCAGTTGGGCTTAGGGTGCACCTAAAGCTGAGGGGCAGAGTTGCTGTCCAAGTGGGCCTGGAAGGCAGAGTTGTAGCACAGGGATGGGTGTCTCCACTCAAAATCCAGAGACTGTGGACGATACTAGTGTGTGGAGCACAAGTCTAGTGTGTATATTGTCTCAGAGAACAGAGGATTATTTTCAAATCTTTGATGGCTAATGGAAAGTGGCTTGTTTGTTACCTATTTGCCTTCCTTCTCCTTCTCCCATTTGTAATGGAAATGTCTAGCTTGTGTTTGTTCTACTGTTGTGCTTTGGAAGCAGATAACTTGTATTCTTGATGTCACAGATGTAGAGAAATTTTTGTATTTTGGACTTGGAACTGATTTAAGACTTTTGACATTATGTGGGATGAACATGTTTTTGCTGTAGCTTTGGCTGTGGTAGTATGAATGTGTTGCATGTTTCACAGATATGATTTTGTGGGGTGGCCAAAGGGCAGAATGTCATGGATTGAACAGTATCCCACAAAAAATGTGTGTAGCCATTTGACTGGGCCATCATCCCTAATATTTTGTGATTTTCCCGTGCTATACATCCTAATCTCTGTCTGTCACTAATAGATAGGATGATTATGTTAAAAAGCATTATGGTAGGACTGTAACACCCTGGCTAAGGAAGTTTCCCTAGAGTGTGGTTTTGCACCACCTTTTATCCTTTCATCCTGTGGGACATAAAAGGAAAGAGAAGCAAAAAATTGGGAACCTCCTACCATCAAGAAAGCAGCACCAGGAATAGAGCACATCCTTAAGACCTAAGGTTCCTGTGCCAACATGCTCCCCAACCAAAGACTGATGCAACATAAGGACTTTCTTCTAGAGCTGACAGAGGAAAAGCCTTCCTCTAGAGCAGACACCCTGAATTCGGACTTGTAGCCTACTGGACTGTGTGAGAATAAGCTTTCCTTTTCTAAAGCCATCTACTTGTGATATTTCTGTTAGAGCAGTACCAGATAACTAAAACAGGTATGATGGGGGACTTTATTTTTCATTGTCTTGAGAATTTTTTCTTCTGCTTTTCACAAATGAGTTCTGTTTTTGTTTTTTTTTCCTATGAAGCTAATTTTTTCCCCCAGCCTAAACAATGAAAGAAAAGGGACACTGTCCACATATGCTGTTGCATCAAAGCAGCTCCTTGGCAACTTAAAAGATCAGATAAGAACTTAAGGGGAAAATGAGTTTATATTTATGGGGGAGGAACAACTCAGAAAAGGAAGGTGAGAATGGTTGCACAGCTCAAAGAATGTGATCAGTGTCACTAAGTGGTGCATGTAAAAACTGTTGGTGTGTGTCTTGCTGTGTATAATCTCAACAACAACAAAAATAAAATTATGTTTAAAAATAAATTTAAAAAAACAGCTCCGTGGACCTATATTGGGCTTGGCAGCCCTTAGATGAGGCTGAACCATGAAGCTTATCTGCTGAGGACTCAGAGGTGCCAGCTCTCTGGTCCCTCTGCGTGGCTATTTGGAATCCAGATGTCTGTACCTTTTTATGTTGATGGCTTGGCTCAGGTCTCTTGGAATAATTGCCACTAGAATTGGCAGACTTCTCTGAGAACACAGGAAAAGGGGAGCAAGGTGGGGCCAAGGACAAAATCAAGTCTGTGATGTACAGGATGCAGTGGAGTGGGCTAATCAGCTCAGAACTATGGTGAACAATTTTCTGTAGTCTTCCTGTGGCCTCTTGTTCCTTTCAGTTCTTGTTGTTGCAGATAACACCACAGAGGCCCTGGAACTCATACCTCTGGAAAAGCCTCTGAGATAACAACAACAGCAAAAACTCCTGGAAGAGTTAACGCAGTTGATATCTCTGATATCACTGCCGCAGTGCAGTGAATCAAATTTTGTATGGCCTGAGGTTGCTGTTCTTGAACCTCATCAGTTTGTTTCACTCTTTTCACACAGACGCTGTGTTTCTGGGTTGTTCTGAGTTCCCTCACTGCATGGAGATGTGCCTCCCTACCCAGCAGTGTAACATAAATGTGAGTTTCAGCAGCTCTTCGGTGTGGGAACTGCCTAGAGCAGTCCTCTGCATTTGACAGGTGCAGCTCAGAGGACTGATAGTGTTGGTGGCTCAGCAGTACAATTCTTGCTTTCTGTGCAGCAGGCCCGGGTTTGGTTCTGGCCAGTGCACCTCATTCACAGCCATTACTCAGCCGTCTGCCAGTGGTGGCTTCTCTGTTGTTCTGATGCCAGACAGGTTTTGGCAGAGCTTCCAGACTAAAACAGACTAGGAGGACAGGTCTTGGAAGCTGCTTCCAAAACCAGCCAATGAGAATACTATGAACTTCTGCTCAGGGCGATGGTACAGCTTGGGAATGGGTGATGGTGACAGCTGAAAAATGTGATGAACATAATTACTGTCACTAAACAGTATACATGAAGGTTGTTGAAATGCCCAATGTTTTGTTGCACATGTTTACTACCTGCACACAAACTCCTATAAATCACAACAGTCCCATCTGGAACCAGTTATGGGCATGACACAAGACTGAGCACTGCTTCTTTCTATTGTACGTGGGGTCACCATGAGTGTGCGGCAAACTCATAGCAACCATTAGAGTAACAGTGAGCCATAGTTGCATGGAGTCTTAAGGGTATGGGTCTGAACCACGTATAAGAGCAGAAACTTTTGGCCAGGAAGGAGGAATTCCTGAGTTTGTGGTCCAGTACAGACACCAGCATGTCTGATGAGTCTCAAGTCACTTTCCTGCTCTAATCCTTAGCTTCTTCATATTTTAAAGTTAATCAAATGAATATTGATCAGATTGAATCAAATTATTCCTAAGATGCTCTGGGACTGTAAAGTTCTGAATGTGCAGACCATGCCATCCAGGAAATGAGAGCCCAAAAGAGAGAAGAAAGAGTCCTGCCAAGTCATGTCAGCACCGGGTGTGAAGTGGGAAGCACCACAGATGGGGGAGACAGGAAGTGGAGCAGTCGGAGAGGACTCTCAGAAAGGATGTACCATTGTGTAAGGTGACTTAGAGAATGCTGGATAAAGAGGAGATGTCATGGAACACTGTCTTCTACCAGAGAAGGGAATGAAGGAAGAGAGGGAGGAATTTCAGGCCTGGAAGAAACTAGTCAGGGCAAGAAGGTCCACAGTGGAGAAACCGGGGAGTCCAGCCTGGAAGGTGAAAGAGAAGATGGTGGCTTGTGGAGGGCCCTGAGTGTTGCAGGTTTTTTAAATTTGCTAATACACTGTGTCTTTAGTGGGCTTATTAGAAACCCTGGTGGCATAGCGGTTAAGAGCTATGACTGCTAGCCAGAAGGTTCGCAGTTCAAATCTACCTGACACTCCTTGGAAACACTGTTAAGCAGTTCTGCTCTGTCCTGTAGGTTCACTATGAGTTGGAACAGACTCAAGGGCAGTGGGTGGGTTGGTTGTTTATTACTTTGATAATGGGATTGAACACAGAATTTTGCATATTTATTATCTGTGGGAGAAAGTGTTGGTAAGCAAATTAATAATATAAACCAGATATATAATGCAGTAATCCAGTGACTGATTACTGTTCTTCCTTTGTGTCTAGGACTCAGAGATTGGGTGATTTACCGGGGTTGCAGTTCAGGTGACACCTTTTACTTCAAACTGTGTCATAGCTGCAGCATACTTTGAAAATGATTGTTAGAGTTCTGTCTGGCAAGGTTGCTACGTAGGAAATCGCAGCTTCTGTTATACTATGAACTTGTAAGCAGGAAACACCTGTTTCTCTTTAAGGAAAATTTTGTAATTCAGATTTTTCATTGAAAGTACACAGCTACTCCAAAATTCGTGGGGGTCTTGCTGTGCTTTTATATAAATGAAGCATCCGATGGTTCAGGCACTCTCCTAGTGGTCATCTGACTTAAACTGAGGACTTACTGCTTCACTGGAGCCCCTGGGTACCCCCTGGCCTGGTGAGCCCAGTCCTGCTGTCTGCTACTCGCATCGTGGAACCTGGAGGGTGTCTCTTCCTGCCCTGCTTTCTAGGGGCTATACTGTCGGGAGAACTCAACCCTAATCTCTCCTCCAAAAGAGGGTGGCTCAGTTATTGTTTGGTTTGTTTATTTTATTGGTTTGTGTGACCTTTTACAGGCTGTCTTGGCAAGCCCAGCCATTGCTCTTAGCATGATTCAGTGGGAAAGTGCCTGTCAAGTTTCAGACCACACTGCAACCTAACCCTTTTGTGTCTGGGGAACCGTGAGTACTCCATGGCCCCTGGTGACTCTGCTTGCTGATTTTCCAGTGCCGAGCACCTTTCCTCCCAGTTATCTCCCTTCCTCAATCTCTGTCCCAGGCCTCCTGCCATAGCTTCGCCCAGTCCATGGAGAGTAGAAATCAAGCAAGATGTGGGAGGGAAGGAGACTGACTGGCTTTGAATTCTAGTTTTGCTGCTGAATGACATGAGACGCACTTTCCCCGAACAGCTATAAAATCTGAACTCCACCTCTGCACACCTGTCTACACTCCACAGTGCTAGAGTTTCACAGAATATGATATGTTCTCAAGTAGTTTTTTATCAGGATTTCTAAGGTTTGTGTAGAATTTCATAAGAATTTATAAACAGGAACAGGTCTGCTCTTTAGTGTATATACTAGGCCAGTACATACACTAAGGTTTTTGTTTTGTTTGTGATCTGTAAGGTTTTTTGTGGTTTGTTGTAAAGATGCACTACGATTTTGATTGAAAAAGTTTAGCAAATTAAAAAACTAAATCTGAACAGTTTTTAAACGAGAGCACTTCCTGTTCCCAGCTTTTCCTCAGGGAAAACAGGCAGCCCGAGAACCGTATATCTTGGGGGACCGTATGTTGGGAAAGCTCTTTTCCCTTGCGCTTTTCCCCAGTGGCATACCGTGTGGTAAGGGGCCCCTGCACTCTCTTCTTACGATCATCAGTGACCAAAGCATGTGCAGTTTAAATGTATCTAGAAACAGTGAAATCTCTATAGAGTCAGACTACCTGCAATCCAGTTTCCATTATAACACCTACTATGTGACCTTGGGCAAGTTACTTAGCCTCTCTAGTGCCTCAGTTTTCCCACCTGTGAAGTGGTGATGATGTTAGTACCCATCTCAGGGTAATATGGGGACTAGATGAAACAATAGTATGTGTAGAGGGCTTTGCACAGTACCAGAAATATAGTAAGCACTCAGTAAATGCTAGGTGGTATTATCTGATGTTTTCCCTGTTTCCTTTCAATTTAGGGACATATTTCAGTGATGCAGCTATTCTGGGCCTTTTCAACTTCACAGAAATGTAGAAACTTTGAGTGACATTAAAACTGGCAATGAATAAATTGGAGATGTGAAATATCGCCTGTGTTTAAGATCGCTAAACAACTCTGCTTTTATTTATAGAGAAAACACAAGTCCAATGGATGACTTAATTTCTCATTCTTATAAAGGTAGCAAAAGTGTATTTAACATTTGATAGTTGACTTTTTTCCGTCAACTCATGGAAACAATCACAGATTCTGGGCTTAAGTTTTACCAGCTATGACTTGGATGAAGAAATAGTTTAGAGCCAACTGGATTGTTAGCTGCAGGAATGGGGAACTGGAGAAGGCTATGCAGGGTTCTTCCCTTGAGCTCCTTCACTAGGGTGAGGAATTATCTCCTTGGTGGGGTTGAGACACAGCTATGCCTTAATCACCTTAAATGGTGTGTCATGGATTGAATTGTGTTGCCCCCAAATACCTGTCAGCTTGGCTAGGCCATTATTCTCAGTATTGTATGATTGCCTACTGTTTTTGTCATTGATGTGATTTCCCTGTGTGTTATGAATCCATCTTATATGTAATGAGAAGGATTGGCAGCAGTTGTATTGATGAGATCTACAAGATTAGACAGTGTCTTCAGTTATTCTCTTTCGGAGATATAAAAGAGAGAATCAAGCAGAGGGAGAGGTGGACCTCATACCACCAAGAAAGCAGCACAGGTAGCAGAGCACATCCTTTGGACTCGGGGTCCCTGCACCTGAGAAGCTCCTCGAGACCTTCCTTCAGTGGCACCAGAGAGAGAAAGTCTTCCCCTGGAGCTGACAGCCTGAATTTGGACTTGTAACCTACTAGACTGTGAGAGAATAAATTACTCTTTGTTAAAGTCATGCACTTGTGGTATTTCTGTTATAGCAGCACTAGATGACCAAGTTGCAGGAATTCTTACCACCCTGCTACCTACCTGTGCAGTCACTGTCAAGAGTCCGAAGGCTGCGTTTCTACTTGTGGCTTGGTAGTGAGTGAAACGTATTCCAGAATACTCCGTTTTCCTGTTCCCTTTTGTTGCAAGGGAAGGAGGAAGTAGTCTTTATCCTCTCGCTACCCCCACTTCTAGTTCCATATAGGCATCAATGCCCACGTAGCATATCTGGTTTGACAGAGTGCCCTTGCTGTGACGTCAGATGTCGTCTCATTGCCTTTGGACACATCATCAGGAAAGACCAAAGGCTAGAAAAGGATATCATGTTTAATAAAGTAGAGCATCAACGAAAACAAGGGAAACCCTCGGTGAGATGAATTGATAAAATAGCCACAAGGGTGGACACAGATGTACTAGCCAGTGATAAATGAAAGTGACTTAGGACCATGCAGTGTGTCGTTGTGTTATATGTAAGATCACCATGAATTGGAGCCAACTGGACAGCGGCTAACAGCAACAATGTTATGTAAACTAGTGGAGAGGGAAGGCCTCTGAGTGGCTTCAGCTTAATGGAGAAAGCAAGACTTGCCCCATCACTCTCCCCTGGCTCCTGTGCCTCATATCATGTCAACAGTATCTCCTCAACCCCGTGATAAGACCCTGCTTGACGTTTGCTGAGGCTACTGTATGCAGTTGGGCACCCAGCAAAGGGGCATGTGGGGCTTAAAATTCGCCTGGGATCTTACATTACAGGTAGTGAACCTGCTGTGGGTTGTGTCTGCCCAGAGAAAGGGGCATCTTCTTCTAATGTGCAGAAAAGCATTGTGAGGCCTAGCAGTCACCTTGGTGATAGCTAACGTGACCATGCCCTTCACCTCCGCTCCCCATAGCAGCCTCTGTTGCTGCTGAGTTTGGAGACTGTATTCCACAGCCTGAACTTTTAGGGGCCCAGGAGAGCTGCAAAATGAACAAGGGAAAATGTGCTGGCATAACTGATTGCCAGTGAGAAGGAAGGCGATTGTTTATTATGTCATTAAGTCTCCTCAGTGGGTAGGCACAGTGCTGTCAGCTGGGTACATTGTCTGGGCCCAAGGTGGCACTTGCTGCAGGGGCCCACAGGCAGGTGAACGTACATCTGTGGTGAGCACCACAGTGACTACAGATGCAGAGATCTCTGGGAGCATGGAAGAGGTGCTCCCAACATGCTGGAGGGAGAGGCCAGGGGAAGCTGCCCTGGGGGTGGCGAGCCCACACCACAGGGTCTTCCAGGATGCCTGGGAGCTGGTTGGGCGCACCCCTTTTGGGGTGGCATCCTTCTGCCAGTGGAATCCTGAGTGAAAATTGCCATGCTAAGAAGAGGTATACTTTCATAAGGCCCATGAGTAGGCAAGGAGCCTGCCCACTTGCATCACTCTTCTTAACGCTAGGCAAAAAACAAACCAAAAAAAATCCATAAATTTTTTATTTTCATAAGAGTAAACTTTGCGGGGGGTTGTGTTTCTAAGTTTTTAAATGATCATGTTCAACATTAGCAACCCCAGAACCTTCCTGGCTTCTTACTTTGTGACATACTCATCTTTCTCTGCTTTCCCTCCACCAGGTATTTGCTAGAGCAGGATTTCCCAGGCATGCGGATTGGCCCAGAGCCCACCACTGACTCCTTCATCGCTGTGATGTATGGGGATACAGAGGGAAGCACCCCAGGAAATGCATTGGTTGTGGACCCTAAAAAGCCATTCCGAAAACTTAGTCGTTTTGGGAATGCTTTCCTGAATCGGTAAGGACCAGCAAACTGCCGTCTTTGGTCAAGTTGTTTATACCTTTTCTTTGAATTATTGCCAGCTCTAGATAAAGGGGAAATCCTGGTGGCACAGTGATTAAGTGCTACATCAGCTAACCAAAAGTTCAGCAGTTCAGATCTGCCAGGTGCTCCTTGGAAACTCTATGGGGCAGTTCTACTCTGTCCTATAGGACTGCTATGAGTTACAATCGACTTCACGGCAACTGGGTTGTTGTTTTTTTTTTTTTTTTTTTGTATAAGTAAAGGAGAAACCATGGCGGTTAGTGGTTAAGTGCTACATTTGCTAACCAAAAGATCAGCGGTTCAGATCCACCAGGCATTCTTTGGAAATTCTATGGATCAGATCTACTCTATTGTATAGGGCCACTATGAGTTGGAATCAACTGAACGGCAGTAGGTTTGGTTTGTTTTTTATAGGTAAAGGTCCAAAAACAGAAGAAAAGAGCATGTCTGTTCTAGGAAAGAGAGAGGTTATAGGGAATATGTGCATTATATTCAAATATTTGAAAGACAACCATAGGAAATGACCGTTTACACCTATTCTGTGTGGCTTCAGAAAGTAGAACTGAAGCCCAGGGTTGGACATTATAAAGCCACACCGTGTAAGGAACAAATTTCTAAAGATTTAAGCTGCACAGAAATGGATCAGTTTACCTTGGGAGGTAATGTGCTCCCCATCACTGGCAGTATGAACTGGAGGCTGGATGGTGACCTCTCAGGAGTAGTGTTTGGGGCCCTTAGAGTCTAAGGACAGTTAGCCAGGGAACCCCTGAGGTTCAGTCCATTGATTACTGTGGAACAAGTTGCCTCACCTCCCCAACTGTCCTAGGCGTTTCACCCCTACACTGTTGGTTGCTTCCATATTCACAAAAGCAGAACAGGAAAAATAGAGTCAAAATACAAAAAGTTCACTTTGTTACATGGTCTATAGACATGAAGTTGTGGGCTGAGATTCTGTCTTCATTAAAGGTGTGTTTTATTTGGACTACTCTCGTGACCTTTCACCAGAATTCCCAGTGAAGCTGGGGGCTGTCTGTTGGGGGAGAGAACAAGTTGGTGGGTTCTCCTGGACACAGCTCTGTCCTCTTGGACATGATCCACTGTCCTTACCTCCCCGTCCTGCTCTTTGCCACTTCTGGCCTATATTTTAAAACCTGTTTCTCTTTCTTCTTCTTTCCTGCCATTTCACTCCACCCCTCCATTGCACTCTCCTCTGAGTCTACTGCTACTGAGTGGTTGACTTGGGGGAGTGGGCTGTAGGAGGTGCAGAGCTGCTGAAGAGTAATTTGAGCCTCCCGAGGAGGAGGAAGAGGTTCCTGTGGCACAGGTGGTCTGGGCTGAGGTGCTAACTGAAAGGTTGGCAGTTCAAACCTACCCAACAACTCCGTGAAGAAAATGTCCTGGCAACAAAGAATACAGCCAAGAAAACCCTGTGGAGCAGTTTTACTGTCAAAAGCAACTTGCCAGCAGAAGACAGCAAGAAGAGGGAAGTCTGATTTAAGCTGACATACAACAGCAGGCATTAAATGCACTTCTCCTTTTTAGATATTTTTAAAAATGAAAATAGATGCTGACTGCTGTTGGCACAGGAGGCTAAGGAACCTCACTGTGCAGCTCTAGGGGGTGCTATTCACATGGAATCTGGGACTGATTATGTCCCCTGGGGTCGTGCTTTACTCTGCCAAGGTGATCCCGGCAACCTCCACAGGTGCCTTTTGTGAAAAACTGAGCTAGGTATCTGACACTCCCTAAAGGCTTTTTCATGCTTCCACCGCACATCAGGAAAGCATCCTAGTGTAGATAGGGAGCTTGGCAACAGGTTTTTAATGGAAATGCGCAGATGATGGCAATGAAGTCACAGCGCACTCCGCCTGGGTACTGACAGTGATTTACAGAGCAGTGTCTGGGTGACCTTTCCTGGCCTTCAGGGTTCTCTTCTCCAGGAGGAGTAGATCCCTTGACCCTAGACCAGCCTTGATTGGTACAGGGAGTAGGAGAAATAGAGCTTAGGCTTTGGGATCCAAGGCTGGGCACTGGAAAGCACCAGAGAGCCAGCCTCCGGGATCCCTCGGGTCAGAGTAGACCAGAGTCGAGGGAAAACGGGACAAGAAACTCTCCTGTCAGAACTTCGTTGGAGCCATGTCGCAGAGTGGGCAACAGCTACCTTTCCTGTCCTGGTTATGGAAGGCTCCAGAGGCCCCAGAAGGTGCAGGGCATAGAGCCCTTTTCTGTGGAAGGCTGCTCTAAAGTCCTTTGGTCTCATGACTACTGTCTCTTTTTGCTTGACAAAGTTTTAAAAAAGAAATAAGCTGCCACTTTCTTCAAATTCTCATTTCGTGAAATCCACATTCACAAGGAAAACCCCGAAAATAAGTGGGTTTTGCTTTATTTTGACAGATAACTTCCTAACAATAATTTTTTTCCCCCAAATTCTAAATACACAGCAAATGAGTGTGGAAGAGAAATGTTCAGCAAAGACTTTGAATGGCAAGTTTCTTTATCTTAGACATTTAAACTTAGTGAAAATAATCCATGCATGAACAGCCAGCCAAGTGCCATGCATGACACTAGATTAAAAATTTTTTTAAAAAATCTGTTGCCATGGAATTGGTTCTGACTTGTAACAACCCCATAGGACAGAGTAGAACTGCCCCATGGGGTTTCCAAGGAGTGCCTGGTGGATTTGAACTGCTGACCTTTTGGTTCACAGCCAAGTTCTTAACCCCTGGGCCATCAGGGCTCCTAACAGGTAATCAAAGATAATTGAATTCAGAACAACATGTATAAAAAAATAGTAATTAATTTGTTGACATTAGCTGTGTGTCAGGCAGAGCCCTGGTGGTGCAGTGGTTAAGAGTTTGGCTACTAACCAGAAGGTCAGCAGTTCAAATCTACTAGCTGCTCCTTGGAAGTGTTACGGGGGCAGTTCTCCTCTGTGCTGTGAGGTTGCTATCAGTCAGTATCCACTTGACGACGGTGGGTTTTGGTTATGTTTCAGGTGTTAGTCTAAACTTGTATATTAACTTTAAAGTCCCCACAAAGACCTTGTAACAGGAGCTACCATTGTCCCCATATACACAGGAAGGGTTGAAGTGTAGGAAGTTTATTTAACTTCCAGAGGGTCCCTCAGCAATTAAGTGGCAGGGCTGGTGTTAGAACCCACCAGTCCTCACTAGTTCCATTATACTGAGCTGCTGAACAGTGTGACATTTGGACTAAATTCTTAGTCCAGTGTCCAGTGTCCAGGTTGCCTGCTGCCCATTCTGAACTCTGTGTTGAACTTGTAGGCCACTCTTAACATGACTCTCCAACAGAGATGAGAGAGATGATAATAATTATGCTTTGTGTTATTGTTTGCATAGTGTCATATACTTTATCCTTTGGGGATTAGTAAGGTAGACAACACTATGACCAGTTTACAGTTGAGAAAGCTAAAGCAAAAAAGTAAAGAGACTTACTCAAGGTTACAAGATCAGGAAGAGGCAGAGACAGGACGGGAATTCAGGGTTTCCCCCGTTGCCGTTCATCACCCTGCACCTCCGTGAGGCTCTGGCCATGCTGGTGGCCGTGCATATGTGAGGTTCATGGGTTAGGGATGTACCTCATGTCCTAATGAGTAAACAGCCTGCTGAAGTAGTGTCCACATGACACGCCGCTCTTCCACATAGCGCCTCCTTAAGGAAGAGACTTGATTAGTATGGGACACTTGAATGTATGTTCCTAATTATAGCATCTTTCTAGGAACATTGGCAGGGCTAACTCTAAGGTCAGCAAACCTTTTCCATATGGCATACTTTTCCCAGGAACTAGGTGAAAATACAGTACTTAGTAAGAAACTAAAACCCCATAGTAAGAAATTAAAATTGTACTAAATTCTAATCTACAAGTAATGTCTGTAATTATCAGGATTAAAAAATAAAACTACCATTTTTAGAAAAGTAGACTGATGAGGAAAAAACAAAACAAAGAACAAGTGCATACACCTGATTCAAAAGCAGACTATACCCCATGTCTGATGCTTCTTGAATTAACGCAAATATACTGGTGTCTCCATGGATCCAAGTCCTCAGAGTACTGTTGGTCCTGTCCATCTCCTCCTGCTGTCAAGTTGGTTCTGACTCATACCAACCTTACAGAACAGAGTAGAACTGCCCCCATAGGATTTCCGAGGAGCAGCTAGTAGATTTGAACTGCTGACCTTTTGGTTAGTAGCCAAACTCTTAACAGCTGCACCACCAGGGCTGTGGCTGAGATGCAGTAAATGTCAACAAATTAAATTGGGTGTTTGCTGTAGAGAATTTTCTTCCTCCAGGAAACCACCAGAATCACTCCTGGGACCTGGCCTTCTTATTACCTGGAGTTGGCTTGGGCATCTGGTCCCAGGGATGGGGCAGAGGCATATCTAAGGCTTGACAGGCCTGGCATGTGCCCTGGATGCCACTTGCAGGGCGATAATGCATCCCCTTCCCCCTACTGAGTAGTCTCTGTCAGTCCAGTAAGCCCACCTTGCTTCTTCAAGGGCAGTAGATGGCAGAGGTTTAGCAAGCAGATGGGGGGGAGGGGTAGAGTGGAGGAGCGCTCACCCCTGGGCACAAGTCCAGTGGGTAGGGTATAGTGTAGAAATTGCCCCTGGACACCTGTTACACTCATTTATGCCTCTGCCTGGAATCTTTAAAAGAGATAAATACAGTATCTACTGTTAGCTACCAGGAGGGCCTCAGTCTTCTCTCCAAGGACGGTGTAAAAGAAAATAGTAAGTATTGACAGTGCATTTCTGAGAAATAAGGGCAAGTTCTCTAAAAGTTAGGTTCGAATTATAGAAATCCCATGCTTAAACAATAAAAGGAATTGAGCTAGAACAGAAGAGTTCTACAGCAGTAACTTTAATGTGACCTTCTGAACCCCACCATGATGTTTTGCTTTAGGGAAGAGTTCCACAGGCAGGCACCTCCCTGGAAATGTGGCTGTCATCATTCCAGAGTTTATTACTGAAGACAGTTCCACCTCACAGAGGAGGAGATGGACAGGACCAACAGTGCCCCGAGGGTGTGGATCCATGGAGACACCAGTATATTTGGGTTAATTCAAGAAGCATCAGACATGGGGTATAGTCTGCTTTTGAATCAGGTGTACAGACTTGCTGTTTGTTTTGTTTTTTTCCTCCTCAGTCTACTTTTCTAAAAATGGTAGTTTTATTTTTTAATCCTGATAACTACAGACTTACTTGTAGATTAGAATCTAGTACAATTTTTTTTAACAGAAGAAATTCCTCATCTTATTTTCTTCCTTTATTATTTCCATTTCTTTTTGAAAAATACCTTCAATCATCAGCCCTAGGAATTAAAATTTTGCAACTTCCCTTTGAACTGAAGGAATATGAGCAGTGCTCAGCACTTCTGTCATTTTGGCTAAGATTGATGACGGTAGGGTCAGTGACAGAAAACCATGTCGTACATGCACATAATGATTTAGCAATAGTAGATAACACAATGTGTTATTTTTGGACTGCTGTGTTTGGTAGCTAGATTTTTGTAATTAAATGAGTTGTCATTAAATATGCTTATTTTCAGTTTTGAATATTTCATGGGCACTTATGTACCAATAGGAATTTAAAAAAGAGAAAACTAAATACAAATACACAGTGTCAGTACAGAGTTAGATGTTGGCTCTATCAACTAATTTAACTGCAGAGATTAAGGAAACCAGACTCTCGCCAAGAATCGCTCTTGATTTGCTGGCGAAGTTATTGTTTGGTTTTATTAATCTGAGGGAATAATCTTTTTTCCTTTGTCATGCATTTGTTCATAATCAACTTGATGAAGCTTTTCCCATTACTCTTTGATCTCAAGATTTGTGGTGGCTCCCAGGTATTAAACCATTGTTCTTCATTGGGAACTGCCTCTGCATTCTGGTCCTGACAATTCCAGAAAACCGGTTTTCCTCCCTGGGCTCAGGCAAGCCTTCCCAGGACAGGAGAAGCTGAATTTCTAAAATCATATATTTAGGTTGAACCATCGGGGACTGCCTATATGTAACCAGTTGTTAGCTCTAAAAATGGTTGTCTCATAAGGTTCGACCTAAGGGTTAACCATGGACTTTTATATAGTCGGGAAGTGAAAATAAATTCCTCCTGAGCAGCCAAGGGTTCCATCAGACATTTCTGCCGGGACCACGTAATAATGAATGCACTCTCCTTGGTTCTCTCCATATGTTGGCTATCTTTGTGTATTGTGTGCTGTTTACTGTGCAAACTTAGGAAGCTGTGTAATCTCTTTTGTCCGACTCTCCTCATCAATAAAATGAGCTGGAGTCATAGTGAGTCCTTCAGAACAGCTCTGTGCTCTTTCCACTGTGTACTTAGGTTTATCTGAACCTCAGGACAAACCTAAGGAGTTGTGGTGATGCAACAGTTAAGTGGTCAGCTGCTACCCAGAAGGGCAGAAGTTGCAACCCTAGTAAAGGCTCTGCAGGAGAAAGACCTGATGATGCTCCCATAAAGATCAGAGGCTAAGAAAGCCTGTTGGGTAGTTCTGCTTTGTCACATGGGGCCACTGTGGGTCAGAATGGAGTCAACAGCACCAAACAACAATGACAAACCTGGAACTTCTCACAGAAGTTGGATGGCCTCCGAAGATCACAGGGTAGAGGGCAGGGACGGGCCTAGAGCCCAGATGTTCTTCCTTTGGCTCACTGCTCGACCCTCCACGCCCCGCAGGTGGAGAGCAGACTGCACAAAGGAGCCCGTTCCCTGGGTGGTGTATGTGGTTAGCGGCCTGGCTGCTAACCAGGAGGCTGGAGGCTTGAGTTCACACAGAGTACCCTCAGAAGAGAGGTGTAGGAATGGTGTGGCAGAGCCCACCGGCCTTCTGTGACTTCACAAAGGGGAAGAAGAATCGAGACCCGCAGCCCAAGGCTCCTCCCCGTGAGGCGGAGGCCATGCTTGCCCCCTCTCGCTGCCAGTCTTCATCCTGACAACAGCTGTCTCTTCCATGGCACTCTCTGCATCTCTGCTGAGTTCGGATATTTGTTGCAGTGGCCGCACAGAACTTACAGACAATGCTTATGATGCTGGAGTTTATTTGGAAAGCAACAGATTACAATTCAGGTTCAGAAACACTCAGGATATACTTTGTCTCAGCCATGCCGGCAAGTCTCTGTCTGACCCTTGGCCCCTCGGCCTGGCCTCTGCCCTGCTCTGGCAAATGTTACAGAGCTCTTTGAGCTCTACCAGTAAGTGCCCAGAGGCTCCCAGCGCTCCATTATACCTCAGCTGAAGGTGCCAGCTCCAGCGCCATGGGTCAGCAAACCTAGTTCTGCCAAATGTTTTGAGGTACCTACTCTGCCAGCAAGCCTCTTGCTGGAAGACCCTCAGCTTTCCCACTCCTGCAGGTCTCCTGGTTCTGCTGTCACCTTTTCTCTGCCACTGCTTCTCACTGTCTTAGGTGTTCAAATTCTGTTTCGTGGTTCTAGGAGCTTCTCCGTGCAGGGATCCTGGGCCCAAAAGACGTGCTCTGCTCCTGGCTCTTCTTTCTTGGCAGTGATACCTCCCTTCCTGCCTCTGGGATGGTTCATTTTAAGCCTGGCGGATGGCAAAACTGACCAGTTGCCTTGTTAGGGTTGATGTACTGTATGTGTATGGTCTCATCCCCATGGGAGTGACATGAACTTTATTTGCATTGTTAGCAAGCTGTCCAATGCCCTCAGTGGGCCACAGTTACTTCACGTGTATAGTCTCCCTCAGTCACTTGAATGGCAGTGGCGAAACAGTGGCTGGAAGGGCCGTATCAAGCAATTCATTGCACCACAACGGCTGGAAAGTCAGCCAGTGAAAGCCCTGTGGAGCACAGTTCTACTTGAACACACGTTAGACTCCATAGCAACTGGGAAAAAAGAAATCCAAGGCTGTGATTCACTGCTCCTTTAAGGTGCGGCACGCCGTGGAAACTAAAGGTTCACCGCGGGGTTCAGATGCCCAGACCAATGGCAGTAGACTAGCGGGTTAGAGCCTGGAGCCAGAGCTGCCAGGTTAGCATCCTACCGCCGGCGCTTGTCAACCAGGAGGCTGGGCAGGGTACTGTCCATGACCCTTCTGTGTCCCAGACTCCTCCTTTGTAAAACAGTGGTTCATAGCCCTTGCCTCTGAGGTTGTGGTGAGGAGTAACTGGTTTCTGGGCACAGAACATGCTTATCAACAGTACCTGACAACACAGTTGTGCTCAGTAAATGTTCATGCTGTCTTATTATTACTGTAACTTCTGTAGATGCCACTCATTGTTTGGAAATCAAAATCACTATTAAGATAAAAAAACAAAAACCAAACCCATTGCCACTGTGTCAAACCTGTGACCCTATCATGTAAAACTGCCCCATAGAGTTTTCAAGGAGCAGCTGGAGGATTCAAACTGCTCTCCTTTTGATTAGCAGCCATAGCACTTAACCACTAGGCTGCCATTCAGCCTGGTTATTCTGAAAGCCTAGCTTTAAGAATGTTGATCATTGAATAGAATTTTGGCATTGGGAAGCTTTCTCAGTAATCTGATCTTCTTGCTCCCTTGCTTTACTTAGTGACAGACTCTTGACAACTTCCTGAAGTCTCACAGCTAGGACCACTGCTTTTTCCTCCACTTTCTGTGATTCCTGAGTCTTCTGTGGTTGTAGAGGCAGCATGGAGTACAGGTTTGGTCTAAGATCTTGGTCCACTCCCTCCCCTGCTTCTGCTTCAGGAAAACAAAATGTATCAGGTCAGCCTTTGGGGAGGGAGACACTTCATAAAAGCTTATAGGAGGCATGGTTAACACTGCAAACGTTTTGTTGTATGTATCTCACTGCAATCAAAATTAAAAACACAACAACCCACAGCAGTACATTTTAAAAAACAAATCTTGTGGCAAGATTCCTGGGTGTAACAGCACTTGTCAGCATGTTTAGTGATAAGTGTAGAAGGCGCAGACGGACACCCGTCCTGTTTGTCACCCCAGGGAAGGAATAGGAAGTCCATCTTGGGACGGCACATCTGTGCTTGGAAACGTTTCAGCAGAAACACAGAAGCTGGGCAGGCCTCACTTAAGGTCAGTTCCCATGTGCAAGATAAATAACCCTGCTTCTGACCTTCCATTCTTAAAGTGTAACAGTAAGACCTGATTGCAGTAACAGATGAGAGTCTTTTTCAGAAAACATTGGTATGTGGTGCTGTCTGTCTGAGTGTTACCTGTTACCCATGGGGCCGGAAGGCTCCCTTGTGTTCTGTGCTAAGCTTTCTTCTGTGGAGTGGAGCTTGGCACATACAGCTCCCTTCCAGGTGCCCCAGAGACGTTCCTTCTCTTCCTCCTCCTCCTCCTCTTTTTTGCAGTTACACTTTTTGGTAGCTCCTGTATTCAGGGTGATGTCACCATGTCTGGCTGCATCTGGTTTGTGGCTTATTCGCCTTGCCTCAGCTGCTGGGCAGAAGGCCTGGCAGTGTTGAAATGTTGCTTTGCACAGAGGAAGAGAACAGTGTATACATTTTGGATCCCTCTGTTAGCCTCATATTAGAATCCAGGGATTTTGTGTTTTGGAGAAGTTGATATTGAGTGCAAGCTTGTGCTTTCCACAGTAACAGCTGGGGTAAAATAGTTCCACACATGTGCAACTTTCCCAGCACTGCCAGATGCCTCAGACTGCCTCATGAAAAGAATAGCCATGTAAAGAGAGACCGACTCATTACCAACAAGAGCCGTGAGTCCACCACAACGTCACCAGAGCTGTAGCTCCATCCCAGTTCTCAAGAATTAAGTTAGGGTGATTCCCCCTCTGGACCTACAAAGGCTGCTTAGTGACCCATGTGTCCATTTTCCTGCAGATCTGCCCAGTGTTACACAGTGAGGTTTGCTCAGAGGTTAGAGATCGGAAATGAGGGGCTTCTCTTCAGTTCACTAGACCTTTGTTTTGAATGTTAGGTTTTTAACTGTAAGGATTGAGTTCTGCTCCACTGAAGTCAGATATACTAGGTTGTAGACTGCATTCAGCAGCCATGTGTTAGTTGTGTGACCTCAAGATGTTGTAACTGCTTTGTGCTTCCAGCTGCAAAATGATCAGTGGGTATTTTCTGTAGCTTGCTGGGTAACTTGAAAATAGAATGTGTGAAGAACTTGACAGGAGCACCTTCAGTGAAAGTTACTTTGAAATGTCAGTAACTGCACCTCTTCCTCAGGGGCCTCATACCACCATGCCGTGCCTCCCACCCTGCCGTCCTCCCGTGACTGCACCCTACCACACTGTCCACACATGCACAGAGGGGGCTAGGCGGGCCTCCCTGTTCTGCATTCACAGCATATTTACTTTCTGAGTAATCTCCCACTGAATGGAAAGGTTGAGTCTTCACTGCATATTTTCAGGCTTCTCTCACACAGAGATAGAAGTTAGCTCTTTATGTTACAGGAAAAGGAGAAGCTCAGCATCTAGGGTCTTAAAAGCTAGCAAGCTGCCATCTGAGGCACACCAAATGGTCCCAACTCATCTGGAATGGATGATGACCAAGAACACCAAAGACAGGGAAAAAAGAGCCCAGGACTCAGAAGGACCCATATGAATGGGTGATTGTATCAGCATGTGACCGGAAGAACCAGATGGTGCCCGGCCAGCACCAAAGACAGCTGGGATGGGGCACACATTGTTGTGTCCCAGGGTAACATAAGAAAAAGAGGTGTGCAGTTCAAGAACTCTCTTAAAGACTGCAACTAATTGTCTGGCAGCCTGGGGGTTCCCCTAGGAGCATGGCATCTAGACCTGCTGCTGCCCCTGACTAGAAAACATTACTGAGGTCCATTCTTCCAACAGGAATGGACTGGACTGAGGGACACAAGATGACCATATGGTGTGTGTACTTTATGGTTCTGTGCATTTATAAGATGTTGCCCTTTTTATTCTTGTGTTGCCAGTGGGACTCAACTTAGTGAGCTCCATCGTGGCTATCACTGGTGGTGGCCGGGCACCATCCAGTTCTTCCGGTCCCAAGTCGATGTAGGCACCCACTCATGTGGGTCTCTCTATCTTCTGGGTTGTCATTACCGCATGTCATTTTGGTCCTCGGTGAGCATCCGTTCCTGCTGAGTTGGGACCATTTGCTGTGTCCTCGGATGGCAGCTTGGCACCTTTTAAGACCCCAGACGCCACTCACCAATGTGGGGTGCAGAGAGCCCTCTTAGCAAAATGCTGGTTGTGCCAATTGGCCTCAATTTTGCCTAAGACCATGGTCCCCTGCCCCCTGACCCAGCTACTCTATCCTTGCAATATTGGGTTAAGATGGAAGGAGGACTCATGTTATGCTGGACTTGGCAATGCAGAGTGACCATATATTGGATGCACTTTATGGTTCTATACATCTATAGGATATCATCCTGCTGACCTCTGGCTGGAGGAAGGAGAGTGGGTGGAGAGGAGCAGAAAGGAGGCTGTTGGGAGGATGAGACATGTATGGAGCAGAGAGGAATAGTGTGCTGTCACTGGACAGGGAGAGCAGTGGAATCTGCATGTAAATTTATACAGGAATGTACATTTTCACTCAGTCATATTAAATAAGTAAATAAATAAAAAGGGGGGAAAAATGTTGTCCTGCTGGCCTTTTACTAGAAGGGAGAGAAGAAGGTCGTGAGAAGGGGACAGGAGATTGTTAAGAGGATACGACATGTGTAGAATGGAAAGGCGGAGTGTGCTGTCACCTGGCAAGGAGAGCAGAAGGAGCTGTAGATAGGTGGACATGCAAATTTAATTTCATTGTATGCTTTCACTTAATCACAATGAAAAGGAAAAAAAAAAAGCATGCACAGTGCCTAACCGAGACCCCAGCAGGCTCTGTTCCCTGGGGTGGATGTAGCAGAGTGCTTCTCTGTTACTCCACGGCTATACAAGGTTAACGCTCAAAGTACCTCAACAATCTCTGATCCACATACTTTACATGTGAGATAGCTTAGGTCCAGAGTGGGGAAGCCCTTGTCCAGGGTCCCACAGCAAGTTGGTGGCAAATCCTGAGTTGAACCTGAACCAGGGCTGCTGACCTACAGGCCAGAATTCTTCTCCCTCACTTCCTGCGTCTGTGAGACAGGCACCGGGCAGCTGATTAGAACCACAGCAGGAGGGTCAGCATCAGAGCAGGGAGATGGCGTCAGGAAGGGGTGGACAGGGGTGGAGGCCGGCAATGTTCTCCGAAGCCCTCCCCTAGCCCTGATCCCTTTGCCTGCCCCGTGGATACTTCTAGGACTCCTGAATACCTGGAGGACTTGGGGTATTGCCCACAGGTGCCTGCCTAGCCCTGGGCCTGAAGCTATGGAAGGTACCAGACCAGATGCTGAGTCCCTGGAGCATCAGACAGTGAAACAGGCCCCAGTAGCTCTAGCTTCCATGAGTAGTCAGGGACTGGACAAGGAGCCAAGGATACTCCAGCCCAGGAGACAGTGCACCCAAAGGAGATATGGCGCTTCTTGGGAGCAGAAGCCCAGGCTGTTTGGGCAAGGAACAGCGCAGAGGAGGGGATAGATGAGTTGGGGCCAACCTGTGCTGAAGGCCTAACTCTGAGACTCGGAGCAAGTCACCCAGTCTCTCTGAGCCTCTGTGTGTTCTGAAGTTAATGGTAGCTTCTTCCTCATGAGGATAGTGTAAAGATCAAATTAGATGATATTTGTAAACTACCAAAATGTTAAATGCACAATTGCTGTTCTGTGCCGCTGAGTGAATTCCAACTCCTAGTGGCCCTATAAGACAGAGTAGAACTGCCCCATAGGGTTCCCTAAAGTGTCATCTTTACAGGAGCAGTTTGCTGGGTCTTTTCTTTTGCAGAGCCAGTGATATGTTCAAACTGTTGACATTTTGGTTAGTAGCTGAGCACTTAACTAGGCCTTCTTCAATATGCAATAGCTAAAGCCAAAATTAACAGAAAGGGATCTGGAGGCAGGCAGCAGTGAGTCCCAGTGTCTGCTCACACCTCCCTGTGCACCAGCATCTGATCTCTGTGTCAGTCACGTCCCAACCCCGTTTTACAGTTGACATCCATAAGGCCAGAGAGGTCGAGGAGCTTCAGGGAGACTGTTCTGTGATGCTTGTTTCTGATCCCACCTCGGATCCGTTTCTCTCAGATTCATGTGCTCCCAGCTGCCCAACCAAGTCCTGAAGAGCATCAGCATCATCGACAGCCCTGGCATCCTGTCTGGGGAGAAGCAGCGCATCAGCCGAGGTCAGTGCCTGCCCATCCCCACCCCATCCCTCTGTAGAACTGTCTGGGGCTCTCTCTGATATTAGCAGAGGCCTTCTGTGCCATGTTGTATTCTGTCTATCTTCCAGTGCAGACATTGGTCCAGGTGCCCACAGCATCCTTGGGCAGCCACAGGGTCCAGAGCTTTTAGGGCCTCCAAGAAACAGCCAGGAAGGATAGCATCAGAGGTTCCACCATTTCAACTGTGAAACTGTCCAGAGCTGGAGCTATAACCTCTTAATTTCTTTAAACACTATCGTCTACTGTTCATTCCTGCTTTAGATAAATCTTCAGTTGTAAGTGTCCCCAGAGGAGGTGACATATCCCTTGCTAATGATTCAGTTGGACACATGATAAAAAATACAAGAGGCTAGCTAGCCACAGCAAGGGACAGAAGTCTCTTCCTCCCTTCCCTCTGATATAAGCTCCAGCCTGGTAAGCCTTGCAGTGTTCTCTTCTGGTGTACGCCCTTACTGCGCCTTGACTTCACACCAGCTGTTAATCTGTGCACTGAGGATGCAGTGAGACAGCTGCACTTCCTGCCCTCTGGGAGCTTATGTTGTGTTGAGAAAGATGGGCGTTGATCAAGTTATCACGTGAATGAATAAAACATGAGAAGTGAGATAAGTGCTGTGAGCTGTGGGCCGTGTATAGGGTGTGATGCCGGGGTACTAGGAAATGCTCCCCAAGGAAGTGACATTGGAGGGAGGATGAGAAGGAATGACCCGTGGGAAGCTCTGGGTAGGGGGAGCCAGGCCAGAAGGACTTTCAGAGGAGAGCCATGAAGAACAGAAAATGCCCTAGAAAGAGCAGTAGCATCTGGGCTTCTTCTACCTTCAGAAGGCAAAGCTGAGGCGCTGACCCTTCCAGAGCCCCTGCTTAATCAATGGCCCTTCTGTGTCCTCTTTTCCCCTACAGAAAAGGGCCAGCCTGAAAGACAGGTTACTTCTGGAAAGGAGATTCTGTTGGTCATGCAGTCTCTCTCACCCCACTCTTGAAAGACAGACTGGTGCAGTGAGGCTTTGCTAGGAGGGCAGATATGGAACAGATGTGCTGCTTTTGTCACTTGTCACTGAGAGTGCTCCTTGACCCCTCTCACAGCAAGTCAGTAAATCCGTGTACGGGAAATGCTGGCCCGAAGAGATTGAGCAGCAACCCGTCTGGGGTCAGGGCCATGGGTTACGGCCTCAGAGCTAGGAAGTAAGGGTCCCATGTTAAGGGTGATTTTTTAGGTCACCAGAACTTTCTTCCAAGGCACCTCAGGGTAGACTTGAATCTCCAACCTGTGGGTCAGCAGCCCAGCACATAACCTTTGCACAACCCAGGGACTCCTGCCAGGCCCCTAAGCCCTCATTTCTCCTGACACTTCAGAAATGCTGACCCTGCTGCCTCTGTGACTCACACAGAGTACAGGTCACTGTGGAGCTGCCTGACCCCATGCCCGCCGCCTGGGCTGCCACTTTACGAACAAGCGTGCCGGTCATTGGAGGGGCGGGTTGCCTGCCTGGGAGGGTTGAGAGTGCCACCAGGCTGCCCTGAAGCAGAGAGGTGAAGCAAAGGGAATGATTGCACGGGGACAGTCTGTAAATTGCACTCACCGCACACACACACAATTTCGGGATGATTGGCAGAAAGACTTCCCCCATCCTGTCCAGGTGCCTTAGGCACCTTTCGTGTTTGTGTTGCCTAGGAATGTGGCTTTATCTGGTGTCCCCTTGGACTTGGCGCCTAGGAGCAGAGCTCCCCGCCCCCCGTCTCTAGCTGTGCCTTTGCTGAGTTGGCTAAGGAGCACTGCATGACAAGCAGCCAGACCAGTGCTGTTCTCCTCTCTTAAAAATAATTTTGTTGACCATATTTTCAAACCAAAGTAATAAAGGTTTGTTGTAAAGGGTTCAGACAGTGAATACAGACATAAAATACATCTCAGTCACAAGTAACAATAACTGGTTTTCTCTGACTCCCTAGAGCTTATCTGTGTATCCTTTCTAATGGAAAGGCAATTACCCTGCCTGCTTTCTGAAGTTTGATTTTTCCCATAACTATCTTCCGTAGACATCATCCCATGCCAGTGTATTCAAATGACATCATTCCTCTTAACAGCTACTTGTGTTCCACAGTGATGTAACATAATGTGTTTAGCTAATTTGCAAGTATTTTAGTTGTATTTGTCATCTTTTTATGTGTACCTTTATATCTCAGTGCCAATTGAATTTTTTTTTTTTTTTTTTATTTTTTTGAGGACTAGTTTAGGATCATTGGTTTAGCCTCAGAAAGGTTGCTGTACAGGCAAAATGTTTTGTTTTAAAAGGAAAACAAAGCCAGCTTGTGTTCCACAGCTTTTGTGAGCTGCCCATGTCTTACTCAGTCTAAGTGTACTGGAGAAATGTATGGTCCTGGTGACACACCTTTCTTTTAGCTCTCAATTTTAAGACCCCTAGATTTTTTGCTTTAACCCTATCCATTTCATTTCATTGGAGGTCCTTTTGTCTAATTCTAATTGTCTGTATTTTTATTTCTCCCTTGCTTTGTAAGAGTCCTTCAAGCTATGGGTCCTGTATAGTTGTGGTGAAACACAGCCCGATGTCTTCGGTACACTTTGAAGCTCAGTTCTTTTTAACTCTGTGTAGTTCTTCAAACTCTGACTCATATCCTGGTCTGACTTACCATGGAGCATACTTACTCACATCCTATGCTCAGAAATAGCGCAGACAGTTCACGCTGTCTGGCTGGTATCTGCCACCCTGATGGACACAGCAGTTGTTGGGGAAAAACAGCGACAGTGACAGCAGGACTGACCGTGGTCCGGGCTCCCAAGCTCAGGCACTCATGTGGGGCTTTGTAGCACAGCTGGTGGTGGGACCACTCAACTGACATTTTCAACACATGAACTCCAGAAACTACTCATTATTTTAAAGCTGATTCTGCTTAAACACTGCTGCTGCTATTGTTGCTAGTTGCCTTTGAGTCGCTCCTGACTCACTGTCACCTTGAGTGTGACAGAATGAACCCTTGTCCAGTTCTGTGCCATCTCCATGTTTGTTGTTCACTCTTTAGAAGATCCTTTGGTCCTAGATAACAGAATCAAGGCTTTTAATTCAAGTGATGAGGAAAGAGAGGACATTCACTCGTGCATCCTCATTCTCATTCTGGTCAATCTCTTATTTGCCTGGCTCCTGGGCTGTTTTCTGCCTGAAATATTGTTTCTGTAAGGCCAAACCTAAACACAATCTGGGATATGTTCCAGGCTTAACATGAACATAAGTGATGCATCTGGCTCCGGTTGTAATGTCCCTCTGTTACTCAGCTAGTGCTGCTGTAACAGAAATGCCACAAATGGATGGCTTTAAAAAGAAAAATTTATTCTTACACCATCCAGTAGGCTATAAGTTCGAATTCAGGATATCTACTCCAGGGGAAGCTTTTCCCACTCCAGAGGAAAGTCCATATGTTGCATCAGTCTTTGGTCAGGGAGCATCTTGGTGCAGGAACCTCAGGTCTGAAGGATGTGCAGTGGTCCCAGTGCTGGTTTCTTGAAGGTATGAGGTTCCTGAACCTTCGCTTGCCTCCCTTTCATTTTATCTCTTGAGAAGATAAAAGATAGAAGGTGGCACAAGCCACACTCCAGGGAAACTTCTTTTACGTTGGAGCAGGGAAGTGATCTTAGGAAGGGTTCTACAGTCCTACCATAATCCTCTCTAACATAAATCCAGTCTGTTAACCACAGGCAGAGATTAGGATTTATGCTTCAGGAAATCACAAAATGGACGACAGTTACACAACACTGGGAACCACTGGCCCAGCCAAATTACTACAAACATTTTTGGGGGTGCACAATTCAATCCATGACAGTCTCTGTCTAACAGGGGATGTAAAATATTCTAACATGGCATCTAGTGTGCTTGCCCCTCTGTTTAGTACATAAGCCCTTTGAAGGTGCTGTTTTAGTGGCAAATAATTATTCCTGTGGTCTCTTGAGATTTTAAGGCTTCGGGTAGCCTGCAGTAGGTTTAAGTTTGGTAATGAACACAGTACAGTCTTTCCCTTTTAAGATATTAAATAACTCTAGAAGAAGAAAAAATAAACTCTAGATCTGAATTTTCCAACACATCTGTCTGTTCTTCCAGGCACAACAGTTTGTTAAATGAAAACTGGAGTTTCCTCTTGTGATGTTGAAGCCCTTCTTTCTGTTAATCCCAGCTGTACTGCTTAAGAGCTACCTCTGCTACCCCAAAAGGTCAGCAGTGTTCAAATCTGCCAGGCACTCCTTAGAAACTCTATGAAGCAGTGCTACTCTGTCCTATAGGGTTGTTGTGAGTTGGAATTGACTCAACAGCAACAAGTTCGGTGCTTTTTTTTTCCTTTTTTTATTCATTACACATCAGTGTTAAAACTGTGGGGATGGGGAAAAGGACGGAAAGGGCTCTTCTTGTAAAAGCAGTAAGCAGTAACAGCTCATGAAGCTGGGAGGTGCTAAGTACACTGACAACATAAACTTCAAAGTCGTTTCTGTTGTACCACTAAGGAACTAACCAGTTGCTATTGAGTCATTTCCCACTCCTGGTGACCTCATGTGTGTCAGAGCAGAACTGTGCTCCAGTTTTCAGTGGCTGATTTTTCAGAAGTAGATCACCAGGTCTGTCTTCCAAGGCGCCTCCTGCGTGGACTCAAACCTCTGATCTTTCAGTTAGCTGCTGAGTATGCTCACCATTCACACCATCCAGTGAAAGCGCTCAGAGTAAAGAAAGGCATCTGAGTACTGAGAGGTAAACATGGCCGGTCTGCCCCAACAGCTAAGGCAGTCAAGGCTGACATCTCAAAAGAATCCGCAGTCCGAGGAGACAGGGCATGGAAATCCAATCTGTGATTAATACAGATGCAGAAAAAAATAGGAAAAGCTGAAACAAACCGTAATCAGGGAAGTACAAACACACCTACTTGACACGTTTTTTGAACTTTAAAGACAAAAGACCGGATTTTGTGGGCTGCCCAGGAAAGGAGAGAGAACATTTAGAGATATCCTGATAAGAAGGACTTCCCCTCTCAGCCTCCGTAAGGAGCAGGGCCTGAGACGAAAGCACGCCTGATATAGAAGGAAGAATGAGTCTTTTCTCCTGAACGGTCGGGAAGGCCTAAAGCAAGACGGTGGCCAGGCCCAACATAGCAAAGACCCTGCTAAGCGCCAAGAGACTTAAAGCAAGTAGAGGAGCTTGATGGGATGTAGAGCCGGTGGGTAAGTTGGTCAGCCAAGCCCAAGGCCTACAAATGTAAGTACTGAGTTTCACAAAGTTTTTGACAGTCAAACCCACTGTTTACCTTGGTCTAATCAAGAAGTTGAGGCCCCTAAAACCTGCACTATGTAGTATACTGGAAGAGCATGAGCAGTGGAATTGGGCTCCCTAGATTAAAATCAGCTCAGCCATTTACCTGTATGTGGCCTTGGGAACGTTGTAATCTTCCTGTAAACTGGGGTAATAGTAGTGCCTAGTGCCCCAGGTTGTTGTAAGTGAGTCAGCACGTAGAAAGTATAGTGCCCAGAGCAGCGCCTAGTAAACACCTGCGTGTGTGTGTGTGAACATTTTGGTATTTCTTTATTTTAGAAGTGATGGTATGAGCAGAAATAGGCATTATCAGGGGCATACTAGAGAATATTCATTCAACATGCAATTGTGTTTCACATCTACTGGGTGCCAAGCCGGTCCTGGGTACCAAGGCTCAGAATGAAGGTGATGCAGGCCTTGCCTGGGGCATCCACACTTGTATAGGGCAGATAGGGATGCAGACATGCTACTTGATACCATTAGCATTATAGGAGTTCTGTCACGATGAGCAGCGAACACTGGCTTTACTGGCACAGATCAAAAAAGTAGAAAATAACAAATGTGGAGAGGCTTTATGGAGATTGGAACTCACGCACTGCCGATGGGAATGCAAAATGATAATAGCCATTTTGGGAAGCAATATGGTGCTTCCTTAGAAAACTAGAAATAGAAATACCATATGATCCAGCAATCCCGCTCCCACAAATACATCCTGGAGAAATAAGAATTGTCACATGAATAAACATATTCTCCCCCATGTTCACTACAGTATTGTTCACAATAGCAAAAAGCTGAAAACAATCTAGATGCCCGTCAACAGATGAGTGGAGAAACTACGGTACATACACAAAGTACTGTGCAACGATAGAGAACAGCGGTGAATCTGTGAAGTGTCTCACAGCATGGCTGAGTCTGAAGGGTGTCGTGTTGAGGGAAGTAAGTCAGTCACAAAGGGGCAAATACTGTTTATGAGACTATTACTATAAAAACTCATGAAAAGATTTACACACAACCAAAAACAATCTTGGATGGTTACCAGGGAGGGAAGAGGTAGGGATGGAAAAACACTAGACAGTAGATAAGTGGTAACTTTGCTGAAGATAAGACACTAGAAACTGGGGAAGCCAGCACAGCTTGTACATGGCAAAGCCGTGGAGGCTCCACAGACACATTCTGACTTCCTGAGGGACCAAATTACTGGGCTGAGAGCTGAGGACCATGGTCCTGGGGAACATCTCATCCAATTTGTATAACGTGGTTTGTAAAGGAGATGTTCCACTTTGGGGTCTTGTCTGGGGTAAGTAACATCTGGGGTCATAAAGCCTGTGAGCAGCCATCTAGGATATTCCACTAGTCTTACCCCTTCAGGAGCAAGGAAGAATGAAGAAAACTAAAGGAACAGGGGAAAGATTAGTCTGTCCGAAAGACTAATGGACCACATCTACAGTGGCCTCCAGCAGACTGAATCCAGTATGACTAGACAGTACCCAGCTACCACCACTGACTGTTCTGACACGGTTCACAGCATGGAGTCTCAGACACAGCTGAAAAAAAATGCAGAACAAAATTCTGGCCCACAAAAAAAGACCCGACTTAACAGCTCAACAGCTGAGAATAGGGAACCCAAGGTTGAGAACAAGAGTGTTGACATGTTGTGGTGTTGTTAACCAATGTCATAAAAAAGTATGTGTACTAGCTGTTTAATCAGATGCTAGTTTGTCTGTAAACCTTCATCTAAAGTACAATTTAAAAAAAAAACTCATGTGAATAAAGATGCAATGGCTAAGACAATTTAAAAAAAAATACCGAGAGCAGGGAGATTCCACTGACCCTCAGTGATAGAGGGTGGGAGGCAGTCAGCAAAACCACTGAAAGAAGGGGATCTTCTCCCTGCAGACATGCCCCTCCCCCCCTTTTTGTGTTTTTTGGCTTTGCATTCTCTCTATTTTAGTGGTTTTCAGTATATTTACAGAATTGTGCAACCATCCCCACAGTCCATTTTAGAACATTTTCATCATCCCCAGAAAGAAACCTCATCTCCATTAGTAGTCACTCCCCAGCTCCTGTTCTGGACAGTTCATACAAACAGAATCCCAACACATGTGGCCTTTTGTGTCTGGCTTCTTTCACTTAGCACACTGCTTTTAAGGTCCATCTATGTCACAATATGTATCAGTAGCTGATTCCTTTTTGTGGCTGAATAATACTCCATTGTGTGGACATACCACATTTTATTTATTCATCAGTTCTCGTGGCAACCCCGTTTGTGGAGTAGAACTAACTGCACCATAGTTTTCAAGACTGTGTTCTTTTCGAATCAGATCATAAAGCGTGTCTCCCTGAGGGCTTCTGGGTAGGCTTGAACCATCAGCTTTTTGACCAGTAGTCAAGCACTTAACTGTTTGCAACACACGAGGGGTCACCATGAGCCAATCAGCTCAATGGTAGGTAACAACAGACATCAGATGATAGACACTGGGGTTGTTTCCACTTTTTTGTTTGTCAGAAATAATGGCTATGACTATTTATATGCAGATTTTTGGATAGATATTCATTTCAAGTCTTTTGGGTATATATCTAGGAGTGCAATTGCTAGGCCGTATGGTAACTCAATAGTTTAAAAAAAAATGGAAAAATGGTGCTTTAGGGGAAAGTTTACACTAAAGTCAGTTTCTCATACAAAAATTTATACACAGTGTTATGTGTGACCCTAGTTGCTCTGCCTATAATGTAACTGCACATTTATCATTTCTACCTGGATTTCCCATGTCCATTCAGCCAGCTTCTGTCCCTTTATGCCTTCTCATCTTACCTTTGGACAGGAGCTGCCGATTTAATCTCATGTGTCTACTTGAACTAAGAAACACACCCCCCCTTTTTTTTATTTAATTATGATTGAAAGAGTACAAACCAGTTTAAATTTGCATGCCCACCTACGTACGGCTCCTACCACTCTCCTTGCCCAGTGACAACACACTCCTCCTTTCTGTTCTACACGTCATATCCTCTTAATCTCCTGTCCTCTCTTCTCCACCCTCTCCGCTCCCCTCTAGTAAAAGGCCAATAGGATGACATCCTATAGATGCATAGAACCATAAAGTGCACATGTGATATGGTCACTCTGTGTTGCTGAGTCCAGTCTATTCCTGTCTGAGGAGCTGACCTCAGTAATGATTTATGGATAGGAGCAGCATCAGGTCTAGGGGTCATGCTCCCAGGGGAACCCCCAGGCCTGTGGACTGTCAATTGTGGTCTTTTAGTGGAGATCACAGGGTGCACCCCTTTTTATTCTTGTATTGCCACTGAGACTCAACTTTGTGAGCCCCATCATGGCTGTCACTGGTGGTGGCTGGGCACTATCTGGTTCCTCTGGTCACGTGTTGATGTAATCACCCATTCATGTGGGTCTTTGTCTTCTGGGTTCCATTTCCCCCATGTCATTTTTGTCTTTGGTGATTGCCTGTTCCTGCTGAGTTGGGACCATTTGGTGTACTTCAGATGGCAGCTTGCTAGCTTTTTAAGGAAGCACACTCTTCATGAGTATCATTTGATGTCTTATAGTCCAGCCTGTTCTTTGTCTGAAGAGTTGACCTCGGAAATGTTCTTAGTTCCGAGTTGACAGAGAACTCAAGGGCCATGTCTTCTGGGTTTCCTCTAGTCTTCGTCAAACCGTTAAGTCTGGTCTTTTTACTAGAATTGGAGTTCTGCACCCCACTTTTCTCTTGGATCTGCCAGGGACTGGCCGTCTGCTGTGTTCCTTGTTAAGGTGGCCATTGGTAGTAGCTGGGCACCATCTAGTTCTTCTGGTCTCAAGCTAAGAGAGTCTGTGGTTTGTATGGTCTGTTTTGCCTCTTGGGCTAGTATTTTCCCTGTGTCATTTATGTTATTCATTCTCCTTTGGTCCAAGAGTGTTGGGGCTAGATGCATCAACTGGTCCCAGCTCACCTGGAGCAAAGGAGAATGAATAACTTCTTAGATGACTGCTCACCAGCTTTTTAAAACCCAGACGCTACTCACCAAAGGGGGGTGTAGAACATTTTCTTAGCAAACTTTGTTATACCAGTTAACGTAGATGTTCCCTGAAACCATGGTCACCAGACCCCTACCCATGCTACACTGTCCCTCAAAGTGGTTGGTTGTGTTCAGTAAAGTTCTTAGCTTTCAATATTTAAAACTTTGAGGAACTGCAGGCTGTTTTACAAAGTGACTACGCCACTTTACATTCCCACCAGCTATGCACAAGGGTTCTGGTTTCTCCACATCTTCACCAACACTTGTTTTTATGTGTATTTTTAAGTTATTATTATAGCCATCCTAGTGGGTGTCAAACAGTACCTCACTGTGGTTTTGCTTTGCATTTCCCCAATGGCTAATGATGTTAAAGATGTTTTTGTGTGCTTGTTGGTGATCTGCATATCTCCTTCGGAGAACTGTCTGTTCATATCCTTCATCCTGTTTTTAACTGGCTGATTTGGTTTTTATGGCTGAGTTATAACTGTTCTTTGTATATTTGGGATGCTAGTCAGATATATGATTTGCAGATGCTTTCTTCTATTCTGTGGATTATCTTATTACTTTCTTAATGATGTCCTTTGAAGCACAAACGTTTTTAATTTTGATGTAGTCCAATGTATTTTTTCTTTTGTCGCTTGTGTTTTTAGTGTCATATCTAAGAAGTCTTTGCCTAACCCAGGATCGTGAAGATCTACTCCTGTTTTTTCCATATGAGTTTTATAGTTTCAGCTCTTACTTTTGGGTCTATGATCCATCTGAATTAGTTTTTATTTGTATTATAAAGTAGGGGTCCAACTTCAGTATTTTGTGTGTGGAGATTCAGTTGTCTTAGCACTATTTACTACAAGACTATTCTTTCCATCCATTTAATTGTTTTGGTAGTACTCCTGACAAAAATCGGTTAACTATAAGTAGAAAGATTTATTTCTAGACTTTCAATTCTATTCTACTGATCCATCTTTGTGAAGGAGCTCTTCTTGACCAGGACCCTCTAAGACAAAAGGACAAACTCATTGACCTACAACATCAGGACCTTATGGGATAGGGCAAGAATTTCAAGTGTGAGGTTCTAACCACAATGCCTGCCTGATGCATAGTCAGGGAAAGATAACCATGCTACAATACTACTTTCATGTTTCTAGATAACAGATATAGTGTGTCCAAAGGCAGAGAGATGTATGAGCTCTGGGCCATTTGGAGGCACACAAGTTGTACACATGGCTGGAACATGAGTCTGTAGGGACTGGACACACATGGCAAGAGAGTGAGTTTTGTCGTGAAAACAGGACGGAATACCCCAGGGATACAAAGTAGAGGAAGGCCTGGTCAGAGAATACTGTAGAATAGAACTACGTCCACAGGCTCAGATAATGAAGCCATTTTTATATTTAGAGTCTGAGCTCGATGAGCTGTCTCTGGGCTTTGTTTGAATTTGGCAGCAACAAAAAATGACCATCCCCAAGGGCTGCAGCAGCCTCCTGATGTTTTGTTGGCAGATCCTGTTTTCTGGCCATTACTAAGGCTGGTTTGGAATTGTGTTGTGAGGTCCTGGGACATCACTCACTTCTTGGCATCCAGCAGGAAATCCTGGTTTCTTTTTGTTTAGGGGAAGTTTTCTGACAGTCACCTTCTTGGCTTCTTTTCCACCAGTGCCATGGGAAATTCCACACACAAGTGCTGCTGCCTCTGGCTCTGGTGTGAGCACGTCATCACCGTGACTCAGAGTGGCGTTTGGCAGGCCTGGCAACTATTTTTAGTTTTTGTTAGTATTATAAATGCATTTTTGATCATGAAAAATGACTGCTTTTACTGATGCTCAAACCTGCTAGGCTTTTTGATGAGAAGGGTACCTCTTACCTTCCATGTGGTGATCATAAAACAGTTTATCAGAGGACATTCCACAGCTGTTAATTAGAGAAAAGGTTTGTTGTTTTACTCTTTTGAGTAATAACAATACTAGCTAATAGTATATATACAAAGCCAAAAACCAGACCCACTGCCATTGAGTCGATTCTGGCTCATGGTGACTGTTTTAGTCAGCTAGGCTGCTCTAACAGAAATACCACAGAGTGGATGGCTTTAACAAAGAAAGATTTATTCTTACACAGTCCGGTAGGTTGCAAGTCCATGTTCAGGGTGTCCGCTCCAGGGAAAGACTTTCCCCTTGTTGGCTCTGGAGGAAAGTCCAGTATTGCATCAGTCTTTGTCCAGGGAGCGTCCTCACACAAGCACCTCTGGTCTGAAGGACGCGCTCTGCTCCTGGTGCTGCTTGCTTGATGGTAGCGAGGTTCTCAAATTGTCCTTTGTTTCTTTTTCCTTTTATTCCTTGCAAGCTAAAAGCATTAAGGGTGGGGCAAGCCATACTCCAAGGAAACTCCCCCTACAGCAGGAATTTACAGCCCCACCCTAATCCTTTAACATACAGGTTAGCAAAACCACACAATGGAGGACAGTCCCAAGACACGGGGAACCATATCCCAGCCACGTGGCTGCACACATTTTTGGGGGGACACAATTCTAGCCATGACAGTGACTATATAGCTCTGAGTGGAACTGCACCATAGAGTTTCCAAGGAATGTCTGGTGGATTTGAACTGCTGATGTTTTGGCTAGCAGATGTAGCACTTAACCACTACGCCACCAGGATTCCCAATATATACTATATAGTACGTTAATAAATACTTTCCGTATATTATTAACTCATTTGCTCTTTACAAAAGCCCTATGAGGTAGGAACTGTTATTCTATTTTATAGAAGAAAAGACTGAGGCACAAAGAGGTTAAGTAATTCACCCACAGTAATACAGCAAGTGTGGTAACTAATCTGGAAAGATGCTGTCTCACCACCCTCACCCTACCATGTCCTGGTCTCCTGATATCCATGTCCTGTGTAGTCTCTTCCCTTTGAATCTGGAATGGCCTTGAACCAATAGAATTCAACAGAAATGGTACTTCATGATTTCCCAAGTCTGGGCTGTAAGTATCCTTGCAGGTTCTGCCTGGATGCCTTAGAATGTTTTCTCTGGGGAAGCCAGCTGCCATCTAAAAAATTCAAGTACCCTCAGACCACCAGGCTGGGAGGGAAGCTCAGGCTAGTCACGTGGAGAGACCAAGAGGCTGGGTCTGCCCCTAGCTGTTCAGCTAGCCCCGCAGAGATGAGGGAAGAAGATATGGATGTCCAGCTCAGTCAAGCCTTCAGGTGACTCCAGCTTCAGCTGCCATCTCACTATAGCCTCATGAGAGACCCCAAATGAAAACAACACAGCTGAGCCCAGAGAACTCCTAGAGAAAATTATGTCATTAAGTCTTAAAGGTGGCTGATAGCCAAAACAGGTAGTAAGTGGCTGCACCAGTGTTTAGACCAGACAATCTGGTTCCAGAATCCATGTTCTAAATTGCAGTAGTTTGTAGACACAAACCTGGGCAAAACACACTTACCAGTCCTTCACATACCGGATAAGACAGCAGTGGGGAAGATACGATGTGAGGCACTTTTCGTGTAATTGATGCCTTTTCTTTACAGGTAAACCCTGGTGGCATAGTGGTTAAGTATTATGGCTGCTAACCAGAAGGTGGGCAGTTCAGACCTGCCAGGTGCTTCTTGGAAACTCTGTGGGGCAGTTCTGCTCTGTCTGTAGGGTTGCTATGAGTTGGAATCAACTCAGTGGCAGTGGGTTTGGCTTTTCTCTACAAACACAGAATCTCCTCCACCTCACCTGCCCCATTTCTTTTAGTGATTTTTTTATGGTAGCCTTTGGGAAAAGGTAGTGGGGTGAGGAAGGAGATTTGCAGTTACCTGAATGCCTGACAGCAGGCACACTGCTTGATGTCCCCTGGCCAGTACTCACTCATAGAGATGTCTTAGCATCTACTTTAAATCAGATAGAAACCCTGGTGGCATAGTGGTCAAGTGCTACAGCCATTAACCAAAAGGTCTGCAGTTTGAATCCATCAGGAGGTCCTTGGAAATTCTATGGGGCAGTTCTACTCTGCCCTGTCTTCCAACTATGAGTGAGAATTGACTTCACAGCAGTGTTTATGGGTATGTCAGATACTAGGTGCTTTATGTTTAACAATAACAGGGTAGGCCCAGTGCCTGCCTTCACAGAGCATACCTTAGGGGAGGATGAGGAGGAGCCAAAATACTAAACAGAAGTAGGTTGAAACCGAGGATATGATGGAAACAGTTGCTGAGTCCCAAGGCAGGGATGGGTGGTCAGGACAGGCTTCTTGGAGGAGGTGACAGGCTTAGGTGTAAAATTTGAAGGGACCAGGCTTACAAAGACTTTGGGGAACTACTTTGGCAAGAGTCATAGTGTGGGTAAGACCGTAACAAGTTGAGGCAAGGCTGGACCAAGCTTGGTCGGTAGAAACTGGTGAGCAGTGAGGTGGAGAGGGCTTGCTAGTGCGTGGTGGGAGTGCCTAGATTTTATCCTGAGAAGCAAGAAGCCATAGATGGGTTGTGTTTTTTTCACCTCCTCTTGATTAACCAGCATTAATGTGAACATCTGGGTGTTCCTGTTGTGGGCAGTAGCAGAGTACAGCCCTGGGTCTGCCACTGCTGCCTTCCTTTGATTGTCTTGATACCCCTGTCATGCTCTCCCTGTCTCCCTTCTGCTATGAATGATGCACAGAGGCTAGATTGGAGTGGGGACTTGGTGGCATGCTGCTTCCTGCCCTCAACCACACGTGACTCCGTGGGCTCTGCAGTGAGGCCCAGGAAGCTGCCTATCCCCCTCCTTCTGATGCAGCAAGTCCCCACTTTGAGGAACCTTGGGTAGGGCGGTGGTGAGCTGGTGCTCCTGAGCCTGCCCCCTCTGTAGTCTGCCACCCACAAAGTGGAAACAAAATGACTGCAAACTTAGAGAACTGACCAAAAGGTCTCTGCTTCACCTAGAGCAATGCTGTGCCCCCTTGGAGGACAGACAGAGGACGTGAGAGGCAGGGTCTCTGGGTGGGTCTGTCGCCCCCAAAACCATGTGTTGTGAATCCTAACCCCTGTGCCTGTGTAATCCCATTTGGGAATGGTTTGGTTTTTTGTTGTGTTAATGAGGCAGGATTAGTGTAGTGTTTTGAATGGGTGTGTTTTGAGTCAGTCACTTACAAAATACACAAAGAGCAGATTAAGCAAGCAGAGATAGGAGAAGATAGCTGCCAAGCCACATGGAGATTTCCAAGAAGCTAGGAAACAGAAGAGACTGGGATCTTCCCAGAGCTAACAGAGAAAATCTTGCCCTAGAGCTGTGCTCTGAATTCAGACTTCTGGCCTCCTAAATTGTAAGAAAATTAATTTCTGTTAAAGCCACCCATTGTGGTATTTCTGATACAGCAGCACTAGATTACTAAAACAGGAACCTTCACTGCTATAAATGGAAACCTTCTTGTTATCTAAAACTTCAACCCCTGTTGCTATAAGTTGCAAAGCCCGACTCCCCCTAAGCCACTGTGCACTAACAGGGAAACCCTGGACTGGACGGTGAGAGCGATAGATGGTAAATGTGGGGTTCCAGGTCGAAGAGAAGTTAGTACAACTGCAAGCACTGGCCTGAGACAGGCCAGCATGGGAATCACGGCTCTCTCATGCCCTAGCTGGGTGACCTGAGCAAGTTACTTTCTCTCTTTGATCCTCAGTTTCCTCCTCTGTAAAGTGGGGAGAATAGTACTTTACCTCATAGAGTTAGTTCTTCCAAGGATCCAGATAATCTGTGTAATGGCCTAAGTGCTCCATGAACACTGGCTATTCTCTTTGGCTGTGAAGCAGAGAGAGAGAGGCAAGAGGGAAAGAACCGAGTGGGCCTCTTTACTACTGCCAACACAAGCTGCTTGGTGTAAGACATGTACTGTGAAAACCAGAATGCCTTTAGAGCTTCTCTGTCTTCTGTGGAAGAAGAGGTACAGGCAGTCTCACTGTAGGCCTGGGAGGAGCAGCTCAAACCCAGTGCCTCCACTCTTCTGGGGGACCCTGTGAGCTGTAGTTCCTACCTCTGTAGAGAAGGAATTTTCTCTCCCAGGGTTGTTTTGAAGATAAAGTGAGATAATGTGTAAATCACTTACCGTTGAGTGTGTGTTGAGTAAATGGTGGTGATGGTAACAATTAGTGGTTTTTAGATTGGTGGTCCCAAGACAGGCTGACCGGGGTCACAAGGTCAGCACAAGCAAGCGCTCTGCCATGCCCCAGACGAAAGCGGACAGTGGCCACTCAGGCAGGAAAGGAAGTTGTTCTGCCAGGACCCCCGCAGAAATGCAGCTACTCCAAACTAGCTGCCATCTAATGGATTTCAACTCATGGAATGCCGTGTGTTTCATAGTAGAACTGCTGCATGGGATTTTCAGTGACTAATTCTTTTTTTTTGGAAGTAGATTGCCAGACCTTTCTTTAGAGGCACCTCTGAATGGAGTCAAACTGCTACCCTTTCCATTTGCCCCATCCAAGGAATCCTGAAAAAAGGGAGGCAAGGAGAATAAAGGAAATGTTTGGACTAAACAGCGGAGCTGTGGCAAGTCAGGAGAATGTAGGCAAGGCCCGGAGCTGGGAGAACCTACTGAAGAGAAGAACCAGGAGGAAGAATTGGTTCTTGTCAGCTTCCCAATCCTTTTTTTTGGGCCATGAGCTTCATGTTGTTGTTCACCTTTGAGTTGATTCCAACTCACAGTGACACGATAGGACAGAGCAGAACTGCCCCATGGGGTTTCCTAGGCTGTAATCTTTACAGGAGCGGATCAGCAGGTCTTTTCTCCTGCAGAGCTGCTGGTGGATTCAGACTGCTGAGCACTTAACTACTGCACCACCAGCACTCGTCTTTCTTGTTTCCCAAGGTATTCCTCACATATACCGTAATGCATCCTCAAAAACCTCCAGTTCACCTGGGTTCTCTTAGTCTGTGTGTCAAAATCACCTTCCGCTTGAATCCAGACCATGATGTGAAATACTGGGCAGGCTGTTTATTCAGTGTTTTGCCCTTCTGAAGCACTATCCACTAGTAGTACAGTCATTGTGCTAAGGTGTATACGTAAACAGATAAAGCATTCAAAAGTTAGCTGATGACGAATGTGTCTCCTGCTACCCCAAGCTGCTCTCCCAGAACCAACCTGCTGCCAGGTCAGGGGCTCCTGCCAGGGGCAACCTTTGCACGCAGCCTCAGAGATGCTGCTGCACTCTGCTCTTGTCTCTTTGCCATCAGTCTTTTTTTTTTATTATTTAATATAACTGAGTGAAAATGTACATTCCTGTATAAATTTACATGCTCACCTATATGCAGCTTCCACTGCTCTGCCTGTCCGGTGACAGCACACTATTCCTCTCTGCTCCATACATGTCTCAACCTCCCAACAGCCTTCTTTGCCCTCCTCTCCACCCACTCTCTTTCCTCCAGCCAGAGGTCAGCAGCATGATATCCTATAGATGTATAGAACTGTAAAGTGCATCCAATATGTGGTCACTCTGCATTGCCAAGTCCAATCCATTCATGTCCAAAGAGTGGGCCTTCGTATGATTTATGGGCAAGGACAGCATCAGGGCCAGGGGCCATGCTCTCAGGAGAACCCCGAAACCGCTGGACCATCAATTGAGGTCTTTTAGTGGAGATCTCAGGATGCACCCCTTTTTATTCTTGTGTTGCCAGTGAGACTCAACCTAGTGAGCTCCATCGCAGCTATCACTGGTGGTGGCCGGGCACCATCCGGTTCTTCTGGTCCCAAATCGATGTAGGCATCCACTGATGTGGGTCTCTCTATCTACTGGGTTGTCTTTACCCCATGTTGTTTTGGTCCTTGGTGAGCATCCGTTCCTGCTGAGTTGGGACCATTTGCTGTGTCCTCGGATGGCAGCTTGGCAGCTTTTAAGACCCCAGACGTCACTCACCAATGTGGGGTGCAGAGAGCTCTCTTAGAAAAACGCTAGTTGTGCCAGTTGGCCTCCATTTCGCCTAAGAGCATGGTCCCCTGTCCCCTGCCCCAGCTACTCTGTCCTTGCAATATTGGGTTAAGATGGAAGGAGTACTCAAGTTATGCTGAAGTCCACTGTTTTAGTCAGCTAGGGCTGCTCTAACAGAAATACCACAGAGTGAATGGCTTTAACAAAGAAAGATTTATTCTTACACAGTCCGGTAGGTTGCAAGTCCATATTCAGGGTGTCCGCTCCAGGGGAAGGCTTTCCCCTTGTCAGCTCTGGAGGAAAGTCCGGTATTGCATCAGTCTTTGTCCAGGGAGCATCCTGACGCAAGAACCTCTGGTCTGAAGGACGCGCTCTGCTCCCAGTGCTGCTTGCTTGATGGTAGCGAGGTTCTCAAATTGCCCTTTGTTTCTTTTTCCTTTTATTCCTTGCAAGCTAAAAGCATTAAGGGTGGAGCAAGCCATACTCCAGGGAAACTCCCCCCTACAGCAGGAATTTACAGCCCCACCCTAATCCTTTAACATATAGGTTAGCAAAACCACACAATGGAGGACGGTCCCAAGATACAGGGAACCATATCCCAGCCACGTGGTTGCACACATTTTTGGGGGGACACAATTCAAACCATGACATCCACTTAATGTTGTTCTTGTTTCTAATGTGCCATCAGTCTTGAAGGACATCCATGCTGGTACTGCAGGCTGCCTCCTCATTCTATCACCTACCTGTGCCAAAACTTACAACTGGTGTCCTCTTGATGAATGACATTCAGGTTGTTTATAATTTTTTTTCTGTTACAAATAGTGCCATTATAAATATAGACGATTTTGCAAGTATATACAGTTTGGATGTAACATACAAATAGAACCCTTAGATCCATCCCTAGAAGTGGATTGCTAGGTCAGAGGGAACATGACCTTTTTATTATAATTTATTTCTTTCCTTGTGTAGAAGGAAACTCTGCTTGTTTCCTTCTACACAATCTCCCTCCTCAGCACAGGGAATGACCAAATTCTTTTTCTTTAGTCTTGATAATCTGATAATGGAAATAGTATTTCATTATAATTCTAATTTTCATTTCTCATTATTAGGGTGGTTGAATGTCTCTTTGTGTTTTCTGCACCTCCTATGTTTTCTTTTCTGGAGGTATTTGACCATTTTAAAGTGCCATTGGTAACTGTGTGATTTTCTTTTCTTCTCTTTTTTTTAAATAAGATGCTCCATCATGGCCTCACTTGATCCCCACTGACTTGAGCTACCTTTTCATCTCTGATGTAAACCAAGAAATTACTGCTTCTGAGTAATAGTTTGTAGGGACGGGTTAGCTGGTAACTTGGTTGTCGGAGCGGGTCTTATGATTACTGTTGTCCCAATACTCAGAGAACACTCAAGTGCCTCAGGGAATGTTTAAAAGGAGAAACAGGGCAGGGCTGTCTCTTTGAGGTCAGAAGTTGCCTTCGAGGCCTTGGTTAACCCCAAAGCTGTCATCTTCTTGGTTTATCGTTTCTCTTTAGAAAACAGTGACTTGAAGAAGCGTTGTCTGTTTGCCCTTCTGAACCACAGAGTGACAAGATGCATTGCCAGGGTGGAAGCCTGCTTGTAAACATTTGGCCGTGTCACACTTGGATGCACTCTTGTGTATCGCTGTCATTGTGTCTCAAGAAAACTTAGTACACGTAATTTGCCAAACTGACTCTATCTGATTTTTAGAGATATTGTATTGGAATTTCTTGCATGCAGTATACAAAACCCACTAGAAAAATGAGGGATGAGCAGTTTCCACTGTGTGACACTCAATTCCCAGATTTTATTTAAAAAAATTAGAAGGTTAAATTTGACAACCTCTTAGTATCCTTAAAAATCTAAAATTCTGTGGCTTTTCATCTGATAATTTCTTTGAGTATAGAGCTGTTTGGAGTTGGATGACAAGTAAGTTAAACTTTCAGGGGAAGTAATTACATCTTTGGAAGCATGCAGCCCACTTCCTTCGAGCTGAGTCTGATTGATGGTGACCCCACATATATGCTCCATTGGGTTTTCAGTGGCTCATGTTTTGAAAGTTAAATTGCTGAGGATGCAAGGACCCTCAGGTTGGGCCAAATGTCATGAGTCTAGTGGAAGGAATATTATAAAATAAAATTTTTTCTTTGATAATTTTATCATTTGGAATTAGTCTTCAAATTTCTTTAGCCACCTGGACAGTTTTAAACATTCTTCTGCTGGTATTGTAGCTAGTTAATATCTGCTGTATAAAAACTAAGCTAAATTGATTTTCCCGAGATTTTAACTTTTTGTTTTAGGGACTCTTAATGTTGGAACTACCACGTGTATCTATAATTCAAGATCTGGAAAGACTCCATATTGATTGTGTAATGCATCTTATAGCTATAGGAAAGGCCCTAAAAAAAAACTCGAAACAAAACCTCTTTCCATCAAGTCAATTCAGACACATAGTGACCCTATAGGACAGAGTAGAACTTCCCCATAAGTTTTCCAAGGAACAGCTAGTGGATTCAAACTGCTGACCTTTTGGTTAGTAGCTGTAGCTTGCTGTAGCTGTTAACCACTGCACCACTAGGGCTGCAAGAAAAGGCCAAGCAAAGAGAATGGCTAAGCCATGTCCTAGGACTTAGGGGTTTTGATGGTATATTTAACCAACTTCTCTCTGCAGAAAAGAGCTTATAAAAATGATGTGGTGTTGGCGTCTGATCCCCCTCCAACTTTACAAGGAATGAGAATCGTGATCAACAGTTTAAGGCTGATTCCTGTGTTGGATTTGGTAATTCATTGCAGTGGCCACATACAACTTACAGACAACACTCATGATTATGGGATTTATTAAGGAAGTAACAGGTTACAATTCAGGTTCTTCTATCAAGACAATCTTTTCTCAGGCACACCTCTCTCTGGCTCCATGGCCTCTGCCCCACTTGGGAAAGTGGTAAACAGCTTGTAAGTGCCCTGAGGTACCCTACTCACCCCAGAGGTGTTCAGCTGTAGCTCCACAAGATACCCAAAACACCCTACTACACTAGCAAGCTAGCTAGCCTCCTGCAGGGAAGCACACTGTGCTGTCTTCTAGTGGTTTCTCTACCACTACCACTACTTTTCTCTGTCTTCAGTGTTACAGCTCTCTCTCTCTCTTTCTCTCTGTATCTCCTGGCTCCAGGAGTTTCTCAGAACAGGGATCCTGGGTTCAAGGAACGTGCTTCCCTCTTGGCCCTTCTTTCTTGATGGTAGTGAGATCCTCTTTTGCTGTGGAATCAGTTCTCTTTTAAGCCCAGTAGGATGGCAAAACTGAGCAGCACACTTGGTGAGCCACAGTTGCCTTATTTGCACAACCCCACTCAATTACTTGGGTGGGAGTTACAAGACTATGATAAGAAAGTCACACAAAAGCAATCCATCACACTGTAGAGCCTAAAATGCCACGTAATGGTCTATCTTTCCAGGTAAAGGTCCTCTTTAAGAGGACTTGGTTCTTAACCTAATTTTTAGTCTGTGATGGGAAGCAAGATATGAAGTCTAATTTTCCCTTTTTCTTGTTTATGGGACTAGAAACAGCCAGGTTTACTGGACTAAATTAAACTAAAAACAACCAAACCTATTGCTTTTGAGTCACTTCCAACTCATGGCAACCCCATGTGTTAGAGTAGAACTGAGCTCCAGGGGGTTTTCTTGGCTGCGATCATTACAGGAAGCAGATCACCAGGCTTTCTTCCGCAGTTCCACTGGGTGGGTTGGAATTGCCAACCTTCTGATTAACTGCCCAGGGCAAAATATTTGTGCCACCCATGGACCTACTGGTCTAAATAGCTGCATAGAATCTTCATCTGTTCCTATGTCTATAAAATAACGTGTTGTCCTTCCCAAGTTTCTTCCTCTAGTCATAGTCTGGGAGGGGCCTGCAAGGTCAGGTATCCCACCATCTGCTGGAAAGTTATCTGCACATCATCCCTGAGGAAGACAGGCCAGGCTATAAGGTTAGCCTGTTTATTTTACAAGGAAACAGACTCAGAAAAATTGATTTACAGTCTCTTGGGCTAAATTCCAAGAAGGAAAAGGGAAGGGAGATAGAAAGTAAACAACCCAAAGCCCATTTCCTGCACAAATTGGTTCCTCAGTTTTTATTTAAATTTTAGTAGGTTCACTGGCCAGACTCTCTTCGGGCCAGATGAAGTGAGACAGGGGGCTTAGCTAACCACAGGAATTTTGTTATATTCAACTACATTCTCCAAGAGGTGACCATGACCTGCTCCAAATGTTAAGGTGAACCTACGTAGAATCTCTACAAAAAGAGATGTATCTCTAGACAATGTGCACAGATAAGGAGACCTCAGCATCTCTCTGGGTAACTCTCACTTGGTTTCTGATCAACGCAGGATAGCCTGAATGTAGTATAAGCCTCCCCATTCCCACAGGAGCCTGAACTTCCACTTACCATCCCACCTACCCTAGCTGTGTGTCTGGTCAGCTGGAAAAGAGGTGGAAGACGGTTTAGAGAAGGTAGAAAAGGCACTAGGTGCAAAATGTATTTCATTTTCTTACTAGTTTGTTCTAATTTCTCTGGAAAGTACAGACAATTAGGGGTTGTCTCCTCCTCTGGGTGGTTGTGCAGTTGCAGAGACATTGCTTCAACCTCAGGCTTTCTTAAGGTAGAGTCTAGCATAGCCTCTGGCTAGAAAGTGCTGGAAATCTAGACCTTCCCTGTAAACACCATTATACATGACAAGGAATACCCTCCTCAATAGCGTGGTTAGACAAGTAGCAGGCCACTTAAAAAATTACATATCATTGAAAAAGAAGAAAATAAAACTCACTGCTGATCCCACCATTCTGATACATACATTTCTTCATACAGTGGCTGAGATATAGGCTCAAGGATCAAATTTCCTGGCTTCCCTGGAAAATAGCTATAACCTTTGGCAAGTTGTTTAACTTCTCTGAGCTTCAGTTGCCTCACTTGTGAAATGGGGGTAATAATAGTTCCTATGTAAAGCTTCCAGCACAGTGCAGGGATATAATGAGAGATTGGTAAATATTTGCATCAGTTGTTTACTTTTAACTATTCTGCACCCAACCCCAAGGAAAAATGTCAGAAACAAGCTTTTCTAGTTGCAAAGTAAACATACCTGGAAAAAGTGTAGGGACTCTTTGGACATGTAAAATTTAAGTGGCTGTTATTTAACAAAAGTGACTATTCTTGAACTGAACATTCCAATAAAGAGACAGCGAGTGACTTCCTGGATCAAAAGACACAATCTGTCTATATCTTGCTTACAAGAAACACACCTTAGAGTCAAAGATATGAACAAACTGAAAATTAAAGGGTGGAAAAATGTATACCAAGCCAACAACATACAAAGAACAGCCAGAGTGGCAATACTAATCTCAGACAAAATAGACTTTAATGTAAAATCCACCATTGTGAACAAGGATGGTCATTATTTATTGCTGAAAGTTTCAATACATAAGCAGGTCATAACAGTATTAAATATTTATGTGCCCAATATCAGAGCATCTAAATATGTTGAACAAACAGTGACATTGAAAAACGAGAGATTACTCCACAATAATAGTTGGAAACTTCAACACTCGACTTTCAGTAATGGACAGATCATACAGGAAAAAGCTTAGTAAAGATACAGATCTTATTGCAGTAATCAACCAAGTAGACCTCAATGAAATATAGAGAACTTTTTAACCATCAACAGATAAGTATACCTTCTTCTCCAGTGCACATGGGATATTTTCCAGAATAGACCATGTGTTAGGACCTAAAGCAAATCTTAAAAAAATCCAAACCATTGAATTATTGCAACACTTCTTCTCAGACCATAAAGCCATAAAAGTTGAAATCAATAGAAGAAAAAATGTAGATATAAATTTGAACTCATGGAAACTAAACAACACCTTGCTCAGAAAGTCTTGGGTTATAGAAGAAATCAAGGATGAAATAAAGAAATTTATGGACTCAAATGAGAATGAAACACATCCTACCAACACCTATGGGATACAGCCAAGGCAGTGCTCAGAGATCAATTTATCTCTATAAATGCACACATCAGGAAAGAAGAAAGGATCTAAATCAAAGAATTAACCCTACAGCTTGAACAAGTAGAAAGAGAGCAACAGTGGAATCCTTCAGGTGCCAAAAGAAAACAGATCGTAAAGATTAGAGCACAACTAAATGAATTAGAGAATCAAAGAGCAATTGAAAAACTTAACAAAACCAAAGCTGTTTTTTTTAAAAGATCAACAAAATTGATAAAACATTGCCTAAACATACAAAAGAAAAACAGGAGAGGAAACAAATAGCCTGAATAAGAAATTAGATGGGAGATGTCACAACAGACCCAACAAAAATCAAAAGTATCGTATCAGGATACTATGAAAAAGTGTACTCTAACAGATAGGAAAACCTAGAAGAAATGGATGAATTTCTAGATTCATATCAGCTACCAAAATTCTCAAAAGGTGAAGTAGAACAACTTAATAAACCCATCACAAAGGAAGATGTCAAAGAAGTAATTAAAAACTACCAACTGAAAAAGTCCTGGCCCAGATGGCTTCACTGGAGAATTCTACCAAATTTTTAGAGAGGAGTTAACTCCAGTACTACTGAAACTATTTCAAAACATAGGGATGGAATACTCCCAAATTCATTCTATGAAGCGAGCGTAACCCTAATATCAAAGCCAGGGAAAGATGCCACAAAAAAAGAAAATTACAGACCAATATCCCTCATGCGGAAACCCTGGTGGCATAGTGGCTTAAGTGCTACATCTGTTAACCAAAAGGTTGGCAGTTCATATCCTCCAGGTGCTCCTTGGAAACTGTACAGGGCAGTTCTACTCTGACCTATGAGGTTGCTATGAGTTGGACCCAACTCAGTGGCAGTAATTTTTTTGGGGGGGAGGGGTTTATCAGTAATGCACCTAAATGTAAAAATCTTCAAAAACATCCTTGCCAGTAGAATTCAACAACTTACCCAAAAAATAATTCATCATGACCAACTTGGATTCATACCAGGGATGCAAAAGGCTGGTTCAACATCAGAAAAACAATTAATGTGATCAACTACATAAATAACACAAAAAATAAGAATCACCGGATTTTGTCAATTGATGCAAAAGAGGCATTTGTCAAAGTTCAATACCCATTCATGCTAAAAACGCTCAGCAAAACAGGAATAGAAGGCAAATTCCTGAATACAATAAAGGGCTTCTATGCAAAGCCAACTGCCTACATCGTCCTGAATGGAGAGAGACTGAAAGAATTCCCTTCTTGGTTTATTGGCAAAGATGCATATTCTCACCATTTTTATTTAACATTGTGCTAGAGATGCTAGCCACAGCAATTAGACAAGGCAAAGAAATAAAGGGCATCTGTAACAGCAAAGAAAAGGTAAGAATCTCCGTATTTGCAGATGATATAATTGTATATGGAGAGAATCCGTAAGTAAACTACTGGAACTTGTAGAAGAGTTCAGCACAGTATAGCTTTTGTTGTATCCCGTAGGTTCAGGTAGAATGTGTTTTCATTCTCATTTGATTCTGTCAATTTCTTTATTGTGTCTTTGATTTCTTCTGTAACCCATGAATTTTTTGAGCGAGGCATTGTTCGGTTTCCATGAATTCAGATTTCTACCTGTTTTAGTCAGCTAGGGCTGCTCTAACAGAAATACCACAGAGTGGATGGCTTTAACAAAGGAAGGTTTATTCGTACATAGTCTGGTAGGTTGCAAGTCCATATTCAGGGTGTGCACTCCAGAGGAAGGCTTTCCCCTTGTCGGCTCAGGAGGCAAGTCCAGTATTGCATCAGTCTTTGTCCGGGGAGCATCTTAGTGCAGAAACCTCAGGTCTGAAGGACGTGTTCTTCTCCCGGTGCTGCTTTCTTGATGGTATGAGGTTCCCAATTCTCTGCCTGCTTCTCTGTCCTTTTGTCTCTCATAGGATGAAAGGATTAAGGGTGGGGCAAGGAAAACTCCCTTTATAGTGGAGCAGGGAGGTAATCCTATGAAGGGATTTACAGCCCCACCCTAGTGCTTTAACATACAGCTTAGGAAAACCACCAAATGGAGGACAGTCAAAGATACTGGGAACCATGACCCAGCCACATGGCTACACATATTTTTGGAGGGACACAATTCAATCCATGACACTACCCATGTTTTTTCTGCTGTTGATTTCAACTCTTATGGCTTTATAGTCTGAGAAGATGCTTTGCAATAATTCAGTGGTTTGGATTTTGTTGAGACTTGTTTTATGACCTAATGTGTGGTCTATTCTGGAGAATGTTCCATGTGCTTTGGAAACGAAGTTGTACTTCTGTTTTTGGATAAAAAGTTCTGTATATGTAGATGAGGTCTACTTGGTTGATTATTGCAGTAAGATCTTCTGTATCTTTACTGAGCTTTTTTGGATGATCTGTCCATTACTGAAAGTGGAGTGTTAAAGTCTCCTACTATTATTGAGGAGTGCTTGATCTCATTTTTCAATGTTTTCAGCCTTTGTTCAGTGTATTCAGATGCTCTGGTATTAGGTGCATAAATAGTTAATATTGTTATGACCTGCTTATGTATTGAAACTTTCAGCAATAAATAATGACCATTCCTGTCCACAGTGGTGGATTTTACATTAAAATTAATTTATCTGAGATTAGAATTACCACTCACAATCTTCTTTACATGTTATTAGCTTGGATTATGATTTTCCATTCTTTGATTTTCAATTTCTTCATATCTTTGAGTCTAAGGTATGTTTCTTATAAGCAGCATATACATGGATCGTTTTTTTTTTTTAATTTAACATGACTGAGTGAAAATGTACATTCCCGTATAAATTTACATGCCCACCTATATGCAGCTTCCACTGCTCTCCCTATCTGGTGACAGCACACTGTTCCTCTCTGCTCCATACATGTCTCATCCTCCCAACAGCCTCCTTCCCCTCCTCTCCATCCACTCTCCTTCCTCCAGCCAGAGGTCAGCAGGATGATATCCTATAGATGTATAGAACCATAAAGTGCATCCAATATATGGTCACTCTGCATTGCCAAGTCCAATCCATTCCTGTCCAAAGAGTGGGCCTTCGTTATGATTTATGGGTAAGGGCAGCATCAGGGCCGGGGGCCATGCTCTCAGGGGAACCCTGAAACCACTAGACCATCAATTGAGGTCTTTTAGTGGAGATCTCAGAATGCACCCCTTTTTATTCTTGTATTGCCAGTGAGACTCATCTCTGTGAGCTCCATCATGGCTATCACTGATGGTGGCGGGGCACCATCCAGTTCTTCCGGTCCCAAGTCAATGTAGGCACCCACTCATGTGGGTCTCTCTGTCTTCTAGGTTGTCTTTACCCCATGTTGTTTTGGTTCTCAGTGAGCATCCGTTCCTGCTGAGTTGGGACCATTTGCTGTGTCCTCGGATGGCGGCTTGGCAGCTTTTAAGACCCCAGATGCCACTCACCAATGTGGGGTGCAGAGAGCTCTCTTAGAAAAACGCTAGTTGTGCCAGTTGGCCTCGATTTTGCCCAAGAGCGTGATCCCCTGCTCCCTGCCCCAGCTACTCTATCCTTGCAATATTGGGTTAAGATGGAAGGAGTACTCAAATTATGCTGAAGTCCACTTAATGTTGTTCTTGTTTCTAATGTGTGCTATCACCGATTTCTCCCAACAAATTTTCTAGCAACTATCTAATCTAAACCCTCCCCCCTCCCTCCCCTCCCTTGCAGCTGTCAAAGAGTCTTTTCTTCTATACACAAGTCTGTTTTTGAGATCTTACTGGTATGCAACATCTTTGTTGTGCTTTACAGCTGCCCCTATCATCCCCCCTTAATAAACTATATATAAACCCAATTTTAATTACTACCAGTCTTGTCATCTTCCTCTCCGTCTGGAAGGACTATAACAACTGTAGTACATCCCTCTTTTTAATATGATGGCACTATAGTTTTCATGATAATCACTGGATTGCTTCTTTCCATGTTAAAGCTGTGATTGACTTTGGAGCCTTCCCTAACTGAGTAGAGTTTTGAGTAGTGTGTTGTTCTAAAATATAAAGTTAGTGGTTTTGTTCTTCTAAGCCTGCACCAAGAACTTCTTTCAGTATTTCTTGTAGTCTTGGCTTGGTTTTTACAAAATCTCTGAGTTTCTGTTTATCTGGGAATGTCTTAATTTCGTTTTCGTATTTGAAAGATAGTTTTGCAGGATATATAATTCTTGGTTGGAAGTTCTTCTCCTTCAAGGCTTTGAATGTGTCATGCAACTGTCTCCGTGCCAGCATGGTTTCTGCTGAGAAACCTGAAGACAGCCTACAGGGTTTCCCCTGAATGTTAGCTTTGATTTGAGTCTTGCTGCCTTTAAGAGTTGCTGCTTATGTTTCATTTTGTTAAGCTTGATTATAATATGTCTTGGAGTCTTTCTTTTGAGATCTATATTGGGTGGCATACAATATGCATCTGAGATGTCTATGTACTCTTCCTTCATGATTTCTGGGAAGTTTTCTGTCAGCAGCTCAGCAATGATACTCTCTGTGTTCTCAGGTGTCTCACCCTGTTCAGGGACTCCAATTAATCGAAGGTTGTTCCTCTTAATAGAGTCCCACATGCTTCTTAATGCTTCTTCATTTTTCTTGTTTCTTTTTTCTGATTTCTGCTCATAAACACTGACATCAGTAGCTCTGTCTTCCAACTCAAATTCTTTTTTCCATTTGTTCCATTCTGTTTTCTTGGCTGTGCATTGAAGTTTCTATGTCTTTGATTTTCTTCTTGATCTGTTGGATTTCAGAGTACTGGTGTTCCATCAGATCAAACAGCTTGCTTAGTTTTTCATTCTGTTCTGCTGCATTTTGTATAAGGTCTAGAAGGGCCCTGTATATAATCATTTTGTATTCACTTTCTGATGCTTTCATAAAAGTTTCTTCATTGGGAAAACTCCTTGATTGCTTTGTTTGGGAGCTTTCTGAAGCCATGGTGATTTCTTGTATGCCACAAGTGTCTGTTGCTTTTTGGGTCCCATGTGAGTAAGTAAAGGCTGGAAGAGATACTGTGAGGATGGACTGCAGATGTTTCTCTAGGCTGTCTTCAAATGTAAAGCAAAAGGTATCTGACCAAGTCAGTCAGGTTTTCAGGTGTAGAGTTGCCTCTTCTCAACTGGCAAAGTAAACACCTCTATATCCAATCCCAGATGATACAAACTAGATCAGAATACAGCAATGCTACTGCATTGTTGGCTTCTGCTGACAGGGCCTAGCCTTAGGCGCCACTATGTAGAGTACTGCTTTTCTGGTAGAAAAGCGCTCTCCTGTGGGCAGGCTCTGGCTCCCAAGCTAAGAATTAGGTCCAGCTGCGGCCACCGTATCCAAGATGGCGTCCTCCACACAGGCAGCTGATAGAGGGGCTAATGGTTCTGAGAGGTAGGGATTCCTCTGCTTCTGTTGCAGGGCCGCCAACATAGGTGGCACTGTGTAATTTACTGCTTTTCTGTCAGAAAAGCCACTAGGCAAGACCCAGCTCCGCCTGCCGGCCAAGACAGAGGAAAAAAAAAGTCAAAATGGTGTGTTTACCTTTGGTTTGTGAGAGCCAGGGCTAGCCAGGAGCAGGAGTCAGCGAAAGAGAAGAGGTTTTTCGCTCAGTGGTATGAAGTCGAAAGTGACAGCCCTGTGCCATGTCCTGGGGCTGATTAGGTGATCAGAAGGCTCCGTTTGATTATCAATTCAGGTCTTGGTTTCCAGAGGGATATAAGGAGACGTGTGCTTAGACCACCATCTTGACTCCGCCCTGCATCATGTTTTTTGATCCAGGCTCTTAAACTCTCTTCCTCTTTATTGGTGCAGCAATACACTTACATTCAGTGCAGTTATTGATGGGTGCGTGTTTGGTGCTGTCGTTTTGATGCCTTTATGTTGTTGCTGTTTTCTTTGTTCCTCTTAATTTTCTTCCTCTCAATTTTTCTTATGAGTTTACTTTTCATCTTTAATGTTCTAAATTTAAACCAACCTTTAACTTCTGTATATCTCATTAACTTCCTCTCCATCTGAAAAGGTTATAACTACTGCAGTATATCCCTCTTTATAGTGTGCTGATGTCATAGTTTTCATGTTAAGATCTCTGGTTCCCACTTTTACTATTTTAGCTTTGATTGAGCTCTGTGACTTCTCTACCTGAGTAGGACTGTGGATGCTATGTCCTGCATTGTATCCTTAAATATACATCTGATGTTATTGTTTTTCTAAAGAAAGAGCTTCTTTCAGCATTTCTTGTAGTTTTCCTTTGGTTTTCGCAAAGTCTGTAAACTTCTGTTTATCTGAGAACGTGGTAATTTCACCGTAGTATTTGAGAGACAATTTTGTAGGATATATAATTCTTGGCTGGAAGTTTGTCTCCTTCAAGACTTTGTATGTGTCATCCACTACCTTCTTATGAACATGGTTTCTGCTGAGAAGTCAGAGGACAGCCCACAGAGCTTCCCTTTGTACGTTAGTTTTGCTTTAAACCTAGCTGCCATTAAGAGCCTCTCTTTATGTTTCGTTTTATTAAGCTTGATTATAATATGTCTTGGTGTCTTTCCTTTGGGATCCAGCTTTTGTGGTGTTTGGTATGCATCTTGAATATTCTCTTCTTTCATGATGTCAGAGAGTTTTTCTGTCAGCAACTCTTCAACAATTCTCACTTTATTTTTCTACTATCCCTCCCTGTTCAGGAACTCCAATTATTCGTAGATTATTCCTCTTGATAAACTCCCACATGCTTCTTAATGCTTCTTTATTTTTCTTGTTTCTTTTCTCTGATTTCTCTTCACAAATGCTGGTGTCAGTTGCTTTATCTTCAGTCTTGCTAATTCTACATGCCATTTCCTCAATCCTGCTCCTTTGGGTTTGCATTGAATTGTCTAAGTCTGTAATTTTATCATTGATCTGCTGGATTTCAGATCATTGACATTATAGAAGTTCGTACAGCTTACTTAATATTTGATTTTGTTCTACTGCACTTTGTTTAATTTCTAGAAGGGCTCTATATGTAATTTATTTATATTCTACCTCCAATAATTTTAGAAAGGCTTCTTCATCTGGGAAGTGTTTTGATTATTTTGGGAGTTTTCTGGAGCCATGGTGATCTGCTTTTTTAAATGGCTCAACATTGCTTGTTGTCTTCGCACCATCAAGAAGCAATTCAGTTTCTCCAGTGTTACAGCAATGGGAACTGTAGCATAGCTCTAAGAAGGGTGTAAGGGCACTGCTTGATTTGGTTTCCAGCCACTGCTGTGTTCTCTAGGTCCAGCAGACTTATGTATAGTTTCCCTGGCAGTACAGACACTGTCATGCCCCACAATGCTGTTCATCTTGGTGGCTGCCCCAGCTGCACCCTCAGGGGTCATAGGCCTCACTTCCTGGCTGATAAAGGTGGCACGCTACTTGTGCTGACTCTCTAGCATCACACCAGTTGAGACTGTGATGTAGCTAAGGGAAGGGTAGTGAGAGCAATGCCACCACACTCAGCTAACGGGGACCACTGCATTTTCTAGATGTGCTTATCTGCCGATAGGGGCACTGTCCAGTGGCAGCTAAAAGCAGCCAGGCCCTCCAGGGTAGCAGGTCCTCCTGGCTGGCAAAGACAGTGCCCTACTTATGGAGTCTCTGGGAGGCCATCAGCTGACACTATGATGTGGCTCAGTGAAGGGCAGTAGAAGTGGTGCTGCCACACTCAGCCACCAGTCGCCACTGTGTTGTCTAGCTCCTTTTATCTTAAAAGCTGCTTTCCTGTTGAGAGAGGCATTGATCAGACACAGCTGATAGCAGTCAGGCCCTCCAGGGTGGCAGGCCCTGCCTCCTGGCTAACAAAGATGGTGCCTTACTTATGGAGTCTCTTGGGTGCCTTCTGCAGATGCTGTGATGTGGCTCAAAGAGTAGAGGGGTTAGGAAACTGCGACACTTGGCTGCCAGCCACCACCACATTCTCTAGGTATGATTGTCTGAAAAAAACAGCTTTTCTGCTGGGAGTAGCAGTATCCAGACAGGCTGTGTTGCGCAGTGTAGGAATTAGCCCCAGCTGAGCCCTCAGGCATGGCTGACTCTACCTATCAGCCTGAGCCACCTCTTCTGCAGAAGTCAACAGTATCTATAGCACAGCTCAGAGAAGAGAGTCAGGAGGAGCACTGGCACCCTCAGTTGCCAGCCACTGCTGGGTTCTCTAAACGTAGCTGTCCCAAGCACAATCTCTCTGAGGTTTACTTAGTCACTGCAATTCAATGTAATAGCCAGACTGTGCCAGGCTCTCAGTCTTGGCAGTCCAGTCTCAGCTTCCCAGTTAACAAAGAAGATGTCTATACCTGTAATCCTCTCGCCAGTGTGCCAGCAGAAGCGGGACTTGGTGCATCGCTGTCTCGCCTCCAACAGAGGTAGTTTTCTGCTTCCTGTTGCCCAGTCTAATCTCACAACCTACACCTGACTTTGTGGCTCCCAGAATGGCCACACTGCTCTATGCAGTTATTTTCCTAGGCCTTAGGTCTCAGAGGGAATCAAGGAGATGTGTGTGTAGTTTGCCATCTTGGCCCTGCCTCCTGGTGCTTGTGTTTTTTAAAGATGATCTCTAAGTTCTAAGAAGGTAAGGTGGCTGGGCCATTTGAGGGCTGGTTTGCAGAGGAAGGAGCCCGGGGACAAGAAGCACAGTTAGAGGGCCAGTGCCAGTACTCGCTCAATGCCTTCCTCATGCTGGACAGTGGGCTCAATGCCAGAGGGACCCAAAATGAGCATGATACCTAGGAAACCTCAGAAGAGAAGCAGGTGTTTATACAACATATCAACAAAGTGAAAATTGGGGTAGGATAAGAATGCTCTGATAGGGTGTGAATGCCCTAGTCGGGTGTGAATGCCCTAGTCAGGTGTGAATGAAACTGGGCTGCTGAGTCTGGGAAGGAGAGGGTTTCACCAAGGAAAGGAAGTTTGAGCAAGGCCTTAGGCCTCAGGTTTAACCCAGCATTGGTCTTGCCCACCCAGTAAAAGGGGAAGGGGAGGAGCCATCTGACCCCTGGCTGGCGTGGTCCTCCATTCTTTTGCACCCTTTCATTGACACAAGTCTTTGAAGCTTGAGTAATTAGAAACTTGGCTCTAGGAAGAAATTTAAGCTTTTTTGTCCCCTGTTATTCTCTTCATAATAGACTGCCAAATTTGCTTCTTTGGGACCCACACCCTACATTTAGCTGAATCAGGGAACAGCTGTTCCAATCCCAGATGGCATTTCCTGGTGGGTCTTTCTTTCTCCAACCTTATTTCTATGGGGACAGTAATGGGAAGCCCCTGGTTGAGTGGAAAGGGTGCCTTCCTGCCTGCCTCCTCCTTTTGTTCCTACAACAGGGAGTGGGACTCAGAATGCCAAGCTGAGCTCTTCCAATGAACAGATTTTCTTACCAAGCTGTCAAAGCTATAGAGCTTCTAGGTCCCTTTGCAAAGATAGAAACTAGATTTTTAAACAACTGAACCAATTACATCTGTTTTCTTCCAGGCTTATAAAAGTTCTTCTACTGGATGACCTTATAGAATTGAATTTTCTATAATTAAAACAGTACAATACTCAGGGGTGAAGTCTTTGCTCTTTGAGCTAAACCCTGGTGGCATAGTGGTTAAGTGCTTCATCTGCTAACCAGATGGTTGGCAGTTTGAATTCACCAGGCACTCCTTAAAAAAAAAAAAAAACTCTATGGGGCAGTTATCCTCTGTCCGTTATGGTCATTATGAGTTGGAATCAACTTGTTCACAGTGGGTTTGCTATTTAGTTAAAAGAATTATTCAGAAGATTGTTTCAGTTCAGGGTGTGAAGAATGTGTCAGCATTAGTCTCAATTCTATCTAATGTAGACCTGGTGAGAATGTTCAGTAGCCAGACACCATCTAGTTCTCCTGGTCTCAAGGTAGACCTGTAGGTTGGTTCCATCTCTGGTTCTTGGGTTCCTTTCTTTTTCACTCTAGAAAAACAGAGACCAACAGTTATATCTTAGTTGGCCACTTGCAGGCGTTTAAGATGTCAGACACTACTCACCAAATTAAGAATTTATTATATAAATTTTGTGAACTATTTATGTTGACCTATTTGTCCCACGAGATTGACACTAAGTCTTCAAACCAAGAAAACTAATCCTGTGAGGTGATTATGTCTAAGGAAAAAAAAAAAAAAAAAACAGTGCTGTTGAGTCAGATCTGACTCATGGTGACCCTAGAAGTGTCAGCATTTATAGCCCATATTTGATTTATATATGGTGACCCTATAGGACAGAGTAGAACTGCCCTATGTGCTTTCCAAGGAGCAGCTGGTGGATTCAAACTGCCAACCTCTTAACCATTGCACCACCAGGGATCCATTATATATGTGAGTATGTGTGTGTGTAAAATATCTGTATATGTTGTAGACTTACATATAGCATAACATTTACCAGTACATCCTTTTACTTACGTATGACTTAGTTATACACAACATTAGTTGGGTTAGTCAAGCTGTGCATATTTCACCCATATTCAGTGCTACTTTGGAAATTTCTGTAATTGAATGAATTTTTTTAAAAAATTGACTATTAAGTGTTTAATAAGAAACTAATTTGCTCTGTGAGGTTTCACCTAATTTGCAATTTAAAAACATAATATATATTGAGCACTATGAGGTGGTGCTGTTATTACATCATTTCTTGCCTCCCAACACACATACATATACACACATGTACCCACCCATGTGTGAGCGCATCATGCACGTGTTCAGATTCACGTGTTCCCCAGGTCAGGGAGTGGGACTGGACTCATAAATGTTTGTGCTTTATGAACTTTCACAGTGAAGGGCTCTCTTACTCAGGTGGCCGGAAAAATGGCCACTTGTGAAATTATGCAGCCCATAGAGTTCCTATGGACAAATCCTATGGACTTTGACCTCTTGAGACTGATTTTTGACTAAAATGTGGTAAGTTCCACTCCACATACAGCCAGATTAGTTCCATAGTCCCCTTTAGGAACAAATTTCAACTTTCTCACCTTGGGAGAGGGCAGGCCAAGATGGCAGAGTAGTCAGATGCTTCCTCTGATCCCTATGACAACAAGACCTAAAAGAACAAATGAAGCCAGTGCATATGATGTCCTAGGGGCCTAGAACATCAAAGAGAAAGTTGAGAAATCAAACTGAACAAGAGGGAAAGGAGAGTAGGATTTGCCAGACCTGACCCAGCAGGAAACAGCTGTGGCCAACATGGTGAGCTGAGGGTGGTAGTTGGAGGGTGTTCTCCGCCATAGAAGAAACTGGCAGGAGAATACCTTGGCACCTCCAGAACCAGCAAGGAGCAGCATGAGGTCCTCAAAAGCCAAGCCTTTTCATGTGCACAGATCTAAATCTTTCCCTCAGGGTGTACCTGTCTCTCTTCTCCCAGTGCTTCACCCTCTCTTCTCTGCTCTGTGCCCAGCTCTGGAGTCTGTTGCCATTAATGGAGCCAAAAGTAGGGCCCCTTAAGCCCATTCTTAACCATTCTTCAAGACTTGATTAGTTTAACAAACAGGGGGAGGGGAAAAAAATATCTGCTGACTCCCCTAAACTGGAAATTCAGGACAGGAACTGTACCTTTGCCTAGATTCAGATATAAGGGGACACCATCCTCACAGACACTCAGAGATAGCTGTCAGCCCCCTGCCTTTCTCAGTGGCTGCAGCCAGATACCTGTGCCTACAGCAGTCACCCATGCCCATCTAGGACAGCAGGCGAGAGCCTGTACCACCTACTTGGTGACTGATTACCTGGGCACCTGAGCTGAATTCCTACAAGAAAAGCAAATGAGTTCTTTTGGGCTGACATGTCTAGTAACAGCTCTAACCACCTAGTGACAAGACATTAAAACTTCAAAAGCACCAATAACTAAACTAGCATACACAACCAGACTATTGGTATGTTTCAAAACGAGAAGCTAGAACACAGTAAGCAAACATAAACAAATTCAGCAATTGGCTGATGACTTAGGAACAATGGTCAATGTCACATCACTTAAAGAGGCAGACCACGATAGCTTCAAAAAACTCCCAAAACAAAGATTCAGATTTTCTAGAGAACATCCTGGAATTATCAGAGGCTGAACATAAAAGATTAATATACAGAGCTCTTTAGGAGATCAGGAAGGAGATGAGACAACATGCAACAGAGCGTAATGACAAATTGAACAGACTGCAAGAAAGCATACAGCAACAAGAACTAGAAATTTGGAAAATTAATAATAAGATTACAGAATTTAGACAACTCAGTGGAAAGGAAAAAGGAGCAGAATTGAGGAAAGGGAAGACCAGATTAGTGAGACTGATGATAAAGCACATGACATCAACATATCTGAGGAAAAATCAACTTTCTGTTCATTGAACAGTTTGTGGAGATGTGTATCTTTCAAGAGGTTTAGCAGCCTTGGCTTCTTTTATTTCTTTCTGTCTTATTTTTTACTTTTTAAACATAAACCATAATTTATATACAATAGAATGTACCCATTTCAATTGTATGGCTTGTTGAGTTTTGATGAATTTATGTACACATAAACCACCACCATTATCAAGGTATAGAAACTTCCACCACCCTAGGAAGCTCCCTGATACCACTTTTCAGTCCTTCCTCAACCACACCCCTAGCCACAGGCCACCATTGATCTGCTTTCTGTCATTTTGGCTGCATTTTGCCTGTCCTGGAACTTTACAGAAGTGAACTGATGCAGTGTGTACTCTTCGTCATCTTGCTCCTTTCACTCAGCATTGTTTCTGAGATTCATCCTTATTGTTGCCTGTGTTGGTAAATCATTCCTCTTTATTGCTGAGTGATATTCCCCCAATAGATGTGCCATGGTTTGTTTATCCATTTGCCTGTGGAGGGACATTCTATTTGGGGCTATTATAGATAAAGCTAATACCCTTAGTTCGAAGGAGCTGTGTCTCCTGAAGTCAGTTCCAAGCACTCACTAAACCAAAGAAAAAACAAACCTACTGCCAGTGAGTCAGTTCTGACTCGTAGTGACCCTATAGGACAGAGTAGAACTGCTCATAGAATTTCCAAGGAGCACCTGGTGGATTTGAACTGCCAACCTTTTGGTTAGCAGATGTAGCACTTAAACACTAACACTAGGGTTTCCAAGTACTCACTAGCAATGCCATAATTATTAACTAATTAACCTTTGATTTTTGTATTGGAAGGGTCTTTAAATTTCAAAAGGGTATTCAGTGTACTCACAATTTCCAGGAGAGATGTGTTCCAACAGGTTGTTTAACGCACAAAACAAAACAACCTAAACCCATTGCCATCAACTCCAACTCATAGCAACACTTGTACCTCTCCTGAAAATTTTGAACACATTTTTTTCCCACAGAAAACAGTGCTCCAGGAAACATTCACTGAGCTGTGCTCTTGGTCAGGTCTGTTCTGGGTGCTCTAGAGGACAGAGTAAGGAGGAGCCCTCCCCTCAAGAAGTTCACATCCCAGTAGGGGAGACATAATGTGAGTTAACACAGTATAGTCTCAGGGTGAGCAGTGAACCCGTGGAAGATCCCAGGAGAGTTGGGGGCAGCTTTTCAGTGCCAGAGTTTTGCCTCAAAGGCTGAATAAGTGCTGCAGTGTGACTACTCAGGAGTAGTTACCAGGTATGGACATGTTGATGAACTGGGCCATCTGGAAGAACTGGGTACCATGTGCCCTGATGAAAAACAGACAACTCAAAATTTTAAAAACACTATGTAGGCCAAACAGAACAGTATCTGAGGGCTTCATTCTTTCATTCTGAGGGTCACTGTTTTCAACATTGTCTTACACAGTAGCTCAATTCACAGGCCTAGTTAACACAGTGTAGATGACCTTTGGTATTGGTTAAGAACCTGTCATCTGTAGCAGAATCTTTGGGAAAATTCCTTATTGTCAACCTAGTGAGTACAAGTGTGTGCTCCAAGTTATCCTGCCAGGTGTATAAGTATGCACAGAATTTTTCTATGTCAGGGAGTGTCTGATTGAATCATATATATGTATATGTCTTTTTATTATGATTGAGTGAAAATGTATATTCCCATATAAATTTGCATGCCCACCCATATGAGCTTCCACTGCTCTCCCTGCCTGGTGACAGCACACTATTCCTCTCTGCTCCATATATGTCTCATCCTCCCAACAGTCTTCTTTCCCCTCCTCTCCACCCACTCTCCTTCCTCCAACCAGAGGTCAGCAGGATGATATCCTATAGATGCATAGAACCATAAAGTGCACCCAATATATGGTCACTCTATGCTACCAAATCCAATCCATTCCTATCTGAAGAGTGGACCTTCATTATGATTTGTGGGCAAGGGCAGCATCAGAGCCAGGAGCCATACTCCCAGGGGAACCCCAAAGCCACTGGACCATCAATTGTTGTCTTTAGGTGGAGATTTCAGGGTGCACCCCTTTTTATTCTTGCTTTGCCAGTGAACTCAACTTTGTGAGCTCCATCGCAGCTATCACTGGTGGTGGCTGGGCACCATCCGGTTCTTCCGGTCCCAAGTCGATGTAGGCGCCCACTCGTGTGGGTCTCTCTGTCTTCTGGGTTGTCTTTCCCCCATGTCGTTTTGGTCCTTGGTGAGTATCCGTTCCTGCTGAGTTGGGACCATTTGCTGTGCCCTCGGATGGTAGCTTGGCAGCTTTTAAGACCCAAGATGCCACTCACCAATGTGGGGTGCAGAGATCCCTCTTAGCAAAACACTAGTTGTGTCGATTGGCCTCAATTTCATCTAAGAGCATGGTCCCCTGCCCCCTGCCCCAGCTACTCTGACCTTGTAGTATTGGGTTAAGATGGAAGGAGTACTCAAGTTATGCTGAAGTCTGCTTAATATTGTTCTTGTTTCTAATGTGTGCTATCATCAATTTCACCCAACCAAATTTCTACCAACTATCTAATCTAAACCCTCCCCCTGCCACTCTCCCTTCCTCCCCTCCTGTGCAGCCATCAAAGAGTCTTTTCTTCTATGCATAAGTCTTATCATAGGGGTCTCATACAGTATTTGTCCTTTGGTCACTGACTACTTCCACTCAACATAATGTCTTCCAGTTGAAACCAGGTTATGAGATATTTCCTGGAATCGTCATTGTTCTTTATCATTGCATAGTGCTCCATTGAGTATATATACCATATTTTACCTATACATGCTTCTGTTGTTGGGCATCTGGGTTGATTCCATCTTTTTGCTATCTGGACTGTGCTGCAATAAACATTCTTGTGCGTGTATCCGTTGGCTGTGAATGGCCTTGATTCTGCAGGATATATTCCAAGTAGTGGAATTATTGGGTCAAATGGTATATCTATATCCATTTTTTTAAGGAAGCATCAGATTGCTTTCCGAAGAGGTTAGACTATTTTGCTACCTGACCAACAGTGTAGGAGAGTTCCCCTTTCTCCACGGCCTCTCCAGCATTTGTTGTTTTGTGGTTTGGGGATCATGGCCAACCTTGTTGGGGTCAGATGGTATCGCATTGTAGTTTTGATTTGAATTTCTTTAATAACTAAAGATCATGAACATGTCCACATGTGCTTTTTGGCTGCCTGGATCTCCTCTTTAGAGAAATGTCTGTCCATCTTCTTTGCCCATCGCTTAATTGGATGATTTATCTTCTTCTTATTGATATTTTGTAGTACCTTATAGATTATGGAGATCATGCATCAGTCTGACATAGAGTTGTCAAATATTTTTTCCGCATTCTGTAGGTGGCCTTTTAATTCTATTAATAAAGTCTTTGGATGAGCAAAAGTGTTTGATTCTTAACAGTTCCATTTATCTATTTTCTCTTCTGTTGATTGTGGTTTGTTTGACAAATTTTGAAGTCTGTCTGTGTTGTGTATTAAAACTTCCATTGTTGTTTGTACTTTTTCTTGGGTGAGCTTTATTGTTTTAGATTTGATATTTAGGTCTTTTATCCAGTTGGAGTTGGGTTTTGTGTAAGGTGTAAAATACGGGTCTTGTTTCAGTTTATTGCAGATGGATATCCAATTTTGCCAGTACCATTTGTTGAAGATATTGTTTTTACCCCAGTTTAATGACTTAGGGCCTTTGTTGAATATCTACTGTTCATAGACAGATGGTGTCATCTCTGGGGACTCAGTTCTGTCCCACTGATTGATCTGTCTGTTCTTGTACCAGTACCAGGCTGTTTTGACCACTGTGGCACTGTAGTAAGTTCTGAAGTCAGGTAATGAGAGGCCTCCCAGTGTGTTCTTCTTCTTTAGTAGTACTTTACTTATCTGGAGCTTCTTCCCTTTCCAAACAAAACTGGTGATTTGTTTCTCCACCTCATTAAAAAATGACACTGGAACTTGTATTGGGATTGCATTATATAAGTAGATTGCTTTGGGTAAAGTAGACATTTTCACAATGTTAAGTCTTCCTATCCATGAGCAGGGTAGGTTTCTCCATTTATGTAAGTCTCTCTCAGTTTCCTGTAGTAAGGGCTTGTAGTTCTCTTTGTAAAGGTCTGTTATTTCTCTGGTTAGATTAATTCCTAGGTACTTTATCTTCTTGGGGCTATAGTTAATGGTATTGATTTGATGATTTCTTCATTAACAGTCTTGTTGTTGGTATAAAGGAATCCTACTGATTTACTTATTTTTATCTTGTAACCTGAGACTTTGCTGAACTCTTCTATCAGTTTGAGTAGTTTACTTATAGATTCTTTGGGATTCTCTGCATATACAATCATATCATCTGCAAACAGGGAGATTTTGAGTTCTTTGGTGATGCAGATGCCCTTTATTTCTTGGTCTTGTGTAATTGCTGTGGCTAGAACTTCTAGTACAATGTTGAATAGGAGAGGTGAGAGTGGGCATCCTTGTCTAGTTCTTGTTCTCAAGGGAAACTCCTTCAGTCTCTCTCCATTCAGGAATGACATAGGCAGTTGGCTTTGTATAAATGACCCTTATTGCATTGAGGAATTTTCTGTCTGTGCCTATTTTGCTAAGAGTTTTTAGCATGAATGGGTGTTGGACTTTATCAAATGCCTTTTCTGCATCAGTGGACAAAATCAGGTGATTTTTGTCTTTTGTAATATTTATGTGACTAATCACATTAATTGTTTTTCTGATGTTGAACCAGCCTTGCATCCCTGGTATGAATCCAACTTGATCATGATGGATTGTATTTTTGATATGTTGTTGTATTATATTGGCAACAATTTGGTTGAAGATTTTTGCATTTAGGTTCATGAGTGATATCAGTCTATAGTTCTCTTTTTTTGTGGTGTCTTTCCCTGGCTTTGGTATCAGGATTACGCTGGCTTCATAGAATGAGTTTCGGAGTACTGCATCCATTTCTATACTGTGAAATAGTCTCAGTAGTATTGGAGATAACTCTTCTCTAGAAGCTTGGTAGAATTCTGCAGTGAAGCCATCTGGGCCTGGGCTTTTTTTGTTTGGCAGTTTTTTGATGACATTTTCAATCTCTTCCTTTGTGGTGGGTTTATTAAGTTGTTCTGCTTCACTTTGTGATAATTTGGGTAGGTGATATGACTCAAGGAATTTGTCCATTTCCTCTAGGTTTTCAAATTTGTTAGAGTACAGTCTTTCATAGTATTCTGTTATGATGTTTTTGATTTCTGTTGGATCTGTTGTGACAACTCCCCACTCATTTCTAATTTGGGTTATCTGTTTCCTTTCCTGCTTTTCTATAGTAAGTTTAGCCAGTGGTTTGTCATTTTTGTTGATCTTTTCAGAAAACCAGATTTTGGTCTTTTCATTTTTTCCAATTGTTTTTCTATTCTCTAATTCATTTAGTTCTGCTGGATCATATGTTTATGCAAGGAACAAGTTGGGATCTTTAAGACCACCTGGTTGAACTTCTTTCATTTCACAAGGATGAAAAGGAAGGCACTGGGCCTTTGTGAGTCTACTGTCTCTATTTATAAAATGTAAGTGGTTTTCTGACCAATCAGTATCTTCTGTTAGTTATTTTCCAAGCACTTGAAGAAACTGTCTGGCTTGGCTCAAGTATCAATGTACTGTTCTAATTTTGCTTCTTCCCATGGCTCCAGCCTATTTTTTCCCCAGCCAGACACCCTTCATTTGTTGTACAGCATTCATTGTAAACACACTGTGCACCAGCACTTGATGCAAAGATTAAAAAGATACTAACCAGTAACCAGTAGTACTTTCTAGGTGCCAAAACAAATGCCTCACATGTTTTAACTCTGCAGCCCCATGGAAAACAAAAAACAAATCCATTGCTATCGAGTCAATTCCGACTTCTAGTGATCCTGTTATAGTGACCCAAGAGACAGAAGTGCCCCTGTAGAGTTTCCACTGGGTGTCCTGTGGATTCAAACTGCCAACCTTTTAATCAGCAGCCATAACACTTAACCACTACACAACCAGGGTTTCTGAAGCCCCATCCACCAGGTGCTCTCTAGAAACTCTACAGGGCAGTTCTACTCTGTCTGTAGGGTCACTGTGAGTTGAAAGTGGGTGTGGTTTTTTTAGTTTAGGTTGGTTAAGCACTATCTTATGCAGTAATGAGAAAAACATGGGCCATGTGGTTAAAGGATTTGTAATCTAACGAGGGAGACTAATACAACCGTCTGATTATAATATACTATGTGAAGTAGTACAGTAGAAATGCAAAGGGCTCTGAGAGATCCAAAGAGGGACCAATTAATTCCATGTACAGAAAGATAGAAATAATATATATTACCTATAGTACAATATATGATAAAATATAATAATAGCTTATCTTTATTGAAAGTTTACTCAGTCTCACAGCATTGAGCACATTACAATTATTTTCTCAAGTAATTACTCAGCAGCCTGATTTTATAGATGAGAAGACTGGGGCTTGAAGAAGTAACATATAACTGGATCAGGACTCACCCAGGTATTTTGCAGAATGAATAGAATTGGGTCAAGATTTGTAGGTCTGGAACAGAGAGGAAGGGTTTGTCAGGGCCAAGGCCTAGTGTGAGCGAAGGCAGGGGAGCATCCTTGAGTTTGAATAAGCATGTTTGAATTCTGGGTTTCCTCAGCTCTGCAACACACCACTTAATGGCCTACTGGTAACTTTTTAGAATAAAAAACTGCGTTTTAAATGTGTTTTGCTCACCACCAGCAGCCTAAGTGTATCTATAATCTGGGCCTTGGCATTCCATTCAGCACAGTGGTTCTCAGACTTCACTCTGTATTGCAGTCATCTGGGAAGCTTCCTATGCAGTCCACCTTGCCCCAACCCCAGCACCCCCTGATTCCATGGTTTGGGGAGGGGTCTGTGGGGGGGGCCAAATTTTAGCATACCCCTTGTTTGATTCTAATGCAAGACCACACATTGCAAACCAGTGGTCTCAGGTCCTCACGATTTTCCCTCTGAGATACTCACCTGTCAGTAGCGTGACAGCAGCAGAACACTTCTATTCACCAAGGCTATTAGCATTATCACAGGTACTGAGAAATTAAACTTTTAGGTTTTCTTCTTACCTAATAGCTTTCATTGAAAGTCAGTTCCTTTCTTAAGGATCAGCTGGGAGCTTTTCAAAGACAGGTATTTGGTGCCCAAGTCCTTCATGGTATAATAATTGAGCAGACCAACCTTTTCCAGCTTTCAGTTCTCTGCACTCTTCCCAGACACTCAGTGACTTCCATTCCTTTGACTTCGTTGTGTGACTTGTGACAAGCAGCCTTTTTATACCTGCTCAATGACACAACAAAACAAAGCTTTATCTGCCTGTACTTCTTAAGCCTTACTGAGGTCTCACTGTTGCTTTTAAACAAAAAAAAAGTAGGAAGAGGGATATTGTCACTGTTCCAGAGATGAGTCTTGGCAGATAGTAAACTTGCATCTAGCAGTTCCGTTTCCAGTGTGTTTTTATTTCACTGTAACTTTGAGATGAAATATTTTTAAAGACATTGAAACTCACTACCAGGAACATAATTTAAGTTTAAGTGCAAATGCATGTGTTAGTTGCCAAGGCCAACAACTCAACCGTGGCCCCTTGGAGGAAGAGACATCTCTGCATGGCTGACAGCACGTGGGTGGGTGATAGCAGCTGTGTTTCGACTTCTCTGTTGGGGGCCGGCAAGTTTCTTACGGCATTAATTGTAAGAGGCATCCAAATTTCTGAAATACTAAAATGTAATTTTAAAAAAGTCTACCAGTCATGGTTCTGGTTAGCAAACTAAGGAGACAGATTCTGGCTAACTTGAACAGAAAAGGACTTTGGGAGTAAAATCAGATCATTCACAGAATTAATGGGAAGTTTGGGAATTGAGCTCAGAAAAGGGTCAGGAAGCTGCTGTCACTAGGTTCTTAACTCAGCTACCGCCATCGTGAGTCAGCTGACATTCCACACCTTTGCATCATCCCCCAGGTTCAGGCTCAGTGTCCCCCTTGCAGGGTAGGGAGGAGCAGCTGCTTGAGTCCAGTGTACCTGCCCCATCCTGCTAAGGAGAGGGGCACACAGGACTGCTGGCCACACCTGCAGCTTTCACCACCCACAAAACCCATACTAAACCCGTTGCCATCAAATCAATTCTGACTGAGTTATTGCCCACAAATTACTCCCAAACAGGAAAGATGTTCAGCAAAAAAACACTTACGTCCACCCCAGTGCGCTCCTAGACAGCACTTTCTGCAATCCATTTCTGAACTTTCAGTTTTGACCACAAGGAAGACTAGGGGCCAGGAGAGAGAGTGGGGCAGGTCAGTGTGACAAGTCAGTCATCCCTACTGGATAAGCAGGCCACATGCAGGTTCTTCTGGTGGGTGGTTCACAGGCGTCCTCCTGGTTCCCTGAGGACGGCACACTCATTCTTCTGTCTAGTCTGTCCTCCCATGATCTGGGGCTGTCTGCTGCGGAAGTTCGTCTCAAATGACAGTAGCTCTTGCTGTTGTTGCTTTGGGAGACAGTGGGCTCTGGCCTTGCAGGGGCAGGAATCAGGGAAATCTTAACTCTGAGTCTTTACAGATTCCTGTGTGATCTGTTCAGTAGGTCTTTGATTTTCCTCTGTTGTAAAACTGGCTGCTGACAACTACAAAAATAAACTCCAGTCTGTGTTCGGAAAACTTCCTTTATCCCCTTCTAGTCCCCAGGGGTCAGAGTCTGCAGCAACAAGACAAAACAGAAGTGAAAAGGTGACCCAGAAGTATACAGAGAGGAACAGTGGTAAAAACACTGGTTGTAGTGGTTGCCCCTGGGATGGAGGGGTGGGTACCCTGGGCCTTCAGCACTTCTTTTTAAAATGTATATGATTCCAGTTTTGTTATTCAACTATTCTCCTCACACCTGTTCTTCAAATTCATGGGAACTGTAGTCCACTGAACACCTTTATTTTTCTGTTAGATCCTTTTCTATACACTTTCTGATCTGTGGTAGATTCCATGCTCATTCTGTCTGCAGTCAACCAACCATTATCCTGAAATTGAAGCTAGCAATTTTGTATTCTTGCTGTAGCATATTTCCATAAGGCCCCAAGGTGGAGCGTATGGTTTGTGATCAGCTGCTAACATGAAGGCTGGCAATTCAAACCCAGCGACACTGTGGAAGAAAGGCCTGGCAATCTGCTTCCATAACGATTACAGCCAAGAAAATCCTACGGAGAAATTCTGCTGTTTAACATGTGAGGTTGCCATGAGTCAGAATCTACTCAGCAGCAGTGGGTTTGTTTTTTTTAGGGTGTATCCATGAGCTGCTGAGCCTTGTTTTATATTTTAACGTTTCACATAAATATTACCATTTTGTAGATATCCTTGTGAAATTGATTTTTTTCAAGATTTATGTTGACAAGTTGACGATGCAGTTACTTTTCACTGCTGCGTAGTGTTATTATATAAATAAACTAGACTTAATGTAAAAAAGTATCTCAAGCTAACTGGCAAAATGTCAAACTTTATTAAAATTGCCTATTGGCCTCTCCAGGCCAGCAAGCATATTATTCTCCATATGTTTATGTGCGTGTGAAAGTTTTCATAATTTGGAAAAGGAGGGAGAACACTCAAGAAGGATTCAGGGAAGGTAACCCCTCACCTGGGCTCTAGGCTGGCCTAAATTAGGACTAATTCCATGGCTAATCAGACTGCAATTAAAAATAAACTTTATGAGATGGGCCTCCTTTTGTTTGCTTTTTGTGGGAATTTGCCTCCCTGGGGAAATGCCAGAAGCCTTGACCACAGGTTGAGAGGAGTGTTTACCTAAGTGCATGAACTGAAGAGTGTTGGAAAGAGGCCAACATGAGCTAAACAGAGTCTGTTTTGAGCCTAACTATTTTAAAAAAAGAAATTGGCAAGAAACCACTTCACAGAAGAACTGTGAGACATAGCTTTTAAAAATATTTATAACATACTTAAGTATAAATAGCCCAGATTATAAATATTGGTAACAGTTTGGCCAGGCCAACCTTTAACCTCTTTAGTACTCGAAAAACGGGCTGAGAGAAGACTATTCCTCTTCTGTATCGTTTATTGGGCACTTGAAATCCAGATTTTCTTCTCTCTCTGTCTCTGGTGCTTTTGAGAAACAAGATTTTGACAAAAGTAGGAACTTTTGTTCTGTGGCCTGTGGTTTTACAGAGCCATTAATCAGTGTTGCCACTGAGCAGAAAAGGCGGTACTAGGTAAAATAAGACACCTGTGAGAACTAACCAAAACGACACACCTGGAAGTAAGCAATACTCCACCAAGGTGCCCATAAGCCCTTCTTTACTCTCTCCTGCTTCCCGTGGAAGAGCTCCCAGGATGCCAGCATTAGCCAGATGGCACAGCCCAGGGAGCCCCATTTGAAGTGGATCTCAGGACCCCTTCCAGGCAGCTGCCAGAGAACAAGATGCTTCCCATGCTCTCTGGTAGATGGGTCTCTGCAGCAGTGGGAGCACTGACAGCCTGCTCTCTCCACCCAGGGTATGACTTCTGCCAGGTGCTACAGTGGTTTGCAGAGCGAGTCGACAGGATCATCCTGCTGTTTGATGCTCATAAACTGGATATCTCCGACGAGTTCTCGGAGGCCATCAAAGCTTTCCGGGGTCAGGATGACAAGATCCGTGTGGTGCTCAACAAGGCCGACCAGGTGGACACACAGCAGTTGATGCGTGTCTATGGGGCCCTCATGTGGTCCCTGGGCAAGGTCATCAACACACCTGAGGTGCTGCGTGTCTACATCGGCTCCTTCTGGGCGCAGCCCCTCCAGAACACTGACAACCGCAGGCTCTTCGAGGCTGAGGCCCAGGACCTCTTCAGGGACATCCAGAGCCTCCCACAGAAAGCAGCTGTGCGCAAACTTAATGACCTCATCAAGCGAGCCAGGCTGGCTAAGGTAAGCAGGAGACCCCCCTGGGCTGGGGTGCTTTCTCTCTTCTCTAAAGGGCAAGTTGGGATCGTTAAGTTCCCCTCCGGAAGCTTAAGGGAGTGGAACCTGACGAATGTAGCCTCAAGGTCAGTTTGTTATTGTTGCTTGTTAGATGTCATTGAGTTGGGCCCCAACTCTCTGTGACCCCATGCACAACAGAATGAAGTGCTGCCTGGTCTTGTGTTGTCCCCTTTCTCAAGGATCAGACCATTCTGATCCGTGTTTTCACTGGCTGATGTTTAGAAGTGGATTGCCAAACCTTCTTAGTCGGCAAGCTCCACTGAAACTTGTTTAGCATCATAGCAACACACAAACTTCCCCTGATAGATGGGTGGTAACTATGCATAAGGTACATAGGCCGGGAATCAAACCGCAGTCTCCTGCATGGAAGGCGAGAATCCTTCCACTGAACCACCAATGCCATGTCAAGGTCAGGTAGCCCCATTTAAATTCCAGCTCCAAGCTCTGTGGTTTTAGGCAAATGATTTAACCTTTCAGACCTGTTCTCTGATCTCTAAAATGAGCTCCATAAGATGCTGGTGGTGATTCAGCCCATCAGGGCTTGCAAAGCAGCCAGCACAGGGCCTGGCACATGGGAAGAATCAGTGCACTCAGTACATGGAAGCTGTTATTACTCTGTTAGGAGGATGGCATGTAGCCAGCTGACCCTGAGAGAAGCAGCATTGGTAAGGCCAACAGGGACACCAAAATGGCGCTACTAATCACCGTGTGCCTGAGTTGTAGAGCCTGATGTCACCCCCTGGCCCCAGAGGAGCCCTGGAAAGAAGACTGGCTCCCTCTAATGCTTGTGTGTGCTGGTTTGGGAGCTGCACCCCTCCCCACTCTGGGTTGTAGCCTGTGACATGCACACTGGGCTCCTGGCTCCCCACCTCACAGCTGAGCCTCGCAGAGTGAGTGGTAGTCTACTGATCTCCTTCAGGTAGTAGAGGCAACTCACGTCTCTGAAATAGGGGAAAAAAAGCACATGACTTCCTCAGGAGAAAGCATAGGAAAAAAATGGTTCTTTAAAAAGTCTTTGTGTGTTTCATAAATTCATTCTGTTCTAATGCTAGAAGTACCCTCTGAGTTTATCTAGTCCCAGTAAAGTCCAAACTTGCATGATCATTAGTGGTACTGGGAGATTTGACCAGTGCAGATTTCCAGACCTTGTCCAGAGCTGCTAATTCAGGGGAGTGTGTAGGTAAATGACAGCATATATGGGCATGTGTGTTTGTAAAGCTCCTGGTGAGCCTGGTGATGAGCCAGGTTTGGGAAACAGTGGTGTCTCCTAGCTCCCTGATTTTACAAGGGCAAGGTAGAATGGTGGTTTCCCCAGGGTCATCTCATTCACTAGTAACAAAGCCAGGACTAGAGGGCAGGCCTCCTGACTCTCAGTCAGGTTCTGCCTTACAGGCCCCTCACTTTGCCTAAGACTGCTCCACAGGACTGTGTCTCCGCATCTGCTGGTACCTGAGTCTGGAAGCAAGGTCCTGATACCCTGCTGTCGGCATACCTGCCCCTCCATCTTCTGGCAGTCAAGAGTCCATGCCCCCTCCCACATTCCTCTTGCTTTGTAGTAAGTGACTTCCGGTCTGGCCTGGGACCCAATAGGTCTGCCTTCTGGAGTCAAGCACCACTTGACCTCATCCAACCGGCATTGACTCAGGCCTCCTGAGCCACAGCTGAAGAATCCACCAAACTCCTTGGTGCAAAACAGTGAGCTGTGTGCTGATTGAGGTGGACATGGTACCGTGGGCACTCTGAGGGAGGGTGACTAGTTCTGCCTAGCAGGGTGAGAGTTTCCACTGAGGGCAACAGCTGAGCAGGGCTGAGCTTTCTACTGTCTTCTGGTGACTCCTCAGCAGCCTCTGTCTTCATGCCACTGCTCTCATGGAAAAGCAACATCTCCCTTGGACACTACTGCCCCATGTACAGTACCTCAGTTGCTGCTTTCCCCTCTGCTGAACTTATGCCCCAGCGTGCCCACACACGTCCCTCCTGTGTTGCTCAGCTAGTCTGCAGCTGCATGGTGCCAATGAGTCACCATTCTTCATCCTTTCTTCCTGGTGCATGCTGTTTCCTGCACCACTTTTGTTCCAGTTCTACAAGGCAGCTGTGATGACTGACTTGATCCATTCTGTGAATCTATTTATTTGTAGCCTCTCCTGAGAAGGTTGTTCTCTCACACTTGCCCTGGGCCCCATGCTTGGTGTCAGGAAGTCTGTTTTGGCCTGTCCCACCACCCTTGTCATGTGGTATTTTTCTTCTCCAGCTGGTCTGGATGAACTTAACCTTCAGCTGATACAGATACCAAACACTATTTTATACACTAAAAGGTAGTAAATTATGGCATAGCCCTTATAGGTGTCAGGGGTTTTTGAACTATCTTTAAATGCTGATGAATATTTTTGATTTGCCAGTCACTGCTTAGGTTCTAGTGACTCAAGATGTAGCTGTATCCAGTCATATAAATAAATTAGAAGCAGAAAAGCCACAGGAACCCTGGTGGCACAGTGGTTAAGAGCTGTGGCTGCTCACCAAAAGATTAACAGCTCAAAGCCAGCTGCTTCTCCTTGGAAACCCTAGGGGGCAGTTCTACTCCATCCTGTAGGGTCACTGTGGATTAGAATCAACTCAGTAGCAAGTGAGTTTTTTGGGTTTTTTGTTTTTTTTTTTTTTTTTGGTTTTGTGGGTTTTTTGTTTTCTCCCCCAGAGAACCACTAGGGTGCCAAGCACCAAGGAACTCCCCACCGTCTTTCAACAGTCAGTGTGGCCTAGGTTTATGGGCACAGAATAGTACCCTGTATTCAGACACTGCAAACAATGCAATGCTTTGTGTGGACATGAGGGGCAGAGAAATACAGTCAAACTTATTGAGCTTACATATAGGGGAAAAAAAAAGTTGTATTTGTTTTCTAAGAATAGTATTTGTGTTGTTCCTTTTCATTAAAAAAGGAGGAAAAAAGAGCTTAAGTCCAGATATTTCCAGCCTGAGCTTCTCAGTGGCAGTGTGTATATGGGCAGTGCCATGCTGAGAAGGGAGGACAGGAAGCGGTCCCCAGCAGACAAGCAGCAGTACTCAGCACCATGGCCTTAGCCGTAAACTGATGACATTCATTTTGTAATGTCTGCAGTTCTGTGTTCCGTTTGTGAACTTGCTTTTGCTTATGTGGACCAAGCATCACCTGCATTTTTATCTTCAAAGCATTTCTGTTTCGTGAAAATGGTATTTTTTATATATAATTTCCCGTGTCCAGTTTTTCTTCTGCAAATTGACCCTTACTGAGGATCTGTGGCATTCCAATAAAGTTTGTGTTATGTGCACCCTTTTGGTTGCTCCTGTCAACAACTACACAAATTTCATATTATTATCCTCATTGCAAGCATGAGGGCACTGAAGCTTAGAATGGTGAGGTGACTTGCATGGCTTCACAGTCTGTGAGTTACAGAATAGAGTCAGACTCTAATAGCGCTGACTTGTAGGTCCAGAAAGCATTCATGTGACCACTCGGGCCCAAAGTGCACAGCATCTAGAATAGCTCCTTACTTAGGTTCCTACTTTCTGATTGAATCCATCATTCTCTTTATTGTATAAAAATTCTCCATTTGTGGGAATTCTATCATTCAGAGAAAAGAGTACACTGATATTACCCAAACTGTTTAAAAATATAAAAAGGGGGTGATACTTCCAAATCCATTCTTTGAAACCAGTATAACCCTGATACAGAAACCAGGTAAATATGCCACAAAAAATTAAAATTATAGAACAGTATCTATCATGAACATAGATGCAAAAATTCTAGCCAATAGAATTCATCATCATATCAAAAAAATAATACACCATGACCAAGTAGGATTTGTGCGAGTTATGCAAGGATGGTTTGGCATTAAAAAAACCATTTGGCATAAAAAAACCAATCAGTGCAATCTACCACATCAATAAAAGGAAAGAACAGAATCACATAATCATCTCAGTCAACCCAGAAAGAGCATTCAACAAAGTCCAGTACCCATTCGTGATGAAAACTCTCAATAAAAAAAGTGTAGAAAGGAAATTTCTCAGCATAGGGCCAACATCATTCTTAATGGAGAGAGGCTGAAAACATATGCCTTGAAAACAGGAACAAAATAAGGATGCCCTTCATTGCCACTCTTATTCCACATTGTGCCAGAAGTCCTAGCTAGAGCAATAAGGCAAGATAAAGAAATAAAAGATATCCAATTGGTAATGGAGAAGTTAAACTGTCCCTTTTTGTAGATGATATGATTTTATATGCAGAAAACTCTATAGAGAATACACAAAAAAAATTAGTGGAACCAACAAACTCAGCTGATTATCTGGATACAAGACAAACATAAAAAATCAGTAGGATTGTTATACATCAATAAAGAGAACAACGAAAAGGAAGTAAGGAAAATAATTCCATTTATAATAGCCCCTTAAAAAATAAAATATGTAGGAATAAATCCAACTAGGAATATAAAAAATTAGACAAAGGAAACTGCAGAACACTACTGCAAGAAGCCAAAAGAGATACACATAAATGGAAAATCATACTGTGTTCATGGATAGGTAGACTCACCATTGCGAAAATAACAATTCTAACCCAAAATAATGTACAAAAGCAATGCAAATGCTGATCCAAATATCAACATTATTTAAAGAGCTGAAGAAACTTATCATTAACTTTATATGGAAAGGAAAGAATCTTTTAATAAGTAAAGTTGTGTTGAGAAAGAATAAAGTAGAAGACTCATGCTGCCTGACTTCAGAACCTACTATATAGCGATTGTAGTCAAAACACCCTGGTACTGGTACAGCAACAGATACATTGACCAGTGGAACAAAATTGAGGACCCAAATGTAAATCTATGGTCTCTTAATCTTTGACAAGAGCCCTAAGTCCATCAGATGAGGGAAAAGACAGTCATTTTAACAAATGATGCTGGCAAAAGTGGATGTCCATCTGCAAAAATATTGGACACACACATCACACCATATACAAAAACTAATTCAAAATGGATCAAATACCTAAATATAAAGCACTAAACTATAAAGTCTGTAGAAGAAAAAATAGGATCAATGCTAGAAGCTCTAATACAAGGCATCAACAGGATGCAGAGCATAACCAGCAGGACACAAACTCTGGAAGGTAGGCTAGATAATTGGGATCTTTCTAAAAATTAAACACTTGAGCTTATCAAAAGACTTCACCGAAAGAATTTTAAAAATAACCTACAGACTGGGAAAAAAATGGGGGCTATTACAAATCCGACAAAGGTGTAATCTCTACAATCTACAGGAAAATCTAACACCTCTCACAACAAAAAAGAAGTAATATAATTAAAAAATGGACAAAAGAAATGAACAGACACTTCAGCAAAGACATTCAGGTAGCCAACAGACACAGCAGGAAATTCTCACAATCACTAGCCATTAGAGAAATGCAAACCAAAAACCACAGTGAGACACCATATCACCTGGCATTACTGGCAGGAATTAAAAAAAAAAAAAAATTTTAGAGAAGCTGCAAGGAGATTAGAATTCTTATGCACTGCTGGTGGGAATGCAAAATTATACAGCCATTGTGGAAAGCGATATGGTGCTTCCTTAGAAAGCTAGAAATAAGTATACCATATGATCCAGCGATCCCACTCTTACAATATATCCTAGAGAAATTAGAGTTGTCCCATGAATAGACATATGCGTACTGTCACAGAATGAATTGTGTCCCCCTCAAATATGTACACAGCAATTTGGGCCATGATTTCCAGTATTATGTGATTGCCTTCTATTTTGTGATTTTCTGATGCTGTAAATCCTAATCTCTGCCTGTGGTTAGTACAGTGCATTGTGTTAGAGAAGCTTAGGGTGGGACTGTCACACCCTTTCTAAAGTCACCTCCCAGCACCAATGTAAAGGGAATTTACCCAAGTTGTGGCTTGCATCACCTTGTATCTTTTCATCCTGCAAGAAATGAAAGGAAAGGGAATCAAGCAGGCAGTTGGGAACCTCACGCCATCAAGAAAGCAACGCCAGAAAAAGTAGGAACAACAATGGAAGTTTTAATACACAACATAGACAGACTTCAAAATCTGTCAAACAAACCACAATCAACAGAAGAGAAAATAGATAAATGGGAACTATTAAGAATCAAACACATTTGCTCATCCGTAGACTTTATTAATAGAATTAAAAGGCCACCTACAGAATGGGGAAAAAATATTTGGCAACTCTATGTCAGACCGACGCCTGATCTCCATAATCTATAAGATACTACAAAATATCAATAAGAAGATAAATCATCCAGTAAAGCGATGGGCAAAGGAGATGGACAGACATTTCTCTAAAGAGGAGATCCAGGCAGCCAAAAAACACATGCAGACATGTTCACGATCTTTAGTTATTAAAGAAATTCAAATCAAAACTACAATGAGATACCATCTCACCCCAACAAGGTGGGCCAAGATCCAAAAAACACAAAACAACAAATGCTGGAGAGGCTGTGGAGAAAGTGGAACTCTCCTTCACTGTTGGTGGGGTTGCAAAATGGTCCAGCATCTTTGGAAAACAATCTGGCGCTTCCCTAAAAAAATGGATATAGATATGCCATTTGACCCAGCAATTCCACTACTTGGAATATATCCTGTAGAATCAAGGCCATTCACACCAACGGATACATACACAAGAATGTTTATTGCAGCACAGTCCACGATTGCAAAAAGATGGAATCAACCCAGATGCCCAACAACAGAAAAATGGATAGGTAAACTATGGTATATATACTCAGTGGAGCACTGTTCAATGATAGAGAACAATGATGATTCCAGGAAACATCTCCTAACCTTGTTTCAACTGGAAGACATTATGTTGAGTGAAAGTAGTCAGCGACCAAAGGACAAATATTGTATGAGACCCCTATGATAAGAACTCAAAAACAGACTTATGCATAGAAAAGACTCTGATGGCTGCAAGGGAGGGGAGGAAGGAAGGGCGATGGGGGGAGGGTTTAGAGTAGATAGTTGGTAGAAATTTGGCTGGGTGAAATCGGTGATAGCACACGTTAGAAACAAGAACATTATTAAGTGGACTTCAGCATAACTTGAGTACTCCTTCCGTCTTAACCCAATACTGCAAGGTCAGAGTAGCTGGGGCAGGGGACCATGCTCTTAGGTGAAGCCAAGGCCAATTGGCACAACTAGCATTTTGCTAAGAGGGCGTCTTGCTGGTGAGTGGCGTCTAGGGTCTTAAAAGCTGCCAAGCTGCCATCCGAGGGCACAGCAAATGGTCCCAACTCAGCAGGAACAGATGCTCACCGAGAACCAAAACAACATGGGGGAAAGACAACCCAGAAGACAGAGACCTACATGAGTGGGTGCCTACATTAACTTGGAATTGGAAGAACTGGATGGTACCCGACCACTACCAGTGATAGCTGGGTTGGAGCTCACTAAGTTGAGTCTCACTGGCAACACAAGAATAAAAAGGGGTGCACCCTGAGCTCTCCACTAAAAGACCATAATGGATGGTCCAGCAGCTTCAGGGTTCACCTGGGAGCATGACCCCTGGCCCTGATGCTGCCCTTGCCCATAAATCATAATGATGTTCCACTCTTCGGACAGAAATGGATTGGATTTGGCAACGCAGCGTGACCATATATTGGATGCACTTTATGGTTCTATACATCTATAGGTTATCATCCTGCTGACCTCTGGCTGGAGGAAGGGGAGTGGGTGGAGAGGAGAGGAAAGGAGACTGTTGGGAGGATGAGACATGTATGGAGCAGAGAGGAATAGTGTGCAGTCACCGGGCAGGGAGAGCAGTGGAAGCTGCATAGAGGTGGGCGTGCCAATTTATATGGGAATGTACATTTTCACTCAGTCATAATAAAAAAATAAAAGCAGCACCAGGAGTAAGGCGTGTCCTTCAGGCTCGAGGTTCCTGAACCCAGATGCTCCCTGACCAAAGACTGACGTAACACAAGGACCTTCCTCCAGAGCCAGCAAAGAGGGAAAGCCTTCGCCTGGAGTGGATACCATGAATTTGGACTTGTAGCCTTTGGGACTGTGTAAGAATAAACTTTTCTTCGTTAAAGCCATGCACTGGTATTATTTCTGTTAGAGTAGTACCAGATGACTAAGACACATAAACATGTTCGTTGCAACATTTTTCACAATAGTGTCAGCAGATGAATGGATAAACTGTGGTACATAGACATAATTGAATATTATGCAACAATCAAGAACAGCAGTGAATCTGTGAAGCATCTCGTAACAATGAGGAAACTGGAGGGCGTTATGCTGAGTGAGATAAGTCAATCACAAAAAGATAAATATTGTTTCAGACCACTACTGTAAAAACTCATGAAAATTTTATACCCAAAAAGAAACAACCTTTGACAGTTACAGGGGGATGAGGGTGGAAAAACACTAAATAGACCACAGACAAGTGGTAACCGGTGAAGGGTAAGACCGTTTATAGTACTGGAGAAGCCAGCACAACTCGTACCAGGCAAGGTCATGGAAGCTCCATAGACCTAGCCAGGCTCACTGAGGGACTAAATTGCTTGGGTGAGGGACCATAGTCTCAGGGAACATCTAGCTCAATTGACATAACATAGTTTATAAAGAAAATGTTCTACGTTCTGCTTTGGTGAACACTTTCTGGAGTTTTAAAAGCCTGTGAGCAGCCATCTGAGATATTTCACTAGCCTCACCCCTCTGGAAGCAAGGAAGAAGAAAACTAAAGGTACAAGGGAAACATTAGTCCAGAAGACTAATGGACCACATCTACAGTGGCCTCCACCAGGCCGAGTCCAGCACAACTAGACTGTGCCCGGCTACCACCACTGACTGCTCTGACAGGGATCACAACAGAGGGTCCCAGACAGAGCTGGAGAAAAATGTAGAACAAAATTCTAATTAAAAAAGAAACAACAGGTTTGCTGGCCTGATAGAGGCTAAAGAAACCCTGAGAGTATGGATGCCAGTAATCAGTAATGAAGTTTATCAGCTCAGTAATGAAGTCACTCCTAAGTTTCACTCTTCAGGCAAAGGTTGGACAGGCCCGTAAAACAAAGCCAGACTAAAGGGGCACACCAGCCCAGGGACAAGAACTAGAAGGCAGGAGGGGACAGGAAAGCAGGTGACAGAGAACTCAAGGTTGAAAAGGGAGAGTACTGGTATATTATGGATTTGTTAACCAATGTGATAGAACAATGTGTATATATGTGTACTGTTTAATAGCAAGCTAGTTCTGTAAACCATCTAAAGTACAATTTTAAAAATTAAAAACAAATTCTAAAGATACAGAGAAACTTTCCATTTCCGGAAATCCTACAAAGTTTGGAGATTCATAGAGCTGACATTTTGAAAATGTAAGTTTTTCAGATGTCACCTAAGAGATGTCAGATCTGAGTTGAGGTGTGGAACACGTCTATACACAGGGCAGTATTATTGGCAGAATTCATGGCCCATCCGGAAACAAAGCAACTGTCCTGTTAATACCCTGTGGGAATCAAACTTCAAGATGTCTTGATGATAGCTTTTTAATGCTATGAAAAATCAATTAATCCAAAGGTCTCTTGAAACTTAGTTTTTCTGTTTTTCCTATTTGTATATATGTTTTTACACAACTGTCTATTTCAAAGAACAGGAAACCTTTAGAGCTGGTTTTTGGTTAATCTCAAAGATCATGTCTAAGGATATCAGTAGATATCTTCTGCAGACTATTCACAATCCAAGATGCCAGCCGAGGTTCATTTTGTGATTATTTAGAGTAAACTGTTTTGCCAAGCCAAAGCCAAGTAGGGAAGTCCAAAACAGAGTTTGGAAAATGTAGTTTTATCCAGCTCTCATTAAAATAGCAAATTTAAAGAAATTAGGCTCACGCAAATCCCAGAAGAAGTAAAAAGGGAAGCAAATTTACTGTCAAACCTAGTATGTCGTAAACATGTTGCCCAGTAATAGGATAACACCCATTTCTAGGTCTTTGCTCAACCAAAAAATGAGTTAACGCTTGAGGAAGGAACAACTGAAAATGAGAAGTGAAAGGAGAGATCATTGATCTGGGGGGTTCGCCATAGCCTGGGGAATGTGGTTTTTATCTTCCAATTTTATCTTCCATTCTCCTCTTAACCTGCTGATGTTGAGTTGATTGAAACTCATGACAGCCCTGAAGGGTTTCCAAGGCTGTAGATCTCTGGGGAAGCAGACCAGTCCGTCTTTTGAACCACCAACCTTTTGGTCAATCGCTGTAACCACTGCATCACAAGGACTCCTTCATTCTCTTCTTAGTCCTGTGTAATGCACAGAGCCTGGATTACCTGCCTGTTTGCAGGGGCAGATTCTTTCTGTGAAGACGTTGGACATTTTCAAGTTAACCGTATGGAGCCTGGCTAAGGTGTGCGAGAACGTTATAGAATGATTATCGCTCTTTAATTCCTGCTTCTCCATGGGGTTTTTAAAAATAGCTCAGTTGGCAGCTCTGAGCTGCTGTGGGTGCATGTGCAGTGCTTGAGCCCGTGTGTGTCAGCCTGTTTCCTTGAAAGTTGACCTCAGATGACTGGGCGGGCCCCCAGAGTTCCGCTGAAGATTGCGCAGAACCAAATGCCACCGTCCATGCTGGCTTTGGTCCGAGCAGAGTCATGGCCTCGCAGGGGGTATCAGCTGCTCACACTTTCTAACAGCCCATCAGCTCACCGTCTCTCTTGTTTATTAACAAGATATTATGGTGACATTATTATGTTATTATATCATCAAACCCACATTTAAAATGTGCTGATTCCTCTCCCTTTCACCTTCCCCCCCCCTTCCCTCTCTTCTTCCTCTACCTTCTCTTTCCTATTCCTGTCTCAACTAGTTTTTTCTCAGAAAGAACAAGATGGCTAGACTGCTCCAGCCACCTGCTACCATGCCTGCCATTGCCAGGTGTGGCTCGCAGTCTGGCCTTTATTCGGAGAGACGCGTTTGACCCCCAGCAGCATGAGTAAGCAGATTTCAGCCGTTCACACCATTCCTTATGTTTACCAAGTGTTCTTCAAAAATTATAGGGTACTGTCCTTTTCAGGGAGTGGTTAAGAGGTACAGCTGTTTACAAAAAGGAGGGCAGTTGGGATCTGCTGGGTGTTCCTTGGAAACTCTGTGGAGCACTTCTACTCTGTCCTATAGGGTTGCTATGAGTCGGAATTGACTCGACAGCAGTGGGTTTGGTTTTGGTTTGGTCATTGTCAGAGGAGCCCTGGTAGCACAGTGGCTAAAAGTGTGGCTGCCAACCGAAAGGTCAGCAGTTCAAATCTACCAGCAGCTCCTTGGAAACCCTGTGGGACAGTTCTGCTCTGTCCTATAGGGTTGCCATGTGTTGGAACTGACTCGACGATGGGTTTTTTTGCTTGTGTAGTCCTTATCAAAAGATGAAGTCTTTGCTCACCTTCCTATTCGTTATTCCTAACATTTGTGTGCCGTGTTGTAGCTTCTGTCTTGTATGGAGAAAAGGAGAGCAAATGACATTTCCAGAGCTTTCTGGTGAGTTGGGAATGACCAGAAGTTGAACTGGAAATCAGTTTTCCACACTGCCGCTCTGTAGGACATAGTTCATTTTAAATTCCAGATCTTCAATCGCTGCAATAAGATGTTTCATTCCTACCCACAGAAAGCATTTAATTCTATGAGGACAGGACGAGATAATGGAATACTAGTGCCAGCTCTGTAGCCCCTAACTGGCCGTGTGACTTTGAGTAAGTCAGATGAGCTTGCTGGGACCCAGTGTTCAGTTAGATCTATGTGGCCTTCTGGACATAAGAAGGCAGCTTGGACTTTGATAAACTTCTTAAAGGCAGAGTCCATGCATGAAGTTTGACCTTGTTTCATTGTCTTAGTAAGGAGGGGGCAGCCCTGCAGAGACAGCATAGCTGGAGAGTCTTATGAAACGGGTCTCTGGCTGCCTGGAAGTAGAGATTGTGGCTGAGAGCAGCCAGCAGCATGAGCAGGTCACCTGAGGGTGGTGCGTCGGGTAGTGCCAGGCAGATGTAAAGAGGAGGGAGTTGACGCCTGGCACAAGATCTACCCACAAGGTGTGTCAGGGAACCGGTGACCTAGTGTCCAAAGGCAGCTCATTGTCCAGCAGTCTTGGTCATCAGCCACTAAACACCGTGAGATCTAATAAGAGGGAGGAGTAGTGTCAGTCTGGGTGGAGGGCGGTGGCAGGCGTGTTCAGTCCAGGTAGAGCCACCAGGCAGTATTTAGGAGCAAGGTACCAATCCTAGGGGCTGGATGGCAGTCAGCCACGTTGAGCAGGGATGGTGCCTTCCCTGAGCAGGGCTTGACAGGTCAGAGATACTGTACATACCTGGTAGGCAGCAGAGGCGACTTGGAGGAGCCTGTGGGGGCTGGCAGCTGCCCTAGCCAGCAGCTGTGGGATGGGTGACTGAGCTTTAGTTGCATTCCAAGGCAAGGAAATTGCCAGTCTTTCCACTTACTCACCACTTCCTCAGGAATGCAGTTAAGGGCTATAATTCTGAATTCAGTGTTCCCAACCCTTGGGTTTGTCTAGCTATCTCAGAGGATCTTGTAAGTATTTTAAGTCACTTTAATTTGAAAAATAAGTAAATAAACAAATTTCCTAGTGATAAACAGATTTAGAATTCTCTGTCCAAATCTGTCCTCTTAGCAACAGCCCAGCAGCACAATATTGCTAATCTTGTGTCTCTGTTACAGTGACCTTTGCGTAGATGGAAAAGCGAACACTGTCCAGCTCCAGTGTCCGTTTTTGCATTTATGCCCTTACTTTAGTGTCCAAACATTAGCAAAGTGCCTTTGGCTGTGCCTTCAGCTGACCTATGACATGTATCTGCTTGCCTCCTTTATTTAATTTCTACTCTTTCACAAGATTATAGTAGAAGTCTGTTTTGTTTAATAGTATTTTCCATAGCTACATAGTCATTTTCTTTTTGTAATCACAGCTCTGTTTATAACCCCTTCTTATTTTAGTTATTTACTTCTCAGTTACTCTCTAAAATTCGAGACAGGCAAAGGGAACTTTTATAACAAGCATTTGTTCATGTTCTAAAGTGGGAAATCAGTAGAAGAGTGGATGTGTTAAGGAATGCTGTGACAACTGCAGACAGCCTTCTTAGCAGGTGCACACACACACACGCACGCACACACGCATGCACACACACACACACACATGCGTGCACACACACCATTGGTAACACTCCTAGGCCTGCTACCTTCCCGCAGGGTGCTGGGGTTTCCGTCTCCCAGAGGGAACATCAGTGGTCCCACCACTGATCTTCTGCAGAAATGACTTTAGTGCTGCATGCATAGATCTCAGGTTGTAACCTGTTTCACAGGGAGGTTATAGGAATCCTGTCTCATCACTTCCTTGTAGATCAGTATTTGCATCTGTCCTGGATTAAATTGTGTCCCTCCAAAAATGTGTGTAGCAATTTGGCTAGGCCATGATTCCCAGTATTGTGTGATGTTCCTGTGTGTTGTAAATTCTGCATCTATGATGTTAATGAGGGAGGATGGGCAGTGCAGGACTCAATCTTTAGGACTGTATTGTGCCTTGAGGCAGTTTCTTGGGGTATAAAAGAAAGGGAAGTAAACAAAGAGCTGGGGACCTGACACCATCAGAAAAGAAGCAGTGCTGGGAGCAGAGCACATCATTTGGATCCAGGGTCCCTGCACTTCAGAAGCTCCCAATCCAGGGGAAGATTGATGACAAGGACCTTCCTTCAGAGTCAACAGAAAAAGACTTTCCCTGGAGCTGATGCCCTGGGTTTGGGTTTTTAGCCTACTTCTCTGTGAGAAAATACATTTCTCTTTGTTAAAACCATCCATCCACTTGTAGTATTTCTGCTATGGAAGCGCTAGACAACTAAGACAACAGCGGCCCCCAGTCTCGTTTCCTGGTGCTCCCAGGCATCAGCCCCAGCTCTAGTGTAATTTTCTCTTAGGATCCTGATTAACCACAAAACTAATGTCTGTGTTACCAGACCCCACCCATACCCCACACTTCCCATAGAGACATTCAGGAAGCCTTTCAGCGGCAGGACTGAGCTGAAGCTAGAGGCCAAGGATCCTGAGAAGAACTTCATGCCTAGGTGCCCTTCCCTCACAACAAGTCTAAAGAAACTTCTAACCTTACAGCTGCTATCTAAAACCAATAGCTAGCCAAGTTCAATTGTATTCGCTTGTAATTCAGAACATTAAGCTAAAGACATTTGTTCTTGATTTATGACTTAGGAGACCCCCTGGGTCACAGAGTAGTGCTACTCCAGAGGGTTTCTTGGATGGCTTCCTTATGGAAGCAGGTTACTAGGCCTTTTTCTTCTGCAGTGCCCCTGGATGGTTTCGAATCATCTACCTTTTAATTACCAGCCATGTGCAAACTGTTTACATTATCCAGGGACATTTCAAGCCATTTATAGATGCTTGGACAGTTGTCAGTGAGGGCTGGAATGGATGTTGTGGAAAGGGGATTGTCACTGGAGAATTCCCACAGGCCTCAAGGACTGTGGTTCTATGTAGTTGCCCATCAGTGTTCCCTTGTGTGTCAAGTGGACCCTTGTTTGTTCCTCCTCCAGTATAATCCTAAATGACCGGTCTTAACCTGCCATGTACTCTTTCAGGTACATGCCTACATCATCAGTTACCTGAAGAAGGAGATGCCAAGTGTATTTGGGAAGGAAAACAAGAAGAGAGAGCTTATCAGCAGGTTACCAGAAATCTACATTCAGCTGCAACGAGAATACCAGATTTCTGCAGGGGATTTCCCTGAGATCAAGACCATGCAGGTACTGGAGCCCATTGCAATGCCAGAGGATGGGATGGGGGTAGAAATGCATGCCACACTGTCCAACTAGTTTCTGGGGATGCATGACAGTTTCATGGTTTATGATCAAGGAGAATGCAACAAATCCACCCTCCTAATGGTGATCCGTAATAATATGCTTCTCTGAATAAAACAGAAATTGCCTGCCTCCCAAACTTTTAAACAAAAGGGAACACATAATCAGAGGAGGAATTAAATGTGTGTCTGATTGCATCAGTGAACAGTTGCCTCCAGTGCCCAGCTACTATTACTGAACATTTTGGTCAAAGATTCTGTAGAAGAATCCTGATCAAAAGAGGAGAAAATGTGGAACAGAATTTCAATTCTCAATAGAATCTAGACTTTTTGGAGCCAGGGAGACTGGACAAATCCTCAAAATTATTGCCCTGAGATAATCTTTAAACTTTAAACCAAAACTGTCCTAAGCCTTCTTTGAAACAAAAATACCTTGTCTTAATCAATAAATTACATCTACTTTGAGCATTGCATTCTTTGGAAGAATCATCTATGTGAGGTCAGATTGACAATAGCAACTGGAAAGGTTGGATGGGAAACTGAGGGGGCAGTGAGTTTAAAATAACCCTCCAGGAGTAGTTTGCTTTGCTTTGGAAAAGTGTTAAGCTGGTAGCACAACTTGAGGAATGTAATCAGTGTCAGTGAATTGTACGTGTAGAAATTGTTAAAACAGTATATCTTTAGTTGCATATACTTTAACCAAAATTAAAAAAAAATTTAAACTTTTAAACAGCCAAAGGTAAATTAAATGCTTGTAAAAAAATCAGGCAACTTGCCCTCTTAGACTGTGTTCAAGGAACTAGCTTTGATGTTGAGGTGATGTTGGTTATTCAGAAGCCCAGAACCTTGAGGGAGTCAGAGGGGGAGTGACCTTCAGGTCACCTACACTGTCCTTCTTGAGCTGGAGCCCTGCCCTGCCCTGCCCTGCCCTGCTCTGGTGGGATTGTGAGCTTAGGTGACTTTGCTGCGGTGGGCTCAAGGGTTCAGTCAGAGTCTGTGGGGCTCTGCACTTACTGCTGGACTTCATCCTGTGCTCATGAGGATGTCTGCTTAAAGGCCAGTGTCAGGCAGCCTTGAGCCTGACTTCAGGGCCTCTCTAGACATGTCTGGGCAACCTCAATGCAACTTGGGTGAGTGCTGCATTCGGCCACCTGGCCTGGCTAGTGTATCCACTGTCCTGCAGTCATGTTGGGGTAACCATGCTGATACTGATCAGGTCATCTGAGCAAGTCCAGGCCATGTGGCTTCTGTGAAGATGGTCCTCACAGAGCCAGACTGGTCACCTTCTTGTGCAGTAGAGGCACTTGTCAGCCCTGGAGACCACAGCCCTCACTGCAAAGCGGGGAATGCACACTCAGATACCAGCAGCCACTGCAGGCCAGGTGAACAAGGACCATGTCAGCCTGTCCAGCTGACTACCTGTGGTTTCCCACATTTGATACAGATGTCGATTCTGAGAAATGAGCCTCTACAAGGAGGAAAACAGCTGTGCAAGTGCAGTGAGGATTTGTAGGGGCCACAAGAAGGAGCAGGTTAGTAGGTACATGCCCTGCCTCAGTGGGGAGCCCTATTCAGCCCAGAATATCATTGCCCTAGGGAACACAGGTCTGGAATGGTCCAGAGAAATCCAAAATTGGGTTTGTCTGTAAAAAATCACCTGGCTTTCCAATTTGGGCTCAAATTTTCAAAAATTCCCAGATAGATCAAACAAGACATAACCACGCCTTAGCTTCAGCCTGGAAATCGGCAGTCACTGTCAGAGTGCACCTGGTGAGGGGGCTGAAGGGGAAAGCGGGATGTCTTGGCTAGTCTTGCTATAACAGAAATGCCACAAGTGGATGGCTTTAAAAAGAGAAGTTTTATTTGTCATAGCCCAGTAAGCTAGAAGTCCAGACCCAAGGTGTCAGCTCCAGGGGCAGGCTTTCTCTGCTGCATCTGGAGGAGGGTCCTTATTGTCAGTCCTCCTCTAGACGGGGGGCTTCTCAGGCCTAGAGACCCTAGTCCTTTCCAAAGGATGGACTCAGCCCCTGGCACTGCTTTCTGATGGTATGAGGTCCCCAACTCTTCACGTGCCTCCCTTTCTTGTATACCAGGAAGCTGCCACAATACAATGCCACACACTGAGTCCTGCCCACCAACACAACTGCCACCCACCCTACCTCATTAACGTCCCAGAGGAAGGGTTTATAGGATAGGGAATGTCACGCAATACTGGAACTCATGGCCCAGCCAAAACACCACACACAAGTCTATACACATTTGGGGGGAGCACAAATTCAGTCCATGATGGGGGGGCACAAAAGGGAGGGGCAAAAAAGGGGGACGATACAAGGAGATAGAAAAATGGAAAGACCAGATATAGAGGGAATAGGCCTTGGGTGGCAGGCGAGGAAGCTTTGATCCTGAGCTGTTGGTTAATGTAAATGTCATATAACATAAAGCTGTATTTTACTGTAAAGTTTACACATGAACACAGGGATGGCTCACTCTAAATTTTTAGGGTGACACCTCTTTACAGCTGGGCGAAGGATGAGTCATCTGGTACATGTGATCTAGTCAGAAATGATTCGGCTGTCAGAGAATGACTTGCTATGTTCGTGGTTGCAGGGACAGCTGATTTGAGAGCTAACCATGGCTTCTTGGAGCAGTATCCTGCAGTGGGTTCTCCCTGCATGCCTTTGGTTGGGCCTTCACCCTGCAACCAGACTTGAGGGCAACTGCATCCTTCATCCTGCAGGTGTTTGTGAAGGGGAATGTTGGCTTAAACGTAGCCTTATTTGTGAAGGTTTCTTGACTTAAATAAAAGTTATGAAGAAATACACAGACCATTCTGTGAGCTAATGGGAGGGTTCTCCATAGCACATTGTGCTAATCAACCAAATGAGACACTGCTCCCAAGACCCGGAGGCTCCCTAAGCCTGTCAGGGGGCCCCAGCAGGCCTCCTTGGCACAGCCTCCGCTGCCTGTCCTGAGCTGAATTGCTGTAACATGGCAACTCATCACAAAGCTAAACTGGCCCTGGCCAGGTAAGAGGATACCCAGGCCAAAAGCAGGAAACCATCGTCCCCCTTACCTCAGGTCTCAGGAGCAACCAAGGCCCCTCTAGCCAGAGACTCGGGAAGGACCTGAACCTTTGTGCAGGAGCGTGGCGGTCCAGCCCCCCGGCAGGTGCCTTTGCACCTCCGGTGAGCACCTGCGTGCTCCTGGACTGGGGGCTAGGAGTGCCCCTGACCGTGTCCCCAGTCATTCGCCTTCGTTTGTTCATGGATCCAAGAGCTAGCAGTTAAGCCTGCTATGGCTAGTCACTGTTTGGGTCCCTGAAATAAATAAAGGAACAGAATGGCAAAAAGAAAACTCTACCCTCAAAGAATCTGCACTTTGTTACAGTCTTGGCCTGTCTGTCTCTGGTGATGAAGCTTTTGGCAGCAAAGCCACTGCTGGGAGACACACTCCTTGTCACACGTGCAGCAGTGTCATTCATTAACTCCAGGTGCTGCTATTTAGTCCGTCTGTCCCCTCAGGCTGTAACTCCATGAGGTCTGCCCTGTTCCTGCCAGATCCCCAGCATCGAGGGTGTCAGAGGTGCTGGCTAAATACGTGCTGAGTGGATTACTGAGCCAGTGCGTGCCCGTAGCCGAGCAGGCTGGGGCTAGTGAGTGTTTTCCCTTGGAAGTCAAAGCAGACCTCTTCCCGTCATAATTTACCATGAAAGGCCAGCCTGGCCTGGGGACACTGCCTGGTTCCTTCAGAGAACCCACTGGGGTTCCCCAGGCAGAGCCAGCTGTGGCCCGAGCTCGGGCTCACTGCCATCTAGTACATCGGCCTCGTTGCTGCTGCCTAGAAACCTCGGGTGGTCCTCAAGTGTGAGTTAGCGTCTGCTGTGAGTCTGACATTCTCTGCAGCTTCCCGTGGGCTGTGTCTCAGACAGCAGCAGGGGGTGTGAGCTACCAGATGAATACATTATGATCTGTGAATGTGTCAGGGTCACAGAGCCAGCAGTTGCCAGCTTCAGGTCTCTCTTTCCCCTGTTCTCCCCTGGACCAAGCCTGTCAGCAGTGACTTGAGCAAGAGCAGAACAGGAAGCTGTAGCAAGAGCTGAACATGTATGTTGAAGGCTTCTGCCCAGCACAGAGACACCCTGCACTCTTGTCACAGCATGGCCACCATCTGACCTGCTCCTTCGGGAGGGAGTCTGCTTTACCTCAGGGACAGAGGTCCTGCAGAGTGAGGAGCATGCTGGCGCGCTCGGCGGGCCCACAGCGGGTGAGCTGGCAGCCGAGGGCGGCAGTATCACCCCCTGCACTCTGAGCTCTGTGGTCAATTTGAAAACTGCCTTCTGGGGAACGAGTGGGCTAGGGTTAGACTCCGGAGCCTGGGCTACACACTGACCTTTGCTTCTTGGGAAGGAGCAATTCCAGGAGACCCAGTGGGGTGGCTTTGGTGGCTAAAATTGTTGGTGAGTAAGTCTTTTAGTCTCCAGTGTGTATTCATCGCAAGAGACTTCTGTTCTGGACCCACCCCTGTCAAGACTTACGGATTGAATTGTGTCCCCCCAAAAATACATGTTAGAATCCTAACCTGTATATCTGTGGATGTAAGCCCACTTGGAAACAGGGTTTACTCTGTTATGTTAAAGACTGTTTCAGTGTAGGGTGTATCTTCAACCTAATGACATTTGAAATATAAAAAGGGCAGATCAAATGCAGAGAGAATCACACACAAACAGGAGACTGCCAAGGATCTGGGAAACAGCAGCTGAAAGAGACAAGGCCCTTCTCCTAGAGCCAACAGAGAGCCTTCGCCTAGAGCCTGTGCCCTGAGTTCATACTTTCAGACTCCTGTTGTATGAGACAAGCATTTGTGTACCAGAGCCACCCACTTGTGGTAATGCTGATGTAGCAGCACCAAGAAACTGAGACAGCAGGGATGGAAATGGTGTAACTGTTACCGCACATGCCCTGGTCAGGCCTGTGTGCCTGGGGACCTCAGGGATAAGGGGGTAGGGCCTATTTATTTCCTCTGTGCCCTCTGGGCAGGAATGGCTGTCGCTTCCTGTCCACCTCTGCAAATATGTGGCTGTTTCCCCTCACTGATTTTCCAGAGATTTGCCGTGCAATCCTTGTACCCTGCAGCCTGGCAGAAAGTTTGGGCGGATGCCCTCGGTCATCTGCTCAGTCAGACACTGGGGCTGTGTGCGCTCAAAGCTGGCATTCATTCATGAGCAAGTGGGGTAGGTGTGCGTGCACCCAGGGGAATCCAGACTTGTTTACCACACTCAGATTTTTGTGTAGGATCCCTGCTCCTCCGCCTGGCTTGGCTTTCTCTTTTCAGTCCCCTTGGTTGACTGATAACTAGGCCCAGGGGCCCAAAGTGCTGTTTGCTTTGTTTGGTGCCATGTGGAGGACTTTGCTGGTGACTGTGATCTCTTGGCGCGGATGGCGACACAGAAACCAGAATGTGCTTTAAAACCAGGTCTGTGCCCCGCTGAAGCTCCTAGCTGAGCACTGGGCCACAGGTGGGCTTTCTGCCCAGCCCAGGGTGGTGTGACAGTCATAGAGCTGACTGTTTGAGAAAAGTTCGGGGGCCCTCTCTAGAGATTGGTCAGTCTGCTTAACCTTGAGCCGTATCCCCTATACCACCTAAAACCCATGACTCTGCTTCAGAGAACAGCAGAGACTCTGCCCAGCCGGGGCACCCTCTTCCTCTCTCCCTGAGAAACTGCCTGAGTGTCCAACCATGGGGGTCAGTGGACGTGAATAATGGCCTAGCTGCACAGTTTAGTATTATGCAGCTAAGAAAAGCTTGTATAAAATTAATATCACAGAAAGAGGTGATTTTTTTTTTTAACCCCGGGTTGATAAACAGTATGATCTTAATTCAAATAGATATGTGTGTGTGTGTGTGTAAAAAGGCTAGAAATGTGTACCCAAAAAATGTTAACAGAGGTTACTACTGAATGTTGGGGTTGTAAGTGGTTTAATTTTCTTTTCTTTTTCTTTAGTTTACCTGTTTTTTCTCATTTTTTTTTCCTCTAAAAAAGTTTGACTATTTATGATAACACTAACCTGTACTTTTCCTTAACTTCCAAATGACCCAGGAGGTCTGAAGGTGCACAAAGCCTCTTTTCCTCAGACTCTCCCCTGCTTCCTGTCTGTATCAGACACATCTCCATAAGGCTGGGCACCTAGAAGGAAAGCCCTTCTCAGGCCCCTCTAGAGTTGTCCATGTAGAAATACTTGATATAGTCTACCTCAGAACTACTGGGCCTGGAATTCTCTACATTTATTTAGCAAAACCACTGTTGAAGACATTGCTCACTGGGTCTTTGGGGTCCCTCACACACAGCCTGGAGTCCCTCCCAGTTGGGCAAGTTTGTCTCTAGCAGTGAATGGGTGATTTCTTCCCTCAGACAGTGAGGACTCTGTGGCGCCTGGGCCCCAGCCTGGGCAGCTGGGGCGTTCAGAGCTGCTCAGGCTTGTAGGCGGCAGCTTTCCTCAGCATGAGCCATCAGATGGAAGAATTCCCTTCCTCTCCCTCTTTATTATGTGACTGTTCCCTTTTTAATGACTTTCTTGTATTTCATATTATCCTTTTTTCCACTGTCAAGGCAAGGCAAATCCTTTTTGAAGGTAGAAAGAAACTAAAAAATTGGAGTGTCCATCCTCCATTACAACACATTAGCTCATTGTGGGGGAAGGTGGGGAAAGTGACTTCTCACGTTTCAGTGCCCAGGCCTACAGAGGGCCTGGCAGACAGCAAATAACTGAGAAACAGTGGATAAAAGGAAGGCGGCTTGGCTGGCTGGCTGGAGGGACAGCGGGGTTGATGGAGGGTTAGATAGATGAAAGGAAAGATACACCGATGGACAGACAGACGGATAAAGGAATAAATAAACAACAAATGAACCGAAGCAGGAAGGATTGTTTCCACAAGTGCTGTGGCATCTGCAGTCTGGTCTCACCCTGGCCGGGAGTTGCTATGTCCCCTGGGGCCTCTCTGGAACCTGCCCTCCTGCTCTGATGACAGGAGTAGAGCCCAGACCCCGCCCTGCCTTGCCTAGTAATTCTCAGCCCAGTTGGCGGGGTGCACACTCACCTTCCCTATCCCTACACATCTGCCCCTTACCAGTTTAACTTGTATTTATTTGTCCATGTGTTTGAAATGATTACTGATTAGAGAGTAATAACTATATTTGCCAGATTTCAGTGACCCTGCCTAAATACCTGGGAATCCTGATGGTGTAGTAAAGTTCTTGAAAACTCTGTGGAGCAGTTCTACTCTGTCCTAGAGGACTGCTATGCATTGGAATCAACTGGGCAGCAGTGGGTTTGGTCTGGTTTGGCCTAAATACTTTCTGGTGTAGTTTTCTATGCTCCCAGCCAGGCTATGCCTTTGTGGGGCTGCTCATGCAGTATTCATATTGAGTAACCACCTCCTGGGCTCGTTCATAAGAGACACCATGTCCTGATTTCATGAAAGTTTATTCATCTGGAAAACTCCGTGGTTGTTTTGTTTGGGAGCCTTCTGAAGCCATGGGTGATTTCTTGTTTGCCACAAGTGTCTGTTGCTTTTTGGGTCCCGTGTGAGTAAGTAGAGGCTGGAAGAGATACTGTGAGGATGGACCCAGGTGTTTCTCCAGGCTGTCTTAAAATGTAAAGAAAAAAGTATTCCTAAGTCAGTCAGGTTTTCAGGTGTAGAGGTCCCTCTTCCCAGCTGGGAAGCACCTCTATATCCAACCGCAGATGATACAAACTAGTTCAGAATACAGCCTCTGCTGACAGGGCCCAGCCTTAGGCAACACTGTGTAAACTACTGCTTTTCTGTCAGAGAAGCACTGTACTGTTTGAAGGTGCTGGCTCCCAGACTAAGAATTCGGTCCCACTAAAATCTCTGTATCCAACATGGTGTCCTGCACACTGGCAGTGCGGTTCTGTACAAACCACGCTGTGGCAGTGATGAAAAGACAGGCTCAAAGTGGCTAGATTAACAGAGTCCTAAGCCTGGCTCTCAAAATATGGGAATTTCACCTGCCTATCCCCCCAGCAGTGCATCTGAGTCTAGCCACTAGGAAAGACCCAGCTCTGCCCACCAGCCGAGACAGAGGGAAAAAAAGTCAAAATGATGCTAATTCCGTGAGAGCCAGGGCTAGCCAGGAGTGGGTGTCAGTGACAGAGAGGAGGTTTTTCACTCAGTGATATGAAGTCCAAATTAACAGCCCTGTGCCATGTCCTGGAGGCTCACTAGGTGACCGGAAGGCTCTGTTTGATTATCAGTTCAGGTCTTGGTTTCCAGAGGGATATAAAGAGACATGTGCTTAGTCCACCAACTTAACTCTGCCCCCATAAGAGACACCGTGTCCCAATATTTCACCGTTAGAGCCAATGACAAGGTACCCTAAACTGGGTGTTGTGTGTGTGTGTGTGTGTTCAGCTGACCCAAATGCAGAACCCTTAAATAATTGTTTTCTCCCAGTATAGTTAGTCCCTGTCACAAGTCCGGGGGTGTGGGGTCAAGTCTCGGCCCTGCAGGGACTCCCAGTGGCTGCCTGTGAAGCAGGATTGTTAATGGCTGCCCTTCCTGACTCTCAGGACTGTTGTAGGGACGGCCTGGAATATGCAGTAAATTCACTTTAAATGATAAAGGTCTAATTCTCTGGCACACTAAAAACAAAGGCAGAGTGAAGGCAGGTTGTAGCCAGAAGGTCACTGTCACTTAAACAGTTGCCAGCAGAGCTTAGCTTCTTTAGAAGAGATACAGATTCCCATGCAGCTTGTCTCCGCAGTAGTCTCTGAGGGCTGCCTTAACAAAGCACAAGAACAGAAATTTATTGTCTCATGGTTCTGAAGGCTGGGAGTCCAAATTTAGGATTCACGTTCTCCGTGTTGTCTGACAGCAGAGCGTTCCTACAAAATCTTCCATAAGCCAAAATGGCATAAAGCAAAGAAGCAGTTACCATTGACTTATGTGAGAAAAAAAGTGGGCTATTTTCAGACCCAAAAAATAATCTACCAAATAGCACATAAAACCCTTGCAGGCTGTTAGGCTTCTCTGACACTTAGGACACATCTTGCTAACAGATGCACAGAATAATAGAGGTGAAACACAGATGCTCGCAGACAGTTCCAGGCAATGACAGTTTGATGCTGAGATGCTGAGGGCAGTTCCCAGGGAAGGAGCCTGGGGACGCCACTCTGGCTGCTTAGGGTACATGCTGCCTCTGTGACAGCCCCCTGCAAAACAAATGCTGAGTGCTATTTCCTCTTTTGGCCTTTTTGATAAAAGTGAAAATCCTCTGTAAGTTTCTTTCAGTTACCAAAACCAAGTGCTAATGTAGGTCTTTCGTAAAAATGAAGTTGCATAAAGTGGGCTTTTTAAAAGTAGAGAACACGTGTTGTCTGTGCTAGATCCTCCTGCGACCTTCTGGTGGCCCCTTTCCCACTGTGTGACTGTCTGTGTCTCTTCTCTTCTGAAAGGGTACCACTGAGTCTGGATTAGGACCCACCCTACTCCACGTTAACTGAAAACATCTTCAAAGACCCTATTTCCAAACAAGGTCATGTTCATAGTTACCAGGGTTAGGGTTAGGGCTTTGGTGTATCATTTTAGGGGACAATTTCATTCATAACACCCTTCTGTGCCTGGTGAGTTTGGATGTGGGAACCCCACCAGAGAAGGAGCCCTAGGACACCTCAAGGTATGTGCCATCAGGTGTCAGGGAGAATTAGCCTCTCCAGATGCCCCTCCCGTCGGTTTCCTGAAGAGAGAGCCCGTAACCAAGTGTGTGGTTTGTCTTCTTGCAGGAGCAGCTTGAGAACTATGACTTCACCAAATTCCACTCGCTGAAGCCAAAGCTGATCGAGGCTGTGGACAACATGCTGAGCAGCAAGATCTCCTCACTGATGAACCTCATCAGCCAGGAGGAGATAAGCATGCCCACACAGCTGGTGCAGGGTGGCGCCTTCGATGGCACTACTGAGGGTCCTTTCTACCAGGGCTATGGGGAGGGTGCCGGGGAGGGTGCTGATGAGGAGGAGTGGGTCGTGGCCAAGGACAAGCCCGTCTATGATGAGCTCTTCTATACCTTGTCACCTGTTAATGGAAAGATAACCGGTGTCAATGCCAAAAAGGAGATGGTGACCTCCAAGTTGCCCAACAGTGTCCTAGGCAAGATCTGGAAGCTGGCTGACTGTGACTGCGACGGCATGCTGGATGAGGAGGAGTTTGCACTGGCCAAGCACCTCATCAAGATCAAGCTGGATGGTTACGAGCTGCCCAGCAGCCTGCCTCCCCACCTCGTGCCCCCTTCTCACAGGAAGTATGTGCAGAAGACCGACTGATGGCCAGGCTGCACACAGGGCAGGTGGGTGGGGTGGGGGGTGGTGACAGCCAAGGACCTGGATCTGAGGCCTGCTCAGCCACTAACTTTCTGCGGACATTGGCCAAGGCACAGTGCCTTGGCTTTTCCATCTGTAGAATGGCGAGGGTAGGCATGGACACTAGATAGTCTCTAAGGTCCTTTTACCTCTAATATTCCCTGAGTTCCTAATGAAAGATGGGTTGGGGATGGAATGCCAAGACTGAAGGTTGGGAAGAAAGGGAGATTGTCCAGTGAGTACTCAGAAACCTGGAGAAACAGGTGTGAGGCAAGTGGCTTTGTGGAATCCCAGGAACCCCAGGAAGTGAGTGGGGGCTCTGTGGAAGCAGTTGAGCCTCCTGGGCTTATTGGCTGATGTATCATCATGAACCACTTCTGTGGCACCTGTCTGACCCTCAGAGGATACCAGAAGGGGGGAAAGTTCTTATTTATTTGTGTTTCCTGCTATTTTTGGAATAGATAAAATAGAGCACATAGAGCTTCTGTTACCTGCAGATTGTTGACCACAGACAAGACAGACGCCCCTAGGTTTCACAGGAGGAGGAGCTACATCTGTGGGAGCACCATCCCACCCCGAGACTCCAACAGAGCAGGTGGCCAGGCTAGCAGATCACATGTGTCCCAGCACGCCACACTGGCCCACCCCTCTGGGTCCCCTGTGTTTGCGTAGGCATTTGGAACTTTCAGACTTTATTAACCCCTGCCCAGATTTCTAGTACACATTTCAAGGCACACTGAAGTTTTCTTAGTGGTCTATCCAAGAATTTCTAGCATAGTCTGTTTATCACATTTAACCATTAAATGTCCCCAAAGCTCCTTGGCCAATGACAGAACTTAAATTCCATAAAAACATTTCCTGGTGCCTACAGTGTCCTAGGCAATGTGGACACATGGGAGAATGGAGTCAGGTAGAAGAGGTAGATACTATTTTTGTAGGAAATAGATATTTTAATTATGTCCAGATTTTTTTGTTTTCTTTTTTCTTTTCCTTATAGAATAAAAGCCTTTATACAGAATCATCATGGAATCTTTCACATAAGCCTTCCCTTCTCTTTTGGCTTGTTCATGAATGCCCATCACTAGGCAAGCTTTGGGCACTTAGTGGGCTCCTTAGTACCCTTTCCTCAGCTCTGCCTGTAAACCCCTCTGGACTGTCCCCTCATGGGAGAGGCCTGTGTCGGGGGAGGTGGCTCATTACCCCACCACCTCTGCCATGTGCACACCTGCTTCACCTGCTTGGGAGGACAGATGCAGACAGAAAACATTGATGTTTGGGAGGTCAGAGCCCTGCCAGCACAGGAAAGGAGTGAAGTCAAAGCAGTTCCGTGTGACCCTTCCAAAACACCATGCTTTTTTCCACCACCACTCCCCACCCCCCATCCCCACCCCTGTCACCTGCCTATGGTGACATCCAGGTCAGAGGCTGTAGACTCATAGGGGGGAACATTTATTCAGATCCCAGCACTCACACAACATAAGTTAACTTTATGAGTAATGTAGTTTTAAGGGAATTGAATGTGAAGGCTTTTTAACATTTGTGAGCACTTTTAATTAGACACATACAAGAGAAACATTAATAACTCCAGTACTGTAACAGGAGCAAACAGATCAGCAAGTGACATCAGCCAGGAACATGTCAACAGCATCCACCAAAGGAAGCTAATTTGTCCACGGGCTTAGAGATGCCACGTTTAGCTGGTTTTCCAGTCAGAATTATTTTGCTGCTTCTATCTGTTTAATTTTCATGTATAAGCATATTAATATATATGTCCATATATATGTCACCTGAGTATGTGTTTTTTTAATTCCTCATGTATGTATATGGCCGAGTTTTGTCTGTGTAGGGACATACAGGAAAAGTTTTTTGCACACTGAGGTTTCTGGTTTCTATGTGCAAGGAAATGTCTCAGGGCATGGTGATGCCCCCTTTCCCAGCAAGGACTTGGTGATGGTCTTACAAAACAAATGGAGGTCACATGCCTGTTTTTCTCACTGTCCTCTCTTATAACATGAAGTCATTCATCATAAAGAGTTGACTGGAAAAGAAAATAGTAGAAAACTGTAGGGATGGTAACCAAGTGAGGACTCAGTCTTCCCAGGAAGAGCACAGAGTGCCTTAGTCTACGTCCAGTCTTCCTATAATCCTGCCTCACTCTGCACAGCCAGGTGGAGAACATCCTTCTAGGGTCTGTCCGCCTTCACTCTATGTCCTTCCCACAGCACCGCCCTGGTGTTCAAAGTGTGCCCTACCCCAGCTGTTTACATGGGGGTGGGAGGCAGAAGTAGTAAGCTCTAGGACTGTAATCCCATTTTAATACTCTCCATGATTCCATAGTAGGAAATCTAAGCATCTTGAAGCCCTATTTTCTGAATAACAAACCTCTGCAGTCTCGAGTTTCAGGGGGAAGAAAAGAAACACTTCCGCCTACTCTTCCCAAAGTCAACTGTAAAGCTGTAAACCTGCTAATAAGACCCTCCTGAAGCTTTCTGCTGAAGAAATACGTCACCCTTGAGACTTGCAGAGACCCCTCCCCCATGGCAACACGTAGCTGTCCGACTTACCTCCACCTCGTGGTCCAGCCCAGCATCATCTATTGGTTCTTTAAAGACTCCAGTCGCCACACTCTGGTTGGCCCTGGAAGGCCACTGCTGACTGGGGAGGGCCATTCCTCTAGTTGGCTTTCGTTCCTCCCGCACTAGAGCCAGTTCCCTCTTTATTAGCCCTTGGCACCATGAAGCACAGCGTCTGTGGATCTGGAGCTGTGGTTCATCTCGGGCTCACAGGCCTTGAGTCATTGAGCTCTTGTCATGAATCCTGGGGCTGGGTCACAAAACACCCTCTATTCTTCCCGCCAGCCCTCCCATTGCCATCCCCAGGCTGTGGCCACAGTGCTTCCCTGTGGCTGTGCTGCTGCAGCATCTTGTCCTGGAGCGCGCTGCCTGGGGTGGGGTTTGACCACCGGAGTCCCAGCCTGAACGGGTGCCACCTGTACCTTTACACTGTAACAGATTCTCCTGAGGCCCAAAGGAGTATATGGAACAAATTTCCTTGAAGATAAGGAAAGCATTTTAACTGTTTATTGCCTCCATGGAATATGACAGAACAGCATTTTTAGGACAAATAATCACTGGGTTTATTCACATAAATGCAGGCCTAACTTAAGAGGTCAGGCTATAGGTCAGTTAACCAATGCAATTAATATACTATGCTATATGTATATATATAACTTTTGTAATCTTGTTTAGAGATACTGAACACACAAAAGAAGACAGTCTGCTGACCAATAAACTTCTGCAAAACAACATTTCTCCCACTGGCTTCTCATTTTCTAGGGCCTGTGGGCCAGCTGTCCAAGAAGGAAAACATGGATCTATTTGGAATGATACTGAGGTGTTAGGGAGAGTACATGCCGTTCTCCCCACCTTTCCTGTTACCCCGGACTCTCCCTGCACCCTCTCTGGGTGGGAGAAACTCCCCAAATGGGGCAACTTGAGATGGAAAGCCCTACTACCCTGCTGGGGACCGAGGGAGCGTCAGGTGCAAGGCAAGTCTGGGAATAGACCCTGAGGGAAGGAAGGCTGTGGTTGGAAGTAAGCACTGGAGGGAGTAAGGACACCGACACTTCAGAGGCTGGGGACAAAGCTGTCATCGGTCACAGACTCAGGGCGCGTCCCTGCCTCCCACGTCTCTGAGCACTTCATCGAGGCGGCAGCGCGGTGCCTGGGGATGCAGTGGTGCTGGAGTGGAGCCCCCTAGTGGTTGACGTGTGCTCAGCGGCTTGCCACACCCCTCAGGCATGAACTGCCCGGTGTAAACTTTTGGGAATTTTCCCACTGGCACCCGTTGACCCTGCTGGTGATCTTGATCTGGAATTTCCTTTGCAGAGCACTTGCTCTTCTCAGTCTGAACCATGAATTTTGGGTGAGATAAACCCCACCCCCTTATGTCCAAGGTGGGCCTTAGGGTGAGCCAGTCAGAGTATTTCACCCCCCAGATCACAGAAATTGGTTCAGGAACACATGTGACTTGACTGAAGCCTCTGAGAACCAGGGCCCCCAGACAGTTGCTCCAACTCCTGGGAAAGTCATTCTGTCTTTGAGCCTTGCAGTGTTAAGAAGAAAAACTATTGGTGCAACGTGATAAAGGACGTGGAGCATACCCAGAGCTGCTGGGGACAGGGGAGGGTGGTTAGGCCGGGCAGCAGCCATCCCGTGGAGCATGCAAATGAAGGAGATGTTGAGAAAGGCAGAAGCAATTGAGGGTCCTGCGACATCCTCTGAGCTCCTGGATCAAACCTCACCTAAAATCCTTCTACTGTTAGACTTTGCCGTTACATGGGGCGATACATCCCCTTTACGTTGTGTAAACCAGTTTGAGATTTCTGTTGCTTGCAACACAGAAATGTCCAAAATTAGGTACTGACTAATAAGGATTCTTGTTTCACCAGGGACTACAATCAGGCACAGCAAACAAGAACTGCTCCTTGCAGCCTGTGTAGTGGTTGTAGCTGCCGTTGAGGTAGGGAGAAAGACAAGCAGTCCCCTAGTCTCATTTCACACATTCCCAGACAACAAGCACTGTTGCAATCCATGTGCAAAGCATCACTGAGGTCAGCACTCTACCCTGTCATCTGGGGCTCACAGTATCACGTGAGATGCCTGGGACAAGGGTCACCACGGGAGGAGATGTAAGAACAGTCATCTCCAGGGTAAGGAGGTGGAGTGAGAAGACCTCTTAGCATACACAGGACTGTGACGGGGGCTGGTAGGATAGGTGGGACATGGACAGTGGGAATAAGAAAGGACCTTCTAAACTGAGAGAATAGCTTAAACCCAGACATGTCACAGAAAAGTTCTGGTCCTATTTTAGTCCTCTGGTACTACTGGTCGGATCCGACTCGATGGCACTCAGCTGGCTTGGGTACTGCTGTAACAGAAATACCACAAAGTGGATGGCTTTAACAAAGGGAAGTTTATTCTTACATAATCTGGTAGGCTACAAGCCCAAATTCAGGATGTCCACTCCAGGGGAAGGCTTTCCATCTGTCAGCTCTGGAGGAAGGTTCTTATGTTGCATCAGTCTTTGGTCAGGAGCATCTTGGCTAAGGAACCTCAGATCTGAAGGACATGCTCTACTCCCATTGTGAGGTTCCCAACTCTGCTTCCTTCCCCTTCCTTTTATCCATTGTAGGTAGTGCAAGCCACACTCCAGGGAAACACCCTTTACAATGGAGCAGGGAGATGACCTTAGGAAGCAATTTGCAGTCCCACCCTAATCCTCTCTGTCATCAGCCACTCTGTTAACCACAGGCACAGGTTAGGTGTGAGTCACAGCATCAGAAAATCACAGAATGGAGGGCAGTCACAGAATACGGGGAATCCTGGACTAGCCAAGTTACTACACACGTTTTTGGGGAGACACAATTCAATCCATGACAGGTCCTAACCAGGAAATGGAGAGTGAACAGGGGAAGCAGCCTGTGGTGAGCGGAGGACAGAAGCCTGGTTGGGTCTACAGTGGAAGCTTTGGGCCAGCTCTGACGACTCCACCTGGAGCCAGCAGGCAGTGCGTGGGGAGTCCTGAAGCATGTGAGTTTAGTGGCGCTTGCAGGGGTTAAACTGGATGGCCACACGCAGGCTGATGTGACGACAAGGCAACCCGGTAGGGGACTGGTGGTGGAAACCTGCAGGGCAGTGGAAATAGGAGTGGGACGGTAACCAAAGAATATCGGGAGCAGCCAGCAGCGGCCTTGGTGACTGACTGGAGCCCCGGCTGCCGGCAAGGGGTCATCGGAAGCATCTGGAAGCCAGACAGCGGAGAGAGGGACATCGCAGGGGGCGGAAAACAGAGAAGGAAATTTCTCTCAGACACAAGGGAGATGCGCCCACCTCAAAATCACCCTTACTCCCAACCACAGCCAGGGGTTCAGGCACAATTCGCCTCTGCCCAACCCTGCAGGGCAGGCCGTGCAGCTGTTCTTACCACAGGCTTTAGCCATGGGGACTCCGGAGAAGATGTCCTCTTGCTGTCTCCAGGACTGCCAGGCAGATACCCTGAAAGGGCCACCATCTCTCTGGTCTGGGTTTAGCCCAGCAGTTCTGTGAAACCACAAGTGAGGACACACTTTCCCTCTGCCCTTCAAGTACAGACATGGTCAAGGAGGAAGTGCAGAGCCGCCAGCTCCGCCTGCGCTCCTTGCCTCCGTGTCCCACTCACGGCCAGCCCCATGAGTACCTTACCAGGAGCTTCAAAGAGTTCACATTGGTCATGGAGGAAATGGTCTTTCTACAGCCTTTGGACCACTGGGCCATCCCTTCTGAGGGGAGCCCCCTTCAGAAAAGAGCCCCCTGAGTTTGAGGGAGTAGCCCACCCTTCAGCGCCAGGAGAGGTAGGTGAGCATTTCTATCTGGACCTGGAAAGCCTGGCCCGGCCCAGCTTAGGGCCTGATGTTTTCTCTCCAGCTGCGGTGGTACTTCTGAGATGCGCCCCCTACCCATGCTCCCTGGGTGCCCACACAAACTGCTTCAAAGTGCTGGCAGACAGTCCCAGGTTGGGAAGTGGGCCCTGAGGCTTCCAACCAAAAGCTGTGCCAGCCTGTCCTTTGGCACCTTTCACCCAGGTTGCAGTGACCCCACAGGGCCCCCACCCAGAGGTAGCAACTCTGGGGCTTCTTCCAAGCCCAACTGAGATCATCCCATGGCCTTGTGTGTCCTGTGAGCCAGGACTCCCTCCTGGGAGCAACTTTGGGGGATGACGAGGGAGATCCTCACATAATGGGCCTGCAGCATTCTTCGGCCACCCCCTCGCAGTCTGTTCCATACCCTGCAGCACGTGGGTGGACAATGCCAACTGTATGCTGGCTAAGGGGCGGGCCATGGCACAGCTCCAGCTCCAGCTCCAGCCTGGTCTCTCCTGATGTCACCCTCCTGTCTGCACAAGCCGTTGATCGCCATCTCTGTCTGTCCAGCAGACCTCGTCCCAGGGTCCAGGCATCACTAAGGTGCGTAGTGTCCTGTTTTCCCTCCCCTTGCCCTATCCAGGAAACCCCGGTGGCATAGTGTTTAAGTGCTATGGCTGCTAACCAAAAAGGTCAGAAGTTCAAATCCACTAGGTACTCCTTGGAAACTCTATGGGACAGTTCTATTTTCTCCCGTAGGGTTGCTATGAAGCACAACTGACTTCATGGCAGTGGGTTTTTTTGGTTGTCCCTATCCAACTCAAGGAGCAGCAGCCAATCGCTGCAGTCCAAGGAGACCTCTAGCAGCACAGGTTCTGAGGACAATCTGGAAAGTAGGCTGGGGCAAAGGGCAGGGACATTCAAGGGCAGGATACCAGCCAGGAGCACCAGAGCCTTAGCTGGGTAGACTCCAAACCACAGCCCTCACCAAATGGGGGAACAGTCTGGTAAGGAAAGTCTCCATCTGTCTGGCAGAGACACAAACTCCATCACCAACACGTCTCCGGGCTTAGGGAAATGCCCAGAGGCTCCTGGTCCCCAAAGACTGCAGCCCGATAGCTGGTCACCCCCACAGTTCCCAGCAGTTCTTCATGGCCACAGGGCCCAGAAGCAGGAGGCCACAGCACAGCTGTCCCAGCCCAGGTCCCACCATGGGCTCTGAGTATGAGATGGGCCGCATCCGAAAGCTGCAGGCGCAGCACATGCGGATGCAGGAGAAGACCTTCACCAACTGGATCAACAACGTCTTCCAGCACGGCCAGGTGAGTGAACCAGGTGCCCCCGGGGAGCGGGCAGTGAGGACATCTGGCTGAGCGCCTCCTGACCCCATAGCAGAGCTGAGGCCAGTGTTCCTTCTTCCGAGGCAGCTGTCCCTGGGCTGCGCTTCCCTGGTCCCAGGATGGAGAAGGCAGGTGAAATTGGGCTGACTCTGTACCTACTTTCCCTGTGCCCTCGCTAGGTGGGCGTCAAGATACAGAACCTGTACACAGAGCTGAGTAACGGCATCCACCTGCTGCGACTGCTGGAGCTCATCTCAGGGGAGGCCCTACCACCCCCGAGCAGAGGCCGCCTACGTGTGCACTTCCTGGAGAACAACAGTCGGGCGCTGGCCTTCCTCAGGGCCAAGGTGGGTACCCGAGAAAGGACAGCTGGGGCAAGCTGGATGGCTACATCATCTCTCCTGGCCTGGGCCACAGGGCCGAGCAGAGCACTGGAGGCCTGAACAAAGGAGGGACAGGCAGGAAATGGAGTACATGAAGCCAAGCCCCTCCAACGCAAGCCTCCTAACTTGGAGAGCCCCCGGCTGGCTGAAGCAGCAGGCATCATCCCTATACAGATAGAAATAGGTGTTTGCCTATAATAAGAGCGAATGGTGATATTTTAAAGCTGAGTGAATCTTAGCTTTCTCTTAACCTTCTCATTTCACAAATGTGACAACAGAGACCCAGCATTATTTACCAGGCAAGAACCAGGGTGAGAGGACCAGCTAGGCCCCTTTGTGAGTCTGTACGAGGCAGGCTAAGGCAAGCAAGCCGGGGAGCACCCCAGATGCTGGGCTGGCTGTGGAGGGAAAGGTGTAGGGTCTGTCTTAGAGAAGCTGGACCAGACAGCAGACAGGGGGAGCCAGAGTCAACTGAAAGAAAGAGATGATTGCTAAAAGCAGACAGGGGCTCAGAAAACACAGAAGGGGCCTGTCTTGGTTTCTTAGTGCTGCTATGACAGAAATATCACAAGAGGTATAAACAAGCAGACATTATTTTCTTGCAGTTAAAAAGAAAAAAAAAAAAAGACAAAACTATTGCCATCTAGTTGATTCTGACTTCTGACTTATATTGACCCTATAGGACAGAGTAGAACTGCCCCATAAGGTTTCCAAGGAGAACCTGGTGGATTCAAACTTCAGACCTGTTGGCTCCCAGCCAACCTCTTAACCACTGTGCCCCTAGGGCTCCTTCAGGAGGCCCAAAGTCCAAATTCTTGGCCCTGGCTCTACTGGAAGGCTTTCTCCCGTCAGCCCTGGGGAGGGTCCTTGTCTCTTTTCAGTGTCTGTTCCCCAGTTCCTCGGTGATCTTCATGTGGTGCTGTATCTCAGTCATCTTGCTCTGTTATAACAGAAACACCACAAGTGGAAGGCTCTAACAAACAGAAGTTTATTCTCTCACGGTCTAGCAGGCTAGAAGTCTGAATTCAGGGCATCGGCTCCCAGGAAAGTCTTTGTCTCTAGGTAGTGTCTAAACAAAAGTCCTTGTGATGTGTCAGTCTTCCACCTGGGAATATCTCAGCACGGGAGCCTCAGGTACAAAGGAGGCATTCTGCTCTCAATGCTGCTTTCCTGTGGTGTGAGGTTCCCACTCTCTGCTTCTTTCCCTTTCCTTTTATCTCTTTTAAGGTAAAAGGTGGTGCAGGATCTCAGGAAAACCCTATTTACATTAGATCAGGGATATGACGTCAGTAAGGGTATTATGGTCCTACCCTATTCCTCTTTGACATAACGCCAATGTTGTCCAGTTAACCACAGGCAGAGATCAGGATTTACAACACATATGAAAATTACAATCACAAAATAGAGGGCAACCACACAACAGTAGGAATCATGGCCCAGCCAAACTGATACATTTCGGGGGGGGGTGCATAATTAAATCCATAACATATAGCATCTAGCTTACTTGCCTCTGTGCCTGCTGCCTCTGTGCTACACTCTTCCTTTTATATCTCAAAAGTGGTAACCTTGGTGGTGTAGTAGGTTAAGTGCTATGTCTGCTAACCAAAAGGTCGCCAGTTCAAATCCGCCAGGCGCTCCTTGGGGAACTCCATGGGCAGTTCTACTCTGACCTTTAAAGTCACTATGAGTCAGACCCGACTTGATGGCAGTAGGTTTTTTTTTGTTGTTTTTTTTTTTTTAAGGGTAGACTTATAATGGACTCACTGATGTACCAAATTTGGATTACATCCCTGGAGTATACCCTTGAGTCAATTCCAACTCTTAATGACCCTATTGGACAGAGTAGAACTAACTGCCCCAAAGTGTTTCCAAGGCCATAGCTTTCGTGGAAGCAGACTGCCAGGTCTTTTCTATCCAAGAGCGACTGGTGGGTTTGACCCTTCAGTTAGCAGTCAAGCGCTTACCACTGTACAACCAGGGATCTTATACACAGGTGTGAGGCTTAGAATTTACAACACATGTTTTTGGAGAGCACAGTTCAATCCACTATGTGCCAAGCAGTTCCCAAGGAGCTTGGGCTATATTAGGGAACAAACCCAGAGTCCTGGCCAGCATGGAGCATACATTCTAGCAGGGGAGACAGTTAATAAACATTAAATAAGTAAGTTATTATATAGTGTGTTAGAAAGTGATTGGTGATGTGGGAAAAAACTAACAACAGAGCAGAGAAACAGCATCAGGCATGTGTGTTGGGGTGGGAGGAATTGTCTGAAGTTTCCATTTAAATAGGGTGGTCCGGGTAGAAGCCTTCCTGGATGGAAAGTGGCATCTGAGTCAAGACTTAAAGGAAGAGAGGGAGACAGCTATTTGAATATTTGGGGGGATAATTTTTTTTTATTGTGATTAGGTGAAAGCTTACAATCCGAGTCTATTTTCCAGAGCTGCCTCTCTGCAACTCTATCTGCTCTCCTCACCTCGTAAGGGCACACTTTTCTTTTTCACTCTTTACTTTGAGCAAGGGGGTATAATACATTAATTAGCAGGAACAGTGAATGCAAAGGCCCTGTGGCAGAACCACACTTACAGTCTCAAGGAACTGAAGAATCCCCTGGGCCTTAGAGCCACATGTTTCAGGAGAGTGAAAATAAGCCAAGGATGATGGGGGGACTTGGGGTGATATGGGGCTTTGCAGGCTATGAAGACTTGGGTGTTTATTTATTCTGCCTCTTTCTTGCCTCGGGTCCACCTATCCTCCTTGTCCAAGTGCAAGGCTTAAAGCCTTTATTGTGCATAAGAATCACAGAGATGTTTGCTAAACGGCAAATTCCAGGCCTAGCCCGAGAGCATCTGATTGAGTGGGTTTGGGGAATCTGAATTTACAGCAGACTCACTTAAGATGAAACACTGATGAAGTGGGCTGAAGTTCAGGTGCGAACACAGGGAAAGCACTAGACACCTCTCCACTGCCTCTTATCTAGAGCACCCAGCAACCCACCTAAACCCGGACATGCCCTGGGAGGCAGAGGTGAACAGCTGTGTGTTTAGTTCACTCGCTGACTGTTATGTCTCATTTCCTACACCCCCATCCCAACACACACACCGAAATTTGCTTGTAAGCACCCCATAAGCAGTCCTCCAGCAGCAGTGGTCCAGCCCGGTTCACCAGGTTTGACTTCACCTTGGATGGGCTTGGGGCCAAAGCTCCAGCCACTTAGAAAACCTTCACATGCCTGGCCTTGTCACCCTACCTGCATCTCCTTTGGGGTTCTCCTGGAGGACCTTCCATCCAGCAGCCAGCCTCTGGAGTCCTCTCTGGCACACAGACTCCAGGGATGACCCAACCAACTCTGCCCACAGGTGGCAATACCGTTGATTGGGCCAGAGAACATTGTGGACGGAGACCCGACACTCATCCTGGGACTCATCTGGGTCATCATTCTGCGTTTCCAGATTTCCCACATCTCCCTGGACAGGGTATGGCTCAGCCCCTAGCTCCGGGTTACCTGCCCCAGCCCGGCCCTGGCCTCACCTCAGACCCTGGGGACAGGGAAGTTCCATCCAGTTTCTATGATCCCCACAGCAGGTCCTTGGCGTCCATGAAATTAGCATTCACTCTTTAGCCACAGGTAAAGAGTCCAGAATGTCAACGATATTGTCATTTGCTGAAGTAAGAGCTAGAATCACGACTTTCAAGTCCCCTGCCAGCATGGGGCTAAGATGACTGCCCAGCAACCTGCATTTCGCTGCCAGGCAAGGGCAGAGTTCCCAGTAAGCGAGTATTCATGGGCTGCTTCTGCTTGCTTGCTTACTAATCTACAGGGCACCATTTCACCAGTATTTCACTACATCAAAGACATTGTAAAACCCATGTGGACTTGTGCACTGCGGAATAGTAAGTAACCACAGCTAGGCCCACACCTACCTCGCTTACTACAAGCCTGTATGTGCCTTGCTTACGGTAAACCCATGCATACCTCGCTTACTGGTTAATCTACCCCTGCCACCAAGTGAGAGGAGGAATGAGAGAAGAGACAGGAGAGGTGGGAGTCCTGGGGGTAAGGGAGTGAGAGGGGGTGAATAGAAGGACTGTACCACTGAAGGAGGGAAAGGAACTGCCACTTGTTCTACCCTTGGCCTTGAGACTTCAAACATGTGTTACACCACAGTGTCCTGTTGGGAAAAATTGAATGTTGTAGAGGTCATCCTGTCCCTGAAGGTTTACAGAGTCCCCAGTACCCTGACAGCATTTTCTTATGGTTCCCCATCATTCTCCATTCTAACTCTTTTTCCCACAATTGGATCAGAAAGAGATATAAAGTCCTTTTTGCTGTCAGTTTTCATAGTTTCACAGTTTCCAAACACCACTTAAAAATTGATTCCAGTAAGTTAAGAATGCCAACCTGGAGATGAAACCCTACTGCAAAAAAGCCATAAATGTGACTCAAAACAGGAGAACTTTGAAACTTGGAATATCACTGTGAACCCCAAAGAACAAGGACCTTGTCCATCGGTGTCCCCAAAACCTAGTACACAGTAGGCACTCGATAAATATTTGGTGTGTGGATGGATGGATTTCTAACTGACCTGATGCCCTTTCAAGGAGCTAAGCTCCCCAGGTCCCCACACCAGTTTCAGACACCCATGTACATCTTTCCCTTGGGAGCATCAAGTCATCACTATCCCCCAACCAGCCAGACCACCATCCTTCCTGCTAGTTCTGCTTGTCCACAGCCATCTCTGGCATGACCCAGAAGTACTCTAGTTCAGACTGACCCTACACATGCACAGGTTCATCCCCAGAGTCTCTCCTCCGTTCACATCTACCTGGGCACTTGAGCCATCCTCATGTCAGGTTCAGGCTTTCCACCATGCCCATCCTTGCCCATTCCTGGCCCCTCAGAGTATCTGGGTATGAGCCTGGGGCTCTGGAGCCTTGAGGCCCACCTCCATCTCCCTGTGCTGGTACCCACCCTCCTGCCCTTCCCAAGCTCCCACACCTGGGGGGAAATGCAACCTGCTCTGGTTTGACATTTCCAGTTGAGAAGCAGGAATTGGTTGGGGAGAGAAGGGCACAGAGAGAATCAGGAGAGGAGGAGAAAGCGAGAGAAACAGGGGGAGAGGAGAAATGAGAGGTGAGAGTCTGAGGGTGAGAGAGCAAGGGAGTGAGCATATAGAAGGAGGGTACTGCTAAGGGAGGGAAAAGGATTAGGATGGAAGGTGGAGGAGAGGAGGAAAGAGGAGAGAAAGAAGAGTCAAGCAGAAAGGAGAGGAGGTGAGGGAAGGGCGGTAGAAGCCAAGAGTGGCAGAGAAAGGGAAATTATCAACATGCAGGAGTTGGGGAATGGAGCCCAGATACAGAGGAGTCCTTCCCAGCTAAAGGAGCATAGTAGACAGGTAGCTGTCTCAGACGTTCCTGGGCCAGTGCAGCCCCACCCCTGTACAGGTGGACCTGGACAGTATCCTATCTCCTCCTGAAGCTCATTTTGTCATTGGTGGGATGTAAATAATGGTATCAATTTCACTGGCTGTGAAGGGTTAAGAGTGAGATACCTTGGGCCCAGGGTCTGCCTTACAGAAAGCCTGTGGTGAAGGTGAGCTGATCTGGTGAAGCCCAACCCTGACTCCCGAGGCCCTAGATGGTGCCTGGCCCAAGAAGTGCTCAACAAACAGGGGCCATTGTCACTGTCACCAGTTGTGACTGCAAAGGCAGCTGCTCTGAAGTAGTACCTTTGAGCCACCCTCCTTTGGGAGGACCATCTTTCTCTTACCCCAATCCCTGCCCCACCATAGAGGAAACTAAAGAGACAGATGTTCTGAAGAGAAGGTAGTTAGCACAGGCTTCCCCTTGAGGCATTCTTGGGCCTCCCTCTCCCACAGCCTGCAGGCTCTCCTGCCTCCCCAACCCTTTCCAGCATGGTGACCCCATGCCCTTGTCCCATAGGAGGAATTTGGGGCCAGCGCAGCCTTGCTGTCTGCCAAGGAAGCTCTGCTGACCTGGTGCCAACGGAAGACGGCCAGCTACACCAACGTGAGCATCACTGACTTCTCCCAAAGCTGGAGAGATGGGCTCGGCTTCTGCGCCCTCATCCATGCCCACAGGTGCATGCGAGCACTATGTGCTAGTGTAGGTGTGTACATGAGTCTCTGTATGAGTCTGTGTGTGAGGGTAAGTATGTATGCGTGTGTGCATGGGTGCACATGGGAGGAGCAACTCTGACCTGGCCTGGGGCAGGCCTCAAGTCTTCTTCCAGAAGGGCTCCAGGGGTTAGATCCTTAGTCATCTAGCGCTGCTGTAATAGGAATATCATATGTGGACTCACTTCATCAGAAAGTATTTTCTCTCACATTCTAGTAGGCTGAAAGTCCACATTCAGGGCACCAGCTCCAGAAGAAGTCTTTCTCTCCCTGTTGATTCTGGAGGAAGGTCTTTGTCATCAATCTTCTCCTGGACTAGGAGCTTCTCAGTGCATGGACACTGGATCCAAAGGATGCACGCTGGTCTCAGCACCGCTGTCTTGGTGGTGTGAGGTCCCCATGTCTCTCTGCTCCTCTCTTCTGTATCTCAGAAGAGACTGGCCTAAAACACCATCTAATCTTGTAGATCTCATCAATATAACTGCCGCTAATCCATCTCATTAACACCATAGTGATGGGATTTACAACACCCAGAGGAATCACATCAGATGACAAAATGGTAGAAAATCATACAGTCCCAGGACTCATGACCTAGATAAGTTGACAGATACTTTGAGGGGACATAATTCAATCCATGATAGGCCCCTTGGGGGTCTACGTCTTCAACCTGCCTGTTCCCCCCTGTTTTCTCTGACCCCCGGGCCCTAAGGGAAGGTGAGGCCAGAGTGGAACATGGAAGCCGACAGGGCTGGTGTCTGACTCCCTGACCTATGACTGGCCCCCAGCATCTGCTTTGACTCTGCCTTCCCCCACTCTGTGCTCTCCCTTCTCTTCACAGATCTACTGCTCTTTTGGGGTTTCTCCCCTCTGCCCACAGGCAGTGCATGGACACTGGATCCTTAGCCATCTAGCGCTGCTGTAATAGGAATATCACATGTGGACTCACTTCATCAAAAAGTATTTTCTCTCACACTCTAGTAGGCTAAAAGTCCACATTCAGGGCACCAGCTCCAGAAGAAGTCTTTCTCTCCCTGTTGCCTCCCAGTTTAGCAAGTTAACCCCTTTCTCTCCAGCAGAGCCCTATTTCTCCAGCCGGCTTCTCAGATAACTGTCTTGAGAAGGCCAGACTGATTCACATTAAAGCATGAATGATAAACAGGAGGGAATTTGCATTTTTGCCAAAGCAATAAATTACTACTGGTGAAGAATTCTTCCCTTTCCCTGCCCAGGCCAGAGCTGATTGACTACAGCTCCCTGCACCCAGAGCACCTGCTGCACAACCTCCGCTTGGCTTTCCACGTGGCCGAGCAGGAGCTGGGCATTGCCCGGCTGCTGGACCCTGAGGACGTGGTGGCCCTACACCCTGACGAGCGCTCCATCATGACCTACATCTCCCTCTACTACCACCACCTCTCCCGCCTGCACCAGGGGCAGACTGCTCAGAGGCGGCTCGCTAAGGTTGGTGACTGAAGGGAAGGCAGGCCAGGAAGCCTTGAAGGCATCAAGGCGGGGTGTAGGCCAGCACCAGCCTAGTTTGCTGTGCTCCATTTGCAAGTTCGTAGCTGATAATGTCTGGGTAATAGACGACTGTTCCGAGTGTTCACCAGGAGTCCTGAGTGGTACAAACAGTTAAGCACTCAGCTGCGAAACAAAACGAATAAAGGCCCAGGAATTTACCAAAAACTCAGCCACTGAAAATCCTGTGGAACACAGTTATACTCTGACACACCAGAGGGTCACCATGAGTCAGTGTCAACCGACGGCAACTCATTTGGTTCCATGGGTGTGTGCATGTGCGCATGCGTGCGAGTGTTCACGTGTGTGTGTGTTTTCAAAGGAGCATCAGTAAGGTGCTCAGCAGGTAATCTGGCTCACAGGGGAGCCTCAGGGGAAGGGAAAGAAAGCCCAGAAAAAGAACAACAGTCTGAAAGGCCTGCACCTAGAAAAGAAGCCAAATGGGGTTAAAGAAGTCTGAGGAAGGCAAGATGCAATCTCTCCTCCCCCTCTGCACCCCCCCACCCCAAAGGCAGCCCCATACACTCCCAGGTGTAAGTGGTCAACTTAGGCTGACCCGTTATCTGGGGCTGGGGGGTTGCCTCCCAGTTCAGCACATCCTCAGCTTAAGGAAGGCACCACAGCCCATCTCGGGAACTGTGCCGGGCACTCAGCATCCAAAGGGCAGTTCCTCTGTCCCAGGACTTGCTGGTGCTGCCCTGACCACTTTCCCTGCCCCCCTCCCACCACCTGCTGCTCAGATCCTGCTTCAGCTCCAGGACACAGAGTTACTGTGGACCCAGTACGAGCAGCTGGTGGCCGACCTGCTACGCTGGATTGCAGAGAAGCAGGTGCAGCTGGAGGCACGTGATTTCCCAGACTCACTGCCTGCCATGAACCAGCTACTGGTGGCCTTTGCCTCCTTCCGCACCCAGGAAAAACCACCACGGCTGCAACAGCGAGGGGCCACAGAAGCCCTGCTCTTCCGGCTACAGACAACACTCCGAGCCCAGAACCGGAGGCCCTTCATGCCTTGTGAGGGCCTGAGCCCTGCAGTGCTGTCCCAGAGCTGGGCCGGGCTGGAGCGGGCAGAGGCTGCACGGAGCCAGGCCCTGCAGCAGTGGCTACTGCAGCTGGAGCGGCTGGACACCCTGGCCCGGCACTTCCATCGTAAAGTGGTCCTCCGGGAGAGCTTCCTGGTGGACACAGAGCATGTGCTCAATCAGGTGGGAGCCCTGCTGGCCAACCCAGCCACGGTGGAGGTAGCCGCCCAGAGGCTGGGCATGCTGGAGGCTGGCATTCTGCCCCAGGAGGGGCGCTTCAAGGCCCTAGCTGAGATTGTGAACATCCTTCGACAGGAGGGATACTACAGCTGGGCAGATGTGGCCCACAGGTGAGCCCTGGGCATGTGAACCATCCTCACAGCAGGCTGAGGTTTTTCACCACACTCTCACCTTTATACATGCTCACATGGCCACAGAGGAAAGGTGATTTATAGGTTCAGGGCTCCCTTTAAAAAAATCCATCTCGTATGGAAGTCTGAAATCCAACATCCATAAATCCTTCCTTTTGATAAAGCATTGTCCTTTTCAGAAAATCTCCCATTAATTCATTCAACAAGTATTGACCGTCTACTTTGTCCCAAAGGAGTCCTTGGATGGTGAAAACAGTTGAGCACTTGGCTATAAACCAGAAGGTTGGCAGCTGAAATCTATTCAGAAGTGCCTAGGAAGAAAGGTCTGGTGATCTACTTCCAAAAGATCACAGCCATTGAAAACGAGGGAGTGCAGTTCTACTCTGCAGCACTTGGGGGGTGGTTGCCATAGTCTATGGGAATAGGTTTGTTTTTTCCTTGTTCCAAGACCTGTTTTAGGTTCTGGGGAGTTAGCAGGGGACAGGACAAACCAAAAGCCCTGCTTTTGTGGAGCTGACACATTACTAAAGAAAACAGACAAATAGGAAAAATGCATAGCACACGAAACAGTTATTTTTAAAAAGTGAGAGATGGAAATGTGAGGTGTCAAGGCAGGAAGCTGGAGGGGATAAAGCTTTAGACTGAGTGAGTCTTTAGAGTGAAGTTAACTTTTCAGCAAAGACCAGAATGAAGTTTGGGGCTCACTACGCAGATAAGAGAAGGACTATTCTGGGCAAAGGGAATGGAAAGTGCACAGCCCTGAACCGGGCATGCCTACCATGGTGGGAAAATAGCAGGAGGCTGGAGGTAGTAAGGCCGATGTCAGGGAGGTGCGGGGTAAGGCATGGGGGCAGAGACCATGCTGAGCCTTGTAGGGCAGTGAAAATGGATTTTACCTGGAGAAAGACAGGAAGTCATCAAGGGCTTTGAGCAAAAAGAGGGACACAAGTGAACTTTTGTTTTAAAACAATACTCTAGGTGGCTTTTGAGAGTACACTGAAGGGCAAAAGCAGATGCAGAGAGACTAGAAAAAGCCAAACCCAATTCATAACGTCTAGACTAGGAATAATCCAGGTCAGAAATGACTTGGGCGGACACACTGGAGGTGACATGGTAGGATCCTGGACATGTTTTGAAGCCAGTGCCAATAGGATTTTCATACAGATCAGATGTGGGGTGTGGAAAAATGAGGAATGGAGGTTTGGGCTGGGGCACCTGGAAGAATAGAATTGCTGTCAATTGAGATAGGGACTGGAAAGAAGGATAAGAAAGCCCTGAAGGACGAAGCCTTCCAGACCCTCCTTCTGGCTGCTCTGCCTGTGTAAAAAACACGACACACTATTCCTAGCTGTCCCTATGCCAGAGTGTTCACAGACCCTGCCTCAGCAACAGAGCTCAGGCTTCTCCACTGGCTGGGACTCTCAAGGCAGCTTCTCTGCTCCAGCCTGCTGGAGACCACCCTATTCTCATGTCCTACAGGCAGATGGAGATCACCCGACGCTGGGAGAAGCTCCTTCAGCATCTCCAAGGGCAGAAGAAGCAGATGGCAAGCACCCAGGCAGTCCAGAGCCTGCTGCGGGAGCTTGAGGCTGCATCAGACCAGCTCAAAGAGCTGCAGGTAAGTGCTGGACTAGCACACCCCTAGGGAATACCGCAGGGTATAGGACCTTTCCCACCACCGGGACTCAAGGGGACCCAGCCCTCTGAGTCCTGAATGACCATCCTCTCCGGCCAGGTGCCAGTCAGCTCCACAGCCTGTGGGCAGCAACTGGCAGAGGTAATAGAGCTGCTGCAGAGGCATGAGCTGTTGGAGGTACAGGTCTCTGCCCACGGAGCCCACGTGAGCCATCTTGCCCACCAGACCACCCAGCTGGACTCCTCCTTGGGTGTCCGTATGGAGGTGCTACAAGCCAAAGCCCAACAGCTGGCTCAGCTCCACCAGGACCTGGCGTCTCTAGTCAGGACCCGGTAAGACTCCCTCTCCAGCTCCTCTGCACCCTCCAGAACTTTTCTGTAACCCAAATCACCACTCGCCCCAGGTTAAAATACTGCTGCCCGGGAAACTTCCTCTCCACATAGTCTCACCGCAAGCCCTCTGTCCCACCTCTTGTGTAGGCCAGGAAAAAGAAACACCCTAAGAGGGCAGGCTGTGTACCGGTGGGGAATCCCCTCCCCTGAGCCCTGATGGCATTGCCCATCCCACAGGCGCGCAGTGCTGGAGCAGGCCCTGCAGCAGGCAAAATTCCTGCACGACTGTGAGGAGGAGGAAGAGTGGCTGAAGGAGCACAGACGGCTGGTGGAGAATGCAGCCCCCGGTCGGGATCTCAACCAGCTCTCCAGAGCCCTGCAAAACCACAAGGTGCCTGCCCCTCTCGCCCCACCGGCCCCCAGCTCTGTACTCACCTTTCTTAGGACTCCACCCCCTCCTCTTTCTCTTCCTTTCAACCAGTACCTCGCAATGCGCTCCCATAGGCCCTGGAAGCCGAGGTCTTCCGCCACCAGGACGTGTGCGCGGATCTGGTGCGGAGGGGATGCAAGCTCAACGCCCGGGGACTGCCGACGCAGCTGGATCCACGGGAGCGGGCCGAGGCCGTGCAGGGCGCGTGGCAACTGCTCCGAACCCGGGCAGCGGGGCTGGGCGCGCGGCTTCAGGCAGCCCTGCTGGTGCAGCAGGTACGGCGGCGGGCGGGTTGAGGCGGGCGGGAACGGTGGGGCGCTCCGTGTTTTAGCCCCGGACTCCTGCATCGGCCTGTCCCTCCACTCTGCAGTACTTCGCGGACGCAGCAGAGGCGGCTTCATGGCTGCGCGAGCGGCGATCGGTATTGGAGAACGCGCCCTGCAGTGCGGACCACGCGGGCGCCGAGGCCCTCATGCCGCGCCACCTGCGGCTGGAGCGCGCTATACGCTCTTTCGCAGAGGAGCTGCGGCGGCTGGACCAACAGGCGCGGGCAGCGGCTGCCCAGGCGGCACTCACGGTGCGGGAGGGAAGCGGGCAGGGGGTAGGAGCAGGCACTGGGCGGGGAGCGGGCACGGCGAGGGGGGCAGGCGGGCAGGGACCAGAAAGGGACCCAGAGTCACAGGACTCAAGGATCCAATGTTTGCGGCCAGGTCCTAGTGCTGTGCCCGGTCTCCCATGCTTTGTCTGTTGCCCCTGGGCCTCACAGAGCGGGGAAATGGGAGGATCCCCTGATGCCCCCATGAGCCCGATCTCGCCTGCTGTTGCAGCCCGTTGTTTATTGAGGTCATGACGAGTACAGGCTGGCCACTTCCTTTGCCTAGTAGTTTCTAAGTATTTATGAGTTTCCTCCAGGAGTGTCCACTCTGCTTTCGTTGCTAGTGTCCTTAAGCCTGCTTCCACTCTGATATTCTGAAACGTCTGGCCTGTTCTCTCAACTTCGCTCTTACGGGTTTCAGAGAACCTGACCATAAACCTGTGGTTGTTCAATGGAAGAATTGTCGCTTTTGGTGCAGGAGACCTGGGTTTAATTCCTGGCCATCGCCCCTGGCGCACAGCCACCAACTGTCTACCAGAGGAGGCTGTGTGATGTTAAGATGCCGAATAGGTTTCAGCGGACCTTCCAAACTGAGAGTAGGAACAAAGACTGGATCACCTACTGAAAACTCAGCCAGTGAAAACCCTGTGGTTAACAATTCGGTCCACTGTAACCAGGGTCACCATGAGTTGGAAGCTAACAAAAACACTCGGCGCATGGGGCCACATAAGTCGGGGCCACCCAACAGCAGCTAGCAACAGTCACTAACCACAGTTTCTGGGTGATTCAACAATTAACATGCTCAGCGGCTAACAAAAGATACCACCCCACCCAGAGGCATCTCAGAAAAAAGCCAACGCTGTCTACTGCTGAAACACCAGCCAGTGAAAACCCTGTGGAGCGCGGTCCAACTCTGACATGCGTGGGGTTGCCACGAGTCAGAATTGATGCAACAATTCTGTGGCGTGAACACTAACCAGACTGCTTTCTGAAGCCCCTCCATCAGTTCATCCAGCTCCTGGTTTTTTAAAACGTAGTTGTGGTCTTGGCAGTTCGAGCCAGCCCTATAAGGATTCACAGCCCCTTTTCAAGAAGCCAGGAAGCTCAAGTCAAGATATGTAAAACACAGCCCTTAGACTCTGGCCTCACATTTGCCTCTTCTTCTTCCACCCCCAAGGAAGCACAGCCTTCCATCTGTAATCTCTGATGCACCAGCATGATTCTTCCTGCCCAAACACCTCTCCACCTCCTCTCTGCCCGGTCATGCCCATCCACCCTTCGAACGGCAGCTCAAGTGCTCTGTCTTGAGCAGCAGCTGGCAGAGAAGTCAGTTGCTGATGGGAGACAGGAGCCTGGGTCCTGGTGGCAGCCTGCATTGACCTGTTACATGGCACCTCACATCCCTTTGAGGCTTAAAAGGTTCATAGTTTTCACTTAGCCTAGACTGATCTCTCCTCATTTTTCCTTTGTATTTCTTCCCTGAATGACAATTAATGATTTCTTTAATCAGACCCACTGTCTGGTCCAATCCCCTCACTTTACAGATAAGCAACCAAAGTGCAAAAAAAAAGAACTGAACCCATTGCCCATCAAGTTGGTTCCAACTCTTTGAACAAGGCTCAGAGAGGCCAAATTATTGCTCAAGGAGCTGCTGTTATCCCCGCCGGAGGGGCCTCCCGACTCCCAGCCCAACGCTGTTCCTTCTCACCCTACCCTGTGTATCTATGGCATTTAACTCCAGGCATGGACATTAGTAACCTGTCATGCCCTTGTTGCAGGACTCTGATACTGTCATCTTTGCTCGTGTGCCCTTTCTCCAGTTTGAATTGTTTAAATAAGAGGATAGAAGATGCCATATCCTCCTTTTGTGTCCCCTACTGCTCAGCAGAGGTGGATTGATATGGTGTCAGGCTGGCCCCTGGCACTTCCAGGCCCTTGCTTTGCCTAGTAACTCTGGGTGAGGTCGAGAAGGCCCTCTTCGCTTTAGGTGAGGAGCCACTTTGGCCGCTGAGTAAAGACCTCTCCCCTCCCCCATACAGAGTAAGTTCCCCCAGAAGGCTGGAGCAGGATTGAGGGGGACACAACTGGGTGACCCCAGAATGAGACCCAAATCGTGGCAGCACCAGGCAGCCAGCACCCATGGCTCCAGGTCCAGGCACATATCACTTGGGGAGGCACAAGAGCCAGAACAGGGCTTCCAAGAGGCCTCACCCCCACTTTTTCTATAGGGGGGCTGTTGTGGCCTCCAGGATATCCCTGGTAACCTGTCCAGAACCCACATGGGAGCCTAAACAGTTTGTCATGAGACAGCAATTAAATTTATTCTGTGTAGCTCTCTAGGGCATCCAAGGGCAGAAGGAAAGAGGCTAAGGGGAGGCCAGCTGGGGTCCAGGAGGGGAAGGGGCTTGGAGCTGCCCACAGATAGGCTGGGCTGCTGGGCAGCAGTGAATTCCCGTCACCAGGTGGCCACAGGAGGCCGTGGTTTCACACAGACAAGCGGTAGCTGTGATGGTCTTGTAGGGCTGTCCTCTTCTGGCTCAGAATTCTCCGAGTCTTCTTTTTCCCATCTCTTGCTTCGCTTTGTTTCCTCTCCCTTTCCAGTTGTTTCTAGGCCTTATCCTTTTTTACTCTGCAGAACTGCGTGGCGCAAATGGTTAAGTGGCTACTAGCTGAAAGGTTGGCAGTTTAAATGCACTCAGTGCCTCAGCAGACAGGCCTGGTACTTTGCTTTTGAGAGGCCCCCAGCTTTGAAAATCCTGGTGGGTCAGTCTGTGCACATGGGACGATCGTGCGTTGGAGCTTGCCTAGGGGCAGAGGCACAGAGGGAGGGCGGAGCGCCAGCCTGCACCCCTGGAGTCTTTCTCTGCCAGCCTCCTCTGCCAGGGCCGCTTCTCTGCTGCAGCCCACTGCCGGTGCTCTGGGTCTGTGCAGAATCACAAGCCCCTGGGTGGGATAGTCCTGCCCGAGTTCTTCCAGTTCCCAGTGTTTCTGGCACAAGGCCTCCAGGGAAGCAGTAAGTAGTAAGTCATCCCACCCTCCATGGGAGGGCTGCTGGGTAGAGGAGAGGGTGGGACCCAAGCAACCCCCAGAGCCTGTGCTCTCTCAGAGGAGCACACTTCCCCTGACTCCCAGGGGAGGCACTAGAGCCGGTATACTAGACAGGCCCCAACAGCTGGGGGCTGAAAGACCAGACCTGCCAGGCCAAGGTAGCCCTCAGCTTTGGCATGGAGCAGGAATTCCAGATACAACTGCTGGCCCCATCCTGCTATGGCCTCTGCTGCTTGCCTGGTGGATGCCCTGTGGACTTGCTGCCCTCTCCCTGTACAGGTGGCATCTACCCTGAGTCCACCGGAGGAAGGCCTGAGGAACCAGGGGGCCTGGAGCACCTCTGACCCAGACTTTGACCCCAGCACCATACTCCAGATGCAGGACTGCCTGAGGCAGGACTATGAGGGCCTCCGGGCCCTGGCAGAGGTGATGCCCCTTCTTTGAGAAGTGTTCCCTGAGCACCTGCTGTGTGCTAGACCCTACGCCATGAGCACAGGGGGCAGAGCAGTGACTGGACACGTTCCTCTCTTGGGGAACTTACATCATGGTCAAGGGGCTGCCAGACAAGTCACAGGGCAGATGCAGTACAAGAGGTCAGCCTGGGGTCCAGGGGAGGCATCGCTGAGGAAAGGATATTTAAGCTGAGACTTGAACAGCAAAAAGCAGAAAGCAGGAAGGCGAGGAGCTTATGGGAAGTAGCCATGCAAAGGCAGGTGGGAGGGCCAGTGGGGGAAATGAAGCCCCGAGTGCCTGGAGCACAGCCGCCAGGGAGGTGGGGGCTAGAGGAGAGGTGGGGGCCTGCCAGGCAGAGCCAGGTCCCACAGAAAGCGTGAGTTTTACCTCAGAGCAGTGGTGGCACCGAAGGGCTTTGTGCAGGACAAGATGGGGTGAGAGCAGGCTCTACTTCTCCCTACAATCCGGAGTTCTTGCCAGCTCCCTTTCCTGGAAGGCCCTGATGGAGGGGGCAGGGCTCAGCGGAGGGGCAGAACCTCCTAAGGCTCAGCTGGTGGGGTTCTGAGCGGGCTGACAGGCACTGGCCCTCACCCCAACCCTTGATTGCCTCTCCTCAGAGTCGCAGGGCCAGGCTGGAGGAGGCGGTGGCCCTGTTTGGCTTCCACAGCTCCTGTGGAGAGTTCCTGTCCTGGCTGGAGGACCAGACAGTGCTGTTCCAAACACTGCAGCCCCAGGCTGACAACTTAGTGGTTGTGCAGCTCAAATATAAGGTGCAGTACCCTCAGAACCCAGGGGAATCTTGACACTTGGCCCTGCTTCCCGTCTCTTGCCTCCCCATGATTCACTTCTGTGACTCAATTCTCCATGTAAGCTATGGTCTGTCTGGAGAAGGGGAATAAGGACCTTGCCTGAAGCGTTGAGGTCTCAGAAGGACACAACTTGAGTTTCTCTGTTGCAGAGGACACGATAGGGGTCAGCCGTAGACTCAAGGGGAATATGGGAAAAGTGCAAGCCCCTCTGAGGCCAGGTTCCTCCTTTTCCCCAGAACTTCCTCACCACCCTGGCTGTGGGAAAGGGCCACTGGACTGAGATCAGCAGTTCCACAGAGCACCTGAAACAGAGGTATCCTGGGCACTCCATACGAATCCAACAACAGCTAGAGGAGCTGAGCCAGAGGTAAGAGTGAGGAAACAGTGCAGGGTGATGGGGCAGGTGGACATCAAGGCTGAGTCCTGATCACTGGACCCCAGATGCCAGGCGGAGAGGGTGGCATGTCAGAGAAGGGGAGGAGAGGGCCCAGGACAGCCAGCTTGGTGGCTTCTGCTGTGTGGCCAAAGCCCCAGATTGATGGAAGGCTTCCCTGTAATGGACGCATGCCCCGTGTCCTCTGCCCAGGTGGAGACAGCTGGAGACCCTGACGAAGGAAAAGGAGATGGAGCTGGTGGCCATGGCAGATGCGTTCAGTTTTCTGCAGGAATGTGACTCCATCCAGGCTCAGCTGCAGGACATGATGCTCCGGCTGGGAGCCCTGGAGCCGGGGAGCTCAGCGGGCAGCCCCCGAGTCCTACGACAGGCTCAGCAGGAGATGCTGGTGCTGGAGGAAAGGATCTACCACCTCCAAAGCATGGCCCTGAGGTACAAGTTGGGCAGGGTGATGGTGCACTGAGAAGCAGTGAAGGCAGCGAGGGGGCCTGAGAGGGGCTGTGAAGTGGGGAAGGGGACAGAAACTGGGAGGATGTGCCACTGAACAGGCTGGGCAAAGCTGGAGGAAACCATGTGGGAAAATGCTCAGTTGGGAGAGTCACACGTTCCTGCTGCCAGAGGTGGAGGTGGAGGTGGGAGTTCAGAGTCGTTACCGTTTTCCCTGGGGTACCAGGCCCAAGGCAGGCAGAGCACTGACTGTGCTGTGGCCTTGTCTCCTAGGGTGAAGGAGTCAGGTCCCACGAAGATCCAGGCCATGCAAGAACAGGTAGAGGTGCTGCAGGGGCTGTTGAAGCAAGCTCGGGAGCAGGTGGACCACCAGGCCCAGGCTCAGGCCAAGGCTCAGACCTCACACAGCTTCCTGCAGGAGAGCCAGCAATTGCTTCTGTGGGTAGAGCGTGTCCGGGCTCAGCTGCCCAGCAAGGAGGAGGTGGCTGACATGGCCTCAACCCAGCAGCAGCTGATGGAACACCAAGACCTACTGAAGCAGATCCGCCTGTGGCAGGAGAGGTCAGGATAGGAGGGTGGACAGGGCAAGTTTCAGGCAATCCAGCGGGCCCAGAGAGGGAATGGCAGGAAGCAGCATGGCCACCCACGGAAGTACTGGGGGGTTCCTGCGAGATACTTGAGGCAGATTTGCAAGGTGGGAAGATGTAACCCAGGACTGGGAGAGGAATTCTGCATTCCTCAGGAAGGAACTTGGCACTTAGTCTTTCCTCCCTCGGAAGTTCTATCCATCCTGGGCCTGGCCAAACCCAGTTCAGGTGAGTCTGGTGTTTTGGATTTAATCAGCGAGAGCTAGCCTTCCAGGTCACTCTGGGTAACCAGACCCCACTGGGCCCTGGAGTCAGATGGCTCAGATGCTGCTGCTGGGACTCAGCTATGCAGGAACTCAGTCCAGCAAAGCCTCTCCTCAAGCAAGTATAATGTTAGTGCCACTCAGGTCAGCAGGGTATCTCATGCAGCCTGCAGGCTGTGCCCTGCCTGGGGGAGGCTGAGAGGTAGTCCAGTGGGCACCAAAATCCATTACATCCTCTTCTCACCAGACCCTACCACCAGGGTCAGAGTGGCCTCCACCCCAAGCAAGTGGAGCCTTTTACTAATTCAGACAAAGGTAGCTGTCCTCAGGCTAGGTGCCTGTAGGTTGGGCTCTGCCAGGCTGGAAGGAGGAGCGCCTTTTATAACTGCTCACAGGCTCCGTGTGGGCCAGCAGTGCTTCCGCAGGCAGGCCTGCGGTCTGAGTGGTATTTCACTTATTGAATTGTGCTGGCTCAGCCGTAACCACATGATGGGACATTGACCACCAGCAGTCCACATTTGCAGGATAACAAGCTAGAGCAGGGGCTGTGACATGCAAGGCTCCTGGAAACGATTGTGCACCTAAGTCCTACAGTCATTGCTGGACGTGTATCCTCAGTGGCTCCCTAGTGGGCCAGGCGCAGCTGTCTCACAGGGTGGGTAAGACATCTGGTCTAGCCAGCCCCAGATCCCTCCTGCCAGTATCCTCACATCAGAACTCCAAGATGAAAGAAGTGTGTAGGCCTTGGGAAGAAGGTTGGTGAGTAGAGCTGGGGGAGTCTAACCCTCTACCTGTTGTCCTGGACAGCCTGCAGCAGCTGGAGGCTCACAGCCAGCACATGGTGGCCTTGAACTCCCCGGGCTCACAGGAGATGGCCAGTGCTCTGGAGCTCCTGGGTCAGCAAGGCAGGGAGCTGAGGGCTGCCTGGGGGCAGAGAGAGCAGCAGCTGCAAGAAGCTCTGGAGCTACAGAGGTTTGACCGGGAAGCAGATGGTTTCACTGCTGCCTGTGCCAACTGCGAGGCCTTCCTGTGTCTGGATGACCTTAGGGTAAGGAGTCAAGAATGGAAGCTGGGGCACTGCTCCTCCAACACGGAAGGGAGCTCATCTCCAGGGGCCTAGAAGCCAGGTCAAGCAGGGGGCTCCTGGGCCTGTGATGGGTAGGACAGTGCTAACTTCCATCCTCCCAAGATGACCTTAGGCCTCTGCACCTCCAGGAGGCTGTAGGGGAGGTCCAGAGCCTGCTGCAGCGACACCAGGAGTTTGAGTGGCTGCTCAGCAGCCTGGGCCCTCGGACAGAGGCTTTGCAGACACATGGTGAAAAATTGGTCCAGAGCCAGCACCCCAAAGCACCCATGTAAGTCTCTGTTAGCCTGTGCAGACGGCTGCCCCAAGGTTCATGGGAGCCCCCTGAACCAAGAATGTGGGTGGGCAGAGAAGGAGCAGAGTGGGTCCCTTGGGCTGGATGGGCCTATCCTTCGGGGTGGGCCTTGGGCAGAGCGGAGCCCTCACCAGCACCCTTCAGCTCCTCCTGCCTTCAGGATCAGAGAACGGCTGCAGAAGGTCCAGGCACAGTGGACCAGGGCCCAGGACAGGAGTGAGCAGAGAAGGAGGCAGTTGCTGGCTTCCCTCCAGCTCCAGGTGAGAGCCCTGGCCTAGGCCCATGAGGCCTCCCAAGAGGAATCCTCAAATGCCACTGCTTTCCTAACAAGGGTGAAGCAATATGATGCACTGTGCAGTTTACAGAGCACTTTTCACACTTCATGTCATCATTGATAGAACACCTGAAGCAGGCATTAAGGCCCTGAGTTTTCCAGATGAGGCAAACTGAGGCAGTGAGCACTCCGCTCTCAGAGGCAGGGCTGGGGCTAAAGTCCAGGCCTCTTGAATAACCCCGCACTCTCCTTATCAAAGTATGCACTTGTTGTTATCCTTGTTGGATACACTGATGATACTTGCCTCCATACCGTGATGTCAGCCAGATGCAGGAAGGCCTCACAGCTGGCACAGGCGGCAGGGAAACCATCTGCTTCCCAGTGTATCAAAAAACGTACAGACACCGCCTTCAAACCTTAGCCCTGTCCGGTGTTTGCTCCATCCCTTATAAGTGCTCAGAGCCAGGCAAGCCCCCTGGCTCACTCACACAGCTTCAGTCTGTTTAGAGTGATATGCTCAGTACCAGACCTAATGTAGCTGGAGTAATAGATATCCAGCCAGCCGCTCCTCATCTGTGGCCCAGGGGACTATGAGGCCTCAACCTAATTCCTGGGGCCTTCTTCTACTGTTTTCCCTGTCAACCCCCTCAGTTATCTCCTTCACATCTGAGAAACAGGAACCTCAGGCCCTACCTCTCCTTACTCCAAGATTGCCCCTGAGCCCTGCTCTTCCCCACAGGTGTTCCAAAGACCCTTGTCCCTAGAGCTCCCTGGATCAACCTTGCTCCCAGACTGTGAGGCCCTCTCTCTCACTGTCTTAGCTATTTACTGCTGTTGTAGCACAAACACCACAAGTGGATGGCTTTAACAAACAGAAATTTATTCTCCCACAGTTTAGGAGTCTAGAAGTCCAGTTTCAGGGCACCAGCTCCAGAGGAAGTGTTTCTCTCTCTGTTGGTTCTGGAGGAAGGTCATTGTCATCAATCTTCCTCTGGTCTAGGAGGTTCTCAGTGCAGGGGCCCTGGATCCAAAGAAAGTGCTCTGCTCCCAGCTCTTCTTCCTTGGTAGTACTGAGGTCCCTCTCCTCTCTGCTCTATTTTCTCTTCTGTGTCTCAGAAGAGATTGACTCAAAGTACAGCCTAATCCTGTAGATTGCATCCTGCCTCATTAACATAACTGTCCACTCTTGACTCATTAGTATCATATAGGTTAGGATTTACAACACGTAAAGTAATTACATCGGATCACAAAAACAGGGGACCTGGGAATCATGGCCTAGCCAATGGACGCACATTTTGGGACACACAATTCAGTCTGCAACACACCTGTTCTTGGGCAGGAGTGGAAGCAGGATGTGGCCGAGCTGCTGCTGTGGATGGAGGAGAAGGAGCGGATGGCAGCAGATGAGCCCTCCCCAGGGCCTGAGAACATCCTGCGGAAACTCAGGAGGCATGAAGCAGTTGAGAGAGAGCTGCTGGCTACCCACAGGCATGTGGAGGACCTGCAGCAGGTAGGGGCACTGGACAGAATGTGCAGGGCCATCCACACTCACTGAAGGACTCTGCCCTCCCAGTTACTGTCAGGCTAGGGCCCCTGCTACCTCCGTCCTTCAGCTGCTCGTGCCCTTGCTCTGGCACCCAAACCAGCCCCGAGGACTGCTGTCATCCTTCCCCCAACTCTCCAGGCAAGTTCCAGGGTCTGCCACCTTCACCAGAACAAAGCTCTTCCCAACCACCAACCTGCTCTACTTGCAGGGCTCAGAGGAAAGCCCTCTGTCTCTGCCCATAGATTGGGGCCACACTGAGCTGCTTGAGCCCAGGAAGCTTGTGAAGTACAGCTTGTGGCCATTCACCCCTCACCTCTGCCAGCAGTTCAGTAAGCCTCCCTGGGCCTGTCTCCACTGCAGGTTGGGAGAGAGCTGTTGAGCAGTGGGCCCCATGCCCAGGATGCCCAGGATGACGTGCAGGCCAGCCTTCAGGGCCTGAGTCGTAAATGGAAGGAGTTGAACCAGAAAATGGCTGAGCGTGGGGACAAGCTCCGGCAGGCGGGACAGCAAGAGCAGCTACTGGAGCTGCTACGGGTCAGCTGAGAAAGTACAGGGCCAAGGAGGAAGACTGAGGCTGGGGTGGGTGACAGCGGGCAGGAAGGGAGGGAAGGAGTCTGGGTAGGCTGCTAACCTTGCAGTGGCCTGTGAAGCCCTGCAGTGGTTGGCAGTCTGTGGCCTACAGCAGGCTGCACATGGCTTTACCCAACAGTAGACAGTTGTGGAACAGCCCATTGTGTATCCAGGGCATGGTCAGTTGGGGAGGAAGAAGCATGGGGGGCGGTGCTGGTGTGTTCATAAGGCTCTGGGAGAATGTTTGGGTGCTGCTGGTCATAAATTGACGGTACAGGCACAGAGGTCTGCACTAGGTAAATCCAGTGTATTTGTGCCAAAGTCTCAGACACCGCAGTCTCTGGCTAGCTGGACAGCTAGGAAGGGCCACTTATACAGATTGCCTCACACAGCCTCCTGCTTTCCTCCCCAGGAGGCCAAAGAGAAGCTGGAACAGCTAGAGGGGGCCCTGCAGAGGGCAGGAACAGGGCAGGACCTGCGCTCAAGCCGAGAGCTGCAGAAACAGCACTGCCAACTGGAGGGCGAGAGCCAGGCTCTGGCCAGCAGGATGGCCTCCCTCCGCTCCCAGGCTCCCCGTGTGCTCAACTCCCAGAGCTTCCTGGAGGAGACCCAGAGCTATCTCCAGAGGTACTGGCCTGTTTGCCCCACCTTCCCACCACTATGTGTCCCCTGCCTGTGTGAATTTAAGGGTGGTTTGGCTCAGCACGGGAGGATGGCACCTGTAGGAACTGAGGTTGCCCAAATACCCTTCTCTTGTAAGCAGAGCCATTCCTGGAGTAGGAGGGCCAGAGACCCCAGTTAGGTGTCCTAAGCAGGGTGCCCTGCTGTCTGAAGCCAGGCAGGTCATCCAGACAGTGAGATGGAGCACTGGACTGCCCTGCTGCCTCCTCTGCATCAGAAGAGGCGTTTCCTCAGCTCCTTATCAGTCCCTGGTGGGCTAAGAAAAGGCTAAAAGCCTGGTCTTCACCTAGTTCTCAAGCTCCCCCATCTTGTTTCCACCTAGGTTAGAGTCCTTGCAGGGGCGTCTGGCCACTTGGCACCTGAAGCTGCAGGTGTCCATTGAGCTGCACCAGTTTTACCGCCTAAGCAACCTGGAGCTCACCTGGGTGGCTGAGCACATGCCCAGTGCCAGCTCCACCAGCTGTGCCAAGGACTTGGGTGGTGCCCAGTGCCTTTTCCACAAGCACAAGGTAAGAACCCCTCTTTGTCCCAGGATCTCTGACCTCCTATTCTCTCTGCCTCGTCTGAGGCCACCCTGGTTTCTAAGCCTCTTTCTCTGTTTGTCCTGATTTTCAAGTCTCTGTTGTCCCCAGTGACTCTGGGCCCAGGGTCTTTGCCATGATTAGAGACATCCCATGGCTAAGGGTGCCTCACTCTGCTCTGTGTCAGGTGCTCCAGGCTGTGGTGAAAGGCCATCAGGGACAGGTGCAGCGGGTTCTGGACTGTGGACAGAGCCTTGCCACCTCAGGGCACCCCCATGCCCAGCATACCAGGGAGCAATGCCAGAAGCTGGAAGAGTGCTGGGCAGAGCTGGAGCAGGCGTGTGCAGCAGAGGCCCAGAGCCTGCAGCGGGCTATTGCTTTCCAGCTGGTAGGATGAAGAGAACAAGTGGCCTGGGGTAGTGACAAACGTTGTGACGGGCTCTGTGGGGGAGAGGTCTGTGGACCTGGGACTCTCAGACAGGTAGTCTAGGGGTAGTGGCACCAGCTCATGGCCAGGAGCCAGTTGGCCCCGACCTGGGCACAAGGAATGCCTTTGTTCTGGTTGTCATCTCATGGTGTGATGGAGAATCCCCATCTGAGATCACCAAGCTGACTTGGAACCATTCTTGGCAGTATTTTCTGGATGTGTCAGAGCTGGAACACTGGGTGGAAGAGAAGTGGCCACTGGTGAGTAGCCAGGACTATGGCGGAGATGAGGCCACCACCTTGAGTCTCATCAAGAAGCACCAGGTACCACACCCTGAGCATCTCTGCACTGTTCAGACTTGAGTGACCAGGGGCCATGAGGAAGGGGACCCTCGCATTCCCAAGGACACATAGAGCCCTGCTTTTTCTTCCTAAAGACCCAGCCAGTGCCAGCCCCGCCCCCACCCAATTCCTGCAGCCTCCCTTCCTCACCCTCAGCCTCCCTTCCTCACCCTCAGCCTCCCTTCCTCACCCTCAGCCTCCCTTCCTCACCCTCAGCCTCCCTTCCTCACCCTCAGCCTCCCTTCCTCACCCTCAGCCTCCCTTCCTCACCCTCAGCCTCCCTTCCTCACCCTCAGCCTCCCTTCCTCACCCTCAGCCTCCCTTCCTCACCCTCAGCCCCCTCTTCTTCAAAGGCACCTCCAGGCGCTGTGCTGTAAGACCAGCTCTCCCTTCTTAGTCTCTTTACTATCCTCATCTCTCCCTGTGGCCTCTGGATTTTCACATCTTCTCTCCTTGTTTCCTCTTCCCACACACCCTACTTCTGTCCTTTTGGGTCACCTTTTCCAGTCCTCTCCCTATTGTCCACAGATTTCTCCCTCCTCCCCAGATTTTGAATAGCGTCCTTTGAGTTAACCAAACACCCTTCCTGACACCTACCTCCTCCCATAGCATCCCCTGATTAGAGGAAGAGCGGCCTAGAACTCATCCTCCTCGTTCCCTGAAACTGGTTCTCAGAACCACACAGGATTCAAAGCCTGAACCACACAGCAGCCCTACTTCCTGTTTTCACAAAAGTGTCCTCTTGTTTGGGCATTTGCTAAGCATGACCCTAGTGGGCAGTGTTTCCATAGGTCCTGGGTCTGAAGACCTTCAATGAGTCATTCCTAAAGCGCCATCACCTCATGGAGCTTCTATGTCTTGAGTATTACCAGGCAGCTTAATTAATGCTCTCCATCTTTTATGCTTTGATATTGGGATCTGGTTGAATGCCTGCTGTTCCCTCCCTTCCTTGGCCCAAATTATCCACTACTCATCCTTTCTGATAATGAACCCCCTGAGAGCACAGACCATGTCTTCACTTTTATGGGGTCAGTAAGTGCTCCATGGATCTTGGGTAGATGGATGGATCGGTAGGTGGACAGATGAATCAATGAATTGGTGGGTGGGTCCATCTGTGGATGGATGAGTGAGTACATAAATAGGTGAATGAGAGGGTGGAAGGATGGGTAGATGATGGGCAAATGTATGTGTGGGCAGATGAGTAGGGGATGATGGGGGAGTGGGTGTATAAGTGCATAGGTGAATGACGGTCACCCAGTGTGAGCATGGCACGGGCCCTTGTGTATTCGCAGGCCCTACAGCAGGAGTTGTCTCTTTATTGGAGCTTCATGGAGGAGCTTGACCAGAGGACCCAAACCCTCACTGGGGCTGAGGCTCCTGAGAAGCCAGGCATGGTGCAGGAGAGGCTCTGGAAGCAGCTGCAGGCTCTGCAGGAGTTAGCAGCCACGCGGTGAGGGTCACTGCAACCTCTGTCATCAGTGGGTACTGGGAACCTGTCTGGGGCTGGTCACATGGTACCCCTGACTTGAGAAGAGCCCAGGCCCATAGGGATGTATTAAAAGGATGAACCCTTGGTGTGTGTGGCATAGCTCTTTCCATAAGCTCTTCAGTGACAGCCAAGTGGGCAAGAACTCAGACCCCCCAACTCCAGTCATCTGTCCCTTCCTCACATCCACACCCTTCACCAGCCCCTACATTTGCCTTCCTGCGTCTACTTCTTCCTGAATCTGGAGCTACAGGCTTGGGCAAAGACCAGGAACAACCTCATCCTCAAGTAGTCCTCTTTGACTAGGCCTGTTGTCCTAAAAAGCTTGGGAAAACTAACTGCTGGGGACAACGGGCTGTTACCACAGGGACCGGGAGTTGGAGAGGACCATGAAGGTGCATGAGTTTATGAGAGAAGCTGAGGATTTGCAGAGCTGGCTCATTAGCCAGAAGCAGGTGGCCAGAGGAGGAGAGAACCCCGGAGAGGACTACGAACACGTCCTAGTGAGGAAAAGATGGGGCAAGAGGAAGCCTGAGGCAGAATGACAAGGGTGGGGCAGGCTGTCCTGGCTGGGCTTTATGGGGAAAGGGATGGTGGGAGTCCCCAATCACGGACGAAGGCAAGCTTGGGCCTGCAGCTTTCCTTTTCCGAGTGGAGCTGACAGGTGCTGAGGCTGTCCAGCCCTAGCTTGCCTAGTCACTAACAGGTTTCTCGATTCCCTGGTTACTTGCTGCCTTGCCAGCTGAGGGGGCCACCCCATCGCTCATTCCTCTCTTCTCAGCACCTGAGGACCAAATTTGCAAAGTTTCGGCACCAAGTGGAAATAGGTGGTCAATGGGTGGCAACATGCCAGCAGCTGGCAGAACGTCTGTTGGAAGCGGGATCCAGTGCTGTGCCCAGTGTCCATCAGAGGCAGCAGGACCTACAGTGAGTGTCCAGTGGGCCAGGCCAGGACATGGAAGTGAAGAAGATACCGGATAGGCAGTTTCTGATGGGTGTTGAGAGGTTAGGCAGGCTCTGAAGACCAAGCAAAGTATCTGGAGAGGGGCTGATTCCAAGAGTTCAAAGAGCCCAACCCAAACCCTGATGCCTCAAGGGCACTTTTCAAACCACTGGCTCCCAGGACTCCTCAGAGGAATCTCTCCTACAAGCCTCCCCATAGCCCCAAGGCTTACCCGTGTCATGATGCATGTTCCTGGCTACGCACCAAGCTTCATGAGTCCACCCCAAACTGTGAGCCTTGAGGCAAGATCACAACTTATTCATCATCCCCAGCCCAGAGGCCTGGCTGGTGTTAAGTCTTAGGAGCCCAAAGGGAGTGTGCTAAGTGAACAACAAATGGAGACATTGCAGCCTCTGCCTTTGAAGTGTTTGTAGTCTAACTGAAGAACTGAGCAGCAAACACCCGAGATGTAAGGAGCATCTCAGAGCATAAATATTAGTGGTGTACTGAACTTTAGACTACCAAAAAGCCCAAAGCCAAATCCACTGCTGTCAAGTCACTTCTAACTCCTAGCAGCCCTATGTAGTGGCAGTGAGCAAATTCCCGGTAAAGATAGACAAGCTCCTGGGAGGACAGTTCACAGCCAGGCCCAAAAGCAGGAGAAAGGCTTATGAAGGGCAGTAGCCATTCAGGACCTGTAGATACAACCCAGAAAGGAGGAAGGCTGACCAGATGGAGTCCAAGGGGGAGAAATGAGCCACCAGCCTCGCCACTGACCTCCCGCTGGTCTTCCACATGCCTGGGGCAGGGCTACCTGGTTGGAGCTGTGGGAGCTGACTGAAGCCCAAGGCCTCCTGCTCAGAGATGCTGAGATCACCCTCAGAACTCACAGAGATCTGTCAGGAGTGCTCGCCCAGATCCAGGTGTGAGCCGAGGAAGGGAAGGGTTTCTAGACATGGAGCCACCGTAGGATCAGAGCCCCGCCCTCATCTCCTGTTCCCCGGCCATCACTTCTCCTCAGGAGAAAGCCAGGAGCCTCCCAGATGGTGTAGCCCAGGACCTGCATGGGGTGGAGGCGCAGCTAAGGACACACAAAGGACTGGAGCGTGAACTTATAGGCACCGAGGGGCAGGTGAGCTGAGGTCTGGCAGCGTCTCCCATTTGGGTCCTGCAGACACCCTCAGGGCTGACACATACGTTCCTCATTTCCTCAAGATTGTCCACACACCCTTTTAGTTGGGCCCGACTGTGCATGGCAAGGTATGGTCCAAGGACAGGTTTTTCTCCTGGGCTCAGGTACCCAGGCAAGGGACATGTCTGGGATGTAATGGTCAGGCCCTTGAGCCCTAGGGAGAATACCACCTTTCCCTCCCTGTCCCCTACTCTGATGTCTAGCTGCAGGAACTGCTGGAGACGGCAGGCAGGCTGCAAAAGCTGTATCCCGGGCTTCAGGCCAGTGCTGTGCAGGAGAGGCAGCGGACGGTGGTGCAGGCTTGGGAGGCCCTGCGGGCGCTCGTGGGGCAGCGCAAGGCCCAGCTGGAGCAGGCGTGCCTCCTGGGCCACTTCCACACAGCGGTGAGAGCTCTCTGTCCCTCTAGGAAGCCTGGAAACCTGTGAGTGCATGTGTGTATGTGTATGTGTGTGTCTGAGTGTCTCTGAGTGTGTGTGTGTATACATATATATGTGTGTATATATATATATATATATGTATCCGTTTGTGCCTGCGTGTCTGTGTGTATCTGTGTGTCTGTGTATCTGTGTTATATATGTATCTTTGCATGTCTGCATGTATATGTGTAATATGTGTGCCTGTGCATGTCTGCATGTCTGTCTATGTGTCTGTCTGCATGTCTGCTATGTGTGTGTCTGCATGTCTATGTGTATGTGTCTGTGTGCATGTCTGTGTGGTGTGTTTGTGTGTGTACATGTGTCTGTATGTGTGTGTGTTTTGTACTATGCATGTGCGTGCACTGATGAGGCCCTTCGTTTCTGGGAGAAGCACAAATGTGGACACAGGTAGAGCAGCATGGACATATCTAGACATCTGTGTGGCTGCTCAGAGGGCCTAAGTGCATGGGGTGTAGCAGTGACTCCTTACGTTTGGATCAGTGCCAGTCAAGTGAGTGATGGGACAGTCAGGCTGTGAATTAAGAACAGCTCAGGTAAGCCCTTAACCAGAAACCCAAATACTCCCTCCAGATGTTCTAGACAATGACCTCTGTTCTAGATGTTCTAGACAATCAACCAGTGTCTATTCAAACACCTGTGCTTGGCTCTGCTAGGAGCTGTGGTGGAATGAAGAGGGTGACACAGAAGCAATGTGAGATGGGATAGCTTCCCTCATGGAGCTTATCTAGCCAGAAGATGAGCCTAATACCCAAAAGACTCATATTGATCTCAGCGGTCCCACATCACACTACCTGGTAGATGAGGAAGCCCAAACTATGGCGCTGTAAAAGGCTTGAATGTAGACACTCAACTCTGCCACTTTCTAGTAACATGGTCTTAAGCAAGGCCTTTAGCCCTAGCTTACTCCCCAACATTTGTCAAGCGCATAGAGTTTACAAAACTCAAACATGTAGTGCTTTTTGTCCCTCATCAGTGGACAATGCCCCTGGGCCTCTCTATGTGTCAAATTGATAGTCAGTATTCAAAACAATGGGACATCAAGTTGACAAGGAGGGCTGCAAGGAGCAGAGAAGGCTTTGGCACTGGAGAAACCAGTGAGTATTGGAGAGGGGGAAAAGGAGACGAAGGCGGCACTCAGCAGAAGGGGCGGTGACAGCCAGGGGTGGGGAAGGGAGGCTTGGTGAGGGGTGCTGTCTGGGAAGCGAGGTGGGCAGGCAAAGCTAGCACACAGGGAGTGTTGGTGGGCCCAGGAGGGTTGGTAGATGAGCATGGAGGAGCCAGGTGACAATGGCCCTGCGAGCCTCCCCCAAGGCTGCCTCAGTAATCCCCCAAGTGAATGGATCCAGGAGAGCTGTGACTGCCTTGATGTCTGGTTCTGCACTGCCAACCCCAGCCTCACCCTGCTGTCTCCCTTGATCTTCCTGGGATCCAGGTGCAGGACTACATCTCTTGGGCAACCAGCATGCAGCAGGAATTGAGGGTAGAGGAGAGGTCCCAGGACCTCAGCAGTGGCCCCCTAAAGCTCAGCGCCCACCAACAGCTTCGAGCCAAGCTGGAGGCCAAGGAGGAGCTGCACCAGCAGGCTGCCCAGCTGGGCCAGCAGGCTCTTCTGACTGCAGGGCTGCCCACCAGTGAGGTAGGCTCCCTTCTGGTTCTCCCTCAGCCCACCCTGTCCTACCTGGTGCCCTGTCAGCCTCTTCTCAGACGCTTCCCTCAGGACCGCCTCCCTGACCTGTCTGCACCACTGTACCCAGCTGTGGCCCTCTGCATGTTCACCCCCAGGTCCAGGAAAGGCTGAGGACCTTGCAGGGTGCACGAGAGCAGGTGTTCCAGGCCTGGGAGCAGGAGCAGGAGAGGCTACAGGCCATGCACCTCGAGCAGCTCTTCCTCAGAGAGTGTGGCCACCTGGACAAGATCCTCCAGTCCCAGGAGGCAGGTTGCCTTACCCAACAAAACACACATTCACACACACGCACACCAAGATTTCTTCCCTTCTTCTTCCTACCCTGCTTTTCCCTTGCTTCCTGGGTCTCTGGGTTTTTTTTAATATGGAGCCTTGAGGATTACTCCTCCCAGGTGGCCAAGAGGGCCCATGAGTCTTCCAAGGAATCACAGGTCAGTGAGGACCTCTTCCTCCCCAACCCTACCTCAGACAAGCCCCACGAAGTCTGATGGGAGGTTGACCATGCACCCCACCTTGTTAGAGACTGAGGTTTCCTAAACCCCCAGCCTGTGGTACCCTCTTGCCTCTCACCTCCTCTCCCCCTGATCAGTGCCTGTACCAGCCCCACGCCAGGTCCCCCACTTCACCTCACAGAGCCCTGAACAGGCTGCAAGCTGCAAACAGAAGGAATAGCCATCTGGACAGTCCTTGATGGCTGCTCTCTGGTGTCATGCTTTCACCTCGCCTCCTTGCCTCCCGTGGGTTGATCCAGATCTCCCTGAAAACCAGCACTCTGGGAAGCTCGGTAGAAGAGGTAGAACAGCTGATCCACAAGCACAAGGTCTTCCAGAAGGTGCTGACTGCACAGGACAGGAAGGTAATGGACTTGCAGAGCCCTAGAAGTCTGTACATTTGGGGAAGTCTAGACTCTTGGGGAGAAGGGGGATGTGATATGTACACAGAAGCAATGCTGATGTGTGGGTGCCACTGTGGAGCTAGGGGCACCTGATGGGACTGACACCTATGCAGAGTTGTCTGTGTGGCTCATGGAGAGCACCTGGAATAGGGTAGTCATGCTATGGGGACCACAGAGGACATTTGGCTGTGTCCATATCTCATGGTCACAAAGGAGCAGCTTCGCTCTGGCTTGGAACTTGAGCTCTGGCCAGGCCTGAGCTGTGCAGAGTTGAGGGAAAGGCTTCAGGACCCTCATAGAAAAGGGCTTTGAGCCTTGTGGGCCAGCCTCTGCCCCAGTCTCCCCAGCAGGGAGAACTGCCTCCCCATCTACAGGAGACAGCTCTGTGTGAGCAGGCGAAGGCTCTCCAGGGCCCCAGAGTGCAGGACCTGCTGGGCGTGGTGCTGGAACGGAGAACTCGCGTCAAGGACCTGGCTGAAGGCCGGCAACGTGCCCTGCACACCTCTCTGCTGACAGCCAGTTTCACCAGGGCTGCAACCCAGGTTTGAGGGCACCCTAGCCCAACACCTCCCTCCTAGGCCACAGTTTACCTGCATGTATCATGTTCACCTTCAAGACAACCATGTGATGAGGAAGCTGAGGCTAGGAGTGTTCAGTGGCTCTCCCAGGGGCTGGGCTGAGCTGACACTGGACTCCACCCTGTGTGTGGAGACCCCACCCATTTCCCCAGCTCTACAGGAGCTAGGGGAAAAAGCAGTAGAGCTGGAGCAGAGCAGTCAGCCCTAGGAGGAAGGGCAGCCACTCTCCACATGAGAGCCCACCCAAGGCCCCTACCCAGCTGCTTCTTGAATCTGGGTCATGTATACCTGGGCTGAAACATTGTTCCTTGTGTGCGTGGAGCCACCCAGCCCTGCCCCTGAGGCCAGCATTTGGCCACCTGGGCATAGCTGAGGGACAGCAAACCAAATCTACTGCCGTTGAGTCGATTCTGACTCATGGCAACCCTATAGGACAGAGTAGAACTGCTTTATGGAGTTTCCAAGGAGTGCAGGCACAGGGATATCTCTGTGGGCTGAGGAAGTATGGAGCATCATGGGATCCATGTTCCCACCATCACACAGGTGGAGGACTGGATCCAGGAGCGGACCCAGCAGCTGAAGAAGCCTGTCACCCTTGGGGACCTGAACAATAAGCCGAAGCACTTGTGGAAACACCGGGCATTTGAGGCTGAGATCCAGGCCCATGAGGAAGTCATAAACTCTGTTGCCAAGGTAGCAACCAGGCCTTCCTCCTGCCTCCCAACTCCCTGCTCCAAACTGGACTCCCAGAAGGCCAGAGGGAAAGGTCTTCGGCAGAGGGAGGGCTGTGGTGCCAGAAAACAGGAGGAAGAGTAACAGGCAAGCTCTCCACTGCCCCTCTCTCTGTAGCAGGGGGAGGCTCTTCTGGCACAGGGCCACCCTTGGGCAGGAGAGGTCTCGAAGAGGCTGGAGGCACTGCACGGGCTCTGGGAGCAGCTGAGGCAAGCCATGGCATTCCGTGACCAGGACCTGAGGGACAAGTGGGACTTCCTGGAGTTCCTGCAGAGAGTAGACCTTGCAGAGGCCTGGATCCAGGAGAAGGTGGAGGCCCAAGCTGGCTAAGGACAGAACCAGGGGCTAGGGTAGGGCAAGGGGCTGAGAGATGGGTCAGGAGAGCCCTGGGCCTGGATTCCCTCGTCGGGAAGTCCCCAAAACCTCCACAGAGTTCCCGCTGCTGGGTACCATGGAGCTGAGATGGCCTGGGGCTTGTGCTTAGGGTTCTTCCCTCCTGGGCCCTCCATCTCCACAGGAGAGGATGCTGAACACTGGTGACATGGGCCAAGATCTTGAGCACGGCCTACAGCTCAACAGACAGCTCTGCAAATTGCAAAGAGCCTTAGCTGGGGTAAGGAGTTCGTGCCCAGGGAGAGGTCAACTGTGGTCTCTACTACGGGGAAACATAGCTCTTAGTAGTGAGAGACTAGGGAGGCTTAGTGCTCCAGTTCAACACTTGGCTGCTAACTGAAAGGTCAACAGTTTGAACCCACCGGATCCTCAAGGAGAGAAAGATGTAGCCATCTTAGAAACCATATGGGGCATTTCTCCTGTGTCCTATAGGGTTGCTAGGAGTCAGAATCAACTTGACAGTTCTTTTTATACCCTCCAAACACACACATGCAGATGAGCACATATATATATACATATATATATATATTTTAAAGATGGATCTGAATAAAGCCTGTAGCCTAGGTAAGAACATTGTCCCAGTGTCAGTTTTCTGATTTTTATATTTTATAGTCACATGTTACTATTAGGGAAAGCAGGAAGAAGAATGCATGCGGCCTCTCTGCAGTACTCCTGCAGCGTCCTGTGAGTCTATAATTATTTCAGAGTAGAACTGCCCCATGAAGTTTCCAAGGAGTGTCTACTCGACTTGAACTGTTGACCTTTTGGTTAGGATCCGTAGCACTTAGCCACTACACCACCAGGGTCTCTTGCTATGTTACCTCCTTGGGCTCAGCTCTGGCATCTGTAGAAGAGAGCAGCAGCCTTCCCTGCCTGCCTGTCTGAGGTATTTCACAGGGAAGTTCTTTGACAATTACAGACAAGCTGTACAAACATAAGGTACTTTTCACTAGGGTCAGGGAGCCTGCTGGAGACACGTTCCCCATACAAGCCTCAACTAGTGTCACAGCCATGGCAGCCTCAGGCAGAGGAGTCCTGGGGGCTTGGGACACCCTAACCCCAGGGGAATGGTGCTCAATGTTTTATCCCAGCCCTCGCTTTGCTTTTCTTAGCCTGAGAAGCGACATTTTAACTTTGAACATCAGTACATGTCCATCATCCATTCCCTCCTGGAACCTGAGCTAGGGAGCCATCTCTGGTTGTAGGTGCCAGGTGATCTTGCTCACTGTACCTGGGATGGAGTGGCCCAGGGCACCTGGCAGGTAGGGGAAGCAGGTCCCCCTACTCCCCAAGCGCATGGCTGTTCCTCATGCTCTCTTGGGCCAAAGCCAACCCCCCAAGTGCCAAGCACAGTGCAGAGAAGGGGCTGTGAGGGCTTATGCAGTGCCCTCACCCTGCACTACCCCCCAGAATGACACACGTATCAGGAGCATCAGTGACTTGTCGCTGCAGCTCAAGATTCAGGACCCTGACCAGGTCAAGACCATCTGCCGGCGGCAAAACCAGCTCAACAACAGGCCAGTCCCAATCATGGAAGGCAGGGGGGCTGGGGGACACCTCAGACCCAACCTTACATCTCCCTTCCCATCCAGGTGGGATAGTCTCCACAGCAACCTGCTGCAGTACCAGAGGCAGCTAGAAGGTGCGCTGGAAATACACATGTTGTCCTGTGAGCTGGATGGCGTCACCGAGAGGATGAAAGAGAAGGTAAGTAGTAAAGAAGGTCTTGGTGTTTGCTTCAAGCAAAACCATGTCAGGCTGAGGGCACTGCCCACAGTCTCCTAGCTTCTTGCTCCTCAAGGGTCTGTCAGGGGACCCAATGGGGCATATGATGGACCACTCTTGGGATTAGTTTAATCAGAGAAGCCCACACTGCAGCCCTGGAGGTTGGTTCCCCTGGCTGCTTTCTCCTCAAATCTACCTTGGATGCAGAAGACAGCCCTTGGTTTCTTCCTGTCCCTGAGCAGACTAGAACCCACAGAGGGATCCCCTCCAGAAAAGGAGGTAGAAAGCTGGTAAAGACAAAAGTGAAAAATTCTGAGAAACCGTTCCTAAAGGAGGGTGTTCCGTTCTGTGAATACAAAGGTCTCTTGTGTAGTTATTCTTACCCCTCCTCTGGTGCCTGCCTGCCACACTTTCTTCTGTTACATCTGAGTCCTCAAAAAGGATGAGGATCAGGTGGGACAGTGTCAGAGAATACATCCACGAATGTGAGGTGTTACTGCCAGGAAACACCAAACCCCAAGTCTGGCTGGGAATCTTCCTCCTTCCCATGAGGAGGGGACTCTGGTGGAGCCTGGCTCCAGACCCATGAAGGGAAACAGAAGGGAACTGATGTTAAGGGCTGAGACTCATGCTGGGTGCTGGCTTTCCACACAGAAGCCCTGTGACTGGCACTCATGTTTTCATCATATAGATGGGTAAGCAGGTCTCGTCACTGCTGGAGGCTGTGCAGCTGGCAAGGCCAAGCCCAGGCCTTCTGCAGCAAGCAAGGAACAAGGGGTAGGAGAGCTAAGGCCAAGCCTGTGTCACCCCCTTTCCTCCCCAGAGCACCCTCGCCCAGGCCCAGGACTGTGGAAAAGATCTAGAGAGTGTGGAGAGGCTGCTGCACAAACATGAGATGTTGGAGCAGGAAATGGGCCTCATCCAAGCCCAAGTCGAGGTCTGCCGTGGGTTTGGGAGGAGGCCCAGGGTACCTCTTCTGTGGGACCCTGGACAGGCATGGGGCCACCCAGGCCTACCCCCCTGTACACTCCTATGTCAGCGACTTCCTGTAGCCAGAGACTCCCTGAGCACAGCCTGGTCACATGGCCCAGCCTCTGACCTTCCCCACAGCTCCTGGAGGGTAAGGTGGTCCACCTCTGTCAGAGGAGCCCTGAGGCAGCTCACAGACTTGGTCACAAGCAGCGGGAGATGATGGACAGTTGGCAGCAGCTCTGGAGCAGGACCCAGAAGCAGTTAAGGTCCCCTTGGGCCTCCTTCCCTCACCAGCGCCCTAACCACCCCTCTAGATTATCAGCTCTCATGTGTCTCCATGGCCCCCGTGGTCTCCCCTAAGCTTCTTTCTCCTCCTCTTAAATTATGGCCTGTATGTGTGTATGTATATAGGCCCCAGCCCACAGGCCCTCTGTGTGTGGCTATGGGGGTGAAGGAACAACAGAAGCCACTGGTGGCCAGGGGGAAGGAGGGGCTCAGGGCCCTCCCTGACTGATGGACCTGTGGGCAGGAAGGAGTTGCTGGATGCCTCGCACCAGGCTCAGACACTGCAGGTGATGCTGCAAGAATTACTGGCCTGGGCCCAGGGCCTGCGGACTGAGATGGGCAGCAGAAGTCCTCCCAGCAGTGTGGCAGAGGCCAGGAGCAGGTTAGAGGAGCACCAGGAGCGAAAGGTGAGCAGGCCGGCCCCTGGTGCCTTTCTGTGAGGCTGCCTTCTCTCTGCCCCAGACTTCTTCTGCTCCCCACTTGTTCTTGGTTCTTGTCTCTGTCCCCTGCCCCTACTGCTCTGCTCCTCCAGCTGTCCTTGCCACCTCCCCTTCTTCCTGCTGGGCCTCTGCTAGCCCTGGAAGGCCTCAGCTTTAGAGGTCTGAGCCCAGGCCTGTTACAGGTTGAGCTGGACTCCCGAACAGACAGTGTGAGCCTGGCCCGAAGCGCTGGGCAGCAGCTGCTCCCAGCTGGGCACCCGTGCACCCCTGACATCCGCCAGGCCCTGGCTGTTTTAGAACAGGAGCTGAGCAGCCTGGATGAGGTCTGGCAGGAGCACCAGCTGCAGCTGCAGCAGACCCTGGAGTTGCAGGTAGGCACAACCTCCAGCCTCCCCTTGTGCTCACTGAGGCCTGCGCTGACCCACTGCTCCTGAGGAAAGCTAAAGGCAGAGAGGCTTCTTGCCAGGGGCTTCCCCTCACCCACTGCTCTCCGTCCCTCACCAGAACTCTTGCCTGCTGGGCACCTGTTCTGCTGAGCCAGGCCTCAGGCCCCTGGCTCGCCACCTGGGCCATTGAAACGGTCACCTCACCTGGTGTGACTGACTGCCAACTTTTTCTTGCCTCCTCCTCTCCCAACAGCTGTTTTTGGACTCTGTGGAGAATATCGAAGCTTGGCTCTGCAGTAGGGATGCTTCCCTAGCAAGTGAGGATCTGGGGGTAGGTGCCCAGCAGGGGCTGGAAGAACTGAGAGCAGCGCTCGGAACCAAACCATCTGGTGCTGCCAGAGCTCCCAGGCCAAAGGGGGTCGTCCCTCCTTCTGCCTTCTGCTCTCTGTGCTGTCTCACTTAACCGTCAGCTGGGTAACAAAGGGTCACCGCGTACCCCCGTGGGTATCGCGCCAGCCCTGCAAGAGCAACATGGGGCCCTAGAGAGTGCAGGTGTGGCCCGTGGCCATTTTTCCTCGCACTGGCCCTGTCACTTCTCATGCACCCAGAGTTTGCCTTCCCCCACCCCTGCCCCGGATCCTTTGGCAGATGGGCCTAACCCACAGGGTACCTCAGAGAATCATGTGCAAAGAGACCTAATGGCACAGCAGCGAAGTGCTCCACTGCAACCAAAGGTTGGTGGTTCAAACTCACACCACAGCTCCTCAGGAGAAAGACCTGGCAGCCTGTCCCCCCAAAGACCACAGCCTAGAAAACTATGGGGCAGTTCTATGGTGTTACGTGGGGTCACTGTTAGTCTGCATCGACATCCAACAATGACAATAACTGGCCTGTGCTGACAGTCTTACTGGAAGTGCAGAGCAGGGGTGGTCATGTGTCATGTGAAAAGCTCCCCCTGCCCTGGAAATTCTGATACTTGACCCCTGTCCCCAGTCCCACCTCTGATTGAGTAGCACTGTCCTAAAGCCAGACCAGGCTTAAGAGAACTGCTCACTAGAGTTTCCAAGGAGCGGCTGGTGGACTCGAACTGCCGATCTTTTGGTTAGCAGCTATAGCTTGCTGTAGCTCTTAGCAGCTGCTGCCACCAAGGCTCCTCTGTGATTTGAGGGGTGTGGTTTGGGGAGCAGAGAATTGCCATGTGGATGAGCAGGTTGACTCTTAGTAGAGAAGCTGATATTTAGGACGGGGACTGGAGGAGGCATCACTGGGCTTTCCTACTCCCGCCAGGATCCTTTGGCCAATGTGGAGACCCTCCTGTGGAAGCACAAAGTGTTTGAGCGGGGTCTGGCAGCTCAGGCAGGAAAGATCAGCTCACTGGAGGCCAGAGCCCACAGCCTGTGCCAAGGTGGACACCCCGAGGCCCAGAGTGCCCTGAGCAGGTGCCAGGCTGTGCTCTTGAGGTAATCTTGGCTCTGAGATGTAGGAGCTGAGGGTGGGCTGGTGTGGGCAGGGGCATCCCGGCTCTTCCCTTCCTGTGCCTCCACCTCTTGGTTCTAGGCCATCTGTACTTCAAAGAATGCGTGGCAACTTTAACGGACCTCTAAATTCAGCTGAGATAAGGTGGAGTTTTTCATAGGAAGCTAAGAAACTGTAAAATGGAGTGTGAGTTACCCCACAGGCCAGGCAGCCCTAAGTTTCACTGCTGCCTGTCCATGGTGGGACTCTGGGCCAGTCCCTGCCATCTCTGAGTCTCACACCCACAGGGAGGGATGTTGAGTACTTGCCTCACGGTACTCTGAGAATTGGGAAAGCTGACCCTTGATGCTCTTAGCACCATGCCTGGCAGGCATGGGCAGTCAGCAGACTTCTTACCCTAATCTAACAAGTTCAGCCACAGGTGTACTTGACCAGACACCAAGCGCCACCTGTTCTTTTCATAAAAGGTGATTTAGATACCTCATTCAGCAGCTCAGACTTTCAAATCAAGGCAGATTTGGCTAAATGTTGGATCCCAGAAGCAGCCTGCAGCAGCCAACAATGTTTCTGGCTCTTTTCACACCTGTACTTGTGCCTGGCAAGGGAGGCCAGCCCCTACAACACCCCCCACCCACCCAAGTCTTGCCTGTGGCCTTACCTGGGTTACCTTTGGAGGTCTTTGAGTTGACAAATGGCAAATATTGGTTTGCTGGTCTCTGTCAGCAACCCCCTCCTCCCAGTTACCTTAGGTGGAACCTGGCAGGCCAGCAGCCCCTTAGCAGAGAGCCAACTGATCACTCCCTCTTTCCCTCCCTCCCTCTGGGGGCTCTGCCTTCCTCTGAGAGGTATTTCTGGCAAGGCTTTCTGAGTCTCTCCACCTTTTAGTGGGCCCAGGAGGGGAGACAGAGGTCCATACACATACCCGTGTGAACGGAGGGAGGTGTGCACAGTGGAGAGGGAATAGCAAAACTTCTCTTCCTGTTTGTTTTTTAGACCTCATTTTTAATTTCTACTTTTGTCCATACACCCATGTGCTTAATATATTGGTACAGAGGTACATAAATTCGGAGGGTGCTTGCTCAAAAATGTCTTGTTACAGCAGTGCATAATCACTAAAGCATTTAGACACTAATAAAGAAGGGGGTTGAAAAGGTCTGTATTTCAGAGGAAACCCCAAACTTAAGATATGTTGATACTTGAAAAAGACTGCCATGTATGTGTGTGCCCATGTGCACACATACATATGTGTATCTGTGTGTGTGGTGTGTTTGCTTATGTCTATGCTTGTGTGTGTGTGTCTGTGTGTGTAGTGTTTATGTGCGTGTGTCTCTGTATTTGTGTGCATTTGTGTGTGTGTGGGTCAGTGCATCTGTGTGGCATCTGTGTGCACTCATTTGTGTCTCTGTGAATATGTGAACGCATCTGTGTCTGTGTGTGGTGCACACATGGCGCAGTTCTACATCCTAACTGGTGGCTCTGGGAGCCATGAGACCCTCCTTCTGGCAGGAAAGAGTCACTCCTGGAGAGAGCTGAGACCCGCCACCACCAGCTGGAGGAGCTCCGGCAGCTGCAGACTTTCTTGCAGGATTCCAATGAGGTTCCCCTTGCTTGGGAGTCGGGAGTTGTGGGGCAAGGGAAGGAGTGCCCCAGGAGAAGCCACCCTTTCTCTGGGGCAGAGGCCAGGGGGGAAGGAGAGAGATAACCTTCCTCTGGAACAAAGGCTGGAGGGGAAGGAGAAGGTCTCAGGCAACAGAGCCTGGTTCTCACTGTGCACCCAGGTGGTTGTGTGGCTGAGGGAGAAGAACCAGGCCACTGCGGAAGAGGGTCGACAGGACCTGGCTGCATTACAGACGCAGTTGCGAAAGCAGCAGAACCTCCAGGCTGAGCTGGACTCAATCGTGCACCAAGAACAGAGGCTGCAGATGGTGAGACCCGCAAGGGGAGCACAGGACAGTCCTGCAGACCAGAGCGTGGGGTGCCCCACAGCACCCTATGGCCTGTATTCATTGAGTACGTTCTATGTGCAGGCACAATGCTGAGCTCTGAAATGCAGTAAGAAAGCAATGTTTCCCCTGAACATACTTTCCAAAAATGGTGTCTTTTCAATAACTGTCTGGGGATGGGAAACAGTATTTCTTTTTTTATAATATGACATAAAATGTATTATTAAAAAATAAAATGAATCCCAGTCCCAGAGTCGTGAAACTATCATCATTAATTTGTATCCAAAACGTTTTCATCACACCAAACAGACTTAGTACCCACTAAGCAGTAACTTCCTGTTCCCCTCCCTGAGCCCATGCTATCCACTGATCTTTTTTCTGTCTCTATGAATTTGTCTAGTTTACATGAATGGTATCATGCCATGTTTGTCCTCTTGTGTCTGGTTTATTTCATTTAACATAAGGATTTCAAGGTTGGCTCGTGTCTTAACCATCAGAACTTCATTCCTTCCTGAAAGCAGAGTTATTCCATTATCTGACTATACCACATTGAGCTCATCCACTCATTTGTTGATGGAACTTGGGTTGTTTCCAACTTTTGGCTACTGTGAATAATGCAGTAGTGTCAATGATTTTAAAGATAGTATTTTGACGTGTTTCTAAAGTTAGAGGGCACAGTGAGACCAGATCAGCAGCCCTGCAGGTGAAAAGTCAAAAGGTAGCTCCTTTGTTATTGTTTAATGCTCTCATAAGTATGGTATATGTTTTATCTCATTTAAACAAAGCAGCCTATTATTATTCCCATTAGATATGGAGAAAATGAGGCTCAGAGAGGCCAAGGAATGAGCTAGTACACACACTCTGCAGCCTGGGACTAGGGGTCTGAGCTAGCCCAAGCCTACCAGTTGTGTGCCTATCTTGTGGCTGTAGGAGGGGCAGAGACTGCTGCAGGGGGGCCACTCAGCCTCAGAGACCATCCAGGCACAGCTGCAGGAGCTGGGTGACCTGTGGGACAAGCTGCAGGCCAACTGCCAAAAGAAGGTGGCCAACCTCGAGGAAGCGTGTAAGGTGAGGCTCTGCAAGCCACAGAGCAGGCTGGACAGGGCACCAGGCCCGTCCCCTGTGTGCCCACATCATGCTCTGCCCCAGGCCCAGCATCTGCGGCACAGCATAGAGGAGCTGGAGAGCTGGCTGGAGCCTGTGGAGGCTCAGCTGCGAGCCCCTGCTGGAGGGCAGGACCTTCCTGGGGTAGGCGAGCTCCTTGAAGCGCAGAGAGACCTAGAGGCAGCAGTGGACAGGCAGGCCCAACAGGCTTGGGCCTTGCTGGAACAGGTCCAGGCCTTTATCACTGAAGGTCACTGCCTTGACATGGAGGAGCAGGCCCAGCAGCTGTCTCAGAGGTAGATGTGCCTGTGTGCCGTCTCAGAGTGCCACACCCTCACCCTCCTTCTCCCTGCCTCTCTGAAGGAGTACCCACCCTCGCTGTCAGCTCACCCCCTCAGGGCTTCTCTCTGCCTGTCACAAGGGGCATAGAGTAGGCGGGCTCTGTGTCGTCATCTAGCCATAACTCTCACAACTATGGTCCCCTCCTCCCTGAGCCCCTGCCCTCTGCTGCTGACCCAGGTTCAAGAGTCTGAGGGAACCCCTGCAGGAACGCAGGGCAGCCCTGGAGACCCAGAGACTCATCTACCAGTTCTTCAGGGATGCTGATGAAGAGATGGCCTGGGTGCAGGAGAAGCTGCCCCTGGCCACAGCCCAGGACTGTGGCCAGAGCCTGAGCACCGTACGGCGCCTGCAGGAGAAGCACCAGGTACTGGCCCACCCAAGGTGTGGGAGCAGAGGGTGTTTGTCCTCACAGGGCACAAGGCTTCATCCAGGAAGATGGAGCTTGTACCCCCACTAGAGGTCCCCGCTTCAGTGGGCTTCTGGGGACATCTGGATTCTTGTTGGTCACGACGGCAGGGAACTACCTGGGGGCAAATCGGTGGGGTCCTATGAGGCCTCAGGCACAACTCCAGGTCTCCAAGGAATGTCCAGTAGCTGCCTAGCTCTGTCTTCCACCTACTCCACAGAACTTGGAGCGTGAAATGCGCAGCCACGAGGCCCTGGCCCGCGAGGTGGTAGGCACAGGGCACAGGCTGCTGCAGGCTGGGCGCTTTGCTAGCCGTGAGGTGGCTGCCCGGGTGCAGCAGCTGGAGAGCGCTCTGGGCTGCCTGTGGGCAGAGGCGGAGCAGAGGAGACTGCTGCTACAGCAGGCTGAGGAGGCCCAGCAGCTCCTGATGACGGTGAGGAGGGATGTAGACAGTACAGGGCTGGGTGTGTTCCTTGGGGCTAGTGGCTCTTGCTGTCTCTTGTGTCACCTCCACTAAGTGGCCTCCTACCAAGGGTTCTCTTCTGCATGTTTCCCAAAGACAGGACCTCTGGGATTTGTTTTGATGCTCTGTTTCTTTAAAGTAAGGGTTCTCAGCCAGAGCTTTCATTAGAATCACCTGGAGCCTTTAAAAGACACTGATACTGAGGCTCCATTCCAGACCAAATCAGAATCTTTAGGAGAGGACTCAGGCAGAAGTATTTTTAAAAGCTCTCCGGTAGAAGCCCCACCCCCACCCCACCCAAAGCCAATCACCATGGAGTCGCTTCTGACTCATATTAACCTTATAGAACAGAATAGAACTGTCCGTAAGGTTTCTAAGGATTAACTGGTGAAATTGAACTGCTGACCTTCTGGTTGGCAGCTGAACACTTAACCAGTATGCCACCAGGGCTGCCTCTGCTAGAACATCTAAAATTATAAAACTGTGACAAATACTGGCAAAGATTCAGAGAAACTGGGTCTCTTATACATTGCTAGTGGGAATATAAAATGATAAGCCACTCTGGAAAATAGTTTGGCAGTTCCTTAAAAAATTAAACATATACTTATTTATACAACCCAACATTTACACTCCTGGATACCCCAGCAGTGTAGTGGTTAAGTGCTATATTGACTTTTTTTTTTTTTTTTAACTCAGTCAATGAGATTCATCCAAGTTGCGAATTGTGTCAATAGTTCATCCCTTTTTATTGTTGAGTAGTATTCCATGGTGTAAGTGGACCACAGTTTGCTTAATCATTCACCTACTGAAGAACGTTTTGTTGTTTCCAGCTTTTGATGATTACAAATATAGCTGCTATGAACAGTCACATACAGGTATTTGTGGGAACGTAAGTTTTTATTTCTCTGGAAATGAAGTGCTACAAACCGAAAGGTCGGCAGTTTGAATCCTCCAGGTGCTCCTTGGAAGCTCTGTGGGGCAGTTCTACTCTGTCCTATAGGGTCGCTATGAGTTGGAATCAACTCGACAGCATTAGTTTTGGCTTTATTCACACTCATGGGCATTTATTCCAGAGAAATGAAAACTTACGTTCCCACAAATACCTGTACGTGACTGTTCATAGCAGCTATATTTGTAAATCATCAAAATCTGGAAACAACAAAACGTTCTTCAGTAGGTGAATGATTAAGCAAACTATGGTCCACTTACACCATGGAATACTACTCAACAATAAAAAGGGATGAACTATTGACACAATTAGCGACTTGGATGGCTCTCATTGACCGAGTTAAAAAAAAAAAAAGCCAATCTGAAAGGTTATATGATTCTACTTATGTAACGGTCTCAAAATGCTAAAACTGTAGAGCTGGAAAGCAAACTGGGAGTTGTCAGAGATTAGGAGTGGTGATAGAAGGCTGTGTGGATAATACAGCTTGCTGGTGATGGAATAGTTCTGGATCTTGATTACAGAGATGGTTACACAAATCTGCCCATGATAAAACAATACGGACATTTACACACACACACAGTGTACCAATGGCAGCTTTCTGGTTTTGAGATTTTCTATAATTATGCAAGATGTAACCACTGGGAGAAGCTGGCTAATGATCCAGGAGACCTTTCTGTACTAACTGCCACTTCCTATGAATCTATGATTAATCTAGACTAAAATATTGAAAATAAAAAATGAAAAACAAAACAAAAACAACCTCTCCAGGTGATTCTAAAGAGCAGCCAGGTTGAGAACCTGTGCTCTAAACCCTGGTTGCAAACCTGAGGCTGGACGGCATGGCCCAGGGTACACTCATCTCTCCCATGTTACCCCAGCTCCTGGAGGCAGAATCCTGGCTGGCAGAGCAGCGTTGCATCCTGGACAGCAAGGACATGGGCCAGAATGCCGAGGCCACCCAGGTGCTCCTGAGACGGCTGGAGGCTACCAGGAGAGACCTGGAGTGTTTCAGCATGCACATCGAGAGGCTACAGGAAACAGCTGTGCTCCTGGAGAGCAGACAGAACCCAGACAGGTGGGCAGAGCCACGCCCACTGGGCCAGAGTCTGGAGGACACTTCCTGAAGAGGCAGGGGAGGTTGGGTCCCACCAAAAAGGGAAGGTCTGCAGTCTAGGCTGTCTTCCCTGCTTGTAGCACCAAGGTGCTGTCACAGATGTGGGTGGTGAGGGAGTCCCACATGGAGCTGCTGCAGAGAGCCGAGGGCCGGGGGCGGCACCTGCAACAACAGCTGCAGCTACAGCAGCTGGAGCAAGAGGCCCTGCTTCTCAACATCTGGCTGACCAGCAAGATGGCCATCGCTGAGTCCCAGGACTACGGGCAGGACCTAGAGAGCGTCAAGGTGAGTCATTCCCAAGGAAACCTGATGCACAGTGGATTGAGACTAGCTAGCAAAGTCAAGGAAGGTCTACATTTTGGGGTGGGAAGGAAGCTGGGAAGTGGGCATTGGGGAAATAAAGAGACCTCTGGGCCCTTCTCTGGGCCCCCTTGTAGTTTTAGAACCAGGGATGAGAGAACTGGGAACTGCCAATTCTTTCATGAGTTTCAAGAGCTGCCTGAAATGACTCCAGAGTGACCCTGCCTGGCCCACGTTCTCACAGGTGCTTGAAGAGAAGTTTGCTGCTTTCAGAAAGGAAGTTCAGAGCCTGGGGCAGGCCAAGATGCAGGCTTTGAGGGAGCTGGTGGGCTCCCTGGAACAGAGTGCACCCAAGTGCTATTCACAGACTCAAGCCCACAGGAGCTACATTGAGGCCACTTGGGAGAGGCTGGACAGGGCAATAAAAGCCCGCACAGAGGTAAATGCCCTCAAGCCAGGCCAGGGGCAGCCAACGGCCCAAGGGACAAGTAGACCGACCAGAAATATGTTTGTGTCTCTGTGTTTGTGTGTATCTGTGTATGTTTGGGGTCGGGGGTGACCTCTTCCATTACTTCTGCCAGGCTGGTTTCTTCCTAGATAGTTCACCTCAAAAGAACAAGGACTATATCTGGTCCATTTCTGAGTACCACTGAATGCTCCCTAAGCATAGGCTTCAGTTTCCTTAAAACACACACCTTGCTCAGCCTCTTCTTGTTAACTTCACACATGTAACCTGATGCTGATAAAAAGGACTCTTGGAAAACAAGCCCTCCCTGCTTTCCCAGAACCTAGCTGCAGCCCGTGAGGTGCACAGCTTCCACAAGGCAGCAGTCGAGCTCCAGAGCTGGATGCAGGAGAAGGCCGCCTTGATGGAGGGAGCCGGCTTTGGCCACGACCTGCCATCTGTGCAAGCCCTGCAACACCAGCATAGGCGCCTGGAGGTGAGGGCCCCAGGGGCACACATGTGAGCCCCTTCCTGTAGGCAGTGGGCTTGTCAGCCTCTTCCTCAGAGGCTATAGGAGAAAGCCCACATACCCCAGGACTGCCTGCCTGTACCTCCTTCCTAGAAACCCAGACTCCTCCTGTGGGTCCTGGACTTAGCCTAGGCTATGGGTAGAGTCAAGGTAGCCTAGAGGGCCCATGGAGCACTGTAGGGCCAATGCTGCCCAAATGGGGAGGATTAGGCCTGATCTCATGTTCTGGCTGCAGAGGGAGCTGATGGCTGTGGAGAAAGAGGCAGCCCGGGTGGGAAAGGAGGCCAGCCACCTGTGCCAGCTACACCCTGCAGCCCAGGACAGCCTGGCTGCATGCCTGGCTGAGGTGCAAGAGACTTGGGCCACCCTGGACATGAATGCCCGGGAGCGCAGTCAGCAGCTGGAGCAGGCTGCCTGGGGCCATGCCTTCCTCCGACGCTGCCGGGAACTGCTGTAAGTGACCTCTTGCCTCTGCTGCGGGTTCCCTCCGTCTGACAGGATAAGGGCCACCCAGCTCGTCAGGGCTGGATGCTCCTACCCTCCCCCTGCTCAGCTTGTGCCCAGCCCTGCCTCCCTGTCTGCCCTCCTGGCCCTGATACACTGTCCACTCCCTCCCAACAGTGCCTGGGCTCAAGAGAAGCAGGCCCTGGTGTCCTCGCAGAAGCTGGCAGGAGCCAAGCAGCTCCTCAGACAGCAAGAAGAGCTGGGGCAGGAAGTCTCAGAGCTCTGCCTTCAAGCCCAGGATGTACGGCAGGAGGGACAGCAGCTGCTAGACAACAGCCACTTTATGTCCCTGGAGGTATGAGCATAGACAGTGGGCCTGGCTTTGTGCTAGGACCCAGCACGATTGCCCAAGGCCTCAGAGCCCTCTGCAGGCATGGAAGCCAGCAGGAGAGGAAGGCCTTCCCTCCTACTCCTTGGTGCTCCAGGTGCCTAGGTGGCTGTACCTGAGCATCTCACTTGCACATACACCTCCTCCCTGCAGGTGACAGACTGTCTGCAGAAGCTGGACAGGCAGCTACAGGAGCTCCGAGAGGACTGGGCCCTGCACCAGGAGCGATGCCAGGAGAGCCAGGACCAGTGGGTGGTCCAACAGATGCTGGACCAGGCTGAGGCCTGGCTGGCCTCTTGGGAGGGCATCCTACTGGACCCTGACTGTGGGGTGAGTGAAGGTGTTACCCCTTAGCCAGCCATACCATCTGCCAGCTGTGGCTTGTGAGCAGATCCTGATGTTCTCCTGGCTCACTGCTACCCAGGCCTGGCTGTAAAGGGTTGAGAAGAGGCTTTGGCACCCCCAGGAGCAGGGCCTCACCCCAGCTTGCTTTTTCCCAGGACTCAGTGTCAAATGTGGAGTTGCTGCTGCACAGACATCGGGACTTAGAACAGCGGCTGGCAGCCCAGGAACACAAGTTTGACCAACTGCAGAGGACAGAGGTCAGAGGGAGGCTGGGGAGAGGGTGCGGAGAGAAGGGAGTGAGGGCTGGTGGGAACAGACCCTGGTCTCTGCTTCTGGTGGGCTTCAACACAGAAAACCTATTCTGTTTTCTCCCTTCCCAGCTGTGGTGTCCTCTCACCGATTCTGGGTAGAATAAGTCACCGCTGTGGACTGGAATGAGAGGGAAGTCTCCTCATCAGAAGCAGGAAGAGGTTAGGAAAAACAGACAAGCTCTCTGTAAACAGGAAGGGAGAATGTTTTTTAGTTTTATTGAAATAAAATTCACTATTTTAGCCATTTTAAAGTCTACACCCCAGTGGCTTTTAGTGGCTTTTTCACACTGTTGAGCAACCAGCACCGCCGTCTACTCCCAGAATGTTTCTACCACCTTAAGAAGAAACCCACCCCCACTAAGCAGTTACTAGGATAGGGGGTGGGGTCAGAAGAAAAAGGGCTGTTTGAGCTTGGTGCCTCTGGAACCTGCAGTCTGGGCACTGGGCAGGTCTCTGGAACCTGCAGCCCAAAGCAGTGGCCTGTCAGCACCTGGCCTGGCTCACCTGTCTCCAAGGCAGAAGAACAGAGGTACTGTATCAGGTGAAGGTCAAGGGTCTGAGACCTGGGGGAGCTGGTCAGGGGGGTAGCCTGTTGACCTTGACAGGAAGCCATGATGAGGGACCTGCAGCCAGGTGTCCAGCAGGCGGCAGACAGACAGACACACACACCAGGTGTCCAGCAGGCGGCAGACACAAACATCCACACATGTGTGTGCGCAGCACTGCTTTCTCCCCTGGGGACATGTGACTGGGCTGCATGAGCCCATTAGAGCTGTGGCTGTGCGGTGAGCTGGCACCTAAGGCCAGGAGTACCGAGCCTGCCCTCCGTGCTGGTCAAGACATCTCCCCAGCACCTTTCTGGCATTTTCAGGATGCAAATGGTGCTGCCACCATGGAGGGGGTTTGGGAGCTGCCCTTGCTTGGAGGAAAGGCCACAGAGCGCTGGAAGCTTCCTTATCCAGGCAGCTCCCCTCTGCGGAACCCTCCAGGGGGCTCTGGGAGCTACCTGGACCTGTCCCCCGGTAGTGTGGATTCTGTAGACCCACCACTACCACTCAGGCAGTTAGTCCCTTGGGGGGCCACGTCACAGCTTTTCCCATCCTGCGGTGTAAGGTCTCCTGCTCCTGCTCCTCTTCGTGGCTACCCTGTAAGATCTCTCCCTGGATGAGTGAAGGAGGCTTGGCAGCTAAGTGCTTGGCTGCTAACCTGAAGGTTGGCAGTTCTGATTTTTTCCCATAAACATCACCCACCTATCCACTGCCACTGAGTCTACTCTAACTTACATGAACCCTATAAAAGGGTAGAACTACCCATAGGGTTTCCAAGGAGTGCCTGGTGGATTTGAACTGTTAACCTTTTGGTTAGGAAGTGTAGCACTTAACCACCACGCCACCAGCGTTTCCCCAGGAAGACTGCAACCTAGAAAGCCCTGTGGCACTCTATCCTGTCACATTTGTTTCCATAGAGTTATTGGGTCACACTGGGTTGCTGTGAGTCAGAATCAGTCAGCAACTGAATGAGTGCAGACCATTCTTTGAGGATAAAGGGAGAAGTGACAGTGACAGCAGCTACCAAAGAATCCAGGTGGAGGGAGAGTTGCAGTCCTGCAGGCTCAGGAAAGGAGAGCTGATGACACAGGAAAGAGGTGGGAAGTGAAGGAGCAGGGTTGCTGTGGATCCACATGCTGGGACCAGGGTTGAGCCATGGCAGATGGGCCACCTCTTAGGGATACCTCTTACTCTGAGGCACAAAGAAGAGGAAAGACAGTATCGAGGACACAGATAAATCTGAACAGGAGTTGATTTCAAATTCATGCAAATGTAGGATTATTGTCTATCATTAAAAACATTTGCTTCCTTAAAAGCGGCTTCTCTACATTTTTTAATGTATTAATACAACCTAAGGTCAGAGATATTATTTGGACATGAAGCAAAACTTCCTTATCGCCTGTAAAGTTTCTCTAACAGAATGAAAAGAATTTTGTTCATTCCTGGAAAGAAATCCATCAGTTGGCTTCCTGGATCCTCTTTCCTACAGGGACTTTGGTTCAATTCGGCCGTTTTCCTAGGAGCCTTGGATGCAGGCGCTTGGTGGGCTTTGCCCAGAGCCTAGCTGTGGCTTCCTCTTGCTCTCCACAGCCCAGTTAGGCTCCTGGGACAGCAGCTGTGGGGTCCCATGGGGAGCTCCCTGTGCCTGCTCCCCACCCGTCGACAGCAGTGGGGAAAGCCAAGTTGGCCACAGTGCCCCTGCCTCTGACTCTCCCCAGAGTGCAGTCTCTACAGCCACCACTGACCTCACAGGAGCCCAGTGTAGAAGGCCAAGGGACCACCATGACGAGAAACACATTTTGAGGTGAGGACAGTGTGAGAGAAAGAGATGCTGCCTGGAGGAACACATGACTCGGGCAGGCTCAGCTCCCAAGAGCAGCTGTGGCCAAGAGGCCTGGAGCCAGGGTTCCCAGCACTGACCCCTTGCTGTCTGTGGTACCAGGTTGGGAAGTGGGGTAGATCACCTCCTTTCGGCACCCTCAGAAGCGCAGGCTCAGATCTGGCTGCAAGCCCTGAACTCAGAAGGTGAGTTCCAAGGGAAGGTGGGGACCAAGCTCCAGGTGCTGCTGGTGTTTTTTGCATTCATGGAAAGTTTTCAGATCCAGTATCTGTCCTGAGAGGTAGACAGCCTTTCTGTCTTTATTCAGTCAAGGAATACGGCCCAGAGAGGTCATGCTACCTGCCCAAGACTACACAGCTAAGCACTAGCAGAGCTGAGGTCAGGCATCCTGCCACATGCTCTCAGAATCTGCCCCTCTGAGACACCCAGAGCCCTCCCTCTAGGGATCTCTGTGGCTTCTGTTCCTCTGAAAGCTTTCTTTGGCTCTCTGTTTTCCCATCCTGGGGGACTCCTCCAAGTTTCTCATCCCTTGGGGGCTCTGAAGGCCGAAGTCCAGTGCCACATCAGGAGGAAGGCATGAAAGCACCTTGAGCCGCTTCCTCTCCTCACAGCCATGGCCTGACAAGTGTCCAAGTGGAGGAAGTGTATTCAGGGATGTTCTGGAGGCTGCTAAGGACTCCATGCCTGACCCCCTCACACCCCTCTCAGCTTCCCTAGATTCCTGGCTCCAGGGCTCTGTGTCCTTGTTCATTCCAGAAGAGTCTGTCAGCACGCCAGAGCCTCCCCACCTCCTCCTGGCTGAGCCTTTCTTAGCTCTCCTGAGTTGGCCTCGTAGGAGGCAAGGATGCCCTGGGAGAAACCACCAGGAAGTCCAGTCTGGGTTGCTACACACGAGAAAGACCTCACTGAGCCTCCAGAAGGCACATGTGCCGAGTCAGGGCCCCCAAGGCTACGCCAAGGCTGGTGGGATGGCTGTTGGTTCTTGCCCTGCCCTGCAGCCTGGAGCATGAGCGCAGAACTCAAAAGCTAGGCCTCTCAGGCTCCCCAGAGGCAGCGTGGCTGAGGGGTTGCCCAGCACAGCCTCTCAGCTCAGGGAGGGCACCTGTGTGGTGGGGATGAGAACACTCTAGGACAAATGCTGCCCTCTGAAGACAAAGCCTTAGGACTTGGATCCACTTTGCTGCAGTGGGGGACAATTCCCACATTTGACACCTCCATCTCCCCTGGGACACAGACAGCCCTAACACTCAGCCCCCTGGGTGCCAACCCCTCATCACTGAGCTAGGACAGCTGGTTCTGGGCTAGGGAGCGGCCTGTCCCCCTTCCCTTTTTCACTGTGTGTGCCCACATCAACAACAGAATGACACAGCTGTTCAAGTTCCCACCAACAACCAGTCCAGTAAAGAAAACTGCACACAGCTCTGAAGGCCTGCCCCAGTCCAGCCAAACTCATGGTAAGGGGGAGCCTGAATCTCTTCGAATATTCCTAGAAAACTTGGTGGGATACATCTACCTGGGACCATGCATTCCACACCGTTGTACCTTCCTCCTCTTTTTCATTCTCCAAGACAGGGCATTCATTTGCAGGCAGCTGCCCCCCACCCCTTGCTCGTACCCCTGCTCTCAGCACAGCCCCTCCTGCTTTTCCTGTCCAGCCAGCCAGTCCCCCTCCAGGGGAAATGGAGCCTTACTGTTCCAGAGCAGAGCCAGCAGTCAGTGTCCACAGTGGCAGAGATAGCATGACCAGACCAGGGGTGAGGCAATGCAAGGTTGGGGGGACAAGCGTGTTCAAGTATGGAATCCAATGGGTGTTGCTTGGGTTCCTCTGCTTGTGGTCAATCCTGGCATCATTTGGATGCTCAGCCACTTTACCGCAGCTCTTTCCCATGGGTGGGCATTGGAGATCGCTGGATGAGGGGACACTTGGGGTTAGATGAAACCAAGGAAGGGGCTGGAGACTGGAAAATGGAAGTGAAGCCTTCATAGGGCCCCCCAGGCCCACAACAAGTTCCTCAAGCTTGCTCACTCACTCACACACACATGCACGCACATGCCCAAAGAGGCAGTGTGGGCATGGCCTCTGGTGTAACTATCCACGTCCACACACACTCCTTCCTGTAGGGCCCACAGGTTCCACATTGTGAATCAGGCAATAGGTTGGTGAATGAGTCCTTTGCCTGGGCGCAGTGGCTCCTGAGGCTAGTGGGACAGCCATTTCTTGTGTTCTGTAACCCTTGCCCTGTGCCCAGTGCCCAGCCTGAGTCATTCAGCTAGGGCAGACACATGCAGAGAACTGGGTCATGGCAATCAAGGTAGTTATCCCCCACCCACCCATCCCACACAACTGTGCGCTCTTGTTATCTGATCCACACATCAAGGCTAGAAGTGGGGTGTTACACAAGAGGCCAGAAACTGGAGCAAGTATCCTAGAGACTCAGGGATGGCTGGGCCCTAAAGTCATTCTGCCTCCCTACTGTTCTGATAGGTACAAGCCCAGAAGCAAATCCCAAGCTGGCACCACACCCCAGGGCTACAGGCGAGAACATCGTCTAGGAGACCTGAACAAGAGTCAGCTACAGGCAGAAAGTCAGACGCAGGCTCTGCCCAAAGACAGACCAGGACCCAGGACCTGGAACAGACAGTTCCTTGTTAGGAGTCTGCCCTCGACTGCCATAGTCTGCTGAAATCACACCTTTCTCTGGCTTGTCTGGCCCTGAGTCTGGCCATCCCAACTGCGAGGTAGGAAGCAGCCCTTTGACTGAGCCCTTGGCATCACCTCAAGGTCCTCGCCTGAGGGACAAAGAGCACAGGCATGCTGGCCATCACTGCCTATGAGTCTGCCCCCTCTAGGCAGGCCAGGGTTATGGTGGCAGAGACCTCCAAGTCCAAATGCCACCCCCCCAATGGTCACCTCCTGCTTGGAATGTGTGGGACCAGATGCGAGGAGACAGGGTTATGAGCCAGACCCCCAGCTTTTCAGGGGAAGCCTGTGCTGACTAGCGAGCTTTTCACTATGCCTGCTGGTTTGTTTTTAAACCAGTCTTCGCGAGATCCAACCAAGAGGCTGTAACAGCATGTGCCTTCCTAGCAGCAACGACAGATGATTTTAGATAACATTGTTTACATGAGCCTCTGTAATGCATCAAGTTTCCTCTTGCACTTGTGAACTCCTCAAGGCAGCAAAAGGGAGAATAAACACAGAGCCTCTAGTACAGTCATTACTGCCCTGGCCCCAGCTGACTTCCCCCATCTCCATCCTCAACTGACACAGAACCTCTGCAACCCAGTCTTCCCATCGACTGGGGAAGAGGCCCGCTCTATGGGGACCAAGGCACTGCCCCTCTGTTTAAAGCCCTCAACCAGCCAGGGGGCAGGTGCTCAGGCCAGACTCTGTGACAGGGTCACTGGTAGCTTCAGCCTCAATCACGTCCAAGATATCATGGGCATACAGCTCCGTACAGCCCCCAGGGGGGTGGGAAACATGACGGTGCCATCCAAGTCCCATCCCCAAGTGCTCTGGAGCCTTTGAGCGGCCAGGCAGACCTGCCCTGAGCGTGAGACAGAGGCAAGGGTGGGGGCCAGGCCGGAGCCCCAGGCCAGGCTGCCCCCCTGCTGGTCGTCACTCGGGCCTGTTTCGCCTGTGCTGCCTTCTCCGCTGCACAGCCTCACGCAGGGCTGCCAACAGCAACTCCTGGTTGTTGCAGATATTGTAGTGTGTCAGGCCAAGCAGCTTGTCCACGTCCTGCTGGCTGTAGGTCAGCTTTGTATAGTGGTAGGGTGAGTCAGATGGAGACAGGTTCACCTGCCCGGCCTCCTTCTCCTCAGGTGTCCTCAGGACCCCTGTGCAGACAGAGGCTAGCCTGAGCACGGCAGGGACAGGCAATGGGGTGGAGGGCTGGGGGCATATAACAAGGGGCAGGGGCTGGGGCACCAGGAGGAGGACACGGGTGTGGGCAAGGTGGCTCACCAGGGGCTGAGTGCTCCTGGAAGGAGTCGTTGACCAGAGGGAAGTGCAGAACGATGGGGGCCTCAGGGCAGTGGGGGTCCGAGAACTTGTGGCACTCCCCAGGCTGCTGCTCCTCCTCTCGGCTGGGAGAGATGGGCGGGAACGGGATCCCCTGCTCCTGGCAGAACTGGCCAAGGAGCTGCAGCTGCTGCAGGGGTGCAGAAAAGGCAGTAACAGTGGTGTCACTAGGGGGTGTGGGGAGTGCAGACCATAACAGCTGACTGACAGAAACAGTGAACGCTGAAATGACTAAGATATATGCCTGTAGTTAGTTATAACAACAAAAACACTTTCTGTAAGCCCAGCTTGCAGGCATCAACATACTAACAAAGCTAAAATCCTAAGCTTATTTACTTTTCAACCTTCTAATGTGCTCTGGTCAGAGCTGTCATCACCCAGTTACCACAATGCTTTGCTGGGTGGTTCAGTGCAAGCTACAAGCACATGCTATTGTTTTCATTGCTGCCTTTGTTTTTCTAGTCCCTGCTTTTGTCAAACTTTCTGATGTGTTAACTGCAACATTGTGGTAATTAAGATTTTTGAACTTGTTGAGAGCTGCGCTGCTGATCAAAAGGTTGGCAGTTGGAACCCAACACCCACTCCTTGAAAACCCTATAGAGTTCTACTCTGTCCTACAGGGTCACGCTGAGTTAGAATTGACTCAAGAGCAACAGGTTTAGTTTGGTATCAGTAACTTTCTGAGAATGAAGTAGTAATTAAACGAAAAGAAGGAATAACATGGGAATTATGACTTATGAGTAACATTATTACAAAAAACATTACTCAGGATTCTGTATGGTCTGGTATGGGAAGAGGTCCATGGGGTGTGACAACATGAGTTACTGTACTGGGGGACACTGACTCTAGTGACAGCAGTGGGCATCACAGGTATAGCCATGGGCTCCTATGTCCCCAAAACCCGGCTGTGTGAACATGGGGATTTGCTAAGGACACATGGACTTAGTGCCTGATGGCCATATCAGACATTCCAGTGAACTCAACAGAGCCAGGCCAGACTTAGAAAAAAGGCTCTAAGTCTGCACAGTTCTTCTGTTGCAGCTGTTCAAGGGTTACCCAAACTGGGCTGTTAACAGTCATCAGGGTCTAAAACTTGAAGGCAAGAAACCTTTGCTGGATCAACAGAAATAAAAGCAATGAGTCCCAGCAGTCTATAGCTAGCCAGGGTACAGGTGCAGCAAAGGAGACCCAGATATAAAATACCTATGGTAACCAGCTCTCCCATCACCCCAGCTTCCTGGGGTAGAAAGAGTTCCTCTGGCAGTCTGTGCACATGCTGTCACTGTCACAACTCCTCAGGGAAGCTTTAAAGTGGGTCTTCCCAGGGCTCAGGAACCAGTGAGCAGGCCAGTGAAGACACGCCAGGCCTAGCTGCCCACCACTTCCCTGGCTGCCCAGCCCGTTGGGTGCCACTTGTCTAGTGAGAGCTCCTACTGCCCCACCCCACCTGAAAGGCTCCATGGAGGTTGTAGTCCAGTGACAGGATGAGGTCCACATCCCGCGTGGGCTGCAGGAGGGGTGGGCAGCTAGTGTTGATGAAGTAGCCAACATCCAGCAGGCAAAGGTGAGGCTCCATGGGTGTCAGCTGATTAGGGAGCCCATCCAGTTTGGTGGCTGGAAAGGTTCGGGGTTGGGGTGGGAGAAGAAGCAATTGTCACTGATGTTGAAGGCTCCCGTTTCCTCTAACCAATGCTCCCTCCCCCTGAAGCAGCCCCTGCTGGCTACAGCACTGCAGGTGGGTCCTCTATCCCCAGTACAGGGAGTGAGAAGAAGCTTTGAGGTCAGGAACTCCACTCCAGGCATCTCTGGGACCGAGATCAGGTTTGATAGCAGGAGGGCTAGACACAAGACCCAAGGCTTTGGGAAGACTCTGGGGAGTTGGGACAGAGAAAAAAAGCAGAGACCTTTCCAGGTAGAGAAGTGAGGGTGCTGGAAATAGTCTTTGTGGAAATGGAGGCCATGCATGAAATTGTGGGTGGCCTGGGCAAGTGGGCGCCGAGTCAGGAGGTCAGTGAAAAACTCTGCTATCCTTCCAGTCAGGCTGGGTGGTTCTTCTGTCTTCAGAATGGGGACCTGCTCCTTGTCTGCAGTCGGGAGAGTGGTGTAAGAGGGAGTGAGATGTCCTTCAACAAATGGGGATCACTTGGCCTTTTCTCAGCCCCTAAGGCTGGTGACCCTGGAGGTGGAGCAGCTGAGACCCCCCAAAGGCCTGGAAACCACCCCCTCCCCCAACACAGCCCCAGCCAGCTGATCTTTTGTATCATGATGAAGGAGACCAAGCACCTACCCAGGATGGCCTGATTCTGAGCCCAGTGGTCCCAGAACTGGCTGGGATCTGAGGACCAGTATAAGCTGTCCTGGAGGTTGGCTGCATACAGGTTGGTCCAGAGACCTGGGAGAATAGACACAAAAGGGAGAGTCCCCATCACTGTCACAACCTGACCCTTCCTCACTGCCCAACCTAGGCCAGGGAAACATCTCAGTGACAGAACCCAGACCTATCCCCCACTCATTCCCTGGCTTCTCCAGCCTCCTAGATCCCCTTACCTTCCAGGAAGCATATACGGGACTCAGGGAGCTGCTTCATCAGCCGCCCCATGAAGAACTCAGAGCCAAAGAGCTCAGAGGGGATGAAGGCCCCATACTTGGGGAAGCCAACCTCATAGGGGGAGAATTCACACCATTCTGCAAAGGAGGCCAAACACTCTCAGCCTTGGGGCCCGAACTTGAGCACCTTAGGCACCAGCCAACCAAATGGCTTCCACGCAGGACAGCCTGGTGGAAAGAAGACCCAGGCCTTGCTTGCTGGGATAGCAGGTGTGAGGCCTGAGGCCTCTGATCCCCCTCTGTTGAAGGCCTAAGTGACTCTGGGTTAGGACTCATGGGACCTGGGTCAGAGTGCAAATAGATGGGTATAAAAACACCATCTCTCCACAGAGGCCCAGTTACCAGACTCTCTGCCAGCTGGAGGGACGCAGGCCTCAGCTCACAGGCTACTCACCCCCAAATTCAAAAGTGGACAGGTTTTGCCCCTTGGTGTTGAGGGCGCAGTAAATGGGCAGAGGGTTCTGGCCACGACTCAGGGCCTCCTGCTGATCTGAGAGTTTGTGGTCATAGGGCTGGGGTGAAAGGGGACATGTGAATCTCAACCCACAGTTTCCCAGTACCCAGAGGCTTTCCCAACCCTGCTGCCCAATGCTGTATCCCCTGCCCAGGCCTGTCCCTGGCTTTGCCCCCTCCCCATAAGCAGCCCCTTCCTGTACCCCATCATGCAGCAGTGTCTCGTTGATGAGGGCCCATAGGTTGGTAAAGCAGGCTGGGTAACCCAAACGGGCACGCTCAGTCAGCTCCTGCCGGTACCGCTGCAGCTGGCTGGGGGCCAGCACACCTAGCTTGCTCTTGGTCACCTGCATCTTCAGCAATTCAGTGGGCCCTGCCAGATCCTTCTGTGACCACTCTGGATCCTCATAGAGGCTGGCCAAGGTCCTAAGCAGAGCCAGAGATAGAGGCGTGTCTTGCCAGTCAAAGAACCCATCCACAGTTCACAGTTCACACCCATTGGGCTTTCTATTCCAGGACAACGACCTGGTGGGTACCTTCCAAGGAAGGCACGGCCAGGCTGAGACCAACTCTGAACACGGATAGCCAGCCTCCAAGGGACACTTGAGCACACTGCTACTTGGTCACACGCCTTCTCCCTCACCTTCCAGTCTGCTCAGAAAGGCCAAGTGGACCTAAGATAGCCTTACCCCACTACCCTGCCACAACCCAACTGGGAACCCCCAGGCTCCTGTACTCAACCTGCTCACCAGGTGGAGCCTGAGGCTCCTGTGATGTAACAGACACAATCCAAGAGGCCCAGCTCCCTCAGCCCTGCCAGCTGCCCATACAGGGAGGTCATTGCCCGGAGCCCTCCACCAGTGGCCATAACAGCTACAACCGGGACCTAGAAGAGATGTCATAGAGGCCTTAGGGACTTAGGGAGGGGAAAGGCCAAACCACAGGAAGAGAATGCAGCAAGGCAAGTAGCCACCCAGTTTTCCTTAGCTGAGGCTCGCCACGGTCTGGTCAGGGCCTTGGGCCAGGTCTGAGTGAGACCAGCTGAGGAGAGCGTCGTCAGAACAGCTCTCCTTCACCAGAGTTGTTCTCAGTTTTAGAGACTCCGGGCAGAACAGACAAGTCCAGGCCTCATCACCTCACCCTCGGTCCCTGAGGAGTACGGAGATCACTTTCTAGAAGCCCAGGGCCACCTCAAAAACCCCCTTGACAGTCAATCCTCTCTCTTTTGCATTTCTGCAAGAAACAGTCCAGTTAGCAGGCAGCCTTCATGCCAGATGGCCCCATCTTAAAACCTGGACAAAGCTTAGGGCCAAGAAACAAAGAGAAGGAAAGCTATGTTGGGATGAGAGAGTAGGAGCAGAGCTTGGGCAGGTAAACAAGAGGCAGGCACAAGCCTGGCTTAGCATCAGCCCTGGTCTGGTTACAGAACAGATGGAAACCCAACGAGTTTGGCACTAAGCACTGGGCTCTGAGCTCAAGCAAGTCCCAGGTCCCTGACTCCAGCCCAGCCCTCAGACCTCAGCCTCCTGCAGGTCGCCCTCCAGCTGCAGGACCTGCTGCAGAGCCCTAGCCACCACCTGCTTCCTTCTGCTCAGGAAGGCCTGCTCTTCGGGGCAGGGCCCACAGCCCAGCCGCACAGCCAGCTCCCCTGGTCTGGAGTGGAGAGGGACAGACCATTAGGTACTTTCAGCCTCATCGGAGAAGATCCCATTTCCATCTCTTCTCTCTTTCCATCCACCCAGCCCTCCCCACATTCTCTGTGTCCCAGGATCCTGAAGTCCAACACCTGTGGAGTGCTGGGGGGAGATGATGTGTCCACACCCACACACAGAGACACTCAGGGATGCAGGAGGACAGGGTGCCACGGTGACTAAAGGAGAACCTACACAAGACCTGACTGACGCCTGTTCCACCCCACCTCTGAGCCTCACATTCTTCCCCTCACCCCGCAAGGGGCATGGAGAAGAAGACACAACTGTGTAAGTCTAGGATTCTCACTCTCCCAAACACACAGATGGCCAGAGTAGGCAATCATCTTATTTCATTAAGTTTGTTTAAAGTCCATCTACACAGCTTCCACCTCAAAGCAAGCCACTTCCCCTCTTCCCTCTTGGTCTCCTTGCCTGCTCTGTGCCTCCAACCATGGTCTTCTCCTCAAGTGTTCCATGCACCTGACAGTCATTTTCAGACTTGGCATGGAAAGGAAGAGAAGCTGAGTCTGGGAAGTGGGATTGACCAGGTATCAGGTCCAGTCCCAGGTCTCCTTTAGTTAGCATGACTTCCTGTCCAGCCAAACACTTACCAAGTGTCCCAAAGTGCGAGGCCCTGGGCAAGGCACACAGCCCTCCAGTGAAAACAGACACACAGTCAAAAGGTGAAGAAAAGAACCTTTATGTTCTGAGCACCTTCCTAGGACTGCATGCTCATCCTGGGAGCCAACTCTGGGCCACTCCATTTCTCCCCCTTGCTCCTCCAGGCCTGATCTGAATCCCACCCCCTCCTGGCTGCTTTCCCACCCTCCATCCCAGTCTCTCACCCGTCTTCTTTTTTCAGCGCCACCTTCATCAGGGGCTCCTGAAAACCATGAATGTTCTAGTCACGAGGGTTGTCCACCTCTACCCCAACTTACTCCATCTCCCTGGCCCTGGCTGTAGCCCCAGGACGTCTCCATGTGCTTCCCTTAGGCTACCCAACCATCTCTAAGGGAGCTTGTACAGGAGATGGCCTGAGAAGAGAAGCTGCAAGTTACTCCCTGGCCCAGAGTCTGAGGCCCAGCCCTGTTTCTGCATCCAGTGCTTCTCCCTTGAGTGACCAGTACCTGGGACATAGGGAAGACAAGCCTCACCAGCTGGCCTGGTGGCAGTGCCCTCAGTGGTACTGTCAGTTGCTCTTGGGGTGCATCCTGCAGGGGGAAAAGGAAGAAAATCTGAGTCTGCTGTTTCACACCTAGCACAGCCCTCAAGTCCCCACAGAGTGACCAATGAGTGGCAGATGTCCACCCACACTCTTCCCTGGGGGCCTGACTCTGGGGCAGTGAAGGCTGTGAGGCAAGCAGAGGGACAGGCGGAGGCGATGCATAGGGAAGGCAGGCCGAAGGTTTTGGCCTACCCTGCGGTAGCAAGGCACACTACCTGCAGATGGATACTCAGCTCAGGCTCCCAGCAGGTGGGGAAATGGAAGTGGAAGGAGCTGGTGCCAGCAGAGGCCTCCTGCAGACCCTCATGGGACCCAGGAACCACAAGCTGAACTCTGCCCTCTGATTCTGGAGACAGAAACCAAGGCAGAGGCTGGGAATGGAATCCATAGATGGATGGAGTGCCTCTCCCCTCTCTGGCACAGGAACAGACCCTCGGAGAAGAACTAAGGCAAGAGGCTCACATCCTAGAGAGCCCCAGGACAGATTCACCTCCAACCTCTACTCCCACCTCTGGAAGCAGAGGCAGTTTGCATAAGGCCCTCTCCAGCTCAGACAGTTCGAAAAGCAGCAGAGACAAGGGCTAAGGGCCAGAGCTCTCCTAAGGGCTGGGGACTCACCCTTCTGGTCCCCGGTCTCGTCCAACCTCACGTGCAAGCAGGAGACCTCCCGGGCCTGCATCAGTAAGAAAGTCCTCAGACACCACTCCTGTTCAGGGATCCTACCCTGCCTAGCACCCTGGCTCATGGCCACAGCACTTTATCACCCAGCCCCAAGTTAATGAACATTTCTTGAGATTATATCCCCTTGAGGAACTGAAATCCCAGGGTCCTCCAACTGGCTCTACTACTAACACTGATAGGCTTCAGGCCTGGGGGGAAGGTAGGCAGATGACCTGAGGGAGGGGGTCCCTGAGAATGCCCAGTCAGCCCGCAACACTGTCCGAGACTCACCACCAGGATGCCATTGCTGATGAGCTGTTCCGCACGCTCTGCCCTGCAAAGAGCCCTGTAAGCCTCAGCAGGAGTCTAGCTCTGACCCCCAGGAGGCCTGGGTGGTCCTCCCTGACCACCAGGTGTCCCCCTGGGAAGGGTGTCAACTCTGAGAGTACCGTGCTTTTTCCTTCCTAGAAGGGAACACTTCCACCCCACCATTACCCTATACCCCTGACTCACAGACTCTGTAGTCGAAATTCAACTTCCAGGCACAGCTCAGTCTGGAGATAAAAAGTAGCAAGTCAAAAAAGGTGAGAAAGAGTATGTATGTGTTTGAGTGTGTGTACATGCAAGTGTGTTTGAGTGTGTATCTGAGTATGTGTCCATGTGTGTCCATGTATGTGTATGGCTGTGTGTTTGCATGTATGTATGTGAGTGTCTGAGTGTGTGTGTGTGTGTGTGTGTATCTGAGTATGTGTGTAGGTATGTGACAATGTGTGTGTAGCTTACAACCAGACACCAGCTAGGGATGCTAAGGCTTCAACAAGAATGGGTGGACAGGAAAGGCCACTGGCCAGCCTCAGGATGCTTTGTCCATGCTCCCTGGACTGCTCCAAGAAATCTACCTCTTGCCTTAAGGGCCAAGAAACAGTCAGAATGGACCACTCCCACAAAGAGTAGCTCTTGGCTGACAAAGGCTTGTGGAGGGCCAGGGAAACCCAGATCACTCGGCATTTTGTAAAAAGCTCTCTGAAGAGGGGCATTTACACAGTGATCCTTCCAAAGCTCCTCCCCTTCCTGGGGCCAAGGCCCTGGTGCCCTCAGCTGCCCTGAATCCTGTCCCACCTGGGAGCTCAGCGAGAAGCTCTGGCGCTGGAACTCCCCAGCCCGCAGTGTCCCCACATCAAACAGCACTGACAACACAGGGTCATCTTTGGTCAGCAGGTCCTGGTCAAAGACTTTCAGTTCCACTACATTCTAAAAGAAGAGAGTTAGAGGGCTGCAGGAAGGGCCAGGCAGCACAGGAGTAAGAGGACAGGCACAGGCAGGAAGGCAGGGAGGTGACGGGCATGGCCAGCAAGGTAGACCCACCTTGAGCTGCCTGTGGACGTAGAAGTTAAAGCTCTGATTCCAAATGGGGCTCCTACAGTTCTTGACAGTACGTGTCCGGAGTCTATGACTGGAAGCCGTGGGCAGCCACAGGGTCACATAGCAGTCAGAGGGTGTCACTGCAGGGACAGACAGTGGCAAGCTGGTGATGGCTAAGAGCCCTGCCCAACTCCAGCCTCCCAGCCTCCCTCATCACAGAGATCCCTGGAGACCTGTGTGGATGGAAGGTCAGACAGGAGCAGAGGCAGAGCCCCAAACCTCTACCTTCTCCCCATCCCTCTCTCTACACCCTCCTCCAAGGACCCCTGCAAGCCTAGCCTGTGTCTCTTCCCACTGTCCCTACCCCACTCTGAATCTAGCTGCAGAACTGTTCTTAGTTCAGACTCACCTAGGTCCCTAGAGGGCAGGCCATGGGCCTGCAGGACACGAATGGTGAGCAGGCAGGTCCCAGGCACCTTGGTCTACAGAGACAAGAGAAGGGAATGGCTTGCCACAGGCTGATGGGGCCAAAGACTACAGGGGATGGAGGGAAGCTGAGGCAACTCTGGGGCACAACCCTGCACCAGAAGGACCAGGGCTGCCAGCCACAGCGCTGTCACCAACCGGTCAGAATCCTGAATCTGGAGGACATACAGCATCTCTGTAACAATTTATGTAACACTCTGTACCAGCTTCTGTTCCAAGGACTTTACATACGTTAGCTCAACCATCATGACAACCCCGTGCATGGGTACTGCTGATTATGATAAGCCTCATAAGGAAGAGAAGCACAGAAGTACGTTAAGTAGTAACTTGCTCAAGTGCAGAGCCCAGATTAGAACCCAGGCAGTCTAGCTAGAACTGCGCTCTCTACTCCCACACTGAGCAGTTTCCCTCTTTTGGATACAGTATCTTTCAGTCCTTCCACCACAACCCCAGCCCACATCCTTGCTAAGCAACTGTGAGGCTGATCTTATGTGGCAAGGGTAGGGGGTGTAACATCACAGGTGAAGAGGAAAAGGCCTGATGAGGCCTGAAGTCCTGCTTCTGTGTTCTCCACTCCTGAATAGTGGAAAATTCTAGAAATGAGCTCTCTGCCAGGTAGGTTCAGCAGTTAGCAGCTGACAGGATGCCAAGTCCTAGCCCCTCCAGGTCTATGAGATCAGGATAAACATGGTCCCCAGCAGATTCCAACTAAAACTATCCCCAGTCTCTGGGACATGGCCTCGGCCAGGCACACCAGGAGAGGGAAGCCTATGCCAACTGGTCTCTCTCCGGTCTGCAGGAAGGCCCTGATGGATGGAGCCCAAGGAACTCATCCATCAGTATCAGCTCCAGGCCCCATAACCCAAGTCATTGAGTCAGAGGGAGGAGACCCTTCCCTCTGGGAGATACCCCTGGTGCCTGGAAACTGTCTGGGGCCCACTGCTAGGGCAGGAAGGACTCAGGGCAGATCCTTGGTGCAAGACTCTGCCCTTCCCTGGCTTCTGCTCACTGCCTTGGCCCAAGGATGGCAAACAGCCCCATACACCTAGAGAAGACTGCATCTCTAGCCCCTCCTGAGAAACAGCACCAACCAGGTAGGCATCAGGGGTCAGAGTGGGGCCAGTGCACTGCAAGCCTTACCAGAGCCATGAGGCCAGGAGTCTGAGAGATGAGGAGTGGCAGGCAGTGGCTGATGAACTGAGGACTGTCGGATTTTTAACCAAGATCCAGGGGTGCCCCAGCTGGCTTGGAACTCCTCCCTAGTCCCTCCCACCTGCCTCTTCCGCTCCAACCCTGCCCACACCCACTCGTGGACCAGCCATCTGCCAGGAAATCATGCACCTCAGTACCTCATTCTACACCAAGGGCACTGATACCCTTCTACATATGCTCAGTGTATGCTCACCCCACCCCAAGTCCCAGGAAGACCCACTTCTACCTTCCCCTCCTGGCCTGACCTCTCAGACCTGACCTGGAAAGGGAGGCTCCCTGGAGAGCTTGCCGTCAGGGTCTAAGCAGAAGGAAAAGGCAGGCAGGATCTCAAAGGTAAAGCTCCCCAGCCTTTCGCAAGCTCCTGGTACCAGTAGGACAGGAATGCCCAGTCTTGTCTGAAGCACTGGCCCAATCTAAGGAGTGCCCTAGGCCCCATCATCAGCTAGCAGGAGAGTGGTTTTGTTACATAAATCAGCACTTCAAAGCCCTGTGCTAGACTGAGATGGTGCCAGGTGCCAGGAATGAGGCCTCTGGGTTGACACTCAGTGGGAGGGGCATTCTTCTTTCTCAAGGGCCTAGTTTGTCAGGGGAGGGAGAGTTGAGTGAGGAGACCAACTTCTTCTACAGAACAGTCCAGAACGGGTAGGTGCTTCTGCCCCCTCCAACCTGTGCTTCTCAGGGAAGAGGGAGATAGAGATGCTCACCAGATGCCCTAGAGCTGGTGGGAGAAAACAAACAATGTCCAAGCAGGGCTAGAGGCAGCTCTACAGGCCAAGTCAACAGGGTCCAAGCCAAAGAGGTACAACCACAGACGTGGGGGTCTGCTTCTGGCCTGAGGAAGGGCTCGGTGGCTGTCACAGACAGAGGTGACAAGGTCTGGACTAGGCCCTCACCCTCCATCAGGGACATTCTGAAATTTTTACCTGATCCTTCAAACCCTCAGTAGACCACAAAAGGCAACTGTTGAGCGTCACAACCTATGAATCACTACCTTTTATTGTGCATTTCCTCTGTGCAGGACCAGGCCACGCTGGGGCTGTACAGTCACAATCTCCAGGCCTGACAACAGCCTGTGAGGTAGGACTATTATTACTTCTGTTTTACAGACTAGGACACCGATGCTCTGAGACACAGTAACTTGCCCAAGGCCACCAAGCTGCCGAGAGAGAGTGCTGGACCTGCAGCCCCACTCTTTCTGTGAGAGGTCGCTGGCTCACCTGTGTGGCAATTTCCTGGAACCCCTGCCAGAGCTGCCTGGCATTTCTTGGTCCTCCTGATCTCACCCAAGAGTCTCCAAAGCTGATTCCAACCCAAGCCAGTCTCTGGGCCAGCAGCAGGCATGCATGCAGCCTTCAGGTTATTTCTAGAATCGACCCAACCCTGTTTCCTCAGTTGTAAGTGGCAACATTCACTGGGGCTCCACTAGTTGAGGCCTGAGGCCTTGGTAAGGGAGTCGAGCAGCTGGAAGTAACTGTACTTGAGGTCATATTCCATGTCGTACCAGAAATTCACTGTGGAGAGAATGCGGCCATGAATGGTGGGCTCTTTCTTGTAACCTTTCTACCCAAGAGCTGTCCCAGCCAACCCTGTCCAGGTGCCCTGCTGGGCTGTGGGTCCTCACCAGCAATGCAGCCATGGGACTGCTGGACATGGTGGAACCACAGGGCCGGCAGGTAGAGCATCTCACCAGCCTGCACAGTGCAGTGAAGGGCCTGTGCCTGACGGTACCCAGGGTACCGAGCCAGATCTGGTGCCAGGGGATCCAGTGGGATCCAGGGTACCTGGGGATACGGCAGGGCCATGGAAAAGGTCCCAAGGCCTCCTCAGGCTCTGTCTTTTCCAAAGGTAAGCCCCACAGGCCCTGCTCTATTCAGCACTGGGAAAGCCTAGATTTACGGATTTTTCAGAGGACGGTACCACTCCTGAGGTCTTTTGGGCCTGCTTCTCAGAATCTATGCTCTTGCCCTCCCATGCCCCAAGATACCAGGCTCACCTCTCCCTGGAGCCCAGAAACAAGAAATACCTTCTCCATGGCCTCTTCATCCACCACCTCAAAGGTGCCCTCCTCAGTAACATGGTAGGTTGCTGGTGTGTATAGCTCTGAAGCCAGAGGAAGAGTTGGGGACCTCAGCAGATAGTGCCTGCAAGTCCCCTGCCCTGCCCCAGCCACTCCCACAGGCTCCTGAGCCTCAGGGGCAAGGTCAGGGTCATAGTGAAGGAGACACTGTGTCCATGCTGCAGGCCCTCACTGCCCTCTCTCCCTCTAGTTCAGGTCCCCTACCATAGGGGATGAAGGGCCGGTCACTGGGTGGATGTAACAGGAAGTGCTTCTCTCCCGACACAACGCAGTAGAGGTTCTCATAGTGATCCTTGTGCACTGCCAACACAGAGAAGGCCCCATGGGCAGGTTATGGGTGCAAACTTTCCACTCGGAGCCTTGCTCCACAAGAGAGCTAATGGAGCAAAGGAAGAGCACATGGCAGATCAAAGCATGCCCTAAAATATTCTCTAAACGTTAAACAAAAAACATCCTCTGCAGTCTCAAGCCAAGCAACATTATATCTTTAGTAAAGTATGCCTGCCTTGAACACTCTGCTCTTTTAATGATTTATCTACATGAGATCAAAGTGACAACAGCATCTCGAAAGACTAGATAGGGAATTTAGGGGGCAGTGGGCTTAGGTTAATAGTGGAGGAATTACTTGCAAAAGAATGGTGAGAATGGCTGCACAACTCAACGAAATCAATGTCACTGAATCGTACATGTAGAAACTGCTGAACTGGTGTATTTTTTACTGTGTATATTCTCCAACAACAACAAAGTCAAAGCACTCAAGGTGAAGCCAAGGAGTTGGCAGGCACTGCTGACCTCGGCCACCAGGGACTTGGTGTTCACAGGGTCCTGGGTTCATCTCTGCCAGGCTGTGAATCTCACTTCCCAACCTAGCCAACCTACTGAGAGCTTCCCAGGGATGCAGAAGAACCAGTGCACCCTGCCCCAGTGCCAACCCACAACCACCTCCCCACAGTGTGCTGGGCAGACCCTCTGTGGTGCCTGCGTTCCAGAATGCCACAAGGAATCTTGGACAACAGTTGGTCCCACTTTCTTCAACCCAGCCTCCCCACTCTTGCCCTCATCTTCCTTCCTCCCTGCCCTGTATTTTCTGACACCTACAAGATGTCACTGCAGCTGCTTCCCCCAGCCAGAAATTCACAGCATCAGGCATCTTTCCTGCAGGTCAGAGGGAAAAGGGTTAGGAGGGTGTTCCTCTGAAGGCCAGGCTGGGAATAACAACCCTATGGGGTTGTTGGGGGAAAAAAAAACAGGTGGAGCAAAGGTGGCTCAGTGAAGAGAGTCGAGAGAAGAGGCAGAGTTACAGAGAAGGGGCCCGTCCCCCCTGAGGGAGAAGCAAGGGCACCAATTCACAACAGTTGCTCTGGTATCATGCCCAGGCTTGAGGATCTGAGTGTTTAGTGGGCAGCACCTGAGCGTGCATGGCCAAGTCATCATTAAAGGGAGAGAAGGAGCAACTGGGGCTGATCTCTTCCTCTCCATGGTTGCTCTGTCCCGCCACTGAGTCACAGATCACCCCTTTGTCCCTGCCTCCTCCACTCACCCAGAGCCTCAGAGGCCCAGGACACATGAGGCTCCAGGTCAGGCAGCAGCTGGGGCAGCTCAGTGGGCAAGTTGGAGCATTGCTTTTGCACATAGAGGACTCCAGGGTGCTGGACCCATCCCTCCAGTACATCCAGCACTCGGCTCAGGGGCAGGCGGAGTTCAGCAGGCATCACAAAGCGGTCTCCCCGCACAGCATCCGCGTAGCCATCTGGAGTCACGGCCACACTCACCTCTGTGGAGCCTACTGTGGCCCTGGAGAAACAGACATTCAGACCATGCCCAGATGCCACAAAGCACTGCCCCCACCCCACCCCAGCATGGCCCACCTCAGGTAGGGGAGCGACCACTTCTGCAGGGCTGGCCAGTGCTGCAGAGCATTACGGATGATGCAGGGCCTGTTGGGGCAGACCCAGTCCCGGTAGAACTGGAGTGGAGTAGGGGGCTCATCCAGGTAGGGCACAGCTGGAGGCACACTGAGCTCTGACAGAGGGAAAGGCGGACACTAATATCCAGCAGCACCCATGCCCTGGCTCACACCCACGCAGACACCCTTCTTGGCTGTCCTGCACCTGGCTCACGTCCACACAGATGCCCTGCCCCGCCTCCATACCGGCCCGTGCCCCATACCTGTAGAGACAGCCCCCCTTGGTACCTGGCCCTTGCACCCTCCCTGGGCACATCACACTGTGTCACTGAGCCATGCTCACTGGTGACAAGGGACCCTGGACAACTAGGAATTGACAATAAGGAGAATTTAAAGGAGCAAGCATGAAGCACACACAAACATTCCCCTATGAGCCGTAGAATCTATGGGACCAGAGCTCCTGCTCAGCCCATAATCTTCTGTGGCCAGGTCAGGCCACACACAGCGGACCCTTGGCCTCCCTTACCTGGAGTGATCAACCTCCTGGCACTACTAGCAAAACCAGCCCCTGGAGCAGTGTAGGGAGCGCCAGGGGGACTCCAGCTAGGGTCCAAGGTCACGGGTTGGTCTGGCTAGGGTGTGGTCCCAGAAAGTGCTACAGTCTTAGAGATTTACCTAGTGTTCTGGGATGTGCTCAGTGCCTGGCTCGGCTAGTGCTGAGGTGTCATCCCAACATGCTTACAACTTATCTGGGGAGACAGACTATCACACAAAACCACTGGGTCTTATGAATTGTACCACACCTGTGTGGATGTCTGTCACAACCCCATATCACCCTTAATAAAAACAGCTAATTTTTGATGTACCCTTCTCCCTAACTCTTGTTATCCCATTGGTTGTTTCTAAGTCCCATTTATTCTACCTTCAAATGTCTCTCAAACCTACCTTCTCCTTTTCTCCTCTACATTCAAGCTACCTTCTTTGGGTACCTTCACTCAAATGTCACCTCAGTGAGGCTTCCTTCCCTGACTATCCTTCTTTAACTTGTACGCTCCCCTCACCCTACCCTGCCACAAACTCTATGAAAAAAACAAACCACTTGCTATCAAGTCAATTCCAACTCATGGCAACTGTCACAGATTGAACTGTGTCCTCCAAAATCATCTGTCAACTTGGCTAGTCCACGATTCCCAGTATTGTGTGACTGTCCACCATTCTGTCATCTGATGCAGTTTTCCTATGGGTTGTAAATCCTACCGCTACAATGTTAATAACAGGATTATCAGCAGTTACGTTAATAAAGCAGGATTCAATCTACAAGATCAGGTTGTGCCTTCAACCAATCTCTTCTGAGATACAAAAGAGAGATGTAAGCAGAGAGACAAGGAGATTTCATACCACAGGTGCACAGCACATCATTTGGACCCAAGATTCTTGTACACAGAAGCTCCTGGACCAGAGGATTAATGCCAAGGAACTTCTTCCAAAGAAAAAGCCTTCCTGGAGCTGATGCCCTGAATTTAGACTTCCAGACTACTAGATTGTGACAGAGTAAGTTCCTCTTTGTAAAGCCACCTACTTGTGGTATCTCTGTTACAGCAGCACTAGGTGACTGAGATAGAATTTGGAACTGGGAGAGGGGTGCTGCTCTAACAAAAACTGAAAATGCAGAAGCAGTTTTGAAACAGTGAATGGATAAAACCAGGAAGAGTTTTAAAGAATCTAGTAGTAAAATCCTAGATTGCCTTGAAAAGACCACTGATGAAACTGGACATCACAGACAATTCTGATAAGGGCTCAGATGGAAGTGAGGAAAACCATTACAATGGAGATAGTGCAGCAGGTGAGAAGCAGCCGCAGAACCAGGAAACCAGTGTGACAGCACTTGTGCCAACCCACAGAGTCTGAGAGCTGAGTGCCTTTGTGTAGGAGGATTTCTGGCAGAGTGGGGTACCTCCCAACACTTACCAGTAAAGCTATGCCAGGCTCACCAACCCAGAGAGCAAGAAAGCTAAGTGCCTTCCTGCTGAAATTTAATGGTGGAGTAGGGTATTTCCAGGCACTTATAGGAGGAGACAGAGAGCTCTGGAGGACTTGCCCTAGTAGGGGAGATGCAGGCAGTGAGGCCGATAGGGCAGAGAGGCCAAGGAACCAGAAAGCAAAAGCTGAAGAGACAAAGAGCACAGGAAGTAGGACTGCTTCAGTCTCAAAGGATAGAGTAGCCACTCAAACGGACTAGCAGAATGGTGTGCCCAAAGGTGAGGAAGCACAGTTGCCATTCCAATGGCCTGGAGGGCAGATCTCAAGTCTTGGGCTAAGAGGCCTGGACCAGAATCCAGAGAATGTGGCCAGTACCTAACGTCTGGAAAGTAAGGCAATTGTGTAAACAGTCTCAGAGAACAGAGGATTATTTTCAAGCCTTGAGAGCTCATGAGTTCTGGCAACTTGTTTGGTGCCAGTTATCCCTTCTTTCCTTCTAATTTCTCCCATTTGTAATGGAATGTCTCTCTTATGGCTATTATACCACTTCATTTTAGAAGCAGGTAACTGGTATTCTAGACTTCACAGATGAAGACTTTTTGCCATTTGGACTTGGAGTTGAATTAAGACTTCTGCGTATGATGTGACGGGGTGAACATGTTTTATATGTGGCAAGGACATGAATTTGGGGGGGCAAAGGGTAGAATGTCATGGATTAGACTGTGTTCCCCCCAAAAAATATCTGTCAGCTTGGCTAATTCAAGATCCCCAGTACTGTGGGTCTACCATTTTGTGATCCACTATGATTTTCCTATGAGCTGTAAGTTCCACTACTGCAGTGTTAATAACGTGGGATTAGCAGCAGTTATGTCAATAAGGTAAGATTCATTCTACAAGATTAGGTGTGTCTTAAACCAGTCTCTCCGGAAACATAAAAAAGATGTGAGCACAGAGACAGGAAGACGTCACACCACCAAGAAAGAAATGCCTGGAGCTGAGCATGTCCTTTGGTCTCAAGGTACCTGCAGTGAGAAGCTTCTTGACCTAGAGGAAGATTGGTGACAAGGACTTTCCTCCAGAGTAGACAGACAGAGAAACCCTTCCCTTGGAGATTATGTCCTGAATTCGGACTTCTAGCCTACTGGATTGAGAGAGAATACTTTTCTCTTTGTTAAAGCCATCTACTAGTGGTATTTCTGTTACAGCAGCACTGGATGAACTAAGACATCAACCTCATGTAGGTCAGAGCAGAACTATGCTCCATGCGGTTTTCAACAGCTATTACTTTTCAGAAGTAGATCACAAGGTCTTCCTTTCAAGGTGCCTCTGGGTGAATTCAAACTGCCAGCTTTTCAACTAGCAGTCAAATGCTTAAGCATTTATACCACCAAGGGATTCCTAGCAATCCCTATATCCCTTCCTTATTTTACTGTTCTCCCTTCCCATTATACCACCTAACACACCACACCACCTGAGGAGCCCTGATGATGTATGTAGCGATTAAATGCTCAGCTGCTAAACAAAAGATCAGCAGTTTGAATCCAGCCACCCCCCACCACCCCACCCCCCACTGTTCTACCCAAGAAAGATGCGGAAGTTTGTTTCCATAAAAATGACAGCCTTGGAAACCCTAAGGGGCAGTTTTACTCCATCCTGTAGGGTCACTATGAGTCAGAATCAATTTGACAGGAACAGGTTTGGTAGCAGGTTAACACGCTACCTGGTTTCCGTATTTAAATTGTTTACCACTCTGTCTTCCCTGCTGGAATGTAATCTCAATGAGGGCAGGGATGCTTGTCTTGTTCATTAATGTATTTTCAAGATCTAAAATAGTACCCAACACATAGCAGATGCTCAGCAAATGTTACCTGAATGTCTTAGTCATCTAGTGCTGCTATAACAGAAATACTTTTAAGTGATATCTTTAACAAAAGAGGGATTTATTCTCTCTCAGTCTAGGTGGCCAGAATTCTGAATTCAGGGTGTCAGTTCCAGGGAAAGGCTTTCTCTCTCTGTCACCTCTGGCAGAATGTCCTTGTTATCAATTTTAACCTGGACTAAGAACTCTTTAGTGTAGGAACCTCCAGGTCCTGGGACACTGTCTGCTTCTGGATCTTCTTTCTTGGTGGTAAGAGGACCTTCTTTTCTCTGCTGAATTCTCCTGTATGTCTCAAAAGATTGACTCAAGATATAACCTAATTCCGTAGATGAAACATAACTGCCTCTAATCCTGCCTCATTAACATCATAGTAAAAAACCCATTGTCAGCAAATAGATTACAACTCAAAGTGACCATATAAAAACAAAAAACCAAATCCATTGCTGCCGAGTCAATTCCAACTCATAGAGACCTTACAGGACAAAGCAGAACTGCACCATACAGTTTCCAAGGAGCACTTGTAGATTCAAACTGCCTACCTTTCAGTTAGCAGTGATAGCACTTAACCACTATGCCACTAGGGTAACTACCCCATTGGGTTTCCAAGGAGCAGCTAGTAGATTCCAATTGTTGACCTTCTGGTTAGCAGTTGTAGCTCACAGAGGCTCTTAAACCACAGTAACTCCAGGGCTCCAATTAACAGCACAGAGGTTAGGATTTAGGATATATAAGATAATCATATCAGATTACAAAATGGGGGCCAACCACATAACACTGGGAATCAAAGGTGACACACAGTTCTTGGGGGACACGATTCTATCCGTAACACCTAATAAATGAATAAAAGTATTGCATATCTCCAGCAACAGTGAAGTGACCAGTTTCCCAAGCTTAACTCCCCTTCCTGCCAAAGCATTCATCACCCCAGTTCCAGTTATGTTCCTAAAACAATCTCATCTTGTCACACTGCTAGTAAATTGCTTTGATGACTTACCACCACCACTTACGGAAAAAAGTCTGCCTGGCACATGTGCAAGGGGCTCATCTAGGCCCCACCTACTCTTCCAGTCTGATTTCCTTCTGCCAGGTGCCTGTCCCTTACCACATACCCTGGGCTCCTGTGGCACTGGGCTTTGTGCCTGCTGCCCCCTCAAGTGAAATGCCCTTCTTCCAACTTGGCTTTGTGATTTCATTCTCTAGGTCTGGCTGGAATGTTGGTGGCCACCACACTTTACCTCTGAGGTCATGTTCTGTATCTCATGAATGTGTCTCCCGACCAGGGAGAAAAGGCCATCATCTTAGCCTTGCAATCAGTCAGAAAGTCAGTATGTGTCATGGATTGAACTGTGTCCCCCCAAAACTGTGTGCAGCAATTTGGCTGGGCCATGATTCCCAAAATTGTGTGCCTGTCTTCCATTTTTCAATTTTCCTGTTGTAAATCCTAATCTTTGCCTGTGGTTAACAGGGCAAGATTGGATTATGTTCAAAAGTTTTAGGATGGAACTGTAACACCCTTACTAAGTTCACCTTCCTGATCCAATGTAAAGGGAGTTCCACCAGAGTATGGCTTGCATCACCTTTTATCCTATGAGAAATAAAAGGGAAGCAAGCAGACAGTTGGGGACCTCATACTACCAAGAAAGCAGTGCTGGGAGTAGAGTGCATCCTTTAGATCTGAAATTCTCGTGCTGAGATGCTTCCAGGCCAAAGAAAGACTGATGTAACACAGTGACCTTCCTCTAGAGCCAACTCAGAAAGAGTACACATCCCTGGAGCTAGTACCCTGAATTTGGACTTCTAGCCTACTGGACTGTGATAGAATAAATTTTTCCTTGGTAAAGCCATCCACTTGTGGTATTTCTGTTATAGCAGCACTAGATGACTACAGCAGTATGTTTTTAGATTAGAATTTGAACTGAGTGGGAAGAACCCTGTGGGCCTAGGAAAACCAGAAGAGAAAGAGCTGATTGGTGTGCTTGTTTTACTGACAAAGAGGCAAAATGGAACCTACCATGCAGACACGGCAATTTGGAGAGAAGACATTGGCAAAAGGCCTTCCAGGAGTGCCATCCCATCATAGCAGCCACCTCGGGCTCAGTAAACCTCCCTGTTATTCTCACTGGAGTTCTTAAAATATGCAGAAACTCCCATTTTTATACCCTTTTGTATTTTCTTATTTTGATTTTCTCGCTATTAAACAGATTCCCTTTTGAGAACTGCCACATCTGTCTCCTGTGGTTTCCAAGTGAGAAAATTTCAAGAGATCTAAAAAATCCCTTTGATCCAACCTTGTGCCTGCTAGGACTCATATACCTGTGCAAACCCTGTTCCAGCCACAAAAGCCTCCCCCAGCCACAGCACACCACACATACTTCCACCTCAACGTGTTTACCTGGGCTGTGCCCAACAACTGAAATGCTCTTCCACAGATGTCTGCACAGTTGCCTCCCTTTGCTCCTTCAAGTCTGTGCCCGAATGTAACCTTCTCACGGATGCCCATCCTGACTGTGGCACCTAAACTTCAAGCTGTCTCCACCCTCAATCCACAGCACTCATCTCATAGACTATTATGTGATCAATTAGTGTGCCTACAGTTAGAAGGTTGGCACACAAGAGGAAGACACTTGTCAAGATGGACTGACACAATGGCTGTAACAATAGGCATAAGCATAAAATCGATTTTAGGCATGGCAGTTTCCTTCTGTTCTGCACACGGATCACTGGGAGTTGGAACTGACTCAACGGCACCTAACCCAACAGAGTTAGTTGAAGAGTCCCTGTGTAGTGCCCCAAACAAGTGCTAGTCCACTAACTGTAAGATTGGTGGTTCACATTTACTATAGCCCCTAAGACGAATTAATCAAACCAGAGACATAACAGACCTTTACAAAGAGAAATACAAGCCCTTACTACAAGAAACTAAGAGAGACTTAGATAAATGCAAAACCTTACTCTGTTCATGGATAAGAAATGTCTATTTTACCCAAAGCAATCTACTTATATAATGCAATCCCAATACAAGTTCCAGCATCATTTTTTAATGAGATGGAGAAACAAATCACCAATTTTGTTTGGAAAGGGAAGATGCCCTGGATAAGTAAGGTACTACTAAAGAAGAACACACTGGGAGGCCTCTCATTACCCGACCTTAGAACATACTACACTGCCACAGTGGTCAAAACAGCCTGGTACTGGTACAAGAACAGACAGATTGATCAATGGAACAGAACTGAGACCCCAGAGACGGCACCATCTGCCTATGAACAGTCAATATTCGACGAAGTCCCTAAGACATTAAACTGGGTAAAAACAGTATCTTCAACAAATTGTGCTGGCAAAATTAGATACCCATCTGCAATAAATTAAAACAAGATCTGTATCTTACACCTTATACAAAAACCAACTCCAACTGGATAAAAGACCTAAATATCAAACCTAAAATGATAAAGCTCACCCAAGAAAAGGTAGGAACAACAATGGAAGTTTTTTACTTTTCTTTTTTCTTTTAATTTAGTATGACTGAATGAAAACGTATATTCCCATATAATTCTACATGCCGACCTATATGCAGCGTCCACTGCTCTCCCTGTCCGGTGACAGCAGTTTATTCTTCTCTGCTTCATACACGTCTCATTCTCCTAACAGTCTTCTTTCCCCTCCTCTCCACCGACTTTCCTTCCTCTAGTCAGAGGTCAGCAGGATGATATCCTCTAGATGCACAGAACCATAAAGTGCATCCAATATACGGTCACTCTGCATCACCAAGTGCAACCCATTCATGTCTGAAGAGTAGACCTTCGTTACGATTTATGGGCAAGGGCAGCATCAGGGCCAGGGGCCATGCCCCCAGGGAAACCTTGAAGCCACTGGACCATCAATTGCAGTCTTTTAGTGGAGATCTCAGGATGCATCCCTCTTTATTCTTGTGTTGCCAGTGAGACTCAACTTAGTGAGCTCCATCGCGGCTATCACTGGTGGTGGCCGGGCACCATCTGTTTCTTCCGGTCCCAAGTTGATGTAGGCACCCACTCATGTGGGTCTCTCTATCTTCTGGGTTGTCTTTACCACATGTGATACTGGTCCTCAGTGAGCATCTGTTTCTGCTGAGTTGGGACCATTTGCTGTGCCCTCGGATGGCAGCTTGGCAGCTTTTAAGATCCCAGACGCCACTCACCAATGTGGGGTGCAGAGAGCTCTCCTAGCAAAATGCTAGTTGTGCCAACTGGCCTCGATTTCACCTAAGACCATGGTCCCCTGCCCCCTACCCCAGCTACTCTATCCATGCAATATTGGGTAAAGATGGAAAGAGTATTCAAGTTATGCTGAACTCCACTTAATATTGTTCTTGTTTCTAATGTGTGCTATCACTGATTTCACCCAACTAGATTTCTAGCAACCATCTAATCTAAAGCTTGCCTCCCTTGCCTTCCCTCCCTCCCCTCCTTTGCAGCTGTCCAAGAGTCTTTTCTTCTACACACAAGTCTGTTTTTGAGATTTTATCGTAAAGGACTCATACAATATTTGTCCTTTTGTTGCTGACTACTTTCACTCAACGTAATGTCTTCCAGTTGAAACTAGGTCATGAGATGTTTCCTGGAATCATCATTATTCTTTATCATTGCATAGTATTCCATTGAGTCTATATACCATAGTTTATCTATCCATTTTTCAGTTGTTGGTCATCTGGGTTGATTCCATCTTTTTGCTATTGTGGACTGTGCTGCAATAAACATTCTTGTGCATGTGTCCCTTAGTGTGAAAGGCCTTGATTCTGTAGGATCTGGGTCTGTAGGATATATTCCAAGTAGTGGAATTACTGGGTCAAATGGTATATTGATATCCATCTTTTTAAGGAAGTGCCAGATTGCTTTCGAAAGAGGCTGGAACATTTTGCAACCCCATCAACAGTGTAGGAGAGTTCCACTGTCTCCACAGCCTCTCCAGCACTTGTTGTTTTGTGTTTTGGAGATCATGGCCAACTTTGTTGGGGTGAGATGGTATCTCATTGTCATCTTGATTTGAATTTCTTTAATAACTAAAGATCGTGAACATGTCTGCATGTGTTTTTTGGCTGCCTGGATCTTCTCTTTAGTGAAATGTCTGTCCATCTCCTTTGCCCATCACTTAATTAGATGATTTATCTTCTTCTTATTGCTATCTTGTAGTATCTTATAGATTATGGAGATCAGACGTTGGTCTGACACAGAGTTGCCAAATATTTTTTCCCATTCTGTAGGTGTTCTTTTAATTCTATTAATAAAGTCTTTGGATGAGCAAAAGTGTTTGATTCTTAATAGTTCCCATTTATCTATTTTCTCTTCTGTTGATTGTGGTTTGACAGATTTTGGAGTCTGTCCATATTGCGTATTAAAACTTCCATTGTTCTTCCTACCTTTTCTTGGATGAGCTTTATCGTTTCAGGTTTGATATTTAGGTCTTTTATCCAGTTGGAGTTGGTTTTTGTATAAGGTGTAAGATATGGATCTTGTTTCAGTTTATTGCAGATGGATAACCAATTTTGCCAGCACAATTTGCCGAAGATACTCTTTTTACCCCAGTTTAATGTCGTAGCAACTTTGTCGAATATCAACTGTTCATACGCAGATGGTGTCATCTCTGGGGTCTCAATTCTGTTCCATTGATCAATCCGTCTGTTCTTGTACCAGTACCAGTCTGTTTTGACCACTGTGGCAGTACAGTATGTTCTAAGGTCGGGTAATGAGAGGCCTCCCAGTGTGTTCTTCTTCTTTAGTAGTACCTTACTTATCCGGGGTGTCTTCCCTTTCCACACAAAATTGGTGATTTGTTTCTCCATCTCATTAAAAAATGATGCTGGAACTTGTATTGGGATTGCATTATATGAGCATATTGCTTTGGATAAAAGAGACATTTTCACAATGTTAAGTCTTCCTATCCATGAGCAGAGTAGGCTTCTCAATTTATCTCAAGTCTCTCTTAGTTTCTTGTACTAAGGGCTTGTAGTTCTCTTTGTAAAGGTCTGTTGTTTCTCTGGTACTTTATCTTCTTAGGGGCTATAGTAAATGGTATTGATTTGATGATTTCTTCATTAACAGTCTTGTTGGTATAAAGGAATCCTACTGATTTACTTACATTTATCTTGTATCCTGAGACTTTGCTGAACTCTTCTATCAGTTTGATTAGTTTACTTATAGATTCTTTGGGATTCTTTGCATAAACAATCATATCATCTGCAAACAGGAAGATTTTAACTTCTTTACCAATGCAGATGCCCTTTATTTCTTGGTCTTGTCTAAATTGCTCTGGCTAGAACTTCTAGTACAATGTTGGAAAGGAGAGGTGAGAGCATCCTTGTCTAGTTCCTGTTCTCAAGGAAACGTCTTTCAGTCTCTCTCCATTCAGGATGATGTGGGCAATTGGCTTTCTATAAATGGCCCTTATTGTGTTGAGGAATTTTCCATCTATGCCTATTTTGCTAAGAGTTTTTAGCATGAATGGGTGTTGGACTTTATCAAATGCCTTTTCTGCATCAGTGAACAAAATCAGGTGATTCTTGTCTTTTGTGTTATTTACGTGGTTAATCACATTAAATGTTTTTCTGATGTTGAACCAGCCTTGCATCCCTGGTATGAATCCCACTTAGTCACGATGGATTATTTTTTTGATATGCTATTTTATTCTATTGGCAAGAATTTTGTTGAAGATTTCTGCATCTAGATTCATGAGTGGTATCGGTCTGTAGTTCTCCTTCTTTGTTGGGTCTTTCCCTGGCTTTCGTATCAGGGTTATGCTGGCTTCATAGAATAAGTTTGGGAGTACTCCATCCCTTTCTATACTGTGAAATAGTCTCAGTAGGATTGGAGATAACTCTTCTCTAAAAGCTTGGTAGAATTCTGCAGTGAAGTCATCCGGGCCTGGGCTTTTTCTGGTTGGCAGTGTTTTGATGACCTTTTCAATCTCTTCCTTTGTGATGAGTTTATTAAATTCTTCTGCTTCACGTTGTGATAATTTGGGTAGGTGGTATGAGTCAAGGAGTTGGTCCATTTCCCCTAGGTTTTCAAATTTGTTAGAGTACAGTTTTTCATAGTATTCTGTTATGATATTTTTTTATTTCTGTTGCATCTGTGGTGACAACTCCCCTCTCATTTCTAATTTGGGTTATTTGTTTCCTTTCCTGCTTTTCTTTAGTAAGTTTAGGCAGTGGTTTGTCAATTTTGTTGATCTTTTCAAAAAAACAGCTTTCAGTCTTTTCAATTTTTTCGATTGTTTTTCTATTCTCTAATTCATTTAGCTCAGCTCTAATCTTTATGATCTCATTTCTTCTGGTGCCTGAGGGGTTCCCCTGTTGTTCTCTCTCTACTTGTTCAAGCTGTAGGGTTAGTTCCTTGATTTGGTTTCTTTCTTCCTTCCAGATGTGTGCATTTATGGAGATAAACACACCTCTGAGCACTGCTTTGGCTGTATCCCATAGGTTCTGGTAGGAAGTGTTTTTGTTCTGATTGGAATCCATGAATTTCTTTAATTCATCCTTGATTTCTTCTATAACCCATGTTTTTTTGAGCAAGATGTTGTTCATTTTCCAAGAGTTCCACTTTCTATCAATTTTATCTGCTATTGATTTCTACTCTGATGGCTTTATGATCTGTGAAGATGCTCTGCAGTAATTCAGTGGTATGGATTTTGTTGAGTACTGCATTATGTCCTAACACATCGTCAATTCTGGAGAATGTTCCATGTACACTGGAGAAGAAGGTGTAGCTGTCTGCTGATGGGTGGAAAGTTCTGTATATATCAGTGAGGTTGGCAATGAGGTCTTCTATATTTTTACTTAGCTTTTTTCTAGATGATCTGTCCAGTACTGAGAGTGGAGTGTTGAAGTCTCCCACTACTACTGTGGAGTCATCTAACTCTCTTTTGAGCGTAGTCAGTGTTTCTTCGACATATTTAGGTGCTATGATATTACGTGCATAGATATTTAATATAGTTAAGTCTTGCTTGTGTACTGAACCTTTCAGCAATAGTGTCCATCTTTGTCCACGATGGTGAATTTTACATTAAAATTGATTTTATCTGAGATTAGAATTGCCACCCCTGCTCTTCTTTGTTCATTGTTAGCTTGGTATATACTTTTCCATCCTTTAATTTTCAGTTTGCTCCTATTTTTAGGTCTCAAGTGAGTTTCTTGTAGACAACATACAGATGGGTCATGTCTTTTGATCCAAGATGTCAGTTGATATCTCTTTACTGGAGCATTCAGTCCATTCACATTCAATGTAATTATTGATAGGTATGTGTTCACGGCTGCCATTGTGATATGTTTATTTTTGTGTTGATGTTTTCTCTGTTGTTTTTATTAGTCTGTTCTGGGACATTCCTTTTAGTGAGTTGATTTTTTACCTTTTCAGAGCCGTAGTTGTTGAGACTCCTGTGTTACATTTCTTCAAATCGTATGATACATGTTTGTTGTGCTTTACAGCTGTCCCTATCATCCCCCTTAATAAACTATATATAAACCCAATTTTAACTACTACCAGTCTTGTCATCTTCCTCTCCATCTGGAAGCACTATAACGACTGTAGTACATCCCTCTTTTTAATATGATGGCACAATAGTTTTCATGATGATCACTGGATTCCTTCTTTCCATATTAAAGCTGTGATTGACTTTGGAGCCTTCCCTAACTGGGTAGAGTTTTGAGCAGTGTGTCATTCTGAAATATAAAGTTAGTGGTTTTGTTCTTCTAAGCCAGAGCCAAGAACTTCTTTCAGTATTTCTTGTAGCTTTTGGTTTGGTTTTTACAAAGTCTCTTTAGTTTCTGTTTATCTGGGAATGTCTTAATTTATTTTCGTATTTGAAAGACAGTTTTGCAAGATATATAATTCTTGGTTGGAAGTTCTTCTCCTTCAAGACTTTGAATGTGTCACACCACTGTCTCTGTGCCACCACGGTTTCTGCAGAGAAATCTGACAAAAGCCTACAGGGTTTCCCTCTGAATGTTAGCTTTGCTTTTGAGTCTTCCTGCCTTTAAGAGTTGCTGCCTGTGTTTCATTTTGTTAAGCTTGATTATAATATGTCTTTGAGTCTTTCTTTTGAGATCTATATTGGGTGGCGTACGACATGCATCTGAGATGTCTAGATTCTCTTCCTTCATGATTTCTGGGAAATTTTCTTTCAGCAGCTCAGCAATGATACTCTCAATGTTCTCAGATGACTCACTCTGTTCAGGGACTCCAATTAATCAAAGGTTGTTCCTCTTAATAAAGTCCCACATGCTTCTTAATGCTTCTTCACTTTTCTTCTTTCTTTTTTCTGATTTCTGCTCATAGACGCTGGCGTCAGTAGCTCTGTCTTCCAACTCAGAAATTCTTTTTTCCATTTGTTCTATTCTGTTTTCTTGGCTTTGCATGGAAGTTTCTATGTCTTTGATTTTGTTCTTGATCTGCTGGATTTCAGAGTACTGGTGTTCCATCAGATCAAACAGCTTGTTTAATTTCTCCTTTTGTTCTGCTGCATTTTGTATAAGGTCTACAAGGGCTCTGTATATAATCATTTTGTATTTACTTTCTGATGCTTTCATAAAAGTTTCTTCATCTGGAAAACTCCTTGGTTGCTTTGTTTTCGAGCCTTCTGAAGCCATGGGTGATTTCTTGTATGCCACAAGTGTCTGTTGCTTTTTGGGTCCCATGTGAGTCAACAGAGGCTGGAAGAGATACTGTGAGGTTGGACTGCAGATGTTTCTCTAGGCTGTCTTAAAATGTAAAGCAAAAGGTATCTGACCCCTTCCCAAGTCAGCCAGGTTTTCAGGTGTAGAGGGCCCTATTCCCAACTGGCGAAGTAAGCACCTCTATATCCAACCCCAGATGGTACAAATTAGTTCAGAATACAGCAATGCTACTGCCCTATTGGCTTCTGTTGACAGGGCCAGCCTTAAGTGACACTGTGTAGAGTACTGCTTTTCTGGTAGAAAAGCACATTCCTGTGGGCAGGCTCTGGCTCCCAAGCTAAAAATTAGGTCCAGCTGTGGCCACCATATCCAAGATGGCGCCCTCCACACAGGCAGCAGATAGAGGAGCTACAGGTGCCGAGAGGTAGGGATGCCTCTGCTTCTGTTGCAGGGTCCCAAATGTACGCAGCACTGTGTAAATTGCGGCTTTTCTGTCGGAGAAGCACTGTACTGTTTGCAGGCGCTGGCTCCCAGGCTAAGAATTAGGTCCTGCTAAAATCTTTGTACCCAACATGGCATCCTGCACACCGATACTGAAATTCCGTACAAACCTCGCTGTGGCAGAGATAAAAAGACAGGCCCAAAGTGGCTAGATTAACAGAGTTCTAAGCCTGGCCCTCAAAATATGGGAATTTCGCCTGCCTATCCCCTCAGCAGCGCATCTCAGTCTAGCCACTAGGCAAGACCCAGCTCCGCCCGCTAGCCAAGGCAGAGGAAAAAAAAAGCCAAAATGGTGTGTTTACCTTCAGTCCATGAGAGCCAGGGCTAGCCAGGAGTGGGAGTCTGTGAAAGAGAGGAGGTTTTTTGCTCAGTGGCATGAAGTCCAAATTAACAGCCCTGTGCTGTGTCCTGGGGCTGATTAGGTGATCAGAAGGCTCCATTTGATTATCAATTCAGGTCTTGGTTTCCATAGGGATACAGGGAGACGTGTGCAGCCATCTTCACTCTGCCCCCCTGCTATATTTCCAATGAAAGTTTTAATACACAATGTAGACAGACTTCAAAATGCGTCAAACAAACCACAATCAACAGGAGAGAAAATAGATAAATGGGAACTATTAAGAATCAAACACTTTTGCTCATCCAAAGACTTTATTAATAGAATTAAAAGAACACCCACAGAATGGGGAAAAATATTTGGCAACTCTATGTCAGACCGACGCCTGATCTCCATAATCTATAAGATACTACAAAATATCAATAAGAAGAAGATAAACCATCCAACTAAGCAATGGGCAAAGGAGATGGACAGACACTTCACTAAAGAGGAGATCCAGGCAGCCAAAAAACACATGTGGACATGTTCACGATCTTTAGTTATTAAAGAAATTCAAATCAAGACAACAATGAGATACCATCTCACCCCAACAAGATTGGCCATGATCCAGAGAACACAAAACAACAAATGCTGGAGAGGCTGTGGAGAAAGTGGAACCCTCCTACACTGTTGGTGGGGTTGCAAAATGGTCTAGTCTCTTTGGAAGACAATCTGGCGCTTCCTTAAAAAAATGGATATCGATACATCATTTGACCCAGTAATTCCACTACTTGGAATATATCCTACAGAATCAAGGCCTTTCACACCAACGGACACATGCACCAGAATGTTTATCGTAGCACAGTCCACAATAGCAAAAAGATGGAATCAACCCAGATGCCCAACAATAGAAGAATGGATAGGTAAACTACGGTACATGTAGTCAATGTAGCACTACACAATGATAAAGAATAACGATGATTCCAGGAAACATCTCCTAACCTGGTTTCAACTGGAAGACATTATGTTGAGTGAAAGTAGTCAGCAACTAAAGGACAAATACTGTATGACACCTCTACGATAAGACCACAAAAACAGACTTGTGTATAGAAGAAAAGACTCTTTGACAGCTGCAAGGGAGGGGAGGGAGGGAGGGTGAGGTGGGGAGGGCTTAGTTTAGATAGTTACTAGAAATCTAGTTGGGAGAAAGCGGTGATAGCACACATTAGAAACAAGAACAACATCAAGTGGACTTCAGCATAACTTGAGTACTCCTTCCATCTTAACTCAATACTGCAAGGATAGAGTAGCTGGGGCGGGGTGCGGGGGGACCATGCTCTTAGGCGAATTCCAGGCCAATTGGCACAACTAGCGTTTTGCTAAGAGAGCTCTCTGCACCCCACATTGGTGAGTGGCGTCTGGGGTCTTAAAAGCTGCCAAGCTGCCATCCGAGGACTCAGCAAATGGTCCCAACTCAGCAGGAACGGATGCTCACCGAGGACCAAAATGACATGTGGTAAAGACAACCGAGAAGACAGAGAGACCCACAAGAGTGGGTGCCTACATCGGCTTGGGACCAGAAGAACCGGATGGTGCCCGGCCACCACCAGTGATAGCCAAGATGGAGCTCACAGAGAGGAGTCTCACTGGAACACAAGAATAAAAAGGGGTGCATCAGGAGATCTCCACTAAAAGACCTCAACTGATGGTCCAGCGGTTTTGGGGTTCCTCTGAGAGCATGGCCCCCGGCCCTGATGCTGCCCTTTCCCATAAATTATAACAAAGGTCCACTCTTCGGACAGGAATGGATTGGACTTGGCAATGCAGAGTGACCATATATTGGAAGCACTTTGTGGTTCTATACATCTACAGGATATCATCTTGCTGACCTCTGGCTGGAGGAAGGGGAGTGGATGGAGAGGAGGGGAAAGGAGGCTGTTGGGAGGATGAGACATGTATGGAGCAGAGAGGAAAAGTGTGCAGTCACCGGACAGGGAGAGCAGTGGAAGCTGCATATAGGTGGGCATGTAAATTTATACGTGAATGTACATTTTCACTCAGTTATGTTAAATAAAAAAAAATTAAAAATAGAGAAAAAAAAGAATAAGCATTCAGCAGAGTGACCATACACTGTATGCACTTTACAGTTCTACGAATCTATAGGATATCATCCAGTTGACCTCTGGCTGGAGGAAGGGGAGTGGGTGGAGAGGAAGGGAAAGAAGACTGTTGGGAGGATGAGACATGTATGGAGCAGAGAGGAATAGTGTGCTGTCACCAAGCAGGGGGAGCAGTGGAAGCTGCATATAGGTGGGCATGTAAATTTATATGGGAATGTATATTTTTACTCAGTCATAATAAAAAAAAAATAAGCATTCAGGTAAAAAGTGAAGATACTGGATCAATCATCAAAAACCTCCCACCAAGAAAAGGTGAATTCTACCAAACACTTAAAGAAGAATCAATGTTATTCCTGCTCAAATTCACACAAAGAATAGAAGAGGGAACACTTCCTTACTCATTCCCGTTAGGTTAGTGTTATTCTAATAGCAAAGCCGGAGAAAGACACTACAAGGAAAGACAACCCAGACTAAAACCCTTATGAATATGAATGCAGATATCCTCAACAAAACATTAGCAAACTCAATCTGACAGCACATTAAAAGGACAATACATTGCAACCAAGTTGGCTTTATCCCAAGAATGCAAAGATGGTTCAACATTAGAAAATCACTCAATGCAGTAACACTACACTGAGAGAATGAAGGGAAAGAACCACATGATAATCTCAATTGATGCAGAAAAAGTACTCAACAAAATCCAGCACTCTTGCACGATAAAAACATGAAGCAAGTTAGGAATAGAAGGGAAATTCTTCAACATGATAAATATAACAAATGTTATAGTCACTGTTCAAAGACTGAAAGCAGTCCGTCCCTCATGTCACAAACAAGACAAGAATGCTCACTCTCACCACTGCTATTCAACACTACACTGGAAGCTCTAGCCAGTGATGTGAGGCTGGAAAAAGAAATAAAAGATATCCAAATCAGAATACCCAAAAAAAAAAAAAAAAAAAAAAAAAAAAAAAACCATTGCTGTGAATTCTGACTGATAGCGACCCTACAGGACATGGCAGAACTGTCTCCAAGGCCATAAATCTTTACTCAAGCAGACTACCACATCTTTCTCCCACACAGCACTCAGGTGAGTATATATACAATACACATACACGTCAATTTTTATGTATACATCTACAGATACATACACGTACGCTCATACATATACATACACATCTATATATTATGTGTATATACAGACTATCCCAAAAACTTCACAAGAAAACTACTAGAGCTAATACACAAATTCAGCAAAACTGCAAGGCTTTAGATCAACACAAAAATCAGTTGTTTCTACCTACCAGCAATACACAATCTGAAAAGGAAACAAAACCACCCCATTTATAATACTATCTAAAGAAATAAAAGGCCCATGAATAAATTCAACTGGGGAGGTGAAAGACAAACACTAAAAACTAGAAAACATTTCTGAAAGAAATTAAAGAAGACCTAATTAAATGAAAGGACATTCTGTGTTCATGGATTGACACATTTAATATTGTTAAGAAGACAATACTACTCCAAGTGATTTACAGATTTCAATACAATCCCTGTCAAAATTCTAACAGGTTTTTTTGGGGTTTTTTTTTGGCAGAAACGGAAAAGCTAATCCTCAAATTTATATGGAATGGTAAGGGGTCCTAAATTTCCAAAACAATCTTGAAAAAGAAAAGCAAGATAAGAGGACTCACATTTCCTAATTTCAACACATACTGCAAAGCTACAATAATCAAAACAGTGTGGTACTCATGAGTACTGACATATGGATCAATGGACTACAACTGAGAGTCAAGAAATAAACCCATACATTTGTGGCCAACTGATTTCTGACAATGGTGTCAAGTCCATTAACTGTAGAAACAATAGTTTCTTCAATAAATAGTGTTGAAGCAACTGGATCTCCACATGTAAAAGAACGACATTAGTTGGACCAATACCTCACACATGTGAAAATGAACTCAAAACAGACAGATATCCTAGAGGTAAGAACTAAAACCATAAAACTTTTAGAATTAAAACAGAAGCATATAGCTTCAAGACCTTGTTTTTGACAATTCTAAGCTATGACATAAACAGCAAGAGCAACAAAAGGAAAAGAAGATAAAATGCATTTTATCAAAATGACAGATTTTTGTGACTTTATCAGGAAAGTGAAGCAACAACTCACAAATGAGGAGAAAATATTTGGGAACCATATATCTGTATCATAGATTGAACTGTGTCCCATCAGAAATGTGTGTAGCCATGTGGCTGGGCCATGGTTCCCAATATTTTATGACTGTCCTCCATTTTGTGATTTTCCCAGGCTATGTTAGAGGTTTAGGGTGGGACTGTTCCCTTCATAAGAACACCTCCCTGCTCCACTGTAAAGTGAATTTCCCTGAAGCTGGCACCACCCTTTATCCTTTCATCCTACAAGAGATAACAGGAGAGGGAAAAAAGAGACTGTTGGGAGAACGAGACATGTATGGAGCAGAGAGGAATAGTGTGCTGTCACCGGGCAGGGAGAGCAGTGGAAGCTGCATATAGGTGGGCATGTAAATTTATACGGGAATGTACATTTTCATTCAGTTACATCAAATAAAAAATTTTTTTAAAAAAAAGAGATAACAGGAAAGGCAAGCCAGCAGAGAATTGGGAACCTCACACCATCAAGAAAGCAGCACCAGGAGCAGAGTGCGTCCTTCAGACCTCAGGTTCCTGTGACAAGACGCTCCCTGAACAAAGACTGATGCAACACAAGGACTTTCCTCCAGAGCCAACAAAGAGGGAAAACATTCCCCTGGAACAGACACCCTCAATTTGAACTTGTAATCTACTGTACTTCGTAAGAAGAAAGTTTTCTTTGCCAAAGCCATCCACTCATGGTTATCTCTGTTAGAGCAGCACTAGCTGACTAAAACAATCTGTTAAGAGTTTAATATCGAGAATGTATAAAGAATTCCTACAACCAAACAACAAAAAGACAAACCACCCAATTTAAAAATGGGCAAAAGACTTGAATAGGCAAAGAAGATACAAAAATGGCCAAGAAGAACATGAAATGATGCCATGTTATTAGTCACTTATTGTGTGCCTGAGTCAATTCCCACTCCTAACGACACTATAGAGCAGAGCAGAACTGCCCTAATAGGGTTTCCTAGGCTGTAACCTTCACAGGAAGGAGCCCTTGTAGTACAGTGGTTAAGTGCTAGGCTGCTAACCCAAAGGTTGGAAGTCTGAATCTACCAGTTGATGTGAAGAAAAAAACATGTGGCAGTCTGCTTCTGTAAAGATTATAGTTTTGGAAACCCCATGGAGCAGTTCTATTCTGTCCTTTTGGGTCACTATGAATCAGAATCAATTCAGTGACAATGGGTTAACCTTTACAGGAGCAGGTCACTACGTCTTTTCTCCAGGACCTGATCTGTTGGAGTTCAAACCACTCACCTTTCAGTCAGCAGTCCAGCTATAACCACTGCACCACCAAGGTTCCTTCATAAGACACCAACCCTTTGCTGCTGAGTCAATTCCAACTCATAGTGACCCCATAAGGCCTCACAGAGTTTCCAATTGCTGACCTTTTGGTTAGTGGCTATAGAACTTAACCAAGTGCTGACCTTTCAGTTAGTAGATTTCAACTGCTGATCTTCTGGTTAGTAAATATAGCACTTAACCACTACATCACCAGGGTTTGAGACACTTAAAAAAAAAAAAAAACCATTGCTGCTGAGTTGATTCCAACTCATAGTGATCCTACAGGACACAGCAGAACTGCCCTAGACAGTTTCCAAGGAAAACCTGGTGGATTTGAATTGCCAACCTTTGGGTTAGTAGACATAGCTTTTAACCACTACACCACCAGGGTTTCCACTAACCAAAAAATCAAACTCACTGCTGTCACGTCGATTCCTACTCATAGAAACCCTATAGGACCCTATAGTTCTATAGAGTAGAACTGTTCCATAATTTCCAAACAGCACCTGGCAGATTTGAACTGTCAGCCTTTTGGTTAGCAGATGTAGCACTTAACCATTATGCCACCAGAATTTTCACTGGGGAAATGCAAATCAAAATCACAATGAGATAGTGTTGGCAAGGCTACAGAAACACTGGAACCCTTGTGCATTGTTGTTGAGAATGCAGAATGGTGCAGCCTCTGTGAAAAACAATCTGGCAGTCCCTCAAAGACTTAAACAATGCCATCCCACCCCAACAAGATTGGCCATGATCCAAAACACAAAACAAGAAATTCTGGGGAGGCTGTGGAGAAACTGGAACTCACCTACACTGCTGGTGGGATTACAAAATGGTACGTCTTTGGAAAGCAATCTGGCACTTCCTTAAAAAGCTGGAAATAGATATACCAGTTGATCCAGTAATTCCACTGCTCGGAATATATCCTACAGAATCAATGGCAGTCACACAAACAGATGCATGCACACGAATGTTTATTGCAGCACAGTCCACAATAGCTAAAAGATGGAACCAACCAAGATGCCCAACAAAAGAGGAATGGATAAACAAACTATGGTACATGTACTCAGTGGAACACTATGCATTGATAAAGAACAATGATGATTTCAGGAAGCATCTGATAACCTGGTTTCAATTGGAAAACATTATGCTGAGTGAAATCAGTCAGTGGGACAAGGACAAATATCATATGAGACCCCTACTGTAAGGACTTAAAAATAGACTCATATACTGAGGACAAGATTCTTCGACAGCTGCAAAGGCTGGTCATAGATTAGACAGTTGACAGCAATTTGGCTGGGTGAAAGCAATGACAGCACACAGTAGAAAATCATCTTAACTGGACTTCAACATAAAGTGAAAACTTCTCATCTTAACTCAAATTGCAAGGGTAGAGTAGCAGGGGTGGGGGCCTGGAGACTCTGCTCTCAGGGAACATCGAGGTCAATTGGCATAACTAGCCTATTACTAAGACAGTCTTCTGCACTCCATCTTGGTGAGTGGCATCTGGGGTCTAAAAGCTAGAAAGCTGCCACCTGAGGTACACCAAATGGTCCCAACTCATGCAGAACAGATGATCACCAGAAACAACAAAGACACAAGGGAAAAAAAGCCCAGAAGACTGAAGGGCTCACATGAATTGGTGACTGTATCAACATGTGACCAGAAGAACCAGATGGTGCCCAACCACCACCAAACACAGCCATGATGGGGCACACAATGTTGAGTCCCAGTGGCAACATGAGAAAAAGAGGGGGGCACCTCAAGAACTCCATTAAAAGACCACAGTTGATGGTCCAGTGGCCCCTAGACCTGCTGCTGCCCTTGATCAGAAAACATTACTGAGGTCAACTCTTCAGACAGGAATGGACTGGACTCGGGGACACAGTGTGACCATATGGTGTGTCTACTTTATGGTTCTATGCATCTATAGGATGCTGTCCTACTGGTGTCTTACTAGAAGGGACAAGGTGGGGAGGAGGAGACAAGAGATTGTTTAGAGGATATGACATATATGGAACATAAAGGAGAAGTGTGCTACCACCAAGCAAGGAGAGAAGGAACTGTAGATATGTGGGCACACACATTTTAATTTGAATTGTATACTTTCACTTAATCACAATTAAAAAAAGAATGTTTTGGAAAAAAAAAGTCAAACAGAATTATGCTGAGACCCAGCAAACAACGACTTCATTCCTAGGTAGATCTGAAAAGGGGGACTCAAACAGATTCTTGTAACTAATGTTCACTGAGGCATCATTCATAACAGCCAAATAGTGTAAACAACCCAAATGTCCATCAACAGATGAAGGAATAAAAAGGAAAAAGGAAATTGATACATGTATGAACCTTGAAAACATGCTGAGTAAAGTAAGTCAAACAAAAGAACAGACATTGTCTGATGTCACTGATAGCAAACGTCTAGAACAGGCAGAGGCAGACAGACTCAAGTTTCTTAGGGGTCACTGGGGAAGAGGAGCAGGGCAATCCTGAGTTTCTGCTGAAGGGGCACTGTTTGTTTTGAGATGTAAAACTTCAAATGGCTGGTGCTGATACCAAGCAGAACACTGTGAATGTAATGTCACTAAATGTACACTTCAAAATGGTTAAAACTGGATTTATTTAATTAGTTAGCTTTCACCACAATAAGATAAAGACTGCACAGCAGGAAAGGTCAAGAAGGGCAACAACAGTTACCCCGATTTTATTCAACGTTGTGCTAACTGGGGGAAACAGCCAAAACTGGAAGGAGTCTCATGAATGGCAAAAATGTGGATAGCAGTGATAGTTACAGGTTTTACACGTAATGTTGAAACACAAAACGTTTTGTTATACATATTTTTAACACACACACACACACACACACACACACACACACACACACACACACACACACCCCACACACCCCCCCCCCACAGCCCCGGAAACCGCAAGGATGCGTGAACACACGAAGAGGGGAGCTGAGGACCACCAGGGGCTGGGGGAGGCGGCTGCAACAGAAAAGGGATCCAAGCGGGACCTGAGCGGGACCCTTAGCAATCACCTGTACAAGGCCTGGAAATCCTCGAAAACAGGAAGGGGGCCATACGACCAGGGATCTGCGGCCCACGAGGAACACGGGTTTCCAGCATGCCCCGAAGCCCCTCCCGCGTCCTGAGGCTGCTACAAGACACCGAGGCCGCCTCAGGAACACTTACCCCTGGCCGCGGCTGGGAATTCTCGTAACCTCCTCCGCACGCAGGCCAAGGCCGCTTCGGCCATGACCGCACGGGCCGCCGCCTCCCTCGGCCTCCGCGGCCCCTCCTCCCCCCCCCGGCGCCGCCCCTTCCGTCCCCACGGCTTTCCTCGGCCCTTCCCAAGGTGCCTGCTACCCAATCGGCTGAGGTGAAGTAGCTTTGTTGCTGCTTACTGCCCCTACTCAATGGCATCCCAAAATTAATAAATGAATGTTTATTGACAAGCTCATACATCAATACAAACGGACACCTTAAAAACAGCCCCAGCCCCGCAAGAGCCCGGGAAGGAAGGAAGCGCCACAGCCTGGACAAAGTATAAAAGTTATAAATAAGGGTGTTTCAAAACTGGGCGGGGCAAATTTGATGACGGCTGTTGCCGGTGGCCTCAGACATGCAGAAGAGGATGGGGCGCCGGTCTGACGCTGGACAGAGTAAGGAAAACGTGCCTACCTTCTCAAAACCTTAGTATTTACTGCCTGTAGCTCCCTCCTGAAGGACCGGCAGGCTGAGGTTGGGGGACAGGGTAACCAGCCCAGAAAGTCATGCCAGAGCTCTACTAGGGGTGGGCTGTGGCTGGTGTTGGAGCTCTGGTGGCACAGCGGTTAAAGCATTCAGCAGGTAACTGAAAGGTAAGCAGTTCTAACCCACCAGCAGCTCTCCGGGAGAAAGACGTGACAGTCGACTTCCGTGAACTACCTTGGAAACTCTTTGGAATCAACTGGATAGCAACATGTGGCTGGTGTGTGGAGCTGGGAGGCACAGCTGGAGGGGATTCCTAACCATCACACAAGCAGCTTGCAGCCCTACTGGTCCCACTCCTGGCTTTTAAGAGTTTGGGGGGCTAAAATGTTTCCTGCCAGTTTGGCCACAAAGATAGTGGCAGAGTGGGGTGACTATCTGTTCAAATATACTCAAGCTGATGCAACAGAGCTGGGCATCCTTCAGAATCCAGTCTTTTTTTGCCTGTACAGCCAGCAGGGCCCAAACGTCTATCCAACCTGGTTTTTGTGGCCTGAAGCTGTGGAAAACCCACCTTGACTCACTTGGAACAGAAGCAAGCAAGAGGGGCGACAGATAACCATGTCCTTCACCCCAACTCACTTAACAAATTCTGCACCACCTGGTCCCACTCTACCTGCCTACTGTGTCCAATGTCCAGCCCCTCTGCCCTAACAACTGCCCTTCCTGATACTAACCTACCCTCTCACCTCCACCACTTACCTGTTCCACCACCCCTTTTCCAGTGCATCTCTGGGCCCCCAAGCCTCTTTACCCTTGACTTCTAGCATCTACAACACCCCTGGGGTGCTAAAACTGCCTTTCAGGAAGCTCCTTCTATCCAGACCTAGGCTGGAACACCAAGAATCCAGAATTGGCTTTTGTGTCCCATCCTTTTCATGATCTTTGTTCTAAGTTCCATATAAGCCAGGGTGGTGAAGCTGTGTGAGAGGAAATGGGGCACAGTGGGGCTAGTCAATACTGTAGCTAAACCATGTGTACTATGTGTGTGTGACACAAACAGAAAGAGGGACAGAGAGGGAGAAAGATCCAACTTTGCAGCTAAGGTCCTTAGAAGGTGGGCTGGCACCCTGTAAACCATGAAGAAAGTTCCCACACAGGCTTCTGATTGAGCATCTCTCAGGATGCAGGGAGCAGGGAGCCTCTGGGCTCTAGTACCTGGTAGGGATCATGGTCGGAAAGTCAAGGATCTGAGGAATAGTGACCAGGGCTTCCTATTTGCCCAGCAGAGGGCGTACTGTCCTGCAGCAATGTCCCACAGCTGGTTTCACAAGCTCTGGCCAAGAAAAGGGAAGGAACACAGGGATAGAACACTAGGGGCCCCTTAGGGGAAACAGGAGTGGAATGTGGGGGCTCAGGCCCTGATACCAAGTGGAGCGTCCTTAGGGTTGGTGACGTTCTGGAGGGCCAGAGGGCTCTGCAAGGAACTACGGAAAATAATCCCAGCTCTGGTGGCCAGGGAGTGCAGCTGGTTTGGGAGGAAAAGTGGAGGTAGAGGTGAAGCTCCCTCGGTCAGCTGAAGTGCACTGCACTGAATACCATCACCTCTTTCTCTACCCACAGAATACTCTGTGTGTGCTCCACTCCAGGGAGCCAATCCCTGCAGTAAGTTCAAATGGCTTCTAAGAAAGGGCTGGCCTTGCCCAGTTCCTGCACCTGGGAAAGGCTGCCCTCCTACCTCTCACAGCACCAAGATGACTAAGACCTAAGATCTACCCCTGCCATGAGCCACAGGAGGGGCTGTGTCAGCATAAGTCCCAAGGAAGTGAGGAAACAGTCAGGAAAATAAATTAATAAATACAGGGGCCCAGTCAGGAGCAGCTCAGAAAGCTGTTTTCCCTCAGCACTGATCCCCGCCAGCCACTCCCAGTGTCCTCGCAGGCTTTGGTGAGTGGAGGAGGGGCTGCAATTCGGAATCAGGGAGCGTTCACTTGGAAGAGACTTCGGGACTCAGAGTCTGCGTTCCATGCGCTGCTCCACGGCTCGAAGCAGCAGTTCTGAGTACTGCTCCAGCAGGGCCTGTGTCTGCTCGGCTCCCCCAGCCCCAGGGCTGCCACCAGGGCGAGACAGCGCTGCCCCGGCCAGGGCTTCTAGCTCCCGCCGCACTGAGGAGAAGGTCTCTCTGAGCAGCTGCGTGATGCGACTTTGCTCCGCTGAGGGCGTCTTGCAGCTGGCCACCTGCAACAGGACCCCCACAGGTAGAGGTGAGCTGGAGGCAGTGGAAGGGACTGTCAATAAACATAGAAAAGTGGGACCCCCCCCGGGTCTAACTTGCCCCTGAAGAACAGAGTCCATGCCCAGCGAAGTATAAATGGGGATTCCTTACCCTAAGTTCAGCCTGTAAGCCTAGAACCAGCCTGGCCCAAAGGCTATGGGATAAGGGCAGAACCTCAGGGGTAACCGCAAAGGAAGATTCCATCAGATTATAAAACCCCTCTATTATAATGCCAGCAACTCCTTACAACACTTTCTCTTTCAAGGCTTGTGCTTTACTACAGTTTCCCTTGTATCTAGGGAAACCAAATAAATTTTGAAAATGAAAAAGGGCACTATCAATAATTATACTACAGTTAACAGGCATAAACTGGGATTGTCTGGATCAAACTGAGACCCGTGATTTAGGTCATACCCTGCTGTCTGAGACAATTCCCTAACTCTCTGCCAGTCCTACCTGGCCTCTAGCCCACTCTACTATGCCTAGGATGTTTTGAATTGTCCCATCTTCAGAGCAAGAATCTTACCACTGGTGTCCTTGAATCTTAGCTATCTTTAACACCTAGCACTAGCGACCTGCAGTCTTCCTACCAGTGGGGCCCTACACTTACCCTGTGGTAGAGTCTCATGGCCTTGTGCACACTGCCCTGGAGCTCTGCCACGAGCTGTTCACACTGCTCCAGGCTCACCACTGGTTCTGGAAGCAGCAGAAAGAGCTCCGTGAGCTGCCCTTTCAGGTCACCCAGGAGTCACTCTGATCAAGAGAGGCCTACCTCCCAACATTGCACCCTCTCCACTTGCCCTCAGTTCCTTCTTTTTGTCTCTTGTCCTCCCAAAACCAAAAAAACATAGTCCAGAGGAGAGGGTCAGCCCCAGAAGAAGTGAAGTGCTAGGTAAGTCACAGAGAAATTATGGAGGAGGGCAGGATGGCAGGGATGTGACTTGAGGACCAAAACAGGAGCAGACAGGACAAAACACACCAGGGGCTGGATGTACAGAAATGGAATGGGACCAGACAGCAGCCAACAGAGATGGGAGAAAGAGGATGGGATGGGAGATAAAAGCTAGGGAGCCATACAAACCTGAGTCCTGGCTAATGGCTGCTCCTGGCCTTGTGCATTCCATGGGGCTAGAAGTCTTCTCAGGGGATGGAGGCTGTAAGTTCTGAGGGTCTTGGAAGAGGCTGTGGACCGGCAGTTGCTGGACACAAAGGCTGCTTGGCTCAGGCTGAGTCAGACACTCTGTTCTAGGCTTAGGAATGATGCCCTCCCACTTCTGAGGTGCACTGTGAGCTTGTCCCAGGCCTGCTGGGGAGCCAGGCTGTTCCACATCACCAGGGGCCCGGCTGCTGGTTACAGGTGGGAACATGGCCACAGTAGGACGGTCAGGCAGTGGTTTGGGGATGTCCAGGACCAAGTGAGCCCGGCTGGGTAGGGCCAGCTTGCTCAGTGGTGAGATTCGGGTGGGCACAGGAGCCTGTTGTTCAGCTGCCAGGCCCAAGTTCTCCCCAACAGAAATGCTGCGGGCTACCTTGGCCATAGAACTAGTGGTCGGGTTCTGATAGTAGTGGGGCCAAGGCAGATGGCCATCAGCCTGGATCCGGGAGGCCAGGCCCTCTTGGATCTTCATCTCCTGTGAGATCAATGGACCTGGTGGAAGGACCTCATCTGCTGAGGGGGATAAAGACACACACATTAGTCCCTGGGAGCGGCTGTCCCTCTCATATACCCACTGACAGATACAGAGAGCTAAGCACAGTGACAAAGCAGAGCCCCATTAGACCTTCCCTTGATCTCACATGCTCATGCATTCTACACCCCTCCCCTGAAGCTGAGCTCATGAGGCTCCTCACCATGTTGCAGAAGGCTGTGTACAGACTGGGCTTTATGAAGTCCACCTAAAGGGCCAGCTATGCCTGCTCTCTTGGGGGCCCAGCTGCTCTCTGGGTTCAGATGGCGTTGTGGCAACAGCGCAGGTGCTGCCTCCTGGGGACCAGTGTTGCTGGAGGAAGGCTCTGCCTCTGGGGGAGCTCCTGGGGGATTGGCACCATTGCCTCTCAGCTGCTCACCAGACACCTGTGGCACCTGCACTGGTCTCAACTTCAGTGACAGGCTTGAGGGTGATGGAGATGGTTCCCTACAGGGTAAATATGGAAGATGGCCCAGACAAGGCTCAGGGCCTCACTGACGCCAGGATGGTGAGAAGCTCTCACACCACCAGAAGGGTGCTATGGGAGGAGAGGCACAAAGCCAGAGAGGGCTGGGACCAAGCCAGCTGTCCCAAATCTAGGAGTGTAAAACCCTCCTGGGCATGAGAAAGAGAATACCTGGTGGGAGGAGGACAGCATGTTGCCCCAGAGGTTGGCCCGACTGGGAGCACAGGGCAGCCAGGAGAGCCAGAGCTGCCATGGGAGAAGGCTCCGTACCTGAGCGGGGGTGTCTGCACTTGCAGCAGGAATCGTGAAGAGATACTCCGAGACTCTGCCCTCGCTAGCACCCGGACTGGGCCCCCTGCCAGGGTGACAGAAATCATGAATCAAGGCAAAGGTCAAGTCTTTCTCCCAGTTCTGCCTCCCCTATAGAACCTGACCTTAAAGTTTCCCATTCAGCTAGGCAAGGCAGGGAGAAGGGCAGATTGCAGTGGCCAAATTCTGGCCCCTTGACCACACCTGGAGCTGCCCCATTGGCCAGAGTCTCAAAATGCTGTTTTAGAAACTGCTCCTGGTCCGGGGTACGGGGGCTGCCTTCCTGTAGCCCATAGGGGTCAGTGCCTCCCTCCTCTTCCTCCTCTTCCTCATCACCCTCGGCTGGCTCTTCAAGGTCTGAGGAGATGCCATCCACACTCAGGGGCTCCGTGCTCTCAGAGTCTGGATGTGGGTGAAGGGGGAGATGGGCTTCACGCTGCACTGCAACCATCTGTTGTCCTGGCCCCTCCCCCCAGGCTTGGCCTACCTTCATTGGGGTGCTCAGGGCTGGAAAGGCGGCTGCTGCTATAGTCCACAGAGCAGGCACTGTCAGGGCTGTGCTTCTCTGAGACCTTGCTGCCGGAGTACACCTTTCCCAGGGTGCCTCGAGGTGGGGCCTGCACCTGGAACTCACTGCTAGCAAAGCCAGGAAGCATGGGAGAGACAACAAAATTAGCAAAATTGAGCAACAGCCCAACTGGACTCTTGCCTTCCTTTTCCTCTGCTGGTGAGCCAGACTAGCTGTGAGGCAGTCATGAGGTGGTTGGCAAACCTTGAGTACCCTGGGGACCAACCCTCCCTGCACAGCCTGGGGAGGGTGAAGACAGAAGAAGAAACACCATTCAGAGGGAAGGGCAGACTAGGAGCTGCATGGCCTCATGCAGTTGGCCAGGGCAGGATTCTTGCCTGGTATCCAGGGTGGGGCTGTCACTTGGCTCCGGGTAGACAATACCATCTTCAATGGGAGCAGGCTCCAGATCTTGAGCAAAGACCCCTTCTTCTTGGGACAACAATCGGACAACGTGGGGGCAGGAACAGGGTTGGGAAACCTGAGGCCAAAGGGGCATTTCATTCTGGGAACACACAAAGGGGCATTACTGTGGTTGCTGGCATGAGTAGATGGACTCGGAGAAGAGGCTGAAGTGGACAAGGATTTGGTATAAATCAATTCCGGAGGGAAGCTAAATACTGAACACTCTGACTCTCAGGACAGAAAGCAAAAAGCCAGGCTAGGCTCCGACTGGTGTCAAGCTTCCAAAAGAATTGTATTAGTAACCTAGGTGGCCAACCTCCACTACTCAACACGAAAAGTCTTCGAGGTAATCTAGCCTTGAGCGAAGGCCACTTTGCCTCTCCAGCCTCAGCCTTTACCCTGCCCACCCCAATTACCACAGCCTACAGCCTAGCCAGCCCCACCCTGACTCTGCAGCTCTGAAGCTCATTCACCTGTTTAGCACGTAAGGCCTCAGGGGCTTGCTGAACATACTTCCTGGTACCAGATGGAGCCATGGCCAGTGTGTCCTGGCTGGGGCTCCGAGGGCTTGGAGCTAGTGTCTCCAGCTGTCTCAGGTCCAACATGGAGCGAACACTCAGCTCTACACCGGGCTGAGCCCAGCGACCCCTCCTTCTGGGTCCTTGGATGTAGGAGCTGGGTTTGGAGGTAGGAGCTGGGTCCAGAAACTCCATCTCCTGTGCCTGGTGTGGGGCAGGTGGTAGGGAGGAGAGTAGAGTGGTAATGACAACATAGTAATACCAGCACAATCATGTAACACTTACTATATGCTGGGTACTATATTAAGCCTTTTACATGCATTAGCTCACTTAATCCTCACAACAACCTTTTATCCCCACTTTTACAGATGAGCAAACTGAAGCACAGAGGGTTTAAGTAACTTGCTCAAGTCCCAGAGTCCATAAGCGGCCCTTACATTACAGCCCACGTAGTCTGGCTCCAGAACTGGTGCTCTTAACTTGACTCTACATCCTGTCTAAGAACAATTTCTATTCCTAGTCTTCACTGGGGTCATGGACAGCTCTGAGGTGGGAGCCTAAAAGTCCCCGGCTCTGGGGACAGCCCCAACATCCTTCCACAGCACCAAGGACAAACCAATAGCCCAGACTTGAGACCCCAGGCCTGGTCAGAATGTATCAAAGATATCTCACCACCACCACCTTCTAAAACTGCTGCTGATGACAGAAAGTGTTTGTGCTTGAAATCCTGACAGGAGAAGTGAGGAACCAGGCTGCCTTGGGGCTTGCTCTAAAAGCCTGTATCTCCTGTGGAGTACTCTGAAGAGAGTTACTGGCTGTCTCTTGGCCTTTCTCCTCTCAGTAACTGTTCTCAAAGTTCAGAGCTTACCTCCTAACCTAAGATCTTTAGATTTCTGCTCTCTGGACCTCTTGCTTCTCCTAAATTTTAGTTCTGTTTGGCTCATACAGACCACTTCTACTCCTGACCTCAAATCTGTTCTTTTGCCTCCCAGGCAACTAAACAAGCAGTGCACTTCCCCCAGTGGAACTGGCCCTTAAGGTATATTTCATCTAGCCTCAAGAACAAAATACCAGGCCCAGCTTCTTTAACTAACCACGGTAACTCACCCGACTCATCTCCCAGTGGGACAGGCTTCGGGGCAGGGCCGCACTGGGAACTAAGGCTAAACAGAAACAGGCAGTCAGAGAATGTGTCCCCTGCCCACCCACCTCCAAAGCCCTGGTCTCACATCTGCCCTCACTCTACATACAAAGTCTGACAATTAAGTCCTATGCAAAGTCTGTATACCTCATTGCTGAATTATTACTAAGCTCTCCTTCGAAGTATTCCCCTTGGGAAGCTACGCATCAACACCAGTACCTAGTCCACCCTTTAAACCAACTTTGGAACTCTTTTTCTGGAATGGCCATCAGAGCTGTCATATTACCCTTGATGTCCTGAATGTCATCAAAATGTCTTCCTTTCAGTACTTTCTTATCTTCTGGTAAGGAAAAAAGTCATTGGGGGCCAGAACAAGTGAGTAGGGAGGGTGTTCCAATGCAGTTATTTGTTTACTCGCTAAAAATTCCCTCAGGGCTGTGTGAGCTGGTACATTGTTGTGATGCTGACCTCCACCGTGCACCTTGACACTGTTTCAGGGTAGTATTGGTACACCTACGCTTCACCACCAGCGATAACACGGCCCAGAACATCGTCAGTCTCTCCTAAACATCACGGCAGACTTTGACTCTCCTTTGATTTTGTTCATCGGTGAGCTCCTTAAGGACCATTTTTGACACATCTTTTTCACGCCAAGATTTTCAGTTAAGGTTTTCCTGTTTCTCTATCAATGTATACTTGGTCTGCTGGGCTTTGCACAGTCAGCCAACGATTTTGATGGCCAACTTGATGAATTTTTGCAATGGTTTCATCAGTTCTGCTCATTACTGGCTGACTTGACCTCTCTTCATCAGTGAGGCTTTCTCTTCCCTCAGGAAAACATTTAATCCATTTGTACACTGCCATTTTCTTCACGGCATTGTCCTCAAAAACCTGGACTAATATGTCCCCAATTTGACTTCTACTCTTGCCAAGTTTAACAAGAAATTTAATGTTTGTTCATTGCTCTAATTCAAGCTCTGACATTCTTGCAACAGCACACAAAAACATGCAATGACAATAAATGAACACCACTCTGCAATACACTGCCACACATCCACATGAACACAGATGTGAGACACTGATATACCAAGGTTGTGAAACCTTATCCAGTTGTTTGTACAGTGCTGGCAACACAAGCACACAGTGGTAAGCTGGCAAACTTAACTGTCAGACTTAATAGTCACAGTTATGCTTGTCTTCTCAGCTCATACCCCAGTCTCAGAAAGACAAACTAGCTACTATACCAACTGGCAACCACCTGGCCTCACAGCAGAGTTCCACAGACCTGGCTCTTTCCTAATATTCTTGGCAAGGACAGGTAGAGCTGGAAGTTCTTCTTCTTCTGTTCCCTCATCTTCTCCCTCCTTGTCACTGTCTGATGAGAGAAGTGGTCCAGGAGACAACAATGACGGGGCCTTGTGCCTGAGTTCAAGACAAGGAAGCTCATGGAAAAAGGAGCCCCAATAGGGGAAAAGGCCAACATCACAGACCTCATGTGAGAAACAAGGTCTTCGGAGACAGAGCCACTGACCGCATACTATGCTAGTAGTATAACATTCATTCAGTGGGGACGGAGCCACTGAACGGCATACTATGCTGCAACATTCATTCGGTGGGGACGGAGCCACTGAACGGCACACTATGCTGCAACATTCATTAGGCCGAGACGGAGCCACTGAATTGCATACAATGCTAGTAGTATTAACACCCATTCAGTGGAGACAGAGCCACTGAATGAGTATTACACTAAGCCCTTTACATGCATTAGCTCACTTAATCCTCACAACAACCCTTCCTCCCCACTTTTACAAATGAGGAAACTGAAGCACAGAGGTGTAAGTAACTTGATCTCAAGTCCCACAGACAGTAAAGGGCCCTCAGGTTACAATCCAGGTAGTCTGGCTCCAGAGTGCATGCTCTGAACTTCACTCTACATCCTCTCTAAGAGCAAAGAGGATAATCAGAAAGATCACAATGAGCCCACCACTTGCCCATATTTTTTTATTACCGGTTAGGTCCAGAAGCTTTCTGGGGAGAGGATGACCCTTGCTGCTTGCCCCCTCGCTGACGCTGGCGTAGCTCACCGAGGCGCTGTCTCATGCTGATGGTCATCTCTGAGCTCAGGCGCCACACAAATATGCAGCTGGGGTAGACAAAGCCAGAGAGTTGGGTCAGGGTGGGGAGGGTACCCTCTGGAGATGGCAACACCATCAGTTCCCCTTCTCTGCAGGCTGGCACAGAGATCAGAGCCACCCTCAATTACGAGGGCAAGTCCAGTCAAGAAATGTCGTTAGTCAGTCCCACTTCCCAGAGACCTCACTGACACAAAACCCGAGACAGAAAAGAAGTGGTAGGGTATGTTTCTGGCACAGGGAGAGAATCTGTGTCCCAGGGAAGCTGTTTCTTCTCACCTGTCCCCAGATACAGAGATGAGATGTTTGCAGTCATTACTAAATTTCATGCCAGTGACAATCTCTGCAGAAAACAAGGAACAGGAACTGTGAGTCACAGTAAATTACCAACAAAGGCTTTGTCTCAAAAGCAGAGATGGGGACTGTCCAAGGAGACATGACAGGCAGTTTTGCTGGTACCAAGAAACTACGGGAAGAAAGGGTAAAGACCCACGGGTAGGTACTGTGGCTGCACTCACCTGAGTGGCCAAACATGGTAGCCACACATTCGCCTGAGGAAAAGTCAAAAATGGAAAGGTTCTTGTCAGAACAGCTAGTGGCAATGTAGATCCCTGAGGGGTCTGTCTGCACCTGAAGAGAGACACACAGTTTGAAGATATCAGGCAACACTAAACCCTCTCCACCTAGCACCCCTCTCTACCCCAGCCTCTTGACTAGGGTACCAGTACTCATCCTACTGGGCCCTTACCTTGATTAGGGTGCCATCCTCACCCTGTGACCCTTTAAACAGCTTCTTCTGCTTCCCACTGCTGATGTTAAAGATTCTGTAAAGAAACACATTCTCATTCACACGAGAAGTAAAGATCAAGCACACCTGGTGGAATAAATCCGGCATTCACTCCTAGTCCTGTTATCTTTGCGAGTTATTTCCTAACACCAAAGGGGCCATCATCTCCTGGGGAAGGCAAAATGCCCAACCTGTAGGCTCAAGACATAAAGCCCTAGAAAAAAGACAGATATGGGACTGTAGTTCCCTAGCACTGACCCCTAAGCCATGAGGGAACGACAAGGGGATGCCCACCGAATATTTCGGTCCTGGCAGCCGATGGCCGTGTACTTCCAGCTGGGCTCCACATCCATGTCATACAGGGTTGTCTTCCGTACCACATGGTGTGTCCGTGTAAACTGCACTCCATCTCCAGACTTCAGGGGTGCAGGATGTGGGCAGATGCCATGCTCAGATGTCTCAGCAGACCCAGAGCACTGCTGTAACCTCCCACTGTCCGCCACCCTCCACTCTCCAGTCCCTTACCTTTTGTGCAGTGCGGAAGTAGATGCTCTTGTCTGCTCCACAGCTGATCATGCGAACTTGCCCATCACTGGCTATAGAGGAAGGGACCCCAGGCTGCTCCCACTGTTCTCACCACAGGGGGCCAGCACCTCCTTTGCCTTTCCCCCACACTTTTTCTGTCTCAAGTTACTCTCCATAGTCAGGACAACCAGCGAAATCACAGTGCTTCCCTGTAAGGTGAGGCTCTCTTCTCTCCCCATCCTAAGCCTAACCTGGCTGGCTCAGTGTCCTCAGCGAAATATAAAAGTCTACATTCCACCTGTCTGCCCCAGCCAGGCCAGGCCTCCCAGCTGCTATATGACACTCCCCTACAACTGACAGGCCCTTCTCCTGGAGGTGGGAGGTGACAAGATTGTCTCAATCACCGGCAAACTTGACAGCAGTGATGGAGGATGAGTGCTCATCCAGCGTCTGCTGCAGGCTGTACTCCCGCCCGGCATCCAACACATGGATCAATCGGTCACGGCTTGCTGATGCTAGCAGCTTCAGACCTGGGATTAGAAGAACTGTATTATAGAGTGCCCAGAATAGAATCCTAGGGAGGCTCAGCTAAGAGCCCCACAGGAACTAAGCCTAAGCCAAGTGAACCATGGAGCAAAGATCAAACTGAGGTCCAGTCCCCCTACAAGCCTTCAAAGATAGCAAATGATCAAAAGGATTACCAGCCTCACATTCAAGAGCCAGGATAAACTGTCATTGGCTCCGGGCCATCCTTCTTACCTGTGTCTGGCTTTGAGTACTCCAAGCACAGAATCTCTGACTCATGGGCCTCCACCTTCAGCATCTCACTCAGAGACTGCAGTTCATGGACCCTGCAGAGATGAGGACAGGAGGGAAGAGGCTAGTACCACGCAGCAGGAGAAAGGACTCACCCCTTCCTCTGATACATCTTCTCTGCCAACATTTTTTTTTAACTTTTAAACTTAAAAACAAGTTGCATAAAGAGTAGAGTTGTATATTTCCCTCAGCCATTCTCCCTAATGTCAACATCGTACATGACCACAATACACAATGATCAGAACCAGGAAATTGTACCAACATACAAAGCTATTGGTTAAATTCAAAATGCTACTCAAATCTCACCAATTTCTCCACTAATATCCTTCTGCTTCAGGATCCTGTCCGGAGCCTTGCTGCACTTAGCTGTTATTCCTCCCCTAGTCTGTAACAGCTCTTCAGTCTTTCCTTACTTTCATGACCCTGATGATTTTGAAGAGTACTGGTAAATTGCTTTGTTGTTGTAGACCTTAATTTGAGTTTGCCTGATGTCCTCTCATGATTAGACTAAATTTATGCATTTTTAGCAAGAACCCCACAGGAACAATGCTGTGTCCTTCCTCATCAACATGTCATGTTACAAGGTTCAGGATGTTAACATGAGGTTGTTCACCCTGACGACTTGGCTAAGGTGGTTTATGCCCAGTTTCTTCATTGTCAAGTTATCTTTTCCCTATAGCTAATAAATAGCTTGTTCCCAACCTTTTTCAGCCAAACCTTCTGAATTTCTATCCTTGGAGATTTAACTCTCTCAATCTGCGCCACAGGAAGCAGTGGCTACCCACTCCAGTAGTGGCACTACCTGAGTGTGCCCATCCGGTCCCCCGAAGCCAGATGCTGTCCATTGGGGCTGATACACACAGAGCGGATGCCCACACGGGGATCCATCAGGGCCCCATCAGCTTTGTCCCCTCCAGGCAGCTCAGTGTCCAGCAGAGCCTGAGTGTTCCCGTCCACATAGATGACCTTAATGAGGTCCTAGTGAAACAGGTCATGAGAAAAGGTAGATAAGACAGGCCTGGCACAGTACAGCTGCCAGGAGAGGGATGCTAGGCAAGAGTGTACCCTTGACTCACAGAGCCCAGCCACATAACAAGACGGAAAATCACAGAACGAGGCATGAAAGCTTGTAAGGGAGTGGGAGCTAAGTGTGGAGGATGGGGCCCTAGGGCCTCAGGGCTCACATTGCTGAGGATGTTTCGGTGCAGGGTGGAGCCATGTATCCCTGAGCTCTCTGTGTTCCACAAGCGGATGGTGTTGTCAGAGGAACAGGTGATAAACGAACTAGGGGGCAGGCAGGCCTGGTTACTGTCCTTCACCTCAGGGTAGACCTAGAGTGGCAACAGGAACACAGTCAGACTTCTAGTTAAGAAGCAGACCCTTGCCTGCTCAAGGACATAGGAGGAAATGAAATTAAAGAGATATTGCTGGCCAACTTAGCCTAGTGTCTGTAACACAGTAAGCAAACCATAAGTGTTAGATATTGCCATTAATGAGTAAGGGAAAGTACAAGCACCCATTAAGCACTAAGTACCCTCCTGTGTCTCCCAGTTACATTATCTCTTTTAATTCTCAGAACAATCAGATAATCAGGTACATCATTTTACAGCTATAGAAACTAAGGCTTGGCTAAGTTCAGTAACTTGTCCAAGATCACCCAGCCCAAGGTGAGGCCAAACTAAGGCTAGGGAGGGGCATGCTGGAAGATGTTTGAGATGTGTAAGCACCAAAATTCAAGCTCACTCCTTAGAACCCATCCAAGGATATCAGATACACAGGGATGCTGCTGGAGAAACAGAAACCTTACAGCAAGTACACTTGGGGATCCTCCATTCCATCCTCACATGGTAACCCAGCAAACATGGTCAGTCTCAAGCCAGCCTGGCCCACTTACCTCCACACTCCAGACGCAGGATGAATGATACAGAGCTGAGTACACCTTGCCTACTTTCTTGGGATCCCTCACATCCCACACGTAAATGCTGTGGTCGTTGTATACACATGACAGCCACTGATTTGTAGAATCAAAGGTCAAGGCAATGGTGTCTGGATACCTAGCATTGGCCACTCCACAAAAGAGATGACTATGGGGAAGAAGACAGGTCAAACTAGTAAGTGAGGAGCTGATGAAATGAAGGAATGAAGACAGCAAAAAGAGAAGCCAACCCATAAAGGAACGAGCAGGGCATGGGGAGACTCCCCAGGCCTGTAGTTGCTGGAGAGTAAGAAAAGCAGCCCCTGACAGCTGTCCGCTGGGAGGTGACCTGGCACTACTGGCCATGGTCAGTAATTTCCCAGACGCAGTTTCACGGAACACCAATATCAGACAGGGTCACTCTGTGGCCATGATAGGCTGAACCAAATACAAGACCACTCAATAACCATGTCTCAGCACAGGTTAAAACAGCTACTGCGCAAGCCACAAAAATGATCAGTATCACCCTTTCCCATCTAACATGATTGCACTTCTTTACCAATTAAGATTTAGCCCCCTACCACCCTAAAGTAACTACTAAGATATGCAGTCATAGAACTGTCCCACTTCCTAACAGCAATGCAGTCCAGAGCAAAACCTCAGTCCTTGAACTATTGCTAAAATCACCCAATACAAGACCAAATGCCGTAATAAACTGCCCCCAACACCCACTAACTGAGATTATTCCACAATTCCCTAAGAAGAGCATTTTCCTTTGTTGCAACAGGTATCAGTAACTCCAAATTTGTTTGACCACAGGGGTGTTCCTGGTGGTCTTTGGCTAGTGGACATCAATATACACTATATCTTATTCCCTGAAGCACAGCTAGGGTGGCCTGGCACACAGTGAGGCTCTGAACAGAAGCAGGGCCCACAAAGCTCACCTGGCCTCAGTGACACTGGCAATGTCTGTCCCCAGGGCATGGGGCCTGGGCAGCGTACTCAGGAAGTGCAGGTTGGAGGGATTGAAAAGGCGCACAGTACCATCAGCACAGCCACAGAAGATGTAGTCTTGGCTCACAGAGATGCAGTGGGCCACAGTGGTCTGTAAGCAGAGCAGCTCTGGTCAGTAAGGGCCACCTTCCCACTCTTTCTCCCCAGCCCTAACAGCAGTCACCTGCCAAGAGTCAGGGGTAAGGCAAAGCAGTCCAGCTGCTCTAGCCTGAATCCCTCAGCTGTCTTCTAAAGATGCCCCTCCCTTCAGCAGGAGCTGGCCAGAGGGCCCACAGCCATGTGCAGCTGGGTGATAGGAGTCAGAGACCCTTCTAGGACACCAAACGCTTTGGCACAGAAGACAAAGTAGGAAAAACCCAGCAAAGAGAAACGCAGCATGACAAAGACAGGAGGATCTAGGTACACTTACTGTAAAGCTGCCAGGGTTCTGAGCAGAAAAGGAAAGCAAGGGAAAGGGACAGAAAAAAAAAGAGCAGAGAGGAGGCAGTTACAGAGACCACCAAGGGGTGGAATTGGGTTAGGCTTAGCTCTCCCAAGCTTCTTCCTCTTAGGGTCCCTTCCCATATGCACAAGTGCCCAGACCCTGGAACCACAGGTACCAGTTGTCCCCTGAGCTGACAGATGGGCAGCCTATCCAATGGGACAGCAGTGACAAAGCAGTCACTTACTCTCAGCTCCACCCACTTGTCCAATAGTCTCCGATCACTGAACTCGCACAACAGCCCAGAGGACGTGATACAGAAGGTACTATCGGCTTTTTTCCCACGGCCACATGCCACATCAGTGAACAGGTTGTTTCGCAGCTCCCCTAGCAACCCTGAGCGGCCCAGCAGTGGCACAGTGGCATTCACCTGTGGAGACACAAATTACTGCTATCCATCCACCTTGGACACTACCCCTGAAAATCAGGCCCAGGGAGAGAGAGGAAGCAGCAAGCCCCCTTGCTGTCTGAGATGACTCCTCAGCCCAGACAGCATCCGGCTCACCCCAGACATCCCTGTGGCTGCTGAGCATGCAGAAGGAGGAACAGGCTCTCTTGTGGTGGGCTGAGCAGGCACTGGCCCTACTGGCTACTTACAACCTCAGCACCTCACCTTCGAACTCTTGCTGTCATCAAGGTACCAGAATTTGATATGCCGGTTGCCTGCAGTGACAAAGTAGCTGCAGTCCTCAGAGAAGGATACTGCTGTCACTCGACTGGACACCTTATTGGAGGCCACCACAATGTTTTTCTGGAGGGAAAACCAAGGAAATAATCAAGGGTTTCCCTGTAGGAGCTACAACAGGAGGGTTAGGCAAGACTCATATTTGAAAAAAAACATTTCTTTCCAAGATTTACTGGTTTGGAAAAAAGGGGCAGGGCAGGGGAAGAATCTTTTTTCTACAGGAACTGAAGAGATTTATTTCCTTTGGAGGTCCTCAAATGCACAAAGCTAGCGCCTTCTACCAACATCTTGGCTACACAGTTGCTCCTTGTTGCTTCAGATTGTCCTCTAGAATGAGACTGTGATCAGCAGGGTGGAGCAAAGAGTCAGTAGCTCCTCTGCTCTCCCAGCTAGCCCTTCAGTCCCCATGGTGCCACCATACCATTCACCCAGCCCACTCACCTTCCAGGCCCACACATTGACGATCATGTCATGCTGGTAGCCCACGGACACAATGTACTTTGCACTAGGGGAGAAAGCCACACAAGCCACACCGTACTTATGTTCTTGCAGCTCTGCCACCTGGCTGCGCTCAGCCACGTCCCACACTCGAACAGCTGGCATGTGTCCACTCTGCAGGGAGGTAAAACCTAGAAATAAAGTCTACAAGAATCCAGCTCCTTAGCCATTCAGAGAGGCAGCCCTCACATTCCCAGCTCCTGGACACTGTCCCTCTACTGATGGCCTGAAGAAGAGTCAAGAATAGGGTACCACGCAGGACAAAGATAGACAAGGAACATGATAAACGCCTAATGATAATGGCATCAGGGAGAAAATGGCCCAAGAATTTGATTCAGTGTCTTTGGGTGGAGTCAGTATATTTGTTTTATCCCAATGATTCTTGGGTGATTTTGATGGGTAGCCAGCACTAAGAACCATGACTACTATTGTCTGCTTCTGCTCCCCACTGTTTCCCTGTGAGAGACTATGGGGACGGGGGGGGGGGGGGGGGGGCCCAGAAGTGTTCCACATGTGCCCAGCAGGGGGCCTCTGGAGATAAGGAGTATTCTAAACCAATGTTTTTCAAACCCTGCAGCAAGTCAGCTTCACCATGGAACTTTGTGATACAATCAAAAACTCTAGTGCTGGACTCACCAATGGTGCAGTTTAACAAGCCTCCAAGGTGATTCCAATGCAACTCTTAAGCTTAAGAACCAATATTTTAAAGGAGCAAAAACCAGGGTTTGGCACCAGTTCTGGAAGTCAAAGTGTCAACAGCCCTAACCCAGGCCTAGGCTCGACTACAGCTGTCAGCTGAGGCCAAGGCCACCACCCTCTTCACAGGATAGCAGCCCCCTTTCTTCACTCACCTCTCCAGTGACCAGGTATCTGCCATCAGGGGAGAAGGCAAGGGCAGTGATGGTCTTTCTGCAAGAAATAGGGGCAGACTCAGAAGGGGCACTGGCAGCCTGGTCCCTCACCATGGTCCCCTCAAAAGGCAACACCGGACAACACCAATAGGACCTGTGGTGCTTTCCTACCAGGCCCTGCAGCCCAGCCATGTTCCAATGCCCTAGCGAGCCCAGAAAGTGCCATTCTCACAGCATCCAGGAGGGGAGGTATTTCCTGAAGACCCAGAGCCTATTTACCTGGAACTGTTGAGGATGTGGTGCTGTTTGTGTTTCCTGGGATTGAAGAGCACAACCACACACCTGGGGAGATGAGTGAGAGAACAGCCTCAGTGGCACACCACAGCTCCCTGAGGAGCTCCCAGGTCATCCTGGAATTCTGATCACCCAGGCAGAGGGACATGAGTGGAGCAAGCTGAGGGGAGCCACTTGCTATACCAAAACCAAACCAAACCCACTGCCACTGGGTCAATTCCAACTCATGGCAGTTCCATGGGACAGAGTAGAATTGCCCCATAGAGTTTCCAGGATTCAAATTGCCTATCTTTTGGTTTAGCAGCCCTAGCAATTAACCACTATGTCATCACGATTTCTCCACTTGCCATAGAGGGCAGCTAACCACACTTCCTCTTAGCAACTTGCTTTTTTTTCTTCCTTTCCCTCTGTAATCCCTGGAGGGTGAAAGGGCTTTCTGGAAGCCTATCCCCACCCAGTTCCCTGAGCACTAGCACCTTTATGGTCATGGCCAGATAGTGCACTGAGGAGAGACAGGTCTTCCCATAGCCCTAGCACCTACCCTGGGAAGCAGTGCCAAAAGGAAGAATACATGTGATTGAGCATATGCTCTTGTTCACAGACTTGCAGCCACACACGTGTCAAGCACTTGGACTCCAAGCAGGAGCATGGCCTCTCATGCACGCACCCATGCATGTACTCAGCAGGAGCCAGCCCTCCACATTACTGGATGAGGAAGAAGGTAGAAGGCCAGGGCAGGCCATGCCTGCAGCGAAGCTCAGTCAGAGTGAGAACTGGAGGCAGGGAGAGAAGGACAACCCTGAGACTCCCTGGCTTCCAAAAGCCTGGGAAGGGTCCTTCTGACAGCCAGGGGGCACCACGGGCACCTCCTCTGACCAGGCTTCAGGCTAAATTTGATGAGATCTAGATGACTTTCCAGAGGCATTTCCAAAGAGGGAGGCAAGTGGTAGCAGACAGGGGCAAGAAGCTGGGAGCCAATAGCGTGGTAATGTCTCACTGGGCTATCAGCAGGCTCTCTTCCTCTCTTCATCAGCACTATAGCTAGCACTTAGAACTAGCAAAGGAAAGCAGGCATGAAGCCTGCAACACCAAGTAAGCAGAGTGGGAGAGAATGAGCAGAAGGCTACTTCCCCAAATCCAACCTTCTTTTACAAAAAAAAAAAATTATTATGCCTTAAGTGACATTTACAATCCAAATCAATTTGTCATATAAAGCCCTGTACACATACCACTGTGCTACTCTGTTTTCCCCACCCCGTGACAGCACACTCTTTCTTTCCATCCTGTACTTTCCACATCCATTCTACCAACTCTTATCCCCCTCCACCCTCTCAACTCTCCTCTAGAGAGAAGTTGCTCAGGCAGCCTCATTTGTATATATACTTAAGCCAAGAAGTTCACTTTTTGCCAGCATCACTGTACGCCTAGACCAATTTTTGTCTGAAGAGTTGGCCTCACTACTGGTTTCAGCTCTGGGCCACCCCAACCTTTTTCAATGGGAATAAGCTACTGGTTGAGTGTTCAGCATCTTTTGCAGCTTTAGGCCTCTGAAAATCAGTGAAGCACCTCAATATGTAAATCCCACAAGCAACCTCTCCCAGGGCCTCTGGGATCTCTGATGTGCACCAGGTATGCCCAGAAACCCTAAGTTGTATCTTTTCCTCCAAACTCCTGTTCCAAATCTTTCTTCACTGTTTTCTTTCTCCTTTTTCCTTCTCTCTCCCTCTTTTCTTGGTCCTCCTTCTTCTCTCCTTTCTTTAGTCTCCTGCCCCTCCAGTGACAAAAAACAAGATAAGTTTAGAACCACCCTCACCCCCCCATACAACACACTTTCCCAGTTTCTCTTAAGTCTAGTATACAGGGGGGGGAGTGGTAGGGTGGCTAATTCCTGCAAAACACAGACTCATAGAACCCTAAAGCTGGAGGACAGAAGGAAGTGAATGCATTATGTGCTAGGTGACTTTAAAGATCACCTGGTCCAAAATTCTGAGATAAGCAAACCACACACAGAAAAGCCCTATAGAGAGCACAGCTAGGAAACAAAGTCTTCTGACTTCTAGTGCTTTGCATCCAACACACACTTCCTCTCTCTAACACACATACTCTCAGACACACATATTCTCTCTCTCTCTCTCTCTCTCTCTCTCACACACACACACACACACACACACACACACACACAGTGTCACCCTGCTGCTGAGAATCTCGGGGGCCTTCTGAGACCAAACTTTAAAAGTACTCATTAGGCCCTGCATGGTGTGGCCCTTGCCCACTCTCCAGCTTCACCATACACATGCTCCAACCACCATCTCTCACTTCCTTTAACTTGCTTTGCTCTCTCTCACTACAAGGCCCACATATGTCCTGCTTCCCCTGCCTAGAACATTCTTCCCTCCCTTTTTCAACTGTTAGCTCTTAGTTTCCTTTCAAATCTCAGGTCAAATGGTCTCTGTATATGCGCTCATAACACTGTCAATCTTTCAGAATACTTAGCACAGCTGCAATTTCATATTTGTTTTTCATTGTCTTTCACACTGCACATTCCATGAAGGTGGGAGAGAGGTAGGGCTGGTTTTGCTTTATCTCCTGTCTCGCAGAGTCTGGCACACTGCAGTTATTCAATAAACATTTACTAGATGGATGAATGTCCCTTACTCAGTCCCCTGGAGCATCAGTAGGCACCCCCATCTTTTACAGAAGGCAGGACCAGGATCTCTGAACCCTCAGAGACAGTGTGAGAAGTGGGAACACTGTAGCCTGTGAAGTCAGAAATCAGGATTTGAATCCTTGTGGTGTGTGCAACTGTGTAACCCTTTCTGATCTATAAAAAGGGAGACTCTCAGATCTAGCTCCTAAGATTTCTGTACAGAGTAAACGATTTTTTTATCACGCTTCAGGTGACAGTTTATAGAGCAGATTAGGTTCTCACTAAAAACTTAATGCACAAGTTACTTTGTAACACTGGCTGCCAACCCTGTAATGTGTCAGCACTCTTCCCTTCTTCACCTCAGTTTCCATTCATCCAACTATCCTGTCCCTTCCCACCTCATCTTCACTTTCAGGTTGGTGTGCCCTCAAGTCTCTTTCACAGGATTGTACTAAGTCTGTTCCTCACATGTATTTTTGTTGGCTCTATAGACCTGTCTTAACTTTGGCTAAAGGTTGAACCTCGAGTGACTCCAGTACTGAATTAAAAGGGTATCCAGAGGCTGTACTCTCAGGGTTTCTCCTGTTTCCGTCAGACCAGCAAGGCTGTTTTTGTTTTTTGTTTTTGTGTGTATATTTGAATTTTGTTCTGCATTTTCCTCTTGCTCTGTCTGGGACCCTCTATTGTGATCCCTGCCAGAGCAGTTGGTGGTGGTAGCCAGGCACCATCTAGCTGTTCTGGGCTTGGTCGGCTGGAGGCTGTGGTAGTTGCCATCTAACAGTCTGCTGCACCAATCTTTCCTTATGTCTTTGGTCTTCATTCTTCCTTGGTCTGACCAGGATAGGACCACAAAATACATCTCAGATGGCCACTCCCAGGTTTTTAAGATTCCAGATACTATTCACCATAGTTGGACATAGAACATTTTCCTTACAGACTGTGTTACGTCAACTGAGTTAAATGTTCTCTGAGACCCTAGTCGCCAGCCTTCAGCCCACTAGTTCAGTCCTTCAGGGTATTTGGATCTGTCTGTGAAGATACTATGACTTGCCAGTACTGTGTACTGTCTTACCCTTCAACAAAGTTACCAGTTATCTACTATCTAGTGTTTTCCCTTTCCCATCTCTCCCCTCCCTTTGTAATCACCAAAGATTGTTTTTTTTTCTGTGTGGAATCATTTTCCTATGTTTTTAAAATAGAGTCCCACACAGTATTTGACCTTTTGTGATTGACTTATTTCACTAAGCATAATGCCCTCCAGATTCATCTATGCTGTGAGATGTTTCACAGATTCATCACTGTTCTTTATCATTGTATAGGTGTGTATATACTACAGTTTATCCATTGATTTGTTCACGGGCATTTAGGTCATTTCCACTGTGAACACTGTTTCTATTGTTTCCATCTTTTTGCTACTGTGAACAATACTGCAGTGAACATGGGTATGCGTATGTCTATTCATGTGATGGCTCTTATTTGTCTAAGATATATTCCTAGCAGTGGGACTGCTGGACCATCTGGCATTTCTATTTCGAGTTTTTTAAGGCAGCACCATACCATTTTCCAAAATGGTTGTACCATCTTACATTCCCACCAGCGATGCACAAGACTTCCAATCTCCTGGCAACCTCTCCAATATTTATATATTTTTTTAAATCCATGCTAGTGTTACCAGGGTGAGCTAGTATCTCGCTGTTGTTTTGATTTACATTTCTCTAATGGTTACTGATCATGAACACTTCCTTAAACATCTGTTAGCTGCCTGAATGTCTTCTTTGGTGAAGTGTCTGTTCATATCGTTTGCCCATTTTTAACTGGATTATTTATCTTTTGACTGTAGTGGTTAGATTTGCTGAGAGGTTTTAGAGATTAGGCCTTTGTTGGATCATCAATGGGCCAAAAAGTTTCTCCAGTCTGTTTACCGGTCTCTTTTTACCGTTTTTGAAGAGCATGTTTAATTTTTAGGAGATCCCATCTATCCAGCTTATCTTCTTACATGTGCAAACTGTTAATTACGGTTTATATCCTGTTTATGCCGTATCTGAGGGCTGCTTGTGTTGACCCTATTTGTCTTCCACGAGCTTTATAGTTTTGGGATTTTTATTTAGGTCTTTGATCCATTTTGCATTAGTTTTTGCATACAGTATGAGGTACGAGTCCTATTTCCTTTTTTAAATAGATGGACATCTGGCTTTGCCAGTACCGTTTGTCAAAAAGACTATCTTTTCCCCATTTAATAGACCTTGAAACTTTACCACCAGGTGCTTCTTGGATATTCTATGGGGCAGTTCTAGTCTGTCCTACAGAGCCGCTGTGAGTCAGAATTGACTCGATGACACTCAGACGGATTTAGATCTGGAATCTTGATTTCTGTTCCACTGGTGAATACGTCTGCCATTATGTAAATGATTCTTTCTCACTCATTAAAAAAAAAAAACTCAAGTTTTTTTTCTACTCAAGTAGATTCTACTCCCAGCAACCCTGTAAGACAGAGCAGAACTGCCCCACTGAGCTTCCAAGGACCACATGGAGCCGCTGAGCTCTTAACCACTGTGACACCATGTTCCTAGAAGCCAAAGAAATGGTAGAAAGTATTATCACTACCTCTGAAGTACTGAAATAAAGCTGAAAGGGGCTCAGGGAACTCAGAACAAGGTGTTAAGGTACTATCTCAGATTCTTTCATTAGGAAGAATGCATAAGCCCTGTTAGGATATGCAAAATAATAAGAACTTTAAAGGAGGTTTTATTTTTTTTTCTTCCAGGAAGGTGGCCAGGAAAGAAAAGCTGGGTCAAGCTTAAGGAAAGAAAGTATCTACAACTTTATTCACTTATGAGATAAGCTTGGAAGGTAGCAAAGAAGGAATGGTAAAATGCTGAGGGAGAAACTACACAAGCATCTAGGACAGCAGTAAAAAGGCATAGGAACATCATGGACATCTCCTGGCTAAATCACATACGAGTTTTAACAGATTCTAAACACGCGGACTCCCGCCACCTGTAGTAAGCAATCTACTGCTCTTAGGGGCCCCACGGTAACAGTTACTACGTATCAAGCACTTACTGTATACCAGGCATCTGCAAAGCACTTTAGCTGTCTGGTCTTATCTAATCCTTACAACTTCTGTAACTCTCTCCACTTGACAGACAGAAAAAACAGTTTCCAGCAGTGAGATAATTTCCCCAAAACCACAGAGCTCAGACAAACACAGTCAGGACTCCAAAACCAGTGGTCTAAGAAAGACCAGAGTGAGGTGAGGTGAGGAGGCAGGGGGCAGAAAAATTGAAGCTGAAAAGGAGAGACTGGAAACACAGGAATAACACTGACCTAACACAGAGGGGCCAGGGCAAGAGTCTCATAGAAAAGGTAAAGAAGAATGCAGTGCCTGCAGGGAAAGAGGACTGGGCTATAGGATTTTCACAGAAATAAGAACAAAGCCTACGAAAGTTATGCTGTTCTCAGGCACCACTGAGTCAATTTCAATTCACAGAATGCTACAGAACAGAGAAGAGCCACCCACGGGTTTTCCAAGGAGTAGCTGGTAGATATGAACTGTTCACCTTTTGATTAGCAGCTGTAGCTCTTAATCACTGTGCCACCAGGGCTCCACATGAAAATTGTAACAGTTATGATTCAAAATTCAGATTTAGATTTTAATATTTTAGTCAGTGTGTGAAAACTGATGCCTTGCCTGTCTGCCATCATCAAGAATAGCCTAGCAAGCTTCCAATACCTAGTATTTTTTGAGGAGTCCCCGAGTGGTACAAACAGTTAACATACGAGCTACAAACCAAAAGGTTGGAGATTCGAATCCACCCAGAGTTGCCTGCCTCAGAACAAAGGCCTGGTGATACAAAAACCTTACAGCTTTTCTACTCCAACTGAACAGCAATTGTTTTGGTTTTGGTTGTTGTTTTTAATGTTTTCTGAATCTTTTTTTTATCTGTGCCAACCTGTTGGGAAGTACCTCTGCAGGCTTATCCCTCTAAGCAAAGGCTTCTAGTCTGAGTGCTTGTAGGTGACCTAGCTTTCTGATCGGTTACACAAGAATCATGGCAAAGGCTTCAGCTAAGAGCTGACTGAGCTTGAGGTGATGATGCATAATCCATCCAACCACATTCTAAATACAGAAAACGTGCTCATGAGGGCTCTGTAGCAGACTTTTGAGTTTTGCCTGAAAGATATCATCTCAAAGCAGCATTGTGGTCTTTAAGGGGCTGTGCATCCCACTGTTTAAAACACTTTGCAAGTCACTACCTATAAATTCTGAGTGCTGCCAGGCCACATACTTTCTATCTCCTTCTTGCCCTTGACCACTATTTGATAAAGAGTTTGACTCCATGGTGGAAGAAAAGAGGTGTAAAGTGGAAGAAAGAGGTGTAAAGGTGGAAGAAAAGTGTAAACATGTAACATCGATGGAAAGGTGAGTGGTTACAGGCAGATGAGGCAACCGTTCCCTTCTCTTCTCTAGCACCTTCCTGCACCCCTGATACTTCCTGGGAAATTCTCAAATGTGGCACGCAAGAGTTGAGCAAGAAGGAATCATACACAGATAGGCGACTCAGCTGAAACTTTTATTCTTAATAATTTGGAACCTTCCAATGTAGCAACAACAGCAGAGAGAGAGTGGCCCATATGCACAGCTCCACTCATTGGGAAGATAGCAGAGAGTCTCAATTGAGGGCAGAACTTGGCACCTGTGCCTGAAGTTCCCCCAAGAAAACAGGCCTAAAAACACTGATGTGGAAGCTTCCCTCAGTCTTTCTGGTGACCTCTGACCAAGTGCCTCTCTCACTCAAAAGAGATGGGTGGGGTACAGTTCACATCAGTCTTTGGCCCTTGCCTCCACATGCCCTGAACCCGACCAGCATCATCAGCAGTCATCTTCACATGTGCCCATGCATCAGTGCCAGCTGAAATCTTCAACATGACAAAGGCTGGGCTGGCCCAACCACTGAGTCCTATAGCTCAGAACCCCAGGGCCAGGGAAACTGTGAGGCCTCAGTCCCTTGTGCACTAAGTCCAGGGCAGTGACACTGTGGAGCGCTACTGTCAGGTACTGGACCCACTGCCCAAGAAGGGTTTGGCCCTCAACAGCACCTTTCCTGGAAAAGTCCATGCCTACTGCCATCACAAAGACCCCAGCATTCCCAGAGTCCACCTCCTAACACCCGACATCCTCCAGAAGGCAGAGCCAATTAAGTCCAGGCCAAGCAACCACTGTAGCACCACATGCAAAGAACAGGGCACAGAAGGGCCAATTGGACACTTCCCCCTCTTTCAGATCAACCAGACAGGGAGTGGCTCAGGCCCTGGCCTTCAAGCTTTGCTCAAATGTCACTTTTGTGCCCTATTTAATATTGTAACCCCCTACACTCCACATTCTCCATCCCCATCACTGCTTACTTTTTCCACAGCATATATCACCTTATAATCGTCCACATAATTTGCCTTTTGTTGCTTTGTTGTTGTCTTTTCCCATAGGACTGTCAGCTTTGTGAAGGTTGTGTTTTTGTCTGTTTTGTTTTTCTACAAGACAGGCACTTAACAAATATTTGTCAATAAGCAAATAAAACTTTTACCTAAGTCACTAGCTGCAGGATCTCAATGCCCTGGCTGCCTGAGGAACCTCCTGGGTGGCAGGTCTATACACTAGTCCCTAGTTTAGGCATGTAGAGCTCACTCAAAGACAGCACAGTGGTAAAAAGAGCAGGAACACAGCAATTGGGCATAAGTGGCTCCTAACAGGCTGTGTGACTCTATACCTTAACTTCTCTGAACCTCAGCTCCTCTCTGCAAAATACAGATAATAGCTATCTCACAGAATTTTGTGAAAATTAAAAGAGAAGATGCAAAATAACATGCATGGCGCTCCTAGTCATCTCCTTGAAGGGTACCTCGGAGTAACAAGAAGGAAAGCGGTCTGCAGTTGAAAAAGGAACCCTACTACAGCATCTCATAGAGGGACTTGCTGGATACTAGTACCTAATCAGAGGCCTTATCTAGATCTGGAATTACAAGCTGTCCCTTAAGATTCACTCCCAAAGAGAAAAACTTAGAGCTTTAATTATTCCAAGAGACAATTAGTCTAAGATATTTCCCAGAGCTAACTTGGTTGTGGTCCTCTCCAGATACCTGGAATCCATTGCCTTCCTACTAAGTAACTCTCAGACCAGACCATGAGTCCCATTAGTATCTCTGTTTCTGGGACACTCTACCAGCCCCATGAGGAAAGACTGGGTTCTAATAATCCAGGGAAGAACATGACTACTAGCATAGAGTTAACAGTACATATGTCTCCTTAACACCCCTCCCCTGCCTAAAGTACTCTAAATAACACTTCCTTCGTGAATAGTAAGAGGCAAATCTCTGTGAGCCTCAGGACTTCAACAAGTCAAGTAAAAATGGCAGTGTCTGATTCCTCTTACTCTTCCTCACTGTGGTCTAGCCACCATGGCCACTGGTCAGCTACTCCAACAAGTGAACTGATTCCTCCCTTTCTTAGGACCTCTGCACGTGATGCTTCCTCCACTCAGAACACTGTGGGCATCACATGCTGATTCCACCTTATCATTCACATATCAGCTCAAATGTTTCCTTCCAAGACACGACTTTTCCTGACTCCCAGTCCCAGTTATTCTTTCATCCTCTTTTCCATTACCTTGTGTTCTTTTCTTCAAAACACTTACCACACTGATAATATCTTACCCACTTACTTGTTGACATGCTTATTGTCTGCTTCCCCTTCTTGAACCTAAACCCCACAAAAGCAGGGACTCTGTCTTACTGACAGCTATGCTCTTGGTGCCTAGAATAATGCCAAGGTCCAGAGCAGGTTTTCAACAAATGTCTGCTGAACAAATGAATGAACTATCATGAACCAGCTGTTTTGGGAAGAACCTGAGGGTCATGGCTTCCACTGTGAGGTAGGCAACAAAAGCAGGCTAAAAGGTACTGAGGGGCCTGATAAGTGTTGAGTGCCCACTCACATCTATCACGGTACCAAGTTCACTCATTTTCTCAGGTCCACCTGGTCTCTCCATTGATCTACTTGCTCCCTGGCAACACACTCACACAGGGCTTACCACAGAGAATGAGAAGGCTGCTCTGCTTTCCTTCAGATCAGATGTCACTAGAACACAGTTCAGGAGGAGATTCTGTGGCTTCACGCCCTGTGCAATAATTTAGCGCTGTGTATCTCAGCATAAACTCCAACACGGGCTGAGCAAACGAAGAGCTTTCTCAACAAAGTTGGATTTTCCTCTTTCCTCATCCCTTAAAGCAACCATGAAGTCTCCTCTTGACTGCTGGGAAGGCCAGGCACCTTTCTAGGGCACATCCCACTCCAGTAGGCAAGTAGCAGCTCTGCCCAGAGCAAACCCAGACCAAGCTCTGCATGCCAACGTAGGGGCCAAGCCCAAAGTCAGAACTAACTTGCTCCAGAGTGGCACCAAGAGCCGTACTATACACTAAAGCTCCTGAACCCCTCATCAAACCAGCCAGGGAGAGGAAACTAATTCAGACTCAAGTCAACTGTGGGTTTTCAACTAAACTGAATCCCTCCCTCAGAGAGGCTGTGAGGGGATCAGCCTGGCATCCCAGGGCAGGAGGGCTTACAGTATGAAAGGTGAGGGGTGGACTTCCTTGGGGAAAGCCACAGCAAGGGAAGAATTCTGAAGAAGAAATGCAGGAACCACTGCAACTGAGTGGCCTCTGCCTACAAATTCTAAACTCTAAGCCTGAAGTTTCAACCTACCTCTGCCTGAAAACACTTCCTCCCTGCCCCTACCCCCATCCCCTTCCCTGTGCTGTTTCATTTCCTTTCAGAAATCTTTGTTTTGGTTTGATATTTGCCTCTAGGCCTCTAGGAGAATTTTCTGAGCTTTGTTGCTCTTCTTGTTTCTAGGATACCTGAGTTGGCTCCTAAAGCAACAAACTCAGTAAGAGCAAGAAGCTGGGAGGAAGAGTTAGGATCACCAAATAGGGATTGAGTGAGGGGGAATGAAGACCCTGATTTGGCTCTCACAGATTTTGGTGGTCCCTAGACACCCCAGGGACCTATTAGGGTGCTCCAGCACACAGAACAACTATAATACCCAGAAAAGGGTCATCTGAAAAGACAGAACTTGAAGTTCTAGGAAACCAAAAGGTCAGGCAACAAATCAGGGGCACTACCTAGGGCACACTTAAGCCAAGCACACTTGGGAAGCCTACTTGAGGTTAAAGAGGAGTCTCCACACATTACATGGAAGACAGTGGCTCCAGGCACATGCTACGCTAAGACCTGCCCGTGCACAAACACACCCTTAACAGTGCCAGGCCTGGGGCCAGGGCATGCAGGAAGCACAGCAGGGAGCAGAGCTCCACACTCCGCACAGCAGCCACACGGGGCTCAGCGCACCCTGGCCAGCACCCTAGGCCTTTCTTGCCTATCCTATATCTAGCCTCAGCCCCACCAACAAGAAGTAAGATGGCTTTCCCAGATAAGGGCAAGATGCATAAGGTTCTCTAGCTGTAGAGGTCATTCATTCATTTGCTTCTGGAAAACGAGGTCAGCCGGCCCCTACAGCCAGTGCAGCTCCCCAAATGTCCCCCACCACAAACATTAAACATGCTCAGGAGACAGACTGACACAGAGCCAAGGCCAGATGTCTGTTTCCTGGCACAGACCCAGCTGCCCACAAATTGGGCTCCTCTCATTTGAATGTCAGGTAGGCAGCTTAAGGGAAAAAACAGCTTTTAAATACAAGCAGATGTTCTGGTCTTTCCCTATTCCAACCTGTTTTAAGAGTAAGAGCTCTGCAGTCAGACTACTTGGATTGGAACCCTGATACAGTTGTGTGGCCACAAGCAAACTGCTTACTTCTCTGAATCTCAAGTTTTCTCCTAAAACATATGGATGATAATAGTACCAACTGCATGGAGCTGCTCTTAAGTATTACCAGTATACCACCTGCTGTCACAGCAATTCTGACTTAATGGCACCCCCATGTGTGTCAGAGTAGAACTGTAACATAGTGTTTTCAATGGCTAAGATTTTGCATGCAGATCATCAGACCTTTCTTCTGAGGCACCTTGGGGAATGTTTTAAATTGATTTAAAATGTGAATACACTAAAATGTATTGAACTGTACATTTTAAATTGGTGAATCCTATGGTATACGAATCACATCTCAATAAAGCTGTTTTTTTAAAAAATGGCTAGAAGGTATTGGAAGCTGTGTGTAATACAAGTCAGTATTTATGTGTGGTGGGTAGAGTGGATGGACCAAAAAAGCAGGGAAGGATGGCAACAAAGACAATACCCAAAAAAAGGCTTTGCACCTCCTTCACAAAAGTGGCACCGAAAAGTAACCCATATACATATATCTCCCAGAAACTATAGAAAACCCCTGCCTGCCCCAACTGGTTTATTATGGCTATGAACTCCCATGCAACAAAATCTCTTTCAAGCCACTTACCCAGCTGGGTAGGCAACTAAACCTGAGCGGGGGTCACAGGCAAGTCCTCTGCCTCCAGATACTGTTATACCCAGAACCTTCTCCAAAGTCACCTGTTAGAGCAAGAGACAGAAGAGACATGTTATAAACAGAGCAGGGTAGGGAAAGAGGTGTAGAAGGAACCTGGGAACATCCTACAGTGCTGGCTACTCTTCTGATGTTACATTTTTCAGGAGAATGAGGTTATTACCTTCCCCAAGTTCTGTTCTGATTATAGGCATTGTCTGTTGTTGTCGTTACGAATATACACAGCAGAACATACACTAATAGAACAATTTCTACTTGTACAATTCAGTGACACACTGATCACATTTTTCAAGTTGTGCAACCATTCTTATCTTCCTTTTCTGAATTGTTCCTCTCCATTAATAGAAACTCATTAACCTGCAAGTTTCCCATCTAACCTACGCAATGCTGTTATCAAGTTGATCCCATATAGATGGTTCTTTAAAATAGCACAATGGTCAAAGCATCTATTTCTTTACTAATGAAGCTTACCTATTTCTTGATTTAAAGACAGTTTCAAGAGATATTTCTGATTTAAGGTTTAAAGGTTATTTTAGGGCAGTAGTTTCAGAAGTTCATTCAGCCTCTGTGGCCAAAAGTATGGATCTCATGGAAATTTATAATTTTGTTCTGCACTTTTTCTTCCCTTTTGATCAGGATACTTCTGTAGATTCTTCAATTAAAACATTCAGTAATGGTAGCTGGGCACCATCCAGTTCTTCTGTTCTCATGGCAAAGGAGTCCATTTTTCATGGAGGCCACGCATTCCCTGTTCCTCTATTCCTCACTTTCCTTCTTCCTCTGTTGATCCAGACCAACAGAGACCAACTGTTCTACCTTGGAAGGCCAATGGCAAACTTGTATGGCCCTATAAACTGAACCAGGAAGTACAAAAGAAACACTAAAACAAAATGGCCATAGGCCTCTTAACCACATGAAAAAGCAGTTATGCTTCATTGGCTTTTAGCAGGGCTCAGTCTATTGGTACAATGGGGGAGAAACAGAGGAACAAGCAGTGTCTCGATCCTGAAACACACCATCTACAACAGAAAAGTTTTAGGTCCTCAGATCTCCAGAATTGAGGAGGTCACTGATCTTCATGCTTTGGTGCGCATGAAAGAAAGGCCATTCTGATTTATTAAGAACACAAAGAATGTTAGGTATCAATTCAGTAATACGTACCATCCCCGATAATTGCATTCCATCATGTTTTTCCCCTCTAGAGAGTGTACGTCCAGCAGGCAAAACATGCCTTAAGGCTGTGTTTTGCAAAGCACAGATGCTCAGAGTACTCTAACTATTCAGGGATGAAAGGGAAAAAGAGATTCTAAGAGACATGGCCACATGAGATTTCACCATCATTCTCCTCATCAATATTGTTATCTCACACTGTCTGCAATCCCCTGGAAACCCTGGTGGCATAGTGGTTAAGTGCTATGGCTGCTAAGCAAAAAGTCAGCAGTTTGAATCCTACAGGCACTCCTTGGAAATTCTACGGAGGCAGTTCTACTTTGTCCTATAGAGTCGCTATGAGTTGGAATTGACTTGATGGCAACGGGTTTAGTTTTTTCATTTTGTCTGCAACTCCAGAGCCCACACTGGACTAATCCTAAGTTAGTCCACTGGCTGCCTTGCTACATGGTCCCATGTGAGATTCAGACCACCCTGTAGTCAATCTCCCGCTTGTCACTCTAGCTCCAGTGTGCTCTAGCACTGCCTGGGCTCCCTGCACTGGCCCTCTTCAAGAATGTCTTTGGTCTCCCTTGGCTCCTTAATACAAAACAGGCTAGACTGTACTGTTGTGAAAACTCTGACCCTGAGGAGAGTCTTGAAGACTCTAGGAGAGAAAAGGGAACCAGATATACTTGAGGGTTGTTCCTGCTTGTGATAGGCTGGTCTATTCCCAGCCCAGGCCAGTTCTAGGGAGGGAAATCTCAGAATCAATCAGGATAGTTTTAGGGTCTCTTTGCTTTTACTGTACTAACTGGAAAATTCAAAGTGCTCCTACAAGGACCTGCTTAAATTCTCATCTGTACACTTACAAACTGCACCACCAAGGCCCCTTAGGTACTGACTAAACTCATGCTGTCAAGTTAGTTCTGACTCATAAGGACCCTACAGGACGTAGCAGAATTGCCCAATAAAGTTTCCAAGGAGCACCTGGTAGATGTGAACAGCTGATCTTTTGGTTAGCAGCCACAGCTCTTGACTACTATGCCACCAGGGTTTCCAGTTACTAACCGGAGACCACAAAATCTTCCAGGGAAAGAGGGAGCCATACTCAGTTCAGGCCACCACTCCTTATAGTAGACCCTGCGCCCTTAACTATCTGAAGGAGGGGTGCTCAGAAACATTCCCACTTTACCAACCACCTACGCAGAAAAGACAGAGGTGCTCAGGCCAGCACTGCCCACATGCATGACACAGGCCACAAAGTCAAGTGCTCTGAGCTAAAAGGCTGCCCAATTCCAATTCTCTTTCAGCTCATCTGACTTTAAACAAGTTCTCTGGATTCAATTTTGCACAAATCCTACCCCTATGCTTCAGTTTTGGTTTCAAGCTATCAGAACAGTCTGTGGTTCTCAGCTACCCTGCCCTCTGACTGGAATTTGAGTAGGTATTTTGTGAGTAAATAATACAGTTCCACAGAAGATTAATTCTAAAATTTTCTTGGACATTTTCCACACTAACCCATAGCAAGAAAGACACATGGATTACTCAGACCCCATAACAAGTGTTTATCAAACTTTTTTGACCATGATCCATGGTAAGAAACACATTTTATATTATCACCCAGTACATACATACACGCATGTACAAAACCAAAAAAAAGTTCTGTTTAAATTCTTACCTGTGCACTTACAAATCGTACCACCAAAGCAAGTATATGCAAGTATATCATTGCATATGATATACTCTACTTTCAATTATATTCTCTTCCATTAAAAAATCATTCTGACCATGGCCCACTTTGTTGATTTCATAACCTACTAATGGGCTGAAGGCTCCAGCTCAAGAAACCCTATCACAGACCATCCCTTCCACCAGGCCTGGGGGACAGGCTCTGATTGCTGGTCTTCTGTGGTCCTCAGTCACTTTCCTCCTGAGGACTCTGTACAGCAGAACACGTTTCCAGGCTAGGAAAACCCCAAGAGCAGAAGTTTGCCTGGGCTGAAAGCTTGGCTTACTTTCAAAGGATTTACAGTTCTTTGCTTTTTCTGGCTTTCTGAGCAGCCATCCAAAGAAAAAGCAGTTTCCTTTGGTTCCTGTGGAGGGGGAAGAGAGGGAAAAAACATTCAGGGGCATCAGCTGGTTTTTATTTTATGTTCTTAACCCAAACCAGCTTCCTGTCTGCAGGGAGATTTGGAGCTGAGCTCTACTTTCAATGGATCTGAAAGTTCAGGGCTCCTCCAAGACATCCAGCATCTAGGCTTATTTTGCAACATTCAGCACAATGGACTTCATAAAACGTCAACTCTCCCTCTTTGGTAACTTTCTCCCCATCCTCCCTTCCCCAAGAGGTTGTAGCTTCTACTTGCCCTAGAAAATGGAAATCTACCTGGGTAACAAATGGCAACTCACCACAGGCTAAATCACTCAAGTCCAAACAGTGGTGTACCAGTGGCAGTTACTGTGCACATCTTTTCCCTCCTCCATATTCAGTGACAGCACACTGGTAGTTTGAAATTACCACAGTCACAGTATTTGCACCATTCAAACCCTCACATACTACATTTACCAGCACACCACTAAGTTCAAATCACTATTATCTTTTCTCACTTGGACTGATCCTGGTTGGTCCCTGTTTCTGCCTTCACCTCCTATAGTCTTTAATAAAGAAATACAAATGAGATCATGCCATTATTCTGCTCAGAAATCCAAATGCTTTACCCAGGTTAGAAAGTCCTAAATCATCTGGCCTCCCTGATCTCATTTTCTATAATCAACCCTCACTTACTGTACTCCGGTTAACCTGGCCACCTTAAGCACTGCAAGCAGAGTCTAGCCTCAGGTCCTTTGTTTATGCTACTCCTTCTACTGTAAGGCTCTTCCCTCAGCTATTCAAGTAGTTCACTCCCATCAGTGACTTAGGTCTTGGTACAAGGTGCCTGGCACATAAAAGAGCACTTCATAATTATTTGATGAGTAAATCAATGCATGGCAGTGGCAGCTTTAGAAACCATGGAAGACCAGAAATGAGAACACCCAGGAAAATGGTATTTCAGACCAGTTGCATTACTTCCCACAAAGCATCTAAAGCTGGCTGTGACCAAAAAAAAAAAGCTACTTCTGAGGTTCTGAGGATAGGCACAAAAAGAGCTCAATGATACAAGTAATATTGTGCTTCCCAAGTTGATGAGAGGTCCACAACTGTTCATTCTATTATTCGATACCTCTTTCCTGTCTGTCCTAAATACTGCATAACCCAAAAAACCAAATGAGCTGCCACTGAGTCAATTCTGACTCACAGCAATCCTACAGAACAAAGCAGAACTTCCTCATCAGGGTTTCCAAGGCTGTAATCTTTACGAAAGCAGACTATCACATCTTTCTCCCAAGGGGCACCTTGTAGATTCAAACCACCAACCTTTCAGTTAGTAGCCAAGTGCTTAACCAATGTGACACCAGGGCTCCCAATAATGCATAGCAATTGTTAAAAGAAAGACATGGCTCAAGATGTGATATAGAGCCCAGTACTTCGTGAGCAACAATCTTCTATAACCCACATCCCTGATTTCTCTCTTTATTCTGAAGCTGTTTCACTGACCTCATGGTCCCAGCAATGTAGGGAGGAAAGAGTATGACAAATTCAAGAATATATATTTTTATTTGATTTAAGTTTCTCATTTAAGGCTTCTAAGGCTGCACTTTTGTATGATGCTCTGTCAAAGTCACGTCTAGTTAAAAGCTTTCAAGGGAATCAGTGTGTGCATCCCCCTTCCTGACTGCTAAGCATGGTAAATGATGATGGATCAGGAACCCCTCAGCCCTGGGTCCCTGAATAGCTATGATCAATGGGCTCTGCCAATCCACACTGAATATGCAGCATGAGTAAGAAATAAACTACTGCTTAAGTCATGCAGATTTTGAAGTTGGTTGTTAAAGAACACAAACACCCCAAAAGATCCCAAACCCACTGCCACTGAGTCAATTCCAACCCACAGCGACCCTACAGACAGAGGAGAACTGCATCACAAAACTTCCAAGGAGCACTTGACAGATCTGAACTGCTGACCTCTGGCCAACAGACACAGCACTTAGCCACTATGCCACCAAGGTTTCCTGAACAACCACAGCATTATCTAATTCAACAATTTTCAAACTTTTAGTTTTAGGACCTCTTTATACTCTTAAAACTTACCAGGGACCCCAAAGAACTTTTGTTTATGAAGGTTATATCTATCAATATTTACTACATTAGAAACTACAACTAAAAATGTTTAAAAGATGATTACCTTAAAAATAATAAAAAGGTAGTAAATCCATCACATATTAACAAAAATAGCAATTTCATTAAAAATAACTCTATTTTCCAAAACAAAAAGTGACTCCGTGAGAAGTCACCCAGTTTTACATTCTGGATTCTCATATCCGCATGTAATCTCTTGTCACGTGTTATTCTACCTGAAATATCAGAAGACAATCTGGCCTCATTTGGATATGTAGTTGGCAAAGAGAAGATCTAACAGACCCCCTCAAGGGACTTGGGCACCCTGGGGGACTCCTCAGATCACAGTTGGAGAAACAATGACCTAGCCTGTCTTGAATGCTACTGCATCTTTGCACATACGGAAGCAAGCCCACTAGTGTTAGAGCTCTGTTCCCAAGCATCATTTGAGGAAACTACGGCAAGGAGGAGGCCCTGCGAGAAAATAGCTGTCCTGCAAGTCTGTAGGGGGCCTAAAGCTAACCTCTGACAGGAAGTTCACATCCAGCCTTCAAGGACCAAATGCCAGTAAGACACAACCTAAAAGACATACTAGCCCAGGGAATATTTTGTGGTCAGTGACTTGGAACACAACTGTGACAGACAGCTGGTACTCTGATAAACCCACTGTTCTAGGAACACTGTTTCATGCACAAGTAAAACCTGAGAACTCGGAAGAGAGCACCACCTTGTACTCTACTATAATCTATTATGATGAAGAGAGAATATCCGAGTTGAGACACAGTCTTTGTTTTGGCAGGTGGAGATCGCTGCAATGGAGGAAAGTCTACACCAGCCTTAAGGAGGGTGTCATCTTTCCAACGAAGCAGGGCTGCTGAGGCCAGAATAACTAACTACAGCATAAGGGCTTTAATACCCACCACTCCCAACACGCACATGCAGGGCAGTATGTATCCTCCTGAGAAAAACAAGACAAAATCATCTCTCACTTTAATCATATAGGGATAACTTCATCAAGCCTATTCCCAAGGGAGAAGCCAAGAATAAAGCCAAGTGTTTAAGTGCTCTCAGGCTCTCATTAAAGTGGATGGAAAAAACAGGTGGCTCAGAGGCGACAGACAGCGCTGTTTATTCACACTAAATAGAGCGGTATTCTTCAACCTACAGACTGCAATCTCTTAATATGTCTCAAAATCAATTTAGTGGGGAATGAATAAAAAGAACAGAAAACAGAGTTCATGGCCTGGAGTAGGGATAATTATTAATGGTGAAACTTTGGTTTCCAGGGGTCTGTTTGTGTGGATGTGTACTGAGTCACAGTGTAAATGTATTTCTTCATTTGAGTGGTTCTCAAAAAGTTTGAATGCCACTGTGATGCTGTGAAGGACCTTAATGAAGAATACAGACTCCATCCTTAAGAAGTGCAAAATCCATCAGAGAAGATGAATGACATACTACAAAGCAATCCAGTACGTTATGTGGACCATATGAGACATATAAAATGCTCCAACAGGAGGGAGAGATGATTTCTTAACAGGATCAAGGAAGGGAAACTGGGAAGATTTCTTGGAGGGCAAAATGCTATTAAGACTGGGCCTTGCAGTGGTGACAGACAGAAATACAGATATAGCAATTCTCAGTAGAGGAAGCCACATGAGCAGAAGTCTGGTAGCAGGAAACAACAAGGCAGGTAAGGAACGGTGACAGCACAGACTGAAGGAGAGCAGGTCAGCAGAGGTAGGCTATGACCAGACCACGGAGGACCTTAACTGCCAAGTTAAGTGTAGCTAATCTGTAGACTCTGGGAAGCCATTGAAGGATTTTAAGCAAGGGACATACACAATCCAAGCTACACTTTAAAAAGCCAAACCTGGTGATGATGTAAGACATATGCACATGCAAGGAATCCAATTAGGAGGGTGTTACAGGTGAGGTAAGAAGTAATGAGGATCTCATCAGCATAAAGATAGTGCAAGAGGGAAAGAAAAGATGAATCCAAGAGGCACAAAGCTAGTAGACTCTGGAGGCAAAAGACAGAAAACTCAAATTCTGAACCTTAAGAGATGCGGAACAAGGTGGAGCTACAAACAGAAATGGGGACTTAGAAAGAGAACTTAGGTCTGTACAAAAGGAGGATGGGAGCCAAAAACATCTGTTTCTGATGTGCTGAATCTAAGGCACCGCAGGGGTATTTAAGAGGAGCCACAGAACACCAGAATTAGAAACACAGGGGTTTGGGAGAGAGATCAAGACTAGAAACAGGTATCTGAGAATTATTCACACGGAGTTAAAAACCACTACTGGAAGTACAATGAAATAAGAAAAGACGCAAGGGGGAGTGCTGAGGAGAGAAACTTGGAGGAATTCCTATTTTTAATGTATGCAGAAAATGAGACACCAGGCAGTTACAAAGGGAGAAGGAAAATCAGGAAGCCGGTGAAGAGTTACCAGAAGGGACGGACAGTCAGATTTGAAGGCTAAAAGGAAGTGAAGGAGGTCGGAAAAGCAACAGTTCTCCGAAGTCCAGAGCCATGAGCAATACAGGCAGCACATTACAGGATCCTAAACATTTCCAAACCCCCAAAAGGACAATGAACAAGGTTCCAGAAACTCTGTACAGGGCTTTGAAAGCTGTTCTGGTCTTACTCTGCAATTCCTGGATCTCATCAGTCCATGAGCTTGAGGAATAGTAACAGCAATAGTAACAGATATGGCTAGGCAAGGGCTTCTTGCTTGGCTCCTGGCACAACTCTTATATTTGCTCTCCCTTACTGCCTGAGAGGGACCACAGCAAGGAATCACAGCAGCATGGGAGTGGCTGTCCTTCTGGGAGATAAAGAAGAGGCCACAGCCACAAAAGGCCAGGGTCAACTTGGATTTGGCTGACCTCAAACTGCTGAGGAAACCCCAGCAACTGCGAGGAAAGTGACCTTAGTTTTTGCTGCCATGAGCACTGCCAGCTTCCTTCTTCCTCCTCTCCCTTCCCCCACTTCTCAGTGCCATTCAATACAAGTTATAAATACTTGAGTTATTCGAGTCATACCAGCTAAACCATGGGCTTGCTGTTTCTATAAACAGGCATGTCAGAGACCTGCCCAAGGCATAGCACTCTTGCCTTTTCCTCCCTTCCTGCAGGTTCAAAGTAACTCTGCTTGTCTCCTGCCCACACACTACACTCTAATCTCCCAAAGCAGACTCTCCACCAGATTCTGAGAACTGCTCCTTACTCAAAAGCCACAGAGGAAGCCCAAGACAAGCAGGCTTTGTATCGTCTCAGCCAGCTGGACAGAGACAATAGCTGGACCTGGGGGAAGAGGGTCATGTGTACCACCAAGGGCTCACTCCTCCTGTGCTTCCCAGTCCAAAGTACCATCTGGTTAGAGGCAGGAGGGAGCATAAGGCAGGCAGAAGGTGCAGAGCAGCAAGATGAGACAGAGGGACAATAGGATCCTCTCCTATTGGCTTTCATGTTTAAAACTAAACAAAACAAAAAAGCATCAGTAGCTGCAATGGATCTCAAAAATGGGTTCTGACCTCTCCGCACTAGCTGCAGAGAAAGACGAAGGGAGGGTATTCCTAACACCAAAGTATCATGTGTGGCCAGAGCTCACCCAGGTCCTACCCATGCTAGAACCTACACTGTCAATGTCAATAGCTGACAACCGTTTCCAAGGCAAGACATTCAAGTGTCAGAAGTATGAGAATCTGCTTGGAATATATCCTACAGATTCAAGGCCTTTCACACCAACAGACACATGCACCAGAATGTTTATCGCAGCACAGTCCACGATAGCAAAAAGATGGAATCAACCCAGATGCCCAACAATAGAAGAATGGATAGGTAAACTATGGTACATATACTCAATGGAGCACTACGCAATGATAAAGAATAACGATGATTCCAGGAAACATCTCCTAACCTGGTTTCAACTGGAAGACATTATGTTGAGTGAAAGTAGTCAGTGACAAAGGGACAAATACTGTATAAGACCTCTACGATAAGACCTCAAAAACAGACTTGTGTATAGAAGAAAAGACTCTTTGACAGCTGCAAGGGAGGGGAGGGAGGGAGGGTGAGTGGGGGAGGGTTTAGTTTAGATAGTTACTAGAAATCTAGTTGGGAGAAACCAGTGATAGCACACATTAGAAACAAGAATAACATTAAGTGGACTTCAGCATAACTTGAGTACTCCTTCCATCTTGACTCAATACTGCAAGGATAGAGTAGCTGGGGTAGGGGGCAGGGGACCATGCTCTTAGGCAAATTCCAGGCCAACTGGCACAACTAGTGTTTTGCTAAGAGAGCTCTCTGCACCCCACATTGGTGAGTGGCATCTGGGGTCTTAAAAGCTGCCAAGCTGCCATCTGAGGACACAGCAAATGGTCCCAACTCAGCAGGAACGGATGCTCACCAAGGACCAATATGACATGCGGTAAAGACAACTGAGAAGACAGAGAGACCCACAAGAGTGGGTGCCTACATCGACTTGGGACCAGAAGAACCGGATGGTGCCCGGCCACCACCAGTGATAGCCACGATGGAGCTCACAGAGAGGAGTCTCACTGGCAACACAAGAATAAAAAGGGGTGCATCATGAGATCTCCACTAAAAGACCTCAATTGATGGTCCAGCGGTTTTGGGGTTCCTCTGAGAGCATGGCCCCCGGCCCTCATGCTGCCCTTTCCCATAAATTATAACAAAGGTCCACTCTTCGGACAGGAATGGACTGGACTTGGCAATGCAGAGTGACCACATATTGGAAGCACTTTGTGGTTCTAAACATCTACAGGATATCATCTTGCTGACCTCTGGCTGGAGGAAGGGGAATGGACGGAGAGGAGGGGAAAGGAGGTTGTTGGGAGGATGAGACATGTATGGAGCAGAGAGGAATAGTGTGCAGTCACCGGACAGGGAGAGCAGTGGAAGCTGCATATAGGTGGGCATGTAAATTTATACGTGAATGTACATTTTCACTCAGTTATGTTAAATAAAAATTAAAAAAAAAAGAAGTATGAGAATCTGATGCCATGTGCATATGAAGTAAAAGGTAAGGATGGTGCCAGAGGAGGGGGGAATGAAGAAAAATTAGCTGATGGGCTCCATTACATACAATCACTAGCACCTGCCCAAGTCCTAAGAGCAACTGGCCTACTGCAAATTTAGTGCCGACAGGCATCTGCTAGCTTTTCTTGAGGTAGCTCCTGAGAGGTGGCAAGAGTTCCAGTTTCAGAGCATGCTCTGAGCTCTCCTCCCAAACACAAACTGCACCTGGGCTGCTCCCCATCCAATCCACATGCCCTGGTGCTTCCTCTCCTCAGGACTAAAACTAGGGCAGCTGCAGAAAATCAGACCTGAAGACCCTACGCTTTTGCATCCACGACAGTTGCCTATTTGAGAGAATAAAAATAATACAAATTTGTTCTGAGGTACAGCAAAGCATATGCTCAAAGAACTTTGCAACCATGAGCCTGCAAGGGAGCCAAACTGTCAGGTGAGCGGTGACCTAACTTTTGCTCATTTTCATGTTCACTGGACCCCAAATCTCACCATCCAGATCAGCTCTTGTATGGGGCATTTTTTTCCCTTAAAGAATATAGCCAATTTGACCCAGCTACTCTCCACAGCTCTCAAAGACAAGCTCAATTGTGAGTAGGGAGGTAGAGTTCAGAGATAAAGCAGGAGAGATCTGGGACAGCACTGGCAACTAGTCAGGAGTATAAATCACACAGTCAACTTGCTAACCAAGAGAAGAAAACACACACACACTACCAAGAGCATCTGTCCATCTCCCTATCACTTCCCCACCCCAACCCTACCAAAGAAACAGCAACTGCTTATGGGCCTCTGGAGTTACACAGCTGTACTCTGTCAACCTGACATTCACAGAACCACAAGCTGCACAATTCTTAAACGTCACAGCCAAAAAGTAGGAGTAACAGTTCTGGAAACACGGGTGTTGAGGTTGGGAGGAGGAGCAAGAATGCAGAAGGACAAGGGTTTCTGAATGACAGCTCTGAAATAAAGTCTGTGAAATTCATTAAACTGACTTTTATGGGGAATGCTAGGGAAGGAAACAATATACTTTTTAAGGAACTGTCTCCTTTGTCAAGCTGAACACAGGATGTGATTCCTGGTTATAACAATACTACATATACTTTGGGGCTCACTGCCACACTTTTCACATTAAGACTCCCTGGAAGGCGTACAGAATAAAAATTAAGTGTGTGCTTTGGAGGTGACAGCCTGCATTTGAACCCCAGTTCAGAGATTTGCTGGCTGTGTAACTACCAGCTACTCAACTGACCTTTCTAAGCATCAGTTTCGTCCTCTACAAAACGGGGATAATACTTCCTTTGTAGGGTTGTAAAAAAACTGAATGAGATATTAGAGGCAAACTGTTTAGCACAGTGCCCCACTACACAGCAAAAATTCAATAAAGTTAGTTACTGTTACCACTGTAACTATTGTTTCTAGTATAATTATTAGGAGAGGAAGATGAGGGAAATCATGGTTCCAGTAGTGTATTGCCTTAAAATGGTGACCAGTACAAATCCATAATAATTAGGGAAAAAAGAAAGTGGAAAAGTAAAACAATAAAGTCAAGATGAAGTCTCTGGGTATTTTAAGCTTTTTTAATAAGATCACTCTGATTACATGGCTGATTACATAAAACAAAAACCTCATCTTCATCTTCACTTACCTCAAAGGCAATGTCAATATCACTTTCTTCAAAAGCTACCAACACTATAAGTAGTGTTTTATTTCGTGACTTCAGCGGTGGTTACATGAGAGAACATTTTATGATTACTCATAAACAGGACATTTCATGAATTTTTCTATGTCTGTTTTATTTCATAATTTTAAAAGGTTTTCTTGTTTTAATTTTTTTTTTAATTTTAATGTCAACAAGTTAATGGAGTCAGATAAACTTTCGAGATGACCAAAAGAGGTGTAATGAGACTTCAGAAACTGGGGTGAGCTCAGCATACATGAGGAGCAAGGTTCTAATCCAGAACTGAAGACATTCACTTCTCAGGGTTCAAGAGAGAATTCAACAACATGAGAAAAAAATCAGCTATGCCACTTCACAATGGGTTATTCCAAGGTCTTCAAGCAAATTTAAATATCAACTAGGAATGAAAGAGCAAGAGAGGGGAAACATTTTTAGACTCATTTCAGTTTTAGGGGAAGATAAGGCATGTGAACTTAGAAATTTGGTCTAAAAATTTTTTTACATTGTTTTACAGACTAGGAAATGGAAACAACATTATGAGCATTTCTGTGATAGATGAAGCAGGGTGGAATTTACTGCCTGGAAGTCTAAGAGGAGATAATGACATTGTGAACTCATTATTCTGTAAGTGTCCTTCCAAACCAGAGGAAATAATGTGGAGTACTAAAGAATGGCAATGTAACTGCTGAGAGAAAATCTGAACACTGAAATCTACCAACCACAGGACCCACTCTGCCTAGTCTGCTTGTCATCCTTACTTTTCATTTCTTGACCCCCCCCCTTTTTTTTAATTTTAAGAGGTAACAGAAGTTTAGGTAGAATCCACAAATGTGATAATAAACACCCAAGAAAGTGACAGCTCTAATTCCATGCCTTTATTGAGAACTACTGTATAAGGGAAGCTGGCAGATAGCCTGGCCTTGTTCTGCATTAAACAAGGAGACCCAGAGGCTTACCTGGTAGCACTGGAAATGTGCTATATAATGTAACAAATCCCACTGAAAATACTATAGGTTTTCTCCTTAACAACACTGTAGTCTGAACATAACTAAAACCAAAAGATACTCAGTGGACAACAATGGGACAGAACACGTGCCCAGAGAAGCGTGGTTTAAATAAACACAGTCCCAAATTTCAAGCCCTGGACTGTTTTCCAAAGGGGCAGTGACAGCAGCCACAGCCAAACTTTGGACTCCGGGGTGGGGTTAGGAAGGTCAAGCTAAAACCTCACTTCTACTCATGTTCTTTCATTAGTCATGAAAAGAAAACACACAGATGACAAACGAAGAGAGACGTGAAGTCAGAGAGATACCAATGGCCCCAAAGACACTGAAAATACTGGCAGGAAGGAAGACAGTGACTCAAACCAATCCAACAGGGCAAATACGCTCTAAATTGCAAATAGAAAAAAAAAGAAACTTGGAAAGCAGCAGTGCCACTAGACTCTAAAATGAGTCAGGCCAAGAAGATAAGGGAAGGATGTGAAAGTCAATTTAGCGACTGAAGAGTTGGGCTATTTCGACAGCAAAGGAAGAGGTGCTGATCCAGGGAGAAAAGAACCCTCTCCAGTGAAAGTCACTTTGAAGGCTGAGGGCAGCTGCAGGCAGCGGAAGAAGGACTGAAATGAAGATCAAAGAGACACAGAACCCTACGAACAGTGGCACTTTTCATTGTACCACACCTGTTCTCCAGACCTCAAGACACTTCGCAATCCTTAATTAAAGAATCTATGAGACAGAAAACAAGAACTCGCTCAAAGTCACTCACAAAGGCAGGTGACAGGCCGGGCTGCTGGTCACAGGGGTTTGGTCACCTCTCTAGGCAGAGAGCCCAGAGAGCGTGTATTAAACACTGAAACACTACTGATTCCTATCCGCTCCAAGAAGAGTGGGTGGTAGATGTTGGTAATTGCCATCAAGCCTATTCCAACTCATGGTGACCCCATGGATGTCAGAGTAAAACTGCTCTATAGTGTTTTCAAGGCTGTGACCTTTCAGAAGCAGATTCCCAGGCCTGTCTTCCAAGCTCTTCCAAGTGAGTCTGAACTGCCAACCTTTCAGCCTGTAGTTGAGCACTTAATTGTTTGTACACTGGGGAAGTAGATACGTGACATAAAAGACTGACCTAGACTCTGGGATAGTAACACAAAGTTTCCTACTTCTGCTCACAAATAAAATTCCTGCTGATCTGCCTTAGTAAGGCAGTATACCTCCTCAGATCTGACCCTGCAACAGTGTATTCTTTAAATCTAATCCTGACACAGCAGTTTACAGAGGATCAGTCCAGAAGACACAGTGGCTATAAAATCTACTCAAGAAAAAGAATACCCCTACTAAGCTAGGTTTATATTAATCCTAAAAAGCCTCAGTAAGGACTTCTGTAGGAAGCCAACAGACTTCACAGTCTTATCCCCTAAGCCAGTGTTTCTTAACCAGCAGGGGACTTCTTGTGGAATTTAATACATACACAACGTAAGACTACCTCCAAAGGTTCTGATTCCACATGGGTAGGCTGGGACCTAGGAGTGTATCTTTTTCAAATGTTGCATAAGTGTTACGACCCTTCCCCCAAACTGACAGCCATCAATACAGAGCAAAGATTCTCATAAATGCTTTGAAAACAAATGTCTCCCCACTAACAAATAGGCAGGTTATACAACCTCAATACTAACCCTGGGGCTCAAACACGCAGCAAAAGATGCAATTAAATTATGGTCATTTTTTTTTTTCTTCTGTGAAACCCACTTACACAAATTCTTCTTAGAGTTACATGTTAAATGCACCACCATAAAGGAAAACAACTAGGGAAGAAAGAGATAATAAATTCAAATTACAATCATAAAAACTGAGAATTAGAAGAAAGCCACAAGCCACACTGCCCAGTTTCCAGAAAAGACAAAATAAACCCTGATTAAACTGACGGCTATTAAAGAGAGGATTTCAAAACCTCCTTCACTTTTCAAAATCTAACAATCTTCCAGCACAGGAATCCTTTTGTATCCCTCACTTAAATCTTGCCTGCTCAGCTTCAGTCCATTTCTGGCCTTTGTTAAAAGAGAAAAACAGCCAAGCTCCCTCCACATAAAAATCTTTCAGAAACTTTAAGAGGAGGCGTGTTGGCTACCAAGTGTACAGACATTTGCTTCCTAAGGAAAACACAGACTCACACTAGATAAGCACAACTGAGAAAGAGGAACTAATTATATAGGATTTAAACTTCAGGAATATTTAAAACTGATAACTTTGAGTTACACTTCATCAACCTGGCAAAATGCCTCAAATTTCTACCCTTTCGTATTCTATTAGCTCTCATTTACTCTTTCTGCAGTAACTTAATTCCCCATCTTTACTGGCTCTTTCACATTGGCTTTTAATCATATCCAGGCCTCTCCTGAACTAAAAAGTCTATGAGCACTGCTTTCTGCACATGTGTATTTCTCCACTTTTCTTAGGTCTTTCACATCTCAATAGGCTGCACCTCTATTTCTTTCTCACCATTTTATTATTTCTAATTCTGAATTCTTGTCTACAGAGGACACAAACTTCTCCTAACCATATTTTATTCTTTCGGACTTCCAAGTTTAACTTCACTGTATCGGTACCTTTACATTGTTCTCACTCATTTACTCAACAAACATTCACTTAGTATTTACTGTATACCTTACACTGTACTAAGTGGTGTGATGTAATGGAAATAAGAACAAGACCTCTGCACTTCGGAAATGAAGACGTACACCAGACAATTACAGATTAGTTCAAGGTAGTAGGCCAGTCAAGAAGGCTCTGTGAATATAGAGTTGGTCTAAAAATATGTGTACAATTTGGTGAAAGGGAGGAGGAAGGCTACTTTAGGTTAAAAAGAAAACAGTATGATTCAAAGTATCAGGCCACCTGAAGTAAAAGCTACATAAAGGCCTTCTGTCACTTCCTCTTTTGCCCCCAAAACAGGCATGCCTTCTTGTTCTCAAATATTATTTCAGTTAGCTATCCTAGATTCACAGCTCTCTGTTACAATTACAATCGCCACACATTAGGCAGTTCACATGGTATGCTATACAGTGCCTCCACGAGTTACCACAAGGCAAGATTTTACAATAATCTTAGAAAGACAGTCTTTCATACGGAATGTTGGAGGTTAGGAATCTTTATGGTCCTAGGCACACAAAGACAGCTACTACTCTTGGGTGCTGAAGACATGCACCAGTGCTCTTAGGCCATTCAAGGGTCATTCAACTTCACCTACGTGTTTCCTTCATCCAAGTCTTAGGGCACACATCAAGCCATTTAAGGCAGTCTGAAGCACTGAATTTGTAACGGTTATGGTTAAGAATGTGTAATGGTTATGCCATGGGTGCCCCCATTCCCACTGTTTCTCTGAAACGCTCTTCTCCTCTTGCCTCAGGACTCACAGTCCAAGACCCATTCCTCTGGTAAGTCTTCCTAATTCCCCAAAGCTGATGTAGGCCTCCTTCCTTGTATTGCCATTAACATCTCATGCATACTTTTAGGAGGCACTTTCCACGCCATGCTGAAGTTATTTATTTACATGTGTCTTACTAGCCATAGTTCTTTGACGGTAAGGACATTTCACTCATCATTGATTCCACACAATAATTAAACATTTGTTTAACGCATTAATGACAAATGCTATGGGAAGCTCTACAGTATGGCAGCCATACCTTTCGGATTCCAGAAAAATATCACAGTAAGTACTTACAGTAGGTATCTGAAGACCAAATTCTCATTATGCATTTCTACTACTCAGACCATTGTCGGCCAGCACAAAAAGCCAAAGACAGGAGAAGCTTAATAGTGCTGGTCACTGTCAAGTTACCACCCAAAAATAAGAGGGCTTACAGTACTAACAAGGATCCAACACAACAGATGAACCAATACTGTCAAACATAAGACAGTTTCTAAGTTCTAGGCTCACTGTCCTGCTTCTGGGGAAGTATCTGAACAACAATTTAATAAGAGTTCTTAAAAACAACCCTTTGCTGTGACATCAATTCCAACTCACAGCAACCCGATAGTGCAGTAGAACAACCCCATAAGATTTCCAAAGGAGCTCTTAACCACTGTGCTACCAGGGCTCCATTAAAGGCCAATATCTCCACTGCCATGGAACCTAGTGGCTAATTTTGATTCATGCTTTCTGAAACATACAGGAAAGCTATTCACCTTCTGATAAACTCCAATTAAGGTTCTGATATGAGACAGGGGGAAATCCTGGTGGCACAGCATTTAAGAGCTACAGGTACTAACCAAAAGGTCTGCAGTTCAAATCCACCAGACACTCCTTGGAAACTCAATGGGGCAGTTCTACTGTCCTACAGGGTTGCTATGAGTCAGAATCAACTCGATAGCAAGAGGTTTAGTTTACATTTTTAGGGACAGGAATCTTTACTAAGTCCTCCCACAACTCTATCTGTACATTAGCACGCTAAATCATTTCTTGGGGGGTTCACTCATCTCTTAAGAGATACAAAAACCAAAGCCAAACCCACTGCCCCAGAGTCGGGTCCGACTCACAGCGACCCTAGACATCAGAGTAGAGCTACCCCACAGAGTTTCCAAGAAGCAGCACTGTACAGACGAAGTAATAAAATGCTGTGATCTCAAACGCTGCTCTCTGTAGCAATCTAGCACATCACAAGGCTACTGGTTTACAAGCCGCTAGTAAGACACAAAAGCCTAGTCTGATCCTGTGGCAACAAAGCCCCAGATTCCCTCATGGATTAAACAAATTTAGTCTACTTTGGTATTTTTAAAGTTGTGGGACTTGGCAACTTTGAAGAAAGCATGACATCAGTGAGGGGATGGAAAAAGATTTAGCCTCTATGGAACTTCTACAGCTGGGTGGGATTTGGTTCACAGTGAACGAGATAAGCAATGTTCAAGGACAAACTAGGATAACTATTATGCTGGCACACATCTGGCTCCTTGAATGTTATCATTCCTAAGAAGCCAAGCAGCTCCAGTTAATTTAGGTCTCTTAAAGAGACAAATTTGCTCTGACCAAGCTTCCCCTCGGCCCCCCAAAAAACTCACTACCATAGAATCAATTCCAACTCATTGTGATCCTATAGGTCAGAGTAGAACTGCCTCATACAGTTTCCAAGGAGAAGCTGGTGGATTCAAACTGCTGATCTTTTGGTTAAAACCAGGGCTCAATTTTGACCCTAGGCAAGAGCATTTACCAAGCCAGTTGCTTAATCTAGGGGTTTTGGCATGTTCCTTTCTTTTACTACAGTTCTTACAAAACTCCAGCTGTGTCACTGACATCTGCAGCTTCATTAGTCACTGCCTAGTCCTTAACAGGGAAACTGAGTCATCAAATATCAACTGGCTTTCCCAAACACAAAGTTCGTTTGCAGTGAGGCTACACTTGAACCCAGAAAGCCTTCTTCTTATCCACCTCTTCTGGATTAATTTCAGCATGCCCACCTCTGCTGCTCTGTTCCTTCAACCTAAAATTGAATCAACTCCTGCATGAGGGGCCGAGATGGGCACACCTGATGTTTTGCAGCCAACAGGAGCTTCTAGTTCTCTTTCCTAAGAAAGAGGAAGGTGAAAGAGGCACATGGATCAGGGAAGTGGAAGACTTAAAAGGGACAGCTCCCAACACTTTAACTCACCTTGGAGCCGAGGTCCTCTCTCCGGTTTCCTGCCTTACTCCTGCGTAGTTTGATGGATGGGGATCGGAGCAGGTTCTTGATCCGGCTGGTAATGGTCGACCCTTCCACAGCCATCATGATGAGGAGGCCCCTTCGAACAGTTCCTGGCTCTGTCTTAGGACCTGTCTCAACAGCTGCACGGCTTTCCCACTACACAGGGCCTTTCAATATGCTCTTTTACTGACCTGAGATGGCAGAGGCCACCTCAGCATTAGAATACGTGTCTTACCTCCTGCCTAGCTGTGTCAGCAACATTTACATCTAGGTATTGCCCTCTCCCTTCCCAGACAGCACTTCATCTCTGCTCCCCCAGCCCAGCGCTAAAACCATGGAAAACTGGGGGGGGGGGGGGGGGGGGGGACAGAGCTGTAAAGAAATGCCAGGCCCACGCCTGCTAGAAGCGTTTAGCTGAAAGAGTGGGGTGGGCCCTAGCAGGGCTGATAGTTGGTGAGAGGTCTGGGCCCCGTTAATTTCCAAATGTTCCCATGGCAACCGCGCCGCTCAAGGAAGGAAGCCGTCGAGGCCACCCGGGAGTTCTGCAAGGACCCGGGGCATGTGCGCTGGCGGCCGCGGGGACTCGGCACGATGGGGTTCACCCCGGCCCAGCAGCCTGTTCTGCCACAGGAGCCTCCTCCACTCGACCCTCCGGGGCTCGTTCTCTGCCAGCCACACAGACCAGGCCCTTCTCTTTCACAGCCCTTCTTCTCCCAACCCTAGAAGCCCCTGGTACTCGTCAGCGCCCCCGCGAGGGCCCAGCCTCACCAGCCCAGGGGCGTGAGGGCCGCCCGCCTCACAGCGCCCTTAGGCATCGCGCTGGGCGATTTCAGCTCCTCAGCGGCAGGAGCAGCAGCTATGGTGTCACGAGCGGCTCAAAACGCGAACTACCGCCCGGGCCAAGCTCACGCGTTGGGTGGGCGGAGCCAAGACGAGAGCGTTAGGTCTGCATCCAGGAGGGCGTTTGGAGTGGGCCGGCAAGACTTACGGGGGCGGAGCCAACGGAAGGGGCTGGGAAGTCAGTAACTATGTCTCGGAACTACAGATTTCTCACAATGCAGTCGTGAGTACCGCAAGCAGGTGAAGGTTAACAGAACATGGCTTAGGAATTGAGAGCCCTAGGCCATTTATGGTATTATCGGACCTGGCCTCCCAGAGAATGGAGTTTTTCCGGAGCCCCAACTAGAATAAGCACGCTCGCGGGGTGCATTTGATAGGCTCTACAGATCACAGCTGCAACTCTTGGCTCAAAATTACAAGATTGAGGTACAGCCTCAAGGCTCTGCTCCCATCAGTCTCAAGCGCTAGAATTTATAGCGGTTAGAACGGTTTCTGCTTGCAGCCAAGCAGACACATCAACCCATATGGAGCAAGCCATTCAATTGCTAAGAACAGCGTTTTGCATCCGGGGGACCCCGGTGAAACGGCGTGGGAGGGAGGGGGCGGGAAGAGAGTGTAGAATGTTGCCTTGACCAGAATTCTTAAGCAAGCGGGGGAAGACTTGTGAATGTGCTTAGGGACCAACACGCTCTCTCTTCCACAGTTAACCAGGCTTTGCTTGCTCCAGAGCGTTTCCTCGCTCTCGCCAAACTTCGTCAACCCTTCTCCCTAGGAACATTACCAAGATCACCACGAATTAGATTTAACGTAGTTTTTCTAGCTCACGGGAGAAGGGCACGCAAACACTTCTACGTATTCGCATCCCATAGATGTCTTGGTCTAAAATGTTTTTAGGAACACCAGAATTTTCCAACTCATTTCCTTCAAAAAATGCCGTATGAGTTACCCTAAGCGGGAAGACCTCGGTCCCAAAGGTATAGGGTATTAATGTGACTCGCCCTAACTAGATTCTTGAAACCCCTGGGAGGGGAGATAACGTGTTAACAATAGGGACGTGACCTTCTGTCAACTAGTGGATTCCCACTCATAGCAACCTTATAGGTCAAAGTGGAAGCGCAGCATAGGGTCTCTGAAAACCGCCCACCACATTTCTCCAGTGGAGTGGCTGGTGGTTAGCAGCCCAGAGCTTAAACTACTGCACCACCCGGGCTCCTACAAGTGAAGGACCTAACCTATAGCTGTGGCTGGGCCTTAAACCACCCAGGGTGAAGCAGGCATACACCTGTGCGCTGCGACCATGTTACCGTGGAGATCTGAGATCTCACCTCCTTGAAGAAGAAATGCAGATAGCAGACGCTTCTTTAACGTCAACTATGCACTACAGATATTATAGAATGCGTGTTATAGGTAGAAAATGAGATTGTCAGGTTACTTCTCAAACCTGGAGGAAGGTCAAACGAACCATTAGCTACAACAGTGTAAAATACTGGGTGGGTTCCTGCAGTTCCTTATAGGTCTGATTTACCTTTTAGGGAGTTAGAAGCCGGAACTCTGCTAATGGTGCCATCTAGTGTCTTACTTACATACTGCAGAATTCGAGACTGCCACTTCACCCACGAAATGAGCATTTCTTAAAAAGTGTTCATAGGAGTCGTCTAATAACGGCACTTGGCTTGGCTGAATCCTCTCCGAAGTATTTTTACGCCTATTAATGGTTTCCTCACTTATCTAATCACTTGAGTTCAGATGGGTTCACAAAAGTGTCAACTGACATTTCCTGTTCAAACATATCCTGGTTTACACCCTTTGAGAAATGTTTCCCAAATCACCCTCATTGAAGCTGAAGCTGCAGAGGCAAACCTAAACTTCTGCTTTCCCTATCTAAAAGGATCTAAGTGAAATACAATAGTGTAATGAGGCTTCTTAAATCTGGACTCTGATTATTTCCAGTTTAGACCTAAAACCACTTACTCGTTCAGTCCAACTTTTATTCCTATGTACCATGCAGTCTTTGAAGTTCCTATATGTGAACAGGTTGGTCTAACACTGCTTCTTGAATTCCTCAGAAAATAACAGTCACAAGTCCCATGCAAACAGAAGTGTTATTTCCTTTTCTATGCTTAGAATTAACTTCTTGCCATCCCACCCTGAAAAATGCAGTTGATTCCTTGAAGTATTTTCATCACCCATACGCTATTTCACCTTCTATTATGCTTGTATGTCCTAAACATGTATAGTGTTGTCAGATTCTAAAATTTTAGATGTCTTGGGAATAGAGGTATGCAGATGTCTGTTTAGTAGTATGCTCATGAGATTTTTAAATTCACCCTAGGATTAACATAAAAAAGTATAATTACAAGATTCTGGAAAACTGAACATCTATTCATCAGTACAAGTATTTATTGAGCACCTTACATGCAAGGCACTGTGGGACATCTGAGAACAGTGTTTGCAGGTGGAAACAGGATGTATCTCAAAACAATGCTTCCAAGACTGGCTTGCCTACTTAACAAAATTTCTTCTAATAACAGGTTTTATAATGATTTAAAAACTGTAGGGCTTAGATTTGACTCTCAAAATGCTCAACTCACCATACGTTTAGCCTTCTCTGTCTCCATACACACCTCCATCATTTTTGAACACTTACACATGCCTTTTTAGAGTGGCAGTTCACTAATATGTAATACACACTACTTATGCCTCAGTTTGACAGTCGTATTTTTCCCTAACACTTCAAAAGTATAGATTTTTTCTCCAAATGGCAGTGACAAGTATTTCTGACATCCAGCTGTTTGTGTTCATGTCAAGTTTCATTAGACACAAAATGATATGTAAGTACTGACGTCCTTAAACAAAACAATTTTGTGCAAGAAGCCAAGCCAGCCCAGTGCCGTCGGATCGGATCTGATGTGCAAGAAACGTATCATTATTATTCTTGGTTATCACTCACATTCTGTGACAGTACCTAAAAATGTGCCACCTACACTGCACGGACTTCTTGTTGTCATCACCATTTTTTGTTTAACTTCTGGGAGTGACAGGCAAACATCATTTTTTTCAGATCTATCTTCAGAGTGCACTTGCCTCTCCATTTACCTAGTTCTATTTCAAGTATCTCAACTGTTACTAGTCAGAAAATGTACCTATAAATACAAAATCACTGCTCCCAAAATATATGGTTGTCTGCTTTTCTTCTGTGTTCAAATCAGTCTGAAACTTGGTGCACAAAGGATTCGCATCAGCTATTTTATCCATAATTTCGGGGCATAAAATTACTGCATTTAACATAAAATTATAAAATGAACACATTCTACAAAGTTTACATAACTGGATTTGCTCTGTCAGAGACCTGAGTAGGTCAGTGTTTGAAGAACTTCTTTAATAAAACCTTTTGTAAATGGTGATGCTAATTAACAAATGTCCTGCTTTAAGAAAATCTATTGCTTTCACCCACTGAGACTGTGACCCTTGTTATTTATGACCTCTTATTCCCCAGGTAACAGATACACCGCACTCTGCACACACTGGTCCTATGAGGCCAACCTCCCATCACTGTAGAACACTTCTTGAGACAAATATCGTCAATAAAGATGTACAAAATTTTGGTATCTCCATGGAAAACCTCACTACAGATTAAAAATACCCAAAATATCACCAAATGGCTGTCAGAAACTTTTTGAGAACAGAAGTTGTTCCTATGCTACAACACTTTAGGGGCACTTTTACGCCAACTCGACAAACCTTCAAACACCAAATCCTGCTTGAATTACTGAAATTGATTTATTTCAGGTTTATACATTCTGCCTTTCAGTCACCCAATTTCTTCTTCTGTTGTTAGGTTTCTAAAAAAATAAGTCATTTTTCAAAAGCAGAAAAGAAAATATATTTAATATATAAAAGAAAAAGCTAAATCTGACATAATTATATTCTTAAAAACATTCCATTTATTTACAGATGTATAAAAAGGCGAATTATTGGTCTACTGAGATCATGCTTCTTGCAGAGCGAGGGTGAGAGCCCAATGACCTCCGAATCCCTCAACTCCTCCCACTCAACTATGGTTTTCATAATCACACATGTAATTTTCATAGATTAGTTTCTCCTAGGGTAAAGTTAAAGGGTAGGAGTTTTTGAGATTTTAGATTTCTGTCAAGACTGCAAGACTGTTCTGAAGACTGAATCTTCCTCAAACCTATCTTGAGTACTCGTAGTTTTAAATGGTCTTCAGAATACCCTATCTTGGGGGTTGGAGTAACAGCTGCAGCCTTCCCTGAACACCTGGAATCGTCTCTCATTTCCACTTTCATGCATCATTAGCATACCCAAGTATCCTCTAGACAAGAACAGATTTTTCTTCTAAAAAGGGAACAGTGTTCAGAAGCTAAAATGGTCCTTCTTTTCCTGAGGATTATTTGCTCAGTTGCCTAGTCCTTGACTGACCCTCAACAGCCACAAGAGCCTTGGGAAGTCGGGAGGAAACTGTGGGAAAGAGACAAGCAAGGATTTAGTGGGAAACTGCCATACCTAAGATTAAAGTACGAGCATCTCCAACGACAATTAGCAGGGATGACACAATTTTGAATCCTTGGCTAAGGCATTGAATGAAATCTACTGGGTAAAGTGTGGGGACGAGGGGGGGGAGAAGTAACAAGAAGCTGAAGGGTGCATATCACCTACTTCAAACCGCTTCTGTAGCCTTTACAGCAGTTCTAAGAAAGTGAGTGGCACAAACCAGCAAAGAATCTGCTCTCACTGCAATGTGCAGGGAAAGCAGTTTACTCATCCTTTTCAATCTGTTCATCACCAAGTTAACAGAAAAAGAACCAACTATGGAAATGCAATAAATCACTGGCTAGGGGCATTCCAAAGTTGGCCTCACAACCGAGGTCTGAACATATGGTGAGTGGATTTAGGATAAAGAAGGCAGGGATATACAAGAAATAGCATCACCTAGGCACAGCCCAGGCACTGGAAGCTCTTGTGTTAGGTGTTTCACAACACAAGCATATCCTGTCAATGAAGACAGACCAAGGGTTACATTCCAAAATATAATTAAGATAGGCAAAATGCAGCAGCTAAATCCCAGTCTATACATTTTCAGAATAGTGATTCTTGCCCCCAGGAGTTTCCAAGGGACCCCTCAAGTGCACCATGATTATTTACAAACTAGATAGGAAACATCATTTCTATACTCAGTACAAATCTCATATCTTCTAGGCTGAAAACTTCAGCCTCTGAGAAATCTATGAAAACAACTATACAAAAATATAAATATCTTTACAGGCTGTCAGTCCTTCACACTCTGACAGCTAATGGATGAAAAAGGTCTACAGTTCACTGAATCCATGGTAGCAGATAATAAAAAATATATCTGTGATTCAAATACTGCCTTATTTTCCTGGTAAACAGTGCCTACTGTGACTTTTCTTTCCTTTACATCCTGTGCAGATAATAGTAAGTGAAGCCTTCAAGCACCAGGAGGCTAGTTTGACTTGGGAAATATCCAGCCCCACAATTTTTTATTTTGGTCACTGTCTCTGGTCTGGGAGAGAGGGTATGCTTCTGATAGCTTTAGACAGCTTAAGAGATTTCAGCTATCTCTGAAGTGACATGATCTGTGAAGGCGGGGAGGGCTCTCTCTATGACTACCTGCAAAATAAATATTCCAAATAGAAATGCCCAGAACTATGAAATGGTCTTTTCAAAATGCTTGTGAATTTTGAGAATAAAACAAAACTCTTTTCTAACATCTCAAAACAGCTTAATGATAAAAGCATCCCTATTTTACCAGAAGACTTGAATTTATAATTCTGATTAAAACAGTGAGAATGGAAGGTTACTTTGGAATAAAAAAGAAAAAGAAAAAATTTTGCTGAACGACAAAGTCCTTCACTTTGGTATTCCAAGGTATCCAAACGACCTCTCCCTATGCTTGAAACACCAGCCTAAAAACTCTCTCTTCTGGATCCCTTTGGACAAGCACATCACATTTCTTGGATTGCAGACTGAAACAGCCCTACAGCTACCAGCTATATTTCAGTCCACGGCAACGCCAAAGTTTCAAGCAGCTTCTTTTCTGGGAGGGAAGAACTAGGGGCCACTGTATGGACTGGAAGTCTTGTTATCAATTTTTGGGGTGGGGGGGCACCTCGTGTTCAGTAATGAATCACATCTTCTTCCAGAGGATGAGGGGACCCAGCACCACAAGTGAGGTAACACATTTAACATGATAAGAATTTCATAGGAGTGATTTCTTATACTGGGATCAGCACCCTACCCCTTTCTCCCTCCTTATCCACTACATCCTCAAAGGCAAGGATTATAGTTCTACAATAAACAAATACCAGTAGAGAAAGGAGGTGAGATTCAATTTCCTCTCACAGCCTGGCTTCTGCCTGAGGACACATAAGTTCATTTCCCTGCAGAACTTGGTGTGGCTCCCAAGTTGCCCACTTTAGCCACAACAGGTGCCAACGTGGGCATCACCTTGCTCTCCCGGCCTTCCTGGTCATTCCCTGTTAAATTCATTTTGTGTCCAACTGACCCAAGTTTGGCAGCCACAGGTGCCAAACAAGGCATCACCTTGAGACTCTGGCCATCTGCATCAATGGAAGGATTAGCTATTTTTAAGCCTAGAGGTGCCAACTTTGGCATAGGCCTCCACAAAGTATCTGTGCTGCTGTTCTCCAGGCCAGTCTTCATGTGTAGGAGTGGGGGTGAGGACACACTTTCAGGCTCTGCAGGGAGGGTGGACATATTCTTCCCTCTATCACTGGCTTTTCTGTGGGAAACGAGTGAATCCTTTATTTCAGGGTCAATCACAATCTTAAGAACATCTGTCTCAGAGGTTGGTTCTGCAAGCTGTTTTTCATTCTCAGAAAGGTCATCATCTTCCAAGTGCAAGAGGAGTGGACTGATGGGCTCACTCCCCTCTTGCACATCAGACAACTCTTTCAAACCACTTCCCAAGTGATCAACCTGGAAAGGTCCTCTGTTTCCAGGAGGAAGCTTACTGATAAAAGCCCGTCGAGCATCCCCTGGGAACTCTGTACCCACAGGGCTGGGCACTTCAGCCAGGCCAACAGAATCGTCATTCAGCTGCTGATTAAGAAAGGCAATCTCATTGAGCAGTGAAGTCAATGTCTCGTCAGTGTCATCCTCATCTTCCATGCTAGTGAGCAGTTCACTGGGATCCAGTGCTGCTTCCTCTATAGCTGATGCCACCTTCCTCAGTTCCATCTCCACACTTGAGTCTTTGAGATCTTTCATCTTCAGTTTGTGAAAAGCAGGCTCTTTAGGCTTCAGTCTTCCTCCTCTTGATTCATTCTCTTTCCATTTATGCTGGATTCCTCTTGTATCACCAGGAATCTTTTTAGGTAAGAGCTCCTGTGTTTCCTGAATGCTGGAAACATCAATTATTTGTGGAAAACCAGAATCTTTATTTGCCACAAAAACCTGTGTTGGACTCAGTGCCATTCTGCTATCTTTATGGCTGCCTATAGAAGAGACTCTACCCGAATCTTCAAAGGAGTTATCTTCATTTCTGATAGTGTCTTTCAGGTGGTCAAGTGGCTTGCTGTCAGGAACTTCATGAGGATATTTGCTGCCACTCATATCTACCAAGCCTTCTTCTGCGGCCAGTGATGTCACATTAACAATTCTTGGCATCATAAATAAGTCGTCATTTTCTAGGGGGGAAAAAAATTCATTTAAATATATAGTAGTAAGCAAGTCTTAATCACACCCAGTGACCATCTCAGAGAGTTGTAGTTATAATTAACCAGTCTAGTTTTATCAAGAAAATGAAAGAAAGATTAGTTCTTCAAACTATAAACCTAACAACAGTGAAGTGAAATCTAACCAAAAGACTCTTTGATACGCCAGTATTAGTAAAATTTCTATTTAATCATTTTATAGACATGCTCCCCAAATTAATCCTTCATCGTAATGCAGAAATGCATCTTCATTCTGCTTACCCAGTTAACTGCTACTCTGAGAAGGAAATGAAGTCCTAGAAGTAGCAGCACTGTCAGAAAAAGGACTGGGTACAGCAACAGAGACAAGAACGTCTGAATGGCAATGGCAACAAAGCAGGATCTGAATCATGGAAAGGATACCTAATGTCCCCAGGTAGAAACAACAGTCTGCAGTTAACTACTAACTTAAAGGTTAGCAATCTGAACCCACAGTGGAGTTGCAGAAGAAAAGCCTGACAATCTGCTTCCATAGAGATTGAAGCCAACGCAATCCTATGGAACAGTCTACTCTATAACGCAAATTCCGAATGAGTCAGAATCAATTCAAATGGCAATGATTTAGTTTTCAGGTTTTAAGGATACCTTTTCCCGTAGCAGAACAATGGTTAAGAGTCAGGCTGTTCACCAAAGGGTTAGCAGTTTGAGCCCACCAGCCACTCCTTGGAAACCTTGGAACAGTTAACTCTACTCTGCCCCACAGGATTGGTATGACTCAGAACTGACTGACTGGCTAAGGATTTGGTTTTTAACTTCATACAGATTTCGGTGCCTGGTACCTAAATCATCAACACAAGACTTCCGTTTCAACCCCCTATCTCCTACCCCTAAAAGAGAGTGAGTGATGTTCAGACAAAATCAGGCTAGAAATGTAGGAGCGCACTATCTCTAAGTACAACACAAAATTGATAAATATTTATAAACACTAAGAGCTTACACAACAATCCTTCAACATCTTCATTTCACTTTGACATCTTTTCAATTTCTTTCCTAATATTTAGAAATAACTACAGTTCATAAAATAGCCCCCATAAGGTAAAAGAGACCAATCCACTACCAGGGATCAAGTCTAACATTCTAAAAAGATGGTAATCTCCTACGGAAGAGAAGGCCAATAAAATCCTTTAACATTACCAGTCGCATTCAAAAGCTTTCTGTGTAACTCTGCAATACCAGGAACACTCTTCTTTGCAACCCACAGAAGACAACAGCTATGGCGTACCTGACTGAGCCATAGCATTGCTGGCAACCTGAGGCTTCAGATCAGCTTCTAAGAGAGCAGGAGAAAGAGTTACCACTGGTCCTGAGAACAGGGGACCTTTTAACGTGAGCAGCTGCCCTTGCGGAGTCATCACAAGGTTGGCAGAGGTGTGTGGAGGGTTAGAGGATGAGGTATTTTCTGTAAGGAAAAATCAGAAGTTAGTTAAGGATAAAAGACCTTCAGTATGGCCCAGTAGTTTAAGAAGACATCCCTAAAACTATACTCTGACTTAAAAGATAAGAAGCAAAATTCAAATTTAGTGAGGGACCCTCATGTTGGAATTGACTTTTTTTCAACCGTTACTCGAAGAGTAACTGTTGAGAGTAACTGTCTGTTCACCAGTTCTCCTAAGGAAGAGAATCTCCAATTTGTTGAAGACCATAGTTGTGGCACCTCTTTTTTAACAGAATGCTTTTTAACAATTTCAGCTAATACAGTAAGATGTTCCACAGCTATTCCAAATAATTTAAAAGACAAATTGAGGTCCTGATAGTCTTGAGCAGTGAAGTCAATGTCTCATCAGTGTCACCCTCATCTTCCATGCTAGTGAGCAGTGAGAATGTGGTAGAATGAAGGCATACACGATTCTGTTCTGAGGCTTGCTTGCCTGTGCATCTAACAAATTACTTCAAGTGTATAAAACCTCAGTCTTCCCCATTTACAAAATGAAGTGACTGGACTGAATGGTCACTGAAATCCTTTCTTAGCAGTAACAATGTTTGGTGCCACAATGTTAACACTAACTCATGTTTGAGTATCACTACTACAAACTAGACTTTCTGGTTTATACACTAAACTACTCAAAGAGTACAAAAACAATGTTAACATTCTCTACAGATATTAGCCTCACCTCCAAAATCAAAATGAGTAAGAATTCAAAATCAATTTACCTTGCTCCTTAATACTAAGCAAACAACAAAACCCATGCCATTAACTCGTTGTTCCTTAATAGTACTTCGTTGACAAGCAATTTGATGGGAAACATAGCCTGATCAACAAAATTATTTTTTTTAATTCCTCAATTTGTTTGTCTCAAGGAGACCCAAACTTCCTCTACCCATGAGAACTGCAAGGAAATCAAGAGTTGCAGTATAGACTAAAAAGACAGCAGCGTAAAAAACAAAAGTACTCACAGCAACACTAGAAGGAAAATAGATATGACTATCAAGTGCTACTGTAAGTAGGTCTTGACTGGTAATTTCTTAGAATTTGCTTCAGTGTGCAAAGTCAAATCAAAATCTGAAGTACTTAATATTCTACTTCCTGTTTACGTCATTCTTAATTCACTTAATTACAACTAAAACTATGACCAAGAAAAGATGTTCAGTTCACGAAACTAAACTGAGCTCATCTACTTTAAGGAAAGCAGACAATGTCCCTCCTACCTGTGGCCTGGTCTCTCTTTCTGGCAAGAATCAATGGTTTTCCCCTCCTGTTATTTATAAACATCTGTCCAAGATTTACAGATGATGTAGAAGATCCTTCCTGTTTGTAAGTTCTGGGAGACACATCAAACTCATCTGACCCCATCTTCTTTTTCCTTTTTTGTGCCTCTAGTGCTTGCTGTTTGGCATATATATACTCTAGCTTCTTCAGGACTACTTCTTCTGTTTTACCTGTAAGTTGATAGGAAGTAAATCATCACTCTCTATATGACTTCACATAATAATGAGAACAAAAGTTAACTGAAATTCAGTTAAATTTAACTATATCCACAAAACTGTGGAAGGCAAGAATGATTACAATCTCCAGAAGAAATGTTTCCCTCATGAAAAGACAATTGTGCTTTAAACGCTGAGAGCCAAGCCTTAAGCTAAAGACCTAACAAGGAATTTTCTTCACCAAAGCTGCTGTTATGCTCCTTACCCGAGATCATTCATCTTACTTACCTGAAAGAGAAGACACTTTCCGTATCAAAATATTCCGTTTTCGAGTCAGCAGGTTTTTCTGTCCTATCAATTTGTCTGCCTGATCTGTTAGTCCCTGGATTTCGCTGAATGCCTAGAAGAGAAATAGTATCATGTAATCACTTCATTCTTCACTACTAACAGGTGAGGCCTACACAATTTCTGCAATAAGAAAATGTTAGTGTTTTAAGAGAATTTTATAACAACATTTAAAACAATCTTTGATGCTTCAGAAATTACTTTTTATTAAATTTCAGGGATTTTCTGCCTTTATACTTTTAGAGAACATAGGTCATGACTATTGCCAAAGAGCATCACTGAGTGGTGATGAGTATTCTCTGACTGGTAAGGAGATAGAAAAACATTTGTACTCTGCCTAGATAATAAACTGTAACATCACCTCTTAGTCTGAGTAAAATCTGGTTGAAGTAGCTTTGGATTAGAGGAAAATGAATGCTCACCCTGCATTCCACTCTTCCAATTCTGCCTTAAAAGCAACTTAAATTTCATTAAATACTACATAAGCAAAGTTCTGCTTGAAAATTTCCTATTAAAATAACTGTCAACTGTTAAGTGAAACAAAAAAAACAAACCCACTACTGAGTTGATTCTGACTCATACTGACCCTAAAGGACAGAGTAACACCACCCCCATGGTTTCCAAGAAGCACCTGGTGGATTCCAACTGCACTTGACCACACTATGACACCAGGGTTTAAGTAGTACATTAAAAATATCACTTCTCAAATTCCCCAATAACATAAAGCAATTTTCTTCTATTTCTCTCGTTGATCACCATTGACTGTTTTGTGTTTTTCATCATTCTAGGAACACTACTATAAGGAGAATGTGACAGAGACTAGTTTCCCCATTAAAATGTTAAGTACAGGTAGCTCTATTTCAATCTCCCTCGGATGGAAACAAATATCCTTTCTCAAAAGTATCTACAGAAGAGTTTCTTAGTCCAGCTCTTACTTGTCTGTCATTTATACAGAACACTTACCCGAGTCAGAATGAGACTTTTGGACACCTTGGAAGAATGAAGTAATCCCAATGTGATCTTCAGTTTCTCAAAGAGATCCCTCATTTCACCACGCCGCCTCCGCTCATTGGCGGTATGTGTCCGGCGGTAATAAGCAAAGGCTTCTGCTTCTTTCTGCAGTTTTTCATTCCAGTAATCAGGCTTCACTTTCAGAGGAACTGGAGTAGCCTGTCCAAACGAAAGACTGCCTCCTAAATATCTTCACATCTACGCTCCCCCTCATCCCAAATGACTCTGCTCTATTTCATTCACATTCTTCTGTCTGAACTCTTCCAAGACCCTCCAAATCTAATCTCAACAATGCTAACAGTGTAAATTTTAATACATGCTAGTATGATCACTTCACATATCAAATTTTAGAGGCTCTCTGAAAGGAGAAAAAATGGGGGGAGGGATCTTGAAAAAGTTTGATATTATTTATTATTTTGAAAAAACTTGTCTTTGTGATACAAACCATATGAAACGTATCAACAAAATCTTGACTGGTGAAAAATAAGTTAAAAACAATTTTTTTTAAATGGTGTTAACACCCTGTAGTGGTGTGATACTAAAAGCTACAGCTGTATACCAGAAGATCAGAAGTTCAAATCCAGCAGCTGCTTCTTGGAAAACTATGAGGTAGTTCTACTCTGTCCTACAGGGTCACTATGAGTTGGAATTGACCCAATGGCAATGGGTTCGATGTTTGCTTTTTAAGTCTCTCTGCAATGGAGTAACTGCCACTTTTCCTAAAGCAGTTCTCTCTCCAACCATTTCTAACTGTTAGAAGTTCCCCAATGCCACAAAATTCCACCACTCCCTGCCACTGCAAAGGCTGCTGCCTCTACCTGGGTCACTCAGCCCTCTCACCTTGTCCTCTACCACTCTTAAACAGTTAAACTCAACCTTTACACTTTTTCAGGAAAATAATTCTTGACCCTCAGAATGCCTTAGGCCTCCTTTATTTGATTTTTTAAAGTTATTTCTTTAAAATAAGTTACAGATACACACAGCCTCCAAAATAATTGTGCCTTGTACATGTACCTCCCATGGACACTGAATTGATTCCACCTCATAGTGACCCTATAAGCTAGATCCTTAGAAACAATCACTTTGATTCCTTCAGCTGTTTCTTCCTAAATCTATATCCTAAATAAAAAAATAGTAAAACAAGCTTACTCTTTAAATTTCCTTTCTGCTGAGCAGACCTTGCTTATACTCTGCCCCTGCCTGTCTCTACTCTCTCCTTCCCTAATACAGCTGTAACAGCCAGTTCTACTGAAAAAGCCCTCTGCAATTTGAAGTAATGTAACTGTCCCTTGATTTCACACTACAGTAGCATCTCTATGCGTCTCCATTCTGTAAGCTGAGGATTTTAGCATCCTTATCCTTCCATTTATTTCTTCCCTCTTTTACCTCCAATTCATCAAAGCTGAAAATTTAGGGTTCCATATTTTATTTATAGGTTATAAAAGTTCTTGAAGAATCATTTACAGTGGCTACACTATTATGACACTGTACAAGTTACTAACGGAAAGTGAGTAACATTTACATTTTCTGTCTTTTAGAGTTTCTGGATTTTGTGTTCTTTCCCTGATGCTTCTCTTCTTTTCTTTCCTTTCATAGTTACCTTTATCATAACCCCATTAGTATTCCAAAATTCTTAGATAAATCACGTTTCTGAGGTTTCAATCCACTGTGCCTTAATATAGTACAATAAATAGATAAGAAAGTAAAAGATGCAGTAAGACAAATAAAGTGACCACATTTAAATATTGCAAAATACTGTAAACAATTTGCACATAATAACTAGTATACATAAAAAAAAAACCAAACTCTAAGTTAGTTATGAAGATTCTTTTTATATCTGAAAAATGTTTTAGGATGAATTAAAAAAAACAGTGATATATGTAAAATAACTACAACCATGTAGATATATATCGAATGATCCACAAACTAGATCAAAGCAAAAACTAATCATTTTGTGGTTTTTGGTAATACCGGAGTATGACGCTCCTCAACTCAACCATCAACAATGCTCTATCTACTTAAAGGCAGAAGTAGAAGTAAAAAATGTTTTAAACAACCAAACTGGCTTCCATTCCTCATGTTAGTAAGGATAAGAAGAAAACCTGGCTTCATTGTGCAGCCATGGAATCATATACCCGACACACTAATAGAATTAAAGCAGATTTACAATGCCATGCCTCCTTGAATTGCTACCCTTCATTAAACAGAGTAACTGATACTTTAGGTGACAGAAAATCATGAGCTCAGGCAAGGAAAAATACCAGCTTGTGTTACATCAAATCATTACGTTATAGGATTAGTTTTCAAAGAAGCACTTTGATTTTCATAAACTCCCTATCTGTTTTAATTACTCTAAACTATTCTATCACTTGTAGGGGAGTACTGCAATTAAGAGGGGAGACAAGCTATAAATAGACTAATTTCACTGGGAGAAAAAAGAATCAGATTATAATAACTCACTGGTAAAAAACAGTTTTGAAAACAATCATAGCTAATGATACTAAACTCTGAAGATGTGTTATCTACTTCATTAAATAAGTTACTTATCTATTAAATATATTATAAATACCTTTCGACTCCTTTCAGAAGTTTTCTCATCTGCAGAGACATGGGTATGACACCTAGAAAAAAATAGCAACTTTTAATGTCGTACTAAAATTCAGTAACTAAAGATCAATTTCATAGCTATACTAATCCAAATCATTCCCCTAAAATGTAGCCAGTTTATTTTTTCTAAGATCCAATGTACAGTTGCCTTCAGTTCAATTTTGATTCAGGGTGATCTGACCCTGTGTGTATCAGAGCAGAACTGTGCTCCACAGAGTTTTTCAACAGGGATTTTTCAGTGGTAAACCACTAGGCCTTTTCAGAGGTAGCTGTGGGTGGACTCCAACCTCCCATCTTTCGGTTAGCAGCCAAATACATTACTCAGGGAGTCCAAGATCCACTATATGCCGTATTATTTACTCAACAATATGATTTTTTTTCCTTTAAACGTACAAGTAATTGCTAAAAATACAACTTATTTTTTCAATCATGAAATACTCCTCACATACAAAACTATATAAATATATAATGAACAGCCAGGTATCTACTACCCAGCTTAAGAATAAAGCACCTCATGGGGACCGAGACACAAGGAAAAATGAGCCCTGGAGACAGAAGGACCCATGTCAACGGGAGACTGCATCAGCATGAGAACCAAAGAATCAGATGGTGCCTTACCACCACCACAGGCGGCCATGATGGAGGACACAATATAGAGCACTTGAGGCAACACCAGAAAAAGAGGTGTGCAGTTCAAGAACTCTTCTAAAAGACCGGAAGTGATGGTCTCCCAGCCTGGAAGCTCTCATAGGTACACAGCCCCTAGACATGCTGTTGGCCTTGACCTGAAACCAGTACTGAGGTCAACTCTTCAGATAAGAATGGACTGAACTCAGGGACACAGTCTGAGCATATGGTGTGTGTACTTTACGGTTTTATACATTTATAAGAGGCTGTTCTACTGGCTTCTTTCTAGATATGAGCGAAGAGAGAGGAGGGGGGGGGAGGGGAGGAGAGGACAGGTGCTTGTTAAGAGGATACTAGAAGTATCCTGAAAAGTACGAGTGTGCTGTCATACTGTGAGGAGAGCAGATGGAGCTGCAGATAAGCTGACACGCGGAATTGATTTCGATTGTACATTTTCACTTAATCATAATAAGAAAAAGGAATAAAACATATCAGAGACAGATGAAATCTTATGTAAAACCTACCCAATAACATTTCTTTCTTTTCTTCTTAAGGATGACCATTCCAGAATTGAGTGTATCATGAACATCTTTACACTCTTCCTAGGAAATATATACCCCCCTCAACAGTAACTACTATTACTCAGCATTTTTTAACATTATTATACTGTACGTATCTTTCTGCAGCTGATTTGTTTCACTCAAATTACATCTAAGATACACTGATACATATAGTTCATTTTAACTCTTACATAGTATTCTACCACATAAATTTTCCAATTATTTATTTCTTCCTAATGTTAAGTAACAATTTGTTTCCAAATTTTCACAATGACAAACAACTGCTACAAAAGACAGTCCCATACATAATCCCTTGTACATAAGTATGAGCCTTTCTAGGGTATATCTAGAAGTATTGCTGGGTGACAGTAAGGCATTTACATCTTCAACTTTAACAGATATCAAACTGCTCTCCAAAGTGGTTATAACAAAGGCAGTAGGTGAGAGTTCCCATAGCTCCACACCTAACTAACCACATACCTATTAAAAACATCTCAATTTTTTCCAATCTTACGTGTGTGAATTGGTAACGTCACTGCAATTTTAATTTGCATTCCCCTATCAGTTGCAAGGCTGAACATCTTTCCATTTGTTTATTGGCCTTTCAAGTTTCCATTTGGGTGAACTGCCTGATGATAACCATTCATCCTGGATCATCGTTTTATTGACTTCCAACTTATTTTATATACTTATACTTACCCTCTGTCAGTTATTTTCCCTTACAACCTGAGTTTGTCTTTTACTATGTTCATAGTGCCCTGATGGACAGAATTTTTTTTTTTTTTTAATTCTGAGCAATCTATTCTTTCAGTTTGTGGTCTCTGTGTTTGCTATATGTCATGCCTTGAATTGTGTCCCCCCCAAAAATATGTGTGGCCATGTGGCTGGGCCATGGGGCCATGATTCCCAATATTTTGTGATTTTCCTGTGCTGTGTGTTAAAGGATTAGGGTGTGACTCTAAATCCCTTCATAGGATCCAACTCCCTGCTCCACTGTAAAAGGAGTGTCCCTGGACTATGGCTTACCCCACCCTTAATCCTTCCATACTACAAGAGATAAAAGGAAAGAGAAGCAAGCAAAGAAATGGGAACCTCACGCCATCAAGAGAGCTGCACCAGGAGAACAGCATGTCCTTCAGAACTAAGGTTCCTGCGCCAACATGCTCCCTGGACAAAGACTGATGCAATACTGGACTTCCCTCCAGAGTCAACAAGGGAGAAAGCTTTCCCCTGGAGTGGGCATCTTGAATTTGGACTTGCAGCCTACTAGACTGTGTAAGAGTAAACCCTCCTTTGTTAAAGCCATCCACTCTGTGGTACTTCTGTTAGAGCAGCACTAGGTGACTGAAACAGAATTTGGTACCGTGAGAGTGGGGTGCTGCTCTAGCAAATACCTAAAATGTGGGAGCCATTTTGAAACTGTGAATTGATAGGAGATTCAGAAGGAATGAAGAAGGTGCAGATGGTGAGAAACATCAGAGGACTGGGAGCAACAGCAGTGGCAGCAACAGAACCAGAGGCAGTGCTGGAACCAACCCATGGAGCAAGACAGCTAAATGCCTATGGACAGAGATTTTCTTGCAGAATGGGGTGCCTCCAGGCACTTGAAGTGGTGGAGCTAGCCTTGCTGACCCACAGAGCGAGAGAGCTGAGTGCCTTTGTGCAGAATGCTTGCCAGCGGGAGTGGGGTGCCTCTTGGCACTTGAATCAGTAGAGCTTCAGAGCTTTGGAACACTTGCCCTGGCAGGGCAGATGCAGGCCTGAGGCCCAGACCACACAATCAGGAAGCAGAAGCTGAACAGACAAACAGCTTGAGAAGCTGAGCTACTTCAGTCTCAGAAGGTATGGCCATGACCTCAGAGGTCTGAAAGGGAGAACCACACCCCATCAAGCAAGCAGCACCTGGAGAAGAGAACACCCTTCAGACCTGAGGCTTCCACCCCAAGATGCTCCCTGGACAAAGACTGATGCAATACCTGACTTTCCTCCAGAGCTGACAAGGGGGAAAGTCTTCCCCTGGAGCAGACATCCGGAATTTGGCTTGCAGCCTACCAGACTGTGTCAGGATAAACCCTCCTTTGTTAAAGCCATCCAACTGTTGTATTTCTGTTAGAACAGCACTAGCTGACTAAAACACTGTACTTGGGCCATTATCATTCACTCCATTAACATGACCCACATCTCTCCATTTACTGAGTGCTTCTTCAATATTTTTCAATAAAATTTTATGAAACTCTTAAGACATAGTTTTACTTTTTTCTGCCATTACTGTAAATGATTTTTTTTTTTAGATTACATTCCTGATTGCTGCTATTGTTAAGCAGCTCAATTTTAGTATGCTGTGTGTGGCTGAATCAATTCTGATTCACAGCGATCCTACGGGACAAAGTGAAGAGCAACTTTGGTTTCCCAGGATATAATCTTTATGGAAGCAGACTCTTCTCATACAGAGCTGCTGGTGGGTTTGAACTGTCAAACCTTTAGGTTAGTGGCCAACTGCTTAACCACTGTGCCTGGGTTTGAACTGCCAACCTTCAGGCTAGTGACCAAGTGGTTAACCACTGTGCAAGCAGGGCTTCTTTTACTTCTTATATTCAATAATACTGCTGAACTTACTAAGTCTAAATTTTTACGGGATGTGAACTCTTTCAAGTTTAACCAGTGTGCCCAGAGTTTTGGAGTAAGAGAACTACTAGTCCTACTTCTCACTCTTTAGACTTTCTCTGCATCAAAAGGGATGGAAAATACTTTTTCAATTCATTGCTACTTTATATGGTGACTAATGAAGTAACAGGTAAAGCACAATGTCTGATAAAATAAGGAACTGACGTCATCCTTCATTTCTCTCTTTCACATCCCAATCCCTTATCAATAAACAGAAAATGGAATAAACTGCCCTGTTCCTCATACTCTGATTTTATCTCCTTGGCTCAACAGGTAGGAAAACTGTTCTACTTGTCTCTCACCTATTCAACTAGTAATCAAGTCTGGATTTAATGCCTTAATCTTAAAAGAGTAGTTTGTTTTGTTCTGTTTAGTAGCCTACCTGTGTCAGTTACTGTATCAGTCACACACCTTATTTTATTTAACACTCAAATGGGCATCTTTTTCACATCTGACATGCAAAGAATCTGAGGCTCAAAGAGATTAAAGACTTTCCTGAGGTTAAATAGTTACAAATTAGCAAAGCTAGCAGTTTAACCTATTTTTGAAGCTCTAAAAGCATTTGTTATTCTCATTTCTACAATGCCTTCCAAAAAAAACACAGCAAGTTAACTTTTCTTCAACTCCAGTTCCTCTCCTCATTTACTAATGACAAAACAAGCTAGGGGAATAAATGAACCAGGTCAGTTACCCAGAGTCCCTAAACAGAGCATTTAGTGTTGTTTCCAGTTTAAAAAAAATTTCAGGAAGTAGGCTTACGGCTGTTTGGAAGACAGTATATGGGCAGCTGTAGTCTTCATGTGCACAATACTTTCCTCTGAGAGCTCTTCCACAGTCTCAATATCCACTTGTTCTTCATCATCCTCAAGGTAGTCTACACAGTGATTCTGAAATTAATCGTGTTACAAAAATAATGTATTGTGAAGTAAGCAAATCTAAATGTTTCAAATGAATCCCCCCCTTTATAAAATCAACCAGTACAAACACTGATCTTATACCACAAATACTGTTAATTCTAAACTTGCTAATCATAAGATGGAATTAAGTCAGAAAGACAACATACGCTTAGAGTTAAGAACAAAGGACTGCATTATAAGTCAAAGATACATATAAACCTGCGATCACTAAGGCTGAGAAAACTTCCCGAAAGGGCTGCATCAATGCTTTAATGTCATTTCTAGTGGACAAAAATTCAGGCACGAAAATACTAAAAGCCACAGGAATCTTAAAATCAAATTACAGCAAAATAAAATCTGGTGAAGCGGGGACAGGCAAGGAGGAGAAAAAAGTTAGGTTCTATTTTAAGGGCACTTTATAGCTAACACTACAGCAAGACATCACAAAATCAACTTATGTTAACATACTGGAAGCAGATAGGGAAATGAAAGTCATTCTACGTTTCTCTTAACCTCACAGAGAGCTTTTTAAGGACTTCAGATTTCAAAAGAAGATTAGGCTTGCGTATTTATTATACCCAAAACTGCATCAATCAGTAAGCATGGATTGAGTACCTGTCACAGAATATTTTATGTAACAATGGAATTATACTGATGTATGGGGTATGCAGGTACTTTTAAGTCCACTTTTAAAAGCGGTGTTCTCTATGCCACAAACTAAACAGGGAATATAGAACCTATAATCCTACCACTATACCAGAGAGGTACAACTCAAATGAAATGAAGCATCTCTTTTATTACTTCTACATTAAAATTTGTTGGAAAAACTACTTACTCCTGAATTAAAGGTTCTACAAGGCTGACAGAGACCAAATGCAAGTCACCAAGCTACTGAACGTTAGTTTCCTTGAGTGTGCTTTTGTTCCCTACCCCAATTTAACACTGGACTTCTAGTCAATCATCAAGATTCAATGACCTAAAAACAGCTGTAAGTAAATTCTAAAAATCTTGTTCTTTGACTATCCTTTTATATCCCAGCCATAAAACAACTATATTACATTAACTGTCTTATCTAATAGCAGTCTTACTTCATATATTCAAGATAATCCAGGTGACATCTCACGAGTAATGACAAAAGATGAATTAAAACAACGTATATTAAAATTAACTTAAGAAGTTAAATCAACAGGGTCCTAAAAGAATCTAACAGCAAATGGTTTGAATAGTAATATAAGTATATGCTACACAATATTCAAGCTGAAGAATGTTTGCCTACCGCATGATTTTGCAGGTTTTGTAAAAACCATCCAATAACCTACACAACAAAAGACTTAAATAAAGGAGACTACTTACAACTTTCAAGTATAAACACTGTTAAGTGTGTGATACATACATAAATACAATATAAAACTTAGATTTTAGAGATCAATAGAATGCCCTTAGTTAAAAAAAAGTTAGTGTACCCCGTCAGACTCTCTATTAGTAAAACCAAGCAAAGCTTCACTAATGATTAGGACATTCTTAAGGTTCTAGAGTGAGTCAATACCACTAAAGCAACAGTTTTCTGCAGTTTTCAAGTTGGACTATTTTTGGTCTAATGCTTACCCAAGATAACTTACAAGAGAAGACTACAACACACAGACATCTAAACTTAATGAATTAAGAAAGCACTTCAACTACACACAAAATATCTGCCCTTAGAAAATGTTAGGCTATAGAGTATATAATACAAATGCATACTGAATCATTTTCAACTTTAAAGCCAGATTCTCATGTCACAAGGCAACTGAGGTACAGAAATAACCAGCAGGGGAATGTTTAAACATTTTAGAGTTTTAAAATACTGATCTTTATATTTTATCCGTGTAAAGCAATTAAGCATCAACAGATGAGGTCCAAATAACAGATAAGCCAAATGAATCTCAAAGAACTGAGATCCTAAAACCACCAGCAGTGTGACAAGCTGTGCAGAGGGCTCTGTTAGTCATTCCTTAAGACAGAGACACAGTTTAGATGTAAGGGCACAAGGTAGCTGGTTATGATCTCCCTATGTTTTTCATTAGACTGTGCACCAAGAGTTTACAAACTACAGCCTGCTACCTACTACCATGAACAAAAGTTTTCCAGGAACACAGCTACGCTCACTCAGATGTTATCTATGGCTACTTTTATGACACACAAATGACACACACAGTGATCCATGTGCCTGCAAGGTCCAAGATACTTACTATCTGACCCTTTACAGAAAAAGTTTTCCCAACCCCTGCCCTGTATTGTACCTGTCCCTCAGTTAACTTACTCAGTAAATACAACCCTAAACAGGAAGTCTAGGAAAAAAGCTTCAGGAAGAAAAAACTGGTTTTACTCCCATAAGGCTTTCTATTACAAAGGAAGATGAGCAAAGTTTAGAAGATAAATTCTACAGACTGAATGTTAAGTATATAATTACAAAGCCACTGACGGCAAGATTATATTAAAATATTAGATAGTATTTCCTAGTTTTTTTCCAAGATGAAAAACTTACCTCTAAATACAGGCATGTAAGTCCCCTTTTCAGTTCTGCAGTCACTCATTCACTATTTAATACATCTATCACACAAGCTATAATCACCTCTCATAGAAAATACAAAACCTGACTCAGGTCACATAGGAGTAATGGTTTCAGTGTTTTCTTGTTTAAATCCTACTTCAAAGGGATTCTCAAGCACTATCCCCCAAAGACTTACACCAGTCTAGCCATATCATCAGACAAGTCTCAAATTACAATACAAACTCAATGAATGTTTTCTGACTGACATACCCTAAAAACTACAAAGTCATTTGATTAGATTTAAACCTAGGCATCCAATTGAATGTATTAGTTCTCAGTGATCTTCTCAAAAAGCTACTTCTAATAAATCTCTTATATATCCCTGAAGTTTCAATTCCAACAAAAACGAGCTCATTACCTACCTTTTCTACATCATCAACCTCCTCACTCTGGTAGTCAGAAACAACATCCACAATCTCATCAACAGAATCATCCGTTTTCTCATTCTCATCTTCCTCATCCTCCTCTTCCAACTCCAGAACAGTGACGTCAGCACTGCTTTTCCCACTCTTCTTTTCTCGCTTTGGTTGCATGTGTTCTCCTGGTAGTAATAACTGACCCTGAAAATGTCCATCCCCTCTACTGTCTTTTGTAGCTCTCCTCGGAATAGAAAAGGTTGTAGGATTAGAAATCCTACTCCAAGAATCATCTTCAGTTTTTAAAACTCTGGAATCCTCAGTAGTTTCACTTTTCCCAAGTAAATCAGTGATGCCTTGTTCTTGTTGAAACACTTTTGAATTTTCCTGACATGTCTTTATTTCTTTAATCAACTGCTCTTCTGCTTCTTTCTTAAAGTCTTGTGAAGTCCCAACACACTTTCGGGTCACAGGGCCCTTCAGGTGTTTTCTCCACCTCTCTCTGATACTATTCTTCTCCACGGAGTTTCCACATCCTTTCTCCTTAGCCTCTGGTTGTGAATTAAACTGCTGCTCCACAACTTTGCTCCCAGATAATTCAAGATTACTGTCTTCCTTAGAGATTATCAGAAATTCACTTGATTTTTCCTCTGGACTGTCTAATATGCTCTGCTGTTCCACTTCCACAACACCAAGATTTTTAAGCTGTAAATTACTTTCACTTTGGACTGTCACATTACTGGCTTTTTCAGAAGTGGTCTTACCTTCTAGGGCAGTCTGTTTTTCTTTGGAACTTCTGTGACTCTTATGACCACATTCCTTGCTGACATCTTTATTGTCTTCATCTGAGTCTGAGCCAGCGATACAGGATTGCTCAGAAGGTATGGCAGCTGTAGAATCTTGTTCTGCAACAGATGCTTCATCACAATGATTATTTCCATCTCCCAAGTGATTACTGAGGGTTTCTTCTGAGGCGGTAGCTCCTGAGTTTTGGCTTACTGTATTGGCCACAGGGTCTACAGCATCTTCTTCTGACTGTACAGCCTTCTTAGCTTCCTGCTCTCTTGAAGAGCTTTTTTCATTTTTCTGATCTGCATTCTGGGATTCTCTCTTCATCTGCAGGGAAGCAACATGTTGAAGAATGGAGGTAGGAACGGGCTTCTGTCCTGGGAGCTGCAACAAGGCAAAACTGCCAGACTGGAGAGGAATAAGACTGGCTGTACCAATGGGCTGGCCTCCCGAGCTATAGGTTATTTTGGTTTCAGAGCCTGTTTTACTTGCAAAGCATTGTGGTTCAGGAGGTGAAATCCTCAGGGTCAAAGTACCAGCCTGAGACACAAAACCAGATCCAGAGGAAAGCAACGATGGTGCCTGAGTAATAACATTCACCGATGGAGACGGCCCAACAGTCTGAATCACAGGGTTCACCACAGAGAAAGTAGAAGATGAAGCAGTAGATGGTGGTGTCTCAGAAGGTCTGGAAGGAGCAGGTAGCCGGATTCCCATCACTGACCCTAGCAAGACAAAGAAAATCTTAAATCACCATTGACCATTTCCAGATTTTCAAAGTATTCTTTTCTTCTCAGACAGGTAACTAAGAGGTTAAGATAACCAATCTGGTGTATTAACATACCCTACAGCATACAACCTTTTCTACAAAAGAAAAGCTCTTCAGGAAGTCCTCCAACTTTATACCTGGGTTCCGAAACACGACAGGCTGTAAGGTAGGCTGAGTGGTAGAGCCTCGAAGCTGGTGCAAAGGGAGAAGCTGGACAATCTGCCCATTAGGATGCCTGAAAAGGTTCATTCCACTTGGACTCCTAACAGGCTGCAAGACCATCCGCTGTCCCTGCAGCTGTGTGTTTGGTACAGGTCTAAGAGTAGGAGAGCCCTGCTGCACTGGAATCAACAATAATCGAGGTCCAGTACGTTTCAGTGTGTTAGGAGAGACCTGTGGAGTAGCCACTGGAATGTGAGGGGCATTTTCTGAAAAACAGGAAACATAAACATGGTATCAGAATTCTCTTTTAATAGCTTCAGGAAAAAAACTATTATGACACAAGATGTGATTACACTGCAAAAAAACTTCTAACTTGAATTATAAAGTCGGGGAAATGTTCTACATCTATGATATACTGTTTAATAGTCTGATGGCTGAGAACTATTTATTTTAAACCTAAGTGATTACTCAGAGTTTGCAGGGCTGTACCTTTAGATCCACTGCCCTTAAGTCGATTCCAACTCACAGCGACCCTACAGGACAGAGCAGAATTGCCCCTACACATTTTGCAAGGAGCGCCTGGTGGATATGAAGTGCCAACCTCCTGGTCAGCAGCTGCAGAGCACTAACCACAACGCCACCAGAGTATCCTCCATATTTAGATTGGTAACAGTTTTAAAAAGCATCAATTGTCAAGAAGTCCATTTTTAATGGGATAATGCTTCTACATAATGAGAGCCATGGAGAGACCTCTACATCTGGATTTCTCATTAACATTAGCAAGATCATTGTTAGCATAAAATTTTCTTCTTCAATTTTTAAACTGCATGGCTAATAATACTTGACTTTCACACCAGTAAGACAATACTGAGGAGTAAAAGTCATATATCAAAAATTTCTTGGCTTTTAAAATTCACTGATGCATAAACAAAGTTTAAAGATTTGTAGAAATTATTTTTCAGAAGAAAATAGCAATAATACATATCCTCCCAAAATGGAATGAAATTGACAGACATCAAAGAAGTTGGGAAATAAAGTCTGGTTAGGAAGAGGTAAAAATAACTTTAAAACAAACAGAAAAAGCAGAAATTTAAAGCAGAAGATGTGACATTAAAAGATTTCAAAATAACAGTACTTAAAGATGCACTTTAAAATTAGGAAGAGATATATAAAAATACTGAAGATATTCTGGCCATAGGAATAAGCAAGCATAAATGAAAACGGTCTAACGCTACTATTCAAGTGGGTGAGTTTGCCTAACATTATTAATGAAAAAACAAAAAACATTCCATTAGTTTGTCACCAGTTAGAAGAATCAACAAACCAACTAAACAAAAAAGTTCAGCTTAACACATGAATTTCTATGAGACAGGCACTGTGCCCAAAAAACATTAACAAATTTCTAAAAGAATGTCATGTTCATAACACTTAAGTGACAAAAAATTTACATACAGAAGACCTAGGACTACTTTGGAAAAGGAAACAAAACACAAAGACCAAATTGTTTGTACACAGAAACAGTGTGTGATTTAAGTAACAATAAAAATCTATTTTACGTGAACTAAGAAATACACTAAGACATTCTTAGTTTTTTCAGCTTTTCTCTTCATATTAAATTTCAGTGAGTGATTCAAAACTAAGTTATTCCAATTCCAAGAATGAAGGCAGACTCTAATATACTCCACTAAATAATGCAAGGAATTGGTGATTAAATTGGGAAGGGAGAAAGGAGGGGGAAAAAAAAAGAAGGGAAGTTAAATGAAAAAGTCACGGATGTTGATGAGCTGCAATCTTTGTGAACTGTGAAAAAAATTACACAAGTATCCGTAGAAGCAGCAGTTATCAGACTCAGCTCCATTTATAAAAGCAGATAAGAAAATGTGTTACTAATACCGGTATTTCCTAAAATGGTACAGAAAGTAATTACAGGCAATATATGAATACAGAGTAACACTACACCTACATTGGAAAGCAGAAACCCAGTGTGATGTAAAGAAGGTCAGCAGTTCAAAGCCACCAGGCGCTCCCTGGAAGCCCTGTGCGGCAGTTATATTCTGTTCTGTAGGGCTGCTATGAATCAGAATCAACTCAGTGGTAGCCAGTTTGGTTTTTGGTTTATGTTGGAAATTTCCTTTTTAAGTTTAATCTTTTTATTATACACAGGAGAAAGTATCAGTCTGCAACATTATGTCTCCAACCAAAATGTCAAGCATTTGCTTCATTAACTAGAAGAAAACAAGTCACATGCCAAGAACATATAATAGCTAGCTAGAAGCTAGTAATACTGACATGTTTCCAATATGTTTATCTATGGGATTAGCCTGTATTTTGTTAATACTGGTTTCCATTTAAATTAACGCTTTAAAAAGCACATTAAATAAACAAATGAGTTGATTTCAATAAAAATGTCAAAGGAATGACAGTACAGCTAAGACTCAAAGCAAAAATACTTGCATGTATAGTACAATTGACTCAATCTAAGAAATAATGAACTATAAAAACCAAAAATAACTATTTCATGCCAGAATTAATAGCATAAGAAATGACAGAATCTGTATGACTTGCAACAGTTAAAATGTGACAGATTCAACTGGAAATTAAAGCTATTTCACCAGCTGTTTCACACTCACTACCAAAACTCTAAAATACACTAATCATTTCTTACATACTTATTTTTCAGGAAAAGCAAAACAACTAAATTTAATACTGTAAATCACTATTCTTTTCAACAGAACTTCAAGTTATAAACTCCCAAATCACTTCTTTACTAAAAGATGTATGGGATTTGAACCATGTCATTAAATGCAAAGATAGTAGGAAAGATTTCAATCAAGAGTGGCTGTAAGAGCCTTCCATGCTTTTCCCGATTAACTCCACTAAGCAGGCTGAAAGAACCACTTACTTTACTAATTGCATTATGATACAAAATTAGCAAAATGTGGGCTAGTCCTATTTCAAATTCATTTTAACCTAAGCCAAGAGAAAAAATTTAATTTTAACTAAAAAGTTCATAAACATATATATTTCAGTCTTAATGAAATATACTTCCTTATTTCTATTTCAATCAGCTCATGTATGATAACTAAATAGTAGAATTATGTCAGTATTATATGGGGGTTGTACAGATCCATATGTGAATTTTACTAGGCAAAAAAAGCTAGACAGGCAGAGGACACTTTTAATCTTCAACAGGAAACAGAAAAGTCTTCAGCTTGGCTGCAGCACAGGTCATCTCTTTTTAATTAAAAAGAAAAAACAAAAAAAAGGACAACTGCATTCCTGCATTTGGGGTTTCCTCCTCAGAAATGTGCACCTCTAGCTGCATGCAGCTCTCAAGCTCTCAGTGCATGCAGGTTGCACTTCCCCCTTGCCATCCTTAGCAACTACTCTACAGCTCAGAGCTCTTCCATCTGTAATCATCTCTGCATCCTCAGCCAACATTTCCATTGTAATGTTGAGTGTTTTTAGTATCTCCTGAGGCAATCTCCAGCCCCATTAAACAGTTTGTCAAGGCTGTTCAAGTTACCTCCGAAGGTTACCACTTCTTATTTATATTAGTGCTGTAGTTACAACGATTTGCAGATTTTCAGTGATTTGTCCTAACTCCATGTTAACTATGAGACCTATTATTTCTAGTGTTCATTTTTGCAAACTGCAAAGATCTTTTTCAGGAGTATAGGTATCATGTTACAACAGAAACACACTATTACCCTGCTAGATTTATAATCGTATCATAACCACAAGATTTAGAAACACTTATGCAGTAAAGCAGCTAATAACATCTAGGCCTTACCTGGTCTCTGGCTCACTGGTGGACTCCCATTAATTCCTGAGAGTATAAGAGGCACAGAGCCCAGAGATGAAGTTGGTGTGGTCACCATGGAGGAAGACGCAGCTGTGGTCACCACAACTATGGAGGTGGAGGCAGTGGAAGCAACAGGAAGAGTTATGGTTGGAGAAGATGCTACCAAAGACTTAGGAAAAGCAATTGAAGCCACGGGGGCAGTTATCCCAGTAGTTTTGGTAAGGTTCACAGTGGCTGTAGACTGAGTAGGTGTTACAGGGGTGCTGGTATTAGTTTCAGAGACCTCAACAGCCCCTGAAGTAGTGGCACCAGAAGAATAAGTAGTTTCTTTACTTCCCATGTCAGAAACAGCAGTCATAGGTGTCGCAGAAGTAACGTTTTCTAAAAACACTTGAGGGGTGGTAGCAGTGACAGCAGCAGTCACAGGGCTGCACACCTGAAGTGGCTCAGAAGAAACCACAGGTGTGACAACCATTACTGGAGAAGGTCTGATACTGAACTTCTGCGGCCCTGTCAGGGTTTGGGGGGTGCTAACTCCAGGTATCTTCTGCTGTAGGGCTCCAACTTTACTCATCACAAACTGTGTGAACACACCACCAGGAGAGGGTCGAGCCGCTGCAAATAAAAATTCGCAGGTCAAAAACTTTCAGGTCTCATATTTAATCCCCTTAGTGAATGTGTTTATCAACATCTACTGGCACCACTGGGTCAATTTCTCACAGGTGTTAGCTACCTGCACTGTATGTACCATGTCCACCCAGAGAAACACTTCCCTTAATCCAAACCAAACGCTTAATAATTCTAACAAAAAGGTGATTGGGTGTTTCTAGTAAAATTTTCTTGGCTATGCAATATATTCAAATTGCCAGGGCACTAAAAAGACAAACATGGCAGCAGGCAACTTCATTACTTAAAACAGATGATAGTAAAAAGCAGAATTTTTTTTCCCAAAGCTAATTTTTACATTTGTTTCCACCACTTCGTTCTGCCCCAACACCTCCATCTCTTTGTAAGTTAAATTTTGCATATTCCTAAAATATAGAAATTTCTTAGAGGATGAGAATGCTTAGAAAATTTTTTTTTTAAATCACCAGTTCAAGATGCTTTAAGAAAAAAAAAGTAAAATGGTTCTTTTTCAGGCATACAGTGCCTATCCTCAATCTTCATACAACTCCAGCTTTCAGCCAGAGATTTCAATTTTCTATTACAGGAGTTAAGAATCCAGCAATTTGCACCTTTAGGGAACATTCCTATATAGATTTGGAACAACAAAAAGAAGAATTCAATAAATCAACTGTAAAGACGCTCTCAATACTAAAACACAAATATTTCAACGAGATCATTCATTACACGCTCTAGTATTGCTATGTTATGGAAAAGATGTTTTCATTCAAAGATCAGGAATGAACAGAATAAAGCAATGCTGCCAAAATTATGCTTTATAAGAGCATTCTACTTTAAGCACACACTAACTCAATCCACTCTGATTTTGCTGGCTCCTTGGTTTCATCAATTCAAGGAACATACACATGACTGATGCAAAAACATCCGTCCTAATAGGAAAAACAATAAACTAGGTAAAATATATGTAGTATAATACTTCTTCCATTTTACAAACTATTAAAATCAAAGTCTTTTCTGCACTAATAAAAAGAGACTAAACACCTGGAAAACAACAAACTTAAAACTAAGGAGAATTCAAATTATCTAGTGTTACAAAAAATTAAAAACTTAGGACATCAAGAAAAATGCCAAATTCCATATTCCTCTACTTTTTATACTTGTACTCACTGACCCACTATCAAGTTACAGGCCTTTCCAAAACATATGGACACTCTAACTTACCAATCGGTCTTTTTGCGGGGACAAACGCCTTCAGATTCTTCCCAGGGCGATTTGACGTAGTGCTGGAGGAGGTTGTCGTTTTGGAATTGTCTGTTGAAGGCAACAGGGTGCGTGGTTTCCTGGATGCAGCCACGTTGGCATTGGATGCTACCTTGGAGATGACAGTACTGAGGGTTGAGAGGTCCAGGACTGAGGGTCGCAACCTGCCTGTGATATAAGCAGCTAGCCTATTGGCTGGATGCAATGCCCCCATCTGTCCCAATAGCAACTTAGCCTGCGGGTAACTCTTACCATTAACCTGAAACAAGTGGCAAAGAGAAATTCTGTAAAGATAAAATTCTCTTGCTAACTCCTCTCCCTTGACAGGGGTTTCTTTCATTTTTACAAGGTTTTAAAATCTATTTTTTAGATTTAAAAGGGAAAAAGAAACTTTTTCCATTCAGGATATTCTGAGCAGTTAGCAGATGGGGAAAAAAAATGCTGCTAGCTAATATCCTAATCTCATCTCCATTTAGATAGTTTGGACACAGAGAATCTTAAATTTATCATTTTTGCATCACAGACATGTGAAAGATCCCATCAAATCTAAAGAACCATCCACCTGTTTTAGTCAATGAGCACTTCTGGTTAAGCTTCAAATCTAAAGAACCATCCACCTGTTCTGTCAATGAGCAATTCTGGTTAAGCTATTAACAATAATCAACAAATATAAAGAACTGTGTTCCACAGAATCTCTTTTCAAGACTAAAGAGGCCTAATGAAGCCCTTTCACGAAGGGTCCGTTCAAGCATTCATTATATTTGAGAAATACACGATGAATCCAGTTTAAGTTCCAAGATAACCAGTCACTGCTATAATAATCTAAGCAACAAAGTCACCTAGTTTTCAATTTTCAAAGGACTCAACTTTGAAGATATTGTCTTCATCTCCTGGGAAGACCTTGGACTGGAGATAAATGCTAGCAGAAACTAATTCTAATTCTAGAAGTAGTCACTTAGCTGTCCAAAGAAAGTGAATCAACAAATGAGGCAGAGATTGTCTCTAATGCCTGAGCAGGTTAGATGGTCCATCTTGGACAGCAGCATGGTTTTTAAAAAGGAAAAAAAAAACAGAAGCCAACTTAAGTTCTTCACTCATGTTCTCTGGATCATACTGCTCAGTGACTAGATAAGGCATACTCTGCTTATGCTTCTTCTTCATCATTTAAAAGGTGAGGGGATAGACTAAGAGGTAAAAAATTCCTACTCTCTAAATTAATAAGGAATCAATGAGAAAAACAGAGACAAGCAAGCCACTTCACCTTCAGAGACATGAGGCAAAATTACTCTTTGCTACTTAAGTAAAATTATGGTTACACCTACAAAGATCAGGGATAGCTCTGCCTCAAGTTTGATACGAAGAATGGAATCTTTCTATCCTAAAGTAAACTTTATAGCAGTTTTTCAAGTTATGCGGCATTTAAGTCAGATACCCTACCTGTTCCTTTGGGACTTAGACTCTGACAACTACTCAGCAGCTTCCCCAAAGTCTGTACTACAGTGGCCCAGCTGTTTACGCCCCTTCTATGGTAGCTCTGTGAGCCCTCAGCAAGACAAAAGAACATAAAATTTCTACGCCCAAGCTTAAGGAAATCTGGTCTCACTACACATGGTCACACAAAAGTCTTGGTTTTCAAAGTACCAGTCAGTAAATGGGTAAAGCAAAACATGGCTCTCCTCATTATTAGGAGTTTAAGAAACACCAGTAAGAGCCACTGCAGAGCACCAGGTATCTTAAGTAATCAGTCATATTATTAATGGAGACATTCTTAACTGGAGAAGCAGTGAAGGTAACAGTCAACTGACCCCGACAATAATAACAGGTACTTCTACACAGGTGCTAGCCTGATATAAAAATGCATTTAACAATACTGAGCAAAGGAGAGCACCTTTTTGACTACAACTTCAATTCAGAAACTTCTCTTTCCAAATGATTTTCTAGATGCCAGTTAATTTCACTTATCTGCGGTAAATTACCAAACAGTAATGCTAGAACTATTCATCCCAAAGCAACAATTATATTGGTAAAAACCAAATAAATCAAATAAAAGAAAAATAATTAAGAAAATTAGGAAATGTTAATGGGAATTTTAAAATCTCATGTATTTAAATAAAACCTTATTAAACCAAAAATTTTAAGTCTCAAACATGTACTGGCTATCCTAAAGCCAGTTTCATCTTCCCTTTACTATCTATACTTAACACCCTATATATTAAAGCTGTCTACCAAAGATAAATTCCAAGAACTACACTAAATCCCTAATTATCTTCACTTAATTGTCAAAGTATTACCACAGCCAGGCATAAAGTTTAAGAAGACCAGTTTTCTGGGAAGATTAGAAAGAAAATTATAAACTCATATGGGGCTCCATGTAGTATAAAGCCCACAGGGGCTTTGAAATCTAAAAATGTTACCTAAGTACAAAAAGATGCTATGCCCAGATTAAAAATAATTCTCACCTGGATAAGCCCAGATGTGCTTGAACTGGGTTTACGTTTATAGGCCACAAGCTTCCCCGCAGGAGAAAGCCCTGCATAGAAAGGTAGACCTTTGCCTCCATGCAATCTTTCCCTCACTGAATCCAAGGCATCTGTCTGCACAGAAGTGAGATCATCCATTTTCCCAAGGGAGAATGGACCATCAGGAGTCTCTGATTCAGATTTCTCAGCCATATCATCTTGGTCTTGACATGATGGCATAGAGATTTTCACACGAGAAGAATATACAGGAGGGTTCTTCTCACCCCGGCTCTTTCGCTGAGAAGCCAACTCAATGATGAAGCTGCCCACCTTAAGTGACTGTGGCATGTTGCTATTGATGTGCTGGGATAAGATGCTCAAAATCTTGTTCCGATCCTCCTCCCAGTTGCAGTCTGAGATGATTTCTATCAGTTTGGTGGGACCACCAGGTGACCTCTGATGCACATAGGAGGTAGACGAGGATTCTCCCTCATTGCAGGAAGACTTCCAGCTCTTTTCTGAAAAAGAATTGAAAGATATTTCTTCACCGTGGTAGTGTAATAAACTTTCAAAGATTTTTATTTTTCCTCAGTCCTCAGAAAAGTGCCAGGAACAAAAAAATTTCAAGCTACTCAGTGTTCCATTTCCATGTACTTTCAGTGACAGTTCAAGATACAGCTTAACACTCACAATTTGAGTGTTTTCCAGGAAGAAGAAAGATCACCCAGATCAGACTACATTCATATTCACAGTCCTACTGACTGGGCTCTCTAGTAAAAAAAAGGAGTGAGGTCTCTCAACACTGATCTCAAAGTGCTATTCTGCAAAAAAAGCATGAGCATAACCAACGTTAATTTTGTTTGGTATAGCTTAGTATTCTGCTAGCCACATATGCAAAGCAAAAATACTGCAAGATGCTTTGTAACACACAAAGGGTAGAATCAATCTGAAAGCACACCAAGAATGTTCTGGTTTAAAAAAAAATTGAAAAAAGAAAGAGCACTGTACCTCCAGTTTCTAGAGCCAATTCTGCCTTTAGATACAATTGCTTAGTTTCTTCAATGTGTACTGATCGCTCCTTGTCCAAGTATATTTATGTTCAATGGCAACACATTAACTACATATATGTATGTCACTACCCATTACCGTTGAGTCAATTCTCACTCATAGCAACCCTACAGGTCAGAACAGAACTGCCTCATAGGGTTTCCAAGACTGTATATCTTTACAGAAACAGACTGCCACATTTTAACCTGTGGAGTAGCTGGTTGGTTAGAACTGCTTCCTTATGGTTAACAGCCCAGTGCTGTTAGGAACCACTACATCTTGAAGGCTCCACACAGACTTCAACAGACACCTAGATTTCTACAGCAAGCTCCCCAACCAATGTGCTGCAAGTATAGGTATGCCAAGATACAGATTCCATCAGCCTCCAGGGGTCAGTCCTTCAGGATGACCCTGCTCTCAGGCAGGTTCCCTCCACTTAGTTGTGTCACAGAATCTTCATCATTTTCTCTGTATATCATGACATTATAAAAAAAAAAGTGGGAAAGCACCATTAATTTTCAGAAGTCTTAAGAAGTAAACCAAACAACCCTGGGTCACTATCTCTCATCATAGTAATTCTGGCAGTAGCTTCTGCTAGATAAACCAATGGTATTCCTTTCTCACTCTACATTTCTCCAATGATGGCAGCACTAAAACCTGAGGTAGAATTACATTAAGCACTGATGCTGATACTGCCAGGGTTTGGAAAGAGGTTAAGAAAAAAAAATTACTGACTTATCTTAAATATCTTTTGCAACAATGTACCATATCAACAAGACCAGATTTTATTTTTTAGAACAAGAGTGCTAAAACAGAGCAAGTAATGGGGAAACTCTTTTACCTATTGTCTAGAAACAGAGAAGATAAACATATTCTGAATCGATGGTCTGAGTTTTCCTTCAGTATTACTATAACCTGGACCTATAATGAATACTATGAAACTCCAAAATTGTAAAATCAAGTTTTCATTCTGACCTTGTGACTTATCAGAATTTTCTAGGTCATAGGTGACTTGTTTCAAGCACTGTTGCTCAGAATCAGGTTCCTAGAGAATGACAGAAAAATATTTCCATTTAACATGTATCAGTATCTCTAGAGACTTGGACATAACCATTAAATTTCTCAAAAAACCTTCTATCACTTGAATGATTAAGAAGTCAGCAGCTTCTATTTACATGTACAGCTGCAGTGCTATCGTATATAACCCAGTCAAAAACAGTCTTGTTTGCTAATGCTCTTAAGAAAAAGATTTATATCAGATTTTACACTGTATACTAGTAAACGAGGCAAAATGTTTGATGTGTAACAGGACAAGCTTCAGTTAATCAGAAAATTCACCATGTAGAAAGATGCAAACCCTAGTAATACAGATAACTAATTTAATTAAAACCTCAATTTTTTTTTTAAAGTATTCTAGAGTCACAAAAAGTAACGGATTATTAAGAGTATAACCTAGCTGACAGAGCTCTAGGTTTGTACAGAAACAGATACACTGATACATGCATTACAAAAGCCTTAACTTCTCTACAAGACTCTAAATTATTCTGAGAGTATAATGTAAATTCTAATACCAGCAACAGGCAAATTGAAGGTAAAAGGAGACACTATGCAACAAGCAATTCACCTTTGCATTACAGTTCTCAGGACTTTCAGAATGGCATGAGCTCTGCTGCTGAAATGATGGGGATGCGGATGGGGACGGGGTCAGGGAAGGCAGCCTCTGTTCTTCTTTTTTTCGTTCATACACTCGAACTCGGGCACAAGTCATCATACTTTCAAAGTACAAGTAGACTGGATCTTTGTCCTCTTCCCGAATCTGTAAGTTTCACACAACAAAACATTCTATACATTGGGAAGAGTCTCCTAAACTCAAAAAAACAAAAGGATGTTTAATCCTTGTTTTTATGACAACTACTGAAATTTTAAAGGCAAAATTTAACGTGAAATATACAAGTACAGTTCATATGTGCTGAATTTCGGGGCAATCAAGAGGGATTCTTGTACTCTATTAAGAAATTTCAGATCATACCAGAGCAGTGCTTCTCAAACTATCTGCAATGAAAGATGTATCTGTTAATTACTGATTGATCACAGACTTTTGTAAAATACAACTACTGGAAAAACAAAACACAAAGACATGTAAAATACAAAGCCAAGCTTTCTAGATTAAACAGACATAAAATTACCAATCTGCTACAAAAGTTTCTACATATTTACTTATTTTCTGTACCTAGCTCACAGAATCAGTAACAAAAGTCTGCAGACCAGGACTGGTACATTACACAGCAGCTTTATACTAGAGAATCGTTCCTCATTTTATTGGAGGTGGAAGACCAAAACTGATTTGATAATCAATTTGCGTCAGCTATGAATACAATCCAAGTATCAGCTTTTACTTTTATCTATTTATCTATTAATCTTCACAAACTTATACATACTGATATTACTGTACACAAAGAAATGTGCTTGATAAAATCAGTGAATTACTTTTAAAGATTTTTCCTTAATATTTTTCTACTAATAATATGCACTATGTATTTTGATTACTCAATATTCTACACTACAGGAATAAAAGTATCTTTAAAAGACTTTTTTGCAAGCCTTCTCAAAAAGCTCACCTTTCTATGATTCTCTTGAAGACAGACTAGGCTATTTCTAAGAATTACTATTACTAACCTCTACTTTTATGACATTTTTAAAGTGTCAGAATCTAAAATGATTAAACTAGAAAGAAGTATGTCTTATAGGCATGTTATCTGAAAACAAAATGATTTACAGAATAGCAACCCAAAATCTAGTTGGAACCTATCAGCTTTATAAATATTTTAACTTGCAAATACAAAATAAAACTCAAAGCTTACCACAGGATTGGGTTTGGGAGTATATGGCCTTGCAGGTTTAACTCCAGGGAGCAGTTTACCCTTCACAGCAGTAGATAAAATTTCTGGCTGATGCAACAACAATGGTTTCATAGGCTCAATGACAGAGGGAGTTGGAATATAAACTGGCTCTGGATCTACTTCACCTTCTACTTTCACCCATAACGGGTAATGTCGAATTGGCTGCTCAGGCTCTGTTTCACATATAGCTTAACAAAGAGAAGGATAATATTTTAGATACTTTTGTAAACAGAAGTTCAATACTAAGGCACTGCCAGAAAAAAATATGCTTCCTCACTAAAGGTAGTGATTAAATCAACTAGATGCACCCCAGAAAAACCTGCAGTTGCTGTTACACATCTTAATTCACCCAGCAAATACTTATCAAACATCATCTACTATGAACCAGATATGGTTTTAGGCATTAGAATAAACACAGCTGTGGGAAAACGAAAACAGTTCTTGCCCTTACAGGGTTTATAACCCAGTAGAAGAAAAAAAACTAACATACAGAAAACCAAGTAATCATAAATTCCATGTAGAAAACTGCACAAAAGTATGGGAACAAAGAGTTAACAGGAGATGTTACTATATTTAGCATGGTCAGAGACACCTTTCTGAAAAGATACCATTCGATGTCATACTTTATTTTACAAATAACCACCACTGACGTTTATGGAACCTTACCATGTGCCCGTTCCAACCAAACATGTTTTCATTCATGTAACTGTTAGAAAAGTGCCAAAGTAAATATTATTATTATTCACATTTTAAAGGACCCAAGGTCCAGGGGAGTCTGAGTATTAAACAAAAGAACCAAGATCAAATCCAGGCAAGCTAGCTTCAGAATCCAAGCTGTTACCACTTTCTGATGACGAATATATCACAAAACAACCTAAACCCAGCACAGAAGCAAAAATATCTGTATCAATATAAAAGCAATGAAACCCAACTGGGGCAAGATCATTCTATCAAGATGTTCTGTGCAAAGAAAACATGGATTCCTTATTTAATCACATTAAATAGACAATTTAGGTTAACAGGTTCTTAGCTTTAGTCTATTAAGCAAGCTGCCTGTTTCCCATAAATAAAACAACACTAGAGAAGCAAACATTGTATTTTGCTTTTTAATGGTCAGTCTTCAAGGAGCACTGATGGCTCAGTGGTTAAAGCGTTCAGGTGTGAACTGAAAGACTGGTGGTTGGAACCATCAGCTGCACCACAAGAGAAAGATGTAGCAGTCTCCTTCTATAGGTAGCCTTGGAAACTGCAGGCAGAGTTATATTCTGTCCTACAGGGTCACTGGAAACAGACATCTACTCCATAACAACAGTTCTTGGGTTTTTTTGGTCCATCTCCAGAGAGAATAAATTTGGTCAAAGTCAGAGACCCAAAACCTCTTGCCTAAACTTATAAAGGGATTCTGAGCAACACTCACACTGAATTCAAATATCTAGCTTAATTAATGCTGAATAAAATTAAAGATTAAGAAGAAAAATCTTCAATGCTCAATGATTACTATTAGTTAGTAGCTAACAGCTACCATTTAGAATTCTCAGTTATCTATTATCAAACTGGCTCATTTATCATATACTTCACAAATGAATATCCTAGTATTCATCCATGCACTTAAATATTTGAATGTCTACTATGCGTCAGCAGCCCTGGTGACATAATAGTTGAAGTAGTTGGCTCTTAACAGCTTGAAGAGAAAAAAGTTCTTGTAATCTGCTCCCATAAACATTACAGCCTAGGAAACACTATGGGGCAGTTTTACTCCAACTGATAGGGTTGTTAGGAGTCAGAATCAACCTGACAGCACACAGTAACAACACCTTACGTGGACTTTTGCAGATATAGTGAGGAATAAAACTGACAAAAAGTCCTGCCTTAACGGAGTTTACATTTAAGCTGTGGATGAGGGACAGGCAATATCTGCACCACAAATAAGAAAGTGCTTAAGAGAAAAAACAAAGCAAGGAATGGGGCATGTGAAGGCAATGTGTAGGAGTATGCAATTTTGAGGAAAAGATTCCAATTATAAGAAAAAATTGTCAGGATAAGAACACGATGAAAACAGTATCTATATAAAGTTTCCACCACTCATCTGGCAAAAAAATGTACTGTCTAGTGTTGTTAGTTATCTTATATATTAACACATTATTAATTCTACTACAAAAATAAACATGCCTTCAAAGAACAAGTACTACTGTATCTGACCTCTTTCAATTACCTTCAAGAATTTTTCTAACCCTCTATAAAAGGAGGCTATTGGGAAGGGTAAAGTGCAGTTTTGCTTAAGACATGTAAGACTGAAGTAACAGCAACACAATCAAATAGAACAGGCAATTAAAAATTAAAATTGTCGCCTGAAGTCATGAAAATGAACATACTCCCCACAAGGGCAAAAATAAGAGACCAACGGTTCTCAAACTCTTTCACTCCATTAGTTCACTGTTCTACTTGATTCCTTTACACACCTGGTGTCTAAGACAGAGCATTTCACTGCTCCTGCTAACACTACACTCAAGACCATGCTATTCTTTATTTTAAACCCAGAAAAAAGAGCTGGTACAGGCAGAAAAACTCAGAATTAGGATGAGAATCAGATTAGCACATGTTAACAAAAAATGAAGCAATAAGCACAACAACTTTCAAGAAAGAAATGATCTGCTCTTATTTCCATTCAAATGCCTGCTAATAAATATCCCCAATTCAAGCCTGACATTGCAATACTGAAGGATTCTACAGGTAATATTAATCATTCAAGAGCCATTAAAAATTAAAGAAAGATGGAATAAATACACAGTCACTACACCAAAAAGAAATGGTCGATGTTCAATCATTTCAGGAGCTAACATATGAACAGGAACTGATAGTACTAAAGGAGGAAGTTCAAGCTGCACTGAAGGTACTGGCAAAAAACAAGGCTCTGGGAATTGACTGAATACCAAGTGAGATGCTTCAATAAACCAATGCAGTGCTACAAGTGCTCATTCATCTATGCCAAGAAATTTGGGAGACAGCTACCTGGCCACCCAACTGGAAGATATCCACATTTATGGCTATTCCCAAGAAAGGTGATCCAACCAAATGTGAAATTACAGAACAATATTATTAGCCTCACAAGCAAGTGCAATTTTGCTGAAGATCATCCAAAAGTGGCTACAGGAACCAGGGATATTATTGCTAATGTCAGATGGATCTTGGCTCTGCACTGTGTGTATCACAACAAATTACAGTAACAGTGCAAAGAATGAGAATTCCAAAACACTTAATTGTGCTCATGAGAAACCTGTACATAAACCAGAAGACAGTCGTTTGAACAGAACAAGGGGATACTGAAAAACCAAAGCAAATCACTGCCGTCAAGTGAATTCTGACTCATTAGGGACCCTCTAAGACAAGATAAAACTCCCTCATAGTTTTCAAGGAGCACCTGGTGGATTCAAACCGCCAATCTTTTGCTTAGCAGCTGCAGCACTTAACCACTACACCACCAGGGTTTCCAAAAGGATACTGTGTGGTTTAAAATCAGGGAAGGTATTTATATTTCTTTAATCTGTATGTTAATCAAATCACCCAAGAAGCTGGACTACAAGAAAAATAACAAGGCATCCAGACTACAGAAGACTTATTAGCCACCTGTGATGTGTAGATACCACAACTTTGCTTGCTCAAAGTGAAGAGGACTTGAAGCACTTACTGATGAAGATCAAAGGCCACAGCCTGCAGTATGGATTACACATCAACATAAAGAAAACAAAAACTTTCACAACTGAACCAAGAAGTAACATCATGATACACAGAAAAAGGATTCAGGTTGTCAAGGATTTCATTTTACCTGGATCCACAATCATCACCCACAATCAACACTCATGGAAGCAGCAGTCAAAAAATCAAAAGATGCACTTGCCCTTTGTTGAAAAGCAAAGATGTTACCTTGAGGAGTAACGTGCTCCTGACCCAAGCTATGGTGTTTTCAGTTGTTTTATATGCATGCGAAAGCTGGACAAGGAAAAAGGAAAATGAAAGAAAAATCTACGTCTTTGAACTGTAGTGTTGGTGAAAAATACTGAATATACCATGGACTGCCAAAAGCACAAATAATTCTGTCTTGGAAGAAAGACAACTAGAATGCTCCTTATAACCACAGATGGAGAGATGACATCTCACATACTTGCAGCACGTTGTCAGGAGGTATCAGTGCCTGGAGAAGGGCACTGTGCCTGGTCAAACTGAGGGGCAGTGAAACTAGGAGGGCCCTCAACAAGATGGACTGATACACTGACTGCAACAATGGACTCATGCATAACAACTGTTAGGAAGCTACAGAACCAGACAGTGTTTCACCCTGTTGTGCACAGGGTTGTTTTGCTATGAGTCAGAACCAACTGGACAGCATTTAACAATTCTCTTCCTCATTTTTACCATGTCTTGTAGGTTCTTAACAGGTGTTTTGTTCACACTTAAAAACACTATGGCATATTAGTTGTGGTACTTAAAACTGCAATAAACACACATCTATTTACCCCACATCTGTTTTGTCAATTTGACAGTAACTTAAGAGACACACGGTGTATATCCTCAATTCTATCACAATGTCCACAGTAGTTACACACCAATGAGTAAGACTTGTAAGACCCAGAGGACTGCTATGCTACACTCAGCACACTGTATACCTCCTATCCCCAGTTTTGTAACCATTTAAAACCTTTTTACTGTGACATGTAATATTCACAAAAAAGTATATATATAAAAAATGTTATGTACAGCTTATTGAATTTTACCAGGTTACACCCCGAGAAACACTATTAGGGTCTAGAAACAGAATGTTACGAATTATTCAATTGAGAAGTCTCTGCATGCCCTTTCTCTGTCATAATTCTTCTCTTCCCACAGAAAACAATCAAATAGTAGCCACCACTTTGCTTTTCTAACACCGAAGTATACATCCAAAATCAGAGCTTAATTTTGTCTGCTTTTTAAATTCATAAAAATGGGACCACAAAGATACATAATTTCTGCCTGGCTTTGTATCAGTCAGCATAACCTTTATAATTATTCATTTATGCTGTTGCATCTAGCTGTTATTCACTTGCTTTCATGTTCATACTCTATTCCACTATTTATACCACTGCTTATTTAAATGTTACTGTATTTTCGGTATTATATTGATCACATAATCTGTATAATCAGTATATTCAGTTGTGAATATAGTGCCACAGCATTCTTTTACATCTATTTACTGGCTACATACACAACTGCAGTTCTGCTGATTATTAGGGGGAGTTGCTAGATCAAGACTATGTGGATATGGTGAAACCAATGAGAGTGGGAATTTGACAGCAATACCTTCTTTTGCAGAGTCTCTCAAGTTTTCTGCCTTTGATGGTATAGTCTTACCACTTTTCTATTACTCTCTATCAAGAATTCTACCTAACAGCCAGAAAGTGTTTTGTATCATACTGGAAAAGAAATGAAACCTTTTGTGTTCTGTTTCGATGGTTACCTCAAGAACTCTTAATAAAATGCCTACACTTCAATTTCATGACTTAGCAGTAACCAAGGATTCATTATGATGAAAGAGAAATCAGCATCCTTAAAATTCTCTCTACCTTTCAACTACAGCTTTACTTTTACATTGCTATGGTTTACAGTATTATTTTTTTCTCCACAATCACATTTAGGCCTTTGGCACTGTACATAAAAATCAATTTGCTTACAAAACTATGTTTACATAATCCTTTCAAGATCAATTAATGTGACTGACCCTTTAGAAAATATTAATTCTGTATCACTAAATTTATCCTCATTGTTCACATCAAATGGACAATCTCTTCACATATTTTCACTAACTGCTTAAAATTAACAAAAATTTGTCTCAATCTGTAGACGGACTACAGCTTTCCTGTACATTTTTGCCTTCCTAGTAGTGTTTCTGCTTTTTTTCTTTACTGATGAAGGTGGCACATGCCTTCACATAATCATGATTATCCAGGGTCCTGATCATATTCTTTCCTTAAAAAATCAATGGCAAAAAAAAAGGGTGTGTGTTTGCTGTGTATGTGTATGTTTTCTAAATTAGACTAGTTGCTTTTAGCTGTACTATGTAGCTATCACATGGTGTTTTACCCTTCTTGGATTAGGTCCATTCTTCGTTAGGTTCATCTACTTCTTGCACTTGTTTTTAATTTTCTGGAGCGTAATCTCAAGAAACTCAGTGAGAGTACGTAGGAGGTCAGCACTGTTACATGTTTTAATACATCTTTATTTTATGCACACACGAGTTGTAATCTGGTCAGCTATACAAGTCTAGGTTGAAAAAGCATCCCACCCCACCCCAAGTTTGAAAACACTGATTAAGATATCAAATGTTATTAATAACTTTTTGACATTAGACTGATGCTACATTTTTTGCCAAGTAGTTTCTCCTTAAGAATGTTCATGATATCTTCTTTATTCAGTATTCTGAGATGTGAAAAGGATATGTCTAAGTAAGAGTCTTCTTGAAATTATTACTGATTGACCCTGGTGGCATAGTGACTAAGTGCTATGTCTGCTAACCAAAAGATCAGCAGTTTGAATCCACCAGGCACTCCTCAGAAACTATGCAACCATTCCATTCTGTCCTACAGAGTCACTATGAGTCAGAACTGACTCAATGGGAGTGGGTTTGGCTTGATTTGGGCATTCAGTGGGCTCTTTTAACCTGAAACTCCATGTTCAGCAATGCTCGCATATTTTCTTTTGTCATTTGAGTGATTTTTTCCCCCTTTGATTTCTTTCTTCAACTCCTTTAGATAGTCTTTAACTGTTTTTTCCTCCCTCATTTTTATTAGGCAAAAATATACTGACAAATTTCCTCAATTTATTTTTATATTGACTTTTTGCTTGTTTTTCAGTCTCAGCAACATTTTCTTCTCTGACAACTCCTTCTCTTCTACTCCTTTTACACAGTAGGCAAAAACAAAAATACTTTCCTTCCTCTTCTCATTCTGCCCTTAACAGTGCAAGGAAATGAGTGGCTCTGGTTACACTGAAAACTCTACCAGACAGAAAAACATAGAATACTTTGGTAACTGGCTGGCTTCTGAAGTCTGACTTTAGTGAAGTAAGATACACACAGTGAGGATTAATCAAGAAAGCCAAGTAACAAAACAACAGGTACATAGTACTCTTTGCCGGTTTTGTAACTTGTTGCTTTAAAATGAACTATATGTTACTTACAACGCAAGACAAGCATAAACTCATTGAACAGATACAGACAGAACTAAGTGATGGTTCTATAAATTTCATTTAAACCCTTTAAAATCTTATTTCTATTAAGGTCATTCAGAAATATAAAGACATTAACTCACTTAAACACTAATATAGTAACTAGAACAGTGTGGCACTGGTCATAAAACAAACAGGAGCGACCAGAAACAGACTGAACAGTATATTTTACTATCATATAGGTGACATACTAAATCAGTAGGAAAGTACTTATTTCTTAGTTAAGTAAGGGCTAGCCATATGGGGAGAAAATGATTCCCTACTACTAATCTTATAACAAATATATTACAAATATATTAAAATTTTAATATTCTTAAAAATCTGTTAAGTACTAGGAGAGTGACAAAGTTTTTAGCTATAATTTAACAGACAAGGGTCTCAATGTTACTATAATGAGATACCATCTCACCCCAACATTACTGCGATCAATCTAAAAACAAATTTACAAATGTTGGAGAGGTTGTGAGGAGACTGAAACTCTTACACACTATTGGTAGGAATGTAAAATGGGTACAACCACTATGGAAAATAATACGGCACCTCCTTAAAAAGCAGAAAATAGGAAACTAGTACTGAGGTCAATTTTTCAGACAAGAATAGACTGGACTTGAGGACACAGACTGACCATATGATGTGTGTACTTTATGGTCCCATACATTTATAGGAGGCTGTCCTATGGGCTTCTTTCTAGATCGGAGAGAAGAAGGTGGAGAGGAGGGGACATGTGCTCATTAAGAGGATACTAGAAATAAAGGGTAAAAAGGTGGATTATGCCATCACTGGGTGAGGAGAGCAGATGGAGGTGCAGGTAGCTGGGCATGCAAAATTGATTTGGATTGTATACTTCTACTTAATCACAAAAAAGAAAGGAAAAAAAAAAAAGCTGAAAAGAGAATGCTGTATGATCCAGCAGTGTCACTCCTAGGAATGTATTCTATAGAAGTAAGACCTATAAAATGAGCAGACATATGCACACCCAAGTCTATAGCAAAATTACTCACAACAGCAAAAATGGATGTTAACAACCTAACTGCCTCAGCAGATAAACTGAGAAATTATGGCACATAAGCACAATGGAGTGGATGAATCCATAAAACATTTTACAACATGGGTGAGTCTGGAGGGCATTATGCTGAGCGAAATAAGCCAATCACAAAAGGTCAAATATTGTATAAGGTCACTATTACAAAACACCAAGAAAAACTTTACACACACACAAAAATTATCTTTGATGGTTATGGGAAACCCTGGTGGCACTGAGGGTTAAGTGTCACACCTGCTAACCAAAAGGTCAGCAGTTCAACTCTGTCAAGTGCTCCTTGGAAACTCTATGCAGGCAGTTCTACTCTGATCTCTAGAATCACTATGAACCAGACCCAACTAAATAGCAGTGAGTTTGGTTTGGCTTTTGGTTTTTTGATGGTTATGAGGAAGGAAGGGTTAGAATGGGGAGATCACTAACTAGATAGCAGAAAAATGTTAACCTTGGTGAAGATAAGAACAATACACAATATAAGGGAAGTCAGCACAACGTGACTAAGGTAACGCCACAGAAGCTTCCTAGACATATCCAAGCACCCCGAGGGACCAAGTTATGGAGGCTAAGGTCTAGGGACCACGGTCTCAGGGGACATCTAGGTCAACTGCCGTAATACAGTTCATCCTACTTTGGTGACTAGCATCTGGGACCTTAAAAGCTTGTAAATGGTCATCTAAAATATTATCTATGGTGCAAGCAGCCATCTAAGATGCATCAATTGCTCCCTACCCATCTGGAGCAAAGGAGAATTAAGAACACTAAAGAGAAATGGAAAATATTCACTCAAGAGATAAAGGACCACATAAACCAGACACTCTGTCAGCCTAAGACCAGAATTAGATGGTGTCTGGCTACCACCAATGACTGCCCTCAACAAGGAACACATAAGAAAATCCCTGACAGAGTAGGAGAAAGAATAAATAAAATGAAACACACCTACTGGTCCCAGCATGCTTGAAGTAAACGAGAATAAAGAAAGCCATAAGAAAAATGTTAGTCCAAAGGACTAACAAACTAAGTGAAGCACAGCCTCCATCATTATGAGCCAAGAAGAATTAAGCTGGTACCTAGCTACTACCACCAATGGCTCCGACAGGGATCATGACAGAGGGTTCTGGACAGAACAGGTGAAAAATATACAACACAATTCAAACTGACAAAAAAGACCACACTTACTGGTCCAACAGAGACTAGAGGAACCCCTAAGACTACAGTCCCATGACACCCTGCTAACCCAGATCTGAAAACATTCCCAAATTACACCTTTCATCCAAACACTACACAGGACTATAAAACAATTCAACACACACAAGGAACATGTTTTAGTTCAATTAAGTACACAAGACCAGACAACACCTCCCCAAAAGCAAAGACAAAAAGGCATGAAAACAACAGGAAACAGCGACTAATGGACACAAAGACCCAGGGTGTAAAGAGAAACGGAAGAGTGTCAATACAAGGATTGCAACCAATGTCACAGAACAATTTGTGTATAAATTTTCAATCAGAAACTAATTCACACTATATATGTTCACCTAAAACACAATAAAGCTTAGAAACAATAATAGCAACAAAAAAAAGTACTTAGAAGAAAGTCTAACTAAATTATTTGTATAATCCTTAGGGTAGAGACATACTAAGTCTGACTATAAAGACAAAAACCACATAGGAAGAGACTGCCAGATTTAATCACCTTTTTCTTTTACCTTTTTTCAGGGTTGAGCTGAGGGACCGTGAACAAAACTAGAGAATAAATTACAAAACTACAAACTTGTAAAACTCTCTTATAAGCTGTTAAAGCCTATCATTAAAGACATATTAACTGAAAACAAGATCTAAAACTTCCTACCAGTTTGATATATTTTTAAGACTGAGAAAAACACCAGGGTTGAGTGTAGAAAAACTGATGCTCTCAAAATATTATCTAAGCTGGTATAACTCTAGCAACATTTACAAGTGCATTTAACGTGCATTCACTGTCTAGTAAATTTACTTGAATGTTCTTCACTGTACTGCTTATAATAAAGACAATCCCAAAGGCTAAATGTCTAATCAAAAGGACTGTAATATTATAAAGCCAATAAAACAAAAATTACTATAGTACAGCTATACTTATGGAAAGAATATCAGCACATGAGACTACAATTTTTTAAGGATATAATACCACCTTCACAGCAGTCCCATTCCTGTAAAAATGTATGCATGTGTACATGCAACATGTGGATTTAAAAAATCTCTAGGACATTACTCATCATTTCTGACTGAAATGAGTACACGACAAACAATGGTAAACGTAAATATAATCTATCAAAAAGGGAGTCTTATTCCTCTAACAATACGCAAGAAACCTTTTTCAATTATATGGTAAAATCATATTCAATATATCTATCTGAACAAAATATAAAATTGTAGTAGGAAAAAAAAGCATGAGATAAAATGTCATTTGGGCCTACATCATATTTCATCTAGAAGAAAAAACAAGGTTTTTAAAAAAGTACAAAATGACCAGCTGTGCCACTCCTTAGTCTGGCCCCAGTTGCCCCCAACCACCAGGTACATGTCTCAAACCAAATCCACAAGGTCTTACTGCAAGTGTCCTTTCGTGAAAACATCATGGGTTATACTAATCATCTGTATACTTTCCAAGGAATATCTAGGTGAAAGGAAAAACAGAAAAACAGAGGAAGCTGTCTTTGAAAGCCACTCTGGAAGTCCACATGAGAAAATGATTCACATTTCACACACACAAAAAAAGCCATTCTCAGAGAAAAATTCCATTTAAATAAAGGGCACATATGTACATGCATATCATATACACTACATAGAAAAAAACACTGCAAAATAAGAATTTTGTAAAATTTGTTAAATTATGGACAAATGAAGCAGGATTACAGAAGGCATTGCTGTTTTACAATAAACAGAGTTTTCTAAAATACTGAGACATTAAAACTCTCGCTTTAACCCCCAGTAACACTCACTGTATTCTAGCTTCTTTCTCTTCTTCTTCTCTTTCAACAGCTCCTCCTCCTCCCTGACTCCCTCCTCTCCTTCCTTTGGCTCCTCTCCCAGAGTCTCACAAAACACTGGATCTCGAAGAGCAGCTTTCCTCTGGAAATGCTTAGTTTTGGATCCCCCTTTAACAAGTACAACTTTTCTTTTCAAACAAGTGCAGCCAAACATGCAGTCAGGTCGGCGGCAGTGAGCAGGCTGGCGCTTCTCCAAAGCTAGACTGGAACACACACAACCCAATCGACAGAAATCGTTGTTGCATGGAGGAGCTCGCTTCTTTATGATTGTGTGGATAGGTTTAGTTTTGAGAGACGCCTAAAATTAAAGCAGAAAATCATTTAACTTACTAAACCTCTCCAATACTTGACTGACTGGTGTGCTTTCTTCTGTAACAGAACAAGGTTAACAGATTCAAAACATTAATCAAACCTAGATAGGACTGTGAGCAACCTCTCATTCTAATGTATGACACATCAAGGGAGAAGGACACATATTCTCACTGATTAGCCAAAATATCAACAAAGATAGATTTGCAATAACAGTTGTCCATAATGCTCTAAGGCAGGGGTTGACAAATAACCACCCAAAGACCAAATACAGCCTGTTTTATAAATGGAGTTTTAATGGATACAGCCAGGCTCATTCATTTGAATACTATCTATGGCACTAAACCAGTAGAGCTGAATAACTGCAACAGAGACTGCATGGCCTACAAATGTTAAAATGTTTACTCTCCACGCAGAGTGACCATATCTTGTGGGAATCCTATGGTTCTATGCATCTATAGGATGTCATCCTGCTGACCTCTTGCTGCAGGAAGGGGAGTGGGTGGAGAGGAGGGGATAGGAGACTGTTGGGAGGACAGGACATATATGGCGCAGAGAAGAGAGGTATGCTGTCACCAGGCAGGCAGAGCAGTGGAAGCTGCATACAGGTGAGCATGCGAATTTATATGAGAATGTACATTTTCATTCAATCATATAAACAGAAAAAAAAAATTTACTCTCTAGCCTTTTCAAAGAAGTTCGCCAATCCTTGCTCCACAGTAATTAATAAAAAGGAGGGAAGATAATACATGCATGAAAGTGTTTAGGAATAAATCACATATTCTGCATTTAGCCCCAACATCTGATGATCCTCAGCTCTAGAATTTAGTCACAGAATGAAAAACATGAAAGGTAAGGTATTCGCAATTTAAACACAACCAACAGGCTATTGTGTTATTTAACAGGCACTTGAACGCAGTTAGCATAGGTGCATTAACGATGAATGAAAGAATTTTAATATAGAAATTTTACAAATAACAAAGTTTTTTCTCCACAGGTTTGTTGTTTGTTTTTTCTGAAATTAAGTACCTTTTAAGCAAAGTTTTCAAGGTTGTTTTAATTAAGACCAGCCAGTGTACTTGTCCACATGCTGGAGAATGAAATTAGACTTTCAGAATAGCCAGCTAGCTACCTTTATGCAGGAAGAGGAATGTTATTTACAGTACAAGCATACTGTCTCCCTCTGCTGGCAGAAAAGATCTGTACTTGAGTGTCCGGTTGCTTAAAAAGAAAAAGAATGGCGAGGATACCGCCTTACTTTGTTTGCAACCAAGGTTACTAAATGCTTAAAACTTCCTGCTAGAAAACCCCATTCTCACCTTCTTCTCACTTCACTCTTTCTAGCTAAGCAGTAATACACTTCCAAAAAACAGGAGATACTTACTTGAGCTGTAAGCAGAGTTGTTAAGGATATGTCTGCTCTCTCTTCAGTGATATAGGTCCTTGGTTTTCCTTCCCAAAGTGCACAATCCTCCAGATCCATTAACTTCACCTGAGACTTAGACAAACCTGGAGGGCGAGTTCCCTGAAGCTGTTGGTGGTGCTGTTGGTGCGCCTGCCGCAGACTAATCTGCTTTGGGAAAACATTTTCCTCTGAAGTTGGCACAACAAAGTTATTCACCTGGTTTTCTGAGATGGTGCTTGAAGAATTCTTGGTAATCCTATCTGCTGAAATCATATGAGAGTGTTTCTGTTTTGGTGTAACAGGATATGGTAAGATGGATTTATAAGACGATTTAGTTCGGCCACTGACATTTGCCTGTTTGTTTTGAGACTTCACCTTTCGAGAGGGAGGGGGTACACAATGAGCCTTCAAACAGTAAGAGGTAGAAGGGGAAATGGTAGACTGCTTCTTTAGTACACTATCAAGTGTTCGTACATAGCTGGTACTCTTGGTGGGAAGCTGGTACACTACAGGAGACGTAGGAGTGCTGGAAGGGAAACCCATGTTTGTCTCCATCAGCTTGCCTTCATTTTCCAAATATTCATCTAGCTTATCACTACAGAAAGCAGAACGGTTTTTCAGTGAACCTTCAGAATTGCCCCCTAGAAACAGACACAAAATACTTTTAATGATACATGAAAAAAGACTTTTTTTTTTGTATTGTTTATCTAAGTTGCCTTAATATTATTTTTAAAATCACACAAATATGTATTTGTAATAAGAATTTCTATTTTATAACAGTAAGTAAAACAAAGGTAGATCTTCAGGACAAAACACACTAAAAAAACACCAAGCACACTGGTTACAAGCTACTGAATCTTCCAAACTGTCCGTCCTCGACAGAAGGCAAAATGAAAAACCAAGAAAAAACACTGAGTCTCAGATACTAATTACATTAAAATCTATTCTCTGTGGAAAATTATGCCTTACCCTAAAATTACTAAGTTACATATTTATTGAACATTAACATTAACTATTTGCCAAGTGTTCACAGTCACTAACATGAGTCGTCATTGGCACCTTATGATCTAACTATCCAGACTGCACTTAAAAATTCAAGAGTAAAGATTATGCTTAATTCAGAAACCAACAAAATGCCACTGGAATTGCTTAAGAGACTGGAATACCTGAAGTCTGATATAAAATGCTGGAGAAGAGGTAAGCCCACAAAAAGTACAAATTTAGTTTTTTAAGGAAACGAAAAAGCAAGTTTAATCGAGTGCCAAGATTTACAGTATAAAACAGTACAAAGTTTCAAAGATGAGGAAAACTATTTTAAACAAACGAAAGATAAACTAATCATAATATAAAACACCGATCAGTGCACTGGATAAGGGAAAAAAACTAAGAAATGAGACAAACTGTCACAGCCAAAAAAACTAACATTAGAGGTTCACTTTAAAGTATATAGTTACTGAAATCACAGGAGAGAACTCCAAAAGCTAATATTTAAAAATAATGTTTGAGAATGATGCTTCTTCTAACTGTAGAAATATCTCAAAGGAAAGAACAATTAAAAAGGCTACAGAGATTATTTAAGCCTGATATGGTTAGGCAATGAACCAGGGTTGTGATTACGGGAAAACAGAATAAGCAAAAATCAGCAAGACAATTTATTTTCACTTGATTTTAAACAATGGACAGAAAATATGAAGAAATAAAAAGTACTTTTTAACAAAAGGCTTTGGCCACATATGTCAAAATATATTTAGTGTTAAAAAAAAAAATCTAGTTACCTTCAATCCTAGATGCGGAAGCACCATGAAACTTTCCCCTCCATCCTTTGATTTTGGTGAAATCATTGGTCTTTCCTGTCCTAGAAACAAAGGGAAATCCACTATCTAGAAAAGAAACAGAAAAAGAGATGAGCAAAATTCTAGCAAGACAGTATTTTACATCTAATCAATGATTAAGACTTTATCTAAAATTTGTAATTCATTCGTTAATGCTACGCCAATAAACATAAGGTTCGACCATAGACTATCTAAAATGTCTTTAAGAAAGGTAATTTCAATGTATATCACAAATAACTTTAAATAAGAACAATAATATTTCACTTCACGAATGCTCCGCACTCACCAGGAGAGACAGGGCTGGCTCCTGTAAGGCTCCAGAAAGGAAAGCTAGCAGCTGGAGCCAAAGGCAGCTGTACTCCCAAGTATTTAAGATCAATGCTCACTGTTGGATCCACTGAATTCAACTTTAAGCCCACTGCAGGAAAAAGGAACCAGAGATCAAATTCCCTCTCTTTCTTTTTTCTTCTTCTGGTGGTGGTGCTAAGTTAACAGAACTAAATGAAGACAGTGGAGAGCAAAAAGGGTGACAACAATGCTGGCAAAGAGACTTCAAGGTGGCTCCCATGATCCCCATCTCACGGTACTACTCATTTGTGTGTTCTCTGCCCTCTTGAGTGTGGGCAAAACCTCTGATTTGATTCTAAACAACAGAATGCATCAAAAACGGGATATACATGACTATGCTCCTATCACCACAAGTGTAGCACTCACCTCAGAAGACATGCAAGAAAATTCTGCCAACAACTGGACAGGAAATGGAGCCATATCATTCCCAGTCAAGCCTTTCATTGCAGTCTTGTGAGGCTCTGGCAGAGGATTAAACTGAACAGACCATGCCTAGACTGCTGATTCACACTAAGTGTGAGAAAGTGTCATTTTTAAGTGCTGATGAAGCCACTTTCGACCCACAATGAACCTACGTACAACAGTAACAAAACAGCGCCAATCCTACCCTACACTCATAATCATTGCAGTGTCTGAACTCACTCTTGCAGCCACTGAGTCAATACATCTTGTTGAGGGTCTTCCTCTTTTCACTTACCCTTTCCTTTACCAAGCATGCTTTCCTTCTGTGGAGACTAGGGCCTCCTGACAACAAGTCCAGTGTAAGTGAGACAGTCTCACCATTCTCTAATAGCTGATCCAATTAAAATTACATCCTTGACAATTTCAGTGTTTTCCCCATTTATCATGCTGTTTATTGGTCTAGTTGTGAGCGCTGCTATCTTCTTTATGTTGAGGTATAATCCATATTGAAGGTAGTCTTTGATCTTTCTCAGTAAGTGCTTCAAGTCCTCTTTGCTTTCATCACAAAAGACAGCATTATCTATATACTGCAAGTTGTTAATGATTCTTCCTCCAATCCTGATGCCTCATTCGTTTTCTAATAGTCCAGCTTTTCCAATTATTTGCTCAGCATAAAGATTAAACAAATATGGTGGAAGGATACAACACAGATGCACACCATCCCTGATTTTAAATCACACAGTATCCCTTCGTTCTGTTCAAACAACTACTTCTTAGTCTATGTATATGTACCTCATAAGTACAATTTAAGCATTCTAGAAATCTTATTCTTTGAAATGTTATCCATAATTTGTTATGATCCACACAATCAAATGCCTTTACACATTCGATACAACATAGGCATATATTTTTTGGTATTGTCTGTTTTCACCCAAGATTCGTCTGACTTCAATAATGATATCCTCCTCATTCTACACCCTCTTCTGAATCCAGAGTGAATTTCTGGCAGTTCCCTGTTGATGTTCTACTGCAATCATTTTTTCTTTATCTTCAATAAATTTCAACTGTGATACTAATGATAATGTTTGATTATTTCCACGTTCTGGTGTCCTACACCTTTCATTTGAACAGGCACAAACATAATTCTATTCTAGTCAACTGGCATACAGATTAGTGTGTATATAGATAAAGACATAGATATAGATATAGATATATAACTATGTATAGTTATATATACTATAGAAACAGTACACAGACTATTAAAACATCTCAATTGGTATTCTGTCAATTCGTGGAGCCTCACTGTATGCCAGTGCCTTCAGTGTAGCTTCACTTGTTCCTTCTGCACCCTTGGTCATTTGACCACATACTACCCTAATGAAATGTTTACATGTTGCCCAGTTTTTTGTTACAGTGACTCTGTATTCCCTACAACTATGGAACACCTGGTGGCACAGCAGTTAACAGCTCAGCCCTAACCAAAAAAGACTGGCAGGCTAACCAAAAAAGACTGGCAGTCTGAACACATCAGGCACTCCTTAGAAACCCTATAAAGCAGTTTTAATCTGCTACAGAGTCACTATATGTCACAACCGACTCAAAGACAACAGGTTTGGTTTTTTTGGTTTGGAAACAATAACCGTATTTTGTTACAAAATTTCTAGTAATTTATTAGGCACCAACAGATACCTGCTTTTAACCCTTTACCACCCCAAAACTTTCTGAGTTCACTAATACAAATATGCCATAGCCTGAACTTCTTCTGGCCTATTTACAGCAATTGATTCTCTAGTTCTATTAATGGTGTTAATGATTAACTGTGCCTATAAATATTATGAATTGTTTATTTATAGCTGAAGAGGCAACCTTTTAGGAAAGTATTTAATCCAAATTTTAACAAACCTGAATACAAAAAAATTCAAAGTATTAGCTAACAGAGTAATAATCATTAAAAGTCACAGGTAAAGATGCAATTAAGAAATTCATGGAATCAAATGAGAATGAAAGCACATCCTACCACAGCTTTGGGATACACCCAAAGCAGTGCTCAGAGGTCAATGTAAGTCCATAAATGCACACATCTGGAATGAAGAAAGGGCCTAAATCAAAGAATTAACCCTACAACTTGAACAAGTAAAAAGAGAACAACAAAAGAATCACTTGGGGCACCAGAGAAAAACAGGTAATCAAAATTAGAGCAGACCTAAATGAATTAAGAGAACAGAAAAAAAATTCAAAGAAATAGCAAAAACGAAAACTAGTTTTTAGAAAAGATCAACAAAATTGATAAACCAATGGATAAACTTAGAACAAAAAAACAAGAGAGGAACCAAATAACCCAAATAAGAAACAACACAGGAGATATCACAACAGACCCAACCAAAATCCCAAGTATCACAACACAGTACTACGAAAACTGTACTCTAACAGATTTGAAAACTTAGAGGAAATGGATAAATTATCACAAGGAGAAGCAGAACAACTTAACAACACCACCACAAAACAAAAGATTGAAAAAGTAATGAAAAAACTATTAACCAAAAAAAGTCCTTGCTCGGACTGCTTCACCGGAGGAGTTAATTCCAACACTACTGAGGCTATTTCACAGGACAGAAAAAGAAAGAATATTCCCAAATTCATTCTACAAAACCAGCATAACCCTGATGCCAAAGCTAGGGAAAGATCCCACAAAAAAAGAAAATTACAGACTAGTATCACTCAGGAACCTAGATACAAATATCTTCAACAAAATCCTAGCCAAAAGAATTCAACAACGTATCAAAAAAAATAGTTTATCACAACCAAGTTGAATTTATACCAGGGATGTAGCCCTGGTTCAACATCAGGAAAAACAATTAATGTGATCGACCACATATACAACACACAGAATAAGAATCACCTGATTTTGTCAACTGATACAGAAAAGGCACCTGACAGAATCCAACATCCATTCATGTTAAAAAAAACTCTCTGCAAAATAGAAGGGAAATTCCTCAATGCAATAAGGGGTATCTACACAAAGCCAACCACCAAAATCATCCTCTTTGGAAAGCAATTTGGCACTTCCTTAAAAAGCTAGAAGTAGAAATACCATGTGGATATTCAGTATAAAGTGAAAAAGAGGAATATGCTGTCACCTGGTGAGGAGAGCAGGTGGAACTGCAGACAGGAGGCATGCAATATCCCGCTGTTCAGAAGATATCCTACAGAAATAATGGCAGTCACAAGAACAGACACATGCACATGAATGTTTATTGAAGCACTGTCCACAACAGCAAAAAGATGAAATCAACTTAGATTCCCATCAACAGATTAATGAATAAACAAACTATGGTATATTTACACAACAGAACACTACCCAATGATAAACAACAATGATGATTTTAGGAAGCATATCATAATGTGGTTTCAACTACAAGACATTATGCATCAGTCAGTGGCAAAAGGACAAGTACTATAAGAGACCTATGCTATATGGACTTAAGTACAAAAGACAAGACTCTTTGATGCCTATAAGGTGGGGAGGGAAGGAGAGGGTTGAGACAGTTGACAGGAATTTGGTTAGGTGAAAGGAGTGCCAGCACACAGGAGATCAGCGTAACTATACTACAAACTGAAAGGTTTTCTAAACTCAACCCAATATTTCAAAGGACAGAGTAGCAGGGATGGAGGCCTGGGGACCATGTTTTCAATGGACACTGAGGGCAAATGGCGTACCTAGTTTTTTGCTAAGAGAATCTTCTGCACCCCATGTTGGTGAGTGGCATCTGGGGTCCTAAAAGCTAGCAAGCTGTCATCTGAGGTACACCAACTGTTCCCAACCCATTTGGAACAGAAGATGACTGAGACAAGAAGAAAATGATATGAATGGGAGACTGCATGAGCATAAGAACAAAAGAACCAGATTCTACCCAGCCACCGCTAAAGGCTGCCACAGTGGGGCACACAATGTAGAGTCCCTGAGGCAACATGAGAAGAAGAGGTGTGTAGCTGAAGAATTCTACTAAAAGACCAGAACTGACGGACAGCCTGCAGGGTCTCCAGTGAACATGGCCCCTAAGTCGGTACTGGGGTCAGTTCTTCAGATAAGAATGGACTGGTCTCAGGGAAGCAGTGTGAGCACATGATGTCTGTACTTGATGGTTTTACACATTTATAGGAGGCTGTCCTACTCATTTCTTTCTAGAGGGGAGAGAAGAAGATGGAGAGGAGGAGATACGTGCCCATTAAGAGGGTTTCAGAAGTATAGCGTGAAAAGGAGGAATGTGCTGTCACCTGGTGAGGAGAGCAGGTGAAACTGCAGACAGGAGGCATGCAGTACTGATTTGGATTATATATACTGATTTGGATTATATACTTTCACTTAATCATAATTAAACAACAAAAAAGTCACAGGTACAGGTTACCAGTAAGAAAGGTCACAGTGCTGCTCTTCTAAAAGGTGAAGATACTGTGCAGGTTAACAATGCTAATTTCTGTATCTTTCCACAAAACTATCTGCACAAAAGATAGTGCTTCGGCTTTTGTTTGCAATTCCAGCTCTTTATGAATACTTCCGCACATCATGCTTAACTAAAGTTAATAAAATAAAGCATTCTTTATTCATATTCCTAAGCCACTGGGCTGGGGAAGTGGGGATGTAATTCTGATGCCACCAACAACTGGTTTTCAGTCTTTTTGTTGCTATTTCTTAATTTTGTGATTTGGCAAAAACTTCTCCTAGCACTAATGTTTTCATCAGTTACAGTGAAAACCAAGCCAATGTGCTGTGCTATACACAAAAAGCATTTCCTCAATGTTCTCTATGAAATACTCTTAATGCAAATGGTGACAGACACGATAAACAGTGTCCACACTTTAAGGAGTTTCACCACACCATTTGCTGTTGTGCCAGTTCCACTCACTGCAATCCCACTGTGTATAAGAGTAGAACTATACTCCACAGGATTTTCAATGGCTGTCCTCTTTAGGAAGTAAATCACCAAATCTTTCTTCTGAGATTCTTCTGGGTAGATTTAAACTGTCAATCTTTCAGTTAGAAGCTGACTGCTTAAACATCTGCACCACCCAGAACAAAAAACCCACTGCTTTTGAGTTGATTTTGACTCACAGCAACTCTGCAAGACAGAGTAGAACTCCCCACTGAATTTCCCAGGAGTGCCTGGCAGATAACTGCTGACTTTCTGGTTGGCAGACATAGCACTTACCCACTACACCACCAGGGTCCACCCAGAGACTCCCTTAAAAAGCATTGTGTTACCTATTTCAAAATGATTTTACTAGTTAACACTAGGCTAAGTACTACAAGAGGTAAGCAAAAAGAAACTACATTGAAAAGTATCCATCCAACCCAGAAGAACACGGCATGAAACGGGCAGAGACACACCAGTCCAAGGATCCAGTGAAGTTTATTCACAGGGAAAGAGAATGGCCTTTGAGCCAAGTGGTGGCTCAGCTCATTTCGTACCATTCTCCCCCCAACAAAAAGCCCAGGGGAGACACTGAAGCCAACTGGCATAACTAACCTATTGCTAAGAGTCTTCTGCACCCCATGTTGGTGAGTGGTGTCTGGAGTCTTAAAAGCTAGCAAGCTGCCATCTGAAGTACACCAGATGGTCCCAATTCACCCAGAACAAATGATCACCAAGAACAATACAGATGGGAAAAGCAGCCCAGGTGACAGAAGGACCTATGTGAATGGGTGACTGTATGAACATGTTACCAGAAAAACAGATGGTGCCTAGCAACCACCAAAGACAGCCACAACGGGGCACACAATGCCAAGTCCCAAGAGCAACCCAACAAAAAGAGAGGCAAACCCCACTAGAAGACCACAATTGACGGTCAAGCAGCCTGCAGGTTCCCCTGGGAGTATGGTCCCTGTATCTGCTGCTGCTTCTAACCAGAAAACGTTATTGAGGTCAACTCACTGGACAGAAATGGACGGGACTCGGGGTCACAACATGACCACATGGTGTGTGTATTTCATGGTTCTGTGCATCTATAGGGTGCTGTCCTACTGGCTTCTTACTACAACAGAGAGAAGAGAGTAGAAAGGAGGGAACAGGAGACTGTTAAGAGGATACAACATATACAGAACAAAAAGGAGGAGTGGGCTGTCACTGGGCAGGAGAACAGAAGAAGCTGCAGGTAGACAGGCATGCAAATTTAATCTGGATTGTACACTTTCACTTAATAACAATAAAAAAAATATTTAAAAAAACCCAAGGGAATCTGGTAAAACTTCCCTGGGAGTGTAACACTAGGTAAAAATAAGAAAGAATCAGCAGGAGGCAAAGCCAAGACGGCACAGTAGACCACACTTCCAGTGGTCCTACTCACAACAACGAATACGCAAAAAAACATATGAATTATTTATACACCAGAAACTACGAGCCATGAACATCAAAGGCAAAGTTGAGAAAATGAACTGACCAGCAGAGGAGAGACATTCAGAACCATGAGTAGTTGCAAGACATGACCCACCAGTAACTGGCACCCCACAGTCTGAATCCACTGGCAGGAGCACGGTAAGACAACAAGTAGTGGCGATCAAGATGTATCTTCCACAAGAGGAGAGACCTTGTGGCAGAGAGTCCACACACAGCACTGTCTTCTTACCTATCACCCACAGACCCCAAAATACTCTTTGGTAAAAACCTCTCACCCATTTACCTTCCCTCTTCTTGTTCTGCACGGGGTCCAAGCCAACTTTCAAGACTGATGCATCCCCTCGGCTGGAAGTAGGATCCCTCACTCACTCTGATCCATTCTCCTGACCTTGGCATGGGTACAAATTAAAAAGAAAAAAAAATCTACCAGCTCCCCTATGCCAGTAACTCAGGGCAGGAACAGCTTCTTTGCCCAGGTATAGGCAGAAAGTGAATGCCTTTCACTCCTGCAAAGACCTGTGCAGGCCCATTACAACAGCATACGCTCTCATTAGTACAGTACCACAGGGTACATACCTAAGGTCTAACCTCCACTCTGTAACATATGTGCTGGAGGGACAGGTTCAGGACATCTGACAGCAGTCTGCATATTAAGCAGGGTCCTTACCTACCCATGAAATCCTGGTGTCATACTAGTTAAGTGCTACTGTGCTAGCCAAAAGATGGGCAATTCTTGGCAAGTGTGAGACCGACATCTAATCTCCATAATCTACAAGGTACCACAAAATATCAATAAGAAAAAGATAAATCATCCAATTAAGCAATGGGTGAAGGAGATGGACAGTCACTTCTCTAAAGAGGAGATCCTGGCTGCTAAAAAACACATGCAGACATGCTCACAATCACTAGCTGTTAAAGAAATTCAAATCAAAACTACAATGAGATAACATCTCACCTCAACAAGGTTGGCCATGGTCCAAAAAATGCAAAAAACAAATGCTAGAGAAGCTGTGGAGAAATCAGAACTCTCCTACACTGTCAGTGGGATTGCAAAGTGGTACAACCTCTTTGGAAGACAATCCGGCACTTCCTTAAAAGCTGGAAATATATATACCATTTAACCCAGTACTCCCCCTGCTTGGAATGTATCCTGCAGAATCAAGGGCATTCACACCAAAGATACATGCACACAAATGTTTAGAGTGGCACAAACCACAACAGCAAAAAGATGGAATCAACTCAGATGCCCAACAACACAGGAATGGATATACTATGGTATATGTATATGTTCAATGAAACACTATGCAATGATAAAGAACAATGATGACTTTAGGAAGCATCTCATAACCTGGTTTCAACTGGAAAACATTACGCTGAATGAAAAGTAGTCAGTGACAAGAGGACAAATACTGTACGAGACCCCTACAATGAGAACTTCAAAACAGACTCATACACAGAAGAAAAGACTCTGATGGCTGCAAGGGTAGGGAGGGAGAGAGGGAGAGGGTAAAGGTACAGATTAGATAGTTGATAAAAATCTGGTTGGGTGAAATATGGGACAGCACACATTACAAAGAAGATCAACATTAATTGGACTTCAACACAACGTGATTACTCCTCCCATCTTAACCCAATATTGCAAGGACATAGTATCGGTGTGGGGGTCCAGGGACCAAGCTCTCCAGAGACATCGAGGCCAATTGGCATAACTAGCGTTTTGCTAAGAGATTCCTCGGCACCCCTCATCGGTGAGTGGCGTCTGGGGTCTTAAAAGCTGTGAAGCTCAAGTGGTCCCAACTCAGCAGGAACAGATGACCCCCAAGGACCAAAATGACATGGGAGAAAGAGAACCTAGAAAACAGAGAGACCCATGTGAGTGGGTGACTACATCACCATGTGACCAGAGGAACTGGATGGTGCCCAGCCACCACCAGCAGTAGCTGTGATGGAGTTCACAAAGTTGAGTGTCACTAGCAACACAAGAATAAAAAGGGGTACATCCTGAGATCTCCACTAAAAGACCACAACTGATGATCCAGTGGCCTCAGGGTTCCCCTGGGAGCATGGCCCCTGGCCCTGATGCTGCCCCTGTCCATAAATCATAATGGATTGGACTTGATGACACAGAGTGGCCTTGTCATGTGTGCACTTTATGGTTCCATGCATCTATAGATGTCATCTTGCTGACTTCTTGCTGGAGGCAGGGGAGAGGGTGAAGAGAAAGGGATAGGAGATTGTTAGGAGGATGTGAAATGTACAGAATGGGGTGGAGTGTGCTGTCACCAGGCCGGGAGAGCAGTGGGAGCTACACACAGGTGGGCAAGCAAATTTATACAGGATTATACACTTTTACTCAATCATAAAAAAAAGATGGGCAATTCAAAATTGCCACACCCTCCTTGGAAACTCTATGGAGCAGTTCTACTCTGTCCTAGAGGGTTGCTATCAGTTACCACTGACTCCAAGGCATGGATGTGTTGTGTGTGTTACCTACCCATATCAGGGGCCTGAGGAATAATGGTTCCACCCAAGCCACCTAGCCACCCATGACAGAGTTCAACAATAAGAGATGCCTGTCAGTCCTTACAACCAATGGCACTGGGTACCCATAGTCTGACTGCAAAACTCATCCACTTATGCCCTCTAAAAAACAGGGAAAACATTTTCCTAGCAGACACTCAGGGACCTATCTTGTTCAGGAAAAACCTCACACTGCAGCCTGATACTTGTGTGTACACTAATTACCTCTCCCTATTTAGGACTACAGGTGTGAGTATGCATCACACACATGATAACCAACTACCTAGATACCTGAGCTGAATCCACATAAGAAATGGGACTCCTGCCGGGGCTGATGTACCTAGTTAAACAGTTTTGAACACATACTAACAGGACATTGGAGCTTCAAAGGTGCAAACAATCAAACTGGCACACACAGGCAGCCTATCTGGGAATATCAAAACAAAAGCAAAATAAGAAACTAGGTTACAGAAAGCAAACATCAAATAAGTAATTTACTAACGGCTCAGAGGCAACAGTAAAGACATAGAATATAATGGTTTCAGCAAGCTCGCTACACAAAGAATCAAGAAATCTTTCAGATGAAGGGAACTTTCTGTAATTACCAGAGACAGAATACAAAAGATTTATATACAGAACTTTTCAAGACATCTAGAAAGAGATGAAGCAACACACAAAACAAGTCCAGCAGCAAACAAAACAACTGAGGAACTTAAAAATATTAGAGAAGACAAATTTAATAAGTTCCAAGAATCCATTTAGAGAAACAGAACAAATCCTGAAGATTAACTATAAAATTCTAGACTTAAAAAACACCAAGAGAAAGTCACTGGAGCAAAATCCAGGCAATGAAAGTCAGCACTTACTGAACATAAAGCTCTTCACACAAACATATCTGAGGAAAAAAGGATATAAAATTTTTTAAAAACAAGAAATTCTAAAAATTATGTTGACTACTATCAAGAAAAATAACCAACAAGTCATTTAAGTACCAGAATGGAGGGATAACTGAAAATACAAAAGAACTGTTGAGGATTTGTTAAGATACGTTATCATGAAAAATGAGAAGATATCTATCTAAACTACTCACAGAACCCCACACTAGGTAGATCCCCAAATAAAGACACCAAGACATAAAACAATCAAAACTACCAATGCCAAAGATAGAGAATGTTAACACTGACTAGGAATAAACAAAAAGTCATCTACTAAAGAGAGTCAATAATACTAAACTTGGACTACTCAGCAGAAAACACACAGGCAACAAAGCATTTGAATGACATATATAAAGCCTTAAAGGAAAAAAACTGTAAGCCAGGAGTTACATATCCAGCAACATCATCTCTCATATATGATAATGAAATTATGGCATTTCCAGATAAATGGAAGTTTAAGGAATTTGCAAATTAATTAAAAAATCTATACATAGAAAAAATAGTAGAGAGAGTCCTCTGGCTAAAAAGTCAGTAACATCAATTAACAATGCAAAACTACAACACAAGAGGGAACAACCAGGTATCAACTCAAATAGGAAAATCACAAAAGTAAATCAATGCTAAAACACTGAAAATAGAGAAACAGATGTCATTATGTAAAAGAAGACAACATTATAACAAAAAATCCAGACTGAAAAAGACAGTCATAGATTTTTCACATGGAGAATTCGAAGTGACATAAAAAAACAAAAGGCTGGTCTGAATTTAGAAAAGGAGGGGTAAATACTAAGGTAACCACAAAGGAAACTAATAATATACCCAAATAACGAACAAAAACACAAAGATTCAGGAAACACAAAATCAACAACGATGAAACGAAAATACAGAGAAAAAAGACTGCACAGAAGAATGAAGCAGAACAAAGAAATTGTCAAAAACACAAAAAATGACATCAAAATGACAGGATTAAAGTCATACCTATCCATAATTACGCAGAACATGAATGGACTAAATACACCAAAACAGAGACAGAGAGGAGCAGAATGGATAAAAACCATAATCAATGTACATGCTGCCTACAAGAGACACACCTTACACTTGAAGACACTAACTAGAACTCAAAGGACAGAAAAAAAGTATTGCACTAACAAAATCAAAGCGTAGGAGTGGCAATATTAATTTCCGACAAAATAGACTTTAAAGTAAAATCCACCACAATGGATAAGGAAGGACAGTATATAATGATTCAAGGGTCAATACACTAGGAGGATAAAATCACATTAAATATTTAAACATCCAAAAACAGGGCTCCAAAGTACATAAAACAAACTCCACCACACTGAAAAGATCAACAGATTCACCACAATAGTACAACACTTCAACAAACCACGTTGTGCTACAGCACAAAGAAACTCAATGAAGATATGGAAGATCTATATACCACAATCAAGCAACCTGACCTTACAGATATCTTGCAGAATACTCCACCTAACAGCAACCACATACATGTTCTCTTTCAACGCACATGAACATTTTCCAGAATAGCCCACATTAGGCCATAAAGTAAGCCTCAAGACAGTCCAAAGCATCAAAACACTACCACATTATCTTTTCTAACCATAAAGTCATAAAAGTAGAAATCAGTACGATAAAAAGCAACAATAACAACAACAACAAAATCAAACACACTGAAACAGAACAGCACCTTGCTAAAAAAACTACTGGGATACACAAAAAACTAAAGACAGAATAAAGGAATTCACAGAAAAGCAGAATGAAAACACATCCTACCAGAATCTTTGGGACTCAGTAAATCCAGTACTCATAGGCCAACTTATTCCAATACATGCACACATCCAAAAGAAACACCCAAACCAAACAATTAACCCTACAACACCACCAGATACAAAGAGATACAAAAGAAGCCTCTGGACAACAGAAGAAAGCAAGTAATAAAAATCACAGCAAAACTAAATGAAATAAATAATATTAAAACAATTCAAAGAGTTGACAAAAACAAAAGTATCAACAAAATCAGTATCACTGCCCAAACTGATCAATAAAACCCAAAAGCTTTCAAACCCAGACAGACCAGGAAGAAAGGACTTATAATCTTGCAAAAATTAGCCAGTGGAAGTCTACGGATCATAACAGATTACAGTGCTGAAAATGCCCTCTAGACTATAAGGCACACAATAGCTCAAATGTACCACTAATGATGAAGACAGCACAATACTATCCAACATTTCATTTTGTTATACATAAAGTTGCCATGTGTTGAAATCAGCTCAATACTAACAACACTCAGACAGTAAACATAGGGAAAAATTCAGTACTAAAATAGTGATTAACAATAAAAAGACAACTCTAAACATGGGCAAAGTACTAGAAGAGACTTTCTTCAAAGAGGATATTCAAATGGTTGATAGCCAGCCAAGCCAGGTTGATAAGCAAATGAAAAGATGCTCAATGTCATTAGCCATTCCTACAGACTGCCACCGAGTGGATTCCAAATGAACAGCAACCGTGCAGGACAGAGTAGAAATGTCCTGTGAAGTTTCAAAGCCTATAAATCTTCACTGAAATATTACATCTTACCCCATAGGAATAGTAATAATAAAAGAACACGCAAATAAACACAACTGAAAACAAACAGATGTTGTTGAGTTGAGGAGAAACTGGAAGCCATAATTCACTGCTGGCGGGAATGTAAAACTTTAATGCTCACTATGGACAACATTTTAGTGACCTAGCAATTCTACTGCTAACACCTAAAAGAAGTAAGGCAGGAATGCAAACAGGAATCTGTATACCTATGTTCACTGAACCTGTTTTCACAACAGCCAAAAAGTGAAAACAGTATGATGATGTCTAACAACAGATGAATGGATAAACAAAATATGACATACACACACAATGGAGTATCTTCAGCCTTACAGAAAAAATGAAGTTTCAATGCATGCCAGAATGCTGATTAACCTTTACAAAGTAATGCTAAGCAAAATAAGTCAGTCACAAAATGAAAAATATTGTACAATCTTATTTACATGAAGCAAGCAAGCATAAACAGTTACCAGGGGTAAGGAGGAGGGGGAAGGGAGCCTTTTTGCTTAGCAGGCACTGAGGTTATCTTAAAGCAGTAGAATGATTTCTAAAAAGCAGCAACAATGGATGCACAACTTAAAGAATATAATCAATGTCACTGAACTGTACATGCAGAAACTGAGATGGTATGTCTTATTATGTGTATTTCACCACAATAAATAAAATACAGTGAATAAAACCAGATACATGTGAAGAAAAACTCCAGCTAAACAATGAATACCATTTTGAGATCATATTTTTGAGTAACTGAAAAGGCAGACAGTACTGCAAAGACTGTTCTTCTTCATAAAAGAATTTAACATTAACATTGACTGTTCATCCAGGTATAAATAACTGACTGAACAAATAAATGGAAGAGAACAGACAATCTCCCATGTAAAAGAATTCCAAATAACTAATGTAGATATTTCACTACTAAGAGGTCAAAAATAACTTCCGTCTCTACAGCGTGGGTTGTACAATGACTTTCTTCCACAAGAATACAGAACAGAAAGATGGAAGAAAAGAAAAACTTTCATGGGAGAAAGCTGACACATATCTCAGCCACATGGATAAATTAACAGTGCTAAGTCATGTTGATAGTATGATGTGATGAAAAGGGCACTTTGCCTCTGTGGTCTTCCCTCTGAAAACAGACAATCCTTGTCTAATAATGACAAAAACATAGGCAAACTCCATGAGGGACATTCTACAAAATCTTCAAACACAATTCCTAAAAATCAAACTGTTAAAGTCTAAGCAACTGTCACAGATAAGAGGAGACTAAGGAGACACAACTACTAAACATAGTGTGGTATGCTGGGTAGGATTCTGGAACAGAAAAAGGACATTATGTAAAACTAAGGCAATGTGAATGAAATATAGACTTTGTTAATATTTTATCAATATTGGTTCATTAATTGTAACAAATGTATTATACCAATGCCAGATATAAATAAAACAGGAAACTGGGTATAGAGCATACGGGAACTCTCTATACTGATTGTAATTATTCTGTAAATCTAACGCTGCTGTAAAACAAAAGTTAGAAGCAATGATGTCGAAGCTTTTACAAAAATAACTATACAGTTCAAAAACAGGTAATATTTTCATGTAAGTTAATAGCATGCAGACTACTGTGGGTATAGTAAAGAAACAGAGTATTATACTATTAAGGAATGGAAAATTAAGAACTTTTAGCAACAAAACCACCAACAATCAACATTTCTTGCAAAATTTCAAATGAACAAATCTTTTCAAGTTTTCAGCTCACAAGTATTTTCGAGTGTTTACCTTCTATAGAAAAATGAAACCCTACAGTTAATAACAAGGCAAAGAAATATATCACTGAAAGGAAATTTAGCAAGTTACGTCAAGCATTATTTTTACCGAGAGATGTGGAAGTACTTTATTTTCAGAGACTTGACGTTGGAATCATTCAGCTACTATATTTAGACAACCTAAATACATGAAATATTAAATATTTTACTGTTCTGAAATTACAAAGTAAAGTTATAGAAGAAAAGAAACAGCTGGGAGTGAATCTGTCAAAGAAGTCTTCAAAGTACTGAAAAAGGAAAGACATTACCTTGAAGACTAAAGTGCACCTGACCCATGCAACAGTGTTTTCAATCGCTTCATATACACAGGAAAGCTGGTAAATGAATAACGAAGACAGAAGAATTGATGTCTTTGAATTGTGGTGTTGGAGAAAAATAATGAATACAACAGACACTGCCAAAAAAAATGAATCAATCAGAGAGGGGCGGAGTCAATATGGCACACTAAGGACACGTCTCCTTACATCCCTCTGGAAACCAAGACCCGAACTGATAATCAAATGGAGCCTTCTGATCACCTAATCAGCCCCAGGACACCGGACAGGGCTGTTACTTTGGACTTGATACCACTGAGCAATAAACCTCCTCTCTTTCGCTGACTCCTGCCCCTGGCTAGCGCTGGTTCTCACAGACTGAAGGTAAACGCACCATTTTGACTTTTTTTTTTCCTCTGTCTTGGCTGGCAGGTGGAGCTGCGTCTTGCCTAGCAGCTAGACTGAGACATGCTGCTGCGGGGATGGGCAGGCGAAATTCCCGTATTTTCAGACTCAGGCTTAGGACTCCATTAATCTAGTCACTTTGGGCCTGTTGTTTTATATCTGGCACAGCGGGTTTGTACGGAATTTTGCAGTCAGTGTGGGGGACGCCATGTTCATTACGGAGATTTTAGCGGGACCCTATTCTTAGCCTAGGAGCCAGCGCCTGTAAACAGGACAGCGCTTCCCCGACAGAAAAGCAGTGATTTACCCAGTGCCACCCACGTTGGGGGACCTGCAACAGAAGCAGAGGAATCACTACCTCTCGGCACCATTAGCCCCTCTATCTGCTACCTGTGTGGAGGACGCCATCCTGGATTCGGTGGCCGCAGCTGGACCTAACTCTTAGCTTGGGAGCCAGAGCCTGCCCAAAGGACAGCGCATTTCTACCACAAAAGCAGCACTCTACACAGTGCTGCCTAAAGCCAGGGCCTGTCAGGAGAGGCCAACAGCGCGGTAGCATTGCTGTATTCTGAAATAGTTGGTATCAACTGGGGTTGGATACAGTGGCGCTTACTTTGCCAGGTGAGAAGAGGGACCTCTATACCTGAAAACCTAACTCACTTGTGGTCAGATACCTTCTGCTTCACATTTTAAGACAGCCTAGAAAAACATCTGCAGTCTATCCTCACAGTACCTCTTCCAGCGTCTACATACTCACATGGGACCCAAAAAGCAACACACATTTGTGGCATACAAGAAATCAACCATGGCTCCCGAAGGCTCCCAAACAAAACAACCAAGGAGGTTTACAGATGAAGAAACTTTTCTGAAAGCATCAGAAAGTGAATACAAAATGATTATATACAGAGCCCTTCTAGACCTTATACAAAATGCAGCAGAACAAAAGGAAAAATTAAGCAAGCTGTTCAATTTGATGGAACGCCAATACTCCAACAGATCCAAAACAAAATCAAAGGCATAGAAACTTCCATGCAAAGCCAAGAAAACAGACTGGAACAAATGGAAAAAAGAATTTCTGACATGGAAAACAGCTACTGACGCGAGCGTCTATGAGCAGAAATCAGAAAAAAGAAACAAGAAAAATGAAGAAGCATTAAGAAGCATGTGGGACTCTATTAAGAGGAACAACCTTCGATTAATTGGAATCCCTGAACACGGTGAGACATCTGAGAACACAGAGAGTATTGTTGCTGAGCTGCTGACAGAAATCCAGAAATCATGAAGGAAAAGAATATAGACATCTCAGATGCATATCATACACCACCCAATATAGATCTCAAAAGAAAGACTCCAAAACATATTATAATCAAGCTTAACAAAATGAAACATAAGCAGCAACTCTGAAAGGCAGCAAGACCCAAAGCAAAGCTAACTTTCAGAGGGAAACCCTGTAGGCTCTCTTCAGGTTTTTCAGCAGAAACCATGCTGGCACAGAGACAGTGGCATGACACATTCAAAGCCTTGAAGGAGAAGAACTTCCAACCAAGAATTATATATCCTGCAAAACTATCTTTCAAATACAAAAATGAAATTAAGACATTCCCAGATAAACAGAAACTCAGAGACTTTGTAAAAACCAAACCCAAACTACAAGAAATACAGAAAGAAGTTCTTGGCTCTGGCTTAGAAGAACAAAACCACTAACTTTATATTTTAGAATGACACACTACTCAAAACTCTACTCAGTTAGGGAAGGCTCCAAAGTCAATCACAGCTTTGATACAGAAAGAAGCAATCCAGTGATCATCATGAAAACTATGGTGTTATCATATTAAAAAGAGGGATGTACTACACTTGTTACAGTCTTTCCTGATGGAGAGGAAGATCATAAGACTGGTAGTAATTAAAATTGGGTTTACATATAGTTTATTAAGGGGGATCATAGAGGCAGCTGTAAAGCACAACAAAGATGTATCCTACCATTTCAAGAAATGTAACACAGGAGTCTCAACAACTACAGCTCTGAAAAAGGTGAAAAATCAACTCACAAAAAAGAATGTCCCAGGACAGACTAATAAGAACAACAGAGAAAACATCAACATAAAAATAAACACATCACAATGGCAGCAGTGAACACATACCAATCAATAACTACACTGAATGTGAATGGACTAAAGAGAAACCAAGTGTCATCTTGGATCAAAAGACATGACCCATCCATATGTTGATCTACAAGAAACTCACTTGAGACCTAAAGACAGGAACAAACTGAAAATTAAAGGATGTAAGAATATGTATCAAGCTAACAATGAACAAACAAGAGCAGGGGTGGCAATTCTAATCTCAGACAAAATGAATTTTAATGTCAACTCCACCATCGTGGACAAAGATGGACACTATTTATTGCTGAAAGGTTCAGTACACAAGCAAGACTTAACTATATTAAGTATTTCTGCACCTAATATCACAGCACCTAAATACATCAAAGAAACACTGACTACACTCAAAAGAGAGTTAGATAACTCCACAATAATAGTGGGAGACTTCAACACTCCACTCTCAATACTGGACAGATCATCTAGAAAAAAGCTCAGTAAAGATACAGAAGACCTCACTGACACAATTAACCAACTAAACCTCACTGATATATACAGAACTTTGCATCCATCAGCAGAAAACTATACCTTCTTCTCCAGTGCACATGGAACATTCTCCAGAATTTACCATGTGATAGGTCATAATGCAATGCTCAACAAAATCCATTCCACTGAATTATTGCAAAGCATCTTCTCAGATCATAAAGCCATCAAAGTTGAAATCAACAGCAGAAAAAAACATAGATAGTGGAACTCTTTGAAAATGAACAACATCTTGCTCAAAAAAAAAAAGATGGGTTATAGAGGAAATCAAGGATGAAATAAAGAAATTCATGGATTTCAATGAGAATGAAAACACTTCCTACCAGAACCTATGGGATACAGCCAAAGCAGTGCTCAGAGCTCTGTTTATCTCCATAAATGCACACATCTGGAAGGAAGAAAGAAACCAAATCAAGGAACTAACCCTACAGCTGGAACAAGTAGAAAGAGAACAACAGAGGAACCCCTCAGGCACCAGAAGAATCAAGATCATAAAGATTAGAGCTGAGCTAAATGAATTAGAGAATAGAAAAACAATTGAAAAAATTGAAAAGACCAAAAGCCGGTTTTTTTAAAAGATCAACAGAATTGACAAACCACTGCCTAAACTTACTAAAGAAAAGCAGGAAAGGAAACAAATAACCCAAATTAGAAATGAGAGGGGAGTTGTCACCAAAGATGCAACAGAAATCAAAAATATCATAACAGAATGCTATGAAAGACTGTACTCTAACAAATTTGAAAACCTAAGGGAAATGGACAAATTCCTTGACTCATACCACCTACCCAAATTATCACAACGTGAAGCAGAACAACTTAATAAATCCATCACAAAGGAAGAGATTGAAAAGTCATCAAAACACTGCCAACCAAAAAAATCTCGAGCCCAGATGGCTTCACTGCAGAATTCCACCAAGCATTTAGAGAAGAGTTATCTCCAATACTACTGAGACTATTTCACAGCATAGGAAGGGATGAAGTACTCCCAAACTCATTCTATGAAGCCAGCATAACCCTGATACCTAAGCCAGGGAAAGACCCAACAAAGAAAGATAACTACAGACCGATATCACTCATGAATCTAGATGCAAAAATCTTCAACAAAATTCTTGTCAATAGAATACAACAACGTATCAAGACAATAATCCATCATGACCAAGTGGGATTCATACCAGGGATGCAAGGCTGGTTCAACATCAGGAAAACAATTACTGTGATTAACCACATAAATAACACAAAAGACAAGGATCACCTGATTTTGTCCACTGATGCCGAAAAGGCATTTGATAAAGTCCAATATCCATTCATGCTAAAAACTCTTAGCAAAATGGGCATAGATGGCAAATTCCTCAACACAGTAAGGGCCATTTATACAAAGCCAATTGCCCATGTCATCCTGAATGGAGAGAGACTTGAAAGACTTTCCCTTCAGATCAGGAACTAGACAAGGATGCCCACTCTTACCTCTTCTATTCAACATTGTGCTAGAAGTTTTAGCCAGAGCAATTAGACAAGACCAAGAAATAAAGGGCATCTGCATCGGCAAAGAGGAAGTTAAAATCTCCCCGTTTGCAGATGACATGATTCTACATGCAGAGAATCCCAAGGAATCTGTAAGTATCATGAAACTGATAGATACTGTAAGTATCTATCAAACTGACAGAAGAGCTCAGCAAAGTCTCAGGATACAAGATAAACATAAGCAAATCAGTAGGATTCCTTTATACCAACAACGAGACTGTTAAGGAAGAAATTATCAAATCAATACCATTTACGATAGCCCCAAGAAGATAAAGTACCTAGGAATTAATCTAACCAGACTTTTACAATGAGAAATACAAGCCCTTACTACAAGAAACTAAGAGAGACTTAGGGAAATGGAAAAACCTACCCTGCTCATGGATAGGAAGACTTAACATTGTGAAAATTTCTACTTTACCCAAAGCAATCTATTTATATAATGCAATCCCAATACAAGTTTCAGCGTCAGTTTTTAATGGGATGGAGAAACAACTCACCTATTTTGTTTGGAAAGGGAAGAAGCCCGGCTAACTAAGGTACTACTAAAGAAGAAGAACACACTTGGAGGCCTCTCATTACCCAACCTTAGAACATACTACACTGCCACAGTGGTCAAAACAGCCTGGTACTGGTTCAAGAACAGACAGATCAATCAATGGAACAGAACTGAGACCCTACAGATCACACCATCTGCCTATGAACAGTTGATATTTGACAAAGGCCTTAAGACATTAAACTGGGGTAAAAATATTATCTTCAACAAATGATGCTGGCAAAATTGGTTATCCATCTCTAGTAAGCTGAATCAAGATCCATATCTTACACCTTATACAAAAACCAGCTCCAACTGGATAAAAGACCTAAATATCAAACCTAAAACGATAAAGCTCATCGAAGAAAAGGTAGGAACAACAATGGAAGTTTTAATACACAATGAGGACAGACTCCAAAATCTGTCAAAGAAACCACAATCAACAGGAGAGAAAATAGATAAACGGGAACTATTAAGAATCAAACACTTTTGCTCATCCAAAGACATTATTAATAGAATTAAAAGAACACCTATAGAATGGGAAAAAATATTTGGCAACTCTGTCAGACTGATGCCTGATCTCCATAATCTGTAAGATACTACAAAATATCAAGAAGAAGAAGATAAATCATCCAATTAAGTGATGGGCAAAGGAGATGGACAGACATTTCACTAAAGAGAAGATCCAGGCAGCCAAAAAAACACATGCGGACATGTTCATGATCTTTAGTTATTAAAGAAATTCAAATCAAGACAACAAGGAGATACCATCTCACCCCAACAAGATTGGCCATGATCCAGAAAACACAAAACAACAAATGCTGGAGAGGCTGTGGAGAAAGTGGAACCCTCCTACACTGTTGGTGGGGTTGCAAAATGGTCCAGCCTCTTTGGAAAGCAATCTGGCGCTTCCTTAAAAAAATGGATATCGATATACCATTTGACCCAGTAATTCCACTACTTGGAATATATCCTACAGAATCAAGGCCTTTCACACCAACGGACACATGCACCAGAATGTTTATCGCAGCACAGTCCACGATAGCAGAAAGATGGAATCAACCCAGATGCCCAATAACAGAAAAATGGACAGGTAAACTATGGTACATATACTCAATGGAGCACTACGCAATGATAAAGAATAACGATGATTCCAGGAAACATCTCCTAACCTGGTTTCAACTGGAAGACATTATGATGAGTGAAAGCAGTCAGCGACAAAAGGACAAATATTGTATGAGACCTCTACCGTAAGATCTCAAAAACAGACTTGTATATAGAAGAAAAGACTGTTTGACACCTGCAAGGGAGGGGAGGAAGAGAGGGTGAGATGGGGAGAGTGTAGTTTATAGATAGTTGCTAGAAATCTGGTTGGGAGAAAGTGGTGATAGCACACATTAGAAACAAGAATAACATTACGTGGTCTTCAGCATAACTTGAGTACTCCTTCCATCTTAACCCAATATTGCAAGGATAGAGTAGCTGGAGCAGGGGGCAGGGGACCATGCGCTTAGGCGAAATCGAGGCCAATTGGCACAACTAGCATTTTGCTAAGAGGGCTCTCTGCACCCCACATTGGTGAGTGGCGTCTGGGGTCTTAAATGCTGTCAAGCTGCCATCCGAGGACACAGCAAATGGTCCCAACTCAGCAGGAACGGATGATTACCGAGTACCAAAATGACACGTGGTAAAGACAACCTAGAAGATAAGAGAGACCCACATGAGTGGATGCCTACATCGACCAGATCATGCCTGGCCACCACCAGTGATAGCGATGGAGCTCACTAGGTTGAGTCTCACTGGCAACACAAGAATAAAAAGGGGTGCATCCTGAGATTTCCACCAAAAGACCTCAAATGATCGTCCAGCGGTTTCAGGGTTCCCCTAAGAGCATGGCCCCTGGCCCTGATGCTGCCCTTGCCCACAAATTATAACTAAGGTCCACTCTTTGGACATGAATGGACAGGACTTGGCAATGCAGAGTGACCATATATTGGATGCACTGTATGGTTCTATACATCTATAGGATATCATCCTGCTGACCTCTGGCTGGAGGAAGGAGAATGGGTGGAGAGGAGGGGAAAGGAGGCTGTTGAGAGGATGAGACATGTATGGAGCAGAGAGGAATAGTGTGCTGTGACCGGACAGGGAGAGCAGTGGAAGCTGCATATAGGTGGGCATGTAAATTTATACAGGAATGTACATTTTCACTCAGTCATATTAAACCAAAAAAAAAAAAAAAAGAATCTGTCTTGGAAAAAGTATAACTAGAATGCTCCTTAGAAATAAAGACAGACTATGTCTCACGTACTTTAGACATGCTGGCAGGAGAAATCAGTCCCCTGTAAAGGACATTTGGCTTGGTAAAGTAGCGGGCCAGTGAAAGAGAAGTTCCTCAACTAGATGGACTGACACAGTGGCTGCCAACAGTGGGTTTAAATGCTAACAACAACTGGGAAGACAGTACAGAATTGGGCAGCATTTTGTTCTTTTATACTCAGGGGACACTATGAGTCAGAACTGACTTGAAAGCACTCAACAACAAAAGAAGGTTGGAAAATAAAAATTTGCCCCAACAAATCCAAAACAGAACTCTTACCTCACAACTAACAAAAAGTAAGTACCACATGGATTATGATACAAACATACAAGAAAATTGAGTTTACTAACATTTTACCAATGTTAGGATTAAGGGAAAACTTGCACATGACAGCAAGTGCAGAATCTATAAAGAACGTAAAAACTAATGGCTCTCAGATACATTTTGCTTGGCTCACAGTAGGATTCCCTCACACCACAAAATTAAGTATATTTTACTCTGAATTTTGGTTTATGGTTAGAATGTTTCAAGTTACCTTTACTTATCTTGCCCTTTTTAAAAAATCTGTATTGTGATAAAATATACATAAAACATAAAATCAGCCATTTTAACCACCACTTTCAAGTGGCAATAATCAATTATTCACAAACGAGCCCTGGTAACACAGTGGTCAAGTGCTCAGATACTAACCAGAAGATCAGCAGTTCAAACCCACCAACTGCTCTGCAGAAGAAAAATGTGGCAGCCTGCTTTCATAAAGATTTACAGCATCAGAAACCCCATACGACAGATCTAGTCTGTCCCAAAGGGTCACTATGAGTCAACACTGACTCAAATAGCAATGTGTTTTAACCTGTATTATTTAAAGCTTTGAGTCAGTTGCCCAGAAAACTAGTATTAACTGCCAAAGAATTAAAAAACTGAGTTATCACATGAAAATACTGACTTCAGTTTCTCTAGGAAAAAAAAAAGAATGATGTCAGCATACAATACCACATCCTCACAACAGTCTGCTAAGGCAGTTATCCCCTTATACACCAACCTATCAAAGTCCAACCCCACCTCTCAAAGTCAAGATTCTTCAGCTTCATGTTAGCTGCTAAGTTTCCATAAGCAACTGACTTTGAAGTCCCATTCTATAAAGGAAATAATCACAGGTTTGAATAAAATGTTTATAAAGGAAGGGAAAAAAACGAAACCACAGCCAACCAGGAGATTTTAGACAAATCTCAGCAAAAAGGCTAGCAGCAAGCACTGAATATATTCAACTGTAGAATTCAGACTAAAATAAAAGTAGGGATTATGCTGAACGAATACAATATAAATGTTATACTACTTCTACATTATCAGAGCATATAACTAACAACTGCATGTGGCAAGAGGAAAAGACGTGAAGTGGGGCAAGTTAACTGACAGTTGAAAGTCAGAAAATTACTTAAATAAAACAGAAGTGAACGCTGCCATTAAAAGACAGCAAACATTATTAGAAGCAAGGCTACTATGATGTATCTGTGACTGTCTATCCAGAATACAGTCCACAGCTAAGTGGATTGAGACTACAATTTGTATACCTGAAGAACAAACTGCCTCACATTAAAGGTTCTTCAATTATTACCACCTGATTCAGAAACTGAATGATCATATATAAATTCTTGTAAACATTTTACCTGACTCCCTTTAATGTTTACATTATCAGATAAATGATCTATAGTATGAAACAGATACCATTTTAGGCCTCTGAAAAGAAAACTGGTAAGAGTCCACAACCCAGTGAACTGCAAAAGTCACATCTAAAGTCAAAGATACAAGAAACAAGAAATTAGGGCATGGTCTACAATCTTACAGTATAGTGCAAATTGTGGAAACAGTAGTTACTACGAAGGTAACAACTAGAGTAGATGTGATTTTTAATTAAAAAACCATTAAGCTACATAATCAAGGCCATGATAATGTATCAGAACAAAATAAGAGATAGCAACAAAAAGTTTAAATTAAATCCCCAGCAATAAACACATCATTCATTGTTATTAGTAACTGTCAAGTCAGTGCCAACTCATGGTGACCCCAAGTGTGCAAACAGAACTGCTCCATAGGGTTTCCAAGGCTGTGACCTTCTGTAAGCAGATCACAAGCCCTGATACTGAGGTACCTCTGAGTGGGTTCAAACCACCAAAATTTCAGCTACTAGTCAATTGCACCACCCAGTGAGCTAGCAAGACAGTAAATACATAAAACACACATTTGTAGCGACAAAGTGACAAAGTATTCTTCTATTACAGACCTAAATACATCACTACGTATACAAGGACAAACAGATCCCTCCAAAAAAAACGAACAAGAAAAGCCCCTGAAAGATGAAAAACAGAGGAGAAAATACTGAGTTGTAAGAGAAAGCACAACTTTCTTATAGTGATACACTTTCTGTCATGCATCAGCTGTTACGTTTCACAAAACTAATACCTTCAGAGTGGGAAACATTTCTCTTAGAACAAAGAACACCTACACATATTTCTGAAGCCCAAGTGGCACGGTGGTTAAGAGCTCACTGCTAATCCAAAAGTCAACAGTTCAAATGCACCAGCTGTTCCTTGGAAACCCCGTGGGACAGTTGTACTCTGCCCTCTAGGGTCACTGCAAGTCAGAATCCACTCAACAGCAACAGGTTTGGTTTGTTTTTAGATCTGTTTTTAAGTTAAAGGGAAAAACTATGGAAGAGAAAAATACAAGCTCACAATAAGTCCTGAAACAAAATCGAGGTGTGGAAACAGAGGAGAAAAAGATTTGGGTGTAGGGGGTGAGGAAAAGGAAAAGAAACTGAAGAGGCAAGTAAAAGCGGCAAAAAGGAGAGAAGAAGCCAGGGAAGACGAAAAACAGACCGAAAGGAAGATAAAAAAAACTATCCTGTAAATCTTGTAGGCAGCATTACCTTCTTGAAGACCAGGATGTATGACCTGCTTGTGACGCAAGGACTTCAGATCTTCTAACAATTCCTTTTCCAACTGGGAAATTCTTGTTCTGCAACTCACTAAGAAAACAAATGACGACCAAATAACCTATTATACACTGAGAATAAACACTGCCATCTTTCATTCCTAGAGCCCAAACCACAAATATCTTTCTCCTTTTTACGCTATTGTAATACCTGAATCATTAGTGGTTGATGCCTGAAGAGTAGAGGGTTCTTCTGTTGGCCCATCAACTGCATGAACGTCTAGAGCTTCCTATATTTAAAAAGAAAAAGAGGAAAAAAGTATACTTTATATCACTTCTAAGAGTGGTAATAGTTTAACATTTTAGTTCAGAAGTAACCTAGTATTTCAAAAGAAAAACTAAAGACCAGTAGAAATATACCATCATGTATATGATAGTAATTACAGCTTTACAGAATAGGTACAATTTTGTTCTTATTCAGATGTTTAGGTGTTTTCTAAATGTTTTACATTAACATCATTTTATAATCAGAAAGCAAAAACTCTGAACAGTAATACAAGTAACTAACCTAAAATTACACCAATTAATATACTGATCTTTCAGAACCAAATGCAGTTTGCCCAGCAATAACCAAGGGAAGAAAAGAACAGGTATAGGAACAGATAACGAAAATTCAACATCCATGCTGCCAAATTTGAAATACTGGCTAATTGGGGGACTACAAAAATGTAACAGAAAAATAATCTGGTCAGAGTTTAAGTAGAATAAACAAACTAACAATGTGTTAAATAAAAACATTAATATCTGCTTCTTCAATAGTACTGTACAAACAATGACAAAAAGGAAAGAGGTGGTCCCAAAAGAGTTTGCAAACTTATTCATGTATTTATGTTTTTCTAAAGTCCTTTATAAGCAGCCCTGGTTGCATAGCAGTTAAGAGCCTGGCTGCTAACCAAAAGGTCAGCCATTCAAATTCACCAGGCACTCCTTGGAAGCTCTATGGAGCAGTTCTACTCTGTCTACAGGGTCACCATGAGTCAGAATCAACTGACAGCAGTTGAATTGGTTTGGTTAGTTTTTTCCCCATCTACATCGCTCACAAATACACACACAAATAAATGAGACTGCATTCACAAAAACTAGATTCTACATTGGTTGTCAGTCAGTACACAGTTCAAGAAAGACAAATCAGCTTAGAATGCTGAAAGTGCCAACCTTACCTTCGACTCAAAGGAAACAAACAGAACACCATCCACATCTTCCAGGTCAGGCTTCACATCTGGGAAGGTACTCCCAGGGCCCACAGGAGGATTCTTTGTAGAAGTTAAAGTCTTTCCCGTGGTTTTAGGGGGTCGCCCTGCCTTAGAGAGTTTCAATTTTCGTGGTCTCCCTCTTTTTCCAGGAATATTTGGAGAGGTAGTCTGACTAGCATTCACAGCCTTTGGGGCTGCTGCGATCTTAAACATAGTTGTTCTCTTTCTGCGTAAGTCTTCTTTTCCCGAAAATAAATCCGCAGATGAACCCTTTGAACTATTCTCATACATTACTTCTGTGCTAACACTGTCAGATATACTGGGATATTTCCATTGAGGTTCTTTAAATAACGGGTATTTCTGTAGCACTCTGAAATCTGGTGAATATTTTCTAAGACCGTTTTCTGATTCTTTGCCTAAACAGAAGCCAGTCCCAGTGGAATTTTCAATGTACGTAGGCAAATAGTCTAATTCAGCCAACACAGAAGATTTATCCTTTTGAGATGTGGAAAGCATGTTATCAGGCAGCTCAGAAATCTTGACTGTGCTTTTGGTGACAGCACAGGGCTCTAGATAAACTACTGGCATCTTTCCAGAGTCTAATTTGAACATCTTAGCTTTGGCAACACCTGATGGGCTGCTTGGTAGCCATTGAGAAGATGGATAGTCTGCTTCCAGATTATCAATTTTATTGTGCCTCTTTAGCTGTTTCTCTAATATAGGATCATCATCACTGTTTGAGTATACATCCGTTTCTTCATCTGTCTCCTCCTCTTTAACAGTGACCCCTTGTGGGCACTCACCAAGTTCATAGTCATAATCATCCAGAGGCTCCTCTTTAATGACAACATTGAAGGGTCTATTCAGGTTTAGTGGTGAGGCTACATGGGAGCTGTCTTCAAAACTGTTGGCAATAAGACTGCAGAGACAGAGAAAGAAGTGATTATAAAAGGGATAAAACTTGATAAACAACATTCAAGGAAAAAAAATTAAACGACATTGTTGGAAACCAAATGACTCACCAGACCTAGCGAGCTATTTCCCAAATATTTAGCATTTATCACATTTTTCTATTCCCTACCAATTTCTCACAAAAATATATACAAAATAATTTGAAGAGTAAAGTTTTAACAAGTGACCCTCTTATCATTAAATCAAGAACCAGGACACACTTTTATAACACTCATTTCCCTGTTGCTAAATTTCAAATAAACTCAATGTGGAAAATCACATGGCACCGACTCAATATCAAATTCTAGAGATCCAGTAATCACGCAAATCACTGTCTCCCATAACTAAGAACTGAAATTATTCTATCATGAAAGGTTTTTCTGGCTTTTTTTTTTTTAGATAAAATTCACATAAACCATTGTCAAGTGTAAATTTCAGTAATCATCCATATATTCACAAGGCTGTTGCCAGATGAATTTTTTAACTTTAAAAATTAAAAAAAAAAATCATACACAAGGCAGAAGACTCCACCAGTAGTCCTTCCAAAATAAAGGGGAAGGGTAGTTGAAATCAAGTACATGTGACCTATATTGTAGCATGTACAATTTTAAAAACTGCAATAATTTTATCAGTCCTCTCTTCTCCCAATTTGTCACTTAAAGCAGATAAATTTTAAACGTGTATTTGAGGAACATGATTAATAATTCCACATAAAATGGTACAACCCGAATTAGAGTTCTCAGGCACGGAAATTCCAAAATTCTGACATGCACTTCTAGTTTTTCTCCCAAAATATTCACACAAATCCAAATGCTAAATGCTAGCGATACAGAAAAGCAGGATGAGAAGTGGTTTCAGAGAAAAATATACATATACATGCACTATATATATGCAACACGTACACTAAGAAATAATATTCGAGAAGTACGAGTGTGGGCTTTTAAAAAAATATTAAAAGTTCTTCAGGCTGAAAGAAAAGGATTCAACACAAAAATAGATACAAGAACAAATGAAATAACTCAGGAAAGATAAATATGCAAGCAAATACAAAACATAGTTTTTCTTATATTTCTTTAAATGACATCAATGTTTTAAGCAAATAAAACTGTTTTCAAGGTTTATACTACATATGAAGATAATGAAATTTACGGACATTAGCTGGTTTAACATTAATTCAAACTGAACTTGATAAATTAAATGTGCATATTGTATCTCTGTTGCTGTTGGGTGCTGTCGAGTAAATTTCAACTGATACCAACCCCATGTTCTATGCATGACACAGTAGAACTGCCCCATAGGTTTCCTTGGCTGGAATCTTTACACGGAAGAGCTGCCGGCATAGTGGTTAAACTGCTTGGCTGCTAACCAAAAAAGTCAGCTGTTGAAACCCACCAACTGGCCCATGAGAGAAAGATGTGGAAGTACACTTCATAAAGATCATCACCTTGGAAGCTTTATGTGGCAGTTCTGTTCTGCCCCACAGGGTTACTATGAGTCAGCATCAATTCAACAGCAACAGGTTTTACTTTTAATCTTAACACAAATAGACTGTCAGATCTTTTGCAAGACTTCTGGGTGGGTTCAAACCTTCAATCTTTCAGCCTGCAGGTGCCACCAGGGGTCCTGGTAATCACTATTACCAACTTTTTTTTAAAAAAAAGAAACACATCTAAAGAGGTAACATTTCATAAAATAGAATCTGAAAAATTCAATTTAATGAAAACAGAAAAGAATAAACACAAAAGAACAGAAAAATAGAAAACAGCAAGATGACATGCTTAAAACTCAGCTGTATCACTAAAAACATTCAATGTATCTGGAAAAAAATAGCCCAATTAAAAGTCCAAGATTATAACAATGGTAAAGAAACAAGGCCCAACTCTACACTACTTAAAATAGTCACATTTAAATTGAAGATCACAGACCAAATGTAAAAGGAGGGGAAAAGACAAAACATTTAAACAATCAGAAAAAAAGCCAGTCTGGATCATTACTAGGCAATCAGACTTTACAACAAGAAGTACTTAGAAAGTAGATCAACTTAACTGGACTTCACCATAAGCTGAAAGCTCTTCTAATCTCAACCCAATCTACAAGGATAGAGTAGCAGGTGTGGGGTCTGGGGACCATGCTCTGGGGGACATCAAGGCCAAGTGGTATAACTAGCCTATTGCTAGAACAATCTTCCGCATCCCATTATTGGCGAGTGGCATCTAGGGTCCTAAAAGATAGCAAGCTGCCATCTGAGGTACACCAAATAGTCCCAACTTATCTGGAACAGATGATCACCCAGAACAACAAAGACATCATGAGGAAAGAAGAGCCCAGGAGACAGAAGGGACCATGTGAACTGGAGACTGTATCAATATGTGATCAAAAGAACCAGATGATATCCAACCACCATCAAAGACAGTTGTGATCAGGCACACGATGAAGAATCCCTGTGGCAACATGTGAAAGAGGGGTGCAGCTCAAGAACTCCACTAAAAGACCACCAGATGGTCCCACAACATGGGGGATCCCCTGGGAGTACTGCCCCTAGACCCACTGCTGCCCCTGTCCAGATAACACTACTGAGGTCAACTTTTCGGACAAAACACGGACTGGACTCAGGGACACAACGTTACTATATGGTGTGTGTACTTTATGGTTCTATGCATTTACAGAATGTTGTCCAACTGTTCTTTTTCTAGATGGGAGAGAAGAGAGTTGAGAAGAGGGGACCGGAGCTCATTGAGAGGATACGACAAGTACCGAATGAAAAGGAGTATGCTGCCACCAGGCAAGGAGAGCACAAGGAGCTGCAGATAGGAGGGCATGCAAATTTCTTTGGACTGTATACTTTCACATAATCACAATTAAAAAACAAAGAAAGAAGTACTATGAAAAAGAACATTATAAAAAACTGTAGGCTCAATTTATCAGGAAGGTGTAACTCCTAGATTTGTGTTCCTAATCACATGGCTTCAAAACACTTTAAGCAAAAAATTCACAGAACTAAAACGAGAAACAAATTCACAACTACAGTAAGATACTGTAAGATACACTTTCTCAGTAACTGATAGGACAAACAGACTTAAAGAAAAAAATCAATACGAATACAGTAGAATTGAACAATACTATCAATTAAACTGGAAACCTGGTGGCATAATGGTAAATGCTATGGCTGTTAACCAAAAAGTCAGCAATTCAAATCCACCAGGTACTTCCTGGAAACTCTAGGAGCAGTTTTACTCTGTCCTTCTAGGATTGCTATCAGTCAGAATCAACTTGACAGTAATGGGTTTGGTTTTTGGTTATGAATCAAACCTACCTAATAGTGTTTTATAGAACATTACCTATAACAACTGTACAATACACATATTCTTTTCCAGTATACAAATAAATATATATATATATATGCTAGACCATACAGCAGTCTTGACAAGTTTCAAAGGTGTTAAGTCACATGTTCTCTAACAACAATGGATGAAATCAGAAATCAGTGTCAACAAATAAAAATCTGTGCAGTGCACCCAAAGCAATACTTAAGAGGCAAATTTATAGCTTTCAAAATATAGTAAAGATCTGAAATCAATTATCTAACTCTAGAGTTGATAGAATTTTTCCATAAAAGGTAACTGTTTTAGGCTTTGTGGTCCACACAGTCAGAGCCTTCTATGCTTGTTTGCCAACCATGTCCTACTCCCATGAGGTACTGGCAGAAGAACAGAAAAATAAATCAATGGAACTTAATTTAGTCCAAATATAGGCAGAGAAAGACAAAGACTGAGGCCTCATTTTTCCAAGGAACCAGTGCACTTTGATGAGAATAGTCTTTTCAATAAATAATGCAAGAATAACTTAGTATCTGCCTGGAAAAATATGAACTTTGATTCCCACTACACACCATACACAAAAATCAGCTAAGATGGATCACAAACTCAAACATGAAAACCACAAATATTTCTTTCACCTTTTCAAATACCTTCATTTAACTAGTGGAAAGTTTTCTTTTAAAAAAAAACTGTATAAATTACATAAAAGTCACTTATTTTAAATGTACAATTCAATGATTTTTTAGTAACTTAATAATTTTGTCATCACCATAATCCAGTTTTCTCTTCATCTGTTTTAAAGGTTAAAAAAAACTAAAATCAAAGCCAAGTTCCCACATTAAGGCTTCTCTTCTCCCATTCCCAAGTATCCAGTTCTTGTCTATTCATGTAAAAGTACTACTCTGTATTTAAAAATTTTGGGACTCACACTTGCGATAGATTCGTCACTATTTCCACATCTTAAGACATAACTTCCAGAGTATAGAAAAAATCTAAGTCTTTTATTATAAATAAAAAATTTAAACATATGACCTAATTTATGTTTGCAGTAGCTGAGATCCTCTTGAAGCTAGATCAGCTTTCATACCTTTCTAAGTAATTAAACTTACTAAGTTAGGAATGGTCTCAGAAAAACTCTCCTTATTTTTCAATAAAAACTTTGTCTAATGTTTGAAATTTTCTCTTGGCAATAGGCTTTGACAAATAATTCTTAAGTTGATTTATTCTGAACTTGTCTACCCACATAAATTAGGTGAAAAAATAATTAAGGATATGAGCAAAATTAATGCATTCTACACAAGAAAAAGATTAGTTTTCATTGGCAGTAAATAATCTATGCAACAACCAATCCTATGTATTAACATATGAAACACCTTAAGAAAGATGAGTGCTACAGATAATCTCAGGCAAGCAACACATGAGTGCATACGATGTGAAAGGTATTTTACTGTGCATTAGGATTTTTAAAAAAAGCAGTCCTCACACTCACGTAATTTACAGGTCAGTGAAGTACACCGACAAATAGATAAAATATAAAGTAATTTAATAAATGTCATCATATAGATATACACAGGTCATAACAGTGTACATTACCAGAATTCTTTAACATAATGCCTTCTATGATACAGGTGCTTTAATAAATTTACACGGAAGAAAAATAAACCCTCTGAAAAAAAGAGAATGAGCAGTAAAGAGAAATGGCTCTTAGAAATTGAAATCTGCTAAATGAAGTAATTTCAATAGTTAAGTAAGACAATGAACTAAAGAACTCTCACATACCATGGGAAGAACAAGAAACAGAAATAAACCATAGGACAGAGAAGCAATCAGAGGATTAACATAAAACTACCAGGAGTTTCAAAAATAGAAAATGTAAAATTAACAAATTAACAAATAATAACAAAAGTCTGCTTGGAACCAAAGAACATGAACTTCTTGACACAACACAATGATAAGGATGCTAACTGTGACATTCCCTCTTACAATAGATCAACAGACAGCCCTAAGAGCCTTCAAAAGAAGAGTAATAGGTTACTTTCCAATGACAAAGAATCAAAATGGCATCAAACTTCTCAAAAAGAACATGTGTAACTAGAAGACAATAATACATTTTCAGCACAAAACTCATATGTTCTTGTTTGTATTGATCTTGATTCATAGCAACTCCACATGACAGAGCAGAACTGCCTCACAGGGATTTCTAGGTTGTAGTTTTACAGAAACAGATCTCAGTTCTTTCTCCCACAGAGTTGTTGAGTGTGTTTCAATGGGCAAAGTACATAACAACTGCACCATGGAGCTCCTTAAAGCAGTGTAAAAGGAAACATAAATTATAATATCAATGTGTCACATTTCAATTTCAAAAGTCAGGCAGTAATTCAACAGAGGAAATGAGTATCTTTTTAGATTTCTGAATACAGAATGGCAAGAAAAAAAGTGTTGGAAAAGATAAATTTGAGATCACATGAACCAAAGACTTCACCAGTCTGCCACCAAAAGAACCAGATGGTTCCCGGCTACCACCAACCACCACCCTTACAGGAATCACCAGACAGTTCCAGAGAGCAGGAGAAAAACAGAAGAGAATTCAAATGCATGTAAAAAGACCAGACTTAATGATCTCAAAGAAACTGGAGGAACCCCAAAAACCATGGTCCCCAAATGCTAACTCAGAACTGAAACCATTCCTGAAGCCTACTTTTCAGACAAAGATTAGACAGGCCTTTAAAACAGAAAATAACACATGTGAGGTATGTGCTCAAATCAACTATTTAAGACCAAATGGGCAGCTCCTATCCAAAGGCAGGACGAGCAGGCAGGAAGGGACAGGAACTGAACAAATAAATACACCTAGGGAATCTGAGGTGGAAAAAGGGAGCATGCTGTCACATTGTGGGGATTGTAACCAATGTCAAAAAACAGTATGTATATAAAATTGAATGAGAAATTAACTTGAGCTACAAACTTTCACCCGAAAGCACAGTTGTTAAAAAAAAAGGCTTTCTTAGGGCAAAAAAAAAAAAAACTGACATAAAAATCCTGTCAGAACTTCCAGTCCCTTTAGGCTTGCCCTGAAGATTTCAGATTTGCTAACCCCATAACTCACTGAGGCAACTACTTAAATAATGTATAAACGTATCTAAAACAAACAAAAAGCATAAATTTGATGGCAATATGCATACCAGACTGAAGAAGAAAAAACAGCAGTAAAAAGTTCAGTGATGAAGTAATGAACAAGTGGTTACAAGTAGTAGTAAAACAAAGTATGAATCCCAGATAAAACAGAACTAGTAAAGATTTGGTAGCAGAGCAGAAAAAGAATTTTAAAAATAATAACCATTAATCAAGGAAGACTCCAAAGTTTTGAACGTCAAAAGAAATTAGAAATAAGCATAGTATAACTAAACACTGGGGCCTTGACAGAAGATCTAAGCTCTAGACCATCTGGAAGTCATCACTGTGGAGATGATACCTTAGAGTCACAAGGGGATGCACTGCAAGAGAAAACATAGACAGAATAAAAGTGTAACCTTAAAAGATGCCAAGGCGAGACTGAGAAGATAAAACTCTAAGTAGTAATCAAAGAATTAGGATGCAAATATCAAGAAGGATGAAGTACTTTATCTGTCAAATTAACACCAAAATACTGATAATAACAGTATAAACAAGCTATTTTGTCATGTGGGTAATGCATAACCTTTGAGGGAACAAGCACAGTAATTTGGCTAGGGAAGACAAACTGCAGAGGGTATAAAGAAAGGAGATAATGCAGGCAATGAGTAGCAACTACTTATAACTAAATCCATCCTATAGCTGCTACTGACATAACCCTGAAAAACTGCATGTACTGGCATAGAATGTACACCTATGTACACAGAATGTCTCTTAAGTTTTATATACATGGGATGTGTTTAGTATTTGTGAATTAATTTTTCATTCTTCCTATTAAACGAGAGTCGTTTTCTCGATAATGATGTTATTCTCACTTATTTACATTCTGATACACTTTCTTGGGTGAAAAACGTGCTGGTTACCCACTGCAGTATGGCATTCAATCAAGCCAGTGGAAAACACCTAAAAACTGTATCACACGTACAAAAGCTGACAGACTGGGAATATCGAGGCTGGACTAATTTAGAATGTAAGCCTCTGTAAGCAGGAATTTGTTCAGTGCCTACAAAAGTACTAAAACTAGAAGGTATTCAGTCATATTTGGTGAACAAATAAATAAAATGAGAACAGAAATCTTAAAGAGATACAAATATCTGAAGGTCATATAAAAGATGATATGGATTTATTCTGCCTTCTACAACCACACTTTACTTTAAAAGGGAAGGTGTTAAATACACAGAAAGGAGAAAACACACACACAAATTACAACTTATAGGAGATAAGTAGTCATTCCCCAAAATGGAACTACTTGCCTAAAAAGACCATGGGACCACAATAGCTGAAAATTAAAAAGAATACCACATAAGATGACTATGAGGTAGAACACAACTCTCATCAAACACTATTCATGGAATTGACATAATCATTTTTATAAACTCTGGCAGTATTTACTAACACTAAATATAAACTTAACCTGTAACACAGCAAGTCTACTCTTAGATTTGTAACAAATAAAAGAGAGCACATGTCCACTATCATGTACCAGAAGGTTCACAGCAACTGTACTCATACTAGTCAAAAAGTGAAAAGAATTCAAACATCCAGCAACCAACAGATTGGTAGAGGCACGCAAAAATAGAGGTTTCCAATTAGTACGGCTAAAAAGAACACAATTTAAGGTGAAAGAAAAACATTCCATTTTAATCGGTGACACACACAAACACATTTTAGGTAGAAATCCAGGACCCCTTGCAATTTAACAGTCTGAAACTAAGAAAACAGATAAATCTGGGCTGGAGGTATCCCAGAAACCCCGCTGGCACAGTGGTTAAATTTCACATATGCTAACCAAAAGGTTAGCAATTCAAGTTCACCAGGCACTCCTTGGAAACTCTATGGAGCAATTCTAGCCTGTTATATAGTGCCACTAAGAGCTGGAATCGACTCAACAGCATCGGGTTTCATTTGGGGTTTTTTTGGAGGTAAATCACATGTAGGTGAGAGTAGCGGTAAGAATCACAGATAAGAATTTAAGAACATAATACTAGGAAATAACATTTGAGAAATGGTTGACTATATTGAGAGCAGCTATTGAAGATAACTGAAAAAAGGAGGAAAAATCAAGACTTAGAAGGGCCAGGTGAACGGTGTGCTAAGGGTCAAGTAAGAACACAGCATTTAAATGGCCAAGCAACAACAAATGTAACAAAGCCTGAATAATGATCAGTGGGTTTACCAAAAAATCCACTGCTGATATTAGCTAACACAAAGTGGAATGACGCAACAATCTGAAAAGAAAAGAGAAGACTGAGAAGTAAATAAATAAGCTTTAAACAACAGATTGGCAAATTTTCTCTCTAAAGTAACAGACAATGAGGATTTAAATTTTCCAAGCGTTATATGGTCTGTTACTTATTCTCACATATACATAAAAAAACAGACTATTGGCCAGATTCAGCCAATCCTTGAAACCCTGGTGATAGCTAGTGGTTAAGAGCTGTGGCTACTAACCAAAAGTTCAGCAGTTTATAATCTCAGCTCACAAAGCAAACATTTGGAGATGGCCTGCATATAGCTAAATATCATTTTCACACATTAAAAAGTTCTATTTCTTGAAACATTGCTTTAAGCCTTTTTTTTTCTGGTATTAGTAACAAACACACCTGATCCTTTCACCTAACAAACGTCTCTCACTCTGACCTTCAATGAAATTTAATAATAAATTTTCCACCACCCAAGGACAGATTAAATCACTTTTCGATAATCAACGTAAAACACTGTAACTGAAGGTTAGCTGTTTAAAAAATTTAAGTGTTGTAGGTAATCAAGATTGTGAAGACTGTGATTGAAGAATCAAGTATTAGCGGGCATCCACTAGTTAAAATTACAAAGACTATTACAGGAAAAATAAAATTGAAAATAATTTCCTCTCTTTACCAAAAAATCTGGCCAATGCTTGATTAGAAAGTTTGGCAATAACTTCTAGAAAAATAAAGCACTAACTCATCCACAGACAAGGGGAACTTATGAGCATGGGGAATCTAAACTCCAAGAACAGTAGCTGTTAATGGTACAGAAGGTAAAGGAAAGTACAGGGTTAGGATTTTCTTCTACCCAACGTGAGCTGCAATAGTCAAAAGAAGGCAAGTTCAAATAAAGAAGAAGCAACTACACATCACACTACTTCAACATCGAATAACCATCAAACTGTCAGGCAACATGGATCAGGACAGAAAACTGCCCCAGACGGTTTCCAAAGAGCAGCTGGTGAATTCAAATTGCCAATCTTTTTGTTAGAAGCTGTAGCACTTAACTACTCGCCACTAGACAAAAAATCCAAACCCGGTGCCATGGAGTTGATTCTGACTCACAGTAACCCTACATGATAGAGCACAACTGCCCCATAGAGTTTCCAAGGACTGCCTGGTGGATACACACTGTCGACCTTTGGGTTAGCAGCTGCAGCACTAATTGCTATGCAACCAGAGTTTCCACTACGCCACTAGGGTTCCAAATTCTTATATATTACAAATAAATTAGGTAGCTTTACTCTGAATCCATTTTGTGCCTCATTTAGGTAAGTTTTGTTTAAGATTTCAGGTCATCAGTAGCCATATTTCTCCTTTCTTCCTCAATTAATCAAGAGTTGAAGTTGACTACACATTACCAAGGAACATTACCTGACAGTTAACAAAATTCTCAACCTAAATGAATGAAAGATCCTCAATCTGGTAAATCACTCAATTTGCCGTGATCCGGATCCTGAATCCAAGTGCTATTCATTACAGAAAAATGAACAAAAAATGTAAAAGCTGCGGTATATTTTATAGTGGCCTCCATTCAGCATTCCACAGAACCAATGTGTTAAATCCAAAATCCAGCCTATCTCAATCTTCCATTTATCTCTTGAGAAAAACTGTTACCTACCTTTCAGAAACCTCTTGTTTTAACTGAGGAACTTCCATTGCTGAATCAGTATCCATGAAACCAACAAAGTCTTGTTTTACATTTAGGGAAGGCTTCTCCAAATCTGTGCCTGATGTTTCATGACCTTTCAACATAGGATCCAGATCACTCGGCTGTATCTCTGATCCTTCACTTTCTGTAAAATGAAACCGATGACCCGGCGAACTGGGAACACTATTCCCTTCATGGTCAGAGCTATTCTTCTGTTTTCCATCTCTCTGGGGCTTACTATTCAATCCATCATCCCGGAAGCCTTTGGCAAATGGATTGTAATCTATTTTCAACTGAGTAATCTGAATGTTTTGATACGCCGTGACTGCAAAAAATTCAGTTTGTGGGAAGGTAAAAGTGTGGACACCAGGGCCATTTAACTGTATCACTTCAGTAGCCTTTTCCGCAGGTATCAAATGAAGCCTTGGCAGATAGCGATGCATAGAGTGCAAGATGATATGCCCTTCTTGGTCCAGTGTATTGTTAGTAAGTTTGAGTTTATAGAAAGATACTGGTTGATGCATCCAATAATGACCTGTAGAAGGAGATTCTGGATGAATAAAAACCCTCCCCAATACATGGGGCTCAGCCTTTCCACTGGGTTCCCACCAACGACCATTCCATTTATATCGATGGTTGTCCACAGGAGATATATCCATAACAAGGATATACTTCAAATTTGAATCTAAACCTGTTATCCAATAACGACAGTAAGGAAACATGCGTCTTCCCTGCTTGGTTAGAATCATCTCTGTGCTCCGGTGATAAAATTCATTCCACATACTATTGTTATCCAGAGTGACAGTGATTCCTCCCACAGTACAATCAGCTGGAAGGCATATCTTCCCTTTAGATTTTTCCGGTGATGACATACTGCCAGCCAAGGCACAGGTATCCTGATTAGTAACTAAAATTCCTTGATCACTTTTACCATTTCCAGGCTGCTTTAGAATGACAAAAAAGGTAGGTGCTGCTCCTGCCATTGTTCCACCATCCTGATTAGCCAATATAATCTGTTGTTTCTCCTCCATGATTTCAGTGAAACCACTCAGTAGTAAGACAGCTAGTCATCACATAATCACAATGGCCTTCTCATCCTAAAATATGAGGAAAAAAAGCTTTAATCAAGTATTTATTTTGTTAACAAAAACACAAAAATCACTATGTCATCTCCCAAACGTTTCTGGATTTTTCTAAGACTCTGCTTCTACCTTTCTCTCAATCACTGTGAGGATATTCACTCAGGAAAATTTTTTTTTCAGTTCATTTCAATCAATTAAATTACTCATAGTCTACTCACCAACAATTCACTAGAGACACTATAATAATACTACAAAGAACAAAAGTATGTATTTGTTTTAGGGAAACTATGTAGTGGTGAGGAGCCCTGGTGGCACAGTACTTAAAAAACAGGACTGCTAACCAAAAGACTGGCAGTTCAAATCCACGAGCTGCTCCTTGGAAACCCTATGACGCAGTTATAGTCTGTCCTATATGGCTGATATGAGTCAGACTTGAGGGCAACAGGTTTTAACATGAAAGTATAAAAATACACAAACACAGGGAGCTAAATTATACAGTGATTTTCATTAAAAAAGAGATCAGAACACTTTAGGAATCAATTTGCCAGAAAATTCCTTTACACTCCAAGTTTTTTCCAGGATGGCTAAAAAATAAATTTCCATGTTACTCCTGTACAGAATTAGTCATTTATTATGGTACTAACATGAATTCATAAATAATTAAAATGCTATCTTAACTTGTTAGCACATTATGGATTGAAATGTGTTTCCCCAAAACATGCGTCAACTTGTCTAAGCCATGATTCCTGGTATTATGTGGCTGCCCTCCATTTTATCATGTGATATAATTACCTATATGCCATAGATCCTAATTTCTATGATACTAATGACTCAAGATTAGAAGCAATTACATTAATGAGGTAGGACACAATCTACAGGATTAGCTTGTATTCTGAGTCACTCTGTTTTGAGATATAAAAGAGCAGCAAGGACAGGGACCTCCCACAACCAAGAATGAAGAACCAGGAACAGAACACATCCTTTGGACCCATGGTCCTTGTGCTGAGAAATTCCTAGACCCAGAGGAAGACTGATGACAAGGACCTCCCCCAGAACCAAGAGAAAAAGAAAACCTTCCCCCGGAGCTGGTGCCCTGAATTCAGACTTCTAGCCTCCTAAAACGTAAGAAAATAAATTTATGCTTATTAAAGCCATCTACTGTGCTATTTCCATTAGAGTAACACTAGATAAGTAAGATAGCACATTCACCTAAAAAAAACATGACAAATTACCAAGAACTTACTGAAAATAACACTGGGTCCTTATCTCAGACCTTATCCCAAAAAACTTCCATATGAATCAAAGATTTAATTGTTCTTTATTTATCTTTTTAATGAGAATACAGCCAATTAATTGAATTTTTACTTAAACTTGAGAAATTCTTAAAGAAGCCCTAAGGAAAGCTTTTTGATAGTAATAAAAAATGCCAAATCCTAGAAACCATTAAGATTTTTAAAAATGTTGATCAATTCACTATTCTTTTTAATTCTGTTTACAAACCACCCAAGCAAAGTTAAAAGATAAATGGCTAACTGGGAAAAAGGTATTTGCCACATATCATAAAGAACTCATTTCTGTAACATACAAAGGTTCCTACAAAACAAGACTAGAAATCTAATTTAAACAATGGGCAAAGGATAGGAAGAGACAGTTTACAGAAAAAGGCAAATAACTATGAAAATGTAAACAGTATCACTCAGAATAAGAAAAATGCAAATTAAAATCATCCTGAGATAACTTCTTTTAACCATTCAGACTGAAAAAAAGTCAAAGTTTGGGGGCGGTGCTAAGGATATAGGTTAACCAGCACTCTCATTCAAATAGTTACCGAGAGTCAGAATGACAGAATCTCTATGATAACCACTTGAAAATACCAAAAGCACAAATGTATTTGTCCTATGACACAGCAGTTCCTCCATGACTTGCTTTATTTATTTTATACATATACTCAAATCCATGACAAATTATATGTACAAGATTATTCTCTATACTTCCATTTTTAACAGTAAATGACTGGGGAGGGGAAAAATGTTCACTAACAGGGAATAGTTAAATAAATGATGGCACACTTACACAGTAGAACACTATGAAGCTGTGAAAAGATAATAAACTCCTTATAGACGAATACAAAATTAGCTATAAGATATACTAAGTACAAAAAGTTCAGAAGAGCTATAGATTATGCTAGGCCTCTTTAAAAAGTCACAAGGGAAAAAAAGAATAGACTTATTCTGCAAAGATGACAGACAAAACTGGTAATACTGATATCTAAGAAAACTGGGTGGCCGGTAAAGATAATAGTCCTTGCCACATTCTAAATGCTTTAACTTGTAAACATACACTTATTTAAAAACTGAAGCTGAAACTCACTTAGTTAATTTTTGAGTTATACGAAGAAGCCTGCATAATTACAATTCCAAACCATACCCACTGCTGTCAAGTGGATTCTTACTCATAGCGACCCTATAGGACAGAGTATTAACTGCTTTATACAGTTTGCAAGAAGCAGCTGGTCGATTCTAACCACTGACTCTTTGATTTAGCAGCCACAACTCTTAATCACTGTACCACCAGAGCTTGCATATAAAATGTCCAAAGTAGGTAAATATGTATAGACAGAAAGTAGATGAAAGTGGTTACCAAGAGATGGAGAAAGCTCACTAAAAAACTGCAATTGATGGTCCAGGGGTCTCGGGCTTCCCCTGGGAGCATAGCCCCTGGCCCTGATGCTGCCCCTGTCCATAAATCATAATGGAGGTCAACTCTTCAGGCAGAAATGAATTGGACTTGGTGACACAGAGCAACCATACCATGTGTGCACTTTACAGTTCTATGCATCTATAGGATGTCATCCAGCTGACCTCTTACCGGATGTGGGAGAAAGGGTGGAGAGGAGGGCACAGGAGATTGTTAGGAGGATATGACATGTACAGAACAAAGAAGATGAGTGTGCTGTCACCGACCAGGGAGAGCAGTGGGAGCCATTCACTGGCGGGTATGCAATTTTATATGGGATTGGATATTCTCAGTCATAATAAATATATATATATATATTAAAAAAAAGAGAGAGAGATGGAGAAAGGAAGAACTGGATAAAAATCTTCCAGAATTAGGTATTAGTGATAGGTCTACACCGTAACATGCTATAAATCATTGATGTGTATACTTTAAAATAGTTGAGTCTTACATTATATGAATTGTATTTCAAAAAGTTATAAAGAATCTCAGATTGTTGAATTCAACTGAAATGGTATGGTAAAACTATCTAAAATTCTACAAGACATAGACCTACGTCCTCTGATTAGCTTTTATACAAAAAGATACAGATCTCTATACCTATAAAAGTTGGTAAATAAGTTTGCTTTACAAGATTCAGACAACTGCTGTTCTTCATTTTAACCAAAAATTCTAACTCTACCCAGAAGATAGAGAGACCCACATGAGTGGGTGCCTACCTCGAATTGGGACCAGAAGAACCAGATGGTGCCCGGCCACCACCAGTGATAGCCTCAACGGGGCTCACTAAGTTGAGTCTCACTGGCAACACAAGAATAAAAAGGAGTGCACCCTGAGATCTCCACTAAAAGACCTCAACTGATGGTCCAGTGGTTTTGTGGTTCCCCTGGGAGTATGGCCCCTGGCCCTGATACTGCCCTTGCCCATAAATCATAATTAAGGTCCACTCTTCGGACACGAATGGATTGGACTTGGCAATGCAGAGTGACCATATATTGGATGCACTTTATGGTTCTATGCATCTATAGGACATCATCCTGCTGACCTCTGGCTGGAGGAAGGAGAGTGGGTGGAGAGGAGAGGAAAGGAGACTGTTGGGAGGATGAGACATGTATGGAGCAGAGAGGAATAGTGTGCTGTCACCAGACAGGAAGAGCAGTGGAAGCTGCATAGAGGTGGGCATGTAAATTTATATGTGGATGTACATTTTCACTCAGTCATGTTAAATAAAAAAAAAAAAAACCTCTAATTCTAATCCCCACAATCTATAAGGTACTATAAAATGTCAACAAGAAAAAGATAAATCATCCAATTAAGCAATGGGTGAAAGAGATGGACAGACACCTCACTGAAGAGAAAGGAGATCCAGGCAGCCAAAAAACACATGCGGACATGCTCATGATCATTATCTACTGAGGAAATTCAAATCAAAACTACAATGAGATACCATCTCATCCCCAACAAGGTTGGCCATGATCAAAAAAACGCAAAACACAAATGCTAGAGAGGATGTAGAGAAACTGGAACTCTCCTACACTGTTGGTGGGATTGCAAAATGGTCCAACCTCTTTGGAAAGCAATCTGGCACTTCCTTAAAAAGCTGGATATAGACATGCCATTTGACCCAGTAATTCCACTGTTCAGAACATATCCTACAGAATCAAGGCCATTCACATCAACTGATACATGCCCACAAATGCTTATCACAGCACAGTCCACAACAGCAAAAAGATGGAATCAACCTAGATGCCCAACAACAGAGGAATGGATAAGTAAACTATGGTATATATACTCAGTGCAACACTATTCAATGATAAAGAACAACGATGATTTTAGGAAACATCTCATAACCTCGTTTCAATTGGAGGACATTATGTTGAGTGAAAGTAGTCAGTAACAAAAGAAAAAATATTGTATGAGACCCCTATGATAAGAACTTAAAAACAGACTCATGTGTAAAAGAAAAGGCTCTTTGACAGCTGCAAGGGGGGGGAGGACAAGGGGAGAGGGCTTAGATAGCTGATAGAAACTTGGTTGGGTGAAATGTGGAACAGCACACATTAGAAAGTAGAACAATATTAACTGGACTTCAACATAACATAATTACTCCTCCCATCTTAACCCAATATTACAAGGACAGAGTAGCTGGGGCCAGGGGCTATGCTCTCAGTGGAAACCAAGGCGAATTGGCACAACTAGCATTTTGCTAAGAGAGCCCTCTGCACCCAACACTGGTGAGTGGCATCTGGGGTCTTAAAAGCTGCCAAGCTGTCATCTGAGGGTACAGCCAATGGTCCCAACTTAGCACAAAGGAACAAAACAACATGGGGGAAAGAGAACCCAGAAGACAGAGAGACACATGTGAGTGGGTGACTACACTGACTTGTGACCAGAAGAATCAGATGGTGCCCGGCCACCACCAGTGACAGCTGCCATGGGGCTCACAAAGATGAGACTCACTGGCAACACAAGAATAAAAAGTGGTACACTCTGAGAGCTCCATTAAAAGACCTGGCCCCTGGCCCTGATGCTGTCCCTGTCCATAAATCATAATGGAGGGCAACTCTCGGACACGAATGGATTGGACTTGGTGACACAAAGTGACCATATCATGTGCGGACTTTATGGTTCTGTGCATCTATACGATGTTGTCTTGCTGATCTCTTACCAGAGGAAGGGTAGTGGGTGAAGAGGAGGGGATAGGAAATTGTAGGGAGGATAGGACATGTATGGAGCAGAGATGAAGAGTGTGCTGTCACCAGGCAGGGAGAAGAGTGGGAGCTGCATATAGGTGGGCATGCAATTTATATGGGAATATACATTTTCACTCAATCATAGTAAAAACAAAATTCTAATTCTAGAACCATAAAGCACACACACTATATGGTCACTCTGTGTCACCGAGTTCAATCCATTCCTGCCTGAGGAGCTGGCCTCAGTAATGATTTACAATCAGGGGCAGCTTCAGGTCTAGGGGCCATACTCCCAGGGTAACCCCCAGGCCTTCAGACCATCAACTGCAGTCTTTTAGTGGAGTTCTCAGGGTGCACTCCTTCTTAATCTCATACTGCCACTGGTCCTCTTACTAGAGGGGAGCGGAGAGAGTGGACAAAGGGGACAAGAGACTGTTAAGAGGACATGACTTGTATAGAACAGAAAGGAGGAGTGTGCTGTCACCAGGCAAGTGGAGCAGTAGGAGCTGCACAAAGACAGGCATGTGAATTTAAACTAGATTGTACACTTTTACTCAATCACAATAAAAAAAAATTCTAATTCTGCCTTACATAACAGTTACTAACAAGCAGTAAAAATATCTAATCTGAATGTAACCTCTTCTTTCAGGATTAGCTATATGATCAAGCAATCTTCAAAATGTACAATATTTCATATACATTAGCCTGAGGATAAGAAGCCCCGGTGGCAAAACAGTAAGCACTTAGTTGCTACCCACAAGGTTGGGAACCTACCCTGCAACTCTGTGGGAGAAAGACGTGGCAGTCTGCTCCCATAAATATTACACCCTAAAAAACCTTGTGGAGATAGTTCTATCTCATGGGGTCACTACAAGCCAAAACTCAACTGCACAGCACCCAACAATTAAAGCCACAAGATAATACCTATTTTAAAACCTAACACTTCAAAACGGTTGGCTATTGTTTGCTATTATCATTGTGTTGTTGTTGTTGTGTGTCGTGTGCCACGTGCCATGGAACCAATTACAACTCAGTGACTCTACTGGACAGAAAACTGCTCTCTGTCGCAAAAATTAAAAAATGGAAATTCACTTCTTACACTAAAGCACCAATATCCAGTTAGAGTGAAAAGAAAAAAACCCACCCCTCTGATTTGAAGTTTATTTTCGGAGACAAAATTTAGGGTGATCGTTTTCAAAAACTGCCTCAGGCTTTAATCTTATAAATTGACTTACTCTCTAAAATCAATTAACAGGCTTAAATAATACCTGTCAGATACTGGTAAAACAGACTCGAAAGTCAGAAATATTGGACTTTGTTATCATGCTCAGACACCAGCCATAAGGTTGGAGGTTCACACCTCAGAAGAAAGGCATGATGAGCTACTTCTGAAAAATCAGCCATTGGAAACCTTATGAAACACAGTTCTACTCTGATATACATGGCATCACCATGAGTCAGTTTTGGTTAAAACAGTAAAGCTTCAAGAGCTCACAAAAACTATGTAGTATCTCTACAGTGGTGTACAGCTCAAACAGTACAAATTCCTGGTCCTATATTTAATCCCTTAAGTTCAATGTGTTGTTAAAATCACCATTTTTGTGAGCAACTACTCAAAATGTTTTTATTAACTGCATTTAAATACTACTAAAAAGGCAAGAACTGGAAAAAAATTTTTAGCTCTCCCAAATTAACGAATAGATGAAGAATCCAAAATCCCTTACATTTATCATCTGAAGTATTAAAATCTTGATTTTTACATCAGTACAGGAGTAAAAGCAGGACAGACAAGTTTTAACCACTACTTTAAAAATCATTATCTTTTAAAGATTCATTTGAGATGTTCAAGATTCAATTGACAGAAATCCAACTGATGAACAATTACAGCACTGAACTTAAGTACATTTTATGATAACTTTAACACATTTCAGGTTTTTCCTTTTGCCTAAACAAGTCAGACTGCCCTAATACAACCACATACACAGGCATCCAATAACATTTTTTATTTAATGTAAAAATGTGCAAGACAGGACTTTCAAACTCATAATTTGGGTAAACCACTGCTGTTGAGTCTTTTTAAAAAAAAATCCTGATCAAGCAATTCCACTAGCTAATAAAATGAAAGATCTAATTTATTACTAAAACAATCTGTCTTCAGGCACAGACAGATAATAAGAACAAGAAATCATTCTTACTCTACATCAATATAAGCTCAGATTCCACTTCAATATAAGCTTATTTCTATGCTTTTGAGCTACCGTACTAGATTTTCCAACAAAAGGGTAGTCAATTCAGAACATTCAGCTGCTTCAGGCAGACAAAGACAACTTCGAAGTGCAAGACTATCTTAAACCAAAGGCAAAAATCAAACATACTAGTCTATCAGTGAGGAAATAAACTTCCAGCAAGATTCTAAGGTACTTTGTATTTGACTCTACAAACGCTTTAAGACCAGTTTTGTATACCCTACGTACCTGAACACTGAAAAAAAAAACTCACTTCAGCTTTCCATCATGAAGCATTTCTCCAGACAGAATAACTACAAATAACAACCAAAAAAGGGAGTACAGCTGTACAAGGCAAAATAAACTAACATTCTGAAATGTCCCATCGGAAGACACAAACAGAAATATACACATTTACAAAGAATATTTTCAGGGAAGCAATGTGGTTAAGGTTACATCGTAAATTATTACAACTACAATGCCTCTATTCTAAATGTCTTTTCACCAGTGACCTCTTTGGGACCTGTTCACGAGAAATGCCAATTAAGTTCAAGAATTCATCCTAGAAAATGTGCTACATAACTCCAGTATCACTATGGTCATCCTCAGAATACTATCCTTGGGACGCTACAGCACCAATGCCAGCAGTGCCTACTCCACCCTTCAAAGCAATTATGGAACTTTTTCTAGAACGCCCACCAGAGCTGTCATTGTATTACCCCTGATGTTCTGAATGTAATCAAAATGTCTTCCTTTAAGTATTTCCTTTATCTTCAGGTAAAGAAAAGTCATTGGAGGCCAGACCAGGTGATTAGGGAGGGTGTTCAAATACAGTTATTTGTTTACTGGCTAAAAATTCCTTCACAGACAACTATACAATTAAGTTTGGGAACTTGCCACCTTGCCACTGTGTGTAATGGCCATTCCAGAAAGAGTTCCAAAATTGCTTTGAAGGGTGGACTAGGCACTCGCATTGATGCACAGCCCCCCAATGGGGTACTCCCCATACAAAGGTGGCAAGTGATATTAAGCAGTGAGGTATGGAGCACTTAGAACAATTAAGTCAGTGGACTTAACTGTCAGAAGCAATGACCTTCACACACCTTACAAAATACACTTAATAATTTGCACTGTGAAAAAAAAATTCAACTACCCCAAACCATTCGCTTAAAAATACATATATTTAAATAGTGGTCAAAACATTCTCAATGTTTCCAAAATTGCTAAAAACCACAGCCTCAGCTTCATACAATAAATAATTACTGTGACTGTGGGCATCAAGATGTTAGTTTTTTCCTCCAAAGAATCATTCACCATGAAGACCTAATCAAGTTAAATTACATTTCTGAAACTCAAATTTTAAGAGAATAAATAAGTTCACTCAAATTTCGGATTTACCGATATAATACTGGGCCCAGGAACTGGAAAGAAATCTTAAAAGTAGAGTATGAATATAATCAGGAAAATATGGTAATAAATGACTAAAACATAAAATAGCACAATTACCAGGACTTAGTTGTCATTAGGCCAATTTTACTAACAAAAAGCACTTGATATTAACAACCATTTACTTCACACCAGACATTATCCTAAGCATTTACCATAATCTCTAAATTTCAAAACATCTGAAATGGCTTAGGTTTTACGGCACAGACTTGGCTTGTCTAAGATACAGCACTGCCTCCTCTCTACAGATACCATTCGTTATGCTGGCTTCACGAACATTTCCTTTCTCTAGAAATGTTGCCGCAATTACAACTCGCAGCTAGCAAACTCCTAGGTCCAACAGTTGCAAAGGCACAACTGGAAAAAATTCACGGCAGAAAAAGACTGTAGTCAGTCACCCTGACTTTGAGAAAGTACGCCAAGGTATTCAGGACACCGAATTTCAAGTCTCAAGCGTGCGCATTTTGTGACGTGGACTCAACCAACTCAACCCCCACAACTGTTATGGAAATACAACCCTACGGCAGCAAGTACCACTAGCATTCCTCCCACATCCCTGAAAGTGAAAGGTCTCCTATCCGTCCCGGGGAGGAGCAGTCACCGTCGACAATCAAAGGCCCACAACTGTCTCTTTTCAACTGCAGAAACCAACTAGCCTAGAACCACGTGAAAAAATGCCGCACGGGAAGCTCTTCCGGGGAAGAGGCGTCCCAGCAGATCACGTGCCACCCGCCGAAACGTGCCGATGGCTCGGCCTGACCTAGCAGCATTCTGTTACCGAGGAGACTCCAGAACTAGCCACGGGGTTGTCCCTCCACCCTCCACCTACCCCGCTGGACCAACCCGCTTCCCAGCAGCCGTCACGCGGTCCCCAGGCACTTTCCCCGCAGCCCAGCCACGGCGTCGTGCTCAAAAAGGAGCAGGGAGACAGAGGTTGCCAGCAACTGCGCTGTAGAAGCTTGGGCTACAGCAGACTAGCAGCGCGCGGGTGGGCTCCAGAGTTCTCACAATACACGTGTCTGCTACGGCGACGCAAGCCTTGAAAGTGGTCTCCCCTCAAAAAGGGGTTTATTTTGGTTCCCCACGTTGCTCGGCTACCAGTAACCTCTCCTTTTCAGACTTCCTTTATCCCTCCGGTCTCCTACCCTCGCCACAGGCAGGAGATTCCCGCCAAGGTTCTGAAAGCAAGGCAGCAAGACACTATCACTTTCCACAATTAATCCAGTTTGAAATAACCTCTACCTTTCCCCCCGCCCCCATATTCTCTGCACACATTAGATCCCTCAACTCTGGTTACTGGAGCTCGAGAGAATGGTTTAGTTTTGCCCTAGACTCACCTACCATCGAGGGCAGAAGCCATACTTGACAATTTAACAGAACTGAGAAGCCCCCCAAAACAATTAGCCACAGCTTACCCTACAAAGGATAAAAGAAAACAACACCTGCTCTCCTCCACCTGTTCTCCCGCCCTCGTTTCTGTAGTTGAGAACCTCTAGTCCTTTGTTTACCAAGTTCCTAGTCCTGTATCAGCTTGCTTCCTTGCCCTCCTCCTTCATTAAACTCACGATCCTGCCTCAATTTGCCTGGAAATTACTGAGAAACGTCTCTACAGGTGTCAAAACGCTGCACCAAGCTCTTTACAGAAGCAATACCAGTACAGCCTTCCTTCAAGAGTTTTAACACCCCGAAAGTGAATCGAAAAGTCAAAGGTCATAAGCACGACTCTGAACCCAGAGCCCACACTGGGCTGTAAGTCGTCATACGGACCGTACCATGCGGTATGGCACCCCACGCACGCGAGGGCAGGGCTGCGCCAAGGGCGCCTCTCACCCCTCCCGCCTCGTGGCCACTCTCTCTGGCGTCGATGTTAACCAGACAGTTCGCAGCGCGACGCGGAAGCGAGGCTGGGGACGCGCGCAAGGTGACATGCGCAGCCTCGCTCGGGGGGGACCATTGGCGCGCGCCAAAGACGGCTCCGCGCAAGGCCGGGCCTGGCCGGGGCGTGCGAAGCTCTCTCTGAGGAGCGCTTCTTACGCCGTACAAACACACAAGAGCTTCAAACTCTCGAAAAACTCCAATCGGGCCAGTACTAAGCGAAGCCCTCCACCCAGGCCCGAGAGTTACCGTACGGGGCGTGGCTGGCCTCACCCGCAGTCCTTCACATCCCGCTGGGGGCGGGTTATTCTGTTCGGTTCGCACACCGTGTGTCCGCTCCAGCTGAAGAGCCTGCGCGCGCACCAAACAACCACGTCACCGCGCACGCGCTCCTAGCCGCTAGGAGCCTGTCGCGCAGGCGCAGCAGAAGGCGCGAGCTGCGCCTCCCTTGCCCCTCCCCCCAATACCAGAAGCCAAACGGCCCGGGAGCGACGACAAGACCCTTGGGACCCGCCCCCCGGAGCTGCAACCGCTGCCTTTCCGGGTTCCAACAACCCAGGAAAACCTACTGAAGCTTCTAGAATGAGGAAGGGCGGGGCAGGAAGGAAGCACCCCAATTCCCTCTGCCTTGCACACGAAGCCTTCGTGAAAACTGTGAAACCACTGCCGCCGGGCTCTTCTCAACAGTGCCTTCCACCCATTCCCTTGGGCGCCTCGTCGGCCCCGCCCCTGCCGCGCCCAACCCCACCCACAAGGGGCTCCACAGACCCCCTGGCTCCACAAGCCCGTCAAATGAATGCGCGATCTTCATCCTAGTCGTTCCGTGGGCTTGGGAGAGAAACAGGGCGTCACCAAACGTTGAAGCAGAGACCCTCAGAGACTTGTGGTCGAAGAAGACTGAAGAAATGGGAAACTGAATGCCTCACTGCCGAATGGGAAGAAAGCAGTACCACTAAATTGCCTGTTACAAAGATGAAGGAGGTCCTGATTAAACAGTAGTACGGAAAAATGAGAATTTTACCTTAAAGAGTATCTGAGCTTTAAAGCCTTGATCCTGTGTGTCTTTGTTTGTTCAAGATATTTATGCTATGAGGTACAGAGAAAAAATGAGTATCTATACATGTCAGGCAGTTGTCCAACGAAGTCAATGGACAATTTCTCCCAAACATCAACATTAGTTACCTTTCTCCTTCCCTATCCTTACTAGGCGCTTTTTTCACCTGTGCTACTAACATGCCAGTAAAAAGGAAGTTGTTTAAGAAAAGAGAGAAAAGAAGTAGGAAACCACAAATTGTGGTCCATATTCCCAAACTGTCTTTCACTCAGAAGAATTAACAACTTAAGAACCAACTACATGCTTCATAATACAAAATTACAATGAAGGAGAATGAGGCTGAAGTGGAAGAAGCCAAGAAGAGGTGTCTTACCCAATAGGGCTGAACTGACTTACTTTTCCCTTAGGAAGGGGTCTTGTTTCTCTTCATTTTGCTCTTCCTGAGGGAACACAGGATAGCAATGGGAAAAGCTGTGCTGGACTAGGATGGACTGGAAAATATATAGGCTAAGTTTACAGGCTTCTGAAGTTGTTTGGAAAGCCCACATTCAAGCACTGTTATCAAGATCACTGTGAATGAGTGATACTCAAGCTGCTAAGCAAAATCAAGAAATAACTGTTTTGATACCTTTTTCTCTTCTTCCCTAACTCCAAGAAACACTTGCCTACAAGCTGCCCTGTTAGAGTCTCCCACTCATCCAATAATCTTCTCTCAAGGAATTATGAGTTCCTCATACAAATGTCTTTCTGAAACAGAAGTAAAAAGTTGTGTTGATTTAGAATTAAAATATCTGATGCTGAGGTGTATCGACCACTCCTAGTGGTAGGTACATCCTCAAAGAGACAACTAAATGATACCACTTATTGGGGACTTTGTGAGAACTACTGGGGAGTAGGCAGTACAGGTTCCTTTTAAATGCTGCTTTCCTACTCCAGGCATTTCACAGAATGCTAGATACTCTTCAAGAAATCGAGTTTTAAAGACTCAGCATTGAATTTCCTAGTGGAAAAGACAAACTAATTATGTTTTTGGAAAGTGGGGTTTGCCTAACCTTTAAAGGTCTAAAGATCTATTATCAACAGTCTGAGGTTCTATGATAACCTGTAAATGTTGTGATCACATTGATAATCTAAAAATAATACTGCCACACCATTTCAGTGACCCATTTTGGGTTTGCCATCATAGTGGCACCAAGTAACTATTATTTTTTTTTTCCTAGTGAGCTCTTACATGGTGACATTCAAAGTTGGGTTCTTGTTTATATTATGTGGATATATAAAAACCTTCCTTTAAAAAGCATCTTTATATTGTTGGCTCAGTGATTTCTTGTTTATATTCTTCAAATATATATAAAAACCTTCCTTTAAAAGCCATTATATTGCTGACCCATAGTGACCTGCTGTACAATGGAACACAATAATGCCAGGTTCTGATCAGTTAAAGATCAACTGCCATCAAATAAATCATAATTTGATTTATGGTGTTGAAGAATATCAAGTAGACCATGCCCTGCCAAAACAAAGAATAAATCTGTCTCAGAAGAAATACAGCCAGAATGTTCCTTAGTAAAAGTGAGAATGGCAATACTTCATCTCAGATACTTTGGACATGTTACAGAAGGACCAGTCCTTGGAGAAGGACATCATGCTTGATAAAGTAGAAGGTCAGCTAAAAAAGAGGAAGACCCTCAACAAGATGGGCTGACACAGTGGTTGCAACAGTGGGCTCAAGCATAACAATGATCATGAGGATGGTGCAGGACCAGACTGGTGTTTCATTTTGTTTTACATAGGGTCACTATGAGTCAGAATTGATTGAGTGGCACCTAACAACAATGTTAGATTACAGACACATAGACCCTATCCCATACATGCACATTTTTCTTTGAGTCCCTTCTGTATGTAGAAGATAGGAAGAAGACTGGTACTTCATGTACTGCTAAGAGTTTATGCCAGAATCCGAGGGCACAGCAAATGGTCAACTCAGCAGGAACGGATGCTCACCGAGGACCAAAACGACATGGGGTAAAGACAACCCAGAAGATAGAGAGACCCACATGAGTGGGTGCCTACAGCAACTTGGGACCAGAAGAACCGGATGGCCACCACCAGTGATAGCCACGATGGAGCTCACTAAGTTGAGTCTCACTGGCAACACAAGAATAAAAAGTGGTGCACCCTGAGATCTCCACTAAAAGACCTTAATTAATGGTCCAGTGGTTTCAGGGTTCCCCTGGGAGCATGGCCCCTGGCCCTGATGCTGCCCTTGCCCATAAATCATAATGAAGGTCCACTCTTTGGACACGAGTGGTTTGGACTTGGCGATGCAGAGTGACCACACAGTGGATGCACTTTGTGGTTCTATGCATCTATGGGATATCATCCTGCTGACCTCTGGCTGGAGGAAGGAGAGTGAATGGAGAGTAGGGGAAAGGAGACTGTTGAGAGGATGAGACATGTACGGAGCAGAGAGGAATAGTGTGCTGTCACCGGGCAGGGAGAGCAGTGGAAGCTGCATATAGGTGGGCATGTAAATTTATATGGGAATGTACATTTTCACTCAGTCAATAAAAATAAATAAATTTTAAAAAAAAGTTTATACCAGAGACATCCCCCAACAAAGAGCTGGTGAAACTCTGAGCTGCGTTTACATGACTAGCACAACAACATGACATCTAGTAGGTAACAGAATATATTAAGACGACACAGTTTCTTGTTCCCAATCTATTCAGGTATCGCCTTCTTAGTTCTGTATTTCTACTGAAGACATGCCTCTCTTCAACGGCTAAAAGAGAAAATGACTTCATTCTTCAGGTAAGACAAGCCTCCCAAACCCCTGGATTGTGTTCTTAATTCAATAAGGAACATTCAGAGACAAAGAGCTGCATATGTACTGGTTACAAAAAAGACTTTTTGTCTTTTTTTTTTTTACAAAAAGTTGTCCACTATCTATAAGAGCCTGTATGCCAGGCAGACAGTCAAAAACAATGGAATCATAATAGCTTATACAGTATGCTTGACTAAGGAAGACAGAAGAAGAACTGATGCCTTTGAATTGATGTTGGAGAATAGTGGACTACCAAAAGAACAAACATCTGTCCTGGAAGAAGTAGAACCAGAGTGCTCCTTGGAAGCAAAGACGGCAAGATTGTGTCTTACATACTTTGGACATGTTGTCAGGAAGGATCAGTCCCTGGAGAAGGACATCTTGCTGGGTAGAGTGGAGGGTCAGTGAAAAAGAGGAAGGCACTCGACAAGATGGACTGACATATAGCTGCAATAATGGCTTAAGCATAAACACAGTTGTGGGCATGGTACAGGACTGGGCAGTGTTTCACTGTGTTGTGCACAGGGTCACTATAAGTCAGAACTGATTCAACTGCACCTAACAACAACATGCTTAAGAAACTAAAAATCGAAAAAGTCCTACCCTCAAGGAATAATAATCTACCTCATGGAAAGCCTTTGAAGTTCCCTACAGCACAGTAGTGTGATTAAAAATATGTTTTAGAAAATGCCTGTTAATGATGGAAAGGATAAAAATATGAAGTAGACACTGACATTCATTAGGAAACAGCATTCCCTCTCCCTGCCCACACATTCCATGCTCCTCACCCTTTGCCTTAGATATCCCCAAATGCCTCAAGCCTAACCCCCATATATCTTTCATACCTAAACCTATATGTTGCTTCTTAAGAAATGTTCCCTAATAATCCCCCAATCAGGCAGGATTTCCCTGTCCTATGCTCCCATGTTGTTTGTTGTCAGATGACATCAAGTTGATTCCAACTCATGACAATCACATATATTTCTCTGCAGCTTTTACCACAGTTTTATAATAGACATCCACTCTATTCCAGAGCCTAGCACAATGCCTGAACAGAGAAGCAGACATATTTGTTGAATAAATGAACAGGACACTACAGGTCCCAGTTCTCCAGGAAAGTCCAAATATCAAATATTCATCTGATGCCTAACAATTTAGGATTTGGAAAATAGGTTCATACTACATTCAACCAAAAATCCTGATGTCGAGTTGACTCTGACTCATAGTAACCCTACTGGACAGAACAGAACTGCCCCACTGCGTTTCCAAAGACTGCCTGAAAGATTCGAACTGACAACCTTTTGGGTTAGCAGCTGTAGCATGTAACCACTATGCCACCAGTTTCCTGTTCATTCAACCCTATTAAAGTTACATAAACAATCAAGTACCCTTGCTTTGGCAAACAGTTTCAAAAGAGATACATTAATTATCTCTTTTAATTACCTCAAAAGAGGTAATTAATAGTAACTCTTATTCCACATCATTTCTCCTTAGGAAAATGGATTAACTACTACTGAAAGGTCAGATGCTTGAAGAGATAAGAATTTTTTCTAATAAAAGGTAATTACTTGACTGACTTTTGTCTGAAAGACTTTTATACTGAATATTACCTAGAAAATCAATAAAAGCAAACAGATTCTTAGAGTAAGTTGGCAGAAATTTTATGATTCTCTAATTTACCAACCGGTATTAGAAGCATCAAGTTGTAATGGAGACTGCCACTTACCGTTATTCATCAGCAAGAAAAAAAAATAACTATCTTCAAGATTAAACGACATGTAAGTAACAATGGATTTATTGCTAAATCAAACTAATCAGATCTAAAGAAAAAATTGTTTAAAAAAGTGAAGTTCAAAAAGCTAATTTCAGAAAGATTCTAAGAAAACAGATGTACAAGAAATGTAAAGTTTTCAAGGTAGTACTAACCATTTGAAAGAAGCATCTAGAAAAATATAAAAGGACACAACAGGAAAAGGGACGCAACAGAAGAAATTTACTTGACTAATCCAAGAGCAGCGCAGAGATTTAGAATGCACACAGGAACACTGTGAAAACAGAAACTAAAACTACTGGCCAAAGAACAGGACTGGGAGATTAAGTAAACCACAAGGGCTGGAATCAGGCAAAAAGCAAGAAATACTCTATGACCGAAAAACCCTACAAATACATATGAAAGAAGCCATGCTACTTTAGCAGGACCCACTGCCTCACAGAAATAAACTATGGTGGTCAACATAGCAGGTCCCAGAATCTGTACTACACACCAGCAAAATTTCTTAAAAAAAAAAAAAGGAGTTGGAAGACCATCACAGACTACTAAATTTTTAATCCTACAAAACATACCATTTACTGTAAGCATTCTTGGACTCTGGGGAACACGGTAGTTAATTAGCTCAGCTGTTAACCAAAAAGCCAGCTGTGTGGAAATCCTGCGGGGCAGTTCTACTCTATCCTAAATGGTATCATAAGTTAGAATCCACTCGAAGGCAACGGGTTTGATTTTCTAGTATTAACATTCTTAACAGACATCTTAAGATAAACAAGCAAGAGACAACATATAGCTAGTAAAGAACAATCTTTTATTTTGAAATATTTAGATACAGGTTTCTCCTGCTATGCAAAAGTAAAACTTTTCCCATGAAACCTTCTGAAAGCTGAAATGGTGTAAAGCACAAAACCAATTACCATTTACTTTATAAGGGGAAAAATCTTTGCACATTCTCAGGCCCAAAAAGTAAACTGCCAAATCACACCAAATAACACACAAAACTTAAAATAACACCAATAAACAGTAAAAAGAGGGCCCTAATGGCACAGTAGTTTAGAGCTACAGTGTGCTACCTATGCTGCTAAACCAAAAGGCAGGCAGTCTGAATCTAGTAGGCATTCCTTGGAAACCCTATAGGGCAGTTCTACTCTGTCCTATAAATAGGGTTGCTATGAGCTGCAGTCAACTCCACGGCAACAGGTTTGGTTTGGGTATAGTAAAGCAGGAATAATGTGAAAAATACACAGCCTTTTCAGGGTGCCCACTGCCTCTTTAACAGCTGGCTATAAAACAAATGCTGAATGCTACTTACTTTTCAACTTTTTTTTGTAGAAGTGAAAATATTCTTTGGATTTCTTTAGGTTAACAAAAACAACTACTAATACAGGTCTTTCTAAAAGTGAAGCAGCATAAAACAAACTTTCAAAAAGCAGGGGGTACCTGTGTATCAAAAATTGACTACGCTGTCCTTATTTTGTGATAAAAACTTTTTTGCAGACAGGGTATTTAGAAATAACTAAGAATAGCTATCAGCCTAATAATAGCAATCTCCCTAAGCCATACAGCAAGCTCCCTGGATAGGTAAGATTTGGACCTTTGAAAAAAAAAATAACATAGAACAGTCCTGAGATAGGGTATAAGTCACCTTGCCGAGGTGTCATGAGTCAGCTTCTCTTCATCTGTAACAATGTAAGAGAAGAGGATGTTAGCCAGAAGACACTCAATCCAGACCAAAGGACAGCTTCAGCAACAACTTCATGACTAGTTAACTACTTTCAAGGGGAGGGGGAGGGGTAGGTAGCGAGAACCTTGACTCACAAGATTTCCCTGTACTGTGCTGTCACGTTGTTTGTTGTCAGTTGATATCACGTTGATTTCAAGGGGGTACCCTGAAAACAGATTTATGGGTTTTACACAGAGGCAAGCTCCTGGAGCTTTGATAGAGCTAAATAAAAAAATATAGTGAAGCCAAGATCGGACACATACAGAGTGAATAACCTACACAGTCACTGCATACCTAAGAAAAACTGGGGCACATGGTGGCAAACGAAAGACAGGCCGGGATACACTTATTAAAGCTGGGCTTCGGGCACATTAGACATAAAAGAAAAACAGGGTTAAACCTAATGAAATTTGAAATACAGTTTAAGAAATAAAACACTGTAAGGGACTTTCATAACCTTGACCTTTACTAAAAATGTTAGCTGTGATCTAACTGCTGGAGGGCAAAGAACACCTGTGAAAGGACATGAAAAAAGCCATACTGAAATAGAGAATATAAAGACTATTCAAACAAATAAATTATCTGTATACCCCAAAAAGCAAACCCATTGCCATCAAGTCGATTCTGATTCACAGTGACCCCATAAGACAGAGTAGAACTGCCCTACAAAGTTCCCAAAGAGCACGTGCCAGATTTGAATGCCGACATTTGGTTAGCAGATGTAGCACTTTACCATTACCTTACCAGGGTTTCCAATTATCTGTGCATAGGCTGTAAATTATAGAGACTGTACAGGACCAACATTTTCTCACTCCAGGTTTAATTCTACTCCCAAATTTTCTAGGTTATTTACCCTTATTAGCGTAAGTAAAATAAAAGAAATACAATTAGTTAAAAAATAAGTATTTGTTTAAATACCAATTGTATGCTAGGCAGTCTACCAAGGATGTTTTAAGTGCCATAGTCTATCTGGCCTCACAGCAATCCCATATGACACAGTAGACCTGCCTTCATAGGGTTTCCTGGGCTGCAGTCTTTACAAGAGCAGATCACCAGGTCTTTCTCCCACTAGGCCAGTGCAGGTTTGAACTGCTAACCTTTCAGTTACCAGCCAAGCACCGAACTATTGCAGGAACAAAACTCCTTATACCAGGATAAAGGAGTGAATAAAAACAAGTCCCCTGAAGAAATGTGAGTTCTAGATAAACAAATAAGATACTCATATTGCAAAACAGTGTAGTCAGCAATAAGGAAAAAGTATTCTAGAAACACTGCGGGGAAAAGACACAGCCTAATGAACCTACAAAGGCTACAAATACAAGGTGGCTTTTTAGCTGAGTCATTATTTACCTAGAACTTGGGGATGGGTCCGCTTTTGTAAAAGAATGAAGTAAAGATCAATGTAACGGGTAAAATTAGTGAATTTTAGAAGTAACCCACCCTATGACACGTGACTGAACACTTGGAAATATTCATCAATTCCCCAAGTTCATGATGCTCGTCATATAGTCATTCAAACATTTAGGTCCCTACTCTGTACTGTCAAATATTTTAAGTAGTATAAAAAACCATGGGAGTACAGTAGACAGAGTAACTGTCACTAAGGTATCAAATACGGCTTAGTGTAAAAGAATGTCTACAAGCTGATTAAGCACACAAGAGAGGGAAGGGCTTTCCAAGCAGAAGGAACAGTTTATGCCAACACATGGGATATACAAGAACAAACTCAAATTCAACATTGATTAAGCGTTAAGGCAAGTTTCTGCCCTCAGGAACTTGCAATCTGCTGGACAACCAATTATAACTGACAGCAAAGAATAAAGGACACCATTTTTATGGCTCTCTGTCCAAGGTAAATTTACAATAAATGAAACAAAACAAACCCACTGCCATCAAGTCAATTCCAACTCATAATGACCCTACAAAACAGAGTAGAACTGCCCCACAGAGTTTCCAACATGCACCTGGTGGATTCAAACTGTGCAGTTTTTTTGGGTTAGCAATCCTAACTCTTAGTCACTATGCCAGCAGGGTTTCCCCAAGGTACAACAGAAGCACAAAACAAAAAGAATAGCTAAATCAGACTGTGGGGTCAGAGAAAAATTCTCAGAGAAGTTACAGTAGGCTTAATCTTTAATATTTTCATTGGCCTGTGACATATATATCACCCACTTTTTTCTGCTCTCAGGAAAGTTATCATACTTTTACCATTGAAAGCATTTGCTACCCTCCAATGGGAACTTTTTTTAACAGCAAAAAGCAAAGAAACATTAACTGTTGCCACTAAGTCAATTTCAACTTACAGTGACCCAATGCATAGTGACCCTACAGGACAGAGTAGAACTGTCCCATAGAGTCTCCAAGAAGCAACCGGTAGACCCAAACTGCTGACCTTTTTTGATTAGCAGACAAGCTCTTAACCACTGTGCCACCATTAGCTTATGCAAAATAGCTGGGGCATGAGGCCTGCAAGGTAGTGTAACCAGTAAGAGTAACTGGGTAAAAATTTTGTCTTTGTTAACAATATTTATGGTTTCTTTTGTGATAGGAAGTGTTGGTGGATCTTGTTGTTTTTGGGTACTGTACCTGGAAAATTGGAGATTCCACAAGTGTCATGATAAACATCAGCAACCAAAATCCAGCAGTACAGATGTGCAACCCCTAAGTATGGGTTTGAGAACCTTAAAAATTTTACGTAACCATGCAGTATCAGATAAAGTTTCTCGAACTCCACATTAATAACCAAAAATTTAACCACATTCTTTGACTAGGCATGTTTCCATTAATGAAAATGTGGTATTAAAAAAAATTCAAAGCAGAAAATAATTGGACCTTGATTAAAGAACAATTGGACATTTTAAAGGCAGGATCAGGATGGGTACAGCAGAGAAGAATTTCAGGTAGAGAACAGAAGAACAAAGGAACATGTCACACTGATTCAGGCAGCGGGAGTATTTTAGCATGGCTACAATCTAAAATGCCAGTGGGCCTGTAGAGGAATGTAACTATTAGAACAGAAAAGGAAAATGGATTCATAGTATACAGAACCTAGCAAGCAATTCATTGGCAATTCATTTTGTTCAAAAAGAGGAGTCATTCAAGGAAAAGTAAACAGATATATGACATACTTAAACTTGTGTGTTTCACAAAAGTTACTACTCACAGCTGGTGAAGATGGTCTGGAAGATGAAAACGCTAGGAACCAATCAGATTTTCCTCTCTATATGTTATGGACTGAATTAGGTCCCCCCAAAAACATGTGTTGTAAATCCTCATCTCTCTGCTTGTGGTTAAAATCTCATTTGGGAATGGGTTGTCTTTGTTATGTTAGCGAGATGGAATTAATGTAGGGTAATATCTTGAGTCAATCTTTTCTGAGTTATAAAAGAGATTAAACAAGCAAGCATGGGATGTGATAGATAGCAAGAGACATGGAGATCTCCAAGGAATCTGGAAGCAGAAACTGAAGAGACAAGGAACTTCTTCCAGAGGTAAGAGAGAGAAAAGTCTTCCTCTAGAGCTGAAGTGCTAAATTTCGATATCTAGCTTCCTAAACTGGGAGAAAATAAATTTTTGCTTGTTAAAGCCACACACTTGTGGTATTTCTGTTATACTAGCACTAAATAACTAAGACAGGATTTGGTAGGAGGAGTGGGGTACTGCTCTAACATGTTTCTACAATGCAGAAGTGGTTTTGGAGTCAGATGATGAGTAGAGGCTAGAAGAGTTTTAAAACACCTAATAGAAAAAGCCTAGATTGCCTTGAAGAAACTGTTAGTAGAATCATGGACATCAAAGACAAAGGCAAGGACTCATAAGGCAGTAAGGAGATCCATACAGAAAGTCCTTTTCCTTAAGACAACACATATGTCACGAGCACCATAATGCTGCTAAAAATGTGGACACTAAATGTGCTCTAGTGAAGTTTGAAAGAAAAGGATGAACATGTGACTGGACAGTGAAAGAAAGGCAATACTTTCTATGTAGTAGCAAAGAACTTATTCTGAATTATGGTCAAATATTTAGTGGAAAGTAGAACTTGGATATCTGGCTAATGAGATTTCTACGCAAGGTCTTAAAGGGGTCATGTGGTTTCTCTGGTGCATACAGTAACATGTAAGAGGAAAGAGTTGGACTTAAAAGTAAACTGCACAAAATGAAAACAGAACTTAAAGATTTGGAAAATTCTGTGGTACAACCTAAGGACATGTGTCCTAGAATACTCAACAAAACCAACCAAATCCTTTGCCATTAAGTTGATTCTGACTCATAATTCACACTGAGGATGTAGCTAAACAATCTTTTGTTAAGGGATTATGCCTGTGACTAACAGATTCAACCAACTACCACAGGAGAAAACCATCAGCTTAGACTGAATGGCGCAGAGAAAGAAGTAAAGGAAAGAATGCTGTCTGCCTCCTGGAATTCTACAGGCAGGAAACAGGTCAAAGACACCACATCTGTTGTCCTCCAGGAAAACAAAACGACCATCCAAAAGCAGCCTGGAGATCAGCAGAACTTCTGGAAAAAGCACAGGAAACAGGGCCTTCTCAGTTTCAAAGGTAGAGTGACAGTTTCCTGGATTTCAAAGAATGCGGCCACAGCCTCCTCCTTTTCAGAGTCACATTTTCAGCAATGCTGTTCCTAAGTGTGGGGCTGCCATTAAGGTATACTGGGGAATGTAGCCACCACCCAGAGCTGAGAAGGTAGGGCTTCCATGCCCAAGACAGAACAGGCCCTGCTGGGGCCAAGTGGGTGGGGCTACCACTCAGATGGACAAGGGGAATGGGCCACCTAGAGCTAAGTGTGCGGAGTTGCCATCTGAGCAGGCCTGGAAAGCGAACCTAAAGCCCATAGCTAAGGGGCCTCAACCTAAAATCCAGAGCATGGCTAACAACCAGAGTCTAGGGTAGGGCTACTGCCCAGAAGATCCCAAAGTAGAAAGGATTATTTCCAAGCCTTGAGAGCTAATGTAATTTTTCTGTTCAGTTTCAGTCTTTCTGGGTAGCTATTATCCCTCCATGCCCTCCAATTTCTCTCCTTTGTAATGGAAATGTGTACCTTGTACCTGTTCCAACTACCATATTTTGGCAACAGATAACCTGTAATCTAGATTTCACAGGTTCATAAAGATGAATTTTGACCCAAGATGGAATACACCTAAAGCATCAACCATATTTGATTTAGATGACTCAAAAGATGAGACTTTGGACTTGCAGTTGTTTGAAGATTTTGGGGATGATATGATGTTGTGAATGTGTTTTGCATGTAGCAAGGACATGAATTTGGCAAAAGGTGGCAAAGGGTGGAATTTATGCATTGTGTTCCCAAAAAACATGTGTTGTAAATCCTAACTTCTATGCCTGTGATTATAATCCCATTTGGGAATGGGCTGTTCTTGTTACATTAATGAGGCAGGATTAGGGTAGGGTGTATCTCTGGTCAGTCTCTCTTAAATATAAAAGAGATTAAACAAGTTAGCAGGAAGAGAGATGTGGTAACATACATAACAAGGGACATGGAGATGTCAGGGAATCTGGAAGCAGAAGCTGAACAGACAAGGACCTTCTTCCAGAGGTGACAGAGAGAGAAAGCCTTCCCCTAGAGTGAGCAATAAGTTTGGATATCTAACCTCCTAAACTGTGAAAAAATTAATATTTGTCTGTTAAAGTCACTCACTTGTGATATTTCTGTTATAGCAGCACTAGACAACTAAGACACTATCAATCTATTCAATAGTTCACACTAAAAAAACAAATCATCCTTGACATCTTCATCTTCTTCATCTGTACCTTACATCTACCAAATGGACCACCAAATCATCCTGTTGATTATTCATTGGTGAGCTCCATGACTCTGACGTGCTTTCAAAGCACATTACCTGTCCTCACTAGACTTTACCAATGATCTCACTTTCAAATGTATTCATACAACTCTCATCTTCTCATCTTCCCCTCTCAAGTCCCCTATATAAACAACATAAGGTAGGAATTATACCCTTTTTAACCCCTACATTGTGCTCTCAGATGTGATTACAATACCCAACACTTAAGCAGCACTCGATTTTAAAACATTTTAAATCCATACATTTCATTCTACTGCTGCCACTCTTTTCCAAACCACCAGCAACTTTTACCTGAGCTACTACAAAAGATTTGATCTAGATATTCATTTTAGTTCTTCTCTAATGCATTCTCTACATAGCAGCAAGTGATCCTCCTAGGCATAAATCAGTTCATACCATCTCTGTCACTTATAGCCTTACATTAGCTTTCCATGTCATTTGGAATGAACTCCAAATTCAAGATGGCTTACAGATCTCTGTATTCACATCATTCTCCCCACAGCTCCCTACACTACAGGCACAAGGGCCTTCTTTTTATTCTTCAAATGCTCTGAACTCTTTCCTAACTCAACGGCATCGGGTTTTTGTTTGCTAGAATGCTTTGAGTCCCCATAAATCTTCACCTACTTAACACCTATTCATCCTTCATCCTTCATATCTGTCTAAATGCTACTTCCTCAGCAGCGCTATCCCTGCCCTCAATCTTAATTCTCTCTCAAAGTACCTACCCTGTCCTGTTTCTTCAAAGTGCTTATCCAAATGTGTGGGTTTTTTGTAATTATAATGTTTGTCTTCTCCATGAAAAATAAAAGTTAATACTTACTGAGCATTTTCCATATATTAGCTCATTTAATCCTAGTAGCCAATGAAGTAGGCGCTACTATTATCTTCATTTTACATGTTATGAGGCATAGAGAAATTAAGTATTTGCTCAAGGTCATAAAGCTGGTAAGGAGTCAAACTTTGAACCCAGACAGTCTGTCTCCAAAGTCACTGTTTCAATGACTATGCTATAGAATAGGCTTTGAGAAAATGGAATAACCATGTCTGTTTTGTACATCAATGTATACTCAGGTCTGGTGCTAAATTTAAAGCAGACATTTGTATATTTGTGGAATGAAAGAATCAGTCAACACTTGAGAAGTAAATGATTACAAGCATATAGGAGAAGGATAAAAATAAAATGAACCAGTTAGTGGCAAGGAAGACAAACTCAATTATATGTATACCCAAATCATCAGATTCTAAACCTGTAACCATTCTTTTTGAAAATAATCCTTGCCACTAGACCCTCAGCCTGGGCCTTAGAGCCCTTTTGCAATAGTCCTTGGATATAAGCACCCCTTAACCAGAATCCTCCAGGGTGCCTTTACCATTAAGGGTTTTCAATTCTACCAAACCAACTTCACCCAGAACAAAGTCTTTGTTGCCCCATTATTAACTTTATAAAGACATTTTAACACTTCTAGGAGATAAAGTTACATACTATCTGGGTCTTTAAACCAGTTTCTGTACCAAAATAATCTGTCTAAATTCAGACAATTGAGCCCAACTATCAATCACTTCCAACATTCCCCTCTTATCTCTATAATCCCAGATCATTTTACATACAAAGACAATAATGTTCCACTATCATCTATCTTTCTGGAGCCCTAGTAGCAAAGCTTAAGGGCTAACCAAAAGGTTGTAGTTTGAATCAATCAACCAGTTCTTGGAAGCCCTATGGGGTGGTTCTTCTCTGTCCTACAGGGTTGCTATTAGTAGGAATCCACTCAGTGACAATGGGTTATGATCTGTCTTCCAAATCTATGTATACGCACCTCTAGTTTCTTTCATCTTTTCCACTATGCCCAAGAGAATATGCATTCTATTAACTAAATTCCAGACTTCCTTATTCTTTTTGAACAATGCTCCTTCTACTTAATTACCTTAACTTAAACCTGGCTCTTCCCTGAAAACACTATTTTCTCACAGCTCTCTCCAGGAGAAAAGAATATTCATTTTACTGCAACTCATACCCACACTGAGCCAGAAGTGACTGCCTTTCCACTACAGTTTTGAGATTATTATTATCCTCCTTTATGGTTCTGCCTTCTACTCATTAGCATGTTCTGTTTAATCACACCTCCTCATTCTCAGACTTGGGAACCTAGTCTTCCTCTCTACGAAATCTCTTGTTATAATTTTGGAAGATGATCCAGCCAACTACTCTATATTGGAATTTATGGGTTGCTGTGAGTTGGAACTGACTAGATAGCAACTAGTTTTGTTTGTTTTAGTTCCAAAGATCTTTAGCTCAATTCTACTTTAGGCACTTACTCATCATTTCTCACTCTGAATTTGAAACTGCTTCATTTTGATTAGCAGGTCATGAAAATCTTTTACATAGCTGACCTGCCTTTATAGCAGCCTCCTGTCCCTCAATCCATCAGATTATCCCCAACGTGGATCCTATAGTTAAATATCTCTAAATATCTTACCAGCAAATTCGGGTCATTTGTACCCCCTTTCCCTGAATCCAAACAACAATTAAAAAAAACAAATCTCAGCTCCAGGTCTTTCTGGGAACTGAGCTACACTAACCAAAAAAAAAAAGGCCAAACTAGGCCTCGAACATCAACTTTTTAAAACAAATTTCAGAAATTCTCTCTTTCATTCCTGTCAACAGTTCTATCAATCATTTTCTCTTTTGAAGCCTCCCAGTCATCTGGATGTGTCTAGGAAGCTTCTACGACTTCTCCTATATTGTGTGCTGTCTTTCCTTTCACCAAAGTTAACATTTTTCTACAATCTAGTTAATGATTTCCCCTTCTCACCATTCCCCTTTCTTGTAACCATCAAAGATTGTTTTTTTCTGTGTGTAAATATTTTCTTGAGTTTTTATAATACTGATCTCATATTATTAATACCAACACTACAAATTTATATATTATCTTAAAGCTCTCAAAGCTTTAATATACACTTTTGGTTTTTGTTTATACTAAGTCTATGAAACACACAGAGCAAGCATAAATTCTGTGATAAAACTAAAGCCTAAGTTGTTTACTGATTACAGATCACATGGCAAAGAAGTTGAGTATCAGGTATGAGGATCTCTAAATTTTCTCCCTTATTGCTCCTTTTTCTAGGTCATCAAATTTTCACCTTATCCTCAGCCACCTTAAGGGAGTCTCTCCTTTCTAAAATTAATCTTCGCAAAGATTAACTTCCTTTTCCCCAATCAGAATATCTTCCTTTCCTCTAATATGCTCGTTTCCCCTTTCTTTAAAAAAGTTCCCTCAACTTTACCTGTTCCACAAAACTCATTCTTTCCATCCTTTCTTTGCCAAACTCAAAACCTACTACTGTACGCACTTGTACTCCACTTTCACCTCTCCATTGAAATATCCCTTATTAAAAGCTGTCAATAAATTGGATTTCCTAAATGCCATATCCAGTAACTACTCTTATCGTATGCCTAAGTTTTCAGTTATTGTCCTAAGGTATTCAACATCATGGACCACTCTACCTGGACTTCATCTCCGGACTCTGCAATATCCCTCTCTCCTCATTCTCCTACCACTGACTTCATACTCGAATCTCATCCTTTGACAATCCAAATGTTAGTTCTCTGTAGAGTTCCCCTCCCTTCTCTCCTGCTTTACCTAAATACTCTTCCTTAAAATCTCTTCCACTCATATGCCTTCAGATACCAACCATATTCCTCTACTTTACTACACTCTACAGTCTCTACACACCCTTTCATTCTTTTAGGAAGACGCTAGAACAAAACAGGCAGGGGGAAAGACAACAGAAGATGGGATCGTTTCCTACGCTTAGAAACAAATCACAATGAAAATATAAACATGACTACACACAAATTTTTTTTGTTTTTGTTTTTGTTTTTGTTTTTTTTATTTAACATAACTGAGTAAAAATGTACATTCACATGTAAATTTACATGCCCCCCTATATGCAGCTTCCACTGCTCTCCCTGTCCAGTGACTGCACACTATTCCTCTCTGCTCCATACATGTCTCATCCTCCCAACAGTCTCCTTTCCCCTCCTCTCCGTCCACTCCCCTTCCTCCAGCCAGAGGTCAGCAAGATGATATCCTATAGATGTATAGAACCATAAAGTGCTTCCAACATATGGTTACTCTGCATTGCCAAGTCCATTCCATTCCTGTCCAAAGAGTGGACCTTTGTTATAATTTATGGGAACGGGCAGCATCAGGGCCGGGGGCCATGCTCTCAGAGGAACCCCAAAACCGCTGGACCATCAATTGAGGTCTTTTAGTGGAGATCTCATGATGCACCTCTTTTTATTCTTGTGTTGCCAATGAGGCTCCTCTCTGTGAGCTCCGTCATGGCTATCACTGGTGGTGGCCGGGCACCATCCGGTTCTTCCGGTCCCAGGTCGATGTAGGCACCCACTCTTGTGGGTCTCTCTGTCTTCTCGGTTGTCTTTACCGCATGCCATTTTGGCCCTCGGTGAGCATCCGTTCCTGCTGAGTTGGGACCATTTGCTGTACACACAAATTTTTAATTTCTACAAATTAAGATGAATAAAATGGAAAACCCACAAATAAATGCACATTAATTATCCACATATCTATAAACACATAACTCAATGAACAGAAAAATCAGAAAATTTACAAAAGAAGTGAACTATTTTTTAAAACCAGTGACTACTGAGGTCAACTCTTTGGACAAAAATGGACTGCACTTGGGAACTCAACGTGACCACATGGTGGATGAACCTATGATTCTACACATTTATTTACAGGAGGGTGTCCCACTGGGTCTCTTTCTAGATGGGAGAGAAGAGGACAGACAGTAGCAGGCAGTAGCTTGTTGAGAAAATATGACAAGTATAAAATGAAAAGGAGAAGTATGTTGTCATGGGGCAAGCAGAGCGGAAGAGCTGTAGACAGGTGGGCATGCAAAACTGATTTGGATTGAATACCTAATCTGTGCTATGGAGGAAAACAAGGCAGGAAAGGGAGACTATTAGTGTTGAGAAGAACTGGAAGTTTAAATAGTTTGGTTGATGAAGTCCTCACTGAAAAGATCATATTTAAATAAATACTTAGGAGGTGAGAGAAAAGCCTTGGGGGGAGGGAGGAGAGGAATATTCCAGGCAGAGGGAACAGGTTATTACAAAGGCCCCCTACTGGGAACTTCTCCAGAGTGTCTGAAGGTCTCCAAGCAGGCCCTTAAGGCAGAAGTGATGGACAAATAATAATTAGAAGATGTGATCAGAGAGGTAATGGGAGGGGGGCAGCAGACATTTAATATCCATCATGGGCCCTGAGTGGTTCTGTACAGCCTTGCTAAATAGGCCAAACCACAAAGTCTAACCATCCCCTGACCCTTGGCCATTACTGTAGTTAGTTTTATACTCAGTTAAGTCAGTTAGGGAGCCCACAGCATAACTGCTATGTAACTGCTCACTCTGGGGGATCGGGGAATAGGGAAAAGAAGGAGGAGGAGAAGAACTTAGAGGTTTAGGGGCAGGAAGACATAAGCAGTTCAGCTTTGATCATGTCAAATTTGAAAGCCTATTAGATACTGAAGTGGAGATACTGGGTAAGTTACTTGAATACGAGTTCAGATTTCAGAGAAAAGATCAAACCTCAAAAATTTGAAAGTCACTATCATAAGACACTAGATGAAATGGCCAAGGGAACGAATAAAGATTTTTCAAAAAGACGTAATGACCAAGGTGTGAATCCTGGAACATTATAATATGAAGCAGTCAGGAAGTGAGAAGGAACTAGCAAAGCCCAAGAAAGACAGCCCCAGAGACAGGAGTACTCAGAGGCTGCAGTGTTTTGGAACTGGAAAAAGAAATGATTTCAAGAATGAGAAAATGTTCAACTGTGGCAAAGATGCTGACAGATCACGTAAAATCGGGGATGAGTACTGGATTTAGCAATATGGAGATCAATCATCATAAAGTGTAATTTTGGAGTAACAAGGCAAACTAGTTGAAGCAGGTTCAAGAGACAATGGGAGGTGATAAATTGTAGGCATTGAGACAAGAGTTTTCCTGGGAACAAACATGTATTTACTGAATGAAAGACACCCAGTGCTGTCAAGTGTGCAGTGAATTAACATACTGTGCTTAGGAAAATATAAAATAGGATAACCTTTTCAGAAAGAGCCCTAAAACACAGCCCCACTGCATTTTAAAACATACAGAGATATACAGATAATAGATATCTCTAGAAATATACCAAAACATAAAACATTGGTTATCTTACTATTGTAAGATTATGATTGAGTTTCATTTTCTTCTTTATAATATTCTTATAGTCTTCAAATATTCTACAACGAACACGTATAACTTCTATAATTAACAACATTTTAAGTTTCACGTGCTCCTCCCTGTAATTTTAATTCTAATCATTGCTCCTAAAGAAAACAATCCAAAATTTACAAAAAATTTCATATTTCAAAAATGTTTCTAATATTTTATTTCAACAAAAATAATATGAAACAATCCAACTTTCAAAAAAAGGGGACTAAAGCAAAGTTATAAATGATTTCATTCTACTTGAATCAACAAGCAACATCCATTGAAGAAATGCAGTCCACAAATCAAACCAAATACTGCATTGGGCAAACTTGCAAAAGACAGCTTTACAGCTTGAAAAATCAAAGATGTCACTTAGACGACTAATGTTCACCTCACCCAAACTATGGGCTCAACTGCCTCATATGCAAGGTCTGACAACTAAGTTCATGAACTCATCCTAGAAAAAGTGCTACATGCCTCATTGCTGAGTATCACTACAGTCACCTTCAAACTACTCCCCGTGGAAAGCTATACACTGACATTAGTACCTAGTTCACCATTCAAAGCAACTTTAGAACTCTTTTCTGGCTATCATCATGTTATCCTTGATGTCCTGAATGTCATCAAAATGCCTTACTTTCAATATTTCCTTCATCTTTGGGTAAAGAAAAAAGTCACTGGGGGTCAGATGAGGTGAGTAAGGAGGGTGTTCTAATACACTTACTTGTTTACTGGCTAAAAACTCCCTCACAGACAATGCCATGTGAGCTGGTACACTGTCGTAAGGTACCATGAGTTGTTGGCAAAATGCTCGTCTCATTTTCATCTAACTTTTTCTTGCAGCCTTTTCAGCATTTCCAAACAGTAAACATGGTTAACTATTTGTCTACTTAGTACAAACTCCATAATGAACAATCTCTCTGATATCAAAAAAGGTTAGCAACATCATTTTGACTCTTGATTTGGACTGATGGAACTTTTTTGGCCAGTGGAGAACTGCCTGACTTCCATTGTGCACTGTGACACTTTGTTCAGGGTTGTATTGGTACATTCATGTTTCATTACCAGTGATAAAACAGCCCAAAACATCACCTTGTCTCTCCAAAAGGTCTTGACAAACTTCAACTCCCCTTCACTTTTGCTATTGGTGAGCTCCTTGGGGACCATTTTTGACATACCTTTCTCCTGTCAAGATTTGCAGTTAAGATTTTCCTGTTTCTCTATGTTTACTTGGTCTGATATGCTTCTCGCAGTCAGCCGATGATTGTGATGTACAATTCAATGAACTTCTGCAATGTTTTCATCAGTTCTGCCTGCTACTGGCCACCCTGATTTCTCCTCAACAGTTACACTTTCTCTCCCGTCAGAAAAACGTTTAATCTATATGTACACTTTCATTTTCTTCATTGCATTATCCTCATAAAATTGGACTAACATGCTCCTGATTTCACTTCTACTCTTGTCAAGTTTAACAAGAAATTTAACATCTGTTCATTGCTGTAATTGAAGTTCTGACATCTATTTAAAATAGCACACAAAAATACACAACAATCAATGCCACTCAGCAAGACACTGCTACAAGTTGACACAAACACAGCTGTGAGACACTTATGAAATCTTATCGAGTTGTTTGTACAGTGTTGCCAACATAAGCACATGGTGGCAAGTTCATGAACTTAATTGTCAGACCTCATACATGCAAAAGCTGGATAATAAAAAAGTAAGACAGAAGAAAAATTGATACAGTAAAACTGTGGTGATGGTAAAAAATATCGAATACATCTTACATTGCCAGAAGAACAAACAAATTGGTCTGAGAATAAATACAATGAGAATGTTCCTTAGACACTAGGATGGCAAGACTTAACTAGTTTACTTTGGACACATCATCAGAAATGATCACAATCATTAGAAGAAGGTTTGGTAAATGAGAGGACCAATGAAAACAAGGGAAATCCTCAATAAATGGGATTGACACAAAGCCAAAACAATGGATTCAAACTTACGAACAATTGTAAGGGTGGTACAGGGCCAGGCAATATTTTGTTCCAATTAATATCAGGCTAGTATGAGTCAGAAACAACAGCACTAACAACAACACCACCTTAAGGGAAAAATGCTTATATTAAAATGATAACTGAATGAAATAGAATAGATGGCATATAAGTCGATGTGTTTCTCTTTGCTTCCCAACTCCCTCTAAAACAACAGCAAAATAACTTTTAATAGGAAAAAGAAACTAACAATGAAAAAAAAGAAATGAGGAGATTTGGAAAGGAAGCAAGAATAAAAGTTATCGACAAATTTTTAGAATTCAGAAAACTGGTCAATGATACCTTAGCAGAACAGATGAAAAACTGAATGCCTGGCAAAGGAAAAATGAACAAGACAGTTAACAGTATTCAGTAAATGGCTGCAGTTTTCCACTCATATTTTCGCATTCTACGAATGCTTCCTAAGTGCCTACATACAAAGTACTAGATTCTGGGATATAACGATGCTGTTAGGTGCCATCGAATTGGTTCCAACTTATAGCAACCCTAGGCACAACAGAACTAAATACTGCCTGGTGCTGCACCATCACAATTGTTGCTGCGCTTGAGCCCACTGTTGCAGCCACAGCATCAATCCATCTCATTGAGGGTCTTCCTCTTCTTTACTGACCCTCTACTTTAGCAAGCATGATATCCTTTTCCAGGGTCTGATCCCTCCTGACAACACGTCCCAAGTATGTGAGACATAGTCTGACCATCCCTGACTCTAAGGAGCAGTCTGGTTGTACTTCTTCCAAGACAGATTTGTTAGTTATTTTGGCAGTCCTTGGTATATTCAATATTCTCTTCTTCCCCAATGCCAGGATTCAAAGGTGCTAGTTCTTCAGTACTCCTTATTCAATTGTCTAGCTTTCACATGCATATGAGGCAAATGAAAGCACTATGGCTTGGGTGAGGTGCACCTTACTCCTTAAGGTGACATCTTTGCTTTTCAACACTGTGGAGAGGTCTTTTAACAGCAGATCTGCCCAATGGAATGAGTCTCTCAATTGCTCGACTGCTGCTTCAATGGATGTTGTTTGTGATTCCAAGTAAAACGATATCCTTGACAACTTCAATCTTTTCTCTGTTTATAATGATGTTACTTATTGGTTCTGTGATGAAAACTTTTTGTTTTCTTGATGTTGAAGTGTAATCCATACTGAAGGCTGTGGTCCTTGATCTTCATCAATAATTGCTTCAAGTCTTCTTCACTCTCAGCAAGCAAGGTTGTGTTATCTGCATATCATCCAGGCTGTTACTGAGTATTCCTCCAGTCCTGATGTCTGTTCCTCATATAGTCCAGCTTTTTGGATTATCTGCTCAGCATACAGATTAAATAGATACAGTGAAAAGATACAACTCCGACATATGCACACCTTTCCTAACTTTAAACCATGGATCAGACCCTTGTTATATTCAAACGACTGCCTTTTTACAGATTCCTCATGAACATAGTCACAAGGTCGGCAGTTCAAATCCACCAGGCGCTCCTTGAATACTCTGGGGCTCAGTTCTACCCTGGCCCCTAGGGTCGCCATGAGTCAGCGCCGACTCAACGGCACTTGGCTTGGCATGAACATAGCATACAAAAGTGAGAAAAACACCAGTTCTTCAAGGATCCTCTCCCTTTGGTATCTGCATTTCCATTCTGAAATTTGTAAGCTAGGCTAACTCTTCCTGGCTATCATCTAAACCACTGCTGTCACGGAGTTAGCACGAATGTAGCACACACCAACACTCTCAAGCCAGTTCCAAACAGTGACATCAAATTTCTCTGCACGCTTCCTCAAAAGGTGCAAAATTACTAAGATTAACGGATCTATTTGCCAATGGTTAAGAAGATTCTATTTTCAGATTCGAAAATTGTCTACTGACACATTATTTAGTGCTCTCCACTTAGCATTCACTGTTTTGAGGTTTCATGTTTCTAGACATAGTTGCTAAGCCTTTCTTTCAGAGAAAAATTCAAAAGTCAATATTCTATCCCACAGAAAAGCACTGCTTAGTTCACCTCATCTCTTTTACTCAATGTTTAAAGTGACCATGAGGTTGCAAAATGCACAATGTGAGCAAGTGAGGGGTTTCTCTACTAACTGTAAAGTTCATCTGCATCAATCTATTAAAGAAACATAATGGCAAAGATGAAATTATTAAGCACACCAGAAGAACAAATTACTCTTAGCATTACTAAGTGGACCTCTACTGAAAAACAGAAATCAAAACAAGAATAGCTCCCAACTCAAGAAATGCCAAGAAACAAAACAACGATGATGACAGAAAATTTTAACAGATGGAGCTTATGCAACATTTGGATAACTTACCATTATGGATTGAATTATGTCCCCCAAAACCATGAGTTGTACAATCCTAACCTCTATGAGTAATCTGTTATGTCAATGAGGCAGGATTAGTATAGGGTGTATCTGGAGTCAATCTCCTTTGAAATATAAAAGAGATTAAACAGGCAAACAAAAAGAAGCAGAGATGGGAGAAGAGAGCTGCCATCCCACATGAAAATCATCCAGGACCAGAAACTTAGAAGAGACTACAATCTTTCTCCAGGGCCAAAATAGAAAGAAAGCCTTCCCCAGCACTATGAATTCAGACTTTCAGCCACCTAAACTGTGAGAAAATGAATTTCTATTTCTTAAAGCCACCTTTTTGTGATATTTCTGATACAGCATCATTAGATAACAAAGACATTTACCAACAGTGGCTGTCACAGAGATACAGACGTAGGTGAGTGATCTGAGCCAGTCACCCCAACTGAGTGTTACCCAGGTTAAAACTTGATTTAAACAAAAACCTTTGCTGCCAAGTCAATTCTGACAAATAGTGACATTACAGGATACAGTAGAACTGCTCCACTGTCACATCTTTCTCCTGTGATGCTGCTGGGTGGGTCTGAACTGACAACTCTCCAGTTAGCAGCCAAGTACTTAACTGCTGCACCAGCAGCCTCCTCCATTAAGTGTTACACACGTCTGCCCAAGTATCTTGCCTTAGAAACACCAGTTTTTCTTAATTTGCCTTCTCTACTTCCCAGTGGCTGCTTCCCAGCACTTGACTTGCTTTTCCTCTCATTCCTCTGCCTGTCCATATGCACTTTGTTTCTGCCTTCAGCCTTGTATAGTTACCATTTATCACTGTCTGTAAAGAATGCTGGAAACCCTGGTGGCTTAGTGTTAAGTGTTATAGCTACTAACCAAAAAGTCACCAGTTCAAATCCGATAGGTGCTTCTTGGAAACACTATGAGGCAGCTCTACTCTGTCTTACAGAGTCGCTATTAGTGAGAAATAACTCAACAGCAACACGTTTAGTTTCAGTCAAAGAATGTACAGAGTTTATATTAACTTTACCAAAACAATTTGGTCTTTGTCCTCAGTTTCTGAGATAGCTAAAAAACTACCCTGAAGTTTAAATGCTCAGGCTAAGGACTCCATATCATACCTAACAGGTTATGTTGCTGCTATGAGTCGGATCCAACTCAATGGCACGTGGCTGGCTGGCTGTGAAGAGGTGACTCTGGGATAAGGGCTAGTCAGGCCAGAGAGACTCACCATGTAATACTTTGTTATCACCTCTAGACACCTACTGATCCTCAGAGGAATAGGACTAGAGTTTACTTTATGTAAAAAGATCCCCTCAAAAAGCTGTGCAAACTGAAATCCCATAAGCTTCCTGGTTGGTTAAAAACACCCATATACACAGAAGAGTATCATGTCCCTTTTTCAGACACGAAGGCTTACTGTTGGAAACCCTCTCAGATCTTGTCCTACGTGTCTCCTTTATGATAATCTTGCTTTGTATCCTTTATAATAAAGATGTAATTATAAGCATAGCATCTTCCGTGATCTCTGTGTCATTCTAGGGAATTATGAAACCTGAGGGAATAGTATTAGCAACATGTTAGAAGCAAGGTGGTGGCAGGAACCCCTCAACTTACTGCTCTAATCCTGATAGGGTAGAAGAAACTTCTAAATTTGTAGCTAGCATGTTAGAAGTGAGAGAGGCCATGAGGGACTCTTCAACTTAGACCTGGAATCCTAGTTGTGGAAGAAAACAAATTTGTAGCTAGCAAGTCAGAAGTGAAGGAGTTGTGTGGCATATGAAGTCTTAGGCCTATGTGGCATCTAGATGACTATGTCCTTTAACTTGTAAGATCTGACCTAAATGTTGGGTGGATATAGTTGGTGAAGAAGTACTGCATGGGCAGCTGTGGTGGTAAACCTATGACTCTAACAAGTCACTTAGGTTATTAACCTGTATTCCATCTTCTGCCTCAATTACCACCCTCAGACCAGACTAGCAGGTCTGCCTTCCTCTCCCTATCTCTGAGGAAACAGAATTAAGACCTCACAAAGAGATAATGAAATGTGAGGTAATTCACACTGTTTGATAAGATGTAATGAAAATTTATGATGTAATGAAATCTTGAGACTCCTGACTATTGTTCTGTGACAAACACTTACCACTTTGAATTCTCACTATAAAAACTGCTGCAAATGTAATCCAAGTAGGACAGTTTTGGGCTCGCTGTCTCCCAGATTGCTAGTAAATCTTCAAATAAAATATTCTTTGAACCCCACACTGTCTCTGAATTTTCAGCTACAGCAACAGGCAGAACAAACTTGCTTCTGCTACATCTCTAAAAGCCCTCAATGAAAAGGCAGATAGCTGCCACGGCAACTGAAGAATTATGACCAGGGTACTCCTTGGTGAATTCTGAAGACCCAACTGCTTATACCACCCCAGTAACTCTGGCCCAGAAGAGTAAGGGTATCCATCTGTTCCATTCAAAGGCCGAGGATAAGGTCCACAAAACAATTTGCAGGCATGGGTCAGACATTTAAGAGCCAAAGGGTATCTGCTACTGGAAGGCTCCTGTGACAAGATAAAGGGGTATGCGGAGCAGAGGAAAGTGTCTATCCCCTACAAGACAAGCTCTGTGCAACACAAGGAACACATTGATCCAGGCATAACACCTCCCATTTCCCTGGACCTCCACTATCCTGTTAGGTTAAAAAGCAGATTCCTCAGCCACCTCTCCTTTCTTCCTCCCCTCTTCAGCTTGATCCAGGACAGAGGGTGTTCGGAGGAGGTCCCTTTGTCTGCATAGACAGACAGGCCTGGAGGTGGGGCTTTCGAACACTCTCAACAGCACTGTCAAGAATCTTTTACTTGGGAGCCTTTGAAAGCCGCCCATCCATGCCCCGCGTCAATTCACTAATTTGAAAGGGTTCAAGTGCTTTATTCCCATTGCATTCAGAGAACTCAGGTTCTCAACAGGGTTCGAACTTCTGTCTGTCTCAGTACTGTCTGTCTGGTAAAGGAACATCTGTCCCAACTAAGAAAGCTTTCTCTGTGTCTGTATACTCTGTAATATGGGAAACAAGGTCTCTGTTCCTAAAGAAAGCCTGATGGGGCAAATTCTGTCTGCCTGGTTTCTGTATGGGTACCAACTGTCACTAACGATCAAATGAAGTTCTACTATAATATGGCCTGGCCAAGGGACTAACTAGACTCCAGAAAAAGTTAACAATTGAATGGATCCATAAAATTATCTTTCCATCCCGCAATTAGAGCTCTTCTGTCAAATTAAGAAAGTGTTCACTGAGCTCACTCTTAATTAAAGAAGAAACAAGCTACATGCGTATCTGGTGAAGCTGGATGAGTGTGTGATACAGTGTGAGGCCTCCTGTGTGTGTTTGGTAAGATAAATACATTTGTGGTGTGCTTTTGCCTTTGTGGAGTTTTGGAAATATCTTTGTCATTGCTGTACCTGCACAAGCTGTTTTTAGAGACCATTAGATTTGTAATTTTCAGTGAAACAGTGTCTTTTGTCATTGCCAATGTACCTAATTTTAAGAGTCTTGCTTGAACTAAATGAAGGTTGATTAAAAACAAAAAAGTTGAATTTCAAGTAGATCTAGACATATTGTCACTGGGCTTAAAAATCTAATTTTATAGCCCTTAAAGAAATAACTTTGTCTTAGAGAGAAAGTAACAATTCCAAAAGAGTAGAAGGGAAATTAATGATCTTTTGCCCTCTATAAAGAAGTAGAGAGCAAGGCAGAAATTACCCTCAAGTCATAGCTGCGGGGAAACTTTTCAGAAGAAAAAAAAAAAACAACAGATAAGGACTACTGCTTTACTTTGATTATCATAATTGCGTAAATCTAGAAAAGACTTCTCACGATTTAAGGACAACTCTGACATCTATCTGAGAGGTTTAGAGAGATGTATTTGTCAGGGATGGGACTTTGTGATTTCCAAGCCAGCTGAACAATAACTTGTGTCATTTTTAAAAGCCAGCTGATAAAACTTTAGGAGTTAAAGACCTAAAGTTTTTAAACAAGCTTTACTTCAGCCCTGGACTTTAAGGGTAATTGAGCTTAATAAATATCTGATATAACGTAAATTTATATACTGCTTGCTTTTCAAGCAACAAGGAAGGTAAGTCTCATTAAGTGAACTCTTTGCTACTGAAGGGATTATACTATAGAGGTCTGTTAATAAAGGATTATACTATAGAGGTTTGTTGACAAGGATTATACTATAGAGGTCTGTTGAAAAGTGTTTGATATGGTCAAAAGTTCTGTTTGTCTCACAAAAGCTTAATGGTTTGATTTTGAGAACATTAATATTATAAAGAATGAGCTTGTTCGATGCTAAATAACAATTTTCCCTGACTTCTCAGCAAACAGTTGATTTATTCCTTGCATAATCTCTCTTTAGAGCAAAGATTTCATCTCTCATTGGAATAAGATTTCCTGAGTCGACAAATCATGCCACAGGACTTAATAGAGAGAAAGCTAATGTTTTCTTACTTTTAGATCTTTAAATAACGTTAATATCATTTCTTGTCAACCTGTAACCACAGAAAGCCATGAGTGTCCTTTTCTGAGGGAACAGGTGAAAAGAATCTTATTTGATAAATTATCTGACGTGGGTTAAAATCAGGTGCCCAGTTCTCACTGAAATTTATGTTGTTTATTTTCTCTTGTTTTTGCCTAATACTATTTAACAAATACATAATATTAAGTCATAATTTTATTTTTTAATTGCTATCTGGAGAAACCCTGGTTACACAGTGGTTAAGCGCTGTGCCTGCCATCCAAAGGTCAGCAGTTTGAGTGCAGCAGGGGCTCCTTTGGGAACTCTGTGGAGCAGTTCTGCTCTGTCTTACAGGGTTGCCACAATTCAGAATTAACTCCACAACACTTGGTTTGGTTTGCTTTTAATTGCTAACTTAATTATAACCTTATTGTTACTTTAATCTGACATCATCAAAGCCAATGTTTTGACTGGGGAATTCAGATTATTTACTTCTAAATCTGTTTGTAAATACTTAGAGATTTAATAATCTTGCTATATCCTGACTATGTACCATTATGCCTCAAGAGTATTATATATAGTATCTGAAGTTCTTTAGTAATGTGGGTAATAATTATATTTAAAATTGTCTGAAGTTTTCTAACAAATTGAATTTTATTTGACCCTTACATTTTGCTTATTTTTATTAATCTGGTTCTTATTAAGTTTTGTCATTTACAGGTTTGCTGATTTTTCTGAAAACATTTGACCAGAATACCTCAACAAAGATTTCAGACTTATGAGAAGGACCGTTGCTCGAGACATCCAAGGCTCTTATGCAGATCTGATGACCTCACTAACTGCAGCTGGTTCAGAATAAGTAAAACAGAACAATTACACAAGGCTGGGTACATGAACATACTGTGAGTCTTATGTAAAAAATACTGTTGATGTTTCAAGGGTCTACTTTCTAGATATAAAGAAACATTTTCTTTTCTCCTAAAGTATTTAACCAATGGGTTTAAATCTGAGGTTTTAGAGAATACAACTGCTGTGGAGACACGAAAAACAGTTACTGATCCTACTTGTGAGGTGTTTGAATTTATTTCCTTGATCAAAGACCTTAGGGTCACAGATTCTTTGGTTATTTGAGATAACTGGCCTGATATTGAACGCTATTAGCGTTCCTCTAATAGCACAAAGACTTCTTCAAGTCAGAATTACAGAAATTATTTTCATGGCCCCCCAACCTAGGTGGCCACGTGCACTAATAATGGGAATCATAATCATAATTGTTCATGGACTATTTGTTACTTTATACAATGTACGCCCTTCCTCATGACTTATTGTACCTCATGTTGTAGAGTCAACTCATAATCAAAGACTTGATCCTAGAATTAATGCTGTAAATCAAAGCAGTGGTTTTCATTTAAAACCTATTTCATAGATATGAAATTTAAAAACTAGGAGTGGGGAATGGTGGTAAATGTAAGAATCTAACAAAAGTCACTTAGGTTATTAAGCTGCATTCCATCTTCTGCCTCAATTATCACCCTCAGACTGGACTAGCAAGCCTGCATTCCCCTCCCTATCTCTTCCCCTCCCTATCTCTGAGGAAACAGAATTAAGACCTAAGAGAGAGATAAGGAAATTTGGGGTAATTCACACTGTTTGATAATATGTAATGAAAACTTATGATGTAATGAAATCTTGTGACTCCTGACTATTGTTCTGTGACAAACATGCTTCCCCTTTGAATTCTGGCTATAAAAACTGCTGGAAATGTAACCCAAATGAGACAGCTTTTGGTTCACTGTCCCATAGATTGCTAGCAAATCTTCAAATGAAATATTCCTTGAACTCCACGCTGTCTCTGAATTTTTGGCTACAGTGACAGACGGAACAAACTTCAGCAACAGCTGACTTCAGAACTAAACAGAAGAGTAAGAAGTTTATGGTTGACTGTAATGATTTAAATGACCCATGAAGTACATGAGACTAGAATGTCAACAAGATGGCAGGGTGGTCAGCTCCAGCTGTCCTTACAAAGAACTAGGAAAACACAAAGAGAAACTGTCAGAGCCAACTTCGTCAGAACTCTGTGGAAAAGAGCCAAAGGTTTACAGTTTACCCAAGTAAACACTGAAGCAAGGAAAAAAAACTTCAAAATAGCAGGAAGAGTTTACAATCCATACCTACATCCCACCCCTCCTTTGCCTGGCAGCCAGCTTGAAGATGTCAGGCCACATTCCTACTATGGGACCCTGGTCCCTGATTCCAGTAGGAGACGAGCAAACATTACTTCCAAATTACTGAGCATTTCTATTCTGTCTGCTGATTACCTGGAACACTCACTGGTATAGGGTATTCATCTCTTTTATTCATCTCTGTTTCACTTTCGTCTCAGAACTCAGTCAGTGCGGAAAAAGCAAGAGACTCGGTTCAGAAACACTGCAGAGCAAACAAATTGCTGTCATCTACGGCAAAAAAGTACAACTGACACATACAATAGACTGCCTAAGGCTTATGAAGAAAAGCCAGGAGACAGAGTTGCTTTCAGAAATGTGCTAACTGTTCTTAGATGCTATTGAGCAGAGTTAGATTCATAGCAACTACTCTTTAGGGTTTACTTCATTGTAATCTTCATAGAAGGAGACTGCCAGGTCTGTCTACTGTGGTGGCCACTGTTGGTTAGCAGCTAAGCACTTAACCATTTCTACCAACAGGCCTCTGTTTGGGGTAAATTAGGACATTCAAAAGCAGTCACACATATGAGAAAATTTAGAAGACCATGTGCATATTAAGAACAATAAACATGCTCAGAAAAGATCTATGAAAACTCTACAACCTTGGCCTGATCTCACACATGTAAGCCTGGCAAAGTACTGAAGTAGAGCCCTGAGAACACATTCAGTCTGTAAAAACAGAGACCTGGAATTTTGTTTGTATGTTTTAAGGTTTTTGTTTGCTTATATTGGGCTACACTTTTGTTTGCTTTTTGTTTTCTTATGTTTAGTTCCTGGCATTCAAAGAAATGCCTATCAAAAAACACTAGTTGAACACAAGCTAAAGGAACAGAGACATCAGTGGCCATACACAACAAGGAATAGAGTCTTTGCAAAAAATGAGTTTGAAGAAGTCTCAAAAAAAAAAAATACTACCACAGCCTTGAACATGGAGCTTGTGACATAGTAATTAACAGATCAGCAGCTCACCAAAAAGTCAGCAGTTTAAATCTACCAGCTGCTTACTGGAAACCCTATGGGGCAGTGTTCCTCTGTTTTACATGGTTGCTATGAGTTGGAATAAATTCAACAGCATCTAACAACACCATAGCCTTCAAGAGTTTTTGTTTGTTTGTTTGTTTTTTTGGAAAGCTAACATTAAGAAAGGGATATTCTGATTTTGAGAATTCCCAAAAAAAAAAAAAATTCCACATTATAATATTCAAATGTACAAATTTCAAAAAAAGAAAAAATCACAAAGCACACCACAAAAAAAGGATAGCTCATTCAAAACACCAAAAAAGTAAAACACATTATTCTTGAAGAAATCTGTCACAAGCACCCAGAAGTAACTAACAAGGCTTGGGGTCTGTAATAAGCTTTATTTAATCAAACCACACATTTACAATTAAGCAGGAGAAAGGAGGTGCTAGGACCAGGACATAAAGCAGTCTAACTATATTACTTAAGAATTCTTATCCACATTTACATTAGTTGGAAACTCTCATTTACATGAGTTAAGACCCCACAGGTTCCACAGGGACTGCAGTGGTCAAGTCATAACATTAGTATGTCAACATACTCACTTCCCTAAAAGCAGGGTTCACGCGAAGGAATTTAAGCATTTGCTGTGTTCTTACCATTCTGACATCAGGAGAATTTGAAGTACATTTTATGATGACAGGACATCACAGAGGTGAAGCAGACAGAACACCACACCAGGCTCAGGCACTAACTGACGGCTTGTCACAGTCACTGGAAGCAGACCATTTAGAAGTCAGGAGAATGATACGGCATCTCAGAGGTAGATCTGCCAACAGGGACTGCACAGGAGACTCAGGCAGCAACAGGAAAACAGTCATAGCCTCTCAAACCAACCTTTGATGGTTAAGTGGATAAGGTCCCAGGGTCAGGTCACAGCATAGCAAACCAGCAGACACAGACTCTCAGGAGGAGGCTAGGCCCCAGGCCCTTGAAGATGAGGCACAGTAACAGACCGCGGGCACAGAATCCCCAAGGGAGACTGCATCCCCAGGTCTTCAAGGATGAGGCAAACAAGGTAAGAGCAGCAGACCATGGCACAGAGCCCCACAGAGTACTGCTGCACCCCAAGTCCAGAGTGCTGGGTTTTTAATACAAGTTGTTTGCTCGGTTCTGGTTCTTATCAGTTAGTCCATAAGTCTTATCTTCTGGTACCTCAAGTTGTTGACATCTTTTTGACTCATTGTGGTCTGTATCATTTCTCTGACCATTTGCATCCATATCTATCTGGCGGTTGCTTTTCTCACTTCTACTTCTTTACCATGACTTGGTATTTTCTCACCATCTTACTTAGCTCAAGCACTGTCATTTAGTGTTTAATAGTTTAGCCAATTCACAGTTTATCCAAGTTTAACTTATGTTTATGACAACACTTCACTTTACTATATATTCTGTTTTCATATATATGTACATATATACACACACGTGTATACGTATGTGTGTGTATGTAGACACACACATACACATCTTCATTTCAAAGTCTAGACACAGGAGTTACTGGACAAAAACTTTAAGACAACTGCCTTAAATATACCCAAAGAACAAGGAAAAACATGGACAAACAAATCAGGAAAATGGTGTACAAACAAAACTAGGATATGAATAAAGACATAAAAATTATGAAAAGGAAAAAGATTCTGCACCATCAAAGTACAATAACAAAACTAGAAAATTCATCCACAGGATTCAGTAGTAGATTTTAGCAGACAGAAAAAAGGACAACTGAAATTATCCATTCTAAAAAGCAAAAAGAAGAAAGTGAGCATATAGTAAGAGATGACTGGGAAACTATCAAGTGGACCAATCATGCACTGTGGCAGTTCCAGAAAGACGAGACAAAAAGAAAGGGAGAGAAAGAATATTTGAAGAAATAATGACCAAAAACTTTGCAAATTTGACACAAAACACAAGTCTACACATCCAAAAAGCTAAACAAACTGGAAGTAAAATAAACTAAAAGAGATCCACATCGAAAATGTCTGTTTTACTCAAAGTAATCTACTTCTGTAATGCAATCCCAATACAAGTTCCAGTGATGTTTTTTAATGAGATGGAGGAACAAACTACCAACTTTGTCTGGAAAGGTAAGAAGCCCCAGATAAGGAAAGCATTACTAAAGAAGAAGAACACACTGGGAGGCCTCTCATTATCCGACCTTAGAACCTATTACACTGTCATAATAGTCAAAGCAGCCTGGTACTGGTACAAAAACAGACAAATAGATCAGTGGAACAGAATCGAGACCCGAGAGATGACCTCATCGGCCTATGAACAGTTGATATTCGATAAAGGCCCTCAGACATTAAACTGGGGTAAAAACAATCTCTTCAACAAATGGTGCTGGCAAAATTGGATGTCCATCTGCACTAAATTAAAACAAGACCCATGTTCTTACACCTTATACAAAAACCAACTCAAACTGGATAAAAAGCCTAAATATCAAATCTAAAATGATAAAGCTAATCCAAGAAAAAGTAGGAACACAATGTAGACAGACTTCAAAATCTGTCAAACAAACCACAAACAACAGAAGAGAAAATAGATAAATGAGAACTACTACGAATCAATCACTTTTGCTCATCCAAAGACTTTATTAATAGAATTAAAAGGACACCTACAGAATGGGAAAAAATATTTGGCCACTCTATGTCAGACTGACACCTGAGCTCCATAATCTACAAGGTACTACAAAATATCAATAAGAAGAAGATGAATCATCCAATTAAGTGATGGGCTAAGGAGATGGACAGACACTTCTCTAAAGAGGAGATCCAGGCAGCCAAAAAACACATGTGGATATGCTCACAATCATTAGCTATTAAAGAAATTCAAATCAAAATGACAATGAGATACCATCTCACCCCAACAAGGTTGGCCATGATCCTAAAAACACAAAACACTAAATGCTGGAGAGGCTGTGGAGAGACTGGAACTCTCCTACATTGTTGGTGGGATTGTAAAATGGTGCAACCTCTTTGGAAAGCAATCTGGCGCTACCTTAAAATAATGGATATAGATAAACTGTTTGACCCAGTAATTCCACTGCTTGAAATATATCCTACAGAATCAAGGCCATTCACACCAACGGATACATGCACACAAATGTTCATCGCAGCACAGTCCACAATAGCTAAAAGATGGAATCAACCCAGATGCCCAATAACAGAAGAATGGATAGGTAAACTATGGTCTATACACTCAAAGGAACACTATGCAATGATAAAGAACGATGATAGCAGGAAACATCTCAATCTGGTTTCAACTGGAGGACATTATGTTGAGTGAAAGTAGTCAGCGACAGAAGGACAAATATTATATGAGACCCCTACGATAAGAACTTAAAAGCAGACTCATGCATAACAGAAAAGACTCTGACGGCTGCAAGGGTGGGGAGGGTGGGAGGGTTAGGGATGAGTGTTTAGATTAGGTAGTTGTTGGTTGGGTGAAATTGGTGACAGCACACATTAGTAAGAAAATCAGTATTAAAAGGACTTCAACACAACTTGTATATTCCTCCCATCTTAACCCAATATTGCAAGGACAGATTAACTGGGGTCGGGGGCCGGGGACCATGCTCTCAAGGGAAATCGAGGCCAATTGGAACAACCACCATTTTGTTAATGAGGTCTCTCTGCACCCCACACTGGTGAGTGGCATCTGGGGTCTTAAAAGCTGCCAAGCTGCCATCTGAGGGTACAGCAAATGGCCCCAACTCAGCAGGAACGGATGATCACCAAGGTCCATAATGCCATGGGGGAAAGAGAATCCAGAAGACAGAGAGACCCATGTGAGTGGATGTCTACATGGACTTGTGACCAAAAGAACCAGATGGTGCCCGGCTACCACCAGTGATAGCCACGATGGAGCTCACAAAGTTCAATCTCACTGGCAACACAAGTATAAATAGGGGTACACCCTGAGATCTACACTAAAGGACCACAATTGATGGTCCAGGGGCCTCGGAGTTCTCCTAGGAGCAGGGCCCCTGGCCCTGATGCTGCCCCTGTCCATAAATCATAATGAAGGTCAACTTTTCAGACAGCAATGGATTGGACTTGGTGACACAGAGTGACCATACTGTGGGGGCACTTTATGGTTCTAGGCATCTATAGGAAGTCGTCCTGTTGACCTCATACTAAAGGAAGGGGATTAGGTGGACAGGTGAAGATAGGAGACTGTTGGGAGGATAAGACATGTATGGAGCAGAGATGAAGAGTATGCTGTTATCGTGCAGGGGGAGCAGTGGAAGCTGCATGTAGGTCAGCATGCAAATTTATATGGGAATGTACATTTTCATTCAATCATAATAAAAAAAAGAGATCCACATCAAGATAAATTACAACCAAACTGTAAAAACCAGAGAGAATTCTGAAATAAACAGTTCATCACATAAAAGAAATATGAGGACTGCAAATTAAGTTTGTGAACTCATTCTAGAAAAAGTGCTACATATCTCACTGCTGAATGTCACTACGGTTACATTCAAAGTACTCACCTTTGGAAGCTATGCACTGATTGATGCCAGAGCCTCATCCACCCTTCAAAGCAATTTTGGAACTCTTGTTCCAATACAAGCTGCCCATCGTATTGCCCTTGATGTCTTGAATGTCATCATAATGTCTTCCTTTCAATATTTCCTTTACCTTCAGGTAAAGAGAAAAGTCATCGGTGGCCAAATCAGGTGAGCAGCGAGTGTGTTCCAATATACTTGTCTACTGGCTAAAAAATGCCTCACAGACAACTATATAATTAAGTTTGAAAACTAGGCACTGGCATCAGTGCATAGCTTCCCAAAAGGAGTACTTTGAAGGTGACCATAGTGACATTCAGCAATGAGGCATGTAGCAGACTTCACTGTCAGACTTCGTACACAGTAAGATTTACAAAAGACTTTTCATCACAAACCAAAAATGCTAGAAAACAGTGGGATGACATATTTAAAATACAGGAGAAAAAAACCGCCAACCAAGAACTCTGTCTCTGACAAAACTATACTTCAAAAGTGAGAAACAAATTAAGACATTCCCAGACAAAAAGCTGAAGGAGTTCATTACCATTAGACCTGCCCTATAAGAAATGCTAAAGGGTACCCTTCAGGTAAAACGAAAGGATGCACAAAAGTAACTTGAAACCATATGAATAAATAAAAATATCCAGTAGATTGCTGCATGCCCTGATGCAGTGAGAGAAAAACGGGTGCGCAGAACTCAAATTGTGTTAAAAAGACCAGACTTGATGGTCCAAAAGACTGGAAAGTCCCCAGAATGTATCGCCCCCAAACTCTGTTAGCCCAGGAATGAAATGATTCCCAAAGCCAGCTCTTCAGACAAAGATTCGACTAGAATATAAGATATAAAACCACAATGGTGAAGAGTGTGCTTCTTGACTTAAGGTGATATATGGGGCTAAATGGGTAACTCCAGTCCACAGGCAAGATGAGAGGGTGAAGGGAAACAGGAGTTGGTTGAATGGGAAATACCAGGTAGAAACCAGGAGTGTTCTGTCATATTATGGTGAGTGCAGCTAGAGTTACATAGCAATGTATATGTAAGTTTTTGTACAACAAACTGACTTGGATTGCAAACTCTCACATGAAGCACAATAAAATATTTTTTTAAAAAAGATTGTTCATGGCCAAATATGAAAGCAAATATTATTGTATTTTTACTTTATAACACCACATTACTGTACATCCTTTTTATAATGCATTTAAATTTTTTTCAATCTACGTCATCAGTACACATATACAAAGATGTAATTGATGATAACATCACCACAAAAGGAAGAGAAATTAAGCTGTATAACAGTAAAGTTTTTATACTGTTAAAATTTAAAAAGACAAAACTATTTTCATCAAGCCACTTCCAACTCATAGTGACCCACGTGTTTCAAAGCAGAATCACACTCCACAGGGTTTTCAGTGACTGTGACTTTTCAGAATAGATCACCAAGCTGTTCTTCTGAGGTGCCTCTGGGTGGAATTACATAAGTTTCAATTATAATTTGATTGTTCAAAATTTAGGATGTTATAAAGTAATCTCTACAGTAATCCCCTCCCCAAAATATATTACAAATATACACAAAAGTAAATGAGAAGGAAATCAAAATGGTTCACTACCAAAAAAATCAATTAAATACAAAAGAAAGGGGGTGGGGTAAAGAAATCACTAACTAGACAGTAGACAAGTGTTAACTTTGGCAAAGGGAAAGACAGTACACAATACAAAGAAAGTCAGTACAACTTGACACCTAGGAAGCCCCACAGAAGCTTTCTAGACACAATGGAGAACCCTGAGAGACTGAATTACTGGGGCTGAAGGCTGGCAATCACAGTCTCAGGGAGTATCTAGGTCAACTGACATAACATAAAGAACACATTCTACTTCTAATTCACAAAAAAATACCAGACTTAACTGCCTGATGGACACTGGAGAAACCCTGAGAGTTATAACCTCAGAAAGCCATCAGCTCAGTAATGAAATCACTTCTACGTTTCACCCTTGAGCCAATGGTTAGACAGGGCCATAAAACAATCTGAGACCAAAGGTGCATCCCAGGCCAAGGCAAAGACTAGAAGGCAGGAGGGAACAAGAAAACTGGTACAAGGGAAGCCAAGGTCGAGAAGGGAGACTGTTGACATGCTGTGGAATTGTTAACCGATGTTATAAAACAGTATGTGGATAAACCATCCAATTAAGCGATGGGCAAAGAAGATGGACAGACATTTCACTAAAGAAGAGATCCAGCCAAGCCAAGCCAAGTGCCATCGAGTCGGATCAGACTCATCCAGGCAGCCAAAAAACACATGCGGACATGTTCACGATCTTTAGTTATTAAAGAAATTCAAATCAAGAAAACAAGGAGATACCATCTCACCCCAACAAGATTGGCCATGATCCAGAAAACACAAAACAACAAATGCTGGAAAGGCTGTGGAGAAAGTGGAACCCTCCTACACTGTTGGTGGGGTTGCAAAATGGTCCAGCCTCTTTGGAAAGCAATCTGGCGCTTCCTTAAAAAAATGGATATCGATATACCATTTGACCCAGTAATTCCACTACTTAGAATATATCCTACAGAATCAAGGCTTTTCACACCAACGGACACATGCACCAGAATGTTTATCACAGCACAGTTCACAATAGCAAAAAGATGGAATCAACCCAGATGCCCAACAACAGAAGAATGGATAGGTAAACTGTGGTACATATACTCAGTGGAGCACTACGCAATGATAAAGAATAACGATGATTCCAGGAAACATCTCCTAACCTGGTTTCAACTGGAAGACATTATGTTGAGTGAAAGTAGTCAGCAACTAAAGGACAAATATTGTATGAGACCTCTACAATAAGATCTCAAAAACAGACTTGTGTATAGAAGAAAAGACTCTTTGACAGCTCAAGGGAGGGGAGGGAGGGTGAGGTGGTAAGAGTTTAGTTTAGATAGTTGCTAGAAATCTGGTTGGGAGAAAGTGGTGATAGCACACATTAGAAACAAGAATAACATTAAGTGGTCTTCAGCATAACTTGAGTACTCCTTCCGTGTTAACCCAATATTGCAAGGATAGAGTAGCTGGAGCAGGGGGCAGGGGACCATGCTCTTAGGCGAAATCGAGGCCAACTGGCACAACTAGCATTTTGCTAAGAGAGCTCTCTGCACCCCACATTGGTGAGTGGCATCTGGGGTCTTAAAAGCTGCCAAGCCGCCATCCGAGGACACAGTAAATGGTCCCAACTCAGCAGGAACGGATGGTCACTGAGGACCAAAATGACATGTGGTAAAGACAACCTAGAAGACAGAGAGACCCACAAGAGTGGGTGCCTACAGCGACTCGGGACCAGAAGAACCGGATGGTGCCCGGCCACCACCAGTGATAGCCATGATGGAGCTCACTAAGTTGAGTCTCACTGGCAACACAGGAATAAAAAGGGGTACAACCTGAGATCTCCACTAAAAGACCTCAACTGACGGTCCAGCGGTTTCAGGGTTCCTCTGAGAGCAGGGGCCCCGGCCCTGATGCTGTGGTTACCCACAAATTATAACGAAGGTCCACTCTTTGGACAGGAATGGATTGGACTTGGAGATGCAGAGTGACCATATATTGGATGCACTTTATGGTTCTATACATCTATAGGTTATCATCCTGCTGACCTCTGGCTGGAGGAAAGAGAGTGGGTGGAGAGGAGGGGAAAGGAGGCTGTTGGGAGGATGAGACATGTATGGAGCAGAGAGGAGTAGTGTGCTGTCACCGGGCAGGGAGAGCAGTGGAAGCTGCATATAAGTGGGCATGTAAACTTATATGGGAATGTACATTTTCACTCAGTCATGTTAAATTAAAAAAAAGAAACCAATATGTGTACTATTTAATTAGAAGCTAGTGTGTTCTGTAAACTTTCATTTAAAGTTCACTAAAAAAGAAGAGAGTAATGGAGGAAATGAAAGAAAAAAAGTATTGTTTTTACTGTTTTTGTGTGCCATCAAGTTGCTTCCAACTCACAGTGACCCTACGAACAAAGCAGAACTGTTCCATAGGGTTTCCAAGGCTGTATGTAACCTTTACAGAAGTAGACTATTATATCTTTCTCCTGCAGAGAGGCTGGTGGGTTCAAAAGACTGACCTTTAGGCAAGCAGCAAGGCACTTAACCAGTGCTCCTTTAAAAAAAGAAGTACAAGACATACAAAATCAAATAGCAAAATGGCAAAGATAAGTTCTTCCTCAGCCTTAAAAAATGGTTTAAAATTCCAATTAAAAGGTAGAAACTGGTAACATAGATTTTAAAAGTTAAAAAGAAATTCCAATTACATGCTATCTAAAAGAAACTTGGAAACCCTGGTGGCATAGTGGCTAAGTGCTATGTCTGCTAACCAAAAAGCCAGCAGTTCAAATCATCTAGGCGCTCCTTAGAAACTCTATGGGCAATTCTACTCTGACCTATAGGGTCACTATAAGTTGGAATCAACTCAACAGCAGTGGGTTTTGGTTTTAAAAGAAACTCATTTGGGATCCAACGGTACAAATAGATTGAAAGTAAAAGAAACTGACAACTCTTGCCACAAAAAGGGACAGCACTAGGGGAAACAATGTGACCATATGTGTGTTTATGGTTCTATGCATTTATAGAATGCTGTCCTACTGGTCTCTTTCTAGTTGGGAGAGAAGAGGGTGGAAAGGAGGGGACAGGAGCTTGTTAAGAGGCTATGGCAAGAATAGAACAGAAAGGAGGTAAGTGCTGTCACTGGGCAATGAGCGCAGAAGGAGCTACAGATAGGCAGACATGCAAAATTAATTTGGATTGTATATTTTCACTTAAACACAAAACAAAATATTCCACACAAACAGTAATCAAAAGAGAGCTGACTACAAATATGAGGTAAAAGCAACTTTAAGTCAAAAATGTTAAAAGAGACAAAGAAATTATACAATAAAAGGTCAAGTAATCAACAATACACAACAATTATAACCTTGTATGGAAAACCTTGTGGTGCAGTGACTAAGAGCTACGATTACTAACTAAAGGGCAGTAGTTTGAATCTACCAGGCACTCCTTGGAAACCCTCTGAGGCAGTTCTGCTCTGTCCTATAGGGTTACCATGAATCAGAATCAACTCAATGGCAATAGGTTTTCTGGATGGTTTATAACTATATATGCTCCTAATACTAGAGCCACAAAATATCAAAAGCCAACAATGACAGAACTGAAGAGAGAATTAGAATGTTCAACACCACTTTCAATAATGGATAGGATATTTAGAAAGAAGATCATAAGGACTTAAAGGACTTGAACAACACTATAAACCACCTACATCTAACAGACACATATAGAACACTTCAGCAAGAGTAACAGAACAGGCATTCTTCTCCAGTGCACATGGAGATTTCTCCAAAATAAGCCATAGATTAGACTACATTGTGGCCAAAGAAGCTACAAATTGATAACAAAATGAAAACCAAAACACTTATAAATATGTAGAAATAAAAACCACACTCTTAAAACAACAAATGAATAAAAGAAGAAACACATGGAAACTAGAATATACTTAGAGATAAGTGAAAATGAACAAAACATATCAAAACTTACGGGATACACTGGGATTGAACTATTGGACTTGAAGGCTAAATATCAGTTTCAGAGGACACCTAAGTCAACTGGCAAAACACAGTACATAAAGATAATGTTCCACTCCTAACAGATGAGTAGTATCTGGGGTCTTAAAAGCTTGTGAGGAGCCATCTAAGAAGTAACCATTCATCTCTTCCCACCTGGAACAAAAAGGAAAGAAGAAAACTGAAGACTTAAGAAAGCAGTTAGTCCAAAGGACTAACGGCCCACACAAAGCACACCCTTCTCTAACCGAAGATCATAAAACCTAGACGGTGTCCAGCTACCACTACCAACAATTCTGACTGGGATCACAATGAAAAAAAAACCCAATGCTGTTGAGTAGGGTCGAACAGAATGTCCCAATTCAAAGGCGTAAGAAAATGTTGAACAAAATTCAAGTGGGAAAAAAAAAAAAAAAAGACCAACAGTTACTGGTCTGAAAGAAACTGGAGGGGCCCCTGAAGCTACTGCCCTAAGAACCTTCTAATTTGAAACTGAAGAAACTCCTGGAGTCCACCTTTCCGCCAAATCACAGATGGGGCTATAAAATAAGTAACAACATTTATGAGGAATGTGCTCCTTAGGAACAATCAACAACATGAAACCAGAAGGGTAACATTTAGCCAAAACCAAAGGTAAGATGATAGGGAGGGGCAAGGAACCCAGGGAGAAAACACCGAGAGCGCTGATACAGTGCAGGAAATGGAACCAACGTCACAGAACAATTTGTGCAAAGAATTATTAATTGGCAAGCTAATTTGCTACATAAACTTTCACCTAAAACACAATAAAATGTTCTCCAAAAATAAAAATTTACAGAATGCAGCAAAGGTAGTTTTCGGACAAAAATAAAATTTTATATATGTGTGTATATATATATATATATATATATATATGTAGCTATAAATGCTTGTATTAAAAAATAGAGCATACCAGTGCTCACTGAAACAATATTCCCCCAGTCAAAATACGGAAACTCCCTAAGTGTCCATAAATAGATGAAAAGATAAACAAGAAGAGGTATACATATGCAATAAAATAGTATTTAGTCACAAAGAGAAATTAAGTTAGGATATATTCTACAACATGAATTAACTTTGAAAACATCATGGTATGCAAAATAAACCAGACCAAAAAAGAACCATAATGCATGATCTCACATCAAATATCTAAAATGGGCAAATGCACAGAAACAAAATGTCATTAGTAGTTACCAGAAGCTGAGGAAGGGTAGACTGCAGAAATATATATTCAGTGGGTACAGAATTTCTGTTCAGGGTGATTAAAAAAAAAAAAAAAATTGGAACCAGACAGTGAGGACAACTATAAAACAAAACCCAACACACTGCCACTGAGTTGATTCTGACTCATAGTGAACCTACAGACAGAGCAAAAACTGCCCCACAGAGTTTCCAAGGAGCACCTGGCAGATTTGAACTGCCAACCCTCTGGTTAGCAGCCATAGCACTTAACCACTAAGCACCAGGATTTCTGAGAACAATTATAAAACCAAAAAAATGAAACCTACTGCCATGGAGTTGGGTCCAACTCATAGCAACCCTAGAGGTCTGAGTAGAACTGTCCCACAGAGTTTCCTAGGAGCACCTAGTGGATCTGAACTGCCGGCCTTTTGGTTAGCAAATATAGTACCGAACCCACTACAACACGGTAAATATACAAGGTCTGAAAATTAAGTCTGAGAACTTAATTGTTCTAAGAGCTACATACTTCATTGCTAAATATCACCATAGTCACCTTTGGAGTACTCTCACTGGGAAGCTATTCACCAATGAAAGTGCTTAGTCTACCCTTGAAAACAATTTTGGAGTTCTTTCTGAAATGGCCATTGCACATGGTGACAAGGTGACAAGTTCCCAAACTTAATTGTATAGTTGTCTGTGAAGGATTTTTAGCCAGTAAACAAATAACTGTATTGGAACACCCTCCCTACTCACCTCACCTGTCCCCCAATGACTTTTTTTTATCCAAAGATAAAGGAAACATTGAAAGGAAGACATTTTGATGACATTCAGGACATTAAGGGTAATATGATGACAGCTCTGATGGACATTCCAGGACAAAAGTTCCAAAATTGCTTTGAAGGGTGGACTAGGCTCTGGCCTCAGTGCACACCTTCACAGAAGGTGACCACAGTGATACTCAACAATGAGGTACATAGCATTTTTTCTAGGATGAGTTTGTAAACTTACTTGGCAGTGCTTGTAATTAATGAATAGTGTTACTGAGATGAGCAATTAAAAACTTTAAAAATCTGTACTAATCATACCACAATACAATTTTTAATAAAGTAATTTTTAAAGAAGAAACATTTCAAATCAATAAACTAACTTTACATCTTCAGAAACTAAAAAAGGAAACTAAACCCTAAGCTAGCAGAGACAGCAAATAACACAAATTAGAACAGATTCTGCATCCCACATTGGTGAGTGATGCCCAGGGTCTTAAAAGACAGCAAGCTGCCATCTAAGGAACATCATTGGGTACCAAGCCACCTGGAGCAGATGAAAATCAAGACCACCAAGCCAAGCCAAGAACACCAAAGACATGAGAAAAAAGCACTGGGCACCAGACAGTGAGGACAACTATACAACATAGTAAATATACAAGGTCTGCCAATTAAGTCAGACCATATCATTGGGATACTACATCAGCACGAGACCAGAAGAACTAGATGGTGCCCGGCCACCACCGAAGACTGCCCTAACAGGGAACACGGTGTAGAGTCCCTGACGCTGCACGTGAAAAAATGGGAGTGCAGATCTGGCTCTATTAAAAGACCAGACTTGATGGTCAAACATTCTAGAGGGTTCCCTGTGAACATGGCCCCTGGACTTGCCACTAGCCCAGAGCTGAAACCAGTACTGAAGCCAACTCTTCAGTAAAAAAGGACTGGACTATAAGGCATACAGTGATGCAGTTGGAGTATGTACTTCTTGGCTTAAATATGTATATATGAGGCTGTCCAATCAGCTCCTCTCTAAAAGTGAGAAGGGGTAGGGAGGAGACAGGTGTTGACCGAATGAATACCAGAAGTACAGAGTACAAAGGAGTAGTGAGCAGTCACAGGGGGCAAAGAGCAGATACAGTGGCACAGAGGTGTGTGTTCTGGGATTTATATGGCAAATTGACTGGGATTGTAAACTTTCACTTAATCACAACAAACTTTTCTTAAAAAAATTAGAAGTTAAGATACAGAAAAATAATAAAGGAAATAGAAATCAAAAGCTGATTCTTTGGAAAAAATCAATAAATTTGACAAATGTCTAGCTTGACTCATAAAAGAGAGAGAAAATGCAAACAACTAAAATCAGAAATGAATGTAGGCACACTATTACCAATGATACAGAAAAAATGATAATCGGAGAATAATATTAAAGATGAATGCCAACAAATTAGATAACCAAGCTGAAATGGACCTATTTCCAGAACACACAAATTGGCTACACTGACTTAAGAACAGAAAATCACAGCAGACTTACAACAAGTAAAGAATTTGAAGCAGTCATGAAAGACCTGCCAACAAAGAAAAGCTCAGGAGCAGGCAGCTTTACTGCCAATTCTACCAAACGCTTAAAGAAAAATTAACACCAATCCTGCTCAAACTATTCCAAAAAAATAGAAGAGGAGGGAACATTCCCCAACTTATCCTATGAGGTCAGCATTACCCCAATACAAAACCCAGTTAAGAACTACAAGAAATATCTTTTATTAATATCTACACAAAAATCCTCAACAAACACTGGCAAATCAAATTCAGCAGCATATCAAAAAGGGTACATACCAAGGGCAATTTACCCTGGGTGAGTAAGTGGTTCAACAGAAGAAAACCAAATATACCACTTTAATGAACTGAAAGAAAGTAACTACATGATTGTATCAACTGACAGAGTAGCTGTTTCATAAAACCAACAATATCCTTTCATGATTTTAAAAAAACAAAAGCTCAGAAAACTAAAATTAAAAAGGAAATGATCAAAGGCATTGATGAAAAATCCACAGCCAGCATCAGATTCACTGGTAAAAAATTGAAAGCTCTGCCCCTACAGCTGGGCACTAAATAAAGGCAGCTGCTCTCACCACTGTATTCAACATCATACCGGTGTTCTAATCAGAACAATTAGGCAAGACAAAGTAGTTAGAGATATCTAAATTCCAAAGAAATATATCTTGATCACAAATGACAAGACTTTAAATACAGAAAAGTCCTAAAGCATCCAAAAGAAAGCTACTAGAGCAAATAAACGAATTCTGTAAAGTTTCAGGGGATAAGATGAATACTCAAAACTCAGCTGGGTTTCCATACACCAGCACTGGTGAACTAAAAAGGAAATGAAGAAAACAATTGCATTTATAACAGCATCTAAAAGAATGAAATATCCAGAAATAAATTCAACCACAGAAGTGAAAGATCTGTACACTGAAAACTATGAAACAATGATTAAAGAAAATCTGGAATGGAAAGAGATCCTCTGTTCATAGACTAGAAAACTTAATACTGTTAAGATGCCAATACCACCTTAAGCAAACTACAGATCCAAAGCAATCCCTGTCAAAATTCCAACAGCCTTTTCTGCAGAAATGGAGACCCCAATTCTAAAACTTATCTTGAATTCCAAGCTGCCCCAGACAGCAATGACAATCTTAAAAAAAAGAACGTAGTAGGAAGGGTCATGTTTCCTGATTTTAAAACAGACTATACAGCTATGGTAATCATAACAGTCTGGTTATAGCATAACTGTAAACACACAGACTAATGAGCAGAATCAATTAAATTCTGAGTCTAGAAATAAATTCATATATCTATGGCCAATTTTAATTTAGCAAATGAGCCCTCGAACTTAATCTAAAGAGTTAGACGTTATTTTTAAAAACCATGCTAGTATTGGAAACCCTGGTGGTGTAGTGGGTTATGTCCTACATCTGCTAACCAAGAGGTCAGCAGTTTAAATCCACCAGACACTCCTTGGAAACTCTATGGGGAAGTTCTACTCTGACCTCTAGGGTTGCTGTAAGTTGGATTCAACAACAGTGGGTTTTCGGTTTACGCTAGTATAAGAAGGCAACAGAATTCTGCACAGTCATAAGGTAAAGAAACAAAAACCTGGAAGACATATTAAAAAAGACTGGCAGCTATCTCTATGCCAAAAATTGAAACATCTATGTAGCAGATTGTACCACAAAAAGTTACAAAGCGCACAACAGACTGGGAGAAAAATCCTAACAGCACACTAGATAGGTAAAGGAGTAATACCTGGATTAATATCCAGAATACCAGTAATACACAAAGGATATGAATATGCAATTTAAAGAAATATAAATGGCCAACAGGCATATGGAAAGATGTCCAACATTACCACTAATCAGAGATACACAAATCAAAACAAGTTATCAATCGGCTTTCAGACCAGCAAGTATTTAAAATCTTGATATCTAGTTTGAAAGAAGATGTGGGAAACACATACTCTTATAATACATCAAATAAGTATATCAAGTCAGAAATTTGACATTTATCGCATTTTAAAAGCATACACCTTCAAGTAACAATTTTACTTTTTGATATCCTGCATATCTATAAATATGAACATATGCATGAAGAACCATAAACAATAAATATTAACAAGGATTAACATTAACAATGTTTGAAATAGAGCAAATCTGGAAAATATACTGAAGGACATTTAAGTAATAGTTAAATCATAGCGCTACTGTAATATTATACAACAGCAAGAGATAAATATACTACTAAAGATGTCTAAAATACATTAGGCAACAAGAGATGTTTCCATTTAGCTGAAAGAAAAAAATTGTGTACATACATATACATCAATACAGATGAAAAAGTGAAAAAAGATGTTTTACCAAGTTGTTGAACAGCAGTATCACTCTGAGAGAGGACAATGTCTGGGAGGCAGTAAGAGGGAACAACATGCAGGGAAGATACTATGAAATTTTCCATTTCTAATCTATACACTTCTATATAACTTGAGTTTTTAACCACGACAAATAATACAGAAAAAACTAATTAACAAAAAATAATAATTTAAATATGGTTCTTCCTCAATCACAATGTTCCTAGAAAGGAAATGATGATCAACGGCTCTGAGGAATTAAACAAGGCCAAGAATACCACTGACAGGTATGTAGAATTAAGTAACACTATGCTCATTTTCCGAGCTGGCTCTGACTGATAAAAGACTTTTTCCCAAATAAAGGGGGGGGGGGCCTGTGAAAAATCTGAGACAAGTATAAAAGTTAAATTGCATTTAATTACACACATAACAAATTACCATTATTAAAAAGTATAACATTTCCTGAAATTAGACATTGTCTTGGTTATCTAGTGCTGCTTTAACAGAAATACCACAAGTAAATGGCCTTAACAAACAAATTTATTTTCTCACAGTTTGGGAAGCTAGAAGTCTGAATTCCAGGTACCAGCTCTAGGGGAAGGCTTTCTCTCTCCTGTCACATCTGGAGTAAGCTCCTTGTCTCTTCTGAGCTTCTGCTTCTGGGCAATCGTCATGTAGCTTCGCATCCTCCTTTCTCCATCTTTGTTTCTCTCATTTGCTTGTTTAATCTTTTTTGTCTTAAAAGAGACTGAGTCAAGACACACTCTATACTCATGCTGCCTCAAGAAGATAACAAATATAACCCACTCCTAAATAAGATTATAAACACAGGCACACAAAAAAAGCCTGTTGCCACTGTAGCACAGAGTAGAACTACCCCATAGGGTTTCCAAGGAGCACCTGCTGAATTTAAACTGCCAATCTTTTGGTTACCAGATGAGCTCTTAAACCACTGTACCACCAGGGTTTCCAACACAGGCATTAAAAAAAAAAAAATCAAACCCAGTGCCGTCGATTCCAACTCATAACACAGGCATGCAAAACAAAAAAAACAAACCCACTACTGTTGTGTCGATGTTAACTTGTAGTAACCTTACAGAGGGTAGGAATTACCATGCATGTTTTTGGTGGACACAATTCAATCTATAATGGCTTGGCAGGGCATTTGCCTATTCCTGGTTATACGTCTTAAATATGGCTATCAGGTAGGCACAGGGCTTTCTATTATCTAATGCCAAGTATTACAGAAAACAGAATTTCAGCTTCAGGAACATGTGTAGCTATTTAATCTTCAACTGAACCTTTCAACCCATTTGCAAGGATTCACACTGTACTATTTTCAAGTTGTGTAAAATAACAAAGCACAATAATTACATAGGAAAATACATCTGCATATCTAACACTGAAATCAAAGGAAGATGCTCAGAGAAAATCACCTATCATCTTAGAAATATACATAGATATTAATATATAAGACTGAAATAATATTCTATATATGAAAAATTAGAAAATTCTCTTTCTGCCCCTGGCCCTGATGCTGCCCTTGCCCATAAATCATAACAAAGGTCCACTCTTTGGACATGAATGGATTGGACTTAGTGATGCAGAGTGACCATATATCGGATGCACTGTATGGTTCTATACATCTATAGGATATCATCCTGCTGACCTCTGGCTGGAGGAAGGAGAGTGGGAGGAGAGGAGGGGAAAGGAGACTGTTGGGAGGATGAGACATATATGGAGCAGAGAGGAGTAGTGTGCTGTCACCGGGCAGGGAGAGCAGTGGAAGCTACATATAGGTGGGCATGTAAATTTATATGGGAATGTACATTTTCACTCAGTCATATTAAATAAAATAAATAAAAGTAATACCAAAAAAAAATTCTCTTTCTATTTAATGTCATTTGTTAACTATCATAAAGATATGATAAGTATGAAAATAACAGTACTTTAATTTGTGCTTATGTGTCCTTGACAGTAATGTAATCCAGTTTTAAGCTTTGTCACACAAGGAAGCAAGACTTAACAGCTGTTTGCTGTGTTATGCTGTTGTGTGGTGTGGTGCTGGGTTGTGTTCAGCTACAACTAAAATGTTACTTAAGGAGAATTGAAAGTTTTCAAACATTCTGAGCTTTCTCTGTCATCTCTGGGGAAGGTCCTTGTTATCAACCCTCCCCTGGTCCAGGAGCTTCTTAGCACAGTGACCCTGAGTTAAAGGACATGCTTCACTCCTAGCTGTCCTTGCTTGGTGGTAATGAGGTCATTTCTCTCTGCTCACTTCTCTCTTTTATGCCTCAAGAGATTCACGCAAGACATAACCTAATCTTGTGGATGTATACTGCCTTATTAACATAACTGCCTCTAATCCTGCCTCATTAACATCACAGAGGTTAGGATTTACAATACTTAGGAAAACTACATCAGATCACAAAATGGAGGACAACCACACAATCTGGGAATCCACAGCTTATCCAAGTTGACACACATTTTAGGGGACACAATTCAATCCACGACATCCTATGATCCAGCAGTCCCATCCTAGGTTATTTAAGAGAAACATGGACAGACATATGCACACCTATGTTCACTGTAACATTATTTACAATAGCAAAAAGATAGAAGCAACCTAAGTGGCTATCAATAAATAAATGAATAAACAAATGTGCCATGTATATACAGTGGAATACTATACAACCATAAAGAATAGTGATGAGTCCTCAAAACAAAGCCTGGATGAATCTGAAGAAAATTATGCTGAGTGAAATAAGGCAACCACAAAAGGATAAGTATAGTGTGACCATGTTTTTATAAGAAGAAAAGAACAGATACACAGGCAGAGACCCATGCTCATTGGTAGTTACCACAGATGGATGGAAGGGGAGAGGAGGAAGTGCTCTCAAGGCAGTACACACTTGTTACTATCGGTGACAGGAAAGACAGTATCGAATGTTTTACCCACAGCTTGACCAAGGTAAATGATGTGGACAAAACACAAGAATGTTTCTGGAAAGGATACAAAATCATTTTGTAACAACCAAAAAATATACATGTGGTTACACATATGCATATAGGCAGATATGCGTATGGTTACAAATACATGGGTACATATGTATGCACAGACAGGTATATCTACAGGCATATGTACAGTATGCATGTACGAACATGTATATCTACATACACAGAAAACCACAGGGGGACACAGGTATGGATACCTCTTAGACATACCTAAACAACCTGCAAGACTAGATTTCTGGATTTAAAGGCTTACAATCACAGTGTTATTGAACAACTGAGTTAATGGTCAAAAAGTACATATTCCACATCCCAGTGTGGTGAATTGTATCTGGGATCTTAAGTGCTTGTGAGTAGCCATCTAACATGTAACTACTGGTCTCTATTTGTCAGGAACAAAAGAGAAAAGAAACAAAGACTGAAAGAAACCAGTCTACAGGACCAACTGTTAACAACATCTATGAGCATTCAGAAATTAGTATAAGACAAGGTCGCCAACCTCAAGAACTTTCTTTTTAAAGACATTATGAAGCAAAAACATGAAAATTTACAGACAGATGATAATAAATGAAGTGTTAAAGTCGACAGAGTAGACTGATGCTATACAAGTTCAGAGACCAGGAAATCAACAAAGAATGGAAGGAGTTATCAGAAAGTTCTGCAGAACACAACCCTGGAGAAATTTGCTCTCCTCATCCAGTGCTGATTATTATTCAAAATTAGATTCCTCCAAACAGCCATCAACAAAAAACACCTTAGTGGACCACTGATAAATTATAATCAAAGGAGATACAAGAAAAATATTAATCAAAGATTATAGCTCACTACCAGGGGGACTTTTGAGTGTTAACAGTAATTCTCTTTATTGATCCAGGTGCTGGATCGAAGATACATTCATTTTGTCAAAATTCATCAAGCTGCCTATTTATGATGTGTACTTCACATATGTTACACAAAGCAAAAAGAAAAAAATATATAGCTCCAGTTTAATGATTCTCCAAATTTGCAGTTACAGTCTCCCACTTCCTACTGCTCATCACCATCAAGGTGTCCTGTCCCCACTTTAGACCCCATCGTTCAGTGAAAAAAAATCTAGACTTCCACAATTCCCTACTTTGATCAACAGTATAGTCATCCAGGCTGAAAATCCTGAACTCAAGAGGACCCCTTCAATTCGGTAATGTATCAAGTCCTATTTCAAATCTAGTAAGTGCCAGGCAGGCACCTTTCTAGGTGCAAGAATACAAGCAGTGGAAGTGACATTCAAAAGTGTAGTGAGAGACAAATTTTTTAAAATAGGTAATAATCATATACTATGACTACACCAAACAGAATGAATCTGCAGTATAATGATTTCTTGTATACACAGCCTTTCTGTCTTTAGATTTATAATTCTGCCAAAAATGATTGGCTGGGCCACAATCATACAAGGGTTTGGAGGATTATTACTCAAAATGAGTGACTTGTGTTCTACTGAGAGAACTGGTCACTGCATAGTTTGGCCAGGAAGGTCACACCTTGAAACTGAATAGAAGGGCCAGTCCCACCAAGGTTGAAATACCATCAAGAAGAATCTGAAGTACAAGGAATCCTTTGGACCCAGGGCCACTGCACTGAGAACCTCCTAGATCCAGAAAAGAAAGCTGTAACACTGAAGATGGCACAAGACTCAACACAGACCCAAAAGTACTAGTGGCAGGAATCACGGGACCAGAAGACAGCCAGAGGGGTGCTTGCCAGCCCACGGAAGGAAAGACAGTTGAGCACTATCAAGCAGGAGACTTACTGGCAGAGCAGAGTACATTCAGGTACTTCTCAGCTGAGTTGTAACACTCATCCAAGCAGGGCAGAAGTGTAAGAGGGCCCGTGGTGAGCACAGCCAAGAGAACAGCTGTTGGTAGGCATGGCCAAGGGGAGGCTGAGAGCTGTGAGAAGCTATCCTGATAGACAAAGTTGATCCTGATCACAAGTTGTAGCTTATGACTTCCCTAACACATAAACATGAGTATCATTTGTGAGATCTGTGTGGCCACTGCAACAAATTATTGAACCCAGCAGTTAAATAGAGAGTGCTATGAATTGCAGGGAGTGAGGATGGTGGATAGTGTCAGAAATGTGAAAAAGTTTTGAGAGCGGAAATATGTCTGACCTTCACCTGACAGTAATCACCTTTGTGGTAATTCTGATTCTCATCCTTCCTCCAGGATACAGACAAGACCTGACACCAGATTATAGAAGCAATAAAGGAGGTTGCTAAGGACTGGTGATCATGAAAGGCCTCTGAGAGGCAATTTAAACCACGAACTGAATGCCAGGAAGCAATCATATGTCATGGATTGAACTGTGCCCCCCCAAAAATATGTATAGAAATTTGACTGGGTTGTGATTACCAGCACTGTGTGATTGTCCTCCATTTTTTGATTTTCCTATGCTGTATGTTAAAGAGGATTAGGGTGGGACTGTAACTCCCTTCCTAAGGTTACCTCCCTGCTCCACTGTAAAGAGAGTTTCCCTGGAGTGTGGCTTGCACCACCTTTGATCCTATAAGAGATAAAAGGAAAGGGAAGCAAGCAGAGAGCTGGGAAACTCATACCATCAAGAAAGCAGCACTGGGAATAGAGAGCGTCCTTGAGACCTGAGGTTCCTGCACAACAACCTGCCTCCAGAGCTGACAGAGGGAAAGCCTTTCCCCTGGAGCTGACATCTTGAATTTGGACTTGTAGCCTACTGGACTGTGTAAGAATACACTTTTCTTTGCTAAATCCATCCACTTTATGTTATTTCTGTTACAGCAGTAACACATGACTAAAACACCATACTTGGGGCAGAACATTCCAGACAAAAAGGTAGGTGCAAAAGCACAAGGATCAAGATAAACAGCCCCAAAGACTTGAGTAGACATTTCACCAAAAAGGACATGCAAATGACCACCAAACACATGAAAAGATGCTCAACATTGTTAGCCAGCCAGCCAAGCCAAGTGCCATTGAGTCAAATCCGACTCATGGCGACCCTAGGGGCCAGGGTAGAACTGACTCCTAGGGTATTCAAGGAGCACCTGGTGGATTTCAACTGCCCAGCAGACAGATGCAAATCAACCCCCAATGTGATACCATTTCACTCTCACTAAGACAGCTAAGAGTAAGCAAAAAAGAAAGAAATAGCAAATATTACTATGGATGCCAGGAACTTGGAATTCCTATCCATTGTTGGTGAGAAAGCAAAATGTTATAGCCATTGTGAAAAAAAAGGGTGGTGGTTTCTCAAAGAACTACAAATAAAACTACCATATGACCTGGCAATTTCACTCCTAGGTGTATACCTAAAACATGTGAAAGGAGAGACTCAGAGAAATACTTGTACAATAATGTGCACTGTGGCACTACTTACAACAGCCAAAAGCTATTAACAATCTAAACATCCATCAATGACAAAAAGAATAAACAAAATGTAGTACATACATAAATGGAACGCCGTATTTTCATGCAAATCATATGTGCCTTCTACAGTTCTTTGCTAACCATGTTATCTTGCCTGCAAAATATTTTTGCAAGTGCTCTACGCTAATTTTTTACAGCAATATGTAAAAAAAACTGACATAGCAGCACTTATGAAAATGTCTTGTGGATGGACAGCATAGGTGGCAAACAAACACAGAAGGTGCATGTTATCTGCATAAAATATGTTACAACACTGCCAGTAAGAGAAATGAAGTCTTAAATGCACATAATAATACGAATGAAACTTGAAGACATTATGCTGAGTGAAGTCAATTACTAAAAGACAAATACTTTATAACCTAACTTATTTAAAAAAAGACAAGAACAGACAAACATCCAGAAACCAAAATTTACTAGTAGAAATCAGGGAAAGCTGGGAATGGTCACTGTTTAAGGTGATGGAAATGGCACACTGATTAAGGGTAGTGTGGTACAATCATTGTAACTGTTGTCAATAAGCTGTACACCAAGAAAAGTTGAAGCAGCACAAGTTGTGTGATATATCTATAACAATGACAAAAAAAAAGAGAGTAGCTGCTAAGACAACCAAGCACTTCATGGGATTTGGTTCCTTGGTTTAGATAATGGCTTCATGGGACATCCCAATTAACTAACCTAATAACATGTTTAGAGCTTCTCATTCTACCACTTATTCTGTGTGTAGTGCCTGGAGTCCTAACAGTTTACAAGTGGACGCTGAAGCCACAACAACTGGTCTCTATTCATCTAGAGCAACAGACAAACGAGAGTCAGAAATAAGAGGAAATGAAATGTATGGCTAACTGCCTCCAGGAACAGCTGCATCTACTTCCAAGAAACCAGAAAAATGGGGTGGTATCCAGCTATTATTACTGAACATTTTGATCTAATATCCTATAGAAGAATTCTGGTCAGAGCTGGAGGGTAAATGTAGCACAGAATTTCAAATTTTCCTGCAACCCAGACTACATAAGACCATGGAAGCTGAATAAAGTCCTGCAACTACTGCCCTAAGACAATCTTTGAGCCTTAAATCAAAATTATCCCAGGAATTCTTAAAAACATATAATAATTTAGCCTAACTAGGAGAGAATGTCTGCTTTGAGCATTATGCTCTTTTAAGATCTAGTTCAATGGGATTAAACTGACAACAGCAGCAAAATCAGACAAGAAGTATGGGGGCAGTGAGTTTACGTTAATAGGGGAGCAAAAACTCAGAAAAGGAGGGTGAAAATGGTCATACAACTCAAAGAATGTAATCGCTGTCACTGAACTGCATATGAATAAACTTAAATTGATGTGTGTTTTTGATGTGTATTTTCTCAACAACAACAACAAAAATTATTAAGACAAACATCCCATTCAAAGAAGAGATGGTCAATGTAGTTAAAGCCTTGGGGTAGAGAAGGAAGGTAGTTAGAGACTGAAGTTGTAGAGGCAGGCAAAAGTCAGAGCATGTAGCATGCTGCATGCCCCAACAAGGAGTCTGGGTTTGCAAGTCAATTTTAAGTATCTTCTATCTGTGCTCTAATTTCTACTCTCACTTCTCAAGTCCAGACTTCATCTGTTCACTTCAGGATTATATTATTATAATGGTCTCCTGAATGTTCTTCACACTTTTAGTCTCTTGTAACTCCAAGCCATTCTTACGACCAACGCAACACCAAGTATTTTTACTAATGCAAATGCCCTCAAGGGTCAGCAAAACACAAAACACCAGCTTCTCAGGAATCACAATAGAAATGTCTCAGACAGAGCTAAAGAAAAATGTAGAACAAATTCCAACTCACAAAAAAAGGTCAGAGGTAGTGGTCAGACAGAGACTTAAGAAAGAGGCAGTATGGCCCACAGACATCCTTTTAACTCTACACTGAAATCACTCCTGAGGTTTACCCTTTTAACTCAGTACTGAAGTCACTCCAAAGTTTACCCTTCAATCAAAAATTAGACAAGCCTATAAAACAAACATATATACATAGCTCAACCATGTATATGAGACTAAACAGACATACCAGCCCAGAGGCAAAAATAAGAGCTAAGTAGGACATGAAAGCTTGATAAACGGAAATGAGGAGCCCAAAGTGATAAAGTGTGGACACATTAGCAGAGCTGGCAACCAATGCCACAAAACAGTATGTATATTAATTGCTTAATGAGAAATTAATATGCTCTCTAAACCTTAAAATTCTCACCCCAACAAGGTTGGCCATGATCCAAAATACACAAAATAATAAATGCTGGAGAGGCTGTGGAGAAATTGGAACTTTCCTATACTATTGGTCAAACCTCTTTGGAAAGCAATCTGGTGTGTGGGAAATCATGTTAACTCTCTTGACATGAGTGCAGCCATCTTGGCTGATGTACCATTACTTCAACTCTGTATAACCTCTTGTACTGTTTGTGTGCTGTAACCTAGAGGCAATCTGGGAACACCTCCAAGTCCTTGGCCCGAACATGTGAAACAATGTACAACCGAAACTGTAAACAACTGGCTTAGTTACTGAATGTTTCAGTTCCTTGTATTCTAAGTTACCAAAAGGTATAAATAATAAAAGTTTGCTCCGGGCTCTCGGCTGTGAGATGCCATTATCCAACTGATCCCACACTGTTTTATGTCTATTCTTTCTTAGTCTCGGCGCTACGTGTCTCTCCTCTGCCCGCATGGTTTAGTCAGTAGAAACCTGACATCTGGCACCCGAACGTGGGGCAGAAAGAGCCGCAGGTGGCTCTGGGAGTGGAGCATGAAGTATGCAGGAGGAGAGTTTGTTTTATAAGACCCAGGGTAAAGTAAAGTAAAGCAGCTTCAGGTACCTGGTCCTGCCGTAGATCCATCTGGAACCCCCCCAGTCTCCCTCTTGTCTAGGATTAAAGCTACCAGCCCGCAGTGCAGGAACTGGAGAGAAGCAACAATGAATTTGAGCGCCGAGAAGCTCCCGAGGTCGGCACGACAGCACGCAGCCAGGAATCCGGGCCCCGGCCGCGGCCGAGGAAGTGCCATCACAACCGTGTATCGTGCTGGTGGAGCGGTTTTGTGACCCGTAAGTGGTCCGTGGCTCCGGAAGGCATCAGGGTCCTTATGGGAAATAATCTATCTCTATCCCTCTTTGAAACTCACAAGCTTCTCATTAAGAAAAAGAACTCATTAACCAACATTAAGGAGTAGAGCCGTGTCTTGCCTGAGGCAGACACAGATTAAAGGAGAGAAGCTGTTCCTATTTTTGTCTGGTCTTTGTGTTGTTAAATTTCCGTAACTTTAAAACTCAGGCTATCAGAGGACAAATGGAAAACTAAAAAAGCGCGCTCGTTTACTCCTCCGTCCCTAATGCCATTCCAGAGGAGTTAGAAAATAGAGAGAAACCGGGAGGTGAAGGGAAGGACTGATCATCGCCACCTTTGCCTATTCTTGAAGAGGTGAGGGGGGGTGACTTGCCACCGCCACCTTCACCGACTCTTCCATCTATAGAGGGCGAGGAGAGCGAGGGGGGCGGCTGGCAACCGCCATCCTCGCTTACTCTTCCACTCTCAGTAATTTTAAAATCTATATTGTCAGGAAAGGAATCAGAAAGTAACGAGGAATTGGAGAACAGACTTCTCCTGTTTCCTCTAGGAAAGTAAAACTAGGTACTCTACTTTTCTCTATCTTTTCCAAGCTTTAAAAAAAAAAATCTTTTGGGATCAGCTCAAACATTTAACTGATGAGCTTTTCATGGAAATAGCAAAATTACAGAAAACACCCGAACAAGGAGGTAAAAGAACCATACGTTAATTTCCTTGCTAGACTTGGAGCTGCTTTACAAAAAGCTACTGAAAATCCAGATGCCAGAGATATAATTCTACAAATTTTGACATCCAAAACTGTTAACCCAGACTGTAAAAAAGCTCTTCGCCCCTTTAAGGGATGAGAAAGTTTAAAAAACTACATTAGAATTTGTCAAAAGGTTGTTAAAAAACATTGGTTGGTTGCGGCTTACTTAATATCCCCAAAGTCAATTAATTCACCTTTTTCCTTGTGATTGAAAAGCACTAACGTGGACTTACTTTTTACAGTTTGTGTACTCTACTCGATTCGTAATCAATTCATAAGCGTTGTGTATCCTACTCTCACTTTTCTAAACATCCCTCAAATTTCTACAATTTCAGCTGCCGAGGCCCAGTGGTCTCATGATTCATCAAAAATTCCAAGATAATCTAATTGGTGAAAAAATATTAACTAATATGGGGAGAAGGTTTTACTTATGTTTCTTCAGGTTCTGAGACCAGCCCTATTTGGATTCCATCACAAAGAATTTGCCCGAGATATAGAGCACTCAGTAGAACAGATGGCAAAGATGAGAATAAGGAAGACTTCGGTGACAACCCTTTGCACACACAAGACTTACCTACCAGCCTGGAGACAGAAGAGAAGGACGATACAAGAGGTGAAAATTATACCTCCTAATGTTAACATTCATCTCTCTTCCTTACATTAGTTATGGTCATAGTTAATTTGACTACAATGTATGGGTGTTAGGCATCATATTTGTCTGATGCTTCTTGGTTACTGATTCTACTCTACAAGCTTAAGACTGTCTCTGTAATCTAAAATACTTTATACTTTGGCTGTGTGTTAAACTTCTTATTTGTTGTTTGGTGTCTCATAATGAAAATCTATATGAAGATTGCTAATTCTATTCTACATATTTAAGACTGTCTTTCTGAGCTAAAATACTCTGGCCGTGTATTCTAATTTCCAATGTTAAAATGTTGGCATTGCTTTCCCATATCTCTCTCTTCCTTGTACTATTGGTTATGATCATGGTTATCTTTACAAATCTAAAATGCTCTATGTTCTGGCGTGGAGGCTGGTACCTCCAGAGAACTGATGTCATGTATTCAACTAAAAAGAAACTTGGTCTGCCTAAAAACCCATCTTGGGTTATAACAAACATATAACATCTCTACTCATTGTCTCATGATCCCCAGAGCTTGGCTGGTTAGTTAATGACGGGTAAGACTCCTCAAGGAGGGGCGACCTAAGACAGGCACAGCCATCAAGGGATCACGGAGCTAGTGACTAGTTAGCCAGAAACGGGTAAGTTTCCTCGTGGGAGGAGCAACCTAAGCCAGGCACAGTCACCAAGAGGCTGTCTGAAAAGCAAGAAAGTGTCTTGCCTCCGTGATTACACTATATGAAACTCAAACAACAGAGACATGACAAACAGTTGCCCAGGCTGTAAGAACTCATTACTTTCACCCGATACTTCAGCTTCATTTTCATTAAATAAAAGGGAGGGAAATGTGGGAAATCATGTTAACTCTCTTGACATGAGTGCAGCCATCTTGGCTGATGTACCATTACTTCACCTCTGTATAACCTCTTGTACTGTTTGTGTGCTGTAACCTAGAGGCAATCTGGGAACACCTCCAAGTCCTTGGCCCGAACATGTGAAACAATGTACAACCAAAACTGTAAACAACTGGCTTAGTTACTGAATGTTTCAGTTCCTTGTATTCTAAGTTACAAAAAGAGTATAAATACTTTAATAAAACTTTGCTCTGGGCTCTCGGCTGTGGGATGCCGTTAGCCATCTGATCCCACACTGTTTTATGTCTATTCTTTCTTAGTCTCGGCGCTACGTGTCTCTCCTCCGCCCGCATGGTTTAGTCGGTAGAAACCCGACACTGGTGCTTCCTTAAAAAGCTGGATATAGACATACCATTTGATCCAGTAATTCCACTGCTTGGAATATATCCTACAGAATCAAGGCCATTCACACCAATGGATACATGCACACGAATGTTCATCACAGCACAGTCCACAATAGCAAAACGATGGAATCAACCCAGATACCCAACAACAGAGGAATGGATAGGTCAACTATGGTATATATACTGAATGGAACACTATGCAATGATAAAGAACAATGATGATTTTAGGAAACACCTCATAACCTGGTTTCAATTGGAGGACATTATGCTGAGTGAAAGTAGTCAGTGACAAAAGGACAAATATTGTATGAGACTCCTATGATAACTTAAAAACAGACTCACGCATAGAAGAAAAGACTCTTTGATAGCTGCAAGGGTGAGGGGAGAGGGAGGGCGAGGGGGGAGTGTTTAGATTAGATAGTTGATAAAATTTGGCTGGGTGAAGTTGCTGACAGCACACATTAGAAAGAAGATCAATATTAACTGGATTTTGACATAACATGATTACTCCTCCCATCTCAACCCAATATTGCAAGGACTGAGTAGCTGGGGCAAGGGGCCGAGGACCACTCTCTCAGGGGAAATGGAAGCCAGCTGGCACAACTAGCATTTTGCTAAGAGAACCCTCTGCACCCTACATTGGTGAGTGGTGTCTGGGGTCTTAAAGGGTGCCAAGTTGCCATCTGAGGTACAGCAAATGGTCCTAACTCAGTAGTAACGGACGATCACCAAGGACCAAAATGAAAAGGGGGAAAGAAAACGCAGAAGACAGAGAGATCCACGTGAATGGGTGACTACATCAACTTGTGACCAGAAGAACCAGATGGTGTCCGGCCACCACAAGTGATAGCTACGATGGAGTGCACAGATTTGAGTCTCACTGGCAACACAAAAATAAAAAAGGGTGCACCCTGCGATATCCACTAAGAGACCACAACTGATGGTCCAGGGGCCTCAGAGTTACCCTAGGAGCATGGCCCCTGGCCCTGAGGCTGCCCGTGTCCATAAATCATAATGGAGGTCAACTCTTCGGAAAGGAATGGATTGGACTTGGCAACACAGAGTGACCATATCATGTGTGCACTTTATGGTTCTATGCATCTATAGGATGTAGCCCTGCTGACCTCTTACTGGAGGAAGGGGAGTAGGCAGAGAGGAGGGTATAGGAGATTGTTGGGAGGATAAGACATGTATGGAGCAGAGAGGAAGAGTGTGCTGTTACTGGGCAGGGAGAGCAGTTGGAGCTGCATATATGTGGGCATGAAAATTAATATGGCAATGTACATTTTCATTCAATCATTGGGGAAAAAAAGCATGAAAAATAAAAAGAAAACTAAAAAAGCACTGATCCATAGCCTGAAACTAAAGGATCTCAGCAACAGGCCATATAATCCTCTCCTCCTCTACGTTCACTTTCTGTCACACCTTTAAACAAAACCTTAAGTCTAGCCAAACTGCCCTCTGAACATATATGCATTTTCCATCACTTTATCTTAGCTCACAATATTCATCATTCCACCTCCCCAGACAACATTCACATCCTTCAACTCTTGTCTTTAACACTTCCTTTTGTAAAACAAAGTTAAGAAAAGCAGTCTCATGAGAAAACGACATAAGGACAGGCATAGAAGCTTGAAAATGTGTATAATAGTCACACACACACACACATACAACCACTCACAGAAAAAAATACTTAGTGCCCCATAACTGAGCACAGAAGGCATGATGAGATGTAACTAGAATAAAGCCATTCAGCAAGGTGGTTAAGATCCATATAATCCTGTACAAATTATCAAACCTTTCAGGGCTTCACTTTTTTAATCTACAAAAATCAAGGTAACTGAACAGTGCCCATTTCATATTACTCTGGTTCTGTATTCACTCTGGAAACATTTATTGAGCACTTAATATGTGTGCCAGCACTGTTCTCGGTGTTATGGAGACAGCAGCGAACAAAACAGATAAAAATTCCTGCCTTCATCATCCTTATAGTATGAGGAAACAATATTTAACAAATAAAATGAATATGATATAATGTATGTGTTATATAATGATAGATGCTACAAGAAACTATAAATCAAGGACAGGGAATAGAGAAAAAAGAAAAACTTTAATTAAGACATGAAGGAACTGAGTGTTCTAAATAAAAGAAAGCAGAAACAAAAAACCACATGTCCAGTATAATAAGTAAAGCAAAGGAGAAGTTGCTGAAGCAGAGTAAGTGGCCAGAACACACAGAACCTCAGAGGTCATTGCAAATATTTTAGCTTTTCTATTGCCAGGGACAGAAAACCACTGGATGGTTCTAAGCAGAGGAATGACATGATCTTACTTACAATTTAAGACATTTCTCTGGCTACCACAGTAAGAATATTGTAAGAACAAGAGATCTCTCAGGAAATTAGATAAAGATGGCAATGTGCTTAATGCAAATGACATACACTAAGTTTTCCTTAAAATGAGACTATAATCATATGATAGAGAAGGCTATCTGTAGAGAACCAAATCCAAATGGCAGTGATTCTTGATTCTTTCTGTCTTCTCTGGGTTGCGGTAATAGTAGCAAAACAAAACTGTGAGGAAAAAGTAAGCTACAGAGCCATGATGACTAAAGTATTTCAGTGATATTTTAAACTTTGTTAGTAAATACCTCAAACAACAAAATATACAAAATTGTGAAGTTTCACATGTCCCTTTCAAAAAGATAGTTAACCAAGTAATATTTAAAAAAATAAAAAATATATTGTTTGAAAAAAGGCTGAGATGAGAGAGATGTTGAATAGCAGTAAAAGCTAAATCTCAAAAAGTACAACTTAAAAACACTAAGAATTATATGGGAGTCTATGAAGAGGAATAATCTATAATTGACTTGAGTGCCAAAACAGGGAGAATAACAGAAAGTAACGAGACAATTGTCAAAGATTTGGTACAGAAAACTTCCCTAATGTCATGAAAGATGAGAAGTTATCTATCCAAGACACTCATCAAACTGCACACAACGTAAATTCCAAAACCATGACACCAACGCACAGTATAATCAAGCTCGCTAAAACTAAACATAAGGAGACACATTTAAAAGTGACTATGAATAAACAAAAAATAATATACAGAGAAGAATCAGTGAGACTAAGCTCAAGACTACTCAGCAGAAACCATACAGCAACAAGGCAACAGGATGACATATACAAAGCCTTGAAGGAAAATAACTGACAACAAAGAATTATATATCCAGCATAATTGTCTCCCAAATATGTTGGATAAATTAGGATACTCCCAGATACACAGAAATTTAGGGAATTTGCAAAATCCAAAACAAAATTTTAAAAAATACAAAAAGGAGTCTGTTTAGAAAACTGGAAACCCTGACAGCCTTAGTACTACAGCTGCACAGCTGAAATTCACCAGGTGCTCGATGTAAACCCTACAAGGCAGTTCTCTTCTGTCTCTTGGACTCTCTGTGAGTTTGAATCAACTCAATGCCTGTGGATTTCGGTTTAGTTAGTCAGCAAATCAGTAACACCAAGTAACGACCAATGACCACAACACAGAACAGAGCAACTGGATATCAACAGAAATAAGGGAATCACAAAAATAAATCACAGGCAGAACACTGAAATCAGGGAAACAGAGATGTCATTATGTACACATAACAAAAAAGAGGGATTCAAAACAAAATGTAGTCAGAGATATTTCATACAGAAAGTCAAGTTATATAATGAAAATGAAAGATTAGTTTAAATTTAGAAAAATAAGGGCAAATACTAAGGTAACCATGAAGGAAACTATCAATCTTATGCATCAAAATAATAAACAAGAAAAACATGAAGTCTCAGAATATGCAAAACCATCAACGTTAAAAAAAAAAAAAACACATAAAGAAAATGACTACACACAGAAAATTTAAGGAAACAAAGGGCTTGTCTACAACACACAAAAAACACATCAAAATGACAGCAGTAAGTTCACACCTATCAATAAATCACACTGAATGTAAACAGCCTAAATGCACCAATAAAGAAACAGAGTGACAGATTTGATTTAAAAAAAATTACAATCCACCTATACGCTGTCTACAGGAGACACACTTTAACTCAAAGACACAAACTAAAACTCAAAGGATGGGAAAAAAATATATCAAACTAACAGCATTCAAAAAAGAGCAGGAGTGCAAATATTAATCTCTGATAAAATATACCTCAAAATCCACCACACTGGATAAGGAAGAACATTACATAATAATTAAAGGATCAATACACCAGGAGGACATAATCACATTAAATGTCTATGCATCCAACAAAAAGGCTCCAAAATACATAAAACACACATTAACTATACTTAAAGCAGAAATAGACAGCTCCACAACAAAAGCTGGAGATTTCAATACATGACTGTCAGTGAAGGACAGACCATCCAGAAAAAACTCAATAAAGATAAGGAAGATCTACATGCCACAATCAGCCAATGTGACCTCATATACAGAACACTGCACCCAAGAGCAGCCAAGTATACTTTCTCTTCCAATGCTCATGGAACATTCCCCAGAACAGACCACATATTAGATGACAGAGCAATTCTTAACAAAATTCAAAGTAGTGAAATATTATAAGGCATCTTTTCAGACCACAAAGCTACAAAAGTAGAAATCAATAACAGCAAAAATAAAACATATAAAAACTGAACAAAACCTTGCTCAAAAAATGACTGGATTACAGAAGAAATCAAGGATGGAATAAATAAATTCATAGAATCAAATGAGAATGAGAACACATACTACAGAATCTGTGTGACACAGCAAAAACAGTGCTCAGAGGTCAATTTAACTCAATAAATGTACACATCCAACAAGAAGAATGGGCCAAATAAAAGAATTAACTCTACAACTCAAACAATGGAAAAAGAGTCGCTAAAAAGAACCCATCAGGCACCAGAGGGAAACAAAAAATAAAAATAAGAGCAGAATGAAATTAATTAGACAATAGAAAAATGACTGAAAGAGTTAACATGATCAAAAGCTGGTTTCTGAAAAGATCAACAAAATTGATAAACTACTAGCCAAACTGACAAAATAAAAATAAGAGGAAGCAAATAACTCGAATAAGCAATGAAATGTGTAATATCACAACAGAACAAACTGAAATTAAAAGAACCATAACAGAATAAAATGAAAAATTGTACTCTGATCAATTCAAAAAAGTAGAGGAAATGAACAAATTTCTAGAAACACATCACCTACCAAAATTAGCACAAACATAAATAAAACAAAAAAGATCCATCACAAAAGAACAAATCAAAAAGGTAATTAAAAACCTCCAAACTAAAAGAAGTTCTGCCCTGACAGCTTCAATGGTTAATTCTACCAAACTTTTAGAGAAGTGTTAACACCACTATTACTAACCATATTCCGAGCACAGAAAAGGACAGACTACTTCCAAACTCATTCTATGAAGCCAGCATAATTCTGGTACCAAAAGCAGGTAAAGAAACCACAAAAAAGAAAAATTACAGACCAGTATCTCTCATGAACTTAGATGGAAAAATCCTCAACAGAATTCTACCCAATAGATTTGAACAAAATATAAAAAATACCATCATGACCAAGTGGGACTGATACCAGGGATGCAGGGATGGGTTACACACCAGAAACTCAATTAATGTAATCAACAACATAAGCCTTTTTTTAAAAAGAACCACCTGACTTTGTCAGTTATACGCAAAAGGCATTTGACAAAATCCAATACCCATTCAAGTTAAAAATTCTCAGCAAAATAGAACAGAAGGGAAACTCCTCAGCATAATAAGGGGCATCTATGCAAAGCCAACAACCAAAATCATCCAAAATGGAGACACTCTGAAAGCACTCCCCTTGAGAACGGGAACCAGACAAGGATGCCCATTGTCACAACTCTTATTCAACACTGTGCTAGAGGTTCTAATCAGAGAAATCAGTCAAGACAAAAGAAATAAAAGGCATCTAAACTGGTAAGGAAGAAGTAAAAGTATCTCTATTTGCAGACGATATGATCCCACACACAGAAAACCCCAAAGAATCCACAAGAAAATTATTAGAACTCATAGAAGAGTTCAGCAAAGTACCAGGATATAAGAGAAACATACATAAATCAGTTGGATATCTTTACATCAATAAGGAGATCATCAAAGAGGAAATCATCAAATCAACACAATTTGCAATAGCACCCAAGAAGATAAAATACACAGGAATAAATCTAACTAGAAATATGAAAGGCCTATACAAAGAAAATTCCAAGAAACCCAAACAGACCTATGTAAGTGGTAGGAGAAACCTACCTTGTTCATGGATAGGAAGACTTGACATCGTGAAAATATCTTTTCTACCCAAAGCAATCTATAGTTACAATACAATCCCAATACAAGTTCCAAAGGCATTTTTTAATGAGCTGATATTTGACAAAGAACCAAAGTCCATAAGCTGGATAAAAGACAGTCTCTTTAACAAATGGTGTTGGCACAACTGAATATCCATCCACAAAAAAATGACACAAGACCCATACCTCGCAGCATGCATAAAAACTAACTCAAAATAGATTAAAGACCTAAATATAAAATCTAAAACAGTAAAGATCATGAAAGAAAGAAATAGTACAATGCAGGGAGCCCTAATACATGACATAAACAGACTACAAAATATTACTAACAATGCACAAACACCAGAAAAAAATATATATAATTGGGAACTCCTAAAAATCAAACACGCTCATCTAAAGACTTCACCAAAAGAATAAAAAGACTACTTACACACTGAGAAAAAAATCTGACTAACATGAATCTGATCAGCATTTCATATCTATAATCTACAACACACTGCAAAACCTCAACAAGAAAAAGACAAATGACCTACATAAACAATGGGCAAAGGATACAAACAGGCACTTCACCAAAGAAGACACTCCAGATGCTAACACATAGGTGAGAAGATGCTCACCATCATTAGCCATTAGAGAAATTCAAATCAAAACTACAATGAGATGCCATCTCACACCAACAAGGCTGGCATTAATACAAAATTACAAATGTCTGAGAGGCTGTGGAGAGATTGGAAGTCTTCTACACTGCTGGTGGGAATGTAAAATGGCACAACCACTTTGGAAACCAATTTGGTGCATTCTTGAAAAGCTAGAAATAGAAATACCATATGATCCAGCAATCCCAAATCTTAATAATATATCCTAGAGAAGTAAGTGCTGTCACACAGAGATATATGCACACCTATGGTCATCTCAGTATGCCCACAACAGCCAAAAGATAGTATCAACCTAAATGCCTATAAACAGATGAATGGATAAACAAATTACGGTATATTCACACCATAGAATACCACACAATGATAAAGAACAATGATGAATCTGGGAAGCATAACATGCAGGAATCTAGAAGGCATTATGCTGAGTGAAATTAGCTGCAAAAGGACAAATACTATATGAGACTATGTTACAAGGACTCAAGAAAAGGTTTAAACAAAGAAGAAAAGACTGTCTGCTGATTAAGAAAGGGGAGGCGGGAGACAAGTAATCAGTAATTAGACACTAGACAAGAATTCTCTCAGTTAAAGGGAGGGCCAATACACAGTAGAGGAAAAGTCAGCACAAGTGAACTAAACCTAAAGCTAAGAAACACTTTCAGGGACAGACGTGTAGGGTCAGGGGCCTGGGGATCATGGTTTCAGGGACATCTAGGTCTATTGGCATAAGAACGTTTATTAAGAAAATGTTCTGCATCCTACTTTGGTGAGATGCAGACTTGGGTCTTAAAAGCTAGCAAGCAGCCACCTAAGTAGAATCAATTCATCTCATCCCACCTGGAGCAAAGGAGAATGAAGCACATTAAAGACATAAAGAAGATATGGGCCCAAGACACAGAAAGGGCCAGATAAACCAGAGACTACATCTAGCATGAGACAGGAAAACTAGATGGTGCCAGGATATCACCAATGACTGCCCTTTCAAGAAACTCAACCAAGGGTCCCTAATGGAGTGAGAGAAATACGGGAGGCAGAACTCAAACTCTAGCTAAAAGATCAGACTTCTGATCTGACAGATTGGAGAGTTCCAGCCCATGGAGTCTGTTGGCTGAGAACTGAAGCCATTCTGGGAGCCAACTCCTCAGACAAAGATTGAACTGGTAGGTAAGACATAAAATGATACTGTTGAAGAGCATCCTTCTTGGCTTAAGTGGATAATGGGCAGCTCTTGTCCAAAGGTGAGATAAGAAGGAAATAAGACAGAAGAGGGACACAGAGCTGGCTGATTGGACATAGGAAACCCAAGGTGAACAGGAGGAGCACGGTGTCACCGTGTTTGGAAATCAGCTAGAATCACATAACAAAGTGTGTAAGTTTTTGTACAAGAAACTGGGTTGAACTGTAAACTTTCACTTAAAACACAAATTTTTGAAAATGTAAAATAAAAAAAAAGACAACAAGAGGAGTACAGAGTCACTGTACCAAAAAGAATTGGCCGACACTGAACCATTTCAAGAGGCATCATATGCTCAAGAGCCAATGACACCGAAGGTTGAGGTCTAAGCTTCACTGAAAGCACTGGCAAAAAATTAAGCTCCAGGAATTAGTGAAATAGCAACTGAGAGGTTCCAACAAAGAGATGCGGCACTAGAGATATTTGCTAACCAATGCCAAGAAATTTTGAAGACAGTCACCTGGCCAAGAGATTAGAAGAGATCCATGTTTGTACTCATTCCAAAGAAGGATGATCCTCCAGAATGAAGAAACTATCAAACAATACCATTAATATCACACACAAGTGAACTTCCACTGAAAATCATTCAAAAGTGGTTGTCTTGACAAAAAAACTACCAGAATAGGACATGGAACAAGAAGTAACACTGTGATGTCAGATGGATCCTGGCTGAAAAAAGAGAATCAGAAAGATGTCTGCCTGTGTTTTATTGACTGCCAAGGCATCTGACTACAAGGAGCACAGCAAATTAATGGATAACACTGCAAAGAACGGGAATTCCAGGGCACTTAATCATGCTCATGAGTAATCTACACATATATCAAGAGACAGTCACTTGAACAGAACAAGGAGATAATTCTAGGGTTTAAAGTCAGGAAAGGTTTGTATCAGGGTTGTATACTTTCATCATCCTTATTCATTCTGTACACTGAGCAAATTTAATAAATTGGACTACATGACAAATGCGGAATCAGGATTGAAGGAAGACTCACTAACAGCCTGCAATATTAAGTAATTTCTTTTATAAGCATCAGTGCAAGGCTGGTTCCTACAAGGCAGAGTTAAAGATATCCCAAATGGTTGACTTCTCCAAGATGCTATTATAACTCCATCACCTCCAACATCACCTGCTCCTTCTCATCTCAATACTCTCTCACTTGTTTGGGGGTTCTGTGGTTTCACAAAACTCACAACGCATATACAGAAAAAAGCTCATAAAGTTTCGAGGATGATAAGTTCCAAATTTGTTGGTCAGGCATAAACTTCTCTCTGACCTTCAGTCTCTGCCCAAAGGCACTTAGCTTTCTTGCTCCATTGGGTAGGAAGCTCACTGTCCTGTCTCCTTTGGGTCTCTGTTAGTGGTTTCTGCTACGGCTCTCTCCTTCTTTGGAGGTGGTCAGCTCTCCTGTAAGGCAAAATTGACCAATCCCCTTGGTAGGCCATACAAGACCACGGCCCCACACCAAAGTAATGAATCCACCACAAACATGCAGATGACACAACGTGGCTTGCTAAAAGCAAAGAGGACTTGAAGCACTTACTGATGATCAAACACTACAGCCTTCACTATGGATTACACCTCAACATCAAGAAAACAAAAATCCTCACAACTAGACCAATAAGAAACATCATGATAAATGGAGAAAAGTTGAATTTGTTAAGGATTTAATTTTACTTGGATCTGCAATCAACACTCACAATAGTACCAGTCAAGAAATTAATTGCACTGGGCAAATATGCTACAAAAGATCTCTTTAAAGTGTTTAAAAGTGAAGATGCTACTTTGAAAACTAAGGACAGCGTGATCCAAGCCACAGTATTTTCAAATACATTATATGCACGTGAAAAACGTGAAATGACTAAGGACAAATGAAGAACTGACACCTTTAAATTATGGCATTCCACTGTCATCAAGTCAATTCTGACTCACATCAACCCTACAGACAGAGTAGAACTGCTCCATAGTGTTTCCAAGAAATGCCAGACAGATCTGAACTCCCAACCTTCCGGTTAACAGCTGTAGCACTTAACCACTTCGCCACCAGAGTTTCCAAATTATGACATTTGCAAAGAATACTGAATATATCACTGCATATGTGGCACAGCTATGAGGCAGTACGATGTATGTGTCAAATTAAGGAATCTAAATTTATCTCATCCTGATTTTGTCTACTATGAGCAACTACTGACGAATTTTATTGAGGATAGTAACTGCTCAGATTCATCTTATGTAAAGGCAATTATCCACCTGCCTCTACAGGAACCTGAGCTATTCATATCATTTTCTAAAAAACAAAACTTGCAATTACATAAGGCTAGACGGATTATAAATCAATATGGTAACAGAGGTACACTACAAGCACATTAGAATTTTTTCTTACTTTATACATACCTATATTCTTCACATCTTCTCAAATGAAAACTGTTTTTCTAACTCAAAAACAAAAATAAACTCATTCACTCACACACAGAATCTGTCCTCCAAGTTCTACACCACCCTCCCTTTAGGTGGAAGGAAAAAGATGTCTCTATAAACACGAAAGAATAATACATCTGAATGCAATCTAGTGGCAGAGCACAACTTTTATCATTTAAAAAAATCAGCTGAATCAACAGTATCTTATTGAAACCAGAAATGCTAAAGGACAGGAGAAGAAACAGAGCTTCCAAGTCAAAATGTTGAAAACTGATAAAGGATAAAACTGCATCTAACTCTGAAAATATAATTATGACTGAAGAAATGCAAAGTCCTTGATTTGTATCACAGTACTTTGCATTTACAGAAACACAGCTTGTTAAGATTTCTTTTAAATCTTACATTTCAGTTCCTCAATTAAACTGTCAAGGACTCACGTGCAGAAAGGCATCCATGTCTTTTATTCTTCTTGTGTGCCACACCCCCACAGTACCTCATACGGGGCCCATATATGGTAGCTGCTCTCTGCAAGCTTAGGAGTTGAATGACAAAATAATAAATCCTACTTTGGGCTTACAGACTGAAACTTTCACACCTACAGTTCACACCATAAACTCTCCCTCTGTGCAACAGTTTAAAGGACACTCCTGTGGTGAATACGGCTGATTCTACTGGATTTACTACACTGGGGTTTCTGCTTCAGCAGAAACTCTGCAGAACTCTGCTTCAGCAGAGTTCAAAGTACCCATATAATGTTCATAGAGAATTCCTGATTACTGAGAAGGTGGGTAGAAAAGTGAGGAAGTGAAGAATCTATTATTATAATAGCCTGCCTCCAAAGAATAAGCATTATTCAACCCCGAAGATTAAAACATTACTAAAATGTCTCTGAACTAAAACTCATACCTGACATTATTTCATTAAACTTTGTATTAAATTCCACAATGAATATCATACAAATTCTCTATGACAAAAAGATCCTAACAAATCTGTTAACAGTCCACATAATTGAGTATTATAAATCTAGTTTTAACTATTGACTCTTATTTACCAAAACAACACTTGCAATACAGTGACGTCTTTGCTATTCAACACTTTAAAGACGTCTTTACAGCAGATTTGCCCAATGCAATACATGATTTGATTTTCTGACTGCTGCTTCCTTGGATGCTGTAGACTTTCATCTTCATCAGTATTTTAATTCCTCTGTTTTTAGCAAACAATACTGTGTCCTCTGCATTTCACAGATTGTTTATGAGGCTCCCTCCAACCTGGTGCCATGTTGTTTTTCACACAGTCCAGCTCATCAGATTATTTGCTCAGCACGCAGACTGAAAAGTAAAATGAAATTATACAACTCTGATGCACAGCTTTCCTGACTTGAAACGATGCAGTATCCCCTTGTTCTATACAAAAGCACTGCCACTGGGTCTCTGTACAGGTTCTTCATGAGGACAATTAAGAATTCTGGAATTTCCACTCCTCACAATGTTATCCGTAACTTGTTATGCTCCACAGAGTCAAATGTCTTTGCATAGTCAATAAAACACAGGTAAACATCTTTCTGGTATTTTCTGTTTGCAGCCAATATCCAACTGACATCACCAATGATACCCCTCATTCCATGTCCTCTTTGGAATCCAGCTTCAACTTTCAGTAGTTCCCTGCTGAAGTACAGATGCAACCAATTTTTGAATGATTTTCAGCAAAATTTTACTTGTGTGTGATATTAACAAAACTGTTCAATAATTTATGCATTGTTCAATTACTTTTCTTTGAAATGGGCACACAGATATTTTCCAGTGTAAATTTCTTCACATTGACAAGTGAGCACCTCCAGAACTCCATTCATTTGTTGAAATATCTCAAGTGGCATTTTGACAATTCCTGAAACCTTCAGTGCAGCTTGGACTTCTTCCCTCAGTACCATCAATTCTTGACCATATGTTGCCTCCTGAAATGACTGAATATTGACTGATTCTTTTTTAGGACAGTGACTTCGTGTATTCTTTCCATCTTCTTTTGATGTTTCTGTGTCATTCAATATTTTCCCATAGACTCCTTTAATATTGCAACTCAAGGCTTGAACTTTTTTTTCAGTTTTTTCAATTTGAGAAATGCTATACGTGTTCTTCCCTTTTGGTATTCCAACTCCAGCTCTTTGTACATGTCATTATAATATTTTATTTTGTCTTCTTCAGCCACCCTTTGAAACCTCTGTTCAGCTCTTTATCATTTTATTTGTTTTAACTATTATTTGTTTTTTAATTTTTATTGTGATTAAGTTAAAGTTTACAATCCAAGTCAATTCACCACACAACACCCTGAGCACCGGCCTCTCTGCAACTCTATCTGCTCTCCTCACTCTGTGATAGCACACTCTTCTTTTCCACTCTTTACTTCCAGTATTCACTCAACCAATCATTGTTCCCTTCTCTCCCCCTCTCCTCTTCCTTCTAAAGAGAAATCAGTAGGACAGCTTCATATACAAACCACCTGCATCACTGTGTCCCCAAGTCTAGCCCATTCTTTGTCTGAAGTGTTGGCTTCAGTACTGGTTTCAGCTCTGGTTTAACCATTCTTTAGTTGTGCTTTAAATGAAAGTTCACAGTTCAAGGTAGTTTCTTGTATAAAAATTTATACACATTGTCATACGACCCTCTTTCTCTCCCTATAATGTGACAGCACACTCCTCCTTTCCACCTTGAATTTCCTGTGCCCATACAACCAGCTGCTGTCCCTTTCTACCTTCTCATCTCACCTCTGGACAGGTGCTACCCATTTCACCTTAAGCTAAGAAACATATTCTTCAAGAGTATCATTTTACATCTTACACTCCAGTCTGAAGAGTTGGCTTCCGGAACAGTTTTAGTTTGGGGCTAACACAGAGTCAAAGGGCCATGTCTTCCATGACCCATCCAATCTCAGATTATTAAGTCTGGTCTTATATATTGGATGCACTTTATGGTTCTATGCATCTATAGGATATCATCCTGCTGACCTCTGGTTGGAGGAAGGAGAGTGGGTGGAGAGGAGGGGAAAGAAGACTGTTGGGAGGATGAGACATACATGGAGTAGAGAGGAATAGTGTGCTGTCACCGGGCAAGGAGAGCAGTGGAAGCTGCATGTAGGTGGGCATGTAAATTTATACGGGAATGTACATTTTTACTCAGTTATAATAAAAATAAATAAATAAATAAAAAGTCTGGTCTTTTCACTAGAACATGAATTCTGCACCCCACTTTTCTCCCACTCTTTCAGGGACTCTCTGCTGTGTTCCCTCTGTGGGCAGTCACTGGTGGTAGCCAGACACTATCTAGTTCTGCTCTCAGGCTAACAGAGACTCTGGTTTATGTGGCCCCTTCTGTCTCTTGGGCTAATATTTTCTTGTACCTCTGGTGTTCTTCATTTTCCTTTGCTTAAAGTGGGTTGGGTCCAACTCATGCAATTCAGACAGCTGCTCTCTTGCTTCTTTCCTGTCTTTTTAATGATATTATGCTTTCTTCATGTACAATATCCCTGAAGCCATTCCATAAGTAGCATGATTTTCAGTCATTAGTGTTCAGTGTGTCAAATCTGTTCTTCAAATGGTCTCTTAATTCACGTGCAATATATTCAAGGTCATGTTTTGACTCAAGTGAACTTGCTCTAATTTCCTTCAGCTTCAACTTGCACTTATATATGAGCAATTGATGGTTGGTTGCACAGACTGTCCTTATTCTAACTGAAGATATTCAGCTTTTCCACTGTCTCTTTCTATAGATGTAGTATATAATCATAGTTTATTTTGTTGAAAAAGGTATTTGCAATGAAAAAGTTATTGGTCTTAACAAAATCCTATCATGTGATCTCCAGCATTGCTTCTATTACCAAGGCCATATTTTCCAACTACCAATCTTTCTTTGTTTCTGACCTTCACATTCCAGTCCCAATGCATCTTACCTGCATGTCTGATCAATTTCAGACTGCAAACGTTTGCAAAAAAATCTTCAATTTCTTCACCTTTGGCTTTAGTGGTTAGTGCATGAATCTGAATAGTCATACCCCATGGACTGAATTCTGTCCCCCCAAAAAATGTGTGCAGCAGTTTGGCTGGGCCATGATTCCCAGTATTATGTCATGTTTGTATATGTTGTGAACTCTGACTCTATAATATTACTGAGGAAAGATAGGAGACAGCTGTGTTAGTAGGGCAGGACTTAATGTACACAATTTTATTTTGCCTTGAGGCAACCTCATGGGATATAAAGGAAAGAGAAACAAGTAGAGAATTGGGGGACCTCACCACCAAGAAGCAGTGCCAAGAGCAGACAGCATCCTTTGAATCCAGGATCTCTGCATCTCAGAAGCTCCCAAACCAGGGGAAGACTGACAACAAGGACCTTCCTCCAGAGGTAACGAAGACTTCCCTGGAACTGATGCTCTGAATTTGGACTAACAGCCCACTGGACTGCGACAAAATAAATTTCTCTTTGTTAAAGCTGTCCACTTGTGGGTATTTCTGTTGTAAGAGTACCAGATGACTAAGACATCAAATTAACTGGTCTTCCTTGTCGTTGTATGGATATTATTATCCTATCACAGGACTATACTTCAGGATAGATCTTGAAATGGTCTTTTAGATAATAAATCAATACTATTTCAATTTGTCATTCCTGGTATGGGAAACCATATGATTGTTCAATCTGCAACAGCCAATATCAGTCTATTCAAGCTGATGTCTCAGATACTGCTCTTTAGCTGGTCCGTTTCATTTTTCATTTTTCCTCCTTGTGTCTGTCAGTTTGTCATACTGGGGGTGCTTGTACGCTGCTGTGACACTGGAAGTTATGCCACATGTATGCAGACACCAACAGAGTCACCCATGGCAGACAGGTTTCAGCTAGGCTTCCAGACTAAGACAGCCTAGGAAGAAGGACCCAGCAGTCTACTTCTGAAAACAGTTAGTCAGTGGAAAACCTGATAAATAGCAGCCGAACACTGTCTGATACACTGCTGGAAGATGAGCCCCTGAAGAGTGGAAGGCACTAGAAATACAACAGGGGAAGACTGTCCCCCTCAAAGTAGCTTTGACCCTAATGATGTGGATAAGGTCAGCTTTCTGTATGGACTATACCTCAACATAAAGAAAACAAAAGTCCTCAGAACTGGATCAATAAGCAACATCACGATAAATGAAGAAAAGATGGAGGTTGTCAAGGGTTTCATTTTACTTGAATCCACAATCAACTCCTATGGAAGCAGCAGTCAAGAAATCAAAAGACACATTGCATCAAGCAAATTAGCTGTAAATGACCTCTTTAAAGTGTTGAAAAGCAAACATGTCAGTTTCAAGACTAAGGTGCACCTGATCCAAGCTACGTACTTTCACTCACATCACAAGCTACTGAAAACTGGACAATGAATAAAGAAGACAAAATGATGTCTTTGAATTGTGGTGCTAGTGAAGAATATTAAATATACCACAGACTGCCAAAAGAACAAATCTGTCTCAGAATAAGTATAACCAGAGTGGTCCCTAGAAGCAAGAGTGGCAAGAATACGTCTTATATACTTTACAGATAAGGACATCATGTTTGATAATATTCAGAGTCAATGGAAAAAAGACAGATCCTTAACCAGATGGACTGACACAGCATATACAGCAATGGGCTCAAGCATAACAATTGTTTGTCAGCATGGCACAGGACTAGTGTTTCCTTCTATGGTACACGGTTAACTATGAGTCAGAACCAACTCAACAGCAACTAACAACATTTCGTTTTTGACAACTTCAAATTGTCCTATATTCATACATCATACATTCCACATTTTGATCATTAATGAATGTTTGTAGCTGTTTCTATTATCATTTTGAGTTGAGCCACATCAGCAAATGAAGACTCCAAAAGCTTGACTCCATCCACATCATTGAGGTTGACCTTACTTTGACGAAGCAATTATTCTCAGTCACATTTCAAGTCCCTTCTAACCTGAGCAGCTCATCTTTGGCACTGTATCAGACAACGTTCTGCTACTATTTCATAAGGTTTTCACTGGCCAATTTTGTCAGAAAACCACCAGGCCCTTCTTCCCAGTCTTAGTCCAGAAGCTCCACTGTATACTATGGCTTATCCTTCTCGTATGTGAAATACTGCTGGTATAGCGTTTAAGTCATGTGGTACTGCTCTAACAGGAATATCACAAGAGAATGGCTTTAACCAAGAAAAGTTTATTCTTACACAGTCCTGTAGGCTGGAAGTTCCAATTCAGGGCTGTCAACTCCAAGGAAACATTTTTTCTCTCTGTCAGTTTTAGAAGAAGCCTTTCTAAATACTCTTCAGTATTTCCTTGGTCCAGGAGCATTTTAGTGCCAGAACCTCACGTCCAAAAGTCATGCTCTGCTTGATGTTATGAGGCCCACAACTCTCTGCTTCACTTCCCTTTCATCTCTTGTAGGATAAAAGGTGGGTTTTACAGTCCCACCCTAACCATCTTTAATAGAACCACAAGCAGAGATGAGGATTTGCAGCATAAGAATAACACAAAATAGAGGGCAATCATACAGTGCTAGGAATCATGACCCAGCCAAATTGCTACATATATTTGGGGATAAAGACGGTATAATTCAATCCATGATACGAGATCAGACAAGTAAGTCTGCAAACTTAATTCTTCTAAGTGCTACACACCTCACTGCTGAATATTACTATAGTCATCTTCGAAGTACTCCCTTTGGGAAGCTATTCATCAATGCCAGTGCCTAGACCACCCTTCAAAGCAATTTTGGAGCCCTTTCTGGAATGGCTATTGTACACAGTGGCATAATGGCAAGTTCACGAACTTAACTGTATAGCTGTCTGTAAGGGACTTTTTAACCACTAAACAAGTAACTATGCTGGAACACCCTCCCAGTTCACCTCATCTAGCCCCCAGTGACTTTTTTTCTTTACCCAAAGATAAAGGAAATATCGATAGGACGACAGTATGACAATATTCAGGACATCAAGGGTAATACATTAACAGATCTGATGGCCATTCCAGAAAAAGAGTTCCAAAATTGCTTTGAAGGATGGACTAGACTCTGGCATTGGTACACAGCTTCCCAAGTGGAGTACTTTGAAGGTGACCATAGCAATATTCAACAATGAGGCATGTAGCACTTTTTCTAGGATGAGTTCACATACTTAATTGGCAGTCCTTGTATACAGCTTCCAGGATCACAGCAACACACAAGCCACCACAGTATGATGAACTGAAAGGTACAAGGAAACATAAAAAAAATAGAAAAAAACCAAACCTAAGGCTACTGATTCTATTCTGACTCACAGTAACCCTACAGGACAAAGTAGAATTGCCCCATAGGGTTTCTAGAGAAACAAGTAAGAAATACTAAAAACAATTACAGTCCTAGTTTCTGCAACAGGTCACATGGTCATAGCTGTTACTTCCAAACACCTTCTTCTATCACCTGTTCCTTATTCCCTTGGCCCTCAACAAGCACCTCAACTGGTCATTGTTCTTTGCCTAGTGGGGTGACCAAAACCTTCATTCCTCAAGGGTCTGGATCACTAGCAGTTGTGTCAGAGTCGGGTTGCTACAGTTTCCCACTGAATTTAATCACAGGGCACAGCGTTACTAAGGGATCTTCTATATCCCAAACATACTCTTCTTTACCTCCATTATGTAACATCAATCTAATTTCCCCTTGGCAATCAGGATGAATCACACCAACCAATATAGTAACTCCCTGTTGATTCAGAGGCATGAGGAGCCCAAAGTGTCTGGATAGCATTCTTAGCTTCCAGTTCCATGGATTCTTTGTTGTGTCTCCTGGTGGGAGCATTTCTCCATTTGAAGCTAAGATCTTTAGACTCACATAGCATAGCACTGTGCAGGCAGGAAGGAAAACCTTTACAAGTGGGACACTAAGGGTAATAATGAATAATTCCACTACTATTTCCACCCCTCGATTCTTGTACCCATGAATCCTGGTTATCGGAGAAAAAGTACCATATATTGGATGCTGGTTTAGAGCATATACTGCCTCCTGGAGAATACTGCCCCCAACTCTGCAAGGCACTGACTCCTAGTAGGTGCTGTAATTATCTTTCTAAGATCATTCCATCATTCTACCAACTTAGCTGTTTCAGGATGATGGAGAATATAGTAAGACCAGGAATTCCATGACCACTGGCCCACTGCCACACTTCATATGCTATGAAGTGATTTCCTTGATCGAAGGTGATACTGTGTGGTTAAGACATTCTGTAAGTCCACAGATGGTAGTTTTGGTAGAAGCACTGCATGTAGGAAAGGGAAATCTGTTTCTAGAGTGTCTGTCCCAGTAAGAACAAAAACACTGCCCTTTCCATGATAGAAGTGAGCCAATGTAACCAACTTGTCACTAGGTTGCTGGCTCATTGTCCCTAAGAATGGAGCCATATCAGAGTTCTAGTGTTCATCTCTGTAGCAGATTGGGCACTCCGCAGTGGTTGTAGCCAAGTCAGCTTTGGTGAGTTAAGTCTGTGTTGTTCAGCTAAAGTATAACCTCCATGTCTGCTACCATGTGCACTCTGTTCATGAGCTCAAAAGGCATTGACAGGACTGGCTGTGAAAAGAGGATAAATGGTACCTAGAAAACACATCATCCTATCCACCTGATTTTTAAAACATCAAGATTATCTTTTGGCAAGCATTCACATGAGACGCAAATATCTTCACTTCTGGGAAGCAGAGACAACATGGAGCCACAAGTAGATGGCTTTAACAAAGGAAAGTTTATTCTTACACAGTCCAGTAGGCTACAAGTCCAAATTCAGGATGTCCACTCCAGGGAAAGGCTTTCCCCCTTGTTGGATCTGGAGGAAAGTCTGGTATTACATCAGTCTTTGTCCAGGAGCATCTTGGCACAGAAACCTCAGGTCTAAAAGACTCGTGCTTCTCCTGGTGTTGCTTTCTTGAAGGTGTGAGGTCTGCAACTCTCTGCTTGTTTTCCTTTCCTTTTATCTCTTGTAGGATGAAAGGATAAAGGGTGGTGCAAGCCACACTCCAGGGAAACCCCCTTTACAGTGGAGCAGGGAAGAGATCTTATGAAGCAATTTACAGTCCCACCTCAATCCTCTAACATACAGCATAGGAAAATCAAAGAATATTGGGAATCATGGCTATGCATATTTCTGGGGGAACACAATTCAATCCATGACAGAGCCCTAGACAGAATCACCATCCTCCCTCAGCAAAGGTGCAAACAACTAAGTAAAACAGATACAACCATTAATCCTGGAATTCCGAGCATCAAAAGAAAGGATAAAGAACTAGTTCAAATACCAAACAGAAGCAGAAACTTGTGGGAAACAAAAAATAAGGAGACATGTGGAATGAAGAGCACCTGTCAACTAACATGGCACAGTGTCATCATCTTGAAACACAGCTAGCAACTGCACAGAGCTCCCAACAGGAGGGAGAGCACCCAGCAACCAGAGAAGCAGCCTTTCCCACCCCTCACCTTCACCCTCCTAGAGAAGAGAAGTACTACCCCAACCCAGTAATTGCCCTAGACATGCTGTGTATACCCAACACTCTCAAGCCAGGTGGCTTTTTTCCTCCTTCCTTTTTTTTCTCTCTCCCACTGTCATGGATTGCATTTATCTCCCAAAAAACATGTGTAGCAGTTTGGCAGGACCACGATTCCCAATACTCTGTGACTCTTCTCATTTTGTGATTTTTCCTATGTTGTAAACCCCAATCTCTGCCTGTCATTAATAGGGCAAAATTGAATTATGTTTAAGAAGATCAGGGTAGGACTATTAAGTACTACAGCTACTAACCAAAAAGTCAGAAGTTTGAATTCACCAGGTGTTCCCCGGAAATTCTATGGAGCAGTTCTACTCTGTCCTACAGGATAGCTATGAGTCAGAACTCACTTAGCAGCAACAGGTTTGGTTTTCTAGTGTGGATAGCACCCTTACTAATGTCACCTTCCCGATCCAAAGTTAAAGGAGTTTCCTTGGTTGTGGCTTGCACCACCTTTTCTAGATGAAAGGGAAGCAAGCAGAGAGTTGGGAACCTCATACCATCAGGAAAGCACTCCAGGAGCACAGTGTGTCCTCTGGACCTGAGCTTCCTGCACTGAGATGCTCCCGGACCAAGGGAGACTAACACAACACAAGGATCTTCCTCCAGAGTTGACAGAGAGTGCCTGTCCTTGGATCCAGCACCCTGAATTTGGACTTCTACCCTACTGGCCTGTCACAGAATAAACTTCTCTTTGTTAAAGCCATCAACCTGTGGTATTTCTATTATAACAGCACTAGATGACTAAAGACACCCACCCAGCTCCCCATATGTCACCTCCCCTAAACATTTAACACCAGGCCTGCCATCTGTCATGGATTGAATTGTGTCCCCCCAAAAATACATGTAGTAATTTGGCTGGGCCGGCATTCCCTGTATTCTGTGACTGCCTTCCATTCTGCGATTTTCTGATGCCGTAAATTCTAATCTCTACCAGTGGCTAATAGATTATGTTAAATGATTATGTTAAAAGAAGATTAGAGTGGGACTGCAACATCCTCGCTAAGGGAGTTTCTCTGGAGTAAGGCTTGCACCACCCTTTATCCTTTCATTCTACCAGTGATAAAAACAGAGAGAAGCAAGCAGAGAATTGGGAAACTCATACCACCAAGAAAGCAGCACTGAGAACAGAGCACATCCTTTGGACCTGAGGTTCCTGTGCCAAGATGCTGTCACTGGATTTGTACTCAACCTACCAGACTGTGATAATTTATCTTATTGAGTGAGCTTGTAACTCATAAATGGATTCGCAGCTTACCAGACTGTGACAATAAAGTTTCCCTTCATAAAACCATCCACTTCGTGGTTATTTTCTGTTGGAGCAGTACCAGGTGACTAAAATACCGTTTTTTTTTTTCTCTTTACCTTTTATTTTCCCTCTTTCTCCCTTCAGCCTAACCCCATTGTGCTACCTTCCCTGCATTCCTACCAGCCCCTAAGAATACTCCATCCCAATAGCTGGCCTCCATAGCAGCACCATTTTTTTTTTTATCTCTTCCTTTCCACCTAACCCAATACACCATCTCCTCTTACTTCCTACAGGCCACAGGCCCACCATCCCACTGTGGGCCTGCCCTAGCCCCACCTACCAACTCTGCTGCACTGCCTTTTTTTTTTTTTTTAATCTTTCTTACTAGCCCAGCAAGACACTTATACACCCTTCCCACTGCTCCTCAAGTCCACTCAGCTCTCACTAACCTCTACAGCACCATCATGTTTTGTTCTCTCCCTCTCTCTTTTTCTCCCTTACTTTTCTACCTTACATCTAGCCCCGATGTCACCTCCCCCCACACACCAGCCCCTATACTGCCATCACAGATACAGTGCAACCAGCACACCAGTCCACCACTGCTTAGATCTGTTCTGACTCTACTGCTGGCCTGCAAAAGCATCACCATTTTTTTCTTTTACTTTTTTCCTTTTCTTTCTTTCTTTTCTTTCTCATTCCTACCTAGTCCTATATGTGACCTCCTCCACCTTCCCACTGGCCTCTGACATGCCACTGCAGTTAAGAGTGTCCCAGGCTCAGATGCACCACCACACTGGCCCACAATGTCCATCCCCCTCCCATCACTTGACCTGCTGCTAAACAGTGGAATGCGAGCTCGCACCACTCCCCAGCTGATATTCTAACCCATCTAGTGAAGGACTGTGAATGCTCCCAGACAGCTGGACCAACATACAGCATGTGCCCAGTGCACCATAAACCACCTAACCAAACCAGTGTACAACGAACCAAGCTCCTCCTATCTTCTATTTTCCCACCCATTAAAATAAGGTAGTAAGAGCTACCATGTCCACAGATGTGCAAACAACAAAGCAAACCTGGCCCAAATCCCTGACACAGCAAGACAAAACAAAAAAGCAGAAGAAACAAATGAAAATAAAATCAATAAACAAGGAAAATAATACCTCAATGTCTTGGAGACAACAAATAACATGAAACCGTAACAGAGCAGAACAAGATGACTAGACTAAGTGACCAAAATAAAAAATCAGATAATCTTCTGGGAGATTAAAAAAGCATCACTATGGAATTCAAAAGACTAATACTCAGGACTTTCCAAGAAATTAGGAAGCAATAAATGAAAATATAGTCAAAACCGAGGGGAAAAAAATCACAGAAAACACAGACAAAACCAACAGAAATAGCTAAAATCAAGGAAAACACAAAACAAAATAATAACTAAAGAAAATAATCAAGAACAAAACATCAAAATGAACAACTAAAATCAGGCAAGAATATCAAGTAAAAATCCACTAAACAAAAAAAAAATGTCTGAAAGGGACAATTCAATAAAAAATTTTAGGAACAAATTTGAAACAATGGAAGACAGAATCAACGAGATTTAAGACAAATCTATGGACATAACCTTGAGAAAGCATCAGAAAAAAAAAAAAGAAAACTGTCATGGATTGAATTGTGTCCCCCTTAAAAACATGTGTAGTAATTTGCATGGGCCAGGAGTCCCTGTAGTCTATGACTGTCCTCCATTTTGTGATTTCTTCCTATGCTGTATGTTAAAGGATTAGGGTGGGCCTGTAAATCGCTTCTTAAGATCATTTCCCTGCTCCACTGTAAAAGGAGTTTCCCTGGAGAATGGCTTGAACCCACCCTTAATCCTTTCATCCTACAAGAGATAAAAGCAAAGAGAAGCAAGCAGAGAATTGGGAACCTCATACCATCAAGAAAGCAGCACTAGGAGAAGAGCACATCCTTCAGACCTGAGGTTCCTGTGCCAAGATGCTCCCTGGACAAAGACTGATGCAACATAGGACTTTCCTCCAGAGCCGACAAGAGGGAAAGCAATTCCCTGGAGTGGACATACTGAATCTGGACTTGCAGCCTACTAGACTATGTAAGAATAAACTTTCCCTTGTTAAAGCCGTCCACTTTGTCATATTTCTGTTAGAGTAGCACTGGCTGACTAAAGCAAACTTAAGAATTATGTGAGACAAAATAAAAGGGAAAAGTTTGTGTGCAATCTGAGTTCCAGGACAGGGGAAAAAAATGGAACACACATACAAGATTGCTGAAGATTTGCTGGCAGAAAAAGTCCCAAATGTCATGAAAGATGAAAAGTGAACCATCTAATAAGTTGAACATACCACATGTATGACAGATCCCCAAAAAGTTACCAAGACAAATCATAATCACACTTCCCAAAAGGAAAGATAATGAATCACAAGAGCAGCTCAAGAAAAACAAAAAGTCACTTACAAAAGGGAAACAGTAAGCCCTGATTACTCAGCAAGCAAAGAAGGCAACAAGCATCTAAGGTCTTAAAAGCTTGTAAACAGCCATCTAAAATGCATTAACTGGTCCCATCCCACTTGAAGCAAAGAAGAATGAAGAAAACCAAAGACAGAAGGAAAATATTAGCCCAAAGGACTAAAAGACTACACGAACCAGAGACTAGATGATGTTCTGCTACCACCAATGACCACTCTAACACGGAACAAAAAATAGAGTCTTTGATGGAGCAAGGAAAAACACATAGAACAGATCTAAAATTAATGCAAAAAGACCACATTTCACAGTCTGACAAAGACTGGTTTTATACTTAAATTCTTTATTATCCCTTGTATTGTGTTGCTCTTTTTGTCATTTACCGAGGTGACATCTCTGATTTTCAGTTTTAAGTCTTTTAGCTTTGTTGTTTTACTGAGAGTTCTTTACCATGGTTTGTATCTGGCTGATGTTGTCTGTGTCCTACATACTGATTATTGTCTGATATTGTTGATTCTCTACCTAAAGGCCTCCATTTAATACTTTTTTGTAAGGTTTTTTATTTTTTTACAAATTCCCATAATTTCTGTTTATCTGGGAATATCCTAATTTTACCACTGTACTTGACAGAAAGTATTGCAGGATGTATTATTCAGTGTTGGCAGGACTATAAAACAAAAAATAATAACGTGCTTCTTAATTCAACAAAGTGTAAGAGACTAAATGGGAAGTTCCTGTCCAGAATCAGGATGAGACGGAAGAGACAGGAACTTCTCAAATGGACACAGGTAACCCAGAGGAAAGGGAGAGTATGCTGTCTTACTGCAGGAGTTGTAATAGTTCCACAAAACAGTATGTGTATAGCTTCCTTAAAAAAAATGGATATAGACATACCATTTGACCCAGTAATTCCACTACTTGGAATATATCCTACAGAATCAAGGCCTTTCACACCAATGGACACATGCACAAGAATGTTTATTGCAGCACAGTCCACAATAGCAAAAAGATGGAATCAACCCAGATGCCCAACAACAGAAGAATGGATAGGTAAACTATGGTACATATACTCAGTGGAGCACTACGCAATGATAAAGAATAATGATGCTTCCAGGAAACATCTCATAACCTGGTTTCAACTGGAAGACATTACACTGAGTGAAAGTAGTCAGCGACAAAAGGACAAATATTGTATGAGACCCCTACGATAAGATCTCAAAAACAGACTTATGTATAGAAGAAAAGACTCTTTGACGGCTGCAAGGGAGGGGAGAGAAGGAGGGCGAGGGGGGGAGGGTCTAGATTAGACAGTTGGTAGAATTTTGGTTGGGTGAAATCAGTGATAGCACACATTAGAAACAAGAACAACATTAAATGGACTTCAGCATAACTTGAATACTCCTTCCATCTTTACCCAATATTGCAAGGACAGAGTAGCTGGGGCAGGGGGCAGGGGACCATGCTCTTAGGCGAAATTTAGGCCAATTGGCACAACTAGCGTTTTGCTAAGAGGGCTCTCTGCACCTCACATTGGTGAGTGGCATCCGGGTCTTAAAAGCTGCCAAGCTGCCATCAGAGGGCACAGCAAATGGTCCCAACTCAGCAGGAATGGATGATCAACAAGAACCAAAATGACATGGGGTAAAGACAACCCAGAAGATAGAGAGACCCACATGAGTGGGTGTCTACATAGACTTTGGACTGGAAGAACCAGATGATGCCCAGCCATCACCAGGGACAGCCGCAATGGAGTTCACTAAGTTGAGTCTCACTGGCAACACAAGAATAAAAAGGGGTGCACCCTGAGATCTCCACTGAAAGACCGCAGGTGATGGCCCAGCGGCTTTGCAGTTCCCCTAGGAGCATGGTTCCTGGCCCTGATGCTGCCCTTGCCCATAAATCATAACAAAGGTCCACTCTTTAGACACAAATGGATTGGACCTGGCGACGCAGAGTGACCATATACTGGATGCACTTTATGGTTCTATGCATCTATAAGATATCATCCTGCTGACCTCTGGCAGGAGTAAGAGGAGTGGGTGGAGAAAAAGGGAAAGGAGACTGTTGGGAGGATGAGACATGCATAGAGCAGAGAGGACTAGTGTGCTGTCACCGGGCAGGGAGAACAGTGGAAGCTGCATATAGGTGGGCATGTAAATTTATATGGGAACGCACATTTTCACTCAGCCATAATTAAAAAAAAAACTCTCAGTGAAATAGGAAAAGGGAAATTCCTCAACATAATGCATTTATATATGAATGCAACATAATTTTTCATTTACATAAAAACAACAGCCAACAATGTTTTCATCAGAGAGAGACTAAAAACATTCCCTTAAAAACAGGAACCAGACAAACATGCCCATTGTGCTGGAACTCTTAGCTAGAGTAACAAGGCAAGAAAAGAAATAAAAAGCATCCAGATTGGTAGGGAGGAGGTAAAACTCTCACCTGTTCACAGATAACATGATCTTATACACAGAAAATACCCAAGAATCAACAAGACGGCTACTGAAAATAATAGATTTCAGCAGAGTAGCACGATATGAGCTTAACATATAAAATCAGTTGGATTCCTACACAGCAACAAAAAAATCTTTGAAAAAGAAACCACAAAGTCAATACCATCTGCAGTAGACCCTAAGAAGATAAAGTACTTTGGAAGAAATCTAACCAGGGACATAAAAGACTTATAGAAAGAACACTACCACAAGAAATCAAGAGACCTATATAAGTAGAAACATCCAGGAAGAACTCAACGTCGTGAAAATTCTTATTTTACGCAAAGTAATCTACAGATACAATGGAATCTCAATCCAAATTCCAACAGCATTCTTGCACAAGATGGAGAAACAACTTTCTAACTCTATAAGGAAAGGGAATAGGCCCTGGACAACAAAGCAGCACTGACAAAAAGCAAAGTGGGAGATGTCACACTACCTGATTTTAGAACCCATTATACACCCCTGGTAGTCAAAACAGCCTGCCATTAGTATAGCAACAGACATATATATCAATGGAATAGAAAGGAGAACTAAGACATAAATCCATTCATCTACGGGCAGCTGATATTTGACAAAGAGTCAAAGTACATTAAATAGGGACAAAAATAGTTTCTTTAAAAAAACAGTACTGTCATAAGTGGATGTCCATCTGTAAAAAAATGAAACAAGACCCATACCTCAGAATGTATACCAAGACTGACTCAAAATAGATCAAAAACCTAAACATAGAAACCAAAACAATAAAGATCATGGAAGAAAAAACAGGTACAACACTAGGGTTCCTCATACATGTTATGAATAAAACACAAACCATAACTAATGATGCACAAACTCTGGAAGATCAACTAGATAACTAGGAGGTCCTAAGAAGTGAACACTTACGCTCATAAAAAGACAAGCTAAAAACGGGGGAAAAAAATTGGCCATGACGTATCTGACAAGAGTCTAATCTCTAAAATCTAGAAGATACTGGAACAGCTCAACAACAGAAAGACAAATCACCCAATTTAAAAATGGGCAAAGGATATGAACAGACCAAACAAGACATTCAGGTGGCTACCAGACACACAAGGAAATGCTCATGATCATTTAGACATTAGAGAAATATAAATCAAAACTACACTAAATTATTATCTTACCCCCAACAATCCTGGCCCCAATCCAAAAAGCATAAAATAGCAAAAGTTTATACAAGTTTCAAGGAAACTGGAACTCTTATGCATCGCTCACCAATGGGCATGTAAAATAGCACAATCAATCTGGAAAACGATACGAGACTTCCTTAAAAACAGAAATGGAGATACCATATGATCCAGCAACCCCACTCCCAGAAATATATCCTAGAGAACTAAGAATCATCACACACATGCACACTTAGCACTATTCACAATAGTGAAGGGATGGAAACAACTTAAACTTTCACTCACAAATGAATGGATAAACAAATTATGGTACATACACATGATATGTACATGTGTTGCTGTGATGCTAGAACACTACATAATGACAAAGAACAATGAATTAAGTGATTTATTTCACAACAAGTGAAATAAGTTAGTCACAAAAGGACAAATGTTGTATGACCACTAACATAAGAAATAAAGAAAAGTTTCACACGTTTACGAGGTAGGAAGCTCAGAAGGGGAAATCACTAACTAGACAGTAGACAAGTATCAAGTTTGGTGAAGAAAAGACAACACACAATGTAGGCAAAGTCAGCACAACTGGACCAAACCAAAAGCATAGAAGTTTCCTAGACACATCCAGGAATGAGAAGCTGGAGCTTGGAGCTGGAGACCATAGTCTCAGGGGACATCTACATCAATTGCGGTAACACAGTTCATAAACATGTCTGTGAATTTGTTGTACTGTGGTGATTTGCATGTTGCTGTGATAATGGAAGCTTTGTCACCAGTATTTCAACTAGTAGCAGGCTCATCCTTGGTGGACAGGTTTCAGCAGAGCTTCCAAACAAAGACTGACTACGAAGAAAAACCTGTTAGTCTACTTCTAAAAGGACTGCCAGTGAAAATCTTACAAGCAACTGTAGAATTATATTTATGTATAATTTTATTTATTTTTATACACACACACATAATTACAGGTAAGGCAAATCTGTTGCAAAATACTTCTCTAAAAGTGTTCAAAAGGAAAGATGCAAAGATGTCACTTTAAAGACTAAGGTGAAAGAGACCCCAGGCCTGGTGTTTTCAACTGCCTTGTATACACGTGAAAGCTGGACAATTAATAAGTAAAATCAAAGGAAGAAGAACTGATGCCTCTGAATTGTGGTACTGGTAAAGAAGACTGAATATACCCATGTATTGCCAGAAAAATGAACAAACCTGTCTTGGAAGAAGTACAGCCAAGAACGCTCATTAGAGGAAGTAGATAGTTGAGAATTCATTTTACACTTTGAACATGGTATCAGGAAGGTCGAGTCCCTGGAGAAGAACATGATACCTGGTAAAGTATAGAGTCGGTGAAAATAAGGAAGATCCTCAGTAAGATGGATGGACAGATACAGGGGCTGCAACCATGGGCTAAACCGTAACAATAACTGTGAGTATGGTGCAGGACCACACAGTGTTTATTCTGTATTACACAGGTCACTATGAGTTGGTACCAACTAAATGACATCTAACAACAGCAGTTTTATATAGAAAATGTTCTGCAGCCTACTTTGGTGAGTAATGCCTGGGTTCAAAAGCTTGCAAGTGGCCATCTAATACACATCTATTGGTCCCACACTATCTAGAGCAAAACAAAATGAAGAGAACTAAAGACACAAAGAAATTATTAGCCCAAAGGAGTAAAGGGTCACATGTACCAGAGACTCCACCAGACTGAAATCAGAGGAACTTAACGATACCTGGATACCATCAACAACCATTCTGACAGGGATCATATCAGAGTCATGGACAGAAGGGGAGAAAATGTGGAATAGAACATAAAATCGAAAAAACACACCAGACTTACTGGTCTGACGGAGACTACAAGGTATCCCAGAGACTATGGCCCCTGGCTACTCTGCTAACTGAAACTTTTCCCAAAGTCAAGATTTTTCAGATAAAGACTAGACAGGCCTATAAAATGAAAACACACCTGAGGAACATGCTTCTTAGTTTGATCAAATATATAAGACCAATGGGCAACTCCTATCCAAGAACAAGATAAGAAGTCACAAAAGGACAGGAACTGAAAGAATGAACACAGGGAAACCAAAGTAGAGATGAGTATGCTATAACATCATGATGACTGTAACCAATGTCACAAATCAATATGTGTATAAATTTTTTAATGAGAAATTAATTTCAGCTGTAAACTTCCATCTAAAGCACAACAAAATTGAAAAAAAAAAGAATCCCTGCCAAAAACAAACAAAAAGAAAACCTGGCCTGGAGTGCTTCATTACAGTAATCTACCAAATGTTCAGAGAAGACCTCACACCTGCACCACTAAAAACTTTCAGAACATAGAAAAGAATACTGCTAAATTAATTCTATGAAGCCAGCAAATCCCTGACTTCAAAGCCAAAGACACAACATAAAGGAAAATTACAGACCAATATCTTTCATGAATATAGATGCAAAAAATCTCCACAAAATTCTAACCACTAAAACTCAGCATCTTATTTAAAAAAATCTTACCACAACCAAGTAGAAGTCATGCCAAGTATGAAAGATGGTTCAACAATAGAAAATCAATCAATGTAATCCACCAAAAACATTGAAAGGAAACACATGATCATCACTATCAATGCATAAAAGGCAAATGATGAAGTGTCTTTACAGCCATTCTTGATAAATCTCTCAATAAAATAGGAACGGAAGAGAAATTCCTCAACAAAACAGGACATCTATATGAAACCAATACTCACCATCATTATCAAAGGAGAAAGATGAAAAGATACTCCCTGAGAATGAAAACAAGATAAGGACACCCTTTATCATTACTTCCATTTAACACTGTGTTAGAATTCCTTGCTAGAGTAATAACCCAAAAAAACAAATCCAGTGCCATGTCGATTCCAACTTATAGTGACCCTAACAACAGAGTAGAATTGCCCAAGGAAAAAAATAAAAGGAATTCAAATTGAAAAGCAAGACCTACCTATTCCTATTTAAAAACAATGACAGTGTACACACAGATCCCAACGATTTCACAAGAAAACTTCTGAAACTGAACCCAAGATTCAGTACAGCAGCAGAATACAAGATCAATATAGAAAAATCAGATTCCTATATACTAACAAAGAGAACTTCAATCAAGAAAGTAATACCATTTATAATAGCCCCTGAAAAGATAAAATACTTAGGAATAAATCTAACTATGGATATAAAAGACTTATACAAAGAAAACTACAAAACACTACCAAAAGAAAACAAGAGACCTATGTAAATGGCAAAACATACTATGTTCATCAACAGGAACACTTAACATTGTGAAAATGTCAATTCAACCCAGGCCAGCCAAGCCAAGTGCCGTGCATTCTATAAATATAATGCAATTCTTATCCAAATACCAAAAGCATTCTTTCATGAAAAGGAAAAACTAATCACCAACTTTATATTTAAAAAAAAAAAAAGACAATGCATAAGCAAAGAATTACTGAAGAAAAAGAACAAAGTAGGAGGCCTCACACTACCTGATTTCAGAACCATGTATATACAGTCATATACATGACAGTCCAAATTGCCTGGCACTGGTAATGACAGAAATATAGACCAACAGAACATAATCAAAAACCTAGATGCAAATCCATCTACCTATGGTGAGCTGATCTTTGACAAAGTACCAAAGTCCATTAAATGGGGAAAAGACAGTCCTTAAACATGCTGTGAAAAACTATACATCTGTATAAAAACGAAATAGGATCCACACATCACACCACACAAAAAAAAAAATTAACTCATAATGGATCAAAACACCTAAGTATGAAGCTTAAAATGATAAAATTCATGGTAAAAAAAATATAGGGGCAATGCTAAGGGTCCTAATATATGGCAGAAATAATAACTACTACTGCAGAAACACCAGAACATAAACTAGATAACTGAGAGCCCCTAAAAAGTAAAACATTTCTGATCATCAAAAGATCTCTTCACCAAAAGAGTAAAAAGAGAACCTAAAGGCTGGGAAAAACATTTGGCTATGACATAGCCAACAAGAGTCTGATCTCTAAAATCTGTAGAACAGTTCAACCTTTCAACAACATAAAAACAAATAACCCAATTAAAAAACAGGCAAAGGATACATCAATTCTGATTCATAGTGACCCTATAGGACACAGTAGAACTACTCCATAGAATTTCCAGGGAGCCCCTGGTAGATTCAAACTGCCAACTTTTTGGTTAGCAGATGTAGCACTTAGCTACTATGTCACCAGGGTTTCCCATTAGTCACTTAGAGAAATATAAATCAAAAAAACTACACTGAGATACCATTATCACTTGGACATTAGTGGCATAAGATTAAAAAGAAGAAAACAAATGTTGGAGAGGTTGTGGAAAGATTGGCACTCTTACGCAATGCTGGTGGGAACGTAAAAGGGTACAAACACAATAGAAAATGATATACTGCCTCCTTAAAAAGTTAGAAATATGAAGTCTAACAATTAAGTTTTGAGAACTCATCATAGAAAAAGTGTTACATAGCTTGCTGCTGGACATCACTACAGTTGCCTTCCAAGTACCCTCTTGAGGAGCTATGCACCAGTTCCAGCACCTAATCCACCCCTCAAAGCAATTTTGGAACTCTTGTTCTAGAATGGCCATCAGAACTGTCAGCATATTACCCTTGACGTCCTGAATGTCATCAAAATGTCTTCCTTTCAAAATTTTTCTTGGATAAGGAAAAAAGTCATTGGGTGCCAGATCAGGTGAGCAAGGGAGGGTGTACTAATACAGTTATTTGTTTACTGGCTAAAAACTCCCTCACAGACAACTATACAATTAAGTTCATGAACTTGCCACCATGCCACAATGTGCAATGGCCATTCCAGAAAGAGTTCCAAAATTGCTCTGAAGAGTGGACCAGGGAATGGCATCAGTGCATAGCTTCCTAAGGGGAATACTTTGAAAGTAACCACAGTGATATTTAGCAATGAGGCATGCAGCACTTTGAACAACTGAGTTTGCAGATTTAATTGTCAAAGCTTGTAGACATACCATATGATCTAGCAATCCCACTCCTAGAACTATGCCCTACAGAAATAAGAGCTGCCACATTAATAGACATATGTACACCCATGTTCACTGCAGTATTATTCACAACAGCAAGAAATGGAAACAATGTAAGTACCCATCAACAGATGAATGGATAAACAAATTATGGTAGTTAGACACAACAGAATACTATGCAACAAAAAAGAACAATGATGACTCTTTGAAACATCTCACAACACGGATGAATCTGATGCAATTATGATGAACAAAATCAGTCAGTCACAAAAGGGCAAATATTGCTTGAGACTACTATTATAAAAACTAAAAAAGAAAAGGTTTATAAACAGATAAAAGACAATCAGTGATAAGTTATCAAGGAAGAGAGGTGAAGGAAGCGAAAACATTAACTAGAAAATAAACAAGTGTTAACTGTGGCAAAGGGAAACACAACACACAATATGGGGGAAATCAGCACAGCCTGACCAAAGCCAAGTCACAGAAACTTTCTAGAACACCTTGATTGTCATGGATTGAATTGTGTCCCCCCCAAAAATGTGCATAGCAATTTGCCTGAGCCACAATTCCCACTATTTTGTGACTGCCTCCATTTTGTGATTTTCCTATGCTGTAAATCCAAATCTCTGCCTGTGGTTAACAGACTGCATCATGTTAAAGAGGATTAAGTAGGACTGTAACACCCTTCCTAAAGTCACCTCCTTACTCCATTGTAAAGGGAGTTTCCCTGGAGCGTGGCTTGCACCACCTTTTATCCTACAAAAGATGAAAAGTAAAGGAAGCAAGCAGAGAGCTGGGAACCTCATACCATCAAGAAAGCAGCACCAGGAGCAAAGCGTACCTTTCACATCGGAGGTTCCTGCACCAAGATGCTCCCTGACCAAAGACAGAAGCAACACAAGGAACGTCCTCCAAAGTCAGCGAACAGAAAAAGCCTTCCTTTCCCCTGGAGTTGACACCCTGAATTTGAACTTGCAGCCTACCAGACCGTGTAAGAATAAATTTTTCTTAAAGCCATCCACTCATGGTATTTCTGTTAGAACAGTACCAGGTAACTAAGACATTGAGGGACCAAGATACTGGGGAGGAATGCTGACAACCATGGTCTCAGTGGACATCAAGGTCAACTGGTCTAATGAAGTCCATAAAAAAAATGTTTTATAACCTACTTTGGTGAATAGACTGAAGTCTCAAAAGCTTGTGAATGACCACCTAACACACATCTATTTGTGCCTCCTATCCAGGGCAAAGCAAAAATAAATAAATAAAACAAAGACATAAAGAAAATATTACTCCAAAGGACTAATGGCCCACATCAATCATAGCCTCCATCAGCCTAAGTCCAGAAGAACTAGTTGATATCAGGCCCCACCACCAACCACTCTGACATAGATCACAATAATGGGTTCCAGACATAGCAGGATCAAAATGTAAAACAAAATTCAAATTCACCAAAATAGTAAATGGTCCCCAGATACCCTGCTAAATCAAAAATGAAGCCAATCCTGAAATCCATCCTTTCAAGCCAAAGATTAATCAGTTCCATAAAACAACAACATGCACCAGGAACACGATTCTAATTTCAACGAAGTACACAAAACCAAATGGTCAATGGCTGCTAAAAAGAACAGGCAAGAAGGCAGGAAGCGACAGAAAAACTGGATGACTAAACATGGGGAACCAAGAGTGGGAAAGGGGACAGTACTGACACACTGCAGGGAATGCAAATAATGACACAAAATGATTTGTATATAAATTCTCAAATGAGATATTAATTCAACCTATAAACTTACACCTAAATTATATTAAGTTAAAAAAAAAACCTCAGTTCTTTAGCCCATGCAGTGAAGTCTATCCACATACCTCTTCCCCATACCTCCTTATTACCAACTGTCCATTCACGTTCCATCCATGTCCTTGACCACTCAGCCAGACTATTAACCATAGCCCATGAATAGGTATACAATCACACATCTAGCCACCTCACCTTACAGAAAAGACAAACAACCAGATGCACTACCCAAAGTTCTGCCAACTAAGAGGATTTCCTTTCAATACTCTCCTTCATGGAGGTCCGAGAAAGGCACTAGAGTACTGCCACTGTGTACTTCCAACTGGTGTCTGCATATCCTATAGAACCATCTGTAAACCAGGTATCATGTCCCCCAAACTATGTGTGCAGCAATTTGGCTGGGCCATGATTCCCAGTATTATGTGGTCCTTTCCCATTTTGTAATTTTCCCACACTGTAAATCCTAGTCTTTGCCAGTGATGAGCAGGTCAAGACTGGATCACATTAACAAGAGGATTAGGTTGGGATTAAAACGTTCTTACTAAGGTCATCTTCTTAATCCAATGTAAATAGAGTTTTCCTGGGATGTGGCTTGCACTACCTTTTATCCTTTATCCTACAAAAGATAAAAGGAAAGAGAAGTGAGCACGCCATTGGGAACCTCAGATCACCAAGAAAACAGCACCAGGAGCACAGCCTGTCCTTTGGACCTGAGGTTCCTGCACTGAGATGTTGCCAGACCAAAGAAAGACTGACATATCACAGTGACTTTCCTCCAGACCCAGAAGAGACAGAAAGCCTTCCCATGGAACCGATGCCTTGAACTTGGACTTGTAGTCTACCGGACCGTCAGACAATAAACTTCTCTTTGTTAAAACCATCCACTTGTGGTATTTTTGTTAAAGCAGCACTAGATGACTAAGATACCAGGCATGATTTTTCTCTTCCTCAGTTAACTGACTGTAAGGAACACCCCAGGAGGACATACATATAGACTAGGAGACATAAGTTAATGTAATAGGACTGGAGACAATGGGTATGTGTGCCACTTCTTCATGAAACTTCCTTGGGCTTTCAGCTCCTTCAGCCAGACCTCATATATGGCAGTTCAACATAATAATGAAACACTGCTGTGCATGCCTAATATTATGACTCTGTGGGTCAGAAAACACCCATATCATGATGGGCAGTTCCTGTCACATGGTGACTTGATAGTCCCTGGCTCAGCATTCAGTCTCTGCTAAAGTCCAGTAATAAGGCAAAAGTGATTTCTCAAAAGACGACAGAAAGACTAGTTACCTGCTGAGGACAGTAGAACTTTTCTCTAAAATCCTATGTGTGAGGTGATCCACCAATACAGGCCTGCCAAAGACTCCATGTTGTTGTTATTAGGGGCCACAGTCATGACAACCTTATGCATAACAGAAACAGTGCCTGGACCACTGCTACGTTCACAAGTGCTGCTATGTTTGTATCACTGTATCAGTGCATCTCATTAAGGGTCTTCTTTTTCACTGACCCTCTACTTTACCAAGCATGATGTCTTTATAGAGAAACTGATCCCTTGCCATCCTTGCTTCTAAGAAGTATTCTAGTTTTACTTCTCCCAAGATAGATTTATTCATTCTTTTATCAGTGCACTGGTATATTTGATACTCTTTGCCAACACCACGATTCAAAGGTATTGATTCTTCTTTACTCTTCCTTATTAATTGTCCAGCTTTCACAAGCATATGAGGGGACTGAAAACACCATGACTTGGGTGATGTGCATCTTATTCTTCAAGGTGGTATCTTTGCTTTCCAATACTTTTCAAAGAGGTCCTTAGCAGCAGATTTGGCCAATGTGATGAGTGTTCTGATTTCTTGATTACTATTTCTATGGGTGTTGGTTATGGATCCAAGTAAAATTAAACCCTTAACAACCTCAAGATTTTATTCATTTATCATGCTGTTGCTTATTGGTACATGTTTCAGTCAGCTAGTGCTGCTCTAACACAAATACCACAAAGTGGATGGCTTTAACAAAGGGAAGTTTATTCTTATGCAGTCCAGTAGACTTAAGTCCAAATTCAGCATGTTCACTCCAGGGGAAAGCATTCCCCCTTGTCAGCTCTGGAGGAAAGTCTGGTATTGCATCAGGTCTGAAGGACACACTCTTCTCTGAGTGCTGCTTTCTTGATGATGTGAGGTTCCCAAATCTCTGCTTGCTTCCTTCTCTTTTTATCTCTTCTAGGATGAAAAAATTAAGGGTAGTACAAGCCATACTCCAGGGAAACTACCTTTACAGTGGAGCAGGGAGATGATCATATGAAGGGATTTACAGTCCCACCCTAATCTTTAACATACAGCACAGGAAAATCACAAAATGTAGACAATCAGAATATAGGGAATCCTGGGCCAGGCAAACTACTGCACATATTTTTGGGGAGACACAATTCAATCCACGACCTCCCACTCTTTAGCACCCCAAAATCACATCTGACAGAAGTCTTAAATCAGTTTCAAGTTCAAGATTCAAAAATTCCTTTACATTTATGAAACCTGGAATACAAGATATCTGCTTCCAAAGATACAATGGCAGAACAGGCCCAAGTTAGACATCACATTACAAATGGGAGAAACTGCAAGGAAAGAAGGCATTAAGGGGCAACAAGCGAGTTACCAGAACACACTACATTAGTCCTCAAAGCTGTGAAAATACTCTTCCATTTTCTGAGACATTTTACAAAATGGCCCTGCCCTCCAGACTAAGTATTGGCCAAACTCTCTCGATCCTGAGTATAGAACCCCGGCCCTGTGCTACAACTCTGCCTTCCAGGCCCTCTTAGACAGAAACTCTGCCCCATCAGCTTTATGTGCACCCTAAGCCCAAATGAGTGGAAATTCCACCCTTTCAAACATACCAAGTCCTGGCTCCACCCTTTCAAACCCCTGAGGTCATGGCCATACCTTTCGAGACTGAGGGAGCTCAGCTTCTCACACTGTCTGTCTCTTTAGCTCCTGCTGCCTATGGCCACATGGCCTGGGCCTCTGGTCAACATCTGCCCCACAAGGGCAAGTGTTCCAAAGCTCTGTAGCTCCACTGGTTTAAGTGCCAGGAGGCACCCCACTCTGCCAGGAAATCTCCAGCACACAAGTACTCATCTCTCTCACTCCATAGGTCAGTAAGTCCAGCTCCACCAATTCAAGTGCCTGGAGGCACCCCATTCTGCCAGGAAGCCTCCGTGCACAGGCACTTAGCTCTCTCGCTCTATGGGTTGGTTTCAACACTCCCAGTGGTTCTGCTGCTGCCACTGCCGCTGAATATCAGCTATTTTCACTATCTGCACCTTCTGCAGTGTTAACAGTTCTCCTTGATTCCTTCTGAGTCTTCTACATAGCCAGTTTCAAAACCATTGCCACACTGTAGGTATGTACTAGAGCAGTACCCCACTCTCACAGTACCAAATTCTGTTTTAGTCAGCTAGTGCTGCTGACTAAAACAGAAATACCACACAGTGGATGGCTTTAACAAAGGAAAGTTTATTCTTACACAGTCCAAATTCAGCATGTTCACTCTAGGGGAAGGCTGTCCCCCCTGTTGACTCTGGAGGAAAGTACACTATTACATCAGTCCTTGTCCAGGCAGCATGTTGGTGAAGGAACCTCAGGTCTGACGGATGCGCTCTTCTCTGAGTGCTGCTTTCTTGATGGTGTGAGGTTCCCAAATCTCTGCTTGTTTCCCTCTCCTTTTATCTCTTGTAGAATGAAAGGATTAAGGGTGGTACAAGTCATACTGCAAAGAAACTCCCTTTACAGTGGAGCTGACAGATGATCTTACAAGGGAATTTATGGTCCTACTCTAATCCTTTTACAGCATAGGAAAAATTCACAAAATGGAGAACAATCATAGAATACAGGGAATCATGGCCCAGGCACATGGTTACACACATTTTGTGGGAGACATAATTCAATCCATGACATCCTACCCTTTGGCAGTATAATTGTGAGGACTTCTGTTTCCTTTACGTTGATGTGTAATCCATACCAAAGACTATAGTCTTTGAATTTCACCAGTAAGTGCTTGAGGTTCTATTCCCCTTTGATCAAGCAAGGCTGTGTCATCTGCATAAAGCAGGTTAATGAGTCTTCCTCCAATCATGATGCCATGCAGTCCAGCTTCTCGAATTACTTGCTCAGCATATTGATTGAACAGATATGATAAAAGGATACAATCCTGATGAACACCTTTCCTGACTTTAAACCACACAGTATCCCCTTGTTCTGTTCAACCGATTGCCTCCTGATCCGTGTACAGATTCCTCATGAGCATAATTAAGTGTTCTGGAATTCCAATTCTTCACAATGTTACCCATAATTTGTTATGATCCATACAGTTAAATGCTTTAGCACAGTCAGTAAACCACAGGTAACATCTCTTCCGGTATGCTCTGCTTTCAGCCAAGATCCATCTGACAACAGCAATAATATCTCTGGTTCCATGTCTTCTTCTAAATCCAGCTTAAGTTTTTGGCAGTTTTCCTGTCAATATAAATTTGGCTGCTAACCAAAAGGCTGGCAATTCAAATCTAGCAGACACTCCTTGGAAATCCTACAGAGCAGTGCTACTCTGTCCTATAGGGCCATTATGAGTTGGAATTAACTTGACAGCAACAGGTCAAGACTCTACACAGTACCTCTATCTGCCAGTGACACTTCAAGTACCAATGGATCAGCCAGATGATATGGCCCAGGTGGCAAACTAGCTTGTGTGAAAGCCTGAACCTGCTGTCTTCTCTTGTTTTGGGTCCCCCTCAAAATTAGCAGCTTTTTAAGTAACTTGAAATGTGACAGCACAGCACACCCACACAAGGGATATGTTCACTCCAAAATCCAAAGAGGCATACCAGGTACTGTTCCTTCTTTTACTTACAGGAGGGACCAGAAATAACAATTTATCCTTTACTTTGGAAGGATTATTTTGACATAATCCATTCTACACCACTGCACCACTAGAAATTTCACTGAGGTGGAAGGTGCCTAAATTTCTGTGGGATTACTCTACTAACTTCTGCAGGGCAAATGTCTTATCAAGAAGTCTACAGCCATTGCTACTTCTTTCTTATTTGGTCGTATCAGCATAATGTCATTAACGTATGGGACCTTTGTGACATCTTGTAGAACAGAAAAGTGATCAAGTTCCCTGAGGAATAAATTACAACATAGGACTGCAGAGCTATACATCCCAAAGTAGTACAAGGAAGGTGAATGGCTGGCCATTCTGTGTCTACTCTTTCAACAAAGACTCCAAAAAAACAAACTGATCAATTATACATGACATTCTAGTAGCCCTGAACATTAAAGGCAAAGTTGAAAAAGTGGACTGTGTAGTAGGAGAGGAAAAGAACGTTCAGAAGCAGTGAGAAATAGCTGGACCTGACCTGGTGGGAATCATACTATGCAGGTAGATCCACTGGTGTAAGCAGTGAGGTGAGCAGTGGCGTTCACAACACATTTTCCACATCAGGAGTGACCAAGCAGCAGAGAGTCCACTCATGTCTCCACGATCAATGAAAAGTGGCACTCAAACACCAAAAGTTAAGTAACTAGCATCTAACGTACCACATGCAGATTAAAAACTCCTCTTTGGAATAAACTTCTCTCCCTTTTACCTGCCCTTCTAACCACTCTGCAGTGGCTGTGAGCTGGCTCCAAACACAGACTCATCCTCTGGACCAGAAACTGGATACCTTACATACCCTAAGCCTTTTTCCAAGCCTTGAACAGGGAACAAATTAATAAACAGAAAAACAATCTCTCGACTTCTCTAAACTAGGAACGGAATAAATACCTGACCCCAATTTCACCATATCAATTATCTGATAGAAAGCCATGTTTGTGACATTTGACACCATACTGCCTATTCAGCAGGGTCTTCATCTACCCACAGCACGGGCCTGAACACTAGTCATTACACTTACACCACCTAGCTACCTATGACAAGGTCTAAAAACAAGCAGTGCCTCCTGGTCCTTATAGCCAATACCATTGTACACCCATAGTCCAGCTGCAAAACCTACCCATCTATGCACTCTAGGGAACAGGGGCACACTTTCTTCATAGACAATCAAGGCTGGCTGTCAGTTCCCTGCCTTGCTCAACATCCAGATACCTATGCCTACACTAATCACCCCTATCCATCTAGGACTAAAGATGAAGAGTCTGCACCACACACTTTATGACCAACCACCTGGACTCTGACTGAATCCATACAAGAAAAATACAAGGACTCCTGGGTTCACATACCAACTAACAGCTCTAACCATTTGATGAGAAGACATTAGAGCTTCAAAGGCACCAATAATCAAACTAGATCACATACCCAGCCTATCATGGACTATGGCCCCCCAAAAATGTGTGTAGCAATTTGGATAGGCTATGATTCACAGAATGGGTGGCTGTCCTCTATCTTATGATTTTCCTGTGACAAAAAATTCTAATCTCTACCCAGCACTGTGGTGTTGGAGAAGAATGTTGAATGTACCACCGGACCACCAGAAGAACAAACAGATGTGTTCTGGAAGCAGAGTGCTCCCTGGAAGCAAAGATGGCAAGACTGCATCTTACATACTTTGGACATGTTGTCAGCAAGGATCAGTCCCTGAAGAAGGACACCATGCTTCATACAGTAGAAGATCAGTGAAAAAGAGGAAGACCATCGATGAGATGGATTGACACAGTGGTGGCAACAATGGGATAAGCATAAAAATGATTGTGGACATGGCGCAAGACTGGACAGAGTTTTACTCTGTTGTTCACAGAGTCACTATGAGTTAGAACCAACTTGACGGTATCTAACAACAACAACCTGGGATTAATAGGGCAAAATTGGATAATTTTAAAGAAGATTAGGGTGGAACTGTAACAATCTTACACAGGTCACCTCACCAATACAATGTCAGAGTTTCTCTGAGGAGGCCTGCACCACCTTTTATCACTCAAGAGATTAAAAAGTAAAGTGAAACAAGCTGCTGGGGACTTCATTACTAGGAAACAAGCATCTGAAGAGACTGTATTCCCTTAGACCAGGGGTTCCTGCATGGAGAAGCTTCTATTCCATGGGAAGACTGATGAGAAGGATCTTCCTCCAGAGCTGACAAAGAAAGCATTTCCCTGGGACCAGTACCCTGAATTTGGACTTGTGGCCTATTGGACTGTGAGAAAAGAAACTTCAATGTCATCCACTTGTGGTATTTCTATTACAGCACCACTAGATGACTATGAAACAGTCTATTTGGGAATTTCAAAACAAAAAAAAAAAGTTGATAGGACACAGCAAGCAAACATAAACTAAATAAATGACTTAACAGAAGGCTAAGAGACAAAAAGAAACCCTAGTGGCATAGTGGGTTAAGTGCTAACCAAAAGGTCAGCCGTTCAAATCTGCCAGATATTCCTTGGAAACATTATATGGTAGCACTACGGTCACTATGAGTCAGACCCAACTCAGTGGCAGTGGGTTTCATTTTTTTTGGTTTAAGAGAACAAAAAAAGACCCATTCTCTCCTATTCAACATTGTACTAGAAGTCTGAGCCAGAGCAATTAGACAAGACAAAGAAATAGCTTCTGCATCAGCAAAGAAGTAAAAATTTCCTTATTTGCATATAACATGATTATATACGCAGAGAATCCTAAAGAATCCATATGTAAACTACTCAAAGAAGAGTAGATAGAAGAGTTCAGCAAAGTATCAAGATATAAGATAAACATAATCAACAGGATTCCTTTATACCAAGAAAGAGATTATTAAAGAAGAAATCACCAAATCAATACCATTTACTATAGCTCCAAGAAAATAAAATACCTAGAAATAAATCTAAGTAGAGAAATAACAGACCTCTACAAAGAGAACTACAAAACCTTATTACAAGAAACTGTACATGCATGTAGTAAGAAACCTACCCTGCTGATTGGATAGGAAGATTTAACATTGTGAAAATGTCTATTTTACCCAAAACAATCTACTTATATAATAAATCCCAATACAAATTCCAGTGACATTTTATAATGAGCTGGAGAAACAAATCATCAACTTTGTTTCCAAAGGGGAGAAACTCCAGATAAGTGAAGCACTACCGAAGAAGAACACACTGACAGGCCTCTCACTACCCAATTTTAGAACTTATTATACTACTACAGTTGTCAAAACAGCCTGGTGCTGGTACAAAAAGAGACATACAGATCAAAAGAACAAAGTTGAGACCCCTGTACCTCTGTACCATAATCCTCCTATGAACAGCTGATACTCAATGAAGGCCGTAAGATTTTAAACTTGAGTAAAAACAGTCTCTAACAAATGGTGCTGGCAAAATCGGATATCTGTCTGCAAGAAGCTGAAACAAGGCCCATATCTCACACCTTACACAAAAACCAACTCAAACTAGATAAAAGACCTAAATATCAAATCTAAAGTGATAAAGCTCATCCAAGAAAAAACAGGATCAACAATGGAAGTTTTAATACATAAGGTAGACTTGAAAATCTGACAAGTCACAATCAAGAGAAAATAGATAAATGGAAAATACTAAGAATCAAACACTTTTGCTCATCCAAAGACTTTATCAAAAGAATTAAAACACCACCTACAGAATGGGAAAAAATAATTGGCAACTGTATGTAAGACAAACACCTGTCTATAAAGTACTACAAAATACCAAAAAGAAAAGGATAAATAAATCCAATTAAACAATGGGCAAAGGAGATGGACAGACACTTCTCTAAAGAGGATATCCAGGTAGCAAAAAGATCCATGTGGAATTGCTCACAATCACTAGCTATTAAAGAAATTCAAATCAAAACTATGATGAGATAACACCTCACACCAACAAGGTTGGCCAAGAGCCAAAAAACACAAAACAGCAAGTGCTGGAGAGGCTATGGAGAAATTAGAACTCTCCTACACTGTTGATGGGAATGCAAAATGGTACAACTTCTTTGGAAAGCAATCTGGCGCTTCCTTAAAAAGCTGGAAATAGATATACCATTTGACCCAGTAATCCCCCTGCTTGGAGTATATCCTACAGAACCAAAGGCATTCACACAAACAGACACATGCACACAAATGTTTATTGCAGCACAGTCCACAACAGAAAAAAAGATGGAATCAACCCACATGCCCAAGAGATGAATGGATAAACTATGGGGCACATATACTCAATGGAACACTATGCAATGCTAAAGAACAATGAAGACTTTAGGAAGTATCTCATAACTTGGTTTCAATTGGAAGACATTATGTTGAGTAAGTTAGTCAGTAGCACAAGGACAAATACTGTATGAGACCCCTACTATAAGGACTTAAAAATAGACTCATATACAGAAGAAAAGATTCTTTGACAGCGGCAAAGGAGGAGAAGACAGGAAGGAGGAAGAGAGAGGGCTGGTTATAAAGCAGGTAGTTAAATATAAATGTGGTTAGGTGAAATCAGTGACAGCACACATTAGCCAAGTGCCAAGTTAGAAAGATCAATTAAACTGGACTTCAACATAACATCAGTACTCTTCCAATCTTAACCCAATAATGGCAAGGACAGAGTAGCAGGGGTGGGGGTCCAAGGACCATGCTCTCAGAGGACATCGAGGCCAACTGGCTTAACTAGCATATTGCTAAGACAGTCTTCTGCACACCATATTGAAGAGTGACATCTGGGGTCCCAAAAGCTAGCAAGCTACCATCTGAGGTACAACAAATGGTCCCAACTCAGCAGGAACAGATGATCACCAACGACCAAAACGACAAGGGTGAAAGGGAACCCAGAAGACAGAAAGACCCATGTGAATGGGTGACTACATCAACATATGACCAGAAGAACCAGATGGTGCCTGACCACCACCAGTGACAGCCATCATGAGGCTCACAAAGCTGAATCTCAGTGGCAATATGAAAATAAAAAGGGGTGCACCCTGAGAACCCCACTAAAAGACCACAGTTGATGGTCTGAAGGCCTCAGGGTTCCCCTAGGAGCATAGCCCCTAGTCCTGATGCTGCCCCTATAAAACATTACTGAGGTCAAGTCCTTGGACAGGAAAGACCAGACTCAGTGGTGACACAGAGTGACCATATCATGTGTGTACTTTATGGTTCTATGCATCTATAGGATGTCGTCCTACTGGCCTCTTAGTAGAGGGGAGTGGAGTGGGTGGAGAAGAGGGGACAGGAGATTGTTAACAGGATATGACATGCAGAGAACAGAAAGGGGGAGTGTGCTATCACCAGGCAAGGAGAGCAGTAGGAGCTGAACATAGGCAGGCATGCAAATTCAGACTGGATTGTACACTTTCACTCAATCACAATAAATAAATAAAATATTTTAAATTAGAAATAAGTATTTAAGTTCAGGGCTGAAAAAGGGTAAGAAACAAAAAACCCACTGTCTTGAGCCAACTCCAACTCATAGTGACCCTACAGAAAAGAGTAGAAATGCTCCATAGAGTATCCACAGACTGCCTGGTGTATTCAAACTGCCAATCATTTGGTTAGCACTCACAGCACTTAACCATAGTACCGCCAGAGAAAAAAGACAATATAAAATCCGGTAAAGAAGCAGACTACAATGGCTTCAGAAGGCTCCCAGAAAACAAAATCAAGAAATCTTCCATGTGAAGAGGATTTCCTGTAATTACTGGGTGTAGAACAGAAAAGACTAATACACAGAACTCTTCAAGAGATCAGGAAGAAGATCACACAAAATGCAAAACAAGCCAACAACTACAGACACAGCAATTTAGACACTCAAGAAATTTAGAGCAAAACATAATGACAAATTGAACAGGTTGCAAGAATCCACAGACAGACAGCAAACAGAGATTCAGAAAATTAACAACAAAACTTCAGAATTAGACAACTCAAAAGACAGTCAAAGGAACAGAATTGAGGAAACAGAAGTCAGAATTAGTGAGATTGAAGATAAAGCACTTAACACCAACATATTTGGAGAAAAATCAGATAAAGGAATTTTTTTAAATGAAGAAACCCTAAGGTTTACACTGGCTTCTATCGAGAGGAATAACCAATTAGTGATTGGATAACACAAAATATAGGGAGAACTTCTGAAAATTTATTGGCAGAAAACTTCCCTGATGTCATGAACAGTGAGAAGCTATCTATCCAAGATTCTCATCAAACTCTAAAAGAAAGGAACTAAGACATATTATAATCAAACTCGCCAAAACCAAAGATAGAGGGAATTTTGAGAGCAGCTAGGGAAACCCTGGTGATGTAATAGTTAAGTGCTATGACTGCTAACCAAAAGGTTGGCAGTTCAGTTCACCAGGTGCTTCTTGGAAACTCTATGGGGCAGTTCTGCTTTGTCCTACAGGGTCACTATGAGTCAGAATTGACTCAACAGTACTGGGTTTGGTTTTTGGTAGGGATAAACAAATAATAATCTACAGAGGAGAGTCAATAATACTAAGCTTGGACCACCCTGCAGAAACCACGCAGGCAAGAAGGCAATGGTACAACATGTACAAAGTCCTGAAGGAGAAAAATGGCCATCCAAGAATTACACGAGGTCTGACTAACTTAATCGTTCCAAGCATTACACACCTCATTCCCAAATATCATTAAGTCACCTTCAACGTACTCACTTTGGGAAGCTATGCACTGATGTTAGTGCCTAATCCACTCTTCAAAGCAATTTTGGAACTCTTTCTGGAACAGCCTTTGAGCACAGTGGCAAGTTCGCAAACTTACTTGTATAGTTGTCTGTGAGGGAATTTTTAGCCAGTAAACAAATAACTGTACTGGAACACCTTCCCTACTCATCTCATCTGGCCCCCAATGACTTTTTTCTTTACTCAAAGAGAAAGGAAATATTGAAAGGAAGACATATTGATGACATTCAAGAAATCAAGGGTAATACGACAATAGCTTTGATGGCCATTCTAGAACAAAAGTTCCAAAATTGTTTTGAAGGGTAGACTAGGAGCTGGCATTGGTACATAGCTTCCCAAGGGTAGTACTTCAAAGGGGACGGTAGTGATATTCAGCAATGAGGTATGCAGCAATTTTTCTAGGATGAGTTCCCAAACTTAAGGCAGGCCTCCTGTATGCAGCAAAACTGTTTCTCAAATGTGAGGGTGCAATTAGGACATTTCTAGATAAACAGATATTTATGGAAGCTGCAAAAACAAAAAAAAAAAAAATTACAACAAATACTAAATGCCATTCTTTGGTTAGAAAATCAGTAACACCAGATGACAACTCAAGATTAGAAAGCAGGACAGAGCAACCAGGTATCATCCAAGATAGAGAAATCACAAAGTAAGTCATAATAAAAAGACTGAAAATAGGGTAAAAGAGATATCATTATGTAAAAGACGACAACATCAAAACAAAAAGAGGAATTTAAAAGATAGTCATAGATATTTCATATGGAGAGGAAGCCAAAGCAACAAAGAAATAAATGACTGTTTTAAACTTAGAAAAACATGAATAAATATTAAGGTAGCCACAGAGGAAACTAACAATCCTACATATCAAAATTTAAAAAGTGAGAAAAACAAAGACTCAGGAAATACAAAGGCAACAACAATGAAAAAAATAGATAGAAAAATGACTCACCACATAAAATTAAGTGGAACAAAGAAACTCTCAACAACACACAGAAAAAGGCATCAAAATGACATTACTAAACACATATCTATCAGTAATTATACTCAATGTAAATGGATTAACTGCACCAAGAAAGAGACAGAGAGTGGCAGAATGGTTTAAAAAAATACAATCCATCCATACGCTGCCTACAAGAGACAGACTTTACACTTAAAGACACAAACTAAAACTTAAAGGATGGAAAAATACATCAAGCGAAAAACATCCAAAAAAGAGCAGGAATGGCAATATTAATTTCTCATAAAGCCAACTTTAAAGTAAAATCCACCACAAAATATAAAGAAGGATACTGTATAATGATTAAAGAGTCAATACACAAGGAGGACACAACCATATTAAATATTTACATATCAATGACAAGGCTGCTAAGTACATAAAACAAACTCTAATAATACTGAAAAGAGAAAAAGACAGTGCTACAATAATAGAAGGAGACTCAACACACCAGTTTCAGTGAAGGACAGACTATGCAGAATGGAGCTCAGTAAAGACACAGGAGATCTAAATGTCACAACCAACCAAACTGACCTTACAGACATATACAGAACACTCCACCAAATAACCAAGTATACTTTGTTTTTGAATAAACATTCTCCAGATTAGAACACATATTAGGCACAAAACAAGCCTTAACAGAATCCAGAGCACCAAAACTTTACAAAGCATCTTTTCTGACCACAAAGCCATAAAAGGAGAAATCCATAACAGAAAAAGCAAAAAAGAAAAGCCAAACACGTGGAAACTGAACAACACCTTGATCAAAAGCTGCTGGGTTATACACCCAATATTTCAAAGGATGGAGTAGCAGGGACAGGAGTCTGGGGACCATGTATTCAGGGGACATCAAGGCCAACTGGCATAACTAGTCTACACTAAGACAGTCTTCTGCACCCCATACTGGTGAGTGCCATCTGGGGTCTTAAAAGCTAGCAAGCTGCCATCTGAGGTATACCAAATGGTCCCAACTCATCTGGAACAGATGATCACCAAGAGCAACAAAGATATGAGGAATAAGGAGCCCAGGAGACAGAAGAACCCATGTGAATGGGAGACTGTATCAACATGAGACCAGAAGAACCAGATGATGCCCATCCACCACCAGAGACAGCTGTGATGGGGGACACAATGTAGAGCCCCTGAGGCAACACAAGAAAAAGAGGAGTGCAGCTCAAAAACTCTTCTAAAACACCTGAAGTGATGGTGTGACAGCCTGGAGGGTCCCCTGGGAACATAGTCCCTAGACCTGCTGTTGTTCCTGACCAGAAACCAGTAATAAGTCAACTCTTTAGACAAGGATGCACCAGACTCGGGGACAAAGTGTGACTGCATGGTGTGTGTACTTTATGATTGTATGCATTTACAGGAGGCTGTTGGATCCGACTCGATGGTACTTGGCTTGGCTGGCTGGTCCTACTTGTCTCTTTCTAGATGGGAGAGAAGCAGGTGGAAAAAGGGGGACAGATGCTTGTTTAGAGGATACTACATACACAGAGTGAAAAGGAGGAGTGTGCTGTCACCAGATGGGAAGAGTAGAAGGAGTTGCACATAGGTGGGGGGCATGCAAAACTGATTTAGATTGTATACGTTCACTTAATCACAATAAAAAATAAAATAAAATAAACTACTGGGTTATACAAAAGTAAGGATGGAATAAAACATTCACAGAATCAGTAAGAATGAAAACACACCCTACCAGAAACTTTGGGACATCACAACAGCTGTGCGTAGAGGTCAACTGATAGCAATAAATGCACACAACCAAAAAGAAGAAAGGACACAAATCAAAGCATTAACACCACAACTCACACAAACAGACACAGGCCAGCAAAAAGGTATTAAAAACCAAGAGAAAGAAAACAATAAAAGTTAGAGCAGAACTAAATGAATTAGAGAAAAACAACTGAAAGAGTACCACCAAAAGTTGGTTCTTTGAAAAGATAAAACAGATAAACTACTGGCCAAACTGACAGAAGAAAAACAGGAGAGGAACCAAATGACCTGAGTAAAAAATGGGATGGGATAAGCACTATCACCACAGACCCACCTAAAATTTTAAACACTCTTAACAAAATATTCCAAAATACTGTACTCCATCAAATTTGAAAATCAGGAAGAAATGGACAAATTTCTAAAAATGTACTATCTACCTAAACTAACACAAATAGAAGTAGGACAACTAAATAAACCTATACCAAAAACTGAAAGGTAATTTAAAAACTCCCAACAAGTCTTGACCCTGACAGCTTCAATGGAGAATTCTACCAAACTTTCAGAGACGAGTTAACACTGCTATTTCTAAACATATTTCAAAGCACAGAAAAAGAATACTCCCAAATTCATTCAGTGAAGCCAGCAAAATTCTGATGCCAAAACCAGGTAAAAACATCAAAAAGACAGAAGATTAGAGACCATAAAATTCTAGCCAACAGAGTTTACTAGCATCAAAAGAGTAACTCACCATGACCAAGTCGGATTCATACTAGGTATGCAGGGATGGTTCAACATTAGAGAACAATCAATGCAATCAATCATATATATAAAAGAATGACATAATTTTATCAACTGACACAGAGAAGACATTTGGAAAAGTCCAGCAGTCATTCAGGATTCAAAAAAAAAAAACTCTCAACAAAATAGGAAAAGAAGTGAAATTCCTCAACATGGCAAAGGATATTTATATACTGTCAACCGCCAATATCATCCTAAATATAGTCTGAAAGCATTCTGTTTCAGTCAGCTGGTACTTCTCTAACAGAAATACCACAGAGTGGATGGCTTTAACAAAGGAAAGCTTATTTTTACACAGTCCAGTAGGCTACAAGTCCAAATTCAGGATGTGTGCTCCAGGAAAAGGCTTTCCCTCTTGTTGACTCTGGAGGAAAATCCTTGTGTTGTATCAGTCTTTGGTCAGGTAGCATCTTGGCACAGGAATCTCAGGTCTGAAGGATGCACTCTTCTCCCCATGGGGCTTCCTTGATGGTGTGAGGTTCCAAACTCTCTGCTTGCTTCCCTTTCCTTTCATACCTTGTAGGACTAAAGGATAAAAGGTGGTGCAAGCTGTGCTCCAGGGAAACTCCCTTTACAGTGGAGCAGGGAGGTGATTTTATGAAGGGATTTACAGCTCCACCCTAATCCTCTAACATACAGCATAGGAAAATCACAAAATGAAGGACAATCATAAAATACCGGGAAACATGGCCCAGCTACATGGCTACACACATTTTGGGGGGGATCACAGATCGAACCATGACACATTCCCCTTGCAAATAAGAGCCAGATAAGGATGCCCTTTGTCACTACTTTTATTCAACATTTTGCTGGAGGTTCTATGTAGAGCAATTAAGCTAGAAAAGAAACAAAGGGCATGCAAATCGGTAAGGAAGAAGTATCAGTATCTCTGTTTGTAGATGAAGAAGAAGAAACAAATCACCAACTTCATATGGAAAGGGACTAAGCCAGGAGAAGTGAAGCATTACTGAAGAACAACACATATTACTTGACTTTAAGACCTATTTTACCACCATGGTAGTCAAAACAGCCTGGTAGTGGTACAAAAACAGACACAGAACAAGGGAACAGAACTCAAGAATCCACACATAAAATCATCCAACTATAAGGAGCTGGTATTTGACAAAGGCTTAACATCTGTAAACTGGGGAAAAGACAGTCGCTGTAACAAAGTGTTAGCATAACTAGATATTCATCTGCAAAAAAAATGAAACAAGACCCATATCTCATACCATGCACAAAAACTAATTGAAGATGGATCAAATACCTAAATATGAAACCTAAAGCAACAAAGACTACGGAGGAAACAACAGGGACAATGCCAGAAGCCCCAATACATGGCATAATAGACTACAAGACATTACTAACAATTTTCATACACAGTAGAAAAGAAAATAGTTAACCAGGAATTCCTAGAACTCAAACACTTAAGTTCTTCCAAAGACTGTACCAAAAGAGTAAAAATACAACCTAAAGATGGGGGAAAAATTTTAGCTAAGACAAATCTGATCAGCATCTAATCTCCATAATTTACAAGGTACTGTACAACCTCATAAAGAAAAAGACAAGTAGCCCAATTGAAAAATGGGCAAAGGACTGGGGTCTTAGAAGCCAGCAAGCTGTCAACTAAAAAATGTTAATTGGTCCCAACCCAACCAGCATGAGACCAGAAGAACTAGATAGTGCCCAATCACCAACAAAGGCAGCCCTGTCAGGGAACATGATGTAGAGTTCCTGACACAGCATGAGAAAAAGGACGTGCTGATCAAGAACTCTATCGAAACTCAGATTTGATGGACCAAAGACCTGAAGGGTCTCCTGAGAACATCGCCCCTGGACTTGTCACTAGCCCAGAGCTGAAACCAGTACTGAAGCCAACACTTCAGATAAAGACTAAACTGGACTAAGGGACCACAGAGTGATGCAGGTGGTGCATGTACTTTACAGTTCAACATATATAGATATAAAGCTGTCCAACTGGTCTCTTTTTAGAGCAGAGAGGAGGAGAGAGAAGAGGGGACAAATTATCAGTTGAATGGACACTGGAAGTAAAGAGTAGAAAGAAAGCGTGTGCTGTCACAGGGTGAGAAGAGCAGACAGAGTTACATAGAGGCGGCAGACTGACTTGGATTGTAAACTTTCACTTAATTACAATAAAAAAAATTTTTAATGGGCAAAGGATACGAATAGACACTTCACCAAAGAAAACATTCATGCTGCTAACAGATACATGACGAAGTGCTCACAATCATTAGCCATGAGAGAAATACAAATCATAACTACAACAAAGATGACATTAATCCAAAAAAACACAAAATAATAAATGCTGGAGAGGCTGTGGAGAGACAGGAACATTTATGCACTGCTGGTGGGATTGTAAAATGGCACAATCACTTTGGAAATTGATTTGGCACATTCTTAAAAAGCTAGAAATAGGAATAACACACAACCCAGCTATACTACTTCTTAGATTCTACCTGGGCGCTGTCACACAAATAGATGAATGCATATCAGTGTTAACTGCAGCACTGTCTACAACAGCAAAAAGACAGAATCAACACAGGTGCCCATCAACAGATGAACGGATAAACCGTGGTATATTCATGCAATGGAATACTATGCAATGGTAAAGAACAACAAACATCTTGGGAAACATAATGTGGAAGAAACCTCAAAGACATTATGCTGAGTGAAAGTCAGTTACAAAATGTCAAATATGGTAAGAGACTATTACTGTAAGGACTTAAGAAAAGGTTTAAACACACAAAGAAAATAGTCTTTGATAGTTATAAGAGTGGACAGGGTGGGCAAGCACTAATCACTGATTAGATAGCAGACAGGAATCGGGTTAGATGAAGGGAAAGGAGAGACAGCACACAGTAAAGTGGAGGTCAGCACAGCTGGACTAGATCAGCTAAGAAGGTTCCTAGCTATAACCCCACACTTTGAACGACAGAGTAACAGGGGCAGGAGTCTGAGGACCACAGTTTCAGGGGACATCTAGGTTAACTGGCATAACAAACTTTTTCTAAGAAAATGTTCTGCGTCCCATTTTGATGAACAGTGTCTAGGGTCTTAAAAGTCCCAGACCACCTAGAGAAGAGGAAAACAAAGAACATCAAAGACATAAGTATGAACCCAAAAGACAGAAAGGGCCATATGATCCAGACACTACATCAGCATGAGACCAGGGGAATTGGATGGCGCCTGGCCACCACAAATGACTACCCTGACAGGCACTACAACATAAAGTCCCTGACATAGAAGAAAAATGGGTGTGCAGAGCCTGAACGCCATTAAAAAGACCATACTTGCTCCAACAGACTGGAGAGTCCCCAGAAGGCACAGCCTCTGGATTCTCTGTTAGCCCAGAGCTGAAACTATTCCTGAAGCCACCTCTTTAGACAAACACTGGACCAGACTGCAAGGCATCAAATGATACTGGTGAAGAGTTTGCTTCTCGGCTTAAGAATAGGGCTACCTGAGCAGCTCCTCTCCAGAAGCAAGATAGCGGACATAGGAAATACAGGGTGGAAAGAAGGGGTGTGCTGTCACATGGTAGGAAGGGCAGCTGGAGTTTTATGATAATGTATGTGCAAGGTTTTATATGACAAATTGACTTCGATTGTGGACTTTTGCTTAAAATCACAGTGAAAACAATAAAAAACTTCTAATCATTTGGATTCCTCTATACCAAAAAAAAGAGATCAGTAAGGAAATAATCAAATTAATATGATACACAATAGCCTCCAAGGAGAGAAAATACTTAGAAATAAATCTAATCAGAGGCATGTAAGACCTATAAAAAGAAAACTACAAAACACTACTGCAAGAAACCAAGACAGACCTACATAAGTGGTGAAACATACCGTGCTCCTGGATAGGAACACTCAACTTTGGGAAAATATCTATTCTACCCAACATCATCTATAGATACAATGCAATCCCAATCCAAAATCCAATAGTACTTTTTAATGAGATGGAGAAGCAAACCACCAACTACATATGGAAAGTGAAGGGGCCCTGGATAAGTAAAGTATTACTGAAGAACAAAGTGGGAAGCCTCACACTGACATTAGAACCTAGTAAATCACCACGTTAGTCAAAACAGCCTGGTACTTGTACAACAGATACACAGATCAATGGAAGAGAACTGGGAATTTAGACATAAAATGATCCACATATGTGCAGTTGATACTTGACAAAAGCCCAAAGTTCATTAATTTGGGAAAAGACAGAATCTTTGAAAATGGTGTTGGCATACCTGGATATCCACCTGCAAAAAAATGAAACAAGACCCACAGCTCACACCACACCAAAAAACTAACTAAAAATGAATCAAATACCTAAATATAAAATCCAAAACAATAAAGATCATGGAGGAAAAAACAGGAACTACACTAGGAGCCCTAATACACAGCATAAACAGATACAAAACATTACTTAAAATGTAGAAACACCAGAAGAGAAAATACGTAACCGGGAACTCCTGAAAAATCAAATACTTACGCTCATCTAAAGAAGACATCAAAACAACCTACAGACAGGGGGAAAAAATTGGGATATGACAAATCCTATCAGCATCTGATCTCTAAAATCTACAAGATACTGCGAAACCTCAACAAAAAGACAAATAATCCAATTAAAAAATAGCCAAAAGATACAACAGGCACTTCACCAAAGACGACATTCAGGAACCTAACAGATACATGAGGAAATGCTCACAAGCCATTGGCCCTTAGACAAATGCAAATCAAAACTACAATGAGGTATCATTTCACCCAGAAAAGGCAGGCATTAATCCAATAAACACAAAATAATAAATACTGGAAAGGCTGTGGAGTGACTGGAACACTTATACACTGCTGGTGGGAATGCAAAATGGTACAATCACTTTGGAAAGTGAAACAGAAATACCACATGATCCGAAATTCTATTTCTTGGAATATATTCTACAGAAATAAAAGCTGTCACACAAACAAATACATGCACACCAGTGTTTACTGCAACACTGTCCACAACAGCAAAAACATGCAATCAACCTAGCTGCCCATCAACACATGAATGGATAAACAAATTAAGGTATATTCACACAACAGAATACTATGCAATGACAAAGAATAACAATGAACTTGTGAAATATCTCACAACGTGGAGGAATCTGGAAGGCACTATACAGAATGAAATCTGCCTGCCGCAAAAGGGCAAATATTTTAAGACCACTATCATGAGAACTCAAGGACAGGTTTAAACACAGAGGAAACATTCTTTGATGGATACAAAGTTGAGAAGGAAGAGAGAAGGGTATTCACTAACTAAACCAAGCCAAGCCACCGGCGTCAAGTCAACTACAACTCACAGCAACCCTCCTGGTCAGAACAGTACTGCCCCATACAGTTTCCAAGGAGCACCTGGCAGATCTGAACTGCCAACCTTTTGGTTCGCAGATGAAGCACTTAACTACCATGCCACCAGGGTTTCCCACTACATCAAAACCAAAAAACCAAACCCACCACCATTAAGGTAATTCTGACTCATAGTGACCCCAGACCCTAGAATTATTTCAGGTAGAGGGAAGGACAACACACAACACACAACACACAACACACAACACACAACACACAACACACAACACAGGAAACGCCAGCACAACTGGACTAAACCAAAAGTTAAGAAGTTTCCCGAATACAGCCAAACATTTTGCCAGATACAGTAGTAGATGCAGGTGTCTGGGTGCCATGCTTTCAGGGGACATCTAGGTCAAGTGGTATAACAAAGTTTATTAAGAAAATGTTCCACATCCCAGTTTGGTAAGCAGCCATCTCAGAAGTATCAAATGGTCCCAACTCACCTGGAACAAAGGAGAATGAAAAACACCAAAATACAAGGAAAAGATGAGCTCAAGGGACAGAAAGTACCATATAAACCAGAGACTACATCAGGATGAGACCAAAAGAACCAGAGGGCGCCTGGCCACCACCAACGACCATTCTGATGGAGCAGGAGAAAAGTACGGGGCCGAACTCGAGCTCCACTGAAAAGAGCAGACTTGATGACAGACGGGAGGGTCCCTGTCAGCCACTCTGGTAGTTCAGAACTGCAGCCATTCCCAAAGTAAACTCTTCAGACACGATGGGACTGGATCGTAAGACATAAAATGGTACTGGTGAAGAGTGTGCTTCCTGGCTTAAGTGGGTAAATGAGACTAACCGGGCAGCTGCTGTCCGGACGCAAGGTGAGAGAGCAGAGGAAGACAGGAACTGGTTAGATGGACATGGGAAACACAGGGTGGAGAGGAGGAGTACGCTGCCACAGTATGGGGAAAGCTATAGGTTCATACAACAATCTGTGTAAATATTTTTATGACAGATTGACTGTAAACTTTCACTTAGAGCACAACATTAAAAAAAAAAAATTTAAAGGCTGCACGTCCGTTTGTGAGAGGCTGGGAGAAAGACTAAGTATAAATTCTTGACAGTGCAGTGAGGCCCTTCCTCCAAGGAACCCCAGCTCCTGTATATTCAAGGTGGTATTGGTCTATATACTCTTTCACATCGGGGTACTGATTGAAGAAGTGTGACTCTCTGTTCTAGCAACTGAAGGTAAACTTCCCTTCACCTGACCTAGAATTCTTTCTCTTGTACAAATCAAGTAAATACCTAGTAGATTTCTCATGTAATTGACACCTAGGAATACCATGATTAAGTAGCCAGTACCGTAAGTCTATACAAGTTAGACTATTTTGATTACTTCTTCGACTCTGCTGTCCATTATGGTAACCACATGTACACTGTCCTTGTTGACGACATGCTGCCACTTGACACCTACCACCAGTCAATCCCACTGTAGTTAAGTGTCTTAATTCAACTGGGGCAGTTCCCACCATCAAATGTGATTTACATTAAATCGGGGGTTTCCTTCACAAAACTTTGTTTCTCACCACTGCAGTGAAAGACATGCCATCTGTGCACACCAAGAGTGGGTCTGTGGGACCAACCTGCTAAGTCTACTGTAAATGTCAATTTTCCTAAGCCTTCAGTTACCTTCTTCTACAGCATAACAAGGTACACCCGGCATTTCAACTTAATACAGCACAGGATACTGTTTAGGGCATGTGGTTAAGTGCTATGGCTGCTAACCAAACCAGCAGTTTGAACCCACCAGGCACTTTTTAGAAACTGTGGAGCCATTCTACTCTGTTATAGGGTTGCTATGAGTCAGAATCAACTCAACAGCACTCAGTTTAGTTTTCCGGTTTTTTATTCCTTACTCTATGCTTCAGTGAAAAACCCAAATTAACTATTAGGATCTTTTTTAACCCCTCAACTTGAAACACTGAAATTTGTGCTTAGTGAGCCCATATCAATAAACTCAAGATTGATACAGCTTTTGCACAACTACCTCACAACCTTAAAAGTTATCCCCACATGTCCCTAGGTTTCTGTATGTATTATAAAAATCAGTCAAGTTATTCTGGAGTGTAGCCTACCTCCTTCTGGGTCATACACTACACTTCATCTCTTGGGACTCCCTTGGGAGTGGTGGTGGTGGTGGGTCCTGAGAATATTTAGCAGTGTTTTGTAAGGTACCTGCTACAGGAGATATCTCAAAGACCCTTCAGGCACGACCAGTTTAATTTTATCAAGACAGTGGTACAAGGGATAATGGTTTTAACTAAGGAGGATAGCTTAGCAAACAAATGTGGAATAATCTCCTCAGAACGGAATAAGAAGGGTGGTTCTGTTGGGAGGAGTGATTCAATGAAATTTAGGGTCTCAATGTCCCTAGCTTCCTGATTATATGCCCACACGTCCCTGGTCCAAGTTTCAGGATTTAATTTCTTCCCAGTCAATGCCCTCCCTTCAACTTCATACATTCAAAGTTGAGAATTCAGTTGGCATAATTCTGCCACTCTTAGGATAAGACTCTGGACTCTGGGTTTGGTTTTCAGCAATATCAGCCATTACTACAAGAAATATAGACTTTCATGGCAAAACAGGTCTTTTACACTTGAGCTGTGACTCTGAGCCCTGAGTTCATCACTTTCTTTTATCACCCTATCTGGTAAAAGCAGGACCAAGCAACCAGTCTCCCTGCACTTTTCATTCTGACAAAACTATAGAAATGTATTAAATATGCAATTACCAAGAGCTTTGTTCCTCACAAACATATGATCCACTGGTCGATGGTATTTTTGTATATTTCTATTGCCCCCTCACGCCTTGGCTTAGTAGTGCTCTCTTTACACTGAAGGTAGAATCATCAGTGCCTCTAGATTTAAGAACCAATTCAGAAAACTCATCCTTTCAATTTCACTCTTCTAGAAGTATGAGATATCTTAGGTTGGTTTTTTTAAAGGAGCAAAACTGGTGAAGTGGGTATGTGTATGAGGACTGTCAACTAAGTTCACAAACTCATCCTAGAAAAAGTGCTACATACCCTATGGCTGAATGTCTCTCGGTCACCTTCGAAGTACTGCCTTTGGAAAGCTATGCACTGATGCCAGGGCCTAGTCCACCCTTCAAAGCAATTATGGAACTCTTGTTCTGGAATGGCTGTTGTATTATCCTTGGTGTTCTGAATGCCATCAAAATGACTTCCTTTCAATATTTCCTTTATCTTCAGATAAAGAAAAAAGTCCTTGGGGGCCAGATCAGGTGAGTAGGGAGGATGTTCCAATAGTTATTTGGGTACTGACTAAAAACTCCCTCACCGACAACTATGCAATTAAGCTCGCCAACTTGCCACCTTGTCACCAGGTGCAATGGCCATTCCAGAAAGAGCTCCAAAATTGCTCTGAAGCGTGGACTACACACTGGCATAGGTACATAGCTTCCCAAGGGGAGTACTTCAAAGGTTGACACAGTGATATTTAGCAATGAGTTATGCAGCACGTAGAACAATGAAGTTCACAGACTTGTTGGACCTCAGATATACATATATATGTATGTACCCACTATACCCACTGTTGTAAAGTTGGGTCCAACTCATGGCAACCCTAGAGGTCAGAGTAGAACTGTCCCATAGAGTTTCCAAGGAGTACCCGGCAGATTTGAACTGCCGACCTTTCAGTTAGCAGACATAGTACCTAACCCACTACGCCACCAGGGTTTCCATATATGTATGTATGTATATGGAAATGTATATATACCTATATATTACACACACACACACACACACACACACACAGAGAATTCAAGGAAATGGCTCTTGCAGTTGTGAAGGCTGGCAAGTCCCAAATCCATCGGTCAGGTGTCAGGCTGGAAGCTCTGCCTGCCTCACATAGTTGCAACATCTGCAGGTCAGACTGCAGGCTGCTAAAACTGAAGGTCTGAGGATGACAAGCTGGATGCAGGATACAGAAAAGGCAAGCTTTGCCAGAACATCTATATATATTATAAGCAGATCACATCCACAAGGAAACACCTCTTTGAACTGATTGGCTATTCATATCAGATCATAAGCGGAGTCTGATTACTAGCCAAGCTGACACATAACCTTAACCATCATAGAGCCTACAGAAACATAACTACTGAGAGTAATGTGGTATCGTGAATGAAATCCTGGAACAGAAACAAAGGTATTAGAAAAAAACTAGCAAAATCTTAATTGATTTCTGTTAATAGTAATTTACCAACATTGGTTCATTTAATTGTAACAAATAGATCATACTCATTTAAGATCTATTATTAAATAGATAAAACTTACAACCACCATAGAAAACAAAAAAGCAGAAACAGAAATACCCTACGATCCAGCAACTCTACACTTAAGTAGATATACCAGACATCTAATAGCAACGACACAAATAGAAGCATGCACACCTATGTTTACTGCTGCATTGTTCACAATACAAAACAAGGCAATAAACCTAAGTGCCCATCAACAGAGGAATGGATAAATGAAATGTGGAACACATATACAATGTTACACTATACAGCTATAAAGAAAAATAATCAGTATGAAAAAATCATATGGGTGAATCTGAAGGACATGTCGAGTGAAATCAATCACAAAAGGACAAATACTATATGAACTCACTTTCATAAAAAGACAAAAATAAATAAACATGCGGAAATCAATGTCCGTTGGTGGTTACCAAGGATGGGAGCAGGAATCTCTGTCTAGACAGTAGACATTTGTTAGTTTTGATGATCAGAAAGACAGCACCAAGTATCAGTGAAGTGAACATAACTTAATCAAGGTAAAGGATGACACTAAGAAATACACAAGTCTAAGGGACATTACAGGTAAATGCTGTAACATATACAGTTTAGCAACAACAGCAGTAAAAACCAAAAAATATATTGAGTAATTACACAGACAGATACATGTGCAAATATGTGCACAGAAAGGTGTAAAGGTGTATGTGTGTATTTATGTTAGCATACATAGGTGTATCTGTAGGCATATGCACACGTTTAGGAGTACTTCACATGCTGTATGTTCATATACGTAATAAATTACATGGGGGCACAGCCATGTATAGTGCCCTAACATAATCAAACACCTTCCAGGACTGGTTTACTAGGTTAGAAGGCTTAACACCATACCTTGTGGTATATTTCAGTCAACAAGCACTACACTGTCTACAACGTTCTACATACTAGTTTGGTAAGTAGTATATGGGGTCTTACAAGCTTAAGACTGGCCATCTAAGACACCAACTATCGGCCTCTATTAATCTCGTGCAAAAGAGTAAGAAGGAAACCAAAGACTCAAAGAAGAAGCCAGTCTATGGGACCAGTTGCCTCATCTATCCAGAGACCAGAAGAACAAAAGGCACCCAGCTATCACGACCAAGGATTCTGACCAGGGCTACAACAGATGGTCCGAGATAGAATGGAAGAAAATAATAAAAACAGAATTTAAAATCTGTTTTAAAAAGGTCAGACTTAACTACACCAGCACAACCCCTCCCAGACTACTGCCCTAAGACACTCTTTAAACCCTGAATTGAAACTACACGTGGAGGTAACTCTTCAACTAAGTAACAGAATGGATCATAAAATAAACAATATCTCCCATGGAGTAATGTGCTCCTTACAGTTAAAAAAAAAAAAAAACTACGTGAGACCAAATGGTCAATACTCACCCTAAAGCAAAGTTGAGAGTCACATGAGTCAGGGAAGCAAGAATAATTGAAATGGAGCAACCGGAAAGGAAATAATAAGAATGTTGTTGATTCACTGTGGAAAACTAACAAATGTCACCGAACAGTATGTGCAAAAACTACTAAAGACGAACCTAATTTGCTGTGTATACTTTCACACACAGATGCACACACACACACACACAGATGCACACACACACAAAGCCCTCAATAAAAGATTATTAAAAGAATAACAGAAAACTGAGTGTGGGACATATGGGAACTCCCTATACTACCTTTTCAGTTTTTCTGTAAATATAGGAACTCTCTACACTGTCTTCTCAATTTTTCTGTAAATCCAAAACTATCCTAAAAAATACCACCCAAATGAAATGACTGTTAGGTTAAATACTATGTATACCTTTTTTTTCTTTTATGATTAAGGGAAAGTATACAACACAAATCAATTTTGCATGCCTGCCTATCTGGAGCTCCATTTGCTCTATTTACCCTCTGACAGCACCTTCCTCCTTTTTACTCTATACTTCTAGCATTCTCTTAATGAGCACCTGTATATATATCTTTTTAAACTGCAATATAAATGGACATAAACAGATACTTTCTTATAATAATGTGATCGTATTACACATAATTTTGTAACCTGCTTGTTAACTTCACAATATATCCCACCTGCTTTTCCAAGACTTGACCAGAAACATGCATCATGTTTACTAGCTACAAAACAGAGTTCCTAAGTGATGCAAATGGTTAATGTGCTTTTATGCTAACTGACAGGTTCAAGCCAACCCAGATGCACCTCAGAAGAAAGTCCCGGCAATCTACTTAAAAAAAAATTAGCCAGTGGCAACCCTATTGGTCAGTTCTACTCTGACACAAGTGGGGCTGCCATAAGTTGGAATCTATTCAACAGCAACTAGTTACTGGCTACTGGTTAGTTACAAGGTACTATACTCTATGAAGACACTATTTATCTAGCCTGTCACCTAATATTTGACATTTAAGATGTTCCAGTTTTTTTTCTGTTTTACAAAAATTCCACAAAGCCAGCTCTTAAACGGACATCTTTGCAAACTTACAAATTAGCACCTTTATTAATAAAGAACAGGAGCTGGTGGTCAAAAGATGTGCACATTTTTAACGCTTTTAATTAAATGTGGCCAAAATGCCCTCCAGAAAGGATGTTCAAATACAAACACCTGCTAACAGCAGTGTATGACTGCCAACTTGCCCACCACTATGCTGATACCAGATATTATCATCTTACTATATCTATGCCAATCTGCCACACATGGAGGTAGGGGGGTGCATGTTTTGTACTCAATTATAAGTAAAAAAATAACAAAATATTTTCATCCTTATTGGTTATTTTTATTTTTTTTTCTATGTGTAATCTACCCATTCACATCTTTTGCCCTTCTATTAGATACTAAGATCATTTTAGGTCTAATACAAGGTGTGCATTTTTTTCCCCCCATAATTTGCCCGGTTTGGGTCATCAGTAGGTACCTTATACATGAAATAACATCTGACACATAATAAGCACCCAACAAATATGTTACATAATACAAAATGAATAAATTTGTTTCTGCCAACTAGAAGTTGTATTATGTTATGCTATCCACCTTTCTTTTATGGGTGCCGTTATTTGCAGTCATGTTTCTTAGAACAGCTCATTCTACATGAAGATTGGAAAATTTCACTCTTTTTTAAAGCAGTTACTTTTTGATTTCCTATTTTATACTCAAATATTTAACCCACTTAAAACATTTAATTTTAATTTTCAAGAAGTAGGTCTCATTTTATTTTTACCAAATGGTTGATCAATTGTTCCAACATAATTTTGGAATCCTTTTCCCACCGATTTGAAATGCCACCTTTATAATACTAATAAAACCAAACCCATTGTCATGGAATCACTTCTGACTCACAGCAGCTCTATAGGACACAGCTCAACTGCCCCATAGGCTTTCCAAGGCTATCATCTTTACAGAAGCAGACTGCCTCAATCTGCCTCTTCTTTCTCCTACAGAGTGGCTGCTGGTTTAAACCTCTGACTTTTTGGAGCACTTAACCACTGCATCACCGAGGCTCCTTATAATACTAATACCAAAACCAAACCCATTGCTACTGACTGATTCTGACTCGTAGTGACTTTACAGGACAGAGTTGAAGTGCCCCATAGGCATTCCAAGGAGCAGCTGGTGGATTCAAACCGCCAAGTATTTGGTTAGCTGCCGAGCTCTTAACTACTGTACCACCAGGACTCAGTAATACTAATAAAACCCAACACTAATAAACATGTACATATTTCTAGATTCATCATTCTGTTCCACTGCTCTATCTATACCAGGATTACTATTTACACAGTTCTGACTACCGCTATCTTTACCTTAAACCGCCTATCATTACATTTATCTTTTAAGTTTTTCCTACTTTACAAGTTTACTGTTCCAAATGAACTTCAGAATCATTTAGCTGAATTTTCAAAAGGCATTCTAGTTGGAATTATTAAGATCACCAGCCACATGGTTTTCTACCTATTAATCTCTCCACGGCTGGTTCCCTCATTAAAACCAACAGTACTCACCTCTTAAGTTTGTTACGAGAACTGAGTAAATTACCAAATATATTTAGAAGAACACTATGCTGGAAAGGCATTAACTATCACTGTAATTGTTAATAGCCATTATAATGATTTCTCAATTGATGTTTACCAGATTATGCTCCCCAAAGTAATTAAAGGGTACCATAAAACATAAGGAAACCACGGTGGTATAGTGATTAAGAGGTATGTAGCCACTAGCCAAAAGGTTGGCAGTATGAATGCACTCATCACTCCCCGCAATTACGAGCAGGTCTACTCTGTCCTATATGGTCGCTAAGAGTCGTAATCAACTGGATGACAGTGAGTTTGTCTGTCTTTTGTTTTTGGTTTTCATTTTGGCAGGATTTGAATATTGGTAAAATAAAGATCTGGAGCTGGGAGCAGAGAACCATAAGAAACATCACAGGCTGGTACATGAAGACTCAAAAAACTTCACAAAGATTGGTCCAGTACAGAGGACTTCAAGGCCTTTCCAGTCAGTCCTTACGGGGTATAAACGGTATAAACAAGTCCCTTAGCGTAACTCTCCAGAGTTACGCTAAGAACATTTACCCCTTAATTTCTTTCCAAGAAACACAACAACAAAAACCTACTGTCAAGTCGATTCTGACTCACAGCGGTCCTACTGGCAGAGGAGAACTGCCCACAGCATTTCCAAAGAGCGCCTAACACATCTGAACCGCCAACCTTTTGGTTACCAGCCGTAGCACATAACCACTACACCACCCGAGTTTCCTCCAGGACACATACGGAGTGTAAATCTAAAAGGAAGGATTTCCTCCGATATAGTAGTGACCAGGTCCAGATTAAGTTACTGATGAGCAAATACAGACACAGCTTGATTACATCCACCAGGTTTCCCACATCAATTGTACACTAGGGTTGGAGGAGACACAAGGATCCCGGGGGATGGTTGTAGGTTTTTCTTTCTTTTTTTCTTCTCAGTAGGGGGAGGGGGACGGTTAGTTTTATCTCGCAATAATAATTTAATGTTGTCTTAAGTGTATGAAATTGGAATTACGCAGACGTCATACACCTAACACATTATAGATGGGGGGTGGGGGGAGCCTAAAATAATCTCCTTTGGAGCTAAAATGTAAAAGAGAAAATGGAGGACGAGTGTAGCAATTTCACTTGCTAATCACAAAACTCGCCAGAGAGTAGAATTCAAGTTTCCTAATTCCCAGACGTAGGTTCACTCCAAAACACTACATAGCTTCTCCCCCAGGCTTGCGTCGCTTCAAGAGGGAGGAGTCAGATAAAGAACGTCAGGCCAGGGTGAAGTCTGTAGAAAACCACAGGAGGCATACAAGGCACGTGACTCTCCACGCCTCTTCCCTCCCATCCTCCCCCTTCCCCGCGCCAGCAGCACGCGCTGCCAACCTCATCATGTGACCTTCATGCGGCCCGAGCGCTCCCCCTGCTAGGCGACTCTTCCCAGCAGCCATTTTGCAGAGAACGTGTCGTCAGTGCTCACAGTGGGACAGGACCCCGCGAAAACCTGTGGCCAGATTGGACAGGCCGCATACGCGCTTCGAAAAGAGCATTCAGGCCGTCACGGCTGGGTGGAACCTCACTGAACACGTCGCACCCCAGGGCGCTGGGGAAGCCGTGGACGCGCCTCGGTACCCAGTTGGCTTGTGGTGCCCACGTGACGCTATCCCCCCCGCCTCCGCTTCTCCTTCCCCCTACCCACAAAAACACCCACACAGACTGTTAAAACCTCGCGCCAAGAACACACCACTAAGCGCGTGGGAAAGAACGGAGCGCGTGGCAACCAAGGCGCCTGCGCATACCTGCTAGGGCAGACCATAGGCGGCCCACGCGTCGCTCCGCTCACGGGTCCGGGAAGCAGCGCGCTGCCGGACCCCCGGGTTAGTCATTGGCTGCCAGGTTTGGTCACGTGCAAATCTCAGGCCCGCCCCTAACCACTAATCACCTGGCACCGAGCTCGAAGCGGTTCCGAAAAAGTCTTTTGCACGGGGAAAAGGAGGGTAGTTACGGAATCACCGTTACTCCCCTATGGAGTTACATCTATAAACGAGAGACGACGAAACAGGGTCTCAAAACGAAGTAAGCTCACACCTACCGTTCTTAACTTCTTGTACACCTCCAGAAGCGGTGAATCGTTGCCCTAGGGCGCTCCCCGATGCACGCCGGGATACGTCTGGCGCCCCTCAGGGTGCTGCAGAGCTTGCTGGGAAAAGCACCTCTCAGGATTTCATGGTCCTCAGTCTGTAGTCGTTCTTTTTGTGTCCCCTTGAAAGCCTGATTCTTGGGTTCTGAACGAGACAGCTTGGGTAATTACGGGTGTGACTGGATGTAACAGCCACTTTCATTCTCCCTCCCTAACTTAAGTCTGCGTGGTCTTGGGGAGATCACAACCCTCTGTTCGTGGAGCAAGCACTTAGTAAGTGCCTGCTGAGTGCCTCTGTGAGTAAATGGGGGGGTAAAAAAGTCTGGCAAGGGTTATTTGCCAACGATTGAGATACCAGCCTTCCATTGTCACGGGAAAAGAATGCTAATTTAAATATAACTTATTACAAGCCCCGTTGGGAGTGAAAATAATATTTAAAATTTCTCTTGAGAAAGAAGATCAGATTTTTCTAGGTAAATGTATTGTTATAGTTGGAGAAATGCGGGAGGGGAGGGAGACAGGGGCAATTTAAAGGGCCTAGATTAGTTTCTGGTTTACCTAGTACCAGCTATTATATGTTGGAAAAACACCATCTGTTATCGCTGGGAAAAGTCGCCTTAACATCAAACTGAGTTTATTTTGTAACTTGTATTAACAAACTGAAAACCTAATGTTCTATTTCCTAGGAGGCTGCCACTCAATAATGGTTCATACCTCTTCTTTGAACTCCCGTCCTCGGTTTTGCAATTCCAAAACTATTTTATCGGTTCACAAAGGGGTGACCCAATTTGGGGGATTTGCCTAGCACTGGTCAGACACAGAAGAGCTCTAATTTATAGACTGGCCAACTAGAAATTACTAATTTATAAGCAAGCCAAAATGCATAGTGTTACCAATCAGGGCATCCTTTTCTGTTTTAAAGGTACTTGATTTAAATTAAAAAAAAAAAAAGTTTTCTGACTAGAAAATTAAAAGAAAGGGAATTGGATAATGGAGTGGGAAAAACCATTAATTATAAATGTATCTATGTTAAGCTTAAAGTTGACAAAACAGTCCTGTATTGTTTATTCCATTTAACCCTAACAACTGAGAGAAAAGAACTATTCTAATTTCACCACCTTCTGTGTCAGTCTTGACTAGCCATTGGAAAATGTTTTTCAGTATGTTCTCCAGACACTTGTTATCCACAGTTAGATTTGGAATCTGTTAGCTATAGTAGAAAGAGTCTTGGCCTTGAAGTCAGATGGATCTGGGGTCACCTGTCCCTGTACTATATAACATTGGACAGGTTTTTTAACTTTTTAGTCCTCAGTTCCTTTAGCTGCAAATTGGGGTCAATCATACCTAATCTTCAGATTGTCATAATGCTTCTGAAATAAAAATATTTAAAAGACCTAGGACAGCTCCTTCTGACAAATAGGAGATACTCCACAAATAAGAGTAGTAATTAGTGGCACAGGTCGCATTGGAACCAGCATTCCGTATTCAGTATAGCACGCTCTTGAATCTTTCATTTCTCCACTATTCTGTTTCTCCCCTAGACAGTGCTAGAGGCACACTGACAGATCTTTACACTGCAGATCTTTTTCAGACTTCACAGTGACTATTGTCGATCTGTTCGTATATGTCATTACATTATCTCCGTCCTTCACCTCAAACTGTTGTTTGGTTTTTGTTTCCCCTGAACATATTAAAATGCTCAAGTGTACACACCACTGCAGTAAAATAATGATGCTGAGAGTGTAGAGGAAGTGAAGGGTGGAGACCGCACCTATACCACAACAGATTTCAAACACTGGTTTTTATTTACCACAGAATAAAGAAGTTCTCAAAACCCACTCTTACCTTCACTTATACAACAGAATGTTTCAGGTGCTCCCATCCTAGTTTCCGTCCTCTTTTTCCTATCCTGGCTTCAGCGTTCCTCCCAACAAAGGGAGGTTTTAGCTTGGGCAGAGCTTCTCAATGGCAGCAGGAGTTTTAGCTTAAGGTTCTAAAATTCCACTGATGGTAGTACATCCTGGAGGACTAGCATGCCAGAGCCTAATTTATATTAACCATATTTGCTGTTTTGTTAATTTTATGACAGTCCAGAAATCTCAAAAGTCTAGTGAGCATGCATGGCAATGTTTCAAGCATACATAGCTTATAACACCTATGGTTTTGGAGTTCTTTCACTGTAAACTCTCCTATCCTTTCCCTACACTTTGCCTCTGGTACTAGTACCCCATGAGAACAATAGTAACCTATGAAGAAAACTTGGGTTTTTTCCTCCTGACTCAGTTTCTAACCAAATGTGTGATTTGGACAAGTTAAAACTTTGTTGATTAACAGAAGAATTTTTTATCTCTACTTCTGTGTACCATATAGAACTTTTGGCCCAGCACACACATCTTCATTTTCATGAAATATGTATACAGCATACCAATTGGAGAGGTAATATGAGTAAATATTACAATTGACAATATTACCATTCTAACAAATAGAAGGAGTTAGCTATTTTAAAACAGCTATGGACTTCTATTAAAAAGGCACACTTGTTGGCTACTATGCTAACACCTTGCTGTGAGCCATCAAGTCAATTCCAACTCATACCAGCCCTATGTAGCAGAGTAGAACTGACCCATATGGTTTCCCAAGCTGTAATAGTCACTTGGATCCACAATCAATACTCATGGGAGCAGCAGTTAAGAGATCAAGGGATCTACTGCACTGGGCAAATGTGCTCTGAAAGACCTCTAAGGGATTGAAAAGCAAAGATGTCACTTTAAGGACTAAGGTGCACCTGACCCAAGCTGTGGTATTTTCAGTCACATGTGTGTGCAAAAGCTGGGCAGTGAATAAAGAAGACTGAAGAATTGATGCCTTTGAATTACAGTGTTTGTGAAGAATGCTGAATCTACCATGGACTGCCAGAAGAACAATCAAATCTGGCCGTAAAAGCAAGGATGAGACTTTGTCTCACATACTTTGGACATGTCATCAGGAGGGACCAGTTCCTGGAGAAGGACATGATGATGCTTCATCAAAAAGAACATCAGCGAAAAAGCGGAAGTCCCTCAATGAGATGGGTTAACAACGGACTGAGGCATAACAATTACACGGATAGTGAAGGCCCATGCACTGTTTTGTTGTACAGAGGGTCTCTAGGAGTTGGAACTAACTGGATGGCAGTTAACAACAACAATCTTTAAGGAAGTAAATCCCAGATATTTTCTCCGGCAGAACCATTGGTGGGCTTGAACCGCCTACAACCTACAACCTTTCAGTTAGCAGCCAATTAAACACTGAACAACCAAGACTTGTTATTCTTTTTTTTTTCTTCTTTTTATTATGACTGACTGAAAATGTACATTCCCATATAAATTTACATGCCCACCTATATGAAGGCTTGTTATTCTAGCATGTTAAATGAATGAACCCTTGTACTGGAGATACCATCATGTTAACTTGATACCATAACTCACTGAGAACTCTGAGGACACGAAACACTACATTTACTTTCTGTGATGGTTAAAGTTGTATATCAGCTTGACGTGGCATGATTCTCAGTGATTTAGCAGTCATGTGATGCTGTGATCACTTTCATGATGAGATTTGATATACTATGATCATCTTCATGATGAGATCTGCTGTGAGTAGCCAGTTACTTGAGAGGCAGTCTCCATGGGCATGTGGCCTGCATCCAATATAGCTGGATGCTCTGGCAAGGCTTTTGCTCTCTCTGGATTGTGCAGCTGGCTCCTGTTCATCTGAACTCTGGATTTTGGAACTTGAACTAACAGCTTATCTACCCTCCTGCCTGCTGATCTTGGGATTGATTAATCTTCAAAGCCTGTAAGCAAGAGCCCTGCTCTCTGACCTGCTGATCTTGAGTTCACCAGCCCCTGTGGCTGCATGCGTCAGGAGAAGCCTCAATACTACCCCATTGTAAACCACTCCTTTGATATAAATATCTGTCTCTGTCTCTCAGCACCATCTGATTCTTCTGGTCTTATGTTGATACAGTCTCCACTCCTATGAGTCCTTCTGTCTCCTGGGCTCCTTATTCCTCGTATCTTTGTTGCTCTTGGTGATCATCTGTTCCAGATGAGTTGGGACCACTTGGTGTACCTCAGATGGCAGCTTGCTAGCTTTTAAGACCCCAGATGCCACTCACCAATATGGGGTGCAGAAGATTCTCTCAGCAATAAACTAATTATGCCAATTGGCCTTGATGTCCCCTGAATAAATGGTCCCCAGACACCTATCCCTACTACTCTATCCTTACCCTGTTTTATTTTATTTAGGCATTTTTCACTATCTCAGATAACCTTATTTATTTGTTTCATTGCTTCCCATCTGCCTCGACCCAAGACAGTGTAAGCTCCTTAAGAGTACAAGCCTCCTCTGTGTTTCTAAACATTTTGAACAACACCTGGCATGTAAAAGACAGTAGCAAATATTCGGTGAATGAATGAATATAATACTTATTTACCATTTCAGTTTTATTGGATTTGGCTACCTCCAGTGTTCGCTATGAATCAGAATCGACTCAAAGGCAGTTTGGGTTTAATGATTACTATTATTTAACATATATGTGTGTGTTTGTGTGTGAGAAAGAGAAAAACATGATGGCTCCAATACTGACAAAATGTTACTTTAAGAAGCACTGTCATTTCTGTTAGTCCAACATCAAAACCCAAATTCTGATTTTTAATCTAGAAACAAGAAAGTATTATACTTTATCTTGTCTTTAGTATTTGTCCTAAGACCCTAAAAATGAATTCTTTCCCTCTCCCTTTCTTTCTACCTCTCTGTCACAAACACACATCTACATATCCCAAATTAGCATTTATTTTCTCTTTTAGTCAGTATCTTACTCAACTCTTAGATTGTTAACCGTCTTCCTGTTTACAGTCTCTCCTCATATCCAATCTCCATCCTCCATACTGCTCCCAAAGTTGTCTTGCTTTTCTGAAACATGAAAACCCATTTTCCTTTAGTCTATTCCAACTCACAGTGACATTATAAACAGAGCAAAACTACACTATAAAGTTTCTGGGAGTACTTGGTGGATCTGAACTGGTTAGCAGCCGTAGTGCTTAAGCACTATGCAAACAAGGTTTCATAGATTTTATCATATAACACCTCCATTTAAAACTCTTTGATTAAAAAGTCAATCCATCACTTTTTCTTTTATGGTTAGAACTTACTGTGACTTGTCTAAGAAATCTTGGCTGCCTCTAAGGTTGTATAGGTTTTCTTCCACATTTTTTTTGTTTTTTGTGAAGTTCACATAAGTTTTATTGTTTGGGATTTACATTTAGGTCTAATGTCTATTTTAAATTAATTTTTGTGTAAAGTGAGAGGTAGGTAGGGTTGAGAGTTGTTTTTTTCTTCCCCTTTGTAATTGTGCTTTAGATGAAGGTTTACAGAACAAATTAGTTTTTCATTAAATAACGTATATGTTTTATGACACTGGTTGTTCTATCCCTCTCAATTTTGAATTCCTATTACCAGCTTTCCTGTAGCCTCCTGCTTTCTTGTCCTAGCCCCTAAACTGAAGTGTCCATTGTGCTTTGTTTTGTTTAATAGGCCTCTCTAATCTTTGGCTGAATGAAGAAGCTCAGGAGTGATTTCAGTGCTGAGTTATGGAGGTTCATTTTTTTTCATAAGCATATCGAGTTGCTCAAACACCATTCGTTGAAATGACTATCCCTTCCCCACTGAATTACATTTGTATGTCTATTAGTTATTTACTGCTGAGTAATATCGTTGACACATGGGCCTCTTAAATGCTATCTTAAAACATAGCAGCTAGCATTACCCATATTGAATGCACTAAGAAGGTAAGAGAGCCCCCAAGATGTGAGCCACAGTGTTTTTTTTTTTTTTTAACCTAGTCCTAAAAGTGATACCACTTTTTGTAAGTTCACACTCAGGGTCAGAGTACATTGAGAGCAAATACCAAAAAGTAGAAATCGTTGGGGACCATCTTAGAAGTCACCTACCACAATACTTTTGTGAAAAATCAGTTGGCAGTGTATGTTTAGACTTTTCTGGGCTCTATTCTTTGCCACTTATCTATTTACCTATCCTTATACTAATACCACACTGCACTGATTTTATAACTCTTTAGAAACTCTTGAGACTAGGTAGCATAAGCCAATAATACTTATCTTATTCAAAAGTATTTTCTCGATCTTAGGTCCTTCACATTTCCATACAGATTTTATAATCAGATTGTCAATTTCTTTCCCAAAAAAGTGTCGTAGAACTTTTATTGGAGTTGCATGAGTAATTGACATGTTAATGATATTGTCTTCCAACTCATGAACATGTAGTTAAAATACATATATCTAACAATGTACAAATATCCAAAACATATAAAATACTCGCATAACTCAAGATAAAAAGTCAACATTTTTTAAACAGGCAAAAGACTTTAACTGATGCTTTACAAAAAAAGATCTACAAATGGCCAACAAACATATGAAAAGATCCACAACACTATTAATTTTCAGGGAAACACAAATTGAAACCATAATGAGATGCCACTTCACAGCTTCCAGAATGGTTAAATTAAAAAGACTGATAACAACAAGTGTTAACTAGGATTCAGAATAATTGGAACTCTCATACATTCGTGGCTGGGACTGTTAAATGATGCAATCCTTTGGGAAAAAAATTCACAGTTCTACTGTTAGGTATTTACTCAAGAGAAAAAAATCCACAGAAGTATCATTGTGAAAGAATTTTTATAACAGTTTTTATTTACAAAAATCCAAAACTAGAAGTAACGTAAGTGTCCATCAACAGATGAATTGATGAACAAACTGCTTATTCATGGAATATTACTCAACAATAAAACAGCATGAACTGCTGATATATCTAACAACTAGGATGAATCTCAAAACAAATTCTGAACAAAAAAGGCAGACATGAAATAACATACCCACTCCCCACTTACTGGCATGGTTAGGTTCCAAAGATCAGGTTGTCAAATGGAGGATGATCACATAAGTTTGCATAATTACCAAATTACATCATTATATAAATACCAAACCACTGAGAATCAAGGCCCAGCTAAGTTGACACATAACCTGAACAATCATAGCCAGCATTACTCTATCCTCACATCTCAGTATTCATCGCTGTCAGAGATACACTGTTAATGGGGAAAATAGACTACTTTGACAAGTACAATACAGCAGAAGTCAATGCATACCAGTTTTAGGTCTAGCCTTTCCCAGAACTCAGCCACCATGCTATGAGGAAACCCACTGAGACATGGAGAACAGGACTGAGGTCCTCAACTGACTGTTCTAGCTGAGCTTCCAACCAAGAGCTAATCCAAGCTTGCCAGCTGTGTGAGTGAGCCACATTGAAGTAGATCGTCCATCCCACATCGAGCCTTCCCACCTGATGCCAAACAAAGTAGAGACAAATTGATCCCAATAAGCTATAACTAAATTACAATATATGTTTGCTGTTTTAAACCAGTAGGGAGGCCTGGTGGCATAGTGGTTAAGAGCTTAGGCTGCTAACAAAAAGATTGGAAGTTCAAATCTACTATTGACTCCTTGGAAACCTTGTGGGGCAGTTCTACTCTGTCCCATAAGGTTACTATGAGTTGAATCAACTCCATAGCAATGTGTTTTACTAGAAGCTGAAAGAGACAAGAGCCGACATCATCCTAAATTGGGAGAGTCTGAAAGCATTCCCCTTGAGAATGGGAACCAGACAAGGATGCCCATTGTCACAATTCTTATTCAACACTGTGCTAGAGGTTCTAGCCAGAGACAAAATAAAGAAATAAAGGGCATCCAAATCAGTGAAGAAGAAGTAAAAGTGTCTCTATTTGCAGATGATATGATCTTACATGCAGAAAACCCTAAAGAATCCCCCCCAAAAAACTACTGGAACTAATAGAAGAGTTCAACAAAGCATAAAGATATAAGATGAACATACAAAAATTAGTTGGATTCCTTTATATCAACAAAGAAACCATCAGAGAGAAAATCACCAAATCAATACCATTTACAATGGCTCCCAAGAAGATAAAATGCTAAGGAATAAATATAACCAGAGATGCAAAAGAACTCTACAAAGAAAACTGCAAGACTCTACTACAAGAAACCAAAAAAAAGACCTACGTAAATGGAGAAGCCTACCTTGCTCAGGGATAAGAAGACTTAACACCATAAAAATGTCTGTTCTACTCAAAGCAATCTATAGATATAATTCAGTCTCAATACAAATTCCATGGGCATTTTTAAGGAGAGAGAGAAGCAAATCACCAACTTCACATGCAAAAGGAAGAAGTGCCACAGATAACTAAAGCATTACTGAAGAAGAACAAAGTGGGAGGCCTCGTATTACCTGACTTTAGAACCTACTAGACTGTCATGGTAGTCAAAACAGCCTGATGCTGCTACAAAAATAGACATATAGACTAACAGAACAGAAGCGAGAATCCGTATATAACATCATCTGCCTATTAGCAAATGATACGTGATAAAGCCTCAAAGTATATGAACTGAGGAAAAGACAGTTTCTTTAACAAATGGTGTTGGCAGAACTGCATATCCATCTGCACAAAAATTAAACAAGATGGATATCTCACACCATGCACAAAAACTAACTCAAATGAAACAAAGACCTAAATATAAAATCTAAAGCAATAAAGACCATGGAAGAAAAAATAGAGACAATACTGGGAGCCTTGATACATGGCATAAACAGACTACAAAATATTACTAACAATACACAAACAGCAGAAGAGAGAATAGAAAATTGGAAACTCCTAAAAATCAAACATTTACACTCGTCCAAAGACTTTACCAAAAGAGTAAAAAGACTACCTACAGACGAGGAAAAAAAATTGGCAACCACAAATCCAATCAGCATCTAATCTCCATAATCTACAGGTATTGCAAAATCTCAACAACGAGAAGACAAAATAACCCAATTAAACAATGAGCAAAAGATATCAATACACACTTCACCAAACAAGACATTCAGGACACTAACAGATACATGAGGAAATGCTTATAATCATTAACCATTAGAGAAATCCAAACCAAAACTACAATGAGATACCATCTCACTCCAACAAGTATGGCATTAATCCAAAAAACACAAAGTAATAAATGTTGGAGAGGTTTTGGAAAGATTGGAACTCTTTTACGTAGCTGGTGGGAATGTAAAATGGTACAACCACTTGGTGCTTTCTTTAAAATCTAGAAATAGAAATACCACATTATCCAGCAATTCCACTTCTTGGAATATACCCTAGAGAAATAAGGCTGTCCCACGAATAGATACATGCATATCAGTGTTTATTGAAGCACTGTCCACAATTACAAAATGATGGAAACAACCTACGTTCCCATCAACAGATGAATGGATAAACAAACTATGTTATACTCACACAATGGGATACTATGCAATGGTAAAGCACAAAGATTATCTTGGGAAACATCTGATAACATAGAGTCATCTGGAAGTCATGCTGAGTGAAAATATTGTATGTCATTGTTAAGTGCTGTAGAGTTGGTTCCGACTCATAGAGACCCTCTGCAAAACACAACCTAACAACACGTGGTCCTGAGCTATGCCCACAATCATTTTCATCCTTAAGCCCATTGTTGCAGCCACTGAGTCAGTCCATCTTATCGAAGGTTTTCCTAATTTTCACTGTCCCTCTTCTTCACCAAGCATGATGTCCTTCTCCAGGAAGGACATCTCCTCCATTGTCCTTCTCCTCCATTTATGGAGGATGATCACATAAGGTCGTGTAATTACCAAATGACACCAAGCATGATGTCCTTCTCCAGGAAGGACATCTTCTCCATTGTCCTTCTCCTCCATTGTCAAATGGAGGGTGATCACATAAAGTTGCATAATTTGACAACATGTCAAAAGTATGTAATCAACCCAGATGCCCAACAACAGATGAGTGGATAAACTAAGGTATATATACTCAATGGAACACTAACAATGATAAAGAAAAATGATGATTTTAGAAAGCATTTTATAAACTGATTTCAACTGGAAGACATTATGTTGAGTAAAATTAGTGGCACAAGGACAAATATTGTATGAGACCCCTACTATAAGAACTTAAAAACAGGCTCATGTACAGAAAAAAAAGACTCTTTGATGGCTGCAAGGGAGGGGAGGGAAGGAGAGAGGCAGAGAACTCATTATAGATTAGATAGTTGATAAAGATTTTGTTGGGTAAAATCAGTGACAGCACACATTAGAAAGAAGATCAGTTTAACTGGTCTTCAACATAACCTGAACACTGTTCCAATCTTAACCTAATATTGCGTGGACAGAGTAGCAGGGGCCAGAGGCCGGGGACCATACTCTTGAGGGATATTGAGGCCAATTGGCATAACTAGTGTATTGCTAGGAGAGTCTTCTGCACCCCATATTGGTGAGTGGCGTCTGGAGTCCCAAAAGCTAGCAAACTGCTGTCTGAGGTACAACAAATGGTCCCCACTCAGGGACAAAAATGACGTGGGGAAAAGAGAACTCAGCAGATAGAAAGACCCGCATGAATGAGTGACTACATCAGCATGTGACCAGAAGAACCAGATGGTGCCCGGCCACCACCAATGATAGCTGTGATGGGGCTCACAAAGTTGAGTTTCAGTGGCAACCCAAGATTAAAAAGGGGTGCACTCTGAGAACTCCACTAAAAGATCACAACTGATAGTCTGAAGGCCTGAGGGTTCCCCTGGGAGCATGGCCACTAGACCTGATGCTCCCCCTGTTCCTAAATCATTACTGAGGTCAACTCCTCGAACAGGAATGGGTTGGACTTGGCAACACAGAGTGACCATATCACATGTGCACTTTATGGTTCTATGCTTCCATAGGATGTCATCCTACTGGTCTCTTACTAGAGGGGAATGGAGAGGGTGGAGAAGAGGGGACATGAGAGTGTTAAGAGGATATGACCCATATAGAACAGAAAAGAGGAGTGTGCTGTCACCAGGCAAGGAGAGCAGTAGGAGCTGTACATAGGCAGGCATGCAAATTTAAACTGGCTTGTACACTTTCACTCAATCCCAATTTAAACTGGATTGTACATTTTCACTCAATCCCAATAAACAAATTTTTAAAAATTTACGCAAGGCGCAGTCTTGCCATCTCTGCTTCCAAGGACAACTCTGGTTGTACTTCTTCCAGAACAAATCTGTTTGCACTTTTGTAAGCTCATGATACATTCAATAGTCTTCTCCAGCACCACAATTCAAAGGCATCAATTTTTCTTCTGTTTTCCTTACTCATTACTCAGCTTTTGCAGGCATATGGTGCAACTGAAAATACCATGGCTTGGGTCAGGCACACCTTAGTCCTCAGGGTGACATCTTTATTTTTCAATACTTTAAAGAGTTCCTTTGAGGCAGAGTTTCCCGTTACAATGAGCCTTTTCATTTCTTGACTGCTGCTTCCAGAGGAGTTGATTGTGGAACCAATAAAAATGAAATCCTTGACAACCTCAATCCTTTCTCCATTTATCATGATGTTGCTTCCTGATTCAGTTGTAAGGATTTTTGTTTTCTTGATGTTGAAGTGCAACCCATACTGAAGGCTGTGGTCTTTGATCTTCATCAGTAGGTGCTTCAAATTCTTTTTATTATCTGCATGTCACAAGTTGTCAATGAGTCTTTCTCCAATCCCAATGCCTTGTTTTTCTTCATATAGTGCACCTTCTCATTTTATTTGCTTGCCATGCAGATTGAAAAGGTATGGTGGAAAGATACAACCCTGGCGTGCACCTTTCCTGACTTTAAACCATGCAGCGTCCCCTTGTCCTTTTTGCACCACTTCTTCTTGATCCTTACACAGATTGCTCATAAAAACAATTAAGTGTTCTAGAATTCTCATACTCGACAATGTTGGCCATAATTTGTTATGAATCACACAGTAGAATGCCTTTGCATAGTTGATGCAGCACAGGTAAACGTCTCTGCTTTCAACCAAGATCCTTCTGGTATAAGCAATGATATCGCTGGTTCCACATCCTCTTCGAAATGCAACTTGAATTTCTGGCAGTTCCCTGTCAATATACTGTTGCAGTCACTTCTGAGTGATCTTTAGCAAAATTTTAGTTGAGTGTGGTATTCATGATACTGTTCAATAATTTCCACATTCGGTTGTATAACCTTTCTTGGGAGTGTTGTTGTTGTTGGGTGCCATCAAGTTGGTTCTGACTCGTAACAGCCCTATGAACAACAGAATGAAAGCCTGTCTGGTCATGTGCCATGTCCACAATAGTTTTTATTTTTAAGTGCATTGTTGCAGCCACTGTGTCAATCCATCTCATCAAGGGTCTCCCTCTTTTTCACTGGCCCTCCACTCTGCTAAGCATGAAGTCGTTCTCCAGGGATTGATCCCCCCTGACAACATGTCCAAAGTATATAAGATACAGTCTCTCCATCTTTGCTTCTGAGGACCACTCTGATTGTGTTTCTTCCAGGATTATATCTGTTTGTGCTTTTGGCAGTCTATGGTCCATTCATTAGTCTTCTCCAATGCCACAGTTCAAAGGCATCAGTTCTTCTGTTTTTTGTCTTCCTTATTCATTGTCCAGCTTTTACATGCGTATGATGCAATTGAAAATATCATATTTATAGGCATAGATATTATATGAGACCACTGTCATAAGGACTCAAGAAAAGGTTTAAGCACAAAAGAACATAATCTTTGGTGGTTACAAAAGTGGGGAGGGAGGGAGAGGTATAGTCATAGATTAGACAGTAGATAAGAGTTGTGTTGTGTGAAGGGAGTGACAGCACACAATAGAAGGGAGATTATAACACTGCTGGACTATACCAAAAGCTAAGAGATTTCCTAAATACAACCCAACTTTTCAAAGGACAGAGTAGCGGGAATAAGGATCTGAGGACCATGGTTTCAGGAGACATCTAGGTCAATTGACATAACTGTCTTTTTAAGAAAATGTTCTACATCCCACCTTGGGGGAGTCTTAAAAGATAGCAAGTTAAGTAGCATCAATTGGTCCCAATCCACCTGGAGCAGATGAGAATGAAGGACATCAAAGACGTGAGGAAAATATGAGCCCAAGAGACAGAAAGGGTCATATGACCTGGAGACTACATCAACCTGAGACCAGAAGAACTAGATGGTACCCGGCCACCACCAATGACTGCCCTGACAGGGATCACAGCATAGAATCCCTGACACAGTGAGACAAAAATGGGGGGTGCAGAACTAGAGCTCTGCACCAGACTTGATGACTCATCAGACTGGAGTGTCCCCTAAGAACATGATTCCTGGACTCTGTCTTAGCCCAGAGCTGAAGCCAGTGCTGAAACTTCAAAAATTGGACTGGACTATGAGACATTGAATGACCCTGGCAAAGAGTGTGCTTCTTGTCTCGAATATACACACGAGACTGTCTGAGGAACTCTTGTCCAGCAGGGAGATGAGAGGGTGGAGAGGCGAGGACATAAATTGATATAGTGGATATGGGAACTGCAGGGTAGAAGGGAGGAGTGTGTTGTCAAGGGGTGGGGACAGCAGCTAAAATTGCACAGCGGTGGCTGTGGGGTTTCGTATACCAAGTTGACTTGGCTTATAATCTTGTGCTTATAGCACAACAAAATATTTTTGAGTGTATGTATTATAATGTAAAACAGCTATACTTCAATAAAGTTGGTTTAAAAATTTTTTTGATCACGCTTCATTAGTTAAGGAACAGACTAAACTCAGCTTGCTCAGAGACTCTTCAGAGTAGCCCCAGCCTGAATTCCCAAAATTATCCCTTCCCACCCTTCACACTAAAGCTAAACAAAATGATTTGCAGTTCTGTGTAGATTCAGTCTTCTTGAGGTGGTTGTCTTCCTGCCATGTCACTCTTTCTGCTTTCAGACTGCTGAAGTCCTAAACACCGTGTGATGCCCACATTGTACCCACCTCTGTGCTGAGAGTCTTAGTCACTACCTCCTCTGGCAAGAAGAACACTTTGTGGATACTTTTATTATAATTCTTATCCCACTGTAAGTTTATGTTTACACACTTCTTTCCTTAACTAGGTCCTTACTTCCTCTCAAAAGAGACAATTTCTAATTAGTATCTGTGAAAACCATAATCTAAGTGTCCAAGAGACAATAATAGTAAGTAGGAAATAGATTGCAGTAAGGTAGCCAGGGTCTCCTTTTGCTTCTCTCATTGCTTCACTGGTAAGATTTTCCCTTCCTCTGTGGTATGAATCTATCCACAGCCACACTCTGTCATCTGCTTCTCTCTCACACTTACCTGGCACTCTCTGAAGATTTCCTCAACATCATGGCTGCAACAATTTCCTTCTCTACAGATACTTCAGAAGTTACATACATTGTCAACAAGTGTTTACCAAGTATACTCAGAGCACTGTACTAAAGACTAGAATATAAGGACTTACAAAAGAATCCACAGAACTTGATCATTTGAAGAGTATTGAATGTTGGAGTCAAGGAACAGAGTCAAATGTCTGCAAGTCACTGAGCCTGTGTGGCCTAGAGAAGGAGGAAGTATATAAAATGAGTAAGTCTGAAGGAGGTGTTGGCTTGGGGAGAAAATTAATTAGTTTTGTCTTAACCATGTTAGGTGTCGTACTGTTACATTTAAGTGAGACTGTGTTGTAGACAGAAGTGTAGAATTTTATTCATTTACTGATCACTCTCAAAGATATGTAGTTGTCTTGGGCTGGGTTCTCTAGAAAGCAAAACCAGTACAGCATATGAATATATAGAGAAAGATTTATGTGAAAAAAACAGCTTAACCAGTTCTAGAGGCTGTAATGTCCTAAGTCTGTGGACCAGGAGAGCACCTTCTCTCAATGTGCATAGCTTCAGAGGCTGGTGAACCCAAGACTGACAAGTTGAAAAACAGGGCTCCTGCTCTCAGGCTACAAAGATCCACAAATCCCCAAATCTGCAAATAAGCCGATAGCTCAAGTCCCAAGAGCCAGAAGTCAGATAAAGGAGGCAGCTGCAGGATGCAGAGCGAGAAAAAGCTCAATTGTCTGTTTATATATGGATACAGGCCACACCTCCAAGAACACTTCCTTGAAATTGATTGGTTACTCACAACAGATGCAATCATGGGAGTGATTACTTATAAACACTGAGAATCATGGTCCAGCCAAGTTAACACACAATCCTAACCATCACGATACAAGGACTGCCAATTAAGTTAGCGAACTCATCCTAGAAAACATGCTACATAACTCATTGCTGAATATCACTATGATCACCTTCAAAGTATTCTCCTTGGGAAGCTATGCACCAATGTCAGTACCTAGTCTACTCTTCAGAACAGTTTTGGAACTCTTTTTCTGAAATGGCCATCAGATCTGTCATTCTAGAACCCTTGATGTCCTGAGCATCATCAAGATGTCTTCATTTCAATATTTCCTTTATGTCTGAATAAAGAAAAAGTCATTGGAGGCCAGATTAGGTGAGTAAGGAGGGTGTTCCAAATACAGTTGTTTACTAGCTAAAAACTCCCTCACAGACAACTGCATAATTAAGTCTGGGAACTTGCCAGCTTGCCACTGTGTGCAATGGCCATTCCAGAAAGAGTTCCAAAATTGCTTTGAAGAGTGGACTAGGTGCTAGCACTGATGTATAGCTTTCTAAGAGGAGTATTTCAAAGGTGATGGTAGTAATATTCAGCAGTGAGGTATGTAGCACTTAAACAGTTAAGTTCACTGATTTGTCAGATCTCGTAGTTTTGGCCCTTAAGAGACTCATTGGTATGATAGACGTAAGTCAGACTTCTAAATATAAATACAGAATTGCAATTTATAATAAGGCTGGCTTGGCCCACAAAGAGGTACATATTCCTATGAAACCATGTAGTAGTTAGGGATTTACCTATTCAAGAAAGTTGACCCTGAGAGCTGAATGAAGAGCAGAGAGTGACTAGGATGGGAAAGATTTAGACAGAAAGAACAGCGTGTACAAAAGTCTGTGGCATCGAGACAGAAAGTAGATTAGTGGTTGCCAGGGGAAGTAGGGGTACCTGCTGATAGGTTTAGGATTTCTTTGTGGAGTCATGAAAATGTTCTGGAATTTTAAAGTGGTGATGGTTGTACAACTTTGTGAATATATACTAAAAACAATAGAATTGTATACTTTAAAAGCATGAATTTCATAGTGTGTGGATTATATCTCAATTTTGAAAAGAAAAAAACAGAAGAATAAAGAAAAGGATAAATACAAGTCTTAAATCTGTCAAACCTTTGCACCAGGAGAAACTGAAAGGAGGCCAGTGTAGCCAAGCACAGCCTGACATGTGAAGAGGCTGAAAAGGTACAAGTACAAAGAATGATGAAGGATGAATGCTCCGGAGGCATAGTTAGAGAAATAATGACAAGACATGAGGGAAATGGCAATCCAAGAGTATGAGTACAGGAGACAGGTCAGAAGGTTGTAGACCGAACCTCCCTGAATGCCCACAACTGAGGAGTGAGAAGAAAGAAATGGAGCCTGTAAGGGTGTTAGACACAGGAGCCGTAGGGGAAGAGACGACGCAACACAATAGACTTGTACACAGGCCAAGAGAGAAGACTTTTCACAGCAGAAGACCGTCAGCAATGTTTACCGTTGCCAAGAGCTGAAGAGAACAGAAACCAAGAAGAGTCCTTTGAGTGTGAAGATGGATGGCCATGTGAGAGTGGGGGCTGGAGGGGAAAAAAACAGATGGCAGGGGAGTAAGGAGAGAATGAGTCACGGAGACATGGAGCCACACATGGCATTTAGCAGTGAAAGGAGAAGGAAAAATGGGACAGTAGCTTAAAGAGAGTGAGGTCACATAGAGGACTTTTTCAAAAGGATAGAGACCTGAACATGTTTGACAAGAGAAGAAGGGTCAGAAAAAATGAACCGTTTTAAAAAGTGAGAGAGAAAATAACTCAAGCAACAGGTTCCCCGAAGAGATAGGAAAGGGTGGAATCAAGACACCGATACAGGGCATAAACTTAAAAAATAAGACTTTTTTTCTTCCTCTCAGGTAAGGAGAGGAAAGACATGAATGTGTAGTAGTGACAATAACTCTTAGGTGGATAGGAGTTTAGAAATTGAGTTCATGTCATTGGCCTCATCGTCTCAATAATGTTAATAAGAGCTAACACTGAGTGTTCACCATGGTACTGAGCTAAACAATTTTTATACATTAACTCCTCTGGCATTCTCACGACCACCTCATTAGGAAAGTATTGTCACTATCTCCATTTTCCAGTTAAGGAAATAGCGTCACTGAGAAATACAATAACTACCGAGATCACACCGTCAAATCAGTTCCAACTCGTGGCAACCCCGTAGGTGTCAGAGTAGAACTGCGCTCCACTGGGTTTTCAGTGGCTGAATTCTGCAAGTAGATCACCAGGACTTTCGTCTGAGATATGTCTGGATGAACTCAAAGATCCTATATTGAACTGTGTCCCCCCAAAATAACTTAGCTAGGCCATGATTCACAATTGTGTGACTGTCTGCCATTTTTGTCCTCTGATAAGATTTTCCTTTGTTGTATGGAAACTCTGGTGGCACAGTGGGTTAAGTACTATGTCTGCTAACCAAATGTCTGCAGTTCAAATCCACCAAGTGCTCCTTGGAAACTGTATGGGGCAGTTCTACTCTGACCTCTGGGATCACTATGAGTCAACCTGAGAAGACAGCAGTAGGTTTGGTTTTTCTGCTTGTTTGTCTTGTGTTGTGAATCATTTCTCTATGATGCAAAGGAAGTGGGATTAGTGGCAGTTAGATAGGACTCAATCTTTAAGATGAATCTGAGTCTTAAATCAATTTCTTTTGAGATATCAAAGAGAAATGAGCAGAGAGACATTGGAGACCTCATAGCATTAAGAAAGTAGTGCCAGGAAAAGAGCAGGTCCTTTGGACCTACGGTTCCTGTGCTGAAAGGTCTTAGTCCAGGGGAAGATGGAGGACAAGGACCTTCCTCCAGAGCAGACTGAGAGGGAAGGCTTTCCCTGGAGCTGACACCCTGAATTTGGACTTCTAGCCTTCTAGACTGCGCAGGAATAAACTTCTGTTTGTTAAAACCATCCACTTGTGGTATTTTTGTTATAGTTTCACTAGATAACTGAAACACAGAACCTCCAGCCTTTAGGTTAGCAGCCAAGTGCATTAACCTTTCGCTACCAGGGACTCCTAGTAAATGATGGAGTCTTTATTTGTACCAGCAAAGTATGAAGGGGGTGAAGTGATTTACCAAGAGTAAGAGAGGAACTGATGGAAAAGGGTAAACAGGGGGCTCAAATATATATATAGAATTGCCAAAATAAAAAACATGCTACCAGGGATGCAGAGAAAGTTAGACCTCTTCCAGAGCCACAATTCCAGGGTTCTACTTGCTTACAGAACATCTGCACTTGAAGAATACTGAATGTGAATTTGTGCAGTTCCTCACTCAGTCCTTCTAATGACGGTCTTAGGTGATACAACCCCTCCTTTCCAGTGCCTTGGCTCTGGGTCTACCAAAAGCTAGGATTCCCCCAGTAAAGCTGAAGATGGCAGGCAATTATTCTGGCTAAAGATTCTCACAGACAGCCTTACTGAACCTCTAGAAATGAATGTCCTACAATGGTATCAGAATTGGGGGTCTCAGTAGGCCCTGATTTCAGGGAAGATTTTTGATTAAGGGAAGTTAAAAGAAGAAAGAATTTCTTAGTTTCAGATTGTTCCTGTAGCCATTACCACAGGTAACAAAATGGCTTTTTACAAACCAAATTTGAACTTGTTAAAAACTTTTTATATGTTCCATAATTATTTACATCACCAAGGAAACAGAAGAATTTACAAGAAGCCAAACTGTCTCTATTCTCTTTCTCAAATGTCAGTGGTATGTTGGCAAAGATTCGCAGAGGAGTGAGAACAGAAAAGCAGCAACACTAAAAAGCAAAAAACCTCCCTATATAGGGACATCAATCAAAAATTGCCACAACCTAAATTGTATTTCACAGAAATGAAAATTGCATTCAGAATAGTTCACAGGCAAATTTGCATCCCTGGCATCAGCTCCTCCAGGAATATGCATAATACTTTTTCACATCAAAGCACTGTAAAGAATACAACTTGTTAATAATTCCCTTGAGATGTGAACAGTCGCACGATCTATATTGTAACTCACAAGTGCATATATAGCTGGGCTGATGGGGTGTTTTCATTCAAAATATATTACAAGTGGATTACAGTTTGGATATTCAGTTAGATGATCAATTGAGAATCAAATTCAGGTACAAAGATGTAGAGATCCATTGTTCCTGAGATGTGTAACAAGAAGCAAACACAGCACAAAATGAAACTAGGTTTAAGAATGTGTCATGTGAATCCACCTACAGACAATGCTGGGAACTGTTCCTGAAATGGGAGGAGGCTGTCATCACCTCTCCTTGGTAGCACCATGCGCCACAGAAATCATTTTCATTTGAAAGTGCATTTTGATATGCTACTCTCCTGCTTGATTGCCATCCTCCCCACTGTGGGAAGCAAACTTGATCCTCTCTCACCTCTGCTCCTTGTTGTCAAGGGAGGAAACGGGGATGTTCTATAAATCCCCATGAAGTAAGGTTGCTCCTGGTATCGCCCTGGTGGACTTGCCCTCTGACTCCTCCTGCTGGATGTGGAGAGAAAGCTTATTTATCGTGGAGTTGTGGCAAGAGAGCTAAATTGTGGCAATTGAGAGTAATCAGCTACCGTGGTCAGTTCAGAAGGGCTGATGGGTAAGTTACCCCTGCTTCTTCATTCCTTATGGATGAACTTCAGAGGAGCCATGTCTGGCAACGTGTAGTCCTTTATGGAAAAGAGAAGCCTGTAGTTGTTCTCCCTGTGCTGTAACAAGCCCTGGGAAAGATCAGGAGTGGTCGACACTGAAGCAGACCTGAGTTTGGACTGTCAAAGGTGTCACATTAATAGTTGACTGCTGTTACACAGCCATTTTCCTTGGGATTCCTCACATACCAACAGTAGTCTCATATAACAGGAGACGGTAGTCTTCCAATTACTATTTCTAGCCAGAAATAGAAATTATACACCCAAACATGCAAGTAAATCACAGACCAAACATGACTATGGTCATACTACCTTTTAAAGTAGTTTCTTTATAATTCTGCAGCCTCATCAAGCCTCTACCTCTCCTAGCAGAACAAGAAGATACAGACTTACGGCCTTATCTAAAAGCCTGTCTCATTCCTCCTTTACTCTCGCTCCCTGGACCAGGCTAAAAGCAGACACCCTCTTCTTCAATTTTTATAGTATATTCTGTTCTTTTTCAGCTGTGTAAATTTGGTTCCTTAAGTTTCTACTACAAATCAGCTCTTCTTTTCTCTCAGTCACCTAACCTGTTCGCCTCCCTTGCTGGTTTGCGAATTAATTATCTAATAGCTTTGGGGAATTTGGCCAGAGAATGTCTGCTTACCTGAATGGAAGGGAAAGTAAGGGTGAGTTGTGACTACCGAAGGCAGATGCCCTAGGAGTCGGAAACAGTACTGCTGAGAGAAGACAGCACTGCTGGCAGCCCCGGTGGGACAGCAGTTGTTTTCCAAGGTTTCATCAACGTTTCCTGCTGACCAAGGAGAGAGGGAAACTTCAAACTGTAATACCACCTCACTGACCATCATGCTGAGGAGTGGAAAAGTGTGTTGCCAGAAGCAGTTTAATCCTGGGAGATAGTCATCACCATTAACATTTGTATTGTAATTTGCAATCTACAAAGCATTTTCATCAACGAGAGCTGATTTGATGTTTGCAAAATTCCAAAGGAAAGACCAGAAAAAGTGTTTGTATCCCTCCTTCACAGGCACAGGAGCAGATTTGGAAAGATTTTATGATTTACCCAAAGTCTACAAGGCCAGAAGTGGACATAAAATAGAAGCAGAGTACTGGACTTGAAGGCAGAAGAGAAATAATATAATGGAATTCTCTCAGGGAAGCTGTTGACATCATAGCCATAATGATGTATGGAACCCTCTGCCAGTATCAGAGAGATAAAGTGAAATTTAGCCACTTGGGTATGTGACTCTCCCCAACACTGAACCTCAGATTGCGATGTAGAAGAAAAAGAACCTGGGAAGGTAACCTATGGCTCTTACCAGGGACATGGATTGGGCAAACCCTGGGTTTTAATCATTAATTAAAACTGCAAGCTTCCTTCCTTACTTCCTTATGCATATCTGCTGGTCATTATAAAATGTTAACTGAGCACTTGGATTAACATTACCGTGTACAGAATCCTGCCTCCCTGCCTTTTTCTTCCACCCTCACACTTCTGATTTTTTCGCCTCCTGCTGCTGCTGCTGCTGTTGCTGTTGCCTTTTTCTCCTCCCTCAGCCTCACTCAATTCCTCCCTGTTTCTGCATGAGTCTTTCCCTCCCCACTCCTCCTCCTCACTGTTTTTCTCCTGTGCTCCTGCAAGAAACAAACAGCCCCACTTGAAGGCCTCTGCATTGCACAGGGGAACAGGCTGTAGCTGGCTGACCTGGGGAGTGCAACCTACCACAGGAAACCACTCTGACACCTGTCTGAGGTACCCAGACCCAGAGATCTGAGTCAACCAGAACGGGCTGGAGCCTCCCTGTTGTCCTACTGGCAGCAGCTTTACGGAGTACAGATGGTCCTAGAAAATTTTCTAGCCTAAAGATATAAAGACAAAATTGACTTTAAGCCCCTAGAACATCCAATTGCTGTTTACAAGCTCTGGAATGGGGTTGAATCTGGAGCCCTTGATAGCAAGAATGTGACCTACACCTACAGGGGGCCCAATATGGCCTCCACTGGGGTCATTAAGTCAGGAGAAACTGTCAATAGTGGGACTGAGGGCAAGGCCAGACATAAGCCACTTCCTGGAGGTGAGAAAGGGGCAGCCCAAAGCTTCCTGCCAGAAAGCAGCATGGTTCTGGGGAGCCCCTCTGCATGCCTACACCTCAGAAAGGGACAGTCCTGGGCTGAGGACATCATATGCACATTTCTAATCTTTCATGGTGTCAATACCAATAAGGTGAGCACATGCACACACCTCCTGATTTTGGAGGAAGATGCCCTGGTACTGGAGCTACTAAATTCTAGTTTAGGGGCCCTGGTGGTACACTGATTAAGCACTCAGCTGCTAATTGAAAAGTTGGGAGTTTGAACCCACCAGCAGCAACTCAGAGGGAGAAAAGACCCGCTAATCTGCTCCTTTAAAGATTACAAACTAGGACACTCCCTAGGGTAGTTCTCCTGTGTCCTGCAGGATCCTTATGAGGCAGAATTTACTCAGGGGCATGTAGCAACAATGCCATATTCTAGTATAACATTTGTTTTAAAATATTTCAAATGTTTGCAGCAGTGGATGGGCAGGATCAGGTGCCATGAACCAGATCTAAGTTGTGTGAGTTGCCAGACAGGGGACTGGGGCAGAGGAATTGCCAGAACAGCTAAGAGAAGAGGGCATAGCAGATCCACAGAGCCCGGTTTGGAACAAGAAAGGACATTTTTCTTTACCCAGCTGGCAACGGGAGTAGAAGCATCAAGCAATAAGAGTAGAAACATCAGGGATCACCCTAAAGGCAAATCACTTGATCAGGGTAAGGACAAGACGGTGGCCATTTGGACAGGATCTTCCGGAGAACATGAGCTGGATGCTGAGTTCGAATCAGTAAAGAACATGACTTCTTCATCCAAGAATTTACTTAAAGAATTTGGCTGGAAAGCAAGATGGAGACAGAGTCATCCCAGAAGCATAAGCTAAGAAGGAATCTGAAGATCATCTAGAATACTTTTTCACAGGACTAAGATCTATTAGGTGGGGCAAGAGGAGTGGAGGGTATAGACAAGGTTTGTGTGCCAGCCAGAGAGATAACAGCTAGGGACCAGCAAAGGAGTCTTGATCCTAACCCTAGTAACCCCAGCAAAGAGTAAAGCAGGTTTTTTCCTTCTGCGTGATGAAAAGCCTTCAACCAAGAGAAACCATTTGCTTAACACCCAGATAAGACACAGCTCTTTTCAAGGGACACAGTCTGAACACAAGGGGTGTGGGTACAAGGAACTCTGCCTGAAGCACAATGCGAAAGCCTGGGATCCCGGCAGAACAAGAGGGTTCTACAGCCAGCAGGAGGAGGACCAGCTAATAGAACCCGGTCATGTTAGAACTGGAAGTGACAGATAAGTGATCAGAAGGGAAGAAATTCACAGCTGGGCTTAGTCTTCCTCAGATTTTTATGTGTTGTGGGAAACCTCTGTCCACAGATAAAGGTCAACAACTTGGGCACAGTCATGGGATAAGGTTAGAACAAGCAGCAAGCGAGGATGAGCTCTGTTACAATTCAGGAGAGTTCCTTTTGTGTGTACTTTTCCACTTATATAGCATTTACTCTAAGACAATGATTCTCACGGGGGTAGAAGGTGCAGATAAGGCATAGCAGATTGCCTGGGTAGCAGGAAAGATGGGGGTGGTGGGCATTTACAGTTTGTAAGCTTCCTGTAGCTGACTCTGATATATTCCTCCTTCTGCCTCTTTGAAAACCACTGAACAGAAAGCTGTCCAGAGAGATAAAAGAGCTGTTGTGTGGTGAGGTCTGTGTTTTCTGCCGGTCCACCTACAGTGATAGCAAAGGGAAGGAACTACGGTTTAAGTGCTTACCGTATCAGTGGTGCATCCAACCTGGAATTATCCCGCACTCTTCAATCAACCTCAAAATCCTTTAGCGCTGCCTGTTATGGATTGCATTATGTTCCCCAAAACTATGTGTCAACTTGAAAAACTGTCACATGATACGGAGACTACGTCAGCAGGAGACCAGAAGAACTGGATGGTGCCTGGCCACCACCAATGACTGCCCTGACAGGGTACACAATGTAAAGTCCCTGATGCAGCAGGAGAAGAACAGGTGTGTCAGAACTAGAATGCTATTAAAAGACCACACTTGATGGGCTGTCAGACCTGAACTCAGAACATGGCCCCCAGACTCTATTAGCTCAGAGCTGCAACCAGTACTGAAGCCAACTCTTCAGACAAAGATTGGCGTGAACTATAAAATATACATTACTAGAAAATCCCGGAAATTCAGCTACCTGCCACAAAAAGCCAATTAACTGAGATAGGGGCTTTCGGGTGAGATCAAAGACTTTATTTGCAAGTCAGCATTGCAAAGGAACAGGGAGGTATTCTCGTCCTCAAAGCCTGCCTGCATTGGTCAGGCCAAGTCTGAGCATTTAAAAGGAAAGACCACATTCAGGTACAAGGAACAATGTGGGCACCTGGGCACAGATGGGCCTCGGCTGAGTGGAAATCAACTGGGTGGAGGCTGACTGGGTGGAGGAGATCTACCGGGTGGAGGTCTGCTTCACCATCTCACAAGCCATCACCAGCCACCAAGGAAAACAGTGATGCTGCATGTCATCTGGCCAGTGACCTAGAATAATGCTCAAACACAAGTTACTTCTCCATCCTCCACAGACTCCTGCTTGATTCTTTTATCGTTGGTTTTATCAAGACAAAAGGAGTCATTCATTACCTACAGTTCAATGACTCAATAGTGGAGCCTATAGACGCCTATAGACCCTGGCCTGGGGCTTGGGCAACATGGAGCTCAGGTCTTTTTCTGCGTGTTAGGGGTAATCTGAAACAATGTTTCTCAAGTCACCTTAGTTTTGAGCACCTCTCACATGGAGGCTTTTTCATAGAGTGATGCTGTCAAAGAACAACGCGCTTCTTAGCTTACACGTATACATGAGGTTGTCCAAGCAGCTGCTGTCCAGAGGCAAGATGAGAGCATAGAGAGGCACAGAAGTTTGTTGAACAGATGCAGGGAGTATAGGGTGAAAAGGAGAAGTGTGCTGTGCTGGGGCTATGGGATGGAGGTTGGGGCGAGCAGTTACGGTTGCACAGTGGTGCATGTTCAGGGTTTTATATGGCAAATTGATTTGGATTGTGAATTTTTACTTAATGCACAATAAAAATTTTTTTTAAATAAAAATATGTGTCAACTTAGCTAGGCCATGATTCCCTATATTTTGTGATTGTCTACCATTTTGTCACGTGATGTGATTTTCAGGTATGTTGCAAATCCTACCTCTAAGATGTTAACTGGGCAGGATTAGAGGTGGTTATGTTAATGAGGCAAGACTCAGTCTAGAAGATTCGATGGTGGTGGTTGTTTAGGTGCCATCAAGTTAGTTCCAGCTCCTAACGACCCCATGAACAACAGAACGAAAACACTGCCTGGCCTTGCGCCATGTCACCAATCGTTTTTATGCTTCAGCCCATTGTTGTGGCCACTGTTTCAGTCCATCTCATCAAGGGTCTTCCTCTTTTTCACTGACCCTCCACTGTACCAAAGATGATGTCCTTCTCCAGGGACTGATCTTTCCTGACATCATGTTCAAAGTATATAAGACACAGTTTTGCCATCTTTGCTTCCACAGAGCACTCTGCTTGTACTTCTTCCAGAACAGATCTATTTGTTCTTTTGGCAGTCCAAAGTACATTCAACATTCTTCTCCAGTACCACAGTTCAAGGCATCAGTTCTATCGTCTTCTTTGTTCATGGTCCAGCTTTTGCATGCATATAATGTGACTGAAAATACCACAGCTTAGGTCAGATGCATTTTAGTCTTCAAGGCGACATCCTTACTTTTGAATACTTTAAAGAGGTCTTTTGCAGCAGATTTTCCAGTGCAATATGTCTTTGTATTTCTTGACTGCTGCTTCCCTGGGTGTTAATTGTGGACCCAAGTAAAATGAAATCCTTGACAACCTCAATCCTTTGTCCATTTGTGACACCGGTCCAGTTGTGAGGATTTTTTGTTTTCTTGATATTGAGGTACAATCCATGCTGAAGGCTGTGGTCCTTGATCTTCATCAGTAAGTGTCTCAAATCTTCATTTCCAGGAGGTAAGGTGGTGTCGTCTGCGTAACACAGGTTGTTAATGAGTCTTCCTCCAATGCTGATGCCTCATTCTTCTTCATATAATCCAGCTTTTCAGATTTGCTCAGCATACGGATGGAAAAGTTATGGTGAAAGGATACAACCCTGATGCACACCTTTCCTGACTTTAGCCCATGCAGTATCGCCTTGTTCCGTTTGCACGACTGCCTCTTGATCCATGTACAGGTTCCTTAAGAGCACAATTAGATGTTCTGGAATTCCCATTCTCCGCAATGTTAGCCATAATTTAGTATGATCCACACAGTCAAATGCTCTTGCATAGTCAGATTAGGTTGTACGACGAGTCAATCTCTTTTGAGATAGAAAAGAGAGAAGGGAGCAGAGAGATATAAGGCTCAGGTTCCCTAGGCTGAGAAGCTCCGAGACCAAGGGAAGATTGATGACAAGGACCTTCCCTGAGAGCTGACAGAGAGGCTGGCACCCTAAATTTGGATTTCTAGCCTCTTAAGACTATGAGAGAATAAATTATCTTTATTAAAGCCATCCACTTGTGATATTTCTGTTATAGCAGTCCTAGATAATAAAACATCATCCAAGGCATTTTATGTTATTTAAGATGTAAATATTCTTTGGACCATACAGTGACCCCACCTAAGTCTTCTAAGTCCCAATATTAGAATGACTAATATATGAAAAACATAGTAGACTTACCCTTAATTTGGCTAGTCAACAAGCATTTTTGAAGGCTGTGTGAGTTTCCTATTAATGCTGTAAAAAATCATCATAAACTTAGTGGCTTAGAGTAGCACAATTTTATTATCTTGCAGTTCTGAGGTCCAAAGTCCCAAATGGGTCTCACCGAGCAAAAATCAAGCTGTCAGAGTGACCATCCATATTCCTTCGGAGGTCTTGTCCATCCTCTAGAGGCTGCTCACGTTCCTTGGCTCACTGCCCTTCTATGGCAACGTCAGGCAGAGTTCTCCTCACAGTGCTTCTGCTTCAACTTGTGATTACACTGGGATCACCTGGAAAATCTAGAGTAATTGTGCATCTCAAGGTCAGTCCGTTAGGAACTTTAGCTCCATATACAGTTTTAATTCCCTTTGGCCATTGTCATGGATTGAATTGTATCCCCCAAAAATATATGTCAACTTGGCTAGGCCATGATTCCCAATATTCTGTGCTTGTTCACCATATTGTTATCTGATGTGATTTTCCTGTGCATTGTAAATCCTATCTCTGTGATAATAATGTGGCGGGATTAGCAACAATTATGTTAGTGAGGCAGGACTCAATCTCGTCTCTTTCGAGATATACAAAAGAGCAGCAAGCAGAGAGACATAGGAGTATTGCACCACCAAGAAACAGGAGCCAGGAGAACAGAGAATCTTTTGGGCCAAGGGTCCCTGCACTGAGGTGACAAGGATCTTCTTCCAGAGCAAACAGACAGAGAAAGCTTTCCCTGGAGCTGGTAACCTGAATTTGGACTTCTAGTCTACTAGATCGTAAGAGAACAAACTTCTGTTTGTCAAAGCCATTCACTTGTAGTATTTCGGTTATAGCAATACTAAACCAAAAAACCAAACCCACTGTCAGTGATAACCCATAGCGTTTTCAAGGAGCTACTGGTGTATTTGAACTGTTGACCTTCTGGTTAGCAGCCATATCACCTAACCACTGAGCCACCAGAGTTCCCTAGCAATCTAGATAACAAAACAGCCATGTAACTTAATACATTCACAGATTCCCCAGGATTATGAAATGAATATCTTTGAGATGCCATTACCTCCCTATCACAAAGATTATCTATGTCCAGGTAAGATTCCAAAGGCTGCTCCAGAGGGCAGGAATAGTACCAATGGGTAGGAGTCAGAAGCTCTTATCTTGTAAACTATCCACAGCAACACATTTTTTAAAAATTATTAGCTTGACATTCAAGACCTTCCATACTTCCAAAAATAATTATATAAAAAAGTAGTTGCTGCAGAGTCCAACAGATAGCAACCCCAGTGTGTGCCGGAGTCCACCCCGAGGCAGCTCAGAAGAAAGGCGTGCTGACCTGCTGCCCAAACCCTACCGGCACCACCACCAGCTGCCCGTGCTGGAACTGGGCTCCACTTGCTGTCAGCAGCTGATGTCTCGGGGGTAGGTGGCCGGACCTGCCTTCTTAGGCTGCTCTGGGCAGATGCCAGGTGGGTTGGAACATCCACCCTGTTCGTTAGCAACAGACTGCATTAACCATTGGCACCACCCAGAGGCTCCAAATAAAAATTATAGCTACCATTTATTAACAGTTCACTGTGACTTTACATAAAGCAAAGATGTCACTTTGAAGACTAAAATGTACCTGACCCAAGCCGTGGCATTTTCAGTCACTTCATATGTAAACAAAAGTTAGGCAATGAATAAGGAAGGTTGAAGAATTGATGTCTTTGAATTGCGGTGCTGGTGAAGAATAGTGAACGCAGCCTGGACCACTGTTGTAGTCATCTAGCACTGTTCTAACAGGAATATCACAGAACGGATGACTTTAAAAAGAGAAATATTTATCCATACACAGTCCAGTAGGCTACAAACCCAAATTCAGAACGTCCACTACAGGAGAAGGTTTTCCTCCTGACGGCTCTGGAGGAAATTCCTTGTGTTGCATCAGCCTTTGTTCAGGGAACACGCTGGCACAGGAACCTCAGATCTGAAGGACATGCTCTTCTCCTGGTGCTGCTTTCTTGGTGGTTTGAGGTTCCCAATTCTCTGCTTGCTTCCCTTTCCTTTTATTTCTTGTAAGATGAAAGGATAAAGGGTAGTGCAAGCCACACCCCAGGGAAATTCCCTTTACATTGGAGCAGTGAGGTAACATTAGGCAGGGATTTATAGTCCCACCCTAATCCTCTTTAACATACAACCTAGAAAAATCACAAAATGGAGGACAATCACAAAATATTGGGAATCACAGCCCAGCCAAAAGGCTGCACACATTTTTGGGGGGGGACACAGTTTAAAAGAACAAACAAATCTGTCTTGGAAGAAGCACAGCCAGAATGCTCCTTAGAAAGAAGGATGGTAAGCCTTCCCCTCACATACGTTGGACACATTACCAGAAGGGATCAGTCCCTGGGAAAGGACATCACGCTTAGCAAAGTAGAGGTTCAACAAACAAGAGGAAGACCCTCGGCAAGGTGGATTCTCACAGTGGCTGCACAACAAGCTTGAGCACAACAATTGTGAGGATGGCACAGGACCGAGCAGCGTTTTGTGCTCATAGTAGGGTCACTGTCACCTAACAAGAACAACAGTGACCCTAAATACACCATCACAGTGAATTCTCACAAGAACCCTAGGGGGTAGGTAAAACTGTCCCCTTTCTATAGACAAAGATACTGAGACACTAAGTCTCAGAGAGAAAAAATACTGCTAGTTAGGGGTAGACTGAAAGTTATTCCATTAGAAAAAGCAAAAAACCAAACCCACTGCCATCGAGTCAATTCTTACTCATAGTGACCCTAGAGGGCAGGGTAGGACTGTCCCACAGGGTTTCTAAGGAGCACCTGGTGATTTGAACTGCCAACCTTTGGGTTAGCAGCCAAGCTCTTAACCACTACACCACCAAGGTTTCTACTCTGCTGAAAACAACTGGTAAACAGCTACGTGAGTCCACAAGAAGCAAGGACTTCTGAGGGAGGGGGACAAGGAAGGCTCCACAGATGCAGTGACTTTGAAGCTGATCCTTTGTAAATGTTGTGTTGAGAATGTCTGTGGTGGTTTGGGGCCTATGTCTTTGTAACTGGAGAACAATCTGCCTTGAAGGAAAGTGGAGATGTACTTAAGAGTGAAGGTGGACAGTAGGCGCAGGCTCTGAAGCTCACACAGACCTATTTTCAATCCATACACTGTCCGCAACTAGCAATGTGAGCTTGGGCCAGTCACTTTGTCTCTCTGAGATTTAGTGTCTTAGTGTCTTCATCTGTAGAAAGAGGACAGTCCTACCTACCTCCTCAGGTTGTTGTGAGAATTCACTGTGATAATGTATGTAGGGTCATGGTTGTTCTTGTTAGGTGGTGTTGAGTTGATTCTAACTGACAGTGCCCTACCATGAGAATAAAACACTGCTCAGCCCTGTGCCATCCTCACAATTGTGCTCGAGCTTGTTGTGCAGCCACTGTGTCAATCCATTTGCAGAGGGTCTTCCTCTTTTTTGCTGACCCTCTGCTTTACTAGGCATGATGTCTGCTTGAGTCACCTATTGCTGCTCTAACAGAAATACCACAGAGTGGATGTCTTTAACAAACAAAAGTTTATTCTTACACAGTCCAGTAGGCTACAAGTCCAAATTCCCTGCTCTAGGGGAAGGCTTTCCCCACTTGCTGTCTGTGGAGGAAAGTCCTTGTGTTGCAGCAGTCTTTGTTCAGGGAGCATCTTGGCTCAGGAACCTCAGGTCTAAAGGACACACTCCTCCTGGTGCTGCTTTCTTGATGGTGTGAGGTTCCCAATTCTCTGCTTGGGTGGTACAAGCCATACTCCAGGAAACATGAAGGTGATTCCATGAAGGGATTTACAGTTTCACCCTAATCCTTTAACATACAGCATAAGAAAATCACAAAATAGAGGACAACCATAGAATACAGGGAATCCTGGCCCAGGCAAATTACTACATGTATTTTTTGGGAGATACAATTAAATCCGTGACAGTGTCCTTCCCCAGAGACTGATCCCTCCTGGTAATATGTCCAAAGCATGTGAGATCAAATCTTACCATCCTTCTTTCTAAGGAGCATTCTGGCCTTGCTTCTTCCGAGACAGAGTTGTTTGTTCTTTTGGCTGTCTGTGGTGTTTCCAATAGTCTTCAAATTCTTCACAGTTTTCGGTGTGTAAGGGGACACCTCCCTTCGCCTGATTCTCGTCTCTTTGAGAGTGGAAATCAAATCTTGGTCGTGTTGTTATCCCCACCACACTTTGTCGGTTCACTACGCAGTGTGTGTTCAGAACTGTCTTTTGAGAGACTTCAAGTCCAGATGTTTCCGTGAGTCCGTTCAGTGCTCCCTCTGCTGCAGATATGCAGCTGTGGTTGTTGTCAGGTGCCCTCAAGTCAGTTTCGATTCATAATTACTCTGCGTACAACAGATATGTAGAAGGGACCAAACCAAACCAAACTCAGTGCTGTCGAGTCAACTTCCGACTCACAGTGACCCTGTAGAACAGCGTGGAACTGCTCCATAGAATTTCCAGTGAGCACCTGGCAGATTTGAGCTGTCAGCCTTTAGGTTAGCAGATACCGCACTGAGTCTCTACACCACCAGGGTTTCCTAGAGAAGAGACAGATCAAACGTAAAAAGGAAACAACAAAATGACACTGTGGAACTCAAAAACAAGAAGATCATCTCTGCGGCCCTAAATGAAATAGAATAATAAAGTCATGAGCAGAACTGACACCTTGAGGCTTTGAGGAGCCCAGTGGGGACACAGGGGAGGCAGCCAGGCAGCAGTGCAACTTGGGTAGGGGGCTACAGCCCAAAGCACGACTTGGAGTAGAGTTTCCCCACTCGGGAAAGGAGGTGACTGACAGCTGCTGTGGCCGTGATGTATTTGGATTTGACAGAAAATTACGGTGGAAATTTAAAAAGATTTATAACCAAAAGACAACAAAAGCGATGTATGTCAAAATTACTGGAGTGGGCAAGTTATGAGAGTAAAGTGCAACTGGAATAGCAAACTAAAGACCTGTGGACAACATCCCCACAAGCCTGGGGCTGGAGGTACATAGTATTCCTCCAACTCCTCCAATTCAAACAGGCAAGGATCAATCCTGTCAACTGCAAGACTAGTCTGGGATCAGAATTTGTAATTACGGCAGTAAAGGGAAGGAATTAGACTTCCAACAGCCCTGGAAGCTAAGGAATCTTTCTTTTTCATGTGCTTTAGAGGACGGTTTACAGAGTAAATTGGTTTCTTGTTTCAGTGTACATATAAGTACACTGTTTTGTGACTCTGGTTGCCAACTCTGTGACAACCCAACACTCTTCCATCCTCAATCTTGGTTCCCCACTTCTATTTGTCCAACTTTCCAGTACCCTCTCGCCATCTCATCCTTGCCCCTGGGCTGGTGTACCCCCTTAGTCTCTTACAAGTGGTTGAGCTACATGCACTGTTTTCTGTTTTATGGGCCTGGCTAATCTTTGGTTGAAAGGTGAACCTCAAGAGTGACTTCAATTCTGAGTTAAAAGGGTGTCCAGCAGCTATACTCTTGGAGTTTCTCCAGTCTCTGTCAGACCAGTAACTGGCCTTTTTGGCGAGTTTAAATTTTGTTTTATATTTTTCTCTGCCTCTGGCTAGCACCCTCTGTCAGAGCAGGAGTAGACAGGAGAATTATTCAATGGCCAACTGTCAATGGTAACCAGGAGGGAGTCCTGCAGGGTCCAGCTCAGCAGTGAGTACAAAAGTACCACCGAGATACAATAAGATTTCATCATGCTTGGGCAGACCGGGCCCCATAAACTGTCAGAGCTACAGTCAAAGCTTCTTCCAAGATAAAGCCACACCATGAGAAAATTCAATGCTAGGGGAAAAAAAGGCTAGGAATAGGGATAACTTGGAAGAAGGTCCAAATAAAAGTGAGAGAGGAGAGCAGAAGGCACAAATCTCAGAAATGCAAAGCCATATTTTTAATTACTACAAAAACAGCTAAGGAAGAAACACAACTCTAGAACTTGAAATTATACATTGAAAGGCATGCTATGTATCTGAAAAAAATGGATCCAGAATAGTCAACCTGGAGACGTGGTCTATTAAAACTACTAGACATGTCTGTTAATTGTGGAAAAGACATTCTCCCTAACAAATGGTGTTGGCATAACTGGATATCCATCTGCAAAAAAAGGAAACAAGACTCACACGTCACACTGCACACAAAACTAACTCAAAATGGATCGAAGGCCTAAATGTAAAATCTAAAATAATAAAGATCATGGAATTAAAAATAGGGACAATGCTAGGAGCCCTAATAAAAGGCATAAACTGAATACAAAGCAGTACTAACAGTTCACAAACACCAGAAAATAGGTAACTGGGAACTCCTAAAAACTGAATACTTATGCTTATCCAAAGACTTCACCAAAAGAATAAAAAGAAAACCTATAGACTGGGAAAAAAAAAATTGGATCTGACAAATCCTCTCAGCATCTAGCCTGTATAATATCTACAAGATACTGCAAAACCTCAACAGCAAAAAGACAAATAACCCAATTTAAAAACAGCTAAAGGATATGAATAGGCGCTTCACCAGAGAAGACATTCTGGCAGCTAACGGATAAATGCGGAAATGCTCACAGCTATTAGTCATTAGAGAAATGGAAATAAAAACTACAGTGAGAAGGCTGGCATTAATCTATAAAACACAAAATAATGAATGTTGGAGAGGCTGTGGAGAGACTGGAACACTTACACACTGCTGGTGGGAATGTAAGATGGGACAGCCACTTTGGAAATCATTTTGGTTCTTCCTTAAGAAGCTAGAAATAGAAATACCATATGATTCAGCAATCCCATTCCTTCGAACATATCCTAGAGAAAAAAGAGCTGTCATATGAATAGATACATGCACACCACTGTTCACCCAGACAACAAAAAGACATAGGCATTTTATAAGGGAAAGAAAGTCACATTGTCATAGTCTTCGTCGGTTAACACTTTGTACTGGAAAGTAATGGAAGTGATACATTTAAGACACTCAAGGATAGAAAAGGTGAACTACAGGCTTGATCCAGCCCAAATGATCCTCAGGTAAAATTACTGTAGGAAAAACTGTCGGAAATATTTCAGAAACTCAGGGAGTACTTTATTTACGAGTTTATTCTGAGCATTTGACCAAAGAAAGAGTTCCAGATAACTGAAACACTCACAGAAACATCAATGCAAGGGCTGGCAACTAAAAGGTAGCTTATTAGCACCCCAGCTTTGACCGTACATTTGCATGTCTGCAAATGGAAAATAGGAAAATGTGGGACAACAAGATAGAGGGAACTGGGTCCCTGAGTTCACAGAGCAGAGCTGCCTACCAGCCTTAGACTACTGCTCATATCTAGACATTGGATATGAGTTAAAGAAAACTCCTATTTGGTTTAAGCTACTGTATTTTATAGTCTCTTTGTTATCAATTGTTATAGCAACAACTTTCCCTGTAATATAAACTGTAGAAATTGATATATGGAAGTGGAGTTGGTACCATAATAATAACCTAAAGTATGAGATTTTAGTTTCGCAATGAGGGAGCTTGTGATTCAAAAACAGATATTATAGGTTAGATACTAAGTGACACTTAAGAGTTGTCAGAGAAACTGTTTCCTGTGAAAACTTGAAAGACAGATCTACAAAACTATTAGCTCTAAGGAAAGTGGTTGGAAAAAAGCCATAATGTTAGTAAGCATTTACACCAGCCCAGCCAGCTTCTCACCATGGCACTGCACCTCACAGGGCCTGGGCTTTGATGTGTCTTCTTCCAGTACCCAGGACTGACCCAGACCAATATTGCCAGTTGTACTTTACTGTCTCAGAACTTGCCCATTCCAGTAATTTTGACACACATCGCTCAGTAACCAAAAATACCTTTCTCAAAATTCTCTAAATTCTTCCTGATACTTGGAATTAGGTGGGGCTAACAGTGCCATCTAGGCACTGTGCATGAGTCCATACTGGAAAGTTCCTAAGGCCTCATTCCTAAGTCCTGAAGGGACTCTGTCCCTGAAATTCAGGGAGGTCCTTGAGTGAACTCTGTCCTTGAGATTCAGGGAGGTCATCTCATCCAATGATCAGACCTTGCCATTAGCTGAAAACAGCCTGGTATGCCCCACCTGGTATAACCATAAAACCATAAATAACTTTATGCCTGCTACCCCAACCCTCCTAATCAAAGCCCTTCCCTTATCAAAATCTTGATCATGAACAAATCTTATCAGGCCATAAATCGCCTAATAGAATTTCTTGCTACCCCCCTTGTCTTTCTTTCCTTATCAAACCATAAACCTGCTTACCTCACACTACCTCAGTGGAACTATAAAACTATAAAAAATTTGCCCTACTTAGGAGAGGTGGGCTGAGCCACCCTTGGCTCAGACTCCACTCTCTTCCTCTTCCAATAAACTTCACCGGACCCTCGGACTGGTGTGTCTCTGCCTGTTTGGGGCCCTCTCTCCCCAGCAGTACCCACTTCTTCCCTTCAGGATTCTCTCCAACTCTCTGCACCCACCCACCTCCCCCTCCCATCAGGACTGAGTTAGGGTTTGTTTATATTTTCTTTTTTTCTTGAGCTGTTCTTGTCTGCTAAGTAAATAGTCCTGGGGTGCCTGCATACACCTAGGAGGAAAAAAAATGAAGTTGCTTTATACCACACAGTGCCAAGAAAGGTGATCCAACTGAATGCAGAAATTATCAAACAATAACATTAATATCATAAGCAAGCAAAATATTGCTAAAGATCATAAAAACAGTTGCAGCAGTACATCAGTAAAGAACTGCCAGAAATTCCAACCAGAATCAAACAGGGATGTGGAACCAGGGATGTCACTGCTGATGTCAAATGGATCCTGGCTGAAAGTGGAGAATACCAGAAAGAAGTTTATTTGTGTTTTATTGACTGTACAAAAACATTTGGCAGTGTGGATCATTACGAATAACAATGTGAAGAATGGGAATTCTGTAGCACTTAATTGTGCTCATGAGGAACCTGTACATGGATCAAAAGGCAGTCCTTGAAACAGAACAAAGGGATGCTGTGTGGTTCAGAGTCAGGAAAGGTGTGCATCAGGGCTGCATCCTTTCACCATACCATTTAATCTGTATGCTGAGCAAATATTCCAAGAAGCCGGACTGTATGAATAAGAATGGGGCATCACGACTGGAGGAAGACTCAGTAACAACCTGCATTAAGAAGATGACACAAGGCTGCTTGCTGAAAGTGAGGAAGACTGGAAACCTTTACTGAGGAAGGTCAAAGACCGCAGCCTTCAGTAAGCATTACATCTCAACATAAAGAAAACAAAAATCCTCACAACTAGACCAATAAGCAACATCACGATAAATGAGAAAAGATGGAAGTTGTCAAGGATTTCATTTTACTTGGATCCACACGGAAGCAGCAGTGAAGAAATCAAAAGACATATTGCTTTGGGCAAATTAGTTGCAAAAGACCTCTTAAAAGTATTGAAAAATAAAGATGTCACCTTGAAGACTAAGGTGTGCCAGGCTGAACCCTTGGTGTTTTCAATCGCCTTATATACATGTCAAAGCTAGGCAATGAATAAGCAAGACTGAAGAATTTAGTATTGTTACCTTTGAATTATAGTGTTGTTACAAGGGGTCTCTGAAGACCTTCAAGGGTTATTGTCAGACCCAAGAGAAAGAATTGCTCAGGGAGACTTGGTTGGCCCATACAAGACAAATCCTTACTGGAAAATGAAAGCACTTGGCAGTGGACAACAGCAGAGTGCATAGCAGTCCAGCAGGCTGTGCCACTGAGCAAGTTTGGGGTTGAGTTTTTACAGTCTGTCCAGACCCAGCGTATAGCTGGGGGCAACAAATCAGGGATGGGGATCTGAAGTATTTCCTTTTTTGTCAGGAAGCTGCTTGTTCCTTGGCTGTGTGCCCACACAGACTTCAAGATGGTTCCTGTCGTGGAGGCTTCTGGGACAGGTAGCAGGACTTATTGTAGGGTTATGTGCAGGAACAGTTTCTTGTTCCCTTGGTTTGATTCCCAGGTCCTGATTGTAGCTCTCTGGTGCCCCTGCTGGAAGAGCATAACAGCAGTCACCTCTGTCTTATCCGCGCTTGCCTCTGAACTGGGTCTAAACTGAATGACTTCTCTAAAAAGCAACTTCAGGGATAATTTAAGGCATTCATCCCCAGATGTGAGTGATAAAATAAGTTGCTTATCATTTCAGACTGTCCCAAGATACGGGTAAGCTTGTCTTTCCAGTTCCTGTCTCACTGTTGATGAAGAATATTGACTACATCATGGACTGCCAAAAGAATGAACAAATCTGTTTTTCTAAGAATGCTTTTTAGAATCAAAATCGGCAAGACTATGCCTCACATACTTTACACATGCTGTCAGGAAGGATCCGTCCCTGGAGAAGCACATCATGCTGGGTAACATTGAAGGTCAGGGAAGACCCTCAACGGGATGGACTGACACAGCAGCTACAACCATGGGCTGGGGCACAGAACTGATTGCAAAGGAGGTGCAAGCCCAAGCGGTGTGTGGTTCTGTCGCACACAGGATCTGACTTTGTGGCTCTTAACAACAAAAATAACGCACCACACATAAATACAATTCCAGATAAAATAAAGATGTTGCTGTGAGAAGAAAAATCTTTAAAACTTCTAAAAGAATGCATAGAATATTTCTCTAGAGTATGAATTTCTCAAGTCACAAAAAGTTATAAATTAAAAAAGACAAAGTGAAAATACGAGTTGCAACTGAAAGACAGTTGTATGTCTCATGTATAACTGATGTGTGATTAGTCCAGAACATGTAAAGATGTCCAGTCAATCAGAAAAATTAAAATCAGTTGAGACTCTAAAGGACAAATCAGAGAAACGCGTCCCATCAACATTTGAAAAACGTTGAAACTCATTAACAATTTTTCCAAAAATGTAAACTAAAACAAAAATGAGATCTCATTTAACACCCAGTAGACTTAAAAAATTTTAAATCTAACAACATTAAGTGTAATTAAGGATGTGGAACAACAGGAACTCATGGTTAAAGCTTTGAAAGTATCATTCTGAGAGCCTGGCAATGTTCTAGGGTAAAAACCTCATGAAGTTTAGTAAAGCAAAAAAGAAAGGTTTTTATTTGGCACATATACAAAGAGACAGCAGTGGAAAATGGACCAGCATGCTGCCAGAGCCATGATTGTCTGAATCCAAGGAATATTATGGAACAATCAAGAGCCGAAAAACAGACAAGTAGGCTGTTCACATCGCTCGCCTTGTTTGCTCCAGTTAAGCAATGCTAGAGTCATCAGCCCACATTAACATTATAAAATGGGCAGGGACAACAACTTCACCTTTTCAGATTGGCTAAAACTGCCAAATCACTGTGATTCTATATTTTGAATTGTGTTTCTTAATAACCATTGGTATAGATTGCAGTAACAACCGTCAGAGGGTCTTCACTGGCCCAACAAATCGTGCTATTCACTAAATGCTAATAGAAAAAGATAAAAGTGGAAGTATGTGAGTCATTTGTGATCTTTTTATGAGTTGTTTATGTGACAGTCTCCTTAGACCATGTTTTCCACAATTCTCCTAGCTACTGTCTTTGTACCTCAGGGCCCAATCGACACATCCTCTTCAGTCCCTGTGAGTATAGGTACAGATGGATTACTTTCTAGAACAAGAAATAACAAAACAAAAAAACCATTGCCATCAGTTGGTCAAGTGGATTCCAACTCATAGTGAGGCTATATTGTTGGGGACAGGGTGGTCTGAAACAGAGGCAGTGAAATACCAGTCCAAGGGTCCATTGAAGTTTATTCGAACTGAAAGAGAGGGGTCTGAGCCGAGAGCACAGTCTCAGCGGAGAGTGGCTTAGCCTGCCTCTCCCCAGTAGGACAAGTTTTTTACAGTTTTCAAGTTTACTTCAGGTAGTGTGGAGTAAGGTGCTTTCTAGTTTGATAAGGAAAGAAAGAGGGGTAGCAAGAAATTCTGGTTAGGGTATTTGTGGTCTGATAAGGAAGAAGTGTTGATAAGAAGCGGAAGAGGCAAGGTTTGTTTACAGTCAAGATTTTTTTTTTTTAATTTTTTTTATTTAACATAACTGAGTGAAAATGTACATTCACATATAAATTTACATGCCCACCTATATGCAGCTTCCACTGCTCTCCCTGTCCGGTGACTGCACACTATTCCTCTCTGCTCCATACATGTCTCATCCTCCCAACAGCCTCCTTTCCCCTCCTCTTCGTCCACTCCCCTTCCTCCAGTCAGAGGTCAGCAAGATGATATCCTATAGACGTATAGAACCATAAAGTGCTTCCAATATATGGTCACTCTGCATTGCCAAGTCCAATCCATTCCTGTTCGAAGAGTGGACCTTTGTTGTAATTCATGGGAAAGGGCAGCATCACGGCCGGGGGCCAGGCTCTCAGAGGAACCCCAAAACCACTGGACCATCAATTGAGGTCTTTTAGTGGCGATCTCATGATGCACCTCTTTTTATTCTTGTGTTGCCAGTGAGACTCCTCTCTGTGAGCTCCATCATGGCTATCACTGGTGGTGGCCGGGCACTATCCGGTTCTTCCGGTCCCAAGTCGATGTAGGCACCCACTCTTGTGGGTCTCTCTGTCTTCTCGGTTGTCTTTACCGCATGTCATTTTTGTCCTCTGTGAGCATCCGTTCCTGCTGAGTTGGGACCATTTGCTGTGTCCTCGGATGGCAGCTTGGCAGCTTTTAAGACCCCAGACGCCACTCACCAATGTGGGGTGCAGAGAGCTCTCTTAGCAAAACGCTAGTTGTGCCAATTAGCCTGGAATTCGCCTAAGAGCATGGTCCCCCACCCCCCACCCCAGCTACTCTATCCTTGCAGTATTGAGTTAAGATGGAGCGAGTACTCAAGTTATGCTGAAGTCCACTTAATGTTGTTCTTGTTTCTAATGTGTGCTATCACCGCTTTCTCCCAACTAGATTTCTAGTAACTATCTAAACTAAGCCCTCGCCCCCTCACCCTCCCTCCCTCCCCTCCCTTGCAGCTGTCAAAGAGTCTTTTCTTCTATACACAAGTCTGTTTTTGAGATCTTATTGTAGAGGTCTCATACAGTATTTGTCCTTTTGTCGCTGACTACTTTCACTCAACATAATGTCTTACAGTTGAAACCAGGTTAGGAGATGTTTCCTGGAATCATCGTTATTCTTTATCATTGCATAGTGCTCCATTGAGTACATGTACCCTAGTTTACCTATCCATTCTTCTATTGTTGGGCATCTGGGTTGATTCCATCTTTTTGCTATTGTGGACTGTGCTGCGATAAACATTCTGGTGCATGTGTCCGTTGGTGTGAAAGGCCTTGATTCTGTAGGATATATTCCAAGTAGTGGAATTATTGGGTCAAATGGTATATCAATATCCATTTTTTTAAGGAAGCGCCAGATTGCCTTCTGAAGAGGCTGGACCATTTTGCAACCCCACTAACAGTGTAGGAGGGTTCCCCTTTCTCCACAGCCTCTCCAGCATTTGTTGTTTTGTGTTTTCTGGATCATGGCCAATCTTGTTGGGGTGAGATGGTATCTCCTTGTTGTCTTGATTTGAATTTCTTTAATAACTAAAGATCGTGAACATGCCCACATGTGTTTTTGGGCTCCTTGGATCTCCTCTTTAGTGAAGTGTCTGTCCATCTCCTTTGCCCATCGCTTAAATGGATGGTTTATCTTCTTCTTATTGATATTTTGTAGTATCTTACAGATTATGGAGATCAGGCGTCGGTCTGACATAGAGTTGCCAAATATTTTTTCCCATTCTGTGGGTGTTCTTTTAATTCTATTAATAAAGTCTTTGGATGAGCAAAAGTGTTTGATTCTTAATAGTTCCTATTTATCTGTTTTCTCTACAGTCAAGATTTTGATAACGGAAGAGCTTTTAATTAGGAAGGTGGGGAAGATAGGCATAAAGTTATTTATGGTTTCATGGTTATACCGAGTTTTTTGGTCATGCCTGTCAGACATGCATACTAGGCTGTTTTCAGCTAATGGCAGGTCTGATCATTGGATAAGACAACCTCCGTGAATTTCAGGGACAGACTTCCCTCATACATAAGACAGAGTAGAATTGTCCCATAGTTTCCACAAACAGCCAGGTGGATTTGAATTGCTGACATTTTTTGGTTAGCAGCCACACCACTAACCATTATCAACAAGGAATAACCACCCCAATGTTATCTCCTAAAGCAGCAATATCTAGCAAAATTGAAGATAAGCATTCCTGAGACTCAGCTTAAGACATTCCTGTGTACACAAGGGGACATACAGAAAAATGTTCAGTTGAAGCATTTTTCAAATTCCGAAAAAGTAGAAACTAAATGTCTATCAATAGAAACACTGTTGCACTCACACAATAAAGAACTAACCATAAGCAATTTAAATAAACTAGACATATATATCTTAAAAGTTTCACACATATTATTTGGTTAAACTTTTAAATATGCAAGGTAATGCTATATTTTGTCTATAGACATAAATGTTGCAAAAGTATAAACATGCAGGGAACTAAGTAGCAATTTCACGTACATATGTGTGGGGAGAGGAAACAAAAAGGGAAAGAGATCTGGGAGCGGTACATGGAGGCTTCAACTGTGTAAGATTTCATTTCTTAAAAACAATCAAAAGTCAAATATAAGGAGTTTGAAATATCTGTTTTTAAAAATTTGAGGGAAAACTTGCAGAGTTCGATTATCAAACATCTGATGGGTTTTGGCCTTAGGGATTTCATCGGGCTCTTCATTTTCATTTTTGGCTAGTTAGTAGTGGCTGACCACCTCTGGGGACATCCGCACAGCTCCCACCACGTGGCTAGGCTGTCTGGCCGTCAGTTTTCAGCCGGTATTAGCTTCAGCCCCCTCAGCTCTCTCTTCTGGCCCGCGGGGCTGCTTAGCAATTTCTTCACCAACTCCAGAGGTCTAGGCTCCTTTGCGTTGTTTCCTAGGTGTTGGGATACTTAGGGAGCAAAAACTGGATCTCAGCGTTCTTTTACAAAAATTTCTCTTGGTTAACTCAATACCTGTTGGATTAAATTTTACTTCGGGAGCAAATTTAAAAGGCGGCTTCATCCAAAAAAAAATAAAAAGAAAGAAAAGCGTGGGCATTCGGTGAGGATGGAATGTTTTCTCGGTGCAGCAAGGGTGCACCTGGTCGACCTGCAAACATAGGGCGCCCTCCCTCTCTGTCCCCGCCCGCCCCACCCTAGTCTTAGCCGCGCTCCCTCCGGCAGCCACAGCCCGGTCACCGCCGGCGGGGGGCGCCCCTGGTCTCCACCCGCAGGGCGCCAGCTCTGCCTGCAGCTGGTTCTTCTCCACGGCGGACAAAGGGGCTCGTGTCCCGCCGCCCAGGCGGAGCCTTTCTCTGCCCGCCGCCGAGCGGCCCCTGCCAAGGCTGATCCTGCTTGTGGCCCCACGTGTGAGCCCCGCGTGTGGGGCCCTCGCAATTGGCCCACTCGAAGCCCGGACCTCGGCGCCCTCCGGCTTCCCCGGCCTGAGCCTTCCCTGTTGCGGCAGTTCGGTACAAAGACTCGGGCAGCAACCACTAGTATTACCACCCCTGAGGGCAAGTGTCAGGCACACACCCCCCCCAACTTTAGGTCTTCAGGCACTAGTGCCACCGGGCTTTTTGGTCCTCCTCCGGGGTCAGACATAAAAAGTCTTTCTACCGTGTAAAGATCCGGAGATTTTCCGCCACCTCTGTGTCCAGAGAGGGCCCAGACTCTGCTTCCCTTCTCAGCTCCTCCCAGGGAAAAGGCGAGGCCTTTGAATGTCGTCAACCGAGCTTTGGCTGCATAAATCAGGCACTTTTGCAGGCACTTAGGCGCATTATTTTATTCGACCCTTAGAAGCACTGTGGGAGGTATTATTTTCACATTCTGGAAAAGAGGAGTCTTGGGTGGTTTCCTCTGCTAAAATGCTTGCTGAAATTGGAGGTTCCAGTCCAGTGCTGGTGAATTTCTTGGAAGATCACCAGACCTTTCTCCCGAGCCATATCCGGCTGGACTTGAACCTCTAATGTAAGCAAATACTTTCACCATTTGCACCACCCCAAAACCAAACCCAAACTAACTGCTGTAAGCTCGTTCCCACTCACAGCAGCCCTATAAGAATAGAACTGCCCCCATAGAGTTTCAAAGGCTGTAAATCTAATTTCTAATCTTCAAGAGAATCACCCTTCTCTTTGTTTGTCTCTTCTCAAGGGAGTTTCCCTGGCTGGAGGAAAGAGTGTAAAGGTAAGCTCAGTTTCCACACCCAGTAATAGGAGGAAAGTCTGACAGACTGTTGTTGGGAGCCACCAAATCTGACTCATAAGGATTCTATCGGACGGGATACAAGTGCCCCCAGGTCTTTCAAAGCTATAATAGTCTTCACAGAAACACAGTGCCACCTCTTTCTCAGGCAGAGCAGCTGGTGGGTCCAACGGCCTGTCTTCCTGATAGCAGCCAAGCACTTTAACCACTGCACTACCAGTGCTCTTTGCATTGACCCAGGGACTCTTCAACATAAAGATTTTTCAAAATTCCACTGTTACTACCTACTGCAAGGCCTTTATGGGGGCCAAGGGGCTCAGGGGAAAGACATAGAGCTGATAAAATTATTTGTGCTGATAATTCCTACTTCGGGGTAAGCTTTTGTCACACACATTCACATCAGGACTCCCATGTATTTCAGAAGGTGCCTATTATTGAGCTATATTCACCCCAAAGATGAAACGTTCACAGTAGAGCTTCAGGGTGCTTTCTGGATTGGTGCAGAGAAGATGCAGCGCCACTACCATATATAGTATATATATAGTATGCTATATATATACTAGCTATATAACCTTGGACAGTTACTTACTCCACGTCTTTCAACTCTGAGGATAGACTCATCTCAACTCACCCATTGTCAAGCTGGGTCCAACTCATAGCAACCCTATAGGTCAGAGCAGAAGTGCCCTGTAAAGCTTCCAAGGAGTCCCTGGAGGATTTGAACTGCCAATCTTTTGGTTAGCTGATGTAGCACTTAACTATGACACCACTAGGGTTTCTTAGGAAGGTTTCATTAAATGAGATAGTGTCAAGCCCTAGGCACAGTGCTTGACACACAACAGCTCGTATGGTAAACAACGGAGAGTAGGGGTCTTCTCAATCAATCATTACTAAACAATCTCACAGATAATCACTACCCGTAGTTAAAGCTAATCATAGCAGGAAACTTTCTGAATGCCACTCAGTTGGAAGTTAATTTAGGTCTCATGATCCACGTGGGAACTAGAGTCTAGGTTACCAACAACAGGTTTTTCCAGATATTTGCTTCCAGAAGTGCCTGTCCTGTCCCATTGCCCTCAGCCAGCAGTGTGACACTTGCACTTCTCCCAGCCTTCCCACACCCTTCACTGCAGATGGGTCTTTTCCCACGCCTCCTACTGCAGGCACCTGTGAGCACATTCTAAGAGCTTCTCAACTAAATTTCTCAAGCAGAAATACGTGCTCTAATCTCTAATTCTCAAGAGGATCACCCTTCTCTTTGCCTACTTTTCTGTTTTCCCTGGCTCCAGGGAAGGATGTAAAGTCTCCAGCCCCCGTGATCAGAGGCAAGTCTGATAGAGGGGTGGTTGTGGGCCACCAGATCAGTTCTGACTCATGGGGATCCTACAGGACAGGGCAGAACTGCCCCACAGGGCTTCCTAGGCTGTTGTCTTTACAAGAGCAGGTCCTTGCTCCCCCAAAATGGTGTGGCTGGTGGGTACAAACCAGCGACCTTCCCATTAACAGCTGAACTGCTGCCATCACAGCTCCTTGATAGACAAGAAGGAGATAGCCTCCTTGTCCTTGTCCCAAGATAAAAGCAGCCAACTATTTCAAAATATTTGGATTTTCGAAAAGTCAGCAATGGTTGTCTGTCGGTAGTGGGATTGTAAGTAATTTATAGCTTTGATGATTTTGTTTTCCTACTTGTCTATAGTGATTGTTTTTGACATAATGAGAGGTAGTGGGGTCTTCCATAATTACAAAGGAAACTGTAGTGGCATAGTGGTTAAGTACTATGGCTGCTAACTAAAAGGTCAACAGTTCAAATCCTCCAGGCACTCCTGGGAAACTCTACAGGGCAGTTCTACTCTGTCTACAGGGTCACTATGAGTTGGAATCACTGTGAGTTGGCAGCGGGTTTGGTTTCTTTTTTTTCGGTTCGGTAATTACAAAAGCATTTTGTGTTCAACTCAGGAAACTTGGAAAGTAAAAAGAAAAGTCCCTTTAAACACATCATATAAAGGTAACAGCTGTTAACATTTTGGCATATGTCTTCCAGACTTTTCTCCAAGCAGAAATACTTCAGTTTTGTGAGGTGGGAAAAAAGTAAACATTTAAAAGACAAACCTTTGGGTCTTTAGTTTTTAATTTTATTTCTGTTTTTAAACAGCATCTAACAGCTTGGAAAAATCCCTAACAACAAGGACGTACCCCATGCATTCCCCAGGGCTCCCCCCCAGCCCCAACTGGGGTTTAGGTTCCGGTAACTCCCCTTCATCCAAACCAGCCATCAGGCCTATTTTCCCTCAGGAGACTTAGGACAGACGAGGGTCTCCAGTTAGAGAGAAGTTGGAAGGAAGGGTGCTGCATGGAAGGCCTGGGCTCAGACACAGCTGCCTTTGTTAGTCTTACAATACTTGGGATCTGGTAGCATGCTCAGACAGACTGTAGAGGACAAGGAGAAGGGCTCCTGAACTCCTCTCTGACCTCCCCCACACCGGGCATGGCTCACAGCACCCCTCCTGGGCTCAGCACACTGCCTTTAGAAGACAGGCATCTGGCAACATGTGGCTGGCCAGCATGCCCTGGTGAGGCCAGGTCAGCCACAGGGAAGTGCCCCCACTTCTCCTGGCAGAGACAGGGTGAGGAATCAGGAAGGTGAGTGCCCTACTACCTCCTACCAGAGGGCTCAGGATCTGACTGTACCAACTCTCACCTAAGGGGGGATGATACAAGAGCTTTTCCTTGTGACTCCGAGGGGCAAACTTGGCCATTTAAATCCAGCCACAGGCCTAGCTGGTCCTGGCTACAGGTGCCTCATTGCATGCACTAAAGCAGCAGGAGCAGCTCAGCTGGGAGGGTAGGGGCCCACATGGCTGGATCTACACACCCCTACTCCCATCCACACCCATGGTAACCATGGAAACATAACTGCGCCCCTCCTCCTGCCAGCTGCCTGGGTTCAGACAACGAGGCTTGGCCCACCTCCACCCAGCCAAGGACTGAACTGATGCCAAGCTGGCCACAGAGTGGCTGCAAGAAGAACCGGGATTAGGTGATTCGGTCAATCAGGCTGCCCAGCACAGCTTGGGAGGACTACCACAGGAGCCTCCACACCTCGCGGCTGGGCTGGTATCAGACGGCGCTTAGTCAGCCAGCAGAGCCAGCACATGGTCTCAGCTGCCCTCTGTGGGCTAACAGCTACTGTGGGGTAGTAGCTCCTGCTGCAGCAGCAGCAGCCTCTGACCCTCACTGACAGAGCTCTCCAGCTGCTGCTCCTCCTGCCCAGGCTGCTCGGTCAGCTCCCCAGGGCTGAGGATGTACCGACAGTCACTAGGGGTACCCCCAACTGCTCCCAAGCCACCGCCACCCCCAGCCCCATCTGTGGCCTGATCTGCACCAGGCAGACCCGGGCTGCCTGGCTCTGCAGGCCCCTCAGCTCTCTCCATGTTGATGTACAGGGGGTCCTGGCTGTTGGACAGCACAGACAGGTGGCCCAGGATGTGCTCCAGTTCCATTCGCAGGCATGTGAAGCTTGGGCGCTGCTTGGGGTCTGCACTCCAACACTGGTACATGAGCTCATACCTGCAGTGGAGAGAAGGTGAGAGAAAATAATAAGGATCCAGAAGGAAGGGGAGGATGGCCCTGCCCTCAAAAGTGGGTGCCCCTTAATCCTCTCAATTTTTTTTATTTAGCATACATGGGTAGAGCTATATGTCGAGCACTCTTCTAAGCACTTTACATTTATTAAATCATTTCATTTTTACAACAACCCAATAAATTAAGTTTTACAATTATACCTATCTTACAGATGAGGAAACTGAAGCACGGAGGTTAAGAAACTTAACTAAGGTTACACAGATAGAAGACAATAAAGCTTCAATCCAAAGCCAGGTAAATGGGCTTCAGAGTCTGCTGCCCTGAGACTGGAGTACACAGGAATGCTTTTATCTTGCTTTTACCCTTGTACTGGGGTCTTCTACAATTCCAAAGAAACCCTAGTAGCATAGTAGTTAAGTGCTACAGCTGCCACATATAATCTGGAGTCAGGATTATTTCAGTTAGGTGGAGGGCACTAAGCACCCATCCTCTGCCCTAAATTTTAATCCTCATTGCTCTCGGGGCCCTTTAAGAATCTGAGAAAAGCATCCAGCCCTCTTCTCCTGGTGTGAACACTTTTTTAATGTACAATTTCAGGGGGTTTACAGATGGCCTGAAGCTCCATCCTTATTCTCAGGGAATGCCCCAGGCTGAAGAAAAAAACCTACCATTGGAAAGTGCTGAGGCCAAGTCCAGCCACAGCAAATGTCCGACTTGCTTGCCTGTGCCCATAACAAAAGCCCCTAGCACCACCATACACCAGTCCTCCTGACAGAGGCCCCCAGTGATGGGGGAGTCATGCCAGACCCTGGGTAGGCCATGGCAATGATCCAGGGCCAAAGGCACAAGGCCGGGCTGGGGCAGATTCTCAAGGCTGTGCTAGGAGCCAACTGGCACCGGTCCACCCTACACTGGCAACACCAGCTTCAGCCCAGGAGGAGGCTGAGCCAGGGCTTGTTCCTCACTACCCAGCAGAGACTCTGCAGCTACACAGGAGAGCCCAGCTAGGCTGCAGTTAAGGAAGCCCTGCCCGTAGGGTGCCCCACACTGCACACTGCTGAACGAATAGTGAGAATAAAACCTGGTTCATGCACTCAAATATCCCCCTCAGGTGCAGGTGAATCATTCAATTTTCCAGCCTCCCAAGCTCAAGTCCACTGCCATGGAGTCTATTCCAACTCATACTGATGCTACAGGACAGAGGAGAACTGCCCCACAGAGTTTCCAAGGAGCAGATGGTCGATTGAAACTGCTTACCTTTTGGTTAGCAGCCGAGCCCTTAACCACTGTGCCACTAGATTCCAGGCTCAGTGCATTTCAGATTCACTGTCCTAGAGGAGGACCACACCGTTCAGGCTGAGCCCCTCTCTGCCTACCAGGGACCCCAGCCCTCAGGAGGTCCAACTCCAGAGTAAGACAAGGGCAGCAACACTGCAGATTCCCTCCCCCTGCTATTAGTTGAAAGCTCCTCTGGGGACCCAAGGAAACCCTGGCTTGGGTGGGTAAGTGAATGGGGACGAGGACAGACAAGTCACGGTTGGTATCACAATCACCAAGTATGTACTCTGAAGTCACGGGGACCTAGGTTCCAGTCTCAACTCGCCCACGTGATAGCTGTGTGATCTTAGCTGTGTTACCTAACATCTTTGTCTTTAATCTTAGTTCCTCATCTACACAGTGGAGATAATAACAGCCTCTTCCTCATAAGTTTAGGTGAGGATTACCTGCAAGAATGCCTGTGAAGTGCCCAGCTAATGTAAATTAAGGTTACCATGCGCATGTCACAGATGCTGAATGATACACCTATACAGGTACCCCACTCCCGATGACTTAGGCTTCCAGAAAGGAAAGAAGGCAGCTCCCTCTTCCCCAGAATCTCAGTTTGTTAACTTAGGTCCCCTCCACTCCCCTGACAGGAAGCCAAGACCAGGAAAGGGATGCAGCCTCCTGCCCCTAGTCCCCTCCTTGACAAGCAAAGAATGGATGCAGCAGCACTGAGTTTTCCTCCTGCCTCTGTATATATTACCCTCTCCAGTAAGAAAGGAGAGCCGAGCCAAGGGGCAGTTTCTGAAGAGCTGGAGCCTGAGTGCTACCACTGCTAACAAAAGTTCAGCAGTTCAAATCCACCAAGCACTCCTTGCAAACTCTATGGGGCAGTTCCACTCTGTTCTTTGGGGTCACTGTGAGTCAGAAATGACTGGATGGCAATGAGTTTGGTTTCTGGTTTGGGGTCTAAGGAAGAAAGGGAAAGTGGAAAGAATGTGACAGGGAAGGCTTCACTACTGCTCAGCCGTACCTTCTGCCCTTGAGATATTTGGTTCTCCCTAGGAACTGGAGAAAGCAATGACCGTAAAAGCCAGGACACAGGGTGGAAGTCAGAATTTCCTCTCAGTAAAAGAATGTTCCCACCAAAATAAATTAATAAATAAATGTCCAACTGAGGTCCCCAGGTTCCGAGTATCCACTGGGCCATCAGCAGAGGCTCCTGTTTTCTCCCATAATCCCCGTCCTGGGCACTCACACATCTTCCATGCACTCCGGAGGCTGTTTCAGGCGGTTCCCACTGATGAGGTAGTTGTAGATCTCAGCATTCTCGATGCCAGCATATGGCGTCTGCCCACGAGTCATGATCTCCCACATGGTCACCCCAAAGGCCCACTGCAACAGAACCACAGTTGGAGGTGTGTCACTAAGCTTCCTGGTTCTGAGGCAGACACATCTTAGGGTTCAGGGGTCTCACTACTGGGCAGCCAAAGCCAAGAGTGCAGGCCTAGGCCTCCGAGGATTGTCCTGTCACACCAGTTCAGACCACAAAGCCTCCCTGTGCCACCCTGCTCACCACATCACTGTGCACAGTATACAGGTTGTCAGCCAGGCTCTCCAGGGCCAGCCACTTGACAGGTAATTTGGAGGCACAGCCCTGACGATAGTAGTCTCCACTGTAGATCTTCCGGGAGAGTCCAAAGTCAGCCACACACACTGTCATGTCCTCTGCCAGCCTGTGAGCGGGTTGCAGGATAGGCGGTCAGCATTCCTCGACGACACAGCCTTATCAGAGCCAGGGGGCACTTTGCTCCCAAGCAGTCCCTCAGCATATCAGACCAGTCCCCAGGCAGCACAGCTAGCCCCTCCTTGGCACTGGCTGCCACCTCCCACCCTGAACCCTTCAGAATTTACATACATGCAATTCCTAGCAGCTAGGTCTCGGTGGATGAAGTTCCGGGAGCTCAGATACTCCATGCCGCAGGCAATGTCTACCATGAACCGGATCAGGGTCTGCAGGGGCAGATTCTGGTGGACAGATGGGACAAGCTCAGGCTGGACCTGCCCACCTAGCTGAAGCGGGACGAATGGGGTTTGCCAACTAGAGGCCAGAAGGCCAAAGGCATGTCCTCAGAAATCACTGAAAGGAAGGGGATGGAGGGGGGTTTTCCAAGGAAGCAAGTTTTGGCAATTCTGACAGAGTTCAAAAGTCAAGACCTGGGACCGCACAACTTCTCTTCTTCCAGAAGAGGCCCTTGCTCAGCCTAGAAGCCCCACTAAGGTTTTATGAGTGAAAAGAAAGCTGGCTAGCATAAAAGGTATCAAACTCTGTGCCCTCCTGCTTCCAACTAGCTCCATCATCTCCCACCAAGTTGCTCTCTCCCAGGGTCCTTTCCAGGCCCTGTTCTCCCACCCCAGGTACTCACAAAGGGATTCTCCCCAATCCGGGAAGCAAGCAAGAAGGCGTGCAAGTCCCCGTGTTTCATGAAGGGCAGGATGACCATGGGGATGGGGAGACGGCCCTTGGCCCTGCTCCGCAGGCTGATCCCTGGGAACAAGGGAAAGTCAGCAGCTGGGCATATAAAGGTCAGAGGACTGCTCAGGTGTCCACATTAGTCCCTGCTTCCACCCGTGGCTCTGCAGCCTCTTTTCCCCCAGATGCACACTGGCCTAGTGACTCTGGGTTTACCCAATAAACTCTGGATCATCTCCTCTATCCTCTCCTCCCAGAGGAAAAGTCTTCATTATAAGGTCCTTTGGTACAGGGTCTGTAAACACATACCTACTTCTCACTTATTACCTCATTATCTGACATTTTACAATCTATAACAATAGTAAAAAACCTACTATCCAATTATTTTTCTCATTAACAACATACACCTGGCAGAAATGAACATCGAGGTGCAAGGCTATGGTAACACTGGTTTTGATGGGTAAGACTGTGTGTCACCCTGGCTGGGCTATGACTCTCAGTAGCTGGAGAGTTAAGTAACAATGTAATCTGGCAGTTATGTAATGATGTAGCCATCCTCGATTTTGTGATCTGATGTGCTCATCCTCCATTTTTGCATAATTACCTGATCTGTTCTTATTTATCTTTGATAAATAAGAAGGAATCTAGTCAGCTGGAATCTGGTCAGCTTTCAGCCAGGGCACTCCGTATCTATTTTGCTTACATCTGCTTATTCACCAGGTGAGTCCACGGTTCTCTCTCACAGGCTGCCCTCCCACACTGGGAAACATATTTTTGCCCTATTCTCTATCTGCCTTCCTGAAGAAGGGGCTCACCAACAAGCTTGGCCACATGTGGGTGGTCAAACTCTTTCATGCAAGCTGCTTCCCTGAGGAACTCTTCAATATCACTTGAGGCAATGATGTCAGCTGGAAGGAGAGAATGGGAAAGAGGGAAAGAGGTGAGACTCCCAAGACTTCCAGGCCTTATCCTCAGCTGTCCTGGCCCAGGAGGCTTTCTGCCCAGGAGCAGAGGAAACCTCCACAGAGCAGTGCTACCCAACAATTTCTCCACATGTAAAGCCTCCCCTTTGGTTTGGATAGTCTAACAGCTCAGCTAACGACAGACAGCCTTAATCATCCCAACAGTAAGCTCAGAGAAGAGTCACTACTGACGGCAGAGAGGAAAGGCTGGGGCACGAGTATATGTGTGGGTTTGTGCTTGTGAATTATTCATGCGGTACAGACAGTAGCCCAGTCAGTTCTGACTAGCTCTCTCAGAAAGTCTAGGGGCAAAGTGGAGTCAGCCTCAGGACCAGTCCCCCTTCTACACTCCCAAGTGATGCTCTCACCCTGCAGCTACTATGCTCGACTTACCTTTCAGCATCTTCACTGCCACTTTCACAAAGGAGCCATCCTCCTGCTTCAACTGGGCCTCCCGCACTGAACCAAACTCTCCTAGGGGCAGATCCGAATGTGAGTCCCCTCAGCCTCCTCCTCCCACCTTTTGCCTTCCCACATGACCATCCATGGGTTCACAAAATCACCACACTCTGGAGTCACTGGAGGAGGCTTGCTGCCCGCAGCCAAAGCAGAGGGTGCTGGGAGTGGCTCCTCCACCCTCTTCATCCTCATTTACCATTCCCCCAAGCCTCCCAAACTCACAGTCTACAAGAACATTCTGTTTACAGGAGCCAACCCAAATCCACATCCTCAGTGACAGATGGAACCAAATACACCCCGACACAGTCAAGCCTTGCCAACCCTGTGTAGCCTCACGTACCTTTGCCTAGCATCCGGCCCAGGGTGAACTGTTGTTCTGGGATGAGCACGTCTTGCAGTTTGTCCTTCAGTTCATCACTGATGCCCAAGCTGTCCACTGTGAGGAGGGGTTCAGTGAGAAAGGGGAGTGACTTCCAGCTGCTAACCCCAAACCCAGCCTGCCCCCTACACCTGAGACCCCACCCTTAGAGCACGGAGATGAGCTGAGTGCTCCCACAACTGGGAGTGGCAACTTTCATGAGTCGGTTTGTCTGTTCATCTGTCTCGTGTGCCTGGGTCTCACTTAAGTTCAAGTACACTGATCAGATTAGTAAGTTAGTAAAAGGAACTCAGACGGGAACACAAAAGTAGCCCATTTTTCCCTCCCATGATCCCCCACCACTCACATGTGGCCTCGATCCGCTCAGGCCTTTCCCGATTGAAGGATCGGGCTGCCCGGAAGTGAACAGCTGGCTCCCCCCGGGCCATGACACTGTCAAAGGCCTGCCTAAAGGGAAACCGAGGACCTAGGGTCAGTTCCAAGGCCCTCAGCCACCACCTGTCTCTTCTTCTCATCTATCTGCCTTACCCAAACCGTGTTTCCTTCCGCCTTTTTCGAAGCAGGATGAGGGCCAGGGCGGCAGCTGTCACCAGGGCAGTAAGCACACCCAGGACCACAGGCACCCAGGACGTCCGACTGTGGGGAGGGCCCTGCCGGCCTGCGGACAGAATAACAGCAGCATCAGCTACGTGGCCACCAAGGAGTCCCTAAGAATTTTCCCAGGATGGCCATCTGGCCTGGTCAGGAGGCTCCTCTAAGCCAACAAGGGTCTCTGAATAGAAAACGCCCCAGGTGAAGACCCAGTTGGGTTCCGCCTTCTCAGCAACAGGCCCCAGCTAATGCGACCCCATACACAGTATGACCGAGGACTTCCGTGCTCCTCTGTGTAGGAGCTGAGAGAGTAGGGTAAGGAACAAGATACAGTTTAACCCTTTGGTGACCCAATTATTTTCTGCTCTGAATTTTTTATTGATACTATATGTTTTCACTAACAGAAGTATATTGACTTACTGAATATGTCTGACTTTTTGGTAGGTAGCATGGAGGTTTTTTCCTTGCCTCCTCCCTCAAGCCTACCTAAGTATTTACAGGTACAGATGAAGTGCCACTAGGTATACCCCAGAATCTTTACTGGGGTCTGCTGGTACATATGTGGAACAAATAAATGCTTTCAAAATTTCTGTTTTTCCTACCAAAAATTCAGGCACCTCATACAAAACCCTACAAAAACAGTAATTTGCAGCACAGGCCCATATCTTTGCTTTCAGTCACCGAGGCTCCTACTTCTATATAAACAAACCCTCCAAAAACAAACAAAAGAAAAAAAAAACCATTGTGATGAATCAACGTGGACTTAAACCCTGGTGGTGTAGTGGTTAAGTGCTACAGCTGCTAACGAAAAGGTCAGCAGCAGTTCAAATGCACCAGGTACTCCTTAGAAACTGTGTGGGGCAGTTCTGCTCTGTTGTACAGGCTCATGAACTGTGTACATGTACAGTGTACAGCACATGTACAGTGCCTATGAACTGGAATCAATTCGGCAGCAGTGGGTCTGAACAGGTTATTAAACACCAACCCGGGTCTCCAAGGGCTCAACCCACAGTCTGTGTGACTTATCAGAAGGAAGGTCCTGCCAGCCCCTCCCACCAGCTGGCCCTCGAAAGCCCCGCTGCTTTGTTCCCCTCCTCCAGGCCTCACCTGCATGATCGTGAGAAGAGATCACCAAGGGCTGACTCCAGGGCCCACAGCCAACAGCATTGCAGACACACACGTGAACAGTCAGGTCCTTTTGGGGATCCCAGCCTGTCAAGTTGACCCTGGTCCCCTCCACAGTCAGCTCACTCTGCAGCCAGAAAAAGCCCCCACCCCACACTGAGCCTGAGGGCAAGGCCTCTAGCTGGGGCCTGAGGGCAGCTGTAAGTCCAGCTAGGAGCATGGGAGCCTGGAACTGTCCCAGGTTCAACAACACAACCTGCAGGGAGTCACCACATTCCTGTTCTAGGCTGCAGAGGACTCTCCCAAGGACAGACAATGCTCAGTCCAGGAGTGCAAGGCGGGGGATGGGAAAGAACCAGGCTGGGATAAGAAGGCCTTATCTGTGCCCTCCCCCAGTTTGTGCAAGAATGTGCTTCCTGCTTGACCTACAAAGTGGTGACAGGATATAACCCTAACTGGAGACATAATCCAATAAAGAGTGAGCCAGCAGCTAGGGGGTGGGGGTAGTGAACACCAGGCCACTGAGAATAGCCATTCTGAAGCTTTAAAGGTGCTAGAGCCCTAAAAGCTGTCTCTGGACAGTCCACCTGAACAGTGGAGGACTCCAAGACCCCTTACCTGGGTTTCGTTGTCTTGAACCCAGGACAGTTTATAGGTCTCCAGGGGGCCTTCCATAGGACCCTCGGGTTTCACTTCTTCCCACTCTAGGATGAGGCCTGAGTCTGTACCCATGGCGTGGAGGTTTTGGGGAGCGCTGGCTGGGGCTGTACCCAAGGAGAGAAGGTTGCTAAGACCTCTGCCTTTCCCACTGTCATGGCCCCATTCGGGCCTCAAAACTGACTCCCAAGAACTAAACTCACCTCCCAGGTCTGACTCTGATCCCTCAGTATGCTGGGGAGGAGAGGGAAATAATGGGCAGGACCATCAGCACCCCAGCTCAGCAGTGTCGCTCTTCGTCACCATGGCTACTGCCTCTCTACCTCATCCCTCACCACTCCCTTCACACACACACGAGGAAGCTCCAGCCACAGTAGCCACCTTGCTGTGGCCAAAGGACTCCAACTAGGTTCCTGCCAAAGGGTCTTTGCACTTGCTCCTGTCACCCACAGCCATTCCTGCAGCATTTTCCCCCAAATGTTTACATGGTTCCTTCCTTATTACTGTGACCGCAAACCACCTAAGGTTTTCCTGGCCCTCCCTGGGGCACTCTTCCCCACCACCACAGTCCTCTGATCTTTCTAGCTGGTTTGTCTGTTCCACCCACTAACACTAAAGCTGTAAGGCACAGAGGCTGGACTTATCTCACTTACCAGGTGTGCAACAGGCACCCAATAAACCTTTGCTGATGGTGCAGGATAATCCTTTTCAGGTAGCCCCTCTCCCAGAAACTCTATCCAGAATTCCGTACCAACACTACCAGCACCACCCGCTGCTCAGCCATTATGTCCTGTAAGTCCCTTACCTAGACCCTTGGTCCGAAAAGGAACCCAGTCAGCATAAGGTGAGGGCCCCAAGGCATTGGTACAGCGCACCCTGAGTCTGTAGTTGGTGGCAGGAGACAGGTCTCGGAGCAGGCAGGTGAAGGGTGGCACAGGCACCACAATAGCCAGGACTTCCCAAGCTCCTGGGGCTCGAGTCACCTGTGGAAATGCAGAAAATGATGTGAGGGAGGGAATAAGGGAAGCAGGGGGGATCCCTGAATTAAAGCCTTCCTAAGGTAACTAGGAAAACCCTGGTGGGGTAGTGGTTAAGTGCTATGTCTGCTAACCAAAAGACTGGCAGTTTGAATCCACCAGGTGCTCCCTGGAAACTCTGCGGGGCAGCTCTGCTGTCCTACAGGGTCGCTATGCGTCAGAAGCGACTTGACAGCAGTGAGTTGAGTTTTTTCGGTTCAAGGCACCACACCTTTGCAGAAGCTGCTCTCTAAGTTCACAATGGCCTGTCTGCCCTTCCTACCAAACTCCTACTCATCCATTCAGACTCTGGTTCAAATATCACTTCAAGGATCACTTTCTCTGTGAAAGCCTTTCTCAACTCCTCCAGAAAACATCCCCCTTTGTACTCAGTACTTAGCTCTGCTACTGTAACCAGGTTATATGTCAGACCAAAGCCTCACAGCTTCTCATAGAAACTATCTTACTTATTTTTTTCTTGCTGATAACTGGAACTAGACCCTCCTCTTACACCTTAGTGGTCCAGGGCAAGGGTACAAATGAAAGTCCACATGCTACATGGCTAAATATTTAAATGCTGTAATGCTGCTACAAGTTACCATCAAGTCAGTTTTGACTCATGCATGTCAGAGAACTGTCTTTCATAAGGTTTTCAATGGTGATTTTTCGGAAGCAGATTGCCAGGCCTTTCTTCTGAGGCACCTCTAAATGGACTGGAACCTTCAACCTTTCAGTTAGCAATCATACTTATTACCATTTATATCACCGAGGGACTCCTATAAATCAGCTAACCCTATTTTCCATAGACAGCACTTGGCTTGGCATCTTCAAAAACAGACAGTCAAAACAATGTAGAACGGCAGATTTACATTATAATCCTCAGACCCCTTGGAGTCCCAAGCAGGAATATAGTGGTACAAGAAGTAGCCCCCAACCAAGGGTCTGTCCTGTGGCCATGAGGGGGCCTCGAGTACATGGGTGTGGACAACATTCCCGCATATCCAAATCCAGTTTCCATTCCCCTAGTAAATGGTTACTCCTCAGTCATAGAGGTACACACATCACAGCATGGCTCAGTCTTCCATAAATGCCCACACAGGCTGTGGAAGCAGACTAAGGGCAAAAGTTACTGAGTACCTGGAGTCTGCAGTGGTGGGGTTAGGGTCTGGATGAGAATGTTCCCTTGGCCCTACAGACTGTTTGCTCAGGCAGAAGGAGTGCAGACTATGGAGGGCCCAACTGGTGGAGCCCAGCGTAGGGGCCTCTCTTGCCCAGGTCTAATGGCAGAACTGCTCATTAAATACTTTCTCAGTAAACAGTTGAAAAACAGCAAGGTTGTATAGCCTCTTCTCATTGGTATCATCTCACCCAACTTTATACCCTCCAGTGCTTAGATGCCCTCTGGGCCTCTTGTTCTCTCTCATAAGAGTTGGCGGTCAGGTGGGGTATAAGTGTAGGTGTCAGAGTTTTCCCCCATGTAAGAAAAATTCTTCTAAATACCTCAAATCTACTCTAGTGACCTGCTTTCCAACCTAAAGAATGCACAGAGTCAATCTAATTTGCAGAGTCACGAGGTTGTCAGAGCACCATTTGATAAGTTGAGGCTCCTACCAAGGAGCACCCTCCGAACAGAGCTGGAGACCAAGCCCCCAGGCAGGTCTAGGTAAGTGTGCTGCCGCTGTCAACAAACAGCCAGACAAACACGGCCAGGCCAGGAAAGCCTTGTGCCCACCTCAGCTTACCTGTACCGTGCAGGATCGGAGTAGGGCTCTACCATCAGCACCTGGCGTCCAGGCCACGCTGGCGTTTCTACTGTAGAGCTGCGTCACTGTGATGTTGGAAGGGGCTGCAGGCAGTACTGTGAGAGAGGACCTAGACTGAGTGCCCTGAAGATGCCAGTGCCCAGGAAGACATGAGACAAGTATGCGGGAGGCATAGGTGTCAAGCTTGGAGTCTCTCTCCAGGCTGGGGCACCCCCATCCTAAAGATGGCTACACGGAGATACACAAGCCAGACAACCACTAGATGACAGCTGCCCATACCTGCTTAAGTGCTCAGGCCTCTCCCTGAATCAGGGCCCCTGCCTAAGGAATAGTGAGAGCATATGCCTGTGTGTGGTTGTGGCAGGGGGTGGCAGAGGTGGGTGGGTGGGTCCTTGGCTATGGGAGATACTGTCTAGAGGTAGACAGCTGCCAGTAGTCTTGGGCCCAATGCCTGACACTGTGCTTTTCCCTCCATCTCCTCCATCATGCTTCTAGGCCATATTTCCCTCACCCCCACTATGTCCACAGGGGTGCCAGAGGCACCGCTGGCAGAAGCCTTGACCAGGGCCTGCTTGCTCGCTCCCTTCCTTCCAAGGACTCCACTTCATGATGGGAAGTCTGCAGTGGAGTCTGCTTTCTATTCTAACTTCAGCCATGGCAGGGTCTCAGGTCCTCCCACTAGGAAGGAGAGACATCCCAATTAACCCCTCATCCGTAGGATTCAGTGGGACAGAAGGGAGCTGGATAACAAGTGATCTAACTTCTCCACAGGCCCTCCCTCTCCCAGTTCCTTAGCAGGTCTCCTACCTTGAAGACGCACAGTGGCTGTGCGAGAGGAGGCCAGGCCTTTCAGGTTATGAGCTTCACAGGAGAATACAGTTTTCTGGGTCACTCCTGTCACCACAAAACCTCAGTCAGCCCCCAAGCAGCTCCCCTCACCCAGGCTGGTTGGGAAAGAGGGTTGCTCAGGTTTTGATCCTAGATGGGTCCTAAAAGTGTCTCCAGCCAAAGAAAGGGGCTAGAGACGAGGGCTTAGAGTGATAGAGACTTTTGAGTTTAACCGGTCTGATATAAACCTCAGAGCTGGGGGTTTTCTCATCTCTCGAATGGAAGAATTACAAGAATCTAATGATGCATAAAGTGCTTACAAGCACTTGCGGAGCGTTATACCACCCCTCCTACCTACCTCCCACAATCAGCACTCAGCTGCTTCCTTTTCCTGGTCACTCCTTCCCCACAGTACTTCTTTATTTGTTCTGAGCATTACCATTGTTGTTCTCACTGATTCTTTGCCTCTACCGCCTTATGGCCTTATTCCTGTCTTGTCTCCCCAATTATACTCACTTCCTTGAGGGTGGAACAGCCAGCCAGCTTCCATTTCCTTTGTGTTTCCTAGCTCCCCCATGGTGCCTAGCTCAGTGTGGTGTGTGGAGTAGGAGTTTAGTGAGTGCTTATTATCAGGCTGACTGCCTGAGGGCCCCAACCACGCACATCTGGAGGGAACTAAACCCATCCTCCTCTCCAATCTGCTCCAACCTGGCGTTTTCAGAACAGAACCTGTGTTTGCTTCCCAGAGTCCACCTCTTCTCAAGGTGTATTAACTTTTGGGGAACTTGACAGATCATCAGAGCCCCTACCCTCCCACCCTCTAGCACATGAGATCAAGTCCAGATTCACATCTCTCCTGCCCAATTCATGCCTCAGTCAGAAACAGTGAACTCTTATTTCACAGACAGGGAGCCTCACAAGTATGTGCGTGAGTGTATCAGTGTTCAAGTATGTGTCACAGGCATCACTGTGTGGAGGTATACATGGACACTGCTGTTGGGAAAATGTCTGAAGATTTCTAGGAAAGGGCCATTAGAAGAGAAGTCTCCTCTGTTTTTGTGCTGGCCTTGCCCTGTTCCTCTTCTGCAGCCTGAGAGTCTTGTCTTCTTGGCATCTGCCAGACACTCCTCCTAGCTCTGCGTGGGCGGGTTTCTGGCTCCTTTCCATGGCTGGGTAGGGGGGCCAGCCATGCTCAGCCCTGCTGCGAGGGAGGCCCCAGCACCCTCCTCAAACACACACAGCAGGATCACCACTAATCAGCCCACCCAGTCAGCCTGGCACACCTTGCTAACAACCTCAGTAATGGTGCAGCTCACATCCCCGGGCATTAGGATCTACTGTGGACACACAACAGCAAAGTGGGTGATTTCAGCTAATTTGAATTCTGCCAGCCTCACTGTGCCAAGGACCCAGCTCATGCCCTGTTCACAGTCCCTTCTTGAGATTGCTCACCTGTTACATTTAAAACAGAGGGAGAGGGAGCAGGCTCCCCCACTTTCGTGCCCCCTCTCCACCAAACAATGGTAACAGGCTCAGGGGGACCCACAGCTTCACAAGACAGTTGGAAAGGGGCATTGGGTAACACAGCCAGATCTTTGGGCTCCACGGTGAAAAATGGCACACCTAGAGAGACAGAAGGATGGGTAATGAGTCTTGCCACCTCTGGCTGCCTCCTGCCTGAGTCACAAGTCAGCTTCTAGACAAGCTCTCTATGCAGAAGGTGGCCCCCCACCAGGCCCCTTCCACACAGCCACTACACCTAGCTTCCTGGGCAAGGGGGCCTTCTTTTCCTCAGGCTCCTAGGCAAGACAGACTCTGCTAACAGCTCCCACACTCCCTTCCCAGCCCTGCTCAGACAACCCTTCTCAGTGTGAGGGAGAAGACTAGGGCTAGGGAGCTAGAGTCTGGGGGAGGGGAAAGCAGGAAGGGGGAGTGGGTGGGAGCTTCAGCAGACTTCTGTTGGCAGGCCCCAGTTCCCGTTTCAGGGCCCTTTGTTACTTTCTTAGTCACTTTGTTTTCCAGGGCTGAACAGCTCTGAGCTTGGAGCTCTCACAGCTGCTAATCCTTCTTGCCCTCCCCAACTCGTCTCCTTCTGGCCAAACCACTTGGCAGAACAGGGTCGAGACCCAGACGGGTGCTTGGGGGCTTGTTGCTCAGACAACTGAAACTGACTGCACCCTAGAGGTGGTGGTCCCTAGTTGCCACCTCGGCTCTCAGATGCCCAGATTCCAGTGGGAAGGGTTTCCTCTTGCCTGGGATAAGCCTGTGGCCTGGTGTGACTGCCACCTAGCCCTAGATGGCAATAGGGCAGCCTAGTTTTCACTGAGGTATCCTTTCCAGAGGCATGGGCACCACCAGACTGCACCTGCTCCAGGTCGACATGTCCATGTGGCTCTGCCACCTCACCTTCTACTGTGAGCCACACTGGCTGGGAGGTCTGGATTTTTCCCTCATCCTTCACCTGGCACCAGTACTGGCCCGCATCAGAGCGCTCCACTGACTTCAGGCTGTGGAAACAGGACACCAGGCTCACCTCCATAGTCAAGGGGGCAGCTCTGCTGGACAAACCGGATGGATTCAGGCTGGCCCCACTTCTGAAAGGTTCCACAGGTTGCCAAGCTAAGAAAACCCTCAGACCTCTGGGCATCAGCACAGCCCCTACCCCCATGCCCCAGGCAAGAGCACAGCATGCCCAGGCTGGCTTCCCACACCCTCCCTCGCAGCCCTGCACCTGAGGAAGCCGATCCAGTGCTGCTCGCTGATTGGGATATACACCTGGTCCACACTCTGGACCACGGCCCCGTTCTTTACCCACTGTATCTCAGGCTCACTCATCCCCTCCATGCTACAGTTGAGTTTTACGGGCTGCCCCTGCGACACTGTCAGCTTCACCGGAGCTCCCGAGAGCTTCAGGCCTGGAGGGTCGAAAGGAGAACGTGTCAGCTTTTTCGACTCTGGAAAAATTCCCCGCTCTTTTCCAGAACCTAGCTTCTGTGTCAGAGGGCTCACTCTCAGCCAGTGGCCAAGGAGCTCAAGTGGGACACAGGAGGTAAACAGCCTGCACTTGGGCAGGGAAAAGGAGTATGACAACTCTCTGGGTACCATTTCTGTCACTGCTGAGTTCCCACCAGCTCTGCGGAATGACCTCTTCCCCATCCCTCCATCGTGGACAATGTAAGTTTAGCCCCAACCACCAACAGGATGACAAACCAAGCTGCAGGAATCTGGGTTGACGCCAGCCATGAAGCCAGGCTGAAACAGCAGGGAGTTCTCACCCTGGTGGGGCAGGCACTGCCCAGAGAATGAATGCTGCACCCAACCAGTGCAACAGGCTGCCAGCTCCCCACCCAAGGTGTCAGCCCAGACTCCACATGGTAGCTAGCACCCATCTGTACCCCACCCCACCAAATTAAGGGAGGCTTAGGAAGGGAAGGAGGAGGTGCTCCCCTGAAGTGGAGAACATATGGCTGCACAACCACGTCAGATCAAACACATGGCAGTCTTCCTGGCAGCCGCCTGCTCTATTAATACCTGAATGTGTGCAGGGGCAGGTGCTAAGAGGGTGGGAGGCAAGAGAGAGAGGCAGGACATTGAGCAGGAAGCCTAGAAGCCCCGAGCCACTGTCACACCAGCAAGAACCACAGAGGTGGTCTAGGAACCCACCTTCTGCATACATACACATACACACACACCTTTCCTGGCAAGTTTTTATGCACAGGCTGGCTGGTAAAAGTATTAGCGTCTACGAAATCCAATCCTGCTTCTTCCTGCCCTATGCTGTGTGACTACAGGTAAATTTCTGGACTCTCTGAGCCTCAGATACACATCTTTCTGCTTGTAAATTACTTCTCACCCATTCCCGGAGGCTGAGACAGCAAGAAGTGCTGTTTCAAGAAAGGTGTCAGGTCAGTGGCCATCCTGGCCTGTGTCTCTTCAGCCCTACTGTCTTCACTTACTCTGCATCAGTCACAGGACAAGTGGGGAGGGGGAAGCACATACACATCCAGCAGCCCGAGGGCTGGGCAGTGTGAAGTCGGGATGTCAGAGTGCTGTAAGAGCTGTGTGTGACCGTATGCCTCAGGGGCTGGGAAGGAGCACACAGCTAACTCCCACACAGGACACTGCTCCAGTCCATCGCTTCCAACATTTCAGGTGCCAGCTCTGGGTGAGCACAAGGACTAGAGTACGCCCAGATGTTTTCTGGGACTGGGCACTCTCACAGCATCCTGTGTCTAAATGGTGTAGGGGTGCCCCTTGGGTGCAGAGCCCCAACCTCTGCGGCTTCGAGGTGGGACCTTCGTGTGTACGGCAGGCAGAGCCGGGTCCTCAGGACTGGGGAGGGGAAAGGAAAGAGAACTACGAACAGCGAGGCGGGAAAACCTGGTTCCTAACCCCTAGCTGACCATACAGCCCATATCCCTTACTCCCGACCCTTCCACCCTGCCAGCACAGCCCCAGGCCCGAGAAAGTTGGGGGTGGGGGTCCCCGACCAAAGAGCTGGCAGCAAACACACAGCTGCGCCCTTACCCGGCTCCCAAGCCTTGGCCTTCCAGCTTCGGTCCCCCCACCCAAACCGCTGGCCCGCCCAGGCCCTGGTATCGCCCAGCCGCCGTTCCGACCCCCGGCCGCGCCCCTCCGCAGTCCCCCGCTCCCCACTGTCCCCCAGTCCGGCCCCTACCTGCGGCGGCGGGCTCCGGGAGCAGCAGAGCGGCCAGACCCGCCAGCAGCAGCAGCGGCGGCGGCGGCGGCGGCGGCGGCAGCGGCGGTGGACCCGGCCGCCCCATGCTCCGCCTCAGCGCCATCGGCGGCGACGCCGCACCATGCCGGGCCGGGCCCGCGAGCGAGCAGGGAGGCGGGAGGCGGGAGCAGGCGCGGGAGCCCGCCTGCGGGGCGGCGCCGGGGCGGCCACCTCCCAGCCCCGCGCCCGCTCCGCGCCGCGGCCGCCGCTGTCAGCCGCGCGGGGCCCCCGGCGCTGCGCCCGGGCCGCCGCGCTCGGTCCTCGGGCGCCGCCGCCGCTGATTCATGTTCTCGGCGGAGCCGCCGCCTCCTCCCCGGCCGGCCCGCAGCCCGAGCTCGTGCCGCCCCCCCGCGGGGCCCTGGACGGCTCGCTCGAGCGCCCGCGCTGCCTCGGCCCGCGACCTCGCCGGGCCCCCCGCGTCCAGACCGCCCGGGCCAGCGCACCCGCTGCCCCAGCGACCCCGATCCCTACCCTGGGGATCGGCCTCCGTCCCCTGGTTGGACACCCGGCCACGCCCCTCCTTTCCCTGAATGCACTCCAGCAAGCTTTGCAAATCCAGCACTCCCGATTCTTCCCTCAGAACCTTGTTAGATGACTCTGTCACACCTCAACTTTTATCCAGACTCTGATCCCAGAGCCCCCCTCCCAGGACGGAAAGCACTTCAACTCCCTAAACTTCTGTCACTCAGGGCTCCTCTCACAGAGTCCTCTGTCATCTGAGTTGTCCCTTCAGGCCTGTTTCATGAGCCTTTCACCTAGATTCCTCGTATTTGTGTTCCATTTGCCGTACTTTAACTATCTTCGTTTCCCAAAGTAACCATTTTCTGCACCCCATCTGCCCGGCATATTTTCCAACTTGGGCCTCCAGACTTGAACTGTCCAAGTCTGGACCTTGTTAATCCCCAGGTTTTATCTAACAATCCCCTTACACTACACAGGTCATGTATCTTCTTAATTGATACCCTTGTTCCTACCCCTGACTCCCCAGGACATGGTATGAAAGTTGGCTGTGCTCTTACAATGTCCGATAAACTATTAACTTTTATTAGCAGGCCACTTGGCACACAGTAGGCACTCCATAAATAAGCAGGCAGATGTGTGTTGAATGAAAACGTGCCTCTGAACTTGGCTTGCCGCACAGCTGGTAATCACAGGGGTGACGGCGCCCACGTTCATCTTGTCAGGTCGATGCAGAGATGGTTCCAAACTGAGCCTACCCAGTGCTTCACCCCTCTTGCATTTGCCAGTACCTGTCCCCAGGAGCCCACCACTGGGGGCCCTTCCACCTGGGTAGGGAGAAAGACCAGCCCCTTGTTGACATATTGTCGCTGGATCTTTCCATGGATTCTCCTTCTGAACAGCAGGGACCTGCTTCTTCCTCCACTTGGCCCCATCAGGGCTTCTTGACTAATTACACTAATGATAACAGCAGCCATGCTGGTAGCAGCCTTAGACCAGCTGGCGGCGCCCCCAGGCGGCAGCACAGGGAAGGCCTCCAGGGGCTTGAAGTTTCCATTTACAGTTTAGTTTCAGGTTCAGCCAATTTTCTTGAGTGCTGTGGGTCAGCTCCAGGACCCTCTTCTACCACAACCCACAGGTTCTGAGCTTAGACTGAGTGGGATCTGGACAACAATGTGGGGCTGAAACCAGGTTTTCTGGGGCCATCACTACTCTTGCAATATGGCTGCTGGAGCCCTACACTTGGAAATTTCTCACTTCTGAAGGCTATCCTGCCTACCTCCCCTCTGACTCCAAGTTTCTAGGGAAGGCGAACCTCTTCTTGGGTCCTGGCTGACACTGAATAACTCCTCCTAGAGGACGCTGAACCCACAGCGCAAATCTAGCCTTCCACTTCCTTTCTCCTCTCATTCCCTTCCCATCATTTCCCAAACTCTGGAAGGGAATCCTAGCCCAAGGACAAACCTCTGCCACCAGCCAAAACAGACCTCTTAGACATGTTGTGGATGCCATCACATTCCCCACTCACAGCTGACAAACTTCCCACCCAGCTTCAGGCCTGAGACACGCTGTCACCTCTCTCCTGGAGCAACATGCCTTCCACATAGTCAGGAAGTTCTCTCTCTGCTTCTGAATCCCTGTCTACTCTTAGTATCCCAACTTGGGGACTGTGGGCTCTGGGTCTTCACTGCGGGATCCTGATCTTTTCACTTCCCATCTCCTACAGAGTGTTTACCCTATGTAGCTCTCACAACCCACCCTTCCTTCCTATGTAACTCATCTTTCTCTCTCTCTGGGCACAGTTTAGGAATGTGCTTCTAAGGGTACGTGAGCAGGTGCGATTTTGTGGAAGAGGTGTGTAGGTAGGTGAGAGGGTGTGCATTGTGATTTATCAGGGTGTGCATTTGTGCAAAATCTAAATGAGACTGAGGCTTTGTGGGTGGATGGGGAAAAAGTGTGTGTATGCATGTTTGTGTGTGTGTGAGAGAGAGAGAGAGAGACTAGGTAAAGTTGGCTGCCTGTGCAAATACATGCCTGCAAAAGCTCCCTCCCTTTCATAATTGCATTGCTTTGAAGGAAACTAATCAAATCAACAGGAAGTGTATTTGGCCTAATGCAGGAACAGCTGTCTCAAGAGTTCCTGTCCTCAGAAGAAAACCAGAGACAGCTCTCATCTATCCCAGGGGAGAAAGAAGGGACATCAAGGTTGGAGGACAACAGGATGAGAGCAAGGACCAACAGCAACCCCTTATTAGAGACATGCTAGTCTGCACTCTGGCATTTCCTGAATCTGGTAAAATTGGTATCTGCACACTCTCTGCCCTTTGTGATCCAGGACTGCCCAAGGAGGCCAAGGATCCAGACATGAAAAAGACAAACCTGCAAGTAAAATCCAACTCCCACAGTAGCAGGACTCTCTTCTGTCAACTTCCAGCAATCTCAGGAAATGGCTGCTTCAGGTTTTCCAGAGTTAGGATCTCCTGCACCCCTCTGAGAGTCCCTGGGTGGTGCAAACACTTAAAGCATTTTGCTGCTAACCAAAAAGTTAGAGGTTCAAGTCCAACTAGAGGTGCTTCAGAAGAAAAGCCTGGTGATCTGCTTCCAAAAAATCAGCCATTGAAAACCCCATGGAGCATAGTTTTACTCTGAGACACATGAGTTGCCATGAGCTTCATTTCAATGGCAGCAGGTTGTTTTTTTTCACCCTCTCAGAGACCAAGGGAAACCCTCGTGATGCAGTGGTTAAGTGTTTTGGCTGCTAACCAAAAGGTCAGCAATTTGAATCCACCAGGTACTCCTTGGAAACTCAACGAGGCAGTTCTACTCTGTCCCATAGGGTCACTAGGAATTGGAATCTACTTGATGGCATTGGGTTCAGAGACCAAGAGACAGGGAACCTAGAAGCCTCTCAAGAGGGTGAATCATGAGGTCACTGCATTCTCATTATCCCTATGACCAAGGATCTGTTTTTTTTTGTTTGTTTGTTTGTTTTTTCCCAACTGTTGAATCAAGAAGTAAGAAATGGCAAATTCCATTTAGGGAACCTACTATGTTCCTCATCACCTTAGAAAAAGGAGCAAATCTCTGCCTTTGGCAGTTGGGGGAAAACCAGCCACTGGTGTGCTGGGGACACTGGGGACTGTTTCTACAGCTGCTGAATGTTCTCTGTCTGAAATTCCTAAGCTAAAAACAATGCTATTCCTTTCCCAGTTGAAGCAGAAATGTACGTGCCCAGGAGAAATCACACTTTGATTTACAATCGCAGAGGGATTAACAGATTACCAGAAGTTTTCCCCAAAGCAGATTTAGGAAGTAGGAAAAGCAAGAAGTTTGAGGTTTCTGAGAGGGCAGGGAGACACGTAGAAGACAAACGGTCCTCTGGAAAATTTCTGTGTGTTATGTGTGTGTGCTAACGCCCTTTATCTAGCAATGGTCTCCACTTGGCCCTCTTTAACTACAACCTGGTAGGTGAGGCTGCTCTGACTCTAGTTATTTTTTTACACTCCTTATTATGGAATATTTCAAACATTCACATGTAGAGAGAACAAGGTAATGAATACCTGATACACTCATCATCCTGCTTCAATGGTTATCTTAACTAACTGTGTTGCATTATTCTTTTTTCATGTTTTGCTGGAGTTTTTCAAAGCAAATTCTAATCATTTATCATTTCAATAGTATATATTGCTGTATGTATCTCTAACAGACTTTCAGCCAAAAAAATCTCGTCCATATATAGATACAGGTGATTACAAGTAGAAATATTTATAGATTTGTGCTTACAACATTTTCCTACACATGTACACATTTCCTAGCTCTGTCAGCTCAGACGGCCAAGAAACAAGATACCCCAATAGCAATGATCACACCTACACCCAGATCTTGGTCTCTAGTAACATTCTCCAATAAAAGAAAATAGGGATTGTTTTAGTCAGCCAGTGCTGAGCTAGTAGAAATATCACAGAATGGATGGCTTTAACAAAGGAAAGTTTATTCTTACACAGTCTGGTAGGCTATGAGTCCAAATTCAGGATGTCTGCTCCAGGGGAAGGCTTTCCTATTGCGGGCTCTGGAGGAAAGTCTGACATCGCATCCATCTTTGTCCAGGGAGCATCTTGGCACAGGAACCTCAGGTCCGAAAGATGCGCTCTTCTCCCAGTGCTGCTCTGTTGACGGTGTGAGGTTCCCAACTCTCTGCTTGCTTCCCTTTCATCTCTTGCAGGATGGAAGGATTAAGGGTGGGGCAAGCCATACTCCAGGGAAACTCCCTTTACAGTGGAGACGGAGGTGATCCTATGAAGGGATTTACAGCCCCACCCTAATCCTTTAACATACAGCACAAGAAAACCACAAAATGGAAGATAGTCGCAAGATACTGGGAATCACGGCCCAGCCACATGGCTGCACACATTTTTGGGGGGACACAATTCAACCCATGACAGGGATACTCGATAAACAGCTGATTCTGGGACTAAGCTTGCGGCATCTTTTAATACCAGAAACTAAGGAAGTGCTTAAAAATAAAGGACAGGGGGCTCAAAATACAACGATAGGTATGTCAAAGGAACACAGGAATCAAATGAAAGCGCTCCCAATGATCAAAAGTGGAAGAATGTGAGGGGGTGAGGGAGTAGTACTGGATTATAACCCATAGCCAAAATAATAAAAGTATATTTGACTTGTTCTTCTTGTAGTGGTTAAATGCTACAGCTACTGGCCAACACACTGGCAGCTGGAATCTACCAGGCCCCCCTTGGAAGCTCTACAGGGCAGTTATATTCTTGTCCTACAGGCTCAATATGAATTGGAATTGACTTGATGGCAGTGGTTCGGTTGTTACTTGTCTGCATAAGAAGCCCTGGTGGCAGAAACAAATGAGTGCTGGGCTGCCAACGAAAAAACTAGCATTTCAAACCCACTGAGTGCCTAATTGATAGTTATATTTTTTTTAATCATAAGAGGTCCTCATTCTTTCTGGGTGATGCAATTTGTAGAAGAAACTGGATCATCTGAAGGATTTCTGCAATCTTGATTAACTATGCTATCATTTGACATGCTTATCACCCATATTTCTTGTAGATTGCTAGTTAGATGAAGGAGCCCTGATGGCACAGTCATTAAGTGCTCAGCTGCTAACTGAAAGGCTGGGGGTTTGAACCTGCTGGCCACTCTACAAGAGAAAGATCAGGCAATCTCCTTCCATAAATATGACAGCCTACGAAACTTGGTGAACAGCTCCACTCTCTCCTACAGGGTGCCTGTTAGTCAGAAATCAGCTTGACAGCACTTCCGATTCAGTAGATCTGAAATGAGACCCAAGACTAACTAAAGTTTTCAGGTGGTACTGCTGGTCAAGGCTGTTGCAGATGTATGGAATCCTGAAGTTCTTCTGACCTCAACCACAATGGTAAATTTCAGCTAACAGGATTTAGCCAATCTTGGGCTCCAAAATACTTTAGGACGGGCAGGATTAAAGACAGAATTTATGGAGCTTCATCTAACTAGCAGTCAGATCTACTGAATCAGATCTGCTGAATCAAGGTGGAGTGATGGTAGTTAGATCTGGAGACCTGATCAGATTTAGGTTGTTTTTTTTTTTAAGCAAAAAGTTTTCTAAGGTGGTGTTCTGTACTTTTGGTTGCATCACATCAGGAGGCACATTACATTCAGTTATTTCACTTTTAATGATGTTATGGTTCACCAGTAGGCTCGACAACAGGAACAAAATAAGTAAAACTTAAGAAAAAAAGATACATCAGTGGGTTCATCAATTTTTCACCTAATAATTTTAGCAGTGTTTGATGATCGTTGCCTAGAGCGATTTTTTAAAAAATACTTTATTGTCCTTTAAAGGAAAGTTTACAATCCAAGTCAGTTTGTCACACAAAAAGTCACACACACATTGCTATGTAACTCTAGCTGCTCACCACACACTGTGGCAGCACACTCCTCCTTTCTACTCTGTATTTCCCACATCCATTTAACCAACTGCTGTCCACCTCTGCCATCTCATCTCACCTATGAACAGGAGCTGCCCACTTAGCCTCAGGTATCTACCTAAGCCAACAAACACACTCTGCCACTATTATTCATGGCTTATAGTCCAGTCCAATCTTTGAAGAGTTGGCTTCAGGATTGGTTTCAGTTCTGGGCTAACAGAGGGTCTGGGGCCATATCTTCCAGGGACCCTCCAGTCTGTCAGATCACCAAATCTGCCCTTTCTAATAGAGCTTGAGTTCTGCACATCCATTTTTCTCCCACTACGTCAGGGACTCTGTGTTGTATTCCCTGTCAGGGCAGTCATTGGTAATGGCAGGGCACCATCGTGTTCTTCTGGTCTCAAGATGATGTAGTCTCTGGATTATGTGAGTCCTCCTGTCTTTTGGGCTCATCATATTTTCCTTATGTCATTAATGTCCTTCATTCTCTCCTGTTCCAGGTGGATTGGGACCAACTGAGCATTTCATTAGTGGTTGTGAATAGCAATTTTCTACTATCATTCTTTCTGCATTTTTGGCTCTTCTTATGCTCCATAAATGCTCTCTTTAATTCTGTCCGGTCCTAAAGTATTTTGGAGCCCAAGGTTGGCTAAATCCTGTTAGCTAAAATTTACTGTTGTGGTTGAGGGCAGAACTTCAGAATTCCATACATCTGCAATAGCCTTGACCAGCAGAGCCACCTGATAACTTATTAGTTTTGGGTCTCATTTCAGATCTACTGAATCAGAAACTGTAGGGGCAAAGCTCAGAATTCTGTTTTTAGCAAGGCCTTTTGGTGATTCTGATAGCCACTAAAGTTTGAGAACCACTGAAGCCTTCAATCAGCAATGACTTACTAAGGTGGATGGAAACATGCTGGGTGTTGAGGTTATGTATGCAAACATAGAAATGGCCCGGAACCCTCAAATCTACTCCAGGAAATAGGAGGTAGGCATGTGAATAGGTAAGCAGCCATAGAAGGCACTGTGTTCCAAACATGCTAGAAAAGTGATGCAGGAGGTAGGAGTCCAGATGATTGCACGGAAAGCAAAGGTTTTAGAGTTGACTTTGGGCAGGAGTGGTAGAGTAGAAGACGAATGATTTCCAAAAAGGCAGACTGGCATGAAAAAAGGCAGAAAGCTCAGGATGAGTATAACCTTGCAGACAGTGAAGGTTTTCTTTCTTCTCTCTTCTCACCTCCACCATCCCTGCAGTGCTCCGGAAAGTGTTTCTTTTCTTTTCTTGAACCTCGCCTCACCTTTTTCGTGACAACTTTCTTGCTCGCCCATAAACACTTGGTGTGTGTTTAGATTTCTATGGGTTGGCTACCCTTGGCCGTGGATGCTAGAGCATAGCGTTGTGGTTATTTAGAAGGGTGCATGCAGAAAGACTTGTAAGAAACACTTCGCCTCTGCTACCGGTACACCTCCGTGTATGTAGCTCGCCGGTCGGCGATGCCAATCAAGCAAATCTGGAAGTGGGCGGAGCCAATTCAGGGAGAGGCGGGGCCAGGCTGAGAAGCGGAAAGTGAAATCCGGCGGCGGCGGAAGCCTATGCGGGGTAAGATGGCGGCGCCCGTAAAGGTCTAGAGCACGTAGGTGGGGGTCTTGGAGGGAGAGGCTTCCGGGAACCCAGGCGGAAGGCTCAGTGCAGAATGTTTGGTTCCTTTGTCGCAGCCTGCCGAAGGTTTTTGTTCTGTATGGGAGCGTCCGCTGCCTTTTCTGTACGGAGATCCTAGGCACGGCTCTCCATCCACCGACGAATGTAGGCTGAGGGTTTGAATTCTCATTCTAACGCTGGTGGTCCACGTTAATTAGCAACCCCCAACACAGAGCCCAAGGGAAAATCGTTAGACCCGACCCGAGGGGACGCCTAGCGCTGGAGGATAACCTGCAACCTACTACAGCCCAGAAATACTTTGAGGCAATCAGAAAATCCGTTTGTCGTTAGTACTACGTTGCAGGAGCATTGTCATTATAATCGCTCGAGATACTAGCACGTCTAGCGTGGATTGGTTCTCTACAAGTCGTCCTTGGAGTTTGTGGGAACTTATGTTGGTGGCTTAGCTTAAGACTAAAATAATTGCGGTTATTAAGGCTTATTTATGTGACTGCCTGTCATTGTTATTTAAATCTTCACAAAAGTTCTATTATATAGAACCTGTTGCTATCCACACTTTATATTTGTGGAAGCTTGACTCGGGATAGGTTGAGTAACCTGTCCACTTTTCGAACAACGGGTAGTAGTAGAGATTTCTGGCCTATGGATTCTGGAGCCAATGGCTGTAACAATCTTTACTCCCTGTACGAAGTAGATTCTGGCCCACGCTTGTGAAGTGGGCTGAACTTCCCTTTTGAGTCGCTTGACTCCATGGATTAGTAAGGGAATTTGTTTCTGCTGATAGCATCTTAGAGAAGTGAATTACTAGCATAGTGTGGAGTCTCCCTTAATCTAATTCAACCTTCTCTTGGCTCCTCGATTTCTTTCCCCCCATATTGACGAGGCTGTCTGGCATTTGGATCTGGTTTGATTGTTCTTTGGCTGTATAAGTGCATCATGATAATAACTAGTATTTTAATATTTAGTATATGTACCATTCTAATTTTTTTTTACGTGTATTCATTCACGAGATAGGTACAATTATCTGCATGTTATAGAAGAGGAAACAGGCACAGCAACTTGAGGTAGAATAACTTGCCTTAGATTATACAATTATGAAGTGGCAGAGCCTGGATTTGAATACAGACTGTCCATTTCCACAGCTGTTTACCACCCGTTCGGTAAGAGACCCATCTGTGTATGTTCTTTGCTGTCAGTTTACAAATTTCGCCAAATTGAAGACCTAAAGTTGTAGACAGGTCTTTGCATACTACATCTACTTCTTTCTCTTCGCTGCTTTATCCAGATCTTCTTCAGCTTTCAACTTTGTTTCTAGCTCACAGTAATTACTCCTACTCTGAAATCCTGTAGCACTCATTTGATCACCAGGATGTGTTGCTTTGTGTTGTTTTCAGCCTTTTTAATACATATGTATGGTTACCATGCAGCCTCTTGGAATCGACTTGATAACAGTGAGTTTGGTTTGGGTTGGTATGAGCCCCTTCCCAGAGTAAATTCTCAAGCAACAAGCTTTGATAATATTTTTGTATTCACACCCTCATGTAATTGTCTTGTCATTTCCCTAATGGCTAATGATATTGAGCATCTTTATTTCTTATTGGTCATTCATATAGCTTCTTTGGTAAAAGTCTGGTCATATCTTCTGCCCATTTTTTAATTGTGTTGTTTGTCCATTTTTTTGCTGAGTTGCAGTAGTTCTTTCTGTGTTCTGGATACAAGCTCCCTTATCAGAGCTATGATTTGCAAAGTTTCCTTCTGTAATTTGTCTTTTTACTTTGATGCACAAAAGTTTTAATTTTGTTAAAGTCCAATTTATCTATCTTGAGTTGATTTTCTTTCCGTATCTAAGAAACTATTGCCTAATCCTAGGTCATAAAGATTTTACACTTATATTTCCTCTGAGAGGAAACCCTGGTGGTGTAGTGGTTAAGTTCTACAGCTGCTAATCAATAAGTCAGCAACTCAGATCCACCAGGCATTCCGTAGAAACTCTATGAGGCAGTTCCACTTTGCCCTATAGGTTGCTAAAAGTTGGAATTGACTCAACAGCGTGGGTTTGGTTTTTTTGTTTTTCTTCTAAGAACTTTATAGTTTTAGCACTTACCATACATCTATGGTGTAGGTCTATTTTGAGTCGTTTTGCATTTGGTGTGAGGTAGGTTTCCAGCATCATTCTTTTGTATGTTAATATCCAGTTGTCCCAACACCATTTGTTGAAAAGACATGCTTTCTCCTTCTCTGAATTGTCTAGGCACCCTTGCTGAAAATTAGTGAACCACAGATGTATGAGCTCATTTCTGGACTTTCAGTTCCTTTATCTACACATCTGTCCCTTATGCCAGAACCACACAGTCGTGATTACTACAGCTTTGTGTTTCAGTAAGTGTGGCAGTGTAAGCTTTCCAAACTGTCATGCATTTCTTGCATTTCCATGTGCATTTTAGGATCAGCTTATCAAGTCTGTAAAAGAGGCAGTTGGAATTTTGATAGGGATTACACTAAATGTATAGATCAATTTGAAGAGTGTTGCCATCTTAACAATATTAAATCTTTCAATCCATGAATAGCAGTCTCTTGCCATCAAGTTGATTCCAACTCATGGTGGCCCTGTATGACAAGGTAGAACTGCCCCATAGGGTTTCCATGGATCACCTGGCAGATTCGAACTGCTAATGCTTAGGTTAGCAGCTGTAGCACTTAACTACTATGCCACCAGGGTTTCTCCATCAATAAATGGTTAGTTAAGTTGTCTTCAATATGTTTCAACAATATTTTATAGTTTTCAGTATACAGGTCTTACATCTCTTTGGTTAAATTTATTCATTAGTATCTTATCCTTTTTTGCTGCTATTTTAAGTGATTTCGTTTTCTGATACTTCTGGGCTGGTGTATAGAAATACAGCTGGGTTTTGTATATTGATAACTCTACAACCCAAGATTATTAATAATTTCAACACCTTTAGGCCAGGCTTATTCTCTCCAGTTTGATACAGAGTTACCAGTCCCTATTACAACATTTTCATTTGCTGGCTTCTGGTGGCACTTTCCTATGAACACTATTATTTGTTCCTAAAAGTATTGTGATCATCACCAGATTGTCAACAACTTAATTTGGCAGTAAATATTGTTGCTAGGCTGATGACCAGGGAGAGCTGAGTAGGATGGAAATGGCAGTAAGGTATGAATGAGGAAGGATGAGTTTACATGGGTCCAAAGAAGAAAGAGGGTCTTTTCTGAACCCTGGTGGCACAGTGGTTAAGAGCTACAGCTGCTAACTAAGAGGTCATCAGCTTGAATCTACTAGCTGCTCCTTGGAAACCCTATGGGGCAGTTCTAGTCTGTCCTTTAGGATTGCTATGAGTCGGAATCAACTCGATGGCGGTAGGTTTGGTTTGGGGTTTTGGTTTCTAATGCACAATAAAGAGAATCAGTGTTTAGTTGTGATAGTCCCATCATATTTATTCATATTTTAGGAATGAAAGAGGGAGAATCCCCATACCAAAGCACTGCTGGGAAGTGTTGCATTGAGGAGACTGTTACAGTGACAAGATGCTGTCAAGACCAAAGCCAGGGGAGTCTGAGATGGACCTGCTGCGCTTCCAGAGTCAGTTTCTGGCAGCTGGCACAGCCCCAGCAGTACGCTTGGTCAAGAAAGGAAGTAGGAGAGGTGGCGATACTAACCTGGACCAGTCTGTACTGCAAGATCATCGGGATGTGGTGATGCTGGACAGTGAGTGCCTGTGGGTATGAAGCTGAGCAGGAGAGAAGGTGTTGTTTCGGGACCCCTTTGTTCCTGATGTGACTGAGTTCTGTCTTATCATTATTCCAGACAGCGCATAGCCTCAGTTGCTACAGCCCCACCTTTTATAAGAAGAAACTGAGGCTCAGAAAGGTTAAATATCTTGCCAAGTTTGCACAGCTTAAGCCAGGGCCACCCAATGGCTCCATTTATTTTCTTCCATCCCAGTCTTAAGTCTCTTCTTGGGAAGGAATGAGAGTCCTCACATCTTGCTTTTTTTTGTTTGTTTAAATCTCCCAGATTTTCCCCCAGCTCTGGTTCCTGCTCCTCCGAAGAGAACCAGGTCCAGTCCCAGCTGCCTCTTGCCAGAGGATGAGGACCCTGAGGAAAGGCTGAGCAGGCACGATGAGCACATCACTGCTGTCCTGACTAAGATTATTGTGAGTATCACCCTGACTGAGGCGCTGAGGTGCCTGAGAGCGCCAGGGATGTTGGGTTGGGTTGGTGAGTGTTGTGAGTGGAGGTTGCCACTGAAGGTTGGGGCTTTTTATTCCTGAATTCAGACTGGGGGCTAAATGGATCTTACGCTCTGAAAAGCAACCTTCCCCAGAGTAAAAAGCTTTGGTCATAGTGGGATAGGAAGCAGACTCAGGAAGTCCCTACGTTTTCACAATTTTTTGTACTTTGTTACTACAGGAGCGAGATACAACTTCAGAGGCTGTGAAACTGCCAGTGTCTTGTAGTGTTGCTTTCCCCCTTGTTTTCCATCGCTCCCAGGAGAGACAGGTAGGCAGGAGTAACCCCGGATATGCTTAGGAGACAGTCAGCGAACCTCATAGTGCATATTCCTCAGGTAGATAGTCTTAGCAATGAGAAGCTCTTGCATTTGTAAAGCAGTCCCATACTCCGCACTTTAAACATATTATTTCATTTAATCCTTATCACAGCTTTGTAAGGTAAGTATCATTGCCACAATTTTTGAGATGAAGAAACTAAGGCCCCCAAAGAGATAAACAAATGACTTGTCCTGCACTGTGTATCAGCAGAAGAGACAGAAAGCACACCCAAGTCTGTCGTACTTAAGTGCCTATGCCCCCATTAGAACCCTGCTTTCCTAAGGCCGGGGTTGTGACCCACAGAATAAGTTTCTGACCTCTTTGTTTCAGAGGCCTTTGTATAAAGGACTGAAAGCAGAGGAGTAACCCAGGTTTTCTTTTTGCCCCATAGGGGAAGCCAGCAATATCTGGTAAGAGAAGCATCTTTGCCCAAGAGATTGCAGCCAGGAGAGTGTCTGAAGCCAGGGTCCAACCAGTTGGGGAAGTTGTACCCTCCTTGAACCCACCAGAGGGTAAGCTGGAGTTGAAGTGGGTTAGCCTTTTTAGAAGACCTGATCATAGGGATATCTTTGGATGTATGTCATTCCTGCATCAAATGGGAAGTACATTTGAGCGGTTTTGAGAAAACATGAGCCCATGCCCTCAACTAGGGCACTTAGTATAGGAGGCTTGGACCCACCACCTAGACTTAGAGAGAGAGAGGCAGGTGCTACCTGACCCTGAGAGGAAGGGAAGAGTGTCTGGCAGCGACTGAAAGCAAAGTTTTAGGCCAAGATGTGTTAATGATACAAATTGTTAGTGGAATTTCTGGGAGGCGGAAGGTTGGAGGCAAAAGGCTGCCTAGACATCTGAGAGAAGTCAGAAACTAGAATTTTTCCAAGGGAAATCTCACATAAGCCGTAAGAAAAGAAAGACTGAAGAGACCAGCCCTCTACTCTGTGAGCTTGTGGAGTCCTGTGCCAGCCTTTAGGGATCTCTTGTTTGACCTGAACAACTGTGGGGCTGTGGTCAAATGTCCAGGCTCATGGGGTTAAAGAAGCAGGCCAGAGGACCCAGTTAGAGCCACAAGACTGATAATACACTTTTCCAGGTACTACAGCTTATAAGGCACCCACTCCTGGGGACCAGAGCTGCCAGCTTCTGGGGAGCAGCCACCGCTTCCAAGGACCTCATCTGGTCACAGGGAGGGGGCTCAGAAGCCAGGAGGCTGAGCAGGAAGCCCAGACCATCCATGAGGAAAATGTAGCGAGACTGCAAGCCATGAGTCCTGAGGAGATCTTGCAGGAACAGCAACGCTTTCTGGCTCAGCTTGGTATGAGACCAGGCCGGGAAGGGAATGCCACTCACTGTGGGCCAGGCTTTGTGCCAAGTACCGCATATACATGATTTATCCTGTCCTCAAATTAGTCCTGTGAGGTACGTGGCACTACCTTCATTTTTCTTCAGAAGAAAACCGAGGCTCAAGATTTTAAGAAACGCTTCTTCCAGGTTGCACAGCCAGTAGAGAAAAAGGATGAAATTTAAACCCAGGTCTGTGTAGTCTCACAGGTCCTATAATGTAACTATACTTTATGTGCGTTAATACTATAATATACACTATGGTATGGTATACTGTATTACACCATACTCTACTGAAGTCCCTGGATAATGCAAATGGTTAACATGCTCACTGATTACCTGGGAGGTTGGAGGTTTGAGTCCACCTAGAGGCATCTTGGAAGAAAGGCCTGGTGATCTGTTTTCAAAAAATCAGCCATTGAAAACCTGTGGAGCACAGTCTTACTCTGATACACATGGGGTCCCTATGAGTCAGAGTCAGTTTGATGGCAGCCAGTATACTGCTTTCTTTAGTTCCTGCTTGCTGAAAGGACAAGCACCAAGACAGTCTTGTTCTCTTCTGTATATTTAGCACCTATGTAGACCCTTTCATACTGTGAGATGTTTAGTAAATATTTGGGAATAAATAAATTATCTGGCAGAAGATGAGAGAAATTGTTTCCCTTAATGTCTTCCCTTTGGCCATAACCAACATTCCTTCCTTCCTTCTGTAGCTTCGTACTTTGGACTTCTGACCTGAGGCCAAGCTCAGGAACCAGCATAGGCCCCTGGACTAGGGGACTATGTGGGGTGGAGGGAAAGGGAGACAGGCAGACCTCAGTGATCCCACAGGGGTGAGAAAGCAGGACCATGGAAGGGACACAGGGGAGTGCAGGAAGCCCAGCTGTGGCTGGGAAGCAGTTTGTGTACCCTTGGCACCCATATGCGTTCAAGATTCAGCAGGTTTTAGATCCATAGGAGGCTAGGGAGGATCTGCACTCACTATCTCTCCTCCTCCCTCGCTTCTAGATCCCAGCTTGGTTGCCTTCCTAAAATCTCGCAGTCACACCAGTGAGCAAGCAGGAGAGAAGACCATAGAGGGGCAGAGGCCAAGAGGACCCACTGAGGTCATCAAAGAGAAGCCTGTTGTGCCAACTGCTGCCAGTGAGCCCTGGAAGACAGATGAGCTGGAGCCAGGAACCCCAGGTTGAGGGGAGAAAGGGGGCATCCTTTAGGGGATAAAAGTAGAAGAAAGTATCCCTTCTCCTGTTGTATTGTTAGGTGCCATTGAGTCAGGTCTGACTCATAGCAGCAAATGACAGAAGCTTCTCTGTCATTGGGTATCGATGACATTAACCCTCGTTATTGGTATCAAATTTGTCCTCGTTTGCTGATACATGTCTTCTTGTACATGCTTCCTGCCCCTTGTCCTGTGGGTGCTCTTCCTTCCCTTTCCTGGTGAGAGGAGGCGGTCTGTGATGGCTGAGCGGCCTCCCTTCCCCAGCGTACCACCTCCCTGCCTTAGCTGTGCTCACTCTGACCTGGCTCCGTCCATCCGTAGTTCTTTTCCTGCGTCTGGTCCCAGGGCCAGGGTGATAGGAGAGGAAGAGTCTGACGCAGGTCTGTAGGAACATGCCAGACCAGAAGGAGAGAGGCCGTTGGGAACACTCATTTCCCAGGAACTGGATTATTGCATTAGTGGTTAACAAAAGGAGAAACTGAATTATGAGGGCCAGGAACCTCCTGCCTCTGGAGGAACTCCAGACCAGCTGAGCTGCTTGGGTGGTGGGGAGGGCCAGGGGCAAGGGCGGTGGAGGACGTTGCAGGTGTGTGTTTCTGCATTCTGCTCCCCTGGGACAGTATAGCTCCTTCCCTCATTGTCCCTGCTCCCCAGTCTGAGGACTAAGAGAGTTGGTACTAGAGAGGGGATCTATGTTTTCCTACATGTATGCGTTCTCCCCATTTTTCTTCTGTTCTTCCCTCTCTCCTTTTCTTCTCCTCTTTCTCCTTTCCCTCCCAACAAATCCCAGGACTGGGTGTGTTCTGCCATGTCTGAGACATTTACCCAGTTTCCTGGAGTTGCAGCCCTGGGCCATGCCATTTCTCCATAGCTGCGGGCAGAGGGACAAGGCACTGAGGACAGAGATAGTTGTGGTAGCTGCTGGTTGGTACTTCTGTTCCAGTGAGCTGAGCTCCTCAAGGAACATTCCCATGATCCCATCTCCCCAGCTCCAGCACTGCCTGTAACCCCTACTATCTCCCCAGTTCCAGCACTACCTGTAACCCCCCACTGTCTTCCCGGATCCAGCACTGCCTGTAACCCCCCACTATCTCCCCAGCTCCAGCACTGCCGATAATCCCTGACAAAGAGTGGCTGCACATGGACACAGTTGAGCTGGAGAAGCTTCAGTGGACCCAGGACCTACCCTCACTCCGGCAACAGCAGACACAGGAGGTGAGGAGGCCAACTGGTCTGCAAGGGGTGGGGTAGAGCTGCTGCTCCTACACCCAGAACCCAGGCCTTTCTCTTCCCCTGAGCCTGAGAGACGTCTCTCCTTTTCACCCACCCTCCTTTCCTACCTCCTTAACCTGATCCCCAAAGCCAGAGGTGCCCAATTCCCAGATAGCAGTGAATTCAGCACCTGAGCTGTGAGAGGCCTGAGATTGTAAGTGAGTAGTGGGTATGGGGAAGTTGCTGTGGCCCCCATCCTGTCACCTTCTTTCTTTTCCTTTTAGAGGATGCAGGCCCGGTTTGGTCTTCAGGGAGAGTTACTGGCCCCCACTGTGGATCTGCCTACCCACTTGGGTCTGCACCACCATGGAGACGAGGCAGAGGTGAGGCACGGGGCCCAGGGACTGGGCAGCTTTTGGCTAGTGCTTTTAACAACCGTGTGGAAAGGGACCTCCAGCCAGTTGCCTTGAACCTTCTGTGTCCTTGTTCTAGTTGACAGTCTTGCTGTCTATTCATTTTCTCAAGTTCGAGGTCTTTTTCCTCTTTCCCTTACCTTCTGGTTAGTTACCAGGACTTGCCAGTTCTGTATTTGTTAGTGCCCGTGGTGCTTCTGGGATAAGAACATAGCTCCCACTTCTCTGCTCTATCGCCCTGTATTTACCTTCCTGTCACCCATGGAATGACATGCTGACTTCCTGTGTCCCAGCTCAGACTATGCCTTGCCTTGGAAAGGCTGGCTCACCTCTGCTCACAGAATAAAGCCCTGGCTTCTCAGCCTGTCAAGGACATCCTTCCACAGTCTATCCCCACTGATCCTACAGTTCTGCCTCCCTATATTTCCTACTCCACCATTCTCCTGTCTCCTCTCTACATACCCCTCCAAGGCTCAACTCCTGGACACCCTCAAGGGCCTACCTTTGCCTTTTGCTCCATGCCAGCGTATTAAAGCTCTGAGAGCAAGGAGCTGTGCAGCCTTTCACCCATTCACAGAGACATGGTCATTTTTCCAGATCCCCCTTCTCTCTCCTATTTGCTGGTTTCACATCACACTTTGAGTAGTACTTTCCTCCCCAGATGTCTAGTAAGTAGCATGTTTGCTTGTGTACAAGTCCTGTCTTCTCTGCAAGCTGTGGCTCCACGGAGAGCAGGGGCCAGAGGCAGCACTATCTTCTCTGTCCATGAACACCTCACCAGTGAATGGCATGTCGCGGGGCTTTTAGGTATTTGTTGGGGTGCTGCCTAGCATGCTGGCTCCTTCTGACTTGTTTCTGCCCCAGAGAGCAGGGTACTCCCTCCAGGAGCTGTTTCACCTGACCCGCAGCCGGGTTCCCCAGCAGAGAGCTCTGGCACTGCAAGTGTTGACCCAGGTCATCAGCAGGGTGAGTGACTGCTGGTCCCTGGCCCTGCCCCTTTCCCTGTGCTGTCAGCTTTCCCACTTCCCTTCCCTTTTCAGTTTGATTCACTAGCTCAGACACTGTGGCTTTGGGTCAGATGGCGATGGGGAAAACTCAGGGTCACAGGGAGGCAGGTCAGGGCTTAGAACAAAGGTAGACATCAGCATCGTCAGCAAGGTTTTATCCTCCTACCCTCAGGCCCAGGCTGGTGAGTTTGTGGGTCAGCTGGTGGGCAGCGTCTTGCATCTGCTTTTGGATGCTGGGTTCCTCTTCTTGCTGCGCTTCTCCCTGGATGACAGAGTGGACGGGGTCCTGGCAGCTGCCGTGCGGGCTCTCCGGGCTCTGCTGGTGGCTCCTGGAGATGAGGTAACAGGGCTAGGAGTGGGTTTGGAGACAGCATCTTCTGCACTCCTCATGCTGGATGTGCCCTCACTCCTGAGACTTTGCCAGGCTGAGAGGGGACAGAATGATAGGCACCACCTCAAATCCCAGAAGCCTGCTTTGCACTCTCTGTAGGTGGTTTCCACTCTAGATGGGCACCCCATTTCTTGGCTTGGTCTGTCTTCCTCTTCCCACCCTCATTCTCCGTCCTCTGGCAGGAGCTCCTAGACAGCACCTTCTCGTGGTACCATGGTGCTTCGGTGTTCCCTATGATGCCCAGACAGGAGGACAATGAGGATGAGGATGAGGATGAGGATGAGGATGAAGAGCCCCCAGCAGAAAAGGCCAAAAAGAAGAGCCCTGAGGAAGGAGGCCAGCCCCCACCTGACCTGGCCCGACACGATGTCATCAAGGTAAAGGTGCTGAGATGGCTGTGTACCCAGGCCAGCCTAGCATCATTCCCCATGCCCTTGGCCCAGCTGCGTTTGACAGTGGGTTTATCTCTCTGGACTGCAGGGGCTCCTGGCCACCAACCTGCTGCCTCGACTTCGCTATGTGCTGGAGATGACCTCTCCAGGACCTGCAGTGGTCCTTGACATTCTGGCTGTGCTCATCCGCCTGGCCCGGCATTCCCTAGAGTCAGCCACAAGGGTGAGATGTGGAACTGGTCAGTGAAGAGGCAGAGAGCCTGGCTGGGCCTGATCTGAACTTCCCACCTCCTCACCTCTCCTCTTCCCTGTTCTTCATAGGTTCTGGAGTGCCCACGTCTGATAGAGACTGTGGTTCGAGAGTTTCTGCCTACCACTTGGGCCCCCATGGGGGTGGGACCTGTCCGCAGTTTGCATGGAGTACCTTGTGCTTCTGCCATGAAACTATTCCGTGTCCTGGCCTCGGCCGGTAGGAATATTGCTGCCCGGCTGGTGAGCAGGACACAGGCAGTGGGTGGGGGCTGGGTAACAAGGCTGAGCTGGGTGCTAGGTGGCCAGCTCTTATCTTTCTCTTCCTCTCCGGGCTTATGTAAGAATGCAGCAGAAACCACCAGGCAGGGAACCTAGCCACCTGGAGGCTAGTATATCCTGTAGTCCAATAGCCTGCCTTGATTTTGTGAGGGGAGGACTCCCTGCTCCCTGGACCTAAAGAACTAATGACAGAGAAGAACTCAGCACATGTTTCCAAGTAGACCTAGAAAAGGTGCTCAGCAAGTGCTTGCTAAGAGAAGGATGGGAAGGTGGGTGGGTGGATGGATGAGGTAACTTCACCTACCTACCCCAACCCAGAGATATGACCATGTGGCCCCAGAGTGGCCTCAAATAGTGACGGATGAACTGAGCCAACCTCCTTTGTAAGAGAATCTGAGGCTAGTTGGACTTACAATCCCTGCTGGCCCTGATCCGAAGATGCTCTGCCTACCCCCAGTTGAGCAGCTTTGATCTTCGGAGCCGCCTGTGCCGCTTCATAGCTGAGGCTCCCCAGGAAATGACTTTGCCCCCAGAGGAAGCCGAGACACTGAGCACTGAGGCTTTCCGTCTCTGGGCAGTGGCTGCCTCTTATGGCCAGGGCAGTGACCTTTACAGGTGAGGAGAGAAAGCAGGTAGGTTCCCTTACAGACCCCTCCTTTTCTGCACCTCTGGCCTAACCTGGTGTCTCAGCCTTGCTCAAGGTCCTAGACTGAGAGGGAGGCCGAAAAAGGGGAAGAAGGGACTCCAGGGTGTGAGGGAGGCTGAGGGTCAAGACCAGCCAGCAGAGAGTGGAATGAGCCTGAGCTGATCATATCTGTGTACAAAGGCATTGACATCTTAACTGGAATGTCCTGTTGGGGGCAACCTTGAAGGATTCTCCTTCCCATTTCAAGACCCATCCTTCCTTCCTTCTTAAAGTCTCTCAAGAGTGCCCAGCCTTCAGGCCTTCTCCCTCCTGACCCTCCCTAACCAGACTGCAAGTCACCGGGGCCATGCCTTCTATTTTCATCAACCTCCTGGTGAGGGTCAGCACACCTTCAGTATGCCCTGTGCCCTAGGGAGCTCTACCCAATGCTGGTGCAGGCCCTGCAAGCTGTGCCTCAGGAGCTCAGTGCCCAGGCCCCTCGGCCCTTGGTCATGCAGCGGATTGCCTCCCTGTTCACCCTCCTCACCCAGGTGACCCTGGCAGCCAGCAGCACCACCTCGGAGCCCATCAGGTAGGCCTACAGCCCTGAGCCTACCAGCAAGGAAGGCCTACCAAAACAGGGCAACTGTTCTTCCCTAGGGCAAGGGTGGCTGCAGCCAGGTCTTTACTGTAGCCCTTTGGGCACTCTTGTAGTGACTGTGCTGAGGCCAGCCTGTTGGGCACCACTGCCCTGATCACTTGGACGCAGGTGTCTGGGCTCCGGCCTCTTGTGGAGCCAGGTATAAAACAGACATTGAAGTTGCTGCCGAGACCTGAGATGTGGAATGCTCTGGGCCCGGTGCCTGCTGCTTGCCTGCTGTTCCTGGGCGCCTACTACCAGGCCTGGAGCCAGCAAGTGAGTGTGGCCTAGCTTCTTGTGCCTTGTCTCACGTCCCCTGCCTTCCACCCCTTTTGTTTCCTCTTTGTCTGCAGCTCTCCACTCCTAGCTTCCTGCCTTCGTATCTCCTTCCCTTTCCCCCTCTTTCCACCTCAGCATGCACTGGAGCTTTAAGGACTCATGCAGCCTTTATGGTCAGGTCCTGAGACATAAGGGCCAGAGCAGCTCAGGAGCCCTCTCCCTCCAGGGATTCAGAAAGCAGAAGCTCCAGACTGACTCCGTTGGGTTCTTAGAATCATGGGGTTGACCTCTGAACACAGGGTCTAGGAGAATGGTGTCCCAGGCTGTCAGCTCACTGAGCCCCTCTGTCCTACAGACAGGCTTGTGCCCAGGAGACTGGCTGCAGGACATGGAGCGCCTGTCAGAGGAGCTGCTGCTGCCCCTGCTCAGCCAGCCTGCTCTGGGCCGCCTGTGGGAGTCTCTTAGGTACGTATTCTGTGTATATACTGGATGGAGGGGACCATTTCTCTCCTTGTGGGATTCCTGGGTCTACTTTCCTGGTCCATCCCAGGGTGGACCTCTTCAGTCTGAGGAAAACTTGAGACATTAGCAGGCAGCAGTCATGATGGCCTCTGAGGTCAAGTGATGGCACAGAGCATGGTCCCCATTGGGGCTCTGCTGTTCTGCAGAGCTCCATGCTCTCTGGCCTACCCCAGATGCCAAGAATTTGAGTACTGATCTGCACAGACAAGACCCTGTTGGCCTTGGTCACAGACTAACCAAGTAGCTCTTTTCTAGCCTGACACACATCAGGCTTCTCCAATCTGCCCACAGGCTCTGCTCCCCTCTCTGCAACCCGCTGTCTTGTGCTCCAGCACCGGAAGCTGTCCCCAGCCTTGTGTCCCTGGGCTGTGCCGGAGGCTGCCCCTGTCACAGTCTGGCTGGTTCAGCCTCACCCTTCCCATTCCTCACTGCCCTCCTCTCTCTTTGCAACACCCTGTCTCAGATCCACAAGGGCCTATGTAGCCAGGTAAGTCCTGGGTGCCTGGTTAGCGGCTAGATAGGAAACTGAGATGGCAGGAGTCAGGAGTCAGAGAAGAAAGGGAAGAGTACCCCATGGGGACTCTGACTTTGGCCAGGAGGTGGCCCTCTGGGCTGTGCCTCCTGCCACCACCTGGTGTGGCCTGTGTGTATTCTGGTAGACGGAAGGGACCCGTATCCATTTCTAGAACCTGACGAGCTTGCTTTTCCTCAGCTGGCTGCCGTGTTGACTTCCCCAGGACTCCAGAACTACTTTCTCGCGTGTGTGGCTTCTGTGGCTTCCCCACGACTCACTCTGTTCTCAGCATGGGCCCTGCGCCATGAGTGCCACCTGCAGCACCTGGCACTCTCCCTGGCTCAGAGAGCGGTGGGTTCCCCCACACCTTCCCTGTTAATCCTCCTCCTCTTTCTCTAGAACTTCTGCTGCTTCTGCCGGGCCATGCCGCTCCTGCTTTCCTCCAGACATGCCCTGGACCTCTGCCCTTCTGTCTTCCTTACGTCCTGTTTCTCTCTGTTGTATCCTCTCACACCCTTCCCCACCACTTACCAGCTCCCTGCTTTTCCCTGCACAGGCAGCACTCCAGCCAGAGCCAGCCATCAATACTACCCTCTATCATGGTGTGGCCTTGGCTTTGCTGAGTTGGCTGCTGCCCGGAAGCGAGCACCTTGTCCATGAGCTGTTGCTGAACTGCGTGTTCCGGCCAGAGTTTCTCCCGTAAGTCTAGGGTTGGTGGCATCAACTCAGTCCTTTGGGAGGCTGCTATAGTTGTTGACAGAGCAGTCCTGACTTCAAAGCCAGGAATCCTGGGCTTAATTCTCTTTCTTCCATAGATTACGCTTAACCTGTGTGAGCTCTAGTTTCCTCACAAGTGAGGATGACACTAGCCACACCAGAGAATTATAGTGAGAATTCATTGTGACTGTATGCTTAGAAGTGCTATATAAACAAGCCATTTGCATGTAGTGGCTAACTGTTACTGTTTACTCCATGTCTGGCACTCCCGTAAGTATCTGTATTTTAACAGCGAGAGGTACTGTAATTGTCACCCCCATTTCACTGTGAGGAAACAACGGCACAGAGAAATTATATGAACTTGAACTTATGCAGCTAGCTCTGGTATTCATCCTCCCAACTACTACACATGCCTCCTGGGAGGTTAATGGGGTAGAGGGAGGAATAGGACTGGGCCTAGGCCTCTGGGAAGCTCTAGCAAGCTGGCGAGGCCTTCTGGGTGTCCAGTTCTAGCCCTCATGTTTGGGTTTTGGGTTTTGTTTCAGGGAAAGAGCTTCTGGGGCTCTGGAGGCAGCTGACTTCTCAGACCAACTATGCCTGAGGAGCCGTGGGGTCCCTGGGTGTGGGCGAGGGGCTCTGCTAGCTCAGGCCAGCCAGGATCTCCCCAGCATCCGCAGCTGTTACTTGGCTCACTGTACACCAGCCCAAGCCAGCCTGCTGGCCTCTCAAGCCTTGTACCGGGGGGAGCTACAGCAACTCCCAGCCCTGCTGCTGCCTGTGCCCAGAGAGCCACTGCTACCCACTGACTGGCCTTTCCTACCACTGATCCATCTTTATCACCAGCCCTCAGACACCTTCTCAGGGCACTGTCCCGCTGACACCGTGGGCACAGCCATGCGGGCGCTGCAGTGTGTGCTAGTCCTGGAGAGCTGGCGCCCCAAGGCCCTGAAGGCTGTGTCTCCTGCCGCCCGTCTGGCACGGCTCATGTGTGTGTTCCTGGTGGACAGTGAGCTATTCCGGGAGACCCCAATACAGAATCTGGTGGCAGCCCTCCTAGCCCAGCTCTGCCGGCCTCAAGTCCTGCCAAACCTCAACCTGGACTGCCCACTTCCTGGCCTGATGTCTTTCCCTGACCTGTATACCAGCTTCCTAGAGCATTTTGAGGCCGTCTCTTTTGGAGACCACCTCTTTGGAGCACTGGTCCTCCTTCCCTTGCAGCGTCGGTTCAGTGTGACCTTGCGCCTTACCCTCTTTGGGGAACATGTGGGCGCCTTGCGAGCTCTGGGCCTGCCTTTGACCCAGGTATGTTCTGACCCTGGTCCCAGTCCTGGGGCATTACTGTGCTACTGTGCTGTGAGATGCTTTGGTGGGCCTTGGGATCCTCATCTTTCCTGTTGGGGGCTCTGAGAGCATTAAGTAACAGAACCTATGAAAGGGTTTAACAGGGTATCTGGCATATATTGGGTGTTCGCTGTTACTAACAAGGCATGGCTCCTTGCTCATATGTTGGCTGTAATCTGAATAAGAGAGTTACTCAAATCCATCATAATCCTGAATTACTCAGACTTTAAGTGTCAGGTCAAAATTCAGAGGAGGAAAAGATCAAAGTGGTCTTCCATAAGGAGAAAGCTTTGTAGAAGTGTAGACACTGAAGATTGAATAAAATAATTTGGGTTGTTGAGAAGGAGGATGTTCCCAGTGGAACAGCCCTAAGCAAAGGCTCAGAGGCAGAAAGGATCATGACAGGGTTGGGGGAGGGAGGTGGCTAGGACAGAGATTTCTTTTTCAAAACTTGGCAGAACCAGGAATGCGAAGCAAAGTCTTGGAGGGCTTCAATTATCAGGCTAAGGAGTATAAACTTGTAAACTGTAGAGAGTTGCCTTCTCCCACCCCCCTAGATTTGGTTTTTATTTTTATCATAACCTATTTAGTAAGTTTAAAAATAAACACTCTTTTTCGCTCTTTACTTCCAGTATTCACTCAACCAGTACCTGTCCCATCCTCTCTACCCTCTTCTCTCCCCTCTGAAAAGAAACCAGTAGGAAAGCCTCATACATATGATAAACCATACAGTATACAAACCACCTGAATCACTCTGTGTCAAGTCCAGTCCATTCTATGTCTGAAGTTTTGGCTTCAATACTGGCTTCAGCTCTGGGCTAGCAGCAAATCTAGGGGCCATGTTCTCAGGGGACCCACAAGGTTGTCAGACCATCAAGTCTGGTCTTTTAATAGAGTCCCAGATCTATGCATACATATTTTTATAAAGTTCAGATCACATTGCATAATGTGTTTTTTTCATTTAGTACTCCATAAGCATTTTCCAGTTCACTGAATATTCTAAGGATCAACATTTTAAAGTTATTATATCATAATCTGTTGTGTGGTATGCCCCAATTACTTTTATCAGAACCTCTTCCTTTTTACTGCACTACGGTATGATACACCACATTGGACATAAACTTTGTTTATATTTCTCTGGTAATCATTTGCTGTGTGAAATTAAGGATAACTTTTTGGAAAGAGAATTACTGGTCCAAAGAACGTGAATTTTTGAAAAGTTTGATGATGTAATCCAGCTATTGGACATTTAGAAAATTCTGAATTTAGGTAGATAAAACAAGTAGTGATGGGCAGTAGAAATTCACAGCTGCTTATCACCCATTTCCCGGCACCGCCTGCTTTCTGGCTCTGTAGTCTTACACCTGGATCCTTGTGTTAGAGAGGGATGGAATCTTGCAGGCCATACCCTCTGCTGTCCCTATTCATGTGCCTACTAACCAGCATCCTATTCAGTGACACACATTCCTACCCCTACCTCCACATGTCTCATGTCCCCTTACAGTTGCCCGTGGCCCTGGAGTGCTACACAGAGCCTCCTGAAGATAACTTGGCTCTCCTTCAGCTCTACTTCCGGGCCCTGGTTACTGGTGCACTCTGTCCACGCTGGTGCCCTGTGCTCTATGTTGTGGCTGTGGCTCATGTCAACAGCTTCATCTTCTCCCAGGACCCAAAGTGCTCAGTAAGTTACATCCTGTCTCCAGGGGGAGGGAGGGAGCTACCTTTGGGCCAGCTGGGAGAAAGGTGAAGACTGAGCAAGGCCAGTGATTGTGCCATACCTCAGCCCACTGCTACCTCTCCCTGTTCTGCCTCCAGGATGAGGTGAAGACTGCCAGGAGGAGCATGCTGCAGAAAACTTGGCTACTAGGAGATGAGGTAGGGATACGTCCTAGAGGGTGGGGAGATAGAGTCTTGGGGGATGGAGACCTAATAGAATCTCACCACCCACTTCATAAAGTTTCTCTCATCTGCAGGGTTTACGGCAACACATCCTTCGCTACAAGCTTCCCAATTCAGCCCTCCCAGAGGGCTTTGAGCTGTACCCTCAGTTGCCCCGTCTGCGTCAGCAGCACCTCCAGAGACTTACCTCTGGAGTGCTCCAAACTGAAGAATCAGAAACCTAATATAGCTGCTACAGATGAAGAGATAGCTGCATTCTCATGGGGTTCACTAAGAGACCTGCCCACCTGGCTACACAGAGATGCTTAACGTGGGCAGGAGACAAGGAGCAGGAGGCTTGCATTCCTAGGAGTGCGTTCTTGGAGCAGAGTGATCCTGATAGCCGCAATTCAGGATCTGGGGCCTCTAAGGGTCTGTGCTGGGACTGAAGGATGACTTTGCTGTTCACCTCTTCCCTGGGAACAGGACAAACTAAATACACTTCGTTCTTCTGCCCCCCAAGCCAAAATGTGAATCTTACTTCTGTACACTGAAATTTAATTTTTTTTTTAATCTGCTGAAAGAGTGACTTGGACTGACTTTGTACATGCTAGCCTGGAACTGGTATTTAACAGTGGTTTATGCCAGGGGTGAATCAGGACTACTGTAAGAGCTGGGGGAAGAGTCACAAGTGGGAGGTGAAATTTAAGACCACAGTAAGAACATGGATCCCAGTTCCAGAGTGACGTCAGACCAGGGTAGTGCTGTTGGGAATGGGGGCAAGTCCTTCTGGAAGGACTTTTTCAGCAGACCAACTGAAGTATAGCCATCCTTAATAAAGTCAGCATCTAGTCTCCTTGTGAACCCCTCTTTCCACCGCTGTTATCCAGAGACCTGGAGAAGCCCCAAATCAGATTGGTGTAGCAGCTGCACTGCACTGCCAGTTCAGTGTTGTGGTGGGCAAGACCTGGGGTGGGATGGGTCAAAACAATGAACTCTGGCTTATTGCTATTCTATCTGGGTTCTTTTATCTAAATCCTGGCACTGTCCTTTTGTGTGGAATTAAGTATTGTTATTGTGTTTGCAAATCATGAGGGTGAGTACAATGTACTAGGCCTGACTCTGTCTATAGGTAGAACCCTCCCACATCAATGGGCTGCTAAACACAGAATTATCTGACAGCATTTATTAAGCAACTACTATATATATGAAGGAAATCCTGGTGGTGGTGTAGTTAAAAGCTGTGACTGATGACGAAAAGGTCAGCAGTTTGAGACCACCATGCACTCCGTGTAAACTCTATGGGGCAGTTCTGCTGTGTCCTGTAAGGTCACTGTGAATCTGAATCAATTTGATGGCAACAGGTTTTTCAGGGTATATAGAAAGTCCTCATAATCTGCTTCCAAAATACCAGCAGTTGAAAACTATGGAGCACAGTTGTACTCTGACACACATCAAGGGTTGCCATGAATCAGAATTGACCTGATGTAAGCTGTGAGTACATGTACTAGTCATTCTTAACACTTGTTTGTTGCATGCTGTCGAGGCAATTCCTACTCGTAACAACCCCATAGGACAGCGTAGAACTGCCCCATAGGGTTTCCATGGAGCGGCTTGTGGGTTCCAACTGCTGACCTTGGTGAGCAGCCTGAGCTCTTCACCGCTTTACTACCAGGACTCCATGCTTAATACCTCAGCATGTGATAAAAGTCACTTGGAGATGTGTGTTAAAAACACTGCTGGGCCCTGCCACTGGAGTTTCTGTAGATCTAGGGTGAAATTGAGTGATTTGCATTTCTAGCAAGGTTTCAGGTAATGCTGATGGTGCTGTCTAGGAATCCACCATACTTAGAACCACTGGCCCATAGGGACTTGTGACCTCCTAGTGGGGTATCTACAAAGTTAACTAGGGTGTGGGTGCCAGAGTATTTACAAAATCACTGTTGTGTCTATAACAGTACACTAGGCTTTACCAAGTAGCTAACTGCTTCTTTTTCTGAGTGCTCTCTGTTACACCTGGGGCTCTGGTGGTGCAGTGGTGAAGCATGTGTTCAGACCCACCAGCCACTCCCTTGGAACCCTATGGGCAAGTTTCCTTTTATAAAGTTAATGTATAAGCCATAGGGACCACTAGGCACTGAAACAGGACAGTTGTGTAACCAAAGTTCAAAACTGATTTTAGAGAGCTGCATGAAGTGAGACAAGAAAGTCTGTATTCAACACCCTATAGAACTTTACAGTAAAGCTGGAATTTATAGACTAATGGCTTATCAGGAGTATTGACAACAAGATCTTTCCTTCCTCAAAATCGTCTAATATTCATATACCATCAGTAAGCTGTTAACTGCAGGCTTTTAGACATTTTTAAGATTGAGGCCTAATAAAGTGCACAGATATGCCTACTCTGACCCATAAGGTTGCTGCAAGTCAGAATCAACAGCAGTGGGTATAGATTTGGTGTTTTGCGTTAATGAGCATCATGAGCAACAGGATGAGGGCCCCAGACAGATGCAAAGCCACCTAAAGCTGAGTGATCCCTTGCAGTTACTGGCTGCTGGCACAGTTTTCCTTCATGTGACTTCCCAGATGGTGGGGTAACTCAGAGCAGCTATGACCTGGCAGCATCACCCACTGACTAGCTATTGTAGTACTCACCAGGGCATTTTCTGACAACTGGCCCAGGCTTTCACTGCTTCGCAGTAAGAAGTGCAAAAGAATTTTATCAGAAATCTTGAAGTCATCTTCAACAAATGGTGCTGGCAAAATTGGTTATCCATCTGCAATAAACTGAACTCAAGATCCGTATCTTACACCTTATACAAAAACCAACTCCAGCTGGATAAAAGACCTAAATATCAAACCTAAAACGATAAAGCTTATTCAAGAAAAGGTAGGAACAACAATAGAAGTTTTAACACACAATGAGGACAGACTCCAAAATCTGTCAAAGAAACTTCAATCAACAGAAGAGAAAATAGATAAATGGGAACTATTAAGAATCAAACACTTTTGCTCATCCAAAGACTTTATTAATAGAATTAAAAGAACACCCACAGAATGGGAAAAAATATTTGGCAACTCTATGTCAGACTGACGCCTGATCTCCATAATCTATAAGATACTACAAAATATCAAGAAGAAGAAGATAAACCATCCAATTAAGCGATGGGCAAAGGAGATGGACAGACACTTCACTAAAGAGGAGATCCAGGCAGCCAAAAAACACATGCGGACATGTTCAAGATCTTTAGTTATTAAAGAAATTCAAATCAAGACAACAAGGAGATACCATCTCACCCCAACAAGATTGGCCATGATCCAGAAAACACAAAACAACAAATGCTGGAGAGGCTGTGGAGAAAGTGGAACCCTCCTACACTGTTGGTGGGGTTGCAAAATGGTCCAGCCTCTTTGGAAGGCAATCTGGCGCTTCCTTAAAAAAATGGATATTGATATACCATTTGACCCAGTAATTCCACTACTTGGAATATATCCTACAGAATCAAGGCCTTTCACACCAACGGACACATGCACCAGAATGTTTATCACAGCACAGTCCACGATAGCAAAAAGATGGAATCAACCCAGATGCCCAACAATAGAAGAATGGATAGGTAAACTATGGTACATATACTCAATGGAGCACTACGCAATGATAAAGAATAACGATGATTCCAGGAAACATCTCCTAACCTGGTTTCAACTAGAAGACATTATGTTGAGTGAAAGTAGTCAGCGACAAAGGGACAAATGCTGTAAGAGACCTCTACGATAAGATCTCAAAAACAGACTTGTGTACAGAAGAAAAGACTTTTTGACAGCTGCAAGGGAGGAGAGGGAGGGTGAGGGGGGGAGGGTTTAGTTTAGATAGTTAATAGAAATCTAGTTGGGAGAAAGCGGTGACAGCATACATTAGGAACAAGAACAACATTAAGTGGACTTCAGCATAACTTGAGTACTCCTTCCATCTTAACTCAATACTGCAAGGATAGAGTAGCTGGGGCGGGGGGCGGGGGACCATGCTCTTAGGCGAATTCCAGGCCAATTGGCACAACTAGCATTTTGCTAAGAGAGCTCTCTGCACCCCACATTGGTGAGTGGCATCTGAGGTCTTAAAAGCTGCCAAGCTGCCATCCGAGGACACAGCAAATGGTCCCAACTCAACAGGAACGGATGCTCACTCAGGACCAAAATGACATGCGGTAAAGACAACCGAGAAGATGGAGAGACCCACAAGAGTGGGTGCCTACATCGACTTGGGACCGGAAGAACCGGATGGTGCCCGGCCACCACCAGTGATAGCCACGATGGAGCTCACAGAGAGGAGTCTCACTGGCAACACAAGAATAAAGAGGTGCATCATGAGATCTCCACTAAAAGACCTCAATTGATGGTCCAGCGGTTTTGGGGTTCCTCTGAGAGCATGGCCCCCTGCCCTGATGCTGCCCTTTCCCATAAATTATAACAAAGGTCCACTCTTTGGACAGGAATGGATTGGACTTGGCAAGGCAGAGTGATCATATATTGGAAGCACTTTATGGTTCTATACATCTATAGGATATCATCTTGCTGACCTCTGGCTGGAGGAAGGGGAGTGGACGGACAGGAGGCGAAAGGAGACTGTTGGGAGGATGAGACATGTATGGAGCAGAGAGGAATAGTGTGCTGTCACCGGACAGGGAGAGCAGTGGAAGCTGCATATAGAGGGGCATGTAAATTTATATGTGAATGTACATTTTCACTCAGTTATGTTAAATAAAAATTAAAAAAAAAAAGAAAGAAAGAAATCTTGAAGTCACAAACTCAAAGGCCCTGAAATGCCTTGAGGCAGTTTGACAGTGTGGAGAACCTATGTGTTTACCACATTTCTGCCCTCACCCATCATCCATACATGCACACACACACACACACATATGCACACACACTCACACACTCCACCAGTGACGCTCCATTGCTCCTGCCCTGTCTCACAGACTGAGAAGCCAGTGCAAGTCCCAGGAGATGAGCTTTCTCACACCCCCGCCTCCAAAGGGTGGGGCACCACCACCCGCCTCTTACCCTGGCCAGCTGCTGGGGTAGCCAGCCACCAACCAAACCTATGGCTGGAGACAGAGAGCCAAGGGTCAGAACTGTAAAAGACTCCTCCCTGAAACGTGAGGATCTCGCAGCCCTCAGACATCACCTTTCCCTCTTTGGGGCGCTGGGGGCCTGAGGTAGGCGTGGCTAGAGCCTCTTTAGGACCCAGCCTGTGGAAGGGACTCAAGGGTGACTGGACACGCCTATAAGCAGTTGAGGACCGAGGTGGCAAGGTCTGAGCTGGCAACCGCATCTGGGGAGGACCGAAAGGGCCATGAGCTGTCCCATCTGGCTGCTGCTGTGGCTCGGAGCCTCCGGTGAGTTCCATCTAGCGATCGGAGAACCCTCCAGAGGTACTTGCCTAGGCTTAAGGATGGCGGTCGCTGTGCAGAACCGGTCCCAGTGGCTGCTCCGGAGGCCTCAAATCCTTGAAGTCAAAGCTCCCAGTCGCTGCTCCTGGAATCCAGGCGGAGCAGCTCAGTGCGCGCCTGAATCTGGGGAAGCTTGGTGGGAAGGAAAGACAAGCCCTGGGATCTCAGCACGGCCTGGGGGCGGGACCACCAAGCTCTGTCAAGGCAAAGACGGGTGGCCTACAAGACCGAGTTCACTGCGACTCCCAAGCTGTTCACTGGGAGCACTGTCTAGGGGGAGAAGCTACAGAGATATCAGCAGGCACTCGGTGGGGATTCCGCCACCAGAACTGGGTTGTGGCCAACTTTGCACGCTGCTGGGCTCTGGCTGAGCGGCGATGAAGGCGTGGCTAAGGGCGGCTAGGGCAGGCGGGCATGTGTGTGCTTGCGCGTGTGTACCCTTTGTCTTTCTTCATCCCCTGCCCCCCATTTATTCACTGCTTCCTTTCCTTACCTGCATCTACTTGTCACGCTTTAGGAGCCATTCTCTGCGTCAGCTTGGGATCCCAAGCGCCTTTTGTGCCATCCGCAACCCTGGCGCTGACGGTTCCAAGTACCCGAGACAGAGACATCCCCCCCTCAACCCGCAGCTTGGAGCCAACCTCTTCGCACAGTCCCACAGGTTAGCTCAGGAGACCCCCCAGGCCAGGACCCAGTAACAGTGGGACAGGCAGACAGAGCCTGACTGGCCGTTCCTCCCTCCTGGCTTCTAGACACCGAGGGACCCTGGCGGTTCTCCACCTGCGGAGCCAGTGGCCGGCGCGGGCCCACGCAAACACAGTGCGATGGGGCATACGCGGGTAGCAGCGTGGTAGTGGCAGTGGGGGCCACCGGGCGACTGAGAGGCGTGCAGCTATGGCGAGTGCCAAGTTCTGGCCAGTACCTGTGAGTGTGGGGCAGGAGACGGGGGCAGGTGGTAGCCATTTCTGCAGCCAGGAAAACCTCAAACCACTTGCGTATCACACTTGGACGCAGGGTATCTGCAGGGATGTCCAGGCTGGACAACCCTGCCTGCCCCTTCTTCAAGCGGGACCGGAGGAAGGGAGGCAATAGCCGCCACCGAATTAGCCTATTCCTGGAGGCCTGTTCCCGCTGCGGCGGCACCAACTAATGGTTGAGCATCCCCCATCTCCATTAACCACCAAATAACTGTAAAACATAATAATAATAATTTTGTTATGGAAACCTAATCTCCGCACCTCATCAAAGTTGACTGTGCCTCTAAGGTCTCCCAGAAAAAAAATTGAGAGCTGTCTCTGACGCCAACCGCGGTCCCAGGCAGGGTGCTCAAGGACTGCGGGCAGTGGGGTTAGCACCGGCCTCCTGCAGGATCTCAGCCTACGGAGCAGCGGGCGGCAAAGGCGCCAAGAATCACCGGTCACGGGCGCATGGCATCTTCGTCTCTGCAGTCTTCTCGCTTGGTCGCGGAGAAACGCTTCACATCCTCGTGGGGCAGCAGGGCGAGGACGCCTGTCCCGGAGTAAGCGGAGCCAATGGGAAGTGGCCCTTTCAATCACCCTGGAGTGCGGGTGCGAGGGATGGGTCGTGGACCACTGATTATGGGGCCGGCTGCTTGCAGAGAAGCCCCGAGAGCCAGCTCGTCTGCCTCGGAGAGACTCATGTAGCTGAGGAGTACTCGACAACCAACAGGACTGGAGCGTCCTGGGGGTCGCGGAGCTGGGTCGGGGGCGGCGGGGGTGGTGGGGGCGCCACCTACATCTTTCGGGTACGTGCTTTCCCTTGGGCCACTCGCATCCCAAGCATTTCTCAGCGGGATCCCAAACTTTCCCAGGAGTACTCACGTGCTCCACATACGGTCCTCGGGGTCCCTCTATCCCTGGGCCCATCTGGGACCCTGGCTCCTCACCCCACTCCTGAACCTCTCCCTGTGCCTGGCTGTCACCAGGCAGCCACGCCCCCTAAGCACGCCAGTGACCCCACAGTTGCGTGCTGGTGAGCTAGAGCCACTGATGGTGGCAGCCGGAGGCGGCGGTCGCTCCTACCTGAGACGGCCAGACAGTGGTGGCGGGACACCAGCCGCCTCCGAGAAACTGGAGACCCGTTTGGAGGCACCCAGGAGCAGTGGGAGAGGCGGGGCTGCAGGTGAAGGCTAGGAACCGAAGGGGAAGGCTGGCGTGTGCTCCATTCCTGCTGCTCACCATCCTGCTGTCACCCCACAGGAGGAGGGGGCGGCTGGTCATCTCAGGAACCGTCACCGCAGACCGGCGGTTCGCTGCAGGAGGGAGCCGAGGGCGGCCAGGGCTGCGCGGAGGCCTGGGCTGTGCTTGGCTGGGCTGCAGCTGGAGGCTTCGGTGGCGGCGGCGGGGCCTGCACTGCCGGGGGAGGCGGCGGAGGTTACCTGGGTACGGCACTCTCGGGAAGGGTGGCTGGGCAGCCACAGAGATGAAGCGAGGTTAGAACCTCGGACGGTACTGAGTGCTTCGGTAGGCGCTGGGCTTCGCTTCTATCCAAAGGAGATTAGTACTGCCGTTAGTTGCCAGAGGAGATGTAGACGCACGACAGCTCCACGTGTGCACAACAGAACTGCTCCATGAGGTTTTCAAGCCAACCTTTCGGAAGCAGATCACCAGGAGTACTTAGAGGTACATCTGGGTGAATCTGCCAACCTTTGGCTAGTAGCCCTGCTCCATCCATGAGCTCAAAACAGAGCAATCGCTTTCGGAAAAGCAGGCCAAGTCGTTTGCTAACCACACCGGCGGACTAGGCTCCCTAGATTTGCGTTTAAGTATAGGACTTTGCAGCACTTTCCCTCCTTGTCCCACACCATCAGTTCCAGGAACTTAGAATTGGGCTGAATTAGCAAGCTGGAGGGAGGGGGGAGTGGCAGCTAGAAAGGCAGAAGGATTTAAATCAGTAATTCTCAAACTTCAGTCCCTGAACCAGCCCCTCCAGCACCACCTGATATGTAGTAGGAAATGCAGATTTTCAGTGCCACTTCCTACCTATTGAATCAGAATTTCTAGCAGAGGGCCCTCACTGTTATCTGCATTTCAACCAGTTTTCTAGGGAGTTCTGATTTACTCCCTCCAGAGCCTTTGCATCTGTCTGGGATGTGCTGTTCATAAGTACTTCACATGCACCGTCCCAGTTCTCATAGCAACAGGATGTGTGGATTGGACCCTTCCCATTACAGCTGAGGACACTGGGACCACAGGTGTTCAGACAGAGGTCTCCCAGCTGGCCTTTGCCAGCCCTTCAGGTTCCAGCAGATCAATCCTATCACCAGCCGCCTCTCTGGCCCCTCAGGTCTTACTGGTAGTGATGCTAGCATGAAGGAGGACCACACTGGAGAGACTTCAGCTTATCTGCTGTTCATAAGCCTGCTTCCTAGCTATAAGGCAGCTGTGTACACCTACCTGTCCACCCCCATTTTGTAACCCTTATCCCTCTCATTTCCCAGGTGGTGATGCCTCGGAGTCTGACATCCTCTGGGCCAACGGGGAAGATGGAGTCTCCTTCATCCACCCCCTCGGAGAGCTCTACCTGCAGCCTCTGGCAGGTATGAGCCTCCCCCACGTTTCAGCCTCGCCTCGCCCTTTCCCAGAGCCCACTCCACATGAGTCATCAGTTTGTAGTGAGCAGTACCTCATGCTAGCACAGTAGGAACACTTGGGAACTGGGCTGTCAGTTTCGATGTCAGTGTGGGGCATTTGGGTTGCTGGTCAAGTAACCTCTTGCTATTAACTCACTTCCCAGAAGAGAGAAACTATGCAGACTTGACAGGAGTCCCTCAGGCTCTGCCAACCACCTTAAACTCCTGGCTCTGCTCCTGCTGCTCCAAAATCCTGAACTATGTGGCTGGAAAAAATATCCATGCTGTGCCCCCATATCAGCTTTCCCCCTTACAGTCATGGAGAGTCATGGAGATGTGGAGATCCGATTACACTTCAACTGCAGTCACTGCCCTTTAAAGGACTGCCAGTGGCAGGCAGAGCTCCGGGTGGCCATGTGCACATGTCCAGAGGGCATGGAGTTAGCTGTGGATAACATGACCTGCATGGGTATGTCTGGCTTTTGCCCTGGGGTCTCGAAGGGGCAGTGAGGCACGGGGGAAGACAGTACAGAGGCCTGCTGGGTGCCAGGCACCATACTGGGAGCTGGGCAGGAGACTGGAGACACATCAGTGTCTGCTCTGCCTTCAAGGAGCAAGCAGTCCAGCATGGGAGATGAGATGGATACATACAAGGTCTGACAATTAAGTCTGTGAACTTAATTGTTTTAAGTGCTACATAGCTCGTTGCTGAATATCATTATGGTCACCTTCAAGGTACTCCCCTTGGGAAGCTATCATATAATTGTCTGTGAGGGTGATTTTAGCCAGCAAACAAATAGCTGTATTGGAACACCCTCCCTACTCAACTGATCTGGCCCCCAGTGGTTTTTTTCTTCACCCAAAGATAAAGGCAATATTGAAAGGAAGACATTTTGATGACATTCAGGACATCAGGGTAGTATGATAACACCTCTGATGGCCATTCCAGAAAGAGTTCCAAAATTGCTTTGAAGATTAGACTAGGCACTGGCTTTGGTGCATAGCTTCCTAAGCGGAGTACTTCAAAGGTGACCAAAGAGATATTCAGCAATGAGGCATGTAGCACTTTTTCTAGGATTAGTTCACAGACTTAATTGTCAGGCCTCATATATATATATATATATATATATATATATATATACAAAAACAACAACAAAAAGCAAACCTGTTGACACTGAGTCGATTCTGACTCATAGTGACTCTTTGGGACAGAGTAGAAGTGTTCCATAGGATTCCCAAGGAATGGCTGGTGGATTTGGACTCCTGACCTTTTGATTAGCAGCCAAAGGCTTAGCCACTAGGCCTCTCTCTCTCTCTCTCTCTGTCTCTCTCACACACACACATACACACACACTTCAATGTGACAATTTCCCTCTAAGATGCACACTGTTTTAGAGGTTCTCAGGAGGGTTGCTTTTGCCTAGGTTAATTGGGGAACTCCTCACTGAAAAGTTAATGCTTGAGCTGAGTCTTGGAGAATGGGTAGAATTTGGGGTAAGGGACAGAGAGGTGCTTCCCACTACAGATGTCTCTCTTTCTCCCTAGACACTCCCAACCCCCCCAGCCCTCTGGTTCTGATGGTGGCTGTGGTGGCAACCTCAACACTGACCCTCCTTATGGTGTGTGGGGTTCTGATTCTGGGTATGGACTATACAGCAGGCATGACTGACTCAAGATTGCTCCCCCACCCACTGGGCAGTGACAGGTTCCTGTGAAGTCTCAGGGGCAAACAAAACCCCACTTTTAGCAGAAAAGTGATAGACTCCTCTGGGTCCCCAGAGGCTATGGTGGCTGACTTGGGGATACTCTTCCCTGGTTGAGTTGTGATGGGCGGCTCTGGAGTCCTAGGAATAGCAGCAGCTGGGGAGACCTGGGAAACAGTTGCCTGAATGGGCATCTGGAGTGTGGCCTGGGCAGCGGGAGGCAGGGACCCTGATGGACAGGTGGAGGTTATGCATTGCTCCCCCTACCTGCAGTGAACCAGAAGATGTGTCAGGGCCTGTGGAGAATGAGGCTGCCAGGCCCTGAGCTAGAGCTGAGCAGGCTTCGTACCTCAGCCATCAAGACAGCCCCCAACCCCTACTACTGCCAGGTAGGGTTTGGGTCCTCCCAAGCCTGGCCTCTGCCCCCAGGGCTCACTGAGGTTTCCCCAGCAAGTGTCACTTTGCTCAGGTGAGTCCTCCACCTCCTGCTGAGACCCATTCACTGAATCCTCACCCCACTTGCTGTGGATCAATCAGGATCTCAGAAAGGATTTGGTGTAAACTCCTTTTGTAGAGGAATTGCAGGCCCAGAGAAACTCAGAGAAGAGGGGCACCACAACTGAAGCAAAGTCAAGATCTCTTCTTTAAGACTTGAAAAATTGTTTCAGTTACCCTAGTCAGCCCCCTTCTCCCCTCAAAGTCTTGACTGCTCAGCTTTCAGCCCCAACTCTTGGATAGTAGGGACCCTACAATATAACTCCTTTGGAGCCAAAGAGTTGCTTCTGTCCTAGGGTCTCTACAAGGACATAAAGGAAGGCCCCATCAATGGTTTCTACCCCTAACCTGACCCTATACACACCCTCTCCTTTGCCTTGCCAACACTGCCCTTAGAGATGTGCTGTTGGAAAAGTACTCAGACCCCTCAGAGGGCCAGCTGGGTGTATAGGGAGCAGGGGAGGGAGAGGAGGTACCAGAATCTTTAAGACCTTTCTCTGGGCCCAACCACCCACTCGTAACCCGTCTCCCTGCAGAGCCCTGGGCCATGGTGCCTTTGGGGAGGTGTATGAGGGACTGGTAACTGGCCTTCCTGGTAACTCCAGCCCCCTGCAGGTGGCTATCAAGGTAAGAGGGGATAAGACTTCCAGGTGAGGGCAGGGGAGCAGAGCATCATGGAAACAGAGACAGGACTGTTGGAGCTGGGGTTACCCTGCCCTCCTCACACGTCGTTTGCCTCCCAGACCCTGCCAGAACTCTGTTCTCATCAGGACGAGCTGGATTTCCTCATGGAGGCACTTATCATCAGGTGCACCAGGAGCCAGGGGCAGGGGCAGGGCTGAAGGGGGGAGGGAGGCACCCAGAACTGCCTGCAGGACCAGGGGCTGACAGGCAGCAAATGGAAGGACATAGAGGTCCTCTCTGCTGTGTGGAGCCTAGAACATAGTTTCTCCCCTGTGGTGATGGGGCATGTGCACCACCCACTCAGCAAGTTTAGCCACCAGAACATAGTGAGGTGCGTGGGGCTCAGTCTCCGTGCTGCCCCTCGCCTCATCCTGCTGGAGCTGATGTCTGGCGGAGACATGAAGAGTTTCCTGAGGCACAGTCGACCGCATCTGGTGAGACCCCTCACCCAGCTCTCCAGGTGCCTCTAATAATCATGACCGTGTGTTCTGAGTCCTGCACGGACTGATGCACCCTCTGCCCGGCCCAGGGCCAGCCATCATCTTTGGCCATGCAAGACCTGCTACAGCTGGCCCAGGACATTGCCCACGGCTGCCACTACCTGGAAGAAAATCACTTCATCCACAGGTTGGGAGCTAGAGGGACTCACTATAGACCACTCCCCTCCCCAAGCAATAGCCCTTTCTCCCATCTATTAAAGGAATAGATCAGAAACAGCCAGAGTTTGAGTTCTAGAAGTGATTTTTTTACCTGACTCCACAGGGATATTGCTGCCCGGAACTGCCTGCTGAGCTGCAATGGGCCCAGCCGAGTGGCTAAGATTGGGGACTTCGGGATGGCAAGAGATATTTACAGGTGCAGGGCCTGGAGGGGAGCAAAGGCTGCTGCTGTAAGGGGTTTACCAGCACCTTCCTGTTATTAGAACCACTCATCAGTTCCCTCCTCCCTCTTACAGAGCCAGTTATTACCGGAAGGGGGGCCGGACCCTGCTGCCAGTTAAGTGGATGCCCCCAGAGGCCTTCTTGGAGGGCATCTTCACATCCAAGACAGATTCCTGGTGATGGCACTTCCTCCCTTCCCCTGCCTTGGGACTAATCCTATTGTTTCTGGGCCATCTCAGGCAAGTGCATAGGAGGCTCTGCCTCATGGATCTCTTTTGGATCTCTCACCTATGGTGCAGGTCCTTTGGGGTGCTACTCTGGGAGATCTTCTCGCTGGGCTATATGCCCTACCCTGGTCTCACCAACCAGGAAGTGGTGGACTTCGTTGTTGGAGGAGGTCGCATGGACCCACCCAGGGGCTGTCCAGGACCTGTGTAAGTGTGGAGTGCAGCCCAGGGGGAGGGACCCTTCATGATCCTCAGTGAGCACAGATTCCTGCCTCCTTCCAGGTACCGTATCATGACCCAGTGTTGGCAGCACCAGCCTGAACTCCGGCCCAGCTTTGCCAGCATCTTGGATCATCTTCAATACTGCACACAGGTGTGTCCCATGACCTACCTGACCATCCTGATTTGGAAGATCAGAAGGAAAGACGTAAAACAATTATCTGGCCCCTTCTCCCTTGTCCTCCTACTACAGGACCCTGATGTGCTGGATTCACCTCTGCCAGTGGAGCTGGGGCCCATCCTGGAGGAGGAAGGGGCTTCTGGGCTAGGGAGCAGGTCTTTGAAGGACTTAAGACCCCTACAGCCCCAGGAGCTGAGTTTGGAGAACTTGAAGAGCTGGGGAGAGAGCCCCCTTGGGCCCTGGCTGCCCTCTAGCCTAAAGCCCTCCAAACTGAGGTGCATCCAACCTCACAACCTTTGGAATCCTACCTATGGCTCATGAGTCTCTAGGGGCCTGACAGTGATGACTCAGGTATTGCCAGCAGCAGGTAGCAATGGCTCCTCTTTGCACCCCTCAGGCTTCTAAATGGCTCCTTATTCCTGCAGCATCTGCCCCCCACCATCTGTGATACACACCCTGGCCTGTCTTAGGACAGGCCTGTCCAGCAGCAGTGCAAAGTTATCTGTGAAACCAGCCCTAGATCCCTTAGGGAAGGGTCTGAACATGCCCAGTCTTTGATCTTTGGGGCCAGAGACCCCCTCCCAAAATGTCAGAGCAGAATTGCAATTGCCTTTTGCTGGAAGTCTGCCACTGTTATGCATCCTTCATCTGGGCTGCTGCCCTTGCCCCTGCAGATGCCTCTAATAAAAAACTTCTCCTCGCATCTTCCTGTGATTTGAGCAGAAGTCAGGAATACTGGGAACTGAGAAAGAGGGGCCAGCAGAGGGTGGGAATGACGAATAATGCCTGCGTCACAAAATATGGGGTCTCCGAGTTTTATTGGGAAGGAGAGTCCACTGTAGTGTGGGAAGCTAGACCCATAGGCCTAGCAGTGCCAGAGAAGTAAAACTGACGATCTGGTCCCACTGGAGAGCTATATGGCCCTTCAGAAGAGCCAGACTGAGGAAGCAGCTCATCATCCCCTTTTCTTGCAAATTAGTGTCATTTGGCCCTGGGAATGCTGGGGTTCATGTGAGCGCCAGCCCCCCACCCCCATCCCCTCATGTGCAGAGCGCCCCCTGTGGCTGTCAGCCGGCCCTGCAGGGCCATGTGAACTGCCCCGCCCGGCGGGGGTGTGGGGTTTTTGTCTCTCCACCCGCATGCACCACCTGGATGAAGCCGCCACAGTCCGTCGGTCAGATCTGCCGACCTGAACCGCGCGGACACAGAGCCCAGCCTCATCTCTCGGCCAGGCTGGCCAGGATGCCAATAAGATTGTCCAACCCCAGCAAATAGCCGTCCTCGCGGTTGCCCTCCTCCCAGGGCAGCCTGTGGTCCAGCGTCTGGCCATCAGGGAGGGGCGTGGTCTTGCCGAAATCGATGAGCCACACGCCGGCGCGATGGCAGTGGTCATGCACGAAGAGGAGCGAGCTGCCTATCACCTGCCGGGATCTACAATGTCAGGCTGCTGGCCTTCCCCCGAGACCCCCATCCTGTTCCCGTTCTAGCCTTACAGGCCACCGACCCCCTCCCTTGATCCTACTGGCCTCTGACCTCATGCCTCCTGAAGAACTCGGAGACCTCCAGGGTGTCCCGAATCTGCTGCAGGCGATTCAGATACCTTCTCTGCAGAGGGGAAGGTGCGAAAGGAGGGCAGATTAATTAAATGCTAGCTGAACTCTTGCCAAATACCATGGTAAGGAAGACAAGACCCCTACATGGTTCACAGTTGGGAAGGGACAAAATGTAATGCAATGACAGCATAGTACTATAAATGCTGCCTTGGGGGGATGCTGCATATAAAGCATTAGGCCAGATTGCCTAGGGGCACCCTGCAGTTCCTGGCTCCCTAGCACCCCAGGGTTGGGGATCCAGCGCTCACCAGTACTTCTGCATCCCCTTGCACAAACTCTTCAAAGACTTGTATCACCTGCTCCCGGCTTCGAGTAGTTTTGAAGTCGGTACTGCAGGAGCCATCAGCTTTCTAAAGGAGATGGGAAGAGAAGTGTCAGGGGCTGGCCTCGCTTCAGGGCAGAGAATCACGGCGAGGTGACATCGGACATCGGTGCCAGGGGCAGCAAGCCTGCCACGAAGGGCACTCCTTCAGGATGGGTCAGCAGAGGAGCGGGAGAGGAGCGCGAAGAAGCAGCGGGGAGGTAGGTACACGGTGAAGCGGCTCTGCTCACCTTGATGCCTTCAATGCGGAAACCTAGGGTGGTGCTGGAGCTGATGCCTTCCCGCCACTGCATGTAGCGCGGCTTAGTGACTGCGCGCTGGGCATGCTCCTCCTCGGTGGGCGCCGAAGGGTCTACTGCCAGCATCTTCTTGTACATGTCCTTCCGCAGCTTGGGTCGCTCTCGGGCCTTGGTCAGCTCGTCCTCCAGGTAAGTCCTGAGGGGGCGCAGGAGGCAGTTGGGTGTACGGGGCGCACACGGACACTCCTCGCCCGCCTGCGGAGGCTCCCACCCGGCCCGACAGGGCACGTGTACCTGACGCCCATCTTGCAGTCGAGCACGCAGGGCCCGTCGAAGCCGTCGAGCAGATCCTGCAGCTGCAGATAGCTCTCGCCGTCTCGCTCCACCACCCCGTGGAAGGCCGGCACGCAGCTGCGCAGCGCGTCCGCCATCAGCCGCGCCAGGCAGGAGCGCTCTGGCTCTGAGCTGCGCTTCAGGATCAGCCCGTTGGTGCCCGCCGCCTTGAAACTCCCTGCAACCGACACTCCTGAGCGCTGCCCAGACTCCACCTGCCCCGGGCACATTCATCCATCTGGCCCTCTGCTCACCTGTGTGCCCCGCCAGCTGCACCCAAGAGTAGCGCTTCTTGAACGGGCTCATGACGGGTAGATTCACCATGGTCCGAATCTTCTGCCAGTGGCTTTTCTGAAAGCGACAGGAGCCGGATCTGCGTCTCAGCTCTCGGCTCTGGGCTCTGTAAAAGGGTCTCGCCCCGCCCCTAGCCCACCGGAAGCGGCTGCGGCGGGAATAAGGCGCTCTTGCATTCACTGGAGGAAAAGTTTATGGTGTGCTTCTGTGGCGAAGGAGATAAGCACCGAGGGGTAGCTGACATCCAGGTTATGGAATGTGCTGAAAAGATCCTTGACTATAGAATCAGAAGGCTCATGACTGCACCCCAGTTCTGTGACTCAGAAGTTACATGAGCAAGTTACCAAACTGCTTAGCCTCAGCCCGTTACGGAATTTCTGTGGGCATCACAATCACCCTCACTTAAAAAAAAAAAAATCCAGATCTTTAGGTCTACCCTAAGTAAATTCTGACTGAGGAGGTCTGAGTGAGGCCAATCATATACGTTTCTACTAACGTCCTAGGGCCCCAGATCACACTAAGAACAATCCCCTGATCATCAGTTTCTTATCTGTAAAGTGGGGAGATAGCCACCTTCACTGGGTTGTTGTGGATGGTAAATAGATTTAAGTGTAACAGGTGCTTCCCCCCAGTTTCTTGGCATGAAGCAGAAACTGGATGAATCTGCATCACTGATTATTTCACTTGGAACTATCAGTTCCTCTCATTTAGGGAGACAAACAGGAGACAACCCTTTAAAGCCCAGGGTGGGGTGACCAACCCAACAGGGCCTGGAAAAAGCATGTTTTGTGGCTCCCAAGACCTTCTTGCTACCCCTGGGTGTGGCTGTGATGCATTCTCTTTAAGGTGGCTAGGCCTGGGAACCATAAGTTCTGATCAAGACCCAGAAAACTGAGCCCTGAAAATGAGCTATAAAGCTGAAGGCCTGTCATCTTGGGCAAAGCTGGGAGGGAAATGTAGATTTTTGACTACTTCCTCTAGGCTCCACCCCTTCCTGAGAGCATCTCACACTCTGCATCTTCCTTCTTCCCATTGCAAACCTGTTAGTCTTGTGTCCATATCTATTAAGTGCACAGGTTTGCTCATGTTGCCTCCTTCCAAGGATGCCTTCTCTGGGAGTTATATGTATGCCTTCAGAGGACTCCAGCCTCCCCAACAAAAAGGAGATCTGGGGAGGTGGCCTGGGGACGGAAAGACTGCTGACTATAAAGCACCTTCCCATGGGAGGAGACAGGGCTATCAACAGAGGTCTGAGGGGGAAATCTGGAGTTGGTTTCAGTCCTGGCTCTGTACTTTGTCACTGAGTGAACCCCAGCAAGTACTGTCATCTGTGTGGGCCTATTTCCTAGGGGAGGACATAGCTGCTGCCATAAAGGGAGCCACCACTTACTGACCGCCTACTACATGCCAGGCACTTTCTCATACTCCATCAGCAGCACTGTGCCCCCTTTCCTACCGAAGTCCTTATATGGAGGCACTAGGGCGTGATCACATATCCAATCCCTGAGGATCCGGGGGTGTAGCTAGAAGCCACCCACCAAAAGCATGACATCTCTTTCGAAATTCCTTTTAAAATCTTTAAATACATACAAGGTTTGCATTCTGCTGCATAATAATAAATTCAAGCTTTATTATACAACTCCCCCGCCTCCAAATCCTCAAGTAAATTTCCAGGAAGATATCCATGCCATGTGCACTCACTGGCACCATCCTATACCCCCTTGTCCCACAGTGACTTTGAGAATCATAGTAATGATGCGCATGCACACATTAAGGCATGAAGTGGTATTATTCCATTTTACAGAAGGACACCAAGGCTCAGTGAAGTAGCCCAGGCCCACCAGGCTCCAGTCCATGCTACTATACTGCCTCCCTTTAGGGGTCAAACGGGACATTGCATGAGGAAGAGCTTTGTACAGGTGGAGTGATTTACAGCCTTAAGGTGGCATGTGTGTTTTGATCTCTGTGTAAAGAAAGGATATCTAGCTGAGGACTTTGGCTAAATGCCTTTGCCCTCATCCAGAAGAATGGGTTTACTGGTTGGAGCTTCAGCAGCTTTAGGGGCCACTGGCAACATTTAGGCGACAGTGGAACCAGAATGGACTCAGTCAGAGTATATCTAGTTGTGTAGCCACCCCACTGGAAGAAGTAACCAGCCGTGGAGGGATGAGGGAACTACATCAACATCCTTTCTGGGATTGTGTGGGAAAAATGAGTGGGGCTCAAGGTGAAAGGTGGGCATCGGCTTGCTCCCAAGCTCAGATAAAATAGGGCCATCACCTTCTCTCCCCACTCTGGTTTCATAGGATCATATGAACCAAGAGCAGGAGCAGCCAAGGCTGATTCCAGCTCTGCAGGTCACGAAGGGCTTTCACACCAATGATCTCATCAGAGACCTCCCCTCAGGTCCTCTTGAGGTAACTATGATAGGAGTTGGCTTTCTTGGCAGGAATGGCTAGGAGTTAAGACAAGTCTGGAATCCACAGCCATCTTCCTGCTTAGCTTAGGGATGAGCTACCTCTGTCCCCGAGGGAACACAGTGCATATCAAGCAGGCTCCTGGAGAATCATTCTTTAGGGGTGGGGATTTGGGCACAGGAACAACAGCCAGGAAGATATTTTTGAAGAGGTGAGCTTTTTATTGTTTGAATATCAGAAATCAGATGTATTAAGTTACAGTGTGAAATCTAGCTGCCCAAGGAACCAATGTCCCATCCTCTAGCCCAAACTACCCCTCCAGTGAAGCACTTTCCCCGGGAAACCAACTGGAAGCAGGAAGCCACCTGGGTATCTTGGACCAAAAGCCAGGAGAGCAGCTGACTGTGTGGAAGAGTCTTCAGTGAAGTCACAGAAGGACCCTCTGAGGATTCCTTCCTCCTCCAGCACCATTTTGAAGCCTGGAGGGCTCTTGCTTCTTTAAATCATACTAGGTACTCAGACTACCCCCTGCCAGAGTCACTCTTGGCTTGGTCTTGGGTAGTCATCCTCATACTTCTTGAGCTCCACCCTCTGCCTCCAGCCACACAGTCTCTGGCTGTGTCTCCCTACCAGGCCAACCCTCTCCCTGTGTTCCAATTGTTCCATCAAATCTAGCACTCCCTGTGGAGGTGTGTGTAGGGGTGGGGGATGGGTTGAGAGAACAATCAGTTTAAATTTATTTGCACTAAGGTATAAGTGACCCACCACTTTACCTTCCCAGGGGCATTTGCTTGTTAAAAAGGAAGTCTGTTAACCTAAATTCTGTTCTATAATTAGTGGAGAGTGCTGTGTGGGAATTCTGAGTCCAGGATGGCATGGCTTGGCATCCAGTTCTCCCTACCTACCCTGGAGCACTGAGGGAAGACAGCAGGTGAACAGAAGGCCAGATATCTTGCTTCTGCTGGAGAAATACCCCAAAATTGTTTTAGGAGGCAGACAAGACCTTAGAGTCATGATCACTGTTCTCGGGGATGGGTCCCCTATACTTCTCCTGGCCTGAATTTCCATGTCTACAACTTTTCCTTCTATCAGGGGAAGGCCTGGGAGGGATCCTGGACAGACTCTACATTACTTGGGCGTCCAGCTGCAGGTTCAGCAGGTTATAGGAGCTCCTTAGGAGGAGAAGGGGAAGAGCTTATGCTCCTTGTGGAGGCAGGAAAGACATTTGCGCCTGCTTCTGCTCTGGGCTATTTTTGTTTATTGCTCAGGGCTTAGTGCAAGAAGTCGGGATCTGGGAGCCGCCTCTCCACCTCTCGAGCTGCCGCAGCACCTGCCCTCTCCGGGTGCATCCTTCGGTCACCAACGGGCTCTGATTCCTGCCTGGGAAAGCCCTTTGGGAGGCCTGGACGGGAGAGCTTGGTTTGTCCTGGGCTGGCCGCAAGGCAAAGTCCGCTCGGCGGCCCTTCCCGGCCGCAGGCGGCCTCTGTCAACAGCTCTTGCCTTATCTGCCGTCGCCGTGACTGTTTGCCTTCGGGGAGGCCCAGGTGGGCTGGGGGTTGGGAAGGCCTAGGAAACGTAGCCTTGCAGCTACACAGGGCCCTCAGAGGCCATCTGCTCCAGCTCTTGGCGGTCCCGGAGGAGGCGAGGTCCAGGTCCGGTGGGGCCGGATGAAGACGCCCACGGCAAGGCGGCAACTGGTCTTGTGTGGAGCAGACCCTAGCCAGGGCTGTCCACTCTGCACGCAGACGTGCACAGCGGGACCTCTCTGCGAAGCCCGGTGGAACCTCTAACCCAGACACTTCGTTCCCAAGCGCTGAGTCCCAGCGGCTAGGAGGAAGAGGGAAGAGGGGGCGGTGCTCGCGCCCTCTGTGCCCTTTCTCCTGCTCCCGCCCTCTAAACTGTCAAAGATTAGAGTAGCCCAGTGGCCACCTCTGAGCTCAAGATTTTCAGAAGAGGTAGGTTGGAAGGGTTCTCTCAATGACTCACATTCCTCTGCCTGCGAACCCCTTTGGCGGTCCTCTCCCCTTTACAAGGGGTAAGGTTAACTAGGAAAGATCTAAAGTCAGAGGTGTACCCCTCACCCCGCAGAGGGAGAAGGACGCCACAGGCTTGCGACTGAGTGGCAGGGTGGAGGTGTGTTCTGTGAGACCTTCGTTTAATATTTTGTGTCATTCATAAAGCCTCCTGCCCTCCGGATAAGCTAAGTGTTGAGGGCAACTGAGTCACACTACATGCAAATACAGTGTCTCCCCACCTCGTCCAGTCCCAGAGTGCGGTGGAGCCTGAGCTGAGCAGTCCCGGTGGCGCCCTAGTGGTGTCCCTGCAGGGTCCAGGCAACCCCTTGAGCTCTCGCAGCGCTGAGTGCCCAAATGCCCCGATCCGGCATTCCCAACAGGCCTGGAGCCTCCAGAGCCGCCGTGGCACTCTTCTCCTCTCCCTACACTCCAAGGACCCGTGCATAACGGGGTATTATAGCAACTCCTTGGCTTTGATGGCAGCAGAGTATGTGACTTTGGTTAAAACAAAGAGACCAGGGCATCTTTCCCCGGCATAGCGCATCTCGAATGGACCGGCACCGGTTATGACTTCACAGCATCCCAGCTCTGGGTGATCCGAAGGACAAACCTAGCCCCAGAAAATACAGGCTGATCCCAACTCTTTTAGCCTCAGTTTTTCTCCCAGGCCATGCTTACAGGCAGTGCGCCCGGGTGCCTGGGGTGCGCACGGGTTGGTCCAGCGTTCCACTCCTGCAGAGTCCCAGCCCCTGCGCCCCTCCCCTCCCCTTGTCCACGCCGCGTGCGGGCGCTCGAAGCAGACGGCGGCGGCTCGGGAGCAGAGCCTGGAACGCCGCTCCACTCCTACTCAGGAGAGGGAAACCGTGGCAACGGCGGGGGTGGGTCCGCCGCGCTGGAGAGGAGGTGGGGAGAGAGGGAAACGCTCCTTCACTGGTCTTCCCGGGGTTCATCCAGCAAGACCAAGCTCCTCTGATCCTTTCAGCCCCACCTCGCAGCCGGCAAGGCCCACTACTCCCAGCCCCCATGGCCTTCCCGCTCCACCCACATCCCCCCGTCACGCACTCCTCCTTGTCCTTAGACGTCCGAAGACCGGGGCATGACCAGCCTGCGGAGTTGGGGTGAAAACCTAGCACTTCCCTCCTACCCTTACTCTCCTAGACAGTGGGAATCGGATCTTCAGAGAAGGGCGTTTGGACAGGAGGTAGTCTTCGCAGTGTTCAAAGAGAGGACCCTCGCGCCCCCGCTGGCCCAGTCTCCGCGGCCCGTACCTGACCCGTGTCCTCGCTCGCTTCCAGCTGCACGTTCCCGCGGCTCCGGCTCTCGCTGTCGCTCAACAGATCGTCTTCCGAGTCCTCCGGCAGCGACGAGGAGCCAGTGGAGGAGAGCGACGAGGTGGAGAGGCGACGAGGCTGCTGCAGGTGTGACGAGCCTGCGGTCGGGAGCCGGCCGCCCTCCGGCTGGGGCGGCCCGGGGCTGGCCGGAGGCACGTCCGGCTCTTCGGCGGTCACAGTCAGTTGTGGGATCACCGGGGCCGGGGAAGCCCGCGGAAGCCCGTTGGGGACCCGACTGCCACGCCGCTTGGCCCCCCGGGCCCGGTGCTCCCCTGCGGCGGCGGCGGCAGCCGCGGCACAGCGCGCCTCGAAGAGCAGGCGCAGCTCCCCGACACTCCGGCGCGGGTACCGCTCCAGCCCCGGGCTGCAGGGCCCTGCGCCCCCCGGCCGCGCCATGCCCGTCGGGCCTCCGGGCAGGGTCATTTCCTGGCTGAAGCGCCGCAGCCGGCCCAGCAGCGGCCGGGACTGAGAATCTCCGCACCCCGGGTTGGAGACTGCCCTGGGGCGGAGCCTACCAGGCTTGCCCGCCTGGGCCCCGCCTCAGCCGCGCCCCCTGCCCACTCCTTTCACTTTCAGAGACAGCGTGAGCCTCCTGAGGCCCTTGCCAAGCCAGGGAGGCCCCTGGCTGCTTCTCAGGACGGCCGGGGAGCCCAGCCCTCACAGTCACCAAACAAGGCCGTGCCCTCGCAGCCTCCCTCTGCCCGTCCTGCACGGGGCTGAAGGTGCCGCTGCGCTCCCGGCCTTATGCCTTCACCCGGGCTTCTGGCGGCTCCCAGGGCTCTGACCCTGCAGGGAGGTGCTGGTCCGGCTCTCGCTTGCCCATCCGGCCTCTTGGGCCCCTTGTTATACTCCATCCAACCCGGGCCAAGGCTTCCAAGTCTCTGGGACTTTTTTCCAGCCCAGGCCCTTTCGGCACAGAGTTCAAGGCCAGAGACCTTCCCAAGGAACCCTACCACAGGGCGCGCAGCCAGATGGGGTCTGTGACCCAGGGAGGAGTTGAGGTTGCTCCGCTAAAGCTCCAGACTTTCTGGCGGGCAGACGACGAGGTCGGGGGCGGGACCAGAGCCTCTCCAGTGTCTCATCCAAGTCCTGCACACCGGCCTGGTTGCCGGCTGGGGCTGAGACTTCTCCCTCTTTTACATTTGGAATTTGGGGCTTGGAGTCAGCTGTGTGGCTTTAGGGAAGTCGTGTGACCTCTCTGAACTACTACTGTCCACCACACAGCAGTGAGAATAAAAAGAAAGTAAAGATGTGTAATCTCTGTAAAACGTGAGAACGGTTTTCAGTGCCAGTGGTAGAAAGAGACAGTTTCAGGTGCACCACTAGCTGGATGTGGTTTTAGGCAGTCCCTTCACTTTCCCAGCTCGCTCCTCCTGCTCAGGGAGTTGTGGCTTTGATCTTGGGATGAGAGTGCTGGTGTTGCTGATAGTGCTTCACGCATTGCAAAATGTGTATCAGTTTCATTACTGTGGCAGTTTAGGGCCACTCTACATTCTGGTAGCCAGTATGTCACAGCAGTTCTGTCTTCTCCAGAATACCGGAAGGAGGATCCACTAGCGGTTACACCTGGTGCCTAGGGTCTACTGGGGACCACGTGGAGTGAGCATCCTCACAAGTGTTGCCTTGATTCTGACCAAAGCTGGGAGGAACGTTCCTTTCCCTATCCCTTCAGCTGGGATTCAGGATTCAAGCCAGGGAGGTATGAAAGGAAAGGTTCAGAGGAAGAGCAAGAATCTTGAGCAGAGAAGATCCTCGGGGATTCACAAAGAAAGTAAAAGAGTGGGAGAGACTTGGGGGGGTTGGGGGAGAGAACAAAGGAGTGAATCGGAGAATGGGGAAATACAGCGACTTGATCTCTTGACTCCTCCTTGGGGAACATCTCTGGGGGCACAGAGTCCTCCCTGGAGAAGCCTGGGTGTTTGTGTGAGGGACGTGCTGTACAGCTTGGAGGCTCAGGAACTCCCACATCTTCTTGACTTCCAGCCTCCTCCTTTGGAGCCACCTGGTCCTGTAATGGGGCTGGAAAAGATGCTGCCCTCAGAGAGTGGCCTGGAGGCCAACCCAGAGTGCGAAGGATAGGCAGGGACCTGCCAGAGCTGGAAGGGGAGGAAGGGAAATGAGGGGAGGAAATATGTACCGTGCCCCTGTGTGCAGGGAGATGTATGGGCCACGCTGAAGGCACACACCAGCTGGGTGCTCTATGTCCTGGCTACCAAGAGAAAAACCACATCAGGTACTTGCCCAAGTCTTAGGTTCACCAAACTGGCAATCAAAGAGCTCTTTGCCATAGCTGTCCGGGTTCCCTCACTGGGAAGGGAAGGGCAAAGCTGGCACTGTGTGTAAAAACAAGAGCTCATTCCATAGAGTTTTCAAGCAAGGGAAAGGCTTTAAATGTATCTGGTTCTCCTAACTCACAGAAGAAGTGACTCACCCATGAAGATTAGGGCATTTTCCCACGATCACACAACTTTATCATATTCTGTTACCATTGAGTCAATCCTGACTCATAGTTAACTGTAGAACAGAAGAGAATTGCCCCATAGAGTTTCCAAGAAGCAGCTAGTAATTGGAACTGCTAACCTTTTGGTTACCAACTAGCTGGTGGAAAAACCAAGGTATGTCCCTTGGTATTCTAATTGTCCCTAGCATTCCTGTGCCATGCTCGGTTTCTTCCATCAGTATCTCATAATTCAGTACCTAGTTCCACATTCAATGAAGACAGGCAGAAAACATAAAGGCCCATTTTGGGGTAGGGCCTGGAGGCCCCAGTGCTGCTGTGGGGCAAGGTCAAGGGTCTCTTATTTATTTCCTTATTCAAACCTTTGGACCCTTGCAGCATCTGTTCTTTTGCGTCTCCATTTCCCCAGTCCTTAAGACTTTAATTAGAAATAATGCAGAGAAAATCAAACTGATTAGCAGGTAGGTGGAGGAGTAAGCCTCTCATGTGCTGCAAAAATTGGAGAAACTAGGAACATAGAAAGACATTTCAAGGTGTTGATGTTATTCAATGGCTGTTCTGAGACTTGGTCATGACAGTCCCTTTGCCTGTCCACAAGGCCAGCTACCAGTCTGGGAATAAAACCTATTTCCTGTTCAGTGATTCTCCTGTGTTGCACCCTAGGGGCTGTTGGCCCGGGTTGCCTGAGCCCCTCTCCTCTCCACAGCTGTGAGCATTTGTCAGCACCTGAGGGCGGCCTCCTAGGGGGCAGCAACTCTGGGCTAACAGCTGGGAAAGGTCAGGGCCCTGAAAAGAGGATGTGGGAAATGAAGAGTTTCCCGGGATCTGCTTTCATTTTCCATCTGTCTTAGTCATCTAGTTCTCCTATAACAGAAATTCTACAAGTGGATGGCTTTAACATAGAGAAATTTATTTTCTTACAGAAAAGTAGGCTGAAAGTCCAAATTCAGGGCATCAGCTCCCAGAGAAGGGCTTCTCTGTGGGCTCTAGAGAAGGTCCTTGTTGGTCTTCCCCTGGGAGCGTCTGAAGCCCAGGGACCCTGGGTCCAACAGATGTACTCTGTTCCCAGCATTGCTTCTCTCCTGTTGGTTTGAGGTCCCCAATTCTCTGCTTGCTTCCCTTTCCTTTATATCCCAAGCGATTCCCTAAAGGCAACTTTATAGATCGAGTCCTGCCTAACACAACCACTGCCGATCCTCCCTCATTAATCTCCTAAGGGCAGGATTTACAGGTACAGGCACACACAATACTGGGGATGACGGGCTAGCCAAATCACTACACACATTTTTGCGGGGACACAATTCAATCCACAACAGCATCCTACCATATTTAGCTCTGCCCCTTCTTTGCCCCACCCTAGGGCAACACCAATGGCCTAGTGTCAGGAACCAGGTCACTGCTTACCAGGCCCACTGGCAGTTTCTGCTTCTCAAGACCCACTGGCAGGGCCTCTCATCTGATGGAGGGAGGTGGGACCCAGTGTAGGACTTTTGCTCCTGAATAAGGTACCTGTTGCTTTGGGTCAAACTGGAAGGCCTCTGCAGAGGGAGAGGAGCTTGTGTGGTGTATGTCTGCCTTGGGACCCGGAGATGTTCCTCTAGATCATGTGGTGCAGAGTCTCACTGTACTCAGCAGCTCCCAGGTACGCTCTGTATGGCTTGGTGTCCTCCGAAGGACTTTCCAGCTCCAAGACTCTAATATTCTATGGCAATGCCTGTAACCCATTTGTTCATTCACTCAGTCACTCACTCACAAAGCAAACAAACCTCCACTAAGTAGTTGCAGGCACTGTGCTAGGTACTTGGGACCGAGTGGCTCCCATGATGATGCCTCCTTCCCTGTGCCCTTTGGGAAGAATGAAATTCATCCAGGCCAGAGACCCAACCAGTAAGCCACCCCCAGGATGCTAAATGGCTGCATTTCTTCTGTTCTGAAGTGACCATCAGTGAAACCCTGGGAATCTCTGTTTCTCAGCTGTTTCATGCATTCCAAACATCCCCCTTCCAAACGATGCCCTTCTCTGCCCAGAGCAGAGTGGGTGCTTGAGGCTGGCCAGAGCCAGGATCCCCAAACTTGAGGATGACAGAGGAACTAGTAAGTGGCTGTCCTCACCTAGCAGGTGGTCCCTCAGTCCCAATCACTGACTCATTCTCTGGCTTATGGGTTTTTCCCTTAGTCCACTCTCTGTCCCACCTCCCCAGTGGACTTACTGTGGATATTCTGGGACATGTGCTAGGATAATCTGGCAGGGTTTGGGATTTGGTAGCTTTTGGTGACCCTCTATCATCTGAGTCATTCTTATCTAAAAGGAAGAAAATGTGTCGCCAAGTCTGTATATGCACAATAGAACATTTTCTCTCCTGACACTACAGAAACCAGGTTTTCCATCCTAGTGACGGAGTGGAAGTAGAGTGGACAAGGAAGGTCTGAGGTCAGAGCACTGCTGCCTATATCGCGGCAACTGTAAGGACGCCTGGGATATGATCGGCCTCCCTCTGCCACCCTCCCAGCATTCGCAGCCACCTTGCAGCCGCGGAAGGGTGGGTGCAGTTCCAAATCCCATCCCTGATCTCTGTGACTGCTAGCGCGACCTCCACCCTCGGGTGCGCGGCGGCGACCAAGTCCACACAGCGTCGTGGCAGAGTGGAACCAGCAGGCACAAGGAAGCTGTCACTTCAGATTACATGCCAGAAGCACGCCCGCCAGAGAACTGAGGACCCTGGTCCGAACGCCTTCCGCACCGCCAGGTCCACGCTTGGGGACAAGAGCGCGCTCACATTCAGGCGGCCGGCTGGCTGCAAGGCGGAGCTGTGGCGCACGTGGGCGGGCGCCGGGACCTCTGGCTCCAGGGCCACTGGGCCGGTGGCGGGCGCGCAGAGGCGGAGGTGGTTTGCTTGTTGGGCGCTATGGGGCGGAGGAAGCCCAACTGCGAGGTGGACGGGTCGCCCCCTTCTGCCACAGTCGTGTTGCTTGTGGTCGTAGGTAGAACCCATAGGACAGGAAACGTGAGATTCGGATCCTGGCGGCATCTACGCTGCGGGTCTCTTTCTCTGGTTCACCGCGGCTGCTGGGTCTGGGGCAGGATAGGGTAGACAAGAAGTCAAATGTCTGAAAACATAGCGGCCCCGGATGGATGTCCGCTTGCCCAACTCCTCTGGGTCCCCACAGCCCCTTCCCTCCTCCAACTTGGTTAATGAGCGTTTAACTGCCAGGCAGAGAAATGCCAGGGACACCTCAAGTACCTTCAGATTGGGAGTGGAGACTCACACAAGTAACAGCAGTGTGGTGAGTGCCAAGCTAGAAAAAGGCGAAGAGAGGGGCTTCCAAACTAGACTGGCAGGGATAACCCAGGAAGGTTTCTTGGAGGAGGAGACCTCTCACCAGTGCACCGAAAGGGTGAGGAGTTGACCAAGAAAATACCTAATCCAGCGCATTCCAGACAAGGTGAATGAGTGTTTGGCCAAGGGAGATACAGCCTCCACACGTGTTTATGAGAATAAAAGAACATACTCTATTTCATACTTATACCATAGAAAGGATTGGGAAGTTTTAACAAGTCTTTATATTTTCGGGTTGCTACTGGTTTTGAGTTTTGACTACCCTTAGTGATGGTGGGGAGGTCGGATCTTCAACCTCCGGAGCCCGCTGCAGTGGCTGCCTAGGAGTCCTCGACGGCTGAGTGGGATCACACCTTCAGCCGCTCACAAGCAAATGGAGTGTGTGTGCGCGCGCGCGCGCGCGCTCGAGAAGGTGGCAGAGCAGGAGGGAAAAGTAGCAGAGCTGGCTAAGGGGCAGTCTCCTTCTAGGGATGGTATCCCAGACCAGTCCCATCGCTCACCGGTCCGGACGTGGACCTGGAGGTGGAGTTTCTTGGCCTCCAAGGTGGGGGCTGCCAGAAGTCGGTTCGGCTTTTAGGTCGGCATTCCAGCTTAGGTTCTCGTCCTCTGCACCACTCCTCAGCTGTTCTGAGGCTTCTACTCTTTCCTTCGTCCCTGCTACCCACTCTGTGATGACCCCCGGGGATGGGGACCACTCTCACCAATTCATAACAGGATCTTCACAGGCTATTTGAAACATGGAGAACTTGGGGCTCGGGGAAATTAAGTAGCTCAGCCCTAGTCAGTAAGTGCTGGAAGAGGGACACTAACCCTGCACCGATCTGGTGTTGACTCTGCCTAGGGTCTGCAAGCTGTGGTGGCTGATTCCTTATCATGGCCCAAGAAGTTCTGCCTCCCTGTCCCACCTGTGATAACCGCACTAACCTGGCAATCGCCTAGGAGCGGTGGACCACCTGCTGCCCAGGGTCGCTCAAGGAACTGTCTCGCATCTGGGTAGAGAAACCCAGGGAGGTGAAGGTGCCCAGCCAGGCATCATTTCCCTGAATTCCTCTACTAGCGAAGCAGTCAGCCCACTGACTTCTGGAGCCAGGCAGCAAGTAGCTGTGGCAGCTCTTGGGCCCTGAGGCAAATGGCTTCACTGTCCTCTGCCCAGGCTGCCTGCTCTCTAGAGCCAAGCCCTCTAGGCTGTTCCCAACAGACAAGTAGTGACAATGACAGGGAGTTGGGGAAAACCTCACTGGATGTGCCTGTGGGGTCCAGGTGACCCACCTAACACGAAGGGCAGGCTTGGATGGGGCTCTTCACACTGATTTTTAGGTCACGTCCCACTTTCCTGTCTCAATAAATGAACAAACATAAAAAAAAAAAAAACCACTGCTGTTGAGTCGACAGACTCAGCAATCCTATAGGACAGAGTAGAACTGCCCCACAGGGCTTCCAAGGAGTAAGATTTGAGCTCCCGATCTTTGGGTTACCTGCCATAGCTCTTAACCGGTGATCCACCAGAGTGTCCTCCCATTTCACAGAGGGTGGAAAATCCACAATCTCCTTGCTTCCCAGCTAAAACATGGTCAGAATGAGGTATGAGATACAACCTCAGGCACTGGGGTGGGGATGCCCTTATAGATCCCTTGCTTTTGTGGGCAAGCTCAAGGATATTGAAGGATATCAATACTTCCTTCAGAGCTGCACTCAGCTTCTGGGTTTCCGCTTCACACCAGTGACAGGCAGGAAACAAGACTTAGCAAAGAACTGTGCCTAGGCCAGCTGGAAAGACTAGACTCTAAGGTTAGACAGTGTATTAGGGACTCAATTGCCTCTGTCAAAGCTAGTTGGTTTCTTACAAAGATAGGAAGTAAATCAAGTCAGTTGGAGGTTGCCCTGGTTCTAGGTAACTACCCTACTAGAGAGGCTTTTGGGGAACTAGATCTGAGACAAGAGGGAGGAGGGAAAAGGAAGAAAAGAGAGGTTCTCTTGAACTTTCAAAACATGGCTTTGGGAATTGCCACTCAGGATGCAATCCTTGGACTAAATCTGATCCTCTTGTTAAAACAGGGCATAAAGTTTATTTACATGTATCTGTACAGTTTGAGTGACAAGTCAGTACTTCACAGAAACAAAACAAAAGCATTCTTTTTGAAGGGAAGCTGCAGGCAACCAACTTTCCCTGCACCTGCCAGAAGCATCCAAATAAACAGACCTACACATTATAAGCTAGACACACGGACACTGGCCTTTTTCACTTGATAGAAGGAACTGAAAAATGTACAGAACAGCCTTCGGTGCCACACCCTGCAACACTGAAACCCATGGGGAGGTGGCCAGGGCCAACGCAGTAATTCCCCAGCACAAGAAACACTGTGAACAACCAGGAAACCCCAGATGGTGTGACAAAGCCACTGTCTATGCCTGGTCAAGAGGCATAGCTGGTTCAGAGGCCCAGGCTCAGCGGAGCCTGCGGACAAGTCCTCAGTCTTGATCCTGATCACCAAGCAGGCTACTCAGGTAACAGTTAACTTGTAGTCTTCTTTGGTTGGCTTTTCTCCCTGCTCTGTGCTCTCACATTTCAGCAGCTGCACGTGGAGAGGTAGTGGCAAAGTGGCTACATCGTGATACAGTTTTAATAAAAATTTTATTACACAGCCATAATGTAATCAACACGTCTCCAAATCCAAATGATACTAAATACAGATCTACATGGTGGATCAGAATGACTCCAGCAAATTATATGAATTCTATCATTTTATGTCTTTTAAAACCATAAAGAAAAAAAAATTCCAAGTTCATCATGATAGGAGTCCCAGCAGCCTCCAGAACTCTGCTGGAGTCCAGGCAATGTCTAACAGTCTTGATTCCACATTTACACAATCGTCTACAAAGGGCCCGGTCAATGGACTTTTCTAGCACACATGATTTTAGTGAGTCCATCACCGTTCCTTTGCTCCATCAACTGTGTCACAGCTACCACACTGCTGTGCTACAGTTATCATTATCAATTTTACAGTCACAATATTTCTTGAAAACCATCCATCACTGCTTTTAAATAAAAATGTAAACTAAGTTAAAGCAACACTGAGGTTCTACTAAACCCAGAGGAGTTACCAAGTTCAAATACAACGTTACTCTGTGATTTCCCATCATTCCCCTGCCTTACACAAAAGTAGAGTGAAAAAGTACAAAGCAGAGCTTCTGGGTTTCTCTCCCTTTTGTGGGACTCAGCAGTGCTCAGCTGTTTCTTTAGCTTAGTTCTTGGTATATATAGTCAGCTGTACTTTGTTCTGAAAAGATTTGTTAAATGCCACTTTTATTTACACTTGGAGCTTTACACCTGAGAATGATTATCAAGCAGTCAGCTTATCTCTTCAAACACTTCATAAAGACATACACACCTTTTTCCTGGCTTCACCCTAGCTGCACAACAAAATATATGCTTACCATATATACGTATAACACACATAAAACTGCACATGCTTGTAACATTTGCAACCTAAATCTTTTTGTGTTCATACTCTCCGCATTCATGTTGAATACTCTCTTAAAAACAAAACATTACTCTTGCTCACGTAGCAAAACTGAATCACTAGGAAGAGACAGGTACTCTGGGAAAATCACACTCTGTTCAGCTGAGAAGACACTGGCTGTTCCCATGGGACCAGCTAGACACCTTCACTGCCCTCCCTGGTACCCACCTTCTACTTCCTCCTGTCTGCCAGGGTGGGGTGGGGGTGGTGCTAAGCTAGGGAGTTTTCTCCCAAGTGGAGGAGGTAATGAAGAGAAGAAGGAGGAGGAGGGGATGTCACACAGCTACAGCAGTCAGGCCTGTTTAGTAAGAAGAATCACATTTAATGAGTTTCTTTCTTGCAGTTTCAGATGCTCAAGTACAGCTGAAAAAAATCTGAAACAGCTATAGACCCATGACAGACTGATACAAAGATTACTGAATTTTTAAAAAATGATAAAAAAATCCACACACTTACATACACATACACACACTCTCTCTCAAGTAGACCCCCCCCCCCAAATGTACACTTTTGGAAACTAAATTGGTTTTCAAAACCCCTCCTCCAGAGGTGGGAAGAGGAGCAAGATGCAGAAGAGCGAGGAAGGAGGACTGCAGGTGCCCAGTCCTGCCTCCTCCACAAGAGTCAGGTGCCAATGCTCAATGGTTAGGTCCAAGGCAGTCCCTGGAGGAGACTGTCCAGTGCTGCTGTTGCTGCTGCTGCTGCTGCTGCCACTGAGGGCTCCAGCAAGAAACCCAGCTCCACGGTAATACTGAACACGTGCAGAGTGGCCAATGGACTTTGCTGGTTTTAAAAGGGTAAAAAAAAAAAAGGAAAAAAAAAGGCAAACACAAATCTAAAGACACGGATAAAGCCCAAGAGAGCCCAGGAACCAGATTCACACTGGGTGGGCCCAGGGGGTTGCTGGGAGATGGTACAGACAGGGAAGATCTATACAGCAAATGGTTTATGTTACAGACGACTGGCAGTTTAGAGTCTCTTCCCAGTTCTACTGCTGCTTCAGCCCAAGAGGAAAGGAGGAAGGGCGGGAGGGCCACGACGACGGGCATGCAGGGTCAGAAGCAGCAGCCGGCTCTGCTCAAATGAGCCCCCGTCGTTTTTTGTAGTCTTCCAAGTTCAGAGATCTCCTTGGAGCCCCATCCTTGGCTGGTGGAGCCTTGGAAGTGATGGCCAAAGCCTTTGACTCTATGAGAAAGAAGGGCAAACTGACAACTCAGGTACCTTCGGAGTCCTTTTGGTCTTGTACTTCACTCTGTCAAGCAGCTTTACAGCCTCTCTGAACAGACCTGCAGCCTGTATCCCCTACCTCTACACAATGGTGAAGAGAGACGCCCCCATTTCTTCTCCCAAATCAGCACCCCCGCTGGCTGAGGAACTATGGACACAACTGGTCCTTGACCATTACACTCCCCAAACTCATTTACCTGAGCTGGGAACTTGTAAATCAATCTTCACATCAAAATCATGTACTTTGAAGAGGTCTTCTGAGAGGTCACTGGCTGACTTGGAATTCAAATCTTTATCCTTTCCTTGACCCTGCAATGTGAAGAGAAAAACTAGTTGTAAATATATAAATGCAAGTGGACTTCAAAAACCAGCAGCTGCTAAAGTAAACTCTCTTGTTCAGGTTCATCAGGTCTTCTTACCAAGGCCCTTTCCTGATTCCTTTTCTCAAATGGAAAACAGGAGAGGCCACCGAGAAAGAGGTTTCTTTTCTTATACCTACAACAAGCAGAGAGGAGACGGAAGCTGATACCGTCTATAGGGGAGTTTAAGACAAGTCACTTTCTGACCCAAGAGTTAAGGGATTCCCCGGCAGCGTGACGCCACAGAGAAAGGCCTAGCTTAGGAAGAAAACTGCTTTTAAGTGGGCAATATCTAACATTTTATTTTCCTTTTTAAAGTACCAACCAGGGCTTCAGGCTATTTACAGATGAGGAAATACGTGTCAGAGGGCCAGAAGCCAGCTGTTAAGGACACAGTCAAGGCCTTAGTTACGTGGTAGTGTCAGATTGAGAATTCACATTATAGGTTTAAAACACAGGAACAGTCTATCAGATTTGTAAATAACCAGGGTGGAGAAAGGACTACAGGACCACACTCTTCCAGGTCGGAAAACCTAGTCCATACTAGGCAAGGTACTTGCTCTGGGTCCCAGCCAGCAGCACAGCACTCGCCTTGCTCATCTCCTTCGGGGCGTCTGGTAGCGCTCCAGAGCCATACTTTGCATTCAGCTGGGCCAAGATGGCAGCTTGAACAGCTGGGTCTCTGGACTAAGACAGAAGAATAAGTTATTTTAGAGATTGTTCGACATACTCACACAGTTCTACTTTGCGATTCTTTCTCACCTATCACCACTAACATCACAAGCACAACAACGGACCCACTGACAGCCCAGTGGTGTTTTCCTTAAGGACGCAAAACGGCAATTAAAAGTTGTAATGCCAAGCCCAGTCAGGTCCTATTTAGAAGACGCAGTCTACGTATTACTGATGTATGCTGTACTGGCATACCCACCCAGGTATGAGGGGCTTGGTGGTCCACAGGCTTTTATAAACCCTTGTTAGTTTTTCACTGACTATATAGCCTACAGTAAGATAAAAAAGGAAGTATCCAGACCCAAGAGCTCGGGGCAATCAAATCCCAGGTAAGACATTATTTTTAACTTCTCTATTAATCTCCTAATGGAACTCATTATATATCCTAGAATCTAGGTCCTGACTAAAAACGTCCTCTTTAGGCACTCACATTAGAAACGATGGTAGGTTTACACTGCCGCCTGGTAAAGGGATCCATCTGTTGGTTTTTCATGTTGTGACTTTCAGCCTGAAATAAAGTACGTGCATTACAGAACTGTTCCTCTTTCCCTTCTCCTGTCTTTCATCATAAGCTTACATCCAAATTAACAGTCCCTTATAGAGACTGTCAAGGGAAAACGAAACGTTGTCTATCATTCTTTTTCCTTCAAGAACACCAGAGCAGATAAGGGGCAACAACAAAAACAATGAAACAGAAATGGACAAAAAACTGAACATCTGTGGAGTGAACCTAAGGGTGGGAATACAAAACAACGGCAGAACACGCTGGTTTTCATTACAAATTAACGAAATTACATGGGTGTACTGTGCACACCACGACCCGTCTGTGAGTGTGCCATACTGAGGTGGCCTGCATGGTGGTGCAATGCTGGACGCTACGCCACTTCAAATGCTAGCAGAGTCACGCATGACTGGACAGGTTTCAGTGGGGCTTCCAGATTAAGATACACTGGGAAGAAAGGCCTGGTGAACTACTTTGAAAAGTGGCCAATGAAAACCTTATGCGCCACCACAGAACACTGCCAACTTTCTTTGGGCTCAGCAACACGAGGCATCGATTAGTCGATCAGACCATCCCATTTGGTGAAGCAGAGGGCCTGCGGGGGTGAGGAGGACCCGCAGGAGTGAGGAGACCCTCAGTGAAACGTACTGGCACAAAAGCTTCAGTGACAGACCCAAACATGCTAGTGATCATAAGTGTGATGCAGGACCGGGCAATGCTTTGTTCTGTTACACAGAAGGTTCCTATGAGTTGGAATCAACCTAACAATAGTTGTCTGTCTACACGTATAAAGAAAGCATATATATACCACGGTTACAAGTTAACTTCAATAATTTAAAAAGCAGACTTCAGCATGATGCCGAAAAGACTCTGTAACATCTTATTCCTTTTTTTCAGTAATCCACACAAAGTTGACTTACCACAAGAGCCTTCTCTGACTCCACAATGTTCCACTCTCGGTTCCGCTGGTTGATGTAACTGTGGGGTGAGTGAGAGGGACGAGTCAGTAGGCTGTGAGAAGAGGAAGAGGACTGAACTGAGATCGCGGAGATACACTGAGTCAGTGCGGCATGGTTCCTACAAGGCCACAGGCTCACCGGATTATTCTGGCAAAGGCCTGCGGGCCAAGGGTAAGAGGCAACCAAGAGAGGCTTAGTAACACACCTGATGGCAGATATGTTCTTGGTCCGTTGGCGGTCCAGGGCCTCTGCCCGCTCCTCCAGCTCATTTAGCTGGTCCTGGATTTGTTTGGCTTTGTCTTGATCCCCCAGGTCCTCAGCCATGGCCTGTAGGCAGAGAAATGTGTGAGTTCTTGGCTCTAAATCAAATATTCCTGTATTTTCAGTACTGGCGAGACATCTTGTGTGTGATGAACAAATGATAAGAGATGTGAAAGAACACAGAATAAGTACTTTACAAATGGAAGGTGTAATTAAAAAATATTTCTGACATAGTAATTATACTTCAAGGGATTTTGTCCCCAGGAAATAATCAAATTATCACCAGTAGACACATGTCAGGAGTTCAGGGTAGCAGTATTTCTAAGAAAAAAAACTTCTGATATACCACATATTTTTAATACTAGGATTAGCTCTACATACTTATGCAAGGTATGTCTTGTTTTTTTTTTTTTTACAGTAGTAACACCCTCCCATTTAGTGACAGTTCTGGGCTCTGGGGCCATGCTGTGTAACACGAAGCTTGGAACCCAGGTCTCACACGCCTAACCCATCATAACAAGGCTCCTCCTATCCTGATGTGGAGAAGGGAAATGCAGCAAGTGCAACTGGACTTGCCATCATCACTTTTCTGTTGAGACTCAGTACGGAACACTAGTTTAGGGTCTTGCATTACATACGAAACTAAAGTGATTAGAAAGGGAGGAAAATGGAGTGAGCAATACCAATTTCAACTGACAGAAAAGAAAGTGGCCTAGGGCTGTTGCCTGTGTGACAGGGAAGCATGGTGTGGCTGCTCCATCAGCCTGGCACCTTCCCCAGGGCCAGCTACCACACAGCCAGCAGAGAGATGGCACCTGATGTCATACTCTCACAAGCAGGGAGAGATGCTCTCACACACGTCCTCACCTTTTCCTTTAGCAGTTGCGTCTTCTTCATAGCATAGTTGGGTGGAGCTTTCCTGAATCTTTCTTTCTCTTTTACAATCTGTACCAGAGAGGAGATACCAGCAGTGAGGTATTCCTAAGCTACGTCTGCAGACAGGCTAAGCGAGCCCATTTTGGAGGCAAGCAGCTAGTTAAAGGGGGCTGCTCTTCCTATAGCAGTGTCATGCCCCAGAGAGCGAGCGAGTTCATTCCAAGGGATACTATGCTGCTTCCTGGGTCACGGAGATTCTTCTGGGACAGTCTGAAGTAACATGCACCAATAAACAGCAGCAGCCTGAGGGCCTGGTACTGTAAGGCTAGCCACTGTCCAAGAGAACAGAGATCAGAGAATTTTACCAAACTGTTTCGGAGAAAGGAAATCCTTGAAGGACCAAGTCTAGCAGAATATTCAGAAATGCAGGTCCCTGAATCTTGGATATACTTCTCTACTCTGTGATTTTAAATAGGAATACAGGAAGAAGGAGGAGCCCTAGTAGCACCGCAGCTGAAGTGCTCACCTGCTAACCAACAGGCTAGCAGTTCAAGCCCACCAGCTGCTCTGTGGGAGAAAGACATGGCAGTCTGTTTCTGAGAAGACTGCAGCTTTAGAAACCCTATAGGATCAGTTCTATTCTGTCCTATAAGGGCACTATGAGTCAAAACTGACTCACTGGCAATGGGTTGAGATAAGTAAGATGAACTATAAATAATAAGGTAGCAATATTAGTATTCCCTCAGCTTCATGCATAAAAACATAGCTAAAAATGTCAAGATACAGGGAAAGAGAGTAAAATAATTATCTTCTCTAAACATTCTTGATAAACTTCTGGGGTACCAACGTTTCTTACCTCCTCAATGTCCTGATCATTGAATTTATAATTAAGAGCTTCTTTAATAGAAAATTCCTTCTTATTGATTTCATCTAGAGTGGGCAACTGCATGCCAGCAGAGAACATCTAGAACAAAACATGATGAACAGCTATTAACAGGGATTCTGGAAAGAGACCCTCTCCGTGTTTTCATGAACACGTGCTTAGGTTGTGTGTATTCACTCACCGCTTCTTTCCACTTCATGAATTCGCTTTCAGTAAACTCTTGGTTTGAGACAAATTCTAGGCGGAATACTCGTTGGTCACCACCGTGTCTACATGAAAGAGAGAACATTTTCAAAAACGTGCTTACTGGTCACAGTATCAGCAAAGCAACCCCACCAAACTGCGTGCTACCTCTCTCCGAGGGTCTCAGTTCTGGCTACCCTGCAGAATCATCTATAAGACTTTTCAACATTCCAAGGGCAAAGGACCACCCTAGATCAACTGAGTCAAAACTTCTGGGAGTGTCAACTGGGGAATGAACTTCAATAAAAAACATAACAAATTACACCAAATGGTTCCATCTCAGCAGGAAAGATGATCACCAAGGACCAAAATGACTTGGGGGAAAGAGCACTCGGAAGACACAAAGACCCACGCAAATGGGTGACTACATCAACATACGACCAGAAGAACCAGATGGTGCCTGGCCACAACCAGTGACAGCCGTCATGGGGCTCACAGAGTTGAGTCTCAGTGGCAACATGAGAACAAAAAGGGGTGCACCCTGAGAACTCCACTAAAAGACCACAATTGATGGTCCGAAGGTTCAGGACTCCACAGAGAGCATGGCCCCTAGTCCTGATGCTGCCCCTGTCCATAAATCACTACTGAGGTCAACTCCTTCGACAGGGATAGATTGGACCTGGCAACACAGAGGGACCATATCATGTGTGCACTTTATAGTTCTATGCATCTATATAGTATGTCGTCCCACTGGCCTCTTACTAAGGGGCAGTGGAGAGGGTGGAGAAGAGGGGACAGGAGAGTGTTGAGAGGATATGACATGTACAGAACAGAAAGCAGGAGTGTGCTGTCACTGGGCAAGGAGAGCAGTAGTTGCCGCACACAGGTGGGCATGCAAATTCAAACTGGACTGTACACTTTCACTCAGTCACAATAAATAAACAAAAACTAAAAATAAAAAAAACCCCAAAACAAAACAAATAAACAAACAACAAACAAAAGCAAACATCAAAAAACTCTCCTAGGATGTTTTAATAGGTAGCTAGCATTGAGATCACCAAACCAGCTTTGGAAACCAAATGGACTTGATGAAGTCCTTCATAAATCCATTAATGATCACAGTCAATCAATATCAAGAACATGCAGCATTACGCAGTTACCGGAATGACAAACTCTATACCCTACAGAGGAAGAGCACTGCCTATCTACGGACTGAGCACTGTGATGGCAAAGGGAGTGCTTAGTGCCATTCTCCTGGGGACAGTCACTCTCTACTTGCCATGGTCATTCACCACTCCATCAGGCTCTTCTTTAACAGACCAGGGGAGACAATGAAGGTGGGCAAGGGGAACAGAAAGTGCATGGAGACCAAATCAGGCCATGGGAGAGCTGTATCCAGGAGCCCTGCCACAGTGGCTAATTAAGCACTCAACTCCTAATCCAGAGGTTGGCAGCTCAAACTCACCAGCTACTCCATGGGAGAAAGATGTGGTCATCTGTTTCTACAAAGACTTGCAGCCTTGGAGACTCTATGCAGCAGTTTTACTCTGTCCTATGGGTCAGGTCTCTCAGAACTGACTCGAGGAATGAGCTGGGTTACAGCTGTGTCTATTAGCTACTACTGCTACGTAACTCCGGCCAACTACTTTCTATTCCTTTCTATATGGGCCTTTAGAGTTTGCATGTCCAAGAGGGTTGGGATTTGTGTGTGTCTGTTCTGTTCCCTCCTCCATCTTGATGCCTAGACACTCAGTGTTCGTTGAATGAATTACATTTAATTTCACTGAAGAGGAAACAGTCCAGAAAACTGACATGACTCATCAAAGATCAGGTTACTTAGTAGAAAGCCAGGCCTAGAAGCAAGCCTCCTGACCAAGCACATCAAATAAATGCCTACAAGGGCTGGGTGTAGGGTTTTCTTACCAGCCGACTTCTTCATTCTATATGTATCTCTGTGTGTCTTTCCTATAGCAGCCCTGATTTCCCTCGGTGGGAGAGAAATATCCTAATTTTCCTATAGAATGCAAGTCTCTCCCCTAGTCCCTTGTGACAGAGCATGTCTACATAAACAGTTCTCACTGTCTTAGTTTGATTACTGACAAGAAATATGACATCAGGAGAGAATAACAGTCCAAAGAGGCAGCGTCTCTGTGAGGAGGGGACAGAAGCTGCTGTAGGTAGACCACTTACCGCAGCTGCAGCCCTTTGTTTGTCCTGGTGCCACCCAGCTGGTAAACTTTGGCAGTTTCCACAACACCTGTGATCTCAGCTACCTAAGTGAAAAGCGGAAAAACAGAAACACATGGTCAGAGCTCTTCTAGATCTATCACAAGAACGTAAGGAAGACCGGGTAGCACAGGCAGTTTACAACTAGCTGTGAACTGAAAAGTTGATGCTTCAAACCCTTCCAGTGGCTCAGCAGAAGAAAAGGCCTGGTGATCTGCTTCTGTGAAGTTTACAGCCAAGAAAATCCTTCGGAACAGTTCTACTCTATAACATACGAGTCACTGTATATGGCAGGGGTTGACTTGGCAGCTAACAACAATTCCAATGACAATAACTACCACCAGTCAACTGCAGACAAGCAGCATCACACTGAGAGACCAACAGCTGTCAGGAGTCCTGGCTAGCTCTCTCAGGTTCCAAGCACAGACAGCCAAGCACAGGGAGCCCTGAGCCCAGGGTATGTAAGTTCTAGAGGAGGAGGCAACCTCGTGGGAGCCATCAGAGGCCTCCCTTCCAGCCTAACTCTACCTTACTACGCAATACACTCAGGATTTTATAAAGGTTTTATCAACCCAATATGATGATCACTAAGGTCATTTTCTGTGGTCAATCTTTGCAGGACATCTTACAGCTGCTGGATCTCACAGAAGGAGGCAAACACCTTAAAACCAGGCAGCACAGAACAAAACCAAAGAATCAAACAGCTATCTACTATGTTCTAACCATTGTAGACTGCACTAGCAGTGCTAGACCCTACATAACAACTTCTACTAAGTTGGAGGTTTTTTTTTTTTAATTTGGTATGTAATATGGTACACTTCCATATTAATAAACAAATCTTCTAGATTATTTAACACCCATAAAATATTTCATAAATATCTTCCTTCCTCTTTTAAAGTGAAGGCAGACAGAAAAAATTATTCTCAATCTAAATCCACCCTCCCTTGGGCTCCAAGTTTCCTTTGGGCAGCAGGTCATATATGATCCTTGGTCACTATTCTGTGGGTGTCTCAGCTGGAGTCTGTTTTCATGTGAAATGATGGCAGACGAGCAACAGTTTTGTTCGGAAGTCCCTATCCTCAGCTGACAATCATATTTAAAACACAGACAATTATCCACAGAAAGAAATACCAACCCGGTAAACTGGTTTGCTGTTGTGGTTTCCAATGCCAATTCGTACAAAACATCCTGTGACAGTTTTAGCAAAGAAGGGCATATGACACCAACGTTCCAGTTTATGTCGTGATAACCGAACCCGATTTAACTCTTCTGGTAAGGAGACTGGCTGTGATTTCGGAGGGATTTCTTCTTTCCTGTGAAGAATAAAGGGGAACTGGGAAAAGTGCTCATCTTAAAAACAGACCAGGTGAAACAAGTAATACCTACTTTTCAGAACTGAACCAAATTATATGTCATTAACCCAGTAGGGGAAATAAATGAAGCACCAGGAAAGGGTTCTAACAGAATCATCTTCTTCACGAGTAGTGTGAATGGTCTTGAACGAAGGTGTAAAGAAGGTAACAATATGGTGCTATTGCAGATAACCTATCAGACAAAAAAACTAGTAAAGCTCCTGGCCAATCTGAAAGGGACACAGTATCAGTTCCTAATTGGCAGGCCCAGAAGAAATGTCCACGGGTTCAGTCAGTAGGAGGAGAAATGAATGGGCTGATGTGCTGGGGAGCTCGAATACTGAAACCAAGTTGACAGTCCAAACAGAAACCTCCCTGAGCCTCTCCTCAAAGAACCCAGCTCTCCTGACTACCAGACCAACATGCACACAGCTCACTCTTCCTCTTCGTCAGACGACGACGTCCGGGACGAGCGGTCTGACTTCTCACTGGACTTGTCATCTTCTTCCTCTTCTTCATCATCAGAGTACACCTCACTGGTTTTTAATGGCTGTTTTTTGGCGAGAAGCTCAGCTAAAAAGAAAGGGGAAACTTTTACTTAGGTTCTCAATGGTAAACAGAAACCCCTTTCATCCTCAAAAGAACTGGACTAGAAAAATGACTCAAATACACAACTCCGTTCTCCCTGTCTTGGCTGTGACAACTTGGGGATATATAGAGAGTTAAAATGATTCAGGCACTAAACACTGGACCCTAACAGGGCAAAGAAACAAAGGCTGGAAGGCTGTTACTTGCTGAGCAGAAAGGGTTACCAACACTACTGACAGATTATCTTTACTGCACTCAAGCCACATGAAGATGGGCAGGAAATAGGCAAAAAAACTCATGATATCTCCAGAGAGTCTTTGTGGGAAAACTTCGAGTTTATAGTACTATTGCTAATAGCAGAAGATTGAAAACAAAACAAGTGTCCACAAACAGGGGAGCCACTAAATCACTCTGATACACCCACTGTTTCACCTATTGGACTACTACACACCTGTAAGAAAGAAATGAGACTAGGCTTCTATGAAGGGGATGTAAAAATGTGGAGAGACAGCAGTGACAATTGCACATGATGAAAGTAATTAATGTAACTAAACTGTGCATGTAAAAAATGATGAAACAACAAACTTTGTTACAAGATTACTTACCACAATAAAAAAAAATGTATACACATATTTAAGAAGCAGTGAGTGGGTGCCTACATCGACTTGGGACCGGAAGAACCGGATGGTGCCCAGCCACCACCAGTGATGGCCGCGATGGAGCTCACTAACTTGAGTCTCACTGGCAACACAAGAATAAAAAGGGGTACGTCCTGAGATCTCCACTAAAAGACCTCAACTGATGGTCCAGCAGTTTCGGGGTTCCCCTGGGAGGATAGCCTCTGGCCCTGATGCTGCCCTTGCCCATAAATCATAATGAAGGCCCACTCTCCGGACACAAATGGTTGGATTTGGTGATGCAGAGTGACCATATGTTGGATGCACTTTATGGTTCTATGCATCTATAGGATGTTATCCTGCTGAACGCTTGCTGGAGGAAGGGAAGAGGGTGGAGAGGAGGGGAAAGGAGACTGCTGGGAGGATGAGACATGTACGGAGCAGAGAGGAATAGTGTGCAGTCACCGGGCAGGGAGAGCAGTGGAAGCTGCATATAGGTGGGCATGTAAATTTATATGGGAATGTACATTTTCACTCAGTCATAATAAAAAATTAAAAATTAAAAAAAAAAGAAGCAGTGAGACATAACTGTGTATCAGAAGTTGAACAATGTTTTTAAAAAGACCAGAGTATATATTTTAGGCTTGTGGGTCATATGGCCAGTTTCAACTATTCACCTTTGCTGTGCTTGCTAGAAGGCTTCTATAGACAACAGGTGAAAGAATGGGCATGGCTATGTTTCAATAAAACTTTATTTACAGAAACATGAAGTCTTTCAACACCTGCTCTATACACAACTAGGGAATGATCTCTAGAATAAAGTGCTAAGTAAAAACAACATACAGGAAAGTATATATAGTATACTGCCATTAATTAATCTAGGATGGGGTACACCTGTGTCATTTTTTTCTTAAAGGAAGGATATACAAAATTCTTAATGGTTACCTATTATGAGACAGAGGAAAGAGTGAAATAAAAAGGACAGAAGCTAGACTTCTTTGAATATGCCTTGTTTAATAGCTTTGACTTTAGAGTCATAAATAGTGCACGTAATCATACAACAAAACAATAAAAAGTCATCCTTAAACATCAAAATCAGAAGAACTGTGGTTCAGTAAATTATTTATTATGGCCCTTTTAGCCATAAACCTTGTGACCTACATATGAGATTGGTTGAGACTATGAAAATAAGTGATTTGTGGCCCACCAAGGGGATTGGAAAGCTTGCTGCTAATGCAAATAAGGTGCACAGCACTCCTGTTGGGATGGGACAATGCAAACAAGCTGTACGCAAACCTAATGAGAGACTGGTCAGTTCGACTATCTTGCTAAGCTTAAAATGAGCAGGGCAGAAAGGAGAGACCTGATTACCACCAACAAAGAAAAGACACCCTACCACTGTACTAGTGGTAGTGTATCCTTTGAACCTGGGAATCCTGCCCTGAAAACCTCCTAGAGCCAAGACAGAGAACGAGCTCCAGCACTAGGAAGATAAAAGATGGTGGTAAGCAGTGGCAGATAAACGGCAGCAGAAGACTACAAGTGGGCTTCCTGGCGTAGGGATCAAGAAAGCTGAGTGCCTTCAGGCAGGAGTGCGGGCTGGGAGGTGCTTCTGAGCACTATCCATGGAGCTAGGCTTGCTGAGGCAGAGAGCTGGGTGCCTTCAGGTGAGGATTACTGGCCAAGTGGGATGCTCCGGGTACTTACTGGCAGAGCTAAACAGCTTTGTAACACTTGCCCAGCATGGCATAGGCCAAATGGTTGAAGGGCTGAGAGCCAGAGAAGACGCCTCCCTGCAGCCACAGCCAAAGAAGCTGTCCAGACTGAAGAACTGTATCCTGAGGCATGCCTGATCCTGAATTGTGACTTGTTACTTCCCTACTAAGCCCCGTAACTGTATGGTCTGTCAGTTCTGCATGGCCAATGAACTCACCAGAGTACAGTGCTGCAGAAGAGACAGGGAGTATCAGAAATGGCTAAAAAATAAAAAAGTTTGGAGGGAAGGGGCATGTCTGATCTTTCTCTCACAGACATCAGCCTTAGCCTGTTATCTGGATCTCCTGAGGCTTGGGAAGTCAGAATAGGGGAAGACACTCTCCATGCCACATTTACTGGAACCAAGTGTATATTCACTTGACAGCACTTGTTTGGTACTGTTGAGTAGGTTTGTACTCATAACAAACCTATGTACAATAGAACAAAATACTGCCCACTTCTGTGCCATCCCCACAATTGCTGCAATGCTTCAGACCACTGCTGTAGTTAGTCTATCTTGTTGGGATTCCCCCTCTTCTTCAATGACCGTCTACTTTACTAAGGAACGGTTATCTCCTGATGTGTTCAAAGTACACGAGACAAAGTCCCACCATGCTCACTTCTAAGAAACATTCTGGCTGTAATTCTTCAAAGACAGATTTGTTCGTTCTTCTGGCAATCCATGGTATATTCAATACTCTTCACCACCTAATTCAAAGGCATCAATTCTTTGATCTTCTTTAGTCACTGTGTAGCTTTTGCATGCACATGAGGCAATGCAAAGTATCATGGCTTGGGTCACGTACACCTTAGTCCTAAAAATGACATCTTTGCTTTTTTAACACTTTGAAGAGGTCTTTTCCAGCAGATTCATCCAGTGCAGTACACTGTTTGATTTCTCAACTGCTGCTTCCACTGGTGTTGGTTGTGTACCCAAATAAAATGAAATGCTTCAGTATTTTCTCCACTTATCACGGTGTTCCTTATCGGAACAGTTGTGAGGACTTTTATTTTTCTGATGTTGAGATGCAATCTGTAAGGAAGGCTGTAGTCTTTGAGCTTCATCAGTAAGTGCTTCAAGTCCTCTTCACTTTCAGCAAGCAAGATTATGTCATCTGCATAACCTCACAGAAACGAACTATAACAAGTGACTTTAAAACATAGTTATTTGACTGTATATTCCTAATGGGATATGGTTTAAGAGCAGAAATTTCAAACCATTTTCCGTAACCATATTGTTGATAATAGTGCTGGTACTTTCATTTTGATACCTGATGTGTGTCTTATGGGATAAATATAATGAATGATTATGTTAGTATAACTAAAAGCAAGAATTTTGTTTGGGAGAACAGAGCTACTGATTTAAGGCTGATTAACAACCCTGAGTTTCAACAAACAAAGCTAAGAAAACTGGATATCCACATACAAAAGAAGGAAGTTAGACCCCCATCCTCAAAAAAGGATTGTGAATCTAAATGTTAATAGCTAAAACTATAAAATGGCTTAGAAGAAAATACAGGTAAATATTCACGAAAAAGACCTTTTAGACAAGAAATCAAAAGCACAGGCAATATAATAAACTGCATTTCATCAAAATTAAAAACTTTTTCTGTGCTTCAAAAGTATTATCAAGAAGTGAAAAGATAATCCACAGAATGGGATTTTTTAGTTTCTTTTTTTTTACAAATTATGTATCTGACAAAGGATTTCTACCTATAATATATAAAAAAACTTCTACAATTAATATAATAAAAAGACAAACCAATTAGAAAACGAAAAAGGACCTGAATAGGTATTTGGCCAAACAAAACACAGAAATGGATACAACCTGACACCGCCAGAGAGTCAATTCCGACTCATAGAAACCCTACAGTCCAGATTAGAACTACCCCATAGAGTTTCCAAGGAGTACCTGGTGGATCTGAACTGCTGAGCTTTGGGTTGGCAGATGGAGCACTTAACCACCAAGCCACCAGGGTTTCCATTTCACACCCACTAGGATGTCTATACCAAGACATGTTAAGTGTTAATGAGGATATAGAGAACTAGAGCCCTCATACATTGCTAGAGAAACGAATAATGGTGAAGCCATTTTGGAAAACAGTCCAGCAGTTCTTTCAAAGGTCAAAGAATACCACGTGACCCTTCAATTTACTCTCAGGCATACATCCAAGAGCAATGGGAACACATGTTCATACGAAAACTTGGACATGACTATTCACACCAGCATTGTTCACAATAGCTGAAAAGCAGAACCAACACAAATGTCCATCAGCGGGTGAGTGGATAAACAGCATGTAGCAAATCCATACAATGGAATATTATTTCGTCACTGAAAAGACAGAGGTACTAACACATGCTAATCATGGATGAACCCTGAAAACACATTGAAGTGAAAAAGCCAGGTATGAAAGACATGTATTATATGACTCCATTCACATGAAACATCCAGAATCAGTCAATCTACAGAGACAGAAAGTGGACTAGTGGTTGCCTGGGGTTGGGGATAGAGCCCTGGTGATGCAGTGGTGAAGAGCTCAGCTACTAACCAAAAGGTTGGCTGTAGGAACTCACCAGCATGTCCTATAAGGTTGCCGAGTCGGAACCAACCTGATGGCAAGTGGTTACAGATCAGGGCTGGAAGACTTACGAAGAAAGAGGAAGTGAATGCTAATAGGCAAAGCGTTTCTTTTGGGAGGATAAAAATTTCTAAAGTTAACTGCAGTGATAGCTGCAAAATCCTGTGAATACACGAAAAATCTCTGACTTGTACATTTTCAATGGGAAATTACACGTATGAATTACATTTCAATAAAGCTGTCATAAAAAAATAAAAAATTCTTGGGTCTTGAATTACCAGTTTGAAGTTCATAATGTATCTCAGCCTTAAAAAACAAACAAAAAAACTAGTTCTGTTCATTGAAAAGGCTTAGAAACAGTGGTCAAGCTAGTAGCATGAGCACTGCTTGTTCTCAGACTGTAGTGTCTAAATACAATTTCTCATGAAAAAGGTTTGTCCTTAGACAAACCACTGATTCCAAATCCAGAAAGCAAAGAAGCTATCAAAGAGTACTGAGGTCTTGGTGAGAAGGTCTTCAGGTTACAAATGGCTAGAGATAGGACAATCTGAGTATCAATAATACTGTGATGGATTAAAGCATACAGAGTATGTTAGAATCTATGAATTCACAGGATATTAAAAATAAATCTCACTGGCCATATTTGGAAGTTCCTAAGGAACTACCCTCATTCTTTTGAAAACTGGCAAATAAAAAAAAAACAAGCATTTATCCTGCCTTTCCTGTACAGCTGGTGTTAACTAAATAGCTGATGAGAAGTTTCTCTTTATAGAACCACAGCAGCTAATAAATGAGGCAAGGATGATAGAATAGAGTATCACTGTATTATAACTGCTAATAAATTAAATAATCTAGGTAATGACCATCAGTGGTTGCTGGGATAGAATACAATATTGAGCCTCTCTTTTGAAATTGTGCTTTAGATAAAGATTTATAAAGCAAACTAGTTCCTCATTAATTAATACATATACCGATTTGTTGCTAACCCTGCTATGTGTCAACACTCTACTGGTCCTGACCTTGGGTGCTCCATTTCCACTCATTCCAGCTTTCCTGTCCCTTCCTGCCTTCTCATCTTTGCTCCTGGGCTCTTCTGCCCATTTAGTCTTGTACACACGGTTGAGCTATGTGTACTGTTTTTACAGGCCCCACTAACCTGTGGCTGAAGGGTGAATCACAGGAGTGATGTCAGAACTGAGTTAAAAGAATATCCAAGGGCCAGACTCTTAGGGTTTCTCCAACTGGTCACGCCAGTAAGTCTGCTCTGTTTTTTGTGAGTTAGAATTCTGTTCTTCCTTTTTCTGCCACTCTGTTTGGGACTCTCTATTGTGATCTCTGTCAGGGAAGTCAGTGGTGGCAGCCAGGCACCATCCAGCTGTGCTGAATTTACATTACCAGTTTCTGACCTTTCTCTAAACACACATCCTTTGTCACATAACTCTGTAGTTCCCTCCCAGTCCCACTGATGTGGAGCTTAGTCAGGTGACTTGCTTTTGACCAATGGAAAGCGCAGAGAGGTGGCATTATGCTAATTTTAAGTTTAGGCCTTAAGAGGGCTCACATATTTCTGCTTGCTTCTTCTACATTTCTGCTATCACCACTAGAATAATGTGCTTTAGATATGCTCATCAAAGACAAGGGTGGACATGGGCCCAGCATGGAATGTGAAACAATCCTAGCAGAGTGAGATTATCCGGCAGATAACCCACAGCAGAACTGCAAGTGTTTTTAGTGGGAACAAATGATTACTTATCTGAGTTTAGGGGTCATTTGTTGTCTGCATTATTGTGGTAAAAGTTGACTGAAAGAGCTGGTAATATCATACAGTAAACAACAATCAGAAATTATGTGCTTCTCGACTTGGGACTGGAAGAACTGGATGGTGTCCAGCCACCACCAGTGATAGCCACGATGGAGCTCACAGAGAGGAGTCTCACTGGCAACACAAGAATAAAAAGAGGTGCATCATGAGATCTCCACTAAAAGACCTCAGTTGATGGTCCAGCGGTTTGGGGGTTCCTCTGAGAGCATGGCCCCCGGCCCTGATGCTGCCCTTTCCCATAAATTATAACAAAGGTCCACTCTTTGGACAGGAATGGATTGGACTTGGCAATGCAGAGTGACCATATACTGGAAGCACTTTATGGTTCTATACATCTATAGGATATCATCTTGCTGACCTCTGGCTGGAGGAAGGAGAGCGGACGGAGAGGAGGGGAAAGGAGGCTGTTGGGAGGATGAGACATGTACGGAGCAGAGAGGAACAGTGTGCTGTCACCGGACAGGGAGAGCAGTGGAAGCTGCATATAGGTGGGCATGTAAATTTATACGGGAATGTACATTTTCACTCGGTTATGTTAAATAAAAATAAAAATAAATAAAAAAAAAAGAAATTATATGCTTCCTGACTGAAGTACATACTACCACCTAAGAATCAGGTTCATCAAAAACAAAACAAAAATCAAACCCAAGTTTGATCAAACCACTAGATTTACCAATTTATAAGTAATTGAATGGACTCAAGAAAAATGTTTAATGACACCAATGGGATACTGGTGAAGGGGATGGAGAGGAAAAATTAGATTAATTGACTCAAGGGACATATCAACAAAGTACCATGTATGCACTTTAAGCAAGATTCTGACTCAAACAAAAAAATTGTTTAAAATTCTAAAACAACTAGAGACATTTGAACACTAAGTAGATATCTGATGATAATATGACATTCAGCACTGATTAGGTATGAGAATGGCACTTTAATCACACTGAATAAAGAATCTTTGTCTTTTGGGAATATACACTGAAAAAAATCTACCGATGAAATATTACGATGCTGGGATTTACTTTAAACTAATCTGGGAGAAGACGTCAGTACAGATTTAACGAGACCGGCCATGACCTGATTACTGAGACTGGATGGTGGGTTCAAGGATATCCACTGCATTATCCCATTTTTAAAAAATACGTAAAAAAGGAAAAAAGTTTGGAATTTTCCATAATAAAGAGTTATAAAAACGGGCATCAAGAATCCAAATCATATGATCAAACCCACAGAATTGCCACTGGACTTCCCATTACCTGTTCTGTTCTTCCGTTTTTCTCGTTCTGCTTTGAGCTCCTCCATGGCTTGAGATTTCTTATCTAGTTTCTCATCCCGTTTGGAACGCCGTTCCTTGTTGTGGGATGTTACCTGGGAAGGAAGGGTAGGACATGTAGGATGGCCCTTTTACCACCAACTAATGACTAGGTTCTTTACACCTAGCAACTAACCACACCCAGTCCTCCAATGTGAATCTGTATTGGTTGCAGAAGCTTAAACCTTGTGTATGGGCAGAGGGCACCCTCTTGTGGACAAAGAGAACACAGCAGCAGGATCTCATCTTACATTTGTGTATCAGGTAGGTAAGAAGGAATGACTTTACTACTCTGCCCTCTTTGTCCACAAGAGGATGTTCTTTCCTTCTAGGCACGTTTTAAGTCCTACTTACTTAATAAAAAACAAGTTAAATATATCAGAATAAATTTTCTTAAAGAACGCCCTAGAGCAGTTATTACTTCCTGATACTATCAACAAAAACCTAGAGAAACCCTGGTGGTATAGTGGTTAAGTGCTATGGCTGCTAACCAAAAAAGCTGGCAGTCCCAACACACTGGGTACTCCTTGGAAACCCTATGTGGCAGTTCTACTCTGTCCTATAGGGTTTCTATGAGTTGGAATCAGGGGTTGACCACAATGGGTTTGTTTGTTTTTAATCAACAAAGCTTTTCTTGATGAATTCAGAGATGACTAATTTTCCCAGCTACATGTATTTCTGAGTTCAGGATGAATGACACTTGGGTAAACATAACCAACCTGGATATCTGAGGCAGGAGGTTTACCAATTTTTCCGTAAGAGACACCCACAGGCCCAGCAGGCTGCTTTTCAAATGTGGATGTGGGTGAAGAAGTACTAAGGAGTTAAATAAATCAAACGTCAAATCCACTGCTGTCAAACTGATTCTGACTTACAGCAACCCTACAGGACAGTGCAGAACTGCCTCACAGGGTTTCCGAGGAGGGCCTGGCACATTCGAACCATGGTTAGCAGCCATAGCTCTTAACCATTATGCCACCAGGCTTCCAGGAGTTAAACAGTGCAGTCAAATATGGAATGACAAAATAGTCCCAGAGATTAATGAAACTTAAAGAGCATAGACAGAACATAATAGCTTTATGTAGCTGACCAAAGCTGGATAATATACAACTGTCAACAAAGACATACACTCAAAACACAAGTCTTATTCTCTGGATAAGGAATCAGTGAATTTCTTACCTGAGATTCCTGAATCTGGGTTAGCTTTTTCTTTTCCTGCTCTTCTTCTTGTTTTTTCTTTTTTTCTTTCTTTTCTTTCTTTTTGGCTGTTTTTAGTTTTTTCTTGATTTCAAATCTGGTTAAAAGATATTCATTCTTTTGAGTAGTAATGAAATATTTGTAAAGATTTACTTCGATTAGGTAGGAGATATGAAATAATGAAGAGGAAGGAGTTAATAAACTTTTCCTTGAAGGGGCTAATAAACATTTTGACTTCTGGCAAGAAACACCATTGTAACTTAGAAAACCACACCAAACTCACTGCCCTTGAGTGAATTTCAACTCATAGTGACCCTATAGACAGAGCAGAACTGCACCGGAGTTTCCAAGGAGCACCTGCTGGATTCCAAGTACCAACCTTTTGGTTAGCAGCTGTAGCAGTTAACTGCTACACCACCAGAGTTTCCCTGTAACTTACATTACAAATACTGAGTAGATGTGAACCAAACATACTTGCAAAAATTCAGTTGGAAGAAACTTAAAAACAGGAAAAAATATTCATATTTGGACTTTGGTAACAGCATGTCTATCTCAGCCTTCTCACAACAGAAGAAAACAACTGAATCCTGGATCAGTCTAGGCAGCAAAACTCAACTCTAATGGTGACCTATTAGAAACAGAATGAGGCCAGAGAGAGTCGACAGCACATTTAAAGTGGTCAGGAAAAAGGCTCTATTTTTATTTAAAACATTACTTTGCATCTTTCTTCATCCCTTACAAACTGGTCCATGAATACACTGTTCCCTTAGCCAAACATAATCTAGGCTCCCTCCTGAAAACAAAATCAGATTACTTAGAAACAAGAAACTGTTTTATAAATTCAAGGTATCTTATAGAACAAAGGAATCCCTTTATTACCAAAAAAGAATCTACAAGAGTGTACTCTAATAATGACTCCCCATAATAAACTTGTCAAAAATAATTTTTTTACTTTGTTCTTAGATTACTGTCTTTTTTATAATGCCCTTTCCATTCATTATTAAGGTTAGTATATTTTCATAACATTAGATACAGAAGTACTGTTAGGCGTTAAGAACATGGCCCCTGTACTTACTGCTAGCCCAAAGTCAAAACCAGTACTGAAGCCAACTCTTCAGATAAAGACTGGACTGGACTGTGGGTTACACAGTGATGCAAGCGACAGATGTACTTCTTGGCTTAATGCATATATGAGACTGTCCAACTCATTCTTCTTAGAGGGGACAAAGTAGGGTGGGAAGAGGCGACAAGTGTTGGCGAAGTGGATACCCGAAGTACAGTGTGGAAGAGTGTGCTGTCACAGGGTGAGGAGAGCAAAGAGAGCTGCACAGAGGTCTGTGTTCGGGCTTTTACACAGCAAATTGACTTGGATTGCAAACTTGCACTTAATCACACACACACACAAAAATTTAAAAGACTGCTGGAGGGTACTAAAAGTGATCCATGTAAAGCTCCTGAAGTGTGAGAAAAGTGGACTCTAGAAAGCTTTTAGAGTTGCTCTAATGCACTGCTTTGCAGTTAACCAAAATTACAAACACGTTACCTGCATAAGGCTCTGAACCTTGCTATTATTATCATGTCAAACAGTCTTCTACTCACTGAAAAAATTTCACCCAACCAGTCAACTCCTTCACTTACATAAGGTTAATACAAAAACAGAATTTGAAGCAAGCCACACAGGTACTTTTGAGCATCTCTGTAATTTTACTTTAGTTCCACATTGGCCTTATACGAGAACCCCTTGTTCCACTCTCCACCACGCAGAAACACAAATTTCAGGAGTCACCTCTGACTATGTGGCAGCTCCCACAATTTATATTTTTTTCCTCCAAAAAAACTGTGCTTCAAGTAAAAGTTTATAGTCAAGTTAATCTGCTATATGAAAATTTACACAGGTATTGTTATGTGACCCTAGTTGCAATTCCTTTAATGTGACAGCACACTCCCCCTTTCAAGACTGGGTTTCCTGTGTCCACTTAACCAGCTCCTGTCCCTTTCTGCCTTTTCATCTGCCTCTGGAAAGGAGCTGAGTCTTGTGTATCTACTTAAGCTAAGAAGCACACTCTTCTTTGAGTAGTATTTTATGCTCTATAGTTCAGTCTATGTCTGAAGAGTTGGATTCAGGAATGGCCTTATCTCTGGGTTAACAGAGAGTATCAGGGTCTCATCTTCTGCAGTTCCTCCAATAAGTCAGACCATTAAGTCTGGTCTTTTCATGTGAATTTGAGTTCTGGTCCACATTTTTCTCCTGCTCCATCAAGAACTTTCAGTTACGTCTCTTGTCTGGGCAGTCATTGGTGGTTGCCAGGCACCATCTAATTCTTCTGGTCTCAGGCTGATAAGAGCCTCTGGTTTATGTGGCCGTTTTGTCTCTTGGGCTAATATTTTCTCTGTGTCTTTATGAGCAATTAATGCATCTTAGGTGGCTACTCTGCAAGCTTTCAAAACCCGAGATACCACTTCATCAAAGTGGGATACAGAACATTTTCTTAATAAACTTTGTCATGCCAACTGATCAAGATGCCCGCTGAAACCCTGACCCTGTCCCCACTATTCTGTCCCTCAAAGTGTTTGGTTGTGTTCAGGAAACTTTTCAGCTCTTGGTTTAGTCCAGTTGTGCTGAATTCCCCTGTATTGTTATCCTTCCCTTTAATCAAGCTAATTCTTATTTACTATCTAATTAGTGAATTCCCCCCTACTGCCCTCCCCACCCTTGTAATCATCAAGGAATGTGTTCTGGGTTTAAACCTTTTCTTGCAATAAGTGGTCACACATAATACTTGTCCTTTTGTGACTAATTTCACTCAGCATAATGCCTTCCAGATTCATCCATGTTGTGAGATATTTCGTGGATTCATCACTGTTCATTATTGTTACGTAATATTCCACTGTGTGAACATATCATCTGTTTATTCGTCCATCTGGTACCTAGGTTGTTTCCATCTTTTTGCTATTGTGAACAGTGCTGCAATGAACATGCGTGTGCACATTATCTCTTTGTGTGATGGCTCTTATTTCTCTAGGATATAATCTAAGGGGTGGGATTGCTGGATCATATGGTATTTCTATTTTGAGCTTTTTAAGAAAGTGCCAAATCGATTTCCAAAGTGGTTGTACCATTCTGAGTTCCCACGACAGCAGTGTATAAATGTTCCTCCAGTCTTTCCACACCTCTCCAATGTGGTTTTTGGATTAATGCCAGTCTTGCAGGGGTGACACAGTATCTCATTATAGTTCTGATTTGGATTTCTCCAATGGCTAGTAGTTGTGAACATTTCCTCATGTATCTGTTACCTTCCTGAACGTCTTCTTTAGTGAAGCACATGTTCATATCTTTTGCCTATTTTTTAAATGAGTTATTTTTGTCGTTGCTGAGGTTTTGCTCCCTCTTCGTTCCAATACAGGTAATCTTGGAAGCATTCACACTCAAAATAAACATCTTTGCTGCTGAATGAAAGCCAAACATTTTTGTCTAGGATAACTCCAGTGGGGACAGGATAACTTCTAGGACAACTTGTCTAGGATAACTTCTGATACTTAAATGGCTTCCAGAAGGGGCAAACACTCCCCCAGAGGATTCTGAACTACCTGTTACCAAAGAAAAGGCTTCTATTTTTCTTTCATGATGTTAGAAATACAATAGGGAAGGATTGTAGTTATGAGAACTATTCTATTTCCCTACATAAAAATCAAGTTTACTTTTTTGCCTTGAAATTCTATAAAATGAGATGGAAAAAAAAGCAATTTAAATGTGACAAATGTAATTCAGAAAACTGAAGAAGCCTAATGGTAACTTTGGTGAAGGGTTAGATGGTACACAATACAGAGAGGTCAGTACTACTTGACCAAGGCAAAGGCACAGAAGTTCCACAGACACATCCAGACTCCCACAGGAACTAAGTTAATAAGCTAATGGCCGGGGACTATGGTTTTGGGGAACACTATGGAAACTCTGGTAATGTAGGGATTAAGTGCTATGGCTGCTAACCAAAAGGTCAGCAGTTCAAATCCACCAGGTGCTCCTTGGAAACACTATAGAGCAGTTCTACCCTATCCTGTAGGATCACTATGAGTTGGAATCAGCTTGATGGCAGTGGGTTTGGTTTTTGGGTTAGCTCAACTGACATAATGCAATTTGTAATGAAAATGAAATGTAATGTAATGTAATGAAAATGTTCTACGTCCTACTTTGGTAAATTGCATCTGAAGTCTACAAGTCTGTGAGTGATCATCTAAGATACATCTACCAGTCCTACCCCACTGGAGAAATGGAGAATGAAGAAAATCAAAGATATAAGAGACAGACTAGTCCAAAGGACTAAAGGAACACAACTACCACAGTCTTCACCAGATTGAGCTGGTGCCTGGCTACCACCACTGAATGCTCTGACAGTGGTCACAATAGTGTCTTGAGAAGAACTACAGAGGAATGCACAGCAAAATTCAAATTCAAAAAAGAAAGACCAGAATTATTGGTCTGATGGACACTTGTCCTAGACACCCTTATAACTCAGTACTGAAGTCACTCCTAAGGTTCAGCCTTCAGTCAAAGATTACAGGCCCATAAAACAAACAATACACATAACTCAACCATGTATGCGAGACTAAATGGGTACACTAGCACAAGGGCAAGGATAAGAAATAGAAGAGGAACATGAAAGACAGATGAACAGAAATGGGGACCCAAGTCAAGAAGAGAAGAGAGTTGACATGTCATTGGGTCGGCAACCCATGTTGCAAAACAGTATGTGTACTGATGTTTAATGAGAAACTAATCTCCTCTATAAATCTGCACCTAAAGCACAGTTAGAAAGAAAGGAAGTAGAAGCAGCTTCTGAACAACAAAAAGCAATGTTATTTCAGGAAAAGAATGAATTTGGACAGGGACTGCATTGTATCTGTAGACTGCTTTGGGCACTACCGACATTTTTACAACACTAAGTCTTCTTATGCATGAGCAAGACATACTTTTCCATTTATGCAGGTGTATTTTGGTTTTTAACTGAAGTGTCTTATAGTTTTCTTTGTGTAAATCTTTTGTATTCCTATTCAGATTTTCCTGATGAGGACAATTAAGTGTTTTGGATTTTCCATTCTCTGAAATGTTATCCAGAATTTGTTATGATCCACAGAGTCAAATGTCTCTCCGTAGTCAATAAAAGCAGTTAACTACCTTCCTGGTATTCTCTGCTTTCAGCCATGATACCCCTTATTCCACATCCTCTTCTGAAACCAGTTTGAATTTCTAGAAGTTCCCTGTCAATGTACTGCTGCAACTGCTTTTGAATGATCTTCAGCAAAATTTTATTTGTGGGTGATATTAACGATATTGGGTAAATTTCCACATTCTGTTGGATCACTTTTGCTTAATGAGCACAAATATGGATTTCTTCCAGGCAGGTGGCAAACAGGTGGCTTCCAAATTTTTTGGCATAGACAAGTGATGGCTTCCAGCATTGCATCCATCTATTGAAACATCTCGATCAGGAATTTGCCAATCCCTGGAGCCCTGTTTTCAGTCAATGCCTTTAGTGTAGCTTTGAATTTCTCCTTCAGTACCACTGGTTCTTATCATGTACTACCTTCTGCAATGGCTGAATGTCAACCAATTCTTCCTGGTATAGTGACTCTGTATTCCTTCTATCTTCTTTTAATGTTTCCTGCACTGTTCAATATTTTTTTTCAGTGGCATCCTTCATTATTGCAACTTCAGCCTTGAGTTTTTTCTTTGGTTCTCTCAGCTTGGGACATACTGAGTGTGTTCCTTTTTTTGTTTGTTTTCTAACTCCGGGTATTTGCACATTTCATCATATAACACTTTGTCTTCCTCAGCTACGTAACAAAACCTGTTCAGCTCTTTTGTTTCACCATTTCTTCCATTGGCTTTAGATGCTCTCTGTTCAAAAGCAAGTTTCAGAGTTTTTTTTTGGCATCCACTTTCGTCTTTTTTTGGTTGTTGTTTCCTGTCTTTTTAATCACCTTTTGCTTTCTTCATGTACAATGTTCCTGACCTCTCACAATTCGTCTTTGGCCATTAGGACTGGACATGTCAATTTATGTTTAATGGTCTCTAAATTCAAGTAGGATATACTAAAGGTCATACTTTGGCTCTAACAAACTTTTTCTTTTAATTATGACTGAATGAAAATGTACATTCCCATATAAATTTGCATGCTCACCTATATGCAGCTCCTACTGCTCTCCCTGCCCGGTGACAGCACACCCTTCCACTCTGCTCCATTGTATGTCCTGTCCTCCCAACAGTCTCCTATCCCCTCCTCTCCACCCACTCCCCTTCCTCAATTAAGAGGTCACCAGGATGACATCCTATAGATGCACAAAACCATAAAGTTCCCACAAGATATGCTCACTTTGCGTGGCCAAGTACAATACCTTGCTGTCCAAAAAGATGACCTTCATTATGATTTATAGACAAAGACAGCATCAGGGCCAGGGGTCATACTCCCAGGGGAACCCTGAAGCCCCTGGACCATCAATTGCAGTCTTTTAGTGGGGATCTTAGGGTGTACTCCTATTTATTTTTGTATTGCCAGTGAGACTTTATTTGTGAGCTCCAACATGGCTATCACTGTTGGTAGCCAGCTACCATCTGGTTCTTCTGGTAACGAGTTGATGTAGAGACCCACTCTTGTGGGTCTCTCTGTCTTCTAGGTTCTCTTTCCCCCATGTCATTCTGGACTTCAGTAATCACCTATTCCTGTTGAATTGGGACCATGTGCTGCACCCTCAGATGGCAACTTTGCAGTTTTAAAGACCACAGTCGCCACTCACCAACGAGGGGTGCAGAGAGTCCTCATTGGCAAAACGCTAGCTGTGCCAATTGGCCTTGATTTTGCCTAAGAGTATGGTTCCTAGCCCCCTGCCCCAGTTATTCTATCCTTGCATTGAGTTAAGCTTGAAGGAGTACTCAAACTGTGTTGAAGTCCAGTTAATATTGATCTTCTTCTAATGTGTGCTGTCACTGATTTCATCCAATCAAATTTCTATTAGCTATCTAAACTAAACCTTCCCCCCATACCCCTCTTTCCCTCCCGAGCCTTGCAGCCATCAAAGAGTCTTTTCTTCTATGCATGAGTCTCCTTTTAAGTTATCATACGGGTCTCATACAATATTTGTCCTTTTGTTGCTGACTACTTTCACTCAGCATAATGTCCTCCAGTTGAAACCAGGTTATGAGATGTTTCCTGCAATCATCATTGTTCTTTATCATTGCATAGTGCTCTACTGAGTATATACACCATAGTTTATCCATTCCTCTGTTGTTGGGCATCTGGGTTGATTCCATCTTTTAGCTATTGTGGACTGTGCTGTGATGAACATTTGTGTGCATGTATCAGTTGGTGTGAATGGCCTTGATTCTGTAGGATATATTCCAAGCAGTGGAATTACTGGGTCAAATGGTATATCTATATCCATTTTTTTAAGGGAGCACCAGATTGCTTTTTGAAGAGGTTGCACCATTTTGTAATCCCACCAACAGTGTAGGAGAGTTCCAATTTCTCCACAGCCTCTTCAGCATTTGTTGTTTTGTGTTTTTTGGATATGGCCAAACTTGCTGGGGTGAGATGGTATCCCACTGTCATTTTGATTTGAATTTCTTTAATAGCTAATGATCGTGAGCATGTCCACATGTGTTTTTTGGCTGCCTGGATCTCCTCTTTAGAGACGTATCTGTCCATCTCCTTTGTCGATCACTTCACTGGATGATTTTATCTTTTTCTTACTGATATTTTATAGTACCTTATAAATTAAGAAGATCAGGCATTGGTCTGACACATACTTGCCAAATATTTTTTCCCATTCTGTAAGTGGCCTTTTAATTCTATTAATAAAGTGTTTGGATGAGAAAAGTGTTTGATTCTTAGTAGTTTTCACTTATCTACTTTCTCTTCTGATGATTGTGGTTTGACAGATTTCAAAGTCTGTCTATGCTGTATATTAAAACTTCCATTGTTGTTCCTACTTTTCCTTGGATGAACATTATTGTTTTAGATTTGATATTTAGGTCTTTTATTCAGTTTGAGTTGGTTTTTGTATAAGGTGTAATATATGGGTCTTGTAATTTAGTGCAGATGGATATCCAATTTCACCAGCACCATTTGTTGAACAGGTTGTTTTTGCCCAGTTTAATGTATTAGGGCCTTTATCAAATATCAACTGTTCATAGGCAGATGATATCATCACTGGGGTCTCAGTTCTATTCCACTGATCTATCTGTGTGTTTTTGTATGAGTACCAGGCTGTTTGAACTACTGTGGCTGTGTAACAGATTCTAAAGTCAGGTAATGAGAGGCCTCCCAGTGTGTTCTTCCCCTTTAGTAATGCTTTACTTATCCAGGGCTTCTTCCCTGTCCAGACAAAGTTGGTAATTTGTTTCTCCATCTCACTAAAAAATGTCACTGGAACTTGTATTGGGATTGCATTATATAAGTAGATAGCTTTGGGTAAAATAGACATTTTCACAACATTAAGTATTCCTATCGATGAGCAGGGTAAGTTTCTCCATTTATGTAAGTCTCTCTTAGCTTCCTGTAGTAAGGGTTTGTGGTTTTCTTTGTAAAGGTCTGTTATTTGTCTAGTTAAATTTATTCCTAAACACTTTATCTTCTTAGGGTCTACACTAAATGGTATTGACTTGGTGATTTCTTCCCTAATAATTTCATTGTTGGTATAAAGGAATCCCACTGACTTACTTATGTTTATCCTGTATCCTGAGAGTTTGCTGAACTCTTCTATCAGTTTGAGTAGTTTCCTATGGATTCTTTGGGATTCTCTGCACATAGAATCACATGATCTGCAAATAGGGAGATTATTGGTTCTTCTTTGCCGATGCAGATGCCCTTTATTCCTTGGTCTTATCTAACTGCTCTGGAACTACTAGAACTTCTAGTACAATGTTGAATAGGAGAGGTGAGAATGGGCATCCTTGTATAGTCCCTGTTCTCACAGAAACTGTTTCAGTCTCTCTCCACTCAGGATGACATAGGCAGTTGGCTTTGTATAAATGGCCTTTAATGCACTGAGGAATGTGCCATCTATTCCTATTTTAGTGAGAGTTTTTAGCATGAATGGGTGTTGGACTTTATCAAATGCCTTCTCTGCATCAATAGACAAGCTGAGGTGATTTTTGTCTTTTGTGATATTTATGTGGTTGATCACATTAATTTTTTTTCTATTGTTGAACCAGCCTTGCATCCCTGGTATGAATCCAACTTGGTCATGATGGATTATTTTTTGGATATGTTGTTGTATTCCATTGGCAAGAATGTTGTTGGCAGATTTTTGCATCTAGATTCATCAGTGATATCGGTCTGTAGTTCTCCTTTTTGGTTGGGTCTTTCTCTGGCTTTGGTATTAGGGTTACATTGGCTTCACGGAATGAATTTGGGAATATTCCATCCCTTTCTATACTGTAAAATAGTCTGAGTAGTATTGGAGATTACTCTTCTCTAAAAGCTTGGTAGAACTCTGCAGTGAAGCCATCTGGGTCGAGGCTGTTTTTGGTTGATAGTTTTTTGAGGACTTTTTCAATTTCTTCATTGTGATAGGTTTATTAAGTTGTTCTGCTTCACCTTGTGATAATTTTAGTAGGTGATATGAATCAAGGAATTTGTTTCCTCTAGGTTTTCAAAGTTGTTACAGTGCAATCTTTCATAGTATTTAGCTATGGTTATTTTTTATTTCTGTTGGATCTGTGGTGACAACTCCCCTCTCATTTCTTATTTGGCTTATTTATTTCCTTTTCTGTTTAGTAAGTTTAGTAATGGTTTGTCAATTTTGTTAATCTTTTCAAAAAAATAGCTTTTGGTCTTTTCAATTTCTTCACTTGTTCTATTCTCCAATTCATTTAGTTCTGCTCTAATCTTTATGATCTGTTTTCTTCTGGTGACTGAGGGGTTCCTCTGTTGTTCTCTCTCTACTTGTTGAAGCTGTAGGGTCAGTTCTTTGATTTGGTTTCTTTCTTCCTTCCAGATGTGTGCATTTATGGAGATAAACTGAGCTCTGAGCACTGCTTTGGCTGTATCCCATAGGTTCTGGTAGGAAGTGTTTTTGTTCTGATTGGAATCCATAAATTTCTTTATTTCATCCTTGATTCCTTCTAGAACTCATGGTTTTTTGAGCAAGGTGTTGTTCAGTTTCCATGAGTTTCACTTTCTATCTATGTTTTTTCTGCTGTTGATTTTGACTTTTATGGCCTTATGATCTGAGAAGATGCTTTGCATTAATTCAATGGAATCGATTTTGTTGAGAACTGCTTTATGTCCTAACACATGGTCTATTCTGGAGAATGTTTCATGGGCACTGGAGAAGAAAGTGTAGTTGTCCGCTGATAGATAGACAGTTCTGTATGTGTCGATGAGGTCTAGTGGGTTAATTGTGGCAATAAGGTCTTCTGTACCTTTATTGAGCTTTTTTCTAGACAATCTGTCCAGTATTCAGTGGAGTGTTGAAGTCTCCTACTATTATTGTGCAATGTTCTATCTCCTTTTTGAGTGTAGTCAGTTTCTTTGATGTATTTAGGTGCTCTAATATCAGGTGCATAAATATTTAAATATTTTTAAATGTTCTAAAGTTCTGCTTGTGTATTGAACCTTCCAGCAATAGTGTTCATCCTTGTCCATGATGGTGGATTTTACATAAAATTGATTTTATCTGAGATTAGAATTGCCACACCTGCTCTTTGTTCATTGTTAGCTTGATATATATTCCTCCATCCTTTAATTTTCAGTTTGTTCCTTAAGTCTAAGGTGAGTTTCCTACAGGCAACATATAGATAGGTCATGTCTTTTGATCCAAGATGTTACTTTACTTGAGCATTCAGTCCATTCACATTCAATGTAATTATTGATACATATGTGTTCAGTGCTGCCATTGTAATATTGTTACTTTGGTGTTGATTTCTCTGTTGTTCTTATTAATCTGTTCTGTGACATTCTTCTTCGTGAGTTGATTTTTCACCTTTTTCAGGGTTGGTTTTGTGGTTGTTGAGACTCCTGTACTACATTTCTTGATATGGTATGTTGCTTCTTTGCTGTGCTTTACAGTTGCCCCTATGATCCTGCTTAATAAACTATATATAAACCCAATTATGACTGCTGCCAGTCTTGTCAACTTTCTCTCCATCTGTAAGGACTATAACAACTGTAGTACATCCCTCTTTTTAGTACGATGATATCATTTACATGATATGACCACTAGATCGTTTCTTTCACTATTATAGCTTTGATTGTGTTTGGAGCCTTCCCTAACTGAGTAGGATTCTGGATAATGTGTCCTTCTAAAATATAAAGTTAGTGGTTTTGTTCTTCCAAGCTAAGAGATTCTTTCAGTATTTCTTGAAGCTTTGGTTTGGTTTTCACAAAGTCTCTGAGTTTCTGTTTATCTGCAAATACCTTAATTGCATTTTCATATTTGAAAGGCAGTTTTGCAGGATATATAATTCTTCGCTGGAAGTTCTCCTCCTTCAAGGCTTTGAATGTGTCACGCCACTGTCTCCGTGCCAGCATCATTTCTGCTGAGAAATCTGACAAACGCCTACAGTGTCTCCCTCCGAATGTTAGCTTTCCTTTGAGTCTTGCTGCCTTTAAGTGTTTCTGCTTATGTTTCATTTTGTTAAGCTTGATTATGTCTTGGAGTCTTTCTTTTGAGATCTATATTGAGTGCTGTCCAGTTATGTATCTTGGCTATCTATATTCTCTTCTTTCATAACTTCTGGGACATTTTCTGTCAGCAGCTCAGCAACAATACTCTCTGTGTTCGCAGGTGTCTCACCCTGTTCAGGAACTCTAATTAATCGTACATTGTTCCTCTTAATAGAGTCCCATATGCTTCTTAATGCTTCTTAATTTTTCTTGTTTCTTTTTTCTGATTTCTCCTCACAGATGCTGGAGTCAGTAGCTCTGTCTTCCAAATCAAAAAGCCTATTTTCCATCTATTTCATTCTGTTTTCCTGGCTTTGAATTGAATTGAATTGAAGTTTCTATGTCTCTGATTTTGTTCTTGATCTGTCGGATTTCAGAGTATTGATGTTCCATCAGATCAAACAGCTTGCTCAATTTCTCGTTTTGCTCTGCTGCATTTTGTATAAGGTCTAGGAGAGCTCTCTATATAATCCTTTTGTATTTATCTTCTGATAGCTTCAGAAAAGTTTCTTCATCTGGGAAGTTCTGAGGTGGTTTCTTTGGGGGGCCTTCTGATGCCATGGGTGATTTCCGGGTTACCGTTTTCTCCAGAGTTTTTTGCTTTTTGGGCTACGTGTGGGTCAACAGGGGCAGGGAGAGGGAGAGATGCTGTGAAGATGGACCACAGTTGTTTCTCTAGGCCGTCTTAAAATGAGAAGTAAAAAGTATTTCACAACTTCCAAAGTCAGTCAGGTTTTCAGATGTATATGTCCTTCCCAGCTGGCAAATTAAGCACCTCTATATTGAACCCCAGATTTTATAAACTAGCTCAAAATACAGAAAAGCTACTGACCTGCTGGCCTCTGCTGTCAGGCCCCAGCTGTAGCCAATACTGTGTAGAATTCTGCTTTTCCGCTGGAAAAACAGTCTGTTCTGGGTAGGGACTGTCTGCCAGTCCAGGAATTAGGTTCAGCTGAGGCTTCCATATGGATAACTCTGCCTCCTAGCAAAACGAGATGGCATCCTGCAGAACCTCACCACCCAGCCGGCACCAGACTCCCAACAAAAAGAGAGGCCAAGAGTGCCAAGTTGCCCAGAGTTCACAGCCTCCACTGCTGAGCCCCAGCCTCAGGCAACACTGTGCAAAACATACCTTCCCTGCTAGAAAAGCACTCTTCCCTCCAACAGGCACCACCTCCCAGCCTAGGAACCAAATCCAGCTGGGGCCTCTGCCTGGGCTTCTTCGTTTTGAGTGGATCAAGATGGTATCCCACACAAGCACATCTGTACAGCTACCACATGGTGGACGCAGAAAGATAGGCCAGAGGAATCAAGATGCAGAGAATCCAAAGCTGGGCTCTCAGAACATGGCAATTATGTTTGCCAGTCCCACCAGCAGTGCGTCTGAGACCAGTGGCTATTCAAGTTCCAGCTCCGCCAGCTGGCCAAGATGGAGGAAAAAAAAAATAAAAATGGTGAGTTACCTTTGGTCTGTGCAAGCCTGTGCTTGCCAAGAGGGGGGTCAGTGAAAGAGAGGAGGTTTTGCGTTCAGTGGTATGAAGTCCAAATTCACAGCCCTATGCCACATCCTAGGACTCACTGGGTGTCCAGAAGGTTCCATTTAATTATCCATTCAGGTCTTAGTTTCCAGAGGGATTTAGGGAGATGTGTGTTTAGTCCGCCATCTTGACTCTGCCTCTGGCTCTAACAAACTTAATTTTCTTCAGCTTCAGTTTGAACCTGCATATGAGCAGCTGATGGTCTGTTCTGCAGCTGGCCCCTGGCCTTATTCTAACTAGTAATATTCAGCTTTTGTATCATCTCATTCTACACATGCAGTCAATTTGTATACTGTGTGCTGACGTCCACAAATATGGTCTCTTTTTATGTTGCTAAAAAAGGTATTTGCAATAAATTAAGTCACTGGTCTTGCAAAATTCTATCATGTGATCTTTGGTGCCAATTCTATCACCAAGACCATATTTTCCAAATACTGATACTTTGTTATACTGAACTTTCAAATCTGAATCAGCAGTAATTATCAATGCATCTTGAGTGCATGAAATTTCAGGCTGCAAAGTTGGCATTAGTTGACTGGTATGTGTAAGTTTTAGTAACAGTTCTATTAACTGGTCTGTCTCGTAGGCATGCGTACTATCCTATCACTTACAGTACTGCACTTCAGGACTAGTTTTCAAATGTTCCTCTGAATTATGTGATACTACTCCTCTTCAATTTGTCATTGTTGGTACCACAGACCATATCATTGTTGGATTCAAAATGGCCAGTAAAAAAGAATAATCAATAGAAAAGGAAAAAAAAAAAAAAGGCCAGAACAGTCCACTTCAGCTCATGAATGCCTAGGACATAGATCTTTATGCATTCCACTTCATTTCTGACAACTTCAAATTTCTAGATTCATAATCCACACAGTCCACGTCTGATTCATAATGAATGTCTACAGGTATTTCTTTCTGAGACAAGCCACATCAGTAACTAACAGTCCTGAAAGTTTTACTACATCCATATCATTAAGGTCGACTCTACTTTGAGGAGGCACCTCTTTACCAGTTATCATTCGAATGCCTTCCAACCTGAGGGTCTCCTTTTTCAGCACTACATTAATGTTCTACTACTATTCATGAGACTTTTACTGGCCAATATAGATTTTGTTTTTATTGTGATTGAGTGAAAGTGTACTATCTAGTTTAAATCCGCATGACCACCTCTGTGCAGCTCCTACTGCTCTCCTTGCCTGGTGACAGCACACTCCTTCTTTCTGTTCCATACATGTCATATCCTCTTAACAATCTCCTGTCCCCTCCTTTCAACCCTCTCCACTCCCCTCTAGTAAGAAGCCAGTAGGACGACATCCTACAGATGCATAGAACCATACAGTGTGCACAGGATATGGTCACTCTGTGTCACTGAGTAAAATCTATTCCTGTGCAAGGCATTGACTTCAGTAATGATTTATAAAGAAGGGCAGCATCAGGTCGAAGGGCCATGCTCCCAGAGCAACGTTGAGGCCTTTGGACCATCAACTGCAGTCTTTTAGTAGAGTTTCCAGAGTACACCCCTTTTTATTTTCGTGTTCCCACTGAGACTCAACTTTGTGAGCCCCATGATGGCTGTCACTCTTGGTGGCTGGCCACCATCTGGTTCTTCTGGTCACATGCTGGTGTAGTCACCAATTCATGTGGGTCTCTCTGTCTTCTGGGTTCTCTTTCCCTCATGTCCTTCCGGTCCTTGGTGATCACCTGTTCCTGCTGAGTTGGGACCATGTGGTTTACTTCAGATGGCAACTTGCTAGCTTTTAAGACGCCAGATGCCACTCACCAATATGGGGTGGAGAAGACTCTCTTAGCAATTCACCAGCTATGCCAGTTGGCCTCGATGTCCCGTGAGAGTGTGTACTGGCTAATTTTTCTGCAGATTGCCAGGTTGTTCTTCATAGTCTAACTTGGTCTAAAAGCTCCAGTGAAACCTGTCTGCCATAGGAGACCTTACTCATTGTGGAAATACTGGAACATAGCTTCCAGCACCATAGCAACATGTAAGCCACTACAGTATGACAAACCAACAGAAAAGTGGTGACAAGTAGCAGTCCTTTGAACAGAGCAAGGGGTACTGCATGGTTTAATATCAGGAAAGGTCTGTGTTGGTGTATTCTTTCACAATATTTATTCAATCTGTATGCTCAGCAAATAATGAAAAGCTAGACCATATGAAGAATGTGGCATCAGGACTGGAGGAAGACTTCATTAACAAGCTGCAATACACGGATGACAAAACCTCATTTGTTGAAACTAAAGACAACTAGAAGCATTTATTGATGACTGGGTATCTACAGGAGTCTGTTCTGCCCTGCAGAGTTCTGGGCAGACTGCTTTGATTGGGTATCTTTGCTGACATGAGGTAGAGAGATAGAGTGAGCAGCCCCCACTTGTCTGTCAGTGGAGGCTTGCTTGTTGCTCTGATGCTAGAAGTTATGCCACTGGTATTTAGGTACCAGCAGGGTCATCCATGGTAGACAGGTTTTAGCTGAGCTTCCAGACTAAGACAGACTAGGAAGAAGGACCCAGCAGTCTGCTTCTGAAGAAGGTGGAACATTGTCAGATATAGTGACAGAAAAAGAGCCTCCCAGGTTGGAAGGTACTCAGAAGATGACTGTTGAAGAGCTTCCTTATCAAAGTACAGGTGACCTTAATGTTGTGGATGGAGTAAAGCCTTCAGTAAAGCTTCAGTAAAGCCTTCATTTGCTGATGTGGCATGACTCAAAATGAGAACAGCTGCAAACATCCATTAATAATTGGAACACAGAATGTATGAAGTGTGAATCCAGGAAAACCGGAAATCATCAAAAATGAAATGGAAAGCATAAACATCAATGTCCTAGGCATTGGTAAGGTGAAATGGATCGCTGTTGGTGATTTTGAACCCGACAATCATACGGTGTAATGTGCTGGGAATGAAAATTTGAAGAGGAACATTGTTCTGTTCATCATCGAAAAGGACATTTCAAGTTCTGTCCTGAAGTACAATGCTTCAGTGATAGGATAACATCTATACACCTACAAGGAAAGCCAGTTAATATGACTATTACTCAAATTTATGCACCAACTTCTAAGGCCAAAGATGAAGAGACTGAACATTTTTCCAGCTTCTGCAGTCTGAAATTGATCAAACATGTAATCAGCATACATTGATAGTTACTGGTGACTAGAATGCAAAAGTTGGAAACAAAGAAGAAGGATTGGCAGCTAAAAAATACAGCCCTGATAACAGAAATAATGCCGGAGATTGCATGATAGAATTTTGCAAGACTAACGACTTCTTCATTGCAAATACCTTTTTTAACCAACACAAATAGCAACTACACACATGGACCTCACCAGACAGACTATACAGGAACCAAGCTGACTACATCTATGGAAAAAGACAATGGAAAAGCTCTGTATCGGTCTGAACAAGACTAGCCGCTGACTGTGGCACAGATCAACTGCTCACATGCAAATTCAAACTGAAACTGAAGAAAATTAGAACAAGTCCACAAGAGCCAAAGTATGACTTTGAGTACATCCTTTATGGGTTTAAAGACCATCTCAACAACTTATGTGCTGACTACTGATGACTGAAAACCAGACAAACTGTGGAGTAACATCATCCGTAAAGAGAACAAGAGCTAATTAAAATAGAGGAAAGAAAGAAAAAACCAAACTGGATATCCGAAGAGACTCTTAAGCTTGCTCTTGAATGTCAAGCAGCTAAAGCTAAAAGAATAGCGAAGTAAAAGATCTAAACAGAAGATTTCAAAGGGCAGCTCAAGAGGACAAAATAAAGTATTATAATGGCAGGTGCAAAGAGCTGGAAATGGAAAACCAGAAGGGAAGAACATGTTCTGCATTTTTCAAGCTGAAAGAACTGAAGCAAAAAGTCAAGCCTCGAGTTGCAATAGTGAAGGCTTCTGCAGGGAAAATATTAAATGACTCAGGGAGCATCAAAAGAAAATGGGAAGAACACACAGAGTCATTATACCAGAAATAACTGGCTGATGTTCACACATTCAAAGAGGCAGCATATGATCAGGAACTGACAGTTCTGAAGGAAGAAGTCAAAGCTGCATTGAAGGCAATGGCAAAAAACAAAGCTCCAGCAACTGATGGAATACTGATTGACATTATTTCAACAAATAGATGCAGTGCTGAAGTGTTCACTCATCTATGCCAAGGAATTTGGAGGACAGCTACCTGGCCAACTGACTGGAAGAGATCCATACTTATGCCCATTTCAAAGAAAGGTGATCCAACCGAATGTGGAAATTACTGAATAGTATCATTAACATTACATGGAAGTAAAAGTTTCCTTAAGATCATTCAAAAATGACTGCAACAGTACACAGACAAGGAACTGCCAGAAATTCAAGTTGGATTCAGAACAGGACATAGAACCAGGGATATCACTGCTGTCAGCTGGATCCTGGCTGAAAGCAGGGAGTACCAGAAAGATGTTTACCTGCATAGTTTATCTGCACAGTTTTACTGACTATGCAAAGGCATTTGACTGTGTGGATCATAACAAATTATGGCTAACACTGTGTAAAATGGGAATTCTAGAACACTCAATTGTGCTCTTAATGAATCTATATATGGATCAAGAGGCAGTTGTGCAAACAGAACAAAGAGACCCTGCATGGTTTAAAGTCAGGAAAGGTGTGCATCAGGGTTGTATCCTTTCATCATACCTTTTTAACCTGTATGCTGAGCAAATAATCTGATAAGCTGGATTACACAAAGAAGGACGAGGCATCAGGATCAGAGGATGACTCATTAACAACCAGTGTTACACAGACGACACCACTTTACTTGCTGGAAGTGAAGAAGACTTGAAACACTTACTGATAAATATCTAGGACCACACAAGCCTTCAGTACGGAATGTACCTCGACATCAAGAAAACAAAAATCTTCACAAGTAGATCAGTAAGCAATATCATCATAAACCGAGAAAGGATTGAGGTTGTCAAGGATTCATCTTACTTGAGTCCACAATCAATGCCCATGGAAGTAGCAGTCAAGAAATCAAAAGATGCATTGCATGGGGAACACCTGCTGCAAAGAACCTCCTTAAAGCATTCAAAAGTACAGATGTCACCTTGAAGACTAAAGTGTGCCTGACCAAGCCATGGTATTTTCAATCACATGATAAGCATGTGAAAGCTGGACCATGAACAAAGAAGACAGGAGAGGAACTGATGCCTCTGAATTGTGGTGCTGGAGAAGAATGTTGAACGTACCATGGACCGCCACAAGAAGAAACAGATCTGTTCTAGAAGATGTACAACTAGAGTGCTCCTATGGCAAGACTGTGTCTTACACACTTTGGACATATTGTCAAGAGGGATCAGTCCCTGAAGAAGGAGAACATCAGCCTTGGTAGAATGCAGGGTCAGCAAAAAAGAGGAAGACTCTTGACGAGATGGACTGACACAGTGGCTGCAACAATGGGCTTACGCATAAAAACAATTGTGGACATGGCACAAGACCAGACAGAGTTTCATTCTGTTGTTCTAAGAGTCGCCACCAAGTCGGAACTGACTTGATGGCACCTAACAACAACATGGCCTTCAGAACAGGTTACATCTCAACATAAAGAAAACAAAAATCTTTACAACCGTACCAAGAAGAAACACCATAATGAATGGAGGAAACATTGAAGTTGTTAAAGACTTCATTTTACATGGATCCACAGTCAGTGGCCACAGAAGTAACAGTAAAAAAAAAAAAAATCAAACAATGTATTGCACTGGGAGAATCTGCTGTAAACTATCTCTTTAAAGTGTTAAAAAGCAAATTTGTCACTTGGAGGACTAACGTGTATCTGGCTGAAGGACTAAAAAGGTGTGCCTGACCAACCCTCTTGGGCATGAAAAAACCGGATAATGAATAAGGATTACCAAAGACGACTTGATGCCTTTGAATGGAATACTGAGGATACCATGAGCTGCCACAATCTGTCTTGGCAGAAGTACAGCCAGAATGTTCCTTAGAAGTGAATATGGTGAGACCTGTTCTTGGGTACTTTGGACATGTTATGAGGAGGGATTAGGATATTATGCTTGGTTTAAGTAGCAGAATAAGAGGAAGAACCCTGTAATGAGATGAAATGACACAGTGGCTACAACAACAGGCTTAAATATAGCAACAATTGTGAGAATCAAACAGGACTGGGCAGTATCTCATTCTGCTGTTCAGAGGGTTACTAAGATTCAGAACTAAGCCGATGGCACCTAATAGTAACAACAAGAAAGTTATATTTGCTCTTAAGGATTTTATCTTTTGAGAAGCTATTATAGGTGGTACTGTTCTCCTGATTTCCTTTTTGGCATTCTCTTTGTTAGTAAAGAGGAATCCAACTGGTTTTTGCACATTGATTTCATATACTGCTACTTCACTGAATTCTTCTATCAGTCACAGTAACTTTCTCATGGAATCTCTGGAATTTTCTATGTATAAGATCATGTCATTTGCAAATAGGGTTAGTTTTATTTCTTTTTTACCAATTTGGATACCCTTTCTTGCCTTACTGCTCTAGCTAGGATGTCTAGTACAATACTGAATAAGAGTGGTGATAAAGGACATCCATGTCCAATCCCCATTCTCAAGAGAAATGCTTTCTTTCAGTCTCTCATCACTGAGAATAATGTTGGCTGTTGGGTTTTTTATTCACACCTGTCATTATGTTGAAAATTTCCCTTCTACTTTGCTGAGAGTTTTTAATCAGGAAGGATGTTGGATTTTATCATATGCCTTTTCTGAATCAATTGAGATGATCATGTGATTCTTTTCCTTTGTTTCATTTATGGATAACATTCTACATGCTACCAAAGTGTGCAATATCTTGCGTCTTATAAGCCTTTGAGTCGTCATCTAACATACAACTAATGGTCTTGTCCCATCCTGTCTGGAACAAAGGAGAGTAAAGAAAATGCAGGACTCAAGAAAGCAACTCATCTAAAAAGTAATGATAGGGCACAGAAACCATAGCCTCTGGCCTGAAACCAGAGTAACCAGATGGCACCTGGCAAGCACTACTGACCTCTCTGACCAGTAACACAACAGACGGTCCCAGTTAAAGTGGGTAAAAAAGGTAGAACACATTCAAGTTTCCAGAAAAGATGAGGTTTAATGCCCTCAAAGTGACCGGAGGAATCCCCAACACCACAGGTCTAGACACCCTTCCAATTTGGAACTGAAGCCACTCCTGGAGATCACTTTTCAGTCAAATAACTAAGACAGGCCCCGTAAACAGACAATTACACCCATGAGGAATATATTCTTTAAGCACAATAATCTATATGAGACCAAGTGGGCACTATGTGCCCCACACCAAGGATGAGAAGATAGGAAGGGGCAGGGGGGAACTAAAGGAATGGAAAGTAGGGAACCCAAGGTAGAAATGTGGAGAATGCTGACAAACTCAGTGAATGGTGGACAAAGGGACAGGGCACCCTGTATATGAACTACTGAAAGGGAAACTAATCAGATATGCAGATTTTCACCTAAAACACAACAAAATGTTTTTTTTTTAAAAAAAAAACCTTACAAAATAATAAAAATCAAACAAATGTTTTTAAGTAACTGTTCTACATCCCACTTTGGTTAATGGTGCCTTGGGTCTTAAAAGCTAGCAAGCAGCCTCTTAAGTAGCATCAACTGGTCCCAACCCGCCTGGAGCAAAAGAGAACGTAAGACATTAAAGACATAAGGAAAGAGATAGAAAGGGCCATATAATCCACAAACTACTGTTGCAACAGCACGAGACCAGACAAACTAAATGGTGCTTGGCTACTGTCAGTAACTATACTGAGTCAGCAATACAACATAGAGTCCTTGACATAGTGAGAGAAAAATGGGTGTACAGAACTAGAACTTTTTATTGAAAGATTAAACTTGATCTTCTCACAGATGGGAGGGGCCCTGGAAGACATTGCCCCCAGAATCTGTTAGCTCAGAACCAGAGGTGACACCAGTCCTGAAGCCAACTCTTCACACAAACACTGGACTAAACTGTAAGACATAAAATAACACTAGCAAAGAGTGTGCTTCCTGGCTTAAGTAGATAAACGTGGCTAACTGAGCAGCTCCTATCCAGAGGCGAGATGAGAGGGTGCAGGAAGACAGAAGCTGGTTGAATGAACACAGGAAATACAGGGTGGAAAGTAGGAGAGTGCTGTCACAGAATAGAGAGAGCAACCTGAGTTCCAGAACAGTGCGTGTGCAAAGTTTTGTATGACAAATTGACTTGGACTGTAAACTTACATTTGAAGCACAATAAAACACTTAAGAAATAAAATAAAAGCAACCTAATTACCTAACTAATAAATAATCAAGAAAAATTCCAAGTTCTGAAAGCTATAAAGATAATTTTTAAAAATGTTATTGTGTTTTCAGTGAAAGTTTACACAACCAATTATGTTTCCATTTAACAATTTCTACAAAAAATTGTTCAGTGACATTGATTACATTTAACATAGTATGTTAACATTCTTAATTCCATTATAGTTGCTCCATTTCCAGTAACCTGGCTTCCCTGCCCCTTACATTCTATCTTTGTAAAGAGTAATTATTAAACAGAATCAGAATGGAAATAATGAGAATGTTGACACACTGTGCAATAACTAATATCAGTGAATAATATGTGTAGAAACTGTTAAATGAGAAACTAATTTACTATCTAAATATTTCCCAAAATTATCATTTTCTTAAAAAAGGAAATTATTGACCATTTGAACTCCTGTAGATGTTCTTTTTCTTTTTCTAAAAAAAGAGTGCAGTATACATGGGTATTACTGTTTATTTTAGGGGACACGCTATTTAGCTAAAAGGTAACCTCAGGCCATAGTTTCAGTTCAAGGTATAAAGAGTCTATTAGAGCAATAGTTTTAGAGTATCATCTAGTCTTAACTGGTCCTGTAAGCCCAGATTTTTTAACAGTTCGAGTTTTGTTGCACATTTTCGTCCCAGTCTATCAAGATTCATCTATTGCTGCCTTGATCAGAATGGCTGGTGGTGGTCTCATAGCAGATGAAGTCTGTGGTTCAGGCTATTAGTCCTATAGACTAATTTATTCTCTGAGTCTTTGGTTTCTTTCTCTGGATACATATAAAGACAGGTTCTAAATGTTAACTTTGGAAAATAATTTCCACTTGGGAATTCAAAATTTTAAACCAATTTTCAAAGTAGAAAGCTGTGAAACATTATTTGTTCACTTAATTTTTATATCATTTGATGTGCTTGCACATTATTTTCAGTAACTACTGGATTCAGTTGCCAAATCAAAATAGTTTCATGATTTATTCACTACTTTTTACTCAACAGAGCTCAAATTATGTTAAGACTCTTTTAAAATGCTACAGCTATATCCCTGTTACAAAATAGGTAAAGTAATAGGAAACATGTGGGAGAGGATGTTGCCACAATGTTTTAGGGAGTCAGAAGGTCTTCAGTTTGAAATCCAGTTCTTAAGACTTAACAGCTCAACAACCATGGACAAGTTGCTTCTTTCATTCATTCCACAAATATTTACTGCACATCTCTGCACACTAAACACTGTTCTAGGCGCCAGAAACAGAACAGTGAATGAAACAGACCTCATACCCTTTACTTTACTTAGTGTTTTTTAAGCCTAATTTTTTACCTGTGTAACATTATACAGTAAACTTCGTAAGGTGCTATATAGATTGAATAAGATAATGCACATGAATAATTTCTCATGGGTCTCAAGAATAATACATGTTAGGAAAGCCAGCAGCACTGAGTAAATAATAAATGTAATCACGTAAACACATCATTTGCTTCCCATTATATTAATCCTATGTACAAATGCTGGTCTCTGTATCAAAGTCAGATGTGAAGAACAGGGAAAAATGTAGGAGGAAAGAAAAAGAAAAGCTGCAAGGTAATCACAATCTTACCGTCTCTTCAATACCTCCCTCTTCTCTATGCGGTTGAACAGTTCCTGCTCTCTCTCCTTTTCCGTCATCTGTTCCAGACGGGCCCTGTCTTCCTCATCTCCCATGAGGTCCTCTCCATAGCCATCATGAAACTCCTCATCTTCTGAGGAAGAGTCTGAATCTGAGCTGGAGGAGGAGCTATTGCTATCAGAATCTGATACTTCACCTGCAACAAAAGGTCCAAACACAAGATTACGCTATGCTGTACAGGAATGTGGACACAGGTGATCCCCAGGTGTTGTTGCCATCATTCCATGAATTTCCCAAGTAAAGCGGTACATGGTCACCTCAACTTCCTTGGGACTAGTCCTCCATCTGTTTTTTGTAAATGCCAACACACACTGGGAAAGTTCAGGGTAGAACAAAACAAAAAACTGTTCTTTATAATAAAACTTCTCATTTCAAAATAATTTCAGACCCAAAGAAAAAAGTTCCAAGAATATTTTAACTGCTGTACATTATTTACTTAGATTCATAAACTGTTAACACTGACAATTTACTTTCTGTCTGCATATATAAAGATGTTTACATTATTTATTCTGCTGAACCAATTAAGAGTAAATCACAGAGATTATGATATGCCACTAAATATTTACCCTAAAAAGGTCATTTTCTTGTATCACTAATCACATAAAGACAAAATTCAGAAAACTAACTTTGATACAATACCTATGTACACTATGTACAATACCTGTGTACCACAGTCCACATTCAAATTTTACAACTGTTCCAATACAAATGTGCTTACAGCCCCTTTTCCCCTATCTAATATCCACAGCAGGATCCAATCTAGGGTCACGCATTACATTTCACTGCCATGTCTCTTTAGTATCCTCTAACTTGCATCAGTCTTTCTTTGTATTTCATGTCACAAAGCTTTTTAGGAGTATGGGCCCACTGTTTTATACAACCACTGCTCAACTGAATTTTCTGTGATGACCATGAAAATATTCTCTGTCTTACATGATCAGTACAATAGCCACCAACCACAAGTGGCTCCTAAGCACTTGAAATGTGGCCAGCACAAGTGAGGAACTGAATTTTATACTTTTATTTAATATTTAATTAATTAAACTTTAAATTGTCACAGTTATCACATGTCTCCTGTTTGGGTTGGTTGGTTTTGTCATTGTCATAAACTGGATTATGCCACCACCCTAATACCTGTCATCAGTGTGTCTGGGCCATGACTCTTGGTATTGTGTGATTTTCCTGTGGGTAAACCCTGCCTCTGTGATCTTAATGAGGGGGAATGGGTGGCAGTTGCTTTGGGGTGACAGGACTCAATCTGTAAATTACATTGCGCCTTGAAGCAATCTCTTGGGATATGAAGGAAACGGAAGCAAGCAGGGAGTTGGGGACTTCATATCACCAGGAGACATGCAGTGGAGGCAGCAGAGCACATCCTTTGGACCTAAGGTCCCTGCATCTCTGATGCCCAGTTTAGGGGAAGATTGAGAACAAGAATCCTCCTCTAGAGCCAACAAACACTTCTCCTGAAGCTGATACCCTGAACTCGGACTTTTAGCCTACTTCTGTGACAAAAAAAGTTTCTCATTGTTAAAACCATTCACTTGTGGTATTTCTGTTAGAGCAGCACTAGACAGATGACTAAGACAATTATGAAATGATTCAGGTCATGAATTTTCATCAAGAATACTACATAAATGGTTCTGCCCTTTTCAACCTATCTTATCAGGAAGCACCCGAGGTTCATTTGTTCCATTACTGACGATGGTAATTTGGGGATCAACTGATTAAGGTGATGTTTCCCAGATTTCTCCTCTGTAAACGCACCTTTCCCTCTTCACAGTTAACAAAAGAAAACCAAACCCACTGCCAGAATAGATTCTGACTCACGGCGACCCTATAGGACAGAGTAGAACTGTCCCACAGGGTTTCCAAAGAGCACCTGCTGGATTCAAACTGCTGACCTCATGATTAGCACATCAGGCACTTAACCACTATGCGATCTTCACAGTTAGCAGTACATTAACTATGGGGAGTAGTTAGTAAATTAACTTTGAGACTATATAAGCATTCTGTTTCTTAATACTCTCACCGTTTAGAACTCACTGAGATTGTAACAAGACACGATTCTTCAATAAATCAGTTATTGCTATGATGTTGAAAAATAGTCACTACATTGATTACTGAATTCTTAATGACACTGGATCATGACAGAACAAAGGGTAGCATGGAAAAAGGCAGTGTATTTCATTAATGAGTATAAAGGTAGACAGGAACTGCATACAACTCAATTTGAGCTACATTCATGGAGGCATGTTCCTAAAATTGCATTTGGCCAATTCTGTACAATAGTTTGTAATAAATGTTATTTTTTAAGGAAATGTGAAGTTCATCATTGTAGACTTGGAAGAAGTTCATTTCTCAAAGTAGTGTTAACAAAAGATTTTGGAACTAGTTTCAAAAGAAGAACACTGTCTACCGAGTTTTATATCTAACTCAAGAATTTCCTTCCTCGGCAGACTGTGCATAACCAAGAAAGCACTCAGCTGACAGAATACTCACGATAAAGGGAGATGACACTCCAATACTGCATAAGAACTCAAATCATGAGTTCCAGGGCTGCGTTTCAAGAGTCTCACCAACTCTGCAGAATTCCATTACTCTTTCTTCCTTTATTCAAATTCTCAAAGGCTCCATGACCAATAAAAAGGTTACAGACCACTGCTAAAGACAGTAGCCATTCTAGGCACCTTTCCTCCCCGTTTCTGACTCTGCATCCCCAGCCTGACAAGAGTGGGAATTCACTGCCCGAGTCTGGGCTTCCCCGCTCACCTTCCTCAGGGGCTGAGCTCTCAGCTGAACTGTCTCTGTCTGAACTGCCTGACGAGGCTGTTTTGTTGGCTTGTTTCTTCATGGTTCCTTTCTTCTCTATTTTTCTGGCTTTTCCCTTCTTCTTATTTTTATTGCTCCCAAAGGTCCACTACAAGGGAGAAAAAAAGGAAAACTGAAATAGCAAAAGAAATTTAATCGGACAACGCTGAGAGATTCAAGTTAAAAGTTTATCAAAATGACTGTAAGAATTCCTACTGCTTTGAAGCCAAACAGAAACATACTTCACATGAAGAATAATGCAGATTGAGACGCTGTAACTTCTAGGTTCTTATTCTGTCTTTTCTTTGAAATAACAAACATAAGGTTTATGTACTATACTTTTTACTGCAACAAAAAAACAGTTTATCAACTGTATTGTAAGTCAACTGAGTATAACGAAAACGCAGCTGGTAGAGGAAACAATTTCGGATAATTTCCAAGTTAGAACGATCTGTAATTGCTAACAGTAAGTATGAGTTTCTGTACACAGATGATTGTTTAATTCTGGGAGGAGTCTCAGGAAAACAAGGTATAAAGCTTGTTCTCAGGAGAAAAATGCAAAAATGAAGAGGAAGAAGGGTCACTCTGGCATGGATGGTGGCACTGGCATGAACTCCAAGGAGACAGAAAGTAAACAGATCACTAAATATATGTGTGCTTTTTCTTCTTCTTATTTTATACTGTATAGTTTATTTTATACTGTAACATCGTATATCAACAGGATCATAAAGAAGAGTATAAACATAAGACACCTGTAATTTCCATACCAAGGTAAAAAGGGAGGCAAACCTAGTTAACTCCTCAGGATAAAAAACTAAAAAAATCATCTTAAGGCCAAAAGACCATCCAACATTTCTTTATAGTACACAAACACTATTTTGTTACATTAAATCATATCCTTTACTATTTTAGAATGTCAATTTGGGAACATAATTTTAGGTGAAAAACACATTACTTCAGAATTTTATTCCATGCACTACACAATTTTCACTTTATCAGTATCACAGAGTGAATTAAAAATCTGATACTACCATAAAATTTGTATATCTACTATTTAATGAAACTGCTAAGTCTTTACTCCTTGTATAACAAACCCAATGCCATCAAATTGATTCCGACTCAGCAACCCTGTAGGACAGAACAGAACTGCCCCACAGAGTTTCCAAGGAGTGCCTGGTAGATCTGAACTGCCAACCTCATGGTTAGCAATCACGGCACTGAACCACTATGCCACCAGGGTCTCTCCTTCTATATAACAAGACAGTAAATTAACCCTCTACCTCACAATGGCTAAGATCATATGCAAATTTACTTTTCATCTTTTATTTGGTAGTTGTGAAGAAGTTTCAATCTTACATATTCCCAAATGGAGCTATTTTGGAAGAACCACAATTTACTAGTTTACCTTGATAGAATTATGGGAAGCGGTACTTGTTTTAATCTTCTTGTTTTCATTTTAATTTACTACTGGTTATTTCAATTGTCACTTTATTTTGTACTCAAGGGCTAAGTAGAAAAGAAAGGTAAAAATAAAATGGCTACATGTTCTATACATTAATTACATGAATGGTAACTTGCCCACATTTCCCAAGCTAAAAGAACTAAAGAAAAAAAAATGAAGCCTCAAGTTGCAACAGTGAAGGATTCTCCAGTGAAAATACTAAACGACTCAGAAAGCACCAAATGAAGACAGAAGGAATACATACAGCCATCATATCAGAAATAAATGGTTGGCAATCAACCATTTCAAGAGGTGGCATGTGATCAGGAATCAATGGTACTGAAGGAAGTCAAAGCTAAACTGAAGGCACTGTTGGAAAAAAAAACCCTCCAGGAATTGACGTAGTATCAAGGTAGACATTTCAAAAAATGGATGCAGCACTGGAAGCATTCACTCCATGATGAATTGAGTGAAGAGATCACAGTCATGCCTATTCCAAAGAAAGGTGATCCAACTAAATGCAGAGATTATCAAATAGTATCATTAATATCACATGCAAGTAAAATCTTTCCTCAAAAGTGACTGCAATAACATATTGACAGGCAACTACCAGAAATTCAAGCTGGATTCAGAAGAGGACGTGGAAGCAGGGTTATCACTGGTGATGTCAAATGGCCCTTGGCTGAAAGTAGAGAATACCACGAACATGTCTACCCATGTTTAACTGACTACGCAAAGGCATTTGACTGTGTGGATCATAACAAATTACAGATAACATTGCAGAAAATGGGAATTCCAGAATACTTAATTGTGCTCATAAGTAATCTGTATATGGATCAAGAGGGAGTTGTGAGAACAGAACATGGGGACATTGCATGGTTTAAAGTCAGGAAAGGTGTTCATCACCATATCTTTTCAATCTGTCTGCCAAGCAAACAATTTGAGAAGCTGGACTATCTGAAGAATGAGACTGGAGGAAGACTCATCAACAATCTGTGTTATGCAAATGACACAACCGTGCTTGCTACAAGTGAAGATGATTTGAAACACTTACTGATGAAGATCAGAAACCACAGCCTTCAGTATGGATTACACCTCTACATCAAGAAAACAAAAATCCACACAACTGAACCAGTAAGCAGTATTATCATAATTGGACAGAGGATTAAGGTTGTCAAGGATTTCATTTTACTTGGTACCACAACCAATGTCCATGGAAGCAGCAGTCAAGAAATCAAAAGATGCACTATACTGTGAAAATCTACTGCAAAAAACTTCTTTAAAGGGTTGAATGCAAACACATCATTTGAGGACTAAGATGCACCCGGCCCAAGCCTCAGTATCTTCAATTGCCCATATGCATGCAAAAGCTGGACAATGAATAAAGAAGAGTGAAGAAGAGCTGATGCCTTTGAATTGTGGTGTTGGAAAGGAATACTAAATATACCATGGACTACAGGAAGAACAAATCTGTCTTGGAAGAAATACAGCTAGAATGCTTAGAAGTGACGATGGCTTGACTGTGTCTCCTGTTTTGGACATGTCATCAGCAGGAGCCAGTCCTTGAAAAAGGATATCACATTTAGTAAAACACAGGGACTGCAAAAGGAGGAAGATCCTCGATGAGATGTACTCAGGCAGTGGCTGCAACAATGTTTTGAAACATGGGAACAACTGTGAAGACGGGGCATGACTAGGCAGTGTGTCTTTCTGCTGTACATAAGTTCACTGTAAGAATCAATCAATGGCATCTAATAACATAAAATAGCTAATTTTTTTGTATTTTTTTAAATGTACATTCCCATATAAATTTACATGCCCACCTATATGCAGCTTCCACTGCTCTCCCTGCCCGGTGACAGCACATTATTCCTCTCTGCTCCATACATGTCTGTCTCATCCTCCCGACAGTCTCCTTTCCCCTCCTCTCCACCCACTCTCCTTCCTCCAGCCAGAGGTCAGCAGGATGATATCCTATAAATGCAGAGAACCATAAAGTGCATCCAATATATGGTCACTCTGCATTGCCAAGTCCAATCCATTCGTATCCGAAGAGCGGACCTTCGTTATGATTTATGGGCAAGGGCAGCATCAGGGCCAGGGGCCATGCTCCCAGGGGAACCCTGAAACCGCTGGACCATCAACTGAGGTCTTTTAGTGGAGATCTCAGGATGCACCCCTTTTTATTCTTGTGTTGCCAGTGAGACTCAACTTAGTGAGCTTCATCACGGCTATCACTGGTGGTGGCTGGGCACCATCCGGTTCTTCCGGTCCCAAGTCAATGTAGGTACCCACTCATGTGGGTCTCTCTATCTTCTGGGTTGTCTTCACCCCATGTCATTTTGGTCCTTGGTAAGTATCCGTTCTTGTTGAGTTTGGACCATTTGCTGTGCCCTCGGATGGCAGCTTGGCAGCTTTTAAGACCCCAGACGCCACTCATCAATGTGGGGTACAGAGAGCCCTCTTAGCAAAACACTAGTTGTGCCAATTGCCCTCGATTTTGCCTAAGAGCATGGTCCCCTGCCCCCTGCCCCAGCTATGCTGTCCTTGCAATACTGAGTTAAGATGGAAGGAGTACTCAAGTTATGCTGAAGTCCACTTAATATTGTTCTTGTTTGTAATGTGTGCTATCACCAATTTCACCCAATCAGATTTCTAGCAACTATCTAATCTAAACCCTCCCCCTTGCCCTCCCTTGCTCCCATCAAAGAGTCTTTTCTTCTATACATAAGTCTGTTTATGAGATCTTATCATAGGGGTCTCATACAACATTTGTCCTTTTGTTGCTGACTACTTTCACTCAACATAATGTCTTCCAGTTGACACCAGGTTATGAGATGTTTCCTGGAAGCATCATTATTCTTTATCATTGTGTAGTGCTCCATTGAGCATATATACCATAGTTTACCTATCCATTCCTCTGTTGCTGGGCATCTGGGTTGATTCTATCTTTTTGCTATCGTGGACTGTGCTGTGATAAACATTCTGGTGAATGTGTCCGTTGGTGTGAAAGGCCTTGATTCTGTAGGATATATTCCAAGTAGTGGAATTACTGGGTCAAATGGTATATCTATATCCATTTTTTTTAAGGAAGCTAAAATAGATAATATTTGTTGCATGTCAAAGTGGGTATGTACCTTCTCCAGTCTGTCTCTTCGCTTTCTGGAACCCATGGGAATATGAAGAGACTGAAAGCATCAATAGTGAACTATCAAGGGTCACATATGTGTCAAAGTGGCTAGATTGATTATTGCCTACAGACTAAGTTTCTCGCATGCACAGAACCGCACTCTTAACTTGCTCAAGAAAAAAACGTTGATGAAAGCAAAAAAGACCTAACTGTGACAGTCACGCAAACAATCCAACTTGAGGTGCTACAAAGCTGGGTGAATTCCTTATCCCTACACTTTTCATCTGCTTTAATCTGCCACAGCCTGCAACTGTCTATGATATTCAACGCTAGAGGAAGGAGGTAGAAATGAAAGGGTAGAAAGAGAATAAAATAAAATGCTCTGATTTAAAAGAGGCTTTCCTGAGTTTGGAAATGGAACTTCATGTTTTTTTCTTCTTCTAACACTTGTCAAAGGAAATGAGGCAATATAGCTGTGCTGCTGCCTCACTTCCCATGAGGTTTACGCAGTAGTGTCTGCCATGCCAAAGGCAAACAACCAACAACTCACTACGTGTACTTAGCTTTACAAGAATTATAATAACGCAGGTGATTTCACTTTTGAAAATAAAATTTGTGAACATACCTCTAAGCACAGAGAAGCTGGATCACAGCTATGTGTATATTTATTCTCTAAAAATACATCTTGTTTTTAACGAACATAGTACCTAATTTAAAAAATTATATGTTCATTACATGAAACTTAAAAAAATCTCCTGTATTTCCACCAAAGAGAGATAATCACTTAAAATCCGGGAGACGGACTAATTATTATTCCTAATTAAGATATGGAAACCCTGGTGGTAGTGGTTAAGTGCTACCTAAGCTGCTAACCAAAAGGTCAGCAGTTCAATTCCACTAGGCACTCCCTGGAAGCTCTACAGGACAGTTCTACTCTGTCCTATAGGGTCACTAAGAGTCACAATCAACTTGACAGCAGTTGGTTGTTTTTTTTTTAATTAAGATACAGAGAAGAGACTCAAATGGCTCCTAATAATCTCCCAAAGACTTTTTTCCCTTGGAGGGTAGATCACATTTGTAATATTTTACATTTATCCCTGTAAAAGAGGTTCCTGAATGCCTTTTGGCCTCAGTACATATTGTAAATATTTCCCCAGAACCTTTTCAACCAAGATTCAGAGTGAAGTAAATCATAAAGGAGATGGTAAAGGCTTGTGACAGGGAGAAATGATATGGAAATTTTTTAGCCCAGAGACTGCTCACCTATTCCTGTTAACAGTCTTATTTTGTTGACTGTGACACTGAGGAAAGAAAATGTATTCTTCTCTCACTATCAGAGTGTGGTAGTAAATGAAATCAGAAGAACAAAGGACAGGATGCTCTTTTTCTTCTTTATCTAGCAGGGAGTAGACCAATGGCCTGGCATTTCTTAATTTTTGGGTGGAACTATGACTCTACAGAAAAGCAAGATCTGTTATGTCCTTAAATGCCCTAAATACACCATACATAAAGCAAAAATAAGAAAATGAGAGCCTGCTGATCTGCATCTGAACTCTGAATATATATGCCAGTGTATCCCCCAATGAGAGCTACTCAAAAACCACCTGGGAAAGGGGAAGAAACCACTGCCAGTCATGACTCTCTGCAGGTCCACCTACAATATAGAGGAAAAATTATTTATGCAGGTAATGAAGGAAACCTAAAACAGAGAGCAGAAGGAAGACATTTTCTTAACTGATTAAAGAAGTCAGCAGTTTGACTCTCACTGATATAACAGGTACTCTAAGGGGCAGCAATTATTTAATAATACAAGGGTGAGTACTACCCAACCCTGTGCCACCTTGAGTGTGTGTGTGCACATGGAGGGTGTTAACATGCAGGTCCCTACTCTAGGAAGCAGTTGTCTTCCTGACAATCAGCTAAAGAATGGGAAGGAGTATGAGGTGGGAAATGGTTGATTTGGACTCGGGTAGCATTGAGATGCTGAGTACCTTGAGTCACCTGGACAATATAAAAGCAAAGAAATTTCCAGATTTCAGAGAGGAGTTTATCTCTAATGAGCAATAAAGGTCATATTCCTAGGTCTTAAAACAGATTATAAAAACAGGCCAGCCCATTTTCTCTGAACTGAATTTATAACGAAATAAAACATTTTGAAGTAGAGTTAAAGAAGAACAGCTGGTCTAGGTATAAATTACACTGGGATTATAGGTCAAAACAACTGTAACTCTAACCTGAAACTGCTTCCACAACTGTAAAGTGGGAATAATAATACTGCCTTGACCACTCTATCAGAGTAGTCTGAGACTCAGAGGAGACTGAACCACACAGGTTTCCCTATTATTTGTAAAAGCACATCACAAACCACGCAGTTCTGTATAAACACAGGCTCTATTTTATAATGAGAAAAGGAAATCAGAACTTCTGTGAGTCTGTTTTCTCATCTGTGAAGTGAGGGAGCTCTCCTCCACCCGAGTTTTAAATTGGCTGGATTCTACACGAACAATAAAACAATGCTTTACTGAGTAAAAGCAAAGGTCCAGAAGGGTTCCACAGAGCCACTCTTCTACATCTAGCTTGTGGTCAGCAAAGGGGTAATACATGGAAAGGCACAGTAACTAATCTAGATTTTCTTTTTTTTTCTGAAGGTAGAAAAGATTCATAGAAGTTGAAGAGTAAATGCAATTAAATTCAACTTAAAGAACATGAATAGCTTTCTTTTCCCTTTTTCTGTGTAATTAAAGTACAAAAGATACTACTGTATTTTATTATCAAGGAATAACATATTTTTAACTGGAAAGCATAGTGTCCCTGCATTCAATCACAAAAACTTAGTGTCTGGTTATATAGACAAAACACAAGTGAGACAGGAGTGATATAAGAAAACACAAATTATAATTAATACTACATTGCATTGTTTGGTAGAAAGTGTTAGAATCTGATGTACGTTTGAACAAATGTTCCACGAAAAGGGCTTCATTACATCAAAATCTTTTGATGAAGTTTTAATGATGTCTAGGAAAATGAGGTGTTACCATATGGTATCTACATAACCAAGAACCAAAAAGTATGTAAAATTAAGGACTGTAAAATAAACCCAAACAGTTCTCTCTAGTTAAGATCAAATACTAAAGCAGAGTATCCTAATGTAAATTATCCTCAGTCCTCTAGTTTCCTGATCCCAAAGCAGATGAGAAATGGGAAACTGGAAGTAGAGTAGATCACCAAGAGGAGCACACTTGCCACCTCTAACCTACAGTAATAGAAGAGAAACTGACAACTAGTACTGGCATCACAAAGCTCAGAATTTTTGAAGCCATTATCTCACAGTTTAAGAACTGTCATTCATAATATGATTTTAAATTAGAAAAAAACCCTACTGTATATAATATCTACCAAATTTTTTTCCAAATACAGTAGTTTTTAGCTTTTAAACTTTTAAGAGTTTAGTTTTCAGAGATGGAACAATTCACCCATGTGCAATACTTTGTTAAAAGTGGTGTATGTGTCTACAAGACTACAATTGATGGTCCAGGGGCCTTGGGGATCCCCCTGGCAGCAAGGCTCCTGGTCCTGATGCTGCCCCTGTCCATAAATAATTACTAAGGTCAACTCTTTGCACAGGAATGGATTGAACTTGACACAGAGTGACCTTGACCATATTGTGTATGCACTTCATGGTTCTATGCATCTGTAGGATGTTGTCCTACTGGCCTCTTACTAGAGGGGAGTGGAGAGAGTGGAGAGGAGGGGACAGGAGATTGTTAAGAGGACATGTGATATATAGAATGGAAGGGAGGAATGTGCTGTCACTGTGCAAGGAGAGCAGAAGGAGCTGCAGATAGGCGGGCATGCAAATTTATATTGGATTGTATACTTTCAATCACAAAAAAAAGTGGTATGTGTGTAAAAATTTTATGAAACCAGTATGTATACAGAAAACAGTTACTGCATAGTGTTGCTGTTGTTAGGTACCATCAAGTCAGTTCTGACTCATAGAGAATACATGTACAGCAGAACACAATACTGTCTGGTCCTGCACCATGTCCAAAATTGTTTTTACGCTTAAGCCCATTGTTGCAGCCATTGCAGTCAATCCATCTTGTTGAGGAGCTTCCTCTTTTTTGCTGATGCCAATATTTTACCAAATATGATGTCCTTCAGCGCCTGATCGCTTCACACAACACATCCAAAGTACCTAACACGCAGTTTTTGCCACCCTTGCTCCCAAGGAGCACTCCAGTTATACTTCTTCCAAAACAGATCTATTTGTTCTTTTGGAAGCCCATGGTATATTCAATAATCTTCTCCAACGGCACAATTCAATAGTATCACTTGTTCTGTCTTCCTTATTCACTGACCAGCTTTCACATGCATGTGATGACTTAAAATACCATGGTTGGGTAGGGCATACCTTAGACTTCAAGGTGACATCTTTACTTTTCAACACTTTAAAGACGTCTTTTGTAGCATATTTTCCCAGTGCAACGTGTCTTCTGATTCCTGGCTGCTGCTTCCATGTGCGTTGATTGTGGAACCAAGTAAAATGAAATCCTTGATAACTTCAGTCCTATCTCCATTTATCAAAATCTTCCTTATGGTCCAGTTGTGAGGAATTTTTCTTGATGTTTACATGTAATCTGTGGTCTTTGTTCTTCACGAAGTGTTTCAGATCCTCTCCACTTTCAGCAAGCAAGGTTGTACCTGTCATTTGCATAATGCAGGTTGTTAATAAGACTTCCTTCAACCCTGATGCTTTTTCTTCTTCATAAAGTGTAGCTTAATTTCTCTGATACAGAATGAAAAGCTATGATAAAGGGATACAATTCTGATGCACATCTTTCTTGACTTTAAACAATGCAGTGTCCCCTTGCTGTTTGCAAGACTGCTTCTTGTCCACGTACATATTTCTCACGAGCACAATTAAGTGTTCTAAAATTGCCATTCTCTGCAATATTATCCATAACTTGTTACGATCCACACAGTCAAATACCTTTACATAGTCAATTAAACACAATAAACATCTTTGTGGTAATCTCAGCTTTCAGGCAACAGCCACCTGACATCAGCAATGATATCCCTGGTTCCATGTCCTCTTCTGCATCTGGCTTTAATTTCTGCCAGTTCCGTGTCAATATGCTGCTGCAGTCACTTCTGAATGATCTCTAGCAACTCTTACTTACATGTGATATTAATGATACCGTTTGATAATTTTCACATTTGGTTAGATTATCTTTCTTGGGAATAGACATAAACATGGATCTCTTCCAGTTGTGTGGCCAGGTAGCTGTCCTCCAAATTTCTTGGCATAGATGAGTGAGCACTTCCAGCACTGCATCCGTTTGTTGAAACATCTCAATTGATAGTCTATCAGTTCCTCCTGGTGTCTTGTTTTTTGCAAATGCCTTCAACACGGCTGTGATTTCTTCCTTCAGTACCACTGGTGCCTGATCATGTACTATCTCTTCAAATGGTTGAACATTGACTAGTTCTTTCTAGTATGATGACTTTGGGTATTCATCACCTTTTGATGAATCCTGAGTTGTTTAATATTTTCCCTGTAGAATCCTTCACTATTGCAACTAGAGGCTTAAATTTCTTCTTCAGTTCTTTGTACATGTCATTAAAATACTTTGTCTTATGTTCAATATTTTTATTTCATCATTTCTTCCTTTTGCTTTAACTACTTGACATTCTGTCAGTTTGTCATACTGTGGGGGCTTGCATATTGCTATGATGCTGGAAGCTGTGCCACTGATACTCAGATATCAGAAGGGTCACCCATGATGGACGGGTTTAAGCTGAGCTTCCAAACTACGACAGACTGGAAAGAAGGATCTGGTAGTCTACTTCTGAAAAGAATTAGCCAGTGAAAACCTTATAGCTAGCAGCAGAACACTGTCACATACAGAGCCAGAAAACGTGTCCCCCAGATTGGAAGGCACTCAAAAGATGCCTAGGAAAGACCTGCCTCCTCAAAGTTGAGTTGACTTTAATGATGTGAATGAAGTCAAGCTTTCCGGACCTTCATTTGCTGATGTGGCACAATTCAAAATGAAAAGAAAAAGCTGCAAACATCCATTAGTAATTGGAAGGTAGAATGCACAAAGTATGAATCCAAGAAAACTAGAAATCATCAAAAATGAAATGGAATGCATATATAGATATCCCAGGCACTAGTGAGCAGAAATGGGCAGGTATTGGTCATTTGGAACCAGACAATCATGTGGTCTACTACACTGGGAATGAAAACTTAAAAAGGACTTGTTACATTCATTGTCAAAAAAACATTTCAACATCTGTCCTAAAGCACAATGCTGCCAGTGATAGGATAATATACATAAACGTACACAGAAGGTCAGTTATATGACTACTGTTAAAACATATGCACCAACCACTAAGGTCAAAGATGGAGAAAAGGAAGATTTTTACCAGATTCTGCAATCCGAAACTCACTTAACATGCAATTAGGATGCACTGATAATCAGTGATGCTAGGAGTACCAAAGTTGGAAATAAAGGAGGATTGGTAGTTGCAAAATATGACCTTGATGACAGAAATGATGTGGGAGATGACATAATAGAATTCTGTGAGACCAACAACTTCTTCATTGCAAATATGTTTTTTTCACCAATATAAACGGCAACTATACACCTGGACCTTGCCAGATGGAATACACTGGAATCAAACAGACTACATCTGTGGAAAGAGATAATGGAAAAGCTCAATATATTCAGTCAGAAGAACAGATGCTGACTGCAGTACAGACCATCACTCGACCATATGCAAGTTCAAACTGAAACTGAAGAGAATTCGAGTAAGTCCATGAGAACCAAAGTATGACCTTGAGCACATCCCACCTGAGTTTACAGACCATCTCAAGGACAGATCTGATACACTGAACATTGATGACCTAAGACCAGACGAGTTGTAGAATGACATCAAAGACATCATGCATGAAGAACTTGCTTACTGCATGGTAAAGGCCTTTACTGAAAGCCTGTGCTACTTACCTATCTGTACTGTGAAACAATTTACAAAATCCTCTTGGATACTAGCTGATGTCCCTGGAAAACCTGTTACCAAATGAAGTTATACATAAAAGGTTGCCTCTTTTTAAAAATGCTCTACTAATCTTTGTATTACTAAAAATATTGGAGACAGAGAGAGCATGACTCCCAGGACAGGATATTAAACTAGGGGAGTCCAAAAGATCAGATGGGATGAGAGTAGGAGAAAAAAGAAGCTTTAGAAAGAAAGTAGGGGGGAAATAAAAATACAGAGAGGGTGGGAATGAGAGTGAGGGTGGGGGTGAAAAACAAGAAGGCACAGGTGTAGGCATAACCACAACTGTGGAAAGCTGATGAAAGTTCTCAGGAAGAAGAAACAGGTGTGACATGTGCTCAACTACAGGGCTGGGCCAAATACTCCTATTTCTCAAAAATCAGACTACATGTGGTTTTTAAAATAATAATTCTTGCTTAGGCAGAGGATATTAGAACGTACTTCAGTTATTTCCTCACTGTGCCAGCGTAGCTGTATTCAATTTTCAAAAGCCAAAAAAAGGGTTAACTCTGTTCCCCCTAACAAATGGATCTTTTGTTTTGGCAGTTTTGGGGGCCTTTTCTCACAAGCGTGTGTCAGCTAGCTCTAGTCTGCCAAACCTTGTCATTTTCCCTACCTGCCAGTCTTACCTGCATCTCTGGTGTTTCTGTTCTTATCAACTACTTTCAGGACAGGAAGTAACCACACCCAACTGCCACACCACAGTATGAGGACCTACCACTGAGGTGTGCCTCTAGATTTCCCAGGCACAGTCAGTGTATGCCTACTGAAAGAGCTTCTGAAAGAGCAGAGCTTGTTTAGGTTCCAACCTCTGCTGAGAATTTGCATTTCTAACAGGTACCCTGCTGAGAATTTGCATTTTCACCCCAGATATCCAGGATCCTAATCAACACTGTAACAAGATCACCAGGTGATTCCTGTGAAAAACTTCTTCAGGGCTTGTTAGAAATTTTCAAATTTTCAGCAGCATCACCAGAATAAACTGGTTTGAAGTTCTGGTTCTAAGAAATCACTGACAGTAATTCATTTACCAAGAATAACAGGCCTAGTCAGACACATCATGCCATCCCTTTATAGCAAAGACTTCAGAAACAAAGTGAAACAGGAAAAGATCATTACCCCAGAACCCTGAGCATCAAATGAAATCTTGTAGAATTAGACTAAACACCAACTGGAAAAAGAAATTGAATGACAGCAGCAAATGGGGAGAGAACTGGAGCAGAGATGCCCTGCCAGACAGTCCAGCGTAGTGGCCATTTTGAGACAAAGCCAGCCATGACCCTGGGTGAGGAGCACGGGAAGACAACATTACAGAACTCCCAATAGGAGGCAGAGAAACTGCCACCATATCCTGAGTGAAGCAAGGTGAGCATGTCATGAACGATAACTACAGAGGACAAGAGATTCAGCGATCCTAGTGTACAGAGAGCAGGCGGGAGCTAGGACCCAGGCAAGCACAGAGCTATAGATGAATGCTCTCCTTTTTCCTTCTCTCTCCTCCTTCTCCCCAGCTGACCACTCTATCCCAGAAGGAGTAGCCCAATGCCTGCTCCCCTTGTCAGTGACTGTGAACATTTCTATACTACACAGTACTGCCTGCCCTGTACATCCTCAGCCATCTCACACGTACCGTAAACAGTAACGAGGGTTTCTCCTGTCCACCACTGTCTCATCCAACTGGAGACATGAAGCGCCACCAGTGAGTGCTCAGTGAAGCATGCCTGACACATCCACACTGATAAACTGAAACCATAAATAAATAAAACAATCCTTTCACATCTCAGAGACTGCAGGTAGTATCAAACTATACAAAGAAACAAGATGACTCAACCAAGTAACCAAAATAAAGAGGTAGAAAATCTTCGTGAGGAAAACATGGTGATGGAACTGCCTTATAAGGAATTCAAAAGGCTTATATATAGGATAATCAAAGAGGTCAAGGAAAACACAGACAAAATCCTAGAAATATTCAGGAAAACAATATAAGAACAAAATGAAAAATAAATTAATAAAATAACTAAAACTCATACAAAAACAGCAACTGCAAATCAAGATTAACAATAAAATATTAGAAATACACAACTCAATGGAATGACATAGAAATAAATTCAGAACTTGAACAATGGAAGAAAGAGTTAGCAAAACAGAAGAAAGTCCCTTGACATCAATCTGAGGAACAATGGAAAAAAAGAACAAAGGAAGAAAGCTTAAGGGGTTATTTGTCACACTATGAAAAGGGATAATTTATATGTGATAGGAATCCCAAAACAGGAGGAGACCAAAAAAGAAAGTCAAAATGCCATATCATAATCAAACTTTCCAAGTCCATAGGTAAAGAAGTATTCTGACAGCAGCTCAGAGAAAAAGAAATATCACCTACAAAGAGACTCCAATAAGATGGCTCTGACTTCTAGCAGAAACTATGCATGCAAGAAGGCAACAACAAAACTCTGAAAGAAAAGAATTGCTACCCAAGAATCATATACCCACAAAAACTGTCTCTCAAATATGATGGTGAAATTAGGATGATTCCAGATATACAGAAATTAGAGCAATTTATAAAAGCCAGATCATTCCTGTAAGAAATACCAAAGGGAGTCCTTTGGATAGAGAACCAACAACAGCATACAACAACCTGAGAGCCAGCCACATGACAGCATTACCAAGCTATCAACCCAGACTGAGAAATCTCCCCTCCTCTTTACCCTCTCCCCTCCTCCAGTAAGAAGTCAGCAGGACGACATCCTACAGATGCATAGAACCATAAAGTGCATACATGATATGGTCATTCTGCATCATCAAGCCCAACCCATTACTGTCTGAAGAGCTGACCTCAGTAATGATTTATGAACAGGGGTAGCATCAAGAACCCTGAACCATCAATTGTAGTCTTTTAGTGGAGTCCTCAGGGTGCACCCCTTTTTATTCTCATGTTGCCAATGAGACTCAACTTTGTAAGCCCCATTACGTCTATCACTGGTGGTAGCCAGGCACCATCTGGTTCCTTGAGTCACATGTAGATGCAGTCACCGACTCACACGGGTCTCTCTGTCTTCAGAAGCTAATTTACTGCAATAAACACACACATCAAAAAAGGGCTAAAATCAACTTGGTGACACAAAGCAACCATATCATATGTGCACTTTATGGTTCTATATATCTATAGGATGTCATCCAGCTAACCTCTTACTAGACATGGGGGAGAGAGCAGACAGGAGGAGATAGGAAATTGTTAGGAAGATATGACACGTACAGAATGGAGGAGTATGCCAGCACCAGGCAGGGAGAGCAGTGGGAGCTGCTTGTTAGTGGATATGCAAATTTATATGGATTGTATATTCTCACTCAATCATAATAAAAAAAGTATATTAAAAAAAAGAGCCAAAATCAATACCTTAACCCTACAACTCAAACAGACAGGAAAAGAGCAGCAAAAGAAGTCTATAGCTTCCACAAGAAAAGAAATAATAAAGATTAGAACAGAAATAAATGAAACAAAAAACCTGAAACAATCAAGTTAGACCTTTGACAGGATTAATAAAAATGACAAAGTACTGGACAAACTGAAAAAAGAAAAAAGAAACAATGCAAATAACTCAAAAAATGCAATGGGAGACAATACAACAGAACCAACTGAAAACAAAGATCAAAACAGAAAACTATTTTAAGTTGTACTCTAAAAAATTCCAAGAAACACTCTATCTAATGAAACTAACACAAACTAAAGTAGAAAATCTGAACAGACCCATAACAAAAGAAAAAATTGAAGAGGTTATTAAGAAACAGGCTCTGGCCTGACTGCTTCACTGAACAATTCTATAAAACGTTCAGAGAAGAGCTGACACCAATACTACTTCAAACTACTCAGAATAAAGAAGGATTCAGCAAAGTGGCAGGGTACAAGATCAACATACAAAAATTAGTTGCATTCCTCTACAGTATCAGAGAACTCTGAAAAGGAAATCACGAAAACACCATCATTTACAACACTCCCTTAAAAGATAAAATCTTTAGGAATAAACCTAACTAAGGATGTAAACGACTTACACAGAGAAAATTAAAAACATACTACTGCAAGAAACCAAAAGAGACCTTCATAAATGGAAAAACATACCATGCTCATGGACAAAAAGTCTTAACATTGTGAAAATGTCAATGTCACTCAAAGTGATCAACAGATAAAATTCAGTCCTGATCTAATTTGAACAATATTCTCTAATGAGAAAGAAAAACTAATCATCAAGTTTATATGGAAAGAAGCTCTAGATAAGTAAAACATTTCTGAAAAAGAAGAACAAAGTATGAGGCCTTGTACCACCTGATCTCAGAACACACTATACAGCTATGGTAATCAAAACAGGCTAGTACTGTTACAACGACAGACTCACAGACCAATGGAAACCAAATTAAGAACCCAGAAATAAATCTACCCACCTATGGACATTTGATTTTTGACAAACGATCACAGTCCTCAATTTATGGCATAAATAGAATACCGAGTATAAGTAAAAAATGCACACACTCTAGAAGACAAACTAGATAACTGGGATCTCCTAAAATTTACATACTTAAATGCCAATGAAAGACTTTTCAAACACAGCAAAGGAAAATCTATATACTGGGAAAAAAATCTTTGACAAAGATATAGCTAAAAAAGGTTTCATATCTAAAATATACAGAAAATGTCAACAACTCAACAAAAAAAAGGCACGCAACCCAGTCACAAAATGGGCAAAGGACGTGAAAAGAGGACATTCACAGAGGACATTCACAAAGTCAACAAATACATGAAAAGATGCCTGTGATCGTTAGTCATTTGAGTTGCACATCAAAACAACAAAGAAATACCATCTCACCCCTGCAAGAATGGCACTCATCAAAAATTCAGAACAATAAATGCTGGCAAGGTTGTAAGGAGATTTAAAGTCTTAGGCAGTGGTGGTGGGAATGTAAAACGGTACAACCACTACAGAAAAAGATATGGTGCCTCCTTACAAAGCTAGAAACAGAAATACTATGTAATCCTCAATCTCACTCCTAAGAATACATTCTAGAGAAATTAGAGCTGTCACACAAATAGATACAGATGCCCATGTTCACTGTAGCATTATTCAACAATAGCAAAAAGATGGAAACGACCTAAGTGCCCACGAATAGATAAATGGATAAACAAATTATGGTACAAAGAAATATACTACACTATGATAAAGAATAATAATGAATCCATGAAACAGTTTATAACATGAGTGAGTCTGAAGATCATTATGCTTAGTGGAGTACGTCAATCAGAAAACAAGAAACATTTTATGAAACCACTATTATAAAAATTCAAGAAAAGGTTTCCAGAAAGAAAGAAACAATCTTTGACAGTTATGAGGGAAGAGAAGTCACTACCTAGATAGTACACATTATTAACTTTGGAGAAAGGAAAGACAACACACAATACAGGTGAAGTCAGCACAACTTGACCAAGGCAAGGAAAGATACTTAGAGGAACACAAAGAAAGAAATAAAAAGGCAACTACAGTACATATGAAGTATATACAACCCCATAACAGAAGGGAAAAACAGTAACTTACAAACAGATATATAGGCAGATCTATATACTGAACAGGAGGAGGATAGACAGGAATCTAACCCCATGTATATATAACCTAGACTTCGATGTCAGGACATACAGCATGTATATTCATATCTATAACAGAAAAAAAGGGGACATACTTATACATGCTTCCTAGACACATCCAAACACCTCCAGGGATCATGTTGTTGGGGCTGAAGACCACGGTCTCCGGGTGTATCTATGTCAACTAGTATTACACAGTTCCTCAGTGTTCTACATCTCACTTTGGTGAACAGCATCTGGGGTTTTAAAAGATTGAGAACAGCCACCTAAGATATATCTGTTGGTCCTATCAGTAGGAAAAGAGAATGAAGAAAATCAAAGACACAAGGAAAATATTAGTCCAAAGGACTAATGGACCTGAACCACAGCCTCCACCAGCCTGAGCCCAGAAAAACTAGATAGTGCCTGGCCCACTGCTGTCTGCTCTGACAAGAGATCACATTAGAGGTAGAGAAACAGGTATAACAAAATTCAAATTCACGAAAGAGACCATACACTTACTGGTGTGATGGAGACTGGAGGAACCCCTGAGACTATGCCACAGACACCCTTCTAACTTTAGAAGGGAAGTACTCCTGAAGGTCACCTTTCAGTTGAAGATTAGACAGGACTACAAAACAAAAAACAATGTATGTGAGAAAAGTTTCTTGGATCATTGAAGTATAGGAGACCAAATCGGCAACACCTCCCAAGAAGCAAAGATACGAATGCAGGAAGGGACATGAAAACTGGACCAATGAAAACAAGGAACCCATGATGGAATGGGGAAGAGTGCTGACACATTGTGGAGATTGCAAGCAATGTCGCAAAACAATTTATGTATAAATTTCTGAATAAGAAACTAACTTTCTCTGTAAACTTTTACCTAAAGCACACTGATTTAAAAAAAAACAACAACAATATATTCTTTTATTATACTTAATGTCCACCCCCCTGCAAAGACACTATACATGAAATATCTATTTATTTTCTTCCTAACTGGATCTTATACTTAATGTTCAGTGCACCTACCTCTTTTCTGGATAGGAAGCTTGGATAACTTCTCTCCATTTTTCTCCAATGTATCAATTAGCTAGATATCTTGTTGTTTCAAAATCAATACACATGTCTCTCCTTATAATAAATCACCTAGTAATTTTTTCACTTACTTGCTCTTGACTAGCTTTCTCTTCTAGGAAATGTCAGGGTCAACATACTTCTTTCTGCCTGTACTGATGGATCACTAATGACAAACTTCAAAGGAGGAGGGAAGCAAAGAAGGCCTGGTCGGTATGTCTAAGAAAACTCCAGAGAGGTTTCTGTAACAAGGGGGCTCCATATCACTGAGAGCTGCCACTTAAACAACCAAGTACTAAAAGGCTGGTCTGCAGATAATAAAGATACATAAGTCATAGCGGAAATGATAAGACACACCAAATTACTTCAACATGTGATTTTTACACATGGAGAGATGTACAAGTAGTCATTATGAGTGAAAAAAACCCAAGAGCCTCTTTTTGAAATTTTGTATCTCAAGGGTCTCTCAAGGAGCCCTGGCAGTGCAGTGGTTAAGTATTTGGTTGTTAACCAAAAAGCTGACAGTTTGAACCTACCATTTGCTCCATGATCTGTTAGTCAGCTTCCACAAAAATTAACCTGGAAACCCTATACAGCGCAGTGCTACTCTGACTTACAGGGCTGCTATGAGTCAGACCAGACTCAGTGGCAACAGATAGCAGGTAATGAATGATGCTCTCTCAGAAGCTCCCTACCCATCTTAAAACGTCTCTATGTCAACCATAAATCTAAGTTCACAATAACACCACTAAATGCTCTAGTAGCTGGCTGGATGTTTTTAAAAAGTATGTTAGTATTTTCTTAATTGTCTTAAATAACCAGACATTTGCTCAATTTTATGGTACTCTATGTTAAACTAGCAGCAAGGGCCAAAGCATAGATGATACAGATCAAAGAACATGCACCTTTCAGTATGCCCATGATATAGAGGCTGGCATTCATTCTGAGAGAGGAGTCCCTAGGTAATGCAAACAGTTAATGCACTCAGCTGCTATCCAAAAGGCTGGAGGTTCAAATGCTCCCCAAAGTGCCTAGGAAGAAAGCCCTGGCAATCTACTTTAAAAATTTAGCCACTGAAAACCCTATGGTACACATTACTACTCTCACACACATGGAATCAACATGAATCAGAATCAACTCAATAGTAACTGGTCTAGTTTTCACTACTAGAGGACAGGGATGCGGAAAGACTGGAACAGAGCTGTAACAAGTCTGTAGGTATGAGGCTAGGGCCTCGAGAAAGCAGCAGAAGTACCTTGTAAGGGGAAGTCACTCAAAGCCTCATTCCCCACAGGGCAGAGTCAGCTTTTTCTCCATTAAGTGCACAGATAGTTGGGTACCCATTCTAAGGTGGGGAGTTTTAGACTTGGGTAAGCAGTTGCCTTAAAAAGTGACCAAGGGAACCCTAGGTTAAAAAGGTTTTACAGATGCTGGATCCACTTTAGCACAAGTTTCAGGCTCTTCTAATACTGGAGAGCTGGCTTTATCCTTCTGGTAGAGGCAGCTATTGAAGATGAAAGGAATTCTCTAGAATAACTGTATATTTAGCACTCTGACCTAACAGATGAGAATGTAGTCAATGGAATACTTCACAGGACAGGATACTTACCACTTAAGAAAATGCTTTGACCCTAAACACAGCATATTCCACAGACAACACAATTCAAGAGAGAGCACTGGGGAAAGAACAACATTAGCTGACTTCTAAAATATAAAAAACAAAAGTAGTTGATGTAGGAACAGTGACAGAAGGAACTGTTTTAAGATTTTCTTTTAGGGGGCCAAGATGGCAGAGTATAGTCAGAAGCTTCCTTTGATCACTCTTAGAGTGAAGACCTGAAAAAACAATGAATCGATTATATACGACATTCCAAGACCACTGAACATCAAAGGAAAAGTTGAGAAATTAGACTGACAGGAGAGGGAAGGAAGGTCCAAAAGAAGTGCGTAGCTGCCAGACATGACTCAGTGGGAACCAGCTGGCAAAAGTGTGGTGAGGTGAACACTGGCATTCAGAATCCAATTTCTACATCAGGAGTGACCAAGCAGCAAAGAGCCCACCCATACCTCCAGAATCAGTGAAAAGTAGAACCAGACTGTTAAAATGTAAGTAACTTGCACCTAACCTATAGCGTGTGGATCAAAAACTCTTGTGCAAAACTCACTCCCTTTTACCGGCCCTTCTTCCACTCTACAGTAGGCCAGATCCAGCTCCAGAGACAAAGGCACACATCCCTTGGGGGGATAATGGATGCCTTATGCGCTCTGAGGCATTCTCCAATCCTTGGAGAGATAACAAACTAACAAACACAGGAAAAATAATCTGCCAACTCACCCAGAGAAACAGGTAGGTGCACTGAACATTAAGGATAACATCCAGTTAGGAAGAAAATAAGTAGATGTTTAATGTATAGTATCTTTGCAGGTGGGTGGACTCTGAGTGTCTTTCATCCCTACACAGACTTGTGTGGGCCCAATACCACAGTGTAGGCCTTCATTAGCACAGTATAAGAGTGTATACTGTAACTCTAATTTTACACTATCAGCTACACTGTGAAAAGGCAGGCTCCTCAACTATTCATACCAGGGGCCTGAGGGCTGGTGGCTCCACCCTTGCCACCTAGCCCCCATAACAGGGGTCAAAGAATAAGTGGTACCTGCCAGTCCTTATAGACAAAAGCACTGGACATTCACAGTCAGGCTGCAAAAACTACCCACTTACGCACTCAACAGATACTCAGGGGTGGCTGTTAACCCTGCCTTGCATGATGTATGCAGTTAGATATCTGTGCCTATACCAATCACCCCTTCCATCTAGGACTCTAGATAGGGCATGCACCACACTTGGTGACTGACTGCCTGGATACCTGAGCTAAAATGTATACAAGAAAAGTGAGTGGAACACTGGGCTGACGTAATGTACCAACAGCTCTAACTACCTGGTAACAAGATGTCAGAGCTTCAAAGATGCCAATAATCAATCTATTTCATGTAAGTAGCCTATTCAGGCCATTTTAAAACAAATAAAACAAGAAACTAGGACAGAGTAAAGAAACATAAAATAAACAACTAATTGATGGCTCAGAGACAACAGTCAATATAAAATCATATAAAGAGGCAGATTACAATGGCCTCAGAAAACTCCCAAAGAATCAAGAAATTTTCCAGATAAAGAGAACTTCTTGCATTTCCAGACATAGAAAAGATTAACATACAGATGTCTTTCAGAGATCAGGAAGAAGATTACGCAAAACAGAACAAACCAACAAAGACAGACACAGCAGTTGAGGAATATAAGAAGTTTAAAGCAGAGTATAATGACAAACTAAACAAGCTCCCAGAATCCATAGAAAGACAGCAAACAGAAATTCAGATTACTAAAAAGTTTCAGAATCAGACAACTCAATAGAAAGTCAAAGGAATAGAATTGAGGCAGTAGAAGTCAGAATTACCAACTGAAGACAAAGTACTTCATTATCAACATACTTCAGGAAAAATCAGATAAAAGAAATTTTTTAAAAATGAAGAAACCCTAAGAATTCTGTGGCATTCTATCAAGATGAATAACCTTCAAGTGCTTGGAATACCAGAACAAGGGGGTATAACAGAAAATACACAGAGAATTGCTAAACACTAGTTGAGAGAAAAGTTCCTGATTCCATTAAAGATGAGAGGCTATCTACCCAAGATGCTCATCAAACTTCACATAAGGCAGATCACAAAAGAAATCACCAAGATATATTATAATCCAACTTGCCAAAAAAAAAACAAGAGTCAAAAAAGACTAAGTTAAGAAAGACTACCTAGCAGAAACCATGCAGGCAAGAAGGTAATGAGATGACATATACGAAGCTCTGGAGGAAAAAAACTGCCAGCCAAGAATTAGCTATCCAACAAAATGATCTCTTAAATCTCATGGTGAAATTAGGGCATTTCCCTATCAATAGAAATTTAAGAAATTTGCAAAAACCAAATCAAAATTAAAGAAATATTAAAGGGAATCCTTTGGCAGAAAGATCAGTAATATCAGGTAACAACTCCAAACTAGAAAGCAGAACAGAGAAACCAGGTATCAACTCAGGGAAATCACAAAAATAAATCAAAGTTAAACACTGAAAATAGGGCAACTCAGATGTCATTATGTAAAAGATGACAACGTTGCAAGGGGGTGGCCAAGACTGCAGAGTAGCCAGACCCTTCACCATGATCCCTCTAACAACAAAGACCAAAAAGAACAAATGAATCAATTATATATGACATTCAAAGAACCCTTAGCATCAAAAGTAAAGTTTAGAAATTAGACTGAGTGATGGGGAAAGGAAAGTAGGTCTACAAGAACCTAGGATTGGCAAGACTTGACCCACTGGGAATCCGCTGCAGCTAGTGTGGTGAACAGAGCAGTGGCATTCAGAAGAAAGAAGAGACTCTACGTTCAATCAAAAAAAGTTACATGACTTGTCTCTAACTTACCCCTGCAGATCTAAAACTTGACTTCAGGATAAACCTCTCTCCCTGTTCCCAGCACCTGCCTCTTACGTCAGAGTCTGATGCCACTAACTGAGCTGGAAGCAGGACTCTTTACGTGCACCCCTCAGCCAGTCTCCTACACTCAGAGAAGGTACAATTTAACAAAGAAGGTGGGGGGGGGAATCTGCCAACTCACTGAGCTGAAAATTCAGGGTGGAAATAAGTTTCCTCAGAACAGGCATAATATCCTCCCTAGAAACTCAGGAATAGCTGTTAGTCCCCTGCCTTTCTCAGCACATGCTGCCAGATATCTGTGCCTAAACCAACCACGCCTCTCCATCTAGGACTGTAGGGGACAGCCTGCACCACACACTTTCTGACTAACTACCTGGACACCTGAGCTGAAGTCATACAAGAAAAGTAAATCAATTCCTGGGCTTGCATTACTACTAGTTTGGCAGGAACAGCAGAGTAACAGCTATAATCACCTGGTGATAGGACTAGAGCTTCAAAGTCACCAAAAACCAAATTAGCACACACGACCAGCCTATTTGAATATTTCAAAACAAAAAGCTAAAATACACTAGGTGAACATAAACAGATACAACAACTTACTGGTAGCTCAGACACAACTGTCAATATCAAATCACTTACAGAGGCAGACCATGATGGCTTCAGAAAGCTCCCCAAACCGGGCAGGTGACCATGCTCTCAAGCAAAATTGAGGCCAACTGTCATAACTAGCATTTTGTTAAGAGGGCTCTCTGCACCCCACATCGGTGAGTGGCATCTGGGGTCTTAAAAGCTGCCAAGCTGCCATTTGAGGGCACAGCAAATGGTCCCCACTCAGCAGGAACAGATGCTCACTGAGGACCAAAATGACATGGGGAGAAAGACAACCCAGAAGACAGCCCCACATCAGTGGGTGCCTACATCGACTTGGGACTGGAAGAACCGGACGGTGCCTGGCTACCACCAGTGATAGTCACAACGGAGCTCAAAAAGTTGAGTCTCACTAACAACACAGGAATAAAAAGGGGTGCACCCTCAGATCGCCACTAAAAGACCACAATTGATGGTCCAGAAGCTTCGGGGTTCCCCTGGGAGCATGGCCCCTGGCCCTGATGCTGCCCTTGCCCATAAATCATAACGAAGGTGCACTCTTCGGACAGGAATGGATTGGACGTAGCGATGCAGAGTGACCATATATTGGATGCACTTTATGGTTCTATGCATCTATAGAATATCATCCTGCTGACTTCTGGTGGAGGAAGGGGAATGGGTGGAGAGAAGGAGAAAGGAGACTGTTGGGAGGATGAGACATGTATGGAGTAGAGAGGAATAATGTGCTGTCACCGGCAGGGAGAGCAGTGGAAGCTGCATACAGGTGGGCACGCAAATTTACATGGGAATGTACATTTTCACTCAGTCATAATAAAAAAAAAGATCCCAAAACAAAGAATCAAGGAATTTTCCAGATGAAAAGAATTTCCTGGAATTATTAAAGGTAGAATATTTAGAACTCTTCAAGAGATCAGGAAGGAGAAGAAGTAAAATGCAGCAAAGCATAATGATAAACTGAACAGGATGCAAGAAAGCATACAGAGACAGGAAGCAGAAATTCAGAAAATTAATAGTAAAATTATAGAATCAGATAAGTCACTAGAAAGTCAAAGCAGAACTGAGGCAACAGAAAGACAAATTAGTGAGACTAAAGATAAAGCATGTGACACAAAACATGAGGAATAATCAGATAAAAGAATTTTTCAGAATCAAGAAACACTAAGAATTATGCAGCATTCAGTCAACAGGAATAAATCTATGACTGACTGGAGTACCACAACAGTAGGATATAACAGAAAATACAAAGAAAATTGTTGAAAATTTCTTAACAGAAAATATCCCTGATACCATGAAAGATGAGAAAGTATCCAAGATGCTCACTGAACTCTACCCCAAAGGCAGATCCCAAAAGAAAGGCAACAAGGAATACTTTAAGCAAACTTGCCAAAACTAAAGGTTGAGAACTATAAAACTGGCTAGGGACAAACAAAAAATAATCTAAAAAGGAGAGTAAGTAAGACTAAGCTCAGACTACTAGCAGCAACCATGCAGGCAAGAAAGGCAACACTTAAACATTAAGTCTTGAAAGAAAAAAATTGCCAGACAAGAATTATATATCCAGCAAAACTGTCTCTCAAATATGATGGTGAAATTACGTCAATTTCCAAATAAAGAGAAATTTAGGGAACTTCAAAAACCAAATCGAAACTACAAGAAATACTGAAGGGAGTCCTTTGGTTAAAAAAGCAAAAACATCAGGTAACAACCCAAGACTGGCAGGCAGAAGAGAGCAAATAAGTAACCTAGAGAGAGTAATCTAAAAAGTAAATTGATGTCAAAACACTGAAAACAGGGAAACAGAAATGTCATTATGTAAAAGACAGGACAACATTATAATAAAAAACGAAAGGCTTAAAAATATATTCATAGATCTTTCATATGGAGTGGAAGTCAAAGCAATGTAAGGAAATTAAAAACTGTTTTATATTTAGAAAAACAGGGGTAAATATTAAGGTGACCACAAAGGACATTAACAGTCTTACACATAAAAATGAAAAATAAGAAAAACACGAAACCTCAGCAAACATCAAACCAACAACAGTGAAAAAGATGAAAAGAAAACACAAACAAAAATGACTTAGCACAGGAAATTAAATGAAACAAAGCAATTATCTACAATGCACAAAAAAAGACATCAAAAGGACAGCATTAAAGTCATACCTATACAAAACTATGCTCAGTATAAATAGATTAAATGCACCAATAAGGAGACAGAGTAGCAGAATGCTTAAAAAAAAAAGCAACACACTTTAAACTTAAAGACACAAATAAACCAAAACTCAAAAGATATGTAAAAATGTATCAAGCAAAATTCATTCAAAAAGCAGCAGGAATGGCAATATTAATTTCTGGCAAAACAGACTTTAAAATCTACCACAATGGAAAAGGAAGAACACTAAATAATGATTAAAGAGTCAGTACACAAGGAGGACATATTAAATACTCACACACTGACAAGGCTCCTAAATATGTTAAAAAAAAAAAAAATCTAACAAACAGTAGGAGACTTCAGCACAGTTTTGGTGAAGCACAGAATAGTCAAAAAGAAGCTCAATAAAGATGCAAAGATCTAAATGTCACAGCTAGACTGACCTCACAGACAGATACACCAAACACCCCACCTGACGGCCACTGAGTATACTTCCTTTTCCTACACACATGACACGTTCTTCAGAATAGAACACATAACTAGGCATAACACAAACCCTAAAAGAATTCAAAACGAATGAAATATTACAAAGCATGTTCTCGGACCTATAGCTATAAAAGGAGAAATCAGTAACAGAAAAAGGAAAAAAAAAAATGGAAATGGAACAACACCTTTCTCAAAACCTAATGAGTTACAGAAGAAATCAAGGAATGAAAACACATTCTACCAGAACACTTGGGACACAGCAAAAGCAGCACTTAGATGTCAATTTACAGAAATAAAAGCATATCCCCCCAAAAAGGGGGGGGGACAAAGTCAAAGCATTAACCCTACAACTCAGAGAGCAGAAAAGAAGTCCTCAGGTACAAGAAGAAAGCAAGTAATAAAAATTAGAGCAGAGCTAAACGAATTAGAGAACAGAAAAACAATTGGAAGAATTAACAAAATCGAATGTTGGTTTGTCGAAAAGCTCAACAAAATTGATAACCAACTGGTCAAAGTGACACAAGAAAACTGGGAGAGGAAGCAAATAACTAAAATAAGAAATGAGATGGCCAATATAACAACAAAACCAAAATTAAAAGAATCATAACAGAATACTATGAAAAACTGTACTCTACAAATTTGAAAACCTAGAGAAAACGGGCTAATTTCTAGAAACATACTACCTACGTAAACTAAAACAAACAGACATAGAACAACTAAATATACCCATAACAAAAAAACAGATATAAAAGGTAAGTCAAAACTCCAACCCCCTACCCCCCACCCCCCCAAAGCCCTGGCCCTGATGGCTTCACTGGAAAATTCTACAAAACTTCCAGAGAAGAGTTAACACTGCTATTACTAAAGGTATTTCAGTACACATAAAAGGATGGAATACTTCCAAATTCATTCTGTGAAGCCAACTTAAGCCTGAAGTCAAAATGAGGTAAAGACACAACAAAAACAGAAAGTTACAGATCAATATGCCACACAGTAATCTTCACTAAAATTCCAGCCAAAAGAATCCAACAATGTATCAAAAAAAAAAACAAAAAACAACTCATCAGAACCAAGTGAGATTCATACTAGGGATGCAGGGATAGTTCATCATTAAAAAAAAAACAATCAATGTAATCAACCACATAAATAAAAGACAAGAACCACATGATTTTCTCAATTAGTACAGAAAGACATCTGACAAAGTCCAAGACTCACTCATGTTAATTCTCACCAAAACAGGAATAGATGCGAAATTCCTCAACATAACAGAAGGTATTTATACAAAGCCAAAAGTCATCATCCTTTAGAATGGGAACCAGATAAGGATGCTCTTTCTCTCTTTTATTTAACATTGTGCTGGATGTTCTAGTTAGAGCAATTAGGCTAGAAAAAGAAAGGGCATCCAAATTGGTAAGGAAGAAGTAAAAGTACCTCTACTTGCAGATGATATCATCCTATACACAGAATACCCTAAAGAATCTATTAAAAATAAAAATTAGCGGACTATCAGGAAATCAGATAAATACACAAAAATCAGTTGGATTCCTCTACACCAATAAAGAGACTGTCAAAGAGGAAATCACCAAATCAGCACCATTTACAAGACTCCCCCAAACCAGAAAATACTTGGGAATAAATCTAACCAGAGATGTAAAAGACCTATGCAAAGAAAACTATAGACACCACTGCAAGAAACCAAGAGAGACCTCCGTTAAGTGGAGAAACCTACCCTGCTAGCGGACAGGAAGACTTAACACTGTGAAAATGTCTATTCTACCCAAAGCAATCCACATATACACTGCAATCTTGATCCAAATTCCAATGACATTTTTTAATGACATGGAAAAACAAATCATCAACTTCATACGGGAAGGGAAGAAGACAGGATAAGTAAAGCATTACTGGATCACTGTCTAACTTTAGAACCTATTATACCAGCACGGTGTCCAAACAGCCTAGCACTGGTACAACAGATGCACAGAACAACGGAACAAAATCAAGAATCTAGACTTAAAATAATCCACCTATGGATAGCTGATATCTGGCAAAGGCCCAAAGTCAGTTAATTGGAGAAAAGACAGTCTCTTTAAAAAAAAGAAACAACACCCATACCTCACACCGCACACAAAAACTAACTCAAAATGGATCAAATACTTAAATATAAAATCTCAAACAACAATGATCACTCAAGAAAAAATAGGGGACAATGCTGGATCCGTAATACATGGCATAAATGGACTATAAAACATTACTAACAATGCATAAACTCCAGATGAGAAAATAGATAACTGGGTTCTCCTAAAAATCACTTATGCTCATCCAAAGACCACATCAAAAAAGTAAAGACAACCTTGGAAAAAATTTTGGCTATGACAAAACAGATGAGCGTCCAGTCTCTAAAATCTACAAGATACTATAAAATCTCAACAATAAAAAGACAAATAACTCAATTATAAAATGGACAAAGGATATGAACAGGCACTTCACCAAAAACGACATTCAGGCAGCTACTAGATACATGAGGAAATGCTCAAGAGAATCAGCCATTAGAGAAATGCAAATCAAAATTACAATGAGATATGATCTCACCCCAACAAGGCTTGAATTAAAAAACCAACCAACCAAACCAAAACACAAAATAATATATGTTGGAGAGACTAGAACACTTATACACTGCTAGAAAGTAAAATGGTACAATCACTCTAGAAATCAATTTGCTACTTCCTTAAATAGCTAGAAACAGAAATACCATATAATCCAGTAATCCTACTCATTGGGATATATCTTAGAGAAATAAGGGCTGTTACATGGATATGCACACCAATGTTCACTGCAGCACTGTCCACAATAGCAGAAGGATAGAATCAATCCAGGTGCTCATCAACGGATGAACAGATAAACCAGTTATGGTATATTCACACAATGGAAGACTATCCCATAATAAAGAACAACGATGAATTTGTGAAATATAGGAATCTGGAAGGGACTATGCTGAGTGAAATTAGTCACAAAGGGACAAATATTGTATGAGATCACTATTTTAAAGGTTTAAACACAGAATAAAACCTTCACTGATGGCAGCCAGGGGGAGAAGGAAGGAGAAGGGTATTCACTAACTAGACAGTACGGCAGAATTATGCTGGGTGAGAGGAAGGGTAACAGACAATACGGAAGTCAGAACAGCGGGACTAAACCGACAGCTAAGAAGCTTCCTGAATACAACCAAATACTTCAAGAGAGAGCAGCAAGGGTCTGGGAATCATCTTTTCAGGAGACATTTAGGTTGACTGGCATGACAAAGTTTATTAAGAAAATGTTCTGCATCTCACTTTGCTGAGTGTTATCCGGGTGTCCTAAAAGCCAGGAAGCAGCCATCTGAGGTGCACCACTTAGTAACCACCCACCTGCAGCAACGGAGAACGAAGAACAACAAAGACGCAAGGGAAATATGAAGTCTGACAACTAAGTCCGTGAACTTCGTTGTTCTAAGTACTATGAACCTCTTCGCTGGATATCACTATGGCCGCCTTCGAGTTACTCCCTTTGGGAAGCTGTGCACTGACAGCAGTGCCTAGTTTACCCTTCAAAGTAATTCTGGAACTCTTTCTGGAATGGCCACTGAGCATGGTGGCAAGTTTGGGAACTTAATTGTATACTTGTCTGTGAGGGAGTTTTTAGCCAGTAAATAACTTACTACAGTGGAACACCCTCCCTACTCAGCTGATCTGGCCCCCAATGACTTTTTTCTTTACCCAAAGATAAAGAAACACATTTTGAAGACATTCAGGACATCAAGGGTAATACGACAACAGCTCTGATGGCCATTCCAGAAAGAGTTCCAAAATTGCTTTGAAGGGCAGACTAGGCACTGGTGTCAGTGCATAGCTTCCCAAGGGCTGTACATCGAAGGCAACAGTAGTTATATTCAGCAATGAGGTATGTAGCACTTTTTCTAGCATGAGACTGCAAACATGACTGGGAGTCCTGGTGTGTGTCTAGGGGACAGCTGGGCCACAAACTACAGACTGCATCAGTATGCGAGTGGAAGAACTAGACGGTACCTGTCTACCACCAATGACTGCTCTGACAGGGAACACAACGAACAGCGCCTGACGGAGCAGGACAAAAGCCGGGCACAGAATGCAAACTCTAGGAAAAAGATCAGACTTGGTCTGACGGACTGGAGGGTCGCTGGAGGGCATGGCCTCTGGACTCTGTTAGCCCAGAACAGGGACCACTCCCAAAGTCAGCTTTTCAAAGATCGGACTGGACTATAAGCTTATATGGCTTATAAGCCATAGAATGATAGTGGTGACAAGTATGTTTCTTGGCTTGAGTAGACACTTGAGACTGACTGGGCAGCCGGGGTGCGGGGGCGAGATAGGATGGCAAAGAGCAGTTAAGTTCTACCTGAGTGGACACAGGTAATTCAGAGTGGACGGGGAGAAGAGTGCTGCCACAGTGTGGAGAGCAACTGGGGTCAGCTAACAATGTGTGTTTCAGTTTACAGGACAAACTGACTGGCAATGTAAACTTTTACTTAAAGCACCAAACCAAAAAACCAAACCCACTGCCGTCAAGTCAGGTCCAACTCATGGCAACCCTACAGGTCAGAGTAGAACTGCCCCATAGAGTTTCCAAGGAGTACCTGGTGGATTTGAACTGCCAACCTTTTGGTTAGCAGACGTAGCACTTAACCCCCTAGGCCAACAGGCTTTCCACTTAAAGCACAATAAGATAAAAATTAAAAAAAAAATTTATTGTCGCTGTTGTTTAAAAACAGGAAATTATTTCATGTACCCCAGTGCTTTCCTAACAGATCATCTTATTTCACCAATGTGAGAGAAATTCAGGTTTCACCATTAAAAAGAAACAAAATGAAAGAATAAAACCAACATATTCACATTTTGTTGTGGAAAGCAATTTTAGGTCTATGAAATGATTCAAGTTAACAGAGCACCACCAGTCAACAGGAATATAATCACGCTATACTAATATACAGGGTACCGGTAAATACAGCGGTAGTTGTTAATTACATTTCACTATAATAAACTTTTTTTACTTAGTTGAATTAAAAAGTACAATTTTTAAAAAATATTTTTTTTAGACTACGGAGTAACATACAGGTGATATCCAGTCTCTCTGTAGGAAGCTAGAAAGAAGAAAAACACATTGTGAATCAAATGAGAAACATGTAAAAGTGTTTCAAACATTTTTCTCATTATCCCTTTCTTCCATTAAGGTTCTGGATTGGTGCCTTGATCTGCTGGTGAAAGGTTTAGGAATGTCACCTCAGTTTAGACACTAAACAGTCAGATTTTGACCCTTGAAATTTAACATGATCACTCTGAAAGGGAACAGATGACTCAATCTTCACAATGAAAGCTTCCTGTCTCACTGAAGAACATGACATGCTTGACAGAATTTCTTTTCCAACATGCAACTGGGATCAAAAAACGACTTTAAAAAAACTATCACTAATTAGCTGTACACCTTCTTCAGTAACAGAGCTAAAATCAAGAGATTAAAATATAACCCTGAATGCCACGCAGAGGTACCCACTAGGTAACTAAAAGAACAATGTAGAATGAAGATGATATTTTAAGAGGTTTCCCTGCATGGCATTCTTTCCCTAACCAGTTCTTGGCTATAGATTTGAGTTTCAGTAAAGACACTTTTACGAGTCATCACCTTGGAGACCCTTAAATACCTGTGTATGCCACAGGCCAAGGCAGCTCATACCCACCTCATCATCACTGTCAGACGTCTCAGAGTCTGAGGATGCTGCAGGCTGACTCACAGGCGGTTCCTTCTCCTCAGAGTCACTGCGTTTCCGTTTTGCCAGTGACAAGAGCTCCTAACAGGGTAGAAAAAGTCACATGAGCTTTGTTCAACACAGGATGAATGTTCAGGAATGATATTCACTTACCTAGATTTCTCCTCGTCTCTGCACTTTCAACTAAGGAGCATCATCATGGGAACTTGCATCATGTGAGTAGGCTGACTCTCAGTAATCCTAACTGCTAAAGACATGTTTTCTAAATTGATGCCCTCCCTCTTTTTTTTTTAATTATGATTGAGTGAAAATGTACATTCCCATATAAATTTGCATGCTTACCTATATGCAGTTTTCACTGCTTTCCCTGTACGGTGACAGCATACTCTTCTTCTCTGCTCCATACGTGTCCTATCCTCCCAACAGTCTCCTATCTCCTCCTCTCCACCCACTTCCCTTCCTCCAGCAAGAGGTCAGCAGGACGACATCCTATAGATGCCCAGAACCATAAAGTGCCCACAAAATCTGCGGACTCTGCGTAGCCAAGTCCAACCCCTTGCTGTCCAATGAGTTGACCTTCGTTATGATTTATGGACAGGGGCACCATCTGGGCCAGGGGCCATGCTCCCAGGGGAACCCCGAAGCCCCTGGACCATCAGTTGCAGTCTTTTAGTGGAGATCTCAGGGTGCACCCCTATTTATTCTTGTGTTGCCAGTGAGACTCAACTTTGTGAGCTCCATCGTGGCTATCACTGGTGGTGGTCGGGTACCATCTGGTTCTTCTGGTCACAAGTCGATGTAGACCACCCACTCCCATGGGTCTCTCTGTCTTCTGATTCTCTTCCCCCATGTTGTTATGGTCCTTGGTGATCATCCGTTCCTACTGAGTTCGGAGCATTTGCTGTACCCTCAGATGGCAGCTTGGCAGCTATTAAGACCCCAGACACCACTCACCAATATGGGGTGCAGAAAGTCCTTATTGTACATTTTCACTCAGTTATGTTAAATAAACAAATAAATAAATGAGACCCCAGACGCCACTCACCAACATGGGGTGCAGAAAGTCCTTATTAGCAAAATGCTAGTTGTGCCAACTGGCCTCGATTTCCTCTGAATGCATGGTCTCCAGCCCCCTACCCCAGCTACTCTGTCCTTGCAATATTGGGTTAAGATGGGAGGAGTGCTCAAGTTGTGTTGACATGTAGTTAATATTGATCTTTTCACTAATGTGTGCTGTCACCGATTTCACTCAATCAAATTTCTAACAACTATCTAATCTAAACCCTACCCCCCGCACCCTCCCGCCCTCTCCACCCTTGCAGCCATCAAAGAGTCTTTTCTTCTATGCATGAGTCCAATTTTAAGTTCTTATAGTAGGGGTCTCATACAATATTTGTCCTTCTGTTGCTGGCTACTTTCACTCAACATAATTTCCTCCAGTTGAAACCAGGTTATGAGATGTTTCCTGAAATCATCATTGTTCTTTATCATTGCATAGTATTCCATCGAGTATACATGTCATAGTTTACCTATCCATTCCTCTGTTGTTGGACATCTGGGTTGATTTCATCTTTTAGCTACTGTGGACTGAAATACAAAAGTGACTAGGAAATTGAACTAACATTCTTCTTTTTTCTCTTTAAACTATAACAGTATTGATTCTTAGGGATTCCTAAGAATTACTATTTTAACTGGTATAGCAACTAACGTGCTGAACATCCTTTTAGTGTATTCATGGAAAAAATTAGTATTTGCAGGGTGTTTTCAATAAGCTGACTTCACCAGTAAACTACAACTTCCAAGGTCAGTTTATATCCTGAATGTTTAAACCAAAAAAAAAAAAAAAAATTAGATATATTTCGTATTTAACCCAGGGTATAACAGGCAGCAGGTTTGCTAGCCACTACATTAAAATCCTTATCTCACAACATCAATACACCCACTCACCATCTCTGCCTTGTCCTGGTGATTTACGTGAGATGGGGGCAATGGTGGTGTTGGGGACTCTGTTAACTAAAGAGCCATGACTACAACTGGGATGCACCCTGTCATATTTCCTCCTCCCCTTCCTTCTCTCCACTCAGCTCTGTTTCTCACTCTCTGGTAATAATAATACCAGTCTATAATCATACTGTACTTACTAGATGCCAGGTACTTTGCTAAACACTTGACATTTAATCTTCACAACAAACTTAAAAGGTATGTATTGTTATCATCCCTATTTGAAGTTACAGAAATCAAGGAACAGGAAAGTTAACTAACTCACCCAACATAACATAACTAGGACAAGGTAGAGCCAGAATTCAATCTGAGCCGTCAAAATCCTGCCTCCCAATTCTGTCACAGTTTAATACTCTAAAACATTGTGTACGTCTGTCAAAAAAAGGAGAAAACACAACAAATAGATAACTAATAGTAAAATTTAGTATTTGTTGATGCTGATGGCACTACACAATTACAGGTCAAGTGTCAAAACAGATTAAAAAAAGACTGCTACCAAGTATCCATTTTCTTCTTCTGATCTCTTTCTATTTCAGGAGTATACCTTCCTCGGCCAGAATAAGAAAATGACCTTTTCAGATTAACAGCTGACTCTCTCTGTTCTTCATACACAGTCATGAAATGGTACTCTTCATTTCATCAGAGAGAACTAGCATACCAACTTCCTGGAAAGGCTAAAGGTCACAAGAACATTCTACTTTTTCATAACAAAACAGTAAATCCCACAGACCAAACACAAACCATTTCAATATATGAGTGTCATGACCATTTAAAAACCTGAAGTATAATCTACATACAGTAAAATTTACCCTTTTTAACATACAGTTCTATGAGTTTGATAAAATCAGCTGTTTAGCCACTACTACTACTAACATATAGAAGAGTTCTACCATCCCCTCCCCCAGTTCTCCTATGCTTCCTATACCTCTCCCCTCAGCCTTTGGCAATCATAGGTCTGCTGTCTGTCCTTATACTTTCATCTATTGTAGAATGCCATATAAGTAGAATCCTGGGGTCTGTAGCCTTCAGAGTCTGGCTTTCTTCACTAAACATAATTTATCAGTACACTAGCAGTTTATTTCTCTTTATTGTTACATACTATTTTATTGTAGGGATATACCACAGTTAAGCTATCCACTTACCAGTAGAAAAATAAATGCACTTTTTCCAGTTTTTAAAATTATACATTCACATGCAAATTTTTTTAGCAAACACAGTTCATATTTTACCTAGGTAAATTCGTAGGAGTGAGTTTGCTAGATGGTACAGTAATTTGTATATGGTCTTTTATTTCTTTACTATTACCTTTAACCCCAACAAAAATGCAAATTTATAAAGGTTAGAAAGACTTCCAGTAAGTAATCTCTTCTCTGACTTCTCAAGATTCACAAATGCACTAAAGCACTTGTTTTAATATCAATCCACTAGAACAGGAATTTGGATGGGCTATCAATCAAATCAGTTTCCCTGAAACACCACTACATGCCATAGATGCCTGTTAAAAGTGACTGCAACACAAGTGTTAAGAATTTAGTATAATCTTCCACTATAAACACCTAACAAATGGCTGTCTATCAATAAACACCTGCATCTAAATAAGCACAGTTCCTTCTTTTCACCTGCTACATTAACTACTGCTACATAATAACAACACTGGTGTCCAGGTGGCTCAGGCCTGTTCTCCATAAAGCTCAGCAGTTTAAATACACCAGCTACTTCTTGGAAACCACAGGGAGCAGTTCTACCTCTGTCCTATAAGGTCACTGTGAGTCGGAAGTGATTTGACAGCACACAACAACAAAACAGCAACGGTACAGAGACAGCCAAGATCTTCTTAACAGTGTGAAGGATACCCTTTTCACAACTTGGGAACTGTACAAAAATTTACTGGGGTAATTCACGGTAAAGCTGCTCTTTATAATTAAGTCCTTTACACCCTATAGAGGGCTTTTAAGCATACCTGATGAGACCAATGTGCTACCAAAAGCTCTTTCCAACACTGTACACGTGAAGAGACTATCAGATTTGTTACGAAGGTTGATCTATCCAACGTCTTATACTCAAGACTGCCAATCTAAAACTGACTGATGTACAGGAATAGGCCATACCAAAGTTCTCTCCTGCTACCCTGCCTCACTGTACCACACCGGCTGAGGCCACATTTGTGTCCAGTTGCTCCCTCTCACCACTACCCCTGTACTCATCTTATCCAGTGAAAACCTTTCCCACTTATGTCAACACTGCTCAAGGGGAAGGGCAGAGTGTGGTACCAGCATAGTGTGCCAACTCTAAGCTTAACTAAAGACATGGTTGAAGTAACATCATTGTCCACATACTACAGGTAGGGTTGGGTGGGTGACGCAGCCAGCTTTTAGTGCAGTTTCATTAACACAGTTTAAGAGCTGCCATACTTAACAATGGGCAAGCAACAACAAGACCCTGATGTTTATGATAGAATTGTTGGTTAACACAAAGCAGTCTAACCCACGACATGTGAAGAGTCACAAACTGTAAGATTTAATTCTCTTCAACCTACCATTCACAAATAGTGTACTTTTTTATTATGCTAGGGTCAACCTGTAGTGAAGCAAATTAGTTGCTTATTTAAAATAAATTAAATCTCATTTCGTTAATCAAATCTCACATGATCACGTGAAAGTGGGATACAAATTCTGCATTCTAGAAAAACTGAGTAAAAGTCAATATGATATGCATAGATACCAGACTGTATAGCCAATCAGCACACTGAGCTCTTTTTCACTTACTCATTCTACAACTATAACTAATGTAACTACTTACTACTAGCCAGGACAACCAACCATTCTGCTTTGCCCACGACTGCTGTGATATTAAAACTGAAAGTTCTACATTCTGGGAAACCCCTCAGTTCCAGACAAACAGGATGGTTGGTCACACTACTCCAGCACTTAGAACGTACTAAGCCCTCAGCAGACACTAGTGAAGAAAAGATGTAAGGTCCTTGACCTCAGAGAATTTAAAATCAAATGACAGAGAAAGGCAACAAACAGGGAAAGACACAATCACATCTAATGATTCAGTGCTAAGAAGGAAGTGAATCAAGAGAATAGGACACCTATCTTCAATAGAGTGATGGGGGAAAGCTTCTCTGAGGCAACGGAATTCAGGTCAAGAATAGAACCCTTGGGGGAGGAAACGGAGTGCAGGTTTCTCTAGATGTAATAGCTAAGGCCCTGAAGCTGGCAACAGCTACACTTAGGCAGAGAAGTAAAAGAGAAGCAGCGTGACTGCAGCTTAACAGGCGAGGGGCAGAATGGAATGAGCTGGTATTAGAGGTAAGAAACCCCATCATTCCAAGGTTTACAAAGCAGAGTCCAGAGCACAGATTTTACTTAAAGACAGTCAAAAGCTACCAAATGGTTTTAATTAGGGCAGTAACACAACACACTGAGTTTTAAAGGACCATTCCAGTGACTGATGAAGTACAGACCAGGAGAGCAGAAGAGCAAAGACGAGTCTGAAGGAATCACAGCAGAGTCTCATCAGAGTGGATGGTATCCTGGACAAGGTCAGGAGTACCAGGGACAGAGACAAGTGGGAGAACATGGAAGTAACACAAGACAAGTTTTGCTGAGTTGTAATTCACAGCATTTCAGCTTGAGATTAATATCCTATTTCTCCTTTCACATCAAAGCCATTAGTAGAAGGCTACAGTTCAAACAGTGGACACAGCTACTTTTCAGGAGTGAAAAAGGGAGTCACTGCATGTATGCACGTCGGTGGGAGATGGAAGTACCTCTCTATCATTGGAACTGCCTCAGCAAGCACATACTACTGCTATGACTGGAACCAAATGCAGCAACCTTCCCCTCAAATTTCCAGAAAATTAATTATAATTGTACAAGACAACAATGAGATACCATCTCACCCCAACAAGATTGGCCATGATCCAGAAAACACAAAACAACAAATGCTGGAGAGGCTGTGGAGAAAGTGGAACCCTCCTACACTGTTGGTGGGGTTGCAAAATGGTCCAGCCTCTTTGGAAAGCAATCTGGCGCTTCCTTAAAAAAATGGATATTGATATACCATTTGACCCAGTAATTCCACTACTTGGAATATATCCTACAGAATCAAGGCCTTTCACACCAATAGACACATGCACCAGAATGTTTATCGCAGCACAGTCCACGACAGCAAAAAGATGGAATCAACCCAGATGCCCAACAATAGAAGAATGGATAGGTAAACTATGGTACATATACTCAATGGAGCACTACGCAATGATAAAGAATAACGATGATTCCAGGAAATACTTCCTAACCTGGTTTCAACTAGAAGACATTATGCTGAGTGAAAGTAGTCAGTGACAAAAAGACAAATACTGTATGAGACCTCTACGATAAGATCTCAAAAACAGACTTGTGTATAGAAGAAAAGACTCTTTGACAGCTATAAGGGAGGAAAGGGAGGGAGGGGGAGGGGGGAGGGTTTAGTTTGGATAGTTACTAGAAATCTAGTTGGGAGAAAGCGGTGATAGCACACATTAGAAACAAGAACAACATTAAGTGGACTTCAGCATAACTTGAGTACTCCTTCCATCTTAATACTGCAAGGATAGAGTAGCTGGGGTAGGGGGCAGGGGACCATGCTCTTAGGTGAATTCCAGGCCAATTGGCACAACTAGCATTTTGCTAAGAGAGCTCTCTGCACCCCACATTGGTGAGTGGCGTCTGGGGTCTTAAAAGCTGCCAAACTGCCATCCAAGGACACAGCAAATGGTCCCAACTCGGCAGGTACAGATGCTCACCGAGGACCACAATGACATGCAGTAAAGACAACCGAGAAGATGGAGAGACCCACAAGAGTGGGTGCCTACATCGACTTGGGACCAGAAGAACCGGATGGTGCCCGGCCACCACCAGTGATAGCCACGATGGAGCTCACAGACAGGAGTCTCACTGGCAACACAAGAATAAAAAGGGGTGCATCATGAGATCTCCACTAAAAGACCTCAATTGATGGTCCAGCAGTTTTGCGGTTCCTCTGAGAGCATGGCCCCCGGCCCTGATGCTGCCCTTTCCCATAAATTATAATAAAGGTCCACTCTTTGGACAGGAATGGGTTGGACTTGGCAATGCAGAGTGACCATATATTGGAAGCACTTTATGGTTCTATACATCTATAGGATATCATCTTGCTGACCTCTGGCTGGAGGAAGGAGAGTGGGTGGAGAGGAGGGGAAAGGAGACTGTTGGGAGGATAAGACATGTATGGAGCAGAGAGGAATAGTGTGCAGTCACCGGACAAGGAGAGCAGTGGAAGCTGCATATAGGTGGGCATGTAAATTTATACGGGAATGTACATTTTCACTCAGTCATGTTAAATAAAAATTAAAAAAGAAAATTAATTATAATTGTAGAAAGAAACACTTAAGTGTAAAAATGCCCACTTTTAGAAATATATGAAACAAAATCACTTTTCAATCCATTCAAATTGAAAGCTACATAAAAGTTTAAAAAATAAAACCAAAAACGATTCTACTACTCTATTCTGTAAGTCCCTTCTAGTATACTTTCTAACTAATGTACACTTCGACTCCTTAAAGAGGGGATTGAAGCATTATAGTAAAAGGACTGGAGCAAGAACCTTCAGACTGTCCGTTACTCATAGGTAATCCCACTCTAATCAGGTTAAGAAAGTTTCCTGTGCATATGCCAAGTGGTACTTGCTTACGGAACTTGCTTATTAAATGCCTACTATCAGGCAAGTATTATATTCAACTCCTTATTGGATGTTTCTACTTGGATATCTCACAGACCCTTTAAAGTCTATATACCGTAAACAGAATTCACAGTCCTCATCCCTAAACCTGATACTCCTGTTGCATTCCCCACCTCATACCGGATGCAAATCATCAACACCTCTTCTTCCTCACCCAAACACTCAATCATCAAACCTCAATTCTATACTCCCAATATATTTCACTTTCTGTCATCTCCATAATTACCCTACCATTCCAAGTCTGTCACTATTCAACAAACATTGATGGAGTGCATGCTGCATACCAGGTACTGTTCTAAATGCCACGGATACCATGGTGAAGACAAATCCTTGCCACCTGGAGCTTCCGTTCTAGTGGAACTATACTCTCCACAATCCTACCTTGACTCCTACATTTGCGTCCTAAATGGTGTCCCACTCTAGGCTTCTCCACACTGCAGTCTGGGCATGCAGAGCAAAGGCAAAGTGAACATCTCTTCTAGATTAAAATTTCAAAGGCTCTTCATTACCCTCAGGATATAGCCCAAAGTTCTTAACATTACCAACATGATGCTGTAGCTGGCTTTAAAATTTTTTAAAAACTGCCTCATGAGTCTCCAAGGAGCCCGGCTGGATTTGAACTGGCAACCTTTTGATCAGCGGACACAGCACTTAACTACTACACCACCACATCTGATACCGTCTCATCAATTCAATCTCAGTTTTAACACTGGCTGTGATATACTAAACTGACTTCCCATCCTCAAAGGGTACTATTCCCCAGCTAACTGCATCCCAGTCACTCTGAGTTTCTTGCCTCAGTACTTCTGTACATGCTGGTTCTTCAACCATGACTAACCAACACTCTTCCCTCTACTTTTCAGTCTCCTAATCTTTTCTCCAACACATACTCCAGGTCTCACTTGACATGCTCCTCCTACCAGGCTAGGATACCACCCATGGTCACACTCACAGTATACTTGCTCTCGCTTCACAGCCTGTAGCACAACTGTAGGAAAATCACTCTGAGTAACGCTTCTTTCTCATTTGTGAGACTCTAAGCTCCCTGAAGGTGGTGACTGCTTATATTTTCCCTCCCCATAGCCCTAGAGCCTAGTACTATGGGATACAATTGTTGAAATATTTTTTAAAAAGCAACAATCTATGCACTTGAGGAACTTCCAGTTTTGAAAGGCAGCAATAAGTACACAGATCCCTGGTCTCAAGAAGAGTTTCCTATGTTTCCTAAAAGCCTATTGATCAAAATTCCCAGGGGACTCAACCTTCTGCAAGATTTCAAAAAAACAGAAACAAGTCAAGAGAAGTTAGCAAATGAGATACATCTAACTAAATGCTACACAGAGTAAGACACAAATTAAAAACTTCAGAAGTTAACATTGACACTTCCCACAAACTCACCCTGGATTTCAAAATCTGCCTACAAACAATTTGAAGGAAATTAATGAGAATCACAACTTTAAATGTCCAACTTTTACATAAGAAAAGGCAATACAAGTCCAAAATTTACTAGTGGTTACCAGGGGTGGGAGACAAGGGAAAGGAAAAAAAACTAGATGGTGCCTGGCTACATTACTGACCATTTTGATTAAAGATTCCTTCGGACAATCCTAATCAAAAGGTGCAAAATGCAGAACAGAATTTCACATTCTCGTCGACTTTAGATTTTCTGGATCCATGTGGGGTAGATAAACCCCTGAAACTACTGCCCTGAGATCATCTTTAAACTGTAAACCAAAAATATTCCCTGAAGTCACTGTAAAACCAAACAATAATTCTTCTTAACTCTAATAAAAAAGTCTGCCTTGAGCATTATGCTTTTTTAAGATCTATCTATATAGGATCAACCTAAAGGTTGGCAGTTCAAATTTACCAGGTGCTTCTTGAAAACAATATGGGGCACTTCTACTCTATTCTGTAGGGTCACTATGAGTTGGAATCAACTCAGTAGCAATAGGTTAGGTTTGGTTTGGTTTATACGGGATCAAATTGACAACAGTAACTCAAAAGACGAGATAGAAACCTCAGAGGGCAGTAAGTTTATGTTAATAAGGTACAACTCAGAAAAGAAAGGTGAAACGGGATACACAGTTCTAAGAATATAATTAGTGTTACTAAATCTTACATGTAGAAACTACTGAATAGGTGAATATTTTGCCACATATTCTCAAAAACAACAAAAACAAAATAAATAAACTTTAGGAAGTTAAAAAAAAAAAGGCAAAGTCCTAGGCTCTGTTCCCAGAGGGTCAGATTCAGTAGATCTGGGATGGAAGCCTTTAGAACCTGCTGCCTAGGCACCTTCTGACATAAGTGGTCCTCAGTCCACCTCAGGGGGAAAAGAATCCTAAAAGGTTCACCTGTATCACTTTCAGTAAGGACTATGTTGCAGGTAGTATTTCTGACATGACTTTAGCTTCCTATCTGGAAAACCCAGGGACAAAGTATGTTTTTAGTTACTGTTCCACTCACACTAAATACTCAGAGATTTGTCATAGTTTGTATTTTCTTATAAGACAGTAAATCTGACGTTCTACCTCCAGTGAATCCAGAACTAAATAGAGTAGATCAAAGCATCTCGGTCAGGAAAGGTCCAAAAGGCATTAGTTTGGTTCTGAGGATTCCTAAAGACCCCTATACCTTGCTGACGGTGAACTTCTGCTGAAGGCTTCTGGTGAAAACTTCCAGAGGGCAGAGATCTTTGTCTTTGATTCCTTTGGTACAGTGCTCAACAGACAATTAGAAGGCACTGGTGTCTCTGTTAGGATGTGCACAGTGAATTGTGATCTGGTTCCCATCTGATTACAAGATTGCCAATGAGTGGTTCAAGGTGAAATTGCTGTTGAAATGTACTAGGTATTACTTAAAAATTTCATGCTAGTTTATTTTTACAAATAAATATTTAGAATTGGATTTAAAATTTCAATCCTCTCCAGTTCCCACTTGGAAAACCTCTTTGTGGATCAGGTAAAATTTCTACCACAAAAGGAAGCTCTCAGCTCACTTCAGTCATCAGAATCCCGTGGAGAACCAACAAGAACAGAATAATTTACAGCTTAGTTCATTCATCATAAGAAGAGATGTCCTGAAAGCGATTTAGTAAGGAAGACCCTCTGATAACTTTTTAAGCTAGTGTACCTATTTCCTCTAAACTACTCAGTATACTCAGCAAACATGAATTCCAGCAACCTGGAAAATGGCCATGAAACATTACTAACATTTTGTAATACGAAAAACTAAATGATCAATAGATTGAGGCCACAAAATAGGAAGAGTAAAGGCCTCGTAGCAGTAGACTTCAGTTCAAATATCAATTCTATTACCTCCTAGATGTATGAATGTGGAAAAGTTACTTAACTTTTTCAGCCTCCATTTTCCTCAACTGTAAAATGGGAAATAACGGTATCAACTTCATTATAACTTAAGAACTTGATACTAAAAATAAAGGACTTAACTAGAGTGTCTAGTTCATCCTAGGCATCATGTAAGCAGTAGCTGATATTAGCATTCTAGGTTGGAAAATAGTAAACAACAGATTCTAACTGCCAGTCTAGAATTATTTATCAAACTTTTACAGTCAAGAATATATTTCTAGCATTTTTGTTTAAGTCCCAGGAATCTTTCAATGAGAACACTTTCAATTTACCCTTTCAGCATCCATTCCAAAACAGTTTCTATCCCTTTGATAGTTCTACACAGGTCCCATTACTGCTCCACTCCACCCTTCTCCATTGCCCTTTTCAAAACAGCCTTCTTCAACGTCTCTCCAGTCCTTCCTTATAAAGTTCTCTCCTTAATTCCCTAATATTTAAGTCCTGAGATATTTAGTTCCTGATATAATGGACCTCTAAGAAGGAATTTACATAAAAACTTTACAGCTTGCAAATGCCTGTATCAACGGCTCTTACACTTGAACCTTTCAAAAGCCTAATCAAAGGTGATGTTCTATCTCGATTTTACTGTTAAAGCCAAAGATACATATCTAGAAAATAGCACAACCCAGCCTAGAGCTCAAATTTGTAGACTCCAAGTTCAATAATCTAGCTGATCAACTAAAAAAGCTGTTACCTTCTTGTATATTCTTTCTTTATACCAAGGCTTCTAACACATAAAGGAAAACTCCCTTTGTGCTACAAAGGACAGCTTCCTCCCTACAGTATTTTCTACAGAATCCACGTAGGCCTAGCAACTCTTTAAGACACTGAGGCCAAAAGTTACTTTCAATGCTTGCTGCACAGTCTTCCAAGTAACAATTCTGGGGATGCCGCAAGAAAAGGATCAAAAGGCCTCGGCCACAGTCCGTCTTCACCACCCTACACAGGTCTCCACCTCTGCCAGTATCTATCTGTCTCTTTCTTTTCCCCAGAGTTTTCCCCAGTCTGACAACCCAACGAGAACCCTTCTCAACCACAAACCACGCTAGTCGCTACAAGAGACTCGTGCCCACAGCTAAGCCTGTCTCGCTAAGCACGGCAGAGGTTCCCCGGAACAACTACAAGTGTCCTTACTCTTCGTCTACCCCCCCCTTATCCAAGAAACTTCATCTTCCATAGTCCACACCTTCTCGCCCCCTCCCCCCAACCCTGACCGCCCCACCCTTGCACCTCCTCCAAAATCTCCTAGTCTCCGGGGTTGACGGGCGACACTTCCTATCTGTAGGAGCTCAGATCACCTGGGCTGCAGCACGCTGCCCCGGTCTGGCCCCAGCAGATCACGGTCCCCTTCATTTGTCCATGTCCGAGGCCCACCAGCCTGGTCTCCGCCCCGCCTCCCCGCTCAGGGCGCCAAGTCCTCGGGGCTCCGTCTCCAGGCCCGGACCGGGCGCCTAGGGCACCGGGAGCTGTGGGCAACACAGGAAGGTGGCGGCAGCGACAGTCAAAGCACCGGGCGGACCAGGCGCAACAGTCCGGAGGCCCCAAGCCCGGCCAGCTCCTGGCTCCGATGGCCCCAACTCAGCCCTCCCGCCCAGCCAGCTCCGCGCCTCCGCGGCCTGTCCTCACCTGATCCAGGTTCTCGTCGCTGCCGCTGTCTTCCGTGTCAGAGTCGATCACGACGCGGCCTTTCCGCTTCTTTACCATGGTGGTCCCCCGGCCGTCACGCCGGACGCCGCCCGGACTCCCCTCTTGCCCGCCTGCCAGTGGGACCGCCACTGCCACCACCGCCGTCTCCTCTCGACCTACACAAAGACGACCGCGCATGCGCGCTCCGCTCCGCCCCTGCCCCCGCCCACCTCCGTCTCACGCCGTTTGCCGGAGCCACGCCCCGTCCCTCCCCCGACGCAGCGTGGAGGCGGGGCCGTGCACAGAGTTGGTGGTGGGCGCGGGACTGTTGTAGCTGTTACGCTGTCCTCCTCTTGGGAGTCTTAGGTCTGTCAGTGCTACAGCTTCGCGCCTCGGTGGTCTCCCTGTTTGGCGGGGGTTGGATCCTCAAGGGAAACGTTGGTGGTGTAGTGGTTAAGTGCTACATCCGCTAACCAGAAGGTTGGCAGTTCAAATCCTCCCGGCGCTCCTTAGAAACTTTATGGGACTTCTACTCTGTTTATAGGATCGCTGTGAGTCGGAATCGACTCGACGGCAGTGCGTTTGGTTTGTTGTTTGTTTGTTTGGAGCCTCAAGAATCGGGGTCCACTCTGAGGAGGGTCACGTGTCTCCAGCCTTTTAACCGTCCGACATTGATGGAGTGTAGAGGGCAACGTCACGGGCTTCTTGCCTGGAAGACTAGTAACCTGGAAGGCGCTGGGAACCCCTTTTGGGCGATGGATCCTTCCTGGGCTATGCAAGTGACATCTGATCTGTGACCCGGAGAATGCATCTGCGTTAGCACAGAACGTGGGAGAAAGGTGTTCCAGACACAGGACAGCATGTACAAAGGCCCCGTCATAACAAGAGAAGTGTTGGGTTTACGGAACTGAAAGGTCATTATGGCCAGTGTAAAGAGTAGGGTGTGTGGGGTAAGGTGAGAGATAAGAGCTGAGCAGGTATGCAGTGGCCACATTCTTCAAGCCACATAAACAACATTAAAGAATTTCAACTTCAATACTGTAAGATTTTAAACTGAAGAACGACGTGTTTAGATTTGTGTTTTTAAAAGATTACTCTGGCAGCATTATGGAAAACACATTAGAAGGCCGTGAAACTAAGGGCAGGGAGACCACTTGTGCTGTTGACAGATACCATTTTGGCAAGAGATGATGGTGTCCACAACTAGAGAAGAAGCACTGGGAATGGAGAGAAGTGGATGTGTTCTAAATAATTTGGAAGGTAGAAACACCCCAGGACTGGAAGATTAGTTGGGGAAGGGATAAGAGAGGTTCCCAGATAATGCTCACATGCTGATTTAGGAAGCATGTGGCTAGTGGGCCCTTAGTCAAGATGTTAGGGTCTGCGATTTTCAAGATGTGACACTGTTACTTTAAAGGTTAAATTTTATTAAAAAATATGCCCAATAGGAAAAATACTGGTGCACCAGGGACGCACCCCAAGCTACACAGAGCAGGGGGCGACGACGAGTTTCCTCAGTGCCCAGTATTTAAATCGTGAGATTGCAAAGCAGGGAGGGTGAACTGACCTTTACATTGATTGGTTAACTCCTATTAGTTGTAAAATGTGGTCAAGGTCTAGGGGTCACTTGCAAGGTTGCCCCCAGGCTTGTCTTGTGACAGTGTTTTGTAAGACAAAGGTGAGATTATTCTATGGTACTTTCCGCTATTAATTGTTTCCTGGGGCTTTCTTTAATACCTCAAATTTTTACTGCGCCCCTCCTCATCCCAACATTCCCCCCTTGAGTTCTTATTCCAGAGTCAAATCTTAGACTCTGAGTGGGTGCCAGGCTGATCAAGGTCCTGGCTGTTCAGGGGGTGGTAGGTCTGGTGTTGGGGCTGATGTTTTAGGACCAGGAGCTGGCTAGTTTTTCTCGTATGAATTTAAGTAATTTAGAATGTAGGGACCCACAGTTAAAGTTAAGGTGAAGAGGACAAGTGGTCCTGTTAACGCAGTGACGAGGGTGGTCAGCCACGGAGACCAGGAGAACAGAGACTTGACTGATCCTAACGAGGTCCCCTATTTTCCCTGATCCAGGGTGCATTGGTTTCACAGCCCCATATATAACAGAAATAATCGTTTGTTCCTCCACATGACCCATAGTCATTAGCCCCGGGACAGATGTAAAATTGTTTCTTAGCCAGTTGTTGTATGAGGCAGTTACTAGCACACCCCACCCATCAGCATGTATATATCCTCCAGTATTTATGAATGTTATGTGTGCATGAACCGGGTATGGGTCTTTCTTAAGCTGTGAGCCTATAGAACCCCCCACAAGGTCACATAAATCAAGGTAAAAAACTGGTGAAGTCACCTCGGGAGGGCTGGTTAGGGTCAGTTCTTGAACTTGCCGGCCAAGGTTTCTTGGAGTTGCCTCAGGGCCAGTAGGTTGTCGCACCCTCCATTGAAGGTAGATGGGAGTGACAGACCCAGGGCCGGACAACCTTAACGGCAGTGGGGGTTGTCAGGATTACTGTGTGGGGTCCTTTCCAACGGGGCTCCAAAGTCTCCTTTTGGAGTCTCAGGACCCACACTAGACACCTGGCTGAAACTGATGTGGCTTTACAGGAGGGAGATCGTGGAGGCGTCTTGACAAGGGGAAAAGCAGATCTTGAGTGTTCTGCAGGGCCTGGAGGGACTTAAGCAGGTCATGATTAGAGATTTCAGCAAGCATGTCATCCCTCGGTTTAGGGCAGAGGGGTGGTGTCCTCCCGAAAACAATTTCATAGGGCGTAAAGCCTTGGAGGTAGGGAGAATTATGCACATGTATCAAGGCAAAGGGAAGCAGGGCCGTCTAGTCACCGCCAGTTTCTAGGGTCAATTTGGTTAAGGCCTCCTTAAGGGTCCGGTTCATCCTCTCTACCTGTCCTGAACTCTGGGGGTGATAGGCACAATGTAGTTTCCAATTAATCCCCAGGATGTTACTCCCTGAGAGACTATGGCCATAAAGGCAGGGCCATTGTCTGATCCTAGCATCAGCAGAACCCCAAACCTAGGTATGAGTTCTTCCAGGAGTTTTTTTTGTTTTTGTTTTTTTTTAACTACTTGTGCTGTCTCTCTCCCAGAGAATGTGTCTACGAAAACTAGAAGGTACTTATATCCATATCTGCCGGGCTTAATTTCAGTGAAGTCCAGTTCTCAATGTACTGAAGGCATAATGCCTCTTTCTCTCTTACCTTGGTGGGCCTTACCAGAGCTGCCTGCATTAGTGGCTTGGCAGGTATGTGTTATTCGTTCAGCAAGCCGGGATATTTGGGGTATATAGTACCTTGGAGACAGAAGTTCCTGGATTTTTGTTGCTCCCAGATGGGTGGTCTGGTGGATCTGGCGGACGAGCTTCTGTCCCAATTTTTGAGGGAGAATAGGGAGCCGTCCCGAAGTATAGTGTCATCCTTTCTTCTCTTCTATGTAGGCTCTTCGGGAAGGGTTGGCTCAGGGAGCTGGATAGAATTGATCTCCAGGAGGCTGGGGGCAGCTTCCTTAGCTGCTCTGTTGGCTAGGTTATTGCCTCAGGCTTCCATTGTTTCAGCCCGATGATGTGGAAGGCATCTCGTAGCCACTGGTCACGGTCATTGTGCGTCTGGGGCACAGTGAGGGGTGGCAAGTCAGGGGACAGGCTGGCGTCAGGAGGCTCCTCGTCATCTGAGAGGCCGGATCTGGTGGGTAGGAGCTGTCAGAGTGCAGGGACGAGGACAGATGCTGGCACAGGCTCAGGTCTTGGCACAGGTGCTTATAGTCCTGGATTGACTCATACAGACCTCACAGCTGGCACAGCAGCGACATGTCCAGTTGTCGCAGTCCCACCATCTCCTTTCACAGCACCGCTAATGCAGTGTCAAAGTTGACTGGGCAGCGTGGAGCGGCGGAGCCAGCGATGGGGCCTGCGTTGGCAGTGCTGGCGCTGTGGCGGGGTCTGTCCAGAACTCGGGCTGTGCGACTCAGCTCATCATGGGTGCGGCTGTGCTGGCTGTAGACGCGCTCCAGCTCCTGCCACTGGCATTGAGAAGGCAGCCCGTTGCGCTGATGTTCCTGATCTTCGGCTACCACCGCTGCCCCTGTGTACCTGGTGCTGTCCCTGATAAAACTGCTCCCATCAGTGAACAGAGTGAGATCAGGGTCCCGCAAGGGAACGTCCACAAGATCTTGGCGAAGGCCGTGTTGTTGGCTAAGCACCTCAGTGCAGTCATGCGGTTCGGCCTCCAGGTCCGGATCAGGCAGCAGCGTGGCTGGGTTGAGGGCTGAGCTAGAAGCAAACACAACTCGGGGCTGATCTAGTAATAAAGACTGGTAGTGGGTTAGCCGGGCATTGGAAATCCATTTATGAGGTGGGCTACGCAGGACTCCCTCGATGGCATGCGGGGTAGTGATGGTCAGGGGCTGTCCCATAGTCAGTTTATCAGAGTCTTTTGCTAGTTGAGCGGTGGCCGCAACAATTCTAAGGCACCTTGGCCATCCTGAGGCCACTGGGTCTAGCTGTTTAGACAGATAGGCTACCGGCCTTTTCCATGGGCCGAGTGTCTGAGTGAGGACTCCCTTGGCTATTCTTTTATTTTTATCAATGTATAGTTGGAAGGGCTTTTCCAGGTTGGGTAATGCTAACGCTGGTGCCTCCAGGAGTGACTTCTTTATAGTCTGGAAAACCTGCTCTGTTTCTTTAGTCCATATAAAATTCTTTTCCTTTTCTCGGGTCAGCTCGGATAGTGGGCATGCTATTTCTGCAAAACCTGGGATCTGGAGCTGACAGAACCTAGCGGACCCCAAGAAATCCCTCACCTGCCGCGACGTACATGGGGTGGGAATCCCAAGGATAGTCTGTTTTCTTGTTTTGGATAGGGAGCGTTGTGTTGTCTCCCCTTGAGTTGGAAACCGATGTAAGTCACCTCCCGGATGTAGACCTGTGTCTTTTTAGCGGAGACTCGATATCCCAATTTCACCAAGAGAGTTAACAGGGACTTGGTGGCCTTTAAACAAGTGTCCTCATCGGGTACCTCGAGTAATAAATCATCTACGTATCGTAGAAGGGAAATGTCAGGCCATTGATGCCTGTACTCACATAAGTCCTGATGAAGGGCCTCAAAGATGGTGGGAGAGTTCTTGAACCCTTGTGGCAGGTGGGTCCAGGTCAGCTGCCCACTGAAGCCATCTTCCGGGTCCTGCCATTCGAAGGCGAAGAGCGGCTGACTCTGTGGGCTCAGGGGTATACTGAAGAATGCATCCTTTAAATCCAGCACTGAATACACCCGGTGTTCTGGTGACAGAGAGCTCAGAAGAGTGTACGGGTTAGGACTGGTCTGGAGTCCAGCCCTCCTGCCTTCCTCACCCGCAGGAGGGGAGTATTCCAGGGTGACTGGCAGGGCACTAGTATTCCATGTTTCCTGAGTCTTTGAATGTGGGCCCTGATCCCTTTCCTTGCTTCTGGTGTAATGGGGTACTACCATACCTGAATCAGGTCAGCAGATGGTTTTAAAGTCACTATAACCAGTGGTTGGTGTTTGGGCAGCCCTGGGGAGTTGTTTTCAGCCCAAACCTGAGGAATCTCTTTGATCAATTGATCCACTGATATCACGAGCATAGAGCAGAGGCCCCTGTCATAATCATCATAAAGTCTGTATTCTCCCTCTAAAGGGGCTACCACATTGACTTGGGGTGTCAGGTAAGCATCATTTCCAGTAAAGTGGATAGTCATCTGCATTTTTTGATAACAAGTCTCCTCCAAGTAAAGAGTACGGGCATTCAGGCATTACTATAAACGAGAGGGAGACAGTCTTAGCTCCCAGATCGTTCGTCAGTCCATGAGTAAGCACTAATCCCAGTAGCTCCTCGTGCTAGGGTTTTGGTTTCAGTTATGGGTCCTAGGGGTTCAGTTAGAACTGAGTTGCTAGCCCCGGTGTCGACCATTAAATCTACTGGCTGTCCCCCTATTTTTAAGGTTACCCTGGGCTCGGGGGCGGGGCCGGTGAGCCCTGACGCCCTCAGCCCTCTAGGCTAAGAACCTTTGGAGGGGGCTTTCTTTAGGGGCACTCACCCTTCCAATGTCCAATTTCCTTGCAGTAGGCACACTGGTTTCTCTGCAGGGGAGGCTTTCCTGGCTTCCTCGTCTGATCCGGTTTCTTCTCTCAAGGGTGCAGTGGCATGTGGCCCTGGGCTTCTGCCAGGAGGATTCTGCTTACCTTTTTGGCTTATTTGTCTTCTGGTAGTTCGCGGTTATTAAAGGTTTTCATAGCAATTTCCATCAGCTCGGATAGATTCTTTCCCTCGAATCCTTCTATTTTTTGTATTTTTCTTTTGATGTCAGGGGCTGACTGTCCCACGAAGGCTATGTTAATGGCCCGTTGATTTTTGGAAGACTCAGGGTCAATGGGAGTATATGTGCAGTATGTCTCCATCAGTCATTCCAGAAAGGCTGCTGGGGATTCTGAGGGTTCCTGAATTACCTGTGTTACTTTAGACAAATTTGTGGGGCGCCCAGCGGCGGCCTGGAGACCCCCCATAAGAATCTGGCGGTAGACAGTTAGGCGCTGCTTACCTACAGTGGTGTTTGGGTCCCAATTTGGGCGGGTCAGGGGAAAAGCGTGGTTAATCTCATCTAAATCACTCGTAAAGTTTCCATCATCTCCCGGCACCTGTTTTCTGGCTAGGGAAACAATCTTAGTCCTCTCCTCAGTGGTAAAGAGGGCTTGGAGAAGTTGCTGTATGTGGTTTCTAAGAGGGGTATCAAGGTAAAAGGAGTATAGACCAAGAAGGGGGTCCCAGCCTCCGTCATGGGCCCTATAGCTCGCAAGGGGAAAATATGAGGGAGGCTTCTATAAGTGGTTGAAAAGATCGACCTGAGCGGGTATGGGCTGGGCTCTGGAGGTCAGAGGAAGGTGGTGCTGCAGAAGTGGCAGGGGTCGGGGGAGCAGTCGGGACTGGAGGGTCTGCGGGGACCCTATACAGGTCACGGAGACTGGCTTTGGCTCCCTCAGCCCCGGTGGCGGCAGGAGGAGAAACAGGAACTGGGGGGTAGGGAAGTGGGAGACTCAATCAGAGGAATCAGATGGAGGAAGGGAAGCTGGCAGGGGTTTTCAGGAGCCCTGAGCCGCCAGGGTTGTAGGAGGTTGTTTAGGGGGATCATAGGGTTGCAGCCATGCAGGTGGCTGCCTGAGGAGGTCTTGCCAAGCAACAATGTATGGCATTTGGTCAGGGTGACCCGGATTGCCAAAGATGACCTGAAAAACAGAATGGGTTTGTTTAATGTCTAGGGATCCCGTGAGTGGCCATCCAGTACCAAAGGCCGGCCATTCCAGATTACAAAGTGTGCGGAGTTTTCCTGACTGCACCTTGCCGAAGTCTCGGGCTCATTTCTGGAAATCTGAAAGTGGTTAAGGAATAGGTCTAGGGATGTTACAGAGTGAGAAGAACATTGCCCCACGGCGGCAAAAGTAGCAATCAGGACAAACAACACAATCAAACAGACAACGGAACAGACACAGACATGGCGGCAAAGTAACAATCAGGACAAACAACACAATCAAACAGACACAGACCGGTCACAGAAGAAATGAAACAAAAACCAGATGCGGGATTTACAGGCCGCAGAACCCAGAAAGGAACCAGCGGTGCCCGCCCAGATGGAGAGCTGAGGCGTCCCCCAGCTTCCGACTCAGAGAGCAATTCTGCGTCCAGATTCTCTCCTAGTGAGTCCCAGAACCAGAGCTCGAGCACAGACAGACAATATCCAGAGTCACCGGTGAGGTCAAACCAGATCGGCTGGCCGCAGAGGTCGCTCTTGAAATCCCGGGAGAGCCCCCAAATGTTAGGGTCTGTGATTTTCAAGATGCGACACTGTTACTTTAAAGGTTAAATTTTATTAAAAATTATGCCCAATAGGAAAAATACTGGTGCACCAGGGACGCACCCCAAGCTACACAGAGCAGGGGGCGACGACGAGTTTCTTCAGTGCCCGGTATTTAAGTCGTGAGCAAAGCAGGGAGGGTGAACTGACCTTTACATTGATTGGTTAACTCCTATTAGTTGTAAAATGTGGTCAAGGTCTAGGGGTCACTTGCAAGGTTGCCCCCAGGCTTGTCTTGTGACAGTGTTTTGTAAGACAAAGGTGATATTATTCTATGGTACTTTCTGCTATTAAGTTGTTTCCTGGGGCTTTCTTTAATACCTCCAATTTTTACTGCACCCTTCCTCATTTCAACAAAGATAGGGAATTCAGGGGAGGAGAAGATTTAGAAGTCTGATGTAGGTAGGAAATAAGTTCAGTTTTATACAGGTTAAGTACAGTTGATACAAAGGGCAGATATCTGAGTGGCTTACCTGGTGGTGTGACACAGATGATCACCCTAAAGACATCTTACCTCTAGTCACTGTGTCCTCTTCAGGCTGCACTTGTCCATTTACTATCACAGTTGGGCAATAGAATACCAAAAGGTGTCCAAGTGAATCACCTATGTTCAAAAACATTCCTCACTGCTCCCATTTTGTAACAGCAGCCCAATTTTTCTTTATGACCAGGATCAGTTTCTCCTCCTAAGAGGGTGACTTCTTTTCTTGTCTAGACCAAAGTGCCCAAGTAACAGTTATAGCTTAAAGTTCAATAGGATCCTTGTTGTGTTCCCTTGTGGAAGTGTTCCTTCTTTGGCGAGCACTTTAATCTTGCAGAGCCAAAAGTTGTGGAGCAGGAAGCACCAATGTCCTACAATGGTCATTAGGAGTGATGTGAAGTGAGGCCACTCCTGCTTCTACCCTTTAGGGACCAGTCCCATGTATTCTTACTATTTGAGAGAAAGCATCATATGAAGATCTTTGATTCAAGGTGTTTACTTCACCATGGATGTGGCATCCCATCCTCATAAAAGTAGTACCTCTGAGTTTGTTCTTCTGCTGTATCTTCAATAGGCCATTTCAGTGTTCCATTAGGCAGACAGCTTTGGAATAACGTGGCTCAGTGGCTTCAAATAGATTTGCATATTATTTGACATTCCCTTCAGACACACACACACACACACAAAACAAAAATCCATTGCTGGCAAGTCAGTTCTGAATCACACTGGCCCTGTGTGACAGGGTAGAACTGTCTCATGGAGGTTCCAAGGAGCAGCTGATCGATTTGAACTGCTGATCTTTTGGTTAACAGCTGAGCTCCCAACCTTTGTGCCACCAGCACACCTCCCCTCGAAAGACAGAGCTTAAATTCTTTACCCTTTGAGTTGGACTGGACTTGTGACTCACTTTTAACAAAATAAAGCAAATATGATAGTGTGTAACTTCCAAGACTGGGCTATACAAAGTACTGTGGTTTCTTTCTTCTTTTAGTGTCATCTCTCCCTGGTTGCTTCTTATGACAAGAAGTTAGTTGTGGTGTTATGAGAGCATTCAAGCAGCTCAGTGAAGAGATTCGCTTGCCTAGAAACTCATACCAATAGCCATGTGAATGAATTCATTTGGAAAAGAGTATTCCAGCCCCAGTCAAGACTTCAGATGGTTGTAGCCCTGGTCAATGTGCTTACTACAGTCTCGTGAGAGACCCTTACCAGGACCAACCAGGTAAGATGCACCCAGATTCTTGATGTTCAGAAACTGTGAAATAAGTGTTTCTTGTTTTAAGTCACTGAGTTTTGGGATAATTTGTTATGAAGTAATAGATAACTGATACATGTGGAATGCAGTATAACTGTAGTCATGCACTATACTTCCTTTGTTGTAAAGCAGGCACTCTGGATTGACAGTGTTACATAGAATTCATGTCAGTGGATCAAACACTTCATAAGTCCTCTGACAGTAATGCTGGCAAAAGACCAAAATACATGTTTGTTATTTTCTGTCATAACAGATCAGTAGTCTTCCATGGTGGGAGAACCCAATGCTTTTGGGTTGATCTCTTTGAAGAATAGTGCTCAATGTTAGTCTCTGTTGCTGGCATGTTAAACATTTGTGGCAGTGGTGAGTAATTCAGGCTTAAACAGTGAGAGTCCATGGTACTGGACCCAGGCACAGATTTCTGTCTCTGACACTGTGGCCATTTATGTGACCATTATATCAGCACTGGGGTGGCCAATCATATAGGCTCACTGATGTCAGCTGGCCAAGTTACTCTGCCTGCATTGCTGTTTGGTGGTTTTCCATGGTAGAAGCTCTCTGATGAGGATTAACACATGAGATGCAGATTTTCACAGGTTGCACCCTGTCTTAGCCAGCTAGTGCCACAGTGACAGAAATACCGCAGAGTGGATGGCTTTAAAAAAGGAAGGTTTATTCTTACACAGTCCAGTAGGCTGCAAGTCCAAATTCAGGAAGTCCGCTCTGGGGAAAGTCTTTCCTCTTTGTTGGCTCTGGAGGAAAGTCTGATGTTGCATCAGTCTTTGTCCAGGGAGCATCTTGGCACAAGAACCTCAGGTCTGAAGGATGCTTTTCTACCGGGGCTGCTTGCTTGATGGTGTGAGGTTCACAATTATCTGCCTATTTCTCTTTCCTTGTATTTCTTGCAGGATGAAAGGATTAAGGGTAGGGCAAACCATACTCCAGGGTAACTCCCTTTACAGTGCAGCAGGGAAGTAATCCTATGAAGGGATTTACAGTCCCACCCTAATCCTTTAAAATACAGCTTGGGGAAGCCACAAAACGGAGGACAGTAACAAGATACTGGGAATCATGGCCCAGCCACATGGCTACACATATTTTTGGGGGGACACAATCCTATCCATGACACACCCATTCCCCTGTATCTACCTACATCCCTCTACCTTGGACCTTCTTGTTCCCAGTATTGCACTCTTCCTCCTTGCCCGTGCCTTACTAGCTGGCTAAATCATTCCTTGCTGTTCAGAAAACCATATATATTCAAAAATTGGGCCACTTTTCTGTCTAAACAAGGTGGATGTCCAGGTGCCCCACTTTGTGTAGTTGGGAAGAGAAGGGTGGATACTGAGCAGAGAAAACATTAAACTCCATTACGAAGAGGAATGAATGTGGCTTAAGGGGATACCAACAGGGATGAAAAAATCAAAGATAAGTATGGATAGTATAGACAGCACAGAGTTAGATTATGGAAGGCCCAGAATTTATAGTGTGATGTGTCTAGAGTACTGGCCAAAGGAATATGTTGTTTAGCTCCAGATACCATCTTTTAAAAATGGAGATAGACAAACTGTTTTATGTCCACAGTGGGGCAATCGGTAGACTAAATATAAATTATGTAAGGGCAATTATTATCAGGGCATCATTGGGTTTAGAAGGAAAGGGAGAGATCAAAGACAGATGAAAGCTCACTATACATAATTTAGGGTGCATTAACCAAGGATATTCAAAGGTTTCCAGCCTAGGAGGATGTGGACATTTGCAGAAATAGAGTCTATAAGAGGAGTTAATATGGGAAATATTCAACTTGATATGGCAAAGCTACATCCCACAACTGGAACATACAACAGGCCATAAGAAATGTGCATTGGAACTTAGGAAAAGAGATTATAACATTGTATGCAGGTAACTCATATTTGAAGCCAGAAAAGAAGAAGATGCTGGTTGAGCTTTGCAGAAAAATCAATTGTGGGTACAGAAAGAAGCTCTTGTCCCTCCATCTCTTGTTATGTCCAGTAAGGAGGCAGATGGGAAGTCTGAAGAGATAGGAGAACCAGGCAACTGTGAACTCAGAAGTCAAAGCTGAATTTCAAGAAGGAAGAGGTGGTAGAATGTTAACCAGTGATGGAAGAAAATTAGAAAAGTCAGTTTGGTTTGATGAGGTATTTCTGGACTTTGGAGAAGAACAGTTTTTTTTTTTTTTCCCTTAATTTTGATTAAGTGAAAGTATATAACCCAAATCAACTTTGCGTGCCCACCTGTCTGCAGCTCCTTCTACTCCTTCCCTGGTAACAGCACTCTCCTTGTCATTCTATACTTGTAGTATCCTCTTAACAAGCTCCTATCCCATCCACTTCACCTTCTTCTCTCCCACCTAGAAAGGGATCAGTAGAACAGCATCCTTTATATGCATAGAACCATAAAGTACACACACCATATGGTCACAGTGTGTCCCCAAGTCCAGTCCATTTTTGTCCAAAGAGTTAACCTCAGTAGTGTTTTCTGGTCAGGGGCAGCAGCAGGTCTAGCGGCCACGTTCCCAGGGATCCTCCAGTGGTCAGACTATCAGTTGTGGTCTTTTAGTAGGGTGCTTGAGCTGAACTCCTCTTTTTCTCATATTGTCACAGGGACTCTACATTGTGTACCCCATCTTGGCTGTGTATGGTGGTGCCCGGGCACCGTCTGGTTCTTTTGGTCACATGTTGATACAGTCTCCCATTCACATGGGTCCTTCTGCCTCCTGAGCTCTTTTTTCCTCATGTCTTTGTTGTTTAGAGAAGAACAGTTTTGATAGTATGTACTCGTATGAGGTGGAGACCAGATTGCCAAGGGTTGTTATAACTCTTTCAAATTCACTCTGGGAGCTTACTTCTTGCCAGCACTACACAAGGTGCTTGGGAAAGGAAGCAGCATAGTTTTAGATCCTAGGAGTTCACAGTGTGGCAGAGGAAAAAAGAAGTTAATAAATAATCCAGAGCAAACCAGAAAAACCAAACCCACTGCCGCTGAGTCAACGATAATTCACAGTGACAGAGTAGAATTGTCCCATAGGGTTTCAGAGTCTTTCAGAAGCAAGTGTGTGCTTTAACCACTGTGACACCAAACCAAAAAACTCATTGCTGACAAGTGGATTCTCACTCACAGTGACCCTGTAGCACAGAGTAGGGCAGCCCTATAGGGATTCTGGGCAGTTCGCTGGTGGATTTGAACCACCAACCTTTTGTTCAGCTGCTGAGCTCTTTCCTGTTGGCATCCAGTTAATTTCAACTCAGGGTGACCCTACAGAACAGAGTAGAACTGCCCTACAGAGTTTTCAAGGAGCACCTGGTGGATTTGAACTGCTGACCTTTTGGTTAGCAGCCTTAGCACTTAACCACTATACCACCAAGGTTTCCCACTAGTGCACCACCAGATCAAAAATCTAACCCATTGTTATCAGGTGATAGTGTCTCTTGGTGGCCCTCAGAGTCAGATTGCCCCATAGGGCTTCTAAGGAGCAGCTGGTGGATTTGAACTGCCAGTCTTTTGGTTAGTATCTGAGCTCTTAAGCACTGTACCACCAGGGCACCACAGGACCCACTCCCCGCAAAACAAACAGAAAAACAATTGTCAGCCAGTCCATTCCGACTTGCAGCGACCCTCAACGGGACAGAGTAGAACTGCCACACAATTTCCAAGGAGCGCCTAGTGGACTTAAACTGCCAATCTTTTCGTTAGCAGCGTTAGACCTTAACAACCACGACACCAGAGCTCCTTAAATAATTAGGACACAATTTTGAAAGTGCTTTAACAGGGGCTAGCGCCAGGTACAACAGAAGCCCAGAGAATCGCGTGGCTCCCCGCTGTTGGAGAAGGGAAAACAGGGTGACTTGCGGTCCATGGTTGGATCTCCTAGGATTCTGCTGGGGCAATTCTAGGGAACCGGCCCTCTCAGGTCATGGGTAGCACTTAGGAGCCGCAGGAAGGTGGGGCTCGAGAGGACCCAGGTGCCTGAAGACGAAGGAGGGGGAGGTTTTGGCAGTATCTGGATCCTATCTGAACGTTGCAGGCGTGGAACTTGCAGCCAGTAAACCGGATGCAGAAAGAAGAGGAGATAGAGTCCTCTACATTCTCCCTTACTTTCTCACATAGGACAATAAGGACCACGGGAATGGAAGCCAGGCCTTTGCGAGAGCAGACGCGCCAAAATCCTCAGTTCGCGTGGCTCGAGGTCCCTTGCGACCCTGCAGGGCTCTCCGCCGGAACTTTAGTGTCTAACCTCTAGTGTGATGCCGAACATGAGAAGTCAATGGACTTGCACGGGAAAAGGGGAGAACCCGACTGGAAAAAGCAGGGACCTCGGCGGAAGTCGCTGTCAGCCGCCTTCCGAGGAGGCGAGTAGCCGGTCTTTGTGGCTGCTGCTTCCGCGACCCGGACCCTGCCCTGGCAGGTGAGGGTTAAGGGGGCGCCCCGCTGCGTTGAGCGTTCAGCCCCCGGAGGCAGGACCGCAGGGTCTAAAGCCGCTCCCCGGCGAGGATCGGAAGCTGCACTCCGGGGCTCCAGAGTTAGGTTTGCTACTTATTAGCAGTGCGACTTTGGAGAATTTGATCTGGGAACTCTCATTTGCTCGTGTCTGTAATTGGATCGGGATTCTGGTGGCGCAGTGCTTGAGCATTTGACTGCTAACGAAGGGTTCGGTAGTTCCAGTCCACCAGCCGCTCGTGGAAAGCCTAAGGGGCACTTGTCCTCTGTCCTCGACTGTCTCTGTGAGTCGGAATCTGTGGCAACGGGTTTGGTTTAGTTGGTTTATGATTAGATTAATAATAGTATCTCTAAGGGCTGTTGTGAGGAGTTGGTGAGACTACACTTAGAAAACCATCTGGTCCTGGATACGATCTTTGTTAGCACTGTTTACTTCTACGTGAGTCAACTACGTCGCCGGCAAACTCATTTGTCAGCCCGCTATCATCTGGTTAATAGTTTGATTTTGCGTTTTTTTGGTAAAAATATGAAACATTTGTAATTAAAGTCATATTACTAGAAAAGTAACGATACTACTGAGGATTTGGAAAACAGGGTGAATAATATCACTCATATATATCTCATCACTCTGTACAGGACGTTAAGCGTTTCTCCACCCCCATCTTTTTTATCTATATATTTTTATACTCGTAGTATCAATATATGTGGAATTTTTATTGCTGTTAATTTGCCACGCTATAATGCAGCGTAAGTATAGGAGTCAAAAGATCATTTTTGCAGATTTGGTATTCCATTTGGGGGACTTAGAATTTTTTTCTCATATTGTTGTAGATATCTGTAATGGAAGTTAAATATTATATGTCTCTGGAGGAGTCTTCTAGACTTTATGGGGAAGTTTGCCTTTTATTCTGAAGACCATGAGGAGCCTGTGAAGAGTTTTTTTTTTTTTTTAATATTTATTTATTGTGATTGAGTGAAAGTGTACAATCCAATTTAAATTTCCATTCCTGCCTATGTGCAGTTCCTGCTGCTCTCCTTGCCTGGTGACAGCACATTCCTCCTATCTGTTCTGTACATGTCATATCCTGTTAACAATATCCTGTCCCCTCTTCTCCACCTCTCCCTCCCCTCAAGAGGCCAATAGGACAACATCCTATACAGGCATAGAACCGTAAAGTTTACATACAATAAGGCCATTCTGTGTCTTTGAGTCCAATCCGTGCCTGTCTAATGAGTTGACCTCAGTAACGATTTATGGTAAAGGGCAACATCAGGATTAGGGGCCATGCTCCCAGGGGGACCCCAAGGCCTCTGGAGCATCAGTTGCAGTCTTTTAGTGGAGTTCTCAGGATGCACTCCTTTTTATTCTCATATTACCAGTGAGACTCAACTTTGTGAGCCCCATCACAGCTATCACTGGTGGTGGCCGGGCATCATCTGCTTCCTCCAGTCACATGTCAGTGTAGTCAACTATTCACGTGGGTCTCTCTGTCTTCTGAGTTCTCTTTCACCCCATGTTGGTCCTTGGTGATCATCTGTTCCTGCTGAGTTGGGACCATTTGGTGTACCTCAGATGGCAGCTTGCTAGTTTTTTTTATTTTTTATTTAACATAACTGAGTGAAAATGTATGTTCACGTATAAATTTACATGCTCACCTATATGCAGCTTCCACTGCTCTCCCTGTCCGGTGACTGCACACTATTCCTCTCTGCTCCATACATGTCTCATCCTCCCAACAGCCTCCTTTCCCCTCCTCTCCATCCACTCTCCTTCCTCCAGCCGGAGGTCAGCAAGATGATATACTATAGATGTATAGAACCATAAAGTGCTTCTAATATATGGTCACTCTGCATTGCAAAGTCCAATCCATTCCTGTCCAAAGAGTGGACCTTTGTTATAATTTATGGGAAAGGGCAGCATCAGGGCCGGGGGCCATGCTCTCAGAGGAACCCCAAAACCGCTGGACCATCAATTGAGGTCTTTTAGTGGAGATCTCATGATGCACCCCTTTTTATTCTTGTGTTACCAGTGAGACTCCTCTCTGTGAGCTCCATCGTGGCTATCACTGGTGGTGGCTGGGCACCATCCGGTTCTTCCGGTCCCAATTCGATGTAGGCACCCACTCTTGTGGGTCTCTCTGTCTTCTCGGTTGTCTTTACCGCATGTCATTTTGGTCCTCGGTGAGCATCTGTTCCTGCTGAGTTGGGACCATTTGCTGTGTCCTTGGATGGCAGTTTGGCAGCTTTTAAGACCCCAGACGCCACTCACCAATGTGGGGTGCAGAGAGCTCTCTTAGCAAAACGTTAGTTGTGCCAATTGGCCTGGAATTCTCCTAAGAGCATGGTCCCCCGCCCCCCGCCCCAGCTACTCTATCCTTGCAGTATTGAGTTAAGATGGAAGGAGTACTCAAGTTATGCTGAAGTCCACTTAATGTTGTTCTTGTTCCTAATGTGTGCTGTCACCACTTTCTCCCAACTAGGTTTCTAGTAACTATCTAAACTAAACCCTCCCCCTCTCCCTCTCCCTCCCTTCCCTCCCTTGCAGCTGTCAAAGAGTCTTTTCTTCTATACACAAGTCTGTTTTTGAGATCTTATCGTAGAGGTCTCATACAGTATTTGTCCTTTTGTCGCTGACTACTCTCACTCAACATAATGTCTTCCAGTTGAAACCAGGTTAGGAGATGTTTCCTGGAATCATCGTTATTCTTTATCATTGCGTAGTGCTCCATTGAGTATATGTAGCACAGTTTACCTATCCATTCTTCTATTGTTGGGCATCTAGGTTGATTCCACCTTTTTGCTATTGTGGACTGTGCCGCGATAAACATTCTGGTGCATGTGTCCGTTGGTGTGAAAGGCCTTGAATCTGTAGGATATATTCCAAGTAGTGGAATTACTGGGTCAAATGGTATATCAATATCCATTTTTTTAAGGAAGCGCCAGATTGCCTTCCAAAGAGGCTGGAACATTTTGCAACCCCACCAACAGTGTAGGAGGGTTCCAGTTTCTCCACAGCCTTTCCAGCATTTGTTGTTTTGTGTTTTCTGGATCATGGACAATCTTGTTGGGGTGAGATGGTGTCTCACCCCTAAAGATCGTGAACATGTCCACATGTGTTTTTTGGCTGCCTGGATCTCCTCTTTAGTGAAGTGTCTGTCCATCTCCTTTGCCCATCGCTTAATTGGATGGATTATCTTCTTATTGATATTTTGTAGTATCTTATAGATTATGGAGATCAGGCGTCGGTCTGACATAGAGTTGCCAAATATTGTTTCCCACTCTGTGGGTGTTCTTTTAATTCTATTAATAAAGTCTTTGGATGAGCAAAAGTGTTTGATTCTTAATAGTTCCCATTTATCTACTTTCTCTTCTGTTGATTGAGGTTTCTTTGACAGATTTTGGAGTCTGTCCTCGTTGTGTATTAAAACTTCCATTGTTGTTCCTACCTTTTCTTGGATGAGCTTAGCTTGCTAGTTTTTAAGACCCCAGACACCACACACCAATATGGAGTGGAAAAGACTCTCTTAGCCATAGGCTAGTTATGCCAATTGGCCTTGATGTCCCCTAAGACCGTGGTCCCTGGACCTCCACCCCTGCTACTCTATCCTTCCCATATTGGGTTAAGACTGGGAAAGTATTCATGTTATGTTGAAGTCCAGTTAAATTTATCTTCTTTGTAATGCGTGCTGTTGCCTGTGAAGAGTTTTAACTGGAAAAGATAAGTAATCAGTCTTGTGTTTTAGGTCCTTCTAGATGTCAAGTTGGAAACCCTGGTAGCATAGTACTAACCACAAGGTCAGCAGTTCACATCTGCTAGGCGCTTCTTTGGAAACTCTGTGGGGCAGTTCTGCTCTGTCCTATAGGGTTATTATGAATCAGAATTTATTCAACATCAGTGGGATTTATGTTAATGTGATTTGAAAATACTAAGAATGGTATTTAAATTTGGGTGATAGTGTTATTACTACTGTTGTTTATGGTCTGTCTTTGAGGAGCTTAAGTAATGACTAGTTATCAAAGCCTTGTTACTCCAAGTGTGGGTCTTGGACTAGGAGTTTGTAGACATGCAAAATCTTGGGCCCCTTGTCAGGTTTACTCAAACAGAGAGAACCCTGTACAGCCATCGTTCCATCTAATCTTCAGAAGACCCCCTGTGAGATTTGTGGGGAGGCCTCAAAAGATCAGCTGGTTTACCTGAGGGTTGTGGTTATTGTTGCTGAGAGTTGTTGAGAGGGGATTTGGACTCAGAGTGACCCCATGTGAGTAGAACTGCCCCAGGGAGGTTTCTTGGTTGTACTCCTTAGAACAGCAATTGCTATGCCTTTGTCCTGCAGAGCCACTGAGTAGGTTTGAACTGTGGATCTTTTGGTTAGCAGCTGAATGCTTAGTCTTTGTGCCACTAAACAAACCAAAACCAAAACCAAAACCAAAAAAGAACTAAGCTGATTGCTGTCAAGTTGATTCTGACTCATAGTGACCCTATAGGATAGAGTAGAACTGCCTTATAGAGTTTCCAAAGAGCATCTGGAAGATTTGAACTGGTTAGGATTCGAATTGGTTAGCACTTGTACCACTTAACCACTGGGCTCCCGGGAGTCTTTTATGTGAAGGTAAGCAGCTTTATTAGGTTTTGGCATATGAAATAGTCAATAAATAGTCACCACTTTAAGAGGGCAGAGATGGGCGTTAAGCCCAGGTTTTCTGATTCGACATACAGTGCTCTCTGTACTCTCTATTTTTATAGATAAAAATGCTAAAGTCAGTTGTCCCTGGTCCTACAGTAAATTATTTTATTTTAGAAATGTATTGTTTCCCTATGAATCCAGCATAAAAATTTGCTTTAGAGTTGATAGTCTCTTGAGGTAGATTTTGGTACAGAATTCAATTGTTTGGGGGCAGGTTATTACATCCCTGAAGACAGGCCCTGTGGTTTTATTCATTTTGGTACCATTCGCAATGCGTGTTACATAATGCTTTGCTCATGGTAGGCACTGGGTAAATGTTTATAGACTTGAAAAATAGTCCACAAATTTCACAATGATGACCTGTATTGAATTTGAAAGTGTGATGCATTCAGTGCTACTCTGATAACTCTTCTAATGTTTCTTCTGTTATAGGTGGCATTTGGCTGTTTGCTGACACTTCTCTCCCTGCTGGCCCAGGGACAATTTTATGACTTGACCTTTTCTTATTATGGCTTTGGTTCACAAGTTAGTGAATGGCATTTATACTCTCAGAAAATGCCAGATGCCAGGTGCTACCTTCTGCCTGTTTTGGGGTCCTCACTCTGTACACTACTGTTCTAATAGTCTTCAGAAACCTACAGCTACTCCTGGCAAAGCAGGCTCCCCTCAGAGAAAGACTGAAAGGGATTTGCAAGGACATCAACACAGAGACGTTGATTTGGACTTAACTTCTGCTGAGGTGGAGGCCGAAGTTAGTTTTGATAAAGCAATTAGAGATGAAATAAAGGAACACTTGAAGCATTTGAAGGATGATTTTGTGAATCACTGGGTAGGAACTGAAGGCCGCCCTCTGCATGAGGTCTTGCTGGAACAAGCTAAGGTTATCTGGAAGTTTCGTGGAAAAGAAGATTTGGATAAGTGGATAGTGACTTCTGATAAGACAGTTGGAGGCAGAAGCGAGGTATTCCTGAAAATGGGCAAGAATAACCAAAGTGCGCTGCTGTATGGGAATCTGAGCTCTGAGGGCCCTCAGGATGGAGAGAGTGGCCGCAGTGGGTACTGTGCGATGATATCCAGGGTCCCAAGGGTAAGTGACACCCGAAGCCACCATTTTCTAGTGGCGGGGGAACTTAACTGTAGCATGAACTATAGCAGGCAGCTTTTGTTCCTGTAAGAACACGTGGCACATTTTGTGTGTGTGTCTCATCTGTGTATTGGGATAAATAACCACAGAGCACAAGTGTACAGTGAAAGTCAAGGGAGAGAGATGGTTGCTTCAGAGATGCTGCTTGTTTCTGGACGTCTCTTTAGGCTAGGGTGGAGCACTCGTTTGTTTGAAGACCACTAAGAAGTCAGACATTTGAGAGATGGCATGAGGGGATTTACATGTCTTCTGACAAAGACCAGAAACTCTGCTGGCAGAGTGATTAAAAGCTATGGCTGCTAACCAAAACCTCGGCAGTTCAAATCCACCAGAAACTGTGTGGGGCAGTTCTACTTGCCCTGTAGGGTTGCTGTGAATCGGAATCAACTCAATGGCAGTGGGTTTTATTTTTTTGATCACAGGTACTGTAAGGGCCAGAATTTCCTTATAGTGAATGTAGGTCAGCCTGTGGCATTTTTTTAAAGTAAATTTTTTAGATAGTATTAAATGTATATAGAAGTTGCAGAGATAATAGAGAGCTCCCATATACTCCTTACCCAGCTTCCCCTATTGTTAACATCATACTTTACTATAGTATATTTGTTACAGCTAAGAAGCCAGCGTTAGATACACTGCAGTTAACTAAATTCCAGACTTTATTTGAATGTCACTAATTTTTCCATTAATATCTTTTTGTTTCTGGGATCCCATCCAGGATACCACGTTATATGTAGTTGTCATGTCTCCTTAGTCTTCTGACTATGACAGTTTCTCAGTCTTGTTTTGCATGAGGATTTGAGAATTATTGTTACGTATTTGATAGAATGACTCACTTTGGGTTTTTCTGATGTTTTTCTTCTGATTAGATTGGTATCTTAGTTATATAGTGCTGCTATAACAGAAGTACTACAAGTTGATGACTTTAACAATGGGAGATTTATTTTTTCACAGCTTAAAAGGTTAGAAGTCCAAATTCAGAGTGCTGGCTTTAAGGGATAGCTTTCTGTCTCTCTTGGTTCTGTAGGAATGTCCTTGTCTCCTTAGCTTCTGTTTCCGGGTTCCATGGAAATCTCTGTGTGTCTTGGCATCTAACTTATCCCACCTGTATTGTACTTGCTTGGTTAATGTCTTCAAGGAGGTTTACTCAAGATAACACCGTACACTAATCTTGCCTCATTAATATAACACAGACAACCTCTTCCCAACTTCAGACAGAGAGGTGAACATTTACAACCATGTTTTTGGGGGACGCAGTTCAAGCCATCAAGTAGAATTCTGGGTTTTGGGGAAGAATATCACAGAGTTGAAATACCCTTCTCATCAGATCATATCAAGGGTACATAATATCAACATGACTTGTCACTGATGATGTTGACCTTAATCTGTTGGCCAACATAGTATTTGGCAGGTTTCTCCACCGTAAAGTTACCTTTTTTCCCTCCTTTCCAATCTTTTCTTTAGAAGCAAGTCGAAAGTTCACCCCACATTTAGGGTGAAAGGAGGGGATTAAGTATCTTATGTCAGTGAAGGATGAAATTCTTAGGCAAGGAAGATTTGTTTCTTCTCCCACATTTATTTACTCGTTCAGTCCTTTAGTACAGACCTATTTACTTTGGGTTGTTACACAGGATTATTTATTTTATCGCTCAAATTATTCCAGCTTTGGCCATTAAGAACTCTTGAAGGTTAGTGCTTTTGTCCTTTTGTCATGTTTCGTTTGTTCATTTTGGGAGCACTTTTTGGCACCACAAGATGTTTAGGCTCATTTTTTTTTTCCCTGGCTCAGCCCTGGAATCAGAAATTTCTTGACAGAAAGTTCCTTTATTTTGGCAAACGGTATTAGAAACCAGTATCTGGGCACTGGCTATGCTTATTGCTACTGAGTGTCACTACTTCTAGGCTCTCTCAGTGGACAAAGCTAGGAAACACATGTATGCATACCAACATGTGTGTTTTAGTCAGCTAGTGCTCCTCTAATGAATACCACGGAGTGGATGGATTTAGCCAAGAGAAGTTTACTCTTATGCAGTCCGGCCGGCTACAAGTCCGAATTCAGGATGTCTGCCCCAGGGAAAGGCTTTCCCTCTGTCAGCTCTGGAGGAAGGTCCTTGTGGTGCATCCGACTTTGGTCAGGGAGCATCTTGGCACAGGAACCTGAGGTGTGAAGGACATACTGTTCTACTGGTGCTGCTTTCTTGATGGTGTGAGGTTCCCAATTTCCTGCTTGCCTCCCTCTCTTTCCATCTTATGTGGAATGAAAGGATAAATAGTGGTGCAAGCCGCACTCCAGGGAAACTCCCTTGGCAGGGTTGTTGCAGTCCTACCCTAATTCTCTTTTAACATAATCATCCTGTCTATGAGCCACAGGCAGAGATTAGGATTTATGGTATAGGAAAATCACATTAATGGTGGGAATGATGGCCCAGCCAAATGGCTACACACATTTTGAAGGGGACACAGTTCAATCCATGACAACAGGTAGGCACTCACGTGTATAATGATTTGTGTATCTCTCCATCTATGTTAAGGTAGACATGAGTTCATGCTGATAGCTCCTGTTCTAGTCCAGTACCACATGGTTCATTCTAGCCTCCTCCCTGTTGCTTAATCTTTAATTTTCCACTTTAGTAGTGAGAAACTTGTCTTCTGTGGTCTGCTGTCCATATTCATTTATTTATTTTATCATTGTGTTTTTGGTGAATGTTTACGTAGCAAATTGGTTCCCAATGAACAATTTTTGTACATGTTGTTCAGTGACACTGGTTGTATTTTTCATCGTGTGTCCAGATTCTCGTTATTTCCACTCTGGTTGTTCTGTTCCCATTAGTCTAGGTTCCTTGCCCCTCTTCCCTTCTCATCATTGCTTTAGGGTAAATATTGACTGTTTGGTCTCATGTAGATGATGATTTAAAGTAGTCACAGATGATACTGTTTATTTTCTGAGCCAGTCTATTTGTCAGAATAGTGACTTCTGGGAGTGGGTTTAGTGCCATGTGTAAAGGGACTCTCAGGCTAATAGTCTTGGGGATTGTCTTCCATTAATTTATTTAATTTTTTAGTTGTGACTAAGTTGAAAGTTTACAATCCAAGTCAATTTTGCATATAAAACTCGAGCACCTGCCTCTCTGCAACTCTGTCTGCTCTCCTCGCACTGTGATAGCACACTCTTCTTTTTCACTCTACTTCCAGCATCCAGTCAACTAACCGTTTATTTATTAATTCAAGCTCGGTATACATGTAAAGCAATTTCAGAACTTTTAACCTATAGTGCTGTGAGAAACATCTTTATCAACCTGCAGTTCAGTGTTCAGTTCTAGTCAAAACGCCATTTTCCAACATTACTTAGGTCAGTTCTTTTTTTCCCCCACTCAGTCTGTGACGGTGAGAATTTGCTGACCACTTGTTTCAAGGGCTGTCCGAGACATGCTTCCGTGCCTTGCCTGGCCACAGTCCCTGGGTGTTTGGTTGCATACTGTAGTACTTAAAGAGAAAGGCAAATGTCACAAGTATTATTAGGCTCCCTCTCTCTGCATAAGGGTGAAAAAGAAAAGTATATGTGCTTTTAGAAGTAGCAAACAATGCATAAGATGATTCTTGCAGGTGCTGAAGATCGCAGGACAGATACCCCTCTGGAATAATGAAAATAGTGCATAATATTAAGTCTGCTCTGCCAGTCTCCTGTGCTAGGCACAAAATATATTATCCTGCTTAGTTCCTTACAACAATACTATGTGGTATGCTTTATCTCAATTTTGCAGTTGTGGAAATGGAGGCTGTGGGAAATTGAGTAATCAGTCTGAAGTTACATAGCTAGTAAATATTAGTTCATATATAAGCAGTGGTATTCTTGAAATCGTATTACCTCTGAGATTGCTATAAATTTGGCAATTAACATTAGGTTCCACTTTTGAAGAAAGAAATAGTATGATTAGTTAAGAACACAGATTTTGAAGTTAAACAGCCCTGGACAACTTACTAGCTGAGTGATCAGTTTCATCTGTAAAATGGGTACAATGATAGTACTTACAGGGTTACTGGAAGGATTGGAAGAGATTATGCAAGTAAAGTGCCTATGTAAACATTCAGTGAATTGTAGCTATTACTGTTAAAGCTAATTTGAGAACTTGAGTGCCATCTTCATAGTTTTCTGATTAATACAAAGAAAGTTGCCATAAAATGAGCCACGCAGAAGTCATTCATAGGACCAGTGAATGAAAGTACATAACAGTAATTCAGCTAACAAAAGTGAGTGCCTACCCATTATAAACACTGTCCTAGGCTAATTGTGTCTTGAACATTACCTTAGAAACATTTAACTATGCCAGTAACTCATGTTAAAATAAGACTCACCAGATTTATTTGTCTTCTCATGGTGGTAGGAAGCCTCCCCGCCCCCCCCACCCAAAGCAGTAATGGCTCATTTTGATCATGGTGACTTTGTGATCACATTTTGCTGATAGTGGAGGATGAAGTCAAATTAACTTTCCTTTCTGTTGTCCCAGGGTGCACTTGAGAGAAAGAAGTCTTATGATTGGTCTCAGTTCAACACTCTGTATCTCCGTGTGCGTGGGGATGGTCGGCCTTGGATGGTGAATATCAGGGAGGATACAGATATAATCCAGAAGAAGAATCAGATGTACAGTTACTTCATGTTCACCCGTGGAGGTCCCTATTGGCAGGAGGTCAAGGTAACAGTACAAGTCTTTATTGTTGATGAAAGTAAGGTCTTTTCAGATCATGGTTACATTGTCATTTTCTTACTGATCCATTTTGGAAGGTGGGAGGAGAAGGAAAAGGAACTAGAGGAGAGACATCCACAAAAATGACTTTTTCTTTCATTAATATTAGTGTCAACTTATTAACTAGTAAACACCCTGATGAAGATAGCAACCAGCTCCACGCTGATCACAGTTCCAAGCAGATTTTTCTCTTTAAGTTTCTGTTACGTCATCTCTTCCAGGCAATTCTACTAAGGTAGTATCCCTAGCTTAGTAGGAAGTTTCCTTTAAAAGGGGTAAACACATTACAGTTTTACAGTCATTAAACTTTTATTTATTTCTTGGTAAAATGTAAGGGAGTCTTATTTTCAAATGAGCAGATGAACCTTTGAGAAGGTAAGCAATGTTAATCACAAGGAAAATAAGAGGAATCTGGGGGAGTAGAAGCAAAATCAGGTACCCGTTCTACCTCCTCAAGGTTTTTAGTCACTAATTGCAAAGGCTGGAGATCATTCAAAAGCAGCTGCAGTAGTATATCAACAGGGAACTGCTAGAAATTCAAGCTGGATTTAGAACAGGATGTGGAACCAGGAGTATCACTGCTGCTGTTAGATGGATCTTGGCAGAAAGCAGAGAATACCAGAGAGATGTTTACGAAAGGCATTTGACTGTGTGGATAACAATAAATTATGAATAACATTGAGGAGAATTGGAATTCTAGAATACTTTAATTGTGCTCATGAATCTATACATGGGTCAAGAGGCAGTTGTTCAAACAGAACAAAGGGATATTGCATGAGTCAGGAAAAGTGTGTGTGCATCAGGGTTGTATCCTTTCACCACACTTAATCTGTATGCTGAGCAAATAATCTGAGATGTTGGACTGTATGAACAGTGGGACATCAGGATTCGAGGAAGACTCATTGACAACCTGTATTGTGCAAATACACACTTTGTTAGCTGAAAAGTGTGTCTTGAAGATGAAGATCAAAGATCACAGCCTTCAGTATGGATTACATATTAACACAAAACAAAAATCCCCAAAACTGTACCAATAAGCAACATCATAATAAATAGAGAAAAGATTAAGGTTGTCAAAGATTTCATTTTACCTGGATCTACAGTCAACACCTGTGGAGACAGCAGTCAAGAAATCAAAAGACATTGCACTGGGAAGGCTGCAGGAGATCTCTTGAAGGTATTAAAAAGCGAAAGTGTCACCTTGAGGACTAAGGTGCACCTGACATAAGCCATGGTATTTTCAGTCACCTCACATGCATGTGAAAGCTGGACCATGAATAAGAAAGGCAGAAGAAGAATTGATGGCTTTGAAATGTGGTGTTGGAGAAAAATATTGAATATACCATGGACTGTCAAAAGAATGAACAAATCTGTCTTGGAAGAAGTACAACCAGAATGTACAGTACAACAGAAGAACAACCTAAGAAGCAAGAATGGTGAGACTACATCTCACAAACTTTGGAAATGTTATCAGGAGGGATCAGTTCCTGGAAGAAGAATTCATGTTTGGGAAAGTCGAGGGTCAATCAAAAAGAGGGCAGCCTTCAGTGAGGTGGATACAGTAACTACAACACTGGGCTGAAGCGTAACAACGGTTGTGAGAATGGCACGGGACCAGGCAGTGTGTCATTCTGTGTACATAGGGTTGCTATGAGTTGGAACTGACTCGATGGCACCCAACAGCAACAAAACTCAAAGTCCTCAGTTTGCTTATGCCACACAGAAGATAATCTTTTGAAACTAAGGTCAGTTGGTTTCAGACCTTAATTACAAGTACAGCAGCCAAAAGTGGTGTTTCTTTGGTCTTAATTTGCATTTTCTTATGTATGACACTGAGCACTTTTTAATGCTTGTTGCCTATTTTATTTCCTTTTTGGCATTTACCCACTTTTCTATTGTATGTTTAGTTACTGTAAAATCTTTTGTCTGTAAATATTCTAAATATTTTTTTCTAGTTTATCCTTTGTCTTTTTGCCATTAGAAAGTTATAATCTAACATATCCTTTTCCTTTCAGACTTTTGGCTACCAAGGCTTTCATAATATTTTAGGACTTACATGATTTCATTTGTTTACAATTATATTTTTGATCCAAAGGCTAGCCACTTGTTATAACTGCATTTACATGATTTCATTTGTTTACAATTGTATTTTTGATGCAAAGGCTAGCCACTTGCTATAACCGCATATATATTTTCTTTCTTGTGTTTCTTTTTTTATTCTTTTTACTGTGAATTAAGAACAGTTTTACAGTCTATGTCATGTTGCCGTGTAACACCCAGAACTTTCACCTCTATTCTATTTTGGCTGCCCCCCTCCCTGCCCACTTGACAGCATGCTCCCCTTTTTGTTCAGAACCATCTATGACCTTTTGATAAAGGTCTGGCCTTCCTCACCATCAGCCTGGCTGCAGCAAAGTGTCCCTCAGACAACCCCATGTACCTTTTTACATGTCCACTTCCAATATCATTCTATGTATAACTGTATAAAATAATTTTGAATTAAATTCAACCTACTATTTGTTTATCATTCCATCTCCAAACAAATGCTTCAGTTGTTTGTTTCAGCTATGAAGTAAATGATTTCTTCTTTCAGATACCTTTCTCCAAGTTTTTCTTCTCTAATCAAGGAAGAATCCGAGATGCCCAGTTCCAGCTTCTGCTTGATAAGGTAACATTTTCTTTTATTTTTCACTCAGTGAAACAAAACTCCTATGAGGACCAGTTCAGTTTCAAAGGCTGGCCATTGAAAGATGAACATGCCTCATCAGGCCTTGCAGTACTGAATTGGTCTGGCTTTTGTCTCTAGCTCCTGGGAGACAACCTTTAAACCTGTGTGATAAAGAGTTGGGATTGTCTTGGTCCTGATTCATGGCAGGTAATCTGGTGGTGGTGGTGGTGGTGCTGTAGTTAGTTCTGATTCCTAGTGACCCTGTGTACAGCAGGACGGGACATTGTCAGCCCTGCAGCATGACCACATGTGTTGCTGCTTGAGCCCATTGTTGCAACCACTGTATCAGTCCATCTTGTTGAGGGTCTTCCTCTTTTCTGCTGACCCTCTACCTTACCAAACATGATGTCCTCCTGTAGAAACTGGTCTCTCCTGATACTATGCCCTGACAACACTTGCTATCCTTGCTTCTAAGGAGCATTCTGACTATACCTCTGAAACAGATTTGTTCTTCTGGCAGCCCATGGTATGTTCAGTACTCTTTGCCAAAATATGATCAAAATGCATCATTTCTTCTTCAGTTTTCGTATGAGGCAATTAAAAATAGCTTGGCTTGTGTCAGGGTCACCTTAATTCTCTTTGCTTTTGAGCACTTGAAAGACATCTCTGTGGCAGGATCTTTATGTGGAAGTAGAGTCCATACTGAATGCTGTTATCTTTGATCTTTATCAGTCAGTGCTTCGTTTTCTTCACTTTCAGCAACGAGTTTATATCATCTGTTAACAAGTCTTCCATCGATCCTGATGCTGTTCTTTATATAGTCATGTTTCTCAGATCATTTGCTCAGCATACAGAATGAGTAGATGTGGTGAAAGAATACAGTACAGTACCTTTTCTGATTTTAAATCACTCAGTATCCCCTTGTTCTTTCCAACAACTGCCTCTTGCTTTATATACAGTTAATCTATAAACCCCCTTGGAATTTCTCAGGTGGTTGGAGTATCTTTATTATTTATCGTGGGCTACATCTGATAGTTTGTTAGTGAGGTGATTTATGGTGTGCCGTTTGGTAGCTCATACTAAGTTGAGATAGTTCAGAATGGGAACTGGCCATATCAGAAAGACAAGCCATGTGTTCAGTGAACTTTGAGCCATGTGTATCTGGCATTAGGGCTTGACAATGTTCTGTATATTGTTATGTGTCACTGTGTTGGGAGGGGGACATATCCTGACTCCATGAGGAAAAGATAATGGAAGCTTCGTGTTTGGGATTCTCCCAATCTTTACCCTATGTGTCTGTCCCTTTGGCTGGCTTTGATTTATATCCTCTTCTATAATAAGACCGTAATTGGCATTTCAGTGTGTTCTATGAGTTGTTTGAGTGGATTATTGAACTCAAGAAGGTAGTAGGAACCCTTGAATTTGTAACCAGCTAGTCAGAAGTGATGGCCTGTGGACCTCCAGGCTTGTGGGTGGTGCCTGAAGTCTTGGACAGACTTGGCAGTCTGGAGAACTGTGCCCTTGACCTGTGAAGGTTGACCTAATTACGGGTAGTTGCTGTTTATTTGCACAAGGCTAGCCCTCTTATACTCAAGTAGTTGTTGATTGACTTAGATCTGTCCTGTGAACAAAACCCCCATGCTGGAGGAATTTCAGTGTGATTATCTTTTGAGCATGCATGCCTACATTTTACTTTAGCTTTAAAATAAGAGAACAGTATTAGAGCTCAGGAGAGTTTCAGAAAACCTCCATTAGACATCCGTGTTGTCACCACTGTTCTTACATGGCACTAAGAATGAGTAGAGTGCAATACAGAAAGAAAAGCAGCCTCATAATTCCTCTAGTTATTTGCTACAGCATATGAGAGCTAGCTGCTAAGGACTGATAGTGTAAAAATTCAGCTATGGTAATCACTACATGGAATTTTAAAACTTCACCATTTTTAAACATCTCCGTTTTAAATTTAGATCTCTTCTATTGGATTCACCTTGGCTGATAAGGTTGATGGTCCATTCTTCCTGGAAATAGATTTTATTGGCGTGTTTATGGATCCAGCCCACACAGAAGAATTTGCCTATGAGAATTCTCCAGATCTTAACCCACGACTTTTTAAATGAAGACCATCATGTGGCAGTGTTGTGTTACCAAACAGAAGGTAGTAGCATTCACAGAGACAGACTAAATAAAGTGTTCTTTAATAGCATCCAACCAATGGCTGGTATGTATTCTCGGAGACAAGGCTACATGCAGTCTACTAAGAGGGCCCAGACAGGGAAACACTGTATAAAACCAGGCTGTCATCTGGGCCTTAGCTGGAGAATGTGAGTAGTGATGCAGAGGGATGGTGTCACTAACTGGTTTTGATCTGAATGTATTGGGCAACTGTTCAGAGGTTTCTTGATTGATCTGATCTCTGCCTCTTGGTAGGGAAATCTGACAGGTGCTGTGGAACTATAGAGGAAAGACACGTTCACATCTTCCTGGGCTGGGAGCATGGTCACAAAAAGGTGTACGTAGGGTATGTGTAAACTTGGTTTATCTCAGCTGGTGAGCGAAACTGGGACGGTTATTAGTGTTCACAAAGAAGTAAATGACCGTAATGAAAAAAAATTTTTATTTATGAAAATCTTAGCAGTACAAAACTGAGAAACCCCACTTAGGTGCAACAAACATGGATACGATGCTAAGGAACTCTGATCTTTTCCATAAACTGAATAAGACACTAGTTCGACAGAAATTGGTTATCTTTAAGCAGTAATCTTAACATTTCCATATGGACCTATATCTTTTATTTTTAAATCAGCAAGGCTAGAATGAATTATAGTTTTGTTTTTAGAATATAGTGAGTGACAGATGGCAGTTACATGAAATGATATGAACAAAAGTCTTCTAAGCTTAAACAAAAGCATTTTTTGCATAAGTAAACTATTGATGTTATAACTGAACCATATGTGACCTACAGTTTCATTAAGGTTATTGGACTGTCTATATCAGAGGATGAAAAATACCACCTTTCTGTCCCAGCTTCCCCTGCTAACCTGTTATTGTCAGCTTTAGAGTGTTAAAGTCTTTTCTGAGATGGAGTAGGCAAAGAGGCCACAGATGCTATGTATATTACAGGATAAAGGTGTTTTGATGAAAGTGAGAACAGCATGAAAATATTTACAGAAACAAAGAAAAAAGGGTTCAGAATAATGGAATATTTATAGAATGTTATTAGTCTGCCACTCTAATCAGGCCTCTTCGAGCTTCCAAAACCTTTGCTTTCTTCTCCTTCCGTTCTTGCTCTTGCTTTTTCCGTTGCTCTTCCCTGAGGGGTAGAGGTCACAAGTTAGACTCTGGTGAAGCACCACAACAGACACTTAAGCACAGTGGCTGTTGGGTTGATTAGTGACATAGTAACATCCAGCACACTTGTGGAGAACAGACTTTTACAGGACACTATGCTCTTATCATAGTGGTCCTAGAAGATGGGGGTGGCAGGACAGGAGCTACACCTGCAAGTCCTTGTTGTGTTAAAGAACCAAAAATTGGTCTTTCCCTTTTTATGTTCACACAGCACTCTAAAACCAAGCATGGAATTAGAACCTTTGCAATTGATCCAAACCCTGTACTTGTTTTGAGTGAGAAATCTTTCATTCTCAAAAATCATAATAGTCTCGTGAAAGTTCTGGGCCTGGAACAAGGGGTTGCAGCAAAACAAACAGCATAAAGCCCAGGGTAATGTTTGGCTGGCTTGGCAATGTTATCTTAATAAGAAATAAAATTGTAAAACTGTCTTGATGGCAGCTGGGCATATGCAAAAACTCAAATGACAGGTAAGCCCAGGCAAGCAATCTAGACTTGGCCAGGACTAGCTCCAACTTTAACCTTGTTTTCATGCCTATGGAAGCCTCTAAAGACCATCCTGGTATCTTCCCTAGTGTGGGGATTCCTTATAGTAAGCCTGGTGTACTGAGATTGAAGAATTTACATCTATGTGGTGGTAGTATGGAAACCCTGGTGGCGCAGTGGTTAAGTGCTACATCTGCTAACCAAAAGGTCATTAGTTTGAATCTACCAGGCGCTCCTTGGAAACTCTATGAAACAATTCTACTCTGTCCTAGAGGGTAGCTATGAGTTGGAATCAACTTCATGGCAGTGTGTTGGGTTTGGTTTTTGGTGGTGTTGAGGAAATACTGGTAGCATAGTAGTTACGAGCTACAGTTGTAAACCAGAAGGTTGGTGGTTCAGATCCATGAGGTGCTCCTTTGAAACCCTATCGGGCAGTTCTACCATGTCGTATAAGGTTGCTATGAATCAGAATTGACACCAATGTGTTTGGGTTTGGTTTTGGTGCTACTGCTGTGTGGTGCAAATGGTTAAGTGCTCAGGTGCCTTGGAATAAAATCCTCACAGTCTGATTTCTGAAAAATCTGCCACTGAAAACCCTATGGAGCACAATTTTACACTGAGTCAGAATTGAATCAATGACAACTTGTTTTTTTTAAGAGGGGGTGAGGTGGGAGGAAGGGCCTAGGTACCTTGGGCACTTGAGCACTGGTGTCTAGAAGAATATCCAAGTGTATTTTATTTGCACATAGGTCATGCAAGAGCAGTGTTCTGAATCTGGATCTCTGAATTACCTGTGAAGCTTTGGAAATGACACAGAGGGTTGGGTCCTACTCCATATCCATTGTGGTGGGGCCTAGGTACTTTGAAACTCTGATAGGTAACTCTTCTTTTAACCTCTTGTTAACCATCATTATTACTGAGACTGTCTCTCAGAGGTCCTACTTTTATATAAAGCCTTTCAAAATTAAAAGAATTGTAACAGATAGGTAATGATGTTCTCACCTGGTCTGGAAAGGAGGTTGTTTGTAATTTTTCTTATGGTAGCTCACTCTGCTTACATGTTCATTCAGAGGATTGTTTTCTTTAGATTGTCCCCAAGGTTTCAGCTTTCCTAGTTTAGGGTGGAGGCACAGAGATTTAAAAAGATTCTGCTATTTATATTCCAACTTTATTTTCTTTGTGGCTATCTGCTTGCCATTAACATTTATAGATATTTGTCAGTCAGTATATTCTGCCACTTATTTTATTTTCACATTCCATAGATTGTATTTTCTCTCTAAAAATATGTGTTCTATTTTTAAATCCTTGAGAAGTCACAGAAATTTTTTTTGAGTTTTTTTACTATTACATCCAACTACACAGTACATTATTACAGTAAGCCATCACAACCAAGTAGCTTATACTGAAAGTGCAAAGACTGTTTAATAATAAAGTAGTATTTCATCTGTGTAGTTTGCTATTACTGTCAGCCAATGAAATGTCTTTGAAATGGAATAAAAGCAGGAAATATTTTGTTGGTTTTAGAACTGAGACCAAATTTCCAGGTATTGTTTTTTTCAGATTTGTATCTAGTCTATGACATATGTTTCCAAGGACCAATGATTTCTATTTGTGGTATATCCCATTTTATCATCATATCAACCTCCAAAATTAGTACTGCTTACTTATTTTTTTTTCCATAAAACGTGGAGAGCTAAGTCCAGAACATAAAACAGAAGCACTGACAAAGCTTTCTCATCCAGGTTTTCTAACATCAGTAAAAGTAAAGGTCACTCACTTGACATCGAGCACCCCATACGTGCCAGGTGCTGTTTCAGTTGGGCAGACAACAACTTAAGGCCAGGTGGTGCAGAGTGCTATGCAGAAATGTCAAACAGGCTAAGGTGGTACAAGTTAATCATGCGAGGCAGGAGGAGGAGGGAAGGCCTCTCTCAACTGGTGACAGCTGAGTGGATTCCCCAGTAAAGGAGCAAGGCAAGCTATATGCAAAGGTCTGTGAGGAAAGTATTCCAGGTAGTGTAAAAAGAATACTAAATTCAAAGACCCAGAGGTGAGAGTGAACTTGCTGTGTCTGGTGAAATACCCTTGTGGGCAGAGCACAGAGAAGGAAGGCAATGGAATGAGGTTTAGGGAAAGAGAGAAGGAAAATTCTCGCAGGTCCTGACTAAGGCAGTGATGTGTTCTGAGTTATTTTTAAATTGTAGTGAGAACAGAGGGTACGCTAGAAGCCTAGAAGAGATGATAGTGTCCTGCATAAAGAGGGTCACAGTAGAGGGGTGAAAGGTAGTCAGATTAGAGAGCTATTATGAAGGTGAAACTGAAGGGACTAGCTAATGGGCTGGCTGTGGGTGTGAGAGAATGTGAGGAGGAAAGGATGGCTCTTAGGTTCTGTCCTGAACAGCTAGGTAGATAGGGGTACCACTGGCACAGATGGGAAAAGCTTGGCAAGAAAGAGTCGGAGGTAGGGTGTGAAGTCAAAAGTTCTTTTTTAACCGTAGTTTGGCTGTCTCCTACTCTAAATAACTCAGATTTAGAAGAAACACTCTTACACTAGTGTGATTCTTTTAGGATATTTGGTTTTAAAGGTGTTCCAGAAGCACTGAAAGATACCTTAGGTACTGATATATTAAATGGCTATATGGTGACTTTAATATATGCCCAAGATTGACAACTGGCTGATAAATGTGCCAGGTTGTTCCCAACCTGGGAACCTTTGAAAGCTGTAGAGAAACATTTTATTTACTGACAAGAGGTTGCATAGGCTAACTTTGGTTTAAGTTTTATTTGTGGAAATGTTGTTTAGAAGCTAAAGCCGTGATTGATAAAAATACAAGTAAATTAACTATTCTCAAGCATGCCTTGCACTGAGTCGCTGGAATTTTTTCACATCTCTACACATTATTACAGAATTGTTTAATTGTAAGTCTTCTGCATGCCCTGTACCTCAAAATACTGTGTAATACCTTTATGTGGCTCATAGGTGAGTGGACGAGACAAACTTGCTTTGAGATCAAACACTGGCTTCTTATTGGAGATGGGAGTCTGCATGGCCTCCACTGTTGACTTGAAGGGAGTTGTAACTAAAAACATACCCAAGCACTCTGTTAGGAAAAAAGACCTGCTACAGATCTTACCAAAGTATCACTTCTCAGTCTACATCAACAATCTGAAACAGATGTAAAAGGGGATTGAGAGAAGGGAGGAAAACAATTAACTAAGGAAAGCAAACCCCGGTTAGAAGCTCCTCAAATATTCTGGAGGTTATGACATCTTCCAGGATCAGCTGGGAGTTTAGAATCATGTTGAAAGAAATAACTGGGTAACAGAAATATTTTCGTTAACACAAACAGATCTAGAGCCTTCCAAGAAACCTAATCACAGTAGGCACATGAAGAGTCATGGCTCTGGTTGTTACTAATAACGCTGTTACTATGTAACAGCCAAGTTAAACTTGTAATGTCAAGTTAAACATGTCAGGACAATATAATCTAGTAAGCCTTTTTGCTAGAATCGGGCACTAAATATCTGACACATTTTATGACACTTTCCTTTCAATGGAGAAGCCACTCAGTTATACCCGGATCACTGCCAGTGTTAACACTTGCCTGTTCTTGTGAATGGGTAGCCAGGATCTAGTACCACCTCATTAAACCAAACCACACCAGACCTCGGTGCTGAAGCTATCCCACTGTGTCACCACCAAGATCAGTAGGGACTAGAACAATAGGGCTGTTGTACGGCTGGTGGGAGCATATTTGCTATAACTCAACCGCTAAAGTTAAATGTCTGCGTATCTCTGATGGAGCAGCGCCCCTTCAGGCCCTGGAGAGACTCGTGCACATGCAAGGAGGCATGCTCAAGAATATTCTTAGCTACAGAAGTTGTGAAGTAGAAACACTCACATATCCATTAGCTGTAAAATAGGTAAATAAGTTAACATACATTTGTACCATTGAAAAATAGAGTGAAAACAAATGAACTTGAGCTTGTTTATCAGCATGGATGAATCTCAAAACATGCCCATAAATGATGAAAATTACATTAAAAAATCATACAGTTTTGTTTATATAAAACTCATATATAATTGGAGGAAAAAAACTACCCTATACCAACTGGGCACAGCCCTGAATTACTTAGAGAAGTCTCGAGAGGTAGTGTACATGTGGTCTTCGCCTCATACCCTTATCTGAAAGGCTTCTGAGACCTTCTTGTCTTAAGGTGGGTGGCTGCCACTCAGGGACTTGCAGCACTCTGTGAAATGACACAGTTGATTCTTAGAGTCCACTCTCCACTAGTTATCACAACTTCCTGCCTAAGAGCTCTTCTTCCCTGTACGATGGTTTGATTGGGACTCTTGCAGCTCAACTGTCAGTCTCACTGCTCTAAATCATTAATGTAGGTCTTACAGGTATGAAGAAATTCTCAGAGGGAGTCTCCACAGTCAGTATCCCCACAGCAATACTCTGTCCTAGTCTGCAGGAATCAGGCTAGCCCTTCAAGGTAATCAAGACTCCTGATTCTGTTCCATTCAATACGACTCTCGGGAGAACCTTGACATGTTTAGGTCTAACACAGGCCTCAACGTGTCAGTTATATTTTTTTATACTCTCACATTACTATTGCAATATTCCCTTGAAAACCACTTGTGCATTTGCTGTAGGCGATGATAAAGCTAGACAGTGTGTAGAATGTATGGCTTATTCTGGCCTACACAGTCTATTCTGATGAACTGTGTGGTCTCACATTCCAGTACTCTCTGAGTCCTGCAGATCATTCAGAGGCTCTCCAGAATACTGTGATTCTCTATGTAATCCCAGAATCCTAGAAGGGGCTCAGTGTCCTCAGGGAAGGTTACCACCTCAAGACCCTTGTGGAACAGGATGGGTGTCTTAGGTGAATTTCAGTTTCTGGCCAGTGTAACTGGCTTTTCCTCCATAAGTATCAAATGAAAAATGGGCAAGAGTAATATGTTTGCTTTTGTAGATATGGAGGGCTTTAAGAAAACAGACACAGTAATTTCGGGAAGTTACATGGCTTAAAGATGAATCAGACATGTTTTACCAGTAACAGGATCTGCCTTAGTGGTCTTTAACTTGTGTGTCCCAAGCACAGTTGTGCCTTTAGGGGTATGCCCAGATACAGTCACATGTGGAGACTTTCTGGCTGGAGTCTTGATCAGTGAGCGTTTATGCTCATTATCTTCTGTAGCAGCTGAAAACCTAAACAGGACAGTAGAGTACAAGACATGAGTACTTGTGTGAAGCTTATAAGCAAAATTACATGACCAGCAGCAAGCAGTGAAAGGACCTCGGTAAGTATTGTTGCATGAATAAGCCTCTTTTACAGAATAGACATGTTCTTAAAACTCAAATGTTAAAGCAAATAATTTATTAATATCTGCTATTTGTGAAATAAAATCTTACATTTTTTGTTCTTCTCGACTCAGCTAATAACAGTACAGAGCTTGTTGGACATGCCTGTCTGCATCACATTATAGTTCAATATGCATTCCAAGAAGCTACCCTTCCTTCTCTTGCTTTGGTGATGGCAAGTCGAAGGGAATGGGAGACTGCTATGACAGCTGACTGATGAGAACAGGTCTTATACCTGCCTAGGATAATGTCATTCACATGAATGGAAAACAGTGAGCACATTCTCTACCTGTGGCAAACTGCCACAAATGTATTTATTTCTTTGATTCTCTGATATATATGTTCCCTACATTTTAACATCTCTGACAGCAGAATGGGTTTTGCAGTTGGTAACATGTCAGTTACCTGAGCATGTTTTCTTTAGTGGTTCATCAAGTCACAGAATCTTGAATCAATGCTATGTTGAATAAAAATCCTGTTATGGCAAATTTAAGTATACACAAGGCTGGTAGTGTGGGTTAACAGAAAGGAATGTCTGGAATTATAACTGAAGATTTGATGGTGATCCTGAAGCAATGCTGTCAAATTCTCACTAATGAGTATTAGAGCTCAGAAAATGAAATGCATTAGAGGCGCTGCAAGTGCCAGTCTGCTCTGGAGACTACAAGGAAGCAAGAATTAGGTCCTTGACCACTGTGTTCTTAAATAGCATTCAATAATATCAGGGTTGCCACTCAGGGACTCTCCATAAATAGGATCCAAAGTTGAAGGGAATTTTTAGGTTTTAAAAACTATGCTAGGTGATTGCATATATTGGGGAAGTGTTACCATGTGCTGGCTCTGTTAGATGTTTCAAAAGTCCTTAGAATAGAACAGAAATTTGGAAATTACAAGAAAGGAACCTGATGATGGTCATCTGTGGAGGCAAGCACAGTTCAGGGCCGCCCTGGTATCAGTAAAGGCACACCACAGAAGGAAGAAGGGACCCACAAGGCATGCATGCAGCCATTATCACGTGATAAGACTGGTACTTCAGGAAGAGTCAACTTTCCAATCCACTGAACTGAGAAATGTTCTGCAGGAGTTTAACTTGAAGTTTGTATTTAAGTCATTGAGAAACATTTCTTTTTAGACATTTTTGCATATATATATACTAATAACATGAACAACAATCACATGTATCCTATTTCCTATCTTTATTTGTTAACCAAGTGTATGCTTAGAGAATTTGGGTACAACAGGAAAGCCAAACACAAATTTAAAGGATAAAGATGAAAATTTGTGAAAACTGTTTACTGGTCTTTGTGTGTCTGATCCTCATTTTCACCATCATTAACTTATTTGATACTAGTCTTACGAACACTAAAGCTCTGAAATTTTGCCCCCGAAGGGGCAAAATCTGAAGGGATGACTTTACCTGACATTCATTTTCGCTGCTGAGAGCACAAAGGGCTTCACTGATTGCTTTGGACACAAGATGCTCCGACTTGCAGTGCGCTGAGAGTGGTGTTTTGAGTGCTGCTGGCTGCCAGGTACGCATGCCACAGAGGACCGTCCTCTGACAGGAGCTGGAGTCCTCACCAGAACCATGGTCATTCCCTTGGGAAGGGGCTGTTTAGAGAGGAGGGAAAACACCATTTTTAAGCTTGGTCCCTCACGCAGTATTGTCTCCTTGGCAGAGTGCAGGAGAGAGCTCCTGTTTGGCCCTTGTATCCTCCCCACGTTGAACTCTACCTACTGCCCTTCTTTTGCCACAGTCTCATCCTGTGGCTGCACCTGCCACCGTACTGCTATGGTGATTCCGAATGAAAGAGTTCAGGCTGTGCTGTTATAGGAAAGCCTTTCCCAGATTCCGTGTACCCAGGCATTTTATAACTAGACACAAGATGTGGCAGAACAGGCCCCTGTGGCCAGAAGGGACACTATTTTAAACCTGAAAAGGAGAATAAATAGATTGTCTTGGAAATATGATACCTTTCATCACATGATATGCAGTTTATTGAATATAGGCTATCATGTAAATTAACATGTGAAATCTCCAAATCTACCTCTCACTCCCAAAGAGTAACACTTTAAAGTTGTTGAAAGAAACCAAAGAAAAAAAGGAGGCAGGAAACGAAGGGAGGAAGGAAACTCCTTTTGAAACTGCTATGAAGGGTTCCACTGACATCTTTTTTTAGTTACTGTCTATGCACAAAGAAAAATGTTTTATTATCATTAGTCTAAGATCTGTTGCAGCAGAAATGTAACTTTAACTGACAACAGAGATTGGATTATTGAAAAGGACAGCGTTACAATAGAGAGGACAGAGAGTGCTGTCCCCAGAGCAGGATTTCTACCCTCCTTAAATGTGAGAAAATAAATTTCTGTTTGCTAAAGCCACCCACCTGTGGCATTTTTTTTTTTTTAACAGCAGCACTTAGATAACTAAGAAAGCACATAGGCAGAAGAAAGAATAATGTCACATCACAGATTAAAAACCATAAATCAAACCCACTGACACTGAGTGGATTCTGACTCACAGTGACCCTATAATATGTAGTAAATTCACATCTTCACCATAAGCTCAGAACCTAATCTGGTGTATTAGTAAGTCTACTGTTAAATATTTAATCCTACCTTTTGTATCTCCCTCCATCTCTTCCCCTAAGTTCTCACTTTCCACGCTACCTTCTATCAGGCCATGTAGGCTGGCCGTCAGTGCTACAGATTTGCTTGAGCACCGAACAGGTGTAAACGACTCTGCTCACACTGGGCAACAACCTTTCCAGTGGTTTTGTCAGGTAGGGTATTATTACTGCTAACAGTAATCATGTTAGCAATGCATACACTCAATTCTTTGCCCCTACATTAGCAATAAAAATCTTTTTTTTATTATGACTGAGTGAAAAATAAATATGAATTTACATATAAATTTAATATAAATTTACACGCCCACCTATATGCAGCTTCCGCTGCTCTCCCTACCTGGTGACAGCACACTATTCCTCTCTGCTCCACAGGGCTCATCCTCCCAACAGTCTCCTTTCCCCTCCTCTCCACCCACTCTCCTTCCTCCAGCCAGAGGTCAGCAGGATGATATCCTATAGATGCATAGAACCATAAAGTGCGTCCAATATATGGTCACTGCATCACGAAGTTCTATCCATTCGTGTCCGAAGAGTGGACCTTCATTATGATTTGTGGGCAAGGGCAGCATCAGGGCGAGGGGCCATGCTCCCAGGGGAACCCCGAAGCCACTGGACCATCAATTGCAGTCTTTTTAGTGGAGATCTCAGGGTGCACCCCTTTATATTCTTGTGTTGCCAGTGAGACTCGACTCAGTGAGCTCCACTGTGGCTATCACTGGTGGTGGCCGGGCACCATCTAGTTCTTCCGGTCCCCAGTCCATGTAGGCACCCACTCATGTGCGGCTCTCTATCTTCTGGGTTGTCTTTACCCCATGTTGGTGATCAAGCAATAAAAATCTTGTTCTAACAAAGAACTCACTCATATACCATACACACAAAAAATAAAAGATTAAACAAAAGGAAAAATAATAATAAATAGAAGAGCATAGTTTTATGATACTGGATAGGCAAGTCCTTTTGAGAGCCCTGGTGGTGCAGTGGTTAAGAAGTATGGCTGCTAGCCAAAAAGTTGTCAGTTCAAATCCACCAGCTGCTTCTTGGAAACTGTATGGAGCAGTCCTGGTCTGTTCTATAGGGATGCTATGAGTTTGAATCAACAGCAACGAGTTAGGGCTTTCCAGAGTGTGACCAAAAAAAAAAAAAAGTTTACAGTTAAAGGGACAAATTGAACAGACATAACCAAAAACAAATACCTATAAAGTAAAGAACTAGTAACAGAAGACAAAGTGCAGAAAACTATAACAAATTATCTGTACTATGAGTACAGATAAATCGCACATAAACAAGAAAAATGGGCAAAAGTTACAAAAGCACACAGAAAAATTGCCAATTATAATACAAACATGTCCAACATCTCTAATAACCAAATGCTAATTCAAGTGACATTATTTTCATATTGTCAAAGATGTAAAAATTTGATAATTCCCACCTATGGCAAAATAAATGGGCACCTTCCTTCATATGATACGGATACAGCCCAAGGTTTCTCTTCCTTCATTTGGTATGGGTAGAGCTGAAGGTTTCTTATCTTTTTATAGGACAATGTGGCAATTGGATTAACCAGGTCTACCTCCTCTCATCATGAAAGTCCAGGAAATTCACAGCCCTTCTTGTGCATCCTCAGCCATAGCCAGGGTGATTCACTGTCAGACCTCTGCTTCCTTACCATAGTCCATCACTGTCCCGGAGATCAATCCCTAAACATGGTAACTGGCAAGAACAACTTAATACCAGCTATGGTGACATCACTGTTATTTCTTATTCTCCAGTCTCCAGATAACCCATCTGACAAGCTAAATCCTTCAACAGTGGTAGTGGTGGTGGTACGGTGATCTTTTAAAATGGAATCCATTTAGATGGACTATTTTAAGGAAGTTATGCCAAAAAAATAAGTAAGCTACACATGTATTCGGCAGTCTTCAAGGACTATTCAGCTACCTCAACTGTGTTTATAATTGAGGTAGTTAGTTGTCATGCCCTTTTAACTGAAATATTAATTAAACCATATAATGTAGTATGGACATCTCAATCAAGGTTAAGTAGACTTAGCTTCACAGTAAAGAAAATGTGAGGCCCTGCCTCCAGGGATCTTTGCAGCTAGCTTCCACCTCTGCAGAAAAAGAAGCTATATGTCTACCCTGTAAGGCATCAATTATCATGGGCCTCTTGTCCAAGTATTCAGCTTTGAATGTAGTAATAGCCAGTCCCTGCTAATATGTAAGAAAGCACCCTTAGAGTCATAATACATATCTGCTTCTCAGTGTTCTCCACCGACACTGTTAGAACAGTAAAAAGCAATGGACAAATTTAAAGCCATGATGTAACTTTGTCCTTCTTTGCTAGAAGGTGGATAAACAGTATCACTGTGGTAGTGATGGTTTTATAAATATTGTCTCAATGAATGTTTATCACCTGTTTTAGTCAGCTAGTGCTGCTCCAACAGAAATACCACAAGGGGATGGCTTTAACAAAGGAACATTTATTCTTACACAGTTCAGTAGGCTACAAGTCCAAATTCAGGGTGTCTGCTCCAGGGGAAGGCTTTCCCTCTGTTGGCTCTGGAGGAAAGTCCTTATGTTGTATCAGCCTTTGTTCAGGGAGCATCCTCGCACAGGAACCTCAGGTCTGAAGCATGCGTTCTTCTATCTGGTGCTGCTTTCTTGATGGTATGAAGTTTCCAATTCTCTGCTTGCTTCCCTCTCTTTTTATCTCCCATAGGATGAAAGGATAAAGGGTGGTACAAGCCACAGTCCAGGGAGACTCCCTAAGCAAGGGTGTTGCAGTCCTACCCTAATCCACTTTTAACATAATCATCCTATCTATTAGCCACAGGCAGAGATTAGGATTTATAGCTTAAGAAAATTATAAAATGGAGGGCAATCACAGAATAACAGGGAATCCTGACCCAGCCAAATTACTACAGATAGTTTTTTTGGGACACAATTCAATCCATGACATCACCAAAAATTAAACTTCTTACCAGGGAGCTTATGCACTTAAAATGTTCTGGAATGTGTCATATAGTGTATTTCCTTTTTGGCTCTAGTGGTTACAACACTCAAAACTCAACTAGCTGATAGTAATATGCACTATACCTAACAGTGTTCCTTTTCCGTCCCATTTAAATGATCTTTATACTTTTTATGTTGTATTTACTATAACAAAGAGTTTCAAGTTCTTTTTGAGAAATAGGCAGGTTGTTATAGATGATTTAATTTTAAAACGTTTTATGACCCTCTGCTAACTAAAATGATGGTGGTTGAAGTTCACCAGAGGCCCTTTGTAAAAGTCCTGGTGATCTACTTCCAAAAAAATTAGCTACTGAAAACCCTATGGACATTATCTCTGTTTCCAGATGATATGATCCTATCTATAAAATATTCCAGAGTCCTCAAGAAAACTTTTAGACTAATAGTGAAATTTAGCAAAGTTTCAGAGTACAAGGTCAACAAACACATAGCAGTTGGGATCTATACACCAGCACTGAGAAATCTGAAAGAGACATGAGGGCAATGATTCCATTTATGGTAGCATCTAACAGGATAAGATACTTGTGAGTAAATTTAATTAGGGATGTGAAGGAATTAAATCATGAAAACTATGAAACACTGTTGACAGAGATTAAAAATGACTTAAATAAATGCAAACATGTTCTATGTTCATAGATTGGAAGACTTGATATTGTTAGGTTATTAACCAAAAGTGATTTATAGATTCAGTGCAATCCCAATCTAAATTCTCACAGCCTTCTTTACAGAAATGGAAAAACCAATCTTCAACTTTATATGAACTAGCAAGAGGTCATAAGAGGTTCCATATAGCTAAAGCAATGATGAAGAACTAAATGGGAATACTCATACTTCCTTATTTTAAAACATTATACAGCTACAGTAATCCAAACAGCCTGCAAGTGATATAATAACAGACACAAAGATCAATGGAATAGAACTGACAGTTCTGAAATAAACCCATACATCAATAGTCAACTGATTTTTGAGAAGGGTGCTAAGTCCATTCAGTGGGGAAAAAGCCAGCCAAGTGGGGAAAAAAGTCTCTTCAATAAATGGTGATGGGAAAAGTGAACTTCCACATGCAGAAAAATGAAACAGAATCCATGCCTCACATCATACAAAAAGTCAAATTTAAAATAGATTAAGGTCCTAAATATGCAAACTGTAATCATAAAATTCTTAAAAGAAAATGCAAGGACAATACTTTAATGCCTAGCTTTTAACAATGGACTAATAATAAAAACACAAACAGTGAAAGACAAATAAATCAGACCTTATAGAATGTAAACACTTTCAAGCATTATAAGACTTTAACAAAACAGTGAAAAGCCAAGCTACTCATTGGGTGCGTATCTGCAGAAAGGGTATATCCCACAACAACTTAATAAACTAAATATATATAAAACTTCAACAACTTAGCAACAAAAAGACAATCTAATCACAAAATTGCCAAAGGACTGGAATAGACATTTCACCGAAGAGGACATTTATATAGTCACCAAACACATGAAAAGATGGTCAGTATCTGTCATGGATTGAACTGTGTCCTCCAAAAATACCTGTCAACTTGGCTAAGTTATGATTCCTAATAGTGTATGACTATCTACCATTTTGTAATCTGATGCAATTTTGCCATGTGTTGTAAATCCTATTTTTACAATGTTAATGAGATGGGATCAGTGGCAGTTATGTAGACTTAATCTAACAGATTAATTTACAACTTAAGCCCGTCTCTTTTGAGATCTAAAAGAAGCAACAGAGAGATCAAGGACCTCATGCCACCAAGAAAGTAGTGCCAGCAGACTGTATCCTTTGGTTCCAAGGTTCCTGCACTGAGACACTCCTAGACAAGAAGAAAGTTGATGATGAGGACCTTTCTGTAGAGCGACAAAGAAAGGAAACCTTCCCCTGGAGCTGGCGCCCTGAATTTGGACTTTTAGCATCCTAAACTATGACAAATAAATTTCACTTTGTTAAGGCCATTCACTTGTGGTATTTCTGTTACAGCAGCATTAGACGACTAAGACAGTAACATTAGCCATCAGATACAATGCAAATCAAAATCACAGTGCAATACCATTTAACTCCTACTAGGTTAGCTAACATAAAAAACCCAGAAATAACAAACGTTGATGAGGATATAGGGAAACTGGAACCCGCACCCATTGCTGGAAAACATTATGGAAGTTCCTCAAAAAAAAAAAACAAACTAAAAGTAGAACTATCATATGACCTAGCAATTTCACTCCTAGGACAGAAAAGACTTGAAAGCAGAGACTCAGAGACTTACTTGTACACCAGTGTTCACTGGAGCACTACTTACAATAGGTGTACAAAAGGTGGAGACAACCTAAAAGCACATTAGTGAAGTGATGAATGGATAAAGAAAATGTGGTACTTTCTTACAATGGAACACTACACTGCTGGTAAGAGAAGACTTGACACATGCTACAGTACGAATGGAGCTTGAAGACATTATGCTGACTGAAAGAGGCCAATTGCTAAAGGACAAATATTGTATGATTTCCCTCATATAAAAATACAAGAGCAGACAAATAAGTACAGACTAAAGTTTATTAGTGGTTACCCAGGGTGGGAGGTGGGGTAGAAAAGAGAGGTTACTGCTTACGGTGTTGGAAAAAATACATCAATTAAGGGTAGGGTTGCAGCATTGATTAATATCATTGTTGTCACTAAGCTGTAAACCTGTAAAAAGTTGAACTTGTAAAAGCTGTTTAAGATACATTTACAACAGTGACCAAAAACCAAAAACCAAAAACCAAAGTAGCTGCTGAGGCTTTTTATATACAAGCAAACACCTCATGGGATTTGGCTCCTTGGTTTGGAGGTTTATGGTCATAGTTTGATGGAACATCCCAGTTAAGTGACCTAATAACATATGTAGTGCTTCTGTTCTATGTCTTTGTTTGTTGCATAGTGCCAGGGTTCTTAAAAGCTTGTAGACAGCCATCTAAGAGGCAACTGGTCTCTATTTGCCTGGAGTAACAGAGGAAGAGTGTCAGGAGTAGGAGGAGGAGATGGAAAGTGTGGCTAGTTGCCTCTACAAGTAACTGCTTCCTATGTTAAGAGGCCAGAAAAACTGCATAGTGCCTGGCTACCACTACCAAACATTGTCATCAAAGACTCTATAGAAAAATCTTGATCAAAGGAAGGAAAATGTAGAACAGAATTTCAAATTCTCATTGAATCAAGACTTTCTGGACAGCAAAGATTGGATGATCACCCAAAACAGTTAGACCTGAGATAATCCCTAAACCTCAAGCCAAAGTATCCCCTGAAGTCTTCTTAAAAATCAAACAATAGCTTAACTAGTAAAGAATGTCTGCCTTCAGCACTGGTGTCTTTTAAGGTCTATCTGTGTATGGGATGACACTGACAACAGCAACTTGAAAGATCAGGTAGGAAACTTAGAGGGCAGTGAGTTTATGTTAATGGGGGGAGGAACAACCCAGAAAAGGAGGGTGAGAATGGTCACACTACTTGAAGACTGTAAGCAATACCACTGAATTCTACATACAAACTGTTGAATTGGTGTATATTCTGATGTGTATATTCTCAACCACCACAACAAAAATAAATTATAAAAGAAAATCCTATTCAAGTGTAGTTCTACTCTGACAGACATGAGGTCACCATGAGTCAGAATCAACTGAACAGCAACTGAACACCAGATAGCACGTAAGACAATAATATTAACTTTTTAGGGTGATATCAACTCACTAGTCTAATTCAACCTCAGGATTCATTTTTCCCCTTCTCTTACTTTAAGATGTGTTGAGTCCAGCAGGACCGAGAGTGAAGACCTCCCTAGGAAGCTCAGTTACCATAGGAAGCCTGGAAACTACCCACTTGTTAATCACCCCTTCTCCTTTAGGTGAGAGACAAGGGAAAGAAGCCCTCAGCTATAAGTTAGTCAATCCTCAACAAAAGTAACAGGCAAAGAGTTGGTATATTGAAAACAGAACTACTTACTGCTGCTTTGGAATTATTTCTTCATTCTGAGGATTCAGTTTCATTTGGAAGGTTCTGAAAATTCTTAAAGTTGCGGAAAGCAATTTTAAGATAATAAACATATGTTAAACAAATCCACTCCACAGGTAGAACAATAGAAAGTTGGCTATATTTATGGCATTTACACAATTTCAACATCAAAATCAAATTGTTTGGTCTCATATGCTCTTAGGCGAATTCCAGGCCAATTGGCACAACTAGCGTTTTGCTAAGAGAGCTCTCTGCACCCCAAATTGGTGAGTGGCGTCTGGGGTCTTAAAAGCTGCCAAGCTGCCATCCGAGGACACAGCAAATGGTCCCAACTCAACAGGAATGGATGCTCACCAAGGGCCAAAATGGCATGCGGTAAAGACAACCGAGAAGACAGAGAGACCCGCAAGAGTGGGTGCCTACATCGACCTGGGACCGGAAGAACCGGATGGTGCCCGGCCACCACCAGTGATAGCCATGACGGAGCTCACAGAGAGGAGCCTCACTGGCAACACAAGAATAAAAAGAGGTGCATCATGAGATCTCCACTAAAAGACCTTAATTGATGGTCCAGCGATTTTGGGGTTCCTCTGAGAGCATGGCCCCCTGCCCTGATGCTGCCCGTTCCCATAAATTATAACAAAGTTCCACTCTTTGGACAGGAATGGATTGGACTTGGCAATGCAGAGTAACCATATATTGGAAGCACTTTATGGTTCTATACGTCTATAGGATATCATCTTGCTGAACTCTGGCTGGAGGAAGGGGAGTGGACGGAGAGGAGGGGAAAGGAGGCTGTTGGGAGGATGAGACATGTATGGAGCAGAGAGGAATAGTGTGCAGTCACCGGACAGGGAGAGCAGTGGAAGCTGCATATAGGGGGGCATGTAAATTTATATGTTAATGTACATTTTCACTCAGTTATGTTGAATAAAAATAAAAATTAAAAAAAAAAATTGGTCTCATAATTTGCCAACATACCTTTGAGTCGTTAAGTGGATTGGTGTGCTCTTCAAAGTGTTTTCTTTTCCTCTCAACATATTGGTCAATGGACTCCATTTTCTTAAAACGAGCCTCATGAAGCTTCCTAAAGTCTAGAATGTTCCCCAAAATATGAAAGTTAACAGACCAAAATCCATTTACTCACTTTCCCTGTTTTTTCCAGCTAATTCTTACCTTCGTCTCTGCATTGCTGACATTCAACTTTACTATCATCTTTGCTAAAACTTTAATTTCAAAACATTAAACTTTTGGAACCTCAAAGGTAAAGTATATTCATCTTACAAAAAATCAAATCTCTATAATCTCGTCTTGTTCATTTCACTGAGAACTGACAGTTTAAACCAGAAAATAAGGAAGGAGTGTCAGATTTATCCTCTTCCCTCACCAATTAATCAACTGCCTTTGCTGAATCACAATAAATTTGTTATTTTATAATGCTTAGAAGGAGCTATGTCAGGGATTAGCAAACCTTCTTTGTAAAGGACAAGACAGTAGATATTTTAGACCTTGGAGCAGTTCTCTTAAAACAATTATTTAAAAAATGTACAAACCATTCTTAAAATGTTATACAAAATGAGCCACAGGAATCCATAGTTTGCTCATCCCTGTTCTATGTTATTCTAATTTAGTATTTAAGCATTTATTTGAGTTTATAACATATGCTGAGTAGCAGTCTAAAAACTACAAATATATAATAATCAATATTCTCTTTGCCAAGTAACATGCTAGTGCAACAAGATAAAAAAGAATCACATATCCAGAACTGGAGCATTCAGCCATACTAGGAACTTTGTACAACACAGACACTGTGTCAAGTATTTTACATTCATTCATCACTAGCTATTGTGCTAGGTAATCAGTGGGGGAGAAAGCATCCTCAGTTAATCTATATGTATCAACCTGATGAAACAGGTAATGTAATCATTCCTACTATACAGTGAGGAAGTGGGCTTACTGAGGACAAGTTACCCAAGGCCTGAAAGCTAGAGAGTGACAGGGCCAAGAAGCAAATGCTGATGCTCCAGGCTACTGGGCTTCCCTGAGCTGAATCTTGTGAGCCGACCATCACTTCAGGTTTCTTTGTGTGTAGCACTTACTTGGAGTAGCGCTTCCAGTTTTATCATTTTTTCCAGCTTTTGAAAAAGCATCTGTGCAGAGAGATTTCTTGCTTTCTGAGGGTGTCTTTGAGTTGTCATTACCTAAATCCAGACACAGAACTAATATAAGACTTCCAGTGATGTCTTCCAATCAAGACATTTCCATCAGGGCATTTTCACGTGAGCCTCTAAGGCAGTGGAGGAAATGTAAAGGGGCACAGAGAGCATGTTACAGCACTGCTATGAGTTTAGCTCATATGCTTCAAGCAGGTGAAGGGATATGCTTTCTGTATAGAAATTATATAAAATATCAATAACACTAAAAAAAAGTTTTTCAAAATTTTAAACATGAACATGCCATTATTGTAACTGGGATGATGAAATCACGCAAACCCTATACGAATCGTGGTTAGCATTTTAGCATTTTTCTTCTGGCTTCCTGTTGCCATACTCATTTTGGTTTTATTTAAAATCCAGTTGAAATCATGGTAGATAAAAGGTCTGGCATTCCCCCCTTCATCCTAATTCCTTTCCACATTGCTTTATCTTCTCCAACTTGAAGCAATCGACTAAGAAAAAGTCATCCTTAAGGTTCTCCTATTCGTTCCTAAAACAAGGCAGCAGATGCTTCGAGATTAACTGGGGGTGCTGCAGGGGATCTTGGTTCTAAAGCCAGAGAGGGAACCCTGGGTGAGAAATAGGATATTTACAGTCACAGTGTTCCTCAGAAGACATTTCCACTACAAGTGGAAAAGTAAAGATACAGAGGAGAAGCTTGACAGACAGTGCCATGGTCAAGTGATAGAGTTAACATCACCAGTAATGGGGCAAATCAACACCTGTGTCTCTCAGCGTGCTATGCGAGGACATCCTCACTTCTGTGAAATTCCTGTCAAAGTGCAAAATCTGAATCTCACCAGGAAAAAACATTAAAAAAAGCAACCAAAAAAACCAAGCCGTGGGGCAGAATAACTTGTCTGGATTTAAAAATTTCAAGGTCATGCAAGATGATGACAGACAGAGGAACCTGTTCCAAATTATATTAAAGAGATAAGTCAATGAAATGCAAAGGATAATCCAAGATGGTTCTGTCCTTCAAAGGGCATTACTGAGACAACTGATGAAATCTAACTAAGGTCTATAGATTAGATTAGTAGTCCTCACACTTTCTTGTCCCAAGAATCCCTTATACTCTTAAAAACTATTTGTCTCTGGAATCATCCAGAACAGGTTGATACAACAAAATGAGTTGGCATAGCTCTTACCAGACAGAGACCAACTTCTGGTTTCTGCACAAAGTTACTAAAGATGACCTGATGGCATAATGGGTTTGAGTCTAACTTCATTGACTGGAGAACATGGATGTTTAAGGTTGTACGGCATACCATTTATTTTACTTTTTTCCATGGAATCTGCATTCTCATCTCCTTGGTTCTCATCTGGTACCACAGGAGCTACTGCAGTAGTTTTGAGATTCTGGTTTTCCTGCTGTTCTTCATTCTGGAATTCAGGAGGATCACTTATTTTCCACTCTGAATGATCCTGCTACAAAATTGAAGAGAAATTATTTAAATGAGTTACCAAATGGAATTTGGGGGTAGGAAGGTGGCTAGCAGAGTTCAAGTAGGAGAATGAAATTATGTAGATTTTAGGTTCTCTGTCTTACCAAGTGTCATGAGAGGTACAATTTTGGAACAGGAGATACTGGGGACACTGAATAACTAAGAGACTGTGAAACTAGAAAACAAAAAATTAAGGCCATGTTTTGTAAAAGTAATATTTGAATGAAAGGATAAAATAGAAAAAGAGAATCAGAGTCAACTCCGAGTAAGTGAGGGAAGCTCCTAACTAATTCTATAACCACACTGCTAAGACTGGAACAAGACAGGAAAGAAACAAGAAAAATTGCACTCAGTCTTGGTAACTCTTTCCTTTTTATTTGCTGCACCTCATTTAAGTGAATAGATAATGAATTTTCATTCATTCAACATTTAGTCAGTGTTTCCCAAGTGCCAGGCCCTGGGGATACGATAAGCAGCAGAGACACGAGTCGTCTGTGCTTTCAGGGAGCCCACAGTGTATACAGGGCTCCAAATCTCAAGGAGTCATGCAGCTCTGCTTTCTTGGGGGCTGTCACATGCAGATGAAGAGGGAGCTGCATACTCCCAAATCTTAGGCAGACTCAGCGTGCTGTGTGTGAGGACTGCCACTACCATGCACGATGCAGGGTTTGGGCCCACATCATAGCAACAGGCTTCTGCATACTCCAGGAGTCACCCCCACAGACCAACTTCGTCTGGCAAACCCAGTGCCCACAGTTATTGATATTGCAACCAGCTAACTAGCAATATTTACCACATTATTCTTTTTTTTTATTTTCTTAAATTGAGAGAGGCAGAAGTGAAGGGTAGGGGCACAAATACAAAAGCCAGAAGAAGATACTATATTATTTTTATTTATAAATAATCAGCCTCAGAGGTTCCTAAGCTGATGTTTATGAACCATGAAATCATCTGCAGGATTCTATCTGGGTGTTCTGTCTGCAGAGATGAGTTATTGATTTATATGAATAACTATGTTGATGGCCACTAAGATTTTTATAATAAAGAGATTGTAGTTCTTCTGAATGTTTATATTAATACTCAATTCACATTTACAACTACCTGGTATGATAAGAGAATTCAAAAAGAAAACTGCCACAGAATATGTTGATTTTGGTTTAAGTAGTGGCATACTTTCAATTGTACACTTCAGTTCACCTGGGAGTCAAGGTTACGCTGGACTGTCCTGCGCCTTCTCTGCGCTTTGCTGGCATAGCTGACCATCTTCCTCTCAGTGTGGTCCTGGTCTGTCATCTGTATCTTGCTCTTATCACAAGAGGATGTGCAAGTTTGACTTTCATCCTGGAAAGACAGACATTAGTCTGCTATACTCTAGCTACAATTACAATGCTCAGGAAGAATCAAAATTTAATCTAAAAAATATATATGTACTACATATCTAAAAGATAATTTTAAAATTCTCTAGTACTAAGTCATAGGCAAGGACAAGAATTACAAAATATTTAAAAAGAAACAATCACTTAATGACCTCAGCTAAGAAACTAGGCTTTTCAAGTCAATTTAGTATGATCAAATAAGCAAATTATTAAGTGTTACTAATTTACTGAATGTACACTATATGCCAGGTACTAGGCTATAAACTAATAATAATCAGAGCTAATATCACACATTTACTGGACTAAGTATTTATATGAATTTTCTCACTTATTCCTGAAAGCCTGTAAGGTATCAACACTGATTCACAAAAGAGACACGGAGGTTCAGGGAGTTCAAAGAAGTTGCTCAAGGTCAAAATAAGGCAGTAACCTAGGAATGGGGCTTGACTACCATAAACTAAAAGCAAAAGCTACAATTTACAACATTGTGGTACAGGTTCCAAAATGTACCAAATAGACCTACCAATATGACAGCATTGTATGATAATGGCTGTGTCTCATATTATTGGAGAAAGCTAAATTCATTATTTAACATATGATTGCTGGGAAAACTGATTAGCTATGTTTTTATATTTTTACTGGATGACAGCAAAACTTGAATGCTTTCACACATCAAAATGAAATCTAAATGGATTAAATATTTAAATACAAAATTTGAAACAAAGCATTAAGAAAAAAACAGGTGAATATTTATAATATCACAACTGTGAGAGAAGCCTTCTTAACCATGTTATCTTGCCTAGAAGCTATAAAAGAAACGCTAGCTTTGTTTTTGGTGTTTTGTATTTTTTTATATTTCTAATTTTGGAAACAAATTAATACATACAACTAAGATTATAATGAAAAGCAATTAGTTCTCTGCCTCATCCTTCCCACTCTAAGGCTTAAATCCCAGAGGGTCACTAAGAGTTGGAATTGACTCGACAACAAGTGAGTTTTGGGGTTACTTATCACTAGTGATTTGCTAATGGGACAGCCAATTTTAGTGCCTCTGATATGCTACAATTTAGCTCATCTGTACCATTCTGATCTCCCCATCTTCTTCCTAATAGAACGATACCATTTGTTACTCCATTATCTTTATACCTTTAAATATTGTTCCATAATTAGATGATAGATTCTCTAAGTTGAGGATATTGACATTCTTATACTTCCTTTCACCTTTTCTCCTTTTATATCTCAACAGCAGTCATCAATTCTCTTCAAGTATCAAAGCTGATAACATTTATGGTTACCCATCCCCACCCTAAAACCCAAATCCACTGCCGTGGAGTCAATTCTGATTCCTAGAAACCCAATAAGGACATGGTAGAACCACTCCATAGTTTCCAAGGAGCGTACAGCGGATTCAAACTGTGATCTTTTGGTTAGCAGATGTAGCACTTAACTGCTATGTCACCAGGGTTTCTAAAAATACAAAGTCACGCCCAACACAGGGCTTGAATCCATGACACTGAGATTAAGTCTCATGCTCTACTGACTGAGCTAACCAGGCACACTTAGTTTGTTATGTATCCTTAATTGAATCATCTGTAACCTGTCCATGTATCTTTAAGAGTTGAAAAATCATTAAGTTGTTATTGTAAGTATATGTATATACACACAAATACATGTACACACACATACACATATGAACACAGGCAGAGTATATTAATTTAGTTTCCTATGGACAAATAATATGCTTTGGTTATATTTCCTTTATTTAAGAATAATTCCCCCCCCAGTTTCTAGTTGCCTTTTTCTTTATTGTTCAGTTCAAGTCCTCTAAGAAACAGATTCCAAGATAAGATTCAATTTATTGCAGGAGATTTATTAAGAGGAAATGCCTCTGAGGATAAATGGGTGGGGAGCAAGAAAAGGTGGAAACACTCTTCAGACCACTACGAGAGTATGACACCTGTGAAAAAACAGCCCTAGATTAGTGTAATTCTGAGACAGTCTGGCCAGATTAAAGTGGAGTTAAAGTTGCCCGTTAAGGAATCATGCATTGGGTAGAAATGGCTCAGCTGCAGTCCCCATGCTAGGTTAAGCCACTGGCTGAATGAGCCCAGGGAAGCATGGCTTGGTACTATACTTTCCTCAGTAGGTTCTTGTAAAGGGACATCTAAACAATATACCCCCGTGGTCAACTAACTTACATTATGTGACTTTATTGCTTCTCAAAGGATAGAACTGAATCCCCTAAATCCTCTTTTTGTTTGGACTTCTCTGGCTCCCAGAGGTCTTGGTCTTCTGTTTCAATGTCCAGCTACATGGCTATCTTTATGGGACATCCTGAGCCTATTCATTTCTCTATTTTCATTGCCTCTTTTTGTTCTGCTAGAACACAAGTTCTTTCCTAAGAAAATATGCAGGCAGAAAGTTTCAAAATCTTGCTTGTCTGAAAATTGTCTCATGTACTTGTTGATAGTTTGGACTTGTATAAGTTTCCAGGTAGAAGATGAATTCATTCTATACACTGTAACCAAGGTATGTTAGTCTGGGAGGTTGAGACTGATCAGGGAGGACTGTGTTCATTCCTGAATGTACCAAGATGTGTCCTATAACATACAAGGTCTGACAAATAAACTCACGAATGAACTCATCCTAGAAAAAGTGCTACATACCTCATTGCTGAATATCACTGTAGTCACCTTCAAAGTACTCCCCTTGGGAAGATCTGCACTGACATCAGCACCTAGTCCACCCTTCAAAGCAATTTTGGAACTCTTTCTGGAATGGCCATCAGAGCTGTCATTGTTTCATTCTTGATATCCTGAACGTCATCAAAATGTTTCTACTTTCAATATTTCCTTTATCTTCAGGTAAAGAAAAAAGTCATTGGGGGCCAGATCAGGTGAGTAGGGAGAGTGTTCTAATACAGGTATTTGTTTACTGGCTAAAAACTCCCTCACAGACAGCGCAATGTGAGCTGGTACGTTGTTGTGATACAAGAGCCATAAGTTGTTGGCAAAAAGTTCAGGTGCCTTTTGTCTAACTTTTTCATGCAGCCTTTTTAGCACTTTCAAATAGGAAATGTTGCTAACTGTCCAGCTGGTACAAATTTATAATGAACAATTGCTCATTAGCAACATAATTTTGACACTTGACTTGCACTGACAGAACTTTTGTGGTTGTGGGGAATTGGCTGACTTCTATTGTGCACTTTGACGCTTTGCTTCATCACACAGCCCAAAACATCATCTTGCCTCATCAAAATGTCTTAGCAAACTTTGACTCTCCTTTGCTTTTGCTTTTGTTCATCAGTGAGCTCTTTCTGGACCAGTTTTGCACACACCTTTCTCTTGCCAAGATTTTCAATTTAGGTTTTCCTGTTTCTCTACTGATGTTTAGTCCGCTATGCTTCTCATAGTCAGCCGATGATTTTCACACAATTCAGCAAAGTTTTGCAGTATTTTCGTCAGTTCTGCTTGTAACTGGCTGCCTTGACCTCTCTTCATCAGTGACATCACTGAAAAACATTTAATTCATTTGTACACTGCCATTTCCTTCACAGTGTTATCCCCTTAAACTTGGACTAACATGTCCCTGATTTCACTTCCACTCTTGCCGAGTTTAACAAGAAATTTAATGTTATTCATTGCTTTAATTTAAGATCTGAGATTCTCATGACAGCAGACACAAATGCACAATAATGAATGCCACTCAGCAAGACACTGAACGTTGACACCAACACGGCTGTGAGATACTGATATACCAAGGTTATGGAATCTGAGTTGTTGTACAGTGCTGCCTATGTAAGTGCCTGGTGGCAGCTTCACACACTTGTCAGGCTTGTGTTTGCCTAAGTCTAAGACTGAAGTGAACAACTGTATGTCAGACTGACCCGTGATCTCCATAATCTACAAGGTGCTGCAAAATATCAACAAGAAAAGGATAAATAGCCCAATTAAGCATTGGGCAAAGGAAATGGACTGACATTTCTCTACAGAGGATATCCAGGCAGCCAAAAGACACATATGGAAATGCTGATCATCATTAGCTATTAAAGAAATCCAATCAGAACTGCAATGAGACACCATCTCACCCCAACAAGTTTGGCCATGATCCAAAAAACACAAAACAACAAATGCTGGAGAGGTTGTGGAGAAGTTGGAACTCTCCTGCACTGCTGGTGGGATTGCAAAATGGTACAACCTCTTTGGAAAGCAATCTGGTGCTTCCTTAAAAAAATGGAAACATATAGGGCAGTCACATGAACAGATACATGCACACAAATGTTTATTGCAGCGCAGTCCACAATAGAAAAAAGATGGAATCAACTCTGATGCCCAGCAACAAATGAATGGATAAACAAACCACGGTATGTATACTCAGTGGAACACTATGCAATGATAAAGAACAGTGATGATTTTAGGAAGCATCTCATAACCTAGTTTCAACTGGAAGACATCATGTTGAGTGAAGTCAGTCAGCACAAGTTGGCACAAGGACAAATATTGTATGAGACCCCTACTATAAGGACTTAAAAACAGACTCATGTACAGAAGAAAAGATTGATGCCTGAAAGGGAGGGGTGGGTTAGGGTTGATTATAGATTAGATAGTCAATATAAATTTGGTTGGGTGAAATCAGTGACAGCACACATTAGAAAGAAGATCAGTTTAGCTGGACTTCAACATAACCTGAAAACTCTTCCAATCTTAACCCAATATTGCAAGGACAGAATAGCACAGGCAGGGGTCTGTGGACAATGCTCTCAGGCGACGTCAAGGCCATTTGGCATAACTAGCCTATTGCTAAGAGAGTCTTCTCCACCCCATATTGATAAGTGTCATCTGGGGTCTTAAAAGCTAGGAAGCTGCCGTGTGAGGTATACCAAATGGTCCCAACTCAGCTGGAACAGATAATCACCAAGGACAACAGTGACATGAGGGAAAAAGAACCATGAAGACAAAAGGACCCATGTGAATGGGTGACAACATTAACATGTGACCAGAAGAACTAGACGGTGTCTGGCCACCACCAACGACAGCTGTGATGGGGCTCACAATGTTGAGTCCTAGTGGCAACATCAGAAAAAAGGGGGTACACCCTAAGAACTCCACTAAAAGCCTGCAACTGATGTTCCAAAGGCCTGGGAGTTCCCCTGGGAGTGTGGCCTCTAGACCTGATGCTGCCACTGATCGTAGATCATTACCAAAGTCAACTCTTCAGATAGGAATGGATTGGACTCAGGGACACAGAGTGACCATATTGTGTGCACACTTCATGGTTCTGTGCATTTATAGGATGTTGTCCTACTGGCCTCTTACTAGAGAGGAGTGGAGAGGGTGGAGAAGAGAGAACAGGAGATCGTTAAAGAGGATATCACATGTATGGAACAGAAAGGAGAAGTGTGCTGTCACTGGGCAAGGAGAGTGATGGAGCTGCAGATAGGCAGGCATGCAAATTCGGATTGTACTGTAAACTTGCACTCAGTCAAAATAAAGAAAGTAAAATAAAATAAAGACTGAAGTGGTATACCTGGTTCAGATGAAAAAGTCTCCAGAATGCAGCCAGTCCAATCTATATACAGAGCTCTCCAGACTCATGTATTTAAGGCTGGATCTACTGTGGAAGAACTGGGCTTCCAGAAGATCTAATGTCACCCTGATTCACTGAAATATAATCCACCACATTGTACTGGCCAGATTATGATTTTAGATGTTGGAAGCTTATGCTTCTGTCTGTCCTTGGTAACACTGATGCCTTACTTGTCACATATCTGGTCTGTGATGACTTGCTTCCATATCCGTAGATTACATAAACTCTCTTTGATTTACCCAAGCATTGTCTATCTGTCAGGACTTTCCATCAATTTAGGTTTACCCTGGACAGATTCATTACTTAGGAATCTTGTATCTGACTGAATTTTTTTCTTTCTGTGCTCCATAGGGTGTTTTTTTTTTTTTTTCTGATTAAGCAAAAGAATGCAATTTTGCATACCTGCTTCTCTACAACTGTATCTGCTCTCCCCACCTGTGACACCACATTCCTTGTTTTCACTCTTTACTACTAGCATCCACCCAACGAACACCAGTCCCCTCTTCTGCACCCTCTCCTCCCCCCTCTAGAAAGAAACCAGTAGGACAGCCTCCTATGAATGTATAAAACCATAAAGTACACACACCACATGCTCACCCTGTGTCCCTGGGTGCAGTCCATTCTTAGTCTGAAGTATTGACCTCAGTACCAGTTTCAGGTCTGGAGCAGCAGCAAGTCTAAGGGCTGTGTTCCCAGGGGACCCTCCAGGTTGGGACCATTAATTGTGGTCTTTTAGTACAGTTCTTGATCTGCACACCTCTTTTTTACAATGTTAAGTCTTCCCATCCACGAGCAAGGTAGGTTTCTCCACTTACCTAAGTTGTAGTTGGTTTCTTGCAATAGAGTCTTGTAATTTTCTCTGTATAGATCTCTTACATCTCTGGTTAGATTTATTACTAGGTTTTTTTTTTTTAGGTGTTATTGTAAATGATATTGATTGGTGATTTCCTCTTTGATGATGTCTTGGTGGGTGTAAAGGAATCCTACCAATTTATTTATGTTTGTCTTATATCCTGATACTTTGCTGAACACTTCTATTAGTTCCAGTAGTTTATTTATGGATTCCTTAGGTTTTCTGTGTACGCAATCATATCATGTGCAAGTATGGATACTTCTTTACTGATGCAGATGCCCTTTATTTCTTTGTCTTGTCTGATTGCTCTGGCCAGAACTTCTAGCACAATGTTGAATAGAAGTGGTGACAGTGGGCATCCTTATCTAGTTCCTATTCTCAAGGGGAGTTCCTTCAGTCTCTCTCCATTGAGGATGATGTTAGCAGTTGGTTTTGTGTAGATGCCTCTTATTGTGTGGAGGAATTTCCTTTCTATTCCTATTTTGCTGAGAGTTTTTAACATGAATGGGTGTTGGACTTGTCAAATGCCTTTTCTGCAACAATTGATAGAATCGAGTGATTCTAACACTTTGTGTTATTTATGCAGTTGACCACATTAATTGTTTTCCTTATGCTGAGCCAACCCTGTATCCTTGGTATGAGTCCTATTTGGTCCTGATCCATTACTTTTTTGATACACTGTTGAATTCTACTGGCTAGGATTTTGTTGAAGATTTTTGCATCTAGGTTTTTCAGTGATACTGGTCTGTAACTTTCCTTTTTTGTTGGGCCTTGACCTAGCTTTGGTTATAGGGTTATGCCAGCTTCATAGAACTAATTTGGGAATGCTCTCTCCTTTTCTATGTGGTAGAATAGCTACAGTAGTATTGGAATTAGCTCCTCTCTAAAAGCTTGGTAGAACTCTATGATGAAGCCATCTGGGCCAGGACTTTTTCAGTTGGTAGTTTTTTGGGTCTTTCCCTGGCTTTGGTATCAGGGTTATGCTGGCTTCATACAATGAATTTGGGAGTATTCTATCCCTTTCTATACTGTGAAATAGTCTTAGTAGTATTGGAGATAACTCCTCTCTGAAAGCTTGGTAGAATTCTGTGGTGAAGCAATCTGGGCCTAGGCTTTTTTTGGTTGGCAGTTTTTTTCTGACTTTTTCAATATCTTCCTTTGTGATGGGTTTATTAAGCTGTTCTCCTTCACCTTGTGATTATTTTAGTAGGTGACATGAATCAAGGAATTTGTCCATTTCCTCTAGGTTTTCAAATTTGTTACAATACAGTTTTTTATACTATTCAGCTATGATATTTTTGATTTCTGTTGGATCTGTGTGACAATTCCCCTCTCATTTCTTATTTGGGTTATTTGTTCTTTTTCCTGTTATTCTTTAGTCAGTTTAGCCAGTGGTTTGTCAATTTTGTTGATCTTTTTAAAAACAAGCTTTTGGTCTTTTCAATGTTTTGAATTGTTCTCTGTTCTCTAATTCATTTAGTTCTGCTCTAATCTTTATGATTTGTTTTCTTCTGGTGCCTGAGGAGTTCCTCTGTTGTTCTCTCTCTACTTGTTGAAGCTGTAGGGTCAGGTCTTTGATTTGGTTTCTTTCTTCCTTACAAATGTGTGCATTTATGGAGATAAACTGACCTCTGAGCACTGTTTTGGCTGTATCCCATAGGTTCCAGTAGGAAGTGTTTTCGTTCGAACCCATAAATTTCTTTATTTCATCCTTGATTTCTTCTATGACCCATGATTTTTTGAGCAAGGTGTTGTTCAGTTTCCATGAGTTCCACTTTCTATCTATGTTTTTTCAGCTATTGATTTAGACTTTTATGGCTTTATGATATGAGAAGATGCTTTGCATTAATTCAATGGTATGGATTTTGTTGAGAATTGCTTTATGTCCTCACACATGGTCTATTCTGGAGAATGTACCATGTGCACTGGAGAAGAAGGTGTAGTTGACCACTGATGGATAGGAATTTCTGTATATGTTGATGAGGTCTAGTTGGTTAATTGTGGCAAAAAGGTCTTCTGTGTCTTTTCTTTTTTTAAATTTATTATGATTGAATGAAAATGTACATTCCCATATAAATTTACACGCTGACCTACATGCAGCTTCCATTATTCTCCCTGCACGGTGACAGCACACTCTTCCTCTCTGCTCCACACATGACTTATCTTCCCAACTTATCTTTCTATCTTCTCCTCTCCACCCGTTCCTCTTCCTCCGGTATGAGGTCAACAGTATGACCTCCTACAGATGCCTAGAACCATAAAGCGCCAACACAATGTGGTCACTCTGAGTCACCAAGTCCAATCCACTGCTGTCCTGAAAGTTGACCTTCATTATGATTTATGGACAGGGGCCACATTAGGGCCAGGGGCCCTGTTCCCAGGAGAATTCCAAGGCCCCTGGACCATCAATTGCAGTCTTTTAGTGTATATCTCAGGGTGCACCCCTATTTATACTTGTGTTGCCAGTGAGACTCAACTTTGTGAGCTCCATTGTGGCTATCACTGGTGGTAGCTGGGCACCATCTGGTTCCTCTGGTCACAAGTTGATGTATATATCCACTCGAGTAGGTGTCTCTGTCTTCTGGATTCTCTATCCCCTATGTCGTTATGGACCTTGGTGATCACCCATTCCTGCTGAGTTGCGACCATTTCCTGTACCCTCTGATGGCAGCTTGGCAGCTTTTAAGACCCCAGACGCCACTCACCAATAGGGGTGTGGTGAGTCCTCATTAGCACAAAGCTAGTTGAGCCAATTGGCCTCGATTTCCCCTGAGAGCATGGTCCCTGCCCCCACCCCAGCTACTCTGTCCTTGCAATATTGGGTTAAGATGGGAGGAGTACACAAGTTGTGTTGAAGTCCTGTTAATAATGATCTTACTAATATGTGCTGTTACCACTTTAAGTCAACTGAATTTCTAACAACTATCTAATCTAAACCCTCTCCCCTCGCCTTCCCACCCTTCCCACCCTTGCAACCATCGAAGAGTCTTTTCTGTTATGTATGAGTCTGTTTTTAAGTTCTGATAGTGGGGGTCTTATACAATATTTATCCTTCTGTTGCTGACTACTTTCACTTAACATAATGTCTTCCAGTTGAAACCAGGTTAAGAGATGTTACCTGCAATCATCATTGTTCTTTATCATTTAACAGTGTTCCATTGAGTATATATACCATAGTTTACCCCGCTGCTGTTTTCTTTCTACTTGTTCAAGCTGTAGGGTCAGTTCTTTGATTTGGTTTCTTTCTTCCTTAAAGATGTGTGCATTTATGGAGATAAACTGACCTCTGAGCACTGCTTTTGCTGTATCCCATAGGTTCCAGTAGGAAGTGTTTTCATTCTCATTGGAATCCATAAATTTCTTTTATTTCATCCTTGATTTCTTCTATAACCCATGGTTTTTTGAGCAAGGTGTTGTTCAGTTTCCATGAGTTCTACTTTCTATCTATGTTTTTTCAGCTATTGATTTTAACTTTTATGGCTTTATGATCTGAGAAGATGCTTTGCATAAATTCAATGGTATGGATTTTGCTGAGAATTACTTTATGCCCTAACACGTGGTCAATTCTGGAGAATGTTCCATGTGCACTGGAGAAGAAGGTGTAGTTGTCTGCTGATGGATAGAAAGTTCAGTTTATATCGATGAGGTTTAGATGGTTAATTGTGGCAATAAGGTCTTCTGTATCTTTATTGAGCTTTTTTTCCAGACGATCTGTCCAATATTGAGAGTGGAGTGTTGAAGTTTCCTACTATTATTGTTGAGTGATCTCTCTCCTTTTCGAGTGTAGTCAGTGTTTCTTTGATGTATTTAGGTGCTCTAATATTAGGTGCATAAATATTTAATATTGTTAAGTCTTGCTTGTGTATTGAACCTTTCAGCAATAGTGTTCATCCTTGTCCATGCTGGTGGATTTTACATTAAAATTGATTTTATCTGAGATTAGAATTGCCACACCTGCTCTTCTGTGCTCATTGTTAGTTTGATGCATATTCTTCCATCCTTTGATTTTCAGCTTGTTCCTATCTTTAGGTCTAAAGTGAGTTTCTTGTAGGCAACATATAGATAGGTCATGTCTTTTGATCCAAGATGTCACTTGATGTCTCTTTACTGGAGCATTCAGTCCATTCACGTTCAATGTAATTATTGATAGGTATGTGTTCACTGCTGCCATTGTGATATGTTTATTTTTTGAGTTGATGTTTTCTCTGTTGTTCTTATTAATCTGTTCTGCAACCTTCTCCTTTGTGAGTTGATTTTTTACCTTTTTCAGGGTTGGTTTTGTGGTTGTTGAGACTCCTGTATTACATTTCTTGATATGGTATGTTGCTTCTTTATTGTGCTTTACGGCTGCCCCTATGATCCCGCTTAATATAGATATAAGCCCAATTTTGATTGCTACCAGTCTTGTCAGCTTCCTTTCCATCTGGAAGGACTATAACGACTGTAGTACACCCCTCTTTTTAATATGATGATATCACAGTTTACAGGGTATGATCACTAGATTGTTTCTTTCACTATTATAGCTTTGATTGTGTTTGGAGCCTTCCCTAACTGAGTAGGATTCTGGGTAATGTGTCCTCTAAAATACAAAGTTAGCAGTGTTGTTCTTTGAAGCCAAGAGATTCTTTCAGTATTTCTTGTAGCTTTGGTTTGGGTTTTACAAAATCTCTGAGTTTCTGTTTATCTGCGAATGTCTTAGTTTCATTTTTATATTTAGAAGATAGTTTTGCAGGATATACAATTCTAGGTTGGAAGTTCTTCTCCTTCAAGGCTTTGAATGAGTCATGCCACTGTCTCTGTGCCAGCATAGTTTCTGCAAAGAAATCTAGCGAAAGCCTACAGGGTTTCCCTCTGAATGTTAGCTTTGCTTTGAATCTTGCTGCCTTTAAGAGTTTCTGCTTATGTTTCATTTTGTTGAGCTTGATTGTATGTCTTGGAGTCTTTCTATTGAGATCTATATTGAGTGGTGTTCAACATGTATCTTGGATATCTATATTCTCTTCTTTTGTAATTTCTGGGAAGTTTTCTGTCAGCAGCTCAGCCACAATACTCTGTGTTCTCAGGTGTCTCGCCCTGTTCAGGAACTCCAATTAATCGTAGCCTGTTCTTCTTAATAGCGTCCCACAAGCTTCTTAATTTTCTTGTTTCTTTTTTCTGATTTCTCCTCATAGATGCTGGAGTCAGCGGCTCTGTCTTCCAAATCAGAAATTCTCTTTTCCATTTGTTCCATTCTGTTTTCTTGGCTTTCAATGGAAGTTTCTATCTCTTTGATTTTGTTCCTGATCTGTTGGATTTCAGAGTACTGATGTTCCATCAGATCAAACAGCTTGCTTAGTTTTTTGTCTTGCTCTGCTATGTTTTGTATAAGGTCTAGGATGGCTCTCTATATAATCCTTTTGTATTCACCTTCTGATAGCTTCAGAAAAGCTTCTTTGTCTGGAAAGTTCTGAGGAGGTTTCTTTTGGGGGCCTTTTGATGCCATGGGTGATTTCTGGGTTACCGTTTTCCCCAGTGTTTGTTGCTTTTTGGGCTTCAGGTGGGTCAATAGAGGCTGGGAGAGATGCTGTGAAGATGGACCACAGTTATTTCTCTAGGCTATCTTAAAATGAGAACAAAAAAGTATTGGCACCTTCCAAAGTCAGTCAAGTTTTCAGATGTATATGTCCCTCTTCCCAGCTGGCAAAGTAAGCACCTCTATATTGAACCCCAGATACTATAAACTAGCTCAAAATACAGAAAGTCTACTGGCCTACTGGCCTCTGCTGTCAGGCCCCAGCTGTAGGTGACACTGTGTAGAACTCTGCTTTTCTGCTGGAAAAGCGGTCTCTTTTGGGTAGGCATGGCCTCCTAACCCAGGAATTAGGTCCAGCTGAAGCTTCCGTATGAATGACTCCACCTCGAAGTGAAACAAGATGGTGTCCACCATAAGTTTACCAGCTGGCAGGCCCAGGCTGCTGGCGGAAAGAGAGGCCAAGAGTGCCGAAATGCCCAGAATCCACAGCCTCTGCCACTGGGCCCCTGCCCCAGCTGACACTGTACAAAACACCACCTTCCTTCTAGAAAAGCACTCTCCCCCTCGCCGGCACCACCTCCCAGCCTAGGAACGAAGTCCTGCCAGGGTCCTCTGCCTGGGCTTCTGTTTCCCAGAGGATAGAGATTGTGTCCCGCACAAGCCCGTCTGTATGTGTACCACACGGCAGAGACATGGCAGAGGCAGAAAGATAGGCCAGGGAAGCCAAGGTGTATTGAGTCCAAAGCCAGGCTTTCAAAACCTGGTAATTATATTTGCCAGTCCCTCCAAGTCCCAGCTCTGCCTGCCAGTAAATAAAGAGGAAAAAAAAAATCAAAATGATGAGTTACCTTCAGTCTGTGCAAGCTGCTGCTCGTGGAGAGTGGGGTCAGTGAAAGAGTGGAGGTTTTGCATTCAGTGGTATGAAGTCCAAATTAATAGCCCTATGCTGCATCCCAGGGCTTACTAGGTGTCCAGAAAGCTCTGTTTAATTACCATTTCAGGTCTTGGTTTCCAGAGGGATTTAGGGAGACCTGCGTTTAGTACACCATCTTGTGTTGGCCAGTTCATAGTGTTTTGATTTCTTTTGCAACTTCTTATTTCATGATGAGCTTATTAAGTTGTTCTACTGTCCCTTTATAATTTTGGTAGGTGATGTGAATCTAGAAATTTGCCCATTTTATATAGGTTTTCAAATCTGTTGGGGTACAATTTTTTGTAGTGTTCTGTTATGATACTTTTGATTTTGGTGGGGTCCTTTGTGATGTCTCCCATCTAATTTCTTATAATGGGTGATTTGTTTCCACAGCTGTTTTTCTTTCGTCACTTTACCCAATGATTTATCAATTTTGTTGATCTTGTCAAAAACTCAGTTTTTGGCTTTTTAATTCTTTCAGTTGTTTTTGTCTTCTTCAATTCGTTTACTGCTGTTCTGATCTTTATTATGTTTTCTTCTGGTGCTCAAGTGATTCTTTTGTTGTTCTCTTTCTACTTGTTCAAGATGTAGAGTTAATTCTTTGGTTTGGGCCCTTTCTTCATTCCAGATGTGTGCATCATTAATAGAGATTAAAGTGACCTCTGAGCACTGCTTTTGCTGTATCCCACAGGTTCTGGTAGGATACATGTTCAGTCACATTTGATTCCATGAATTTCTTTATTCCATGCTGATTTCTTCTATAAACCATTAATTTTTTTAGCAAAGTGGTGTTTAGTTTCCATGAGTTTGAATTTCTACCCATGTGTTTTCTGCTATTGATTTCAACTTTTATGGTTTTATGGTCTGAGAAGATCCTTTGCAATAATTCAGGGGTTTGGATTTTGTTGAGACTTGCTTTATGGGCTAATACGTGGTCTATTCTGGAGAATGGTCCATGTACATTGGAAAAGGAGGTGTATTTGTCTGTTGGTGGGTAAAAAGTTCTGCAGATGTCTGTTAGGTTGAGTTGGTTGATTGTCATAATAAGATCTTCTGTATTTTTGTTGAGCTTTTTTCTGGATGATCTGAACATTACTGAAAGTAGTGCTGAAGTTTCCTACTATTGTTTTGGAGTAATCTATCTTATTTTTCAACATTGTCAGTTTGTTTGATGTATTTAGATGCTCTGATATTGGTTGTGTATTTAATATTGTTATATCCTCCTTATATACTGAACCTTTAAGCAGTGAATAGCGAACATCGTTGTCCATGATGGACCCCTGCTCATCTTTGCATGTTATTAACTTAGTATGTATTTTTCCACCCTTTGATTTTCAGTTTGTTCTTATCTTTGAGTCTAAGGTGTGTTTCTTGTAAGCAGTATATAGACCAATCGTGTTTTTTCATCCAGCCTGTTACTCACTCTCTTTATTGAAGCATTCAGTTCATTTACATTCAATGTAATTACTGATAGATATGTACTTAATGTTGTCATTTTTGTGCAGTAATGTTTGTGTTGCTGTCATTTTCTTTGTTCATTTAATATTCTGTTCTGGGTCACTTTTCTTTGTGGGTTTTCTTTTCATCCTTTTCAATGACAGTTTTGTGTCTGTTGAGACTTCTGTATTGTGTTTCTTGTTTTGATATGTAGTATTGTTAGTTTGCTTTGTGGTTACCCCTTTGTTTCCCCCCAGTGTTCTAGGTTTAAATCAGTCTTTAACTTATTTATATCTTCTTAACTTCCTCTCCATCTGAAATGGCTATCAATAGTGTAATATATCTATCTTTATATTGTAATGTTGGCACAGTTTGCATGTTGAACTGTTTCCCTAGTTTTAATATTTTAGCTTTGACTGACCATTGTGACTTCTATAATTAATCAGGATTCTGGATGCTGTGTCCTCTGTTGCATCCTTGAGTATATACCCGGTGTTATTGATATTCTAATCAAAGAACTTCCTTCAGTATATCTTGTAACTTTGGTTTTTGCAAGGTCTTTAAGCTTCTGTTTGTCTGAGAATGTCCTAATTTTACCATCATATTTGAAAGACAATTTTGCAGGATGTATAATTCTTGTTTGGAAGTTTTCTTCTTTCAAGACTTTGTATGTGTCATCCCATAGTCTTCTTGCCAACAAGGTTTTGGCTGAAAAGTTAGAGGACATTCTACAAGGCTTTCCTTTGCAGGCTAGTCCTTGTTTGATCCTTGCTGCCTTTAAGAGCCTCTCCTTATGTTACTTTTTGTTAAGGTTGATTAAAATATGTCTTGGTGTCTTGCTTTTGGGGTCTACCTTTTGTGGAGTTCAATGAGCATCTTGATTAGCTCTTTCTCCTTTCGTGATGTCAGTGAAGTTTTCTGTCAGCAACTCTTCAACAATTCTCTCTGTATTTTCTGCTATCCATCTCTGTTCTGGAACACCAATTACATGAAATTGTTCCTCTTGATAGAGTCCCACGTGATTCTTAATGATTCTTCATTTTTCTTGATTCTTTTATCTGATTTCTCCCCATGGATGCTGGTGTCAGTTGCTTTATCTTCAATGTTGCTAATTCTGCATTCCATTTTCTCAGTCCTGCTCTTTTGGCTTTCCACTGAATTGTCTAACTCTGTAATTTTATTACTGATCTGCTGAATTTCAAATTGTTGATGTTCTAGCAGTTCATATAGCTTGTTTGATTATTCCTTTTATTCAGCTGTACTTTGTTTAATCTCCATGCTAAGATCTAGAAGGGCTATGTACATAATTATTTTGTATTCTACCTCTGATAATTTCAGGAAGGCTTCTTCCTCTGGGAAGTTTTTGATTCTTCATTTTGAGAATTTTCCAGAGCCATGGTGGTCTGCTTCTTTAAATGGTTGCATATTGACTGCAGTCTTCACACCATCACAAAGCTGTTCAACTTCTCTGGTGTTGCAACAATGGGAGCTCTGGCATAGCTCTAAAGGAGTGAGTAAGGGCACTGCTAGACTTGGGCACCAGTTGTTGGTGCATTCTCTAGGTGCAGCTGACTTTTTTGTGCAGCTTCTCTGGTTAGAGACACTGTCCAGCTTAGTGGTATGGCTCAGCTTCACAGCTGTCCCCAGCTGGGTCCTCAGGGGTGGCAGGCCCTGTCTCCTCACTGATGAAGATGGCAACCTGTTTGTGTTGACTTATAGAGTCATGCCATCAGACACTATGGCATAGCTCAGAGAATGGAGGAGGGAAGGGGCACCACCACACTCAGCCATCAGACACTGCTGCATTCTGTAGATGTGATTGTCTTAAAATCTGCTTTTCTGCTGAGAGGCACTGGCCAGAGGTAACTGGTAGTAGCTGGGCCCTCAGGGGTGGTAGGCCCCACCTCCTGGCTGACAGAGATGGCAACCTGCTTATGGAGTCTCTCATGGGCCTTGTCAGCAGACCCTATAGTGTGGCTCAGTGAAGGGAGTGGGAAATGGCACTGCTACACTTGGCTGCCAGCTACTGCTGCATTCTCTAGGTGTGATTGTCTTAAAAACTGCTCTTCTGCTGAGAAGCACTGCTGCTCAACAAGGCAATTAGCCCCAGCCGGGCCCTCTGATGTGGCTGACATCGCCTCTCAGCTGACTAAGATGGCATACTACCTGTGCTACCTCTCCTGTGCTGCATCAGCAGTGTCTATGGTGCAGCTCAGAGAAGAGAGGTGTTACGGCAGTGGCACCCTTGGCTATCAACCATTGCTGGGTTCTCTAGACATGGCTGTCTTTAAGTATAGTCTCTCAGCTGTGAAAGACGTTATCTACTTAGGTGCTGCAGCTCAGCATAATATCTGGCTCCTGCCAGGCTCTTAGACTTGGCAGTTCCAGTCTCAGTCTCTCAGTTAACAAAGATGGTGTTTGTACCTGTAAGCCTCTCAGCCACTGTGCCAGCAGATGCAAGACCCTCTGCACTGTCATCTCACCTCTGTCAAAAGTAGTTTTCCCCTTCTTGTTGTCCAGTCCAATCTCACAACGTTCTTCCTGATCTTGGGGCTCCCAGGATGTCCACTGTGCTCTGTTCAATTGTTTTTCTAGGCCTTATTTCTCAGAGGGAATTGAGGAGATATGTAACTGTTCACCATAATGGTCCCACCCCAAAATGAAATTTTGGTGTCAGATAGCACTACAATTTAATTATGTATCCTTAACCAGCTAAAACAAAAAGATGGATAGTACACACGGTTCACTGCAGCACTATCCAGAATAGTCAAAAAGTAGCCAAGCCAAGTGCCGTCCATGAGTCAAAAAGTAGAAACGACCTAACTGTCCATCAACAGAAAAATGGATAAACAAAATGTACTGCATACATACAATGGAACACTCGTCAGTCACAAAGACAAATGAAGTTCTGATACATCTACAACATGAAAACAATATGCTGAATTAAATTTAAGTCAGATACAAAAGAACAAACACTGTCTGATCTCTCTTATATGAAATATTTACAATAGGCAAAGGTACACAGACCAAAGTTCTATTAATAGTTACCAAGGGTGGAAAAAAGAGGGAAAGGGAGAGGCACTGGAAAATCTGGCAGTGAGTATTGGTGACTGTTGTACAACATGATCAATGTGACCAATGCCACTAGATGATACCTATGAAAAAAAACTGAATTGGAAAATGTGTTACATGTATCTTTACAACAACCAAAAAAGTAGATAAGGATGTAGTTGATGTAGAAACTTCCAAAGCTAATTCTTTTCTGGGGGGGCCCCCAACACACAGTCTCTACTCCATTGACTGTCATAACAACACTGAGGTTAGCAAAGCCAATAGCATTTCCGTTTTATTTACTTATTTTTCATTTTATTATGATTAAGTGAAAGTATACAATCCAAATCAATTTTGCAGGCCTACTTTCTGAAGCTCTTTCTGCTCTCCTTGATCAGTGACAGCATACTACTCCTTTTCATTTTATACTTGTCGTATCCTCCCAACAATCTCCTGTCCCCTCCTCTCCACCTTCTTCTCCCCTATCTAGAAAGAGACCAATAGAACAGCATCCTATAAATGCATAGAAGCATAAAGTACAAAAATTATATGGTCATATTGTATCCTCAAGTCCAGTCCATTTTTGTCTGAAGAGTTGACCTCAGTAGTGTTTTCTGGTCAGGGGCAGCAGCAGGTATAGAGGTCATGCTCCCAGGGGATCCCCCAGGCCATTGGACCATCAATTGTGGTCTTTTGGTTGAGTTCTTGAGCTGCACTGCTCTTTTTCTCAAGTTGCCACAGGGACTCAACGTTGTGTGCCCCATCGTGGCTGTCTTTTGTGGTAGCCGGGCACCATCTGGTTCTTCTGGTCACATGTTGAAACAGTCTCCCATTCACAGGGGCCTTCCTGTCTCCTGGGCTCTTTTTTTTCACATGTCTTTGTTGTTCTCGGTGATCATCTTTTCCAGATGAGTTGGGACCATTTGGTGTACCTCAGATGGCATGCTTGCTAGCTTTTAAGACCCCACATGCCACTCACCAATATGGGGTGCAGAAGACCCCCTTAGCAATAGGCTAGTTAAACCAACTGGCCTCAGTGTCCCCCAAGAGCATCATCCCTCGAACCTGCCTCTGCTACTCTATCCTTGTAGTACTAGATTGAGACTAGAAGAGTTTTCAGTTGATAGTGAAGTCCAGTTAAGTTGATCTATGTTCTACTGTGTGCTGTGACTGCTTTCACCCAAACAAATTTTTATCAACTATCTAATCTGTGATCAACTTTCTCCCTGCCTGCACTTCCTTGTAGCTTTCAAAGAGTCTTTTCTTCTGTACATAAGTTTATTTTTAAGTCCTTATAGTAGGGGTTTCATACAATATTTGTCCTTTTGCCACTCACTGATTTCACTCAGCATAATGTCTTCCAGTTGAAACGGGTTATCATCTGTTTCCTAAAATCATCATTGTTCTTTATCATTACATAGTGTTCCATTGAATATATGTACCATAGTTTCTTTATCCATTTGTCTGTTGATGGGCATCTGGGTTGGTTCCATCTTTTTGCTATTGTGGACTGTGCAGAAATAAACATTTGTGTGCATATATCTGTTCATGTGACAGCCTTTGTTTCTGTAGGGGTTTATTTCCATTTTAAAGAAGACTCAAGGAGTTAGAGTTTTCAAGGGTCATATAGGAAGAAATGATAGGGCTAGAGTAAACCTGAGTCTTTATTAACTTTGAACCTACTTCCCTCTCTAGTCATATAATTCTACTGCTAATAAAATTTGGCAGCTAGTAATTACCTTTTACATTTGTATAGGAACATTTTTTTCAACAGATTATTTGATACAAGACAGTTTGGCCATTCAAAAGAAATCATTATGAAAGGATTTAGTCCCTGCCACTAACAGTGGTCTCTTTGGCAAATAAACATGGCCCCCCATTAATTAATTATTTTTATTGTGCTTTAAATAAAAGTTTACAGTTCAAGTCAATTTGTCATATAAAAACTTACACACATATAAACAACATGTATAAAGTCATCACCAGTTATGTGTATCACTCAGTGATTATTATGCTATTAATAAATGATGAAAAATGGTACTTACCTGATTCTTGTTTTCTTTTTTTTCTTTCTGTTTAAGGTGAGCTTTCAAAGCTTTTAACAACTTGTCTGCCTGCAGAAAAGTTAAAGACCTTATTATTAGTGCAAAAATCATATAAGCAAGGAGGGTACTTATGAATGTTTTCTCCTGTTTCATTCATCAAATATATGGTCAGGATCTGGGAATATACTACTGACTGATACAGAACTGGTCCTACCATCACAGATTTCCCAGTGAAGTGGGGAAAGACAGACAAGGAATGAAGCACTTCTTTACCTTAGAACTGGCATACAATGGGGCAGGTGCCAATATGAGGAAGCACAGGGTGTTGTGAGAGGACATCTATGGACTTGGCCACTCAAGTTTAGGCTGCTGTGGAGACTTAGCAGTAGCAGAGAACTAGACATACCAGTTCTAAGATAAAAATGATCTAACACCTTTCAGATCTAACAGCTGAGATCTGAAGGGTGAAGAGCAATGAGACACAAGGGAATGGGGAGAGAAAATAATATGGACAAGACAAGAATGAGTCTGAGTTTGAAGAGCTAAAGGAGTTCACTGTGGCTACAGCATGGAGCTGTTGCAGAGCACTGTAACAAAGTTGGAAAAGCAGGGGTCTGACCTTGCTAGGTTTTGTCAGCCCCTAAGGACAATAGGCAGTTTCTGAAGTTTGTAGCAAGGCAATGGTTAACCAATCTTGCATTTCCTAGATTATTCTGGCCACCAAATGTGCAGGACACACTGATGGAGGATAAGATTCAGCACAGGGAACCAGCCACGAGCCATCTGAGGAGACACTGATGACTGTGGCAGCACTACAACAAAGTGTGGGGAATCAAAGCTTTGTTGGCAGTGAAACCAGTGAGACTGGGAGTGTCAAGAATAGAGAGGTCTCAGGAGTCTGGGGCTGCTGGTGAGGCATGGTGAGGGACCCCATAGCAAGCAATGCAGGAGGTGAGGCAGGTCTTAGAGAGGAGGATGGTTTCAGGGCCTTGGGCCAAGGGAACTTCTAGTTCTTCCTTACCATAGGACACCTTTTCTTCTTGTTTTTTACCAAAAGAGAAATATCAATTTCCTTGGTGATGTTTTCCTGTACTTTAAAGGTCAGGCACTCTGGTAGGGCTCTTTTCTTCATCTTTCTCTCAGTTGTGCAGTTGAAAATTCCTTTTCAAGACTGGCCCAGCCACCCACCTCACTTCTCCTCTTATATCATTTATCCTCAGTCATATACCCAGCTGAGAATGGCAGAGATCCTGAAATCTGCTTCGGGTGTAAGGGACAGAAGAAAATGTCTATGGCTTGAGCTTAAGGCACATCCTTTAACCAAGTTTTCCAGAGGGCTTTTCATCAAAATATCAGATACCACATTTCAGGGATATAAAGGAGTACCTTATTTTCTACTTGCCATTGCTTTCTGAGCCACTTTGGGGCCTTCTCTGAGAAGGGGATGACTGGCAGGGCAGAATCTCAGGCATTTTTGGTTCTTCTGACTTGGATACCTTAAGACCATCAAACCTCACCAAATCTCCAACAATAACGAGGTGACTGTGGCAGAGTCAACTGAAGACAGTGAGCAGGCCAAACAACCTCGGGTTGATCCCCCAGAGAGAAGGAAGCAGAAGAGTGCTATCAGTTTAAATTTATGCATCCTTTGTTGCAGCTGCTACATCAGTCTACCTCATTGAGGGTCTTCCTTTATTCCGCAGACCCTCTACTTTATCAAGCATGATGTCCTTCACCAGAAACTCATCCTTCCTGACATCTCCAAAGTATGTGAGATGTAGCTTCACCATCCTTGCCTATAAAGAGCATTCTGTTTATACTTCTTCCGAGACAGATTTGTTCATTCTGTTGTTAGTTCATGGTATGTTCAGTATTCTTTTTCAACACCACAATTCACAGGTGCCAGTTCTTCTTTATTCATTGTCCAGCTTTCACATGCACAGATGACTGAGAACACCATAGCCTGAGTAAGGTGTACCTTAGTCTTTAGGGTGACATCTTCACTTTTCAATACTTTAAAGAGGTCTTTTGCAGCAGATTTGTCCAATGCAAAGCATCTTTTGATTTCTTAAGTGATGCTCTCATAGTGATGATTCAGATCCAAGTAAAATGAGACATTTGACAATTTCTATCTTATCTTCATTTAACATGATGTTGCTTATTGGTCTAGTGTGAAGATTGTTTTCTTGATGTCGAAGTGTAATTCATACTGAAGGCTGTGGTCTCTAATCTTCCTTAGTAAGTGCTTCAAGTCCTCTTCACTTTCAGTAAGCAAGGTTGCATCATCTGCATAATGCAAGTTGTCAGTGAGTCATCCTTCAATCCCAATGCCCCACTTTTCTTCATATAGTCCAGCTTCTCAAATTATTTGTTTAGCATACAAATCAAATAGGTGTGGTGAAAAGATACAACTCTGATATACACCTTTCTTGACTGTAAACCATGGTGTATCCCCTTGTTCTGTTCAAACCACTGCCTCTTGATCTGTGTATAGGTTCCTCATGAGCACAGTAATGTGTTCTGGAATTTTCATTCTTCTCAATGTCATTTATAGTTTGTTATGACCCATACAGTCAAATGCCTTTTCACAGTCAATAAAACACAAAGTGACTAGAAGCTGGGTAAGGACAGAATTACCCATAGTAAGGAGTTTGGATTTCTTCCTCCTGATGTAGTATTACAAAAAATGTAAAGCTTATACAAGTCAAGTCAATTGCTGTGTCTGCTAACCAAAAGGTCAGCAGTTCAAATCCGCCAGGCACTCCCTGGAAATTCTATAGGGCAGTTCTACTCTGACCTATTGGGTCGCTATGAGTCAGATCCAACTCAACACCAGTGGGTTTATACAAGCCAGAAGTATAATGTAATAAACATACACTCTCCATTTAGATTTAAAAATCAATACTGTGTCATATTTGCTCTCTCTCTCTATTTGTTGCTAACCCATTTAAAAGTAAGTTTCAGACATCATCATACTTTATCCCTAAATACATTGGCTGTATCTTCTAGAAATACAAAGCCCTGGTGGCATAGTGATTAAGAGCTGTAGCTGTTAATCAAAAGGCTGGGAGTTGAAATCCTCCAGTCATTCCTTGGAAACCCTGTGGGGCAGTTCTGCTCTGTCCTATTATAGGATCTTTATGAGTTGCAATCAACTTCATGGCAACAGGTTTATGGTAGTTGTATTCTCAGTTGTTTGAGGAACCTCTATAGTGTTTTACATAACAGCTGTACCATGCTGGCAAGTCAATTCCAACTCATGGTAAACCTATAAGTCAGAGTAGAACTGCCCCATAGAGTTTCAAAGGAGTACATGGTACATTTGAACTGATAACCTTTGGGTTGGCAGTCATAGCACTTAATAAGCATTACACCAACTGGGTTCCCTTAGACATCCTAGTGGAAATGAATGGTATCTCATTGTGGTTTTGATTTGAAGTTCTCTGGTTTTCATTTCTTTGATGGCTAATGAGAATCTTTTCCTGTGTTCAGTGGCCAGGTGAATATCCTCTTTGGTGAAATGTCTATTCAAGTCCTTTGCTCATTTAATGATTGGTTTGTCTTTTTGTTGTTAAACTATTGAAGGTTTACATGTATTTTGGTTATTAAATTCTTTTCAGATACATGGCTATCGAAGATATTCTCCCAGTGGTAGCGTGTCTTTTGACTTTTTTGGTAGTCTTTTAATGAACAAAAGTGGTTTTTTTTTTGTTTGTTTTTTTAAATGAGGTCCTATTTATTTACCTTTTGCTACCTGTGCTTTTATTATTTTATTAGAGAATCTATTGTTCAAAGGTAGGCCTGACAGTATTGCTGCTTCCTTTCCTAAGAATTTTATGATTTTAGTTGGAACTTTCAGGTCTTTAATCATTTTGAATTTGTTTTGTGTACAGTGTGAGGCATGGATCTTGTTTCATTTTCCTGCATGTAGAAATCTAATTTTCCTAGCACAATTTAGAGAGTATCCCTTCCCTATGAAATGGACTTAGCACTTTTGTCAAAAACTCAGGTGACCAAAGATGCACAAATTTATTTCTAGACTCTCGATTCTATTCCATTTGTCTATTTGTGGACATGTGAATGAAAACAAAGTGAGACATCGTTATTGGTGATACAGACAAGGTTTTAGTGGTCTAGATGGAAGATCAAACCACATTTTATAGAGAAAATTAGTTTCTCATTAAACAATTAATATATTGATTTGTGACATTGGTTGTCAACCTCATGACACGTCAATAGTCTCCCCTTCTTGACCTTGAGTTCCCCATTACCAGCTTTCCTGTTCCCTCTTGCCTTCCTGTCCTTGGCCCTTGGCTGCTGTGCCCACTTAGATAAGAACTTTTTAAAAAAGAAAAAAAAGACATAACCACCCAACAAAATTTTTAATACTTAGTCCAAGTTTGATTTTCCCGTATCATCTCAAAAAGACTTGTATGGTCTAATTTGTCTGGGAAACAGTACTTTCCAGCAAATATTTATTTACACCTACTATGTGCCAGATATTTTGTGCTAGGCTTCCAATGGAGCCTGTAGTACAAGAAATACTTTAATGGCACCCCCAATCATCTATCATGTGGGGCCTTAATATTAGATAGAGCTCTTAAGTGAAAAGCTTCTACTATAATTCTTTCACCAACCAAACTAACCTGCAGTATATTATTCTAACAGTGCCAAGTATTTATAAACAATAGTTTTGAATAATTCTTCACCATTTCATGCATAAAATGTACTGTAGTTAATGCTATAAAGAGTACTAAGGCAGATGGATGAGATACCTGACCAAGGTACTTAATGTTCGGCAAAGAAGATAACACACACAAATTACCAGAAGGCAAAGTGGAACTCTTAGAGTGCTCAAAGAGAGTACTTGTGAATGAACTGCTTCCCACTGAGGGTTCTGGATTTCTGCAGCATGGGCTTGTGGCCAAGGTAATGGAGAGGGATGAGATGCTGAGGCTGGGAGGCTTGAAGAGTAACTGAGATAAGGACAGAGAGATGAGGATCTGTGGCTAAAGGATCAAAACAAGGAAAGGTACAAAGTGTAAGATAATATTTCAGCCAGACTGCAAAAAGAAATTTAAACTAAGACATGAAGACTATGCTCATGAATAGTAGAGTAGGGGAACACTGAATATTACAGATGAGAAGTATCCCCAAGGATACTCCTTTTATTACTTATGCCAAACAGGTACTAAGCCTGGGCGCTATTATGTTTAAACCATTTAAAAACACTTATGATGCCTGATTTAGGCATTCATTCAGTGTAAATACCACATCCTGTAGTACAAATCTTGAATATGATTAGTACTTTGTGTGAAAACACCAACTTCATATTGAATCTCTTAGTTTCCTCCAACATTCTGCAACTTCAAAGTCAAAGATGTCATTGGTTTTGAAACAGCACCACCACCACAATAATCCACTGCCAATGAACAAATTCCAACTTATACTGGCCCTATAGAACACAGTAGAACTGCCCCACTGAGTATTCAAGGAGTGGCCAGTAGATTTAAACTGTCAACCTTTTGGTTAGCAACCGAGCTCTCAACCACTGTGCCATTAGGGCTGCACCACCACAATAGTAATCAATAAACGAATGATCATATAAGATCAATTATAAAAATTTGTCCATGGTGGGTGTTCTACTGCAAGTCATTCTTTCTGCCAGGCTGCCAAAATATCAGAGATTAGGAAAACCCACTACATAGACACAGTAGTCAAAAAGCCTGGTACTGGTATAACAACAGACACACAGACCAGTGGAACAGAATTGAGAACATAGAGGTAAATCCATCTACCTATGGACAGCTGATCTTTGACAAAGGACCAAGGGTTATCAAATGGTGAAGAGATAGCCTCTTTAGCAAATGGTGCTGGCAAGACTGGATATCTACCTGTAGAAAAATGAAAAAGGATCCTTACCTCCTACCATACACAAAACCTAACTCAAAATGGATCAAAGACCTAAATATAAAACCTAAAACTGTAAGTATCATGCAGGAAAAATTAGAGACAATACTAAGGCCCCTAATACATGGCACAGATTACCAAACATAGCTAAAAGTACAACACAGTAGATGAACTAGATAAATGAGACCGTCTAGAAATTAAACATTTATGCTCAACAAAAGACTTGTCAAAAAGATTAAAAAGAGAACCTATAGATTAGAAAAAAACTTTTGGCTACAACGTATCTGACAGGGTCTAATCTCTAAAATTTACGGAAATTTTCAACAACTCAGCAAAAAAAGACAAAAAAAAATCCAGTTAAAAAATGGGCAAAGGATATGAATAGACACTTTACCAAAGAAGACATTCAAGCTGCTAACAAACATATGAAGAAATGCTTGTGATCATCAGCAATTAAGAGATGCAAATCATAACTACAATGACATGCCATCTCAACCCAACATTACTGGCACTAATCAAAAAAGAAAATTACAAATGTTGGGAAGGATATGGGGAAACTGGAAGACTTACACACTGCTGGTCGGGTTGTAAAACAACATGAACACCAAGGATAACAGTATGGAGCATCCTCAAAAAAGCTAGAAGTAGAGGCACTATAAAATACAGCAATCCTATTCCTAGGTATATAACCTAAAGAAATAAAAGCTGTGATATGAATAGACACTCCTATGTTCACTACAGCATTATTCACAATAGCAAAAAGCTGGAAGCAATCTAATGCCCACCAACAGATGAATGATTACCAAACTGTGGTACATACACACAATGTAATACTGTTGTAGTTAGATGCTGTCATGGATTGAACTGTGTCACCCCCAAAATGTGTGTATTAATTTGGCTAGGCCTCAATTCCTGGTATCCTGTGATGTTCACTTATCGTTGTAAACCTAGCATTGATGATGTTAATGAGGGAGGATAGGTGACAGTTGTGTTTGTGGGACAGGACTCACGTGTGAGATTCATTGTATTGTGTCTGGGGGCAGCTCCTTGGGACGGAAAGCAAGCAGGAGTTGGGGACCTCATACCACCAAGAGGCAGCACTAGGAACAGAGCATGTCTTTTGGAAAGGACTCAAGGTTCCTGCATAACAGAATCTAGCTCTCAGTCCGGAAGATTAACGACAAGGACTTTCATCTAGACCCAATACAAAAGCCTTCTCCTGGATGTGACATCCTGAATCTGGATTTTTAGCTTACTGTACTGTAACAAAATAAAATTTGTCTTTTTAAAGCCATTCACTTGTGGTATTTCTGTTATAGCAGCACTAGATGACTAAGACAGGTGCCTTTGAATCATTGTTGCTTCTAAGGGGCACTGTGGTTGTAGAGTATGACAAACTGACACTTACATAACTGTAAAGAATAATGATAAATCCACAAAAAAATCTCATGACACAGGTGAATCTGGAGGTCATTATGCTGACTGAAATAATAATGACAAAAACTTGCCCTCAAGATGGTTTTGACTCACAGTAAACCAAAAGGACATAGTAGAGCTGCCCATAGGGTTTCCAAGTCGTGGCTGGTGGATTCAAACCCTCGACTTTTCAGTCATCAGCTGAGCTCTTAAACTGTTAACCACTTCATCATCAGAGCTCCAGAGGGAAATAAGTCAATCACAAAGAGAAAATTACAGTCTGAGACTGCTTTTATAAAGTAACAACAAAAGCTTTATACACAGGAGAAAAAGAAATTCTTTGATGGTTAACAGAGATAAGAGGAGAGGGAGGGAAAACTACCAATACTGCTGTTGAGTCGGGTACGACTCATAGCAATCCTAGAGGTCTGAGTAGAACTGCCCCATAGACTTTCCAAGGAGCATCTGGCAGATTTGAACTGATCTTTTGGTCAGCAGATGTAGCATTTAACCGACTACGCCACCAGGGTTTCCACCAAAGAAACAGTAAACGTCAAAACCCAATGTCGTCGAGTCAGTTCTAACCCATAGCGACTCTACAGGACAGTGTAGAACTGCCGAGCAGAGTTTCCAGGGAGCGCCCGGTGAATTAGAACTGTGGGCCACCGCCATTTGGTTAGCCGTAGCCCTTAATCACTATGTCACCAGGGTTTCTAGGCCTATAAGACAACGATAACACATCTGAGGAACGTGCTTCCCAGATCAATCAAGTGTCTAAGAGCAAATGAGCAACACTTTCCCAAAAACAAAGACAAGAAGGCGGGACGATACAGGAGAGCCGGCGGAAGGGAACCAAGGAACCGGAGTGTAAACGTAAGACTGCTGGGACAATAAAGGATGGCAAAGATGTCACAGCAATTCCTGTAGAAATTTTTGAAAGAAAAATTAATTTCCTCTGTACACTTTCACCTAAAGAACAATTTAAAAACAGAAAGAGAGAAGATTATAGGAACTACTGCAATTTACAGAAATTCCCGGGGCAGTTATTTCGGCAATTTCCGAACAATTAACCGCATCCCATGGGCGCTCCCACCTGCGTTTCCAACTGACCTTTTAGAAGTATCACAGAGTACTTCCAATAAAAACCAAATCTGTTTAGAACAAAGGCCTGTGCGAGCTCCAGAAAAGTCGGCCTCAAGGTGAAAATTATAGCCCCCCCTTCCGTTTTCAGAGTTAGAGCTGCCCCCACGAATCAGGCAGAGTATCTGCTGTCCCCGAGCCAGGACAACGGTCTCACTTTCGCCGGTAACATCGGCCCCGGTGACCCCTCGTCCGACCCCGCCTGCCGAATAGCCTGCACCACCAACACCGTACCTTTAGGTTAGCCCGGAGACCCAGACTCTTGGCCAGCTTCTGCAGGTCACAGTACTTGAATGAGTCTAGCTCCTCCAGGGATGGTGCAGTCATCGCGACCCGCAATGAATGCCACGGAGTAGTGCTTGCTCTACCACTCTCAACGCCGTTTCGCAGCTCTACCGCCACTTGAAGCGTTGCCTGAAAGTTTACACAGTTTAAATTATGAATGCTGCACTCCCATTGGTTAACAATGACTCATAGGAGGAGTTTCCTGACGTTAACCAATAGAAAGGCTGATTTTTCTCCGTCTCTACGAAGAAGGGCGTGCGAAGGAGTGTCTGCTCATGGTACAGAGTGTCCAATGAAAACGCAGGCATCCTGCTTGGGGCGGGGCCGGGTGCGTTTTCGAAACGGAGGCGCCAGCGGAAGGAAAATGGCGTCTCAGCGCAGGTGGAATCGTGTGGGTTATGCTAAGCATCCGCGTGGTAATTTTTGTGATGGTAGCGCTGAGAAGGCTACTGACGAACATTCTTTAACGACATCCGTAGAGTGGGACACGCAAGTGGTGAAGGGGTCCTCGCTGCTCGGCCCCGCGGGGCTGGGGGCGGAAGAGCCTGGAACCAGCCCACAGCTGCCGTCTTGGCTGCAGCTGGAACGGTGCGCAGTGTTTCAGTGCGCCCAGTGCCATGCTGTGCTCGCGGATTCCCTGCACCTCGCCTGGGACTTGTCGCGGTGCCTCGGGGCCGTGGTCTTCTCCAGTGAGTGGGGGCGTCGCCTGGGGCAGGAGATAGGGTATTCACGCTGTCTCCACTGGAGGACTTGGAGCCGGTTTGGGAATGCGGGGTGAAGATTTGCCAGTGGGGGCGCAGTTTTTGTTGTTAACATAGCCACTGCGCATCTGTGGGGGAGTGATTTGACTCTTCAAGATCAGCAGATGTAGGGATTCTGACTAATGCTTATCTTCCTAGGAGTCACAAATAACGTCGATTTGGAAGCGCCTTTATTGGTTGGCATTGAAGGTTCACTTAAAGGCAGGTAAGTACTGGGAATTACCGACTGGTGTCCAGTCCCTTACTGAGGAGCCTGGAACTGACATAGACAAGGAGGAAGAGTTTGTTCCTATTTTGCGCAAGAATAGTTTATTTCATCCAATCGATATACAGTGTCTGAAGGATGCCCCTTTTACTTGCTTGACTCTTTTGTGAACTTGATGTATCAGTGAAGGAAAAGTTACATGTGTGTAGGTTTTAAGCTCTTTCTGTGGGCCACATCTCCCTCGTGGTATGTGCAAGTGAGGCTAGGCTAAGAAAGATAAATGTCTATTATAGTTCGCATTTAACGTGAAATTTGTAATATGCTATGCAGGACTTGGAGCCTTCGTAGCACAATGGTTAAGAGCTTGGCTGCTAACCAAAAGGTCGGCAGTTGGAAGCCACCAGCCATGCTTTAGGAACCCCGTGGAGCAGCTTTACTCTGTCCTACAAGGTCGCTGCACCCACTGGAGGTGTAACAACAAAAACATGCAGGACTAATTCTGTCTGTAACTAGAAAACTGGGGAAAAATGCAAGTTGGATATTATGTACTTTAGCATTAAAACTCAGAACCAGTTTCATGCTATCTAGTCTATATGGACTCATGTCATCCCTATGTATTTTAGAGTAGAGCTAAGCTTCATAAGGTTCTCAATGGCTCTGGAACCGCAGTGGTCTAGTGATTAAGTGCTATGGCTGCTAACCAGAAGTTTGGAGGTTCAAATCCTCCAGGTATTCCTTGGCAACTCTATGGGGCAGCTCTACCCTCTCTGTAGGATTGCTGTGAATCTGAATTGACTCAGAGGCACTGGGTTTAGCTTTGGGTTTATCTTAGGGAAGTAAATCATCAGGGATTTCTTCTGTGGTGCTACTGGGTGGATTTAAGCTGCCAACCTTTCAATTAGTACTTGAGCACAAACAGTGTGCACTACCCAGGGACCTAACATACTTGAATACTCTTTGGTAAACTTTATATCTTGCAGGTACTATGATTCACAAGTTGTAGGTCCTCAGTGAATTTAGGTAATTTTGAGTATTGGTTGAACCACAGGTTGGTTCAGGTTTAGGATTAAAGTAGAGTAATTCTTAGTTTTTCTCGGTAACCAGGAAGAGTTCTGCAGCCTGAACAAATTGAATTAGACCCATTGCTTATTTTCTTTTTCCCAAATGAAAGATACTACCTGCACTGGCTCCTTCCTGCCCCAAGTGGATGAGAGGGAAAGTGTGTGGCCTACTTGGAATGGGAGATTTGGGGCCAGAGGCAGAAGCTGTCTGAACCTCCTGTTAGGGAGAAAGATAGTGCATCTCAGCAAGTGCTGTCCAATGCTATGACCACTAGCCACATGTGGCTACTGAGAATTTGAAATGTGGCTGCTCTGAATTGAGGTATGCTGTAAATGCAAACAACACATTGGATCTCAAAAACTTTGGGTTAAAAAAAAAGTAATAAATCTCTAACTTTTTTTAATATCAATTATGTGTTAAAATGGTATTTTTGATATGTTGGGTTAAATAAAGTATGTTAAAATTTAATTTCACTTGTTTTATTTTTTTTAACATGGGTACCAGAATATTAAAAATCACACTGTGTGGCTCACATTATATCCTTATTGGATAGTATTGGTCTCCATAGTTTGTGAAACACTGGAGGAAAATCTCAAGTATTTCTGTGTTTGTGGAAAATGGAGAACCATGTGTATTGTGAAGAGGGTTACCAAACGGCACAGCTGAAAACGCTTTGTATGCTTTAAGAATACATGTTCATTATTTAGACAAGAGTCAAAGAATACATTGAGGATAATTTCTGATAAAGCCCAAGAAGCATAAATTTTGGAATGAGGAGAATTGGATTCTTCTTTTTCCACTTTACGTCTTTTTTTTTTAAAAATTATGGTTGAGTGAGAATATACAATCCCATATAAACTTGCATATCCACCAATGAGTGGCTCCCACTGCTCTCCCTGCCCAGTGACAGCACAATCCTACTCTCCGTTCTGTACATGTCACATCCTCCTAACAATCTCCTATCCCCTCCTTTGCACCCTCTCCCCTGCGGCCAGTAAGAGGTCAGCTGGATGACATCCTATAGATGCATAGAACCATAAAGTGCACACATGATATGGTGGCTCTGTGTCACCAAGTCCAATCCATTTCTGTCTGAAGAGTTGAGTTCCATTCTGATTTGCGGACTGGGGCAGCATCAGAGCCAGGGACCTTGCTCTCAGGGGAACCGCGAGGCCCCTGGACAATGAATTGTGATCTTTTAGTGGAGATTTCAGGGTGCACCCCTTTTCATTTTCATGTTGCCAGTGAGACTCCAACTTTGTGAGCCCCATCACGGCTATCACTGGTGGTGACCAGGCACCGTCCAGTTTTTCTGGTCACATGTCGATGTCACCCACTCACGTGGGTCTCTCTGTCTTCTGGGTTCTCTTTGCCCCATGTCATTTTGGTCCTTGAAGATCATCCGTTCCCGCTGAGTTGGGACCATTTGGTGTACCTCAGGTGGCAGCTTCGCAGCTTTGGGACCCCAGACGCCACTCACCAATGCGGGGTACAGAAGACTGTCTTAGCAAAATGCTAGTTATGCCAGTTGGCCTCGGTGTCCCCTGAGAGCATGGTCCCCAGACCCCCACCTCAGCTACTCTGTCCTTGCAGTATTGGGTTAAGATGGGAGGAGTAATCATGTTGAAGTCCAGTTAAAATTGATCTTTCTAATATGTGCTGGCACAGATTTCACCCTACCAAATTTCTATCAACTATCTAATCAATACCCTACCTTCTCCTTCCCTCCCTCCTCAGCCTTGCAGCTGTCAAAGGATCTTTTCTTCTATGCATGAGTCTGTTTTTAAGTTCCTATGGTACAGGTCTCTTACGATATTTGTCCTTTTGCCACTTTGCCTCTTAATAAGACATGTGATAAAGTTAGTCTCTCTTAATCTGTTATGTTTGATTAATTCTAAGCTGAATTTTTTTCTGCATTTGAACATCCTAAAATTGGCATGATCCTTACAGTTGATGGCATATTAGAACCAAAGTCATAAGGTAGATAGATCCAGGGTTACTTCTGGCACCAACCTTGTGTTATTCTGTGGCTGCTGAAGGATTTATTGTAACCAATTTCAAAAAGCAATGCTACAGTGATTTGACAGTTTTAAATAGGTTTGTTACTCAGAAACTTTGTTGTATATGACAGAATATTTACTTAAATGGAATTTTGCTTATGTTTATTATAAGCACTTTCTTTTTTAATTGTTGTGGAAAAGCTCAAACACAGAAGAGTATAATGGACTTCTTCACACTTGATACTCAACTAAGACAACTATTGACTCATGGCCAATCTTGTTTCCTCTATAGTTACACCCACCACCCCTCTCTATTATTTTGAAGCACATACCTGAAAGATTATGCCATCCATAGATATTTTAGTGAGAATCTCCATGAGATACCAAAAAAACAAACAAACAAAAAAAAAAAAAAACCAAAAACCGACTGCTGTTGAGTTGATTCGAACTCATAGCAACCCTCTGCAGAGCAGATTTGAACTGCTGACCTTTTGGTTAGCAGATGTAGCACAAGGGTTGCCTCTCTATGAGATAGGAACTTTTTTTTTAAAGACATAATCCAGTTCTAAGAAACGTATGTCTTTGGAAAACTATTTGGGGCAGGTTCAAGTATGTTTGGAAACCCTGGTGGTGTACAGGTTAAGTGCTACAGCTGCTACCAAGAGATTGGTGGTTCAAATCCACCAGGCACTCCTTGAAAACTCTATGGGCAGTTCTCCGTTTGCAGGGATGCTACTAGCCAGAATCAACCCAATGGCAGTGGGTTTTTGGTAATGTATGGTTAGCTGATGTCTAGTTGACATCCACCTTTGGTGACTCCATGCACCGTGCACCATAGAACAAAAAATTGCTCAGTCCTGTGTCATTCCCATGATCAGCTGGAGTTTCGAGTGTTGTGATCCATAGAGTTTTCATTGGCTGATTTTTGGGAGTAGGTTGCCAGGCCTTTATTCCTAGTGCAACTCAGTCCAGGAGTGCAGCTGAAACCTGTTCGTCATAGCAATATGACAGCCTCCACTGACAGTTGGGTAATGGCTGTTCGTGAAGTGAATTTAATTGAGAGTTGAACCAGGTCTCTTGCATGAAAGGCAAGAATTCTATCACTGACCTCCTAATGCCTCACAAGCTAAGATGGACACTCAATAATATTTTCTCTAAGGTGGCTCTTCAAAATGTTTATGATGGAAAATTTTAAACAACCTGAAGTTGAATGCTATAATAAGCTCCCATGTACCTGTCGCCTGGTTTCAACAATTACCAACATTGTGACAAATTTGTTTCTTTTATGCATGAGTTGGATCCGGCTCCACAGCGTTGGGTTTGGGTATGCTTTACCACTGCCCCCTCAGAGTATTTTAAAGCAAATCTGAGAAAGTAAATCAACTGTTCAACTGCTTTTCAGTATTATTTCCTATTGTCTTCTAGATTCCTGAAATATGGTAACTAAAAGATCTTATAATTTAGTTAATTAATTTAACAGATAAGGAAACTGAGAAAGAGATAACCGTGCTTGCTATGGTATTTATAAGCAGTTTCTTCCCCCCAAGTTCACCAGTGTCGATTATCCAGTTAAAGAATAGAGGCCCAACAAGCTAGACTGTCTTTGACCTCTTATGGTAGAGTAAAGCAACTGAAAAGTGCATGGCAAGGATATTCACTGATTTTCTTCCAGCTGTGGTTTCTTACAAAAATAGGGAGCCACCCAAATAATCAAAGTGTGGGTTTTTCTTCCAACATTTTAATTTAAAAAAAAAAAAAAAGATTTTTCAATTCCTTGTTGTTCTTACATTGAGAATAGGCACAACAAAACACAAACCCAATTCACTAGTTTTTACTTGTATAATTCAGTGATACTGATTTGATTACATTCTTTAAGTTCTGCAACTATTCTCACCCTCTTTTTCTGGTTGTTTCTTTCCCATTAATATAAACTCACTGCCCCAAGATTCCCATCAAAAGTCCTTAGAGTTGCTACTATCAGTTTGATTTCCTGTAGACAGTTTTTAAAAGAGCATACTGCTCAAGGCAGACATTTTTCACTAGTTAAGCTAAACTATTGTTTGGTTTTAAGAAGATTTAAGGGGATGTTTTTGGTTTAAGATTTAAAGATTATCTCAAAGCAATAGATTCAGGAATTCATTCAGCTTCCATGGCTTCAGAAAGTCTGGTTGTTGTCAAGTGCCAAACTCATTGCTGTCAGATCATTTCTGACTCATAGTGACCCTGTAGGACGGAATAGAACGGACCCACAGAGTTTCCAACGAGAGCGTGGTGGATTCAAACTGCCAATCTTTTTATTTAGCACTTGTAGCTCATAACCACTAAGCCATCAAGGTTTCCTGTTAGGTACCACTAAACCTTAAATAGACACACTCGTATATTATACAGACTAAGCTTGGAGGTTGAAGAAGCCATGTAAAGGTTGTGTGCAATATGTCGTAAGAGGCAACACATGAGGGATAGATAATAATAAGCAATAGGTGTTGTTAGATGCCAGTTCCAGCTCACAGTGGATGTGCAACAGAACAAAACACTGCCAGATCCTGTGCCATCCTCATGATTGTTGTCGCGCTTGAGTCCATCGTTACAGCCACTGTAGCAGTCCGTCTCGTTGGTGCTCTTCCTCTTTTTTGCTGATCCTCTATTTTATCAAGCATGATGTCCTCTTTCACGAGTGGGTTATTTGTCTTATTTTGTCATCAAAGTGTTATATATATTTTGGTTATTAGATTTTTATCAGATACATGGTTTCTGAAGATACTCTCATTCAGTAGCTTGTCTTTTCACTGTTTTGGTAATGTTTTTGATGAAAAACCGCTTTTCATTTTTATGAGGTCCTGTTTGTTTGTACCTTAGTTATTACATAATCCATTGATTAAAAACTAGGTCTGACAGCATTGCGTCTGCATTTTCTTTTAAAAATTTTATGATTTTAGCTTGTACCTTGTCATGGGCTGAATTTGTATCCTCCCAAAATATCTGTCGACTCGACTAGGCCATGATTCCTTATCTTGTGTAATTGTCCACCATTTTATCATCTGACAAGATTTTTGTATGTGCTGTTAGTGCTATTTCTGTGATGTTAAGATGTGACTAGCAGCAGTTATGTTAATGAGGCTGGACTCAATCTACAGATTGGATTATGTCTTGGACCAGTCTCTTCTGAGATATAAAAGAGAAGATGAGGGGAGAGATAAGGGGACCTCATCCCACTAGGAAAGCAGCGCTGGGAACAGAGTACATCCTTTAGACCTGAGGTTTCTGCGCAGAAAATCTCCTACATGAGGGAAACATTGATGACGGAGACCTTCTTCCAGAGCTGACAAGAAAAAAAAGCCTTCCTCTGGAAGTGATGACCTGAATTTAGACCTCCAGGCTACTAGACTGAGAGAATAAACTTCTTTTTGTTGAAGCCATCCACTTGTATTTCTGTTATAACAGCACTAGATGACTAAGACATACCTTTAGGTCCTTAATCCATTTTAAATTGGGTTTTGTGTATTTTTTGAGGCATGTATGCTGTTTTGTTTTTCTGCATGTGGAAATCTAATTTTCCCAACACTATTTATTGAAGAGACTGTTCTTTCCCCATTGAATGGACTTAACACCCTTCTTGAAAATTGGCTGACTGTATATGTGTGGGTGTATTTCTAGACTTTTAGTTCTATTCAGTTGCTCTGTATGTCTACTGTTGTACTGCTACCAGGGTGTTTTGATTACTGTAGTTGTATAACATGTTTTAAAATTAGGAAGTGAGAGTCCTCCTTCTTTGTTCTACTCTTTCAACATTGCTGTAGCTACTTTGGGCATCTCATGGCCTCAACCTTCCTATAAAATTGAGGATTGATTTTTTTCTCCCATTTCTTCTGTAAAGAAGCCTGATGGAATTCTGGTTGGGATTGCATTATATTGCCTAGTATTGACATCTAAACAATCTATGAATATGGAACATGTTTCCATTTAGTTAAATTGTGTTTAATCTCTTTCTGCAGTGTTTTATAATATTTATGGTATAATTTTGTCATGTCCCTGGTTAAATTTATTCACAGGTATTTTATTCTCTTAGGTGCTATTGTAAATAGAACTGTATCTGTAATTTCCCTTTCAGATTTCTCATTGCTAGTACATGGAAACCCAACTGATTTTTATCTGTTGATCTAGTACCCTACAACTATGTTAAATTCTTCTAGAAGTTTACTTGTGGACTCTTTGGGATCTACTATATATAGAATCTTATCATCTGTGAATAGAGATAATTTTATCACTTCTTTTCCAATTTGGATAATTTTTATTTCTTTTTCTTGTCTTATTGTTTAGGCTAGGACTTTAATACAAATACTGAATAGAATTGATCAGAGTGAGCACCTTATCTTATTCCTGTTTCAAAGGAGAAGCTCTTTGTTTGTCTCCATTAAGTATAATGTTGCCCCCGCTGCCATTTTTTCGTATGTGTCCTGAGTTTCACTGAGGAATTTCTCATCTATTCCAATCTTTAGAATTTTCAATAAGAAAAGCTTTTGAATTTTAACTACTTTTTCTGCATACATGGAGATGATCATGTGGTTCTTTTCTTTTGTTCTGTTGGTGCATGGTGTATTATGTTGATTTTCTAATGTGGAACCATCCCTGCATTCCTAGAATAAATCCTCTTGGTCATAGTGTATGACTCATTTAATATGCTGTTTCATTCTATTTGGAAACCCTGGTGGCATAGTGCTTAAGTGCTACAGCTTCTAACCAAAAGGTCTGCAGTTTGAATCCACCAGGTACCCCTTGGATACTCTGTCCTGTAGGATCATTATCAGTCAGAATCAACTCGACAGCACTGGGTTTGGGTTTTTTCTGGCTGCCATTCCATTTATTAGTATTTTGTTGAGAATTTATGCACTATTGAGAATCCTTTAAATTTATTTTGCTGTGTGCCACCTAATCAGTTTCTGTTGAGATACTTGTCCACAGGTACTATGTTTTTTCTGATATGATTAATTCCTGTGCAAGAATTGGAAACCCTGGTGGTGTAGTGGTTAAGTGCTATAGCTGCTAACCAAAAGGTCGGCAGTTCATATCTACCAAAAGCTCCTTGGAAACTGTATGGGGCAATTCTATTCTGTCCTAATTAATTCAACTTAATAGAACTTTATTTCACAAATTGCTTTTTGGTTACTTGTATTCACAAAAAATACACTGTTTCATTTGTAGTGTGAGTCTTCATTTACCAATGAATTTATTTTTCTGCTGGTTCTTTTTTAGTAGTCATTGGTAGGATTATTTTTTAGCTGTATGATTTTTATATTCTCTTTTATTAATAGAATTTTACTACATAGCATACTGTATATATGTGAATAATTTTATCCCTTACCAAGTGACTTCAAAATTGCCTTCATTACCTACATTATGAAATATAGTTACTTTTTCTCAAAACATTGCTTTGTAATAATCAGATATAACTTGTACGTAGTTAATGACTTGCTTACATAAGTGATATAATCAAAACCAAAATCAACTTTTACTGATTCCTTGCCTGGTAATCTTTCAGACAATAAAAGAAAATAGATGACTTCTAGGTGTTGTGGGTTGAATTATGTTCTCCACAAAAATGTATCAGTTTGGATGGGCCATGTATCTGGGGTTGTCCTCCACTTTGTGGTTGTAATTTTATGTTAAGATTAGGGTAGGATTATAACACCATTACTAAGATCATGTCCCTAATCCCAGAGAGTTTCCTTGGGGTATGACTTACACCACTTTTTTTAAAGAGATAAGAGGAAAGGGAAGCAAGCAGAGATCTGGGCACCTCATACCACTGAGAATAGCAGTGCTGGGAGCAGATCGCATCCCTTGGACCTGAGATCCCTGTGCTGGGAGGCTCCTAGTCCAGGGGAAGATTAATGAGAAGGCTGGCAGAAAGAGAAAAGCCTTCCCCTAAAGCTGATACTGTGAATTTGGACTTTTAGCCTCCTTACTTTACTGTGAAGAAATAAATATCTCTTTGTTAAAGCCAGGCACTTGTGGTATTTCTGTTACAGTGTGTTTTAGTCAGCTAGCGCTGCTCTAACAGATATACCATGAGTGGATGGTTGTAGCAAAGGAAAGTTTATTCTTACACAGCCCAGTAAGTTACAAGTCCAAATTCAGGGTGGCTTTCCCTCTCTGTAGGCTCTGAAAGAAAATGCTTGTTTTGCATCAGGGTGCATCTTGGCATAGGAGCCTCAGATCTGAAGGACATGCTCTTCCGGTGCTGCTTTCTTGATGGTGTAAGGTTCCCAGTTTTCTGCTTACTTCTCCATTCCTTTTATCCCTTGTAAGAATGAAGGATAAAGGATGATGCAAGCCACAATCCAGGGGAATTCCCTTTACAGTAGAGCAGGGAGATGACCTTAGGAAGGGATTTACAGTCTCACCCTGATCATCTTTAATATACAGCATAGGAAAATCACAAAATGAAGGACTATCATACAGTATTGGGAATCATGGCCCAGTCAAGTGGCTACACCTATTTCTGGGGGGACACAGTTCAATCCATGATATAGTGGCACTAGAAGACTATGACATTGGAGTAATGGGATTCTTTTTCTTTGTTTTGCATTTAGTCTGGGTAATTGTTTGAGTTATTTTTTTTTGTTATATCTGTACAAGAAAATACCTGATTTGAGTTATATGAATAAATTTCTTAGTAAGCCCCCAATCAACTTATTTTTTCCCTTAACTGGAAATTGGTATAATGATAGCTAATTTCTATGGCGATTTATAAGTTTAAATGTTAGGCTGATTAGTTAACTGTTTTCCTTGCTTTTCAGGGGTAAATTACTTTATTAAAGTGACATTTGTACATTCATGACTGCTTTTTGAGCCAAAATCCACAAGGATATCTGTAATCTAAGGCATAGTTATGTTAATGTCTGAGTTGACCATTCTTGCATATGATGTTTCTTTAGTATCATTTGCATTATAATATTTTTCACCTATGCCTTACTTCCAGAAACTGTTTTTTTTTTTTTTTTAACTTGGTCTGTGATTTCTTTTCTTACTTGTTTTTTTCTCTCCACTCTACCCCCGCCCCTAGTATTTACAGCCTTTTATTCTGCAGTTCCTGCGAGATTCCCATTGGTTTCCATCTATATTCTACTCATGCGACTTTAGCTGCCTTGAGAGGTCACTTTTGCCTTTCCAGTAATAAAATGGTGTGGTGAGTAAACTTAAATATTCTTTATCAAATAATTTTAAATGATCATATAGAGAAAACGGCATTTGTACCAAAGAAAATGCAAAATCCCGGCAGTTACCTCTTCTAGAAAAGATAGCAGTGGGAGCAATTTGTAATCTCATGGTAACATTATAATTATTTTAGTTGTGTAGAATAATTCGGAAGATATTCCAAAACTTACGGAATGTGAACTTAAAAAATAATTTTGTAGGAGATACTTTTTGGGTTTGTATCTAGCCCAGATCTTCCTCCTGCAGGGAGGAAGTCTGTACCACTTTCACATGACAGGATCAAGAATAGGTAGGTGACACAAACTAAGCCAATCAGGTTTTCTACCCTAGGAATTTGAACTTAAGGACATAGAGATACTGCTTATTTCATAGATGATACTGATACTGAAGTTGGGAAGTAAAAGCTCTAGGTTTCAGGTATCTATGTTTTACCTTATGCATGTAGATGCAGAGAAATCTTAATCTGTAAAAAGAAAAATGAAGCAGATACAGGGCACAAAGTAAAAACTGTGATCATGTGGAGCTAGAAAGAGTAATATAGCTATTCATTGTCCTGAATTATATGTTTATCTTCTTAATTCTTCTTTTAACTTAAAGTTCCTGTGTTTAAAGTGATTAAAGTGACTGTGATTAAAGTCTTCTTGATCATGAAAAAAGTAACAATAACCAGTCATTGATGACCTATTTTATGCCGGCCATTTTGCTGATCTTACTTAGCTCATAATCCAAGAAAACGAGAACTCAGAAAGGTAGAGGAGCTGAGCAAAGTTCTTTTTTTTTTCCTTTCTTAAAACATAAAGCCTTCCTTTTTCTCATTTAGTATGTTGTCAGATGGATGTTTTGACAGATGGCTAAGCAAAAAAAAGTGTAAAATAAAGCCCGTTCTTTGCAATGAAGTTGTTTGGTGTACATACCAGTTGTTTGCTCTTTCTTGAAAGTTTCTAACAGGAAAATATACACATGACGTAGATTGATATTCAACTTTGGATTTGTAGTTACAGTGCTAAGTAAATTCTATTTAAAAAAGGAAGTTTAAAGATATAAAGGTATCTCTAAGTATGTGCTGTTGGTGCTGTCATTGTCGTTAGATGCTGTTGAGTTGGTTTTCTGACTCCTGGCAACCCTGTGTACAAAAGAATTAAACACTGCCCATTTAGGATGATGTTGGTTTTGTATAAATACTCTTTATTATGTTGAAGGATTTCCCTTCTAATTTTTTTGAGAGTTTTTATCATGAAGGGATGTTTTACTTTGTCAAAGGCCTTTTCTGCATCAACTGACAGAATCATGCAGTTCTTGTCTTTTATTTACATAATTGATTACATTGATTGTTTTACTAATGTTAAACCTTTCTTGCATATTTGGTATGAATCCCACTTGATCAGGGTGAATTATTTTTTTGATGTGTTAATGAATTTTACTGGGTAGAATTCTGTTGAGGATTTTTGCGTCTAAGTTTGTGAGGGGTGTTGGTGTGTAATTTTCATTTTTTGTGGTATCCTTAGCTGGTTTTGGTAGCAGGGTTATGCTGATTATATACAATGAGTTTGGGAGTATTCCATCCATTTCTATGCTCTGAAATACCTATTGTAGTAATGATGTTAACTCTTCTCTGAAAGTTTGGTAGAATTTTGCAGTGAAGTCATACAGGCCAGGGATCATTTTTGCTGCGAGTTTTTAAATTACCTTTATAATCTCTGCTTTTGTTACAGGTTTATTTAGTTGTTCTACCTCTGTTTGTGTTAGTTTAGGTAAGTAGTGTGTTTCCAGAAATTTGTCCATTGAGGTTTTCAAACTTGTTAGAATACAGTTTTTCAATAGTATTCTGTTATGATTCTTTTAATTTAAGTTGATTCTGTTGTCATATTGCCCATCTCATTTCTTATTTGGGTTACTTGCTTTCCCTCTTGTTTTTCTTTCATCAGATTGCCTGGTGGTTTATCAATATTGTTGATCTTTTCAAAGAAAAGATCTTGTTAACACTTGTTAGGGTCTTGTTAGCTCTTGTTAATGCTTTTAGTTGTTTTCCTATTCTCTATTTCATTTAATTCTGCTCTAATTTTTATTATTTGCTTATTTTTGGTGCCCAGGAGCTTCGTTTGTTGCTCTCTCTCTGTTTGAGTTATAGGATTAATGTTTTGCTTTTGACCCTTTCTTCTTTTTGGATAGGTGCATTATTGTTATAACTTGAACTCTGAGCACTGCTTTTGCTGTGTTCCAAAGGTTCTTGTAGGATCTTTTCATTCTCATTTGATTCTATGAATTTCTTTATTCTGTGATTCTGCTAATTTCTTTATTACATCCATAATTTCTTCTATAACATCAGTAGTTTTTAAGGAAGGTGTTGTTCAGTTTCCATGTGTTTTGATTTCTTTTGTCTCGCTTTTTCTGTTACTGATTTCTCCTTTTATGGTCAGCAAAGATGCTTTGTAATATTTCACTGCTTTAGATTTTGTTAAGACTTGCTCTATGGACTTTTATAGTCTAGTCTAGAGAATGTTCCACATATGTTGGAAAAGAAAGTATACTTGGCTGTTGTTATGTGGAGTGTTCTGCATATGTCTGTGAGGTCAAATTGATTGATTGTAGCATTTAGATCTTCCATATCTTTATTGAGGTTCTCTCTGGGTGTTCTGTCTTCACCGAAAGTGATGTGTTGAAGTCTCCTTCTGTTATTTTGAAGCTGTCTATCTTGCTTCACAATGATGTTAGCCAGTATTTAGGAGCCCTGGCATTGAGTGCATAAGTATTTAATATGGTTATGTCTTCCTAATGTACTGACCCTTTAATTATTATATAGTGTCCTTCTTTATCTTTATACTGGATTTTAATATAAAGTGTTTTGTTAGAAATTAATGTGGCCACTCCTGCCTTTTTTTGATTGATTGCTTGTTATGTATTTTTTTTTTCTGTTCTTTGAGTCTTAGTTTCTCCATTTATCATGATATACTTTATGGGTTCCATTGTGAGGATTTTTTTAATGTTGTGTAATCTATAGGGAGAGCTGTGGTCTTTGATTTTTATCAGTAAGTGCTTAAAGTCCTCTTCACTTGAGCGATCAAGGTTGTGCCATAGTCATATTTCAGGTTGTTAATGAGTTTTCCTCCAGTGTTAATGCCACATTCTTCATAGTGTCCAGTTTCTAGGATTATTTCTTCAGCATACAGAGTGAATAAGCATGATGAAAGGATGCAACCCTGTTGCACATCTTTCCTGATTTTAAACCACATAGTATCTCCTTGTTCTGTTTGAATGACTGCCTCTTGATCTATGTATAGATTCCTCATGAGCATAATTAAGTGGTCTAGAATTCCCATTCTTTGCAATGTCACCCATAATTTTTTACGATGTACAATGCCTTTGCATAGTCAATAAAACATAGGTAAGCGTCTTTCTGGTATTCTCTGCGTTTAGCCAAGAGGCATCTGGTATCAGCTATGATATTCCTCATTCAGTATCCTGTTATAAATCCAACTTGAATTTTTGGGTGTTCCTTGTTGATGTACTGCTGCAACTGTTTTTGAATGCTCATCAGCAAAATTTTATTTGCATGTGATGTTAATGATGTTTTTTACTGCTATCAACTTTATGTTGGATTACTTTTCCTTAAATGAGCATGTATGTAGATTTCTTTGAATTGGTTGGCCAGATAGTTTATTTTCCAAACTGCTTTGCAGAGAAGTGAAAATTTCCAATGCTGCATCTTTTTTGTTGAAATATGTCAACTAATACTCTGTCAATTTTTGGATACTTGTTTTTTGACAGTGCCTTCAGTGCAGCTTAGACTTCTTCTGTCAGTACCTTTGGCTCTTAATCATATGTTCCATCCTAAAATGATTGAATGTCAACTAATTCCTTTTGGTTCAGTGCCTCTGTGTTTTTTTTATATCTTATTTTGATGTTTCCTGCATTGTTCAATATTTTGCCTATAGAATCTTTTAATATTGCAACTTGAGACTTGAAGTTTTTATTCAGCTCTTTTGCATGAGAACTGCTGATTGTGCTTTTCTCTTTAGGTTTTTCGAATGCCAGGTCTTTGCACGTATCATTATAATACTTTGTCTTCTTAAGCCACCCTTTGAAACTGTCTGTTTAGACCTTTTACTTCAACATCTCTTTCATTAGTAACCTGAAATCTTATTTTAGAAACAGATATTAGCAAATGCCTGTTACTGTGGAGTCACTTCTGACTCATAGTGATACTATAAAACAGAGTAGAAGTGCCTCATAGGGTTTCCAGCTGGCAGCTGGTGGTTCCAACTTCTGACCTTTTCTTTAGGAATTGAATGGTTAGCTACTGTACCACCAGGGCTCCAAGAAAATGCCTCAGCAAAGTTATAATTGTAATCTTTTAGTAACAAATTTTTCAAAATAGAAATTCAAATGTGTATGGGCTTTTGAGTAATTTCTTAATATTTCAAAATAAGGAGCTAGCCTCAAAAGTCTTTATATTCTTTTGGTTAAGTAGATACGGGGAGGTAATAGATAACATGAGTCTGGAAAGATAATAAATATATGTCTGTGTGTATCAGAATGAATTTGTTACTAGTAACATAAAACTTAACAGTGTGTTAACAAGTAAGGGGTAGATGCTAACCCTAGAAGCCTTCTACTGGCTTGACAATGACATGAATTTGGGTCAGCATTTCTGTGGTACTCTATGCCTTTTCCTCCTGGTTATAGGATTGCTGCTGTCATTACAAACATTATATCTATAGATAATATGTCTTCAGAAGGATATAGAAAATGTAGGAAGACAGCAAAAGTTCAACCTTGATCAGCAAAATTTTCCTATTATTGTTTAGAAGCATGCCGCATGGTCATCTAAACTGGGGAATGAAATAGGTAAGAGTAAGACATAAGATCGCTACAAATGGTGTAAACCAGTCATGATTCATCTCTTAGGACTGGACACACTGCTGCTGTAAACAAAATCTGGTTCTGTTAGCAAGAAGGGAGTGAGAGTGACTGTTGCTAGGCCACCAACAGTGTTTAACACAACATGATTATTTTTCTTCTAACTGTACTAAAAGATCTACAGTTGGAGTGCAAAACTTAAACATTCATATAACCCTGGTTTTTGTCTTTACTTTGTTCTAGGAACATTTTGTGTCATCTGTTTCTAGTCTAATGAGGCACAGAGTCTAATTATTTGGATTGTCTTTGCACCATGTTTATTGAGAATTTACTTTCCACATAAAATATATCAGAAGTCTTAAAGTGAAAATCAATAAAAAGACAAGGCTTGCTTGACAGATATTTGCTATAGAGGAAAGTTTGGTCCGATGATAACCTCAAGTAACATTTTCTCTTTGTGTTTTCTGTCTAGCTATCTCTTAAAAACAAAAGCCATAGTAAATGCATCTGAGATGGATGTTTACAACATGCCCCTACAAGAAAAAATTGCAGAGGTAAAGTTTCATGGTGACTGTGTGGTTCCTTTTTTTTTTTTATTTTATTTTTATTTTTTTTATTATTTTATTTAACATAACTGAGTGAAAATGTACATTCACATGAAAATTTACATGCCCCCCTATATGCAGCTTCCACTGCTCTCCCTGTCCGGTGACTGCACACTATTCCTCTCTGCTCCATACATGTCTCATCCTCCCAACAGTTTCCTTTCAGCTCCTCTTCGTCCACTCCCCTTCCTCCAGCCAGAGGTCAGCAAGATGATATCCTATAGATGTATAGAACCATAAAGTGCTTCCAACATATGGTTACTCTGCATTGCCAAGTCCATTCCATTCCTGTCCAAAGAGTGGACCTTTGTTATAATTTATGGGAATGGGCAGCATCAGGGCTGGGGGCCATGCTCTCAGAGGAACCCCAAAACCACTGGACCTTCAGTTGAGGTCTTTTAGTGGAGATCTCATGATGCACCTCTTTTTATTCTTGTGTTGCCAGTGAGGCTCCTCTCTGTGAGCTCCGTCATGGCTATCACTGGTGGTGGCCGGGCACCATCCGGTTCTTCCGGTCCCAGGTCGATGTAGGCAACCACTCTTGTGGGTCTCTCTGTCTTCTCGGTTGTCTTTACCGCATGCCATTTTGGCCCTCGGTGAGCATCTGTTCCTGCTGAGTTGGGACCATTTGCTGTGTCCTCGGATGGCAGCTTGGCAGCTTTTAAGACCCCAGACGCCACTCACCAATGTGGGTTGCAGAGAGCTCTCTTAGCAAAACGCTAGTTGTGCCAATTGGCCTGGAATTCGCCTAAGAGCATGGTCCCCCGCCCCCCGCCCCAGCTACTCTATCCTTGCAGTATTGAGTTAAGATGGAAGGAGTACTCAAGTTATGCTGAAGTCCACTTAATGTTGTTCTTGTTCCTAATGTGTGCTGTCACCGCTTTCTCCCAACTAGATTTCTAGTAACTACCTAAACTAAACCCTCCCCCCCTTGCCCTCCCTCCCTCCCTCCCCTCCCTTGCAGCTGTCAAAGAGTCTTTTCTTCTATACACAAGTCTGTTTTTGAGATCTTATCGTAGAGGTCTCATACAGTATTTGTCCTTTTGTCGCTGACTACTCTCACTCAACATAATGTCTTCCAGTTGAAACCAGGTTAGGAGATGTTTCCTGGAATCATCGTTATTCTTTATCATTGCGTAGTGCTCCATTGAGTATATGTATGTGTGGTTCCTTTAATATAGACACCACTTGATAGTTTGTAACAGTGAACTTGAGAGTGATGAAATGGTATGATACTCCACCAATCCTTTGTGGTTGGTGTGGGAAATTTGTAACACAAAGCAAGATATTAAAGCCATATTATGAGACCTAGTTGAGGAGGAAGGAGAGAACTGCTCTGCGTGTCTACTATCATTCTTTGCACTGGTAATGGACACTACCATCTTGTGTAAAGCAGTCTCTTTTGCAAGCATTTAGAAAATAGTGTTATTAGAGAAAATAATAGTAAAACAACCATTATGTATTTAAACAGATTTCATTATCTGTTTATGACTTTGCACTGAAGAAGACAACTTTCTTTTATAGCTTGCTGACTCATGAGTGAAAATTAGGCTATAGCTTTATTACCCTCAGAAGAGCAACCTTAGAATTTATTGTTGGTTTCAATTTAATATTGTTAGTAGTTTATTCATTGCTAATGATACATTTGGAATCTCTGGTGGCATAGTGGTTAAGTGCCACAGCTGCTAATCAAAAGTTCAAATCCATCAGGTGCTCATTGGAAACTCAATGAGGCAGTTTTTGTCTTATAAGATCACTAATGAGTCAGAATGAACTCAATAGCAATGGGAAGCCAATGACAGTTTTCAAAGTTTAATACTGGGAATACTGTTTAGGACAGGGAAATGGTGACTTTGTTTTTGCTCTTTGAAGAGCTATAGTTCATAAGCCAAGCATTGGTGAACTTTTTCTGTAAAGGGCCAGAAGTTTCTGTAGCATATACTTAAAGGAAGTAAAGGAAGATATGATGACAATATCTCATCAAATAGAAAATAGCAAAAAGGAGATAGAAATGATAGAATAGAAACAAATGGAAATTTTAGATCAAAAAGTACAATATCTGAAGTGAAAAATTCACTTGAAAAGGAGAGACCTTTGAACTGACTGAAGAAAGAATCAGTGAACTTCAAAAGAGACCATTAGAGATTATGAAGTATAAAGAACAGAGAGAAAAAAGGCTGAACTAAAACTAATAGAGCCTCAGTGACCTGAAGCCATCAAACCAAAAACCTAAACCCAAACCCACTACCGTCGATTCCGACTCATGACGAACCTATAGGAAAGGGTAGAGTTGCCTCCACAGGTTTCCCAAGGCTGTTAATCTTTATGGAAGCAAACTGCCACAGCTTCCTCCCACATAGTCACTGGTGGGTTTGAATTGTTGATGAACTTTTTGGTTAGCAGCCAAATGATTTAACATCTTTGTCACCAGGATTCCTTGATACCATCAAGTATACCAAAATACACATAATGAGAGCACCAAAAAGAGGAGAAAGAAGCAGACAAAATATTCAAAGAAATAATGGCTGCACCTTTCCAAATTTGATGAAAAACATTAATCTACACTTCCACGATATTCCCCAAACTCCAGACAGGGTAAATACATAGATCTGCACTGAGACACATCCTACTAAAAATACTGAAAGAGAAACACAAAGAGAAAAAAATCCTGAAAACAGCAACAGAAAAATGACTTATCATATACCAGGGCACCCAGTAGTATTGATAGCTAATGTCTCATCAGAAACAGTAGAGGCAACCCCAACAAGGTTGACCATAATCCAAAAAACACAAAATAACAAATGCTGGAGAGGCTGTGGAGAAACTGGAACTCTTCTACACTGTTGGTGGGATTGCAAAATGGTGTAACATCTTTGGAAAGCCATTTGATGCGCCCTTAAAAAAATGGATATAAATATACCATTTGACCCAATAATTCCTACAGAATTAAGGCCATTCACACCAAATGATACATGCACATGAATGTTTATCGCAGCACAGACCACAATAGCAAAAAGACAAAATCAACCCAGATGCCCAACAACAGAGGAATGGATAGGTAAACTATGATATATGGTATATGGCATATATACTCAATGGAACACTACGCAGTGATAAAGAACAGTGACTATTTCAGGAAACATCTCATAACCTGGTTTCAATTGGAGGACGTTATGTTGAGTGAAAGTAGTCAGTGACAAAAGGACAAATATTGTATGAGACCCCTATGATAACAACTTAAAAACAGACTCATGCATAGAGAAAAACACTCTTTGATGGCTACAGGAGTGGGGAGGAAGATGGATGGGGGGGAGAGTTTAGATTAGATAGTTGACAGAAATTTGGTTGGCTGAAATCAGTGACAGCCCACATTAGAAAGAAGATCGATATTAACTGGACTTAAACATAACTTGAGTACTCCTCCCATCTCAACCCAATATTGCAAGAACAGAGTAGCCAGGGCGGGGGGTCCAGGGACCATCCTCTCAGGCGAAATAGAGACCAATTGGCACAAGCAGCGTTTTGCTAATGAGAGCTCACTGCACCCCATATTGGTGAGTGGTGTCGGGTCTTAAAAGCTGCCAAGCTGCCATCTGAGGGTACAGCAAATGGTCCCAACTCAACAGGATCGGACAATCTCTGAGGATCAAAATGACATGGGGGAAAGAGAATCCAGAAGACAGAGAGACTCGTGTGACTGGGTCTGTACATTGAGCTGGGACCAGAAGAACCAGATGGTGCCCAGCCACCACCAGTGATAGCCATGGTAGAGCTCAGAAAGTTGAGTCTCACTGGCAACACAAGAATGAATAGGGGTGCACCCTGAGATCTCCACTAAAAGACCACAACTGATGGTCCAGGGACCTCGTAGTTCCCCCGGGAGCATGGCCTCTGGCCCTGATGCTGCCCCTGTCCATAAATCATAATGAAGGTCAACTCTTCGGACAGCAGTGGAGCGGACTTGGTGATGCAGAGTGACCATACCTTGTGGGCACTTTATGGTTCTATGCATCTATAGAATATCGTCCTGCTGACCTCTTACTGAAGGAAGGGGAGTGGGTGGAAAAGAGGGGATAAAAACTACTGGGAGGTTAGGCAATGTATGGATCAGAGAGGAAGCATGTGCTGTCAGCAGACAGGGAGAGCAGGGAGAACTGCATATAGGTAAGCATGCAAATTTATATGGGAACCTACATTTTCATTCAATCACAATTAAAAAAAAAAAGAAAAGAAACAGTAGAGGCCAGAAAGTAGCAGGATGATATATTCAAAGTGCTGAAAGGGAAGAAATAAAACAAAGAACTCAAATACATATCTGGCAAAATTCCCTTTAAAAAATGAAGGTGAAATACCAACATTCCTCAATAAGCAAAAACTGACAATTTGTTTTTAGCAGACCTGCTCTACAAGAAATAAGAAAGTTCTTCATGCTGAAAGCAAAGAACCACATATAGTATCTCAAATACAAGGAAGCAAAAAGCATGGATAACGGTGATTATAAAAGTGTAAATCAGGGCTTTAGACTGGTTTGAACTGGTTCAATCATGGCCACCAAAACAAAAACAGACCTAAAGTTTTAAAATGTGGATGATTGCCAGCCAAGTTACCTGGAACAGGAAAAATTACAGGTCAGTCCACTGGAGTGGGAGACTTGGAAGGAAAATAGTGAGCCTGATACATGAGACTAGATTATTGGCCGGACTATAGTAAGACACACATTCAGAATTGTACACTTGGCTGCCATCTCTCAGCAGATCACTGCCGTCTTTGAGCAGGAAAGCACAGTTTATGAATCTGCTCGAAATCCGAGGGCAAGTGATTTGGTTGCTGTGGAATGCGTACACTGTCCTTGTTTACTGAAACTTAGATTAAGTTTCTAGCTAGGCATCATTTACTTATAAGTTTTCCATTTCTAGGTACTTGTGGATCACCCAAATTTGAAAAATTTGAATCTGTTCTGATGATGCTTCCTTCACTGTAATTGAACCAGGCAAAACTGGTTAGAAGCCCTAGAATAAAAGCCTGTTCTACTAACATTTAAAAATCAATCCTTCCTAGGCTTGAATGTGAGGGACCATAGACTCAGGGGGCATCTCTGTCAGCTGGGCACAACTGCATACACTACTTGTAGTGATGAGTGCATTTGGGGTCTTAAAACCTTCCTAATGGCCATCTCAGCTACAGCTATCAGTCTTTTCTAGTCTGGAGCAAAGGAGAGCAAAGAAAACCAAGGCCTCAAGGGAGCGATTAGTCAAAGGACTGACGGAGCACATGAACCACGTAGCCTGCGTGTCCAGAACTAGACAGTGCCTGGCTACCACGACCGGCTGCTCTGACTGGGATCGCAAAGAAGGTCCCAGACTGAGCAGGGAAAAGTGTACAACAAAAAATCAAATCAGAAGAAACAAAAAAACAGATTTCCTGTTGTCAAATCAATTGAGTTCATTAACACAGGTAAGGAGAACTATGAAAGGGAAATCGAGGAAACATTACCATTTCAAAAGGCCCCTGAAGAAAAAGAAAAAGAAAAAAACAGCATAAACCTGACCAGAAAGTAAAGGACTTCTACAAGGAAAAGTATAAAACAGTGTTAGCAGAGACTATAAGGGACCTACATAAATGTAAGACATGCCATGTTTATGGATTGGAAGACTATATTTGAAAAGTCAGTACTGTCCAAAGCAATTTACAGATACAGTTTGATCCTAATAAAAATTCCAGTGACATTCTTTACTGAAATAGAAGAATTAATCACCAGTTTTATAAGGAAAGGAAAGAGGCCACAGTTAGCCAAAGTAATACCGAAAAAGCAGAACAAAGGAGGCCTCGCACATGCCACTTTCATAACACCCTGTATAGCCATGGTGACCACAACAGCCTGGGATTGATTCAATGATAGACATAGGAGGACTGCCAATTAAGTTCACTAACTCATCCTAGAAAAAGTGCTACAGACCTCACTGCTGAATATCACTGTGGTCACCTTCAAAGTACTCCCCTTGGGAAGCTATGCACCAACACCAGCACCTAGTCCACCCTTCAGAGCAATTTTGGAACTGTTTTTCTGGAATGGCCATCAGAGCTGTTGTCGTATTACCCTTGATGTACTGAATGTCATCAAAATCTCTTCCTTTCAAAATTTTCTTAATCTTCAGGCAAAGAAAAAATTCACTGGGAGCCAGATCAGGTGAGTACGGAAGGTGTTCCAATACAGTTATTTGTTTACTGGCTAAAAACGCCGTCACAGACAACTATACAATTAAGTTGGTGAACTTGCCACTGTGTCACTGTGTGCAGTGGCCATTCCAGAGAGTTCTAAAATTGCTTTGAAGGGTAGACTAGGTGCTAGCATTGGTGCATAGCTTTCTAAGGGGAGTATTTCAAAGGTGACCATAGTGATATTCAGCACTGAGGTAGGTAGCACTGAGAACAATTAAGTTCTTGGACTTAATTGTCAGACTTCATATAGACCAGTGGAATAGAATTGAGAGCCCAGAAATGTATCCGTCTATAAGAACAACAAAAATAAAAAACACCTATTTTTGTAGAGTAGACTTCGACTCAAACCAACCCTAGAGGATAGCATAGAACTGCCCCATAGAGTTTCCAAGGAGTGCCTGGGGGATTTGAACTGTTGAGCTTTTAGTTCACAGCCATAAATAGGACTTAAATGTTATGCCGCCGGGGTTTTCCCATCCATGTATAGGCAGCTGATTTTTCACAAGGGATCAAAGTACATTCAAGGGAGGAAAATACCGGCTCTTCAACAAATGGTGCTGGAAAAACTGGATATCAATATGCAGAGATGTGAAACAGGACCCACACCCCACACCATACACAAAAACTAACTCAGAATGGATCAAAGACCTAAATGTTAAAGCTAAAATTATATAGTGCTTGGAAGAAAACAGGCTCAAAAGTATGGAACCTCATTTTATTTAAAGACAGATTATCACACAAAATTACAGTGCACAAATAATAGAAGACAAATTAGATAATTAGGAGTTTATAAAAATTAAATGCTTATGCTCATCAAAAGAGTAAAAAGACAAGCTATATACTGGGAACAAACTTTGGCAACGGTATATCCGATAAAGGTCTAATTTCCAAAATATATGTAAAGCTTCAACTGAGCAACAAAAAGTAGATAATTAAAACACAGGCGAAGGACATGAAAGACACTTCACCAAAGAGGACATTCAAGTGGCCAACAAACATGAAAAGATGCTCTGTATCTTCAGCCATTTGAGAGAGGCACGTCAAAATTGCTGTGAGATACCATGTTACGCCTGCTAAAATGGCATTGATAAAGACCAGATCAAAAAACAACAGGTGTTGGCCAGGATGTAAGGAGATTGGAAACCCTTATATGTCGTGGATTGAATTGTGTCCCTCCAAAAATGCATAGAGCCATGTGGCTGGGCCATGATTCCCAGTATCTTGTGACTGTCCTCCATTTTGTGGTTTTCCTATGCTGTATGTAAAAGGGTTAGGGTGGGACTGTAAATCCCTTTATAAGATCACCTCCCTGCTCCACTGTAACGGGAGTTTCCCTGGAGTATGGCTTGCCCCACTCTTAATCCTTTCATCCCACAAGAGATAAAAGGAAAGTGAAGCAGGCTGAGAATTAGGAACCTCACACCACCAAGAAAGCTGCGCTGGGAAAAGATCACATCCTTCAGACCTGAGATTCCTGTGCCAAGATGCTCCCTGGACAAAGACTGATGGCAATACCTTACTTTCTTCCACAGCGACTAGGGGGAAAGCTTTCCCCTGGAGCAGACATCCTGACTATGTAAGAATAAACCTTCCTTTGTGAAAGCCATCCTTATCTACTGTCCATGAGAATGTAAAATCATACAATCACTATGGTAAACAATATGGTGCTTCCTTAAAAAATTATAGGTAGAACTCCAGCAGCTCCACTCCTAGGTTTATATACCCTAGAGATCTAATAGAATAAACATGAACAAATAGTGGTATACCTGTGTCCACTGCAGCACTATTCATAATAGCTGAAAGATGGAAACAACATTAAGTGCCCATCAACAGATAAAGGGATAACTACAATGTGGCACCTACCTACAGCAGAATACTACACAGCCAGAAAGAATGATGACTTGTTGAAGTATCTTGGGATATAGATGACTCTGGAGGATGTTAAACTGAATGAAATGAATCAGTCACAAAGAGACAATTGTATGGTTTCACTTGCAAGAATAGGTGTATATACGTAGATCACTGGTGGTTAGTAGGGGTGAGTAGAGAAGAAAGAGGAAATCATTAGGGTAGACACTTTATTTTTGGTTATGGGCAAAGGAACACTGAGTGTGGTTGAAATGTGTGCAGTTTAACCAAAGTAATTGATGACACTAAATTGTACTTAAGAGAAAGTATATTTTGTAAATTTTATGGCATATGTGATTTTGTAACAACCAAAAGTAAAAAAAAATATGTGTGTGTATATATATAGGTTTGTGAAAAATAGAAATTCCAGGTTACTCAGCTGTGCTCTTGTGGAAGCTGTACACAGACCAGGAAGGAAGCATTCAAACAGAACAAGGGGATACTGCATGGTATAAAACCAGAAAGCGGTGCCTTGGGGTTGTAGCATTTCTCCAGGCTTATTTAGTATATATGCTGAGCAAGTTATCTGAGAAGCTGGAATATATGAAAAAGAGCCTGGCATCAGGATTAGAAGAAGACTCATTAACAACCTGCAATGTGCAAATGTTACAACCTTGCTTGTTGAAGTAAAGAAGACTTTACTTGAAGAAGATTAGAGCCCATAGCCCTCAGTATGGATTATACCTCAACATAAAGAAAACAAAATCCTTGCAACTGGACCAATAAGCTACCTTATGATAAATGGAGAAAAGATCAAAGTTGTCAAACGTTGCATTTTACTGGAATCCACACTCAACGTCCATGGAAGCAGCAGTCAAAAAATCAAATGGCATATTGCATTGGGCAAATCTACAAAAGAGACCTCTTCTAAAGTGTTCTGTAGTAAAGGTATGCCTGACCCAAGCTGTGATATTTGTAGTTACCGCATATGCATGTGAAAGCTGGACAATGAATAATAAAGACCAAAGGAAAATTCATGACTTTGAATTGTGTTGGCAAAGAATATTGACTATGCCGTGGAATGCCCAAAGAATAAACAAATCTCTTTTGGAAGAAGAGAGAATGGCGAGACCATCTCATCTATTTGGACATGTTATCTAAAGGGACTGGTTCCAGGAGAAGTAAGGAAAAAGTGTCAGTGAAAAAGAGGAAGACCCTCAAGGAGACAGATTCACACAGTGGCTCTGACAGTGGACTCAGACACAGCAACGACTGTGAGGATGGTGCAGAACTGGGCGATGTTTTGTTCTGTTGTACATGAGGTCACCAGGAGTTGGAGCTGACTTGAAGACACCTTGACAACAACAATGCTTGTGTAAGCAGACTGCTCTTCAAATTAATGCGCCAACCTCCCCAGTATCTGGAGGTGACACAATTAAGAATACAACCTGGAATCCCAGGTTTCGTTTTGGGTGCCTAGAGTGTGACTTTGTTTGCTTAATTACATATATTAACCCTTACTAAGAGACATACGTTTCCTCTAGTGAAAGAAATGTGCTGTGCCCAGATGTCAGAGCCCATTAAGATAATTTGAAACCTCATGAGGGTTCCCAGTCACTTTGGATGTTCAAAATTATGCGCCTTTTAGTAAAACTAGAGTTTCTGCCCAAACTTAAAGTTTCAATTAAATGGGATTTCTTTTCCGCTAGTCTCCATCCACCCCACCAAGCATCTGCAGTTTAGGATACACAGTGGGTAAACATCAGGGTCAAAATTTTATTCAGGAAAGCGGGATTCCCAGGGAATATCCTGTTCCAGGCCAGTCTAGTACAGGACCTCTTTATAGTAGCAGTGCACCAAAGTCTACATCAACAGTTAATGAAGGCTAGAGTTAGTCTTTTAAATTAAACAAAGTTTCATCATTAATTTTGGGTATTTTCTTTTTAAAAAATATTTTATTGTGATTAAAGTGGAAGTTTATAATCCAAGTCTATGTTATACAAAAACATATATATATAAAAAGTTACATTGCTGTGTAACTTTAGCTGCTCTGTCTGCACTGTGTCAGCACATTCCTCCTTTTCACCCTGTATTTGTGATATCCATTCAGCTATTCAACCTGTCCCCCTCTGCCCTCTGACTTCCCCTCTGGACTGGAACTGCCTAGTTAATGTCATGTATCTGCTTAAGCCAAGAAGCGTGCTCTTCATCTGTTCATTTTGTGTCTTATAGTCCAGTCCAACCTTTGTCTGAAGAGTTGACCTTGGGAATGGTTTCATTTCTAGGCTAACAGAGGCTGGGGCCTGTGTCTTCTGGGGACCCACCAGTCTGTTGAACCATCAAGTCTAATTTTCCGTATTCTTGTAACATAGATCATAAAAAGTAGATTTAGTTTACTGTGCACATGGAGTCAGAAATACAGACCTAAAAATTAATAAATTTTTTGTTGTTAACTATGACTTCAGCAGAATGCTGTTATGCGTAATTCTTGTAACAAAATAATTTTATCTATAGGTCTAAATGCCTGTTGTACGCCAAATTAACATCAATGAATTTAGTGCTAGATACAGATGTTCTCAGGTGAAAAAACTCTCAAAAATTATCTATTTACAACAAACATCTGTTTTAAAGCTAACACTTTAAGCTAATTTTGAAACCCTCTAGTGGAACACTGGAAACACTGGTGTTGTGGTTAAGGGCTACATCTGCCAACCGAGAGGTTGGTAGTTTGAATCTGCTGGGCGTTCCCTGGATACTCTGGTCTGTCGGGTAGCTATGAGTCGGAATCAACTCAGTGGCAGCGGGTTCGGTTTTGGGTATTGGAATATTAAAGTAAGAAAGGTATTTGTTACTGTTAACAAAGGCTAAAAGGAAAAGCTAGATTCTTGACAACTGGAATAGGAGATGCTAGTTAATGCTTCTGTCTCAACAACACTTCATACATCACTTATTTTTGTTTTCCCAATATAGAATTTAAACCCAAGTGATACAGGGTAGGAAGGAGGGGAACAGGAAGCAGTAATGCTGAGTAATGGCCTGAATTTTTATCTGAGGATCTTATTGTGCTGTTGGTTTGTTATCAGGTTTGTATTTTTTTCCCCAGAAAAGAGCAAATGTTTTCCTGAAATGGTTGAGACACTGCCAGTTCCCAATTACTAAATATAAACCATTTAAGTGTTAATGAGTCGATTCTGACTCATAGTAACCATGTCAGACACAGTAGAACTGCTCCAAAAGGTTTCCAAGGAATGGCTGCTAGATTTGAACTGGTGACCTTTTGGTTAGCAGCTGATCTTTTCACCACTGCGCTACTAGGGCTCCAACTGGCTTCTAGGAACAATAAATTGAGTATTATGCTTAAAATGCCCTAATACCTATATTTCTCTTCGCAGCTGAAAGAGCAGATAATGTTAATACATACTCGTCTAAGTTCACTCATGAAGATTCTGAAGGAAGTGCTTCCTGACCAGTTCAAGCCAGAAAAGTGACCCAGAATGAAAGCCTGACCGTCAGCATTAGGCTTCGCTGTGATTGGTACAACAGGTGCTGCTTGATCATTTCTCAAGAATAAATGACTTCAAGAACGGGTGTAGGCAGTGAGGTCTTTTGTTTACCTCTAGGTGGATTTTTTGAAGCTGTTTATATGAGAAACTAAAGAGGCTTCTGTTCAGGTTTCATAGTTATTTGCCTTATTTTAGCTGCTTCTCACTTTGATAATGTTTATTTCTGAAAACATTTTTTCCCATCTTTTCTTTATTGTACTTTAGATGAAGGTTTACAAGCAAAACTAGTTTCTTATTAAACAATTAATACACATTGTTTTATGACCTTGGTTACCAATCCAACGACCAGCCAACGTTCTCCTCGTCTTCACCTTGAGCTCCACATTACCAGTCTTCTTTCCCCTCTCGCCTTCTCTGTTTCTCCCATTTACTCTCATTTTGTTTTATGGTCCTGTCTGATCTTTGGCTGAAGGATGAAACGTAGTAGTCACTTTATTGCTGAACGATAAAGGTGTGCAGGGGCCATAGTCTCAGGGTTTCTCCAGTCTCTGTCAGACCAGTAAGTTAGGGGTGTGTGTGTTTGTGTGTGTGTGCGCACGCAAGAGAGAGAGAGAGAGAGGGTTAGAGTTTTGTCTACAATTTTTCCAGCCCTGGCCAGAACCCTCCGTTGTGATCCCTATCAGAGTCTTTGGTGATGATAGCTACACAGCACCTAGTCAGGCAGTACTTAGGCTGGTGGAGGCTGTAGCAGATGTGGCCCATTAGTCTTTGTGCTAACCTTTCCTTTGTGTCTTTGGTTTTCTTTTTCTTCTTTCTTCCTTGTTCCAGACTGGGTGAGATGTGCACAACCTTTTAATACCCCAGACACTACTAACCAAAGTACAACGTAGAACATTTTCTTTATAAACTTTTATGGCGGTTGAGCTAGATATTCTTGGAGACCACAGTGCCCAGAACTTTTAAAAGAAAAACAAATCCCATTGCTGTTAAGTCAATTCCCTCTCATAGCAACCCTATAGGACAGCAGAACTGCCCCATAGAGTTTCCAAGGAGCACCTGGTGGATTTCAACCGCTGACCTTTTGGTTATCAGTCACAGCACTTAACCACTGAGCAACCAGGGTTTCCGAAGCCCTCTAGCCCAGCAATTTTGTCACTCAGGGAATTGGAATGTGTCTGTGGAGCTTCTGTGACTTTGCCTTGGGTAAGTTATTATGCTGGCTTCCCCGGTTTGTATACTTTCTTACTCTTCACCAAGTTACCGCTTGTGTGCTGTCCATTTTTGACTCTGGATGTAGGGATCAGGAGGCAGTGTTCCCTGTGTGCTCTGACCTAAAGATGCATGGTCGGTCAGAAAACAGAGCTGGACTTAATGTTGACTGGTATCATTCCTAGATCGAACAGCTGTACAAGTATGATAAACTTTTTTTTTTAACATATAAATACATACGTATTCTCCAGGTTATGTTCATTAACTTGACTGGATAATATATACAATTTGCCTCTTTTTAGTAATAACTGAATTTAACAGGATAATACAGGAATGATAAAACATCAAACATTCACTAAAATGCCAGTTTCTCATATTTTGCTTTATGGAGCATTTTGGTTGAATAGCTTACCAAATTATTCACTTAATGAATAATTTGTAAAGTATTATGCTAGTTTTTAGGGTTAAAAAGGTAAGCAGAAATAGTCTTTTCTGTCCCCACAGAGCTTATACTCTACTTAGAGATGGATACTCAAATAACTGCATAAAGATATACACAATTAGGGCTGTAATCAGCATCGTGAAGGAAAGAAGCAGAAAGCTGCAAGCACAACAGGTAACCGACTTGGCTGAGGGGGTCAGGGAATGCCTGAGAAAGTGAAACTTGAACAGTGGTCTGAAAAGGGAGTAGGAGTTAATAAGGTGACATAGGGAACAGCATGTGCAGAGGCCCTATGAGGGCCTCTGAGGCTCTTCGAAAAGGCCTGCAGGATGTAAAAGGAGCCAGAAACTGGAGAGAACTAGGTGTTAATGGCCTCCTGGAGGATATTTGTATCCTGAGATCAGTAGGATAAAGAATTTTAAAGGGGGAGTGGCTACATGGAAGATATGTGACAAGGTCAGTTTATTTTTAGACTCTCAGGGCTCTCCTGTGGCACATGGGTGAGGGGTGGCAAGCTGACCAGTAAGGAGGGGCTGTGGCACTAGTTATATGAGATGATACCGCAAAGTGGTAATGGTAAAGAGCTTGGTGGAGATGTAGCTAGCCGATTTTATTTCTTTAGTAATAGATTATTTCCATTTTATATACCATACAGGTTATTGTCTTTTAAAAATATTTTAAATAGGAGAAAATAATGGTTTGCTTTATGCTTTTGAGTTGCAAGATTTTTATCATGTCTTTTGGTCCTATAGGCAATAAAGCATCCGACTTCAGTACTACTGCAGAAAAGCTCTTATGTTCTACTCCTAAAAAAATAGGACCTAATAAATTAGTACTACTACATTGAATCATCCTGGGTTTTTATTATGTGTGTGTATGCCTAACTCAAGATATGAGGTCTGACAATTAAGTTCATTAACTTAATTGTTCTAAGCGCTACATACCTCATTGCTGAATATCACTATGGTCACCTTTGAAGTACTCTGCTTGGAAAAGCTATGCACCAATGCCAGCACCCAGGCTACCATTCAATTTTGGAACTCTGGAGTGGCCACTGCGCACGGTGACAATAACTGTCTTGTTGTCTGTGAGGAAGTTTTTATCCAGTTAACATATAACTATTGGAATATCCTCTCTACTCACCTGATCCGGCCCCCAATGACTTTCTTCTTTATCCATAGATGAAGGAAATATTGACAGGATGACATTTTGATAACATTCAGGACATAATACAACAGCTCTGATGGCCATTTCAGAAAAAGTTCCAAAATTGCTTTGAAGAGTGGACTAGGTGCTGTCATCGGTACATAGCTTCCCAAGAACAGTACTTTGAAGGTGACTATAGTGACTCAGCAATGAGGTAACACTTTCTAGTACGCGTTTGTGAACTTAATTGGCAGTCATCATTTTTTTTAATCTAAATTAAAAACTATCATGTAGACACTTTTCTCAACCTATGGATATATCCTTTTGGTTGAAACCATCAATAAAAATTAAATGTTTGAGCCGATCTACGTTAGCTTTTAAGCTGGCTGGCTTTAAATAATTTATATATATACAAAATACATGGTTACCCTAGAAAAAAATTCAGATACAGACATGTGACAAAGACTAAAACTACATTTCTCCCATTTTTGAGAGGTACCGTATAGTGTTCTGGTAGATAAGCAGGCCGAGTATCACTATTTGGATTCAAATGATGGCTTAGGTACTTATTAGACATGAACTTGAAGAATTTACTTAAACTCTCTGTTTTAGTTTCCCTTTATGTAAAACATGGATAAAAACAGTAACTAGGGCTTTTGTGACAAATGAATGAGTTGCTAAATGCATGTCATATAATAGACAGTGCTTAGCATATAACCAAAACCAAACCCACTGTTGTTGAGTCAGATCCGACTCATAGCAACTCTAGAGCACATAGCAGAACTGCCCCAAAGAGTTTCCAAGGAGGACCTGGTAGATTTGAACTGCTGACCTTTTGGTTAGCAATAGCACTTAACTCACTATGCCACCAGGGTTTGCTAGCATATAGTAAGTGCTTAATGAATGCTAGCTATTATAACCTTCATGTATATGGATATACATATATAAACATAAAGTGAGTACATTTCAACATTCTGCAACATGCTTTTCCATAATAAATACCACAGACAACTTTCCATGGCAGCCCATATGGCAGTTAAGTCATTCTTTTTAACACCCATATAGGATCCAGGCATGTATCAGGATTGAACCATTCTTCTTGCATTAGACATCCTTATATGTAACTTTGCATATCTATACTCATACTTCTATAGGAACAGTTCTTAGAAGTGGTAGATTCAGAGAATGTGTTTACAATTGTGTATTATGCTTTTCATAAAGGTTGTACTAATTGATACTCTCACAAATGGTTCTTTTTTATCTGTAGGTGGTATAAAAGCTCCTCCGGATGTCTAACAAACCTCAATAATAGACTGGCTCATTAACAGATGCTAAGGCTCTTTTTACTGCAGTCTGATACCACTTAGCACTGTGTGAATACAAGTATTTTCAAAACTGTATGAACAATGAGAAACTTTGCACATTGAAGGTCCCGCTACAGAGTTGTAAACTTTTGTTTTGAGCTTCTTAATTAATGGCACAAACCATTTTCATTTCTGTAACCTGAACAGATAAGTACAGAACCTGGGATGCAGAGTACATGGGTATAAGTGCATCTTAAATGAATAGCTTCGTTAAGTCAAGAGAAGTGTAACATAGCTTGTCTCTGACAACAGTCAATCTCAAGGAAGTTTCTATCTACTTTCTTCAATTTGAAAAACTCCTTTCCCATGAACAAAAACAGATTGCCTTACTGTTAAAAGCTCTTTTATTTAACTAAGTCAGCATTTATATATTAAGTATAAAACACCTGCAATGCTCATATTTCGTGTGGGAGAGTTTCCCTGCCCCTTGCTTTATAATTGTATTATTATACTTAGCTCACTATTTCCTTACCAAAAAAAAAAAACATAACTTGCTCATACGCCTTGCCAAAGGTTGGCTCTCTAGGTGAAACTGAATGGTGCAGTGAGTTTAAATGGACACTTTGTCTTCAGATGGCTGCCTGTTCCCTTAGACAGTCTGCCACAGCTAAACATCAGTAAACTCAGGTCCTTTTTCTTCTTTAACCTCTGAAGCCTACCTCAATATAGGTCTATGAAAAGGCTCCACTTGTCTCCATAATTTATTGTATTACTTCAAATTAACCATTCTAATCTGGTTGGGTGAAACTGGTGATAGCACACATTAGAAACAAGAACAGTATTAAGTGGACTTCAGCATAACTTGAATACTCCTTCCATCTTAACCCAATATTGCAAGGACAGAGTAGCTGGGGCAGGGGCAGGAGACCATGCTCCTAGGCGAAATCGAGGCCAACTAGCATTTTGCTAAGAGGGCTCTCTGCACCCCACATTGGTCAGTGGTGTCTGGGTATTAAAAGCTGCCAAGCTGCCATCCGAGGGCACAGCAAATGGTCCCAACTCAGCAGGAACGGATGCTCACCAAGGACCAAAATAACATGGGGTAAAAACAATCCAGAAGATAGAGACCCACATGAGTGGGTGCCTACATCGACTTGGGACTGGAAGAACTGGATGGTGCCCGGCCATCACCAGTGATAGCCGCGATGGAGCTCACTAAGTTGAGTCTCACTGGCAACACAAGAATAGAAAGGGGTGCATCCTGAGATCTCCACTAAAAGACCTCAACTAATGGTCCAGCAGTTTCGGGGTTCCTCTGAGAGCATGGCCCCTGGCCCTGATGCTGCCCTTGCCCATGAATCGTAACCAAAGTCCACTCTTCGGACATGAATGGATTGGACTTGGTGATGCAGTGACCATATGTTGGATGCACTTTATAGTTCAATGCATCTATAGGATATCATCCTGTTGACCTCTGGCTGGAGGAAGGAGAGTGAGTGGGGAGGAGGGGAAGGAGACTTGGGAGGATGAGACATGTATGGAGCAGAGAGGAATAGTGTGCTGTCACTGGGCAGGGAGAGCAATGTAAACTGCATACGGGTGGGCATGTAAATTTATATGGGAATGTACATTTTCACTCAGTCATAAAAAAAATAACCATTCTAAGTAACAAATAACACAGTGTAATTTTAGTGCATTCTCAGCCCATGCTGCTTTATTGCTAAAAAAAAGAAAAACGTATAGAGGTGCAGAATTTCCAACTTGTATTTACACAGCTGCTTTTCACATCAAAGAATAAAAATATCTTCTCTAAAATTCCAAAGATGCATAGATTAAAAAGCAAACTGCCTTTTGCAATACTTCAAACATATTCAATGAAGTTCTTTTAATGTTACACCTAAAACAGTACAGCAGTCAAGAAGCAGAACAGCAAGTTAACAGTGATCAATTCCTGAACAGTAAACACACTACATGCGAAGGTAACTGAGTCTTCATTACAAGAGACAGATGGTCTTAAGGTAGTGCCCAGACTATTACCGTTGCTTCTTTAAGGAATCACTATAATGTATTGCCAGAATATCTGTATTAAAAGTGGAAGAAAAATTTAATCAATGGCATGGCATACCATCATTACCAAGGAAGAAAACCCTTTTGGAAATTATGAGTAGCCTGACCTATTGACGTTCAAGGGTTAGGGGTACTGTTCCTGGAGAAATCTAATGTTGGGCTTTCCAGTGTTCTTTTCATCTTCCTTAGTGGAATATGAGGAACAGTGAGTTCAGAGAAACAATCTTGTCTTGATCTGTACTGGCTTCATTGACAGACACTTCGTCAGTAAGTGGCAAGCAGAGTTATATACCAAACATGACATCTCACCTTTTACATGTAGGTGGAGAGCAAACTTTACAATAATTCTAACTGAATTTTTAACCACTAGAAAGTTACCATCCCACTTAAACATTCCCAAAGATACTTGGAACAATGCCCCACAGCAACGAAAATTAAAGTTTTGGGGGAAAAGTCTTTTCAGTTATAGAATATTAGTCCAGCAAGGGGCCTAATGGTAATCACCTAGGCTAATCTGAAATTGTACATAGGGATCTTGCAGACACTGGATTTCACGTCCAAAGTTTTTGTCATGACCACTTGTCCTTATAACTGTTATTTTAATTTTGAAATACCATGATGAATCAGACATTTCCTAAGAATATAAATGGCAAAGTTTTTCTTTGTTTTTGAAAATAAAACAAAATTGTTTACCTGGAAGCAAAAGACTTATGCAAAAAAAAAAATTTTTTTTCAGCATAACCACACCATCACAGATTAATTTCTGGCAATAAAAATAAATAGTTTTAAACAAAAGAACGTAAACCATACCAAAATCAAACCCACTTCCACTGAATTTGACTCATAGCAACCCTATACCATAGATGTTATCAATACTTTCTGGACTATTCCCACAAAGTGGGAGTTTCTTTTGCTGCAAACCAAAAACCCACTGCTGTTGAGTACTGTGACTCACTGCAACTCTACAGGACAGAGTAAGTCAAAACTGCACCATAGTTTCCACAGAGCAGCTGGCAGATTTGCCACCAGGGTTGCCTTTGCTGTAATGCTCCTTCATTGTTGGTCAACACTAGTACCAACTAGGAAAGTTGCCTCATTACCCAGAAATTCTAAAACATTTGAACACGTGTTTATTGATACTAATTGCTTCCAAGACACTTCTAAGAGGCCCAAATTTAGGCCATGTAAACTTTATCATAAAAACTCCATACATACGTATTTTATGTATTACACACTTATATTCCCTTCTTACTTAACCTTTCAGAAACTCTGCACCTGATTTTTATAGCTGTAGCAGCTTATTTATTGAACATGCTTAGTTTATACCCTTTGTTTTCAAACATACTTGGGGACTACTGGAACCAGGCAAGAGGTTAGAGGGAGAGCACTTGTATGCCCCATTCTCGGTAGTTTGAATGTCTTGTGGTTGCCCCTGTTTATCTTCTATCTCCCATTTTCAATGGAAGTAAGATAATCTTTAATTAGAAAACACCACGCAGTAAATTGAAGCTATTGGTTTACATTTCTATTGCTTCATTAATAAATGCATATATAAAACTACTAGTAACCACATAACACTGGACATTCTCACATGCATTAGCAGAATATTAGTATTGTAAAATCAGAATTATGGGTCTACCACTATTGCTTGCACTTTCAACCAGACTCATTTTTAATAAACATGCAAAGCAAACCCCTTGATTCAGTGTAATTATAGAAAATAACCAGGATACATGCATTTTCAACAGAAAATGTGCGTTAATAAAATGAATGCTAAGAGATGCAAGCAGGCTCTCCACATCTATCACAATACCTCTTTGGAACAGAGGTACAAAAGTCATGCAGAGAGGCTAAAATTAGGACCACTCTTCAGGTACAAAAGGCTTATATGCAAATCATGGACCTTTTGGGTAGATAATGATGTAAAAGCTCTTAGAAAAAGAGAACTGAAAGATACGGTCTATGGAGCATTAACTTGGCCATTTATTGACAGCTGTATCATAGAACATCGCAGAGGGATGGTGAAAACACTCATATGCAGAAAAGTTTGTTTTCTCAGTCACATTAATAAGCAGCTCCCTGGGGAAAAGGAGTTTATTAACAGCAGAGCTAATACAGTGTAAACTCAAATATCAGTACCCTGAAATTTAGCATAGCCCTCTCCTTTTGGAAATGGTTGGCCAAGGGATCCTTCCCAATATAGTGTAATTAACAGCCAAGCAATGTTCTGAATAAACTAGAAGCAATATGCTTGCACCAGCAGCACCATTAGAATGTAAACTCCTCATGGCCAAGGGTCTCTTCATAGTTTGCATATCACATGTGTACGAAGAATAAACACAAGACTACAGTAAATTTCAAAAATAATCACATACTTTGAGACTACAGAAACTTTTAGTACATTTTAGCTAACATGGCTGTTAAAAGTAATATTTGTCCCAAGTAAATGAGTTGTTGATATCACTTATGAAGTAGCATCTCATAATCATGTAGATGTTCATATATTGCTTGATTATTCCAATGTCTCTAATGCCAGCTGATGGCACAGGACATTTAAAGAGGAGCTAGAATCAATTTAATATAGCCTCTGTGATCTTTAGTGTTGCCATGCAAGAATTAAATATTCAAGAGGCACTATTTTCTAAGACCAACCACCCTCTTAAAAACATGGGAACGCAGACCCTGTCTTTCAGAGATTTAACCATCTCCAGTTGCTAAATGGCCAAGATGGACATGAGGTAAAAAGGATTAAGACAGCCTTAGTTCCACTGTTACATCCTGATGTGTGCTGTGACTTCTCAGGTCAAGCAAAACATAATTTGCTGAGTTTTCCTTATTACAGTAGGTGGTCACAGGCTACAGCACATCTAAGTTAGACCAAACCAAAACCAAACCCATTGCCGTTAAGTCCATTCCGACTCATGGCAGCACTACAGGACACAGCAGAACTGCCCCACAGCATTTCCAAGGGAGTGCCTGGTAGATTCAAATTGCTAACCTTTTATTTTAGCAGCTGTAGCACTTAACCGCTATGTCACCAGGGTTTCCCTATGTTAGAAAAGGTTTAAAAAATAACTCTAAAAATTTCTAACAATCTTTAGCTATTCCCTTCCATCTTTGTTCTTCAATTTTAAATATGAACTACTCTAATCATAAGGAAGAAAAGCCAGCTATTTTTTTTAATCCTAAACAAAATCCTTTTTAAACATGCACACAGAAAATCAACACAGAAAAATGAGGTGACAAAGCAAAAATAAGAACACCATTCTAAATACCTATTGCTAAAAGGAACAGTAAGCAAACTCCACATTGTTTACTTCAGTGGGGCTCTAGTAGCTGTTTCCAGGTTAGCACTGAAAGGTTTCATTTCAGTGGCTCTTCTAATCTACTGCTTTAGTAAACACAGAGGATCTTTAGCCTTTAACTTACACAAAAGTGGGTATTTCTTATACACACTATCACATATATACTCATACTGTTTTAAAAGGAAAAAAAAAATGTCTATGCCCTACCTAGGACATCTCTTTTTCCTTATGAGAAACTCTGTTAATCAGAGTCCCACAAAATCAAGTGGTAACACTTACTCTACTGTACAACCTTGCTAATGACATTTACTACACATGCAAACTCTTATTGCTCCAAAAAGTCTACCTTTTGAAATCCATCTTATGGCTTTTTTTTTTTTTTTTTTGCAACAGGAAATATCCTTTTCTATATACTGTCCTATTTTCAGAGGTATTTAAACATTTTTAAAAATACTTTTCAGAAATGGATTCTCCCAGGCAATACATTATTTGAGCCCCAAAGGTCAACTACTTGGAGTACAGTATGAGAATCTAAACCTGGCCCCTGGAGATATGCTGCTAAAGGGTCTACTGGTTCACACTTGCTTGATACACATTAAAATTGTTTTGCAGTTTCTATCATACTAAGTGGAGTATCCCATGTCAGTAAATCCTAGAATCTCTTAAAACTGAGATTTTAAAATCACCTCAGAAGAATGCCATGTCTAGGTTCTCAAGACAGCTTACAGAGATAAGAATTCCTTTTCCACAGACAGCTAGTTTATACTTGCAAAACAAAACAACTGCTCCCCTGCAAAGAAAGCAGAAAAATGTGACATTTGTCTAGGGCTTACCATAATCCAGGAAAAGAGTTCACATATTAATTACATGGCAACTTAGGTACATTCCATCTAGTTATATTTCTAATTCTGAAGGTCTAGAATCTCACCAATACACAATTCAGCAAATTTCAAAACAGAAGAGCCTGTGACAAATTCATAAAGCTATGACACTCTGAATTACTGACAAGGTATTTTTCCTATGACACATAGCATGCCACAAATAGGAAATGTAAATAGTCTAAAGATTAGAAAAGCATTCACTTAAGCAATTAATATAGTATCTTAGTAAGACATGGAAGCTGTAAAATAATTTCTTGATGTAAAGGAAGTGGGAACACAGTGAACCTCAAAGACATACAATGGAGATAGTGTAAGTCTTCACTTCAAACTAACGGAGCAGAGCACTACGATGAAATGGGTCTACATTTTGATTTGAGGTTTCGTACCACACAAAGGCAGTCAGTTTCCACATAGTTCATGGAAAGTTTAAATACCCTCAAACACAGAATCTCAGATTGCAACACCCTTATTTCTATTCATAAAACGAGTCTTTTTGGCCTTCATTCCCATTCCCCAAGGGAGAATATTCACAAATTCAGATACTTATGAAAAAGGTCAGGTCTGGATTTCCCACTCTTTCTACACTATTGGTTGGCATTATCAGTTCATCCCGCAGTCCATAATTACTAGCAGACTCATGCAGTAATCCTAACAGCACTACGTTTGCTACCAAGCACTAATGCTTACAAAACTATACACATCTCAAAATGGAAGACATTGGTGATTTTGTTGTTCTTCAACAACTTGTAACATCTTGTCCACAAGTATTAAAATATACATATATATATTCTATTGCACATATCCCGTTTTCGTTTAACTTTTCACGAGAAAAACTGCCAGCGAACGTGGTTGAGCAAAAGAAAGGAAGCAGGCATAGCTGCAGGTCAAGGCATACCACAGCCCCACTGATGCTGAGTTGCTTCTGACTCATATGTGACCCTGCAGGTCACACAGTAGAACTGCTCCTGTGGTTTCTAAGGAGTCACAGGTGGATTCAAACTGCCAACCTTTTAGTTAGCAGTTGACCTCTTCTTAACCACTGCACCACACCCAACATGGATAAGCAAAAGAAAGGAATTAGGCACAACCACAGACCAAGGCTTTTTTTTTTTTTTTTGCTGTCAAGTTGATTCCACTCATAGCAACCCTATAGGACAACCAAAACTGCTCTATAGTGTCCAAGGAACACCTGGGAGATTCAAACTGCTGACCTTTGGTTAGCATCTATAGCTCTTAACCACACCACCAGAGTTTCCAAATCAAGGCATAGTGCTTCCCTAAACTATTGTTTTTGCCATAAAGAAACACAAGACCCATTGTTGCTGAGTCAGTTCCAACTCAGTGACGCTATAGGACAGAGCAGAACTGCCCCATAGGGTTTCCAAGGAGCAGCTGTGGATGCAAATTGCTGACCTTTTGGTTAGCAGCCAAGTGCTTAACCACTGCACCACCAGTGCTACCTGCCATCAGGAAGGGGACTCAAATAAGCCAGGGGAAATAATGTACATATATTAAGTAAACACTGGGCAAGTACAACTGGAGTATACTCATTTTGTGAAGTGCCATCAGATGACAACCATGGAATATTCAAGAACAATCTGAAACACAATTAATGGTGGTTCTAGCTAGAACCTGAAAAAATATAAAGTTACCTGGAAAAGCAGGGTCTGACACCAACTTAAACAAATGGGCTGGTTTCCCTGGTGCTCTGATAATAGGTACACTGTCCCCTGCCAAATGATCTTACTCAAAAGCTGTCTGGACATGAGGAAAATGGGAAACAAACCATTACCTGGAACACACAAATTCTCCATGATAATATTTTGAACACACTAGTGGGACACCAAAGTAAAACATCAGGAAGTGGCTGGAAGGTAACTTGGAGGAAAATTTAAGGTATTTTTAACAAACATTATTTCTATTATGCTTTATCACTCAGTAATTGCCCTTAATTAAAACAAAGTATGTCTTATCTACATTATGTAATTATTTTACTAAAAGACCTTCTTTTTGACTTATTAGAAAGTTCAGTGTTTCCCATTTTGGCTATTTTATCAAATTCTGCTCTAAATTCCTAGCATCACAGCATATATGGCTCTGACAAACATTTCCTACAACACACACTATCTAGGACTATCTGTTTTAATTTAATCTAAAGAAATTTTAAATTCTCTAATCACAAAGAATCATAAGCGAATTTCTCATCATGTAAGAACCTAACAGTTCATACAACTATCCCATTGGTTTGGAGGTAAGGACAGCTTTCTTTTACAGTCTGTTCATGTGGCATAATTTTTAAGTTATGGAAAGATATTCTTATTTCTTGATAAAATTCTCCTTCTTAAGACTTTTTTTCAGACCCTAAAGTTTTTCTAAATCTACAGTGACATAGCCACAAATTTGGGAATATTGCTTCTGAGGCCCATTTGCTAATGAGAAGCTTAAGTTCCAAATAGGAAAAAGTTACCTGAGTGCTAGCCTTTTCAGCCTAACATTACACCAATCACCTAGACAAAGAACTAAATACCCAAGTACTCATCCCAGATGGAAGTGACCAAGTTACTTATGGTTTTATAACAAAATGGAGCTAAGATGGTAAAATGCCATAGTCAGAGGAAGCTGCATAAGGCTTCTTCTTTTTTCTTAGGAGAAAGGAATTATGTGAAAACTTTATTTCCCCCACTCTTATATGTCCACAGTTGAAGGCAGATCATACTACAGGGTCCATCAACATCTTCTGAACTGAAAAACCACGTGTGCCAGTCCTCTTCCAGCCATGGCAGCACGACAATTCAAGTGTCGAGTGCCGTTAAAAAACTCCACAAAGGATGAAATAATTTATAACACAGCAGTTTCACTTCCTAAGAGGTTAAAAAGGTTTCCATCACTGGATACAAAGCTGTTTTGTTTTCTTTTACCACTCTTTCACTAAATCCAAGTATGTATTCAAAGGGCTAGCTTCTGCACAATATAGCCCTTCCTTAGATGAATTAAGAACATTTTAAAATATCAGTGTCCAAATATTTCTGAAGAAGTTAATGCAACTTTCTTCTCTAGAAGAAATATCACTCTTCTAAAAATGTGGATTTACACATGCAAAAATGCATTATTTGTACGGACTGTGGTGATTTATTCACATATGAAAATTAGCTCCTAAATATGTTGTCCTTATGCTTGTTTTTAATCGTATCAAGTTCTAACTGCAAAACTGGACCTTGTTTATTTAAGAAATACATGTCATGAGATAAAGCCAAGATTAGATACATAAATATATATAATTTTTTATCACCTATTTCATTTCAAATTGGAACATATTATTTGGAATTCATTGCTGTAGTCTAAACTGTGCTTTTCATGATACTGGCTGAAACTGGATTTAAAAAAACTCTGAAGTCATCGATGGTTGTTGTTTACTCTTTGTATATAAAACAAAAGGAAAAAAATTCGTAAATGCTACCATCAGAACATGTGTTTCAAACGAAACATCAGACTTCAGTTTTCAAAATAATTTCTTGGCAATCATGCAAACAACAAAAGAAGACTGACATCAGCTGATTCTTTCTGTGGAGAAGTTGGCAGAATGACTGCTCCTGGAGAATTCTCTGTATTGAATTTGAAAGGTTGAACAAAAAGAAGGTGGCCTTTTCCATTCCATATCCTGGACGTAAAATGCAGAGAAGAGATATCCACATTTCAAGAAAAGGAAAAGTAGCAGGATAAAAGAAGCAGGGCTGCCTGCTCCAGGAGACAGCACAGTAATGCCTGGAGATACAAATTAAAAACAGGAAGTTTAGAATGGACACTTCTGCTTGAGTTTACTTTAAAAAATATATTTTTAAATGCATGCACAGAATATCTATTTTCAATTATACATTGTCTAAGAAAACGTCCAAACACAACACAAAATAACAGTCATCACAAATAAAGCAGTAGGCAGAAAAAAACATTTACCTGTGGGAAAAAAAGCTTGAATTATAAAAGAACATGTATCATATACAAAACGAGGTATGTTGTTTTCCTCTTATGTAAATAGAATAATGTACTCCACATTTCTTATACAGCCATTGGATTATAATTCTATATAAAACCCATCTGTTGCTGTCAAGTTGATTCTGACTCATAACAACCCTAAAGGACAGAGTAGAAATGCCCCATAGGGTTTCCAAGGAGCACCTAGTGGGATCTGAACTGCTGGCCTCTTGGTTAGTGGACAAACTCTTAACTACCCTGCAACTAGGATTTCCATTCTATATACATGTCTAAAAATAATGCTGTATTTGATGTCTGAATATATAAAATGCAAAATCATATGTATTATCTTACTTTTAATTACCTTCAACTAAAGATTGACAGTAAATAAAAATTCTGTAAAATATAGCCATAAATATATACTGTACCATGATCACCAAATGAAACGTGTAAAAAAGTTAATAAACCCAGTTCATTGCTGCTAAACTGTTAAGTTGCAAATATTAGTAAAAACAAACCACAGATTTATATCAAAGCTTATACAAAAACTAACAAAATGTCCAATAGCAATTGGCTAATTAGTATTCCCAGTTAGCTACCTTTTAGTCAGCCCATATATAAAAAGTACTTCAATTCTAAACTGAACCTGAATAACCTCTTCAGGTTCAAAAAAAACAGGGTTCAGATCCTAAACCTGGGGAGAGTAAATGTAAGATAATTCAGAATTAAATCAGAAGGAAGAGAACTGTAGAATTTCCATTTATGGCAAAAGTAGCAGTTAAAGAGGAAAAGTAGAGATAATCCATAGATAGAGCTACGAACCTTATGGGCAGCAGGGCTGTTTCAGTATATGAACATAAGAGGTCTAACAAGTTCATGAACTCATCCTAGAAAAACTGCTACATAGTTCACTGCTGAGTATCACTATGGTCACCTCTGAAGTACACCCCTTGGAAAGCTCGGACACCAGTGCCTGGTCCACCCTTCAAAGCAATTTTGGAACTCTTTCTGGAATAGCCATCAGAGCTGTTGTTGTATTACATTTGATGTCGTGAATGCCACCAAAATGTCTTTTCTCTCAATATTTCCTTTATCTGCAGGTAAAGAAAGAAGACATTAGGGGCCAGATCAGGTGAGCAGGGAGGGTGTTCCAATACAGTAACTTGTTTACTGACTAAATACTCCCTCATAGGTAACTATACAAATAAGTTTGCAAACTTGCCACTGTGCCATCGTGCACAATGGCCATTCCAGAAAGAGTTCCAAAATTGCTTTGAAGGGTGGACTAGGCGCTGGTGTCGATGCCCAGCTTCCCAAAGGGAGTACTTCTAAGGTGACCGTAGTGACACTCAGCAATGAGGTATGTAGTACTTGACTTGGTATGATTACTATTCAGCTATAAAAATGAAATTCAAAAACATGCTACAATATGGACGAACCTGAAAACATTATGGTAAGTGAAAAAAGCCAGTCATAAAGGGCCAGATGTTGTATAAACCAGCTTCTGTGAAATAGATACAGTAGGCAAATTTGCAGACTGTACATTAGAGGTTAGTGGTAATGGCTGCATTAACATTATAAATGTAATTAATGCTACTGACTACATTTAAGAAAATGGTTGAAATGGCTAATTTTCTTATATATGCTTTAAAAATTCTAATAGCAGAAAAATTGCAGTAATATTGAAAGAGAAAAAAAGAACCTAGATAGCCTTTTTCCACAAGTAAACATGCTAATTCTGTATAAAGACAGATCTGAAGGCTTTGAATACAGCACCTTTTCTTTTAATATGAAACCTGTATAGATTTTTTAATTATTTTTATTGTTAAAGACTAAACAGAACATAAACCAGTTTAACAGTTCCTACATGCACAATTCAGTGACACTCATTACATTCCAGTTGTGCAGTTGTGTAACCATTCTCATTTTCTTCTCAATTATTCCTTCCTAATTAACATAAACTGTTCCCTAAGGTTCTTATCCTTTCAAATTGCCACCGATGTCAATTTGATCCCACATAGATAGTAAAAGGGAAACCTGGCTGCCGTAGCAGTTAATCGCCACGTCTGCTCACCAAAAGAAGTTGGCAGTTGAAGTCCACCAGGTACTCTTTGAAAACCCTATAGGGCATTTCTACATTTATAGGATTGCTATGAGTCAGAATTGACTTGATAGCAATGGGTTTAGTTTTCATTTTATAGATAGTAAAATCTGGGACTGTGAGTCTTTGAAATATCTTCCTCTTTCCACACTGTTTTAGTTATTTGGGCCTCTTGCCATTCCACATAAAGTGGAGGATTGGTATATTTCTATTTCTGTGAGGGCCGTTTATGAATTTTGATAGGACTGCACTGAATCTACAGATTGCTTTGGGTAACACAGACATCACAACAATATTAAGTCTTCCAATCGATGAACATGGAACATCTTTCAATTTCTTTAGATCTTCTTTAATTTGTTTTATCATTTTAGTTTTCATAATTCTTTCATATCTCTGGTTAAATTTACTCCTAGGTATTTTATTTTCTTCAACGACACTGTCATGGGTTGAATTGTGTCCCCCGAAAAATATGTGTAGCATGTGGCTGGGATATGATTCCCAGTATCTTGGGACTGCCCTCCATTCCATGGTTTCCCTAAACTGTATGTTAAAGGATTAGGGTGGGGCTGTAAATTCCTGCATAGGATTACTTCCCTGCTCTGCTGTAGGGGGAGTTTCCCTGGAGTTTGGCTTGCCCCACCCTTAATGCTTTCAGCCTGCGAGATAAAAGAAAAACAAGGAGAGTTGGGAACCTTGTTACCATCAAGAAATCTGCACCTGGAGAAGAGCGCATCCTTCAGACCTGAGGTTCCTGCACCAAGACGCTCCCTGGACAAAGACTGATGCAATATCACTTTCCTCCAGAGCTGACAAGGGGAAAGCCTTCCCCTGGAGCGTTCACCCTGAATATGGACTTTCAACCTACCAGACTGTGTAAGAATAAACCTTCCTTTGTTAAAGCCATGCACTCTGTGGTATTTCTGTTACAGCAGCCCTAGCTGACTAAAACAGACACTATAAATGGGGACTGTTTCTTGAGTTCCCCTTTCAGAGTTCTCATTATTGGTATACAGAAACCAAACTGATTTTTGTTCATTGCCTTTATACCCTGCAACTTTGTTAAATTCCTCTATAAACTCTAGACGCTTTCTTGTGGACTGTATATGAAGAATCATATCATCTGGGAAAGTGTTTTTACTTCTTTTCCTATCTGGATACCTTTTATTTTTCTTTTACTACTTTGGCTAATAATTGAATATTAAATAGATATAGTGAAAGTGGGGACCCTCGTCATGTTCCTAATTTCGAGGGGAAAGCCATCAGTCTTTCTCCACTAAAGGTAATATTGTCTGTTAGCTTTTCCTAACTTGTTCCTCATTTACTGACATGTTTATGTTTCAAAGATCAAGTAGTTATGCAAAAAGAGAGGGTGACCACATCAGGTCACAAAATGGAGGATGACTATCCCACTACACAAATGCCAAACCACTGAGAATCATAACCTACCCAAGTTGACATCTAACCTTAACCATCACAGCCAGTGTTACTTTGACCTTGCACACCTCAGGGTTCCTATCTATCAGACATACATGACTAATGTGTAAAATAGTTGGTAGTGGATTTTTTACTATTTTCATAAATACAAAATGTTAGGTCAGGTAGTCAAATAAGCGATGAACAGGCATATGCCCTGAATCAAACCAAGGAAGTTCCCTTTCCCAATCATTTTTAGAGTTTTTATCAAGAGTATTGGATTTTTTCAAATGCTTTTTCTTTATCCCTAGAGATCATGGGGTTCTTTTCCTTTGTTCTACTGAGGAATCGTTTTACAATGATTGATTTTCTAATGTTGATTTATCCCTGCATCGCTGGAATAAGTCCCAGGATATATTGGATTCTGCTGGTGAGTATTTTGTTGAGTTGTGCATTTGTGTTTATGATACTGGTCTGTAGTTTTCTTTTCCTGTGTTATCATTGTCTGGTTTGGGCATCAGGGTTATGTTTGTTTTATAGAATGAATTAGAGAGTATTCCTTCGTGCTCTATCTTTTGTAAGGGTTTAAACAGTATTGGTGTCAATTATTTTTTAAATGTTGGCTAGATTTACCAAGTGAAGCCACTAGGGTACACGGCTTGTTGTTGTTGAGAGGTTTTCTATCACCAGTTCAATGTCTTCACTTGTCACGGGGTCTGTTGAGGCTTTCCATTTTGTCTTGAATCTGTTTAGGGAGGTTGTGTGCTTCTATGAATTTGTTTATTTCCTCGTTATCCAGTTTGTTCCCAGAGTTGTGCTATATTTCTCTTTATTTCTATCAGGTAAGTTGTAATGTCCTCTTCTTTATTTGCATCTTTCCCCTTCTTTTTAGGATAGCCTTTTTGGCTTAAAGTTTAAGCATTAGTTTAAACTTTAGTTTCAGGAATTCATCCTGCCTCTTTATCTCCAGAAAGTCTGGAATCCATGAGATCAGAAATTCTGTTCTGCACTCCCCTTTTTTCATCAGGATTCTTCCATACTATCTTTGATCAAAACATCAGTAATTGTCCACTGCTGTTGAGTCGATTCTGACTCACAGCAACCCTACAGGTGAGAACCGAACTGCCCTACAAAGTTTACAAAGGAGTACCTGGCAGATTTGAACTGGCAACCTTTTGGTTAGCAGACACACCCAGGTTTCCTGAGTAATGGTAGCCAGGTACAATTCAGTTATTGTTGTCTGACATTAGAGGAAGCAGTTCTCACTGAAACCAATTACCAACACATTCCATATCCTCCAGTCATTTGTGATGCTCCTTCTTACTGTTTCTCTAGGCAAACAGAAACTGACTAAACCCTTCTGATACCTGCTTGCAAGGTTTTAAGACTCAGGCACTATGCATCGAGCTACAGGGTAGAACTAGGGCTTCAAACTGGTTGAAAAGACTGCAGTCAGGGTCAGTGAAGCAGACGAAGAATAGACAAAAAGTTTTACAGTTCAGCAGATTTTGCATGGTATTTAGGCAGGGAAAAATGATGGGCCGGAACCACAGTAATGACAGACTGAGAAGAGATGTAGTGAGCCTTTGAGGGGCCTGATGTATGACAATGGAATACTGACAGGACTGTAGCAGAGTGACATACATTCAAAGCAGTGTAGGTGGCAGTGAGTAGGGCAGCCCTACTTTGTACTGTGCTCAAAATCCAATGACAAGAGGTCTGGCTGCTACGTAATACATAAGTTGGCCTGGTTCTCTAAGGGGGAGATGAAATTTCTAGCAGACTTCTTAGACCTCTAATTTTTGCCATTCTTGTGATCTTCCCAGCACTGTAACTTTAAATACTGGAGTCTCTTCTGGTGATGCTTCTTTGGCCATGACTGAACCAAGCCAAACTGGTTCAAAGGTCTGGGTAGAACAGAAGCACTAAACATTACATTAGGTCAGTTAATGAGAATGTCAATGAAATTGTAACCCTAAAGCTTCAAACAAAGGAATAAAATCTCATAAGGTGGAGGAGGAGTCAAGCTGGCGGACTAGGCACACGTCTCCTTATATCCCTCTGGAAACCAAGACCTGAACTGATAATCAAACAGACCCTTGTGATCACCTAATCAGCCTCAGGTCATGGCACAGGGCTGGTAATTGGGACTTCATACCACTGAGCGAAAAACCTCCTCTTTCACTGACTCCTGCTCCTGGTTAGCCCTGGCTCTGATGGACTGAAGGCAAACGCACCACATTGACTTCTTTTCCTCTGCCTTGGCCGGCGGGCGGAGCTATATCTTGCCTAGGTAGACTCAGACGCGCTGCTGGGGGGACAGGCAGGTGAAATTCCTAATGTGAGACCCAGGCTTAGGACTCTGCTAATCTAGCCGCTTTCAGCCTGTCGTCTTATCCCTGCCACAGCAGGATTTGTATGGAATTACGCAGTCAGTGTGCAGGATGCCATGATGGTACCAAGATTTTAGTGGGACCTAATTCTTAGCCTGGGAGCCAGCACCTGCAAACAGGACAGCGCTTCTCCATCAGAAAAGCAGTAATTTTCCCAGTGCCACCTAAGCTGCAGGCCCTGCAACAGAAGCAGAGGTATCACTACCTTTCGGCACCTTTAGCCCCTCTGTCTGCTGCCTGTGTGGAGGACACCATCTTGGATACGGTGGATGCAGCTGGACCTAATTCTTACCTTGGGAGACAGAGCCTGGCCACAGGAGAGCACTTTTCTACCAGGAAAGCAGTACTCTACGCAGCGTCATCTACGTGTAGGCCCTCTCAGCAGAGGGGAACAGGGCAGTAGCATTGCTCTATTCTGAACTAGTTTGTATCATCTGGGGTTGGATATAGTGGTGCTTACTTTGTGAGTTGATAAGAGGGACCTCTACACCTGAAAACCTAACTCACTAGTAAAGCGGTCAGATATCTTTTGCTTTACATTTTAAAACAGCCTACAGAAACATTTGCAATCCATCCTCACAGTACCTCTTCCAGCCTCTACATATTCACATGGGACTCAAAAAACAACACACATTTGTGGCATAGAAGAAATCACCTATGGCTTCAAAAGGCTCCCAAACAAAGCAACCAAGGAGTTTTCTAGATGAAGATACTTCTATGAAAGCATCAGAAAGTGAATACAAATTGATTATATACAGAGCCCTTCTAGACCTTATACAAAATGCAGGAGAACAAAATGAAAAATTAAGCAAAATGTTCAATCTGATGGAACACCAGTACTCTGAAATCCAACAGATCAAGAAGAAAACCAAAGACACAGAAACTTGAGTGCAAAGCCAAGAAAACAGAATGGAACAAATAGAAAAAGGAATTTCTGACTTGGAAGACAGAGCTACTGATGCCAGCGTCTATGAGCAGAAATCAGAAAAAAGAAACAAGAAAAATGAAGAAACACTAAGAAGCATCTGGGACTCTATTAAAAGCAACAACCTTTGATTAACTGGAGTCCCTGAACAGGGTGAGACATCTGAGAACACAGAGAGTATTGTTGCTGAGCTGCTGAAAGAAAACTTCCCAGAAATCATGAAGGAAGAGAATATAGACATCTCAGATGCATATCACATGCCACCAAATACAGATCTCAAAAGGAAGACTCCAAGACATTATAATCAAACTTAACAAAATGAAACACAAGCAGGAACTCCTAAAGGCAGCAAGACTCAAGGCAAAGCTAACATTCAGAGGGAAACCCTGTAGGCTCTCGTCAGATTTCTCAGCAGAATCCATGCTGGCACGGAGACAGTGGCATGACACATTCAAAGCCTTGAAGGAGAAGAACTTCGAACCAAGAATTATATATCCTGCAAAACTATCTTTCAAATACAAAAATGAAATTAAGACATTCCCAGATAAACAGAAACTCAGAGACTGTAAAAACCAAACCCAAACTACAAGAAATACTCAAAGAAGTTCTTGGCTCTGGCTTACAAGAACGAAACCACTAACTTTATATTTTAGAACAACACACTACTCAATACTCAGTTAGGGAAGGCTCGAAAGTCAGTCACAGCTTTGATAAAGAAAGAAGCAATCCAGTGATCATCATGAAAACTATGGTGTCATCATAATAAAAAGAGGGATGTACTACAGTTGTTATAGTCCTTCCAGATGGAGAGGAAGATGACCAGACTGGTAGTAATTAAAATTGAGTTTATATATAGTTTATTAAGGGGGATCATAGCGGCAGCTGTAAAGCACAATGAAGATGTATCATACCCTTTCAAGAAATCTCATAAGGCAGTTGTCTGTAAATAAGCAACTTGAGCAGGTACTCTTTCTTTGTTGCTTTTGGAAATAGATCATACAACTTTTGCCAATTCACCTTTTTTTTTTAAATTTTATTTAACATAACTGAGTGAAAATGTACATTCACGTATAAATTTACATGCCCCCCTATATGCAGCTTCCACTGCTCTCCCTGTTCGGTGACTGCACACTATTCCTCTCTGCTCCATACATGTCTCATCCTCCCAACAGCCTCCTTTCCCCTCCTCTCTGTCCAATCCCCTTCCTCCAGCCAGAGCTCAGCAAGATGATATCCTATAGATGTACAGAACCATAAAGTGCTTCCAATACATGGTCACTCTGCATTGCCAAGTCCAATCCATTCCTGTCCAAAGAGTGGACCTTTGTTATAATTTATGGGAAAGGGCAGCATCAGGGCCAGAAGCCAAGCTCTCAGAGGAACCCGAAAACCGCTGGACTATCAGTTGAGATCTCTTAGTGGAGATCTCAGGATGCACCCCTTTTTATTCTTGTGTTGCCAGTGAGACGCCTCTCTGTGAGCTCCACTTTGGCTATCACTGGTGGTGGCCGGGCACCAAACGCTTCTTCTGGTCCCAAGTCGATGTAGGCACCCACTCTTGTGGGTCTCTCTGTCTTCGCCGTTGTCTTTACCGCATGTCATTTTGGTCCTCAGTGAGCATCCGTTCCTGCTGAGTTAGGATCATTTGCTATGTCCTCGGATGGCAGCTTGGCAGCTTTTAAGACCCCAGACGCCACTCACCAATGTGGGGTGCAGAGAGCCCTCTTAGCAAAACGCTAGTTGTGCCAATTGGCCTGGAATTCGCCTAAGAGCATGGTCCGCCACTCCCCAACCCAGCTACTCTATCCTTGTAGTATTCAGTTAAGATGGAAGGAGTACTCAAGTTATGCTGAAGTCCACTTAATGTTGTTCTTCTTTCTAATGTGTGCTATCACCGCTTTCTCCCAACTACATTTCTAGTAACTATCTAAACTAAACCCTCCCCTCCTCACCCTCCCTCCCTCCCCTCCTTTGCAGCTGTCAGAGAGTCTTTTCTTCTATACACAAGTCTGTTTCGAGATCTTAGCATAGAGGTCTCATACAGTATTTGTCCCTTTATCGCTGACTACTTTTACTCAACATAATGTCTTCCAGTTGAAACCAGGTTAGGAGATGTTTCCTGGAATCATCGTTATTCTTTATCATTGCATAGCGCTCCATTGAGTATATGTACCACAGTTTACCTATCCATTCTTCCATTGTTGGGCATCTGGGTTGATTCCATCTTTTTGCTATCGTGGACTGTGCTGAGGTAAACATTCTGGTGCATGTGTCCGTTGGTGTGAAAGGTCTTGATTCTGTAGGATATATTCCAAGTAGCAGAATTACTGGGTGAAATGGTATATCGATAGCCATTTTTTTAAGGAAGTGCCAGACTGCCTTCCAAAGAGGCTGGACCATTTCGCCACCCCTCCAACAGTGTAGGAGGGTTCCACTTTCTCCACAGCCACTACAGCATTTGTTGTTTTGTGTTTTCTGGATTATGACCAATCTTGTTAGGGTGAGATGTTATCTCATTGTTGTCTTGATTTGAATTTCTTTAATAACTAAAGATTGTGAAGATGTCCGCATGTGTTTTTTGGCTGCCTGGATCTCCTCTTCAGTGAAGTGTCTGTCCATCTCCTTTGCCCATCACTTAATAGGATGGTTTATCTTCTTCTTATTGGTATTTTGTACTACCTTATAGATTATGGAGATCAGGTGTCGATATGACACAGAGTTGCCAAATATTTTTTCCCATTCTGTAGGTGTTCTTTTAATTCTATTAATAAAATCTTTGGATGAGCAGAAGTGTTTGATTCTTAATAGTTCCCATTTATCTATTTTCTCTTCTGTTGATTGAGGTTTCTTTCACATATTTTGGAGTCTGTCCTCATTGTGTATTAAAACTTCCATTGTTGTTCCTACCTTTTCTTGGATGAGCTTTATCGTTTTAGGTTTGATATTTAGGTCTTTTATCCAGTTGGGGTTGGTTTTTGTATAAGGTGTAAGATATGGATCTTGATTCAGTTTACTGCAGATGGATAACCAATTTTGCCAGCACCATTTGTTGAAGATACTGTTTTTACCCCAGTTTAATGTCTTAGGGCCTTTGTCGAATATCAACTGTTTATAGGTAGATGGTGTCATCTCTGGGGTCTCAATTCTGTTCCATAGATCAATCTGTCTGTTCTTGTACCAGTACCAGGCTGTTTTGACCACTGTGGCAGTGTAGTATGTTCTAAGGTTGCGTAATGAGAGGCCTCCCAGTGTGTTCTTCTTCTTTAGTAGTACCTTACTTATCCGGGGCTTGTTCCCTTTCCAAACAAAATTGGTGATTTGTTTCTCCATCTCATTAAAAAATGATGCTGGAATTTGTATTGGGATTGCATTATATAAGTAGATTGCTTTGGGTAAAACAGACATTTTGACAATGTTAAGTCTTCCTATCCATCAGCAGGGTAGGTTTTTCCATTTATCTAAGACTCTCTTAGTTTCCTGTAGTAAGGGCTTGTAGTTCTCTTTGTAAAGGTCTGTTGTTTCTCTGGTTAGATTAATTCCTAGGTACTTTATCTTCTTAGGGGCTATGGTAAATGGTATTGATTTGATAATTTCCTCCTTAACAGTCTCGTTGTTGGTATAAAGGAATCCTACTGATTTACTTATGTTTATCTTGTATCCTGAGACGTTACTGAACTCTTCTATCAGTCTGAGCAGCTTACTTATAGATTCCTTGGGGTTCTCTGCATATACAATCATGTCATCTGCGAACAGGGAGATTTTAACTTCCTCTTTGCCGATGCAGATGCCCTTTATTTCTTCATCTTGTCTAATTGCTCTTGCTAGAACTTCTAGCACAATGCTGAATAGGAGAGGTGAGAGTGAGCATCCTTGTCTAGTTCCTGTTCTCAAGGGAAAGTCTTTCAGTCTCTCTCCATTCAGGATGATGTTGGCAATTGGCTTTGTATAAATGGCCCTTATTGTGTTGAGGAATTTGTCATCTATGCCCATTTTGCTAAAACTTTTTAGCATGAATGGGTGTTGGACTTTATCAAATGCCTTTTCTGCATCAATGGACAAAATCAGGTGATCCTTGTCTTTTGTGTTATTTATGTGGTTAATCACATTAATTGTTTTCCTGACGGTGAACCAGCCTTGCATCCCTGGTATGAATCCCACTTGGTCATCACAGATTATTTTCTTGATATGCTGTTGTATTCTGTTGGCAAGAATTTTGTTGAAGATTTTTGCATCTAGGTTCATGAGTGATACCGGTCTGCAGTTCCCTGTCTTTGCTGGATCTTTCCCTGGCTTATGTATCAGGCTTATGCTGGCTTCATAGAATGAGTTTGGGAATACTCCGTGCCTTTCTATACTGTGAAACAGTCTCAGTAGTATTGGGGATAACTCTTCTCTAAATGCTTGGTGGAATTCTGCCGTGAAGCCATCTGGGCCCGGACTTTTTTTGGTTGGCAGTGTTTCGATGACCGTTTCAATCTTTTCCTTTGTGATGGGTTTATTAAGTTGTTCTGCTAGGTTTTCAAATTTGTTAGAGTACAGTCTTTCATAGTATTGTCTTATGATATTTTTAATTTCTGTTGCATCTGTGGTGACAACACCCCTCTCATTTCTAATTTGGGTTATTTGTTTCCTTTCCTGCTTTTCTTTAGTAAGTTTAGCCAGTGCTTTATCAATCTGTTGATCTTTTCAAAAAATCAGCTTTTGGTCTTTTCAGTTTTTTCAATTGTTTTTCTATTCTCTAATTCATTTAGCTCTGCTCTAATCTTTATGATCTCATTTTTTCTGGTGCCCGAGGGGTTCCTCTGTTGTTCTCTTTCTACTTGTTCAAGCTGTAGAGTTAGTTCCTTGATTTGGTTTCTTTCTTCCTTCCAGATGTGTGCATTTATGGAGATAAACAGACCTCTGAGCACTGCTTTGGCTGTATCCCATAGGTTTTGGTAGGAAGTGTTATCGTTCTCATTGGAATCCATGAATTTCTTTAATTCATCCTTGATTTCCTCTATAACCCATGTTTTTTTGAGCAAGATGTTGTTCAGTTTCCAAGAGTTCCACTTTCTATGTTTTTTCTGCTATTGATTTCAACTTTGATGGCTTTATGATCTGAGAAGATGCTTTGCAGTAATTCAATGGTATGGATTTTGTTCAGCATTGCATTATGGCCTATCACGTGGTAAATTCTGGAGAATGTTCCATGTGCACTGGAGAAGAACGTGTAGTTGTCTGCTGATGGGTGGAAAATTCTGTATATATCAATGAGGTTTAGTTGGTTAATTGTGTCAATGAGGTCTTCTGTATCTTTACAGAGCTTTTTTCTAGATGATCTGTCTAGCGATGACAGTGGAGTGTTAAAGTCTCCCACTATTATTGTGGAGTCATCTAACTCTCTTTTGAGTGTAGTCATGTTTCTTGGACATATTTAGGTCCTCTGACATTAGGTGCACAAATATTCAATAAAGTTAAGTCTTGCTTGTGTACTGAACCTTTAAGCAATAAATAGTGTCCATCTTTTCCCACGATGGTGGATTTGACATTAAAGTTGATTTTGTCTGAGTTAGAATTGCCACCCGTGCTCCTCTTTGTTCATTGTTAGCTTGATATATATTCTTCCATCCTTTAATTTTCAGTTTGTGCCTGTCTTTAGGTCTCAAGTGAGTTTCTTGTAGACAACATATGGATGGGTTGTGTCCTTTGATCCAAGATGACACTCGGTGTCTCTTTACTGGAGCATTCAGTCCATTCACATTAATGTAATTATTGATAGGTATGTGTTCACTGCTGCCATTGTGGTATGTTTATTTTTGTGTTGATGTTTTCTCTGTTATTCTTGTTAGTCTGTTCTGGGACACTCTTTTTTGTGAGTTGATTTTTCACCTTTTTCAGAGCTGGTTTTATAGTTGTTGAGACTCGTGTGTTAGATTTCTTGAAATGGTATGATACATCTTTGTTGTGCTTTACAGCTGCCCCTATGAGCCCCCTTAATAAACTATTTAAAAACTCAATTTTAATTAATACCAGTCTTGTCATCTTCCTCTCCATCTGGAAGGACTATAACGACTGTAGTACATCCCTCTTTTTATTATGATGACACCATAGTTTTCATGATGATCACTGGATTGCTTCTTTCTTTATCAAAGCTGTGACTGACTTTGGAGCCTTCCCTAACTGAGTAGAGTATTGAGTAGTGTGTCGTTCTAAAATATAAAGTTAGTGGTTTCATTCTTCTAAGCCAGAGCCAAGAACTTCTTTGAGTATTTCTTGTAGTTTGGGTTTGGTTTTTACAGTCTCTGAGTTTCTGTTTATCTGGGAATGTCTTCATTTCATTTTCGTATTTGAAAGATAGTTTTGCAGGATATATAATTCTTGGTTCGAAGTTCTTCTCCTTCAAGGCTTTGAATGTGTCATGCCACTGTCTCCATGCCAGCATGGATTCTGCTGAGAAATCTGACGAGAGCCTACAGGGTTTCCCTCTGAATGTTAGCTTTGCCTTGAGTCTTGCTGCCTTTAAGAGTTGCTGCTTGTGTTTCATTTTGTTAAGCTTGATTATAATGTCTTGGAGTCTTTCTTTTGAGATCTATGTTGGGTGGTGTACAATATGCATCTGAGATGTCTATGTTCTCTTCCTTCATGATTTCTGGGAAGTTTTCTTTCAGCAGCTCAGCAACAATACTCTCTGTGTTCTCAGATGTCTCACCCTGTTCAGGGACTCCAATTAATCAAAGGTTGTTCCTCTTAATAGAGTCCCACATGCTTCTTAGTGTTTCTTCATTTTTCTTGTTTCTTTTTTTCTAATTTCTGCTCATAGACGCTGGCATCAGTAGCTCTGTCTTCCAAGTCAGAAATTCTTTTTTCCATTTGTTCCATTCTGTTTTCTTGGCTTTGCATGGAAGTTTCTATGTCTTTGGTTTTCTTCTTGATCTGTTGGATTTCAGAGTACTGGTGTTCCATCAGATCGAACATCTTGCTTAATTTTTCATTTTGTTCTCCTGCATTTTGTATAAGGTCTAGAAGGCCTCTGTATATAATCAATTTGTATTCACTTTCTGATGCTTTCATAAAAGTTTCTTCATCTGGAAAACTCCTTGGTTGTTTTGTTTGGGAGACTTCTGAAGCCATCAGTGACTGCTTGTATGCCACAACTGTCTGTTGCTTTCTGGGTCCCATGTGAGTATGTAGAGGCTGGAAGAGGTACTGTGAGGATGGATTCCAAATGTTTCTCTAGGTTGTCTTCAAATGTAAAGCAAAAGGTATCTGACCAGTTCACAAGTCAGTTAGGTTTTCAAGTGTAGAGGTCCCTCTTCTCATATGACAAAGTAAGCGCCACTGTATCCAACCCCAGATGATAACAAACTAGTTCAGAACACAGCAATGCTACTGCCCTGTTGGCCTCTGCGGACAGGGCCTAGCCTTAGCCAACACTGCCTCGAGTACTGGTTTTGTGACAGAAAAGCACTCTGCTGTGGGCAGGCTCTGGCTCCCAAGCTAAGAATTAGGTCCAGCTGCGGCCACCATATCCAAGATGGCGTCCTCCACACAGGCAGCAGACAGAGGGGCTAAAGGTGCCGAGAGGTAGTGATTCGTCTGCTTCTGTTGCAGGGCCCCCAACGTAGGCAGCACTGTGCAAAATCACTACTTTTCTGTCAGCGAAGTGCTGTCCCGTTTGCAGGCGCTGGCTCCCAGACTAATAACGAGGTACCGCTAAAATCTCGGTACCAACATGACGTCTCGCAGACTGACCGTGGAGCTCCGCACAAACCCCGCTGAGGGAGGTACAAAACGAAAGGCTCAAAATGGCTAGATTAACAGAGTCCCTAGCCTGGCTCTCAGAACATGGGAATTTCGCCTGCCTATCCCCCCAGCAGCACGTCTGAGTCCAGGCACCAGGCAAGACCCAGCTCCACCCGCTGGCTGAGACAGAGGGAAAAAAAAGTCAAACTGGTGCATTTACCTTCCCTCCGTGAGAGCCGGGGCTAGCCAGGAGCGGGAGTCAGCGAAAGAGAGGAGGTTTTTCGCTGAGTGGTATGAAGTCCCAGTTAACAGCTCTGTGCCGTGTCCTGAGGCTGATTAGGTGATCAGAAGGCTCTGTTTTATTGTCATTTCAGGTCTTGGTTTCCAGAGAGATATAAGGAGACATGTGCTTAGTCCATCATCTTGACTCCGCCCCTCGCAATTCAACTTTTAAGAGGTATACAGGTTACTGGTAATTAGATTAATTGGCTGGGCAAGCCTACTCTTCAGTCAAGTGGTTTTTCCATTAATGTAAACCAAAACTCAGTGTTCCATAAGCAATAAAGCCCCTTTCTCCTTCTTCTCACCCACCATAACCACTAATAAACTCCAGTCTCTACACAGCTGCCTGTTATATTGTTATATAATTGTCTGAATTGGTATTCTTTCAACAATACCAATTAATAAAAATGCATACCTTCATCTTAAATAAACCTTTTCCCAAAACCTGTATCTTAAATATCAGGCTATCATGCAGCAAGCTGCCATTTAAGGAACATCAATTGGTTCCAACCCACCTAGAGCATATGAAAACCAAGAACATCACAGACACGAAGAAAACACAAGGGTCCTTATGATTACGAGACTACATCAGCACAAGACCAGAAGAACTAGATGGTGCCTGGCCACCACCAAAGACTGCCCTGACAGGGAATGTACAGACTTTCTGAAGTTGCATCAGAAAAAGAGGTATGCAGATCAATAACTCTACTGAAAGATCAGACTTGATGGTCCAATATCCTGGAGGGTTTCTCAAGTACATGGCCCCTGGACTTGCTGCTAGCCCAGAGCTGAAACCAGTACTGAGGCCAACTCTTCAGCAAAATCTGGACTGGATTATGGGACACAGAGTGATGCAGGTGGCATGTGTACTTTTGGCCTTAATATATATATGAGGCTGTCCAACTGGTTCCTCCTTAGAGGTCAAAGGGGAAGGTGGAGAGGAGGGTAAAAGTGTTGGTTGAGTGGACACTGAAAGTACAGGGTAGAAAGGAGTGTGCTGTCACAGAGTGAGGAGAGCAGACAGAGCTACACAGAGGTATGTGTTCAGAGTTTTATATGGCGAATTGACTTGGATAATAAACTTGTGCTTAATCACAATAAAAATAAAATTAGAAGTACCAGGCAATAACACTACAAAGTCATCAGCCTGTATTCTCTTAAAAATACCTGGTTTTCACAACTCAAACATCACTATTCAACTTTACATACTCTAAACATACTGCACACTGCAAAAACCACCTGAGAACGTCTGAAAGGTTTGTATAAAAGCTGAAGTCCTCACAATGATCTATAATTCCCCATTAAGATCTATACCTTCACTCATTTACTTTATCTTTCTAACACTATTTCTACCTCCCTTTCATTGGCTCCAACCCCACTGGATGCCTTGTTCTTCCTCTATCTTGCACTATTTGTACTGGATGTTCCCTTTATTGAAAAGGCTCTTTGCCCAGATACTTGAACTTCCTCACTTTCAGATCTTTACTCAGACATCATTTTCTCAATTAGACTTACCTTCACCCATATTTAATATTATATCCTACCCACAGACAGACTCCCATTCCCTTGTAATCTGTATATTTTTTCCATAGTATCTAGTAAACTATGCTGTTGTGAATTACTATCAATTCCAACTCAGAGTGATGTGTTACAGACTAGAACTACTCCATAGGGTGTTCTCGGCTGCAATTTTTTTTTAAATTGTACTTTAGAAGAAGGTTTACAGAGCAAACAAATATCTCATTGAACAATTAATACAAATATTGTTTTGTGACATTGGTTTCCAACCACACTGCACGTCAACCTTCCCCCTTTCCACCTTAAGTTCCCAATGACCAGCTTTCCTATCCCCTCCTGTCTTCCTGTCCTAGTCCTTGGGCTGGTATGTCCCTTTAGTCTTACTTTGTTTTATGAGCCTATCTAATAATCTCTAGCTGAAGAGTGAACTTCAGGAGTGGCTTCATTTACTGAGCTATAAGGGTGTCTACGTGCCATACTCCCAGAATCTCTGGTCTCTGTCAGACTACTAAGTCTAGTCTTTTTTTTGTAAGCTGGAATTTTTTTCTACATTTTTCTCTAGCTCTGTCTAGGACCCTCTATTATGATGTCTGTCTTAGCAGCTAGTGGTGGTAGCCAGGGACCATCTGGTTGTGCTGGACTCAGTCTGATAGAGGCTGTGGTAGATGAGGTCATTAGTCCTCTGGACTAGTCTTTCCCTTGTAGCTTTGGTTTTCTCCTTTCTGCCTTGTTTCAGACTGGTTGAGACCAGTGGACTGATTGCTCACAAGCTTGTAAATTCCAGACGCTACTAACCAAAGTACAATGTAGAATACTTTCTTTATAAACTATGTTGTGCCAATTTAGCTAGATGTTCCTTGAGACCATGGCCCCCAGAACCCTCAGCCTAGCAATTTAGTCCTTCAGGGAATCTGGATGTATCTAAGGAACTTTCACGACCTTGCCTTGGAAGGGATGTGCTGGCTTCCCTATTATTGTATACTATCTTAACCAGAAGCAAAGTTACCATTTATCTATTGTCTATTTAGTGGTTTTCCCTGCCACTCTTCCCTTTCCTTTTGTGTGTATAAACCTTTTCATGAGTTTTGTTTTCATACAGTTTCTGTCCTTTCATTACTGACTTATTTTACTTAGCATAATGCCCTCCAGATTCACTTATGTGGTTAGATGCTCAGATTCATCAGTTTTTTTTTATCACTGTGTAGTATTCCATCGTGTGTACACACCACAGTTTATCCATTCATCTGCTGATAAGCACCTAGTTTATTTCCATCTTTTTATTCTTGTGAATAATGCTGCAATGAACATGAGTATGCATATATCTCTTTTTATTACAATTCTTATTTTTCTAGGACATATTCCCAGGAATGGGATTACGGGGTCATACGGTATTTCGATTTCTAGCTTTCTAAGGAAGTACCATTATCATTTTATCATTATACAAAATGGTTATAGCACTAGTCCATAAGAGTTCCAATCTCTCCACTGCCTCTCCAACATTTATTAGTTTCTCTTTTATTCATGCCAGTAATGTTGGGGTGTAACTGCATCTCTCTGTAGTTTTGATTTGCATTTCTCTAACAGCTAGTGATGGAGAACATTTCCTTATCAACCTGTTAGCTGCTTGACTGGCTGCAGTCTTAATGCGAACAGATCACTGGGTCATAGCTTCCACAGTGTTGCTGGGTGGACTCAACCCACCAACCTTCAGGTTAGCAGTTAAGTGTAGTTTCTATCATCTAGGGACCATTTATCTAATATGCAGTATAAAGTACTTACTAATGTTTCTCGTTTAGTGTCTTGTCTAAGATGAAAGCTCCACAATGGCAAGTGGAGGGAGGGAACTACAACTACACACTGACAGACAAAACTTACGAAGTTAATTTAGAAAAGTGATGCCTCACTGGATACTTGTGGGTCTCTGAAGTTTCTTGTTTAGTAATGTTCCTTCACAAAGAATATTTCTATTAGAAAAGCTGAGTTACTGGGAGACTGCAGAGGGAGAACAGGAATTTTCAATGTAACTATTAGGTTAGCCAGCTTTTGGCTCAAAGTACTTTGTGTGTTAGTCGGCCTCCAGGAAGGTCCCCAGTGATGGCTGCCTCCTGGTAGTCACACCCACTTATAGTCTCCCTTCCCCAACAATGAATTAGATTGATTTTTGTGACTATAAAAATGTTGAGGTAAAGTCATAAAGGAGACTGTGGTTTCTGCCTTGTTCTCTTAAGATTGCTTGCTCAGGGAGAAGCCAGCTGCCTCTATCATGAGGACACTTACACAGTCCTGGGTGAGGCTTATATTATGAAGAACTGACACCTCCTACCTACTAGTACCAACTTGTCATTCATTTGAATGAATCACCCTGTAAGTGGATCATACGAGGTCTGACAATTAAGTCCGCAAACTTAATTGTTCTAAGTGCTTCATACCTCATTGCTGAATATCACTACGGTCACCTTTAAAGTATTCCGATTGGGAAGCTATGTACCAAAGTCGGGGCCTACTCCACCCTTCACAGCAATTTTGGGACTATTTCTCTGGAATGGTCACCACAGCTGTCACTGTATTATCCCTGATGGCCTACATGTCATCAAAATGTCTTCCTTTTCAGTATTTTCTTTATCTTCAGGTAAACGGAAGCCATAGGGGTCAGATTAGGTGAGCAGGGACGGTGTTCCAATATAGCTATTTGTTTACTTGCCAAAAACTCCCTCACAGACAGCTAAACTATTAAGTTCACAAACTTGCCACCTTGCCACCACACACAATGGCCATTCCAGAAAGAGTTCCAAAATTGCTCTGAAGGGTGGACCAGGGACTGGCATCAGTGCATGGCAAGTAAGTGTAGTGAGATTCAGCAAAGAAATATGGAGAGCTTAGAACAACTAAGTTCGTCAACTTCACTGTCAGGCCTCGTGTGACTAAGACGGTATGAAGCCAATTTTGTAGATAAGGATATTGTTGATTAAGAAAGCACACTATCACCTCTTGCTCTCTGAGCACAGAACCTGCTTCAGAAGACATCAATACTAGGCACAGAATAAATAAAACTCATACCTAGGAACATTAAAGATGTACTGAAACCTGCAGAAATTAAAGATTAAAACATCAATATTTATCTGAAATTGAAACTTACGTAAATACATTCTAAAACTTTACCTACTTTTTTTTTTTTTAGCTGACTTCCTTCAATATAATAGAAATCAATGGTTGTTTGGACAAATGAACTTTTTCTTAATAGACTGCTTTTGTTGAAAAACAAGAAGTTTTACTTAAATATCAATTAATTTAGTCACTTTTGTTATTCATCCTCTGCTGAAGCTGAGTTTATTATTCCACTTCTCTCTAGCTATTTTCAAACTGCTTAGACACAGTATTTTGATCAGTTAGCCCACTATTACTTACTTGCCAAGTCCTGAGTTCAGAATTTTGTTTTCTTTCTGAAGCGAAGAAAATATAAAGCACCTAAAGGTCAAGGGAAATGTTCTTCTGAAGAGAAACCTGAAAGTAAAAAGAAAGTTAACGTGAAGATATAGCCCTTACTGGTGTTATGTATATTAGTGTGCAAACTAAGCTAGTTTAAAAAACATAGCTATCCCAAACTATTTATAAGGAACTGTCAAGCAAGAGGGGTCTTAAAAGCCTGTGAGCAGCCATCTAGGATACTCCACTGGTCTTACCCAGTCTGGAACAAGAAAGAGGGAAACAAACTAAAGATGCAAGGGAAAAATTAGTCCCTAGGACTAACGAACCACATCTACCATACCCTCCACCAGACTGATTCCAGTATAACTAGATGGTGCCCTGCTACTACTACTACTGACTGCTCTGACAGGGATCACAACAGAGAGTCCCGTACAGAGCTGGACAAAAATACACCACAAATTCTAACTCACAAAAATAGATCAGACTTACTGGCCTGACAGAGACTGGAGAAAGCCTGAGAGTACGCCCCTGAGACACCTTTTCAGCTTCGTAACAAGGTTATTTTGAGGTTCATCTTTCAGCCAAAGATTAGACAAGCCTGTAAAACAGAACAAGACCAAAACGGCACACCAGCCCAACGGGAAGGACTACAAGGTAGGAGTGGGCAGGAAAGCTAGTGATAGGGAAGCCAAGGTCAAGAAAGGAGAGTGTTGACATGTAGTGGGTGGTTAACTGTTATAAAACGTGTATTAACTGTTTAATGATAAACCAATCTGTAACCCTCATCTATAACACAATTAAAAAAATAAATTTTACACTAGAGAGAAAAAAAAGGAAGGACTTGTCACAATGAAGTTATTCTTTACCTCCACTGGCATTAATTTTAGAAGATATTAAAACTCTTGGAGTGGTTCTCTAGCTTGTATGGCACACTATCACCTTCGAGAATCTGATGAGGCTACAGGCTTTCTCCTCACAAAAATATATAAAAATACATAAAATTTCCAAAGTTTATCATCCCTTAACTAAAGCTCTTTGCTTTAGTGTAGACTACCATTCCTTTCTGTTTGGAAAGTAGAGAGGAAGAAACTTCCTAAACGAGATGAAAAAAAATCTAACAAAACAGACAGAAAGGTCTTCTTTAGAAGCCCTTCTTTACCCGGTATTTTCAACTCTTCTAAGTCCAGGACCTGCAAAGAGCACATCATCTACCAGGAAAATGCATCTGTGTTATGTCATGTCCATTTGAACTGACCCCAACAAAACTTTCCCAGGCTTCATCAACTAAGACACCTAATAAAAGACAGGAGTTTTTCCCAGATTTTAGCTAAGAGATGGAATAAGAGTCCTAACAATCCAAATTACAAAACAGTAAATCCATTAAAACGCTCAACAAGAACCGAGAAACAGAAGCCTGACAGGATTATGACAGTCTGCAACCCAGCCACATTACACAGTTAAATTATAACAATATTTCCAAAAACACTTCTCATTCCCCGTATTAAAAAAATATTGTACATCGACTCTTTCAGCTCTTACATCATACACCAATAGCCGTGAGTTCTTCAGACCTAACGTCAGTCGAGACTAATGCGCCATTAGACAATTGTGAGAACATACACGGACAAAGCTGCTTTCTCGGATCCGAAAAGCTTGGGAGGTGGGAATGGGAACGTTTAGAGGTCGAACACAAAGTCCACGATACACATTCTTAAATTAAAACCTCAGGGGGAGGTGCTTCTTAAACTAAATCTCAAGGTCAACGAACCAGGGTCACAAAACACTCGGGCCGCGCCAGACCTCGATACAAAGCGGAGGCCCAGGCAACTGAGCAGGCAGTGAACCATAACGTGAAAAGAATACATAAATTAGTAAAAATAAAGATTCTAATTAAAAAAATTGTAAGTCGACAGGCGTCCCTGTGGCTGCTAGATATACACCTGCGTGGGTCCAAATCACTAGAGGTTAAGCCGAAAGCACTAAAGTAGCAAAACACAAGTCATTAGAGAAAGGCGGTGGAGGGTCGAGGTGCAAGTAGGGGTGCGACACCCCTGGGAAGGTGGTGTGAGGCGCCCTGGGGTAGTGGAGGACACAAACGGCCGCCCCTCGGAGGCCCGCCTGACTGCGGAAAAGCTCCCAGCACTTCCTTTCCCCTAGCCGAGCTGGGCCGCGCCACAGCCTCACCACCTGCTCGGCCTTCTCAGCTTACCCTCACAGTCAGTCGGAGGCACTTGACCATCCCGGGCCGACCAGCCCCCGGCCCAGAGGCCGGCTCCCCAAGGTGACCCTCACTCCGCCATCTTCGCTCCGTCTCAAATCCACCAAACCTGCAGCCGGCCGTTTCCCCAAGCCCCGCCTCTCCCTGTGCCTCTGCGTGATGATTGGACAAAAACTTGCTGGCGCGCTCTCTTTTTCCGACGTACATTAGCTGGAATATACATCAATCAATATATCTCTCCTGTTTCGACTCCCTTTTCTGATTGGGCCTAGGATTGAGTGCTTTCATAGGTCATTTATTAGGAATGTAAAATGACTTCCGCGTAGAAGCTGTGTCATATTGTGGTCAAACAGTTTAGCCGGGCAACATGACTTTTTAAAGCCACTATCAGATGAAACTACAGTAATTCATAATTCCATTCTCTGAGCTGGGAGCCTTTAACCTTGGTTTTAAGACAACACCTACGCGAACAATTTAATGGCTCCACTGTGTTATCTGGCCTTGTGTCACCTTGTGTCACTCTTAAAGGACCCGAGCGTTGGACTCCTGTTTTCCAGCTCTAGTCACTTCTCTGAGGGCCCTGGATTCGTCACTTCTCTTGTAGGGTCCTTCTGCAAGGTGCCAAGTTGTTATAATTGGCTGTTTTGTTGTTACCAAGCCCCTAATGTAGGGCTGTATGGTCCTTTCTTCAGCGATACTTTCTGGAGAGGGAGAATTAAGGTAATGGGAGTGGTTCGCCTTCCTGTGCAACCAGCGACCCCAAGGGAGCAGTGTAGGTCCACAGAGCTTCCCAAACACCGTTAAGGCAGTCACCTGGGCCACTTCTTAGAAACACAGATTCCTAGGATGCACCTCCCCCACATCCAATTTTCAAAAAATTGAGATGAGGCCAATGAATCTGTAATTTTACAGAAGGTGGCGCAGTGGTTAAGAGCTACCGCCGCTAACCAAAAGGTTGGCATTTCGAATACACTGGAAGCTCCTTAGAATCACTATGGGGCTACTCAACTTTGTTTTTTAGGGTGGTATGAGTTGGAATTAACTCCATGACAATGGGTTTGGTTTGGTTTGGTTTTCATAATCAACGGCACCTACGTGACCACACTTAACAAATTTGTATTTTAAATCAGAAACAATGCAAGGACACTGGCTCCCACTTCTGTTAAATCTTATACTGAAACGGGTAGCCAGTGCACAAGGGCAAAACAAACAAGAGCCATCCACATAGGATGAAATAAAATTGCCAATATTCACAGAGTAGCCGAGTGGTGCAAAAGTTAGCAGCCAGCGCCTTCACTGAAAGTTGGGGGGCACCTTGGAAGAAAGGCTTGGCAATCTACTTCTGAAAAATCAGCGTTTGAAAATCCTATGGAGCACGGTTCTACTCTGACACACTTGGGGTCTCCATAAATCTGAATGGACTGGAAAGCAACCGTTTTTGTTTTTGTTTTTTTTATAATTATTCACAATACACATAATTCTCTATGTAGAAAATCCTAAAGAAAACATGTACAAACCTACTAGAATAAGTTTAGCCAGGATCAGAGTGCATGATCAACATACAATAATCTATTTTATGTCTGTATACTAGCAATGAACAATAAAAAGCAGATATTAAAACAATTCCACTTACAATAGCATCAAAAAGAATAAAATAGTTCAATTTAACAAAACAAGTAAGATTTATAAACTGAAGACTACAAACATTGCTGACAGATACTAAAGATCTAAATAAATTTAAAAAAACTCCATTTTCATAGGTGGTGGTTGTTGTTAGGTGCTGTCCAGTCAGTTCCAACTCATAGTCATCCTATAGGACAAAGTAAAACTGACCCAAAGCGGTTGCAAGAGCAGCTCATAGATTAGAACTGTCAACCTTTTGGTTAGCAGCCAAGCTCTTAACCATTGTGCTGTCAGGGCTCCTGATTGAAAGACTAAATATTGTTGAGATGGCAATTCCATCCAAACTGATCTATAGATTCAATGCTATCCCTAACAAAATCCCCAAAGTTTTTTTTTTTTTTTTTTTTTTGCAGACACTGATAAGAGGATTCTTGAATACACATAGAAATTCAAAGGATCTAGGATAGTCAAAACCAAAGAACAAACAGTCAAGTTGGAAGGATTACATTACCTGGTTTCGAAGCTTGCTACAAAGCTATAGTAATCAGGATAATGTAATATTATTATAAAGATAGGCATTTAGATCAATAGAACAGAACTGATAGTTGTGGGGGGCTCTCACATTCACGGTCAACTAATTTTAGAGAAAAAGTGTAAACATAATTCAACGAGAAAAGGATAGACTTTTCAGTACATATGCTGAACCAGTTGACATTTAGCTTGAGTCTTAAAATGTTCAAGTACTCCACACTTGCTCAAGAGTAGCCGTTACCCCAAACCCCTCTCCAAAGCCATCGCAACTCTCCTGCTTTGCTCTGTTACTGGAGATCATCCCAAGCCTGCCCTCTATCCAACAATTAAAAGTTGTAGGAGGGGAATGGATCGGACTTGGCAATGCAAAGTGACCATATATTGGTTGCACTTTATGGTTCTATACATCTATAGGATATCATCCTGCTGACCTCTGGCTGGAGGAAGGAGAGTGGGTGGAGAGGAGGGGAAAGAAGGCTTTTGGGAGGATGAGACATGTATGGAGCAGAGAGGAATAATGTACTGTCACCGGACAGGGAGAGCAGTGGAAGTTGCATATAGGTGGGCATGTAAATTTATATGGGAATGTACATTTTCACTCAGTCATGTTAAATAAAAAAGAAAAAAAATTGATTCTTATTTAGATTAAAAAAAAAAGTTGTAGGAGGGGCCACCAGGAGCTGTCCGGCCCTGCATCCTGTCCTTGCAGCCACAGTTGTAAAATGCTTTGCATATCTCCTTAATTAGGATTTTTTTTTTTCTGAGGCACAAGCAACTAAAGAACCAAAACTTAAAACACTGTGCAGTGGAATAATACAGACTGCTGCTCATTTATCTCCCCTTCGTTAACAACCACCCTTCTCACCTTTAAAAATGATACTGAGTATACCACTATGGGAAACCCTGGTGGTGTAGTGGTTAGGTTCTAGTCTGCTAACCAAAAGGTCAGCAGTTCAAATCCACCAGGTGCTCCTTGGAAACTCTAGAGGGCAATTCTACGCTGTCTATATGGTCGCTATGAGTTGGAATCAACTCAACAGTAATGAGTTTAGTTTGGGTTTTATACCAATTTATGCTTCTGAAAAAAAAACTGTGCTTAAAATTCTCGTTTTTATAAAATACTGTTACATCTACCAGGAGTACCTGCTGTTTAAAGAAATTGTATTTTAAATCAACAAGCTCTTAGAGCAGACAGGATCACTGTAAGTTGGAATTGACTCCAGGGCAATGGGTTTATTTTTGTTTTTGCTGTTTCAGAGAAGACAAGGACTCCAAGTCATTTAGCTAAGCATCTGTTGTAATTTAGAATTCTTTGAGATGCCGGACAAAAATGGTCACTTAACAGTTTGCTCAAAGCATGTCTGGCAACTAAGGGTCTGCGAATACACTAGTTTTGGGGATATCCTGTATCTCATTTGAATAATTATTTTAAAATTCTTCCTTAAACACAGAGTAGCAATGGCAGAAGTCTGGAGACCATGGTTTCAGGGGACATCTAGGTCAACTGACATAAGAAAGTTTTTAATAAAAATGTTCTCCATCCCACTTTGGTGAGAGGTGTCCGGGCTCTTAAAAACCAGCAAGCCACTATCTAAGTAGCATGAACTGATCCCAATCCAAATGGAGCCCAGGTGAATGAAAGACATCAAAGACATAAAGTATGAGCCCAAGAGACAGAAAGGGCCACATAATCCAGAGACTACATCAGCATGAGACCAGAACTAGATAGACAATGCCCAGCCACCACCAGTGACTGCCCTCACAGGGCATCCAAAATAGAATTCCTGACGTAGTGGGAGAAAAATGTGTGTGCAGAACTCGAACTCTATAAAAAAGACCAGACTTGATAGTCTAATGGGCTGGAGGGTCCCCAGAAGACATGGTCCCCAGACTCTCTGTAGCCCAGAACTGAAAGAAACCATTCCCAAAGCCAACTCTTCAAAGATTGGACTGGTGTATAAGACATAAAATGAAGAATGTACTTCTTGACTTAAGCGGATAAGCGACACTAACTGGGCAGCTCCTCTCCAGAGGGGAGCTGAGAGGGCAGAGGTGGATAGGAGCCGGTTGAATGGACAAGGGATATACATGGTGGAGAGGGGAAGTATACTGTCAAGGATGGGGACAGCAGCTAGAGTTACATGGCAATGTGTATGTAATATGACAAATGTAATATGACAAATTGAATTGGATTGTAAACTTCCGCTTAAAGTACAATAAAATAGTTTTTAAAAAATTCTTCCTTGAAATACACTGAAATCTGTCAGCCTGTATATTCCACCTGTTAATAAATCAGTCTTACATAAAGTTGAGCACGTGTTGGGCACTCATAAAATCCTCACAGCAATGTATGAGATCAGTATCACTATTATTGTTAGGCCCAAGCCCCCTTCCCTACCATTCCCGGAGTGGCACGGCATGAGTCAAAACGTTTTATCTGCCAGCTATTCCTGAAATTCCATTCAAATGAGATGAGCTCCCTGGCCCGAATAGCTATCACTCCTTTCCCTTAGGCTCAACTCCACTGAAAGGAGACCCCCTTATGTTAATTAAGTAACTTTAATTGTCCACGACCCCATAGGCTACTTGCCACTGACACCATTCTCATCGTCGGACGCTGTTTTCAGCGCTGTCCTCAGTAAGGGCCGCTGGGCCCCTTTATAAACCCCCAACTCCCAAACCAGCGCGCAGTTTTGCAGGCTCCCTCCTGGGAGCTCTGTAAAGCCGCCCGGGAGGCAAATAAACTTTTCCTTTTCTTTGTCCTCCTCTCTCTGGTTTTTCCTCTACATACTTTCGATTCAGCGAAACTCATTGCACCCAAAAAATCTGTAACAATTATCATCATGATTTTGCAGTTGAAGGAAAAGGGCACGAAAGGGTTATGTGAACTTCATGTGGCTGGTTAAGTGGCAGAACCAGGATTTGAACTCATCCAGTCTGTTTTCAATGTCCTTAAATTCTACATTATACTACTTTCCTCTATATAAAGAACAGTGCTTCAAGAACAAGTCTTCAGCTATCTAAGAATAGCTATCATCTCTCTGTTTCCTTTTTTGATCTCCAGGTTAAAGCCCCTGTTCCTACAACTCCATAAAGTAATGACAGTCCCTGAATCCCTTGTCCTTCTGCTTCTTGGGAATATATCATTTTTGTCAATGTCCTTCTTAAAAAATGGGTAGTTTTCAAACTTCTGAGATACTAAATACACAGATATCGCTTGCTTGCTCTCTCTTTGTAGCCTAAATACAGAACTTTGTATGTGTCTCTGTTAAAAGTCTAGATTGTTGAGGAATGAAAAGATTCAGAGCACGGACGCTAAAATCAGAATTCCTGGGTTTGAATACAGGCTGACTAGCTACAGCCAGGAAAAAGGTCATTTAATGTGTCTGGGCCTTAGTCTCACTATCTGCAAAATGAAAATAGTAACTGTATTTGCTTCCTCTGGTTGTCGTGAAGATTAAATGAGTTAACGTACATCAAGCACACAGAAGTGTGCGGCATATATTAAATGCCATATAAATGTTACCCATCCTACTAAGTCTATCTCACTTTTTTCTATGAAAAAATTGTGTATATTAAATTTTTATCATACATATACTAAAAATATACACTTAAAATATAAATATACATTTTCATTTTATTATACTAAAGAGATCCTGTGGCACACGGTTAGGTGCTGCTCTACTAAATGAAAAGTTACCATTTCAAACCCACCAACCTCTTGAAGGAAGAAAGATGTGGCAGTTGGCTTCCATAAAGATGGAAACATTAGAAACCCTATAGGGCAGTATTACTGTGTTGCTGATTGGCTACTTGCATATCTTCCTTGGAGAAATGTCCCTTGAGGGTCCCCTGTCCATTTTTTTAATTGGACTATTTGTCATTTTAGTATTAAGTTGTAAGAGTTCTTTATATATTCTAGATGTAAATCTCTTATCAGATATATGATTTCAAAAGCTGTTTCCCTCTCCGTAGGTTGATGGCACTTTCTTCATAGTGTCCTTTGAGCACAGAATTTTTTTTTCTCTTTTAGTCTTTTACTGTGCTTTAAGTGAAATTTACAATCCAAGCCAATTTGTCATACAAAAACTTATACACACGTAGCGAGGTCACTCTAGCTGCTCTCCCCACACCACGACAGCACATTTCTCCTTTCTATCCTATATTTCCCATGTCCATTCAACTAGCTCATGTACCACTCCACTCTCTTATCTCACCTCTGTCCAGAAGCTTCCCCGTTAGTCCTGTATCTACTTAAGCCCAGAAGCACACTCTTCACCAGTGCCATTTTATGTTTTACAGCCCAGTCCAATTTTAGTCTGAAGAGTTGGCTTTGGGAATGTTTTCTTTCAGTTCTGGACTAACGGAGAGTCCAAGTGCCATGTCTGCACAGGAGCCTCCAGTCTGTCAACCATCAAGTCTGGTCTTTTTAATAGGTTTCAAGTGCTGTACACATCTGCTAATCAAAACACCAGCAGTTTGAATCCACCAGGTGCTCCTTGGAACCTCTATGGAGCAAGTCTACTCTGCCCTATAGCGTTGCTATGAGTCTGCATTGACCCGATAGCAGTGAATTTGGTTTGGTTTTTAGACACTGGGGACTCTTTGTTGTGTTCTCTGTCAGGGAAGTCATTGGTGGTGGCTGAGCACTATCTAATTCTTTTGGTCTCATGCTGATGGAGTCTCTGGATTATGTGGCCCTTTCTGTCTCTTGGACTCATATTTTCCTTATGTCTTTGACATCTTTCATTGTCCTGTGCTCCAGGTGAGTTGGGACCAATTGATGCTACTTAGATGGTCACTTGCTAGTTTTTAAGACCCCAGATACCTCTCACCAAAGTGGGATACAGACCATTTTCTTAAAAAACTGAATGTCAATTGACATAGATGCCCCTTGAAACCTAAGGTATCTAAGGATACCTTAGACCTCTGGCCCTGCTACTCTGACCTTCAAAGTATTGGGTCACAGGAAACAGAAGGTGCCATATGATCCAGAAGCACGGGACCAGAAGAACTAGATGGTGCCTGGCCACCACAAATGACAGCCTTGATGGGGTGCACAGCATAGAGCCCCTAAGGTAGTGGGAGAAACATAAGTGCACAGAACTAGAACTCTACCAAGTGACCACACTTGATGGTTCGTCAGTCTAGAGGGTCCCCTGATGACATGGTCCCTGGACTCTCTATCAACCCCAAGCCACATCTAGCACCAAAGCCAGCTCTCCAGACAAAGATTGGACTGAACTATACAAGACACGGAATGATGCTGGCGACCAACATCCTTTTAGGCCTAAATATATACGTGAGGCTTTCTGAGAAGCTTATTACTAGAGGTGAGATGATAGGGTGAGAGAGGACAGAACTTGATTGAATGGACACGGGAAGCTCAGGGTGGAAAGGGGGAGTGTGCTGTCACAGTGGAGGAGGGAGGAAGGAGGAGGGAGGAGGGGAGAATATTTGGAGTATAATAGTGATGTAAGTTCTGGGTGTTACATGGCAAATTGATATGGATTGAAAACTTTCACTTAAAACACAACAAATTTTATTTTAAGAAGTGTTGCGTTATGTTTAGGGAACTTCTTAGCTTTTGGTTTAGTTCAGTTGTAAAGCACAACAATTTTTAGTTTGGGTTCAAGTTTGTCTATTTTTATTATTGTTGTCTGCGTTTTGATGTCATATGTAAGAGACCACTGCCTAATCCAAAGCCACAAAGATTTATGCTTATGTTTTCTTCTAAGAGTTTTATAATTTTAGCTCTTACAGGTAGGTTTTCGATCCATTTTGAGTTAATTTTCATATATGAGGTAGGAGTCCAACTTTATTCTTTTTATGTGGGTATCTAGTCATCCCTTCATTGCAGCTTCCATTTCCTCCTTCAGTATCATTGGTTCCTGATCATAGGCTACCTCTTCAAATGGCTGAATGTCAACCAGTTCTTTCTGACATAATGATTCTGTCTATTCCTTCCATCTTGCTTTGATGCTCTCTGAGTCATTTAATAGTTTCCCTGTAGAATCCTTCACTACTGCAACTTGAGGCTTGAATTTTTTCTTCAGTTCTTTCAGCTTGAGAAATGCAGAACATGTTCTTCTCTTCTGTTTTTCTATTTCCAGATCTTTGCACATGTTATTATAATACTTAATTTTGTCTTCTCGAGCTGCTCTTTGAAATTTCCTGTTTAGGTCTTTTACTTCACCAGTCCTTCCTTTTGCTTTAGCTGCTCGATGTTCAAGAGCAGGTTTCAGAGTCTCTTCTGACATCCCATTTGGTCTTTTCTTTCTTTCCTGTCTTTTTAATGACCTCTTGCTCTCTTCATGGATCATGTCTTTGATGTTATTCCACAATTCATCTGGTCTTCGTGATCAGTGATGAGCACATCAAATCTGTTCTTGAAATGGTCTTTAAGCTCAGGAGGAGTATACTCAAGGTCATACTTTTGTTCTCAGGGACTTGTTCTAATTTTCTTCAATTTCACTGTGAATTTGCATACGAGCAATTGATCTATGCCACAGTCAGCACCTGGTCTTGTTCAGACTGATATGGAGCTTTTCCACCATTTTTTGCACAGATGTAGTCAATTTGGTCCCTGCATATTCCATCTGGTGAGGTCCATGTGTACAATCACCATTTGTGTTGGTTAAAAAAGGTATTTGCATTGAAGAAGTCGTTAGTGTCGCAAAACTCTGTCATGCAATCTCCAGCATTATTTCTATCACCAAGGCCATATTTTCCAACTACCAATCCTTCTTTTTTGTTTCCAATTTTTGCATCCCAGTCACCAGTAATTATCAAGACATCCCAACTACATGTTCAGCTGCCATTCATAAGGTTTTCCCTGGCTAATTCCCTTCAGAAGTGACTGCGGTGTCCTTCTTCCTAGTCTGTCTTAGTCTGTCAGCTCAGCTGCAACTTGTCTGCCATGGTTGACCCTGCTGGTACCTAAATACCAGTGGCATAGCTTCCCACATCACAGGAACGAGCAAGCCTTCACTGACAGACATGCGGGGTCTACCCACTCTATCTCTACCTTCCCTAGCAGAAGCTAGTAAAAATCTTCAGCGTCTTCATCTTTGACTTTAGTGGTTGGTGCATAAATTTGAATAATAGTTGTATTAACTGGCCTTCCTTGTAGGCATATGGATATTATCCTATCACTGACAGCATTGTACTTCAGGACAGATCTTGAAATGTTCTTTTTGATGATGAATGCAACACCATTCCTCCTCAAGTTTTCATTCCCAGCACAGTACACTATATGATTGTCGGATTCAGTGTGGCTCCAACTGGCCCATTACAACGCACTAATGCCTAGGACGTCAATGTTTATGTGTTCCATATCATTGTTGACAATTTCTAGTTTTCCTAGATTCATGCTTCATACATTCCATGTCCTGATGACTACTGTATGTTTGCAACTGTTTCTTCCCATTTTGAGTCATGCCGCACCAGTGAACGAAGATCCTATAGGCCTTATTCTATCCATGTCGTTAAGGTCAACTCTACTTTGAGGAGGCAGCTCCTCCCCAGTCGTCTTCCAACCTTCCAACCTGGGGGGCTCACTTTCTGGCACCATATCTGACAATGTTCAGCTGCCATTCATAAGGTTTTCCCTGGCTAATTCCCTTCAGAAGTGACTGCGGTGTCCTTCTTCCTAGTCTGTCTTAGTCTGTCAGCTCAGCTGCAACTTGTCTGCCGTGGTTGACCCTGCTGGTACCTAAATACCAGTGGCATAGCTTTCCACATCACAGGAACGAGCAAGCCTTCACTGACAGACAAGTGGGGTCTACCTACTCTATCTCTACCCTCCCTACCTGATGCTGCTACCCTGCTTACCTGATGGTCTACCCTGCCCACCTGATAGTGTCACCCTCCCTACCTGATGCTGCTACCCTCTTTACCCAGTGCTAACATCTGCCCCACCTGATGCTGTTATCTTCCTTGCCTGATGCTGCTGTCCTGTTTACCTCCCTACCTGATGGTGTCATCCTCCTCACCTGATGATGTTGCCTTCCTTACCTGATGCTGTTACCCACCTTATACTAGCTTCATAGAATGAGTTTGGGAGTCTTCCATCCTTTTCTATGGCAAAAAACAAGGCTCCAGGAGTTGATGGGATATCAACTGAGATATTTCAACAAATAGATGCAGCACTGGAAGTGCTCACTCATCTATGCTAGGAAATTTGGAGGACAGCTACCTGGCCAACTGAGTGGAACAGATCCATAGTTATGCCCATTCCAAAGAAAGGTGATCCAACCGAATGTGGAAATTACCGAACAATATCGCTGATACCACACACAAGTAAAATTTTGCTCAAGATCATTCAAAAGTGACTACAACAGTATATTGACAAGGAACTGCCAGAAATTCAAGCTGGATTCAGAAAAGGACATGGAACCATGGATATCATCGCTGATGTCAAATACATTTCTGCTGAAAGCAAAGAATACCAGAAAGATGTTTGTGTTTCATTGACTATGCAAAAGCATTCGACTGTGTGGATCACACTACGTTACGGCTAATGTTGCAGAGAATGGGAATTCCAAACACCTAACTGTGTGCTCTTAAGGAATCTGTATATGGATCAAGAGGCAGTTGTATGAACACAACAAGGGGATACAGCATGGTTTAAAGTCAGGAAAGGCGTGTGTCAAGGTTGTATCCTTTCACCATACCTTTTTAATTTGTATGTTGAGCAAATAATCTGAGAAGCTGGATTATACAAAGAAGAAGGAGGCACCAGGATTGGAGGACAACTCATTAAACACCTGCATTATGCAGACGACACCACCTTACTTGCAGCAATGAAGATTTAAGACACGTACTGATGAAGATCAAGGACCATAGCCTTTGGTATGGATTGTACCTCAACATCAGAAAAACAAAAATCCTCACAACTGGACCAGTAAGCAACATTGTCATAAATGGAGAAAGGATTGAGGTTGTCAAGGATTTCATTTTCTTGGGTCCACAATCAATTCCCATGGAAGCAGCAGTCAAGAAATCTAAAGACACATTGCTTTGGGAAAATCTGCTGCAAAGGACCTCTTTACAGTATTCAAAAGTAAGGATGTCACCCCAAAGACTAAAATGCACCTGACCCAAGCCATGATATTTTCAATCACACCATATGCACGCAAAAGCTGGACAGTGAACAAAGAAGACAGAAGAATTGATGCCTTTGAAATGTGGTGTTGGAGAAGAATGTTGAATGTACCATGGACCGTCAAAAGAATAAATAGATCTGTTCTGGAAGAAGTGCAACCAGAGTGCTCCTTGGAAGCAAAGATGGCAAGACTGTATCTTACATACTTTGGACATGTTGTTAGGAAAGATCAGTCCCTGGAGAAGGACATCATGCTTGGTAGAGTTGAGAGTCAGGGAAAAAGAGGAATACCCTTGACAAGATAGACTGACACACTGGCTGCAACAATGGGCTTAAACATAGAAACAATTGTGGATACGGTGCAAAACCGTCAGTGTTTCATTCTGTTATTCACAGGGTCACTATGGGTCATAACCAACTTGACAGCACATCTAGTTGTCCCGGTATCATTTGTTAAAAAGATGGCTCTTTCCCTGTTAAATTGTCTTACCACCTTAGTGAAAGATTATTTGACAGTGAATATGAGGGTTTTTTCTGAACTCTCAATTCGATTCCACTGATTTATGTGTTAATCCTTATGCCAATTTTAAGTAATTTTTGAAAGCAAATTGTGTGAGACCTGTAACTTTGTTCTTCTTTTTAAGATTATTGACATTAATCTTTTAATTAGGATTCTTGGTGTATGGTTATTCAACCACCGTCTTGAAATAAATACACCAGTTATAACGCACCCAATTTCCTTCATCTTAACCATATGAATACGAGAGACCAGGCCACATGCTTTGATATGCCTCTCTCACTGACCTGATTTACAAATTAAATAATGCTTTGCAATAAGTGAAAGGAGGGTAATTTAGAATACTTCTTTGCCACAAACATTAGCAGCTCAGTAGTCATCAAACTGTTTTCCATGTCTTCATGAACCATCTAATGATTCATCCCAGAAATCTGCTGGGGAATAATGTTAAACAGATGAGTGGCTTGTTTCTGATAGCCATCCTTTTCCCCTGTTTGCAAATTTTGCTAGTGTCTGTCTCCTCTCATCTCTAAATGTCTTTTGAACTCTATGATTTCTCAGCAATTACAAAGCTACCAGTATTGACCCTGATTCCAGGTACACAGGTGAAGAGTTTACATAACGCAGAGTCGTCTTTTGCAGACTTTCTCCACATCTGCCAGGAAGAGGAAGCAAACAGAACAAAACACATTCATATCTTCGCACATATATTCTGCTAAAAGGGAAGATTTTCATTCAGAAGTTGGTTCAGTTCTGAGAAAACGCTTAGAAGAGTGTTTGATAAAATAATGAAAGTCTCCATGCTGATATTTTAATAGCAGCTAGAAATTTGCTGTTCCACTGTTGGCAGAGAAAAGGCAACTCCCACCCTCAAGAAATTCAACATCATGAAGATCAACACTTTCTGTTATGACAGTATGCAAAGTTGTTGGTGGATTATGAGCCGCAAAGCTGTGTCACCACGTCACATCTTCTTCCAAAGTGATTGAGGAAAGATCAATGTACAGGAAACACTGAGTTCAACTAGGATCTGTATCTTCTTACATAGATTTAGCTGTAGCCTGAATTACATGAAACAGTATAATTACACGAAACAGTGGTTATTTTTTTTAATTATGTGAAACACTGAATTACATGAAACAGTGTTTAATTTGGGGGGGCAAATTTCAATTTACTGAAGCTCAAACCTATAGGAACTAGCACATTTTAGACCTTTACTAATGACTGTAGGATTTCTGAATAAACTGTTGTGATACCTTCAGAGCTAATCACCTGCGGAGGATTATCTGGTCTAAACTGGAATGTCTACTGAGTAATTCGTTTTTCATAGGGTCTCCTCCTTTATCAACTGTCTTTCTTGAAGGTCAATATACCAATTTCTAGCAGTGTTTTCATTAACACAGTTACTTCCAGTTTGTTATGGCATGGATAGACACATCACTAGGTTTATTAGGATTGATTTTAAAGAAATGATGTGTGTGTATTTTAGAGAATAAGAGATCTTCCTGTGTATAAAATACTGAAACTCTGGCTAAGGGCATTTAGAGCTGTTATAGCAGCCCAGAGACCTTCTTAGATTTATTCTTGCTTCTTCAGCTATGCTCAAGTTCTGGATATAACAATACATCTACCTGGTTTAGATCTAAACTAGATTGAAGACTGAAGAGCATATACATATCCAAGGTGTGGCAAATAAAACATGTGCCCTGAGCACCACCTGCAGGAGGGCAGGGGTGAGGCGGGCTGACTGAGCAGTTTCAGTACCCACCACAGTTTCTATCACCAGCCGTGAGAGATCATTCAGTAGGTTAAATTAATTACTTTCTTCTCTGAGAGCCTCCATGGGTCAAAGAAGGCTGTGTGATCTTGCTCTGCTGAGTGTAGAATAAGAAACTGGAAAAAAATTACTTTGAGCACATCATAGACAAATTTTCACCAGTGAAAGCAAGGAAGATGTGGCTTTATTTTACACAACACATAGTACTATGTGTTAAGTGAAAGATTAATGAGCTTGACTTGTATTTTTGAGCTGATATTACAGACAGAGTGTTGTGGTACAATGATTAAGAGCTTAGCTGCCAAGCAAAACGCTGGCAGTTAGAAACCACCAGGCACTCCTTGGAAACTCTCGGGGGCAGTTCTATTCTGGTCTATAGAATTGCAACATCCTGTTCCAACTATGAGTTAGAGTCCACTTAGTGGCAATGGTTTTTTATTTTTTATTTAATATGACTGAGTGAAAATGTACATTCCCGTATAAATTTACATGCCCACCTATATGCAGCTTCCACTGCTCTCCCTGCCCGGTGACAGCACACTATTACTCTCTGCTCCATACATGTCTCATTCTCCCAACAGTCGCTTTTTCCCCTCCTCTCCACCCACTCTCCTCCCTCCAGCCAGAGGTCAGCAGGATGACATTCTATAGATGTATAGAAACATAAAGTGCATCCAATATATGGTCACTCTGCATCTCCAAGTCCAATCCATTCCTGTCCGAAGAGTGGACCTTCGTTATGATTTATGGTCAAGGGCAGCATCAGGGCGAGGGGCCATGCTCCCAGTGGAACCCCGAAACCGCTGTATCATCAACTGAGGTCTTTTAGTGGGGATCTCAAGGTGCACCCCTTTTTATTCTTGTGTTGCCAGTGAGACTCAACTTAGTGAGCTCCATCGCAGCTATTACTGGTGGTGGCCGGGCACCATCCGGTTCTTCCAGTCCCAAGTCGATGTAGGCACCCACTCATGTGGGTCTCTCTATCTTCTGGGTTGTCTTTCCCCCATGTCATTTTGGTCCTCAGTGAGCATCTGTTCCTGCTGAGTTGGGACCATTTGCTGTGCCCTCGGATGGCAGCTTGGCAGCTTTTAAGGCCCCAGACGCCACTCACCAATGTGGGGTGCAGAGAGCCCTCTTAGCAAAATGCTAGTTGTGCCAATTGGCCTCGCTTTTACCTAAGAGTATGGTCCCCTGCCCCCTGCCCCAGCTACTCTATCCTTGCAATATTGGGTTAAGATGGAAAGAGTACTCATGTTATGCTTAAGTCCACTTAATATTGTTCTTGTTTCTAAAGTGTGCTATCACCAATTTCACCCAACCAGATTCCTAGCAACTATCTAATCTAAACCCTCCCCCTTCTCTCACCCTCCCTCCCCTTCCTTACAGCTGTCAGAGAGTCTTTTCTTCTATACACAAGTCTGTTTTTGAGATCTTATCGTAGAGGTCTCATACAATATTTGTCCTTTTGTTGCTGACTACTTTCACTCAACATAATGTCTTCCAGTTGAAATGTTTCCTGGAGTCATCGTTATTCTTTATCATTGTGTAGTGCTCCACTGAGTATATATACCATAGTTTACCTATCCATTCTTCCGTTGTTGGGCATCTGGGTTGATTCCATCTTTTTGCTATCATTGACTGTGCTGCGATAAACATTCTTGTGCATGTGTCCGTTGGTGTGAAAGGCCTTGATTCTGTAGGATATATTCCAAGTAGTGGAATTACTGGGTCAAATGGACAATGGGTTTTTAAATTTAAAATATGGATGTTAGATGTTTGGACAAGGGTGAAGAGGTATAGACTTGCCCCTAGAAGCAAGTCTAAGGGGTGCAAGACTGTGAGGAATCATGTTCCAAGATGCCACAAATATGAAAGGCAACTGACAGAGGTAGCTGGAGAAGAGAAAAGAAGAAAAGTTGTTTTGACTGATCAGTTTGCTATCAACGTCTATTCATCCTGAAATCAGGGGAGAGAGGTAGCAACTTAGAGATCGTCTTGGAGGCTTGTTACTGCCCCCTATGGCTCTACAGGGGTGCAGCTACAGTGTTTGTTGTAGGTACTATTTTCTGCAGATACACCTCTGCAGACGAGTAGAGAGAAGACTGGTATCTCAAGACCAAATCCTTGATCAGTTTATACTTTCAGGTGAAGATGCCAGGCCACTTACTCCCTCTTAAAAGTGATGCCATTCTTTCTCGCTGTCTTCTTCCTCCCAGATCTGCTGTCTCTCACCAATTTACCACTTAAATCTCGTCGCTGCTTAGTGGGGAGGAAAAGAAAATCTCTAATTGGTGCTTCTGCAAAACTAGATGTTAAATAGGTCATTCTTTGGAGCCTTAGTGGTGCAGTGGGTAAGAGCTCAACTGCGTACCCAAACTCAGCAGTTCAAATCTACCAGTAGCTCCTTGGAAAATCTATGAGGTGGTTCCGCTCTGTTCTATAGGATCACTGTGAGTTGGAATAGACTCAACAGCAACAAGTGTTTACTGGCAAACCATCTTTAGTTTGAATAGCTATTAACTCAAAGCTCAGCCAAAGTAATTGTGAATTTGAGGAATTTTGGTCCAGTAATGATGACTTCATTTCAAGCAACTCTGCTCTTAGTGTTTATGAATGAGATAAATACGGTGAGATAAATATCTGGTTTGTAGGACGAGGAAGTGATTTCCAGGTTGTAATGACTGCCCTCTCTGAGGCATCTATGCAGCAATGTTGTTATTGTTAGGTGCCATTGAGTAGGTTCAGACTCACAGCAACCCTACTTATTCAGGGCCTTCCTCTGTTTTGCAGACTCTACTATAAAAGCATGATATCCTTTTCCAGGGACTGATACCTCCTGATAAGAAGTTCAAAGTATGTGAGAAAAGTCTAACCATCCTCACTCATAACGAGCATTCTGGCTGTATATCTCCCAAGACACATTTGTTCATTCTTGGTATATTTATGGTATGTTCAATATTCGTCACCAACACCATAACTCAATGGCATCAATTATTCTTTAGTCTTCTTTATCCACTTTCCAGCTTTCACATGTCTACAAGGTCCAAGAATTAAGTCCGTGAACTAACTGTTCTAAGCACTACGCACCTCATTGCTGAATATCACTGGTTACCTTAGAAGTACTCCCTTTGGGAAGCTATGCACTGATGCCAGCTCCTGGCCCACCCTTCAAAGTAATTTTGGAACTCTTTCTGGAATGGCCATTGTGCCTGGTGGCATGGTGGTAAGTTCATGAACTTAATTGTTCTGTGACAAAACTTTTATTTAGTAAACAAATCACTGCACTGTAACACCCTCCCTACTCAGCTGATCTAACCTGACTTTTTCAGTTACCTGAAGATACAAAAAATATTGAAAGGGAAACATTTTGATGACATTCAGGACATCAAGGGTAATATGATGATAGCTGTGATTGCCGTTCCAGAAGAAGAGTTTCAAAATTGCTTTGAAGTGTGAACTACGTGCTGGCATGAGTGCATGGCTTCCCAGGGGGAGTCACTTTAAGGATTAATTTAATCCTTAAAGTGACATCTTTGGTTTGTTTGTTTGTTTGTTTTTTATCATTTTAAAGAGATTTTTTTTGTAGCAGATATACCAATGCAATGTGTTGTTTGATTCTTTGAATTTTTTAATTATTGTATTCTAGATGAAGGTTTGCACAGCAAATTAGCATTTCATTAAAGAGCTAGTAAAAATGTTGTTTTGTGACATTGGCCACCAACCCTATGACAAGTCAACACTTTCACTTCTTGACCTTGAGTTCCCTATTACCAGCTTTCCTGACCCCTCTTATCTTCTAGCCCTTGCCCCTGGGCTGGTGTGTCCCTTTAGTTCTGCTTTGTTTTAATCTTTAGTTGTAGAGTGACCCTCAAGAGTGACTTCATTAGTGAGCTAAAAGGGATGCAGCCAGGGGCCATGTTGTTCGATTTCTTGACTGCTACAGAAGCATTGATTGTGGATTCAAGTAAAACAAAATTATTGACAACTTCAATCTTTTCTCAGTGTATCATGATGTTGCTTATTAGACCAGTTGTGAGGATTTTTTTTTGAGTCATTTACTTATTTTACTGTAGTCAAGATGAAGGGTTACAGAACAAATTAGTTTCTCATTAAACAATACTCAAATTTTTTTGTGAGATTGGTTGCCAATCCCATCACATGTCAACACTGTTCTCAAAGCATTACCAGCTTTCTTGTTCCCTTCCGCCTTCTTGTCCTTGCCCCAGGGCTAGTGTGCGCAATTAGTCTCATATTGTTTTATGAGCTTGTCTAATCTTTGGCTGAAGGGGAGCTTCAGGAGTGACTTCATTACTAAGCTGTAAGCATGTCTGGGGGCCATCATCTTGGGACTTCTCCCGTCTGTCAGATCACTAAGTATGGTTTTTGTGTGTGAGTTAGAATTTTGTTTCTCCACCTGTGTCTGAGACCCTGTATTTTGATCCCTATCAGAGAAGGGAGTGGTAGTAGCCAAGCATCACATATTTGTGCCGGACTCAGTCTGGTAGAGGCTGTGGTAGTTGTGGTCCATTAGGACTAACCTTTCCCTTGCATCTTTGGTTTTTCTCATTCTGCCTTGCTCCAGGGTGGTGAAACCAGTAGAATTTGTTAGATGGTTGGATTTTTTTCTTTATCTTGAGGTGTAAGCCCTACTGAAGGTTGTGGTCTTTGACCTCCATCAGTACGTGCTTCAAGTATGTTCACATTCAACAAGCATATTGCAGGTTGTTAATGAGTCTTTCTCTAATTCTGGTGCTCTGTTCTTTTTCATATAGTCCAGCTTCTCAGATTATTTGCTCAGCAGGCAGACTGAGTAAGTATGGTGGAAGGACAAAACTCTGGTGCACAACTTTCCTGACTTTAAACCACTCAGTATCTCCTTGTTCTGTTCAAACAGCTGGCTCTTGAGTGAAGTTCATGCTCCTCATGAGCACAATTAAGTGTTCTAGAATTCTCAGTCTTTGCAATGTGCATAATCTGTTATGATCCACCAAGGTGAATGCTTTTACATAGTCAATAAAACACAGGTAAACATCTTTCTCGTATTCTCTGCTTTCAGCCATTACCCATCTGACATCAACAAAATCTCTTATTCCACATGCTTTTCTGAATCTGCCTTGAATTTCTGGCAGTTCCCGTTGATGTACTGCTGCAACCGCTTTTGAATGATTTTCTGCAGTCAATGCTTGCCCCAAATCCCAATCAACACAACGTATTCTAATAGTATTTTAAATGTAAAACTTGACAGTATGGTTCTAATGTCAACTTAGATATACTGGCAACCCAGCGTCAGTTCCCATCAGGCTGTGAAGCTCAGGGCCCTGTCTACACGGCCCAGCCAGGACAGCACTCACCTCAACATGATGGCTCAAAATGCTGAAAAGGCCAGGCAGGCCTCAGTGAGATTTCGCCAAGCTCAGCTAGAAGAGAGAGAAATGAAGGAAAGAAGACTTTTGTGACTCAGAATGTACTGAGCTTAAAGTGAAAAGTAGGCTACAGATTACTGGAGAAACCAAAACCAAACCAAAGCCATTGCTGTTGAGTCAATTCTGACTCATAGCGACCTTACAGACAGAGCACACTTGACTCTTAAAGTTTCCAAGGAGCTCCTGGTGGATTTCAAAGGCCGACCCTTTGGTTTGCAGACGTAGCACTTAACCACTATGTCACAGGGTTCTCTAAAAAAGTGGCTCAAATTTAGAATGCTGGTTTAGGTAAATTGCAAATTTGTGACCTGAGTGATGAGATTTAACAAACTGCTGAGATAAAAAGGACACTGGCAGGTCTTGATGAAGGAGGTGAGCGGCCCTGATTGTGGAAAAGGTGGCCCTAAAGTGCTGGCTCATAAAGGGAACCAGAAAACGAATGTTATGAATCCTCCAGAGAAGAAAAAGATTTGCCTTGTGTTACATAGCTATCTGAAACAGACTTTCTTCCTCCTCCAAGAAAGACATGAGCTGAGTTCATGAAGGTGATTGAGTACCATGGCTACTTGCATGAAGAAGACAATGTTATCATGCTTGTGGAACAGGAACATGGAAGAAACTCAGAGCCGAATTAGTGGAAAAGTAGTAACCAGAGAGATGCCCACTTGGCAAGAGAAGAAAAAAAAGAGGCCAAGAGAAAGATTAGCACCAGTGCTTTCAACAAGGAGCAGTCTGACGAGGTGCCAGGAGAAAGGAGGTGAAAATGGGCATCTGAAGTTCAATGCTCACATCCCACTGCCCTCGCAGCAAGGAGACTGAGGAGACACTCATATGAAGGAAGAAGATGGAACTCCAGAAGTACATAAGTGAGACCCTATAGGCCCAGAGCAAAGCAGCCAAACAGCTCCTGGAATATTAGGGCCTAACAGAGTGTTTGTTGGGGTCCAGGAGATCTTGCAGCAGTCTGTCTATCCCCAGCTGGCTCCAGCTCCTGTGCTAACCTGTAGGGCCACTGCCCACTATACTGCCCTGGGACTGCGGGCCAGCAGGAAGCAAACTTCTTTACCCTATCTTCTTCTTTCACTTCCCCTCACCTCTTGTACCTCTTCCCTGGCAGATGTCCACATGCTGAACACTTCAGCTACCACCTTTTGACATTTTGCAATTATACAAGTCCATGTGTTTAGCGTGGAGTGTGTTAAACAGGTTGTAACTAGCTGCCCATGTTTTACTTAGGCTCGCACAGGCATACCTCATTTTTCTGCTCTTTGTAGATACTATGTTTTTCACAAATTGAAGGTTTATGGCAACCATACCTTGAATCTATTGCTGCCATTTTTCCAACAGCATGTGCTCATTTGCTGTGTCACATTTTGGTAATTCTTGCACCATTTCAAACATTTTCATTATTATTATATATTATGGTGATCTGTGATCAGTGATCTTTGATGTTATTATTGAAATTCCTTTGGAATAGCACAAACAGGGCCCATATAAGACAGAGTACTTAATAAGGATAATAAAAGAAATAGGTGTCACACACTGAAGATTTTCAAAACAATACTGAAGGTAAAAGAGAGAAATTTAAGGGCCTTTTGCACTTCGGTAATCACTTTTTGGAGAAACTATCAAAAGCTGTAAGTGTATACCTTGCCTTTGATCTAGAACCCCCACTCTTACAAAATTTTTTTCAAAGGAAAAAAAAAGCTACATGAAGAAAGTGTTTGCTGTGTTATAATTTCATAACATAAAACTGGAAACCATAAGCCAATAAACTGTTAAATAATTACTGTATGATATTGTGAAAAATAATATGTAGAAGGAAGAAACCAAATCAAGGAACTAACCCTACAGCTTGAACAAGTAGAGAGAGAACAACAGAGGAACCCCTCAGGTACCAGAAGAAACCAGATCATAAAGATTAGAGCAGAGGTAAATGAATTAGAGAATAGAAAAACAATTGAAAAAATTGAAAAGACCAAAAGCTGTTTTTTTTTTTTAAACTTTTTATTTAATATAACTGAGTGAAAATGTACATTCCCATATAAATTTACACACCCACCTATATGCAGCTTCCACTGCTCTCCCTGCCCAGTGACGGCACACTATTCCTCTCAGCTCCGTACATGTCTCGTTCTTCCAACAGTCTCTTTTTTCCCTCCTCTCCTTCCTGCTCTCCTTCCTCCAGCCAGAGGTCAGCAGGATGACATCCTATAGATGTATAGAACCATAAAGTGTATCTAATATCTGGTCACTGCATCGCCAAGTCCAACCCACTCCTGTCTGAAGCATGGACCTTCGTTATGATTTATGGTCAAGGGCAGCATCAGGGCGAGGGGCCATGCTCCCAGGAGAACCCCGAAACCACTGGACCATCAATTCAGGTCTTTTAGTGGGGATCTCAAGGTGTACCCCTTTTTATTCTTGTGTTGCCAGTGAGATTCAACTTAGTGAGCTCCATTGTGGCAATCCCTGGTGGTGGCTGGGCACCATCCGCTTGTTCTGGTCCCAAGTCGATGTAGGCACCCACTGATGTGGGTCTCTTTGTCTTCTGGGTTGTCTTTCCCCCATGTCATTTTGGTTCTTGGTGAGCATCCGTTCCTGCTGAGTTCGGACCATTTGCTGTGCCCTTGGATGGCAGCTTGGCAGCTTTTAGGACCCCAGATGCCACTCACCAACGTGGGATACAGAGAGCCCTCTTAGCAAAATGCTAGTTGTGCCAATTGGCCTCGCTTTCACCTAAGAGTATGGTCCCCCGCCCCCTGCCCCAGCTACTCTATCCTTGCAATATTAGGTTAAGATGGAAGGAGCACTCATGTTATGCTTAAGTCCACTTAATATTTTTCTTGTTTCTAATGTGTGCGATCACGGATTTCACCCAACCAGATACCTAGCAACTATCTAATCTAAACCCTCCTACCCTCCGACTCTCCCTCCCCTCCCTTGCAGCCGTCAAAGAGTCTTTTCTTCTATACACAAGTCTGTTTTTGAGATCTTATCGTAGAGGTCTCATGCCCTGTTGTTGCTGACTACTTTCACGCAACATAATGTCTTCCAGTTGAAACGAGGTCATGAGATGTTTCCTGAAGTCATCGTTCTTTATCATTGCGCAGTGCTCCATTGAGTATACATACCATAGTTTACCTACCCATTCTTCTGTTGTTGGGCATCTGGGTTGATTCCATCTTTTTGCTGTCGTGGACTGTGCTGTGGTAAACATTCTGGTGCATGTGTCTGTTGGTGTGAAAGGCCTTGATTCTGTAGGATATGTTCCAAGTAGTGGAATTACTGGGTCAAATGGTATATCAATATCCATTTTTTTAAGGAAGCGCCAGATTGCTTTCCAAAGAGACTGGACCATTTTGCAATCCCACGAACAGTGTATGAGGGTTCCACTTTCTCCACAGCCTCTCCAGCATTTGTTGTCTTGTGTTTTTTGATCATGGCCAACCTTGCTGGGGTGAGATGGTATCTCATTGTCGTCTTTATTTGAATTTCTTTAATAACTAAAGATCGTGAACATGTCCCCATGTGTTTTTTGGCTGCCTGGATCTCTTCTTTAGTGAAATGTCTGTCCATCTTCTTTGCCCATCACTTAATTGGATGGTTTATCTTCTTCTTGTTGATATTTTGTAGTATCTTACAGATTACGGAAATCAGGCGTCAGTCTGACATAGAGTTGCCAAATATTTTTTCCCATTCTGTAGGTGTTCTTTTAATTCTATAAATAAAGTCTTCAGATGAGCAGAAGTGTTTCATTCTTAATACATCCCATTTATCTATTTTCTTTTCTGATGATTGTGGTTTGTTTGACAGATTTTGGAGTCTGTCCACATTGTGTATTAAAACTTCCATTGTTGTTCCTAACTTTTCTTGGATGAGCTTTTTCGTTTTAGGTTTGATATTTAGGTCTTTCATCCAGTTGGAGTTGGTTTTTGCATAAGGTGTAAGATATGGGTCTTGTTTCAGTGTCTTACAGATGGATATCCAATTTTGCCAGCATTATTTGTTGAAGATACTGTTTTTACCCCAGTTTAATGTCTTAGGGCCTTTGTCGAATATCAATTGTTCATAGGCAGATGGTGTCATCTCTGGGGTCTCAGTTCTGTTCCACTGATCGATCTGTCTGTTCTTATACCAGTACCAGGCTGTTTTGACCACTGTGGCAGTGTAATATGTTCTAAAGTCAGGTAATGAGAGGCCTCCCAGTGTGTTCTTCTTCTTTAATAGTACCTTGCTTAACTGCGACTTTTATTGATAGGTATGTGTTCAGTGCTGCCATTGTGATGTGTTTATTTTTATGTTGATGTTTTCTCTGTTGTTCTTATTAGTCTGTTTTGGGACGTTCTTTTTTGTGAGCTGATTTTTCACCTTTTTCAGAGCTGGTTTTGTGGTTGTTGAGACTCCTGTGTTACATTTCTTGAAATGATATGATACATCTTTGTTGTGCTTTATAGCTGCCCCTATGAGCCCCCTTAATAAACTATATATAAACCCAATTTTAATTACTACCAGTCTTGTCATCTTCCTCTCCATCTGGAAGGACTATAACAACTGTAGTACATCCCTCTTTTTAATATGATGACACCATAGTTTTCATGATGATCACTGGATTGCTTCTTTCCTTATCAAAGCTGTGATTGGCTTTGGAGCCTTCCCTAACTGAGTAGAGTTTTGAGTAGTAAAGTCGTTCTAAAATATAAAGTTAGGGGTTTTGTTCTTCTAAGCCAGAGCCAAGAACTTCTTTCAATATTTCTTGTAGTTTTGGTTTGCGTTTTACAAAGTCTCTGAGTTTCTGTTTATCTGGGAATGTCTTAATTTCATTTTTGTATCTGAAAGATAGTTTTGCAGGATATATAATTTTTGGTTGGAAGTTCTTCTCCTTCAAAGCTTTGAATGTGTCATGCCACCGTCTCCATGCCAGCCTGGTTTCTGCTGAGAAATCTGACAAGAGCCTACAGGGTTTCCCTCTGAATGTTAGTTTTGCTTTGAGTCTTGCTGCCTTTAAGAGTTTCTGCTTATGTTTCATTTTGTTGAGCTTGATTATGACATGTCTTGGAGTCTTTCTTTTGAGATCAATATTGGGTGGCATATGGTATGCATCTGAGATGTCTATATTCTCTTCCTTCATGATTTCTGGGAAGTTTTCTGTCAGCAGCTCAGCAACGATACTCTCTGTGTTCTCGTATGTCTCACCCTGTTCAGAGACTCCAATTAATCGAAGGTTGTTCCTCTTAATAGAGTCCCACATGCTTCTTAGTATTTCTTCATTTTTCTTATTTCTTTTTTCTGATTTCTGCTCACAGATGCTGGCCTCAGTAGCTCTGTCTTCCAAGTCGGAAATTCTTTTTTCTATTTGTTTCATTCTGTTTTCTTGGCTTTGCATTGAAGTTTCTATGTCTTTGATTTTCTTCTTGATCTGTTGGATTTCAGAGTACTGGTGTTCCATCAGATCAGACATCTTGCTTAATTTTTCATTTTGTTCTCCTGCATTTTGTATAAGGTCTAGAAGGGCTCTGTATATAATCATTTTGTATTCACTTTCTGATGCTTTCATAAAAGTTTCTTCATCTGTTGCTTTTGGGACCCATGTGAGTATGTAGAGGCTGGATGTAGATGTTTCCCTAGGCTGTCTTAAAATGCAAAGCAAAAGATATCTGACCAGTTCACAAGTCAGTTAGGTTTTCAGGTGTAGAGGTCCCTCTTCTCAACTGGCAAAGTAAGCACCACTATATCCAACCCCAGATGACACAAACTAGTTCAGAATACAGCAATGCTACTGCCCTGTTAGCCTCTCCTGACAGGGCCTAGCCTTAGAGGACACTGTGTCGAGTACTGGTTTTGTGATAGAAAAGTGGTCTCTTGTGGGCAGGCTCTGGCTCCCAAGCTAAGAATTAGGTCCAGCTGCGGCCACTGTATCCAAAATGGCGCCGTCCACACAGGCAGCAGACAGAAGGGCTAAAGGTGCCGAGAGGTAGTGATTCCTCTGATTCTGTTGCAGGACCCCCAAAACAGGTGGTACTAGGTAAATTACTGCTTTTCTGTCAGAGAAGCACTGTCCTGTTTGCAGGCACTGGCTCCCAGGCTAAGAATGAGGTCCTGCTAGAATCTCTGTATCCAACATGGCATCCCGCACCCTGACTGTGAAACTCCGTACAAACGCCGCTGAGGCAGATATAAGATGACACGCTCAAAGTGGCTAGATTAACAGAGTCCCAAGCCTGGCTCTCATAATATGGCAGTTTCGCCTGCCTGTCCGCCCAGCAGCGTGTCTGAGTCTAGCTGCTAGGCAAGACCCTGCTCCACCTGCCGGCCAAGACAGAGGAAAAAAAAAGTCAAACTGTTGCGCTTACCTTCAGTCCGTGAGAGCCAGGGATATCCAGGCGTGGGAGTCAGCATAAGAGAGGAGGTTTTTCGCACAGTAGTATGAAGTCCAAAATAACAGCCCTGTGCCGTGTTCTAGGGCTGTTAGGTGACCAGAAGGCTCCGTTTGATTATCAATTCAGGTCTTGGTTTCCAGAGGGATATAAGGAGACGTGTGCTTAGTCTGCCATCTTGACTCTGCCCCAAAAGCTGGGTTTCAAAAAGATCAACAAAATTGACAAACCACTGGCTAACCTTACTAAAGAAAAGCATGAAAGGAAACAAATAACCCAAATTAGAAATGAGGGGAGCTGTCACAACAGATCCAACAGAAATCAAAAATATTATAACAGAATATTATGAAAGACTGTACTCTAACAAATTTGAAACCCTAGAGGAAATGGACAAATTCCTTGACTCATACTACCTACCCAAATTATCACAACATGCAGCAGAATGACTTAATAAACCCATCACAAAGGAAGAGATTGAAAATGGCATCAAAACACTGCCAACCAGAAAAAGCCCGGGCTCAGATGGCTTCACTGCAGAATTCTACCAAGTATTTAGAGAAGAGTTATCTCCATACTACTGAGACTATTTCACAGTATAGAAAGGGATGGAGTACTCCCAAACTCATTCTATGAAGCCAGCATAACCCTGATACCAAAGCCAGGGAAAGATCCAACAAAGAAGGAGAACTACAGATGGTATCACTCATTAATCTAGATGCAAAAATCTTCAACAAAATTCTTGCCAATAGAATAAAACAGCATATCAAGAAAATAATCCATCAGGACCAAGTGGGATTCATACCAGGGATCCAAGGCTGGTTCAACATCAGAAGAACAATTAATGTGATTAATCACATAAATATCATAAAAGACAAGAATTACCTGATTTTGTCCATTGATGCTGAAAAGGCATTTGATAAAATCCAACACCCAGTGATACTAAAAATTCTTAGCAAAATAGGCACAGACAGAAAATTCTTCAACACAATGAGGGCCATTTATATAAAGACAATTGCCCATGTCATCCTGAATGGAGAGAGACTGAAAGACTTTCCCTTGAGAACAGGAACTAGACAAGGATGCCCACTCTCACCTCTGCTAATCAACATTGTACTAGAAGTTTTAGCCAGAGCAATTAGACAAGACCAAAAAATAAAGGGCATCTGCATCAGCAAAGAAGAAGTGAAAATCTCCCTGTTTGCAGATGATATGATTGTATATGCAGAGAATCCCAAGGAATCTATAAGTAAACTACTCAAACTGGTAGAAGAGTTCAGCAAAGTCTCAGGATACATGATAAACATAAGTAAATCAGTAGGATTCCTTTATATCAACAACAAGACTGTTAATGAAGAAATCCTCAAATCACTACCATTTACTATAGCCCCTAAGAAGATAAAGTACCTAGGAATTAATCTAACCATGGAAATAACAGACCTTTACAAAGAGAACTACAAGCCCTTACTACAAGAAACTAAGAGAGACTTAGATAAATGGAAAAACCTACTCTGCTCATGGATAGGAAGACTTAACATTGTGAAAATGTCTATTTTACCCAAAGCAATCTACTTATACAATGCAATCCGAATACAAGTTTCAGTGTCATTTTTTAATGAGATGGAGAAACAAATCACCAATTTTGTTTGGAAAGGGAAGAAGCCCCAGATAAGTAAGGCACTACTAAAGAAGAAGAACACATTGGGAGGCCTCTCATTACCCGACCTTAGAACATACTACACTGCCACAGTAGTCAAAACAGCCTGGTACTGGTACAAGAACAGACAGACTGATCAATGGAACAGAATTGAGACCCCAGAGATGACACCATCTGCCTACAAACAGTTGATATTCAACAAAGGCCCTAGGGCATTAAGCTGGGGTAAAAACAGTATCTTCAACAAATAGTGCTGGCAAAATTGGATATCCATCTGCAATAAACTGAAACAAGATCCACATCTTACAGCATATACAAAAACCAACTCCAACTGGATAAAAGACCTAAATATCAAACCTAAAACGATAAAGCTCATCCAAGAAAAGGTAGGAACAACAATGGAAGTTTTAATACACAATGTGGACAGACTCCAAAATCTGTCAAACAAACCACAATCATCAGAAGAGAAAACAGATAAATGGGAACTATTAAGAATCAAACACTTTTGGTCGTCCAAAGACTTTATTAATAGAACTAAAAGAACACCTACAGAAAGGGAAAAAATATTTGAGAACTCTATGTCAGACCGATGCCTGATCTCCATAATCTATAAGATACTACAAAATATCAATAAGAAGAAGATAAATCATCCAATTAAGCAATAGGCAAAGGAGATGGACACACATTTCTCTAAAGAGGAGATCCAGGCAGCCCAAAAAACACATGCGGACATGTTCCCAATCTTTAGTTATTAAAGAAATTCAAATAAAGACGACAATGAGATACCATCTCACCCCAACAAGGTTGGCCATGATCCAAAAAATACAAAACAACAAATGCTGTAGAGGCTGTGGAGAAAGTGGAACCCTCCTACACTGTTGGTGGGATTGCAAAATGGTCCAGTCTCTTTGGAAAGCAATCTGGCGCTTCCTTAAAAAAATGGATATTGATATACCATTTGACCCAGTAATTCCACTACTTGGAATACATCCTACAGAGTCAAGGCCTTTCACACCAACGGACACATGCACAGGAATGTTTACCACAGCACAGTCCACGATAGCAAAAAGATGGAAACAACAACAGAAGAATGGATAGGTAAACTATGGTATATTTACTCAATGGAGCACTACGCAATGATAAAGAATAACGATGATTCCAGGAAACATCTCATAATCTGGTTTCAGGTTGAGTGAAAGTAGTCAGCGACAAAAGGACAAATATTGTATGAGACCTCTACGATAAGATTTCAAAAACAGATTTGTGTACAGAAGAAAAGACTCTCTGACAGCTGCAAGGGAGGGGAGGGAGGGAGGGCGAGGGGATGAGGGTTTACATAGTTGCTAGAAATCTGGATGGGTGCAATTGGTGATAGCACACATTAGAAGCAAGAACAATATTAAGTGGACTTCAGCATAACTTCAATCCTCCTTTCATCTTCACCCAATATTGCAAGGACAGAGTAGCTGGGGCAGGGGGCAGGGGACCATGCTCTAAGGCGAAATTGAGGCCAATTGGCACAACTAGCATTTTGCTAAGAGGGCTCTCTGCACCCTACATTGGTGAGTGGCATCTGGGGTCTTAAAAGCTGCCAAGCTGCCATCCGAGGGCACAGCAAATGGTCCCAACTCAGCAGGAACGGATGCTCACTGAGGGGGGGAAAGACAACCCAGAAGATAGAGAGACCCACATGAGTGGGTGCCTACATCGACCTGGGACTGGAAGAACCAGATGGTGATCGTGCTCAGCCACCACCAGTGATAGCCGTGATGGAGTTCACTGAGTCTCACTGGCAACGCAAGAATAAAAAGGGGTGCACCCTGAGATCTCCACTAAAAGACCTCGATTGATGGTCCAGCAGTTTTGGGGTTTCCCTGGGAGCATGGCCCCTGGCCTTGGTGCTGCCCTTGCCCATAAATCATAAAGAATGTCCACTCTTCGGACACAAGTGGATTGGACTTGGAGATGCAGAGTGACCATATATTGGATGCACTTTTTGGTTCCATGCATCTATAGGATATCATCCTGCTGACCTCTGGTTGGAGGAACGAGAGTGGTTGGAGAGGAGGAGAAAGGAGACTGTTGGGAGGATGAGACATGTATGGACAAGAGCAATAGTGTGGTGTCACCGGACAGGGAGAGTAGTGGAAGCTGCATATAGGTGGGTGTGTAAATTTATATGGGAATGTACATTTTCACTCAGCCATATTAAAAAATATATATATATACGTAGCCGTTAGAATTACCTACAGAAGAAAAGACTCTTTGACAGTTACAAGGCTAGGAAAGGAGGGAGAGGGATGTTCACAGATGAAACCAAAAACCGAACCCACTGCCATTGAGTCGATTCCAACTCATACTCTATAGGTCAGAGTAGAACTGCCCCATAGGTTCCAAGCAGCACCTGGTGCACTTGAACTATTGACCTTATGGCTAGTAGACAGCACCTGACATATTAGACAGTTGCTAGGAGTTTGGTTAGGTGAAGGGAGTGACAGTACAGAGCAGAGGGCAGATCAGCATAACTGGACTACACCATAAACTGAAAGATATCCTAAACTCAACCCAACGTATTAAAGGATAGAATAGTAGGGACAGGGGTCTGGGGACAGTGTTTTCAAGGGACATCAAGGTCAAGAGGTATAAGTAGTCTTTTGCTAAGGGTCTTCTGCACCCCATATTAATGAGCGGTGTCTGGGACCTTCAAAGCTAGCAAGCTGCCATCTGAGGAACAGCAAATGGTCCAACTCCAACTGGAAGGGATGATGACTGAGAACATCACAGACATGAGGAAAAATGAGCCCAGGAGACAGAAGGACCCATTCAAATGGGAGAAAGCATCAGCGTGAGACCAGAAGAACCAGGGGTGACTGGCCACCACCAAACACAGCCATGATGGGGGACGCAATGTATAGTCCCTGAGATAACATGAGAAAAACAGGTGTGCAGTTCAAGAACTCTACTAAAAGATCAGAACTGATAGTCCTACAGCCTGGAGGCTCCTCTGGGAACACTGCTCCTAGACTTGCTGGCCCTGACCTCAAACCAGTACTGAGGTCAACTCTTCAGACAAGAATGGGCTGGATTTGGGGACACATGCGAGAAATGTAGTGTACGTACTTTAAGGTTTTGTACATTTACAGAAGGCTGTCCAACTGGTTTCTTTCTAGATGAGAGAGGAGAGGGTGGAAAGAATGGGATAGGTGTTTGTTAAGAGGATACTAGAAGAATTAAAAGAAGTGTGCTGTCACAGGATGAGGAAAGCAGATGGAGTTGCAGACATGCAGGGATGGAAAACTGATTTGGATTGTATGTTTTCACTCCGTCATAATAAAAAAACAATATGTAGCCATTAATATAAAGTAGAAAATCTAGATAACAATATGGGGTAATATTACAATACATTCATTTCTAAAAACTCATATAATTTTGTGTAAACTCCATTTATGTTCAAATATGTAGTGCATAGATAGGCCCGAAGGGAGCAAAGGAAATAAAAATGATGTTAAAGAGACTTTCCTCAAATAGATTTTATGTTGTAATTTTTTATAATATATTGTTTTATTTTAGTCATAGACTAGTTAACCTGTTGTTGTTAGGTGCTGTCGAGTCAGTTCTAACTCATAGCGACCCTATGAACAACAGAATGAAACACTGCCTGGTCTTGTGCCATGCCCACAATCGTTTTTATGATTGACCCCGTGTTGCGGCCACTGTGTCAATAAACATTGTCTATTGTCTTCCTTTTTTTCCCTGACCCTCCACTCTACCAAACATGATGTCCTTCTCCAGGGATTGATCTTTCTGGATGACATGTCCAAAGTATGTAAAGATGCAGTCTTGTTATTTCTGCTTCCAAGGAGCACACTGGTTGTACTTGTTCCAGAACACATGTTTGTTCTTTTGGCAGTCCATGGTACATTCTACATTCTTTTCCAACACCACAATTCAAAGGCATCAATTCTTCTGTCTTCTTTGTTCGTTGTCCAGCTTTTGCATGCATATGATGTGACTGAAAATACCATGGCTTGGGTCAGGTGCATTTTAGTCTTCAAGGTGATCTCCTTACTTTTGAATATTTTAAAGAAGTCCTTCGCAGCAGATTTTTCTCAAAGCAATGTGTCTTTTGATTTCTTGACTGCTGCTTCCATGGGAATTGATTTTTGACCCAAGAAAATGAAATCTTTGACAACCTCAATCTTTTCTCCATTCATGACTATCTTACTTACTGGTCCAGTTGTGAGGGTTTTTGTTCTCCTGATGTTGAGGTGCATCCATACTAAAGGCTGTGGTCCTTGATCTTCATCAGTGTCTCAAATCTTCATTCCCAGCACTTAAGGTGGTGTGGTCTGTATAATGCAGGCTGCTAATGAGTCGTCCTCCAATCCTGATGCCTCATTCTTCTTCATATAATCTAGCTTCTCAGATTATTTGCTCAGCATACAGATTAAAAAGGTATGGTGAAAGCATACAACCCTGACACACAGCTTTCCTGATTTTAAACCATGCAGTGTCCCCTTGTTCTGCTGGGACAACTGCCACTTGATCCATATACAGATTCCTTAAGAGCACAATTAGGTGTTTGGGAATTCCTGTTCTCCACAACTTTAACCTGTAGTCATGGTCAATAATACTGTTTCTTCCAAGACTGAATGCCTGGCCACTCCCTTGTTTTTCACTTTTTCCAGATCCTAAAATTAGATGCAAAATGGAAGCACCACACAAGTCATTCTGAACGGACTCCTGAGGCAGAGGGATGGGAAAAGGACAAGAGGACATTATGTTAGAATTTAGAGGGCCGATTCTAGCTATTTCCCCTTTGAGTTCTGTGGCATGCTACTAAACCTTAACACAAATCAAGACACTTGTACCTTATATGACTAAGCTTGAAGACAATGAAAACTGTAAAAGTATGTCATGGAAGCTACATATGAGGGGATGGGTAACTTAATAACAAGCAATAGGTGTTGTGGTTGTTGTTAGATGCCAGTTTCAACTCACAGCAACCCCATGAACAACAGAAGGAAACACTGCCTGGTCCAGTGCCATTCTCACGACCATTGTTATGCTCAAGCCCAATGTTGCAGGCGCCGTGTAGATCCATCTCATTTAGGGTCTTCCTCTTTCTCAGTGACCCTCTACTTTACCAAGCATGATGTCCGTTTCTAGGGACTGATCCCTCCTGATAACATGTCCAAAGTAAGCAACAGGTAGACACACTAATTTTAGGGTTTTCCTACATTTCAGGAAGAGCAGACATTGAATTCTACCTGGAATGAAGTTTGATGTGACCAAAGGTGACAAAGCTGTGCCCAGAGCAGACAGTGCTATCCTCTGTGCTCCTTACCCCACGTCAGACAGCAGCAGAGTAGACTGGCCTTTGACAGCACAGAGATAAACCGAAGTGAGAGAGAAAGTATGATTTCCAAACTGAAGGGAATTGAGATATTATATTAAGGGGACTGAGATACACAGATAAAAAATCAGCAAGTCATTTTGTTTTAACCACAAGTATTTATTGATGGACCAAAGAATACAATGGAACAATAAGGCACAACCGTGTATTAAAACAGTTTGCTATACAGCCAAAAGGGGAGAAAGCCATAATTTTAAATATGCAAGTCAAGGAACCTCTGAAACACTTCTCTAACAGATCAGTATCAGACAATTCTTCCCTTTCATACAATTTCTGTATTACATCACTTGATCACAAAGTGAGATTGAAACTTCATAAAGAATTCGTCATTCATTTATCCTTGAACAATCCAGCCTGCCGCTCCATATTCCCTATCACTTCCCCATCTCTTTGCAGTGGTATTCTTTAGCAATTCCCTTCCTAAACAACTGTGTGCACATCTTTCTTTGATCACCTTCCAAAGCTAGAAAACGAGCAAGCAAGCAAGCAGTGAGTTAGAGAAAAGTTATCCAAGAGCAGATACACAGATGAAAGGACTCACACAGACAGATGTCAGGGTGGCAACCGCCTGATCAATGAGGTCTAAACTAAACTGACTTTGGCAGAGAGTTGTTCTGGCTTGCTCAGAGGCCTATAATGTCACTTCAGCTTGTGTTACCAATGCAGGCCCTTGTTTCTGAAGGATTAGCAGTGGTCTGCATGAGGAGCTAAGAAACCAAAGTAACCAGGAAGCTAATGTTAACAGTACATTCAATGCTTTGGACCTGTACTAGGAGCTGAATATGGCTTCTAGTATAATCATTTACGAAGTGTCAAATTCATAAAGAATTCTGTGCAAAATGTCAAGACAGAAGACAATCTTTAAATCTCTTAGACTGAGATAATTTAGGCACTTCCTTAATACTAATCTCTCTACTTGGAAATGTGAAATGAAAAACACTCCAGTGTACGTAACACTCAACCATGCTGCAGAGGTGTGAATACAGGATGCTTTATAGGGTACTCAAGGGTTTCACAAAAGCCTGAGAAGGTCCCGAGCATCATGTCAGCATAGCCATTTTAGTGATGACAGTGTCCCCTAACTAAGCAAAAATTCAGGCAACAATGGCTATTTTCTTAAGATTCAATACTGCACTAACAAGAGTAGTCATGTCAGGACATACACTGAGAATCAGAGGCCAGAGGTAGAGTGACCTGGGCAAACCACATGGAAGACTTGGCTCAATGCCCCCTACCAAGGCCACCACCTTTATCAACATCTCCATTAGCAGCTCTTCATGGCAGAGCAGAGTGCAGGAGACCGAAAGAGGGTTCTATTCTTCTAAGAGAAGTGCTGGTTACCAAAAAGCTCCTGAGAGGCAACATCCCAGACCCATCTATGAGTGAAGGTAGATAACTGCCAGACCACCCACTATCCTGCCAAGTCAGAAAGACATTTAACTGGCATGGTTTGGGATGCCACGCAGAACACAAAGGATTCTGAGGCTTAATAAAAAGCAGAGACTGACAGACCAAGTGAATGGTATGTTGGGTGACAGAGAAGTAGGAAGCAAAGGATACATTAAAAAAAAAAGAGGGTGAAGGAGCAAGCTGGAGGAGGGCATCATGGCTGCTGTTGACACCCAATGAAAGAACTTTGCTGGCTGGGATTTGGCATGACTCCCTCTCTGGCTTCCTCAGTCTGGACAAACACGTGGCATTCAGCGGCACAACAGGGGAAGACGGTATTACTGAATGGAGAACCAGCAAACGGATACTGAAAAGAAATGGGTTGGGTGTACCATTCTGTAATGCCTTGTTTACACCAAAGGCAGCGTTGTGTTGACAGATCAAGTCTGGGAGGTCATGCAATAGTAGTACTTTGGGAGAATGGGAATGATGGGGTGGAGGTGGGGCTGGTGGATACACGGACTTTCAAATTCCAGTTCTTAAATACTAGAAAGCAAGGGACAGTTTGGTCTCAGTTCATTAGTGAAGAAATCGGATGCTCATTTTCTGTTCTACATCCACTTTTTCCAAAACCTGGAGAAAAAAAATCCAGTTATAGTTATGAAGGTCACAACAGGAGACCCTGTCCCCAGCTCTTATCTATATTATATATATATATTCCTCCCTTCTGTGCAGTAGAGTTTAATTTTTCAAAGAGTGACTGCCTGACCTTAACAAATTCCGTGAAAGATATGGCGCTGTCCCCATCCTGATCGGCCTCCTGGATGGTCCTGTCCGCAATGCTGCCCAGCTGCTCATCCGAGATATTCACTCCAACCATCATGCGTAGCACCTGCAGGACCAAGAGCCAGGGGGAATTACAGGGACTTGGGAGCTGATAAACTCTTCTACTGAGATTAAAGATAAACTCACCTCTCCCTTTTTCTTTGATGTCTGAAAATTTGACAGCTGAAAACCTGAAACCTTATCTAGGCCATTCTAGACAACAACTTGAACAGAAATCTCTAATAAAATCACTGGATAGGAAAGCAAAGTCCCACCAGGGGATGGTCCTTTGTATTTTGTTCTTCCCCATTCTTCCTACCCAGAATGCAGATATGATGGTTGGTGTTACAGCAGCCATTCTGAGGCTCTGAGGTGCAAAGTTTGTGTCATGAATACTAGTGAAAGAATAGAAAGGAAGCCTGGCTCCCAGACATCACCTAGGTACTGTACCAGCTCTGGACAATCTTAATGTGTGAGATAGACTTCTTGTTACACGAGACATTTAGTCCTGTAATTGTTTAAGTCACTTTGGTAGGGCTTTCTGGAATTTCATCTGAATGCAGTCTGCTCTGAGATGGTGCACTAACCCATCATTTCCTAAAGTATGGTCCAAGAAACTCACAGGTTTGCTTCATAAAGGTTCTAAACTCCCTTCTTACAAAAGTATCAGGCATATTTTACAGGGCTGTGAGAATTACAGTAAAGACAATTTAACACTGTTTCACCAAATGTGTTCCAAATTTAACTAAGAGACTTCTCTAATCCTGCTAGTATCTCTGGGGTATGAACATGCTTTGGAAATTGCTACCTTTAACAAAATGTGTGACTCTAACAATGCGACTGTCAAATAATACGAAAAGGATGCTTTTCTGATGCCTCATATCACTAAAGTTTCTGTTTTCAAAAGGTAAGAGCTGACCTTTGCCAAAGGAAGCCCAGATGCTCACAGGGTTTCCTTTCTTTCCAATCTCACAAAGTAGATTTTTAAAATACAAGTTATACGATTCTCAGAAAAGGAAAAAAAAAAAAAGAAAAAGATGCGAAATACTGATTTGACTCAGAAGTGTTTAAAAAAAATTCTTGAAAAGTAGAGGCTGTTTTTAAGAGGTAAAAATGTACAAAAGTAGAAGAAATAATTAAAAGAGACAATGCCAGCAAATAAGTGGCCCGGCCATTTGTAATCCTCCCTGACTGTGTGGCCAACCAGACAAATCCATCCTCCCACAGTAGCTTCATCAGATTAAATCCACTGATTTTCTGAAGTGCTTTATTTTTAAAATTACATATTAGATTGCACATGTGGGTATGTGGGGGGCAGGGGGGTGGAGCGGTATCTTCAACATCACCTGGTTCAGTCTGTTCAGGTGGACATGCGGGCCCCAGGTGATCTGACCCAGGGCCTAGCCACAAAGCAGCATTGAGTCTCTGAAGAGTTTGTTTCCAAGCCAGCATTTTTCTACCTCTTCATGCTGTTGTTTATTGTTCCAGTTGGAAGCTTATTAGTAACAGTACTTTTATTATTATTTTATTTTAATGTTTGATGAAGGTTTTCATATTACCCTTTATCAGTTTTAAGAAAGTTGCCTCTCTGGCTAAGATTTTTTTTTTTTTAAATCATGAATGGACAATGAATTTTATCAAATGCTTTTTTCCACAGAAGAGAACATTTAATTTTTCTTTTCAAATCTATTACTGTACTTAAACACACTGATTTTCTAATGTTAAACCAACCTTGACCTCCTTGTATGAACCTGCCCTGATTATACGATAGTATCTTTTTCATACATTGCTGGATGTAGAGTTTCTAATTTGTTTAGGATTTTAGTATCTATGTGAAGGAGAGATGCTGGGCTATGTTTCTTTACTTGTATTACCTGTACCAAGTTTTCAAATCAGAGTTAGGCTGCTGTTGTTGTGTGACGTCATGTTGATTCCCCAACTCATAGGGACCCTGAAGGACAACGTACCAACTGCCCCACAGAGGCTCCAAGGCTGAAATCTTGTATCTCCTTTATTACACTTTAGATGAAGGCTTACAGATTAGTTTCTCACAGAACAATTAATACATACGTTGTTCTGAGACATTGCTTGCCAACCCCACAACACGTCAACACTCTCCTTCTCGACCCGGGGTTCCCTATTACCAGCTTTCCTGTCCCTTCCTACCTTCTCATCCTTGCCCCTGGGCTGGTGTGCTTATTTAGTCTCATTTTGTTTTATGGACCTGTCTAATCTTTGGCTGAAGTATGAACTTCAGGAGTGACTTCATTAATGAGCTGAAAGTGGGTCTGGGGAACATACTCTCAGGGTTTTGCCAGTCTCTGTCAGACCAGTTAAGTCTGGCATTTTTTTGTCAGTTAGAATTTTTTTCTGTGTTGTTCTCTAGCTCTGTCAGAGACCTCTATTATGATCTCCGTCAGACGAATTGGTAGTGGTAGCTGGGCACCATCTACTTGTGCTGGACTCAGTCAATAGAAGCTGTAGTACATTAGTCATTTGGACTCATTTTTCCCTTGTGTCTTTGAGTTTCTTCATTGTCCTTTGCTCCAGCTGGGGTAAGACCAGTGGAGTATCTTACATCGCTGCTCACAAGCTTTTAAGGCCCTGGATACTACTCAACAAGGTAAAATGTAGAAACATTTTCTTCATAAACTGTTACACCCATTGAGCTGTATGTTCCATGAGAAGATGGTCCTCACAACCCTCAGCCAGTAATTCCACCCCTCAGGGAGCTTGGATGTGTCTATAGAGCTTCCACGACCTTGCTAAGGCTATAGTCTTTACAGGAGCAGACTGTCAGGTCTTTTCTCCTACGGAGCAGCTAGCTAATGGTTCCAACTCCCAACCTTTTTGGTTAGCAGATGAATGTTTTAATCATTGTGTTATCACGACTCATTAAAGTTATGCTAGATTCATAAAATGAGACAGGGACAGTATAACCTGCCTTTACTATGTATAACCAATATTCAGTAAACTGTACACATTTAACAAGGGCCCTTGTGGCATCGTAGTTAAGCGCTTGGGTAATCACTGAAAGGTGTGCAGTTGAAACCCACCAGCAGTTCCACAGGAGAAAAGATGTAGAAATCCATTCCTGTAGAGATTACAAGCTGGGAAACCCTACGGGACAGTTATACTCCGTTCTATAAGGTCCCTATGAATCAAAAGTGACTTGATGGCACACTGACAACATATATATTTAAAAGGTAAAATTGGATAAGTTTTTTCTTTTTTATATTATGATTGAATGAAAACATATATTCCCATATAAATTTGCATGCTCACCTACATGCAGCTCCCACTGCTCCCCCTGCCCGGTGGCAGCACACCCTTCCTCTCTGCTCCATGTATGTAAAATTGGGTAAGTCTTGACAGATGTATACTCCAATGAAACTACCACCACAATCAAGATAATGAACATAATTCATCACTCCCCAAAATTTAATCAGGGGTTTTTGTAAGAATCATACTAGGAAAGCCTGATGAGTCGACTTTTCATTAGGATAAACTCACACAAATCTTTTAAAGTCCAGTGACTAGCTAATAATTGCAAATTATCAAATTTTTTAGAAATGGCCATGCCTAAAAAGTCCTTTACTCTGGTAACATGTTTGTATCTCTACTTGCCAGACAAAACACATTGTCCCATTTCTCAACAGTGCACGACAACACTTGTCCTAAAGTGATCTTGGCCGCAGGATACATGGTGGTGGCACTAACCGGGCAATAAATCATCTGACGTAGTCTCTTCTCCTCTTCCTATCCTAGGCTTTCTTTATCCTAATAACAGAAAATAAATCAATATGTCTCTTGCGATGGTTAATGTTACGTGTCAACCTGGTTAGGCTGTGATTCTCAGTGGTATGGCAGACACCAGACTGACTGCTCTTCTATAAAGTAATCCGTTAATGAGACTGATGTAAGGTAACCAGCTCCATGAAAAGACCTGCTATGAGTTGCTAATTAGTTAAAAGGAGAGTTTTTCTGGGGATCTGGCCAGCCTCCAAGACACAAACAGATGCTCCAGCCAGGCTCACTCTTGCTCTGGACCCCACACCTGACTGACACCTGACCTGCATATTTTGAGACTCACCAGCTCCAGCAGCCCCATGAGCCACCAGCCTGTGGTCTGAACTGCTGATGTGGGGTCCATTAACCCCTACGACCCCATGAGTCAGGAGAAGCCTCTATCCTGATGCCTGACTCCTGGATTTTGGAACTTTAATCATTATACCACATAAATTCAGTAAGATAGCTAGGAATAAAATACACCTTAAGAGTGAGAACTTTCACATGCATCAGCAATACCAAGTTGAAAATGTTGTAGGAATATTTATAAATTATGAATTTACAAATGTACATGATAAATTTAAAATCACACACACACAAAAAGCAAGGGACATTAACAATCAACTACACTTTATCAGACACAGAAATGTAAGAATACTCTGGGTGATTCCTAATCTGGGTTAAGTAATCCTCAACATGGAAGACTTCTCAGAATATTGAATGTATTGAAATTTAATTCAGGGCAAGTGGAAACCACTTTACTTTTCAAGTGTACCTTGCAATAGAGACATTTCCCCCTGCTCCTGAATGTGTTAGCCTACAGTTATCCAGATACGTAAATATATATTTTTTTAAAAAGGAGAATTTCTTCCCTCCAACCTCTAGAAGGGGAAAAAGGTGGGAGGAAGAAAAAAAGGATGATGCTAACAGGATGATGGCTGGACAGGATGCCAGCTATCCACTAGGACCACCGATGGACAGTCAGCAGCAGTCAGTGTCCACCAGCACTGCAGCAGTTCCTTGTCTGTTGTATCAAGCCCATGGACAGAAAAATCAGCAGCATTTTCAGCATCATCGAAGTTACCTGGTTGCCAACAAGCTGGTATACTTTACTTCTGCCAATCAGCACCTAGAAGATGCTTAGCTGGCTTCCAAACAGTGGAGTTGTATGAATTTATCTGTGAGAACTCAACAGGCGATTTCAAGTTTCCCAGGCTATCTGCTCTGTGTTACATGTGGACAGGACTCTGCACACAGAGCTTACTGAAGAACAGAACTATTCCTGCCCACTGGATAAGCTGCTAGGGACCAAGCATACGCTATCCACATTCACATCAGCTCTCCTACATACCTGTAACAGCTCATCACGGGAGATCTTGTCATCTTTATCCAAATCATACAGCCGAAAAGCGACTGGTAGAGAAAAAAAAGAGTTAGTGGAAATTCAGTAATATTTTCCCCCTTCTCATGGGAACCAACAGAAGAAGCCACACACGCATCATGTCAACTGACTACACAAACCACTGCTCTCAGAATACAACCTCTTGGCAAATTCATGTCAACTTTCAAGTAATTCTCTACCACCTGGGAGTCCTGAGGTAGTAGAGGACTACAGTTTCAAACCAAAACACCAAGAGTTTGATGGTTTCCTGGCCTTATCACATTTCCCTCTCCTTAATAATAGAAAAGCCTTCTGGAAACTATGATCTCCGAGAACTTTGCTCATGTCCATGTGACAGAGAATTCAGAAAAATAAACATCGATCAGACAACATACATATTATTATTACTGAAAGGCTGCCTAATGAAGAGTGTGTGAACAGGGGATAATTTCACAGACTGTGGGAGAAATCTTTTCACTGAGGAAGAGGCTGCCTTGCGATTATAGCTGACTTTAGTGTGGTTTTGAGGTTCTGAATCACTTTGGGTATGCCACTCAGGTTACTAATTTTCAATAAACTGCTATAAATGCTAAAACATCACAACCAGTGCTCTAGAGTTATGAAAATATACAGATTTAGACTTCAGGAATTCACCATTTAGTAGAGGAGATCAATACAAACTACTCATTTTACTATATTCTAAGGACTAATAAATCTGAAATGTTATAGGAACAAGGCATGGGGCAGATACAACTTCTACTACGGCTGTAGAAAACACCAGGTCTTGAAAAGCAAACAGAACTCTGACAAGGGGTAGGACATTCCAAGCAGAGCTATTAGTATGCACACAGGCATGAGAACACACACGAATATCTAGAAGCTTACATATCTCCCCTTACTTACACCTCCTCAAAAAAAGGCTGAGTCCATCAGAGACTGACGTAAACATTTCAGAAAAATCAAATTACTCTTTGTAGGAGAATGCTGGAGGTAGGGAGCAAATGCAAGAAACTGACTTTCTCTGCTATTTGTCTGGTCTCTTTAGTTTTATTAGTTGAATAATCATCTTTACCAAGTTTGAGAGTTTAGCTACTTAGTGGGTTTGGATTCCAAGGAAAAAAGAGACAAGAATCATAGATATTCCTGAAGGAAAGTGTGTTTAGTAAAACTGACAAAAGAAATGATTTTCTCTCTCTCTCCTTTGTATACTTTCTAAATTACCATAGAAAATTATCTACCTAGTAAGCAATCTTTACCATGATTACAAGATGGAAGTCTATTTGCTATAAAACCCATAAATATGTTTCTGAATTTCAAAACTAGAATAAACAGATGCACCTCTTTTGGTTGAAGTATTCACAGAAGCTTGAGCTGCTAATTCTTGAAATTCAGGGGAGGGGTAACACAGAGCCTTTTAGAAGAAATTCTGCAGCACCAGCAGCTACTCCTTGTTTTTAATTTTGTTATTGTTGTTTTTCAGAATGTACACAGTGACACACACACCAGTTCAACAGTTTCTCCACATACAATTCAGTAACAATGATCACATTCTTTAAGTGCCACTCTGCTCACCCCGCTTTTCTGAGCTGTTTCTCCTCCGTTAGCATAAACCCAATGACCTCTAAGGTTCCTGTCTAATATTTTAAGTTGCTGTTGTCACTTTGATCTCATACAGATAGATCTCAAAAGAGGGTAACACTGAAAGCAGCCCTTTGTTGTTAGTTAAGCTAGACTCCTGTTTGGCTCTGAGATATTTTAGTTTTAAGGTTTAAAGATTATCTCAGGCAGCTCCTCTCTAGAGGTGAGATGACAGTGTGGATGGGAACAGGAGTTCGTGGGATAGATGTGGGAAGCACACGGTGGAAAGGAGCATACTGTCACGGGGTTGGGAATGGGGAGACCAGTAAGAAGCATAGTGGTGTGTGTTGGGTGTTTTATATGACAAATTGGTTTGGACTGTAAACTTTTACTTAAAGCACAATAAAATATTAAAAAATAAAAAGGTTACCTCAGCACAATAGTTTTAGAGGTACCTTCAGCCTCCGTGGCTCCATAACTATATTGTTTCTATGTAAACTGGAAACCCTGGTGGTGTAGTGGGTTAAGTGCTATGTCTGCTAACCAAAAGATTGGCAGTTCAAATCCATCAGGTGCTCCTTGGAACCTCTATGGGGCAGTTACACTCTGACCTCTACGGTCACTATGAGTCGGGTCCGACTTCATGGCAGTGGTTTACTTCTGAAAGACTCACTATAAAAAAAAAAAAAACTGCTGCTGAAATAAGTATGGACAACTGTAAAGGATGAAGGTAAAAAATACAAACACTTTAAAAGACTTGATTCTCAGGATGCTTAGATGTATCTTTAAGTCCTCTTCTCACTTGAAGGCAACGGCAATTAGAAACCCTAGACTCTACACTGTAGACATGTTTTACACAAAAAAGTCACACAACTCTCATCAACAAACCTATACTAAAACAAAACATTCTCGGGCCCTACATCAAAAGACTAGCAAGTGAACATATTTTTAAAATATTTTAAAGTAAAATAAAATTTAAAAGTATTAAAAAAATAAGATAAAGCATGTATTTTTTTTGTTATTCTATGCTATATGTGACTTTTCCAATTATTGATAAAGTTCTATTTTGAAAGCAGAAATAAGAAAGTTTCTGCTCTACTAGTACCAGAATCAGACAAATATGTACATGTGCTAAAATGCTTATCCAAACACAGAAGGCTTTGCCTAATTAGTGTTTGGTCTTAAAGAAGACTTGAAATCCACTGGAAAACAAATTATTCAATAAAACTGAGGACAAGTTATTAGAGTTCTATTTTCTCCTACATTCAGTTCTGTTTGTACTCAAGTTTTCTGCTCTTACTCAAAGGACACAATATTGTAGTAAAGATCAGCGGTATTTTAGTTTTTTGGTGCAAGGGCTGCCAACTACAACTGCCATGTACTACATTTCAAATATACGTAAATTCTGTATTACATTCTGTAATGTCCTATTACTTGCTTAGATATTAAAAAGCTTTTTTTTCCTCTAAACCATCAAGTGAAAACTTCATGAGCCACATGTATTCCGTGCCTTTACATACTTCTCTGTACCACTGTGCACCCGTGTAGAAACTTCACAGAAACTTGGGCTCAGTCAGCTTAATAGCTTTTCAACTTACTTTCAGCAAAAACAGTGAAAAGAGAAATTTGATTTCAATTTTCTGGGGAAATGCTTGCTGTAAGGGATTGGACAATATCATACATTACCCAAATAAGGGCAGGTGGGAAATCTAACAAGTATCTAAGCAGACTAAAGACCTGGGGATAAAAATGAAATCTTGCACGGATCCAGCTGTCCACTTCTATTTAAGTCACATCCAACATGTATTAAATTTTAAAAAGGACTAAGAGCTGTCAATATTCCCACCGAGTAGGAACTAGGTCCTTTTCACTGCTGTCACTTGAATACCACGGTCTATTGCACAGATGTCCAATGAGCTATAATGAAGATAACAGCTAACATTTATTGAGTACTTAGAACATACCAAGCACTGTTTGAAGCACCTAACATGTACAATCTCATTTAACACTCACAACAACCCTACGTGGAGTCTCTTACTATTCCATTCTACAGATCAGGAAACTGAGGCTCAAAGATTTTAAATAACTTGTCCAAAGTCACATGGCTAAAAAAGTAGTAAAGTTGTAATTCAAGTCTAGCCAGTCTGGCTCTAAGGCCAGAGTTCTTAACCATGACGCTACTGTAAACACTTGTTTAATGAATGAATGAGTAAATAAATGATTTGACAGAAATGAAATGCAAGTATTTTAAGCCAAAAGACTTTTGTTCCTTACAATGCAGTTTGTTGCTTCGACTGTTGAGTGGTTCTGGTCCATTTACATCTTTGCTCTTCTCATTATCTTCAATGGGTCGGAAGTGAGCCAAAGTTCTCATAAATCCACGGAAGTTTACCTGATCTTCTCTAATTAAGAAATATATCAAACAGAATACCATATCAATTAGGGTCTATCAGTCATGGTGATGATTTCTTATCAATTCAATACATTAGTGATAGTCTTAGCTACATTAGCGGAAAGTTACTTTAATGTTTCTTTCTATTAGCATGGTACTTTAGGCCTCAGAAGGAGTCTTCATGGCACAGTGGTTAAGTGCTAGGATGCTAATCAAAACGTCAGTGGTTCAAATCCATCAGCTACTTTGCAAAGAAAGACGTGGCTGTGTGTCTATAAAGACTACAGTGTTAGAAACCACATGAGGCAGTTCCTATAGGGTTGCTGTGAGCTGGAATCAACTTGATGGCAATGTGTTTTAGGACTCACAGATTCCCAAGTTGGTGCAAATGCTCAGTTGCTAACCAAAAGATTGGAGGTTCAAGTCTACCTAGAAACACTCTGGAAGACAAGTCTGGTGATCTACATCGAAAAATCAGCCGTCAAAAACTTTATGGAATGCATCTCTACTCTGACACTGGTAGGTTTATAATGAGTCAGAGTTGACTCAACAGCAACCGGTAGTAGTTACAACTCATTATCTTTATTTTTAATCTCACCCTAATATTGTCAGATAACTATGATTATTCCCACATTACAGATGGTTAAATAGACTTGACTCACCAGAGCCAGAGTTATCTATTAAATTTACTTATGTCTCTTTTTCTAAAGACGAATTAAGGTAGCTCTAGGACTACAGTTAAGAGAGCCAGGATTCAAACTCACTGTTTCTGAGTCTGTAGCAAGCAACAAGTAGAGTCTTTGCAACCCACTGATTTCTCAGCCACCTTCCATCTCTACCCTACAGAAATATATATACCTCATAATAGCTTAAAATTAAGGCATATTACAAAAAAAGTTGCCATCAAAATATAATCTATTTAAGAATCCATGATGTAGTGGGAGAAAGACAGGTGAACAGAACACAAATTGTGTTAACAAGACCAGACTTCATGGTCCCACAGACCAGAGGGACTCCAGATGACATGGCCCCCAGACTCTGTCACCCTAGAACACAAACCATTTGTGAAGCCAACTCTTCAGAACAAGACTGGATGGGACCATAAGGGAAATCCTACTGTCTTAGTGGTTACGTGCTGTGGCTGCTAACCAAAGATTGTCATCTACTAGGCACTCCTTGGAAGCTCTGTGGGTTACTTCTACTCTGTCTTATAGGGTTGCTATGAGTTGGAATTGACTTGATGGCAGTGATTTGGTTGGTTTTGGGACTATAAGACATAAAATGATACTGGAGAAGACTGTGCTTCTTAGCTTAAATAGATATATGAGACTGAGTAGATCTTGTCCAGAGGAGAGGTGGAAGTGGATAGAAGTTGATTGAGTGGACATGGGAAATACACGGTGGATAGGAGGAATGCGCTGTTGCAGGGTGGGGAGAGCAGCTAGAGTTACACAGCAGTGTGTGTATAAGTTTGTGTATGACAAACTGACTTGGATTGTAAACTTTCATTTAAAGCACAATATTAAACAAAAAAACCTATCTAGTTACAAAAGTAATAAACATAAAAAACTTGGAAAAGAGAAAAACAGAAAGAAAAATACTACCTCTAGTTTTCGCAATCTATAACCAGTTAAAAGCTTTACAGAATGAATATCTGTTCTTCAATATAATGTGTGATGTACTACATGATATAATAGTTATTTATCTAAGCTAATCATGAAACAATAGGTTGCCTGGTTACCGTGGCTACCTGAAAATAAATCCTCGTCTTTGTGTGCCTCACTGAATGGATGTGTTACGTGGGAATCTCTTAAATGCCAGGTGGACACACAGTTATTAAGTATCAAGTAGACACCTTTTAAAGGTAGAGATCAAAGGCTGTCTTCTAAAGGTAGAGATCAAAGGTTAGCGTATGTGCCACTGTTCTTAAATGAATGACCTTTACTTCTTGAAGGCAGTTATGTAACTAACAGAGCCATATCTGGTCAAAAGTATGAGTAAGATATAGGGAATCAAGTAATGTGGACTAAGATTTGAGTCATATTCCAGAACAGGCTAATCATTACACATATTAATGGCATAATATCTCTAAGTAAAAGGTAACTAAATGTCATTTAAAAAAAAATTCTACCTGCAAATACCTACAAAAGAAACAAAAGCCCAGAAGCCAAATATCTAAATCTGATTAGAACAAGGAGAGGTGCGGCTTTGCTGAGAGCTCAGCAGTGTGCTTAGTCCTTGGCTTTCAGCTTTCTCATGCACATCTGCCAAGTTTCTTCAGCAGTAGCTCTGTAGATAGAATGGCAAGTGATACTACTGTCAGAGCAAAACTGGGTTAGCCTTTAAAAACAGCTCTCTATAAGCTACTCTTAAGTAATCAACGGTGACTGAAGAACCCTGAAAAAAAGTTGGCAAAACAACTCTATTGGGTTTGGACACACAGCATAGCTGTGAAAGTTATCTCTAGATATGTTTCAATTCTCTGCAGAGGCTGAAAGAGGAAGCAGAGAAACTCAGCACAAAAACTACACCTGAAACAAACAGGGCAGTTCAGGGAGCCAGAAAGGGGAAGTGAGGGAGGGTAAGAAGATTACTCAAGGTCAACATGAATTTAGAAACATTTAAATCTTTACAATATACTGCCTTACCACTTTTCTCCCTTTCACTTTTTGTTATTCAAGTCTACTGAGTGTTCAACTTCTCAACCTGGAAATTCCTCTGCTTTCAACTCAGAGTTTTAAAGTTTTCTCTCCAGGCATTTTATCTGATAGTTCTTTCTTTTTAATTATTATTAGTTTTTGACTTCAGATGAAGGTTTACAGAGCAAACATATTTCTCATCAAACAATTAATAAATATATCAATTTGTAATACTGGTTGCCAACCCCTTGACAAGTCAACATTCTCCCCCTGTCAACTTCTGGTTCCTCTTTCATTACCAGCTTTCTTGGTCCTTCCTCCCTTCTCTCCTTGTCCCTTAGCTGGTGTGCCTCTTCAGTCTCATTTCATTTTATGTGCCTGTCTAATCTTTGGCTGAAGGGTGAACCTCAGGAGTGACTTGAATAAACCCAAACCAAACTCAATGAGGCTGAGCTGATTCCGAGTCACAGAGACCCTACAGGTCAGAATACAACTGCCCCACAGAGTCTTCAAGGAGCTTCTGGTGGATTCGAACTGCTAGCCTTGTGTTTAGCAGCCATAGCACATAATCGCTATACCACTAGGGTTTCTGTGATTTGATTACTGAGCTAAAAGTGTGTCAGGAGACCATACACTAGTGGTATCTCCAGTCTGTCATATCAGTAAGTCTGGTCTTTTTTTTTAATTTCCTCCAGCTCTGTTTTTCTTTTTTTTTCTCCCCAGCTCTGTCTGGGACCCTCTATCGTGATCCTTGTCACAGCAGTTGGCAAAGGTGGCTGGGCACCAACGAGTTGTGGTGGACTCAGTCTGGTGGAGGCTGGGCTAGTTGTGGTCCATTAGTTTTTAAAAGTCAGACAGACAATTAACAGAGAACCAAGAAGTGATTATTTAGCCGATTACTTAAAACAAGATTATATATGCTTTACTCAGGAAAAAGGTACCTAATCCAATCAATAAACATTTACTTAGTACTTTCACACAAGGAAGGCAGTATGCCAGGCAGTGACGCATAGACAAAGCCTAGTTTTATATCAGACAAACCCAAACTAAGGAACAATCTATTTCTAAGTGTGTGTGTGGTAAAGCAGTCCAAATCTACCAGGCACTCTGTGGAAACTTTATGGGGCAATTGTACTCTGTCCTATAGGGTCACAAAGAGTTGGAATCAATTCGACAGCAGTGGGTTTGCTTTTGAGTGGTATAGTGGGGAGAACCATATTCTTTAAAAAGGCTGTGGAATTACTGCTTACTAAGGAGACTAAAGAGACATGATAACTAAATGCAATAACTGAGCAAGACTGGCTCTGTATTGAAGTGGAAAAAGTGTTATAAAGGGTATTACTGGATGAACTGAAAACTGAAATACAAATAATAGATTAGAATAAAACAGGCAATAAATTAGTGAAGTACTGTATCAATGTTAATTTTACTGACATTGGTAACTGTACTGTGGATATGTAGAATATTCCTATTTTTAGGAAATACATACCAAAGTGTTGAGATAAAGAGCCATGATTATGCAACTTACCATCAAATGATTCAGAAAAATGTTACGTGGAAAACACATACACACAGAACAATTATGTGAGGGTGTGTGTGTAAACTGGACAGACACACACACAGAGAAATCGAAAGCATGAGCGTCACAAATGCACGCACTGCACTGTCCAAAACAGCAGTCATTAGTCTCACGTGTCTATTTAGCCCTTGCAGTGTGGCTAGTCTGAAATGATATGTGGATTTCAAAGACTCAATATGAAATAAGAAACATCTCGTTAGTAATTTTAAAATATTCATTATATATTGAAAAGTTCTGGATATATTGGGTTAAATTAAATACATATTGCCAAAGTTAATTTAACCCATTTCTTTTTACTTTAGTTTGGCTGTAAGAAAATTTGTAATTACAAATGTAGTTTGCATTATATTTTCATTGGCTAGTAAAAGAAAGGGGGAGAAATTAGGCATCTGTGCATGAACACTAATGATAAAGCAAGTGAGGTAAAATAAAACAATGTAACATTAGATGCATATGGGTAAAAATTTATAGATGTTCTTTTATTACTTTTACTTTTGCAACTTGTCTAAAACTTTGACATTATTTCCAAAGAGAAGTTGTAAACAGCCTAGTCTTATACCAAAGACAGAGATTAAAGATAGACTTTCAAAGATGGACTGTCAAATACACTTATTTGACATTTAAAACCAGGAAGAGGGTAGAACAAAGTGATACTCTAGGTAAGACAAAGTCAAGGATGTCCAAGATAATTAGGTAGAATAACGGTCTGAGAGGACCCAACCACTATCATTATTTCAGATTAGCAACTAATTAAGGTTGAGATAGCCCTAGGAAGGAAGCCCAACACTGCAAAGACTCACCCCTCTGGAAAGAAGGCATTGATGATCCGGTCTCCCAGTGGGTTGATAGCAAGTTCTGGAATTCGCTGGAAATCTTCTCGGCTGCCAAGTCAACGAGATAATCACCTTGAGTTAGTGACCACTGGCCCTCAGCATGAACTCCATCACTGTGAAACAGGGTAGGGTCCTGCAAAGAAAATTACTTCCTGGAATGTATTTTTTGTGGCAAATTATACCAAATAACTGCAAAGAATAGCTTTTCAGTAGCTGCCAAGTGTTTCTTGTAGCAACTCAGGAGTGGAAGAAGCCAGATTTGACTACGCTACATTCCGGTGACTTCAGCACACAAGTTATGTCAATAAACCAACTAACAATCAAATACTAAGTCACCCCTGTAAATGATTCTTTGAATGTCACCATTTTGTGCTTAATTATTAAGTGGAGAATATAGAGCAAACAGAAAGTACACATCAGAGCTTGAATTTCCAAGGGAAAATTCAGAGTAGCTCCCATACTCCTAGCAGGCATATTTACAGAACCCATGAAATATACAGAATTCTTAGGTAATATTCAAATTCAAGGAAAGAACAAAATGTGGCAACCAACTGATTTCCATACTTTTTGCTCTGACTCTAGTTTTTTCTGAATCATTTTCTATTGACTAGAGCTACAGAACTATTTAACTCTCAAGCATGGCAACTGCAGTGATCCCCTCATAACCTAGAAGTTATGCTGAAAAGAATACTGTTAACAGTTATTCATTACATACATACCATGTGCTTCTCTATTTGGAAATAATTTATTTTCTCATGCTAATGTATTGTCTATATCCTTTTGCAGCTGAGGAAACTGAAACCTGTTAGATAAAGTAACTTGCCCAGCCAGTAACACACAAGCAGCAAGAGAAGGAATTAAGAGGTTAGTAAGTCTACAACTCATGCTTGTTTCTAATAAACTAGATTTCTTTCCCAAATTAATTTTTTTTTCCAAATTAAATTATTTGAAAGTGTCTCTCCAAAATAGGTTCTATATACCTATACATATATAGATAACCTCTGGTTGATATTCCATGTCAACAACCTAAAGGTGTCTATATCATATCTGGCTGTACTCTTCAAAATTATCAATGTCACAGATGAAGAAAGGCAGAGAAATTGTTCTAGATCACAGGGGACTAAAGAGACATGTAACTAAATTCAGTGTATGATTCTTGACTGGATCATGGACTAGGTGAAAAAAACAAATTTTGCCATAAAGAATATTATTGCACTAGCATGTCAAACTGGAATATGGATTGCATGTGAGATAACAGTGCTGCCCTGGAGGTATAATGGTTAAGAGCTTGGCTGCTAATCCAAAAGCTGGCAGTTCCCACCTACCAGCTACTGCTTGGAAACCCCATGTAGCAGTTCTACTCTCCCCTAACAGAGTCACTATGAGTCAGATTTGACTCAACAGCAATGGGCATTAGACAACAGTATTGTATCACAATAGTGAATTTCTTTACTTTGGTATTAAAGAAAGTGCTTCTTTTAGGAAATATAAACTGACCTATTTGAGGCTAAAGGGGCATGACAGATGCAACCTACTCCCAAACGGGTTACAAAAAACTCCATGAGAGTGTGCACACACACACTGAAACAGAAAAAGAGGATAGGGTAAAGGAGGCAAAATGTTACAACTGGTAAATCTGGGTGGTGCATGTATGAGCGTTCTTGCCAGCATTTTTGTAACTTTTATGTAAGTCTGAAATTATTTCCAGATAAAAAGTTTAACAAAAAGGAAGTCACTTATAAGATAACTGGATGATAAAAGATAACAGAAATTACTGCTGGCTAATTCAACAAATATGTACTAAGCTCTTACTGCATAATTTGTTCTATAATACAAAGTCTACATTGTCAAAACATCGCTCTTATTGGAGAGAGGCTAAGAAACATTCTGTTTTAATGAGGACTAAGGCTGATTTGAGTTGCAGAGCCACATACTTCAGTTTAATGTCTAACAAGTTAAAGTAATTTCAGCAGAAAAAGGCACAGTTTAAATGCCAGGTCTAGTACTAAGTGATGAGTGTACAGCCTAGCATGAACTCCTTCAGTCTCAAGAAGCCTTTAACTGCCACTGTTAATAAGGACCTAAAGCCTGTCCTTTGATAGTATTTAATTCTCCTCTTAAAATTTAGATTGTATATGCAATGTAGTTTTAGTCACCAAAGAGAAATACTGTTGAAAGTATTAAAATTAAAAATGAGAACATTAAAAACAAGTAGATGGCCAGTAGAAAGCACAAATCCTCAGTGACATGGACTGACACTGGCTGCAACAATGGACTCAAATATGTTAATGATTGCAAAGATGGCGCAGGACTAGGCAGCATTTGGATCTGTTGTATACAGAACTGCTATGAGTCTGAATCTATTCGATGGCACCTAACAACAAACAACAGCATAAAAACACTTTGTAAACTCTTAAATAATACACAGCCTACTGTTGTTAGTTGTTCTATGGTAGAATGTGGATGCTTGGGGCAGTTTCCTGAAAACTTAACTTGTCCACCAATACACATCTAATATATAAGAATATTTCAAAGTGGTCCACATAACCGAAGTGTAAGATGTATCTGAAACATGTATTTGTGTGTATTCATAAAAAATATATAAACATTGCACTCTACCTCATAATATAAAACCTTCCTCAAAGATTTTTGTCAAAAAAGATATTATTACTGGTAGCAGGCAAGTCTGAGAACTGAACTATGTATAAATGCATAATATGAACTTTTTATGGCCAAGAAATCCCCAGTGAGGGCAGGTTTTCCAGAAATTCAAAGGCAAAGGATGCTCTGAAAAACCAGAATTGGAGAGAACTATTTTTTTTTTTAAATGACTGAGTCAAAATGTACATCCCCATATAAATTTGCATGCTCACCTATATGCAGCTTCCACTTCTGGAGTTGGAGAGAACTTTTGAAACCAGAAGTGTTATCCCACCATTTAACTCTAATTTCGTTTACTCTACAATCCCTTCTTTTACTCAAAGATTCAATCTCATTATACCTGCTTACATTTCAAGCACCCAGAAGCTGTTGTTTCAAATGACTATACACAAGGTTAAAATTTCCTAATAGGATGTATCTATTGGAACATACATTCAATTAAGAAAACTGGTTTTCCGTATTTAAGACGTATAATGGAGGTAAATCACATGGTACAACATACTAACATTGAAACAATAATTCCTACTGTCTAAAGTATTTAATCAATATCTTTAATTCCACTAATTTAATTTTACTGTACTTGTTCTGATAATAGATTTTTTTTGAAGTGCCAAAGCTGGTCTTTACGGTTATTTTAGTGTTCTGAGGCCAAGCTGGCTTATTTCCAGGCTGCATTCTGACTTTTGTTTGAGGATGGTAGACCAAGTACATACATGCTTACCTTCTCTCATTCTCCAAAACTCACAAAAATGCATGCATGAGAAAATATCTGTCAATAAACTAGGGTGGGAAGAGTATCCAGCAGACAAGGGATTTGACAAAGTCAGAAAGTAGATGCAATTTAGTGACAAGTAAGTTGGAGCAGAGGGTCCAGGAGAAGGCTGGAGCAGAGTCATAGTCTCAGAAAGACACCATACTCAGCTTTGCCATTTAAGGAAAGCAGCATTATGGTTAATTAATTAAAGGACTTTCTAAAGAAGTGACCAGTTAGTTGCCCAACGCTGCCACCACACATTCCCAAAACACAAAACCTTTTCCCCTAGGATAAAAAAGCAGAAAGAAATGTAAAGATCTAATTGGGAAAGACTCCAAGCATGAAAAGTTGGCACCTCAGTGCTCTTATTTGGGAAAACCAAAAGAAGTTACTGCTGTTGAGTCGATTCTGATTCATAACAACCTTATAGGACAGAGGAAAAACCACCTCATACAGTTTCCAAGGTGTGGCTGGTGAATGTGAACTGCCAACTTTTTGGGTAGCAACCAAGCTCTTAACCACTGTGCTACTAGGGTTGCAAATGTCTCCTTGCTCCCTGAGTACATACCTTAAAGTAAGGTTTACCAACCCACTGGCCTTGCTAATGTCCAGTGAGCTCTGTTGGTAAATCAATCACAAAACGGCCCATGTCTGCTTTCTATAATACTCCATACAGTCTCTTTCATAAATATGAAAGGCCTACTACGGTTTACCACACATTTGGGGAAGTTAATAGCATAAATGAGAAGGAGCAAAATGAAGAGAGACAATGCTAATTCACGGAACATAAGAGACTTTTGAAAATCTGATAAGCAACTCCACAGAACAAAATCAAGTCCAGTGTTGTCAAATTCAGTCCAACTCATAGTGACCCTAAAGGACAAAGCAGAACTGCCCCACAGTTTCCATGGAGTGGCTGGCAGGTTTGAACTGCTGATCTTTTTGGTTAGCAGGCATAGCACTTCACTATTATGCCACTAGGGTTTCCAGTAATCCTATAGGCATCTGAAAAGTTTTTCCATCTGTAACACAAAAACAGGCTATTATTATTTAGCAGCAGTCAGAAAAGGTTCTTAGAAACTGAAAACGGGAATGTTGACTGCCATGGACTGAACTGTGTCCCCCACCCTAAATATGCATCAACTTGGCTAAGCCATGATTCCCAGTGCTATACTGTTGTCCTATGTATTATATATTCTAATCTCTGCCTGTGGTTATTGAGGCAAATTAGGTTACATTAAAAATGACTAGGGTGGAATGCAATACCCTAACTTAGGTCACAGCCCTGATGGCCTGTATCACCTTTTATCTTACAATAAACAGCAGATGGAAGCAAGCAAAGAAAGACAGACTTTCTACCACCAAGAAAGAAGTTCTGAAAGTGAACCATATGCTTTAGACCTGGAATACCTGCATAGAGAAATTCCTAGATGCAAAGGTAGGCTGATGACAAGGATCTTCCCCGAGAGCTGACAGAGAGAAAGTCTTCCTCCAGAGCTGGCACCCTGAATGAAACTGGACTTCTAACCTCCTAGACTATAAGAGAATAACTTTCAGTTTGTTAAAGCTGCTCACTTATGGTGTTTTTGTTATAGTAACACTAGATAACTAAGACATGGACTAAAAACATTCATCCAAAAGGAATGAAAAATTGAACAAACATAAACATCATAAAGAATAAAGAAAAAAGGCAAGAAGAAATAATAAAAGAAGTAACAGAAGAAAACCTTCCAACTAAAGAATCTCTCTTTAGACTGAACAGATTCCTTTAATGCAGAGCAGTAGAATAACAGAAACAACTCACATGTAAGCACATCTTTGTGAAACTTCAGAACATCATGAGAAGATGTTTGAAGCTTTTAGAGAGAAAAAATGAACAGATCACCTACAGAAAGAATGATAATTAGATTGGAATAATGCTTCTCAACCATGAAACTCCATTCTGCAATAAATGGTATGACACTCTACAAAGCAGGTGCATTTCAGGATATTAAAATCCTCTCTCCTTGGGGTAAAATTAAATAAGAAAATGACCTTAAAAAACAGTCTGGTTTAGGACTCAGTATTTAAGTAGATAAATGGCTATCATCTTCAAGACTTATTCTCCCGAAATTTACTGATGATATTTTTATAAATGACAAGTAACAACACAACCCAAGTAGCACTCACCAATAACTGCTCTGTCAAGTTTAGCTGAGTTGACAGCAACTAAAAAGAACTATCCCCTAGAGTCAACTTAACCTGAATGATTTGATATTCAGGAAGATTTTTCAGCACGGCATTACCTGAGAAAGAGTCAACACTAAAACTGCTCACTACAGGGGTTATTTTTGAAGTAAAGTTTTATTGAAGTATAGCATACATACAAAAACAAGCCAAACCCACTGTTGTTGAGCCAGTTCTGACTTACAGCTACCCTACAGGACAAGAGTAGAACTGCCCCATAGCTTTCAAGGAGAGCCTGATGGATTTGAACTCACAACCCATTGGTTAGCAGTTATAGCACCTAACCACCAGGGTTTCCCATACATGCAAAAAATACCACCAGGGTTTCCCATACACACAAAAAATTATAAATCACAAGCATTCAGCATAATGAATTTTCACTAACTTTAGATTTTAACAAGCATCCAGAAGCCCTCCTCCTGCATTTTCTAGCTCTGTCTGTTCCTTTCCCCAAAATGTAATCATTATCTTGACTTTTAACACCACAGATTTGATCAGTACTGATGATATTTAAATAGGCGAAATGAGGTTCTCATCTTGACCTGACCATAAAGGACTACTTTATAGGACCCCACCGCCTTTTCTGAACGACCCATTTCAAAGGCAAAGGCATAAATAATTTACCTAAATAATGGCATGGGAAGAAAGTGAGATTTGAGAGGCTATAGCACATACTTACATTGTAAGAAATACCAGTTTGTGTCCATGTAAAGGGATTCTACCGTCATACAGCATTATCAATTTGGCAAATATTGTTTACAAAATTCGTTTTTTAAAGTTTCACAATTTACCTGAGCATATTTAAAAATGTGTTGAAATCTAATAATAAAGAAGCCTATTTTAACTCTGTTTACCGAACTTTTCACAAATTATTTAGTCAGTAATTTTTCAAAACACTTATTGACAGACCAGGAAATTGGAGTTCTGTAAGATGTAATTCAGAGTGAATCTCAAAAAGCATTTCACAGAGGCTCCATTTAACCAAAGCTTTCTGCAGTTTCTGCTGTCTTTTCCGCTGAGGACTGAGAACCACAAAGGGAATGCAGAAGGCCGAGGGCAATACATTATACCCAGACCTTTCACTCTGCAGAATGTGGCTTCAGGTTCCAGATATGGAACACCCTGGAAATAGCACATGAAAAAACATGTAGAAATGCCTTTTTAAAAACGTGGCACCTGTGTACAGGCCACTTGTATTCAGGAGTTGAGCTCCCCGATAGGTTCTGGTTCCATAAAGGTCACGACAGGACTGGAACTGAGTTTAGTACTAAAAGCTGAACAGAGCTGAATTGCCACGTATATAGAAGAATTTAGAGTTCACTGGGTAATCCAGAAGCAGTGCGGTTTAGTAGCAGAATTCTCACCTTCCATGCAAGAGACATGGTTTAATTCCCAGACATTGCACTCATGCACTGGTACAACATATTAATAGTCACACAACAATAATTCTCTTGTCCAAATGGGACATTGTCTATCAGTAGAGACTTAAATGCTACTAAGATGCTGAACAGTTTTCAGTGGAGCTTCCAGACTACGATGAACTAGAAAGGCCTGGTGATCTACCTCTAAAAATCATCCAGTGAAAATGCTATGGCCCACAGTGGTCCAATCTACAACCAATCACAGCAGAGCAGTGTTTACTGAACACAGCAGGAGAAGAGATGAGCGGGTGGGGTAGGCAAGGAATGATCTAGCCAGATGGCCACAGACAAGGAAGGCACAGGCAGTGAGAACTACCCAACAGTGGGTGGATCTGACAAAATGATGTGTATATAATGGTACTTGCTTGCTACATGGTGTAATGTCCCATTGAACTCAAGGTGGCTTGGGCTTCTTCCATGTTGTACTCTACATCATAAAGGGGGATAAAGGAACAAACTTAAAACCTAGAGTTTCGTAAGGGTGAGTACAAAAAAAAATTAGCTAAAGCCAGGTGACTAGAAATAAAAAATTATACCACTTCTACCACAACTTCGTCCATCAAGAATGTGCCAAAATCAGTACTGAGAAATGTGTCTCACAATAGTTGGAGAGTCCCTACCAAACAAATGCTCATTAGCTTTCCGCAGAATGTGAAATGAGGTTTCAGGGGTTGAGTCAATCTTACCTATGTTTTCAGTGGCAAGATGCCCCAGATGACGCCTGGAAATGTTTCACAGGTGGAAAAAAAGAAAAAGCTCCTACAAGAGTTTTTTCATTGTTTTCTACCAGTGAAATTAATTAAAACACACACATATATTTACAAATCACCTGCTTTCTACAAAGAAAAGGATTCAAAACTAATATGAATTCTATATACTTACTTGGTAGTTAACCTGAATTTATAAAGAAGATTTAATCCCAAACTCAAAGGAATTATTAAACTACTGGCACTAAAGGGAAAAATACCATTTCTAGTCTGATTATTTTTCAAGTATAAACATACGTGATTTTGGAGTACCCAGTGTGGTCTCTGCACATAGCAGGCTTTTTGTAGTCACTGTCTTTAATGTCTTTGAAGCATATTTTGGTCAATTTCAGCTTCTAGTGATAGCAGATGTCTGCCCTTAACTAACAAGGCCTTACGGACATATCATCATCCTCTGGCTCTTCAGTCTGTGGATGACATGCAAAAGCTTAGAAACTGTATCTCTTCTCCCTTATGCTACATTCTGCACCTGTGTAAAGAGCCTCTCAAAGAAGTCCTACACTGCTTCTTGCCAGTCACCAGAAAGGCAAAACAGTTTCATCACATGTTAGTCAAACAAAGCTCAAGAAACAACAGTAGGAAAAGGCTACTGGGAGCTGGGGTAGGGGGTAGTGGTACTAGGACGTTGCACATGACTATGAAAATTAGAAATATGAATCAATTTAGTAATACATTGCACTGAGACTACATATGCACTCTACACTGCATACTTACTCTCAGTACATTGCTATTGTAGGGGACTGTCCTGTGCATTACAGGATATTTAGTAACATCCCTACCCTCTACCTTCTAGATGCCACTAGCATCCCCTAGTTGTGACCATATGAACAGGTCTCTAGACATTGCCAAATGTACCCCAGATGGCAAATTCACCCTGTATTGGAAACCACCCCTCTTGACTAGAATATTGAGTATCTTAATGTACATAAAATATAGCCCCAAATAGAAAAACTAATCTTTAACTTTACACAGTAGGGCAAGAGGCCCTGATTAACTAAATCAGTGTTGAAAGAATGAAGCAGGACGACTCACCCTTCTTGATCTTAAAACATACTATGCATCTACAGTAATCAAAACAGCCCTGTAATGGTGTAACAATAGATACACACACCAAAGGAGTAGAATCTATGATGCAGAAATAAATGCACACATCTATGGTCAAGTTTTTTGTTGTGGTGGTTGTTGGCTATAATCTTTTTTTAAAATTATAATTCTTAATGGTTTATAAAGCAAATTAGTTTCTCATTAAACAATTAATACACACATTGTTTTGTTGCACTGGCTGCCAAGCCCAAGTGTCAACACTCTCCTCTTTGTGACCTTGGATTTCCTGTTACTAGCTTTCCTGTCCCTTCCTTGTCCCTGGGTTTTACGGGCCTCTATAATCTCTGGCCAAAAGGTGTACTTCTGGAGTAACTTTAGTAGTGAGCTAGAAGAGTATCCAGCAAGGGCTACATTCTTGAGGTTCCTCTAGTCTCTGTCAGATCAGCCGATCTGGTTTTTTTCAATGAGTTAGAATTTTGTTCTACATTTTTCTCTAGCTCTGTCTGAAATCCTCTATTGTGATCTGTGTCGGAGCAGTCAGTGTTAGTTAACTGATTTCTGTTAAGGGTTCTGAGTTCACTGAATGGAGAAAGAAGGGCTCTTCAATAAATTATGCAGTGGAAATTTGATTTCCACATGAGAAAAATGAAACAGGACCCACATCTCATACTATATACAAAACAAATTCAAAATGGATTAAGGGCCTAAATGTACAAGCTAAATCCATAAAATTATTAGAAAAACAAGCAGGGAAACAATGTCAGACTTAGCTTTCAACAGTGAATTATCTAATATGACAAAAGACAAAAGAAATAAATGGGACCTCATAAAAATTAAAAGCTAATGTTCATCAAAAGACTTAACCAAAAAAGTGAGAAGATAAGCTATGGACTGGGTGAATATCTTCAGAAGCCACATATCCAACAAGAATCCAATTACCAAAATATAACCCAATCATTAAATGGGTTAATGACCTGAAGACACATTTTACTGAAGAGGACATTTAAATGGTCACCAAATACACTGTCATGGATTGCACTGTGTCTCACCAAATATGTATGTGTTGATTTGACTTGGCTGAGTCCCAGTGGAAACCCTGGTGGTGTAGTGGGTTGGTTAAATGGTACGTCCGCTAACCAAAAGTTCAGCAGTTCAAATCTGTCAGGTACTCCTTGGAAGCTCCACAGGACAGTTCTGCTCTGACCTACAGAGTTGCTATGAGTCAGACCTGACTCAACGGCAGTGGGCACTTTTTTTTTTTTTTGAGTCCTAATATGGTGCAATCCCTCCCATGTGCTGTGAATCTTGCTTCTATGATGGTGATGATGGAAAATGGACAGCAGTTGTGTTGGTGAGGCAGGACTCAAGTCAGCAGCTGTGGAACATAAGGGAGAGAAGCCAACAGAGTAAGCTGGTAGAGCACATCCTTGGGACCTGAGGTTCCTGTGCTGAGTTGCTCTCGTTAAATTTGGATTCAATCTACGGGAGTGTGATAATTTCTTTTATTGAGTGGCCTTAGAACTTGTGAATGGATTTGTGGCTTACTGGACTGTGACAATCAAGTTTCTCTTCATGAAACCATCCACTTTGTGGTATTTCTGTTACAGCAGCTCTACCTGACTAAAACATACATGAAATGAAGTTCAGCATCATTAGCCACCAGAGAGATGCAAATCAAATCCACAATAAGATATCGTTTTATTTCTGCTAGGATAGCTGGGAAACCCTGGTGGTAGAGTAGTTAAGAGCTATGGCTGCTAACCAAAATGTGAGCAGTTCAAATCCAGCAGGCACACATTGGAAACGCAATGGGACAGTTCTACTCTGTCCTAAAGGTTAGCTATGAGTCAGAATCAACTCAATAGTAACCTGGGTTGGTTTACAATGGCTACGATAAAGAAAGAACAGAAAATAACAAACACTGGTGAGAATGTGGAGAAACCAATGCTTACCCACTGCTGGTACCAAAAAACCAAACACACTGCTATCAAGTAGATTCTGACTTATGAGTCAGAATGACCTTATAGGACAGGGAACAACTGCCCCACAGAGTTTACAAGGAGCACCTGACTTTTGGTTGACAGCCAAAGCTCTTAAACACTATGCCACCAGGGTTTTCATTGCTGATAGGAATGCAAAATGGTACAGCCATTGTGTAAAACAATGTGGCAGTACCTCACCATCATATGACCCAGCAATTTCACTCCTAGGTATATACTCAGAAGACTTCAAAGCAGAGACTCAAACAGATACTTGCATACCAATGTTCATGGCACTACCATTCACAACAGCCAAAAGACAGAAACCACCTAAATGCCATCAGCAGATGAATGGACAAATAAAATGTGGTATATACATACAACAGAATGTTACTCAGCCAGTCAGAGAAATGAAGTGTTGATAAATGCTACAATATGGATGGCACTGGAAGACACTGTGTTGTCTTGTCACAAAAAGACAAATGCTGTATGACCTCACTTATAGAAAATGACAAGAAAAGCAAATATATAGAGAACAAAGTTTACTAAGGGTTACCAAACGTGGGTAGAAGCGGAAAGGAAAGCTAATTGTGATGGAAACATTACACTGATTAAGGGTAGAGTTATACAGCAAATTGTTGTACTTGCTCGCAATAAACTATATACCTATAAAAAGCTGAACTGGTAAAGCTATGTGATAAACACATTTACAACAATGACAAAAATATATTTAAAATGAAAGAGTAGCTTCTGAGGGTACTTATGTACAACCAAAAACCTCACGAGATTTGGTTTCTCGGTTTGGAGGTTTAGGGTCATGGTTTCACAGGACATCCCAATAACATGTTTAGTGTCTCCACTCTAACTCCTAGCTAGATGCATAGTACCTACGGTCTTAAAAGCTCCTTAAGTGGCCATCCAAAGCACAACATCGCTCTCTTCATGCATGGAACAACAGAAGAAAAAGGAGAACCAGGAAGAGAAGGAGGTATGAAATGTGTGACTAACTGCCTTTATGAACAACTTCCTTCTTTGTCATGAGACCAGAAATACTGGGTGGTGCCTGGCTACCATTTACAAACATTTTGTTCAAAGATTTCACAGAAGTTCTCACTAAACCCAAAGCTTAGAAATATCCCGCCCTCCCCACCCCCAACCAAACACTTCCAGGGATAGAGTACCCAGGTCAGGGGCATGGGGACTGTGGTATCAGGGGCATGTAGGTCAACTGGCATAACAAAGTTTTTTAAGCAAATATTTTACATCCCATTTTGGTGAGTGGTATCTAGGGCTTTAAAAGCTAATCAGAGGCCATCTAAGAAGCATTAATTAGTTTCAAACCACCTGGAGCAAAGGAGAAAGAAGAGCATCAAAGATATAAGAAAAGTAGGAGCCCAAGAGACAGAAAAGGCCATATATACATCAGCAGGAGACCAGATGAACTAGATGGTACCCAGTCACCACCACAGACTGCCATTACAGGGAACTCAACAAAGAGTCTCTGACGGAGCAGGAGAAATGTGGGATGCTGAACTCGAATTCCAGCAAAAAGACCAGACTGATGGTCTTAAAGACTGGAAAGTCCCTGGTAGACATGGTCCCTGGACACTCTGTTAACCCAGAACTGAAAGCATTCTGGAAGCCAACTCCTCAGACAAAGACTGAACTAGTGTATAAGACACAAAATAATACTGGTGAAGAGTGTGCCTCTTGGCCTGGGCAGATAGATAGAGGAGCTTAGTTGGGTAGCTCCTGTTTGGAGGTAGAGGGGACTACAGAGGTGGACAGGAGCTAGTTAAATGGACATGGGAAAATACAAGTTGGAGGGATGGCGTGTGCTGTTCCAATGCAGGGAGAGTAGCTAGGGTCACATGGCAAAGTGTATATAAGTTTCTGTATGAGAATTACAAGCTTTCACTTAAAACACAGTGAAAAAAACTTTTATTTTAAAAAATAGAAAAAAATTTCACAGAAGACTCCTTATCAAAAAAAGGGCAAATACAGAACAGAATTTCAAATTCTCGCAGTCAACAGAACTTTATGGAGCCATGAAACTTGCATGAACCCCTGAAACAAATGCCCTGAGGTAATCTTTACAATTTAAACCAAAAATGTCCCCTGAAGTCTTCTTAAATCCAAACAGCTTAACTAGTAAAAAAAGAAAAAAACTTCTGCCTTAAGCATTATGCTCTTTTAAGAACCACCTGTTAAGTCGTTAGGTATCCTATGTATACAGAACAAAACACGCTCCTCAGCAGGTTTTCCCTGGTAGGTTCTTCATAGTCTTAGTCTGCAAGCTCCATGGAACTCTCTTCACCAACGATGAGCCTGCTGGTGTTTGAAACACTGGGAGCAAAGCCTCCAGTACCACAGCAACACGCCAGCCAGCACAGTATGACAAACTGACGGGTGGGGACCAAACTACAAAAGCAACTCAGAAGATTAGTCAGGAGCCTTGGAAGGCAGTGAATCTACGTTAAGGGGGGAGGAACAACTCAGAAAAGCAGGATGAAAATGTTCATACAATTTGAATAATATATAATCAATGTCATTAAACAGTACTCGTAGAAACTACTGAATTGGAGTGAGTTTTGCTGTGTATATTCTCAGCATCAACAAAATAAACTATAGCTATAGTAAAGAAAAGAAAATGTATATATGAAGTATTGTGCCCTGAGCACCAATGACTTAGAAACTATATTCTAGGATTGCGGGTTGGGTTAGGAAATGAGCAATGAGAGAACAAAACAAAATCCTAGGCTACCTGATATGCCATGAATCAATTCATAAAAACCAATGCGTTTGGGAAAGCATTGTGGTAAACCACAAGCAGAGAGCTGAAATTCTCAGAAAGTCCTTTCCTAAGAACAGAACCATGGTCATCCAAACTAAAGGCAGTGCAGGAAAAACTGCAAGAACCTACAGACAAGTTGAACGTCGCTCAGGGTCATTATACAACAACTGAATGATGTCACTGTCCTGCTTATTTAATTCCCTTGTAGGTCTATGATGCTCAGCGGACCAATAAAGAAATAAGTCTTTGTTCTGTGTGTTGGATGTCTATGATGTTGGCCTTTGGGATAAAGGTGGCTATTCAGACACTGCTGAAGTTTCTGGTTTTAATGCAGAGAATATAGAAAGGCACTACCTACCTGAGAGTCCCGTTTTCTCCTTTGTCCAGGCTGGTGAATCGGCTGTACAGGCGCGTGATCTGACTGTGTGAAACTGAAGAACACAGAATTAGTCTCGGTTGAGGAACTAGCCCTCCCCTCAAATGGAATGCCAGTGTGGCCCTTTGGAAGTAAGGTGCCCTTTTGGTCCCGTCTGTCATTAAATACTTCAAAGAGAGTAAAACAGGGAAGACTTCATGCTAACTCATCTCTAGATTGTAAAAACCACATTGCTATTGAGTTGATTCAATTCATAGTGACCCTGTAAGACAGAGCAGAACTGCCCCATTACGTTTCCAAGGAGTACTTGGTGGATTCAAACTGCTGACCTTCTGGTTGGTAGCATTTAACCACTAAGCTACCATGTAGGGTTTCTAGATTATAAAGGCAGACCATTTAAATTTTAAAGAATGAAAGGAGTTAGCAAAGGAACTCAAGAGCAATCACAAAACAGATCCTTAGTAATGAAGTCTATGCTTAATTATGACTGTTAAATGTTGGGTGGATAAGATTTCTGCAGACCTAGTGGTGCAATAACTAACTGCTCATCTGCTAACCAAAAGGTCGGCAGTTTGACTCCACTAGTCACTCACTGGAAACATTACGGTACAGTTCTGCTGTAGGGTTACCATGTGTCACAATCAACTCTATGGGAATGGGTTTTTTCTTTTTTTTTAGTGGGGGTTAAGATTTAATAAAGTCAAATTTAGTTAAAAAAGAAACTGGTGCTTTTACATTTTACTGCTCTTGAGGTTGTGAAAATGCACGCTTTGATCAAAAACACATACCTATTAATTGGAGTGATATTTCAAGTTTGCCCTGCTAGGTAGGTAAGTTGTACTAAGTTAAACACTGAAGCATGTCAAACAGATTCTCCTTTAAAAATCTAGTTTACTCCTATATTGCTGTATTAGCCCTGTTGTTGCCCACTAATGCTGAGTTGGTCTTGACTCACAGTGACCTTACAAGCAGAGCAGAACTGTCCCACTGGATTTCCAAGTTGCAGCTGGTGGTTTTGAACCACTGATCTATTGGTCAGCAGCTAAACTCTTAATGTCTTTGCACCAAGGCTGCATTAGAGACTTTACCTTTTCCCTTAGGACTGACCTTTGGGTAAAAGATCACCACAGCTTTGGGTCAGCCTCTTTCTGTGATTGCATAAGCTCCACTTAGTCCCCAGCAAAGGAACTGGTTCCAAGGAAGCAAATTAGGTTATACAATGGCCATGCTATCATCAGATGGCATCTTCAAGAAAGCTATTTTACTCCTCATTTTGGGTTAACTCCATAATCTTAGACACAAATTGACACAAATAGGGCAGTAACTACACGTACACAACAAAATTTTGAGGACATCAAAAAAGAAAAAAACTTCTGGGAAGTAAATTAGTCTCTTGGTCTACTAGAGATAGAAGGGAAAAAAATTAAAACTATCAGAGTAGAAAAGACAGCAGCCGTAAAGGGTGTGGTGAGTGTGGACTTTGGCCCTACCTTTTGGAAACTGGTGGTACGGTAGTTACAGTCTACATCTTCTAACTAAAAGGGCAGTGGTTCAAATCCACCAGGTACTGCTTGGAAACTATGGAGCAGTTCTACTCTGTCCTATATGGTCGCTAGAAGTCAGAATCAACTCTATGGCTGTGGGTTTGGTTTTCTGGTTTCAGGAGCTTAAAGGAGGGGAAGGGTATTCTGATAGCTGTCTCCCCCTTCTTTGGGTCCTAAGACAAAAATCTAGTTGCGGGCTTGGGAACAACAGAACCAAGTAAAAGACTCAAACAAGAAAAGCAAAAGCACAGAAGCTAGGTGTGACTGTGAATTCTTCAGCACTAGGTTTTGCCCTTTAAGCTGGTTCTGCACTGTTCTAGTCCTCTAAGGAGCTCTGAAGGCAGGGATGGTGGCAGAATCACTTTTAGTCCCACTGAGGCAGAGCTAGCAGGGGTCAGCCATTAGTAAAGGAGTTGTGGACCTGGTAAACTACTCCCTCTTGCAGGGACTAAGCAGACTGATTTCATGCCAGGCACCACTGCTTACCAGACAGGAAATGAGGCTGTGAGGCAGACTAAAAGAGCTGATGCAAGTGCTTGTGACAATTGGTCTCTATTTGTCTAGACCAACAGAGGAAGGAGAATGAGGAACAGCAGCAGGCTCTACAATGTGTGGCCAATTGCCTCCAGGAACAACTATCTCCTTTGCCATGAGACTGGAAGAACTGGATGGTGCCTAACTATCACTACTGCATATTTTGATCAAAGATTTTACAGAAGAATCTCTGCACCACAGAATTTCAAATTCTTATGGACTCTATACTTTCTGAAGCTAAGGAGGCTGAATGAATCCCTGAAACTACTACCCTTGAGATAATCTTTAAAACTTAAACCAAAAATATTCCCTGAAGTTTTCTTAAAACCAAATAATTTAGCTTAACTAGTTAAAAATATCTGCCTTGAGCACCGTGCTTTTTTAAGAATTATCTCACCACCATAGAGTCTATTCTGATTCATAGTGACCCTATAAAACACAGTAGAACTGGTCTATAAAGTTTCCAAGGAGCCACCTGGAAGATTTCAACTGCCGACCTATTGGTTAGCAGATGTAACACTTAACCAAGAATTATCTACACGGGATCAAAGTGACAACAGGAATTTGTAAGATTAGACAGAAAGCTTAAGGGGCAGTTAGCTTATGTTAATGGAAGGGGAGTAAGTCAGAAAAGGAAGGTAAATATGGCTGTACAACTTAAGGGATGTAACTAATGTCACTAAGTTGAATTGGTGTATGTTTTGCTGTATGTTTAACAAAGTAAATTTATAAATTTAACAAAGTAAAATAAAAAAAAAAAGGTCAGGTGCTTGGTGAAGTGTTTGGCACATGGCAAGCACCCCTGGTTGCCTGTTACTGTCATCATCCTTACATCATGGGCCTGAAGGTACAGTTTTACTGCTGCACTAATTAAATCTTCACTTTCCTCTGAACTCTGCCAGCCACAACCAATTTTATTAGGTATGTGGCCAGTTTACCCTGGCTCTGGCCTCTGGCCTCAAAACCTGTTCTAAAGTTCCCCATAGTTTAACAAAAATAAGTCCATTAAAGAATTACTAAGTTTCTCAAAAGATTTTTTTTTTTTTATTTAACATGACTGAGTGAAAATGTACATTCCTGTAAAAATTTACATGCCCACCTATATGCAGCTTCCACTGCTCTCCCTGTCCGGTCATAGCACACTATTCCTTTCTGCTCCATACATGTCTCATCCTCCCAACAGCCTCCTTTCCCCTCCTCTCCACCCACTCTCCTTCCTCCAGCCAGAGGTAAGCAGGATGATATCCTATAGATGTATAGAACCATAAAGTGCATCTAATATATGGTCACTCTGCATTGCGAAGTCCAATCCATTCCTGTCCAAAGAGTGGACCTTCGTTATGATTTATGGGTAAGGGCAGCATCAGGGCCGGGGGCCATGCTCTCAGGGGAACCCCGAAACCACTGGACCCTCAATTGAGGTCTTTTAGTGGAGATCTCAGGATGCACCCCTTTTTATTCTTGTGTTGCCAGTGAAACTCCTCTCTATGAGCTCCATCATGGTTATCACTGGTGGCGGCGGGGCACCATCCAGTTCTTCCGGTCCCAAGTCGATGTAGGCACCCACCCTTGTGGGTCTCTCTGTCTTCTAGGTTGTCTTTACCGCATGTCATTTTGGTCCTCGGTGAGCATCCGTTCCCGCTGAGTTGGGACCATTTGCTGTGTCCTCGGATGACAGCTTGGCAGCTTTTAAGACCCGAGATGCCATTCACTGATGTGGGGTGCAGAGAGCCCTCTTAGCAAAACGCTAGTTGTGCCAATTGGCCTCAATTTCACCTAAGAGCATGGTCCCCTGCCCCCCGCCCCAGCTACTTTATCCTTGCAATATTGGGTTAAGATGGAAGGAGTACTCAAGTTATGCTGAAGTCCACTTAATGTTGTTCTTGTTCCTAATGTGTGCTATCACCGCTTTCTCCCAACCAGATTTCTAGAAACTATCTAAACTAAACCCTCCCCCACTCCGCTCCCTTGCAACTGTCAAAGTCTTTTCTTCTATACACAAGTCTGTTTTGGAGATCTTATCATAGAGGTCTCATACAATATTTGTCCTTTGGTCGCTGACTACTTTCACTCAACATAATGTCTTCCAGTTGAAACCAGGTTAGGAGATGTTTCCTGGAATCATCTTTATCATTGCACAGTGCTCCATTGAGTATATGTACCATAGTTTACCTATCCATTCTTCTGTTGTTGGGCATATGGGTTGATTCCATCTTTTTGCTATCGTGGACTGTGCTGCAATAAACATTCTGGTGCATGTATCCAAAGGCCTTGATTCTGTAGGATATATTCCAAGTAGCGGAAGTACTGGGTCAAATGGTGTATCGATATCCACTTTTTAAAGGAAGCGCCAGATTGCTTTCCAAAGAGGCTGGACCATTTTGCAATCAAAAGATTTTTTTGAAAAAAAAAAAAACAAAATTTATTCAGCATAGTGATTAAGAGCTTGGCTGTTAACCAAAAAGTCAGCAGTCTGAATCCACCAGCCACTCCTTGGAAACCCTATGTGGCTGTTCTACTCTGTCCTATAAGGTCACTGTGAGTAAACTGATTCAGTGGCAACAGGTTTGGTTTAAGAATTCTACTTTTCACTCAATAATTCATAGTTTTTCTATACTGCTTTGGAGACTTCCTAATTATTTTAATTATTAACATTTAGTCCACGGGATCATTTGTAGTGTATTATACATTTAAGATTACGTTTCTCTCAGGGAAACATTACAACTGTATCTCTTCTTTTACTAGTATTTTTCTTTTTTAGTTCAGAAAATATTCCATGTGTATGGTAAAAATTCAAATAGGTAAAAAAAAAAGTATACAATGAAAAGTCTCCCTAACACCCAAGTCCCTCTCTCCCTTGCTCTCAGAGGCAAAAATGACCATGAGCTCCTTGTGTCCTTTTAGAAATTTTTTACATGTGTATGTACATATATCAACTTAAAGAAATTTAAAATTGGAAGAACGTTATCAGGTAGTCTAACCTCAACTAACAAATGTGGCAACAGGCATTTTTCTAGTCTCAATAATCATGTGAAAAGAATACATATCTGAAATAAATGCATACCAAAGCATATTATAGTATGATTTTTAAAATTCTGTTACTAAGTACCGGTATGGCATTATACCCCTTACTTCAGGGGAAAAAAAGGGGAAAAAAAGGATCATTTTATGGCTGCTTGAGTTCATTAATACCAGGCTGTTAAAAATAAATGTGCATATATGTAGCCAAAACAACTATTAAAAATGCCATCTTTCAGGACAAGCTAGGATATGCAGAAACCACTGGGAAAACGTACAAGCGAATGTCAACTTCTAATATTACTCAATATGGTCACATCTCAACCTATGTTCTAAATTCAAGAGCTAATGCTATAATAATATTGCTACTAACAGCTCTGTGAACAAAGGAAGAAAATTTCAAAGAAAGAAGGAAAGCAAGCAAGCTTTCAGTTAGATGCTTAATCCACAGTGACAAAAATTATAAATCAACCTTTAATGTGTAGAGGAGCTCAGAGTAAGCCCAAGCCACTAACCAAGTACCTATACAATCCACATACAGGAAGCTATTACAACTGTCACAACTGAAGGCAGGACACATTTCCAGTAAACTGCTTTCACCAGAAGGCATTAAAACTACAAGGACAAACCCAAACCTTTAGAAATCCAATGAAGTGTTGGGGATTGAAGAGTTGACAGTTACTCTCAGAAAAAGATGTGCACCTGGGCAGGTCTTGAGTGATGCTATATTTTTCTCCAAAGCCAAAGCAAGACGAGCAAATTATTATTTTATATTGCTGAAAGATTATTTAAGACTTTGCAGTGCTTCTAATTTATTACTGCCTCCTGCTCAAAGGAGGAAGGTATTTCAGAGAAATCCAAGTACCAAAGAGGAATGACAAAGGGAATAAAGTTACTCTGGCCTATAGATAGAGACCAAAGTTTATTAGTGATTAACACGGGCTGGAGGGAGGGGAAAGAGAGTCACTGCCTGGGGAGCACTGAGTTTCTGTTATGAGTGATGGAAAAATTGGGGAGTGGATAGTAGTGATGGTTGCACAATACCACAAAGAACTGCACATATAAAAATGTTGAAATGACAAACATTTTATTATACATATTTGTACCACAATTTTTTTAAAAAAGGGAATTAACGTTGTCCTTGCCTTTATTGTAAGTTTTAACGCAGAGGAAGAGATAACCTAGGGAGTGGATACAAATGCAGCCAAAGGTGGCTCTAGATAAAAGATTGAGAAGTTAAAGCCTGTGCCCCTAACCATTCTTCCTGAACAGGCCACACCCCAATAGCTCCATGAACAAGAAACCATGGTTTTCAAGAGCTCACTTACTCTGTTAGGCAACTGATACATCAAAAGGTATTCATTTGATAATTCTTCTACCTTTTCTATGCCATTCTCACTACATGCTAAGTTCCTTCTCTTCCATACTGTGTTTGCTGCTTGTAATGTACTAATCACTGCTTTGCACAATTCGTGCCTTTTCACTTCTCCTTTAACAGCAGGGAATTCAGCAGTTGCTGTTAGGGTCAGTTATCTTCAAAATGAGTATAAATACATACATAACCAGTGCCATCTAGTCAATACTGACTCACAGCGACCCTATAAGACAGAGTAGAACTGCTCCGGCTCCTTAGTTTCTAAGGAGTGCCAGGAGGATTCAGACCACTGATCTTTTGGTTAACAGATGTTGCACTTAACCACCACGCACCAGGGTTCCTACAAACATTCATACTTTGGACCACTTGTCCCTCCCAAAACAGTGAGTCCTGTTCTGTAATGTGACAAACCAAAAAAGAAACTGTTGCTGTGGAGTCAGTATCAATTTACAGTAAGCCAGTAGAACTGCCCCACAGGGCTTCCACTGCTCAAAGTTCTACAGAAGCAGACTGCCACATCTTTCTCCTGTGGAGTCACTGGGTGGGTACGAACCACAACTAACTTTTCAGTTAGCAATTCAGCACTTAATGACTGCTCTACCAGGGCTCCTCTAATAGACAACTGATTGGTCTTTGCACCCTTCCAGCATCAAATGAGCACAAAACTTTGGGCTAATGCTAGACAAGTACAGAGTTATAAATCACTTAATCCAAACCCAGATAATTGTGTTAGTTACACCATGGATTTGCATCCCAATAGGAGACAGAAGACAGCAATATAACCCAAAGAGTCAACTACAGTGTCAAAACCTTCAGGCACTACCTTAAGTGAGGGCAATGAACGGATCTTACATTTTCAGGCAGTAATAGTCTGAAGCAGAACTTCCACTGAAATTCTAGTCCAGGGAATTCTTCTCTAACAATTGTTTTTACTGGGCTTAGGCTTTTTGTTGGAACTATAGAGAAATCCACACCAGTTCTATCATCACTACACCCTTTTAAACAAACAAAATCTTACCAGCCTGTAAGATATACTTCCTCCCTTTACCACATGACACACCAGAAAAATAAAAATTCACTACTACTCAGTTGGCATGGCTTGTTGTTCACAGATTAAGTGGCCTTTAAAACAAAAACAAACAAACAAAAATGTTCTAAGTAATTCACAGTACCCTGCTACAGTAAAATGAACTCAGAGGTGATGACAGAAACTCCCAAGACATTTGTAACCTTCCTCTAAATTACATCTTTTACTTACATCTTTTACTTACATCTACTTACAGTCATTACATCTTTAATTAATGGAGATACAGAAGTGTGAAAGAAGGCAGTAGTCAAAGAAAATATAGCAAATATTTTATACCAACACAAAATGTTTCTTAGTGTTTTTTTAGAAAACTGTTAAACACTTCAGGATTTCTACTCCTTTACAAGTTTTACTTTGCCTGGAGTTGGTGAAACATTTTCTATACTTGATTCCTAATGCAATGCTCATTGAAAACTGGAAAACTATAAATACTGTCACCTTCTCAAGTTTACAGCCCTAGATTTTTTTTAATTTGCTCATGTAAATGGTATTTCTCCAATAAAATGACTGCTATCTATAGTTCAAAATAATAACAGCTATGAGTCAGAACCAACTCCATGGCACCTAACAACCCTATGTGCCTAGTGTAGGTAGGGTACGGAGCTTTTTCTCTGTTTCTTGTTCCATTAAAAAAAGTTTTGGGAACCGTCAATTAGGAATGGTTTAAGTTAAGAATAACTTCATTTTGCTACTCTCTTTGGCACCTAGCAACAACCCTACCTCCCAAACAACAGTTACGCATCTGGCTACTAAGTGAAAAAGATCGGTTCAAACTCACCAGGTGGCTCTGCAGGTAAAAAGACCTGGTGATATACTTGGTAAAGATTTATCCCCTGAGAAACTCTACAGGGTAGTTCTACTGTATACTACAGAGTCAGAATAAACAGCACACAGAACAATAACCCTGCCTCCCAGGTATTTGTTTTAATTTTTCTAAGCCTTCTGTACCATGCTAAAATTACTGCTGTAGGAAACAACTCTGTTGATGGGCATCAACAGGATGAACTGATGTCTCAGCTCTCAGGGCACACAACTGACTTGAAAAGAATTGCTCCTGGAAGCCGCCCAAGATGCCCTAGGTCAGTTTATCCATATCTAATCTGTTCATCCATGCATCAAGGCCAGCCACAAGGGACTCTCTCTTCCCTGAGTTCTGAAGGTGGGCGTCTCACATTTTCAGCTATCTTATGTCATAATGCTAATCATAATCCTCTTGTGCTTATCTCACTAACCAGGTTGTGGCATATTCTATCACCATCTTTTGAGTACCAAGCAAGCATAGTACTGACCACAGCCATTGCAAAAATGCAATAAATACTTGTTTAATTAGGCTTTTGGGACTCTACATAGACATTTGCACTGGTAATGGATGAGAATCTCCCTCATGCTGGTTTAGTGTTGGGCATCTGGAACAACAGTTCTCCCATGAGTACTTAGTTCTGCTTGTCCACAGTCACATGGGAAAATATCTGACTTCTAAGCAATCCAAACCCTTTCCAGTAAAAATAAATCCAATAGATTTACTGTTCCTTTCATCCTAAAGGCAAGAAGAGCTCTCTCCTATCCTCACTATGGTTTATACTTCCTCTTTAAGTAACTATTTTCAGCAAGAATTTTTTAATTTTGGTGTTACCCTACACACAAATTAGTTACTATATTTGTGTATCCAGCAGTCATGGTCACAAGATGTAATAAAATACTACTGAATCCAAATTTCATGAATTTCTGTCCCTTGTTTGGCTCTAAAGTCAGGTAGCCAAAAAAAAAATTTGCAAATTACAAACAGCTAATTTCTTTCTGTCATCAATTCAAAATTATGAAAATGACTACCTTGGTACGTGGTAAACTCTTATTAAAGATCTTTCAAAAGAGGATAACGGTTACATTTTAGGGGACACAGAAATAAGTAAATCAATCTGACAAGGTGCTGGGCTACATGACAATCCTTCCAAGATTTTAGAAGGTTAAACCTGTCAGAGAGCTCAGGAGAGCATTCAGTGTATTCCAGGCTACCAATGATTGTAGTTTCAGCACCCCTTAGTGTTATCTGCATATGGGCTAAGTTATCTCACTATCAAAGACAAGGATCATGAAGAGATAGCTGAGATGACTAACTCATGCAAAATACAAGAATGCATAAAGAATTACTGAGGACAGACAATGTTGTATGAACTTCATGGGCTATGCAAACGTAAGGAGTTGATGAGGGTAAGACTCTGCTTTGCAGTCTGGGTGCAGAGTGGAGGACTGTGTACTGTTCTCCAATTTGCACTCAGGACTATCATTTCATAATCAGCACTGGGTGGCTTGGAAGTTCCCTGAGATTTCTTCCTCAATAACCACCCCTCTTTTTGGAGGTCTAGACTGAAATTCAAGGAACTCACTGAGCAAAGCCCTGTTGCTCCTTTGTTTGGCTAATGAGAATAAAAAATCAGCTGCTAGCATAAATTTATGCTCAGGTTTTTGGAGCACATGTAATTTCAATAGCTGCTGCATAATGTATAGCACCATGGCAGAAACCAATATATCTGAAATTGGGACAGCAAGCATCCACAATGTGAAGTCAAAATCCACACTTTTTCTCCCAAAGTTCGAGCTGAACCAAGTCCCTTACCCCCAGGTCCCTGACACTTTAAAGGTCTGTCACCAAGTCACTCTTCCAAAACCTTAGCACTGGATATGGCCTTGATTTCTGGGTTTATTTTTTCCAGGTTATGGCAAGAATCTGCTTGTGATTCTCCATAATTGTCAGTGGTTTCAAATACTTGCCCAAACGTCATAACAACAGATTATATTCTTTACAGGATCCATTCAGAGTTTCCAAATTTGCTTCTCGGATTTTACCTACTGTTTTCTGTATGCCTCTTCATAAGGAAGGTTGATGCAAGAAAACATAAACGAAAGGGGTACGGGGGCTTCATGAATAGTGGGCGAAGGCAGGAAACAGGGGTGTCGGTGTTGTACAGGTGACAGATACTCCCGCTTAAGAGTACAAAGACAGCTCTGCGAGACCCACAGTCCCAAACAGGGAGCTAAAAGCTGGAAGAACAGGTTCTTCAGCCCTCGGGCTGCTGGTGCTTCAGCGCTGGAGGCCGCTAAAAACCTCCTCAACCTCGCGGGCACCACAGCTCCAGACCCCGGCGACCACTGCCCTCGGTTTTATGACCAGCTGGAGGCGCCCGGTCGCGTTCCCACCCCGGCCCGAACTCACAGCCAGTCTCCTTCTTGATCTCCTCGAGCTCTTCGTCCCGCAGTAACGTGGAGGCCCGAGACCCCATCCCCGAGCCGGGAGTTCCTCCGGGAGCAGCGGTGGCTGATGAGACGGCGAAGGAGGCAGGGAAGCACGGAGAGGAAGAAAAGGCAGGGGTCAAGAAGGGAGAGGGCAGAGCGTCTACTGCGGACTACAGAGAAAACCCAGGGGAGGTGAGCGGGAGAGGGCGGACCCAGAGACCAGCCAATCAGGAACGAGGCTACGCCCTGCGCAGGAGCCGACGTCGGTGCTTCCAGACCCAGCCTCCGAATAAATCAACCTGGCGCCGGCTCGATTGGGGCTGAGAACAGACCCCGCCGCCGGAGGCGTGGCCGCCACCGGCCTTAAAGGGACAATAGCATTTTGGCTCTGCGGACTGCAATTAAAAGAGCAATGCTCCCGACCCTCTGTTCTGTTACAGCATACTAACTTGCAGTACACAACGTATAGCCGTTTCCCACAGCACTCCCACCCTATAGGTGGCATGGACTGTGGAGAGAAACAATAAAAATAGATAACTAGACAAAACGTCATATAGGGGTAAGCCTAGGGTGTGTCCCCTGGGAATTGCATGCTGGGACTTACACTTCTTTTTTTTTTTTCCTGGGCCGTCCTCTCTCCCCCCTATCACAGGTGGCGCTGGATAACCGGCCTTGGGACCGCCTGCCGATTGGCTCCTTAACGGGAAGCAGGGGTGGGGGTTTGAGGGCAGGCGTCCAGTCTGCGGTTAGGGTGCGGAGCGTGGTGTACTCTTCCCAAGTTGGCTTTCTGGACTGTAATTTGATAACCGAAACCGGGTGGCTCGGATGTCCCCGAGATTCCTTCCTCCTCAGCGGTTGCCTCATCTTTTAGTTCTAGACTGAAGTTCGAGTAACTCATCGTTTGGCTGAAATTTCTCAAACTTGCTTCAAAAGGAAACCCTGAAGGCGGAAGAGAGTGAATTCCTAGCGTATGGTCTGCCATTTATTTGAAGTTTCTTATTCTGTTTTAAATTGACGAAATTTGCTTTTTACTGTATGGCACATTTCTGTTTGTTTTAATTGAGAAAGTTTAAAACCACCGGTTACACCTTTTCAGGTGAACCATTTATTTTTCTGTGGCTTCAGCTGCCTGCCATCCCCTCCTCAACCCCTTGAGTGTTACATTGGGAAGAACAGGTTTGAGATATGGAAGAACCTAATTCTGACCACTGTCATTTAGAACCTAAGTGTCAGGGAACTCGTGGCATGTTGCTGGGAGTCCATTTATGTTACTAGTTTTAAGCTTTTCCTACCGCTTTGACGGTTGTCTGTCTTCATTTGTAGAGTGGGATTTTCAATATGACCTGGTAGAAGGCACAAGGGCTTTTGTCTTTCGAATATGGTTTGATAGGAAAACCTTGATGTCAGCCACGTAAATATCCCTTTTTCTGAGTTAGCCGTGAAACCAGCCTCTTGACCCTGACTTTACGTTTCCCTTGTCCATGTGCTTCACTTTGTCAGATACTGCATTTTAAGTGAAGGCTTACAGTTACAGTTTCTTCTACAGAAACTTACACATACTTTGTCATGTGATCGTAGCTACTCTCCCCACACTATTACAGCACTCTTCTCCATTTTCTCATGTCCATTTAACCAGTTCCTGTCCCCTTCTGTCATATCATCTCTGCAGATGAGCTGCTATTAAGTGCCCCGTATCTGCCCAAGCCAAGAAGCGCTCTCTTAACCAGTTACCATTTTGTGTCTTAAAAACTACATCAGTCTTTGAAGAGTTGGCTTCTAGAATGGTTTTAGTCCTGGGTAAACAAAGTCCAGGGACCATGTGTTCCAGGGACCCTCCAGTCTGTCAGACCTTCGTTCTGGTCTTTTTACTAGAATTCAAGTTCTGCATCCTACATATCTCCTGCTCCATCAGGGACTGTTTGATGAGTTCCCTGTAAGGGCAGTCTTTGGTGGTGGCTGGGCACCATCTAGTTCTTCTGGTCTCATACTGCTGTAGTCTCTGGGTGTAAGTGGCCCTTTATGTCTCTTGGGCTCACACTTTCCTTATGTTTTTGATGCTCTTCTTTCTCCTTTGCACCAACTGGGCTGAGACCAATTAATGCTCCTTAGGTGGCCACTTGCTAGCTTTTAAGACCCCAGATACCCCTCACCCGAGTGGGATGGTAGAACATTTGCTTAAAAAACTTTGTTATGCCAGTTGACCTAGATGTCCTCTGAAACCATGGTTCCCAGATGCCTGACCCCAGTACTGTGTTCCTGGAAGTGCTTGGATTTATTTAGAATATTTCTAAGCTTTGTGTGATTCGACTTGACAGCACTTGGCTGGCTGTGTTTAGTTCACTTATGCTGACTTCTCCTCTGCTGTGTGTTGTCTCTCCTTCCATCTAGAATAATTCTTGTAAATTATCTGTTAGTGAATACCTGTCTCCCTCGCCACTCCTCCCAACCATCAAAGAATGTTTTCTTCTGTGTTTGAAACTATTCTTGAGTCCTTTAATAGTGGTCTCACAGTCTGTTTGCCCTTTTGCAATTGAGTAATTTCCTTCAGCATAATTCCTTCCAGATTCTTTCATTTTAGGAGGTGTTTCCCAGATTCATTGTTGTTCTTTGTCATTGCATAATATTCCATTGTGTGAATATGCCATAATTTGTTAACATCTGTTAATGGACGCTTAGGTTGATTCCATCTTTTTGCTATTGTGAACAGTTCTGTGATTGGCACAGTGTTCAAGCTTTGGCTGCTAACCAAAAGGTTGGCAGTTGGAATCCACCAGCTGCTCCTTGGAACTGCCTGAGGGCAGTTCTAACCTGTCCTGTAGGGTCAGTGTGAGTCGTAATCAACTCAACTGCACTATGGGCTTACTTGGGTTTTTTGGTTCTGTGTGTGTAACAGTCTTGTGCTAGACCACACTCATCCTCCACTAGAGTTCTTATTTTGGTTCAAGTTTCCTTATCTTCTGGCTGCGTCACTTTGGGCGGGCATCCTAACTCTGTCAACCTGTTTCCTGTTCTACAAATTAGGTAATAGTTGTTGCAAGGATCTAAGGAAGTAATATTAGTGAAGACATTTGAGAAACCTGTAAGTATTACAAAAATAAAGATTATTTTTTTGCTCAGATGCTCTGTTAACATCTCACACTCTTCTTAGTTGAGTTAGGTCTAGTTATATTGTAAATGTTTTATGTCAAAAAACAAACTGCATAATTCACTTGCTGAATATTCCTAGTGTGGTAAGGGTAAGCAGCTTTTAAAATCACCATAGAGGAGCTGCATGTAGAAAGGTTGGGTCCTAAATGTCAGGACTTCCAAATAACAGAATTTTTTTTAAAAGACTCTTTTAAAAAAATTATTTTAAATTATGGTATTAGACGAAACAATGTAAGTTTGTTATGAATTATAGTTCTTTACTAGAGGTAAAATTTTTTACTTTGTACATTACTGCCTTGTCATAATTTTTTATAGGGAGCTTGCGTCATTTTTACAAGGATAATCAAGTACATGGCATGTGGTAGTTTATCTAGGTGATGCCACAGCAGCTATCTCAGAGCTGTGTCCAGAGTAGAGTGCAATGGCTGTTGCAGTAATATGATGGCAGCCTGATAAATAGTAGTAGTTCTCAGGTACTTACGCTTTGGTTGGTAACAGTGTCAAACTTTGGAAATGTTATTCCAGAAGAGGCTAGATACAGGAAAGGTTAGATCCCAGACATTTCTGGGTAAACAATTTATTGCAGCATGTGTTAGCAACTATTTTGCTGATGTAAATTTTCTTCATTTGTTCTTTTGTCTTTTGTTTAAAAGATGCATATATAGGTCATTTTAGAAAATAGCCTCTAAATGTTCTGCTTGTTCCATTTAGCTAAGGAAGGAAAGGTGATATTAACCCTATTTTATAGACAAAGAAGCCAAGCCTGGCTTGCCCAAAGTCGTGTGATACTCAGTTTCCCATGTGCAAATTAGAATTGATCGTTTTCCCATCTTCATTCTGAAAAGAGTAACAAAACTAGTTACACTCATTTTTTGTCTTGTCCCTTACAGGTATGAGTGTTTGAATAGTTAAAGAAGATTATTTGAAGACTGCTTTTGGAATCAGATTGCATGGATCCCAGCAGTGACTACCATTTCCTCAATCAGCTTTTGTGGAGACGGGTTAAACTCACGTTGGTTTGTGGCATCTTTGAGGGGGTGCTCCAGCATGTGGACCCTAACAAGATTATTGTCCTGAAGAAAGGTCTCACTCTATTTCTCATAAACATCTGCCCAGTTTTCTTTTAAGAGATTAATGACTGAATTTGGGTGATGGCTTTGTACTCCATGAGCAAATGGGAGGGAGGTGTTATTTCTTCCAGAGTGAAGGAATGGGGTGAGAAGAAGGTTAGAAAGCTGTTTTCCCTCACATGGCAACATGGCTGCATGTGCTTGTTCTCACTTCTATACTCTTGTTGCTGTGCTACCACTATCAAAATTTCAATATATAGTTTTTTTTCCAGCAAAAATATTAACTTACTAGGGTAGTTTTTTGGGTCATGCTCAATTTCAAGTTCTGTTTGAAACATGTAAATGGCATTTGAGAGGTTAGTATTATTGTGAAGCCATATTGTGACTTAAAATACGATTTGTTGGCTAGAATAGGACTGTTAACGGGCTTTTGAAACAATTCATTCAGTAATCATGTACTGATTGTTTTGTATCACAGGCAACGTGCTGAGTATCAGAGATACAAATAGTAGTAACACAGCCCCTGTCCTTAAAAATCTTTGTCTATAAAGAGATAGATAAGCAGGTAAAGCCAAACCAAACTCACTGCCATCGTGTCGCTACCGACTCATAGTGAGCCTATAGAACTGAGTAGAACTGCCCCATAGAATTTCCGGGAGCGCATGGCAGATTCAAACTTCCAGCCTTTGGGTTAGCAGATGTAACACTTAACTGCTGCACTACCAGGATTTCCAGATAAGCAGGTAGACGAGTATAATACAGTGTGATACCTTCTTGGATAGAGGATATATACAAGATGCTACCAAAAAATCAGAGCTGCAACTAATTTAGATCTGGGAGTGCTTGAGTTGACCGCAGTGGGTACAGCTTCCTAAGGGAGAAATATTAATGACAGAACTACATCTGGGTGGGAGGAGTTAATTGCATGGAAAAAGGAAAAGTTTTAAGAAGATAGTTTTAAGCTAGTGCTTGTCAGACTTTGTGCATCTGAATCACCTGTGAGACTTAGTAAAAGCATGAATTGCTAAGCACTACACCCAGAGTTTCTGATTGTATAGGTCTGGATGGGACCCAAGAATTTGCATTTCTAACAGATTCCCAGATAATGCTGGTATGCTAGGACAGCGTTTTGAGAATCACTGTTTTAAGCAGAAAGAATAGCACATGCAAAGATGTACTGTTGTTAGTTGTCACAGAGTTGATTCAGACTTATGGCCACCCACATGTGTGTGGAAATAGAGCTACTCTGTAGGGTTTTCCAGGCTGTGACCTTTTGGAAGCAAATAACCAGACCTGTCTTGGGAGGTCTCTCTGGGTGGATTCAGACTGCCAACCTTTCAGCTAAGTAGTCAAGCTCTTAACTGTGCCATCTAGGGACATAGAAACATGAAAACATGGTGCATTCAGAAAATTGTAAGGTCATTCAGTATGAGGATGTAACGTGAGACAGGCTAGAGAAGTAGAAGTGGAAAATAATTGAAGGAGCTTACATATGGTACTTGGACGCTCTCCTGAAAGTAGTGAGGAACAATCAAAGACTTTTAAGTGGGATGAATTTTCAAGTTAGTTACCAAAAAAATTTAATGCTGTGTCAGTTAGGAGGAATGCCTGGTTGCATAGTGGTTAAGTGCTGTGGCTGCTAACCAAAAGGTTAGCAAATCCACCAGATGTTCCTTGGAAACTGCAGGAGACAGTTCTACTCTGTCCTGTAGGGTCGCTATGAGTAGGAATCAACTTGATGGCAGTGGCGTTTTTTGGTTTTTGGTCAGTTAGGAACCTTGTTCAGTTCTAGAAACAGAAAACTGCTTACAATGGCTTACATTAGGAGTTTATCCTTTCATATAAAATAATTCAGGCAGCCCAGGGCTACTGTGACTTCCAAAGTCAGCAGTGATCCAGAATTCTTTATATTCCACTGTTCAGCTAATCCACGGAATAGCTGGTAGTCATAAACAGAAAGAAGAGGAAAGGCAGGGGGCAAAAGAATATTTCTCCCAGCTGATATATTCCCCCAAAGAGATGTCCTAGCAGTCCCAGCCACTGCTGTCTGCAAGGGAGATTGGTCACATTGCCAGCCTAAATAAGTTGCATCAAGTAAGCCACAGGCAGTAAATGCCACATGATTGCTCTGTAAAGGATTCAGTCCTGATGAAATATTTTGGTATGTTTCTCTCATGTCTTTAACGAGACAGGTTTTATAAAGTTGATGTAATAAGTCTGGTATATCATATGTGCTTGTTTTATTTTTTTAGTTAACACTAACAAATATTTCCTCTTGTTATTTAAAATTTCAACTTAATGGCTAAACATTTTAAAGCAAAAGACTTGGAGCTCTTTTTGTGTCTGGACTGATAATTGGTTTTTTTAGGTATAATGCCCAGAAGTGAAATCACTGAAGGAAAATTATGTATACTTTAGGTGCTTTTGATGCATATTTACAAATAGCTTTTCAAGAAAATTGTGCCTTTTTACTTTGTGACTAGCTTCTGAGTGTGTACCTGTTACAGTGAATGGTATAAGTTTGTCTTAGAAAATGCTGATATATTTTATTTCATTGTTGCTAATTTTATAAGTAAAAAGTGATGTTTTATTTTGATGTGTTTTAAAAATATTTCTAAATAGATTGATCATATGTCTTTATACTTGTTTATTAATGTCTTGTACTATATGGACAAAGCAGAGAGTGACATTGCTATGAAAGCCTATGAAGAAAGGATTGAAGTAAATGGATAGGAGGAGCAGGGAGGATGGATGAACTATTCAGACAATCAAGAGAAAGTGATGGGATCTGAAGTACAGGCATAGAAAACAGTAGAGAAGACAGATTCTAGAAATAATTTGGAATGGAACAAGTAACCTAATAATCAATTAGATAAAGAACAGTGGAAAATGACTCCAACGTTTATTACTTAGAAAATTGGGTATACAGTACTTTGACTAATTGATGTAAATTAAAAGGGAAGGAGGTTTGCGTGTTGGTAGGAAAAAATAATGATTTCAATTTGGAAAATTTTACACTGTTTACTAGTTAGTTGGATATGTGCTAAGAACAGTAATGTGGACTGGAGAAATAATGGGCAGCAGCAAAAATGGGAAATAGAGGTGATCACTGAAGGGGAAGGGAAAAGGGTGGAGGGCATAAGCCTGGAGGGCATCGGTGTATAAGGAGAAGCAAAAGCTACGGAGGCCTGAAGGAGCAAATTAGGGAGACACTGCAACAGCGGGGCAGAACAGGTAGTGAAATCTGAGGCCGGATTTTGAATCTTGACCGTGCCTTTTCTCTAGAAGTGTGTTTTTCCCTTCAGCATTCATTAACCTTTCTAAGCCTCAGATTCCTCCATAAAATCAGGATAGTAAAATGGCCATCAGTGTTAGTCATCTAGTACTGCTTTAACAGGAATACTACAAATGAATGACTTTAGCAAAGAAAAGTTTATTCTCACACAGTTCAGAAGGCTGGAAGTCCAAATTCAGGATGCCAGCTCCAGGGGAGAACACACTTTCTTTCTCAGCTGTGGATGAAGGTCCTGGGGCTGCATCAGTCTTTCTTTGTTCTGACAGCATCTTGGCACAGGAGCCTCAGGTCCCGAGGATGCACTCTGCTCTTGGTGCTGCTTTCTTGGTTGTAAGAAGTCGCCAATTCTCTATTTGCTTCCCTTTCCCTTTATTCTTGTAGGATAAAAGGTGGTGCAAGCCACACTCCAGGGAAACTCTCTTTATACTGGAGCAGGGAGGTGATGCTAGGAATGATGTTACAGTCCCACCCTGTCCAAACTGTTAACCATAGGCAGAGACTAGGATTCACGGCATAGGAGAATCACAAAATGGAGGACAATCACAAAACACTGGGAATCATGGCCCAGCCCAATTTTCACACACATTTCTGGGGGGCCACAATTCAACCCATGACACTATCTCATTAGGTGACTGGAGAATTAACTGTAAGCCAGTATTTAGCACAATGTCTACCTCAGAGTGGGTGTTCAGTATCATAACCATAGATGTTTAGTAGGAAAAAAGGTAAATATAAGGAATGCCTTGGAAGCTGCAGAAAGCAGAGAACAATATTGTCAGAAGTTGCATGGGCGTCACGTCTAAGGCTGTAAAAGTTAGTATTTGGGGGCTTGACAAACAGGCAAATTTGGTAAATCCTTTGACTTCAATGAAAGTATTGTCAGTGAAATACTGAGGGTGGAACTCAAATTATTTTAGGTTTGTAAGAGGTAATAAAACAGTTGCTGTGACTACTTCCATTTCAAAGAGTGACAGCGTGTTGTAGCCAAGGCTCCTAACTCCGTCACCTAATCACAGAAGAGCCCTCTCTTTGGGCTGGGAGTTAGAGTGTCATCCCTGATAGTATTTTCAGGGCAGGTAGCTTGACATGAACCAGGATGTGGACTCTACAAGTAGTCAGCTGCTCTGTAATTTTTTCATGAATTAGGTATAGTAAAAAATAAATAGAAATACAATTAATAGGTGGTCTTGAGCCTGAAGGGCGTTAGAATAGTCCTGAGAGAAGTATGAATCCAGTGTACTGCTATTGCCCTTTATATTGTTTGTGTCAAGACTCTATCCTTATAATTTATTACTCTTGATTTCTTGGGGGAAATCATATAAAGGCTTTTTATAAAGCTCTGATTTAGATACTTGAGAGGTATTTATTTTATTATAGTTTTAGGAAATATTACTTTTTATTAACCAAATGAATTGTTTTCTAAAATAGTGAAGGACGTGGAGACTGGTCAAAGTGTCCCGGGAGTGAAGATGTTTTTTGGGCATGAGATTGTGAATGGTGAGAGCGTCATGTTCCCCGAATGCTAATATTGGAATTTGCAATAATAGTAAAATTACTGCTTTGCCTCATTCCAGTATTTGAAGTAAAATGGGACATTGTCTTGCCTTTAATATTGCATTTATAAACTGTTAAATTTGGTATTTGAGAACTGATCCTCCTCGTTCTGTTTTGGTGGGTACTATGTGAGCAGAATATCCTTGAAGAATTTGTGTCAGTGTAAGGACTGCTAGGACTGGTCGTTAGAGACTTAGTCTCTAATCATTAGAGACTTAGCAGGCGGGGGAGGAAGGGATTGTTTGTTTTCAGCAAGTGAGTTTAATAGGACAGGTTCACAATCCATTCAGAATCCCTTATCTGAAACCTTAGGACAAATGTTTCAGAACCTAGAATTTTCTAGGTTTTGGGAATATATAACACAGGATTGTGTTCATTTTATATAACACAGCAAGAGGGTCTGGGCAGCACTGTGTAATAAATCATGTATTTCTACAGAGAGATGGATGGACAGTTACATGAGGTAGAATAAGACTATAAGTAGCATGTCATATCAAGTTTTGCCACCAAAAGAGTTCTACAGATATTTCTTTTTTTTTTGGAGTTTTTTGCATTTTAAAATCACAGAAACAGGGATGTACAGAATGAACCTCATTGATGATGATAGGGATCACTGGAAAGGCTTATTAGAAGCTGTTGAGATGCACTTGAACAAGGAGAGCAGTCCTGTTCTTTAGTTCTGCCATCAGAAGCAACTTAGCAAGGCTAAGTCAGTTGTTAGGCTAGAAGAATAGATGCAAAAGATCATCTAGTGAGCTACTTCAGATCATCAGATAAACCAAACGGGGTGTAGTTGGGGACAATAATAATAATAATTGGCTAATTAACATTTTTAGTGAATTTCACTAAACACTTCTAGATAGTGCAGGGAAAAGAAACTTTTAAAACTTAGTGGTCACCTGAGGTGCTTTTTGTCTGAAAAAGTACCCAAATGTACTTCCTTGAATCTAAAATGCCATTAATTCTAAGACTTAGTTTTTTGGATCCTAACAAATTTTTAAAAAGCTGCGTGTTAAACTGTTACACACATTTCAGAACTGTGTAAAAGGTGTGTCTTAGATTCAATGAAATACATTATTTCCCTATGTTCCCTGGATTGTGAGGTTAAAAATAACTGATTTCATGTCACTGAGCTATTAATGCACCATTCCATAGAGTAAAAGTGCCGTATCTCTGAATGATTAAATAGAAACCTCCCAGACAGTACATAGTGTGAGGTAAGATGCGTTAGGATTGGAATGAATAGGGAAAGAATAATAGCTTTAAAATCAATGTGAATGACCACAAGGGAACTCTGGAACAAAAAAGATAAAGGAAACAAAGAGAAATTCCTAATCCAGCTGAATGATCAAGGGAGCTATTTAGGGGTTTAATATTGGGAGACTTTATTATTTTGGATAGTCTATTCTGCTCTGATTATTTACTGTGACCAGTGAAGACCTCTGTGGATATTCAGTTCTTACAAACATTTGCTTTCCAATTATTAGTGGTGTCATGGTTAAGAGGTTGGCTGCTAACCAAAAGGTCAGCAGTTTGGATCTACCAGTTGTTCCTTGGAAACCCTATGGGTCAATTCTACTCTGTTCTGTATGGTTACTGTGAGTCAGAACTGACTCAGTGACACTGGACTTTTATTTTTTAGTCAAATGGGGAAGATGAGTGAGTGCAAGGAGGTGGTTAATTACTTTCAAATTGGAAACCATTTGTTTATTTTACAGTAGAACTACTGGATGAAGTGGAACAAGGTGCAGTGAGAGAAAAGTCATCTTCTGTTAGGTATGATGGAATAACTTCCTTAATTATGGTGTTTCTCAAATGTGCACAGTAGAGCAGAAAGGCATAAGTCTAATTCAGTAGCTGCTTAATTCTTAATGTGGACCCAGGAAATAGAAATGAGAAGAAATAGATTCCTTTCATCTTTAGATGGTATCCTGAAGTCGATTTAAGCAGTGGATAAATGGGTCATCTATTTAATGGGGGTTCCATCCTTACCATTTGTGTGTGGCAACATCTGTGCATGGCATCAGCAGCAAAGAACAAATTCACCTGAATGTTGTTTTTTGTAAGAATAGTCTAAATACAGAAAGAACCAAGATGGATAAAAAGAAGGATGAAGACGTAGATGTTTGTAAGCCTGCTGCCTCTGCCCCTGAGGCACCACCCACCTCCCTGCTGAAGGACTTGAAGTACAGACCTTCAGGTGAGTCCCGAGACACTGAATTTTCTAGGCTTTCTTATTGTAATTCAGAAATCTTCAAAGTTAGCGTAACCTGAATCAAGGTCCTAGATAGGATGTTCAGCTGAGTGATTGCTTCTAGGCTATGAATTAAAGTAAAATATCACAATTCACTTGTTTTTTCCATATTGAATGTTTACTATGTGCCAAGCATCAGAGATAAAGATGTGAACAAAAATAGAAGAAATCTCTGCCTTTGTTGAGCTCTGTGCAGGAGAAAGATACTAAATAAGTAAAATATGTAATATGCCATGGCAAATAGGATTGCTATGAGTTAGAATTGACTTGACAGCAGTGGGTTTGGTTTTTGTTTTTTTATGGCCCAATACTAAAGAGGAAAACCCAAAAGAACAGATGTATGTGGCGGGGTTGGGATGCATAGCAGTGTTTTTGCAGCTTTATAGGGTCTAGGAGATGCCTCATAGACATTGTGAAATTTGAGTAACACCTGAAGGAAGTGAGAGATCAAGCATATGGGTATCTCGGGGAAATGATGTTTTTGGCATAAGAAAGAACAAATACAAAGGCCCTGAGCTTGGGGACTATGCCAGACTCTTGAAGGCACAGTAAGGAGATCACCATAGCAGAAGTAAAAGGAGAAGCAGTAGTAGATGAGATTGGGTAGGGAGGGTCGTGGAGGGTTTTGTAGATCATGTACAAACTTAAGCGTTTGCTCTGTGAATGATAAGAGCACAAGGCTGTTGGAGGGCTGTTTGCAGTGGTTTAGGAGCTCAGCTGTTAACCATAAGGTCAGCAATTTGAATCTACCAGCCTGTTTTAGTCAGCTAGGGCTGCTCTAACAGAAATACCACAAAGTGGATGGCTTTAACAAAGGAAGGTTTATTCTTACACAGTTCGGTAGGCTACAAGTCCAAATTCAGGTTGTCTGCTCCAGGGGAAGGTTTTCCCCCTTGTCGGCTCTGGAGGAAAGTCCAGTATTGCATCAGTTTTTGTCCACGGAGCATCTTGGCACAGGAACCTCAGGTCTGAAGGATGCGCTCATCTCCTGGTGCTGCTTGCTTGATGGTGTGAGGTTCCCAATTCTCAGCCTGCCTTTGTCTCTTGCAGGATGAAAGGATTAAGGGAAGGGCAAGCCATACTTCAGGGAAACTCCCTTTACAGTGGAGTAGGGAGGTGTAATCTTATAAAAGGGTTTACAGTCCCACCCTAATCCTTTAACATACAGCGTAGGAAAACCGCAAAGCGGAGGACAGTCACAAAATAATGGGAATCCTGGCCCAGCCACATGGCTACACCTATTTTGGGGGGGACACAATTCAATCCATGAAACAGCCACTCTTTGGAAACCCTATGGGGCAGTTCTGCTGTGTCCTGTAGGGTCTCTCTCAGTCTGAATTGACTCAGTGACCAGGGGTTTGGGTTTTATTTTAATGAGTGGTGTCTCATTGTGGTTTTTATTTGCATTTCCCTGATGACTAAGCATGTTTTCACATGCTTATGTGCAATCTGAATATGTGTGGTGAAATGCTTGTTCAAATCTTTTGCCCATCTTTTTTTTTATCACATTGTTTTGTTATTGTTCAGTTTGGGGAGTTCTTTACACATTCCAGATGCAAGTCCTTTGTCAGGTCTTTGCGAATGTTTTCTCCCAGTCTATGACTTCTGTTTTCATTCTCAAAGTATCTTTCGAAGAGTAGACATTTTTAATTTTTATGGAGTCCAGTTTATTCACTTTTTTTTTGTTTTATGGATTGTCTTTTTAATATTGTAGCTGAAATATCTTTGCCTAAATCAAGGTCACAAAGATTTTCTCCTAGAAGATTAGTAGTTTTTATTAGAGGTTTTAGTTGTAAAAGGTTTTGTTTAGTTTAAATTATGCAGTAAAAGAGAACCAGGGAAAGAGGGAAAGAGAAAGTTTATTTGTGTCCTGGGCGGCTTTACAGAGCTCCCGGGAGGGAGTCTGCAAAACTGCGCTCTGGTCCGGGGGTTGGGGGTTTATGATACAGTGGTGGTGGACCTTGTTGAGGACAGCGCTGAGGACAGTGCCCCTGGCAAGTGGCCAATGGGGTCGTGGACAATTAGAGTCACTTAATTAACATAGGGGGGTGTTTTCAGTGGAGTGAGGTGAGGAGAGGTCTAGTGGAGCCTATGGGGAAGAAGTGGTAGCTAGTTTTCATTTGAATGGAATTCCCGGAATAGCTGGTGGATGAGACGTTTTGACTCGGGAGTTGCGGGAATAGTTGGGGGAGGGGGGCTTGGGTTTCAGCCCAACAGTTTTAGATTTTACATTTTGGTCTGTGATCGATTTTCAGTTAATTTTTGTATATGATGTGAGGTATGGATCGAAGTTCACTATTTTCTTCTTCTTTATGTCTGCATATGAATACCCAATTGTTCTAGCACCACTTGTTGGCAGTATTGGACTTTCTCCATTCAGCTGCCTTGGCACTTTTGTCAAATATCAGTTGTCCGTGTATATGTAGGTTTATTTCTGACCTGTCTATTCTGTTTCATTGATTTGTTTGTCTGCCTTTTACACCAATATTAAGTTGTTTTGATTGCTATTACTGTGTGATAAATCTTAAAATAAAAAAGTGTTAGTCCTTCAACTTTTTTTTGGTTTCGAAGAAAAAAAGTTGAAAAATTAACACATCTGATTTGAAATATTACAGGTTTCTTTCTTTTGGCTATTCTAGGTCCCTTTGCATTTGCTTATAAATTTTAGAATCAGCTTGTCAAATTCTTTAGCAAAACCAGCTGAAATTGTGATTGGGACTGCACTGAATCTATAGATCAGTTTGGGGAATATTGGTATCTTAACAGTATTGAGTATTCTGATCCAGGAACTTGGTATACTTGTCCATTTATTTCAATCTTATTTCATTTCTCTCAGTGGCGTTTTGTAATTCTCAGAGCATATGTTCTGTATATCTTTTGTTACACTTATTCCTAAGCATTTTATATATTTTATACTGCTATAAATGTAGTTTGTTTTTAAACTTCCAATTTTTCCTTGGAAGATTTGCCCAGAGGAGTGATGTGATCTGACTTCTGTTTTAACAGGATGACTCTGCATGTTTTAGAGATACTGAAAGTAGGGTAAGAGTAAAAGCAGGGACATGAGTTTGGAGGTTATTTAAATAATTGAAGACAAGTATTTATGGTGACCATGGTCCCTAATGGTTAGTAGAGTTACTAAGATTGGAGTTATGGATGTATGTTGAAGGTGGAACCAACAGGATATACTGAAAGAGAGGAATCAAGGATAACTTCAGGGCTTTTGGCCTCAGCAGCCTGAAGCATAGAGTTCGATTAAACTGAGATGAGAAAGGTGGAAAAGGTGTTGGAGATAGGATTAATAGTCCAGTTTTGTCCAACTTAAATGTGATTATAAATCTAGAAATTAGGAGAGAGTTTTGAGATGCAGTTATAAATTCAGGAGTCAGCTTATTTAAAGCCTTGGGAATAGATAAGGTCATCAAGAAAGTGAGTATGGGTAGACACGAAAGAAGCACTCTAATGTTTTAGAAGTTGTGAGGTTGGGGACTATTTGCTATATTATAAAACCAAACCGATTACCACTGAGTCGACTCCAACTCATAGTGACCCTATAGGACAGAGCAGAACTGATGCATAGTTTTTCCAAGGAGTGCCTGGTGGACTTGAACTGCTGACCTTTTGGTTAGCAGCTGTAGCACTTAACCACTGCACTGCCAGGGTTTCCATGCTATATTATACCTCTACTTTTAAAATTACAAAAATTTCAAAAGTGATTAACTGTCAGGATCCAGACAATTCCAAACATGTGGCCTTGGCTGATCTGTAGGCCTAGTTTATTTAGAACTGTAATTATTTTTATTGTGAATATACTTTTTAAAAGTGAATGTCTCGAAGTATCCAGGTCAGAAACCTACAAAGAAGAAAACATTACGGAATTATCATAGGAATCATAAAACTATCCAGTGGCAAGGGTTCTATTTATTCTCATTTCACAAACAGGATGCTAATACTGTTCAGTGTATGATCGGCTGACACAAGAGATAACGTTAGGCATTTGAGTTGCAGTAAGATAGAAGTTTATGAATACGGCCAAAGTTAGTGGGAGGGTTATTGTATTGCCAAGAAAGATAAATATTTCTGATGCCATCCTTCTCATGTAGAGGAAGAGGAGGTAACACATACAGTGATTGATCATTTCCAGCAGAAGTTTGGTGCTGCAGTAAGTATTTCTCTCAGTTGTTTCCAGTATTATCTTTTTGTGGATATCATGTCTGTGCCTTATACATTTTTCTCTTCTTATAAAATATTTGATGTTTTCTCTATTAATGCATCTGAGTGCGTGCTCTATGCCAAATGCTAGTGGTATAGTGGTTAAGTGCTGTGTTTGCTAACAAAAAGGTCGACAGTTTGCATCCACCAGGTGATCTTTGGAAACTCTAAGGGGCAGTTCTGTTTTGTAGTGTCAGCATGAATTGGAATCACCTTGAAGGCAGCAGGTGTGGTTTTTGTTTTTGATTTTATTTTTTTGCTATATGCCAAGCACTGTTCTAAGCTCTGAAGTAAAATAGTAGTAAGGACAACATTCCTGTTCTCAGGGAGTTTATAATACCAGACAGTAAACAAACAACTATAAGTGATAAGTGCTATCAAGTAAAACAAAACGTGATACGGAGATGAGAGGGAAGAAGAGGTCCTTTCTTTTATAGGATGGACAGAGAAAGCCTCTCTGAGATGATGACATTGTAGCAGAGACCTGGGGGAAGCTAAGGAACCTAGTGGTGTGGATATCTAGGTGAAGAACCTAAAGAAGGTGGAATTAGCAAGTGCAAAGACTCTGAGGCTGGCTCACATTTGACTTATGCGGAGGAAGAAGCAGGGAGATCACTGTGGCCCTGCCACAGTGTGGCACACTTGTGTGGAGGAAGAAAAGTGATTGGAGATAGAAGAGACTAGAAGCAAATCATACAGGGGTTTCTGGGCATGCAGGGATTTTGCTTTGAGTGACATAGAAAGCCACTAGCAGTTTTGAGCAGAATCAAAAATTATCTGACTTAAACGTTTCAAAAGGATCACTTTGGATGCTTTATTTTAGCAGTTTCTCTGTAACTACTTATTGATTTTAGAGTAGCAGTAACTTATTCTGTGTAGGTTAAGGTTCACAGATAGGCTTTAGGGGAGTCGTTGAGCTTTCTATTTAGATGCCAGCTTATTGTTTTGTGTCCACAGGCTCATTCTTCTGGAACAGAGGTCCTTAACTTCTAACAGATTCTTTTTTAAAAAAACAGCTTTAGTGAAGTATAATTCATGTACAGTGTAATTCACCATTTAAACCTTATAATTTAATAGCTTTTAGTATATTCACAGAATTGTACATTGTAATTACAATCACTCTTAGAACAGTTTCGTTACACCAATAGAAACCCTATACTGTCACTCCCCTAATCCTGTCTCCCTCTTCTTGTTAGTGCTGGGCAACCGTTAATCTTTCTTGCTCTGTAGGTGTGCTTGTTCTGAACCTTTCCTATAAATGGTATTATATAACACGTGGCCTTTTGTGTCTGACTTCACTTAACATAATGTTTTCCATGGTCATTCATGTTGTAGTGTGTATCAATACATTATTTCTTTCTATTCATGAATAATATTCCATTATCTGAATAGACCACAATTTATCCATTATTCATCAGTTGATTAGACATTTATGTTGTTTCCACTTGTGGCCTATTATGAGTAATGCAGCTATGAGTATTTGTATACAAGTTTTTGTGTGAATATATGTTAGCGTTTCTGTTGAATATATATAGCTAGCTTTCTGATGAACTACCAGACTGTTTTCTAAAGGATTACCATTTTACATTTTTTACCAGCAGTGTGGAAGATGGTGAAAACTATTGTTTTTTGGTTCTATCTATCCTACTATTGCTGTTAGGTGTCTTCGAGTTGGTTCTTACTCATAGTGGAACGCATGTACAACAAAATGAAGCACCGCTTGGCTCAGTGCCGTCCTCACAATCATTGCTGTGTTTGAGCCCGTTCAATGTCAGTGCATCTCTTTGAGGGTCTTCCTCTTTTTCACAGACCCCTGATTTACCAAGCGTGAAGTTCTTCTCCAGGGACTGATCCCTTCTCATAACATTTCCAAATCATATGAGATGATTCTTGTGTCTAAGGAGTGTTCTGGCTCTACTTCTTCCGAGATAGATTTATTTGTTCTCCTGGAAACCATGGTATATTCAGTACTCTTTGCCAATACTGTAATTTGAGGCATCAATTCTTCTTCAGTCTTCCTTATTCAGTTTTCTGCTTTGAGGTGGTTGAAAACACCATGGCTTAGGTCAGGCGCAGCTTAGTCTTCAGAGTGACCTCTTTGCTTCTGAGCACTTCAGAGATATCGTTTGCAGCAGATTTGCCCAGTACAATATGTCATTTGATTTCTTGACTGCTACCTCCATAGGTGTTGATTATTTAGCCAATTAAAGTGAAATCCTTGGCAAGTTCAGTCTTTTCTCCACTTATCATGATGTAACATGGACTGTTGAAAAAACAGACAGATGTATCTTTGAAGAAGTACGGCCGAGTGCTTCTTAGAAGCAAGGATGACAAGACTATGCTTTACATTCGTGAACTTGCCACTGTGCACTTGTGTTGGCAGCACTGTACAAACAACTCGGTAAGGTTTCATAACCTTGGTAAACCAGTGGCTCACAGCTGTGTTTGTGTCAGTGTGTGGGGGTGTCTTACCGAGTGGCATTCATTATGTTGTTGCATGTTTTTGTGTGCTGTCACGAGTATGTTGGAGCCTGAGTTAGAGTAATGAATGAACATTAAATTTATTATTAAACTTGGCAACAGTGGAAGTGAAATCAGAGACATGTTAGTCCAAGTGTATGGGAATAATGCCATGAAAAGAACAGCAGTGTACAAATGGATTAAACGTTTTTCTGAGAGGGGGAAAGCATCACTTATGAAGTGAGGTCAAGGCGGCCAGTAATGAGTAAAACTGATGACAACATTGCAAAAATTCATTAAATTGTGTGTCAAAATTGTTGGCTGACTGTGAAAAGCATAGTAGACCAAGTAAACATCAATAGGGGAACAATTAGGAAAATCTTAACTGAAAATCTTGGCTTGAGAAAGGTGTGTACAAAAATGGTCCTGAAGGAGCTCACCAATGAACAAAAGCAAAGGAGAGTTGAAGTTTGCCAAGACCTTTTGGAGAAGCAAGACTATGTTTTGGGCCATGTTAAAACTGGTGATGAAATGTGGTTTTTTCAACACGACCCTGAAACAAAGCACTGAAGTGCACAATGGAAGTCAGCCAATTCTCCACGACTAAAAAAATTCCATCAGTCCCAATTAAGAGTCAAAATGATGTTGCTAACCTTTTTTTGATACCAGAGGAATTGTTCACTATGAATTTGTACCAGTTTGGACAGTTAACGAAGTTTACTATTTGGAAATGCTGAAAAGGCTGCATGAAAAGGTTAGATGAAAATGAGCTGAACTTTTCGCCAACAGCTCTTGGCTATCGCATCACAGCAATGCACTAGCTCACATGGCGCTGTCTGTGGAAGCGTTTTTAGCCAGTAAACAAATAACTGTATTGGAACACCCTCCCTGCTCACCTGATCTGGCTCTGAATGACTTTTTTCCTTAGTCAAACATAAAGGAAATATTGAAAGGAAGACATTTTGATGATACTGAGTACATCAAGAGTAATACAGTGACTGCTCTGATGGCCATTTCAGAAAAAGGGTTCCAGAGTTGCTTTGAAGGGTGGATTAGGTGCTGGCATCGGTGCATAGCTTCTCAAGGGGAGTACTTCAAAGGTGACCACAGTGATATTCAGCAATGAGGTATAGTAGCACTTTTCTAGGATGAGCTCCCGAACTCAATTGACAGACTTCCTAGTCAGTTGCCTTTTATGTTGTTGAAAAATATCTTTGGAATGAATTATTCAGTAGTCTTTGAAAATTTTATCATGCAATCTCTGCTGTCATTTCTGTCACCAAGGCCGTATTTTCCAATTAACAACCCTTAAACTTTGTTTCCAACTTTTGCATTCTAATAAGCAGTAATTATCAATGCATCTTGATTGCATGTTTAATCAATTTCAGACTGCAGATGTTGGTAAAAATCTTCAGTTTCTTCATCTTTGGCCATAGTGGTTCATACATCAATTTGAATAATAGTCATATTAACTGATCTTCCTTGTAGGTGTATGAATGTTGTCCTGTTACTGACAGCATTGTACTTCAGGATAGCTCTTGAAATACTTTTTATGACAATCAATGCACTGTAATTTCTTTCCAATTTTTCATTCTTGGCATAATAGACCATGTGATTATTCAACTCACAGTGGCCAGTACCAGTCCATTTCAGCTTAGTAATGCCCGGGATGTCGATCTTTATGCATTCCATTTCATGTTTTACGACTTCCAGTTTGTTAGCGTCATATTTTGTACAGTCCATGTTTCAATTATTAATGGATGTTTGCAGTTGTTTTTTCCTAGTCTGTCTTAGTCTGGAATCTGTTGACTTGTTGACCATGGGTGAGTGCTGGTATAGCTTGTAGTATCACAACAGCGTGCAAGCCACCACAGTGACAGAGAGGTGGTGCATATCTCTCCTACCCATTGCCGTTGAGTCAGTTCTGACTCATGGTGACCCTATTGGAAGAGTAGAACTGTACCATAGAGTTTCTGAAGATCAGTTGGTAGAGTTGAACTGTCAACCTTTTGGTTAGCAGTCATCATTGTGTCACCAGGGCTTCATATCTGTCCTTTAAAAACAAAACAAAAAATAACTTGTGGCCATGGAGTCAATTTCAACTTGTAGCAACCATAAGTGACAGAATAGAACAGCCTCATAAGTTCCCAAGGAGTGGCTAGTGGATTTGAACTGCTGACCTTTTGGTTAGTAGCCGAGCTGTTAGCCGCAGTACCACCAGTGCTCCTCTCTATCCTACTGGATATGAAATGGTACTTCACTGTGGTTTTATTTACATTTCCCTGATTAGCAATGATGTTGTGCATCCTTTATATACTTTTTGATCATTTGTGTATCTTTTTTGGACAAATATTTATTCACATTCTTTGCAGTATTTTAAATTGGTTTATTTCTCTTCTTATTAAGTTGTAATAGTTCTTTGTATATGAACAGATTCCTTGAGAGTCACATGACAACAACACAAAAATGCATTAGGAACTTTTGGTCTAAAAATTTGAAGAGGTAACTAGACATTCTTATGAAACGGGGAATGTATCTTTTATTCTCAGTTCTGTAACCTTTTTGTTGTTGATTAAGGGTGGAATTGAAATTAAGTACTTATTTCTCATCACTGATGAGAAACACCCAGCACATAAACTGGAAGATATTGTACTAGTGTAAGTTACTATGCCTTGTTATTCTTACGTAATTTACCTAGCTATGAAGTGGGGAGAATCTTGCACCATGTAGATATTTTCACAGATTATGAATTAAGTATTATAGAAGTCAGAAAAGACTGAAGTTTGAAATGCAAAAAATAAAAGTATTATAAATTTGTATAATGTTTTAGAATAGGCTAACACTATAAATAATCCAGGAGTCCTGGTGGCACAGTGGTTAAGAGCTTAGTTGCTAACCAAAAGCTTGGCGGTTCAAAGCTGTCCACCACTCCTGGGCACTCTGCGGGGCAGTTCTACTCTCTCTCATAGGGTTACTTGGAGTTAGAATAGACTTGATGGCAGTGGGTTTGGGTTTTGGTTCATAGGTCATCAAAGGACAACAGTGTGTTCCTGGGATACCACTATTTAAGTTTAAGTAATTTGATAAATCCAGGACCTTAAGGGACTTGCTGAGTCCTTGTTTATGCCAATAGTAGGTACTGTAAAGTTCAGCCATCGGTAGTGCCATGCTCAGGTATGGTGAGGTGTACCGTTTAGGGAGCTGTCTTTACATGAGGGATTAGTCATAAAGACTAGAATTCTTTCACTGTAGCATTGATAACAAAAGGCATCTGCATTTTAACTCTCATTAGCAATTGGGGTATAAATGAATTATTTTCCAGTTTTGTAATTCTTTTGTTAAAACTGAAAAGAACATCAGAAACATTCAGTGGTTTCGGGGTTCCCCTGGGAGCATGGCCCCTGGCCCTGATGCTGCCCTTGCCCATAAATCATAACTAAGGTCCACTCTTTGGACATGAGTGGATTGGACTCTGCAATGCAGAGTGACCATGTATTGGATGCACTTTATGGTTCTGTACATCTATAGGATATCATCCTGCTGACCTCTGGCTGGAGGAAGGAGAGTAGGTGGAGAGGAGGAGAAAAAAGGCTGTTGGGAGGAAGAGACGTGTATGGAGCAGAGAGGAACAGTGTACTGTTACCGGACAGGGAGAGCAGTGGAAGCTGCATATAGGTGGGCATGTAAATTTATATGGGAATGTACATTGCACTCAGTTATATTAAATTAAAAAAAAAAAGATTTTAGGAAAAATAGAAAAAAAAAGAAATATTCAGTGGTGATTTGTGTGCATAAGGAAGTCGTATTTTGCATTAGTCAAATTTTGTTAAGTTCAAAACATATGGTCCTCTGGTTATTGCTGGCCATTTTACATGTTTCTTTCATGATGTCATGATTTTGACATTTATTCCTTGGGGATTTTTCCTTTTCTCACCAGATGTTGCATATCAAGAAGCAGAGTGTCTTGAGCATAGCGGCAGAAGGAGCTAATGTGTGTCATCAGGGAAAACTGTGCTGGCTTCAGGTAAAAGACAGATTTTTTTTTCAACTTTTTGTTTTGAAATAATATGGATTCACTGACAGATTTATTTATATTATGATAAAATATGTACATACCAAAAATGTTGCCTTTTAACTATTTTTTAGTGGATGGTTCATTGACATTAGTTATATTCTCTATGTTACACAGACAGCACCACTATCCATCTTCAAAAGTTTCATCACTTTAGATAGTAACTCAGTACCCTTGTCATTGATTAAATGGTGTCTTCCCCAAAATGCGTGGCGGTTTGGCTGGGCCATGATTCCCAGGGTTGTGTGATTTTCCCTATGTGTTATAAATCCTCTGTCTATGATGTTAATGAGGGAGAATGGGCAGCAGTTGTGTTAGTGAGGTGGGACTCAATCTACAAGCAAAATTGTATCTTGAGGCAATCTCTTGGGAGATAAGAGGAAAGAGGAACAGGCAAAGAAGTGCCAGGTGCGGGACACATCCTTTGGACTCCGAGTCCCTGGGCCCCAGGAGCTCCCAGTCCAGGGGAAGATTGATGACAGTGACCTTCCTCCAGAGCCAGTGGAGAAAGCGTTTCTTTGGAACTGATTTCCTGAATTTGGACTTAGAGCCTACTTTTTTGAGAAAAGAAATTTCTCTTTGTCAAAGCTATCCACTGTGGTGTCACTGTTGTAGCAGTGCTGGATGACTAAGTAATAACTTAAGTAATAACTCCTGTTCCTTCCTACAAACCCTGGTAACCACTAATAAACTTTCATCTCCATATATTTGCATATTCTACATATTTCATGTAAGTGAATCATATAGTATCTGGTCTTTTTTGTGTCACTTATTTTACTCAAAACATGTTTTAAGATTCGTGTTTTAGCATGTATCGGAATTACTTCTATGGCTGAATAGTATTGTACTGTATGTAAATATGACATTTGGTGTATCCATTCATTTGCTGATGGACACATAGGTCCTTCTACCTTCTGGCTATTGTGAATAACACTGCAATAAGCAATAGTGTGCAAGTATCAGTTTGAGTCCCTGCATTTTTTAAATAACAAAAAAAATGCAAATACTGTTTCTTCCACAAGATGGAATTCTGGCACTAGCTGTTAAATAAACCATTTCAGACTTGGTACATGTAGGGTGCTTTTAAGGGAAATGGCTTTTTCTTTAAATTATTAAAGTATTTAATCTTTATCTATAGTCCAGTATTTTCATAGACAATAATATTTTCTAAGATAAAGACAGCAAATATTCTTTAAAAGTTATAAAGCTTTTCATTTCCTTTAGCCTACTTCTCAGGACTACTTTTACAAATCTAAATAAATTCAAAATGTGGAAAAAAGTGCAGGAGAAGCTGCACATTTTGGCAATATATAAATAGCTAACAACAGATGTTACAGTGCATTTGATAAATCTTACACAGCTGCCAAATATTGATTACCAGAGCAATGTAGAAAAATGAAAGTCTGTGAGTGGAAAAGTTAAGATCTAGAACTGAATGGACATTATTAGAGCCATGTAAATGTTTTGCATGTGAAAAACAGAAGGGAGAATGTGTGGCCTGTCGTCATTCACTGAGGAAATGTGGAACAGCTGTCCATGGGCTGTGCTGTCTTCCACTTATTACATATATAGTGGTATCTGACAAAATCTCTTGGCACATGGAGTCTACAGTCCAGCAGAGAATTATTTTTACAAACTTTTATGATGTATCTATTCAATTTTTATAATTAAAGAAGTAAGGAAAAAGAGCAGGGATTGGCTGTAAGGGTCAAATTCTAGACAAAAACATGAAAGCCCTGAGAATGGATGTAGATTAGTCCTGGTAGTTGTGGCCATAACAACAGTTTAGCTCCTGAAATAACAAAGATGGCATCAGACTATCTAGAGTTTTGTACTTGTGTATGATTGATCAATAAAACTGTTGTTGAATATTTGACATCCTATCATTTGTGCCACTGTATTTATCTGATGCCTGTTTGAAACTGTTAGAGGTCATGAATCTTATGAGTAATTTTACACAATACCTAATATAATCATGCATATTATAGAACTCATAAAAATAAGTCTTTTTTTGTTAGTAGCAGTGAGATGCTGTTCATTTTCTTTATGCTTGTGATCCCTGGAATATTGAGAATGCTGCTGAACAACCAAACAAGCAAAAAACCCCAAACCTGTTGATGTTGAGTCAGTTTCAACTCATAGCAACCCAATAGGACAGGGTATACCTGCCCCATAGGATTTCCGAGGAGTGGCTGGTGGATTTGACCTGCTGATATTTGGGTTGGCAGCTGAATTCTTAACCACCGTGCATCAAAACTCCAAGATTGCTATAAAAACTGAAAACCAAACCCATGGCTGTTGAATCATAGCAACCCTATAGGACAGAGAATAACTGCCCCATAAGGTTTCCAAGGAGTGGCTGGTAGATTGAACTGCTGACATTTTGGTTAACATCTTGAGCTCTTAACCACTATGCCAAGACAACAACAACCAAAATAAAAAAAAAAAAATTCATTGTCAGGTCCATTCCAACATATAGTGACCATATGCTACTGGTGAGATTAATTAAACATTAAAGTTAGGATTGTAAAAAGCAAAAAGAAAAAATCACCAGTTAGCTTGTTTTCACTGGAAATCACAGTGATCGAGTTCTTTTAGTTTAAGATAAATCTGTTTTTCTTAAAATGTTTTTATGCCTGTGTTTTTACTTTAAAAGTCTGGATGTTAAATATTCTGTTGCATGTCTTTTTTGTTTTTTTGGCGTCCAAAAGAAGCTTTATTGTTTTCACATGGTTCACAGCTTGGCCAGGGTCTCCAAAGTGATTAAAAAGCTGAAGCTTAGCTGGAGAGAGATGCTCAGGCAGGAGCCTGATGTTGGTGGAATGCAGAGGAGCCCCTCAAAGGCTGCTGGTTTTTGGAAGCTCCTAGTCATCCTGGAGGGTGAGCCGCTCCAAAAAGAATTCATCAAGCCCAGCCTGGGGGCCAGCCTGCCTGGAGAGATTGCCCAGATGGGCCTCTGTCTTCTTGATGAGTGTTTCCTCTTCAGTAGTAAATGGCTCTACGGATAATCACAGAAATGGAGGTCTGTGAAGCTAGAACCCAGAGCATGCAGAAGACCCTGGTTCAAGTTCTTCAGGGCCATAGTAGCTTCTGCGACATCCAGGGCTTACCCTACTCTTTTTGGGTAGCTTCTTTGTGTCCTGGAAGAAGGTGTGGCACAACGCTAGTTTTGTATGTTCAAAAGACAGTGGGAACTCTTGCTCTTCTCCTTTACCAGCTCTCTGAAGAAGAGGCCCACACCTTCTAGGGTCGCATAGACACAGGTCAAATAGAAGCTCAGAGACAGGTAGGCATGTGAAGCCCACGTATATGGGTTTACCAGGTGGTTGACTGTGGCTTCCACTTCAGAGGAATAATTCTGATGGATCTGAGAGCTTCAGGTAGGTTGACAATTAGGAGCTAACCACAAAAAATATATATATTAGCTGTCCCTAGAAACAGAGGATGTCTTACAAGAGGATCTTGGAGGTTGTGCCTCTAGAGGTCATTGGACAATAGTCAGAGGCTAGAGCTGGGGAGTCCCTGGGTCCATTCCATTCAAACGCTGCTGAGACAAGAAACAGATCTGCAGGACCACCAGGCATGCTTGCTATGTGCCTTTTATTTTTATTTTGTTATTATACTTTACAAGAATATTTACAGAACAAACCAGCTTCTCACTCAACAATTAGTACACATACTGTTTTGTTACATTGGTTACCAACCCCAAGACACCTCAACACTTTCCCTTTCTTGACTTGGGTTCCCTATTATCAGCTTTCCTGATCCGACTAGAGGGCACTTGGCCTTTGGCTGTCCCCTCCTGCCTTCTATCCCTTGCCTCTGTATTGGTGTGCTTCTGTAGTCTTGTTTTGTTTTATGGATCTGATTTTTGGCTGAAGGTTATATCTTTCTTCTTTTTTTTTTTTTTGACCCTCACATCCCTTCCCTCAGTTCTTATTTAAAGTATATATGTGTCTGTGTGGTCTGTTGTAGGTAGCCACGAGTAGCCATGTGTACTTATTTGATATTTTTCTTCTGGGAAGTCGTGCTTTCAACAGTGGACTTCAGGTGGTATTAGAAGACAAGAAAATTTTGAAGGTGAGTGTGTAAATTGATTTCCTCTGCTTGTGAGGTGAGCAGCCAGATCCTAATTACTCTATCTTTGAATTCCTTAGGTTATCCATGACTGTCGTTGGCTTTCTGACTGTCTCTCTCACCAGTATGGAATTTTGCTGAATAACGTCTTTGACACCCAGGTACATGCAGGAAAGTGCTCAATTCAGTGTCAGTATACACAGTCCCCGTAAAAATGAGCCTCCTCTGATGAATGGCTGAATGACTGTTTTTGTGCCTTTTCTCTACTTCTCACATAAGATGTTTGTACAGCCTGTATGAGAACATTTGGTGAATTGTAAAAGCACTGCAGAAAAGCCAGTTCAAATTATTTGTGATTATCTTTCTCATTTTCTTCTGGGGTTTGTCAAATAAGAAGCAAGGTCTGTGCTTATGGCTTTCAGAAACCAGAGCAACACAGAGGTCATTCACATGTCTGACATGGGAAACTTAATGTAAGATGAACAATCACAGCTCCTCTGCCTTAAGCCACAAATGTATCAATTAAGACTAGTTGGCATCTAGCCCAAGGCTACAGGTTGATTTGAATATGACAAATAACCCTGTTATGGTCCAAAATAACCTTGAAGAGATGTGGGTTTTGTATCACTTGCCTCTCATTTAAATGACTCTAGAGAAATGAGAAATCCATAGTCTATAGTGGCTCTAAGAGTTGATCTGATTTTCTTGTTTGGCTTTTGTCATGGATTGATTTGTGCCTCCGTACCCCCTAAATATCGGTCAACTTGGCGAGCTCCTGATCCTGGTATTGTGTGATTGTCCACTGTTTTATGTGATTTTTCTGTATGTTGTAACTCTCATCACTATGATGCAATGAGATGGATTAAAAAAACGCACTGCCACTGAGTCAATTCTAATTCATAGCAACCCCATAGGGCAGAGTAGAACTGTTCCATAGAGTTTCCAAGGCGTGCCTGGCGGATTTGAAATGCCAGCCTTTTGGTTAGAAGACCTAACACTTAACAACTGTGCCACCAGGGTTTCCAGTGGCAATTATATTGTTGAGATGTGAGGTCTGACAAGTCTGCAAACTTAATTGTTGTAAGTCCTACATGCCTCATTGCTGAATATCACTATGGTCACCTTCGAAGTACTCCTCTTGGGAAGCTATGCACCGATTCCAGTGCCTAGTCTACCCTTCAGAGCAATTTTGGAACTCTTTTGGGATGGCCATTGCACATGGTGGCATTGTGGCAAGTTTGCAAAAATAGTTGTCTGTGACGAAATTTTTAGCCAGTAAACAAATAATTGTATTGGAACATCCTCCCTGTTCATCTGATCTGGCCCCCAATGACTTTTTTCTTTACCCGAAGGTAAATGAAATACTGAAAGGAAAACATTTTGATGACATTGAGGACATCAAGGATAATGCTACGACAGCTTTGGTGACCATTCCAGAAAGAGTTCCAAAATTGCTTTGAAGGGTGGACTAAGTGCTTGCATTGATGCATAGCTTCCCATGGGGGTACTTTGAAGGTGACTGTAGTGATATTCACTAGTGAGGTGTGTAGTATTTTTCCTAGGATGAGTTTGTGAACTTAATTGGCATTCCTTTAGACAAGAGTAGGTTATGTCTTAAGCGAATCTGTTTTGAGAAAAGTGAGCAGAGATAAGGTGACCTCTTATGTACAAGACGGTAGCGCTAAGAGCAGAGCATGTCCTTTGGACGTGAGATTTCTGTGCTCAGATACTCTAAAGGAAGATGATACCTAATTGCACTTTGTCTGTATTTTTTCCTGTATCTAATTGTGCTTTTTCTGCCATGGTAGCTTTCTGTGTATGTTCCATGGACTAGTTTGTCTTTTTTTTAATGCTCAGGTGGCAGATGTCCTTCAATTTTCTATGGAAACTGGTGGCTTTCTTCCAAACTGCATCAGTACTTTGCAAGAGAGTTTAATCAGACACCTTAAAGTAGCCCCTAAATGTGTCTCCTTTCTGGAAGAGAGGGAAAAACTGACCCAGGTGAGTGTTAAAGGATGTCCCTGTGTGATGTTACTTTTTCCACACGTTTTCTTAGCAGGATTGTCAACCTGTTATATTGACCAGCTGTTGTGTAAGAATATGAGCATTGCCAAAATAGTAGTTGTTCCAAATGGTAAAAATTTGTTTGTGGTTCAAGTAGATAAAATCTAGGAACTAGATTTGTTGGTTGTTGGCTATCAATTAAAAAGTATTGTGAAATAAATTTTCAAGTTGGGGCAAGAAGGAATTTTCATGTGACCTTCAGTGGAACCCAAACCTTACTTCTGTCAAATAAGGGTTTGTCTTTTTTAGCTGCGAAGAGATACTAGTTGTAATAATCTTGCATGCAAGCAGGCCATGACCATCTTAGCTACAATTTGTCATATAATCAAATCTACTGCCTCCAGCTTTAAATAGGAAGTCCTGATATCTATGTCTGTCTGTCTGTCTCCCTCTCTTACAAACACACACATACATAATGAGTACCAGTGTAGGTGTTCTCAGAAGACCAGCTATAGTGTAAAAGTAGACGTTAATAAATGAGAATGACAGCATTTTAAAATTTAACAGCACTTAGGTAGACAATTTAAAGTTTTGCTTACTGCTCAGAAAAAGTTGTTTTGGTGTCTCTAGGAAAACCCGGAAGTGTGGTTCACACGACCTCTTTTACCTGCTTTGTTGAAAATTTTGGCTCTCGAAGCTGCCTACTTGCTCCCCCTTCACTTGGCACTCCTAGATGAAATGATGTCTGACCTAACCACCCTGGTGGACAGGTATTTAAACACATACCGAGAAGGATCCGGAGTCCAATTTGGAGCTGTGGAGGTAGGTGTAGTTCTTTTGTGGGGATGTCTTCAAGACGTCTTTTTCTGTCTTATCATGGAGGGCAACAGTGATAATCACTCTTCACATGTCAATTTTACTTTGGGGCAAAACTTGGTGATAAATATTATCGGTAAGTATACTGCTTGGGCTTGATCAATCCCCTTGAGCACCTTTTCACTAATATTATGTTTCCAATAAATTTTTTTTTTTTTAATTTTCACAAGAAGCTTTTAATATGTAGAGGAAGGTACAGCAATATTTCAAGCTATGGCTCTTCTGGGAATAGAGTCACTTAAATTTTGTCATTGTTAGATGCCATTGAAATGGTTCTGACTCATAGCGGCCATGTACAACAGAACCAAACACTGCCCAGCCGTATGTCACTCTCACAGTTGGGCTGTAACCACTGTGTTTGTTCATCTTGTTGAGGGTCTTCCGCTTTTTCACTGACCCTCCACTATCCCAAGCATGATGTCCTTCTCCAGGAACTAGTCCCTCCTGGTTTCATGTCTAAAGTATGCAAGATGAAGTTTCACCATCCTTGTGTCTAAGGAGCTTTCTTGCTGTACCCCTTCCAGGACCGATCTGTTCGTTCTTCTGGTAGCCCGTAGTATATTCAACATTCTTTGCCAACACTGTAATTAAGAGGCATCAAATTCTTCTTTGATCTTCCTTATTTGTTGTCCAGCTGTTGCATGCATATGAAGAAACTGTAAACACCAGGTTTGGGTCAGATGTTTTTTGCTTTTTTAACACTGTAGAGGTTTTTTTTTGCAACACATTTGCTCAGTTCAATGCAGCACATGATTTCTTGAGTGCTGCTTCTATGGACGTTGATTGTGAATCCAAGTAATGTGAAATTTTGGACAACTTGAGTCTTTTCCCTAGTTATCGTCGTGTTGCTTGTTGATCCACTTGTGAAGGCTTTTGTTTTCTTTATGTTAAGATGGAGTCTTCGATCTTCATCAATGCTTCAGGTCCTGTCCAATAAATATTTTTTATCAGAGAATGGATAAATTTAAGATCACATTATTTTTGTGAAGCCAGTACTAGGTAAGAAAATTATATGCCAGGATTTGGCCAGTTATTGCCCACGGGCCAAATCTGGTCCACAGCCTGTTTTTGTGTGGCTCATGAGTGAAAACAGTTTTTGCATTTTTTATGTTTTTTTTGTTGTTGTTTAAAAAGAAAAGAGAGAGATAGACCAATAAGCAACATCATGGTAAATGGAGAAATTGAAGTTGTCAAAGATACCATCTTATTTGAATCAATAATCAATGCCAATGGAAGCCAGCCAAGCCAAGTGCTGTCCAGTTGGATCTGACTCATGGCTATTGGAAGCAGTTGTTGTTAAATGCTGTCAAGTTTCAAATTTACCACTAATAGCAACCTTATGGGACAGAGTAGAACTGCTCATAGAGTTTCCCAAGAGAAGCTGGTGGATTTGAATTGCTGACATTTGTGTAACAGCCACGTTCTTAACTACCTTCCCACCAGGGCTCTTCCATGGAAGTAGTAGTCAGAAAATCAAATGATGTATCGCACTGGGTAAATCTGCTGCAAAAGACCTCTTTAAAATTTTAAAAAGCAAAGGTGACACTTTGATAGTTAAGGCATGCCTTAGCCAAGCCATGGCTTTTTCAATCACCTCATATGCATGAGAAATCAGGACAATGAAAAAAGAAGAATTGATGCATTTGAATCGTGGTATTGACAAAGAATATTGAATATATCATGAGCTGCTAGAAGAATGAACAAATTGTTCTTAGGAGGGATAAAAGCAGAAGCCTCATTAGGAATGGGAATGGTAAAATTCTGTCTTGTTTACTTTGAAAATGTCTTTAGGATCCTAAAGACCAATCCCTAGAAAAGGACATCATGCTTGGGAAAGTAGAGGCTCAGTGAGAATGAGGGAAACCCTCAATGATACAGATTGACACAGTGGGCTCAAACATATCAAAATCATGAAAATGACACAGGACTGGGCAATATTTTGTTCTGTACACATAAGGTTGGCATGAGTTAGAGCCAACCTGATGGCAGCTAGCAGCTGTATTTGGCTTACACAGCCTAAAATACTGACTGTTTAGCCCTTTATGGAAAACAGTGCTGTGTGCTGTGTAGACCATTTAACTTAATGAATATTGATGCAAAAATGCCAAACAAAATATTAACATTTTTGGTGTGAACTTCATTTATGTGTGTTTTAAAAAATTTTATTATGCTTTAAGTGAAAGTTTACAGTCTAAATCAATTTGCCATATGAAACCCTGCACCCACACCTCTCTGCTACTCTAACTACTCCTCCCCTACCATGATAGCACAATCTTCCTTTCCACCCTGTACTTCCTGCATCCATTCAACCAACACCTGTCCCCCTTTATTCTCATCTCACATCTGGACAAAAGCTGCTCAGAGTCTCATGTGTTATTTAAGCCAGGAAGCATATTCTTCACCAGCATTACTCTATGTCTTATAGTCCAGTCTAATCTTTGAAGAGTTGACTTTGATACTAGTTTCAGCTCTGGGCTAACAGAGAGTCTGGGGGCCATGTCCTTTGGAGACCCTCCAGTCTGATGGACCATCAATTGTGGTCTTTTAATAGAGTTCTAGTTCTGCATGCAGTCAGCCCAGAACTCTGCAGGGCAGAACAGCCTCCTATCAGCTAAGGTACCCAATCAGTGCATTCAGCCCAGAATAACAAATTATGGCTAACATTGCATAAAATGGGAATTCCAGAACACTTAATGGTACTCTTAAGGAATCTGTGTATGGATCAAGAGGCAGTCGTGTGAACAGAACAAGGGGACACTGTATGGTTTAAGTCAGGAAGGATATGTGTCAGGGTTGTATCCTTTCACCATACCTTTTCAATCTGTATGCCGAGCAAATAATCTAAGAAGCTGGATTATGTGAAGAAGAATGAGGCATCAGGATTGGAAGATGACTCATTAACCCTGCATTATGCAGACAACACCATGTTACTTGCTGGAAGTGAAGATCTGAAACACATTCTGATGAAGATCAAGGACCACAGCCTTTGGTATGGATTGCACCTCAACATGAAGAAAACAAAAATCCTCCTACCTGGACCAGTAAGCAACATTGTCATAAATGGAGAAAGGACTGAAGTTGTCAAGGATTTCATTTTACTTGGGTCCACAATCAATGCTCATGAAAGCAGCAGTGAAGAAATCAAAAGATGCATTGCACTGGGAAAATCTGCTGCAAAAAATCTCTTTAAAGTAGTGAAAAGTAAAGATTTCACCTTGAAGACTAAAGTGTGCCTGACCCAAGCCATGGTATTTTCAGTTGCGTCATATGCATACAAAAGCTGGACAATGAAGACAGAAGAAGAATTGATGCCTTTGAATTGTGGTGCTGGAGAAGAATGTTGAATGTACCAGGAACTGCCAAAAGAACAAACAGATCTGTTCTAAAAGAAGTACAACCAGAGTGTTCTGTGGAAGCAAAGATGGCAAGATGGTCGCTACATACCTTGGACATGTTGTCAGGAGGGATCAGTCCTTGGAGAAGGACATCATGCTTGACAGAGTGGAGGGTCAGCAAAGAAGAGGAAGATCCTCAACGAGATGGGTTGACACAGTGGCCTCAACAATGAGCTTAAGCATAAAAATGTTTGTAGACATGACACAAGACCAGGCAGTGTTTCATTCTGTTGTTCATAGGGTCACTATGAGTTGGAACTGACTGGATGGCACCTAACAACAGCAACAACAGTTCTGTGCATCCATTTTTCTTCCACTACAACAGGGACTTTATGTTATGTTCCCTGTCAGGGCAGTCATTGGTGGTGGCCAGGCACCATCTAGTTCTTCCGGTCTCATGCAGATATAGTCTCTGGATCAAATGGTGCCTTCTCTCTGCTGGCCTCATATTTGCCTCATGTCTCTGATGTTCTTCATTCTCCTGTTTTCCAGGTGGATTAGGACCAATTGATGCAGCTTAGATGGCTGCTTGCTAGCTTTTAAGACCCCAGTCACTACTCATTAAAATGGTATGCAGAACATTTTCTTAAAAAAACAGTTATGCAAGTTAGCCTAGATGTCCCCTGAAACCATGGTCCCTAGACCACTGTCCCTGCTACTCTGTCTTTTGAAATGTTGGGTTATGTTTAGAAAATCTTTTAGTTTTTGGTGTAGTCCAGTTGTGCTAACCTTCCTTCTACTATGTCCTGTCACTCCCTTCATCTCACCCATTTCCTATCTATAATCTATGAATACTCCTCTTCTTCCCTTCCCTCACTTGTAACCATCAAAGATTATTTTCTTCTGATCTTAAACCTTTTCTTAAGTCCTTATAATAGTGATCTTATACAATCTTTGTTCTTTTGCAACTGATTAATTTCACTCAGCATAATGTCTTCACATGACTCCATGTTGTTTCCTAAAATCATTGTTGTTCTTTACCGTTGCATAGTATTCCATTGTGTGAATATACCAGTTTGTTTTTCCACTCTTCTGTAGATAATTCCTTTGTTCCATTTAGTTTTCTGTGCTGATGTGTTTACTCTTCATCTTTTTCAGGGTGGGTAGTTTTGTGTTTGCTGAGACTTCATGTTTTTTTATTTTGATGTGTAGGATTGATAGTTTCCTTTGTGTATATCTTATTATTTACTCTTATTTTTCTAAATTTAAACCAATCTTTAATTTCTTTATATCACATTACTGTCCTCTCCAGATAGAAGATCTGTGGCCACAGTTCCTTTTGAGATCCTTTTTTTTGTTACAGTGTTTACATAATGACATCTCTGTTCCCTGTTTTCAGTGTTTTGCCCATAACTTATTTTATGATTCCCCTATTTGGATTGATATCCAGTTGCTGTGTTCCGTGTTAGTGGTCTTGGATTGTTACTTCATGTTACTGGTTTTCTATCCAATGGACTCTCTTTAGTATTTCTTGTAATTTTGTCTTGGTTTTTGCAAATTCCATGAATTTCTATTTATTCATTAATGTCCTAATTTTGCCATCATATTTGAGAGACAGTTTTGCTTGAGATACAATTCTTGTCTAGCAGTAATTTGCATTCAAGGCTCTATATACGTTATCCCACTGTCTTCTTGCCTGCATGCTTTCTAGTGAATAGTCCATGCTTACTCTTGTTGATTCTCCTCCTTTGTAGGTTATTTTTTGTTTCTCTCTCTCTCTCTTTTTTTTTTTTGTTCCATTGAGCTGATTCCAACTCATAGTGACCATATAAGGCAGAGTAGAACTTCTCCATGGAGTTTCCAAGGAGTGTGTGGTGGATTCAAACTGCCGACCTTTTGGTTAGCAGCCATTGCATTTGACCACTATAGCACCAGAGTTTCCATTATCTCTAGCTACTTTTAAAAATATCTCCTAATCCTCAGTTTTGGCAAATTTGTTTATAATATGCCTCAGCTGTCTTTCTTTTGGAATCTACCTTGTGTAGGGTTTAATGAGTGTCTTGATAGGTATCTTCTCATCTTTCATGGTATCAAGGAAGCTTTTTGTCAGCAAATCTTCAATAGTTCTCTCTGTATTTTCAGTTATTCCCCACTTCTCCCTGCTGCCACCCTGTTCTGGTACTCAAGTCACTCATAGATTATTCCTCTTTATAGAGTCCCACATAATTCTTAGTGTTTCTTGATTTTTTAAAATCCTTTTATTGATTTTTCCTCAAATCTGTTAATGTCACATACTTTATCTTCAATCTCACTAACTTGGGCTTCCATTGCCTCAGTTCTGCTCCTTTGACTTTCTATTGAGTTGTTTAATTATGTAATTTTACTATTAATTTTCTGAATTTCTGATTTTTTCTCGCAATGCTTTCTTGAAGCTTGTTCAGTTTGTCATTATACTGTGTTGCATTTTGCCTCATCTCCTTATCTCTTGAAGAGTTCTAAATATTAATCTTTTGTAGTCCCTCTAATAATTCTAGTAAGTTCTCTTCCTCTGGAAAATTTGAGTCTTTGTTTTGGGAGCTTTTTGAAGAGACGATAGTTTGCCACTTTAAGTGCTTTGATATGGACTGTTGTTTCTGAACCATCAGTAGATTGCAGTTATGGATTTAAGTCAGGTATCTGGGTAGTCAGTGACTTCCCTAGATGCACAGGGGTGATTAGTGCAGGTATAGGTGTCTGGCTGCAGCCATGGAGAAGGGCAAGGAACTGACAGCTATCCTTGAGCATCTGTGAGGGCGGCTTATCCCTTTATGTCTGAATCTAGGAGAAGGAACAGTGTGTGCCCTGATTCTTGCAGCTTCGGGGAGTTAACAGAAAGAAAAAAATTGTTTTTTTTTTTTTCTCCACTTTCCAAGTATGCTAAACTGGTTCTTCCTCTGTGTCTCGGAGATGGCTCAGAGCTGGCTTAAGGAATCCCACAGCTCAATTAATAGCAGTCAGACTCTTGCTCCAAGTGCAGTTTTGAGAAGGGAGGGGGAGAATTGCTCAGGGTGGGCTTAAAGAGTCCCACTTCCAGTTCAGTTAATGGCAGTTAGACTCTAGCTCCAAGAGTAGTTCAGAAAAGGGACGGGGGAATGCTGTGAAAAGGGCACCAGGCCCACGTCAAAGGAAAGATCTAGATCCATGCCACTGGTCACATGCTTTCAACAGTCTGGTACTGTCCCTCACTGACTTTGGAGGCACAAGTGGACTCTCTAGACAATCCTACATGTGTTTGTTTTTTACACATGTTGCTGGATCCTGGTTGCAAGCATGGGTCAGTGTTAGGAAATTCTGTATTTTAGTGGATTTGAGAAAGTCTTATGATTATACATGCTGTAAAAAGCATTTTGTAACATTCTGTAAGTATTCCTGATTAAAGTTGGGATCATGGATACTTCTCTAGCATAACACGTATACCTCAAGCAAGAAGACTGTATGAGGGAACACTGTAAACGTTCCCTCTAATACCAGGATAGTATAAAAATGACCACTATTTTAACATTTTTCTGAATCTATTAGGAAAAGCAATTAAAAAGATATATGAGCTATAAAGATTGAAAAAAGACAGACCAGAATTCTATGAGTTCCAGATAATACAAATGGAAAAACTGAAGGAAAGTGATGGAAAAGACTACCACAAACAGAAAGACAGCACAGTAAGGTATTCTTGTTGTAAGGTGCCATCAATTTGGTTCTGACTCGTCATGACCCTCCATACAATGGACCGAAACACTGCCTGGTCCTGTGCTGTCCTCACTGTCACTGCTGTGTTTGAGCTTATTGTTACAGTCACTGTGTCAGTCCATCTTGTTAAGGGTTTTCCTCTTTTTTTCTGTCTCTCTACCAAGCATGATGTTCTTCTCCAGGAGCTTCTCTCTCCTGATTACATGTCCAAAGTAAGCAAGATGTCTTTCCATCCTTGCCTTGAGCATTCTTGTTGTACTTCTTCTAAGACAGCTTTGTTCATTCTTCTGACAGTCCATGATATATTCAGTATTTTTTGCCAACAACACCACAATTCAAAAGCATCAGTTCTTCTTCAGTCTTCCTTATTCGTTGTCCACCTTTCACATACAGTAGAAGGCAATTGAAAATACGGCTTTGGTCAGGTGCACCTTAGTCTGCAAGGTAGTATCTCTGCTTTTCAACACTTCAAAGAGGTGTTTTTCTCAATGCATTGTGTCTTGACAGAGTCGGTCTTTTTTTCATGTATCATGGTGTTGTTTATTTGTCCAGTTGTGAGGATTTTGGTTTTCTTTATATTGAGGTGCAATACATTTTGAAGGCTGTGGTCTCTGATCTTCATCAATAAGTAACTTGAAGTACTCTTGCCTTTCAGCATGCAAGATTATATCATCTGCATAATGCAGGTTGTAATGAGTCTTCCTCTAATGCTGATGCTGTGTTCTTCTTTATATAAGTCTAGCTTCTCAGATTATTTGCTCAGTATACAGATTGGATAGGTACTGTGAAAGAATACAGCCCTGACACAAACATTTCTGGACTTTAAGTCACATAGTATCTGCTTCTTCTGGTTGAACGACTGCGTCTTAATCTATGTACAAGTTCCTCATAAGCACAGTGAAGTCTTCTGAACTGCCTTTCTTCACAGTGTTATCCATAATTTGTTATGATCCACACAGTCAAATGTCTTTGCATAGTCAATGAAACACAGGTAAACATCTTTCTTGTATTCTGTGCTTTCAGCCAGGGTCTATCTGACATCAACAGTGATACCCCTAGTTCCACATTCTCTTCTCAATCCTGCTTGAATTTCTGGCAGTTCTCTGTGGATGTACTGCTGCAGCTGTTTTTGAATGATGGTCAGCAAACTTTTACTCGTGTGTGTTATTAATGATAGTGCTCATTAGGTTAGATCACCTTTCTTGGGGAATAGCTAGAAATATGGATCTCGTCCATTTGGTTGGCCAGATAACTGTCTTCCAAATTTCTTGGCATAGATAAGTAAGCACTACTAGTGCTACATATATTTGTTGAAAAATTTCAGTTGGTATTCCCTTATTTTTTAGATTTTTGTTTTTCAACAGTTTCAGCAGAGTAATTTGAACTTCTTTCAGTACCATCAGCTTCTGATCATACGCTATCTCCTGAAATGGTTGAAGGCCTACCAGTTTGTTTTTGTTTTGGTATAGTGACTTAGTATATTATTTCCATCTTTTTTTGATGCCCCCTGCATCTTTTAATATTTTTCCCATTGAATCCTTCAGTACTGCAACTCAAGGCTTGAATTTTTTCTTAGTTCTTTCTGCTTGAGAAGTGCCAAATGTGTTCTTCTTCTTTTTGGTTTTCTATCTCCAGCTCCTTACACATGTCACTATAATACTTTGTGTTCTCAAACTGCCATTTAAAATTTTCTGTTATCTTAGGTGATTGTGTCTTCCTTTGCTTCAGCTACATAGCATTCCACAGCAAGTTTCAGAGTCTCTTCTGATATCCACTTTGGTCTTTTTTCTTTCTTTCCTGTCTTTTTAATGAGCTCTTGCTTTCTTCATATATGATGTCCTCGATGTCATTCCACAGCTTCTCAAGTTTTGAGTCATTAGAGTGGTCAGTGCATAAATTCTATTCTTGAGATGGTCTCTAAATTGAAAGAGGGATGTACTCAAGGTCATACTGTGGTACTTGGTTTACCCTAATTTTCTTCAGCTTCCACTTGAACTTGCTTATAAGCAAGTTGTAGTTCTGTAGTTCGCCTCTGGCTATGTTCTGACAGATATTATTGAACTTTTCCACCATCTCTTCCCACAGATGTAGTCGATGTGATTTTTGTGTATCCCATCTGGTGTGCTGCATGTGTATGGTTGATGTTTATGTTGGTGTAAAAAGGTGTTTGCAATGAAGAAGTCATTAGTTTTCATCATGTGATCTTCAGAGTTGCTTCTGTTACTACAGTCATGTTTTCCAACTACTCATCCTTCTACTTTGTTTCCAACTTCTGCATCCCAATCACCAGTAATTATCAATGCATCCTGACTGCACCTTCGATAATTGCAGGCTGCAGAAGCTGGTTAAAAATCTTCAATTTCTTTGTCTTTGGGCTTAGTGGTTGGTGCATAAATTTGAGTAACAGTTGTGTTAACTCATCTTCCTTATAGGTGTATGGATATTGTCCTATCACTGACAACATTGTACTTGAGGCTAGATCTTGATATGTTTTTTTGGCAACAAGTACAATGCCATTCCTATTCAAGTTGTCATTCCAGGCATAGTAAACCATATGATTGTCTAATTCAGAATGGCCAGTACCAGTCTGTTGTAGCTCACTATTGCCTAGATATCAATGTTTATGCATTCTGTTTCATTTTTGACAGTTTTTTTAAATTTAATTTATTTTTTAATTATGACTGAGTGAAAATGTACATTCCCATGGAAATTTACATGCCCACCTGTATGCAGTTTCCACTGCTCTCCCTGCCCGGTGACAGGACACTATTCCTCTCTGCTCCATATATGTCTCATCCTCTCAACAGTCTTCTTTCCCCTCCTCTCCACTCACTCTCCTTCCTCCAGCCAGAGGTCAGCAGGATGATATCCTATAGATGCATAGAACCATAAAGTGCATGAAATATATGGTCACTCTGTATCGCCAAGTCCAATCCATTCGTGTCCAAAAAGTGGACCTTCATTATGATTTATGGGCAAGGGCAGCATCAGGGCCAGGGGCAATGCTCCCAGGGGAATCCCAAGACTCTGAACCATCAATTGCGGTCTTTTACTGGAGATCTCAGGGTGCACCCCTTTTTATTCTTGTATTGCCAGAGAGACGCAACTTAGTGAGCTCCATCACAGCTATCACTGGTGGTGGCCGGGCACCATCCGGTTCTTCCGGTCCCAAGTCGATGTAGGCACCCACTAATGTGGGTCTCTCTATCTTCTGGGTCATCTTTCCCCCATGTCATTTTGGTCCTTGGTGATCATCTGTTCCTGCTGAGTTGGGACCATTTGCTGTGCCCTCGGATGACCACTTGGCAGCTTTTAAGACCCCAGATGCCACTCACCAATTTAGGGTGCAGAGAGCCCTCTTAGCAAAACGCTAGTTGTGCCAATTGGCCTCGATTTCACCTAAGAGCATGGTCCCCTGCCCCCTGCCCCAGCTACTCTGTCCTTGCAATATTGGGTTAAGATGGAAGGAGTATTCAAGTTATGCCAAAGTCCACTTAATATTGTTCTTGTTTCTAATGTGTGCTGCCACTGATTTCACCCAACCAAATTTCTACCAACTGTCTAATCTAAACCCTCCCTCTCTGGCCCTTCCTCCCTCCTCTCCTTTTGCAGCCGTCAAAGAGTCTTTTCTTCTATACATAAGTCTGTTTTTGAGATCTTATTGTAGGGGTCTCATACAATATTTGTCCTTTGGTTGCTGACTACTTTCACTCAACGTAATGTCTTCCAGTTGAAACCAGGTTATGAGATGTTTCCTGGAATCATCATTATTCTTTATCATTGCGTAGTACTCCATTGAGTATATGTACCATAGTTTACCTATCCATTCCTCTGTTGTTGGGCATCTGGGTTGTTTCCATCTTTTTGCTATCATGGACTGTGCTGCGATAAACGTTCTTGTGCATGTGTCCTTTGGTGTGAAAGGCCTTGATTCTGTAGGATATATTCCAAGCAGTGGAATTACTGGGTCAAATGGTATATCTAGATCCATTTTTTTAAGGAAGCACCAGATTGCTTTCCAAAGAGGCCGGACTATTTTGCAATCCCACCAACAGTGTAGGAGAGTTCCACTTTCTCCACAGCCTCTCCAGCATTTGTTGTTTTGTGGTTTTTGGATCATGGCCAAACCTTGGGGTGAGATGGTATCTCATTGTAATCTTGATTTGAATTCCTTTAATAACTAAAGATTGTGAACATGTCTGCATGTGTCTTTTGGCTGCATGGATCTCTTTAGAGAAATGTCTGTCCATCTCCTTTGCCTATCGCTTAATTGGATGATTTATCTTCTTCTTATTGATATTTTGTAGTATGTTATAGATTATGGAGATCAGGTGTAGGTCTGACATAGAGTTGCCAAATATTTTTTCCCATTCTGTCAGTGGCCTTTTAATTCTATTAATAAAGTCTTTGGATGAGCAAAAGTGTTTGATTCTTAATAGTTCTCATTTATCTGTTTTCTCTTCTGTTGATGGTGGCTTGTTTGACAGATTTTGAAGTCTGTCTATGTTGTGTATTAAAACTTCCATTGTTGTTTCTACCTTTTCTTGGATGAGCTTTATCATTTTAGGTTTGATATTTAGGTCTTTTATCCAGTTGGAGTTGGTGTTTGTATAAGGTGTAAGATATGGATCTTGTTTCAATTTTTTGCAGATGGCTATCCCATTTTGCCAGCACCATTTGTTGAAGATACTGTTTTTACCCCAGTTTAGTGACTTAAGGCCCTTGTCGAATATCAACTGTTCATAGGCAGATGGTATCATCTCTGGGGTCTCAATTCTGTTCCATTGATCGATCTGTCTGTTCTTGTACTGGTACCAGGCTGTTTTGACCACTGTGGCAGTGTAGTATGTTCTAAAGTCAGGTAATGAGAGGCCTCCCAGTGTGTTCTTCTTCTTTAGTAGTACCTTACTTATCTGGGTCTTCTTCCCTTTCCAAACAAAATTGGTGATTTGTTTCTCCATCTCATTAAAAAATGGTGCTGGGGCTTGTATTGGGATGGCATTACATAAGTAGATTGCTTTGGGTAAAATGGACATTTTCACAGTGTTAAGTCCTCCTGTCCATTAGCAGGATAGGTTTTTCCATCTAGCTAAGTCTCTCTTAGTTTCTTGTAGTCAGGGCTTGTAGTTCTCTTTGTAAAGGTCTGTTATTTCTCTGGTTAGATTAATTCCTAGGTACTTTCTCTTCTTAGGGATTTTGATTTGATGATTTCTTCATTGACAGTCTCATTGGTATAAAGGAATCCTACTGATTTACTTATGTCTATTGTGTATCCTGAGACTTTGCTGAACTCTTCTGTCAGTTTGAGTAGTTTACTTGTAGATTCTTTGGGATTCTCTGCATATACAATCTTATCATCTGCAAACAGGGAGATTTTGACTTCTTTGCCAATGCAGATGCCCTTTCTTTTTGGTCTTGTCTAATTGCTCTGGCTAGAACTTCTAATACAATGTTGAATAGGAGAGGTGAGAGTGGGCATCCTTGTCTAGTTCCTGTTCTCAAGGGAAAGTCTTTCAGTCACTCTCCATTCAGGATGATGTAGGCAGTTGGCTTTGTATAAATGGCCCTCATTGCATTGAGGAATTTTCCGTCTGTGCCTATTTTGCTAAGAGTTTTTAGCATGAATGGGTGTTGGACTTCATCAAATGCCTTTTCAGCATCAATGGACAAAATCAGGTGATTTTTGTCTTTTGTGATACTTATGTGGTTAATCACATTAATTGTTTTTCTGATGTTGAACCAGCCTTGCATCCCTGGAATGAATCCCAATTGGTCATGATGGATTATTTTTTGGATATGTTGTTGTATTCTATTGGCAAGAACTTTGTTGAAGATTTTTGCATCTAGATTCATGAGTGATATTGGTCTGTAGTTCTCATTCTTTGTTGAGTCTTTCCCTGACTTTGGTATCAGGGTTATGCTGGCTTCATAGAATGAGTTTGGGAGTACTCCATCTCTTTCTATACTGTGAAATAGCCTCAGTAGTATTGAAGATAACTCTTCTCTAAAAGCTTGATAGAATTCTACAGTGAAGCTGTCTAGGCCTGAGCTTTTTTTGGTTGTCAGTGTTTTGATGACATTTTCAGTCTCTTCCTTTGTGATGGGTTTATTAAGTTGTTCTGCTTCATGTTGTCATAATTTGGGTAGGTGGTTTGAATCAAGGAATTCGTCCATTTCCTCTAGGTTTTCAAATTGGTTAGAGTACAGTCTTTCCTAGTATTCTGTTATGATACTTTTGATTTCTGTTGGATCTGTTGGGACAACTCCCCTCTCATTTCTAATTTGGGTTATTTGTTTCCTTTCCTGCTTTTCTTCAGTAAGTTTAGCCAGTGGTTTGTCAATTTTGTTGATCTTTTCAAAAAAACCAGCTTTTGGTCTTTTCAATCTTTTCAATTGTTTTTCTGTTCTATAATTCATTTAGCTCTGCTCTAATCTTTGTGATCTAGTTTCTTCTGGTGCCTGAGAGGTTCCTTTGTTGTTCTCTCTCTTTGCTCAACCTGTAGGGTTAGTTCCTTGATTTGGTTTCTTTCTTCCTTCCAGATGTGTGCGTTTATGGAGATAAACAGACCTCTGGGCACTGCTTTGGCTGTATCCCATAGGTTCTGGTAGGATGTGTTTTCATTCTCATTGGAATCCATGAATTTCTTTATTTCATTCTTGATTTCTTCTATAACCCATGTTTTTTTGAGCAAGATGTTGTTTGGTTTCCAAGAGTTCACTTTCTATGTTTTTTTGTGCTATTGATTTTGACTTTTTGGCTTTATGATCTGAGAAGATGCTTTGCATTAATTCAGTGGTATAGATTTTGTTGAGAATTGCATTATGTCCTAACACGTGGTCAATTCTGGAGAATGATCCATGTGCACTGGAGAAGAAGGTGTAATTGTCCACTGATGGGCAGAAAGTTCTGTATATGTCGATGAAGTTTAATTGGTTAATCGTGGCAATAAGGTCTTCTGTGTCTTTACTGAGCTTTTTTCTAGATGATCTGTCCAGTATTGACAGTGGAGTGTTGAAGTCACCCACTATTGTTGTGGAGTGAACTAACTCCTTTTGAGTGTAGTCAGTATTTGTTTGACGTATTTAGGTGCTCTGATATTAGGTGCATAAATATTTAATGTAGTTAATTCTTGCTTGTGTACTGATCCTTTCAGCAATAAATAGTGTCCATCTTTGTCCACAATGGTGGATTTTACATTAAAATTGATTTTGTTTGAGATTAGAATTGCCACCCCTGCTCTTCTTTGTTCATTGTTAGCTTGATATATACTCTTCTATCCTTTAATTTTCAGTTTGTTCCTATCTTTAGGTCTCCAGTGAGTTTCTTGTAGACAACATATGGATGGGTCATGTCTTTTGATCCAAGATGTCACTCGATGTCTCTTTACTGGAGCATTTAGTCCATTCACATTCAATGTAATTATTGATAGGTATGTTTTCAGTGCTGCCATTGTGATATGTTTATTTTTGTGTTGATGTTTTCTCTGTTGTTGTTATTAGTCTGTTATGGGACATTCTTTTTTGTGAGTTGATTTTTCACCTTTTTCAGAGCTGGTTTTGTAGTTGTTGAGACTCCTGTGTTACATTTCTTGAAATGGTATGTTACATCTTTGTTGTGTTTTACAACTGCCCCTATGATCCCCCTTAATAAAGTATATATAAACCCCATTTTAATTATTGCCAGTCTTGTCATCTTCCTCTCCATCTGGAAGGACTGTAATGACTGTTGTACATCCCTCTTTTTAATATGATGGCACCATAGTTTTCATGATAATCACTGGATTGCTTCTTTCAGTATTAAAGCTGTGATTGACTTGGCGCCTTCCCTAACTGAGTTCTGAGTAATGTATCATTCTAAAATATAAAGTTAGTGGTTTTATTCTTCTGAGCCAAAGCCAAGAACTTCTTTCAGTTTTTCTTGTAGTTTTAGTTTGGTTTTTACAAAGTCCCTGTGTTTCTGCTTATCTGGGAATGTCTTAGTTTCATTTTCGTATTTGAAAGATAGTTTTGCAGGATATATAATTCTTGGTTGGAAGTTCTTCTCCTTCAAGGCTTTGAATGTGTCATGCCATTGTCTCCGTGCCAGCATGGCTTCTGCTGAGAAATCTGACGAGAGCCTACAGGGTTTCCCTCCGAACGTTAGCTTTGCTTTGAGTCTTGCTGCCTTTAAGAGTTGTTGCTTATGTTTCATTTTGTTTAGCTTGATTGTAATATGTCTTGGAGACTTTCTTTTGAGATCTGTATTGAGTGGCATACGATATGCATCTGAGATGTCTATGTTCTCTTCCTTCATGATTTCTGGGAAGTTTTCTGTCCATAGCTCAGCAACGATACTCTCTGTGTTCTCAGGTGTCTCATCCTGTTCAGGGACTCCAGTTAATTGAAGGTTGTTCCTCTTAATAGAGTCCCACATGCTTCTTAATGCTTCTTCATTTGTCTTATTTCTTTTTTCTGATTTCTGCTCATAGATGCTGGCGTCAGTAGCTCTGTCTTCCAAGTCAGCAATTCTTTTTTCCATTTGTTGCATTCTGTTTTCTTGGCTTTGCATTGAAGTTTCTATGTCTTTGATTTTCTTCTTGATCTGTTGGATTTCAGAGTACTGGTGTTCCATCAGACTGAACAGCTTGCTTAATTTTCTTTTGTTCTGCTGCATTTTGTATAAGGTCTAGAAGGGCTCTGTATATAATCATTTTGTATTCACCTAATCATGATTTCATAAAAGTTTCTTCATCTGGAAAACCCCTTGGTTGTTTTGTTTGGGAGCCTTCTCAAACCATGGGTGATTTCTTGTGTGCCCCAAGTGTTTGTTGCTTTTTGGGTTCCTTGTGAGTAAATAGAGCCTGGGAGAGATACTGTGAGGAAGGACTGCATATGTTTCTCTAGGCTTTCTTAAAATGTAAAACAAAAGGTATCTGACCACTGCCCAAGTCAGCCAGGTTTTCAGGTGTAGAGGTCCCTCTTCCCAACTGACAAAGTCAGCACCTCTATATCCAACCCCAGATTGTACAAACTAGTTCAAAATCCAGCAGTGCTACTGCCCTGTTGACCTCTGCTGACAGGCCCAGCCTTAGGCGACACTGTGTCAAGTACTGCTTTTCTGGTAGAAAAGCACTCTCCTGTGGGCAGGCTCTGCCTCCCAAGCTAAGAATTAGGTCCAGCTGCAGCCACCGTATCTAAGAAGGCACCCTCCACACAGTTAGCAGATAGAGGGGCTGAAGGTGCCAAGAGGTAGTGATTCCTCCACCTCTGTTGCCAGGCCCCCACCATAGGTGACACTGCATAAAATACTGCTTTTCTGTCAGAGAAGTGCTGTCCTGTTTACAGGCACTGGCTCCCAGTCTAAGAATTATGCCCTGCTAAAAGCTCCATATCCAACATCGCATCCTACACACAGGCACTGTGGTTCCACATGAACTGCACTGTGGCAGAGATAAAAAGACAGGCCCAAAGTGGCTAGATGAACAGAGTCCAAAGCCTGGGTCTCAAAATATGGGAATTTCACTTGCCTATCCCCTGGTAGTGTGTTCGAGTCTAGCCACTAGGCAAGAACGAGCTCTGCCCACCGGCCAAGACAGAGGAAAAAAAAGTCAAAATGGTGCATTTACCTTCAGTCTGTGAGAGCCAGGGCTAGCCAGGAGTGGGAGTCAGTGAAAGCGAGGAGGTTTTTCACTCAGTGGTATGAAGTCCAAATCAACAGCCCTGTGCCATGTCCTGGAGGCTCAGTAGGTGACCGGAAGGCTCCGTTTGATTATCAGTTCAGGTCTTGGTTTCCAGAGGGATATAAGGAGATGTGTGCTTAGTCTGCCAGCTTGACTCCTCATTTTTGACAATTTTTTATGTTGCTGAATGCATACTTCATACATTCTACATTCCATTTAATAATGGGTGTTTGCAACTGTTTCTTCTCATTTTGAATCATGTCACATCAGCAAATGAAGGTCCTGAAAGTTTGACTTCATGCACATCATGTAAGGTTGAGGAGGCAGTTCTTTCCCCGTTATCTTCTGAGTACTTTCCAACCTGGAGGGCTCGTCTTCTGGCACTGTATCAGACAGTGTTCTGCTGCTATTCATAACTTTTTCATTAGCTAGTTATTTTCTGGAGTAGACTGCAAGGTCCTTCTGCCTAGACTGTCTAATTCTGGAAGCTCAGCTGAACCCTGTCCACCATAGGTGACCCTGCTGGTATTTGAACAGCAAAGCTTCTGACATCTTGGCAACATGCAAGCCCCAAAGTGACTGGATAAAAATGAAGCATGTAAGAATTAATAGCTGTTCTATACTCATGTAAGTATTTAGGAAATATAACTGAAGAGAAGTTCTTATTTACAGTTGTAACAAATAGGTTACCTAGAAATAAGTTTATCAAGAAATGTGGAATATATAGATGAAGAAAACCTTAAAATATTACTGAAAAGCATGAAAAACGATTTAAATAAATGAATGGGTACACTAAATAGTTAGCAGTTGTCCCTAAGTCTATTATTTTAACTCTGTTTTGATAAAAATATTAACACTAGTAGTTATTTTGGCAAGGTAAATTTATAGAATTTAGAGATTTAAAAAAATGCAACAATAGTCAATAAACTTTGGAAAAAGAAGTATACTGAGGGAAGACAAGTCCTGGCAGATAATAAGACATAAGAATACAATAAGTAAAACAGTTTGGGATTGGAATATTTATAGACAGATCAGTGAAAGAGAATAGAGAACCCAGAAATAGATCTAATATGTATCTACATGGTTATGACAAAAAAAAAGTAGCATTTCTGATCAATGGAAAAATGTAATTATTCAGTAAACGGTCGTAGGCAACTGACTAATAATGGTGGGAGAGGAGAATCAGAATTGGATTCCTGTCTCTTTCATTATACTAATACAAACTCAGGTGGATCAAATATTTATGTAAAAAAATAGAAACATAAGATTATTAGAAAAGTAAATGTAGAATTAAAAAGAAATCTTATAGTAGGGAAGGCTTGTCTATTCAACACAACAATTCAGAACCCATGTAAGAGAATATTAAGAAATTTGACTTTAGAACTTTTGCCTGACCAACTTTGTGAACAAAGTCAAAAGACAGGCACGTGAGAAAAAATTATTTGCATCATGTAACGAGAGGACGTTTTCTTAATAATTGTGTTATGGTAGTATTTATGTCATGACAAAAGACTGGAAACACCTCAAATACCCATTAATAAGGGTTTGATTACATAAATTATGATGCATCCATACAGTCCTTTAAAACTGCCGATTTGGAGATATCTTCAAGACAAAATTTGTTTTTATTTACTTTTTTAAATTATTGTAATTTAGGTGAGGGTTTACAGAACAAACTGTCTTCTCATTAAATGATACACTTATTGTTGTGTGATGTTGGTTACTAACCCTGTGACGTCAACACTGCCTTCTGGACCTTGGGTTCTCTGTTGCCAGTCTGCCTGCCCCCTCAGGTCCTCCATTCCTTGCCTCTGGGCTCATGTGTGTCTTTATAGTCTTGGTTGGTTTTATGGGCCTGTCTAATCTTTGGCTGAAGGGCAGACCTTGGAGTAACTTCACTACTGAGCCGAAAGACTGCCTGGCTTCTCTTGTCTTTGTCAGGCCAAAAGGTCTGGTCTTTTTTTGTGAGTTACAATTTCATTCTGTATTTTTCCCCAGCTCTGTCTGGAATCTTCTTTTGTGATCCCTGTCAGAGCAGTCAGTGGCAGTAGCCTGGCACCATCTAGTTGCGCTGAATTCGGCCTGGCGGAGGCTGTGGTAGCTGTGGTCCAGTGGTCCTTTGGACTGATCTTTCCCTGGTATCATTGGTCTTCTTCATTTTCCATTGCTCCCTATGGTGACAAAATTTTTAAAGAAGTCAAGATGCAGGAAAGTAATAATGATATGTTATCATTGATATAAAACGATTTTAGAAAGCTATCAAAATAACTTGAAAAAATGTTGGGATAAAATAAAACTTGAAAAATGTAGTGCAATGAAAAAATAAACATTTAGTAAGGGATACTGGGTCACTATGAGTTGGTATCAACTTGCCGCCAGCAGGTTTGGTTTTTTTGTTTGTATAGGTAATGGTATATGCATAGACTCTTGCAGAGGCGACACAAGAAATGCTTTTGGTGGATGCACGTGCTAAAGCAGTTTGGGCTAGGTTGAGAGGGCAGACTTCTTTTCACTATACAATCTTCACAGACGTGTGTGCACCTGCGCGCGCACACACACAAGAACTGCGGATTCATTGCTTTTTCAACTTGAAAGAAAAAAAAAAGCCCTACTGTCACTGAGTCATTTCTGACTTATATTGACTCCATAGGACAGAGCAAAACTATCACATGGGGTTTCCAAGACTTCAGGCTGTTATCTTTGTGGAATCAGTGTGCCATATCTTTCTCCTGTAGAGCAGCTGGTGGGTCAGAACCACCAGCCTTTTGATTAGGAGCCTAGTACTTACCCACCGTGCCACCAGCTGAAAGCACTAGAGGGTGCTATGTGAACACATTTGAATAGACCTGTGATTGCCAAATACTGTTTAAGTATATTAAAAGTGGTTTTAAGTACCATTTTAGAAAGTTTAGTTATGGTAGACTTACGTTCATTTTCTTTTCCTAGCCTACATGTATGGAGCTGCCAGAAGAGCTGCTTCAATTCAAGGATGTCCAGAAGTTGCGCAGGGAGAAAGCTGCGAGAGAGTATAGTGTGAATGCACGGGGACTTCTATTAAGGACAGTGCCACAGCCAAAGACATCCGTGACAAAGACAGCAGAGAAAGAAGAAACAGTAAGAGGTTTCTTGCTCAGTGAAAATTCTAGAGTAGACAAAGCTCCACAGTTTACATCTCATCAATCCCATGAGGATGTGGATTTGTCAAAAGAAGAATTGAAGACTAGACAAGTGAAAATAAAACCTCAACATCTACCTCTCCTAGAGAAAGCAGAGGCCACTGAGGGTTCCAGTAACAAATTTATTTGCCCTGGCTCCAACGGGTCAGAGGACCAGAGAGTAACTCAAAAAGAACATGTTAAGATGCTCAAACATGAGTTTCAGACACGTTTATCTTTGAAAGAAGAGATAGAACAGTTATTGATGGTGGAAAACAAAGATGTAAAATGCACAAAACAAGATGTTTCATTGTCTCCAAGTGACACTTTCCATATTTTAAGGAAACCTGAGCTTTCCATCCTTCCTCCTTGTCCAGCCTTGGAGAAGCTTGATTCCTGGATAAATTGTCCTCTAACTCAACTGTAGAGAAGCAGTTTGTTTTCCAGCTCACAAAGGGGGCTCGTTTCCATGTCATGTGGGTCTTCCTTTGGTGCTTATAGCTTAGGGCCTAAGTTTTTCATGTAAGTTTAGTTATGCCTCAGTCACAGGCTTTGGGAAAAATTAATTCCTCTTGCCTCCTCTGACATTCCACGTATTTGGATTAGGATAAGAGTGAATAAGTTAAATTATGGAAGAAGTAAAATTTCTGGTTTTGTCACTTGGTAGAAATCTTCCAGAGTGGCCAAAGTAAATTATTTCTCATAATTTGGGTTTAGAGGAGAATTTTAAGAAAGGAAAGATCTTGGGTTTAGTGTCAGAATCTATACTTTTTCAATTTTGTTCTGTGAGTTAGTTACTGTTCTGAATTTTAGATTGGTTTGGTAGTGTTGGTAAAATGTAGCGACCCTGCCATAAGTTTAAAAAAAATAGGACTGGACAACTTTACCATTCTCTTTCTCTTTTAAAAAATATTAACTATTTCTGATAGAATGAACGTGACCATTTTACGTCATAGGTGAATAATATTTATTATAGGCCACAATAACCTAGTTTTAATTTCTGTTAACTTTATTTGCTTTCCAATGATTTTGTCCATTCTCCTAACTAGCAGAGGCTCTGGATTTCTCTATAGTATGCAAGGTCACTGTGTATTGGAGCTTACAGAACAACATTATGTAAACTTGATGTTTGACTTCATTCTTTTGGCGTGTAGTTAGTATAATTTCTTAAAACGACAGGAAGGCAGCATGTACAGAACCTTTTTGTTTTATGTCCTTTTGTGTAAAATAACCAATAAACCTGTTTTGGCATCAGATCATCTCTCAGTTTCCTTAACTGGGTAAGAGTAAATGATTGGTGTTTAGATTTCTAGGTGTAAAGACCAGTTAAATTACGTGTAATTTGAAGTGTCATAACACTGTACTACTTATTCTATGTAGAGGAAACTTCAGGAAAGTCTGAATAAGATTAGGAGCATCCTCAGCCAGTTGTGTTGCTGTGCCTTCCAGACTCCGGAGTCTGTGTCTAGCCTGAGCTGAGACAAAGACAGGCCCAAGAGCAGTGGACTCAGGCCTACAGTTGCCTTGTCTCACTTTATGCTCAGTTTTAGAAAGCCATCTGGGGCCAAGGTGGTTTCTGATTCAGCTTCTGTAAATGCATTTCAGGTTGAGCTACAAATGTGATCAGTCTAGGTTTAGCCTGGAGAAAGTGAATTCCTGAAATGGATTTAACTTCTTATAGAACCATCAAGTTATTACTCACAGAAAATATATATAGGTGCTACAAAAGTAACATCCTTTTTTTTTGTTTGTTTTTTTACAAAGGACTTCCTCATTACATAGGTTGTGTGACTGTACTTAAAAAGAACAACATTTTGCTGTGCCATTCAATCTGGTTGTCACAAGCTGTATTTAAATTTTAAATGAAATTTGTTACAATTAAACAAGATGAAAAATTCAGCTCTTAAGTTGCAGTCACCACATTTCTAGTGCTCCATAGTTCTGCATGCCAGGTATCTTCTGTAGTGAACAACTCAGGTAAAGAACATTTTCATTATCTCAAAAAGTTCTCTTGGATAGTGAGTGGTATTCAAGAGATACTTTGACTCCTAGGACTAAATGAGCCCTTTAGATCCCATCATACTATTTTCTAGGAGAAACACTCATACGTGGTGCATTTGTTTACATATCTTCATTCTAGCCCTGTACCCAGATTCTTCATATGAGGTTAGATTCTGCCATGAGGTTCTGTCATGTGCTAGAAAAAGTGTAAAATAAACCCTGTGTTTCTCAAGCCCTGTTGCTAGTGCTCCATGCTGTTATGCATATTCTTGACTAACTTTTTCCTAGAATCTTCAGGATACCTAGGGTGCTTATCCAAAATCACTGTCTAGTGCTTATGAAGTATTTTCCTAATTGTGAATTCGTAAGCCATGCTGCTTGGTTTCCCAAACTCCTGGGGTCTTGCTGTGATCTACGAGTGTTTTCCTGCGTCTACCCTGCCCAGCTGACCTTTCTGTATGAGACCTGCAATTAGAGACTTTTCCAAGTAATCCTACCTTTTAGTTTTGAATCTAGGTTAAGATGTTTTAAATCATTTCCCTGTGCAAAAGTGCAGCACTGGGAATAGAGCACGTGTTTGTTGGCATCCTGGTCTATTCAGTGTTCTTCTCGGTGTCTTATAAAAAAAAAAATCACTGCAGCAGCTTTGGCTCCTGTCTGACTGTGGGTTTCATAAGTGCTAATATGACCCGATAGAATTTAATTCCCTACAGCCTTCTCATCAGTTTTGGTACCAGTCCCCAGCAGCAAGCTGAGTGAGGAAAAGCCTGGGGCAACCTGGTACATCTAGGGGACTATAGAATCTGTAAGTATTAGCCAAGAACACTCGACAAAGAGGCAGTTATAAAAGTAGCATAAGTACCTTACAAATAATTAAGAAAATAAAGGAAAAATATCCCTCAATCACCGTCATCCCCTTATACAACTCTGCCTAACTTGTTGACATTTTTGTTCTTCCTCTCTGACTATACACCAAACCAAAAACTGTTGCCATTAAGTCAATTCTGACTCATAATGATCTTACAGGACAGAATGGAATGGCCCCCTAGAAGCAGACTTCCACGTCTTTTTCCCTCAGATCGCTTTCAGTTAGCAGTCAAGCACTTAACCACTGGACCCCTAGGGCTCCCTAGGGAAAAAAAACCCACTGCCGTTGAGTCAGGTCCAACTCGTAGCGACCTAGAGTTCAGAGTAGAACTGCCCATAGAGTTTCTAGGGAGCAGCTGGTGGATTGGAACTGCTGACCTTTTTTGGTTAGCAGAGGTAACACTTAACCCCCTATGCCACCAGGGTTTCCAAGGGCTCCCTGGAAACTGGGGTAAAACTGATGAAAGGAATTTAATTGCAACCTCTTTGGAAAGCAATCTAGTGTTCCCTTAAAAAACTGGATATAGATATACCATTGGACCCAGTAATTCCACTGCTTGGAATATATCCTACAGAATCAAGGCCATTCACACCAATTGATACATACACACAAATGTTTATCGCAGCACAGTCTACAATAGCAAAAAGATGGAATCAACCCAGATGCCCAACAACAGAGGAATGGATAGGTAAACTATGGTATATATACTCAGTGGAACACTATGCAGTGATAAAGAACAACGATGATTTCAGGAAACATCTCGTAACCTGGTTCAACTGGAGGACATTATGTTGAGTGAAAGTAGTCAGCGACAAAAGGACAAATATTGTATGATAAGAACTTAAAATCAGATTCATGCGTAGAAGAAAAGACTCTTTGATGGCTGCAAGGGTGGGGAGGGCAGGAGGGGGAAGCAGGACGGTTTAGATTAGATAGTTGACAGAAATTTGGTTGGGTGAAGTCGGTGATAGCCCATATTAGAAAGAAGATCAATATTAAACTTGACTTCAGCACAACTTGAGTACTCCTCCCACCTTAACCCAGTATTCCAAGGACAGAGTAGCTGAAGCGGGGCAGGGGACCATGCTCTCAGGGGAAATCAAGGCCAACTGGCACAACTAGCATTTTGCTAATGAGGTCTCTCTGTACCCCACATTTTTGAGTGGTGCCTGGGGTGTTAAAAGCTGCCAAGCTGCCATCTGAGGGTACAGCAAATGGTCCCAACTCAGCAGGAACGGATGATCACCGAGGTCCATAATGACGTGGGGGAAAGGGAACTCATAAGACAGATCCATGTGAGTGGGTGTCTACATCAACTTGTGACTTGAAGAACCGGATGGTGCCTGGCCACCACCAGTGATAGCCGCAATGGAACTCACAAAGTTGAGTGTCTCACTGGCAACATAAGAATAAATAGGGGTGCACCCTGAGATCTCCACTAAAAGACCACAATTGATAGTCCAGGGGCTTTGGGGTTCCCCTCGGAGCACGGCCCCTGGCCCTGATGCTGCCCCTGTCCATAAATCATAATGAAGGTCAACTCTTTGGACAGGAATGAATTGGACGTGGCGACATGGAGTGACCATGTTTTCTGGGCACTTTATGATTCTGTGCATCTATAGGATATCGTCCTGCTGACCTCTTACTGGAGGAAGGGGAGTGGGTGGAGAAGAGGGGAAAGGAGACTGTTGGGAAGACAGGACATATACAGAGCAGAGAGTAAGAGTGTGCTGTCATTGGGCAGGGAGAGCAGTGGGAGCTGCATATAAGTGAGCTTGCAAATTTATATGGGAATGTACATTTTCATTTAACCATAATAAAAAAACATTTAAATAAATTCTATCGGTTGATTAGAAAAGGTGCCAAGGTAATTCAGTGGAAGAAAAATGGTCTTTTCAACAAACAGTTGTAGAACTAGTCACATGGAAAAAATGAAGCCAACCCTCACCTCACACCTTACAAAAAATTCAAAATGAATGATAGACATAAATGTACAAACTAAAACGGTACAGATTTTCAAAGGAGACGTAAGAGGAAGTCTTCATGACCTTGGATAGATGAAAATTTATTACTTAGGATACAAAAAAGTATGAAACATGAAAGACATGTTTGAAAAAATGAAAAGGCAAGCCAAAGACTGAGAGAATATATTAAGAATACATTTATTCTGACAACTTGTATCCAGTATATGTGGAGAAACCTAACTTGATAACCTAAAACATTCCAATTATATAATGAGCAAAAGATTTAAATATGTTTCACAATAAGCACTTAAAAAAATGTTTAGCGTTATTCTTTAGTGGAGAACTTATAACTACAATGAGATACTGAAGTAGGTGGCATACCCGTTTTCCTTAAAGTCCTAGCTTCCTAGCACTACCTAGCTCCAGGGAAATTACACATTAACCTGTGACCCACTGAGGAGGGGAAGTGATGGACGAGCTACAGGGGTAAAATCTTGACGGCTGTTTTGTCTTGAGCCATCAAAACAGGTGGAGATGCCAGTTGCTGACCCCCTGCCTGGGTAACCATCACAGAGAACCTCCAGATGGATGCCCCATAGCACCCCTCACTGCCACTCAGTTCCAGATCTGTATCTCCTCCAGATCCCAGTGTCTGTCTCCAGATAGATCCCCTCCAGATAGATCTCTTCTGGGTCACCAGATGCGCATCTCAGAACTACCCCTGACAAAGCTCCCACATTCTTCCATCCCTCACTCCTAATGTTTACCCTTAGCTACCCAATAAAAACTCCTAGCCTGACTGAAGAAGGTGGACAGGCTCTGAGGACCCAGTGCCTTGTATATAGGTATATGAAATGAACCTTTTGGCCACCCACCTCAGCCCTGTCTCGGTACTGGTTTTGTGGCAGGTAGCATGAATCTGTGTTTTACAGTAACAAAATCACCACATACTGGCTAAACAAAATCTGTTACCATGAAGTTGATTCAGATTCATGCCGACCCTATAGTACAGAGTAGAACAGTCCCATAGGGTTTCCAATGCTGTAATCTTTGCGGGAGCGCACTGCTACATCTTCCACGAAGTGACTGGTGGATTAGAACTGCCAACTTTCCAGTTAACAGCTAAGTGCTTAACTACTGTACCACCAGGACTCCTTACATATTGACTAAAATATTTGGAAAGAAAAAGGCTAACATTAGCAGACATAGGTGAGCAGCCAGACTCACACATTGTTAAGAATGTACAATAGTTAGAACCACTTTGGAAAAAGTTCTGGTTATTTATTGAAAGCTCCCGTGTACATTAACTATTTGACCTAGCAGTTCAACTGCTAGGTTTTTATGACTCACTAAAGTTATTATTATTATTATTTTTCATAAAAAGACAGACAAGCCAAGTGTTGCAGAATATGGAACAACTGGAGCTGTGAAGTGCACAATCACTTTAGAAAACAGTTTGGCAATTTCCTGTAGTTATCAACCCACAAATCATTCCTAGGGATTTATTCCAAGAGTAATGAACGCATATATTCACACAAAGTCTTGTGCACAGGATGGTCGAAACGGCTTTATTCATAATGGCCCCTGCAGTGTGATTGTTTTTGTGTGTGGCCTTTCTAGCAATGGTCTTAAAACTCACCCAGGTGATTGTGTGATAGGGTAATTGTAGCCTACCAAGGGAATTGGTCAGTTTTGCCTTAAAAGAGAACCAGTTCCAGAGCCCAAAACTCTAGTGCCGTCGAGTCAATTCTGACTCATAGTGACCCTATAGGACAGCACAGAACTGCCCCATCATTTCCAAGGAGCGCCCGGCAGATTTGAACTACCAGCCTTTTGGTTAGCAGCCGTAGCACTTACCACTAACAGAGGAGAGGAAACACCACCACCAGAGAAGGAGACACCCCGCAGCAGGAACCAGTGCTGTGCGTTTCTGGGCACACGGAAAGGGAAAATTGAGGGGCCTTTGGGCAGAAACTGAGGACCATGAAGAGACATGCCTTCGAACACAGCTAGGAGAAGCTATCCTGATGGAAAAAATTGTATCCTAAGTGTTCTTGAACCTGAAATGTAACTGCTACCTCCCTAATAAACCCCATAATTGTGAGTGTGGTCCGTGAATTCTGTGTAGCCATTGCAATGAATCCAGCAGAGAGTGCTGTGGTATCAAAATTGATAGAAACGCAAAGAGAAATGGCAAATACCTTTCCCTCAGGGCAGTCAGCCTTGGGCTGCTGATTTTGATTCTCCATTCCCCTTGTGAAGTTAGAGGGGCTCAGACGTTGCTGTTGTCCCCAGCCAGTTTTACAGCTCCCAACTGGAAACAACAGGCACTTTCAACAACAGAATGAATGGATAGACAAATCGCAGTATGTCCATGTAATGGAGGATTTTTCGGCAATAAAAAGGAGCGAACTGTGATACTTGTAAAGTGGACAAATCTCAAAAATTTTTGCGGAGCTCAAGAAGCCAATCACATAAAACTATACATATTGTATGGTTCTATTATAGGAAATTCTAGTGAAAGCAATACTAATCTATGGGGAGAGACAGCAGATCAGATTTTGCCTGGGATTAGAGGACTAGCCCATTTCCACCAATTCCGACTCAAGCTCTCAAATCCACCCTTTAGGATGGAATAGAATAAATAGCTGGTGGATTTGGACTGCCGATCTTTTGATTAACACCTGAGTTCTTAACCACTGTGCCACCAGTGCTCTGGGCTAGAGACAGGAGTTGGGAACAAGGGAACTTTTTCTGGTGATGTGAACCTTCTCTACCTTGATTGCAGTGATGGTTACGTGGATGTATACATTTGTCAAAATGTATTGAACTGGACACTTACCATAGATGTATTTTATTGTACATAAATTTTGCTGCAATAAAGTTTGTTTTAAAAAGCATTTGGAAGCCACTGGTTGAGAAGGTATGGAGAAATTATTAGGGTTACAGCATGTTGTTAAATGATGTCAATGAATAGAAAGAGCAAATGAATGCTGCTCTTACGGTATAATTTTTTAAATTAAAAATAAATAGCAATATGCACATGATTATAAAATATCACAGAACGGCTTATAATGAAAATTAATATCCAGCTATCTCATCTTTGCCCAGCCTTAGTCTTGTTACCTGGAAGGCATCCACTTTTTAATCCCCCCCAAAAGACAACTAGAATGTAAACTGGTAGATGTGGAACAATTGATGATAAGCATTTAATTTGATATAAACCAGAAGAACTAATAGTGTAAGCCTAATAATACTGATTTCTCTACATGGCAGCAGTAGCCTCTGATATGTATGAGAGATTTCCACATTCTGGTGTTCTCAAGTTCCCCCAACTGCATTTTGTTTATAACTTGAAAGCCACCTGATCCCTAAACCCCCAGTGTTTTAAATAAGAGTCTTGTAATGAAAATAAATTCTAATGAAACATTCCTGAGGAACAGCCAAAACCCAGCAAGTTCCAGGAATGAGGGAGATGAGGAAAAGATTATTGTGTAACGTGTCAGATCCCATCCATAGTGCACTTTTCAAGTAGCCACTGAAATAGTAAAATCTGGAGGTTAGCGGGAAGGAACTCTGCCTTAGCAAATGGATTTTAAAGAAGTAAAATGTAGTGATTTTACACTATGAGCAGCACTCACTCGTACTTACCTTTAAAATAGAGAGCACGTGGCTGATCAAGGCTTCCTGCAGCGTCTTAACATGGCAGATTTCATTTATGCATTTGTTAGCAAACATTTTGGACTGACTTTTTTTGAGCCAAGGTAGACCCAGTGCATCTGTGGGAAAGTCGGATTAGCCTTGGAGAAGAGAAAGCACTTTCCCTGAAACTGAGTGTCAGAGGGCTTCTTAAGAGGTGGGAGAAGTGCCATTTGGGAGTTCTTTATTGCAGGAGTGGAAAACATAGAGGTATGGTACTGAGAGGTTATACGATTCTAACTCATAGCAACCCTGTAGGTCAGAGTGGAGCTGCCCCATAGAGTTTCCAGGGAGTGCCTGGCGGATTTGAATTGCCTTCTTTTGGTTAGCAGATATAGCACTTAGCCACTACACCACTAGGGTTTCTAGTAAGAGGTAAGGATGGAGAAATAGATAGGATCCATGTTATCTGATAATGTTTTTTGAAAAAAGAACTACAGAGTAGGTGCCTACAGGTAATAGGACTAAGACTAGGAAAAGATGGGACAAATGGATACTGATTTTCATTATAAGCCTTTTTTTTCCTATTCCTGCATAATTTGACTCAGGGTTTAAAGTTCTGAGAAAGAGACTCTGATTGGATTTACGTCACGGATGGCTCATCTAAAGTACCTTAATTGATTGTCCTAGTACATGTAATGGATAGCTTTTATATGGCCTTTCTTGCAATGATCTTGTAACTCCACCAAATGACTGGGTGGGACTATGCAAATGAGGTGCTTGTAGCCCACCAAGGGATTCCTTGCTAATAATACAAATAAGTTACATGGCACCTGTCATGGATTGAATTGTGTCCTCCCCAAAAATATGTGCAGTAATTTGCCTGGGCCAAGATTTCCTGTATTCTATGATTGTCCTCCACTTTGTGATTTTCCTGTGCTGTATGTTAAAGTATTAGGGTGGGACTGTGAATTCCTTTATAGGATCACCTTCCTGCTTCACTGTAAAGGGAGCTTACCTGGAGTATAGCTTGCAGAAGTGTTAATCCTTTCATCCTACATGAGATAAAAGGAAGGAAAAGCAAGTGAAGAATTGGGAATCTCACACCCTCAAGAATGCAGCACCAGGAGAAGAGCAAGTCCCTCAGACCTGAGGTTCCTGTGCCAAGATGCTCCCTGGAAATGCTGATGTAATACCGGACTTTCCTCCAGAGCCGACAAGGGGGAAACCTTTCCCCTGGAGCGGACATCCTAAATTTGGACTTGTAGCCTACTGGACTGTGTAAGAATAAACCTTCCTTTATTAAAGCCATCCACTCTGTGGTATTTCTGTTGGAGCAGCCCTGGCTGACTAAAACAGCACCCTTATGGGGTGGGGGCGCGCAAGTAGGGTATATGGAAAACTAACAATGGAATTGGTCAGTTTTGCCACCCCAGTAGCCTTAAAAGAAAGCTGATCCCAAAGGAGAAGGGGGACCTCACTACCATCAAGAAGAAGAGATGAGAGGTTGCCCTCGTACCCAGGGTCCGTGTGCTGAGAGACTCCTAGATCTAGTAGACAGAGACAGACAGCTGTAACACCAGAGATGGTACAAGGTGATGAAACATGGCAGCAGAGAAACCTACTCTCCACAAGTCACCGTTGTCTTGCTAACTGTCACTTTCATTTCTCTATGGTTTATCACCGAGGTGTACATTCCTAGATATTGTGGTTTAGTCTTAGCTGTTTTTTTTTAAAACTTGATGAGTCTTTTCTAGCCTCCCTACAGTTTTTGCTCCATCTTTTTTTCTTAAAATTTAACTCTGGAAGAAACCAGGTCTTTTGACTTGTAGCATTTTCCATAGTCTGAATTGTGCTGTTTGCATACTTACAGTGTAGTTCAACATGTTCTTCTGTCCTCTGTATTTGGCACCTGAATCCAGACTCTTGATAAGATTTACGTTCATTCTCTTTGGGAAGACAAGTAGATGGTGGTATACTCTTACATCAGAAGGCGCATAATGTCTAGTTTTTGCTCTTTTGACATTTGTAGCCATTTTTCAGTGATTAGATACTTTTAGTTCATGTTGATGCCTTTAGTTTTGCTTTCATTTATTAGCTGTTGTTGTTGAGTCAGTTTCAACTCATAGCGACTGTATGTGTACAACAGAATGAGATACTGCCTGGTCCTGAGGCATGCCCACAATGGTTGCTAAGTTAGAGCCCACTGCTGTAGCCACTGTGTGAATCCAATGCATTGAAGGTCTTTTTAGCTGACTATCCACTGTACCACACATGCTGTCCTTCTCCAGGGACTGATCCCTCCTGAAAACATGTCCAAAGTATGTAAGACATCCTTGCTTCTAAGGAGCACTCTGGTTGTACTTCTTCCAAGACAGATATGTTTCTTCTTTTGTCAGTCCATGGTATATTCAATATTCTTCTCCAACATCACTATTCAAAGGCATCAATTCTTCTTCTGTCTTCTTATTCATTGTCCAGCTTTCACCCCCATATGATGCAACTGAAAAGACTATGGCTTGATTCAGGTGCACCTTAGTTTTCAAACTGATATCTTTGCTTTTCAACCTTAAAAAAAAAAGGTCCTTTGTAGCGGATTTTCCCAGTGGAATGCATCTGTTAATTTCTTGACTACTGCTGCCATTGGTGTTAATTGTGGATCTAAGTAAAAATCGAATCTTTGATATCAGTCTTTGTTCTCTTCCTCATAATTTTGCTCATTGGCTCAATTGGGAGAATTTTTGTTTTCTTTCTGCTGAGGTGTAATCCACATTGAAAGCCATCATCTTTGATCTTCATCAATAAGTATCTGAAGTCTTCCTCACTTTCAGCAAGCAAGGTTGTGTCATCTGCATAACACAGGTTGTCAGTGAGTCTTCTTCTGATCCCGATGCCCTACTGTTCTCGGATATTTACTTGACATACAGATTGAACAGATATGGTGAAGGGATGCAACCCTGATGCACACCTGCACTGTCCTCTTGTTGTGTTCAAATGACTGCTTCAGATTGCTCATGAGCAGAATTTACTGTTCTGGAATTCCCATTCTCTACAATGTTACCCATAATTTGTTATGAGTCACACAACTGAATGTCTTTGCATAGTCAACATAACATAGATAAAAATCTTTGTGGTATCCTCTGCTTTCAGCTGAGATCCATCTGACGTCAGCAATGATATCCCTGGTTCCACGCTGTCTTCCAAATACAGCTGGAATTTTTGACAATTCCCTCTTAGTATACTGCTGCAGCTGCTTTTGAATGATCTTAGTAAAAATTTTTCTTGCATGTTATATTAATGATATTTTTCTATAATATCCACATTTGGTTGGGAATAGGCATAAATATGGATCTCTACCAGTCAGTTGGCCAGGTAGCTATCATTCAAATGTCATAGACGAGTGAACATTTCTAGTGCTGCATCTGTTTGTTGAAACATCTCAACTGATACTCCGTCAATTCCTGGAGACTTGTTTTTCACCAATGCCTTCAGTTCAGCTTGGACTTTTTCCTTCAGTATGCTTGCTTCCTGATCATACACTACCTCTTGAAATAGTTGAACACTGACCAATTCTTTTTGGTATAATGACTCTATATATTCTTCCATCTTCTTTTGATGCTTTCTGGATTGTTTAATATTTTCCTCATAGAAACCTTCACTGTCATAACTTGAGGTTTGATTTTTTTTCTTCAGTTCTTTCACCTTGAGACATGCCTAGTGTGTTCTTCCCTTTTGGTTTTCTGTCTCTAGCTCTTTGCCCATGTCGTTAGGATACTCTGATTTGTTTTTTTGAGCCACCTTTTGAAATCTTCTGTTCAGTTCTTTTACTTCAACATTTCTTCCTTTTGCTTTAGCTACTTGACATTCCAGAGCAAGTTTCAGAGTCTCTTCTGACATCCATTTTTGTCTTTGCTTTGTCTCCTGTCTTTTTAATGACCTCTTACTTTGTCCATGTATGAAGTCCTTGATGTCATTCCACTACTTGTCTGGTCTTTGGTTATTAGGGTTCAACATGTCAAATCTGTTTCTGAGATGGTTTATAAACTCAGGTTAGATGTACTCAAGGTCATACTTTGGCTCTCATGGACTTGTTCTAATTTTCTTTAACTTCAGTGTGAACTTGTATATGAGCATTTGATGGTCTGTCTATTCCACAATCAGCCCCTGGACTTGTTCTGACTCATGATATTGAGCTTTTACATTTTCTCTTTCCTCAGATATAGTTGATTTGATTCCTGTGTATTCCATCTGGAGAGGTCTGTGTATATAGTCACTGTTTATGTTGGTGAAAAAAAGTTACTTGCAATGAAGAAGTAAGTAGATTAATTTTATAAGATGCTCTCACTTATCTACTGTCAGTTACTCAGAGGTATAATTTTAGGAAAACAGATTTAAGTGCTTGATTCTTTATTTCTTATCCATTTTTTAAGATACCAAATTACTCCTTGTCATCTTCAGAACATGGCCAATGGTAATATGATGGTTAAGAGCTATGGCAGCTAACCTAAAGGTCAGCAGTTCAAAATTGACCAGCCACCATGAAACAGTTCTACTCTATCCTATAGGGTCACTATAAGTTGGAATTGACTTGATGGCAATGGGTTTATTAACTCATAGATGTAAACATATTTGATCATATTCAATCCACTACAATCTTTGTCCTTATTAGAGCGCAACTGGTGTCATTTTTGGCCAGTGGGAAGCTTCTGAATCCTTCATAGTTTGGCTTCTGACTCCTTTGTCATGAACTTAATAGTCTTTGGTAGCTTTCTCACTATCAGACATGTTAGGACATTCCAGGCTTATCTTGCAGATTCCCTGCCTCAGGCATAGAACCAGCCATTTCTCCAAGAAACTCTGGTTTCTTTTTATGGAAAATGCATTTCAAAACGACCATCTCAGCTTTACAGATATTCATTGCTGCTGGGTTTACCATGTTCCCAAGCTTTTTCAGGGGAAAGAGAAAGAAAAGAAAAAAAGAAAGGAAGAAAACACCTTGAGAGATTGTATTTCCAGTTGAAATTCAGAAATAGAGGCTTTACTCAATCACTTTATTTTATTTTATTTTTATTTAAAATAACTGAGTGAAAATGTACATTAACGTATAAATTTACACACCCACCTATATGCAGCTTCCACTGCTCTCCCTGTCCGGTGACTGCACACTATTCTTCTCTTGCTCCATACATGTCTCATCCTCCCAACAGCCTCCTTTCCCCTCCTCTCCGTCCACTCCCCTTCCTCCAGCCAGAGGTCAGCAAGATGATATCCTCTAGATGTATAGAACCATAAAGTGCTTCCATATATGGTCACTCTGCATTGCCAAGTCCAATCCATTCCTGTCCGAAGAGTGGACCTTTGTTATAATTAATGGGAAAGGGCAGTATCAGGGTCGGGGGCCATGCTCTCAGAGGAACCCCAAAACCGCTGGACCATCAGTTGAAGTCTTTTAGTGGAGATCTCATGATGCACCCCTTTTTATTCTTGTGTTGCCAGTTAGACTCCGCTCTGTGAGCTCCATCGTGGCTATCACTGGTGGTGGCCGGGCACCATCTGGTTCTTCCGGTCCCAAGTCGATGTAGGAACCCACTCTTGTGGGTCTCTCTGTCTTCTCGGTTGTCTTTACCGCATGTCATTTTGGTCCTCAGTGAGCATCTGTTCCTGCTGAGTTGGGACCATTTGCTGTGTCCTCGGATGGCAACTTGGCAGCTTTTAAGACCCCAGACGCCACTCACCAATGTGGGGTGCAGAGAGGTCTCTTAGGAAAATGCTAGTTGCGCCAATTGGCCTGGAATTCACCTAAGAGCATGGTCCCCTGCCCCCCGCCCCAGCTACTCTATCCTTGCAGTATTGAGTTAAGATGGAAGGAGTACTCAAGTTATGCTGAAGTCCACTTAATGTTGTTCTTGTTTCAAATGTGTGCTATCACCGCTTTCTCCCAACTAGATTTCTAGTAACTGTCTAAACTAAATCCTCCCCCGCTCACCCTCCCTCCCTCCCCTCCCTTGCAGCTGTCAAAGAGTCTTTTGTTCTATACACAAGTCTGTTTTGGGGATCTTATCATAGAGGTCTCATACAGTATTTGTCCCTTTGTAGCTGACTACTTTCACTCAACATAATGTCTTCCAGTTGAAACCAGGTTAGGAGATGTTTCCTGGAATCATCGTTATTCTTTATCATTGCGTAGTGCTCCATTGAATATATGTACCATAGTTTACCTATCCATTCTTCTGTTGTTGGGCATCTGAGTTGATTCCATCTTTTTGCTATCGTGGACTGTGCTGTGGTAAACATTCTGGTGCATTTGTCCATTGGTGTGAAAAGCCTTGATTCTTTAGGATATATTCCAAGTAGTGGAATTACTGGGTCAAATGGTATATCAATATCCATTTTTTTAAGGAAGCGCCAGATTGCCTTCCAAAGAGGCTGGACCCTTTTGCAACCCCACCAACAGTGTAGGAGGGTTCCACTTTCTCCACAGCCTCTCCAGCATTTGTTGTTTTGTGTTTTCTGGATCATGGCCAATCTTGTTGGGGTGAGATGGTATCTTATTGTTGTCTTGATTTGAATTTCTTTAATAACTAAAGATCGTGAACATGTCCGCATGTGATTTTTGGCTGCCTGGATCTCCTCTTTAGTGAAGTGTCTGTCCATCTCCTTTGCCCATCGCTTAATTGGATGGTTTATCTTCTTCTTCTTGATATTTTGTAGTATCTTATAGATTATGCAGATCAGGCATCGATCTGACATAGTTAGCCAAGTAAAAGCCAAGTGCTGTCGAGTCGGATCCGACTCATGGCCAAATATTTTTTCCCATTCTGTGGGTGTTCTTTTAATTCTATTAATAAAGTCTTTGGATGAGCAAAAGTGTTTGATTCTTAATAGTTCCCATTTATGTATTTTCTCTTCTGTTGATTGAGGTTTCTTTGACAGATTTTGGAGTCTGTCCTCATTGTGTGTTAAAACTTCTATTGTTGTTCCTACCTTTTCTTGGATGAGCTTTATCATTTTAGGTTTGATATTTAGGTCTTTTATCCAGTTGGAGTTGGTTTTTGTATAAGATGTAAGATATGGATCTTGATTCAGTTTATTGCAGATGGATAACCAGTTTTGCCAGCACCATTTGTTGAAGATACTGTTTTTACCCCAGTTTAATGTCTTAGGGCCTTCATCAAATATCAACTGTTCATAGGGAGATGGTGTCATCTCTGGGATCTCAAGTCTGTTCCATTGATCGATCTGTCTGTTCTTGTACCAGTACCAGGCTGTTTTGACCACTGTGGCAGTGTAGTATGTTCTAAGGTTGCGTAATGAGAGGCCTCCCAGTGTGTTCTTCTTCTTTAGTAGTACCTTACTTATCCGGGGCTTCTTCCCTTTCCAAACAAAATTGGTGATTTGTTTCTCCATCTCATTTAAAAATGATGCTGGAACTTCTATTGGGATTGCATTATGTAAATAAATTGCTCTGGGTAAAATAGACATTTTCACAATGTTAAGTCTTCTTATCCATGAGCAGGGTAGGTTTTTCCATTTATCTAAGTCTCTCTTAATTTCTTGTAGTAAGGGCTTGTAGTTCTCTTTGTAAAGGTTTGTTGTTTCTCTGGTTAGATTAATTCCTAGGTACTTTGGCTTCTTAAGGGCTATCGTAAATGGTATTGATTTAATAATTTCCTCCTTAACAGCTTCGTTGTTGGTATAAAGGAATTCTACTGATTTACTTATTTTTATCTTGTATCCTGAGACTTTACTGAACTCTTCTATCAGTTTGAGCAGCTTACTTATAGATTCCTTGGTGTTCTCTGCATATACAATCATGTCATCTGCGAACAGGAAGATTTTAACTTCCTCTTTGCTGATGCAGATGCCCTTTATTTCTTGGTCTTGTCTAATTGCTCTGGCTACAACTTCTAGCACAATGTTGAATAGGAGAGGTGACAGTGGGCATCCTTGTCTAGTTCCTGATCTCAAGGGAAAGTCTTTCAGTCTCTCTCCATTCAGGATGATGTGGGCAATTGGCTTTGTATAAATGGTCCTTATTGTGTTGAGGAATTTGCCATCTATGCCCATTTTGCTAAGAGTTTTTAGCATGAATGGGTGTTGGAATGTATCAAATGCCTTTTCGGTATCAATGGACAAAATCAGGTGATCCTTGTCTTTTGTATTATTTATGTGGTTAATCACATTAATTGTTTTCCTGATGGTGAACCAGCCTTGCATCCCTGGTATGAATCCCACTTGGTCATGATGGATTAATTTCTTGACATGTTGTTGTATTCTGTTGGCAAGAATTTTGTTGAAGATTTTTGCATCTAGGTTCATGAGTGATATCGGTCTGTAGTTCTCTGTCTTTGTTGGATCTTTCCCTGGCTTAGGTATCAGGGTAATGCTGGCTTCATAGAATGAGTTTGGGAGTACTCCATCCCTTTCTATACTGTGAAATAGTCTCAGTAGTATTGGGGATAACTCTTCTCTAAGTGCTTGGTAGAACTCTGCTGTGAAGCCATCTGGGCCCGGACTTTTTTGGTTGGCAGTGTTTCGATGACATTTTCAATCTCTTCCTTTGTGATGGGCTTATTAAGCTGGTCTGCTTCACATTGTGATAATTTGGGTAGGTGGTATGAGTCAAGGAATTGGTCCATTTCCCCTAGGTTTTAAATTTGTTAGAGTACAGCCTTTCATAGTATTCTGTTAGGATATTTTTGATTTCTGTTACATCTGTGGTGACAACTCCCCTCTCATTTCTAATTTGGGTTATTTGTTTCCTTTCCTGCTTTTCTTTAGTAAGTTTAGCCAGTGGTTTATCAATTTTGCTGATCTTTTAAAAAAACCAACTTTTGGTATTTTCAGTTTTTTCAGTTGTTTTTCTATTCTCTAATTCATTTAGCTCTGCTCTAATCTTTATGATCTCATTTCTTCTGGTGCCCGAGGGGTTCCTCTGTTGTTCCATTTCTACTTGTTCAAGCTGTAGAGTTAGATCCTTGATTTGGTTTCTTTCTTCCTTCCAGATGTGTGCATTTATGGAGATAAACAGACCTCTGAGCACTGCTTTGGCTGTATCCCATAGGTTCTGGTAGGAAGTGTTTTCGTTCTCATTGGAATCCATGAATTTCTTTAATTCATCCTTGATTTCCTCTATAACCCATGTTTTTTTGAGCAAGATGTTGTTCAGTTTCCAAGAGTTACACTTTCTATCTATGTTTTTTCTGCTATTGATTTCAACTTTGATGGCTTTATGATCTGAGAAGATGCTTTGCAGTAATTCAATGGTATGGATTTTGTTTAGCATTGCATTATGGCCTATCACGTGGTCAATTCTGGAGAATGTTCCATGTGCACTGGAGAAGAAGGTGTAGTTGTCTGCTGATGGGTGGAAAGTTCTGTATATATCAATGAGGTTTAGTTGGTTAATTGTGTCAATGAGGTCACCTGTATCTTTACTGAGCTTTTTTCTAGATGATCTGTCTAGTAATGTGAGTGGAGTGTTAAAGTCTCCCACTATTATTGTGGAGTCATCTAACTCTCTTTTGAGCGTAGTCAGTGTTTCTTCGACTATTTAGGTGCTCTGACATTAGGTGCATAAATATTTAATATAGTTAAGTCTTGCTTGTGTAGTGAACCTTTCAGCAATAAATAGTGTCCATCTTTGTCCACGATGGTGGATTTTACATTAAAATTGATTTTGTCTGAGATTAGAATTGCCACCCGTGCTCTTCTTTGTTCATTGTTAGCTTGGTATATATTCTTCCATCCTTTAATTTTCAGTTTGTTCCTGTCTTTAGGTCTCAAGTGAGTTTCTTATAGACAACATATGGATGGGTCGTGTCCTTTGATCCAAGATGACACTCGGTGTCTCTTTACTGGAGCATTCAGTCCATTCACATTCAATGTAATTATTGATAGGTATGTGTTCACTGCTGCCATTGTGATATGTTTATTTTTATGTTGATGTTTTCTCTGTTATTCTTATTAGTCTGTTCTGGGACACTCTTTTTTGTGAGTTGATTTTTCACCTTTTTCAGAGCTGGTTTTATAGTTGTTGAGACTCGTGTGTTAGATTTCTTGAAATGGTATGACACATCTTTGTTGTGCTATACAGCTGCCCCATGAACCCCCTTAATAAACTATTTATAAACCCAATTTTAATTACTACCAGTCTTGTCATCTTCCTCTCCATCTGGAAGGACTATAACGACTGTAGTACATCCGTCTTTTTATTATGATAACACCATAGTTTTCATGATGATCCCTGGATTGCTTCTTTCCATATCAAAGCTGTGATTTGGAGCCTTTGGAGCCTTCCCTAAATGAGTAGAGTATTGAGTAGTGTGTCCTTCTAAAATGTAAAGTTAGTGGTTTCGTTCTTCTAAGCCAAAGCCAAGAACTTCTTTCAGTATTTCTTGTAGTTTGGGTTTGGTTTTTACAAAGTCTCTGAGTTTCTGTTTATCTGGGAATGTCTTAATTTCATTTTCGTATTTGAAAGATAGTTTTGCAGGATATATAATTCTTGGTTGGAAGTTCTTCTCCTTCAAGATTTTGAATGTGTCATGCCACTGTCTCTGTGCCAGCATGGCTTCTGCTGAGAAATCTGACAAGAGCCTACAGGGTTTCCCTCTGAATGTTACCTTTGTCTTGAGTCTTGCTGCCTTTAAGAGTTGCTGCTTATGTTTCATTTTCTTAAGCTTGATTATAACATGTCTTAGAGTCTTTCTTTTGAGATCTATATTGGGTGGCGTACGATATGCATCTGAGATGTCTATATTCTCTTCCTTCATGATTTCTGGGAAGTTTTCTTTCATCAGCTCAGCAACGATACTCTCTGTGTTCTCAGATGTCTCACCCTGTTCAGGGACTCCAATTAATCGAAGGCTGTTACTCTTAATAGAGTCCCACACCCTTCTTAATGTTTCTTCATTTTTCTTGTTTCTTTTTTCTGATTTCTGCTCATAGACGCTGGCCTCAGTAGCTGTCTTCCAAGACAAAAATTCTTTTTTCCATTTGTTCCATTCTGTTTTCTTGTCCTTGCATGGAAGTTTCTATGTCTTTGATTTTCTTCTTCATCTGTTGGATTTCAGAGTACTGGTGTTCCATCAGATCGAACAACTTCCTTAATTTTTCATTTTGTTCTCCTGCATTTTGTATAAGGTGTAGAAGGGCTCTGTATATAATCAATTTGTATTCACTTCCTGATGCTTTCATAAAAGTTTCTTCATCTGGAAAACTCCTTCATTGCTTTGTTTGGGAGACTTCTGAAGCCATGAGTGATTGCTTGTATGCCACAATTGTCTGTTGCTTTTTGGGTCCCATGTGAGTATATAGAGGTTGGAAGAGGTACTGTGAGGATGGATTGCAAATGTTTCTCTAGGCTGTCTTCAAATGTAAAGCAAAAGGTATCTAACCAGTTCACAAGTCAGTTAGGTTTTCAGGTGTAGAGGTCCCTCTTCTCATCTGACAAAGTAAGCGCCACTATATCCAACCCCAGATGATAACAAACTAGTTCAGAACACAGCAATGCTACTGCCCCATTGGCCTCTGCTGACAGGGCCTAGCCTTAGCCAACACTGCGTCTAGTACTGGTTTTATGATAGAAAAGCGCTCTCCTGTGGACAGGCTCTGGCTCCCAAGCTGAGAATTAGGTCCAGCTGCGGCCACCGTACTCGAGATGGCGTCCTCCACACAGGCAGCAGACAGAGGGGCTAAAGGTGCCGAGAGGTAGTGATTCCTGTGCTTCTGTTGCAGGGCCCCCAACATAGGCAGCACTGTGCAAAATCACTACTTTTCTGTTGGAGAAGCACTGTCCCGTTTGCAGGCGCTGTCTTCCAGGCTAAGAACGAGGTCCCGCTAAAATCTCGGTACCAACATGGCGTCCCACACACTGACCACGAACCTCTGCACAAACCCCGCTGAGGCAGCTACAAAACAAAAGGCTCAAGGTGGCTAGATTAACAGAGTCCTGAGCCTGGCTCTCAGAATATGGGAATTTCGCCTGCCTATCCCCCCAGCAGCACGTCTGAGTCCAGCCTCCAGACATGACCCAGCTCCGCCCACCGGCTGAGACAGAGGAAAAAAAAGTCAAACTGGTGCATTTACTTTCTGTCCGTGAGAGCCAGGGCTAGCCAGGAGCGGGAGTCAGCAAGAGAGGAGGTTTCTCGCTGAGTGGTATGAAGTCCCAATTAACAGCTCTGTGCCGTGTCCTGAGGCTGATTAGGTGATCAGAAGGCTCTGTTTTATTATCAATTCAGGTCTTGGTTTCCAGAGGGATAGAAGGAGACGTGGGCTGAGTCCGCCATCTTGACTCCGCCCCCCCTACTCAATCACTTTTGTATTACTTCTGTCTGTTTTCCACACCAAGAACTCTGGTAACAAAGGGTACAGAAGGTGTTAGATTTATACCCTGCTGGCATATTGGTTAAGTGCTACACGTGCTTGTTAAAATAAGGCATAATTGACTCCATTTTGAGGAAGGGCGCAGTAAAAATTCAAGGTATTAAAGTAGAAAGCCCCAGGAAACAACTTAATAGGAGAAAATACCATAGAGTAATCTCACCTTTGTCTTGCAAAACATCTGCCTGTCGGAAGACAAAACCTGGAGACAGCCTTGCAAATGACCCCTGGACTTTGACCACAATCTACTATAACATTTGTTAACGACCACATTTTACAACTAACGGGAATTCCAGGTGGCCTCAACCAATCAATGTAAAAGTCAGCTCCCCCTCCCTACTTTGCGGTTTCATGGCTGAAATACTGTACGCTAAAGAAGCGTGGAGTTGCCTCCTGCTCTGCATAGTTTGGAGTGCATTCCTGGTGCACCAGCCTTTTTCCTATTGGGCACATTTTTAATAAAACTTAACCTTTAAAGAGAAACTGTGTCGCTTCTTGAAATCCAGACCCCTAACAGTGCTAACCAGAAGTTCAGCAGTTCCAATTCGCCAGGTGCTCCTTGGAAACTCTGTGGGGCAATTCAGATAAGCAGGGTTGCTATGCGTCAGAATCCACTTGACGGCAGTGTTTTTATTTGGGGTTTTGTAAGTCCTCATTTACTTTGTCTACACTTGCAGAAGTCTCACAACAATAATAGTAGTACCACTATCACCACCAATTATGGTTATCTAAAACAGTTCAAGTTTTTTCTTCATGTTTTCCCTCTTCTCTTTCCATTTAATTTTTATATTTATTTTATTGTTGTTGGTAATACCTAAGCAAAACATGCAACAATTCAATACTTCCTACATGTCCAATTCAGTGATATTGATTACTTTCTTTGAATTGTGTAATCATTCTCACCCCCTTGACTGACTTGTTCCTCCCTCACTGCCTTCTATGGTTCCTATCTAATCTTTGGAGTCATTGCTGTCAGTCTGATCTTGTATAGATACGTCTTGAGAGAGCACAGTGCTCAAAGCAGGTGTTTTGTACTAGTCAGCCAAACTGTTTGGTTTTAAGAAGACTTTAGGGGATATTTTTGCTTTATCCCTATTTTTAATGATTGTATTATATCTATGTTGTCACATCACGTTATAATTATATATTATAATCTCTCCCTTTTACTCTCATTTAGTCTTAGTTATACAATGCACTAAGCCAAGTCGAGCCAAGCGCCGTCTATATATTTAATATTTGCTATCACTTCTTATGTCAATGATTCACTAGCCATTTTGATCATCTGAAGTTTTTTCTCTAGTAAATTAATTAGAAAGAGCTCAATGGGGCAATGGAAGCTGCATATAGGTGGGCATGTAAATTTATATGGGAATGTACATTTTCACTCAGTCATGTTAAATAAAAAAAATAAAAATAATAGTAAAAAAAGAAAGAGGTCAATGGGAACACTATTCCCTGAGTTCTTGTACAATAAAAATAATTTATCTGTGCCTTTTATAGTTAAAAGTCAGTTTTTCTGGGTATAAAATGCTTAATTAACATTTTCTATTCTTGAGTGTCTTAAATTTGCTACTCCATGGTCTTCTGGCACAACAAGTTACTCAAAGTGTAAAAAATAATCTAATTTTATAAATCATGTAATCATCTTCTCCAAAGGATTTTTTTTCTTGCTTTAAAAAGTCAAATATTTTGGTGTTTCTGTGTTGGTCTTTCTGGATCACCGTTTTTAGACACACAGTATGCTCTCTCAATGTGTCCTTTTAATTTTTTTTAATTTGTGGAAATTTTCTTGAATTATGTATTCAGTATTTGTCCTCTTCCTTTCACATATTTTTCATCTTCAAAGATTCCTATTATCCATGTGTTGGATTTTCTTTGCCTGTCTTTAACACTTGTCTTTTTTTTTTTAATTGTTTTACATCATTTCTTTTTTATTTGAAAAATGTTACTGGTTTTCGCTTTCTTTTTTTAGCTATGTTCTTTATTGCTTCTAGTTCAGTCTTATTTCTAGAATGGTTTCCCTTTTGTATTTCTAATGTTTTGGATTATTTTACCTCATTTTGGATTATCTAATGTTTCAGATTATCTTACCTCATTTTGGAATATTTCTGATTCTGATTTTTATTCTTTATTATGTTGTGTAGTTTTCTTAATGGCTTTTAGCTAGTTATGGCACTGTATAGTAGATTATTGGTCTTTTTTTCCACTATGTTTTTTAGAATGCTTTCGTTTGAACATTATGCTGCTCTTCTCTTTTTTCTTTTAGTAAACACAGAGGGATCTGACTAGCATATTCTTCTGTTGCTCATATTCATGTGAAATTTGTTTTTCTAAAACTTTGGAGGAAACTTTGGATCAGTTAACTTTCTAACTTCTCCAGGGATTGATGTCTCCTGAAAACACGTCCAAAGTATGTCAGATGCAGTCTTGCCATCTTTACTCTCAAAGAGCATGCCGGTTGTGCTTCTTCCTGAATAGATCTGTTTTTTCTTTTGATACATCAAATATTCTTCTTCAGCACCACAACTCAAAGGCATCAGTTCTTCTGTCTTCCTTATTTATTGTCCAGTTTTTGTACCCATATAATGCAACTGAAAATACTATGGCTTGGGTCAGGTGCACCTTAGTCTTCAAGTTGACATCTTTGCTTTCCAACACTTTAAGAGGTCTTTTATAAGAGATTTTTCCAGTGAAATGCATCTTTTGATTTCTTGACCACTGTTTCCATGGGTATTGATGGTGGAACCAAGTAAAATTATATCCTTGACAGCCTCAATCCCTGCAGGCTTCAGCTATTGTTCCCAAATTGATTGTTGACATTTTCTAGTAAATACCCTTGAGCTATATTAGGGTTTTCTTTTTATGTCTGTCAGATGTCCCTCTTTTTTCATTCCTGGATGGATGTCAATAGCTCTTGGTGATGTCTCTCCAGCTGCTTGTGACTGCAGGTCTATGGGATATTTAGTTGTCTAGGTTTGTTGCAAAAATTGTCCATGGGCTTTGGGTTTTACTATCTTTTATTCTGTCTGCTTTTATGTGGGGATTTGGGAAGGTTCAAAAACTATGCCCTTACTACACTGCTACCATCTTCCCAGAATCTTTGTATATATTTTTATTTTAACCTAACAGGTCTAATACTACTGTATCTATCATGAGTACACTCTCTTCGTTTACTACTTGGAAGGGGAATCAGCTGCTGTGTTGAAGAACCCTCAGACAACGCTACACAGAGATTAACCAAGCAATGAACTGAAGACTAGAACCAACAGTCTGTGAGGAACTATGTCCTGCCAATAACAACATGAGTGAGTCTAGAAATGGATTGTCCCTATCAAATGTTAAAACAACTGCAGCTCCACCATAGAGCTTTACTACAGCCTCTTGAGAACCAACTAGCTAACCTAGTCCTAGATTCCTCAGAAAAGGTAGGAAACATTTGCTGTTTTATGATGCTAAATTTTGGAGCTTTTTTTTTAGCAGTATACCTAAGAATAGATAACCCCGTTCATGCTTCCAGATTTCTTGTTGCCTTCAGTGATGTTTCCTCCCAACATTTGAAAAATTTCAAACATACATCAAAGTCAAAAGATTTTATAGTGAGCACCCATATTACCACCATTTATAGTCTACCATTAATAATTTTGTGTGACTTTTCATGATGTAGAACTTTTAGAAAAACATTCTATTTCTAATATTTCAACAATACTTACGGCATCATGGACTCCAAATAACCACTTTTCAAGGCGAACATTTTTTTTTTTAATGACTGAGTGAAAATGTACATTCCCATGTAAATTTACATGCCCACCTATATGCAGCTTCCACTGCTCTGCCTGCCCGGTGTCTCATCCTCCCAACAGTCTCCTTTCCCCTCCTCTCTACCCACTCTCCTTCCTCCAGCCAGAGGTCAGCAGGATGATATCCTATAGATGCATAGAACCATAAAGTGCATCCAATATGATCACTCTGCATTTCCAAGTCCAATCCATTCATGTCTGAAGAGTGGACCTTCATTATGATTTATGGGCAAGGGCAGCATCAGGGCCATGGGCCATGTTCCCAGGGGAACCCCGAAGCCGCTGGACCATCAATTGAGGTCTTTGAGTGGAGATCCCAGGGTGCACCCCATTTTTTTCTTGTGTTGCCAATGAGACTCAAATTAGTGAGGTCCATTGCAGCTATCACTGGTGGTGGCTGGGCACCATCCAGTTCTTCCAATCTGAAGTCTATGTGGGCACCCACTCATATGGTTCTCTCTATCGTCTGGGTTGTCTTTGCCCCCATGTCATTTTGGTCCTTGGTGATTATCCATTCCTGCTGAGTTGGGACCATTTGCTGCGCCCTCGGACGGCCACTTGGCAGCTTTTAAGACCCCAGATGCCGCTCACCAGTGTGGGCTGCAGAGAAGTGTGAACATTTTTTAAAAACAGTTCTGCTTATTTAAAAATTCTCACTCTGAACTGAAATTTGTTTTTATGTATTTTCCATCTGCTGACACTTGGAATCCACATTGATCCTCTTCATGGTACCACAGAGAATAAATCTATTCTTTTCCCAAATGGTAGCCCGTTAACTGTTTGGAGACAAATGCCATGACTTTTCTGAATCTCCTTTTCTCTCTAGTCTCCCCATTTCTTGCTCTTTCTGTATTCTCCTGCCTCTGTAGCTTTTCAGATGGGTTTGGCTAGTGGAAAGCACTGGTAGGAGATCAAGAGGGAGAAAACAAACTGCATTCTCCCTCCTTCCTGCCCTCAAGGGGCAATTCCAGTATGGGCTATGTGGCTCCATCACCGGCTGGACAGGCTTACCATGGTTTTACTTTCTGCAGAGTGATCTTGGCCCTTACTAAGGCTCTAGTAACAGCAGTTCTCTTGGTCCTCCAGCCAAGATGTAGTAGAGTTTTCCGGCTCCTGTTGATCTCTAGAGTGCCTCATCATCTATTATGGATTTCTCATCTCCTTGATCGCTATGTAATTAATTTCTTGCATTAAATTCTTTTGGTTTTAAATACTTAGAGTGCTGTTTCCCTGGTTAGATGGGACTAATACCACATAATTTTTTATGTTGATATATGTATCCATAGTGCTTACCACAATCATCTGTGATTTCTCTCAGACACAAGAAATAATATTGTGTGGATATATGTCATCTTCTCTGTGTCTTGCCACTCATATAATGTTATGGTGTAAGAGAAACCCTATCTTCAGAGCTGCATTTGTAATTAGATGTGGAAATCTTATCATAATGATATTTTGGGAAAAGGCATCTGCATGAGTTATTGTAAATGTAGGAAAAGCAGTGTCTCTGGAGTGATAGCTCAGAAATGAGATTAGAAGAAACAGGACAATTAAAGAGAAGTGAAGAAATTAAAGACAGGCAGATGACCAAAACACTGAATGTATATTGAAAAATCTCACTTTAATAAGAAGATAACAGGCCCAGTTATAATGAAAGGGATATTGTATGATTCTCTGCTAATGTTTAAAAAGCAAACAAAAAAGAAAAATCAAAGCATCATCCGTTAGTAGTACTTCTCATTTGGTAACACAGGTTCAATATTCCAGCTGTATTTATTATTCTAAAATTCCAACAGTGTATCATTGTTACATTCATACATCTCCATATACACTGCAGGTGCTAAACCAATAATAGGAATGAAGGAAGAATGAGGAAAGAAAAACACTAATTAAAAAAAAAATGTTTCTGGAAATCACCGTCGTGCAACTATGATTTCAACTTTAAATGAAATAATGGAATAAATATTTAAAAAGAGAAAAAATTGTGAGCCTCTAGAGGATGCAGGAATTCTGACTAATGAGCTGCAGTGATGGATTGTAAATAGCTGACTTTGCCAGATTGGTGTGAGTGGTTTTCTGGGGGGTTTTTGGATTAAGAATTCCAGGAATAAGAGAAAAAATACATTAGATATTCTAGACTGGGCTATCAGGAAAGCATTTTGATCTAGCAGCTTGTGTAATCTCAGTTACAGAATTCTTTTTGTAGTGATTTCCAGGTGAGTGAGGCAACTGGGAACTTTCAAAGAAGACTAAAAGTGACAAATGAGCAACGAAAGGGAATTTTTAAAAAACTTTTTATTGTGAAATGTGCACTGAAGTTTATGAAACAAAAATGCACTGTTTAAAGAAAAACACAAACACCCAATTTAAGAAATAGAACCTTGCCAGTACCTTACAATCTCACTTTAGATTGTTTTTTTCACGACTTGTTGGTCAGTTTGTCATACTGTGGTGGCTTGTGTGTTGCCATGATGTGGGAGTTATGCCACTGGCATTTGAAATACCAGCAGGTTTACCCATGGTGGAGGGATCTGAGAGGAGCTTCTAGACAAAGGCAGATGAAGAAGAAAGGCCTGACAATCCATTAAAAGAAATAAACTAATGAAAACCTATGGATCATGACAGATCATTGTCTGACTTACTTGCTTTGGGCAAGCCATCAGAAGGGATCAATCACGGAAGGACATCATGTCTTGTGAAATAACAGGTCAGTGAGGGTAAGGGAGACCCTCAGTGAGATGGGCTGGCTCAATAGCCATAACAATGGACCAAACATGCATGTGATCATGAGGATGATGCAGGATGGGGCAATGTTTCGTTCTGTTGTACTTTGGGTTTGCCATGAGTTTGAGTAGACTTGATGCCATCTATCTATATGTTTAATCTATCATTTTCCCATTACAACTCACTTCTACCTCCCTACCTCCAGATATAACCATTATTCCAACTTTATGGCAGTCACAGGCTTGCTTTTCTTAATAGTGTTACTGTCCACCTAAGAATTCTCCAACACAATAGTTTTGTCTGATTTTGAACTGTATATACATGGAATCATACTGTATACTTTTATCTGGCATCTTTAATTCAACACTGTTTTATAGTTGTATGTTGCAGTTGTCCATGTCTTGTTCATTTTCATTACTGTATGATACTCCATTTAGAATGTACTTGTCTCTTCTATTGTTGTGTACTAGCTTTGCTACAGCAAACAAGTCTCTTGGGCTTATACTGCCAATTATTTATTTCTCATTCTTGAAACTTGCAAGTTGTATCAGCTTTACTCTTTTCCATGTGTTTTCTTAATCCAGGACATTGGCTGACTTAGATGTCAGTAGATGGATGGTTAAACAAACTATGGTATATTCATACAATGAAATACTATACAATGATAAGAAACAATCATGGCTTAGGGAAATACCTGATAATGTGGGACCATCTGGAGGACAGTATCCTGAGTGAAATTGGCCAGAAGCAAAAGGACAAATATTATATGTGACCAGTATTATAAGAACACAGCAAATCATTTAAGCTCAGAAGAAATCAATCTTTGATGGTTACAAGGATAGGGAGCGAGGGAAAGGAATTTATACAAAGTAGATAGTGCTTAGGATTTGGGTTGGATGTAGAACGTGACAGCACATACTAGAAAAGAGTCACCCACAACTACTATACTTCAAAACTAAATTGTTCCCTAAATGCAGCCCACCTCTTTGGAAAGAGAAAGTAACATGGCCTGGGGTTGAGGGGGCCACACTTTCAAGGGACATCCAGGCTAATTGGCATACCCAACCTTTCTTTTCTTTTTCTCTTAAGAAAGTACTCTGTATAACACCTGGGTGAGTGGTGTCTGGGGTCTTAAAGTCTACTAAACTGCCATCTAAATAACATCAATTGGTCCCAATTCACCTGGACCAGAGGTAAACCATGGACATAAAGGGCAAGAGGAAAATACGGGCCCATCAGGTGGAAGGGGCCATATGAGCCAGTATCAGCTTCAGCAAGGGACCGGCCGAACTAGACGGTACCCAGCTACCACCAATAACTGCCTGAAGGGACTACATAGTACAGAACTCCCACACACAACAGGAGAAAGATTAGAGGGTAGAGCTAAAAAAAAAGGGAGCTAGAACTCTATTGAAAGACCACATTTGATGGTCTGTCAGACTGGAGCGCCCCCTGGGAGCATGGCCCCTGGATTCTTTAATCCTAAACCACATCCAATACCAGTGGCCAGAAATCCTGACAAAGATTGAGCTGGGCTATACAAAACAAGGAGTGTGACTGGCAACAAACAAACCTTTGGACTTCGTCATGTATATAGGACTGTTTTAGAGGCTCATTGCTGGAGCCTAGGTGATAAGATGAGGAAGTCAAATCTTGGTCAAAGGGTCGGGGGAAGTGTGCTATTGGGGGCAGAGTGGTAAGGGGGGGAGGGAGGGGAGAGCAGTTAGAATAGAAGAACTGTGCAAGTTCTGGGTGTTATATGGCAAATTGATGTAGATTATTAAATTGTTCTTAATCACAATAAAATTTATTTAAAACATAAAAAAGGATATAGGCTGAAAGAGCAATCTCTTCTGGGATGTGTCTTTTCATACAAGAGACAGAAGCAATATCTCTGGTAGAAACTCATCATACCTCTTAAAATTTCTGCTTGGATGTGACGTATATCATATCAGTTTGTATTCTATTGGCCAATGATATCACACAGCCAAGCCAAAAGCCAGTTAGGGGGAATACATACTCCTCTCACAGGATATGTGGCAAATCATGTATTGGAAGGGAGAAGCGCATAGTCCTTTTAAAATGAAAGGGGATGTATTCCTCCTCATTGTTGATGTTTCTGTCCTTGGTTATTATAAACAGGGCTGCCACGAACATTCTTGTATGCGTATCCTGGTGCATATGTGCCTGAGTTTCTTCAGGGGCAGAATGTGTTTCTTCATCTTTACTAAACAATGCCAAACAATTTTCCAAAATGATTTTATTGATCTTCACATTTTTCAGCATTGCACAAGAATTCACAATATGCCACATCTACACTGGCATTAGGTACAGTTTCTAGTTTGTTTGTTTTTTTTTTTTAATAAATTTTAAGTAATCTGGTCAGTGCATTCCCTGGGTAACAGAAAGGGTTTGAGATTGACTGATAACTGAAAGTTTGGTGGTTTGAACCCACCTGGTGGCACCATGGAAAAAAGTCCTGGCAATCTACTTCCATAAAGAGTACAGCTTAGGATGCTCACCAAGGACCAAAATGACATGCGGTAAAGACTACCTAGAAGACAGAGAGACCCACAAGAGTGGGTGCCTACATCGACTTGGGACCGGAAGAACCAGATGGTGCCCAGCTACCACCAGTGATAGCCACGATGGAGCTCAGAGAGAGGAGTCTCACTGGCAACACAAGAATAAAAAGGGGTGCATCCTGAGATCTCCACTAAAAGACCTCAATTGATGGTCCAGCGGTTTTGGGGTTCCCCTGAGAGCATGACCCCTGGCCCTGATGCTGCCATTACCCATAGATTATAACAGGAATGGATTGAACTTGGCAGTGCAGAGTGACCATATATTGGATGCACTTTATGGTTCTATACATCTATAGGATATCATCCTGCTGACCTCTGGCTGGAGGAAGGAGAGTGGGTGGAGAGGAGGGGAAAGGAGGCTGTTGGGAGGATGAGACATGTATGGAGCAGAGAGGAATAGTGTGCTGTCACCGGACAGGGAGAGCAGTGGGAGCTGCATATAGGTGGGCATATAAAGTTATATGGGAATGTACATTTTCACTCAGTCATGTTAAAAAAAAAGAAAAAAAGATTACAGCTTAGAAAACCCTGTAGAACAGCTTTGAAACACATGGGTTGCCATGAGTTGGAATCATCTTGATGGCAACAATTTTTTTTTTAATTTGGTGGGTAAGTAGTTGTAGCTCATTGTGGTTTTAATTTGTGTTTCCCTGAGTGCTAAAGAAATTGAACACTGTAGATCCTATAGAACAAAGTGGAACTGCCCATAGGGTTTCCCAGGCTGTAATCTTTATGGAAGCAGACTGCCACATCTTTCTCCTGCACAGCACTAGGTCAGTTCAAGCTGTTCATTCTTCTGTTAGCAGCCAAGTGCTTAACCACTGCATCACCATATAAATATTTTATAACTATATTTTTCATTGTGATTAAGTGAAAATTTGTAATCCAAGTCAATTTGCCATATAAAATCCTGAATGCATGCCTCCAAGCCATTCTATCTGCTTTCTGCACCCTGTCAAAGAGCACTATGCCTTTCCACTCTGTACTCTGGCATTCACTTGGCCTGTTCTCTCCTCTCTACCCTCTCTTCTCACCTCTAGAAATAAGCTGGTTGGACAGCATCATATATATATTTAAGCCAAGAAATACACATATCACCTGCATCATTCTGTCTCTTACAGTCCAGTCTAATTTTTGTCTGTAGAGTTGACTTCAGTACCGGTTTCAGCTCTGGGCAAGCAGCAAGTCCAGGGTCCATGTTCTCAGGGGACCTTCCTGGATTTCAGACCATCAAGTCTGGTCTTTTAATAGAGTTCTAGATCTCCACTACTCTTTTTTCTCATGTTGCATCCTGGATTTTACTTTATGTTCCCTGTCAGAGCAGTGTTTGGTGATGGCCAGGCACCACCTAGTATTTCTGGTCTCATGCTAATGTAGTCTTCCAATCATAGAAACCCTTCTGTCTCCTGGGCTCATGTTTTCCTTGTATCTTTAATGTTCTTGCCTTTCATCTGCTCCAGGTGGAATGGGACTAATTGATGTTCCTTAGATGGCAACTTGCTGGCTTTTAAGACCCAAGGCACCACTCACCAATAGGGGATGCAGAACATTTTCTTAGAAAAAAAACTAGGTATGCCAGTTGACCTCAATGTCCCCTGAAACCATGGTCCCCAGGCCTCTCTCTCTGCTACTCAGTCCTTTAAAATGTTGGGTTGTATTTAGAAAACCTTTTAGCTTATGGTAGAGTCCAGTTGTGCTGACCCCCCTTTTACTGACATGCTGTCACTCCCTTCACCTAACCCAATTCCTATCTACTATCAAATCCATGAATATCCATCTCCCCCACTCCTATTGTAGCCATCTGTCCTAGGCTGGGTTTTCTAGGGAAACAAAGCCAATAATGTGTACAATATGTACAATGAAAGATTTACATAAAGAAAACAGCTCACACAATTGTAGAAGCTGAACCGTCGCAAGGCCTGGCACAAGCCTCATGTGGCCATGGGAGGTGGTGAACCCAAGGTCGGCAAGTCAGAGTTTAGTGTTCTAGATCATAGGCTGTGTAGGTCGGCAGACCCAAGCTGGTGGGCAAGACTGCACAGTTTCTGCTGTCTCGTGGAGTTGCAGGGGCTGGCGAACCCAGGATCAGCAGGTCAAGGAACAGGATTTTCACTTGCTTGGTTGTAAGGGTTGATGAATTCAACAGCTGCCAGTACAAGTCTCAGGAACCAGGCACCACAAAAGAGAGCAGGAGCTGCTGGCAATGTGAGCAGACAGAAAGTAAGTGGTTGTCTTAGGCTGGGTTTTCTAGAGAAGCAAAACCAGTAACATGTATATATACAAGGCAAGATTTATATACAAAGTACAAAGAAAGATTTATATATAAAGGAAACAGCTCACACAATTGCAGAAGCTGAACATCCCGAGTCCTGGGACAAGCCTCACATGGCCACAGGAGCTGGTGAACCCAAGGTCAGCAGGTCAGAGACCAGAGTACTAGATCACCAGTTGTGTAGGTTGGCGGATTCCAAGCTGGCAGTGAGACAGAGCTGCAGAGGCTGGTGAACCCAGGCTCGGCAGGTCAGGGAACAGGACTCTCAAGTGCCGGCTGTAAGGGTTGATGAATCCAGCAGCGGCTAGTTCAAGTCTAGGAACTAGATGCCAGAAGAGAGCAGGAGCCGCTGTCTATGTGTGCAGACTAGCAGTAGGTGGTGGAAGGCAGAGAGAGGAGATCCGAGGGGTGGGAAGTCACCACAGGCCTGGTTCTGTCAGTTGATACTGCAGCCAAACATGGAGAATCATTGGTCAGCCAAATTGACAGAGTTTTAGTGCTACACCATCATAGATTATTTTCTTCTGTTCATAAACCTTAAGTCCTTATAATAGTGGTTTCATACAATATTTGCCCTTTTGCAGCAGACAGATTTCACTCAGAATAATGTCTTCTAGATAATTCCAGGCTATGATGTTTCTTAAAATCATCATTGTTCTTTATCATTACACAGCTCTCCATTGTGTAAATATACCATAGTTGGTTTATCCACTCATCTGTTGTGGACACCTAAGTTGATTCTGTCTTTTTGCTATTGTGGACAGTGCAGCAATAAATATTCTTGTGCATGTATCTGTTTATGTAACAGCCTTTATTTCTCTTGGATGTATTCGCAGCAGTGGGATTACTGAATCATATGGTATTTCTATTTCCAACTTTTTAAGAAAGCACCGAATTGCTTTCCAAAGAGGTGGTATCATTTTACATTCCTACTAGCCGTGTAGAAGCATTGCAGTCTCTCCGCAGCCTCTCCAACATTTGTTGTTCTGTGTTTTTTGGATTAATGCCAGTCTTGTTGGGGTGAGATGGCATCTCCTTATGGTTTGGGTTTGGGTTTCTGTAATGGCTAATGATTGTGAGCATTTCCTTATGTGTCTTGTGGCTACCTGGATGTCCTTTGGAGGTGTGTCTGTCCACACCCTTAGCCCATTGCATAACTGAGTTATTTGTCTTTTTCTTGTTGAGATATTGCAGTGCCTAGTAGATTATGGAGATTGGACACCTATCAGATTCATGGTTGCCAAACATTTCTCCCAGTCTGCAGGTAGTGCTGTTACTCCTGTAGGGAAGTCTTCGGATGAGCATGAATGTTTGATTTGTAGTAGTTTCCATTTATCTAGTTTGTCTTCTGCTGTTTGGACGTTGTTAGTAATGTTTTGTAATATGTTTATGCCCTGTGCTAGGGCTCTCAGTGTTGTCCCTATTTTTTCTTCCATGATCTTTATCATTTTAGATTTGATATTTATGTCTTGGATCCATTTTGAGTTAGTTTTTGTGCAAGGTATGAGATAGCAGTCTTGTTTCAGTTTTTTGCAGATGGATATCCAGTTTTGCCAACATGATTTGTTAAAAAGATTGTTTTTTCCCCCAGTTTATGGACTTTAGGCCTTTGCCAAATATCAGCTGCTCGTAGGTGGGTGGTGTTATTTCTGGATTCTCTGTTCTATTCTGTTGGTCTGTATGTCTGTTTACATCTCAACATTAGGCTATTTTGACTACTGTGGCAGTGTAATACATTTTAAGGTAATGTAGTATGAGTCTTCCCGCTTTGTTCATCTTCAGTGATGCATTATTTATCTGGGATTTTTTCTCTTTCCAAATGAAGTTGATGATTTGTTTCTCTATCTCATTGAAAAGTGACATTGGAATTCGTATTGGAATTGCATTGTATGTCTAGATCACTTTGGGTAGAATAAACATTTTTACAATGATAAATCTTCCTATCCATGAGAAAGGTTTCTCCACTTATGTAAATCTCTTTTGGTTTCTTGCAGCAGGGTCCTGTAGTTTTCTCTGTATAAGCCTCTTACATCTCTGGTTAGATTTATTCCCAGGTATTTTATCTTCTTGGGGGCTATTGTAAATGGTATTGATTTGCTGATTTCCTCGTGGATGGTATCTTTGTTGATGTAAAGGAATCCTACTGATTTATGTATGTTTGTCTTATATCCTGTTGCTTTGCTGAACTATTAGTTCCAGTAGGGTTTTTTTTGCGTGTGTGTGTGGATTTGTTTCAGTCATCTAGTGTGCTCTAATGGAAACACCACAAGAAGATGGATTTAGCAAAGAAAAGTTTATTCTTACACAGTCCTGTAGGCTAGAAGTCTGAATTCAGGATGTCTGTTCCAGGAGAAGGCTTTCACCCTAGTTGGCTCTGAAGGAAAAGTCCTTGTGTTGCATCAGTCTTTTTTTAGGGAGCATCTTTGTGCAGGAACCTCAGGTCTGAAGGATGCACTCTACTCCAGGTGCTGCTTTCTTGATAGTGTGAGGTTCCCAATTCTCTGCTTGCTTCCCTTTCATTTTATCTCTTGTGGCATGAAAGAGTAAAGGGTGGTGCAAGCCATATTCCAGGGAAACTCCTTTTACAGTGGAGCAGGGAGGTGATCTTATGAAGGGATTTACAGTCACCCGCTTATCCTCTAACATATAGCATAGGATAATCACACACATGGCGGACAGTCACAGGATACTGGGAATCATGGCCCAGCCACATGGCTATAGGCATTTTTGAGGGAGACACGGTTCAATCTTGACAGGATTCTTTAGGTTTTCTGTGTATAAGATCATATCATCTGTGATTACTTCTTCGTTGATGTGGATGCCCTTTATCTCTTTGTCTTGTCTGATTGCTCAGGCTAGAACTTCCAGCACAACATTGAATAAAAGTGGTAATTATGGATGTCTTAGGCTGGGTTTTCTAGGGAAGCAAGACCAGTAACATGTGTAGGTATAAGGAAAGATTTATAATATACAAAGATAGATAGATATAGATATAGGAAACAGCTCATGCAATCACAGAAGCTGAATGTCCCAACTTCTGGCACAAGCCCCACATGGCCACAAAAGCTGAGGAACCCAAAGTCAGCAGGTCAGAGATCAGAGTTCTAGATCACCGGTTGTGTAGGTCGGTGGATCCCAAGCTGGTGGTGAGATGGAGCAGCAGAGGCTGGTGAACCCAGGATCAGCAAGTCAGGGAGCAGGACTCTCAAGTGCCAACTGTAAAGATTGATGAATCCAATAGCTGCTAGTTCAAGTCCAGGAACCAGATGCCGGAAGAAGAGAGCAGGAGCTCCTGGCTACGTGAGTAGACCAGCAGTAGTAGAGGAAGGTCGAGAGATGAGAGCTGAGGGGAGTGAAGCCACTGCAAACCCCACCCCACCAGTTAATACAGCAGCCAAATATGGAGCAGCCAAGTTGACATAATCCCGACCGCCATAGTCCACCCCTTGTCAACTTGGCATCTGCATACACCTCACCTTACCATCCACAGTCTCTGAAGGAATACAGTTATAAAGTCATACTTATGCCTAACATGATGTAACTAACACATGTACAACTGAAAATGCATTAGCCCATTTACATTTTATGTTTCATAAGTAAACAAGATATCCAATACACACATACAAAGCAGGAAAACTCATAACAATTACAGTCCTCATTTCTGCAACTGGTCACATGGCTGTAACTGATATTTAGAACTACCTTCTTCTACAACCCATTCTGTATTCCTTTTGCCCTCAGTAAGCACCTCAGCTGGTCATGGTTCCTTGCCTGGTGAGGTGACCCAAACCTTCATTCCTGAAGGGTCTGGGCTATTATCACTCATTTTGGAGTTGGGTTGCTGTAGTTTTCCATTGACCTTAATCACAGGACACGGTAGTACTAGGAGGCATCCTAAGGGATCTCCTGCATTCCAAACATACTCTTCTTTACCTCCGTTATGTAATGTCAATCCAATTTCATCTTCACAGTCGGGATCAGTCATACCAGCCAGTATTGTAACTCCCTTCTTTATCCGTTGATCCAGAGGCACAAGGAGCCCAAAATTGCCTGGTGGCAATTTTAGCTTCCAGTTCAGTGGAATCGTTGAAGTGTCTCCAGGTGGCAGCATTCCTCCCTTCGGAACCAAGACATTTAACCCTGCAAAGCATAAGGTCATGGGGACAGGAAGCAAAAATCTTGCAAGTGGGTCACTAGGGGTAACAGTGAGTGGTGCCACTCCCATTTCCACCCCTTCATTCCTGGACCCATGAATCCTGGCGATAGGAGAAACAGCACCGTATATTGGATGCTGGTTTAGAGCATACACAGCCTCCTGGAGAACACTTCCACAACTCTGCAAGGTATTGCCACCTAGCTGGCAGCGTAATTGTTGTCTTCGGGAGGCCATTCCATCTTTCTATCAAGCCAGCTGCTTCAGGATGATGGGGAACATGGTGAGACCAGTGAATTCCATGAGCATGGGCCCACAGCCGCACTTCATTTGCTGTGAAGTGAGTCCCTTGATCAGAGGCAATGCTGTGTGGGATTCCATGATGGTGGATGAGGCATTCTGTAAGTCCACAGATGGTAGTTTTGGCAGAAACATGTTGTGCCGGGTAGGCAAATCCATATCCAGGGTAAGTATCTATTCCAGTAAGGACAAATCATTTTCCTTTCCATGATGGAAGTGGTCCAATGTAATCAACTTGCCACCAGGTTGCCAGCTGATCACCTTGAGGAACAGTGCCATATCGAGGACTCAGTGTTGGTCTCTGCTGCTGGTAGATTGGGCACTCAGCAGTAGCTGTAGCCAAGTCAGCCTTGGTGAACGGGAATCCATGTTGCTGGGCCCATGCGTAACCACTGTCCCTGCCACCATGATCACTTTGTTCATGGGCCCACTGAGCAATGACAGAGATAGCTGGGGAAATAGGATGATTGGTTCCCACAGAACGTGTCATACTATCCACTCGATTGTTAAACTCATCCTCTGCTGTGATCACTCTTTGATGAGCATTCACATGAGACACAAATATTTTCACTTCTTTGACCCATTCAGAGAGGTCTATCCACATACCTCTCCCCCATAAATCCTTGTCTCCAATCTTCCAGTCATGTTCCTTCCAAGTCCCTGACCAACTGGCCAAGCTATTGGCCACAGCCCATGAATCAGTATACAGCCGCACATCTGCCCATCTCTCCTTCCAAGCAAAGTAAACAACCATATGCACCATTTGAAGTTCTGCCCATTGGGAGGATTTGCTTTCACCACTGTCCTTGAGGGAGGTCCCAGAAAGGGGCTGTAGTGCTGCTGCTGTCCACTTTCGAGTGGTGCCAGTATATTGTGCAGAACCATCTGTAAACCAAGCAAGAGTTTTCTCTGCCTCAGTCAGCTGGTCATAAGAAACTCCCCATGAGGCCATAGGAAGCAGAAGCTGAAGAGACTAACAGTGTGAGAAGCTCAGCTGCCTCAGTCTCAAAAGATATGGCCATGACCTCAGGGGTCTGAAAGGGTGGAACCATGGCATCCTGTGTTCGTACGGGTGGAATTGCCACTCAGTTGGGCTTAGGGTGTTCCTAAAGCCGATGGGGCAGAGTTTCTGTCCAAGTGGGGCTTGAAGGCAGAGTTGTAGCATGGGGCTGGAGGTCTCCACTCAAAATCCAGAGAGTGTGGCCAATACCTAGAGTCTGGAGAGCAGGGCCATTGTGTAGAATGCTCAGAAAATGTAAGAGTAGTTCCAAAGCTTTGAGGGCTAATGTAATGTGTTCTACTGACTTGCTTGTTGCCTGTTAAAGCCTCCTTCCCTGCAATTTCTCTCCTTTGTAATGGAATGTCTAACTTGTGCCTGTTCTGCCATTGTACCTTTGAAAGCAGATAGCTTGCACTCTAGGTTTCATAGATTTAAAGACATTTTTGAATTTTGGACTTGGAACTGATTTAAGACTTCTATCATATGGGATGGACATGATTTTGCTATGATAAAATGAATGCGTTACATGTTTCAATGATGTGATTTTTGGGGTACCAAAAATCATGGATTGACTTGTGTCCCCCCCAAAATATGTGTAGCCATGTGGCTGGGCCGGGATTCCCAGTATCTTGTGACTGTCCTCTATTTTGTGGTTTTCCTATGCTGTATGTTAAAGGATTAGGGTGGGGCTGTAAATCCCTTCATAGGATTACCTCCCTGCTCCACTGTAAAGGGAGTCTCCTTGGAGTATGGCTTGCCCCACCCTTAATCCTTTCATCCTATGAGAGATTAAAGGACAGAGAAGCAAGCAGAGAACTGGGAACCTCGTACCATCAAGAAAGCAGCACTGGGAGAAGAGTGCGTCCTTCAAACCTGAGGTTCCTGCACCAAGATGCTCCCTGGACAAAGACTGATGCAATACTGGACTTTCCTCCAGAGCCAACAAGGGGAAAGTCTTCCCCTGGAGTGGACACCCTGAATATGGATTTGCAGCCTACTGGACTATGTAAGAATAAACCTTTCTTTGTTAAAGGCATCCACTCTGTGGTATTTCTGTTAGAGCAGCACTAGCTGACTAAAATAATGGACATCCTTTTTCTATGTGTTTGTGATTAGGGATTTTTAAAAAGATCTCTGTTCAAATCATTTTGCTTGTTTTTAAATTAAGTTATATTTTATTGAATGATTTTTTTGGTTTTTGTGTAGCTAGATACAACTTCTTGTCAGATATGTGTATTTGCTGGTATTATCTCCCAATCTGTTTCTTCCTTTTTTCACTTGAAATGGTGTCCTCTGAGGAACAATAGTTTAAAATTTTTTATGAAGTCCAGGTTTTTATTATTTTTATAGATACTGTTTTTCTATATCTAGTTTAAGAAATCTTTACTTAATCCAAAGTCATGAAGATATTTTCCTTTCTCATATCCTGTTAGTTTTGCCATTCACATTTAAGTCTGTAGCAAAGTTGGATTTTTTAAAGATAGCATGAAGTTAAAACCAAAAAACCAAACCCATAGCTGTTGAGTTGATTCCAATCCACAGCAACCGAATAGGACAGAGTAGATTGGCCACATCAGGTTTTCAAGGCTGAAATCTTTATGGCAGCAGACTGCCACTTTGTTCTCCTGCAGAGCAGCTGGTGGGTTTGAACCATGGATCTTTTGGTTAGCACTAACCTTCATCACTGTGCCACCAGGGGTCCTTATAATATGAGGTAAGGAATCCAATTTTCTGCTTTTTTTTTCCCATTTGGATGCTTAATTTTTACCACCATTTGCTGAAGAATTGTCCAACCCTACTTAGTGAAAAATTGCAATGCTCTCAGATATGTAGTGTCCATTCACGATGTCTATTCTATTGGTTGTCTATCCTTATGTTGGTAACATACTGCCTAAGCTGTATGTTAAATCCTGATATCTCAAAACACAACTCGTTCTTCTTCAAAATATTTTGATATTCTTGATTTTTTACGTTTCTGTAAAAGTTTAATTTCTAAGTCCCATAAAACTTTTAGAGTGCTAATATTACATTAAATCTAGAAATTACTAAACCATGAATTTGATATAGCTCTCTATTTCCAGTTTTCTTTAACACTTCTCAGTAGAGTTTTATACTTTTTTCTTTAGAAGTCTTATAAATTTTTTGTTAGAAAATATCTAGGATTTGATATTTTTAGTGCTATTTTCAAATAATTTCAGATTGAAAGAAGCGTTGCAACAATAGTACAGAAAGTTCTTCCATGCCAAAGACCACTGATTTCTGATCTCTGCTTTCATGCTTAAAATATGTGTGCTGCATAACGTAGGTAGAACACACTTGCTCTCTACCTGTGTGAGCTCCCTGGTAGCTTGTTTCAGTCGTCTGCTGTCATCGATTGAGTTGGGTAGCCTCCCCCCCAAAATGCATGTAACAGTTTGGTTGGGTCATGATTGCCAGTATTTGGTAATTGTTCTCCACTTTGTGATAGTCCTATGTCGTAAATCCTAATGTCTGCCTGTGGTTAACAGACTGGATTATGTTCGAGAAGATTAGAATGGGACTGTAACACCCTTCCTCAGGTCACAATCCTGCTCCAATGAAAAGGGAATTTCCCTGGAGTGTGGCTTGCACCACTTTTTATCCTACAAGAGATAAAAGGAAAGGGAAGCAAGCAGAGAGCTGGAAACCTCATACCACCAAGAAAGCAGCTGAGAGCAGAACACATCCTTCGGGCCTGAGGTTCTTGCACCAAGATGCTCTCAGTCAATAAAAAGACTGATGTAACACAAGTACTTTCCTCCACAGCAGACAGAGAGAGTTTGTTCCCTGGAGCTGGCACCTTGAATTCAGACTTCTAGTCTACTGAATTGTGTAAGAATAAACTATTGTTAAAGCCATCCACTTGTGGTGTTTCTGTTAGAGCAGTACAAGATGAATAAAACGTCTAGCTAGTGCTGCTATAGCAGAAACACCACCAGTAGGTGGCTTTAGCAAACAGAAACTTATTTTCTCGTGTTTTAGTGAGCTAGAAGTCTAGATTCAGGGCACTGGCTCTAGAGCAGAAGCCTTTCTCTCTCTCTTCACTCTGGAGGAAAGTCTTTGTCTCTTCTCAGTTTCTGTTCCTTGGTTCCTTGATGATCTTCATGTGGTGAAGTGTCTAACATTTCCCCATCTGTGTTTCCTTACTTCTGTGTGTAATCTGCTCTTTATGTCTCAAAAAGTGACTGGATTTAAGTCCCTGCTATGCATTTAACTGTGTCCCCCCCAAATGTGTGTCTACTTGGCCAGGCAGTGATTGCCAGTATTATGTGGTTGTCCACCATATTGTGAGCTGATGTGACTAAACTATGTGTTATAAATCTTAACTTCCATGATGATACTGAGACATGGTTAGAGGCCATTATATTAATGAGGCAGGACTAATCTATACGATTAGGTTGTATCTTAAATCAATCTTTTTTGAGATATAAAAGAGAGAATTGAGCACAGAGGACATAGATCTCATGCCACCAAGAAAGAAAAGCCAGGAGCAGACTGTATCTTTTGGACCTGGGACTGCTGCGCTGAGAAGCTCCTAGACCAGGGGAAATTGATGGCTATAGGAAATATACTAATACTCTGTAGAAAATATACTAACACTCTTGACATGACCACGGCCATCTTGAGCTGCCATAGTGTTGCTTATCACAACTCTACCTAACCTTTTGTACTGGGGACATATTAACATCTTGAGTCCTTTAACCTAGAAGTGACTTAACGGTATATCCAGATCAAGGAGATAAGTCACTTAGGGACGTGGAAAACCATGAGAAAACAAAGGGCACAGAAAACCACTCCCATTAAAAGAAGGAACTAGACATATCTGGACGTCTTCAGTTCTTTAACTTCAAAGAGCTTCACCTCTTCTAGGAAACACTATAAATACTTCAGTAAAACTCAGTTCTGGGCTCTCGGCAGCTATGACCGTTAGCCCCCCGATCCCACTTTAGCTTATCTTGTTTCTTTCTTATCCTCAGTGTCACCCCTACCTTCTACCCTGTTCATCGGAGAAATTCTCCGACAGATGGCAAGGACATGCCTCCAGAACTGACACAGAAAGCTTTCCCTTTGAACTGGCACCCTAAATTTTGACTTCTAGTCTCCTAGACCATGAGAGAATACATTTCTGTTTTCATAAAGGCATTCACTTCTGGTATTTCTGCTATAGCAATGCTAGATAACTAAGATGAACATACCCTATGTTAATATGGTCTCATTAACTTAACAAAGAAAGCGATATTCCCAAATAGGATTATATCCAGAGGTATAGGGGTTAATATTCCAACACATACTTTGGGAAGACACAATTTAATCCATAACAGAGCCGGTGGTTGGGCAGTACAACTTTATTATTACTCTTATTGTGATCATCTCTGCTACATCTGGGGAAAGCTTGAGTTTATACTTCCAGCTTCTTGTAAGTGAAATGTTTCCTCTGTGATTTCAAGTTAGGTAAGGATTTAGGGGAGAGAATGTCTTGGAATATTTTTCTAATCTCATGTAGTGCATCCAGATTGCTAATTTGTCAAGACCAGAATCTGTGACTTGGATGACATTTGTTATGGTTATGAAGAATAGGGTTCTATCCAGAGAGATAAGAACACCTGAAAAACATTGTGGTACCAAGGTCAAGGGACAACAGTGCTTCAAGAATACAGTTGAGTGCAGTTGAGAAGTCAAATGGAATGTAATTTTTTTTTTTTTACTTTTTATTATGAACCAATTTTAGACTTACAAAAGAGGTACAAACTAGTACAGAACATTTCTGTATATCCCTCACTCAGGTTGCCCTAATATTAACATCTGACAAAACCATGGTACATCTATCAAAATTAATATTGGTAAAATAACATTAACTATACTACAGATTTAATTGGATCCCACCAGTTTTACCACTAATATCCTTTTTGTAGTCTCAGATCTAATCCAGGATATCACATCACATTTACTTTGATGCTATTTTTAGTAACACTGCTGTGGATTCAAAATTATATATCCCCAAAATGTATATTGTAAGTCCAAACCTCTATGTCTACAGTTATAATTCCATTTGAGAATGAGTTGTGTTTGTTATGCTAATGAGGCAAAATTAGTGTAGAGTTATCAGTCTCTTCAGCGATATAAAAGAGGTTAAAAAAGCAAGCAGACCAGAGACAGGGAAAGACATATGCCAAGCCACATGCAGATCACCCAGGAAGAGAAGGGACAAGGATCTTCCTCCAGAGCCAACAGAGAGAGACAGAAAGCCTTTCATTAAAGCCAGCACTCCCTGAATTTGGACTTCTAGCTTCCTAAACTGTGAGAAAGTAAGTATCTGTTTGTTAAAGCTACCCATTTTTGGTATTTCTGTTACAACTACACTAGATGACTAAAACAAAGACTTATATGTCAATATTTCATTCTCTGCCTGTTTATTGCTGCATGTATAAATTCAATAGACTTTTGTATCTAACCTTGTCAAATTATCTAGTAAATCTAATAATCTATAGATTATCATTTTCTGTACATATAATAATATTGTTTATGAATAGCAACAAATTTTTTCCTTTCTAATCTGTATAATTTTTCTAATGTAACTGCTGATGAGGAGGTCCAACATAATATGGATGAAAAGTGGGAATAGCGGGCATCTTTGTCTTGTTCCTGATTTGTTTCCTGTTGTTTTTGCTTGTTTGTTTGCCTTATTTTGTTTAATATTTCTCCTTATCAGATTGTTCTTTTCTTCCTGGTTTGTGAAGAGCTTGTAGTATGTGCATGTCTTTAATCATGAGTTGATATTTAACTTTATCAAATACATTTTCTAAATCTATTGACATGACTGTATAATTTTCTCCTTTGTTGTATTAAGGTTTTAAACTAATTTTTGAAAATAGTTCACTAATTCCTTCAAAATCACTTGTAAACCTTTCTGAAAATACAGGTTACTGGACACCATTTCCAGGGAAACTGATTTAATACTTGGAACATAGAAATCTAGAAATTTAAAGCTTCAGTTGAGTCTAATGAACAATCAAATTTAAAAACCACCAAAAGACAACATATTAAATGTAAAATTTAAAGCCAGTCAGACAAATGGCCAATAAACACATGAAAAGATGTTATAGGTCATTCAGTTATTAGGTAAATTCAAATCAAAATCACAGTGAGATACCACTTCTTGGCTATTATCAGAAAACAGAAGATAATAAGTGGCTTGATTACTGAGTAGTGCTTTAACAAAAATACCACAAGTGGATGGCTTTAACAAAGAGATAACTTACTCTATCACAGTCTAGAAGACTGACTGTCAGTCCAAATCCAGGGTGCCAGCCCCAGGGGAAGGCCCTTTCCTGTCCTTTGGTTCTGGGGGAAGTCCTCTGTCATCAGTCTTCCCCTGGTCTGGGAGCATCCCAGTGCAGTAACCTCAGGTCCAACGGATGTGCTCAGCTCCCAGACCTGCTTTCTTGGTGGTATGAGGTCCCCATGTCTCTCTGCTTACTTCTCTCTTTTACATCTCAAAAGATATTGGCATAGGACACTATCCAATCTTGTAAATCTGATCAACATAGCTGCCAATAATTCATCTCATTAAATCATAATGACAAAATTGACAATACAGAGGAAATCTCATTGTATGACAAAATGGTATATGATCACAATCATTAGAATCATGGCCCAACCAAGTTGATGTACACCTTTCCTGGGAGACATAATTCAATCCATGACAGTATGTATTGGCAAAGATGTAGAGAACCTGGAACACTCATCAACTGCAAGTAGAATTGTAAAATGGTGTGGCCATCATGAAAAACAGCTTGGCAGCACTTTCAAATGTTAAATATAGAACTACCTCGTAACCTACAATTTTGTTTCTAAGTATATGCTCAAAAGACTTGAAAGCAGGGACTCAAACAGATACTTGTGTATACCAGTGTTCATCATAGCATTATTCACAATAGTGAAAAGGTGGAAACAACCTAATTGTACACAAAGATATAAATGAAGGATTCAAGATGGCAGACTAAGCACATGTCTCTTTATATCCCTCTGGAAACCAAGACCTGAATTGGTAATCAAAAGGAGCCTTCTGGTCACCTAATGAGCCTCCAGGACATGGCACAGGGCTGCTAATTTGGAATTCATACCCTCCTCTCTTTCACTGACTTCCGCTCCTGGCTAGCCTTGGGTCTCATGGACTGAAGGTAAATGCACCATTTTGACTTTTTTTCCTCTGTCTTGACGGGTGGGCAGAGCTGGGTCTTGGCTATCAGCTAGCCTCAGACGCACCTCTGGGGGGGATGCCAAGCCAATGCCAAGCTGGGGGGGATAGGCAGGCAAAATTCCCATATTTTGAGAGCCTGGCTTAGGACTCTGTTAACCTAGCCACTTTGGGCCTGTCTTTTTATCACTGCTACAGCGTGGTTTGTACAGAACTGCACTGCCAGTGTGTGGGACGCCATGTTGGATACGGAGATTTTAGCGGGACATAATTCTCAGCCTGGGACCCAGTGCCTGCAAACAGGACAGCGCTTCTCTGACAGGAAAGCAGTAATTTACACAGTGTCACCTACAGTGGGGGCCTGGCAAGAGAGGCAGAGGAATCACTACCTCTTGGCACCTTTAGCCCCCCATCTGCTGCCTTTGTGGAGGGTGCCATCTTGGATATGGTGGCTGCAGCTGGACCTATTTCTTAGCTTGGGAGCCAGAGCTTGTCCACAGGAGAGCGCTTTTCTACCAGAAAAGCAGAAGTTTACACAGTGTCGCCTAAGGCTGGGCCCTGTCAGCAGAGCCCAACAGGGCAGTATCACTGTTGTATTCTGATCTAGTTTGTATCATCTGGGGTTGGTTATAGAGGGGCTTACTTTGCCAGTTGGGAAGAGGGACCTCTACACCTGAAAAACCTGACTGACTTGGGAAGTGGTCAGATACCTTTTAAGTGGTCAGATACCTTTAAGAAACATCTGCAGTCCTTCTCAGTATCTCTTCCAGCCTCTACTTACTCACATGGGACCCAAAAAGCAACAGACACTTGTGGCATACAAGAAATCACCTATGGCTTCAGAAGGCTCCCAAACAAAACAACCAAGGAGTTTTCCAAATGAAGAAACTTTTATGAAAGCATCAGAAGTGAATACAAAATGATTATATACAGAACCCTTCTAGAACTGATACAAAATGCAGCAGAACAAAAGGAGAAATTAAACAAGCTGTTCGATCTGATGGAACACAAGTACTCTGAAATCCAACAGATTAAGAACAAAATCAAAGACATAGAAACTTCCATGCAAAGCCAAGAAAACAGAATGCAACAAATGGAAAACAGAATTTCTGACTTGGAAGACAGAGCTACTGATGCCAGTGTCTATGAACAGAAATCAGAGAAAAGAAACAAGAAAAATGAACAAGCATTAAGAAGCATGTGGGACTCTATTAAGAGGAACAACCTTCGATTAGTTGGAGTCCCTGAACAGGATGAGACACCTGAGAACACAGAGAGTTTTGTTGCTGAGCTTGTGACAGAAAACTTCCCAGAAATCATGAAGGAAGAGAACATAGACATCTCAGATGCATATCGTATACCACCCAATATAGATCTCAAAAGAAAGACTCCAAGACATATTATAATCAAGCTTAACAAAATGAAACATAAGGAGCAACTCTGAAAGGCAGCAAGACTCAAAGCAAAGCTAACATTCAGAGGGAAACCCTGTAGGGTCATGTCAGATTTCTCAGTAGAATCCATGCTGGCACGGAGACAGTGGCATGACACATTCAAAGCCTTGAAGGAGAAGAACTTCCAACCAAGAATTATATATCCTGCAAAACTATCTTTCAAATATGAAAATGAAATTAAGACATTCCCAGATAAACAGAAACTCAGAGACCAAACCCAAACTACAAGAAATACTGAAAGACGTTCTTGGCTTTGGCTTAGAAGAACAAAACCACTAACTTTATGTTTTAGAACGACACATTACTCAGAACTCTACTCATTTAGGGAAGGCTCCAAATTCAATCACAGTTTTAACACTGAAAGAAGCAATCCAGTGATTATCATGAAAACTATGGTGCCATCATATTAAAAAGAGGGATGTACGACAGTCGTTACAGTCCTTCCAGATGGAGAGGAAGATGACAAGACTGGTAGTAATTAAAATTGGGTTTATATATACTTTATTAAGGGGAATCATGGGGCAACTGTAAAGCACAACAACAATGTATCATACCATTTCAAGAAATCTAACACATGAGTCTCAGCAAGTACAAAAACAGCTCTGAGAAGTAAACTCACAAAGAATTTCCCAGAACAGACTAATAAGAACAACAGAGAAAACATCAACACAAAAAGACTACAATGAGATACCATCTGACCCCAACAAGGTTGGCCACGATCCAAAAAACACAAAACAACAAATGCTGGAGAGGCTGTGGGGAAAGTGGAACTCTTCTACACTGTTGGTGGGGTTTCAAAATGGTCCAGCCTCGTTGGAAAGCAATCTGGTGCTTCCTTAAAAAAAATGGATCTAGATATACCATTTCACCCAGTAATTCCACTACTTGGAATATATCCTACACAATCAAAGCCTTTCACACCAAAGGACACATGCACAAGAATGTTTATCGCAGCACAGTCCACGATAGCAAAAAGATGGAATCAACCCAGATGCCCAACAACAAAAGAATGGATAGGTAAACTACAGTATATATACTCAATGAAGCACTATGCAATGAGAAAGAATAATGATTCCAGGAAACATCTCGTAACCTGGTTTCAACTGGAAGACATTATGTTGAGTGAACGTAGTCAGCGACCAAAGGACAAATATTGTATGAGACCTCTACAATAAGATCTCAGAAACAGACTTGTGTAGCCACATGAGTGGCTGTCTACATCAACTTGGGACCGGAAGAACCGGATGGTGCCCGGCCACCACCAGTGATAGCTGTGATGGAGCTCACTAAGTTGAGTCTCACTGGCAACACAAGAATAAAAAGGGGTGCACCCTGAGATTTCCACTAAAAGACCGCAATTGATGATCCAGCAGTTTCAGGGTTCCCCTGGGAGCATAGCCCCTGGCCCTGATGCTGCCCTTGCCCATAAATCATAACAAAGGTCCACTCTTCAGACACTAATGGATTGGACTTGGCGATGCAGAGTGACCATATATTGGATGCACTTTATGGTTCTATGCATCTATAGGATATCATCCTGCTGACCTCTGGCTGGAGGAAGGAGAGTGGGTGGAAAGGAGGGGAAAGGAGACTGTCAGGAGGATGAGACATGTATGGAGCAGAGAGGAAGAGTGTGCTGTCACTGTGCAGGGAGAGCAGTGGAAGTTGCATATAGGTGGGCATGTAAATTTATAAGGGAATGTACATTTTCACTCATTCATAATAAAAAAAGATATAAATGAATAAACAAAGTGTCACATGTACACACAATGGAATCTTATTCAGTCAAAGAGAATGAAGTACTGATACATGCTGTGATATAGATGAACCTTGAAAACACATGCTAAGTGAAATAAGTTAGATGCAAAAAGACAAATATTATATGACTCCACTTATGTAAAATAACCAGAATAGGCAAATATATATACACCAAGGTTTATTAGTGGTTACCTTGGGCAGATGGGAGGGAGAAATGAGGTGTGTGTGAAAGATAGTACTTAAGCCATACAGGATTTTTATTAAGAGTGATGAACAAATTTGCAAACTGATAGTGATGAGTTTTGCACCATGCAGTTGATGTAGTTAACACCATTGAAATGTATGCATAAAAATGCTTGAAATATTTTGTTACATATGTTTCAACACAATGAAAAAAAAAAAAAGAAGAAAGCCAAACAGGCTGGGCCAAGGCATGTTTTTGATAGAACACTCTCTGAATATGCTGTGAAGAGAGATGTATCAGATTTATCATGCTGGGAGCCAGAGGAACATAAGGAGCCGTAATTTTCACTGTATCTGAAACAAACCTAATATTAAACAGAGTCTAGGTTTCTCTTCTTTTTTACTCCTAGGTCTTATCAGTTCATTTTCATAATTATTTCTCTTTTTCATATGCAGCATTCTTATCTTTATTCATTTATTTTATTCTACTGTTTAACCTATATTATTGCAGCAAGATCCTAAATTTGTTTCCCTGACTCCACTGCAATTAGGATTATGGTTCTTAAATGCAAACCTGGCCATGTTGTTCCCCAGCTTAAAAGCCTACAGTAGCTACTTGCTACTTCGGAATAAAGTCCAAGCTCCTTACCAGAAGGTTTAAGGATGTTTCAAGTCTGTCCTTTCCTTATTTTGCAGTGCCACTTCCTTCCACCATCCTCAGTTAGCGTATACTGTATCTTCTCTAACTTCTCTTCCTTCCCGGATCACACCACGTAATTTAATTCTACCATTATATTTTACCAAACAGTGTATACTGTTTCTGCTTCCAGAAAGCCAGTCTTTTGTTTATGCCTGGAAAAGTGTATCTCATCCTGCAAAATCCAGCTCAAATACTACCTTTTCTCTTGCAGACGAGATAGACTACTCTGTTTTCTATGCTTCTTTGATCATTCTGCCTTATTCCATTATGTACTATTATTACTACAACTGTCTTCCTTGCTTTTTGGAAGCAAGGGCTCTTTATTATTTAACCTCATAACCTCAGTATCTAGCACAATGTGCAGCACATATAAGGTGCTCCATAAGCATTTGTTGAGTAAATGAAGTAAAATGAATCTCTTATCAGCTCAACCTGATGGCTCTTATCTCTACCCACTCAATGGTGACCACATTTAAGAACAAGGCTCAATGGGAATGGAAAATGGCACAGCCACTCTGGAAAACAGCTTCACAGATTCTCAGAGTTGAACAGAGAGACTATATTACCTAGCAATTCCTCTTGTACTCAAGATAATTTAAAACATGTGTCTGTACAAAAAATGGTACATGAGTATTCATATCAGCACTATTTATAATAGCCCCAAAGCATAAATAACCCAAATGTCCATCAACTGATGAAGAGATAAAATAAAGTGTGGTATATACGTACAACAGAATGCTATTTAGCTGTAAAAAGGAATGAAATGCTGATATATGCTACAATATAGGTGAATCTTAAAAACATGCTAAAATGAAAGAAGCCAGACACACATCTCGGGGTCTTAAAAGCTAGCAAGCTGCCATCTGAGGTACACCAAATGGTCCCAGCTCATCTGGAACAGGTGATGACAGAGAACAACAAAGATATGGAGATAAAACAGCCCAGGAGACAAAAGGACCCATATGAATGGGAGACTGCATCAACACAAGACCAGAAGAACCAGATGGTGCCTAGACACCACCAAAGATAGCCATCATGGGATCACAAAGTAGAGTCCCTGAGGCAACACAGGAAAAAGAGGTGTGCAGCCCAAGAACTCCACTAAAAGACCACAACTGATGGTCTGACAGTCTGGGGGATCCCCTGGGAACATGGCCCCTAGACCTGCTGCTGTCCCTGACCAGAAACCAGTAATAAGTCAACTCTTCAGGCAAGAGTGGACTGGATTTGGGGATACAGTGTGACCATATGGTGTGTGTACTTTACAGTTCTACGCATTTACAGGAGGCTGCTGTACTGGTCTCTTTCTAGACGGGAGAGAAGGGGTGGAGAGGGGGACAGATGCTTGTTAGGAGGATACTAGACATATAGAGTGAAAAGGAGGAGTGTACTGTCAACAGGTGGGGACAGCAGAGGGAGCTTCAGATAGGTGGGCATGCAAAACTGATTTGGATTGTATACTTTCACATAAATCATAATAAAAAAAGAAAGAAGCCAGCCACAGAAAATTCTGTTTATGATATGATTCTGTTTATATAAAATGTACAGAATAGTTGAATCCATAGAACAGAAAGTAGACTGGTAGTTGCCAGAGGCTGGAAGAAGTAGGAATGAAGGAATAACTACTAATAATACCTCAAAAACCAAACCTACTGCTGTTGTGACAATTCTGATTCATAGCAACCCTATAGGACAGAGTAGAACTGCCCCATAGAGTTTACAAGGAGCACTTGGTGGACTTGAACTGCTGACCTTTTGCAGCTATAGTTCTTAACCATTATGCAACCAGAGCTAATACAGGGCTTTTTTTTTTTTTAAATTGTGATTGAGTGAAAGTGTACAATCCAATTTAAATTTGCATGCTGGCCTATCTGCAGCTCCTTCTGCTCTCCTTGTCTGGTGACAGCACACTCCTTTCCATTCTATACATGTCATATCCTCTTAACAATCTCCTGTCCCCTACTCTCCACTTCACTCTAGTAGGAGGCCATTAGGGTTACATTCTATAGATGCACAGAACTATAAAGCACACACACGATATGGTCACTCTGTGTCCCCAAGTCCAATCCATTCGTGTTTGAAAAGTTGACCTCAGTAATTATTTAAGATCAAGGGCAGCATCAGGTCTAGGGATCATCAATTGTGATCTTTTAGTGGAGTTCTTAGGATGCACCTCTTTTTCTCTTATGTTGCCACTGGGACTCAGCACTGTGAGCCCCATAATGGCTGTCATTGGTGGTGGCCAGGCACCATCTGGTTCTTATGGTCACATGCTGATATAGTCACCCATTCACGTGGGTCCTTCTGTCTTCTGGGTTCTTTTTCCCTCATGTTGTTGTTCTTGGTGATCATCTATTCCACCTGAGTTGGGACCATTTGGTGTACCTCGGATGGCAGCTTGCTGGCTCTTAAGACCCCAGACACCACGCATCAATATGGGGTGCAGAAGACTCTCTTAACAATAGGCTAGTTATGCCAATTGGCCTCGATGTTGCCTGAGAACATGGTCCCTGGACCCCAGCCCCTGCTACTATGTCCTTGCAATATTGGGTTAAGATTGGATGAATTTTCCGGTTATGTTGAAGTCCAGTTAAATGGATCTTCTTTCTAATGTGTGCTGTCACTGATTTCACCCAACCAAATTTCTGTCAATTATCTAATCTATAACCAACCCTCTTGCTCTATCCCTCCCCTCTCTTGCAGCCATCAAAGTGTCTTTTCTTCTGTACATGAGTCTGTTTTTAAGTCCTTGTAGTATACGGGTCTCATACAATATTTGTCCTTGTGCCACTGACTAATTTCATCAACATAATGTCTTCCAATTGAAACCATGTTATGAGATACTTCCTAAAATCATCATTGTTCTTTATCATTGCATAGTGTTCCATTGAGTATATATACACCATAGTTTGTTTATCCAGTCATCTGTTGAGCATCTGGGTTGATTCCATCTTTTTTCTGTCATGGACTGTGCTGCAATAAACATTCATGTGCATGTATCTGTTCATGTGACTTCCCTTGCTTCTGTAGGATGTATTTCAAGCTGTAGAATTACTGGGTCAAATGGTACATCTATTTCCAACTTTTTAAGGAAGTGCCAGATTGCTTTCCAAAGAGGTGGTACCATTTTTTAATCCCACCAGCAGTGTAGGAGAGTTCCAATTTCTCCACAGCCTTTCCAGCATTTGTTGTTTTGTGTTTTTTGGATCACGGCAAACCTTGTTGGGGGTGAGATGATATCTCATCGTAGTTTTGATTTGAATTTCTTAATAGCTAATGATCGTGAGCATTTCAGGGCTTCTTTTTGGGGTGATGAAAGTGTTCCAGAATTAGACTGTGGTGATTATTATAAATTGAATTGTGTCCCCCCAAAATTATCTGTCAATTTGGCTAGGCTGTGATTCCCGGTATTGTGTGAGTGATTGTCCACCATATTGTAATCTGATGTGTTTTCCTGTGTTGTAAATCTTACCTCTGTGTTGTTGATGAAGTGGGATTAGCAGCAGTCATGCTAATGAGGCATGACTCAATTTTCAAAATTAGATTTAAGTCAATCATTTTCAAGATATAAGAGAGAGAAAAGAACATAAAGAGAGATATTGAGACTTCATCCCACCAAGAAGCAAAAGCCAGAAGCAGAGTGTATCCTTTGGGCCCAGGGTTCCTGTGCTAAGAAGCTCCTAGATAGGGGTAGATCGGTGACAAGGACCTTCTCCCAGAGCCAACAGAGAGAAAGCCTTTCCCTGGACCTAGCATCCTGAACTCAGATTTCTAGCTTTCTAGATTGCAAAAGAATGAATTTCTCTCTTTTTTTTTTTTAAAAGCCATCCACTTGCGGCATTTCTATTATAGCAGGACTAGATGACTATGACAGTGATGATTGCACAACTTTGTCAATATACTAAAACTTACTGAATTGTGTACCATACAATGGTGAATTCTATGATATGTGAATTATATTTTAAAAAGGATGAGGATCAAAAAAGACAAAGATGAGATAGCCTGAGTTGATACTGGTGCTATCACTGGGAGGTCAGTTTAGCAATAAGAGGTAAGTGATATAACGACATTTGAACCCTTTTACTCTGTAATTCCAGAAAATTGAAATCAGTTCTAAGGAATTAAATTGAAATACAGACACAGATATTCACTACAGAATTATTTTTAGCTGTGAAAAAAAAAACAGAAATAGCTAGTTATACGGGAATAATTAAATAAATTATGGTAAATCTAGGAGATGTAGCCATTAAAATGCTTTGAAGATTTTTTCATGATATAGAGAAATGCTTACCCTACATTACATTTAGAAGGCAATAATCAAAATTGTATATCAATTTTGTTTTGAAAAACCTGTAGACAAAAAGATGGGAAGAAAGTGCACCAGAGAATTCTCAGTGGTCATTTCTGAGTAGTGGGATTATGGTTAATTTTTGAAAAAATGCTCATTAGCCAATTTTTCTGCAATGAACATGTAGCATTACATCTTAAATTAGAAAAATAGTAGTGTGCAACCAAAAAAAACAAAAAAGCGCAGGTCTCTCACAGGCAAACAATATTAAAACCTGAAAGTTATAGCCACAAGTATGAATTTTTAGTTCCCTGTCTTATTACATCCCAAGAAGATTTTCTTAGCCATTGTAGCATTCTTTTACCATTGTAGCCATTGAAGAGCCCTCAGGACTGGAAATAGCAACTGTTGTTATCTTTTATATTTAGGATAGTGTATATCTATAGTGACTGATTTCCTAATGTTTGCAGGCTGATAAGCCTGATTCATCTGAGTTGGTAGGCTGAGATGCTTTCTTGAGTAAGCATAATGAATTTTCTCACAGGCTTTCCAAAATTATTTCTCTGATGATAGAAGACTGACAATCCTGACTTGCCCTTAAACATGGACTTACATATTCTGTCCTTTGAGAAGGCTCCAGTACGGGTTAGTTGTGTCACTTAGTTCCCAACACATATTGCTATCTTTGCTCTCACACCATTGATTCATAATTATTTACTTCCATGTCTATCTTCCTCACCACACTACCACAAGGGCAGTACTACCACACTACCACAAGCCTTGCTCAACTTTGTAGTCCAGGCACCTGGTCCACAGTAAATATTCAATATGTTTGATGAATAAATGATTGATCAGTAGGTTCTACAGGATGACAGGGTGGTAAGAGTGGAACCATGTATGACTGGATATCAGAGAGCAGATTTGGCTGGCAATCACATTGTGGGGGGCAAGAGGAGGTATGTCAGATTTCAGAGATTAGATTCTCAGATGGACCAAATGGTACACAGAGAATTTCCTGTGATGATGTTAATTAGAAGGGAAAGTCAGGAATTTCTATTGGTGAAAAGATTATTCCTCAAGTCAGTATTTCTCAAAGTTGCCGGGAGCCGGTCCCAACACTTTGTAGGGTCCCGCACGGAGGGAGGGAGAGGCGCGGCGGGAAATGAATCAAGGAGACAGAAAAGACTTTTCTGGTTTAAGGCAGCCCGACCCAGAGAGCAAAAGAGAAGGCTGTCTGTCTTTATTGTTTTTATAGTAAGAGTGACGTGAATTTTACCCTGCCCACTGACCACACAATCTATTGGCTAGTTTAAAACCAAAAACCTCGTGGTCTTGAGGTGATGTAATTTTTTACCCTGCCACATGAGCTATTAGTTAACTGAAACCTGGTGATCCTTTTAACTGTCAAAGCTTTTTAGATAATGGCCTAAGGATGCCTCGAGCTCAATCAGCCCTACTTATACCTCAAGGTTAAAAGGTTCACGAGGAAGGGTCTAAAGTTTATGATCTCTATTTGTTCCTACTTTGCTCTTTATCTCCTCCTGCAGGGATAGTAAACATCTACCGTCCCCCACCCTATGTCCTTCTCAAGCTGTTCTAAAGAGGATAATTCCTTTCACATGGGTGGGGATGTGCAGTTGGGGGAAGTCAGCAGAGGTTGGGCTGGCCTTGCTGCTCTCAAGCTGGCTGTGTTAGAAATCATTCCTCTGAGCTCTTTCTCCAGAAATTCCTGTACAGGTTTTCCCAATATTATTTCATAAACCAAGGGGGTAGTAGAGGGCCCCTCTCAGAAGGCATCTCCCCTGATCCTTGTGCCAGGAGAGGAGGGGGTATCTTTTTGAAGAAAATTTGATTAGGAAGCCAAATAATATCAAGGACAGTAGGCTAAAAAACATGTCACAGGTGAGATGCTTCAGCCCGTCATTTGCAGGAGCTCGTGACTTTGTCTACAAGGCTGATGGCGGACCTCCGCACAAAGTTTTGTCCCAGAGTTTCTAGCATTACAGTTACTGTGTACTGACTCATAATGCAGAGTTCTCAAAGACTTTTCTGGGGGGAGTGACAGCATGCAGCAGAAGAGAGGTGGACACAATTGGACTACACCAAAATCTGAAAGGTTATCTAAATATAACCCAACATTTTGAAAGATGGAATAGCAGGGATGAGAGTCTGGGGATCATGGTTTCAAAGGACAGCTAGGCTAATTGTAGCAACTAAGTTTTTTTTTTTTTTAAGAAAATGTTCTCGATACCACTTTGATGAATGGCATCTAGGGTCTTAAAAACCTAGCAAGTGGACATCTAATAACATCAACTAGTCCCAATCCACCTAGAGCAGAGAATGAAGGACATCAAAGACATGAGGAAAATATGAGCCCAGGAAACAGAAGGGGCCAAATGTTTAGGAAACTATATCAGCACAAGACCACATTAGCAGGAGTCCAGAAGAACTAGACAGTGCCTGGCCACCACTGATGATTGTTCTGACAGGGAATACAATAAAAAGTCCTAATATAGTAGGAGAAAAGTGGCTGTGCAGAACTGGAACTCTATTAAAAGACCACATGTGATGGTCTGTCAGACCAGAGGGTCCCCTGAGTACATGGCCCCCAGACTGTCTGTCGGCCTAAAGCTGAAACCGGTACCAAAGCCAACTCTTGAGACAAAGATTGGACTAGACTATATGTCAGAGAGATGTTGGTGAAGAATATGCTTCTTGGCTTAAATACTATCCATGAGGCTGTCTGAGCAGCTTTTGTCCAGAGATGAGATGAGAAGGTGGAGGGGGACAGGAGTTGGTTGAATGGGATGTGGGAAATATAGGGTGGAATGGAAGAGTGTGCTGTCATGGGGCAGGGGAGGGGAGGGGAAGGAGCAGTTAGAGTAACATAGTGGTGGGGGGCGACTTTTTTATGGCAAACTGATTTGGATTGTGAACTTTTTCTTATAGCACAATATTTTTTTTAACTCTTCTGAGTCAGTTTCTGGGCTGAATCTAAGCTTGCCAGGTGAAACCCTCAAGAGTGAGAGTCACTGGACCAGGGGATTCAATGCCAGAATCAATCTCTCTATCTATCCATCCAAAACCCAGATCCATAGCTTTTGAGTCTGACTCACTGCTGACCCTACAGGACAGAGTAAAACTGCCACATAGTGTTTTCAAGGCTGTAAATCTTTACAGAAGCAGATTACCATGTCTTTCCTGCAGAGCGGCTGGTGGGTTCAAACCACTGACCTTTCGCTTCACAGCTGAATGCTTAAACACTGCGCCACCAGAGTTCCTTAAATACCTGTGAGGCCATATTATTTGTTAATGCTCTTAAGAGTACACTAAAAATATCAGAACATTTCAATTCAAAAACTTCAACATGCATAATACCAAACAGAGTTCAGTGTTCATTTTTTTTTCCTTCACAAAACCTGGTTGTGTGGCAGAAACACCTGAGAAGCTTAAAACCACCACACAAATGGACTTGTGGCTGCACTCCCAGAAACTCCTGTTCAGCAAATTTGGGGCCAATCCTGAGAATATAAGCAGTTAAAAAGTAGGAGCAAGGCCAGAAAACAGAGTATATTTAGGCATACCAAGTTTTCCAATATGAATGAGAATATTTCCCCCAGCAAATTATGAAAATGTATTTGTGTCATGCTCTGATTTATTATATGTTTTTACTTGTTTGTCATTTATTTACTCTACGCAAGTAGTGTGGTAAGTACTGGGAGAAATGGGAAGGGAAGAGAAAAGAGGGTGCAGGCCAGCAAGTAGAAAGAGGGGGGTATTTGAGTCACACTGCAAAAAGAGATTGTTGGCAGTGATGTAAATGGTCAGAGCTTCAGCAGAAAAGCCAGAGCCCTTGGGTGGGCTGCAGTCTTGGAAAAGAACTGGAGTGAGAGCCAGGGATGCAGCTGGAGGTCTTTTCTCTATACTGATGGTGCAATTGGAGGGGAAAGGAGGAAGACTCAAAATAGCCTTCCTAGGGCACCTGGGAGAAAACCTTCGTGATCTAGTTTAGGTTAAGTGCTATGGCTGCTAACCAAAAGGTAGGTGGTTTGAATCCACCAGGCACTCCTTGGAAACTCTATGGGGTTGTTTTACTCTGACCTATAGGGTCGCTATGAGTTGGACTCAACTTGATGGCAGTGGGTTAGGGCACCTAAGAGCATCTGGATGGTGTGAACTGTTAATGTTTCTTTCACTTAGCAAAATGTTTTCAAGAGTCATCTATGCTGTGATATGAGTCACTCTTTCTTACGGCCAAATAATATTCCATTGTATAAATAAAGCATATTTTATTTATCCATTCATCAGTTGATGGACATTTGGATTATTTCCACTTTGGAGCTGTTATAAATAATTGTGTTATTAACAACCATGTACAAGCTTTTGTATTCACTTATGTTTTTTATTGTTTTAAGTACATACTTATGTATTAATATTACTGGGTTGTATGATAAATCTATGGAGCTCTGTTGATGCAGTGGGTAAGAGCTATGACTGCTAACCAAATGGCTGGTAGCTCAAGTCCACTAGCTCCTCCTTGGAAAAAATGCTATGGGGCATTTCTACTCTGTCCATTAGGGTTGATGTAAGTTCAAATCAACTTGATATCAGTATGTTTAACTTCCTGAGGAGCTGCTAAACTGTTTTCCAAAGCAGCTACACCATTTATGAAGTTCCAATTTCTCTATATTTTTGCTAGAACTTGCTACTGTCTTTTTAATTTTAGCCATCTTTGTTGTTGTTGTTAGGTGCTGTCAAGTTGGCTATGATTCCTAGTGACCCTATGTACAACAGAATGAAACACCGAGAAGTCCTCTGCCATCCTTAAAATTGTTGTTACACTCGAGCCCATTGTTGCAGCCATTCTGTTACTCCATTGAAATGCTTCATCTTTTTCACTGATCCTCTGCTTCACCAACCATGATGTCTTTCTCTAAGGACTGGTCCCCATTGATAACAGGCCCAGAGTAGACAAAGTCTTGACATCCTTGCTCCTAATGAACATTCTGACTCTACTTCTTCTAAGACAGATTTGTTCCTTCTTCTGGCAATCCATGGCATTTTCAAGATTCTTAGCCATCTTCAAGACAAACAAACAAACAAACAAACAAACAAACAAACCAAAAACCCATTGCCATCAAGTCAATTCGAACTCACAGCAACTGCATAGGACAGAGTAGAACTTCTCCATAGAGTTTCCAAGGAGTACCTGGTGGATTTGAACTGCCAACCTTTTGTCCTTGGTGTTCATCTGTTCCAGCTGAGTTGGGACCATTTGGTGTACCTCAGATGGCAGCTTGCTAGCTTTTAAGACCCCAGACACCACTCACCAGTATGGGGGGGCATAAGACTCTCTTAGCAACAGGCTAGTTATGCCAACTGCCTTCAATATCCCCTGAGAGCATGGTGCCTTGACCCCCACTCTTGCTAATCTATCCTTGCAATATCGGGTTAAGATTGGATGTTTTCAGGTTATGTTGAAGTCCAGTTAAACTGATCTTTCTAACATGTGCTGTCACTGATTTCACCCAATCAAATTTCTGTCAATTATCTAATCTATAACCAACCCTCATCATCCCTCCTCCTTCCCTTGCAGCCATCAAAGAGTCTTTTCTTCTGTACAAGAGTCTGTTTTTAAGTCCTTATGATAGGGATCTCATACAGTATTGGTCCTTGTGCCACTGACTTTCACTCAACATAATGTTTTCCAGTTGAAACCAGATTATGAGATGCTTCCTAAAATCATCATTGTTCTTTGTCATTGCATAGTGTTCCATTGAGTATATGTACCATAGTCTGTTTATCCACCTGTTGTTGGGCATCTGGGTTGACTCCATCTTTTTTCTGTTGTGGACTGTGCTGCAATAAACATTTGTGTGCATGTATCTGTTGATGTCTCACTCTTAAAATAACAAACTTTCATTTCTGAGTTGAAGAGTTATTTTATTCTTTATGAAGTTTGCCTCAAAGACAAAGGTTTGGTCTCTCATTAGAATAAAATTCCTGAGCTGAAAACCAAACTGAACAATTTTAGGAAAAAAAGAAAAAGACCCTAAAGTTTTAACCTTTAAGATCCTTGGTTCAATAACTTAAGCATTGTTTGATGCATGGTGGCCTATAATAAACTCTTGACAACTCTGAAACTTCATGGAAAGCAACAAAAATTTGTATAAGAGAAAAATGCTAAAACAATGTTTTATTTATATAAATTACATGGAATCTGTTGTCAAAATCAAAAGAAGTGCCTGCTTCTCTGGGTTAATACGTTAGTATTTCCTCTTATATTTTTACCTAATATTAGACAAACATACATAATATTATGTCAACTGTATTATTTTTTGATTGCTAATTTAGTCACAACTGGCTTTTGTGTTTTTTGACCTAACATCATCAAAGCCAATTGTCTGGGAAATTCACATCATTTACCTATTAAGATTTTGTTTTTTAATAGCACTATTCAGGTATTTAGAGATTTGAACATCTTGATATATCCTGACAATATGGGTATTATGTCCCAAGATTACTAATATGTAATATATCTGAAGCTCATTCAAAATAAAGCTAAAGCAATGTATTTAGAAACATTTTTGTCAAGTTTTTTTTTTAACTGATTTTATTTGGCCTTTATGTTGTACTTGTAATTAATTTCCATAAGGTCTTTCACTATTAAGAGTATTACATTTATAAATTAGTCATGGCCATATTAATTTTTGTAACCTGCAGATAAGTTTTTACTTTGCTGATTAGCCAAAAATGTTTGACCAAAATCTCAGTAAAAAGATGTACTATATTGGACTTCTCAAAAACACTATGGGTAACTAAAAGACGGAAACTGATGGTCCAAAGGCCCGGGAGTTCCCCTGGGAGCATGGCCCCTAGACATGCTGCTGCCCCTGATCATAAATCTACTAGGGTCAACTCTTTGGATAGGAATGGATTGGATTCAGGGACACAAAGCAACCATATAGTGTGTCCACTTTATGGTTCTGTGCATCTACAGGATGCTGTCCTACTGGCCTCTTACTAGAAGGGAGAGGAGGAGGTAGAGAGGAGGGAACAAAAGATTGTTAAAAAGATATGTATAGAACAGAAAGGAAGAGTGTGCTGTCACTGGGCAAGGAGAGCAGAAGAAGCTGCACGTGGGCGGGCATGCAAATTTAAGTTGGATTGTATACTTTCACTCAATCACAATTAAAAATAAAATACTGTGGGTACACTAAATGAAGGTTTCCAGAACTCTTAAGCAGAAGTTAATGGGTTCACAGACTGTGGCTGATCTAGAATTATGTGGAACAGAAAGTAATTATATAAGACTGAGTAAACTAACGGATTACTGTGGGTTTTATGTGGGAATATTGTTGATGCTTTAAGGTCACAAGTTCTGGATACATGAAGCCATTTTCCTCCTTTCTCCTAAGTTAGTATATTAACTATTGGGTTTAGGTATTTTAACTCTTAAATTGCAAATTCCTGTTGGGAAACTTAGCAAAGTTTTAAGTATAATAGCAAGATAAGTGTGTAAATATGATTTTAACAAAATAAAATAGCGTTAGATTTCCTGTTAGTCACTCAAGGAACATTTTATGCTTTAATAAATAAATAGATGTCGCTATGCTTATATTGATACATAATCTGCCGTTTTGCAGAATGTTGTTGAAGCACACAGAAAGCAATTGCTGATGCCGCTTATATATAAAAAAACATTTCCTGACTTTTTTTCCTTTGTTTCATTGGTTACTTCAAACGCTGGCCTAGTATTATTGTTAGTGTTTCTATTCTACCTCCTAATTCTCTAAATAGTACTCACCTACCATTATTGAACATTTTTGATCAAAGATTCTACAGCAAGATTGTGATGCAAAGGAGGGAATAACACAAAAGTTGTAATTCTCCTGGAATCCACATTTCTGGCTTTCATGGAAGTTAGGATAAATCACACCGGCTATTGCCTTTGGGTATCCTTTTGAACTTTGAGTTTTAAGGGGAAAAACAAAACTGGTTCCTGAACCCACTTTGAATCAAACAATAGTCCAGATCAACTAGTAAGACCATTTTACTCTGAGCACTGTGCTTCTAGAAAAATTCAGTCTGTTTTGTGAAACTGACTCCAAAGATCGGACTGAGAGCTACGTTAAGAGTAAAATAAGTAGTTTAATTAGTCTTTAAGACAATATTGTATAAAATGCCCATCTAATGCTTGTAATCAAACCGTCACCCTGTGCTATGCAGAAACTTACGTACCTCAAAGAAACCAGGTTCTCAGAGCTCAACCTGATGGCTCAGACTCTATTTTGTCTTAGGTTCCACTTCTTCTTCTGAGAAAGTGACCCATGACTGTTAGTAGATAAACCACAGAAAAGCAGCTTTCCTGGGAAGAACACCTAGTATTATCTTGTAATCTTGTATTTGATAATGAAAACTTGGTTGTCATGTGTGCATTTTTCTAGACAAACTCTGGATGCTCCTTGTGGACGTATGTTTTTGTGTGGTGAATCCAGCTATACTCTTTCTGACCGATAGTGAATTTGTATGGGCAATCTATTTAGATTCCTGATGAATGTATGGGCAGTGCACTTTGGGAGCTTTAGGATTACCTTTAAGTGTTCATAGTAAAGATACTAGTAAATAATAAAATATTAATATTAAATTGTTAACATATTGTAAAAGAGTAAAAAGAGTCAGAAAAAACTTTCAGGTATGAGTGGTAGCTTTAACTCCTACTCATGGTACAGTTGAATTGGAGAAATCTTTTAAGAAATTTATCAATCATGATGGGACCAACGGCAGGTGAAATTTCTTATGGGATGTAACCACCACAGTGATCTCTGACTTCATAAGGTCAAGGTAAAATGAGACAACAGAATAGTCTTAGATATTTTTTCTTTAGCCTAAGAAAATATAGTCTGTGCTGTAGCAAATACCTCTTGTTACATTTGGATAAATAACACAAAACAGGATATTACAGCAAGCTACTTGGTTACACACTATATACTCTTACAAACACCATACTTATTCAGTTGGTTGTCATCAGAAGTATATACATGTGTGTCACGTATTGAACTGTGTCCCCCCCAAAATATGTGTAGCCATATGGCTGGGCCCTGATTTCCTGTATTCTACAACTGTCCTCCACTTCGTGATTTTGCTGTGCTGTATGTTAAAGGATTAGGGTGGAAGTGTAAATCCCTTTATAAGATCACCTCCATGATGAGATATGTACGGAGCAGAGAGGAATAGTGTGCTGTCACTGGACAGGGAGAGCAGTGGAAGCTGCATATGGGGGGTATGTAAATTTATATGTGAATGTACATTTTCACTCAGTTATGTTAAATAAAAATTAAAAAAAAAAAAAGATCACCTCCATGCTCCACTATAAACAGAGGTTTCCTGGAGTATGACTTGCCCCACTCTTAATCCTTTCATTCTAGAAGAGATACAAGGAAAGGGAAGAAGGCAGACAATTGGGAACCTCATACCATCAAGTAAGCAGCACTGGGAGAAGTGCGGGTTGTTCAGACCTGAGGTTCCTGTGCCAAGATTCTCCCTGGACAAAGACTGATGCAATACCAGACTTTCCTCCAGAGCTGACAAGGGGGAAAGCCTTCTCCTGGAGAAGACATCCTGAATTTGGACTTGAAGCCTACCAAACTGTGTAAGAATAAACCTTCCTCTGTTAAAGCCATCCACTCTGTGATATTTCTGTTAGAGCAGCACTAGCTGACTAAAACAATGGGCTAGATCACTACTGCAAGAAGTAGTAATATTCTTAGCTTGCACCTAGATAGTATTAGGCATAATAAAACTTATCTTTTATTGTCTTATACATTGAAAAGGCAAAAGAAGGTCTTGGGCTAAAATGTTGATGTACACTGTTCATTTCCGCAATTCAATTGATGAGAACTGCGTTCTTACTTAACTCTGGTGAGGAACTAGATGGTATTTGGTGGAATATCATATTTTTTATTTCTGTTGGATCTGTTGTGACAACTCCCCTCTCATTTCTAATTTGGGTTATTTGTTTCCTTTCCTGCTTTTCTTCAGTAAGTTTAGCAAGTGGTTTGTAAATTTTGTTGATCTTTTAAAAAAACAGCTTTTAGTCTTTTCAATTTTTTCAATTGTTTTTCTATTCTCTAATTCATTTAACTGCTCTAATCTTTATGATCTCATTTCTTCTGGTGCCTGAGGGGTTCCTCTGTTGTTCTCTCTCTACTTGCTCAAGCTGTAGGGTTAGTTCCTTGACTTGGTTTCTTTCTTCCTTCCAGATGTATGCATTTATGGAGATAAACAGACCTCTGAGCACTGCTTTGGCTGTATCCGATAGGTTCTGGTAGGAAGTGTTTTCATTCTCATTGGAATCTATGAATTTCTTTATTTCATCTTTGATTTCTTCTGTAACCCATGTTTTTTTGAGCAAGATGTTGTTCAGTTTCCAAGAGTTCCACTTTCTATCTATGTTTTTTCTGCTATTGATTTTGACTTTTTTGCTTTATGATCTGAGAAGATGCTTTGCATTAATTCAATGGTATGAATTTTGTTGAGAATTGCATTATGTCCTAACATGTGGTCAATTCTGGAGAATGTTCCATGTGCACTGCAGAAGAGGATATAATTGTCCGCTGATGGACAGAAAGTTCTGTATATGTCGGTGAGGTTTAATTGGTTAATTGTGGCAGTAAGGTCTTCTTTATCTTTACCGAGCTTTTCTCTAGATGATCTGTCCAGTATTGACAGTGGAGTGTTGAAGTCTCCCACTATTATTGTGATCTAACTCTTTTTTGAGTGTAGTCAGTGTTTCCTCGACGTATTTAGGTGCTCTGATGTTAGGCGCATAAATACTTAATATAGTTAAGTCTTGGTTGTGTACTGAACCTTTCAGCAATAAGTAGTGTCCACCTTTGTTCACGATGGTGGATTTTACATTAAAATTGATTTTGTCTGAGATTAGAAGTGCCACCCCTGCTATTCTTTGTTCATTGTTAGCTTAATATATACTCTTCTATCCTTTAATTTTCAGTTTGTTCCTATCTTTAAGTCTCAAGTGAGTTTCTTGTAGACAACATATGGATGGGTCATGACTTTTGATCCAAGATGTCACTTGATGTCTCTTTACTGGAGCATTCAGTCCATTGACATTCAGTGTAATTATTGATAGGTATGTGTTCATGGCTGCCATTGTGATATGTTTATTTTTGTGTTGATGTTTTCTCCATTGTTCTTATTAGTCTGTTCTGGGATGTTGTTTTTTGTGAGTTGATTTTTCACCTTTTTCAGAGCTGTTTTTGTGGTTGCTGAGACTCCTGTGTTACATTTCTTGAAATGGTATGATACATCTTTGTTGTGCTTTACACTTGCCCTATGATCCCCCTTAATAAGGTATATATAAACCCAATTTTAATTACTACCAGTCTTGTCATCTTCCTCTCCATCTGGAAGGACTGTAATGACTGTTGTACATCCCTCTTTTTAATATGATGGCACCATAGTTTTCATGATAATCACTGGATTGCTTCTTTCAGTATTAAAGCTGTGATTGACTTTGGAGCCTTCCCTAAATGAGTAGATTTCTGAGTAATGTGTCGTTCTAAAATATAAAGTTAGTGGTTTTGTTCTTTTAAGACAAAGCCAAGAACTTCTTTCAGTATTTCTTGTACTTTTGGTTTGGTTTTTACAGTCTCTAAGTTTCTGTTTATCTGGAATGTCTTAATTTCATGTTCATATTTGAAAAATAGTTTTGCAGGATATATAATTCTTGGTTGGAAGTTCTTCTCCTTCAAGATTTTGAATGTGTCATGCCACTGTCTCCGTGCCAGCATGGTTTCTGCTGAGAAATCTGACATGACCCTACAGGGTTTCCCTCTGAATGTTAGCTTTGCTTTGAGTCTTGCCGCCTTTCAGAGTTGCTGCTTATGTTTCATTTTTTTAAGCTTGATTATAATATGTCTTGGGGTCTTTCTTTTGAGATCTATATTGGGTGGCGTACGATATGCATCTGAGATGTCTGTATTCTCTTCCTTCATGATTTCTGGGAAGTTTTCTGTCAGAAACTCAGCAACGATACTCTCTGTGTTCTTAGGTGTCTCATCCTGTTCAGGGACTCCAATTAATTGAAGGTTGTTCCTCTTAATAGAGTCCCACATGCTTCTTAATGCTTCTTCATTTTTCTTGTTTCTTTTCTCTGATTTCTGCTCATAGACGCTGGCATCAGTAGCTCTGTCTTCCAAGTCAGAAATTCTTTTTTCCATTTGTTGATTCTGTTTTCTTGGCTTTGCATGGAAGTTTCTATGTCTTTGATTTTGTTCTTGATCTGTTGGATTTCAGAGTATTGGTGTTCCATCAGACTGAACAGCTTGTTTAATTTTTCCTTTTGTTCTGTTGCATTTTGTATAAGGTCTAGACGGGCTCTGTATGTAATCATTTTGTATTCACCTTCTGATGCTTTCATAAAAGTTTCTTCATTTGGAAAACTCCTTGGTTGTTTTGTTTGGGAGCCTTCTGAAGCCATGAGTGATTTCTTGATGCCACAAGTGTCTGTTGCTTTTTGGGTCCCATGTGAGTAAGTAGAGGCTGGAAGCAATACTGTGAGGATGGACTGCAGATGTTTCTCCAGGTTGTCTTAAAATGTAAAGCAAAAGATATCTGATCCCTTCCCAAGTCAGTCAGGTTTTGGGTGTAGAAGTCCCTCTTCCCAACTGGCAAAGTAAGCACCTCTATATCAAACCCCAGATGATACAAACTAGTTCAGAATACAGCAATGCTACTGCCCTGTTGGCCTCTGCTGGCAGGGCCCAGCCTTCGGAGACACTGTGTAAACTACTGCTTTTCTGGTAGAAAAGCACTTTCCTGTGGGCAGGCTTTGGCTCCCAAGCTAAGAAATAAGTCCAGCTGTGGCCTCCATATACAAGATGGTGCCCTCCACACAGGCAGCAGATAGAGGGGCTAATGGTGCTGAGAAATAGTGATTCCTCTGCCTCTGTTGCCGTGCCCCCACCATAGACGACACTGTGTAAATTACTGCTTTCCTGTCAGAGAAGCGCTGTCCTGTTTTCAGGCACTGGGTCCCAGTCTAAGAATCAGGTCCTGCTAAAACCTCCGTATCCAACATGGTGTCCCGCACACTGGCAGTGCGGTTCTGTACAAACCACACTATGGCAGTGATAAAAAGACAGACCCAAAGTGGCTAGGCTCTCCAAATACGGGAATTTCACCTGCCTATCCCCCTAGCAGTGCATCTGAGTCTAGCCGCTAGGCAAGACCCAGCTCCGCCTGCCAGCCAAGACAGAGAAAAAAAAAGTCAAAATGGTGTGTTTACCTTCAGTCTATGAGAGCCAGGGCTAGCCAAGAGCGGAAGTCAGCGAAAGAGAGGAGTTTTTTCTCTCAGTGGTATGAAGTCCAAATTAGCAGCCCTGTGCCGTGTCCTGGAGGCTCAGTAGGTGACCAGAAGGCTCCGTTTGATTATCAGTTCAGGTCTTGGTTTCCAGAAGGATATAAGGAGACGTGTGCTTAGTCCACCATCTTGACTCCACCCCTGGTGGAATATCAGAACAATGAGATTGAAGAGCTTGCTATGGTCACCACCTTGGAGCATACCTAAATCCAGATTATTGCTCACTGACATGTTATCTCCAATCTCTGATCAAAAGGAGGGAGTGATTTAGTAAATAACATTGTCCTAGAATGTGACCTAGCTGGAGTTAGACTCACAAGGACAGATCAACTGGGCCCTCACGTTTATAGATAATAGCTAGGACAATCTTGGAAAATCTAGGGAAACTTTCATACAAACAAATCATAAACAGAACACAAAGACCCACACTCTTTCCACTGTTACGTTTTTTATTAGCCTTTTGTGAATAGTAAGATTTGTTGGACCGGTGAAGACCCTCCTGTCATTACTGAAACCTGTATCAATCATTCTTAAGAAAGATGATTAACAGTTTCTAGCCAGTCTGTGAAAAGGTGAAGCCTTCAATTGGTTTTGCCCATTTATATGTTAATATATACTGATGATTCTGTATCATTTCTCAGATTTGGCAGACAGGGCTTTAGCAACATGCTTGTTTTACCATTCTTGCCTATTCTGTAATCCTTGCACTCGGATAGATGTAGCTGTAGTAGCATGTTTGTCCATTTTTCTACTTTTGCCTATCATGTAGTGTTTCTTTAGACTCAGACAGACATGGCTCTTGCAGTATGTTGCCCATTTCCCCACTCCTGCTTTTTCTGTTGTATTCCTTGGACTTGGGAAGAAATTAGCTCTAGAAGTATATATTTGTCCACTTCCTACTTTTGCTTCTTTCAGTATAAGATGAGTAACAGCTTTCTTTTTCTTTACTAAACTTTGTGATGCTCTTACCCCAGAACACCAGTGGATTCCTGGTAGCATACCAGTCAAGAGCTATGGCTGCTAACCAAAGTGTTGGCAGTTAGTAACTACCCGCCACTCCTTAGAAATTCAATGAGACAGTTCTACTCTTGCGGAGGTCCGCCATCAGCCTTGTAGACAAAGTCACGAGCTCCTGCAAATGACGGGCTGAAGCATCTCACCTGTGACATGTTTTTTAGCCTACTGTCCTTGATATTATTTGGCTTCCTAATCAAATTTTCTTCAAAAAGATACCCCCTCCTCTCCTGGCACAAGGATCAGGGGAGATGCCTTCTGAGAGGGGCCCTCTACTACCCCCTTGGTTTATGAAATAATATTGGGAAAACCTGTACAGGAATTTCTGGAGAAAGAGCTCAGAGGAATGATTTCTAACACAGCCAGCTTGAGAGCAGCAAGGCCAGCCCAACCTCTGCTGACTTCCCCCAACTGCACATCCCCACCCATGTGAAAGGAATTATCCTCTTTAGAACAGCTTGAGAAGGACATAGGGTGGGGGACGGTAGATGTTTACTATCCCTGCAGGAGGAGATAAAGAGCAAAGTAGGAACAAATAGAGATCATAAACTTTAGACCCTTCCTCGTGAACCTTTTAACCTTGAGGTATAAGTAGGGCTGATTGAGCTCGAGGCATCCTTAGGCCATTATCTAAAAAGCCTTGACAGTTAAAAGGATCACCAGGTTTCAGTTAACTGATAGCTCATGTGGCAGGGTAAAAAATTACATCACCTCAAGACCACGAGGATTTTCGTTTCAAATTTGCCAACCACGAGGTTTTGGTTTTGAATTAGCCAATAGATTGTATGGTCAGTGGGCAGGGTAAAATTCACGTCACTCTTACTATAAAAACAATAAAGACAGACAGCCTTCTCTCTTGCTCTCTGGGTCGGGCTGCCTTAAACCAGAAAAGTCTTTTCTGTCTCCTTGATTCATTTCCCGCCGCGCCTCTCCCTCCCTCCGTGCGTGACCCTGTAAAGTGTCGGGGCTGGCCCCCGGCATACTCTGTCCTATAGGATTGCTACAAATTGGAATACATTTGAAAGCAATGGGTTATCAAGCTCTGAAGAGTCATGCGTGGTCCTTGGTTTCAAGAATCTTCTGTTCTGGTTGGAACTTTTGAGTAGCTGCATCTGTAAGTAAAGTCCAATCCAAAACAAGCCATCAAACTAACTGCAGCAATTTACACCAGCCCATGGTGTCACACTTCTCTCTCTTTATTCATTCAGGCTCTCATCAGCTCATCCCTGGCCCCAGTGGTCTAGGTCAGTGGGTACCATACTTTAGGCTTGGGTTTCCTCACATCTCCCCACACTTCCCTCCCTTCTGTTTCTCTCTCATCCCTAGCCCCCATGGGCTAGGTTAATTGGTGTAAGCTCAGGAATAGACACTCCGTGCATTTCAGACCAGCCATCCCTTCCTTTCTCCTCTCTCATCCCTATCCTCTTTGGGCTAGGTAAATAGGTGACAATGGAACATGTCCAAACTCAGCCCATCTTTTCATTGCTGCACCTTCCCACTTCCACTTACCTTGTCACCCCAGATAAGCATCAAAGATAGAGAATGCCAAGCTGTCTACTTGCCAATTCCCTTTAACTTCCAGTTTTGGAAGGGTGTTCTGATGGGTATTCCCTTTTCCCGTCATGATGCACCCAACAGCAAACTGCTTCCTTGAAATTCGAAAGTAGAGCAGACTGCAGGAGAATGATGTGACAGTCTGCTTCCATAAAGATCTACAGCCTTGGAAACACTCTGTCCTATAGGGTCATTGTCTTAGGCTGGGTTGTCTAGGGAAATAAAAGCAGTAAAGCCTACAAACATTCAGAGAGAGATTTATATCAAGGAAATGGCTCACACAGTTGTAGAGGCTAGAAGATCCCAAGTTTGTGGTCAGGGTAGAGGCTTCTCCTGATGCACATAAGTTACATGGGCTGGTGAACTCAAGATCAGCAGGCTGGAGGGCAGGCCTCTTGTTTACAGGTTATGAAGACTGATGAATTTCAAAAGGACTGGCAGGCAAGACCACAGGTAAGCCTCTAGCTCAAGTCCCAAGAACTGAAGATCAGATGAACAGGATCCAGAATGAGCAAAAGCCCAGAAGCCTTGCCTGAATATCTGCTTACATTCATTGTACGCCACTTGACCAAACAAACTCCCTTTCAACTAACTGGCTACTCGTAGCAGATCCCATCCTGGAAGTGATCACACAATATCAAATCTCATCATGGAAGTGAGCACACCATCATACAAACCATCCAATCACTGAGAATCATGGCCCAGCCAACCTGACACACAACCTTAGCCACTAGAGCACTGAGTCAGAATCAATACAGATATAGTCAGAGAGGTTACTCTCTCCTCCTCTGTTACCTAGCATTTCACTTCTCCCCTTCCTTCTACTTCTTTGCTACCTGGCCTTTTCAAGAACTTTAGCTTCTGGTTTATTTTTCAGTTTCTTTTGCAGAAATGAGTAGTTACATCTGCATTTCATTATATTCCATTCTTTCTTATAGGAAGGGTGTTTTTGTTAGGTGCCATCAAATCAGTTCTGGCTCATAGAAACTCTCTGTACAAGAGAATGAAACACTGCCCAATCCTGCATCCTCATCCTAATCATTGCTATGTTTGAACCCATTGTCACAACCATTGTGTTAATCCATCTCATTAAGGGTCTTCTTTTTCACTGACCCTCTACTTCACAACCATGATGTCCTTCTGCAGGGACTAGTCCCTCCTGATAGCATGTCCAAAGTGCATGAGATGAAGTCTTGGCATTCTTACCACTAATGAGCTCTCTGGCTGAACCTATTCCAAGACAGATTTGTTCATTCTTCTGGCACTGGTGAGTTGCTTCTGATTCCTAGTGATCCTGTATGTGAATGAAACACTGCCTAGTCCTGCACCACCCTCACAATCACTGATACATTTAAGCTTATTATTGCAGCCACTATGCAAATCCATGTAATTGAGGGCTCTCTCTTTTTTCACTAGCCCTCTACTTTATCAAGTATGATGTCCTTTTCCAGAGACTAATGTTTCCTGATCACGTGTCCAAAAGTACATCATCCTTGCTACAGCACTGTGGCTGTACTTCTTCCAAGATGGATTTGTTTATTCTTCTGGAGGTCCATGGTCTATTCAATATTCTTCACGAAAACTCTAATTTGAATGTATCATTTTTTCTTTGATGTTCCTTATTCATTGTCCAGCTTTTGGAAGCAGAGGAAGCAGTAAAATACCATGGCTTGGGTCAGGTGCATCTTAGTCCTCAAGATGACATCTTTGCTTTTGAACATTTTAAATGGCTCTTTCACAACAGATTTGTCTAATGCAATATATCATTTGATTTCTTTCTTTCTTTCTTTATTTTATTATGACTGAGTGAAAATGTACATTCCCATATAAATTTACATGTCCAGCTATATGCAGCTTCCACTGCTCTCCCTTCCGGGTGACAGCACACTATTCCTCTCTGCTCCACACACATCTCATCCTCCCAACAGTCTCCTTTCCCCTCTTCTCCACCCACTCCCCTTACTCCAGCCAGAGGTCAGCAGGATGATATCCTATAGATGCATAGAACCACAAAGTGCATTCAATATATGATCACTCTGCATTGCCAAGTCCAATCCATTCGCGTCCGCAGAGTGGACCTTCATTATGATTTATGGGCAAGGGCAGCATCAGGGCCAGAGGCCACGCTCTCAGGGGAATCCCGAAGCTGCTGGATCATCAATTGCGGTCTTTTAGTGGGTGCTCACTTGATTTCTTGATTGCTGCCTCCATGGGTATTGACTGTGGATCCAACTAAAATGAAACTTTGACAATTTCAGTATTTTCTGATTATTATGATGTTACTTACTCAACTGTGGATTCTTCCTTCCCTTGTTAATTTTTGTTTTACGTTAAAGGGAGACCCTGGTATTGGATTGGGTTAAGTACTACATCTGCTAACCAGAAGATCAGCAGTTCAAATCTGCTGTGTGTTCCTTGGAAACTCTATGGGGCAGTTCTACTCTGACCTCTAGGGCTGCTGTGAGTCAGAATCGACTAGATGGCAGTGGATGTTTTTATGTTAAAGGATAATCCATATAGAAGACTATAGTCTTTGATTTTCATCAGTAAGTACCTCAAGTTCTCTTCACTTTCAGTAAGCACCTCATTATACTTTACATGCAATAACAGTTCACATACATATAGTATTTCATACATAATACTCGGTGTTCTCCAGCAGCCCTGTGAAATCTTCTTTGAGTTTTCACTTCTTCATACTATGCTATAATCTTTTGTCCTTAAAAGCAAAAACCTAACTCACTGCGGGTGAGTCCATTCTGGCTCATAAAAACTCTATAAGACGGAGTGGAACTGTTCTGTAGAGTTACCAAGGAGTGCCTGGCAATTCAAACTACCGACCTTTTGATTAGCAGATGTAACACTTAACCACTACATCATCAGGGTTTGCCTTTTGTGCTTAGGCAAAATTAATCTTTAAAAGTCCAGTAAATTTAGCACAGGAAGGCCACTTGATGACCTTGGAGCTATTAGCCAGATTGAAATAGATTAAAGAATGAGACATGAGGAACTGGTAAACCAGTTAACTTTGGGGAAATTCAAATTCTTATCTACTGCCACGCTTTACACTTGGTACTTCTCACCACAGATGGTGATTATTTGGTTGTATTAATTTCCATAAATGTGGATAGCAGGTGACTCCCTGTCAAGTTGACATACCCATTAAACCCAGTGTCGAGTTGGTTCTGTCACACAGTGACTCTATAGGACAGAGTAGAACTGCCCCTTATCGTTTCTGAGGCCCCTTTTGGATACGAATTGCCACCGACCCTTTGGTTACCAGGCGCAGCACTTAACCACTATGCCATCATTTCCCGAGTTGGGATAGGCAAGATTAATCATCCCTTTTCACAGGGGATCCCTCAGTGGCCATGAAAACAGAGTGAGATTTCCGGTAACTAGTGGAGCCTTGATGGCACGGTGGTTGAGAGCTGGGCTGCTAACCGAGAGGTCGGCAGTTCCACTCCACCAGCAGCTCTTTGGAAAACTGTATGGGGGCAGTTCTACGGTCTCCAGTTTCGCCATGAGTCGGGCTTGGTTCGGTTTTTTGGAGTGTGTTCCCAAGTCTATGAATCTGAAGCCATTCACATAGCAATCTTGCATGACTATGTTGCATCATAGCGATTATGGTTCTGGAGCTTAAAACACCCCAACTAACTACTGTATACGATTGGCCTTACACAACAGGCACTTGCCTGCCCATCTACAGCCCCAACCAAAGGGATCAGAAACTGGGGAATAAAATATCAACTCTTAGCCTATCCTTCCCTTCATATGATCTCGCCACTGTTCAGAAGCCCCTAACAAACGTTATCACAGAGGTCTCGTTCCTCCGCCCTCCAGGAACAAACATTCTCAGGATTACGGACAGTTTCGATTTACGTTACTTCCGGGAAAAGTAACCTTTCTTAGGCGGTTGTAGGTCTGGAGACTTCTCGCGATAACTGCTCCCGCGAGATCTGCTTGCTCACTCTAGCGATGACATCCTTCTCCACCTCCCCGCCGCCTTTCGGCAATCTTCGCCAGTTCCAGCCCTGACCAATCTGTACTCAGATGGCATGGATCAGGGTCTCCCCGCGAACCCCAGTCCGCGAGGGGCGTCAGGCAGCAGCGGCGGGGTGCGGGCCTGCTTGGGGAGGACCGCTGCAGCACTGCGGGTGACCACCGACTGGGCAACAAGCAGCAAGCGTGGGCGGGGCGGGAGTAAGCCAGCCGAGTAACGGCTCGATTGTTTTGGCCTGGCTATGGCGCCTCTCCTCCCCCCCGCCATGGCTCCCCGTGTCCCTGCTCCGCTCCTCTCAGTGAGTGAAAGTGGCCGCCGCCGCCGCCGGCCCAGCGCCCGCAGCCGTCTCAGCGCCGCCGCCATCTTGGGGTCCCAGGAGCAGCCGAGGGAGCGAGCTAGGAGCGTCCACGCCCCACGCAGTCACCGTCCCACGGCCTCTACGAGCGAGCCGCGGCTCCACCGTCGGCGGGGCGACCCCCCTCTCCGGACCCCGCCCGCACCCCGCCCCCCCTCCGCCGCCGCTGCGGCGGCGGGGCCCGGCGGCCCGAGGTGAGGCGACTAGACGTGGGCGGGCGAACGGAAGGTGGGCTGTGTAGGCCTCGTTGCGCCCCTCTCTGTGGGCTAGGACTGGGCCGCGTCTTAAAGGGGCCGTCGCCCCCAGCCCTTTGGTTTGTTAGGGTTAGGAGGATGGGTGTGGACGCTCCCTGTAGGGTTGAGACCTTTGGGACCTAGGCCTTGTCCTTCCTGTCTCCTATCTCTAGAGACCCGAGGGGGTCACGCGGTGATCTCAGCTACCTGAGGAAGCCCGTGGGGCGCCCACACGTGGGGAGTGTGTTAGACCAGGTGCACGTGGGACCCGGTGGGGCGGTGTCGGGCTAACACGTGTGTGGGTTTGGGGGTGGGGTGGGGCCGGGCGGGGGCTGTTTGGACTCTTGTGGGAGCTGGACGAGAGTTATACCTGTCATTTGAAATAAATGCGATCTGAGAACTCGATCGTGTGTTTAGCCTCAGTTTATGAAGAGGAAGTTGGGAATTGTGCACGCTGGTGGTTGGTGATAATGTTTAGTTGAGGCAGGCTAACACGTGCATGGATTTAGAGCTGTGTAGGTGACACCCCTCTCTGGTTTTGTGGGGCCTTTCCAGGGCTTCTCAGCAAGTGTCATCCTATTTTGACATTCCTTCTTCAGCCTGCTGATGAAAACTACTACTTCCGTAATCACCGAGTGTGGAAGCCCCCTACAGTTTAGGAGTGATAGAGCTTAAGAAGGCACTCACTGTACTCTTTAACATCCAACTCTTCCCTGAATTCTTCATGGAGTCAGGCAGTCACCAGTTACAAGTTGATTACTTGTTGGTAGAAATGGGGAAGGGAAATTGGAGGTTGACGTCACAAGTAACCAGCTTTGTATTCCGATGAGTGAGTTTCATGATTTTCTTTCTCAAGGAAATACTCATTGTGGCTTAGTGATAATGGCTTTAAAGTTTTTTTTTTTAAAATAACAGTACTAAGGTATTATTCACCTATCAAAATTTTAACCTTTTAAAGTGTTAATTCAGAAATTTTGATGTTTTCATTACAGTTACACAACTACCACTCCCAAAAGAAATCCCCATGCCTGTTAGTTGTGACAGTTCCAGTCGCCACCCAACCAGTCAACATTTTGTCTGTGTGGATTTGCCTGGACATTACAGATAAAGGGACTCATACAATGTGTATCTTTTTGTGACTGGTTTCTTTCACTTAGGGTGTTTTTAGTGTTCAGTCTTGTAGTATGTATCAGTGTTGAATAATACGCAGTGTCACTTTTTATGCTTGAAATTCTCAAGTTTTTCTTCCTAGAAAACAGTTTGAAATTATTATCTATATAGTAAAAGTAGAATACGCTACTTACTGGGTTCTAAGATAAATTGCATTCTTTGATTAAGCTCCATTACTTTATTGTTTTTCTGTAAGTTTTGTTTACAAAGAAGCAACAAATTTTAAATCTGGCTTTGATGAAAGATGACTGTAGAGAGTACAAATTTAATTAGAAAAGTTTATGACTAACAAAAACATTTTGACTACTTCAAGGTAGAAATGTGATTAAGGCTTAGCAACAGACCATAACTGGGCAGTGTTACATAACTTAATGAAAGTTTGTCGTAGTACTGAGGGAAGATACTGTAACAGCTTTTGACTGCTAATTACTTGTGTAGACACAACTAGAAAAGGAGTGACAGACACCTTTTCTCCTCACAAGAAAATACACTGACCGTTTAACATGTCAGCACACAAGTTCATACAAAATATAAATGCTGGGGTGAAGGGGATTTTAGAGTGATCAGAACGTGATAGAAGTAATAGGAAATGCAGTTTGTATAGGAAAATAAGTAAAGTTGATAACAGGTTTTATAGTTGATACATAGACTCCCTGGGTGGCACAGATGATTTAGTTTGAACTCCATGTAACTACTACTAATCTGAAAGTTAGTGATTCTAAATACTCAGCAGTGCTGCTGAAGAAGAAACACCTATAGTCTGCTCCCATAAATATTAGAGCCGGGAAAACTCTGTGCAGCGGTTTTACTCTTTAACATGTGGGACTACCATGAGTCACAGTTGTCTGAGATTCACTTTGGTTTGTTGGTTTTCGTAGCATGTGAGAAGAGAGTGAGAAGGGCATAGGTGCTAACGTTTGTTAAACGTCTCATATGAGCCAGTGTCTGTCAGGCATTTTATGTATTACCATTTTAATCCTCACAAAACCATCTGTGATAGATTTCTCTATTTTAAACAAACAAGAAGATTGAAACCCAGTGAAGCCCACAAATGATAGGATGTACCTCTTTCTAACGTTCTCTGGCTTCTCCTGAAAATATTCAGAAGAATATTTTGTCAGAGTCTGAACTTACGTACGCTGCATCAGAAATTCAGCTACAGAAAAATTGGATTCACTTGCTGATCATGATGCAGTAGGTTTACTTCAAGTTGCAGAGTTGGCTGGAAAAAGGCTTAACACCTATGTTTTTACTGAGAGGTGCTTAGGAGAGATTTTCTTACGTGTTATATCAAAAGTAGAAGATCAGTAATAGTAAATGTTTATGACAAATCAGATATAAATTAACCACTGAGACTAAATGCTATCCATATTTTTTAAGAAACTGGAGGAAAATCAATAAAATGTGTCATATGCTTTTATAAACCATTTCATTACTGAAGACAGACATATAGCCCATGTGATGGTCTCTTGGTGCCCTTAACCTCTGTGGCAGTCTGGTAAAGCCTATGGATACCTTCTCAGAATGTAGCTTTTAAATATTTAAAATATAGTTAATATACATAAAACAATAAATTTCTGATGTAAGAGACTTGCTTTTTATAAAAAACAAAATCTAGTGGTAATTCTTTTAATACTACTTTGTTGCCTGCATTCAGAATTGAAGAAAATACTAAATTTCAGTAATAGATTTGTGAAAAAAATATGTAAATTTTTTTCCCCATGGACCCTATTTTAAGAACTGCCATAGGGACACCTGGACACATAGCTAAGTTTTCATATAGGGTAAACCAGTGGCTTCTGCAGGAAGTAGTAGGATTATTGACTCCTAAGTGCGTATTCACAAGAATTACTGTAACTTCATGTGAAGAGCAAGTGGTGGTTCAGCTTAGGAGAAATGTGGTTGCATGGTAGAAAAGCATTGATTTGGGACTTTAAAATACTTGAGTTTAAATCTCAGCTGTACTGTTTATTGGGTAAGTTACTCAACTTTTTTGAATGTCAGTTCTTAACCTACAAAATGGGGATAGTAATTTCTACTTCTGAGTTTAAATGACATATTAACTGTAACACTGAGCACATAAATTAATGCTGAATTTATTTATTTGTACAAATAAGGATACCAAAACCAAACCAACCAAACGCTTTTCCATCGAGTGGACTCCAACTCACAGTGACCGTGTAGAACAGGATAAAATTACCCCAAAGGGTTTAAAAAGAGCTGCTAAATTTGAACTGCTGAACTTTGGGTTAGTAACTGAGCTCTTGAAACAAACCAGGGACAATAAAATACATTTAGATTTGTTTTAGAAGAGGAGAAAATGTTTCAGGAGGTAGTGTATGATCAAGAACTGATGATATTGACAGAAGTCCAAGCTTCACTGAAGGCCTTGGTGAAATACAAGATCTGCAAACTGATGGAATAACAGTTAAGAATATTGCAGCAAGTGGATGCAACACTAGAAGTGCTCACTCGTTTATGCCAAGAAATTTGAAAGCAGCTACCTGGCCAACCAAGTGGAAGAGATCCATGTTTGCACCCATTCCAAAGAAAGCTGCTCTAACAGGATACAGAAATTATTGAACTGTATCATTAATATTACATGCAAGTAAAAGTTTGCTGTAGATATTTCAAAGACAGTTGCAGCAGTACAGTTCTTAGGAACTGTTTGCAGGTGGCAGGTTTTCTGGGTAAGAAAATCATAGTTAAGTGGGATAAATTGTTGTTACATCTTTCATGTAACAACATCAGTAGCATCACCAGGGTAAAAAGGGTACTACAGTAAATGATCAGTTTATCTCTGAGAATGTTGCCTGAGTGTATTTCCAGAAAGAGCAATAAAAAGGATATGGGAAATAAAGTTTAAAAGTGAACTGCATTGTTTTGGTAAGAGGCTACAGTACAGCCAGTCTTAGAATATTGAATGGATTTCAGTTACTACACCTCAAAGAACAAATTAAGGAGAGAAGTTTCTGGAAAATGGCAGTTAAAGTGAAGAAGGCAATGGTGAGGCTTTTATACGAAGATAAAGAAATTTGACTGCAAATTGGAGTGATAAAGACTGAGATGGACTATGATTGAATTTTATTGAATTAGGAAAGGCGTGGATAATAATACTGGAAAGTTAGAACTAGCTTGAAAGGCAAATATTGCTTGATAGGGCTTGAATAACCAGTGGCTTATGCATGAAATTGGGTAGCCCAGAAGGTGGTTTAGGTTTAAGAATATATGAGTCACAACTTAAGGGTTGCTAAACTGGGGACTAAGCGGGCAATGGTAGAATTCTCTTCCATGTTCTAAGGTTGAATAATGAGACGCCTCCCAGTGTGTTCTTCTTTAGTAGTACCTTACTTATCTGGGGCTTCTACCCTTTCCAAACAAAATCATTGATTTATTTTGAATTGTCTTCAATGTAGGAGGCTCAGGTTTGATTTGTGGGCAGTGTAAATTTGTTTCATATGTAATCGTGCATCTGTCGGTGGAGACTCGTGTCTCTATGAAGCTGAACAGATGTTTCTGGGTGGAGGAGATGGTTAAGCACTAGATTGTAGCGGAAATGTTGGTGCTTTGAACCCACCCAGAGGCATCTTGGAAAATAGGCCTGGGAATCTGCTTCTAAAACATCGCAGCCTTGAAAACCTTTTGGGAAAGTTCTGCTCTGCATACAGGGAGTCACTGAGAGTCAGAACTGACTTCGTAATAACCAACATTGATAGCAACATGTTGCTAAACAGGCAGTGGAGCTTACAAACTAAGGTGGGCTAGGAAGAGATGCCTGGTGACCTACCTGTGGGAGTCAGCAATGAAAAGTCTGTCAATCACAGTGGCTCATGTGCAACAAACAGATTGTGAATAGACTGCACAACTAGGAAGCATTTTAATCTGACTCAGGGGCAGCAAAGAGCGACAATGAATCTGGGAACTTGACCTGATGCATTTCTGGTCGATATAACATTTAAGAATATTTGTACCCCGTGGTTTATGCAACTTTTTCTTCTATTCATTTACTCAGTAAGTATTTATTGATATCTAGTGAATGTTCTTAAATTCAACAACATTTGTTGAGCATCTGCTGTCATCAAGGGACTATGTAAAACATACAAGTGATAATCCAATAGCATATGTATATGTGGCAAATAGAGAGGGGCTTTGCAAAGATATACACAGTTATACAAAACTAAGTGCCATAATAGAAGTATACACCTACATGTTTCCCTTGGGGTGGGGGTGTGAATTACTGGTACTTAGTTTTTGAATAAAATGAGTTGAGACTTGAAGGCCTTAATCTTTTAGCCCTGTTAACAGAAGCAGTAGCATCTAGTGACAGTGTAGTATGGCGGAAATCCTTCTAGATCCTAGAGCCAGATGACCTGGGTTTGAATTTTAGCTTTGTGGAAAGTTAGTTAAGCTTCAATTTCTTTATTAAATGAGGATAATAATAGTCCCTGCTTCATAAAGGAGGTTTTATTGTGAGAAATCAGTATGTATGAAATGCTTACAATAGTTCCAAGCGTGTTGTACTGTCAACAAGTGTTAGCTGCGATTACAAATACCATTCTAAATTAATAGCTTAATCAATTAATCTAGATATTTAGTTCATTAAGGAGTGTGATCAAAACCTTTTTTACTATGAGTGGAAAATCATCTCGTCTTTTTTTTAAATTTTAGATAAGGCAGGGAATATATACGTCAATAAACTAGTTGTTAAGCATTAGCTTTTAAAAGATTGTGTAGAATATATATCATGTAATATTAGCCATTTTATCATTTTAAGTGCACACTTCAGTGACTTTAATTACATTCACAATGTTGTACAACCACTACTATCTTTTTCCAAATTTTCTTCTTCATTACCTCAAACAAACTCAGTACCCTTTAAGCAGTACTCCCCCCAATCCTTGGTAATCAGTAATCTGTTTTTTGTCTCCATGTGTTTGTCTCTTCTGGATATCTCATAAGTAGGATGGTGTAATAACTTTTTTAAAACAATATTTTGTGTATTTGGTGAAAGTTTATTATGCTTTTATATTTATGTAATGAATACCAGTAGATGTTAATGGAAATATCTTTATATTTAAGGGTATAACTCAAAGAGGTTTTGCAACATTAAACTTTTTATCTCAGACACTAAAATATTTCTGTCTAGTATGTTATTCTAATGTTAGTAATAATGGCTGTTTTAAAATGATTCTTCTGAGGATATATTAATTAATAGGCCGGGCTGTAGAACAGGGGTACAAAAGTGTTTTCTGTAAGGGGTCAAATAATAAATGGGCCATACCTTCTTTCTTCCGCCTACTCAACTCTTGCCATTGTCTTATTAAAGTAGCTGTGGTTAATATGTAAATGAGTTCCAATGAAACTTTATGGGCATTAAATTTTAATTTCATATTTTCCAAAATAGTATTCTTTGGATTTTATTTCTGGCAATCATTTAAAAATGTTAAATGTTAGCTTGCAGGCTTTACAGAGATTGACAGGGGGCTGGGTTTGATTGACAGGCCACAGTATGCCAGCCTTGATCTAGAGCCTTGACTCCTTCAGTCCTCAGGTGATCTTGTGTAGACTAAGCTCTGTGCCCTAATTCCATCTTTCATGAGGGGCTGATAGTACTGTCTATCTTATGGAGTTGGTAAAAGGAAGTGAGATCATCCACATGAAGTGGACAGAGTAAATGTTTCATGAATACTTGTGATTAATGCTGCATGTTACGGTCATTGAGTAGAAACTCCCTCATTCTACAGTGAGGCAGTAGGGCCCTGAGAAGATATAAGTCCTAAGGTCTGTGACTGGTCAGTGACATTAAATTTATAGCTCTTGACTTAGCTTCTCTTTCTCCTCAACCATTCTATTTCTATGGGAGAGTCACAGTATTGTTTAGTTAAAATACTCCTTGGTAAAATTGTTCTTTTTGATACTGTAATGGTGAATGCATGACATACATTTGTCACATTTCGTAGAACTTTATAACAGAGTGAATCTAAATGTGTGCAGATTAAAAAAAAAAAAAAAGATTCAGGAGGTCAAGGGATCCCAGGAAAGGATGCAGATTGTGACAGGTGAATCTAACTGTATCATGAATGTATGAAACAAACTCAGTGAAAGGAGAGGTAAGAAAGGTACTGACCTAAGTAATTTTGGAAGGACGTGGAGTTGGCATGACTAAAGGCAAAAGGAATTGCACAGAGGCACAATGTTCTGATTGAACAAGGTGTTTCCCACGGGGGTACAAGTTAACAGTTCTAATACTGTATATGCATGCTACAGTTGAACATTGCGGGAACCATATTTCTCACTGTTGGAGTGAGAATTTGTAGATAAACAAGGGGAGAAGGGTAGAATGATCCATGTGTTGGTGAATTACAGTTGGAGACAACATGAACTCGTGTTTACCTTAATACAGATATGATGTGTGTAGTTTAGTTAGTATACTCACTTTTTTTGTTGCTGTTGTTGAGCGTATATACAGCAAAGAGTATACCATTTCAACAGTCTCTACATGTTCCGTTTAGTGACATTGATTGCATTCTTCAAATTGCAGTCATGCTCACTTTCCTTTTTAACGTAAACTCACTACCCCCTAAGGTTTCTACCTAATCCTTCAAGTTACTGTTGTTTACTTGATGCCATATAGATAGTTCTTAAAAGAGCATAATGCTCAAGGAAGACCTTTTTTGCTAGTTTGGGTGTTGTTTGGTTTAAGGGGACTTCAGGGAATTTTCCTTTTTTTTTTTAACAAAAACAATAAGAAAGTTTTATTCAGCATACAGCCAAAAAAGGCAAAAGTACGGTATCAGACAAGCATGTTGCCACAGTCATGTCCGCCCAAGTCCAACAAACTTTACAGAACCATCTGTATTTATTAACATTACAACTGGGCAAAACCACTGAAAGCATCATGTTTTCACAGATTAGCTAGAAACTGTGATCCTACATTTTGAATTGTCTCTCTTTTTTTTAAAAAATTTTTTATTTAATATAACTGAGTGAAAATGTACATTCCCGTATAAATTTACATACCCACCTATATGCAGCTTCCACTGCTCTCCCTGCCCGGTGACAGCACACTGTTCCTCTCTGCTCCATACATGTCTCATTCTCCCAACAGTCTCCTTTCCCCTCCTCTCCACCCACTCTCCTTCCTCCAGCCAGAGGTCAGCAGGATGACATCCTATAGATGTATAGAACCATAAAGTGCATCCCGTATATGGTCAGTGCATCACCAAGTCCAATCCATTCCTGTCCGAAGCATGGACCTTCGTTATGATTTATGGTCAAGGGCAGCATCAGGGCGAGGGGCCATGCTCCCAGGGGAACCTCGAAACCACTGGACCATCAATTGAGGTCTTTTAGTGGGGAATCTCTGGGTGCACCCCTTTTTATTCTTGTGTTGCCAGTGAGACTCAACTTAGTGAGCTCCATCACGGCTATCACTGGTGGTGGCTGGGCACCATCGGGTTCTTCCGGTCCCAAGTCGATGTAGGCACCCACTGATGTGGGTCTCTTTGTCTTCTGGGTTGTCTTTCCCCCATGTCATTTTGGTCCTCAGTGAGCATCCGTTCCTGCTGAGTTGGGACCATTTGCTGTGCCCTCAGATGGCAGCTTGGCAGCTTTTAAGACCCCAGATGCCACTCACCAATGTGGGGTGCAGAGAGCCCTCTTAGCAAAACGCTAGATGTGCCAATTGGCCTCGCTTTCGCCTAAGAGCATGGTCCCCGCCCCCTGCCTCAGCTACTCTATCCCTGCAATATTGGGTTAAGATGGAAGGAGTATTCATGTTATGTTTAAGTCCACTTAATATTGTTCTTGTTTCTAATGTGTGCTATCACCGATTTCACCCAACCAGATACCTAGCAACTATCTAATCTAAACCCTACCTCCTTACCCTCCCTCCCTCCCATCCCTTGCAGCTGTCAAAGAGTCTTTTCTTCTATACACAAGTCTGTTTTTGAGATCTTATCGTGGAGGTCTCATACAATATTTGTCCTTTTGTCGCTGACTAGTTTCACTCAACATAATGTCTTCCAGTTGAAACCAGGTCATGAGATGTTTCCTGAAGTCATCGTTGTTCTTTATAATTGCGTAGTGCTCCGTTGAGTATATATACCATAGTTTACCTATCCATTCTTCTGTTGTTGGGCATCTGGGTTGATTCCATCTTTTTGCTGTCGTGGACTGTGCTGCGATAAACATTCTGGTGCATGTGTCCATTGGTGTGAAAGGCCTTGATTCTGTAGGATATATTCCAAGTAGTGGAATTACTGGGTCAAATGGTATATCAATATCCATTTTTTTAAGGAAGCACCAAATTGCTTTCCAAAGAGGCTTGACCATTTTGCAACCCCACCAACAGTGTAGGAGGGTTCCACTTACTCCACAGCCTCTCCAGCATTTGTTGTTTTGTGTTTTTTGGATCATGGCCAACCTTGTTGGGTGGGGAATATTTTTATGTAATCCACATATATATATTTCTTTGTGCTTTCAGTGAAAGTTTACAGTTAAGCCAGTTTCTCATACAAAAATTGACACACCCGTTGTTATGTGACCCCAGTTGCTTTCCCCACACCATAACATCATACTCCTCCTTCCCTGTATTTCCCATGTCCTTTTAACCAGCACCTGTTCCCCTCTACCTTCTCATCTCACCTCTGGACAAGAACTACTGTTTCATTTCATATTTCTACTTAAGGCAAGAAGTGCACTCTTTATCAGTATCATTTTATATCTTATAGTCCAGTCTAATATCTGTTGGAAGAGTTGGCTTTGGAAATGGTTTTAGTTCTGAGCTAAAAGAGAGTCTGAGGGCCATGTCTTCAGGGGACCCTCATGTCTGTCAGATGTTAAGTCTGTGTTTTGTTTTTTTTTTTAACTAGAGTTTGAGTTATGCACCCCACTTTTTTCCTGCTCCGTAGGGGACTCTTGGTTGTGTTCTCTATCAGGGCAGTTGGTGGTGGTAGCCGGGCCCCATCTGTTCTCCTGGTCTCATGGTAAGTAGTGTCTGGTTTATGTGGCCCTTTCTGTCTCTTGGGCTCATACTTTTCCTGGTGTCTTTGGTGTTCTTCATTCTCCTTTGCTCCAGGTAGATTGGGACTAATTGATGCTTCTTAAATGGCCACTTGATAGCTTTTAACCCTAGATGCCATTCACCAAAGTAGAATGCAGAACGTTTTTGTAGCAAGTTTTGTTATGCCATTTGACCCAGATGTCCCCTGAAAGCATGTTTCCTAGAATTCTGCCCCTGCTGCTCTGTGTTCTTAGAAGTGTTTGGTTATGTTCAGCAAACTTGTTAGCTTTTGATTTAATCCTCTTGTGCTGACTTCTCTTGTATTGTGTTATCTTTCCCTTCTCCTTAAATAATTCGTGTCTGTTATATGGGTAGCTTTATGTCCTTGGAGGCTCCAAATTGCTGAAGGACCTCCAAAAAACAATGGAGTGATTAAGAATATGGAGCTAGTGTCAGACTTCTTGAATTAGAATCCTGGCCCTGCCACTTCCAGCTGTGTGATTTTGGGCAAGTTAATTAACTTCAGTGAATCTTTAAAGTAACAGGCAATGATAACTGCCGTGTTTATGTAAGGATTAGGTGGGTTCATGCATACATAAAAGGTACATGTATAAAATATTTGCCACATAGTTCTCTGTATAAGGTGTGTATGTAATCTTATTACAGTAGCATTTGGCATGACAAAACCAAGGTTTGGCCCTTTGCTTGGTATACTTTGTAATGGAATCTGACCTTTAGAGGTCTCCTTCCCGCGGACTTCTTGAATAAAGAGTAACAAGTGTTCCGTCAAGCGCTTAGTTTGATATAAACATACTCTTCTTGTTCAGATGGACTGTGTAGATGGTGCTGTGAAAAGAATGAGATTAATTATGTTTGATGTTAATGTAATCTTCACTGGTCTGAATAGCTGAAGTAGCTACAGTATGAGAAGCAAGATCCATTTGGTGTACAGGTGAACTCTGCGTATTTACAGATAGCGTGTCTTTATAATAAATACCCACCTTCCATTCTTACTCTTTTTGGGAACACAGTTCTATACATTTACCATTCACACCAGTTAGTGTGACCAGTATCAGAGTAAAAACTAATCTTTAATTTAAGAAAACTATATATAAAAGTGAATTTTTGGATTTCGGCAGTTTTTCTATGTTGGTTAGTTTATTTTCCCAAGAATGCCTCCCAGTATTGTATGTATAACAGAAGGTTTTAACTTTACTGGAGCTGATAATGGAAACCCTAGTGGCGTAGTGGGGAGGTCCTATGGCTGCTAACCAAAAGGTCGCAGTTCTAATCCACTAGGCGCTCATTGGAAACTAGGCAGTTCCATTTTCCTGTAGGGTCGCTGTGAGTTGGAATCAATTCACTTAGGTCTGATTGGTTTGGGTCTGATAATGAAAACTGTCCAGCACTTTGTGTGGCATTCCTAATTTTTGTAAGTGACTGTTAAGCTAATGTTATCTTCTCTTGGCTAAGGAGTGAACTGAGTTAACATTAGGTTTCTGGGTGTAAAATTTTTGTCTTCTACTGGAGCACCTTTTTCTTAGGTACCTTGTTCCCTGAAAAAGGTAATTATTTTCATAGAATCTAGCTGTGAAAGTTATTGAAGTCACTGGTTCTTCAGTAAGAGGGATGTTTAGTTGTCTCTGCAAGTTTTTAATTGGTTAAATTGTTAGTAACTCAGGTTGGGTGCTTTTTACCAGAAGACTTATGAAATAGCCAGTCCTAGGAATCTAACAGCCTAGCCTGTTGTTTTTTTCTCCCTTTAAATTATCATGTAGAAGGTCTAATGGCAATCCCAGAAAACATCCTCTCCCTATTTTTTTGTATGTCTTGATTTAGTAATGTTTAGACCTTGTATGGAATCCCTGGTGGTGTAGTGGTTAAGTGCTACAGCTACTAGCTAGAAGGTTGGCAGTTCAAATCTGCCAGGTGCTCCTTGGAAACTCAATGGGACAGTTCTGCTCTGTCAGTAGGGTCGTTGTGAGTAGAGATCAACTAGACAGCAGTGTGTTTGGCTTTGGTTTCGACCCTGTATGCTTCATAAATGTGAATTAAACTTGTTGAACTAAATGCTGTCTTTGTTGTCTGTACTGTAGAACTCCCCTAAGGTAGTTGTGCGTGTAAGGCTGTTTCTGTTATTGTCTTGATAAGATATTTTTGTTCCCTGTCTAGGTAAAGATTTTCTCTAGGAAGTTGAAATGATTCTTTCCTAAAAGAAAGCAAGTACATTTTTAATGATTTTGTTCTTGCTTTGGTCCCTGGCAACATGCTATTCAAATGTTAAGGCAAAAAAAGTGGAGAAGGGGAAATGTGGATAAGCACTTTTGATTTCTCACAGTGTGCCTATGAGATAGAAATTTATGAAAGGGCCATCCTTTTTTAGCTGGAAATTCTTCATTTCATTTAAAATGTAGTGGCTATTTTTATCCCTGCAACTATATGCCTTTGGTATACATTAGGCGTGTGTGCTTTTGGTATACGTTAGGCGTGTGTGCTTTTGGTATACGTTAGGCTTGATTTATTGCCACACTCTATATATTTTTATAGTGATCTCTTCGGTTGAGGGAGTTGTTTCTGGGCTGTATGCATAAGCCTTTGACGGGCTCTGCTCCTTGAGGGCAAGGTCTTTTTCTTGTTACGTTTAGCTTAACATCAGACGTGTAGTAGCCTCTTAGTAAATATTTGATGGTCTGAATGGAAAGTTTGGGTTCACTAGAGTACTTAAGCAGTATTTTGTGATTTATTTACTTCTACTTTGTCAGGGATACCAAACCCGTTGTAGAGTCCATTCTGACTCATAATAACCCCATAGGACGAAGTAGAACTACCTCATAGGGTTTTGAAGGAACACCTGGTAGATTCAAAGTGCCAGCGTTTTGGTTAGCAACTGAGTTCTTAAGTACTGTGCCACCAGGGTTCCCTGACATGGATAGAGTGACCAAATAATTTATTCAAACATAGATACTTCTGACAGGAAGGGAGGGGGTACTATCAGTAATTGTGCTGAAACAGCAAGCATAAACTGGAACTATCCTGATCACCCTAGTCCTGAGACTTAAACTCTTTTTTGTTATACCATAGCAGAGTCTAGTGATAAAAATTGGGGCTTTGGAGTCTGTATGATACACCTGAGTTCTGATTGTAGATTGGGTAAGTTATTTCACTGATCCAAAATGGGGATGAAATTTGTATTGTTGCAGTTAAATGAGCCAGTGTTACTAATGCACCTAGGACAATAATGCTTCTCACATTGTTGTTAGTTGTCGTTGGTTGAGTTAATTCTGACTCACAGTGATCTCATGTGTAGGGTGGAACTGCTCTACCCACCAGGCCTGTCTTCTGAGGCGTCTTGGGTGGGTTCGAATTGCTGACCTTAATGCTAGTAGTTGAGTTCTTCACCATTCTAGGCACCCAGGGTTCTGTCCCCTCCTGCTAGTGAGCTTTTCAGCATAGACTCCTTGCCTGCCCATCCTTTCGTGCTGCAGCTAGAGTTTTTACTTTTAACTGAGGCTGACTTTCAAAGCTGTTTTTATGTTTAAGATTAACTGGTAAACATTTTACTGAAAGCACAAATGTTTTTCAGTTGACCTGCTGAGCTTATTTTTTGTTAAAGTTGCAAAATTGTGGTGGGCAGGAAACAAGTGCCCTGTCAAATCTAACTGCTCTTACTTCTTTCTCAAAATATTCACAAAAAGTTTTCCCTCATTTTTTTTTGTAGTATAGCTAAAAGGCCATTTGATAGTTTAGATTTAGCAAAATAAAGTACTGTCACTAATAATCTTTATTTCAGCTAAATGGAGTGATAAAAATCAGTGTTATTGGTTATGAAGAAAAGTGTTTAAAATGAGAATTTGATGAAGTTTTCATCCGTATCTGTTTTGTACAGATGTGTTCATTTTTGATATTTTGAATGGTTTTTCCTCATATTTTTGATATTTTGCTAGCTTAATCGACTTTAATAACTTGTGATCTTTTTAAAAGAAAGAGTAAAGCAGTTTTCTTATCTTGTGTGCATTAGTGCAGACTTCCATGTTACAAAGCAAAGAGAAGTATTTTGTTCCTTGGAGCTACTGGTGTTATATGTGATTCATGTAATTTTGGTATTACATATGATTTCTTACATACTGTACAACCAAGAGAATGAAAGTAGTGTAACCCAACCCAGTGTCCTCGAGTCAGATCCGACCCATGGCAACCCTAGAGGCCAGAGCAGAACTGCCCTCTAGAGAAAGATGTAAAGAAAAATCACAGTGATACAAATCCAGTAATTTTTGTTCTTCCAACTAAGTGGAGATTATTTCATTTGCTTATTTAATGTGTACAAAATATGTATATAATATACACAAAAATGTGTATAAAATATTGGGGAGGTAGGGAAGAGGCTGTTTAAATAGGAAGAAATTACGCACAGCATGACATGTTATGGGAGCGTTTACTATCTACCTTAGACTGGTACTAGAGGGATACAAATAGTACTTTCAGGGCCTTGTCCGGAAGTTCAGTTCTATATAACCTGGGCAAGAGTAAGTGTGCCCTTTAGACTTTCATGAGAAGCTTGGTAAAGTGATGGTATTTATTCTAGAGGGAATTCATGCGTTTGTATTGTGTGGAGTTGCACAGGTGGAAACAGCCTTGTTGAAATCTTAGTTTCAGTGCTTTCTGTAGACTTTCTAAAATATACTTGTGTGCTGATGAAATAAAAGGTTGATGATTTTTAAGCATAATTTTTAAATGATTATGAATATTTTTGATAAATCAATAAAATGGATTTATCAATTACTTTCTTTTATAGTTTATGCTTTCTGTGTCCTATCTTAAGGAGTTTTTGTCTGCCTCAGGGTAACAAAGATATTCTGTATGCTTTCTTTTAGATCCTTTATTATGTCAGTTTTACGTTTAGGTCTGTGATTCATCTTAGTTTCATGTTTTCGTGTGGCGTGAAGTAGGGATTTGAGGTTTTTCCCCCGTAACCTTTTCTTCCCCTGTTGGATTGTTTTAGTGCCATTCTCAAGAATCGACTGACTATATCATTGGTTTCTGTCTAGATTTTTTTTCTGTGCCATTGATCTGTTTTTTTTTTGGTTGTTATTTTTCGTTCTTATGTTAGTGATTGTCTAGGCCTGGTGGGAGTGGAAGTGTTGGAAAATAGGACTTTCTAGGTGTCATGGAAATTTAAAGTTGTATTGTGCTAATGATTACAGAAATTTGTATATTTACTAAAAAATCACTCAGTTGCCCACTTATGGTGGATTAAAAAAAAACCTGTGCCTTCAAGTTGATGCCAACTCGTAGCTACCCTATAGGACGGAAAAAACTGTCCCATAGTTTCCAAGGAATGCCTGGTAGATTTGAACTGCTGACCGTAGCACTTAACCACTATGCCACCAGGGTTTCCAAATGGTGACAGTGTCCTCTTAAAGAGGGGAGGTGAACCAGGGCTCATCTTGGGTTTGAACCCAGGACCTCTCATACCCAAGTGACAATCATAGTGCTAGACCACTAGACCAGTGAGTCATATTATATCTCAAAAAAGCTGTTGAAAAAGAATAGAATATGAGTCTCCACCATGAATGTCCATATAATTGGCATGGTATTGTTATATGGATTAGTGATATTTATCTAAACATTAAAAATAATTTCACATGCTTCTCCATGTAAAAAATAATTTATTAGTGCTTATAAAAATATTCTTTAAAAGTAAAGAGTATTATGTTAAGTGTCTCATAAAATATATGGCTATTTTTTACAAAGCCATTCCATTCCCAGGACTTTACCTAAAGAGAAATGAAAGCCTTAATATTCGTCAATAGGTGAGTAGATAAACTATAGTATATTCATACAGTAGAATCCATTTCATTAACATCATGAAAATAGGTGAATCTCAAAAACATGTTAGACAAAAGAATCTGGAGACAAAAAAGTATATGTTATGGTTCCCTTTACGTAAATTTTTAGTACATACAAAATTAGTCTGTTGATAGGAATCAGAACAGTGGTTGTTGCCTCTGGGACAACAGGGTGGGAATTGACTTCAGAGAAACAGAATTCCTGAGGTAATGGTGCTATTCTTGATGTATTTTGATGGTGTGAATTATGTAAGTATATGCATTGTATAGGTGTATGCATTATATCAAAACTCCTCACACTATGTAAGATTTGTGCATTTCAGTGTATGTAAATTATAGCACAATTTAAAAACATCTTTGCTTTTTTATTTGAAATATGATATGTACATAGGAGGAATTTTGAAAAATTCTGAAATCAAAAGTAAAAGTCCTCATTAGTTCTACTTCCCAGAAACAAACGCCTTCAGGTTTAGGATATGTAACTTTACAGACATTTTCTAGTCTTAGAGTATAGTGGTTAAAAGGTGAGGGCTAATGGATTAGATTGTCTGGATTCAAATCTGCTCTCTATTGTATAACCTTGAACTTAGCATATTTAAGGCTTTGGCTCCTTATCTATAAATGGTATAATAATAGTAAGAATCTCTTTAAACAGAAAAATACTTGTAGGTGCTATGTACTATAGGTATTGTCCTGCTTCTAGGCATTTGTTAGAACTCACTGAATGTAAAAACCAAAAACCAGACAAACCCATTGCTATCATGTTGATTCCAATTCTTAGTGACCCTATAAGGACAGAATAGAGCTAACTGCTCCATAGGATTTCCACAGAGTAGCTAGTAATTAAAGCTGCTGACCTTTGATTAGCAGCCATAGCACACTGTAGCTGCTTAACCACGGTGCCACCAGGGCCCCACTTGGTATGTAAAGTATTTTCCTTTGTCATTGTTTCTCTTAACCCCTTTCATTCCTGAGGTATAATTGGTTACAGTTGGTAAAGTGGTATTGATACATTATTACTAACTAAACTCTAATTTCCATTAGGGTTCACTCTTGATATTGTACAACCCTATGGGTTTTGACAAATGCTGAGAATCTTCTGTCCACTGTTAGCATATTATACAGAATACTATTCTTTGGACATAGTACTTCTTCCTGGCTCCTTGGAAACCACTCACCTTTTCATAGACAACAGCTACCTTTTGCAAAACCATAAACTATGTAGCTTTTTCAGACTGCCTTCTGTCACTTAGCACCATGCATTTACAGTGCCTTCATGTTTTCTTGCAGCTTGACAGCTTATTTCTTTTTGTACCTGAATCATAATGGATGTATCAAGGAGCCCTGGTGGTGCAGTGGTTAAGAACCCTTGTTGCTAACCAAAAGGTTGGCAATTTGAACACACCAGCCATTCCTAGGGAACCCTATGGGGCAGTTCTGTTCAGTCCTATAAGGTTGCTATGAGTAAATGCTCCAGCCTCTTTGGAAAGCAATTTCGTGCTTCCTTAAAAAAATGGATATTGATATACCATTTGACCCAGTAATTCCACTACTTGGAATATATCCTACAGAATCAAGGCCTTTCACACCAATGGACATATGCACAAGTATGTTTATCGCAGCATAGTCCACGATAGCAAAAAGATGGAATCAACCCAGATGCCCAACAACAGAAAAATGGGTAGATAAACTATAGTATATATACTCAATGGAGCACTACGCAATGATAAAGAATAACGATGATTCCAGGAAACATCTCCTAACCTGGTTTCAACTGGAAGACATTATGTTGAGTGAAAGTAGTCAGTGACAAAAGGACAAATGTTGTATGAGACCTCTACGATAAGATCTCAAAAACAGACTTGTGTATAGAAGAAAAGACTCTTTGACAGCTGCAAGGGATGGGAGGGAGGGAGGGTAAGGAGGGAGGGTTTAGATTAGATAGTTGCTAGGTATCTGGTTGGGTGAAATTGGTGATAGCACACATTAGAAACAAGAACAATATTAAGTGGCCTGCAGCATAACTTGAATACTCCTTCCATCTTAACCCAGTATTGCAAGGATAGAATAGCTGGGGCAGGAGGCAGGGGACCATGCTCTTAGGCGAAATAGAGGCCAATTGGCACAACTAGCATTTTGCTAAGAGGGCTCTCTGCACCCCATATTGGTGAGTGGCATCTGGGGTCTTAAAAGCTGCCAAGCTGCCATCTGAGGGCACAGCAAATGGTCCCAACTCAGCAGGAACGGATGCTCACCGAGGACCAAAATGACATGGGGTAAAGACAACTCAGAAGATAGAGAGACCCACATGAGTGGGTGCCTACATTGACTTCAACCAGATGGTGCCCAGCCACCACCTGTGATAGCTGCGATGGAGCTCACTAAGTTGAGTCTCACTGGCAACACAAGAATAAAAAGGGGTGCATCCTGAGATCTCCACTAAAAGACCTCAAATTGATGGTCCAGCAGTTTTGGAGTTCCCCTGGGAGCATGGCCTCTGGCCCTGATGCTGCCCTTTCCCATAAATCATAACGAAGGTCCACTCTTTGGACACGAATGGATTGGACTTTGTGATGCAGAATGACCATATATTGGATGCACTTTATGGTTCTATACATCTATAGGATATCATCCTACTGACCTCTGGTTGGAGGAAGAAGAGTGGGTGGAGAGGAGGGGAAAGGAGACTGTTGGGAGGATGAGACATGTATGGAGCAGAGAGGAAAAGTGTGCTGTCACCGGGCAGGGAGAGCAGTGGAAGCTGCATATAGGTGGGCATGTAAATTTTTATGGGAATGTACATTTTTACTCAGTCATATTAAATTAAAACAAAAAATAAAGTTAAAAAAAGGTTGCTATGAGTTAGAATACACTTAACGGCAACAGGTTTGGTTATGGATGCACCATAGTTTATCTGTTCACCTATTGAAAGAAATCTTGGTTGCCTCAAATTTTGGGTACTTATACATAATGATGCTATAAACATTTTTGCACAAGTTTTTATGTGGACATAGATTTTCATCTCAATTAGTATATCTCTGGGAGCGCAGTTGTGGAAACAAATAGTAAGCCAGTTTAGCTTTGTAAGAAACTGCCAGACTGTTGTCCAAAGTGGCTGTGCCATTTTGCATTCCCACCAGCAATGAGTGAGAGTTCTTTTGCTTTTTATCTTTGTCAGCATTTGATTGTGTCAGTGTTGTGAATTTTAGCGGTTCTAACAGGTGTGCAGTGGTATCTCATTGTTTTGATTTGAAATTTCTGGTCACCGTGAGTCAGAATTAACTCCATGGCAGTTGGTAACATGCAATATTGAGCATTTTTTCATGTATTTATGTGTTGTCTGTGTGTCTTCTTTGTTGAGTCATCTGTTCAGATCTTTTGCCGTTTTAAAATTGGATTTTTATCATTGAGTTTTTTTTTTTTAATGGATACAAGTCTTTGATTTGCAAATATTTTCTCCCAGTCTGTAACTTTTCTTATTAACAGTGTCTTTCGCGGAGCAGAAATTTTTCATTGTTGTCAAATTCAGCTTATCAGTTTTTTCCTTTATGGCTCTTGCTTTTGGAATTATATCTTAAAAAGGCATCACCACATCCAGGGTGACCTGTTTTTCCCCTAGGTTATGTTTTAGAAGTGCGTAATTTTGCTATAGGTCTGTGATCCATTTAGAGTTAATTTTTATAAATATGTAAGCTCAAAGTATGTAATTATATTTTATGAAATGTGTGAACAAATTCTGAAGTTTCATATGCTTTCCATGTCATATATAACAATTTAATCTATGCACATGTAAATTCATTGCAAGCATTTTTTTACATGTGGATGGCCAATTATTTCAGCACCCATTTATTGAAAAGACCATTCTTTTGCCACTGAATTGCCTTTTCTCGCTTGTCAAAGATCAGTTGACTGTATATATGAGCTGTCTATTCTCTTCCACTAAATTTGTCCCTTCACTGCTACCACAAAGCCTTGGTCCCTGTAGTTTTATGCTGTCTTAAAGTTGGGTCATATGAGAGACAGTTTTTATGGAAGATTGACTGAAAGATACTTAGGTCCTGTGTTTGCCTGTCCCTTTTCACAAGAATGAATAATAATGATGAGCCCATCCTGCTGCTTAAGTTTTTGATACCTGACTTTTGTATCTTTTGGTTTGTTTTGTTTAAACTTATGTCCAGGGTGGGAGTAAAAGCATTTGGTCATTAAGTTTAGGTTGTTTTTATATAGACTATGGTATCAGAACCAAAATTTTCTAGTTTTTACAGTTAAGACAGTATGTAATGAAGTGAATGAATGTAGTCATTTATAAAATACCAGAGCTCAGTTTATTCATGTGATAGGGACTCCTTCCATAAGTATAGGTTAGAAAGGGAGCTAAGACATGCGTATCTACAGTAAGTAGACCATAGTATCACATAAAACCAAACCCAACCCACTGCCGTTGCATTGATTCTGACTCACAGCAACCCTATAGGACAGAATAGAACTTCCCCATAGAGTTTCCAGAGGACACGTGGTGGAGTTGATATGCTGACTTTTTGGTTAGCAGTCATAGTTCTTAACCACTATACTGCTAGGGTTTTGTGTAACATCTTATAAGTTCTGTGATTTCTGTAAATAACACTTTAGACAAAATTCAGAGAAGAGAAGGAATAGTATTAGTTGGGAACTGTCTAAAATGTTTTCTGGAAGAGAATAATTCATTTTGTTTTTAAAGGATTTTGTATCAACTTGGAAAATCTTCCTTAAAAACCCCAAACCAAACCCAGTGATGTCCAGTCGATTCCAACTCCTAGCGACCGTATTGAACAAAGCAGAACTGGCCCATAGAGTTTCCAAGGAGCTCCTAGTGGATTTGAACTACTTTGCTTTTGATTAACAGACATAGCACTTAACCACTCTGCCACCAAGGTTTCCTTATAGACTCATTAGTGATAGAACAAGGTCAGGACAGCATCCAGAAAGGCAAAAAGTAACCAGAGAGTATAAAGCAGTCCAGGTCAAATGTGAACACAAGTTAGGAAGTCTGATAAATATGTGGTTCAGTGACAGATACTTTACCGTGGACATCAGACTGTAGTTAGGGAGTTGAAGTATGATTAGAGTCCAGTTCCAGAATAACCAAGATAGAAGAGTCAGCATTCAAGCTAAAGACCAAACCCATCCCTCTGCCATAGAGTCAGTTCCGACTCATAGTGACCGTATAGGACAGAGTAGAACTGCTCCGTAGAGCTTACAAGGAGCGCCTACTGGATTCAAACTGCCAACCTTTCGGTTAGCTGTAGCACTTAACCACTATACTACCAGGGTTTCCACATTCAGGCTAGTCAGTGGTAGATTGCTCATATAACATGTGAATGATTCCTCTATCCTTCAAAGTGGCAGTAGAAGCCTGTGGTCAGATGAGTTCTAAAGAGCTCTTTACTTGAAGATTGGAGTGAGGCTGACAGGAAGTGAAGGGTTCTGGATGGCACAAACAATTTATATTCAACTACTAACCTAAAGGAGCCCAAGATAGTGCACTGGTTAAGCATTTGGCTGATCTCCAGAAGATTGACAGTTCGAATCTACTCGCCACTTGTTGGAAATTCTATGGGAGAATTCTGCTGTGTCCTGTAGGGTCGCCATGGGTTGGAATCAACTCAGTAACAATGGTTGTTTTTGTTTTTGTAATAACCAAAACGTTGGTGGATGAAACTCACCCAAAGCCACCATGGAAGGTGGTCTGGCAGTCTACTTGTGTAAAGATTCTAGCCAAGAAACTCTGTGGAACAGTTCTGCTTTCTAACACAGGGTGCTGCCATTGAGTCAGAATTAATTGTAACAACTATATTGGTTTGATTTGGTTTGGTTAGGGAAAATAGTGAAAGACCAATTTGGGAAAGGTAACTTGAAGTCAGGCGATAGAGATTTTTGATCAGACTGACTTCTGCGGTGCATATTGGTGAGTGGCATCTGGGGTTAAAAAGCTAGTAAGCTGCCATCTGAGGTACACCAAATGGTCCCAACTCAGCAGGAACAGGTGATCACCAAAGACAACAATGACTTGAGGGAAAAAGGGCTCACAAAACAGAAAGACTCACGTGAATGGGTGACTGTATAGACATGTACTCAGAAGAACTAATGGTGCCTGGCCACCACCAATGACAGCCCTGTGATGGGGCTCACAGTGTTGAGTCTGAGGGGCAACATGGGAAAAAAAAGGGTCCACCCTAAGAACTTCACTAAAAGACTGCAATTGATGGTCCAAAAGCCTCAGAGTTCCCCTGGAAGCATGGCGCCTGGACCTGATGCTGGCCCTGATCATAGATCATTACTGAAGTCAGCTCTTCAGATAAGAATGGATTGGACTTGAGGACACAGTGACCATATGGTGTGTGCACTTTATGATTCTCTGTATCTGTAGGATGTTATCCTACTGGCCTGTTACTAGAGGGGAGTGGAGCGGGTGGAGAAGAGGGGACAGGAGATTGTTAAGAGGATATGACATATGGAGTAGAAAGGAGGATTGTACTGTTACAGGGCAAGGAGAGCAGAGGGAACTGTAGATAGGTGGGCATGCAAATTTCAATTGTAAAGTTTCACTCAATCACAATAAAAAATAAATAAACTTCAGACTAAGGGGTTTAGCCTTTATTGAATTTTGGTGAAGTTTGGGGAATAATGATTTGGCAGTAGTTGCAGAAGGATGGATTAAAGTGAGAAGAATCTGGAGGTAATAAGCTGCTAGGCCTGGTTATCTACTTCTGAAAGGCCACAGCCTTGAAAATCCTACAGAGTACAGTTCTCCTTTACACACTTGGGGTTGTCTTGAGTCAGGATCGACTTGACAGCAACTAACAACAACTGTTCGGATATGAGATGATAAGAACCTACCCGAGAAAACTAATAATAAGAAGGAAAGGACAGATTCCAAATATCATCCCAAAAGAAAAATTAACTAGAAGTCAAGATTGATTTCATTTAAGAAGAGAAATAGCTGTTGTTGTTAGGTGCCATTGAGTTGGTTCCAAATCATGGTGACCCTGTATACAACAGAACAAAACAGTGCCGAGTCTTGCACCATGGCCACAGTTGTTTTTATGCTTAAGCCCATTGATGTGGCCACTGTGTCAATCTATGTTGTCAAGGGTCTTCCTCTTTTTCACTGACCCTCCACTCTACCAACCATGATATTCTTCTCCTAAGACTGATCCTTCTCTGACAACATGTCCAGAGTATGTGAGATGCAGCCTTGCCATCTTTGCTTCCGAGGAGCACTGTGGTTGTACTTCCAGAACAGAGCTGTTGATACTGTTGGTGGTCCATGATACATTCAGCATTCTTCTCCAGTACCACAATTCAAAGGTATCAGTTCTTCTCTGTCTTATTTGTTCATTGTCCAACTTTAGCATGCATATGATATGATTGAAAACCCCATGGCTTGGGTCAGACACACTTTAGTCTTCAAGATGACATCTTGACTTTTCAGTACTTTAAAGAGATCCTTTGTAGCAGATTTTCCCATTGCAGCATGTCTTTTTCTTGACTGCTGCTTCCATGGATGTTTATTGTAAAAATGAAATCCTTAACAAGGTCAATCCTTTCTCCATTTATGATGATGTTGTTTACTGGTCCAGTTGTGTTTTAGTCAGCTAGGGCTGCTCTAACAGAAATACCACAGAGTGGATGGCTTTAACAAAGGAAAGTTTATTCTTACATAGTCTGGTAGGCTGCAAGTCCATATTCAGGGTTTCCGCTCCAGGGGGAGGCTTTCCCTCTTGGTGACTCTGGAGGAAAGTCAGGTATTGCATCAGTCTTTGTCCAGGGAGAATTTTGGCACAGGAACCTCAAGTCTGACAGACGTGCTCTTCTCCTGATGCTGTTTTCTTGATGGTACGCGGTTCCCAATTCTCTGTGGGCTTCTCTGTCCTTTTATCTCTCGTAGGATGAAAGGATTAAGGGTGGGGCAAGCCATACTCCAGGGAAACTCCCTTTACGGTGGAGCAGGGAGGTAATCCTATGAAGGGATTTACATCCCCATCCTAATCCTTTAACTTAACAGTTTAGGAAAACCACAAAACAGAGGACAGTCACAAGATACTGGGAATCCTGGCCCAGCCACATGGCTACACGTAGTTTTGGGGGGACACAATTCAATCCGTGACAAGTTGTGAGAATTTTTTACTGAAAGCTGTGGTCCTTGATCTTCATCAGTAAATGTTTCAAATCTTCACTTCTAACAAGTAAGCTGTTGTTGTCTGCGTAATGCAGGTTGTTAATGAGTTGTCCTCCAATCCTGATTCCTCATTCTTCTTTGTATAATCCACCTTCTCAGATTATTTGCTCGGCATACAGATTGAAGAGGTATGGTGAAAGGATACAACCCCGACGCACACCTTTCCTTACTATAAACCGTGCAGTGTCCCCTTGTTCTGTTTGCATGATTGCCTCTTGATCCATATACAGATTCCTTAAATGTTCTAGAATCCCCATTCTCTGCAGTTGTGGCTAATATTGTGGAGAACTGGGGAAAGAAGTAGAGAGGAATGTAAAAAATGATTCACAGATTTTGAGTCTGAATTAAAAAAACAAAACTGCAGTTGATTCAGTTCTGACTCATAGTGACTGTATGGGACAGAGTAGAACTGCCCCATGGGATTTCCAAGGAACAGCTGGTGAATTTGAACTGCCAGCCTTTTGGTTAGCAGCCTTAGTTCTTGACCACTATACTACCAAGGTTTCCTTGAGTCTGAATAACTGTTATGAAAGACAGATGAAATAGCTGGCTTGGAACAGGTAGGAATTTGAATTTATGGAGGCCTGTGATACACCAAAGAAGCCCTTGTAGTGCAGTGGTCAAAGGGATCAATTTCTGCCAGAAGGGTTAGTGATTTGAAAGCACCAGTGGCTGTTTGGAAGAATGATGTAGCATTCTGCTTCTGTAGAGGTTTACAAGCATGGAAACCTTATGAGAGCACTATGAGTCAGAGACAGCTTGACAGCAGTAGGTATTGGGGAGTGGTACATCAAGTGTGGAATATCCACCACCCTCTGGGAATATGGATTGTGTATTTCAGAAAATGGAAACCATAGAATCAACCATATAGTGTTATTAATTGACATCCTGATAGTGGATGAGATTTTCCAAGGAGTGAGGATGGATGCCAGAACTGTAGTAGATTCCTTCATTTAGAATAAATAAGTTTCTAAGCAAGGAGGTATAGAGAAAATAGTCTAGGAAGTTTTCAAAGATGCTGAAGCAAGAGTTAGCAATATCAGGTTCTCTCTTGGTTATCTTGTGCTTCTATAACAGAAATACCACAAGTGGGTGGCTTTAACAAAGAGGTTTTTTTCCCTTTTGCTGTCCAATAGGCCAGAAATTGGAATTTAGGGAGCAGGCTCCAGGGGATAGTTTTCTTCTCTGTTGGCTCTGAAAGAATATCCTTGTCATCAGTCTTCCTTGGTCTGATGACATGTCAGTGCAGGATCCTCAAGTTCAGAGGACAAGCTCTGCTCCTTACATTGTTTTCATAGTGGTGTGAGGTCCTGATGTCTGTCCGTTTGCTTCTGTCTTTTATATCTCAAAACAGATTGGCCAAAGACGCCAATCTTGTAGATTTCATCAATATATCTGCCACTAATCCATCTAATGGAAACCCTGGTGGTATAGTGGTTAAGTGCTATAGCTGTTAACCAAAAGATAGGCAGTCTGGTTCCGCTGGGTGCTCCTTTGGGCTGGTCCTGCTGTATCCTTTAGGGTTACTATAAGTGTCCATCAGCTCAGCAGTGTTGGGTTTTGTTTTTTTGTTTTGGTTAATCCACCTTATTACATCATATTGATAGGATTTATGACACATAGAGAAATCACATCAGATGACAAAATGGTGGACAGTCATACAATACCGGGAATCATGATCTAGCCAAGTTGACACATATTTCTGAGGGCACAGTTGAATCCATAACAACTTCTTTTCATCCATTCTGATAAACAGTGGTTTATTAGAGAGAGGTTGATACTCAAACTTATTAGACTGAACACTCCTGTGTTATTTACAAATACTCTATAATTTCTTCTTTTCTGTTCTAAAATGAGTACAATAGTACTGTAAAGAGTAAGAAAGAAAACCATCTAACTAAAGAAGACTAAAAGGATGGCGAGATTTGCTCTTCATTGCCTTCTGAGGTGAGAATGAATGAGTTGAGAGTTTTGAGGAAGAGGTAAAATGTTAACAGTCTTCAGGAGAGTGTGTTAACAGTAAGACTAGAGTAAGAATTACTAAGAAATGTAAATCCTTTGCTGAAATTTAACAAAAACTAGTCAGTGAATATGGTCCTGGAGTTTTCTGTGGAAAATAAAAGACAAGTGTGGGAGATATTAGAGTAAATATTAGAGTAGGATATTAGAGTAGATACTTTTAAGAGACAGACCTAAGACATGTGTGCTGAATGTAAGGATCACAAGTCTTAAAAGATGAGTAGAAGATTATTGAAGAGGTGGAGCTGTCAGGGCAGAGTAGCCAGAACCATCCTATGATCCCTCTGACAACAAAAACCCAGAAAAACAACTTGATAGTTTAAATAGGACATCCTAGAATCCCTTAACACAGGCGGGGGGAGGGGAAGGGACCCAGGAGAATGAGCTGGCCTATGAAGAGGTGAAAGGGAGTGCAGAGTTGTCCAGACAAGACAGGATTGGCCACTAGGGGTTCACATTCTGAAGTAGGTCCCTCCTTGCCAGCTCCATGAACACAGCCATTTTCAGAGAGTCTGTTTCTCAGTGGAGAAGCCGAACTTAGGGAACAGACATGCTTATAGAACTGAAGCTTTCTTCCATTTGAATGCCAAAAGAAAAGTAAATGTGGATATGTGTGGCTGAAAATTCTTTGGAGCACAAACTCTCTCCCTCTACCTAGTGCTCTCCACTTTCTTTGCTGTGCTGTGCCAGGTGTTCCATTCTGGCATGGTACCTGAAGTAGTGCCCTTGAGCCAGGAACTCAGGGGTGAAACATACTGTTTCACCAGGCTCAGGTGTGGCGGCCACTTTCATTTCTCAGTGTGGGATGCAGGTGTTGGAACCTTGCTTTTCACAGCTGTGAACCTGAGGCTGCACTAATAAGCATTCCCCTACAGACTCTGTAGACTTGGAGGCCAGCTGACTGGGCACTGGGACTGTGCACACACAAGAAAAGTGACACTGAGGTCTTCATCCTCAGCAAGGTAGCCCTCACTATCTGGTAACAGTAATTTTGAATTTCTAGTGCGCAGATTAACAAAGCGACACAGTCAACTACTCTACTTGGGCACTTTGAAAACTAATGCACACACACATACAGATTGGAACACAATAACTGAAATAAAACAGTTTTCTGATGGCTGAGAGGCAATAGTCTATTTCATATTGAAAGAAGCAGATCATCATGGCTGTAGAAAACTCTAGGAGAATCAAAAACTTTGCCAGATTAAGAGGAATTCCTACAACTATCAGAGGTAGAATACAAAAGAGTAATTTATATAGTACTGACAGACATTAACAGGAAATTAGAGAAATTGCAACAGGGCATTCTGAAAAATTAAACAGGTTGAAAGAAATACTTGAGCAACAATGATCTGAAATTCTCCAGAGTAACAGTAAAATTATAGACTTAGACAATTCAGTAGAAAGTCAAAGAAGTAGAATTGAGGCAATGGAATGCAGAATTACTGAGACTGAAGCTAAGGCAACTGATACCACATATTGGAGGAAAAAATCAGACAAAAGATTTTTCAAAAATGAAGAATCACTGACAGTTATGTGGGACTCTGTCAAGAGACATAATGCATGACTGATTGGAGTTCCAGAACCAGGGGGTGGGAGGATGGATAACAGAAAATACAGAGAGAATTGTTGAAGATAATCTTAACAGAAAACTTCCCAGATAGCATGAAAGATGGGAACCTATCCAGGATGCTCATCAAACTGCACACAAGGTAGATCCCAAAAGAAAGACACCAAGACCTGTTATCATCAAGCTTAAAATGAAAGCTAAAGAGAGGCTTTCAAATACAGCAAGACTTAAAACAATAACATACAAAGGAGAGCTGTTGTGAATAACCTCCAATTATTCTGCTGAAATGATGTTGGCAAGAAGACAATGGGATGACATATACAAAACATTGGAAGAAAACTACCAGCCAAGAATTATGTATTCTGCAAAATTGTCTCTTAAATATGATGGTAAAATTACAATATTCACAGATAAACATAATTTAGAGAATTTGCAAAAAACAAACCAAAATTAAAATAAGCAAAGAAATTCTTCAATTGAAAAATCAGTAGTGTCAGACCTATACTTAAGCATACAAGGCAGAACAGAGCATCTAGATAGCAACATGCAAAGGGAATCCACAAAAATAAACCTAAAACACTATAAAAATAGGGGAACAGAGATCTCAGTATGTGACTGATGACAACATTGTGCCATAAGAGGGACAAATCAGTGTATTCATGGACCTTTCAGATGGAGAGGAAGTTAAGGTGATACAAAGAAATTAAAGACTGGTTTAAACTTAAATCTTCAGGACTAAATATAAAGGTAACCACAAAGAAAATGAACAACCATACACGTCAAAATACAAAACAAAATCAGGAAATGAACATAAGAATAAAAATGGGTGCACCCTGAAATCTCCACTAAAAGACCATGATTGATGGTCCAGCGGCTTTGGGGTTCCCCTGGGAGCATGGCCCCTGGCCCTGATGCTGCACTTGCCCATAAATCATAACGAAGGTCCACTCTTAGGACACGAATGGATTGGACTTGGCGATGCAGAGTGACCATATATTGGATGCACTTTATGGTTCTATGCATCTGCAGAATATCATCCTGCTGACCTCTGGGTGGAGGACGGAGAGTGGGTGGAGAGGAGGGGAAAGGAGACTGTTGGGAGGATGAGACATGTATGGAGCAGAGAAGAATAGTATGCTGTCACCGGGCAGGGAGATAGTGGAAGCTGCATATAGATGGGCATGTAAATTTATATGGGAATGTACATTTTCACTCAGTCATAATTTAAAAAAAAAGAGTAAAAAAATCAGGAAGTTTCACAAGATAATAAAACCAGCAACAATGAAAAGAAATCACAAAGAAAATCAAGCACAGAAAATGAAGTGGAACAAAGAATCTGTCATCAGCCCACCAAAAAAGGCATCAAAATAACAGCATTAAATTCATACATATCAATAATTACAGTGAATATAAATGGGTTAACTGCACCAATAATGAGACAAAGTGTAGCAAAATGGGTAAAAAAAAAAAGCATGGTCTTTCCATATGCTGCCTACAAAGGACACCTTAGACTCAAAGATACAAACTGAAAAACACTAGACAAACATAACCAAGCTAACAGTATTCTAAAGAGCAGGAGTGGCGATACTAGTTGTAGATAAAATAGACTTTATACTGCACCATCATGGACAAGGAAGGCCACTGTATGTTGCTTGAAGGGTCAGTGTATTAGGAAGACATAACTATATTAAGTATTTATGTGCCCAGTGTCGCAGCTTCTAAGTAGCTCAGATGAACTCTTAACATCATTGAAAAGTGTGATAGACAGCTCAGATTGTCTGTTTGGCAGTTGTAGGAGACTTCTACACACCACCGTTGGTGAGGGACAGAACGTTCAGAAAGAAGCTGAATAAAGACATGGAAAAGATCTGAATGAGCAGTCAGCCAACTTGATCTCACAGACATACACAGAACAGTCCAACAACAACATGGAAGTATACTTCTTTTCCAGTACACACGGAATGTTTTCCAGAGTCAGCCACATATTAGGCCATATAGCAAATATTAACAAAAACCAAGGCACTTCAAAACATCTTCTCAGACCTTACAGCCATAAAGTCAAAATCAGTAGCAGGAGAAGTAAGAGTAAAAAATCAAACACGTGGAAGCTTGCTTAAAAACTGCTGGAGTATAGAAAAAATCGAGGATGTAGTAAAGGTATTCATACAATCAAATGAGAATGAAAACATCCTAACAAAACCTTTGGATATGGCAAAAGCAGTGCTCCAGCCAAGCCAAGTGCCATTGAGTCAAATCCGACTCATGGCGCCCCTAGTGCTCAGAGGTCAGTTTATCTCAGTAAATGCACACATTCAGAAATAAGAAAGGGCCTAACCAAAGAATTAGCCATACAACTCCAACAAGTAGAAAAGAGTAGCAAAAGAACCCCCTCAAGTGCCAGAAGGAAACAATAAAAATTAGAGTGGAACTAAATGAGAGACTAGAAGAATAGTTGAAAGTGTTAACAAGACCAAAAGCTGGTATTTTGAAAACACCACAAAGTTGGTAAACCACTGGACAAACTGAGAAAAGAAAAACAAGACAAGAAACAAACGAATAAGAAAGGAGATGGGTGATACTACAGCAGACTCAATTGAAATTAAAAAATCAGAATATTATGAAAATTATAACAGATTTGAAAATCTAGAGAAAGTAGACAGATTTTTAGAAACACTACTTACCAAAACTAACACAGTCAGAAGTAGAACAACTTAATAAACCCATCACAGAAGAAGAGATTGACAAGGTGATTTAAAAACTCCAAGCAAAAAAGTCCTGACCCAGATGGTTTCAGTGGAGAAGTCTATCAAACTTTAAGAGAAGAGCTAACACCACTATTACTAAAATAACAGTGTAGAAAAGGAGAGAATACTCCCAAACTCATTCTGTGAAACTACCATACCCTGATACCAAAACTAGGTAAAGACAGCACAAAAAGGAAAATTATAGAGCAGTGTCTCTCATGAGTCTAGATGCAGAAATCCGCAACAAAATTCTAGCCAAGTTCGTCAACATATCAAAAAAAAATTCACCATGACCAAGGAGAATTCATACCAGGCATACAGGGATGGTTCACCATTAGAAAAGCGATGTAATCAGTCACATAAATAAAACAAAAGAACCACTTGATGTGATCAGTTGATAATAGAAAAGGCATTTGACAAAGTCCAACACTCATTCATGTTAAAAACTCTGAACAAAATAGGAACAGAAGGGAAATTGCTCAACATAGTAAGGGACATCCATGCAAAGCCAACAACCAGCGTCATCCTAAATGGAGAGAGGTTGAAAACATTTCCCTTGAGAACAGGAATCACACAAGGATGCCTTTTGTCACCACCTTTATTCACTGTTGTTCTGCAAGTTGTAACCAGAGCAAACAGGTAAGATTAAGAAATAAAGGGCATCCAAACTGGTAAAGAAAAATAAATGTATCTCTACATAGAGATTATTTTATACACAGAAAACCCTGAGAATGCACAAAGAAATTATTGGAATTAATAGAAGACTTTAGCAGAATATCAGGATATAAGATAAACATAAATCAGCTGGATTTGTTCATACTGTGAAGGGTTGAATTGTGTTCTCCCAAAAATCTGTGTAGCAGTTTAGCTAGGCCATGATTCCCAGTATTATGTGATATCCCTTCATGTTGTAATCCTGCGTCTAGGGTGCTGAGGGTGGATGGGTGGCAGTTGGGTTGGTGGGGCAGAATTCAGTGGGTAAGATTGTTGTTTGCATTGAGGCAGTCTCTTGAGATGCAAAGGAAAGAATCTAGCAGAGAGATTTGGGAACCTTATACTGTCAAAAAAGAAAGCAATGCCTGGAGCTGATCCTATCCTTTGGAAAGGACAGGATCTCGAGGCCTCCTAAGCTTCCGGGGAAGAGGAGGATTGACAAAGACCTTCCTCCACAGCCAGCAGACAAGGACTTCCCCTGGAGCTGACACCCTGAACTTGGACTTACAGGCTACTGGACTGTGTGACAAAATGAAGTTTCTCTTTTTAATGTCATCGAAGAACGTGGCCTTTAGACTCACTGTTAGCCCAGAGCTGAAACCCCTACTGAAGACAACTCCTCAGTCGAAATCTGACTGTACTGTAGGACATGAGGCTGTTGGAACAGCTGCCCTATAGAAATGAGATGGGAGGGTAGAGAGGAGGGGACAGGAGTTGGGTGAATGAATATGGGGAAGTACAGGGTAGGAAGCAGGAGTGTACTGTCTCAGAGCAACTGGAGTTGCCTAGAGGTGTGTATATGGGGTTTTGTATCGCAAATTGACTTGAATTGTAAACTTTTTACTTAATTGCTATAAAATATATATATTTTAAAATTATTGAAATAAAAAAAATTATTAGCTTTCTAGATATTACCGTGAGACTTTTAGGGAGATGTGTCAAGACCCTCATGCTTTTAACACCCCCTCGTTCTAGCTTTGTGGAAATGAAAGAATGCATCACAGCCACCACTTCAGTCATCAGTAGTGATACACTACAATAATTATTCTGAGATTAATCAGATTACAGGATTGATGTCTACTGGATGTCACAACCTATTGAGCATTGTTAAGACTATGGAAGTAACTGTGATCTTTCTTGGATAAATTGGTTTTGACTTCATATATAACCTGGTTACTAGGGAATTAATTTTTAAAAATATCCAGTTAATTTTGAATGATTCAGTATTTTTATTCATACTTCTATAGATTGAATTTTGTCCCCCCAAAGATAATGTGGAAGTTCTAATACCTGCTACCTCTGAATGTGATATTGTTTGAAAATGTGTTTGGAAATGAGGTCATACTGGAACAGGGTGGGTTCTGATTCTTTCTAAGACCCCAGATACCACTCACCCAAGGGGAATGGACAACATTGTCTTAATAAATTTTGTTACACCAGTTGACGTAGATGTTCCCTGAAACCATGGTCCTGAGACCCCTCCCCCTGCTCCTCTATCTCTTCAGGTGGTCGGTTCTATCTAGGAAACTTAACTTTTGGATGTGTCAAGTTGTGTTGAGTTCCGTGCATATGTGTGTTGTTCTTTCCTTTACCTAAAATTCTTGTCTACTATCTAGTTAGTGACTGTACCTCTCTCCCTGACTCCTCATCCTCATCACCATCAAAGAGTATTTTCTTCTATGTTTAAACTTTAATTGAATTCTTATAATAATGGTCTCATACAGTATTTGTCCTTTTGCAACTAATTTTATTCAGCATAATACTTTCAGGATTCATACATGTTGTGTTTGGTGGATTCTTCCTTGTACTTATCATTGCCAAGTATTCCATTGTGTGAATATACCATAATTGTTTATCCATTCATCCATTGATGGGCTCCTGGGTTGTCATCTTTTGGCTGTTGTGAACAGTGTTGCACTGAACACATGGGTGTGCCTATATTTATTCATGTGGGGGCTCTTATTTCTCTAGAATATATTCCAAGGAGTGGGATTGCTGGATACTGTGTTGTTTCTAGTTTTTTAAGGAAGCACCAAGTCAATTTCCAAAGTGTTATACCATTTTATATTCCCACCAGCAGTATATTGGTAGTCCTGTCTGTCCACCGCCTAACATTTATTTTGTGTTTCTTGGATTAATGCTAGCCTTATTGGGATGAAATGGTATCTCACTGTAGTTTTGATTTGCATTTTTATGAAGGCTGATGATCTAGAGTATTTCTTCATATATTAGCTGCCTGAAGGTCTTCTTTGGTGAAGTCCCTCCTCATCTCCTTTGGATTACCTGACTTTTTGTTGTTGAGGTTTTGCAGTCTCTTAGAGATTTTAGAGATTCAATGCTGATCTGATTTGTGATAGCCAAATTTTTTTCCCCAGTCTGTAGATTGCCTTTGTATTATTTTGGTAAAATCTATGGATGAACATACAAGTATTTGATTTTTAGGAGCTCCTGGTTACTTAGTTTTTCTTCTGGTGTTTTGTGCAGTGTTGGTAATGTTTTGTTTTTTGTTTATGCTGTGTATTAGGGCTGCTAGTGTTGTCCTTAATTTTTCTTCCATGGTCTTTATTGGCTTAGATTTTATATTTAGGTCTTGTATACATTGTGAATTAGTTTTTGTGCATGGTGTGACATATGGGTTTTCTTACATTTTTTTGCAGGTAGATAGCTAGTTACACTGACACCATTTGCAGAAGAGACTGCCTTTTCCTCAGTTAACAAACTTTGGACATTTGTAGAATATCAGCTGCTCACAGGTGGATGATTTTTATGTCTGAATTCTCAGTTCTTTTCCATTGATGTATGTGTCTGTTGCTGTACTAGTACCAGGCTGTTTAGACTATTGTAGTGATATAATGGGCTCTAAAAATCAGGTAGTGCAAAGCTTCCCACTTTGTTCTTTTTCTTCAGTAATGCGTTACTTATCTGGGGCCTCTTCGTGTTTCATATGTAGTTGGTGTTTTTTTCCCCCTTTTCATGAAAAATGCTATGGAATTTGGAATGGATTGCACTGTACGTATAGATCAGTTTGGGTAGAATAGACTTTCATGGTGTTGAGTCTTCCTATCCATGGACAAGGTATGTTTTTCCACCTATATACGCCTCTTGATGTCATACATCAGTGTCTTTTAGTTTTTTGTTGTTTAGATCTTTTATGTCTCTGGTTAGATTTGTTCCTAGTGTTTTATTTTCTGGGGAGATATTGTAAATAGTAATGATTTGGTGATTTCCTCTTTGAAGTTCTCTTTGTTTGTATAGAGGAATCCAACTGACTTTTGTATGTTCTTTTTGTATTCTAAAACTTTGCTGACCTATTAGTTCCAGTAGTTTTCTTGTGGATCCTTTCTGTGTGTAAGATCATATCATCTGCAAATAGAAATATTTGGACTTCTTCCTTACCAGTTTGGATGGCCTTAATTTCTTTTTCTAGTCTGATTGTTCTGCCTAGGTCCTCTAATACAAGTGTTCTTGTTCTGAAGGGGCATACTTTCAGAGTCTTTCCATTTAGGATAATGTTGGCTGCTAGCTTTGTATAATTTCAATCTGTTGAGGAATCTCTCATCCCTGCATCCTGGATGTGAATCCCATTTCATCATGGTAAATTATTTTTTTAAATATGTTGTTGAATTCTGTTGGCTAGAACTTTGTTGACTTTTTTTTTTTTTTTACATATTTTATTTTGCTTTTAGTAAAAGTTTACTGTCTAAATCAATTTGCCACGGAAAACTTAACACACACCACTATGCTACTCTAACTCCTCTTTCCTGCTCTCCACCCTGTGACAGCACACTCCTCCTTTCTAGCCTGTACTTCCCCTATCCATTCAGGCAGCTGCTGTCTCCCTCTGCCCTCTCATCTCACCTCTGAAGAGGAGCTGCACAGGTCACCTCATGTATGTATTTAACTGAAGAGGTGTTTTCTTCGCCAACATTACTCTGTCTTATAGTCTAGTCCAGTCTTTGAAGAGTTAGCTTCAGAACTGATTTCAGCTCTGGGATGACAGCGTCTGGGGCGGGGGGGTCAGTGTCGTCAGGAGACCCTCCAGATGGACCATCAAGTGTGATCTTTTAATTCTACACACTCCTTTTTCTCCTGCTACATCAGCTATTTTATGATATGTTCCCTGTTATTCAAACACCAATTTTTTTGCTATACATATTGCATTTTATTGTCTTTATATATATAAATAAGGTTATATAATATTTCTCCCTTTGTAAAAAGTTTTTTTCACTTTTTAAAAAATTTTTATTTTTACTGTGATTAAATGAAAGTTTGCAGCCCAAGTCAGTTTGCCATATAAAACCCTGAGCACCCGCCTCTGTGCAACTCTGGCTGCATAGAGTGTAACAGCACACTCTTCCTTTCTCCTGTGTACTTCCAGTATCCACTTAACCAACACTTAACCACCCGTCTGCATCCTCTCCTCTCCTCTCTAAAGAGAAACCAGTTGGACAGTGTTGAGGTTTTTTTGCATCAGAGTTCATAAGATACTGGTTTGTAGTTTTTCTTTTTTGTAGTGTCTTTACCTGGTTTTGATATCAAGGTTTTACTGGCTTCATAAAATGAGTTTTTGAGTATTTCATCCTTTGCTATACTCCGAAATACCTTTCGCAATACTTTTCAAAAAGTTTGGTAGAATTCGCCAACAAAGCAGTCAGGGCCAGGGCATTTTTATTGTTGTTAGGAGTTTTAAATTACTTTTCTAGTCTCTTCTTTTGTTACGGGTTTATTTAGTTGCTCTACTTCTACTTATTTAGTTTTGGCAGGTAGTATATTTTCTAGAAATTTGTCTGTTGGCTGTAGGTTTTCAAATTTGTTTGAGTACTGTTTTTGATAGTATTCTGTCATGATTCTTTTAATATCACTTGGGCCTGTTGTGATACTGCTTATTTCATGTCGTATTTGGATTATTTGCTTCCTCTCCTTTTTTCTTTTGTGAGTTTGGCCAGTGGCTTTTCGATTTTGTTGGTCTTTTAAAAAAAACAAGCTTTTGATTTTAACTCAGTTGTTTTTCTGTTTTCTCTCTTACTTAATTGTGCTCTGACTTTTATTTTTGCATTCTTGTGGTATCCAAGTGCTACCTTTTGCTGCTTTTTCTTTTAGAGTTGTAGAGTTTTGATTTTACCTCTTTCTGCTTTCTGGATATGTGCATTTATTGCTGTAAATTGACTTCTGATTACTGCTTTTGCTGTGTTCCAAAGACTCTGGTAGGGTGTGTTTTCATTCTCATTTGATTCTGTGAATTTCTTTATTCTGTCTTTAATTTCTTGTATAACCTAGTGGATTTTGAGCAAAGTATTACTCAGTTTCTACCTCCCTCCCTTCCTCCCTCCCTCCCTCCCTTCCTTGTCAGAAAAGATGCTTTGCAATATTTTCATGCTTAGAGTTCTTCTAAGGCTCACTTTGTGGCATACTATGTGGTCTGTTCTGAAAAATGTTTCATGTTTTTCCAAAAAGAAGGTATACTTGGCTGGCTGGCATTGGGTGGAGTGCTTTGTATATGTCTGTTTGGTCAAGTTGGTAGATTGTGGTAATTTAGATCTTCTGTTTCTTTGTTGGGCTTCTTGCTGGATGTTGGAAACCCTGGTGGCGTAGTGGTTAAGTGCTGTAGCTGCTAACTAAAAGGTCGGGCATTCATATCCACTAGGTCCTCCTTAAGAACTCAGTAGGTCAGTTCTACTCTGTCCTATAGAATTGCTGGGTTGGAATCAACTCCATGGTAGTGAGTTTTGGTTTTCTGGATGTTCTATCCTTCATCAAAAGTGGTATGTTGAAGGCTTCTGCTATTATCATGGAGCCATCTATCTGTTTTCAATGCTGTTAGTTTGTTTTGTGTATTTAGGAGCCCTATCATTAAGTGAGGAAAACCTGGTGGTGTAGTGGACTAAGTGCTATATCTGCCAACGAAAATGCCTGCAGTTCAAATCCTCCAGGTGCTCCTTGGAAACTCCATGGGGCAGTTCTACTCTGACCTGTAGGGTCACCCAAGAGTCAGACCCAACTTGACGGCAGTGGGTTTCCTTAGGGGGAAACTGTGGTGGCACTTAACCATGTTAAGTGCTGCAGCTGCTACCCAAGAGGTCAGTAGTTCAAATCTGCCAGGCACTCCTTGGAAACTTTATAGAGCATTTCTACTCTGTCTTATAGGGTCCTGTGAGTCATCATTGACTTGATGGTAGTGGGTTTTCACTAGGTGCATAAATACTTAGTTTAGTTTAGGCTATGTCCTTCTGGTATATTGATCCTTTAGTCATTATATAATACTCTTCTTATCCTTTGTGGTGTATTTTACTTTAAAGTCTGTTTTGTCACGAATTGATATTGCTACTCCTGTTCTTTTTTTTTTTTATTGCTGCTTCCTTGGTATGTTTGTTTCCAGTCCTTGAGTTTTAGTTGTGTCTTTAAGGTCTGTCTCTTGTCACCAGCATACAGATAGATTGTGGATTTTTTTTACTTGTAAATCACTTCTCCCATTGTTTCTTTATTGGTGCATTAATCCATTTACGTTCAGTGTAGTTATTGGAAACTGGATGAGGTAGTTTGATTCTGACCTATAGGGTCAGTATGAGTTTGAATTGACTCAACGGCAGTGGGTTTTGGTGAATATCATTCTGTTGTTGTTAGGTGCTGTTGAGTTGGTTCCAACTCATAGTAACCCTGTGTACAATAGAACGAAACATTGGCTGGTCTTGTGCCAGTCATTTTTATGCTGAAGCCCATTGTTGCAGCCACTGTCAGTCCATCTCGCTGCGGGTCTTCCTCTTTTTTGCTGACCTTCTACTTTACCAAGCATATCTTTCTCCAAGGACTGATTCTTTGTGACATGTCTGAAGTATGTAAGATGCAGTATTGCCATCCTTGCTTCCAAGGAGTGCTCTGGTTGTTTGTACTTTTGGCAGTCCATACATGGTACATTCAGCATTCTTCTCCAACATCACAATTCAAAAGCATCAATTCTTCTTCTGTTTTCTTTGTTCATTGTCCAGGTTTCACATGCATATGATGCAGTTGAGAATAGCAGGCTTTGGGTCAGATGCACCTTAGTCTTCAAGGTGACATCTTTACTTTTCAGTACTTTAAAGAGATCCTTTACAGCAGGTTTTCCCAGTGCAATGCATCTTTTGATTTCTTGACTGCTGCTTTCATGGGCATTGATTGTGGACCCAGGTAAAATGAAATCTTTGACAAGCTCACTCCTTTCTTCATTTATGAGAATATTGCTTACTGGTCCAATTGTGAGGATTTTTGTTTTCTTTATGCTGAGATGCAATCCATACTGAAGGCTGTGGTCCTTGATCTTCATCAGTAAGTGCTTCAAATCTTCTTCACTTCCAGCACGTAAGGTGGTGTTGTCTGCATAATGCAGGTTATTAATGAGTTGTCCTCAAATCCTGATGCCTCATTCTTCTTTGTATAATACAGCTTCTTGGATCATTTGCTCAGCATAGAGTTAGAAAAGGTATGGTGAAAGGATGCAACCCTGACACACACCTTTCCTGACTTTAAACCATGCAGTGTCCACTTGTTCTGTTCACATGGCTGCCTCTTGATTCATACACAGATTCCTTACGAGCACAATCAGGTGTTCTGGAATTCGTATTTCATGCAGTGTTAGCCGTAATTTGTTATAATACACGCAGTCAAATGCCTTTGCATTTACATAGTGAATGAAACACAGGTAAACATCTTTCTGGTATTCTCTGCTTTCATCCAAGATCCATCCGACATCAGCAGTGTTATCTCTGGTTCCACTTCCTCTTGTGAATGCAGCTTGAATTTTCTGGCAGTTCCTTGTTAATATACTGTTGCAGTCACTTTTGAATGATCTTGAGCAAAAATTTACTTGCGTGTGATATTAGTGATATTGTTCAGTAATTTCTGCATTTGTCTGGATCACCCTTTTGTGGAATGGGCATAAACATGGATCTCTTCCAGTCAGTTGGCCAGGTAGCTGTCCTTCAAATTTTTTGGCATAGACAAGTGAGCACTTCAGTGCTGCATCAGATTGTTGAATATCTCCATTGATATTCCATCAATTCCTGGAGCCTTGTTTTTGCCAGTGCCTTCAGTGCAACCTTGACTTCTTCCTTCAGTACTGTCGGTTCCTGGTCCTATGCTACCTCTTCACATGGCCAAACATCAACTAGTTCTTTCTGGTGTAATCACTGTGTATTGCTTCCATCTTCTTTTGATACTTCCTGAGTCGTTTAATGTTTTTCTTGTAGAATCCTTCACTATTGCAACTTAAGGCTTGAATTTTTTCTTCAGTTCTTTTAACTTGAGAAATGCAGAATGTGTTCTTTCCTTCTGGCTTTCCATTTCCAGCTCTTTGCACATGTCATTATAATACTTTATTTTGTCTACTCAACTGCCCTTTGAAATCTTCTGTTTAAGTCTTTTGCTTCACCAGTCCTTCCATTTGCTTTAGCTGCTCGACATTTGAGAACAAGTTTCAGAGTCTCTTCTGACATCCAGTTTGGTCTTTTCTATCTTCTTAATGACGTCTTGCTCTCCTCATGGGTGATATCTTTGATGTCATTCCACAGTTCGTCTGTCTGGTCTTCGGTCATTAGTGTTCAACGTATCCCATCTATTTTTGAGATGGTCTTTAAACTTCAGAGGGATATACTTAAGGTCATACTTTGACTCTTGTAGACTTGTTCTAATTTTCTTCAGTTTTAATTTGAATTTATATATGAGCAATTGATGGTCTGTGCTACAGTCAGCACCTGGTCTTGTTCTAACTGCTGATATGAAGCTTTTCTGTCATGTTTTTCTGCAGGTGTAGTTGATTTGGTTCCTGTGTATTCCGTCTGGAGAGATTCATGTGTACAGTTGCTGTTCGTGTTGGTTAAAAAAGGTATTTGCAGTGAAGAAGTTGTTCGTCTTACAAAATTCTGTCATGTGATCTCTAGCATTATTTCTGTCACCAAGGCCATATTTTCCAACTATCTGTCTTTCTCTGTTTCCAACTTTTGCATTTCAGTCATCAGTAATTATCAGTGCATGCGGATTACATGTTCAATCAAGTCCAGACTGCAGAAGCTGGAAAAAGTCTAATTTTGGGCCTTAGTGGTTGGTGCATACATTTGAATGATAGTCTTATTAAGTGGCCTTCCTTGTAGGCGTGTGGATATTATCGTACAGCACTGTACTTCAGGACAGATCTTGAAATGTTCGTTTTGATGATGAACACAACATTGTTCGTCTTCCGGTTTTCATTCCCAGCATAGTAGACCATATGACTCTTGGATTCAAAATGGCCAGATACCAGTCCATTTCAGCTCACTGATGCCTAGGATATTGATGATTATGCGTTCCATTTCATGTTTGCTGGTGTCCAGTGTTCCTAGATTCCATGTTCTGATTATTAATGGATGTTTGTGGCTGTTTCTTCTCATTTTGAGTCATGCCAGATCAGCAAATGAAGATCTGGAAGGCTTGCCTCCATCCACATCATTAAGGTCCATGCTACTTTGAGGAGGCAGCTCTTCCTCAGTTGTTTTCCGAGTGCCTTCCAACCTGTGGGGATCATTTTCCGGCACTATATCTAACAGTGTTTCACTGTTTTTCATAAAGTTTTCCCTAGCTAATTCTTTTCAGAAGTGGACTCCCAGGTCCTTGTTCCTAGTCTGTCTTAGTCTAGAGGCTCAGCTGACACCTCTTTGCCATGGGTGACCCTGCTGGTACTTAAATACTAGTGCCATAGCTTCCAACACCATAGCAACAAGCAAGTCTCCATTGACAGACAAGTAGGGGCTCAGAGAACATTCTAGGCTGGCCGTTATTTTTCCTTCATGGCCATGGATTTCATTCTTTTAAGTAGTTTGAGTTTAGTCTTCCAGACTCTTCTTTGTAGATGCCTTCTCATTTATCTTTAGATATTATTAAAATTCTCTGTCTTTGATTTGGGCAGGTTTAATTCTAGGCTGTCTTGGTGACTTTTGGGGGGATCTGCCTTATGTAGAGTTTGATGAGTATCTTGAATGAGTGTCTTTTCAACTGTCACAATATTGGGGTAGTTTTCTGGCAAAAATCTTCAACAATTCTCTCTGTATTTTCTGTTATCCTTCCCCCAGCACCTACTCCATTCCTGGTACCCCAGTCACTCGTCTGTTACTCATTTGGATACAGTCCCACATAGTCCTTAGGGTTTCTTCATTTTTTTAAAGTTCATTTATCTGACTTTATCAGACTTTATCTCAACTGAGTTGATGCCAAGTGCTTTATCTTCGATGTTTCTGACTTTCTGTTGATTTGTCTGAATTCTCAAATCTGTTGGATTTCTGTTTGCTTTCTCTCTGTACACTCCTGTAGCCTATTAAATTTGTCAGTAAGCTCTTCTGTGAACTTGTTAGTTTCTTACGTTGCTCTGTCTCTGTCCTGGCCTGGCCTGTGTTTTGCCTGGCCTCTTCTCATCTCTTCAAGAGCTGTGTTAATCATCTGTAGTCTGCATCCAGGGAACCTAGTAAGCCCCTGTCCCTGCATCTAGAAGATTTCGTAATCTTTTGTTTTGGGAGCTTGCAGTAGTCTTCATGGTCTGCGTCTTGATTTGATTTGATATTGGCTACTGTGTCTGAGCCATCAGTAAATTATTTGTTTTATGTTTGCTTTGTCCTAGCTTCTTGTTTTGTTTTGATATGCCAAATAGACTGCTCTTGTGAGCTGGTTGGATTATTGGCACCTTTGAAGCTCTGACATCCTGTCACCAGATAGAGCTCTTATTAGGTATGTGAGCCCGGGATTCCATTTACTTTTTTGTGTGTGGATTCAGCTTAAGTGTCTGGATAGTTGGTTCCCATGTATATGATAATACGCCCTCACCTATGGTCCCAGACAGACACCAGTATCTGGCTGCATTAGGAACTCACACACTGAGCAAGGCAAAGGGTTGACAGTTGACCCTGTGTGTCAGTGAGAAAAGCAGGTCTCTGTTCCCTGGAGTGCATAAGTGAATGGGTTTTGCATCCAAACTATGGTCTCCCAGTGCTGTTGACTTTATGGACTGAGAGTCACCATTTATTCTTGGACCCCTGTCACGGATGGCTAGGTGGCATGATGGATCCACCAGGCCTCAGGCCTCTGATGTCAGTAGTTGAGGACCTTGACTAATAGGCGGAGCAATGGCAAATATTACAAACCTGAGTCTCCATCATAAGGTAAGACTTAAGGTATATGCCATGTTGTACAGTGCTAATGAGGGCCTGTATTGTTGAAGTGGGCTTACACTGGTCTATGCCGTGGTAAACAGCATTCTGAGTCCATGGACCTCTTATGCATGATTCCCAGTTTAGGGGAGCCAGCAGATTATTTTTCCTGTTTGTTAATTTATTCTTTCTCCAAGGCAGAGAGAATGGCTCAGGACGTGTGACAGATCCTACTTCTGGCCTAAGGGGGATGTCAGTCTCTGAAGCCAGCTTGGACCCAGTGTAGAGCAGGCAGGGGAGCAGGTAAATGAGAGCGAGTTTTCCCAACAGGATATTTTTTTATCCAAGTGGTAGCATAGACTCAAGTACTTATCTTTTGCTGACTGAGTGAGTGCCTCTTTTCCTTGATTCTGGAAGCATGAATGGACTCTACCATGTAGTCTCTCCCGTTGTGGAAAATGCATCACACTGCTTACCTTACTGCATCTGTGCTGGCAGATTTGGCTTGCAGAGTGCCAGTTCGTACCTGGTCAGGTCTGGCAGCTCCTTGCTGCTTCTGAATCACTTCTCCTTCCCCCTGCTGCTCTGTCCAGACTCCTCAACTTTGATGTTTGGGACTTTCAGATTGTCATACATAATCAATTTGCTTGTTGTTTTGGGTTTTAAGAGATATCACAGACATCTTCTGACTACTCCACCATTTTGACCCACCCTGTATCTTCTTTGATGAAATGTTTATTCAGAATCTCTTGCCGGGCCGGCACCCTACATTGGTGAGTGGTGTCCGGGGTCTTAAAAGCTGCCAAGCTGCCAAGCTGCCATCTGAGGGCACAGCAAATGGTCCCGTCTCAGCAGGGACAGATGCTCATCGAGGACCAAAGTGACACGGGGTAAAGACAACCCAGAAGATAGAGAGACCCACCATGAGTGGGTGCCTACATTGACTTGAGACCAGAAGAACCGGATGGTGCCCAGCCACTACCAGTGATAGCCACGATGGAGCTCACTGAGTTGTGTCTCACTGGCAACACAGGAATGAAAAGGGGTGCATCCTGAGATCTCCACTAAAAGACCTCAATTGATGGTCCAGCGGTTTCGGGATTCCCCTGGGAGCATGGCCCATGGCCCTGATGCTGCAGTTGCCCATAGATCATAATGAAGGTCCACTCTTCAGACACGAATGGATTGAACTTGGCGAAGCAGAGTGACCGTATATTTGATGCACTTTATGGCTCTGTGCATCTGTGGGATATCATCCTGCTGACCTCTGGCTGGAGGAAGGAGAGTGGGTGGAGAGGAGGGGAAAGGAGACTGTTGGGAGAATGAGACATGTATGGAGCAGAGGAGAATAGTGTGCTGTCACCGGCCAGGGAGAGCAGTGGAAGTTGCATATAGGTGGACATGTGTGGACATGTAAATTTATACAGGAATGTACATTTTCACTTAGTCATATTAAATAAAAAAAAAGACTTGTCCATTTTTAAATTGGGTTATATATGTTTTTATTGACTTTTAAGTGTTCTCTCTCTATTGCAGGTCCAAGAACTTTAATCAGTTATGTGAAATGCAATTATTTTATCCTATCAGTTGTTTTCTAAGTTTTCAGCTCTGTTCCATTAATCTGTATGACTATCTTTATGTCAATATCATGTTGTCCTGATTATTATAACATAGTGGGTGTATGTGCACACAGATACATGTATGTATAAAATAAGCAGCCCTGGTAGAATGGTGGTTAAGTGCTCAGGTGCTAACTGAAGGGTCAGCAGTTCTAACCCACCAGCCACTTCACAAGACAAAGATGTAGCATTCCTCTTCTGTAAAGATGACAACTTTTGAAACCCTATGGGGCAAGTATACTGTCTTACAGGGTCGTTATGAGTCCTAATTGACTTGATATCAGGGGTTTTTTGGTAATATATGAAATGTAGATTTAAATATGTAAATATAAAATATAACACTTGAACTGTAAGACATAAAGCATTGCTGATGAAGAATATGCTCCTTGGCTTAAATACATACCTAAGGCTGTCTGAAGTAGCTCTTAGCTAGGGGTGAGATAAGAGAGTGAAGGGGGACAAGAATTGGTTGAATGGATACAGGATAAAGGAGGAGTGTGCTTTCACAGGGTGAGTGGAGAGAGCAGTTAGAGTAGCATAGTGGTGTTTGGGGTTTTGTGTGGCAAGTTGGACTGTAAACTTTTACTCAAAGTATACTAAGATATTTGTATATATATTATTTAAAAAAATACATCATTCAACTTCCTACAAAATTGTTTTGGTTATTGTGGGTCCTTTACATTTTTATATAGTTAAGAATCAGCTTGTCGATTTATGCAGGAAAAAAGTGTGCCAAAATTTTGATAGAAATTATGTTAAATCTATTCATGAATAGGTGGAGAATTTTTAATATTCTTTTTTTAAGTAGAAAGATTGTATTAGGAAATGTTTAGTAACTTGTAAGCAGAGATGACAACTCAAGAAAAGATGACAAGTCAGAAAATTAGCATAATATTTAATATTCTCTTGTTATTTAATGTTGGGTCATATTCTTAAGTTTTTAAAGTTCTTTTTAGGTGCCTTTGAGTCAGTTCCAACTCATAGTGACCCTGAATGCAACAGAATGAAACACTGCCCAGTCCTGCACCATCCTCACAATGCAACAGAATGAAACACTGCCCAGTCCTGCACCATCCTCACAATTGTTATGCCTGAGTCCATAGTTGGAGCTACTGTGTGAGTCTGTCTTTTTTAGGATCTTCCCCTTTTTCATGGACCCTCTGCTAAGCATGATGTCCTTCTCCAGGGACTGATCTCTCCGGGGACTGTTAACATATGTAGAGTATGTGAGATACGTGAGATGTAGTCCTTCCATCCTTGCTTCTAAGAACCATTCTGGCTGTCCTTCTTCCTGAGTTAAAGATAGCAAGGTATAAAGCATGTATTACATAAAAGATGGTTGAGAAAGTTGTAATATTGATTGTTTCTCTAGTGAAAACATTCTTATTGTAGTCATTTCTAAATCTTACTTATTATGGCTTATTTACATAGGGTTGTAAATACCCTGTCAATATATCTACTCTTTTGGAAATAAAATACGTTGTGCACATGTGCAAATGTATGTACAAAGTGAAGAAGGAAGCAACTATTTTGAAGGTGATACTGAGCCACAGTACTTATGTTTTTTTCTGTCAGGTAGATGAGATCTGACAATTAAGTCCACAAACTTAATTATTCTAAGTGCTACATACTTCATTGCTGAATATCCCTAGTCACCTTTAAGGTACTCCCTTTGGGAAGCTATGTACCAACACCAGTGCCTAGTCCACCCGTCAGAGCAGTTTTAGAGCTCTTTCTGGAATGGCCGTTGAGCATGGTGGCACAGTGGCAGGTGTGTGAACTTAATTGTATAGTTGTCTGTGAGGGAATTTTTTAGCCAGTAAACAAATAACTGTGTGGGAACACCCAACCTACCGTGTGATCTGGCCCCCGATGACTTTTCTTCTTTTTCTTTACCCCAAGATAAAGGAAATTTTGACAACACTCAGGATATCAAGGGTAAGATGACAGTAACTCTGATGGCTGTTCCAGAAAGAGTTCCAAAATTGCTTTGAAGAGTGGACTAGGTGCTGGCATCAGTGCATAGCTTCCCAAGGGGAGTACTTTAAAGGTGACAGTAGTGATATTCAACAGAGGTATATAGATGTAGCACTTAGAACAGTCAAGTTTGTGGGCTTAATTGTCAGACCTCGTATAACATGGATTTTTTTTCATTGTAACATGTAACAGTTTCTCTTCTTTCCTATCCTCTTCCTAACTTCTGTGTTTGTGTTAGGATATGGTATCTTATTAGAGCTGTATCATGATGTTTTTATAGATTGCTGTCTTCTTAGAGTCTTGTGTTTTAGAAGATCTGATTTTTCCTCTCACCGAGGGAAGGAGAAGGAGAGAATGAATAGTATTTCATTTTTCACTACTTATCTTCATTGTGCAGCTGTGAAATCAGAGGCGTTTGTGCATGAAGACAGATTTGTTCTATGGCCTCGGAGTTGGATGCCGGGGACGATGGCGGCTGCACTGAGCTGGCAAAGCCCCTCTATCTTCAGTACCTGGAGAGAGCCCTCCGGTTGGACCATTTCCTGAGACAAACATCGGCCATTTTCAATAGGAATATTTCTAGGTATGCTACTCCGCGTTTTAATGCTTCCCAGCATAGAATTCCATCACTTCTCTGAAATATTGTCATTACTCTAGATTTTAGAGTTAAAGTATTTTGCAGTGTGTTTGATGTTTGCTTTTTCCTTCTTTCAAATAAAATATAGTCAGCTTGTTTGAAAGATTAATTTCTTCTCCGAAGTGTCTAGTTCTCCTAACCTTACATTGTAATGTTTTGCTGGGTCAGATGTAATTGTAGGCTTACCAATTTTCAATTTATAGTGATGACAGTGAAGATGGACTGGATGACAATAATCCTTTACTGCCCCAGTCTGGAGATCCTTTAATACAGGTTAAGGAAGAACCTCCAAATTCATTGCTTGGGGAAACTTCTGGAGCAAGCAGTTCTGGAATGTTAAACACATACTCACTGAATGGAGTTCTACAGTCAGGTCAGTGTGGTGTAGCACCCTTCTTTGAGCTGTTACTTCTCATAGGATAGTCATCTTTTCATTCTTTTATTTTTTATGTTTTTTTTACACAGAATCAAAATCTGACAAAGGAAATTTATATAACTTCTCTAAGTTGAAGAAAAGCAGAAAATGGTTAAAGGTAAGAGATAAGAGAGAACGCTTACGTTTCTGATAGAAGGGAAAGTTATTGACTCATTCTGGCAGGCTGATATTTTTCTAGATAAATGAACCTTTTTTTGTAGATGTGGTTTCTTGGCGAACTAGGAAGAAATCTCAAGTATTTGGTAAGTCTTTTTAGGAAACATTGAGTATAAAGCATGATGGAAGTGAGGGGATGCAAAATTATATCAGATAAAATCTGTTCTCTTCTGTGGCTCACATTTTAATCAAGAATATAAATGTGCTGTTTCATCAGTCCGTGAATAGTTCATTCACCCAACAAGTGTTTGCTGAGCACATCCTAATACTCGGGCACTACTGTGGATATCAGGGATACATCACTGAACAGACAAGCAAGGTCCTTGCCCTGTTGAGCTTATATTCTAGTGGAAGGAGGCGGCTACCACTGCTCTCCCTGTCCCTGTGACAGTGCACTTCTCCTCTCCATTCTAAACAGTCATATCCTCCTAATAATCTCCTATCCCTCCTCTCTACCCTCCACTCCACCTCCAGCAAGAGGTCAGCAGGATGACATCATATAGATACATGAAACCATAAAGTGCACACACGATATGGTGATTCTGTGTCACCAAGTCCAGTCCATTCCTGTCTGAAGAGTTGACAGGAGAGAGAGCCTGATAAAGTCGATTGTGGACAGGGACAGCATCAGGTCCAGGGACCATGGACCCCGGGGAACCCTGAGACCCCTGGATCATCAATTTCAGTCTTTTAGTGAAGATCTCAGGGTACATGCCTTTTTATTCTTCTGTTGCCAGTGAGACTCAACTTTGTGTGAGCCGCATGACAGTTATCACAGGTGGTGGCCAGGCACCATCCAGTTCTTCTGGTCACATGTGGATGTAGTCACCCAGTCATGTGGGTCTCTCTGTCTTCTGGGTCCTCTTTCCCCATGTTGTTTTGGTCCTTGGTGATCATCCATTCCTGCTGAGTTGGGACCACTGGATGTACTTCAGATGGCAGCATGGCTGCTTTTAAGAACCCAGATGCCACTCACCAATGTCGGGGTGCAGAAGATTCTGTTAGCAAAATGGTAGTTATGCCATTTGGCCTCGATGTCCACTGAGAGCATGGTCCCCAGACCCCCACCCCAGTTATTCTGTCCTTGCAATATTGGGTTGTTGAAGTCCAGTTAAAATTGATCTTCTTTCTAATGTGTGCTGTCACTGATTTCACCCAACCAGATTTCTATCAACTGTCTAATCTATACCCCACCTTTGCCCTCCCACCCTCCTCCCCACCCTTGTAGCCATCACAAAGTCTTTTCTTTTATGCATGAGTGTGTTTTTAAGTTCTTATCGTTTAGGGGTCTCATACAATATTTGTCCTTTTGCCACTGACTATTTTCACTCAACATAAGGTCCTCCATTGAAACCAGGTTATCAGATGCTTCCTAAAATCATCATTGTTCCTTTTTTTTAAAATTATGATTGAATGAAAATGTACATTCACATATAAATTTGCATGCTCACCTATATGCAGCTCCTACTGTTCTCACTGCCTGGTTACAGCACACTCTTCCCCTCTGCTGTATACTGTCTTCCCAACTCAACACTGTTCTTTATCATTGCATAGTGTTCCATGGAGTATATAATACCATAGTTTACCTATCCATTTCTCTGTTGTTGGACATTTGGGTTGATTCCATTTTTTTGCTATTGTAGACTGTGCTGCAGTAAACATCCGTGTGCATGTATCTGTTGGTGTGAATGCCTTGATTGTGCAGGATATATTCCAAGGAGTAGAATTACTGGGTCAAATGGTCTGTCTATTTCCAGCTTTTTAAGGAAGCGCCAGATTGCTTTCCAAAGAGGTTGCACCATTTTGCAATCCCACCAACAATGTAGCGGGGTTCTGATTTCTCCATAGCCTCTCCAGAATTTGTTGTTTCGTGTTTTCTGGATCATGGCCAACCTTGTTGGGGTGAGATGTATCTCATCGTAGTTTTGATTCGAGCAACTGATTTCTTCATGATCAGATATAAAGAGCTAGAGTGAGAGCATTTCAGTCATAAAGTGCAAGTGCAAAAGTCTGGAGAAAAGAAGCATATCTGGAGCACAGGGTATAAGGAGAATGGTGGAAGATCAGGTCAGAGAGCCTGATCATGCAGGTCCTTGTAGGTCATGTAAAGGAATTTGGATTTTAGTCTTGTCACAGCAGTAGGCCATTGGAGTGTTTATGAGCTGGGAAGTGGTATAATCTTTATATTCCTATAAATTTTAGCAGCCTTTGGGTGCAGTAAGGAGCCCTGGTGGCTCAGTAGTAAACATTTGGTTGAGAGCTTGAACTCACCCACCTCTCCATGGGAGAAAGATGAAGAAGTCTGCTTCCATGAAGATTTCAGGCTTGGAAACTCTGTCAGGCAGTTCTACTCTGTCCTTGGTATGAGGCAAATTTGACTGAACAGCAACTGAGAGTGGTTTTGGATTTTGGGTGGTGCAGTAGTTAAGTGCTTGGCTGCTAACTGTAAGTTTGGCTGTTTGAACTCACTAGAGACTGTGGAAGAAAAACTTGGCAATCTGCACCTATGATGATGACATCCTAGAAAACCTCGTGAGACAGTTCTACTCTGTCACATGAGGTAAGTCTTTTGGTAAGCCATTACAAGCAGGGGAGTGAGGTTAGACAAAAGTTAGAGCATTAATAGCTATACACACATTCCTCACCAGATAGTTGTGTGGAAGTTTGCTTAATGTGAAAATGCAGGATGACCACATCATAACACAAAATGGAGGGTGACGGCATCGTTACATAACTGCCAAATTACTTTATTACCAAGCCAAAACCAATACTGAAAAATGGAGTCCTGGTGGCATAGTGTTTAAGAGTTTCAGCTGCTAACCAAAAGGTTGGCGGTTCAAATCCAACAGCTGTTCCTTGGAAACCCTGTGGCATAGTTCTGGACTGTCTCACAGGGTTGCTATGAGTTGGAATTAACTTACAGCAGTGGCTTTGTTATATAACTGACTGCAGCATTACATAGCTACAAAACCACTGAGAATTATGGTGCAGCCAAGTTAAGTAACCTTAATCGTCACAGCCAGCATTACTCTCACCAGTACCTTGGCATTCATTACTGCCAGAAATGTATGTCATGAATGCACAAAGTAGTTGTGCAATAGCTATTTTACTGTTGTTGTAGGTGTGAAATGTTAAAAAGTGAGATAGCTTATAAATTAGGAGTAGGTTACTCTTAACAGGATTACTGTCTTGGCCAAACTGAATTGAAGTTAATATTTGTTTTGTTAAAATCAATTATTTCTCTGTTTCATACTTTGCCTGGAAAGAGCTAAAAGTAATTTAAAGGTACTGTATCATTATCACTGCCAGGTCCTTTAAAAGGCTCATGTGTACAAAGTCTAATGTGCCTCATATTAGGGAGGTTTTAGGCTGTGAGGAATGCAGAAATTTTTGTTTAACTATCACATTTAAAAAAATTGAGATGTAATATACATGCCATAAATTCACTGCTTTAAATTGTACAATTCAGTAGTTTTTAATGTATCTACAAAGTTGCATAACCATCACCATATCTAATTCCAGAATATTTTCATCACCCTTATAAGAAAACCTTTACCCTGTTTGCAGTCACTCCCCCTTTCCCTCTTCCCCCAGCTCTTGGCACTACAACCACTAATCTGTTTGATTTGCCTATTCTGAACATATCTTTTAAGTGGATTCACACAAAATGTGACCTTCTGTGTCTGCTTTCCTTCCTTTAGTGTACAGTAGCTGCCCCTTATCTGTGCTTTCACTCTCTGTGGTTTCAGTTACCCACAAGTCAACCACAGTTTGAATATGTTAAATGAATGATAAATGCACCATGATGGAATCTCAGTGCTGTCCAGCTCCTTTCTTTCATTTAACTTTTATTATAGTGTATTGTTATAATTGTTCAGTTTTTTTATTGTTAATGTCTCACTGTGCCTATTTTATAAATTAAACGTAATTGTAGCCATGTCTGTATAGGGCAGATATGTAGTGTTCAATGCTATGCACTGTTTGAGTCATCCATAGGAGGTCTTGGGACATATCTTCCACTGACAAGGGAGGACTGTGTTATGTTTTCCAGGTTTATTTATGTCATATATTGGTACTTCATTTCTTTTTATAACTGAATAGTATTTTGTTGTATGAAGTACTACATTTAGTATATACATGTATCAGTTGATGAGTATTTGAGTTGTTTCTACTGTCTTAGTGATAGTATTTTATATGTTCTGTTATACCCTGTGGGTAGCTTGTTTGTTTTGTTTTACTTTGGTGTTTGACATTTAGTTTGAATAGCTTATGTATATTTGAAGGACTTACAGCCTTGTTGCTGTATACTGTATTGCCCCTGTTTTAATGCTCTCTAATTTTTGCCTCAGCTGTTGGTACAGAGTTGATTATGGTTTAGATAGATTGGTTCAGTTGGTGTGCATTTGTTTTTCAATTGAATTGGGAAAAAATAGTACATGGGGAACTGGAATAAACATCCCTCAGCCATTTTTGTCATTGTTTTGGAATCTGGAAAAAAATGCTAAAATTACAAAAGGAATTGTTTCCTGGCAGAAGTTACATTTCCCTTTCCTTTCTGTTCAGAACATTCTACTAAGTGATGAGTCTAGTGAAGCAGAGTCTCAAAGTGAAGACAATGATGATGAAGAGGAACTCAATCTCAGCCGAGAAGAACTTCATAATATGCTGCGACTGCACAAATATAGGAAGCTTCACCAGAATAAGTATAGTAAAGACAAGGAGGTGAGAGTTTCAGGGGAAGCCTCAGACCTTCGTGCTTGGTATTCATACCTTCTGGTTTATATTTATTAAAGATACATCAGTTTAACCTTATATTTAGTGACAACTTTATTAAAACTTAATTCACATACGAAAACATCAGTCATTTAAATGTGCAGTTCAGTGAGGTTTAATGTGTTCGGAGTTGTACAGCTATCATCACTAATTTCAAAACATTTTCATCACCCCAGAAAGAAACCCTGTACCCACCCCTTAACTGTCTTCTTCATCCCCTGTCCCACCCCAGCCCTAAGCCCTATCCTCTGTCTTTATAAATTTACCCATTATAGACTTTATACAAATGGAATCATACCACATGTGGTCCTTTGTGTGTGGCTTCTTTCACTTAACATAGTGTTTTCAAGGTTCACCCATGTCATAGGATTGTACTTTACTCTTTTTTATTGCTGTATGATAGTATTCCATTGTATGGATTTACTGCATTTTATGGATTTATCAATAGATGATTTTTCTACTTTTTTCACTATTACAAATAATGCTACTGGGTACATTAGAGTAAAAGTTGTTATGTGGATATATGTTTTCATTTCTCTTGAGAATGTACTTCTGAGTGGATTTGCAGGGTCATATGGGGACTGCCAGTTAAGTTTGCGAATTCATCCTAGAAAGAGTGCTGCATAGTTCGTTGCTGAATGTCACTATGATCACCTTTGAAGTACTCCCCTTGGAAAACTGTGCACTGACACTAGCACATGGTCCATGTCAAAGCAATTTTGGAACTCTTATTTCTGGATTGGCCATCAGAGCTGTCGTCATATTACCCTTAATATCTTGATTGTCATCAAAATGTCTTTTTTTCCATATTGCCCTTATCTTCAGGAAAAGAAAAAAGTCACTGGGGGCCAGATCAGGTGAGTAGGTACAGTGTTCCAATACAGTTGCTTACTGGCTAAGAATTCCCTCACAGACAACTGTACAGTTAAGTTCACAAACTTGCCAGCATGCTCAGTGGCCATTCCAGAAAGAGTTCCAAAATTGCCTTGAAGGGTGGACTAGGCACTGACATTGGTGCTTAGCTTCCCAAGGGGAGTACTTTGAAGGTAACCATAGTGATATTCAGCAATGAGTTATGTAACACTTAGAACAGTTAAGTTCATGACTTAATTGTTGGACTTTGTGTGGTATCAGGAGCCCTGTGGGCGGTGGCAGAGTGGTTATATGTACCTCTGCTAACCAAAAGTTTGGCAGTTAATATCCACCAGCTGTTTCTTGGAAACCCTGTGGGGCAGTTCTGCTCTGTCCTATAAGATTGCTGTAAGTTGCAATTGACTTCTGACAGTAATGGCTTTTTTTTTTTTAATGGTATCTCTATGTGTCTCTTGAATAATGACGCACTCTTCTTTGAAGTTGTGGTAACATTTTACATTCTGGTGGTTATTAATATAGTTGTTCTTTGGAAGTGTTTTCACTCTTTACCCACTGACATTAGAATGATGATAAGTTTAACTGGCAACTGTTTGAAAGCTGTAACCAAAGCTTTCTGATTTTTTTTGTGAGAGCATGACACTTTGTATACAATGAGCAAAACATCCTTGAAGACCTAAAAACTTTCCAGCAGTGATGTAAGGTCTAAAGTTAGTTCAGGGAGCTTTGAATAACATGCTGGTGTTTATAAACCGGTAGAAGACATAGGGAGATATCTGACCAAATTGATTCAGATTTGTTCTTTAAAGCCCCATGGTGAGACACTGTGGTACTTGAAATATTTGTCCGTTCCTCTAAATGAAGTAAGAGTTATGCGTAGGAAAATCCATACATCGTAAGTATATAGCTCAGTGAATGCTCAGTTAGTTTTGGAGGACCTTACAAGAGTTTTCTCTATTACTCAGTATCCTGGTTTCAGTTCTTGAACAACTCAGCGTGGCTAACATCCAGGAAAGAAATTCAACTTTGAGTGATAATAAGTGAGATGCAGTTTAATGTTAGATTTGGGGGTCAGTTTAAATAAAATGTGAATGGATTTGCTACACCCTATGTGAAAAAAGGAAACCTTGGTGGTGTAGTGGTTAAGAGCTGTGGTTGCTAACCAAAAGCTTGGCAGTTCAGATCCACCGGATGCTTCTTAGAAACCATATGGGACAGTACTACTTTGTCCTATAGGGTTGCTGTGAGTCGGGATCAACTCGACAGCAACAGGTTTGGTGTTTTTGGTATGTGGAGGAAAAGGAGCCCAGTTGGGACCCTGGTAGCACAGTGGTTAAGAGGTACAGCTGGTAACCAAAAGATTGGCATATCTGCCAGGCACTCCTGGAAGCTCTATGGGACAATTCTACTGTGTCCTGTAGGGTTGCTATGAATCAGAATCAGCAGCAGTAGGTTTTGGGGTTTGTGTTAACAGTGGCTAATCACTCAGTTGCTAACTTAACAGTTCTGTAGGAGAAGACCTGGTGATCTGCTTCTGTAAGTTACAGCCTAGGAAACCCAGGGAACAGTTTTACTCTGTCACATTGGCTTACTGTGAGTCAGAATTGTCTCAGTGAAACCTAACAACAGCATATGTAAAAAAATTTTATTATTCATGTATTAGAATTCTGGCAACCTAGGTTCTGTTGAGCCCTGGTGGCACATTGGTTAAGCACTTGGTTGCTAACCAAAAGGTCAGCAGTTTGAATCCTCTAGCCACTTTGCAGGAGAAAGAGATAGCAATCTATGGGTAGTTCTGCTCTGTCCTACGGGGTCACTGTGAGTTGGAATCAACAGCAGTGGGTTTTAGGCAGTATCCCTAATGTTGGCAGGATCGTGTAGCAGGAAAAAAGAGTGACTTAAACCTTCAGATAATTGGGACGGCCACTGCCTTAGTTTCTCAGTGCTGCTGTAGCAGAAGTACCACAAGTAGGTAGCTTTAACGGAAAAAAATTTATTTTCTTGTGGTTTTGGAAGCTTAGAAGTCCAATTCAGGGCACCAGCTCTAGGATGACACTTTCTCTGTTGGCCCCTGGTCCTTGTCTTTTTCAGCTTCTCTTCCTAAATTCCTTTGCAGTTTTCATGTGGCATCTATCTTCCCCATTTCTGCTTGCTTGCTTCTATTCCTAATCTCGTCTATTATATATCAGAGGTGATTGGTTTAAGACACATCCCACACTGATGGGACATCATTAACATAAGAAGCGGAACCCTAGTCCCAAGTGGGATTGCATCTACAGGTATAAGGGTTAAGATTTATAACATAATTTTAGGGAACACAATTCACCCTGTAATATCTGATGTCTCTTAGAACCATATGTAAGAGTATGAGCCAGAATAGCCGCAAGAATCAGAAAACTTAGTAGATCTGAGGACTGTTGGTCATAGAGATATGGTTTATTTCTTAGCTGATGAATTCCCAAGGGAGAAAAGTCTTTTGTAGTGGATTGCTTCCCTTGTGTTTGTGTCAGGACTAAGTAAGTAATCTGATGGAAATTCAGAAGCGTGAAAAGGTTCTCTGTATGTTATTTCCATGGGCATTGCAGCTGAACACATTTTCCTTGGAAGCCAAGTAAATAATTGACTTGGATACACTACATCCTAATTGTTCTCTTTGTCAGGAGAATACTGTGCTTGGAGCTTTAATTTTCTCTGACTTAGCTTTCTCTAGTGAAGATGATGTTTCCTGAATGCTATGCTGTAAAATACAGGTAGGTCCCTCTAAGCATCTCTGTCTTTGCCTGCTTTAGTTGCAGCAGTACCAGTACTACAGTGCAGGCCTGCTGTCCACACATGACCCTTTCTATGAGCAACAGCGGCACCTACTTGGACCCAAAAAAAAGAAATTCAAGGAGGAAAAGAAGCTTAAAGGTAAGCATATTGACCTGTGCTGTAGGGGAAAAGAAATTGTAAAGTTTAGTAAATGAGAGAGAGTTTTATTGGGCATATATTGTCTTTACACTTCAGAGCCCAATTGATGTGTCCTTGTGAGCCCAACTGGGTCATACTCTGTTTGCTCAAGGACATGAAATAATGATTCCAATATGATTTTCTAAATCACCTGCCTTCAAATTTTACGTGTCTGGATCATGTATGGCTTGCTGGTGCTTTTAAACTTGGAAATAATACACATAATAGAAATTTACTTTGCTCTCTGAGAGGTTCCAGACCCTCATATCTAACTAATCACAAGTACTGTTAACTTTATTTCTTATTTGGTTTATTGTCATTTATAGATTTAGAAAGACATAGGAAGTACAGATGTCTAGCCAGAGTTTTATGCCAAATAGTTTATTCCTGTTTTCTTCTATACCTTCTGCAAATGTTGTAAGTGTTCTGTGAGAGGAAGAAGTTGATTATCCACAGAGAAGTATGGAGAGTAACCCAAAGTCTTATCTTTGGAATAAATTATAATTGTTGCTGTCTGAGGTGATTTAAAATAGATTGCCTCCTGATGATCCTCTGTAGTGTGTGGTGGTTTCATGTTTGCCAGGAAATGGCCTTTCCTCTCTTGTTGAGCTCTAAGCAGCTGGAAATCTGGAAGGAAACAGGAAGGGAAAGTTTTTAACTATCCCTACAAGGCAGATTGTATTCCTCTGAAGGTCTGACGGCTATTCAAAAAGACTATTTTGAACCTTCTTCCTATTTACTACATCCTTTTTTTACCTATTTTATGTTTCTTGTTTTTGAATCCCCTGCAGCCTTCCTCAAATAAGACATAAACAAAGATGATTGCGTCTTTCACAGTCTTGGTGACGTATCAGTTAATCCATTTTTTTCCTTTGTCTGTTAGATTTTTAACCACCTTACACTACCACCGGGTAGTTACAAGTGTCCTTCCTTGTGACCAATTACTCGAGTCCATGGTAATTCCTTTGCTGTCCTTCCAATTGGGTTCAAAAGAAATAAGGTTCTCAGGTTTTATTCTGTGTTTCTCTTTCGTGTAAGCAGAAGGAGTATCCAGTTTTCTTTTCCAAGGTAGAAAGATCTTTCTCTTGGAATATTCATGGCTTGAAGAGATACAGGGATAAACATTCCTAGCCTCAGTTAGAATGAGGAAAAAAAACATGAATTTTCTTAAAGTGATGAGATGGTTTTATGGCTCTTTGCCATGTGTTAAGGGAGGAAATGCAACTTGTGTCTGTTTCCTTTACAGCCAAGTTAAAAAAAGTAAAGAAAAAAAGACGAAGGGATGAAGAACTTTCCTCTGAGGAATCCCCTCGTCGCCACCACCACCAGACCAAAGTCTTTGCCAAGTTTTCTCATGATGCACCTCCCCCTGGCACTAAGAAGAAGCATTTATCCATTGAGCAGCTTAATGCTCGTCGCAGGAAAGTGTGGCTGAGCATTGTGAAAAAGGAACTCCCAAAGGTGAGTGCCTCCAACCCTCTGAGAGGGAGTTGTGAGAGACAGGTACCTCAACAGAGTAAATCTGTATTTCAGAAATGAAATTAATCTGCTGGAATTAAGAGAATACTGAGTAGTAGTCTCTTGAGTTAACCAATTTTCTAGAACTGAGTCAGAATTTACAAAACAATTAGGACTAGTTGTGTGATGCTTCTTAAGTGGGGTTGGAGGGAACCTTCTTTAGCAATAGGGATTTCAGAGCAAACTGATAAGTGATAATACCCACTGCAGTTGAATCGATTCCAACAAAAAGGAGGTGATCTATTTTTTAGAGAATTGATCAGCATTGGGTTGCTGCTGAATAAATCATAGATACTAGAAGAAAGCGAATGATTCAAAAGAAACGTGTAGGGATTCTTTATGTTTTTTTATTTTTATTTTTTTAAATTTTTTATTTAATATAACTGAGTGAAAATGTACATTCCCATGTAAATTTACATACCCACCTATATGCAGTTTCCACTGCTCTCCCTGCCCGGTGACAGCACACTATTCATTTTTTTATTTTTTAATAACATTTTGACATGTTTCAGATTTGAAAGTTGCAAAGGTAATACAGTTGTTTATATAGTGTTCATCATAAATTCAGTGCAGTCCTAATAGAAATCCCAATAAACTATTTTATGGAGTTAGAAATATTGATACTGTAAAGTTCATATGAAAAAAGAACTAGGAAAACACTGAAAAAACCCACAAAGCATTAAAACATACTTTAAAATTTGTGCAATTAAAAGAATGTGGTACTGGCCCATACACAGTGCAGTATACTAGTAGAATTTTTAGTAAATAGCACTAGAACAGTTGGGTAGCCATTTGGAAAAAGATAAAATTAGATCTGCATCTCACAATCATACTCCAACTGGATCAGGTATCTCTATGTTAAAAATGAAACCATACAAATACTAGAAGAAAAAAGGATTCGGTTGCTCATTAAGGAATTTATGGCCACCACCAAAGATAGCTCTGACACCTAATATGATTATAGTTCCTGATGTGGCAGGAGGAAATGGGGTGTGCAGATCAAGAACTCTATCAAAAGACCAGACTTAGTAGTCCGACAGCCTGGAGGGTCGCTTGAGAACATGGCCCTTGGACTTGCTGCTTGCCCAGAGCAGAGACCAGTACTAAAACTAACACTTCAGTCAGAGAATGGACAGAACTTGGGGATACAGAGTGATGTATGATGTAGGTGGTGTGTGTACTTCATGGTTCAATGTGTATATGAGGCTGTCCAACTGATATCTTTTTAGAGGGGAGAAGAAAGGTTGGAAAGGAGGGGACAGGTACCCGTTGAGTGAATACTGGAAGTAAAGAGTGGAGAGGATGAGGAGAGCAGATGGAATTGCATAGAGGTGGCTGCTAGCGGTTTTCTATGGCAAATTGACTTAGATTGTAAACTTTCACTTAATCACAATAAAAAATTTAAAACAAAAATTTATATAGGAAAAGAGTTTGTAATTTACTTTCCAGAGGCAATAAAGGGTTGATAAATTTGACTTCATGAAAAAAATTTTTTGCACGACATAAAAATAGCAAAATCAAAAGATAATTGATAATATGGGAATAATTATTCACGTGTTCTATAGATCTGTAGACAAAGGACTACTATCCGTAATATGTAGAGAGCAGTTGTTAAAAATTGAAGGACAAAGGACCAAAAGTTTGATAGATAAATGGGAAAAAGACATGAATAAACAATTCACTGAAAAAAAATACACACACACACACACACACACACACATCCCTGAAATAGGAAAAAGATTCAACACTGGCAAAAATTTAAAATTATGTCCATACTTTCTGTTGAGAAGACTCTGAGAAAATGAGAATGCAAATGGGAGAGGATCCTCCTTCTGCAGGGAAATTTGGTATTCCCTAACAAAACTACGTATGTAATTATTAGCCCACTACTTCCACTTCTAGGGCTCTACCCTGAAAATAGACCTCCATCAAAAATACGTGTACCCATGTATTTGTAATTGTAAAAGAGGGGAAACAGTTGAAGTGCCCATACCTAAATAAATGGTAGCATAAACTGTGGTGGGTTCTCATAGTCCCATACTACGTAGCTGTTAAAGAATGAAGAAACTCTTTGGAACTGATATGGAATAATTCTTGTACATACAGGGTCTTCTGGTAAGGATGTCCAATTTTTGACAGCTCATGGCAGTGATACTTGTAAAGCTATAGTGGCTATATTTATCAAATCTTTTGTAATTAGTCTTGACAAATAGCCATGACAAGGTATACAATTCCACAAAAAAATTATTAAAGTTTATTATCAAAATGGGTGTTCCATTTGCCAAACATTCCATGTGTTGTGTGAAATTTGCAGTGTGCATAATCGTCTCATTAAAAGAACAATTCAGTGTGTAATCAGAAAATTTGAGACAACCAAGTCTGTTGCCAATCAGACAATACCTGTGTGGCCGTGGGCTGCACACTCACAATGAAAATATCACTGCTGTTGTCAGTGTACACGAGAATCCATCCCACTCAGTTTCTTGCCAAGCATAGGAACTGAGCCTTTTGTTGACAATAGTTTAGCGGATTTAGTTGGACTTGAACTTTTACCCTTACAAAATTGTTTTAACTCAAGAAATGAAGTCCAACGACCATAGATTGTGCTGTACATATGCTAGCGGGGCTTTGGAGCAAGTGAAAGTTGACCCTGCTTTTGGCCATAAAATCGTCGTCAGAGATGAACCCCATTTTTGGATAAGTGGTTTTGATAACAAACAAACCTGTTGCATTTGGAGCTGTGAAAATCCAATGGAGAGTCAAAAACAACCACTTCATCCCCAGAAAGTTACCGTTTGGTGTGGATTTTGGTCTCGCAGAATCCTTGGCCCTTGTTTTTTCAAACATGAATGAGGAGAGGCAATGGCAAAGGATGTCGGGCTATAATAACTGATATTTTTGCCTCCATTTGGTAGTTGCCCCAATGGCCATTTACCCAAAGTTCTTTTCCACACATAATGCCATCAAATGTGCTTCAAAATAAGAAAACAATTAAAACTGTTATTGTGTGCACAACTTGTTTTATTCACATTCTGTTAAAAGTGGAAAAGCAAAGCACAAACAAGTATCTATAGTACGTTACCTTTCATGTAACAAAGACTGTTGTGGTCTTTGTTAGGTGCTGTTGAATTGATTCTGACTCATAGTGACCCTGTGCACAGCAGAGTGAACACTGCCTGGTCCTGCACTGTGCCACAATAATTTTTATACTTAAGCCCACTGTTGTAGTCACTGTGTCTGTCCATATTGTTGAGAGTCTTCCTCTTGTCTGTTGACCCTCTGCTTTGCCAAGCATGATGTCCTCCAGGGATTGATTCCTCCTGACAGTGTGTCCAAAGTATGTAAGATGCAGTCTTGGCGTCTTTGATTCCAAGGACCCTTCTGGTTGTACTTCTTCCAGAACAGATCCGTTTATTCTTTTGGCCGTCCATGGTATGTTCAGTATTTTTCTCCAACACCACAGATCAAAGGTGTCAATTCTTCTGTCTTCCTAATTCGTTGTTCAGTGTACAGTGTGACTGAAAATACCATGGCTTGGGTCAGGCTCACCTTATTCCTCAAGGTGACATCTTTAGTTTTCAACACCTAGAAGAAGTCTTTTGCAGCACATTTTCCCAGTGCAATGTGTCTTTAGAAGAAGTCTTTTGCAGCACATTTTCCTAGTGCAGTGTTTTTTGATTTCTTGACTGCTGCTTCCATGGGTATTGAAATCCTTGATAACCTCAATCTTTTTTCCATTATCTGTGATGCTACTTACTGTTCTAGTTGCAAGAATTTTTGTTTTTTTGATGTTGTGGTGCAACCTATACTGAAGACTGTAGTCTTTGATCTTTTTCAGTAACTGTTCCAAATCCTCTTCACCTTCATTCAGCAAGCAAGGTTGTGTCATCTGTGTAACACAAGTTGTTACAGAGTCTTTGTTGAATCCTGATGTCTTGTTCTTCATATAGTCAAGCTTCTCAGATTATTTGTTTGACATACAGATTGGAAAGGTATGGTGAAAGGATACAGCCATGACACACACCTCTTCTAGCTTTAAACCACGCAGTGTGTCCTTGTTTTATTCAGACAGCTGTCTCAGTCCATGTACAGATTCTTCATAAGCACACTTACATGTTCTGAAATTCCCATTCTCTTTAGTGGTATCCATAGTTTGTTATGATTCACACAGTTGAATACCTTTGCATAGTCATGAAACAAAGGTAAACATGTCTTTGGTATTCTATCTGTTTTCCGCCAAGATCCATGTGACATCAGCAATGATATCACTGGTTCCATGTCCTCCTCTGAACATGTCTTGAATTTCTGGCAGTTCCCTGTCCACGTATTATTGCAGTCACTTTTCAGTGATCTTCAGCAAAATTTTACTTACGTGTGATCAGACAAACTCACTGCCATTGAGTCATGATGTTTATTAAATTTTTTTCTTTTTTATTTAACATAACAGTGAAAATGTACATTCCCATATAAATTTACATACCCACCTATATGCACCTTCCACTGCTCTCCCTGTCCGATGACAGCACACTGTTCCTTTCTGCTCCATACATGTCTCATCCTCCCAACAGCCTCCTTTCCCCTCCTCTCCACCCACTCTCCTTCCTCCAGCCAGAGGTCAGCAGGATGATATCCTATAGATGTATAGAACCATAAAGTGCAAATAATATATAGTCACTCGGCATTGCCAAGACCAATCCATTCCTGTCCAAAGAGTGGACCTTTGTTACAATTTATGGGTAAGGGCAGCATCAGGGCCAGGGGCCATGCTCTCAGGGGAACCCCGAAACCGCTGGACCATCAATTGAGGTCTTTTAGTGGAGATCTCAGGATGCCCCCCTTTTTATTCCTGTGTTGCCAGTGAGACTCAACCTAGTGAGCTCCATCGTGGCTGTCACTGGTGGTGGCCGGGCACCATCCGGTTCTTTTGGTTCCAAGTCAATGAAGGCACCCACTCTTGCGGGTCTCTCTGTCTTCTAGGTTGTCTTTACCGCATGTCATTTTGGTCCTGGGTGAGCATCCGTTCCTGCTGAGTTGGGCCCATTTGCTGTGCCCTCGGATGGCAGCTTGGCAACTTTTAAAACCCCAGACGCCACTCACCAATGTGGGATGCAGAGAGCTCTCTTAGCAAAACACTAGTTGTGCCACTTGGCCTCGATTTCGCCTAAGACCATGGTCCCCTCCCTCTGCCCCAGCTTCTCTATCCTTGCAATATTGGGTTAAGGTGGAAGGAGTACTCAAGTTATGCTGAAGTCCGCTTAATTTTGTTCTTGATTCTAATGTGTACTGTCACCGCTTTCTCCCAATCATATTTCTAGCAACTATCTAAGCTAAACCCTCCTCCCTCCCCCTCCTTCCCTTCGTTCCCTTGCAGCTGTCAAAGAGTCTTTTCTTCTATACGCACGTCTGTTCTTGAGATCTTATCGTAGAGGTCTCATACAGTATATGTCCCTTTGTCGCTGACTACTTTCACTCAACATAATGTCTTCCAGTTGAAACCAGGTTAGGAGATGTTTCCTGGAATCGTTATTCTTTATAATTGCGTAGTGCTCCATTGAGTATATGTACCATAGTTTACCTATCCATTCTTCTGTTGTTGGGCATCTGGGTTGATTCCATCTTTTTGCTATCGTGGACTGTGCTGCGATAAACATTCTCGTGCATGTGTCCGTTGGTGTGAAAGGCCCTGATTCTGTAGGAATCAAGTATTGGAATTACTGGGTCAAATGGTATATCGATGTCCATTTTTTTAAGGAAGTGCCAGATTGCTTTCCAAAGAGGTTGGACCATTTTGCAACCCCACCAACAGTGTAGGAGGGTTCCTCTTTCTCCACAGCCTCTCCAGCATTTGTTGTTTTGTGTTTTCTGGATCATGGCCAATCTTGTTGGGGTGAGATGGTATCTCATTGTCATCTTGATTTGAATTTCTTTAATAACTAAAGATCGTGAACATGTCCGCATGTGTTTTTTGGCTGCCTGGATCTCCTCTTTAGTGAAATGTCTGTCCATCTCCTTTGCCCATCGCTTAATTGGATGGTTTATCTTCTTCTTCTTGATATTTTGTAGTATCTTATAGATTATGGAGATCAGGCATCTGTCTGACATAGAGTTGCCAAATATTTTTTCCCATTCTGTGGGTGTTCTTTTAATTCTATTAATAAAGTCTTTGGATGAGCAAAAGTGTTTGATTCTTAATAGTTCCCATTTATCTATTTTCTCTTTTGTTGATTGTGGTTTCTTTGACAGATTTTGGAGTCTGTCCTCATTGTGTATTTATTAAATTTTTTTGATTATTTCCACATTCAGTTGATTCACGTTTTTTAGAAATAGACATAAATATGGATCTCCTCCTGTCATTTGGCCAGCTGGCTATCTTCTGCTATCTGCTGCATCTATTTGTTGAAACGTTGCAATTGATAGTTCATCAATTCTTGGAGCCTTCTTTTCACCAGTGCCTTCATTGCAGCTTTGACTTCTTCCTTCAGTACCATCCATTCCTGATCATATACTACTTTTTGAAGTAGTTGAATTTTGACCAGTTCTTTCTGGTATAATGACTCTGTGTATTCCCTCCATCTTCTTTTGATGCTTCCTGAGTCATTTAATGTTATCCCTGTAGAATTTGTCACTATCACAGCTGGAGGCTTGAATTTTTTCTTCAGTTCTTTCAGCTTGACAAATGCAGAGCAGTTCTTCCCTTTTGGTTTTGTATCTCCAGCTCTGTGCACATGTCATTTTAACACTGTACTTTGTCTTCTTGGAGTTCCCCTTTTGTTCAGTTCTCTTATCATTTCTTCCTTTTGCTTTAGCTACTTGACATTCAAGAGCCAGTTTTCAGAGTCTCTTCTGACATCCAGTTTCTATTTTCTTTCTTCCCTTTCTTTTTTGTTCTTAAGTAAATATTTTATTTTTTTTTACTGTGACATAAATTTGCATACTCACCTATATGCAGCTCCCCCTGTTCTCCCTGTCTGGTGACAGCACACTCTTCCTCTCTGCTCTAGACATGACCTAACCTCCCAATAGTCTTCCATCCCCTCCTGTCCACCCACTCCCCTTCCTTCAGTAAGAGGTCAGCAGGATGGTATCCTGTAGATGCATAGAAACATAAAGTGCCCACAAGGTGTGGTCACTCTGCGTCACCAAGTCCACTCCATTGCTGCCTGAAGAGTTGACCTTCATTATGATTTATGGACAGGGGCAGCATCAGGGCCAGAGGCCATTCTCCCAGGAGAACTCCGAGGCCCCTGGACCATCAATTACGGTCTTTTAGTCGAGATCTCAGGGTGCACTCCTATTCATTCTTGTGTTGCCAGTGAGACTCAATTGTCTGAGCTCTGTTGTGGCTCCATCTGGTGGTGGCTGGGACCATCTGGTTCTCTTTCCTTTCTTTTTAATGACCTCTTATTTTCTTAATGAATGATGTCTTTAATGTCATTCCACCACTTTTCTGGTCTTTGGTCATTATTGTTCAGCACAGGAAATCTGTTCTTGAGATGGTCTCTAAACTCAGGATATAACATCAGAGTTGTACTTTGGCTCTCGTGGACTTGTTCTGATTTTCTTCAGTTTCAGTTTCAATTTGCATATTAGCAATTGATGGTCTGTCCCACAGTCAGTGCTAAGTCTTGTTCTGACTGATATTGAGCTTTTCCATCATCTCCTTGCATAGACATAGTCAATTTGTTTCATGTATATTCCATCTGGAGAGGTCTGTATGTATAATTGCTGTATAGGTTGGTGTTTTAGTCAGCTAGTGCTGTTCTAACAGAAATACCATGAAGTGGATGGCTTTAACAAAGAAAAGTTTATTCTTACACAATCCGGTAGGCTCCAAGTCCAAATTCAGGATGTCTGCTTCAGGGAAAGGCTTTCCCCCTTGTTGGCTCTGGAGGAAATTCCTTGTGTTTCATTAGTCTGTGTTCAGGGAGCATCGTGGTGTAGAAACTCAGGTCTGAAGGACGCGCTATACTCTCGGTGCTGCTTTCTTGTTCATGTGAGGTTCCCGATTCTGTGCTTGGTTCCCTCTATTTTTATATGAAGGGATAAAAGCTGGTACAAGCCACACTCCAGGGAACCTCCCTTAGCAAGGATACGGCAGCCCCACCCTGATCCTCTTTTAACGCAATCATCCTATCTATTAGCTATAGGCAGAGATTAGGATTTACAGTATCAGAAAATCACAAAATAGAAAGCAGTCACAGAATACATGGAATCTTGGTCCAGCCAATTTGTTATACATATTTTGGGGGGACATACTTCAATCCATGACAGTTGGTGAAAAAAGGTATTTGCAATGACGAAGTTGTTGGTCTTACAAAATTCTGTTGTGTGCTCTCCAGCATCATTTCTGTTACCAAGATTGTGTTTTCCAACTATCAAGCATTCTTTGTTTCCAATTTTTGTATTCCAGTTGTATCAATTCATCTTAATTGCACATTTGATCAACTTTGGACTGCAGAAGCTGCCGAAAATCTTCAATTTCTTCATTTTTGCCCTTAGTAGTTGATGTATAAATTTGAGTAGTCATATTAACAAGCCTGTCTTGTAGGCATATAGATGTTATCCTGTCACTGACAGCCCTGTACTTCAGGACAGATCTTGAAATGGTCTTTTTCACAGTGAACACAGTACCATTCCTCTTCACGCTGCCATTCCAGGAATAGTAGACCCTATGATTATATGATTCGTAGTGCCATTTCAGCTCACTAATGCATAGGATATCCATGTTTCTGTATTCCATTTTTGACGATTTCCAATTTCCCTAGATTCATACTTTGTACATTTTACATTCTGATTATTAATGGCTATTGCAGCTGTTTCTTCTCATTTTTAGTTGTACTGCATCAGAATATGACAGTCCTAAAACCTTGACTCTATCCATAGCATTAAGTTTAACTCTACACTGAGGAGACAAGTCTTGCCTAGTCACTTCTTGAGTGCCTTCCAACCTGGTGGGCCCATTTTACAGCACATACCTGACAATGTTCTGCTGCTATTTGTAAAGTTTCAACTGCTAATTATTTTCAGAAGTAGACTGCTGGATCTTTCTTCCTAATCTTTCTTAGTCTGGAAACTCAGGTGAAACCTGTCTGCTATGGGTGACCCTGCTGATATCTGAATACTGGTGGCATAGCTTCCAGCACAACAGCAACATGAAGCCTGCACAGTACGACAGACTGACACAGGTGGGAGTAAGAAAGACTAGGGTGCAGGAAAACAAATAGCTGTCTGCTCGTTTGTACAAAAGAAAGTCAGGGAAGATAAACCAGAATCATGGAAGTAATTGACTCCCTGTAGGAAGTTGGGAAAGTGGTGGAAAGGAGAGAAGGGGAGGAATGGGAACAAGAATAAAGATGAGGAAAGAGTGACACCTCTCTGAGTTTATCTTCTTCGATGACTGACTTTAAAATCATACAAATAAATACAGAAATATAGATGAATATATATATATACATATATGGATTAGTCTATATATGTATTTTTTCTAGCTCGTATCTGCTAGAAGGACCTAGTAGCAGTGACATCCTGGTAGCATTGGGGATACCTAACACAAGTCTTGATTTCTAAACACCTCTTATTCCATGATAAAAGGAACCAGTGCTCCTTGGACAAGTGACTGGGGCAGGGGAAATACTGGATGAGCCTGATGAAACGTCTGGTGATACTGGAAAGTAATCAAGTACATTAAAAAAGATGGGAGTTGTCAACAGAAACACAGGAGCTAAACAGCAGGAGCTCATAATGGCCAATGGAACAATTTGAGGAACAAAACAAATAACGATATTACTGAATTTTAATCCTTAGAATAATATGAAATACTCTTAAGCTCATACTATTTTAAATAAATAATTGATTAAACAGATCAGGAAGACTTCCTTACAGTAGAACTCCAATTAAGAAATGTAGAGAGAAATAGAGAATTGTTACTAGGCAAACACCACAGTAGTATTTATTTCAGACCAGATCCATCAATGGATGCTAAAATTAGGGGGCAAAAGTTTGAAGAGAAACAGGATTTTTACAGACTTAAAGTCTTTTCCCTGTGCTACACATTAACATGAAGGAAAAGATAGTAATTACAGTGGTGAAAACCAACAGAAACCACCTTAACCAAGTAAAGGTAAGCATCACTGGTAACTTAAATTTCAGCATTGTAAACTTTTTGATATGATGCTTGGATGCAACTTGACAGCGCTTGGCTTGGCTTTGGCTGGCTCTCAGAAGAACACATCATGTCTGTGGTACTCTTCCCAGAAGAGTATTAATTTCTTTTCTGTCATGAGAAAACATTAGAAAAACCTAAATTGAGGAACATTCTATAAAACAACTCATTGGTATTTTTTCAAAAATGTTAAGTACATGAAAGAGAAAGATTGTAATATTTAAGACTGGAAGACACCAAGGAGAAAAGCAACTAAATGCATGTGGGATCCTGGGTAAGACCATGGAACAATGCAAGGACACTAGTAGAAAAATTGAGATTCAACCAAGGCTTGTACTTTTAGTTAATAGCATTGTAGTGATGTTAGTTTCCTTTTCTTAACAATTGCACTGTGGTTGGGGGAGCAGGGAGAGGGATATGAAGGGTCTCTGTATTATTTTTGAAACTTTTCTGAAGATATAAAGTTAGTTCAAAATAAAAAGCTAGAAAAAATATGCAACAAATTGTGCAAGAACAGCCAGGTATCTTTTACTCATATTTAACAATTGTTCATGTCTTAATTATGTAATGCTGTTGTAACAGAAATACAAATATGTGGCTTTAACTACTGTAACATAGATGTAAGTGGCTTTAACCAGTAGAAATTTATTTTCTTAGCATTTAGGACGCTAGAAGTCTGAATTTAGGGTTCTACCACTAGGGGAATGCTTTTCTGTTGGCTCTGGAGGAGTGCCCTTGTTTCTTTGAGCTTCTGTTCCTGGATGACCTCCATGTGGCTTGACATCTCTCCCATTCTATACTTTCTTAATCTTTCATGTCTTCTAAGAGTGACTCAAGGCACATCTTCCCTAATTCTGTCTTACTAACAAAGGTGGCCCATTCCCAAATGGGATTATAATCACAGACATAGAGGTTAGGATTTACAACACTTATTGGGAGGAGGGGGCACAATTCAATACATAATAGTTCATATTTTGCTTCATTGGCCTGATAATTTTCTGTGTATTTCCATATGTTATACATGTTATTGTGTACTGTTGAGTGAACTCTGACTCATAGTAACCCTATAGGACAGGGTAGAACTACCCATTAGGGTTTCCCAGTGGGAGCAGATCACCAGGTCCTTGCACTGGTGGGTTCTAACTACCACATTTCTGTGGGTAGCTAAGTGCTTAGCCATCATGCACTTAGGGCATGCATACTTCTTTATTTCCTGAACCATTTTGAGGGCCGATTTGAAACTTTTTGCTAAATTTTCTCCTGATACCTCAGTGTGCCTTTCCTAAGAAAAACAACATTCTTGTATGTATAATCATAGTACAGTTATCAAAATTAGGAAACTTAACTATTACTAAGTCCACATATTCTGATTTTATCAGCTGACCTGATAATGTCCTTGATAGCCCCTACCCGATTCAATTCAGTATTCAGTCTAGGGCTGCATGTTGTCTTTAATTGTTACGTCTTTTTAATCTCCTTTTATGTGTAACAGTACCTCAGCCTTTTGTCTTTTATGACATTGAGTATTTAAAAAAACAAAACCCACTGTTGTGAATTTTGACTCACAGTGACCCTATAGGACACAGTAAAACTGCCCCGTAAGGTTTCCAAAACTGTAAATCTTTTTTTTTAATTGTGATTAAGTGAAAGCATGCAATTCAAATTAAATTTAAGGCTGTAAATCTTCATGGAAGCAGACTGCTAGCGGCCAGTGAATTCAAACTGCTGACCTTTTAATTATCAGCCAAATGCTTAACCACTGAGCTACCTCTTACTTGGTAAAATGTCTTTCAGTTTGTTTGTCTGCTGTGTCTGTGTGATTAGATTATGGTTACACATTTTGACAGAATTACTGTAGCAGCAATGTGTTGTCCTTGATACATCACACCAGGAGGTATTTGATTATCTGTCCCAACATTGATGATGCTAGATTTGATCTTTTGGTAAGGTAGTGCTTCTTCACTATAAAATTACTATTTTCCACTTAGTAATTAATAAGCATTTGTGGAGGATTTTCTTTTTGAACATTCTTGATGGGAAGACTATTAGAATACTTGTGTAGTAGCTGGGTGAAGAGGCTTGAGATGACAAGAAGTGACTTTTCGGTTGGGATATTTAAGAATCTTTGCTTTAAATTGGCAACAACTTACTTAAGAATTAACAACATTAAGTTTTTGAAAATGACTTAAAAACTCCAGATAGTCTGAAGTGGAAACATAATAATTGGCAATGGCATTCAGGCCCTCTGTGTGTGACTTGGAGCCCTGGTGTCACAGTGGTTGAGAGTTATAGTGTGATACGGCTGCTAACCAAGAAGGTCAGCAGTTGGAATCCACCAGCTCCTCCTTGGGCAGTGCTGCTGTATCCTGTAGGGTCACTATGAGTTGAAATTGACTTGGTGGCAGTGTGTTTCGTTTTCCGTTTTTGAGGGGATGAGTAACTTGGCATCCATTTCTTCAAAATCAGGAAGGAGGGGTTTTGAATACCAGAGAGCTACTCTCCCCTGCATTTTCTGTGCCTTCCGTATCAAATAGACCATAACAGAAAGTCAGTTTACTTTTAATGAGTTTATTTTTTTAAAGCTGGAGTTAAAGGCACAGTAATTTGGAGACTGGGTTACAGACTGATGATTCATCTTGTATTAAATCTCCGTCAGAATTTTTTGTTGGAGATGAGGAGGCATATATGGTAGCAGGAATTAAGGAACCGTGAGTGGTGGCAGGTTAACCCTGACATTTGGTAGGGCTAGGATCATAAACCGGAAGACTAGGCTGTTTGCCTCCGAAGAATGCCTGGATCTTGGTGTCTTGCTATCTCAGTTTCTTCACAGATTGGCCCTGGAACACGGTATGTTTTAGTCAGGATGGTGCCAGGGTTTGTGTATGTGGTTACATTTTCCTAGTCTGTTTTAAGCCTTACATATAACTTAATTTTTTAAAAGAGTTTACAGAGGGCTGTATTTAAAGCAACCACAACACTAGCTTATTCTTAATGATTTTTTAGTAGCTTTGTGTATGGTGCTGAAACAGTATTTTCTAGCTGGGTTTTAGATGTATCTTGAAAATATTTAGCTTAACATTTTATTTTCTGACTCTTGGAATTGAATAAGAGACAGTGACAGTCTACATAATCTTATAAATAAAGTGTTATTTTTTTAAATTTTAGGCCAACAAGCAGAAAGCTTCAGCTCATAACCTGTTTCTCACCAATAGCCGAAAGGTAAAATTATAGTTTTATATTTTCTGTTTTGCTGGAATATGTTCTTGTTCTTAGAATCTGTTGTTGCTCCTCTTGTGTGTTGACCCTGTGTGAATCTAATAGTATCTAAGAGAATTTCTGTATGTTCTTAGTCTGTTTCATAAACAAAACAGTTCTTTTTCAGATTTCTGGTACTTGAACTTTTTTGGGTAAGACCATTGGCCATTCTGATCTCTTGGGAGGTCACTAAACTAGCCTAAAATTCAGTCTCTTCATCTAAGAAATGATGATGTCAGTATTTCCTTTGAGAATTGTTGCAAGAATCAGATGAGATCATGTTAATAGTTGGGTTTCCCTAGGCTAGTCATTCAGCCTCCCTCTGTTTTCTCATCTGTAAAATGGGGGTGATTTTAATACCAACTTAATAGGGTTTTTTTGTTTGTTTGTTTTTGAAGAATAGCTTTTTATTTATTAAGCTTAGAATGGTGCCTAGCATATAAGCAGTGACCGCTGTTATTCTCAGTGTGTATAATATGCTTTGTAATGTCCCAGCACATCTCAGGTCTTTCTTAACTGTCCTTTTGAGCTTTTATTTTATCTTCTAAGGCAATAAAAGCTATGGGTTTCTCATCCTTGTTGTTACTTTGGGGTATCTGAGACTGGGTCACCATGCAGTGACTCAGTGGTGTGAGTCAGGGGTAAGGGAGAGAGAGAACTATCTGCACTAAGCTGATGCAGAGCTGCTGTTTTAGAGCCCAGGGAGAACAGGCCCCGGCTAATGGGTCTTCCCCTCTTGGGTTAACATTGTTGTCTTTTGCAGCTTGCCCACCAATGTATGAAGGAGGTACGTCGTGCCGCCTTACAGGCCCAGAAGAACTGTAAGGAGACCTTGCCTCGTGCCCGCCGTCTCACCAAGGAGATGCTTCTGTACTGGAAGAAGTATGAGAAGGTGGAGAAGGAGCACCGCAAGCGGGCAGAGAAAGAAGCTTTGGAGCAGCGGAAGTTGGATGAGGAAATGCGGGAGGTAGGACAAGAGCATAAATTTTTGAAAGCCCTAACTGCTGCAGCCGTATCAAGAAATGGGTTTGTACTTCATAAATTGTAAGTCTTACCAGTAAAACTATCAAGTTTTTTGTAAGACTAACCATAGGATAGTGACTGTAGTCCAGTAAGTCACTAAACATGCTTGGTTTTGGGGAAGTCCTCTGTGACTTGCCTTTCTTTTCTGTACCACCTTTCACTCTTCTTTGCAGCCTTACTTCTCTGTGTGTTTCTGAAGCAACAACGGCAGCAAAGAAAAAAAGCAGAAAAGAAAACAACTTCTCTTGGTTGACTGGTTGTGTGTGCTAGGTGTAGGTTTGATTTGTTGGTAGATCAGGGCAGAATGCCAAATTTAGGGCCAGATATGGATAGTGGATACTGGCCCAGTTTTCTGTGACCCCATCCCTAGTTTCTGCAGTTCTAACTTACGACAATTCCGTTGCTAAACCAGATGTCAGCTGATCTAGGCTATGATTGTTGAGGGAATCAAGAGTAACAAAAATCATTGTGTTATCATTGGTAAATCACTTGGGATGAATGGAAGGAAATTTGAGGTTTGGGGAAAGAAGAGAACTAAGGATTAAAAGATGTTTTCTTGCAGGTCTAAGTAGTACTTCTGTCAAAGTGAGGCTTTGGAGCCTCTTCTCAGCTCTTGATCTTCTCTTTGTCTTGCCTTTGAGGATAAGTGTTGATTTTGTTTAGTTCACTTAGGTCCTCTGGATAGGCCTGTATCTTTGCATGTAAGGTGAATATATTAATGAGGTGGTAAATATTTGGTACTGTTGGGAATGCGAACTGGGTTAGAAACATTTGAGAGTTAGCTGCTAATCTTGAGGTTTTGCAAGCAGCTTGGTTTATGGTCTGGGTTTGTAAGATATTCTCTGAAGTATGTTGATAGCTAACTGATGGGAGTTAGAACCATGATTATGGTGACTTACTTGCTTTCTCTGAACTTTTGCAATAATGTGGTTTCCTTTTTAACTATTTTTCTTCAGGCCAAGAGGCAACAGCGAAAGCTGAACTTCTTAATCACCCAGACAGAGTTGTATGCCCATTTCATGAGTCGCAAACGAGACATGGGTCATGATGGGATCCAGGAAGAAATCCTCAGAAAATTAGAAGACAGTTCTACTCAGAGACAAATTGACATTGGTGGAGGTGTAGTAGTTAACATCACACAGGAGGATTATGGTGAGTCCTGAATCAGGAGTTAGAGAAAGTTAAAGTTGTGCACAGTATTAACTCCTAATTTTTTTTTATCTGTATTAATGGGTAATATAAGTCAAAAAGGGAACTTACTACATTGGAACAGAGAAAGTGTATGTATATTTAGAACAAGCATGTAATAAAGTCAGTTGTATTTGAAAACTTGAAAAGGAAAAGATGTGGTTAAGATCTTGCTAGTTGGGTTTTTTTTTAATGCTTTCCTAGTAGAAATAGAAGATATTGAATTAGAAAAATTTAAATGGGAGCATATCAGCAGAGGAGATCATCTCACGTGAAAAGATGCTTGGTAATGCAAGTGTAAGAAAAGCTATTCAGTTTGGACATTTTTATCACCACTAGGGGAGGAGCAATTGCAGTGAAGTTTGCGAGGAGTTTTAATGGAGAATAATGGTCAAGATCACGTTGAGTTAGGCGTACAGGAGGAAAGGAGTGCTTCAGAGTATCTTGAGGATTGCACCTGTCTGTATTTCTTCAGCTGGGATAGTTTCACCCAGCATTAATGTATCAAAACTTTGAATCATCCTTGTCTTGTTTTTGCTGGCTGTTGCCTTTTCTTCGTGGAAAAAAACTCAGGACTGGGAAACAGTAGAGCTAAGTCTCCTAGTGGTTTTTGTGAGCTGACTTGGGCTCCTGGCCAAGTCTGTATCCATTTCCTGCTCCTTACTTCAATAAAATAGTATGAGCTTTTGTCCTCTCTCAACCCCGGTGAACCTAAATGGGGGAATCAAGGATCCTCATATATTGATATGAATTGCTTCTTTGAAGGAGATCTACTGATAGTGGGAAAATGTTCAAATTTTCCTTTTCAGATAGTAACCATTTCAAGGCCCAGGCTCTGAAGAATGCAGAGAATGCTTACCATATTCACCAAGCTCGGGTGAGTCTTAAAGTTGAAAAAATAAATTGGCTCTGAAAACACCTCACATCCCTTTAGTGGTCTGTCTGTAGTCTTAGTCACATTTTCATTTGAAAGCATTGACCAGCATGTGTATGTGAGTGCGTGTAGTTTGGAACTTACTTGTCTATGCTTTAGGAGTGTGTTGAATTGAGGTTAGGTTAGTTTGCCTAGTTTTTTTGTCCTCCTGAATCATCATGGGTAATATATTACGAAATTCATTGTGATCATGTAGTGAAAAAGAGCATACTCTTGCTTTTTAAATGTCAGTGGTATCGTATCATGAGAAAACTCTCAAGTTACTACTTTCTCTCACTTTAGAAATAGCTTGCTCTCTTACATTCATGATAGAGATGTTTAATGAAATCGAAAATAACTTTGCAGTTGAATTAAGTCACACATATGACCTTTCCCTATTAAGTCCAGTCAGTCAAATCTTTAACAAATTTCTTGATGAAGCAGTTAATGTTGTAATATGGGTTAGTGTATATCCATCAAAAATATTCTAATATAATTATTATATTAGAATTATGCTTTAATGTATTATGTTTTATATATAATACAATCTGTTACATTATCAGATTATGTAATCAGACATTTTGTTCCAGTTTGTTTTCTTAGCATGGGAGATAAATGTTGTCATTGGAGAACTTATTTGCATTTAATTTTTTTCTCTTACATTTTTTTTTAATTTTTAAAAATTTCCAGACAAGATCATTTGATGAAGATGCAAAAGAAAGCAGAGCTGCTGCCCTACGGGCAGCAAACAAGTCTGGCAGTGGATTTGGGGAGAGTTACAGCCTGGCAAATCCATCGATCCGAGCTGGCGAGGATATTCCACAGCCCACAATTTTTAATGGCAAACTGAAAGGTTATCAGCTAAAAGGCATGAATTGGTTGGCCAATCTCTATGAACAGGTGAATATCTGAACTGGTCATGCCAACTCTTCTTTTGGTTGGTAACTGTTTTCCTAAATTCATTGGCTTGATGTAATTATAAAATAAGTGTAAGATAGTGTTTCAGTTTCATCCCCTTTAAAAGCTGTATTTGACAAGAGGCAGAAAGATGTCTATGTTTATAAGCTGAAGAATATTTCTGTTATGTATACAGTTGGTCTTAAGCGGTATTGGTAAACTAGATTGTTTGCTTTTGTACCTGTGTTAAATTAGCTGTAGACCTGTCCTTTGTCTGCTTGTGCCATAGATTATGGTTGACAGTTGTAGCTATAGAGTTGGCAAATCATTATAGAAGTGGGTAATAGTGTAGAGGTTGGGTATCTCCGTGTCAGTTTTGTTTGAATCAACATGTCATCTTGTTCAGTTCTCTTTCAAGTGGGTGAACACTGTGATGGAATGCAGAAGATGTTGGCATATCTGTTTTTTCCCTCAGGGTATTAATGGTATTCTTGCTGATGAAATGGGCCTTGGTAAAACAGTACAAAGCATTGCCCTCTTGGCACATCTGGCTGAGGTGAGTAGAAGCAGTTTCTTTACGTTTCTGTCTAGATCCTAGGGTTGTTTTCTGTTAATATTTGTGTACTTATTCAGCTGTTCAACAAGTGATTTATTGAAAGTCATTTACTTACAAAGCTCTGAGCTAGGCTCTGTAGCATTTAAAGACAGTAGGATTGATCCTTGCCCTCGAGGCCTTTACATGGGCCAGTATGGTGTAATACTTTGGTTTTCAGCAGGGCCAGGACATTTTTTGAGCCTGTGTAGTTTGAATCCCCTTCCCTCATTGGGAGTTACCAGTGTAGTGGCAGGAGCACTGTAGTTACATCAGAACAGCCGGCCTTGCATCTCAGCTTTACCTTCACTAACACTGTAAATTTGGGCATGTTGTGCAGCCTCTCTTGAACTGATTTCTTTTATCTTTTCTTTTTTTTAATTGTGATTAAATGAAAATTTACAATCTAAGTCGATTTTGCATACCTGCGGCTGTACAACTCTGTATGCTCTCTTCACCCTGTGACAGCACACTGTTCTTTTTCACTCTTTACTGCCAGCATCCAGTCAACCAACACTTGTCCCTGCCCCTCCACCCTCTCTTCTCCACCCTCTCCTCTCCTGTCTAGAAAGAAACCAGGACAGCCTCATACACATTAATCCATGAAGTACACACACCACTTGCATTACTCTGTGTCCCCAAGTCCAGTCCATTCTTTTCTGAAGTGTTGGCGTCAGTACTGGTTTCAGGTCTGGGCTAATAGCAAGTCCAGGGGCGATGTTCTCGGGAGACCCTGCAGGCTTTCGGACCACCAATTCCAGTCTTTTAATAGAGTTCTTGATCTGCACACCTCTTTTTTCTCAAACTACTTGAGGAACTCTATATTGTGTTCCCTGTGAACTGACTGCTTTTTAACTATTTGAAGTTTAGTTTCTTCTTCTCTAAAATGGGAGTGGTATCTACTGTTTAGTAATTTTGTGAGAATTAAATGATAGAGTATATGTAAAAGCACTTTGAAAAAAGCAAAATCTTTATACCAGTTAAATAGTGAAATTGTTATAATAATCTAGTATAGGGGAGGAGAACACATATAAATAAGTATGTCGTAATCGCTTTCCAAATTATATAAATGAGACCTGAAAGAAGTCAGCAGAGGGAGAAATTGTTTGGTATTTTTTTCTCAAGAGCAACTTTATTCTATGTGTTGTTACTAGCAAAATGTTATTGGATGTGAAAATTCCCTTTGCTGTAATGGGATTCCTGTTCTTAAACTGCTTTTGTCATTAATTTTTTTGAAATAAGTATTTTCAGTTTTCCTACAGTTGACTGACCCATTGTTTTCTGTTGCAGAGAGAGAACATTTGGGGACCTTTCTTAATCATTTCACCTGCTTCTACACTTAACAATTGGCACCAGGAGTTCACTAGATTTGTTCCTAAATTTAAGGTAAAATAAATTCAACAGAAAGTTCTGTTGTTCTTTACAAAAGCTTCCCCACTGATTTATTCAGTTGCTTAAATAGTTGTAAATTTCTTATGCTGTTTCTAAAATACTTTTAAAAGGTAGTGATAGGAGCAAAAATAAAGCATTATGTATCTTTATATTTTGTAAGTGGGAAAGCCACAGTCCAGTTTTAGTGCTGTAGGCCATATGAATCCATATACCTGGTCTGTCATAAAAAAATACCTGTCTGGCTTATTTCATGTAGATTTTGGAAAATCATATGATCAGGTGCAGTGTCTTCTGAATTTATGGCATTGTTCCTTATGCCCTCCAGATATATTTATAAATGATCTGTTTTCCTGATTCTTCAAAGCCAGATCTTTAGTGGCAGTCCAAATGTGAAAGGTGGTTTAACTATTCAGAGGAAAAGAAGTGAGGTAGGAGGTAATCAGCAGGTAAATATATTCCATCAGGTAGGGTAAGACATGGACAAGATTTGGATAGGAGTTTATTGGTGAAAGTTATAGAGAAATGAAGGGTGGGTGAGATTTATTAAATTGTTTGCAAGTGAAAACTGAAAATGAATTAAATATAAGTTATAGTGATAATGGAGTTCCATGTAAGGATTTTATAGGTGTTATGTATCAAGGGATGTTGCCATAGTCTCTGTGATTTGGAGACTCCACAACAAGTTCCATAGGTTCCATGTAGTCTCAAGATGGGAGGCAGGTCTTTTCCTAGCTTATGTATTGTAAGAAACAGGAACTTCTGGGATATCCCATTTTGTGGCAGCTTTATGATAGTGTTACACCTTTGGGACTGACTTGCAGATTTATAAACTATTTGAAGTTCAGTTTATAATGTGTATTAGGTTTCTAGCTTGACCTGGCTGACTCATTTTCACTTTTTAAGAAAGTGAAGTAAGTCTAAGGCAACTTGTTGAATATAGTCTCTTCAGTCACTGGCCATTCAGAATGTGTAGATCATCAGCATCTTTATTTATTTTTTTAATTTGTGTGTGCTTCTCATTTATCCCCTATTCATGTAATACTCAGTCCATACTGAATAATTACTAAGTTGAAAATACCAAAAAAAAAAACAAAAAAAAAACAGAGCACCCAGTGCTATCAAGTCAATTCGACTAATAGCAAATGTATAGGTCGCTGTCCCGTAGAGTTACCAAAGGAAAGCCTGGCAAACCTGAATTCCCCACCTTTTGGTTAGCAGCCATAGTGCTTAACCAGTATGCCATCAGGGTTTCCAGTTGAAAATAATAGTCTTAAAAAAAATTTCCACCAAACTTCTTTAAGTTTTCACTAGTTCATCCTCTGGCCAACAGATGGCACTGTGATTGTGTCATTTGCACCTCTCCTTTTGATTTTGTACCTGAGCCTGAAATTGAGCTTTAGTGTACATATTAAACCTTCCTTTTGGTACTCTAGTTCTTTTTTTTTTTTAATTTTTTATTTAATATAACTGAGTGAAAATGTACATTCCCGTATAAATTTGCATACCCACCTATATGCAGCTTCCACTGCTCTCCCTGTCCGGTGACAATGTTAAATAGAAGAGGTGAAAGTGGGCATCCTTGTCTAGTTCCTGTTCTCAAGGGAAAGTCTTTCAGTCTCTCTCCATTCAGGATGACGTGGGCAATTGGCTTTGTATAAATGGCCCTTATTGTGTCGAGGAATTTGCCATCTAATCCCATTTTGCTAAGAGTTTTTAGCATGAATGGGTATTGGACTTTATCAAATGCCTTTTCTGCATCACATCAATGCACAAAATCAGGTGATCCTTGTCTTTTGTGTTATTTATGTGGTTAATCACATTAATTGTTTTTCTGATGGTGAACCAGCCTTGCATCCCTGGTATGAATCCCACTTGGTCATGATGGATTATTTTCTTGATATGTTGTTGTATTCTATTGGCAAGAATTTTGTTGAAGATTTTTGCATCTAGATTCATGAGTGATATCGGTCTGTAGTGCTCCTTTTTGGTTGGGTCTTTCCCTGGCTTTGGTATCAGGGTTATGCTGGCTTCATAGAATGAGTTTGGGAGTACTCCATCCCTTTCTATACTGTGAAATACTTTCATTAGTATTGGAGATAACTCTTCTCTAAATGCTTGGTAGAATTCTGTGTTGAAGCCATCTGGACCCGAACTTTTTTTGGTTGTCAGTGTTTTGATGACTTTTTCAATCTCTTCCTTTGTAATGGATTTATTAAGTTGTTCTGCTTCATGTTGTGATAATTTGGGTAGGTGGTATGAGTCAAGGAATTGGTCCATTTCTCCTAGGTTTTCAAATTTGTTAGAGTACAATCTTCCATTGTATTCTGTTATGATATTTTTGATTTCTGTTGCATCTGTGGTGACAACCCCCCTCTCATTTCTAATTTGGGTTATTTGTTTCCTTTCCTGCTTTTCTTTAGTAAGTTTAGCCAGTGGTTTGTCAATTTTGTTGATCTTCTCAAAAAACCAGCTTTTGGTCTTTTCAATTTTTTCAATTGTTTTTCTATTCCCTAATTCATTTAGCTCTGCTCTAATCTTTATGATCTCATTTCTTGTGGTGCCTGAGGGGTTCCTCTGTTGTGCTCTTTCTACTTGTTCAAGCTGTAGGGTTAGTTCCTTGATTCGGTTTCTTTCTTCCTTCCAGATGTGTGCGTTTATGGAGATAAACAGACTTCTGAGTACTGCTTTGGCTGTATCCCATAGGTTCTGGTAGGAAGTGTTTCCGTTCTCATTGGAATCCATCAATTTCTGTATTTCATCCTTGATTTCCTCTATAACCCATGTTTTCTTGAGCAAGATGTTGTTCAGTTTCCAAGAGTTCTACTTTCTGTCTATGCTTTTTCTGTATGGATTTCAACTTTTATGGCTTTATGATCTGAGAGGATGCTTTGCAGTAATTCAATGGTATGGATTTTGTTGAGAATTGCATTATGGCCTATCACATGGTCAATTCTGGAAAATGTACCATGTGCACTGGAGAAGAAGGTGTAGTTGTCTGCTGATGGGTGGAAAGTTCTGTATATATCAATGAGGTTTAGTTGGTTAATTGTATCAGTGAGGTCTTCTGTATCTTTACTGAGTTTTTTTCTAGATGATGTGTCTAGTATTGAGAGTGGAGTGTTGAAGTCTCCCACTGTTATGGTGGAGTTATCTAATTCTCTTTTGAGTGTAGTCAGTGTTTCTTTGACGTATTTAGGTGCTCTGATATTAGGTGCATGAATATTTGATATAGTTAAGTCTTGCTTGTGTACTGAACCTTTCAGCAAGAAATAGTGTCCATCTTTGTCCACGATGGTGGATTTGACATTAAAATTGATTTTGTCTGAGATTAGAATTGCCACCCCTGCTCTTCTTTGTTCATTGTTAGCTTGATATATATTCTTCCATCCTTTAATTTTCAGTTTGTGCCTATCTTTAGGTCTCAAGTGAGTTTCTTGTAGATAACGTATGGATAGGTCATGTCTTTTGATCCAAGATGTCACTTGATGTCTCTTTACTGGAACATTCAGTCCATTGACATTCAGTGTAATTATTGATAGGTATGTGTTCAGTGCTGCCATTGTGATGTGTTTATTTTTATGTTGATGTTTTCTCTGTTGTTCTTATTAGTCTGTTCTGGGACGTTGTTTTTTGTGAGTTAATTTTTCACCTTTTTCAGAGCTGGTTTTGTGGTTGTTGAGACTCCTGTGTTACATTTCTTGAAATGATATGATACATCCTTGTTGTGCTTTACAGCTGCCCCTATGATCCCCCTTAATTAACTATTTATAAACCCAATTTTAATTACTACCAGTCTTGTCATCTTCCTCTCCGTCTGGAAGGACTATAACAACTGTAGTACATCCCTCTTTTTAATATGATGACACCATAGTTTTCATGATGATTACTGGATTGCTTCTTTCCTTATCAAAGCTGTGATTGGCTTTGAAGCCTTCCCTAACTGAGTAGAGTTTTGAGTAGTAAAGTCGTTCTAAAATATAAAGTTAGTGGTTTTGTTCTTCTAAGCCAGAGCCAAGAACTTCTTTCAATATTTCTTGTAGTTTTGGTTTGGTTTTTACAAAGTCTCTGAATTTCTGTTTATCTGGGAATGTCTTAATTTCATTTTCGTATTTGAAAGATAGTTTTGCAGGATATATAATTCTTGGTTGAAAGTTCTTCTCCTTCGAGGTTTTGAATGTGTCATGCCACTGTCTCCATGCCAGCATGGTTTCTGCTGAGAAATCTGAAGAGATCCTACAGGGTTTCCCTCTGAATGTTTGCTTTGCTTTGAATCTTACTGCCTTTAAGGGTTGCTGCTTATGTTTCATTTTGTTGAGCTTGATTATAATATGTCTTGGAGTCTTTCTTTTGAGATCTATATTGGGTGGCGTACGATATGCATCTGAGATGTCTGTATTCTCTTCCTTCATGATTTCTGGGAAGTTTTCTGTCAGAAGCTCAGCTATGATACTGTCTGTGTTCTCAGGTGTCTCACCCTGTTCAGAGACTCCAATTAATCGAAGGTTTTTCCTCTTAATAGAGTCCCACATGCTTCTTAGTGTTTCTTCATTTTTCTTGTTTCTTTTTTCTGCTTTCTGCTCATAGATGCTGGCCTCAGTAGCTCTGTCTTCCAAGTCAGAAATTCTTTTTTCTATTTGTTCAATTCTGTTTTCTTGGCTTTGCATGGAAGTTTCTAGGTCTTTGATTTTGTTCTTGATCTGTTGGATTTCAGAGTACTGGTGTTCAGTCAGATCGAACATCTTGATTAATTTTTCATTTTGTTCTCCTGCATTTTGCATAAGGTCTAGAAGGGCTCTGTATATAATCATTTTGTATTCACTTTCTGATGCTTTCATAAAAGTTTCTTCATCTGGAAAACTCCTTGGTTGCTTTGTTTGGGAGCCTTCTGAAGCCATGAGTGATTTCTTGATGCCACAAGTGTCTGTTACTTTTTGGGACCCATGTGAGTATGTAGAGGCTGGAAGAGGTACTGCGAGGATGGATTGCAAATGTTTCTCTAGGCTGTCTTAAAATGTAAAGCAAAAGATATCTGACCACTTCACACGTCAGTTAAGTTTTCAGGTGTAGAGGTCCCTCTTCTCAACTGGCAAAGTAAGCACCTCTGTATCCAACCCCAGATGATACAAACTAGTTCAGAATACAGCAGTGCTACTGCCCTGTTGGCCTGTGCTGACAGCACCTAGCCTTAGACAACGCTGTGTAGAGTACTGGTTTTGTGATAGAAAAGTGCTCTCCTGTGGGCAGGCTCTGGCTCCCAAGCTAAAAATTAGGTTGGGCTGCGGCCACCATATCCAAGATGGCACCCTCCACACAGGCAGCCGATAGAAGGGCTAAAGATGCTGAGAGGTAGTGATTCCTCTGATTCTGTTGCAGGACCTCCAAAGCAGGTGACACTAGGTAAATTACTGCTTTTCTGTCAGAGAAGCGCTGTCCTGTTTGCAGGCATTGGCTCCCAGACTAAAAGTGAGGTCCTGCTAGAATCTCTGTATCCAACATGGCGTCTCGCACACTGACTGCAAAACTCTGTAGAAATGCCGCTGAGGCAGATATAAAACGACAGGCTCAAAGTGGCTAGATTAACAGAGTCCCAAGCTTGGCTCTCAAAATATGGCAATTTCGCCTGCCTGTCCCCCCAGCAGCTTGTCTGAGTCTAGCCGCTAGGCAAGACCCTTCTCCGCCCGCTGGCCAAAACAGCGGAAAAAGAAAGTCAAAATGGTGCGTTTACCTTCAGTCCGTGAGAGCCAGGCATAGCCAGGCGCGGGAGTCAGCGTAAGAGAGGAGGTTTTTTGCTCAGTGGTATAAAGTCCAAAGTAACAGCCCTGTGCCGTGTCCTGGGGCTGATTAGGTGACCAGAAGGCTCTGTGTGGTTATCAGTTCAGGTCTTCGTTTCCACAGGGATATAGGGAGACGTGAGCTTAGTCCGCCGTCTTGACTCCGCCTCCTCTAGTTCTTTTTTTGAAAAAACAAAAACACTGCCATAGAGTCCATTCTAATTCATAGCAACCTCTAGTGTTTTCAAGGTTATAAATCTTTACAGAAGCTGACAGCTACATCTTTCTGCTGCAGAACTACTGGTGCCTCTAGTTTAGGAGTCAGTAAATGGTGACCCATGGTCCAGTTCTGGCAGCTACTGGTTTTTTTTGCAGTCTCTGAACTAAGAACAGTTTTTACATTTTTAAACGGCTAATAAATCAAAATAGAATAATATTTCATGACACCCGATATATATGAAATTCAAAGTCATGTGTTTTGAAACATAGCCATACCCTATTGTAAATATTTATTTATAACTTTATTGGTACCAGAGCTGTGGAGTTGAGTAGTTTTAACAAAGACCATATAGCCTGCAAACCTTAAAATATTTACTATCTGGCCAAATACAAAAAAATTTGCTGACTCCTGCTCTGTTTGTTCCATTGATGTTACCATTATTCCTTTCCATCAAGTCAATTCTGACTGTACTGACCTTCCTGTGTTATTGGGTAAAGCTGCATTATAGGGTTTTTGTTGGCTTTAGTCTTCACAGAAACGAATTACCAGGCCTTTCTTTTGACTGCCACTGGATAGGTTCAAACAGCCAATCTTTAGGTTAGCAGCTCATTGCAGATTTCTTGCACAACCCCCCCAAACATGCTGCCATTGAGTTGATTCCAACTCACAGCAGCCCCATAGGATGGAGTAGACCTGTCTTGTAGAGTTTGCAAAGAGTGCCTGCTGGGTTCAGGATGCCAACCTGTTGGTTAGCAGCCGTAGCTCTTTATGACTACACACCAAGGTTGTACAATCCAGGCACCTGTTCCTTTAGATTGTCAGAAATATATTCACTTTTCCTATGAAACGTGGTTAGACTTATACTCTACCTAGCTTATAGTTCACTTGCATTCATAATATACTTAGATCTGTGATGAGAACAGTCTGAAAGTTGAGTTTTTTTGGCAGGTACTCTGAGTAACACTTCTTTATGGTTCTAAGTATAATTAATGCCTCTGATTTCCATTTCTCATGAAATGTGATTTACTTTTTTTTTAAATAGTTAATGTACCATTTTTTATTCCTGGAATTGATTATCTGGCTTTTTTTTTTTGTTAGTGTTGCCCAGAGATTTATCAGTTTTATCGGTCTTTTCAAAGTATGAACTTTTGACTTTTGTAATTATTTATTACATGTTTCCTATTTTGTTTATTTCTGCTGTATCTGTGTTATTCCTTTCCACTTATGAATGTCTTTTATAGTGTTTTGCAATGGCACTTAGGTTTTCTGATGGACCACCTTTTTTAATACATGCATTTCAGGGTATAAAGCAGCCCTCCAAGCACGGCTTTGGCCACTCGGAAGTTTGATGTGTCACATTTCAGTTATCTTTTAGTTCAAAGTAATTTCTTATTGCAAGTTCTTCTTTGATCCATATGTTATGTAGAAATATAGTTCTGAATTGCCAAATAAAGGAGAATTTTCTAGGTGTCTTTTTATTAATTTATAACTTAAATCCACTGTGATGAAAAAACATGCTTTTTATTTAATCCTTTCAAATTTAGTGAGCCTTTTATAGCCCAGCATATAGCCAGTTTTTGTAAGTATCTTAGAAGTGTTTGAAGATAGTGTGTATTCTGCAGTTGTTGAGTACAGTGTTCTATATGTAGTGGTAAGATCAAGCTAGTTCATTCGTTGCTCAGCTCTTCTCTGTCTTGACTGATTTATTTTTATCTAACTTTCATGTTACTATCATGATTATGAGTTTATGTAAATCTCTTTTCTCCTGTCCGTTGTGAGCATGTGTGTGCTCACACTGTGGTGACACAATGCTTAAGAATACGGCTGCCAACCAGAAAGTTAGCAGTTTGGATCACCACCAGCCATTCCTTGGAAGCCCTATGGGACAGTTCTACTCTGTACTATAGGATCAGTTGGAAGAGACTTGATATCGGTAGGTTTGGTTGAGAGAGAGAGGCTGTGAGATGTTTACAAATTTGGAATTATTTTATCTTCCTGGTAAATTGAACCTTTTAGTAATATAAAATTACCCTCTTAAAAAAACTGCCTTAAAATATATATTCTCTGATGTCAGATACATTTGCTTTCTTTTGGCTAGTTTTTACGTGATATCTTTGCCTTCCTTTTACTTTCAGCCTTTATTCTTTTTTTTTTTAAGAGTTTTTATTGTACTATAGATGAGGGTTTACAGAACTAGCTTTTCATTAAACAGTTAGTACACATATTGTTTTATGACATGGGTTAACAACGCCACAGCATGTCAGCACTCTACCTTGTCAATCTTGGGCTTCATATTACTAGCCTTCTTGTACCCTCCTGCCCTCTAGTCCTTGCCCCTGGGCTGTTGTGCCCCTTTAGTCTCATTTTGTTTTATGGACCTGCCTAATCTTTGGCTAAAGGGTGGACCTCGGGAGTAACTTCATTTCTGAGCTGAAAGGGCATCTGAGAACCAAACTTATTTTTGTTTTTTAAGAATTATAATTTTATTGTACATTTTTTTCCAGCTCTATCTGTGACACTCTGTTGTGATCCCTGTCAAAGCAGTCACTGATGGTAGCTGGGCGCCAGCTAGTTGTAGTGGACTCAAGTCTGTTGTAGACCATAGTTGGTGTAGTCCATTAGTCCTTTGGACTAATTATTCCCTTGTACCTTTTGATTTTTTCATTCTTTCTTGCTTCTGCAAAATCTGTTCTTATTTTTAAGGTCTCTTTCTTGCTTTTTATTTGGAGTATTTCTGCTTACTTTTAAGGTAATTATTAATGTGTTAGTTTAAAGTCCACTGCCTTGCTGTTTGCTGTCTACATATTACACGTGCCCAATCTTCCTTTTTCTTTTCCTTGTGTTCTTGGGGATTGTTTATATTTTATTATTTGACTCCTTTTCTTAGCCTCAGTTAGCCAGCCAGCCAAATGCCATCGAGTCGGATCCAACTCATGGCAACCCTCAGTTACATATCATTTTACTGTCCTTGAGTAGATACCCTGTAGTTGACAGTGTACATCCTAGACTTTTTAAATGCAATATAAGTACTTTCCAGACAAAACGAGAACCTTAGTACGTTTTAACTATATCCCCTTCATGTATACTGTATGTTGTTGTTTTGTGTGTTTTTTAACATTTTAAACCCCTTGAGATGTTATTATTAGTAGCATTTATTTAAGTCCATTTGTGTGATTCACATATTCACCATTTTCATTGATCTTCATTGTTTCCTACATAATTGATATTGTGTCTGGAATTGTTTTCCTTTTGCTCAGAGTACAGCTCTTTGTATTTCCTTTAGCAAATATGCTTGTGATATTTCTAAGTTTTTATTAGAAAATGTCTTTATCTCACATTCAGAAGGATGTTTTTGTTGAATATAGAATTCTAGAATGGCTCTTTTTTCAGCACTCTGTAGATAACAATCTGTTAGCTTTTTTTAAAAAATAATCAAATGTCACTCTTACCATTTCCTTCTTTGGATGGTGTATTAGTGAATTACCCCACAGTTTACTCTCTTAAGACAGTATTTTTTATCTTAGTTTCTTGGATTAGGAGTTCAGAAAAAGCTTGGCTGGCTGGTTCTGATTCTGAGTCTTCTCCTTAAGCTGCACTCAGGATGTCAGCAAGGGCTGCAGTCATCTGCAGACTTGACTGTGGTTGGAAGATCTTTTTCCAAGATGACGCAATCACGTGTATGTAGGCAAGAGGACTAGGTTTCTTACCACATTATCCTCTCCCTGGGAGAGGTCCTCATGACTTTGCAGGTGGCATCTAAGAGAGAACAAACAGGGAGGAAAGGTGGTGCTATTTACATTGTGTTTCTGAAGTCACGTTACTTCCACTTTACCAGAGTCTCACTTTGGAGTCCAGTTTTTGTCCTGTGGGCCTTGTGTTTCTAAAAAAAACTCTGCTTAGTTTCTTAGACTCTGAACTAGAACTTGTGAAATGAACAGCTCTCCTCAGGACTGAAGTGTACTAAAGGCTATTGTTATCTCCCATGGCTTCATTTCTTTTCTGGAACTTGACTTCACGTTCTTCACTGTCAGAGTAACTCTCTGATGTCCTCAGACAAGTGCATTGTGTATACATGTGTGTGACTTTACTTGGTCAAGCCATCCAGACCACCACTGACAGAAGGACTCCTGTATTTAATCTGCTGGCTTTTTAAGAAGTATGCTGAATAGTGTATTTGTGGTAGTACTTTAAGATTTATTAGTAGAAAATAATCTGCATGTTGACTTTTTCCCCAGGTGCTTCCATATTGGGGAAATCCTCATGATAGAAAAGTCATCAGGAGGTTCTGGAGTCAGGTAACTTTTAGCTTATGTGCATGTACACAGATACAGTTACTGTTTCTCTGGTTATTTGAATAATTTATAACACAGAAGATTATATATGTTTCTGGGCATTGAGCAAGAGCACTTTTTTTTCCCCTCCTGATAACATGCCTTTCATTTTACTGGCAATCTGCTGAAGTCCAATATTAAGTTTCTTGAATAAGCTGAGGACTTGTTTTTAGCATAGTTTGTGATTAAGATGACTATTTTAAGAATAGTTAACGACACATTTCATGGTACATTTCCCTTCCATATGAGAGAAACACCTTTTTAGAGCTATCTTAAACTTGGCCCTAGAACATATAGCCAGTAACTCACTGCTTATTATGAATTGTTGGGTGTCTTTTTCTGACTCTTCCCTTTTGTATTTACAGAAGACTCTGTATACTCAGGATGCACCCTTCCATGTGGTTATCACCAGCTACCAGCTGGTAGTGCAAGATGTAAAGTATTTCCAACGGGTCAAGTGGCAATACATGGTCCTGGATGAGGCCCAGGCACTAAAGAGTAGTTCCAGGTAACATGAGTCTATCTTCATAGACTGAGGGTAAAAAATAACATCTTTTCTGTATGTGTGCATGTGTGTAAAGATCAAGTGAATTTCAAAGTGTCACGTGACATAAACCTGCATAAGCCGTGTATCTGACCAGAAGACAAAAATTCCTTTTTGCGTTTTCTTGGGACACAAATATTAATGCTTAGAATGCAAGGATTTTTCTTGACTTCTGTGTCCCTACTCAGTAATTGTGATATTTTGACATGTCTTTTTTCTTCTGTGAAAATTCCTGTAGTGGAAGAGATCTCTGCCATGTTTTGGGGAGATTATTTCTTAAATAGGACATCTGAGTAAGAAGTAGGAAGTTTAATTATGTGGATTGGAGATTCTTCTGTTTTATATAGGTTGTCTCATTCCCTGGATTGTTGCTAAACTTCCAAGAATCCTTTAATTAGAAATTATATTTGTTAATAAAGTTACATTTAAAAAATTCTAATACATTTAAGGTCCAACTAAATAGTGAGTGCATAGCTATTCAAAAAAAGAAATCCTCAGATTTGATATATTTATATTTGTTGTTGGGTGGCTCATAATAGTTTCTTAGGGGTTGGTATTCACTGCCTGCATAGTATTTTCCACAGAACCTTCTGTCCTGTGGAGGTCATTGTACCCTTTTGAAAGAGGACATGTGGCCAGAATCAGAGAAGACTTACTTTATATTTTCTTCTCATACCTTTGCCCTTTCTCCACTGCTCCCTCCAAAACTTTGAATCTGGAAGCACACAGGTCAATAATTTTAAAGCTTTCTACGTACAGACAACTAAATGGCTTATGTTATCCACACTGACCAAAGATAATAGAAAACTCTGTTACCAAGCTAGAAAGGACTCCACTCTATTTGAAGACTTTTGGTTTTCTAAACCCTTAACACCATATTTTCAGTATATTGTTGTTATTAGTTACCGTTACATCAATTCTGACTCATGGCTGCTCTATGCTTTCAGCACAGGGTAGTCAAATTCTCCTGTCGCCTGTCCTCAGCATTGTCTGATAATATTTTTCAGTTGTGTGCATGGTGAAGTACTTGCTTTCTGAGTCATTGTTGTTTTTTTCAGGAAGCAGTTTTGAAAGTATTCATTCTCCGTAGGCTAATTAAAGAAGAACTTACTGCTAACTTAGAATTTCTAACTAATTTTATTGAACAGTGTTCGTTGGAAGATCCTTTTACAGTTCCAGTGTCGGAATCGCCTTTTGCTAACTGGGACGCCCATTCAGAACACCATGGCAGAGGTAGGCTTCTCTTCAAAGCCCTGGAATTATATCTATATTAAACAGAGTGCTATTCCTCTGTATGAATTATAGTCACCATATAAAAGGAAGGAAGAAGTTGAGCATAGTTTGCCATAAGTAGTCTTTTAGGCATCAGTCCTATTCTATTATTCACTGGCATAATGGTCATGAATTATTTGATTCTTCTGTGTTTATGTAATGAATACTGACCACATCAAGAAAGGCTACCCATCTAATGTAGAGATGTGTTGGTACAGAGTTAAAAGGTAGTATTCCTTAATAGTGAGAATAGCTTTCCTTTTTGAAAAGATAATTGAAAAGATAATTGATCACTGTGAACAGGAGTCAACAAACTTTTTCCATAAAGGGCCAGATAGTAAATAGGCTTTGTGGCCCGTGTAGTTACTGTTGCAAGCACTCAGTTTTGCTGTTGTAATGTGAAAGCCTCCTGAGTTGTTACATTCACTTTCTCTCCACACCCTTTTGTATTCTCATACACTGCCTTCTTATGGCCACACAGCCATTTCATTTTTCCTTTGTTTCCAGCTTTGGGCTCTGCTACATTTCATTATGCCAACATTATTTGATTCACATGAAGAATTTAATGAATGGTTTTCAAAGGACATTGAGAGCCATGCCGAAAACAAATCTACCATTGATGAGAGTGAGTAGTGTTATGATCCTTTTTTCTTTTTTCCCGTACATCAGTGTAGGCAACTAAATAATTAATATTGTATGTGGAGACATTTTTCCCAGTCTACATAGAAGAGGAACCCTGGTGATAACAGTTGTGAAGTGTTTGGCTGCTAACCAAAAAGTCAACAGTTCAAACTCCCCAGCCAATCATGGGAGAAAGATGTGGCAGTCTGTCAGTTTTCGAAAAGATTACAGCCTTGGAAACCCTATGGGGCAGTTCTCTGTGTGGTGTGGTCATTATGAGTCAGACTCAACTCAGTGGCAATGGCTTTTTTTTAATTTTTTTGGTATACATAGACAGGCCAGAGGGAAATAGTTTTTTTCTCTTGTAATTGTTATATGCTTAGTATCTATTGTAAATAAGTCAAGAGAAGATTAACATAGATGATACTGATCCTGTCTTGAGTATTTATCAAGACAGAATGGACAGAGTTCAAAGAATGCTACATTTTAGCCTGCAGGTTCTCATTTTCCTTGTAGCTTTCCAAGTAGATCTTGAAATTCGTATCAAAATCATGTTTTTATAGAATACCTTTTCTCTGGTAAAAGGAAAACAGTAGATGGATCATTTTTGTTATTCTCCATATATATTAGGATTTGTTTTTCAGTACTTTTAAACTTGTTGAATAATACCTGGTTTTAAGAGAATTCTGTGCTTATTACACAGATGTGAAGTGACATCTCCTTACTGTTAGAAAAATCCTTAAGTAGTTTCTTACATGTTGATATGCTGACATACTGTGAAAGCTGATTTTGGAGGAATACTAGGAGTCCTAGATAGCATGCAGTACTAGCCTTTATGAAAATCTTATTATTGATAAACTTACTTGAAACACTCTAAAAGTGAATTCTATTGAAAACAGTAGTCCTTGTTGATTTACACTGAGTTAGTGAAAGGCAAATGCTTTTGCCTAATGTACTATGCTGTGGGGCACTAGAAAATTCCTGTTCTTTTGATTCATATGCTTGGGGGAAAAGATGAGTTCTAATCTTCTGTCAGAATCATTGAGTCAACAGGAATCTGAAGGACATAGTGAGAGATGAACATGGTATTTATTTTGGGTCATTTATGTTAAATTGGTGTATTATTGGGGGGGGGCCTCCTGGTATTACAGATCAGCTGTCTCGCTTACACATGATCTTGAAGCCATTTATGCTACGGAGAATCAAGAAAGATGTGGAAAATGAGTTGTCTGACAAGGTAAGGAAAGAAGACCTAGTGAGTGCAAGTTTTAAAAGACAAACTTAGGGCTAGGGGGCACACAGGGGGCATGATTCCCTGAGCATATATTTAGTTGAATGATAACTCAACTGAATTGTTTGAGAGATGACCTTTAAAACTGGAATAGATCAAAGTACTTAAAATGAGTCAGTAGTCAAGTAACATTATTCTTCTTGTTTTAAACTTTTTATGAGGAAAATTTGAAACATTACAGAAGTAGAGAGAATACTGTAATAAACCCAATGTATCCATCATCTGCTTCAACAGTGATCATCTCATGATCATCTCTACTCTTCTTGGTTATTCTGAAGCAAATTCCAGATGTCGTATCACTTATACTTTTGTTTGTATCTCTAAATGTTTGTTCCTTTTTTTCTTAGTAAATAACCAGAAACCATTAACACCCCTACTAAAAAAGATACTAATTATGCATTATATTATCACATACCTAGTCATTACTCAGATAGCCCCATTGTCTCTGTACATGTGTCTGTTTTTAACTTGCAAATTTGTTGAAATCTGGATCCAGGCAAGGTCCTTGTATAGTATTCGGGTAGTATGTTTCATAAGTCTCCTCCCCTCCTTTTTTTCCTTGAAATTCCTTGGTACATCATATGATGTGGTCCGTATCCTTCTGTCTCCTGTGTTTCTACTGAAAGCTAGAACTTTAATGTACTGTAAGTTACAGCATTTTTTTTTTAAACACACAGCAACTAATTTTGGTTTATAAATATCTTTTTGGAATCCTTACCAGACTGCTGTTATTTTCTCTTGTTTCCTTTGAATCCTTTCCCCGTTTTTCTTCCTTCTTTTTCTTGAGTTCCCAGTTCTTTGGGGTTTTTCCATGTCTTTTACAGATTATACCTGTTCTCATAATTTCACTCCTGCCTATAGAACATCTTGCCAGATTCTTAATAATTTCAGGTGACTGTTCTCTGAGTCACCTTGAGAGTGATGACTCTTTAGACGATTGTAGTGAGAAGGTACATCTACTTCAGAGAGAGGAAGAGAAGTATACTTTTGTTTTATGCTTAAAATTTTTTTTTTTTTGATCACTGAAACTGGTTTATTTTTAACTAAGAGTCATAGTATCAGTATAACACAGTTGGACCTGATATAAGGAAAACACTTATTAAAAAATGAATCCTTAAAGCTTTCGATTTGGAAAATGTTTTTAAAGACAGTAGCAGTATCATAATTTCTGTTATTTAGTGGTAAATAGAGAGGTGATCAGAAGATATACCATAATACACAGTATAAGTTTCTTAAATATCAGTTAATGTCTCTGATCTTTTGTCATTCAAAAATGTGCATTTATTGGGCTTTGGTGCATTTATTGAACTATGGTAAGCATACAGCCTTCAAATTTCAGTCAGACTCCCAGGGAAGACACATAAATAACTTTAATAATTGTATGATAGAGGATACAAGAATTGGGTATATAAACCATAATGGGAATAGAGATAAGGGAGTAATTCTGCTAAGAAAGGTTAGAGAAGGCATCCAAGCAGAGATGATGTGTGAACTAGGTCTTAGATAATGGCTTGGCATTTACTATGGTAACATAGTAGAAAGGAAGTGCCAAGCAACAAGAACAGTGTGAGCAAAGGCAAAGTAGAAGTCAAGTCTGTAGCATGTTTAATATGAAGTCATGTGATCATGAGAGGGGGCAATAAGTGTAGGTCAGATTATAGAAGGTCTCCTATACCCAGGTGAGAAGTTTTAATGTTGAAAGACAGTAGTGTTCATTAAAGATATTTCAGCAGTTAAATTACTTTATAAGATACATGTGGAAGGTATATTAGAACCAGGAGAGATTGCAGGCAGAAAGATCAAGTAGAGTAGTGATCTAGGCTAGATATGATGAGAGCCTGCATTAGGGCCGTATAAGTGGACAGAAAGGTTTGTTTTTCTTGGGTGCCATCAAGTCAGTTTCAGTTTAACCTTATATATAAACAATGAAACGCTGCCCAGTCTGCCACTCTTGACAGTTGTTGCTGTGCTTGTGTCTGTTGTTGTGGCCACTGTTTCCGTCCGTCTTCTTTTGGCTGACGCTCCTCCTTACCAGGCGTGGTGTCCTCCAGGGGTCAGTCTCTCCCGATAACGTGCCTGAGGAACGTTAGACAAGGTTTTGTTGTCCTCACTTCCAAGAAGCGCTCCAGCTGTACTTCTTCCAAGACAGCCTTGTCCATTCTTCCTGGCGGTCTGTTCAGTGTTCTTCACCAACACTGGAATTCAGAAGTCTCAGTTCTTCTTCAGTCTTCCGTATTCATGGTCCCACTTTTACATGCCTAAGAGGTGGTTGAAAATACTATGGCTTGAGTCAGGCACACCTTAGTTCTCAGAGTGACATTTTTGCCTTTCAGCAGTATAAAGAGGGTAGTTAGAGGTGAATTTGCAGTTGAGTTGAGGGATTTTGAAAATGATAGAGCACATAATATGAGAGAGAAAAAAAATAAGACCTGACTAAATTTCTCTGTGGGCAGCTGAGTGAATGGAAATTCTGTTAACCAATTACTAAGTTGTAGGGAAACATATGCAGTTGCTACAAATGCTCTTGATTGGCACTGTTAGGGTAGGTATGAGGCTGGGATGTTTGGAAATACATTTTTGTAAGTCATTGTAGTTGTTGGTGCTATAGGAAATGAGAGGACTGCCCAAGGAGATTGTGTAGAGTGACAGGAGACAGTCAAGGAAAGAACATCTTCTTCATGACTAGCCATGTCACAGGTTTATGGGGAAATTGAGTTTACGTGTATGTATTTTCTTAGTAATCTGGTTTACATGTGCTTCCAACTTTCCTGCAAACTGTGTTTCCAATTATAATTGTTTGTACTGATTTTTAGATTGAGATTCTAATGTACTGCCAGCTGACCAGCCGACAAAAGCTGCTGTATCAGGCACTGAAGAACAAAATTTCTATTGAGGATTTACTGCAGTCGTCTATGGGCTCTACCCAGCAAGCACAGAATACCACTAGCAGCCTCATGAACCTGGTTATGCAGTTTAGAAAGGTAAGAGCTTAGATTAGCTGACTTTTTAACCCACTTCAAGAAAAGGACTCTGAGAGGGGCAGAGTCAAGATGGCGGACTAAATGCACATCTCCCTAAATCCCTCTGGAAACCAAGACCTGAAATGATTATTAAACAGAGCCTTCTGGACACCTAGTAAGCCCTGGGATGCCAGGGCTGATAATATGGACTTCATACCACTGAATGCAAAACCCCCTCTCTTTCACTGACCCCACTGTTGGTGAGCAGAGGCTTGCACAGACGGAAGACAGCCTAGAGAAACAGCTGTGGTCCATCTTCACAGCATCTCTCCCAGCCTCTGTTGACCCACATGAAGCCCCAAAAGCAAGAAGTGTTGGAGAAGACAGTAACCTGGAAATCACCCATGGCATCAGAAGGCCCCCAAAAGAAACCACCTCAGAACTTCCCAGATGAAGAAGCTTTTCTGAAACTATCAGAAGGTGAATACAAAAGGATTATATATAGAGCCCTCCTAGGCCTTATACAAAATGCAGCAGAGCAAACGAAAAATTAAGCAAGCTGTTCAATCTGATGGAACATCAGTACTTGAAAATCCAGCAGATCGAGAACAAATTCAAAGACATAGAAACTTCCATTCAAAGCCAAGAAAATGGAATGGAACAAATGGAAAAGAGAATTTTTGATTGGGAAAACAGAGCTACTGACTCCAGCATGTATGAGGAGAAATTAGAAAAAAGAAACAAGAAAAATGAAGAAGCATTAAGAAGCATGTGGCACTGTATTAAGAAGAACAGTGTATGATTAATTGGAATTCCTGAACAGGGCGAGACACCAGAGAATACGGAGAATATTGTTGCTGAACTGCTCACAGAAAACTTCCCAGAAATTATGAAAGAATAGAATATAGATATCCAAGATACATATTGAATACCACTCAATATAGATCTCAATAGAAAGATTCCAAGACATATTATAATCAAGCTTAACAAAATGAAACATAAGCAGCAACTCTTAAAGGCAGCAAGACTCAAAGCAAAGCTGACATTCAGAGAGAAACCCTGTAGGCTTTCATCGGATTTCTCTGCAGAAATGATGCTGGCACGGAGACAGTGGCATGACATATTCAAAGCCTTGAAGGAGAACTTCCAACCAAGAATTATATATCCTGCAAAACTGTCTTTTCAAGTATGAAAATGTAATTAAGACATTTGCGAATAAACAGAAACTCAGAGACTTGGTAAAAAACCAAACCAAAGCTACAAGAAATACTGAAAGAATTTCCTGGCTTCGAAGAGCAAAACCACTAATGTTATATTTTAGAAGGACACATTATCCAGAATCCTACTCAGTTAGGGAAAGCTCCAAACACAATCAAAGATATAATAGTGAAAGAAATGATCTAGTGATCGTATCATGTAAACGATGATATCATCATATTAAAAAGAGATGTACTACAGTTGTTATAGTCCTTTCAGATGGAGAAGAAGTTGACAAGACTGGTAGCAATCAAAATTGGATTTTTCTATAGTTTAGTAAGTGGGATCATATGGGCAGCCATAAAGCACAATAAAAAGCAACATACCTTATCAAGAAATGTAATACAGGAGTCTCAACAACCACAAAACCAACCATGAAAAAAGTGAAAAATCAACTCACAAAGAAGAAAGTCGCAGAACAGATTAACAAGAACAACAGAGAAAATCAACACAAAAATAAACACATCACAACGGCAGCACTGAACACATACCTATCAATAATTACATTGACTGTGAATGGACTGAATGTTCCAATAAAGAGACATCAAGTGACTTCTTGGATCAAAAGACATGACCCATCTATATGTTGTCTACAAGAAACTCAGCTTAGACTTAAAGATAGAAACAAACTGAAAATTAAAGGATGGAAGAATCTATATCAAACTATCAGTGAACAAAGAAGAACAGGGGTGGCAATTCTAATCTCAGATAAAATCAATTTTAATGTAAAATCCACCATCGTGGACAAGGATGGTCACTATTTATTACTGAAAGGAAATATTTATGCACCTAATATTAGAGCACCTAAATACGTCAAAGAAACACTGACTACATTCAGGAAGAAGATAGATCACTCTAAATAATAGTAGGAGACTTCAACACTCCCCTTCAATATTGGACACATGGTCTAGAAAGAAGCTCGATAAAGACACAGAAGACCTTATTGCCAAATTAACCAACTAGACCTCATCGACATAATATAGAACTTTCACTCCATCAGTGAACACCTATACCTTCTTCTCCAGTGCCCATAGAACATTCTCCAGAATAGACCATGTGTGCAGATATAAAGCAATTCTCAACAAAATCCATGCGATTGAATTAATGCAAAGCATCTTCTCAGATCATAAAGCCATAAAAGTCGAAATCAATAGCAGAAGAAACATAGATAGAAAGTGGAACACATGGAACCTGAACAACACCTTGCTCAAAAAATCATGGGTCATAGAAGAAATCAAGGATGAAATAAAGGAATTTATGGATTCCAATGAAAATGAAAACACTTCCTACCAGAACCTATAAGATACAGCCAAAGCAGTGCTCAGAGGTCAGTTTATCTCCATAAATGCACATACCTGGAAGGAAGAAAGAAACCAAATCAAAGAACTGACCCTACAGCTTGAACAAGTAGAGAGAGAACAACAGACGAACCCCTCAGGTACCAGAAGGAAACAGATCATAAAGATTAGAGCAGAGCTAAATGAATTAGAGAACAGAAGAACAATTGAAAAAGTTGAGAAGACCAAAAGCTAGTTTTTTAAAAGATAAGCAAAGTTGACAAACCATTGGCTAAACTTACTGAAGAAAACCGGGAAAGAAAACAAATAACCCAAATAAGAGATGAGAGGGGAGTTCTCACCACAGATCCAACAGAAATCAAAGATATCATAGCTGAATACTATGAGAGACTGTATTCTAACAAATTTGAAAACAGAGAAATGGACAAATTCCTTGATTCATATCACCTACCAAAATTATCACAAGGTGAAGCAGAACAACGTAATAAACCCATCACAAAGGAAGAGGTTGAAAAAGTCATCAAAAACCTGCAAACCAAAAAAAGCCCGGGCCCAGATGATTTCACCACAGAATTCTACCAAGCTTTTAGAGAAGAGTTATCTCCAATACTACTAAGACTATTTTAGACTATAGAAAGGGATGGGATATTCCCAACATTCTATGAAGCCAGCATAACCCTGATACCAAAGCCAGGGAAAGACCCAACCAAAAAGGAGCACTGCAGACCAATATCACTCATGAATCTAGATGCAGAAATCTTCAACAAAATTCTTACCAATAGAGTGCAACAACATATCCAAAAAATAATCCATCATGACCAAGTTGGATTCATACCAGGGATGCAGGGCTGGTTCAACATCAGAAAAACAATGTGATCAACCACATAAATACAACAAAAGACAAGAGCCACCTGATCTTGTCTATTGATGCAGAAAAGGCATTTGATGAAGTCCAACACCCATTAATGCTAAAAACTCTCAGCAAAATAGGAATAGATGACCAATTTCTCAACGCAATAAGGGCCATTCATACAAAGCCAATTGCCCACGTCATCCTGAATGGAGAGAGACTGAAAGACTTTCCCTTGAGAACAGGAACTAGACAAGGATGCCCACTCTCACCTCTGCTATTCAACATTGTACTGGATGTTCTAGCCAGAGCAATTAGACAAGACCAAGAAATAAAGGGCATCTGCATCGGCAAAGAAGAAGTCAAAATCTCCCTGTTTGCAGATGATGTGATTGTATATGCAGAGAACCCCAAGGAATCTATAAGTAAGCTGCTCAAACTGATACAAGAGTTCAGCAAAGTCTTAGGATGCAAGATAAACATAAGTAAATCAGTAGCATTCCTTTATACCAACAACAAGACTGTTAATGAAGAAATCATCAAATCAATACCATTTACTATAGCCCCTAAGAAGATAAAGTACCTAGGGATTAATCTAACCAGAGAAATAACAGACCTTTACAAAGAGAACTACAAGCCCTTACGACAAGAAACTAAGAGAGACTTACATAATGGAGAAAGCTACCCTGCTCATTGATGAGGAGACTTAACATTGTGGAAATGTCTGTTTTACCCAAAGCAATCTACTTGTATAATGCAATCCCAATACAGGTTCCAGTGACATTTTTTAATGAGATGGAGGAACAAATTATCAACTTTGTCTGGAAAGACAAGAAGCCCCAGATAAGTAAAGCATTACTAAAGAAGAAGAACACACTGGGAGGCCTCTCATTACCTGACCTTAGAACATGTTACACTGCCACAGTAGTCCAAACAGCCTGGAACTGGTACAAAAACAGACAGATAGATCAGTGGAACAGAATCGAGACCCTAGAAGTGACATCATCTGCTATCAACAGTTGGTATTTGACAAAGACCGTAAGACATTAAACTGGGACAAAAAAAATCTCTTCAACAAATGGTGCTGGCAAAATTGGATGTTCATCTGCACTAAATTAAAACAAGACCCATATCTTACACCTTATACAAAAACCAACTCAAACTGGACAAAAGACCTAAATATCAAATCTGAAACAATAAGGCTCATCCAAGAGAAAGTAGAAACAACAATGGAAGGTTAAAACACAGCACAGTCTTCAAAATCTGCCAAACAACACAGCAAATGGTCCCAACTCAGCAGGAACGGATGCTCACCGAGGACCAAAATGACATGCGGTAAAGACAACCGAGAAGACAGAGAGACCCACAAGAGTGGGTGCCTACATCGACTTGGGACTGGAAGAACCGGATGGTGCCCGGCCACCACCAGTGATAGCCACGATGGAGCTCACAGACAGGAGTCTCACTGGCAACACAAGAATAAAAAGGGGTGCATCGTGAGTTCTCCACTAAAAGACCTCAATTGATGGTCCAGCGGTTTTGGGGTTCCTCTGAGAGCATGGCCCCCGGCCCTGATGCTGCCCTTTCCCATAAATTATAACAAAGGTCCACTCTTTGGACAGGAATGGATTGGACTTGGCAATGCAGAGTGACCATGTATTGGAAGCACTTTATGGTTCTATACATCTATAGGATATCATCTTGCTGACCTCTGGCTGGAGGAAGGGGAGTGGATGGAGAGGAGGGGAAAGGAGGCTGTTGGGAGGATGAGACATGTATGGAGCAGAGAGGAATAGTGTGCAGTCACCGGACAGGGAGAGCAGTGGAAGCTGCATATAGTTGGGCATGTAAATTTATACGTTAATGTACATTTTCACTCAGTTATGTTAAATAAAAATAAAAAATAAAAAAAAATCTGTCAAACAAACCACCATCATCAGAAGAGAAAATAGGTAAATGGAAACTCCTAGGAATCAATCACTTTTGTTCATCCAAAGACTTTATTAATAGAATTAAAAGATCACCTACAGAATGGGAAAAAATATTTGGCAACTCTTATGTCAGACCGATGCCTGATCTCCGTAATCTATAAGGTGTTACAAAATACCAGTAAGAAGAAGACAAATCATCTAATTAAGCAATGGGCAATGGAGATGGAGAGACAATTCTCTAAAGAAGAGATCTGGGCAGCCAAAAAACACATGTGGACATGCCCACGATCATTAGCTATTAAAGAAATTCAAATCAAAATCACAGTGAGATACCATCGCACCCTAATAAAGTTGGCCATGATCCAAAAAACTGAAAACAACAAATGGTGGAGAGGCTGTGGGGAGATTGGAACTCTCCTACACTGTTAGTGGGATTGCAAAATGGTGCAACGTCTTTGGAAAGCAGTCTGGCGTTCCCTTAAAAAATGGATCTAGATAACCTTTTGACCCAGTAATTCGACTGCTTGGAATATATCCTACAGAATCAAGGCCATTCACACCAACTGATAACATGCACACAAATGTTCGTTGCAGCACAGTCTACAATAGCAAAAACGTGCAGTCAACAACAGAGGAATGGATAGGTAAACTATGGTGTATGTACTCAGTAGAACACTATGCAGTGATAAAAGAACAACGGTGATTGCAGAAAACATCTCTTAACCTGCTTTCAACTGGAGGACATCATGTTCAGTGAAAGTAGTCAGTGACAAAAGAGCAAATGTTGTATGAGACCCCTATGATAAGAACTTAAAAACAGAGTCATGCATAGAAGAAAAGATTTTTTGAAGGCTACAAGGGTGAGGAGGGAAGGAGGGTGAGGGGGGGAGGGTTTAGATTAGATAGTTAATAGAAATTTGGTTGGGTGAAATTGGTGACAGCCCACAGAAAGATGATCAGTAATAACTGGACTTCAACATAACCTGAGTACTCCTCCCGTCTTAACCCAATATTGCAAGGACAGAGTAGCTGGGGCGGGGAGCCAGGGACAATGCTGTCAGGTGAAATTGAGGCCAGTTGGCACAGCTGGTGTTTTGCTAATGAGGACTCTTTACATCAGTGAGTGGCGTCTGGGGTCTTAAAAGCTACCAAGCTGCCATCTGAGGGTACAGCAAATGGTCCCAACTCAACAGGAACAGATGATCATGGAGGACAAGAACGACATGGGGAAAAGAGAACCCAGAAGACAGAGGGACCCACGTGAGTGGGTCTCTACATCGACTCGTGACCAGAATAACCAGATGGTGCCTGGCCACCACCAGTGATAGCCACGATAGAGCTCACAATGTGAAGTCTCACTGGCAACAAGAGAATCAATAGGGGTGTACCCTGAGATGTTCATTAAAAGACCGCAGTTGATGGTCCAGGTGCTTCGGAGTTCCCTTGGGAGCATGGCCTCTCGCCGCGATGTTGCCCCTGTCCAGAAATCATAATGAAGGTCCAGCTTTTCTGACAGCAATGAATTGGACTTGGTGATGCAGAGTCACTGTATCCTGTGGGAATTTTATGGTTCTATGCATCTGTAGGATGTCATCCTGCTGACCTCTTCCTGGAGCAAGGGGAGTGGGTGGAGAGGAGGGGATAGGAGACTGTTGGGAGGATAGGACATGTATGGAGCAGAGAGGAGGGATGTGCTGTCACCGGGCAGGGCTGTATATAGGTGAGCATGTGAATTTATATGGGAATGTATGTTTTCATTGAATCATAATAAAAATAAATAAAATAAAAAATAAGTAAATAAGAAAAAGATTACATCCTTAAGGCCATATAGACTAAGGATGTCAGCGCTCTGTTGTTAGGATGGTGGTAAGAATAAAAGCAGTATTGCTAAAAAAGAGATGAAAATCTGTGAAAGTATACATTCACAAAGGTAAACATTCAGGATTTGAGAGAGTGATAATCTGCACACGAGAATGTTGTCTTACCATTTCTCTTCTTAGGTATGTAATCACCCAGAGTTATTTGAACGACAAGAAACATGGTCTCCATTTCATATTTCTCTAAAGCCATACCAGATTTCAAAGTTTATCTACCGTCATGGACAGATCAGGGTCTTCAACCGTTCACGAGACAGGTGAATAAATCTGTTTATCTGTTTTTAATTAATTTAATGTCTGTTAAGCATAAGAAGGAGCACTAGTGGTTCAGTGGTTAGGAGCTGTAGCTGCAAACCAAAAGTTTGGCCATTGGAATCTACCAGCCATTCCTTGGATACCTTATGAGGCTGTTCTACTCTGTCGTGTTGGGTTACTATGAGTCAGAATCAATTTGATGCCAATAAGTTTGTTGTTTTGTTTGTTTTGTATCCATACTAATGTTTTTGTAATTTGAATTTTTGTGTCTTGGTAGATAAATTTAGCAAAAGGCTCTTTCCCCATGAGGTATTTCAGCAAAGGTTGGGCAACTCTTTGTTCAGGGATCTTGTAGGAATTTGTGTACCATTAAGGGTGTAACTAGATGGCTGTAAAGGCTCTGTCCACTTGTAGTTGTCACATTCTCTCAGCTTTTCTCAATCACAGATGTGCACCTGCATGCAAATATGTGTACTTAATCCAGGAGGGCTCATGGGGTATAATCAGGGACGTGGTTGCTTGTTAATGAATATCTAACATTTGTGGACAACTGGTGTCTTACCTGTATTTATGGTCAGCAGTGGTTTATTTTGCCATTGAAATAGCATTTGTTAAAGAACTGATTTCATTTCAGATGATGAAATTTATCTTCCTCTGAGGCTACTGGAGAGTTGAAGTAGAATATGTCATAGTCATTTCAGAGTTAGCAATACAGATTTAATAAAGTGGTTGTGACAGGTAATATGTTAGAGACCACTTCCCACTCAACACCTTCAGCTCGTCCTGGTTTCTGCTTCTAGTTTTTGCTTAAAACACTGTACAGTAATTTATAATGCTGGAGTTGTTTCTGAAGTAATAGGAGACTGCTTTGAACTTGTCTTCTTATGTAACCCTTGTAGTTTCTAATATTTATGCCATATTTTTTGCCTGGTCACTTGGCAACAGCTACTGTAAACTTATGAAAGTAAAAACAGGTTCATGTATAAAAGATTGTCTTCACTTTGGAACCTCCAGTCTAGTTAACTTCCTAATCTTTATATTTTGTTTTTATTTATTTTGCAGGTGGTTAAGGATTCTTCTTTCTCCATTTGCACCAGACTATATCCAGCAGTCTCTCTTTCACAGAAAAGGTGGGTGTCTTGATCTTTGGGAAGGAAGGTATGTTAAAGACTTACCAGGGTGCATTTTCATTAGTTGAGGAACTGATTTGGAACTAGTAGTTGTTTTGCTTACATGTTAGACCTTTATTTACATATTCAGGCTTACTTTAAGATTAAAATAAGTTAATGGTCTTCATCTGTAAAACTGGAAATAAAAATAAAAAAAAACTCGTTGTCAAGTTGATTCCAACTTGTGGCAACGTTACAGGACAGAGTAGAACTTTCCTATAGAGTTTCCAAGAGCACCTGGTGGATTTGAACTGCTTAACTTTTAATTAGCAGCCATAGCTCTTAACTACTACACCAGCAGGGTTTCCAGATGAAGATTCCCTCATGGCTGAATACAGGCACCATGGAATTTGAACCCAGGACCTCTTGTTTACTAAACAGGTGCTTTAACCAACTAAGCCATGGTGGCATTCTTCTTCATGTGTAGGCTCTTGTGATTTGTGGCTGTTACAAGAACCTCTGGAAAATGCTTCCATTGACCTTCTACGTCTTTATTTTACCTGTAGCTTTTCTTAAGAATGCGTTACCCTTGAAGCGTAACAAAGTCAATGCAGGACTCTTGTTGTTAACTGGGGACTTAGTTTCTTCCTCTTTAGCCTAAGAAAAAAGAAGCTATTCAACTTTGAACATGGTTCAAAGTGTGGAGGCCAAGGCTGAAGATCTTTCACCTCTGTCTGTTCGTTCTTTCTTTTTGTTTCTACTGGCATGTTAAGGGCAGTTAGCCAAGGAACCAAAAGCCCTAAGGTTAACTGATGAACTAGCTCTGCTCTGGCCTATATATGCCACATCTCATAGGCCTGCTTCTTCTACCTGTGATTGCAGTACAGAGATGCGACCCTAACTTCCATCAGGGTGACTAGGTGGGAGTCTTTAGAATGTCAATGTCTTGGTTGTTAGGTGAAGTTTCCACAGTTCAGCAGACTCTTGTTTTCTTGGTTTGCTTTTCATTTCACTTTGTCCGTTGGCATTCCAGGTGTTAATGAAGAAAGTTGTTTCTCTTTCCTTCGATTTATTGATGTGTCTCCAGCTGAAATGGCAAACCTCATGCTTCAGGGACTTTTGGCCAGGTGAGGAGTTTGTGTATTGTTTGATGAGAATAAGCAGGGACAGAGGTTGTATAGTATAAAGTTAAACATTTAATATTATGGTATATCATTGTAGGGAGGCTCTCATTCTTCTGTTATTAAGAATAAAAATTATTTTTAAGACAGTAGTACTTGAATCATTTAACAAGTGTATAATGTTTCATGGTACACCTTAAATAAAAGCAATTTGGACTCCTCTCCCATAAATTTACCAGTTCTTCAAGTTCTCTAATTTCTAGTTAGACTCTTAAGTTTTACTAGACAAATGGGGGCTGGTGGTTTATTTAGTTCATGGTGATTGCAGCATAGATTTCTCAAAATGTTGTTCTGGACAAATTAGTTCTATGTTCTTATTCTCTGGCATAATGGCTTTGACTTGTTTTGTTACTTTATAGTAGACTAACCTCATTAGGGACACCTATGTCCCTAATGTAAGGATGTTTCATATGATAAAGTCTTTCTAATAGACTGTTCTTTAATAGTGAGAGGAGCTTTACCAAAGATTTTCATTTTCCTCTGTAGCAAAGCAAGTAGCATATTATAGTAGCAAATCAAATCCTGCCGGTGACAGAATTTATGAAACAGCTTTATCTGAAAGTTGGGAGGAATTAGCTGTTTGTAAAATGCTTAGTACTTTATAGAAGAGATGTGATAATGAGAGACAACCCTTGGAAGGTTCCTTACTGCTGTGAACAACCCTCACACCTCGGTGGAATACTTGAATAAGCATGTCTGCTGTGGTTTGTTTCAGATGGTTAGCTCTTTTCCTGTCTCTGAAAGCCTCCTACAGGCTCCATCAGCTGCGTTTCTGGAGAGAGCTAGAAGGGGAGAGCCAGCAGAGATATCTGAGAAACAAGGATTTCCTTCTTGGGGTTAATTTTCCACTCTCCTTTCCCAACCTCTGCAGTTGCCCTTTGTTAAAGGTAAGCAATTGTTTCTACATAAATTTCCCTTTTCTTTCAATCAGTAAAAGTAGTAATAAAGTAACCAATGGCCTGATGGAGCCATAAAGGTTCCAGGGGAGTGGGAGCAGTGTAATTAGTTCAGTTACAAGTTATGTACAGGAGTGTACACAGATTTTAAGTGTGTAACTCAATTAATTTGTGCATGGGTAACAACTACCCACATCAAAATGTAGAATTTCCTGAATGACATGATAAACATTTAATGTCATTAAGCTGTATATGTGAAAGTTGTTGAAATGGAAATATTTTGTTAGCTATATATTTATCACAGTTTAAAAAATGATACAGAACATTTTTAGTACTCCATGTCATATCTCTAGTTCAGCAGGCAAAAAATGATCTATAGTGTTAGAAATAATGATTATAAAAATAATATTTATTTCTAACATTGATCATTTTGTGCCTATTTTTAAACCTCATGTAAGTGGAGTTATTCAATGTGTTCTTTTTTTATATTAAGCTTCTTTTAATCAATATTGTGTCTGAGATTTATGCATGTTGCATGTAACAGTAATTCATTATTTTTATTGTTGTATACTGTTCTACTGTTTCAATAGGCAGTTAAATTGATCTGTTCTACTCTCGGTGGACATTTAGGTTGTTTATAGTTTGTGGCTGTTGTGAATAAAACTGCTGTGCACTTTCCTGTGCATATCTTCTAGTGGATGTAAGCTCTAGTTAATTTCTTTGGAGTTTATATCCAGGAACGGAATTGCTGGATCATCAGGTACATGTATCTCAGTTTTAGTAGTTGATGCCAAATATTTTTCCCAAAGTGCTTTTACAAATTTACACTTCCACTACGAGTGTGCAAGACTTGCATTTGTTGTACATTTTCACCAGCATATGGTATTATCAGTCCTTTTAATTGTAGCCATTTTTAGGAATTTGTAGTTTCATGTCATTGTGGTTTTAAATTGTATGTCCATAGGAAGTAATGAGGTGGAGCTCTTTTTCGTACAGCTGTTACTCTGCCATTGAAGAGTAAGTAAGGGTGAGTGTGACCAGAAATGAGGTCCAGATCATATGGGGCCTCATGAGTCATTGCTAAGTATTTGGCTTTCTTTCTGAATGAGAATGGGTGGCACTGGAGAATTTTAAGAAGAGAAATGACAGTTAGCCTATATGTTAAATGCCTTTAGCCAGATAAAAAGTTTGGAAGGTAAGATGTTTTTTGACTGATTTCTCCTCTTATATTTTCATGGTTGGTTTCTTGAGTATTATGATGGTCCATGTACTTACTGTTGTGGATTTTGGAGACAGGACCAATAATGCAAAAGCAGAATACAGTTTGATTTTAACCTTTTTAAAGAGATGTCAGTGGCAGCAATTTGAATGACTTCATACTGGTGAAATATTTCTAGTGCATATGCCAAGAATACTGATACATCCTATGAAGAGTTGTTTAACCTCCTTTAGATTAATTCTTTATCTGGATCCGACTTGACGGCATTGGAGTTATTTGGGTTTAATTCCTAAATTTAGTAATGTATATTGTCTACTGTGTCTATTTTTGGTACAGGAAAGCATCATTCTCTCAATTATTTTTTATGCCTGTTTATCTTATTTAACACTTGGAGATAATGTATCACTTAATACTTGTATTCTTCTCTGTTTCTCAAAATATGCTGGTATGTGCAGAGTACCTGCTAAATGAGGTTTTTGTATGCAATTAATGAATTGCCTAAGGAATTCAAGTGCAAGCAGTCTGCTGTATAGGAAACTGGTAGTGAAATCTGAAAGTATACTTAATTGAAGTTAGATTCACTTCTGTTTCTTCTTTGATCTTATTCCTTTTATTGTGGATAGACATTTGTTCTAGAGTAGCTTAGAATGTGTATAGAGGTATCGAGCCAATGGGCCATGGGTAGTTGAAAGCTCGTGATAAAGGTACATATTTTAAACAAAATATTCACAAAATAATATTTACTTTAATATACAGTATAATCTGATTTTCCTTTACTTTTTAAGAGTGTTAGTTGTATCCTACTAAAATGATTTCTTGGCCCATTACAAAACTTGCAGTTTGCAAAAATACAGCACAAGATGACTGTGAAATATTAAAACAGCCAGTGGACTAGATAAAGAGTCACCATATAAAAAACTAGATGGGTTTTTTCAGTAGTAAGCAGAGAAAGAAATGAACCTTTGAGGACTTGAATCTCGCTTTCTGAATATGAAAAGGAAGTCTAGACACTGGTCTGAGAGCAGCAGTTCACACATTCCATGATAGAGTTATTCTGATGTGTGGTTAGTGATACAGGTTCATCTCTGCCTTTAGCACATTTCTTTTTTTTCTTTTTTCTTTTTTATTTAACATGACTGAGTGAAAATGTACATTCCCGTATAAATTTACATGCCCACCTATATGCAGCTTCCACTGCTCTCCCTGCCCGGTGACAGCACACTAGTCCTCTCTGCTCCATACATGTCTCATCCTCCCAACAGCCTCCTTTCCCCTCCTCTCCACCCACTCTCCTTCCTCCAGCCAGAGGTCAGCAGGATGATATCCTATAGATGTATAGAACCATAAAGTGCAACCAATATATGGTCAGTCTGCGTTGCCAAGTCCAATCCATTCCTGTCCAAAGAATGGACCTTTGTTATAATTTATGGGTAAGGGCAGCATCAGGGACGGAGGCCATGCTCTCAGGGGAACCCTGAAACCGCTGGACCATCACTTGAGGTCTTTTAGTGGAGATCTCAGGATGCACCCCTTTTTATTCTTGTGTTACCAGTGAGACTCAACCTAGTGAGCTCCATCGTGGCTATCACTGGTGGTGGCCGGACATCATCCAGTTCTTCCGGTCCCAAGTCGATGAAGGCACCCACTCTTGCGGATCTCTCTGTCTTCTAGGTTGTCTTTACCCCATGTCATTTTGGTCCTCAGTGAGCATCCGTTCCTGCTGAGTTGGGACCATTTGCTGTGTCCTCGGATGGCAGTTTGGCAGCTTTTAAGACCCCAGACGCCACTCACCAATGTGGGGTGCAGAGAGCTCTCTTAGCAAAAGGCTAGTTGTGCCAATTGGCCTCCATTTCACCCAAGAGCATGGTCCCCTGCCCCCCGCCCCAGCTACTCTATCCTTGCAATATTGAGTTAAGATGGAAGGAGTCCACTTAATGTTGTTCTTGTTTCTAATGTTAGCACATTTCTGACACATGCCTGTAGAACCTTTGGATTCAGAGGTAGCATAAATAAAGATAAGCAAGTTTGAAAGAACCAATAGATTCATACATGAGCAAGTGATTTATTGTGGAAACTACCCCTAAGAATGGCTTTGTTAGAATAGACTGTCATTTCCATGTGCTGTTTTTCACACTGGTTTCTCTGGACTTCTAAATGTGTTTTAGGGGACCCATAAATTTTCTCAAGAAACATTTGTCTCAAGAATATAGGTTTTGTATATAGATATAGAAAAATATAGAAAAAGAAGTGTCACACACCTAATCCTCTAGAACAAATTTCCAAGATTTGTTACTTAAAAGTATATAGTGAAAATTAAAAGAGACGTTATACATTAGCATACACACATCATAACCAGGCTTTCAGATTTCATAAAGCTTTAAGAAAATACATGGTTGCTAAAAATTAACCTTTAATCCCCTGGGAGGATGGTCACTAGACCTGCTGTTGCCACTGATCCTGAGTCATTACTGAGGTCAATTCTTTGGATAGGAATGGAGTGGATTCAGGGCCACAGTGTGACCATATGGTGTGTGCACTTTATGATTCTGTATTTCAGTAGGATGCTGTCCTACTGGCCTCTTACTAGAAGGGAGAGGAGAGAGTGGAGAGAAGGGGACAGGAGATTGTGAAGCGGTTATGACATGTATAGAAAGGAAAGGAGGAGTGTGCTGTGACTGGGCAAGGAGAGCAGAAGGAGCTACAGTTAAGCATGCTTGCAAATTTAACTTTGTATATGTTGACTCAATCACAATAAAAAAACTAACCTTTAACATATATGTATATAAAATCCATCAAATATGGACAGCAGGGCTAAGTTTTTTTTAATTACCTGTTCTATTAATGTTTGAATTCTTCAACTAGTTTTAAATACACATCTTGGGTTCTTTTTCATCATATTGTTCTCCGTGGCATAAATTCATATGCTTGGGATTTGTGACCTTTCATTCCTGATATGACTTCTATAAAGATGTTTTTCATATTGTTAATACAATTGACAAATCTTATAGGAGACCTTTTGCTTAAATAGAATTCCTACTACTGTGGAATCAGAGAATTCGTTTTATTTTCATAGAAAACAAATTTGTAACTATTCTTACTACTGTAAGCAGGTATTCTAAAAATATTGAGGAGTATTCATTGCTATTTTTACGGTGAATTAGAAAACCAGGAAAGAGAAGAAAAGTCTTGAGAGAATAGAAAAGGACCACTGAAAAAATGTGGAGCCCTCTTTAAAATGCAGAGGGGATAGGAAGAAGAAAAAAATATATCTTGAAAAGGTGATTCTCTTAGATCTGTATGTGTTGCTTTTTTTAGGAGATGACTAGCCAAGTATGTGACAGAGACAGGGAAAAATAATAGGTGCAATGTATTCTTAATATGTATTAACATTTTAAGCCCTTGTTGTTATTCTTTTAGAGATATTAACATACATACTGAAAAGTGTACAGATTACAGTTGTCCTTAAAGCTTGATGACGTTTTACAAAACATTAACGAACTCCACTCCAGAAGCCCCTTTGTACCCACTTCCAGCCACTCTTCCTCTCTGATGCCAATCAAGAGTTACTGTAAGCAAGTATTTGGGTGGTTTCCAGTTTTTATTATTACAAACAGTACTGGTAGGAACATTGCTGTACATGCCTTCTAGTGAATATTCATCTGCATTTTTTTTGTGGGGTTATCTAGGAGCAAAATTGCTGGGTCATAGGATATATATATGTTCATCTTTGATAGACACTGATGAACAACTTTCTAAAGCCGTTGTACCAATTTTTACTGTCTCTAACATTGTATAGAAGTTCCAGTTGCTCCAATTCTTGCCAGAGCCTCTTTAAATTACGTTTCCCTCATAAATTATGATATTGGATGTTCTTTCTGATGCTTGTTGGGTATTTGGATAACCTCTTTTATGAAATGCTTATTCAGGTCCCTTGCTTTTTTTTATATTGGACTGTCTGTATTTTTCTTTTTTTTTTTTAATTTTTATTTTTATTTAACATAACTGAGTGAAAATGTACATTCACATGTAAATTTACATGCCCACCTATATGCAGCTTCCACTGCTCTCCCTGTCCGGTGACTGCACACTATTCCTCTCTGCTCCATACATATCTCATCCTCCCAACAGCCTCCTTTCCCCTCCTCTCCGTCCACTCCCCTTCCTCAGCCAGAGGTCAGCAAGATGATATCCTATAGATGTATAGAACCATAAAGTGCTTCCGATATATGGTCACTCTGCATTGCCAAGTCCAATCCATTCCTGTCCAAAGAGTGGACCTTTGTTATAATTTATGGGAAAGGGCAGCATCAGGGCTGGGGGCCATGCTCTCAGAGGATGTCTGTATTTTTCTTATTGAATTATTCAATAATTATAAAAATACCACGAACGTAGGTCAGCTTCTGACCTCCTGTAACCTTACAGGGGGAAGGAAAGTAAAAATCAACAGCCCAAGGGTGATTCCTATGTGGGGATGGTCAGACATGTCTCCTGTCTCCACTCTGTACCGATTTGACACCAACTACCCCTCCCACTTCTCTGCTGGACTCAATAATGGGTCACAGTGGCCTCAGAGCTCAGCAGTCAGTACTTAGAATTATGGGGTTTATTAGGGAAGTAACAGTTATTATTCTGGTTTCTCCAATACCTGTATATTCTTTTGTTTAAAATTATACATATATGCCAGCATCTTAATACTAGTCACATTTTGAAGCACACATATGCTTGCTTTGGCAGCTGCTGATCTAAACAGTCAAAAGACAGTTACTTAAATGTGGAAGTGGTGACAATGGGAGGACCTGGGGAAGCATAGAGTATTTGCTGGAGGGACAGCTCCTTTTTCTTTTTCCTACCACCAGCAGCTTTTCAAATCAGAACTCTGCTCAAGCAGGTTTCAGCTGGTTCATTCTAGTGGGCAGTTGGAATTGAGGGGATAGTGTATATCAGAAGAGCTTGCTAACTAAATGACTGTACAGTGGTAGAATGTGATCCAGCCGCAGTGGTTAGAGATGGTGTGGTACTCCTTTTGTTACCTGCTCCAAGCTACCTTCAGGATAGTTTCACATCATCAGTGTAGTACAGCAGAATGACAAATACATGTAACCGATGCAATTTACAGATATGTCACACTATGTCACACTGTCTGTCTTGTGCAAGGTGTGTTATAAAGTCATAGACCCTGCTGGCTGGTGGGAAGAAAAATCATTCCACACAAACTAAAAAGACTTTAAAAGTGAAAATGGTTCCTAGTAAGAGAATGAAAAGGGATGCCACAGACTGAGAGAAAATATTTGTAAGATACATATCCGATCAAGGACTTGTACCCCAAATTTACTATAATTCTTAAAAGCACAACAATAAAAAACCAATTCTGTATAAAAAATGGGCAAACAACCTAAACAGACGCATGATCAAAGATCAAGATGACAAATAAGCACATGAAAAGATACTCAGCATCATATGTCATTAAAAAAAACCACTCCTGTTGAGTTGGTTCCGACTCGTAGTAACCCTGTAGGTCAGAGTGACTACCCCATAGAGTTTCCAAGGAGCACCTGGTGGATTTGAATAAGCAGATATAGCACTTAACCACTAAGTCATGAGGGTTTTCCTATGTTACTAGGAAAGTATAAATTAAGACAATGAGGTAGCACCACATACTTAGTAGAATGACTAAATTACAAAACACTGGTAACACCAAAATACTAGCAAGGATGTGGAGCAGTAGGAACTCTCCTTCATTGCTGATAGGAATGCAAAATAGTACTGCCATTCTGGAAGACACTACAGCAATTTCTTACCAAACTAAACATAGTCTCACCACACAGTCCAGCATGCTTGCTCCTTAGATACCTACCAAGTGAACTGAAAACTTACCTCTGCACAGAAACCTGCACATGAATGTTTTTATCACCTTTGTTCATTCATAACAGTTGCCGAAAATAGGAGGCAACAAAGATGTTCCTTCACAGATAGATGAACAAACTGATACATCCATATGGTAAAATATTACTCAACGATACAAATAAATGACTGTCAGCACACACACAAAATGGAGGAACCTTAAATGGATATTGCTAAGTGAAAGAAACAATCTGAAAAGGCTACACACTGTAATTGCCCTCAAGACAATTCTGACGTATAGCAACCCTATAGGACACAGTAGAACTACCCCATAGGATTTCCAAGGACTTGTGGATTTGAACTGCCTACCTTTTGGTAATTAGCAACTGAGCTGGTAACTCCTGTGGCTCCAGGGCTCCTGTCTTACCAGACAGTCTCAGCTGCGTGATATTGTAAAGGGGGTCCTGGCGGCACAGCAGTTAGGGTTCCGGCTGCTGTCCAGACGTTGGTGTGTTCAGCCCGCCCAGCAACTGCAGGGCAGAGAGATCTCGCTTTCTACTTTCGTAAGGATTACAACCTAGAAAACCCTGTGGGATAGTTACTCTTGTGACATGGGCTCACTGTGAGTCAATATCAACTTGATGGCATCTAACAGTATATGACATTTGGAAAAGAAAAGGCTATAGATAGTAACAATGTCAGAGGTTCAGGAGAAGGTGATGAAGGAGAAGTTAGTGACACACAGGGGATTTTTAGGGGACTTAATCTATTCTAGACAATTGGAGTCAAGATACCAGCTATGGTTACAGTTACCTGAAAGCTTCACTGGGGCTGTTGCACCTGCTTCCAGAATAGCTTACCTACATGCCTGGCAAGTCCTGGCTGGCTCTTGGCAGGAGGAGGCCTTGGTTTTTTGCTGTGTAGACTTCTCCATAGGGCTGCTTGAATGTCCTTCAGGCATGGCAGGTGACTTTTCCTAGAGTGAGGGAGTGAGGAAAGCCACATAGTGAGGAAGCCATGATACCTTTTATCACCAGGAGAAGAGACTTGATAATCTGCTTCCCTAAAGATTACAACATAGGAAACCCTATGGCACAGTTGTGTTGTGTCATTCTATAGAGTCGTCGTGTGTTGGAATCAGCTTGATGGCACACAGCAATAACAAGCTCACCCCACACTCAAGAGGGAATTAGGCTATGTATTTTGAAGGAGGGAGTGTCAAAGAGTTTGGATCTGTCTTAAAACTATTGCGTTCCCATACTGTCAGTCTCCTGCCATTATATTAGCCGCTTAATTATAAAGGAAGTTTGATATTCTGTGTTCTGAAATTTTGGCTTAGGCTGTAATGGGCTTTGACTGTGACACCATGAAAGTTCTTAAACTGGAAAGGATTTTGGAATTGCTCCCTGCTCTCAGTGTCGCTTGTTCCTGTTTCACATTTTTATTAGCCTCAGCAAATGTCAGCTGAGGAAAATATTAAATACAGTGTAATGTCTGGAGCAGGAATTCATTGCTCACAGGCTCTTTTTGTGAGCCACATTTATTTGATTGCAGGCTCTGTTCTGTTGTGTGGTGTTCGTCTTCCTCTGATTTGGCAGCTTAGTTCTTTCTAATTGTTTAACTGTGGTTATTTGTAACTAAACACAATGCAGAAGAGACAGTTTTTCCAGCTCTTTGTTTTGCTATCTTTTGTAGTACGAGGAGGTAGAGTAGCCTTGTTTTAATATACAAAATGTACATAAATTATGTTTTAAGATTTTGATGGAAGAACATGTAAGTTGAACCACATTCAATGTTCCAGATCAGTCTTAAAGTTTGAGCTTATTTGCAGATGTATAGGCCTGAGAGAAGAGACAAAGAAAAATACTGAAATTTGGAAGGAGTGTGAGGATTCTTTCTTGTAAAATTCAAACAGTATCTTTGTCTACGTCAAAAAAGTCCTTAAGAATCAACCAAAAAAAGAACACTGACACTAGTGAGTGATTAATAGAAAAGTTGCAGGATACAAAAGTCAGTTGCTGTCCTATATACCAGCAATGAACAATTAGATTTTGAAATTAAAACACATCATGTGGATTAGCATAAAGAAATTTTAAATATTTAGGTAATATCTAATATCATGAGAAAACTGTAAGACTGGTGGGCGAAATCAGGAGATCTAAATAAATTGATCAGTATTCTGTGTTCATGGATAAGATTTAGTATTATTAAGAAGTCAGTTCCTCCCAACTTGATCTCCAGATTCAGAATAAGCCAAGTCAGAATCCTAGCAAGTTCTTTTTTGGATATTGACAACTAATTCTAATGGAAAGGCAAGTAATAATAATGTCTCTTAATAAAATTCCTTTGGGAGTTAACCGAATTAGCTTTGAATTAGTTTTCCCACGTTCAGCTTAGTTCTTTTAGGCAGAAAATCTTTCATTGTGTTCCCTTATGTGCCTTCATGTGTTCAATAAAGACTAATAGATATTGGACTCAGATGCTTGTGCACTAGTGTTCATTGCAGCATTATTCACAGTTGCCAAAATGTATAAACAAGCCAAGTGTCCATCAACAGCAAACTGTGCTATAGTTGTCCATAGGATAGTAATCGGCCATAAAGAAAATGACACTCTAATACAAGCTATGACATAGATGAACCTTGAATGCATTTTGGAGTAAAATAAGGCATATACAAAAGGACAAACATTATATGATGCCATTTATATGAAATATCTGTGTTACGCAGTTACTTAGAAACAAAAGTTAACAAAAGATGATCTTATGAAGGGATTTATAGTGGTTGTTTTAGTCAGCTAGTGTGACTCTAACAGAAATACCTCAGAGTAGATGGCTTTAACAAAGGAAAGTTTATTCTTACAGTCTGGTAAGCTACAAGTCCAAATTTAGTATGTTTGCTCCAGGGAAAGTCTTTGCCCTTGTCAGCTCTGGAAGAAAGTCCTTGTGTTGCATCAGTCTTTGGTCAGAAACCTCAGGTCTGAAGGAAGTGCTCTTTTCCCATTGCTGTTTTCTTGATGGTATGAGGTTCCCAGTTCTCTGCCTGCTTACTTTTCCTTTTATCTCTTGTAGGATGAAAGGATTAAGGGTGGTGCAGTCCTCTTATAGGATGAAAGTATTAAGGGCAACTCCCTTTACGGTGGAACAGGGATTTACAGTCCCACCTTAATCTTTCAACATACAGCATAGGAAAATCACAAAATGGAGGACAATCATAAAATACTGGGAATCATGGCCCAGGCACATGGCTACACATGTTTTTTGGGGGACACAATTCAATCCATGACATCCAACCCTTTGGCACCCCCAAAATCACATCTTTGAAACACGTAACACATTCATCCCACATGATAAAAGTCTTAAATCCATTCCAAGTCCAAAATTCAAGAATTGCTTTACATCTGTGAAACCTAGAATACAAGCTTTCTGCTTCCAAAGGCACAAGAGCAGAACAGGCACAAGTTAGACATTTCATTACAAATAGGAGAAATTGCAGGGAAAGAAGACATTCTCAGGTGACAAGTCAGCAGAACACGTTATCCCTCAAAGCTTTGAAAATAATCTTGCATTTTCTCAGACATTTTACACAATAGCTTAGCCCTCCAGACTCTAGGTATTGATCACACTCTCTGATTCTAAATGGGGATCTCTGGCCCTGGTACAACGTTGCCTTTAAGGCCCACTTGGACGGCAACTCTGCCCCCTCGACTTTAAGTGCACCCTAAGCGCAAATGAGTGGCAACTCCACCCTTACAAACACAGGAAGCCATGGCTCCACCCTTTTAAATCTATGAGATCATAGCCATACCTATTGAGACTGAGTTAGCTCAGCTGCTCATGCCCTTTGTCTCTTTGGCTTCTGTTTCCTATGGTCTCATGGCTTGGGCCTCAAAGCCCACATCTGTGCTGCAGGAGCCAGTGTTCCACAGCTCTGTAGCTTTACTGATTCACGTGCCCAGAGGCACCCCACACCATCAAGTAGCCTCCTGCACACAGGCACTCCCCTCTCTTGTTCCATGAGTCAGCAAGCCTAGCTCCACTGATTCAAGTGTCTAGAGGTACCCTACTCCACCAGGAAAACTCTGTGCACAGGCTCTCAGCTCTCCCGCTCTGTGGGTCGGCTCCAGGTTCTGCTGCTGCCACTACTGCAGTCGCTGGGTCCCCTGCTGCTTGTTTCTCACCATCTGAACCTTTTTTGATGTTAACAGTTCTCCTCGGTTCCTTTCCATTCATAGTGTCACAGCCACTTCCACATTTTAGTTATTTGTTAGAGCAGCACCCCACTCCCAGTACCAAATTCTGTTTTAGTCACCTGGTATTACTCTAACAGAAAATGCCATGAGTGGATGTTTCATGAAAAGAGACTTTATTGACACAGTCTGGTAAGCTGCAAATCCATTTATGAGTTATAGGTCCATTCAACAGGAGAAACTGTCATCGTCCAGTAGGCTGAATCCAAGATCCAGGAGAGCATCTCAGCACAGGAACCTCAGGTTAAAAGGATGTGCTCTGTTCTCAGTCTTGGTGATATGAGGTTCCCAACTCTCTGTGCTAATTTTTCTCCTTTTTATCCCACAGCTGGTAACTTGAGTCCTGTCTCGACAGCACAATTACTGCCCATTATCCATCGTCAATATCACAGAGGCATGATTCACAACACACAGAAGGAATTGTACCATACTGGAACTTATAGCCAAGTCAAATTAATACATACATTTTGGGGGGAACACAGTGCAATCAATCCATGACAGTGGTTATCAGGGACGGGAGAAAAGAGGAAATAGAAGTTAATGCTGAAGAGGTATCATGGTTTTTGTTTGGTGTGATATAATTAATGTCACCAAAAAAAAAAAAAGTTAAAAATGGGAAACTTTTTGTTTTACATTTTCTGCCACAGGAAAATTTTTTATAAAGAAGAGTAGTAGCTATTTTACTAGCAGTGAAGATCTTAAATGTAGTTTGTTCTTATTTCTCCTGGAAGACAAAAATGAGTGTTGATTTAGCTATTTGTAGTCTTCTTGTTCTTGGCAAGCAGTCTCAGATCACATATTACCTGAGCCATATTCAGCGGTCTAATCCAAGTTTCCCATCATAACTGTAAAACCCTAGCAATTCCATGTTTGAATTCTGTGTTACAGAACTCAAGAAAGCAACATTTTCATATTTCCAGCTTTGGGATGTATATAAACACACTAAGGAACAGGCTAAACTAGGCTAAGGGCACACGAATCATTTAACACAGATTTTTAGTCAAAATGTAGGATGTTTTAAAAGTCTTAGTATGAATGCTTGTCTGATAATTTATGTATCTTCTGTTTCTTATATAAGCCAGCATGGTTCCCTGTGTTCCACTTAATGTTACTGTATTCTACCTTGTTTTACTGGCAAGAATTGCAGGAAGGAGTATGTATTTAGCTCAGAATCTTTGTAAGTTTGTTCTCACCCACTACCACCACACTAGCCTCCCCAGGTTGGCTCTATCTGGATGTCCTTTCTGTGCTATTACAGTGGGTGAGTAGTGCCGGTCTGACTTACAGAAACCTTAATTTGTTGTTGTTGTTGTTAAGAGTAAAGACAAAATCCAAACCTGTAGTTCCATGTGTCACTTAGTTTGTCTTTCTGGGGATAGAACAGGTTTTAGACTACATCCAGTTAAATATCACATTAAAATGATGACTGCAGAAACAGAGCATCAGTATTGATTGCATCTCCTAGCTTAAGGAAAAGCAAACCCATTGTCATCGGGTTGACTCCAATCCATAGCAACCCTGTAAGACAGAATAGAACTGCCTCACAGGGTTTTCCAGAGAGCAGCTGGTAGATTCGAGCTGCTAGCCTTTTGGTTAGCAGCAGAGCTCCTAACGTCTGCACCGCTAGAACTCACACTGAAATTGTTTTCATGGCAGTGGTCTACTTAGGTATGATGTATGTTGAAAGCATTATATACTCTACAACTCTAGTGAATCAAGTAGCTCAGAAATAGAGGACATTTCATATTTTGCGATTTGAAATACACCATGGATCTAAACATAAGGAATGTCTTTTTTAAAAAGTGGTGTGTGTTTAAGCTTTAAACAGTATTCTCTGTCAACTGGCTATTGATAAAGAATCCCCAAACAGGAAGTTTTTGAAAACTCTTCCGCTAAGTGTTAATTTTCAGCCCCAGTATCTGTATCTATCATCATTTCCTGAGATCGTGAGAGCTGCCAACGCCCCTTGCAGAAAGCTGTGGGAAGCCATTGTGTTCTGCGTTTTTCTGTATTTTATTTTCCTCCTCTCTGGTCACATAAAGTATCTGGAATTTATGCAGTCTAACATTTGATCAGTCAGTGCGGTTCCCTTCCATTGGCAGTGGGACCTTTACTCTGTATCTAAGCTTGACATGTTCTTGAAGAACAGAAACATAAAATGAGTTTCTAAATGATGAAGTCCTAATACTAGCAGAAGTATTCTTTTTAATTTTAAACAAGAGGTGAAGAACAAAGCATGGGCCCTGTATCTGAGGGGAAAAGAGGCATGTTTTCTGTGCTACACTGTTACAAAGAGTGTACAGCTGTGAGGCCTATCTTCCTGCCCTACTTATTTTCACTTGAGACTTTACATGGTGCCAAAAGACTATTTACAAAAAACTAACTTTGCCACTATCTACATACTGTGATTTTGGCAGCAAGACGCACACAGCTGCCAGTGCCTACAGGGTATTTGGTCATTTAAGAGCATGAGAAAGGGACAGCAGAGTATCAAAAGCTGTGGCCACATTATAACCAAGTCACATCACCCATAGAATAACATTGTGTTTCTTTTTTTCTGATTTGTTTTTAGCCAAAATAAACTGAACAAGCAATGAAGTTTCTTTTCTGTTCCTACCCCCAGGCATCTTACACAGTGGGGTTTAGGGTGTCCTTTGTGTTCTTCTCTTTCAAGCATTAAATTTTTCTGGATGTGGCAATGTCTAACTGCTCATATTATTATGCAAAGCTACGTTTCCAAGGACCACATGTACTAAGGAAAATTTGATGGAACCAGTGTTACGAAAAGATAATCTAGAAAGATGTTTATTGATTTAAATGTAGTGGGAATAGTTAGTTTCTCTGATGCTAAGGATGTTGAACATTTTGAACTAGTGAATTATCATTTTCTTTTTAATCTGCAACTCAGAAAACCACAAATCACCTTGACTTCCAATGAAAACTCAATTTTAACCTAGTGTATATTAAAAAAAAAATTTAAAAAAAACCATTAACCAAACAGTTATCATTAGGCAGACTTTTTTCCAGAAAGTTATCAGAATCTGTATGCTGAGCAGATAATCTGAGAAGCATGACTGGATGAAGAACTTGGCTTCGAGATTGGAGGAATACTTGTTAACAACCTGTGATATGCAGATGACACACAGCCTTGCTCGCTGAAAGTGAACTTGAGCACATAGTGATGAAGATCAAAGACCACAGCCTTCAGTACGGGTCATACTTCAACATAAAAATCCTCACAACTGAACCAATAAGCAACATCATAGTAAATGCAGAAAATGTTGAAGTTGTGAAGAATTTCATTTTGCGTGAATTCACCATCAGTGCTAATGGAAATAGTAGTCAGGAAATGAGACAACGTATGGCACTGGGCAAATCTACAGCAAAACACTACTTTAAATTTTAAAAAAGCAAAGATGTCACCTTGTGAACTAAAAAGCAAAGATGTCACCTGACCCAAGCCATGGTGCCTTCAGTTGTCTTGATGTACGTATGAAAGCTGGACAGCAAGTGAGGTAGACTGAAGAAAAATTGATGTATTTGAGTTATGTTGTTGGGGAAGAATATTGGACTACCAGAAGAATGAACAAATCTGCTTTGGAAGAAGAGCCACAATGCTCCTTAGCAACAAAGATGGCAAGATTTTGTCTCATGTGCTTTGGACGTGTTACCAAGAGGGATCAGTTCTTGGAGAAGGACATCGTACTAGGTAGAGGGACAGCAAAAAAATAAGGCATAGCAGCTGCAACAGTAGGTTCAAACGTAGCAATGACTGTGAAGGTGGTGTAGGACCAGGAGCAGTTGTCATTCTGTTGTCCATAGGGTCAGTGTGAGTCACAACTGACTCAACAGCCACCTAACAATAATTGCAAATACCCAACTGTTACAAATGATGTAACAGGACTTCCTACAGTGAGTGCTGCACTTTTTTCTTAGTGAAGTCTTCCGTGTTGAAGAGAATAATTGAAGGAAACGTTCATTCTTTCATCTTCTATCTTCATGCTCTTAGGATGAAGTAGGAAACCATCTTCAGCTGAATTTTGCCCTTAAAGAATACTCAGAATGAGGATGACTTTAAAAGATTTCTAATGGATGTTGTTTAAGTATTGTTTAAGTTGGTTAAGTATAAGTTAGTGAAGAATTTAAAAGTTTTTACGTCAGCTGCTACTGCTCCCTCTGCCTTCTGCACGAGAATGACCTTGGTGGCAATGGATTCCCCAGCTCAGCTAGCAGGACTTAACTGCCTATGCAGCTGGCTGAGAAGAGCATGTAGTTGGCAGGTTGGGGTCATCTCTTCTCTCTACCTAGCAGGAGGGGCAAGACAGCCACCCCTGATCTCAGAAATGTACTTTTGGGAAACAGAGAAATTAGTTGAAGTGTGTGCTTTTGTCTGTAGATCAGCAATAGGGTTTTTTTTCCCCCACAATTTTCCTAGCTAGTCAGTATTTGAGGAGCAGGATGACACTGGCCTAATAATCTTCGTAATAATTGTCATATTACACATTCAGGTATAATGGACATAAACATGGAGAGACAGATAAAGTAGGGGCTAGCTGAATTTATGATGAGAACACAAAGGTTGCTAGAAAACAGGTTAAAATTAGAAGATGCTGATACTTCATGAAAGCAGATAATGTTGTAAATGTCCTACTAGACAATTTGAGGTGCCTTTTCTTTAATCCTGAAGTACCCATTTACTTCAGGTCAAGATTGAAACTCATGTAAAACAGGCCAGTATGAATGGAGCAGGATACTAAATTAAGCAAAACAGTCTTGGAGAGATTTGGTACTAGAACCTTTGGGTACCAGAATTATAACCTGTTCTCCTGCAGAGGTTTTGGTTGTGTTCTGATGTTGTAGTTTCTTGTCTTGACCTTCTAGGACTGTATGACTTAGACTACCTGGTGTGTCATCTTCATACAGATATTAACCTGCCTTATTTGTGAAACCAGTAAAACAAGTAATAAGAAGAATGAAGATCCAAACAGAAAACTAGGGAAGACTTGAAAGGGAAACGGGATGGTCAAGGGTAAAATGTCTAACCCGGCACTGAAGAAGGAGCTTCATCATCTCTGATATGGAAACACTGCTCCCACAAAGGAGTTCTTTGTGAACATTCTGTATATATAAAACCTTTCATATGATTGGCTGTACATTGAATCTTTTCCATCGACTATGAAGTCTGTTAATACATATTTTTGATACATTACTATTAATAAAGAATTCATAGTCTTAAAATCATAGGTAGAGGAGGGAGCCAAAGATGTTGTTTTCCCTTGCTGAGCACTTGCACTGATGCCCAAATAAATGGTCATTGTTTTTAACTCAGCGTGAGACTGCATCTGCAGTAAACCACAAGTGACCCAAACTTGGTGTTATACACACACAGTTTTGTTTAATAGTTTTACTGTACACATTTATGATGGACAGTTTTTTTCATAAAAAGTAGAAATGACAGTTGCTTCAAGTAGAACCACGTGGAAATTGGCATGAGCCTTGTCTGCTTCTAATTAGTGGTTAATTTTTTATTAGAAATCATAGTATTCATAATTACCAGGAAAAGTCTGTAAGTTAGATGTTTAATATGTAGCATTTTTCCCCGTTTTGTTTCCATCAGCTCTGACTATCAATGGCACTAACTTGTGTTTCTGTTTTTTAGTCTCTTATTTTCAGCAGCCACTGTAAAGCTGTGAGTGGCTACTCAGACCAGGTCATCCGTCAGCGGGGAGCAGCTGCCTCACTTCGTTGTTGCCTTCTGACTGAGCTGCCATCTTTTTTGTGTGTGGCCAGTCCACGAGTAAGTGACATGGGAAGGAAGAGACAAAATAAAGAGTATTTAGAGAAATAAACCTATTTTTAAGGGATCCATTTCAATTGTATTACGCTGTTTGGACATTGAGAAGCACGTAAATCCTCGGTACTTACAAGGAAAGCATTGACAGCATTGGTCTTCCCATGACAACCCTCTCTCACTTTGTGTTTGGAAACAGTTTTATGGTAGATAGTAGTGGCATATTTCCCTAACCACGTTTTTCCTGTGTAGTTACTCTCATTTAGTCAGGGAATCTAAACTTCAGTGGAGACAAGCCATTTGTCAGGTTGATTATTGCCAGCAGTCAAGTCAGGGACAGTGGAATATTTCAAAAGAGGGAGCTGTTTGTCACACATTGAGGTTTTTGAGGGTTATTTATTGAAGGAGGCCAGGTTGAGGGAGAGATTTGATCTGGCCTCACCATCTCCCAATAACAAAATAGCAAAAGGAAACATAACACTCCAACATCAAAAAAGTCGCAGTCCAGTGTTTCCTTGCTTTCCCAAGCATGTCTGCCTGGGCCGCTATTCATAAAGCACCCCCCACCTGAACACCATTGTATCTTATTCCCCAATTCCTTAGTGGTGTTTACAGGTTAGGAGTAGGGGTTTTTTTTGGCAGTTTCCTCTTTGAAAAGTTGTTTGTATCCTTCTTAAACCCTGTTGATCAAAACAGGGTGCGTTGATGACTGCTGACTACATTGCTGCAAAGCGCCCTGCTGTCACACTGGGATTATTAATTTTGCATACATCTCCTCCATCCTCTTTCCTGTTCTTGTTGATCACAGCCAAACAAAAGTACTGTCCTTGTATCCATAAAGAATTATGGGATAAGAGAGAGCAATGATAGAGATGTGTCCAGACTGTGGTTAAAGAATGAATTTCTGTCCTCCCAACTTACTGGTTTTCTTTTGCCATTATGAGCAGTTTTCATTTAGGCAGGAGGCTCTGAGAGGCTGAGGTGTCTTACCTTCCTATGTTTTTATCTTGTTTTTTCCACTCATCCTAGCAAATTTACTGTTTTCATAATTTATATTAGCTTACATTCTCACTTTATCAGGTGTGTTACCCTACTATCAGAGGACAGAATTTGAAAGAATGTCTAAAGAAGAATGTTAAGTGGAAATCGGCTAATAGTATTGAGTCCCATTTACTCCTGCCTGCCTTGAATTCTTTCTACTGATCGTATGCTATGTGAGCTTGATTCGTTTGTATTGTATTGACTACCCAGATATTACTGGGATTTTTTATGTATCTTCTTCTTCCACAGCATTCTTCGTTTAAAAGCTTAACTTGGTGCAGGAAAATGTACTTTTTCAGAGATGTGTGTAAAACCAAGCACCTCCACAGAAGGCAGCCTTCAGGCTTCATAGTTGCATGTTTGATTTCATTCTGATGCTCTTACTCTGAAGTGTGTATATGACAGGGTCAGTAAGAAGTCTAGATCTCTGAGTAATGGATGTCAAGACATGTTTACTTTTATATTCCCCTTGTTTTATAGAGTCAGTAAGAAATGAACTGAAACTCTTTCATTTATAAACATAAATTTTTTTCATTGTTACTAGCCAGAGCTCCCAACTCTCATGAACAGCCTCACTCTCCCAATACACTCACAAATGCATAACCCCCCATGTACTACTTTGCTGTTGTTTTCAAGGGAGCCAGAGTCTAAATGTTATGCCTAGTGCTTCTGTTTGGCTGAGGAACAATAAACCTGAGCTTGGGGAAGACTGTAATGCCCATAAATGTGTGATGGGAGGCAGGGAGCAGAAGAAAGCTTTTGTCATTTGGCTAAGGTGCCAACAAGAATGTTATGTCATGCTTTATCTCACCCTATGTTTAAGCAATCAGGAAAGCTGCTGGGGTTAGGAGAACATGTGGAGGCTGTTGAAGATAGGGCTGGCTTGGGAAGCAGGGGTACACTCTTTGCCCCGTTTGGGACCTCATGAGTACACTACTTATAGACTGATTGACTGATTGTGTGGCATTCTGTGAGTCTGGATGTATCTCAGTCCAGGGCTTTGGGGCAGAGAAGCTTCTCCACATCCACCTTTCCTACCAGCCCCATATTTGGGTAGACCTATATTTGTTTTAGAGTTTCTTCACATAATATGTGTTAAACATGAAAATAGGGGCAGTTATACTATATTATGAGGACGGGAGAAAGAGCTTCATGTGTCTCTGAAAATGTCATACAGATGAGCTGTCACTTTCCACACCAGGCTGGCAGTATGAACAAGGCAGCATTTCATGAGATGAATTCATTAACTTACATTGATTCCCTAACTGACAAGGAGCAGGAAGCTGTTTATCTTTCAAGCCTCAGTCTTGGACTTAAGACAATTTCCCTGTCATAAGACAGTGAAAACTTATGGTCAGTTCAGGAAGAGCTGTGCCACTAGAGGAGAAATTATAAGCTGAAGAAATAATTTTTTAGGATTAATAAACTAAGATATCATCTTAAAGAAAAGAAGAGAGCTCTTGGAGTCGTTCCGCTTCCTAGAGCAGGGGCAGGAGTACACATGTCCTCGGGAAGGACGCACTGAATGCATGAGAAGGCAGCTTCTGAGGGTACTGTGGTTCAGGAGGTTAATGAAGCAGTCAGCAGGGCTTGACTCATGTAGGGCTAAAGGAAGCATGTATTTTCATTTGTAGGCAACAAGAGTGTTATGTCATGCTTCGTCTCACCCTATGTTTAAGCAATCAGGAAAGCTGCTGGGGTTAGCAGAACATGTGGAGGCTGTTTAAGATAGGGCTGGCTTGGAAAGCAGGGGTACACTCTTTGCCCCGTTTTGGACCTCGTGAGTACACTACTTATAGACTGATTGTGTGGCATTCTGTGAGTTTGGATGTATCTCAGTCCAGAGCTTTGGGGCAGAGAAGCTTCTAAAAAAACTGAAAAATATTTCACTAACAAGTATGCCTTGCAGACTTCTGAGTATTCAGCCGTAGACTTGGAAAAATGCCAACAAAAGGAACATTGAAAAGTGGGTTACAGTTTATAGGTGGGAAAGTTTTGTTTTTAAACTATAGAGTGCCGCAAAAAGTCCCAGAAAGGAAGACCATTTTTCTGAAGAGTCTCTTTTCTCCCCTATTCCTCCTTTTGAGTCTCTAGCTTTTGATATTTTATCTTGAGAGTACAGGTCCAAAGTCTTTATGTCTATAAATAATTTTGAGTTCTACTTTTTAAGGGAAAAAAAGTTTTCCTTTTAGACTGGCGTATAAGTCATAAAATGATACTGGTGAAAAGTGCGCTTCTTGGCTCAAGTAGATACATGAAATTAAATGGGCATCTCCTGTACAGAGGTGAAATAAAAAGGCAGAAGGGGACAGGAGCTGGTTGAATGGACACAGGAAATACAGGGTGGAGAGGGGGAGTGTACTGTCACATTTTAGGGAGAGCAACGGAGCAACCAGGATCATACAACAATGTGTGTGTTTCTATGACAAACTGACTTGAATTGTAAACTTTGACTTATAACACACTACAAAACATATATGTATGTATGTGTACACACACACACACGTCTTTGAATATGGAATTAGTTGGAATGAGTCTCTCCTTAGAGGATGCTTTGCTCATCCAAGAGTGCGTGCTGTTTGAAATACATAGAGCTGGACATACTTCTGTAGTCCAGACCACTCTTCTAACTTTTTATGGAAATGTAGCTACTGTTGATTGTGGGATTCTGGGACTTACATCCTAGATGGAAAGTGTCTGCTCTGGCCATGATCTGCAAGGCAACTGCTAGGATAAATCATAGCAGGAAGAAACCCAGTTTTTATCCAGCTGTTTTTCGGTATTTATGTGTGTTCCAAGTTTCAATGAGAAAAACAGAAGCAAGAGAATAAACTCCTTGTGGAAAAGGTAAAGGTGGTATGATATTATCTAAACTTGCCCTTAGTACTGTCTGATACACTGATTTCTGTGGTGAAGCTTTCTGGGTATTGGAGCTTCAGGGACCCAGGATACTGTGACTGTCTGTAGTTTTTTATCTGGGCTGTAGATGGCACTGCTCCCTAGCAAACCCAGTTCAGCTTCATTTGCAGCCCAAAGTGGTATATTCTCTGGTTGTTGATGAATGATGCTGTTTCTGTGTTCTTTGTATCCTCTTGTCCCCGCAGAAGCACCTGCAACACCATGGCCTACATAGACAGTTGACTGGCTGTGTACAAACCACGATACACTATTTAAAGATGTGGTTTGAGGTCTTTGGACACTTGTTAAAAAAATAGGGACCCTACTGGCCCGTCCTAAAATCTTCTGTACAAAATCTGTACTTTCGACTAACTTCCAAAGAGATTCATAGAAAAACTTGAGAACCATTGTCCTAAATGTTGATTGGCATGAAAATCAGAAAGTTAATAGCAAGATAGAAGGGTCTTCTGAAATGCTTGACTTCTAAGAAATAGTAGAACTACCTAAATAGGAATTTTTTCCCCAGTGTTATCTGTTCTGATTTCACCCTTATCTGGACCCTTGCTCCTTTTACCCAGTTTCTTCTTATCTCTTGGTCTAATTTCAGTATTCTTCTAGTCATTCACACCGTACTGATGTACTTTTAGCATTTTTTCATTCTGGGCTTGAAGTTTATCGAAAGTTGGTAATCACAACCTCCAACTTTTAACAAGAAATAGACTTGTCATGTTCAGCAGGCTTCTTATCAAATAATTTTGCAGCCATCTGCACATACAGCTGCATATTAGAGTGGAAATCTACTCAGATAGCTGAAGAAGGATAAAACTCATGTTTCTACTCCCTTGGGGTGGGAGGGGTCAACATTTGAGTGTCACTGTGCTGCACCTTGTGGTGAGATAAAATTTGTGCAAAGCTTCTGTTTTATCAGAAATGAGTCTGTTACTCTCTAGCAGTTGTTCACTCTTCCCCCAAGCTTAAAGCCAGAAAGAAAGGTTTTTAATGTTTCTTCCCACTAGGTTAGTCAGTCAGCAGTCTGGTTAAGGAAGAACAGAAAGAAGTACTTTGTTTAAAACGTTAAAGATAACTTCAGAAACAAAAAAAATCATTACTCTTCAAAAACAGAAAAAAACCTTCAGTGATGACTGACTAGCTCTTTTTCTGGCATCACTATCCTGTGTATGGCTAATAGATCTTTGCCAAAAGCAGTGTCCAACAATGCAGGGAAGCGGAAACGTGGAAAGAGACATTAGATATATGGGTGGATAGGTCAGTCAGTCAGTTGATTCATGGATGATAAAATAGGATTATTCCTAACCTGGTTTCCAAGTTTATCTGCAAGCTCCAGTGCTTTGAATCTTTTATTTGTTTGCAGGCATATCTTATAAAAGATTGGCTTTTCCGACCTGGAGAAGTTCACTAAGTCAGCTCTGGGGGCAGCTCACTTTGTCAGAACAGGGTAGTTAAAACTACTAGCCTCAAAACTGTCCACATTAGTCTGATTTCAGAGTTGAGTTTTTAAAAGCTTACTATGTGTAAAATTTGAAAGGCCACTTCTGTGTCTTGCACTGCAGGTCACCGCAGTACCGTTGGATTCTTACTGCAATGACCGAAGTGCCGAATATGAGCGGCGCGTGCTGAAGGAAGGAGGGAATCTGGCAGCCAAGCAGTGTTTGTTGAATGGGGCCCCAGAACTGGCTGCAGACTGGCTGAATCGACGGTCTCAGTTCTTCCCAGAGCCAGCCGGAGGACTGTGGAGCATCAGGCCTCAGAACGGCTGGTCCTTCATTAGGATTCCAGGTGAGATCTCTGTGTTCTTGGAATGCACTTCCAGCCTTGGCTGGGGTAGAATTAGTGAGGTAGTTTACGTAGTGATTTCAGGTTATTTGCAGTTCAAAACTCTTGAGGTTTCTGCTTCCTCCTTTTCATTTTTTTTTTTAATTTCACACTCATTTGATAATAGATAGCTAAGAGTGCTTAAGTAACTTGTGACTAGATTTGCGCTTAAATATTGTGTATTAGTGAGCTTACTGCTGAAAAAAGAACACCATTCTAAAAGAAAAAAGGAATTTTTAAACCCTGCAGGAAAGGCTTTAGCCCAAGTTGGAGAGTAAACAAGGTTGTCTTATACCATAGCTGGAGGAATGAATGAGAATGTTGTCACTCCTTAGAAAGCCTAGCTTAAGCAGTATAAACAGTGTCCTGCATGAAGCGCTAGAGATTTCAGTGATAATGAGAGGAAAAACAGTGTTTTGTGCCAAAATACTAGCAGATTCCCAGACCCCCTAGGGTCAAGGTCCAGGGTTGGAAGGAAACTGGGTTTTCGTCTTTGCTTTCAGTGAGACTGCTTTTAAGGAAATAGAGCAGAAATGGTTTGTAGGCTTATGTCCTTTGCTTACACCTGCTGACAAACTTGGGCAATACCGTTAGTTTTGGTTGTCCACACTCTGATGCCTGGATTGTATACCTCTTACTGGCATATAGTAGAAGTAAACTAGAACTCTGTTAAGTATTCAAAAGGGACAATTTGCTATTTCTAAGAAATAACTGGATTGCAGCATTTATAGCCTGCTTTTTCTGTTTATTGTTAACTTTGCAAAGGGTTAAGGGGCTTCAGATTGACCTGTTATTAGCTTTGCTGGGGGCGGGGAATGCTCTGAACTGTCTTCTTGGAAAATGTGGATGAATCTGTATTTGGCCCTGTAGCTGACCTAGAACACATAAAAGCAGTGGATAAAGGTACACTGTTTGACTATAAGGGGAGAAAGCCAAGTGTATACTGAACGCTAGTGGAAATAGAGGGTTGAATCCAGCGGGTCATGGAAACCACAGAAGCCCAGGGCAGGTGGGCACAAGTATTGAAAGAAGCTGGATAACACCTTATTTCGTCTTTCTCCATCTTCATTCTGGCTCTCTCCATCTTCATTCTGGCTCTTAAGTTCCCAGTACTGGAGTAGGAGGCTTATTGCTGGTGCTGTGGGAATCTCTTGTGGCTTTTCCTGTTCTTTGAAAGAAAAATGGACCTTGTTTAAATAGCAGGAAGCGTCTGAGTTCTTTTAGCATCGATAAAAAGCACCAGCCTTACTGGCTGTTTATTGTGAGAACCAACCATCTCCTCACTGACCCCATTGTGCTCTGTAGACTGGCTGGAGCGGGGGGTGGGGGAGGTCACTGAAACCTGTGTTTTATCTCTCTTTACTCAATACTTTCACATTTTCTGTTTCTCTGGGAAGCATTGGTTCTATTATATTCTTGAGACCCTGACCAAAATTTCCTGGACTTAACACCTTGAATGAGTCTCTGTGTTTTACTAGGAGAAGAATATACCATTCTTTCAAAAGACCCATCATTGCTTCTGTCACCTGCCTCCCTCACCTGTCTGGGTAAAGGGAGATGTTCAGTCTGCCCTGATTTTCTGTGTGTGAGCTAGATTCAGTTTGTTTCCAAATGGGATCTAACACTGAACGAGATAGAAATACTGTTAAGTTTGTATGACTTATTGGCCAGAGAAAGACAGGTTTATTCATTTCTACATTTTCTGAGCTCCTGTTTTAAAGAAGGGGCTGGACACAATGTTTGACTTGGTAGAATCAGCCTAGTTTCTAGGGACTTTTGTTCCTCCTGGCTCCATGCCCTGCTCAGCACCAGGTGGTGCTGTTGTCCAGTGCAGCTTGGTTGCTCTTGACAAATTGGGTAGTGAATACAGGTGCAGAAAACACCAGCATGTTCAGAGAAACCTACTGCTTAATGTTCTAAGGCTACTGTTTCTTCTTAGGTCTTTTCCTTCAGGAGTATTAGGCTAAGACCAAGCCAGAGTGGTCAGGTCCATCAACTTTCACCTTCTCCCACCTCCCCCACCCCCACAATAAGTAGTCAGCAACAACTATCACTTCTTACTTTTTCAGGCACACCAGAGTTCTGTATTTATGAGTTTGAATGTGGGAGACAAGAGTGTGAAAATCGTTGAATCCATGATTTTGAGATTAATTGAAGCTTTAAAATTCATGTGCAGTAGGTCTATATACAGTTAAATATTTCTACAGAAGGAGTGTGTCTGAATGGAGAAAGGAAGTAAGCAGGCTGCAGAGATCTGATGAGCTTAGCTCACCCAATTTCACTCAGTGGCTGAAAAACATATGGGCATCTTTTTTACCCTGCTGTGCTTTTAATGAGAAAAGAAAGAAACTTACTCTCTAAAGTTGATTGATTGCTCTGTGGGGAATATTTAGAAGCCAGCATGATGAGGGAATACCAGGAAATCCAGTTAAAAGAAGTAGATGATTATAACAAGAAGAAAACCTTGAAGTTGTCATGAAATTGTTGCAGCGTGATCAGACTTAGAATGTATATTACAAGCTCTGTAGTCTGATGCCAGGCGGAGGGCTTAGCAGCCAGCTTTGTCCCAGCTGCAGTCATTTTATTGTGTTGGTAAGGAGCCTGACAAAAAGAAGAGCATTTCAATAACCTAAACAGGACCAAACAAAGAGGCTAAAAAAAGGTGTGTGTCACAGCATCAGGGGAGGGTTTAGGGGGCGAGATGTGCCTGGCAGCACCTGCAGAGGGGAAAGGCAGGCTGCAGTGCGGAGGAGTAAACATCTAGTACCTGTGACTTTGTACTGGTAACAGTGGCTGATGATTTGTTATGGTGCTGCCAGCATATCCGTTCTTGTTCAGTTTATACAGTAACTGTGCATTTGGCAAATAGTGATGAAAACAGCACATTGGCAATTGAGAACTCTTGGATTGCTCTCAGCAGTCAGCCTCTACAGTTCTGAGGAGGGAAAGCCGTGATTCAAACCAAGAAACTAAAGATGGACAGTGTGTTGTTCTTAACCGTTGTGTCAGTTTTAGTAGCTTATTGTTTACATGATGCGGCTATCCTTCCTTCTCACTGTTTGTGTCCCACGGCCCCTTCCACATGTACTTTCAAGTCTCACAGGCCCTGAAGTCTGGTCTCTTCCCCTTTTAATGGCAACAATTGTTCAGGGCATGTTTATCGACCCAGTCTACAAACAGGAAACTGCTTCCTGGAATATGATGGGAGTTGAATGATACTGAATGGATAGGAGGTGAAGATTTGTGAGTTGAGTGTTCTTTAAAGATCTCCGACTGAAATGCTTTTTTAACAAAAAAGAAGGGAAGAAGAAGAAGAAAGGACAAGTTAGTAAGTGAAAGCTTGGTTTCACAGAAACCCGAAGTCAGTCTTTGTGAAAAGCTAAACAGCCCTGGTGTCTGTTGAATTACAGTGTGGGATAATGACATTTATATCTGCCAGCCTACTTGAAATTATCTAGGAGAGGGTATTTTGGTTTATGTAAGCAAAATAAAGAAGGTAGGGTGTCTGTTTATTTGCAGTCCTTGGTGTGTAAGTGTCAATAAAGACTGGAAAAAGCTGCCCTTCTTTCGTCATACTGTCATACTTTAAGGAGATAAGCCATTAACCACAGAACTAGCAAAAGCAGGTATCTAGAGATGGAATGAACAAAGAGAAATCATTTCTCAGGCCACTGACAGCATAAACAGCATGGACATCACTCATATAGCGAACAGCAACATGTACCTGGTGTCCACTGGGTGAGGATACAGAGCACAGAAGCTCTGCAGTGGAAAGAAGAAGAGGAACCATAGGTATCTGATGGGGAACTGTCATTTGGGAGGAACCTGCACCTCCCTGATTCATGCTGTTTCTTTGCAGAGCACTACTGGAGACATGATTTTAATGGTGCTTTGCATTCTTCCTCCAGAGCACTTTCCTGCCCTCTTGATGACAAGCATCCTGGTTGTAGCAATTTTGGCTGCATACAGCTTTGCAGTCAGTGATTTTGCTGCATCATTTAAATAGTTTCTCGTTCACCCTTCTTCTTCTCCCCAGGCAAGGAGAGCCTCATCACTGACAGTGGAAAGCTGTATGCCCTTGATATCCTGCTGACTCGGCTCAAGTCTCAAGGACATAGGGTCCTTATCTACTCCCAGATGACCAGGATGATAGACCTGCTGGAGGTAGGAGAGAGGGACCTTGGGGACCAAGTACAGCTTCACATGTAACTTGTAGGAATTAGATGTCTGTGTAATGCAGTCCTGCTTAATGGAAACCCCAGAAGTCCTCTAAAGGGAGCAGAAGCACTCATGGCAGATATGGGAGTATGCTTAGGACTTCTGACTCCTGTGCTAATGAATTAGAACACTTCTTACTCTCATCCTTTACTTGGGAAGAAATTCCCTAGTTTTAAAGTCGATAAGTGCCTAGGAATTTTATTTTTAAAATCCTCTGAAATTCTGTGTAGAAATCAAGATTTGGGGATTGGTAAAAACCAGTAGTAAAAAGCAGAGAGCTGTTCAGCCTGGTTCCCAACTTGACTATGTATCATGATCATCCAGGGAGTTTTAAAAAATACTAATCCTTGATTCCATCCCCAAAGATTCTTATTTAGTAAGTCTGGAATGAGGCCTGGGCATCAGGATGTTTAAAAGCTCTGGAAGTGATTCTAATTATGTAACCAAGGTAGACCTGCACTGGGTTGGCAGTGGAAGATACAGCTGTGTTTCACTGTGCAAGGCAGCTTTTGTTTCTTTAATACTGTTGAGGCTTTGTCTGCATGTTTGTTTGAGTACTGTAGCAACTTATTATTTGAGGGAGAGGTGGTCATAGATAGAGAAACTGGAGTGTGAAATTTAGGACCAGTAATCACAGACCACTGGAGTTTTTAGTGTAAGAAAATTGGAACATCAGTGGTCAAGATGCTGAAGCACCTGGATGTGAGCAGTGTGTATAGTATCATGCCCCTTCCTGGGTTTTATATATGTAAGGCCTCACCATCCAACCTGTAACCTTGCTACTCCATTGGACCATGGTAGACCATATCCATGCAAAATAAATGAAGTGTGGCAACAAGGAAGAATTTTTAGGCTTTTTGGAAGCCAGAGCTGGCTTGCTAAATTTTGCAGTGAGTATTGGATCGGAACTGATTGACAGGCTTCTTTTCATTATCTGATAACGTCTTTTCAAAAGAGACAAAGCAAATGATTTTTTTACGTCAATTTTATCAGTAAGTCTTAGATTTCATACAAACAGTGCTTATTCCTTTGAATGCTGCCAACAGGCCAAACTTTCTGGTTTCTGCTATGAATAGGGTTACCTGTTTGTAAGTGATAGAAAAAGGCTTATAAGGGACTAAGTTACTGTAAGAAAGATGATTGAGCTGTTGTGTTTAATGTAATTCAGAAGAAATCCAATAATCTGAAATAAAAGAACTACCTATGTATCTAGTGTTCTAGTCAAACCAAATGACACCAGAATCCTAAACACTATGACTCACTTACAGCAGAAATCTTTTTAGGTAAAATGTACTTGTCTTGTTGTGAAGAGCCAGGGAAGAATAGATGAAGTAGTCAACCGTCAGCTGCTGAGAACTATAGAAGCATTATACTGAGTAAAGCAGATAAATAATCTTCTTTTTCTAAGGTTTTATCAGTATCTTGTAGAGTCCTAAAAGTTTATTAATATTCAAGGAACACTCTAAAGGAAAGTAGATAAGCAACCCAAAAATTATCTCTGTTAAGGGAAGGTGACTTGAGTTTGAAGAAGCCCTTGTTCTGTATATTGCACTCGTAGGTGCTTACTAAACATTAGTAAAATAAGTAATTCAAGGTGTCATAAGTTTTGTGTAGAATGACTACTATAAGCCCTACCTACTGGAGTCACTTCCCACCTACTTGTAATCCAGCAGTTACTTTGGAGAGAGTGCAGTGGTTAAGCGCTTGGCTAATAACCGAGAAGCTGGCAGTTTGAACCCACCAGCCAACTCCATGGGAGAAAGATATAACTATCTGCTTCCATAAAGATGTACAACTTTGAAAAACCTGTTAGGCAGTTCTACTGTGTCCTAGAAGGTCACTGTGAGTTGGAATCGACTGGCTTTGCAAACAAAGAAGCTTGAAAACCTTCTTTGAATATAGATGACTGTCTCTATGGGAGTTCTAAGTTAAGGAAAAGCAAATTTAAAGCCTGAATTTTATAACTGCTGACATTCTTTAGCCACGTGTATAACATGCATCTAGAGTTCTAATGCCAGAAAATGTTGCAACTATGAAACTGTTGTCTGATGTCCTTAATACTCTACTATTTTTCTCTCCTTCAAAATTCCATTTTCTAAAACTTGTATTTTTTGTTCATTTTGTTTTAGTATTATTTGCTCTAATGAACCACATTCTCTATTCCAAGAGATATGTCTTCAAAATTTATTTTGTGGGCATGGAATCACAGTGCTCACAGTGTTTGGTATATGTCTAGTCATTTATTGAAATGTAAGTTGCTGTGGATCTTGGGATAGTACAGGATTAGGTTGGGGTCTCTACATTTCTCTATCTTTCAAAGAGTGTTGTGCGTTTTCCAGTCCTTTTTATAATGGAAACTTGCAGTGTAAACATTTATTAGAGCCACGTTTCACCTATAAAGCTTAGCCTTGTGCGTGAACTGTAAGGATCATGTTATAGGAAAGCTCTTCTATATAGATGCTTTCTGTTGAGTATACTGACCTTTTCTTTAAAAACATACCTTGACCTTCTCCTTGCTCCTATATTCTCAAAGTTGTTTTCTTTGCCCGAGATTCTTGGAGTTTTTTTTCTTGACATGTTATACCCTATATATCAAACAAGAAAAGTTTCCAGTAAAGCAGGATAGGAAACTCACATATGATTGAAGCTCTGTTATGTAGCTCTTGAACACATCACATCTTTTTCATGTGATTTTGCTGTTGTTTTCTTCGGTCTGTGCCTTAGCCTCAGCTGTCTGTTTGTTTCTGAGACTCAGAAAAACTAGAAGACAGTAAAAACCCACATGCTTCTCTTTGGCCAGGTTCCCGTTGTGTGAGAAATACTAGTTGTGGACACCTAATATTTACTCAGTGTTTTCTAAAGTGATTGATAGCCTCCTTCTGACTAAAAATCTGACTTTAAATTTCTTTTGTATATATCACATCTTCTTCCCAGTATAATTCTATATTCAAATGTTTTCTCCTTTCACATAGTCTCCAAATAATAGTTCTGGAGAGGAGATGAAAGGAGACAGCTTTATTTCCACCACCAGAAATTTTTAGTGTGCCAGAAATTTTTAGTGTGCCATTGACAGAAGTCACGGACATAAATTGAGGTGGATGTAGTAATTACTAAGTGTTACATTATGGTTTATTTTCGTTTACTAGGTCTTGGCTGTTGGGGGTGCTATGGAAACACATTTCCTGTGTAATTGGGGTGGTGGTGTTCAACCTGATGTCAGGCAAAACTTTTCCTGCTGCTTGTATCCTAATGCAAAGTTATTTTCTTAGTTGGAGACACTCTCACCCACTTCTGAACCTCCTGGCCCTCAAATTTGCAGAAAGCTTATACTCATTACAGATGACTTACATCTCTCTGGGTTTTCTCTTTTGAGAGCCATTCTTGTTGTCAGGCAACTGAGTCTGGAATTTAAGTTCGCCACTCAGTGTTTTCTATGCAGAATAAAAAAGTACTTGTTGGAAAGAGTCAGCAAACTGGTACTATATGTGGTATGATTGTTAAGTATTGAAACTCAGACCTATCTTGAACTTCACCAACATGTGAAAGTAATGCAACACAGAGTTAAATCCAGAGAATCATAGCAAATTCTGATATTTGAGATATTAGGTTGTGTAACTTGCTAGTTAGGCATCCAAGTGCCATATCTCACTGGAGAAGGATTCATTCTGAACAGACATTCTGTCATCTGTGATCTGGCTTCTCTTAGAACTTTAGATTACCTTTCGGAGGAATGATTTTGAATATATTGGAAGGTTTGCTACCCTAAAAGTGCCCCCACGGAATAAAATGCAAATTTGGATCACTATTAAATGAGGTTTTCATTAGCTCTTGGGAATGAGAGAAGATTTCCCAGCTTACAGTCACACTGTTTATATTCTTCTTAATTCAACTTTTTGTGTATGAACTATGAGCAAGATATTGTGCTAGGCAGGTGCACATATTCTTTAAACACGATCTTTGACTTCACAGAATGTGTTGAGGAGACGGCATGTTCGTACACAGATAATTGCCGAGTGAACTCGGATATCAACAAAAATGAAGCATAAAAACAGCTGAGAATAGCAGGAATGGATGCATTTCTTTCTGAGTCACTTGAAGAAAACTTTATATAGACAGTGACATCTGAACTGGACTTAAATAGAATTTCAGCTGTCAGCAAGATGGGAATTCCAGCCTAAGGAAGCCAGATGTAAAAAAGACACAAGATGGAAAGGTATAAGGCATTTGGGAGAAGTAGTCCATAGTAACTGAAGTGTATATGGTTAGGAAGAAAGAAAGAAAATAACACAGGAAGGTTAAAGACAGGTTATGGTGAGTCTGTGGATGCCCTGTGGTAGTCTTCTTTCAGTGGGTTCTGTAGAGATAGGTAAGGGAATAATGGCTGCTGTAGTTGACTCTCTTTGGTATAGTTTGCTTGAGCAGCAGAGCAAATGTAATAGGCGTAGAGAAGAGCCTGGCTTTTTGCTAGTGATGTGCTCCAGAGGGAGCCCTGGTTGTGCAGTGGTTAGGAACTCAGCTGCTAACCAAAACGTTAGCAGTTCATATCTACCAGCCGTTCCCTGGAAACCCTGTGATTCAGACCTACTTTGGCCTGTAGGTTTGCTGTGAGTTGGAGTAGACTTAATGGCACCTAACGACAATACCAACATACCTCGAAGATGGAAGGGAATATTTCCAGGAAATGAAGTTTTATCAAGTCTGCAAGTTTATGGATCATGCAGAGGTCTCCCAAACTGTTTTATGAAAGCAAAGCTTTGACATAGAGAAGAAGTTTTCAGAATGGAACATAAACTTTTGCCTTTATTTTCTTTAAGTGCCCAATTACGATTTCTTTACGATTGTGGGGATGAATGGAAGTTATATAAGGGCAGAATATATTAAGAACTTTAGAATTAAGGAGATTCTCCTGCCTTTTTTCATCTACTAGTTGGTGAGCTGTTGTACATCTAGGAAGCAGCAGAAGTGTTAAGAAAAAACAAGGGCTCTGGAACCAGTCTGTTTGATTTCCAAGTTTAGCTCTCGTACCTACTGCTTGGCTCACTTTTAGGCACCTTGCTTAACATCTGTAAACCAGGGGTGATAAGGAAAGCAGCTACCTTAAAGGTTGTTGTGAAGATTAGTTTAAATCAAACCCACTGCCATGGAGTTTATTCCAGCTCATAGCAACCCTCTAGAACAGAATAGAAACGTCCCATATGATTTCCAAATTTGCTTCTTTATAGAAGCAAACTGACACCCTTTTCCCATGGAGTGCCTGGTGAATTCAGACTGTCAGCCTTTCAGTTAGCAACTGAGCACCAGCTAAAATACATAGAACAATGACTGTCACTTGGTAAATGTGTGGTGAATGCTAATCACCATCCTCATCACCACTGCTACTTGAGATGGACTGTTCCCTTTGCATTATAGCACTGAGTGTGGGAATATTTGCCTTTATTTGATATACTTTAAAGAAGTGAGAAGGTATTTACCATCTGCCTTGGGTTAATATTGATAATTCTGTTTCCATGCCACTTCTTAAAAAGTAGAGCTTACAGATGTGATCAAGAACTCACTTACCTTTTCCACTTGTATTCTATCTAATTTGTTAGAGGGGCTCAACATAAAGTTTTGCTTGTAAAATATATATACACGCACAGACAGACAGACACACACATGTGTGTGTGTACATTCCAGTCCCAATTTTTCTCAAATTGAACTATGCTTTCAAATTACACATGTTAGATTGCACATTATGATTCGCTAGGTGTATGATAGAGCCCTCAGTTCTGCATGTTACTGAACTCCCAGGTGATGTCAGTGCTGCTTATCTAGGGCCTCACTGAATATCAGCGTCCTGAGGGACCCTGCCCTGCCTTTACTTTAGCTACAGATATAAAGCATCTGTGGGAATCATCTGTGGAGATTTTTAAAAATAAGCTAGCTCAGGACCTAGCCCAGACCCTACAGAGTCAGAATCCCTAGGTTGGGTTCAGGCATATGTATTTGTTAATCCTGTACTCAGTGCCAGGGGAATGTCTTGTCCATACCCCCTTCAAGGGGGCGGAGCCAAGATGGCAGACTAGATACACATCTCCTTGTTTCACTCTGAGAACTAAGGCCTAGAATAATAAGCAAATGGAGCAGTGTGGACATCGTGGGAGCCCCAGAATCTGGCATAGGGTTGAGGGATTAGACTGAGTGGCGGGAAAGGGAAAACTACCTCTGAGAGGCAAGGCAGTGACACACTGAGTCATGCTTCTGCTGACACATTGTTTGAGAGGCTTGCAGGTACAGATGCCTTCTTTGTTATTTGGGAAGCAGGAACTGAGTATGTTGAGCCTGTGTGCGTAGTATGCTAATGTGTTGAACTGCAGTGCTTCGGTGAACAGCATAGTGAACAGAGAGACCATGCTTGGGACAGCCATATCCTAAGAGACTTGGCTGCTGACCTAGTGTGCCAGTGCCCTTCCCCCACCTTTTCTCTGTGCTGCAACATAGATTCTCCTAACTCACAGCAGGAAGGGTGGCTCAGGCAGAATGCCATCTTGGTCATCTGAGAGGTGGAGTCAGCCATGGCTGAGAGGGCAGATTCTCACACTGAGCAACAAGGCCTGTTTGGACAGTGCTTCTCCAACAGAATAGCTATTTTTGAGATGATCCTATCTAGGGATCATGGTGGAGTCTGGAGGCCAAGGGCAGCAGTTCCCTAGCCCCTCCTTTCTTTGAGCCACATCATAACATCTGAGGATGGCCTGTGAGGCACCGTCATTGTCAGCTGGGAGGCAGGGCTTACCACCCCAGAGGGCCCAGCTGCTCTCAGCAGCTGTTGAACAGTGCACCTCTCAACACTAAGGCAGCCTTTAAAACAACACCAGCTGGAAAATGCAGCAGTGACAGGAGGCTGAGTGAGTTGGCTGCATTTCTGCCCCCCTTCACTAAGGCACATCATCGTATCAGCTGACAGCCCCCCAGAGACTCTATAAGTAGGGCACTGTCTCTGCCAGCCAGGAGGCAGGGCCTGCCAATCCTGAGGGCCTGGCTGCTCTCAGCACCTGCTGGCCTGTGCTCCTCTCAGCAAAAGAGCAGTTTTTACATTGAACACATCTGGAGAGCACAGTGTTCCTGGACACCTGAGTATGCTGGCATCCTTCTCTCCTCCCCTCACTGAGCTACACCATAGGCTCGATGAATGTAATGACAGAGAGTCACCATAAGTAACTTGCCACCTTTATCAGCCAAGAGGTGGGGCCTGCCACCTATGAGAACCCAGTTGAGGCCAGTCACTAGAGAACACAGAGGCAGCTGGTGACGAAACGTAGCAGTTCCCATGTTCCCCTCTTAGAACTATGCCACAGCTCCCACTGGGGTAACACTAGAGAAACTTAACAGCTTCTTGATGGTGCAAAGACATCAGTATCTAACCATTTAAAGAAGCAGACCACCATGGCTCCCGGAAACTCCCAAGACAAAGAATCAAAAAATTTCCCAGATGAAGCCTCTCTGAAATCATCAGAGGTAGAGTACAAAAGAATTGGTATAGAGCCCTTCTAAAGATTAAAGAAAATGCAACAGAACAAAATGAAAAATTAAGTAGGCTATATAAACTACTGGGATATCAACAATCTGAAATCTAACAGATCAGTAAGACACTTAACAGAATTAGGCAATTCAGTGCAAAGGAAAAGACCAGAATTGAGAAGTTGAAAGGTAGAGTTAGTGAGCTTGAAGATAAAGCAACTGATACCAGCACTTATGAGGAGATTTCAGAGAAAAGAAATTTTAAAAATGAAGAAGCATTAAGAAACATGTGGGACTCTATCAAGAGGAATAATCTACAAATAATTGGAGTTTCTAAACAGGGAGGGATAGCCGAAAATACGAGAGAATTGTTCAAGAGTTGCTGACAGAAAACTTCCCTGAAATAATGAAAAGACATAGATATCCAGGATGCTGATTGAATGCCACAAAAACTTAGACTCCAAAGGAAAGACCCCAAAACATAGTATAATCAAGCTTAATAAAATGAAACATAAAGAGATGCTCTTAAAGGCAGCAAGACTTAAAACTAATGTACAAAGGGAAGCCACGTAGGCTTTTGTCTAACTTCTCAACAGAAACCATGTTGGCAAGAAGGCAGTAGAATGACACACTCCCAAACAAGAATTATGTATCCTGCAAAACTGCCTCTCAGATATGTAGGGGAAATTAAAACATTCTCAGATAAACAGAAGCTTAGACACTTTGTAAACACCAAACCAGAACTGCAAGAAATATTGAAAGAGGCTCTTTATTTAGAAAAACAAAAACAGCAAATGTATACTTAAGGATGCAGTGCAGAATACAACATCCAGAATCCTATTCAGTTAGGGAAGTCACAGAGCTCAGTTAAAGCTAAAATATTAAAAGAAGGGAACTGGGATCTTAACACAAAAACTGTGACATCATCACAGTATAAAGGGGGATATATTACAGTAGTTATAACCTTTTCACATGGAGAGGAAATTAAGAAGATACACAAAAGTTAAAGATTGATTTAAACTTACAACATTAAGGGGGAGCAAAAGGGTAGCCACAAAGCAAACTAGCAATGCAACATATCAAAACAAGAACCATAATACAGGAGTCTCAACAAGCACAAAACCAACCCTGAAAAAGATGAAAAGTAAACCCATAAAGAAAAATGACCTAGAACCAGAATATTAAAAGAAACAAAACATCAACAACACAAAAACAAAGGCATCAAAATGATATCACTGAATACATACCTGTCAATAATTACGCTGAATATAAATGGACTTACTGCTCCAGTAAAGTGGCAGTGACAGCCTGGATCAAAAGACATGATCCATTTATATGTTGCATACAAGAAACACACCTTAGACTCAAAGATAGGAACAAACTGAAAATCAAGCAATGGAAGAACCCATATCAAGCTGACAACACACAAAGAAGAGCAGGAGTGGCAATACTAGTCTCAGATAAAATAGACTTTAAGATCCACCATCATGGCCAAGGATGGTCACTGTTACTGAAAGGTTCAATACATAAGCAAGATATAACAATGTTAAACATGTATACACCCAGTACCAGAACATCTAAATATATCAAACAAACACTGACAACATTGAACAATGAGATCACTCCACAGTAACAGTAGGAGATTTCAACACTCCACTTTCAGTAAGGGACAGATCATCCAGAAAAAAGCTCAGTAAAGATACAGAAGATTTTCTGGTGACAGTGAACCAACTAGACCTCATCGACATAACTCAGAACTTTTTACCCAACAGCAGATAAGTACACCTTCTTTTCAGTGCTTAACCCCTTTGACTTTGTTAAGAACTTCTAAAATAAAATGATACCTACTAAAACTATATAGCCCTCACCAAAAACCCAGTGCTGTCAAATCAGTTTCAACTCAAAGCAACCCTATACCAAACCAAACCCACTGCTATCGATTTGGTTCCAGCTCATAGCAACCCTGGAGGACAGAGCAGAACTGCTCCACAGAGTTTCCAAGGAGTGCCTGGCAGATTCAAACTGCTGGCCTTTTGGTTAGCAAATGTAGCACTTAACCACTACACCACTAGAGTTTTCTAGCAACCCTGTAGGCTTTATGATTTCCTCAGTTTTGAAGACTAAATTTTACTTATTAGTTTAAGCAGTGTTAGAGCTTACTTTACTGTGGTTGGTAGTTGGTTCGAAAGAGTTCACTCAGGGGCACTAGTATTCGTGTTTGTTTAATCATGGAAACCCAAACCAAATGAAACCCCTTGCTATTGAGTCAATTTCAATTCATAATGACCCTACAGAACAGAGTAGAACTGTCTCCGTAAAGTTTCTAAGGAACAACTGGTAGATTTGAACTGCTAACCTTTGGGTTAGCAGCCATGGCTGTTAACCACTCTGCCGTCAGGATTGCCTTAATCAAAGAAACTCACTAAATTAGGAGACCTGTTGGGGAGGTGGGGGAGCCTACATTGGGTTTCTTTTTCCTGCTTTAAATGGAAGAAAAGAAATTCTGCTTATCTTATGAGACTCCAAGATCCTTTCCTGAACCTTTGCTAAATAAAAACAATGGACATGGATGGGGAATACTGTTGATTTCTACTCAGTGCCTTTCCTTTAAGGAAGGATTTGGTATTGCTGGTCTTTCTGTCCCATACTCCTCTTTCATGCACAAGAGTACTAAGCATGACATAGTCATGACAAATCACTGTAGTACTAAACTAATATCTAACGCAGTCTTCAAATACGAGTAAATTACAGAGAATTTTGGGATGAATGGATTTAGTTGTATGATATTTTTAAAATATTTAGCTGTGTTGTTGTTAGGTGCCATCAAGTCAGTGATCCTGTGTACAGTAGAAACAAACGCTGTGCCACGCCCACAGTCACTGTTAAGCTCGAGTCCGTTGTTGTAGCCACTGTGTCAGTCCATCTTGTTGAAGGTCTTCTTTTTCACTGACCCTCTACTTTAGCAAACCTGATGTCCTTCTCCGGGACCGATCACTCCTGCCAACAAGTCCAAAATAGTGTAAGATGGAGTTTGACCATCTGTGCTTCTAAGGAGCACTCTGGTTGCACTTCTGCCAGGACAGATCTTTTCATTCGTGTGGTAGTCCTTGGTATATTCAGTATTCTCCAACACCACAATTCAGAGGTGTCAGTTCTTCTTTGGTCCTCTTTATTCACTGTCCAGCTTTCATACACATGAAATGCGATTGAAAATACCACGGCTTGGGTTAGGCACACCCTAATCTTCAAAGTGACATCTTTGCATCTCAGCATTTTAAAGAAGCCTTTTGCAACAAATGTTCCCAGTGCAGTACGTCTTTTGATTTCTTGACTGCTGCTCCCATGGGTGCTTATTGTGGATAAAAGTAAAATGAAATCCTTGACATCTCAGTCTTTTCTCAGTGTATCATGAGATTGCTTATTTGTCCAGTTGTAAGGCTGTGGTCTTTGATCTTCATCAGTGTTTCAAGTCCTCTTTCAGCAACCAAAGTCCTGTCATCTGCGTAACACAGGTTTTTAATAAGTCTTCCTCCAGTCCTGATGTCTGATTTTTCACATAGTCTGGCTTCTCAAATTATTTGCTCAGCATACAGGCTAAATAGGTAGAATGAAAGGTTACAGCTCTGACACACAAACGTTTGCTGATTTTTAACCATGCAGTGTCCCCTTGTTCAGCTCAAATGACTACCTCTTGATCTATGGACAGATTCCTCCTAAGCACAATTAGGGGTTCAGGAACCACCATTCTCCTTAATATTTGTCTGTAATTTTTTATGATCCACACAGTCCAATGCCCATGCGTAGTCAATAAAAACATAGATAAACATCTTTCTTTTATTTTTTTTAAAAAATTTATTTATTTATTTAGTATGACTGAGTGAAAATGTACATTCCTGTATAAATTTACATGCCCACCTATATGCAGCTTCCACTGCTCTCCCTGTCTGGTAACAGCACACTCTTCATCTCTGCTCCATACATGTCGCATTCTCCCAACAGTCTCTTTTCCCCTTCTCTCCACCCACTTTCCTTCCTCCAGCCACAGGTCAGCAGGATGACATCCTATAGATGTATTGAACCATAAAGGGCATCCAATACATGGTCACTCTGCATCGCCAAGTCCAATCCATTCCTGTCCAAAGAGTGGACCTTCGTTATGATTAATGGACAAGGGCAGCATCAAGGCCAGGGGTCATGCTCCCAGGGGAACCCCGAAACTGCTGGACCATCAATTGAGGTCTTTTAGTAGGGATCTCAGGGTGCACCCCTTTTTATTCTTGTGTTGCCAGTGAGACTCAACTTATTAAGCTCCATCGCGGCTATCACTGGTGGTGGCCGGGCACCATCTGGTTCTTCTGGTCCCAAGTCGATGTAGGCACCCAGTCATGTGGGTCTCTCTGTCTTCTGGGTTGTCTTTCCCCCATGTCATTTTGGTCCTTGGTGAGCATCCATCCTGCTGAGTTGGGACCATTTGCTGTGCCCTCGGATGGCAGCTTGGCAGCTTTTAAGACCCCAGATGCCACTCACCAATGTGGGGTGCAGAGATTCCTCTTAGCAAAATGCTAGTTGTGCCAATTGGCCTGGAATTCGCCTAAGAGCATGGTCCCCTGCCCCCTGCCCCAGCTGCTCTGTCCTTGCAATATTGGGTTAAGATGGAAGGAATACTCAAGTTATGCTGAAGTGCACTTAGTATTTTTCTTGTTTGTAAAGTGTGCTATCACTGATTTCACCCGGCCAGATTTCTAGCAACTATCTAATCTAAACCCCCACCTTGCAGCTGCCAAAGAGTCTTTTCTTCTATACACAAGTCTGTTTTTGAGATCTTATTGTAGAGGTCTCATACAATATTTGTCCTTTTGTCGCTGACTAGTTTTACTCAACACAATGTCTTCCAGTTGAAACCAGATCATGAGATGTTTCCTGGAATCATCATTATTCTTTATCATTGCATAGTGCTCCATTGAGTATATATACCATAGTTTACCTATCCATTCTTCTGTTGTTGGGCATCTGGGTTGATTCCATCTTTTTGCTGTTGTGGACTATGCTGCGGTAAACATTCTCATGCCTGTGTCCTTTGGTGTGAAAGGCCTTGATTCTGTAGGATGTATTCCAAGTAGTGGAATTACTGGGTCAAATGGTTTATCAATATCCATTTTTTTAAGGAAGCACCAGATTGCTTTCCAAAGAGGCTGGACCATTTTGCAACCCCACTAACAGTGTAGGAGGGTTCCACTTTCTCCACAGCCTCTCTAGCATTTGTTGTTTTGTGTTTTTTGGATCATGGCCAACCTTGTTGGGGTGAGATGGTATCTCATTGTCGTCTTGATTTGAATTTCTTTAATAACTAAAGATTGTGAACATGTCCGCCATGTGTTTTTTGGCTGCTTGGATCTCCACTTTAGAGAAATCTGTCTATCTCCTTTGTCTATCACTTAATTGGATGATTTATCTTCTTCTTATTGATATCTTGTAGCATCTTACAGATTATGTAGATCAGGCGTCAGTCTGACATAGAGTTGCCAAATATTTTTTCCCATTCTGTAGGTGTTCTTTTAATTCTATTAATAAAGTCTTCAGATGAGCAAAAGTGTTTGATTCTTAGTAGTTCCCATTTATCTGTTTTCTCTTCTGATGATTGTGGTTTGTTTGACAGATTTTGGAGTCTGTCCACATTGTGTATTAAAACTTCCATTGTTGTTCCTACCTTTTCTTGGATGAGCTTTATCGTTTTAGGTTTGATATTTAGGTCTTTTCTCCATTTGGAGTTGGTTTTTGTATAAGGTGTAAGATATAGATCTTGTTTCAGTTTCTTGCAGATGGATATCCAATTTTGCCAGTACCATTTGTTGAGGATACTGTTTTTACCCCTGTTTGATGTTTTCGGGCCTTTGTCGAATATCAACTGTTCATAGGCAGATGGTGTCATCTCTGGGGTCTCAGTTCTGTTCCAGTGATTGATCTGTCTGTTCTTATACCAGTACCAGGCTGTTTTGACCACTGTGGCAGTGTAATATGTTCTAAGGTCGGGTAATGAGAGGCCTCCCAGTGTGTTCTTCTTCTTTAGTAGTACCTTACTTATCCGGGGCTTTTTCCCTTTCCAAATGAAATTGGTGATTCGTAGGTAAACATCTTTCTGATACTCTGTGTGTTCAGCCAGTATCAGTCTGACATCAGCAGTGATGTCTCTGGTTCCATGTCCTCTTCTGAATCCGACTTGAATTTCTGCAGTTTTCTGTCAATATACTGCTGCAGTCGTTTTTAAATGATCTTTGACAAAATTTTACTTGAGTGTGGTATTAAGATACTGTTCAATAATTTCCACATTTGGTTGGATTGCCTTCCCTGGGAATAGGCATAAATACAGATGTCTTCAGTCCGTTGACCAGGCAGCCTGCCTCCAACTTTCGTATCATAGATGAGTAAGCACTTCCAGCACTACCTCTGCTTGTTGAAATATCTCAGTTGCTATCCAGTCAATTCTGAGAGTCTTACTTTTCAACAGTGCCTTCTGTGCAGCTTAGACTTCTTCGTATTATCAGTTCCTAATCATATACTGCCTGCTAAAATGGTTCAACACTGACCAGTTCTTTTTGGTTAATGACTCTGTATATTCCTTCCATCTTCTTTTGATGCTGCCTGCATCATTTAATATTTTACCCATCAAATTCTTCACTGTTATTTAACTTGAGGGTTGAATTTTTTTTTTCCTTCAGTTCTTTTAGCTTGAGAAATGCAGAGCATGTTCTTCCCTTTTGGTTTTTTGTCTCCAGCTCTTTCTATTACAAAACTTTACTTTGTCTTCCTGAGTTACCTTTTGAAATCTTCTGTTGTTTTACTTCATCATTTATTCCTTTTGCTTTAACTGCTTGACATTCAGGAGCAAGTATCAAAGTCTCTTGTGACATCCAGTTTGGTTTTTTCTTTCTTTCCTGTCTTTTTAATGACCTCTTCCTTTCTTCATGTAGATGTCTTTGATGTGATGCCACAGCTCATCTAGTCTTTGGTCATTAGTGTTCAGTGCATCATATCTGTTCTTGTGATTGTAAACTCAGGTGGGATATACTCTAGGTCGTACCTTGGCCCCCGTGGACTTTTTCTAATTTTCTTAAGTTTCAGTTTGAAGTTGCATAGAAGCAACTGATGGTCTGTGCTGTAATCAGCACCTGCCTTGTTCTTAAAATACTGAGCTTTTTCACTGTCTGTTTCCACAAATATAGTAGATTTGATTCCTATGTATTCCATCTGGTGAGGTACACACTGTGTTTATGTTGGTGAAGAAAAGATACTTGCAAAGAAGAAGTTGTTAGTTTTGCAAAATTCTGTCGTTATCTCCGGCATCGTTTCTATCACCAAGGCCATATTTTCCGACATCGTTCATTTTTGTTTCCAACTTTTGCATTCCAATCACCAGTAATTATCAATATATCATGATTGTATATTCAGTCAGTTTCAGACTTCTTCAGCCTTTTCACTTTTGGCCTTAGTTGTTGGTGCGTACGTTTGAATGATAGTCACGTTAACTGGTCTTCCCGTGTAGGCGTATGGATATTATCCTATCACTGATAGCATTGTAGTTCAGAATGGATCTTAGAATGTCCTTTTTGATAATGAATGCAACACCATTCCTCTTTAAGTTGTCATTCCCAGTGTGGTAGGCCATGTGATTGTCCCGTTCAGAATGGCCAATACCAGTCCATTTCAGCTCACTAATGCCTGGAATATTGTTTATGTGTTCCATTTCATTTGTGACAATTCTGATTTTCCCTGAGTCATACTTCATTCATCCCATGGTCCAATTATTAATGGATGTTTGCAGCTGTTTCTTGTCATTTTGAGTCGTGCCACATCAGCCAGCAAATGAAGGTCCTGAAAGCTTTACCCCATCGACATCATTAAGGTCAGCTCTACTTTGAGGAGGCAGTTCTTCCCCAGCCGTCTTTTAGAGTGCCTTCCATACTGGCGGGTACTCATCTTCCATCACTATATCAGACAGTGTTTTGCTGCTGTTCGTAAAGTTTTCACTGGCTAATTCTTTCCAAAAGTAGACTGTTGGACATGTGGTGTGTGTACTGTATGGTTTTATACATTTATAGACTGTTCGGCAGGTTTCTTTCTAGATGGGAGAGGCGAAGGTGGGGAGGAGGGGACAGGTGCTTGTTAGGAAGATACTAGAAGTGAAGAGTAAAAAGAAAGAGTGTGCTGTCACAGGGTGGGGAGAAGCAAATAGAATTGTAGAGACGTGAGTATGCAAAATTAACTTGTATACTTTCACTTAAACGTAATAAAAAATTTTAAAAGAAGAAGAAGAATTAGACTGCTGGGTCCTTCTTCCTAGTCTGTCTTAGTCTGGAAGATCAGCTGAAACCTTTTTGCCATGAGTGATCCTGCTGGTATCTGAAAGCCAGTGGCATAGCTTACAGCCTCACAACAACATGCAAGCTCTCACAGTCTCTGTAAAACTTAGCAAATAAACAGTTCCTTATTAACCAGGTGTCAGCTGCTGACTTTGAAAAGAAAAAGCAGTGCTCTTAAGATGGATCTTAGGTTTTCTAAAACCTTTTGACACAGAAATGAGTGAACGGTGATAGTTTTGTTTGTATTTGAGATAGATTTTTAACAAATTTTAGAAAGTGCTATGCCACTAAAGCCCACTGTCACTGAGTTGATTCTGACTCATAGTAGTGACACTATAAGACATAGTAGGACTTCTCCATAGAGTTTTCAAGGAGTACCTGACAGATTCGAACTGCTGATGCTTTGGTTAGCAGACCCAGTACTTTTAACCACTCCGCCACCAGGGTTTCCTCAAAAGCACTGTGTAAGTACTATAATAAAATGATTTGTTGTTAGAATTTCTGTTTTTGTTTTAATGAAATAGAACTGACTTTTATGCTAAGTCAGTAGATGTTGTTAGGACACTAAGGAAAACTAAACTAGGAATGGAGTGGCGTAGTTCTGGAAGCTAAATCACAAGTTAGAGATTCCTTTCCAAATGGAAATTTGGATTATATTAAATATCTTTTCTAAACAATTTGGAATTTTAGAGAGACTTTTACAGTACCTTTTATATAGCCAGTATTTGCTAAAAGTGAAATATTAAAAAAATTTTAGCTCAATCTTTTTTTCTGTTAGGTGTGTTTTTTTAATGCGTGGGGATGTAGACATTCCTCTGGTCAATTTTTATATGATTTTCTCCATGTCTGTTTACCTACTGTTTTGACTCTGTCTACTAAAATAAACTCTAAACTTACTTGAGCCTTCTACAATCCCTTGGGTGGGAAAGCTAAGGTTTGGAGCAATGAAAGAAAAACCTTTGCTTTTGTCATCTCAGTAACACCCTTTCTGTAATCTGAGTTGCCTTGGTTGTAGGCTAAGAGTAATAATCCCTGGTGCAGTGCCAAGGAGCCCTGGTCGCCCAGTGGTTAAGCATTGAGATGCTGGTAACAAAGCCAGAAGTTTGGACCCACCAGCCCACTCCATAGAAGGAATGTGTGGCAGTCTGTCTACATAAAGATGAACAGCCTTGGAAACTTTATGGGGCTGTTCTACTCTGCCTTGTGGGGTCACTAGGAATCAGAATTGACTCAGTGGTATTGGGTTGGGTTTGGTAGTGTGCTGACCTTGATATATAAAGGATGTGAACAGCAAGGTTACAAGAAGAGGCATTCATCAGTGCACTCACAAGGCTAGAAGTGCTGGTTTAGATACCAAAGAGTACTTGTACAAGAAACCCACCTTTTTGGTAAAATCCAAATCTGTAAGCTGTTTCTCTGTAAACTGTCTTTGTGTACTCTAGTTATTTTGTTCTGTTTCTGGGTGACATTTGGTAACTGGATTTGCTGCCAGAACTTACCAGCGGCTGTCGAGTCATTCTGGCTCACGGTGACCTCATGTGTGGTATAGTAGAAGTGTGCTCCACTGGCTTTGAAGGGCTAATTTTTCAGAAGTGGGGTCACTAGGCCTCTTTTTCTAGGCACCTTTTGGTGAACTCTAACTTTTCAGTTAGGAGCAGGCACAGTAGCTGTTTGCACTGCCTAGCTACTCCAAGGTATAACTAGCCCCTAAAGATTATCATCATGGTATCATTTTTTACCTTCCTTCCTGAATTCCATCTCACACAAAACTCTACTCGTGCTGTTCCATTGGAGTGCTATACCACAAAATGTAAACTTGAAGCTTACTTTGACCAAAGTAATATTTTGTCTCTTTGATGATTAAAGCCCTTAAGGAATCACCCTAAAACAGAAGGGAAAACCCCAAAAAACAAACAAGCTGCCATCAAGTCAATTCCTACTCATAGTGACCCTATAAGACAGAGTAAAACTGCTCCTTACAGATTCCAAGGAGCACTTGGCAAATTCAGACTGCCTATCTTTTGGTTAAAAGGCACAGTACTTAACCACTGTACCACCAGGGTTTCTGAAACAGAAGGGGAAGGAGGGGGAAAAAAATCAAATGCAGTATAGCCGTATGTCTCAGTGAGCTTATCTGCTTGTCAGCCAGCTACACCTCACGTGCACTCTGTCTAGCCAGAGTCTCTGCCAAGCCATTAAGAAGCTCTTACAGCTCACTCGCTCTCAGGATAGGCTGCCACACACACTGCACCAGCCAGACTGAACTGCAGCGAGCTTCTATGCTGAACTGCCAAGCCAGGCATAAGAGCGACAGATGAGAATACTGCAGTGAGAGAACATTTGAGTACTGAAAACTAATGAGCACAAACATTTCCAGAATGTAGAAATGATTCATCTTTTTTTCAACAGAGAGGTTATTTTAGTACTGAAATAACCTTTTCGTAGTGTTTCTTATAAACAAGCAGCTGTGTTCCTCTACAAATGAGCTCTGTGTCATTTAATAGAAAGAGGAAGTCATGCTTATTTGGACATTGTCTTTAAGAGAAATTGCAACTTTTAAAAATAAGAGTTATCTCCAGTGTTATCTCTTAAAATCTTTTCTCCATTCTTAAAAGTTGCAGTCCCTTTTACACATGGTGTCCTTCTCTGGAATGAAAAAGTACCTAGGCTTCTGTTTCACTGTGATGCTTATGCCTCACTTAATGGTGGTGCCTCTTTTGATGAGAGAAGGAAGCTTCAGCTGCAAATTAAGGACTTTGGTCACCAAGGGTTTGCTGGGGGGAAAACACATTACGATGAGTGTTACTGGATATTCCCACAGCTGTGGAAAGCTTCTGGTTAGTGACTAAAAAGCCATTTTGTTTGGGGCTTTTATCTTGTTTTGTTTTATGAAATCTGTGGAAATCCATAGCAGTAAGGTATGTTTGCAGGTTGCAGTTGAGGGTGATTGGAATCTTCAGGTTACTCTCAATTTTAACAAACTGGCAGTAAGCTCATTTACAAAGTAAATTCCTTTAATTTTTCTTTGTGTGTGTGAATGGTAAATGTGTAGGTAACAAAACATTTGCCATTTCAACATTCTTTGCATCTACAGTTCAGTGGCATTAATTGTGTTACGTATATTGTCAGCCATCACCATTATCCATTTCCATAAGTTCCTCTACTTTTGAGATGGCTTTCTCACTAGTCTGGGATATAATGACTTAGTCTACTGTGGATGAAGTAGAAGGTGAGTGAGAATTATAATGCAGTAATTTGCATTCAGACTTACTAAGTTTATTTTTTATTCTGATTGACAGGAATATATGGTTTATAGGAAGCACACCTACATGAGGCTTGATGGTTCATCCAAAATCTCGGAAAGGCGGGACATGGTTGCTGATTTTCAGAACAGGTAACCTTAATGGGAATTAGGAAAGGTTTTATTTTGATTGTCATCCAGTGTTAGAGATGGTCAGCTTAAAACAACTGCTAACACATCTCTGGTTCTTGAAACAATCCATGATAGAGTTCCTGCCATTTTAGGAAGAAGCTTAACCTGTTTATAGTGATTGATATTAGTGCATAATCCTCTGAGCAGTAAAAGATTTCTAAGGAAGAACCAGTATTCCCTTTACATGGAAAATATGTGTGTTGAAAAAAAAGTTCACAAGATTGTATTCCTAAATGTTAACAGTGGTTATCTCTGGTTTTTAACTTAGGTTGATTTTTAGTTTGTTTTTGCTTATCTATTTCATTATGTATACATTTAAAGAAAAAATACATTCTTTCTCACCCCATTCTCCATCTAGCATCATAGTAGAAACTCAGCTCAGTATGCCAAACTACAGAAGCACACAGTCCATTTAGCTGACATCTCTCACTTAAGCAGCTCTCCCCTCTGATAATGATCCTATGAAATTTCTAATACTGCCTGCTAGATACTGATGCTTTACAGAGCCGTAATTATCCTGAGTGTGGGTTCTCACTGTAATAAGCAGAGTCAGGTTACCTCCGTCTCTAAGCAGAAAGCCAAACTCTGCTAGTGACAGTGTCATCGGGCATGGCCTGTGCCATTCCAGCCCACAAACAGGATTCTTGTTCTCTAGTGAGTAAAATAATCAGGAGAGAATTTACAGTTTTCCACACTAGCAAAGATTTGTTGGAAAAGAGCTTGCAAGCAGAGGTGAGGCAGGCCTAGACAATGCTTACCCTTATCTCCCCGAACAAAGGCTCTGTTGGGGCTTGTAAAAGATTTTAGCTGGGAAGGATCTCATTTTATTTATTAAAAGGTTGAGGGAGGAGTGGAACTAGGGTAATGAGGTACACTTGCAAGCGGATTTCATGATGGCTTTTGTAACGGGCCTCTGAGGCTGATAACAGGACTGATTATGAGGTGTCGTACGTGTGCGGTTTCTTGCTTCCCTGGTTTGATTTCCCAGTCCTGACAGTAGCTCCCTGGTGAGCCACTGGAAGGACCTACAGCAGTTACTTCTGTCTTGTCTGCACATGCTTCTGAGGTTGGTCTAAACTGGCTTTTCTGAAGAGTAACTTTAGGGATAATTTAAGCAGCTGGCTCCTGGCTGGTAAAATAGTTGCTTATCTCTCTGAAATTTTCTAAGGTATGGTTAAGCTGGCCCTTCATATCCCTGTCTCCCTCCTCCTGAGGGATTTCATACTCATAAATCTTTATAGGTAACAGGATGGAGGTCTCTTCTGTATCTGCTTTATGCTGAACAGGGTTGCAGGCCTGTTTATCAGAGTAGAAATCCCTTACTGACTTATAATGATTTTATAAGAGCCAGCATGACCATGTTACTAGGTATCAGTTGGAACCCATGGAAGGTCATTAATTTTACTTTGAACTGTTGCCATCTGGAAGCAACAAACTTAACAAGGAGTTTAAAGAGACAAGGTCCAAAAACAAACAACAAAAGGAGTGTAACTAAAGGTCCTGATAGGGTAAAAACCAGGTAAGCGATAGGAGATACCCCTTATATGACGCCATGTGCTGTTAGCTATTTGTGACTTGGACTCTCTGAGCCTCTGTGCATTTTCTAATAATTTTTGCATCCTGAGTTCCATTCCCCTGAGGAGTTTATACACTTGCAACAAGAGGTGTTGGCTATGATACGAATTCCTCCTTGTTCTGCAAGGAGGTGGCCTACAACCAGTCAGTGGTCTAGGACCATATTGGCTAAGGAATCTAAGAAGGTTTGTGAGTCCTTGAGTCCTCTGCAACTTCAGGTATTGCAGAGATATTTTGAGCAATTTGGGTGTTAGAGATTGTTCCTGTGGCCAAGCCACCACTTACTAGGGCTATTAAAGCAAAGAATACCTATTTTCTCCTCTTTGGGGCTGATTAGAGAGCTAGAAGAAGATGTCGAGGTTTTAGGGGCATGGGTACTATACTCAGCTGGGGTTACATAATCAGTTGAGCAGTTTCCTTGTCCACTGCTATTCTCTAGACAATTCAGGGTAGGAAGGAGTTATAATTCCGTGAGCAAACAAACCAGAGTCTGAGAGGAGTAGATAATGAATGTCCTTGTACCAAATTAGCCCAGTCTTGTAAAGTCTTCTCTGAGGTGCAGTTGGGAAGGGTCTTACTTGTCTTCAGAGCCCTCCAGTCTATCTTGGCCTACCCTAAACCCTTTTCTAGTGTTTTTGTTATGTGAGGTCATTGGGCCCTCGGGCAATTTCTGATGTCATACATACCGTGTGTTTTGATCCACTATCCAAGTCTTGCCACTTTGGCAGACATAATAGCTACAGGAGCCATCAAAATGTTTTGTTCAAAGGGGAAGACCTGAGTTGGAAGACAGAAGAACATAATGACAGGTCTGTTCTTTTGACACTGCTTGCTGCACCTCATCATTATGCAGTCTAGGAGGGTGCTGGTGGGTGACCCTGCAGTTCCATAGGTGTAGACAGTTATGGTTGGGTGTGGTCTGGTGTAGATATCCACACGGGTTGCCTTACGTGCATTTGGTTGTTCAGAGGCGAGAATAACTAGCTGTTGGAAGGGTTGGGTGGTTGGGTGTCCCTGGGGGTCCTAGCCATGTAGGAGGGTATCAGGAAAACAGATGTTGACAGTTTTGGCCTGACTCACAAGTCCAGTTCTCAGAATTTTGGTGCCTTTGTCGCTTGGCATCCAGGAGAGGAAAGAGGTACTCTGACTCTTACTTACAGAAATACAGTTTAGTCCATCTGGGAGGACACAGGAAAGCATACAAGCCTGGACACTGACAACCAGCATAGTAAGTAGGGTCGTACTAAAACAATTATAGTGTGTATCCTTAGGGCACGTTGGGTCTGGTGCACAGAAAATATCTATAAGTAAGATCTGGGGCTACTTAGCTGTTAGGAGCTTTTTTAACAATTATTGGTACAGGCTACAGTGGCAACAGTCAGTAGAGTCTTCATTGTTACAGATTTTCTATTCATTAAATGTTAATAGAAAAAGTTAAAAGTGGAAAGTCTGTTCTGTTTGAATCTCTTATGTGGAAGCTTCCCTAAAAGATTGTCCCAGCTGTTGTCTTCATACCACTCTAGCTGCATCACATTCCCTATATGGACAACGAATAATGATTCCACATTTTTTAAATTATTCCCCCTTTTTATTGGAGATTGGAGATAATACATGGATGATTGCTACCTGAACTTAGCAATGCATCTAGACAGTGGCCATTCCAGGCTCTTTAAACTCACAGTGCTGGTTTTCCACTGGATACTGTGTGGTTCCTTACCAGCTTAGTAAGCAAGAGCCATGTTCTTATGAGTTACATTGCCAGAGTGAGCAGACTCAGTGTACATCAACATTTTAGCCAAACACCTTTCGACTTTTTGGTGTATAACCAAGTTGCTTGTTGTCTGCTTCTATATCATAGACTGTCTTCTTGAACTAATAAAAAGGCTATTCTGTTATCTCGTGTCTGCTTGCTTTCTTGAGGTAGACATTACTGTTGTACTTCTCTCTGTTATTTGTCCCATAGTGATTGATAAATTTCTGAAAGAATTACTCAGTTTAACTATACGGTATGTAGGTAATAAAGCTCTTAGAAGTGACACCGCCCCCACCCCAAGTGTTGACCCAGTGAGGTTTCGTTCATACTCTCATATTACAATGTATAGCAGTTTAGCGTTACCTTTCCTTTATTTGGAAACCCTGGTGATGTATTGGATTAAGTGCTACGTCTGCTAACCAAAAGGTCGGCAGTTAAAATCCGCCAGGCACCCTTCGGCAACTCTGTGGGGCAGTTCTACTCTGACCTCTAGAGTCGCTGTGAGTTGGATGCAACTCAGTAGCAGTGGGTTTGGTTTTTTTCTTTCCTTTATTCACTAGTATCGTTAGTGTGAATAGCTAAAGGTAATTGTAAAGTTCCCAAAGGACATTACCCACACATTTGCCAGACATCTAGAGATTGTCCACTGAGTTCATGTTAGTTGAAAAGGGATAATCTAAATGAGCATAGATGAATCTGCCACACAAAAACATTTATCTGTAGAACACACCCAGTTCTTCTATTTATAAATAGCATCACTGACTGCTTTTTACATGCCTCAGCAGCAGCTGCATTCTGTAAAACAGAGTGTTTGTGTATTAATGTAAATATAACATGCATTTATTACAGCATAAACTGTTTCTTGATAGAACTAATAGGAAATCTAATGTTATTCTAATCTGTAAAGTCATAGCTCAGATGTCAGACTTCTCTGGCTATGATATTTACAACTGCTAAGTTTGCCAGTAGAAATTTCTAATTTAAGAACTACAATATTTAAACCCATTAATTAAACAATTTAGGAGAAAGAAAGATGATATCTTGTATCCAGAAAGTAGGACCTTAAAATACAATATTCCCACATAAAACCCATATTATCCTTTCGTTTACTCAGTCTTATGTAATTCTTTTCTGTTCTGTGCAGTTTGGGATCGGCCACAGTATGTGAACCCACCAGTTTCCTAAGAGTTCTGGAAATGTCCGTTCACTCAATTCACAGTTCTTTTCCCAAGTCTAATGTAGTCCATCTTTTTGTTGAGATATTCTGGTCAGATGTTGTCAGAAAACCAGCAAAGTAAACACTTCATTTGTAGATGACAAACTTAATATGGCCATGATACATTTATAAAAATATATATTAACAGTGAAAAGACCTGATAGAAGTTAATTGCAAGCAAAACATAAAGGTAAAATAAAATCTAGTTTGTTTTAAAAATCTTGAGACAATATTTCCCATTAGCCATATTTTTAAAGAACTTCAGAATATCATACATAATAATCTTGGGGCATAATGCCGTGTAGTCGGGATATACCAAGACTATTGAGTCTGAATACTTGAATAGTATAAAAATAACATTATAGGTAAATAATTTGAATTCCCTAGTCAAAACATTGGCTTTGACAGTGCTCTTTTACAACCCGTTGGTGACTGGTGATGCTGAGGCCACCCGTGGACTCTACTGGCAGCTCAGTTTGGCCTTAGAGTCTGACTGACACTTTACTAGGTGTCTAGTTAGGCAACAAAGGGCTGAAAAGACCTCTGGGAATTCCTTTTCTAGAACCCAATCACAGCATGGGCTGTCTTCACACATGCAACATAGGATGTGATCTTGACAGCACCTTGGACAGACAAAGGAAATAAGGGGAACGCTCAATTTCTTTGGGTACATACGAGAAAATAGTAGTTGTAACAATACAGCTGAGATAAGAAGAAGGCAACTCTTGGTCCATAGGGTCATTACAACCTTTCAAACTGGAAACCCTTAGTCTCAATAACACTGGAGCACCTGTCCATGCAGCTCCCTGGTGGCCTGCCTGGCCTGGGCGAGTGGTGTTTCAGTGTAGAGATAGACACCCTCTCCCCCGACATCTATTCTCTGAATATCTGTGAAACCCCTTTGCACCACTTTTTACAATAATTGAAGGGAAAGAACAAAGCTTTTTTGCTAAAGGGAAAGGAAAGCAAAAGTGACCCCTAATTAGGAAGAGCAGGGATGCCCCAGCAGTGAACAGAGGGCATGGGAAAAAATTTTCCCACCAGCTGCTCTGTCTTTTTCATCGCCCAAGAGTTGCCAGACCCTGCCAGTCCAAGGCTCTAACTGAGGCTGTCCGTCAGTCTTCACTGAGTAGTCTGCCTGGCATGCCAGTGTTTATTACCAGGGATAGCCTCAGCCATTCCAACCCACAAGCAGGTTTCTTGTTCCCTAGTGAGTAGGAATAATCAGGAGAGAATTTACAGTTTTCCACACTAGCAAAGATTTGTTAGAAAAGAGCTTTCAAGAAGAGATGAAAAGGGCCCAGACAAGACTTACCCTCCTTTCTGTGAACAAAGGCTCTTTGGGGCTCATAAAGGATTTCAGGTAGAAAGGATCTCATGTTTTATTTATTACAAGACGGGAAGAATAAAGTGGGGCTGGGGTAATGAGATACACATGCAAGTGGACTTCAAGATGACTTCTGCAACAGAGGCTTCTAGGACTGGTAGCAGGACTGATTATGGGGTGTTGTGTCTGCGCAGTTTCTTGCTTCCCTGGTTCAATTTCCCAGTCCTGGTTGTAGCTCCCTGGTGAACCGCTAGGAGGACATTCACCAGTTACCTCTGCCTTGTATGCACATGCCTCTGAATTTGATCTCACCTGGCTTTTCTGAGAACAACTTGACAGTTTAAGCAACTGGTCCCTGGATGTGAGTGGTAAAATAAGTTGTTTATCATTCTGGAATATTCTGAGGTGTGGTTAGGCTGCCCTTCACACCCGTCTCACTAGTTCTGCTGAACTGTATCCTTAGTTATTTTATGTAGACCCGGAGAAGTGAGGAATAGAGTATATCTTAATGTTCTACAAATCAGAACAGTTTTTGATATTTGTCTTTTAATTGTTAGCTTAATATTTAGTCTTTGAATTCTTAGAAAGAAGATTAAACAAATAACCATTTATATTGAGGTTCAAGTTTTTTCTGTTATCATGTGTGATCATATAATATTTGCCCTTTTGTATGTGGCTTCTTTCACTTAACGTAATGTTTCCAAGGTTCACTAATACTTGAGCATGTGTAAGAACTTTTTATGGTCAGATGATACTCCACTTTACATACTTAGCACATTTTGTTAATGCATTCATCTATTGATGGGACACACAGGTTGTTTCCAACAATTGGCTATTGTGAATAATGGCTGCAGTGAACATTGGGGTACAAGTATCTGAGTGCCTGTTTTCAGTTCTTTAGAATATATACCTAGGAGCGGAGTTGCTAGTTGATATTTTAATGCTATGTTTAACCTTCTGAGGAACTGCCAAACTCTCTTCCACAGCGGATTTAACATTTTACATTCTCATTAGCAGTGTTATGAGGTTTCCAAATTTCTACACATTCTCACCACAACTGGTTATTTTTAGGGTCTGTTTGTTTTGTAATAGCCATCCTAGTAGATGTGGCATGGTATCTCATTGTGATTTTGATTTCTGTTTTCCTGGTAACTAATGATGCTAATCATCTTTCTGTGTACTTACTGACGCTTGTGTATCTTCTTTGGAGAAGTGTCTGTTTAAGTCCTATGCCTATCTTTAATTAGGCTGTTTGTCTTTTTGTCATTTAGTTACAGGAATTCCTATATATATTGTGAATATTACCATATATATGATTTGCAAATATTTTCTCTGGTTCTGTGGGTTGTCTTTTCACTCTCTTGATAGTGTCTTTGTTGCACAGAAATAAGTCACAAAGCATTACTTGTATGTTTTCTTCTAAAAATTTTGTAGTTGCAGTTCTTAGATTTAGATCATGAATCCATTTTGAGTTGATTGTTGTGTGTGGTATAAGGTATGAGTCCAGTTTTGTGTATTGTTCGATTGCATGTAGAAACGCAGTTGTCGCATCACCATGCATTGAAAAGACTAGTCTTTTCCCGTTGGGTAGGCTTACCACCCTTATTGGAAATCAACTGTATATGTAGGTGTATCTTCCTGGGTGCTTTGTGTTCTCTTTCACTGGTCTGTATGCCAGTGCCACACTGTTCTAATTATTGCAGCTCTGTAGTAAGTTTTAAAATCATGAGTAGGAATCTCTCAGTTTTGTTGTTCTTTTTCAAGATTAGTTTGTCTGTAATGGGTCCCATGAAATTCCATATGAATTGTAGGATTGGTTTTTCTATTTCTGCACAACTACCATTGGGATTTTGATCGGAATAGCATTGTCTCTGTGTCACTTTGGGTAGTATTGTTGTCTTAACAATACTAAGTTTTCCCGTTGGTGGACGTAGGCTGCCTTTCCATTTATTTAGGCCTTCTTTACTTCCTTTGGAGCCCTGGCACAGTGGTTGAAGAGCTAACCAAAAGGTCAGCGGTTCGGATCCACTAAGCTGCCCTGTGGAAACCCTGTGGGGCACTTCTACTCTGTCCTGTAGGGTAACTATTAGTCAGAATCAACTTGATAGCAACAGATATGGGTTTTGTTTCTTTAATTATTTCAGTAATACCTTCTTTCAGTGTGTAGATTGTTTGCCTCCTTGGTTAAATTTGTTCCTTTTTAAAAATAATTTTAGCAGCTATCTAATCTAAACCCTCCCCCCCTCGCCCTCCCTCTCTCCTCTCTCTTGCAGCCCTCAAAGAGTCTTTTCTTCTGTACGTGAGTGTTTTTGAGATCTTATCGTAGGGGTCTCATACAATATTTGTCCTTTTGTCACTGACTACTTTCACTCAACATAATGTCTTCCAGTTGACACCAGGTTAGGAGATGTTTCCTGTTATCATCATTGTTCTTTATCATTGCGTAGTGCTCCATTGAGTATATATACCGTAGTTTACCTATCCATTCCTCTGTCTTTGGGCATCTGGGTTGATTCCATCTTTTTGCTATTGTGAGCTGTGCTGCGATAAACATTCTTGTGCATGTGTGTGTCGGTGTGAAAGGCCTTCCATGAAGGTCCATTCTTCGGACATGAATGGATTGGACTTGGTGATACAGAGTGACCATGTATTGGATGCACCTTATGGTTCTATGCATCTATAGGATATCATCCTGCTGACCTCTGGCTGGAGGAAGGAGGATGGGTGGAGAGGAGGGGAAAGGAGGCTGTTGGGAGGATGAGACATGTATGGAGCAGAGAGGAATAGTGTGCCATCACCGGGCAGGGAGAGCAGTGGAAGCTGCATATAGGTGGGCATGTAAATTTATACAGGAATGTACATTGTCACTCAGTCATAATAAAAAAAGAAAAAAAATGATGCTATTATAAATAGTATTGTTTTTCTTAATTTCTTTGCAGAATGTTCATTGCTAGTTTATAGAAATGGTACTGATTTTGTATGTTAATTTGGATCCTGCAACTTCACTGAATTTGTTTATTAGCTCTACCAACCCTTTGCCATCAAGTTGATTCCAACTCCTAGTGGCACTGTAGAACAGAATAGAATTGCCCATTGTTGGGGGGGTCCCAAGGAGCAGCTGGTGGATTTGAACTACTAACCTTTGGGTTAGTAGCTGAGAGCTGTTAACTACTGCACTACTAAGGCTCCTTATTAGCTCTTACAGTTTGTGTGTGTGCATGTGTGTTCTTACAGATTTTCTCTATATAAGATAATGTCATCTCCAAACAGATAATTTTATATCTTTCCAGTGTAGATGCATTTTCTTACTCTCCACTCCACCCCCATAATTATTCTGGCTAAAACTTCCAGTACTGTGTTCAAAGTGAGTACCCTTGTATTGGTTGTCATGTTAAGTGAAAAGCTTTCAGTCTCTCAACAATGAATATTAGCTATGGGTTTTTGATAAATGTCCTTTATTGTATTAGGGACGTTCTCTTGTATTCCTCGTTTATTGAATGTTTTTACCAGGAAACGATGTAGTACTTTGTCAGATACTTTTTCTACATCAATTGAGATGATCCACATTGGGTTTTTTTTTCCCCATTCGTTCTGTCAGTGTGGTATGTCAGGTTGATTTTTATGTTTTAAATCACCCTTGCATTATAGGGATAAATCCTGCTTGGTCACAGTATGCAATCTTTTTAATATGCTGCTAAGTTTGGTTAGTGTTTTGTTGAGGATTTTTGCATCTATATAAGAGTTACTGTACTACAACTTTGTTTTCTTGTAATGTCTTTGGCTTGGTATCAGAGTGATGTTGGTCTCAGGATGAATTAAAGAGTGTTCCTTCTCTTCAGTTTTTTGAAATAATTTGAGAAGGATTTGGCTTTAATTACTCTTTAAATATTTGGTAGGATTCACCAGCAAACCCATCTGGTCGCTGGCGTTTCTTTGATGTAAAGATTTTGATTACTGATTCAGTCTCCTTACTTATTAACAGGTTTTTGTTTCTTGGTAGTTTTTGTATTTTTAGGAATTTGTCCATTTCATCTAGATTATCTAATTTGTTGGTATACAATTTTTCATAGTATTTTCTAACAATCCTTTCTGCTAATGTAACCACTTTGATTTCTGATTTTAGTGATTTGAGTCTTCTCTGTTTTTTTCCTTAGTCTTTCTAGCTAACAGGTTTGTCAACTTTGTTGATCTTTTTCAAGAACCAACTTTCAGTTTCCTTGCTTTTCTGTTTTTCTGTTCTCTGTTGTATTTATCTCAGCTTGGCTAATCTTTATTATTTTCTTCCTCCTGCTAGCTTTGCATTTAACTTGGCTCTTCTTTTTCTAGTTCCTTAAGATGTGCGTGTTATCCATTGCCCACGAGTTGATTCCGTTTAATAGTGGCCCTATACAACAGAGTAGAACTGCCCCATAAGATTTCCGAGGCTGTAAGTCATTATGGAAGCAGGCTGCCACATCTTTCCCCTGCAGAGTGACTGGTAGGTTCAAACCTCCAACCTTCTGATTAGTAGCCCAGTGCTTTACCCACTGCACAACTAGGACTCCTTCCTTTAAGGCATACCAATAGCTTATTGATTTCATATCTTCCTTCTTTTTCATACAGGCATTTACAGCTGTGTATTTCCACCTTAATACCACTTTCACTGCACCCCATAAATTTTGTTATGTTGTGTATTCATTTGCATTTGTCCCAAGGTATTTTGTAATTTACCTTGTGATTTCTTTGACTGCTTAGTTATTTAATAGTGTGTTGTCTCATTTCCACATATTTGTATTTTTTGGGGGGGGTTTCTTTTAATTGATTCATCATTTCATTCTGATGTGATTGGAAAAAGTACGTTTATAGCATCAGTCTTTCAAATTCTGTTAAGATTTTTTATAGCTTAACGTGACGTATTCTGGAGAATGATCCATGTACACTTGAGAATGTACATTCTCCTGTGGCAGTACTGTTCAGATCCTCTCTTTCCTTGTTAATCTTCTGTCTGATTTTTCTGTCTGATATTGAATATGGAGTATTGATGTCTCCAACTACTGTTACAGAATTGCCTGTTTTGCCCTCATTTCTGTCAGGTTTTGCTTTGTCTGTTTTGAGACTCTATTGCTAGGTGTGTACTTGTTTATATTGTATCTTCTTGCTGGATTGAACCTTCTGTCAATATCAACATCCCTTTGTCTCTTGGAACCTTTTTTGACTCAGAGTTTGTTTTGACAGTAATATAGCCCTTCCAGTTCTCTTTTGGTTATTGTTGGCATGGATTTATCTTTTTGTACCCTTTTACTTTCAACCTCTGTGTCTTTATATCAAAAGTGAGTCTTTTATCAATAGCGTATATAGATGGAACTTTTGTTTTTAATTCACCCTGCTGATCTGTGCCTTTTAGTAGGAAAGTTCAATGTATTTATGTGTAATTACCTCTTAGAGTTTGAAGTTACTACCTAGTATCTTTTCGTTTCAGAGCTCTACTCTAATACACATGGGGTCGCTGTGGGTCAGAATCCACTCCAGGACAACTGGTTGCTGGCTTTTTACCTACATTTGTTTTCCACTAATATGTTTGATACTGTCCTTTGAGGATCTCGTTAACAACATAGTTGTTTGTTTTTTTTTACCCAGTAACAGTTACTGTCTCCATGTGTTATAAAATGCATATTGAGGAAGATTTGGAAAATACTTAAAGAAAATTAAAACCATCTGTAATCCTACCACTGCTAAGAGTTTGTTGTATCCTCTAGTCTTATTAGTGAGTATGCAATGAACATTTTTGTATATCATCATGAAGGTCTTGTTGTTTTATGCCATTGAGTCAATTGTGACTCAGCAACCCTCCATGATGAGTCAGACTGCCCCGTAGGGTTTCCTAGGCTGTACTCTGTGGAAGCAGATTACCGGGTCTTTTCTCCCATGAAGCCACTGGTGGGTTTGAACTACTGACTTTTCAGTTAGCAGCTGAATACATAACATTTGTGCCATCAGAGCCCCTTTAAAAAGGTTTTAGTAATCTTTTTCTTTTTAATGACCAGTGTTTCATTATAAATACGTATGCTACTTCACACTTTCTTCTGCATAGTCAGATTGTTTTGTAGAAAAGATACACTGATTTGGACCCCAACCAGAGTGTGTTGACTTCTAATGATTTAGGCTTCTGAGTTACAGACTTTTAGTTGTTCTTCTCTCTGACGAGTGTCTAGGAAACTGTGAGATTCAGTACTCAGTATATTTTACAGCAACTTTTTTGTGAAAAATATTAGTACATAAGTCTGATTTCTTACTCTGAAATCTTTTACTTCACTTATTGAAGCAGGACTATTTGGGCAGTCCTAGTAGTACACAGTGACGGCGCTTGGCTGGCAGTAGTACACAGTAGTTTTGAAAAGCTAATTCTAAAGAAAGGACAAAACAAAACAAAAAAAAAAACAAACCCAGTGCCATTGAGTTGCTTCCAACTCATGGCTACCCTAGATACTTCACCATTAAATTGTGTGAAGACTGTTTAATTAATAAATGTCTTATTTTGAACGGCCTTTTTTCTAGCAAATCTTGAGCTTCCAGACTCTATAGCTAAGAGTCACTTAGGGAGCGATGAGTTGATCTGGTCAGCGTTTGAGGAACTGTTGTTCTCACAGGTCATATCTGCTTACTGTTAGACAGAAGGAGAAAGACACTGAAGTCTCTTTCTGACCTCTGCCTGCATTAGAACCCAGCTAGATTCTTAGGATTGGCATTATGGATAGGAAATAATCTCCCATGTTCTCGTGTACAGAATCTGAACTGTGCTGCTTCTAACCAGAAGTTAGTTAGTTAGACAGATAAGCCCTCAACCCCTGGGGAAAAAGTGCGCAACTTACAATTTTGAGTGTCCAATACAGAGAGAAAGACAGGTGTTTTTGAAAACAATAAAGCATGCTTTCTCAAATGTTTTTATTATTATTATTATTATTAATGAAAAAAATCAAAAGAAAAATTGTACTGGAAAGCCCTGTGTCTCAAAGGTCAGCCAGAGTAAACAAGAACTCCTATAAAAAGCCATTTATATTCCATTCATACAAGATTTATGTATAAGGAATCCTTCCAGGAAAGAGTCTGACTGAGACTAAAGGCTCTCTGGCCAGGATGTCCTGACTGGACAACGTTCAGAGCGCGTGACCTGCATGATGCTAGCAGCCCTTCACACATCTTCCCTCTGTGATGCCTTTGCTTCCTTTCCTCTGTCCCATGACATGTACCCAGTGGATTCCCCCCAGGCATAAGAGCACTTAGGGTTGCCCTTTGGAAAATCTGAGAAAAAGTAACTGTAGTGTGGACTTAATTCTGGTGAGAATGTTCCAGAGCCCCAGTGTCTCTCATTCTGGTTCTTTTTCACTGATTTAGCAACACTGTATGCCTGCTGCTGTTTGAGTATTTGGGTGCAAAGAGGCCTTAGTGGGTCATCAAAGAAGAATGAGACCAGGGCATATTTTTGCTGAATGATTTCATAGTCCCCTTCACTGACCAACCAGAAGCCTCTAAGGCTGTTCCAGCAGAGGCCTTGAGTTAAGATTCCTCATCAGCTCCCTAGAGGGCACTCAAACCACCATGTTACCTTTAGGATTTTATTTTCTTCAGTATAGAAAACCAAAAACCAAACGCACTGCCATGGAGTCGATTCCAACTCATCGCAGTCCTGTAGTGCAGAGTAGAACTGCTCCATAGAGTTTCCAAGCAGGGCCTGGTGGAGTCAAACTGCTGACTTTTTGGTTGGCAGACGTAGTACGTGACCACTAAGCTACTAGGATTTCCTCAGTATAGAGCGAGCCGCTAAACACCAGTTCACATTAGTGATATTAGATTTAAGTATAAAAAAGTGCCTCCACAGTTTGATTTAGATGTTTTTGTTTATAAATAATCCAGCAGTCTGATATAAGATGAAAAATTTCCTTAGCGTAAAGACCCAAGACTGCTATCTTCCTGTTATTCCATTTCAGTACAATAAAATTACATTGACTGCACCCACATCTTGCAAATACCATCTGTCTCACAGAGCACAAAGAGAACAAGCATAGAGCATCTTCTAAACACATAATTACTATCTGAAAGAAGTGTTTTCCCACCATTATATTTCTCAGTTTTTCGGCTGATTACTTTTTGCCTACAGTCCTCTTACTAGTGTTTTTCTGTACATAGTCCCCTGTTTGTACATGATTGCCACATCTGGGGACTTGCCTCTTAGCTGTCCAGACTATGAAAACGCCTCTTTTATTGGACTTAGCAGCCGCCTCCTCCTGCCCCCTGCTCCCTGTCTTCAGCCACCACTGATCAGGCCCCACGCTTCTTCAGGAATTACCAACAAGTCAAAGCCGTCGAGTAACCTCATCAGATGCCAGTGTCAGAGAGGAGGGACCTCTGACCCTCTGCCTCTGCCCCCACCAACGTAGGAGGGAAGATATAGTCTTGTTAGTGCCAGAGTAAGAAGGATTAATCTGTAGAGACTAGTATGGCCCTGAAAAATTGAACTTCTGTGTGAAACTTTATTATGATCAGATGTTTCTCTGTAGTCTTGATAGGAACCTAGCTTCTGTTTATATCATCCCATGTCTGCAGGAAAATATTCTTGTAAATTGGAAGATACCTTCTGACTTTTAATTCTCTGTGTATGATTTAATCATAAAATAGTTAAATAAGTAAAAACTATTAAATATAAAAAAATTTCAAAGATAAATTAATAACATTCTTGTGCAAATACAAACCTTTTAGACTCATGATCTGTAAGAGGCCTTCAGATACACTCTGTTATCTAGGCCTGCTCTAGGAAAGTTGTATTTAATTAAATGCAAATAGTAGGCAGTTTCTACTAGGACCTACCCACCGTAGTTATTAACCAAGATGCTTATTTCAGAATAGTTCCTTCAGTGAGATTCATGTTGATGTTGGTGTGTCATCACCTTAGTCGCTTCAGCTGTATTCATAGCATCCTCATTTTATAATTCCGGAAATACCTTCAGCAGTTCACGTGACTTTACCAAGGAAGAACAATATCAAAAAAAGAACATCATGAAACTTTACAGAGTCCATTTTGTTAGCGGATACCAAGTGTTTCCTAGGGTATGATCAGACTGTGTTAGAAACATGGGATGATTTCACCCAAGTTGTCACTGTCTTGCACTGTCAGCAGTGTGGCTTTCTATCAAGAGAGCTTGGATGAGACTTGCCTTGGTAGTCTTCTTCCCCTCACTCCTGCCCCCTCCCCTGCAACATACTCCTTTGTATTTTCACATGCCATCCTGTAGATGAAAAGGCCTCTGAATTGGATCTTTCCCAAATTTCTTGGTACTCTGAAACATTTTCTCCCTTTCTCATTCTATGCCATATAGAAATTTCAAGCAAGGTGTTGGAATTTGTTTGATTTTTAAATAATTTAAGATACAAGTGGCTTAGGTTTTAACTTTCTGTGTTATCAAAAGAACTCATTAAAATGTGCATTTCTTTTAAACTGGAACTGACTGTGAAATTCATTTTGCATTGTGACACCTTACCTATATACCATGTATAAAACACATTTCATAAGGCAGTATTTATTCTTTAAAGCACATTTCATAAGGCAGTATTTATCTTTATGACATGTGATGTACTATAATATTTTCTGCTCTATTCCATTGCTGCCTTTATTTTTTAATGTGGTACAGATCCACCAGACTGATTTCATGACCAGTGACAGGTGTCTCCTACTGTTTGAATAACGCTGACCTAAATGAATTTCCAGCCATATTCCTCAAAATATCATCAAGGAAAGGAGTTAACAGCTTGATTTAGAAGACTGCAGAGTTTGCTCACCAGTAAAATACAGTCCATTCCTCTTTAAAGTGTTCTGGAAAATAACCTAGGATGGCAAGAAAATGAAAATTCAACGTAATCTTAAAATATGTTATATATAAGAACTGAGTTAAAACTGGTCTCTGTGTGCACACGTTTGTGTGTGTGTAACTCTTACATTGTCCAAAACCGACTGTTTGTGATCTAGCACAGAGCTTGTTTCTAGAAGATATTCAGTAAATATTTGTTCCTTGAATGAGTGTCGGTGACACTTGCTCGTCTATTTGTAGCTTCAGGTTTCTTTAAAAAGATGTTGGATGTAAAGAGAAACTACAAAAACTAGATCTCATTACTTATATGTAAGGGCTTTGTTAACATTGTTTAAAAAGCACTTTAATTCAAGCCTGTCTCATTAATTGATCCTAAGTCCAATATCATATGTAGAAGTCATGGCCTGGGTCTTAGTCATAGCCTTGGATCATTTTTCTGGGAATCACTTTCTTCATCTTAAAATGCTTTCTTCATCTTTTTGGACTAAAAATCATCAGTTCCCAAAGTAATGAAAATCATGATTCTTGGGGGCAACACTAAAATGCTGATATATTTGGCCTCTTTCATATAATCTAGAAGTGGTTCAACTAGTTTAAAATACAGTTAACAGACACGTAGAGAGAGGGCTGTACCTCCACTGTGACATGCTTTTTGGTTTCTGTTTGCCGTATGGTTATTATTATATTACCTATCAGTGGGCAGCAAAAGTTTATCTACAAATTGGAAGAAGATTTCCATTGATTTTAGCATTTGATTCCCATTTGATTTTAGCAACAGTGCGCCTTTGTACAATGTCAAGAGAACAACAGACTGATACAACCACCAAAACTCTTCCTAGCCTTAAGATCCCTGTGTTTTGCCACATGCTGTTTTTCCTTTTTAGTTTTCTCTCTTACCATATCCCTCTGTTTCCACAGGAATGACATCTTTGTGTTCCTGTTAAGCACACGAGCTGGAGGACTGGGTATCAATCTCACCGCTGCAGATACAGTAAGTGATAAACACAGTTGTGCCCTATATGGAGACTTTCATTCTGTTTGTATTGCTCTTGATTTTGTGCCACAAACTAGTTTGTTTCTTTGGCTCTTGTTATGTTAAAAGCATGTAGGTTGCCTTTTGACTAACTGGAGCATTTTAGCTTTCCTTTTAAACTTTTCTGTCTGCTCTCTTGTAGTAACTTACTTACACATTTATTCAGCAAATATTTAATGAATGCCTACTTTGTGCTAGACATTGTTGTAGATACTTGAGATACATCATGAACAAACAGACTGGGAAAAATCAAACTAGATTTATTTTAGGATCTGTAACCAAACAGATCAGAAAAGGTTGTTTCATTACTCTTATGCATTGTTCTACTGTGGTAAAAACTCATGTTTTTATTTCCTAAACTTTAATAGGTGCTAGAAGAGTAATAAAATTGGTAATTTAGAAAATAAAATTAAGAAAACGTTTCAACAAATTATTCATCCTTTCATACCCAATCTTCTTGAAGGAATAGTCCCTCCTTTGAAAGAGAGAAGCACATTCTTTCTGAATTTCAAAATTATTCCCAATATTCAAATATATTTAATTCAATAACCTAAAAAATGCATAAGTGGGAAAGTGTTTTGTAAAGGCATGAGTCCAGAAGTGACACTTTATGTGGCTGTTATGGTGCCTCTCCATAACATACAAAATATCAGAATCCCCACAAGTACAAGTAGGATGTAATCAGAACATGATTGTAGACTATTGAGGTTCAGGCCAGATGAGGTTTGACTAGATTGATGGCAGCAGAGGTGGAACTAGATCACACATTTCCCAATCTGACATTCCTGGGCTATCCCACCTTTATTAACTGCTGTATGGTTAAATTTCCTGCCAGCAAGAATAAAACCAGGTTGTACCGTATCACTAGATAGACTACCAACTGTGGGACTCAGGTGTACCTTCCTTCTAAAACTCTTTAACCATTCAGCCTAGGGCTCCAGGATCTGAGGACCTCTGGAGACAAAGTTGGGTAGATGCTGTATCTAATACATACATCATTAACCTCCATCTGTTCATGGAAAGACTGTCAGTTATAGTAGGTATTGCTCTTGTGGATTCTCTGATGTGGTGACTGACTCAGTGCCATATCAGACGGCATAAACTTACCCTTTCTCCTTGATCTGCTTGTTCCTCTACTTTCTCTACTATTTAAACATTCTGTACAGCCCCAACTTAGTCTTATTCTTGATGTGAGTACGGGATTTATCCCCGTCTGCTAGCTGGTATTTGGCCTCCAGGGTCAGCCCCCAGTCCATCCCGTTACCTGTTCATCCAGGTCCATTCTTTGCTGTGCTGCTGCTCTGTTTAGTTTGTTTATACCCTTCTTTCCTAATTCTTTGCTTCAAAACTCTTCAGGGATTCTCTGTTGTCTACAAAGTAAAATAAAGGCTCGTTTACATGGCATGTAAGACCCTTCATTTTGTGGCCTTTTTCTGCTTTCCCAGCCTAAATTGGCAGACCACTTCCCTTTCAAAATTTATGTTGCCAAAATAACTACTGACTTTGTAGTTCATGGAATATTACACTGTTGTGTAAACTTTCTCAGCATAGAATGCCCTCTGTGAGCCTCTTCTTTTTACCTTGTAAACTCCTGCTTGTTCTTTAAAACATTGACCCCTCCCTCTACTTGCGTGAACCACACTATGTTATAATGAGTTATTTTATGTACTTGGCTTTGAGCTCGTTAGTGGAAGGAAGTGTCACGTCTGCATTTCTCATGCCTGGAGTTCCTTCAACAGATGTTTAATGAGCATCCACCAAAGGCCAAGTACAGTTTTGGCCACTAGGAATTCTGCTGTTTTGTCACATGCAACAAAACAGTTCTGTTTTTGTCCTTACAGTTTCTAAAAATTACTTTTCTACCAGGGGAGATAGAATATAAACAAACAAAAAAGTCTTAATATGAGTGCTATGAAGAAGAATGTAGCAGATAGGAGTGATCGAATGATTAGGGCTGCTGTTTCCTATAGGCTGATAAAGCCTCTCTGATGAGGTGATGCTTGAACCAAAATGTGGAGAAAGTGGGGAAGCAAGCCAAAAGCATGTGTCTGGCAGAAAAAAGAACATTCCAAGCAGAGGTGGTAGGTGCAAAGTCCTGAAGGGAGAATGTGCTTGACGTAAGCAACAAGGAGGAGCCCAGAGTAGGTAGAATAGAATGAATGAGAGAAGAGTTGTATGAGATTGAGATGGGTGTTGCAAAAACAGGTCATACAGGGTTTAGTGGGCCGTGGTGAAAACTTTGAAATGAGAAGCCACTGGAAGAATTTGAGCAGCAGATCCCTCTGGCTTCTGGAGGCTTTAGGGGAGAAAAGTAGAAGCAGGAAGACCAGTTAGGAGTTAGAGACAAGATAATGGTAAGTGAACAAGGAGTGAAGCACAGAGATGGAGAGAAATAATTGAAATCTGCATGTATATTGTTGGTAGAGCTAACAGAGTTCACTGCTAGCTTGGATGGTAGGTTTACAGAAGGCACTGAGGAGGACTCCAGAGTGTTTGGCCTGAGCAGTTGGAATAATGGAGGTACCAGTTACTAAGAGGAGGAAGATGAGATACGAGCAAGTCAGAGGCAGCAAAGTCTAGAGTGTAGGAAAAAGGTTGGAGCTGCAAAAGTATTTTGGAGTCATCAGGTTACAGATGACATTTAAGACCATGGTGCTTGATGAGGACTGCCAAGGACTAGCGTATGTTCATTTGATTAAAATCTATTTCCCTTCTTCTCAGGATGCCTGTGTAAGGTTTGGTCTCTGATTTCTTAAGGACCAGTTCCCAAGTCGATCATTTGCATTCATCAAAGAAATGAGTAGCTTTGGAGAGTGCATTCCTCATCATGCTTCTAGTGTTCGCGTAGTTTTGACTATATGAGCTAAGGAGTCCCTTCCAGCTGCACAGAACCGAAAGTGGCCCTCTAACCAATAGCTAAGGAGCTCTGGTGGCATAGCAATTCAGTGCTCAGCTGCTAACCGAAAGGTTGGTGGTGTGAACCCACCCAGCAACTTGACAGGAGGAAAACCTAGAGGTCTGCTTTTATAAAAGGGACGGCCAAGAAAACCCTCTGGGGCAATTCTGCTCTGTCACCCGGGGTCTTTATGAGTTGGAACTGACTTCACTGGCACCCGGCAAAGACTACCACTACCAATGGGTTTTTAAATCCCAAATTATTTACATTTACTTTCTAGAGGATCCACGTGTAATGAGGAGTTCTTGTACGTTCTCCAAAAAAGTAGAAACAAGAAGATTGGAATGAATTCATAAGTAATGCTTTGTATGAACTCACGTGTTCTGTCCTTTATATGTGTATTTAAATTAGGGTCACAATAAACTTAACTGCTTGCCTTGCTTTTTCCCTTGCCCTGAGACTTTTTTTTTTGTTTGGGAAATCCCCTGACCATTTATGGATGAGGGAGAGCTTAGTCAGCCTAAAATTTCAGAATTGACTTAATGTCTTATGACTGAGAATGCAGTTTGTTGATATTTGCACATGTAAACATGTATTCATAAACAGTAGAAGTCTCTGTGACCCACTCTGTTAGTGAGACAGGATTTTAGCTTCTGATTAATGGCAGCTGCCCCTTGCTGCCCCTCACTGCCCGTGTTTTCCTTTGTCCTTCCTGAAGTAGGGATACTTTGTGATTGATTCTGTTTTCTGAGGGGTTGCTGTGAATTGCACAATTTGTTTTGTTTGTTTCAGAAGTGTTTTAAATGCCTACATGTTGCAAGAGAATGAGGAACCTTTTGTCCCTTAGTTAGCAGTCTGAGAATCCTATGCCCCCTGAGATGGCATGGGACAGCTTTCCCAAGGGACTGAACTTCCACCCATTCTCTTAGGGAGAAAAGAGCTCCACCCTGCAAGTGTTGGTCCAACGTTTTCCGGTTTTTCTTCTCTAAATTTTCCTGTTTTCGATTTTACTCCCTCATGCCGTGGAACCTCCTGTCACTGACCTGTGTGCCCCAGCCCCTCACCCCGTCTCAGCTCTCACTCTTTGCTCCCACACCTTCAGAGCTTGGTGTTTACAACTTCATGGAGGTGCTATTAATGTATTTCCCCTTAGTCATTGCTGGGCCACGCTTTGCTTTAATCTTTCCTAGTTAAATCAGTTGTTTTAGTCCTTTAATTATGTATTTTTCTCTAGCATATCTCTCTAAGCTCTATAAACCTCACTACAAAATACATGTGTCATGTTTGTTCCACTGTGATAAGCATCGTCACCCCCACTTCTATCCCTGGTTCATGTCATGGCTGATTTCATGTTTGTTTTGTGATTGAATCGGATAGTAACCATTCATCTGACTTGAGTTTTAGTTCTTGCACTCGTATTCTGTTTTAATCTTTTAGCTTTTGTATGTTTCATATTCTTTTTCTTTGGGTAAGTATTTTTCTAAGTGGAATCCTACATTATTCTCTTTTCCCCCCAGATTCCCCCACTTCTTTTTAATCCATTTGTAGAATAAATAGCCACTTAGTTTGTTTTCTTTTAGTTTTAGTTTTGCCTGTCTCTCGGTTTAAATCTTCTTACTGCACATGAGCTCAAAAGAACCTAAGTTGAATGAGGCCTGGTTGCGTCTGAGATTTTCAGGAAAAAATGTAAATGGTAAAGAAACCCCTATGAAGTGATTCATAATATAGGATTCCCTATTATGAATTCATGCCAGCCCACTGCCTCAGGCTCAGCCAGATCAGGGTGTTGTCTTTCGGCTATGACATCAGCCCCTAGGTTTTACATACGTAGTCATTTGAGGTATGTTGGACAAGTAGTGATCCCTGTGTCCAGCTCTAAGTTTTCTTTTAATTCATTCTCAACTTTTTGTTCTCCCTGGAAATTTAAACTGAATTTGCTAGAATTTTGCTCATCCTATCAAACTCCAAAGTGTTCTTTGGTTAATTTTGCTGCATTTCTCTACATGTGGCAAGCATTGTTTACTCACAGCCGTCAGCCTGTGGATACTGTGGCTTTTTCTTTAGCAAAGAGCCGACAGTTCTCTCCGTGAGGACTCTAACCTATGTTAAAAATTGAGACTTTATACCGCATATAAAAGTGAGATTAAAGGGGTTCCATAAGAGAGAGCCAATGGAGGTTCTTATTAGTAGAGACAGGAACACCGAAAATGCTGATATCTGTTGTCCGTGTTCACCCAAACCTGAATTCTACCAAGAATAGCCAGAGAGATTGCCTCTGTTTTTAAATGAGAAAATCATTTGAGAAGAGTGTTAAGCAGAGAGAAACTATAATAGAGAAATAGTTTAAAGAGACATAAATCAGTGTTTAGTTTGCATTTTTATATTCTGTCTAGTTTTGATCAATCCCCTTAGAGATTACAGTAGCAACCAACTAGTATGTGTTGACTTTTACTTTGCACTGATAGATGGTGCCTGTCCTCTAATAAAACCAGAAGATTCAAAACACAGTACACATGAAATAATTGGAAACTGTTCATTGATTAAGTGGAGACTTGAATTAAGTAAGGAGTATATAGTGCTATTAATAATGCAGGTGTGGGAGGTGACTACTAGGTCACACCTCAGGTCAGCTACTAGTGTTTTGTCAAGCTAGCTCCTTCCTTACTTGTAGCAACAAAACCCCACTGCCTTTGCATGGGTTTGTAGTTTGTAGTGACCCAGAGTGCACAGAGTAGAACTAGCCCATAGGGTTTCCCAAGGCTGTTATCTTTTTGGAAGCAGACTGCCATGTCTTTCTCCCACAGAGCAGCTGGCAAGTTCAAACCATCAGCCTTTTGATTAGCAGCCAAACACTTAACCATTGTGTCTTCAGGACTCCATCCTTATTCATAAGAGGGAAGAAATAGTCTTTGTGAGAATTCAGTGAGATATGTTTGCACACTAGTGTCAACAGATTTTAGATATTATTATAGGCTAGAGAAATCAGGGACACCTTCCTGGAAGTGGTGAAGCTTGAACTCAACCTTGAATAACTCATATAGAAGAGTTGTTGGATTCTAGTCAGAGGAACAACCTGAGCAAAAAGAGGTGCAAACAGATGTGATAAGAACTGTCTGCAAAAAATGGGAACCATAATTGTTTGGAGAAATAACAGAAAATGAAATTGGATTGATAGAGCAAGATCCAGTTATTTAAGAGTGTTTGTTTGGGAACTTGGTATATTACAACATAACCGGCAGAGAGGTGGAGTGATCTGAACCAGGGAAGGCTTATCTTCAGACTTACCTAGAGCAGACTCAAAAAGAAAGAAACTGAGACTGAGATCCGCTGAGCCCACTATAACAGAGCATCAGTGACCCAGGCATCATGGTAAGGATAGTGACAGTAGAGCTGTACCAGAGATAGGCTCATTTCTAAAGAATCATTGCTTGAATTCAGTGATTTGGTTGGATATAAAGAAGAATGTGTGAGAATGAGGACCATTTTGAACTAGATTCCCCCCGCCCCCATCCTATAAATCAACTGTGGTAGATAAGCAGCCTCAAAGGCCAAGATCTCAGGAGTCAGTTGGTTTTAGGATCATTTGGAAGGTGGGGTGTGTATGTTTTTGGTGGGGGGAGGAGTTTTCAGCAAGCTTAGAGTAGCTCCCAGGAAACCTTTTAAACATTGCTTCCATGTAATTCATGGAATAGGAAATGACCCTGTTGATGGGAGCACATCTCCCTGAGAATGCTAAGAAACCCATACCTGTCTCACTTAAAGGGAAGCTTTTCATACCCTCCCATCACAGGCCCGCTGCTTAACTTAGATCTGTGGTCTTAGATAAATCTTGTATTTCTCTGGGTCTCACCTTTCTCATCTATATAATAGGGTCCTTAATAGTACCTCGTCACTAGATAGCTATGAAGTTTCAATTAGTTTACACGCACAATTCACTTATAACAGTGCCTGACACACAGTAAGCCCTAAGTGTTAACTCTTCTTATTTATTGCTCCTTTTAAAATAGACACTGTGGAAAAAAATGAGGAACATGTCTTTTGCCCAGGGCAAGTGAAGGAGTGGCTTGGTCTTATGAATTAATATCATCTCCATCTTAATACCATAGAAAGAAATCTGGCTTCAGACTATTACAAATAGATGAGGGGCTGGGTTGCTGTCAGAATTTATAGCCTGCCTACCAAGTGACTTAGTTTTGCTGTATCCTTATCTCACCTGTGTAGGTGATTTTCTATGATAGTGACTGGAACCCCACTGTGGACCAGCAGGCCATGGACAGGGCCCACCGCTTGGGGCAGACAAAGCAAGTTACTGTATACCGGCTCATCTGCAAAGGCACTATTGAAGAACGCATTCTTCAGAGAGCCAAGGAGAAGAGTGAGGTAAGCACAAGGCCAAAGAATTAATAGACGACGGGAGAACGTAGCCTAACTGCGTTGACTAGGCTGAGACTCTGTAAGGCTCTCTTGCCTTTCATTGATCATGAAGGAGCTAGAAGTTCTTCTGAATAGATGATGAAGTAAGGTTCTATATGACAGTAGTGTCAGCTGCCTTTGCCGTTCTTTTCACTTGTACCAGAACGCTGTCCATTGCCAAGATTTAGCTGGTGTTTGTGTGGAAATTTGAATACCAGAAACAGCCTTCATGTTTTACATGGTCTCACATTCAAAGGCAGAAAGAATGACCTTTGGGCTCTTAACATAGTATTCTCAACTTGATCACCCTCTGAGATGTATACCAAGTTTACTGGTCTGCAGAGGAATAATTCTTTGGGGTTTTTTCAATCCCAGTTCAATATTATTGGATATACTAGCAGTCCTAAGCCTAGATGTCATCACTGTCTTTTCTGTTGGATGAATAATCGGGATGAGCCAGTCAGATAAACAAGAATAGGGAAAGCAGAGGCTTACCTGAGGTACTGGTTGAGAAGGTTTTTTTTTGTTGTTGTTGTTGTTTTTCTGGGTATTGACAAGGAAATAGATACGTAGAAGTAACATTTTGATCTCCTTTGGTGTAGATTCAGCGGATGGTGATTTCAGGTGGAAACTTCAAACCAGATACCTTGAAACCCAAAGAAGTGGTTAGTCTTCTTCTAGATGATGAAGAGTTGGAGAAGAAATGTACGTACTTTAAACTTGTGAATGCTCTTTGCCCTGCGATGTTTCTCCAGCCCCACATGTTTGAAAATGGAAAGGGCGCTTGACTGTGTGCCAAGAGTTGGAAAAGCCAAAGGCTTTATATAGGCAGAAACTTTTCATGTTAATAGTTTATAATAAAGTAAACTCCCAACGAGGATATGCTATAAAGTAAAAGGTAAGATTCACATGTATTTTTAAAATAAATATAACTTCGAAGGCTATACCTCTGGAGTCCCCAGCATTTGTGAATTTACTCTCTTCTGCCCTGAGAAATGTTTCTGTGGAAAATTTGGAAAAGCACAGCTGTAACTGACATACAAGTCCTTTTCCTGTTATTTCTGGCCCTTGAGAACAGTGGGTTTCAAACATAGGGGTGACCTTCTGAAGACTTCAACAGCATAATACAAAGTAAGTTCATAGTTCTCACTGTTGCCACCATGTTTTAAAAAACCTTTTTGACCTCTGTAACCACACTGTCTACTCAATGTGGAGATACAAAAAAGCTAGAAAGAAAAGAAATAAAAAGGCAAGGAAAGGTCCGTAGTAATTAAATGGAACCCTTGTTGAACCCAGACGCTGTATACTGTCTAAGAACTCTGTTCTTTCTCCAAGTTAGAAGGCCACTCAGTATCTGCCTTAGACATAACAGAAGTCATATCGTGAATTGAAATAAACATTGGAGGATATGGCCACCTTAGTTTCAGAGTAGAAATAGCATTAGATGCATCTTTTAATGTATGTAAGGGTCAGATTTCTCTTTACGGTATAGATGGATGGATCCAGCTGGAAATGTTAGTTTTTTGTTTCAAAACTTTTTGTGTTACACCACTACCTAGAAATGCAAAAATGAAAAATACCATAAAAGTATCATTGGTACATGTCGGAGATTCTTCAGATCTTATTTAATATTCTTGGTAGTGAGACTACGACAGGAAGAGAAACGGCAGCAGGAGGAAACCAACCGAGTGAAAGAGCGCAAGCGCAAGCGGGAAAAGTATGCAGAAAAGGTATCTCTACCCTCAGGGGCTGGTGGGGGCTGGGGACACACAGACGTGGTTGAAGAGTGCAGGGCTTGTCCTCATTGGCTGGTACCAGCTCCAGCCACTTGATTACAGCAGTTCTGTGCTGACTGACAGCTGATCAGGACACGTGCTCAAGAGGAATGCAGCCCTGGTAGACCTGTACTCACAGCACAGGCCGCCTCTATCTGTATTCACAGTTTAATTACAGAAACCATTTATTTGGGCCATTTCAGAGAGTGAGGCTAAAGATAACAGTGGCTGTTAGTTCAGTTATTAGATTTCATAGAATCTGAGACCTTAAGAGATTATTAGAGCCAGTCTTTCTATCATAATTCTACCGATACTGGGAAAATAAATCCCTGACCAGTCTGTTTCTCTCATTTTCTCCAATACGCACCGAGAATTTCAGCTATCACTTGTGCCCTGTCTGATTTCCCCTGCTTTAGCAGCCTAAGCTGGAGGATGAGGTGTAGTTTTCCTTAATTTTTCCATATCTTGGTGTTCCTACCAAAGAATTGTGTGCATCCTTCTGATCCCTGGTCTTTCTCCTGCCGTGTAAGTTGGAGGGACACCTTCAGGGCCTGCGCATGTCTCAGGTGTCACCCAGTAGCTCTGACCAGGCTGCAGACTTAGTGTGCCCACAGCCAGTTGGTTTGGCACCATTGTACTGCCTCCTGGAAGGTACACCCCAACGTTTTTTCCTAGATTTAGCTGTGCTTTGAGTTATGCTGACCCACTCATTTTCACCAGCCCTGTTTGAGCCCTGATTTTTTTTTTTAATTGTGGTTTAGGTGAAAATTCACGGTTCAAGTTAATTTCTCATTGAAAACTTCATGCACATACTGTTTTTGAGACATTTATTGCAATCCTTACAATGTGACACCATACTCTGTCTTTCCACCCTGGGCTCCTTGTGCCCATACATCCAGTTCCTGTCCCTTCCTGCCTTCTCAGAGTTGCACACTTAGCCTTGTATATTTGATTGAACTAAGAAGCATGTTTCTCACATGTGTCATTTTTTTTGTTTTATTATTTCTGTGTAATCTTTGTCTGAAAAGTAGTCTTCAGGAGTGTGTGAGTGTGTGTGTGAATTTGAATTCTTTTCTACATTTTTCTCCCATTCCGGCCAGGATTGTCTTTTGTGCTCCCTGTTGGAGCTGTCAGTGGTGGTCGATAGCACCATCTACTTCTGGGCTAAGGCTGATAAATGTGGTCTGTTAAGCCACTTGGCAAATGTTTCCATTGTAACTTTGGTTTTCTTAGTTCTCCTTTGTTCTGAATGGCATAGAGACTAATGGATGTGTCGTATAGAGCCCCTAGCAAGCTTGTAACACCACAGATGCTACTCACCAAAGTGGGATGTAGAACATTTTCTTTATGAACTATGATATGCCATTTGACCTAGATGTCCCCCAAGACATATGTCTAGGAAACTGCTGTGTTTTTGCTCTGGTCCATGTATGCTGACTTCCCCTGTTTTGTGTTGTCTTTCTCTTCACTGAAGTTGGTATTTGTGTACTGTCTGGTTAGTGATTTTCCTTCTCCCTCCCTCTCCACCTTTGTAACCACCGAAGAATTTTTATTCTGTGTAAACCTTCACTTGAGTTCTTCTAACAGTGGTCTCATATGATATCTGCCCTTCTGTGAATGACTGACTTCACTCGGCACGATACCCTCCGAGGTTCATCCATGTTATGAGATGTTTTGAGAACTCATCATCTTTCTTTATCGTTGTGTAGTATTCCGTTGTGTGTATGTGCCATAACTTGCTTTTCCATTCATCTAGGGGCCCACATGCTGAACAAGATAGCCATGTGAGCTTCGGGCATCTCCGCAGCTCTAGTCCTCCAGCCTTACCCCTGTCCTGACGCATTTCCTTGGTTTGTTTGGTCTGCCTGGAGCATATTGTCTGGCCACACATTGAAACTGTTCTGCTTTAAATGGAGGTCACCTTCTCTTTATCCCAGGTTACTGTGAGGGCTCTGTTGTGTCTCTTGGGCCATGTCTATATTACATCATCTTCTAGTAGACTTTCTAGCTCTTCCTGTTGTGAATTAAGCCTCCTGCTAAGCACAACTGTTTCTAGTCTGAAGGATGTCCTTGGTACTCCATTTACAAAGCTGAAAATTCCTAGGAATTCAAGTCCTTCCTAGCCTGGGCTGTCGTCACTCCCCATTCCTCATGTTCTCTTTCATGACTCCTCCATCAGTATCTACCCAATTACCTACTAATACTTAAAATTTAAAAATGGCTTTAACATTCAGAAATAATATCAAAGAAGAAAAGGAGAGTAGTTTTCTTATACAGAACATTATAAGCTTTACAGTTTGTATTAGATGTCATTTCTACTGTAAGTTTAGAACTTTCAGTTAATGTACAGTAACAGTAACTAACTGCACAAAGATATACCGTATTAACCCTAAAACAAGTGTGGGCACAAATGCAAGTATAGTGGTTAGGTATGATTCCTGGATGTACCGAGGCACATTCTGTGATTCCAGATCCCTAATCTGCAACTAAGCCTTAGTGAATTTGGTTCTAGAACTGTTTTATCTAGCCTTGTCCCTCATCTCTCGAGAGTTTACTTGTTAATAGAAAAAAAAAGAGTGAAAAGAGATGTATATAAAATACATGAAAAACACTCGCCCTACCGTTCAGGGAATGCATTGATCCAGCCCCTGATAGGTGCTGTGCTGTGCTGTGCTTGGGCACACCAGAGGCTGGACCCGCTCCGTGTCCCGTGAGGATCAGCCCTGCTCTGGGTCTGCTGCAGTTTGACTGGCCTACCTTTAACATTCTTATTACGCCAGTTTCTTCTTCTTACCTTACGAGCTTTTTCTTAAAAATGTGCTAATTGAAAATAATGAAATACAGATGTTTATAAAGAATGAGAGTTCTGTTGTCATTTTCTTTCTAGTCCCTGTCTCCTGTTGGTGCCTGTCCTCATGGTTTTTCCCTTTTTTCTGATTTGCATGTTTCCAGAAGAAAAAGGAAGATGAATTGGATGGCAAAAGACGAAAGGAGGGTGCAAACCTGGTGATCCCATGTGTTCCCTCTGCTGATAACTCCAACCTCTCTGCTGATGGGGATGACTCCTTCCTTAGTGTGGACTCTGCCATGCCCAGCCCTTTCAGTGAGGTGAGGGATGACTCCTTCCTTAGTGTGGACTCTGCCATGCCCAGCCCTTCAGTGAGGTGAGGGCCCACACCTTCCTTACTATGGACTCTGCCATGCCCAGCCCTTCAGTGAGGTGAGGGATGACTCCTTCCTTAGTGTGGACTCTGCCATGCCCAGCCCTTTCAGTGAGGTGAGGGCCCACACCTTCCTTACTATGGACTCTGCCATGCCCAGCCCTTCAGTGAGGTGAGGGATGACTCCTTCCTTAGTGTGAACTCTGCCATGCCCAGCCCTTCAGTGAGGTGAGGCTTCGGGAGATGGCTCATCCAGCAGTGGGGACTGTATGTCAACCTAGGAACAGGGACACACTGCTGAGCAGCCTATGCTTCTCTTAGAGTCCTCCTGCCTTGCAGAAAGTGGACCTGAGCTCCATGAGGAGAAAACAGGCTGGTCCCTGCTTGTCCAGTCTTTGATCTAATCAGCAGCAGGAAAGGCAGGAAGAAAAGAGAAACAGTGTCAGGACCTGTGAGGCTTGTTCCCACTCAGGTGCAAAGACTTCGGGTTGCTACCCTACAGTGGGCACTGTGGGCACCATGAGTGGTATTGACCTCGGACCTTGTTTGTTCAGATCTCCATCAGCAGTGAGCTGCACACGGGTTCCATTCCCCCTGATGAGAGCAGCAGTGACATGCTGGTCATTGTGGATGACCCGGCCTCTTCGGCCCCTCAGTCCCGAGCCACCAACTCTCCTGCTTCTGTGACGGGCTCTGTCTCAGACACCGTGAATGGTAAGTGGCACTGCTATCACATATAACTTGGGCCTGGCCTGGTGCTTTGAGAAAAACATTGGTTTGATATGAGTAAGGTCCTGATTCCGTCAACAATTACAGCATTTTCCTTAAAGAGGAATGGAATGGAACAAAAAGGAGACTCTACCTGATGGTTCTTTCAGTGGTCCTATCAAATATAAGGAGATTTTTGATTAAAGCAAGCTTTTCCAGGCTGTCCTCACTTTGTTATGTGGGGTCCAGGGCTGCTGCTATTTCTCGAAGCTCTGGATTTGAGATTTTGGAATAAAAATGGATTCTCCAAGGCGGGAATATATTGACTAGAGTGCAGAGGTGCAGATCAGGTACCAAGTTCTTGGGGTTCATTTAGCAGGGATCTGTGTGTAAACAGGGAAACTCAGGGGTGAGAGACTGCTTTGTGGAATAGAAAGAACATGTGAATAGTCAGGCTATTTTCAGCTGTTGGAGTTCTTGGTACCTGACTGGCTCAGTGGCCCGGTCATTGAATAGAAGCATTCACCTCCTGAGAGAGCTGGCTTTCCTTACCAGAGTAAGATTATGTTAACATGAAGAAATTTCGTTTCTTTCCTCTGTGCTTCTTTGTTCCTACAGGAATTTCCATTCAGGAAATGCCAGCTGCAGGACGTGGTCACTCAGCTCGAAGCCGAGGCCGCCCCAAAGGTTCGGGAAGCACAGCCAAGGGAGCAGGGAAAGGCCGGAGTCGGAAGTCCACAGCTGGGAGTGCAGCCGCGATGGCAGGAGCCAAAGCAGGGGCCGCCGCCGCCTCAGCAGCCGCCTATGCCGCGTACGGGTTCAACGTGTCAAAAGGTGCGAGGCTGGGGGCCTGCAGCTCCATTCTGTCCGGAGACAGTCCGGAAACTCCCATTGAGTGTTAGGCCAGGTAGAGCTGGTGGCATACACACCCTCCCCAGGCATCTGCTTCCCAGAGCCTAGATTGGAGAAGTCCTCTTTCTTCACACTGAACAATCAACTGTGCTCGTGCCCTTGTGACTGGGTACAGTGTCACCTTTGAACTGGAAGTAACTGGAAAAGAGCTAGATTTTTGAACTGTGCTGCTTTAAACATTCCAAATTTTTCCTACTTGGAGAACTGGTATTTGCTTCCTGGATTTTTTTCCAAGACCCATGTTTCTGTCACCAAGGGTACCATAGTCAGCATTTATCCCACTCTGTGTGCTTCAAGTATGCTCTGTGGTATATAATAAAAGCATTATAAGGATATGATAGGAGTTGTATGTGGGTTATGTTTAGCAGCCGTAGATGCATCTATGCAGATACGAGTAAAGAGAGGGAAAGGACTTAATTGTGGCTGTAGGTCAAAAGAGGGAAGGAACCACTGGGCCTGATAATGAAAAGGCTGCCAGGCTGTGATTCAGAAAGTTTGAGGAAGGAAGTGACTGTCATGAACATGACATGTGATAGACGGTTGTTGCAGAGAAGTGCAAGACTTTTTGAGAGTGGTGAGGAGCAAGAGTTGTGTTAGAGAGCCCTCCTTCAAAGCCTGGGTCAGTGTCTAGTTTGTAGGACTGATGCAGGAAGTAAATGCATTACTGAACAGAAAGTACCTGGCCTGCAGTGAAGGCTCCGTACGTGTTGGCTCACCTTCCCCACCTCGGGGACCCCGGCCATTGTGTATCTGTCCATTCAGCAGATTTGAAGTAGCAGAGCCTGGCCCACAGTTGCTCATTGCATCCTTGGAGAACAGTAATGCCATGATTCAAAGCAACCGTAACAGCCTGTCACCCATGGGTGGGGCAGAGCATGGCAGTCATCAGGGTTGCTTGTGGAGACTTGGGTTGAGGGATAAAAGCATTAACAGATGGTAGAGTACCACAAGAAAGATAACAGTGCTTGGTAGCTGGTGATGGAAAACAAAGGGAAGGACTCACTCAGATTTCCCACAGTTCCACTGTAGATGAGACGAGAGGTAATCTGACCACTGAACATTTAGAATTCTTTTGAGTAAAGTAAAACCAGTACAGAAGAAACAAATGAGTCATGTTACATACATAACATGTTTCCAGTTGGAAATGGGTTTGACTGTAAGTGGAAAAAAGAAAAGCATTGCCATTGAGTCAGTTCGACTCGTAGCGACTATGGGAGAGAGTAGAACTGCTCTGTAGAGTCTACAAGAAGCAACTGATTAATTTGAACTGCCAGCCCTTTGTCTAGCAGCTGTAGCTCTTAACCACTCCGCCACCAGGGTTCCCCCAAGTGACAAGGGCAAGCTTATTACTGCGCAGGGAGCTGTCATTGAATGAAGTTTTGAACTAAGTCTTCAGGTTGTGTAGTAGCCAGGCTTTGGATACAAGGAGGGCTGCATTAGTATAGGCACAGGACACACTGCCCTCTGACCAGACTGATTGGCAAGTGCAGAACACCTTCTGAAGGGAGAAGGGAAACAGCTTATCACAGTGGTGTCCCAATAAAGAAAAGAAGAAAAGAAAATGCATCTGAGTCTATTTAAAGTTGCAGATCTCACCTCACACCTCTGGTCTCCATAGATCATATAGTGCGTGTGCTGCCCTTGAGCACCAGGGTGGCATTTTACTCCATATTGGGAGGAGGAGGAGGAGGGCTAGATCGATACAGTTTTTCTCTTAACTTTTTACTAAAAGACACTAGACTGGACGAACAAGTAAATATGCCAGGACAGAAGTTTCCCATCCACCTCTCTGCCAGTGCACACTCCATAACCAGGGCCAAAGGCTGAGAGGCAGCTCAGGCAGGATGGTTGCTTATGCTCTTCTCATTTTTCTCCATCCCCACAGGAATTTCTGCCAGCAGTCCTCTGCAGACATCCCTTGTTCGGCCTACTGGCCTTGCTGAATTTGGACCTTCAAGCGCCTCTTCTCCTTTGAGCTCCCCTTTGAGCAAAGGAAATAATGTTCCTGGGACTCCCAAGAACCTCCACATGACCAGCAGCCTAACTACAGATTCCCTGGTCCGGAAACAGGGCAAAGGCTCCAACCCCTCTGGGGCACGGTAACCACCTGGGCCCTCCAGCTTCCTTCAACCGAACCAGGGGCTAGAGTCCTTGCCAGCAGTCCTTGCCTGCCCAGTGCAGCATATTACATCCCAAGTCAGAGGGTGGAGATGACCGGCTACAGCAGGGGAAGGACAGGCAGGTGGTTGATATGAGCACTTTTGTCACCTGTGTCTTGAGAAGGAGTGCTCAGGGGTTGCCTGAAGGAAGAAGGGCTGAGCCAGGGACAGGTTCAGCCCCAAAGCACCTCAGATGAACTTGACAGCCAAGTCTTAAGCCTCTTACCAGGGAAGGGCCTGATGTCAACCCCTTTAGATGCTCCGGCGGCGCACAGTCTCTGTCCTGACTCCACTCTGTGGCTCTGGCCACAACCTTTGCAAAGGCTCTCTGCATGCTGTGGAGACTGTTCCATGGTGGAGGTTTCTATGGTTTTGATTTCCTGTAGGGCTAGGAAGGGAGGAGGTCGTGTAGCTGGTATCCTCAGTCTTTGGGGAGTTCCCCAGCTGTCTATGCCCCATTTGCCAGTGTCATCATTGAAGAGAGCAGTGAGTATGAGACAGTGACACGTCACAATGACAGAAGGCCAGAGGATTGTGCCCATAGATGGTGGTTTTCCCAGCATCTCCTCCCCAATTCTGTGTGGTTCACACTAAGGAACCCCCAGGTCCCACCAGCAACAGTTAGCAGCAGCTTCCACCCAAGGGACTCCGAGAAGCCAGTGGGGAGACCAGGAGCCACTTCAGTCAGCAGGATGTCCTCACTGCCCTTCTTGCAGACTCCTCTTTGCTCTTCCTGGATGCACAGTCTCCCACCCCTTGCCCTTCAGCCCCTGCTTGGCTGTATGCACTGTCTGTATTGCACTGAGAAAGGGAGGGACAGCAGGAGTGAGGCAGAGAGGGCAAGCTCAGCCTGACCCTCCCAAACCAGACCCACCAGCCTGAGCTTGCCACCTGCCGAGAGAGACCAAGGGGTGGTTTTCACACGGGAGGTAGTTCCATCTGCCCCCAGCCTGATCTGTCCTTGGTGGATCAGGTGCTTCTGGGAGGGCCAGCTTCTAATTTGCACACCTGAAAATCGCGGAATTGAGTTTATAGATAGATTGATTTTTGAAACGTTTTGGAGTAGGGTGTGTAGGGGAGTCATTTAATTTAAATCATTAGATTCTCCTACCCAAACCCAGACTCCTGTGTACAGATGCTATTTAGAGGGAATCAGAAAAATGCCAAGCCTTTTTTCTCTTTGAATGTGCTGTCTATTTTTATAACTAAACTTGTACATATGTATAAAGAGAGACACATCTTTCTTTTACTAACTGGAGAAAAAAATCTTAAATAAAATGGAGTGAGATAATTTTATGTACATTGGAGTGTCTGTAGTCTTTGCAGCTGTATCTCGGGAGCAGAGCCAGACTTTCTGGGGAGGCATCAGGAGAAAAAGAGGGCAAAACCCCAGCCTTGCTCTTGTGATCAGACAAGACAAGTGGTCAATGGGGCAGGAGTAGACTCCCTGTCTCCTCAGTGTCAGTCTTAATTGGGCTTAACAATTTGCTTGCAGCCATCAGAGAAGAGGCCTGGTCAAGTGCCTTAGCCTGTGTGGTCAGGCCCTCAGGGCGAGGGCTCTTGATGTCTCAGAATATGGGTGTGGACAGCTTGGCCCAGTCCACCTTCAAGCAGAGTTGTGTGGTAGTCTTAATGCTGGTGGTTTCTTTCTCCAAAAAAACACACGTAAGAGGTTATCTCAGCAATGTGCAATATGTAACGACTCCAGCTAATGGGAACTCCATGGTTCTCATCTCTAAAACTACATATATGTTTATATAAACCCCAGAATCCAGCCCATTAGCAGATCCAGTGCACTGTCAGAGGCTAGAGTTAACTGTACTTGGAGGAATCAATGAAGTTAATAGTTAAATATGTTCTAAAGGATTCCAGAGACATCTGGGCTTTGAAAACCTAGGTCTCTGATCAGTTGGGAAAAGAGTGCTAGCTCCCTGCCTGGATGGGTCTCTAATGAAGCTAAAACACTGATGCATTCTTGCATCACCTTTGAACAGAACTCCTACTGTTCCTGAGCATGCCGTCATGTGGCCTCTCTGGCCTTGGCTCACCCGGTCAGCATTTTCTTCATTCTCTCCATCTCAGGGCAGAGTTATCAGATAGGCAGGTTCCTGTTTCTCTTGCCAATAAACTTGACCTAGGCCTCACACAGAAAAAAACAGCATTAGTTCTACCCACACACCCTGTTGTCCTCGCTACAGCGGCTGGTCAGCAGAGCCGCTGGAGTAGGACTCTCAGGTTTTCATATCTGAGCAAAGCTCCTGGTGACACTTCAGCTAGCTCTCTGGCAAAGTTAGCAGTGGCATCTTTGGGGCCCTGCCAGCTCTGAGATCCTTGCACAGCTTAGGTAAGATGTGAACAGGCTGATACCCTCTCCCAAGAAGAGTGTAATCTGTGTCAGAGCCCTTCAGTCTTTCAGGCTTCTCTGTTCCCAGACTCTGCCATGGTTCCTTCACCCATGTGCAGTCCGGTCCCTCAGGAAACACAAGCCAACGTTTCCCAATGAAGGCTGTGCTCCACTGGATACCCTGCAGCTCCCTCTTACCTGGCCAGTCGTAGATGAGGTCAGAGAAGTGGGAGCTCAGTCTTGAAAGTGAAGACTTCAAGCTTATTAACAGCTTGAGTCCATTCCCCAAGTAATGACTCATGTCCTGGTCACCCACTTGCAGAAGACTTGCTCATCTCCTGTGAGAGCCAGCTCTTGGCTTGGAATGCCCGGAATAAGCTCCCCAACAGAAAAGCTGAGCGGGCTCCTGCCAGGCTGTTGAGTACCCTGAGCAAGCCCAGAGTCCCCGTCTTAGGGTACAGGTCTGGGCTAGATCACAGTGAGGACAGTCTCTTCAGCAGGGTTAGCTGGCACAGGAGCCAATGCTGAGAACCCCAGGTAAGCTGGATTTGAAGGTGTGGTTCTGGAGGAGCAGCCAGGGTGCTCCTGGATCTGCTCGGGGGCTGCTATCCCAGTATCCCTGCCTGGAGGTTTATTGGTGCACCTAGGACTCCAGAAGCCCACCCTTAGACTTGCTTGGATCTGTCTGGTCCTGAAGGGGTAGCTTGGGCAAGGATGGCACGGTGCCATCTAAACAGTGAACTGAGTATTCTTGCACATCGCTATGTTAGTGTCTGCAGGTGCAGTAGGATCTAACCACCGCAACAAAATAATCTCAGAGAATTCTTTGTGTCCTGGGCTGTCCCTGGGACTGTTGGGCTCAGCAAGCTGGCATCAGCCTGCCGCCTTCTTCCTTGAGGCTTCCACATACTCTTTTTAAGGTCATTTGTCCAGTATCACCCCTGGTTCAGCTGTTTTTCTCCTGTGGAGATCTGGACACATTAAGAAAAATTTCTTCCCAGTAAACATGGTTGAGAATAAATCTCTGACATTGTGATAACTATCGTGATGCAGAAATCTCCAGTTCTGACTTGTGGAGTTTGCTGTGATAGAAAGTTCATAGCTTTGGGAAGACTTATTGATGCACCTAGGATTCTAGAAGCCCACCCCCTAACTTACTTGTGTCTGTCTGGTGCTGAGGGGGTAGCTTGGGCAGGGCTAGGGCAGTGCTACCCAAGCAGCGAGCTGGGTCCTCTTGCATATCCCTGCCTTGGTGTTGGCAGGCACAGTACATCTGTAGCACCTTACTGCTGGCATTCACATCAACCCACACACCACTACCCTTTGTGTCCACTGTGCCAGACCACGTCATATCAGAACAGATGTCTTTCATTCCCTGACACATCATGAAATGAGGACATTGGACTAGTTAGTGGGTTTTCGCTGTTGAGGGGAGTTTTGGAGATGGATGTGCTATGGTGGCTGCTGTCAGAGGTGGGCAGAAGGGCAGGCTGTCCTTCCGGAAAGTGAACAGCAGCTCTGCTCTAACCTGGGGAGGATTCAGCCGCTAAAAAAAGGAATTAGAAATTTCCTGCTCTTAACTTGGTTTCAACCGGAGGACATTATGTTGAGTGAAGTAGTCAGCGACAGCAGGACAAATATTGTATGAGACCCGTACGATAAAAACTTAAAAGCAGACTCATGCATAACAGAAAAGACTCTTTGATGGCTGCAAGGGCGGGGAGGGTGGGAGGGCGAGGGGGGAGGTGTAGATTAGATAGCTGTTAGAAATTTGGTTGGGTGAAATTGGTGACAGCACGCATTAGTAAGAAGATCAGTATTAACTGGACTTCAACACAACTTGTGTACTCCTCCCATCTTAACCCAATATTGCAAGGACAGAATAGCTGGGCCGGGGGGCCGGGGACCATGCTCTCGGGAAATTGAGGCCAATTGGCACAACTAGCATGGTGGTGAGTGACGTCTGGGATCTTAAAAGCTGACATCTGAGGGTACAGCAGATGGTCCCAACTCAGCAGGAATGAATGATCACCTACGTCCATAATGACATGGGGAAAAGAGAATCCAGAAGACAGAGAGACCCACGTGAGTGTATGTCTACATCGACTTGTGACTGGAAGAACCAGATGGTGCCCGGCCACCACCAGTAGTAGCCACAATGGAGCTCACAAAGTTGAGTCTCACTGGCACCACAGGTATAAATAGGGGTGCACCCTGAAATCTCCACTAAAAGACCACAGTTGATGGTCCAGGGGCCTTGGGGTTACCCTGGGAGCATGGCCCCGGGCCCTGATGCTACCCCTGTCCATTAATCATAATGAAGGTCAACTTTTCGGACAGCAGTGGCTTGGACTTGGTGACACAGAGTGACCATATTGTGTGGGCACTTTATGGTTCTAGGTATCTATAGGAGGTCGTCCTGTTGACCTCATACTGAAGGAAGGGGAATGGGTGGAGAGAAGATAGGAGACTGTTGTGAGGAGGAGACATGTATGGAGCAGAGAGGAATGGTGTGCTGTCACCGGGCAGGGAGAGCAGTAGAAGCTGCATATAGGTCAGCATGCAAATTTATATGGGAATGTACATTTACATTCAGTCATAATTAAAAAAAAAAAATTTCTGGATGTTCCTAAGGTGTTGCTCCTCGAACTTCAATATGCAAATTAATCACCTTGTGAGTTTGTTAAAATGCAGAATCTGTTTCAGGAAGCCTAGGGTGAATTTCTCTGAAATGCTAGCAGGTCCTCAGATGATGGCCATGCTAGTCCATGGACCACCCCTTCCAAAACCTTCCTGCTTGCCAGTCAGAATGAATTCTAACCTTTGCTTGCACACCTCCACCCTAGCTGGGAAACCCTGTGCAGGAAATACTTTATTGTTTTATTACTCAACTTAATCTGCCTGATGACAGAAAATGAAATCCTGGCGTTTCCAGGAAACCCTGGGTCCCTGTGTCCTTTGTTTGCCTTTCTTTTAAAACTTTTCATGATTTCCATCCCTGCCCCTTCTGGGTAGCACGTTTGTTAGGCATATTATGTATGAGGGAAGGTCTCCGACCTATGTTGTCACTGTCTTGATCATCTAGCGCTGTTACCACAGAAATACCGCAAGTGGATGGCTTTAACAAAGAAAAATTTGTTCTCTCACAGTCCGGTAAGCTAGAAGTCAGAATTCAGGGCACCAGCTCCAGGAGAAGGCTTTCTCTCTCTGTCAGCTCTGGAGGAAGGTCCTTCTCTTGAATTTTCTCCTGTACTGGGAGCTTCTGTATGAAAGAATCCCAGGTCCCAATGACATGTTCTGTTCCTGGTGCTTCTTTCTTGGTGGTATGAGGACCCCTTTCTCTTGTTTCCTTTCCTTTTATCTCTTTGTAAGGTTAAAAAGGTGGTGCAGGCCGAACACAGGGAAACTCCTTTTATGTTGGATCAGGGATGTGACCTGAGAGTGTTACAGTCCCACCTAATCCTCTTTAACGTAATCCAGTCTTGCACTATTAACCACAGGCAGAGATTAGGATTTACAACATACATAACCGCACAGTATGGGAAATTATGGCCCAGCCAAATTGCTACACATGTTTTAGGGGCATATAATCCAATCCATGACACTCCGTGTCCCACATGGCCTCTAGTGAGTTGTAACCCATCTTTTATTGTTTGCATTCATGCTAGTGTCTGTGATCCTAGCTGAACCTGCTGTTCTGCAGCAGTGCCCTCTTGTGACCACCAGACCCCTCAGACTCAGCCTCCCTGGCAAATTCCTAACCCTTCCCCAGGGAAATGGGGAGACTGGACTGTTCTCCCGAGCTTCTCTGAGACTGAGTAGTGAAACCCTGCAGTTTCAGAGGTAGCCAGGGTTGGTGCAGGCTGCATGATTCTTCTGTCTTCATCATCCTGTTAAACCACACAGATGTGTGGAGGGCAAGCTCTGTTCTGGAGAAAGCAGGTGTCTGGCTGTCTTGACACCATGTACCCTGGTGGTAGCAAAAGATGCTGAAAAAGGTGGCTGCCTGAGGAAGAGGCCCAACACAAATTCCCGTCCGACGGGAATTCAGCCCTATTCCAGCCCTTGTGGGAAGTAATCCACTGCTCCAGGACTGGGCTCTGGAGATGCCAATGCTATGTAACAGGTCCCACGGTGAGGCAGAAAGCCAGGGCAGGAGGCAAGAGGACATCCTGAGGCCCACTTGCTGGAGGTCCTGGGCCTCAGCTGGCTTCCTTGGCACTTTAAGCTGCCACCACACCCTTGCTCATTCCCTTTCCTCGGGACATACTCCTGCTTCTAAGGCCAAAAATGAGCATCTTGCTTTTTTACATTAAAAGTTTTCGTACTTACAGAACACACCAGGTAAAAGCAGAACTGACAGGAGAATTAGAAAGCTTAAGAAATCAATGACAGTTCTCAGTCTGTGGCCTGCAGCTCTAGCATCTTCAGTGAGACAAGGAGGCATTCCTGAGAGGGAGGCTCCCAGCCCTCGCTCCTCTCCTCTTTGCGCATGCTTTCTTCCCGAAAGGCAGGCAGCCCCTGTGCTCCTGTCAGCGTTTGTTAGCCAGGCTCCCAGGTCTCTGCTTTCAGGTCTCTTGAGACTTCTTTGTCGTGGAACCCAGAGGTCAAACATGAATGCCTGGCCTCAAGGGCAAAGGTGGCCTCTCTCAACCTAATGTGGACTGAGGATGGGCCTCAGCAGCCTCTAAAGGGAAAGGGAAGCAGGGACAAAGAGGTTCAAGTTGCAGCAGATGGTAGGGAGCTTTCTCAACTCCCCCCTCCTGGCTGATAGCCCCCCAAGAGCAGCTCTCTGAAAGAATTTCCCAGAAGCAGCTCAGAACACCGTACCCCTTCTACTACTGTCAGCCACAAAAACAAATCCCCATCCTGAATCAGAACCCGGCGCTGGGCTACCAGCGAAGAGGAAGGAGGCGCTCTCCAACGTCCTAGGGGAGGGAATAGCCAGGGAGATGAGCCAGTCCAGTGAGTTAGTGCAGCTCAGCTTTGGTGTTCCAGGCTTGCACTCCGCCCAGTGCTTTGGGAAGGGCAGAAAAATCTCTGTGATCCAGAATCATGCTGAATAACTATGGCCACATTTTAGCCCCTCTGAGTGACATGGGTGACCTCAGTGGTGATGTCACTGAACCTAATCCCCACTCCCTCGTGCTTTATATTCCTTAGGGCACTAGGTGGGTCATCCTCAGGGGCTGGTTGCAAATGTCCAGTGGTTGGCCATAAATCGTCTGACAACGAACATCATTGCTTATATTGGTTAGGGTCACATGTGCTGCTTAAACAAAGACCCACAGGTGCAATGGCTCACATAAGGTATAAATCTCTCTCACAGAAGAGTTTGAATTCATATCTGCTCTACACAGTCACTCAGGGTTGCAGGCTCCTTGCATCTTGTTTCTCCGTCATCTTCAGGCACTGTCCTTCTCTGCACGGTCAGCACTGGTTTGAAGAAATTCTTGAGACGAAGGGGAAAGCCTGAACGGGCATTCTCTTTCAGCCTTAAGACAGACTTATGTGGCTTATACTAAGTACTTTTGCTCATATTTCATCAGACACAACTTGAGACCCCCCCCACCTACCTGCAAAGGAGGCTGCCATGTAAATTATGGGAGAAAACAGATTTGGATGAGCCCTCGTTAGTCTTGTACCCAAAAACACCCCCAAGGGAAAAGGGCCAAAACATTTGAGATTTAGGTACACCTTCTAGATACCGGCCACTGCATGTAAGTACAAAGTGCACACACGCAAATATAAACGGGTAATATAATGTGGGGGAAAGCTGAACCTCTTTAATAATCAAAGAAATACAAAATCAAACAACATAAGGGTCTATGTGTTCTCGTCAGATTGGCTAAGGTTTTTTTGTGGGGTGGGGGGGTTGGCCAGAATTGGGGGAAATAGAGAAAATGGGCTTTTTCACAAACTCCTGGTAAAATCAGAGGTTAAAATTCATGCGGTTGAAGCTTCAGGGCTCCTCACTTGTGTGGGCCCCCGTTGCACAGATGCCACGGAGCAGCGCTGCAGCGTGGGAGACTCCCTCTGGGCCCTGGAGGAGGGGCTCTGGGGCTGTAACTCTATCTCCAGTGACAATCAGCTGTTAGTGGCCCTCATCCAACCTCCAGATCTTGACCCCAAAGAGAAGACTCTAAATAAGATACTTCTTCTACTGTGACCCAGGTTCCAGGGCCAACAAGGCCAAGAACGACTCAACTATCCCCCAACATTTGTTCTATTTGTTGTAAAATGGATTGATGATGATGAATGCGTTGACTGTGAATGTACAAAAAGCTATTGTATACACTTTAGGTGAATTGTATGGTGTGTAAAATATATCTCAATAAAAGCTGTTGTTTAGAAGAACATGCAACCAAAAACATGGGAAAAATTTAAACAATGCAAAATTCCTCTTTTTGCATATGTGACTTTTTGGTACACAAAAAGGGCAATTTTATTTTTCAACCAATTGATAATTGCAAATGTCATGATTTGGTTTGAGGTATTTTGTCAGTTTTTCCTTAAGAGTCACCTCCCCCACCCCCACCCCCACCCCAACACAACTATGTAAGTTTTATGCTTCACCACTGCTGGTTCCCAGGCCAGGAATGTAAAGTGATAACAACCTTTATTGGGGCAATTTGACAATAGGAGTCAAGCATTTTAAAAATATCCATGTCTCTTGATTCAGACGTTCTACTCTCTGGTGTCTTTTCAGGGAGGAACCAAGGATGCTTTAGGGCAAGGCTTCTCAGCAATCTCCTGAGGGTCCTGTTAAAAGGCAACTTTTGGTTCAATTGGTCTGGGATGGAGAGGGGCAAGAGCTGCGTTTCCAATAAGCCACCGGAGGCTACTGGTCCCCAGACCCCAGTTTGAGTAGCCAGGCTGCAGAGGACATTCTTGGACCAATCTCCCCCTTCCACCCAACCCCCCACACTCCTGGCCACATCATCTATTCATGGACGGGCAGGCAACCCAGGCCCAAGGCCATCAGCGCCTGGTTTCCCTCATCCATCACTATCCGTTCGTAACTGGGCCCAGTCACAGAGAAACACATGTGTATGACTGAAAGCTTGTTGCCGAGGGACCAAAAAAGAAGTCAGCCTGAGTAATGCTGCCTTACAGAGAAGGGCAAACCCAAGAGAACTGCAGGAAAATAGAACTGGAGCCCTAGCTGAGCCCTTCCTGAAGTTTGCGCATCCTCTCAACTTTTGAGTTTCACCAGTAACTCCTATTTTATTGAAGCTGATTTTGACTTCATTTCTGTTAAAAGCAACTAATGCAAAAGGTGAATGTAACACAGTCAAGCCTAGCAAATAAAACCTAAATTACTTACAGAAACACCCAAAATTAGTATAACAGGAAGTATTTATTGTGAGTAGATCCAACTGGAGTGGGGCAACTGCAAGAGAACTTGTCAGGAGGTCCTCTGAAAAGGAGCAGTGAAAGTGGCTTACAAAGGTCATTACGTTAGTTTCTCAGGATAACATCAAAGCGCTGGGCAGCTTACAGAAACAGTCACCAAGGGCTTGCCACACGTCCTAAGACTAACTGTAGTCAGACTCTGGAGTTCCTGCCTCGGAAGCTGGGTCCAGGTAGATAATTGCCCAAAGGAGCCCAATGCCTAAGGCGAAGCCGTCTCCTCGGGAGCTGCTCTCACTGAGCTATTGTTTGACCTGAAGCAAGCCGGCGCCGGGCGACTAGTTCCCTCCAGGTTCAAAATGACATCTAAGGACCGATGTCCTGTGTGGGCACCCCAATTCTGTGATCCCAGAAATCTGGATTCCAGGATATACAGGAAGATTCTGTTACTAGAAACAACCCAAATGTCTCACAATGTGCAGTTGGTTAAGTAAATTTTGTACATCCACGTGAGAGAATGTTAAAAAAAGAGAAAGAAAAAAGGAAAGAACCACTGCCTTCGAATCGATTTCGACTCTCAGCAACCCTACACGGCACAGTACAACAACCACATAGTTTCCCAGGAGTGCCTGGTGGATTTGAACTGGCAACATTTTGGTTAGCAGCTACAGCACTCAATCATTACACCAACAGGGTTTCCCTAGAGAATATTAGGTGACTATTAAAAATCTCGTATTTTTAAGAATATTTGATGATACTGGAAAATGCTTCACAATCTTGATGAAAAAGTAGGATACAAAATAGTAAAGTGTAATCAATTTTATATTTTCAGTTATATATGGCTATGTATAGGGTTTTTGTTTAATAGTAAAAGGAAGGCCTAAGAGGAAAGAAACTTTCCCGCTGGGTGGATGTATGGAAGACTTTTTTATTCTATAAAGGTTTAAATTTCTTGTATTGTCCAGATTTTTATGATGACCATGTATTATTTTATAATGTGGTTATTGTTAGGTGTCATCAGTTCCAACACATAGCTCCCGTATGTGCACAAAATACTACCTGGTCCTGCGTCATACCCGCAGTTGTTGTGCTTGAGCCCACTGTTGCAACTCCTGTGTCAGTGCATCCCAGGACAGTCTTCCTCCTCTTCGCTGGCCCTGCACTTTACCAAGTCCTTCTCCAGAGACTGATCCCTCCTGACGACATGTCCCAAGTATGCAAGAGGTAGTCTTGCCATCCTTGCCTCTAAGGAGCACTCTGGTTGTATTTTTTTCTGGAACAGATCTGTTTGTTCCTTTGTCAGTCCATGGTATATTCAATATTTTATAATAAGTGTTTAATTTTTAAAGTGTATTTTCAAGGGAATTTTTCTTTTCATTGAAGAAGACATTCCTACAATCAAAATGTGCCTTTCGTGTGTCTCCCTCACACTATTTCAATTCATATGGTAACCCCCAGGGGCAGCATTTTCAGAGGGATTTTTAGAGAAGCTGGACTTCAGGCAAAGGAGTGCCTCCAGTGCTTGGAATTTCACAGACTGCAGGGAGATATTTTAAGGCAAGTATATCTTCTTCAAACTGGTGATCTTCTCCTGTAAACACTGAACCAAAATGAGCAAACCTGTCGTCTTTAGGATGGATTAGAACTACCTCATAGCATTTCCAAGGAGCAGCTGGTAGATTTGAACTGCCAGCCTTTTGGTCGGCAGCCAAAGCTAAGATCTTAACCACTACACCACCTGGGCTCATCACATAAAGATTAAAAGCCAAAAAAGAACCTGTTTGGCTGAAACCCAAGCCCCTCCGCCAACCATTCCCAGAGCGGCCCGAGTCAAACAGTGTATCTGCCAGCTATTCCTGAAATTCTATTCAAATGAGAGGAGCTGCCCTGGACGACTAGCTATCACTCCTTTCCCATAGGCTCAACTCCACTGAAATGAAACCCCCTTATGTTAATTAAGTAACTTTAAGCGTCCACAACCCCATAGGCTACTTGCCACTGGACACTGTTCTCATCCTCACTGGCGCTGTTTTCAGCGCTGTCCTCAAGAAGGTCTGCACGCCCCCTTTATAAGCCCCAACCCCCGAGCCAGCCCGCGGTTTTGCAGGCTCCCTCCTGGAGTTCTGTAAAGCCTCCCAGGAGCTCTGTAAAGCCGCCCGGTACGCAAATAAACTTGTTCTGTCTCTTTCTCTCTTTCTTTCCCCGGTCTCCTTTCATGGCATAATTTAAACTAAATAAAACCTTTCACATCCAAAAATCTCTAACAGAAACCATTGCTGTTGAGTCAATTCCAACTCACAGCAACCCTATAGATCAGAGTAGAACTGCCCCATGTAGTTTCCAAAGAGCACTTGGCTGGATTCAAACTGCCAATGTGTTGGTTAGCACTTGTAGCTTTTAACCACCCAGCCACCAGTGTCTCCGTAAAGATCACAGACTAGCACACCCTGTAGGGCAAATTGGAGTCCAAGCATTGACAGTCAGCTGCTCTCGGTTTGCAAGGCTGATTGTTTGGTTTACCTGGGCCCAGGACCAGCTGTTCCCCCAGGTGGAAAAGGAGGTCCCTGCAGAGCACACCACCCAAACGCCAGGCAATTTCCAGAGTGCCTTTTCTTTGTGCATCCACTTTTTCTTTCACAGGTCTGTACTTTATTTATTTTATCATGTATTTTACTTGTGAATAATTAATAAACTTACCCAATTCAAAATTAAAAGCATACAGAAAGTGTAAAAGGAAAAAGTTTTTCTCCCACCTATCCCTGGGCCCCCAGTGCCCCTCACAGGAGGGAGGCAAGCTGTGTTGACAGTTCCTTGCGACTCCTTCCAGACAAATTCCTGTGCTCTCCAAAAGAATGCTTGTACTCATGCCATGTACAGAATTTGTATCCCTTTTTTCCCACTTAACATTATACAGAGAGAGTAAATGTTCTCTGTTTTCCTAACATTAGCAAATATTCCTCATAAGCATGAGTAATGACTGCAAACATTCCATCACAGGGAAATGAGCCATTCTGTTGTCCTAATGTTGCACAATTAGGGATCCTCACCTTTAAATGTTCTGATTCTGTCCAGGACTTCAGAACAAAACCATAAAGAGAGGTTCAGCCAACAACTACGTTTGGCTTGGGCCTGGGTTGGCGGTTTGCTCCCTGGGGACGCAGGGCTCTGGGGTCGAGAGGAGGCCCAGGGCTCAGCCTCCAGGGATGAGTGGGGAGGTCCCTGGCCCTCTGTGGCCTTCAGGGGCTGGCTGTGTAGTCCTCAGTGAGCAGGGAGAGGGCTCAGACACAGGAGCCACCTCAAGGCACCAAACAAGGCCAGGGCTTCACTGCCCCTGCGTGTTTGTTTCTCTTGTCATGTTCTTTCCTGCCTGTCTTTGCCCACAGGGGCAGCCCAGGAAATATTTCCTCTGCCTCCTCCCACATGTCCCTCTCTCTCTCCACCCCTGTCAACCTTACTTGTCCTGAACCTACTTTCCTTAGTGTCAGCTAAATGAGTGGCATTTGCTCACTCAGTCATTTAGTCATTCAATTCAACTTACCCATTTTTTTTGTTCAGCAACTCTTTTTGGAGGGCTCTGTGCCAGGCACCGAGAATACACCAATGAACAGGCAAGTGCCAGCTCCTGCCCTCCTGGAGCTTACACTCTAGAGTGAGATTAGAGATAAGCCATCAACTAGATATTGGTGAAAATAATAGTTTTAAAGCATATGGAATGTTTTTCAACTGATAGCATATTTGACCCCAAGACTTTAAGAGGTAGTTGTGACTTTCAGTCCCATCTTACAGATGAGATAGTTGTAGCTCAAAGATATTAAATAATTTGGCCAAGGACATACAGTGTCTAAGTGGAACCCTGGTTCTGGAACACAGTTCCTCTGACACAATCCCACGCACCTCCTTGAAAACAGTGAGCCACTGGATGAGGTGCAGAACTTGACCTCTATTAAAAAGACCAGACTTACTGGTCTGACAGACTAGAGGGTCCCGAAAAGACACGGTTCCTGGACTCACTGTTAGCCCAGAGTTGAAGCCATTCTTGAAGCCAACTCTTCAAAGATTACACTGGACTATAAAACATAAAACGACACTTGTAAGACTGTGCTACGGCCCCTGGCCCTGATGCTGCCCTTTCCCATAAATTATAACGAAGGCCCACTCTTTGGACAGGAATGGATTGGACTTGGCAATGCAGAGTAACCATATATTGGAAGCACTTTATGGTTCTATACATCTAGAGGATGTCATCTTGCTGACCTCTGGCTGGAGGAAGGGGAGTGGACGGAGAGCAGGGGAAAGGAGACTGTTCGGAGGATGAGACATGTATGGAGCAGAGAGGAATAGTGTGCTGTCACCGGACAGGGAGAGCAGTGGAAGCTGCATATAGGTGGGCATGTAAATTTATATGGGAATGTACATTTTCACTCAGTTATGTCAAATAAAAATTAAAATAAAAAAAAAAAAGACTGTGTTGCTTGTGCTTCTTGGCTTGTAAGTAGATACATGAGACTAACTGGGTAGTTCATCTCCACAGGCAAGACGAGAGAGCAGTAGGGGACAGATGCCCGTTGAATGGACACAGGAAATACAGGGTGGAAAGGGGGACTGTGCTGTCACAGGGTACGGAGAGCAGCTAGAGTTATACAGCAAGATGTGTGTAAGTTTTTGTAAGACAAATTGGATTGTAAACTTTTACTTTAAGTATAACAAAATACTTTTAAAAAGAAGAAGAAGCCACTAGAACTATATGGAAACTAGGTAGTGAGTCGTCTCTTCCTCTTACACTGGAGGTACACGAGGCCCAGAGACAGCAAGTACCTTGCCTGAGATACACAGCTTAAAGCAGGGGCTGGGGCCCCTGGACTGCCAGCACTTCTTTTGCATCTAAACAGTAGTTCAGCACCTTGATCAGGTGTTAAGGATTGAATTGTGTCCTCCCAAAATATGTGTTGTAACTCGTAAGCACTATGCCTGTGGTTATAATCCCATTTTGAAATGAATTGTCTTTCTTATATTAATGAGGCAAGATTAGTGTTAGCTATATATTAGAATCAATCTCTTCTGAGATATAAAAGAGATTAAACAAAGGAGCAGAGCAGAGATGGGGGAAGAGATATGCCAAGCCACACAGACTGTCCAGGAGCAACAGCAAAAAGAGATGAGGAGTTTTCTTCAGAAGCAACAGAAAGACTTCCCTTAGAGCTGGCGCCCTGAATTTAGACTTCTAGCTTCCTAAACTGTGACAGAATTAATTTCTGTTTCTTAAAGCCATCTGCTGGTGATATTCCTGTTAACAGCAGCACTGGATAATTAAGACAGAATTTGGTACCGTGAGAGTGGGATGCTGCTCTAGCAGATACCTACAATAGGGGATTGAGTAACGGGTAGCAGCTGGAAGAGTTTAAAATGCCTAAGAGTAAAAGCCTAGATTTTCTCAAAGAGACTGTGGGTGGAATTATGGACATCAAAGGCAATTCTGGTGAGGCTCAGGAGGAAGTGAGGAGAGCTGTAGAAAAAGTCTCTATTGTCTCAGAGAATACATATGGCGCCAGCAACAGAATGTTCCTAGAAATGTGAATGTTAGATGTCATTAGCAGTGAAGGAAGGGCAATTCTTTATTTTTTTTTATTGTGTTTTAAGTGAAAGTTTACAATTCTAGTCAGTTTCTCATACAAAAACTTAAACTTTGCCATGTGACCCTAGCTGCTCTCCTCACACTGTGACAGCACACTCCTGCTGTCTACCCTGTATTTCACAAGTCCGTTTAACAAGCTCCTATCACCCTTGGTCTTCTCATCTTGCTTCCAGACAGGAGTTACCCAGTCAGTCTCCTGAATCTACCCAAGCCAAGAAGCACATTCTTCACCAGTATTGTTTTACATCCTACACACCAGTTCAATCTTGGAGGAGCTGGCTTCCCGAGTGGTATCACTTCTGGGCTTATTAGGGAACATAACAATCTAATACAAGTCACAATCAACGCCCTTGGAAGCAGCAGTCAAGAAATCAAAAGACGAATTGCACTGGGAAAACCTGCTGCAAAGGACCTCTTCAAAGTATTCAAAAATAAGGATGTCACCTTGAAGACTAAAATGCGCCCGACCCAAGCCATGATATTTTCAGTTGCATCACATGCATGCGAAAGCTGGACCATGAACAAAGAAGACAGAAGAAGAATTGATGCCTTTGAATTGTGGTGTTGGAGAAGAATGTTGAATGTACAATGTACCACCAAAAGAACAAATAGATCTGTTCTGGAAGAAGTACAACCAGAGTGCTCCTTGGATGCAAAGGTGGCAAGACAGTGTCTTACATACTTTGGACAGGTTGTCAGGAAGGATTAGTCCCTGGAGAAGGACATCATGCTTGGTAGAGTTGAGGGTCATCGAAAAAGAGGAAGACCCTCAATGAGATGGATTGACACGGTGGCCACAACAATGGACTTAAGCATAAATATGATCATGGACATGGTGCAAGACCAGGCAGCGTTTTGTTCTGTTGTTCACAGGGTTGCTATGAGTCGGAACTGACTCAACAGCACCTAACAACAACAGATTATTAAACTATATTCCATCACTTGCCCTAATTATCACCCCAAATTGGATTAGCAGGCCTGCATTCCTCTCCCTATCTCTGTGGTATTAAATCAATTATTCCAAGACCTCAGAGAGATAATGAAATTTTGAGCAATTTACAATTTTTGATAAGATGTAATGCAATTACATGGACAAAATATTCTTTGACAATCTTCAGATGCCAATCCCTTTAAAATCTGACTATAAAAAACACTGAAATTGTAACCCAAGAAAGACAGTGTTGGAGAAGATATTCTCACTGTCTCCCAGATCTGCACACTTATCTGTTAATAAAGCATTGCTTGAACCTTCCCCTCCTGCCCCTACCCCCAACCCCTTCTCTGAGATTTGGCTACACTAACAGGTGGAATGAACTTGCTATGGTTCGGCAACATTTCTGGCAACTGTGGCAGGACTTCAGGGATCCCTCTGATAAATTCTTTCCCAGGGAAGAGCTGACTTTTCTCTCCTACACTTCCTTGCTACACCTCTAAAAAAAACCGTCAGTGAACAGGTGGATGATTGGTGGAGCAATTGAGGAGCTCTGACCAGGGTCACTCTCTGGTGAGGTCTGAAGGCCAAGCTGCTCATGTTGCTCGAGTAACCCTAACCTAGACAGGTAAGGGTATCTATCTGTTCTTTCAAAGGCTGAGGATAAGGCCTATGAAATTTGCAAGCATGGGTCAGGCATTTAAGAACCAGTAGGGCACCTGCCACTAGAAGACTCCTGTGATAGGATAAGAGGGTACATGGAGTGGACAAGGAAACTGTCCTGCCCCCTGCAAGACAAACTCTGTGTAACGTGAGGAACATTGGTCCAAGCAAATGACTTCCCCCTACCCCCCTGCACCCCCACCTTCCTGATAAGATGGCAAATGAATTCCTCAGCCTCCTCTCCTTTCCTCCTTTCTTCTTCAGCTTGGCCTAGGGCGAAGGGAGCTTGAAGGAGTCCCTGTTGTCTGCATGGACAGACAGGACTGGAGATGCAACTTCTGAATGCTCTAAAGCAAATGCTAGGAGGAATGTTTTTCTTGGGAACCTTCAAAGGCCATTTATACACGCCCGGCATTGATTGACAAATCTAAAAATGTTCAAGTGCTTTATTCTGGTCACACGCAGATAAATCAGTTCTCATCAGGGTTTGAACTTCTGTCGCAGATCTATCTGTCTCACAAGTAAGGAAAATCTATCCCAACTAAGAAAGCTTTCTCTGTATCTGTATACTCCGTAATATGAGAAGCAAGGCCTCTGTTCCTAAGGAAAGTCCATTGGGTGGATTCTGTTGGACTGGGCTCAGTATGGGTCCCCACCTATGACTAAAGATCAAATGAAGTTTTACTGTACTACAGTCTGACCAAGTACCAGCTAGACTCCAGAGAAAGCTGGCCAATAAACGGATCCATTAGTTACTTTACCATCCTGCATTTAGAGCTCTTTTGCCAAGGTTCAGGGAAATGGGGTGAAATTCCCTATGTTCAAGCATTTATAGTCTTGCATAATAAGCACGCCAGGCATAAAAGCAAGTGATTGATGGCACAACAGGGGGAAAGGATGAGTGAGTGAAAATTGAGCAATTCTGTCCATGTAAACAATTTATCTGATAGACATGAATGGGAGATGTTAGACGATCAGATTATTATGAATACTGTTAGAACTCTAACACCAACTGCCCCTTCCTTTCCTGAGGAACCGACTCCCCCTTATCCTGCTGAAGGCGGTTCAGATGCAGTCTCAGCATCATACACTTGGCAGGGAACTCAACTAACCCAGGGGACCAGGTATAACAGGAAGGGTAATGCCCTCTTCAACAACTCCCTTTTGGAGTAAATCAACAAGGGCAACCCACACTATTTACCACCTCTGATTTATTACATTTGGAAGAGTTCAAATCCCTCATACAGAGCAGACCTCACAAGGTAACAGAATTAATAACTACCGTCTCTGCCACCCATAATCCCAACTAAGCCAATATTCAGGCTTTGTTGAACGTACTTCTCACTAGTGGTGAAAGGCACCTAGTCCTGGGTCAAGCAAAGAAGGAAGACAAAAGGTTTCATTCTGAAAACCCAAACAATACTCCCAACCTAGCAACCGCCATCCCAGAGACTAAACCTAATTGAGACCTCAACAATGGGGGTTTATCTCTTCTAAACTATTATAGAAGATGTATTTTAGCAGATATCCAAAACAGGGTCTGTAGGCAGAAAAGTTTGAACACGGTGCAAGAAGTTCAGCAAAAGGCCACCAAGGATCCATCCAAGTTCCTGGGAAGAATCTACGATGCTTACCGTAAGTATACTGATATGAACTCCCAAGCACCTGAGCATCAGAGAATGATAAATGTGACTTTTATTTCCCAAAGCACACCAGACATCTGAAAAAAATGACAGATGTTCGACAGAGCTCCAGGAATGAATCTTGCCTCGCTGGTGGAAATTGCACTCAAAGGGAATTGAAGAAGGCCCAGGTTGCTACCATATTCTTAGAGACAACGTACGGTAAGGGATATAAAGACACCCGACAGGGATCTTGGGGACGACGAGCCCCAATCAGGGAGAATCAGTGTGCATATTGCAAAGCAACAGGGCACTGGAAAAATGAGTGCCCTGAGAAGGAGACTGCTAACACTTGTAAAATGCGCCACCCAATGGCTGAGCTGTCAGGAACGGAAGATGACTGAAGAGGCGCGAGACTGCAGCTCCAATTAACTACCAGCATGGTGATTGCCCCCAGGAACCTCGGGTTGAGTTAAGAGTAGAAGGACAAATGGTGGATTTCCTAGCAGATACTGGGGCCACATACTTGGTCCTCACTAACCCCTTGTCATGGCTGACTACTCAGCCAGTCCCAGTGACAGGAATAATGCGACAACTGGAAAGTGAAGTTTTCCCACAGCCTCTTGATTACCAGATTTGAGAAAAGCAGATGACTTACCAGTTTCTGTATATGCCAGACAGTCCCGTCCCACTAGTACGGAGAGATTTATTGTATGTACTTAATGCCCAGATCACCTTCTTCCCTGAGAAGAGCCTTCAAATGGAAGTACTTCATGAAAATGCCTGGCAGCTCTAGATTCAACATCCAGATGCTGAACCTGATTGGCTGAGAGAAATCAAGGAACAGGTAATTCCCTCAATATGGGCTGACGGAACTCCAGGAAGGGCCCTACAAGTTTCTCCTGTTGAGGTCTGGTTGAAGCCAGGACATCCTCCTCCCTGGAGAAACCAATATCCACTCCACAGAGAGGCCCTATGGGGAATTACCCCAATCATTAAAAAGTTCAAGGACTGTGGTCTGATACGATCATGTCAGTCCTCTTACAATACACCAGTCTTGCCAGAGAAAAAGCCTGGAACTAGGGACTATCAATTTGTCCAGGATCTCTATGCTGTTAACAAGGTAACCTTCCCAACAGTCCCCAATCTATACACTCTCCTGAACAACTTGCCACCTGAGGCAGAATGCTTTTCTGTTCTGGACCTGAAGGGTGCATTCTTTTGCATTCCCTTAGTAAACTCCTCTCAGGTCGTTAATGGCATGATCCAGAAACCCTGAATAAAAGAGAACTCTGCTGGACTGTACTTCCCCCTGGGGTTAAAAACACCCCCTCAATATTTGGAGAAGGCCTTGCACAGGACTTATCTGATCTTAAATTATCAAACGGTCAAATTTTTCCCTATGTTGATGACCTCCTGGTAACTGGACACCAATACTCTATTTGATAAATACCGTCTAAACGCTAAACCACCTAGCCCAACATGGCTACCAAGTATTCCAGAATAAAGTTCAACATCTGCAAACAGGAAGTAAAATTCCTTGGGTTTCTAATTGAACCAGGAAAACTTAGCCTGTTGAGAGGCAGAAAGGACTTGAAAGTTCAAAAGCCTGTCCCTAAGACCAGGAAGCAATTGCAGGGATTCCTTGGAATGATGGGGTTCTGTAACATTTGAATCCCTAATTATGGTCTAATTGTGAAGCACCTGTATGAAGCCCTAAAAGGGGAAGAGGAGACACCCCTTGAATGGTCTCATGAATGCAATAAGGCCTTTGAAACCCTCAGTTACCAGCAGAAGCCCCAGCCTTAGGTCTACCAAACTTATCAAAGCCCTTCGCAATGCAGATACGTGAAAGCCAAGGCTTAGGACTGGGGGTGTTTGTTCAGCACATCGGGAAAATTCTACAGCCAGTTGCTTATCCTTCCAAGCATCCGGGCATCAGTGTTCTCAGCTGGACAGACAGCCTGCAAGCAGCAGCGGCTACTTGTGATCTTCTCCAAGAAGCAGAGAAGTTGACACTGAGACAGCCTACTATAGTGTCTGGCCCTCACCATATGCTGACTCTGTTCCAGCAAAAGGGAAACTTGTGAATGAGAGCTTGCCGGATGGGAAAATATCAAGTCATTCTTCTGGGCAAGCAAGAGGAAACTTGGTAGGTAGCAACCTGGACTTTCATCCACTGTACAGTATGACAGACAAGGAATAGGCTGAAAAGGAGGGCTTTAGGGATGAGAAAGATGGCTGGTTGATAGACGAACAAGCAATAATACGGCTCCCTCAGGCTCTGACCCACAAAGCTATCAGACGTTTACGTGAAGTGACCACTATAGGACAGAGGCCTTAAATGAATCCCAGGTTAAGTGGAACTTTGCTACCCCAGGTTATTAAGGAAGTAATCCAGATGTTTAATTGCCTTGAAAAATAACCCTAAACCAGAAGTTCAAAGGAGAAAACCTTTATGGCAACACCAAGGGCCAAACCCTCGGAGGACTGGCAGACAGGCTTTACTCAAACGCCTCCTACATGGGATTGAAGTTTCTCTTGGTGCTAGTGGGCACCTTTTCAGGCTGGGTTGAAGCTTTCCACACCCAGACAGAGAAAGCAACAGAAGTAGTAAAAATTCCACTGAAAGAAATTATCCCACACTACAGGTTGCCAGCCAGTCTGCAAAGCAACAACAGCCCATCATTTATTGCCACAGTTATACAGAACATAAGTAAATTCCTAAGCATCTGATGGAGACTACATGCAGCCTTGAGACCACAGTCATCAGGAAAGGTTGAGAAGATGAACCATACTTTAAAGAGAGAGATCTCCAAGCTATGTCAAGAGACTTGTTTATGTTGGGACCAGGTCTTCCCCACTGCCTTGTTTAGAATCCAAGTAGTCCCTAGAAGCAGGCTCAGATTGAGCCCCTATGAAATTGTGTGTGGGAGACCCTTCTGGGCTGTCTCAGTACAACTTTCCCCACAGGCAGAAAGTGACTTTACAATTCAGAAATACGTACAGCACCTCCAACAAGTCTTATCTTTAATTCACTAGTCTTCTCTGCCTAAGTCCTCACTCTCCCCATCAGATAAATTACATTCTTTTCAGCCAGGAAATAAGGTTCTCTTAAAAACTTGGAGAGAGGGACCTGAAGAACAGATGGAAGAGAAGTAGACTGGCCCATGAGAAGTCCTTCTGACCACTCCCACTGCTGCGAAATCGGCTGGACTGAAGGCCTGAACACATCATACCCAGGTGAAGCCTTACCCCTCAGCAGACATGGACTCAAATGCTTCCTTGACAGATCCCAACCATGAATGGTGGATCACTGCTCCCAGAAGGAAAACCAAGATAAGATTCAAGAATGTGTCCCAAAATCCTCTGTCTTCCAGGACTCAGCTTAGCTCTAGGACTTTCATAAGACATTATCCCTTCCAATGACATGAAAACATATGGACTTATCTTGCACAAAATGTAATGTATATTTCTGATTTCTGTCTAGCAGGAGGAACTTACATCAAAAAAATTTTTTACCCGATAAAGCTCATCCAAGAAAAGGTAGGAACAACAATGGAAGTTTTAGTACACAATGAGGACAGACTCCAAAATCTGTCAAAGAAACCTCAATCAACAGAAGAGAAAATAGATAAATGGGAACTATTAAGAATCAAACACTTTTGCTCATCCAAAGACTTTATTAATAGAATTAAAAGAACACCCACAGAATGGGAAAAAATATTTGGCAACTCTATGTCAGACCGACGCCTGATCTCCATAATCTATAAGATACTACAAAATATCAAGAAGAAGAAGATAAACCATCCAATTAAGCAATGGGTAAAGGAGATAGACAGACACTTCACTAAAGAGGAGATCCAGGCAGTCAAAAAACACATGCAGACATGTTCACGATCTTTAGTTATTAAAGAAATTCAAATCAAGACAACAATGAGATACCATCTCACCCCAACAAGATTGGCCATGATCCAGAAAACACAAAACCACAAATGCTGGAGAGGCTGTGGAGAAAGTGGAACCCTCCTACACTGTTGGTGGGGTTGCAAAAGGGTCCAGCCTCTTTGGAAGGCAATCTGGCGCTTCCTTAAAAAAATGGATATTGATATACCATTTGACCCAGTAATTCCACTACTTGGAATATATCCTACAGATTCAAAGCCTTTCACACCAACGGACACGTGCACCAGAATGTTTATCGCAGCACAGTCCACGATAGCAAAACAATGGAATCAACCCAGATGCCCAACAATAGAAGAATGGATATGTAAACTGTGGTACATATACTCAATGGAGCACTACACAATGATAAAGAATAACGATGATTCCAGGAAACATCTCCTAACCTGGTTTCAACTGGAAGACATTATGTTGAGTGAAAGTAGTCAGCGACAAAAGGACAAATACTGTATGAGAACTCTACGATAAGATCTCAAAAACAGACTTGTGTATAGAAGAAAAGACTCTTTGACAGCTGCAAGGGAGGGGAGGGAGGGAGGGCGAGGGGGGAGGGTTTAGTTTAGATAGTTACTAGAAATCTAGTTGGGAGAAAGCGGTGATAGCACACATTAGAAACAAGAACAACATTAAGTGGACTTCAGCATAACTTGAGTACTCCTTCCATCTTGACTCAATACTGCAAGGATAGAGTAGCTGGGGCAGTGGGTGGGGAACCATGCACTTAGGCGAATTCCAGGCCAATTGGCACAACTAGCATTTTGCTAAGAGAGCTCTCTGCACCCTACATTGGTGAGTGGCGTCTGGGGTCTTAAAAGCTGCCAAGCTGCCATCCGAGGACACAGCAAATGGTCCCAACTCAGCAGGAATGGATGCTCACCGAGGACCAAAATGGCATGCGGTAAAGACAACCGAGAAGACAGAGAGACCCACAAGAGTGGGTGCCTACACCGACTTGGGACCAGAAGAACAGGATGGTACCCGGCCACCACCAGTGATAGCCACGACAGAGCTCACAGAGAGGAGCCTCACTGGCAACACAAGAATAAAAAGAGGTGCATCATGAGATCTCCACTAAAAGACTTCAATTGATGGTCCAGCAGTTTTGGGGTTCCTCTGAGAGCATGGCCCCCGGCCCTGATGCTGCCCTTTCCCATAAATTATAACAAAGGTCCACTCTTTGGACAGGAATGGATTGGACTTGGCAATGCAGAGTAACCATATATTGGAAGCACTTTATGGTTCTATACACCTATAGGATATCATCTTGCTGACCTCTGGCTGGAGGAAGAGGAGTGGACGGAGAGGAGGGGAAAGGAGACTGTTGGGAGGATGAGACATGTATGGAGCAGAGAGGAATAGTGTGCAGTCACCGGACAGGGAGAGCAGTGGAAGCTGCATATAGGGGGGCATGTAAATTTATATGTGAATGTACATTTTCACTCAGTTATGTTAAATTAAAATTAAAAATAAAATTTTTTACCTATGTTTAATTGGTATATGTACTGCTCTGGAATTGATTAGAAATTATACCATGCTCAGATATGTTCAAAAGGACATCACTTATAGGGCTATCTATATTTGGGGGCCAGCTAAGAAAGAGAAGAAGGGAGAGATGTTCTTAATGCAGCTTGAGACTTTCACCCCACATGAAAACTGTGTCAAAGTTTCTGGGTGCCCTTCCTTCTATTATGATCTTAATAACCCCATCCTCAAATGTAACAGAAGTATAACTGTGTCCTGTGCTAATAGATACATTAAGTTACCTAAAGGATGGTTCTTGTTATATGGAAATCAGGCCTTTTCATATGTCGCCACAAATGCTACAGGTGGACCTTGCTCCTTGGGAAGGCTCACCCTGTTCCTGCCCCAAATTAAGGACACCCAACCTAACTGTGCCTGGACTATATGAGAAATTAATCTTCCTGAAGATTGCTGTGGTGACGTACATCTGTTCAGTCTGGCTGAATACATATCCTTGTCCTTTTTTGATATGTTTAAATGTTGAAATTAATAGACTAGCCTGTGCTGAGGTTAAGGCCTTAAATGCTACCTCATAAGCCATAAGGGCTTTAGGTACTGAGTTAGGACAAGTCAGAGAGGCAGTTCTGGAAAACGGAGCAGTTATAGACTACCTACTCCTCAGACATAATCATGGATGTGAAGATTTTAAGGGAATGTGTTACTTTAACATGTCTGATAACTCCCAAATGATAGAGAACAAATTAAAAATAGTGAAGGATATTGCAAACAACACCAAAGAACAGGAAGGCATCTTCAGGTTGGAGTTTGAGAAATTATTCTCATGGCTCCCCAACCTAGATTGGCTGCACACACTAATAATGGGAATCAGAATCATGATTGTTTGTGGGCTATTTGTTTGTTGCTGTATACAACGTGTACCCTGCCTCACAACTAACTGTACCTCATGTTGTAGAAAGCCAGCCTGTGATCCAAGATTTGACCCTAGAGTTGACGTTACAAATCAAAGCAGCTAGTTTCATTTAAAACCTATTTCATAGACATGAAATTAAGAATTAAGAGTGGGGAATGTTAGTGAATATAAGACTCTAATACAAGTCACTTAGGTTATTAAATTATATTCCATCCCCTGCCCTGATTATCACCCTCAGACTAGATTAGCAGGCCTGCATTCCTCTGCTTATCTCAGGGGTATTAATCGATTATTCCAAGACCTCAGAAAGATAATGTTTGATAAGGTATAATGGAATTATGTAGATAAGATGTTCTGTGACAATCATCAGACGCCAATCCCTTTGAAATCTAGCTATAAAGATTGCTGAAATTGTAACCCAAGTGGAACAGTCTAGGAGAAGCTATTCTCATGGTCTCCCAGGTCTGCATGCATACCTGTTAATAAAGTATTGTTTAAATTTCCTCCTTCCCCCGTCTCTGAATTTTGGCTACAGTGACAGGCAAAACAAACTTGCTTTGGTTCAGCAACAGGCTAAAGGAAAGTCTGGAGCCATGTCTTCTGGGGACCCTTCAGTCTGTCAAACCTTCAAGTCTGGTCCTTATACTACAGTTCATATCCTGTACCCCACATTTCTTCCACTCCATCAGGGACTCTATATTGAGTTCCCTGTAAGGGCAGTCTTTAGTGGCAGCCAGGCACCATCTAGTTCTTCCAGTCTCATGTTGAAGTACTCTCTGGTGTATGTGGCCCTTGTGGAAGGGCAATTCTTTTTATGCAATGGCTTTCATCTGAATTATGTTCAAATTTTTGGTAAACATTTGAAGTTTGTAAGAGATGAACTTAGATATCTGGCTGATGCAATTTCTAAGCAAGGTATTGAAGAGCTTGCATTGTTTCTCCTTCCTTGCTGCTTATAGTAAAATACAAGAGCAAAGAGACAAACTTAAAAATGAACTGTGCATTATGGGGAGACTAGAACTCTTGTGCACACTAGTAGGAATGTAAAATGGCATAACCAGTATGGAAAACAACATGGCACCATATGATTCAGCAATCCCACTCCTAGGAATATATCCCAGAAATAAGAACTATCACAAAAATAGACACGTGTACATACATGTTCATTGCAATATTAGTCACAACGGCAAAAAGAAGGAACTAACCTAACTACCCATCAACATATAAATGGGTAAACAAATTATGGTACATATATACAATGGAATACTACACAATGATAAAAAAAAAAAAGATGAATCTGTGAAACATCTCACAGCATAGATATATCTGGAGGGCATTATGCTGAGTGAAATTAAGTCAGTCACAAAAGGACAAATATGGCATGAGACAACTTGTCATGAGCACCCAAAAAGTATCAGGGGTTGTAAGAGAAAAATACATAATTATAACACTTGGAATTAACAGTAAGTTTTATTTTATCAAAAAACACACTCACAATTAAGCATAGGGGAAAGGTTCTAGCACCAGGACACAAAAGCACTCTCACTTACATTACTTAAGAATTCTTATCTGCATTTACATTAGTTAAGAACTCTCATTTGCATTAATTAAGATCCACACAGGTTCAGGGGATCCCACAAGGACTATGCAGTGAATCTTAACATCATCATTTACACTTTTCCAAAAGTGTGTTTCACTCTAAAAAATTTGGAGATTGTCTGTACTCTCACCATTTAGACATCAGGAAAATATAGAATAGGATTCTTCAGTGTGAGGTATCTCAGAGGTGGAGCCTGCAGAGACAGCACAGGAGGCTCAGGCACCAATGGGAAACAGTCACAGCCACACAAACCAGACCTTTGAGGGTGAAGCAGATGAGGTCTCAGGATCAGGTCATAACACAGCAGCAGGCCAAAGTCTTAGGATCAGGTCACATCACAGCAGCAGACCACCAGAAGAAACTGCACACCCCAAATCCAGAGTATTGGGTTTTTATACAAGTTGTTCACTTGGTTCTGGTTGTTATTGGTCAGTCTGTAACTCTTATCTTCTGGTACCTTCCATTGTTGACTTCTTTCTGATTGGTATTTTCTTTATCATCTCTTTGACTGTCTGCTGCCATGTCAATCTGGCAGTTTTTTTTCTTCACTTTTACTTCTTCACCATGACTTTGCATTTTCTCACTGCCTCACTTTGCCCAAGCACAGCCAATTTGTGTTTTAATAGTTTAGCCAACTCATAATTGGGCCCATTTTTAAATTATGTTTATGACAAGATTCAACTTTACTATATATTTTATACATATATATAGGTATATGTCCTCATTTCACTGCTGCTACAAAAATCCAAGAAAATGTTTATACACAGGGGAAAAAAAAACAAAAAACAATCTTTGATGGTTACAAGGAATGGGGTGGAATCACTAACTAGACAGTGGACAAGTATTAACTTTGGTAAAGGGAAAAACAACACACAATACAGGGGAAGTCAGCACAATCTGACCAAGACAAAGCCATGCAAGCTTGCTGGAGACATCCAGACACCTTAAGGGACTGAGTTACTGCAGCTGAGGGGTAGGGACTGTGCTCTCAAGGGAAATCTAGATCAACTGACATAAGGAGTTCATAAAGAGAATATTCTACATACCACTTTATTCAATAGAGTCTGGGATCTTAAAATCAGCTATCTAAGATACATCCATGGGTTCCATCCTGTCTGAAACAAAGGAGAATGAAGAAGACCCAAAACACAAGGAAAATACTAGTGCAAGAGACTAATGGACTGCATGAATCACAGCCTCTACTAATCTGAGCCCAGAAGAACTAGATGGTGCCCAGCTACCACCATATATGGCTGTAACAAGGCTCACAATAGAGGGTCCTGGACAGAGCAGGAGAAAAATGCAGAACAAAATTCAAATTCACACACACAAAAAAACCACCATACTTACTGTTCTGACAGAGGCTGAAGGAACGCCTGAGTCTATGGCCCCAAGACATCCTGCTAACTCGGAACTGAAGACACTGTCAAAGCCCACATTTCAGACAAACAGTGTTGTTGTTATGTGCTATACAGTCAGTTTTGATTCAGCAACTGTTTTAGTTATCTAGTGCTGCTTTAACAGAAATAGCACAAGTAGATGGCTTTAAAAAGGGAAATTTTATTTGTCACAGTCCAGTAAGCTAAAAGTCCAAATTTAGGGTGTCGCTCCAGGGGAAGACTCTCTCTGCTGGCACTGGAGAAAGGTCCTTGTCATCAATCTTCCCCCAGCCTGAAAGCTTCTGAAGTGCAGGCACCCTGGTCCTTTCCAAAGGAGAGCTCAGCTCCAGGGACTGCTTTCTTTCTGACGGTTTGAAGTCCCCAAATCTCAGCTTGCTTCCCTTTCTTTTTATATCTTGAGGCTGCCTCAAGACACAAAACAATTTCACGCATTAAGCCCTGACTCACCAACACAACAACACCCATCTATGCTCATTAACATCATAAAGGCAGAAATTCTAACATGGAGAAACATCACACAATATCAGGAATTATGGCATAGCCAAATTGCTACAAATTTGGGGGGGACTATGAATCAATCCATGACAGCGACCCTATGCACACCAGAAAAAATAGTGCCTGGTACTGCACCATTCTCACAATCTTTGCTATGTTTGAGCCCACTGTTGAAGCTACTGTGTCTGTCTGTTGGGGTTCGGATTTCAAGACATGGCCCAGAATTTCTTTAAAGGTTTAATTTTATTAAAAATATGCCCAATAGGAAAAGACTGGTGCACCAGCAACGCACTCCAAACTACGCAGAGTAAGGAGGTGACCTCAAGCTTCCTTTGCACCCAGTATTTAAGCCGTAAAATTGTGAGGTAGGGAGGGAGAGCTGACCTTTGCATTGATTGGCAGAGGTTGGTGGAGTTTCTGCAAGTTGTAAAATTTAGCTGTGGGTGAATGTGTTAACCACATGGAATTTCTGTTAGTGGATGTTTTACTAGGCTGGCTCAGGGCTTATCTATGAGGCTGCCTCCGGGCTCTATCGGTTTCGGTGTAATTATCCTATGATATTTTTCTTTTTGTTATTTCCTGCTAAGTAGGTTCCTGGAGCCTGAATTTTTACTACACTCTTCCTCTCAATGGAGTTACTTATGTCTCATTTCAACATGTCCATCTCATGAGGGGGTCTTTCTCTCTTTTGCTGACCCTCTACCAAGAACAACATCCTTCTCTAGGGACTGGTCCCTTCCAACAACATGTCCAAAGTACATGAGATAAAATCTCACCATCCTTGCTTCCAGGGAGAACCATGGCTGTATTGTTCATGGAAGTCTATGGTAAATTCGATAGTCTTTGCCAAAACCATAAATCAAAGGCACCGATTCTTCTTCAGTCTTCCTTACTTACTGGCCAACTTTCAAATGCATATGAGATGACTGAGAATATGATGGCTTGGGTCAGGTACACCTTAGTCCTCAAGTGACGTCTTGGCTTTTCAATACTTTAAAAAGTTCTTTGACAGGAGGTAAACAGCTTTCTGATATTCTCTGCTTTCAGCCAAGACATATGTGACATTAAAAATTGTATTCCTCATTCCATGGCCTCTTCTAAATCCAGCATCAATTTTTGGTAGTTCCCTGTTAATGTACAGCTACATCCATCTTTGAATTATCTGTAGCAAAATTTTACTTACGTGTGATATTAGTGTTATTGTTGGATAATTTCCACGTTCTGCTGGATTACTTTTTTTTTTTTTAATGGACACAAATATAGATCTCTTGCAGCCAGTTGACCAGGCAGGTGCCTTCCAAATTTCCTGGCATAGATGAATTAGCACCTCTAGTGTGGGATCTACTTGTGGAAACATCTCAGTTAGTATTTCCTCAATTCCTGGAGTGTTTTCTTTACCAATAGTTTCAGTGCAGCTTGGACTTCTTCCTTCAGTACTGTTGGTTCTTGATTATATGCTGCCTCCTGAAATGGTTGCATGCTGACCAGTTCTTTTTGGTACAGTGGTTCTGTATAGTCCTTCCATCTTTTAATACTTCCTGTGTCATTCAGTATTTTGCCCATAAAAAAAAAAAAAACACCCCACTGCCACTTAGTTGATTCAACTCATAGCAACCCTCTAGGACACAGCAGAACTGCCCCATAGAGTTTCCAAAGAGCACCTGGAGGATTTGAACTGCGGATCTTTTGGTTAACAGCTGTATCACTTAACCATGATACCACCAGGATTTCCATTTTGCCCATAGAACCCTTCAAAATTACAACTGGAGGCTTGGGTTTTTTCTTTAGTTCTTTCAGCTTGTGAAATGCTGAGTGTGTTCTTCCCTTTTGGTCTTCTAACTCTAGATCTTTTCACATTTTATTATAATACTTTACTTTATCTTCTCGTGCCAGCTTTTGAAATCTGTTCAGCTCTTTCACTTCATTATGTCTTCCATTTGCTTTAGTTACTCTATGCTGAAAAACAAGTTTAAGAGTCTCTTCTGACACACATTTTGACCTTTTCTTTCTTTCCTCTCTTTTTATTGACCTTTTGCTTTCTTCATGTATGATATCCTTGATGTCATCCCACAATTTGCCTAGTCTTCGGTCATTAGTGTTCAATATGTCAAACATATCCTTGAGATGGTCTCTAAATTCAGGTGGGATGTACTCGGGTCGCATTTTGGTTCTTGTGGACTTGTTTTAATTTTCTTCACCTTGAACTTAAACTGTTGTATAGGCAGTCCCTGGTCTTGTTCTGACTGATGGTAATGAGTTTTCCGTCATCTCTTTCCATAGATGTAGTGAATTTGATTCCTGTGCTTTTCATCTGGTGAGGTCCACATATTTGCGCGTATGTGTGTGTGTGTGTGATTAAGTGGAAGTATACAATCCAAAGCAGCTTTGCATGCCCACCTATTTGCAGCTCCCTCTGCTCTCCCCACCCAGTGACAGTCCTACTTTTCACTGTCTAGTATCCTCTTAACAAGCACCCTTATTCATCCTCTTCTCTCCCATCTAGAAAGAGACCAGTAGGACAGCCTCCTAAAAATGCATAGAACCATAAAGTATGCACACAATATGGTCACACTGTGTCCTGGAGTCCAGTCCATTCTTGTCTGAAGAGTTGAGGTCCACATTTTTTATAGTCACCATTTATGTTGTTGCAAATGGTATTTGCAATAGTCATTGCTATATGCAGTCTCCAGTATCATTTTTAATCACCAAAGCTGTATTCTCCAACTACTAATCTTTCTTCATTTCCAACTTTTGCATTCCAATTACCAGTAATTATCAATGCATCTTGGTGCATGTTTGGCCAATTTCAGACTGCAGAAGTTGGTAAAAATCTTCACTTTTTCATCCTTGGCATTAGTAGTTAGTGTATAAATTTGAATGTTAGTTGTCTTAACTGACCTTTCTTGTAGGCATATGGATATTTTCCAATCACTGGCAGTGTTGTACTTCAGAATAAATCTTCAGAAAAAAAAAAATTTAAGAGAATAGAAAAACAGTTGAAAAAATTGAAAAGACCAAAAGCTGGTTTTTTGAAAAGATCAACAAAATTGGAAAACCAGTGGCTAAACTTGCTGAAGCAAAACAGGAAAGGAAACAAAAAATCCAAATTAGAAATGAGAGGGGAGTTGTTACAACAGATCCAACAGAAATAAAAAATATCACAACAGAATACTGTGAAAGACTCTAACAAATTTGAAAACCTAGAGGAAATGGACAAATTCCTTGATTCATATCACCTACCAAAATTATCACAAGATGAAGTAGAACAACTTTAAAACCCATCACCAAGGAAGAGTTTGAAAAAGTCATCAAAAACTGCCAACCAAAAAGGCCCGGGCCCAGATGGCTTCACCACAGAATTCTACCAAGCTTTTAGAGAAGAGTTATATCCAGTACTACTGAGACCATTTCACAGTATAGAAAGGGATGGAATACTCCCAAATGCATTCTGTGGAGCCAGCATAACCCTGATACCAAAGCCAGAGAAAGACCCAACCAAAAAGGAGAGCTACAGACCAATGTCACTCATGAATCCAGAAGCAGAAATCTTCAACAAAATTCTTGCCAATAGAATACAACAACATATCCAAAAAATAATCCATCAGAACCAAGTTGGATTCATACCAGGGATGCAAGGCTGGTTCAATATGAGAAAAACAATTAATGTGATTAACCACATAAATATCACAAAAGACAAGAATCACCTGATTTTGTCCATTGACGCAGAAAAGGCATTTGATAAAGTCCAACACCCACTAGTTCTAAAAATTCTCAGCAAAATAGGCATAGACAGAAAGTTCCTCAATGCAGTAATGGTCATTTATACAAAGTCAACTGTCTACATCATCCTGAATGGAGAGAGACTGAAACAGTTTCCCTTGAGAACAGGAACTAGACAAGGATGCCCACTCTCACTTCTCCTATTTAACATTGTACTAGAAGTTCTAGCCAGAGCAATTAGACAAGACCAAGAAATAAAGGGCATCTGCCTTGGCAAAGAAGTAAAAATCTCCTTATTCGCAGATGATGTGACTGTACATGCAAACAATCCCAAAGAATCTATAAGCAAACTACTCAGACTGATAGAAGAGTTCAGCAAAGTCTCAGGATACAAGATAAACATAAGTAAATCAGCAGGATTCCTTTATACCGACAATGAGACTGTTAATGAAGAAATCATCAAAGCAATACCACTTACTATAACCCCTAAGATAAAGTACCTAGGAATTAATCTAACTAGAGAAATAACAGATCTTTACAAAGAGAATTACAAGCCCTTACTACAAGAAACTAAGAGAGACTTACATAAATGGAGAAACCTACCCTGCTCATGGATAGGAAGACTTAACATTATGAAAATGTCTGTTTTACCCAAAGCGATCTACTTATATAATGCAATCCCAATAGAAGTTCTGGTGTCATTTTTTAATGAGATGGAAAAACAAATCACCAATTTTGTTTGGAAAAGGAAGAAGCCCCAGATAAGTAAAGCACTACTAAAAAAGAAGAACATACTAGGAGGCCTCTCATTACCCGACTTTAGAACCTATTACACTACCACAGTCATCAAAACAGCCTGGTACTAGTACAAAAATAGACAGACAGATCAATGGAACAGAATCAAGACCCCAGAGATGACACCATCTGCCTATGAATAGTTGATATTCAACAAAGGTCCTGAGACGTTAAACTGGGGTAAAAACAATCTGTTCAACAAATGGTGTGGCAAAATTTGATATCCTACAATAAATTGAAACAAGACCCATTTCTCATACCTTATACAAAAACCAACTCAAACTGGAAAAAAGACCTAAATATCAAATCTAAAATAATAAAGATCATCCAAGAAAAAGTAGGAACAACAACGGAAGTTTTTTTTCTATTGTTGTTTTTTTTTTTTTTTTTTGGCTTTAACAAATAGAAATGTATTTCCCAGCCGTCTAGGAGGCTAGGAGTCCAAATTCAGAGCGCCAGCTCCAGCAGGAGGCTCTCCTCTTTTAGCTCTGGAGGAATGCCTTTGTGGCTTTTGAGCTTCTGCTCCTAGGAGCTCTTCAGGTGGCTTGGCATCTCCTTCTGCCATACCTTCTTGCTAGCTTGCTTGTTTAATCTCTTTTATACCTCAAAACAGATTGACTGAAGAGGTAGTCTCCATAAGAAAAGCAACTCATTCCCAGGTGGGATTATAACCTCAGGCATAGAGGCTAGGTTGTACAACACTTATGTTAAAACCCTAGCCCACTGCCACTGAGTTGATTCTGACTTGTAGCGATCCAATAGACAGAGTGAAACTGCTCCAAAGAGCCTGGCAAATTTAAACTGCCGTCCTTCTAGTTAGCATTTAAGCACTATGCCACCAGGGTTTCCAACACTGATTTTAGGGAAGCAAAAGTCAATCCATAACAGCAGTCTTCTTTTCTTCTCACAAGCCCTATGGAATTCCATCTTATTATTTCCTGTTTATAGAAGTAGAAACTGAAGCTTGGAGAAATAAGTGATTTTCCCAGGGTCATTCAGCAAGTGGGAGCCTTGGTGGAGCAGTGGTTAAGGTCAGAAGTTTGGCTCCATCAGCCACTCCCTGGAAACCCTACAGAGCTGTTTTACTCTGTCCTATAAGTTGTTAAGAGCCAGAATCAACTCAGTGGCAGTGAGTTTGGTTTTTCAGCTCTATTCAGCATGTGTAGCTAGAGATACTTTTTTAATGCTTTTTTTTATTATGACTGAGTGAAATGTACATTCCCATATAAATTTACATGCCCACCTATATGCAGCTTCCACTGCTCTCCCTGCCCGGTGACAGCACACTACTCCTCTCTCCTCCACATGTGTCTCATTCTCCCAAGAGTCTCCTTTCCCCTCCTCTCCACCCATTCTCCTTCCTCCAGCCAGAGGTCAGCAGGATGACATCCTATAGATGCATAGAATCATAAAGTGCATCCAATATATGGTCACTCTGCATCACCAAGTCCAATTCATTCATGTCCGAAGAGTGGAACTTCGTTATGATTTATGGGCAAGGGCAGCATCAGGGCCAGGGGCCATGCTCCCAGGGGAACCTCATAGCTGCTGGACTGTCAATTGCAGTCTTTTAGTGGAGATCTCAGGGTGCACCCCTTTTTGTTCTTGTGTTGCCAGTGAGACTCAACTTAGTGAGCTCCATCACGGCTATCACTGGTGGTGGCTGGGCACAATCTGGTTCTTCTGGTCCCAAGTCAATGTAGGCACCCAATCGTGTGGGTCTCTCTATCTTCTGGGTTGTCTTCACCCCATGTCTTTTTGGTCCTTGGTGATCATCCATTCCTGCTGAGTTGGGACCATTTGTTGTGCCCTCGGATGGCAGCTTGGCAGCTTTCAAGATCCCAAATGCCACTTACTGATATGGGGTGCAGAAAGCCCTCTTAGCAAGATGCTAGTTGTGCCAATTGGCCTCAATTTCTCCTAAGAGCATGGTCCCCTGCCCCCCTGCCCCAGCTACTCTGTCCTTGTAATATTGAGTTAAGATGGAAGAAGTATTCAAGTTATGCTGAAGTCTACTTAATATTGTTCTTCTTTCTAATGTGTGCTATCACTGATTTCACCCAACCAAATTTCTACCAACTACCTAATCTAAACCCTCCCCCCCTCACTCTTCCTCCCTCTCCTCCCTTGCAGCCATCAAAGAGTCTTTTCTTCTATACATAAGTCAGTTTTTAAGATCTTATTGTAGGGGTCTCGTACAACATTTGTCCTTTTATCACTGACTACTTTCACTCAACATAATGTCTTCCAGTTGAAACCAGGTTATGAGATGTTTCCTGGAATCATCATTATTCTTTATCATTGCATAGTGCTCCAACAATGGAAGTTTTAATACACAACGTAGACAGACTTCAAAATCTGTCAAACAAACCATGATCAACAGAAGAGAAAATAGATAAAAGGGAACTATTAAGAATCAAACACTTTTGCTCATCCAAAGACTTTATTAATAGAATTAAAAGGCCACCTACAGAATGGGAAAAAATATTCGGCAATTCTATGTCAGACCAATGCCAGATCTCCATAATCTGTAAGGTACTACAAAATATCAATAGGAAGAAGATAAATCATCCAATTAAGCGATGGGCAAAGGAGATGGACAAAGGAGATTGACAGACACTTCTCTGAAGAGGAGACCAGGCAGCCAAAAAACACATGTGGACATGCTCGTGATCTTTAGCTATTAAAGAAATTCAAATCAAAATGACAATGAGATACCATCTCATCCCAACAAGATTGGCCATGATCCAAAAAACACACAAAGCAACAAATGCTAGAGAGGCTGTGGAGAAAGTGGACAGATATTGTATGAGATCCCTACGATAAGAACTCAAAAACAGACTTATGCAGAGAAGAAAAGACTCTTTGATGGCTACAAGGGAGGGGAGGGAAAGAAGGCAAGGGGGAAGGGTTTAGATTAGATAGTTGATAGAAATCTGGTTGGGTGAAATTGATGACAGCATACATTAGAAAGAAGAACAATATTCAGTGGACTTCAACATAACTTGAGTACTCTTTCCATCTTAACCCAATATTACAAGGACATAGTAGCTGCGGCAGGGGGCTGGGGACCATGCTCTCAGGCAAAATTAAGGCCAATTGGCACAAGTAGCATTTTGCTAAGAGGGCTCTCTGCACCCCACATTGGTAAGCAGCATCTGGGGTTTTAAAGCAGCCAAGCTGCCATCTGAGGGTACAGCAAATGGTCCCAACTTAGCAGGAACAGATGATTACCACAGACCAAAATGACATGGGGAAAAGAGAACCCAGAAGTCAGAGAGACCCACATGAGTGGGTGTCTGCTTTGACTAGTGACCAGAAGAACTGGGTGCCTGGCCAACACCAGTGATAGCCATGATGGAGCTCACAAAGTTGAGTCTCACTGGCAACATAGGAATAAAAAGGGGTGCACCCTGAAATCTCCACCGAAGTACCGCAATGGATGGTCCGGGGCTTTGAGGTTCCCCTGGGAGGATGGTCCCTGGTCCTGATGCTGCCCCTGCTCATAAATTATAATGAAGATCCACTCTTCGGACAGGAATGGATTGTACTTAGGGACGCAGAGGGACCACATCTTGGGTGCACTTTATGGTTCTATGCATCTGTAGGATATCATCCTGCTGACCTTTTTACTGGAGGTGGGGGAGTTCATGGAGAGGAGGAGAAATGAGACTGTTGGGAGGATGGGACATGTATGGAGCAGAGAGGAAAAGTGTGCTGTCACCATACAGGGAGAGCAGTAGAAGCTGCATATAGGTGGGCATGAGAATTTATATGGATATGTACAGTTTCATTCAATCATAATAAAAAAAACTTTTTTTGAAATGTTCTTTTTGACTATGAATGTGATGCCCTTCCTTTTCTATTTGTCTGTCACTCCTAACATAGTAGACCACATAATTGTTCAGTTCAAAATGGCCCATACCAGTCCATTTCAGCTCACTAAAAAGCTGGTTGCTGTTGAGTCGATTCGGACTCATAGAGACCCCATAGGACAGAATAGAACTGCCCCATATGGTTTCCAGGGAATGTCTGATGGCTTCCAACTGCCAATCTTTTGGTTAGCCGCCAGAGCTCTTAACCACTAGGCCACCAGTGTTTCTTCAACTCACTAATGCCTAGGATTTCTATCACTTTATGAGTTCCATTACATTTTTGACAGCTTCCAATTTTCCTCGATTTGTATTTTAGACATTCCATATCCCAGTTATTAATGGATGTTTGTAGCTGTTTCTTTTCGAGTCACGCCACACCGGCAAATGAAGGTCCTGAAAGCTTTACTCCACGTCACGAAGGTCAGCTCTGCTCTAGAGAGACAGCTCTTCCTTAGCCATCTTTTGAGTGCCTTTCAACCTAAGGGGCTCATCTTCTGTCACTATATCATAAGATTTTCACTAGCCAATTTTTTTCAGAAATAGACTTCAAAGTCCTTCTTTCTAGTCTGTCTTAGTCTGGAAGCTCTACTGAAACTTGTCTACCACGGGTGACTCTACCGATATCTGACATACCAGTGGCATAGCTTGCAGCATCACAGTAACAAGCAAGCCACCACAGGATGACAAACTGATGGATGCATGAGGAGCCAAAGATTTAGACAGGCCCATAAAACAAACGGAAAGCTTGGAGGTATATATGGTTAAAAGCTACAGCTGCTAACCAAAAAGGTCAGCAGTTCAAATCCACCAGGTGCTTCTGGGAAACACTATAGGGCAGTTCTACTTTGTCCTACAGGGTCACTATGAATCAACTTGATGGCAGTGGGTTTAGTTTGTTTTTTATAAAACAGACAATAACAAGCAAGGAATGTGCTTCTTACTTCAGTCAAGTATGTGAGACCAAATGGACAACCCCCGCACAAAAGCAAAGATGAGAAAACAGGACAGGAAAACTGAACAAATGGACATGGGGAACCCAAGATGTAAAGGGAAAGGGGAGCACAGTGACATGCTGGAGGTATCGCAACCAATTTCATAAAACAGTTTGTGTAGCAATTGTTGAGCAAGAAACTGATTTCAGCTGTTAACTTTCATCTGAAGCACAATAAAACAACAAGCTGTGCAAAATGTAAGTGGAATTTAAAGTTTTGAAAAATTCTGTTGTGCAAACTAAGGACACACGTCATAGAATGTTCACCAAGAATGCGGCTACACAGCTTTTTGTTAAGGAGATTAAGCTTATTGACTGATGTATCTAACCAACTACCACAACACAACACAAAACCAATCAGCTTAAACTGAAAGAGACAGAGAAATGAAAAGAGAGAAGGCTCCTACCTCTAGGAATTCTACAAGCAGGAAATAAGCCAAAGGAGCTATATCTACTGTCCTCCAAGAATAGAAAAGAATCATCCCTAGAGCCACTCAACAGTCAGCAGAACAGTTGGAAGGAGAACAGGAAGCAAGACGTTCTCCATTTTGAAGGGTTTCCAAAAGTTTGGATCTTCAACTAGCTTCGTTCTGGAGGGTGGGCTGCCAAGATATGCCAGGGGAATGTGGAGGTAGCCCAAACTGAGGGGACGAGGCTACCATGCCCAAAGCACAGAAAAAGGAGCTAAGGAGGTCCAGCCACTGAGATGGACTAGGACAAGGGAGCTGCTGAAAGCCAAGCCTGGAAAGCAGAGCCAAAGTCCAGGGACAAGGGACTTCCACCCAGAGTCTACGGGGCAAGGCCACTGCCTAGCCGGTCTCAGAGAACAAAGGACTATTGTCAAGTCTTGACAGCTAATGCAAGTTGTTGTGCTGGTACCAGTTCTCCATCTTTCTCTTCAGTTTCTCCTGTTCGTACTGAAAATGTCTACCTTGTGCCTGTTCTACCATTGTACTTTGGAAACAGGTAAATTGTAGCCTAGATTTCACAAATTCACAGATGAACAGGAATTTTGCCCCAGGATAGAATATGCCCAAAGCCTCACCCCTATTTGATATAGCTAATTCAGAAGATGAGGTTTTGGACTTGGAGTTGATTTAAGACTTTTGGGATGACGCAACAGGGTGAATGTGTTCTACATATAGCAAGGACATGAATGTTATGGATTGAATTGTGTCCCCCCAAAAACGTGTGGTAAATTCTAACCTCTACGCCTGTTGTTACAATCCCATTTGAGAATGGATTGTCTTTGTTGTGTTAATGAAACAGGATTACTGAAGGGTGTATCTGGAGTCAATCTCTTTTCAGATATAAAGAGATTAAACAAACAAGCTAGGAAGTAGGGGGGAGGGAACAGATGCCAAAACACGTGGAGATCTCCAAGGTACCAGGAAGCAGAAGCCGAAAAGGCAAGGATCTTCCTCCAGAGCTGATGAAGAGGGAAAGCCGTCCCCTACAGCTGGCATTCTGAATTTGGACTTCTAGCCTCGCAGACTGAGGAAATAAATTTCTAGCTACTTCTGGTACTTCTGTTACAGCAGCACTGAATGTCTACAACAACCGAGCGCTATACCCTGGCTGGTCTTGGGGCAGCGATGGGCATGATGGGTCTGTCTAGTCCTGCGCCCTGCACCCCGACCCAGCCCACCCCTCCTACCACATATTTATTCTTCTGGGGCCAACTTAGAGTACCCCTCCCTAGTTCCCACCTTCTTGTAACCAGTAACTGCCTCTTGCTAGGTCAACGGGCTTTTATGCGATCACCTGTGGTGTGCGGGCTCTGCTAGGTACAGGGAATACACCAATCAGACTTTATACCCACCCTCAAGGGAGACCCATAAGAAATAGGGAAGAATTGACAAAGGAAATGGTGTGATTACTGCTGCCAGAGAAAAAACAGGTGTCAGAGACACTAGCCTAGACCTTAGTGGTAGGGAGTAGGGGAAGTTCAGGGAAGGCTTCCCAGAGGAGGTGGCATCTAAGCTGAGTCCTGAAGTCTGAATGCTGAATCAGCTGGGCTGGAGCTGATAGAAAAGAAACTCCAGGATGACACAACAGTGGGCACCAGGCCCAAGGTAAAAAAATATATACTTGGCTGTATTGCAGGACCATGTCAAGAACATTACAGGTTTCTGTCAGATCAGTCTTTATCTGCTCCACGAGATTAAACAAACAAGCTAGGAAGTAGAGACGGGGAAAGACAGATGCCAAACCTCATACCTCTCAGGGCTGTTAGCTGCCTATGAGCAGGAACTGGGTCTTCCTTCCTCTGGAAACCCCCACAGGCGAGGACCTCCTGTGAGCAGATGACTCAGCACCGCACCTGAGTGGCTCGTCATCAGCTTCGCTCCTTGGGCTCCCTGTTGTTCCTAGCCAGAGCCATCAGCATATCGGAGGCCTGCTCCTGCCAACGTCCTGGCTGAGCAAGGGGTCTGACTAGGCTCCATGAGGACTGGTGCCTGGGCAAGCTTTGCCTGTGATGAGGGAGCAGCCACAGGTGGACTTGTGACCTGTGTTCTGTTCTTCCTCGGGTTACCGCGCCATCAGGCTGCAACCTGGCCACCCCCTCCTGTGGGGACCCGAAGAAAGGAGAAGCACCACCCCTGAGAGGAGAAACATCCCTCTAGCTGAGAGCCCAGGGCTGGGAGACCCAGCGAGGCGCAGGCCCGGCCTCCTACAGCATGGCTGGCAAAGGCAGGTCGGACTTCCCCTGGTGCGGGGCCCCGGCCTCACAGAGACAGGTCTGGGGAGAAGGGGCCAGCCTGGGCTGGCAGGCGGCCGGCAGGCTGGGTGCTGCCTCCCCAGGCCAGGCATGCCGGGTCGCCTGAAGCAGGAAGCTGAGCTGGGCTGCTCCACCCTTGTCCCTGAGGCTCACGGGCCTCGCAGCCCTGAGCTTCACACAGAAACATTTAGACTGAACACTAGCAGCCAGGAGGCAGCTTGGCGCTCACCCTTGACTGTGATCAAGGTTTTCACAGAGTCTCCAAGACGAGCTGTGACTTTTCATTCAGAAGAGTGTCACATTAAGTCTCATTCCCTGTGGGTTCCCCAAGCTCCCCCTGGAGCCCCAGCCTGTGCTTCGTGCTGGGCACCCACAGTTTCAGTCCTCAGGGGTGTCTGGTGCAGTGAGTACAGACGTGCGAGCAATGGTGTCAACCCAACACGCTGGGGCCAAACCAGGGACGGGTATGGAGGCGGGGGCACCAAGGGGACAGTAGCCAGCCAGGGTCTTCAGCAGCTCCTGAGGCCCCGTGGAGATGAGTTCTGAAGGGTATAAATAGAAGGAGCAGAGGGAAGGGTGGGACGGGAGAGCAGCAGGAGCAGCAGCTCAGGGGCCAGGAATGGCAAGAGGTGGGAGGAGGCCAGCGGTCAGCTTGGGTTACCAGAGGGCTGGGGATGGAGGGCACCAGGGGGCCTGGAGGCTGGAGTGGGCACAGGGCCAGGTGAGGGAAGAAAAGGCACTTATCCTGAGAGCTACCTGGATGAATGTGGAAGGACCAGAGTCAGACTTACGTTTCAAATTGTGAGCATCATGAATATCCAGGGGGCAAAAACAGGACTGTCGATCAGTAAGAAGGTCACAACTTCTAGGAAATACAGTGAGCACAGGGCAGTAGGAACCAAAAAAACAAATCCACTGCTGTGAGTGAATTCTGACTCAACCCTGGAGGTCAGAACAGAACTGCCCCATAGAGTTTCCAAGGAGCACCTGATGGATTTGAACTGCCTACCTTTTGGTTAACTGCTATAGCACTTAACTACTGTGCCACCAGGGTTTCCAGGGTAGCCATAGTAGGGCAGCTACGAGAAACATCAGATCATGTCAGATCAGTAGGACATATGATGGCTGAGGAAGGAGAAAGTCCTCAGGTTTATGGCTTGGGTGATCGGTAAGTGGTAGGCTCCAAGGTTGTGGCCGGAGCTGGCCCCATGAGAGTGGTCACCACCAGGCTAAACCTTTGTGGTGGGTGATGGTCCAGGCAGACAGAGGAACGAAGGAGTAAGAATTGGGGTTGTGCAGCATGGTCCACAATGGCACCCAGGAAAGGAATGCCCCAAAGATGCTAGTGAGATTGGCAGTGTGGGTGCAGAAGAGAGGGCAGTGGGTAAAGATGACATCGCCAAGAAGTGCTGGTGGTAGCCTGAAGCAGTAGTTCTATGACTGAGCTTTTAGGGTCCATGGGGTTCCACCTGCAAGTCCAAGGAAATGCCTGGGGCAGGGGCGAGGGGTGCCTGAGGTGAGGAAGGGTGGGTTGGGCAGAAAGTCACAGGAGGTAAGAAGAGGGAGGCCTTCCCTGGGAGCTCCACCACAGATGTCCACAGATGAGCCACTGTCCCTAGGCTGGGTGTATAGGGCCCAGACTATGGACTTTGGTCACTAATGAAGAACCCTGCTCTGTACCAGTTCTCCACAGCCACTATGCAATTTACTGTCCAAACTGGGATACTTCTTGAGAGAGAAAGTAATGATTATTCCAGGTCAATAGGAACAAATAGGCCTCTCCTGGGAGCACCAGCATACAGTCATCTCGGCATTGGGGCTGAAGGTTGGGCTCTCCTTCCTACCTGCCCCCTGATCCCGGTGGCTGTCAAGAGGCATCTCTGCCACCTTCTGGCTTCCTGGCTTTAGTTGCAACTCCCCAGCACACACAGGGAGCACTGCCACAGGCTCTGCCTGTCTCACTACCGTCAAACCATCACCTCTCCCTGTCACAAATGCAGGCCTCCTCACCTCAACCCCAAGCCTGAATACTCCCCTGCCCTAAAATAAGCGAAAACAAACAAAGAAACAGAAGTTCTTCAGCAGGAGGAAAAACTCACTAGGAAATGATCACCACAGAACTCAACTTCCTGGCAAGATAATGCCTAACACTTCCTCTAAGCTCTGACCCTGATTTAGGGAATAATATTGGAGCCATTACATCCCCTGCCTAAAATGTGACCCTGCTGGAGCTGCTCTCACAAGGACACTTCAACTGGGCCCTGCAGCATAAAGACAATAGCTAGGACAGTCTTGGAAAATATGTTTTATCATGTAAACCAAAGAGAACACTAAAGACTTTCCACTCTTTTTTCTGTCGGCATTTAGTGAACAGTAAGATTTGTTAGACCAATGAAGAACCAGGGTTAAAGACAATTCAAAATGTAGGATCAAGGTGATTTAGCAGTTTCTAGCCAATCTGTGGAAAGGTGATGCTTTCAATGGTTTTGCTCATCTGTCATGGTAGTTAACACACTGTTGATTCTGCAGAGTTGCTCCGACTGGCACAGACTGGGCTCCGGCAGCATGCTTTTCCTACTTTGGTTCTTCAAATAGGTGCCAAATAAAACCTTTGTTTTGCTTTACTGACCTTGTGATATTTCTACCCTACAGCACCCCAGAGTAGCTGTCAGCCTTCTCCTTAACAGCCCTGAGCTTCTACCGCTCAGCTCCCTGCCCGGCTCTTCTGTACGCCCCCACTTTGCATGTGCCCTGTCCCACATCTACAGTGCCATCCCTCTGCCTGTTCGATTCCCACCGCTTCTCTCAGGTTCTTCTCCAATCTGACCAGCCTTGCCCAAAGGGTGAGGTTGGTTCTGTTGGTGTCTCCTGTGGCTGAGGTCAAAGACCTGCTGTAAACTCAATAAATGGGGTCAAATGGGCTGACCTTCCTACTCAGTCTCAGCCTCCAGGTCACCTTTGAGGGATAGGCAGGATGATTTCTCAGGCCTCTTCTGAAAAGCCTGGAAGCTGCAGCCTAAACCTGGGCATTCACCCATCACCCTGCTCAAGCTCCTCCCTACTGAGAAACCGAAGTAACAAAAAATATTCCTACATCAACAGTCCTCAAAACCCTGGGCAGAGTGGGGTAAAGGGTGGAGAGGGACACAGGCCTCTTCAAAAGGGGCTCAGAGGTCAAAACTCTTTTCACCACAATACTAAGAAATGATTCTTGTACTCGGATTTCCCTGTGAGTATACAGCGGAGTTGTAGAGTCTGTGAATAGGAAAGCCGGAAACAGCTGGATGCAGGAGCTAACGAGAACCCAGCTGAATCTATTAAGTCAGACATTAAAAATACAAAACAATGCTAGTCTTCTCACTAAATTTATTTGAGGAAATATACTTATTTTTCTTAAAAAATATATATGCTAACGTAATTGTTGTTATTTTAACTTTAGTTAATAAACTTTTTGTTTCCCAGTTTTAATTTCTAATGTAATAAAGGATACTAGATCTATCCCATGTAAGCAAAAACTCTTTGGGGTCCTTGATAAGTTTCAATTTGTAAACAAGAAGAAAAACCAAAACTGTTCCCATCAAGTCAGTTCCAACTCACAGCGGCACTATAGGACAGAGGAGCGCTGCCCTAAAGCGTTTCCAAGAAATACCTGGTGGATTTGAACTGCCGGCCTTTCAGTTAGCAGCCATAGCTCTTAACCACTACACCAGCAGGATTTGCTTGCATTTATAAAAGGGTCCTGAACTCCAGTGCCTTCCCCTACCCTCTGTTCTTACGTTTCTGTCACCTCAATAGCAGCCAAACTTTTTTCTTTTACTGTGCTGTAGGTGAAGGTTTACAGAATAAACTAGTTTCCCATTAAATAATTTATACGCAAATTGTTCAGTGACTTTGGTCACAAAACCTGCGACGTGTCAGCACTCTCCCCATTACCACCCTGAGTTCCTTGTTTCCGGTCATCGTACCTCTCAGCGTCTTACCTTACCTTGATCATGCTATGCTGACTTCTTCCATACTGTGCGCTGTCCTTCCCTTCACCTGACTTAACCCTCCTCTTCCCTCCCTGCTAATCATCAGATGATGTTTCTGGTCTTAAATTTTTATAATAACAGTCTCATTCAATATTTAACCTTTTATGACTGGCTTAATTCACTCAGCATAATATCCTATATATTCAGCCATGTTGTGAGATGTTTTTGCATATTTATCATTATTACAGCAGCGTAGTATTCCATTGTGTATATGTACTACAGTTGGTTTATCCATCCATCCGTTGATGAGCATTTAGGTTTTTTCCATCTTTTTGCTGTTGTAAATAATGCTGCAATGAACATGGGTGTGTATATGTTTATTCCTGTTATGGCTCTTATTTCTCTAGGATATATACCTAGGAGTGGGATTGCTAGATCCTATGGTATTTCTATTTCTAGCTGAAGGAGGCACTATGTCATTTTCCAAAGTGGTTATACCACTTTACACTCCAACCAGCAGGGCACAAGAGTTCCACAACCTCACCAACATCTGTTATTTCGTGTTTTCATTTTTGATCAGTGCCATTATTGCCATGGTGAGATGGTATCTCATTGTAGTTTGGGTTTGTATCTCTCTAATGCTTAATGGGAGCCCTGGTGGTGCAGTGGTTAAGAATTTGGCCACTAACCAAATGGTGCAGTTCTACTATACCATCCAATCCTTGGAAACCCTGTGAGGCAATTCTACTCTTTCCTATTGGGTCACTATGAGTCAGCATCAGTTTGATGGTAATGAGTTTGGTTTTGATTTTAATGTCGAATGATCACGAACATCTCTTCATGTTTTTGTTAGCTGTCTGAATGTCTTTGCTGGTTAAGTGTCTGTCTATGTCCTTTGCCTATTTTTCAGTTGGATTGTCTGTCTTTTTGTTCTTAAGGTGTTAAAGTTTTCTATAAACTCTCTTTTTGCTGTCTTTAGATGAGCATGTTTAATTTTTAGGAGATCCCGGTTATCTAACTTATTTTCTAAATGTTTGTGCATTGTTACTTATGTTTGGCATTTTGTTTGTGCCATACATAACGGCCCCTGACATTGTCCATATTTCTTCTTCTGTGATCTTCATAGTTTGGGTTTTACATTTAGATTTTTTATTCATTTTTAGTTTTTGTCTGTGGTATGGGGTATGGATCTTGTTTCATATTTCTGCTAATGGATAGTCAGTTCTGCCAGCACCATTCGTTGCAGAGAGTTTCTCTTCCCCAGTTAACGGACTTGAACCCTATGTCTGAGATCGGCTGTCTGGAGGTGGATGGATTTACTTCTGGCTTCTCAATTCTCTTCTGTCTGTGGTCTGTGTTTCTGTCACTGCCCCAGGACCAGGCTGTATTTCCTACCATGGCTATACGGCAGATTCTGAGATAAAAAATGCGAGGCCTCCGATTTTATTCTTCCTCGGGAATGCTATGTTTATCTGGGGCCCTTTTCCTTTCCATATAAAGTTGATTAGTTCCTTCCATCTTGTAAAGAATATTGTTGGAATTTGGATCAGGACTGTATCATATCTATAGATCACTTCAGGTAGTACTGACATTTTTATAATGTTGTCTTCCTATCCATGAACATGATTTGTTTTTCCATTTCTTCGGTTTCTCTTGATTTCTTAGCATTCTGTACTTTTCTTTGTAGAAATCTTTTACATCCTTGGTTAGATTCGTTCCTAAGTATCTCAGGACTCACTCTGCTCCCTGTGCTGTTTTCTTGGCACTGACATCCCCAGTTCTGTGCTGGATTCCCTTTTCTTTTACTTCTTGAGAATAAAAGGTGGTGGTGCAGGTCACACCTCAGGGAAACTCCCTTTACATTGGTTGAGAGATGTAACCTTAGCAAGGGTTTTACAGTTCCATCTTAATCCTCTAACATAGTCCAACCTTGCCCAATGAACCACAGGCACAGATTAGGATTTACAGCATACAGGCCTTTTACAATCACAAAATAGGGGCAACCACACAGTACTGGGAATGACAGCCCAGCCAAATTACTGCACACATTTTTGAGGGGGACGTAAATCAACCCATGACAGAGGGCTACTGTAAATGTTACTGTTTGCTGGATTTCCTTCTCAGAGTTCCAGCGATTACTGCTGCAGAATCGGAGTTTTGCATGCTGATCTTATACACTGCCACTTTGCTGAATTTTTCTGCTCATTTCAGGAGCGTATAGAACTAGGATTGTGTATGTATAGGATCGTATCATCTACAAATAGGGATAGTTTTACTTCTTTCTTACCAATCTGGGGAAGCCTGGTAGTGCAGTTGTTAAGACCTGTGGCTGCTAAGCAAAAGATCAGCAGTTTGAATCTACCATGCACTCTTTGGACATACTGTGGGCCTGTCCTCCTCTGTCCCACTGGGTTGCTGTGAGTCAGAATCAACTTGATGGTAATTTTCGTTTACCAATTTGATTATCTTTTATTTCCCTTTTTTGTCTTATTGTTCTAGCTAGACCTTCAGGTACAATACTGAATAAGAGTGGTGGTAAAAGGCATCTTTGTCTGGTTCTCATTCTCAAGGGAAATGCTTTCAGGCTCTCTCCGTTGAGAATTATGTGGCAGCCAAATTTACGGATGGAGGAATTTACGTCTACCTCTTCTCCTAGGGCCTCTCAGCCAGTATTGTGGCTTCTTTACCACCATTCTTGAAATTGCTCTCTGAGGCCACCAAGGACCCCTGGCATTTCATCCAGTGGACATTCCTCAGTCCTTATTCTCACTGATGTCTTGGCAGCGTGACAGCATTGTACATCTTGCTTGAAGAAGCACCCTTTAACCCTGGCTCTCTGGATACTTTCTTGGTCCTCCTCCTACCTCTTTGGTGTTTCTCCTCAATTCTTCCTCCTGCTTTGCTCAAACCTTCAGTGCTGTGGTCCTCAAGGCTTGACCTGAGCCCTGTTCTTCTTTTTCTCTACTCTCAGGAAGACCTCAGCCACTCCCAAGGCTTTAAGCACTATCTGAAGACTCCCAACTCTGTGATTTCTGCCCAGATTCTCTACTGGCAATCTAGCCAGCTGCCCCACAGTGAATATCCATGTAATTGTCCCTGTACCACATACAGACAGCCCCTACTTAAACTTATCCAGCACAAAAAAGACCTTTACCCTGGCTTTCCAACTCCATGACCTCTATCCTCTCCCTCACTCTCCTCATTCATCCAGTCACCAAATCTTGGGACTTTAGCTTCTAAACAGCTCCCAAACCCATCTACCCATCCATTCCCACTACCACACCTTGCCTCAGATCAGAAAACCTTCTCCTCTCCCCAGCCCATCTTTGTCCTTTCTCCTCCCCAACAGCCAGAGCTCCTTCTTAAGCATGACTCTTCCATGCACAAGAAGCCCTCCACACTGCTTCCATCCCTGGCTGAACCATGGGGCCCCTGAAACTTCGACACATGACCCCAGCCATGGGTACCTTCTCTAGGCACAACAGCTGCCCAACTTGGTCAGAGGCAACTCTGCTGGGAACACCCAGACCAATCCAGGGCACCAGCCACAAGGACAGCAATAACCCAACCTACAGCTACCCCACACATCACCTACTGATTATACTCTCACAGGGAGTATGCTGATGTTCAGAGGGCTGGATGCTTTCTTCAAGGTCACTCAGCCAGTGAGAGAAGGTGCTTGAGAGGTTTTCCTGCTGCTAAAGCCATAATCTTGACCTGAACACAGTCTGCAGGTCCAGGAGTAGAGGCTGAGCCTACTGAGGGGCCACCTCAGTTAAGAAGCTCAGAGCCAGGCTGAAACCTGGTGTCTGTGGTCTACCTTCATGGGACAGCACAGGAGCTGACAGGGATAGGCAGGCAAGACCAAGGGTTTGGACAAGCAGCAGCCCCAGGGCACTCTGGCAGCTCACCCCAGCATAAGCCTAGCACATTAGGGTAATGGAGAAGACACAGGTAAGAGCACCTGGATGGATCTCCTAAGGCAAAGTGCTACCTGGTCCTCCAGGCCACAGTTTCCTGCCATCAGCTGTCAGCATGGCACCAGAAATTGTTGCCACCCTACGCCAACCCATATGCTCCTCCAGCAGGGAAGCCAGAGGGTCAACCTAGCTGTCTGGAAAAGGCAGCAGCTTGGGAGGAGCCAGTCTGAGCCTTCCAGTCTCCCCAGGGTAGCTGGGATGCAGAGTCCCAGGCCTGGACATTGCTCTTAGGCTGCAAGTACAACCAAGCAGGCTGGATTCTGCACAACTCCAAGGGCATTATTCACATGCCCTGGAAGTTAATGCCACCCACAGGAAAGGCTAACCTGATAGTCCTGCCAGCTCAGGTACCCCATCCCCCCAGGAAGGAGGGAAGTGGAGAGGGAACTATTTCCCTTCCTAAGAGTCTTGCAGGGCTTCAACACCTCTTTCACTCCAAAGAAAGAACCACATTCCAGCACAGAACAGATAGTAAGAGATCAGTTTATAGACAACAGTATGGGACAGGCAGACTGGCAAGGACAGAGACTATAGTGATGAGATCTCCAGGAACAGACCAACAGAGACCAAAGTGGCCCACACAAAGGGATGGAAAAACTATGTCAAAGGCTAAGAGGCCCTGACCCAACTGTGTCTGGGTATCAAATCCAGCTTGGCCCTGGGGAGGTGGAGCTGAGCTGGGCTAGCAGGGGCCTCAGTTCTTGGAGGGCCCTTCCCTTCACTCCCTGCTGTCCATCATTCACTGGGCTGGGACCTTAGGGAGGTGGTTATTTCAGAGGCCAAAGAATGGGTTGGTCTGGACAAGCAGAGGTTCATGACTGTCAGAAACACCCTTAGGGAGGGCCCCACTTGGGTGGTGTAGGGCTAGCAGCAACAATGGTGTGAGTCTGGTCAGGTACCAGGGTCTGGAGTGGGGGCCACTGCTCAGCAGGGCCCCTGTGTCCTGTGTCCTGTGGGCAGGTGGAGGACCTGCCCACCTCAGCATAATAAATTAAGTTTCAAGTAGTAATTCAGTGTCAAGTGGGAGAGTTGGAAGCTGGCAGGTAGGTGAGAGCTTAGGGAAAGAAGTCCCCAGCCACCAACTCTGTCCTCTCACCCTCAGTGGGCTCCAGCTGTATCAAGTCTTGTCTGTGTGCACTAACAGGGCCTCGCCCTAATGTCCACATGGGCACCCCTGCAAGGGCTCAGACCCTCAGACCAGTGTCAGAGCCTGCTCAGTGGCGCAGAAGCAGGGCAGCATGGTGCCCACAGCGTCCACAATAGCTGCCAGGTGCTCATCCTGTGCCTGAGGTCCACAGAGCTGCATGAAGTCCGCCAGGCGCAGCAAGTATTCCAGGTTGTGGCCTGAGAAACCGCGGCAGGCCAGGATCTGTGTGGCGATGTCCTCCTCGGGTGCAGGGCCCAAGTAGCCAGGGTTCTGCGGGGTGGCCACATAAGCCAATGCCTTGAGCGGCTGGTCAGGAGTGTCTTGGGGGTAGAATGTAACTTCCTTGGTGTCATAGCCACCGAGCACTGCCTCCCGCACATTCAGGTACTTCAGGGCCTCGCTCACCTGCTCACCTTGAACCTGGTATGCCACACCCCAAGTGCAGCCCTAGGAGGAAACAGGGATATCGAGCGTCAACCGAAACAGCCTCCTCCGTTCTAGGAGGCTACACCCTGTCCCAGGATTGTGCTCTGTACAAGAGGCAGACGGGAGGCTGATGAGCCACCTAGCAGTAGCACACCAGACACTTATGCATCCTTTTAAGAAGGGTTGGCAGGGTGGTCTAGCTCCAAGAGGGGCAGAAATTTTACTCCAAATGTGGAATCATTTCACAGCAGCACCACCTGTAAGCTTGTTAGTCTCAAGCCCCACCCTGATCCTACTGAATCAGAAGTATTGTAACAAGATTCTGGAGAGAAGCACTGAGCAAATTGCCCTTTCCTTCTGCTCTAGGGGCATTCAGTCCAGCCTGTAGCCAAGTTCCCACGATCTCTGTCTGCATCTCTTCAGGATGGGGGTAGACACTTACCTCATGGTCTTCAAGGAGGGTCACCACACGGCCAGGCTAAGAAAGAAGATTTTGAAAAAGACAAGTTAGAATTTGCCTCTGTCATCAGCACCAGAAGAAACTTGCCAACCCTGCTGGCCAGGGCCTCAGAAAGGCCCACTAGGCACCCTCAGTGTCCCACCCATCCAAGGTGGCGGTGGAGGGACTGATACATGGTTGCAGAAGAAAGAGAGACAGAGGACAGGGGTCGACTGATCACACACCGTGATCCACCGGTCCATCACAGTGGCTCACGGTTCACACTCCAGTCTCCACTGAGCACACAAATTTAAGCCATACACCCTAGCTCCAAGTTTACACCTTCCCCCACAGCTCACAGTCACCGGCAGCTGAGAGAGCCCCAGGCACTTCAGAGCGCCGGCGCTCCCAGCAATCCCTATTCTGCCCCCACCTGCGCGTGGTCCGATGCTCACCATCTTGTCACTGCCCCGGTGGAAGGTGTCTCCTTGCCAGAAGCGGCGGCTGTAGCCACGTACGAAGCCCACACGGCTGTCGCTATAAGCGAAGTCAGGCCTCCATACGAGGGAGCCGTAGCCGAAAATCCACAATGCTAAAGGGTCGCCGGGATCCGGGGGGCGCTGTGCTGAGAGCTCGGGCAACTGCGAGGTAGACGGCGAGGAGGGAGGGGTGTTCTGGGATGCTGTCTCCTTCTTCATGACGCCGGGCTCAGGGACGGGTCCGAGCAGCCTCCAGGGCTGGTCTTCGGCGAGGGCACTGACCGACCGACGGACGCGAACACCTGGCCTGGCACCACACCGTAGCTCCAGCTGAGCGGACCCCCTCCACTCGACCCCACAGTGGTGCCATTTAAACCCTCCGGCTAGGAAGCCCCACCCATCGCGGGCAGCTGCTTTGGAGATTGGGGCGGGGCAAATGCCCTTTTGACCAATTGACTTCGAAGTTTGCCTCTTGGTTAACCGCGCCGCCTTCTGAGTGGATGGCTGTGCAACCCGCCCCTGGCGCAGAAGGCCCGCCGATTGGTTGGCTTCCCGCTCAGTAGAAATCCTGGCAGGACTGACGCAACGGCGGGGGTGTTTTCCCCAGCCGCACTGGCATGCAGCAAGGGCTGTTCGGATTGCGTCAGGCGGCGGGCAGGGGATACCTGCCCTGCACGGACGCAGACCCCGGCGTCTGCCCGGCAGCCCTTCCTTGGCCTGAGCACTGCAGGAGCCAGGGAGAACTGGCCTGAAGCGGTGTCTCGCCAGATGTCCTGCCCGTGCACACCTGGCAGAGTCCCTGCAACCCCAGGCAGCACAGGCTTGATCCCCCGGCTGCAGAGGACGCGTCCAGAAGAAGAGCCCTAGGCGGCCTAAACGTCAGTCTCCGGGGCCCCGCCTGGTTGCATGCACTGAGGGACAGCTGTCGGAGGAACTGTCCGCATTCCGCCGAAGTGTCTCACGCCGTTGGCACGCGTGAGCAAATGGAGAAACTGAGTCACAAGGCCAACAAGGATTTCTGCACAGGCTATGAGGCTGAATCAGGTTGGGCGCCCAAGCTTGCAGGAGCCCAGAGCACCTGAGGGCTACGCCCCAGGCCAGCTGTGAGATCCCTGAGCCCAGGCTGAGGTTAAGGGAAGGGTCAGTCTGAGCGTTTGGAATGGCCACGAGGAGAACTGTCACGGCAGTGGTGGCCTGACGTGCGGGGGAGGGACTATAATGGAAGCCAAGCCGGTCCTACTCCCGAGGTGGTGGGTTGCGCTCTGACGGGACTTGCGGCTTTTGTATCAGTGTTCGAGTTAATGCAGAGATACTGAGGTTCCGAGACAGCTACGAGTAAGGTGGGTGGAACTGAAACCCTTAAAGGCTGTGAGCCACTCCTTACCTTCTCCCCTGGCTTCTGGCTGCCCGGCGGAGGGTCGTGAGGTTGGTTGGTGCCCTAAACAACGCCAAAGGACTGCTTCCTGAGGGCGCATCAATGGAGGCAGCAGCAGGACTCGTTATCACCGACTGGCTCTTGGGGACTGTTGGCAGGTCGGAGGCAAGCCCTTGTTATAGTCTAATTCGATATTTAAACTAAAAGCCACCCATCCGCACACATCGAAATCATCATTCCAAAGGTGCCTAAATATATTTCCCAGGGAAAATGTTATTCGACAGTATTTATGCTATGAAGCTATTTCTTTGAAAACAAGTTATTCATTAGTATTTGTAGACATCTGGAAGAACACATCTAAACTGTTGGCAGCAGCTGTCGCTAGAGGAAGACTCCGTATTAAATTCAGTTATGAAAAAGTTTGGATTTTTTATAAGGAGTATGAATTACTTTTATACGCAGAAAAAAATATTACAGGCAAAATGGTTGCTCTGGTCATTCTCTTTCCTTTCGTTCCCCATGTTTGCTCTCATCTCGTTATTCTGTCCTTTTAATCTATGTGAGAATCTCCTTTGCTCTTAATTCCTTAGGAAAACTATTCCCACTTCCACTCACTGCCTTTGGGTGGTGATGGAAGAAGAGTAGCACGGAATTGGTACAGACACACTGCTAAAATTAACTTGAATTGGCACAAACGACCATCTAAGAAAGCATCTTGGTGATAGAAATCAAGAATCATAAAATGTTCCTGCTCTTTGACCCCTGCATCCACTCCAGGAAATACATTCAAGATACGGGAAAAGGTATATGCCTAAAGATTTTCAATGCATTGTTATTTCTTATAACAAAAACAAAAGAAGAAAAACTACTTAAATATCCAAAAATAAATGTTCAGGTAAATTATAGTCATTCCACATGGGTGGCAAAATACATATGCAGGAAAAAAGGAAACAAATACCCAACAAAAAAGTGATTGGCTACATAAATTTGATACAGCCAGAAAACAGCATTTGTGCAGGCATTAGGAGCAATTTCATATTTCTGTGTTAAGTGACATGGAAACACCTATAATGTTTTGGTGAGAAGGTAAGTTACAAAACAGCCTGACATAACTTTTTAATTTCAAAATGTCTATATGTGCTTGGAAACCCTCGTGTCATAGTGGTTAATACTATGGCTGCTAACCAAAAGGTCGGCAGTTTGAATCCACCAGGCAGTTCTACCTCGGTCCTATAAGGGTCACTATGAGTCAGAATCAACTCCACGACAACAGGGCTTATGGAGACGAGATATGTGATTATCTGCATAGAAAAAAATCACCCTCCCCCAAAGTAGAAAAGGACACATGAAAATCTTCAACGTGATTACCTCTGAGCTAAGTAAACAAAACCAAACTCTTTGCCATCCAGTCAATTCCAATTCACATTGACATTATAGGACCCAGTAGACCTGCCTCATAGGGTTCCAAAGCTGTAATCATTAGGAAAGTTAACTTCCACATCTTTCTCCCACAGGTAGGCTGCTGAGTGACCAACCAATGACGGGTTAGCAGCTGAGTGCTTAACCACCACACCACCAGGGTTCCCTAGTTCCAAGGAGTAGAATTAAATGAGACTTGCTCTTTCTTTTTTTATACCAATTCAAAAAGATATTAAAAATAATAATAAAAAAATAAAACATGCACTGTTCATTTTAAAAGAATGTATAAATTAAGCTAAAAATCCATATGAAAACAATGTGCTAAAAATGCCTGTGATTGTATAGTAAGGCAAAAATGCAAACTGAACTATCACATGCACTGTGACTAAAATTATAAAACAAGGGTGTACAAAAAATAAAGATAGGAAATGTTACGGTGTTGGGATTATGGGTGATTCTTTTCTCTTTTTCAAGTTTCATGAAATGTAATTTTAAAATTAAATACTACTTTTAAATGGTTTCTGCGGTGTGATGGACAGAAAGCACATCAAATCCTCTGGGGAACACTCACAATGCCCATTCTCATATCTCCGCCCACCTCTACCAGAATCGCAGGGTTTGATAAATAACTCTCCTGATGTCCTCAATGACCCTGCTATGCCCCGGATAGAAATAGGTGCTCTCTCCTTGTTCCTGCGTCCCCTTATCTCGCTTTGGTTTACTTATCTGTCCCTTCTGCCCTGTGTTTATAACATTAACAGTTTTGAGTTAGCTAAATGTCTCTATACCCATTCTAATTATAAACTTTTCCACTACTTTATGAGGTGAGTGCCATTTTACACATAAGCAAACTGGAGAGCACAGAGAAGTAACCTACTCAAGGACACACAGCTGCAAATAGGGACACTTTGGGTAAAGGCCTAACTAGAGGGAGGAGGGGGGACAGGTAGGCGCCATACTCTGAGTGGGGCTTAAAGCAGGAGTACCAATTACCTTCTATTGAGCGTCACAGTTTCTGCGGCCAGCTGTGAGAGATACTTCAGCAATTTAACCCTAATTGCTCCAGCCTCTATTGTTGTGAGGCCCCTGTACACAGGCCTGAAGGCCAGTAGTCTGTACCCAAAGGCAAGGTACCCTGTACCCCGGCCTGAAGGAAAGCAGTCTGACTCCAAACCCTCCTTGCTTGTAATAATCACTTGACATCCTGCTCCCACTAACCCGAGATCACCTGAAGACCAGGGTGCATCTTTGATGGACCAGGAGAACCAACGGCACATGGAACATTCTGCACAAATGAGTACACTAAGTGAAGCTCTGAACTGCAAAAGGCCAGGGCACCCGGGAATTCTGAGGGGGATAGATCCTTAGCTGTGTCTCACATTCTGTGCAACACAGGTTCAACCTTGACCCTCTCAAATAGTAATTCTCACAAAAGCTGGCCAACAGGTTTTAGACATCCTTCTAGGAAGATGTCATGCCTCTTCCTATTACTTGCTTACCCTTGCCAACAACATCTGACTCCTTCCTTCCCAGATAGTGAACTATCCCATTCATCGAGTTCTCTCTGAAACATCACAGCAAACCCATCCCATCGTTCCTTTTAAAACTCTATGAGGAAAGGAGGAGGATGCCTCCTACAGAACTGTACCCACAGAGCTACCACGTCACAAGAGGTGGCCAGTCCCAGTATCACACCCACCTTGCACAGCTGCACATGATTTACATACGACGCACATACGGTAGCTTCCTTTTGGGGGTCTTTCTTAATCTTTCCTTGTTGTCCCCTGCAGGCAGTCACTTCACATTTCCTTATGATCTGCTCCTTCTCACTTCTCATACCAGACACCATAATCAACTCCCAGTGTTAGCAGGAAAGATTATCTGAAATTACGAAAACGTGTGTTTTCAGAGTGAGGGAATTTTGTTCACTTACCGTGTAGTAAAGTTGCTTTATAAAGCTACTGATCTGAAATCTGTGACAGCAACCTTTCTAGACCCAGGCTCTATATCCAGCTGAACCATATTTGGGCCCAGCCCATTCACCAGCCGATGACCCTAGACACAGTGTCTCTAGTCTTACTTTTTTTTTTTGGCTGTGAAATAAGGGGTAATAATAGTATCAACTCGTACGGTGACATCTCGTTACTACCCTGCAAGCTCATGTTCCTGCTAGATGGGAGCACTCTAAAAATTGGCACCTGATTATTTTTACTCCAGACTTCTGAGCAATTTGCATTTTACCCAGGGCAGAGCCATAATCCACTTCTCAGTCCCAGGAAGACCAGAAGAACTTGGTGAGTTGGGAAAATGAGCAGTGTATTTGAGATTCAGTTCAGGAAACCTCTAGCTATCTATCTTCCATTCTTGTCATGTGGTTTGGAGACTCTTCCAGCAAACAGGCTGCTAGAGGAGAGGTTTTTCAAAAGGCAGGAGGGGTGTGTTATGAATTGAAATTTCGTTCCTCCTAAATACACGTTGTAAATCCCAACCCCTATACCTGTGGTTGGAAATCCCAGTTAAGTGCTACATCTGTTAACCAAAAGGTCAGCAGTTCAAATCCGCACTCTTGGGAAACTCTGTTGAGCAGTTCTACTCTGTCCTATAGGGTTACTATGAGTTGGAATCAACTCAATGGCAGTGGGTGTCATGGATTGAATTGTGTCCCCCCAAATATATGTGTACCCATGTGGCTGGGCCATGATTCCCAATATTTTGTGATTGTCCTCCATTTTGTGATTTTCCTATGCTGTATGTTACAGAATTAGGGTAGGACTGTAAAGCCTTTCATAAGATTACTGCCCTGCTCCACTATAAAGGGAGTTTCCCTGTAGTATGGCTTGCCCCACCCTTAATCTTTTCATCTACAAGAGATAAAAGGAAAGGGAAGCATGCAGAGAATTGGGAACCTCACACCATCAAGAAAGCAGCCCCAGGAGAAGAGGTTCCTGCGCCAAGATGCTCCCTGGACAAAGACTAATGCAATACCAGACTTGCCTCCAGAGCTGACAAGGGGAAAAACCTTCCCCTGGAGCAGACATCCTGCATTTGGACTCGTAGCTTACCGGACTGTGTAACAATAAACCTTCCTTTGTTAAAGCCATCCACTCTGTGGTATTTCTGTTAGAGCAGCCCTAGCTGTCTAAAACAGTGGGTTTGCTTTTTTTTGTTATACTCATGATTAGGATTTACAACACGTTTTTCGGTGGGGACCCTAGAGGCTGAAGACACCTAATTAATTAGTACTTCATCAATTATCAGGCCACATCTAGTCACCTTCCCCACCACATCACTGTCTTTCCCCAGGTTGTTTTGCAGGCTCTTTAGAGAACCTGGACAAATTCAGATCTAATTTGCTTAGAATGATCAGACCTGCGCAGAACAGACAAAGATGACCTACAGACCCTGGACCATCACTCATGCTCAACCACACAAGAGAACTCATGTAAAGAAATGACAAAACTTATGTCAAAGAACCAAAATCACCAGTAGCAAAGCCCATTGCAAAAGCTAAGAGTCTGTCAGTCACTTCCATGCCTAGTATTAATGATAATCCAAAGAAACTCCAAAGAGTTAAAACATCTTGGCCTTGCCCACTGCCTTCCTCCACTCCTGTATGAATATGTATAATTTGTGAATGCTTCCTCAAATCAAGGAACTCAATCTGAGGTCAGTATCAGAGTTCCTGCTTGCTAGCCTACAAAATACATTCTCATTCCTCTCAAAACCAGCATCTGTGTTCAACCTCTTGCACACTGGGCATGGACCTACTGGTCTGGTTTCAGGAACACAGTTCAAACCCTGGTGCACAGTAGTTCAGCGCTAGGCTGCTAATGAAAACATTGGCAGTTCAAATCTACCACCTACACCTTAGAAACCCTACGAGGCAGTTCTACTCAGGCCTACAGAGTATAGAGGCAACAGGTTTGGGGTTTTATTTATTTATTTTTTTAGACCTCTGGTTATCATTCCATTTGGGTATGAGTTTTCTTCTGTTAATGAGACATTATCAGTGTAGGATGTGTCTTAAATCAATCTCTTCTATGATATAAATGAGCAGATTAAGCAAGCACAAAAGGAGAAGATACATGCCCCATGAACCTGGGGACAGAAGCTGAAAAGAGAAACTGACATTCCTCCAGAATGGAGAGAGTGAGAGACGTCACCTAGAGTCAGCACCCCGAATTCAGACTTGTATACTCCTCAACTGTGAGAAAACGAATTCTGTTTCTTAAAGTCACCTACTAGTGCTATTTCCCTTACAGCAGCACTAGACAGTCAGAACACGGAATGTACCAAGTATGAATCTAGGAAAACTGGAAATGATAAAAAATGCAACAGAATGCATAAGAAACGATATCCTCGACATTAACCCACTGCTCTCAAGTTGATTCCAACTTATAGCGGCCCCACAGGACAGAGTAGAACTGTCCCATAGAGTTTCCAAGGACAGCCTCACAGATTTAAACTGCTGACGTTTTGATTAGCAGGTGTAGCACTAACCACTGTTACACAATGGTTTCCATCCTAAACATTAGTAAACTGAAGTAGACTGGTATTGGTCATTCTGAATGAGACAATCATATGGTCTATTGTGCTGGGAATGACAACTTGAAGAGGAACAGCATCACCCTTGTTGTCAAAAAGAACATTTCATGATCTATCCTGAAGTACAATGCTGTCAGTGATGGGATAATACTCACACACCTACAAGGAAAACCAGTTAATACAACTATTATTCAAATTTACCCACCAACCACTGAGGCCAAAGACGAAGAAACGGAAGATTTTTAACAGTAACCGCAGTCTGAAATTGATCAAACATGCAATCAGGATGCATTCACGATGACTGGTGATTGGAATTCAAAAGTTGAAAACAAGGAAATATCAGCAGTTGGAAAATATGGACTTAGTGATAGAACATTGCCAGAGACCACACGATTGAATTTTATAAGACCAAACACTTCTTCATTGCAAAAGCCTGTTATCAACAACACAAATGGTGACTATGCATGTGGATCTCACCAGACTGAATGCATAGGTATCAAATCAGCTACATCTGTAGAAAGAGACAGTAGAAAGGCACAATAGCATCAGTGAGAACAAGGTCAGGGGCCAACTGTGGAAAAGACCATCAATTTCTCATATGCAAGTTCAAGGTGAATCTGAAGAAAATTAACACAAATTCACGAAAGTCAAAATACAACCTTGAGTACATACCACCTGAATATAGAGACTGTCTCAAGAACAGATTTGATGCATTGTACACTAATAACTGAAGACCACGTGACTTGTGCAAGGATATCATCCATGAAGAAAGAGGTCACTAAAAAGACAGGGAAGAAAGGAAAGATCAAAATGGATGTCAGAAGAAACTGTGAAATTGGCTCTTGAATGATGAGTAGCTAAAGCAAACAGAAGAAATGATGAAGAGAGCTGAACAGAAGATTTCAAAGAGTAGCTCAAAGGATGCAAAGACCTGGAGACAAAAAGTCAAAACGGAAGAACATGCTTGGCACTGCCAAGCTGAAAGAACTGAAGAAAAAAAAATCAAGCTTCAAGTTGCAATACTGAAGAATCCTGTGGGGAAAATACTAAACAACACAGGAAGCATTTAAAAAATAAAAAATAAAAGATGAAAGGAATACACAGTCATCATTCCAAAAAGAATTGGTCAGTGTGCAACCATTTCAGGAGGTAGCATATCATTAGGAACTGATAGTAGAAGGAAGGAGTCGAAGTTGCATTAAAGGCACTGCTGAAAAACAAGGCTCCAGGAATTCATGGAATATCAACTGAGATGTTTCAACAAACGGGTACAGAACTGGAAGTGCTTGCTCACTTGTCTATGCCAAGAAATTTGGAAGATAGCTACCTGGCCAACTGACTGGAAGAGATCCATATTTGCCCCTATTCCCAAGAAAGGTGATCAAAACAAATGTGAAAATTATCAAACAGTGTCATTACTATCACTATAAATAAATAAAAGCCACTGCCTGCATCAACTTAATTTTGACTCCTTCTGACCTCATAGGGCAGAGCAAAACTGCCCCATAGGGTTTCCAAGGAGTGCCTCATGGATTCAAACTGCAGACCTTTCGATTAACAGCAGTAGTGCTTAACCACTATGCTGCCAGGGTTTCCATTAACAATATCACATGCAAGTAAAATTTTGCTGAAGATCATTCATTCAAAAGCAGCTGCAGCAGTACATCACAGAGAACTGGCAGAAATTCAAGCTGAATGCGGAAGAGGACGTGGCAAGATATCATTGCTGATGTCAGATGGATCCTAGCTAAAAGCAGAGAATACCTGAAAGATGTTTATCTGTGTTTTATTGACTATGAAAAGCCATTCAACTGTGCTTATCATTGAAAAGTATGGGTAATACTGCAAAGAATGGGAATTCCAGACACTTAATTGTGCTCATGAGGAACCTGTACACAGATCAAGAGGCAGTCATTCAAACAGACCAAAGGGATACCACATGGTTTAAAGTCAGTAAATAAGTACATCAAGATTGTATACTTTCACCATACTTATTCAATCTGTATGCTGAGCAAATAACCTGAAAATGTGAACTGTAAGAATAAGAATGGGCATCAAGATTGGAAGAATATCCATTAATAATCTATTAATAATAATAATAATCTATTATATAATAATTATTATAATTATATAATAATTATAATAATCTATTAATAATAATAGATGACACAATCTTGCTTGCTGATGGTGATGAAGACTAGAAGTACATACTGACGAAGATCAAAGACCACAGCCTTCAGTTTGGATTACACTTCAATCAAAAGAAAACAAAAATTCGTGACTGCACCAATAGGCAACATCACGATAAAGGGAGAAAAGATTGAAGTTGTCAAGAATTTCATTTTACTGGAATCCACAATGAACACCTATGGAAGCAGCAGCTCAGAAATCAAAAGATACATTGCGTTGGGTAAATCCCCTGCAAAAGACCTCTTTAAAGTACTGAAAAGTAAAGATACCACCTTGAAGATTAAGGTGCTCCTGACCCAAGCCCTGGTGTTTCCAAGAACCCCATATGCGTGTGGAAAGCCAGATGATGAGTAAGAAAGACGAGAGAATTGACACTTTTGAATTACAGTGTTGGGGAAAGATATTGACTATACCATGGACTGTGAAAAGAACAAACAAATACACCTTAGAAGAAGTAAAACCAGAATGCTCCCTAGAAGCAAGGATGGCCAGACTATGTCTCACATACTTTGGACAAGTTATCAGGAGGGATCAGTCCCTTGAGAAGGACATCACACCCGGTAAGGCAGAAGGTCAGTGAGAAGAAAAGAAAACCCTCAATGAGATGGATTGACACAGTGGCTGCAGCAATAGGCTCAAGCATAACAACAATTACAAGGATGACCCAGGACCAAGCACAACAGTGTTTCACTCTGTTGAATATTGGGTCTCTAGTGATGTAGTGGAAACCCTGGTGGTGTAGTGGGTTAAGTGCTACATCTACTAACCAAAAGGTTGCCAGTTCAAATCTACTAGGTGCTCCTTGGAAACTCTATAGGGCAGTTCTACTCTGACCCACATGGTTGCTATGAGTCAGACACCACTTGACATTAGTGGATTTGGTTTGGTTTGGTTTAGTGATGTCGTGGTTAACTGTGTCATCTGCTAACCAAAAGGTCAGCTGTTTAAATACATCAGGTGCTCCTTGGAAACTCTATAGGGCAGTTCTGCTCTGTCCTATAGGGTTGCTATGAGTTGGACTTGACATGATGGCAGTGAGTTTGGTTTCATTTTTGTTTGATGAGTTGGAATCAGCTCAATGGCACCTAACAACAGCACTAGGTAAGTAAGACAGGGGGACAGTCTATCCAAACCAAAGCCCAAATCAAACCCAGTGCCACCGAATTGATTCAGACTAATAGTTACCCTTTAGGTCTAATTGCTCCATAGGGCTTCCAAGGAGCAGCTGGTGGATTCAAATTGCCCACCTTTTGGTTAGCAGCTGAGCAGGTTAGCACTGCTCCACCAGGGTTCCTTTCAGCCCACACACCAAACATTGTATTAATAGAACTGTTGCTTGAGCAGAGAGATTTTCTGTACATGCTTTGGGCCATGGGGTACTAAAATTAACTAATTAGTCCATGATCTAAGAGGAGCTAACCTCCACAAGCCTCTGAGAGATGAGCTCCTCCTCAGGTCCTTGACCTGTGGATGTGACAGGAGGTCATAGGTCCCACTGACAGCCTCACAAAAGTCTGGGAGATGCAATAGCTGAGTTCCTCAATATAGTCCACCTCAAAAGAGGGAAAGTCACAGGCAGCTGTGCTGCTGGTTATACAGCTGAATCTAGGGTCAAGGAGGAAGGTCCTTGACCTAATTCTCTCCATAAAACCAAGGACTGTAAGGACTGACGCGACGGCACTTGGCTTGGCTGTAAGGACTAATCCACGTCTTGGCAGAAAACCGCAAGGAATGGTGGAAAAAGCCGGTTGCCTAACTCATTTATTAGTCTCCAAGCAGGGGGTAGACCTGGAAGGCGACTACTGCCCACCTCAGGGTAGGCTGACTTAGACTATGGCGTTCTAAAGACAGGGGCACAAAGGGGAGTGACCACGGAGGTAATCTGGAAGCTGGGCTGCCTCACAGGGCCCCAGAGCTACTGCCGAGACTATTCAGCCAGAAGCCGCCCCCTTCTCACTCCTGTTGCTGAGGCTTGGGGCGTGGACACCAGAAAGCGATTCGCTGTGATAGGCTCGAGGAGGATTAACCAACCAATAGGGGAATTCGTTGCTCACGCATGTTTTCAAACAGTCCTTCGTTTCATACTCACAGTAATAAGCAAAAGATGTATCTTCATCCACAGAGAGGTTAAGGGTAACTTAAGGTTAGCTTTCGGGCAGAGACTATGCTTTATTGCCAATGCCTGGCATCTAAGACGTCAGTCAGTGTTGAATAATTGGAAAAATGGATGAATTTGCTCTAGATCACCTCGTGGTGCTGGAAGAAAGCTTCAATCTCCTACCCCAAACCCGGTGTCCTTTTCGGCCCTCTCCATTCTGTTCCCTCCTCAAAATACCCACTGGACCAGGGTGACCTGAGGATTGTTGGGTGAGGAGGAGAGCTGGCTGGAGGAGCCTACCAGAGTGACTGCGTTCAGCCACAACGGCAAACGGTGGGAGAAAGGGTCCTAGTTTCCCTCTGGTATATTTGGGGAAAAGTGCAGTGAGCTCTCTCCAATTTACCCCTCGACTTTGGGGTGCAGAGGCTGGAGGGAATCTGCCTGATTAAGAACAACCCTGAGCTCAGCGTCCGGCTGTCCGGATTCTCTCCTTTCCCGAGGTTTGTCCCGCTGCCCCCGGAAGCCCCCAAGAGCCTCGGTAAGAGCTACCGTCTCCATCTGTCCGCAGCGCCCTCTGGCGGCGGGCAGGGACGCCCGGGCAGTCCCACCCGTTGGCCCGCCGCCGAGGCCGGCTTCGAGCGGCCACCGCCGGGCGCTGGCCGCCAGGCAAGGGGCGGGATTCGAGGAGGCGGGAGGCGGCGGCAAGCGGGCGGGGAGTCTCCGAGAAACTCGAGGCCTTCGGCGGCTTCCCGGCCCGGGAAGTGAGCCGGGGTCGGGAGGCCGCAAACAGGAAGTCGGGCTGTAACAGTGAGCAGGAGGGGCAGGCAGCTGAGGACCTCCGGGGAGCCCGATGGCGACAGGTGGAAGACTGACCCGGAGCAAGCGGGTCGCACTTGCCTTTTCCGCCGCAGCTCGGGGCTCCAGGCCCGCTGGGATCCGGCCATGCGCCATGGGCGCAACGAAAGAGGCAACGGCCGAGGAAGGCTGCTGGAACCTCCCAGGCACATCCCTTCCCTGGGAAGGGACAGTCACAGTTCTCTGAGTGAATCACTTCCATCCCCTTCCCGGAATGCAGCAGGCCACGTGGGGCAGAGGCTGGTCCGCAGGTCCTCTGGTTCTTAGCTGAACCTAGGGCCCAAGGGAGAGCCTCGGAGAGCTGCAGGAAGGGAACCTATATACAGTTCTGCAGGGTCCTGTCACAGGGAGACAGTTGAGGTCTATCAGGCCTGGCGTGGGGCTGGTGAGACAAACTTTTTTTTTCCTCCGTTTTTTCCCATTGCCTTCTGAACCGTCTGATTGTGGCCCTCAGGCAGGTGAGGGGGCCTCGCCTGAGCACAATAAAGGTGGCAAGGGACCAGGTGGTTATCAGTCAGAAGGTCCTCAGAAAGCAGATGTCCTCAGAACTGGAGGTCATTATGGGGCCAGATTTGTCCTCTTGGCAGGGCAACTCTCCAGGCTGTTTAGGAAGTGCTAAACTCTGAGTTCTCTTGTGCAGTACCCATGTGGATTAAACACGAGTTTTGGTAAGTGAATGGAGGCACTTCACAGTTAGTCTGGAGCTACCGTCTGGCCTTAATTCTGTCAGACCTGGAACATCTATACACCGGGGCACTCAGGATAAATACTGGGTGTCTTACCCATGAAAAGGGGCTGGATGCTCAGGGAGGGGCTCTCAGGAAGTCCTAGGGAGACGAGGTTCTTCCACTGTGGCCTGTTCGCACAGTGAGTGCCTGCTTTGTCCTGCTTCTGTGTTGCTAGAGATGATACCTGGACTGTAGGTTGGTGCTGCCCAGATCAATCTAAGCATGAGTCCCTTTTATCCCACAGGGCTCCATGGGCTCTCCCAGCTACCTGTCTAGGCATCAGAGCAGATGAGCTGGTCTAGCCAGCTGGGTCCCTCAAGGGTTCTTCTCTGAGGGGCTAGCAGCCCGTGCAGCCCTGCACAGCCTGGAGGTGTGGACGTGCAGGCCTGCGGGTATCCTACCTGTCCCCCACATGGGAGCCTCGTCATCTCCACTTCGTGTCCGGGCCCAGTTTCCCCCGCCCCCCAGAGCCCGGGAGCCGCTTTCCTGTTTCATTTTGGGCAGGAAGAGTGAGGTCGTGTTGTTCTTCCCCCTGCTGCCGGCTCAGGCTGTGGGAACAGTTCCCTGAATGCTTTCCTGTTTGATACCCTGTGTGTGCATCGAGGGGAGCAGGGACAGAGAGGGAGGCAAGAACAGAGAGGTGTGTGCAAGCAGGCAAGTGCAGATAAGCATAAATCACTTGCACCCTTGTTCTCTGGCACCATCACCCAGGTCAGGGGCAGAATGCTGTGTGTCAGGGAGAAGGAGAAAAAAGGAGTGCAAATAGCACTCCATAGATGAGGTCCATTAGGAGGGAAGCACCCGATGAATCTATCTTGACTTAGAGCTGGGAGCACCTGTTCAGTTTTTTGTCAGTGCATCATTTTTTTCAGCATTTGCTGGACCTTGGCATCTTAGAGAACATCCTACCTCTTAGAGGGATTTAGCGATGAAGGAGAGACTGTTAAATCCCACTGCCACCCCCACCCCTGTAGTGCCTCACCCCGAGTAACCAGAGCTCAAGGAAGGCCACCTTCTCCTCCTAGTCTTCCTTCCAAGTCTTCAATAAACGTCTGGGCTCTGAGTAGACAAGATGCCCAGACCCTGTCCTCTCTCTCTCTCTGTAAGGAAGACAAACCCAGGGCCAAGTCTCACCCCTACTGATGGCCAGTACCTGGGGGGAACAGAAGCAAGAGCAGAACATCAGCCTACCTAAGACCCCACAAGGGCAGGAGGAAGGACTTGGCTGTTGGCATGGTTCAGAGACCCCACTTTCCACAAAAGCATCCAGAGCAATAAGAAGAAAATGGAAGCATTGACCCTTTGCCCCAAATGGCCTCTATCCCCCAGGCTTACTAGGGTGTTTCATAAGCTTTTTCAAATTTGAGGAGAGAAGGGGGGTAGAGTTAGGTCAGGGGGCTATCCCCCAGAGAATGGTGGGAGCATAAAGGAGGCAGGATGAGCAGCAGTCAACCTCAAAACCATCAGGCAAGATAGGCTGACCTAGGCTGGGGCCTCAGATAGCTAAGGCTGGCCTTTCCAAGGGCCGCAAGCTGACAAAGGTCTGCGGCACAACATGCTGAAGCTAAGAGTGTGCACTGCTCCCAGGGATTCTGAGGAGTACCCAGCAGCCATATAACAAAAGTTGTTAGAGGACAGAGGGAGGATTCCCATTCTGCCATCACAAAGACAGGACCCAAGAAGTAATAAACTTCTGTACATATCTATTCCATATTATAAATACACATTATATACAAAATAATGTTATAAAATGTAGAAAGGTCAGTGCTTCTGATTCTTAAATTATCAAAATACTAGACTCCAAAATAAACTACAAAAAAACAAACAAAATAAAAACTCATATTATTGATTTCTGAAGGTCAGCTTCAAAGACGGTCTGGGGGCAGTAGTGGGTAGACCCCAGGCTCGAGGCCACAGAGGTGGGTTTGAGTGAAGAAAGGGCCCAAGTGACAGCAGCACCCATTTCTCCCTCATCAAAATTTCCAACGTAACTCCCCTGAGCTCCCCAGTTAGGCCTGGCACCCCAGGCTGGCAGAAGGCACAGGCCCTTTACCTGTCTGCTCACAGGAGCCCAGAAGCACCCAGTGCCAGAGGCTGGGGAAAGCCTGGTAAGGCTTACCAACATTTTTGCCCAGAGGGCCTGGGCCAGGGAGAGAGGCCCACATGCAGCAGCTGGAGACACGGGGCAAAAAGTGCTCCTCTCCCTTCAGGCGCTCATCTCACCTGCAGAGCAAGCCCTGTCAGGAGCCAAACCCAAGAGCATTCTGGCCCATACAGGGCCCTGACTTTGTTGGCCCCCTCTCTCCTCTGTAATTTGGGCCCAGCTGTCACCAGGGAGCCTTGGCCAAAGGCACTTTCAGAAACACAGATGCCAGTGGAGGCCACAGGAGCTCCAAGCCCCAAGGCTGGCCCACTGCCACTCCCCCTGGAAAAGAGGTCAGAGCCCCAGAAGAAGCCCTCTTAAGGCCACTGCTGCCATGACAGCTCCAAATGGCAGCTCTCTTCTGTTCCCTTGGCTGGCATAGCTGCCAATCTGATGCCAGACAGACACCCAAAAGTGTGGAGGGGCACTGCATCTCTTGGCAAGTTCACAGTCTGTGCAGTTCATGCCGTTCCCTCCTCCTCCTGAGAGCAGCACGGTGCATATAAAATGTCCCATCCAAGTTGCAATGTAAACAATGCAGAAGGAAGGTCCAGCTGCTGGGCCGAAGCTGGGATGACCTGGTTAGGCTCCCACCTTATACCTGGGGAGTATATGGAAAGCAGAGAAGTGTGTCACCCTGGGTGCAAGTACTCCTTCCGTTGTTGCCCTGACCATCTCCCTGGGAGAAGCCAGGGGGACAGGCAAGGTGGAGGGCAGATGAGGCAGCCCTCACTGGTCTCCTGCCCCAACACAAGTGCATGCTTGGGAGCCATGCTTCACCAGCTTGGCCAATGGAAGAAGTCACTGCAAAGGGGCAATAGAGGCCCAAGGCAACTACCATCGCCCAACAGCAGCTGGGAAGCAGAGCTTTGGAGCTGGCCAGGTGCCAGTTGTTAGCCTGGCACAGAACTAACCCAGCAGGAAGAGGCCAGGCCAGGCACCACTATGGCTCCAGTTTCACACCCCCTGTGGCAACAAGGCCAGCAGGGACCCGAGAGTCACCAAACCTGGCCTGTCAAGGAGGTGTTCAGGCCCTGCCTTTCCTGAGCAACCCCTCAAGACCCTGCTGTTAGTCTGGAAGTAACCAGGCCATTTTCCCATCCCCAAACAGCGGGAGGGGACAAGCTGGAAGGGCAGGTGAGCCCAGCACTCACCTCCGTAGCAATGACACATTCGTTTCTCTCCTCTGATATCAAACACACAGACTGGTACATGGAGTCCCTGGGGGAGCATATCGCTGATATCCGACACTCTGGCTTTTCACTGAGGGAACATAAGACAGGCAGGTGAGGGAAGGATGGGAAAGGCGGGGCAGAAACCCAGACCCCAAGAGTCAAGGGAGCTCAGAGAGGAAGCTCTGGGGGAAGACACAAGGGTTGGTGGCAGGGCAGTTAGGGCCCCTAAGAGAGCCACAGTACCCCCAACTTTTCCATAAGGGCTTTGGGCCTAGAAAAATGCAGCATTACCAGTAGAGGCAAGTGACCCCACGGGAAGGTGAAGGTCAAGAGAGAGTCACTCTGTGAACACTTGACTTTGGGGAATGAATCGATCAGCTAATGGAGAGGAGAAACAAACAACCCCTGGCAGGAACAAATCCCCTCTTTGCTTAAAAGCAGTCAAGAGCCTTGTGCCAGCCTCTTGCTTATCCTTGGAAGAACTCAGAAAGAACAACACAGGGCCCCTGGCCAGGCCCTGGAGCTTAAGGCCATGCTCACCTGTGTAACCGCAGTGGTGCCTTTTCCCCCAAGCTCTTGTCACTGTGAGGATACTTCCCCGGCATGGTCCCCTGGCCCAGGAGGCCTGGGGCCAGATTGTAGTCCAGTGTATGGTTCTGCTGCTTGCCACAGTTGGACTTTTCCAGGCCACAGTCCACTTCCAGCTCCTTCTTCTGGTTTGTGTTCTTGAGCTGGGTGGCAGGGATCAGGTTGTCCTTCTGGAAGTCTGACAAGTTGTTCATGGCTTCCCTGCTGCTGTCATCTGGCCGCTGAAGCCGCAGTTGTCGCACAGCCACGGCCACCATGCCCAACAACACCAGCACCACCACGAGTCCCACGCCCAGGGAGACAGCCACCCAGGGGAAGCTGGGTGCCATGTCCATCGGGATCTCGCAACGGCTACCCAGGAAGCCATAGGGGCAGTTGCAGATGAAGTTGTCCGCAGAGAGGCCAGTGTAGCAGGTGGCTCCATTGAAGCAGGGCCCTGAGGTGCAGGCATCGCTGGGTGTCCGCACCTCACAGTGCAGTCCTGAGAAGCCAGGAGGGCAGGTGCACAAAAGCCCACTCTGCAGGTCATGGCAAGTGCCACCATGAGCACAAGGGCTGCGGGCACAGTTGCTAATGGGGACTTCACAGTGGACACCTGTGAATCCAGGACGGCAGAGGCACAGGTGGTTTGGGCCTCGATTTACACACTGGCCCCCTGCAGAGACACAGCACACAAGTCAGCAGTGACCTGGGACACGCAGTGCAGGCAGGTGAGCACAATATCCCAGGAATGAGTCCCTGTCCTTCTGCTTCCACGTGCACAGGCAGCATTTACAGAGGCCACTGCACCGGCCGGGGCTCTCTACCTCAGAGAATTCACCACATAAAAATGACCAGCATCTGAGAGAGCTTCAAAGTAGAATCCTACACGTGGACTCAGGTTTGAATCTCAGCTCTGCTTCTCTCTAACTGGGGCTTTAACTGCTCTGTGAGCCCGGGTTTCCTCATTTGTTAAGTTGGAGAACACTACTATCTCCTCATAGGATTGTTCTGAGGGGTCAGGAGGATAACACAGATAAGCCTGGCATAAAATAAATGCCCACCTACACGTAATTATTATTGTTTCTGCGGCTCCCAGGAGTTAGGTAATTAGTCAGAGAGCAGACTTTCCATTGGCTTTCTTCTCCCAGCTCTTCCAACCCTCCTCCTGCTCCTGAGGTTTCTTTCCACCTGGCGCTGGCTGGCCTGCCTCCTGGGGTGGCACCAGGAGGCCAAACAGACAAAGTATACCAATAGGCTTCCCATGTCTATGGGACAAGATCAGGCTTTAAGGAGCAGCGTGCTCACTGACCGACAGCTTCACTCCAGGAGGGACACAGAGCCTCCAATATCCCTCTCTCTAGTCCAGCACCCATCCTGGTCACGTCTCTGACACTGACATAGGAATTGAAGCCAAGCAGTGTGAACCCCTCTCCTAACACCTGCTGCTAACCTGCTCCTCTTCCAAAGCCCTCCCACTGGCCAAACAAGCTCTTCATCCATCTGAGCAGATGGGGACCCATCTCAGCCTGTGGGGGAGACACAGACCTCCACCCATTCTCCTGAACCCCCCCCCCCACCACCACCCAAAGGCTCTCTCAGTCCTAGGGCTGATCCACCAGGTTAGCAAGAGAGCAGGACGTACCATTGGCACATGGGTTGCTTGTGCACTTGTCCACTTTCTTCTCACAGTTGGAGCCAGTGAAGCTAGGGGGACATTCGCAGGCATAACCAGACCCCTGGTTGCGCTCCCGGCACAACCCCCCATTGAAGCAGGGGGAGTCAGTGCAGCTCAAGGTGTTGTGTTCACAGTGCAAGCCATAGTATCCTGGGGGACAGAGGCAGTGGTAGCCATTCTCTTGGTCCTGGAGAAAGACCATTAAGGAGGCCAAAGTCAGACACTGAGGGGCAGGAACAAAAATGCCTGCACATCCACTGGCTGCCTGGGTTGGGGACATCTGACTGTCACTTAGCCAGACCTCTGCCTCACCTTACAGCTGCCACCATTGCGACAGGGGTTGCTGTCACACTCACTGAGCTCCAGTTCACAGTCCATGCCAGTATAGCCTGGGCGACAGGTACAGGTGTAGCTCCGCTGCCCACTGTTGGAGCATGTTGCCCCATTCTTGCATGGGGAGTGGTGGGTGCAGTAGTTGAGGTCTGCAGAGACAGGAACCAGCAAGGTGAGCAGGACAGAGAATGCTCCCCACCACGCTGTCTCACTGTGCAAGTTCATCCCATGTCTGGCTCCAAAAGGCTTCAACTCCCCATCTCCCAGGCCCAAAGATGTTTTTTCCTCTCACAGTGAAATGTATGTGGAAGCACCACAAACTGCACTCAGCCAGAAGACAATCAGTCAAGGTTGAAAGAAACCATAGACTTCAACAACTGTCTGCCATGTCAGCTCACAAATGGTGCCAGGCAAGGAATGATAAAGTAACAACCGCTGGTGAACAGAGGAGCAGAGGGCAAGGCCTGGGTAGCAGAGGAGGAACTCAGGAAAGGCTGCATGGCGGAGGAACACTGTTTTAACAGGTGGGGACAGTACAGAAGGCATTCCAAGGACAGGCAATGAACACCAGAGAAGTGACCAGGTAGTTTTTAAAGGAGTTAATAAGGGTATTTTGAAATATAAGCCAAAACCAAACCCATTGCCATGGCATTGATTCCAATTCATAGTGATCCTATAGGACAGAGTAGAACTGCCCCATGGGATTCTAAGTAGCAGTTGCTGGATTTGAACTGTTGAACTTTTGGTTAGTAGCTGAGCTCTTAACAATTGTGTCATCAGGGCTCCATTTTGAAATATAGTATTTGTTTTATTTGGGAAGGACAGAGAGGGAGAAGCAGACAGAGCAAATACAGGGACTGTAAGAGGTGTGTTTGCGTATGATGAGTATGACTGTGTCACATAGGAGCAAATGTGGAGGAGAGAAAGAGAATGGCTGGGAACCAGCTGCCTGTGCGGTGGACAAGGTAAAGGGACATACACTCAAAGACTGCAAAGGCCAAACTCCAAGCCCTGGTGAACTGCAAGCAAGCCCTAGGGAAGTTCTTTCTGCCTGGCAAGCCTCTATCCACCCTACCCAGGCACATGCTACCTACCCAGAGAAAAGGCTCCATTCCCCACAGCCACAGCTGTCCACCGTGCACAGCCAGAGAGCGACAGGCCCTCCCAACCCACCAGGAAAAGCCAGTATGAGGTTAGGCAGCCACCTGGCCAGTGCTACTGCAGAATCACAGGGGAGGCCCTCAGCAAGAAGTCGGTTAGATGTCACTCTGCCCAGAGACCAGCTCACCTATAGCCTCAGGGCAGCCAGTGAACACACCCCATCAGACAGCTGTTTAGGGGAAAGCTGCTCAAACAGCTTCAGCAGGTAAGCAAACACTTCGTGTGTTAATAGGTAACTACTAGGTAGTACACAGTAGAAAGAGGCACTGAGCCTGACATCCTCTCTCTTTGGCCTTGCTGGAATTTATGTGTGCAACTTTCAGGTGGCCAAACTGTCACCCTCCTGGCTCCTTCAGCCACTCTTACTCCCCAGCACCTGGAGAATAAGGACCTACAATCTCATTCTAGACCAGCTGTAAAGACTTGAAAGCCCCCAAGATCCCTGAAGGAACATGGGAGAGCCAGGTCGGCAGTCATCAAGTAAGGGTCCAGAGACACCTGTGGCTCCTACCCCATCTGCATTCCTCTGTGCCCCGACTCACCTTGATCACAGAACAAGCCTCCCCAGCCTTCATCGCAGATACATTGCCAGGGGGTGCTGCAGGTACCATGGCGACAGCCATTGTGGGGGATGCATTCATTGCACAGTTGGCCCTGCCAGCCTGGGCGGCAGCTGAGAAACAAAAGAGAGGCTAAGGGTGAGGTGAGAGGCCTGACCAGAGGAGGGCTCCCCCCGCCCCCGGCCGACTACCTCTGACCTCGTACTCACAGGCATTCCGCTGGCTTGACGCAGTAGCCATTCTGCTCACTACAGCCAGAAAGACAGATAGCTAAGGACAAAAGCCAGGAGGGGATGAGGTGAGACGCCAAGGACTCTGAAGCCCTTTTTTCCCTCTCCTGGCCTGGGGCTGTCCCCATCTCTCCTGGCCCACCACAGAAGCTGTTGGTGACTTAAAGGAAATGACACCATGGGGGTGGAGAATCAAGGCTGGATGAATTGCAGTAATGGGCCTTCTTGGGGGCTTTGGCATAACTGGGAGGAGCACTGGGAAGACAGAGGAGGTCTGAGTCCAACCCCACCTTAAGCATCTCACAGGCATCCCTGAGGCCCAGCTAGTGGGCAGCTCATACCTATTATCTGTGACTCAGGGGATGGCAGCCTGTTTCTCTGGTGACCACCCCCCATGCAGAGGGGAACTTGGCCACTTACGCTGATCACAGTACTTCCCAGTCCAGCCAGGCAAGCAGGACAGGCTGCCATCGGGCTGGCACACGTAGTGGCCGAAGTGGTCATTGCGCTTCTTGCACAAGCGCGAGCAGTTGTCACCATAGTAGTTGTCACTGCAGATGACCCGGTAAGAATAGCGCAGTCTTGTGAAGGAGTGGCTCTGCTCATCCGGTAACCAGCTCTCGCCCACAGCTAGGGACCCCTGGATGGTGATCCTGCTGATGAGTGCGTCTGCTGGCAAGGCCTCTGAGGGGGCAGAGGGCCAGGTCAGGGGAGGGTAGCCACTCCCCAAGTGACTGCTGGCCAATGTCCCTCTTGGCTGGGATAGTGGTGATCAGTGTGGCCAAATTTTACCAGTTATCCAGATTGCCCCCTCCTGCTATCAAGAGCCAGGCAGAGAAACCCAAAAGCACCACTGCTTAGCTGCGTGCGTGCGTGCGTGTGTGTCTGTCTGTCTGTCTCTGTATGTGTGTGTGTGTATGCGCGTGCGCACCGGGCATGAGGACTTGATACTACTCAAACGGGACAACAGAAGGATGTTAAGACATCCCAGTGCTATAGAGGACAACAGGGAGAGAAAGAAATCAAAATGGAAACAAAATAATAAATAAGAGTAACCAAAACCCACTGCTGTCGAGTCGGTTCCGACTCATAGAGACCCTACAGAACACAGTAGAACTGCCCCGTAGTTTCCAAGGAGCACCTGGCGGATTTGAACTGCCGACCTTTTTGGTTAGCAGATGTAGCACTTAACCATTATGCCACCAGGGTTTCCAAATAAGAGACGGGGAGGGGCGGAGGGGGTTTGCTCTCCAGTTGGGGAAGAGCTTAGAAGCAAGGGGTCTTTTGGTGTCCATCCAAAGGTTCTGCCCCCAGAGGTGGGTAATGGTATTCTTTTTCCTTTTCAGAGTGAGAACTGTTGTGCTGCTGAAATATCCTTTTCCTCTGTGTCAGAACAACATCCCAAAGCCATTATTCCCTTTCCAAAGGAGCGGAATTCGCAAAAGGTGTAAAATACAGGAAGGGGCCCGTCAGCGGCGCTGGCAGCTTCGGCCTTTCTCACCGCCGTGCTCCCTGCGTTCCCACGCCAAAAATAACCCGCAGGAAACGCAATTGTGCTCAAGCCCAGGCAGAGGACGGAATCCAAGCGCACAGCTCGGAGCGCAGCTCCTGGCGGAGCTCAGCGTCCTACCCCCACCCCCAGCCCCGCACTTCCCCGCCTCTAACAAGTTAACTCTTTCGGCGCTGCGTCCTGTCGCCCCCCTGTGGCGGCGAAGCGAGCAACTCACCTGGCCGCAGGTCGTTTCCCAGCGCGTGCCAGGCTTCGATGATGAGTGAGAAGGTACCCTGGGAAGAAAAGGGGTGGGGACGGGAGAAGAGACAGAGAGATAGCAAGGTGAGCGGGAGAGAAGGATGGTGGCTGCCCAGTGGCAGCCAGTCTAATTAACCTAATTGCAGGATATAGTTACTGCGCCCGGGTCAACATAACGGGTCTGCGCGCAATGCATCAAGCAAGCAGGGAAACCAAGAAGAGAACTCCAAACAGAGAACTGAGGGGAGTGTACGTGAGAGCCATTCGTGGGGGGTGGGGGGGCGAGGGGAGCGGCGCTGGGGTGATAACTGATGAAAATCGTGTACGAAGAGCTGGAGAAGGGAGAACTTAAAAACAGGGACGAGGGAGACTATGGTAAGAGCCTTCTAGGGAATGGGGCCCAGGGGGGTCGTCAAGGAAAGATCAGGAGACAGTGCGCCTTTGAGGTTTTGGGGAGAATCTAGAAAATCGGGGGGGGGGCAGGGCACCTACTCCTCTAGGCTTTCGTGACCTCCGGGTGAGCCCCGGCTGTGCTCACCGGCCAGGTGAAATTGAAGGGCAGTTGTAGAGGATTGCGGCCCCCGCCGCTACTGTTTTCCCCGATGGCGAAGGAGTTGGTTCCCAGTACTGGTGTGGAAACGCTGCCGAAGGTGCAGGCTCCAGGCGAGACGACCAGCTGGAAGTGCTTGAGGCAGACGTGAAAGAAGGTCCGGCAACGGGGTTCGCACGACCGCCCGCTGGCTAGGATACCGTGCTCGTTGGCGAACTCCTGCAGCTGCAGCTGGAAGATGCCGGAGCTGGCCGCGCGCTGTTGCACAGGGACCGGGTTGAGGAGGGGAAAAAGGGAGGGGAGAGTCAGCTCGGCGGGCGCCCGAGACTCAGGCTCCGGGCGCGGTGGGAAGGGGCACGGGAAGTTACCTGCTGCCAAAGTGCCACCAGCAGCAGTACAGCCCAGCCAGAGGCGCTCGGAGTCGCGGCAGCCATCCCCCGGGGCGACGCTCTCTCCATCCCCGGAACTTGAAACCCGCTGTACTCGGGTCGCCGCTTTCCCACTTGTCCGCCCCCGGGAGGGGTCCCTGAAAAGCCCTAGTCTGCTTCGAGGCTGCTTCTCTCTGAGCCTTCTCTCTAGCTCCGCTCCCGCTGCCGCGGTAAGTAATCCAGGTAAGGGTGGCTGGGTCACGGCGGCGCTAAGGACTTGTCCTCCGTCTAATCCTGGGGCTGCTAGCGGGCTAGTGCCCCGGCTACACTGCACCGAGGTGGATTGGACTGCGGCTGTTGATTTCCAGTACTCAGCCTTCAAGCAGCGAGGCTACACTGAAACCTACGGGCTCCAGAGCCTTCCTTATATATATTGGCTCCAGTCCTCGCCGCCTGTCACTCAGGCTCTTGGTCACTCTCTCCTCCCCTCCCCAGCCTACAGCCCAACGCCGCCCCGAGGGGCCTCCGCCCCCGCGGTACCCCCTCCCTGCTAGGGAGTCGGACGTAGGTCCCCGCCCCTCCGTGCCGCTCCACCTCCTGGGTCCCCCAGCCCTGAGCTTGCCGCGCGGCTACCAGTCCTCCTCAATTGTTGATTTGGTAGCCGAGACCCTGACCCTGGGGGGATAATGCCAGAGCCTGAGTCGGTGAGGGGGAAGAGCGGGGGTTCCTGGATGGTCATGGGGGCGGAGACACTGGGGAGTCCCCGAGGGCGGTGCGTCCACTGCGGGTGCTAGTTACCTGCAGCTTTTGCTCAGGTAGAAAGAACTTAATCCTGGAAAGTGAAACTAGCGCCAAAGAACTCCGATCTCTTTCGTCTCCTACCTGGAGCTTCAGGAGTTCACGCCTCCAAGGCCCGCAACCTGTGAGCGCCCACCCAGCACGAATCCTCAGCGGAGGAGGGAAGCCAGCGGCTGTTCCCCGCAAGGCAAAGGGCCAAACTTGTACACTCGCAGTCTGCCTCCCTCCACCTGGAGGACGTCTCCCCGCCTAGCTTCAGGGGGCGTGCCAACGCGTGCCTTCTCTTCCCTCTGCCCTAGCCTAGGCTAGGCACGTGCCAGACCCCAGGCATGTGCCCCCCCAAGTGGGGGAGGGGCCCGCGTCCTCAGCTGTATGGTAATAAAGTGCTGGCCCTGCCTCCAGCGCCTCCCCTCACCTGGGTCCCGCTTCAGTTCCAGCGCCCAGCATCTCCTCTCACACCAGCGGCCCCAAGCACCCCCACCCCCACCCCGCGTCCTGTCGCTCCAGTGGGACAAGGAGGAACTCTCCTTGGCTCCAGAGTTGGCTCAGGCCACTGGAGGGTCAAGGTGAGAGGTCTGACAAGACCAGCTCCTCTCCTCGTAGGGTGGGACGTGGGGTAGTACTGAAATCGTGAGAACTTGAGTTTCAGGCAACTTCACCCGTCTCGTCCTCGCGGCTTCCCTAGGCGGCCCCACTCCTCCTCAGAGCTGCTGTAGCACAGCTACTTTCACGGAACCCGGCGCGATCCCCCGGAGGACTCAGACGGGGGAGGGCCGCTTTCTCCTAGGCTCGGGGTTGCCGTAGAGCTCTTTCTGCTACGCTGAGGACCGCGGGGCCCTTACGGCTTCAGCTGTCAGCCCGCCCGCGGGGTGATGGCTGTAGTCGGGCGATAAGATCGGCACGGGGGGAGCGGGGACGCGGCGCGGGCCTGGGGGAGGCTACGAGGAGGGGGCGGTGGCCCTGCGCTGAGCCCAACAGCTGCCTGCACCGAACACAGTCTGATTTCTTTATCTTGGGGGTGGGGGTGGGAGGACTGGGGAGAAAAGATGAGAAACAAGAGGTTGGGAGCGTGGGTTGGGGGAGGGGCGAGGTGAGGATGCAGGCTCCGGGGTCCCCCACGCACGGCCACCCCTCCCAGCCACCATCTGGCGCGAGCGAGTTGGCGTGGGGAACCGAGGTGGGGCGGGGGCCGGCAGATGGGCCCAGGCTGCGCTCTTGAGTTAATGTAGGTTATGAGCGGGTAGAGTCCCTGGGCCCAAGGGAGGGGGAGGCTGGGTCTTGCCTCCCAGCGATCCTGACAAGTGGGGGCCCGGATCCTCACTCTGCCCATACTCCCTCCTTCTGCAGTTGCCTAGACCTCCTTCGGATGTTAAAGGATGCCACTTACTCTCCTCCAAGCTGGCATCCAGCCCTACACCACTCTGTCCGCTCCTACTCCCGAATCCTGGTCTGGGAGTTAGTTCTTAAAAGCTTCTTCCTGTTAGTGCGCTGGCACTTGCCGGTCCCACAGGAGGCATCTCACTCAATACTGACAGATCTGGCACACTCTCTACCCTTCAGACACATGGAGATTAATATGCCCAAAGCATTCTGCAAGTCGCAAAGAACCAAACGAAAGCAGGTAGCTTTAATATTCTTAGCAGTGAAAATGCGAAGAGTAAAATGAAATCCAAAGACCTAGAAAGCCTCTGACATGGTAGGTAAAGGGTTAAATTACTTAGCATCTTCAAAAGGCCCCGAAGTTCCTAAAACACTTTACTCTCTAAGACACCGCTGTCCCTGGCCCTGAGTACCCACTTAGGGCTCCTATCTGCTGAGGTCAGGCCTTGCCCAACTTGCTGGGCAGGAGAGGGTAGCGCTGAGAGCTGGAACCAGGATGCAAAGGTCCCAGGTGTTTTTCACAGCCCTACAGCTGGGTCTCTGCCTTCTACTCCCATTCCTGATTTGGGGCGGGAAGAGTCATATACACACACCCTGGGAACATTCACAGGAACAGGAGGCTGTGAGGGGGCTGTGAGGGTCCGCAGGACTGGACCCGTGTGGACGGCTTCCGCCGTCGATGCAGATCCTCCTCGGTGCTGCCCTGTAGAAGGAAGCCAGCATAGATACAGGGCTGCCGCGGAGTGTGAGCTCTCCGCCGCGCCACAGTTCCTCACCTGGGCCAGCACCTGCAACCCTGCCCAGCGTCCGGAGCGTCAGAGTCGTGGCCTGGCTTAACTCAGGGCCATGGCTTTCCGCTCCCGAGGCCTTCGGCTGACCCTTCGCCTGGCGGCTGAGTTCAGGCCCCGGGGGCACTAAGCTTGCCTTCCAGCCGTGCCCCAAGGCTGGCCACAGGTTACTGGATTGAAGCAGGAACCGCGTAGAGCCTCGGGACTCTTCCGTCCCTCTGGGTAGCCTACTGTACCCACCCGAGGACCACAGACGCAGTTCTGGGGCCTTTTGCATGGTAGTGTTCCCTCCAGTCCCCTCCCAGGGCAGAGCTGTCAGCGCCGCAAACTGCTCTTTGGAAACCGCACCTTGGCGCAGCCGTGTAGGAGCGCGGTGAGGGCTTGGCCACAGCCCTGCTGGGGAAGGCGGGGGGCGGAGAAGCAGGCCTGGTTTGGGCGGGGCGCTTAAGCCTTCAGGGGCGCCGCCGTGGTCGCTGCGGAGAACGGGACACGTGCAGAGAGCCGCCGAGTCGGAGCTGCACAGAAGGCGGAGAGATTTGCAAACTGTTGCTGCCACATGGCTGCTGCATTCGATCCATTCACATTGAAATGAGGCCGGCGCGTGCCTCATCTGCCGTAGGGCGCTGCCACGCGTCAGTTTGGCCTGCCGCGTGCCAACTGGGCCAGCCAGGGAGGCGGGGGCGAGGGGAGCCGCGGGTTCGCGGACCTTGGGCCTGCAATTGAGAACTGGCTGGCAGGAAAGGGGTAAGACGACGGGTTTCAGAGGCGGTCTGGGATCAATGCCTCGGCTCCGAACAGATGCGTCCCGGCAACCCTACTCTATCTGCCGCTGCTTGCACCTGCCGGTCAATAAATCGATTTTACAATTTAATACAGCAGCTTCCCGCCTGCCTAGGACAGATGCGACAGAACCACCTCCGCCCTTGCCCCTCCCGTCTAGGGGCGCCAGTGGTTAGGGCCGGGATTCCCGCTCAGCAGGTGGCGCCCCGCCGGGACCTAGTCCATCTCTCTCCGGAGCCCCTACAAGGAACTGCCTGAGCTGGTTTTTTCCCGCGGGGCCAACTGGGTTCTCCATAGGACGGTCCTGAGACTAGTGAAGGAGAGAGGTGGTGGCCTTGAGGGCTCGCTTGGAGACTTTAACGGAGGAACAGGATGCAGTGCCTGTTGATAAGCTGTGAGGGGCCCTGTGAGAAGGAGGAAGGGGTGGGCCATGGGCAATGAGGGACACTGAGTTCGGAAGAATTCCCATGACTAGGGAACTGAACAGATAGGGAGGACTGGGGTGGGATGGAGTCTCTTCTGACCACTTTCCTGAGTTTCTTTATTATCAGCATGAGATGGACCTGGCTCTCAGCATTTCCCAGTACACATGATCTTGAGTTTGTAACTTAACTCCCACTCCACACTTGGTTCTCTCATCTGTGCAACGGAGATGATAAGAGCCACCTGGGAATGGGACTAAGGTGACTACATCAGGTTATATATTTGCAGGGCTCGGTCCACCTTGATTTTCTTTACGCCATGTAAAAGGAACAAGTTTAGGGTGGATGGGGGAGATACAGGGTACAGGGAAGATCTCTGACAGCGAGTGAATTCCAGGAGGAACGGAAGGAAAAAGAAGATAGTTGTTAAGGCATGAGGCATGAGGAGCAGAGAGGGAAAGAGTGGTAGGGGATGAGGTAGAGGTAGAGGTAGAGGTAGGGGATGGAAGAAGGCCCTGGGAGGGCCTTCTCTGGAGAGAGGGCACAGAAGGACCTTGGCTGGAGGGATAAGACCAGAGCTGCTAGAGTAGGTTGGAAGTAGACGTGAAAGTTTGGAAGAACCAGCTACACATGGTTTTGACCTTCCAAAGATGACCCTCCAGCCAGGGTCACATGTGGGTCATACATTGGCCCTTCTCCTCCTTAATGGTGGCATTTCAGAGCAGGGGCCTGTGGGAGGAAGGAGGAGGTGACTTGTGCACTGCTCTGGTTGTTGCTGTCCCTAGTGGCCTAGGGGGACTCAGTCCTCTGTGGCTCATCAAGAAGTCACACTAACTAGGCTGGACTGTCCACTGGCAAATGGCTCATGACTGATTACCCAAACATCTCAGGGAAAGGATGTCTGAGTGGGCAGAACCACTGGGCATGAGTCAGACCAGGAGGACCTCCCAACTCTCCTCTTACCCAGGTTCCCAGGATGCTGAGAGCCTAAGCCAGCCCCATAGTCTACCTCTTCTGCTCTTTCAAAAGACCTAGTGCAGGTGATGCCTGGAGCTGGATAACTGGTATGGACTGGACCCTCTCCTGAAGAGAAGACGGGCCCAAGAAAAGAGAAATTGCGAGCCCCTGACCTGAGAAACCCTGGTGGTGTAGCGGTTAAGTGCTATGGTTGTTAACCAGAAGAAGGTTAGCAGCTTGAATCTGCGAGTCACTCCCTGGAAACTTTATGGGGCAGTCCTACTCTGTCTATAGGATCACTATGAGTCAGAGTCAACTCAACAGCATTGGTTTTTGACTTGAGAAGCTTCTGACTGTGACTTGGGTTGAGTAGGAAGGTCTCTGCAGGCTTTCTGGGTGTCGGTCAGGAGGAGAGGATGAGGAAGAGGCTGAGCAGGGTAGAGACTTGCTGTCTGGAGAGGTTGAGGTAGTCCTGGGGGCAAGGGCTCCCGTTGGTGGTGATCCCAACAGCTGCCCCAGATTCATTTGCCAAACCCAGAGGGTGCCTGGAAAGCTAGGCTGCCGGGAGCCACACAGCGGGTATTTCCAGCCACGGATGAGGCCAGGGTTTAGGGCAGCTTCCATAGGCAACTTTCCCAGAGCCTAGCTTCCCCTTCCCTAGCTCCTTCCTGTCCCCACCCTAAAGAGTGAGCAGGAGACTCAGGGAGGGGAGGGCAGGTTCAGGGCAGCCTCTGCATGGAGACTCCCCAGGCTCCAGGCCTTACCCACACCCCCATCTACCCTGCCTGCTGAGCTGGCTCTCTAAGCACCCAGAGGACTCCATGAGGATATTACAGGGCCAGTGAACAGAGGGCACAAAACAAGGCATTGCTGGGGTTCAGTGGGCCAAAAGGGACCCCTCTGTTAGCTTGTACTAAGGTATGTCCTGGAGCGAGTACATGTTGTTGAGCCTGAGCTTAAAGCAAAGTTTCAACCACTCCATTGCCACTGGAACTTGGAACAAGCTTCCCTTCCCCAAGATCCATCTTCCCCTGGAGAAAGCTCCTCATCTGCTCATCCTGTGTCCTGGTTGTACTAACATCAACTGTCTTGACCTCTCACCCCTCCCCAGCATACAGATCACCATTCCCAATAGCACCTTGCCCTTCAGCCCTCACTCCCACCTCTAGCTTTGACTTTCTGTCAGCATCCAGGCCCAGCGTTGCCTCTGACCCCTTGGTACCTCCTGGCCCTGGGGAGCCCTCCATCTTCCTCCCACTGAGTAACAACTCACCTAGTGGAAGAGACTCTGACCTCACTTCCCCATATCAACTGATCTCTGATCCCTGTTTTTACCCAGGACTTAGAGCAAGACAGAGGTGGGGGATGGGGCCCTTTCCCCAGCAGCAGGAACCTGGGGGGATTACTCACACCAGCCCTGGCCCTCTGCAGCCTCCCTGGAAGAAAGGGTCAGGACTGAACCAGGAAGTGCTGTTTCAAATAGTCTCACACACAGAGGAAGAAACCAGGGACAGGTGCCAACTCTGTGAACAGCTGCCTGAGCCAGCAACGCACTGGTCTCTGCAACAGGCTGAGGAGGAATCTGACTGCCATAGTCAAGTAGGTGATGGGTCTTGAGCAGAGGATGGTGACTGGCTGTCGCCTCCATGTCCCAAATGAAAGGAAACAGGATTTAGGTTAGACATATGGGAGAACTTCCTGGGGCAGTGTCTGTGTAATCCAGATGTTAATCCAGGTTGAACTATCTGCTGGAGCTGATGAGAATTGCAGGTTGATGCTTGCTAATGAGTAACTTACTTTACCTTGATTAGCAAAGGATTTACAGACCAAAAGCAACCTACTGCTGTAAAGCCAGCTGACTCAAAGTGACCTTATTGCCAGGACAAAGTAGAACTGCCCCACAGGGTTAAGACTAAATCTTTACGGAAGCAGACTGCCACATCTTTCTCCCACAGAGCAGCTGGTGGGTTCAAATTGCCCATCTTTTGGTGAGTAGCTGAGCATTCTAACCACTGTACCACCAGGGCTTCTAAAGGACCTCCAGCCCAGAGACTCTTTGTGTCTAGACCATCCCCAGGGAAGACAGGTACAGATGCCTGGGAGGTACCAGAACCTGGACCCCCTCTAAGACTCAGGGAGTGTATATTGGACAATCTTTAGGTCCTGCCCCAGCCTGTCCTATGGAGCTGTCCAGACACTTGAGTTTGCAGCCAAGACGCAAGCTGGAGTTCAAGGTTAGGAGCTCACAGAGAATTTCCAGAGCAATAGTGGATTCTCAGGGACTCCACTACCAGGAGTTTCAGGAACAGCCTCACTTAACTCTGCCTGTTTACAAACAGACAGGCTTCATCCCCTGCTGCACCCACCCACCTCAGCCTCTGGAGCCCACGCTCACTGTTGGAACACTTTGGGTCACCAAAATACCTGTGCAGCCCTGTGACCAGCCCCTCCCATTTTTATCTCCCCACCTCTCCCAAGTGGCCTGCTTCTCTTCTCTACTGTCACATCCTTTCTCCATCTGAGGAGGACCCTGTGGAGACCTGGAATGAGCCCATCAAGACTGCCACCAAGAGAAGGGAATGTACACAAATGATGCATTCTGTCTCGGGAATGGTTCTGTACGTCCCATGGTTAGGTTGTCTGGGGTCCCTGCATACATGCACACATATGTGGAGTTTGGATCCATCAGTAAATCAGTTGTGGATTGGGTCTACCATGTGCCTAGCACTGGGTTAGGGTCAGCGAGGCCAAGAGGTTCAGCCCCAGTTGCCTGTGGCAGGTAGAGAGGATATCAAGACCCATGAAAAGGAGTGTCCTGGCCTACAGAACCAGGTTTCAGAGAGGGACTGGGACCCCAGGGGCCAGGAGAGGCTGTCTGGGTGAGGAAGGTTTGTAATGGGCCCAGAAGAAAGAGCAGAACTTAAATAAAGGAAGGGAGAACAGTCCTGGTAGGGGGAATGTAGACAGTGCAAGCAGCAGGGTGGGAATGAAGTAGATATGGCTGGAGCAGAGACTGTGTATACGAAGGACTGGGCATGAGGTTAGATAGCTAGAGTGTGTGAACCTCTGGGCAAATGAACTTGGCCATGCTTGATAGGCATTGCGGAGCTCTGTGGCTTCTTGAGCAGACAATGCTGTGAGTTACTATCTGGCAGTCTTGTGTAGGGTGGTCTGGAGCAGGGAGGTGCAGAGGCTAATTCAGAGGCAGCTAGGTGGCACCTAGAACAACCTATGGTCTATAACTAAGGGCCCGGTTACCTGTAGGGACAGGACTCTCGCCCAGCTCCTCAAGCTGTTCCCTGGTCTTCAGATGGTTCTGCCCAAAGACAGCTTCTCTCATGTTGATTTGACGGCCCTGAATGATGGGGGTTTGGAGGGCTATGTTTGACTAGGCCTCTTGAGGTCCTTCTGGAACAGTCTTGCCAGAGGGAGGAGGGCTCACCAGCCTCATGGGTCTGCAGTGGCCTCGGCCCACCCCTTCCTCCAGCCTGGAGCCCAGGCTGGAGCTGTTTAAGCCTGAGAAGCACCAGTCCATTCCTAGCTGTGCCCTGGGGTGGGACATCGAGGGTCAGCCTTCTCAGCCTCACTGGGTCAGCCAGTCTCCAGACCAGCCCCTCCCCAAAGCCTGAGATCATGGCCTTCAAGGGCCCCATGACAGCCCCCACCCCCAGCTGAGCTCACTGTCCTGGCTGGCTGGGGGACATTGTTGTCTCCCAGCCCCTCCCTGGGGCTCAATGAGCTGTTTATTGGCAAGCCAGGCGAGGCAAGGAGAGGGCGGGCACAGTGTGCCTGTACACAATGGGGATTCCGTCCATTCTGAGGTGGCTGCAGGAACCAGGCTGGCTTTGTCACAGGCCCTCATTCCCACCATTTAGCCGAGCTGGAACTCAAGGCGGAAGTACCCGTATAAGAACAACAATGTCGTCACCCGTCTGCAGGGGGCAGGGAGCTACAGGTCCAGCCTCCTGGGACCCATAGCCTAAGGGGTGTTTGGGACAAGTTCAGAGACTAAGGTTGTGCCTCAAATCAGTGGGAGCCTCAGGCAGACAGACAGACTTCCTCCACCTGTCCTGCCAGTTCATCTGCAGGTCGGTGGAGAGCATTTAAGTGCAGCCCTTAGTACCTTAGCCTCGCTCAGCTCTTCCAAGTACAAGGGGGAGCCCTGGGGGTGTAGAAGGGATGAGTGCACCCTGTAAGCCCTGACTGGTGACGTAAAATAGGGTCAGGGGAGACCTGACCTGCAGGTCTCTCTTGCTCTACCTTGGGCAAAGGCCTTTGCTCAAAGTTGGGCTCAGGCCTGTTTCTGGACCTCTAGCCCAGCCAGCCTGCCCCTTCCGGCACTGGCGGCTCAGACAACAAGTGTTTATTTTCCGGGGGGCGGGGGGATACAGGACGTCAAGGCGTTTCCCTCCTGCCTGGTGCTGCAGTGGTTCTCACAGTCTGGGCACTGGTGACATCACCCGCCTTTCCTTTGCAGCCCTGGCCTCCTTGCTTCCCTGCCCCCCATGCCCTGGCCACACTACACGGCTCTGAACCTTCTGCTTCCGGAACAAGCACTTTGGAGGGCACTCACATGAGACACAAGAGCAACTGGGAAGTCGTGGACCATCCCCTCACCACTCACTACCCCTGGCATTCAGGCCAAACCCAGGGATAGCCCCTGTGAGTTCACCTGCACCAGAGGGGTTGGTGTCCCACCCAGGCATGCTCCTAGAGCGAAGCTGGCCCTTTAAGGGTCTTGGGAAGCCAGAACAACAGGAAATCCAAACGGCCTCATTAGGCTGCTCAGAGCTCAGCACAGTAATTAGTGCCCTGAAAACAAAACAAGGAAAAGCAGGTGGTGGTGCCCCCCTCCCTCAATCTTGGCTGCCCCTGGCATGGCCTGTTAGTACCCACAGCTAGGCAGCTGGGGCTGAACCCCCTCCCTTTTAAGCCCCCTCACCCCAAGCTCCTAAAAGCCTGCTGCCTGTTGCCCAGGCCAGGGGTTGGAGCCTAGGCTCTGAGGGAGCAGGCCATAACCTCTGTCAACTATTTCTCCCTAAGGAGATAGGAGCCCCCAGGACATGCACTAGGGCTTCCCCTCTCCCAAAGCCACTTGTCACATAGCATCCTCCACCTGTTTGCAAAATACTGTGATGTGGGGTTGGGGACTAGGTTGGCTTCTCCAGAAGGAAACGGAGGCACATGGGAGCCCAGACCAAGAAGGCCACCTTAGGAGAAGGGAGGAGCCTGCTCCAAGGTCCTGTTTCCCAGTGGGGTGATCCTCCAGGTGGCCAAGACCACTGGTCAGAGGGAATGGTAACCCACAGGCCCTCTGGACAGATCCTGGGGACTTGCAAGCCCCTTCAGATAATAAAAGCCTGATGAGGAGTCGAAAGGGATCCCTAGTGAGCCCTCCTTTCAGCCGGGCTATACAACAATACTACAGGCCGTGACTCACTCTATCCCCTGCATTTGGTGCAACTTGAACTCCATCATGACTCCGACTCCTGAGATGTCCCCCTGTATTTGTACTGCCAGGAGAGGGACGTTCTGTGCTCCATTTAAGAAAAAAATATGCATTCAACAAACAATTACGGAGCAGTTGCAACCCTTCTGGGGAGGTTCCTTTCCTCTGTCTTGAGAAGGCTTTTGAGAGCAGGGACTGACTTTCTCTAGTGGTGTATCACCCCTACCAACTCTGACAGCCCCAGCACTTCAGCAGTGACTGGTGACTGGTTCGTGCTCATGAATAATCACAAATGAACCAGGGAGAATGGACTCTGAGCTTGAGGATCTTGCCACGTAAGCCCAGAACTCAGTGTGGCCACAGCAGCACCTGGTCAGGACTCTGGCCTTGTGCTCAGAGCCTAGACTTGTGCAGAGCAACAGCCTGGGGCATAGAGGGCAAAGGATGCCTGTCCTCCTGAGAACAAAGCTGGCATGACCTTGGGATGTGGGCTTGCTTAGGCTGCAAGCGGTGGAGGACAGATGCTGAGAGGTAGACGCTGCTCAGGTTGAGTGAGGACAGTGGCCAGCCTACAGCAAGTGAATGGGGCTGTAATTAAGCAGTGGTTTCTGGTCCCACTACTCTTGGCCAAGAACAAAGGCCCCAGGCATCAATGCTCAGGGGGGAAGGAAAAGCAGAGGAGGGGGGCGGGGTAACCCAGAACCTGCTATTGGGTTGGGCAGCTGGCCTCCAGCTGGGTAGGGGACTCTGCAGCACCCCCTGAGGCTACCAGCTGGGAGGTAATTTCTGCGGGACTCCAATCTGAAAGTGAGGGGGCCACCCTGATGCTAGAGGAGGAGTGGACCAGTTAGGAAATGTCTGAAGGCTACACAGCCATGCAGCAGAGTTTCTCAGCCCTGGGCACATGTAAAAATCACTTGAGCAACTCCCTGAGAGTTTGATGTAATTGGTCTGTGATGAGGCCAGAGGCACGGATTTTTTCTGAAAGCTCCCCAGGTGACCCAGTGTGGGGACAGCGTGGAGAACTAAGGCTACTAGTGGCAACAAAGGGCCCAATTTTAAATCCAAGGGCCTCACCTGTTCCTCTCCTTTCCACATAAAGGCCCACAGTGCTCAGAGGCCACACCTGCTGGACCAAATGGTGGGAGTGCCCTGGGCCCAGCTGAGGGGTCATGGGAATGAAATCCCAGAGGGAAATGGGCAACAGAGTCCCCTAGGCCCAGAGTGGGGCCTCTGCAGAAGTCCTCCTTCCTTGACCCCCAATCACCAGAAAGTTACCCAGAGAAACAGCAGCTGTGGACACAGATGAGAAGCCTGGTGTGCGTGTGTGCACGCGCACACGCCAGTGCGTGTGAGCGCACTAGACACCCAAGCCAGGCCCTAGGAACAGACCCTCCTGACTCATCCCTCATTTTTCCCCCGGGGCCTGGGGACTAAGAAGGAAGAGGGATAGACTCAGAGCACCTGAGCCAAGGGGACCTGGCCTCGTACTGGGACATGCTCTGGTCCTGAATCACTTCCCGGATATAGCTCACTGCCCAGACTTCAAGGTTTTGAGGGGGAAATATTTTTACCGAGTTCCCCAATCTGTCACCCCCTCCCTCACTAGGACTAGACCTCAGCTCTCCTCAGCCTACCTCAGCCTACCAGCTCAGGCCTTCTCCACTGAGCTCCCTGGACATTGTTTCCCGCCGCAGGAAGTCTCTGATGCCCTGCGCTGGATTTTGTTTTCCTTGTTATCGGGACAACTAATATTTTTTCCTGTGTGGAAAAAAAAAAAAGAGATTTTCCCAAGCAGATTACAGCTGTCAGTGCAGAGGGGGTGGGAGAGCAGTGGGAGGGGGCTGAATGCTGAGCCCTCCCTTCACCCTCCCCTTGGGCCACTCTCACAGGGCCTAACTTGTCAATGGAAGAGGAAGACCTGCCCTGGAGTCAGGGGCAAACACTGGTCTGGGCTGAAAAGCCAGTCCCCTGTCCTCTGCCCATGGACTAAGCCATATTTCTGAGGACAGGGAGAGGGCCCTGGCTTGCCTTTCTCTCTGGTGCAGCAGAGGCGTAGTCAGGCACAGCTATGGTTGGAAGGTCCACGGTTCTGGGGGGCCATTTCTTCCCAGATGAAAATTCTGAACTGCCAGGCAGTGCTATCAGACCAGGTGGCAGGACAGGAGGAAAGAGGCTCAAGGAAGGGTGGGAGCAAACAGGAGACCAGCTCTGCCACACACTGCGACTTTGAGCCTGGGGCTGTTGGCCTCTGACTCACTGGACGCAGTGACACTTGCTTTACCTATATAAATGTTAAATTGTGAGGTTGCAGAGAAAATAAAGTATCTGATTCAGTGTCAGGGGTTCTTTGTGTGTGTGTTAATACATATGTATATAATAAAATTTTAAGTACACATTCCAGTGACATTGATTATATTCACCACATTGGATAGTCACCACCACTGACTATTTCTGAAGCTTTTCCTCAGTGTCAGCGGTTCCAACGACTCTGGTCAGTAGAGTTGACAACAGGTATCTCAGTACTGGTATGAACAAGCCTTCCACAAGCAGCAGACCAGAAATGAGAGGCCATGACTCAGGAGGCTCCGTCTGAATGATACAGTGTGAGCCCACGCGTGCAGACATGCACTTACACATATTGGCCTGTGCATTCTTCCTTGATAAACTCTAACATTTTACACTGAGGTGCTGGGGTTCTTGGGACAGGCTACTTAGGTCTTTGGGATAGAGACTCATGGAAAAACTCCACTGCAGCAGTAGGGCCTTGCCTAAAATGGTCTAGTTTCTTTTCAAGTTTACAATACTAAATAGAAGGACTTCAGGTGTGGATTATTCACTCGTATATGGTGCATAATGTATTAAGAATATTTGCCCAGATGCTCACCAAGGACCAAAATGACATGGGTAAAGACAACCCAGTAGATAGAGAGACCCACATGAGTGGGTGCCTACATTGACTTGGGACCGGAAGAACCGGATGGTGCCCGGCCACCACCAGTGATAGCCGCGACGGAGCTCACTCAGTCGAGTCTCACTGGCAACACAAGAATAAAGAGGAGTGCACCCTGAGATCTCCACTAAAAGACCTCAAATGATGGTCCAGTGGCTTCGGGGTTCCCCTGGGAGCATGGCCCCTGGCCTTGATGCTGCCCTTGCCCGTACATCATAATGAAGGACCACTCTTCGAAAATGAATGGATTGGTCTTGGCAATGCAGAGTGACCATATATTGGATGCACTTTATGGTTCTATGCATCTATATCATCTATATCATCCTGCTGAGCTCTGGCTGGAGGAAGGAGAGTGGGTGGAGAGGAGGGGAAAGGAGACTGTTGAGAAGATGAGACATGTATGGAGCACGGAGGAATGGTGTGCTGTCACCGGGCAGGGACAGCAGTGAAAGTTGCACATAGGTGGGCATGTAAATTTATATGGGAATATACATTTTTCACTCAGTCATAATCAAAAATAAAAATAAATTACATTAAATTAAAAAAAAGAATATTTGCCCTAGTCCCTGCCATGTCCTGCATCCTCTCACAACGTGGCTAATCTCCTTGAAGAGGGACTCCCTGGTGTCTCTATGCAGACATGAGCAACACCATCTGTAGGGACAGAGTGAGGAGAAATATGGGGATTTCTGTTTATACTTATTTTTTTATCTGAAAAATGAAAACTTGAACTTCAATAATAACATGTGGTTTGATTGTAGAATGCCATTTGTACACAAATATTCATGTCATGAGCATTTGGAGACCATAGCTCTGAGAAACTTGTGAGGGCTTTGCATCCTATCATAAACCCATTTCTGACTGGGTGCTGGGTAGGGGAGGGAGCAGTGGGGGAGGGGCCTGTGAGTTCTGGGTGCTTCAGCAGTCCTCTGGCTTAATCAGACTCCAGGACACCATCCAGCAGCCTGAACCTTTTCTGGCCCTTGAGGCCTCTCTTCTCCCTGCCTCTCTCTCAGGCTTGCTTACGGCCCATGTAGATTCTAGGGCCTTGGCTGCCATGGTCCCTGCCAGGAGAGGGTGGTCCTATTGTGGCTAGCACACTCCCCTCACCCTCTGTGAGGTTGGGGTCCCTGTAGCTGCTCTGCACGCCATGTCACCCCCAGGAGAAAAGTCCCTGGCTGGGAGGCGGCCCTCTGCCGGGAGGCTGTTTCCTCAAGCAGCCAAGGTAAGAAGTGGGGGATTTCCAGTTAGTCCACAGGACTGACTTCAGTACTGGGGGCTCCTCTCCTGTCTCCTGTTGTCCAGGCTGGGGTGAGGACAAAAATTCTGGAGAGAAGAGTTAGGCCTCATTATTGGCAAGGGACTGTGGGCAGAAGAGCCAACTTGATCCACAGACCTCCTGAGTTGAGTTCAGGCAAGAATCCCTGGGCTGTGCCTGGAACCAATAGGAACTCAGCCCTGGAAGACCCCAAAGGGCATCTTGGGAGAGCTGTGTTTTGCAGTCTGGAAATCCAGGGCCACCCTTACTCATGGTCCTGTGGGAAGTGACTCAAATCAACGAATGCCCCTGCCAAACCCCACTGCCCTGGTTCTGCCCCAGGACTGCTGCTTGTTAGGGTTCATGGTGAGGGGAAGGTACAATCTGAGTCTTACTCTGTAAGGCTCCCTTAGCTGGCCAGCACTTCCAGGAATGTCGAAGACTCAAGGGAACCAATATGGCCCCGTGGGAGCTAGGAGCCTCCCATTTCAGACAATCTGAAGGGAGTTACCGAGTAAGCACAATGCATTCGGGACTGTAGGTAACACCTTTGCACCATCTTCCCCTGAAACCCTGGCCCCCAGGAAAGAGGAGCTGTCCCCTAAGGTATTCTCCATATTCCTGCACTATGGAAGCTAGGCAGGGAGGATGGGTACAATCCCATGAGAATACAGCAGTTGTGGTGACCTGGGGATAGGGTCTACTCATCTAGGCCCTGGCTTAAGAAAAGAACCAGACTTTCTTCCACTATCATGGGCCTCAGACCCTTGTGAGCTCCATTTTATTACCCTGCTTCTATGTGTGTGCTGTGCACATACGTCTGTATGCTTTGCACACATGTGTGTTCTTACGTGATTAACGTGAGGTCAAGGAATGGGCAGATACTCGTTCAAGGTTTCTGAGCAGAAGAGGATCTGAAAGGTGAAGGGGTAACACCAGCTATCAGCAGCGCAGGCTCACCATGTGTGGACCACCAGCCGGGAACTTACGTATGCGACGGCCACTCATCTGCACAGCAACCAGACCTCTTGAAGAAGGTGTTATCGTTTTTCTCCGTTGCCGTTGCCGTGTGAGGCTGAGAGAAGAGAGAAGTTAAGTGACCAGTCTGAGGTTACACAGGAAGTGAATTCAAGTCAGGGTTTGAGGCCTCATCTGACTGATGCCAAGCCAGAGATCTCTCTACCAACCTTTGTCAATTATGCTAGATTTGCTATGAGGCCCTGGTTGCTCTGTTCTCAGGTGACCAAAGATCTCTACTATCACTCCCCTGCCCCGCCCCCTGCAGCCCCTTCTGCTCTTGCCCTGTAAAGGTGGCAAAGCAGAGCACATCAAAGGCTGCGTGGTGTCCAGGGCACTGCACCAAGACCTTCACACTCCAAACCAGTCCCCAGTTCAGAGGTCTGGCTGGCCTTGGGCTGGATCAGCTAGGGCTGAGCTGGGGCAGCTGTTTACAGTAAACAGAAAGCTCCTGAGGAAGGAAGGAGGGGAGGGGCTGGGGTCGTCATGGAGACAGGGACCAGCAGTGGGGCCTAAGCTCTGATCTGCAACTGTTGGCAACACATTCCTGCCCCTTCTAGGACACAGAAGGCCTAGAGGAGACCCAGAGCGTGGCCTAACAAGGGCAGAGCAAACAGGCAGGCCTTGGGGCAGCACCTACCGAGAACCATTATTTACGTATCATTTAACAGTAATAACCACTCTTTATTGAGCTTACAGCATGCCTGGCACTAGGCCCTTGAGAGTGTGCTTACTTACTTAACCCTGACAACTACTGGCAGGTAGGTACAACAGTATCTTATAGACGGGAAACTGAGATTCAGAAAGATCAAGCAATTTGCCAAAATCACACAACTTGATAGTGACAGCAGACTTCTTGGATTAAAAACTCCTTCAACAGAGGTAAGGAGATGAGACAGCTGATGAAGCTCTGAACCCCTCATCCAGGGGGAAACTGAGTCCCATGGGTGCCTAGGGGACTTTCCTAGGCTTCTGGAGTTAGTCAAAGAGATTGCTGGGGACAGAACCCTTGTGTTACATCCCTAACCACTAGACCACACGGCCTCTTCATGGCTTGAGCTGGGAAGGTCCAAAGAGAAACTCCCTTTCCAGCCCCAGCCTGGAGTGTAGACTCTCCCTCTGCTAACACGGCTGCCCCAGCAGAGGCCAGGCTGGGCCAGGGTGTGGTGGGGGATGCTGGGGGGTTTCTGTCACACATGCAGTTTCCAGATTCCAGGGGATGAAGAGGAGGCCCTGAGGGGCGGAAATGGGGATGTGCGATGACAAATTTAGACTGATTGCTTAAAACAAAAAAAGGCCAAGAAACTCTAAAAAAATAAAAGCAAAAATTCCACTAGAAAACCAAAGGGAATTATTTGATTGTGAAACTGAGCATCTCGAGCTGCAGCATGGTCTAATCTGTAACAGTGTTGAGGATTCTTTTGGTGTTGGCTGCTTAGAAGATGCCAGAGAAGGCTGGGGCTTCTGTCTGCTGTTCCTGGCTTCACCTGCTGAAGCTTGGGACTGGGATGGAGTCAGACAGGGCACCTGGAAGGTATCTGGAGCTCAACAGTACTGTGGGAGCTCTTCTGTAAGGCTTGGGCCCTCCAACAGCCTGACTCCAGGGTCCCTGTGGGGTGCTCAAGGGTAGCCTCTGGCTTACATAGGTGTTTGCACCCACACAGATATGGAAGAAAGAGCCATAGGGTAGGAACCTAGGGCGTCACTGAGACCCAGCCCTAAAGGGAATGCTAAAAGAGAGAACAGCTGCCTGGAATTCTGACTTGCAGCAGGCCCAAGGTCAAGGAGGGACAAGGGGGACTTCCTGAGGCTCCCAGGAGAATGCCAACCAGCCAGCAAGGCTGTTGAGCAAGCTCTGGTCTGGACCGCGAGGGCAGGCTGGCAGAGGAGTCACACCTGTCAGTGGCCAAAGTGACATCTGCTCTGCTCTCAGGACTATTCCAGGGAGCTGGAGTGGTGCCCTTTGTTCTCCAAGAAACCAGGTCCCCAATCCCCAAGGCAGGGCTCCTGTCTTACCCTAATGACCATGTTCTACACTGCCGAGGCTTCTTCTCTCCTTCCTACCCTGAGCGTCTCTTCCCCAGAGTTACCACTTTCTGAGAAAACAGAAAAACCTTCTTATGTAATTTGTTTTCTTCCAGTTCCACTGACACCTGAAGAGGAGACCAGAGGGCTTGGTGAGAAAGAGCTGAGATAGGGCTCACAGGGTCCCCACCCCAGAGAAGCAGGGCACAGAAGAAAGGGGAAGGGAAAGCCAGCCAGCAGAAATTACTCACACCAGGCACTGGGCTCGCTTTATAGGTATGCCTCATTAAAATTTCTCATTGAAGCTTTGCAATGATCTCTTGAGGTCTGTTAAATTTATTCACATTTTACAGGTGGGGAAGTTGCGTTCCAAGGATGTGAGTTAAACTGACAGTTGACAAATGGCAGAGCACAGATTTTCACTTGCTCTTTTCAGATCACCTCTCGGTCCCTCAGTTAAGCCCACTCCGACTGGAGATGTTTAAGGGAGGCCTAGAATGAAGTTTAGCTCCTAATGGGAATGTGATCGTGGATGATTGATGCAGAAGCCTACGAAGAAGAGATGGGATTCTGGATGGAGCCACATGTCACCTGCCAATTGGCTGTGGGCTAATCACTTTTCCTCTTAGATTCCACACCTGTAAAATCAGAAGGTGAGATTTGTGGGTCAGTGGTCTCCAAACTGGGTTCCTGGCCATCTTGGCATTCCATAGAGATTGAGGTGGGGAGGAAAGAGATACAGGTCCCTCAGCCCAGCATACCTATTTTAGGTATTGGACACCATGAAAGTTTGTATTCTAACGAGGGCCCCACAGCACTCCATAGTTTCTGTTTGAGGTCACTGCAGCTCTGACCATCTGGGAGCTGGGACGTAGGCATTAAGTTCCTAGGCTGGAGCTGGCAGCTGGGCAGGCCATGTCTGGGCTTCTAGGCCTGTGGGGAAGCCAGGGAGGAAGAAGGTCACAGGTCAGTGGTATAGCAGGCGCAGGGGAGACGAGCTGCAGAAACATACAGAAACTGCCTCTGTACTTGGAAAACAACCAGATCTTTGGCCACAGGAACCTTGGAATCAGGAGCAGTGCCCATTGTCCTGGGGTTCTGGACCAGTGCTTCTTTCCCTTTTTCCTGTCAGGCTTGCCCCACTGTGTTCTCAGCAGGCATCAGTTGCTAGCTGTCAACCCAGGGCCACCATAACCTCTCATGACTTTATAGTACAGTTCCTGACTGCTCAATTTGAGAGGGTTACTTCAAGGCGAAAGCTGTGAAAAAGCAAAGCTGCCCAAGGAAAGGAAAGTACCCAGTTGTGGGGAGTTCAGACAGCAGGGGCTAACCTCCCTGAAAGGGGAACCCTGTTTTGCACCTTTGTTAGCCCTCAGAGACCAACATTTGCCCCTTTGTTTCAGTCTTCCCTTTTGGAATCTGGGTAAAAGCATGGTGTCCCTCTTTTGGTGTGGTTTCAGCAGGCTCAGCTCTCCGAATATCATCATCTCAACACCTATGTGGAAGAGGCAGCCCAGGGTTTGAGTGGCCAGAGGACAAGAACTATCATGCATCTTCCTCCCATCTCACTCCTACCCCAGCCCTGCCTCTGACCATCGCCCACCCTCAACCTGCTGCAGGGCCCAGCCTCATGCCACATAGGCAAAACTGCCAGCAGGGTCTTTTGTGGTGTTGCTTCGGTGTGGCACTGCCCAAGGGGCTCCACCATGGGGCAACAGATGGACCTATGGTCTCTACAGAACAATGGTGGGGGAGGGGCCCTGGCATCGCCAGCCCCAAACAGGAAGCTCTGCATGAGCTTCAAAGGACTGGCAGGGCCAAGGGCTGAGACGCTGGAACCAGTGCCAGGATGGATGGCTGCCTCAAGAGATGCCTGCCAGCTCCGGGATGCCCATCCCGGCAGTGGGGGTGGGGCTGCGGTAGCAAGGGCAGCTGGGTATTGGGCAGAGGATGCCTTGCACTCAGCTGCCTCTGACCTAGAAGCAGGTTGTAGAGTGGGGCTGGACACTGGACTGTTTCCCAACAGGGCTGCAAGTTCTTTCCCAGGCCACAGGCAGTCAGCCCCTCCAGCAAGGAACCATGAGGGGCAGGGCTGGCATCAAGCCTGAGGCCCACTCCCTGCCTCTAGCTTCCAGCTGCTCTGCTCAGAGCCTTTTCCTCTCCACTTCCTGTTCACACAGGGGGGGGTGCGGGAAGTGGAGGGAGGAAGTTGGGGGGAGGAGTGTAGGGTGACCCATTGAATAAAAGGAATTAACCATTTCCCTCCTCTGACCGCTGGGAATTTCCGCCTGTGAAAGTGTCTTGAAGAATCTGCAGAGTTGGGGGAGTGCAGAAGAGGTGTGCCCCCTCTTGGCACCCTTCCCTACCCCTCCACCCAGTTGTGGTGGTGGGACCAGATAACTCCGTCTGCCCCTAGCTTTTTGTTTCCCTGGTGCCAGGGGGCAGCGCCAAGGGCAGCCTGGACCCTGGTGGCCTCAGCACCCCCTCTCAACCAATAGGGTTGGTGCCAGTCCCCAGCCTGCGTGCGACAAGAGCCTTGGAGGCATGGGGCAGGAGCTATTACAATTGGTGGTTCTGGGGGAATTAGCTCACACCCAGGCTAGCCAGGGCTAAACTCTGCCCCCTCTCTGCCTGGGCCGGTGCCCTTGGGCAGTCTGCCCTGGGGACAGGGGAAAGAGGGAGATCCGCCAGATCTTGGCCACACCCCCAAGGCCTTCCACCAGAGCTTGTGGATTTGGGAAACCAGTACATGGCGCCCCCTGGTGACTGCTGCTAACTTGGCTGAGTGACAGCCCCCCCCCCAGGGTCTTCTCAAGGGCGGGCCGCAGGAAGCACCTGCTCCCCAGGACCAGAGGTCCGCCCCCTAGCTCCCCCAGGTGGCTTCCTTGTTTACAGGCCTCCTGCCTGGTCCCAGCGTCACTGCCTGTGGCCACTCCTATTTCCAGTGACGGCTCCAGGAGCAGCTCATTCATCCTGGCCCATCAGTGCAGCTGTCCCCCACACTACCCCTTCTAGCCCTCCCTCAGGCTTAGAGCCAAAGCCCTGAGGGCCTTCTCCTTCCCCTCCATTCCAGACCTGCCTGGTTTCCAGGGATCTAAGAGCCCACCATGGCTTCCCATTGCCCTGACTCACCGGAACTTCATTCTATCAGTGCCAGGGAAGCCTGGGACCTTTTTCCAGGAAATAGGAAGCAGCCCAGCACCAGATGGGCTGCTTTAGGAAGGACAGAAGGGGCAGGAGCATCCTAGGCTGCCTCAGCCAAGCCCTCTGGGAGGAGGGAGCAGTAGGGCAGTATTTGTTTAACATGTACTAAGCACCCATTATGTGCAAAGACAGGGGCCCAAGCTGTTTTATTTAAGTAAGCAGGCCACTACCCTGGTGCAGCCCCCTTTGACAATGCTCACTGACAATGGCCAGCAAAGGTTCTCTGCCCTCCCTTCAGACTGGTGGGAAGAGATATGTGGGCCACACGGGGGGGGGGGGGGAGGGGGGCAGGGGGTGGTGGTGAAAGAGAGCAAGACTGCTCCAAGCCTTCCACAAGCAGTGGAAAGGAACAGAGGGCTAGGGTGCCCTCACCCACCCCATGCACCCACCCCTTCACCCACATCTGCTCTCACTCTTGCTTCTAGGGAAAGATGGGAAATCTGGGCTGGCTCACGGAAAACAGCAGCTTCTAGGCCCTCTTGTTCAGCAGGGACCATAAGGAGACCCCAGTAGGGAACTCAGCAGAGTAAGGTTCAACCAGAACCAGAGACAGTTTTAGAAGATTAGGGGTGGGGTGGGAACCTGCAGCCACTAGACAGGTAGGTGTGACCCCAGCCAATTCCAGGAACATGCTGGTATTATTTTGTTTCAATCTGAGCCAGGTGACAGACCACACCCATGTGGACAGGCAGTATACTGTGAACACCAGTCCATGGGGCAAAGGGTGCTCAGCTGATGTCATCGGGATGCCCCACACCATGACTGGTACTTAGCCTCCAACCACTACTGAAGAATGATGGGGGAGGGGCCATAAACCTATTTGCCAAATGCCATGGACAGTGGCAGCCGCCGTCTCACTTATATATGAACCACTGTATTAAGGTTAAATGGCAGGCAAGTATCAACCCTAGGCAACTGGGAAGCCAGGGATCCAGGCTAATGGAGAGGGTAAGCAAAACTTACCATGCTTAAAGGCTAGTGGAAAGAGAAGGAATGAGGGGCTTAGAATCACATTTAAACGGTGGACACACCCAGAAAATTCTTGGGATAATCACAAGCGAACAGTCCAAAGAAGCACTGGTGGAAAAAGGGGCTTCAGAAATCAGTATCCCAGATGTTCAGATACTAACGATTTGCTGGGGAACAGCACCACCTGCTGACCAAACAGAAGAACAGTCTCTGCTTCAGGACTCAAGGATAACCAAAAAAACCAAAGTAGAACTGCCCTGCAGGGTTTCCAAGAACTGCTGGTGGATTTGAAATGCTGACCTTTTGGGTAGCAGCTGCAGCTCTTAACCACTATGTCACCAGGGTTTCCAGATTTAGTAATGGTAAGCTATAATTCCCAACTGAGCCCTGGAGTTGTAAGACTGCAGGTCATAACCAAGAGAGGTTATAACCAGCAGACAAGGAAGTGAGCACACTGTGACATCACCCTGCCTCACTCTGGGTCATATGGGACCATGGTAGCCTCCCTGTGGTACCCCTGCTTCCCTGAGATCACACACAAACCACCTGCCCAGCATCAACACAAAGCCATGAGTCCACAGCCACCAGTGCACACAGAGTTTAATGCTCTCACCCATCCCTGTTCCCTACTGTCCTCCGTAAGGCCCTCTGCCCTAGGGCACCCCTCACAATGGAGGCCCATACACAGAGCACCTCAGCACACCCACCACCAGGGCTACCTCTCCCACCACAATGCCAAGACCTGGAGGGGCTGCCTTTCCCCTTCCAAAACCCAGGTGCAGAGAGAAGAGGGCTTCCTCTGAGGGAGCAGATCTGGAGGTCCAGAGATCAGAGTGAAGACACGGAAGGCGAATGAAATGTGCATGGGAGTGAAAAGGACAAAGGAGCTGTTAGATGCAGGAGGAATGGTTAACGGATCAGCTTTCCAACCTCTCCAGGCTAAGGCCGTCTGCAGAGAGGCAGCCGGATGGTCTGGTTACTGCAGCTCTAAGGCAGGTCTGAAGGACAGCTCGGAAGGCTGGCTGCAGCACTCAGATGACACTCCACGGGCAGGAGCTGTAATTTCACTCAGCCCACACAGGCAGAGCCCAGCAACCTCAGACGGAGCACAGATCAGGTTTGGCTACGCTCCTACAGCCAACTGAGATGCTCCTCTTCGTAGCGCTGGGGGTCAATGAAGGGCCGGTCAACGGAGCGGATCATCAGCTCCCCACAGTACATGCACTCAGCTGCCACCAGCTCATCCAGGTCAGCCCTGAGCTGCTCCCGACTGGGGACCCCAGCTGCAGGCCCACCCTCTGCCTCCTGAGCTCTGGCAGAGCCCTTGGCTGTGGGTTGGGCAGCCCCCAGCTTTCGCTGCAGCTCCTCCAGCCGGGCCTGCTTGTAGGCAGGCCAGCCAGGCCGCACAGCCTGCAGCAGGCAGTCGGCGTGAAACATGTGGCCACAGAGGAAGAGGTAAAAGGGGCGGTTGAGGAGGGGGAAATCACAGGTGGCACACTTGTCCTGGGGCTCCACAGTGCCATAGCGGCCTCGAAGCTCCTGCAGGTCCCGCCGGATGCGCTGGGCACTGGCTGTTGCCTCTTCCATCTCTCGCTGCAGCTCCTGGATGTGGTGGTTGTAGGCCTTCAGCGAGCTGCAGATGGCCTCCTTGAAGTGGTCAATGGTGACAAAGTCGGGAAAGAAGGGCAGCACGTCCTCAATCTTGAGTAGCGGGCAGCTGGCCAGGCAGGCCATGGCCGTTTGCACGTCCTCTTCCTCCTGTACCACGTGCCGTGCAATCTTCAGCCACAGCTTCTTGCGCAGTTCCTCATCGTCCTCCGGCAAGTCCGCACACTGCTTGGCCAGGTCCACATCCACCTGCAGGAGACCACGGGTGTTTAGGTCAGCAACTCCCCGCCCTAGGATACAGACAAATGCCCAGGGAGAGCTTGGGCACGAAAAAATCCCCCAAACGCAAGATTCAGGGTACGGCTCCTGGAGACTGGGATAGGATTCCGCCTCAGTAACAGGCCTTAAGTCTCCATCACAGCTAAGTAAAAGCTACTTGCGGCAGTAGGGCTCTGATTTTACTGAATTAAGAATCACCTGGGAACATATTTGAAACAGATCTTTGGGCCCTACTCTCAGACACTCTGATTCTGTAAGTCCTGGGTTCAGGCCTGGGGGTCTGCATTTTAAATAGCACTTCAAGTGGTCCTAAGGCAGGCAGATGACTCGTGTTTTGATAAACCATAACTTGGAACTCAGCACCCTCCCCATCTGCTCTTAGTGACCACAACACACTAGCTGACATGTACCAAGCACTGTTTCAAGTGTTTTTTCATCAATCTATGAGATAAACGGAGCTCTTGAGTGGTGCCAACAGTTAATGCACTTGGCTACTAACTGAAAGATGGGCAGTTCCAAGCCACCCAGAGGCACCTAGGAAAACAGGCCTGGTTATCTACTTCCAAAAGAGTCAGCCACCAAAAACCCAATGGAGCACTTTTCTACTCTGGTACACATGGGATTGCCAAGCGTTGGAGTACACTTGACAGCAGCTGGTTAACTGGTTTTTATGAAGAAAGTACTAGCAACATCACTCTCATCTTGTGGCTGAACTATATCTAAAGCAATGAGATTCAGAAACTAGTCCAAAGTCACACAATTTAATAAGTAAGCAGGCAAGAGAATTAAATCCTGAATGCAGTCATTGCTCTTTACCATACACTACAGTGCTTCAGTGTCTCTCTGCAACAGAACCTGGTGACCTCCAGTCACTACCTGTCTGCCAGCCCCTCAGGGTCTGAAGCTCCTACTCTCCAAGCCCCTCAACTCAGCTTACCTGCAGTGCCAGGTCCACAGCCTCCTCGTATAACTCCAGGACCTTGTAGACGTGAACACAGGCGCGGTGGTGACCATGCTCAGCACAGAGCCGCAGCGCATACTTGAGATCATAATGCACACGATGTGGACTGGCCCCTGCCTGCTCCAGGTAGGCCAACAGTGAAGCAGGCTGGCCGCGAGCATACAGGGACAGCAGATAGTTATGTATGGCCTGTTCAGTCTCACCCAACACATTTACGCAGAACTCCATGTAGCGAATGGCCTGGCTTACCTGCTGGGCCTCACCACCCTGGCTATAATTCACCAGGGCAGGGATGAGCTGCCGGGCATCAAGCCGGCTGCCCAGCTCAATCCAAGCGTCTACCAGCTGGCGGGGTATGTGACGAATGAGAACGGGTGAGAATTTGTAGAAGAGCTGGGGGTCACGGTGGCGGGTGAGGACGGCCAGGGCCTCCTCATAGGCCTCATGCTGGCAGTGGTATGCCACCACCCGCTCATAGTCCTGCATGATTACGGCGAAGTACACCATGTGCTCTGAGTCTCCATGGCTAGCCAGCAGCTCATGAACGGAGGCCCGGCTGGCAAAGAGCCATTCCTTGTGGCGCGGGCTGCTCAGGAAGGCACGGAACCGCTCCCGTGTTTCCCGGTAGAGGCTCAAGGCCTCTGGGTTGCCCTGCAGAGCCCCAAGCCGGCTGAGGTACAGCTCCGTCAGCCAGGTGGTGAGCAGTGTGGCCTGGGTACGCTCAGTTGGCTTCAAACCAGCCAGTTTCCGCTGGAGGAACTCAGCTAGAGCCTCCTCCTGTCGGGCCTCCAAGAACTTGAGGGCAATCTCTTCAAAGTAACTCTGGGTCAGGGCATAACAGCGGGCACTCTCCAGGTATCGACGCTGGCGAAAGCAAAAATCTGCCTCACGGGCTAAAACTGTGTCCAGGCAGTCAGGCCGCTCTCGACAATACTCTTTGGCCAGATCAAAGCGGTTCATGTCCAGGTAGGTGCGCCAGACATCCCGGGCCTCCCGCTGCACGTGGTAACGGAAGACAGCCCGCTCAGTGTAGGCCCACAGCTGGCCTGTGGACGAGTCCTTCACCATGTGCTTCAGTGGCCCAAACTTCTCCAGGAAGTGATCCCGCAGCACCACCTGCCCTGTCAGCGTGCACACTGCCTCCACACGGTCCGCCAGCAGCAGCAGGAAGTGAAACTGGGTCAGGACGATAGCCAGGGGTGGGCTGGCCCCAGGACCTACCCCATCTGGGTACTCCCAGACTCGCTCCTCACTCAGAATGGAGTCGGGACGCCCACAGTCCAGTGCTCCATACAACACGCCATCCCCCATCATCCATGCAAAGGCCCGAGGTGCAGAGCGCAGTTTGGGAGTATAGAAGGCCAACTCGCTGTATCCTAGACTGCTGGGGAACTCACGGAATGGGGGTGGGTGGTCAGTGTACGCAGCAAAGAGCCCAGAGAAGCCCTGACCCTCAGTCCCCTCTGTTGCTCGGCCTGTGAACTGGAAGAGGCGCTGCCGAGTGGTGGCAATGACAAAGCCACGTCCATCAGGGCCTCGCTCAGCCTCCAGGGAGCACACAGGTGCTGGTCCCCCTTCTTCATTCAGTACATATAGTGGACGGAAGTAGAGATCAGGTGCAGGGCCAAAAAGCCCACCCTCACTGGCTGACAGCTCTGCTTCGAAGATCTGACCTTGGGCGGTACCAACCAGGATGGGGCCTGTGCTGCTCTCGGTACCCAGCGCCTTGTTCCAGCCCACACTCTCCACCAGCTGCCCTCTCCAACGTGCCAGGGGCCGTACCTTCTGTCCGTTACGGTTCACGTACAGGACCTCAGTGCTGCTCAGAGCAATCAGGAGATGAGAGCCTGGAGCAGGGGAGAGCACGGCAACCTAGTGGGTGCTGCCACTCCTACCCTCTGGCTCCTTCCTGCCCCTCCTATGTTCAGATCCCACCACCTTTTCTGGGTCTCCCTTCTCAGACCTACACTACTCACCTGTATGGTCTAAGAACATCTTGTGAACTTTGCTGTCATCCTTGCGCCCCAGCTCCACATGATTGCGCTCATTTGCCTTGCCCAAGTCAATGCTGTAGAAATGAGGTCAAAACATCACTCCAGAGAAAGGACTGAAGACCCATCTTTAAGAATGCAATGACAGCCGCAGCTTTCCTTCCCTCAAATCTACATATAACCATAAAACTGTAAGTCTAATCCCAAAGGAAGCTTGAAACACAACTCTATGAGAAAATAGGTATGAATATCTTTTTCCATGCCTGTAACATAGACATGGATGCTTGGTTGCTGTTTTCACAAAAATGCTTTCATACTGTGTTTGTGTGTGTGCATGCGCACATGTGTGTGTGTACACACATGCACACGTGCTATTTTGCAACCTGCTTTTCTAACTTAACGATATTTTGTGAACATTCCACCAGGTCAACAAACACAACTGAAAACTCATTATTTTAATAATAATATTTCATTTGATGGCTGATCTATAATTATCATTTTCTGCCGACAGACATTTAGTTTGGGTCCAGTTTTTCCTACCTTCAATAATACTGCAATCCTTGTATTTATACCTTTGTACACTGTGGCTTTTCTATGGATTGTATTTCCCAAAGTGGGATTATAGGGTCAAAGTTAGAGATACTTTAAATTATAGCAGACTCAGCCAGGTGACTTTTCTAAAAGATGATAGAAATTTACAATGTTTGCCAATCTAATAGGTTAAAAAAATTTAGCATCTTATTATTTTAATTTGATTTTCATGTGCATTCCCTGGGTTGCACAAACATTTAAATGCTGTACTACTAGCCAAAGGGTACATAGTTAGTTCCATTTATAGTGGATCTATTTCAGTTTTCCAGACTGTTCCACAGTTCTATGTGACTAACTGGTGGTAGGCACAACCTTTAACATATGAAAGAACAAGTTCAGAGGGATTGGGTGACATGCTCTAGGTTCCACAGCTGGTAAGTGGTAGAGCAAGAATCTGAATCCAGATCTATTTGGATCTTAACTACCATGCTATACTGGTTCTCTTTGGAAAGAGACAGGTTATTTCTTGAAAATTCCAAATTTGACTGCTTCACTTGCCTAGCATGGAAGAAAGACCTTGGTCAGTTATTAGTCCCCAAATACCATCAGTCTTTCCCCTCCCCCAACCCTCAGTCACCGGAGCAGTGTATCCTTGCCCAGGCTCATGCAGAGCTGATTGCAGGAAACAACAAGACTGGTAATGCGCTCTGAAGGGGTAAAGTCAATACGCTGCTTCGTGAAGATGGGCACCTCCTTCTCCAGCTGGGCATTCACATAACCTACAGGGAAGGGGTGAAGAAAATGTTAGCTGTGAAAGAGACAGAAAGGCAAGGAGAGACAACAAAAAACAGGAAGTTGGTTGACAGCTTAGTATCAAGTAGCTGGCTAATCACTTCTATATTAAAGGACTTGTGCTCTTCTGACACTTGTGACAGCAAACAAGGACTGGTCATTACCACTCTGAAAATACTGCTACATCACGATGCACCTGCTCCCAGTGGTAATGGGGTATAACTCTTTGACCAGCAACCCCAACTCAACTAGTTCAGCTGGACTCTCTTCCATCTTCCTACCCAGGCAGTAATGCTCTCAGTAGGCCTCAGTAAGAAGAGTGATGGGAAACTGTTCCAGTGGTATTAGCAAACTGCTGCTGCTTTCTCTCCAGTCTTTATCCTCATGCCTTTACCACTGCTCAAAGTATCTCCGCATTTCAGGCCCCTCTTTCAACTTTACACTTTTCTATAAAAACTTCCCCTCAACTCCAGGCTGCACCCAGTTCTAGACTTTTTCCCTGTTCAGTGGCAAATCTCCTTCTAGGACCATCCCTCCTTCTCCTACAACATTCTCCTTTCTTCAGCTGCACTGCAGTTCCCTCCCTCCCACCTCCAGAAAGGGCCTGGTGGGAAAAGCCCAGAATCAAGCATCAGAAGTCTGGAGCCTACAAATGTTGGCCAGGCACCATCTGACTCTTCTGGTCTCATGCTGATGTAGTCCCCCAATGGTACAACCTCTTTGGAAAGCAATTTTGTGCTTTCTTAAAAAAGTTAGAAATAAACACACCATATGATCCAGCAATCCCAGTGCTTGGAATTTATTCTACAGAAATAAGGGCTGTTACACAAACAGTTACATGCACATGAAAGTTTACTGCAGCTTCTACACTGTTGGTGGGGTTGCAAAATGGTCCAGCCTCTTTGGAAAGCAATCTGGTGCTTCCCTAAAAAAATGGATATAGATATACCATTTGACCCAGTAATTCCACTACTTGGAATATATCCTACAGAATCAAGGCATTTCACACCAACGGACACAGGCACAAGAATGTTTACCACAGCACAGTCCATGATAGCAACCCAGATGCCCAACAACAGAGGAATGGATAGGTAAACTATGGTATATATACTCAATGGAGCACTACACAATGACAAAGAATAATGAAGATTCCAGGAAACATCTCATAACCTGGTTTCAACTGGAAGACATGTTGAATGAAAGTAGTCAGCAACAAAAGGACAAATACTGTATGAGACCCCTACGATGAGATTTCAAAAACGGACTTATGTATAGAAGAAAAGACTCTTTGACAGCTGCAAGGGAGGGGAGGGAAGGAGGGCAAGGGGGGGAGGGTTTAGATTAGATAGTTGCTAGATATCTGGTTGGGTGAAATCGGTGATAGCACACATTAGAAACAAGAACAATATTAAGTGGACCTCAGCATAACTTGAATACTCCTTCCATCTTAACCCAATATTGCAAGGATAGAGTAGCTGGGGCAGGGGGCAGGGGACCATGCTCTTAGGCAAAATCGAGGCCAATTGGCACAACTAGCGTTTTACTAAGAGGGCTCTCTGCACCCCCAATGGTGAGTGGTGTCTGGGGTCTTAAAAGCTGCCAAGCTGCCATCCGAGGGCACAGCAAATGGTCCCAACTCCGCAGGAACAGATGCTCATCGAGGACCAAAATGACATGGGGTAAAGACAACTCAGAAGATAGAGAGACCCACATGAGTGGGTGCCTACATTGACTTGGGACCAGAAGAACCGGATGGTGCCCAGCCACCACCAGTGATAGCTGCGATGGAGCTCACTAAGTTGAGTCTCACTGGCAACACAAGAATAAAAAGTCGTGCACCCTGAGATGTCCACTAAAAGACCTCAAGTGATGGTCCAGCGGTTTCGTGGTTCCCCTGGAAGCATGGCCCCTGGCCCTGATGCTGCCCTTGCCCATAAATCATAACGAAGGTCCACTCTTCTGACACGAATGGATTGGACTTGGCGATGCAGAGTGACCATATATTGGATGCACTTTATGGTTCTATGCTTCTATAGGATATCATCCTGCTGACCTCTGGCTGGAGGAAGGAGAGTGGGTGGAAAGGAGGGGAAAGGAGACTGTTGGGAGGATGAGACATGTATGGAGCAGAGAGGAACGGTGTGCTGTCACCAGACAGGGAGAGCAGTGGAAGTTGCATATAGGTGGGCATGTAAATTTATACGGGAATGTACACTTTCACTGAGTCATAATAAAAAAAAAAAGTTTACTGCAGCAATGTCCACAATAGTAAAAAGGTAGAATCAACCTAGGATCCCATCAACAGATGAATGGATAAACAAACTATGGTATATATACAAAATGGAACACTATGCAATGATAAAGAAAAATGATGAGTTCAGGAAACATCTCATAACCTGAGATCAACTGAAAGACATTGTGCTGAGTGAAATCAGCCAGCTGCAAGAGGACAAATATTGTATGAGACCAGTATAATAAGGACTTATGCACAGGAGAAAATACTCTTTGATGGCTGCAAGGGTAGGGAGGGAAAAACAGGGTTATTCATAGATTAGTTAGCCAATAGGAATTCAGTTAGGTGAAAGGAGTGACAGTATTCAGTAGAAGGCAGGTCAGCATAACTGGACTACACCACAAGATAAAAAGTTTTCTGAATTCAACCCAACATTTCAAAGGACAGAGTAGCAGGGGCGGAGGTCGGGGGACCATGCTTTCAGGGGACATCGAGTCTTTTTTCCAAGAGAGTCTTCTGCACCCCATAGTGGTGAGTGGCATCTGGGGTCTTAAAAGCCAGCAAGCTACCATCTGAGAAACATCAATTGGTCCTAACCCACCTGAAATGGATGACAACCAGCAATATCAAAGATATGAGGAAAATAGAGCCCAGGAGACAGAAGGACCCATACGACTGGGGGACTACATCAGCATGAGAAGCATGAGACTAGAAGAATGAGATGGTGCCCAGCCACCACCAAAGACAGCCCTGATAGGGGATACAAGGTAGAGTCTCTGACATAGCACAAGAAAAAAGGATGTGCAGATCTAGAACTCTATTAAAAGACCAGACTTGGTGGTCTAACAACCTGGAGGGTCCAGTGAGAGAACATGGCCCCTAAACTTGATGAAAGCCCAGAGCTGAAACCAGTGCTGATGCCAACTCTTCAAAGAATGGACTGGATTGGGGGACATAGAGTGGTGCATGTGGTATGTGTACTTTACGGTTTAATATATATATGAGGTTGTTCTTGTTTTTCTTTAGAGGGGAGAGGAGAGGGTAGAGAGGTGGTGACAAGTGTTGGTTAAGTGGATACTGGAAAAGTGACAACAAAGAGTGCTGCCACAGGGTGAGGAGAGCACAAAGAGATGCAGAGAGGCGGGTACTTGGGGTTTTACATGAAAATCGGCCTGGACTGTAAACTTTCACTTAATCACAATCAAATAACTAAAAAACAAAAAGAAGTCTGGAGCCTGTTTTCAGATCTCACAGTCTCAACTGCAGTGTCGTAGGCAAGTCACTTCCTTTCCTGGGCCCCAGTTCCCTTTCAGAAGTATGCCAGTAGCGGGGCCTAGATCACATGGATATTCCAACTGCTCTTTCAAACTTCGATAATCCACCAGCTGGGGGTCAGAAGGCCTAAGGAGAATCAGGGGCCTACACCCAGACTGCACGCTCCCAGAGATGAATCTGCCCCCTTGGAGCTCTACCCCTCTCCTTTCCTACAGGTGGCAGGAGGGCCGACAAGATCCCCCTCTCTTACCGGAGTGGGGGATGCCCACACTGGGGCAGCCGGGCTGCAGGACCGCCGAGCGGGACAGCGAATCCTCGTACTCATCCAGGATGGTCGCCATAACGCCTGGCCTCTTTCGTCCGGAGCCCAGGAATTATAACACGGCTCACTTCAGGGATTCTCCGCCGCCCTGGAGTAGAAGCTACGACTCTCCAGTCTTAGGATCCGACAGATCCCGGGAACTGGCCGCCGACGTCACCTCTTTAAAAGTCGGAAAACCTTCTCGGTCTCGTCTTATAGAGCGAGAAGACCGAGAAACCTTCCCCAGTGAATCCGTCACACTGCTACACCCCACCCCCGCCTCAACGAGATCGCACGCTTTCTTCAGCGCATCTCAGGAGACCCTAACCTTGCCGCGACAGCTCAGCTGACTCCCGCCCCCGTGACGCCTGCCTATAACGCAACTTCCGGGTTCTGGGCCCACCCACCCCATACCCTTGCGCAGGGACGTGTACGACCAGGGGCTAGGAGGCGGGGCGAAGACTGAGGGGGCGGGGCGAAGAGCCGACGGGGCGGTGACAGGGGAGGGAAAGGGTGGGGCTGGCAGGGTGGGACCAGGCGAGGCAAGCCCTGGCTGGGGCGTAGCAGTGCAGTGGGCTGACCCTGTTGTGGTTCCGCGCGTCGGCGCTAGGCGGCAGTCCCGGCTTTCTGAGTCACTACCCTCCCAGCTCTTGTCTTGCCCAGCCCGGGAGCCTGCCTGCTGCACATTTCCAGACAGGGTTTCCCGTCTCAGCGGATCGCTCAGCCTCTGTTGTCCAGCTCTGCTCCTGTCTTTCTAAGTAGCCCGCTGCCCGAGGTCTCCAGAGTTGTCTCTGGTTCCTCAATCTAATCGCTGTCTTGATACAAGGTTCAGATAGAGCAGCTCTGACTTCCCTTTTCCCGCACCCAGGGACCCAGCAACTTCTAGAAAGTAGCGAGCTGGTGGCCAGCCCTGCGGGAGACCATGTGCCAGGTGTCCCCCTGTCCTGCCCCACAGCAGCTCCTCCATGTGGTGGAGACGAACCGGGCAGGTAGGCAAGACTCAGCACCCTTCAGGAGTGCCACATCACTTCCATTCATTGTCTCAAAAGAGTGTTAAGCAGTTACTATGTGCCTGGCCTGGGGCTGGCACTGGATCCAGACATGAGTATGGCACCATCTGCACTCTCCAAAAAAAAAAAAAAGACAACTCAACTCAACTGCCGTGGAGTCGATTCCAACTCACTGAGACCCTGCAGGACAGAGAACTGCTCCATAGAGTTTCCAAGGAGCATGCGGGGGATTGGAAATGCCGACCTTTCAGCTAGCATATTTAGCACTTAAACAGTACTCCACCGGGTTATAATCCAGCAAGGCGGTGGGCTGTAAATAGGCAGTCAGGCCTAGGTAAGCTATTGGCTGAGTCATTCTTAAGCTCACTGGGTCCCCAAGCGAGTCCCCACTGTCTGTCAGGCGCTCGCTGTTCCAGGCTCTGGAGACACAGCCGAGAACATAATTAACAAAAGTTCTTGCCCTCATGGAGGGTACCCAGATACGAGGCCACAGCACTGGAAGTGTGGAGGAGCGACGGACAAACCCCTGCATAACCTGGCAGGAACGAGTGACAGGTGACGGTGAAGGCAGGTAGGTGGTGAAGGTTGAAAGTAGCCCAGCGGGGATCTGCGAGGGCGCAGGTGCAACTGTGGGTTCCCTTCTCCTACCTGCCTCTGTGACCCAGGCGAGTCTGTTCTCTCCTGGCGCACATGGACGCTACCTTACTTATAATGGAAGGCTCTTGGCCAGAGTCACTGCAGTCCTAGCTTGGCTGGTAGCCCCGACGTAATGACTTACGAGCTTCTACTTCGTTCTTAAAAACACCTGGGTTTGCGCTGCAAATAGTCTCGTCACGCTGCTCTTGCCGAACTTCTTAGGCAGGCGCGGAGGACTCAAGCTCATCAGCCTCCACGAAGGCTCTCCGAGCCCAGAGCCCCCTTACCCGACCCCGCTCCGGCTAGCACCTCAGGGAGCGACAAGAATAAACTATCCAGGTCCCCAACCCTCTGCGCCCCGGCCCCAACTGTGCGTGCCTCTCTCTGACCTGCCCAGCTTCTGTTCTAACCTGCTGCAGCGATCACTTTCCGGGTCCGTCGTGTTAACTGTGCCAGCCAGGTCTGGGGAAGGCAGGTTTCTGAGCTGGGCAGTAAGGCAGAGGCTGCCGAGGAGGTGCTCGGTGAACAAGGCTCCACCCCAAGACCCCTGCCTTCTGCATCAGGGAAATACAAAAAATACAATAGGTTCAACCAAAAATCAGACTCATAAAAGGTATATTTACAGAGAATCTGTAGTGTGCCAGGCACCATGCTAAATTCCTAATAGTATTATTTAATTTCCTCACTCTAATGCTGTGGTAGGTACTGCTCTTCCACCTAACTTAAAACCAGTGCAGTGGAGTCAACTTGGACTCATGGCAATCTTTGTGTGTTGCAAGAGAGCTACGCTCCATGGAGTTTTCCATGGCTGATTTTTCTGCAGTAGATCACCAGGCTTTTCTTCTGAAGTATGTCTGGGTGGGCACCAACCTCCAGCCTTTCAGTTTGTACCATCCAGGGACTCACTAAAGCTCTAAGTGATGAAGCAGTTTGTCCGAGGTCATGTGACCACTAAGTGGGGAAGCCGTGAGGAATATTGAAATCCAAGCAGATGCAGAAAAGTTCCACTACCAAACGGTCCATCCCTAGTGGAAGCTGAGGGAAGCTGTATAGTCTGGACTGTACAACGGGATGTTTCCACTGCACGAGGCCCATCAGCATAGGATGGTTGTTTCCAAGACACAGAGTTCTTCAGTCACCTACTTACTACCCCCAAAGCTCCCATCTTAGGTTCTACTGCTCTCTGGGATGTATGGTGTGAGGCCAGAGTGGGTTGTTTGCTCCAGACTCAGTATACACTCTTTGATGACTTGATTACAGCAGTATACCTTTACAGGCTCATTCTTCAGTCCTTGGGGCTGGACGTAAGAATAAGAGCCAGAGACCAGCCAGCCTTCTTATCCCTTCTGTAAACTACTCACTAGCTATGACACCTAGTCATATTATGTCTTAGCTTCAGCTTCTTTGATGACAACAATAAACAGGTATGATAATACCTACCTAGTAGGTCTGTATTTGAGGAGTAAGTGAGATGTGCTAAATGAAAGCTCACTGCTGTAGCATCCTATGCAACAGAGTTTATATGCTCAGTAACCACTAACTATGACTTTAATCTGACAGTCCTTCTCAATTCCCCTTCCTCCATGAAGAGTTCCTGGACCACAGCTTCTGCCTTAGAGCTGCTATGACTCTTTTTGTCTTGGCCACTTACTGGCACCTAATGACGAAGTGCAGACATGTTGCTTTGATATACCAGAAGTTAATTATGGGAAATAACCCAGACAATGTTGAGTACCAGAATAGATGCCTGAGGAAACTCACAACTGAAGAAATGGATCCACCAGGTTCTAGCCCTTAGAGTCATTTGTATGGTAGTTGCCATGAGACAGGTGTGGGCTGGCTGGTGGGCCATGAAGAGAAGATTGTGTAACAAAGAAGGTGAGTTAGAGCTAAGACTTGAAGTGCCTGTATGACCTCCAAGAGCAAGAAATGGAAGGTGTTATTCAGGACTTAGGGAAATTGAAAGCAAACATCTGCAAATAGCATGGTGCTCTGGGGAATGGAGGGGGAAGCTGAAGCCCTGGGGACTAGAGGAGAGGAGGTAAGGAGCCTGGCTGTGGCCAGATTGTGAAAGCTGTTGGACTGGGCCATCAGAATTCTTTAGGCTGGAGATGAGATCATCCTGTGTGGATTCTAGACAGATGGGCTGGTAGGTGACAGGTTAGGACTGTATCAGGGAGGATGAGCCCCGAGGCTGAATTGGAGGTCCCAACCAGGGGAGACAGCAGACTGAGAAAAATTTTTCTGAGAAGGGCCCACTGTCTTTCGTGTCACATCAGATGAGAGAGGTGAAGGAAATGTACAGGACGATTCCTGGGGAGGAGAACTGGAAAGA